>OY747105.1:4587400-9587400 GCA_963556455.1 Epiblema foenella
ATTAAAACAAATGGTTTCCAGAAAAATCTGTTAACAATAAAAATACTGTCTAAAACCAATTACAATTAATCTAAGAATTAAATAATCTCAAAACTATGAACCGTTAAAAATAAATGGCTCGTTATTGAAACATGTAGAATCAAGAAAAGTACTTGGGCTTGATATTGGACAGATATGTCGCAGTTGGAAACCACATATATACTAGCATATAGCTATAGCAAAAACCACATATATCTTTAACAGGGGGTCTGCGGGCTAGTGTGAAATGTATTTCTAAGTACACTATATACAACTCATTAATAAACGGGACAGGGAGGGGATGAGCCTTTCGCGACATCTCACCATGGGCGGAGGGGGTCAGAAAATTTCTAAAAACGTCTTACTTAATTTAATGGACGCCTCCTTGGGCTGCCAAGTCCAGCAAATAAAAAAACCGACCATCAACTTAGCGTATCGTTCTGTGGTAATATTTGTTTATTGAATCAGCTATTAATAATTAGTGTTATTAATAGATGATGATTCATTTGATGATATTCATTCCTCGGTTATCCAAAATGATTGGTTGAATTGCTAAGATGTATGTAGTGTTGTGTTTTCTTCTCCTTTAACTTCCGCAATCACGAGCTTTAATATAAACACATACCTAGTAGGTAGCTACATTATTTAGTCTGTAAAAAGTCTATCTAGTCTGTTCCCCAAAAACACACACTTTACCCTACTTTAATGGAAAAATTAAAGTACTGTTGGGTACCACGGACTACTAGAAATACTATGTTTAATAATAAATACTATGCAAAGAATATCCCCTGGCCATAGCAACGTGGTAACTCCGCCAGTATTCACTAGGGACCTTTGCGCCGGGTAGTAGATAAGGAACGGAGGAATCCCCCTTCTCACTCACTATACTCATTTACGCGAGTAGGTATAAGATGTTAGTTTTTTAATATAATAGCCGTAAACGGTTAAATGTTAAAAATAGAGTGCTGGCTTCGCCTACAAACTGTTTTGCAGTTTGGTGAAAATATGAAATATTTTATTATTGTATCTTGTGGCTTAAATAAATAAAAAAAAAATTAATACTATGTTGTTTGTTAGAGTTACAGAGTAGAAAGTCAATGGGAGCAATGAACTTCGGTCTGTAAATCACGTTATCTCGTGTTTTTTAGAGGCTTATCTTATTAATAACAACGAGTTTATACCGCGAAATAGATAAGCTACATATACCATATTTACTTTAAAACTCAGTCTTCGAGATATATTGCATCAAACTTTCCTCAACTTCAGACCAAAAAAACAGTTTTTTTGACGTAACTTTTGAGAAAGGTGAGTTAAAAATTAAAAATCTCTTTAGCGCTGTTAGAAAACGTCAATAAGGAACAGTTGCAAATCGATTTCATATATGTAAGTTCATAAACGACGTACTAATATAGGAAATAGAGCTTTTGGACCATATTTGAAAAAAAAAAACAAGTAGTCAGTTTTTTTTCAAAAATCTGGCTCTTACAAATGTAGATAAAGGGATTGAAAAACCAATAACCGTTAATGCTATACGTATAATCTATAGTTTTGACGGAGCTATACAACTTATACTGACATGCAACATATGCTGAGTCGTTGTCCTTTTGTAGCCACCATAACAGCACCAAATAGGTATAAGTTCTTTTTGCCTGTTTTATAATTCAAAATGTGTTACTTTTTTTACTTTGTTCTATTTGTTTAAATATTTTCATGTGGTGCTGTATGTTTTATCAATAAATGTTTTTCTATTCTATTCTATTCTATTCTATTCTATATACTTAAAACTCGTCAAAAATCGGTGAATAGCGCTTGAAGCCCCTTCGTTTGCCGCTGCACGGGCTGGCTGTGCCACCCAGCGACTGTGTAGCTTAGTGATGGTCCTGACGGTGAGCTGGAGCGGCACGCCTCCCCGCACAGCCTGCACGATGTTGGAGCGTGAGTCAATCGGTGGAACACGGTTTGTGGTAGGGAGCCCGGGGCCACACTGTACTTGTGCAACAAATGCATGCTAGCCCCGCCAGTGACTGCATCTCGCCTAGTCTCGATCCTGCACACAAAGAAAGAGATTAGTGGGAACCTCTGTCTTACCTGGCTACCTTATCACTACATAGTATAAAACAAAGTCGCTTTCTCTATCTCTATATCCCCATATCCCTATATCCCTATGTATGCTTAATCTTTAAAACTACGCAACGGATTTTGATGCGGTTTTTTTTAATAGATAGAGTGATTGAAGAGGAAGGTTTATATGTATGTATAACATCCATTAACCCTGCACCCGTGCGAAGCCGGGGGCGGGTCGCTAGTATAATATATATTTTTAGGGATCCGTACCTCAAAAGGAAACGAACCCTTATAGAACTCACTTCACTTTCACTTTGTGGTCCGTCTGTCTGTCAGTCAATACCCTTTATCTCGGGAACGCGTGGAGGCATTGAGTTGTAATTAAAACCATATATGTAAAAGTCCCTTGAAGCTGTAAAAAATCGAATTTCCAAGTTAACGTAAAAGGAAGATACGGACGTTTATGCCGCAAAAAACGTAGGTATATTTCGACACTCTTAAGGAAATTCAAATTTATAGGGTATACTTTCCGTTGACCTAGAATTATGATATCGTCTTATACACTAGAAGTCCAGGGAAAAATCTGAAAACTATACGTTTTGATAAATTTGATATACGTTTGTAATTAAATCATAAAAAACCGGCCAAGTGCGTGTCGGACCACGCACAATGAAGGGTTCCGTCACTACGTTCATTTAAAATCACTATCCAATACATTGAATCTAAAAAAGTCGTATCTTCATAGGGAACTCTGCGTTAATATGCAGCATTTTAATTTATTTGCGTGATGACAAATAAAGGTTACACATACAGATTACTTACCTATACATGCTCTAGGTCCATCTCCGAAAGGCAAATATACGTATTTATGACGATTTTTCTCTTCTTCCGGGCTGAACCTCTCGGGGCGGAACTCCCGCGGGTTGTCGAAGTATTTATCGTCGTTTTGTAGCGCTTCTACCGGGATCACGATACGGACGCCGGGGTCCACAGTCAGCCCTAACCCAGGGAAGGTATAAGTCCGAGCACACACACGGTTCAGCACGCCCAGCGAAGGAAACATCCTCATCGCCTCCTTAAAAGCCATGCTCAGCAGCGACATCTCGGCTACAGCGTCGTAACACAACTTGTTGTCATATTTTAGAAGCACTTCATCAATCTCCGATTGTACCTTCTTTTGTATGTCAGGATTGAACGCGAGCTCATGCAAAGTATAGCTTGTAGACGAAGACGACGTCTCGAAACCCGCAGCAAAGAACACAAACACTTCCGCGGCCATCATTTTGAGATCCATCTCCATGTCCACGGTCATGGGCGATCCGTCTTCGTTTCGGCGCTCAATTGACTCCCCAACGATCTTTCCTTTGGTTTCCAATTCTAACAGTAAATCTATGAAATCGTGACGCCCCGAAGGCTTACACTGTCTATCTTTTCTCACTGTTTTTACAAAACTGATAATAGCATCCGGAACTCTTGGATCACCAACGTGAATGATTGATTGTAGCGGGGGAAAGATTTCAAATAACATGAGTTTCATTACGAATGAGAGCGGTCTATCGAAAATCATCTTGCCGATTTCTCTGAAAGCGGACTGGTCGTTGCCGATGGAATCGGTGTCGACTCCGAAGCCGCAGGCGCCGATGAACTCGGTGGTGAACTGGGCCATGAGCTCGCGCACGTCGCACACGCCGCGCCGCGCCGCCGCGCGCGCAGCCACCTGCAGCCGCTCCGCGCAGCGCACCACCAGCGGGAACATCGCCTTCAGCTTCGCGGTGGTGAACGCGGGCGTCAGCCTCTGCCGCGTCAGTTTCCACAGGTCCCCTTCCGCGTGGAACAAATTTGCCAACAACGTCTCCACTTTCGGGTTTCTCCCGAGCCCGCGACGGTAAAAATACGCGAAATCATTGTTTAATATATTCCTCACTATATCTGGATCTCTTATGTATAACTCTGGGGTTGAGGCTCTATAGTATCCGACCACTTTCTCGTTTGGAAACCTGTTGTAAAGATCGTTGGCTACCTGTGTATAGCTCTGTCGTCCAAAGGAGCCCTTGAAGTTGTTCCCGAAGAGGAACACCGGTGGGTCGTGCTTGACTCGTCTCTTGGCCCAGTAATCGTGGTTGCGGGTGCCGAACCAATAAACAACTATTCCGAGTAGTATTAGTAATAAAACAATCATGTTTACTGAGTGTAAACCACTTGTTAACTGAGGAATACTTAGACTAAACACGAAGATTATATATATAAAAACATTCTAATATTAATAGGCATGTCATAGATAAGGTACTTTATGTACTCTATTCTTTTAGTATAAGATTCACTATTGCTAAGCACCGTTTTTCACGATTTATTTATTGGCTTAGTACGAGGTCCCGTCTTGTATTGATCAAACCTCGACGTTTTCTCTTATCGTACATTCTACGAGCCCCAATGCAAAATAGCTCGTCTAGTCGCAATTCTGCATGCGTATTTTTTTTCAAAAACTAGTATTTCTACCCGAATCGACTTTGATGATTAATGGAATACACTAGACGCAATGTCACTAAAGCTAGCTTAGTTTTGAGTTGTACAAAGTGTACATCTCGTTATTTATTTTAAAATAATTTAATTATAAATATTACATCTCACACGCAAATAATTACGTCTGCTTCATATTTAAGGCAAAATAGGTCGTCTATTTAAAATAAAACCTGTTTACCAGGGTTCGTAATATAAAATATTATTTTCAAATTGAATACGGAATATTCTCTGTCATGTAAAATGACAAACCACTATATAAAAGGGCAAATTCAGCCTAATTTTTTATTACTCCAAATCGTTTTTCTATCGAGATGGCACGAGGTAAGCCAGTGACTGAAGAAGTGCGGAAAATTATAATCTCCAGTAACAATAAAGGCAAATCTACGTACCAAATTGCCAAGGACCTTTCTATGCCAAGGTCTACAATCCAAACTATCATCGAGCATCATCGAAAACACGACAAAATTTCTTGTTTAAAGAAATCCGGCCGCCCACGAATTACTACTAAAGCAGAAAACAGGATTCTGAGGAAGATCATCAAGAAAAATCGTCGTGCAAGAGCTGGAGAACTTACGGTACTATGGCGTGACGCAATTAAAAAAAACATTTCAGTGGATACTTGCAAGAGAGTGATGAAGAGGATGGGCTACGGTTTTTACACTGCTAAAGAGAAACCGTTACTTACACAACGGCAGAAAACTAACAGGTTGAAATTCGCCAAAAAGTACAGAAATTGGACCGTCGATCAGTGGCGTAAAATTATATGGAGTGACGAATCTAAATTTGAAGTCACAGTAGGCGATGAACGAAGTAAAGTCATTCGCGAAAAAGGAGAGGCATTTCAAAAAGATTGTCTTAAGCGTAAGGTAAAGTTTCCAGCTTCCTTAATGATTTGGGGCTGCATGTCGGCACAGGGTGTCGGCTGTCTGCAATTTATAGATGGAACCGTCAATGCCGAAAAATACAAAAGCATCTTACAAGAGAGTTTGCTGCCGTCTATACGTAAGTTAAAGTATAAAAATGCGTATACTTTTCAACAAGATGGTGCCTCATGCCATACCGCTAAAGCAACGATGGCGTGGCTGAAAAAGAAAAAAATACCTACCATGTCGTGGCCATCCAGCAGCCCGGACTTGTCTCCCATAGAAACGTTGTGGTGGAAAATGAAGAAGAAGTTGCGAAAGGACCCGTCCAGATCAAAAGCTGATCTTAAAGAGAAACTTACCTGTGTTTGGAATGAAACAACCCCGGAAGAGTGTCGACAGCTGGTAGATACAATGCCGCTCAGAATTAAAGCCGTTTTAGATGCAAAAGGAGACGCCACCAAGTGGTAGACGTTCTAATCTGCGTCGGTAACACTAAAGACGAACTTTTTTGCATTTTAGTACAATTGGTGAAACAATGTTTTTTTTATTACCAAGGAAAGTTCGTTTTTTTTTTCATTGAATAAATAAAATACGATTTATAACTTATACTGTTTTTATATTGCTAATTCTTCCAAACACCTTCGTCCCCCAGAATTTTTAGGTTAACGTTAGTTTAGTACATTTTTTTCCTACCAGACGTACTCATTTGCATTGGGGCTCGTAGAAAGTAGAATAGTCACTCGTGTGATCTTACTATGAAACGAGCCTTTGTATTATGTACAGTTGCATACACTAGTTATAACCATGCTCACAGAGATACTCCGACTCCAGCCTGTGTGCTGTAAAATTCGAACTCGTGCGCGCGCCTGTGCTGTAAATTTCTATGTGATCTCAAAACCTACGGCTGGCACGCGCGGGGCGAGGGGCACAGCGAACGTTATATTGTAAATCTGCTCTTTACCTACGGTTTTTGAACACATTAATTAGTAGTTTATCCAACTGCTACGTAATGAGAGGCAATAACACGAACGTGATAAGATCACACGAGTCCTTTCAACCTATGAAGTTTCGAAATACTGAAATAAATTCAGGCGGTGTTACATTAATAAACAATTCCAACGATTTTTGTTTTGAGCAACAAATATCGCAGTGCTTGAGATAGGTCAAATGAACGGACGGAACCCTTCGTGCGCAAGTCCGACTCGCACTTGGCCTGTTTTAGTATGAAAATGTCATTAAGATAACCTTACGCACGCTTAACGTTACATAAACACCCCTCTAGGGACCTTTTCACTAACCCTCAAAGCGAGAGTCTCTTTTTTGTTATGTTACAAACTATAATCATTTGTGAAATGCGCCCCGGGAAGAAATAAATTAAATTAAATAATTTGCAGCGGGATCTTCTACTATGTTTATAATCAAAGTGTAAGCTTATCACTGTTTAATAATCATTCCGGTTGCGTCAACGGTCGAGTGAGGCCGTGCTATCTGTGCGCTCTTACCAAATTGTTATTGTGGCCCCAATTTTATCTCCGACTACCTGCTCACTCTTATAGCTGCCCGTTGTGGTGATTATCGTAATTACCACATTGGAAGCACCAGGTGTGTTAGTTAAGACTTTCTTAAGTCTCCAGCTGACCCGCGTGTTTCTGCCCCTCTGGAAATCCACGCTCGTAGTGGCCGCAGTCGGTCGCAACGATCGGACTGTGGGCTAGACACAATTGGTGGCTATCCGTTAGTTAAGACTTTCTCAAGTCAGACCCGGGTCTCTGTCCCTTTGAAAAACCACGCTCGCAGTGGCTGCATTGCAACAGATCCTAACGATGCCAACGAAGTTGCAGTGTGGGGTGGATACCGCCACGAAGCCCAGTAATTGCGGACAGTCCGATTCTTTCCCTTCGTGTGTAGGAGACCTAGTTGACACTGACACGGCGGACAAGTGGACAATACTCAACACCGACATTAGGTTAGCCTTTCGGTTCCCCATACGTATAGTGTTAGGCGGTGGCCGACATAAATAGGAAGGGGATGCAAAGCAGATCGAGATGATGGAGGAAACCATGCAGGCTGAAATTAATCGGCTGGCCACTGAGAACGACCGCCTTAAGTTGGCTCTCAAATCGACTCGGCCCCATATAATCCCCCACTTCCGCGAACTCTTGACTCGAATTGCCAGTCCCATGCGGCCGCCCCGATAGCTACTTCGGCTAACCAGGCCCCTAAGGCCACCATGGGACTGCCGCCGCCGCCGCCGGCAGTAGCGATACCCTTGCCCCCGTCCGAGGCCCCTAAAGCCATGCCACCCAAAAAGGGCAAACAATCTGTAAAGGCAGCCGAGCCTGCCCCCCGGCATCCCTCCGGCCCTTCAAGCCCGTCTCTGCGGTTTCAGACGTGAGGAACTTACGTTCTCCAGGGACCAACCCTCCTGGCAAGAGGAACGAGTTATCGCTCGCTCCCGCTCTACCCGCTCCCGATCCCGCTGTCCCAAGGAGACACTAACAGAAAAAGAATAGAAGCCGTAAGGGAAAACGTACACGGCCGAAGTCCCTACGGGCTGATTCGCCGACGAAGAAACGTTGACCTCACGTGCAGGGACTGCATAACCGGAAAATTAAGGTAGCGTTTTAAAACGGTATGACGTCATACCGTTTCGGTTAGAATTCGACACCCCAAAATATTTTTTTCGGTAGCGGAATATAATGGTACCGCTATTTTTTTTTGGATACCTGAATCGTTTTCATTAAAGTATCGTTTGGGCTTTAAGAGCATGCCGCCAACGACACCAACCAATCAGCGGTAGTTATTGGGTGGATGCCTAAAACACCCATTTCTGTTAAATTTTGTTCAGAGGGATAGATCACTGACTTAGTCGCTGTTCGTTGTTGGTCGCGTTTACGTACCCATCGTACGATCGTAATTTTTCGGTACCGAAATAATACCGGTTGGCTACCGTTATAATTTAAAGGTGTGAGTATACCTATGAAGAATAGCGATATCGTTATTTTATACCGGTAGCGTACCTTCATATTTCAACCGGTATAGTTCTACCTTTATAACGAAGCGGTATCGACATCCAATACCGCTACCATACCGCTTATACCGTACCGAAAACGGTCCCTGCTCACGTGTATTTTTCCCTTCATGGTCAACTGATCCCACATAAAAATCATCCCGCGGGCTGAATGACCCCTTTCGGTTTTTTCGGCGTGGGTGAGTGGACTTGACTCAACCCGCGGGCTCAGACTACTACTATTTTCAACTAAAGGGTCTACTCGGCCCACGGCGAGCAAATCTTTATTGAAGTGAGAGATTTGAAACTTTGTAAGTAGATTCTCTGTTTAAATACAACAAAGTGCTATTCAGCGTTTTTCTAAATTGCTCCCCTAAAGGGGTGAAAAGGAAGTTCCAAGTTTGTAGGGGGAGCAAATTTTTTATGAAGTGAGAGATTTAAAACTTCGTATA
The DNA here is from genome assembly GCA_963556455.1 of Epiblema foenella. Lineage (NCBI taxonomy): Eukaryota > Metazoa > Arthropoda > Insecta > Lepidoptera > Tortricidae > Epiblema > Epiblema foenella. The sequence goes on from OY747105.1 coordinate 4,596,331, forward strand.
TTAGACTCTCTGTTTAAATACAACAAAACGTGCGACAAAGTGTTTTTCGAAATTGCTCCCCTAAAGGGGTGGAAAGGGGGTCCAAATTTGTGCGGGGAGCTTATCTTTACTTTTCTTAAAAATCGATATGGGCGTCAACTTCGGGGTTCCTCGGGGTACCGATTACGAAAATGACATGTATTAGCAAATCCAAGATGGCGGACAATTATTTTTCTTAAAAATGAATATGGGTGTCATCTTCGAGGTTCATCGGGGTGCCGATTGCGAAAATGACATGCATTTCCAAATCCCAGACGGCGGACATTTATATTTTCTTAAAAATCGATATCGGTGTCATCTGTGTGGTTCCTTGAGGTGCGCATTTCGAAAAAATGACATGCATTTTCTAGTGATGCTATACAGCTCGTCCACGTAGGATTTCGTTATTTTTTTGCGGTACATATTCACGAAAAAAAATGTACTTTTTTGTACTTATAATTAAAATAAATGTACTCATGCGGTTTCGGCATTGCGACATAGAGCTAATGGTCGTGCTAGGTAGATGCTACCTGGCACGACCACAGATAATTTTGTTATTTCTTTTGCTGTGCGTATTCGCGAAAAAATGTTCTTTTATTGAAATCAATGTACTCGTACGGTAGTCCATAATGTACTCTTTATTTTGCTATTATTTTTGATCAGGCGCTAAGAAATCTAAAATAAGTATTAATTACCTAGAAACAGCTAACTCATTCACCGCTAAAATCCCTATTAGATTTTTCAGTCTCCTTTTTGCGAGCGGCGGTCATATGTTGCGTACTGTTTTTCTTGGTAGGCCAGCTTACAGGCCAACAACACTCTCCGGCCCGGCCACCCACAATCAACTACTTATTCTGCGGGATAGTCTTATTTTTAAAGAAAAAACACACCGCACGGACTCCGAAATACCTACTCGTACCTATTACTTATAGTTTTATTACTTCTTTTATAATTCTTTGCGCCTGATCATAAATAACTTGAGTGATCGTCATATTGTTTCTTTGTTGATTAGTTCGTAGTGTGGTTTGTAGCTTGTTATTTTGGTATTTATAAAAGATTTCCTTTAGATCACGACCGGGAAGCAATTAATTGGAGATTATCTATTAATATGTACCACAGCAAGTTACATGTAAGCAAAATAAGAAGCGTTATTTGCAATTCAGTTTTATTCGTATACTATACATACTAGTGTTTGCCGTAACATATCGATAACTAGCTTATCATATAGAACTCTGGTATTTTTCAGTTCCAGACAGTGGGTGAAAGTGATTGGCAATGAAGACCTATCCTACGTTCCGATTGAGAAGTTGAACGAATTAAAATTTGTTTGTGGTGATCACTTTCAACCCAAAGATTTTAACCGAAAGAAAAGTTGTCTAAAGAGATGGTTAATATATTTAAAGCAACACAACTTTATACTTTTTTTATTTTATTTATTTCTAGCCCTACCCACTGCGGAATAAGCGCATGGACGTCGTAGTGTAGTCGTCATAACCTAACCAGTTGAGAATGGATTCAAACCCCAATTGTTAATAAATGAGCATCCATTATCGTGAGGTGTTTTTGGCAAAATTCGATGCCCTCCCGCCAAAAACGTCTCACGTAAATAATGGACGCCCTCTAACTGAGAATTTTATAAAAATGGAACCCACGACGTCACTAGTCATCGTTTATCGATATCGTTAACCGTACTACATCAAAGTTACATCCCTATCGCGCTGTTATGTTGGCATTACCTATTTCCTTTATTTTATTTTATTGTGGTACAGAATGTTTGCCAAACTCTACGTCAATGTCACGCAATGACAATGTCACTGTCATCCAAAACCTAGTTCATGTCCCGTCTCTTAGAACGTAGTGGTTATATTCTCTTTGCTGCATACAGTCAGAGATTTATCGGATTTGTATAAAAAAAACATTCTCGAAGAGTGTTGCGTCCCGTTTTGTCATGCGCGAAAGACATAAGCGTGTCTCTTTCACGGGGGGCGTGGCTGACCAAATTTAGGCATTCCCTTAACGCGGACCGGGTGATCGCGTTTATGTCGGAATTTATATAGCATTCGTCCTTCTCGCACTCACATACTTGCTAGTAAGGGACGAATGCTATAGGTCCGACATAAACGCGATCATCCTAGCTAGGCAGGAACCTAATCTAGGTATACATTTACATACGTTACCTACTGTCACTGCCAAAATGACATTATTGATCTCGCGATGTCAACAATGATAATTTTAATTTCCATTTGTATATAGATAACGGTTAGGTTTAAATTAATTTAGTGTAATAAAGCTATATGCGGAACATTCTGTAAAACTATGTCGCAGTATGTGAAAATACATTATGGGCCTTACGAGGCGTTTCACACTACCTCACACAAACCGGAGAAACTGAGAGGAGTCCGGGGTGAGGACGTAGAATTACCAGTGCAGCTAGCACTATCGGTTTTAGGATTAGGTTTTAGGGCCGAAATCGCCTAAAACGCTTAAGTCATAAACATAAAACCTTAAGGATTACAATACTTTGTTAGCTTCTTTAAGTACCTATACAATAGTTATTGTGTAATCCCTGAGAAAAATGTGATAATTATTAATGTCTTCGAGAAGTGTTTGTTTAGGTACATGATAAAGGATGAATAATTAGACTTTTGGAACAAGGCATTTAACAAAATGTTTCCATAAACAGACAAGCTCCGGCGGCTGGGTTACCGCGTGGATCTCAACCCGGTGGAATACATCGACTACTGCGTCTTCGAGATCCTCGGCTACCAGGTACTAAGTACTCTGTTGTGCGGGTACTTTTGCTTACTAGTGGATCTCTATTACTTTGTAATAAAGGGTGACGCCTGGTAACCAAAGTTAGCAATAGCATGCGAGTGGTTATTAGACGGTGGTGCACGACACGAGCGAACGACCCGCTTGACACAGCCTATGAGCGTTTACAGCTCCACGCACCCCGTTTCACGACGCTACAAAGTGACACTTTACAAGTCTATAAACTGGCAACAACACTGGTACATTACTTTTATCTCACGAACGCGGGTGAGCCATAGTTGTTTGTTGAGAAAAGTACTATATGTAGGTTTGTATTTAGGATTCCCATCAAACGGCCGGAGCACGCGCTCGTCTTAAAAGAGTCACAAGTTAGAGTAGTTTGAAACCCTGTGTTGAAACCTCTATATAGACGTTAGATTTCATATTTAAATAGCTGCAATGGTCGCGAGCAGCAGTAGGTTTGCAAATATATACTAACCTCCATGCACGCTCCTTACATTGTTACCTTCTTCTCTTCTGAAAGCATTTTTCTGTGGTCTTCCTCCAGCATAAACTAACCATTACCGTCCTCATAAAAAGTACAATGAAATGCTCTATTGAAATTATTACACGTTTTACCACAGATTACCAGGTATACTCACTGTGGCGTTTGCTTTACGGGAACTCATGTACATGTACAAGGTGAGGCGGTACTTCTCACGGAATCAGCTTCCCACGCTATATAAACCTCAGATTTGGTCATGTGTTACTGCTGCAACGTGTGGGACGGTTCCGCCAAGTATCAGTTAGCAGCCTGGGATGTAATGGAGCGCCGAGCTCGTAAACTTTTTGAGAGCGATCCATCAGTTGAGTCTAAATTGCAAAGCTAAGGACACCGCCGTCGCTTGCTTATCATTATTTTATCGGATACATTTTGGAGTGTATACAGGAATTACACGATTTAATTCCGCCTTCTCCGTTCCATCAGCGGACATCCAGACTGGGGGAGCGGTGTCATCCTTATCTTGTTAGTCTTTCGTTTATTCGGAAGAAGCGGTTAGCTTCCTCTTTTCTAATACGAACAGCAAACGAATGGAACTTGCTCCCGTCTTCTGTATTTCCGGCTGATTACAATCCAAGCATCTTCAAGGCAAGAGTGAATAGGCTATTACTGAAACAGCGAGCTTTCCATCAGGCGAGACTAAGGCCAATCGCTGTTCAGTAATTCATAAAAATTAAAATTGATTTTCAAAAACCTCTCCTCCAGGTATTCCGCTGCAACATCCGCAACCTCCAACTGAACCGGGAAGCCGACCACGACCCGGTAGCAACCCGTGCCATACAAGCTTGCGTCGTCGCCACCGAGCAACTGCAACGGGCGCGATGCTACTTTTGGTTGCGCCAACTCATCGACAACGCGGTCTTCGAGCGGACCACATACCAGGACCAGTGGCCGTTCAAGCTGGATATGAAACCGTACGCCACCTGCATGCAGTGCATCAGGTGCTGCGGCGTTCTGACGAAAGCTAAAGCTGCGATCGAGACTGGAGAAGGATTGCGTTATAAAGAAATCAAACAGAAGTTACTGTACGATCTGGCTAGTAAAATAGCGCCGAAAGGAAAATAGAATCCATCGAAATTGCTGTTGAATCCTGCTATTCCAAACACAACAGTTCAAAAACTCAAGAAAAAATAATTGTACCTACTATTTTCCTGGCATTATACTTACGTTTGACGCTTGATAAACAGCATGAAGCATCGTCCATTTCTCAACCCCAGCAGCTTCTCTCGTTCTCACACTTTACTAAATAGAAAGACAAAAATGTGTAGATACCTAAAGTTCTACGTAGTCAACCATAGAAAGAGCGATTGTTAGTTTTGTCTCATCGTCACCGACCAGCAGGATCAGTAGTAGTCCACCTACCAGGACCAGTGGCCGTCCAAGCTGGATATGAAACCGTACGCCACCTGCAGCAGTGCGTCAGGTGCTGCGGCATTCTGACGAAACAGGCAGCTCAAGACGCAATAATGAATTTTTCCTTGGCGTTACGTCGCGTGATAGATAACATATGAAACATCCAGGAGGCAAACAAGCAGACGGATCGCCTGATGGTAAGCAATTACCGTCGCCCATAAACACCTGCAACACCAGAGGAGTCGCAGGTGCGTTACCGGCCCTTCAGAAGGGAATATGCTCTTTTCTTGAAGGTTTGTAGGTCATATCGGTCTATAAAAAGAAAGACAGGTTATTCTGTCTCACCACCACAGTAGGCCAGTTCCTAAATATGGGAGCGGACAGGGCGCACAAGTAATAAACTACGTAGCTCTTAACGAACTACTTACCGTTATGTGGCGCAGTCACCGTAGTTTATATCTACTTACCTAAACGCGGAATTAAAAGTATTCCATTTAATTCCTTAACTATAATATCCCTACACTTTCTTCGACAACGACTCGGGTATCATTTGGATAACCAACGCGAGTGGTTTGGAACACTGGAATAATAGTTTAGGCTCCAGTGAGATTATTTGAGCGGTTTCAACCGAATTTGAGGCGTGAGTGGAATCGAGCTACTGGGAGTTCGCTAAACCTAGCCTAGCTGAGAAGAGTCCAGCAAGAAACTCATCTTCACGTGTCCGCGGCGTCACGTGATTGGTCAAAATCATTAAAGTTCAGCAACGGCGACACGTGATGATTCGTCTATTTCATAAGAGTTCACTTGAAGGGAGCTCCATAGAGAAAAGTATATAATTTAAGTTTCGTACCTTAATTCAAACACTAAAGACGAATAAAAAAAACAATTGATTCAGAACGACAACAGGTTTTATCTTATCCGCGAAATGGCGATAAGATCACTATTTTTCTGTTTTCTGCAGCGGTTCGAAAATGACAACTTATCTAAATCCTGCATTGGTACCTACGTTTATTTTATCTTTCTAAACCTATTGTATTGTTATAATAAATTGCTATTTTTCATTTCTTTGTTTTATGTCTCAAGATCGTCACGAATAGATAATGCTCGTTTAACAGTAATTTATGCGTCGAATGGTGATATGAATTAAAACAAGTATCTTTTGGAGTCGTTATAATGAAACAAGTTACAAGGCTCTCGATTTCAGTCGCTAACAGTGGCAGTATAATGTTCAAGTTTATCAGTCGCAACAACTACCGCGGTCGCGTTTATAACGTTATAAACACGTGACAGAGCATCCTTCTCATTCTGGCACCACTTCAAAGAAAGAGACGGATGATTTATCTCGTTTTTAGCACAAATAATATATGTTTTCTGGGAGAGGAATGGCTCCTTGGCCAAGCGATAATAGTTTCTTAACGCTACGCCGAATTTTCTCTACATACGGGATTCAGCACACTACGGATTACGTCGTAGCACACCGCTACATGTGCCTATTGAAAGGCTTAATTGAAAGAAATAAGTTGGTGTGTTTACGGCCTGTTAATTTGATGCGCCAGTTTGCGGCCCCTTGATAATATATTCCCATTCAATACCTACTGATTAAAATGCATGCACGACTCACTATTTCTTTAGAGCATATAAAAATCTCTTTAATTGAAGAAATTTCGTTCTTCAGAAGGCCGCAAACTGACGCAGGCCACGTAACCGGCCTAGCGACCCTACATAGATATTTATCTATAGACTATCAGCAGATTGCGATAGGATTCAGAGGTCCTTGTCTGAAGCTGATGCCATCCCTCTCCCACAATAATGGCGCGACTAATATGGAGTAAGGCATGATGTGAATTACCTACTATATTTCTGTACAAGATTAGATATAACTGAATTTGCAATATCAGTAAATAACTTTAGCTACATAATGATAGTCTAGTTCTGTATGCTTTATTTCAAGTTATATATGTTTATATTGGAATATAATAAACGGGGTCACTCATGTCTTTAAAGTCGCTCGGCAGTCGCGGCTGGTTCTCTTGATCACATATTGGTCCGAAACATGCCGGATACTCGACCTTAAAGACATGAGTGACCCGTTTATTATATTTCAATATATCTGAAACTCACGGGAATATTATATTTAAAATAAACATAGATATTTTATGTTTTTTTTTTTAATCTCTTGTTATATATGTTTATCAGGAGATATTTAATGAGACTTAAATAATCTCCTGATAAACATAGATATCGGGAGATTATTTAATTCTCATTTACCAGAGGATACTCATAGAAAAAAACTCATGGGGAATGTTGGACCCCATCTATGAAACATATCAGTCAATATAACAACTAGTTCTATATAACGTTCAATCCATGAAGTCACGCCATTACGCTACTCAAAGCGTATTAGTTTATTTTGTCCATAGCGTAGGTAGGTACAGTACGAGGTTTATCGATCGATGTTCTCTTGACAGCTGTCAACCTGATACAAGAAACGTCAAATATAAGATAACATGACAAATAGGGCTGTTGACTCAAAATATGACTACAACAAAAGAATATGCCAAGTAGTGAAACTCCTATTCAAATATCGCAAAAAATAACGAAGCTACAACCGTTTTAATGTTGCGGGTTAGAGAAAGCGCGATAGATCAGTGACGTCACTGACCACGAGCGCTATAGTAAATGACGATCGTTCCAATACAAAGGTGCGTTATGCGGAAAAGGGACAGAGTAAGCCCCTTTTAAAACTTGAAAGAGTTATGATTATGTAATTATTTATGCTTTTGTGTTGCTTTTTTCGCCATTTGATTAAGAAAGTGATCATTTTCGAGAAAGTTCGAACTTATCGATTTTCTTATTTGGTGTCAACATCCCTATTGAACTGGGATGACAGCTGTCAAAAAAACTGATAAATCACGTTAACACGTGCCGTCCCTTTCACTCTCGTGTTTATAAACTATATGACTGAAAGGGACGGCACGACACAAAGTTCGGATTTCGGTGTAGCCCCTCTGTAGTGTAGTGTGCGCTTCTTCTTGTATCGGACGTTAAAGTGTCATTGTCAAAGCAAAAGGTATTCTGGCGGTATCAATTAAGGCGCTCTTGTCCTGGCAACGCAATCAAAAACCGCCCTTAAAGACACACGTACGATACTTGTATGCGAATTTCATTACATTGCGGCTTACCCAGGTATAATGACTTCAATCGCTCTATCAAACCGCACAATGTAGTTAAACTCGCATGCGAGTCTCGAACGTGTGTATTAGGGCCTTTATTTACATCGACATAGAGGAAGTTTTCGCTTGAAAATAACGTATATATTTATATAGTTACTGGACATTTTGTAACCGACACTTTTCTGACTCGCTCTAATTTCAGTATAAAACAGTTTACCTAAAATTTCATAAATAATTCTATTAAATTTACAATAGCAGTAATATCAAGTAAATACATGGATTAAGACTAATTATAGATACACCTGCTACCGAAATACAATTAAAATACATTTGTCTCAAATCGAAATGGGAATTACTGTTCAACTCTTTCACTGAGCGGCTTTGCAGCGCTAAGCGGTAGTCCGTAGCGCGGTAAAACAGGTTTATCTACACCCATACAGTAAATCCTCTTTTATGTGCTCAAAAAGTGTAGGTAAGGACCAACTTTACAATATCGCGCCGGTCCGGGGCGGAGATGGCCATAACAACACCAAAAACGGTATCGTTATGGCCTTCTCCGCCCATTACGATACAGGGGCGCTACCGCGAACAGCAAACGAAGTTTTCCCTCTCTGTCGCACTTGCAAGTTTGCCTATAAGTGAGACAGAGAGGGAAAACTTCGTTTGTGGTTCGCGGTAGCCCCTCAGGCTCGTGCTCAAAAAGACTTCAACGAGCTCACGAACTCGAACTCCTGCACTTTCAACCCAATGGTGCCTCACTCAACACATGAAAGAGGATTTAATGTATGGATGTAGATAAAGTAGTGTATACAACTGTGATCCTATTATGAACCACACTCGTGTTTTAAGACCTCTCATTATGTATCAGTTGCATAAACTACTATTGTAGAGAAAATACGGCGTAGCGCTATGACGCGATATAGCGTCATTTTCAGTGGAAGAATTAAACTGGGTGTTATTGCGTTAGGTCATACTTTCCCCATAGTGTAACATAGCATTATGGCATTAATGCTATGGGGATTGGGAATGGTATCACATAACGATTCCGTTGAGTCCACGACATAAAAAAATTAAGTTAATTCTCTATACACAACATCAAAACATAACCGTTCTCATGAAAATGCCTCGTGTATGGCAGCAACCAGAGAAAAGCTATAACAAGTCCCAACATGTTTGTTATACCATTTTCAGCCTAGCTGCTCGGAGCTTCCTGTTGTATACGATTACCGCCCTTCGGTATTCGCAATAAAGTCTAAGATCCATTGTGTTGCAAACGCTTCCAAAACGTAACTATCTGCTACAATAGCGTGTAGCATGTAGCAAAAAAGAAAACGCCGACTGAGCGTCATATGCACTGAAAAAATATTTTTCACAGTCTATTCAGAAATAGTAAATTGTATTACAAGGGAGAAAAATGCAATATTTCATGGAGGGCTAGCGTGTTGAATCCCGAAGGAAGCGAAGGACCAATAGAATTCTAACATGGAATACTGAGCGTAGTGAGAATTCAAACAACCATAACGACCGATGTAGGGACATAATAATACTATTATGTATCTTAATCAAGCAAATTTATAACTTTTTGTTTATTTCACATAAATCTTGGTTTAGAATTGTTCTTTTACTTACTTATTTTGAGGACTAGTTTTTTATTTATTTATTTATACTTTATTTCACAAAAAATACAGTGTACAAATGGCGGACCTAATGCCAAATGGCATTTCTCTACCAGTCAACGACATCTCTACCAGTCAACCACATCTCTAGCAGTCAACCACATAGGAGAGGTCATAGAGAAGTGTAAAGAAGAGTCTATTACACGGCAGCAAAATTATTTCCGCCTTGGGCGTAAACACTTGAATTCCTCGCTACACTCAAAATTTTACTTTAGAATCCCTCGCTAAGGATTCTATTGTAGAACCTTTCGCTTCACTCAGGATGCAATAAACCGCCCTCGCCGTAAATATATCATTTCGCTCCCTTGAGAGACACTACTATATTACTGCTCCTTCAATAATCTCATCGTGCGATTACTTTGAGCTTGACACTAACATAATATACTCTTACTCCGTTATATATTCTGCTTTAACGCTAATGTAATAGAGTTTAAAATTACAAGCACGTTTTTTAAACAGTATTTACTTAATAGAACTCTATATACATTAGTGTTATAAAGATCCCTTCAATCAAGCTTCTACTATACAAGTATGTAGTGTTGTGTTCCTGGAGATGGATGGGATGCACTGTATTGAGAGCGAGGGACCTAAATTTGTCCCTTCTGTTGTCAACACAGTGCATCCTCAAATTTTATAAAGGGTCGGCAACGGGCACGTGACTCCTTTGGAGTTGCGGGCGTATATAGGCTGCGGTAGCCGCTTACCATCAGGTGGATCGTAAGCTCGTTTGCCGTAAAACGTAAACGTAAAACAGAATAAAAAAAATATATATATATTTATTTTATTCTGTTTTATAGTACTTATTTGTTTTTATAGCGGAAACAGAAATACATCATCTGTGAAAATTTCAACTGTCTAACTATCACGGTTCACGAGATACAGCCTGGTGACAAACGAACAGTTAAGTCTTAGTCCCGTTTTATCCTTTGGGTATGGAACACTAATAAAAATGGGTACACTTTCTATGGTAATTCAATACAAGGTGTACCCATTTTTATTTGTTAAGTATAGTAAGTAGGATGCGTCCCATTCCTGCGTGCGGAAAAAATTAAAATGATCTCTCTGCTAGTAGGTATTTGTTTCAATCTGTGATTATCTGTGTATTGTGCTCCTATAGATAAATGCTTACGTCAGATGTGAGCGGAACACACTAGAGGGGCGTTCAGTTTAACGCCAACGACGTATAGATACGCACCATCGGTTCGATGCCAACGACGCATATATCCGTCACGGCGTCCAACGCGATATCAACCTACATATATTTCCATAGAGTTCCACTTCGCGGGTGACATTCCCATGTCATGGCGTGTGAGTGGCAGCGTTTGCATTTGACAGAGCGCGGAAAACGTCAAGACTTGCGGCTCTGTGAGCTGTAGGCTTCGCAAGCATTTTTTGCGTTGTTGTTAAAAGTAAATCACAAACCCAATGAGCGCCTGATGAATTGGAACTAGCAATGCTCCCTCGCCGCGCGAAAACACCGGCATATAAAGAATCTTTAGTAAAAGCCATTTCTTTCATTACAATAGTTGTGCAAAAAAAAACATATTATCTAACCTGCTCACAAAATTTCACGGGAATCCGTAGAGAAAATACGAGCTGCAAAGGAGATCAGCCGGATGGACATCCGGTAATCCTGACATACGAAACCGTTTTTGCCCAAGCTAAAGCGGAGATCTCCCATCGCTTCGCTCACTCGGTCAATTAGTTCCGCTCTACTTTTTTCCACATTCCGCAGGAGTGAGTGAATCTGTAACCCAATCTTTTCATTTCTTTTTTTTTTATTCTCCCATTAACTCGTATAAACACAAATAACTTATCAAGCCATTTATTTGAACCTAGTGAATTTATATCCTTCGCTCAGACAGAACTAATCAAACAGATTATCAAATACGATTGTTTTTATCACTTCAAATCATATAAGCGGCGTGACAGGCGTGATACACTTAGGCCGGGTTTTATAAAGATCCGTTAGACCAAATGTGAGATCAAATTTCAGTAACTCAGTACATTTTTTGACATAAACCGACATAAGGTATATCGGATCTTTATAAAACCGAGCCTTAGCCAAATTATAAATGTCCGTTAATTATTCTGTAAAGTGTGCAGGGTAAATGTACTTATCATCGACACTCCCTAACATTGATAAATTTAACCTTATTTTGAAAATGGTGGCAAATTCGCAGAAACGAATGGCCACACATTTGATATTTACCCTATATCGGACTCTTTTCATATAACATTCCGTAATAATTAGGAAAATATTAAAATCACATTGAATCACTCAAAAAAACAATGTAAAAATACAAACCACAGCATAATTTAAATAAGTTTTATATAAAACATAATTCTTTGAACAACGATTAACTTAAGTTTTCCGAATTCGTACATGCAATGATAAATAACTTATTTTTAAACCAATACCAAGTCAATTTCGAGTAGTGGGCAATATTCTAGCGACCTTGAAATGTTTAATTTATGTATTTTAACAAAGATACTAGCAAAATGTTGTGCTACATAAATCTGTTAAGCGAAATAACTAAATTTACTGTCTAATTTAAAACTTTACAGACCAAATATTAACAATTTAACGCCATTTTATACAGAAATGTCACTCAGATCCAACGCATTTGTTACAAGCAAACGAATAACCCTTAGGCCCCATTTACAGTGCAAGAACTTGCCTGAAATTTTCATTAGATTGCGCGGTTGCGAGCTACTGAGGTAGGACGAGAACGATCAAACGCTGCAATGTAATGAAAATAGCATGCGATTTTTTGCACAGTGTAAACGGGGCTTTACTTCACGAAGGACCAACCTTTATTTTAAGGGAATCAAGTCCCTATTTTAAAGAAATAAGAGCTTTCGACCTCTTCATATGCGTAGCTCCTTGCGATGTTGACTGTAGGTCATTTATTTATTTATCGTATGACAATTATTTCGAATCGTGAGATCTTAATATGCGCTGTTGGCACAACCGACGACATTAGGCGACGTCGGCGTTGAAAAAGTTAAAAACGGTTAACACATAAACGGTGCACGTTGGTTCATGAGCCTTTATACATAATGTGTGGTTAAATGCTATTATTTATGGCGTGAAACAATACTGACATAAGAGACACTTAGCAAATAATACGATATTAGCTGTGAAACTAAACTCATCTACTCAAACAGCCGGCGAGGGCTGAGGGTCTACCGCGGACCGGAAACGAAGTATCTCCCTCTTTTTCGCAAGTGTGACAGAGAGCGAAATATTTCGTATTCGGTTCGCGGTAGCCCTTCTGTTCGGTCTTGCCATCGGCTATCCCAGTACGGTGGCATACTGAAGGATCTACCTAATCCCAAGATCTGGCGTAGGCAGGTTTTCGTAGGCTCCTGCCAACTGACCTTCCAACCCAAGGGGGAAACTAGACCTTAATGGGATTAGGCTGGTCAAGTGAGTGGACAACTTGGCTGTTAGAAGTTCTCAAGCCGCCCGAAGGCCTCGACGACGAAGGTAGAAAATATTGGCAACAAAATATGCACATATGCGCAATATGATGATCACGGTGTTTGCCGTATATGGTTGTTTGCCACCAATTCACTTAGTATTAAAAAGTCCTTCCTGACTCCTCACGAGGAGTTACTATCAAATTTACCCTATCGCCAAAGGACCATTTCAGCTAGATGTCATAAAAGTAAAATACACTGTCAGCAGAGAACTCATTTCAGCTGGACGACATAAACGTAAAATACACTGTCAGCAGAGAACTCATGTCAGCTAGACGACATAAAAGTAAAATACACTCTCAGCAGAGCTCATTTCAGCTAGACGACATAAAAGTAAAATACACTGTCAGCAGAGAACTCATTTCAGCTAGACGACATAAAAATAGAATACACTGTCAGCAGAGCTCATTTCAGCTAGACGACATAAAACTAAAATACACTGTCAGCAGAGCTCATTTCAGTTAGACGACATAAAAGTAAAATACACTGTCAGCAGAGCTCATTTCAGCTAGACGACATAAAACTAAAATACACTGTCAGCAGAGCTCATTTCAGTTAGACGACATAAAAGTAAAATACACTGTCAGCAGAGCTCATTTCAACTAGACGACATAAAAGTAAAATACACTGTCAGCAGAGCTCATTTCAGCTAGACGACATAAAAGTAAAATACACTGTCAGCAGAGCTCATTTCAGCTAGACGACATAAAAGTAAAATACACTGTCAGCAGAGAACTCATTTCAGCTAAACGACATAAAAGTAAAATACACTGTCAGCAGAGAACTCATTTCAGCTGGACGACATAAAAGTAAAATACACTGTCAGCAGAGAACTCATTTCAGCTGGACGACATAAAAGTAAAATACACTGTCAGCAGAGAACTCATTTCTGCTAGACGACATAAAAGTAAAATACACTGTCAGCAGAGAACTCATTTCAGCTAAACGACATAAAAGTAAAATACTCAGAAAGCCAATTCAGCTGGACGGCTCAGAGTTACGACTAGAACGAGTCACTAGCAAAACGTCCGGAAATATAAATAGTCCGTATGATTAGAATATCTAATTATCCGAAGGCAAAATTAGTTGATTGACATGAACACAGAACGAGTTAGTAGCAAAATGTCTGGAAATGTAATGTGTCATACTTTTACAAATAACTGTGGTCAACGTGGGGCCATTTGGCGTTCATATCTATATTGTCTATTTAGTAATGAAGACATTACACAATTTAGACATTTTGCTTCTGGACCTTTTAGCGCTCCTGTCTGTAGTAACAACACATTCTAAGATACAAACGATTCACTACGTTTTGCTGCTAGTTATTTTAAGTTGTAACATTTTAAGATCCCGACATTTTGCTAAAACGTCATTTAGCGTTCATTTCTATATAGTAACAAAGACATTACACAATACAAACGGTTGAGCTATATTGTCCTTTGGCAATAAGGTAAATTTGATAGCAACCCCTCTCGGGGCGTATCATTAATTTATCGTTTTCATTATCGTACTGCAGCACGGCCTATGTTTATGGCAGTGTCTCTTTTATGTTAGTATCTTTATAATACAGCAGAGTTATAAGTACAGAGTACTAATGTCAAAGAGAATTGGTACCACCCAATATTTTTAATGTCACTTCGATTATCACATGCCAAACCTTATAGGTAATCTGCTTTTTCTTTGACTTTGGCATTCTATTCTTTGATTCCCACATGTTCTAATAGAATATCAACAGGAATAATGTTGGTCCTAAAACCGACCTTGTTTTAAAGGAGTTTATGCGTGTTTCGTATTTTGAGCATCCTTGCAAGCTACCATGTATGTGATCACGTTTAAATAATGATTCCAATAGATTCTGCCTTTTAGAAAAAAGATTTTCTTAACCAGTGTTGCCAGATGCTTACATTTCTTACATTTTTCGTAAATTTTGACCGGCTTTCATAACATGTAAGTTCTGTTGTAAAGGAAATTAACCTTTGAGAATAATGAAACTCTATTTAAAAAGAAAGGACAATTGTATCTAACCGGGACCAAGCGAGGCAGTTTATAGGCTTCCATACAGAAAAGGTGACAAAAGAATCTACACGATACGACTCCGTCTCTCCATCTGTTGCAACTATGTATGACATTTGAGATACCGCCCATCAGCCTGGCGTAATTCTGTCGCCGAACTCGAAGAATTGTAGCTGTATGTGGCTACTCATTTCTTAAAATCTAACGTTTTGATAAGTAATTATGAAAAATATAACTTTTGCATCAAAAATTTAATTTTTCAAAAAAAGAAACTTAATTTTCGTTCCTAGGGCCCTGGTGACACTGTTCCTAACTGTAGGGAAACCTGAATGTAATAAACCATACAATACAAAATAACATCGAAATTTCATCAGCGTTTTATTTGTGCGCTAAGGAGCCCTCTTTGACATCTAATCCCAAGATTTGGCGTAGGAACTAGTTTTACGGAAGCGACGGCCATCTAACTTTCCAACCCAGTGTAGTAATAATAGTTTATGCAATCGTTATATAATGAATGCTTTTTTAGTCGAGAACGGCGTTTAGACCACGAGGCTTGCCGAGTCGCCTAAGTAAAGTTAGTGACTTAAAATGCTAATTATAAATATTGCATACAATATTTTTTCTACGAGTCAACGGAAATTGATTTAACAAACCGAAATAATTAAATAAACTAGTCCTGCGGAAATGAAGATTAGGCACATGGGTCGGGCGCTCGTTGATGTCTTTTGTTCAATGTCCAAGGCGTCACGTGATTGGCCAATTTCATAAGAGTACAGTAACGGCGACACGTGATTGGCCAATTTCATAAGAGTACAGTAACGGCGACACGTGATTGGCCAATTTCATAAGAGTACAGTAACGGCGACACGTGATTGGCCAATTTCATAAGAATACAGTAACGGCGACACGTGACTGGTCTATTTCATAAAAGTTCACTTGAGGAGCTCCATAGAGAAAAGTATGTGATTTTAGTTTCGTCTACGATATCTTAATTCAAACCAGTGTTGCCAACTCAGCTCTTTTAGAGCCAAATACAGCTCTTTTTGCAATTCGACAGCTCTAATAAAATATATTTAGCTCCATAGCTCTTTTTTATCGATATTTAGCTCTATTTCAAATATCGAGTCTTCATCGAACGCGCCTGTTTGACCACTGTAAATTGACCGGGTGTCTATTATTTTATCGAAATATCTTACATCGATTTTCATTTCACCGAAAACTGTTCCACGAATTTCATTAGGTTTTTTTTTCTAATCACATAATCATCAATTCATTGCATTTTATATAATCGAACCACTTTTCATCGTTAATCGTTTCGAATCCGTCTCTAGTCGTAGCGTAACGGTACATCGAATTTACCTTTCATAGAAATATTCGTTATTCATAGTATTAATTTAACGAAACATGATTCACAGATAGTACGTTCCATATAGTATTCTTTCCAAGAACAATGTTTCATCGAACAACCAAGCAAGCATGATTTTTCAAGGCGCATAATCTTTCTGGGCTTATATAAAAAAAATAACCCCGAAGATTAAGACGGGAGCAAAGCTCCCGTCTTAATCTTCTAACCTATCCGCAGTACAGTCGGTTTTGCCCTAACAGGTCTTTTGTACATTTTAGGTTTTGGGTATTTGTGTTTTTGAGTATTTTTGTTTTTGAGTACTTTTACAGAGTACACCAAGAATCTGGGAAAATTTTAATTTTAGACGTATATCAAGAATAGTAAACAGTGGTGAAATAATGTTCTAGGTAATAAGAATTTTGGGAACTGAAACCTTCATTAAACCAAAATTATACTAAAGGGCATTCGATGAACGACTACGTCGATGAACAAATAAAATACTGAATTAAAATTCGATGAGTTGATTCTTGTGTAAAAGGTAATTCGATCAAATGTTTGAGCGATCTAACGAAGTTCGATGAATGATTCCTAAGTGATAATAAAATTCTGCGAACAGTGTTATGGGAAACGATAATCGATGTAACGATTTTCGGTAAAATGATGGATTCCCAAATTGACCGCAACCATCAGTACTAGCTCTGTCTATGAATGCTGGGGAATCAGAGGGGCTACCGCGAACCACAAACGAAGTTTTCCCTCTCTATCTCACTTATATGCAAACTTGTAAGTGCGACAGAGAGGGAAAACTTCGTTTGCTGTTCGCGGTAGCGCCCCAGTAATCACCGAATGAATCACCCACGGGGACGGGGAATTCCTATCAGATAGAAATTAGTACCTATTACCTAAACTTTAATAATATAGAAATGTGTCCATTAACGGCATTAACATTAAAATTCTGATTATGAATATTTTTTTATTTAGCTCCTTTTCTTGCACAAAAGTAGCTCCTTTTTAGCTTTTTTTTTACAACTCAGTAGCTCTATTTCTAAGTACAGAGTTGGCAACACTGATTCAAACATTGAAGTCAACAAGTAAAAAAATGTAACAGAATTTCTTGTGTGACATAAAACCGAAACAAAAAAAACAACCCTATTCCAATTGAAAATAAGAAAATCCTGATAAATAAGTTATTTCATTCGATTCCAGTAAAACCTAAAACTTAACTCCAAACAGTTTGATTAGTATTTTTCTGTTGGTTCGCGATTAAGTTCCATTACGTTACTATTCTATAGGACAAATGGGAATGACTCCTTATAGTCGAAATGTATTTATTAGACCTACATAATTAAATCGCACGTTTAAATGTAGACCCAAATGTCACCAAGCTGCGTTCAAAATCTATCCTTAAACCAGTATAAATAAGGTCGAGTATAAATAAACCAGGTTTTTTTAAACGTGCGACTCTATTCGACAAGTTTATTTACAACTACATTAACATTAACCCAATTACAATATTTCATTAAACTACACGTCAACTTTCGATAAAGCTATACATTTTATTCGGTATTTAGTAGTCTACATTTAGATGTCAGACATTCTTAAACATTTTTAAACAGATTTTTGCTATCTTCGTATATTCACAAAGGCGCTTCAATGCAAAATAAAAACAATTCAAAACAGACACATATAAAATGCATTCATCATTTCCATCAATGTTTAAAATTGTAAACGTTCCTTTTTTAATAGGTCTAAATATAGTAAGTGAAATGTAGTCATTACTGCGTAAGCATCAAGGTAGCATTTCTATTCCACTTTTATTGATAAACCAAGCCCAATTTCTGTCTGCTGTATGAGAGGCCTCCCTGGTAAAACAAAAACTTCAAATGTCAACACAAATTCGTATCCATATGAAGAGCTAAAAACATATGCATTTAGGGTCTAATCCCTTTGAAATTTGTCAATAGAAATCAAATACTATTTCAACGCTACTTAGGAAGTTCACTCATGGCGGCGGTGCTTTTACAAATAGTAATCCAATGT
The DNA here is from genome assembly GCA_963556455.1 of Epiblema foenella. Lineage (NCBI taxonomy): Eukaryota > Metazoa > Arthropoda > Insecta > Lepidoptera > Tortricidae > Epiblema > Epiblema foenella. The sequence continues at coordinate 4,614,748 of OY747105.1, forward strand.
TATAAGGTTAAAGTCGCCATTTCAATAACAACGCATTCCTAGACGTTATTGAAAATGCAACTCTAACATCATAAGCATAACATTATGTGTCATTATAAGCAACCGGCTCTTTCTTCCATGGCAGGTTATGTTGGTACAGGGGCGCAACCGCGAACAGCAAACGAAGTTTTCCCTCTCTGTCGCACTTGCAAGTTTGCACATAAGTGAGACAGAGAGGGAAAACTTCGTTTGTGGTTCGCGGTAGCCCCTCTGGTTTTGGGCGATTCCGAACGTAAAACATGACATTATAACTTATGGCGCTAGCTGCTTTGTTGGTCGAAACAAGCTATAGTGAATTTTGGTTCTCAGCGTCAAATACTCTTCTCAGCGAAAATACATAAATAGCAACAAAACTTTGCCCACAGGCGGTGAAATTCAACCTTATGCCAACGTCCATAGAGAATCTTTTCTCAACTTGTCTGTAATGTATGTATACGGCATATAACCCGTAACATGTTTGGACAGGTCTCATTTGACCTGCGCCTTCACGTGTTGGAGGAACTCGTAGTAGGAGAAGGAGGACTCCATTCGGTCGTCGACGAGGCGCTCGATGAACAGGTGCCGGGAGGGAGAGTTGTCCCTGTGGGGGGAGAGTTTTTATTCATAATTTGTTGCACACAACCTTAGAGCATTTAAGCTCCGTCAAAATGCCTTTATGTGCTGTTTTTGGGTACAAAAACATTTTTATCTACACCCATACAGTACAGTAAATCCTCTTTTATGTGCTCAAAAAGTGTAGGTAAGGACCAACTTTACAACATCGCGCCGGTCCGGGGCGGAGATGGCCATAACAGCATCAAAAACGGTATCGTTATGGCCATCTCCGCCCATTACGATACAGGCTCGTGCTCCAAAAGACTTCAACGAGCTCACGAACTCGGAACTCCTGCACTTTCAACGCAATGGTGCCTCAACACATGAAAGAGGATATAATGTATGGATATAGATAAAGTAGTGTATACAACTGTACATAATTAGGCCTCCCATTATGTATCAGTTGCATAAACTACTATAATTTATCAAATTTACGAAAAGATGTATTATCATTTCACTTGCACGTATGTTTTCGTTTTACTTAAACATACGTGCAAGTGAAATGATACTTCATCTTTTCGTAATTTTGATAAATTAAAATGTTTTCTGCACCCAAAAACAGCACATAAAGGCATTTTGACGGAGCTCTTCACACGCGGGGAACAATTCCGAGACTGACGTATAATCGATTTATGAAGTAGTTTTTAATAACGTGGCAGATTTTTCTCCTGCACCTTTGGCAGAGTTTGGTCCTAAATGCTCTAAGCACAAAACCAATGAAGGTTACACTGAAAGATCATGTCTAATCCTTGAGTCCGTTTCCTTAACAGCCCGTTTGCACTTTATGTCATCATAAGTATTGCTTTTTGTTTTAAACTTAAATGGAAAATCTAGTACTAGTAGGTATAGGTAGTGCCACCAGAGTTGAGGTCACGCACACAACATGTCATGTAATGACAGCGCGGTTTTGAAATTACTATTCTTTTTAGTAACGATAACAAGTTCAACAGCATATTGCAAGATAGATCAAAAAGTTTAAAATATTTTGTTAATTAATATTTATAACAAATCCAAATACATCGAATTAAATATATATATATATATATCTATATATTTTATTTAAATGTTTATAGATACCGATTCAAATAGTTTTATTTAAATAAATGAGTGATCTGAATAAACAAAGGACAGATATGTTAATTTTTTATAGTTTTTATTCCTATAAAAATTATATATTTGTGTATTTACGTTCACTCATTAATATTTTTCATTCACTTTTTGTGCAATCACCAATCAGTACTTGATGTAGCTATGTGTGTAAACATTCACCTCAACTCTCGTGGCACCAACTTTAGTAGTGTACCCTTCAAACATTACTAGTAGCTCTACGAGTTGTAGAGCTCGTGTGTAGCCTGTTGACCTCGTTAGCATTTTTTACCTTTTTCAACCCCCAAGGCAAATTTTGAAAACTTGCTAAAAATGGAATCGACAAAAATAAACACATACATTATCACTTAAAGTAAATCAATTTTATTTTCCGTAAACCCAAAGATGAGGGGCTACCGCGAACCACAAACGAAGTTTTCCCTCTCTGTCTCACTTATATGCAAACTTGCAAGTGCGACAGAGAGAGAAAACTTCGTTTGCTGTTCGCGGTAGCGCCCCAGGTTTTTTTTAACTCTAGGCCAGATTGTAAGGTTAAGTAAGTAGCATACGGCCCTACCTTTTCGCCGTTTTCGTTAATCCAACCATGCGCCAAACACCGTGTATAATAATGGAACCTGCTTAGTGATGTGCCGTTACCGTAACTTACGGTGAGAGAGAGAATTTTGGGGTAACGTTCTCGCAGTGGAGGTGCGTTAAAAATATTCTTAGGGAAGCCGGAAATAATTTCCCCCTTCCTTATTCTTCATGAGCCATAGTAAAAGATCTGGACTGGCTGAAAATTAGGCAAGCCGGTGGGAATCGAGTTGTATGGATGCTTCGCCACTCGGTAATGTTCTTCGTAACGGTAATTATCGAGAAAGTAGTCTTAAGTTTTCAATTCTTTCAACTTTTTAAAAAGTAATCTTATTTTAATTAGTAATAATAATCTACATAAAAAAAAAACATTAGACAAACATAACTTAGGAAAACGTTACCAAGAATTTACGGTAAGTTGTGGTAATTTTCAACGATGAGAATCACCGTAAGTGGGTAATATCTCGGCGGCACATCACTAAACCTGCTCATTAGATTTGATGGGAAGTTGCGTGAAGTAACCTGAGCACTAGTATGCTGGACTCGTAGGGCCGCTCCTCGTTGAGCTTGTCGACGAAGGCGTGCAGCGCCTCGTTGGCGTCGCTCCCGACGGCCGGCAGCGCGCGCGCCTCGTCCGGCAGCTGGCTGAAGGCGGCCACGCCGAACACCTCCGAGAGGAACGCGCCCGACACGCCGTGGCACACGTAGATTATCATCGTGTCCGCGTCGTCTAGGAGGTACGCGCCGTCTATGTTTATTCTACAAGAGGAAACAAACAAATTCCACTATTGGGTCATTGTCAGCTGTAAAAACAAAAGTTGTCCACCCGGTGGTCAATAGTTAACGGCTTATGTACATATAAATTATGTTTTTATTAAATGAATTTATACTTAGTTATGGCAACACCGTTTATGCGGGTTACTAGATCAATCCAAAATTAAGCTTTGTGGCCCTTAACTTTTGATATGTCCGTTATGGCAACACCGTTTATGCGGGTTACTAGATCAATCCAAAATTAAGCTTTGTGGCCCTTAACTTTTGATATGTCCACCGAAAAGACGCGAACCTAAATCTGACAATGACCCTATTATACAAATGGCTCGCAAGTGACTTTTTTTAAATAAATAAATATTTATTAGAGGACAATCTTATACAAATCGAACTAGCCCCACAGTAAGCTCAAGAAGGCTTGTGTTATGGGTACTAGACGACGATATATTTAATAGATATAAATACTTAAATACATAGAAAACATCCAAGACACAGAAACAAATATTCATGCTCATCACACAAATATTTGCCCTGACCGGGATTCGAACCCAGGACCGTCAGCTTCACAGGCAGGTGCACTACCCACTAGGCTAAACCGGTCGTCTATAAAATAGACTTGATTAAAAAACTTACATAATTAACGAACCTGCTCACAAAATTTCACGAGAATCATAAATTTACACTAACGTGAGACATATTTACACTTAATAAGAAAACAACGGTTGAAACTCACTTGGAAAGTCACTATTTGCGACATATTTCGAACTACAATTCAAGTGAGTTTCAACCGTTGTTCTCTTATTAAGTTTTCAGGAGAATCGGTTGAGAAATGCGACCTGTAGCGGAGAACAGCCGGAAATCAGCACGAACGAAAGCATTTCTGTCGAAACTGAAGCGGAGACCTTCGTTCCACTCGGTCAATTACTTGACACATTATCACTTCGTGAATGCCAAATAGGAATGTTGACTAAAAAATTTTACTACTCCATAAGACCGCTTTAGCCTAGTTGGTAGTGACCCTGCCTTCGAAGCTGGAGGTCCCGGGTTCGAATCCCGGTCAGGGCATTTATTTATTTATTTATTTATATTAGGAGAACCAACAGCAGTACAAACAATGTAACAACATGCATATTAACAGCAGAGCCAATTACAGGATCTCACAGATAGCGCTAGAGTGTATATTATACAGAACTAAAGTGCGCATTTATTTGTGTGATGAGCACGGATATTTGTTCCTGAGTCTTGGATGTTTTCTATGTATTTAAGTATATATTTATCTATATAAGTATGTATTTCGTCGCCTAGTACCCATAGTACAAGCTTTGCTTAGTTTGGGACCAGGTTGATTTGTGTAAGATTGTCCACAAATATTTATTTATTTTATTTTATTTTATAAGAGTAGTGTTCGGTAGTGATTCGTAGTGAAAAGTACATAGAACAAGTTTACCTTTGCGCGCTGAGCATGAGTTGCGGCAGCGCGAGGTCCTCGTCGCGCATATTGCAGAGCTCGTGTATGGGGTAGAGAGGGGGGTAGGTGGCGCGCACGAGCTGCGGCAGCGGCAGCGCCTTGATGTCGCACATGTCGGCCACGCGGTCGTCCAGCCGCGTCGACGTGCCCGTGCGGAACGCTTTCTGTACCGACAAAAAAAAATTTTCATTACAAAGGCAGAATAGTAGATTGTGTCTCAAGGGAGCAAAATGATATATTTACGGCGAGGGCGGTATATTGAATTCTGAGTGAAGCGAAAGATCATCATCATCATCATCATTTCAGCCGAAAGACGTCCACTGCTGAACATAGGCCTCCCCCAATTTGGGGGGGATTTGCCATAGTCGCCACGCTTGGCAAGCGGGTTGGCGACCGCAGTTTGATGGTGGTAATGATCGAAGGATGCTGCTGCCCACCCTCCGATTTTCCCTTATTCGCCTCCTACGAAACCCACGGGAAGAGATGGGGTGGCGCAATTCTTACCCGGCAACCACACGGGGGAGCCGAAAGGCCGGGGGAAGCGAAAGATTCTACAATAGAATACTGAGCGTAGCGAGGGATTCTAAAGTAGAATCTTGAGCGTAGCGAGGGATTCAAGTGTTTACGCCCAAGACGGAAATAATTTTGCTACCGCGTGACACATACTGCTTTTCACACCGTCCATGAGGTCTGCTGCTAAAAACATGAAATATCTTACAAATGATTTTACTACCGAGCGTCACATACTGGTTTTCACACCTTCTATGAGGAAAAGAGTCATTGTTGCCCTCAAATGAGGGAAGAAAAGTACATCTTTGATCCCTCATTCGAGGGAAACAATAACTCTTTTCTGAATAGCAGGTGTGAAAAGATTAAACTATGTATATGTTGGTGGTGACAACGCCGGCCCAGCAACATAAACCGGCTCGCCGCTCGCAGCGCGTCATGGAATCCCGTTAACTGATAACGCTGCAACGGCGAACGAGGAGCGACCGCGGCTCGACACTTGACCTAGCGTACCGCTTCGCGCTCGCACGAACCTATTGTACGCGCCGCGATCCAAGACTCTGTAGAATTACCGAACAAATTATTATTATAGTGATTACAGTTCTTGTAGTCTAGATATCCCTCTAGTGCGAATTAGGGCACTAGACGCAACATATGTAAAACAATAATGTACAATAACATTTTACCGCTTTTAACGACTTGAAAATCACGACACATTAGATTTCATACCAAACATTTTCAAAGTAAATCAGTCCGTTTTGAGCGACGTTCTGTTAGTGCGACGTGATATCACCGGTCCATTGACTGTCGCTTCATCCAGATTCCACTGTATCAACAAAATGTACCACCATACGTTGTAAACGCCAGTAATATTGGCGTAACCCAGTCTTGACGATACAAAATCGAAAGACACAAAACCAAGTCTCAGATCAAAAAGAAAATCGATTAAATAACTCGAAACGTGTGATCTTGACATTATTGCGGTACGTGGTTGGTTTAGTTCGTATATGTGCGCGTGAGCGTGTGCTTGCTTACTGAGCATGATTAAAAACCGGCTTCACTTGGTTGTTCGTAATATTCAATTCTCGGTTTTAGTGTTCCAATGTTATACAGGATCTAAATCGTAATACAAAATCGGATTCTATCTGAACCACTTTTACTATGGGACCATCCTTGCACCAGCCAACCAGCTGTTTCATAGGAAAAAGTATTCAATCGACTAATTGGAATGTATGAAAAAGCGGTTTTTTTTGGGACGCAAAGTTGGTTCTACTGTAATAGTAGATTGTGTCTCAAGGGAGCAAAATGATATATTTATGGCGAGGGCGGTATATTGAATTCTGAGTGAAGCGAAAGATTCTACAATAGAATCCTGAGCGTAGCGAGGGATTCTAAAGTAGAATCTTGAGCGTAGCGAGGGATTCAAGTATTTACGCCCAAGACGGAAATAATTTTGCTACCGTGTGACACATACTGCTTTTCACACCGTCTATGAGGCCCGCTGCTAAAAACATGAAATTTCTTACAAATGATTTTACTACAGAGTGTCACATACTGCTTTTCACACCTTCTATGAGGAAAAGACTTATTGTTGCCCTCGAATGAGGGAAGAAAAGTACAACTTTGATCCCTCATTCGAAGGCAACAATAACTCTTTTCTGAATAGCAGGTGTGAAAAAGTGGTTCCGGATCATGGATAGAATCCCATTTTGTTATTTTGTATCACGATTTTTAGAAGTCACCCTGTATATTTTTTCTTATATTGTTAGTCTCTATATATATGTAAATACGGGTTTTGTCACCTGATACAAATAAATTAATAACTCCACCTCAGGGAACCACACTCTAAAGTTCTTTCTGTAATTTTCTATTTGGTCTATCTGGACATGGAGACAAAGTTGTCTTATCAGTCAAGCTTTATGATTGCCGCGCCATCTAGTATGGTATCCCAAAGCATGGCTACCAAACTGAAGAAATTACACTAACAAACAAAAACACACGTACGCGCAGCTTACACAAAGACTGCTGCGCCTTCTCACGTGCAGTTCGATAACAAGTCGGCATTACAGCCAATCAGATCGAGCCACAGAGTAGAGTCTGAGGATCGAGGCAAATGTACAGAGTGAAAAGCCTGTGGCCGTTTCTTCCCTGCGCAGTGCCGCGCGCGGCGGGGGCGGCGGTGAAAACGTCACGAGGGAGCGGCCGACTCGAAGCGAACGACTTGTAAGTATTTCTCACCACAACCTGTAGACTCGGACAACAATAGGTTTAGTCTCCCCCGCCTGTCGTAAAAGACGACTAAAGGGGGTTCGACGTTGCGAGTGCTTCATGTGGTGCCCCCCCCCTCACCCTTGCTTATTAGCTCCAGGGAGATAGATCAGCGTGGATCGCTCTAAAAGAGCGCGAGTGGACTCTACTTAGTGCGTTCAGTATTGAGATCCGAGAGAGAACAGATGGCGGTTACCGTGGAGTTTTTAGTGAGTAGAAGTACCACATAGCCCAGTCATCAAGTCATGGACGCGGCCACGTGTACACTCACCCGCTTCAGTAAGGCGAGCAGCATGAGCGGCAACAGCCGCAGGGACGCCGGCGCGCTCAGCGCGGAGCTGAGCGCGCCGGCGGGCAGGTTCTGGGAGAGTCTGTGCGCGGAGAGAGCGTCCACCGCCACGTTGATGAGCGCTTCCCGCGCCTCGGACATGGCGCGGCCACGTGTACACTCACCCGCTTCAGTAAGGCGAGCAGCATGAGCGGCAACAGCCGCAGGGACGCCGGCGCGCTCAGCGCGGAGCTGAGCGCGCCGGCGGGCAGGTTCTGGGAGAGTCTGTGCGCGGAGAGAGCGTCCACCGCCACGTTGATGAGCGCTTCCCGCGCCTCGGACATGGCGCGGCCACGTGTACACTCACCCGCTTCAGTAAGGCGAGCAGCATGAGCGGCAACAGCCGCAGGGACGCCGGCGCGCTCAGCGCGGAGCTGAGCGCGCCGGCGGGCAGGTTCTGGGAGAGTCTGTGCGCGGAGAGAGCGTCCACCGCCACGTTGATGAGCGCTTCCCGCGCCTCGGACATGGACGCGTCCACGCAACGGTCCACGGCTGGAAAGATAATCCATACTCAATATCATAAATGCGAAAGTGTGTCTGTCTGTCTGTTACCTCCTCACGCCTAAGCCGCTGAACCGATTTAGATGAAATTTGGTATGCAGATAGTTTGACTCCTGGGGAAGAACATAGGATACTTTTTATTCCGGAAATCATCCTTTGAGGGGGTGGAAGTTTGAATAACTAGGTAAGCGCCTGAAATAAAAGAATAGCAATTCAATTCTAACGCGTTGAACGACTTCTACGCGGACAAAGTCGCACGCAAAAACTAGTATGTCAATAATTGCAGTGATTTTGTCCGCTCCCTCGCCTTTGACACCTTTGGTTGCCAGGCATCACCCTTATTACAAGAGAATAAAGTTGAGTCAAGTAATTAACACACGTCGATTCCAAATTATTAAGGATCAGGCTTACCCATTTTACTTAGTAGTCCTATGATACACATCTGATCCGCTGAATGCAGAACGTCCGTGAGAGTGTTCGCGATGGGTAGCGCGAGGGTGTGCACTCGTATCCTCCTTTCACCTGTCACAACATAACAAAATGAAGCCAATATCGCAATAATAATGTCCTTACTCCACATCTCATTAATGATGAAACTGTCAAATATTTTCACACATATATCGGTGAAAATAATAGTTATTTATGTCACACCTGGCCATAAAGTGGAAATTACCGCACGCTCCGCGCGCGGAAAATACCACTTCCTGGCCAGAAGGTGACATAAAATTTTGTATTTACCTCGGGCGGTAATTAAGAAAGCCTTAGATCGCATAATTATCGCCCTTGCCTTCGGCTCGGGCGTCAAATACCTGCGATCTGAGACATTCTTTGTTTTACCGCCCTTGGTAAGTAATGTACTATTACGATACAAGTTCGGAAAGTAAGCAATTCGCACCAAGTTTTTGACCGACACGAGTTGGGAATTGCGTTTCCGAACACGTATCGTACAACATTTTATAATGCATTGTGCGAAGAAATGAAAAATTTAATAGAAAAGTTCATTTAAAAATTATAGGTTATAATTTACATTGGTCGATACGTCAACACCAACGGAAGGCACAGGCTAAATCTGCATTCAGCCACGCATGTTAGTGAATATTTACAATTTACTTATAGATAAATATTTGAATCTAAAATGATTAATAATACGTTCAACGAAGTATTCATATTTATACATATACATTTCATAAGAATTGAAATCTATAACTGACTAATTTCTATAACTTTTCTCACATAACAAATTTTGTTTGCGTCGGGCTGACTATGAAGATTAAAATTTTAAAAAAATTAAAAAGTATAAAGCACTAATGCGGAAAAGTGGTACTTTCCGCACAGTTTGGTTGCTTAGAAAACGCATTTTTCAAACACATGCATTATAAAATATTATTTAGAGAAGAATTGAAATCTCTACAATGACTTAGTATTTTTGTATATGGATTGACAAATTATGTTGTGGTAACTAGAGTCATCGTCACTCCTCGTGGTAACTCTCTCTTAAAAAAAAAAAGGAAGTTACTTCTTTTAGTTATGTTTAAAATGTCTGTGGGCAGTGCAGTGTGGAGGCAACTAACCTTTACTGCTGGTGTAGAGCAAGGCGGCCTGGAAGCAGACCTGCTGCAGGTCCGCCAGCGACTCCTCGATGGCGAGCTGCATGCCGAAGCCGGCGTCCGGGGACACGTTGGGCAGCGACAGCAGGTCCGTCGAGCGCACGAAGAAGTTGCCGTGGAACGTGTGGATCGAGATGCCCCTGGACAACAAAATAGTACATTACTTACCAAGGGCGGTAAAACAAAGAATGTCTCAGATCGCAGGTATTTGGCAAGGGCGATAATTATGCGATCTGAGGCTTTCTTAATTATCGCCCGAGGTAAGTACAAAATTTTATGTCACCCTCTGGCCAGGAAGTTGGAATTTCCGCGCGCGGAGAGTGCGGTAGTTGCCACTTTATGGGCAGGTGTGACATAAATAAAGTTAACCTGACATCATCATTATCATTACAATTACGATTTAACCTCTAGCCTGTGTCTGATAAGGATCAGTACAATCAAAAATTAACTCAATGACAAAAAGGAAAAATACTAATTTCTTCAGCACTGTCAGTTTCATAACATACGAAAGGTTAAAAAACACGATAACCAAGAAGACGGTAGATCGGTAAGGTGTGCGAGTAGACCACAACTAAAACTGGCAGCGCGTCAGTTAATCCGTGGTCTCCCGGCGAAAAAATAAACAATAGCATTATTTTGTAATGAGCCCGGGGATCCCAGGGACCAATAGACGACGGGTAATGGTAATGGCGTTTGCAACAGTGCCGAAATATCTAGAACTCACAAATACTAATATACATTTGCTGTGCAGCGCGGCAATACCGCCTTCTGGACACTCTAAGGCTGAGCTCTAAATTAGAGCCCATTTATTATTTGCAAGTAGGTTTATCTTTAGTTTAGTATGTACTTGTTTTTTTATATTAATTGTACTTTCAATCAATTTCTTCTAATACACATGGTAAATATCCCGTTATTAATCGTAATTCTAATAAAACCAAAGTTATTTAACATCTCCATCGCTAAAACCTCTGAATTGTCTACCTGGACTATTTTTATGGTGTTATATAAACCAGTTTTTACAGTGGATTAAAATTCTAGTTACATAAATGGCCCTAATTAACTAGATCTCCAAAAAAATCAACAACCACAATGTATGTGGTACACGTGCGGTGCGCAAGAGTGTTTGTATTGTACAGTAGTGTACCTGGTGCACCGCACCCTCATGACGGCATCGAAGCCGATCTTCCTAGTGAAGTGTGCAAGAGAATATTTCTATTTTCTTTTCTTTTCTTTTGTTTTTCTTTTGTTTTAATTGTTTTATTATGTGTTATTATTCTATTCAATGTATTGACGACCACAATAGGGATTCTTTTAAATTGACTTAAATGTAATTTATAATGAAGTCTTGTATTGTGTAATAAATGAAATCTAAATCTAAATCTATTGTATTGTAGTGTGCTTGGTCGCTTAAACAGCGGCATGTGGTACAAGTGCGGTGTGCAAGAGTGTTTGTATTGTGCAGTAGTGTACCTGGTGCACCGCACCCTCATGACGGCCTCGAAGCCGATCTTGCGGGTGAGGTAGCGCGTGAGAGCCCGGTCCAGCGCCGCCGCGTGCGCCGCGCGGCTGCCCTTGAACAGCGGCATGTGGTACACCGAGCCGCCGCTGAACTTGCTCATGCCACCTGCGGAAACGACAATAAATAACAAAACAATAATAAAAAGCCCTTAATTATCATACACTAATTTCACATAATTTTTAGTATGAATCTTATATCTATCTCGTGTCAAATTACGGGGAGGAGACGTGTTGCTCGCAGCGCGGCCTGGTATCACTTTACAGCGGAGCGATGAACTAGAAACTTTAAGTGGAGAATATTCGTGGTGTACTTTTTCCTTAAATAACGCTAAATATAAGAAAGAAAGAAAGCATTTATTCACTGCACGAAAAGACACACCGTTACAAACAGAAAAGACTCACAGTACATTGAACACATAAATATAAAGTGCGTGTTCGCGGCAGTGAATCGGTCGCTGTGTCAGCATTGTGCCGGCGCCGCGGCGACACGCACCGGCAGCGCTGGTCGCACACACCACCGTACGTCATCCACGGAACGCAACACAACATACTATATAGGAAAGGTATACATATAATGAACAAAATCATAGGTAATATATATATGGATGAGACTAACTCAAAACAAGGCAAACTGGTGTGAACATGAGGAGGAATTTACTCAACAGTGGAGGGATACAGACCGAAATGAAAAAAAAAAAAACAAGTAACAGCTTTAGAACAATTAAAATTACCTAAAAACACATGAAAAAAAGGCGACACGTTGTGATATTATAAGTGCCGGTTGGTTTAGGAATAGGACTTTTGAAGCGTCAACAGATAACCCTTTAGTTTGCGCTTAAAGGTATACTTGCTAGACGCTCCTTGGATAGGAGGGGGAAGATCATTCCAGCACTTGGACGCCGCAAACCTGAAACTTCCTCGACACGCTGCGGTATGATGTAGCTGTTATTTATATACCTCCGCATTCTAGTGACAGTATTTATATGACTTTGTTTCAAACTATAGAATACAAGATTGATAGCTTACATTGCTCTTTAGTATTTAAATACAGCAGAATCCGCTTATAACAACTCCGCATATAACATTTTACCGCTTTTAACGACTTCGAAATCACCACATATTAGATTTCATACCAAACATTTTCAAAGTAAATCAGTCCGTTTTGTGCGACGTCCTGTTAGTGCGACGTAATATCACCGGTCCCTTGACCGCTCGCTTTATCCGGATTCCACTGTAAACACTATTTCTATATCCCAAACTACTGTAATTTATTGGATTGCAATAACGTTCAAAATTCATACGCAGGTAAATTTGACGCAGTTCTGGCGCAGAAGGATTGTTTAGGAAATGTCCATAAGATGGTTGGTGATGGGCTTGTACGTCACGCCGACGCGTACCATACACCTCTTGATGCCCCGCTGCAGTCCAGCGCGAGCCGCTTGTAGAAGTCCGTGGCCGGCTCCAGGTGTCTCCTGGGGCACGAGCCCGGCAGTGACGGGGTACTCACTGAGCGTGGCGAGGTCGCTGTACTGCGAGCTCAGCAGGAACAGGTCGACGGCGACCTGCGCCCCGCTGCAGTCCAGCGCGAGCCGCTTGTAGAAGTCCGTGGCCGGCTCCAGGTGTCTCCTGGGGCACGAGCCCGGCAGTGACGGGGTACTCACTGAGCGTGGCGAGGTCGCTGTACTGCGAGCTCAGCAGGAACAGGTCGACGGCGACCTGCGCCCCGCTGCAGTCCAGCGCGAGCCGCTTGTAGAAGTCCGTGGCCGGCTCCAGGTGTCTCCTGGGGCACGAGCCCGGCAGTGACGGGGTACTCACTGAGCGTGGCGAGGTCGCTGTACTGCGAGCTCAGCAGGAACAGGTCGACGGCGACCTGCGCCCCGCTGCAGTCCAGCGCGAGCCGCTTGTAGAAGTCCGTGGCCGGCTCCAGGTGTCTCCTGGGGCACGAGCCCGGCAGTGACGGGGTACTCACTGAGCGTGGCGAGGTCGCTGTACTGCGAGCTCAGCAGGAACAGGTCGACGGCGACCTGCGCCCCGCTGCAGTCCAGCGCGAGCCGCTTGTAGAAGTCCGTGGCCGGCTCCAGGTGTCTCCTGGGGCACGAGCCCGGCAGTGACGGGGTACTCACTGAGCGTGGCGAGGTCGCTGTACTGCGAGCTCAGCAGGAACAGGTCGACGGCGACCTGCGCCCCGCTGCAGTCCAGCGCGAGCCGCTTGTAGAAGTCCGTGGCCGGCTCCAGGTGTCTCCTGGGGCACGAGCCCGGCAGTGACGGGGTACTCACTGAGCGTGGCGAGGTCGCTGTACTGCGAGCTCAGCAGGAACAGGTCGACGGCGACCTGCGCCCCGCTGCAGTCCAGCGCGAGCCGCTTGTAGAAGTCCGTGGCCGGCTCCAGGTGTCTCCTGGGGCACGAGCCCGGCAGTGACGGGGTACTCACTGAGCGTGGCGAGGTCGCTGTACTGCGAGCTCAGCAGGAACAGGTCGACGGCGACCTGCGCCCCGCTGCAGTCCAGCGCGAGCCGCTTGTAGAAGTCCGTGGCCGGCTCCAGGTGTCTCCTGGGGCACGAGCCCGGCAGTGACGGGGTACTCACTGAGCGTGGCGAGGTCGCTGTACTGCGAGCTCAGCAGGAACAGGTCGACGGCGACCTGCGCCCCGCTGCAGTCCAGCGCGAGCCGCTTGTAGAAGTCCGTGGCCGGCTCCAGGTGTCTCCTGGGGCACGAGCCCGGCAGTGACGGGGTACTCACTGAGCGTGGCGAGGTCGCTGTACTGCGAGCTCAGCAGGAACAGGTCGACGGCGACCTGCGCCCCGCTGCAGTCCAGCGCGAGCCGCTTGTAGAAGTCCGTGGCCGGCTCCAGGTGTCTCCTGGGGCACGAGCCCGGCAGTGACGGGGTACTCACTGAGCGTGGCGAGGTCGCTGTACTGCGAGCTCAGCAGGAACAGGTCGACGGCGACCTGCGCCCCGCTGCAGTCCAGCGCGAGCCGCTTGTAGAAGTCCGTGGCCGGCTCCAGGTGTCTCCTGGGGCACGAGCCCGGCAGTGACGGGGTACTCACTGAGCGTGGCGAGGTCGCTGTACTGCGAGCTCAGCAGGAACAGGTCGACGGCGACCTGCGCCCCGCTGCAGTCCAGCGCGAGCCGCTTGTAGAAGTCCGTGGCCGGCTCCAGGTGTCTCCTGGGGCACGAGCCCGGCAGTGACGGGGTACTCACTGAGCGTGGCGAGGTCGCTGTACTGCGAGCTCAGCAGGAACAGGTCGACGGCGACCTGCGCCCCGCTGCAGTCCAGCGCGAGCCGCTTGTAGAAGTCCGTGGCCGGCTCCAGGTGTCTCCTGGGGCACGAGCCCAGCAGTGACGGGGTACTCACTGAGCGTGGCGAGGTCGCTGTACTGCGAGCTCAGCAGGAACAGGTCGACGGCGACCTGCGCCCCGCTGCAGTCCAGCGCGAGCCGCTTGTAGAAGTCCGTGGCCGGCTCCAGGTGTCTCCTGGGGCACGAGCCCAGCAGTGACGGGGTACTCACTGAGCGTGGCGAGGTCGCTGTACTGCGAGCTCAGCAGGAACAGGTCGACGGCGACCTGCGCCCCGCTGCAGTCCAGCGCGAGCCGCTTGTAGAAGTCCGTGGCCGGCTCCAGGTGTCTCCTGGGGCACGAGCCCGGCAGTGACGGGGTACTCACTGAGCGTGGCGAGGTCGCTGTACTGCGAGCTCAGCAGGAACAGGTCGACGGCGACCTGCGCCCCGCTGCAGTCCAGCGCGAGCCGCTTGTAGAAGTCCGTGGCCGGCTCCAGGTGTCTCCTGGGGCACGAGCCCGGCAGTGACGGGGTACTCACTGAGCGTGGCGAGGTCGCTGTACTGCGAGCTCAGCAGGAACAGGTCGACGGCGACCTGCGCCCCGCTGCAGTCCAGCGCGAGCCGCTTGTAGAAGTCCGTGGCCGGCTCCAGGTGTCTCCTGGGGCACGAGCCCAGCAGTGACGGGGTACTCACTGAGCGTGGCGAGGTCGCTGTACTGCGAGCTCAGCAGGAACAGGTCGACGGCGACCTGCGCCCCGCTGCAGTCCAGCGCGAGCCGCTTGTAGAAGTCCGTGGCCGGCTCCAGGTGTCTCCTGGGGCACGAGCCCGGCAGTGACGGGGTACTCACTGAGCGTGGCGAGGTCGCTGTACTGCGAGCTCAGCAGGAACAGGTCGACGGCGACCTGCGCCCCGCTGCAGTCCAGCGCGAGCCGCTTGTAGAAGTCCGTGGCCGGCTCCAGGTGTCTCCTGGGGCACGAGCCCGGCAGTGACGGGGTACTCACTGAGCGTGGCGAGGTCGCTGTACTGCGAGCTCAGCAGGAACAGGTCGACGGCGACCTGCGCCCCGCTGCAGTCCAGCGCGAGCCGCTTGTAGAAGTCCGTGGCCGGCTCCAGGTGTCTCCTGGGGCACGAGCCCAGCAGTGACGGGGTACTCACTGAGCGTGGCGAGGTCGCTGTACTGCGAGCTCAGCAGGAACAGGTCGACGGCGACCTGCGCCCCGCTGCAGTCCAGCGCGAGCCGCTTGTAGAAGTCCGTGGCCGGCTCCAGGTGTCTCCTGGGGCACGAGCCCGGCAGTGACGGGGTACTCACTGAGCGTGGCGAGGTCGCTGTACTGCGAGCTCAGCAGGAACAGGTCGACGGCGACCTGCGCCCCGCTGCAGTCCAGCGCGAGCCGCTTGTAGAAGTCCGTGGCCGGCTCCAGGTGTCTCCTGGGGCACGAGCCCAGCAGTGACGGGGTACTCACTGAGCGTGGCGAGGTCGCTGTACTGCGAGCTCAGCAGGAACAGGTCGACGGCGACCTGCGCCCCGCTGCAGTCCAGCGCGAGCCGCTTGTAGAAGTCCGTGGCCGGCTCCAGGTGTCTCCTGGGGCACGAGCCCGGCAGTGACGGGGTACTCACTGAGCGTGGCGAGGTCGCTGTACTGCGAGCTCAGCAGGAACAGGTCGACGGCGACCTGCGCCCCGCTGCAGTCCAGCGCGAGCCGCTTGTAGAAGTCCGTGGCCGGCTCCAGGTGTCTCCTGGGGCACGAGCCCAGCAGTGACGGGGTACTCACTGAGCGTGGCGAGGTCGCTGTACTGCGAGCTCAGCAGGAACAGGTCGACGGCGACCTGCGCCCCGCTGCAGTCCAGCGCGAGCCGCTTGTAGAAGTCCGTGGCCGGCTCCAGGTGTCTCCTGGGGCACGAGCCCAGCAGTGACGGGGTACTCACTGAGCGTGGCGAGGTCGCTGTACTGCGAGCTCAGCAGGAACAGGTCGACGGCGACCTGCGCCCCGCTGCAGTCCAGCGCGAGCCGCTTGTAGAAGTCCGTGGCCGGCTCCAGGTGTCTCCTGGGGCACGAGCCCGGCAGTGACGGGGTACTCACTGAGCGTGGCGAGGTCGCTGTACTGCGAGCTCAGCAGGAACAGGTCGACGGCGACCTGCGCCCCGCTGCAGTCCAGCGCGAGCCGCTTGTAGAAGTCCGTGGCCGGCTCCAGGTGTCTCCTGGGGCACGAGCCCGGCAGTGACGGGGTACTCACTGAGCGTGGCGAGGTCGCTGTACTGCGAGCTCAGCAGGAACAGGTCGACGGCGACCTGCGCCCCGCTGCAGTCCAGCGCGAGCCGCTTGTAGAAGTCCGTGGCCGGCTCCAGGTGTCTCCTGGGGCACGAGCCCAGCAGTGACGGGGTACTCACTGAGCGTGGCGAGGTCGCTGTACTGCGAGCTCAGCAGGAACAGGTCGACGGCGACCTGCGCCCCGCTGCAGTCCAGCGCGAGCCGCTTGTAGAAGTCCGTGGCCGGCTCCAGGTGTCTCCTGGGGCACGAGCCCGGCAGTGACGGGGTACTCACTGAGCGTGGCGAGGTCGCTGTACTGCGAGCTCAGCAGGAACAGGTCGACGGCGACCTGCGCCCCGCTGCAGTCCAGCGCGAGCCGCTTGTAGAAGTCCGTGGCCGGCTCCAGGTGTCTCCTGGGGCACGAGCCCAGCAGTGACGGGGTACTCACTGAGCGTGGCGAGGTCGCTGTACTGCGAGCTCAGCAGGAACAGGTCGACGGCGACCTGCGCCCCGCTGCAGTCCAGCGCGAGCCGCTTGTAGAAGTCCGTGGCCGGCTCCAGGTGTCTCCTGGGGCACGAGCCCGGCAGTGACGGGGTACTCACTGAGCGTGGCGAGGTCGCTGTACTGCGAGCTCAGCAGGAACAGGTCGACGGCGACCTGCGCCCCGCTGCAGTCCAGCGCGAGCCGCTTGTAGAAGTCCGTGGCCGGCTCCAGGTGTCTCCTGGGGCACGAGCCCGGCAGTGACGGGGTACTCACTGAGCGTGGCGAGGTCGCTGTACTGCGAGCTCAGCAGGAACAGGTCGACGGCGACCTGCGCCCCGCTGCAGTCCAGCGCGAGCCGCTTGTAGAAGTCCGTGGCCGGCTCCAGGTGTCTCCTGGGGCACGAGCCCGGCAGTGACGGGGTACTCACTGAGCGTGGCGAGGTCGCTGTACTGCGAGCTCAGCAGGAACAGGTCGACGGCGACCTGCGCCCCGCTGCAGTCCAGCGCGAGCCGCTTGTAGAAGTCCGTGGCCGGCTCCAGGTGTCTCCTGGGGCACGAGCCCGGCAGTGACGGGGTACTCACTGAGCGTGGCGAGGTCGCTGTACTGCGAGCTCAGCAGGAACAGGTCGACGGCGACCTGCGCCCCGCTGCAGTCCAGCGCGAGCCGCTTGTAGAAGTCCGTGGCCGGCTCCAGGTGTCTCCTGGGGCACGAGCCCGGCAGTGACGGGGTACTCACTGAGCGTGGCGAGGTCGCTGTACTGCGAGCTCAGCAGGAACAGGTCGACGGCGACCTGCGCCCCGCTGCAGTCCAGCGCGAGCCGCTTGTAGAAGTCCGTGGCCGGCTCCAGGTGTCTCCTGGGGCACGAGCCCGGCAGTGACGGGGTACTCACTGAGCGTGGCGAGGTCGCTGTACTGCGAGCTCAGCAGGAACAGGTCGACGGCGACCTGCGCCCCGCTGCAGTCCAGCGCGAGCCGCTTGTAGAAGTCCGTGGCCGGCTTCAAGTGTGCGACGTCTTTGGATGAACGCGCGTTGGGGTCTTCCCTGGAGACAAACAGTCCTTATTACTTAAAAAAACTTCATCTATTTAGATAATTTTCTGTTTGAATTGACACGTATCTTGACATTTTCTCAGCGTAAAAGATTTTTTTTTCACTAACACCCTACTCACACACAATAAAATAAAAAAAAACTATTACTATCTAAAACTTTAATCAAATCATCGTAGCCTTTAACGAAATGAAATGAAATCATTTATTCTTCAATATAGGCATATTACATGCATTTATGAATGTCAAAAAACTACCACTGGTTCACTCTATTGTATATAAACATTTTATTGGAATTAAAAAATCAATACTTTTGTCACAAATTGAGATCAAAACATTTAAAATTTTATGAGACTTCTTAAACCCTCGCGTTTTATCCACATACATAAAAGATGTGTTTAAACAGGTCTAACGCGATATTTTCGCAGTGAAACGCGTGTCCAAACGTCGGTAACAAAGGTGAATACATAAATATCACTCGAGACCCGTTTAAATAAATAAGGCGTCCGCGTG
The DNA here is from genome assembly GCA_963556455.1 of Epiblema foenella. Taxonomy (NCBI): domain Eukaryota; kingdom Metazoa; phylum Arthropoda; class Insecta; order Lepidoptera; family Tortricidae; genus Epiblema; species Epiblema foenella. The sequence goes on from OY747105.1 coordinate 4,633,596, forward strand.
GAACTCGTTTATCGCGTTAGTATTGCTATTCTTTTATTTTAGGCGCTTACCTAGTTATCGCTCTTCCATACAAACTTCTACTACCTTAAGGGATGATTACCGGGATGAAAAGTATCCTATGTTCTTTTCCGGGACTCAAACTATCTCCATGCTAAATTTCATCTAAATCGGTTCAGCGGTTTAAGCCGTGGTCTCCCAGCGAAAAAAATAAGCAATAGCATTCTCTTATAATTATCCCAGGGATACCCGGGGCTTGTAGGCGACTGGTTAGCATGAAGAGTTAACTGACAGGGACACTTTCGCATTTATAATATGAGTATGAAAGTATGGATGTATGTTTTGTGGGCGGCTTCAACCGAATCTGAGCTGAAAATGTGTATTGGCGAATTCCGAGTACCGATTGTTACATACAAGGCAGTTTTTCGGAATTATACTTTTCAAGCGTAACCTAGAGAAAACACTATTAGTTCAGGCAATGAAGGCACAAAAAAAGGGGAATGCTTGGATTGAGTGCATAAATATTGTATTTTTTGTTTTTAAAAAGATTGAGAAACAAAGGAATGAGACGCCACTTATAATTTCTTAGAATTAACTTTCCTCCTTTAAAATCTCATTAAATATTTATCCTGACGTAAAAGTGTGTAGAACATTTTTATTACAGAATTTTATGTGAATTACTTATGTCTCAGAATATTATTTGCTATGGAACACCGTTTACGAGTTTTTTTTACAAAAAACCGAAAAATGAGACCCTCAACGTCAATTAACGCCTGATTTAATCAATTACTAGATTCAAAATTGTATGATACATTCATAGGATATTCAGGACGTACCTTGATTCTAATTTCCCGGGTCCTATGGTGGGTAGACACGTCTGGAATACTGTGATACGACCTCCGGTTGGTGCCTGTGATGGTATAACAACAACTAGTTATATCAGGAGCTTATATAACGCAAAAACCTTTTCCACGGGCAAGGTTAAACCGAATATTACAAATTTTTTAAACAAAGATTAGGACAGAAAACCTCATTCTCACTTTATCTGTCCGGAAAAATTACTCAACTAAGGTTAATCTATGAAGGTAATTGCTTCGTAGACTGAAAAGCAAAGTATTTAACTTAGGTGAAACCACCCATTTCAGCCTCGAACTATCTCGCGATCTCGCTTCCTTCGAGCGCCAAAATATCTCATCTAAAATGGATGGCTTTCATTCAACCCTTGGTTAATTACTATTCCGTCTTAAGCATAAACACTTGGATCCTTCACAACGCTCAAGATTCTAGTTGCTACTCGCTACGCTTTTCAATATACCGCCCTCGCCGTAAATATATCATTTTGCTCCCCTGAGACTCCATCTACTATAATAGCTGTGATAGGCAAACGCTCTGATACACACGTACCTCACGTAAGTGTATATTAAGCGATTATAACGATTAAAACAGATAGATGCCGTCCCACCCGATAAGGGATTTCCTCTTCTAAACACGTAACCAATGAATATATAAACACTAGAAAGTATGTCATATGGGTAGTTGTATACCAGAGGTTGAGATAAACTGTGTTCCAGTACTCTCGGTGTCTCTCTAAGTATCCCCTCTTCCCTCCTACCACACCTGCATACTACATAGCATTGTGTTTACCATGAGCTTGTACCCGGCCTGCAAGGCGGCGCCGAGCGCGGAGGGCCCCGCGGCGCCCGCGCTGTGCCTGCTGCCCAGCACCGACAGCAGCTCCTTCACCAACTCCTTCCGTTCCCCGAGGTTCACTAGCAGCGACTCCGGCGACGGCAGGAACACGTCTGCAATATAAACATTATGTCACAGTCGAGCAAAAGGATTACGAAGGTGCTCAAGTAAACGAAAATGTTCTCCATATGGCACCAAGGGCACTTATGTTTCTCTCTGGCTAGCGCAGCGCGCCGCCAGTACGGCTCGAGGCCGCACTGGCAGGATCGCCATGTAGGGATGGGCGTAGTGATACAAGTGTTTGTTGAGATTACGATATATTCTCCTAAATATGGTGGTACTCGAGCTTATATACTATGGCTGGTGTGAGTGTGTGTGTGTGGCACTGCATACACTACAAGTTAAAAAGACACGTCGAAAGTTAAAACTTCCCTCATTCCCAAGCGTTGGCAACGGGTATTGTGGCCATTAAACCACTCAACAGAAGCTTTATGTAAAGGTCACCACGGGTGTCATTTTCAAGGTGCAACGTCGCAGGCTCATGATGGCGCGCGCATGCTCGCGACCATTGTTGCTGTCATTGAACTATGAAATCTAACTTCTGTACAGAAGGGTCATATTCCCCTAATTCTAGTTAGACGAAGACGCGTGCTGCGCTGACTGCGGCCGTTTGATGTAATGCCTTCATAGATCAGCTTAAATGTAACAACATGAAAGCAATAAATTACTTGATAACTTGAAATTACTTGCAATATACCTGTCATATAATCCAACACAGTCATCTCCTTGAAGGTGAGCCCCTCGCTCATCAGGTAGTAACCTTCCCATCACCAGATATTGGAGGTCTAGCTAGATTGTTCTTCAGAGTCTAGACTTACGGTCTATATCCAGCACAGTCATCTCCTTGGGCCTGGTAAGCCCCTCGCTCACCAGGTAAGTAGCCTTCGTATCACCAGGTATCGGAGGTCTAGCTAGATTGTTCTTCAGAGTCTAGACTTGCCGTCTATATCCAGCACAGTCATCTCCTTGGGCCTGGTGAGTGTTTCCCTCACCAGGTAGTAGCCTTCGCATCACCATGTATTGGAGGTCTAGCTAGATTGTTTTTCAGTCTAGACTTACCGTCTATATCCAGCACAGTCATCTCCTTGGGCCTGTGAGTCTTTCGCTCACCAGGTAGTAACCTTCGCATCACCAGGTATCGGAGGTCTAGCTAGATTGTACTTCAGAGTCTAGACTTACCGTCTACATCCAGCACAGTCATCTTCTTGGGCCTGGTGAGTCTTTCGCTCACCAGGTAGTAACCTTCGCATAACCAGGTATCGGAGGTCTAGCTAGATTGTTCTTCAGAGTCTAGGCTTACCGTCTATATCCAACACAGTCATCTCCTTGGGCCTGGTGAGTCTTTCGCTCACCAGGTAGTAACCTTCGCATAACCAGGTATCGGAGGTCTAGGTAGATTATTCTTCAGAGTCTAGAGTTACCGTCTATATCCAGCACAGTCATCTCCTTGGGCCTGGTGAGTCTTTCGCTCACCAGGTAGTAGCCTACGCATCATCAGGTATCGGAGGTCTACCTAGATTGTTCTTCAGAGTCTAAACTTACCGTCTATATCCAGCACAGTCATCTCCTTGGGCCTGTGAGTCTTTCGCTCACCAGGTAGTAGCCTTCGCATAACCAGGTATCGGAGGTCTAGCTAGATTATTCTTCAGTCTAGACTTACCGTCTATATCCAGCACAGTCATCTCCTTGGGCCTGGTGAGTCTTTCGCTCACCAGGTAGTAGCCTTCGCATAACCAGGTATCGGAGGTCTAGCTAGATTGTTCTTCAGAGTCTAGACTTACCGTCTATATCCAGCACAGTCATCTCCTTGGGCCTGGTGAGCCCCTCGCTCATCAAGTAGTAGTGGACGTGAGCGTCGTAGCAGATGAACCCGACTTGCGTACGAGCGTCTCCTGGGAGCTGGTCTAGATTGTTCTTCAGAGTCTCGCAGACCACCTGCAATGTTCACGGAGTAAATTTAGAATATTGATAGTCAAGTTTTACAATACAATACTACTCTTTATGGCACACCTCAATAAAAAAAACAATGCAGTTCAGAAACAACATAGCGAAATATAAGCAGAGGTAGACAACAGGTGGTCTCATCGCTAAAGAACGATTTCTTCGAGACAACCTTAAAAAAATCAATAAAAATGGTTAAGTTTTTGCTCGAGCTGAATACGAGAGCGGTAAACAACCAATCTTGAAACTTGAACGTGGGATAACACATCGCATATGAATATAGATACACGTAAATCGGCAACGATGACACGAGTTAAGCAATATTGGTCGTGCCCACCCGATTTATTATTTATTTTAAACTTTATGGCAAAAAAAGAATGGAAAAAGAAAAAAGTACAAAGGGCGGACTAAATGCCATGAGGCATTCTCTACCAGTCGACCATAGGGCCGAATAGAAACTAGCAAATGTGGGTGCAATGAGAAAATAATTCATAAAAGTTAAATGATTTCAAAAGGATTAACACACATATATTCGTAACTAACATACATTTACCACGGAATAATATGTAAAATCGCCATGAGATACATCGGAGCGAACAAGGTGCTCACAAATATCTGAACAAGACTATTGTCAAGGCGTTAAAGTGCATGTTCAGATATTTTTGAGCACCCTGAAGAGTACAGATATATTTGATGGCGACTGTACAAGGATAAGAGAAGTCTATTGTGACAACATTTAACTGAACTGAGCATATTTTGTTTATGACAAAGATTTTTTTGTATAACGACAGTGGCAAACAAGTTTACGACCTGCCTCATGGTAAGCAAATACAGTAGCCTATGGATGTTTGCGACTCCAGAAGAATCACAAGCGTGCTGGCTACCCCTTATTGCCTTGAGGATTGATTGTGTTGATAGCTAGAAACATTTACAGATCCCTCGCCTTTGAACAACTGTAAGGGTTTATCTAGAAATCACGCGAGGTTCCGAAGGGGGGGAGGTTATGATACTTCACGACTGATCACGCTGGGAGAGCGGGATACAATACAAATACAATATTTGAAATAATCATGTATGTTAGGAAGAATTTATACAATTTCCCAACGAATACTGATAAGTTAATAACTACCAGAAACACTGGGAAACTCAAAATATTTTTTTATAGACTAGTGAAGGCGAAAAAGTCGTTCTTGGGAAATTGTATAAAATTCTACAATAAAATTCCAAGACACATTACTGAACTTACGGATTCTAAATTCAAATCTGTCATGAAACAGACACTTATTTCAAAAGCATACTATAAGATAAACGATTACATCATGCATAGGGATGTTTGGCAGTGATAGCGTCCCGCACAAGTAATCGAACACAGAAATATTTTGTCCTTAATATAAAAAAATATGTATGTATGTTTATACTGTAGCATTTGAATTTTGTACTATTTTTACTGTTATTTTATATACTTGTATATTGTTTTGAAAAAATGACACCTCGCCGAGTTTCTTACGCCGGTTCTTCTCGAGGCAGAGGTTTATTTTATGAACCGGTGGTAGTTTTTTTGACATTCATAAGTGCATGTAACATGCCTAAATTGAAGAATAAATGATTTCATTTCATTTCATTTCATTACAAAAACTCTTTATTGCACACCTCACACAATAAAACAGCACACAAAAAACAAAGATACAGGGAGACAGAGGCAGAACAACAGGCGGTCTTATCGCTAAAGAGCGATCTCTTCCAGACAACCTTTGGGTAGTGGAGAAATGAAATATAAAGCTGAAAAGTAGGTACAACGTAGGAGTCTCCTAGAACCTCACCAAATATCACCAAGGTGGAGGGGGGGTTCTAAAAGCGGGCCAAAAAATCTCACGTGATTTCTGAATAAGCCCTAAGGTCAAGTTGCTGTGTGGTACTCACTTGTAAATACCCCGAGTCCATGGCGATCTGTGACACGTCGAACAGGAAGAGATAGACGGCGGGTTGCGGCGGCCTTAACATATATTCGCCGGGCGCTATAAACTCTATGGTCGCTGACTTTATCTCTGGCCGCCTTGTGGGGTCGCCGTATGACTTGCTGACTGGGTCGTATTGGAATTCTTCGGGCACTGAAACATAATAGAAATATAGTTAAATAGTGAGATAACAGCTCCTGATATTTGAAAAATCACTTGAAATACTATGGACAATAACGAAAAATATCGTCGACATAGATCATGTGGTGAAAAGTGTATGTGTGAAAATACACTAATCATGTTTAATCATCACTAATCTTCTAGCTAGACCACTCTGCTGGTGACTACATTATTTATAAAAAAAAACTCATTAGGTGATTGTCAATAATTTTTTATGTGAAGAAAATCAGATCGAAATTGCTATAAATGTAATTAGAAAACAAATTTGGCTAGGTGAAGGTCTTTTCTCTCTCTATCTGTACCTACTAAACTACTTACTGCTTTTCCAATAAATTTTTAATGGTCGGATTCAATCGGTTTATAGACAAAGTGAGAAAAGTTTTTCCTATCAGTCTTTGCGACATTGACATAAACATGAATTTCATTTGATCTGTGCTAAAAAGATGAGTATATGAGTACTCTTTTTTTTAACCTGATTGTGGCTTTATAGGCCGGGCTCAATAAAGCGATAGGAGTGCGCAGTTGGAGAGTAGCCTGGGGAAAATCCAGGCAAAAACCTCAGACACGACCACGCGGGCGGTTTAAACACTGGAATACTCTAACTTCCTTATTCATAAAACTTAACAAACCTCTGCTAAATAAAATATGTTGTGTCCCTTTCTTACAAATATAAATGTCAAAGTGACAGATAAGTAAAAACAATTTTTTGTGGCAATTTAACGTTAATGAATAGGGAGTAAGAGTTTGCACTCCAGTGGGGTTTGGATTGGGCGGCTTCAACCGGATCTGAGGTGTGAGCGGAACCGAGCTACTGAGAATTTTGTCGCTGGTTCACTAAGTATGATAAATATTTTAAATATTTAATATATTTAAGACTAACTTACACAAATCAACCTAGTCCCAAACTAAGCAAAGCTTGTACTGTGGGTACCAAGTGACGATATACATACTTATATAGATAAATAGATACTTAAATACATAGAAAACATCCAAGACTCAGGAACAAATATTCGTGTTCATCACACAAATACATGCCCTGACCGGGATTCGAATCCGGGACCTCCAGCTTCGAAGGCAGGGTCACTGCCAACTAGGCTAAAGCGGTCGTCTGAGCACTCACAGTCGTTGACACGGTAGCACAGGTTGCACTTCCACCGCTTGCCGTCCACGAAGTACACGAAGGGGTTGATGTAGGTGCGGCACGCGCGGCACCGCACGATCGTCGAGCATTGTATCACCGGCAGGTGCTGGAATAACATTACACGGCATAAGAGCACCGCTACGACTGCGCAAATAGAGAATATGCATTTTTTTATAATGCTATTCGAACCAGTTTCTAGAGAGGAATAACAATACAAAAGACAAAAATGGGGGAAAATATCCATTTAAATTACATGCTGTAAAGGGTCATATTGATCTATATTAAATGCACAATGTATTTAAGGTACAGTCGCCATCAAATATATCTGTACTCTTCAGGGTGCTCAAAAATATCTGAACATGCACTTTAACGCCTTGACAATAGAGTCGTGTTCAGATATTTGTGAGCACCTTGTTCGCTCCGATATATCTGATGGCGACTGTACTTAATTCGATTCGTAGTATTGGTAGATTAACGCCATATTTTTTAAAAATCGGTTCTTAAATAAGCCATTATTTCTCGTAAAAAGTAAAGGATAAAAATTGGTTATGGGGGTTATCCCTAAGAGATAGACATATACCATCACGGACTTTTTTGTAGGCCTTTTTAATGTGTACAATACCGTAGTACATTATTTTGATCTATCTCGTAGGGTTCAGCCAGCGTTTGCAATGTAAGTGCAAAAAAATGTTTATTTATGACATCACATTAGGAACCTCTAAAATTATCAGTGTTTCTCTACTATATTATTAATGTGTTATACATATAAACCTTCGTCTTGAATCACTCTATCTATTAAAAAACGCATCGAAATCCGCTGCGTAGTTTTAAAGATCTAAGCATACATAGGGACAGACAGACAAACAGAACGCGGGAAGATACTTTGTTTTATATACTACTAGCGACCCGCCCCGGTTTCGCACGGGTGCAATGCTGATGCATGTATTATACATATAAATCTTCCCCTTGAGTCACTCTATCTATTAAAAAAAACCGCATCAAAATCCGTTGCGTAGTTTTAAAGATTTAAGCATACATAGGGATATAGGGACATAGGGACAGAGAAAGCGACTTTGTTTTATACTATGTAGTGATGTAGTGATAGTGACATCTTATTATTATTCATTCCTCATGCATATTCTCTATTGCGGCGCAGGAAGCGTTTTATCTGTTCATTGCGCGGTCGGAACGCGCAATGCACTGCGGTTAGTTGTGATCATACGCAATGTATATCTCCATCGAACCTTCTAGCGTTTTCCCGGTTGTATCTAGGAGTCTGAAATCTTCTGACTCCTAATCCCAAGATTCAGCGTAAGCACTAGTTTTACAAATGCGACTGCAATCTGACCTTCCAACCTAGAGAGAAAACTAGGCAGCTCTCTTCACAATGTTTTCCTTCACCGAAAAGCCACTGTTAAATATCAAATGATATTTCCGCCCATTCACAGATCTGACGAAAATACTAAAGTTTGAGCTTCCAGTGTGAAGATATAATGTAGAATTACACTTCACAAAAATTACAGTAGACTGAAAAAGAAACAAAGAAAAGAAATAACCGAACAAAACATTGAAAAATACCTTGGTAACTCTTTCAAAAAATCCAAAATATCATAGTAAAAATAAACTTTAATTCAGATCTCGTAAGGATCAACGAAGTGATACGTTTTTTTTACAAAAACGATAGCTTTTTTATTGTTCTAAGGATATAACCGGATAGATTTTTCATAAGTGTTCCAACAATCAATAAAAATGTACTAAATATTAACGAAATTACGCGCAGAACTTCCGTAGAGAACGGGATGGTTAATTGCAAACTGCCTGAGTTAGAAAGGGTCATTTGCACTGGAATGCCCTTGCCTTAAGTCGGGGTTCGAACCCGCGTCCTCCAGATTGAAAGTCGCTTGCCTTACCACTAGGCTATTTTTAACCTTTTGAGCGCCAAGCATTGGACACAAATAACACGCCGCTGATGCCACACCATCACATTGTTCAACGCGAAATTAAACCTTACGCAAATGCGCTTTTTTTTAACCTGATAGTGTCTTTATAGGCCGGTCCGAATAAAGTGGTAGGAGTGCGCGGTCGGAGAGTAGCCGGGGGAAAATCCAGGGGAAAACCTCCGACACGACCACGCGTGCGGTTTGGAACACTGGAATACTCTAACCCCCGTATTCATAAAACTTAACAAACCTCTGCTAACTAAAAAGTTCTTTGTCCCATTCTCACAAACGTCAATGTCAAAGTGACAGATAAGGACAAACGAACTTTAGCGGCTAGTTAACTAATATAGGTTTGACAGACGTTTATGAATAAGGGGGTAAGAGTTTACGCTGCAGTGAGATTGGTTGAGGGGTTTCTACCGAATCAGAGGTGTGAGTGGAATCGAACTACTGGGAGTTTTGTAGCTGTTTCACTAAACCTAGCCTGGCTGACAAGAGTCCAGCAAGAAACTCAGCTAGGCCCAAACTGGGTCGGCCTGACTCTTCACAGTGTGCGGCGGTACCAGGACGAAGAGGGACTACATGTGTGTGTTGTCGCGATCACGCGGTGGACGTCCCCGCCGGCAAGAATGCGCAAACGCGCATAGATCGCTATTGCTTTGACCAGGCTGTCGGCTGTAGCCGCCGTTGGCATCCATGGCACGATTTTCCGATGCCGTGATTTGCCGTCTGTGGCGATGAAATTCTTAATAAAATACTGTCTTTCCATTCGTATTTATATAGTGACTAGATATACAGTAACAGATAATACTACGACTAATTTGAATATGTAAACAAACACTGACGCACAGCTTTACTTGTTTGATTAAAACCTGTTTTGTGTTATTCTTAAAGTCCGCTTTGTGGAACATTCGCGAGTATTATACCGCATAAACAATCTAAACCCAAAAGAAAAGTATTCCCGACTTGTGAAATAATTTCATGGACATCGACTAGTTTAATTAACACCTAGTTACTGTTCGAAACCTTTTATTACTGAAGTTATACCAATAATAATACGGCTAAAGTAAATTGTCACTAACGAGCGACATGTTTCAAACCCCCCAAAGTCATCTTTCAGTCAGTTTGCCCCGTGCACTAGACCGCGCTCCGAGTTCCGTGAGTTTAACCGTATTTTTAGGGTTCCGTACCCAAAGGGTGAAACGGGACCCTATTACTAGAACTTCGCTGTCCGTCCTCATGAACCGTGATACTTAGACAGTTGAAATTTTCACAGATGATGTATTTCTGTTGCCATAACAACAAATACTAAAATACAGAATAAAATAAATATTTAAGGGGAGGCGTTTTTATAAACAATGGTACGGAACCCTTCGTGCGCGAGTCCTACACGCACTTGGCCTTTTTTTATACAACGACGGTGGCAAACAAGCTTAGAGCAGGCCAATGGTAAGCAGACACCAATGGATATTCACGACGAAAACGTGTTGCAGACTCTCTATTGACTCGAGGTTTCGTTATGTTGATATCTAGAGACATTATGCAGGTCCCTCACTCCCAAAACAGTGTGTCCTCGGGAGCCCTGGCGACCTCCCTCACCACCGGGGACACAACACCGCAACCTCACGCATACCGTATGCGAAGCGTTGCCAACCAAGTATCTCTGAGAAATACTGGTATATAGTGCCAAGGGTATGCAACTATTACGGGAAGCCTACTAGAAAATACTTAATACCGAGCATGGTGTAACGAAACTAATGAGATCCAGCCAGGATGTGTAAAAATATGTGTAAGTACAAAAAAAGATAAAATAAAAAGAACGCTGCTGGATAGATTCGAACAGAATATCTGATCGAAACTGTTCAGCAACGGTAGCAATAAACAATATGTATAATTATGTTAAGTGGCGGAGGGTATAATTGGTTTTCTGACGACAAACTGCTATACAGTTCGGCAGATATTAGATATCTTGTTAAGTTTAAAGGTAAATTAAATAAATAAATAAACCTAACGGGCAAGTAGTGGTGTTATTATGGCTGCGGTCTTCTGTGAGATGAAGGCAGATGGGATGCTCCAAATATGAGCGAGAGGATGTTGCGCTGTGGCCTACCTCTCATCTAAATATATAAAAGAAGAAACTGACTGACTGACTGATTGACTGACTGACTGACTGACTGACTGATCTATCAACGCACAGCCCAAACCGCTGGTTCTAGAGATTCCAAATTTGGCACGTAGGTTCCTTATAAGGTCTAGGGGTGCACTAAGAAAGGATTTTTCAAAATTCATCCCCTAAAGGGGTGAAATGGGGGTCCAAAGTTTGTTTGAAAAACCGTAGTTATTAAAGTGAGAGACATGAAATTTTATATATAGAGTCTGTGTTAAAATATATTAATGGCGTGTTTCAGCGTTTTTCTAAATTGCTCCACTAAGGGGTTGAAAAGGGGGTTCAAAGTTTGTACGGGGAGAAAATCTTTTTTAAAGTGAGATATTTGAAACTTCGTATGTAGACTCTCTGTTTAAATGCAACAAAACATATATAAGCGTCTTTCGAAATTGCTCCCCTAAAAGGGTGAAAAGGGGGTTTCAAGTATGTACGGGGAGCAAATCTTTTTTGAAGTGAGAGATTTAAAACTTCGTACATAGACTCAATGTTTTAATACAACAAAACATATTTAAGCGTTTTTCGAAATTGCTACCCTAAAGGGTTCAAAAGGGGGTTCCAAGTTTGTACGGGGGGCAAATCTTTTTTGAAGTGAGACATTTAAAACTCCGTACATAGACTCTATGTTCAAATAAAACAAAACATGTTTAAGCGTTTTTTGAAATTGCTCCCCTAAAGGGTTCAAAAGGGGGTTCCAAGTTTGTACGGAGAGCAAATCTTTTTTGAAGTGAGAGATTTAAAACTTCGTATATAGACTCTTTGTTTAAATACAACAAAACATGTTTCAGCGTTTTTCGAAATTGCTCCCTTTAAGGGGTGAAAAGAGGGTTCCAAGTTTGGGCGGGGAGCAAATTTTTCCTTTTCTTAAAAATCGATATGGGTGTCATTTTCGAGATTCCTCGGGGTGCCGATTACGAAAATGACATTCATTTTCAAATTAAAATTGGCGGACATTTATTTTTCTTAAAAATCAATATGGGTGTCATTTTCGGGGTTCTTCTGGGTGCCGATTACGAAAATGACATTCATTTTCAAATTAAAGATGGCGGACATTTATTTTTCTTAAAAATCAATATGGGTGTCATATTCGAGGTTCCTCGGGGTGCAAATTACAAAAATGACATCCATTTTCAAATCCAAGATGGCGGGCATTTATTTTTCTTAATAATCAATATGGGTGTCATTTTCGAGGTTCCTCTGGGTGCCGATTACGAAAATGACACTCATTTTCAAATCAAAGATGGCGGATATTTATTTTTATAAAATCGATATGGGTGTCGTCTTCGAGGTTCCTCGTGGTGCCGATTACGAAAATGGCATGCATTTTCAAATCAAAGATGGCGGAGATTTATTTTTCTTAAAAATCAATATGGGTGTCATCTTCAAAGTTTCTCGGGGTGCAGATTACAAAAATGACATTCATTTTCAAATCCAAGATGGCGGACATTTATTTTTCTTAAAAATCGATATGGGTGTCGTCTTCGAGGTTCCTCGTGGTGCCGATTACGAAAATGGCATGCATTTTCAAATCAAAGATGGCTGAGATTTATTTTTCTTAAAAATCAATATGGGTGTCATCTTCGAGGTTCCTCGGGGTGCAAATTACAAAAATGACATCCATTTTCAAATCCAAGAAGGCCGACATTTATTTTCTTAAAAATCAATATGGGTGTCATTTTCGAGGTTCCTCTGGGTGCCGACTACGAAAATGATACTCATTTTCAGACCAAGGATGGCGGATATTTATTTTTATAAAAATCAATATGGGTGTCGTCTTCGAGGTTCCTCGTGGTGCCGATTACGAAAATGGCATGCATTTTCAAATCAAAGATGGCGGAGATTTATTTTTCTTAAAAATCAATATGGGTGTCATCTTCGAGGTTCCTCGGGGTGCAGATTACAAAAATGACATCCATTTTCAAATCCAAGATGGCGGACATTTATTTTTCTTAATAATCGATATGGGTATCGTCTTCGAGGTTCCTCGTGGTGCCGATTACAAAAATGGCATGCATTTTCAAATCAAAGATGGCGGAGATTTATTTTTCTTAAAAATCAATATGGGTGTCATCTTCGAAGTTTCTCGGGGTGCAGATTACAAAAATGACATTCATTTTCAAATCCAAGATGGCGGACATTTATTTTTCTTAAAAATCGATATGGGTGTCGTCTTCGAGGTTCCTCGTGGTGCCGATTACGAAAATGGCATGCATTTTCAAATCAAAGATGGCTGAGATTTATTTTTCTTAAAAATCAATATGGGTGTCATCTTCGAGGTTCCTCGGGGTGCAAATTACAAAAATGACATCCATTTTCAAATCCAAGAAGGCCGACATTTATTTTCTTAAAAATCAATATGGGTGTCATTTTCGAGGTTCCTCTGGGTGCCGATTACGAAAATGACATCCAATACATATCTGCATGAAGGTCAAACTGAGAACCTTCTTTTTTGTAGACGGTTAAAAATTACTTTTAGTACGCGGGCGAAGCCGCGGGCAAAAGCTAGTATATAATAATTATTATAGCATAACTGTTGAGATTTGCATCGGCATGGCAGGAGACGCGCGGGCGGCAGACACAGCGCGACGTCATCATCGCGGACGGCGCGGCCACTCGCGAGCGACATAATTACGCGAACCCGACAACAGACGATTCTCTTTTTAAAATTACCTTTTGTGTGGCCTTACTTTATGTTTTAGGGGGCAAACGAGCAGACGGATCGCCTGATGGTAAGCAATTACCGTCGCCCATAAACACCTGCATCACCAGAGGAGTCGCAAGTGCGTTGCCGGCCTTTCAGAAGGGAATACGCTCTTTTCTTGAAGGTCTGAAGGTCATATCGGTCCGGAAATACAATAGGCGACAGTTCATTCCATAGTTTGGTCGTGCGAGGCAGGATTTTTTTTGAGAAACGCACGTTTTCCATTTGTAATTAAGGCGGAATAAACCAGCCTATTAGAAGTCCTATTAGAATACAGTCCACCTTTATTTAAGTCCCAGTAGGACCCTAACAATAACTCAAAACATGACTCATATTTTTTTATACTTTATCTAGGGGCATTTTGTCACCCATCAGCGATCATTTTACTGACATACATCGTCATTCATAAACACAAAGTGAAGGTTAGAGTCAAGGCGATTGCCGAATCTAAAGTAGGATTTGGGGTCACCATTACCGCGTCAGCTGAATACCTATCGAAATAGTGAAAGTAAGTTACAAATGTACGTGCAAATTTATATTATTTTATAATACTTATAGTGAAAATGTATGTTCGGTATACCAAAATTTGCGCATTAATGTATCACTAGTATGTTTTAAGTATAGTATAGTCATAAAATTCACAACACTAGGGGTACTTTTAGACAACGAAATAAAAGAACGCCACAAAGACACTTTCTCGGAAGTATCTTTAAATCAAATAGCAATAAATCATAAGGCGTACACGTTACAGATAAGAAATACATGCAAGATCAAGATCACTACTACAATCACATCTTGATTATTTATCCCGTATTTTTTTTTTAATTCAACATCAGCAACAACAAAATTAATTTAAAAAAATAATCAGGCGTCGCCAAGCCCAATTCCAATGAGGTCGGGTTTCCCCTCGGATTGGAAGGTCAGATGGCAGTCGTTTCTTTAAAAACTAGTGCCTACGCCAAATCTTGGGATTAGGTAGCGGACCCCGGGCATCCTTCAGGATGCAACTGTACTGGGATAACGCTAGGAGGATGATGAATCAGGCATCGCGTTACTTACATTGAGATCCTTGAACGGATGGATAAGTATTCCTAAAGGCAGCCGCGACTTCTGCAGCAGACTGTTCGTCTCGGGTATACGGTTGATCGTACACCGGAAGATTCTGAAAACAAAAGCATTACATGTGAATAAGAAAATATAATAATACACATTAAAGAACGAAACAAAACGTGTATTTTTTATATATCTTTTACAAAGTTACAGAAAATAAACACATTCATATTTTAAAAACCGGCCAAGTGGCTGTCGGATCACACACAATGAAGGATTCCGTAGCAACACCCATTAGTTCATATTTAAAACCAATATCCAACACATTGACTCCAAAAAGGTCGTCATAGGGAACTCACGACACTTACAACCGTTTGTTTGGGACAGTTCTTCAGCGAAAACTCAAAAACCGTGAAATCTATCTTGTTCACAGCAAAAATCGTTTAAAGTATTTTTTAATTAAGAATTTTAAACTTCATATAGTTTTGAAATTAGAGAGGAGGACACACTTTTTATCACTGACAGCTAATATCTCACTAACTGTTGACTCCCTATCATTTTCAAAGGCTTATCCATGGATCGCCCGACGACACGACTATATGTTTAATAAAAAAATTTTCATCCACCGGTTACATGTATGGAGTGCTCCCCCTAATTTAATGTCTTTTTATAATTTCACATCACTCTTATGTAGCGGTTCATAGAATACATCTTCCTACCAAATTACATAATTGTAGTGCTTATAGTCTGCGAGTAAATCGGCTTTGACATAAGGACGGACAGACATGAAACTATAAGGGTTCCGTTTTCGCCATTTTGGCCATGTAACCCAAAAAAATAAAAAATGATGTAAGTCACATGTAAGTAAATTCTGACTTCCCACTATATTTTTTCTATTGTGCATTACAAGTAGCGCGTGCAACAGTGCAGGCACAATTAACGACATAATCGTGATAAGCAACCCCTTATTATCGATTTTGCCAGACATAAGTACTACGAAGTACTACGTTTAAACAAAATCTGGAAGAAAAGAGGAATCGGTATCAAAACCAAGATGAGATTGATACGAGCCCCGGTATTCCCTATCTTCTTGTATAGAGTGGAAACGTGGACAATCCTGGCCCGCGAGAGACAACGTATTGATGCTTTCGAGATGTGGTGCTGGAGACGAATGCTGAGGATACCTTGGACTGCGAAGCGCACTAATGCATCGATCCTCAACCAGCTGCGAATAAAAACTCGCTTATCTAGCATGTGCCAAAAACAGATTCTTGAGTATTTCGGCCGCACAGTGCGCAGAGGGGGCGAAACTTTGGAAAAACTGATTGTGGTTGGGAACACCGAAGGCAAAAGATCGCGCGATCGTTCACCAACACGATGGACCGATCAAGTGAAAGACTCGTCGCCCTTCAAATTTTACACGGTTATACGAGACGCGTTGGACAGGAACCGGTGGCGTAATATAATCCGTTCCAGATGTAACCCTGATGCTGACCACGATTCTCGGACATGAGGGACCGACCAGAGAGAGAAGTACTACGAGCGGTTTTTTTAACTTACAACATAGCTAACAAGCACTGAAAACGCTCCATAGTGATGCACGCGCAGGCGTGACGTCACGCCTGCGTGGCCTCGTACTAGCGTTGTATGGAAAAAGGAAAATTTTCCGTTTTTATCGTGAAATATTGTGTTTATGTACATAGTTGCATTACAATTTATTTTTTATTTTTGACCAATAAACAAAAAACAACGTTTATGCGAATTTGTATAGTGCCATATCTTTTTATGATTTTAACTAATTTGTCTAGTTTACTATTTATTGTGGTAATTTGATGGTTTTCTATCTATATAGCCACATTATGTTGTAAATTGTAACACGGGTCATCATCCCTATTACGTTAGAACTTCCGTAATACGACCTGTGGCAAAGTGTGTATTCGTTGGCTTAATCCCGCCATAACAGGGTAATGAATTAAAGTCATTGCCCGGCTCAGCTCAGTGACGCGTTCATCGGAGAAGATACAAAGTCTAAATATAGGTCATATAAATAACATAGCATATTAACGGAGGCCAATCAGCTCGTGTTGCATAAAAACAAACATTGAGCGGCATATTTAATTATCGAGAGAAACATCCTTTGTTCCGTCGTCATTGCAAACAACAGGACAAAGTATTGTCTTCTCGATTATGAGGATATATTTTTCTTAAAGAGATCGCTTTCTAGAGTCCGACCACGCTATCACTGCAAGGAATAATTTGGCAACACTGTGCATTATACGTCATATTTATATGAAAATGTGACGTTTGAGGTAGTGTTGCCAAATTATTTTAATGCAGAGTTAGCATGGTCGGACGCTAGCAATAAGGTCGCCTTTGTTTACCTCTATTTTACGCTTTACGTTCTGTACTATGTTGCGTGCCCGCGGCAGGCTGATACTAAATCCTAGTTGTTGCAGAATTGACACTCTGCTACTGAACGAAGGCGGTACCAACACTACGATACGAAGGGTACTTATAGGTAGATTTACCCCAGTAACCGTTTACCCTTACCCTAAGCCCCTAAGGCTTTGTTAATGGACCGGTGACGCGTGCGGTGGCGCCAGCCGCGGACTGTCAAGCGATTATGGAAAACGCTGTTGTACTATCAAACATCTAACCCTTGGTAGGCATTATCTCGTTGCAATAGAGTTCAAGAATGATCAGTCCTATTATTTATCTCTGTTCGTTCTTCTCCAAATAAATAAATAAATCGTAAGCAACGCCTTAAGCGTGTCACACACTAGGCAGATACGATAAGATATCTGTATCTGAACGCATATCTGTCAATATCGCTCCCTATACAATTCAATGAGCTAACACACACAGCGCAGATAATTTATATTTTATCGTGAAGTATCTGTGGGCACCGACATATATCGAAAGATTGCAAAGATATTATCTGCGTATATAAATTGATCTGCGTATAATATCTGCCGATGTAAATATGGCATAGTATTTTATCTGCAGATAGATACAGGTTGATGTGAGACGGAGCCGTCCGCCCGTGCCCCTACCCGCCCCGCTGCATGCGCCCGTCCCGCCCGCGCCCCTTTTCGCCCCGATGCCCGCTGTGTTCGCTGCGCTGCTGGCTCATTCGTTGTTTACCTTTGGATGACGTGCGTACTGCGTATGGTGCAGAGGTAAACACGAAAACATCCTGTATAAACAATCCGCACCAAAAAACAAGTCTACTCAGTTTGATGGATTTAGACTGAATGTATCGTCTCGTATATTATCGTATCTGCGTAGTGTGTGATAGTTTCAGATCATTAAGTTATTATACGCAGATAAAATATTATCGTATCTGCGTAGTGTGTGACACGCTTTATGTTTGTTTTGACTTCGGACGCCTGGCCCGAGCACGTCCATAAACGCGGCTTAACCTTTTCAGCGCTGTCAAATACAAAAGCTGTTACTCATACGTGGTAATGCCAAACGCAAAGTTTATATTACACTGCAGGCTGTGACGGATGTATCCGTCGTTGGTGTTGAACCGACAGTGCCGATATGTGTAGGTAGTTGGCGTCGAAAAGGTTAAAAACAATACAATATTCTCCGTGACATGTAACAAATGTCCAAGGATTTTCCTCCTAATAAGGCTACAAGGAAAGTATTAAACAGACATCTTAGTGTATTTGGTTACCACAGATCATTTATTTGATGACATGACATGACATGACGCACCTAGTCAGGCGAAATCGACGTCGTCGAGAAAGAGCAGAAAATGTGACATGGATCTTGGGAATTTATTTCAATAATAATTCGCGCACTCGTTCTGAGGGCCTACTCCGAAATTCGAAAATCGTATCTTACCGTCCCTTTCACTCTCGTGTCATACACTACGTGACTGAAAGAGACTGCACAATACGAAGTTCGGATTTCGAAGTTCGGAGTAGGCCCTCTGAGACGGCTTGAGTCACACAGCGTGTGCGACGCCAGCGCGACCAGTGCCTTTACCATGAGTTTGCATGACCGTACTCGCTCACAACTGCGTAAACGATTTAGTATTCCGATTCTTAGTTCTATTGCGTAATCGCCAGAGGCGCTGTACTTTTGTCCATACAAATTCTTACGCAGTCGCTAGCGAGTACGGTCATGTAAACTCATGGTAAAGGCACAGTTGAGTGCGCGCCGGAACGTATCAACATACGGTAACAGGTTAGCGCCACACAGGCTGCGCGAAGCGAACTGGACGTTATCATACATTCGTCGCGACGTCCCGCTTGCGCCGCGCACGCGCCGCCGCCGTACCCATTTTATTTAGTAGCTTTAGCTCGTGAGGGCGAAGAGCGAGCGAAACACATTGAAATTTAATTGTAATGCGAAACAGTTATCCGGATAGATTATCTACAGTCGACCACCTAGGTACTCTTAGTATCTTTAACACAACACACAAATCGCTTTTAGAACGTTGAAGGAGTAAAAATTTCAAAGCAAAGTGTTTTTTAATCATTGGTACTGTCCTGGCTACAATTAATTGATTTCAATAACATGACGTGAGCTATAATTTTTGAATAGCAAACTAAGTTGAGAACTGATCTTCCATCTGATCTGACGTTTCGTTATCAAAGATTACAACAGTGGAATATTTGATCTTTACGTTACTGATAACACGCCACTATTGTCTTTGTGACAACAGACACCGATTTCAAGCAGCTGGGTAAATTTTACACATGTCATTGTGTTTAAAAAAACATGCTTGAGCATGAGTATGATGCGATTTATCAATGTTAGAGTGACTTCGTATTTTTTTTAATACTACGATGTAGCAAACTATTTTGACTTCCTGCGTCAGCAAAAGGTAGACAGAACACTCATTTACAAGACATCGTATACCCGGGAGTTCTGGGGGCAGATTGTATGTATATTGAATGGCAAGTTAAAGGCGAGACGGCCCCAAGACGCGTCCACTTGCATTCATTCGTTACAATTACGACGGAATTGACATGACGACCGCTTTAGCCTAGTTGGTAGTGACCCTGCCTTCGAAGCTGGAGGTCCCGGGTTCGAATCCCAGTCAGGGCATGTATTTGTGTGATGAACACGAATATTTGTTCTTGAGTCTTGGATGTTTTCTATGTATTTAAGTATCTATTTATCTATATAAGTATGTATATCGTCACTTGGTACCCATAGTACAAGCTTTGCTTAGTTTGGGACTAGGTTGATTTGTGTAAGATAGTCCAAAACTATTTATTTATTTATTATTTAATTAAGGATGAAAAACTGCTCAATAAGAATGCGTACCTTTATGTAAAGATAGAGTAGTGAGCACCAAAGAGTGGAATAGCAACACTCCAATAATGCAAAATGATAAATCTCCAATACGCAATCTAGTATACGCGGTCGCTAAGCCGTCATCGGTCAAAACGTCATCATCATCTAGTTAAAAGTAATGTCACTGAGGCCCGTATTAACAGCACTTCGCCAGTCCGACCTCCGAGTAGCAAGCTCCTCCCAAGTCTCGCAGGATATGCCGGTTGCAGAAAGGTGGCGTTTCAGGACATCTCTGTACCGCAGGTATTGTCCGCCGACTTTGCGCTTGCCTGAGGCTAGCTCGTAATCAATGAGAAAATATCTAACATCCCATAGAATTAATTTGTCAGGATGTCGCCGTCGACGGAAGCGTCTGGGAGGACATCATCATCATCAAAAGTAATGTTGTGTATGTTATTTCAAGGAATTTTATAATTCACACATAATCTTAACTACTCGTAACCAGATCATGATTAGTAAATGACTTAGAGAATGGTGGCCCTATGATGGCCGGAGGAACCGAGCAATTAGCAGTCACTTAAAATGAGGGCAAGACGGTCAAGAGATCTTATTTTGACGACCGCTTTAGCCTAGTTGGTAGTGGCCCTGCCTTCGAAGCTGGGGGTCCCGGGTTCGAATCCCGGTCAGGGCATTTATTTGTGTGATGAACACGAATATTTGTTCCTGAGTCTTGGATGTTTTGTATGTATTTAAGTATATATTTATCTATATAAGTGTGTATATCGTCACTTGGTATCCATAGTACAAGCTTTGCTTAGTTTGGGACTAGGTGGATTTGTGTAAGATAGTCCAAAAATATTTATTTATTTATTATTTAATTAAGGATGTAAAACTGCTCAATAAGAGTGCGTACCTTTATGTAAAGATCGGGCAGTGAGCACCAGAGAGTAGAATAGCAACACTCCAATAATGCAAAATGATAAATCTCCAATACGCAATCTAGTACCTATACGCGGTCGCTAAGCCGTCATCGGTCAAAACGTCATCATCATCTAGTTAAAACTAAAAATTTTGAAAAGCCCACGACGGATGTACGGTGAAAAATGTTTACTGCAGCGCCCCCTGGTGAGTTATCATCGTAACACCCAGCTAAAATTCGTCCCGACTAAACTACAAATCTATTGCCGAAAACCGCTTCTAAATCGGTCAAGCCGTTTTGAAGATATTGGTGTGCACACACAAACAAACAAACAAACAAACAAACAACCTCTCATCCTAAACGCATATACCTTCTCCGTTCCGTCGTGGGTAAAAAGTAATGTCACTGAGGCCCGTATTAACAGCACTTCGCCAGTCCGACCTCCGAGTAGCAAGCTCCTCCCAAGTCTCGCAGGATATGCCGGTTGCGGAAAGGTGGCGTTTCAGGACATCTCTGTACCGCAGGTATTGTCCGCCGACTTTGCGCTTGCCTGAGGCTAGCTCGTAATCAATGAGAAAATATCTAACATCCCATAGAATTAATTTGTCAGGATGTCGCCGTCAACGGAAGCGTCTGGGAGGACATGATCATCATCAAAAGTAATGTTGTGTATGTTATTTCAAGAAATTTTATAATTCACACATAATCTTAACTACTCGTAACCAGATCATGATTAATAAATGACTTAGTGAATGGTGGCCTTATGATGGCCAGAGGAACCAAGCAATTAGCAGTCACTTAAAATGAGGGCAAGACGGTCAAGAGATCTTATTGTTTCAAATTCTAATCCTACTTGTATCTATTAATAATGGTCCTTTGGAGTTGCGGGCGTCTATGGGCTGCGGGGTCCGCTTACCATCAGATGGACCGTACGCTTGTTTGTATTAAACAAAACAGACCATTCAAAAATGTTTGTTGATTATAGGCCTTTAATATACTCCAGGAACCCGTTGCATCAACCTACCTATAGCTACAGCCCGCCTAGAGGGCGCTAGCGGGGTTTCCGTCATCTGAGAAAAAGTTACGTAGCGACCGCTAGGCAACTTAACTCAGACGGTTCCTGCCCGGCTATCCTATTTATCACTACATAGTATAAAACAAAGTCGCTTTCTCTGTCCCTAATCCCTATATCCCTATGTATTCTTAAATCTTTAAAACTACGCAACGGATTTTGATGCGGTTTTTTTAATAGATATAGTGACTGAAGAGGAAGGTTTATATGTATAATAACATCCCTTAAATAGTGCACCCGTGCGAAGCCGGGGCGGGTCGCTAGTTCTAAATAAACTAACTACAGTGGCTCACTGACCCAAAGTGAGTCTTTTCCTCCTTTTAGATTAAAAGTATTTTATATATGGCACCAAGTTTGAACCAAAATAATATTTCCAATTGCGTGTTATCAAAATACGCCAAAGGAAACTGTGTAATGAGTAAAATCATCAACCTTTATCTGTCAGCCTAATCATACGAGTACATACTTCACTGTTTTGTGTACAGAAAACTAAATCTTTAAGAAAAAAATACTCACTCTGGACTGCAGTTTGATGAGTCAGCAAACTGGTGGCCGAGCCGTATCTCCGCAGGTTCCTCAGGATATTCCGGCAATATATTTGTACACTGCAATAAGTCTATCATCTGATGGCCCCACAGTTGATCGAAGCCTTGCTTAGTGACACTTAGCTGGCCCATTTGTTGTGTTATACCTTGGGCATTGTATTGCGGTTGGGTGTATTGTCTATTCATGTTAGGTTGCATATTGGGTTGTGGCATAGGTTGGTTGTTCACAAAGTTGCCTTGAGGCATCTGTGGATATCGGTTCTGCATGTTGCTCTTAGGAGGCCCTGGTGCTGCCCCTGGCATGCTCTGTGCATTGGGCATGGGTGGCATAGGTCCTGAAGGCATGTTAGGTCCTTGTTGCATGTTGGGTCCGGGAGGCATGCCAGGAGGTCCAGCTTGCATGTTTGGCATAGGAGGCATTTTGGGTCCAGGTTGCATATTAGGCCCTGGAGGCATTGTAGGTCCTGATTGCAAGTTTGGAGGCACTGGAGGCATGCTTGGAGGTCCAGTTTGCATGTAAGGCATGTTTGTTGGTCCAGATTGCATATTTGAAGGACCAGGGGGACCAGGTGGCATTTTAGGTACACCAGGCTGTGGTAGACTAGTAGGAGGTAAACTAGAAGAAGGAAAACTTTGGAAACTAGTAGGGGGTAAACTTTGAGGTCCTGAGGGCCCTTGGGGCATTGGTGGTAAATTTGGAGCAGGGAAAGACCCAGGAGGGAAAGAACCAGGCGGTCTTGAAACTTGTATTGGTTGTCCTGATGGTCCATTTACATTTGGGCCTGGAAACATTTGATTCAGTGGCATGCCTGGTCCCAGAGACCCACTAACAGGAGGTTGCGTTGGACCAGATGGTGGCCCACGTGGTGGTCCCACATTAGGTACAGGTGGACCAAGTTGTCTTGATTGGCTTGATGGACCATTCACACCTAGAGGCACATTTGATGCTGATGAAGGCGCGGTTTGACTGGTATTTGGAGCCTGGCCACTTGGCAGACTAGTTACTAATGGGCTAGTTCTCATCTGCCCTAGCTGTGGAGGCCCCGAAAATGGTATATTAGCTTGGCTGGTTGTTTGAGCTCCTGGTGGAAAGGATGGAGAACCTGATCCCCTCGCTAATTGCGGTCCAAGAGTAGGTCTATAGGCACTGTTAATATTAGTCGGTAACACTGTTTGAGGTGCACTTGAAAACACTGGGTACTGACTTGTCTGTGAATGGGAGCCAGGACCGTTCACAAGAGGCTGGCTAAACTGACTAGAAGGAATGAGTGGAGGTGTATTATCATTTATCTGTCGCTGCTGAGGAGGAATGTTGGGAGGATAAGGAGAATTAGCGTTAGACACTGTTTGAGGACTGGCCGATGAGAGAGGTACTGGCTGGGAGTTTTGATATCCAGTTGGAGCCATAGCCGGTTTTAATGGTGGTCTAATTGGAGATGATCCCAAACTAGTCTGCACTGGAGGCATTATCCCTGATTGGTTGAATGCGGGTGAATTGCTGCCACTCTGATTGAAATGGTTCACATTTGGGGCTTGACGGGCGAAGTTGTTCTGAGGCGTCGACGTTGGCATGTGTTGCGGGCTATTAGAGTTTGTATCTTGTTTTTGTCCATATCCCGGGGGTAGTTGGCTGGGGGGTGGGTTCTGATTGAACAGCTGCGGCCCGAGGTTGGCGTTCGTCGGCGGAGCCCCGGGCAAGTACGGATTTGGTGGCAAATTGGACATGGTTCCTCAATCTAGAAAAGTTAAAGCCAATATTATGACATAGTCATTGAGCTAAACTGCGCATTATGCTACCGTTTCATTGTATCAACTCATTGCATGTTAGTGTTCAGATAACACACAGATATTAACGCTGATATTACATTAAACATGCTAATTCACTGCTAGACTGAGGGATGGGCGAAGAAGTTTGCTAGACGGAAATCAACACTTACCGCGACCGGAACGCTGGATGAACACGGAAAACTATACGTCCACTTTTGCACTAATGCACTGTCTTCACATATTAAAAAGGAGCGTAAAATAACGTAATTAAAGCAATAAAGTCAAGAAAAATACGACCCTGACTTACGTGGCCGAGCAATTTGCAGCGCCCTCTGCAAATTGATTTTTGACATGTCACGTCAACGACGCTGTGTTTATGGAGTATGTTACATACACGTGGTTCACACGATAAAAATAACTTGGAACAAAAATCTATTATTAAACTTTTACAATAGTAAACTCACCAAATTAAAATTAGTTAAATAACGTTTGGAATGGATGACCTCTTAACCTAGGATTATAGGAACAGCCCGTGTAAGTTAGGTCTGGGGTCTGAGGGGCTACCGCGAAACGAAAACGAACGAAGTTCGTATATCTCCCTCTCTGTCGCACTTGGTAATTCGTGCGACAGAGAGGGATATTCGATCTTCGTTCGTTTTCGGTTCACGGTAGCCCCTCTGGTATTTTCTGTGTGTGATTCTGTGAGATAGCCTGACTAAAAGTTGAAACAGCGGCAAATTGAAGTTAATAGAAAAATAAAGGTGCGCATTTTGTTTCCGGCTTCATCATCTTAATCATATTGTAATACATCAATAACATCAATTACAATTTAAGTCTAGTCATGGGTCTACGATAAGTTCATTTAATGTTTACTCCACCATTTTCTGGTTGGCGAAACTCGTGGGTACCAATGTACACGGGTTTGTGTTGGGGATTGTGCAGCAATGAGTTTGTTAGAAGGAGCTAACAATGAATTCACATGCTCTGCATGTGCCACGCCTGTGCTCAGCCTATGCATAGGTATCTACTCCTTTCGGAAAGGCCGATTTTATAAAGGTGTGTGTACAAAGAGCGGCCCATAAGGGAATTTCATACAACATTGCCGGGCTAAGCCGGAAAGTAACCGTCTTTTGTATCCGGGGCCGGCTGCGGGCCCCCGGCACGTCAGCGCCGGCTGCTGCCCTCGGCACGTCGGCGCCGGCCGCCCGCTGCTGCAGCGCGAATATTACTGAATCTTTACAATTTCATTTCGAGTTTTCTTTACATTTTTTGAGAAAAGCACTATACTAGTCTCGGCGCGAGCAGGAATTATCGGCCTCGTATCTCTAGATGGCTGAGTGTAAACGAGCGAGTGTGTGTAACTACTCGACCGACAATCCCCTATTTCGCTGCCTCCGCAGTAATGTACTGATATGGAACTCATGGATTAGGTATTAAAACATAGTTTTGCTGACTGAACATAAGATTTCCTGCGAATTTGCGTTGTGTGGCTTATATTTCAATCTTTTTTTTTAATTTGAAATTGTTTTTCTTATCTCTTATTTTCCTCGCTTTAGTGAGGTGAAAAAATGTGTTACATACGGCTGCAGAGTTATTTTACGTCTCGCTTCGCTAAAGACTCTATTTTTGAGGATTCTTTTTTCGAAACCATAGAATCCATTCGCTAGCTCGTGATTCAATTCCACACTCGCGGTTAAAATAGAACCTTACACCCTTGTATACATAACATTATTGCCATGTGCTTTGGGAATGCGATTATATTATCTCGTTAGAGTAATAGTTATTTGTTATGCAAGGCTGCAAAGTTGTTGTTTGGCGCGAGTGCTCGAATTGAAAGCCGAGCTAGCGAAGGATTCTAGAATTGAACCACGAGCGTAGCGAGTGGTTCAAGAATAGAATCCTGAGCGTAGCGAGGGTTTCAAGACACGAGAAGCCAAATAACTTTGCTGCCGAGCGAACACACACAACTTTTCACCTCACCCTAGCGAGGAAACAATTCAAGTATTATTAAAGAAAATTGCAATACGAATATTGTTTGAATATATTCCTTATTTTTGTATTTCCATAAATTAAAAAAGTAGGTAAAATAAAATGTAAAACTAAAATTGAATGATTTTCAATTTAATGTAAGTACCTAAAATAAAATGTTTCATCGGATGACACATTCCTTGTGCGAGCGGGCCGTCGCACCGTCGTGCGGAAACCGCATCAGTGTAGAAACCGCCTTATGACCGCATGGCCGAACCATGATTCTGAACGAATCCATAAAAAAATTGGGCGGTACTATGTCATGTTCGAATTTCAAAATCACTTCATCCGCTAGCTAGCTTGGTGAGGTGAAAAACCAATTTTGAACTGATCGCCCGTTGTACCCTCCAATGTGTTTACGCTCACATCTGACGAGATCCAGAGAAACTCACTTTGAAATAATGTATACTAGGAGAGGCGTTCATTTTAAAATTGGTTGTAAGGTTTATTTGAAAGAGAATAAATAAAATCAGTTTTTCAAAATTCAAACATCTGTATTTAATGACAGTTCAAATCAATGATTTAGTCGAAAACAAAATTTTAACAAGAATCTGCGTGAGTTCATGTTTGATTGGATAAAGCCACATAATAGTAAAATAGTAATGAATGTTATTTCAAGTATAAATTGTATTTAATATTTAAATAAATAATAAAAATAATCCAAATGTGGGTGAGGATGTTTTGTTTGTATGTATGTTTGTTTCTTTTTCCAATCAATGAGGACGCAGGGCACAGTCTAGCAGGTCTACACTTAACACTACTTCAACACTTCACTCGCTCAGCAATATAAAAGTATTCAAACTGATCACATGTTCATATGGCAGTCCCATGGAACTCCATGCAACACTTAACGTACCAACACAGCTTTAGAAATATATGACATTTCAAACAATCAGCTCACAAGTGCTAAACAAATTATTATTTTATTACAAAGCGAATTTGATTCATTCTCACAACGATCGAGCTTCAGCGAGTTGCAGTTCTTATGTCTACCTAAATGTCACATATTGCCTTCAACTTCATATTATACAAAAGGGTCGATTCATTCTTAATTAATGAGACGTGGGTTTTCCATCGTTGGTAAAATGCAAAAAAAAAACAATCACATAACAGACTAGTTCCCGAATTACTTCCTTCGAAAATAGAATATTTTACAATATTGCAAAGGATAGGCCTCAAAACATATACACAAGTAAGCTCAAATTTCAATTGGCGGATTTTATAAATCCAAACATAATAATTTTCAATCTGTAAGTTGATATTTAGTAGATCAGGATAACTATCTCAATATTAATACGTCGTTTAAAGACCGCGCGGGGTCCAGCGGGCCTCCGCACCGCCAAAATAAACTCACAATACTCTATCGATAAAAACTATTCAGTCGTTTTTATTTATTCATAAAAATATATCTTTAAAAGGCTCAAATAAAACTGTTTACAGCTCTATAAGTACCGTTCACATGGTTGCGATCGGACGTATCACTGGAGAATATCCGTTGGCACAGTGTCCCTAACGTCCTGCATCTCTAGTACAAGTCCTTTCGAAACAAAACACAAACGAGCGCGTTTGCGTTGAGTCTCAATTTGTATGGCAATAAATAGTTACCACCAAAGGCCACCAGGGGCGCTGCTCGCGTTGCCATACAAATGGAGACTAAACGCAAACGTATTCGTTTGTTTGTACTGGAGGTACTGAGTGATTCCCTGTTAGGTCTTCACTCGAGGCCGGTCGCGCCGTGCTAGATCTCAAAAGTATCGCTAAACCAGAGCGAGTAGAATTTACGTTTTTGTAATTTAAATTGGCGTCGCTGTTGATCAAAATTGAACTTCCCAAACGACGTTAGGCATTACAATAATGTGCGACGTAATTCTAACCCAGCGTCGATGAAAATCCAGATAGTCTTACTTCATTAGAAATGACTGGACTTTACTACGTACTACGAACATTTGGATCGTCTCGCCGTTCACAATCAAGCAAATATCACAGAGGTCTACGATTAACCAGCTAAGATTCGAGAAGTTAAGCTTAACTTATCAATCTGTTGTAAAAACCAATACCACAACTAACTATGATCAAGACAGCAATTACTGTGGCTTACATTAGATCGGAACAACAGATTCGATCAATCAGATCCACTTCAAAGAATTATTGGCATCGTCGCTACATAACTATGAATATTTGATCCGCCTTCTAAGATCAAATAAAGAGACCAAAGTAATCAAACTCAAGAAGAAACGGGCGCGAATAAGGCACGGCGCGACGGGACACAGTTAAAAAAAAGCGCTACTACGGGTACAGTTACCACACCTGTGCCTCTAATATAAGCATCTTCGAAGCAAAAAACATCTCTCTCAATTTGTTTGGCAACGCGAGCAGCGCCCCTGGTGGCCTTTGGTGGTAATTATTTGATGCCATACAAATTGAGACTAAACGCAAAACTTCGTCAAGTATAGGTTTCGAAAAAACTTATACTAGAGGTACTGTCCTAACGTCACCGACGGGAGACACGCGAGATGCTGAATTATTCCCATCCGTTACACTGGTAACAGCAGGCATTTTCCCTCAGCTTTTCCCAGTGATAACTACTGTGGGAAAAATCCTACCTGTTCCCACTAAGGGTCGATTTATCAATCGCAAGATAAAATTATCCGTCAATTAAAAATTATCGCTGTCACTTTCTAACGTCATATGAAAGAAAAGGACAGCTAACATTTATCTGGCAGATCTCTTGTCTCGTTTTCTTTCAGCATATTTGTCCACTGCTGGACGTAGCGGTTCTGACAGATACTTTGATTTTGTTTTTTTTTTTATCTGGGAATTGAAAAATCGGCCCTAAAGCGAATTGGTGGCCATCTTTACTGAATTTAGTGATAACGACTGGGATATTTATCGCCAGTAGTTATGGTTGATGAAATGTAATTTGCACCGATTCGCCATACAAGTTGTTTACGGAATCGATGCCAATTCGTCAACTATACAACTATTGTCAGTGCTAGTGGTAAAGATGGGAATACAAGACGCTCGTCTAGGACCGTTTAGGAAGGTAGGAGCCCTAATGGGCGAGTGCGCCCTGGAGTCGCCGGCGGAGCAGCTGGGAATCAGTCGGTGGAGACAACCCTAGGGTCGGAGCCCTACACTGTCGAAGCCCAGCTTGCACCGGTACGGGTTGACAAGACTTGCTAGAGCGTAACGGCGTTGCCGGTTCCAAGTAAGAGTAGTTCATGGAGAAATGCTGTTGGATAACTCGGTTCACCGCCATGGCCGACTCCGCAAAGTTGGACAGATTGCGTGCCGACATGTTGCTGTGGACAAAAAGAAAAAATATAAATATGCTTCTTATCCCCCCCGTAGTATACACCCTCCCAAGCATTGAGTACATAAACTGACAGTTGTACTCTGGGGTCCCAGCATATGTGCGTCAGTGTTAAATTACAACCTGTGATTTTAAAAAGCGCTGAACTCATTTGAATGTTGCTTAAGGAGCGAGATTTCACTAGAGGATATTGACTAGGTACGTGACGCAAACCTAAGAACTCCCACCCCCCAGTGACTAAGCGTGGTATTTTGAAGACCTCCCTCCCTCCCCTGAACGGGTCACGTAGTACGGGTATGTTAGGTAAGATCCCAATGGGTCGAAGTGCATCTATGCAAGGGCCCTCATCTAGACATCTAGACGGGTATGTTCGGTATGTTCCTTACCCTCCTCCCAGCGAAAAAAATAACAACAGCATTTTTTTGTCCGGATATCTCCGGCACGGGTATACAACGGCTTAAGGTACTCACCGCTTGATGTTGATGGGCGTCTGCAGCGGAGGGTAAGCGTGCGCGTCGTCGGCCCGGCGCAGCCAGGGGTGCTCAAGTACCCGCTCGGCACTGAGTCTACGCCGAGCTTCGCGCACTAACAACTGACGAATCAGGTCCTTCGCCTCAGGGCTGATGTGCGCCCACTCTTCCTCGGGGAACGAGTAGCGGCCCTCCTGAAAATAACAACATTATTAGCAATTACGTATTTCTTCCCCTAATAATTCTTTAGACAGACTAAGGGTGGGTTGCACGAAATCGTCTGTAATCGTAAGCGGTGTTCGTTAAAATCTGATTGTATGGAAAGTTTGACAAGTTTCTACGGGATGACAGCTGCCGGCGCCATATTTGACGATTGCCGGCTTGTGATCGCAACCGAGCCTAAGGTGAGTTGCACCAAGTATGTAATACTCGTAGGATCGTAGGAAAGTGGTGTTTGTTATCATATGATTGTGTGGAAATTTTGACAAGTTTGTACGGGACGGTAGCAGGCATCGCCATATTTAACTTAGAACGGGCTGTGTTCTGTTCATGTTTGCAAGGACGAAGTTACTAGCTTCGTACTAGTGTTCAGTGGAATTGACATGATGAGAGACTTCACTGTTCTCATTTGATTTTATTTTTTAGACTGGCGCTCAGAGACCTTATACATCTCTGAGGATATTTATTTATTAGATTTTCTCATGTTGACGTGTTATAGATATCTTTAGCTCAAAATTTTTTATTATGATTATTACCTTTTATCTTGACGCTTAGAGACCTTATACATCTCTAACAAATCTCGATTGTTATTAGTTTCTTAGTCTTACTTTTGACATGTAACACTACATTTAATCAATGATACTTTGATTATTGTATTATTTTTATTTGATGTATCTAGATAGATTTTGACTTGTAAAAGTGCCCTTGAGGCCTATTTGCAGAATAAATGTTTTGATTTTTGATTTGATTTTGTGTTCGTAATGAATATACTGACCTGTATAGAAGTGAAGAGCAGGTCCTGACAAGCGCGACAGTTCTCGCCGCGCTCCCAGCCGCAGTCGGCGCCGCAGTCGGCGCGGAACGGCGGGTACCCGCACAGCAGGATGTAGGCGATGACGCCGAGCGACCACAGGTCGCAGCGCTTGTCGTAGTGCGTCGCCGCCGAGCCCGCGAACAGGGACACCACCTCGGGGGCCATGAATTCCGCACTGCCCACCTGGTGACAATGGAAAACATGCTTTAACTACTATACAAATACGGTTCACTCGTAGCACACCTCATAAATGTTAAAGGCAGAACGACGACCGCTTTAGCCTAGTTGGTAGTGACCCTGCCTTCGAAGCTGGAGGTCCCGGGTTCGAATCCCGGTCAGGGCATTTATTTGTATGATGAACACAAATATTTGTTCCTCAGTAACAGTGACTCAGGAACAAATATTTGTTCCTGAGTCATGGATGTTTTCTATGTATTTAAGTATATATTTATCTATATAAGTATGTATATCGTCACTTAGTACCCATAGTACAAGCTTTGCTTAGTTTGGGACTAGGTTGATTTGTGTAAGATTGTCCATAAATATTTATTATTAGAACGTCTAAGTTGGGCCATCATGGCCCATTGTGTGGATCCCGCAATAAAAGTACACGATACAGTTAAACAAAGTTTAATAGAGTTTTTATCGCTAAACAGTCTGGAATCTTCGATACAACATTAATATTGTTCGGATAACGCATTTGTGGCTGTTAGAGTCGGCGGCTAAGTGGGCCCTGCCAAAGATATAAATACCTATACCTAAAATACCTTAAAAGAAAAACAAACTTACTGGATGACATTTTATACTAATGGAGCAGTGTGATGTACTAGAATCCTAGAGTATTAACTACTGAGTGTCGTAACTCTCGTAACAAAGAGTTTCGTGTGATGTGACTCACTTATTATGCATTTAATGCAACTTAAGTTTATGTTTGAAATATTCTGGTATAACGTATAAAACAAAGGATCTAGACTAAACATATTTCGTCTTGTTTCGTAGAAGAGCTAGCCTACGCGTAAAAACGTCCAAAGAAAAAATAACGTGCTGCCTACCATAAAGAATGTTTTGCAAACGTCCATAAGCTACGGTAATTGCCATTAGGCGGGCCCATTCTTATTATAAATGAATTCAATTTAAATTCAAGATTTGATTTTTAAAACATCGTGACCAGCATATAATATCCTTCTTTCAAAACCTCATTGTTGAATTTATAATATGTATTTGAATTATATCAGGTGTTGGTATTTTATTTTATTGATCAATAACATATTTATGTATGCAAAATGACGGGCTAGTTCGTCACGACAATACACACTTAGTCATATGTATTAATAAGAACACCATATTACCATATCAAAACAATATAAGGCTCACCTACAGCTTATATATTTACAACTTCCACTATTTATAATTATGACTCCATTGCAAGGGGAAGTTTCATATCACAACGATATTAGGAGTCTTTATCATGTGATAATTTTATAAAATAATTCAACCAACAACAAACAACACAAAACAAGCTACAGAGCCTAGCACATAGACGCAAAGTAGCATGTCTGTGCGTCTTCTACAAATTGTACTTCGGAGAGTGTGCTCAGGAGCTCCATGAGCTCATACGGCGGTATGAGCTCATGGAGCTCCTGAGCACACTCTCCTTCCCCCTTCTTCCATCGGACATCCAGACGTACGGCTGGATACCATCCTTACTTGGTCGAAATTCCTCTTATTCGAACCAAGCGCTTTGCATCATTTTTTATAATGCGCACTTCTAAGGTTTGGAATTCTCTGCCGGCGTTTGTGTGTCCCAGCTCATATAACCTAGACCTTTTTAAGGCACGAGTG
Source organism: Epiblema foenella (assembly GCA_963556455.1). NCBI lineage: Eukaryota > Metazoa > Arthropoda > Insecta > Lepidoptera > Tortricidae > Epiblema > Epiblema foenella. The sequence continues at coordinate 4,666,659 of OY747105.1, forward strand.
AATAGGCACCTTCTGGGTGAGCTCGCTTCATCGTCGGCCTCATCTTTGCCCCCTGGCTAGATGCTGGCCAAGAGCGATCCCATTTTTAATAAAAAAAAAAGAAAAAGAAAACCAATCATACCTAAATTACCCATTCCGAAGTCAAGGGTTGATTTATGTATTTGATGTTCATTCAATGATCTGTTGGTCAATTTACCCGAGTCACAATTACAGCACAGAGGGCCTACTCCGAACTTCAAAATCCGAACTTCGTATCGTGCCGTCCCTTTCACTCATATTGTATAACACGAGAGAGAGGCCCTCAGTGCACGATCATGATTCGTGACCGATATCAAACCAGCGTTCCCAGTAACTTTCCAAGTTTACTGCAGTTTGTATTTTTAACAACCAAGGAGGTATGTACATAATTATTGTGTTTATGATGGTACAATTTTGCAAAATAACGAAATTTACTTGTCAGTTTCTGTACAATGCTCACCTAACACTGTATTATAATGTAAATAAAAAGATGATATATATTATATATGCAATTAACATTACCTCCAACTCAAATCGTACTTCAAATTGTGGTATGGTATTAGTACAGTTCCAGCCAAATTGTTAAAATGCTTAAGTAGACGGGTGCTGATGTTTAAAATTTGACAGACATTAAGTTTTGTGGTTGATATATTGACACTTATGTAAAAAGGTTTACTTATCGTATTTCGATACGAAAATGGCTAAAAGCGGCACTGAATTGAAATTTCATGCTCCGTCTACCCCTTTCAGGGAACACATGTGTGAGTTTGTATGTATGTGTAATGATAACATGTTTAATTTTAATCTGGTTTTCAATGTATTTTCTGGTGAATAGTAGATTGTGTCTCGAGGGAGCAAAATGATATATTTACGGCGAGGACGGTATATTGAATTCTGAGTGAAGCGAAAGATTCTACAATAGAATCCTGAGCGTAGCGAGGGATTCCTATGTTTGCGCCCATAACGGAAATAATTTTGCTACCGTGTGACACATACTGCTTTTCATACCGTCTATGAGGCCCGCTGCTAAAAACATGAAATATCTTACAAATGATTTTACTACAGTGTCACACATTCACCTTCTATGAGGAAGAGTCATTGTTGCCCTCAAATGAAGAAAAGTACGACTTTGATTCTTGAATGAACTCATTCGAAGGCAACAATAACTGTTTTCTGTATAGCAGGTGTGAAAAGAATATTTGTATTGTATTGTATTGTAAGTTACCGGTGTCATGAGCTGCGGCGTGGCGAGCGGCCCCGCGAGACTCGACGTGAAGCTGATCCCGCTGCCGAGATCGAAGTCGCATATCTTGACGGGGCACAGCCGGTCCGTGTGCACGCACAGAATGTTCTCCGGCTTGAGGTCGCGGTGCGCCACACCCTTGCCGTGCAGGAAGTGCAGCGCGTTCGCGATCTCGCGGACTATCTCCGCCGCCTGCGGCTCGGAGAAGTAATGGTGCTCCTGTATGCGGGACAGGAGCTGGCCGCCGTTGATCTGTGACAATGGAAACGTACTGTAAGGTGATTGTTTTTTTTTTAACTGTGGTTTTATAGGCCGGGCTCAATAAAGCGATAGGAGTGCGCGGTTGGAGAGTAGCCTTGGGAAAATCCAGAGGAAGCATCCGACACGACCATGGCGGTTTAAACATTAGAATATTTATGATTTATTCACGTTAACATTGACTAGGCATCGTGCTTAGTTTCCTACAGCCTCACCAGACACTGTCAGTTCACACAATCGAAACTACGTTGTTACGAAGATTTGCCCTTTTCCTGTCATTGAGTATTAATTTGACAAATACCAAATAAAACTGAAAAGCCATTGGGAAAAGGAATAATAGATTTGCTTGTCATCGTGACGGTAAAGTTAAGTAATTGTTATTGTTCAAAACAGTCTCTTATTTCCATATTCTAACTTACTTTGTATTTAAAAACAATCTGTTAAAGAATGCAAAATCGCAGAAATGCGATTGACGTAAATCGCCATTACCCAACAGTGTTTTGATGTTTACCTATGTATAAAAATGTCGCAACTGTCGAGTAAGTACCGTCCCATATTAAAATTTGAACAACCCATTAAAACAATAAGCCGACAACTTAAGCATCAAGAGGGCCCCAAATAAAACACATTATACGCTTCGTTGTCCATCGAACGTTTTATTTGGAGCTTATGTGTAGAGCAATTGGATTCAAATTCGAACTACACGATCTTATGTCGTAAATGTCGCAACATAGTTATCATTCAGTTGGTACAATTTACAGTAAATTTATCCGACGCTGTGATCTATAATGTAGTGAGCTGATTTTAATGTGAAAACGTGATCTAGCGACCGCGTGACTAGAAAAATTTATTCACAGCATTTTGCATGTCATAGGAATTACGATTCCAACAGATTGTAAGATAAGGAAGGCTTAAAAATATCGTTAAGTAATAACAGTAGCCATCATGAAACGAAGCGGCATGACATACTACATTTTTGCGTTCCATTATATAAATAGCGTTTTTCTGTACCGCCGCGCCACGCTACCCACCTAGTTAATTGTTGTAACCGAGTTGATTAAGAAACACGTCACGTTTTAAGCCATTATTATTTACAAGGCACTTAAGGCGGTTCACGGGTTTATCACGTAAAACAGGAACACATAATAAGTATAAAGATAAGGTAGCAAACAAAGAAGCTATATAGATTACGCCGAAACAGGTAATTATTATCTTAAGGTTGTCTCATGTGTTTTAAGTGCGAGACTATAAGGTTATCGGAGACAGTAGACAGATCGGGAATGGAAACCACCGGCTACTGCATAATTCTGCCACTAACCGGATTTGCACATTGTAGCATAGCATGTAGCGAGCACGGATTTACTAGCCGCCGCTGCCGGTGCAGTTTGCGCGTATAGGATAGGAACTTATAAGATTATTCGAGTTGGTATAGTTGTGTCAAGTAATCGGTACAAAATGCGTATTAATTTTGTATGCTAGAAAATACAAAATCCAATAACCGTTTTATAAGATACTAGCGACCCGCCCCGGCTTCGCACGGGTGCACTATTTAATGGATGTTATTATACATATAAACCTTCCTCTTTAATCACTCTATCTATTAAAAAAAACCGCATCAAAATCCGTTGCGTAGTTTTAAAGATTTAAGCATACATAGCGATATAGGGACAGAGAAAGCGACTTTGTTTTATACTATGTAGTGATAGGATTTGAACAAGAAATAATAACTGCCACATTACAAATCTAAATAAGTACCCGTCGTCTACCAGTCCCTGGGATCCCAGAGCTCATTACAAAATAATGCTATTGTTTTTTTTGTTTAGGGTCGGTTGCACCAACATGCGATCACAGGCCGGTCATCGTCAAATATGGCGCCGGCAGCTGTCATCCCATAGAAACTTGTCAAACTTTCCATACAATGAGATTTTAACGAACGTCTTACGGTTACAGACGGTTTGGTGCAATCTACCCTTAAAGTGCGGTAAACGCTGCGGTTTGGTTTTGTTGTGGTTTCAGCATCTATCCGTAGATAACAAATTTAAAATACAGTAGGGCCTAGAACAATAACGCTGTCTGGAGCACAGCAATAATAAATGCATACATTAATATAATTAATATAGCGGCTGTCGGGCTAGTGGTCGCTCACATATCTATTTCCTCAATATTCAAAGATAATCACCATCAATACAGTGAGTAATTGTTTACACACGACGTTTCTTCAATTGATTTACCCATAAACTACAAACAATACGTTGAATTAACAGAATTCTTATTAAAAGTCAATATTGCAAAACAAAAACGGATAAAATGTCATTGTTATACGGGATACACTTGTTTATCCATATGGCGCGCCTGTTTTTCGTTGACTCACCGCGAAAAGCGGCAAATATCTACGATAAGTTATTATCGTATCTTAATGTCTTATTATTATACAAGGCATACAAAGAGACAAATGTCGAATCGTTCCATATTCATGAATCCGTCAAGCGACACAATGAAAGGCAAACGAACAATAATAAAAATAACATTACATCAGTCACAAAATATTTCGAGAACCTGAAAAAGAAACGTGCACGATGTGGACGGCTTCAGAAACTCGTGCCTATACTTAAACTTTACTTTTGCACGACTAAACAATATGGAAAAATACAAATTTCACACAGATGTGTCAAAAAATGCTTCATTTAACATATCCTTGTTATGTAAAGTAAGTTGGATAAGTGAAAACAAATGCATGTTACAAATTACCTACCCATACCTGCCTATAATGGTAGTTTACTGTTTGCTCGGTTTCGTGGCGTAATGCTTGCAAGAGAAAGCTTGCACATACGCCAAACAAAGCCCGATGACCGTCTTGAAATATCTTCACCTATTAGCCATCTCGTAAGAATACAAATGGGTTGACGAGAGACATCATTCTGTTGTGGATTCGTTTTTATTATCAGTGACTTAGAGACCATATACATCTCTAACAATATTAAATTAATCTTAATTTTGACGCTCAGAGACCATGTACATCTCTGTGATATTATATTATATTAATTTCATTATACTGCTTGTGTAATCTTGAGACCTTATACATCTCTAACTTGACTGATGTTGTAATATTTGTAATAGATAATTGTGCAAGTTTATCTTCACTGTATGACATTAATTTTGTTATAATTGTAAACTCGAAATTATTATTCTTTCTTGAACTGTAAATTAATATTTTGACATGAAAAATGTATTACTTATTATAGTCAGACTTTCTTAAATTGTAAATTAATATTTTGACATGTAAAAGTGCCCCTGTGGCCTATTTGCAGAATATATGTTTGATTTTGATTTTGTTCATATTGTATTGACGGATCCCATCAATATATAAATGTGAAAAATGCCCAGGTCGTAGATGATTTCTCTAATACTAATTAAAAAAAAAGTGAGATCTAATTAGAAAACAAGTTCTTTGAAAGCTCCTTAGATCACAGGCCTTGTCATACCAATATACATAGCGTTCTTCAATTGCTTAAAATTATTTTTTATGTTATTACTTTATTAGAAGTGTATTTTAATTGATGATTTAGTTAGTTAAGTATATGGTTTACTTTTAATTTTAACTCAGTTGTAAAATTGTTGGATTAAAGGAAACGGCTTATTCTATTATAACTAATGCAGCATGTTTTACATATAACATTTCCTAAGCGACAGATAATAGCCTGCGTGTCAGGTCACAGTTATATGAGTTTCGCCTGTGTAAGGAAAATTGTGTTTACGAACTCAGGTAATATGAGTACCTAAAGAGTTATGTTGCATTTATTCTTGTAATTATAACAATATGAACACAACGATTTTATGTTGTAGTGAATGATATACATGGGGATGTTAATTTTTGTTAGTCTTACATATCTTATTTGTTAGCTGTGGAATGGCTTTATAGTTTGATCCATAAAATATTTTCATGGCAATAACCGACACAAATTAACTTTCCCAGAAGAGCTAGAACAGAAATGAAACAGTCGGGGACGTCCACCGCGCGATCGCGACAACACTAACACATAAAGTCCCTATTCGTCCCGGTACCGCCGCACACCGGGTAGAGTCAGTCCGACCCAGGTCGGGTCTAGCTAAGTTTCTTGCTGGACATTGCTATGATACAAAACTCCCAGTAGCTCGCCTCAGATTCGGTTGAAACCGCTCAACCGATCTCACTGGAGCGCAAACTCTTAGAGTATTCCAGGGTTCCAAACCACACGCGTGGTCGTGTCGGGGGTTTTCCCCTGGATTTTCCCCAGGCTACTCTCCAACCACGCACTTCTATCGCTTTATTGGACCCGGCCTGTAAGCCACAATAAGGTTAAAAAAAAAAAGAAATGAAATAGACGTGACTAACCTTCTCAAAGACAAGGTAAAACTTGTCGGTGTCCTCAAAGAATTCAATGAGCTGGATTATGTTTGGGTGTCCCTGGCAGTAGTGGAACGTCTCCACCTCGCGGAACACCCGGGCGCGGGCGTGCCCCGGCACTTTGTCGATGATCTTCACCGCGAACTCCTGTCCAGTGTAGATGTTCACGCATGTCTGCACCGAGGCGTACGCACCCTCGCCCAATACCTCGCCCGTGAGCTTGTAAAGGTCTGTAACAAGAAACATTTAATTTAGAAATATCCTGACATACATCGGACCCCTCTCCGAAAGTGCATCTAATCTGCTCCCCGTTTTTCATCCCCACAAGTAAACTACTTTTCTAGTATTATGAGTACAAGTAACGCGTAACTCATGTGGCCAGACACCATCATCGGTATCAAACATTTAACACACCAGTTTGTGCAATGAGAGACAAAGACGAAGACACGTCACCTCTACACTAATGGGCAAGCGGAAACATAGTAGCGGACATTGTAGCAGAGCAGCATTTACCGACGGCTGCGCATCATAGTGAATGGAATTATAAACTATGGTTCAATAGCCTTACTAAGGCCATTCAAAGGGCTTTATAGAAATCACCTTGAATACTGAGCCTACAACTGTAATTACCAAGCAGCATCACGTCCAATAACAAACTTGTTTTTTTTTACTTAGGCACGGAAATTGTAAACAATTTGGTCATTATTCACGGTTACCTTGACACGCTTAAACGAAATAATCAACCGTAGTTGACAACATTCGAAACAGACACCTATTGATAATTTCCTACTTTATTACGATTAGTACTTGATTCACTCATTGATATTCCCGTCTGGCGACTGCGGTAGTTATACAACACTATATACCTTATTTTGACTACTCAGATGACTCGAGCAGTCATTTGAATATTAAGTAACAAGCCAGGGAAATCTAGACTCTGTAGTGAAAACAACAAAGTTGCGAGTAGTTTTTGACGGCTCACCTTGGAAACACGATGTGACGACCGAGCTTCCGGAGCGTTTCTTCCTGCGGCGCTTCCTACGCGCCTCCTCCTTACGTCGTTGCAGGTCCTCGCTGTCAGGTATGGGGACGGGAGCAGACGGCTCTGTGCCTCGTGGACTCTCGTCGGACTCCCGTTCGCTTGAAGACTGACTGCTGCAACGGCCTACGCCTGTCGACAAATGAAACAGAAACTTAGATAATAATCGGAAAATGTGAGGCGGTAATACCAGAACGAAGCAGCTGTGCCGTATACATACGGATTGGTATATTTTTTTCTTCGAGTGGGCATAAATAGTTTTTTTTTTTTTGACAATCTTTAGGAGTTGGGTAATACGTAATATTTTATTAGAGAGGTGTAAGTAAATTTAAACACGTAAGAAAGATATATGTAAATCTACTTGCCGAATAAATAATAATTCATTGAGATTTTAATAAAACTTGCTTAGAATTTTAATATGCAAATTTTGATCGAGTCTATAATTCACTTTAAAAACATGCCATATTTCTATATAAGCTATATTTGAAGAATTCATGTTGTCAATAAATAAAGAAATGGTATTGTATAGTCAGACAGTGCGCAGGTGTAAATTTTAGGTCATGCGATGGCCTTATGAGCATTAAAGCCAACGAATGCAGCAAAATGAGAACACAGGTCGGACTTCGTTGTTGTAGTGCGTGTTTCAATTTTTTATTACACGATGTGCATAATGGAATATAGTGATAACGAAGTGTTAGCGTCAAGGAGAAACGAGGATGTAAAGGAACGGAAGATTAATTATGTGAGGTGGAGCGAGCATTCCCTGGACATTTTAAAAATTTCTACAGTTGCCAAGAGGTCTTAAACCAGAAGTGAATCGTTTACATTAAATGGACGGTGACCCCGGGGGCCGCGGGGTTTAAAACATTCATTACTGAATTGAGAAGTATCTTGTTTTTCTGTGGGCTATGAATAACGCAGCGCATCATGCATGCTGCATCAGTACAATGTCGACGATCGACAGCTCTCACTCAACGAGTCGGTGGTGCCAGCTATTGTTGCAACGTTTTCACACATTTTGTAATAACACTGTCAATTTGAAATGTGTATTGTTAAACAGAAATTGAGACACTCAAAATCTCTTCCGTATAGCAAAGTACATATCAGAAATGCCCTTGATTAGAAGCTGTTATAAGGTACTCGAATGTTCAGCCAATTGAGAGTAAATATTCAAATAACCTAAACGTTGATAAATTGCGTGTAGGCTGAGGCTAATGCTCTAGTTTCCTGAAAGGTCTAAGTTTAGAAACCAATCACATCTTCACATCCGGTGGTTTACATTGTAAAGAAAGAAACATTTGTATCGTCACCCTAAACATCCCACTTGGCAAACTCTCCTCTCACAAGCGATCTCTTCATCAGTCTACACGTGGTCAGGAGTGTCATAGCGTAGCAGTCATCGATATCAATAACTCATAGATAATCTGTCGTGCAAGCTGAGTTGGCAAACAAACGCGGGTCGTTGACCCGGCCGCACCCGGCTGCGCGTACGCCGCGCCCACGTTACGAAGCGAGGTCGTGGTGGGAATGCTACAGAGGTTCTGATACCGTCAGATAAACGTTGACTATAAGTAAACGTCGCCAGTGTCATCATTAGTCAACCAGTTGTTTAAATAATCGTTACCTACACGTGTTATTTCGAATACGAGTCGAAGTGTTTTAATTGAGACAATACGAGACCCTTCGGTCGATGTATGCAACTCGAACTTTCCAAGAAAACATATAGACTCATAAAGGTATACTAGCAGTTAAAAACAATTCAACTTGTGAATGCTAAAGCTTAATCTCAGATTAAGCTCACATTCCACTTAGGGGCAGCATAAGAACTTGAGTCTGTTATGTTATACATCGGTAATACTATAGCTGTCCGCAATAACAAAGCAAAAACGAAACAGGTGATCTAATTCACCGAATAAGTTAATTTAGATCATCAGATAACACCGCTGTCGAGTTATCTGCGACAGCGTAAAATGAAAATTGAATATTCATGGAGAACTTGTTTAGGAAGTCAGTGAAGTAGCCCTCAGAAAGGACGAGCAAAACTACAGAGGCATTGTGTTAGAATAATTATATACTACGTTCGTGCAGTTTAGTGGTAAAAGCGAAACTTAGAAACTAATTACACGCGATGAGGTCACTGTAGGACGGAGGTACTCGCACTAGAAACCAGCGCGCAACAGCGAGCGATTGTAACAATCGAGACACGCCCACACACACAATCGCCCGTTTCAACATAGCTTCCTGTCTACTGAATAACAACATTAAATAATATGGCCATATTGAAGTTGTTTGTATACAATACAATAATAAAGGGTACTATTTGACTTACAATTTCAACGGCGGAAAGCGACGCAATCTGAAGACTTATACAACTGTACTGTAGAGCAAAAAAAGCTGTATATTTTTATCGCCCGATTGCGTCACGTTCAATTTTGATCTCGGGGTGAGCCTTTTACAATTTTCTTGATTAATTTTATCAGTTTACTAGCAGCGATTTAAGCTTGTAAGTAGTATTATTTCAATGAAACACATTCAAGTATATGCAAGTGAATATGAGAGTCCATTTTATTAAAAAGCCCTGTATCTCCGCACTAACTGTCATCTCTCAATTAGTGTTGTACATCACAACTAGTGATGTCACTATTACAGATAAGATACTACTTCCTATAATTTCTCAAAATTAAACAAACTGTTTTTGAACATTAATCACAGACATAATCATTCAAATATCTAGGTGGAACAATATTCGGAGCCTTAATTGTCAAGATAAATCAGACAAAACTTGTATCAACAGTCATGAACGCATTTGCAAACCGAGTGTTTAGGTACAAGTATCAGTGACATTGATGGTTTGTAGTGTCAAAACAGCAAACAGTAAAATCGATTGTTTTTATTGAAGACCGTATCGCCAGATCGCGCGACACGCGACACCACGTACCACGTGGCAACGAGCGAGCCTCGCAACGTGGCCATTTGTTACGTAAATCTTCAGCAGACATCTGTAGGTACTACGAGTAATGGTTAAACTTTTGAAAACGATTATCGCTGTGAATCGACATCTGCGAATCCAAAACGTATAGCGAAATCACCCGGCCATTGTGAGCCGGCGAACCAAATCAGAACTAACAGAATGGAAGGGCCGGAAAGGTTGAACGATTCGCATAGATTTTATGTTCATTGTTCAATGGTTGCCGCTCAATAAGCACGAAACACTGCGGGAAATGACAACACAAAGTCTCAGTGGCGTGTTTTGGAGAAAATTAAACCTTATAAGAATAGCGAATTTAATTTATCGGGCTGAAGTTACGTTAATTAGTATCCACGTATTTTTATCTTTATCTGCGCTGAAGTTAATTGAGATTGATGATTTTCAATGTACCTATATGTAGCTCCATTCTCGACTTCCGTTCTCATTGAATCTACTGAAGTAATTTATTGACACGGACATATAAAAGGTATGGTTTGTGGTTACGTAAACTGACCCAGTCACCACACAAATGTAATGCGTTATATTATTAATGCTAATTTCGACCTTTTTAACTAATGGAATTCATCACGCTACTTTGCATTATAAATAAAGTTATAGATATTCAAGATAAATAAGAAATAACAATCCCATTAAGTGTGAAAATACTTATGTATAGTGTTTTAGCAACATCTGGGCAGACTTGCACTTTTGTCACGGAGAAGTGTTTAATATAGACTAATATTGTCACGCAGTTAGTCGTGCCCTAAGCCTAAGCCTACGGATTTCTGTACTTTCTAATCTTTGCTGGCATTTACGCTTGGCAACGAATGCACTCTCTCGGTTGCCGAACGTAGGCCCATTATACTTTTATTGTACCCTTAAGCAGATAGAAACAAACACTTTCTAATTGGATGCAAGTACCTAAACGATGCTGTTTAGTGAAATAGAGAGTAAAAAGTACTATACTTTTTACTTATTTGATTGGTAGAAACTGTACCACCATTTGATCTTCTAAGCAGTTTCTGAAGAGTTGAAACTGTTGTTTTGCAGTGTGGCGATAAAACAATGGGTGAAATGATTAGCATAGCGGATTCGATATTTCTCAGGTAGCAGAATACCTTATTTCTCAATTTTAAAACATTAATAACCTAAGAGAGCACTAGCCCATTTTGTAAATGCAGATTACAGGTTGTGGGGTTTTGATTTACTCGTATACAAAAATACTCACAAACATTAAGAAAGAATTATTACGTCAAATTCCAGGAACGCAGACAGGAGTTAAAATATGCGAGGAGTTTAGATGAGTCATGCCAATTTTTTTAGTGAACAGTTTTGAGAGAAATAGAGCAATAAATATATTGCCATCTGGAACAGCTGAATGGAGCCAGATAGTATCTCGGTGAAACTCCAATAAAGGACTTTCGAACTACCAAGTAATAGCCTGCATACTAAACTGCTTTCACTGCTAACAGATTTAGCCCCCATGTTTATATGTAGACAGCCCATAAAGAGAATAACGCATAAAATACTGATATCCATCCAGGTGTATGCCCTGTTTGGTGCTTCCATATATAGCAACGACTGGTAGCAAGACGGTCGTATAACTCCAAACTCAAGCGACGTATTTGAAAAAATAAACTAGGTAGGCTTGGCTTACTACAGCTTGGTTTTAAAATACACATTGAAGTTGAAAAAGATTCAAGTGTGCGACAATATTTGAGGAGAGTTCATACCAAGAACCAGTTGGGGACGACTTGCAACAACTTCCTTTATAAATTATAGCGAAGTTAAACTTGGAGGCGTAAATATAAAAGTGCGGAGTGACTGTGGTCTAAAAATAGCCGAACCCTATGCAACTTCATTCGGGACGAAAATCGATTTGCAGTAGCAACGCGCAACCAGGGGAAGGGGGGAGAGGGGTATTACGCCGGAACATGAAGGAGTCACGGTCAAGGTTACTCGATTTAACACAGCTGATAGACACGAATGACTGCCTTTCAATCAACATTATTGAAATGGAAAATAATTGTTATGTGACTTGAAGGCATGTGATGTGGAAACATTTAGATAAAGATAATGGGTAATACATTGCAAGAATTCGATTAAAAGACCGCAGAAACCCACAATGGTTACAGAGTACTTGGATTGGATTTATAAAACTGTCGTAAAAATTTATAAAAAATCGGTTTGGGCGCCAATTATGACTTCGTTCGTTCACTCATGTACAATATAATCACATATTAATGCATGGTTAGCTAAGCTACATACGAGTAAATATCCACTGAAGTCTGTAAATTGCAAATCTATATAAAGACTAAGGAGACCTATATTAAAGCGTACTAGACATGCGCAAAATAGCCACCGAGGTCACCTTTGGAAACTCACTCTCGGTGAGTTTGTCTCATGTAGGTATAGGTACCTATTACATAAGCTTGAACGCAATAATGCTGGTTTTGTTTTATGAGCTGACCTTGACAGTGAACGCTGCGGCGTCACGCTTCGGAAGCACAGTTGTTGTGGAAACGATAGCTACCTATTAAGGGGAATTGTAATGAAATTGTGTTAAATTTTTTACGCATTCCATTTCAATTCGTTTCACGCGAAAACAATGAAAGCTTATCTAGGATGGAAACAGCGGAAATAATTGAACTCAACTTCGACATTAATAGGAATGAGTGACTAATGAATTCATTAAGACATTTTCCAGTATTTTCTTCTAGCTCTCGAAAGAGCAAATCGATTTCATCTATTTTTGCCTATTTTTACCCCCAAGGTTATCGGAAGATGAAAAATAGATACAAATTCGAAATAAACAACTACAAAAAAAAATTACAATAACAAATCGTGGAAAATAATGGACGTCTAGCCGGCTTATAGGCGCGGTAGGTAAATTTATACGGAAAACTGGCAATAAGTTAACTTGGATATTTTTATAAAAGTATGCACTTAAGAATTAGTTCGTTATTTGGATGGATCAACTACACTTTATTGCTCGTTACCATGGTTACGTTACGTTTCCTGAGTTACTCTTTACTATGGTGTTAATATAGGGTTTAAATCTACCAAACATGAGTTTTAGCGATGAGCATAAATCCTGGACATGGGTCATCTCATGAGCATGCTTGAAGAACTAATACAATTAATGATGCAATTTTAAGCCGTCTACTCCCAGTGCCGGAGATCCCGGGCACATAACAAAAGAATGCTATTGTTTATTTTTTTCGCCGGGAGAAGCCGGGTAAACTAAGATTATGTTTTCATGATAATACATAAAACGTCTCATACTAACCATATGCATACCTCTATTATAAAATCAAAATCAAACATTTATTCTGCAAATAGGCACTTTTACTAGTCAAAATATTAATTTACAATTTAAGAAAGTCTGACTATAATAAGTAATACATTTTTCATGTCAAAATATTAATTTACAGTTCAAGAAGGAATAATAATTTCGAGTTTATAATTATTACAAAATTAATGTCATACAGTGAAGATAACATAAACAAACAACATCAATATATTCGCAACATGGAAACTAGCTAGAGGGTAGGCGATTATTAGAACTTCGGGCTATGTATTATGCTCGTAGTTATCGGGTGATAAACAACAAGATAAAGCATCCGTCACTTTCTATCGAGTCGCGATAGAAAGGGATAGAACAGATATACTTTATCTTGTCGCTTATCACGCTATAGACGAGACAATCAGACTAAAACTTTAAAAATCAGAGGCTACAAGGTCGATAACAACCTACATACTTCTAACATACCATATCCCCAAAGAGAAACGTATAAGATATACTCTAACAATGAAAAGAAGGAAGATGGTAGACAACAAAATCGCAGAAAAAAATAATAAGAGGAAACGTCTAAAATTTTTACTGTAAAAATCTATGATGTACATTATTATCTTCTTTCACTTATAACAAACGGTCAATGTCCGCTTGAAAATGGCGAACTTTGACATTTGCAATGCCTAAATTACACAACCAACGAACACTACTTAGACCTTCAGGCTCAACAACCTTCATCAGTTAATAGAACTTACCTTAGACAATAATAGAAAAAGTAATAAAACCAATACGAATGCAAATAGGCGAGCACACGGTCATAGGTAATAAAGTTACGTTGACTTGACTGATGTGCAATTGAGAATGGTTTGCAACGTGACTTTATGCTTGTCTAGGGTCAGTACTGAGATGAATGTGGTCGTAAATAATGAGATTACGATAAGAAGGATACATCTAGAAGCAATTAAAGTATATTGAAGGTAGATGTAAAACTAAAATTATTATGCTCATCGGTCGATGATGTACTTGACGTATTTCAAAGATAGAGTAATATGAGGTGTAATGAAATATTGATATCGTGAGATAGGGGTTCATTGTGATAAAACATGTAGACTGATATATCGATACTTCTTAGTATCCTTAATTAGATGAAAATGATAATAAGACGGGATTTAACCTGAACTTGAAGTGAATCAATTTCACTGACGAATTATTTAAAAGCATTGTAATGAAAGAATACCTACTGGAAAAGATGACAACAGAAGCAATTTAGGAACTAAGGAGCAGATGGTCATGGTCAATGAAGTACATAAGGATTATCCCTATTTAAGGGTCAATAATAAACACGCACGAATTAAACCTATCAATAACATCATCATAATATTTATTTTTTTATCACATTGGTGTCCCTCTAAGCTTAATCCATGCTCGGAATTATGTTATAACAGTTGTTTGCAGCCAAACTACATAACTTACAACTGATTATCGAGAGCGTAGGGTAGTTTTCAAAAACTTGAATGTGGCGTGTTTTTAACAGACTTCAAAAAGGAGGAGGTTCTCAATGAGATTGTATATTTTTTTTAAATGTGTGTTACCTCAGAACTCCGTCGTTTATGAACCGATTTGATTTTTTTTCTTTGTTTGAAAGCATATGCTTCAAGGTTGGTCCCGATGTTACCAGAATCTATTTCTGATGATGGAATCTATGAGGAATTGAGGGAACTCTTCAAAAGCTCTAGGGAAACATATAGAGATTTTAGTATTTTAGGTAATAAATCAAGCGTTTGCATTCAGAAAATAGCATTTGGTGAACAAGAATTGATGAAGAAGACCGCGGATGGTCATCCAATACTCCTAGTGTTTCATGGGTGGTATTAAGATAATGCGATCAAGATACGTAAGCGACTATGACGAAGTCAATTTAAATGGTCCTGATGTAATGTCACCATCAACCTGATCTGGTTATTGGCGATCACAATAGAGATTCTTGTAATTGACATGTAATTTATATTGTAATCTTATATTGTGAATAAATGAATCTGAATCTGAATTGAAGCCGAACATTGTAACTTATCCGTGTTTGAGCTTATTGGAATCGTTATGAGATACAATCTGGTAATGATTCACTAATTGAAATAAATAAAAAAAATAATAAAAAAATAAAACAAACTCACAGAAACATTAAAAAGTAAAAAATTATTGCCTTACTTCTAACATGAGACTTCACGCTTCTTATTAAACAATATAGACGTACCTATTGTAATTTTTGTAGTCGGTGCCATTTCGTCAACAATTTCTTTGAAAGCGTAGGGTAGTTTTCAAAAATTTGAATGTGGCGTGTTTTGTAATAACAAGGCACAAATGGCACAATCAATTGGCACGTTAGATGGTGCTATGGCAACAGCAGCCGGCACAACTACGCAGTTTAAGTACAAAAGCCGGTCGGACGGATCAGGTGATTGTATCCACACAACTACCGCCGACACTGGTCAATGAGAACGCAAACAATGGAATATTCAATTATCTACTCACCGCTATCTACACTCTCTTCTGAAATTTTCTTCACCATCCTGATGGCTGTCTGATGCGTTGACACAGCAATATTGAAAAATTACGAGTAGATGTACTACTCTCGAAAAGCCGCTTTCAAACTTGTACGGCCGCCTTCTCGATGTGAAATCGGGACGACAGTAAAATAAATGCGAAGATGAAAAAAATTCAAGCACCACGATCGAGAAGGATTTGCGGATGGTATGCCGATAGTTATAAACAAACACTGATAGAAGGCGGAATTAAAAAAAAACTGCTGATGTGGTTAGCGATCCATTCTATACACGCCCGCCCGTCCGATGTTCTGAAATCCAACTGATTCAGATTGAGTGGGTTGGGGCCGCGGAGCCGGCTCGACGCGCAGTTCCTCTCCGCGCGCCCCGCGCCTGCCCCGGCCGCTGCGTCGTTCGCGTGCCCTCTTCATCCGCGCATGCGTTCTCGCTCGCACTTCGCTGACGTGTTTATATATTTATTATCGTTTATTTTTTCACCAAGATGCTCACCATCTACACTGTATGGCATGATAATTACGTGTTCCTGTTTAATATTATTATTACAGACCAGATGATGTTATTTAAAAAGCTAGTATTTCTGCTATCCTATCCCAGTCCACGGATTCCACGGTAGTATAACTTACTAAAAGTACACAAACAACATCGCACTAATATTTTTCCTAGGTATTGAAACAAACAAATGTAGATACCTACTCACCATTTACAAAGGAAAGTTTACATGTATTAAATCACATTGCATCAGCTGGTTCGTTATTCCATGAATCAACTCAACTTATTAATCATAGTACTCATATAAATGTAATGACTATCTAATCTAATAAGAATTCCTATCTTAGCTTAAAATAAGTTTAAAAAAAATCTTTGTAGGTATAAAGTACATACTTAGGTTAAAAACATGGGTGTGTAGGTAAGTCGTCAGTCATCACCGTAAGACGTCAAAACAAGTGTTAATGTTGTTACTTATTCATCAATTTAACTGAATTTTAGTGAAGTAAACTAAGGCTCGGTTTTATAAAGATTCGTTAGACCTTATGTCGGTTTCTTATGTCAAAAAATGTACTGAGTTACTGAAATTTGATCTGACATTTGGTCTAACGGTTCTCTATAAAACCCGGCCTTACTCAACTAGAGAGTTTCTAAATATGAAATTTAGTATTAAGTAATTATTGTTACAATCTATTTTGTAGATTTAACTATATATAAACTAGATATTGCATAAGTAAAATATGGAGGACTACGCTCAATCTACATCGGTGCGGAATATGGTCGAATAATATGGTGCAGTAATATTGCATCATTCAGACTCGAAAGAACACGTAAACGTAGCAAATCGCCATTACAGATTAAACTGGATAAAGGAAGCAGGAACTTATTATCAAACAGTGATTGACAACAATGAAACAAAGCGTGGTGAGATGAAGATATAAAGGTAACGGAGTAACCTATCAACATGCAATTAGATCGTAATATTAAATACTCACGAGAGTCACGAGACATGCCAGGTTGAATAACGGGTTATCGTATAATAATAAACGCCCATTGATGCTCGTTTCTCTGAATAGGCAGTCCTCAACTGGATCACGCTTCCCAGTTAAGTTTTGTTAATCTTAAGGGGTTATATGGTGTTACGCAATAGGGATCCTTTGTCTTCCCTTACGTGTGACCTTCGCAGGACGTTTGTTGACAAACAAGCTGCGGGAGCGGTCGCTCGAGGAGAACGCACGTGGTGCCCAACCGGTCCGACCGGCAACCGGCAGCCGCGCCGCCATGTTTGTTGTCACGCCACCCACCCGTCTCGCTCTCAACACGCTCTGCACTCCTCTAACTCGTTCTATATTCCATTCCCCTCCAACTCACAGAGGCGATGCTCCTTCTCTCTTGCAGGCCTACGTGACCGACAATAACAAAACATAACCCCAGCAATTGCGGCCGCCAGTCCGATACGCATAAATTCAAACGTCTATGTGCCCTTTCTTGTTGGCATCATAGCAATCAAGCGCCAAAACATTGTAGCATTTTAATTCCGAACATTATCATACTGAATATAGACACTAATGTAACTTTTATGTTAGCAGTTGGCAAACGTAATAAAACTTTCATCTCTTTTGGTAAACATCACCTGATAACCGTAGACACAGATTAGAGAGCATAGCATAAGTATATGGCTTGCTATCTTTTAAAAACAAGTCATGATACCATAATCTAATTTTCGCTTAAAATCTCAGTACGCTTGCACTAACTTCTTAATCATTTAGCTCATCAAGTAGTCTTGGGTGTGAAGTAAAAAGGTTTCATCAAGCAAAATTGCTAAATTGCAAGAAATTTGTTTAACAAATGAGCACTAAGGCTTCATCGAAGCCAAGTATCTGCAATAAACCGTTAATAGCAACATTTGCAACGGTTAATTCAGCGACGGTCACTTTCCCTTTTCCAGGAATCGACGGTTGGAGTTGGAACGGGGTGTGAAGCGCAGTTGGACGGGACGTCGTTACGCACGGGCATCCCCGTGAATTATTACTTGGGGTGAGGGCAGGTAGCTTGCGCAACACAAATCCGGGCCCGGGAGCACTTTCTTTGTCCCGACCAAACGCGGGAACAAAAGCGATACTCAGCTTGCTTTGTATTGCCTCATTATCGGCCTTTGAAAACAATTCGGAGCTTTGACGTCAAGCGGGTTGCCTCAACTTAACCCTAAAATAGAGAGCCTCTTTGTTAGGCCCAAGAACGTCTCAATCTAAGCACATATCGTGGGCAAAAATTGTTTATACATTTTTGTGCATATGCTCACCTTTAATTAGAAAATTCTGAATGGCAGTTACAATATCTTCATCGTCCATTATGAACACAATCTGAAACAAAAACATATATATTATATATATAATAATAATAACTAGTCGCTCTGTGAGCTGTAGACCTCGTGAGTGAGTTTTTTTATCATTTTCAAAATCTGACCTGCTAACAAAATTTCACGAGAAGCGGTTAAGAAATGCGACCTGTAGAGGAGAACAAACCGAAATTCGCCCGCAGAAACTTACAAAATCATTGATAAAAAAAAGTTTTTGAAAATTTCCAAAAACCGTCTCGACAAAAAAATTCTATATAGCTATCGAACCTGCTACGAAATTTCACGACAATCGGTTGAGAATTGCGACCTGTAGACGAGAAAAAACGGAAATCCGGACATACGAAAGCATTTTTGTAGAAGCTGAAGCAGAGACCTTCGTTTCACTCGGTCAATAAGTATTTAAATGTAATAGCTATCAATATGGAAAGGCATGCTCCCGGGAATTTCCGGTAATTTCAGTACCGGGAATATTCAAGCAAACTGGTATCGGTTCTGGCGAAAAAGAAACGTGCCGAATAGAATAGAAATCATTAATCGAAATGCGCAAACCAAGTGATACTATCCACGCATCTCTTGAGAACATTTACGATCCGCTATAAACCGTGCATTGAAAATTAAACAGCAGGCCTCTTGCTTGATTCTGAACAATTTGATCTTAGAGGATTTTGAAATAAAGTTTCATTTTCAGAAACAAAGGCTGCTGGAATGAATAGCTGGTTTATAGAATAGGGAGGGCGGTGCACCGGGGTATTCCCGTGGATCTAAAATTCGAGTGGAGCCCTTTTGTGTAGTCGCAGTGCTACGCGTCACGTACGCCAAGTGCACCTGACGAACAAAGAAACATTTGGAATTCGGGAGTTACTAAATCACAACGCGCACCTCTTTTATTTTTTTAATAACCGACTTCAAAAAAAGGAGGTGGTTCTCAATTCGCCTGTATGTTTTTTTTGTATGTTTGTTACGCGATTACTCCGCCATTTATGAACAGATTTGGAAAATTATTTCATTGTTTGAAAGCATATGCTTCCAGATTGGTCCCATTGTTATAAAGTTCACTTCTGATGATGCGAACCATGAGGAATTGAGGGGACTCCACAAAAATTCTAGGGAAACATATAGCGATTTGAGTATTGCGGTAACAAATCGAGCATTTGCATTTAGAAGGTAGAATTTGGTGTACAGGAATTGATGAAGAAGCCTACGGATAGTCATACAAAACTCCTAGTGTTTCATGGTTAGCGCTAAGATATTTCGATTAAGATACTGAAGCGACTATGACGAAGCCAATTTAAATGGTCCTGATGTAATGTTACTTTCAAGTACTTTCAACCTGATCTGGTAATAGAAGCCGGAAGGTAGACAACGGAAGTCCGTAATAAAACGGTGTAGCTTAACCGTGCTTTATATTATTGGAATTGTCATGAGATAAATAATGACTCAGTAAAAAGAATGACTGAAATAAAAAATGATAAAAAACAGACTCCAAAAAAATGGCTTTTCGGTGTTTTCTGCTCTCGGAGTGATATGGCGAAGTATTAAATTGAAGTCGGTTTTTTTTTTCACGTGAAAGAGATTATTTTATTATATTTATTTGGGGAACAAACAGACATAGATGTACTTAAGAAAAAAAAACTTTGTGTCATGTTGGAATTTTGTTTAGGTCAAAATTTAGGTATTTCTCTTTATGAACAGCATCAGGTCAAAAGAATATTAGACATGAAAATTTAACGTTTGCGGTAATGACGAAGTGGCAGCCGATTTTTATTCACATTTTGTGTTAACTCTATTTATGGGAATATAAATTTTTAACAAATGCCTAACAAGTCGCCTTCATAACTCTGAAAAAATATTAGAGTACATTAAACAGGCATCATACCTTTCCATAACACTGGTGTAGCTTGTTTAAAAAAATTGTGTCAATCTGATCTATGGTATTTGATTCTTTTTTAAAGATTTTCTTATAAAACCTTGTATACGCCAGGAAAAAAAATAAGTTATTAGAGTTTGCGTCTCTATTAATATAAGCACAAAACAGAGCCCCATTCATAAACTGCGTGACCTAATCTGATACAAATTTATTTTATTTATGTATTTGACTCTTCCGAAAACGATGAAATTTATATTTTTTCTTAATATTTTTTCTGCATTTATTACTATTCTGATTCATTTCCGATTACACTGGACCCAAATGGTACACACCCAGTTTGTATACTATAATAGCTATACCAGATAGGATGCCGTTATAATTCTTTGCTCGAATTTAATTTTGGCAAAGTTATTTTGAAATAGATATATCGGCCACAATTTCTGAAATTACTAAAAACCCACAATCGGAAAAGGACAGAAAACGGAAAGTAAGATTTATATGTCAATACTACACTAGACGTAAAACAATAAGAAACTTTAGAATTAAAACTACATTAAGTAGTAGTACCTACTACTAACTTAATTGGCAGAATTACAAAAAAATCCCTTCTCTTGCATAGTTGATGAGTAAATCGAAAGTTTTGTTTGATTATGGGCGTTAGGTTATTAGTTATTACGGAAGATTTTTGCATTTACATTAGGCTGTTGTTGTTGTCTCATCCCGCCATTCGGTTCTAGTACCCCGATTAACGATATGTTAATACTTTCTTTTCTGTATTAAATAGAAGGCCTTTTTATTTTATTCTATGCATTTATTTATTTATATGTATAAGTAAGTATGTATATCGTCGCTTAATACCTACCCATAGTACAAGCCCTGCTTAGTTTAGGACTTGATCGATTTGTGTAAGATTGTCCACAAACATTATTTTATTTTATTTATTTATTTCAATTTTTTATTTCTGAAGTCTTTCACAACCAAGAAAACGTAATGCTTTTTTCATTCATCGTAATTAACTTGTTGATTATCTCAATTAACCCCATGCCTAACTTATGGTGTTTTCTAAAACTTTATGAAGCGGTAGCGACCCCTAAAATATATTTAAAAAAACGGCATCGGTTAATAGGGGTAGTAGAACAAAATGGGGGGTGAGACTAAAGGATTTCAGATTTTTTATATTTTTTGCCATATAAGTAACACCCTAATTTACATACATAAACTCACGCCCGTATTCCCAAAAGGGGAAGGCAGAGCACATGAAATTTAATACCAGTGCATTTTTACATTTAATACAAGGTTTATACACGGTATGTAAGGTAACAGATATGTAAAAAATAAAAAATCTGTTGTAACCACAGACTTACCAGACGCGACACGCAAATAATAATACCACAACCGAGCGAGACGGTCATATACATTTTTTGTATAAGAGCATAGTTTTACTTTTTTTTGTCGAGCACATCTCATTTGATATGACCAGAGCTCGGAATAGGTAGTGCCTATTTACCTAAACTTCGCGGGAGGACGTAACTAAGAGTGGTTACAAGCACCAAAAATAATTATTTATTTTTAATGAATGCGAGATTTCCCGGGATTTACTGTATTATTCTAGAGGCTTAATACATTTCGCTTTACTTATAAATCTTGTTATATTGCATATTATTTGTTTAATTACCTTGAAATAACAATCAGTCATTAAAAATATAATATGGATCAAATTGAATCAAAAGGATTCCGAAATTTGATAGTTTTTAGTTGACTTAGACAGAATTATACTCCTTTCTTCCATGAGAGGGGACCTGTGTCCAGCATTAGGGCGTATATAGATTAGTGATGAGAGAGTTTCTAATATGATGGTATACATGTACTTATATATTAAATAAAACTATTTTTCAACCGATTATATCGCGTATAATGAATTTAAAATACATTCCGTGACCACGAGTGCTGTAAAGGATTCGAAACGTCGGAATGAATGTCGGAATTTTCTATACGATATCATAGTTCTGTCTCATCACCAATACGCCCTAATGCTGGACACAGGTCCCCTCTCATGGAAGAAAGGAGTATAATTCTGTCGTAAGTCAACTAAAAGTATCAAATTTCGGAATCCTTTTGATTCAATTTGATCCATATTATATTTTTAATGACTGATTGTAACTTAAAGGTACTTAATTAAACAAATAATATGCAATATAACAAGATTTATAAGTAAATAGAAATGTATTAAGCCTCTAGAATAATACAGTAAATCCCGGGAAATCCCACATTCAATAAAAAGAAGTAATTATTTTTGGTGTTTGTAACCACTCTTAGTTACGTCCTCCCGCGAAGTTTAGGTAAATAGGCACTACATATTCCGAGCTCTGGATATGACAGTTGCGCCCAATTACGTCAGACAAACGATTACCCCCGCCCAAGTTAAGGAGGTAATTTATGGTAAACTGTAAGCCATTTTAAAAAAAATCTCAATTTATCTGCATAAGACCTTTTCCGCCCCTCTTGGTGGCACGCATATAGGATCTTTACAGGAATATTTACACTCTAAGGTTGTTATGTTACATTTTAACGATAACGACAGATATATACGTTACGTAACTAGGTGTGTTAATGTGTTCTTAGTGGCCAAACTTCAAAATCGTCAAGCAAACAAGATAAATCGTGGCACTATTTGTATAAATCTACGTCAATCAAGTTAATAATAAGATAAAAGAGACAAACCAAGTGTATGAGATTATTGCACTCGTATCTGATTCGGAGGATACACAAGTTTTAAAGTTCGCGTGAGACAAACTATTGGTTCCTGTAATAAGAATGAGATGTCCTACTAAGTTAACGTTTTCTGATCGGTATTCATAGTAATGTAATT
This sequence comes from Epiblema foenella, assembly GCA_963556455.1. Classification (NCBI taxonomy): domain Eukaryota; kingdom Metazoa; phylum Arthropoda; class Insecta; order Lepidoptera; family Tortricidae; genus Epiblema; species Epiblema foenella. The sequence continues at coordinate 4,690,006 of OY747105.1, forward strand.
TCACAGCCGCCTGCAGATATGTTCATTCGTCTTCAACTAAACTACTAATACCGTATGTACACATATAACAATAACTAACTATATACGTACAGATAAAAATAATAATAATAAAGTCGTCTCTGCGAACAGTCTAATAGCGAAGAGTCTCGACCAACACCTCAAGAGACTCTCGCTAGATGGCTGGGTCAAGGGTCAGATACAGAAGGCGGTACTCCTGGACACGGCGCGGATAGTCAGGAGGTTCCTCTCTCTGTCGCCCTAACCACCGGTAGCTTAGGCCCTGCCTCGCTGCCGGCGGCACACTAGGTTAGGTTTTTATAATGATTTTATGTTTTGTAAATATTGATTTATATTTTACTTTTTATATAATTATTATAAAATCTAGCCTAAGTCTTAAAGAAAATAAAGAGAATAATAATAATAAATTTATTTGCTGGAAAAGGGGTATGTTAAATACAGGTCTTAGGTTAATAAATAAGTTCAGCCTTCTTCAGCCATTTCTTAACAGCATGCAAATATGTTAAACAGATATGAACCTTGGTTACTAGCTATTCGGCACAAGATAATAATACAAGAAACACAAACACTGTACCATCATAACTAACATCTTAAATCGTACAGATAAAAATAAGCATGGATAAAGCAATTGAAATTCGAAAACTAATTTGTTATTATGAAAATTTCGATCAGGTGATATAGTATTTAAAAATAATGCCCTTTCTGTGTAGTACATTATGTGATACACTTAAAAACTAAGTATACTTTAATGTGATCATAAATAACATAAGAATTTAGGTTTTAATGGTATGTTTATTTGCAGTAGTCAGTTGCACGAATAAGTAAACACAATTTGCAGAATAGGTACTCCACGTGCCTATTAAGTTAGATATTTAATGCTGACTTCCTAACTTCGAGTTGAATGGTCTTAAACCAGAGCAAAATACTGATGTATTCTATCAACAATTACGTGTCTTATTCAGCATTCAGCGTATATTTGAGATCTATCAATTATTAGAAGCTAAAAAACACTACACTTCTTTCTTTGAGCAGTTCGTGTAAAAACCTCCCACGACTGCTTATAAATACCTATAGTAATGCCCCACGATATTTGTTTATACATGAACGACGGCGGCAGATAATCTTTTGGCCCGCCTGGTGGTTAGCAGACACCGTAGCCTATGGAAACTTCAAAGGATCCAAACCCAGAAGGATCACAATCGCGTTGCCGAGCCTTTATTGATTCGTCGTGATGCCATGACAGTGGTAGAGTACCATACTCCTGATGGAAAACGGAAGCCGTGTGACCAGGGCATGGGTTATGGGCGCTTGCGACTTCAAAGGAGACATAAGCTCGTTGCGGATCTTTTATAGATTTCAGTATTCGTTGTGTGTGAGCAAGAAACAAATACAAATCCTCAGCGCAGACCACTTCGGGAGCCCTGGCAAACTTGCTCACTAACAGAGCCATGTACTCCGAACTTCCCTTTCACTTTCCTATTCACTATATGAGTAAAAGAGACGGCACGTTACGAGGTTCGGATTTCGAATTTCGAAGAAGCCCGTCAGATACCTAATTCTGAAAGAAGTATTTGTCTTGACATTCCTAACTTACACGACTGCGTGAGTGTAATTACGCTTGCTTCTTCAACAGGATCTTTCCTGACAATAAGATAATGGAATAGTTCTTGGGTATTTTTACACGACTGCCCGAAACAAGGAGAGTAATGTTTGCAGGGTTTATGTATTGTATGTTAGATTCTTTGTTCCCCCATACCCATAACTTCTCAGATTTCGATGTGTGAAGTATCGTTGGAATCCTTACGTTATCCCGAGTAACATAGGATATGTGACGTTGAAATAAAACAATAAAAAAAAAACATATCGAATTGAAGAATAAAAAAAAAATCATATCAAGTGGGGTATCAAAATGAAGCATTTGAAAAGATGATTTCTAAAATATACGTATATATTAACTAGCGACCCGCCCCGGCTTCACACGGGTGCAATGCTGATGCATGTATTATATATATAAACCTTCCCCTTGAGTCACTCTATCTAAGGTCACCGCATCAAAATCCGTTGCGTAGTTTTAAAGATTTAAGCATACATAGGGATATAGGGACATAGGGACAGAGAAAGCGACTTTGTTTTATACTATGTAGTGATGTATGTATTTAAAAAAAATATTTTTTGTGTCTTGTTTCTAGACGAATATTGGAATACGGTAGTTCATCTCGTATATTCTAAAACGCAATAACACAGAAACTTAGCATGACAAATATGTTCGTTGTCCGCATAAGCCTTTCATGAGCTGCGGCATTATTCATGTGCAATAGCCATCACACTATTTTTCCCCTGATCACCATACATTATACGGTCACCCAATACAAGGTTACGGATAACATTTGCATGTATTTTTGCGCTATTCTAACATGTTTTATACATAGAGCGGGTGGCGGAGTTGAGTCGACAACCTCGATGAAAAAATCTTGTCGTTTTTTGTAAAACAAGTTCGTTAGGATAGAGAGAGAATATCTATCTGTGGGTGGAATTCAGGGTTGTTTTTTTACAGTTCGTGACGGAATAACAAAAGTTTATATTTCGCTGATGCGTCGCAGAAGGATTTGTTAGCTGTTAGGCCAATACGCTTTTCGTCCAAATCGCGTTTGGCCGATCATCTACTAGAACCTACTCCGAACTTCGAAATCCGAACTTTGAATCGTGCTGTCCCATTCGCTCTCGTGTTAAACACTATATTAGTAAAAGGGACGGCACGATACGAAGTCCGAGTTTCGATGTAGGCCCTCAGTTCACACTTGTGTCACGCAATTAACAAGATAAACGCTTTTGAAGCGTCTATCGGTAATAAACCCATATAAACCAATTTCAACTAAAAACTCGTTAAAATTAGTTGGTTAAGGACGCGTGGCATGGTATCCGGGTAAATTTTCAACGCCGTTTAAGGTGTAATTTGGCATACTTCCATGCTTGGCATAATTTGGTAAGTTCGGTGGCAATGTAGTACCACCGAGCATTTGGATTTTGGAGACAAAAGGTGGCCATGGCAACTCCTAAACTACAGAAATTAAAAGCGTTGTGTTTGAGCTTATTGGAAACGTCTCAACTGTAGACAATAAGGTACAGTCGGCAAAAAGCTTGTAGGTACCAAAAAATGATTTGTCAAAAACGTATCTGAGTAAAGTGGCAGTGGTGGTGGTGGTCGCCTGTTGTTCTGCCTCTGTCTCCCTGTATCTTTGTTTTTTGTGTGCTATTTTCTTGTGTGAGGTGTGCAATAAAGAGTATTTGTATTGTATTGTGGCATTTCGTGTTTTGTATTTGTTGCCAGTCAGGGTTTCAACTAGGTACCAGCCGCTTCAAACACCTCGTCTTCCTCCAATAACGCTCGTGGCGTATTTACTTGCCCACGCCAATTATTTTATAAGACCATTCTTATAAAATAATTCCATAGAATACTATTAAGTATCGGAAGCGGTTGTAAGCTCGATACAATTAATTACTTAAATTAGGCCATGTACAATGTAACTTAACCGCACAAACACAGCATAAATATTATAAACAAACAGTATTTTAACCTCATACGTAGAGTGTCACCGAATTGTAAGCCAGCAGGTACTAGGTACCGTAAACTGGGAAGACTTTAGGAAAAAACGGGGCCACTTTGATAGATTTAGAATACTTATATAATCATCAATAAGCATTTCTAGTCTGATGCAGTTTAGTAAATGGTTAGGAAAGTTACCAAGATACTTCAATGACTTCGTGCTAACCAAATTAAAACTAACATACGGTATAAAAACTGGATTTTAAAAGCGCCCCTCAATTTGAAAGTAACCCCAGTTGACTGTACTTAATTCTTGATTTAATAAATATACTAAATAAATAACGCTTCGCGTGTTTTTACTGCGCACTATCATCGTAGTTAATACGTTAGACATTCATTCCATAGGATTTCGGCGTTTACAGTTCCGTGTTAGAAGGATCGTATGACCCTTCTAACACGAATGTTAGTATTCTAATTCCTCTGATGTATTTGTTTGTACACATCATATACGCCCGATATCTTATGTATATATTTCGTAATGCGATGTGTTATATGTATATTCCCTCGCGATGAGACACTACGCTGAGACAGAACCATTTCGTGCAATACCTTATCTTCTGTTTTTATTTATTTTCTTGTTCTTTTTGTGTTTTGCACGAATAAATATTTCTGATTTCTGATTTCCGATGTTTGCTTTAAGTGTTTGCAGTTTAGGGCCGTAGTCATGGAATGGGGCGGATCATATCATATCAAAAGATCTTCCACTCCACTGTATTCATAGCTATAGAACCGCGAGGGTGTACGCGCGCTTGCTATAACTAAATTGCCCGACGCGGGCGCACGCAGCATGCGGCGTCTCTAATGGCGTGCCCCCTCGTGAGTTTTAGCGAAGGTTCCTAGGAATAAGATACTGGTTTTGTATACTGTATATCCCCGGCAAAACAGTGGACTCGCTCAAAGCGTGAGAGATAAATCCACTTATACTAACACGACTTAGACATTTAACGCAAGCAAACACGCCGTATTCTGCTAGTTAACCTATAAAAGCTATTCGCAAAGAAATGAACTAGATTCAGTCACGATAATTGTTAGCTTTGTTTGTCTAGTAACAGCACTAGCAGCTATAGGAAATTGATAGAATTTGCACAAGCATAAGTAAGGAAAAATAAAAGTGAAACTTTTTTATATTAAACTAGCTTTTACTCCCGGCTTCGCCCGCGTAGTAAGCGTAATTTTTAACCGTCTACAAAAATGGAGATTCTCAGTTGCACCTACGTATGTAGGTATGTACGGATGCCATTTTCGTAATCGGCACCCCGAAAAACTACAAAAATGACACCCATATCAATTTTTAAGAAAAACAAAAGTCCACCATCTTGGATTTGAAAATGCGTGTCATTCTCGTAATCGGCGCCTCAAGGAACCTCGAAAACGACACCCATATCGATTTTTAAGAAAATTAAAGATTTGCTCCCCGCAACAACTTGGAACCCCCTTTTCACCCCTTTAGGGGAGCAATTTTGAAAAACGCTGAAACATGTTTTGTCGTATTTAAACAGAGAGTATATGTACAAAGTTTTAAATCTCTCACTTCAAAAAAATTTGCTCCCCGTACGAACTTGGACCCCCCTTTTCACGCCCTTAGGGGACAATTTCGAAAAACGTTGAAATACGTTTTGTTGTATTCAAACAATGAGTCTCTATACAAAGTTTTAAATCTCTCGCTTCATTAAAGACTTTCTCCTTTACAAACATGGAACCCCTTTTCACCCCTTTAGGGGAGCAACTTCGAAAAGCGCTGGAATAAGTTTTGTTTTATTTAAACAGAGAGTCCATATACGAAGTTTTAAGTCTCTAACTCGAAAACAGAAGTTTCTCCCATACAAACTTTACATCCCTATTTAAACGCTGAAAACTCTTTCTTTGGATTTATGTTCGTAACCTTTTTACGAATTTTTAAGTCTTCAGCTCAAAAAAAATTTCTTCTCCCATACAAACTTTGCACCCCTATTTGATCGCCTTAGGGGTGGAATTTCCAAAAACCCCGTCTTACCCCTTGCATACGTCATAAAAGTAAGCTCTGGACCAAATTTGAAGTTTCTAGTTCCAGTAGTTTCGGCTGTGCGTTGATGGTAGATCACCACTTCTTTTATATATTTATTATATTTAGATCATAGATTAGATAGATAAAGAATTTGGAAACTATACTTGTTTCGTATTTTACGCATATCAACCAAGACTTAAATTAAGCAAATCTTGCGTACTGTGGGACCCACAGTGTGGGTACACATACTTATATAGATAAATAACTACTTATCTTAAATACATACACAAAAGCCAAAACTCAAGAACTAATATATATGTAGGGACGAGCGTTTATACCTACCAATAGTACCAGTATTTGAACTCGGGCCCGGGACTGCCAGATTTGTAAGCGAAAGATTCAAATATTTAATTTAATCAACAAATCAGACAGGAAAATATCCAGTATGGACACCGGCAAAAATTTAATCATATTCCTGCTGAAAATAAGTATGTACAAAGGTAACTAAATAGATATGGATATAGATCGACTTATGGAGCTATTTAAAATAATAACAGCTACCATATGGGATCATAAAACAGTCAAATGCTTAATTATAACTATTATGCTATGATTATGATATTAAAATAAAATAAAAAAGGTATAGCAATGATGAAAGATTTGTACCGTGAATTGTGACCGATAATAAAGATAGGGAAAATTACCTTTGGAGATATCTCAAAACTGATAATGCTGATGGTTTCTAGTGAGGCCACTATTATACACAGCTGATACACAGCTGATACATAGCTGATACACAGAACACAGCTGATTGACATTACGTAATGTACTATTTCTCAGAACATTAACTAAAGAGTGCTAGGAATGTGGTATGAATGATAGTATATAAGCAGAATGTTTTCTCTCAATAAGTATTTCCTCGGCTCTTGAGTTGTTATTACAACCCTCAACGCCGTAAAACACTTCATGGCGACCTTGCCAGGATCTTCTTCAAACCTGAAGAAGATTAACAGATGTAACCACACACGGTTAATATCTTTCTACCAAATCATTTGTATGGCGACGCGGAAGAAAAAATACTGTTCGTGAAGAAAACTTGTGAAGCAAGCATTATATAGTCAACGTCCAAAAATATATCTATACGAACACAAACTCAATGACAAAATATGCGAGAATGATATTAATGACAAGGGCATAAAAGCGCACGGATATTTTATATCACTTTGGGCACGTACAGTAACAAAAACGTCAACATATCTAATCTGTACAGTCAGCGAAGTTGTTGTTTGTATGCAGACATAGAAAGGGGTCTGTAAGTGACTCCAAATACCTAGCTTTGTTTGTTTCTGATTTAAACTTTACTTCTACCCACCAAAAGCTCACCAGTGGCTGTTATCAGAGCTATGGCATGCGGCCTGCCCACTCCGTAGTCAGAAAAGGGTTTGGATGATGCCTATATACTGATCTGCGGAGACATCGTTGGAGTAGTTAACTAAATGGTACTTTTTAGAGCTCTTGTATTTGTAAGTAAGATTATGCTTATAGATCAACACCTTAAGTTCAATAGTCAATGACTTTGTAAAGTTTATTTTTATAACTGCACACCCAATGGAGTATATGTACTGAATGTAAGAAATTTCCCTAAAACAAGTACCTGTTAGATTTAGCTATTCGAGTTCAGAAAAACACATCATAGATAACGTAGTTAAATTAGGGGTCACAAAACCGCTAGTATTTTTGAAAACCGGTTTTTCGGTTTTTGTACATTACAAAACCGGGTTTTCCGGTTTTTCGGTGATTTTTCGGTTTTACATATAAAAAGTGAAAAAAACTGCATTTTATGAATTTCAACTTTAATATTCAGTCATTTAACAATGGATATAAAACCTTTTTTATATCTTATAATTATTAGGAACAAAAATTCAAAACAAAATAACTAAAATACTATCCTCCATGCACTTCTGGAGCCTGCCACAAGTATCAGAAGTGAATGTCATGAACGACACTACACAGCTCATTCGGTCAGAAGTGTCAGAACGGAACGGAACGAGTTAGGCAAGTAACACTCCGAATACTCCGATCATGGTTGCCATTTTGATGTGATTGTGTTGCAATAGTTAAAAAATATCTCGTTAGGTATGTTTATTTTAAACCCGCACACACTTTGTTGTAAAATGATCTTTTGTCATGTTAATTAACTTACAGATATTGTTCTTTATTTTTATTTACCGTGTATTCATTTGTGTATGTTACATGCTGTGGTTTCACTGAAATGATTCCAAGTTTCCAACGAGGACCAGAGATGGCAGAGATGTTGTATTGAAAAACAAACTATACGTAGGGTAGGGCAATTAGCTAATTTTTATTAATTCAATTATATGTTCTATATTTACTGATAAACTAAAAAGTAGAAATTACAAATAGAAGAAGAAGTTATAAGTAGTAATAAACTGATAATCAAAGTAATACTTACAACTATCAAGTATTTAAGTGTAAAACCGAAAAACTCGAAAAACCGGTTTTGAACAAACCGGTTTTTTGAAAGCCGGTTTTCTCAATCGACGAAAAACCCGGTTTTTCCGGTTTTTTCGGTTTCGGTGAAACCGGTTTTGTGATCCCTAAGTTAAATATATTCCCGCCCATCATGCGAGCATCGTACAGAAGATCAAACGATTCAAAGCCCAAATTGACAGATTGTATATTACACCTGCCGATTTCCACGTCATCTGTGGTCAAGGACTACCATTGCAAATTCAGATTCCCAAAAACATCGCATTTTTTCAGCCGCATACGTAAATAACAACCGGGTTCAATGCGCCCGGACACGTTTTACGTTAGAAAAATGGGACGGCCATTTTGGTAGCCTATTCATAAAACATTTTTTTTTAATTTTTTTTCAAAAAGGTACATAAAGTTTATTTTGTATGACTGTGAGCTAGAATATAGTATACTTTGGCACATAGGGTTGTAAAAACTATGCTTATAGTCGGAAATCAAGTTTTCATTAGTTCTGCGGTTGTTCACAGCGTTTTGTTGCCAGGAATTCGCTTGGGTGTAGTCTTTATTTTTCAATATTGGCCGATCCACTTAAAGAAATCAATGCTTTTGTTGGGCTAACCGCAAAAACACTAATTACCACGTTGCAAAAAGTCGTAACAACCGCGTTGAATGTTCAATTAATTATCGACTCTATCTCCATATGCAAAAGATTACGAATGAACTAATAGAAAAATGGCGGCCCAGATGCCTTCTATTCGTACCATTCTCAGGTATTTAGGTAAACGCCGCCGGGTGTATTGGGCCATGCATCTAACGTCACATATCTATTACAGAAATTTCAACTTTCGGCAAAGATCCCACAGTTGATAATCCGGTAAAGTGATAACTTTACCTACGAATAACTACTTTATTTACGAAGTATGCTTATCTTTTATGACGGACGATAATGAGGTAGCAAACCGCACAATAGGACAATGAATTGGACACGAGAAAAACACAAATACTATACTGGAGCTGAGGACCGGGTATGGTGGCGCGGATTAGGAAAGGCCTATGTCCAGCAGTGGACGACTGCGGGCTGAGGATGATGATGCCTCTATCAGCCTAAATAGATGCGATCCTTCCCATTGACATAGCAAGCAAGATTTTGTGGTATAAATACGGACAAGTCACCACCCCATCAATCTCCAAAATAAGTATGAAACAAAATTCCCTAAATATCCAAATGCGTGTCGGAAAACGCACAATGTAAAAGCTATCTTGATCAAACCGAAAATCGTTGAAAGTATTTATTAATGCACACCACCTCATTTTTTTGAGAATTTTTAACTATAGTTTGGAAATTAGAGGTGGAGGGCCACACTTTACCGACTTTACAGCTAACATCTCACCAACGGTTGACTTAAGTAGAAATGTTTTATTGAAACCTACATATCATTTTTAAATACCTATACGTGGATACCCCACACGACTATATGCGATGTTTTTTTTTTATCCGCTGGTTACATGTATGGAGTGCCCTCCTAATTTACTATTTTTTGTAATTTTACATCACTTTTGGGTCATACTTAGTTGAAAAAACAAAAGTCGTCCCTCCTGTGGTCAATAGTTAACGGCTTCTGTGCATGTTAGCTATGTTTTTATTACAGGGATTTATAGACACTGTTTATGCGGGTTACTGGTCCAATCCAAAATTAAGGTTTGTAGCCCTTAACTTTTGGTATGTCCACAAAAAAGACGCGAACCTAAATCCGCGTATGACCCTTTTATATAGCGGTTCATAGAATACATCTTCCTACCAAATTTCATAATTGTAGTGCTTATAGTCTCCTTGTAAATCGGCTGTGACATACGGACAGACGGACGGACGGATGGACGAACGACATGACGAAACTATAAGGGGTTTTCGCCATTTTGGCTACGGAACACTAACAAAACAGACAAGACTCTTGTATTCCAGCGAGGCTGCACCCTCTGTTCATTGGTACTTAATTTGCTTACATTGACACGGTAAAGAGATAGGTAAGTTGAATTAAACTAATGTTAAACGTAATAGGTAAGTACTTACCTTGTATTTACATAATAAGTGTTTAAATTTAAAGTTAATTCTTTGAGACGACTGTGTTAAGTACCTAAGTGTTGATAAGCTTCATATATATAGCGTGACGTTTTTTTATATGGTGTGTTACACGTGTGTCTCATTTTCTCGCGTGGGTCGACATATTCTATTCCGACAGAAAATTTGAGACGACTGCAACAATGTGGGCCGAATCATGTTTCGCAAATGCAAGCGAGAAACCACCTTATGACATCCTAGACAATGTTCAAATACTGAAACCCGAACAACACAACAAGTGGCAAAGCACATTGCAGTCAACTAGTATATCATGTGTTGAATTATTAGTGATTCAAATAACGAGTTTAAACACATCGGTGGAAGCCTCCCACGTCATGATGTCATCAGTGTATACGCCTAGACAAACCCACAGGTGTGTGAGTATAATATAAGTATAGTGTACTTATATCACTATTTGCATATGTATGCAAACACATTTAGTGTGATGGAAAGTTCCATCTACACAAGCATAATAATTTAACCAATACCAGCAAAGAACGATGAATCTAGAATTGTCTCACGTTAAAATTTATAAATGTAGCCTTGATTTAGAATCCGAAGCTGTATATTTAATAGTCCTTATTATAAAAGGAAATTTAGCGTATCGATTCTAAATCCAGTTACGCAAACGAGACATAGTTGTAAACAAGTTCCTTTTAGTTTTCAACGGATGAAGTGGTACACCTTTCGTATTATTTTCGGTCAAGGTGTGCCATTTACCTGTAGATTAAGCTGATAATATATATAGCTTACACTAATCATGAAACGATAGGGACGACTCGTAAGTTAAGACGCAATAGAACGATAGTTAAATAAAATACCTTTTTTATATCAGAAGGGCACTTATCTGGTACAATAATAAATAAGATGGATGCGTTATGTTATGATAACCTGGAGCTTACGCACAGCTGATAGCACGCGATAGCGAACATGTAAACATTTAGCCAGACGAAAACAAAGCTGTTACGCAACCACACAAATAAGTAATCACTAACGTTAGATAATACTTACATTTATGACAGCCTTAGTAGTCTGGTAGGGGCTTCAGTGGCGTTCACTTAGACTCGGATTATTGATTGAGCAAAATATTTGGCACATATCTCATTGCAGGGACGGCTCTATAGGAGTGGAAGTAGCGGCATTTCTAGACGTCAGATGCATAGGGCACCTAAATACCAAATGAAAAAAATTTTGAGGCGCATTTTGAGTGGCGCGGAATATACTCCACCCTAAACAGGTGCTAGGGCCTAGGGGGTCGCTGCCTCATTGTTTATATGGACGCCGCTGTAGAGTTGCATTAAGTGAAGAAGTTTTGTGTGTTCATTCATAGTAGTTTCCAACATGTATACATACAAGCAAAACAAAACCAAACCAATAGGGCAAGCACGCTAGCGTTTATGCCCTAGAAAAAGCATCCGTATTTCTCACGAACTTGTTAAAGAGTAGCGTCAGCTGCGATCAATCTCTCTCTAGAAAAACTCTGAAATATGTTTCGTTGTATTTAAACAGAGTCTATTTACCAAGTTTCGAATCTCTCACTTCAATAAATACGTGGGACACCTTAGGGGATGAATTTCGTAAAATACTTTCTTATCCCTAGCCTGCGTTATAAATGTAACCGACTGTGCAAAAATCAACTCTCTAGCGTTAGCAGTTTCGGCTGTGCGTTGATGAGTCAGTCAGTGAGGAATTCTTCTTTTATATGTATAGATTGCACAAAAAGAAATCTTAAAGTACAAAAGTCGGACTTAATGCCAACAGTCAACCTACAGGCAAAGCAGAAAGATTGTAGGCGGTGCAACTAATACCAGAAAAACGACTTTGGTAAAAAAATATGTTTTCCTCTAGCGATTGATTCAAATGATTATTCGTATTTTATTGAAAAACCCAGTGGCACGGAGCCGGGGTTCAAAACCAGGATAGTGAATCCGAAATAATCTGCAGAAGCCCATTCAATATTATGTTCGAAAGACACCCTAGACTTTATTTGACTAAAGTTAATTATCAACGTCCACACGCTAATGACGTAAGTAGGTCACTTATAGATTAAGTTGTCAGACTATTATCGGAGGTTGTGTCAAAAACCCAATCTATAATACATCTGAAACCATACATGTAACTAGTGCGGTGGCAGAGAAAAAACAGTAAAAATTGAGTAAGAATTGTTTAATGAATGAAACATTAGCCAAGTCTAAATCAAGATCAGACATTTATTCTTCAAAAAGGCCACAAGGGCACTTTTACGTGTCAAGATATGAATTTATGATTTAAGAAGTTCTGTATAACAATACATTTTTCATGTTAATTTACAATCACTACATAGTATAAAACAAAATCGCTTTCTCTGTCCCTATATCCCTATGTATGCTTAAATCTTTAAAATTACGCAACGGATTTTGATGCGATTTTTTTTAATAGATAGAGTGACTCAAGGGGAAGGTTTATATGTATAATACATGCATCAGCATTGCACCCGTGCGAAGCCGGGGCGGGTCGCTAGTATAAGAAAGAATAATAATTTCAATATTACAAATATAAGAAAGTTGATGTCATACATACGGTGACAATAAACTTGCAAAGTTATCTATTAAGTACACAATAATACAATAACAGTAAAATTAGAGATGTATAGTCGAAACTGTATACTTACGTATTACCAAATAAATACGAGATACTGAAATAATAATAATGGAAAATACTTCCCCTAACTAGACAGTAAATCGAGTTAAATCGTTTTAAGTATACGCTTTTTTGCAAGAACTGTGTCAACTAGATACAATGAATCATTACGCTATTAGGTATTTGGTTTGGGCCATGCATTTCTGTCTGTTAGATGGTCCTCAACGCTATAATATCTTTTTTTTTCAAAAGGCCTTTGATATCAATGTTTTTTTAAGTAATTTTAAAAGCTGCAAAGGGTAAATTCAAAATTTCATCGGGTAACTTATTATAAAAGCGGACACATTGACCTACAAAAGACTTGTACTGGCAACTTGTGTTTTTAGTGGCAATTTCATATTTATTAAATGATGATATTAATGTAATATCGCAGAGATGTACATGGTCTCTGAGCGCCCAAATACAATTAATAGTTACTATTCTAACGCCCTTAGAGACGTGCATGGTCTCAAAGCGTCAAAATTAAAATAATAAGATTAAAAAAAAACCCTAATTGAATATTGTTAGAAATATATATGGTCTCTAAGAGTCACTGATAATAAAAAGCAATCCATAACAGGTTAATCTCTCTCATAAATCCCCAATAAATAGACTAACGTAGTTACCGTACTATGTCGAACGGACTCCACAAATTCGAAATTTAAAAAAAAATCACTTCATTCGCCGACCATTCTTTTCGCACCCTTTTCTTTGTACCCAAAGAAACAAGATACAGCGTAATAATTGTTTCAAGTACTTAAGTGATATCGTGATGTGAACCATCATCAGAAACAAGCACTCGATAATTCCACTAATGCCGTCAATTTCTAAATCGTTTAGTAAGGATTCTTCATTTAAGGTTGCTGACTAAAACGGACGGACTCGCAATCAACGCATATTAATGGAATTAAATTGTGTCAATACATTAGCCAAGTCTGCCAAACACGCTATGCACTAGGCATATGCGTAGTTCTGCAGTTAATCGATGCGCAACTATGTAAGAAACGTACGCAACTTATTCTATGTTATAAGTGATTACCAGTTAACCATCCATGACCTGCTTATCCAAGTTTTATTAATGCTATTATTCTCACTGCAGCGGGGCAATCTACAGTCCACGAGATGAACCAGCGTATCCCTGACCTCCGGTTACAAATATTTGTTATGGGACATTAGGTTTATGATGACTTTGCTAGGCGCCTGATGATGACTAATGAGTGTACTATTATGAACACAGTGTATGGTTATGATCAACCTATTTGCCATTCATGATCACAACTTGAGCATTGCAATTATTGCACGCGTGTCGTGATCTTTAAGGACGTTAATGCACTTACCTTCTCAGGTACTATTTATGTACTTACTTCTGAGCGATGTGACTCTTAAGTAAACCGTGCATACCTACACAATACTTTGTACGCCTCTATAGTATAAGGAAGATATAATGGGTTATACAAAGCAAGGGTAAATATAAGTGAACAACTTTCAATGTATCTGGACCATTATTCTTATAGTATAATATTAGTTGTTTGAAATTAAGACAAAGCAAAAACAGACGCTATTGTCAGTATCGTTTCCTATCATATCTATCTTCAATCACTTCATCATCATTCGCTTGACCTTATACCTTTCACTTGGGTTCGGCATCAGCACAGCATGTGTTTTACATCCATACTTCTCTGTCACCCGTCAATCGCCTTCTCGTCACTCACTTCCTTCCTCTTGATATCATTTGTTACACAATCCATCGGCCTTTCCTTTAGCATACCTACAGATATTCCTCCACATTAATTTATCTAATACTGTTCTGGTCACGTTGACTTGACATTCATCGCTTCGTTATATTACGCAAGATCCAATCTGGGTCTTAACTTTATGAAGATAGATGCTACTTTCTGGCTTCCTACTATACTCGTACCTCAATCGGGTCAAAAGGAATGTATTTCTAGAATATAACTATCCGGGATAATACTTAAATGACTTTAGATGCAAATCATGCAATAGACAGCGAAAGAGAGGGACTCTCGCACCTCAAATCTCGTATTGGTATGGATTTCATTGTGCCACACTCATCAGAGAAACTTCTATATAATGTTATCCCTTCCTTGGTGTCCCAATTTTAAAATCATTAAGGACGTAGACTTTGTATTTGCATAAAATTTAGGTCTCAGCTAAGCCCCGAAGAAAAAATTTGCCAAATTCCCTAATCATCATTTGAATGAAAGTAATTTGAATATTTTGTTCGAACTTAGACTACTACTATCAAATCAGTCTTGAGCCTTAATTAGATATGACGATATGACACAATGTGAGGGGTATTTTAAAATTGGGCAACGTCTACCAGAGAGAATCACAGCTGGTAGATTGGTATTATCGGATATCTAATACTCGAGGAGTTCTCAATCCGATCATGTGTGCTATTTATTTTTAGACATTCATTAAACACCAGATACAGTTTATGGCATACGCTGATGCAAAACACGCCAGAGGTTCCTCATGGGTCCGCGCTTTAAGAGTCAAGGTCGGCTTATATTTAAATTCGTGTTCGCGTTAATGTGTATGCTTTTACGCCACATTTTTCAAGTGATTATCAATTTTTGCAAGACGTTGTAAACAGTAGAAAAAACGATGGATTGGTACACAACAGTGTTTGTTTCAGTGTTGTTTCACTGATATAAAAAAATTAAACTTTCAAAGGAAAACGATTGTTCCATTCGTTTTAATCGACAATAGCGAAGCGGTATTTGATAAGCAATATGTAGAGCACATAAGTGTGTTGACGGATTACGTAACGGCAGTGACCAATCAGGTGACTGAATAGAAGCGAATTAACGACGCTTACACAACAGCAGTCAACTAGAACCAACTAGCTACATCTAGTACCTAGTATGTTTATAGCGTTTTACAGTCACGTCTCCCATAAAGCTATGATTTAAAAAAAACTTGTGCGCAAAAACACGATCGGCCTTGAAAAACTCGATTCGCAAACAAGATACGAACGTAACGTTTCTGGTTACGTGTTTAATACAAATAAAAGTAGTGGGCATGAAAAAAGAATAACTTTGAAACTTGGAGTTTGTATTTCAATTGGTGATAAGATAGGAAGCCTTTTGCGCAGTAATTCCATTTCCACATTCATGGAATGTAAACAGTATATAAAGAACAGAATTCGGGTTCACAGCAACTGTGAATGAATTAAGTAGCCTTGAGGCTATTGGCATTGTCCGAATCGATACTACCTTCGACACCACTAACCTACATTTAAAAATATTTCAGTGGCTCACGCAGTGCGGCTATCTAGATGAAACGGCATTGGTCCGCGCATCACCTATATGTTTTCGAATATATCGAAATAGAAATGCTAAGAACATAACGACCTATTTAAAAATTGAGTGGGTTGCATTGCATGTATTATATTGCACAGGGCCATAATCGATCAGGAAGTACAAATAATAGGTGCGTCGCAGAGGATGATTTGCTTTCTGCGCTCTTTATTAAATTTATTGCGACTTTGGTGGTCGTGTAGCATTGTAATCTATTGAAATGGAACGAGAGTTTATTTGCCTGGGAAAATTTGGAAGATGATTTGAGAACAACAGACAGACGAGGGTTCTCTGTTATTGAAGAGAAAAGACGGAGGAGGTTTATGGTGAAGAATTGGAGACCGCAACCGAAAACCGAAGCGGTCATTTCCCTATATTTCGCAAGATATTTGTTAAACCAGTAAACTGCGTTCATCTTTTTTCAATGCCCGAGGCATAAGATTCATCCAGTGGTCTAAGAATAGACCGACGACATAATAAAATACAAATACTCTTTAATAAATACCTCAATTAAAGGACACACTACAGTACAAAATCACAATTAGAGGCAAGCAACAAGCTTATAGCTAAAAAGTGATTTTTCCTGACAACCTTAGGGTAGCGGAAATAAAATCTAATCATAACGATTCATATATTATTATCTCTACAGGTGATGCAGAGATAATGATATATGAAACCTACTAATAATTACAACAAGTCGATACTACAGAAGTTTTTTTGACTCATTTCCACTTAATCTCCATTCTAAAATATACAAAATTATACAACAGTTGAACCAAAAGGAATGCGACTAAGTATGCAAATTGTAAACAATGACTATTGGACACAGCCATTAATTAAAACTGGTATTGCGCACTGCCCGCGGTTTAACTTATCAATACCTATAGAATAATTAACAATTATGTTCCTGTTAATAACAATCCCAAGGACAAATATTGTAATAGGTATAAATAAACAAGTGGCGTTACAAGCAAGCCAGAGCCGCTTAGTGGCAATGCCACCTTTCAGGCTTGTGGACAACTATAGTCATTAATATTAAGGTAGGTAGGTCCCTCACATTTGGTTGAAGCCGCTCACCGTTCCCCGCCCGCCGTCTACCGGTACCTGGGATCCCAGGGGAAGAATGCTATTGTTTATTTGTTTCGCCGGGAGACGAGGGCTTAATATTAAGATAGGTAGGTTGTCTCTCACATTTGGTTGTAGCCGCTCAACCAATCTCACTGGAGCGCACACTCTTAGAGTATTCCAGTTTTTAAACCGCCCGCTCGGTCGTGTTGGAGGTTTCCTCTGGATTTTCCCCTGGCCACTCTCCAGCCACACACTCCTATCGCTTTATTGGGCCCCGCGTGTAAAGCCACAGTCAGGTTAAAAAAAAAAGGTAGGTGTAATTGAATTCTCTTGCCAGGCTCTAAAATACATCAAAAAGAGGATTCGATAAGTAAGAACGTTATTCTTTTTTTTTGAACCTTACTGTGGCTTTATATGCCGGGCCCAATAAAGCGATAGCAGTGCGCGGTTGGTGCGTAGCCTGGTGAAAATCCAGGGGGAGAACGATATTCGTCTCCCTGACTAGTGACTCGTACATAAATTATCATAGCACCATTTTCGCATACGTAACACAAAAAAATATCATAGATAGCAGATTGACGTGTTCTATAGAAGCTGTCACAACGAGATGAATTTTATGTACTGTCGAGGTCATAAAAATGTATACATATTTGAGCCTTATTTCTACGGAACAAGTTGAAAAATCTGTGCACATATTGGTAATACCCTTGACTGTACACGCATCGTTTATAATGAACTTGCTTGTTCATCATACATTTACTTAACCTGAATTCCTAGTACGATACGTTCAGCGAAAATTCAGAATAGCCAGTTTGCAAATTCACCAGAATTTTAGATAACAGCGATAGCGATAGATGAAGCGTTTCCTAGAGTTTGTAATACAATTTCGAAGATGAGCTGGAAGCGGTGCTATACATATTTTACATACTGACGATCTTTTTGTGAATTTATTATACTCTCTTTTGACATACATTACAGTAATTCATGTCTGTTTTTAAATTTCATATGCATCAATAAATTGCTCTGAATAATTTGATTCAATTTATGTAATATATAACTGACGATTCAAAAGTGCTTGTTGCTAGGCCTATTTGAATAAAGAATATTTTGAGTTTGAGTTTGTAACGAAAACCAAGAGATAAAAACCGACCAAGTGCGTGTCGGACCACGTACAATGAAGGTTACCGTACCAGTCCACATTTAAAACCACTATCCAATACATTAAATCTAAAAAATTCGTATCTTCATAGAGAACTCACGGCACTTACTACCTATTATTGGGCAAGACAGTTTTTAAGCGAAAACTCAAAAACCGTAAAACCTATTTTAATGAAACCAAATATCGTTAAAAGTATTTTATTAATGCACACCACCTCATTTTTTCAGAATTTTAAACTTCATAATTGGTGTACTTATTGTCTCCAAGTAAATCGGCTGTGACATACGGACGGACGGACGGACGGACGGAGGGACGGACGGACAGACATGACGAAACTATAAGGGTTCCGTTTTTGCCATTTTGGCTACGGAACCCTAATAATGATGATGATGATGGTATTCTCTTATCATCGGACACTTAGAAAGGTTTTGCATAATAAATCCACGATTAGATAGGTAGTACTTAGAGCTTTTTCAGTTAATAAGAAAAACGAGTTAGTATTAGACCTATTTATTAGCTAGATCGATTTTTCGGCCCAGTAATACAAATTTCGAAATTGTTAGAATCGATCGCGAGTAGTACAGGATAAATACAACAGGCTATAGCTAGGATGTTCCCGTTTATGTCGGATGTATAGCATTCGTCCCTTACTAACAAGTATGCGAGTGCGAGAGAGACGAATGTTACATATCCGACATAAACGCGATCATCCTATATAGCTACGCAGATATACATAATGCTAATCCTCCGCTAGGGGGATAATACATAACACAAATCAGTTAAACCAATTCATGCCATGGACCATCATCAATGAAGGATATGCATAAGTACCAAAATAAATAAACACTAATGAGTGGAACCTACTAGTTAAGCACTTATGTAATTTACTTGTTTACGGCACGAGTGTAAACAACACGGTTGTCAATGTGTGCGAACTAGGTCAGTTAGAGATGTGTGGAACAGCTGACGGCCGCCAGGGGTCGTTGCCCCGTTGTCGAGGACGACGACCCTTACACAGCATCCCCTAATTTTAATGGCAAAGGTGAATGGATCACGGTGATTTGTATTTATATGCAAATACATGGGTGCGTTGCTAAGTTACATATAGAATTAATTCTTCGCTTCGACAAGGCTATTCGTTCGGTGTTTGTAGCGTTGTATAGAACGTCTAACCTTTGAACAATTCATTATTAGGATGAGTTGGCAATTCGACATTGCGGTGAAATGTCTGAAACTTCATTGAAGTTATAGGTTCACTGGTCTAAAATCTTATGCAAGCAGAGCAGTATTAGTACATTTATTTGTAAAAAGGTTCTCGAAAACGACTAACGATTTAGATATTACTTACAAGACGGGGGGTTTACGAGGGATCAGTCTCATATACAGGAAAACTTGAATTCTCCGGAAAAACACGACAGACTCCGAGCAAAACTCGTTCTTCCAGGTACTACTACATAATAACGGCAAAATCTTGCGTCTTGCTTATTCTAATGTTAACATATCACATCAAAAAACATAATAACTTAAAACTTTAATGAGAAATGCGTTGAGATGTGCGTATGGTCCTTTTATATCTGTGTGTCTTTTGTACAGTGAATAAATGTTTTCTTTTTTTTCTTTAAATGTGATTGTCATGGCGATATCTTTCTATAAGACGTATAGCCGATTACATTACAAGTTATATAAAGGCACTGAAAATCTAATCATATGGAAGGGAGAAAACCGGTGAGCGCGAGTCGGGTTCGCACAGCAATGGTTTCGTACCATCGTACAAAAATATTCAGTGCCTTTACCATGAGTTTGCATGACCCTACTCGCTAGCGACTGCGTAAACGATTTAGTACGCCGATTCTTAGTTCTATTGCGTAACCGCCAGAAGCGCTGTACTTTTCCGCATACAAATTTTTACGCAGTCGCTAGCGAGTACGGTCATGTAAACTCATGGTAAAGGCACAGGTTTCTTGTATGTCTCACCACTTTTCCTATTTGTTACAATATAGGTAACACTAGCCTTATACCTTGTTTCTTTTAGCATTACAAAGAATCACAGAGTAAGACTTACGAGGTTTTTAAACAGGTACATTCTGCGGTACTAGTGTCATATAATTTGAGTGAATATTAAAACCGTTGTTTCATGCTTAAATTGTTCAATAGTTATTCAAAAAAAAGAAAATGTATCTTCATTTATAATATTTAAAAATAATAAGCCATCAATTATTTTTTAAATTATGCTTCGTTTCATTCATCTAAAGATTTTACATTAAAATACCTAATGAGGCAGGGATTTTAAGAAGTTGGTGCGGGTTTAAAAAAGTAATTTGTCATAGTCACTAACTGTCACTTATTCTGATTGTGTGTGTTTACGACCTCTACTTCTTTATTTACCTAAATTTTAATCTTGAAAAAAAAAACAAGATATAATATTTAGTATATAGATTGTCTGACTTATGTGTGATATGCATATTAGCTTTCAAAACAGCCTAAGTGAATTAAATAAAAACCTTACTAGTATGCAAGACATGGGCATGGCATGGGTCCACTATAAGCGGGCCTCAAAATAGATATGAAAAGTCTTCGTAAAAGGCCCCAAATTAACCGCCACACAACCATTTCTAGAAATTGAGAATTGTCAGCAGACACTGACAATTCGAAGTACATTTCAGGGCCAGAATGTAACCGAGACTGAGACGCCCATCTGCGTATCGACTTAGAAATATATTTCGAATTATTAATTATAATAAGATAAAAATAGAATTATTTATCGACTATTTATAACGCCGACACAAATAACTAAAACGATTAGAGCTCCCATATCAGTTTCGGGCTACAATCCGGTCCAGGTTCGGATCTTACGTCAGAGCGTATTCATGTTTGTTGAAGAAGAGCGGGACAGCGTTATTGAGGAGATAAAATGTCGAGCCGGGGTCGAGCAACTTTAAATTGGCCTTCTGGTATACTTAATATTGAGTTAGCCGAGTTGTGTCAAACTAATCCGTACAAAAAGCGATTTAATTTTGTATGGCATAACGTTCAAAATCCAATAACAGTTTTATAAAAGTTCGGCCAGCACAAAAGATCCCAAATATACCGAGTACAGAGGCAATGGTTAGATTACGCGCGGGCCGGTAAACAGGCCTGCGTTCGGTGAAGCACGTACGCAACGCGAGTCACGGCCTGTCGAGTATTATATTTTTAAATTGAAGAGGAGACTTTTTTTTTTAAAGATAGGAAAATAATAATTAGTACTCGAGCTTAGTGCTTCCTAACCCGATTTGCCACGATCTCACCCTCGTATGACTCTGGTTTTCTTTAGACACATTACAATGGAAAATGGAAATCATAGTTCAATCAGATGATCAGACCAAGAGGATGATTCTCATCGTTAAAGTTAATTGATGTCCTTACCGGTCCGAACGTTAAGTGAAAGTTAAGGAAATTAGAGTGCAATTCAAACTTATTGTTGACTCCAGTTTACTCTATACCTGGATTCCTAACTGTTAAAATAGTTCAAGTCCAAATTTAAATAATCACTCGCGAGTCGTTAACAATCCGGGCCCGGTAAGGACAAATTAAGAAAATGTTAAATTTTGGAATGAGAATCACCCAAGAACGCTCATCACTGAACTTCATGATGCACTTCACAATGCAAAGTAACTCTAATTAAAGAAAAGTTCCTCTCCTCAGCAATGAGGAAGTGCTTTATAAGCCTTATGAAAATATAGGAACAGCAAGAAGCCAACAAGTACCATGCCGGTGTCAAATTGCGGTAATCCAATTAATATTCTGTCTTAAAATCAATATAATAAAGTATTTATTATAAACAATATGATTCTTTGACAGTGTGTATATATGTACATTAAGTACATTAGTGTTAAAGTGTAATATCAATTACCGTTAACTATTGACCACAGGGTCCACAGGAGAGGACAATACAATACACACAACACAATACAATACTTGTTTTACATAATTAAATATTTGCGTAGTAACATGCAATTATTTCCAACAAAGACATCAAAAAGCTCACGTATTGCACAAAAAAACAAAAATATGTTGGCCACAACATGTTGTCGACTTGCAAAATCTAATAAAACGGTGTCTATTGTGGGGCCAGGTTTTTATAATAAACTACCCGAAACAATTAAAAATATTGAGAGTGACGTGACATTTATAAATAATTTAAAAAAATGGCTAACGGCGAAGGCTTTCTATGACATAGATGAATATGTAAATTAAATTTGATGCATGCCTTTGTAATTGTAATTTTTTTTTGACATTTAAATTCACTATGTAATAATTTAAATAATGTACCTAATCTAATTGAAATTTTTATTTTTTATTTAATCGACATAATTAAATTATTGTAACAATCTTCTGACATGTAAAATTTTTGTATATTTTATGAATAAATAAATATGAATATGAATATGAATACAAATACTCTTTATTGCACACCTCAATAAGAATACAAAGTTGGACTTGTGTTGTTTGGAGGAGGACTTGTTTTTTTTCAATGCGGATGACCCGCTTTGGACTAAGTTTAGTCTATTATAAGAAGATACCCCGAGAGGTGATTTTCTAAAGCGTTCCGTTTTATAAAAAAAATATGTAAACAACCCGTAACTTAACCAATTTGTAATCTCCAAACTTAAATAGGCATAATTCTACTACTAAAACATTCAGTGTCTTATATAGTACTACAAAATATCCTAAAACATTTGGCAATTACAAATGTACACGCGAAGTGTGTAATGGTCGGCCAGTTGATAAGCAGAATATTCACAAGCGTTTTGCATTCAGCAGAGAGCCCATCGCTAGTACAATTTGGCCCCGACATTCGTAACATGTTATTCGTAGACTTTTACTGGTTCGTAAGTGACGATGCCATTTCTGAACAAATAGCCCAGAATAATGAAACTATATTAAAAAAAAACCGTCGGATCGAATGATGTTTATTAGCTACCGGTCAATATTGACTGATAGCACAAATAGGGTAACGTCCATCGGAGAGCTGAGAAATTAAACCTTACTGCAACAAGATAAAGTCCACTAATTGTCACATTAGCGTGTTCGTTTTGTACGACAAAGCCAGTGGCCATCATAATTCCGATTGGTAGGAATATTAGACATTCAATATTGATTTAGAGGACAAATTAGGGCAATATCGTGATCTTAACAAGGTCAATACTTAATACAATACTTGTAAGCTCACCCAATATAAATATTTAGGTAATCAACAATAGACTTCCACTTAGGTATTACCAGTATTATTAAAAAATAAAACATAAATAACATAAACATAAATATTTTTTGGACAATCTTACACAAATCAACCTAGTCCCAAACTAAGCAAAGCTTGTACTATGGGTACCAAGTGACGATAAACATACTTATATAGATAAATAGATACTTAAATACATAGAAAACATCCAAGACTCAGGAACAAATATTCGTGTTCATCACACAAATACACACCCTGACCGGGATTCGAACCCGGGACCTCCAGCTTCGAAGGCAGGTTATTTTATATAATAAATTTACAGTGCATATTCATAGTTTACAAACAGTGGCCTCGTCGAAATCGTCGAATGCAATGGGTGGATTACAGTGTTGACAACTCCTAAAATATATATTGTAGTAAGGGTCGGTTGCACCAACATACAATCGCAGGCCGGTCATCGTCAAATATGGCGCCGGCAGCTGTCATCCCATAGAAACTTGTCAAACTTTCCATACAATCAGATTTTAACGAACACCGCTTACGATTACAGACGGTTTGGTGCAACCCACGCTAAATTAGACAAATTAATTAAAATCATACAAAGATGTGGGACTATAAAATTTCACAAAAACGTTGTTTTTTGTTTATTGGTCAAATGTAAATTGAAAGTTACCAAAAGAAATTTTATGGCAACTATGTACATAAACGCAATATTTCACGACAAAAACGGCAGAATTCCCTTTTTTCCATACAACGGTAGTACGAGGCCAAGCAGGCGTGACGTCACGCCTGCCTGCGAATCAGTATGGAGCGGTTTGAGCGCTCGTTAGCTATGCTATACTTTTCTCATTTTCGTCTTTTTGTTACTCTAATTGTAGTCGGTCCTATAGAAACATTTGATCGTGTCTAAGAACTGGTTCGAATGGCACGATTTTTTTTTCATCATGCCTATTGCAGTCGCAATCCAGCACGGGAACGCTGCCTGCGTGATTTGCGAGGGGACAAATTTAGATTAATATTTATAGCTTTAGTTATTTTATTGTAGTTTTATAATCAGTTTGTTAATTTTATTAATATTCAAACATATACTTTTACAGGTGTAACGAAATCAATACGTAAAATTACGGAATATTTCCGTCTATGGGAAATTGTAAATTCACCAATTACGTTACATGAATAAAACATGATACTTTCTACTTAATATTAAGGACACCGTAAATAATGAAAGTAATTGAAGTAATCTCGAACAGATCTTAATGATTACATCGGAATTATTTATGTAGGGTGCAGCTGTACCTACTCTACTGTGCTCAATATGAAACAAAAGGTGTTTACCCGCCTACAATTTACTATATAGGACTTCCTTTATGTTTATAAAGAAAAGATAATAAAGGTAGGTTTCATTTTATATACAACTGACCAACGATTGGCCCTAATTCTCATATGATGGAAAGGGCCAAATGTGTAGCTGACTATATAGTTCAGTAACAGTCTATTAATTCTTGATTTGGAGAGTCTTAAAATGACGGGAGCGAATTCCGTAAACACAGAAGCTTACATGTCTTTCTCATTTATTGTATTAACTGAGCATACATACAGGGTAGCTACAAAGTATATGTGATTTGTAACTTCAAATATTTGACACTTATGTATTGACATTTGTAGTGATGAGGTTAAGACGTATCGTCTGTCAAATCAAGCGATTATTAACGAATGGTTGATCGAATCGATTGTCTAGCCTAATATATTCTTTATCAAATATTGTATCAGTCTCCTGAAGCAAAAAATTGACATTTATTATACTATTTATTCACACAGTATTTCATTTTATTTATTATTGATATTTCGTTTGGTTATCAATTTATCGTTTAATATAATCGATTTTTATCAAATCACGGAAATGTCACCTGAATCAAAACGACAGACTTGGTCACAAAAATGGTTTTGAAAAAAAAGTAGACCTAACACGTAACTGTTTCCGTAGTGAATTATTACCATAAAATATTCAACAGCTATGAACAGAAAAAAACATAGGTTAAATTATATTTAAGACAAGCAAAATATTGTTTTAGGTACTTGAGAGGCCCTAATAATATTATGTGATTTTATTTATAATTTCGATGGGTCATGCATGTTGTGATGTGTCAAATATTTGAAGTTACAAATCACAAAGTATAGTGGATCCAGATCTGGGCAAGTTCAAAATTTAAACATACAGCAATCATCGAATTGGATTATTCGTATCTAAATGTATATTCTCTGATTGCTTAAAATCCCATATCTGCCACATGATATATTCCATATTTTTTTCCAGCAGTTAACCAACAAAAGAGAATCGAATCGAGTTCCCAAGTAAACAAAGGCACTAAGAATAAAAGAAACATAAAAATCCATCTAATTTCCCACCGAAATTGTGGTGTGTTGGTTCTAATTATTGTGTGGAAACTCTGTAAACTTCTTACTTTTGTTCAATGCCGTTTATTTTTAAACAAAACTTTCGAGTGCCTCACAAGTCACCATAAAACAATCCATATAAAAGAGCTACTAAAAATAAAAGAAACCGAACGTCTTGAGTGAACACTCAAGAACAATAACAAGTTTCTATAAAAAAATATGGTTGCAATCTTTTATCGCCGATTGCATATTTTTTTCGACACTCACTCATCAACTAATCGTTAAATATTGCATTCTCACCGAACTTACATGAGTATGCTAAATTTCAGCTCAATTGATTAAGAATAACTGGTGTAAAATTAGGTTCAGTTCAATAGTAACTAACAGGGATATAAATAAAAGCTTGTAAAAATGGATTTGTTTTGTCCTTGCTGGATCGGGTGCGAATCTATAAATATATCTTTTACTTTCTCGGGCATTTTGGCATCGAGATTCAACAACAAAATTGCTTTAGAGATCCAAATATTTGAAATAGAATATACCTACTACTCAGAAATTGTAATATTACGTTATTCACCTAAGACGGTAAAACAAAGTGTCTCATATCACAGGTATTTTCCGCCCGAGCCGACGAAAAGTGCAATAAATACGCGATTTCTTCTGGCCAGGACGTGGGATTTTCAGAAAGCACAACCGACGGTAATTGTCAATTTATCACCGGGGTTACGTAAAAGATCTTCTCATCCTACAACATCCCTAATGAGGAAAGTAAACAACCCTCGTATAAAACTATCACAATAGTAAGTCCGCCATTAGAGATCACGGCTCATTCCGGAGTTCATTTGGGATCATCCCGTCAACAAGCCATTGATAGGATTTTTGTATTGCTACTCCCACATAGTACATTACGTTGTACAGTACATATGTATGTAATTAATGTTTATAGGGGCATCTGACGCACGTGGTACGATATCGTACGACACTTACGACAGTGCACGTCGAACGCGACTTACAAAGAATAATGATGCGAGTTTTGAGAGACGTAATTTTAATACGGTGCTAAAGCCAAGATACAAATATCTATCTAACGCCTAAATGTATCGGATTAGAAGGACCATTAAGACGTTAGTTGAAAATTTTAGAGTGTTTTCTGTGTGTTGTTGGCCAGTTTTGCAGAGTCAAGTAACAGTGAGTGCTTGCCTAGAATTGGCAACTTTTAATTTTTCCCAAGTTATTTCTACATATATAAATTTTAGACATGTGTAGATTGGAAAAATACTTCTGAGTATATGTATCAGTTTAGCAATACCTAAGAAGTGCTCGTAAGGTAAATGATATTCGTTTGTAACTTGGAGCTTACTGAAATTTTGCATTCGTCTCTCTCGAGAAAAACCAGTAATGAGCCTAGCCATGTGCTGACACAACAGACACAATATACTGCCAATGAATAAGGAAAAAAGTTATAAAATAATTCGGACGTGTTAAGAGAAATCCATAAGTGATAACATTCGTTCACCCGCGATTAAACACATCTTGATATTATTAATCTGTGGCTTCAAGTTAACTTGTTTACATTGGTCTATTTTCGGACAATAATAATGTATGCTTTCTGCTACTCGACGCAGAACACAGTCAAGGATCATTAAATTAGCCAAGGTTAAGCTAAATGATACATAAATGGACGTACTTTTCATTTCAATATATAACAATATAAAATAACAAACCAAATTGCCAAAAACAGATAGCCATGTGGAAATTCACATGTTAATGTCATTAAGATTTTGTCACGGAAAAGTTTTCTCACTTTGTCTGTAACAATCTACAAAGGAACAAAAATTGGTAATGTATTACGATAAATATGAAAGAATGTAAACAAGAGATAATTCTGAATGTATATCTACAAATAATATGAAATGATAGTGATAATTTTCTTGCTAAATACATATTGATCGAAATGCCATAAGTATTGTCATCTGATTTTCAGCTGCGGTGACTTGACTGAAGAAAACTCACCCATCCTATATTGTCCCGTGAAAATATCATTATATAATATATATGTATAAAACACCTAGTGTTAAAAAAATGTTAAAAGAGAAGATGACCGCAGTTAACTTTTGTTAAAAACCTAATTAACCATTGTCGGGTCTGAGTCTTATTTGATCAATGTTCTCGCGGTTTGTCCTACATTTGTGCAGACAATCGTGCTCCGACCGTTTAAAAATTTCGTATATTCGCCCTAACATTCCCTGTTATTCCACCCAACTCCCACACAAGTTATTTTGTACATGGGCGATATGAAATATTGTGTCACAGGAATTTTACGCAAGACGTCAATAGAAGAGGAAACCTACCAGGAAGAGCGGCA
Source organism: Epiblema foenella (assembly GCA_963556455.1). NCBI lineage: Eukaryota > Metazoa > Arthropoda > Insecta > Lepidoptera > Tortricidae > Epiblema > Epiblema foenella. The sequence goes on from OY747105.1 coordinate 4,718,415, forward strand.
GTGACCGAATATTCGTAAACTGAAATAGATTTAAGACGGTATACATATATAAATTACGTGAATAATTGCTTTGGAAAGTTTACACAAGCTGGACGCTTTTATTATAGTTCATGATCTTCATTGGTATGGTAGGTACTAAAGTTTCAAGAAAGGCACAGAGGTGCGAAGTTGTTATGCAGTGAGCTGTATTCATTCAAATATAATTCATATAGATTACAGATTTATCTATTGTGTAGGTAAGATATGATTATATTGATCCAAAATGACATTGAGGGTAATATCGCTAATAGAATTTAAAAGCGATAAATTCAATCCTAGGTCACTAATTGTGGACAAAATTCCAAATGTCCCAAGCAGAGAACTTTAACTACTTGGTTACAATCTCAATTAGAGTCACAGATAACAGCACCTCAACCTTACCTGTCAGCAGAGATACGTAGCCGTAGCTACTAGCCACGCCTTGGCTGAATGCCAACACCTTTCGCCAGGTCATTCTCACAAGAAATCTGGAATAACTGACTCAAAGTCTGTTCTACTACTATACGTAACTCCCGCGTGGCCGATACTGAGAACCAAGTTGAACCACAGCCAGTGGCAGTGACAGAAAACGTAAAAATAACGCTGATTAGTTCTTAACAATTCTTGAGTCAGTATTTCACTGATCGCACGTATGCAGTGACTAAATCCAATGATATACCTACATAATTACGTAATGCGGGAAGTCTGAGTGGTTGTAGACTTTTAGATTAGAGCACAAAGTTATTCATTCGTATGTTCCGTGAGTATCAGAAATAAACATATCAATTGATTGTAACATAAGTTAATTCTTATCGAGTAAATCCTCATTGAGAGCAACATCCTAGTTTGCCTAGTCTATCTGTCCGCGAAGGAAAAATACTATTTTCTAATTGCTCTTTTATCTAATTGCCTACTTCCTGCAACGCTTTAGGAGTTTGGCAGGACATCATGTGATGTAAGCGGGAGGTGGTTCGATATTGTTTACATACTTAGCAACGTCTTAAACTAGTTTAACGATGACACCATTTATTTAGGGAAAAACTACTTATAGATGTCTCGACGCAAAATAACAACGCTAGTTTTAAAGGAGTGTATGTCTACCCCAGCTAGTCACCGATTTTGATAATGGTTATGTATGTTGTCTACATGTATTAGACAAATAATTACACAAGATAAACACTTCTGATATATCCGTCTAGAAAGGTAGATTAGGTACTATATTTATCGACGTACATTAAATAATAATATTATGTGATCACCAGCGGCTAACTGCTACTGCGCAGTAATTAAAACAATACAATTTACCATTTTACTTATCTTGCAAAGTGATATATGACCAATGAACGTAATGTAAAGAAGGCGCAAAAAATATGTTTTCACAACTGCTATTCAGAAAAGAGTTATTGTTGCCTTCGAATGAAAGATCAGATGTACTTTTCTTCCCTCATTTGAGGGCAACAATGACTCTTTTCCTCATAGAAGGTGTGAAAAGCAGTATGTGACTCTTTGTTGTCATAATTTGTAAGATATTTCATGTTTTTAGCAGCAGGCCTTATAGACGGTGTGAAAAACAATACGTGTCACACGGTAGCAAAATTATTTCCGTCTTGGGCGTAAACACTTGAATCCTTCCCTACGCTCAAGATTCTACTTTAGAATCCATGGCTACGCTCAGGATACTATTGTAGAATCTTTCGCTTCATTCAGAATTCAATATACCGCCCTCGCCGTAAATATATAATTTTGCTCCTTTGAGACACAATCTACTATTTTTTTTACTTCGACAGTGCACCTCATGAGATATGTATAAATGCAAAACCTACCTATATTTTTGGTGGGGCATCAATTCCGAGATGAGTTTTGGCGAATTGAGGCGATCTTAGTTTTTATATTTGTAACGCCAGCGCCACTAGTTGCTCCTTAGGGCTGAGTGTTGCGTCCCTAGTTGTGTGTAGGTGAGGTGGCGAATCCTCAAACCAATGAAGGTTCGGCGACGCGCCGGTGATTTTTATGAAGTCACAAGCGTCCATAGGCGTCGGTGTCTGCTTCCCATGAAGCCATCGTTGTATAAACACAGATCAGATGGGATTGGAATTTAAAATGGAATTGATATGCAATACTTACTTAATTTTTTTACCTTCAAAATAAGAGTTATAATGATGTATTGTTTTAATCCGAGAGTTAATCCATTGGACACGAATTTCAGTCTGTCATGAACAAGCGTGGCAGAGAAAACCCAATTGTTTCCAACATCTAACAATAGGTACGAATAAATCTCATGCTGCATGCATTGCAGAGGGCCTACTCCATACTTCGAAATCCGAACTTCGTATCGTGCCGTCCCTTTCACTCATATAGTGTATAACACGAGAGCGAACGGGACGACACGATACCAAATTCGGATTTCGAAGTTCGGAGTAGGCCCTCGGATGGTTTTCGTTTCACATTACGTGTGCAAATGTTAAAGAAAACAAGAAATCTGTAAATTATGAGCAAGTATTTTGCAATATTTCTAACAGCGTAATAGTAATAGAACCTGACTGTGGCTTTATAGGCGGGGCCCAATAAAGCTATAGGAATGCGCGGTTGGAGAGTAGCCTGGGGAAAATCCAGGGGAAAATCTCCGACACGACCACGCGTGTGGTTTGGAACACTGGAATACTCGAGTTTGCGCTCCAGTGAGATCGGTTGAGCGGTTTCAACCGAATCTAAGGTGTGAGTGGAATTGAGCTACTGGGAGTTTTGTCGCTGGTTCACTAAACCTAGCCTAGATGAGAAGAGTCCAGCAAGAAACTAAGATAGCCCCGAGATGGGTCGGATTTCTAACAGCATTTGCGGATACACGTTATTAGATAGATAACTGCACTTAACAAGCCATACTAATATAATAAATGCGAAAGTGTGTCTGTCTGTTACCTCTGTCGCTGATAGCGTGATAAAAAAAAGACAAAAAAATTCTAAAGCGATGAACGAGTTCTACGCGGACGGAGTCGCGGGTAAAAGCTAGTATCTAATAATCTAGTATCATTATCATGGCGGAACGCACCATTACGCTCGCCGGTTGTGTACCACCTTTAAATCAGGTTCTACATCCGTTCGCTATCATTTGCCTTTTAATCTTTCCATTTCATCAACTATGTTAACTGATTTACAACGGAAATTATATATCCCGATGAACGTAACTTTTATAATTTAAAGTTCCTTATCAGTTAGGAAACGCTCATCTATTTAGATCATTTTCTGTCTGAATTATAGATCATTTTCTGTATGAATTAAGATATATCTTAACAGTTTCTCAATGTTACTATCTAGAACGGGAGTATTGCGACCTAATGTGATAAATTTCTAATTTATATTTTTGATTTTTCATTAAGAAATATCGTTCCAAGCAACACTCCAAATCGACCATTTTCAAGCTAAGAACTGTCTTTTTCCGCTTAAATTCTACCACACACAATAAAATCAAAAAATGGCTGTGTTACTATCTACAACTTTAATAAAATCATCATATCCTTTAATCACTATACTGGTATTATAAATACTTTTGTCATAATTTGAAATAAAAACATTGTAAAACTTATAAGGCCTCTTAAGAATTAATTTCTTAATAATACCACGTTCAGTGGTCCGAGTCGCCCCCAAAATAAACAGTAGCGGTCAACTGAGCCCGCGGGATGAGTGGTGTGTGGGCTGAGTTGCCCCCGAATGGTCAATAGTGGGTAATACACGTCAAATATTACCTTATCAAAGCGCTGCTAACACCCATCCATCCATTGGGTGATTATACAGTTGATATATCAGAAACGTCATAACTTGTTTAAACCGACATTGAATCCGCCAAAAAGTGTTAGGTATGTCCCTTTTGAGTAATTCTGTTGACGGGCGGACCAACGTTATCCATGTATAAGCGTTTAATGTAACTTTAGGGCATCGTTGTTAACTTTCTATTGAAATAACTCGAGAAGCGTGTCTAATGAAATGAATGCACACGGCTATACCGTTTATAGAACGAACAATAAACTTGTTTATTATATATGTATTGTGTAAGTATTCAAATGGATAAATTAAGCGGACACGACGAGTCTGACCAGTCCTGCCTACGGCGTCTCGGCAGCGCTGGCCGCGGAAATTCTATTCATGAGTAAAATTTGTCTGGCAAGCGGCAATTATATCTCGACTCTTGGCTTCATTAATGGGCCTTTAAATTAATATATATGCAATGTGCAAAAGCCGCAAGTACGCGTTTCTCTCGAATGAATACGAGTTCGTGGCACTCGCGGTGGAGACCTTGGGCCCTTGGTCGACCGACACAAAGAAATTCATTAAGGAGGTGTCTGGACGTTTAATAGGCGTCTCAGGCGACCACAGGGCGCCTTTGCACAGCGTATAAGTCTGGCGGTGAAAAGAGGGAATGCCGCCAGCGTCCTAGGCACCATGCCACAAGGGAGCGAACTGGGTCGGGTATTTTATATATAAAGTACACAAGTATAGTTTATAGTTCTTTTCTATCAAAATTGTCCTTAATTTGTTTAAATGTCACAAGTAAGGTACTTACTTATGTCTGTATTTTAATTGATTCCATTTTGTAACAAAGTTTGTCGTACAATTTATATGTAGGTATGGGTAACTTTCGTTACAAAATTGAATCAGTTAAAATGTAGACATGTTTTAATTAATTCCTTGACTATGTACAAAAAAATGCATATAACTAGGTAGTCTTGGAATGAAGAATACCTACAACTTAGACTGCTAAAAACAATTGTAATATTAAAAATAAAATTCCAATATATATCGTACATTTTCAATTATTAATTTATGTATATTTAACAGTAATACAAACTGATCTACAGTTTTTAGCTTTAAAAGGAATCGTCTCTCTCCTTCATGTCTGGAAGTATTTGGACGTGGGAGCATTACACTATTTTGGTGCAGGTCAAAATTATGTCGAGAGCGCTATTTGTGGACATATGTATATAACACAGAGATAAGTATATACATAATTTTATTGTGATGCACCTATCAACTCTACACCCTAAACCCCCCTAAGTTCGAAACAATCAATCATCACTAATCATCAATATTTTTTTGACACACTTGATAAAAATTGGCATGATTATCACGTACCTAATCTGGAGCAATGGAATATTACCTTACTAATATCTCATCCAATTTAGATTTAGATTAGTTCCACGCAACGATGCGGTGTCTGCCAATGTGTTCCTTATCAGGCATAAGATTCCAAAATGATGTACTTAAGCGCATCTTAAGATTGGAAACATAGTGGATTAGATAAAAGTATAAGTAAGTATGATAAAAATATAAATGATTGCAGAAGTGAAGATACCGCGGGCATGGCAACTCGAGTACTGCGCAGTTCGTTATTTCGGTCGGCCAGCTGACATGTGGCGGCTTAGATCACTGAACACTGCTCCACATGGCATCAACATTTTATGCCTACTTTTTATAACTTTTTATTCATGTTCACCTTGTAAATGGTACTACAATGTTTGTATTATCATAAGACTCTAAATTTTATTGTAAAATAGTTAGATCTACTTTTTCTTGTTGTTAATCTACGTCTAGATATAACAGCTATTTTTTTATATGTTCGATATATTTAATTTGTATACGCCATAAAATCGTAGTGTAAAAGTTATCCAAGACCCAGAGCAGTATCTATGGAACTATGGAGTCTATGGCCACCGCAGGCATAAAAACAAGGACATTCCATTCCTATTTATGGTCGTATTTTCTACTTGGCAAAAACAAATCAATTAAAATTATTCATAACAAAATTTAGGGTGATATAATTCAGCTGATCGAATCAGAAACACGGAACTGCCCTCCAAAACACGAGTTGTAGATGTGGGGTGTCAAGACCGCCAAACTGAAGTGGGACTGGACTGAACATGTCTGCCGTATGCATCCGGAGAGACGGGCCAAGATAAGTACAGAGTGGACCCCGTATGACGGTTACCGGAGAAGAGGCAGACCGATTTTCCCCTGGATTTTCCCCAGGCTACTCTCCAACCGCGCACTCCTATCGCTTTATTGGGCCCGGCCTATAAAGCCACAGTCAGATTCAAAAAAAAAAAGGAGATGGCAGGACGACTTGGACGCGATATGCTTGAATTGGCGGCAGCACGCAATAAATAGGGCCGAATGGGAGAGGCCTTTGCCCAATAATGGGACACCTCAACGGGTTATATAAAAAAGAAAAAGTTCAGGTAACAAAAAAAAAACATTACGGCAGACGGGTATAAGTACCGGAACGAATGTATAAGGAGTATAGGTATGAATTTATTAGTTTTCACATAACAATTATAATGAAGTGATTCTATAATGTCTTAATAAACAGTAATTAACCTTACCATAATAATACTGCGATCGAAAGAACTTAACACGTACTTACAACATTACGTAGCGGAACATAAACGCGTTAAATAATTACGATTGCAAAATCGAGTAGGTACTTCGCAAATTTAACATTTAACTGCTCAAACCAAGTAGTTCATATGATTCATAAGTCATAACGTTATACTTATACGTGTGCCTACAATGTATCACCTCCAACATATGAAGTATGAATCACCAACATAGATTAAAATCGTGAACTATTCGAGCAGTAAAACTGCTTTTAAACACGACAATGCGGATAGATATTTATTGGGCACAATGTTAGATAGAAATCTAAAAAAAAAGTCCAAGGGCGAGTCCGACTTCGCACATTTAGTGTTCCGGCAACCAACCGCAAAATTAACGTGGTATTAATAAAAACAGTAAGGAAATTTCAATAAAAAAAATTTGATTTATCAACATATTAGACATAGTATTTGTTGCTAAAATGTGATAATCCACATCGAAATGGACCTTATGGCGGCAGGCGCTTACGTTACACCTATTCACTATTGTATTGGAACAGCGGCAATAAAGGCGTAAGTGCCGGCCGCCATAAGGTTCCTTTCGATATGGATTATCACAAATATACGTAATAATAAACATTACCACCCTATTTCAACACACAGAACAATATTTTATAAAAAAAGCTGAATTTGGTGGCTTTTCATTTCTTTGTTTTACAATATTTAAAATATATATATATGTTATTTATCTACTCAATAAGCTCTAAACAAAGATACCCCACTCGATGGAGACAGGCCATAAAAAATTTTTCGCGCCCCCCTTAAAAACAAATAAAATTAACTTTTGACAATGTCTGGCTTTGGGTTAAAAAGATGCTTAATACAGTGAAAAATTGAAGACTGTAGCTCCAATCGTTTGGCTCTGGCAAACCTGTGTGACAGACGACGAATGGACGGACGGACGTATGAACGCGTGAGTGACAACAATAGGGTTCCGTTTGGACCCTTCGGGTACGGATCCCTAAAAAGGAGATACGTTATACTACTTTATAAAGCATCAATAAATTGTGATCATGTGCATTGTGCAATATGGAAAAGGTGAGTGAACCAAAAAATTATAAAAAATTTAACCGCTGCGATATGAACATTACAAAATACATATTGTAGACCTATCGACGTCCCAGAACAGATAATTACTGGAGGCAATTGATTAGGACAGCCGACCTCAAATAAAAATGGGATAAGGGGGATGATTCTCATCGTTAAAGTTAATTGATGTCCTTACCGGTCCGAACGTTAAGTGAAAGTTAAGGAAATCAGAGTGCAATTTATCAAACTTATTGTTGACTCCAGTTTACTCTATACCTGGATTCCTAGCTGTTAAAATAGTTAAAGTCAAAAATAATCACTCGCGAGTCGTTAACAATCCGGGCCCGGTAAGGACAAACTAGAAAAATGTTAAATTTTGAAATGAGAATCACCCAGGCCAGAAGGAGAAGATATGTACACATGTACATTTTACAATCACGCAATTAACCGAAAAAAAATAAAAAGAATAATCTGCATGATACTCTACAGTAAATTAGTATATTGTGATTATCAATCCGAATATCTCATCAGCGCAGAACAAAAAAACAACAGTCGAATCTAACTTATCCGTAATAATAAATGAATCGACGAAAATACTAAAGACTACGGCGGAGTAATATTTTAAATTGCGACTTTATTTACTTAATCCAAAACTGAGTCATCAACATCAAGCCTTTCAAATCAACATCGATCGGGAGCAGAAATCGAACATGAAAATGTCGATAACATGGTGAAATAAAATTAAGTCTAGTTTATGATAATACGGACTTTCAGTTCCTAGTTATATACGAAAGTAATGTCTTACATGGTCTGAGCTCATTTAAATACAATAGGTAGTGTTGGTTTTTTTTCAAAAGGTTAAAAGCGTTTGTCATCACCGGCCAGACATCTAGGCCTGTCTTTATATCTGCCAAAACCATATTTCAGCAAAGCGAAAGATCATATGTGATAGTTTAAAATTGTGTGGGTGGGCAATGATGTAAATGACGAAAAAGACAAGTGACAAGCGCGGATTTTTTCAACTAGGCTACTATCGCTACAGCATTTGGAGTGACGCCAGTGAGGTTCAATTGCCGTAGGTTCATTCACGCGGCTTTTACTTATTTGCCGTGTTATTGACCCACAATTATCGAGGCGATAAACTGCAATCATCATATAGAAAGATAATGCTTAAGGCAGTTATTAAAGAATTCGCTTACTCGTGGTTGCGTCATTCTATTAGGCGATAAGAGGAAAAAACGAAGGGTAGCGTTGCGCCATATTTTCATCATCCCTGGCATCAGGCCAGCGAGTGCGGTTACACTATTTTTCTAATTGGATTTAATGGAGGCATTTAACTATTATAATTTGTTGAAACCAACGTCGGTAAATTCTGCTTACCATTAGATATTTATCTGCTAGAACTGGTCCAACCAGCACAACGCGGGCGACTTCAAATGGATCATGCCTGTAATTTGTTCTGCATTCAGGTTTCCTACGTATAATGTAGACACATTTGCATAATCCATAGCCTTCGGCGAGCTCTAGATCGATTTACATAAGAAGCCCGACAAAAAACAAGTGATAAATGAATTTCAGTGCTTAGAATCAGCATTTGATCATGTATTAGTTCATACAATACGTGGATTATTTCAAAGAAATTCCTTTTCAAATAATAATAAAAAGTCAACCAAATACCGATTAAGAACGGGATTATTTTTTGCATTTGAGATGGATTGGATAGAGATTTCCATCGATAAGATATTTTTTTTAAACAAAAAAAAATTGATATCAGTTTACGTGATAAAGATCCATGTATCCTTGAAAAACCACCATACACATTCGCCGCTGTACCCACGGCCTTCAATTACATTGAATTAATTGGGTCGGGATCGGGATCTGTGCACGGAACCCTCGGTGTGCGAGTCGGACTCGAACTTGACCGGTTTTTTGCCAGTTCGTTACGCTACAGCGGATTAACCGCGATTTTAGTGCATTTTTCATCAATTATTTCACCTAAGCTATGTTTGGTATAAATAGGAGCAACCGATTCCAAGTTCCAAAGTATTTAGCGTGCAACAATAATTAAGTCTGATTTATCGGAAATATCAAGGAAAGCCAGGGTTTGCTTTAAATTGGCCAATGATATAAATTGAAGGTGATAAAACTAACAAACACCTAACAAAATTTTACACCATCAACGAAATGTCAGTCAATGCAAATGACTAAACAGCACGGTAATAGGTAAAACCATTAAAACGACAATGTCAGTGATAAATGGCAGATTTTCACAAAATAACAAAGCACTGACGTAATTTTTTTTTGTCTTTGGAGTCCATTTATGCACCATACAAACCCAACTAATGTACTATTAATCCAAAAATGAAATCCGCAACATGCTTCGTCAAATTAACTTAACATAAAGGACCGCCCCGGATCGTAGATGGCTCGAAAGTTCCCATAACCCCGGCGGCGTTGCCACGCCGAATGGCCAAAGAGATCTGTTGTGCCAAGAACGATCCGGACTGAGGATCGCAACCCCTCTCCCTCAGCCGTCGACCCAAATCCCTGGCCTCCGCGCCCCACGGCCCCGCCGTCTCCACCGCCACTGGCACGAAGTCGTACATTGGTTCCAAGGCAGAGTACTTCACATGTTTCGCCCGGGCCGCCGACTCTGCCGCCGACGTAATTAAATGTTCAATGAATGTAATAAGTCAAGAGATAACTGGACAGTAACTATGAACGCATAGCAACGCCTAATCTATGGAATCAGAGCAACGTGCGCCGGAGTCACGACAACAGCGCTGAGCACGACGATTTAGGAGTAATATACATAGACAACAAACACAGCACAGCACAAGTAAATGTATTCCTTGAAATCTGGTTTGTAATTAAGGGGCTCCACGAGCTATTCATCGATTTATGACTAGTTTAGAGTTGATATTGCTCCGTTAAAACTATAGATATATTTATGGCACAAACGGTTATCGGTTCTTCAATCGTTTATCACATTTGTAAGAGCCAAAAATGGAACCAACTACTACTTTTTAAGATTTATTCAAACATGGTTCACAAAAGCTCTACTTTCGATATTGTTGATGCATTATATATATAATGTGAATTTTACATGTAACTGTTTCTTATTGACGTCTCTAACAACGCAAGAGAGATTTTTATTTTTAACTCAACTTCACAAAAGTTACGTTCAAAAAACTGTTTTTTTGACCTAAAGTTCTCAAATTTTGATACTAAGACAGTGAGTTTTGAAGTAAATATGGTATACTAAAAACACGAGAAAGCGAAGTGTTATTACGAAGGTCATTGGTACGAACTATGAGCCCCTTAACAAGAACACGGTAAGCTTCATTTTACGCGATGCAAGAACTTGCATACCATTTTCTTTACATTGCGGGATTTGGTCGAGCTCGTAGATAGCCCGTATTGGCCCCGCAATGTATAACAACTAGCACGCAAATTCTCGCAACATTCAAAATTCAAATACACGCATGGAAGCGAAGACGCGACCAAAACGAGATTCTGATTTTATACATTTATTGGAATACAGTTCCAGAACCCCAAATAGAATGTGTTTTTATCTTACAACTCGCCGTTAATAGCAATTGAACCGTCTGTGTTAATTGGATTGTTTACCAACTTAAATTAAATCGGTAGTAACTCCTCGTTAGATCCCCCTCTACACTTTACATCGGCTTTACCGGCCCTATACAAGTAACAACCTAATAGTCCAGGAAAATTACGGTTCAGCAAAATATTAATTTATAAAAGCCTTATTTTTTTACCTTCATAAATACATATTCTAACATACTATATTTATGAATCCGGCAAGCTTTCCACCCGGAAATAAGTTTAAAACACATTTAGCTGAGGGCTAGGAACATGTTCAGTCGACGGAATACTGAATGAACTAGCGGCAGGTGAGCTGTTGGGCACATTCAGATCTAATAGAGGCAGGTTCACCGAGGAAGTGTCTGTATTATCACTGTATATCTCCATGCTTTGCCATATAGTATTCTTCAGATCATTCTTGGTCTGGAAAATCACGGGTGCAAACCAAGGCTTATATTTATCCAATACCGACTTCATGTAGTGTTGAATGAAGGGTTTGTCTGTGATTTTGGCTTTGCTAGCTAAAGCATTAAGGGCATAAAAATATTCTAGTGGCGATTCATTCTCTTGCTGTTTGCGATAATAAAATTTTTGGACAAAATCATCTCGTACTGGAAATTCCGCTTTAACTTTAGCCACTACATCGTCATACGAGGTAAATGAAGAAAATTCGGCTTTATAGAATGATAAGGCTGGGCCTTCTAAATAAGCAGCTAACGCATGTTTACGCTGTTCATCATTCCACGTCTTTATATTTGAGATGATACTAAATTCCTGTATAAATTCTTCTACATTTGTTAATCCATTGAATTTCGATGCTGCCATGTTTATATATTGGACTTTTGCATCCAATGTCAACGTATTTCACTAATAACACCTTAATCAATCACTCGCTTACGTATTGGTCATCTCCTTATCTTATTATTATTTATAATAATATCTCTTCTCTTCTTGGATACGCGACTTCCTGGTCACATGTAATGACTCTCTCTCCCCTCTTTTTTCAAAACTTAAACCTCCACCAAATGTGGTATAATAGCACCTCCACCAAATGTGGTATATTACGTGGTATATATATTAATACTGGGGTATGCTGCTCGAGAGGTACGGGTTTAGAGGTACTGGGAGGAGATCGTAGCTAAAATATAACACTGGAAGCACATATGAAACTATACATTTCTTACTGAACTGAAATATATTACACAATATGCTCTTAAAATAATTTACAGAACATGTGTTTCCGATGGTGTCCTGAAGATCAGTCCCTGGAAAACCAATTGTTTCCAGAAGAATGCCAGTTTGACGCATTCTCGAATCATAGTTTAAATTCAATTTGTATACGTTATGATTCTGGACCTACACGGCCAGCCTCATACCGTAACAACCTCTACAGTACATAAGTATTTATTTATCTATATAAGTATGTATATCGTCACATAGTACCCATAGTACAAGCTTTGCTTAGTTTGGCACTAAGTTGATTTGTGTAAGATTGTCCACAAATATTTAATAATAATATATTAATATAATGAAAAAAAGTTCATTATTCATTATTGCCAAGTTTTCAGGTTTTATAATTGTTAATGGGTTTTATAATTCAAAATTTTAATTGTTTTATAATTCAAATTTTTAATTGTTAATTCATATCTCTAAATGACTTAAATGTTTCCTGATTAAATATCGGCGTCATTACTAGCATTATGATATACCCGTTACGCAGGAAAACTCGGCTATTATAAATTATTTCTTCGCCATACTAACCGACCGTAATTTTCCTGGTCCTGGACTACTATGAATTGCAGTGTACCCGCACTTAGTTCATTAATACATTGCATCACTTCAATTTTAGCCACAGTAAAACTAATAATCTCTTCCATTGGGCCAATTTGGGCAAGTGCCACCCCTACTGCCAGTTTACGGATTGTGGACGGTCCAAGTCATTAAATACCCCGGGCAGGCCCTAATAATGGCCCCGCTTTAACCAGGGGCTGTACCATAAAACTTTACAAGCGTACAATTTGACAAATTTGTTAACTTTTTCCATGGAAAATTGTACAATTTTATCGAATTGTAGACTTGTAAAGTTTTGTGGTATAAGGGCCAGAGAGTTGTTTTTGTTTCTCCAGAGGTTGACATCGTCTACTCCTGCAATGAATACGCAGTACCAGGAAAAATACATACTTTAGCAAGGTTTATGCAATAATATCATTAGGTGAGTATATCACATTTCCGCTCTAAGACGAAGAGATAAGAAATCAAGCATTTCAAGTTTACGTTTCATTTAGTGTAAACATAATTTTAATTTATTTCATTGTTTTATTTTTAATTCGATAATATTTTAAATTATGATAAATCTTTTAATGTAATATATTCAAATAATTGCCTAATTTTAAAATGTATAATTTGTGTATTAAGTGAATTGAAGACTCATCCGGTCCTGTCTTTCTGGTTTATTATGTTTTGTATATACTAACATTAGCTTTGTAAGATTTCTGAATTTGTATTTACTAACACTTTATGGGCAATGCCTGAAATAAATGGATATTATTATTATTATTATTAATTCCAATGAACAACTATGTCCCAGGCCCAGATTTAGTAAGAGAATAAGTGAGTTTCAACCGTTGCACATTTTTCGTTTATTAGGTACAATTCATTCCGAAATTATTCCATTTTTTTTTTCTTTCTCTAAACTTTATATTCTATTTTATATAAATGTAATACGGTCACGCTTACTCGTACGCTGTTTTGTCTTCTATAAAACGGGGTCGAGTCCTACGTAAAGTAGAATGACTATAGCTGTCCGTGGCAACAGAGCAGGCAACATAACCTGAGGGGCTACCGCGAACTGAAAACGAACGAAGTTCGAATATCTCCCTCTCTGTCGCACTTGCTAATACGTTCCACAGAGAGGGAGATATTCGAACTTCGTTCGTTTTCGGTTCGCGGTAGCCCCTCAGAGGGCACTGTGGGAGGTACACCTGTCCCGACTGGTTCTAGCGGGGATCGAAATCCTACGGAACATTCTATGTAAACTCAAGCCGCTTGGCTTCATTACTATCGTGTCCGATACCCACACGAGAAGGGCATGCAAACCGAGATCCCTGGATCGAAATACCGGGATCTCGGCCCGTTTTTTACAATATATCAATACCGGGATCGAAATAGACCAATATCGAAATATTGGAATACCGGCACTGAAGATTTTACATTAAAATTTAATAGAAAAATATGAGTCTTATGTATACGAAGGCAACAATAGCAATAACAAGTTAAGTATTTATAATTATCTCGTTAGTATTTGTTATTATTCTCTGTCCCACATTATTTTTCTACTTAAATATAACATAGATAGTTACAATGTGACGGTAAATTGTCAGTTACTCGTATTTTCAGATGAAAAATCCCGGGATCCCTCCCGGGATTGAGGTTTCAATACCGGATTTCAATCCCGGGATTAAGAATCGTTCGGTATTGCATGCCCTACACACGAGCGATAATGCTATGTTCACAAACTAGACGAACTAATTTCGGACGCTGTACCCTGCAATTCAGTAATTCAGCCTCGCTCGTTTGACGACCGCTTTAGTCTAGTTGGTAGTGACCCTGCCTACGAAGCTGGAGGTCCCGGGTTCGAATCCCGGTCAGGGCATTTATTTGTGTGATGAACACGAATATTTGTTCCTGAGTCTTGGATGTTTTCTATGTGTTTAAGTATATACTTATTTATATAAGTATGTATATCGTCGCCTAGTACCCATAGTTCAAGCTTAGCTTAGTTTGGGACTAGGTCGATTTGTGTAAGATTGTCCACAAATATTTATTTATTTATTTATTATTTACGTAACGTACGTGCGAGTATGTGCTTGTGTTTTATATCGTACCAAATTGTAACTTTTTTGATCAAGGCAATTAACTAATTCTTATTCTCAAGTATTTGGAACAAGTTAAGTTCTACTTTGACATACGTATATTACACGCTTATTAGAAGCCTAATGAAGAATAATGATTGTACTAAGATAATGTTACTTTATATATATTGTGCAAAATTGTAATGTGACATGTAATATTTAACAATATTATGAATAAAGAGTATGAGTATGAGTATGAATGTTTGTTGTATCTAGACACTTTAGTGAAATTTGACCTTTAGTGCCTGTGCCCTTATTCCAACCGTCTACCACAGTCTCTCTACACTGATAACCTAAAATCAGCTACTTCATTCAGATCTTTACACTCTTTACATTACATTCTTCATTCTTTGATTTCCTATAAAAAAACGCTATTTGCTCAACAAGACAGTATTCCTTGAGCTGTGATACTAATTATATTGTGATGATAATTACTCTTAGTATGCTGGTTTCATTAATCAAAAAAAGAATTGAAAAACGAGTGGAGTTCTGTGGTGTTGCGTTCTCTAGCAAATAGAATCTTATTATTACCACAGATACGGTTGCTTTTCCGAGAAAAAAGAATTCTGTTCCTAGCCAGTCCTGTCCTAACACTGCCCTATATTTTTCAATGGCGACGTACCGTTGCACCAAGTCGTACCATTTGTAGCGAAGGGAATGTAAGGGTGCATAATAAAAAGGGCAAGTGGTCGGTTACGCTATTGACCACGATGTATAATCAACTTAATTGTGACTTTGTTGTGCTCAAGGACGATGTTATATTGTGTTCGTTCTAGTAGTTATTTCTGGCGTGTTGCTATCCCGGGTAAACTTATTAGGGGCAGATTTTTTCAGAGCATTGTCGTTGAGATGACATATTATTGTATAGCAGTGCAGTGTGAGTAAGGCACGAATTGCTAGTTTTTTGGGTATTCCTAATAATAGGTACTGTATCGACAACCTTCTTAAAAGATTTATTCATACGGGTCTACCGAGATATTTATTTAATTACGTTTATTTCCGACGTTTCTTCGATGAATCTTTTAAGTATGTGTACAAATCGTGCCACTTTAAATTGTTTTATCGACAACCTTTTTTTTTGAACCTGACTGTGGCATTATAGGCTGGACCCAATAAAGCGAGGCCTCATCCTTAATAGTATCAATAATTCATAAACATATACCTATTTAAAAGATCCGTATACTTGGACACATACATTAGATGATTAGAACTCCAAACTTGAATATTTAAGATTTATGATATTTTTCACGCTCACTTCTTTGACAATGGGGCCGCTCTTGCCACGCTTTTGCACGAAAAACTATCAAAACTAATAACGACGGGAAACATTACAAGTCCGGGGAACATCTAGGCAATAATAGAAACCTGACAGGCGGACGTCACGCGCGGTGCTTTGACCGGCCGCGTGCGTCAGCGATTTTCGGTTCGCACGGAAATAACCTGCCTAGGAAACTTTGGCACCGTATACCGCTGCGGGAGACACGCGCCTAAATCTAAGAACACGTTGATTTTTGGAGAAATACAGTTAGAAACGACTACGCTTTGTCTGAGATGATTTGATCCAATGTGTGAATAAGGGACTGATGAATAATGAAGCGCTTGAGATGCGTTTTACCAATAACGACTGGCCACTTGACAGTGAAGAATTGCAATAAACTTGTAGCTTCGTGAAATGGGAAGCAGAAATTGAAAATTGATCTTATTTCTAGTTCAAACGGTTTAAAACTACGAATAATCATAGTTAAAAACCGGTCCATCCGTGATCTGTGGTTCTGTTGGAATCATGAAGGATGAATATACAAAAAAAAGTAAACGCATCAGAAATCTAAGCGATTGAGTATTCCTACCTTGCAATATCGAAGTGCAGCAGGTGCTCGACTACAAGATAAAGATATCCAATGGAAAACGAGCCGAGGACACGTTGATTGTCTGAAAACAAAAGAATAATCCAGTTAGAATTGAAATAAACCATGTTTGCCTCGATTGATACAGAAGTATTGTATCTGAAATTAACTTTTCTTCCAGTGAGACGTATCTATAACTTAGATGGTGTCAACTTCCATCAGAAAATAACAACTGGTGGCAGGCAAGTGGGTTAAGCACGATGATAATGTAAATGCATTTTCATTTTTCAGTTTAATGTTATGTTCCAGAATATTCTGTTCATATGTACCGGTAGTGCATCTGCCTGTGAAGCTGACGGTCCTGGGTTCGAATCCCGGTCAGGGCAAATATTTGTGTGATAAGCATGAATATTTGTTTCTGAGTCTTGGATGTTTTCTACGTATTTAAGTATTTATACCTATTAAATATATCGTCGTCTAGTACCCATAACACAAGCCTTCTTGAGCTTACTGTGGGGCTAGTTCGATTTGTGTAAGATTGTCCTCTAATATTTATTTATTTATTTATATTATTGAAACAACGAAAAGATTCCGCAATTCTCAACCTCAATCAGTGGTTGCACGAGCTTTAGTCGTGTTTCAATTTGAGTTTAATCGCTAAACAAAGTGCCTCATACAGAAATGGATTTGACGCAATTTGAAAGCGAATTGGGCACTAGTCCAAGCCGCCGGAAACCCTCAATGTTTATCATAAATTGTGATATATATATAAAGAAAGGTGTAGCGGGGCAATCTACACTGCGGGTAATTAAAACTAATAGAAAATATCTTCCGTATTTTAAATCGTTTACTTGAGTGCTATCTATGCCTGGATAGCGGAAAAGTGCTTTCACAATTCCACCAAGATGTTTTAATGTTTATTTGGGCACAAACAGTACAATATTTCTTATAGTATATATCAGTTACTTAAATCATAAACCAACAAAGTTGCCACAACTTAATACTACATGTAGGTAGAACAGATTACAGGATAATCCAGGATTTGAGCTGGGAAATATAAATATATATGTATATATTAGGCGCAATGTAAATATCATCCATTTAAGGCGTTAGATATTTCACGCTTAAACTTAACTAAAGGGGGGTGAAATATATCAACATGTGTGAAATTATTGTTGTAGGAAGTACAAGTTCTAATAGAGAATGAGTTAGTTTTATATTTCTTTCTGGTGAAGGGAACGTGAAAACGCTTGTAGTTGCGTGTGTTCAATCGAGGAATCTTGTAGGTAATTTTACTTGTTAAGTATGGGGAATCAATTTCATTTCTTATGATTTTATGGCACTAGTAAATGATGTAAAACAGGGAAAATATTTCGATTAGGTACTTTTAATTTCCCGCAGTCTAGATTGCGAAGTCGATAAATACTAACTTAATTTTGATGGTGATGGAGGGCATAATATAGTCCATTATACCATTATTACTTATTTTTTTAATTCCACGTAAGCTACGTCACACGATACGGTATAAATGAAGTCTATATTAAAATAAACTGCCTGTTATTGCCATTACATAAATAAAAGATGTAAGACTAGTTGTGGCGCGTCTATTATCTCTGAATATTAAAACCTAATGATGATGCTCGCTCACCGACGGCACTATCAACACGTGAGTAGTGAACCTTGTTTTCAATTATTCGTTATCAGTACACGATATATTTTTAGTCCACGGCATGCGTGTACAATGTGGAGCGGGGAAACTGTAAACATTGCAAAAATCGAGCAGAGCAGACTGCGACCACGTAGTCCACGCAGATAAAAATCGAAATAGATTTGGCTAGGCGCCGCGGGCGCATACGCAGTGAGAACAATGCTGGAAAGTAGGTCGACAATCTGTTTACTGTGTCAAAAATGCGAGTAATCCGCCTCAGATCCCGGCTCGACTTTAACAACCCTCATAACAGGATTGTTTGAGATACTGAAATGTGATTCCGTCTCGTCTAGTGAATTAAAGCGCAAAAGCATTTGTAAGGCAACAATACGAATGTTTATGGAGGGGCATCACGACATTCACGACTTATTCTACTTAGCTTTATGTCGGGATTTAAGGGATTTCCCGTATTGAGTGTTATTTTAAAAAACTCATTGAAAAAAAAAGTGAACGAGCGTGCGAAAACCTTGTGTTCAAATTATATATCGTAAAAAGTTTCGCATTAACCACGTAGTTGACACATTTATAACCTCCGCGTTAGTCCCTATCAAGCCGTTAACTTTTCAGGACTTAATAAAAAAGATCGTTAGGTTCGTAGTATAATTTATAATAATCGTAAAGGGTACTACGTTTAGTTAAAAAAAAAATTGGATTAATTGGATTAGGCAAACCGAACATGCGAAGAAATGTTATCCCAAACATAAGTAAGCCTCCACTTTAAATTAAATGTCTCAGCGACAAGAGTTGTGACGATTAATTACACAACGATCAAGGATTTTTTTTCTTTCCCTGTACAACCAAAAAACAGTTGCCCTTGTTGGCGTTTCATTTCCTCGTTCACAGTACGCTATTCCGAAGAAAAAATGAAGAAAAAAAGTCAATTAACGCTTTCGACATAGGTTAGTTACATAACTATTTCACACTCCTAAAATTACATATATGTAATTTTTGCAGTGTGAAATGTTAATACACACAATTTGTTTCCGCATATGCAACGCCAGCGTCAGTCGGTTTGTTCGTAACTTCACGTGATGTCTCATTAATACGGGAATAACTTCTGCTCATTCACCAAGCTCTCTACTTAGGCAGAAGTCTGGCCAATTTTACATAAAAACGTCCATGTAGTTCTCGTTGTCTATCTATTGGTCGGTCGGTCGGAAATAATAGCTTTTTCCCGCGGTACGCGTGGAATTTAGCTTTGGAAGGAAGAGTTAATTACATAGGAACGTACAAGTTAATGAATTAAACACACAAACCTGTCTCATAGAACACTTCACTTCGTCCGTTGGTGAACACTATATATGAAAATGGCTATGTAGTTTTTGAGTTTATCACGTACAAGCATCCAGACAAACTCGAGGACTTTCTTTTAAAATATGTAGTGATATCAGCAATTTCCAAGTTTATATTAAAATAATAGCAGGCCTTGTAGCACCTAAGGGACGTAGTTTTTATAAAAATGATTCGACTACTACGTGATAGTGACACACTAGTATTAACCTGTTAACCGTACCTAACTGATATTTCTAAAATAGACATTCGACGTCAGGATCTAAACAGGATGTGCCCGATAGTCGAATTGCCATCCGTTAATATAGTAAGTGGGTGTCTATTTCGTTTCAAGTGAATCAAATGCTACTTGCGAAGTTCACGTAATCGCCATGTATATGTACAATTGTATTCAATGCCAACACTCAAGTAATTCTGGCCAAAGTAAATCAATTCTAAACCCCTAGAATTTAGTGCGCTCAAACCATGACGACGGACCCCATTCTTTCTCATTGCGTACTAATTTGTTGCGCCCATTCAGAGCAACAGGACGCCAACTTTGTGGGTTGAAATATTTATACTTTATAATTTATTCGAGGGTAATAATAAACTAACTGAAAAAAAATTGACGATTTGCATATTTCTTTTCTAGTACATAAAACTTGTTATATCTTTATCTACAGAAGCGTGGTCCGCTTTAATTTATATTTATGTATGACCTCGAACTCCTTGAAGACAGCAATATTTGCGACAACATTAACGTTTACAATATCGACTTGGCCTTCTGAAAGTGAATCCAGACGGCATAATGGGACGTTGACGATAAATTTTGCAAAATTCACGATCTTATTAGCAGGAAACTTATAAATTGTAACGGGATAAAACTAGTTCCACGTTCCACGCGAACTCCATTTTCACAAATTCTAGAAAATCAAATATATTCTAAGATATTTTTAAAGTGTGCGAAACCATTCCCACGTTTGATGTTAGGATATGAAATATAAGATCGCACGCGGCGTGCCGGAAACTTTGACTACGCGGACGAATTAATATGAGTATTTTAATTCGCATGCGCCAATTCAGTTTATTTTTAAGTAAACTAAGCTCTATATCACACGATGGACCGGTTTTCGTTTGTATTATGAGGTGATCTTTTTATCGTTGCAGCCTTTCAGGTTATTATTTATATTAATAAAGATTATTACGATTTATCACCCGTCTATTATAAACTATAATTACATCAACTGCTTCTTAGTGCAGGTTTAGTTAAAAGTGCAGGTTGGTTAATATTCTTAATTTTCTTGATTTGTTAAACCAACGGCCGATCTCGTATGATCATTTTGTAACTGGGCAGTGTACTAAAAGATTTTATTTCGTCTTCGAGTAAACGTGCCAATAAACTCGTCGGACACATGGACGCGGACGGCAATCGACTGTTATTCGGCCAAGGACCACCCTGGATTAGAGGGAATTAACGATTTCTAAACGAAAGCTAAAGAAGTTAGAATATCATCTATGTGGGTGTCGATTGCGAGCAGTGCTACCGCGAACCACAAACGCAGTTTTCCCTCTCTGTCGCACTTAAGTTCAATCTTCCAAGTGCGACGGAGAGGAAAACCTTCGAATGCCGTTCGCGGTGGCAGCCCAGGTCGTGGAGAGTAGCGAACGCTAAAATTACCTAGACCGCAACTTGTTGATGCATGAGGATTATTTTTTTAGGACCAAAGAAGGCATTTAATTATTTTTACATGCTTCCGTTGTAACACGAAAATTTGTCATACAATTTAAATGTATTTGGTTCCTCACCCTGATAGGATCACTTTTTTCGAAGATAAATACTGCATAAACTAGCAGTCTTGAAGGTTTCGCGATTATTAAATTAATACCTAGTTTAGTTGATATATCGATTCCTAAGAATATAAAATCTATGATAACTATTTTACATATAAGGCATGTAATTAGTACATATCTACACAGAATTCCGTTGAACCTCATGATGAATGTATTTATCTCCAAGAGTACATAATTTGTATAGCGGTTAATATGACAAAATATACTGTCGCTTTAATTGTTATACATAGTATAGTACATATGTAATGTCTTTAAATTAGGTACTGATACTAACAATAATAAAATAAGATAATAATAATGAATTTACTAACAATATTCTTGTACGAGTCACATGTTACTCGAAATAAATGTTTTCTATTCTATTCTATTTACCATTTTCCAGCAGTATATTTATTTATTTATCGAACGAATTTATTTCAGCCAGATTGAGGCAAGATCATTTGAATAGACTATTGACACAGAGGTCAATAAATAATCACCGGTTTGTTGAACTTCAAACATGAAACACAAATATAAACGATCCGTAGGCTATTGTAAAGCAATATTAACCCTACATCACTGAATCCTTAAAGAAATGCCTTATTAAAATGTATAAAGCACATGAAAATTTATAGGAAAGCTTATTATTTTAACATACCCGACGTTAAGCAACGCTACGTGTACTACCTACGGCATAACTTGTAGCAGTATTTTTACGTCTAGTAGTGGAAATCATTAGTAGAGGCATTGGGGTAGATGTACTCATGTGGGTCATGGACCTTGAATAGGTTAATTCTGAAATAATTATTCCTCAGTCCGAAACGGATTAATAAAATATGCAAAAAAATATATTAAATAGAATAATGAGAATATGAACCAAATGTAGATTAACGTTGACGTTCTGGAGACAAGCGGTTACTATTTAAATCGAATCGAAAGAGTAGGTCAATGCCGCATTGACTATCGATTTCGGAAGGTGGCAGTAAACACTGAATCCATTTACACTACATAAGCTTGTATGTGTTGTTTGATAAGGAAAATATAGTCATGTCTTATTTTTTTATAATACCTCCTCATAAAACAACGATAATATTGATCAGTAAACAATGATATTTATTGAAGGTTACAAGACACTAAAGTAGAATAGAAGAGCACTGGACTAAAACTAACTGATATCAGAATACGGACGAATTCAACGTATTTATTTGAAGTCACTTGTCTGGCTTAGTAGGCGTAGGCCATTAACTTTTCTGCATTTAATATTACATCTCTTAGGGTGGGTTGCACCAAACCATCTGTAATCGTATGCGGTTATTTCAAATCTGATTGTACGGAAAGTTTGACAAGCTTGTATGGGATGACAACTGCCGGTGCCATATTTAGCGTTGTTCGGTCTGTAATTGTAAGTTGGTGAAACCCTCTCTTAGTTATAGCATAGCTTGACTTTGCGTAGTTATTAACTAGATAGATAATTAGGTTTGTAGATAATGTTGTTTTTCATATTTTTATCTTGTTCTCTCCAGTTAACACGTGTAGATTGACTGTAAGTGTTGATTTTATGAATAAATAAATAGTTTATCATCAACTAAGGAGGAAAAGGCTCTAAACTGCATTTCCATCAGAGAATAATCCTTTGACAAAAATTAGCATAACATTAATTCAGCAGAAACTAATTCGCAGTGCATTCACTTATTTTAAAACTTGATTTTCTGTGCAATACACCGACAAGGGTAATTATAATCAGCTACAACGTCGGTAAATAAAAACATATTTGTATCAATAGTGCGTGCTGTAAATTGAACACGAAATTGCGTCAGAAATTGCACGAGAACTTGGGTCACAGAATTATATTCAGCTGATTCTTCTATAATTTACACATTATCTGCCTCGTGACCACTATCGCCAGTATCGGAACCATTTCTCGATGTCAACAAATACTGTTGCTTATTGCTACCAATGTTTGTTGCCACGTCGAAAATTAATATTTTTACATAGGAACCTACTATATCTTTCAGATTTAAAAACTGGCATCTTTATGAAGAGCAGTTCCTCCCATTCTGTTCTAGTTTTAACCTTTACATAGACGCAAAAGGAATCTATTCATTCGGAATAAGCTATACAACTGAGGAGATTAACCCTCCATTAATCAGTTAATAATTTACTATTCCCAATGAAAAAACAGCTAAAGACTCTATATATACTATTATATAGTATTTAAAAATAATACACATACCTATAGCTTTAGTCATGCATGTCCTTGCAGAAACCAATGAAAACTGGTTTTTATTTGGAATATGTATTGTTACTCGCTCTCTTGTTTATACAAGTGTGTCTGTATATGTACCTCAATAATCCGAACTAATCGCGCTTCTGGCACAGTTCTTGTGAATGGCAGTGGTGCTAGGTTCATCAGACAGTAAATAAAACATTTAGTAGGTACCAGATAATTAAATATCTAACCAGAGGCAAGATGTAATGAGTAGCGGACGATGTTCAGTCGCCGCAATAAACCGCTTTAATTACCAACAGTGTTTACCGTAATGACATCACTGTTGACCATTCATGTTTAAGCACGTTGATATGTTTGTTAACGACTTTTAGTCCGGGACGTTTAGGGCGGACAGGACAAAAATATTGGTTTTACACCATCGTGCTAAATATGAACGAGAAAACAATGGCGGCATTAATCAAGCGAGGCGAAGCGAAGTTTAAAACAAAATAAGAGTTTGTTTCGCATCGACCGGCTAACCCTCGAGTGCCTCTAGCAGCTGATACGCACTTGATGTATGATCCTCATCAATTGGTTCCATAATATAACCGTCCATATAAAGAGTGAGACCGAAATATTAGATAGCTGTACTAAAAAAACCAACCGTATTCTTTACACGCTACTTTGGGAACCGACCGACTGCTAAAAGTCCTTGCGGCTGCATTCGTGCATTGCATGCTAAACCTGGAATAATAGCGGCATTATCAAAGAAAATTAGAATGAAAATGGTCCATCTTACAAATCAATCGGCTTGCAAAGTACAGCAACATGACATTCAAAGCAACTCAGAGAACAATAGAAGCAAAACAGCTACAACATGAACCCATAAAATAAAAGCAATAAGCGAGCAATAAATTCGAATATGTTGAATTCAGCATAAAGGAACTTCAACAATTAACCAACAACGTAAATAAGCAGCAATAGTTCCAAGCTATTCAGTAAGGTGCCAGGTCAATAGGAAGTAATTAATTACTGCAAAACTGAAAAGCTTATAAATATTTATGTGACAGCATTTGTGACAGAGCCCCGGTAGTTTGGTAGGGTGTACAATTTAGCTAACTATGAAATTAATATTCCTTTGCAAATCATACATCATAGAGACCGTAAATGTATTCAGAAAAAGATAAGTATATATTTATTTGTCGAGCCGTAACGTCATGACATCGGCGACCTATTCGTTCGTATCTCGTAACCCAGTTCGTGAAAGATTGGAGATAATCACTGTATGGAAATGTTAATGCATGTTTTTGTTTGTGCTTTAGATAAATGTCACCCCGAAATTTTATAAAGATAATGCAATATAGGGCTATAGAAAGATGTGATGTACTTGTGATAAACTTCGCAATATTATTGAGATTAAAGCAGAACCCAGCGAACATCCACGCTATGAACAACAAAACCAATTTGATTTTTTGAGTTGATTTGATTTTTGTGCCTTGTGACGCTAACTTGCAGTAAAGTACATGTCTATTTACATGAGTATCTTTGCAAGCAAACAAGGCTCAGGTCGCAATTGAGTTCAGGGTTCCCGGGGAGACACGGCATCTGCGCTGAAGGTGAAAGGAGGACACTGCCCGTGCCCGCTTAGCAGAACCTAGGCTTAGCATTAGCACCAATGCCATCTATATACGCTATCAGCTGCACTTATAGATTACTGCTGATGCTGATTATTGATATAAGGTTTAATACAAATCAGTAAGCCGTGTTTTAAGTATGTCTGTAAAAGCGTTGAAGCACTATGAAGCATGAGGTCCAATGAATCTTGTCAAAATTTATATATTAGTTACAGTGATTAGAGATGCGCCGAATATGGGTTTGACCGAATACAAACTTTCGGCCGAATATTAGCCGAATTATTCGGTTCAACCTAATTCCTTCTCTACTTGAACGGTAAAGTTTTTGTTCATTATCAAAACGAAATATTGGCAAAAAATAAGTTAAATCACTGTTAATAATGGGTCAAGTATGGATTTCACGAAGCAGTAACTAAAATAAACTCTTGTAACTTGTAACAAAACCCACTCAAAATAGTTCGTTCGGTAAATATTCGGCAGCTGAACTGAATAATTCGGCCGAATACCGAACATTCAAAAACATGCCAAATTTGCCGAATACCGAATAATAACCGAATATTCGGCGCATCCCTAATAGCAAGTGATAAATTGCATGTCAAATTATATCGTCATTTCGACCAGGAAAAATGACCAATAGTTAACTTTGTCAACGGTTAACCCAGTATTAACCAAAACAAAGTACAAAATGTCCATGTTTGTATTACGTCAACCGTGCTATACCGTTTCTAATATTGACCATATATATGCTCCATTACAGCATTTACAACAAATAATTTCAGATCGCGATAGGGCTATTTGAAAAACTTCAAATATTGCATGTAAACCGCAATTTCCCCAATGTTTCAGATTTTGGCATCGTTTCGGAAATTTCCAATGAAAGTGTAAACCTAACTATTCCTGTTCGTACCAATGGAGCTCCTGCGGACGTCAGAAAGAAAATTGCTATGATTCTGGGAAACGTGAAAATGTTGCCAAAATTTTAATTTTACAACTGTTTCGCCAATAGTCACCAGCTGCTATATCGCTGGAGCTTTTCTACGAGTACAATTAACGGAAAGTATTAAAACACATTTTAACTTGCTTTTGACCGCGGCTTTGTCCGGATATCTGATAGAACGCGTTAATCGCATTTCCATACAACCACCCCTTCATTTCCCTTAAGAGATTGATTCAGTGACGAAAACTTGTGTACCTTTCTGGGACTCAACCCATATGGAGTACGAAGATATCGATGCTACAAATCACGGTAACATACAGATACAGAAACTTTTGTAGTTATAATATTAGTGCACTTGTTATAATGGATTAAATTGGGAGGAATTTTCCGTGGGCACGGCACTGGTTTTGAATTAAGTATTCAAAATAGAGCAGTAGCCATTAACATAACAGGTTAACAGAATTGTTAATAGGCGCAAAACGGTAATTGAGTGTGTATTAGCAATATCCATTATTAAGCTGATCTAGGTTAACTACATAGTTAGTTCGGCCACCAATTATGTCCGTACCAGAAAAGAGGAGATCATACGCACAGTTTTTTGATAATGTGTAGTTATAACCATCGAATTTATAGCCAATGAGAGGATACCGTTGATATGTAGGAATTATGATCATAGTAGTTTATGTGGTCCAGAAAAAGTTAATTTCTTTCTGGTATGACAGTTCGAGATCGATTAATCTTGCATTTGTCGTGAATAAAGGACTAACTGTCATTAATGACTTATTAATTATATACCGACCGACCGGACGACGCCCTGTGGGTCGCCCAAAGTACAGTAGTAACTAATTTAGATTAGTTTTAATTTCTCGCAGTCTACATTGCCCCCTTTGCACCTTAATTATAATCAGTCAATCCCCTTGATTAACATAGACATTTCAATTACTTAGCCATAATCGATCAATTTAGAACAAACAACGATCAGGCTAGAATAGCTTAAGTAATCTTATCGCTATAACTGATTCGAGTCACGCAAGAACTTCGAACGATAGCCTCATGGGAATAAGACGACAAAGAAATGAAATGTTGAGGCCCTTTATTCGTAACACATTGTTCGAGGCTGGTATAAGTCGAAACTTTGTTTAAACTAAGGGTTAATTTTAGCAAGATCATGTAACTGAACGTGCGATCTACAAATGTCACTCGCTTAAATGCTATGTAGACGAACGCCACAAAATGCGAAACCAACGCAAATCAGACTGACGTCCCTTTGACTTCAAATAAGGACATGCAATACCTACAAGATAAGGTGATAATAGCTGTTATAGAAATGGAGCTATTGAAAGTTTAATTTATATTATTACCATTTATATTATTGGATTTTACCCAGGCCACTCTCCAACCGCGCACTCCTATCGCTTTATTGGGCCCGGCCTACAAAGCCACAGTCAGGTTCAAAAAAAAAAGAAAAAGGAATATAAAGTATAAACCTATAATTCGTGAGTCAGCAACAGAAGCACTAACTGGCCGTGACGTATAGGTATTACTACCGACCATGATCTGTTTCTATTAGGGTTCCATAGCCAAAATGGCGAAAACGGAACCATTCGTTTCGTCATGTCTGTCCGCCCGTATTTCACAGCCGATTTCCTCGGCGACTATAAGCACTATGGATAGGCCTTTAAAAATGATGTCGAGGTTTCTACAAACATTTTCCATTTCCGTCAACCGTTGGTGAGATATTACTTAAAACTGTGTCCCCCCCCCCCCCCCTGTAATTTCTGGAACTATGAAGTTTATGAAAAAAATTGAGATGGTGTGGTGTATATTAATAAATACTTTCAACCATTTCTGGTTTGAACAAAATAGGTGTAACGGGTTTTGAGTAATCGCTGAACTTCTGACGCCGAAAATTGTCCTGCCCAAACAACAGGCTGTAAGTGCCGCGAGTTCCCAATGAAGATACGATCTTTTTTTATTTAATGTATTGGATAGAGGTTTTAAATGTGTAGTACTAGCAGACGGTACGGAACCCTTCATTGTGCGTGGTCCAGCACGCACTTGGCCGGTGGTTTAATGGAGTATTTAACCAAACAGCAATGATGTTAATAATTTATCAGTGATGCAATTGCCTGATTACAGTTCATTACTTGCAAAAAAACGCTGTAAATTTGTAATATTTATAACTGCTATTGAAATTGTTCAATATCTCGTCATGTCATCCTCCTAGCGTTATTCCAGGACAGTAACCTCCTGAAGGATGCCCGGGGTCCGCTACCTAATGCCCAGTTTTGGCGTAGGCACTAGTTTTTACGTAAGCGACTGCCATCAGACATTCCAACCCAAGGGGGAAACTAGACCTTAATGGGATTAAACTTGTCAAGAGAGTGGGCAACTTGACTGTTAGAAGTTCTCTAAATCTGTGTAAATCTCTCGTATTTGACAGTAATAATTAACTTTGGAAAACGTGCTTGTGCCATAGCTATGACTCAATAGTAGGAATACTTGCTTCGAGTTAAAACGTGTGTCACTAACAGCTAATACGACATCATCTGAGCGCGACCCAAGTAAGGAGTGTGTAATGTCTATGATTGATTGCTTCTCAAAAAACAACGAACAATAATAACAACATACAACGAAAACGTTACTATTCGTCTCTGTAAATGTTCCAAGCGAACAATAAGTTTGCAACCAAAACCCTGCTCAGCCAAAACAGACTTTTCGCCTACACCATAAGCACCAATGGGAGATGGTGCTGTTAATGTCAATATATCGGAGGCCGTTCCCTTTTGTTTCTGTTGTGCGTTATCGGCGTTACGCAAGTCTTCAGTTGAGCGGCCGGAGGACTGGCAAGGCGGTCATGGCCGGCCGTCGCTCCGCCGGCGTTGCTAGCCGCCGCCAACGATGGAAACTGATGGAAAATTTTCATGTTTGCTATTACCCTTTCAAATTGAAAATTATTTATTCTGCAAGTTAGATCACACGAATTTGTCACGTCTGAGTCTACTATAGATGCGCTATTCGCCTTTCTAGTATCGTTCTAGTAAGTTAGGGGTTAATACCATCTAAAAAAGATGTAGGACCTTAGTAACAACGTGTCATTATAATATATGACAATACAATACAAATACTCTTTATTGCACACCTCAATAAAAATACAAAGCAGTTCAGAAACATAACGCAGCGAGATATAAGCAGAGGTAGACAACAGGCGGTCTTATCGCTAAAGAGCGATCTCTTCCCGACAACCTTAGGTGATATGCATATGATGCCTAAGTTTATTAGACGCATATCGACGATCATCCAACGAAGATAGAAGAAAGGTAGAGGAAAAATTGATGCGCGAAGATGGAAACACTAGCTTTCCACGTCTCTGATAGTATCCAGTCTAGAATTCTCATAGATAAAGTACAACAAGATACTACAGATAAACTTATTCAGCCTACCGTCAAATATATAGGTGCCATTCATTGAAGATGCCTTTGCTATCTATGCCCACGCCTTTGTTAATAGTTGTTGTATTTTTAATACAGCTTAGTTCACTAAACAAAACAAGTAGCAAGAAAGGGCTATTAATTGTTTCGCAGCGCCTGTGACTGCCAGCACGGCCTAATCCAAAGATAATATAATCACTACGAAATCAAAACACCCCCATACTTTCCAAAACGTTCTTAGAAAAAATATAAACAACACATTTGAAATTTTAATTCGAAACTTCAATGATTATAACCAAAGTCACGATCCAAACGCCTTTGGAATTGTTAAAGACACGCGGCAGAGCTTTTGACCGCGTACAACAAGTCAAACCACATGACAAGCATTGGAATAACATAAATCATGGGAAGTTGAATTTCAATACTAGGTATGCTGAGTGTTTTTGCGTTGGCCGATACTTTATAAAACTATTAATGAATTTTGAAACTTCTAACTTCCAATTTTTTCGTAGGGATTACTTTGATACAACTCGGCCAATGCAAATGATCTAAGCATTTATACTGATTCGTATCGTGTTGGGTACGCAACGCCGGAACCACAGTCAACTAATCAAACCTGTAATTGTTAGAACCATACGTAACTTCATTAACCATATCAGGACCTACTAGGGTAGAGTGAATCTAGCAGCCGCTCTAGACGCCAAGTGCCTTGCCTAAATTATAGGCGCCTTTCGAGTGTAAATCGCTCCACCCTTAACACAGGGGCTAGGGCCTGCGCTGAATCTCCAAATAGTGAGTACTAGAAGGATTAGCGTATCGCCAACTATCCTACCTATGCAATGAAACATCGGTTGGACGCACACTCGTGGTTCGTGCTTGTGATGACCGAAAAGCTCTTGACAGCACATTACTAGATACGTCACGCGTCATTCCATTGGCTAACGCTGTTGATGTGTCAGCAAGCTAAAGAGAAGCTATTTGATATATCAAAACAAAATCAATAATGAAAAGGTGAGCAAGGAAATTGTTCACTCGGTATTTGGCTCAATTTTTATATCGCAAAATTCGCAAACGATCGACAGTATTGATTTTCATTACGCGTTTGTACATATTTGTGGAAACAGAATACTCATGTACATACAATTGTTCATATTAGGCCTTTTATATGGAAAGTTCTCATACTATCAGACTAATACAATATATTTCATGATATTGTCTTCGAACCTGACTTTTGACAATATTACCTTCTCCTGGCAATGACGAACAAGTGTTTATGAAGAACCTGAGAAAGACTTACAAGTGCTCTTACCCTCGTTTCTCGAAACAACACCATTATCGTGTACCCAGGAGGCCATTGTAATAGAGGTTTTACAAACACTAAGAATTCGTCAGCAATCAACACTTTTCACTACAGAAATGAAATGCCACATAAAATAATCACAATGATCGACTCTTGACTGCCGAAGTCACGCAGCAAAATACATAACGAAATCATAGACTAGGGGCATCCCCCGCACATAATAAATAACGTTCCTATATACGCGATCAAGATACCATAAGTTCAAATTTCATGTAGAACATTTCATGTTAGATATTATTATCATGAAGTTAATGACAATCGACGAAAACTAACATGTCTACACTACAATAATACACGGTTTCATTCGTTTTAAAGTAGTTGTCCATTCGAGCGACAGATAGGGAGATAGGTACTTCGTTTTCGGTCCACGGTAGGCCCTTGATACAAATAAGTACTATGGAACGCAGTCTTTGTTATTATGACCCACTTATGACTTGACATTGTGGTTGGTGGCTATAACCGAAGGTCGTTAATAGTAATTGGGTATTATTTGACACATGTTAAAATTTATTAACATAGTGAGGCTACATGAATGAATAACCTTCAAATTATCACAATAAATAGTAATAAAACAAATTTAATAAAAATCAAATTCGAAAAAAAAAATGTTTTTATTTTTAGTTTTCCGTGCTTAAAGGGTACGGTCAAACGGGATCCTATTACTAAGACTGCAATGTCCGTCTGTCTGCCCGTCTGTCACCAGGCTGTATCTCATGAACCGTGATTGTTAGACAGTCGAAATTTTCATAGATGACGTATTTCTGTTATTCAACAAATACTAAAAAACAGAATAAAATATTTTTTAAGGGGGCTCCCCTATAGAGCGTTTTCAGTGCTCAAAAATTTAGCCTCTCATTTTCGTCGTTTGTGTTGCTTTAATTATAGTTGGTCCCATAAAAACATTCGATCGTCTTTAAAAACTGGTTTGGAATGGCACCATAAAAGCGGATCAAAATCAAATTAGTCGAATAGCGAATTATTTAGGTACGCATCCAAAAAAATGCCTGCGTAGCGTAACATAACCCGCATCATGTGGCTAGATTTCGACAGTGTGTATCTAAAGTGATGTTTATTTATAATGCGGGTTACAATCCCATTTGAACCGCAGCATCTTAACAAAGACATGACAACCCTATCCCCATCTATAATATCCCAGGATATTCAATTCACCACTCAAAATAAAACGACAAGGCAGGCTATACCCGTCTCGTTTACCCGTACCGCACTGGTACAACATCCCTTTAATCAGCTGACGGGATCGAGATGCAGGTAGCAATAACCCATCCGTCGAGATATGCATTCCAGAATGTTAAGAGCCAAGATTATAACGCCATAAATACTATATATGTATGTAATTGGGTCATTCTACTTTTACATGACCAGTTTTCTATTACAAACTATTTTACATTATTTACTATACAAGTATATAGTGTTGTGTTCCTGGAGGTGAGCAAGGTTGCCAGAGCTCCCGAGGATGCACTGTGTTGAGAGCGAGGGACCTAAATGTGTTCCTTCTGCTGTCAACACAGTGCATCCTCAAATCTTATAAAGGGTCGGCAACGCGCACGTGACTCCTTTGGAGTTGCGGGTGTCTATAGGCTGCGGTGGCCGCTTACCATCAGGTGGACCGTACGCTTGTTTGCCACCGGCGTTGTATAAAAATAAAAATTAGTTTGTAATAGAAAACTGGTCATGAAAAGTATTTATACTTAATATATTAACATATTGCTGTAAAAGGTGGGTAAGACAGCGGTAAAAACCATTTTTTCGTACAAATGGTGAGACATCCAAGGACCACTGAGTTACTCGATTTATGGATATTAGCTGTGGTTCGTTAATTACCAAAACTATCGGAAGGGATACTACAATTAAACCTCTTTATAAATATATAAATATTTTTGGACAATCTTACACAAATCAACCTAGTCCCAAACTAAGCAAAGCTTGTACTATGGGTACCAAGTGACGATATACATACTTATATAGATAAATAGATACTTAAATACATAGAAAACATCCAAGACTCAGGAACAAATATTCGTGTTCATCACACAAATACATGCCCTGACCGGGATTCGAACCCGGGACCTCTAGCTTCGAAGCGAAGGCAGGGTCACTACCAACTAGGCTAAAGCGGTCGTCGAAGAAAATAACAATACAAAAATATGAAGTAAGGGCCAAGTGTTCCGAAATCTGCAGTCTGAAAATTATGTACATGAAAAAGTAGAATGGCCCAATTACCAATTATAAAAGTGAGACTCCTGAAGAAAGAATAATGGGTTATATGTAGGGAATGCAATCCCGATCCCGCGAGATCCCGATCTCGCGAGATTTCGGGTAATTTTTCGGGATCAATCCCGACGCATCATATGACGAGATCCCGTTCGAGATTGACGGGATTGGGCGGCAGTAGTCAGCGACGCTACACACGTCCACTCGGGGTCTAAACCCTTTGTTTTTTAAGGAGTCATTTTCAAAATCACTCGTCTTAGGTAACTACTTCCTAATTCCTTTGAAATATGTTTATTATTTTGATTACCTAATTTACCTATGTTAATTTCCTTAAAACCTGATAATTATTTTTGGTTGGTAAGATTAAAGAATAAAGGTTTTTATTTTCTTTCGAGTAATATGTTATTTTACTTAACCTTACTATCACAAACAAACAGTTATTAGCTTTTTTAGTCATCTAAATTTATTATTCTTTTTAAACTAGACGGGATCCCGAAAATTCCGGGATCCCGCGGGATTGATATTTCTAATCCCGCGGGATCTCGAATTTGCAATCTCGAGTCGGGATTGCATTCCCTAGTTATATGGATGGAAAAATCAAGTAATTACCCAGAATTATATTTGAAAATTACTTTCCTATTCACATTCACGCTGATTACGCAATCTCGAGAATTGGCAATTCGTCTTTATAAATCAGCTATACTTCGGAAAGAATAAGTTTCATTTATTTAAATTGACTGTTTTGTTTTAGGAGACATTGACATTGACCTCATGCATTTTGGAAGACCTACTGCTAAATAATCAAATTATACAGTATCATCTGAATTTACAAATTTGTTTCACAGAATTCACTCGCATTTTGTGAGATATTTTTCTATAAGGATAACAAGTTCCATGGAAATTATTAGATATGCAATGGTAGTACCATTCCAGTGCCTTTACCATGAGTTTACATGACCGTATTCGCTAGCGACTGCGTAAAAATTTGTATGGGCAAAAGCACAACGCCTCTAGCGGTTACGCAGTAGAACTAAGAATCGGCATACTTAATCGTTTACGCAGTCGCTAGCGAGTACGGTCATGCAAACTCATGGTAAAGGCACTGGCATAACACGGATATATGTACTTGTACTAGGTTAGTCTGTTGACTCAAACTTTACTCCAAAAGAAACAAGGCAAAAAAATATGCCAAATGGTGAAAATACTATTCAAATATTTCAAAAAATAACTAGGGCTCGGAAACCGGTTTCGTCTTCATACAATTAACCGGTTAAAATCGGTTAGTTGCGTTTCACGATATTATTTCGTACTTTAAATCATTTATTTCATAGATGATGGTTAACAAGAACAAATCTTAAAATAAAAATGGAGACATGACAAATACTTTAAGAGATACTTCAAAAATAGTAAAAACCGGTCCCGAGCCCTGGCTACAACCGTTTTAATGTTGCTGGTTAGAGAGAAAGCGCGACAGATCAGTGACGTCATTGACAACGAGCGCCATAGTAAATGAAGATCGTTCCAATACAAAGGTGCGTTTTGCTGAAAAGGGACAGAGTATGGCCCCTCTTAAAACTTTAAAGACTTATAATTATGTAATTAGTTATTATTTTGAGTTATTTTTTCGCCATATGATTAAGAAATTGATTCTTTTTCGAGAAAAATCGAACTTATTGATTTTCTTTTATCTTGTGTCAACATCCCTATGGTTTACTTGAAGAGAAGCGTATGCTCAGTAGTTGGCAATTACGGGCCGAAAACGATAATGATGATGATGATTGTTAGGTTTCAGAAATTGAATCAAATGACTGGTATTGTATATTAACTTATATTTCAACATATTCCCAAGTTTTGGCTTCTAAAAGTTTTTAATAGGTACATGATTATTGAAAGTTTGTTGACAATCGTATTTTTCTCCATTGTGTACCCATTTTACTTTATTTTCATATTTTGAAGTATAATTTGGAATATGAAAATATGTTAGTGATAAAAATTAAAACTATAACACTTTTTTTGTGAATTTTGGAATCCTTAAGCTCCCGTTTTTTATGGCTGCCAATAAAAAAAAAGTAAGTATTTTAATATGCTTGACAGGTCATAGTAGACACCTACATATGTATAATAGGAATCTATAATACTTGAATATAGGCCAACATTCTTAACCCTGTTGTAAAAATATTTGCTATAACTGGAATCTAAACTAACAAATACTAGCTATGCAGGCAGTGGAACTACACTGGACAAATTGGCTATTGAAAATAGGATCACATATTCTGAATTAGATTGAACGGAAAATCAATGTGTTTATGATATTACTATTTTGGTTACCATTGTTCAGTATTTTTTACTATAATAATCAAAATCATACACAAGTTGTCCTTATGATAGACAACAACATGTCTTTATACAAGACAATATTAGGAGGAAGACAAGTGTACCTATGTTAAAATTATATTCAGGTTAAAACTCTGCTTCTAGGCAGAATTTCTATAAAATATTATAGAATTTTGAACCTTATTGTTTGAGTAAATTAGTTTTTTTTATGAATTACTTTGATGCAACTTTGCCAACTCAAATGATTTCAAGTAAGTACATATTATTATTTACATAAATAGCAATTGTTTAATAGTTTGATTGCTGTTATAAGTAGTTACCAATGTTACCATAGTATGAATACCTACTGTACTAAATCATATTGAAGTATACCTAGTTGTCATAAAAATATACATGAGGTGAGTATAGTTACACTTCTACACACATTTCCTGTTTCCTGAATTAATAAACCCTTATTATGCTTATGTAAGGATAAATTATCTAAAAATGGTCACAATAACAAAGCGTAGATCTAGAACTTGGACAAGGACGAGCAAATGTGCGTTATTACCGCAGCTTACAAAATGAAAACAGAAACCTCTCGTATAAATAACATATAGATGTATGTATTTTTTTTTTGTAAAACGTGATGGTACGACCTGACACCAGTCAAAGAACTTTGAAACAAAAAAAAGTATGAAGTCAATATACATTAATATTTTTTTCTGCACCGGCGATCTTTACAAATTATTAACCTGCCCAAATATCAGGTTCGTCACGGCTGACAACAATACTTACAAGAACCGATGGTAGATCGAACAACTCAATTTACTTGTCTATCAAAAGAATATAGTTACTCACCGAGGTTACTGGTTTTCTTATTTCACCCATAATCCTTCATTGAGCGCAAATGAATTGGAAGAAAACCTTGGATTCTCTTCCGATGAAAGTTATGCCGAAGGCGTGAAGCGGTGAATTTAAATTCCGTTGACAGCTGACAGCTCGAATAAAATACATAGACAAAATACCATAGAATAGAACGTAAAAATATTTTGAATAAAGGCTTAGATTACATGAATCCAGACTTCTTGCAACCTTGTAACAGTTGAAACCTCATCATAGTGTTCACCATTACGGAACCCTTAGAAATTAGAAACGCGAATAAAATTAATGCAAACAGTGGTGTTTGCACGCATGTTGCAGCAGTGGTTATATTGGTTCTCTTTGGGTTGCAGGATTGTATGCGTCTATGCGAACAGTCACTCTTATCTGTGGGTGGACTCTTGTCTGTCCGTCTCTAGCTTGAAACTATCTCTGACATTTGAGAAACCGCCTATCAGCCCGGCGTAATTCTGTCGCCGAACTCGCCGAATTCTAGCTGTATATGGCTACTCATTTCTTAAAATCGAATATTTTGATAAGTAATTACGGTAATTATAAAAATTTTACTTTTGCATCCAAAATGTAACTTTTCAAGAAACGAAACGTAATATCCGTCACAGGGATCCTGGCAACACTGGAAACTATAGAGTATAGAATATAGTTTGCGTTGTCGAATGTCGAAAGTGTTGAAGGTTGATAATTTTATTTTAATACTGTTAAATTTTATTAAAATACTTATTCTATGATAATTTGTTAACTAATACGTTAGTTATCTTTATCTCATATTAGACTTGTATGCAAAGAAATTTCTCAAATACTACCTTTGCAGAAACTGAGAGGTTAAGTGTCAACAAACCTAGGTGCCGCCGTTTTTACAGCAAAACAGTAAGGTTTTTCATCGTATTATAAATGAATAGTGAAAAGAGAAATGCCCGGGGTCGTGGACGAGGCAGGGGCCGCGGACGGGGTCGCGGGAGAGGCCGCGGACGGGCCAAGAAAGTGCCTAAGGTGATGTCTTCTGATGAAGAAGAATGCTCAGTAGAAGAAACTTCACAGGACCAAGAGGAATCTGTTAATGAGGAGTCGAAAGAGGAAATTGAACAAGTTGAGCCTCCAAAACGTGAGTTAATTGAGTATTTTAGCTTGCCTATGCAGTAATAGGGAGCTATATGCACCATTTCTTAGAATCTGGTCGTTTGATTAAGTATCAAAGTGAAAGATACTTGTATACAAATACAGCATGTTTTTTGTTCATTCACGATAATCAGATCAGTTTAGGTTAGACATATGATTAAGCTTGTGAGGCAAAAACAATCTTATATGACCAACAGCGCAGACATCTCAATAGGTTATATGGTCAATTTTTATACCATGTTTTAGTAAAATTCGTGTTTAAAACATGACCATATAACCTATCCTGCTAGCTGTTAATTACCATCACAATTCCTACATATTTAACAATATAAATTGTAATATTACTCTTCCAGTGGAAGTCCCATCAGACATATCACAACTAGAAGCCCCAGTGTTCACCACACTGCAGCGGGGCCCGCCTGAGCCCATGCTACGGCTGGACTGGGACCATCGCGCCTCACTCATAGGCGAGAAAGTCTTGAATCCTATGATATACTGCTGTGATATGTGCTCAAAGCCTATACTTATTTATGGTAGAATGGTAAGTGACCATGTATCATTTACTAACCTACCTTTGATCTGTTTGCCAAGTTCGGCCAATATTTTTTTAAATCTCTTTTGCTTGCTTTGCTTAAGTTATAGCTACTCTTGCAGCAAGGTATTAATTTCTTTTAATAAACTTTCCCAGTAAATACGAAAAAAAAAAATTATGGGCTATTTGACTAAAAATTTTTTATGGTGCCATTCAAACCAGTTTTTAGTGAAAATCAAATGTTTGTATGCGACCAACTACAATTAGAACAACACAAAAGACAAAAAGGATAGGCAAATTACAATATAACTGACACACACTGAAAACTCCATACTGAATAGGCAGGGAAATGTGACGTACCAGTGCAATGGCCCCGTAATACCACTGTAAGGAAAAAAAAAGAGTTATTTGTCATTTTTGTCTTACATTTTCTTTTTTATTGAAACATGACAATTGTATTGGTAAATTTTAATTTACATTTCACTTAAAAAAAAAAAACAAAGATTTGCGAATCTTTATAGTCCCATATCTTTATAGGATTTTGATTAATTTACTATTTATTGTGATAATTTGATGGTCTTCTATCTATATAACAACACTATGTTATTCATTTTAACATGTGTCAAATACCCAGTTAAGCCGTCCTCTCCCAGTGAAAAAAATAAACAATAGCATTTTTTTGTTATAATCCCGGGGATCCCCGGGACCGGTAGATGACGTGTTAATAATAAATGCAACACTAGTGTCAGTCAGCTTTAAAAATATTTCTTGTTGATTAAAGTATGCTTCATGTCATCCAATGTATATTGGGCTTCAGTACATTTCATAGTAATCACTATTACATATTCATTTAGTGAGGTGTCTTCGGGTACTTATGAATGTCAGGTAATTCCGAAAATAACAAATTCCAGCGCTTAACTACACAAGCGATTTTGTTGCATCTAGCCTCAGATCTAACATAAATCTAAACATCAACAAAAACAAATGTTAAAATGGTTGTTGATGAAAGAAACCTTAATAGACAATGTAATGTTTTTTTCCAGATCCCATGCAAACATGTATTCTGCTTGTCTTGTGCGCGGGCTGACCACACACACTGTCCGCGATGTCGGGAGAAGGTATTTTCTCATTACTAGAAGTATGGTTGATATAATTTGTGAAAATTGTGATGTACAAATTATAACTACTATTACATATTTCAACTTTGAAGCCATAATAATCATCATTCTTTAATCTCAGATGTGTCAGTTATGATATATACAAGACTAGGGACCCGCCCCGGCTTCGCACGGGTGCACTATTTAATGGATGTTATTATACATATAAAAC
Source organism: Epiblema foenella (assembly GCA_963556455.1). Classification (NCBI taxonomy): domain Eukaryota; kingdom Metazoa; phylum Arthropoda; class Insecta; order Lepidoptera; family Tortricidae; genus Epiblema; species Epiblema foenella. Next base: position 4,758,045 of record OY747105.1, read on the forward strand.
TTCCTCTTCAATCACTCTGTCTATTAAAAAATCCGTTGCGTAGTTTTAAAGATTTAAGCATACATAGGGATATAGGGACAGAGAAAGCGACTTTGTTTTATACTATGTAGTGATAATACTTAACAAGAATAGCTTAAATAACATTAAAACTAACCAGGCACGTATCCAGAGGGGGGAATAGTTGGGATTTATCCCCCCCCCCCGAAAACGTTCTTAGCCTTTTTTATAGTACAGTAATTACAGCGATTTTTACACAGTTCACATGGTTGTTTCAATGTTTGTCGTCGTCGTCGTCCCGAACCAAAAGTCTGGATGCGTGCCTGAAACTAACTTAAATCTAAAACAGGCCCTCGGGGCATTGTAGGTACCAAGGATGCTGGCGTCAACCAGAAGCTTTGCAATTTCAGTAAATAACTCCCCCCTCCTCTCTCTCCTGACCCTATGGATCTAGAGTTTTCAGATTGTGCTCTTATTCCTGCCAGGTTACCAGCCAATGCTGACTAACTGTGAACTTGTGAACAGGTGCTGCGCGTGGAGCAGACGGGGCTGGGCACCGTGTTCATGTGCACGCACTCGGGCACGCGGTACGGCAACACCGGCTGCCGGCGGACCTACCTCTCGCAGGTACACCCAGTGATTAGCAAATTATATTTTTTCCGAGGTCTTCTATCAGTTAATTGTTTGCTAATTGCTACTAGTACAGTCAGCAGCAGAAGTAGCTTTACAATCGAGGTGCTCAGAAAGAGGTGTACGTTTCAACTGTCAAATAGTTATTTGTTATACAAGGGTGCAAAGTTGTATTTTAACCGCGAGTGTGTAATTGAAACACGAGCTAGCGAATGGATTCTAGGATTGAACCACGAGCTAGCGAAGGGATTCTATTCGAAAATAGAATCCTGAGCGAAGCGAGTGGCTCAAAAATAGAATCCTGAGCGTAGCGAGTGTTGCAACACGCGAGACGTAAAATAACTTTGCAGCCGTGTATAACACAAATCTTTTCACCTCACTAGAGCGAGGAATTTTTTTTTTTCCTCCTCCTCGTCCTAACGTTGACAATTGCGTCCTAAATATAGTTGTCCACTACCTTAACTTTTTAACTAACTTAGTTTTTTAACACAACAGCACAATATAAAATGATTGTTGCTGGACTATCTGGACTGGCCTTTACGTGTTATTATGTTTAAAAAAGTTACAAATAGCGCGTTCGAATTTCAAATATTCTTTGCACTCTTGTGGATAAAATGCAGTTTTGCTATCTGTTTTTAAAGAATAAAAAAGGGCTTTCCGAGCTAGTGAGGTGAAAAATATATTGACAGCTAGGCTAGCATTTACCTGTCAGCGCGTTACAAATATCTGAGATGCTAACTTAGCTGTCAAGAAATTTATGTCGATTTAAACGTAAACGTCTTTGTGAATACCTCGTCCGCGTATATATATCTGCTGATGACAGTACAGTCAATAATATATCACCTAACTAGCTTTTGCCCATGACTTTTCTCAGCTTAGAATTCGTTCATCGCGATAGAATTTTATCGCTCTTTTTTCCTATCCGGCTCTTACCTAGTCATCACTCTTCCATACAAACATCCATGTTTCTCTGTCCATTAGTATGAAATTAATAAATAAATGAACTTTATTCTGCAAGTATGCCGCGATGACACTTTTAAAAGTCTAAAACTACTAGTGTTTCTCAAGAGACCACTGTGGAGAAGAAAAATTTATGGATTTAATAATGTTACAGAGGGACTTGCAAGCACACATTAATCACCGGCACGTGGCGGCCGGAGAGGCACCCGCGGAGCCCCCCGCCGTCGCCGTCGTCAAACCCATCTCGGTGAGAACAACTGTATCACCACACACATACATACCGACATCGCGACAACACTGACACATATAGCCTATTCGTCCCGGTACCGCCGCACACCGGGTAGTCAGTCGGGCCTAGCTGAGTTTCTTGCCGGACTCTTCTCAGCTAGGCTAGGTTTAGTGAACCGGCGACAAAACTCCCAGTAGCTCGATTCCACTCACACCTCAGATTCGGTTGAAACCGCTCAACTAATTTCACTGGAGCGCAAACTCTTAGAGTATTCCAGTGTTCCAAACCACATGCGTGGTCGTGTCGGAGGTTTTCCCCTGGATTTTCCCCAGGCTACTCTCCAACCGCGCACTCCTATAGCTTTATTGGGGCCAGCTTATAAAGCCACAGTCAGGTTAAAAAAAACATACACACTTACATACATACATACATACATACATACATAAACTCACGCCTGTATTACCAAAAGGGGTAGGCAGAGCACATGGAATTTAATTTCAGTGTCACTGTAATATAATAGACGGTCACTCACGTCTTTAAGGTCGAATATCGCTCGACATGACCACCGGCCTACATCGGCAGCCGCGCGCGAGCGCACAGTGCTAGACGCGCAGCCGTCGCACTTGGTTCTCATGATTAAGGGCCACGTATTGGTCCGAAACATGTTGAGCGATATTCGACCTTAACGACGTGAGTGGCCCGTTTATTATATTTCAACTAGCGACCCGCCACGGCTTCGCACGGGTGCACTATTTAATGGATGTTATTGTACATATAAACCTTCCTCTTCAATCACTCTATCTATTAAAAAAAACCGCATCAAAATCCGTTGCGTAGTTTTAAAGATTTAAGCATACATAGGGATATAGGGACAGAGAAAGCGACTTTGTTTTATACTATGTAGTGATATGTTTGAAACTCACGGGAGTTCTTAAATTCAGTGCCACTATATCATCCTAAGGTTTTCCCGGTTGTGCCCTGAGGCACCTTGGGACCGCTTTCACCCCTAATCCCAAGGTGTTTTTGGCGTAGGAACTAGATTTTCTAAAAATACCATTTGACCTCCCAACTTACACGGAAACCTAGACCTTTTTCGGGATCAGTTTGACCGGTTTCCTTGTTTTCTATGTTACTACGACCGGTCTAGTAGTTTAGTTTATCCAGAAATCACGCAGGGTTCCGGCGCGGGGGGGGTCATGAAAACCTCACGACTGATCACGTAGGGGGGGGGGGGGTTACAACGTACACCTCACATGTACCTAATTGAAATTTTGGAGCGCTCACATAACACATATACGAAAATAAACAGAATATCAACTAACACAATAACATTTTAGTCTAAATTTTAAATAGTGAAAAAATACAAGTGAGGTTTTGTGGGGGGTCTCCTAGAACCACACTAAGGGGGAGGGGGGGTCTAAAAGTGGGCCAAAAATAACTCACGTGATTTCTGGATAAGTTCTAGTGGGTAGTGACCTACAAAGCTGGCGGTTCTGGGTTCGAATCCCGGTAAGGACAAATGTTTTTGTGATGAACAATGAGCATGAATATTTGTTTCAAACTCTGATTATTTCTGATTATTAATTTATATTTATTAAATTCCAAGACACATTACTGAACTTACGGATTCTAAATTTAAGTATGTCGTGAAACAGACACTTATTTCAAAAGCATATTATAAGATAAACGATTATATCATGGATAGGGATGTTTGGCAGTGATAGCGTCCCGCACAAATAATCTAACACAGAAATATTTTGTCCTTAATATTAAAAAATATGTATGTATGTTTATATTGTAGCATTTGAATTCTGTAGTATTATGATACTGTTATTTTATATACATTGTATATTGTTTTGAAAAAATGTCACCTCGCCGGGTTTCTTACGCCGGTTCTTCTCGAGGCAGAGGTTTATTTTATGAACCGGTGGTAATTTTTTGACATTCATAAGTGCATGTAACATGCCTAAATTGAAGAATAAATGATTTCATTTCATTAAATATATCGTCGTCTCGTACGCATACTCGTAACACAAGCCTAGCGTACTGTGGCGTTTGTCCGATTTGTGTGAGATTGCCACCAGGGCTCGGAACCGGTTTTTACTATTTTTGAAATATCTCCTAAAGTATTTGTCATATCTCCATTTTTATTTTAAGATTTGTTTTTGTTAACCTTCATTTATGAAATAAATGATTTAAAGTACGAAATAATATCGTAAAACGCAATTAACCGAAATTTTTAACCGGTTAATTGTATGAAGACGAAACCGGTTTCCGAGCCCTGATTGCCACCTATAGGTAAAGCCTGACCAGAAATATATGACCGTCCGCCATGTTGCCGAATTTCATTGTAACTAATTTCGTACACTGGCAATAATTATAATGACAGGTCGTTAGAGTTATCAGTGTCACAGTTGCGGTTTATTTCAATAATAGTAGTGTCGAAAATAAAATAATTAAAAAAAAACACCTAAAACGATAAACTGGACGACTTCCTTAAATCCACCGATGTTCCACAATGCCTGAAGACTCCCTCTACAACCAGGCACGTATTCAGAGGGGGGGATAGTTGGGATTTATCCCCCCCCGAAAACGTTTTTAGCCAGTAGTGATTACAGCGATTTTTACACAGTTCACATGGTTGTTTTAATGTTTGCCCCCCCGAACCAAAAGTTTGGATACGTGCCTGTCTACAACCAATGTGTACTGCCCACCATGACGTATGGTGCCGAGACATGGACGCTTACAAATGAGGCTGTGCACAAAATCCAAGTAGCACAGAGAGCCATGGAGCGCGCCATGCCCGGCATTAGACTGCAAGACCGGGTGAGGAATGCCGAGATCCGACGCCGCACAAAAGTGCGTGACGTCGGATGTGTCATTACCAAACTCAAGTAGAATTGGGCAGGACACCTTGCGAGGCAGAGTGGTGGCAGGTAGACCAAAATAGTGTCAGACTGGTGGCCACTTTGTGGTAAAAGGAGCGTCAGGCGTCCACCGGCTCGATGAGTCGACGATATTAGGAAGATCGCGGGTCACTCTTGGATGAGACTGGCTCAGGAGCGGGACGAGTGGCGTACTCGAAGAGAGGCCTACGCTCAGCAGTGGGCGATTACAGGCTGAAAATGATGATGATGAGCTAAAACGATTCCTAGTCAAAAGCGGAACATTATTAATAATGTATGTAATAAACAGCTGAAAAAGAATACGCTCGGGAATTGAAACTATGTCGCTGCAAAACATTTCATAATTAACATCAGAGCCGGTCGGTAAATAAGTCGACATGTCATTTAGTAGCCATATAAATCAGAATAATAAATAGCGCCCTCTTATATATTTGTGGTCGGGGTTTAATATTTATTTATTTATTATGTTTACTGTCATTGTTAAACTATAAATTTATGATACTTCGTACATTTTTTTTGAGCTCAGTGGAAAGTGTCTAATCACAAGTAAATATATCTTCTGACATGATATCTGTTGCCCACAGCTGGGCACAGTGGCCAACGACCCACGGCACGTGTCAACTCGTCGCAACCTCATCACGGTGCCGCTGCAGGAGGCGCCCGAACCAAACTATTACAGTTACTACCCGGTCAGTACTTTGTGTCCAGGCAGGCACGTGTCTATTCTCCTTACGAGCCTTAAAGGCTTTCGACCCCTGACACAAACTCCTCGAGTGGCATGTAAAGTAGCGAGGTAACCGGGCAGAGAGGTACAGTAGTACCCAACTGATATGACTTATCGATGTACCTGCGCAGAAGATGAATTTTTAAAGCGCGGGAAATGCTATTGACCAATCGGCACGCTCCACGCACCGCGCTTCTTTTTCCTGTACTGTCTTCATTAGTCCGCCATGTTAGCGCGCGCCGCGTGGCATGTTAGACAGCCGCCATACTTCTGACCGAGTGCACGCGCATTATGAACCTTATAGTAGTGATCTAAGGTTAATTGTAAGTTTTAAGCATTCTTTTGTTAATCTTCGGAGCGATACTTTCTTTTCTGCGCGAACGAAGATTCACGACGCGCCTTATCAGTTGGGTACTACTGTAGTATCGAGGGGTGAGTGGTCAAACCCGATAAGTCATCCAAATGGTTTTTTTGTAAATAGTACTCTGCGTAATGGATGTTGAGTTCTTATTTCAAAAATCAATTATCTCGATATACAGGAGAGAGAGACCCCCGAGTCATTAGGCAGGAGTAGTGTGGGAGAGCCATTAACCTCTTCACCGCCACAGCAGCCTTCGTATGTTGTGTCTCACACGTCACAGAGCAAACGACCGAAAATGAGCCTTACTTGACAGCACGTAGGTTGCTTTACATCGACTTGATATGAAGTCATGGCGTGTGGGGCACCAAATGTACAGACTTTATATCAAGTCAATGGCGGCGAAGAGGTTAAAGGTTCGCAAACCTTCATGAATCATGATATACCTTTAAGAGGCCTTACAAGTTTGTAAATGTTTTCAAATTATGACAAAAGTATTGATAATACCAATAAAGTGAATAAAGGATACGAGAATTTTATTAAAGTTTTAGATAGTAACACAGCCATTTTTTGATTGAATAGTGTGTAGTACAATTCAAGCGGAAAAATGCAGTTTTTAGCTTGAAAATGGTCGATTTGGAGAGATGTTTGAAAAGATATTTCTTAATTAAAAATCCAAAAAATACATTTTAAATTTGTGATTTTACGTTGCAATAGTCCTGTTCTAGATAGTGACATTCAGAAAAAGTCAAGATACGTGTCAATTCATACAGAAAATGGCCTAAATAGATGAGCGTTTTTTAACTGGTAAGGACCCTTAAGAGCGCTTTAATAAAATGTAGTGGGTCCACTTATGCTTCGTCAATCTATGCGTCCAAAGTTAAAACGGCCGTTTTAATTTTGAGCTCATAGATTGACGAATCCAGCAACGTAAAAACTAGTTTGATGGATTCAAAAAGTACTTAAATACAAACTACAGTACGTAGCGGCCCCCTTTTTTAGTTATATATCGTTAAATTTAAATAATTACAATTATTTACGAGTGGCGCTAGTGGACCCACTACATTTTATTAAAGCGCTCTTAAAAGACTAAAATCTGAGCTTAGACGATAATTTAACGCTCCAAGTATTCAATACTTGCGCTCTTTATGACGTACCGAAGAGCAATCCTAACTGATATTTTAAAATAATGTAAAACTATTTTGTGTAAAATGTATCTAATCATGTTTCTGTGTACAGCCGCCGACACCGGTAGCTCCATTGGGCGCAGTGAGCGGCGTGGGCACGGTGGGCAATGTGGGCGGGGTGGGCAGCGTAGGCAGTGTGGGCACCGTGGGCGGGGTGGTGGCGCACAACATGAGCGTGCCGCCGCCGTACTACTCGCAGAGCGGCGCCTACCCGCCCAACTACACTCAGCCGCAGCCAGGTAAATATCCAATCTAATCTTAAATTTAAATTAAGCCGTGGTCTCCCGGCGAAAAAAATAAAAATAAATAAATAAATATTAGAGGACAATCTTACACAAATCGAACTAGCCCCACAGTAAGCTCAAGAAGGCTTGTGTTATGGGTACTAGACGACGATATATTTAATAGATATAAATACTTAAATACATAGAAAACATCCAAGACTCAGAAACAAATATTCATGCTCATCACACAAATATTTGCCCTGACCGGGATTCGAACCCAGGACCGTCAGCTTCACAGGCAGGTGCACTACCCACTAGGCTAAACCGGTCGTCAAATATTCATCCAACTACTTGCAAAAATATCACAGTCCGGTGCTGATGCTAGCATCTCGTTGATGTACCGGAGACCGCGTACAAGTGGAGACATCCTATGGGACACAGTGCTCGTCCTAGGTACTGCCAGAAGAGGACAAGTGCGGGGACGGAGATTTACTTTGAGTTACGTAATGCGCCCGGGGATCCCCGGGACCGGTAGATGACGGAAAGACGGTAGGGAATATTGAAAATTTACGCTCCGAGAAGGATCAATCAATAAAAAAAAAAATCTAATCTCGCTACATTCTGGCAAGAATTAATTAAAGTAAAAGAAACCTTAGCATTCCTAGCTACGTTTCAAATTAAATTTTCGTACCACGCATTTTAGTCCACCATAACAACGTCTTGTATTTCAACAACTTTACTCTTTACTTCAAATGTAGCTATCAATAACGTACTCATTGACAATAGGTATGGTAGATGGCACCAATCAAAATAAAATGTTGTTGCATCACCATTAAATGAAGCTCCCGAAAATACTCGGAAAACATTTTTATAGATCTTTGAATACATGAAGATGAAATAATTTACCATCAAATTTGCAATAGGGATGATGACTCACGGTACAATTTATAACATAGTGTGGCTATATGGATAGAAAACCATCAAATGATCACAATAAATAGTAAACTAGACAAATTTATTAAAATCATTAAAACATTTTAAGATTTAAAAACGTGTTTTTTCGTTTATTGCCCAAATGTAAATTGAAAGTTACCAATAGAATCCTCATGTTTCAATAAAAAAGAAAATGTACGGCAGCTATGTAAATAAACGCAATATTTCACGACAAAAACGGCAAATTTCCCTTTTCCCATACAACGTTAGTACGAGGACGCAGGCGTGACGTCACGCCTTAACTGGTCATCGCTATTCCATACGAAGTTCCGTCCCTTTAAGGGATGTTTTCCGATATAAAGACTTCCCCTGGATTCAAACTGTCTCCATACCAAATTTAAGCGTGAAGAGGTAACAGACAGAAAGACAGACACTTTTGCATTTATAATATTAGTATATGGATATTGTCGTCTAGTATCCATATCACAAGCTTTATTGAGCTCAGTATAAGAATAGTACGATTTGTGTAATATTGTCCCCCTAATATTTACTTATTTAATTATATTTCCTAGCGTTATCCCGGTACAGTTGTATCCTGAAGGATGCCCGGGGTCCCAAGATTTGGCGTAGACACTTGTTTTTACGGAAGCGACTGCCATCTGACCTTCCAACCCGAGGGGAAACCAGACTTTATTGGAATTGGGCTTGTCAAGTGAGTGGGCAACTTGACTGTTAGAAGTTCTCAAGCCGCCCGAAGGCCTCTAACTTGGCTTAACGACTGTTATCATAGACAGCAACCGGGATCAACGGCTTAACGTGCCTTCCAAAGTACGGGAGCGCTCAGTTAATAACCACTCAAAGCGGTCACCCATCCAGTAACTGACCGACGTTGGTTAACCTCGCATATCGCACGCGGTACGCGAGCGCCGCTGGGCCACGAGCGCTCCCATTATTTACTTATTTATGTATTGTAAAAATGAATGATTGATACAAATAAAATGAATGTGAATATTGCAGGCACCAGCATGTCAACCAGTCTGCCATCCAACTTACCATCCAATCTGCCTCCGGAGCGCTGGCCGGAAGGCTACTCGTGGCCGCAGCACTACTACCGGTAGCGTACCGGACAATGCCTATACACAAAGTGACTGGACTATTTCCGCATGGTCGTGTCCGAGGATCTCTGGATTTTTCCCCAGGCTACTCAATGTTTTCCTTCACCGAAAAGCCACCGTTAATTATCAGACGATGTTCGTACGTAAGTTTTTTTTAAACTCAGTGGGACGAGCCGAGTGGTGAGCCGAGTAGAAAGTGAGTGGAAAATCAGCGGTGAGATGAGTGGGAAGTGTCTAATCTCAATTAGTACCTAAATATATCTTCTGACCCTTCTCAGCTAGGCTAGGTTTAGTGAACCAGCGACAAAACTCCCAGTAGCCGATTCCACTGACACCTCGATTCGATTGAAGCCGCTCAATCAATTTCACTGGAGCGCACTCTTGATTATTCCAATATTTAAACCGCCCGCGTGGTCGTGCCGGTGGTTACCCCTGGATTGTCCCCAGGCCACTCTCCAACCGCTGTATTGGCCTGGTCTATCGTAGATACGTCACTGACGTTGAACCAATTTTTTTTTTATATACAACGCCGGTGGCAAACAAGTATACGGTCCACCTGATGGTAAGCGGCCACCGCAGCCTATAGGCGCCCGCAACTCCAATGGAGTCACGTACGCCTTGCCGACCCTTTATAAAATTTGAGGATGAATTGTGTTGACAGCAGAAAGGACAAATTTAGGTCCCTCGCTCTCAACACAGTGCATCCTCCAGGAACACAATACTACATACTTTATAGCAGATAATGTTATTATGGCTGTGGTCTTTTGCAAAGCGGAAGTACTTCCCCAGTTGGGTTGTTCCAAATTCGAGCAAGATGACATTTTGATGTGCCCTACCTCTCTAAAGACATGATGACGCGTCACAACAGACGTTAAGGCTAAATGACGGCGCGTCATTTGACGCACCGTAGGTTTTGCCGGTATGCTATATGATGCGCGTTATAAATGACGGATTGTAAATATTGACTTGTTTATGCTGTATATGTTAAGTATGTCAATACGAACGCATAATATGATCAATGAATAGGTTGTGTCACAAATTGTAATGTAATAATATGAAATATACGCGGGACACTGAAAAGGCGACATTTGTAGACGTGTCTTGAGAAAATTGTACAAACCCAGCCAGTGTGGCCACACTCAATTTTGTTTTTAGTAAGTAAAACTTCCCAATGTTTGACACCTACGTAGTCGGTCTCAAAGTTCTGTCACAAATGAAAATAATGATAAAAACAAAAGTACCAATCAGTTTTTAATAAATTATATACCAATTTAAAGTACATTTAATAAAGAATAAAAAATTCTTAAAATCATTCAATATGACCTTCTTGTTTTTAATACAGGCCCTTAGCGGCGCGGCCAGTCGTCTATCGCAACACGCACCATTTTCATGTCTATTTCAGCGACTACTTTTCTTAAAGATGACTTCAGGCTCTCCAAATTTTTATGGGGTTTAGCACAGAAAGACCTGCCACTTTTTATAGTCCAAAGGATTAAGGTCCGGACTGGAGGAATAGCCTTCCTCCACTTCATCTTCGTGCCTTATAAAATCGATTTTTTGACGGCCAAACCAGGCTTGAGTGGTCTTGGCTTTGTGTGCTGGCGCAGAATCCTGCTGGAACACAAGATTATGTCCTGAAAATAACGTGTTGGGCAGATCTTTGACAAGCTTATCCAAAACCGTCTCTTGGTACACTTTCGCACTGACTTTGACCCCTTTTTCGCAAAAATGAACCTCAGTTGGCCCGTAATAAGATACACCCAACCAGACCATCACTAATGATGGATGATTCCCATGTTGCACCCGCGGAACTCTTTTTCCTGGTCCTTCAGAGCTCCTAGCGTACACTCTATCATTCTGTTTCTAATCAATATCGAAAATCTTTTCGTCTGTAAAGAGGATATCACGGTGTCGATTTTTCGCGTACCGCTTTAACAACTTCCGGGATCTTTTAAGCCTTATTGTTTTTAGACGAGCATTAAGTAAGTGCTCACTCTTTTTTTTGTATACTCGTAGACTAAGATCTTCGTCGGCCAATTTTTTTCTTGTCCTCAACACTGGAGACTTCATTGTACCTATCAATAGTTCGGTACACAAACAAGCAACTTGAAAATGGTACTTGGCGAGTGCCCACAGCGGTGCAATGCTAAAACAGCTATTCGGTTTTCTTTCAATGTTCACTCCATCGTGAGAAATTGCAGCGAATGACTGTTTTTTGTTTTAAAATAATTGTCAAACATTCAAAAATGAAATTCAATAAAATTTTCTTAAAATCTTGTTCTACATTAAAAAATAATGTGCCAGTGACAGAACTTTGGGACTGACTACGTATTGTGCTAATGTTTAATTTCCGATGCCATCTGTTGTTCACCCCTATTACTATGAGATAAGATTGAAAGTGTTGTATTGGGTCAGGGTTGAACACTGGGACATTTACCTTAGGCTTATATGATGTCAAGTTTAAATTATTTATTTCACCAAGGCTGATGGATGGCTACGCCGAAATGAGACATTTTAAATTCGAATGGATTGTATAAATCATTTCTTTACAAAATCTCTTCCTTATACAATAGAGACTGGAATAATATAAATAAAATTATACAAATCGTTGATTGGGTATTATTTATTAATGTAACACTAGTCAATATCAATTATATTTACAAGTCTCATTCACTCATCCCAATATCTTGATTCCAACAAATGCATTAAAATCTGCAAAAATATCTTTCTTTGTTAACCATACTCACAGTACCCACACTGATAAGTATGGGTTAAGGGATATTAAATAAATATATAGATTCACAGCGCCATTGCAGAAATTTGAACAATTTTGGAAAATAAATTCGGTAATAAATGCATCACCCAAGTTATTCCTATCCTGTTCTAGTTTTAATTCTTGATACACATGAGCAAACCAAACTCCCAGTTTGGTACAGTAATTATACAGTTAGCATCATATACTAGTCAAAAGAAAATAGTGGCCACAAGCATTTTGATCGTTACGTGAAAATTATATTAATCAGTAATATGTTTTAAAAAATCCAGCTATTAGACTTGAAAAAGGTTGGATACTGAAGGATGTGGGACATCACTAATTAGGCACTTATTAGATTATGTCCTAGGCCCTTATTTTGTTTTGAATAGTATAATTATGTAGTTAGTAACGCCTCCTTTCCTTCCTATTAGTGCCTATGTGCTTACGTCATCGTCAGATGTAAACAACACACAGGAGGGGCTTTCAGTTTATGATTGGTTTTACTCTACTAATATTTCCATCCACTTAATCTCTGCGTATGTCCCAAATCATTCTCAATTTCAAACTGTATAGCAATGCATGAACATGTAGTTTATAACAGTATTTGAAGCAAATAAGAGTATACTGGTTAGAAGAAAAAACCAATCCATTCATTTTTATTATTGCCTTTCGTAAATAATTTTCCATAACTACAAACTTGCCTAAAACTAGCTACAATTAGCTAGTTTAGCCTTAAAAGTGTGTATTAGGTTACAAAACTGTTGACCAAAACAAGTAGCCTGTTTACAAAGCTACAGTTAAAATTTTACAAATCTAAAACAGCAACACTGTTAAAATGGCCGTCGTTATTGTTAAAACTCATTAGTATTACCAGTTAACTTGTGAGATTGTAGCTACATTAAACAGGCCACTGAACATTATTCGCTAAATACACTCTTGTATGACTCGCTTACAAGGCACTTGGCGCTATCGATATAGAGCCTAAGATCTCCGCTACTTCGCTGAATAAGCGCCGGCGCTCACTGACTGTTAAAGCCAAAGAAAGACGTCGTGAAATAATCGCAGTTTTTTACCCGCTGCGTTAACCAATTATATATAGGGCGAGTTGCATCAACCGCATATGAGGGACCGGTAATCGTCATATATGGGCGTCGGCCGCTGTCATCCAATAGAAAATTGTCAAACATCCCATACATTTAACAATCGCTTGTCCTCAGTTTGATACAAGCTCAGTTTCAGAGCATGCATTTAGCTATTTAGTAAACGATTCCATCTTTGACTTTAACACTATTAAACTTTGCTCTCTAAGGTCAGTTAAAGAATCCTTATACCCATCCTGTCAATACATTTCAAAACTAAAAATCTCTCCTCCCAATAAATATCATTGCATATGTCTTCATGCTAACTTCCAAGGATTGATGTAGGCACTAGTTTCTCAATTGCTTAGGTCAAGTATGGACTGTGACCGTTGATGTTCGACCCGAATATAAATTTATTCATACCATACCACTATTATAAAATGAATTGAAATGAAATGACAGTTCTGGACCTACCACGGAGCATAGTTCACTTTCCTTCTGTTTCTAACCTTATTTGTTCATGATCATGACTGCTTTGTGGTGGGTGTCTCGAGATCCACGAGCGTGGCTTCGGGCGCCGGCGGGGGCTCCGGGAAGGCCGGGATCACGTGAGGCGGGGGCTGCGGTTTACGTACCGCCTCCATGTTCACTTTGGTCGATAAGTTCTTCTGTCGCGTTTGTTCGGATGTTTTCGATAGGCGCTCGCTTAGGGCCTTTAACGCGATTTGTCTGAAAGAGATAGATAATCTATTGGCGATCATGATAAGAATTCTTATAATATTGACATGTACTTTTTATGTAATTGTTTTTTCGTGAAATAAATACATCTAAAATCCATCGGTATGTCTTTGATATACACGTTTATACGGGATCAATATTTATAAACGATTTCAAAAAATCGGATATTCTATATTCCGCTAAATGTTTTTAAAATGTATGTTCACCAATTTCTTTGTCAAATGTAGACCGATTTTCAATATTCTTTTATATTGATATTAATGCTGGACACTGTACCTACAATTATAACTAGATATGACACCGCTCGATATTAAGTAATATTGATTGTTAGATAAGATTTCACATTATAACAAGTTCCTATCAGAAATTATACTCTTGTATTACAAATTCAGCTACGACAATAATATTCTAAGTGTCTCAGATTCTATGGGTCAATCAACTTTTTCTTGTTGTTATTCTGTCCCGTCAGCGAGGAGACAACAATAACCAAGTTTCTTACAAAAATGTTTATTATATAGACCTCAAGCATGCTCAAGAGGTGACCCATGTCTAAATGGATTTATGCTCATAGCTAAAACTCATATTTGGTAAATTTAAACTCTCTAAAATCGCAGTTTTAAAGAGTGACTCAGGAGACGTAACCATGGTAACGAGCAACAAAGAATAGTTGATCCACCCCTATAGCATTGTGCTGCCTTTCCGTTTTCCATGCTATCTTTTTTTTTAATTATCAGGCTGTCTGAAGCAGATAAATATTACAGGATTCATCATAGTCTCAATCTAAGCTAAGGAGTCTGAACTAGTAAATAAGTCAACCCACTTCATACAAAGAAGAAAATACGTACCTCCGCCTCTCCATGTCCTGTGGCTCCACTCCTGGCATGGTGATGGTGACTCCGCGTGGACTCATGGCCAGGTGCACCCGACGGTGGCTGGGCGAGCAGAGCCCTATCCGCACGAGACAGCGGTGCGGCGGCCCTAGGATACCCCGTACTATCGGTTGCAGTACTGTTGGGAAGAAGCTGGAAAAAAAACAATCTTAAGTATTTAAATCTTAGTATGTTACCTGCAGTAAAATAACACATCAGGGACCTGATGCTATAACTTCTATACCTAGCAGAAGTTTTTTTTTATAAAAGATGATGAAAGGAAGTTTAATATATATATGATAATAATAGTTATAATACAAGTAACAAGTCATTGTAAATAAATATAGTGGTAAATTCCATGCAATGTGTCTGAATCACATGAATTTGATTTTTGATATGTTTTTATACTGATAGAGGTATAATAGTCTAAAACAAAAATAAAATATCTGTACTGTTCAAGGTGTTCGTGAATGACAATCAACAGACATGAGTTCATTTGTGAGCTCATTTTATTTATTTTCAACTGTACATACTGCACTATAGAATATTTATAAAACTCAAGATTAGGATGGTCAATTGATTATGTTATTAGTTCTTCACTACACCTACACTTGATAAGATAATCTTTACCTGCTTTGACACCAAAGGTGAGGCAATAAAGCATACTAACATTGTAGTTTTTTGACATTCATAAATGCATGTAACATGCCTAAATTGAAGAATAAATGATTTCATTTCATTTCAAATTTGTCATAAACAAAGCATACTAACATTGTAGTTTTTTGACATTCATAAATGCATGTAACATGCCTAAATTGAAGAATAAATGATTTCATTTCATTTCAAGTTTGTCATAAATAAACTATGTCTGAAATCCAGCCAAGACACTTTGTTATGATCTTATGATTAGATTAGATTAGATTAGATAATTTATTTCATGATAAGGAATTACATTATAAATTTGCACACATGTCAAAATTACAAGAATTGTTATCATGATCGTCATAACAGGAAAAATAAAAATAACATAATGTCAACTAGAGTAATACAAAACACGATAAAAAGTAAACAGAAAAATAAATGCATCTTCCATTCGGAATCGTCAGTCAGATAAATAATAACTACACACACACACACATGATACAGTTTACACTAACTGTTAAGTAAACAATTACTCATTGGAGTGAGATGAGCAACTGTTTTAATTACGGATCTATGCTGTTTGTTTTTAGGTGGACAATTATATACTTTATTGCACTAAAAACTGGTGCATATTTTATAGGATTATCCATGTTCCTTGCTCACTTTCTGGCTGTTTGGAAACTGATTTTTCCTATTTTGATTCAGAATCTGTTATGCTAAGGTAATGAAAGGCATATGAAACTAGTAACTACACTTACAAGCAAAAATAATGGGCACACTTTGTA
Source organism: Epiblema foenella (assembly GCA_963556455.1). Classification (NCBI taxonomy): domain Eukaryota; kingdom Metazoa; phylum Arthropoda; class Insecta; order Lepidoptera; family Tortricidae; genus Epiblema; species Epiblema foenella. Next base: position 4,774,176 of record OY747105.1, read on the forward strand.
TTGAATTTCCATAGAAAGTGTACCAATTATTTTTGCTCATGAGTATATTCGTTTTCAATTTATATTACTCTGAATACTGTGACTTCATGGTGATTGAATCACCAGAATTTTGTCACATATCAATACATAACATTAAAATAAATACATAACACAATTTAGAAAACTAATATAGGCTAGTTTTCTAAATCTTAATTAATTGCAATAAAGTTTTATCTCCTTATTTACAAGACACTATGTCTATGTATTTGCCATACACATAAGAGGTCTTTTGTCATTATACCTATGCTATGGAACTAATGATGTACAACAATAGAATCTATATTTATAGTAATTAGTTTTCTGCACAAGAGAATAAAGTACATGTTTTCCTTATCAAACTTGTGGGATTTACACTCATTCACAGCTTTGAACTGGTGAGGTTTATGAGGATAACATATTTAATAAACCAAATATAGTTTTATAAAAAAAAAACAATAAGATGTCGTTTCAACCTGATATAACACAAAATATTAATTTAGACATGTGAGACAAATGGGACTTAACTGTTTAATAACAAAACACAAAATACCCAACCTATTAGGTTCAGTTGTCAGTATACAACCATGAAATTGACTTCATAATTGAACTCAGCGACAAGCCTCATGGCACTATTTGACATGTTCACCTTATCAGTAAAACCCATGCTATTGACTACACCTTCAAATTCATCTAAACATTAAAATTGCAATCTAGACCTATTAAATAAATCAAATGTAGGGATTTAGAAGATTGGGTCTGAGCAGCAATCTATATCAGACAATCTCAAAGTGTCTACAGGTGCATATGTGTGTGTGTAGCCAAAGGTCTCGTCAATTGTCAAAAAAATCACGGACAAAATAACACTCACTTATCGAAGCTGAAGTTATCTGCCATATCTCCACGGGTCCCGCTGCTATGTCTCTGCCAGAAACGCAGGTACATCCATGACAGGATGGTGCCACTGCCCCACATGCAGGGGTATGTACCCTCCAGGGCTCCTACAGCCCATAGGATTATAGCCACTATCAAGAGAAGAAGCGGCAGAGATCTGTTTGTGAGTTTGCCTGTAATTCACAATTATTCTTTCACACATAATCAATTATAATAATGATAAATTAACACAAAATAATAAAGATATATAAAATTACATTGAGTTTCACAAGTGAAACCTAAACTTCTATTCCAGTCAGATTATTCAACCAATTGGTCTGTTATTTATGTAATACGATTATAATAATATATAATAATAATAAAGCTTTTTTATTTCCACAATAGAATTAGTAAGTACATATTTTTGTTACAATGGTTTGTTAAAATTGTTAGTTTTTGTTCCTTAATTTTAAGTGTTAGTATTTAGAGATAGTTTAATTGTTTAGTTCAGTTGTGGATCCCTTTCGGGTGATAGCCTCCTCATCACATTTCCTTTTTTGCCTGTCTTGGGCTATTTGAATCCAGTTTGTTCCTGCTACTGAGCTGATGTCATCTGTCCATTTCTTTTTTGGTCTTCCTCTATGTCTTTTTCCCACAGAACCCATCCAGTTTGTAGACTCCATGTAATACGATTGATTAGTCTTAATTTAAACAAATATTCACAGGAAACAAAACAATACCATACCTAAAGGTGTTTTAACGAGCAGATGGTCAGGCAATATCTGCTTTACTGCTACACTCACCGCGGCGAGGTACCCAGCCAGGCCGTGCACATGTATGTCAAACAGATACGATGTCTGGCCCGTGCACGCAAATATAACCAAGTAGTAAAACGTAGTCAGAAATGCCACGCCAAAATTCGTCAGAAAAAAGAACTTCATCATCTCCATTTGACCCCATAGTGGCTCTATCAACTTTCCACACAAACCCACAGTCACTATATCAATAACCACTTCCCATAAGTGTATCTCGAGAAACCAGAACGTAAAAGTAGACCACAACTGAAAAGAAGGTGGCAACAAATATCCTGGAGTAACACTTAGAACGTTCACGACATCTTCGGAAAACGATAACACGTATCCTATTACTACGACAACGCAAATAAATTTAACAGAAGGCGATGTGTTTCCTAGTAATGCAGAAAATTGTTGTCGTAGATATGGTAAATTACGGCTAAATACTCTAAGCGCAGCCATTTTTGTGACGGTTGATTGGGAAAACAGACATTAGCAATCTGTCAATTGTTTTCCGTTCGGAAACATAAAAACACTACTTTTTATTGATATTAACCCAATTTTTTGTAGGGGTTCCATTGATCATTGGTATTCGGAACCTACTAAATAAAAAGCAAGTTTTTCACATATTAATTATACCTTATTAAGCAGCAGATTAAATTACAGTTCAAATAATATCGAATCGTACTTGTAGCTCAGAGGGGCTACCGCGACCGAAAACGAACGAAGTTCGAATATCTTTCTCTCTGTCGCACTTGCTAATTCGTGTGACATAGAGGGAGGTAATCGAACTTGGTCGCGGTAGCGCCTTTGATTTTGTTTGAAATGAGGTTGGACCACAGACCATCCTTGTCTATTAACATTGACAGTTCATTTCAAATATTAATTTTGAATTTAGTTTTCTCCGCAAAAAGGAATCTTGTCACTATTGAATTGTCAGTGTGTATCAGTCTATAAAAACAACTACATTTATCACTATTTATTCCATATAAATATATTACCATATATTATATTAATTGCTAATAATCTATATCTGTTGTGCTCATTTTGTGTCACTGTGTCTCTGCTGCGTCCCACCCTATCAGGGTTATGGGCAAAGAAAATGAATCAGCATGAACATAAAAAATGTCAACGGGCTGTGGTGATTCTTCTAGCAAAGTGAATGATAACAGTGATATTGGAATTATGAATAGTTCTACGCTCTTCGATAAACTGGATGGCTGCTCGAACTATTCAACATGGAAATTCCAAATGGAATTGTATCTTATAGATACAGACCTATGGGAATACACGAGCGTAACTCCCGAGGCTACTGATACTGCAGGTACGAGAAAGGATCAGAAAGCAAAGGCTAAGATATGCTTAATGATCAAACCGCATTGCCTGGTGCACGTCAAACACGTGAAGACAGCTAAAGACGCATGGCATGCGTTAAAAGAAGCTTTTGAAGACAAAGGGTTGAATAATCGCTGTAGATTACTCTCTAGACTGGTGAGCTATAAACTAGAGATGTTTACGACAGTACGAGAATATGTAACAGCGGTAATGGTGACATCTCAGGAGCTGTCAGACCTTGGAAAGGAAGTAGACGATGAGCTGTTGGCTGCTTTGATGCTTCAAGGTCTCACGAATGAATTTCAACCTATGCGTCTGGCTGTAGAAAACAGCAACATAACGTTGACAACCAATTATGTCAAATCGAAACTTTTTCAAATGGAAGAAACATATACGTCACCCAGTACGAGTGGAACTACTACAACTTCTGCATTGCTTTCAAAACAAAAGCACAAGAAACAGCTGAAATCTAAACAGAAGAAAATAAAATGTTTTATTTGTGATGGTCCACATAAGGCATCAGTATGTCCAGAGAAACCGAAGAAGCAGAAGGAAGTTTTTAGTGCTTTTGCATTTGCCATGGTTGGAGATCGTGAAGAAGAATGGGTCCTAGATTCGGGAGCATCCACGAACATGACAAATAAAAGGCAGTGGTTTAAAGACTTTAAGGTTATTGATCGTGTTCCTATAACATGCGCTAATGGTGACAAGGTATATGGAGAAGGACAAGGTACGGTGCTGTGTGAGTCAACTGGAATGACAGTAAGTAACGTAATGTATGTTCCTAAGTTATCAGCTAACTTGATGAGTGTGAGTACTATTGCAGAGAGGGGATATGTAATAGTATTTGGTCACAAAAGGTGTGAAATCTACAAAAGTGACGAATGCAAGATAAGTGGTACGCCTATTGTCAAAGGTATAGAAGATAGAGGTGTATACAAGCTTAATGAGTGTTGTTTACAGAATACGGCTCTCAATACTACGTCAGAAAGCAATGATTCAATGGAATTATGGCACCGTCGTATGGGACACCTAGGTATTCGAAATCTTCTACTTCTGAAAAACAAGATGGCAACTGGGGTAAGTTTTCCTAATAGCAATTCCAACCTGGAATGTGTATCCTGTCTGAAGGGGAAACAAACTAAGCAACCAATGAAGAAAAATCGTGTAACACGAGCATCAGAAGTGTTAGGGCTTGTACATTCCGATGTTTGTGGACCCATAAACGTACAATCGTTTGGTAAGTTTCTTTACTTTCTCACATTTATAGATGACCTTACGCGCAAAACCTTTGTTTACTTCTTAAAAAACAAAAGTGAAGTTTTTAAGTATTTTCTTGAATTCAAAGCATTAGTTGAAACGCAAACCGGTCATAAATTGAAGGTGTTAAGAACAGACAACGGAAAAGAGTACGTTAATAAGCAGATGGGTGATTTTCTTAAACGGAATGGTATTAAGCATCAGCTTACGGTTGAATATACCCCAGAACAAAACGGTGTTGCAGAAAGAGCAAATCGTACCATCTGCGAGAAGAGCAGGTCGATGTTGCATGAATCAGGTCTGGACGAGCGTTTTTGGGCTGAAGCTGTTCATCACGCGGTGTTTCTGAAGAATAGATCACCGACAATTGCAGTCAAGGAGAAAACGCCAGAAGAGGCGTGGACGGGAAAGAAGTGTAATTTGGACAACATAAAGGTGTTTGGATGCAGAGCTTTTATGCATGTTCCTGACCAGAAACGGACTAAATTTGATTCCAAAAGTGTAGAACTTGTCTACACAGGCTTTGCAGATGATGCAAAAGCATACAGATTGATTGATCCAATTACTGGTAGAGCATGTAAAGCAAGGAATGTGGTATTTTTTGAAAACCAGATGTACCGAACCAAAAGGCAAGGAATGCCAACCAGAGAAGCACCTGTTATCCAAATTATACAAGATGAGGAAGACCAAACTGTAGAAGATATAAGAGTTGAGCAACCAGCAGTTGAATTTTTACCTAATGTTCGGGAAGGTCGATCTCTCCCCATAGAAGAAGACATTAGGAGAGAATCGCCAATAATGGACTTCTTACCGAGTGTTCAGGAAAGTGAACCTCTCTGTATAGAAACAGAAGAAACTGTAGAAGAACCGCTAGTGGAACCTATCATGGAAAGAGTTCAGTTTCCTAGAGTGGAGATTGAAACGGTGGGTGAAGAATCTGAAGGCTTCATGTCAGCAGATGAAGAGGGTATAGAAGAACCTGCACAACCACGAAGATATTCCGCAGATGAAGAGGATATAGAAGAACATACCCAACCACGAAGATATCCTTTAAGGAATAGAAAAACCAGGCAGTTTCAAGACTATATCCTATATCACACAATAAACCATGAAAAGGAACCTACTACCGTTCAAGAAGCTCTTTCGGGTAAAGATGCTGATAAATGGAGAACAGCAATTCAGGAGGAGTTAGATGCTCTCAAGAAAAATAATACATGGACTCTCGTGAAGCCTCCTACCAACAGAAATATAGTTGATTCTAAATGGCTATTTAAAATCAAAGAAGAGGCGGGAAATAGACACAGGTACAAAGCCCGACTGGTGGCAAGAGGCTTCAGTCAAAGGTGGGGAATAGACTATCAGGAGACGTTTTCGCCTGTCGTACGTCACAGTTCATTGAGGTTACTAATGGCCTTAGCAAGCAAGATTGGACTGAACATAGACCAGATGGACGTTAAGACTGCCTTCTTAAACGGAAACCTAAGCGAAACTGTTTACATGAAGCAACCTGAAGGTTTTGAAGACAAAGAGAAGAGAGACCATGTATGTAAGCTCAATCGTTCGCTTTATGGGTTAAAGCAAGCACCCAGAGCGTGGAACAACAACAACAACAACAACAATCCAAAAACGAACCATGCATTTATACAAGATCAAAAGGAAACAACATCATCATAATAGCAGTTTATGTGGATGACTTGTTAATTTTTTGGAACAATGAAGATGAGCTTCGTAAAGTCAAGAGAGACCTCATGTCCAAATTCGAAATGAAGGATCTTGGAAAAGCTGAACTCATTCTGAGAATGCAGATAACTCAGACAAAGGATGTGATCAAAATTGATCAGGAGAGGTACATCGAGAAAATCCTCAAGACCTTTGGAATGGAAGACTGCAAGACAGCAGCAACTCCGGCGATTGCTGGCTGTCACTTAAATAAGTCAGAAAACAAGCCTGACGACAGGATCCCATATCAGAATCTTATCGGATCTCTGATGTATTTAGCAGTGTGTACAAGACCAGACATAACACATACAGTTAGTACTCTGAGTCAATTTAACACTTGCTATACAGAAGAACACTGGGTAGCAGCCAAGCGTGTGCTTCGCTACCTAAAAGGGACAAAGTCTCTTGGAATAGTGTACTCCAAAAGAAGTAATACACACAGATTCATCCAAGGATATTCAGATGCAAGTCACGGAGGTGATGAAGACAGAAAATCTTGGACTGGCTATGTCTTTACAGCTCAAGGATCAGCTGTCTGCTGGCAAAGTATCAAGCAGAGGACAATAACACTATCAACGGCTGAGGCAGAATATGTAGCCATGTCAGAAGCTGCTAGAGAGGCAGTATTCCTCAAGAGGCTTATTGCGGAGATCATCAAGAAGGAAGAGGAACTGATTCCTATTCTCAGTGATAGCCAATCTGCAATAGCTATAGCAGAAAATCCGGTGCATCATCAGAGAACGAAGCACATAGATGTACGCTATCATTTTGTGAGAGAAGCCATCATGAATAAACAGATATCAGTTATGTATGTCGAGACAGCTTGTATGGTTGCTGATGTACTTACAAAACCTCTACCCAAAGTGAAGTTTGCATGGTGCACAAGTAAGTTGATGAGCATGTAAGATGATAGAATGTCTTAATGCTTGTGTTGTCAAAATTAAGGAGGAGTGTTTGAAATGAGGTTGGACCACAGACCATCCTTGTCTATTAACATTGACAGTTCATTTCAAATATTAATTTTGAATTTAGTTTTCTCCGCAAAAAGGAATCTTGTCACTATTGAATTGTCAGTGTGTATCAGTCTATAAAAACAACTACATTTATCACTATTTATTCCATATAAATATATTACCATATATTATATTAATTGCTAATAATCTATATCAGAGGGGCTAAGATGATCGCGTATATGTCCAACCATATAGCATTCGTCCCTTACTGTCAGTATGTAAGTGCGAGAGGGACGAATGCTATATGGTCGGACATATACGCGATCATCTTAGCCCCTCTGTTGTGCTCATTTTGTGTCACTGTGTCTCTGCTGCGTCCCACCCTATCAGATTTTGATATTCTTGTCATTCTTGTTAGTAATCTGTGGTCATGTTTTTGTCAATGTCAAATATTGTTATGATTTATTTACGAACATTTACGAAGATTACGAACTGAATTTCTGATAATTCCGATAAGACAAATTGCATTTGGGTAAATGTTATTTCTTCGGTTCGTCGGCAGCGCTTTGTTGGTATGATTTTACATTCGATACCAGTTCAAACTTCGGTTTATAAATGCAAGTGAATTTGCTATTCTGATTTCTGATTCCAGTTGCGAGCAGCCAGCGTGTGGGGTAACGTGATGACGGGTGCGAAACAATGTAGTGGTGGCCGGGTGAGCTACCTAACACAATCTGATGCGGCAGCACTAGACCAAGACCTGTTCAATGAGTATAAGTTCAGCGTCGATCAGTTGATGGAGCTGGCTGGTTTGAGCGTAGCGACTGCAGTGGCCAAAGTCTACCCTCCAGAAACGTGAATCTTTTTTATTTTATTTGACCTAGTGCCAAGGATTGTGTAGTTCATAGAATTTAACCATGGTTTAAAAAACAAGGTCTTACAATCCGGATTCGTGACACCGTGACGTCTGATGCCGTAGATCGTGTCTCCCGAACTACTAAACGATGTACCGGGTTGCCATACCTGGCACAGTATATTACTGTATCATGTATTTACCCTTATTGACAAAAATGTGATCAGATTTAGGATGCAATTTCCTGAGGTTTCAGTCTGTTGTCTTAAGATGGATATGACTTGCAATCCCGCGTTTATTCTTGTTAACCAACTGATCTTTTTTGTACAATGCTTTTAGCTTTTACTATTTTGTTTAAATTTCATTAAAAAAAACTTCTTCCAGGAGTTCACATACCGCATTCAATAAATGATTATACTTGTTTCAGACACCAATCTGCACTTATAATCTGTGGTCCTGGCAACAATGGAGGAGATGGTTTAGTGGCAGCCCGCCACATGGCCCTATTTGGATATTCAGTGGCTATCCATTATCCAAAACGCACGCCCAAGCCGTTATATGAGAACCTTCTAGAACAATGCAAGAGATTTGATGTCCAAATCATAGATGATTTACCACCCGTAACAGAGTTGAAGCAAAGTTACAAACTACTTGTGGATGCACTATTCGGGTTTAGTTTTAATCCTCCAGTTAGAGAACAACTGAAACCTGCTTTGGATGCCTTGATCAATGGAGGGTTGCCAGTATGCAGGTATTTAGATGTTTAATATTTTATTATGTATTCATGAACCTCGTCTTGTTGATTTTTAATTATCGGTCATTTGTTTTTTACAGTGTGGATATTCCAAGTGGATGGGATGTAGAAATGGGACCTGGGACTGGGACTGCATTAAAGCCATCTCTTCTAATATCTTTGTCAGCTCCTAAGCTATGTGCTAAACCAGAATTCCTAAAAGATGCCAAACATTACCTAGGCGGCAGGTTTTTACCACCTGGAATTGTTTCTAAATATAATTTAACTTTGCCACCTTATCCAGCTCAAGAACAAGTGGTTCAGTTGTCTTGTTAATTCCTATGGTGACATGTATACCATAGCTACACACACACATACATTCATAAGCACAGTCAAACTCATAAGTAGCTGAACACTTTGGTACTTTGTTGTTTTCAGCTGTTGGAAATGTAAGTATGACAGTTTACAGTTTAAACATGATGTTAAGGTGGCAAGGTAAAGGTGTTAAGCCCTGGTGAGTTTGACAGTACATAATGTTTTTTTAAGGTTTACACATACATGGATTTTACTTTTAAAAATCAAGTTGTATTAAAGGTTAGATGACTAAGGTAGGTGTATTTTTAATGGAAAATAAAAATATTTTAATGTAGTATCTTTTTCTTATTGCATCAAAGATTCTTCATCAATATATCAAACATTGCCGTTTCGCTCTCTTTTCGGTTTCCTACGACTCTGTTGATAGATATGTCCGCCAACACTGCCAACAATGAAGTAAGGTAAGGACAGGATAGGACTGGAGTCGGCAAAACACGCATACAAAGATGTGAGAAACAGATGCTAGCATAGACACCAACACACGTGGGAACGAGATATAATGTGTCATCGCGTATTATTTGTCACCGAAACGTCATAAATGTATTCAAGCCTACTTTAAATTTGGCATATACAGCACGACTAATTATAAGATGTCAGAATTTTGCTACATCCATATCAGTCTTCTGATACATCTCAATTTAGTCAGCCTATCCTAAGTCCGTCCCCCTTAGCGATTCGCTAATTCTCCTTCTATCCAATCCTCTTCCTACGCTCCGAAACTTCATCAATGTATTCACCATAATCAATATTTTAAAAAAAATGTATTCAAGCCTATTGACTTAATTTAAATTTGGCGCCAATGTACCTATATACAGCATGACCACAGACTAGTAAGTGTTCAGACCGCCGACTCTGGAACAGCATGACTAATAATTATGGGATGGGATGTGAGAATTGTGCTATATCTATATCAGTCTTCTCATGCATCTCAATTTAGTCGTCCTATCTAAGTTCGTCTCCGTTGGTGATTCGCTAATCCTTCTTCTATATAATCCTCTTTCTACGCCGCCAGCAGAATCTTTAAAAAAAAAACCGTGGTGTTCCAGTCACATTTTATAGCTCCAATTACAAACAATGCGTCAAGCTTGACGTTAGAACTGTCGTTTTCATTTCGCGCCATTTTTTCCCTCCACCGGCTGTCACAGGCTAGGCTCGCGAGGTCAGCAATCGGCGTCATTTATTTAGTCTCAGGCATTTGTCTTTTGTCGCAATCCCGCAAGTTTACTATAAAACGTAAGTAATAATTGCCCATGTTATTCTAAATACGTGTTTCGCAGGATCTTATGTATTTGAAACTGTGTACGAACACTCATGGAAATCCGTTACTTTCTCAGTTAGGTCGTGTCATGTTTTCTTTGTTACAAGCTCTTGAGTTAGTTCTAGAATTACACCACCTACTCTAAATTTACTATATTTCCCAAGAAAACTAGGGTTATTCAAAGATTACTTCAATGAATGGTGTTATTTCATTTTAGCTGACAATGTTCGAGGCACGCTTACTCCGAAGCTCTATCCTCAAGAAGGTGCTCGAAGCCATCAAAGATCTGCTCACACAAGCCACGTTCGACTGCGATGACAATGGAATTCAATTACAGGTAAAACTTACGAAGCTATTGTATTTAAGTATATGTGAAATAACCTCTACGCCGTCGTCTCCCGGCGAAAAAAATAAACAGTAGCATTCTTTTGTAATGAGCCCTGAGGGGCTACCGCGAACTGAAAACGAACTAAGTTCGAATATCTCCCTCTCTGCCGCACAAATCAGCAAGTGCAACAGAGGGAGATATTCGAACTTCGTTCGTTTTCGGTTCGCGGTAGCCCCTCTGGGATCCCAGGGACCGGTAGATGACGGGATTCATACAAAATAGCATCTCTTAATTACATATACTTTTTTGTACCCTTTCATGGCTATCACAATCTATTGTTCCAAACTATAAAGTTGTAAGGTGCAGAGGGGCAATTTAGACTGCGGGAAAATAAAACTACTCTAAAATATCTTCAGTGTTTTACATCATTTACTAGTGCTATCTATGCCCGGATAGTGGAAAAGCAATTTCACTAAGATGGCCCTAGTAAATGATGTGAAACTGAAAATATTTTGCTATATGATATAATAGTAATTTAGATTACTTTTTATTTCCCACAGTCTAGATTGACCTACCTCTACCCTAACCAAGTTTTGGATGTGATCATATATATCCTATTTCTTTATTCAGGCCATGGACAACTCTCACGTTTCACTGGTGTCTCTCACACTCCGAGCAGATGGCTTCGACAAATACAGATGTGACAGAAACATTTCTATGGGCATGAATTTGGGAAGGTATGTTTATGATATATTCACGAGGCAGGCCATTGCGCAGACGGGAAGATGATATGAAAGCAGGTTGCATTTAGAGATGGACTACAACAAACGGATACGAATACAGGATTTTAAGGTCGGCCTACGCTGTGAGGCAAAACATTTGACAAAAATGGGATTCCACAATTACGAGTTTGAGGACATCAAATACATACTGATTTCTTTTTTATAAAAAGAAAAAAATATGGTGAATCAAATTGGTTTTTGGTGTCAATGAAATTGAAATTTCATTATTGATATATTATAAATATTCATTATTTTGATCAACTATACAGTGATCAATAAATGAATCTAAAGGTTGTCCTTTTGACTTGTGTCTGACTACTGTGTGAAACTATTTAAAAACCAAAAGCAATAGTAGTTCTCACTGTATCTCCAAAGTGTACACTCTCTCTATCACTGTACCTATGCTGTATCTCTGTGTTCTGGCCAAATTCTGTCAAAAGCAAGAAAAAATTTGAAAGAATTTGGCCTTATTGGCTGCAAAATTTTAATTATTTATCAAATTTCCCCAGCATGTCCAAGATCCTGAAGTGTGCGGGCGACAAGGACACGGTGACCATGAAGGCGCAGGATAACGCGGACACAGTCACTTTTGTCTTCGAGAGCCCCAACCAGGAGAAGGTCTCCGATTATGAAATGAAACTCATGAATTTGGATCTTGAACATTTAGGTAAGTTGTTTTCTTATTAATTGTAATTGTCTCACGATTGTTCCTCAAATGCCCATCCTGACGACGAAAAAAATAAAACAATAGCATTCTTTTGTTATGTGCTCGGACATCTCAGGATAGGTAGACAATGGCTTGTACACTATTTTCTGATGCTCTGATTTTGGTGGAAACTATTTTAAATTTCGTAAGCAATAAGGTATGAAGGATATTACTTTTATGACTACTTTAAGCTATCCTTAAATATGATTGACACTATGCCATGTAACTGCAAAAAAGGAAAAAGAAAGATACCCACTTAATTATGTTCAAGTAAATCGAGTCCTAGACCAACTTTTATATTATGAATTAAAATGGTGCATCTCTCTATACTGTTCATTTACGTTGTAAGGTGCCAGTTTGTTGCCGACAGCAGGCAGTAACTGCACGTTCCGCACTCCAAATTGAACCGTAATAATATTTGAAAAAAAGCCCAATTTGAAGAGAGCGGAAGTGTCGCGACAGGACGGCGACACTAACGCCGCTAACTCCAAATTGAAAGAAAGAAACATTTATTCGCGGCAAACACAAGACATTTACAAAGATGACAGAACAGAATAACATATTGCCACGAAATGGTCACAACTCAGCGTAATTGGGATGTAGTTTTATGATTACGGTTCTACTTCGTGTGCGATGGAACATGCAGTTGCTGCCTGTCGGGTTCCAACTTCTACCTCTGTCCTGCACAGAACTTGTTATAGGTCTTGCAATTTACGAAGGCCAGTGGAGTGGTTCCTATACTTCCTATTACTGATTCTTATTCCTATCTAATTTCTTCAAATTAGCTCGCCTTCGTGAATCACAAGACTTAGTCCAAAATCTTAAAATGTAATACATCGCAGGTATTCCCGAGACTGAATACAGTTGCACGATCCGGCTGCCCAGCTCGGAGTTCGCGCGGATCTGCCGCGACCTGTCCCAGTTCGGGGAGTCCATGGTCATATCCTGCACCAAGGAGGGTAAGAATTCGTTCTTAATTATTATGGCCTATGCACTCTGGGTCTTTAAACGTTCCTCTAATTACCATCTGCTAATGTAAACATAATAGTAGAACGCGCGTTGACGGCGCGTTTAAAAAACGCGGTGAACATAGGCCTTTAATACTTTATGGGTCGGTATTTTAAATTCATACACAAATTGATTGAATGCTCTACATACTTTTCTTTTTACTTTACTATCACGAGTAAAATAGGAAAAAAAAACGGGTACACAATATTAGAGGAATTTGGAAAAACCAGAGGAGGCATGTGCACCTTACCCTATTCTTTAGCAATGTAATAGTATTGTTTCTTGATACAATTTCACATTGAAATGAACACATTCACTGCCAGTAGCGGCCTAGCGAACACTGCTCGTAGACGCGTATACCATGCGTTTCCCCATATGTAGCGGAAATTGCGTAGCGCTACAAAAATCTTGGCCATGAAATTGTTTAAATATGGCCTTTAGCTGACCCGCAAGTTAATAAATAATATACACCTTTTTTTTCTTAATATTGTCTGGTTCGAATGGCAAACCAGTTTTTAGAGAGGAACAAATGTGTATATACATACATGTGAGACATTTATTGAACTGAATTTGCATTGGTATATGGTAAGAGTTTGTATGGAACAAGTACAATTAAAACAACACAAAAGACAAAAATAGATTACAGCATAAAATCCGAGCCCTACAAACGTCCTATACTAATTGAGCATAGTATGTGCCGTACTACCATTCTATGGAAAAGGAATTTTGCTGTTTTTGGTCATGAAATATTGCGTTTAGCTAATGATATGTTGTCATACGATATTTTATTTATTAAAACATTATACTAATAAGAGAGAAGAGACTGATCGATCCCATAGTCAAACTGCAAACGGTTTTGTGGTTTTTAATTTACATTTAGTCAATAAATAAATTTCATCATTTTTCGAAACAAGTGTCATATCTTTTTAATATTTTGAGCATATTTATTAATTTATAATAATAGCCTTGTATTCAGACTTAGTCGTATTCTATTATTTGTGCCTTGCTTTTCTTTTGCAAGTCTGATTGCCCCTCGGCAAAGGCCTCCTCCAGCCTTTTCCACTCATGTCTTTCGCGTGCGACTCTGTGCCATGGCTTTCTTTATTTATTTTTATTAATTTACTGCTCTTGTAATAATTTGATGGTTTACTATTCATATAGTGATTTATTATTCATTCCGCATGCATATACTCTATTGCTCACTTGCCTTGTTCCAATTCAGGAGTAAAGTTCTCGTCCACCGGCGACATCGGTTCAGCGAACATAAAGCTGGCGCAGACCGCCTCCGTCGACAAGGAGGAGGAGGCCGTAGTCATCGAGATGGACGAGCCGGTGACGCTCACGTTCGCCTGCCAGTACCTCAACTACTTCACCAAGGCCACGTCGCTGAGCCCACAGGTAAACATAGTTCATACGCCTCAATTTTAACGCAACTTGTATGGTAATGCTTTGTACGCAGTTATTAAGAGACGGCGGCTTTAGTATTTAGTACTCTCATTGCTCGAGAAGCTTAAAGAAGCATCGAAAAGGTTAAAGAAATCACCTAACCACCATAAACTCCTTAACTTTGCGTAGAGATGTAGCCTCACTCTGCATTTTCTATCGCTTGTATCACGGGGAGTGCTCGGAGGAATTGTTTGGAATGATCCCTGCCGCATTTTTGCGTCATCGTCCTACGCGCCAGCATTTCCATCCTCACCATTTAGATGGTTGGCAGTCCAAAACTGTGCGTTTCTCAAGAAATTTTATGCCTCGCACAACCAAACTATGGAATGAACTGTCGCATGCGGTATTTCCGGACCGATATGACCTTCAAACCTTCAAGAAAAGAGCGTATTCCCTTCTGAAAGGCCGGCAACGCACTTGCGACTCCTCTGGTGTTGCAGGTGTTTATGGGCGACGGTAATTGCTTACCATCAGGCGATCCGTCTGCTCGTTTGCCCCCCATAACATAAAAAAAAAATCTATACATGGAGACAGAACGACTCTACAACTGTAGACTGTTGTCTTAATGAATGTAGTTCTAAAACTTTATCGTGTTCTCAGGTCCAACTATCCATGTCGGCGGACGTGCCTCTAGTAGTGGAGTACCGCATCCAGGACATCGGCCACATCCGCTACTACCTAGCGCCCAAGATAGAGGAGGAAGACGGCTAGATTAGGCGTTAAGTGTACTCTTAGTTTAAACTGCACTGTTAATTTAGGTGTTATACTATATAGGTTTCTGTTATCATGTCCTTTGTTAAATATTCAAGACAATTTTGGGAATCATTTCAGTTATTATCATTATATTATGTATAGTTGTTGTCTGGCAAAGGAATTGAATGTTGCTGAGAATACTCTCATCTCTTTATTTAGTGTGACTACGCTAAGTGTAGGAAAGAGACGGGGTATCTGCAACAGCTTTCAAGACTTGCTGGTCAGATTAAAGAAATTAGCGTAAGGCGGGATCGCGACTTGAAATTTGTCGCGACTGAATAAATTATGCTATTTTTGTACTGTTGCACAATATATTTAATCCAGAAACAATGATTGCGTTTCCTTTACTAGCCTAAAGATAACTATGCTACTTACACCTTGCAGTGGCGAGGTACATTCCGAGTAAGTTAACCAAGTGATAATCTATCCCGTTCGATATATTCGTTGGTAAATAAAACCCAAACTGCTTTAGGAAAATTTATATTGACATTCCATATATCAAATAGTACACAATATTTCAAATCATGTCCATGTTTTACATGAGTATTTAATCCGAAAATAAAATATAAATTACCATACTTGTTACAGAAAGCGCACAAAATAAAATCATTCAACTCGATTGGAATGTAAAACTTACGTCTATTCAATAATTTATTAGGTTCTAAACCTTTAGTTTTAAAATAATTAATGTTACATCTACACAAATGCCTTTGGTCTTTATGTAATCAGCCAACGCCGTAAAATCTATTTAAATGTTTACGCAAAATGTACACTTACATTAATGAGTGAAATCAAGTGGATGTTCAAATGTTTTAACATACATAGACAATCAATATTTATAGATATAGTAGCGAGAGCAGATAATTACTTCAGTAATGCTAATGAAGTATAGCACTATTTATTTTAATATTTCAGGGACTAATCAAATTGTCCAGTGACATTATGTTATTCGTTGTTACATTGGATAGATAATCTAGTACAGTCAAAATCTCGAATATATGTACGTTACCAAAGCGTAAAAAACATCTGTACGCTCTTACGCTTTTGACATTTAAGGCCATGTTCGCATATTTCACACTTAGTATTTTTATAATACATCGACCCGGACTGCCAAAAATAATTGAATTTAGCATAATTTTCTGCTCTCGTCTAATTGTTCTATACTTCAATCACACACAGATATCAGTTTTACAATGTCAAAGTTACTATTAAATTTACCGGTTTCCTAGCGAAGGCGGAATTATCGAATCACAAAATAGCTCTTAAGTGGCTACGTGACTAGACCATATTAGACTTACGTAGTACTATAACTAGGATTAAGAAAAGATACACACTAAGGTAAATTATAGAAACGTAAGGAGGGCGGAACGAGAAGTTGAGGTGACGCCGCGACGCTACGAATTTTGATAACAAACTCGGAGAGATAGAAATCAAAACGAAGCTTTCGTCCGGCCCGGTATCGAGTAACCCAGACTACGAATACTACGCGCTACACTTGATGACTTAAAAATACGATTTTTATAAGAAGTTCTTATATTTTCGGGACGATATTTGATGCTACAGTCAATTATTGTAATAGTCTAATTGAAACACACTTCGATACCAATTTTTTTGATAAATAAAGCAACCAGAGATAACATTTTGAACAACAATGCCATTCACATCAGTGATGATTTTTTAGAAAATTATTAGTTTTCCATGCAAGGCAATGAGATTCAGTGATACTAAAGTCAAATTTTTATTAGACAAATTAAATTGACAGATTCGAGTGTGACTATTTCGTCATTTAGACATATCATTCGTTTTTCGGCGACATTCATTGAGATTATCTGAAGTTTTTCTATTGAACACACTATTATCGTACTGTGTATTATACCCTCAATGGCATCACCTTGATTGTCCAACGTAATCAAGTTTTTTTTTTAATACCACGTCGGTGGCAAACAAGCGTGCGGCCCGCCTGATGGTAAGTTCAAGTAATCTCAATAAATGTCGCCTCTTCTGTTTGACTGTAGCTTCAATCGAGTCATCGCGTAATCTTCGGATCAGTGTTACGAATGTTAGGGTAGGTTGCACCAAACCGTCTGTAATCGTAAGCGGTGTTCGTTAAAATCCGATTGTACGGAGTTTGACAAGTTTCTATACGATGACAGCTGCCGGCGCCATATTTGACGATGACCGGCCTGTGATCGTATGTTGGTGCAACCGACCCTTAAACGTCGTTGGTGTTAGATACCGGGCTGTCGAGCGGTGTTCACTGCTTCCACTTCTTGGCGGAGAAGAGCACGGCCCGCTGCTTGAGGAAGAGCGAGTAGCTCTGCTTGCGCGGCAGCACTCGCCGCCCGCGCCCCGCCCTCCCGCCCTCTCAGGACTCATGCTTCACCTGGGGGGAAACAACACACTCATCAACCTAATTTAGTACTCCTAGACATAAACGCACCTACGCACATACATATATTGACTGACGATTCCGAATGGGAGGTGCATTTATTTTTCTTTTTACTTTTGTTGACATTATGTTATTATTATTCCTCCTGTTATGACGATCATGATAACAATTCTAGTAATTATTACATGTGTGCAAATTTAGAATGTAATTTCTTATCATGAAATAAATAATCTAAACATTATTTTTGACGAGTTGATACTGCACCGTCAAACCTATAGATGAATTCATGGCACAAACGATTATCGGTTCTTCAATCCTTTATCATTTGCAAGAGTCAAATTTTGAAAAAAACTGACTACTTATTTGTTTCTGATTTATTGAAACATGGTCCAAAAAAGCGCTGTTTTCGATACTAGTATGTTGTTTAGGCACTTAGGTATATATATGGAATGTAAATGTGTTCCTTATTGACGACGTCTCTAATAACGCAAGAGAGATTCTTATTTTTAACTCATCTTCACAAAAGTTACGTCCAAAAAACTGTTTTTCTGGTCTAAAACTGCCAAAGTTTGATGCCAGTTTTGAAGTAAACATGGTATACTATTTCGATAAACCTCGTTGTTCTTAATACGATAAACCATAAAAAACACGAGAAAACGGAGAGCTACAGATCGAAGGTCATTGGAAATAGTTTATTGACCCAATTGCTGACACTGAAATGATATTTCAGTTACTTTGCCTACCATCATCATCCTCCTAGCGTTATCCCGGTACAGTTGCATCCTGAAGGATGCCCGGGTTCCGCTACCTAATCCCAAGATTTGGCGTAGGCACTAGTTTTTACGGAAGCGACTGCCATCTGACCTTCCAACCCGAAGGGAAACCAGACCTTATTGGAATTAGGCTTGTCAAGTGAGTGGGCAACTTGACTGTTAGAAGTTCTCAAGCCGCCCGAAGGCCTCTAACTTGGCTTAACGACTGCATCATAGACAGCAGCCGGGATCAACGGCTTAACGTGCCTTCCAAAGCACGGGAGCGCTCAGTTAATAACCACTCTAAGCGGTCACCCATCCAATAACTGACCTGGGCCGACGTTGCTTCACCTCGCATACCGCACTTGGTCCGCGGGTGCCGCTGGGCCACGAGCGCTCCTTACTTTGCCTACCAGTTAAACCTATATGAATGCGTGGTAGGATTGAGGGCCTCACCTCGCTCGGCCCCGGGGGCTCCTCCTCGGCCTCTCCCTCCACGAGCGCGGGGCTGATGATCTGGTCGTGCAGCGTGCGGAGATGCCGCAGCAAGTTGGACTTCACGTTGAAACCTTTGTTGCACAGGCCGCAGACAAATGGACGTTCACCTGAAAGATTCTCAACGTCAAAACTATCTGCTTGCCAGATCCATACTGATATTATAAATGCGAAACTAACAGACTGTTTGTTGCCTCTTCACGCTTAAACCGATGAACCGATTGTGATGAAATTTGGTATAGAGATAGTTTGAGACCCTGGGAAGGACAGACTCATCCTGAGGGAGGTTTAATTTTATATGGAGATACGATGTAAAAACGAGTTCCATGCAGACAAAGTCGCGGGCAAAAGCTAGTTAATTATAAATGAACCCTTTAACCGCCATGATCTGATATATCAGACAAAGTGACAGTGTAAATGACACCTTGATTTATGACAAGAGTTGAAAATAGCGAGCAAGACATTGTTAAATGTTTCGGACTCAAATTTTGACAAAATTATTGAGAATAAACTGATATACGGATACGATGACTTCTATGTACGAATAAACTTCTTATGTCTTATGTCTATGTCTATGTCATCATCATCACTATCAAAAAGAAATGTTAAATATTTTTGTTGATGTTTGGTAGTGCAACAAAATCACTTAGACATGAATCTGTTATTTTCGGAATTACCCGAAGACACCATATTTAAAAAAAACCGGTAACAGTTTTGAACTATATAATAAGTCTACTATTAATAAAAAATATAATATGGACCACTCCAAAAATTTGAGCTTCCCAATTTGGATGTGGAGAGTTTTCGGTAGAAAAGGTCGGTAAAAATTGAAGGCATGTTTACAAAAACAAAATAAAAATCTCGTAAGATCTCTCGTAAGATGTTTTAAGCTTTAGCTGCCAGAGCCCTTTTTTGGGTGTAGTAAAATTTACGATATTTGTTACTGAAAACTCCAAAACATACATATAAATTCTATGATATAGTCCGCAATGGTCCTGTACTAGTGTAATGAAAAGAATATGTCAAGAAACATGTACAATCACACAAAATAGCCTGCAATAGATGAGAGATTTTAACTAATAGCGCCCTTAAAGTAAAAATTATCTCTCGTTTGACAAATTTATTTAACAGTAGCTCTTCTGTACTAACCTGTATGAGTCCTCATGTGTATGAGCATGGAAGCATGCGACGGGAAGGTTTTCTTGCAATGCGTGCAAGTCTTGTTTTGCGCGCCCTCTGTGAAACGATTGTGACGTTTTGGTGGGGCACTGTTGTTTGATATGGCCAATTCTAGACAACCGACATCGATACATTTAGAAAGGGTTATTAGGTCAATAATGATTTGACGAGGTGTTGGCATGCTGGTATCACATGTAAAGTAACAGTTAAGAACAAGGTACACAAATACGAACGGATATATTATAATTGAAAGATAGTAACGATGTATCACACATACGACACAAGTACATGACTTGAAAGGTTAAGGTTGATGGGAAAACAAAGTTTCTGATAGATTAGTGATTTTTTCCGTAGAAAATCGATAAATCGAACTGATATCGAGCATATCGATGGAAGGGGAACTGTGCCTTACTCGCTAGCGACTGCGTAAACGATTTAGTATGCCGATTCTTAGTTCTATCGCGTAACCGCCAGAGGCGCTGAACTTTTGCCCATACAAATTTTTACGCAGTCGCTAGCGAGTACGGTCATGTAAACTCATGGTAAAGGCACTGGTGTAAACAGAGGTCGCTAGTGAGGAATCATTAGTACACGAAAGTTTCGCTACGATTGTTACACGGACAGTAACAATCGTGGTCTAGTGGTCTGCAAATTGTAAATGGTGTTCTTAAAGGAGTCAATCGATTTTAGAGGGCTACGCTTTGCAACCGTCCATAGATTACGCTTATTTCACCATCCGTTCGTCTGTTCGCTTGTATTATACATTATTTTCTTACATATATACCTCCAATGCCATCACCTCATCGCAAAGTGCTATAAAGCGACAAGCAAAGCCAATTATTAACATAACTGAAGTGATCATCATGTGTAGCGGGGGTGATACAGCAATGCGGGAACTCAGTGGTTAGTAAAGGTAGAAATAACTTACGCATTCAAAAGTTACACGTTTTACAAAAGTTACATTTCTTAATAAAGTTACATTTACAATAGTTGCAGTTTTATCGCTTGTCGAGAATCAGCCACATACATAACAATCAGTTTTCAGCTATGTTGCTATAAATGTAATTTAATTTGACTAAAGTGACATTCTCAGATGTGACAAAACAAGTGAAAAAGACATTAAAAAAATATGCCGCTTAAAGATTTCAAATGT
This sequence comes from Epiblema foenella, assembly GCA_963556455.1. Taxonomy (NCBI): domain Eukaryota; kingdom Metazoa; phylum Arthropoda; class Insecta; order Lepidoptera; family Tortricidae; genus Epiblema; species Epiblema foenella. The sequence goes on from OY747105.1 coordinate 4,795,335, forward strand.
TAGATCGGAATATTCCATAGGTTGAAAATGTTGTAAGAAATTAATTTCTCTACCCACCGGCGAGATGACGCAAAACTGGGCCAATGCAGGGATCGGATACCGGTATTTTCTCCATAGAAAAATACCGGTATTATTACGGCCACCGGTTCATTATTTCGTTTTTAATGGGACAATCTAATAATACGACGTTGTTACCTAAATACATGATTCAGCCGTAAAGAGCAAAATCTAATACAAAATATTGGGCTAATTCAGGGTTTTTTAAAAATACCGGTATCAGTCCCTGGGCCAATGGCAATAATTCTGACCTAGGCACGCCGGGTGAAGATCACCGTAGCAAGCTCGCGGTATATTAGAATAAAATCTAGCTTGTCACCAATCATTTCAGCATCATATAGATTTAATAACCTAAATATAAATCATTTTTAAAATATTTATACAGACAGCAATGTCATGGTACGCAAGCCGGAGCTGATTTGGCTTCCATTTTTACAGGCAATGTAGTAAAGATCATGCCATTCGAACCAGTTTTTAGAGACGATCAAATGTTTGTATGGGACGGAGTACAATTAGAGCAACACAAAAGACGAAAATGAAAGACATAGTACAGCGTAGCTAACGAGCTCTGAAAACGCTTCACACTGATTGAAACGCAGGCGTGACGTCACGCCTGCGTTGCGTCGCACTACCGTTGAATGCGAAAAAAGGAAATTTGCCGTTATGTACATAGTTGCCGTACAATTTCTTTTTTATTGAAACATGAACGCTCCATACTGATTGGTTCCACCAAACCGTCTGTAATCGTAAGCGGTGTTCGTTAAAATCTGACTGTATGGAAAGTTTGACAAGTTTCTATGGGATGACATCCTGAGTCTTGTTGTGTTGAGTTGGACTCGTGCGAAATGACAAACCTTCCGCACTTGCATCAAAATGTACTATTTTTTGTCTTGTAACCCAAACCGTCTGTAATCGTAAGCGGTGTTCGTTAAAATCTGACTGTATGGAAAGTTTGACAAGTTTCTATGGGATGACATCCCGAGTCTTGTTGTGTTGAGTTGGACTCGTGCGAAATGACAAACCTTCCGCACTTGCATCAAAATGTACTATTTTTTTGTCTTGTAACCCAAACCGTCTGTAATCGTAAGCGGTGTTCGTTAAAATCTGACTGTATGGAAAGTTTGACAAGTTTCTATGGGATCGTCACCTCGCACTACCGTTGTATGGGAAAAAAAAGGAAATTTGCCGTTTATGTACATACATAGTTGCCAATTGCCATACAATTTCTTATTTATTGAAACATGAGAATTCTATTGGTAACTTTCAATTTGCATTTGGCCAATAAACAAAAAACAACGTTTTTGCGAAGAAATTAGATTTAAGAAGATATTAGTGTTGGTGACTATACAGCAATCGAGTACCGTTGAAGAAATAAGTCAAATTAGCTCCGGCTTCCGTATGGATATATGACAGTAGTATGTATTCGCCGCTACTGGCCCCGGTTCCAGGTAGTAACCCTCCCCCAGCCCCCTTCCCCTGTCCTACCCCCGCCCCGCCCCCAAGGACCGCCCCGCTCTACCTGCCCAGGGGGGTGGTCAATCGGCAACATGGCGGTCATCCAATCCTAAAAAAAAAAAAAAAAAAAAAAAAAAAAAAAAAAAAAAAAAAAAAAGTTTGGACTTTTTTTCCATAAACAGCCCCCCATTTGAGACGATTGCGCCGGGTCCCATAGCTCTACGACCACGCCTTCCCACTTTTACCTAATGTGCTAATAAAACAATACACACCACTCGATCCCTTTTCTCGGCTTATTCTATTGTTCGAGCATGCGACCCTCAGCGGCTACCTGCGCCGCGCGGACCATCGCCGGTCACCTGGGTACCTGTATTTTTTTCCTTATTTGCAATACAGCCATTCCTTATTCTCCTACAATTATCAATTTATATTTATAATATATCTACCTCTAATACCTACTCTTTTATCCGTAAGAGTCAATGTTCTAAGTAACCTAACCTAATCAAACCCTTTGTATGTACATAAACAAACTTAGGTGCCACATAGTGTGTGTAAAATGATATTTTTCAAGTAACTGTAAGTGATCTTCCTTATCAGTTTTAGGTATTCATTTTGATATCAAAATTTAATTATTTTCATACCTACACTTTTTTAATTACTTCAGGTTTAGTATAAGTTTCTTTTTAAAGCGATGCCATATAGTGTGTGTAAAATTATATTTTTCAAGTAACTGTAAGTGATCTTATGAAGCTGACTGGTCCCTTATCAGTTTTAGGTATATATTTTGATATCAAAATTTAATTAATCATTATCAAACCTCGTAGTTATACCTTGCTGAATATGATATGTTTTTAGAATTAATCAATCGCTAAATAATTAAATACTATAGAGTCTGTTTTCACACACATTTTAATTTATCTGTAATACGATAATATAAAAACTCGCAGTAACATCTTCTTTTTATTTTGTTTAAAAAAATTAACGACTCTATTTAACTGGTATAGATGTAATTCCAAGTATTGGGATCTAACGTGGTAATATTTGTGTACTTTGAATTCATTGATACAATGGCTTAACTGCTTTATTGGTGGATGCCTATTATGTTTTATGCTCTCAAGGGGTTCATTGTTTGTTGTTGAGACATGATTTGAAAAAGTTTTTGTGTACCTAAATAAAAATCATTGTCATAACGGTTTAATTGCTTTATTGGTAAAACTCTATTAAGTTTTATGCTCTCGAGGGATTCATTGTTTCCTGTTATTTTTTATATTTCTTGAGTATAGAAAGCGTCTGTATCAAGTGATCTTGTTGAGACATGATTTTAACGGTACTGCCGCCTCCCCTACTATCACAGTATAAAAACCAAAGAGAAATGGGATTGAGTAAGTATTGTCAACGTGGTAGTTCTCTGTACCAGACCTCCTTGTATCTATTGCAATATACAGTAATAGTGTTAATTCGAATAGTGAAGTGATTATAAAAAGGACCAACAATGGATGTGAGTATGTGTGTGTAATTACTATTACTTAAATTGAGTTTCGTTTTTGTTTTGTCTTGTGTTCTGTGTTATTTTTTATGTTAAGTAAATTGTAAACCGTGTGTAAATTATTGTTTGATATTGTTTCAGTTCTCTGAAAATACTTTCAAGAACTATTACTATCCCGAAAATAAAGACGAATCAAGCGACGAAGAAGGCACGGTTGGTCTAAAAATTAAAGAAGCCATCGCAAAGAAACGCTCAGGAAATAATATTGATAGCTTCTTTGAACAAACCAAAAAGCAGTGTAAAGTCTTGAAGCGATCTTCGAATGTGACTAAAAGTTCTCCGGACGGGATCAAAAACTTATCGTCCGGACATGATGACGGAGCGTATGCATCTCATTTAATTAAAATCGAGATATATGACATGCAAAAAATTAGAAACATCCCACCCACGGAACACTGGAAAAATGCAGACGTCAGATTAAAATATTTCGCTCTAGAAGATGATTGTGAACTACAGAGTACGAAAAATATTATATATAACATTACAAAGCAATTAGCTTCTAAGGAGTCTTGTGTGAGATATTCTATAGACAATAAGAAACAGTGATACAAATTGTGTGTGTAGATTACATTTTAGAAAAGGTTATTGTATTAGATGGTAAAAAATAATATAATTATCCACAAACTATGCAAAACATGGTATTACCTTTGTCTTTGATACAATAACCATTGTTATAGATTTAAACATCTTCAAATTTACTTAAGGTATTTTTAGCATATTTCTCATTTCTTATCTTTCCTTTGTATTGTTTGCAATTTCTAAAACAAATGTGTAAATCTTGTAATATTTTATGACTACCGAGTGTAAACGCAAATGGTTTTTCGTTGTAATCGATTATTTTATGGTTTGATTGTGTGCGCTGTTTAAAAATACCATAACAATTCATAAACTTTGAAACACGGGGTATTTCCTATTATCATTAAACAATAGCCTATTTTAAAAATTAAATAACATGAATACTTACTTTAAATAGTATTAACGTATTTCTCATTTCTTATCTTTCCTTTGTATTGTTCCGAAATTTAACAACAAATCGTGTTAATTTTGTACTATCACTTATTTTTAAAGGTTGCGGCCCCCACTTTCTTTAAGAAATCTCATATCTGTACTCTAGTATTTAAGGAAAGGAAATTTATGTTGGAGTTCTCATTTCACAATGGACTCTCTGAGCTGTGATATCTACAACTCTGCACTCATCAAACTTTGTGAAGAATTAGAAGAAAATGAAGAACTATGCGAGGCAGCCCGACTCGTGAGTCAACTTCACCGACAGGCGTAAGTAGTATTTTATACGTTAATTTTCATGTTCTAACATGTTTAAATGTACTTTAATACTCATCAAAAAGGTTGTGCATCTAACTTGTTGTGACTTGATGTTATTGTTGGAGTAAACGTTAGGTGGGAGAGGTCTATATAAGCCAGGTATCAGGATTTGAAACCGTTCAGTGTTTCGGTACCGTGCTTGTGTTACTAGTGTATTTTGATAACCCCCTTTATTTCATCATGGTGTTTTCTTACTATCTTATTGGTCTTACTTTACCTCGTGAAGGGATTGAGGGATTAAGTAAAGAATTTATTATAGCATATTTTCATAGAAATATAAGAATGTGGTATATAGCAAATAAATTACCCGCCAGGCTACTGGAAGATTCTCAAATAAAACCATATTTTACACCATGTGATGGACATATCAAAGATTCCCAACAAAATATTCCATCATTAGATGTAATTGATGGGGTTTTAATGATGCAAGCATATTGTCAACAGTGTCGAAAAGATTTAAGTTAGTATATATCTATATATAACAATTAATTTATTACATTTAAACTGATATTATGTAATTGATGGTTATTTTATTTAAATTATAAACTGATATTATGTAATTAATACTTATTTTATTTTTATTTTTATAGATCTTCTCAAATCGGACATGGAGTAAAGAGAACAGCTACTGTTTTGGAAACAGAAGAAGTCCCGGTGAAGAAAAGCCGCCCAGCAGCAGCTGCTCAACCTGTAGCTTCAACTTCATGCCGCCCAGCAGCAGCTGCTCAACCTGTAGCTTCAACTTCACGCCGCCCAGCAGCAGCTGCTCAACCTGTAGCTTCAACTTCATGCCGCCCAGCAGCAGCTGCTCAACCTGTAGCTTCAACTTCACGCCGCCCAGCAGCAGCTGCGCAACCTGTAGCTTCAACTTCACGCCGCCCAGCAGCAGCTGCTCAACCTGTAGCTTCAACTTCATGCCGCCCAGCAGCAGCTGCTCAACCTGTAGCTTCAACTTCACGCCGCCCAGCAGCAGCTGCTCAACCTGTAGCTTCAACTTCACGCCGCCCAGCAGCAGCTGCTCAACCTGTAGCATCGACTTTATCTGAACCAACCCCCGATATTGATGTGAGTACAAATAATAATGGTGAAATTGAATGTTCTGTGTGTAATAAGTTTGTGTCTAGAAGATATTTTAATAATCATTTAAACAGTAATATCCACAAAAATAATGTTTTGAGGGCTGATATTGAATGGGTAAATGTGCAGCTAATTGAAAATGCATTCAGGAATAGGGTTGCTACTTACAGAATACTTTTAAATGAAAATGTTTACCAACCATCTGCACCTGAAATAATTTTACAAGAAAATAAAGAAAAGATCTTTGCAATATTAGATCGCTCCCTTACTGATCACTGTGCTTTAAAAGTGAACTTTATTCTGAATGCTGATTTCACCCAAGAGAGCAAACAAGTAAATAATACGTTTGATTTTCAATTATGCAACAATGTGGTAGACGTTAGCAGCGACAAAAATGACATTTTCGAATCTGTAATTAACGATATAATAACAAAAATATCTAACTTTGAGAGGAAAGACAGTGGATGGAGTTTAGTTAAGTTGAACTATTTAGATGTCAATGTGAATAAATTTAATCCGTTACGTGGGTCTTCTTTTATAGAATTACCTCGTGATATACAGAACAAAAAAGCTGTTATTAATGTAAGAAATAGTGATCATGAATGTTTTAGGTGGGCTGTATTGTCAGGGTTATATCCAACTACCAGTCATCGTTCAAATCTGACGAGTTCGTATATAGTGCATAAAGATAAACTAAACTTTAAAAATTTGTCTTTCCCACTTAAATTAGATGATATTAAGAAATTTGAAAAAATGAATGATATAAGTATAAACGTTTTTGGTCTCGAATACAATTCGCAGAGTAAAAATCATGATATGGTAGGTCCATTACACTTAACAAAATGCAAAAAAGCTACTCATTTGAATTTATTATATATATCCAAAGACAGTCAGGGGCATTATTGTTTTATCAAAAATTTATCTCGATTAGTATCTAATCAATTAAACAGTAGACAGCATGCAGCCCATATTTGTGATGGTTGCTTATCTATCTTTACATCACAAGACAATTTAATGAACCATCAAAGAAACGATTGTTTCCATGTTTGTACAAATCTACCTTCAGAACAGGTTAAAAGAAAAAATTGGTTCAAGGAAAACGTCCCTTCTAACCAAGTAACCTTCGATAATTATGAACGTAAATTAAGAGTACCATTTGTTGTTTATGCCGATTTTGAAGCCTTTCTAAATCCCATTCAATCACATTCTGACGAACCTACTACAGTCCCAACTACATCCGCAACAACAAATGTACAAAAACACGAGGTATATAGTTTTGGATACTACGTTAAATGTTCTTATAATGATAAATTGTCAGTGTACAGAACATATAAAGGTGAAGATTGTGCTAAAACATTTATGAAATACATGAAAAATGACCTTGAATCCATTTGTAAGAGAAATACTTTTGTAAAAACACCATTACCTTTGTCTGAAGCAAATAACATGCATATTGCTCAGACTAGTACATGTTATATTTGTGATAAAACATTGAACAGTGATTCCACCATTTCTTATAATCACCACACTGGTCTTTATGAAGGCGTAGCCCATCAATTTTGCTCTGAAAAATACAGGGCACCTAATTTTGTACCTGTATTTTTCCATAATTTGAGCAACTATGATAGTCATTTTATAGTCCATGGGCTAGGTTTTGAGGAAGGAGACATTGAATTGATTCCACAAAACAAAGAGAAATATATTTCATTTTCTAAATCTTTGCAGGTTAACAATCGCACAATTAAATTGAGATTCGTTGATTCACTTAAATTTATGTCTGGTAGTTTAGAAAAATTAGCAAAAAACTTGTTGCCTGAACAATTTCATGAATTAAAATTAAATTTTCCACGTGAATGTGATTCTAAACGTTTGATAAGAAAGGGTGTCTATCCTTATGAACACATGTCATCATACGATTCCTTAAAATTAACCTCTCTGCCCCCTCAAGAAAAATTCTATAGTTCTTTGACTGATAGTAAAATTTCAGATAACGATTACACACACGCAAAAGATGTTTGGTCTCATTTTCATTGTCAAAACATGGGGGATTATTCTGATTTATATCTTAAAACGGATGTTCTGTTACTAACCGACGTTTTTGAAAATTTTAGAAATCTTTGTATTAAGACGTACGGATTAGATCCTGCTCATTATTATACTGCTCCGGGATTAAGTTGGGATGCAATGTTAAGAACTACAAAAATAAATCTAAAACTCTTGACTGACATTGATAAAATAGCTTTTATAGCAAAAAATATCCGCGGCGGCATATCACAATGTAGCAATAGACATGCGAAAGCTAATAATAAATTTTTATCAGATTATAATCAAACTATCCCTTCGTCATTTCTTATGTACCTGGACGCTAATAACCTTTACGGGTGGGCTATGTCTCAATGTCTACCAACAGGTGAATTTGAATGGGTGAATGTAGACAGCGATTTTAACATATCTGATGACGCTGATCATGGTTTTATTTTAGAAGTTGATCTAGAGTACCCTAATGAATTGCATGACTCTCATTCAGATTTACCATTCTGCCCTGAAAATGTTGTTTTGGGTGATTCTAAAGAAAGAAAATTAATTCCTAATTTAAACAGAAAAACGAATTATGTCATACATTACAGAAATCTAAAGCAGTGTTTAAAGAATGGTTTGCAATTAAGTAAAATCCATCGTATCTTGAAATTTAAGCAATCTTCTTGGTTAAAAAGTTATATCGATTTAAACACTCACATGCGATCGCAGGCATCATCTGATTTCGAAAAAGATTTCTTTAAACTAATGAATAACTCAGTTTTCGGTAAGACCATGGAAAATGTCGCAAAACGTGTAAATGTTAAATTGTTAAATCACTGGGAAAATCACGGAAAATCGCAGGGTGTTCAATCTTTGATAGCAAAACCTGAATTTCATAGTTTATCCATATTCTCTGAAAATTTAGCTGCTGTTCAATTAAACAAAACTAAAATATTTTACAACAAACCAATTTATTTGGGATTTTGCATTTTGGATATTTCGAAAACTTTAATGTACCAATTTCATTACGACTACATGAAAACGAAATATCAAGATAATCTCAAGCTTCTTTATACCGATACCGATAGCTTAATATATCAAATTTTCACAGAAAACTATTATACAGATATAAAATCAGATCTGAATGTATATTTCGATACATCAGACTATGCTCATGACAACAAATATGGTTTACCATTGATAAATAAAAAGCGGTTAGGTTTTTTTAAAGATGAAAATAATGGTCGAATTTTTAAAGAATTTGTAGGCCTGCGATCGAAACTTTATGCTGTAGAAATTGAAAAACACGACGAAAACGATAAAGAGTTTAAAAAATATGGTGTTATATCTAAAGCGAAAGGAGTTAATAAGTGTGTCACTGAAAAATTTACGCTTGATAATTACAAAGAATGTTTATTTAATAAAAATATGCAACGCGCACAAATGTTAAGATTTAAGTCAATAAAACACGTTATTTTCACCCAAAAGATAAATAAAGTATCATTATCACACAATGACACAAAACGCTACTTACTAGAAAACTCTTCTGACACTCTTGCGTGGGGCCATTATAAAATACCTAAATAATTGACAATATATTATTTCAGAACATTCCAATTTCAACATTATTTTTTGAACATAGTATATTTTAAAGATATCACTTGTAAATATGTAACCTAATGTTGTATGAGTTTATTAGTTAATAGAAACAGGTGGTGGCAAAGGTGAAGGTGATGTTATTCATTTATATGTGATTAGATAATAATAAAAATCTTTCGTTTAGAAATACACTGTTTTTATGTTTTATTTAAAATTTGTTGTTAATGAATTTGAAAAAAAGGATTTGTATTTATTTTATATTGTAATCTGTGTCTTTATTAAGAGTATTGTAATCCATATGTAAAATATTGTTTGACATTGTTTCAGTTCTCTGAAAACACTTACAAGATGTACTACTTCCTAGATTTTTAAATAAGAAAAAAAAATCTTTTCTGATGAGTTTCTTGCGGCGTTTCTTCTCGTCAATGATGGTAATTTCCGAAGCGCTAGTAGTGTAATCAATAAAAAAAATATTATTATTAATATAAATTATGTGCACACAAATAACAAATCTTATTTTTCACTGATTCCTGCTTTTTTTTTCTTTTGTTCATTATATGTAACCTATTTAAAAAGTAATTATCTTCATAAATAGCACCATTTGATTTCCAACCGTTTTCGTATCAACACACATTACACAATATAATAATGATTCATTTTTATCATCCTTTTACTACCATTGTCGCAGGTCCTAGTGGATGTGGTAAAACTCAATTTGTTACAAACTTTTTGAGCAATTCCAAAGAGGTGTGTAATGTTAAATTTGATGAAATCATTTGGTGTTATGATGAAATGCAACCTCTTTACAACCTGAAAAATGTAAATTATAATCAAGGAATACCAGATTTTTCGTTTTTTGATGGAGAGAGTCCTAAACTACTTATAATAGATGATTTGATGAGAGAATCGGATGGACGAATAGTAGATATTTTTACAAAAGGTAGTCACCATAGAAACTTAAGTGTTTTCTATATAACACAAAACATATTCCATCAGGGGAAAGGTCAACGTGATATCTCTTTGAATACGAGCTATATTGTTTATTTCAAGAATCCCCGTGATAAAACTCAAATACGCTACTTATCTCGACAAGTTTATCCAGAAAATTCAAAATTCGTAGATGAAGCCTACAAGGATGCTACTGCAAATGCACATGGTTACCTCATGATTGATTTGCGACAAAATACTGATGATATGTGTCGTTTTAAGACCAAAATATTTCCATTCGATGGCCATTGTACAGTATATATCCCTAAAAAAGGGTTTAAATATAACAAGAATCACCATGTTTTAGTCAGTTCTAAATGATGCAAGCAAGAGTTAACACATATAAACATTTACTTGAAGCGCTTCATTTACTCAAACCAAAATATCGCACAGCTTTACTTAAATCGTGTGATGACGAAGAAATTAATATAATTTGTGAGTGTATTTACAACGTATTAAAGGGTAAAATTCCTTTAGAAAAAAAGCAAAAATCCAAATTAAGAAAATATAAGGATACGTTACGAAAATTAGTGACTAAGGGAAAACATAAGCTAAGAAAAACCGTAATTATCCAGAAAGGTGGTGGTTTTCTGCCTATTGTATTAGGTGCAGTTTTAAGTGCTCTAGTGAATTCTTTAACATAAACAAAATGGAAAATACGAAAAAAATGTTGTTAGTAGAACCAGATTTCATCGAAAGACTCAAACATAGTGATAACCTATCCGAAAATTCATCATCCCGTCTAGATGGTGAAATGCAAAAAATTCTCAAGAGTAAAATAGATGATCGAGTAAAGTGGGCATTATATTCTCAAGCATTACAAAGGTTTTTACATTTTACTGAAACAGATCGAAAGCCGTTTAAAATACCATTAGTGACAGAAGTTGATCAATTCACTACCGAAAACAATGAATTGCATCCAAAGATCACAAAAAAGGAGGAAAATGTTAATAATTCAATTGAAAACGCAGTATTACCAGACATAGAAAATGACGTATACGCAACACCACCTGGAGGAACAAAATCTGATTTACCTAAACAATATTCTCCGTCTTATATTATAGACGTAATACCCAAGTCTTATCGAACAAAAAGCCAAACTTTGTTGGAATGTATGGTACAAAGTAAACCAAAAATTTGGTGGAAGGAGAACGGGGAAGTAGTAATAAACAATCGTACCATTCCAAACAGTAATATTCTCGATCTAGTAGGCGACGTGCTTAGACCTCTAAAACGTTCAAAACCAAAAGGTTGGGAAGATTTTGCTAGTGTTTTACATGATATAAAAGTTCCTAAATCGTGTATAGGTAATCCTACGAACTTAGAATTTATGAATAAACTACAATCTAATGATTCTAGAACTTCGATTGCTTCTTTAAATCTGGAAACCCCGTCAGTTAAAGAAAAAAACACCTCTACTCCTCTATCTACTAAACCACCCAGGCTATCGAGAAAGAAATTAGATTGGGAGAGATGGACCCCCTATTAGAGATAAATAGGATCTACTACGATGTATCAAATCCAGCCAGTTATAGTAGCGTAAACAAATTGGTGAATGAAATGAAAGGTAAAATGAACAGAGGGGAAGTGAAAGATTGGTTATCATCACAGGAAGCGTACACGCTGCATAGACCCGTTCATAAACGTTTTAGTAGAAACAGATACATCCTCTCTAACTTTAATGAACTCTGGCAAGCCGATCTTAGTGATATGCGAACGTATAGTCAGTATAACGATGGATATAAATATATTCTATGTGTTATTGATGTTTTTAGTAAATATGCTTTTGCTAGGGCTATGAAAAAGAAGGACTCTGAAACAGTTAAAAAATGTTTTGAAAGCATTTTTTCAGAAGCCAATTCTACCCCTCGTCACATCCAATCTGACAAAGGGACCGAATTTGTTTCAAAGGTGGTTAGAGATTACTTTAAAAACAAAAACATTAATTATTATACCACAAATAATCCTGATATTAAAGCAAGTATTGTTGAAAGGTTTCAAAGAACTCTTAAATCTAAAATGTGGCGTTACTTCACTCATCAAAATACTTACAATTACGTCGACGTATTGCAAGACCTGCTTCATTCGTATAACCATAGCTACCATTCTAGCATTAAAATGCGACCAATTGATGTTAACTCTGATAATATTATGACTGTTTGGTGCAATTTATATGATCGCAATAAGGATAAACGAAATATATTGGAATCTCCAATACTTAATGTAGGTGATCATGTTAGAATAACTAAATATAAACATATATTTCAAAAGGGGTATGAGACTAACTGGAGTGATGAAATATTCATAATAGCCTCAGTTATTAAAAGAATCCCACGTATTGTCTATACTTTAAAAGATTTAGAAGGTGAACCAATTATTGGTACATTCTATTCTAAAGAATTACAAAAAGTCACTTACCGCCCCTCCATGAGGTATAAAATTGATAAAATAATACGCTCGCGACGCATTGGTGGCAGAAAGGAAGTGTTCGTTAAGTGGCAAGGTTATCCCAATAAATTCAACTCTTGGATACCTACATCAAACTTAGAAGAAATATGAGTGAAGATAGTTTTTATCTAACTTTGTTGAGTAACAGCTCATCGACCTACTTTACCGATAATACTACAGCTCATTTTTTAACTAAATTACCTAGAACCATTAAATTGGAGGGAGAATGGGTTGTTGGATTAGTGGAGTTCCAATACCCATGTTCCATGTATAATGTTCAAGAACATGAAAACATAGTCTACATTAAAAAAAAGGTAGCTGTACCGACTCAGGAAAAATACAAAATCGTTGATGTAAAAACTCACATTCCAGCAACTTCGTATGATAGTATTGATCATTTTCTCAAAGCATTTAACGAAAACCCGCAGCTAAAGACAAAAGTTAAATTTAGATGTGATGCAGTTACTAAAATGGTGGCTGTAACAGCGAACGAAGAGATAACATCAATCATAACTTCCCCTATATTAAGTCTTCAGCTTGGTTATAAACCTAGAACTAATTTAAAAGAAAGTACTATTGGAATACATCCTGCAAATTTATACTTAGGTTTACCATCACAAATATTTGTTTATACTGACATTATTCAACCACAAGTGGTGGGGGATGTAATTACATCATTACTAAGAATAATACCATTAGACCCCACAAAATTTATCTATGGAGCATATAAAATGCATGTTTTTTCACCTGCTCACTATGTTCCTGTTTTACGTAGAGAGTTTGACACTCTTGAAATAGATATAAGGACAACCACGGGATCAAGAATACCATTTCAATTTGGATCCTCTTGTGTGAAGCTACACTTTCGACGAGTAAAATGAATCATAAACGAGTGTCTCACTCCTGTCCTTATGAACATTACTATTCTCATCAAGCTGGCTCTGGTGTAGGAATTGTCTATAAAGGTGTTCCATATCAACGAGGACATGGAATCGGTAGCTTTTTGGGTGGACTATTTAGGTCTGTACTTCCTTTATTATCTAGAGGTTTTAAAACTGTAGGAAGAGAAACTTTAGATGCGGGGATGGGACTGTTGTCTGATATGGTGAATTCACGTCCTATGGAGAGTTCTATTAGATCTCGGCTTAAAGAAGCAAGTGCGAACTTAAAAAGGAAAGCTGACGAAAAAATAGATTCTCTTATGTCGGGATCAGGGTATAAAATGTCAACTAAGAGACGGGAACCTCTCATTACTTTGAAAGCCTCACGACGAAGAGGAGGTAAAAGAAATAAAAAATATAATATTGAGGATATATTTTCAAACTAATTATGTCTTTCTTACATAGTAATTCATGTGAATGTGCTAAATCAGAACTAGATTTGTTTGCACTGCCATCAACTCAAACCAGCATTGAAAGCGGACAGTGGGTTCATTACAAACCAATTTCATCTTTAAGTGACGACGGACCCATTGAGTTTCAAGTTCCCGGATCTGGTGATGACTATATTGACCTATCACATACTTTGTTACATATCAATGCCAAAGTATTAAACCAAGATGGCACAAAACTAAAAGCAGATGCCCCAGTTGCACCCGTCAATAATTGGTTACATTCCCTGTTTAGCCAACTAGATGTATATTTAAATCAGAAACTCATATCACCACCAAATAATACCTACGCCTATCGTGCTTATATGGAAAATCTACTTAATTATGGTCCAGCAGCTAAAGAATCTCATCTTACTTGTGGATTATGGTATGAAGATACACCACACTATATGGATACCGCTGATGTGAATAATAAAGGCTTTCACAAAAGACAGAAATTTATTAAAGAAAGTAAGGAAGTAGAGCTGATTGGTCACTTGCATGGTGATATGTTTAACCAAGAGAAATTCTTAATAAACGGAGTCGAAATGCGTGTTAAATTGGCACGTTCTAAAGAATCGTTTAATTTAATTTGTCACCAAGATCTCAAACTTAAAGTTCAGATAATGGATGCCAGTCTCATAGTAAGAAGAGCAAGAATCAATCCAAGTGTTTTGTTAGCACATCAAAAAGTATTAGCATCAACCACAGCAAAGTATCCAATCACAAGAGCGGAAGTAAAGGTTCTTACATTACCAGCTGGAATACAGGGAAAAACGTTAGATAATATATTTCTCGGGCAAGTCCCTAAAAGATGTATTATTGGATTCGTTTCAAACTCGGCATTTAATGGTAATCTAGCTTTGAATCCTTTTAATTTTCAACATTTCAATATGAACTCTTTTAGTTTGTATGTGGACGGTCATGAAATACCTTCGAAAACATTGCAACCTTCATTTAATTCTGGTTTAATAGCATCAACATATCATACGTTATTTTCTGGATCAGGAATTCATTTCCATAATGAAGGTAATGCAATAGACAGATCAAATTATGGAGGGGGTAATTGTTTGTTATGTTTTGATTTGACACCTGATTTGTCTGCCAGTTCAACTTCACACTGGAATCTTGTGAGACATGGTTCTGTTCGGATAGAAGTTCGTTTTGAATCATCTTTAAGTACTACAATAAACTGTATCGTATATGCAGAATTTGATAACATAATAGAAATAAACAAAAACCGTGACGTTACGGTAGATTACAACAGTTAATAAACAAATAAATAGATTATTTTTATAATTTTTTTTCATTAGCTCATAGTCATTACAAGCAAGATCATCGATAAATGTGAATGTTTATTATTATAATAATGGATACAAATGAATTACAATTATGTATGAACAAAATAAGTTCTAGTTTTAAAACAAATGTTTTTGCTGCAAATCAAATCCCTGTTTGGGTTAATTTACCTGCCTTCATTATATGCAATTTAGATCCTGATTCCAAGCCCGGCTCTCATTGGGTTGCCATGCATATTGATGTTAATGGGATAGGTGAATACTTTGATTCCTTTGGCAGAAAACCTACAGGTTACCATAAGTTATTTTTAAAAAGAAATACAAGGAGGTGGTTTTATAACACCAAATCACTTCAAAACCATCTTACCTCCGTCTGTGGAGAATATTGTTTAGTTTATCTATATTTTAAGTTTCAAGGAAAAACTATGTATGACTTTGTAAGTCTATTTTCTAATAATACTTTATGTAACGACCTAGTATTAAGAACCTTGTTTAAATCAGTTTTTGTGAAATAAAACAATGTCTATAAGGTTTTTCTGTGTTTTATTTAATTATATTTTTAATGCAACAGATGATACACTGTACACGAACCAAATGAATTATTACATTGCAACTTAATTACACAAATATTACAGTAAAACATAAATAAAAACTAAATAGAAAATTACCATCTAATACAATAACCTTTTCTAAAATGTAATCTACACACACAATTTGTATCACTGTTTCTTATTGTCTATAGAATATCTCACACAAGACTCCTTAGAAGCTAATTGCTTTGTAATGTTATATATAATATTTTTCGTACTCTGTAGTTCACAATCATCTTCTAGAGCGAAATATTTTAATCTGACGTCTGCATTTTTCCAGTGTTCCGTGGGTGGGATGTTTCTAATTTTTTGCATGTCATATATCTCGATTTTAATTAAATGAGATGCATACGCTCCGTCATCATGTCCGGACGATAAGTTTTTGATCCCGTCCGGAGAACTTTTAGTCACATTCGAAGATCGCTTCAAGACTTTACACTGCTTTTTGGTTTGTTCAAAGAAGCTATCAATATTATTTCCTGAGCGTTTCTTTGCGATGGCTTCTTTAATTTTTAGACCAACCGTGCCTTCTTCGTCGCTTGATTCGTCTTTATTTTCGGGATAGTAATAGTTCTTGAAAGTATTTTCAGAGAACTGAAACAATATCAAACAATAATTTACACACGGTTTACAATTTACTTAACATAAAAAATAACACAGAACACAAGACAAAACAAAAACGAAACTCAATTTAAGTAATAGTAATTACACACACATACTCACATCCATTGTTGGTCCTTTTTATAATCACTTCACTATTCGAATTAACACTATTACTGTATATTGCAATAGATACAAGGAGGTCTGGTACAGAGAACTACCACGTTGACAATACTTACTCAATCCCATTTCTCTTTGGTTTTTATACTGTGATAGTAGGGGAGGCGGCAGTACCGTTAAAATCATGTCTCAACAAGATCACTTGATACAGACGCTTTCTATACTCAAGAAATATAAAAAATAACAGGAAACAATGAATCCCTCGAGAGCATAAAACTTAATAGAGTTTTACCAATAAAGCAATTAAACCGTTATGACAATGATTTTTATTTAGGTACACAAAAACTTTTTCAAATCATGTCTCAACAACAAACAATGAACCCCTTGAGAGCATAAAACATAATAGGCATCCACCAATAAAGCAGTTAAGCCATTGTATCAATGAATTCAAAGTACACAAATATTACCACGTTAGATCCCAATACTTGGAATTACATCTATACCAGTTAAATAGAGTCGTTAATTTTTTTAAACAAAATAAAAAGAAGATGTTACTGCGAGTTTTTATATTATCGTATTACAGATAAATTAAAATGTGTGTGAAAACAGACTCTATAGTATTTAATTATTTAGCGATTGATTAATTCTAAAAACATATCATATTCAGCAAGGTATAACTACGAGGTTTGATAATGATTAATTAAATTTTGATATCAAAATATATACCTAAAACTGATAAGGGACCAGTCAGCTTCATAAGATCACTTACAGTTACTTGAAAAATATAATTTTACACACACTATATGGCATCGCTTTAAAAAGAAACTTATACTAAACCTGAAGTAATTAAAAAAGTGTAGGTATGAAAATAATTAAATTTTGATATCAAAATGAATACCTAAAACTGATAAGGAAGATCACTTACAGTTACTTGAAAAATATCATTTTACACACACTATGTGGCACCTAAGTTTGTTTATGTACATACAAAGGGTTTGGTTAGGTTAGGTTACTTAGAACATTGACTCTTACGGATAAAAGAGTAGGTATTAGAGGTAGATATATTATAAATATAAATTGATAATTGTAGGAGAATAAGGAATGGCTGTATTGCAAATAAGGAAAAAAATACAGGTACCCAGGTGACCGGCGATGGTCCGCGCGGCGCAGGTAGCCGCTGAGGGTCGCATGCTCGAACAATAGAATAAGCCGAGAAAAGGGATCGAGTGGTGTGTATTGTTTTATTAGCACATTAGGTAAAAGTGGGAAGGCGTGGTCGTAGAGCTATGGGACCCGGCGCAATCGTCTCAAATGGGGGGCTGTTTATGGAAAAAAAGTCCAAACTTTTTTTTTTTTTTTTTTTTTTTTTTTTTTTTTTTTTTTTTTTTTTTTTTTTTTTTTTTTTTTAGGATTGGATGACCGCCATGTTGCCGATTGACCACCCCCCTGGGCAGGTAGAGCGGGGCGGTCCTTGGGGGCGGGGCGGGGGTAGGACAGGGGAAGGGGGCTGGGGGAGGGTTACTACCTGGAACCGGGGCCAGTAGCGGCGAATACATACTACTTATGACTGCACACCTCTGCTATAATAGTACATACCTACCTAGGGCGGTAACACAAAGGATGTACCAAATCGCAGGTGTTTGACGCCCGAGCCGAAAGCAAGTGCGACATAAATGCGAAATGAGGCTTTCTTTATTACCACCCGTGGTAAATATACAGTTTTGTGTCACCCCCTGGCCAGGAAGTGGGATACAAGTCGAAGCACGTAAAGAGCTCCAGGCGGCTAGTTTGTCCGTTTTTTTTTTAACCTGACTGTGTCTTTATAGGCCGGGCCGAGCCCAATAAAGTGATAGGAGTGCACGGTTGGAGAGTAGCCTGGGGAAAATCCAGGGGAAAACCTCCGACACGACCACGCGTGAGGTTTGGATCACTGGAATACTCTAAGAGTTTGCGCTCCAGTGAGATTGGAGTGTGTCCGTATTTCGATCACTGCGCAGGTACATCGCCCGGAGCTCTTTTTTGATTAGTGATTGCCACTATATGGTCAGGGTCTTTTATACCACGTCGGTGGCAAAAAAGCGTACGGCCCGCCCGATGGTGAGCAGTCACCGCAGCCTATAGGCTCGGTACAGGTATAGTCAAGGTGTGACAAAAGTCCTTATAGTACGTGTGAGGGTGTGGTGAGGTGGCAAACGGGTACACACCTGACTCGGTGTGCGTGCTCTGCACGTGGCGCACCCACTCGGCGGGATTAGGGAAGTGCTTCTGGCACAGGTCGCAGCGGAGAAGTGCCATCGTCTCCTCGGTGTCATCGCTCTGTATAAAAAAAAAAACAATGTGACATGTCCGCTGATGCCGGTGATAGTGGAACTCGAGTCTCGACGACTCAATAAAAATTGGATATGAAGATGACTGTACTTATTATGTTTTTTTTATTTAAAAAGAAAATTACATTTTATTAAATCATAATAAAACTTGCCAAACTGTGACGTTTGTCGGCGAGATACGCTCATTTTTAGTGCTTTTAACTTAACCTATTTACTTAAATCTAACATGTAACAAATATTTATGAAGCAACACACAACAAGACTGCTTGGTCAGAGAGATTTGTGCAGCTATGCGATTCACTAAGCACCGTCCTCACCCCGTAGCTCACCCGTTTTTATATGGAATGGAAACGGTCAAATGTAATTTGTCACTTTTTGACAGATTCCTTATAAAAACGGGTGAGGGGTGAGGGCGAGTCGGTTTGTGAATAACAGCCCAGAAGCAGGGACCGATACCGGTATTTTTAAAAAACCCTGAATTAGCCCAATATTTTGGATTATTTTTTGCTCTTTACGTAGGGCTGAATCATGTATTTAGGTAACAACGCCGTATTATTAGATTATCCCATTAAAAACGAAATAATGAACCGGTGGCCGTAATAATACCGGTATTTTTCTATGGAGAAAATACCGGTATCCGATCCCTGCCCAGAAGTGGTTGTATGTGAGAACAAAGAATAGGTAATGACGAGCAAGATTTGACAATTTGAAATTATCGTATGTTACAATGGTAGGAATGAAGCGTATGTGAAACTTTGCTAATGGTGACTTACAAAAAACCGCTCTTATACCGTAGAAAGAGGATTAGCGAATCACAGGGGGACGGGCTTATGATAGGCTGACTAAATTGAGATGTATCAGAAAACCGATATGGATGTAGCACAATTCCGAAATCTCATAATTAGTCGTGCTGTGTATACATTGGCGCCAAATTTAAATTAAGCCAATAGACTTGAATACATTGATGAAGTTTCGGTGACACAGGCCGGTGACAAATAAAACGAGGGACAGGTGATGACACATTGTATCTCGTTCCCACGTGTGTTGGTGTCTATGCTTGCATTCTTTCGCACACTTTGTATGTGTGTATTGCCGGCTCCAGAGTGGCTACTCCGGAATTCGAACATCGTATCGTGCCGTCCCTTTCAGTCATATAGTGTATATATAACACGAGAGTGATAGGGACGGCACGATACGAAGTTTGGAGTACAGGCCCCGTCTTATCCGTACTTCATATCTTACTAGCGACCCGCCCCGGCTTCGCACGGGTGCAATGCTGATGCATGTATTATACATATAAACCTTCCCCTTGAGTCACTCTATCTATTAAAAAAAACCGCATCAAAATCCGTTGCGTAGTTTTAAATATTTAAGCATACATAGGGATATAGGGACAGAGAAAGCGACTTTGTTTTATACTATGTAGTGATACTAACTGTACCCGGAGGGCGCGGTTTGCTACTGCATACTAAATTTACTATACATATACACAAATAATAAGGGTTGCGTTCAACACACATCATCATCATACTACTCTCTAGGGGTGTTATAACTTGTATTCTGTATATATGTGTGTATGTCTTGGCATCGTAGCTCCGTAACGGAAGAACCGAGTTGAATGCGGTTTTTTTTTTAATCGAAAATCTTGATGGCGGAGTTTCTTAATTATGTTTTGTTTCGGGATATTTTAATTTAATTAACCTGTGAAGTATTTATTCACGAATTAAATTATCCTTGGTATTAAACTACACAGAAAACATCAAAGTTCAAAATATTTACGCAATTTTAAAGATTTTTTTAATACGCAAAGAAAACGACGCAGTTGAAAACAGAAAATCGACGACATTATATATATTTCCCTACAAACCGAGTGTTTTTGACGTTTAAAACAACCGTATTGGTTGGAAATTCCAATAGAAAAAGACAGAGAGGAAAAACTTCGTTTGTGGTTCGCGGTAGCCCCTCAGGGGCGCTACCGCGACAGCAAACGAAGCTTTCCCTCTCTGTCGCACTTGCAAGTTTGCATATAAATGAGACAGAGAGGGAAAACTTTGTGGTTCGCGGTAGTCCCTCAGTAATCACCGAATCAATTACCCACGGGGACGGGGAATTCCTATCAGATAGGAATTAGTACCTATTACCTAAACTTTAATAATATAAAAATGTGTCCATTAATATTAAAATACTGATTATGAATATTTTTTATTTAGCTCCTTTTCTTGCACAAAAGTAGCTCCTTTTTAGCTTTTTTTTACAACTCAGTAGCTCTATTTCTAAGTACAGAGTTGGCAACACTGGTTATTTGGTAAAAAAAATGGACTAACAATATACACATACATACATAAACTCACGCCTGCATTCCCAAAAGTGGTAGGAGAGCACATTAAATTCAACTCCAGTGCCACATTTAGCAATTGTAGATTTAAAGATGGACAAAATGTGATATTGCATTGATAGGATGCTAGCCCATCGCCCACAACTACAACAATATCAAAACATTCAATTTGCTTGAAATGTCTATAGAGTAGAGGTCTCTGTACCGAATGGTACACTTATAGACGACACGGCACTCGGATGACACTTATAGACCCCTGTTTAACACAACACCGCCAATGGCCAACTATGAACTCAATCAAATCCTGAGGAACGTAACATATTTGACGATTTTGACGGTAATTCTTCAGAGCAGGTTCTGCTCTAGATACTTCTGAGCTAAATTTAATGATACATAGGACTATCTAATGATATCCTTAACCTCTAGCCACCCAAAGCAAAAGGTATTCTTTTTCAATGGAATTTATATCTTTCAAAATTGGAACGGAGTTGCTTGTTTTGTTTCGTTAGATTTCAAAACCTAAAAACTACTTTATTTTCTATTACTGTAGATTAAAAGATCACTGCCAACTTTTCTTGTATGGTTAGGTATCCTGCTATCCTCTGGCGTATCCCGCCACGACAGCAAATAAATTATTGGAAGGAACGCTACACTGTATCTAATGTATCTATCTATATCATTCCGTGACTGAAAGTATACGGAAGGTAAAAATAATATACACGAACTACTATGAAAAACGAAACTAATCTCGTTGTCTCATTATGATGTTATCCGGGTCACCGTGTGGAATCTAAACATAGCATCGATTATCCGTTGAAAAAAAGTTAACTACGTTAAACGTTAAAGCGTTACATTTCGGGCCATTTAACGGAAGTTAACGTTAATCGTTAACTCCTGACGGGCCCCACTTGCATCGCCTGTCTCACTCAGCGCCTATAGCTCGCGCATACGCCGCCCCGATTGGACGGACTGGGGCGCTACCGCGAACAGCAAACGGAGTTTTCGCTCTCTGTCGCACTTGCTCGTTCGGACGTAAGTGCGACAGAGAGGGAAAGCTTCGTTTGGTGTCGCGGTAGCGCCCCGGGTCAGAACTTGTTTGTCGCGGTGCGGTGTTCCTTTGATAAAATAAGTACTTAGTTAACGGAGCTTTGGACACTTAGCGGAAGTTAATGAGTCCGTTAACAATTTTCCAAGTTAACTTAAAAGTTAATCTGATACACGGATGGTTAACTTCGTTAATTAACGATTAACGGACAAACGAGTTAATGCCCAGCCCTGAATCTAACGACTGCTGATCTCGTTCTAGACTTTGAAATGTCTAGCAATTAAGTGTCTAACAATGTTGTAAAATTTAACAACCTATTGTACCTAAGTGTAACCTTACGTTACAAAGTTGAAAACATGCAATTTATTTCTTATTATCTGTGCGTTACTGGAATTGACTCTATAATTACCAAGTCTATCTTAAGGCGATACTCTGAAAAATATATCATATACGTATCTATTCTGAAAAAAAGTGCTCTTTTTAGTGTAATGTCATATCTAGCTCCATGGTCCTAAAACTCTCAAAGTAAGGTATATATTACTTCAGATCTTTATCTTGACTTGTCATGAACCAGAAACGCAATTCTATGATTTTCTCTCGATAGATTTTAATGAAGTCCTAAATGTACAGATTATTATTAAACAACATAAGGTATGTACGGTTCATGGCAAGTCAAGATAAAGTTATGAAGTAATAATATATACCTTACTTTTGAGATTTTTAGGATCATATGACATTACACTAAAAAGAGCACTTTATTTCAGAATGTCGCTTTAAGAAAACATTACCGCATCGCCATTAATATCATTAGCATACAAGTAAGTATTTAAGTTGCACATGGTGAGGTCACCTGTCTCAATTTTACTGTTTGCTAAATATTGTAACATAATTAACAGTGTCTCTGTAAGAGTACTTAAATAGGATAACATCAAATTATCATAACAGTGTAAAGCAAAAGAAGAAATATTATAATCAAAATAATAAAAAATGCAATTTCAAATTTCGAAAAAATGCATTTAAGTTTAGGCTTTTTCAACTAATGAGGACAGAACTGAGTTGTGCAACGTAAATCTGTGACATATAGCTTCGTCCCATTCATTTCATCAATAAAGTTAGACTGGCAATTAGGTAAATTTGTGCGACGTCTCCTAATTATCTATCTAGACCCCGCCTAGACATGCTTGAACCAAAAAGTATTTAACTGTAGACCAAAACTACAAAGTTATACTAAAGTAGTGTAGACCATCACTAAGCTTGCCTACTTTAACGCAGGTTGCTATTAGGTAGCAAAAACATCGAGAATGTCAAATTACTTAAGTCAATATCCTTTCAATTTTTTCGAAGATATTGGGGTATAATGATAAACCAAAACGATAACGAGAATTTATTTAGGATTACGCCCTTTATTAACTCCACCACTCTAGGTCAAAAGTGACCCTTTGACCGCCACAGTCGGCTATTCACGTCATCGGAAAATCGTACCATGGACGCCAACGACTGCTACAGCCGACAGCCTGGTCAAAGCAATAGCGATCTATACGCGATTGCGTAAAGTTTAATTTCGCGTTGAACGCGTGTCATCAGCGATGCATCATATGTATACTGAATAATATGTGGCACTGAATAATATAAATAATATTCTTCTATACGACCCCGCTTTGGGCCTGTTCTCGCAGACGGAACCGAGGTTCCTGGCTACAGCAGCACGCTATCTGGAGGCAAACTCCACTCCCACTACTATTGTATAAAGTAACTAAGCACTGTGTTAGTCATAAGTTGTTATAACCTATAACTTGCATGTTCGGTTTATATGTAAATGTAAGTTGGTAATTAATTGAATAAATAAATAAAGTATATAATGCTTGGCGCTTAATAGGTTAATCTTATTATAAAATTAATAATTTATACTACCTAGCAGTTTATGTAAATATCATGATTCTTGATATTCAATTTCAACCCCGTTATGCATGAAAAAGTAAATAAGAGATACACCTATGAAGTTATTAATCTTTATTTGCTTACTAAATAAAATTTTGTGACTTGGCAGTCACACAGTAGTACATAGTTTTAGGTACATGCAAAAATTTATGAATGAGGTAAAGTTGTGTGATTGTCAAGTCTCAAAACACTCACTCACTTTTTTTGTGATTTCCCATCACTTTTATGTAGAGGTTCATAGAATACACCTTCGCACATAAAATCATAATTTTAGTGCTTATAGTCTCCGAGTAAATCGGCTGTGACATAAGGACGGACGAACGGACAGACATGACGAAACTATAAGGGTTCCGTTTTCGCCAAGTTGGCTACGGAACCCTAAAAACGCAACATAGTATCAAATTATCGTTATCACAAACAAAAACATTTAAATAAGTCGAGGTAAAATAAAACACAAACAAAAACATTTAAATAAGTCGAGGTAAAATAAAATTCATCATCCCCATTGAAGAGAAATATTATTATTTATTATTGATCCGGGATAATCCGGTTATGATGTTTAAATAAAAATAAATAAATAAATATTTGTGGACAATCTTACACAAATCAACCTAGTCCCAAACTAAGCAAAGCTTGTACTATGGGTACCAAGTGACGATATACATAAGTATTTAAGTATCTATTTATCTATATAAGTATATAGATAAATAGATACTTAAATACATAGAAAACATCCAAGACTCAGGAACAAATATTCGTGTTCATCACACAAATAAATGCCCTGACCGGGATTCGAACCCGGGGCCTCCAGCTTGGATGGCAGGGTCACTACCAACTAGACAATGCAAACCTTTGACAATGCAAAACGCCTGGTGCCCATTTATTTAGATTTATTACTTAAAACATTGCTCCAGTTCCCCAGGAGTCAGCCCGACGCGCCTGACCGACTCCTCCCACAGTGCCGCGGCAGACTTGTCACTGTACGCCCTGGATATCGGAACAGCCTGTCTGCAGTTCTCGAAGTATTCCCCACTCAGCTGACCCACACTCTCGTCTAAGGCGACATGCAATGCCGTCTGAGCGCCAACTTCGGCAGTTTTACTACAGAAAATTAACAAGTACCGACACACTGCGCCCAAAAACGTGCCAGAACATTTGTAGATGCCAGTGCCGACGGTTCCCGGGTCCACGCTATTGATCACTACAGGAGCACCCAGCGCTCTCAGTCTCCTGGCCAGCTCCCTGCAGAACAGGATCAAGCTGAACTTGCTGTTGCAGTAACTGTTGAAGTTCACCCAGTCGATGCCGCCTTTGTTCGTGCTTCGATCGACCCTCCCTAGATAATGCAGCCTCGATGACGTGTTCACTATCTTGGCCGGCTCCGCAGCTGTGCCGGACTTTTTCAAAAGCGGGAGCAGAAGTAACGTCAGCAAAAAATGTCCGTAGTAATTGACCTGCATTATGAAATTCAAGCCGTCTTTGGTTTCGGAGTTTCCCGGCATTCCGACACCGGCGTTGTTAATCAACAAATCCAGTCTGTCTTCAGTCTTGAGGATGTCAGCCGCGAATCCGCGAACTGACTGCAGGGAGCCCAGATCGAGCAGTTTGAAGACGACATGTTTGTTGCCTGTTTCCTTTTCTATTAATCTCTGGGCGTTCACGCCCTCTTCCTCGAAGGGGCAAGCGATGATGACCCTGGCGTTCCTTCGGGCGAAGTCCTTGGCGATCACGAAGCCCATGCCGGCGGTGCCGCCCGTCACGAGCGCCGTCTTCCCTTGCAGGGTCTTAAGGGATGTGCATGCACGGTTAGTCGATTTGTGGTATACTCGTAGGAAACAAAGAAGTATGATTACGGCTACGGCCGTAAGCACCAGTGGAAACGCCATTGCAGGCGCGTGTGCGAATTAGTACTGCGGCGAGTTCGTTAAGGTTACACATAAAGTAAACAATCATGTAATCCACTCGCTTGCTTTGAAGTTTGAGTGAACACTATGTCCTGGTAATACGGGTGATGCCTGGCAACCACAGTAGCCAAAATCAAATGAGCTGCTAATTCGATAGCACGACAAAATGTTGACTGCTATTCGCCTATTGAACGTGATTCTGACTAAATAATAATATGCATGACAGTAATTTTTTTACAAGCTTTTATTTAACTCGCAATGCTTTTATTTAACTACACCCGAACAAACATACATAATGTTTGTTCGGGTGTAGTCTTGCAACTCAATTTTGAAGCAGATATCTTCAATCGATTGAGCTGAAATTTTGTATATATATTTAGATTGGATGACAAAGGAATTTATGGAACCATCGACCTGATCTGATGATGGGGACAGAAGGTGGCGATAGCAACTTCTAAACTACACAAGATATACTCGTCGTGTTTGGGCTTATTGGAGCCGTCTCCACGAGTAGTTGATGACTGTGAAAAAAAAATAGTACAGTCGGCAATAAAAAAATAAATTTTTGACAAAAACTTTTCACCAAGTATAGGAATATTGGAAGCCACTGAAGCCGAGCGTAAGGCATGCGATTTTCAATATGGAGGTTTGGTTCGAACCCCGACTACCACAGACTTCTCGATGAAGGAAAGCATCGTGAGGAAACCGGCCTAATCCCAACAAGGTCTAGATTTCCCTCTGGGTTGCAGTCGCTTTAGTAAAACTAGTTCCTACGTCAAATCTTGGGATTAGATAGGTGTCAAAGGACCCCGGGCTCATCAGGGGCCACAACCGCGGAAACGCTAGGAGAATGATGAGATATATGAGGAATATTAGAAACGAACAAAAAAAAACAAGAAAAAAACTACCTAATTACGTATTAATGCACTGAGCAAAAGCTAAATAACACGATGTCAGTCGGAAGGACCTATGTTATGCAACTCGTACATCGTCTTGCGTAATGGAAATTTTCACCACGTATGTAGGGAGTACCATCGTTACCCTACACGTGACCCCTGGGTGGTGCAAAAAGTGCAACAAAAACTGTCAACCGTAATGAATGTCTTCTCGAAGATCTCACGGTTCGTAATAATTGCCATACGATAAATAGGTCATACTTAGTTGAAATAAATAAAATAAATAAATAAATATTAGAGGACAATCTTACACAAATCGAACTAGCCCCACAGTAAGCTCAAGAAGGCTTGTGTTATGGGTACTAGACGACGATATATTTAATAGATATAAATACTTAAATACATAATACATAAAACATCCAAGACTCAGAAACAAATATTCATGCTCATCACACAAATATTTGTCCTGACCGGGATTCGAACCCAGGACCGTCAGCTTCACAGGCAGGTGCACTACCCACTAGGCTAAACCGGTCGTTGAAAAAACAAAAGTCGTCCCTCCTGTAGTCAACAGTTAACGGCTGCGAGTCGGACTCACGTACGAAGGGTTCCGTAACATTATCTATAAAAACGGATAAAAAAATCACGTTTGTTGTATGGGAACCCCCTTAAATACTTATTGTATACTGTTTAGTATTTAACATCATCTGTGAAAATTTCAACAAACTATGTTCATGTTCATGAGATACAGCCTGGCGACAAACGGAAGGACAGCGCTTAGTAATAGGGTCCCGTTTTACAATTTGGGTACGGAACCCAAAGCTTTTATTACGAAAATCATCCTTTGAGAGATGATATAGGGAGAGGAAGTTAACGCGGACGAAGTCGCGGGCAAAAGCTAGTTATAGGTGTTTTTAGAAAGGCGCACTTATCCTACTTTAAGGGATCTCATTCGGGTAAACTTTGAGAAACTACAATATACCGACCACAATAAGAGTATCATCGAAATGCGTAGCGGAAAATAACCGAAACGTAATGGCTAACGATAAAAATAAACAAACGTCCGAGCTTCTTGCCGCTTAACAAAATATTTGTTCGATTGTGCTAATGCTAATAAAACATTGACATCCTACTAAAATCTCAATTCACATGTACATGACATAATCAGTATTATGTCATTTTTTATTGGATTTTGCCAGAGCAGAATCTATTAAATACCAACTTAAATATAATATTAAAGCGTAATAAATATAGGAGCCTCGGCAGAGAGTACAATTTTGTACCCTTTGTTTAACTCTTCCGTTAGGTCGTGTCCGATTGCCGTATCTGGCGCATTATAATTATTGCTTTATGTGGGAGTCCTAAATAAAAATAGAAATATTTATTTGCTAGAATACGTTACATATAAGGTCTTATTATAGTTAAAGATTCAGTATTCAGTCGACATATATGTTAACATGCAAATTATTGTTTCACATTAAATTATAAAAATCGAATCATAAAAATATAAATAATTAACATGTCAATATTATAAAAATAAAAACAATAAAATTTAAACAATAATTGAGCCATTCGGTAACAGTAACAAGTCCAGCCTTATCCATTAAAATTTAAAAAGTCCTTCACACTGTACAAACAATTGTCCTGCCTACCTTTATTACATGTCAGTAAGATATTTATTTATTAGATTTTATTATTTCCATGTTGACGTGTTATAGATATAGCTCAAAATATTTTATTATGATTAGTGTACCTACTTTATTACCTTTTATCTTGACGCTTAGAGACCTTATACATCTCTAACAAATCTCGATTGTTATTAGTTTCTTAGTCTTATTTTTGACATGTAACACTACATTCAATTAATGATACTTTGATTATTGTACTATTTTTTATTTGATGTACTTAGATAGATTTTGACTTGTAAATGTGCCCTTGAGGCCTATTTGCAGAATAAATGTTTTGATTTTGATTTAAGAGCGGGTTTCAAAAAACCGTCTGTAATTGTAACCGGTGTTCGTTAAAACGTGACTTTATGGAAAGTTTGACGACGTGACTTTGACGACTTGCTATGGTATAACAGTCGCCGGCGCTGTTTAACGTCGATCCGACTGTAGCCGTAAGCAGGTGCAACTGTAACCGCCTTCATTTACGCACGTACGAGAATCGCATGCGATTATCATTACACAACGAGTCACGAAGGTGTATCGAGTTCAATCGTTCTATAAAACCACGCAATGGAGTTAAACTCGCGTGCGAGTCTCGTACGTTGTGGATTTGGGCCTCAACAACCCGGCCACGACTGCGCGAATTGGCTATTTGACTAACTACCATTAGAGCAACACAAAGGACTGTGAAGGTAAAATACAGCATAGCTGACGAACACTGAAAAACACTCCATACAGTCAGTGAAATGTGACGTCACAGTGCAATGGCGTCGTAATCCGGTTGTATGGACAAACGAGTAATTTGCCATTTTAGTCGTGAAATACTGCGTTTAAGGACATACTTGCCATCCTTTTTTTTTATTGAAACTTGAGAATTCTATTGATAATTTTCAATGCATTCGACTATTAACAAAAACATCATTTTTCCGAATCTTTAAAGTCCTTTGTCTTTTGATTAATTTGTCAAATTTATTGTGATAATTTGATGGTATTCTATCTATATTACCACACTATAAATACGTCAAATACCCAATTGCGGCGCGGCAAAGGTTTTATCTGCTCATTGCGCGGTCGAGACGCAACACACTGCGATTAGTTCGGATCACACGCAATGTATTAGGAATACCGCTGCCGCTCGAAGTCGTGGCCGGTCCTGTAAGTGCGTATTGTACGTACGGGGGAGCGGTGCTTGCGCTTGCGTGTGTGGTGGTCGGAGCGCGCGTGCGACTCCACGTGGCGCACCCACGCCGCGGGCAGCGTGAACACCTCCGCACACAGCTCGCAGGCCAGCGGACTGTATACCTGCACATACACATACACACACATGTCCATAATAATAATAAAAATTTATTTCATAGTCCAGTAACATTAATATAAAGTAAATTGCCTATTGTTGATCACCCCACGAATAACTGGCCACTTCGCAAAAAATATGTATAGAGCAAACCAATGGTTGGTATTTCTACAATTGAATAAATAAATTTAAAATAAATGGAAATTAAACGAAAATAATTTATTCGTGGCATAGAACCAGACAAGATAATATATACTAATAACTAATAAAATTGCCAGGAAATGGTCCCGCCTCAGCATAATGCTGAGTTATAAGCCAGCCCAGCGCTTCCGGCGAGACCATTTTTGTGGATCACGTTGCTCCTCTGTCCGACGCGGCCTTAACCTATTCTGAACGCACCCGCTTGCATGAAACAGCGCCATCTGGCAGGCTGCTAATTGTCAATAGGCAAGGCCGCACGGACATCCGTCAACATGGCTGCAAGTTATAGTAATTACTTTTCCAAATCATTTAGAAAGTGACATGAATGGGCATGAATATGATTGTGAAACGTAAATGGGTTCAGAGCTGACTTCATGTATTTTTTTAAAGGCGGTCTTCCAAGCACAAATTTGGTGTCTAGTACATCAGAACTTGCGTCAAATCCGGTAGTTTTGATTTTTTGCAGACTTGTTAATCCAAGTTTGTGACCTCGAGCGCCGAACGCAAATTTGTCCAAAATCGATAAATCTTAAATGACTAGTTGCTAGTAGCATCTTCTTAGGACGTTTTTAAAGTAGACTAAATTTGCTACAACACGAGACTTAAATCGTCTCTGTAGACTCAGTTTCCGAGATAAAGTCTTTGAAAGTTTACCATTTTCTTCGAACCGCTAAACCATTCTTCCTCTTAGTTATTTCGGAATGAACTCATAACACCCTCACTGCGCTCAGGAGTAAAATCTGGAGTCCTTCGTTCCGCTCGTCTCTTGCTGGAACATCTCCGCGATAGACCGTTCTTCCTCGTCGATGCTGAAAGCGTCCCACTCCGCCTCCTCTTGGTACGTACCAGTCCCTCCTCGTCGATGTCCAGTTCGTCAGGCTCCTGCTTGACGCTCATCTCCTGCTGGAACATCTCAGCGATAGACCGTTCTTCCTCTTCGATGCTGGACGCGTCCCACTCCGTTTCCTGTTGGTACGTACCAGTCCCTCCTCGTCGATGTCCAGTTCATCCGGCTCCTGCTTGACGCTCATCTCCTGCTGGAACATCTCCGCGATAGACCGTTATTCCTCGTCGATGCTGAAAGCGTCCCACTCCGCCTCCCCTTGGTACGTACCAGTCCCTCCTCGTCGATGTCCAGTTCATCAGGCTCCTGCTTGACGCTCATCTCCTGCTGGAACATCTCAGCGATAGACCGTTCTTCCTCTTCGATGCTGAAAGCGTCCCACTCCGCCCCCTCTTGGTACGTACCAGTCCCTCCTCGTCGATGTCCAGTTCATCAGGCTCCTGCTTGACGCTCATCTCCTGCTGGAACATCTCAGCGATAGACCGTTCTTCCTCGTCGATGCTGAAAGCGTCCCACTCCGCCCCCTCTTGGTACGTACCAGTCCCTCCTCGTCGATGTCCAGTTCATCAGGCTCCTGCTTGACGCTCATCTCCTGCTGGAACATCTCAGCGATAGACCGTTCTTCCTCTTCGATGCTGGACGCGTCCCACTCCGGTTCCTCTTTGATCGCCACTTCGGTGTCGTTGTTGCTTGTCGCAGACTTTTCTAGAAACGGAGTGGACGGTTAGTGTTGTTGAGAACTAGCACTTGCAATAAAGATAAGTTGATCCGAAAAAAAGGCAATGGTGTTGAAATAAGAAAATAATTTTCACACCTGTTATTCAGAAAAGTGTCATTGTTGTCCTTGAATGCGGGATCAAAGTAGTAATCATCTTCCCTCATTCAAGAGGAACAATAACTCTTTTCCTCACAGAAGGTGTAAAAACAAGCAGTATATGGGCATAAACACCTGAATCCCTAGCTACGCTCAGGATTCTATTGTAGAAACTTTCGCCGTAAATATATTATTCTACTCCCTTGAGATACAATATTAATTCGTACAAAAAGCTGTGTTTTTTTTTACAACGCCGGTGGCAAACAAGCGTACGATCCACCTGATGGTAAGCGGCCACCGCAGCCTATAGACGCCCGCAACTCCAAAGGAGTCACGTGCGCGTTGCCGACCCTATATAAGATTTGAGGATGCACTGTGACAGCAGAAGGAACACATTTAGGTCCCTCGCTCTCAGCACAGTGCATCCTCGGGAGCTCTGGCAACCTTGCCCACCTCCAGGAACACAACACTAAATACTTGTATAGTAAATAATGTTATTATGGCTGTGGTCTTCTGCAGGGCGGAGGTACTTCCCCAGTTGGCCTGCTAGAAATTCGAGCAAGATGACATTTTGCTGTGCCCTACCTCTCTTATCTTCTGTGTATTTATTAATTAAAAATGTGTGGAGCCTTCATCCATCCTGAGAACAGAAAACCATATAGGACTCACTGGAGACTACGGAGACGTTGTCCTCGCTGTCCTTGTCCTCGTGCTCGTCCGCCTTGTGCCGCTTGCCGTACTTGCGCGAGGCGGCGTGGCGGCGCAGGATGCGCGCCGGAGCCTCGTCCGGCGAATCGTCCGCTATCGTCGTCGACGCTACACATTCAGATTGTTAGGGCCCTAATACGCTGAGATACGCGTCATACTCGTGATCGGGTGCTGTTTGTGGAGCCCGGTCTGTTCATGCTTGCAAGGACATAGTGACTACTTTAATAGTGTCTTTTTATAGTGGATTGACGAGAGACATCATCCTGTTGTGGATTCGTTTATATTATCAGTGACTAAGAGACCATATACATCTCTAACAATATTAAATTAATCTTAATTTTGACGCTCAGAGACCATGTACATCTCTGAGATATTATATTAATTTCATTATACTCCTTGTTTAATCTTGAGACCTTATACATCTCTAACTTTACTGATGTTGTAATATTTGTAATAGATAACTTTGCAAGTTTATCTTCACTGTATGACATTAATTTTGTTATAATTGTAAACTCGAAATTATAATTCTTTCTTGAACTGTAAATTAATATTTTGACATGAAAAATGTATTACTTATTATAGTCAGACTTTCTTAAATTGTAAATTAATATTTTGATATATA
Organism: Epiblema foenella; assembly: GCA_963556455.1. Taxonomy (NCBI): domain Eukaryota; kingdom Metazoa; phylum Arthropoda; class Insecta; order Lepidoptera; family Tortricidae; genus Epiblema; species Epiblema foenella. The sequence goes on from OY747105.1 coordinate 4,828,418, forward strand.
AAAGTGCCTATTTGCAGAATAAATGTTTGAATTTTGAATACACAGGTACAAGATTCGCATGCAAGTTTAACTACAACACGCGGTTTGATAGATCGATTGAACTCATTATACGTGGGTATTAATTAGGGTAGTGGCTAGTGGCTATTCCCTGGTTGCTTAACCCTCATATCATTGCTGATCTATTGTGATCGCCACGTACTACGATTCACGGTCAAGTCCTGCAAACTCAAAGAATTGCAGGATTTAGGTACGCGCTACGCGCAATGTAATGAGACTCGCATGTAAGTCTCGTACGTGTGTAAATATGGCTTTAAATTGGACGACGGAAAAAAAACGAATGTGCGTTCCACTTACAGCTAGTTTCTGGACGAACAAAACACATAAAACATTTATTTAAGTATCCTTACAAATTCTAGACAAGTGTACATTCTTAGTACATTCGGAATATATCATACAGAATCTGAAAAAAAACTGGTTTGCACTATTTCCAGTGTTTTCCATGGTTCCTAGTGTTCCTACACTAGGCAAAGCCTGTCTCGTAGGACGCACATACGTACTCAATGAGCAAAAATTTATTGATAATGCCGAATTAACCAACAAGTAAAGCAAGCAGTTGGCCAGTTGCTTAAGGCACAATTTCATTTACACCAGCTTTGGTGTGACCATGGTCTGGAAACGCTCATTATGGCATGTTTCATGTCTTAATCCAACACTGGTCATCGCACTTAAGTGAGAAAACGCACAAAATACTAAATAAAATCAAAATTAAAACATTTATTCTGCAAATAGGCCTCAAGGGCACTTTTACAAGTCAAAATCTATCTATATCAATTAAAAATAATACAATAATCAAAGTATCATTAATTAAATGTAGTGTTACATTACATGTTAAAAATAAGACTAAGAAACTAATAACAATCAACATTTGTTAGAGATGTATAAGGTCTCTAAGTGTCAAGGTAAAAGGTAATAATGTAGGTACACTAATCATAATAAACTTTTCTTTGTTGGTAGCAGTGGTGGTGTCAAGAGAGGCAGACGACCAAGATAGTAGTAGACCCTTGGACCCACTGAGGAACAGTGGCACCAGTTTACAGTTTATAGAAAGAGAGATAAGAGTACCTTAACTATACATGTGGAGGTGGTGTTACCAGTGGCAACCATGGTGGAGATGTCTAGAGTAGGAATAGGTGCGACCAGAGCCTGTACTCCGAACTCCGTATCGTGCCGTCCCTTTCACTCTCGTGTTATTCACTATATGAGTGAGAGGGAGTACGGAGTTCGGAGCAGCCCCTCAGAGAGCCTACCGTGAACCAAGTATATGTCTCTGACGCTCGAATAAGAGAGGGAGGTACTTCGTTTTCGCGTTAGGCCCACCGGGCCACAGTGCCACCAGTTTACAGGATCCAATAAAAAGCCAGACTACTCTACTCTAGTAAGCTTACCTATTGCTATAGATGTGGAGGTGGTGGTAGCAGTGGCAGGCGTGGTGGAGGTGTCTAGGGTGGGCGCCGTCGCGACCAGGATAGTTTGGCCCTTGGGCCCGCCTGGCCGCAATGCCGCCTGCGTTCCTCCTTCTGTGGTCTTGATGAATACCAGCTTAGGGGGACCAATGAACATAGGTCTGGAATGTGCAAAACATTATGTAAGCATTTAGAAATGTAATTATTTATAAGACATTTGTGTTTTAGGGGAATTTTGTTTATTTATTTTGAGAACCAGCAGCTACTATCATTATTCATTGATAACATTCATCATTATTTAGAGTTCTATAAAATACTGTTATGTTATTAGCCCTTTATTTAGTTGTTTCATTACAAAATTATTCTAGCCACCCAAGATTGAAATAGTGGCAGGCAAAAGTACAAAAACATGTTTGACATATATTCACGCCTGTGTTCCCAAAAGGAGTAGGTAGGCAACATGAAATTTAAGTTTAGCTAGAAATAGCACTGTAAATTTAAGTCCAATAAGGTTTACAAATAGCCACTAAGGGTTGGTTGCACCAACATACGATCACAGGCCGGTCATCGTCAAATATGGCGCCGGCAGTTGTCATCCCATAGAAACTTGTCAAACTTTCCATACAATCAGATTTAACTAACACCGCTTACAATTACAGATGGTTTGGTGCAACCCACCCTCAGTGAAAGCAGTCTTTGCAATCTGGATGAAAGACCAATTAGCTACTTATATTATGTTACATTAAAAAGTTACTCATAGTAAAAACAAAATCTATGAGCAAAATTCAATCTTTATTACAATGAAATAAAAACTTGACAGGAACTTTTCACTTCACTTTATCTACTTCCAGGCCGAATACTTTTTTCTTGGGCAACCATTTAAGTCATGGGATAAATAAATGGAATAATAAGGTACCTACTTACCTAGTAACCCCTTGCTGCTGCATAGGACTAAATGTCTTAAGTAGTTTATCATCTTTCTTCACCGCTATCTTAGGCTGTGCATCCTCCGGTTTCTTATTGGCAACCGGCTGTTTGTTAACACTCGCTGCTACTTGTGTGGTTTTCTCTGCTGGAGGGTCCCCAGCCTCGTCTGTCTGCCTCCATAAGCCACGGATCTTTAGAACCTCTCCGGCTTTCAATACTGTATCTAGAACTTCATTTGAGACTGTTGTTTCACCTGAAATTATAATTTTGTAAGGTATAATTGGGTTTTAGATCTGTTTTCTGTAAGTACAACAAAAATACGAAATTGTGAACTTGTATCTTTTTTATTTTACCTTATAGGTATCTACTTAACAATGGATGGCAATCGATGCTCTAGCCTCTTGTGTGGTATAATGTATAATATTCCTTTAAAGGAATATTATACATTATACCACATACTTATGTATTAATTTGGTATAATTATCTCAGAAAGAAAGCATCGATGGACTTTATTGAAGCTTATACAACGTACCTTTGTACATGTACTCCACTAAAATCTTCAGCGCCTTCGTAGAGATCTCTGAAGGCAGAACCACGTACAGCATGCCGCCCATACGCGTGACATGCCGCTGGCCCTCGAACAGACCGCTCAGGTATACACTGCACGAGCTCAGGATGAACTTGTGAGCCGGTATCTGGGACCCGTCCATCGTACACAGCACCACATCCGTAAACCGCTCCGAACGGAGCAACGCCGCCACGGAACCGTTCAAATGCGAACTGTGCGAGTGCCATTTCAGCTGATATGTGTCCGTCGACGTCATTTTTATTTAATCATGACCACTCCATCTGCGACCAAAGTGTAATTTTGCACGGTTTGTTTGTTTGTTTACAAATGCGAAAACGCCGCCATCGAGAAGCGGGCTTGCTCCGTTTTGCCGGAAACAGAACTTCGAACGAGAGACCAACTTTTAGTTTTATATATACTTATTAGATTATCGATACATACGTAAAATTATTATTTCGTTTTATAATATACAAATTAATATTTGCAAATTTTACGGACTACATTTATATGAAATAATTATATCACTTTTAATTTCAAGTTACGTAACGACTTCAATTACAATTTAAAAAAAAGTACCTCGAAAAAACCGGAAACTTCGAAAATCTATATTTTTTAAATTAGTAACGACCTCGTAATCGGTTCATAATCTTTAATCAAACACTTTTTCCACCACCTTAACAGACTAGATTATGGAAACTAAAACTAAACTAAGCTACGAAAACAATGCGCGCAACCACCGCGTGCGACCCTCGAATCTAGTGTGCGGCGGCTGCGGCTGTAAAAATCGATAGAAAGTGTATTGATTTTTGGAGCGGGGTTGCGCGTTTATCTCATCGATCCATGCCGGTGAGCGTCGGTCTGCGCTGCGCGCCTGCGCCGTGTGCAAGGGGTGCGTCGGCCGCCGGGCCGCGCGCCCGCCGCCTGCTCGCGCACCCACCCTGTTCACGCGCAAATTGCAAGCGTTCTCAAGTTTTGGCCTTCGGGCTTATCGTAGGTACTATACTAAATATTCCTATACCTATCCCTAATTCACAGAAAATAATGGCATAAGCCCCGTAGGTTTATAAACAGTATTAAACTTTAATTTTAATAAATCGCCTATCATTTGAACTTGGCCATAATATTAGTTCAAAATGGCCTCGAGCTCATCCGGGCCGATAACTACCTACAAGCCTAGTCTTTCGATTACACTTTTCAGCTTTAAGTTTCTGCGGAACTTGCGGAAGGATTGAGCTCATTGAACCCGTATTTAGTTGAACACAATGAACATATTGATGACTGTCGTGAAATCAAAGGCGGTTATTACTTATTGTCGCCACAAGTTCTCAACTCGGGTGTCACATGTATGTAGCTGATAGCCCACCCTTCCTTGACACTTCTCTATGTATATTTGTCACTGCATAAGATTAAGAACCCCAATTCTTTCATGCATTTTAAATAAATAAGTTTTTAAAATCCAAAATCCACGCCTATATCCATTTTTGCATTTTTCTGTCAGACTGTACAAACAGCGCTGTCTATTCAAAACACGCTATGAATGAACCCGTCCGAGGATATACCAGTATAGTTTCGTAGCAAGTATGCGTGTTTGGAGATCAGACTTATCTGGTTATTTAGTGGTGCTAGTAGAACTGAGTTATTAATTATTCGAGCGTTTCAACCACCGATTCAACCGCGTTTTTATCGCGGACACTTTTTTGACGAATTGGCTGTGAATTTTGGTGGCATTAGCATTTACTTATGAGTTAGTTGGTAGCGATCCCGTAGTTCTACCAAATAACCGATTATGAAGTTTAAAGTGCTTCGATGTCATCATTTTTAGGGTTCCTTAGAAGTTGTTATTATGTACGGACTTGTCATTCGGTTCGGAGGACTTTTATGTAAGTAGTGTAGTTTTAGTAGTTATCTTAGGAATAAAAAAATATTACGATTACATCGGAGGTTAACAAAAGTTCGGCTGGTCTTAAAACCGAAGGGTGAGTTGGTTTCAGATTTGGTGAATATTTAAAAAAGTTGCTTTGTATTCCAAAAGCGTAAGTACCTTTTTGAGTTTTATATGTGCGTGAACCACGCGTGAACCGATGACCTTATATCAATTATTATTGTCGATGCGTCGATGCCTCAACAATGCTTTGGATAGTACAGGATCCGAATGCAAAAATTGACGTTGTCCATTTTATAAATCACATTTTTAATAATGCGTAATGTAATTATATATAAGTATATTATTATTTAATACACATACGTAATGTGTTTAATATTAGAAGCCCAGACTTAATTAAGGTCGGCAAGGCGCATGTGTCATTCCTGTAGTTCAGGCGTCTAATGGGTTACAAAGTACAATTCAGCATACATCCATAACAACATTAGACCATTTTTTTCAGAACACACATAATGGAGTACTACATTAGTCCACCATATTGCTTTTATTAAAACGTCACATATCTTATGTTACTCGGGATGACGTAAGGATTCCAACGATATTTCACACATCTAAATCGGTTAAGGCGTTGAGTAGTTCTGGAGGAACAAAGAATCTCATATTGGTGTGGGTTTGTACACGTTTTATTTATTCCTATTTCATTTAATCATGTTTGTGTGTTATTCCTCTACCTCACCTTTTGTAATTTGACGCTTAGAGACCTTATTCATGTCTAACAAATCAGGATTGTTATTATTTTCACTTAGTTTCTTTTGTTTTTGTGAGGCGACGTAACACTACATTTAATTAATTTTATTTTGAGTAAGTACTGTGTCATTTTTATATGACAGAGATAGATTTTGACTTGTAAAAGTGGCCTACTTGCAGAATATTTATTTTTGATATATTTACCCACTAGCTTTTGCCCGCGACTTCGTCCGCGTGGAAGTCATTTAGGTATATCGTACGTCCATACAAGGTTTCGTTCCCGTTATCCCCTTAGGACTTAGGGGATTATCCTGGAATAAAAACTATCCTATGTCCGTCCTGTACTCTGAATACAAACTATCACCATGCCAAATTTCATCCAAATACGTCAAGCGGTTTAAGCGTGAAGAGACAGACAAACTTACATTCGCATTTATAATATAAAATAGAAAATAGATTCATAGCCGGTGACAACACTTGGATGGTAACTGCAATGTTTAAATACCTCCTACTATGTAGGCTTTCTGAAAAAAAAAAACACTACATTTCTTGTCATTCGACTTACTACTTACTTTCGCATGGTTTAGATAAGTCCGTTAGAAAATGTTTTAATAGTTTCGATTACATAGCAACCTAATATTTAGTTTAATTTGTTTTCATCTTAGGTTTTTATATTATTGAGATTTCGCAAACAATGTAAATTAATAAATAATCATGTTTGTTGTGGTGAGCCTTTTTTAACTTACGACACGAATATTAAGGATATCTGTACCAAAAAAAAAATCATGGCCAATATCAACTAGATTTTTAACCCAGATATTCCAGACAATTAATAAAAATGAATAGCATATACCTACTTAGTACAGAACTTAGTATTTTAAGTCTTCGAATAGTTATATAAAAATATCATTGCTAAACCTGCTTTTCAATTACCATTTTCCAAGCGCATTAAAATAGTTGTATAACTCGATCGATCAAATAGACCGTAGGTATTAATAACAGAAATGTGTAGGTATATAGAGGGTTGTTACGCGTGGGGTGGCCGCGATCAATACCGACCACGAACTGCGCACGCGTTTCGGGTGAACTAATGTCGTCATGGATGCCATAGAATGTACGTATACAGCTAGACGAAGACATATATATTACAGCACGAATTTACATCACATACAGGGTTTTCTTTGTATTTAGATATTTATAGATTATAAGGATGAAACTTTTGACCTACTGGATTACATTTTTGTATTTTTTTGCTCATGAAATGTACATGAGAATATGTTTTTAGCATACTGTAATGGTGGCAAACAAGTATACGGCCCGTCTAATGGTAAGCCGATACTTAACCACTCCAGTCCAGATCCAGAAGAATATCACAAGGGCTTTGAGCGTTCGTGTTGACAGTTGGGAAATCTTTCGCTCGCAATAGAAAGGATCTTCGGAAATGTACATACCTACATAGGTTTTCTTATTCTGACTCACAATTTGATGAAAATATAAATCTTTATAGACATGGCAAAAAGCCCAAGCCCAAGATATCAGAAAAGTGTCATAGACGGAATGGCACCCCGGCTGAGCAAGTGAGCAGGTGGGCAAATCCTGAGATGCAGGAATGGGTATTTTTTTATCTCGAACGGGTGTAAAATGGGGTCTATAGGACTGATAATTAATACGAAGCCTATTGGGAATCTCATAACATTCATCCCTGGCATTAACAAGTCTACGTACGAAGTAAGTAGGTAACAAAATGTGTACCAAAACATTGGCTCGTTTGTACGAGGTGATCTGCAAATTATTTGAGCTAAAAGCGTAGCATATTATTTAGTGTAAGTTACTTTTTATATCAAAAAATATTGATTGAATATTTATCGTTAACTTCACTCGACTGTACGTTTAACAGTGTGACAAACCAACCATACGGCAATGGTAAGCAAGCGCCGTAGCATATGAACGCTTTCGTCACCAGAAAGGTGCTGATCCTTTATTGAGAGAGAGAGATATATATATAAATAAAATAAAAATAAAAAAGCCTTTTATTTCATGCAATATAACGACAATATAACAATTTAGAACTTAAACTAATTACTGTTTGCAAGAACCCCTCCTCAAGTGAAGGTGAAGGCCTCCTCCAAAGAATTCCATTTTTCTCGGTCTTGAGCTATTTGTGGCCAGCGGGTACCAGCTATTTGTATTAATTCGTCTGCCCATCTCGTGTGGGGTCTCCCTTTGAGACGTTTCCCTGGTGGGCCTTTCCAATTTGTTACCCTGCTCGTCCATCTCCCATCCTGTAGTCTCGCTACGTGTCCTGCCCACTTCCACTTTAGCTTTTTAGCATAGCTTAGGGCGTCTGTTGCTTTGGTGATATATACATATATATATATATATATAACACCATTCCAACTACATGGTTATTTTCAATGTCATGTCTGTGTGTCTTATATCATGGGATGTTCTATACTTTCTATAGGTTACGGTGAGCGGCCATTTTTAGGTTGCAGTAGGTACTCGAAGGTTCCAAACGGAACCCTATTGGTATCACTCACGCATCTCTCCACTCCGTTCGTCCGTCCGTCATTTGGCACAACGGTTTTACAGCCAAACGGTTAGTGCTACAGTCTTCATTTTTTCACAATATAAGCATCTTCTTCACCCAGAGCCATACAAATTGTTAAAAAACATTTTTTAAAGATTTTAAGGGCGGCGGCTCCCATAGAACTAAAGGAAGGCACGAAAAAAACCTATTTATCTAGTCGAAGGGGGTATCGTTGCTTAGATAAATATTGTACTTATTTTTTGTTTAAAAATATCGAAAAACAAAGAAATGAGTAGCTACCAAAGTCAGCATTCTTACAAAATGTTTTGCGAAGAATTTTTTCACTTCCCATTCTAACGAACAAGTATGTATGAACAGCTTCGTTATTAGCCGTATCAAAAATTTACTTAATCGTGGTAATGTTTAATGATCTACGATTTTTGTCGAATGCTCTCGGACCAATTATTATATTATAATATAAAAAAATTGAGCAGATTTTTTTTATTTGATCTTATCATTTTAAGTAGTGTCCGACCGAAATTTCGGTTTCGGTTTCGGCCAGTTTCGGCCAAAAAATCAAGTTTCGGCCCGAGTTTCGGTTTCGGCCAAAAACGGCCGAACCTTTCGGCCGCGCCGAAACTTACAACATCGTACCTTCGGGTCGCGCTCGGCTAACGTCGGGCGCGCTTGGCACGGCTGGCAACATGGCGTCGCTCGCCTGACTCTGCCGGCCGACTTATTTTATACCACCATTAAAAAATCGCTAACTTTGTGTTACAAATAATGTATTTTTTTCACTTTATTTATAGGGTAGTTAAATTTTCAAACAGAACCTCTGTAACTGTGCTGAAATTTCATTGTGATAAATCTTTGAAAGTAGAAACCTGTAATTATAGGTCGGCGAGATATTAATTTTAGAAAAAAACTTACTAACATTTTTTCGACTTTTTAAGGACTTTTTTTTTTATAAAAGGTTCGGTTTCGGTTTCGGCCGAAACTACAATGAAACCGAACCTTCGGTTTCGGTTTCGGCAAAATAACATGTTTCGGTCGGTCACTAATTTTAAGTAAGATGACATAAAAAATGTATTGAACATAATATGTTACAATTCATCACTTTAAATCCGATTGTATATGTTATTATATTTTTAGCTTGTATTAAATAATAATTTAATTTGAAATTGTTCGAAATTAATTAACCGTAACAAAACAACAGTTTGTGCACTAGTAACATTTCCAAAAGTCAAATTATCTGTCAAGCTGGCATATGTCATTTGTCATAGTTGTCATTTATGCGGCTTGCACGGCTTGTTTTGCGTGCGTTTTGCACGTAAAAAAATCCCTTATGTCTCATTATCTAGTAATAACAAATAAAACAAAATGAATTCATCAGGAAATTCCACTGCTTTATCAGCGGACCTCAACAGCTTCATTTATGGTGTATCACGACGGAATTTCCAAAATGCTTCCGAGCTGACGAAGATCGGCATTAGTTTGCTGAAGTCCTTTCCTGCGGCCAGGGATGCTGTTCTGGAGTATTTCGCGATGGTGTTCCACAGTGCTGTTAACGTTTCCATCAATCCAACTGACTATGAGGTAAGCAGTTCTTGCTACTGGCCGTTCAACCCGGTTTCCTAGAAACCCTTATTTGTGGCGTTCTCAGACAAATGGTACCGCGTTTTCGGTTTACAATCCTTATCCGGACACGTTCACGTTAGTAACGTCTTAATGGCACCAACAAGAGTCCTTTGCCTGTTTTTTTTTTCTAAACTTCACTTAATACACAAACCTAAATTAGGTATATTGAGTCACTGACAAGAAGGACTTAGCAATATGGAGGATTGAAATACTCTTTTGCCTTATAAGTTTGCAAACCTTGAACACAGTGCATTGACATCTAGCCTTAACTTGCTTTTTCCCCAATTAAAAAAAAAATTGGATTAAATTTGGAATTATCTCACCTTATATTGTATCACTTTACCATTCCTAGAAAAGCACCCTTAACATGTTCACTGCGACTTTGGGATGAAGGGACCGGATTCTAGTCTTGATTAACTACAAATTAATTTAACTTGCACAGCGAAGGTGTGAACATTGTTAATCTTTCAGAATGATCCCAGCACAAATGGGGCATTAGAAAGTGTGAACATGATCGGGCCAGAACTTTGCAGTCTCGGGGAAGCCTGGGCCCCTTTTATTGCTCCCTGGTGTATTAATCTAATCATGGATATAGCTACACAGAAAGAAAATGTACCTAGTAAGTAAAGGCAAACTGCAGTATTGTTTTATATTAAGTAGTTAGCTGGTAACGTAAATTGAATTTTTACTGACAATTTCTTAAGTTAATGACACCTGTGTCTTCTAGGTAGATACAATACAATACAATACAATAATTTATTGATAACACCGTAGTTACAAGTCAAATATTTACATTAATAATATATTGCTGTACACCTCCGTAAGGCGTTGTAAGGGCGAACAGTTGAGGTATTTGGGGCCGAGCATGGTTGCTCTGGTAGCTCAGAGGCTACAGTGATTGACTGCATATGCCAAAACAGCGCAGGTTCAAATCCTGCTTGGAGTGTAAATTTCACAATTATTCCTTTAATTTAAATTTGCAGTATTGTATTTTTACCAGTTTACAGACAGACAAGCTTAAAATGGTATAAAGAGATAAGAAAAGCAGCCTTCCTCTTTCTAATTTGCACATACCAAGTGAGATGGGAGTCACAGGGTCATGTGTGGCTGAATAGGTAACAAGTAGTGCTAGCCCACATGAAGACATTTGTAAAGAATATTAACCTAATAAAAATGTGATATTGTGACTACACTACCAGCATTGGGGTTGCTATTTTTTTTTACATTTCAGGTGGAACCCTTCAAAACACAGAGCCTATTAGAATACTGTTGGACATTACAGCACAAAACCTGACATTATTAGACACTGATACAAGAGCCAAATGTATTGACATGATGCTGGGTAAGTGATATTTTATCTTTATTGCACAACTGGCATAAATTGTATTTTCTGGGTAAAATCCTTGTCCTTTAAATTTTTTGAAGCTGTTGTGTTCTATTCCCTTTATAGTCCCATATATATTACGATTTTAATTAATTTGTCGAATTCACCATCTATTATTGTGATAATTTGTTGGTTTTCTATCCATATAGCCACACTATGTTATAAATTGTAACATGAGTCATCTACCCTGTTAAAGGGGTCCACTGCAAAAGTATACATATCTACCTCAGTTAAACTCTAGAAACCCACTGGCTCCCCAGGGTCTCTTTTGTACATTTATATAAAACCAAATTTTGACATAAGTAAGTCTCAAAACCCATCGGCTACCCAGAGAGTCATGGTTATCTTAAAGAAAATAAAAACTATGAATATAAGGGATGTTGACATTGACAACAAATAAGAAAATCAGTAATTCGTATTTCTAGAAAAAGGAACAAATTCTTAATCAAATGGCGAAAAAAGTAACTCAAAAGAATAAATAATTACATAATTATAAGTGTTGAAATGAGAGGGGGCATATTTTGCCCCTTTTCCGCAAAACGCACCTCTACATTGGAACGATAGTCATTTACTATGGCGCTCGTGGTCAATGACGTCACTGATCTGTCGCACTTTCTCTCTCTAACCAGCAACATTAAAACTGTTCTAGCTTCGTTATTTTTTGAGATATTTGAATAGGGTTTTCACCATTTGGCATATTTTTTTCCTTGTTTTTTTGGAGTAGTCTTATACGATTTACTGTGATATCGAGTACAATTGTCATGGATGATTGATTATACAAAAACCGTATTTTTAGTCCTAGTGGAAATTGATAGTAAAGCTGGATTCATATTTGTTTGTCGATGAGCTCTGACATCTGACACGGTATGGGCCATCACATGAATGTGAATGTATCTATACAGAATGCATGATAAGTTGGTCGTGTTGCGGGCAGGGTGCCGCGCGTGCTCGTGGGCGGTGGGCTGGATCGGGCGCGCGGAGCCGGCGCTGGTGGCGCCGCGCGCGCTGGCGCTGGGCGCGGACGCGGTGCTGGCGCACCTCGCGCTGCACCCGCCCGCGCGCGCGCACGTGCGCCGCGCGCTGCGGGACCTGTTCCAGGTACAGTGTTGTGTCGCGTGCTCGGGGGCGGTGGGCTGGATCGGGCGCGCGGAGCCGGCGCTGGTGGCGCCGCGCGCGCTGGCGCTGGGCGCGGACGCGGTGCTGGCGCACCTCGCGCTGCACCCGCCCGCGCGCGCGCACGTGCGCCGCGCGCTGCGGGACCTGTTCCAGGTACTAGAGTTGTGTCGCGTGCTCGGGGGCGGGCTAATAGATTATAAAAATATAACTCGTAGACGGCATTGGATTTAGACGCGGTTCACTAACATGTAGGTTGGTTTTTGGAGATGGTTTTAGTGTATAATTTATGTATATTTCTCACATGAATTATATTGTAATCCATGCGAAGTGCGGGACAGAGGAAAAAATAGGAGAAAAATTGTGCTATAAAAATCAAGTGAGTTAAAAGTGGGCTTAGATCTTGTTTTTCTCTTTCTATATTCTTGTTCCAATACTGTTTGCATTTGTAATTGTGTACGAGAGCGTTTATTACATACATACACCCTCGCGCTATCTGTGAGATCCTGTAATTGGCTCTACTGTTCATAGTTACTAATTCAAAACACTAGGGAAAATGTATTTTTTTCCTTGTATTATCTCGAAGATGTCCCCTTAAAATGCTCAAATGTGATTTGTTTACATGAATTTAATTTTTTAACCTATTAGTACTTTTTTTTTTAACCTGACTGTGGCTTTATAGGCCGGGTCCAATAAAGCAATAGGATGCGCGGTTGGAGAGTAGCCTGGTGAAAATCCAGGGGAAAAGCTCCGACACGACTACGCGTGTGGTTTGGAATACTGGAATATTCTAAGAGTTTGCGCTCCAGTGAGATTGGTTGAGCGGTTGCAACGGAATCTGAGGGTGTGAGTGGAATCGAGCTACTGGGAATATTGTCGCTAGTTGACTAAATCTAGCCTAAGTACCTGAGATGTCCAGCAAGAAACTCAGCTAGGCCCGACCCGGGTCGGACTGACTTTACCCGGTGTGCGGCGATACCGCTTTTTTAGATATCTATCGTTAAATTTAAACAATCACAATTATTTACGAGTGGCGCTAGTAGACCTGTTACATTTTATTAAAGCGCTCTTAAGCAACGTGGGCTGACGTCAGTTCTTGGATGGGTGACCGCTTTGAGTGGTTATTAACACGTTCACTGTCCCCATACAAAACGATCTGACAGTGTCACAAGTCTATGTTAGCAGTCGTTAAGCCAATTTAGAGGTCTTCGGGCGACTTGAGAACTTCTAACTGTCAAGCCCTCTCACTAGACAAGCCTAATTCCAATAATGTCTGGTTTCCCCTCGGGTTGGAAGGTCAGATGGCAGTCGCTTCCGTAAAAACTACCTACACCAAATATTGAAATTGGGTACCGGGCCCGGGGCATCCTTCAGGATGCAACTGTACTGGGATAACGCTTGGAGGAAGATAATTTATAGATAACCACGGCATGGTTGATACAAACTTACCCCCGTATTCAACGTTTATCAAACCTAAATTAGTTAATTAGCCGCTAAAGTTCGTTTGTCCTTATCTGTCACTTTGACACACGTGCTTGTGAGACAATGACAACAGACATTTTAGTTAGCAGAGGTTTGTTAAGTTTTATGAATAAGGGGGTTAAGTTCCAGGGATCTGTCATAGGTCTTAACTTAATATTTTACTACCGGTCCCTGGGATCCCCGGGCTCATTACAAAAGAATACTATTGTTCATTTTTTTCGCCGGGGAGACGACGGCTTAAATGAGTGCTTCATTTCAGGAAGCCATTTCGTTCGAAGGGGATACAGAGAAGCAGAGAGATGTGATCCCTTACCTGCTTAATTTAGCGGCGAAGTCCGATGTCGTGTTGAAGGCTATGACTGAAGATATCAAACAAACACGTAAGTATAACACGTTTCTTTTTTTATTCAAACGCCTTAGGGAGGCGTACAGCGACATCTACCAGAAGACTCATGCTTCAATAACGGCACTAACGTCTCAAATCATATTGAGATCCGTCAGTTACGATGCGCCATCCCATACCCAAATTTATTTGTCGCTGTACGCCTCCCTTAAGGCGTTTGTATAAAAAAAAGAATAGTTTACGTTAGCAGCGGTACTGCTTAATACGAAGGAACGGTTGATGAATTTAGAACTGGGTAGTGATTGCACCTATAGCTCAGTTGGCTAGAGCGACTGGCCGCGAGTGCCGGGAGGTCGCAGGTTCGAATCCTGCTCGGTGCCTAAATTATTCAATTTTTCCTTCATTCTAAATTATAACACGTTTGTCCACGTCAAATTCTGGAATCGAAAGGTCTCTTGCCGCCCCTTCTAAACTCGTTTTTTAGGGTTCCGTACCTCATAAGGAAAAAAAACGGAACCCTTATTAGGATCACTTTGTTGTCCTCCTATCTGTCTATCAAGACCATTTATCTCGGGAACGCGTGGAGGTATCTAGTTGAAATGAAACCATATTCATATATACTCAGGTCTATTACAGCCCCCAATATATTTCGACACCCAAGGGAATCAATATTTATAGGGTTCCTACCTACCTAGAACTATGAAATTTGGCCAGTAATATCGTCTCGTACTACAAATACAGGGAAAAAATCTGAAAACTATACATTTGTAATTAAATAATAAAAAATATAGTCTTTATTTAAAGTACGTAATCTACACTCGCGGACTAAGAATACGGGTGGGTAAAATACCGTCATATTTCCTAACTTGTACAGTTTTTTAATACTTTCATGATTTTTATTTAATTTTACATCTAACCTGCAAAAATAACAGTTAAAAAATTAACGTCACCAGGTTTAAATCGGACTAAAAACCCATGAAAAAAACAATGTTAACGGAGCGAGATATCGCAAAAATCGTTTTTTATATGGGATCCTATATGGGAAATGGATTGTTGGGTATTACGAAGAATAATATATCATGTAAATAAAACTAGTGTAAAATATTTAGAAAAACCTATTGCGGTTATTTAAGTTAGGGTTACCCGAAACTTTTGACCTCGAGTGTATACCTACAAATTTGTACGGAACCCTTGGTGGGCGTCCGGTTTTATTTATTATAAAAAAATGGGATTGCTCCTGGCCAGCGTCTAGACAGGGGGCAAAGATGAGCCCGACTGTGAAGCGAGCTCACCCTGAAGATGCTTTCATTTTGAACTAGTTATTACGTTGCCGGATTCCTCACCCATGCGTCCAAAGTTAAAACGGCCGTTTTATTTTTGAGCTCATAGATCGACGAATCTAACAACGTAAAGACTAGTTTGATGTACATACATAGCGGCCCCCTTTATTATATTTCTATAGTTAAATTTAAACGATCATTGTAATCATAATTTACGAGTGGTGCTTGTGGACCTGTTACATTTAAATGAATATGTGTTTTAAGTAAATTTACGCCCGTATTAATCTTAAGTTTGGATTTAGATAGTAATACATGTCGTACTCGTAATATAAGTAATCTATAGCTTATAAAAACATATCTATTAAATGGTGTATGATGTACGAGTATGTGGCTGTAAGGCCTAATTGCTTTAGTCTTAAAAGAAGAAATTACTTTATGCGCAAGAGCATTAAAAGTCATTTTAAGCAGCAATCTCTCGACATAAAGAACACCTTGAACACGTTCCACACCTTCACGAAAACATTGTGTACTTTCTTAGCATCTAAGGCTTATTACACAATACAAGAATGTTTATATATATGTATATAGTACATTGACAAAATTATATTATTATATTACATTATTGATTATTGTATTTAATTGACATTGACATTATTGATTAAAAGTATTATATTAGTAATGATTTCTGCATGCGATACACATGAATAAATTATATTTGCATGTCTGCATGACGAAACATGTAGATCTATATACCTAGTTATAAACCCACCTATTTGTACCATGTTTTAAGCAAATAATGTACTGAATACTGAACTTTACGTGCATGAGAAGTGAAAGGAGTATTTTTTTTCTCGCAATCGAAGTGAAAAGCAGAGTGTAAAACTCGAGCATAAACCCATTTTACCTTCGACGTGATTATCCACTCGCCGTATACGTCTCGGGCACTATGGCTCGTTTTATGCTCCTAGACTCGGTTTTATAAAGATCCGAAAGACCTTATGTCGGTTTGTTATGTCAAAAAATGTACTGAGTTACTGAAATTTGATCTGACATTTGGTCTAACGGATCTTTATAAAACCCGGCCTTAAATTGTCATAAAATCTACTATTGTATTGTATTGTTTGTAGTGACGGACGAAGTGATCCAACGTCTGTGGGTGGTGTGGTCGAGCCAGCGCAACACGGCGGCCTGGGAGCGCGTCGGGCCCGAGTCGTTAGTGGCTCTGCTTGTGCGCGCTTCCGTGCGGTGTACTCTACTTCTGCTGCACTACCCCGTGTGCCGCCAGCTGCTTGGTACTAAAAAAAATGTTATTGGATTTTAAACTTTATTGTCTTTGTAAAATTATTTTTGAACGAATTACATTGTAGCGACTCGGCCAACTTAAATGATGTCAAGAATAACAGACCTGCCCTTAATAAAGCAAGTCGACATGCGAGCGGGGCGCGTGTATTTAATATCCATTATTCATCCCAATCCTCTTTTCAGAGTAATCTCATCTTTAGCCTGATCTATTATTTATCCCAATCCTCTTTTCAGAGTAATCTCATCTTTAGCCTGATCTATTATTTATCCCAATCCTCTTTTCAGAGTAATCTCATCTTTAGCCTGATCTATTATTTATCCCAATTATCTTTTCAGAGTACCTCCTCCAAAAGCTAGAGTTTGAGGGTCTACTCCCTGATGTGGACTTTCCTCTCCTCACTAGCGCCGCCGAAGAGGCTCCGGTGCTCCGAGAGAGGCTGCTGGTCGGAGATCAGTTGGAACAGTATACCATAGCTAGGCTTCTCATACTTGTCAGTAAGTACAAAACGATCGCGCCACAACAATCATTTTTTTATAATCAACTTATTAAATTGATCGAGTGAAATGAAGGTCTCCGCTTCAGCTTCGACAAAAATGCTTTCGTATGTCCGGATTTCCGGTTGTTTTCCTCTACAGGCCGCATAACAACCGATTCTCGTGAAATTTTGGGAGCAGGTTCGTTAAATGAATGTTTTTGTCGAGTCGGTTTCTGGATAATTTTTTTCAAAAAAAAAAACAAAAAAATTAAATACTCGCGAGTTCTAGAACTCACAGAGCCACTAGTGTATCTTATGCAAATGTCAATCACAGTTACCTGAGTCTAAAAATGAATCGTTATACTAATCTCTGTGCTAGTTAAGATCGATGGTGTTAATAGACCGCAAATAAAATAAAATAAAATAAAATAGATATTAATTGACAATAGTAGATTGTTAACCAAGGGTTGAAAGTCACCCACTTCAGACGAGATATTTTGGCGCTCTCACTCTCTAAAGAGAGAGACTGTAATGGGTGGTTTCACCCGAGTCAAACACGCCTTTTCATTTCGTATACGAGGAAACTAAAAAAATGCCATAACATGCACAAACATTTTCTCAATCAGCGAAAGAACTATTTTAGCGAGAATTGTTAGTGACGATAACAGCGTTTGTGTATGGACCATTTTATATATTTTTTTTTAAATAAAGAACAAACAGTATTTATGCTTGCCTTTGCCTAATCGAACTACGATTCCCGCACTTATTTTCTTTTTAATACTATTCTGCTCTAGAGCAGAAAAGTGCCACTTCCAGCACGCCACCTAGATGAACAATGACCCACTTTCAAAGTACGAGAAATGAACACAATGTTTTCTGTCGCCCTCTCTTCATTAAATATCGTTTATCACTTCCCAGGTTGCCGCCTCCCATCCGAATACGTGAACACGCTAAGCTACCTCCTCCAATATTCACGCAACGACACAACACTAGCACTCTTCGTCCGCATAATGTCCGGGACAATGACTATGCACATCCCTAACGAGACCTCAGAAAGGGCGCTGGGCTCTGTGGAGAGGTACCAGGAACATGTTCAGACGGCTGTGGGGAATGCTCTGAGGGGTTCCATGCAGTCTGATACTCAGATAAAGAAGAGTTTCGTGCAGGGACGAGTGTCGATTGAGGAGAAGACATATCTGCATCATTATTGTTTGAATATCATCACTTTATTGAGGTACGTTTATATTCTTAGGTTGAGTTGCACCAAACCGTTTTGTAATCGGAACCGGTGTTTTTTTTTAATTCGATTGTACGGCAACCAGTGTTGCCAGAGCACTCCCATCAAAAAGCATGTTTGGGTATAAAAAAACCAAAGTACCTTACATTCAGATTCTTGAGCCTTTAGATCGTGTATACATTTCACGACACGAACGATAGAGCTTGCAGTTGCAGGACAAAAAAGTCCTGTCCTCCAACCACAGGTAAGACATAACTTTTATCTTAAGGATATCAGAGCGTATGAGAGAGAGATTTCTTGACACAATGGTCGTCAGAAAAAAATGTACTGTTTTAGTATCAAACCAACATTACCTACCAATTTTAACACGTTCACTGTCCCCACACAAAACGATCTGACAATGTCACAAGTCCAACTGACAGTTGGCCTGTGCAATCTGTGCATCCAGTACCTATAGGAATGTGACTCCATAGTGGGAGCATGGATAGTGGAAAAAAATGCATGACCTTACATTGGGGGCACCTGGACAGGGAACGTGTTAATAGTACAATCATAAAATATTATATTAAAAAAAAAAAAGCCTTTATTTGATCTATGATATAGTTCGACAAGATAATACAAATCACCAACTTGCATATTTTTTATTTCAATTAACCATGCCTTGTTTTTCCAATAAACTATATTTCACTTATAAAAAAATATGTTATTTGGAAAAAAGTATACTTGATTCATTTCGCACAATCAATATAATTTGTATAATAATTTTATAATAAATATTATAAAACATCCCTCTCCCTCTCCTGCCCTCAATTTTGCCCTCTATGAGGTTTAAGAAGAAGCTGTCGTGCCGTATCAGGTGTCCCATCATCATGCGCCTTCTATTTATAATTTTACATTTTCTGTACTTATTTTGAACTAGCTTTACGCCCTTAAGGCATGATTACCGGGATAAAAAGTATTCTATTACCATCCTCAGGATTCAAAATATCTACATACCAAATTTCTCGTAAATCGGTTCAATGGTTTAAGCGTGAAGAGGTAACAGGCAAACAGACACACGTTCACATTTATATAATACCAGCTCTTGCCCTCTTGCTATTTTTTAAAGCTTACCTAGTCTTCGCCCTTCCATACAAACTTCCACCCCCTTAAGGGATGATTTCCTGGATAAAAAATAGCCTACGTCCCTCTCCGGGGCTCAAACTATCTCCATACCAAATTTCATCCAAATCGGTTCAGCGGTTTAAGCGTGCAGACGTAACAGACAGACAGGCTTTCATAATATTAGTATGGATGGATATATAGTATGGAAGTTTGGATTATTGTGCCTATATGTATGAACATATCAGCCGAAAGACGTCCAATGCTGGACATAGGCCTCCCTCAAAGAGTTCCATAATGACCGGTCCTGCGCCACCCGCCTCCAGCGGACTCCCGCGACCTTTACCAGGCCATCAGTCCACCTTGTGGGGGAACTACCCACCCTGCGCCTTCCGGTCTGTGGTCGGCACTCGAGAACCTTCCGGCCCCAACGGCCATCGGTTCTACGTGCAATATGCCCCGCCCACTGCCACTTAAGGCAAGGCCATTCCAGTGCCAATGACCCCCTCTAACACGCATGAGTTTGCAATTAACCATCCCGCTCTCTACGGAAGCTCTGCGCGTAATTTCGTAAATATTTAGTACATTTTTATTGATTGTTGGAACACTGAATCACTTATGAAAAATCTATCCGGATATTTAGTTAGAACAAAAAAAAGTATTCGTTTTTGTAAAAAAAAAAGTATCACTGTCGTTGATAATTACGAGATCTGCAGCATTAAAGTTTATTACCCACGACGGAACGGAGAAGGTATATGCGTTTAGGGTGAGAGGTTGTTTGTTTGTTTGTTTGTTTGTTTGTTTGTTTGTTTGTTTGTGTGTGCACATCAATATCTTCGAAACGGCTTGACCGATTTAGAAACGGTTTTCTGCAATAGGTTTGTAGCTTAGTCGGGCAGAAACCTAGCTAGGAGTTACGATAATAACTCGCCAGGGGGCGCTGCAGTAAACATTTTTCACTTGCTAAAGTGCGTGTGAGTGCATTTTCTCCGGAACTGATGGGCCAGCATTTACGATTTCCATAGAATGTGGTGTGGAGAACATGCACCTTAACTCTGAGGATCTGATGATGGCGCAGAAAAGCATAGTAGGGTACTGTGCAGAGGTCGATAATAATTTTGTTTGTTTTTGGTCCCTTTTGTTTATGTTGCATGAACAGACGTCGTTCATAACCTTCTGAGGGTCTGATGATGGAGTAAAACCATGCCATAGAGAACTTTGCGATGGCATGTAGTAACTCATTCGTGTTTGGGCTCTTTAGATTGTGTTTGCTGAGTAGCTTCTATACATGATCTGCTGAGGATCTGATAATGGATCAGAACAGTATTTTAAGGCAAGGCATGTTTTAAAGGTATTTAAGTAGTTAGTAATAATATGTCATTAGACTCTTTTGATAGTACCTATCTATTGAGACGCCTCTGTACAGGAACTTGAGAAGGCCTGATGATGAAGCACAACAACAGCATAGGGAATTTTGGGAAGGCATATAGGTGGATTAACGTATGTCGACAATTTTAATACTGTTTGCTGCGTAGCTTCTGTGTGCCTCTTTTGTGTTCTCCATTTGGACCCTTCGGGTACGGAACGCTAAAAAGTAACCAGATACTTACATCGTGTGCTTTGCAATGTTGTAATGTTTTGGGTACTACCGATGTTAACTAGGTTACTAAGGCTCGTGAAAAGATCTATGGCGACTCGTATGAAGTATTTTCCGCAATTGTATTAAATGTCCGAAAAATATCCTAGTGACTACTATAAATATAATGTTTGCTGAAATAACATATAAACTTCCTTGGTTCTTCCCTGTACTCGACACTGCTGGCCCAATACTGTGGTGTTTGGTGATTAATTACTGTAATCTATTGGTCACTAAGGTGTTGATTACTGGGAGGTTTACCTTAATTGTGTGAACGAAATAAGGTATACTCGTACTTCAAATTGCGTCATCCGATTTCAGCAGCCGTTGCGAAAATGAACCCTGGGTATTTATTTATTTACGCTTTGGGACTAGTTGGAAGAAATACAAATCCGTGGCAGCTGTGAGCAGAAGAAGGGAAAAGATAAATGACAGAGAATGTGTGTCCACGTGGGCTCGGTCGTCGGGTCTTCGGCCCCACGCGGAACGCCTTCTGACCTCGTGTGCCTCGCCCCTCACTACCGGGCCTTTGTCCCTCAGGTTTACTTGCAAGACACTCGGGGCTGGAAAGTGTCGACTTGGCGAGCACGCTCCAAAGAGAAGCTTCGGGCTTTCGGCCTTTCGCTGAACAGTTTCTGACCTCATATACTTCGCCCCTCACCTTCGGGCTTTCGGCCCTGAGGTCCGCTTGTAAGACATTCGAAGCTAGAAATTGCCTATTTGGGATCGTGTTTCGGGCCTTCGGCCCTCGGGCTCGCATCGAGGGTGAGCGAGCGTGCTCCGAAGTGAAGCTTCGGGCTTTCGGATCTACGCGGAACGGCTTCTGACCTCGTATGCCTCGGCCCTCAGGTTCATTTGTAAGACACTTGGGGCTCGAAATTGTCGACTAGGGCTCGCCCCTCGGGCCTTCGGTCCTCGGGCTCGTATAGCAAACGTGCTCCAAGGAGAAGCTACGGGCCTTCGGCCTTTCGCGGAACAGCTTCTGACCTCGTGTATTTCGCCTCTTAGCTTCGGCCCTTCGGCCCTTAGGTTTACTTGTGACATATTCAGTGATAGAAAATGGCCACTTGGCACTTACTTATTTTTGTAGCTCCTTAGGAAAACATCGGTAGGGAGCTCATTGCACAACCGAAGTGTTCGAGGGTCAAACGTATACTTAGACTGCTCTCTAAAAAGATTAAAATAAAGGCAAAATTAAAAATTTTGAAAATACCCCCGACGGATGTTCTCAATTGAAAAATAATTAAATAATGCATTTGAAAATCCCCCGACTCTATAGGAAATAATTACATGTAGATAAAAACATTTTTTTTTCTAAACGGTTAACTGGTTGCGAGGTATATTTACAAGCCCAGAAAAATCCGGCGGGGGCTGCCATTGCCATGTCAATTCCCAATTGCATTAAAATAGTAATAATAATGAAATGCCATGTGAATTCCCAATTGCATTAAAATAGTAATAATAATGAAATTCGAGATAACTTACAGAACGGTATAAACTAACTGCATAAACTATTACTTCATTTCAGGGCAGGCAATGGCAGCCCCCGACGGATTTTTCTAGGCCTGTAAATATACCTCGCAACCAGTTAACCGTTTAGAAAAAAAAATGTTTTTATCTACATGTAATTATTTCCTATAGAGTCGGGGGATTTTCAAATGCATTATTTAATTATTTTTCAATTGAGAACATCCGTCGGGGGTATTTTCAAAATTTTTAATTTTGCCTTTATTTTTACTATGATATTTAGGATTTTTTGACAGAGTTACCAAGGTATTTTTCAATATTTTATTCGGTTATTTCTTTTCTTTGTTTCTTTTTCAGTCTACTGTAATTTTTGTGTAGTGTAATTCTACATTATTTCTTCACACTGGAAGCTCAAACTTCAGTATTTTCGTCAGATCTGTGAATGGGCCTTGCCTTAAGTTTCGCGATTCGAAAGGCTATATCGGTTACTTTGGCTCTGTATGTTAGGTGATACTAATATATTATATTTCCTATATCGTTCAACGAGCCTCTGTTTACCAGATGGGAGAACTCCAACCGCGTGTCCCACCTGCGCGCGCGGCCCATAGGTCGCGCTGTTGAAGCCAACCTGTGCCGGTTCGGCTCCGCCATGCAGGGGACCGCTTCGCTTCTGCGGCCTAAGATCGAGTGCACGATGTCTTCGCTGCCGGAGATGCCCGCGTGCCATGCCTTGGCCGAGGTAAATGTTCAAAGTGCTTTATTTGTCAAACATAGGTATAAATGAATAATAGAGAGGTGTTAAATACTTATATAACGAATCACTTTTTTGCCAGTTGGCGTACAAAAACATTAGCATTTACTACTACATTATTTCGTACCATTTATATTGTAAAATTTCAAATATCATTTGTTTATTCAATAAAATTTAAAATAATAATTCAGTTGAGGTCATCATTAGACCCCGTTATCTTGTCGCACAGAAATTGTTTTTAAGGTAGAGCGTGAATGTATTTTTTATCGACTATCAAAATGTCGATACTTGTATGTCACTGATAATTTCAAAGAGGTGTCACTAGTTTTTTGCATTTATTTCAAATATGTTAAGATTTTGAGATGATACGTTTTTATTTCTGTTACAATTATTTGCGTGTTCGCAGGTACTAGATAGGATAGACTTAACAGGAACAAAGGGCTTGCCGCCGAGCGTGGAAGCCATTTTGAAAATCGTGAAAGCCACAGTCATGTATTTCTTCAGATGTCTTCACGAAGAAGGTAAGAAGATATCCGTGTCACCTGATAAGTTTATCCGCCACCATTAACTCATAAAGAGCGGCCACTCGTATATTGTCAAGTGATCACTTGAAGTAGATGAAAAGAAAATACAATGTCAATTGTACTCTATGAAAATAGGATATCAATTTGACTAATTTATAATAAAGATTGCACTTATGTTGACGAAAACTCGCCTTTTTCTTTCTTCTCTAGATATCCTAACAAAACTACGCGGCGTCCAAACCGCCTGCCGCCTTCTCCGCAAACTCTGCCTACACAGCAAACTGGCTCGAGCAGCGGCATTAAGGGACCTTCTAGAAACCGCCATGTTCAGGGAGGAGGAGGCTTTCGGCAGCAAGAGTTTTGTTAACAACACCGTGGTACCGGCCAAGGAGTGGCAGCCGAATGAACTCCTGCTGCATCAGAACCAGAAACACGTGAGTACGCGGATGAGTATGCGATAACACAGCGAATTACGCGAGCAGCGGCACTGAGGGATATTTTAGAAACCGCCATGTTTAGAGGGAGGCCTTCGGCAGCAAGAGTTTTGTTAACAACACCGTGGTACCGGCCAAGGAGTGGCAGCCGCATGAACTCCTGCTGCATCAGAACCAGAAACACGTGAGTATGCGGATGAGTATGCGATAACACAGCGACTTACGATCTTTTAGAAACCGCCATGTTCAGAGGGAGGCCTTCGGCAGCAAGAGTTTTCTTAACAACACCGTGTTACCGACCAAGTAGTGGCAGCCGAGTGAACTCCTGCTGCATCAGAACCAGAAACACGTGAGTATGAGGATGAGTATGCGCAAACTCAGCGGCATTAAGGGATCTTCTAGAAACCACTATGTTCAGAGAGGAGGAGGCCTAAGGCAGCAAGAGCTTGAGAGCCGGAAACTTGCAAGTAAGTATGAGGATGAGTATGGATATGAGAGGAGGCAGCAAGATCATAGGACTCCATACTGTGGACACATAATCTAAATTTTATATATATAAAATCCCCACATTTTAGACTAAATTACAAAATCGATTGTGAATATACTAACTTTTCCTTGTTTCAGGGCCCAATAACCCAGCTGACTCAAAGTCACACGTCGGTGTTCCATGCGGGCATAATCGGCACCGGAATCCGCAAACAGAACCTTTACGAGTCCAAGAAGGACATCCCGCCCATACTCACCACCAACAACGAGCTGCTGATGGGCGCTCTCATGTCCTGCATGGTGAGTGTACAACTGCCACGTCGGTGTTCCATTCAAAAACTACAATGTTATACTATGGTTCCATTATGAACAACTGTCTCACACTTCGGTGTTCCATATTGGCAACACTCACACGTCGGTGTTCCATTATTGACAACTGTTACATGTTAATAAATTGTCACACTTCAGTGTTCCATGATTGGCAATTGTTACATGTTAGTAAACTGTATCCCGTCGGTGTTCCATTATTGGCAACTGTTACAAGTTAATAAACTGTCACGTCGGTATTCCATGATTGGCAACTGCTACATGTTAGTAAACTGTCACACTTTGGTGTTCCATTATTGGCATCTGTTACATGTCGGTGTTCCATTATTGGCATCTGTTACATGTCGGTGTTCCGTTATTGGCAACTGTCACACGTCGGTGTTCCATTACTAGCAACTGTCACACCTTTCCATCTTTAGCCACTTAAACGTAGGTAAAAGGTGATTTTTAAAGATTTTTCTGATAAAAGAATCCCGCATGATAAAATCTTAAATATTTTGTGCAGGATGGAAACAACGGCGTCGTCGAAGGATGCACCTCCGTAGCTTTACTACTGGTAGAGTTGGTTTCGCCTGACGTCATGTACAACGGATTGCCTTGGCCGGATGAAGACTTTACTAAGGTTAGTAAAGACACAATACGTTATGTCAAATACTCATGTAGGGATGTGAAGCTAGGCGCTAACACTTAAAGAGGAACATAAGCTGGTGGCGGAGTGAAAAATCCTCCGGAAAATATTAAAATTAGTCTGCTTTACTCTAAGGTTGACTGGTAGAGAGTAAGTCCTACTTTTGTACGATGTTTTACTTTTGTGCAATAAATATTAAATAAATAATAAAATACTGGGTCCTGGGCGGAGAGACGATGGGAGCTTCGGAACTCGGAAGGTCGCCAAAATTGAGGATCTTGACACACCATTGGAGAGATGAAACCCACTGTCTCCGATGGCTCGGTCACGTCGAAAGAATGGGAGAGGTTTTGGGGCGCCAAATGAGCCTATCAGTATAATGTTACCTCTAGTATAATGGCAAAAGATAGTTACCACCAGAGGCGCTGCTGGCGTTGCCATACAAATTGAGACTAAACGCAAATGCGTTCGTTTGAGTTTTCTTTCGAAAAACTTTTTTTTTTAGTTCTTCAGAAAGAAACAGCCATGTACAAAAGAATCCATACAAAAATGGACGCAAATTAGGCCTAAATTTTCCTATATTACTACGTAACAATTACTGACTAAATAAGTTACAGGTGCCGTTATAATTACCTATTTAGTTGTGTACTCATGCAAAGTAGCATAACAAAAGTAAAAGAAATTATTAAAAACAATGTTTTCCCTCACTTCTTATTATCTAGAAAACAAACATTACCGAACTTTATTCTTGAAAGAGGACAAACTATGAGCAAAAATATCTATGTCATTAAGCATTTCGTTATATACATATTATAAGTGCGCCTAAGGAAAGAATTTCGGGCATACTTTGTACCACAGGATGAGATAGAAAGAGTAGGTTTAGAACATGTGTGGGAACGAGAAAATTTTAAAGATTTTTTCTAGTACATAATTCGTTAGAGTCTGTATGATTACTAATAATTTTAAATAAAAATAAGACATCAAGATATAATATTTTCTTTCCCAAGGAAGGGAGACTAACTGTCACATCATACTATTCTGTCAAAAATCATTAATATGGTGATTCATATTATAACATTGATAACGCTTAAATAATTAGGCATCTTATTAATTGACCGAGTGAAACGAAGGTCTCTGCTTCAGCTTCGACAAAAATGCTTTCGTATGTCCGGATTTCCGTTTGTTCTCGTCTACAGGTCGCAATTCTCAACCGATTCTTGTGAAATTTTGTGAGCAGGTTCGAAAGTTGTACAAAATTTTTTTGTCGACACGGTTTTTGAAAATTTCCAAAAACATTTTTTTGATCAATTACTTTCGTTCGTTTCTGCGGGCGAATTTCGGTTTGTTCTCCTCTACAGGTCGTATTTCTGAACCGATTCTCGTGAAATTTTGTGAGCAGGTTGGATAAATATACAGATTTTTTTTTGTCGAATAAGTTGGAAATTAAAAAAAAAAAATTTGTTCAACGGTTTGTTCTCCTCTACAGGTCGCATTTCGCAAACGATTCTCGTGAAATTTTGTGAGCAGGTCCGGTAATTATACAGAATTTTTTTGTCGAGTCAGTTTTTGGAAATTTTTAAAAACAATTTTTATTTCAAAGATTTTGTAACTTTCTGCGTCCGAATTTCAGTTTGTTGTCCTCTACAGGTCGCATTTCTCAACCGCTTCTCGTGACATTTTGTTAGCAGGTTCGATATTCATAAATGATCTTTTTTATAATGTCAGATTTTGAAAATGATAAAAAAAACTCACTCACGAGGTCTACAGCTCACATAGCCACTAGTATAAAGCTGACTAATCAATACGACGCTGTCATTTTCTATTAAGTTCCCGTTAGCCTATGTTCCTTTAGATTACGCGTGTAACTTAATAATATTAGCCCTTCCGGCCGAGGCTAATATAGTGCTTTACTCAAAAATAGTGTAAAATAAAATTATGTTAGTTTGATAATCATAATCCTAAAACGTAAAAATGGTACTGCTTTCCCGCCGTTTAATTTTTTTAAACAGAATATCAGGTGTATTTTGCCACCAAAAATACAAGCTGTTTCAGACACCAACAAAAAAGTCGCGATTTGAAAAGAAAAAAAAACTATTTGACATTTGTATTGGCGGTATAAATATTTCTATTGAGATCCTATATAGATACGCGTGCCACCAAGAGGATGGAAAAGGTTTTATGCAGATAAATTGAGAATTTGTTTAAAATGGCTGGCGGTTTACGATAAATTACCTCCTTAACTTCGACGCGTAATCGTTTGACGTAATTGGGCACAACTGTCATATAAAATAGGTAGAGCTCGACAAAAAAAGTGAATTTGTGACAGGGACAACAAATGATATGTGACTCTCTGTCGCCCTTATACATAGTTGTATATGGCCGTCTCGCTCTTTATTGGTATTATTGTATGTGTGTCGTGTCTGGTAAGTTTGTGGCGGTATACGACTTGTGCCCTCTTATATGGTCGTTTTACCGTTTTATATTATTTAAAACTTTCAAACTACAAATAATGGAATTTAAATGTAACATTCAAGGCGCGTGGAGCGTTATTTTACTTTTTAATTTATATTTGGCTATAAACTATACACTTTTTTCCAACATGTAGCGAGTAACGTCCGCTTTTCGGGTAATTTTTTTTAGAAAAACTTATTTATATTCAGCAAGTGAGCATAGAACGTGAGCTGTACATGCGTTCCGCGCTGGAGAGCAGCGCGGTGGCGCGCGCGGCGCTGCGCCGCTGCGCGGGCGCGCGGCCCTCGCTGTGCCTCGCGTCCGCGCTGCTGCGCGCCGCCGCCGCCACCGCCGCGCCGCTGCACCGCCTCGCCTCGCAGGGTGCGTATCGTAGAAAAAGGATCCTATACAACACGGGTCGTTAACCTTTTAACGGCCAAGGGACACGTAATAGCTAGCAAAATTAACACGGGCCGGCTTTTTAAAAAAATTGTGACTATCAAACAAAAGGTACCACAATGTAGGCTGTATTGATAGCCTACATTGGGGTACCTTTTGTGCCTGTTGCGGACCGCTGCTATTGGGAGGATTAGCGAATGATCATCAATAGGAACGGACTCATGGTAATCTGATTAAATCGACAGATGTATCAGAAAACATACATCATCTGATGTTATTACGACATCTCATCCTTAGTCGTGTTATATGTGGTGAAAGCAAAGCTATTCATCGATGACGTTTCGGTGTTGGCGACAAATATTACGGCTTTATATGTGATGAAGGACAGGAGAAAAGTTATTGTATATTGGGTAGTTCACGAATGAACGATTCAAATGAAATACTTCACTTCACGTCACTCTTTCATTCACTAGTTCAGTTCGGATTAATACACTTCAATACGTCGGTCAGACCAGTTCATGAATCGTATACCTACTCATTCGCTCCGAGTGTCATAGACGCTATGATAGAACGAATGACAGATATCATTACCAAATCTGTATCGCAGATGGATGTGTTGAGCTACTGAACTAAACTGAACTAGTGAACTAAATGAGTGACATACTTCACAGTGAAGGAATAAAGTATACAAATATTTTCATTTTAGTGACGCATTTTGCGCATGACTAGATTATATAGCCAGGCACACCAAGTAAGTTAAGTATAAGTAAGTCATTGTGCAATAGGCCCCCAGACGTGGTAACCCCAGTACAAGCCCGGTACAAAACCCTCAGTAGCTCGATTCCACTTACACCTCAGCTTTGGTTGAAGCCCCTCACCCGATATCACTGGAGCGCAAACTCGTACATTATATTCCAGTGTTCAAACCGCCCGGCGCGTGGTCGTGTCGGATGTTTCCCCTGGATTGTCCCTAGGCTACTCCAACCGCGCACTTCTATCGCTTTATTAGGCCCGGCCTGTTAAGCCACAGTCAGGTTTAAAAAAAACTCCATGCCTTACAGATTTTTCTAATTAATATCGGCATAAATCTTTTCTAATTAATACACACACTAACAACAAATTTTGCTCGTAATTTTACTTCCATTATTATTATTTTTTTATTCACAATTGTGTTTTCATCCATCTGTTTTCATCACCCATTTTTGTATGAATTGTTGTTTGGGCAGTTCTTAATGTATTTCATTTTCTCAGTGAAATAACCTTTATTATATTAAAAAAATGAGATTTAGGTATACCCACATGTCTAAATCCAACTCGGAGTTAATTTTACATCTTTCTAAGGGAGTTCTGTCATTGGCTACGCTTAAAGTATACTAATCTGTACACATTTTCTGTAAACGCTGTTGAACTTCTTAAATAAATAAAATAAATAAACAAATTTATACTGTTTGCCTGTGTTTTTAGCTGATACCCAATCGCCCGAAATAATTCGCGAAAAGACTGCCCTGAAGGAACTCCTGGAGACGATGACCCTGGGGCAGCTGCTGCCGCACCCGCTCAGCCACATGATAGAGATGGTGCCCAACATGACCGCGCTCGAGGTTTGTTCCACTACCACATTTAAAAAAAAAATTTCATTTAGACAAGTGGTGTTTTAAATAGATAAGGTTGAGGCCTCCTAGTAGATACTTTTGTGCCTGTGTCAGGAGGACTCGCTCTTCCGGAACATAAAAATTTTCTTATCCGCTAAAGTTACAATAATCCTGAAGAGATAATAAACTTAACCTAACCTAGTACAAAGTTTAACCCGGTGCCGCCCGTAAAAAAAGACATTGTTTTGTTATATGATCGGAGTTGATGGCTTAAATTATCCTAAAAAAATTATGGTTTCAGAGAAAATCACTTTTATAGCAAACAAGTGTTATGGTAAATGAAATTATGGATATCAAGTAGGCTAGCACAACTTGCTGCCAAGTCGTATCTCGCGCGACTCAGCGATTCCTGTCTCACTCGAACTGTGCGAATTAGAAAGAGAAGGGTAGATTTTTCTCTACTCGCGTCGCGTCGCAGCGGCAGTTGTGCTAGCCCCGCAAGAGGATCCGCGAATATTATGCTATATATATGCGTATATTAGGGTGCTAAATTCCTAATTATTAATATTTAATTCGATTTATGTGAGCTCACGTCTTCATCATAACTAATGTATGTAATTTTGTTACAGATCGTCCACGTTCTAAGGGATTGTCTCTGGAATTACACGCGAGACAACGTGCCGTCGCCGGCGTTGTTCGTCGGTGACGTCACAGGTAATTAATGGTTTTAAAATCAAGTATAGAGACACACTTGTATGTAAGAACATGTTTTTTTAGGGTTGCGTACCCAAAGGGTAAAACGGGACCCTAATCCCTATTACTAAGACTCCGCTGTCCGTCCGTCTGTCTGTCTGTCTGTCTGTCACTAGGCTGTATCTTATGAACCGTGATAGTTAGACAGTTGAAATTTTCACAGACGATGTATATATGTTGCCGCTATAACAACAAATACTAAAAACATAATAAAATAAACGTTTAAGGGGGTTCCCATACAACAAAAAACATTTGCCGTTTTGATATATAATGGAACGGATCACTTCGTGCGCGACTCCGACTGCCCGGTTTTATTAATATTAAAATAAAAAATATTGGGTAAAACTGACGTATTACATGTCTCGAACTCTTGGGGTACTTCTTCAGAATTAGTAATTATTCGTTTATTCGCTTTGCGCACTAGCTGCGTTGGGCACCCCGCTGTGTCATCTTTATTCAATTATTTTTTCATATTGTCCACGCCCAGAAAAAAATGTGTAAACTGTTATCTTGCTACCACTTTTGTATTGAGTAGTAACGTCTACCATCTTACCTTTATTTGAAATTTATGTTTCTACCAGGTTTACACTGGCGGGACCCCGCCACGTGCCAGCCTGCGCCCGTTTACACGGATACGCTTCGCGCCATCATACAAGGCAACATCAAGGTGCACGGGCCTCTCTACCCGCTCATGTTCATGGACCTCAAGACCCCGCCAGAGGGTGACGCGGGACCGTCCGGTGAACCGGGTCCGTCCGGCGAACCGGGCGCGTCCGGCCAACCCGGAACATCAAGCGAAGCTGGACCGTTTGAACCCGGCCCGTCCGAGCCCCAAGCCAGTACATCTGAACCTATGGAGGTAGTAACGGAACCCATGGATGTGGCTTCGGAACCCATTGCCCAAGCCTCGTCGTCGTCTGCACCGTATTAAAAAAAACCGTCGGGGATAATTAGGAATACAAGCTGAGCTTAATGTGGTTGCAAGTTTAATTGCAATCATGTCTTTAAATAATGTAAATATTGTAGTTTAATTTTAAGCGAATGATTAAAAATTAAGGAACAATGAGTGGTTATTTTCATTTAAGGTTTTTATTAATGCGTTCAAAGTACTTGGCGCAGTGACAGTCAGCGAGAATGGTCATAATTTAAAATGTAAAAATTGCGAGCCGATGCTTGATTTACGTCCCGACAGTGTAACGGGATACCGCATGATCTCATTCATTTCATTTCATCTGAAAATGACGAGTTGTACAAGCCCTTCTTGAAAACCGACAGAATCTTAACCCGCGGCAGGCCGACATCATAAATGTACTGATTGAATCATTGAGTTTCAAATCGTTGGATAAAGCAAGCTTAACAAACGATAAAAAATAAAAAAACTAACGGAACGCTAAAAAAAATTTACAGGCAAAACGTGAACTGGAATAGCTTAAATTAATATAGCTGGCAACACTACCCTACATCTGTCACGTACACGTTGTCAAGAGGTTATGTTTATGCGCTGTTTTTTGGGTGTTTTAAAATTTAAACTTTAGTTATAAAATGGGTGATTTTGTGTTAAATAATAGCGAATCAGAAATTGATTCAGATGAAGAGGTCAGTATTTATTATATTGAATTCCAAACAGATAATGTATAAATATTTGTGTTGAAATGACCACACCGCACTACAATCTTTTTGTTATAGTTACAAGAGGCATTTGCGAAAGGGCTACTCAAGCCTGGCCTAAACGAAGTGATAGAGAAAGAAGAGAAGAAGTACGTGAACAATGTCGCGGATTTGAAGTTGAAGCTGAAGGAGTTTCAGTTGAAATTGCCGTGGGTCGAGACGCTGGACTTGGTAACGACTGTCGCGCCTATGGCCCCCGATGTAGCGATGCAAATGCAGGAAACCGCTCAGAGAAGAAGGCGAGTATCTTGATGATGATGAGTTCCTGTTATCCCTCATTAGAGACATAGGGCTCGCAGAAGAGTTCTCCATTTGTCACGGTCTTGCGCGGTTTCTTCCAGCTCGTCCCAGCTGAAGCCATTAGAGCCCGCCTTTTCAACTGAGCGCCTCTATGTGGTTCGAGGACACCCCGGTCATCTTCTGCCAGTAGATTGCCAGTGGATATGTTCTTGATAGTGGTAAAAATATTATCCACAAACTTGACATTACATTCTAGACTCCTTGAATTTTTGGTTCTTCAAGCTTTTACCCTACTTAATAATAAATAACAAAGGGTATAGCGAGGTAAGGAGGACGAAATGGCCCCCACGGCCCATGACGGAATTATCATTTGTACTGGTATTGGCACTCTAAAAGAATACGAAATGTAAGGTCGTTGACCCCTGACCTTGACCTGTCTTTGAGATATTCGAGAAAGTTCGTAGGCGCGCCGATTTTTTTCAAAATTTTTTTTCCGAAAAACTATAAAAGCTAGAAGGATGGGACCAATTGCGTATAATGAGGGATACTTTGAAAAATATTCTGTATTTTTTTCAGAGTTCTCGTGAAATGACAACTGTGCAAAATAATTAAACAAATTATAAATAATTTTTTTTAGTACTGTTCTATTATGTCTACCGCGCCAAAAAAATATATAATACTCTTTGATTTATATACTTACACCACACAAAAGCTGATCAAAATCAAAGAGGCGCTTCTTGAGTAATTATGAATTTACTTAGTGTGCGTACGGCTGGTAGGAACTAATTAAAGAGGTCGTTTTTGGATTAATTATTATAATTACATGTTAAACATAATTTTAATCATCATCATCACTATTTTCATTTATTACAACATTGACTGCATCATTTGAAAATATTTTCGACAGAATTTCAGCAGGACGTAAAATGCGAGATAGATATCTCGCATGAGCTAAATAATATATTACACTTGCGACATGAGCGCAGCATCCAACTGTCCTGTTTCCATTCGGACAATCACAACAATATCCTCGGATTCCTTCGACACTGTTCATATTAGGAACATTCATAACAATCTTGATAAGAAAATGCTTCCAAAAGTAAGTCTATTATGCAAAGTTGTTGGATTTTAACACAACAAATTCAGTAAGCGATTGGATTCTGATACAGGCTTAAATGAGACAATTGTTGAATACTTTAAAGAGCGACTGGCGTTACCAAATTCTTTAAGTGAAGAGGTAGAAAAGCAGCACTGGAATCGAAGAAAAACGGTTTTTCAACAACTGGTGTCATCAGAAATTTTAGATTTTCCAAGACTAAACGAAGAACAATTAAGAATATTATTTACAGGTTCCTATCAGCTCTCATTAGCTGTTTCATACCTCGCTGAAATAATGGACGACATGAGTAATCTCTATATATATTACGTCAAACAAACCCCAACTATCATCAAGTTAAATGTTCGTTCCAGACATGTAAATAGTAAACATTACCGATTGTTCATTGATTATGTTCCTAATATGAACAGTGTCGAAGGAATCCGAGGATATTGTTGTGATTGTCCGAATGGAAACAGGACAGTTGGATGCTGCGCTCATGTCGCAAGTGTAATATATTATTTAGCTCATGCGAGATATCTATCTCGCATTTTACGTCCTGCTGAAATTCTGTCGAAAATATTTTCAAATGATGCAGTCAATGTTGTAATAAATGAAAATAGTGATGATGATGATTAAAATTATGTTTAACATGTAATTATAATAATTAATCCAAAAACGACCTCTTTAATTAGTTCCTACCAGCCGTACGCACACTAAGTAAATTCATAATTACTCAAGAAGCGCCTCTTTGATTTTGATCAGCTTTTGTGTGGTGTAAGTATATAAATCAAAGAGTATTATATATTTTTTTGGCGCGGTAGACATAATAGAACAGTACTAAAAAAAATTATTTATAATTTGTTTAATTATTTTGCACAGTTGTCATTTCACGAGAACTCTGAAAAAAATACAGAATATTTTTCAAAGTATCCCTCATTATACGCAATTGGTCCCATCCTTCTAGCTTTTATAGTTTTTCGGAAAAAAAATTTTGAAAAAAATCGGCGCGCCTACGAACTTTCTCGAATATCTCAAAGACAGGTCAAGGTCAGGGGTCAACGACCTTACATTTCGTATTCTTTTAGAGTGCCAATACCAGTACAAATGATAATTCCGTCATGGGCCGTGGGGGCCATTTCGTCCTCCTTACCTCGCTATACCCTTTGGAGTTGACTGAAATGGAAGAAAAACATTGAATAATAGGTTCCTGAAGTAGTAACATTATTACCTACCTTGATGTTCAGATTTTTACCCTTTTTAGATGATGTTTCATTCAAAGTTTTAAGATTGAAATAATACAAGTGCTCTTTGATGAATATTTAGTATTTACAGATTATTATTTTTTTCCATCCATTATTGAATATTCAATGGAAACAAAATATCCATTAACTCCTAATTATCCATAAATATTTATAGACAAGCACTTTATGATCATTATGATTATGAAACTACTTGATATTGCAGGAATATTAAAGAAAATAATAAGGGTGTGAAAGTGTATGACCCGTCACAAGACCCAGTGCTGAATGAGTTCAAGAGGGAGAACCTGATCCACCGCCAGGCCCAGGCCGCCGTGGTGGAGGGGCTGAAGAAACTTAAAGAACTCAACATTCCCACTAGAAGGTATATTGCAGTTTTTTGAAAGGATTTCTGGTGATATCTTATCCAAAACATGTTATATAATTTTTTTTATACCCTAGCTTTTCTTGTGGGCAAAGAGTGAATTTTTGTTTAGCAACAGTGCTGTAAAAGTTATTGCTATTCATCATTCCTCCATAGTATAAAAATAATCTGTACAGTAGATTTGGTTTTCATAGTTTTAATGTTTGGCAAAACACTTTAATAGTTTTAATACTGATGACCTCAGAGAGTCATACTAGCTTATTGGTAAATGTGATAAGCTAAGCGGAACACACCAGCCCTGAGCCCTGCCAGTACCCTTACTGGTGCTATGTGTTACGTATGTGTGCTGGCAGCCATGATCGGAACCGAAACTGGGGGTACCCGAAGATCTTCAGGCATACCCACATGTATATCAATATATAACATGCCTTTCCCCCATGTTTTCATATAGTCCACTTCACTTGAGTTTTTATCACTGCACATGCACATTTCAGTTTTTATAAGAAGTATATTTTTGTACTAATCCAGCCAGTGTGCAGCGACTGATTCATCAAGCAAGCACCTTTACATTTCTAGCACTTGCAAACATTGTTGATGTATATAGGTTATAGTAATGCATTGCATGGTCATCCAGGCCCGAGGATTACTTCGCGGAGATGGCGAAGACGGACGAGCACATGCAGAAAGTGCGCAAGAACCTGCTCGCTAAGCAGGCGGCGCAAGCGCGCACCGAGAAGGTCCGCCAGCTCCGCGATCAGAAGAAGATTGCCAAGCGTGTCCAGGTATGACATCACTCAAGTCTATTAACCTCTCAATACCCAAAGGCCAATAAAACAACGGGAAATTATACCGAATTCTGACAGGACTCCAGAGAGCCATGGTGGTTCTCGAAAGATGATTTTCTTTCGGCTATGGCTTGCGTAAAGAGAGCGCTCTGATGTGACGCTCCGGGGCTTGGGCGTTATGCAGAGCTCTGTCTTCTTCAATCGGTCAATTGATTAGAATGTTCGCCAACATCATCTCTAGCTAGTAGCTAATAGTTATTCAGAGAGGTAACGCGGTCAGCGTATTGGGAAACTCACTGCAGGTGGATTTAGATGGCGTCTTTTACATAAACTTCTTCATAAGCTTTCGTTTAATACCCCCGTACGTTCCAAAAGACATTTTCCGCCTATATCACTTAAAAATACTTCATCAAACTATAGAAAAAACAGCTTTTTGAGACGCGCTAGTCAAGGTCTAAATCATATATCCAAGGAGTTAGATATAGATATATTTAAGGCGAGGCATGGAGGCGGCGTATTTTCACTGAGTGCTTTGTAGCATATTCATTTAATATTCGTCATTTACAATTTAATTTATTCAAGTTACACATTAGTTTAGAGTGGGCTTGGATTGCTTGTTTTTTTTGCTTTTTCTATTTTAACATTCTTGTTCCAATAACGTTTGTAAGTTCCGTATATACACTAGCGCTATCTGTGAGATCCTGTAATTAGCTCTGCTGTTAATACGCATGTTGTTACATTGTTTGTACTGCTGTTGGTTCTCCTAATATAAATAAATAAATAAAATTGATATTTTTGCATGTTTGTATTCCAGATTGACGCCAAATTAAAACAAGCCTCAGAGAAGAGAGAGATGCTCGAACAACTCAAACGAGTACGGAAAGGCAAGTCGACTGACCTCGACTTCTTAGATGACAACAAAGGAAAGAACAAAGGCAAGGGCCCTCAAAACAAAATATCCAAGAAACGAGCCCTGAAAGACAAGAAATTCGGCTTTGGAGGCAAAAAGAAAGGCTCAAAACTAAACACCAGAGAATCTTCTAGCAATATGGAAGGTTTCAATAGCTCTGCTAAGAAAAAACCTTTTGATTATAAGAATGTGAAGAATAAACAATTCAAACCGAAAGGTAAGAAGAATCAGAGACCAGGGAAGTCTAAGAGACGGAATGCTAAGAGATAATGTGTAAAGATTTGATTATATTTTCTTGTTTAGTGTCCATTTAGTTGTTTTATTTATCGACTACCATTGAAACACGTTTAATTTAACGATAGAACCGTTTAATGGCACCACCATGATATTGTACTACATTTATTTATACACTTAGGTGCTTAACAATATTTATTATCAAAATTGTAATTGTTTTGTGCGTTTGATTAATTTCGCCGTTCGCGTTCGCCGGGTGACGACGGCTTAAGCCGTAAAAAAATAAACAATAGCATTCTTTTATTATGATCCCTGGGATCCCAGGGACCGGTAGACGACTGGTTAATTAACCGCCGAACGTCAAAACGGTTAGGCCGGATTTTATAAATGACATTTGGTCTAACGGATCTTTATAAAACCCGGCCTATCTCAACTATCATAAATTAGGGTGATATTTACACTGTCACTTTGTCTGACAATGGCGGTTAAAGCTTTATTCCGAGTTCATATTTGTGTAGGGGTAGGATATAAATTAAAACGCCAATGAGTATATAAAGTATCCATATATTAACGTGTTCAATGCCGTAGAGCGTGTATTGCTGGTAACAGAGCAATCAGAGACATCTGTACGTACATAACGCTCATAAGATCTATTCATGCACTCTAATGCCTTGACAATCCAATATATAATGCGGACTGGACATTCGCTCGATAAACACAAACCTCTATTAGCGTTACAGTGCATTCAGATATTTTTGAGAACTCAAATATTTAACGGCGACTATACAAACGCCAATACAGTTAACTGATCATTCGTGAACCTTATTTACAATGATATGTCTACCAATGATCAGTTCTTGGCGCTGATACAGTCGAGGGCATAAATATGTATACAATTTTGGACCTTACTACAATGGTATAACGTGGAAAAAAAACGTATACATATTGGTGCCCTTGTACCAGGGACCGTTACCAGTATTTTTAAAAAACCCCGAATTAGCCCAGTATTTTGGATTATTTTTTGCTCTTTACGTAGGGCTGAATCATGTATTTAGGTAACAACGTCGTATTGCGAGACGTAAGTGGCAGTGGGCAGGGCACATTGCTCGCAGGACTGACGGTCGATGGGGCCAGAAACTGCTTGAGTGGCGTCCACGCACCGGAAGACGAGCTGTCGGTAGGCCTCCGACAAGGTGGAGTGATGACCTGGTGAAGGTCGCGGGAATCCGGTGGAAACGAACGGCACAGGACCGGTCTAAATGGCGAGCCTTGGGGGAGGCCTATGTTCAGCAGTGGACGTCTTTCGGCTGAAATGATGATGATGATGATGACGTCGTATTATTAGATTGTCCCATTAAAAACGAAATAATGAACCGGTCACCGTAATAATACCGGTATTTTTCTATGGAGAAAATACCGGTATCCGATCCCTGCCTTGTACACGTGTAACGGCCGTTCACCACTTGCGGCCCTTGCCCTTTTTCTTCTGGTGCTGCTTGCGCTGCCACGCGCTGTCCTGCTGCTTCTCGACGCGCGGGCTCTTGGCGGCCGCCGCGCTCGGAGTCTGCTTGCTCATGTCACTATAACACAAAGTGACAACCGGTCCAGCTTAGTGGGTTACTGAGCTTGTCTACAATACAATACAAATACTCTTTATTGCACACCTCAATCAAAGGATACAGTACAGTACAAAAAACACAATGAGAAGAGGCAAACAACAGGCGGTCTTATCGCTAAAGAGCGATTTCTTCCAGACAACCTTAGGGTAGCGGAAATCTAAACAGAACGATTCATAGCAGGTGGTGCAGAGTTAATACATATGAAGCCTACTAATAATTACAATAAAAACATTTAGCCTACGAACGACTTGCTGACATGAAGTGATGAACATGAATATTCGTTCCTGAGTCTTGAATGTTTTCTATGTATTTAAGTATTTATTTATCTTATACATAAATAAATAATAAAATAAAGAGAAAGACTTTAAATTATAAAGAAATTGTGCCTCTCCAACAACTTCTGATTTGGTTGAATACTATATATATTTAATTATGTATATTAATTTAAATACGTATATATTTATAATATGTATTTATTATATGTTATAGTTGTTATATATTTATTTAGTTCTGATTTTAGCTATAAGTTTCCCTATTGAAAAATTTTAGTACACTGTGTAAGTTTGTCTATCTCATTCTCCCACACTACACTCAACCCCTCAAAGGTTAGCTGGAAGAGATCCCTCATAGGGATAAGTTCGCCTTTGTACTCTAATCTTATGTGACATGTATATTGTTTTAACCTGTTATTGGGTACAATAAAGTGCTTACATTCATACATACATACATAAATATTTAAAAAAATGTATATGGTCGCCTAGTGATATTGCATGATATTACAAGCTTAGTTTAGTTTAGTTTAGTTTAGTTTATTAAATCTCATTATACCATGTTCATACAATACTACATTAGGCTTATATTATATTACTTATCGTATAGTGATCGTTTTATATAATAATAACGAGAATAATTCAATGAATGTAACATGATATAAATTTTTTATGGTACATACAACATATGTATATACATGCAAGTCAAACATTTAAAAAAAGACAATAAACAAGATAATCAGAAAGATAATACTAATGTCACAATGTCAGTACACAAAGGAAAAATAACAATAATGTCAAATCAATATACGAAATAATATCTAGGTACAAAAATAGTAATAATAACAACAAAACAGTGTCAACAAAGTCTTAATCTACACTGATAAGATAAGAATAAGAATGGGGTTCTACCAGTAAGTAGGTACTTGTCAAATAACATAAATAATATAACTAGGGTCTCCTAAAATAATTTTGTCAGTTCATTATTTTATAATGTCAATGTATTCCTTGACTGAGTAGAATGACTTTTCCAACAAAAGGTTCTTCAGCTTACGCCTAAACGTTTCTTCACATAATTCGTTTTTTATTTCCGCGGGTAGGTGCTCGTAATATGTCGGTCCTATAACACGCGCGTTTTTTGCATGTAGTACCGTGCGACGCGGGACCGTGCGCAGGCTACCTGAGCTACGAAGGCACTTACCCTTCACCTCCACTCGTCTAAACTGGGCTAGGTGTGTCCGCGTGAACATGATGACATCGAAAAGGTAATGCGAATAGTGTGTCATAATCCGGTGCTCAATAAATAAGTCTTTGCAGGACTGCCTCTGGCTTAGACCTAACATAGTGCGGAGAGCCCGTTTTTGTATTCGCATTACCCTTCCAGCATCAGTCGAGTTTCCCCATAGGATTGAACCGTAGGTCATCAACGAGTGGAAGAGTGAAAAGTAAGCTTGGCGCAGCGCAGCACAGGAAACCAACGGTTTAAGTTTACGCAATGCGAAAACCGCACCACTCAGCCTATCACACAGTGAGTTTATGTGTTGCTTCCAATTCAACGTCGGGTCTAGCGTGAAACCTAGGAACTTGCCAGTATTGCTCATCGGTATGGGACACTGGATGCTCACATGTGGAACGCACCTGCCAGAGAAGAGCATGACACTGGATTTGTTCACGTTGAGTATTAAACCATTTGCCGAAAACCAGTTTTTTAGTTGGGAGCATACGGTAGTAATTTTGTTATTTAGTTGCTCATATGTTTGTGCGTTTATTACTACTGTCGTGTCATCAGCAAACAGCGTAAGTTGACCCTCCGTTATGGCAGATGGTAGGTCGTTTATAAATACAAGAAACAACGTATTTCCCAACGCAGACCCTTGTGGAATCCCGATCGTCACGTTACCAGGCCCGGATCTCACCTTTTTACCAGCGGATGTTGTTTCCACAGTTTGAGTTCGGTTTTCTAGAAACGATTTTATTAACTCACAACTGCGTCCTTGTAAACCGTAGCACATAAGCTTTTTAATTAATAGGCTATGATTGATGACGTCGAAAGCTTTCGACAAATCGCAGAATATGCCAGCTACTTTGTATTTATCATCAATACCAGTGGTAATACTGTCGATAGTATTATATGCTGCTGTTGTAGTAGACATCTTTTTTCTATATGCAAATTGTCTGTCAGTCAGTAGGTCAGTTTCAAGGTGGTTCATGAGATGTTGCGATAGAAAAGATTCTATAATTTTTGATATATTTGGCACGATTGATATCGGTCTGTAATTGTCAACAGATGTTTTGTCTCCCTTTTTATATACCGGGCACACTCTTGTACATTTCAGTATGTCAGGGTAAACACCAACTACAAACATCTCGTTTATTAGGACAATCAATATTTCCGATATCAATGGCCAAATTGATAATAGAATATTGATGGATATGTCATATATATCAAAAGTGCTCCGGCTTTTTAGCAACGACTTAAGGATGCGATCGAGGTCTGTCCGTTGGACGGTGGGTAGCGCAATATTGGGCACATTTGTAGCCTGCAGGTGGGTAGTTAGATTTTGCATTGCAAGTTTCTCATTTGTCCCTATATTTAATTTCGAAGCAACACTCAAAAAATGCGAGTTAAGATGGTCGGGTATGTTTTTACAGATATAGGCCTCGAGTTGTTGTCATTCAACGTGATTTCCTTTCTGGCATGTGAAGAAGAAATTTCTTCTTTTATTACTTTCCAAATTTCTTTAGATGGATTACTGCTCTCTCTTAACCTTTTTTCTGTATAGTCCTGTCGGGCACTCAAAACTTTGCAATTAATTAGGTTTGAGTAATACTTTATGCAATTTGAAATACCCTTGTCATTAGGGTACTGCTGCCTAAAGTGGGACAGGTCAATAAAGTTTTTCATATAATTTGTAATTTCGCTTGTCATCCACTGTGCACTTGGTTTGTTTTTTAATCGGAATCTTTTAACAGGAAAATGTATGTCAATGTAATATGTTAGGATGTGAATTAATTTATTAAATTTATTATTTATGTCTATATTAGTGTCGTAAATATAATTCCAACTATAATTATTTATGTCAAGATAAAAAGAGTATATTGAATCATCATTTATCAGCCTCCTTTCTACAAATGGGTTCGATTTTACGTGATCTAAATGTTCCGTCGATAATGTAAACAACTGTGCGTTATGGTCACTTATAGTTGTATGTATAGGCGCGGCGGTGACGTCACAGGCCCGAGCGGTGAGTGTTATGCCGCAGTCAATTGAGGTGGAACTCTCCGCGCACACACGGGTCGGAAAACCGACTACGTTCGTGCAGCCATTACTACCCAAGATGTCTTTAAGTTTTTGCTTTAAGTGATTATCAGTAAGGAAATCAACATTCACATCGCCTACTAATATAAACCTTTTGTTTTCTAAAATCACCCTACTCAGCAACAAATCTAGTCTATTTATAAATACGTCAAAATCGCCTTTTCCAGTTCGATATGACGCAACAATAATTAAATTTGAATTTAGGATTTCAATCGATGTCAACTCAAAGTGATATTGAACAGCAAGACTTTGTAAGTCGTTACGTTGTTTGTATCGAATATCGTCCCGTATGTACAAGGCCGCCCCGCCATGTGCAATGCGCCCGCGACAGTACGCGTTTGCCAGCTCGTAGTTACTTAACCTAACTTTTTCGATTTCATTCCTTTTGCACCAAATTTCACTACAAGCTAGTACATCCGGCTTTTCGGCATCCAATAAAACATTCAATAACGCAGTTTTGCCGCAAATGGATCTAACGTTCTGATGGAGGATTTTAAAAATCGATGGTTTAGCTAGCGGGGCGGTGGATCGCTGCTGTTTACATGCAAGTTTTTTGGCTCCACGATATTGAAATGTCTAATGGACACGCCGCCCGGCCAGTGTTTGGAACTACGCACCACTCCAACTTTGTTTGCTGGTACCTCTATTTTAAATGACGAGTAATGTCCTCGCGTCACCTTCAGCTGCTCACACCCATCCACCTGAACACCCAATTTGGACTGTACGTGGCGAACTACGTCATCAGTGGTAGTTTCTACGCTCAGGTTGAAGACATGTAGGCTAACTGGATGCGGTGCAGCTGCTCGCAAGTCTCACGACCCAGGAGGGGTCTGTTGTGATGCTGCCAATACCTTCGGCCCCGGCTGTGGAACGCTCGCCGCCGGTACAGCTGTCACGACGAGTGGACGTGCCGCTGGGACTGTGGCTAGTACAGCAGGTCGACTACGTGACGAAGATCTATGAACCCCCTCTCCCCCGTGAGCAAGCGTAGTATCTAGAGGACTAATAAACCGGTCACGTAGTATGGGTACGTTCCCTAAGCTACTCACTACTGGTCGGTGGCGGTGGTGGACATGCCCTGGCTTCCCTTGATGACGTCACGGCGCACTCCGCGCCGCTTCCGGTACGCCGTGCGCTCGTATTTCGGCAGCCATCTTTACGGAACATAATAAATGAAGTAAATTAACTTT
This sequence comes from Epiblema foenella, assembly GCA_963556455.1. Lineage (NCBI taxonomy): Eukaryota > Metazoa > Arthropoda > Insecta > Lepidoptera > Tortricidae > Epiblema > Epiblema foenella. The sequence goes on from OY747105.1 coordinate 4,872,295, forward strand.
ATTCTGCAATGGCACTTACAATTCAAAAACTACTAGCGTCTCTATCTTGCAAATCCAGGGGTCTCACATGCGCGTTGCTGACCCTTTAAACATTTTAACACTTCTTTCTTGAAGAACTCCACACAGGCAGGGAGCTCATTACACAACCGGAGCGTCCGAGGGAGGAAATTCCTCTGAGGGCCTACCACGAACCTTAAACGAAGTTTTCCTTCTCTGTCGCACTCGCAAATCTGTACGTAAGTGCGACAGTGAGGGAAAACTTCGTTTGTGGTTCGCGGTAGGTGGTTGGATATTCACCGTTTCAACGGCGGTTTTATTTCGTCATTGTCGTTTCATTACATATTGTTAAAGGAGACGATGATCAGAGTAAACTTTTGTAAAAAGCGTAAACCAATATCGGGTCTGAGTCTTATTTGGCCAATGTTTTCGCCGGTCTATTTTAACTTTAAATAGATAATCATGAGTCGACAATGACTTTACAAACGAGCGTTTCAAACGCTCGGAGAATCGCCCAGGTCCTCTGAAACCGTACCGTATTTCTGTTATCGATTGGCTTTTAATCTCACCTCTCTGGGTCCGGAGGCTTGGACAGGTCCGCATTGGGCGGCAGCTTGGTCTTGCGCTTGCGTTTCTGCTTCTTCTTCGTGCCCAACTCCGACCCTGGCGTTCTGTAATGTCATATGGTATTTGTCCGTTATAGTGTTTAGCAGTAAAACAATAGTCTACTGCTACATAAACGCATATTCATGAAAATAATTCTATTATAACTCATTCAGTCTCTCTCCTCACTTCTTCTTCGTGCCCAACTCCGACCCTGGCGTTCTGTAATGTCATATGGTATTTGACCGTTATAGTGTTTAACAGTAAAACAATAGTCTACTGCTACATAAACGCATATTCATGAAAATAATTCTATTATAACTCATTCAGTCTCTCTCCTCACTTCTTCTTCGTGCCCAACTCCGACCCTGGCGTTCTGTAATGTCATATGGTATTTGACCGTTATAGTGTTTAACAGTAAAACAATAGTCTACTGCTACATAAACGCATATTCATGAAAATAATTCTATTATAACTCATTCAGTCTCTCTCCTCACTTCTTCTTCGTGCCCAACTCCGACCCTGGCGTTCTGTAATGTCATATGGTATTTGACCGTTATAGTGTTTAACAGTAAAACAATAGTCTACTGCTACATAAACGCATATTCATGAAAATAATTCTATTATAACTCATTCAGTCTCTCTCCTCACTTCTTCTTCGTGCCCAACTCCGACCCTGGCGTTCTGTAATGTCATATTATTATGGTATTTGACCGTTATAGTGTTTAACAGTAAAACAATAGTCTACTGCTACATAAACGCATATTCATGAAAATAATTCTATTATAACTCATTCAGTCTCTCTCCTCACTTCTTCTTCGTGCCCAACTCCGACCCTGGCGTTCTGTAATGTCATATGGTATTTGACCGTTATAGTGTTTAACAGTAAAACAATAGTCTACTGCTACATAAACGCATATTCATGAAAATAATTCTATTATAACTCATTCAGTCTCTCTCCTCACTTCTTCTTCGTGCCCAACTCCGACCCTGGCGTTCTGTAATGTCATATGGTATTTGACCGTTATAGTGTTTAACAGTAAAACAATAGTCTACTGCTACATAAACGCATATTCATGAAAATAATTCTATTATAACTCATTCAGTCTCTCTCCTCACTTCTTCTTCGTGCCCAACTCCGACCCTGGCGTTCTGTAATGTCATATGGTATTTGACCGTTATAGTGTTTAACAGTAAAACAATAGTCTACTGCTACATAAACGCATACTCATAAAAATAATTCTATTATAGCTCATTCAGTCTCTTTCCTCACGAAAGCGATGGGATTTGGCGAAAATAGACTTTAACGTTATAGTAATAGGAATCACTCCATTCGCCTTCGTAAATAAGGTTGTTAACTCTTTGACTAGTCCAAAAGAAAGAAGGCAAAAAAATATGCCAAATGGTGAAAATTCTATTCAAATAACGAAGCTACAACCGTTTTAATGTTGCTGGTTAGAGAGAGAAAGCGCCACAGATCAATGACGTCACTGATCTCGAGCGCTTTTGTAAATGACAGTCGTTTCAACACAAGGGTGCGTTTTGCGGAAAAGGCACAGAATATGCCCCGTCTTAAAACTGTGAAGACTTATAATTACGTAATTATTTACTCTTTTGAATTACTTTTTTGCGATTTCATTAACATTTTGATCCTTTTTCGAGGAAATGTTATTGATTTTTTTTATTTATTTTTTTATTACACGGGACACCAACAGAGTACATAAGGTAAGGTTACAGTTGTCTTTCGTATAAAAAATGTGGGGGCTTATGTACCCCAGTTACAGGTGAACACATTATTTTACAGAACTTAAGTACAGATCTATGGTAACTACTATGAGAGTTTGATGTTATATAATAAAATCATAAGGTTCTTAATATCTATAAACAACGTGAAATTCTCCATTAATCTAAGTATTGAATTGTAATAACATAAAATACACAAGACGATTTTTTTATTTGATGTCAACATCCTTATTGCAAGACCTATACAAACTACATTGATTTTACCACTAGGGTGAGTCAAAAATCTCGAATTTCGGAGTACGGAGTGTATTCTGTAGATTACAGGAAAATAATTTAAAAATTCTAGATTTAGACTTTTAACCCCACACGCTCCTCCAACTACCAATGTGTACTTTTAATACAGTAACGTTACATATAACACCGAAGGTTATACGTTTTCCAAGTTTGTTGAGCTGACAACTTCTCAAGCTATTTCTTTCACACATCATTAAAAAGAGTATATCAGTCTTACCCAGGCGATTGTTCTTGCTTGCTCTGCACCGTTTTCTTGACCACCTTCGCTCCCATCATCCATTTGGACGACTCTAGAGCTTCGATGTCGATATTACCCTGAAATCACAAGACAGACTTCAGTATTTAAACGTCACTAGTGTTTGAATTGGCCTATTGTATCGATCACAGTATTTGTAATTGTAAAAGTACACCCTTGTCGGTCACAGTACATACGAGTATATGAACAAAAGCAGGGTCTGAATTAGATTCTCTTCCTTTTCAAAAATCAAAACATTTATTCTGCAAATAGGCCTCAAGGGCACTTTTACAAGTCAAAATCTATGTATATCAATTAAAAATAATACTATAATCAAAATATTATTAATTAAACGTAGTGTTACATGTCAAAAATAAGCCTAAGAAACTAATAACAATCCAGATTTGTAAGAGATGTATAAGGTCTTTAAGCGTCAAGATAAAAAAAGGTACACTTAGGCTCGGTTTTATAAAGATCCGTTAGACCTTATGTCGGTTTGTTTGTCAAAAAATGTACTGAGTTACTGAAATTTGGTCTGACATTTGGTCCAACGGATCTTTGTAAAACCCGTCCTTATCATAATAAAATATTGTGATATATCTCTAAGCGTCAACATGGAAATAATAAAATATAATAAATAAATATCCTCAGAGATGTGTAAGGTCTCTGAGCGTCAGTCTAAAAATAAAATCAAATGAGAACAGAGCGAAGTCTCTCATCATGTCAATTCCACTGAACACTAGTACAAAAGTACACAAGCGTACTAAAGCTTTTATTTAACTTCTGTTGCTATGTAAGTATATTAGTTGTGGTCAAAATTTACTTTTAACCTATTCGCTGCTATCCGATTGAGTTTTAAACTGCTACGTCCTGCGAAGGGTGCGGACGGGCCGGGGCGCGATAGACGATATTGGGGTTATACATTTTGTATTGATTGATTCATATTCATCTGATGTGGTCCATATTATGTCAAGTGTCGGGGCGTATTGGAGAGTATCGCGCTAGATAAGTACGATTCCGGCTTTACACACGGACGGTACGAGGAATTCGGAGCTTAGGGCAGCGATGGCGCTAGGCAAAATGTGGCGACATCAATTTTGCGAGGTTCTTGTTACAGGTATTATCAGTTAGGAAGAAAACTTTTAATGAAACGAGTCTCTCTTGTGACTTTCAATTTTGGAATTGGAGGCGCTACGCCATCGGCGGTCACAGACTGAACGTTCCCCTCAGGGGCGCCCCGGAGTCACTCAATGAGGGCTATCGCGTATGAATTCGCCGCTAGAGGCGCTAGTGTAGCGTGAGGTCTCCGAAATGTCAAATACTGTCACTCTTTGTGGTTGCACTACGCGGGTGAATATCTAATTGGAACAATATGGTGAGTATTTTGCAATACCTGAGCTTGATTATGGCAAATATGAGTTTCGGGTCAATGACTGTCAGTGCTTTGAGACAGTTTTGTCTTTCGGAAACTTATTTCCTCCTTTTTTACTACAAAATGGGACTGCGCTACAATGCGGGATGTTCGATATTTTTCACGGTACGGTTTTAAGGTATTAAATGGGTGAATCAACTTTCTAGTGCCACTCGTTGCCGTGGTTACGTCTAGTTGTCCAGGGGACAAAATTCGAATACAATCGTGATGTTATGTTAATTAAGTTTATCAAACATACATATTTGTGGTACTTACAAGCTACTTCCAAAATGGTCCATTTACTAAGCATGTTAGTAGAACTTCATACAACATTATTTTGAACAAACTGCGCCACTAGTGTCCCATGGACAACGGGTCAAGATAACAACACAAAAAAGTTGATCCACCCAAATATGATTTAAATGTATGCTTCGTTGTCATGCCCATAATAACCAATGACAATTTTTGACAGCTGGAGGACCTTACTCGACAGTGGCGCCAACTGGTGAGCACAAAAACGATAGCCCTCATTAGCGAATGGAGTCCGCTCGAAAGCTGTAATGTTCCAAAATAAAGTATGAAGTTGACTGACCTCTCCGGCGGCGGGCGGGGGTAGGTCCTTGGCCAGGTCCCGGGCGCGCGGCGGGTCGGCGGCCGCCAGCGCCTTGACGAGGCGCGCCAGGCTGCGCGCGTCCCGCGGCGCCGCGCGCGCCACCGCCTCGTGCGCCGCCGCCGCCGCGCCCGCGCGCCCCGCGCGCGCGTGCACGCCCGCCGCCGCCTGCCACATGCCCCGGAGCGACGCGAAGCGCTGGGGGGGAAACACTTATTCACACCTGGAATTCCCTGGAAGTCATTGTTGCCTTCGAATGAGGGATCAATAGTAGATTGTGTCTCAAGGGAGCAAAATGATATATTTACGGCGAGGGCGGTATATTGAATTCTGAGTGAAGCGAAAGATTCTACAATAGAATCCTGAGCGTAGCGAGGGACTCTATTGTAGAATCTTGAGCGTAGCGAGGGATTCAAGTGTTTACGCCCAAGACGGAAATAATTTTGCTACCGCGTGACACATACTGCTTTTCACACCGTCTATGAGGCCCGCTGCTAAAAACATGAAATATCTTACAAATGATTTTACTACAGTGTCACATACTGCTTTTCACACCTGCTATTCAGAAAAGCGTCATTGTTGCCCTCAAATGAGGGAAGAAAAGTACAACTTTGATCCCTCATTCGAAGGCAACAATAACTCTTTTCTGAATAGCAGGCGTGAAAAGATACTTTTCTTCCCTCATTTGCGGGAAACAATGACTCTTTTCCTCATAGAAGGTGTGAAAAGCAGTATGTGACACTCTGCAGTAAAATCATTTACAAGATATTTCATGTTTTTAGCAGCAAGCCTCGTAGACAATGTCAAAAGCAGTATGTGCCACACGGTAACAAAATTATTTCCGTCTTGGGCGTAAACCCTTGAATCCCTCGCTACGCTCAAGATTCTACTTTAAAATCTCTCGCTACGGTCAGGATTCTAATGTAGAATCTTTCGCTTCACTCAAAATTCAATATACCGCGCTCGCCGTAAATATATCATTTTGCTTCCTTGAGACACAATCTACTATTCACACCTGATATTCAGAAAAGAGATGAAAATTACGACTTTTAGCCCTCACTCGAGGGCAACGATGACTACTTTCCTCAAATACGGTGTGAAAAGCTGTATGTGTCACGTCTCTGGTAGCAAAATTAATTCCATATTGGGCGTAAACACTTGAATCCCTCGCGACACACAACATTCTACTTTAGAATCGTTGGTTTCACTCAGGATTCAACATACCACCCTCGCCGTCAATATACCACGTTACTCCCTTAAAACACAATCTACTATACTATCAGCGAAAAAGAAAAAGAATAAAAGCCGACTGGCATCGCCAAATAACACCACCTAAACTGTGTCGAAGATGGCGGGGAGTCAAAAATGTGTCAAACGGTTATCTAGTATGCACATAGCGGCGCATCGAAGCAGTCGTATCAAGATGAAGTCTAAAAGATAAAAATGTTCCTTACTGTGCAGTGAAAGGGTGTGTTAATTACTCAGGAAAACATACAAAAGAGATGACATCGCTTTTCATATGTAAATTAACGTTTCCAGTTTTAAATCGGGCTCTTAAAAACCCATGAAAAAAACAATGTCGCCGCCATTTTGACGCATAAAACGTCAGCACTAGGAGTCAGTCACAAGCGTAAAAAATTCATACCTCTGTTTGCATATTTAAGAGGTAATTGCTTTAAGAATTTAAACCCAGTTTAAATATGGATTAGATAGATCTTGCGTAACGTCAGATTCAGACCTTCCAAGTTTTTAAATGTTTCGAACTCAAATTATAACAAAAGTGTAAACTCTATCCAAAAAAGCAAACGAAACTTCAATTCAAGTTTAAGGGTGGGTTGCACCAAACCGTCTGTAATCGTAAGCGGTGTTCGTTAAAATCTGATTGTATGGAATGTTTGACAAGTTTCTATGGGATGACAGCTGCCGGCGCCATATTTGACGATGACGGCCTGTGATCGTATGTTAGTGCAACCGACCCTTAGATAGTAAAGTGGTACAGATGTATTGCAAAATGATTTTCCTTTGGGAAAACTCGGATCTCAATCGGAATACGATGGCACCCGAACTGTCAATCAATGATTCTATTAAATGAGTGACGTTTTCATATCCATTATTATGGAAATTTATTGTTTAGTGTCAAATGTCAAAGTGAAAAATGTTATTGTATAATATCGAGATGTTACAACCACCTTCAATAACTTTGAGAATACTCAGTTTTATTGTCATTAGTAAACGAAACATTATCTTCACTTTAAAACATAAAGTACAACAAAATAAAACTTATTGGGAAATATTTACACGAAAAAAACTCAATACCTGCCTACTTAAAAACAGCATCTACTTACGAGGCTAGTACGAAAAAATTTATGTCATTGGCGACTATCGCACCTAAGTAAATATAATTCCTTGGACTGGATTTTTTAACCGTTTTTGAGGTTTCGGCATGGTAATACAACCTTTTCATAAGTAAACTGTAAATATAATCAAAACTATAGCGAATATTTGAATTGCGTGTTAGCCACTCTATATATATATTGGTCTGCTGATGCGACTTACCCCTACGGCTGTAAGATGGGTACTGAAGCTAATTGAGAGAGCACGATAAATACGAACTTTTCCGATGAAGTACGAAGGAAAATCATTTTGCACTACATCTGTTTGACGACCGGTTTAGCCTAGTGGGTAGTGCACCTGCCTGTGAAGCTGACGGTCCTGGGTTCGAATCCCGGTCAGGGCAAATATTTGTGTGATGAGCATGAATATTTGTTTCTGAGTCTTGGATGTTTTCTATGTATTTAAGTATTTATATCTATTAAATATATCGTCGTCTAGTACCCATAACACAAGCCTTCTTGAGCTTACTGTGGGGCTAGTTCGATTTGTGTAAGATTGTCCTCTAATATTTATTTATTTATTTATTTAATACTTAAATTCAAGTTTAAGGGTGGGTTGCACCGAATCGTCTGTAATCGTAAGCGGTGTTCGTTAAAATCTGATTGTATGGAAAGTTTGACAAGTTTCTATGGGATGACAGCTGCCGGCGCCATATTTGACGATGACCGGCCTGTGATCGTATGTTGGTGCAACCGAGCCTTAGATAGTAAAGTGTTAAACGTACCTCGTCATTCTTATAATGCTCGTAGACGTCCGTGAAGAGTTGCGAGGCCTTGTCCAGCTCGTTGTCGGCGCACAGCAGCGTGGCGAGCGCGCCCACCACCCCCGGCCGGTACTTGAACTCGCTCTCTTCTAGCAGCTTCACCGCCGCCTTGCGGTCGCCCTGCTCACACAAGTTATTATACCGTCACACAACTTTCCCCCGTATTCATAAAACTTAACAAACCTCTGCTAACTAAAAAGTTCTTTGTCCCATTCTCACAAACGTCAATGTCAAAGTGACAGATAAGGACAAACGAACTTTAGCGGCTAGTTAACTAATATAGGTTTGACAGACGTTTATGAATAAAGGGGTAAGTTTTTAATCATTTTTTTTTATACAACGCCGGTGGCAAACAAGCGTACGGTCCACCTGATAGTAAGCGGCCCTTTATAAAATTTGAGGATGCACTTGCATTTGATTTGAGGATGTTTGCTCTTTGCCAGCATCTACGGCAGGCCAACGGTGAAGCGAGCTCACCCAGAAGATCACTCACTCACTCACTCGTTCCTTAAGCCGTCGTCTCCCGGCGAAAAAAAACAATAGCATTCTTTTGTAATGATCCCAGAACTACATCCGGCTATCGTAAGTGCAGTTACAGACTCAAAAAGGGCGGAAATTCATACACAGCATCGAGTAGCCTGCGGCGTCTTTATGCCAATCTCGTGCTTCACCCCAGCCTAATAATGGAAACTTACGTGCGCCAACAGAACTTGCGCGGCAGCGAGCGTGAGGGTGCCTCCTTCCTTCAGCAACAAGTTGACCGCTTGCGTCTTCTTGCCGTCTTTGACGAGGGAGCTGGCTTCCACCAGTATAACATCACTTACATGCGCCAACAGAACTTGTGCCGCAGCGAGCGTGAGGGTGCCTCCTTCCTTCAGCAACAAGTTGACCGCTTGCGTCTTCTTGCCGTCTTTGACGAGGGAGCTGGCTTCCACCAGTAGAACATCACTTACATGCGCCAACAGAACTTGTGCCGCAGCGAGCGTGAGGGTGCCTCCTTCCTTCAGCAACAAGTTGACCGCTTGCGTCTTCTTGCCGTCTTTGACGAGGGAGCTGGCTTCCACCAGTAGAACATCACTTACGTGCGCCAACAGAACTTGTGCCGCAGCGAGCGTGAGGGTGCCTCCTTCCTTCAGCAACAAGTTGACGGCTTGCGTCTTCTTGCCGTCTTTGACGAGGGAGCTGGCTTCCACCAGTAGAACATCACTTACGTGCGCCAACAGAACTTGTGCCGCAGCGAGCGTGAGGGTGCCTCCTTCCTTCAGCAACAAGTTGACGGCTTGCGTCTTCTTGCCGTCTTTGACGAGGGAGCTGGCTTCCACCAGTAGAACATCACTTACGTGCGCCAACAGAACTTGTGCCGCAGCGAGCGTGAGGGTGCCTCCTTCCTTCAGCAACAAGTTGACGGCTTGCGTCTTCTTGCCGTCTTTGACGAGGGAGCTGGCTTCCACCAATAGAACATCACTTACGTGCGCCAACAAAACTTGTGCCGCAGCGAGCGTGAGGGTGCCTCCTTCCTTCAGCAACAAGTTGACGGCTTGCGTCTTCTTGCCGTCTTTGACGAGGGAGCTGGCTTCCACCAGTAGAACATCACTTACGTGCGCCAACAGAACTTGTGCCGCAGCGAGCGTGAGGGTGCCTCCTTCCTTCAGCAACAAGTTGACGGCTTGCGTCTTCTTGCCGTCTTTGACGAGGGAGCTGGCTTCCACCAATAGAACATCACTTACGTGCGCCAACAGAACTTGTGCCGCAGCGAGCGTGAGGGTGCCTCCTTCCTTCAGCAACAAGTTGACGGCTTGCGCCTTCTTGCCGTCTTTGACGAGGGAGCTGGCTTCCACCAGTAGAACATCACTTACATGCGCCAACAGAACTTGTGCCGCAGCGAGTGTGAGGGTGCCTCCTTCCTTCAGCAACAAGTTGACGGCTTGCGTCTTCTTGCCGTCTTTGACGAGGGAGCTGGCTTCCACCAGCGCCGCGCGTTGCTCTTGCTTCAGGGACTTGGTTAGCTTCACGCAGCATTGCTTGCAGAAGTCCGGCTGGAACAATTACTTTTATTTTATTTAGGAGAAGTTACGACTTACAAACTAAGGGTGGATTGCACCAAACCGTCTCTAATCGTAAGCAGTGTTCGTTAAAGTTTGACAAGTTTGTATGGGATGATAGCTGCCGGCGCCATATTTGACGATGACCGGTCTGTGATCGTATGTTGGTGCAACCGACCCTAAACCTATATTAATATAGACACTTAATTACATAACTTCTATATGTGTAAGTTAACTATAACTACCCACATCATTAATATTTTTAAAGTACACGAATAAACACTATGATCTAAATCTATATAATATATATTATTGCTAAATTACTTCTTCGAATATTGAAAAAAATATGTATGTATCTATGTAAGCACAAAATTTATGACACTAGGTCGCAATAGTCCTGTTCTAGATAGTAACATTGAGAAAAAGTCAAGATACGTGTCAATTCAATAAGAAAATCGCTTACACAGATGAGCGTTTTTAACTGATAAGGACTCTTAAGCCGTGAAAAACTCGACGCTAATTCGGAATAATATAAACCGGTTCCGTGCATTGCCCCTGAAAGTCAGTTCGGCGTCAAAGGTTAGTTAATGGAGGACCTAAAACAGGTATGCTCTGGTGTGAAGAGTGAGTCACAAGTGTCTACACAGACGCATGTGTTAGTTGTAACACTGGCTGGACCGGGTGCGGACAGCGGCCTTGTCGTGCGACCGGGCTGGTACCTGCCTATCACAAGTGACTATAAGTATGAATACCCGTTTTCTTACCGGCTCGGACGTGCGGTAGCAGCCGGCTGTCAGTCTCGGTCGAGTAAGCAAGCTATTATTAGTTAAGTTTTAGTGTTCTTAAAAACAATTGTTTTCAAACAAGTACATAAATATTAGCTAGATACCATGTAATTGAGGGTATACACATGTTTTCTGCCAACAAACTGTAATACAGTTTGGCAGATGAGAAAATAGTACATTACTTACCAAGGGCGGTAAAACAAAGAATGTCTCAGATCGCAGGTATTTGTCGCCCGAGCCGAAGGCAAGGGCGATAATTATGCGATCTGAGGCTTTCTTAATTACCGCCCGAGGTAAGTACAGAATTTTATGTCACCCCCTGGCCAGGAAGTGGGATTTTCCGCGCGCGGAGCGTGCGGTAATTGCCACTTTATGGCCAGGTGTGACATAAAAATATATATATGTAAACATCACGTGTAATAAATAAATTAAAAACAAAACCTGGTTGGAGTAGATGGCCAGTATGGCCTGGTTGTAGGTGATGGCGGCGCGCTGCCGCGAGTTCAGCTTGTGCTCGAGCCCCTCGGCCGTGGCGGCTTTCATGCGCTTGCGCGAGTCGAACACGTTCGTGTCTCTGCCAAGTGATAAATAGTTTTTATTTTTTCAACATTGTTGTTTATGGGATTTTATTATTTTCATGTTGACGTATTATAGATATAGATCAACATATTTTATTATGATTATTTTATTATCTGCTTTATTACATTTTATCTTGACGCTCAGAGACTTTATACATCTCTAACAAATCTCGATTGTTATTAGTTTCTTAGTCTTATTTTTGACATGTAACACTGCAATTAATTAATGATACTTTGATTATTGTATTATTTTTATTTGATGTACCTAGATAGATTTTGACTTATAAAAGTCCCCTTGAGGCCTATTTGCAGAATAATTGTTTTGATTTGATTTTGATTTTGGGCGAATCAACTTTTTAGCGACAATCGTTGCCGTGGTTACGTCCAGTTGTCCAGGGGACAAAATTCGAACACAATCGTGATTTTATGCTATTTAAGGTTATCAAACATACGCATTTCTAGTACTTATAAGCTATTTCCATAATGGTCCATCTACTAAGCATGTTAGTAGAGCTTAATACAGCATTCTAATAAACTTACGATGTTTCTTGTTGAGTTAGTGTGAACTAACGAGTATCTATCGATTACATTCAATAGAATCTGGAAAAGAGGTTTTGGGGCGGTAGCGTGAAGCTGGCCCCGTCCATTTTGTTTAAAAAAAACTATGTTGGGGTCGGATCGATTTAATATACTGAACTAACGATATCAAGACATGCCATTTGCGGACAAAAAGTTTGGGGCGGTCAACTTCACGAGCATAAGTAGGTTAAGTATTATCAATGTAATAAGCATATTTTGGGAGAAAATCACTGACTGACGAGTTGCATTCGGCGTTTCTTCTCGGCGGTGGTCTTTTGAGAAACGCCAGTAGTTTTTGACTTGTAAAAGTGCCATTATTTGCAGAATAAAGTTCATTTATTTGATTTATGGTTGAGAATGGTTTGAAATGATTTTTATTTATTTGAATACATTACAATAACATGTAGACGTTAATTACCGGGTTCGGTAGATGACGGACTAAACATTTCACTTGACTGACCTTTTTATACTTTTTATATAAACGCCTTAAGGGAGGCGTACAGCGACATCTACCAGAAGACTCATGCTTCATTAACGGCACTAACGTCTCAAATCATATTGAGAATCGTCAGTTACGATGCGCCATCCCATACCCAAATTTATAATGAAGGAAAAATTGAAAAATTTAGGCACCGAGCAGGATAGGATATTTAGGTACCGGGAGGTCGCAGGTTCGAATCCTGCTCGGTGCCTAAATTTTTCAATTTTTCCTTCATTCTAAACTCGACTGACCTGTTGATGACGACCAGGTTGTTGCTGGCGATGGCGAGCAGCGCCTGGTCGCTCGGCTTGTCCTTGAGCACGTTCTGGTAGATGGTGGCCGCCTCCTTCTCCCTGCCCATCTGTTGCAGGCAGTACGCTTGTTGCACTCTGAAACCACAAAATATTATTCCTTTACTCCACTTTCAAAACCATTTTTCACAACTTGTTAAGAACACCATAAGGGTTTTTTTTGACGACCGGTTTAGCCTAGTGGGTAGTGCACCTGCCTGTGAAGCTGACGGTCCTGGGTTCGAATCCCGGTCAGGGCAAATATTTGTGTGATGAGCATGAATATTTGTTTCTGAATCTTGGATGTTTCCTATGTATTTAAGTAATTATATCTATTAAATATATCGTCGTCTAGTACCCATAACACAAGCCTTCTTGAGCTTACTGTGGGGTTAGTTCGATTTGTGTAAGATTGTCTTCTAATATTTATTTATTTATTTTTATTTATTTTTGCCATTTTGTGTTCTCTTTACTGACATTCGAAAAGGAGAAACACGATTCTGCTTTTAAAACTAGTTATGAAATAAGAATCTGTATTCTTTATGATAATTTGACCTTTTTAATTGTTGAATCTACCTAATCTTAGATGGTCAGATGATCTTCGATTGGAGGAGGTATTTGGCTGCAAAAGGCAAAGGATCGTGACAAATGGAGAGGTCTCTGTCAAGGGACTAGTTGAGGTTGTCGATGGAGAAACAGAACATTAGATATAAAAATTAGATAAAAGATATAAAAAAATAAATAAATAACATTGATGTAAGAAAACTTCAACAATAAAGGCTAATTTTATTTGCTGAATACTGGTAAGGATGGGCCATAGCGCAGCTCAAAATACGCTGACGCACCGTAAACTCAGTGACGAGAGAGAGAAAGTTGAGTTAGCAAGCGGTAAACCATAAAGCCAGCAGCAAATCATTAAAGTTCAAACTTGAAACCACGACTATAGCCGTTATCGCCGGCGAACGTCACGCATGAGTCACGTCATTGCGCTTACGCAGCGGTGTGGCTCATGCTCAATGCAACTATTATTTTAAAATTGCTTCAATTTATACTCATTAGTCTTGTTCACATTTGTAAAGCATAGCTGCTACTTCTACTATTCATAATTCTCTATCTACTATTAACACTTATTATATATTTTATTTTTAATATTCACCCTTCATCTGTGTTTGATAAGGATCAGCGCATTAAAAAATTAACTCTATGACAGATACAACAAAATTCTAATTTCTTCAGCACTGGCAGTACAAAAGGTTAAGCCACTGACCTGATGATACCAGCCTCCTCTTTAGCCTCTTCCTCGGTGCCCCCATCCTCTAGCACACTCTCGGAGCAGGCCTGCTCTGCCCGTTTGAGGGTAGGCAGTGCCTCATTGTACTTGCCACGCATGGCCAGGGTGCTTCCTGCGTTGTACGCCAGCTCATAGGTGTTTTCATCAAACTGAGGTAGGTCTGCTGACTGAAACATTGAAATGGAGACAGACATTCAGAACACAGTTGCAATACTCCTACATTAGGCTAGGCCTTCCCAGTGGCAGGAGCATTAAACTGTGTTCCGAGTGTCTGTATATATGTTCCACGGGGAAACAATGAAGAGAAGATTAAGTAAGATAAACTTATGAACTAATAACACAGTGAAAATGTGTTTCAGTCAGAAGGTCATCTTGGAAACAAGCTCATAAAGTATTAAATAACTATCTTAAAGATCGAAATCAAAGACTTATGATTCATGTAGCACATTAACACATTAATTGCCATGATCCGATATCGCATCAGAAAAGTCGACAATCTTAATGATTTTTATAAGGCTCAGGGATCGGATACCGGTATTCTCTCCATAGAAAAATACCGGTATTATTACGGTCACCGGATCATTATTTCGTTTTTAATGGGACAATCTAATAATACGACGTTGTTACCTAAATACATGATTCAGCCCTACGTAAAGAGCAAAAAATAGTCCAAAATATTGGGCTAATTCAGGGTTTTTTAAAAATACCAGTATTGGTCCCTGCTTAGGCTAGGCTTATTATTATTGTTATCTATTAATTAGGCAGGCAGCTGCCTGCCTCGTGCCGTGCCGTCGTCTACCGGTCCCGGGGATCCCCGGGCTCATTACAAAAGAATGATTTTTTTTTTGCCGGATAATAGAATAAAATAGAATCCAATAAACTTACTGGATTTAGAGCCCCAAGATTGGCAACAACGGCGGCCATGTTGGTCTTCCTCTCATCCTCGTAGTCATCTGTGGTGTTTTTCACGATGTCCCGGTACAAATTGTAGCAGTCCTGGTACTGCTCCAAGCGATACAGAATTTGAGCTCTACAAATTAAAAATGCATATTAGACATTTAATTAAAAAACAATAATGTCTGCTGCTACTCGCCAATTGCTGGCCACCACAAATAATGCAATGGCACATTTGCAAGTCAAAACCTTCTAGCGTTTCTCAAAATAAAACCACTGCGGAGAAGAAACACCAAAAGGCACTCAACAGTTGGTTATTTTCTCTCAAAAATATGCTTTATTAGGGTTCCATACCCAAACAGTAATACGGGACCCTATTACTAACAAAGACTTCGCTGTCCATCCGTCTGTCACCAGGCTGTATCTCATTAACTGTGATAGTTAGTTGCAATTTTCACAAGATGATGGATTTCTGTTGCCGCTATAACAACGATTACTTAAAAACAGAAAAAATATTTTTCGTTTTTATAGATAATGGTATGGAAGGCTTCGTGCGCGAGTCTGACTCGCACTTGCCAGTTTTCAAATTATAATACAATGATAATACTTTTTCAGGTTTTACTAATAACCTCAGTTCTTTTAGTGCCAGAGTCATCTCCGGCGCATTATCCACAGTCTGCAATGCATCATTGGGGCAGTTCAGCCGGTACTGAGCATATGCCTTCTCGAAGTGCAGGTCTGCGGCCAGCGCGGCATTCTTGGAGTTCGTGAGCACGGCCAGCGCCTCCTTGAAGTTGTGCAGTTGGATGAAGCATATCACTTTACAGTGGAATGCTTTTTGCTCGTTTGGAGCTATTTGCAGGACTGAAAAGTTTCAATATTGATTAGAGATTTATTAGTGGGCATAGAATAAAAGACAAGTAGTGTCTAGTTTGAGAGAAACTAGTTAGAACAATAATGACAAGATTTTAAACGGAAAATTTATTGTATAAAACTGTGTGTGGATCCAGTTTGTGTGCGCTTAGATAACATTTCTATTAATATTACAACAAATGTCGTTTATTATTATTTTATTTTTTAATTGAGTATAAATTAATAAATGCATGTAATAGAGGGCAATATTGCATAGTAAGCGAAATACTTTTGTAACATTTATGGGATTATACAATGATGGTTACAAAGATACGTAAAATACAGTTAATTACATATAAGATGGACTTACTTTTCCCTGCAGCTTTTAACGCTCTATCATAATCTCCGCCTTGGCAGAATTTATTTAATTCAATATAGGCCTGAACAAGGTTATTTTCCTTGTTGGCCGACATTTTTTGACAACTTGGCAGAGAAGTGTCACATCGCTATCGCCAGTCGTCTTCGTTTCGTTACACGCAGTTAACCACTACATAGTACATACTCCACAGATCAAAGTGACACACTCGACATACATAGCTTATCCCAGTTTTCATAAAATTTTGAAATCAATAACGTATTAAAAAGTAAGCTATCTTCATAAAAAGTCTTTAATTTTGACGTGACAACGTCTTATAAATTGGTTTGCCGGGTGACACTTCAAGAAACTGCGTTACGCTCCGCTCACGTTATGCGCTCACAATGAGAGCGAGTGAGAGGCATGGTTAGCCCGCCTAAGAGCGAGAGAGACAGACATAAAAAGTCGTTGTCACGTAAAACTTTCGCCCGTATACCGACTTTACAGGCAACCAATTTTTTTTTATGTATGCGACGCTTTTTTGGTGTAAATAATTTTATTGATATCTAAGTCAAAAGATGATTGTTTACATGGCAGAGGCCAGATTATAAAAAAAGACAATGAAAAGAAGTGTTGCCACAGCTTCAGAAAAACCCATAGGTCTACGGATTTTAGGCCTTGTATACTATACTTGTCAATAATGTGATTCTATAATTGATAGTTAGGATCTAGTCGTTTCCAAGTTTTCCCGATGGAAAAAAAATATTGACTTTTGTGTTTCATTGATTGTAAGGTTAGGTTCTAACTTGTGACTTGGCTGTTCATTACAGTCGAATAAAACATAAAAAAACGGTATTGCCTGTTTCTACTGACCGATATAAAATCGGTGTAGAATCCGATACCGATAAAAAATCATGGAAAACCACTGAGTGTTCACACTATCGGATCCCATACATTTTTTATTGGTATCGAATCCGGTATCAGATAATGTGGACACAGCCTTAAGAGGCGATCTAGGGAATTCACCGGATTTTTTAGTCTTGCACTGTAGTTCTTCCAAAACTCCGACTTTCAAAAATTTCATGTGGCAACACGAAAAGTCAAGTCAGTGTCATTGTTAAATAAATTTACCGTTTATGTTTGAAAAACTGATCGTTTTCTTTGTGATTCTGGGACTTGGTTGTAGCAATTTTGTTCTGTAATTATATAAAATTGCATACAAAGTTTAAAAAAGTTACAATGGATTACTCTACCATCAGCAACAAGACAAGCTGCACAGAAATCGTGGATATAACGAACGGTGATCTGACCGAGAAGTATTACTCCCTCAAAAAGCAGTTCGAAAACTTATCTAGCAATTACGATGCTACAAAACAGGAACTACACGAAGCAACGCGAAACTATAACACAGCTTTAGATGTTCAGAGATACTTATCGGCTGAATTAGAGTCACATCAGGCGGAGGAGGTACAACGGAAGAATGAGTTGAATTCGCGAATAACTAAGCTCCAAGAAGACATTTCAACCTTGCGCGAGGAGCGTACAGAGCTAATCGAGAGCCATGCAAAGGAAGTAAAGCAATTTGAAACTGAAATTCGTCGGTTAAAAGAGGAAAACGCGTTCAAGGAAGAGCGAGACTCCCCTGAACGCGATACTGGGGAGCTGGACGAAGCGCGGGCCGCCTTGTCGGCGGCGCTGAAGGAGGCTGCGGCGGCCAAGGCGGCTTTGGAGGAGACCAGGGCGGAAATAGCATCCTGGAGGCTGAGGTGAGACCTTTTTATGAAAATCAAACATTTATTCTGCAAATGGGCCACAAGGGCACTTTTACTTTTCAGAATATTAATTTACAATTTAAGAAAGTCTGACTAAGAATACATTTTTCATGTCAGAATAATAATTTACAGTTCAAGAAAGAATAATAATTTCGAGATTACAAATATAACAAAATTAATGTCATACCAACAGTGAAAATAAACTTGCAAAGTTATCTGTTACAAATATTACAACATCAGTAAAGTCAGAGATGTATAAGGCCTCAGCCTGATTAAACAAAGAGTATAATGAAATTCATATAATATCCCAGAGATGTACATGGTCTCTGAGCGTTCAAATATAATTAATAGTTACTATTGTAACATCCTTAGAGATGTACTTGGTCTCAGAGCGTCAAAATTAGGACTAATTTAATATTGTTAGAGATGTATATGGTCTTAGTGACTATGTTAATACTAGTGTCGGTTTATAGGGGATTGACGAGAGACATTATCCTATTCTGGATTCGTTTTTATTATCAGTGACTCTTAGAGACCATTCATTCAATTAAACAGATAGTCCCGTATGTCCTTGCAAGCATGAACAGACGGGACTGTATCTGTTTAATTCTTAGAAATGAATGAAAAGGAATAAAAAAACATGAATATATAACAAGCAAGTAGAGTAAACCCAGCTCCATTCTACTGTACTGCAGCAGACTGCTTTACCTGCTGAGAGACTGTGTTTTTACTGGGAATATGTTACATCACAACAGGAATTAGAGTCTATACTATTTGTTTAGAGTCTATACGAATTATAATCCAATCCAATGATCTACACTCTAGATCAAAAAAAAGTAATGTGAAAGGCTAAATTTTTTGCATTTTAGCCTTTCATATATTTACCCATTTATATTATTGGTGCCAAAACTTAGTATAGCATCTCTGTGACAATTATGTTCCTTGACCAGGTCAGAGGAGCTGGCATCAGAGATGGTGCAGATGCGAGAGGCTGCCGAGCTGCGGCGGGAAGAGCTCCGGGCGGCGGCGGAGCGCGAGGCTGCAGCGCTGGCCGACCTCGCCGAGGCGCGCGCCATGCTGCACCAGTGTGATACAGAGGGCCCGGAGCATGGTGCGTAGACTGTGCCGGACATCAGTCTAGCTAGGATGATCGCGTTTACGTCATATTTGCCCATTCTGCAGATTTCGTAATTATTGACAACAATGATACATTTTTTTTTACAAAAAGCATACCTTTTTACTGGATAGATTTTTCGTAAGTGATCCAATGTTCTAAAAATCAATTAATAAATAAATAAAATAAAATAAGCCTTTATTTCTGACTATTGATTTACAGTAATACTTAATAACTATATTATGTTTCTGACATCCGGGATGTTGTCAGTCTGCCCTTTGGCAAAGGCCTCCCCTAGAATTTTCCATTCTTTTCTGTCCATGGTTTTCCTTCTCCACATTGGTCCAGCCATTTCTCTTATCTCATCTTCCCATCTTTTCAATGAAAGACAAAAGAAGGTCTTTAATACTTGTAAAAATCAATTAAAATGTACTAAATATTTACGAAATTATGTGCAGAGCTTCCCTAGAGAGCGGGATGGGTAATTGAAAACTTACGCATGTTAGAGGGGGTCATTGCCTTAACTGATGAAGAGTTTCATGGCCCTGTATTTATTAGCGTCGAGGCAGATTAATTAACAATAAGAATAATGCTATACAACATTGTAAAGGTAAACGTACAACTGATGCTGATATTTGATTCTATTTATTTTTCTTGCAATTTTTGTAGATGAAAGAGTTGTGGTCCTAAACTAATGAACCATTATTATTACAGACAAGTGAAACAACAACACTATCATTCTTTCTTTCAGCGGCGAAAGGCAACTCTATATTCGCAGAGGTGGAGGATAAGAGACAGGAGATGGCCAAGAACCTCATTCAGATGAAGCAGACTAATGCCAGAGTGAGTATTACACACTTACACTTATAGGGACTCAAAATTGACTACTCCAAAAGAAACAAGACAAAAAACTATGCCAAATGGTCTCACCATCATCATCCCATTCAGATATTACAAAAAACAACGAAGCTACAACCGCGCGACATATCAGTGACGTCACTGACCTCGAGCGCCATAGTAAATGACGATCGTTCCAATGCAAAGGTGCGTTTTGCGGAAAAGGGACAGAATATGCCCCCTCTTAAAACTTTGAAGACTTATAATAATTATGTAATTATTTATTTTGAGTTACTTTTTCGCCATTTGATTAAGAATTTGTCCTTTTTCGAGAAAATACGAACTTATTCATTTTCTTATTTGGTATCAACATCCCAATTGTAAGAACAAGTTATCAGGAGCTGTACAGTGTATTTGTTTTTGAGTGTATGTATGGCTTAATATTCATGGCCTAAAAGGGCTCAGATCCAACATTTGTGGTCTAAGGTCAAAAAATGAGTACAATTTATGTTATACCTCCAAACCACACGCGTGGTCGTGCCGGAGGTTTTCCCCTGGATTTTCCCCAGGCTATTTTCCAACCGCGCACTCCTATCGCTTTATTGGGCCCGGCCTTAAGCGACGTCAGGTTAAAAATATATAGAGTCCGACCACGCTAACTCTGCATTGGAATAATTTGGCAACACTACCTCAAACATCACATTTTCATACAAATAGGACGTATAATGCACAGTGTTGCCAAGTAATTCCTTGCAGAGTTAGCGTGGTTGGACTCTACCACAGAGATTGAGCTAAGCTTTTTTTTTCCCTCCAGCTAAGAAGAGACCTGGCGAACAAGACGTCAGAGTTGGAAGCTCTTCTCCACGAGAAGCAGACCATCTGGGAGCAGCAGGCTGGGGACTCCGCACACTATGACAGGGAGCTTATTGGTATGGCCACTATTCAAACTTTGGTGCACAATGTAGTCCGGTTAGAACTGATTGATCACAGTCCCTAGGCTCACCTTCACAGCAGGCACGTATCCAGAGGAGGGGATAGTTGGGATTTATCCCCCCCCGAAAACGTTTTTAGCCGTTTGTTTATTTATTCGCTTGCGTGTTCTTTCAATAACATTCATCATTTTCACATGGTAGTTTCAATGTTTGTCCCCCCCGAACCAAAAGTCTGGATACGTGCCTGCTTTACAGCAAATTATATCTTAATCCGTTTAGCTGTTTAGTATATAAGTAAGGATGTGCGCGGGCCCTTAAATCACTCTATATCGTTTTATCGCATAAATATCAACCTTTTTATGTATATGTGACAATAAATCATGACTAACACGTTTTGATCGAAAAGAAAAACACGAAAACACAAGTCAAGCTCAAAGGTTAACTGGAAGAGGTATCTTTACCCGTCGTCTACATATCATATACTCATCAATATAAATATCATAACAAAATACTGCTATTGTTTCGTTCGCCGGGAGACGACGGTTTAAAAAATTAGGGTTCATCCAGATTTTTATAACAATAACAAGAACGCAATGCTTATGATGAGTTTTATGTTTGGCTGACGAAAGATCGAAAATATTTTGACGATGCTGCAACGCAGAACAACACGTCGTCGTGGGACGTGGTCGCGCCGCGTCGCGATCCGGCGCGACCCGGTGCGACCCGGCGCCGTGTGTGTTCACGATGCGGCGCCGTGCCGGACTGCGTTAACGCCGCCGCGCCGTGCTAATGTGGCCGGGCCCATAGTGTCTTAGTGACCTCAACAATTACTACGAACAAACAGCGTCCCTTTTTTAATTCTTTATGCTTATAAAACTTTTAAAATAATAAATAATAAATAAATAAATAAATATTAGAGGACAATCTTACACAAATCGAACTAGCCCCACAGTAAGCTCAAGAAGGCTTGTGTTGTGGGTACTAGACGACGATATATTTAATAGATATAAATACTTAAATACATAGAAAACATCCAAGACTCAGAAACAAATATTCATGCTCATCACACAAATATTTGCCCTGACCGGGATTCGAACCCAGGACCGTCATAAAATAGCTAAAATTAATTAAAGATTGATGTTTTTCAAGTATTTGCACAAGTGTTTTCATCAAGGATTGTAAAATCGGTTTTATTTAATAATTTATAAAATACCCACTTTTTTACAATACGCCAGTTTGCAGAAAAAAAGTCGAGTATATTGACACTGACAGCTATTACCGGTAATGGTTTTTATGGGTAAAGTGTCAAATAGACGTATTGTTGAAAATTGGCGAAACCGCTAATATATTTGAATATCGGTTCTGATTATACCGCTAATCAGAGCTTTAGCGATATAAATATCGAAATGCAACTATAACCGGCTGTACCTTATTTAAAACCGGTAGTAAGAATACCGGTAACGATCCCTGTTTTTTATTAGTAATGTAAAAAACAATCTATCTTTACATTTGTTTAATTTATTGACTATGTAACTCTGTTAGACATGTTCCTCTGTTGTTTCTCCATGTATGTAATAAAAATAAACAAAGACAATTAATTAGTACTGTTCTGATATTTAAGAGAGCTACTGTGAGCGCATAGCGCAGCTGGAGGAGCTGTGCGAGCGGCAGCGGCGGGAGCTGGCGCGCTGGTTCAGGGCGCTGCGGGAGGCGCCGCCCGCGCGCCCCGAGCCCGGCTGGCTGCCCGCCGTGCTCGACCACCTCAAGTGGGTACCGGCGTCTCTATCTCATTGCATCCGTCCATCCATTCCATCTTACCAGATTTTCCAAGCAAGAAAAAAAAACACAAGTAGCAGCTTCCTACCGCTCAGTACTGTAATATACTTTTCATCTCTCCTGTTCGGAAAGTTCAATTTTCATAAGTAGATAGCCGTGTTGAAAGTCGCTTTTCTGACTGTAGGGTGGAAAGTAATTTTTTTTTTAAAGTCGTTTAGTCCGCGGGCTGGTTGCTGCAGCGCATGTTTTTATTACTGAATCCACTTTTATTTCTCATTTATTTTCCTCATAGTCGAAATAAAAAGCAGTGTGATTAACTCGGGTGAACACTCATTTATTAAATATCTCGGATGAAATGTGTCGCTTTCAACCCTTGGTTAACAATACTATTTCTCAAAAATGCCCCACAAAGTGAACTAATCCAGTAACCTTGTCACTTGAAAGTACTGGGTACTTTGCGTCAAATACGGTAGTTCCGATTTTATGCAGATTTGTTTATGATGCCTGGCGCAATGAATAATCCAAGTTTGTGATCTCGAGTGCCGAACGCAACTTTGTCAAAAATCGAAAAACCGATTATAACCCTAAAGGACTTTTTGCTGATAGTAACTTCTTAGGACGTTTTTAAAAAGACTAAATTTACTACAATATGAGACTAATAATCTCTATAGAACCAATAGTTTCCGCTTTAAAACCTTTCAAAGTTTCCGAAGTTCGCCAAAAATATAAACAACGGGATTTGACGCATGCTCTGTATGTATAAAGTTACTGGATTGAACATTATTTGCTACATTTTTGCAGGTAAAGTATATAGTTTAAGGTCAGATAAAAATAAAAAAAACATTGCGGGCCGCCTGGAAATGTTACATATAAATTCCTTTATTTGTCGAGTTCCAAACTTAAAAAAAAGTAGAAACAGGCATATAAAAGACGGCACAGGTCGTATTCAGCCAATTGAACTCGTATTTTTCTGTTGGGAACGCAATGTTTTTGTATGTGTCTCAACTCAAGTAATTTGTTTTTTTGGGTGGAAAAATACACTTAATTCTGTTAAAAACGGTATTTTTGTTTTTTTGTGTTGTTCTAATTGTCCTTAGTTGTATACATATTTATTCCTCTCTAAAAACTGCTTTCATTCAAATGGTATCATGAAAAAAAATGATGCATATTCTCTATTACCACTGAAACTAACCCACATACTATCCTCAGAACGGAATGCGACCGTCTCCGCGCCGAAGTCCTATCCCTCGGCGCCGGGCAACTCGCCAGTGCGGCTCAAGTCCGCGACCTGCGCAGGAAAATTGCCCTTCTGTCTGCCAACACGCCCACTCGATCACCCGAACCAGAGAATGCTGATAAGGGCGAGATTCCCGTGTACAAACCTGTGCAGGCGAGGATGAGCTCTGACGAAGTTAAGAAGAAAGTCTGCTTCAATTAAGGCTTGATTTTTTCTTTTCTAGTTTTAAGTAGATATTAGTAAAAGTGAATATGCTCTCTTTTTGAACGCCTTAATAATTTAACATTATGGTCGCGCGTGGTTTTATTCTGCAGCTATGATAATCGCGTGAAAAATCTGTGTGTCTGGTTTAGTTAAAGCACTCGGGGTTTTTTTCGTAGTGCAGTAAATAAAATAATAATCGCCATGATGTTGCCAATACAATGTAAGAAGAACCAGCAGAAGATAAAAGATGCGCAGGAAAATCGCTCTTCTATCTATTTATGGGTGCCAACCGGCTCAAAACGTCGTTCAGGCAGCTGAGAACACCGATAAGGCCGATATTCCCGTGAAACTGATCAGATGAACTCCGCATGATATTAAGAAAGTCTCATTGAGCTTGGAACAAGAGAAATGAAGTGCAGTGCCAGCAACTATTTTGTATGGACTGAAGTGGTATTTTTGCTTGGTTCCCTTTCTTATTATGTAAAATTGTAACTTCTAGGTGGAAAGTATATAATTCACAATTCTAAGTAACGGCTGTTATATTTGACAAGTGCCTTAATTATGATAATTAAAAGTCGTTTATGCGACTACTACATAATGAGAGGCATTAAAACACTCGTGTGACCTTATTATGAAACTCGCCTTAGGCTCGTTTCATAAAACCACACTCGTGTTTTAATGCCTAATTATGTACAGTTGAATACACTAGTTTATCTAAATCCGTATATTAAATTCTCTTTTATGTGGGCGCGTTGAGCCGGCGTTCGTATGTTTGCCGAGAAGCTAGTCTTTATCAACGATTTTTGAACATATTAAAGAGTATATACTATATGGGTGTAGATAAACAAGATTAATTAGTTTAACCTCTTCACCGCTAAAGTAGAGTTCGTAAGTTGTGTCTCACACGCCAAAGTCACAGCACAAATCGGCGAAAATGAACCTTACTTGACGTAGATTGCTTTACATCGACTTGATATGAAGTCATGGCGTGTGGGGCACTAAATGTACTGACTTTATATCGAGTCAATGGTGGTGAATAGGTTAATGTAAGTATTCAGTTTACAGGATGAATACATATTTCACTACCGTATATGAAAAAAATGACGACCGCTTTAGCCTAGTTGGTAGTGACCCTGCCTTCGAAGCTGGAGGTCCCGGGTTCGAATCCCGGTCAGGGCATTTATTTGTGTGATGAACACGAATATTTGTTCCTGGGTCTTGGATGTTTTCTATGTATTTAAGTATCTATTTATCTATATAAGTATGTATATCGTCACTTAGTACCCATAGTACAAGCTTTGCTTAGTTTGGGACTAGGTTGATTTGTGTAAGACTGTCCACAAAATTATTATTATTATTTGTATGTCTTTCCCGTTCACGGGACAATGGTATCCCGGACCTTTGGGAGGCGTGCGTGGAGCCGAAGTACCGAGGCACCGAAGTACCAAACGAGTACCACATAGCCAACACGTAGAGGCCCTTTTGACACTTTAATGAAATGCAAGGGATTATTATTATTATTATTATTATATTCATAAAAAAAAATACATTTGTTTCTTTCTCCCTTTCTGCAACCATAATTAGCTATAGGGTCTGGTTATTCTTAATTTATCTGATGATCATTTTTATTATAAGGATAGACCAATTTACCAATAGGTAAGTTTAGTTACAACCGACGAAGTGAAAAATGATGTTCAAGGCGTCATTTTTCATATACGGCAGTAACACTTACACGCCTGCTCATTTCCCATGAGAAATTGAATTATGAACTTTAGTATGAAGCACGAAGGTGGCTTTGACAACGTACGTCATAACACAACACGCAACACTTAAGCGTTCTTGCGTTTAAGTATTTATTTAAACTTTATTGCACATTAAAATGTACAAATGGAGGACTGATGATGATGCCTCAATCGTAACGACACATCTATAATGCGTTTAGAGGGTTAACAGAATGTCTATGGCCAAGAAATAAGCTTACAGAGCGACTCGAATGATGAAGAAATGTAAAACATCCTCGTGTTTAGACAATATGTCACAACAATGATCATTGCATAGTATTTTCTCCCGGCGATGCTTGACAAGCTGTCGCATTTTCTCCTTGTATTGCGCAAGCGTCATTAAACAAACATTACATGTATGAGGTCTGGCTGGAGAAGTCATAAGGTCGTGTATTATTTTGCAAATGTTGTCAAATTAATGAAAACATTTTCTGATTACGTAGGTATGCTTAGTTTAGTTTGAATTTGGTAGTACCGTGGTAGTAGTAGGTGGTAATACCTACTTAGTGATTTTGTAGCTGTATTAGTAGTATCTATTAATCGTAGTGTAGTAAATAATGGATAATCTTACGCATATTTACCTACTATTGAATCCGCCTGACGTCTCTACCAAGCCCTTCAAAACAGAGACACAAATCATATGTATAATGTGCATGATAACGGTATTACTATAGGTATGCCACTCTAAAAATAAACCGGCCAACTGCGAGTCGAACTCGCGCACGAAGGGTTCTGTATCATTATCTATAAAAACGGCAAAAGAATCGCGTATGGGAGCCCCCTTAAATATTTTTTTTTTCGGTTTTTTAGTATTTGTTGTTAAAGCAGCAACGGAAATACATCATCTGTGAAAATTTCAACTGTCTAACTATCACGGTTCATGAGATACAGCCTGGGACAGACGGACGGACAGACAGACAGCGGAGTCTTAGTAATAGGGTCCCTTTTGACCCTTTGGGTAAGGAACCCTAAAATTAACCCCAAACGATATATTACAACACTATCTAAACGCATACTGGGGGCAGCTAATACCCCATATAATCCGTCGTAAAGAGTAAAGAGTAAATTTATTGATTCTAACACAAATGATACAACAGGTTACACGGGATTTCTGGTGCAGTCCAAACTAGGCGAGCCTGTATCTTGGAATGCACCATTTGTAGCAGTTACGAGTATAAAACATGAAAATTAATAAACTAAGTAAAAGTGTTTGTTTGTAATATGTGTGAAGATGTGTGAGTGTGTATGTCGTATCGACAGTAAAGTTGGCTTTTGATTGTGGCTGATCCTAGCGAATGGCATTCAACGTTTTACCGTTTGGATCTCGGCCTAGCTCGTTTTTGTCTAGGAAGAGTACGATGCATCATCGTCATGTCACACACGGCCGGCTCCGATACTGATCGGATCGGAATAACCGATTTGATATGTTTATGTGATTGAAGGAGATTTATTGTGTTATACGTGATGTACGTGAAAGTCGGTAACCATCTAAAAGTACCTACACTATTAATTACTAAAGTAAATTAATCATATCCTTGTTAACTTAGTCCAATGAATAAATAAATGAATGAATGCATTTATTTCATAATAAGATTACATTATAAATTACAATCATCAATTATTATTAAGGTTGTCTGGAAGAGATCGCTCTTTAGCGATAAGACCGCCTGTTGTTCTGCCTCTGTCTCCCTGTATGTATGTTTTTTGTTTATTATGTGCTATTTTATTATGTGAGGTGTGCAATAAAGAGTATTTGTATTGTATTGTACAATATTATGTCAAT
The DNA here is from genome assembly GCA_963556455.1 of Epiblema foenella. Classification (NCBI taxonomy): domain Eukaryota; kingdom Metazoa; phylum Arthropoda; class Insecta; order Lepidoptera; family Tortricidae; genus Epiblema; species Epiblema foenella. The sequence goes on from OY747105.1 coordinate 4,899,928, forward strand.
TTACATGAAGTCATTGTTATGATCGTCAAAAACATGGACAGTTATAATTAATTTCATTATTAAAAATCGTAGTTTTATGTTCCAGTGCCAGAACCATCAATATTCATAAATAATTATTTTGCAAATAGGCCTTAAGGGTTCTTTTACATATCAGTTTTATAAATACATTTACAATTATACAATTCACAAGAGGCATACACCATAACGTCGCCATTGACACATTAGATGTACCTACGAAATACGTCTCTTAAAAATACATTTCTAATACATATTATTACTATGCGTTTGTCAATTTATAATGGGCCCTCGGCTTGCGGAGGCCTAGGCCTGAAGAAATACCGACACCCGACATAGATAATAGATACACAATGAAGATCGTTTATCACAACAAGTGTCAAGTAGATAATACATTTGTATATGAAGATCGTATCGTTGTAAGAGAAACAACAGACACGGAACATTGGTCTTAAAGGATTCGTCTTGCCCAAATCCCTTGCACAAAGCAAACTTGTTTTACTGTTCGGAAAGTTCGATTTTCATGAGATAGCTAGGTTGAAAGTCGCTTTTCCGATCCTAGGGTGGAAAGTAATTTTTTTTTAAGTTCTATAGGCCGGGGGCGCGCGCCGGCCGCGCGCACGGACAGCGGGGCGCGGCGGCACCGGCTGCTAGTTGCTACAGCGCGTGTTTTCATTACTGAATCCTTAGAATATCATTTACTATCACTTTTATTTTCCACTAGGGCTTTGGAGCGCTGCGCAAGTTTGCGCACACTTGGCACACCAAACAGAGACAGTTTGAAGAATGAGGACAGGAAGTATAACTTCGGACAGTGAGCGCTGAGTAACGTTTTGTGTTGTCGAGCCCCATTTGGGGAGAACGAAGCCATAGTGGAACCTGCCCAGAAAGGGAGAAAGGCGGGGACAAAATAGAGAATTTGTAGGGCCTCGTGAGTAACTTGTAGCTTTGCAATCGCCGAAAGCGGCAGGGAGCAAAGCGTCGCCCGCGTTTCGGTCTGTACGCCGCGAGGCAGGAAAGACCATGAGGTGGTGGAGGTTTTTTCACGAGGGCCCCGCCCCGGCTTCGCACGGGTGCACTATTTAATGGATGTTATTATACATATAAACCTTCCTCTTCAATCACTCTATCTATTAAAAAAACTGCATCAAAATCCGTTGCGTAGTTTTAAAGATTTAAGCATACATAGGGATATAGGGACAGAGAAAGCGACTTTGTTTTATACTATGTAGTGATTTATTTTCCTCATAGTCGAAATGAAAAGCAGTGTTTAACTCGGGTGAAAGCACCAATTTCACCCTTGAACTAAAATATCTCGGGTGGAATGGGTCGCTTTCAACTCTTGGTTAACAATCTACTATTTTATCGTGGTTGAGTTTATGAAACACAAATAAACTTTCCGTGAAACTACGTGCTGGAACCCCAGTTATATCTGTACATCCTACTTAAGTAGTTTTGAAGAAATATGCGATATCTCCAGCATCAATTATCAACTTAGTATTCTGCTACTGTACTCAGCGGTCTAGCCACTTATTCATTAACCAGTTTCGACTCGTCCGCGTGTCCATTATAGTTTGACCGCTGCTTTTATACCTATTGTTTGCTATTGGGGGTCACATGTGCTGGTCAGCTAAAAGTGCTGCCGTATCATAACTATGCGAATTAGTGATCGCATTAATACAAGACGGCATTACGAATCACATGCGATTACTCATCACTTTTACATCGTGTCAAATGTATATGAATGGGTAGAAATCGCACAATAGGTATTTTTGTTTTGTTGGTCAATAATGCTGGTCTCTAATAAATGTATTAATAATTGTATAAGGATGCTGTATGCTGTTGCAGGATGCTGTATGCAATCGCGAGTTTAATGTCAATTATGTCAATGTCACTGGTTGGTACCACAGACCTCGGGCACTATTTTTTCGCGACGACGGCGTACATGGCCATGGCCACGCCATCTATCCATAGGTCACTGGTTCAGATCCGGTTCGAAGGACCAAAAAACAATGTATAAGGATGCTATAAGTCAATTGGAGGACGAGTGCCGAGGAATAAAAAGACCGCAATATTTGAGAGGTGATTTACTACTGCCGGTCGATCGTACACTGATTGTTTGTACAACTTATAGTTAATAATGCACTTTAGCTACATCGGTACATGTGCGAGGTTAATAACTTTATTTGGGGCTAATGCAAAGTAATGTACATCTTTGTACAATAATGGAAGTCCGGTCTTGCATGGAGTATTGTACCTTTGAGATGGCTCGGCTAAGTACCAACTTGCCGCACTCGATTCGGTGCTGGATCGCAGAGCCAGGACGCTCATTGGCGAGTAGTGGAAACTGAGACCTACTGCAGAGCCTAGCACATAGGCACAAAATTGCCTGTTTGTGCGTCTTCTACAAGTTGTACTTCGGTGAGTGTGCTCAGAAGCTCATACCGCCTTCTCCCTTCTTCCGTCGGACATCCAGACGTACGGCTGGCTACCTAACCTGGTCGAAATTCCTCTTTTTACGAACCAAGCTATTTTATTTATTTATTTATTTTACCTTTACTGCACAAAAGTAAAACTTATCGTACAAAAGGAGGACTTAATGCCATAAGCATTCTCTACCAGTCAACCTTAGCGGACAAATTGTGGGCAGTGCAACTTCAAATATAAAAACGTACATATTAAGCCTCAATATAGTTATTACATATATATACACATACATATATTTATATACAGACGAAACTATGAACAGAGACATTAGGAATATTCGGTTCTGCTAGCAAAAAAATTACGTAGAGAGTTTGTAACGCTATTTTGATATCAGATTGTCTGATTTCAACGGGCAGACTGTTTTTCGTCATCTTTTATTCTGATTTTCGTCATTATAATGCGCACAGCTAAGGTTTGGAATTCCCTGTCGGCGTTTATATTTCCGAGTTTATGTAGCCTAGACCTTTTTAAGGTACGAGTGAATAGACATCTGGGTGAGCTCGCTTCATCGTCGGCCTCATCTTTGTCCCCTGAGGGCCTACTCCGAACTTCGTATCGTGCCGTCCCTTTCACTCTCGTGTTATACACTGGCTAGATGCTGGCCAAGAGAAATCACATTCTTTATACAGGGTGTAACAAAACTAGTGAGGATCCGTTTAAGGTAATATTCGGTATCGTGTTCTGATTAGGAAAAAGTAGACGAAAAATTTTTTTGACGCAATAAATTTTTGGCCTTTGTGCACTTCCAATTGGTACACTTTCACAAGTAGAGCACATTCTCAGATGGTATATTATCTCAGAAGGCGCACTTTCCCAAACATTCCCAAATGGAACGCTTTCTCTGATGTCCACTCTTCTAAAAGTGTGAATTTTGAGAAAATGTATATTTTGGAGAAGCGTGCATTTTGAGAAAATGTAGGTACATTATGGGAAAATGGGCATTATCGAAAAGTTTACTTTTCGAAAACATGCACTTACGGGGAAATTGCCTTAAATGGGCAAGTGTTCATTTTGGGAGTGTACATTTTGCGGAAAGTACACTTTAAGAGAAAGCGCATATTTCGGGAAAGTGAGGTTTTTAAGCCTAAGGCATTAAATTCTATCGCGATGAACTAGCTCTACGCAGACGAAGTCACGGGCAAAAGCTAGTATAATATAAAGATGTATATCGTCGCCTAGTATACCCATAGTACAAGCTTTGCTTAGATTGGGACTAGGTCGTTTTGTGTAAGATTGTCCACAAATGTTTATTTATTTTACTTAAATGTTGGGAATTTCATTAGATACGTCATTTACGATTGCAATTATCCTTTATTTATGGCGAAACTTAGTAAGTCACGCAGATGATTGCGATTTGCGATAAACTGACTGATCATATCGCTCCATGATTTATTGGGCCAATCAATATTGGTATAAGTACTTAATAATCTTCTGTTGTCATTCTGTTACGGTCAGTTAGGCAGGAGACAATAGTTACAGAGTTTTATAGAAAATGATTAATATGTGTGGTCATCTAGCATGCTTAAGAAGAGCAGCAAGTCTACCAGTAGCTCGATTCCACTCACACCTCAGATTCGGTTGGAACCGCTCAACCAATCTCACTGGAGCGCAAACTCTTAGAGTATTCCAGTGTTCAAAACCACGCGTGGTCGTGTCGGAGGTTTTCCCCTGGATATTCCCCAGGCTATTCCAACCGCGCACTCCTATCGCTTTCTTGGGCCCGGCCTATAAAGCCAGAGTCAGGTTCAAAAAAAAACCTTAAGAGAATCCCCACAAAAAATGGCTTTACTATTGGCACAAAACACACGTTTAGTGGATAAAATCATCCAGGAGACGTTAGCATGGTAGCGAACAACAAAAAAGTTGATCACGATAATTATATATTGAGATCTGATCTTGAGTTGAGATCACGGTGAGGTATGGGCAGGGCGCCGTTTCACCTGTCAGGCGCCGCGCGCGCCGCCGGGTCCGCCGCGCTCCAGTGGGCTGCGTATGAGCACTAGTGCAGGGCGGTTATCGACATTGATGTAATCTCAACACCACTATATGACACAAGGACCGAGCGTTCTAATAAAGTTAGGAGTTAGGGGAATGGTTGAATTGAGATAAAATTAAGGCTTAAAGTTACATACGTCCCTATTTACCTCAATTAGTAGGTGCTAACTTGCTATAGGTAGTAGGGTGGGTCGAAATTCACGAATTTTGTCTCAAGTATAATTTAGCTTTATTGTAGTTTAATTTACTTTATTAAGTGATAAATTATTAACATAAATGTCACGTACTTTATTTAAGTACTTATATAATCTAGGCCTTAACATCGATCTTTGGCGGCTGTGCGGGTGTACTCTACAGAATACACAGCAACTTTTGAGCCCTATTACTTTACGGTACTCCGAAATTCGTGATTTTCGACCCAACCTAATAGGTAGTATTAAAATAACAAGTACAAATTTTTTTGTAAGGTGCAGCGGCGAAATCTAGAGGTCGGGAAATTAAAACTAATCGCAATATTTTCCCTGTTTACATCATTTACTAGAGTGCCATCTTGTTGAAATTGTTAAAGCGCTTTTCCGCTATCCGGGCATAGATATTTCTAGTTTCTAGTAAAATGATGTATGGAAGACATTTTCGATTAGTTTTAATTTCCACCAATTACTTGAATGTTTAATATGTACATCGATAACTGATTGATCATAAGTTTCTGTTCATGTTCACGCACCTCAGCGACCATGTAAGAGAAGTGGAGTTCAGCACAAAAAAATCTATTAAAAACCCGTACACCACACTTAACCGTAATTAAACACTAAATCCTAACCGTAATTGTAACAACCGTAATAAACCCTACGTGATCTTCGTAATGAAAACCTAAACACCACACTTTCACTTCATCGACAACCCACTTGCCCATCCCAAAACTACCTCAAAGAAAACATCAACACATTTCCCCGCGATCGCGTCAGACTACCGCGTACGTCGTCCACGCAAGACGTCATGTTTAATGGCTCCTGATGGCTAGTGATGTGACCATGTCTAGTGAGGGCTCCACCACTAGCAGGCTGCGCCAGTTTGGATTGTATAAGACGATAGACTCGCAGACGGCGGAGTTTCTGAAGCTGTCAAGGAAGAGACAGATTCGGCGAGGATGCGCTTGCGCTGCTGTGTCCACAGCTATCACTGTCACTGTTGTTGTGGTGAGTTTTCAATAGTGATGTGATTAATTCACTGTTGTGGTGAGTTTAGTGATGTGTTTTTAGTGATAGCATCGATGATACTGGGATCCGTGAGTGCTAATTTGATGTTTTTGGTAATAGAGTAGTGTACGTGTATACGTGTAAGCTGACAATTATCTATCTTCTGTGATAACTTTGTGTTTGCTCCGGTAATTGGGAATATAGCAAATAGTGATGAATATTGTGCGTCGTTTAGGTCGCTCTCAGGCGTTAATTCCATTCGTCCATCTTCCGAATATTATGATTATGACAATACGACTTTGAATTCATCTCCTTTTTGATACTTCTGTGTTTGGACAGTTTATAAGTTAGAACTGAGTTGGGTGGTGCATCACGTTTGAGTACCGTTTACGCCAGGGTTTAAATTGTAGTCAGGGTTTAAGTTGTAGTGAATAATATATATTGTGTAATCAAAAACGGCTTCTTTGACGTTCTAATCCATTATAAGCAGCAGCATCCGTCAGACTAACTAGGTATTCAAGCTCAAGAGTAGGTACCTAGCTGAACAACCTTCTTTAATCACATATTTTTGATCACTTTGCCCGTGCACATACCTATTTTCGAATTCAATTTGTATACAGTATGTAAAATGAAAAGCTGGTTAAAGCAACCTCGCTTTTTAATTTTATTTGGAATACCCATTACATGGGTTCTTTGAAAATGTAAAGGGGTTCATTACTAGAAAATGTTAATACCTTGGTTTAAACTATTTGGCTACAAACTTCACACCTAAAAATTCAAACACAAAAGCGATAACAGGATTAGGAATTTTAATTCTAGCATTAGTGCTCATACCTACCAGTAAATTAATCTATCAATCTAGTACCTTTAAATACATAGGTCCATACTATCCATACTTAATATTATAAACGAAAGAGTCTGTCTGTCACTTCTTTCTTGAAGAACCCCATACTGTACTCTCGGGAAAACCTCGACACGGAGCTCATCTTATGAAGTTTCAAAGATAGGATGAGTCACACCTCAGTTTTAGTTGAAGCCGCCCAACCAATCTCATTGGAGCGCAAACTCTTAGATTATTCCAGTTTTTGAAACGCCCGCATGGTCGGGTCGGAGGTTTCCCCTGGATTTTCCATAGACCTAGACCACTCCCCAACCGCGCACTCCTATCGCTTTATTTGGCCCGGCCTATAACGCCACGTCATGTTTAAAAAACAAAAGCTCTTTAAGTGCTGTTGCATGCCTGTTATTGGTACATAAATATGTTTCGTGTCCCTAAATATATGTCATTTTGATTATATAGTTTATGTACTGTTGGTGTGTCAAATAAAATAAATAAATAAAAGGTGACTGAGGTTACGTTGTCGATCTCGCTAATTTTATTAAAAGGTTGAAAACCCTCATGCAAGTGTTTATTTATTTATTTATTTATTAGGACCTTCAACAACAAGAATACTAATACATAATTAGAGTCTTAGATTCACAAATATATGCTAAGTATCTTATTAATTAAAGAAGGACACAACATGCATAAATGAACAAGGAAACAATATAAAAAAAAAAAGATGTGTTAATTACAATTAGTTTGCTGTGTTCGCTTCCGGTGTCCGCTATATACTTATGCCAGCATTATCCCGGCCTATTTGCCACCATTCGGGTATTCAAAGGTACCGCTTGATTTTTGGCAGTGACCACAATATTTAAAACCAAACTTTTACCACACTGTATCCTAATTGGGCTAGCCAACAATAACTTGCTCGCTTTCACTAACATATCTTTGAAAAACAATTTAATGTTCTATCTAGTCAGTAGCTGACAAAACCCTTAAACATTTAAAGTATCTACATAGTTAATACCTAATTGTTTATTTATCCATACCTGTTATGATCGGAATGTTGGGGCTCAAAGATGGCGGATGACGCGATTGCATGTTACAGGCATGAGAATGTTAAAATGGATGTGTGGGAGCGACGAGAATGGACCGGATCGGATAAGGAAATGTTAATAGTAATTTTTTGATACAAAAGATTTCGACTGTTTCCTCCTTGGCTTTATGTTTGATCAACTTTTTTTAAATAATTTCAATCATCAGTGTTGAAAGAACTATCATTTGTGGCCCTAGCATCATTTTGTAAATATTTCTCAGTGAAGCCATTCTATTCGGCCTGTTTTTTTGTCGGACGGGATACCTCCGCACCGTGGGGGCGGCGCGGTGGTTATGTCGGACTTGCACCGACTAAAACCCCCCGATTGTCCTCATCAACCCATTTCGGGCGGCTCTGAGATCTCCTACAGAACGCGTCAGTGCAGCCCTAGAGTCCACTTATGTGGGTCCCGCTATGTTTCTATGACGATCGTAGCCCCCAACTACGACCGTCTCCGACCCCGAGGACCTCCTTTTAGTCGCCTTCCACGAGAGGCAGAGGATACCGTACCCGTATTCTATTCCCGGGCTATACAGAGCGAATTCTATTCGGTCTAGAATTGAGTTGGTAATAAATATTTTCGAGACTATACAAGCTCGTATTGTAGAATGTAGACCGTTAACAGATCACATCGTGACTATTATGGGTGATTTAATATAGGTCATTGAAGCACATTATAATGAAATATAATTATTATTGTCTGTGTGCCGTAAATCATAACGCAGATACCTAAGTGGCTGTAACTTGCAAGTCATGCAATTGCACTATATTTCATAATATGTATATAATTAGAATAACTTATATATTTATTGAGAGATTGCTAGCGTTTGCCAGCGACTTCGTCTGCGTAGAACTCGTTCAACGCGATATAATTTTACTGCATTTTTTAAATATCAGGCGCTTACCTAGTCATCGCTCTTTCATACAAACTTTCATCCCCTTAAGGGATGATTTCCGGGATAAATCAACTCCTTCCCCGGAACCCACTATCTCCATACCGAATTTCAACTAAATCGGTTCAGCGGTTTAAGCGTGAAGAGATAACAGATAGAAAGACAGACACACTTTCGCATTTATAATATTACTAGTTTTTGCCCGCGACTCCGTCCGCGTAGAACTCATTCATCGCATTATAATTTTTTGCTATTCTTTTATATGAGGCGCTTACCTAGTTATGGCTCTTCCATACAAACTTCCACCCCCTTAAGGGATGATATCCGTGATAAAAAGTATCCTATGTCCTTCCTTGGGACTCAAACCACCTCCATACCAAATTTCATCTCAATCGGTTCAGCGTGAAAAGGTAACAGATAGACAGACACACTTTCTGTCTCTCATTTATAATATTAGTATGGATCGATGTATTTAAAGGTTAAAGGTGAGCATGAGATACCTAAATCGAAAATAGGTACGTAGTAAAAGTACAAACCACTCATAACTAATCATTAATCAAGTAATCATATAATACCATGATACAATAATATACTGCGCCAGGTATGGCAATCCGGTATATCTGTTAGTAGTGTGGGTGACACGAGCTGCGGCATCAGCCTATCGATGGTATGCGGACGTATGTGTGAGTGTGTCGTCGACAGTGACGTCACTTGTGTCACGATCCGGATTGTCAGAATTTGTTTTCTTAGAGTATTAAGTGTAGCTCCGCCTGCGTATAACTCAGTATTAATAAGCTCAGCTGCCTCTCTAAAATAAGACGGGACCAAAAATGTGGTGCAGAGCTTGACAATGATTATGACTACCACATTATTAAACTGCACGATAAATAAAACGTATAGGTGGGTCATACTTAGTTGAAAAAACAAAAGTCGTCCCTCCGCCTCCTGTGGTCAATAGTTAAGCTTATGTGAATGTTAGCTATGTTTTTATTACAGGGATTTATAGAAACGGAGACACTGTTTATGCGGGTTACTGGTCCAATCCAAAATTAAGCTTTGTAGCCCTTAACTTTTGGTATGTCCATAGAAAAAACGCGAATCTAAATCCGCGTATGACCCAGGTAACAATAAAATTCGAAGCAACAAACGTGAACATTAGCAGAAGTGTAGTTTCTCTAAATGACGGTAATTAATTCAGTTTAAAGGCGTTTGTACCTGCTTTCATTACATTAAGTCGCTAACTAGGTACTTATTTTTAAAACAAACATGAATATGAACTCCGAAATTGCTCACAATTTTCTCCGACCAAGTTAGAGGAATTGAGTCAAAAGTAGACCCTACTCTAAACCGACGACTATTGATGAAGAATGTTATGGAAGTGATTGTAGTAAGAGAGGAAGTTGAAATGCATGATCTCTACTTACCCTTCCAGGAAACAGGCGTGATTTGTATGTTTGTATGTACGTGGAAATTCCGTGTTCGGATGTCTACTGCATTTTTGAAGCAATTTCATTTTAAATGTTCCGAAAATTGGAAATTAATTTACAAGGTGGAAAAATTAACGGAATATAATCGGAAGCTATAAAATATTTATGGGATAAGTTTATGCAAATAATGCATCACTATCACTACAAAGGATAAAACAAAGTCGCTTTCTCTGTCCCTATATCCCTATGTATGCTTAAATCTTTAAAACTACGCAACGGATTTTGATGCGGTTTTTTTAATAGATAAGAGTGATTGAAGAGGAAGGTTTATATGTATAATATTTCTGTAGTGTATTTAGTATCAGCATTGCACCCGTGCGAAACCGGGGCGGGTCGCTAGTTTGTTATATAAAAGAAATACTATAGGTACTATGTTATAAAAAGTGTAGACGTCCATTTTTCGCAGGAAATATCTTTTTTTTAATAGGCTAGGGAAAATCCTTTTCATGTTTAGATGTCCACTGTTAATAGTTCCTAGGAACACATTATTTATGAGCATGATAAACTTATTTATAACAGGCACATATTTACGTACCTGTAAGTACATTCCCTTGTCTTATTGTTTCTTGCGTCACACTTCCGGAGCGAGCCAAAAAAACTTTACGAAATCAATTAAATATAATTTTAACTTCCGAGGCAAACACATGTTTGAGCGTGCGAGGAAATTGTGTGTGTAATGACAGTTATAATGACTGGAAGCGTGCTCTTGCGCGCGTGACGTAGAATGCGACAAATTGTCGATAGTCTTGCATGGCAAATGGAGCAATATTTTCATAGATTCTAAGTCGAAACCTTCTACACATCAATAAATTTCTCAAGAACCCGCCTTAAAAGTTAATGAAATGAGTGAAATATTAATGATTACTGTCTCTTTCCGTCTTATAGCTGCGTGTCTAGGTTCTAAGTCTATTGTAAATCTCACATTAGGTGATTTGGTATTTCGGTTTCTGATACGTTAATTTGGTCTGCCAGAGCAATGCTTTGCCCCAGGATGGTTCAAAATTGGACTTCTGATTACTAATAGTGGTTACTAATGTAGCAAAGAGTTAATTAGTCAAGCCCCGAACGACTTCTAGTGATTAAGGGGATGCCTCGATTTGGTCAACCACACTCTCTGTGAAAGAGACACGCTTATATCTTTCGCGCACGACAAAACGGGATGAAACACTCTTCGGGAATATTTTTTTTTATACAAATCTCGATAAATATCTGACGTGTGTGCAGTTTTACTAAATTTCATCTTGAGAGAGTTTAGATGAGGTAAAATGCCATCATTTTAACTTAATTGTGTCGCTTAATAATGCGTTGTTTTAGTAGGCTGAGTAAAACAGAAACACAGTCATAAAGTAACTCTCACCTCGGAAATACACTACCCTTGAATTACCCTAATGTTTTGTTTGACTATCTCATCATGATATCGGGTTAGGACTTAAGCGTAGGTTACACTTAGCCCGCGGATGCGGGTATCTTATCTTATCTTATTTAGATGAGGGCCCTAGCGGATGCACTTCGACCCAGTGGGATCTTTTGTGCAATTGCCCCCTCCTTTATGCCTACTCCAAGCTGCTCTCCAGCATTCCCACAAATGCGGGTATACTTATCCGCATGTATTAGGTCCGCCCGTTCTGCACCATGATCGATAATGTCGTAATCGATAAAACCATAGCTTGTCGGTGGTCAATAACAGGCTCGCGGGCTGTAAGGGCGGCGCACGGGCCGCCTGTTGCCGACCATCTATAATTCTATATAACGATTCTATTATAAGGGTGAATCAACTATTCTTTGTTGCTCGTTACCATGGTTACGTCTCCTGAGTCACTCTTTAAAACTGTGATTTTATAGGGTTTAAATTTACCAAATGTGAGTTAGCGATGAGCATAAAAATCCATTTGGACATGGATCATCTCTTGAGCATGCTTGAAGTCCATATTATAAACATTTTTCTAAGAAACTTTGTTACTGTTGTCTCCTCACTGACGGGACAGAATATCAACAAGAAAAAGTTGATTGACCCATAAATTACGTTTCCCATACAAACTTTGCACCCCTATTTGATCGCCTTAGGGGTGGAATTTCCAAAAATCCCGTCTTATCCCTTGCATACGTCATAAAAATAAGCTCTGGACCAAATTTGAAGTTTCTAGTTCCACTAGTTTCGGCTGTGCGTTGATGGTAGATCAGGACTTCTTCTTTTATATATTTAGATATTAAGATTTATATATTAAGATTATAAAATTAAAACCTCAAATTTTATCATTTAAAGAGCCGATATCATAATGAGTCCTCAAAAATTAGTGTTCTGTATTTCTTTCTTTTATTAACTTGATGTTGTCACTAAAAGTACATAAATGTGACTTGTTTACATGAATTGTAATGGTATAGTGAACAGAGTATACCTAACGAGATCTGACATGCTGTGATAACATCACATACGCCCTTATTTGATAATAGTAGGACGTTCGTTACGCTCGGCGCCGGCGCTTGCATACAGAGAAAGAAGAAAGTCGTAAATTGTATGTGCGTTTATTGTATGTAGTTATTAGTTTTTAAGGTCCCGTCCTCCCAAAACAAAAGAAATATCCATCCAATCAATCAATCTCCTCGGACAAACGAAGTAGCATTAAAAGCTAATATAATGTACCTACAGTCAAAGGCATAAATATATGTACGTTCCCAAAGCTTCAAAAATATCTGTACGCTCTTACGCCCTTTTCATTAATGTCATGTTCGCATATTTTGTCACTGTATTGCATTTACATATTTTCGATGTTGACTGTTCCTAGCTACATTTTTCTTCATGACATAAAATCTAGAAGGAACGGTAACACACTTATGATTTTTCTCTAGTTGCAAGCGTCCATAGGCTACAGTGTTTGTTTAAGACGATAGTGTAGCTGAATTTTTCCCTACAAAAGGCGGCAACGTTTTTCACGCCCTAGTCCTGAACCGGCGATTATTCCGTAGTAACTTTCGATACATTGCAAATGTAACATTGCGTCAACTAAGGTTACATTGCAACTTTCTATAACTCTCAATAGCAATGTTGCTTATACATTAATATTGCAAGTTTCAAGAAAGACATGTAACATTTTGGAGAGTTCGTTTTTGTACATTGCCGCAATATTATAATATATAAGAATGTAAGTATGTAAGTTGCTGTAACTTTCACTAGGTTTATTGAGGCAAAGTTATTTAAGTATGATACCAAAAATGTTGCATATTTAATATTCTTAATAATAGTTCACTAGTAACTTTTGATTCATTACAAAAACGTAACATTGCGTCAACTAAGCGAATACTGGGAGACTCGAAAAAGAGTTTATTGTAGATAGTTGAACTGGGGGAAGGGGGGATGGTCCTTTGGAGTTGCGTGCGTCTATAGGCTGCGGTGGCCGCTTACCATAAGGTGGACCGTACGCTTGTTTGCCACCGGCGTTGTATAAAAATGATCGCCGTATAACGGATTAAATTAAATACCACAGAAAGCATCACGTAGTTCTCACTAAGAGAAGCAGGGGACGCACTAATGCGACCTTTTACTCTGAGGCAACACGATACAAAGCAAAAGTCACACACAGATCCTTATTGATCTAGGAAAAATCTTAACTGCGTGTTCTAGGTTTTATCTCATGGTGGGTACAGCGACATCTAACGGATAATTGAGTAGACTCCCATCACAGGCAGATTTTTATAACGGCGTGGTGTAAAATAAATTATTTTTTTGGGGTGCCGATTTCGAAAATGATATGCATTTTTAAATCAAATTATATTATTCTTGTCAATATTTTTCTTAAATATCGATTTCGATGTAAAATATGTATTATTTAACCTTGTTTACTAATCTATATATTTTATAATCGTTTGTAAAGAGTAAAACTCCAGTCGTGCATCGGAGCAGACACACACTTTTTTAGGGGTCAGGCTCGTCCAGATATCACAAATGATCACGATGGGGAGAGGAGGTTTGAGAGGACATCACGTGTAATATTTTTTCACAGCGCGACAGTCAGCGACAGCGTTATTATTTAAATAATTTCCTCATATCTGAGTTATACATGTCGTACTCTATTGTTCCAAATGCGAGAGGAGAATGAGCTTTTAGCAAGGAGAGGCTGACATGTATAAAATCTGCTATGGGAAACGGAAAGCGGGAGAGGGATTAAAGAGTCATGCGTTGCACTCGTCCGTCATGCTTGTGAAAGAGTGAGAGGGGTGTAGGGTCTGCGTGGGTTCGCTGGCTGGACCTTGGACCCGCGGGATCGCGTGAGAGCACGTTATAAAAGGACGCTTCGGGCCTACGGCCCCACTCGGAGCTCAGCCTTCGGCTTCGCGTGCCTCAGCTTGCGCCTTTGGGCCTTTGGGCCCTAAATAGTGTTGTGTGAACTCGAGGATAGTGAGTGTCCGCGTGTCCCTCGGACCTTAGGTATGCGTGGAGAGGGCACTCTAATGGGATGATTAGTGCCTTTGTCCCTCAGGTTTGCTTGTAAGACACTCAGGGATAGAGGGTGTCCGCACTATCCGCGTGGGCTCACAGGTTGGTCATTCGGGCCTCCGGCTCGAGTAGAGAGCGTGGCCTTATGGGACGCACACGGAGTTCGGCCTCTGGCCTCGCAACTCCTCGCCGCTCACCTTCAAGCCTTCGGCATTCAGCACTTCACGTTCGGGTTCGCTTGTAAGAAACCTCGCAGCTTGGCCTTCGACCTCACAAACTCTTCTGGATAACCAGGTGAATTAGGGGACTGACAACTCCCTAGATATTAAATTACAGCTCTCTACGAACATTTTATAAAGAAAAAAATCTTTTTTTGGCAAAAAATATCACTTCACTTTATAGCCACCCCCCTATGACACTCGGTCGAGCACCTCTTTTTAGTTTCCCCATGTTGCTCGAATCAGATTTTTCTGGAGGTCACTCTCTATACTCTTGCCATAAATCACAAAACCGTAGTAGTTCAAATCAATCAATCAATTATTTGCTAGAATGCAGTATAATAATCGAGGTGGTAATTCCATTGTCCATTGTTCTTTTTTTGGAAGACCAATTATGTCAATAGAAATATGTCGTAACGTAGCTTTTACGAGTAATTGTCTCATATTGTCACATATAGTCGTATCTTTTAATTGACCGTGTTAGGAACGCTGTTTTAATATTCCCGGGTGTAGGTAAGGTGGGATGAGTTGATCTGTGTTATCAGTCTTCTCGTTTAGTACTTTATATAGTTCTTAAGGGACTTCGTAGGACAATATTATTTATAGGGCCGTTAGTGGCTTCTCCTCAGTAGATGGCGCAACGTATCCTGGTGTTCAGTAGGTTCCCTACAATGCTGAATTGCTATAGCGTGGGAAAATTTATTATTTAGAATGTTGAGGCAACATTGAGAAAATGATGTGCCAAAATCAATGTTGCTGTAACATTGTGTTCGTAATTTGCCATAATGTAGCAAACTATTGAAGGAAAGTTTAATTTGTGAAATTGCAGTGACTTTAAAAACGTAACATTTCAAAATGTGAATTGCTATAATGTTGATGTTAAATCTTTAGAAAACTTATTGTTTAGACATTGAGGCAACATCGAGAAAATGATGTTTCAGAATTAATGTTGCTGTAACATTGCATTTATTACGTAACAAATACTTCAGCAATGTAAAAATCTACATTCTTGCAATTCTGTAATATAATCATTCATTTGTAATGTTACAATAACATAGATTTAGTAATTTTTAGAAAGTTTCAAACTACCAATAAGATGCAAGTTATTGTGATATTCTTACGACATTACGTATAAAACTTTAAAATGCGAGGTTTACAACCTTACTAAAACTGTGCTAAAACTTATTGTAAGTGTCATGCTCAGTGGGAGCATAATAGCATGTAACCGACTGTGCGACGAAACATGAAACAATAAATAGAATATTACCAAATACTTGCCGCGCATGATATGTTCGCAATAGTCTTAACATCTCGTAGGCCGTAAGCTTGTTTGCCACCGTCGTCGTTGTATAAAAAACGTTTCCGCTTATAAGTACTACAGAACCCTTAATGTACGCTGGTTCACGTTTACTTATTTTTTTATGGTGAGGCGGTACAATGATAACCATCCGAGCAAGTATGGTAGCGTTTTTAGGATTCCGTAGCCAAAATGGCAAAAACGGAACCCTTATAGATTCGTCATGTCTGTCCGTCCGTCCATCCGTATGTCACAGCCAATTTACTCGGAGACTATAAGCACTACAATTATGAAATTTGGTAGGAAGGTGTGTTCTGACTCGCTACATAAAGGTGACGTGAAATTACAAAAAAATATTAAATTGGGGGGGGCACTCCATACATGTAACCGGTGAACGAAAAAAAAAAATTCAACGCACATAGTCGTGTGGGGTATCGATGGAGAGGCCTTTAAAAATGATATGGAGGTTTCTAAAAAACTTGTCCATTTAAGTCAACCGTTGGTGAGATATTAGCTGTCAAAGTCATAGAAAGTGTCCCCCCCCCCCCCCTCTAATTTCTAAAATCTAAACTATAAACTTTAAAATTCAGAAAAAAATTGAGGTGGTGTGCATTAGTAAATACTTTCAACGATTTTTGGTTTGAACAATATAGGTTTTACGGTTTTTGAGTTTTCGTTTAAAACACTGTCTTGCCCAAACAAAAGGTCGGAAATGCCGTGAGTTCCCTATGAAGATACGACTTTTTTAGATTCTATGTATTGGATAGTGATTTTAAATGTGGACTAGTAGGTACGGAACCCTTCATTGTGCGTGGTCCGACACGCACTTGGCCGGTTTTTTGTCGTTTAGCGCCGTGGAATGAAACAACAACATGCTCCTAATATGTAACGGATGTACGTAGGTTCGCAGAGGTCATGCATGTGATGCATGATATTGTATAAGGTAAAGAAAAGTGGTTCTTGAAAGGTCACTTTCTTTGTTTAGTTGCTATACGAGTAGATAAAATATAGTTATTTGTTATACAAGGGTGCAAAGTTGTATTTTAACCGCGAGTGTGGAATTGAAACACGAACTAGCGAATGGATTCTAGGGTTGAACTACGAGCTAGCGAATGGATTCTATGGTTGAACCGCGAGCGAAGCGAGTGGTTTGAAAATAGAATCCTGAACGAAGCGAGTGGTTAAAAAATAGAATCCTAAGCGTAGCTAGTGTTGCAACACACGAGATGTAAAATAACTTTCCAGCCGTGTATAACACAAATCTTTTCACCTCACTAGAGCGAGGAATTTTTTTTTCGGTACAGTTGCATCCTAAATGTATATAAATGCCGAGATTTGGCGTAGGTACCAATTTTTTTTAACACAACAGCACAATATAATTATTGTTGTTGGGCTGTCTGGATTGTTATTATGTTAAAAAAGTTACAAATAGCACGTTTGAATTTCAAATATTCTTTGCACTCTTGTGGATAAAACGCAGTTTTGCTATCTGTTTTTAAAGAAAAAAAAGGGCTTTCCGAGCTAGTGAGGTGAAAAAATAATTGTGCCTATCATTAGCAACAGAAACTTGATATAAATTCGTTTCATATGCAAGAGATATTCTACATAACTTGTTATAGGGTCAGTCAGAGATGAAAGAATGGACATAGAAATTGGGAATTGGGCAAAAATATTGGGTGAGTGGTTCATCCTTAGACCCAATTTAATTTAGAAACTTCAATGAAGTAGATAGATCAATAGCTTTAGATCTATAAGCACCATACTTCATTTTAGTAGATCTGTCGGTATTTAAAAAATAAATATTTGTGGACAATCTTACACAAATCGACCTAGTCCCAAACTAAGTAAAGCTTATAAATACTATGGGTACTAAGCTACGATACGATATACATAATTATAGAATAGAATAGAAATGTATTTATTTAGCACACATTATTAAAAAGTATACAATTTATATAGATAAATATATACATAGAAAACATCCAAGACTCAGGAACAAATATTTGTGTTCATCACTCAAATAAATGCCCTGACCAGGATTCGAACCTAGGATCAGCCTGGGTCAGTCAGTCAGTCATTTTTATCAGTCTTGTATAAAATAAAATATTTACAACTTTACATACATCTGTTATCATTATTACGTGACAGAAGCTACTGTTGCATTTCCTGTGTTGTGTTTTCTTTTTCACGTGCAAGTCTCAATTTATGGAATAGCGTGACACTATTATGTGGGATAATAATTTATTATATTCATCGCTGTCACAAAACTCACTTCACTTAATTATCACCTTTTTATAATCTTCACTACATAGTATAAAACAAAGTCGCTTTCTCTGTCCCTATATCCCTATGTATGCTTAAATATTTAAAACTACGCAACGGATTTTGATGCGGTTTTTTTTAATAGATAGATTGATTGTAGAGGAAGTTTTATATGTATAATAACATCCATTAAATAGTGCACCCGTGCGAAGCCGGGGCGGGTCGCTAGTACATGTATAATTTGTAATCAATGGATAACTGTTATGCGATCAAACTCCTGTAAAATGCATATCTCTACGGCTGTAGTCCTGAATAAATAAAACAAAAAAGTTCCCACAAGTAATCGTCAATTTCGCCTATAAGTTAATGCTTTCATTGTGTAGTTTTTATGCGGCAAAATACTAGTTTTCGCTTGAAATTGGCCAATTTGGATTGATGTTTCATGCAATGTTTCTTTTCCAATAAATAAATTTAATTCTACATTATCAGGCCTCAATAGTCTTGTTCTAGACATGTATTAAGTAAAGAGAGAAAATAAATACGTGTCAATTCACAGAGAAAAAATCCTAGGGCCTAAGGACCGATTTCTCAACCCCCAGATAAAAGTATCTGTCAGATGTCTGTTTTCTTTCATATGCCATTAGAAAGTGATAGCGATAATTTTAACTAACGGATTTTATCTGGCTGTAAAATCTGCCCTAAACACGTCAACATTTTTAACTGATAAGTATTTACAGATATATATTTTTCAGCATTTTTGTCGCTTAATCTCAGAGCTTTATACCCTCAAACGAAACTAATTGTAATACCGTGTGGAGGATTCGCCTTAATTGATCGATACAATTATTAATCGCTATTTTTTGTCGGTTAATAGGGTTATAAAATGACCATTTCAATATAACGCGGTCCCAACGTTGAAAAATGAACCTTATTTCAATAAACTTAATTTAAGTTTTAGCATATATTTAATACATGTTATTATCTAATTACGTACTAACGTTAAAAGAGAATATATTCGAGTGACATATCGATACAAGATACAAGTAATTTATCGAGTCGGCTTTCTCGTTTGATTTATTGTTGCGCATGCGTGCTTAACGGCGACATTATAATTAGGTTTTTTTTGATACCTACTTTTAAATAAGGCTTGGGGCAGTCGCATGACGATGACGGTCCGACGTTTGATTTTATGAAATTACATAAACGCAAAAAACTAAACTTTTCTCTTCCTTGTTTCAGAACAAGGAAGTTTAGTTTTTTGCGAACTCAATCAGGTTATGTATGGTATAACTATAAAAAGAAACCGGTCAAGTGCAAGTCGGACTCGCGCGCCGACGGTTCCGTATACAGATTGTACCGGTTCCAACCCTAATAAATCAGGAAAATCTCATCAACAACATGGTGTAGGAATTGAACGCCATGGGTACAGCGCCAAATGAAGCATATTTGTTTTTACGGCATCAGATATTTTAAAATGGGAATCCAAAATTGTGAAATAAAATCATAATTAAAAATTAAAAACCCCACTGCACTGGATAAAAGAAAGAAAAGTTCAAAATAGAGAACTTAGGTAGGAGGAAATCTATTTTCACCTCTCCAGCGCGGAAAGCCTTTTTTATTCTTTAAAAACAAATAGCAAAACCGCATTTTATACACATGAGTGCAAAGAATATTTGAAATCCGAACTGCTATTTGTAACTTTTTTAAACATAATAACATGGAAAGGCCAGCAACAATAATTTTCTATTGTGCTGTTGTGTTAAAAAAAACTAGTACCTACGCCAAATCTCGGGATTAGGTAGTGGACCCCGGGAATCCAACTATATTTAAGATGCAACTGTACTGGAATAACGCTAGGAAGAGGAGCAAAAAAAATCCTTGCTCTAGTGAGGTGAAAAGATTTGTGTTATACACGGCTGCAGAGTTATTTTACGTCTCGTGTGTTGTAACACTCGCTACGCTCAGGATTCTATTTTTGAACCACTCGCTTCGTTCAGGATTATATTTTCGAAACACTCGCTGCGCTCGCGGGTCAACCATAGACTCCATTCGCTAGCTCGTGTTTCAATTCCACACTCGCGGTTAAAATACAACTTTGCACCCTTGTATAACAAATAACTATTTTGCAGTCGGGGGACCTACTACATTGGTACCATACCAAAATATTAGGTCCCCCGACAGCAAACAAATAGATTTCCGTACCTAAAAGTTCTTAATTTCGAAACTTGTTTTTTTTACTTATTAACGTAAGTGCCACTTCTTATGCTCATTTCCTGCTAACAGTGTAAACATAGTTATTGTTTTCTAATATTTGTGTGCGCATGTATAACCGTAAGTATTTTATTGTTGTTAATAATGCATGTTTGCACTTTATTAATTATTTCGATTCCATGTTACGTGGGACGGTCGAATAACTTACATATGTTTTACTTGCAGTGTGCCCTGCTGATCTACGAGTACGGGTTCCGCAGGGATTTCAATACAATGGCCCCGAATACAATGCGCAAGTTCAACTGGTTTAAAACAGTCAACGAATCAAATGCCGCATTCAACAAGACAACTCCAATCAATTACAAAAACAATGGCAAATTATTAGCCGCCATCCTAAAAGCCTTGGACCAGAAGCGATACTTGGAGACATTAGTAGAAGAACATTCCAGTCAAACACCTGCCTACGAAAGTACCACTGATTATCCTTTTCAGAAAAACGTATTCGCTGATGTAAATCGGATGCCGTCGAAGATGTACGAAGGATACAAGTCTACACCGCACGAGATCTTCAAAACTAGGCGTAAAGACAGCTCTGCTAAAGCCAGGCAGATAACGGACTATCAGAGAGTGATGACATATTTAAACACGATGCCGTTGAATAAAAGATCTGGTGATACAATTGACACGGACATTTCTAGCTCTACGGAGCCTAACTTTAAAGAAAATCAAAATCCTGATAACAATGTTTTACATGACTCTAAATATCAAACGGTGAACGCCAAACGGAATGAAACTAGAAAAGAAAGCTATAACGTATACTGTAAATGTCCACCGCATAGTAACCTTACAGAAATTCTAGAAAAACTCTACATTAGTATTCAAAACTTGCGTCCAAAAGCAGTAAAAACAGCAAAGAACAAGGAAAATTGCGATACACAGAAATCTAAAGCTAATAACACCGTTACAGTTCAATCATCTAAACACTATTCTAATAACCAAACAGATTCTACGAGTATAAAAAATGTTCAACATACAACCATAAACATACCTCCTAAACAAAACACAACGACATTCACACAAAGTCCTGTTGCTAACATGAAAAGTACTCCGAACTCAACAATTATACAACACGAAATAACAACCAGTCGAAACGAGAACAGGATGGTAAAATACAATAATAATGATAGTAGTCATGCTCTACCATCGTCTTTTCTAGAAGAAATGCCTTGGAAACTAGATTTTGGAACTGCGGCGTACGATGATGCCGATGGTATCTTTGAGCATACCGTTATTAAACCACCGAAGAATCCCCCAATGGAAAGGATACTGGAAAGTGAGGCATCCGCAAAACAGTCACAAATCGACGAACAAGAGGATTTTGATGAGAAACTTTACAATGCGGTACCTGAATTTGCAGAAATTGCACACGAGGCTAGAATACACGACAATATAAGGAAAACAACGGAGGAATACCGTTCAGTAGCAAAATATGTATATGAAATTAGCGAGAAGCTCCAAAAAACCACTATTCCGCCTTCTGTAGAATATACTACAAAGAAACAACTATATAAAACACCTTTTTCTTCTCAAATAGTTGATCCAGTTAAAAACGTATCAACTTACACTGCTAAATCTACTGAAGAGAAAGAAATTCAAAACAGAAGTCAATTGGGTACTGTTCCTCCACCCAACGATACAGTAGTCGAACCTATCATAGGTTCGTTAAAAAAACAAAAGGGTGGAATACAATCTATTAAGCCACTTAAGCTTGTTCAGTTACTTACACCAATAAAAGAAGAAGAAAAAATACCGCTAGCTACAATGCTTCAGTCATATTTACTTTCAAAAAAAGATAACGATATTTTAAATTTAGTGGCCAAAAGTAATACGACTTCACAGCGGATTGAACTGCAATCTTGGGATTCAGAGGAGCTGCCGTTTGATTTAAATTTTGTTTCTAATGAGGAAGACGAACAATTTAGACTTCTCAACGACTTACACACGGTAAAGGTTACGAGTAAAACAGGTCCACGTTGTGATAGAAATAACTATGAATCAGAATCCAAAAATTGTCGAGAACGTGGAAAGAAAGAAAAGATACTTTCTCTATCACAAGTATGGGCGCCAATGTATGTAGGATCTAAATTCAGGTCTACGAGTAGAAAACCATCCACCCTCGTTCCAAAATCATCAACCGAAGCGCCCAATTCTGCCGCTCTTGTGTCGAATTCTGGGCACAAGAAATCTAAAATGAAAGAAATATTCTACATGACTGGTGGAGATCCAGTACCAGTTGAAGACTTTGAGGCTAATCTGAGATCGTTAATGTATTATGATAAAAGTCCTGTTAATTATACAGCGCTCTCGAATACGTATGTTAATAAAATTGAAAGCAATTCAATTGAATTGCCAAAATCTATGTTACCTGAAAGCAGACCATCGCTTTTAGAAATCCGACGTAATCGCGAAAACTTTGACTACACGACTCATTTGTACACGAGCGTTGAACAGATATGATACAATGAAATATATGGTCTGGTCTTTTTTTTCCTTTTTTTAATCATTTATCCAAATGCAATAGTCACATTAAGGTATAAATTAGAGCTACTCGCAAAAATTATTCGTGTTAATTTGTGGGATAAAATGTAATTTTACCGAAGTTTTCAAATGGTATCCGGTGCTAAATCGATTTCTAGTTTGCTGAGAGCCCAAAATCAACCGAAAGAAAAACAAAACACTCCTTTCATGATGAGCGAAATGAACGTAATATTGATGTTGTTGTTGTACTTACAGGAATTTATTTACAAATATCAATATGCCGTTAGCTCAAAACTTTTGTTAATTTCTCATAACTACAGCCACACTAGTAGGTTTTATGTTCAGGTTTATGTCCCAATTGGCCTACCGATACCGTCGCATAAAACATGACCAAACTGTCATGCTACTTGGCCCCTATTTCACCAAGTTGACATATGCATGTATTTGATATATGTAGGCTGACAAATCGACAATTTTCATGTGAAAACTGTTTCACCAATTAACATTGTAATGTTTTTTGACAATTGTCGCGTCTGTCAGCTTTGGTGAAATAGGGGCCTGGGCAGATATCTGACAATCAAATGAAAAGAAAAAAAAGGTTATACATATGTTAGATAATGATCACGTAGAATTGATGTTTATGAATGTATGACGGACTTCTTTATTCAAGACTTGAATACAGACAAAAGTAATGAATGTATAATGTATTGTTCGCTGTTCGCTAATTATTGACATTATTGACAGCAAAGCAAACCGATGACGTTTTCGCATGCCTATAGTATTGGGTGATACAGACGGAGTTTCCTACAATTCAGGATTATTAGCCTTAGTAAGTATGTACTAGTACTAGGTACCTAATATGACGTCATCACGTAGTTAATAGTTAGTTGTGTGTCGTTTGAAAGTAGATATTTGTATTATAACTAAGAAAACCTTTATTTTCCAGAAAGTAATTTATTCCATTCCACCCTGTATACATGATTAACGTCATACTTACCAATAACAATGTTCAAACATCCGATTCGTATCTGCTACAATGGTTTTTTGTAACGCTACTTTTTTGTTTATTTCAGGTAATTCTGCTAATCTACGAATACGCGATTGCAGTAGATTCTAGCTTAGTACAAAGGGTCTACAGTTATGGGAACTTTAGTCGGAACGGCACCGACGACTTGCCGGTGGCCGACCGGCTCGACCGCAGCTACTTCGGCTTCGACCAGGACTACTACGAGCGCATGCCGTTGCTCGTCAACGCCATGCAAGAAAACCACTACATCGACCCATTCCTCGAGACGGTACCAACGAAGAGAGCCCGGCTCTTAAGAAACCATACGAAGACCACAGACAAAATAACGTCTATTCGAAGAACGAGCCCACGACCGTTCATCTTCGAATACAGGAGCCCCACTCCGACGCCGTTTAGTAAGACGTTTGGCTCCAAAAGCTGGGTCGAGAGCTACCGCAATGCCCAAAGGCTCGAGAACCTCCAACAAGTCATACAGTACCTCGAGAAAACCATTAACGCAAAGTTTGGAGATTTGTACCAGCTACCATCAAGTTCTAGCACTCATATAGCGTTCTCTGGAGTATATGTGAACCCATCACCGGAGACAAGCAACAAGGAACTGAAACCGACGTCGCCTACTTTAGATCTACTATTACAAAGTTCCAATAAAGTAGAAACGAGACTTAATCACGTGTCAGATCCGCTTTTCAGTTTCAAGCCTGATAACCCAGGCGACGTAAATCTGTTAGCCGATGGATACCTCAGGTTCGCCCCGACCCCGACTTTAGTCAAAGAAAAAACAACGACGGTACCGATGTTCAGACAAATAGGATATCGAAAGAAACAAGACAATGATGATAAGAATGTTGTTGATGCACAGGCGAGCGAAATCAAAAACATTGAGTCGTCAACTGTTGACAAGCCGAATTCCTTCAGCGTCATGCTGAATTATGTTCCATTAAAAACAACTATTAACACAGACGCACTGAGCGACGGAACGTCCTCAGGTATCAACAAAGTGTATTTTACAACGTCACGACCCGTCCGAGTGCACTTTAAGAGGAAGTCTAACGGACCAGTCAGGCGCATGTTTACGCCTAGACGCTTAAAAATGCCTGTAATAAATAAGACGAAAATACCAGCTCCTCAAGACGTTCTAAGGAAATCGAGTTCAAACAAAGAAGCGACTATGATTGTTCATGTCAACCTGTTTCCACATACAACTCTAGTGAAAGAGGTGAATAATGTAACTGAAAATAGACAAGATCACATAACAACTACTGAAGCTAATACGGGCAGACCTTTAACGCAAGCCCCGGAGCTAACTTTCACTCAAGTTGAGGACCACCATGCGGGAAGTTCAGGTGTCATTCCCGTGGAGTACAGGACTGTGCCTCCACCACCTCCGCCTTTCACAACCATATCTACACCAATTTATGAAACTACAGTATCAAGTAGCTCTGAAACCTACTCGTGGCCTACAAATCCACCAGACGTTGTCAAGTTTAGCCCTGAAGACGCCAAAGTCCCAGATCATTATCAAAGATTTAGGGAAATGGAAAGTAATACTAAACCAACAGAGATAAGCAGTAGAACTTTTACTCCTGATCAAGTTAATGTCCAAGATCATTATGGCCAGTTTAAGAACATGGATGTAGGTAATAATAACCCAATTGGCCTGGACAGTAGCAATTTTAATGGTGAAAATGCAGAAATTCTGGACCATTATGGACAATTTGGGAAGAAAGAAATAACTAATAGTTACCCAGTCGGAATGGATAGTAGGCAGTTTTCTGATCCACGTCAAAGGTTTAGTGACATAGATGTAAGTAGTAATTCTCCCATAGGAACAAACAGAAGAAATTACGGATTCACGTTCGAGACTCAGGAAGGAGTAGAGCCATCAACATTAATAGTAAAACTCAAAAATGAAATAAAACTAAAGACTACTACCTCTAAAACTACTACAGAAGAAATACTAGAAGATATGGATGAAACTACCACAGTACAAACCTATGTACCACAAATAAACGGCCACTACAGAAGCGTTAACCAAAACTCTAGAAATATAAATAATTGGTTCGATAAAGAAAATGAAAATGATAGAAAGAGAAGACTAGAAATGAGAGTCACAGGGTTAAAGAAACCAACGTATGTAGAGATAAAGCGAAATAATACGAATGTCAGCGGTGATCAAGATTCAATTTGATGATGATGATTGATTTAGTGGTATTTTAATACTCATCTGTACTTTGCTCGATTTCTCTTGTGTCCCACCGACTTTACTTAATTTCTTAATGTATATACTTAACTTATAGTTACATGTGGGGCTGTAGATAATTTTGTAAATAAACATAATAAATTATTTATTCTCGTTTCATTTTTGGCAATCAGTTTAAAAAAAAGGAAATTTAATGTAATACACTTATGCAATAGATATAGTAGTGATAAAATAATCATTATTAGGTACGCAATATACACGTACACCAGTCGCTAAAGCCGAAAACGGCTGGGACGTCATCTTCAGACAGACAGGGTGCCATCGATAACCATTACCTAATAATCCACAGAAGAATAAAGAATGGCACTTACTACATAACTACTCCTAACAGAAGTGATATCTGTGAATAGTTTGAATTTAAAGTATGTAGTTAGTTAATATATAGGGTGGGTTGCACCAAACCGTCTGTAATCGTAAGCGGTGTTCGTTAAAATCTGATTGTATGGAAAGTTTGACAAGTTTCTATGGTATGACAGCTGCCGGCGCCGTGTTTGACGATGACCGACCTGTGATCGTATGTTGGTGCAACCGACCCTTAATCTTCATTGGTTAGGTTAGGTTCCTATTCAGTTATTAGTTATTAGTCTCATGTTGCAACACAGTGTTAAACAAACTCTCAAGGTCGCCCGTCTAAACTAACATTCAGCCCCTTCATCCTCGTCCTTCGAACCGGATACAATGCTTACCTGAAGACTATAATGTTTTTAGGTTAAACGCCATCTATCGCCATGATCGAAAACTACGTGCGAAGAAACCCGACAATAGCTTGCGCATGGGCACACTATTCTTAGGACAGGTGAGTGGATGCAGTTTAGATCTTATCTCATAGGTGGCGTGGATTACAATTCTTTGTCGTTCTAATTATTATGCTAAAAACGCAAACATTCCTGTGTGATATGTATATGTGAATAATTCATGAGCATGACTATAGTTCAGTAGTTATTAGCAATTAGGTATGTAGAAAGTGTGGATTAGTTGAGTTATGATGTTATCGGATACTATTACCACAGTATCCAGGTATAACAGGCAAGAAAGAACCGATCTTCGGATAAGTCCGCAATAACAGTTTCACCAGAGTTTAAATAAGTCAGGTCACAGTTCCTTATATATTAGTTAGTTCTTTTTTTAAGATTGAAGATTGATTTTTGAGATTGATTTTTTTGTTGATTGAAGATGTTGGCGATGGCGGACCACTGTATTTATACTAAAGATTAGAGTTGGTCGAGTTGGGTCAAAGTAAGCCATACAAAAAGCGACCTTATTTGGTATGCAATATAATTCTAATTCCTTTAACCACTTCATAAAGCTTCGGCTGGCAAAAAAAATCACTACTATAAAATGGAGGTCTACATTGACTGGACCATTTAGACATCGATAGCATAAACAAAATAGCATAGATATCTCTGTTGTTATGAATATAATTAATAATCCTATGGATCTAATATTAAGAATTGATCATTCGAGATCGAGATTCTAGTATTAAAAAAAATACAACTAGTAAAAACAAATATTGAAACTATTTAGATGAATAATGTTGAAGACAAAAGTACTAATATATTTAATCAATTTATATCCTTCCACATTTAATTTTGGAAAATAATGTATATGCATTATGCACATGCAGCTCTAATTTTACAGTCATAGACCTCTATCACCTTTCCCTACAATGACCTTATTGTATGTACCCTCCAAGCACGCATGACCCACTATCCATCCCGCTCCCACCCACGTGACCTCCATTCAGCCATCTCAGCTCACGCATCTCAAGAAAAACCCCGTTACTTTTACCTTCGCAAAAAGGCTGTATCTTGCAGATAGTCATCGGCGGAGCAGAGAACGACAGTCATCTTGCTCTAACGTATTGTTTATATGTTTGGTGAGTGAGAGAGGAAATAACAAGTTTGTGTACCGGTGGTGCAAGTTTTGACAGTACGGTTTGAACGCAGAGGAGTTACAACGTAGCAAATATGTTTGAAAATAAATGTTAAAGTGTACAAATATTTAGTGTTAATATGTGTACTGTAGTGTAGTTTAGTGTAAAATTGCCAAATAAGGGAATTATTTTAAGGTAGGTTGAGTTTTGATAACTTATACCGTTATATGGTACAGTTTATGTTGTTTACTATAAGCGGAACTTTCTTTGAGTCATCAAGGACGTTTTTTTATAAGTTAGAGCTTTACGCAATGAAACTAGGAACACAGCCAGAAGTTTAGCATTTATTTTAACATAGTACTACTTCTATTTAGTGAAAAAATAAATAAGTGCTTATATTACATTTTTTGACAAGGTAAGTAATTAATTTTACATGAGTTTGTTGCCGGAAACCGGCAATAAATAACCAGCAAATCAATCTAATCTTAAACTAGCTATGACAAGGTTCTATATATTCTAATATTGGTTGGTATGATCAACTAACCTAATGTAACATGAAATGGCCCATACAAGTTTTTACGTAGTCGCTAGCGAGTACGGTCATGCAAACTCATGGTAAAGGCACATAGCTATGCTATGCAGCTCTGCTGTCAGGATGTGATAGCTTTCCGTTTCCACCGGCGGTGCTACGCTATATGAACCAATCAATATGACTGGTCATCCATAGCAACGCATAGCATAGTTCTATTGGATAGGCACCCTAAAGATGGAGAAATGTGATATTGTCCATCGCCCAAAAAATATTTCAACCCGGTTCCCATAGTCGACTTAAGAGTAGGTATTAAGCGATGCGATACCGTCGGGAAGAAAAAGGATGGTGCTATTCTAATCCGGCGCAGCGGCATCACACGGGGGACCACGATATCAGACAGAACAAATAACTCAATAATATCTGATACCTACCACAACACAACCCTGAGTTTATTTTTTTACTAGCGACCCGCCCCGGCTTCGCACGGGTGCACTATTTAATGGATGTTATTATACATATAAACCTTCCTCTTCAATCACTCTACCTATTAAAAAATACCGTATCAAAATACGTTGTGTAGTTTTAAAGTTTTAAGCATACATAGGGATGTAGGGACAGAGAAAGCGACTTTGTTTTATACTATGTAGTGATTCATTCCGTTCAATTACAAAGTATTACAGGAAACAAAAACACTGTGAAATTACAATAATAACAACAAACAAATGAAATGACATTATTAAAACACAACAAACAAAGCAGACACTAATTGTATAAATTATACAGACATCTTCTCGCAGAACCTCAAACATTCATCAGCATTTCAGTCCGACCACTGCAACAAATAATTTGGCAGCACTGTGCGTTATACATAATTCATATTTGTATAATGTATTGGATGGAAATATGACGTTTGCGGTAGTGTTACCAAATTTAATTGCAGAGTTAGCGTGGTCGGACTGTAGGTACCAGTAGTACCTAGAGCCTTCTAGACCGTGTACCTAAGATGTTGATGATTTTATAACCCATTTACTGCAGGTAGGAGTTAAGTATGCCAATTCCTTCCATTTATAAGCATCGAGAACAGTTTACTATTGTTAAAGTCTGCCTGTAGAATTCTAGATCCATTGTTTGTTTCCGAGGCCCCCGGTCCGGCCGGAAATGCATGCATACTTTTTAACTAAATTGGGGTTGTCGGGTAATTTTACCTTGGCATATGACTTAACGGAAACATTGGAGAGAGAATTTTTTAATGGCAATATACCCAAAATTAATGGTGGAAATGTAACGGCGAAAACAGTGAGGTATCTATCTAGTTAATATGTTTTATGTTTATCTACCGATTGCACCCCTATTTAACCCCTTTAGGGGTGGAGTTTCCAAAAATCCCTTCTTATCCCTTGCTTACGTTATAAATGTAACCGACTGTGCAAAAACCAATTCTCTAGCATTAGTACTTTGGGCTGTGCGTTGATGAGTGAGTGAGTCAGTCAGTCAGGACAAAGGCATTTATATATATAGATTTGGGAGGCCGCATTAGCAAATAGTTGTAAATGTTAAAAGGACCCTTTTCCGTAATATGGCAAAGAATAAAGATGTAGGTCTAAGAATAAGACCTGGTTTCCTCTTTCGGTTTGAGAGACAGATCATTCGTTTCCGCCAAACTAATACTCCATTTCTAGAAATTGCTAGTAAGCGGATCCTGAAATTCCTGGACTCCTTCAGAATGGACCGGGTTAGCGCAAAGATGAAAAGGAGAAATAAGTAGTCATATCTTTTTTAAAATCGACAATATTTTTTTAAACTGTTGTATAAGTCTTTCGTGTCATATTTTTTATTACTTTTTTTTGTATTCATATTAGGTGAAATCCTATGCCATGGGTGCCATTCCTGCTACTTGATTTTATTT
The DNA here is from genome assembly GCA_963556455.1 of Epiblema foenella. Taxonomy (NCBI): domain Eukaryota; kingdom Metazoa; phylum Arthropoda; class Insecta; order Lepidoptera; family Tortricidae; genus Epiblema; species Epiblema foenella. The sequence continues at coordinate 4,930,479 of OY747105.1, forward strand.
ATTCCAGTCACAAAATAGTTATCAAGCTATAATTTGGCTAGCAAATACTCAGTACCATCTCTTTCTTCCACTTAGTACTGTCATAGTGAAACTTGAAACAGGTGACCATCATATTCTTGCTACAGCACAGCGATTGAGCCATGCGCTGGAAGGGGTCCAGAGGGGCTACCGCGAAATGAAAACGAACGAAGTTCGAATATCTCCCTCTCTGTCGCACGAATAAGTAAGTGCGAAGACCTCCCGATTACCTACGCACAGTGGTTAAGAATCTCAGGAGCAAGTTATTCTAGGCTTGAGCAAACGGTGATTATCGATTAGATGTGCAGCTAGCTTTTTTAAGATGAACCATCAACTTTATCTCCCAATATGTTGCGTGACACAACATACATAACGTTGCTCCATGGTATGCCAGTGACCCGTTATAATACCACCGTTCAAAAGCACTTGGGCGCGCAATTATCGACTCTTACCCAATGTTTTAAGAGCTATGACGTAACTACTGTTTTCATGGTCGGTGCAACAATGGTCGTGGGAAAGGAGCTAAGGTTTCCATAGAAAACATTTAGCGTTTTGAGAAAAAGATGCTTGTTCCCTCCGATTTTGGATTTAACATAGAAATACCTTATAATACAGCATCGCCAGAGAAGCTCGATTCGTCCAAAGACTTGTATTGATTTGTCTTTGAATTTTGATTACTTACTACCACGGGCACTCTTAGTCCTGCTGCAATCCAGTCATAGAGCTATCGTTTGGCAAAACATATAGGTAGTTGATGATGATGATGAAAATACCAGATACAGACTCAAAGCAACTTTCCTATAACTATTTCTCTAATAAAACCTTAATACTTATACTCTGACAGGTTTGTAAAAAATAGTCTCTGTAATACGGGGTGTCTCCTTAAATACAATCTAAAATATTCTTGGTATAGTCACTGTTACAGACTGATCAAAGTCTTTCCTCTTAACAACTAATATGGGATATACAATACAATAGAATAAATATGCCCTTCATTGCACACCTCAATTAAAAGAACACAGGCTGTAAAGACCGATCTCTTCCAGACAACCGTAGGTTAGCGCCAAACAAATAAAACGAGTACACTACATCAATCAAAATAGTGCAAAATTAACTACAATATAGGTATCCTTGTGCCGACTGTACACAAACGTGACTCCTCGCGGCGCAAAATGTACAGTCAGCAGCGCGCACACGCCTGATTGCAGCAAGTCAATGAGGCGCGGATCACGTAATACGTGGTTGGAAATACGGTTGTATTTGAGTTAATGTAAACAATGGCTTACTGATAACTAATGACGTTTCAATGTACTGTTTCTGTATTCGTACAAAACTAATTTCAGGAAAATTCGCGTAGTTAACTACAAAATAATTAATACTCCAATCAACCTTAGTCGACCTTATTTAAGCAAATGGGTCATTGTGACTATTGTGAGTTACAAAAACAAAAGTTGTCCCTTCGGTGGTTAACGGCCTATTTTAGTACATGGATTTATAGCAACGGAGACACTGTTTATGCGGGTTACTAGACCAATCCAAAATAAAGCTTTTAGCCCTTAACTTTTGATCAGGGATCGGATACCGGTATTTTCTCCATAGAAAAATACCGGTGTTATTACGGTCACCGGTTCATTATTTCGTTTTTAATCTAATAATACGACGTTGTTACCTAAATACATGATTCAGCCCTACGTAAAGAGCAAAAAATAATTCAAAATATTGGGCTAATTCAGAGCTTTTTAAAAATACCGGTATCGGTCCCTGCTTTTGATATGTCCACCGAAAAGACGCGAACCTAAATATCTTGACAATGACCCAAATAACAGTTGTCGTATGGTACACATGTACGTTTTTGTGGAAATTTAGTAAGTTAGGTGACGTATTAGGTACGCCATGTACCTACGTCACCTAACTTACTAATTTCCTCTGGTGCAATGACCCAAACTGTGTCTTGGCCTCCAATATGTAGGTCTTTCAACTTCCCGATCGCCGCCCATTCGCTTTGGCGACCGACCTCAAGCAATTTCGTTACTTCGATTATATTTTGTTGCACTATCTTATTTTTTTATTTCAATTATCTTCCGAAATTTCCAACTGCACTGCGTGTCTGCGTTGGACCGAGAATCGGCAGACCTTTCTTTTGCCTCCAATAAACTGTTCTCTCCGAATGTCGCAGCCGTAAATTAAAACTGGAAGGAATACCTCTTAAGATGAACCCATCATCTTTGACAATGACTGTTTCGAAAACTCAACAACTATCAAGAAACTACGCCAGAACTAATCTAAATGAGGAATCTTCACACTGACTGTACACACGGAGAAAAATATTTACGCCATAGACTTAACTGTAGAGTAAACTAGTATATTAAAGTACTCCACGTATCTAATTACATTCTCGATTTACTTATGTAGTTACTGGCTTTTGCCCGAGACTCCGACAGTGTAAACACTCCCCATTTCCATCCCTTCGAAAGATGATTTTCGGGATAAAAAGTATCCTATATGTTAATCCAGATTACGAACTCGTGGTATACCAAGTTTCATCATTATCCGTTCAGCCGTTTTTGCGTGATTGAGTAACAAATATCTGAACATTTAAACTTTCGCATAATTAATAATATTAGTGGGAAGTGCGATTATTTTTTCTCAGCGTGAAATTTCTCCGTATTTAATATTAGATTGAGAATTTCACATAATTAGATGTGCAATGCTTAGGTACCGAGTCCATCTCCACAGGAAAACGGTGTACTTCTGACATCCAATAGTGTTCAAATTATGCTAAAAACAAGATCCCAGTAGACTATCAAATGTTTTGAGAATCTATAGACAATTGAGATAAAAAGCTGTCTCAGCCAATAAAGGTTCAGGTTTAGGATTATGTAATTGCGCTGGTTTGATAGTTGAAAATGGTTTAAGTCGCAGGAACTTTGGATGAATATACGACCTTTGAAATAATCAGGGCAGGTGGTCGAGCCTTACAACAGACGTGACGTAAAGCATTGTCTCAGCGCGGTCACAGAAGTGGGATAGTGGCATAATGCGGTTTTGTTGAACAATTGCTATGTCCGAGTTACCTCACAAATTATTAATCTCCCTAGATTCGACTCACAACTCACGCCTAGCCTATACCTGACTCCGGGATACGAACAACGATGTGTAATCGCAGATCACACTATACTGGTTGTTCTGTGGCGGCTTGTCGTTTACACGTCGTTGGCACTGCCCTCACCACTCGTCCACTTTATAAGTAATTTTAACTTCGAGGTTCATTCATAACACCTATACGCAATCGGAGATAAGACTTACCTACACTGGTTCGCTTTAGTATTAGCGATTCTGTTTGTGATCATGTTTCATGCGATGTCGATTGTAGCTAAAATCACGACTGTGTGTGATTTAATATCAATGCCACTTCAATTGTTGGTACCTATAATGATGGAGAAAACAAGATATTTTATATGACTAAGATAGGTCGTTAGCCCATCCCCCGCCATATATTTGAACTCTCTGGTGGTAGTTTATTGACATTTGTAAGCACATTCTATATGTATAAACTGAAAAATAAGGAACTGACTTTGACCCTATTCCCCAAGTCGTCTCTTACGGCGCCTTCGGGATAAATCTTCCTTTTCCTTCTCGTAGGTCTTTTGGTGCTTTTCTAATTCGACATCAAAGAACTTCACTTTGATTCTTCTTCATTTACAAAGTGATAGTAAAATAGCCAGTGATTAGCAGAGGTTTGAAAGTGGTTGTATTGTGATGTTGTGTGGTAATGACGCGGAACGAAATCGTGACCGCATTACACTCTCGAATTCCCGATCGGTCGTTTATTAAATGAAAGAGCAGTTCAGAGATCTATTGTGCATGTTTAGTTCAACGATCTATTCTGTTGGTAAGTAACTAAAGAACTCATCCATATTGCACCTATTAGTTGCGGAAAAGCCTAAGTCAATAGATGATTCAAAGTTTTATTTCCCTATATTCCAAACGTTTTTTTTTTTAGAAACCGTCAACTTTTCAAAACTTTTGACAATGCTATTCAAGAACCCGTTATATAATAGGTTACGAGGAGCCAAAGAGTATATTGAATATTAGGAAAGTAGGAGAAAAATATAATACTGAGAAATCTGCCGACCTACCACTAAATACTCGCCAATCCTTATTATCAAAGGAGGAGAAATAAACCTTTTGCTCAGAATACCCAGAAATATTATAAATATTATAATTCGGTGCTATAAACGTAAAAATATTCGATGGGTGGGGATGGGTGCAGACAAAGTTTATAACTTGATCAAAATATATGTATAACAAAATAATGTATAAGTAGAAATGAACACTTGTCGGTATAGTATTAACACATTTTTAATCCTGTTGTTTCTAACAATGTCGTTGTAGATTACACCTACTACATTTAAATTTAGTTATACTTCACAGATTACGCACGCGGAGTTTACCTTTAAGTAAAACTGTTACACTACTCGTCGAAATAAGTATGCATGTACATAATCTTAAGCATTGGTGTAAACCTTGATTAAATAAATAAAAAAAAAATAAGTTTTCGATATCTATATTACTTTAATTTTCTTCCAGATGGCGGAAATAATTCCCAATCGCCGCAAATTCGCCACGCTCGTCAATGAGCCGAACCCCCTCATCATCCTTCTACTGCTGGCGTTACTGGCGCTATGCTCAGCGCAAGTCGTCAACCGCGCGCCGCACTTCGTGCCGCAAGCTGGCGACATGTCGCTATTCAGTCTGCCGGAGGACACGCCTGTCGGAACCCCTGTCTACCAGCTACAAGGTAAGGATACCATATAAAGTTTGTTCCCACTTCTTAGATGTTTGGCAAAACCGAGGGCAGGCACGTATCCAGGGGGGGAGTTGGGTTTATCACCCCCCGAAAACGTTTTTAGCCGAGGGAGGCGATGGCTGAGATACGCGTCATACTCGTGAACGGGTGCTGTTTGTGGGGTCCGGTCTGTTCATGTTTGCAAGGACTAGTAACTTCGTACTAGTGTTCAGTGGAATTGACATGATGAGAGACTTCATTGTTCTCATTTGATTTTATTTTTTAGACTGACGCTTAGAGACCTTATACATCTCTAACAAATCTCGATTGTTATTAGTTTCTTATTCTTATTTTTGACATGTAACACTACATTTAATTAATGATACTTTGATTATTGTATTATTTTTATTTGATGTCTAGGTACATAGATTTTGACTTGTAAAAGTGCCCTTGAGGCCTATTTGCAGAATAAATGTTTTGTTTTTTTTTTTTTTTTATAGTACAGTGATTACAGCGATTTTTACACAGTTCACATGGTTGTTTCAATGTTTGTCCCCCCCCGAACCAAAAGTCTGGATACGTGCCTGCCGAGAGGTCGCTTTCATTTCGTCGTACGTTATCATCACATCATCGTTTACCACCATCACATATTAATTAAAAGTAAAAGGGCTATAATTCGTTATGCTATAAACGCAAAGGTTATCAACTGGAACGGGAGACTGTAGCACTTCATGCTATTCGATTGACAAAATCGCAAAGTAGATGAACCAACCAAGTTTCTTATGGGTCACTTACTTACTGGAAAGGTTTTAACGTCAGATGACTTTCTAGAAATAACTAAGTAAACAGTTTGTGGTTTTTATTAGTTTTAATTACATCTAAGAAGTTGTACTGTAGATAGAGGCTTGCTGGAGCTGACATCGTCATCTTGACGAAAGCTTCGAAATAAATAAAGATTAAAAAAAAAACTATTAAACAGTCTTCACATTTTTCCGATGAACCAAATGCTGTTTTGTGTGGCATCTTTACATTTGTCCACAAGAACTTATGATACCATTCTATTTCTGTCTAACCCCCTTCTAAGTCCTGTGTGCTTTTTATGTTAAACGTGTTTTTATTTTTTTTCCAGGCATAGACCCTGAGAACAGCCAGCTCAGATACTCCATATCAGGGCAGTTCTTCACTGTAGACTCCCTCACCGGCGTGGTGACGCTGGCCAAGAAACTGGACCGCGAGGAACAGCCAACCCTTGAAGTCATCATCAGTATTACAGGTGCGATTTTGAGGCCAAACTGAAAAGCACCTAACGTAGTACTGTGGGTGATGGCAAAAGCAGCTAGTCGAAAAAAATCTTTGATTTTCGAGAGACCAGAAACCGGGGTTTGAGGAGCCGTACTAAAGAAGATAATTGATCTTACTTAAAACCTGACTTACTAAAGCGTTCTGATACTGCACGTAGGTTTACGAGGTTTTATTGCAAAATTAAATTAAAAAGCATATAAGTTTGACGACCGGTTTAGCCTAGTTGGTAGTGATCCTGCCTTCGAAGCTGGAGGTCCCGGGTTCGAATCCCGGTCAGGGCATGTGTTTGTGTGATGAACACGAATATTTGTTCCTGAGTCTTGGATGTTTTCTATGTATTTAAGTATCTATTTATCTATATAAGTATGTATATCGTCACTTGCTACCCATAGTACAAGCTTTGCTTAGTTTGGGACTAGGTTGATTTGTGTAAGATTGATTGTCCAATAAATATTATTATTATTATATTACGTTCAAAGGTCAATACATTCATACAACAAATTCTTGTTTAAGTTCCCCTAAAAAGATTTTTTTTTTCAGATGAAGGTATCGCCAACGCAGATCCCAACACAGTGTCACTCCGAAGAGTAATTCCGGTGAAAGATGTGAACGACAACCCGCCTGTGTTCCACAATAGACCGTACATCCTCAACATCAGCGAAGCGACGCCCGTGGGCAGCGAGGTCGATGTATGTTTCTAGAAGAAGACTTCATCTTTCAGGCTGGTTCCATTAAAGATGAGAACGACAACCTGACTGCGTCCCACAACAGACGGAATATGCCACAACCCACAACAGACAGCACCTATATCCTTAAAATCTCTGGGCAGCGGGTTCGATGTTTTTGAGATGCCAGCTATATATGTGACAGAATCTTTAGATTCTTTCTCAGGTTTAGCAACGTGGCCACAAACAAAGAGTTCTTGAAAAGTTAATCCACTGCTCATTGCTAGCATCCAGTGGGCAGAATATAATCACTATTATGTATCTACCGCCCTTGTTTTGGTACCTTAGTAGCTGGGTAACTGTAACAAACTTTAAATAAACCGTGCTCATGGAGTCGACAAAAATGTGATCCTTGTACCGGCATTTCCCCTTAATGGTTAACATCTTTATGGTTTCTTTCAGCTGAGTCCAAAAATCATAGTGACGGACCGCGACGAAGGGCACAACGCTGAAATCAAAGTGACGTGCTCCACAAAAGAGAGAGGCAGCGATGCTGAGGCGTGCGCGACCTTCAGAGTGGTCACTGATATGGTAAGATAAGACCAAGTCAGAAGAATAACACAATAAGAAATACAATTTTGAGATTCAAGCCATACGTTAGATTAGAATTCTGACGTCCGTTGAAGTTGTTCCAATTGTAGGATCGCCATCTCTTTCATCATATTTGTGACGAATTTTTAGGAATAATGAATTGTATTTTAGGTAAAGGTCAGGCGAAGACAGGATCTATATAACGTACATGCGATGATATCATTTCAGTCGCTAAAAAAGTTGGTTATGATGTCAATAACAATTAAAATTAATCGCCAAATTCGTTACATTCACTTAATCGTCTTGTCTATTAATAATGATTTTTATTTAATGTAAAAACTGTCTGCGCGGTTTACTTTTGACGTATTTTAAATTCCTAATGTATGATTCACTGTTGCTTGCAGTTTTCGTGTAATTGCCAAGCAAATTAATATTTGAAATGAAGTTGTTCTTACGTTGAAGAAATTAAAGCACACCTTACTTTAATTTAGCGCAGCGGGGCAATTTAGACTGCGGGAAATAAAAACTAATTAAAAATACTTGTCTTGCGTGTTTTACATCATTTACTAAGATGACACTAGTAAATGATGTAAAACACGGAACACATTTCGATTAGTTTTAATTTCCCACAGGCTAGATTTCCCCGCTGCACCTTATAGATAAGGGCCGGAGCCTAACAAACTAGTACTATTCTGTGCCCGGAAAATCCGAGGAATATGCAAATGGAGACTGATGTATAGAAGTATCTATTGAATAAAGGTGCCCGGCGGCACGCCCGCTGGCAGCACTGCACTGTGACGGTAGCTGTGGAAGTGTACGGACGTACCGCACGGGCACGTACCGAGCAATCTTGTGTTTTACTGTGATCCCGACTAAGAGAGAGGTCGGACGCCACAGAGACTCTGATGAAACGTCTGTAGTAAGGCCGACGCTGGCTGACGCGGGTGCACGGAGCGGGTCCATACTAAACTACACTACTACTACGGCGGGCAGTTTAGTATGGAACCGCTCCGTGCACCCGCGTCAGCTAGCATCGGCTCGTATACGTTTCAAATAGAAAGATGTTTGGCAGCAACGAAAATTTAAATCTTAGTAAAGCACGTGCTCTTTCATTCTAGGGAACAAAGTCTAACCGAAGCGGCATGTGGGCCGGGCCTATCTTACCCATATACCTACTACCTTCCGCCAGGCTTCGCTGTTCATCATCATCCTCCTAGCGTTAACCCAGTTCAGTTGCATCCTGAAGGATGCCCGGGATAATCCCAAGATTTGGAGTAGGCACTATTGTTTACGGAAGTGACTGCCATCTGACCTTCCAACCCCAGGGGAAACCAGACCTTGTTGCATTTAGGCTTGTCAAGTGAGTGGGCAACTTGACTGGAAATTCGACTGGTATCATATACAGCAGCCGGGATAAATGGCTTAACGTGCCTTCCAAAGCATTCAAAGTGCCATTCAAGAACTGACCTCGGCCCATGTCGCTCAATTTTCCATACCGCATGAGGTACGCGGGCGCCACTGGGCCACTAGCGCTCTTTCGCCAGACTTCGCTTTTATACTACCTTTTTTTTTAAACTCAGATTTCACCGAACGAGTTCCAAGCACGTCTGTTCGTCCAACGCCCGCTCGACTACGAGAGCCGCTCGGCCTACGTGCTCAGCTTGGAGGCGTCGGACGTGTCGGACAGGCCGCTCCGCGCGCTGGCCAGCGTGGCCGTCGCCGTGCGGGATGTTCAGGTGAAGTGAGCTCACCTAGAAGATGCCTACACACTCGTGCCTTAAAAATATTTACACTGGCAAAAACTTGGGTGCAATTTTCAGTGAATTTTCATTACATTGCAGGTTTTGATCGTATTCACTTACCTGGGTAGGGTAGCCCACAGCCCCGCAATGTAAAAAAACTTGCACGAAGTTGTTGCCAATGTAAATCGGCTTTAAGATTAAATAAATACGGTAGGTACACCTATCTAAAAGCTGTTACTAGTTGAATGATTAATAGTAAACCATCCTCATATAAAAAATCACATCTTACCTGATGGTCGAATTTAATATGTAAGTGCATGCATTGCATGATTGTATATTGCAAGATTTATGTTAGTGTTATTGTCAATAAATCCATTCATTCATTCAGGACCAGCCGCCAGTGCTGCTCAACGCGCCGTACTCCGCCACGGTGCCGGAAAACACTCCCCCGGTAAAAAACCATTACAAAGAAATTAGATTTCAACGCTTAGTGCTCTGTCGACCCGCTTTGGGAATACAGGCTTGAGTTTATTTTCTAAGTTGAGTTGTTGGGTTAGAATAGACATCAGTTATCACCAAACTCCTCTGGATCTCTCTACCTCATCTATGACTCTCCACTGTCAATGTAGCGTGGCTGTCTACTAGAGACTTAGAATATACGGCCGGAAAGGTACTAGGGAAAAACATTGCCGTTGCTGTTGTTGGCTTCGTTTGTAAGTTTTGTTCAATTCTTGATATGTATTTGTGTATTTTCTATCTACGTAATATTTCAATTTCACAATGTGCCACGCTATCTGGTAAGTTCATAATGGCAAAGTTAAAGGACAAAACGTCAAAATCAAAGTTAGAGGATAATCGAAGTATTTCGTTCCAGAACACAAGTATAATGGAGATAGTCGCCAAAGACGGCGACACGGCGCACCCTAGACCAGTCTTATTGACCCTCGAAGGCGACAGCGAACAGTACTTTAAATTACTTCCGGAGAGGCCCATCGGGAGGGCTGTGCTGGTCGCCACAGACAACCCTATAGATAGAGAAAGTGATGCTGTCATGCAGAATGGGGGAGTGTATAATTTCTTTGTTAAGGTGAGTGAATAACCTGAACTCATTTAAAGAAATAAGATGTTTCTAATATATGGGTCATTTTTAAATGTTTCTTGGATAATTACAGATTAAAAAAATGATACAAGATTTTTATCTTGTTATCATGTTTAAATTAGGTAGACACTGTCATATGGACTGGTGCTGATAGTGTCACGTACTTTATAAGGTTGCATCACTGTTGGATCAAGAATTAGTCTAGACCCTATCATACCAAGTACCAATAGTAATTATACCTTAGCATGTCACGATTTATCTGACACTAATAAAACCTTTTTACTGCAGGCTACAGAACTAATCAACAACGAAGTGCCATCTGACTACACAGTCACGCCAATAACTATAGTAGTCACCGACGTAGACGATCACAAACCTAAATTCAATAAGGACCAATTCGATATATCGATACCCGAAAACATAGAAAACGGTAGCCCTATACCCGGTCTATCCATTTACGTTGAAGATAACGATATAGGACAGAACAGCAAATACGATTTATCTCTAAGAGATGTTTTCAATTCTGAAGGAGTGTTTTCTATAAGCACGGACCATGGTGAAGGCAGGACTCCTATCAGTATAAAAGTAAAGGACTCCTCTCGACTTGATTATGATGTCGATGATGAGGATAAACGACTTTTCAGTTTCGATATAATAGCATCTGTCGGTAATATAGAATTGAGCTCAGCTCGAGTAAACATAAAGCTTCTAGATATGAACGATAATGTACCAGTTTTTGATCAAACGAGTTACAAATTTAATGTATACGAGAATGCTCCGATCGGCAGTTTAATTGGTGAAGTTGCAGCTACGGATAAAGACTACGGTATATTTGGTGAAATCGAATACTCAATCACTGGTTTTGGATCACACTTATTCAGGACTGACAAAAATAAAGGCAATTTGTTCGTTGGTCAAATACTCGATTATGAAAAACAGAAGAGTTATAGTTTAACGTTGATAGCAAAGGATGGAGGAGGTAAACTTACTACGACCAGTGTGTATATTGAGGTTCTGGATGTGAATGACAATGCGCCTGTATTTGAAGTGCCTGAGTATAGCAGAACTATAAGAGATGGAGCAACTAGTTTTGAACCTCAATTTGTTGTTACGGTAAGTACTATTTTAGACATAACTTTGAATATCAATAATTAATTTAATAATAGATAGGAAGAAATCAAATGCTAAAGGCGGAAACTAACTAAGAGTGAAAAGATAACAAATGTAAAAGTGAAGATAATTTTTCAATATATTCCACTCGTAGATATAGTGGTTACTTTACACAGGAAAATAAATATAATATTATTTAACAGGCTACAGATGCCGATGGGCCAACACAAGGCGGTGGTAGAGTCAGATACTCTCTAGAATCTGACAACAGCATCACCCACAAAGGCAATGTATTTGCGATCGATGAAGACTCTGGCGAAATCGTGATCCTCGAGAAAGTAGAAACCATGGACACGCCAAGAGGACAATACGAACTGGTTGTTAGAGCTACTGATTATGGTAAGTTTTTGGATGTTGCTAGGAAAACAATGACCATCTTCAAGTTCTTTATTATGTTCGATATGCCCATTACTTACTTTGACTCAGCCAATGTTTTAAAGATTGTTGATATAATGACGTAAAAGCAGCTTTTCTTCAATACTTCCAATTTCAAAATGTATGGTGTCTTTAGGCAAACCCCCTCTTCACAACGAAACCCGCGTCTACATCCGAGTGGGCGTCCCGGGCAATCAGCGCCCCACCTTCAAAGGAAACTACCATCACTATAAATACACAGTGACCCAACAAACCGACACCAACGAAGATTTCACCTTTGATCTTAACCCAATGAACTACAAAGTTAGTATCAGAGAAGACGCCAAACCTGGTCAGAATGTTACGATGGTCATAGCTAACGATCCAGACGGGTTAGATGATCTGCTGACGTACCATATCGTATCCGGGTCTAAAGATAACTTTGTAATTAATGAAAAGTAAGTGCAGCTATTTTTTTGCTTCTAGTTTGTTATACAATGATTCCATGCGGATTAAAATCTAATGCTGAGAATGATGACGGTGACTGTAATGATGATTGTTTCAGGACTGGTCTTATAACAGTGTCAAATGATGCCAATTTAGACCGCGATGTCAACGCAGACCGCTACGAGATTATAGTATCAGCAGTCGACAGTGGAGTTCCCATCCCTGAGACTGCTACCACCACAGTATTTGTTACCATTCAGGACGTAAACGACAAACCGCCTAAATTTAACACAACCGAAGCAACTACATACATTTCCGAAAAAACCAAATTTGACGATGTTGTAACGCAACTTGTAGCCTACGATACAGACGTCAATTCAGTCCTTAAATACAGTATCATTGATCCAATCAAAGCCTTTTCCAAAGCGGGTGTACAATTGAAACCTAACGCACTGTACGACTATAAGCACATCTTTCGTATTAATGAAGATACTGGTGAAATAATAGTCAATGGTACATTAGATTATAGCCAAGCATCTATAATCATCTTGACTGTTAAAGTAGTTGATATAAATGCTGAGGTAGAAAAAGACAAACAATTTGATGTAGTCGAGCATACCATTTATATTCAACCTTATGCTGATAAAAATCCGCAATTCACGAACCCTGGTTGGACGACATCTCATCCTATAATATATCATAAGATTAAGGAAGAACAACCTATAGGCAGCACTGTTTTGGTTATAATAGCTGAAGATCCAATTTCTGGGCACTTAGTTTCAGGGTTTAAAGTAGTTAATTCTGATACTGGTCTATTACAAGTAGACCCGCTAAGTGGGCAAGTTGTCCTAACGAAACATCTTGATTACGAAGAATTAAAAACACCTAATTTAACGTTGACTGTGAAGGCGACGAGTAATGATGGTAGTAAACACACAATGGCCAAAATCATCATTGAAGTTATCAATTTGAACGATAATCCACCGAAATTTGAAAAAGAGGTAATTAAAAGTTTCAATGAGAAATAATTGAGTTTTGGGCTGACCAACGATTATACGTATTTTATTTTTGTAGATATCCTATTTTTCATATTTTGTATTCAATAAAAATATTTATTTTCTGTTATATAAACATAAAACAATTGAATTTTCCAATTTCAGCTGTACAAAGTTAGCGTTCTGGAATCAATAAAGGACCAAGAGCAAATTTTAATAGTGAAGGCTACTGATGCAGATGCTGTTTTGACAGAAGAAGATAAAACAAAAGGATATTCAGATATACGTTACGCATTAAGAGGGGAAAGCTCTGATCTTTTTACTATCAACAATGTTACGGGAGTTATCAAGGTAGGTAAAATATTATTTGTTTAAATTTGAAATGTTGCGCTGTCGTCTGGTAAATCCCAATATTTCTTGTATCCTGTCCTAATGATTGTCTGTATTTTAGCTGGCACCAAATAAAACTTTAGACAGGGAACGCCAGTCCGTGTTAAGGTTAGAGATCGAAGCACTGGATATGCCCGGAGGAGGTGCTGAAAGGCTGAAGTCTACTGCCACGATACTTATCGATGTTTTGGATGTCGACGATAACGCCCCTACGTTCGAGAAAGACGTGTACACTGGTAATTTGGTTATTTACTTCGATTTACTTGAGTTAGAAACGAAATTTAACTAGCGGCAGAAACATTTTATTAGAAAATATTAATTAATGTTTAATGTAAAGAGTACAACTTTTTAGTGTTGTATTTCGTGCCGTCTTACGTGAAGAATGGCAGCATACATATTTGGAAGACAACACTTTAGTAGCACCCACTTCCAGAAAATCGATTATTTTATTACGTTAATTACCTAAACGGCGAACCTAAACTAGTGTTAGACAGCGCAGTCTCTCGGGATGGTTACTAACTAAAGTTTTATGCAAAGGGAAAACACCGTTTTGATCCATCACTGTTTACAGCGGTGGTTCCTGAAAACGTGCCGGTGGGCATTAGCGTTGTCAACATCACGGCCACTGACCCTGATGAGGGGCTCGGCGGGGAGGTCAAATACGAGTTCCTAGATGAGGGAGAGGCTAACGGTAAGTCTGGACTAATCATCATAGGATTCAGACCTATATGTCGCAGCCTTTTATGGGCCACTATACCCATACCAGCAGCAACATAAAATCTGTTCACAGATGAAATCTTCTTACGTGATATTCATCGAAGAGTCTCAAATAAACTTGATGATTTGCATCAAGTTACAAATACAGACCGATACAACGTTCTTCTTCTTGTTCGTGCAAAGGAGAGTCCAATGGTTTATTCTAAAAATATCCTTGCCAGTTCCACTGCTCCGGGAGTTGCGTCTGTAAGTTGTTGTGTGGAAGGAAACCCCATTTCGCCATATATCCTTATTCAACGTTAATCAAACGCTACGTTTACTGACGGTTTGGTGCAATACGCCCTTATTGAATAATTTTACAGGTTTATTCACTATCGACGTGACCACCGGCGAGATCAAGTCCCGCCGCGACCTAACGGGCCGCGGGCGGACGGATCCGTACCGGCTGCTGGTCGGCGCCACGGACGGCGGCGGGCACGCCGGCTCCGCCTCGCTGTCGCTGTACATCGGCGACGTCAGCGCCAACGACGGCGTGCCGCGCTTCATCAGGCCGGCGCCCGGCGAGCGGCTCAGCGTTAGCGAGGTGACCAATGACATAACATGACTGTAGGAGGAATGTTAGGACAACTAGGAGTCGGTTTGGGCTTGGTCCGTGCGTGCGTGTAGTCGTCAAGTCACGGTGTATCCCACTTCTGATGTCAGCGCCACCGCTCGGTTTTTGTCCTCTAATTCCGTCGTCGAATGTTGAAAAAACAGAGAACGATGTGAGAGAATAAGATCAGGGATATCGCGCCTCTTAAAGTCCCCTTTCAAACGTATCATAAACGGAACACATGTCAGCTAGGTAGGTACATATAAGTACACATTGGCACGCCGCAAACTGGAACCCATTTTAGGTCATTGTAAAAAGTTATTATTTCGTTAGTAGACCTTTTTAAAGAGTATAAAAATTCATATTCCAGAACGCAACTATTGGCTCTCTAGTATACCAAGCGGTAGCGAGCGACCCCGATGACCCCACGCAGCCGTCGGGGCGGCTGCTCTACTCCATCCAGCAGTCGAACGCAGACGCTAAGGCTTTTGCTATAGGTGAGTAACTGAGAAGACGATGCAATGCTACGGAGAAACTGATGATTCAGGAACATTAAGTTATTCCAAGTTGTAACAGCTGGGAACCAACAACATTGATTTTATAATGTGTATGAGATCCAGAGGACGCACCTGTGCATTGCATGGATGATGGTCTGATGGATGACTTTTAATAGGTTCCGTAGATGTATTTCTATAGGGTTCAACTTCGCCTGAACGCCTGTTACATCTTATCTCACATTCCCCAGATCCTCAATCCGGCCTAATCACAACCCGCCAGTCGCTGGACCGCGAGCGTAAGGCCTCGTACACACTGGTGTTGCTGGTGACGGACCGGGGCTCACCGCCGCAGCAGACAACCAGGATAGTCACGGTTGACGTCACTGATGTCGACGACCATAAGCCGCACTTTGCAAGGAACTTGGTACGAGATATCATACCATATTTATAGAGTCCGACCACGCTAACTCTGCAAGGAATGATTTGGCAACACTGTGCGTTATACGTCATATTTGTATGAAAATGTGACGTTTGAGGCAGTGTTGCCAAATTATTTCAATGCAGCCCAATTATACCCTGATACCTCAATAGGCAACACATATAGATAAAGGTACCTAGCTAAGGTTGTCTGGAAGAAATCGCTCTTTAGCGACAAGGCCGCAGTTGACGTCCCTGAGGTGGACGATAATAAGCCGCATTTTGCAATGACTCATAATTTTGCAAGGTTTCATCTTGTTTGATGGTTCATGGACTCTCATCAATCTCATTGAACGCCGAAATCGATCCCTTGCAGACTGTACCTTTACAAGGAACTGAATTTTATAGCAACGTAATTAATATTTGAAAAGTTTCACAGGGGTCTTTCCAAGTGACTTTCAACTATTGTTCCCTTATTAAGTGTAGGTAAATATGTAGAATATAATAGAATATTTTTTTATTTTGCAACAACAACATAATAAATTACATTACAAAAGGCTTAAATCTAAAAGATATACAGTGTTGTCACAAAAAAGGAGTCCACTCAGCATGTGTCGAGGCATAGGGCGACGAGGCATAGGGAGTCACACAATAATGTAAATTAATGAAGATTCGAAAAGTCTTTAGTCGTCATTATGTTTCCAAAAAATGTGTTGCATTAGAGTCTCAATTACGTACGGAGCTGAGATTGACATACGGTGTTGATATTTGAATAAGTAAGCAGTCGTTTAACTTCTTCTGTCTCATTTTGTTCGCAGGATGATCCTCCAGTGCCCCTGACGACTGAAGAGGAAGTGCCGGTTGGAACAGTGATCGGGGAGTTGAAGGCAATAGATGAAGACATAGGAGACAATGCTGCCATCGATTATGCTATCACAGGTACCACAGATTTCTTAACGCCCTTTTTTAACCTAAATGTGTCTTTATAAGGCCATACATTGATAACGTTTCGGTGATACAGGACGGTGGCAAATAATACTCGATGAGGGACAGGAGATGACATATTGTATCTCGTTCCCACGTATGTTATTGTCTATATTATCTCTATCGCAGATCTTTGTATGTCTGTATTGCCGGCTGCAGTCTTAGGGTGGGTTGCACCAAACCGTCTGTAATCGTTATTGAATCGTAAGCGGTGATCGTTAAAATCTGATTGTATGGAAAGTTTGACAAGTTTCTATGGGATGACAGCTGCCGGCGCCATTTTTGAATATGACCGGCCTGTGATCGTATGCTGGTGCAACCGACCCTTATCCTTACTTCATTGAAGGAGCATAAGTAATAGCCGTTGTTGAACGAATTTTGACTTTAAGCGCAACATAATAAATCTGAAATTCTTTTAGCCGGCAACGAGCTCGGCTTGCTGAACCTCGAGCGCACCAACGACAGCAAAGCTCTGATCAAGGCCGCCGCTCGCATTGACAGGGAGGCGGTGGCCAAACAACTCATCACCGTCAAGTGCTTCAAATATGGAACCAAGCCCAGACTGAATAACGCTTATAATCGATTAGTAAGTGTGGTTTACCAATGTTCTTATATTGTCAAGTGATATGGATTACCAATGTAATTCACAATGTGGTGGTCACTGTCACAGTTTGAGTCCATTAGTAAACTGGCACAATTTTTGATTTGAATTTTCAAACAGATGCCTAAGTACCTACTACAAATCCTTGTGTCAATACAGGGTTTAAATACATTAGTAGAATAGTACGTCTGTAGTAATGGATCTGTATCACTTTGATTATTATTTTTTTACCTGACTGGCTTTATAGGCCTGGCCCAATAAAGCGATAGGAGTAGCCTGGGGAATATCCAGAGGAAAACCTCCGACACGACCACCCGTGTGGTTTGGAACACTGGAATACTCTAAGAGTTTGCGCTCCAGTGAGATTGGTTGAGTGGTTTCAACCGAATCTGTGGTGTGAGTGGAATCGAGCTACTGGGACTTTGAATATGTTATAATATTCATATTCATAATCACTATTTACCCGAAGATCTCCGTCCACACAACAACAATACGATGATTTTTTTGACGGTAGAGGTGTCCAGGTAATTAAAGCTAATCTTTTTTTTTCAGGACCCCTCAGAGACGCAAGTCCTAATTAAGATAATCGACATAGACGATCACCTTCCCCAATTCGAGAGCGCCAACTTGACAGTTGGCGTGCGACTCAACGTGCCCATTGACACTGTCATAGCGACTGTCAAGGCGACTGACAGGGATCCCACCGCGTTACCCATTCAGTACAAGTGAGTGTCATCGCAATCAAAAACCGGATAAGTGTGAGTCGGACTCGCCCACCGAGGGTTTCGTACAAATTTATTTATTTCAACTTTATTGCACCAAACAAATGAGTACAAATGGCGGACTTATTGCCTCATGGTACTCTCTACTAGTTAACCATAGGGCCAGATAGAAACTTGTAAAGGTCAGCAAGAGACAGACTAAAATATTTATCTACTCAAAGAGCTCTCGATAGGGTAGGTCAAACATTTTTTTTCTCGCCTCCTTTAGCTGTATAGGAGTAAAAACATTTAAAAATAAGTTGTATGGATTGACAATCTGTATGGCTTTGCGTATAGCGACGGACGGATGAACGGACGTGTGAGTGACAACAATAGGCTTCCGTTTGGACCCTTCGGGTACGGAACACTAAAAAGATCTTCTATGGTCGAGATAAAAGGGAACAACCGATTTCAGTTTCGTGAATATGAGCTTCGAGTCCCCGATCCGCGCGCGCTCAACCAACAACGTTTCGGACGTGATCGCGCTCAACAACGGCACCGGGGAGCTGCGCATAATGAAGAACCTCATACACTACGCCGACGGGATATTCCGGTGAGGCCTTATCTTGTTGCAGTAAGGTTCATTTTCATCTCGGACGTGGTCGCGCTCAACAACGGCACCGGGGAGCTGCGCATAATGAAGAACCTCATACACTACGCCGACGGGATATTCCGGTGAGGCCTTATCTTGTTGCAGTAAGGTTCATTTTCATCTCGGACGTGGTCGCGCTCAACAACGGCACCGGGGAGCTGCGCATAATGAAGAACCTCATACACTACGCCGACGGGATATTCCGGTGAGGCCTTATCTTGTTGCAGTAAGGTTCATTTTCATCTCGGACGTGGTCGCGCTCAACAACGGCACCGGGGAGCTGCGCATAATGAAGAACCTCATACACTACGCCGACGGGATATTCCGGTGAGGCCTTATCTTGTTGCAGTAAGGTTCATTTTCATCTCGGACGTGGTCGCGCTCAACAACGGCACCGGGGAGCTGCGCATCATGAAGAACCTCATACACTATGCCGACTGGATATTCCGGTGAGGCCTTATCTTGTTGCAGTAAGGTTCATTTTCACCTCGGACGTGGTCGCGCTCAACAACGGCACCGGGGAGCTGCGCATCATGAAGAACCTCATACACTACGCCGACGGGATATTCCGGTGAGGCCTTATCATCAGCAGTAAGGTTCATTTTCACCTCGGACGTGGTTGCGCTCAACAACGGCACCGGAGAGCTGCGCATCATGAAGAACCTCATACACTACGCCGACGGGATATTCCGGTGAGGCCTTATCTTGTTGCAGTAAGGTTCATTTTCACCTCGGACGTGGTCGCGCTCAACAACGGCACCGGGGAGCTGCGCATCATGAAGAACCTCATACACTATGCCGACGGGATATTCCGGTGAGGCCTTATCTTGTTGCAGTAAGGTTCATTTTCACCTCGGACGTGGTCGCGCTCAACAACGGCACCGGGGAGCTGCGCATCATGAAGAACCTCATACACTACGCCGACGGGATATTCCGGTGAGGCCTTATCATCAGCAGTAAGGTTCATTTTCACCTCGGACGTGGTTGCGCTCAACAACGGCACCGGAGAGCTGCGCATCATGAAGAACCTCATACACTACGCCGACGGGATATTCCGGTGAGGCCTTATCTTGTTGCAGTAAGGTTCATTTTCATCTCGGACGTGGTCGCGCTCAACAACGGCACCGGGGAGCTGCGCGTCATGAAGAACCTCATACACTACGCCGACGGGATATTCCGGTGAGGCCTTATCTTGCTGCAGTAAGATTCATTATCATTTGAAAGAGTTTTAATAGGTTCGTTTTGTTTTCAGATTAACTGTCCGAGCTAATAATTCTGGTGATCCTGAGCGATATAGTGACATCCTAGTTGAGGTGAGTCTTAATGAAGAATTTAAATGTTTTGGTGTCATAGTTGAACTCCGCACTAGGTATTTAAAAAATGGCCGTCATTTAATATTTTTATGTTTAGGGATTGTTCTAATATAACGCGATTACGCGATTATCGTGCATACGCGCGAATTTTACTCTAACTAAATTCGCGTAAATTTGCGATTGTGACCACACATTTAACTATGGTCGCATCGCTTACTCGCGCGATAATTGCGTAGTTGAGTTGTAACGATCCGTTATGATTTGATCTTGTTCAAAATTGATATCTGATATGAAACGAAGATAAAATAAAAATTGGAAATTCCGCGATTTGCTGCGGCTCGTGGTAAGCGCGCGTGGCGTCACAAGCGTTTATGGGTGCCCGTGAATATGGCATAACTCGTAGTCATTGTGTAGGTGGCAGTAGTCCGGGAACGCGATTTGCTGCGGCTCGTGGTAAGCGCGCGTGGCGTGACGTGGTTTACGCGTGCCCCTGAATGTGGCATAACTCGTAGTCATTGTGTAGGTGGCAGTAGTCCGCGAACGCGATTTGCTGCGGCTCGTGGTAAGCGCGCGTGGCGTGACGTAGTTTATGTGTGCCCGTGAATGTGGCATAACTCGTAGTCATTGTGTAGGTGGTAGTAGTCCGCGAACGCGATTTGCTGCGGCTCGTGGTAAGCGCGCGTGGCGTGAATTAGTTTATGCGTGCCCGTGAATGTGGCCTAACTCGTTGTCTCTTTGTAGGTGGTAGTAGTCCGTGAGCGCGATTTGCTGCGGCTCGTGGAAAGCGCGCGTGGCGTGACGTGGTTTACGCGTGCCCCTGAATGTGGTCTAACTCGTTGTCTTTGTGTAGGTGGTAGTAGTCCGTGAGCGGGATTTTGCTGCGGCTCCTGGTAAGCGTGCGTGGCGTGACGTGGTTTACGCGTGCTCCTGAATGTGGTCTAACTCGTTGTCTCTTTGTAGGTGGTAGTAGTCCGTGAGCGCGATTTGCTGCGGCTCGTGGAAAGCGCGCGTGGCGTGACGTGGTTTACGCGTGCCCCTGAATGTGGCCTAACTCGTAGTCTTTTTGTAGGTGGTAGTAGTTCGTGAGCGCGATTTGCTGCGACTGGTGGTGGGCGCGCGGCGCGTGCCGGCGCTGCGCGCGCGCGTGGCGGCCGCCGTGGCGCCGCGCGGCCTGCGCCTGCAGCTGCACGAGGCGGCGGCGGCGGCCTTCCACGACAGCCCGGGGTGAGTGTGAGCGCGACCCGCTCCGGCTGGTGGTGGGCGCGCGGCGCGTGCCGGCGCTGCGCGCGCGCGTGGCGGCCGCCGTGGCGCCGCGCGGCCTGCGCCTGCAGCTGCACGAGGCGGCGGCGGCGGCCTTCCACGACAGCCCGGGGTGAGTGTGAGCGCGACCTGCTCCGGCTGGTGGTGGGCGCGCGGCGGCCGCCGTGGCGCCGCGCGGCCTGCGCCTGCAGCTGCACGAGGCGGCGGCGGCGGCCTTCCACGACAGCCCGGGGTGAGTGTGAGCGCGACCCGCTCCGGCTGGTGGTGGGCGCGCGGCGCGTGCCGGCGCTGCGCGCGCGCGTGGCGGCCGCCGTGGCGCCGCGCGGCCTGCGCCTGCAGCTGCACGAGGCGGCGGCGGCGGCCTTCCACGACAGCCCGGGGTGAGTGTGAGCGCGACCCGCTCCGGCTGGTGGTGGGCGCGCGGCGCGTGCCGGCGCTGCGCGCGCGCGTGGCGGCCGCCGTGGCGCCGCGCGGCCTGCGCCTGCAGCTGCACGAGGCGGCGGCGGCGGCCTTCCACGACAGCCCGGGGTGAGTGTGAGCGCGACCTGCTCCGGCTGGTGGTGGGCGCGCGGCGGCCGCCGTGGCGCCGCGCGGCCTGCGCCTGCAGCTGCACGAGGCGGCGGCGGCGGCCTTCCACGACAGCCCGGGGTGAGTGTGAGCGCGACCCGCTCCGGCTGGTGGTGGGCGCGCGGCGCGTGCCGGCGCTGCGCGCGCGCGTGGCGGCCGCCGTGGCGCCGCGCGGCCTGCGCCTGCAGCTGCACGAGGCGGCGGCGGCGGCCTTCCACGACAGCCCGGGGTGAGTGTGAGCGCGACCCGCTCCGGCTGGTGGTGGGCGCGCGGCGCGTGCCGGCGCTGCGCGCGCGCGTGGCGGCCGCCGTGGCGCCGCGCGGCCTGCGCCTGCAGCTGCACGAGGCGGCGGCGGCGGCCTTCCACGACAGCCCGGGGTGAGTGTGAGCGCGACCCGCTCCGGCTGGTGGTGGGCGCGCGGCGCGTGCCGGCGCTGCGCGCGCGCGTGGCGGCCGCCGTGGCGCCGCGCGGCCTGCGCCTGCAGCTGCACGAGGCGGCGGCGGCGGCCTTCCACGACAGCCCGTGGTGAGTGTGTGAGCGTGCCCCGTTCCGACTCGTGCTCCTTAGCTAAACCAACGCAAACGTCCACCGTCTATCGCTCTCAGGGTGGGTTGCACCCATCGATTATGGTTGCACCAAACCGTCTGTAATCGTAAGCGGTGTTCGTTAACATCTGGTTGTATGGAAAGTTTGACAAGTTTCTATGGGATGACAGCTGCCGGCGCCATAAATGACGATGACCGGCGTGTGATCGTATGTTGGTGCAACCGACCGTTAGAGGTATTTTAAAGAAAGCTCCTTAGTGAAAATACCGCCTGTTGTTTACCTCTACTTTAAGCTTTATGTTCTGTACTACCTTTTCCCCTGATTTTGTCCGCGTAAACTCGTTCATCGCGTAAGAATTAAATTATTAACTACAATATTAGTATGGATTGTTCCTATTTGAGGTGAGCAATAAAGTGTATTTGTATTGTTTGTCTCTCTTTGTTGTTTATTGCAAATAAAATATTCTATTATTCTGACCTTTACAACATTTCAGGCCCTGCTTCCAATTCCGCAAGACCGACACGGGCGAGGCGCTCACCCCCAAAGCTATGAAGGCGGTCATCCGCTCCCTCGGCACGGAGTTCCAGCAGATATTGCAGGCCTTCGACGTCCACAACATCACCAGCTGTGGGGTGTCAAGGGCCACGCATACTCCGGCACAACATGCGCTCTTGGCGTTGGCTGGGGCATTGCCTATTGCTGCTCTGATAGCTGCACTAGTCTTGTGCTGTATGCATTCAAATGGTGAGTCAGTTCGTATGATCGTCCACAGCATAACCAGCTGTGGGGTTTCCGGGGCCACGCACACTACGCACAGTCGCACACTCCAGCACAACATGCGTAGTTAGCCTTGGCTGGGGCAATGCCTGTAGCTGCTCTAACAGCTGCTTTGGTCTTGTGCTGTATGCATACAAATGGTGAGTCAGTTTGTATCATTATAGAGTAATGGCACACTTTCAAGGTATCCAAGACTACCCACACGCCAGCTCAACACGTTATTAGCGTTAGCTGGGACATTGCCTAATGCCGCTCTGATAGCTGCACTAGTCTTGTGCTGTGCTGCAGGTATGCACTCAAATGGTGAGTCAGTTTGTGTCATCGTCCACAACATCTAAACTTATGGCACTCTAGAATAGCGTCACCCGCTTTCCTCCCATGTGTGAGCTATCAACCTGTCACTGCAATATCAGATTTCCTCAGACTTTAAATCTACAATTGTTAGTAGTGGCACTGAAATCAAATTCTCCCTGCCTGTTCCTTCTGAATGTGTCACACCTGGCAATTACCACCAGCTTCGCGTGCGGAAAATACCACTTCCTGCCTATAAAATTCTGCACTCACCACGGGCGATAATAAAGAAAACCTCAGACCGCATAATTATCGCCCTTGCCTTCGGCTCGGCGGTCAAATAGTTGCGATCTGAGACATTCATTGTTTTATTGCCCTAGGTGGTATACTATTAAACTGCGATCACACCTTTGCTCAAAATACGGTGACGTTATGGAATCGCAGTGACGTGTGACGTGCCTCATATGTGACGATTTAACTCGTAAGTCTATCCCTCTCGTCACTGCGTTAAGGCACCGTTAAACAGAGGTGTGATCGCTCCTGGTATTTCTCTCCAAAACTGTACCTCTATAGCATAAGTTTTTTCGAAACAAAACACAAACGTACGCGTTTGCGTTTAGTCTCAATTTGTGTGGCAATTAGTTACCACCAAAGGCCACCAGAGGCGCTGCTCGCGTTGTCAAACAAATTGAAACTAAACGCAAACGCGTTTGTGTTTTGTTTCAATAAAACTTATACTAGAGGTACTGGTATTGAATCAGCAGCCAAGCAACGAGCGCGCTCCGCTCTGCTGCTGTCCCGGGAGCCCCCCACCGCCACCGCCAGTAACATCTCCGCGCCCACGCTGCTCTACGCCGAGCCGCTCTACAGGACGTGAAATCACCTCTGATTTGGTTGAATCCGCTCAGCCAATCTCACTGGAGCGCAAACTCTTAGAGTATTCCAGTGTTTAAGCCGCCCGCGTCGTCGTGTCGGAGGTTGCTTTTAACATAGCATGGGTTCGGTGACACCTCACACCTACCATTAAGTTGTTATACCAGGGGCGCTACCGCGAACAGCAAACGAAGTTTTCCCTCTCTGTCGCACTTGCAAGTTTGCATATAAGTAAGACAGAGAGGGAAAACTTCGTTTGTGGTTCGCGGTAGCCCCTCAGTACAATCTGTGCCCTTGTATTGGGATGACAGCTGTCACCATAACCTAACTATATTAAAAACATTGTACGTGTAGAGTGATTTTGCATCGGAACTATAATTTTCAATATTTATAATAGGTGAATGGATGCTCATCCATTCACCTATTATAAATATTGAAAACTCACTTTAATTACCATTCAGCCTTATGACACGAATGTGATAATCGGAAATTACGACAATCGAAGTATAGTCGTGAACCGGGGGCGCTACCGCGAACAGCAAACGAAGTTTTCCCTCTCTGTCTCTCTTACGTCCGAACGTGCAAGTGCGACAGAGAGCGAAAACTTCGTTTGCTGTTCGCGGTAGCGCCCCGGGATTGTTGGGCCACTTGCCATTGTCCGTAATTTAGCCGTGTAAAGAATGCCCGATGTTACGCGATGACGTATCAGTCCCGGTTTGCGTTATACGTCCAAGTTGCGAAGATTGGCAAGTGGCTCAACAATCCCTCTTCGCGATGGTACCTACTTGACGACCACACGATGGGTTAAGCGTGGCGATAATACTCACAAAGTGGCTTCTATCAATTTTCTCTCTGGGGCAGTTAGTTTAAATTAGTGTCCGGTCGATTTCGAATTCGATTTCGGCTGCGGTGAGAGCGGTCGAAATCTGGTTTCAGCTGAAAATCGTGTCTGTCAGACACTAGTTTAAATAGCGCATTGGTGATTATTATCACAATACTGTGGTGTCAATATTATCGCGAAGTTGCTTCAATATACGTCAATATTTTTATTGCGTTATAATTATAATATTACTCGTATATCGTGTGATACGATAATAATGGCCGCGTGTAACCGGTCTCATTGATTGTCAATTTGTCAATATCATATGTAGGTACAGTCGCCATCATACTCTTCGGGGTGCTCTAAAATATCTGAATAGGGTCGTGTTCAGATACTTATGAGCACGATGTTCGCTCAGATATATCTGGTGGCGTCTAGGTACAGTCGAACTCACAATGGCCTTAACACCTTTGTGCCTTGTCGCTTTAACTGCATGTTTAAACTGTCATACTAACGTTACCAAACGGGTGAAAACTTCAAAGTACAAAAGTGACCAGCTCTTTATCAGTTCGACTGTACATGTTGTAATAAAAATGAAATATAAGCAATAATATTTAATTAGAGGCCACCTGTTTATTTACAATTGTAAATATTAAATAATAAGTAATTAGTGGTAAGAAGTATTTTTATTCTAGGCGCGGTCATGTACAAACATGTGTCATGAAACTTAATATAAGTGTGATATAAATAACATATTCTATCTAAGTCACGATTGCAAATGATAATAGTTTTTCTATGAATTTAGAGATACCTAACTATTTATACCTAATCTGTATATAGAAAATAAATTATTTGTGTTTTTAACACTGTTTTATTAAATATCTACGCGTAGATACCTAGTATTACTTATGCACAAACTTCAACTTTTTCGCATGGGATAATATATGAAGATGACTTTAATAATTATTAATTGTTATCCTCCTAGCGTTATCCCAGTACAGTTGCATCCTGATGGATGTCCCGGGGTCCGCTACCTAATCCCAAGATTTGGTGTAGGCATTACTTTTTACCAAGTTTTTACGGAAGCGACTGCCATCTGACCTAACCCAAGGGGAAACTAGACCTTATTGGGAATAGGCTTGTCAAGTGATAATTGGGCTACTTGTTAGAAGTTCTCAAGTCGCCCGAAGCCCTCTTAACTTGGTTTAACGACTACTATCATTGACAGCAACCGGGATCAATGGCTTAACTTCCAAAGCACGAGAGCGGTCAGTTAATAACCTAACTATTCAAGTCAACCATCCAAGAGTTGACCTTGGCCGACGTTGCTTAACCTCGCATACCGCACGCGATACGCGGGCTCCTCTAGGCCACGAACGCTCTTTGCGAGAATAAGTATTATCTGTATGTAACAAAAACATTCATAAATATGGGATTTCTATTTTATAAGATGCATAAATATAAAGTTACTAAAAAAACACGGAACGTTGTATGCGTGTGACGGAGCATTGAAGGTTTATAAATATCTTTAGTGACGCGACATATACGACTAACTGGTATGTCGACAATTGATACAGTAAACAGTAAAGGATTGAAAGTGCTGTCTTCGTGAGCTATCTGTTATTGTTCACAATTAATCGGGCACAATCAATATACTCGTATGCGAGAGGTAGTTTTTTTAATACTACGTCGGAGGCCAACGTTAACGACCCGCCTAATGACTAGCGGTTACCGTAACCAATCCTATGGACCACCAAATCCAGGGGGAATCACATACAAGGAATCTGGTAAACAGGAAAAATCAGGATTAGGTATTACTGATCTTTGTTGATATACGAAGTTATATTTAGAAGGTTGTTAGCCTACTTAATTTTAGTTAGTTGTTTTAGTTTTATATGAAAAGTCTGTATACCGAAAGAGAACGCATACTCTTATTGGCTCGAATATTTTCCAAGCCTTTTTTAAAACAAATGGTATTTCCTCTCTTTTATTCCGTTAACCTGTGCTGGGATGTAGGGCTCTAATCAACTCTCTCCAATAGCTTCGGGTTTCGGCCATTTGGGTTACTTCTTCCCATTTCATCCCCAGAGAGCCCAATATTCTTGAACCCCAAGTTGTTTGTTCAACAAAGAAATGGTATCGATATCGATTATTGCTTTTGAAATTTCGACAACTCTAAAACACACTTGACAGATGTTGAACTGTCACTGTCAGTGTCATCTAAGTTTACGTTACGTCAAAGAAAATAGAAGGATAGGATATCTGATTGATGTCTGTGGGAAATGTTAACTCCAAGAATCTGAATCATCTAAATAAGGAAAACGAAATACAAGGAAAAATGTTTAAGTTACTTACAACAAGTATAAGTATCCTACTCCACGCTCCGAAGCGGCTTATTCGGAGTTTGTCTCTCGCTCCAGAAACAATGGTGAATAAGTTTTGTCGGGTTTTTGTGTTGTGTGTTTTCGTGCTGAGTACGACTGGCAGTAAAGTATGTGCAGAGTTCAAAGATTAAAAACTTTATTTTTGATAATACCCGGGCACAACACAACTGCATAGGTACATTTGTGCATAAAAGTGCAACATAAATTATTCCTATATACGTATAGTTTAATAAATCTTTTATTTACATAGTATTTATAAAATGAGTTGCTACTACTATGCCTTAAATTGATGTGTAATTTATCGCGATGGATGTCATCTTAAGTTTACGTTTAATAAGTATAAATAGGTACATTTAAACAAAATTAAAGTAATAAAAATATTCCATAACTTTTTCTGTCCCAGAAAAGCCAGGATGAGCAAATTTGTCCCTTGTTTTTACTTAATACTTTAATCAGTGGCAAATCTACCAATAAGTTTAGTGCCTTTGCCTTCTAAGCTCCAGCTTGGAAGGCAGTTTTAAGGTGCTACAAATTTGGAGCCGAACATGATTTGTAAATGTGTAAATCCACCACTTTAATTCACTAGCAAAGTAAAAAAAAGGTTAAAAAACTTTTTATTTAGCTTTTTACTCTACAATTTGTGGTGGTTGCAATTATATGAGAATTTGAAATAAAAATACTGACCTAAAAAAAGCAATATCTCAAAAAGTTTGCTGTGGTGTGGCTGTGGTATAAATAGAGTAAAACTTATACAGCAGATTGATACATTCAGTATAGCTATTGAATTCTTTGTTTCCCACAGAATGACCCCATAGTAACAGTACGGCAGGGTAAACTACAGGGTACTGTGGACACGTTGCATGATGGATCACCATACTACAGCTTCAAGGGTATCCCATATGCCCAACCCCCAGTGGGCCAGCTTCGGTTTCAGGTATCTATTTAGTTAATTTATTTATAGTAAGGTGTCTTAAGAGAATGTTTTTTTGAATACCTACAATTTTTTTTTACTCTGATAACATTTATATTATTTAGAGTCATTGCTAAGGATACCATCTGATTATTCACTGAAACATGGGATCAGCTTGTGTGCGTCAGAATGACTGACCAAAATGGCAGATCAATGTTAGACTACCATCAGCATTCACTACCTATTTGCTACTATTTACTACCTATGTTGACATATTTGCTACCTAAGTTTTAAAAAATATATATGTATTTAATAAAGTGGGCAGTCATTCTGACGTCAGGATGACTGCCCACATTTATTATGTGGGGGTTGGACCCCTTATTTGCAACTTTCTATATACTATGATTTATTACCTATTTGCTACCTACACATATATTTTTTCCAGATTTTTAAGGCAAAAAATAAAAATTTTACAAGCAAAACATGGAATTTAATTACGAATCGGAGTGTACAGGGTGTACCTCATGAACCGTGATAGTTAGACAGCTGAAATTTTCACAGATGATGTATTTCTGTTGCCCTATAACAGCAAACACTAAAACACAGAATAAAATAAATATTTAAGGGGGCTCCCATACAACAGACGTGATTTTGCCGATATCCAATAGAAAATGACCCCCCACTGCGTACATTTTGCTTAGAAGCAGGGCTCTGTTAATAATGGATTTTTGGCAAATAGGTAGTAAATCATAGTATATAGAAAGTTGCAAATAAGGGGTCCAACCCCCACATAATAAATGTGGGCAGTCATCCTGACGTCAGAATGACTGCCCACTTTATTAAATACATATATATTTTTTAAAACTTAGGTAGCAAATATGTCAACATAGGTAGTAAATAGTAGCAAATAGGTAGTGAATGCTGATGGTAGTCTAACATTGATCTGCCATTTTATTATTATTATATTATATATTTTAGACAGGCAGCTGACGCTGATACGTCTAAATCATAGTTCACTTGGAACTGGTTAACACTGCTTAGATCTTTTCTTTTTTTTGGTCAGTCATTCTGACGCACACATCAGCTTTTACCATTACCAGACATTGAGAAATTCATTTTGAATGCAATTGGATAGAAAAGTTTAAAATTTCGCCAAAATATCTCGGATTCTGCTTACGTATTCATATTTTGTATTTGAATCCAGGGTCCGCTACCACCCCAGCCGTGGCAAGGCATTCTCAACGCAACGGAACACCGTGACGTGTGCATCCAGGTCAACCTGTTCTCCCGCTCCACCACTATTGATGGTAGTGAAGACTGCCTCTACCTCAACATCTACTCCAGGTCCCTCCGACCGTCGGCCAAAATCCCAGTCATGGTCTACATCCATGGAGGCGCATACTTATCCGGCTCTGGAAATGATGATATGTACGGCCCGAAGTTCTTGCTTCAACACGACGTTGTCCTAGTCACTTTGAACTATAGGCTTGAAGTTCTAGGCTTCCTAAGCTTGGACATCCCTGAGGCTCCTGGGAATGCGGGGATGAAAGACCAAGTCGCTGGGATGAAGTGGGTAAAAGACAATATCGCTCAGTTTGGAGGGGATCCAGATAATATTACGCTGTTTGGGGAGAGCGCTGGCGCGTCATCTGTCATATATCACATGCTGTCCCCGATGTCACAAGGATTGTTCCATAAAGCTATCACACAGAGCGGGACTAGTATCAACGACTGGGCGCAAGGAAGAGACGGCAAGGACAGGGCGTTTAGAATTGGCAAGCATTTGGGGAAAGACACCAACGATACCACAGAACTATTGGAGTTCTTAAAAGCTCTACCAGCAACAGAGTTAATTAAATTGACGTCGAAATCGCTGTCTTCAGACGAAAAATACAGAGGACTACCAATTCATTTTGCACCGGTACGTGAAAAGAAGTTTGAGAATGTGGAAGCCTTTCTCAGTGAAGAACCTATGGATCTTATCCTCTCGCAAAAAGTATGCAGAGTTCCATTAATGTTAGGATATAATTCTGCTGAAAGCATAATTATGCTCCCAGATAGACTGAAAAAATTAAACATTTTCAATAAGACACCATCATATGACGTGCCCAGAGAGATTTTCGAGAAAGTAAGTCAGGAGAAAGCAAACGAAATGGGTGAAAGAATAAGAAAGTTCTATGTTGGTGATAGAGAGTTTACAAAGGAAGATTTGCAGGAACTTGTTGACTTGTTGTCTGACATGCATTTTGTATACAATACGCATAGATTTGCATACTTGTATTCGAAATACAATAGCTCTATTTATATGTATAGGTTCAGTATCGAGAGTGATCTAAACATATTGAAGAATATGTCTGGTTACGACGTAAAGGGTGTAAGCCATGTCGACGAGTTATTCTACATCTTCTCGACCAACATGACTAGAGAGTACTATGAATCGCAGGACAAGCTCAAGGACTATGTGTGGAAAGTGACTAAACTGTGGACGGATTTTGCAAAAACCAGGTAAATCATTATTTTTCTGTATTGCTCTTCTTGGTATTTTAAATGATTTGCACGTACAAATCGTTTTCCTGTTCTTTTGTTAGTCATATATCAAGTGTTTGGTCTGTGGTTTTTTATTGCAATGTTATTTTGTATGGGACCTTAATGCTGAAATGTTTTAAAGTGCATTTTCCTAGAAGAAACATAAATGCAAGTCACGTTTTCTTGAACTTTATATATTTCTGCCAGAATCTATTGCATGTACGGGAAGTTCTTTTAGTATACCTATTGTGTATTAGTTTATTGATCTGCAAATGATCTTAGTTCTCACTGATTCAGTAGTAGTATTCACTTTTGCCTTGTTGTAATTAGGGAGGGTTGATGATCCGTTTCGTCCATTAAAAGTTAATTAAATAAAAAAACAAAATAAAGGAACTCTCGACTCGAAACATCAAGACTTACGATAATAAAAAACCGCACTCAAATCGGTTCATCCGTTAGGCAGCTACGATGGCACAGACAGACACACATACCTATACACACACACATGTGAAACTTATAACACCCCTACTCTTTTCCACGAATCCAATTATTTATTTGCAGAGGGGTCGCTAGTAGTAGCGGCTTATAGAATGCAAGTCAAAGATTCAATGATAATACTGAACCTAAGTAAATTTTCCCATTTTGTTTCCAGCAATCCGACCCCGGACGGTTCCCTGGGAGTGGTATGGCCGAAGTACACGGTAACCAACAAGGAGTACTTGGAAATTGGCGCGGAACTGACGACGGGCAGTTACGCGAATCGGGAACGCGTGGAGTTCTGGAACAAACTGTACTGCGAGGCTGGCTTGCCTTGCATTAGTAAGAGTAACTTGTGAGACTATACACTCCTGAGAACCCTCGTCCTAACTCTGCCCCTCGGGCGAGGGAGAGAGGTTGTCCATCTCTATCTATTGCCGGCCGCATAGTATGCCATACAGGAACAAAAACGGGCGATATTATAGCAGCATAACTATAGCAGTAACAGATCTGAAGTTTTATAGGGTATTTTCCGGTGTAGTTTATGCATTTGTCATATCAACTGGCGGTCACACGACAAGACAAGATAATTTCGATTCGAAAGAAAGTGACAGATGCATTTTCACGCTATCCCGCGACCATAATACGGGGACTGGAAGAAACGCCGTTACAAATCTTTGGCAGCCACTGTGCACTGGTGGGAATATCCGTCAAGCATAATATTTTCTAAATCGGCGTTCGTGCTCAATTCATGTCATTTATTGTGATAAATATGTAGGTGAATATGTTAAAAAATATTTTTACACGATATCCAAATGTTGTATTGTATTTTGCAATAATAATAATAATAATAATGTTCTTTATTTAGCTTAGATCAGAACAGTAAATACTGTTCTGATCTAAGGCATGTTTTAAAGGTATTTAGTTAGTAATAATATGTCATTAGACTCTTTTGATAGTACCTATCTAAGAATTCTTCTAAGAATGCAATTGGGAATTGACATGACAATGGCAGCCCCCGACGGATTTTTCTGGGCTTGTAAATATACCTCGCAACCAGTTAACCGTTTAGAAAAAAATGTTTTTATCTATATGTGAAACTTGCAGACGTCAGCTCTGCAGCTGTTTGGACGGATTTGATAATATCATGATAAAACTTACTGATTAGCGACAAGTGCATTGAGTTGTTGCAGGATTCGCCACAGTTATCAAAACATATATTTACATTTCTTAAGTAATTATTACATAACGAGCTATATTGCTGTGTTTGCTCGTAAGTCCTATTTCCCCAGAGGACTTTATTTACAGCATTGGAACCGGGAACACTTTTTATTTCTATGAGACTCATATCACACTCTATCTGCAGGAGGTAGGGGTCCGACCAATATGCATCGTACAGTACTCTGGCATCCACGCACAGTTTATATGCAGACTCCGTCGCAACGCAGTGATCAAGCCAGCTTTTAGATCCCTGTACGTCAATTTTGAAGGAAAATGTGTTGCTTGACTCACCTAGCAGTTCAACGTCCACACATAACCATTTTTGGTCGTTACAATAGGTTATCAGTTCCTTTCCGATTAAAGCACGCAAGTCCGCGTTAAAATCACCTAGTGCCAACATACACTCACAATCATTGTCTTCAGTTGATGATGATGATGATTCCGACCGGTTTCGGCCATGGCGACCACTTCGACTCCTAATCAGTGCCCCGGCGCTCATGCGCCCGAAGATGGCTAATGTAGCCTATTTTTGCAATAAAACTCCGCGCACATTGAGGGCACGTAAGCACGCCGTCTACATAATTGTAGGAGATGGCAGCAGGTGGGCGGGCCTTAAGCTGGTCGCGTTTGGTATCAAGGTCAACTTTACGTTGATCCTCGAATTCGCGTACCTTGCCGTTCACCAGCCTGCGCCATTCTGGGCGTTGTGCTGCCAAACACTCCCATTTAGAGGGCTCTATGTCGCATCTCTTCATGTGTCGCTTTAGGACATCCTTATACCGGAGGAGTTGACCGCCAGTCCGTCTTCAGTTATCGCACTTATAACTCCTAAACACTCGGTGAACAGCGGTAGATTATCCGCGCAGTCAGTCGGCATATAAACAGGCATAATAATAATATTCCGATTCCCCGGCAGCTCTGCACGGACCGCCGCGATGCGTTTTGAGTTGGTTTCCACAACAGAGACTGGTGAACAAACTTTTTCTCCATAGCACTGCTACGCCTCCATATGGCCTGCCCTTTAGCGGTCCGACGGATGTATCAATTGTTGATATTCCATGATAGCCAAAATCAGTACTTATCTGGCTCAGAAAGTCAAGGTCATCAGGTAAGAGCCATAACTTGAAACGCAATAATGTCATTTTCGTTGGCTAGTTCCTGCACGTTAATGAGTGAACGCTTAATACCCTTACAGTTAAATAATATAAGCTTTGTTTTAGTAGTTTTAGTATAGCAATAAGACTGATCTTGTTTGTATGTTTTTTCTTATGTTATTTGTTATAAAAGTTTTAAAGTATACATGTGATACCGTTAATCGTACGATATTGTTTTTTCGTTTATTAACATTTTAATCGTTTTTACTTATTGTAAAAAACGCAATGTTTTAAACAAGGCCTGTAATTTATAACCAATTTTTAAATAACTCTTACATTAATAATTTTTTAACTATTTTATGATATCAATTATAGTCTATTTGAGGATAAAAGTGTTTATTTTATTTCACCCTAATAATATGAGTGACACACTGCCTCGAAAATTATGCGATGGTAGTTAATACCAACACTTATTACAGCTGGGACTTACCCCAATCTTCTCCAGTACATGGGTACATACCCGTTTGTCACTAGTATGCTACTGGATTTTAAGATTTCTGCCATGCAAAATTAAGTCGCTTTTTGTATGGATTACTTTGACACAACTCTCCCAAAACAAATAATCTTAAGTACCTTTATTTAAACTGACAGTGCTGAAAGAATTAATATTTACATCATTTCTGTCATGGAGTTAACTTTTGATGGTACTGATCCTTATCAAACACAGCCAAGAGTAAATAATTGAAGAAGTGGCAGTGGGCGGGGCATATTTGTCGCAGAGCCGTCGGCCTGTGGGACGACCCCCCGCCAGGTGGACCGACGACCTGAAGAGAGTGGCGGGAAGCGGTTGGATGTGTGAATCAGGGAAGGCCCAAGTCCAGCAGTGGACGACTGCAAGCTGGGGATAATGATGATGATGACGAAATAAATTACAATTCTTCGCGTTAAGTAGGTACACTTCAGAGAATAACCTTTTCTGATGTATCCGGCGCTAAATAAATAAATAAATATTTTTTGGACAATCTTACACAAATCAACCCACTCCCAAACTCAAAGCTTGTACTATGGGTACCAAGTGACGATATACATACTTATATAGATTAATAGATACTTAAATACATAAAAAACATCCAAGACTCAGGAACAAATATTCGTGTTCATCACACAAATACATGCCCTGACCGGGATTCGAACCCGAGACCTCCAGCTTCGAAGGCAGGATCACTACCAACTAGGCTAAAGCGGTCGTCAAATGGAAAATGCTTCCTTCGTGTATACAACGAACTACATCCTCGTGCCGACCCCCATACAAAATTTTATCTAAACAAATTTAAATCAAGTTAGTTAGTCTTGCTTGTTTTAAAATTAAATGAAACAAAATAATTACGACTTTATGTGTTTTATAATAGGTAGATATATTTTCGATTGAAATGTAGTATGTAATCTGTTCCACATGGGGCGCCCGACGACAGGTAGAAAAGTAGATTATACTTTAATCTCTGATGTACTATGACTTGAAGAACTCGATAGTGAATCATGACGAGGAATAATAATTTGATAGATATTGTTTGCATTAGGTACCTAGCTGAAATTATTTGAAATTAACATTTGTGACAAGATTATTCATTCAACTATCGATCTTACGCTTTCAACAGGAAGGTTCAAATTTTAATGAGAGTATTTGTATATTAAAAATTTTTCCATACTATCATGTAACATTTATAAATACCTGCTATAGGCTAATCGACTCATTCACAGTCACACAGTCATTTAAGCAACAAAAATGGGCAAAAAGCACCTGTTGGTTATTTTTTGTGTTTATGTACTGTATTCAGCAACATGCGAAGTGTTTTGTACGAAGGTTTGTAAAATAACAGCTTTTTTGACGAACGATTGAACGAAGGTCTCTGCTTCCGCTTCGACAAAAATGCTTTCGAATTTCTCAATCGATTCTCGTGAAATTGTGTGTTTTGGTAATTATATAGAATGTATTTGTCGAGTCAGTTTTAGAAAATTTCCAAAGAACATTTCTTTTCAAAGATTTCGTATGTTTCTGCGGGCGGATTTCGGTTTGTTCACCTCTACAGGTAGTATTTCTCAACCGATTCTCGTGAAATTTTATGAGCAGGTTCGATAATTGTATAGAATTTCTTTGTCGAGTCAGTTTTTGGATATTTAAAAAAAACTGGCGAGGTCTACACCTAACACAGCCTTCACATAACTTTCTATACAGGCTCGCGTACTTGAGATCAATGCTACCACTTAAATATCTCTCTCCAATCAAATTCCCCTAAATCCAATAAGACGTGCGCCGACTCCGGCCGTTTGATGTGATGATCCTACTTAAGGCGACCACTTCCAAGGCCGACTTTAACCAATTGGAAGCCCTGGGCACACTAGGGTAATGGGGCCCCTATGCCCTTGACAGATCACTAAATATTGGTTATCGTTTGGTGATCTGGCAGTAAGTAGTGGGCCCTTATCGATCGCGGGGCCCTGGGCAAGTGCTCTTAGTGCCCAGTGGGAAAGACGGCCCTGGCCACTTCGATATTAGTTGTTTCGATGTTAACCATGGTTGCAGAATGAGCCGATCGTGACGGTGAGGCAAGGCAGGCTGCAGGGCGCGGCGGACACGTTGTTGGATGGATCGTCGTACTACAGCTTCAAGGGTATCCCGTACGCGAAGCCGCCCGTTGGGCCGCTACGGTTTCGGGTAAGTTTCTGCCGCAGATATCGTACCGCCTACAGTGCCTTTACCATGAGTTTGCATGACCGTACTCGCTAGCGACTGCGTAAAAATTTATATGGGCAAAAGTATAGCGCCTCTTGCGGTTACGCAATAGAACTAAGAGTCGGCATACTAAATCGTTTACGCAGTCGCTAGTGAGCACAGTCATGTCAACTCATGGTAAAGGCACTGATGTGGAAGGATCCTTGTTTATACGACTATTGCTATTAGGCGATAGATTGCATGGGCAGATATTTTTGAACACTGTTGAAGTGACATGTGTATGTGCCTTGTCCGGGATTTGAAGCCAGGACCGTCAGCTTCGCGTAGACATGGTCACTAACCAGTAACCACTAGGTAACCGCCACGTACTGTAAACGTGGCCAAGGTCATCGTTCTGGCGGTGCCAAATATCTAATTAATACAAGTGAGTAACATGTTGCCGCAATTCCTTTATTTATTCAAGTGCCATGCTATTGCTATGCAGACTATTTGAATTTTAATTTCGCGAGCGCCACGTGCGATCTTTCTTTCTATACCTATCCAGCTTATATTGATTTATAAAAAAATACTGTTGCCTTTGTCGCTACTATTTCGTAGATGAACCTGCGGTTTATTGATAAAAAGACTATACGAGTAGGTAATATATCTGTCCCAATGTTTGCTAGCATATTTAATAATTAACCAATAGTTGACGACTATTGTTTACATACCTTTATTTTTATACTTCGCCGGTGGCAAACAAGCTTACGGTCCACCTGATGGTAAGCGGCCACCGCAGCCTATAGACGCCAGCAACTCCAAAGGAGTCACGTACACGTTGCCGACCCTATATAAAATTTGAGGATGCATGTAGACACAGAAGGGACACAGTGCATTCTCGGGAGCTCTGGCAACCAACACTACGTACTTGTATAGTAGATAATGTTATTATGGCTGAGGTCTGTAAGGCGGAGGTACTTCCCCAGTTGGGCTGCTCCAAATTCGAGCAAGATGACATTTTGCTGTGTCCCACCTCTCTTAAATTTACCTCTATTATTATGAAATAAGATTGAAAATGCCAAGCATTAGGTCAGTGTCGAGCATTGGGACGTTTACCTTATATCTAGTAGGTTATACCACTTAGATCTTCTGGTCATAGTCAGGTATTATTTAATTGAACTCCAAGAGTGTGACTAAAAATTTTACAATATTTGGACATGTTTTTTTTTCAGGCTCCCCTCCCTCCTCAACCCTGGCAGGGCATACGCACAGCCACAGAATATGGCCCCGTGTGCGCGCAAATAAGAGCTAGTCCCATTTTCCCGGTCAGCGAGAACGAGGACTGCCTGTTCCTCAACGTGTTCACCAAATCCCTCTACCACACCAAGGCCGTCATGGTCTTCATTCACGGAGGCTCCTTTTTATCTGGCTCCGGGAACGACGACTTTTACGGACCGAAGTTCCTCCTACAGCAAGATATTGTCCTAGTCACTTTGAACTATCGTCTCGAAGTGTTAGGATTCCTGAGCTTGGACACCCCCGAGGTCCCTGGAAACGCCGGTATAAAGGACCAAGTCGCTGCGTTTAAATGGGTAAAGGAGAACATTGCCCAATTTGGCGGAGATCCGAATAATATTACAATTTTTGGAGAAAGCGCCGGAGCTATCTCTGCATTGCTTCACATGTTATCACCAATGACTAGGGGATTGTTCCACAAAGTTATAGCTCAAAGTGGTACTATTCTAAGCGGAATAGAGTCCGGTAGAGATAGCAAGAGCAGGGCGTTTCGTGTAGGAAAATACTTGGGAAAAGATACCAAAAACACAACAGAACTGCTCGAGTTTTTAAGAAGTCTCCCAGCGGCAGACTTGCGTAATCTGACAGCTGCGACAAGCACGGAAGATGAGAGCTATAGATCACAACCGACGGGTTTTTTGCCTGTTGTCGAAACGAAATTCGATAATGTTGAAGCATTCCTCACCGAATATCCTATCGACAGTATCTTATCAAGGAGAATGCGCAAAGTTCCATTGTTGCTGGGATACAATTCTGCTGAAGCTATATTATTTATCCAAGATCGTTTAGGAAAAATAGACTTTTACAATGAAAATCCATCCTACGACGTGCCTGGACAAATCGCTGAAAGAGTGAGCTTAGAAAAACAGACCGAATTAGGCAAAAGAATTAGGAAGTTCTACATCGGTGACAGAGAGTTCACCAAGGAAGATTATAACCAAATTGTCGACATGTTGAGTGATAATATCTTGGTGTACGATACGCATAGATTAACTTACTTGTATTCCAAATACAATAGTCCTATCTACATGTACAGATTCAGTTTCGTCACTGACCTCAATATGTATAAAAGAATTACTGGCATGGGTCTGGACTTAAAAGGGGCATGTCATGCCGATGAACTGTTTTACATGTTCAACAATAACTATACTAAAGACGTGTATGAATCTCAAGATAATTTGAAGAATTACGTGTCAACTGTGACTAAACTGTGGACAGATTTCGCTAAAGCCAGGTTAGTAGGTATTTGTATGTTCATTAGGTACTGGCCCCACCGCCGGCGAGGAGCGAGTAATCTCATAGTAATGCTACTCGCTTGAGCGAGAAAACGAGTAGAATTACTATGAGAGTACTCGCTGCTCGTCGGCGGTGGAACAAGTGCCTTAAAATGAGTAGGTTGACTAACTGAACATGTGTTAACTTAATTATTGTGCAATAAGAACTACTACAAACTTAATATTTATAGAAATGAATTCATTCCTGATTGGTCGATTCCAATAAAGCTGTATTCTGGTTGGTTGATACCGAATACGAAATATTTTTTAGATTCTGTGATTGGTTAGTTCTGTGATTGGTGGATTTAATAGGTGACGTATTTTGATTGGCCAAATTAAAAAAAAAAATCATCAATATACAGGGCGTCCCACGGCTATGCCACATGGAGGGAAAGTACCTTGAATATTGTAGATGGAACATTTTACTGAAAGAAGACATTATTTGAATTTAAAAAACAATTTAAACTGCATTCACAGATATTTAAATAATTTTATGGTTGAACCGGGAATCGAACCCGTTACACTTTTTTAATAGGTAACAAAGACCCGTAGGATCATTATGAGCATTTCGTACTTACTAATTGACTTGTCATCCTAGAGTTTTTCTCTGTTGTGCGCCCGGGGTCCGCTTTAACACCTACGTAAGAACTACTTTCACAAAAACGACTGCTGTGTCTGCTTTTCCGGTCCAGAGCGAAATAAGACCTTGTTGGGAACTAGACCTTGTCCTTACTGACTCATATTCAGATTATAATAGATTCTCATAATTTCCAGCAACCCGACTCCAAGCGGCTGCCCAGGGTCGGCTGCGAGCTGGCCGGCGTACACGACGCGCAACAAACAGTTCCTGGACATCGACGTGGAGCTGTCCGCGGGCCGCTACGCCGAGCGGGAGCGGGTGCAGTTCTGGGACAACCTGTACTGTGAAGTCGGCCTGCCTTGTATTAAGAATAATTAGCTGTTTTATACTCAAACTCAAACTCGTTTATTGGTAATAATAGTATTACAAGACTTTTGACACTATTTATGTTATTAGTAACATTACAAAGAGAATTAGAAGTTGATTAAAATGAATGAAATACATTAAATTGAATACATGATTGATTAATACATTACAAATGGATAAATAATTAACAAATTCAGATTAAAATTGATAATAAGACATTACATTTCTCTCTTATAAATTTATTTGGCAAACATTATTCATAAATTCATTAAAACTATAATACGCCTGCTCGACAAGCCACGTTTTTAGTCTATGTTTGAAAGATAGGAGACTAGTTTGCGAAGTAATTGTCTCGGGCAATTATATCTATTATTATCATACTATGTAACATATATTTACAGAATGTTGAAAAGAGAATGTAACGGGGGGCATAAACCAGCATACACAATCTATTATTTGCCGCATTAGGGTTGCGGGCTGTAGCGACATAGTAAATGGGTCTTACACGGATTTAGGTTCGCGTCTTTTCTGTGAACATACCAAAAGTTAAGGGCTATAAAGTTTAATTTTGGATTGGACCAGTAACCCGCATAAAGAGTGTATCCGTTTCTATAAATCCCTGTAATATAAACTTAGCTAACATGCACATAAGCCGTTAACTATTGACCACAGGAGGAACGACTTGTTTTTTCAACTAAGTACTCGTATGACCCAAATTAACCCGCCGTCTACCGGTGCCTGGGATCCTAGGGCTTAATAGTACTTGGGTGACCGAGCTTCGCTCGGCGTTTACGTGTAGAAAACGAGTTTTCCATTAAGAGACCTAGCTGGATCGATTATACACCCCCGAAAACCAAGTTAATAACAGTAAACTTCATCGAAACCGTGAGAACCGTATCCGAGACCAAATGAATAAATATCCTACAAGAATTGCTCGTTTTATTTCAGTCTGACACATATATTAACAGATATATAGCGGGACAATCGCCATATGTGGCCTTAAGTGCCGACATAGGGGGAAATACTGCCACAGTTGTCAAGGACGAGAACCTTTTCATTTGTCATGCGATCCCTCCAGTGCCTTTACCATGAATTTACAT
The DNA here is from genome assembly GCA_963556455.1 of Epiblema foenella. Lineage (NCBI taxonomy): Eukaryota > Metazoa > Arthropoda > Insecta > Lepidoptera > Tortricidae > Epiblema > Epiblema foenella. The sequence continues at coordinate 4,971,587 of OY747105.1, forward strand.
GACCGTACTCGCCAGCGACTGCGTAAAAAATGGTATGGACAAAAGTACAGCGCCTCTGGCGGCTACGCAATAGAACTAAGAATCGGCATACTAAATCGTTTATGCAGTCGCTAGCGAGTACGGCCATGCAAACTCATGGTAAAGGTACAGGTGACTACGAGAGTCGTACGTAATCAGCGCATGTGGAAAGCATTGAGGCTGCACTCTTGTTTAGAGTTGTCGGGGCGATTCTCCGAGCGTCTGAATCGCTCGTTTCTAAAGTCATTATTGTCTACATAAAGTGGGGAAAAACAGGCGAAAACTTTGATCGAATAAGAATCAGGCCCGATAATGGTTTACGCTTTTGACGACCGCTTTAGCCTAGTTGGTAGTGACCCTGTCTACGAAGCTGGAGGTCCGGGTTCGAATGCCGGTCAGGGCATTTATTTGTGTGGTGAACACGAATATTTGTTTCTGAGTCTTGGATGTTTTTATGTATTCAAGTATATATTTATCTATATAAGTATGTATATCGACGCCTACGAGTAGTACCCATAGTACAAGCTTTGCTTAGTTTGGGAATAGCTCGATTTGTGTAAGATTGTACACAAATATTTATTTATTTTTACAAAACTTTACTCTGATCATCGTCTCCTTTAACAATATTTATTGAAACGACAATAAGGAAAATAAACCGCCGCAAAAACGCTGGATATTCGCCCGTCCACCCATCAGTTGAGAATAACCCTTTCCGATGTATTTTTTTGTACAACATCCTTGGCAAACAGTCTTACGGTGTACTTGACAGCACCAAAGAATACAAGCTTCCGGCTCCTGAAGAATCACAAGCGCGTTGCCGACCCTTTATTGACTTGAAGATTCGTTGTGTCGTATTCGGCACTAAATGGAACGCTTCCTCGTGCATACAATACGAACTATAGGTAAGTAGATCATACTTTACTCCTTGATGTACCTACTTATGCCTTGAAGAACTCAATGGTGAAAAGTGAAACACGACGAGGAAAAACCATTTGATATTGCCAGTAAATTACTTTAAATGAACATTTGTGACTAAATAATCCATTCAAATATCAACCTTATGTTTTCAACAAGAAGGTTATAATTTTAATAACAGTGTTTGTATTGTTTTTGTTCTTTTGAAATTTCACCCACACTATCATGTAACATTTATAAATACCTGGTACTGGCTTCGGACTGATTCATTCAAAGTCACACTGTCATTTAAACAACAAAAATGTATACATGTGTCCTACAACTAAAAGGGTGTCACCTATTAGTTTTGTTTTGTGTTTATGTACTGTATTCAGCAAAATACGCAGTGTTTTGTACAAAGGTTTGTAAAATAACAGCTTCAAAATATTAATGAAATACTAAGTACGGGGGTGAAAGTGTTAACTATAACAGGTATTCTCATTCTCCTCTAGTACTTGATACAACTTGTTCTCTTTTGGTTTCTATTCTCCTATCTTATTTTTTAAATATGTTATTGTAAATTGTAACTTTAATTTGATGTCTTGGTTTGGCTAAATATTTCTACGCCGCAGTTACCGACAGAACATGCGAAATTAGTTTCGCGTAACATTCTACTAACCAAAATTGTACCATATTCTTTGGAATAAAGTTATTGTTATTATGTATCTCTCCTTTGGGATATCACGGCACAATGTCCGGTCCTTTTGAGATACGATAATGTATTTTATGTACACCTAGCGAATACTATCTCTGCCTACACTATTGAGGAGATACAGCAAGAGACAGCCTGCTCGACAAGCCACGTTTTTAGTCTATGTTTGAAAGATAGGAGACTAGTTTGCGAAGTAATTGTCTCGGGCAATTATATCTATTATTATCATACTATGTAACATATATTTACAGAATGTTGAAAAGAGAATGTAACGGGGGGCATAAACCAGCATACACAATCTATTATTTGCCGCATTAGGGTTGCGGGCTGTAGCGACATAGTAAATGGGTCTTACACGGATTTAGGTTCGCGTCTTTTCTGTGAACATACCAAAAGTTAAGGGCTATAAAGTTTAATTTTGGATTGGACCAGTAACCCGCATAAAGAGTGTATCCGTTTCTATAAATCCCTGTAATATAAACTTAGCTAACATGCACATAAGCCGTTAACTATTGACCACAGGAGGAACGACTTGTTTTTTCAACTAAGTACTCGTATGACCCAAATTAACCCGCCGTCTACCGGTGCCTGGGATCCTAGGGCTTAATAGTACTTGGGTGACCGAGCTTCGCTCGGCGTTTACGTGTAGAAAACGAGTTTTCCATTAAGAGACCTAGCTGGATCGATTATACACCCCCGAAAACCAAGTTAATAACAGTAAACTTCATCGAAACCGTGAGAACCGTATCCGAGACCAAATGAATAAATATCCTACAAGAATTGCTCGTTTTATTTCAGTCTGACACATATATTAACAGATATATAGCGGGACAATCGCCATATGTGGCCTTAAGTGCCGACATAGGGGGAAATACTGCCACAGTTGTCAAGGACGAGAACCTTTTCATTTGTCATGCGATCCCTCCAGTGCCTTTACCATGAATTTACATGACCGTACTCGCCAGCGACTGCGTAAAAAATGGTATGGACAAAAGTACAGCGCCTCTGGCGGCTACGCAATAGAACTAAGAATCGGCATACTAAATCGTTTATGCAGTCGCTAGCGAGTACGGCCATGCAAACTCATGGTAAAGGTACAGGTGACTACGAGAGTCGTACGTAATCAGCGCATGTGGAAAGCATTGAGGCTGCACTCTTGTTTAGAGTTGTCGGGGCGATTCTCCGAGCGTCTGAATCGCTCGTTTCTAAAGTCATTATTGTCTACATAAAGTGGGGAAAAACAGGCGAAAACTTTGATCGAATAAGAATCAGGCCCGATAATGGTTTACGCTTTTGACGACCGCTTTAGCCTAGTTGGTAGTGACCCTGTCTACGAAGCTGGAGGTCCGGGTTCGAATGCCGGTCAGGGCATTTATTTGTGTGGTGAACACGAATATTTGTTTCTGAGTCTTGGATGTTTTTATGTATTCAAGTATATATTTATCTATATAAGTATGTATATCGACGCCTACGAGTAGTACCCATAGTACAAGCTTTGCTTAGTTTGGGAATAGCTCGATTTGTGTAAGATTGTACACAAATATTTATTTATTTTTACAAAACTTTACTCTGATCATCGTCTCCTTTAACAATATTTATTGAAACGACAATAAGGAAAATAAACCGCCGCAAAAACGCTGGATATTCGCCCGTCCACCCATCAGTTGAGAATAACCCTTTCCGATGTATTTTTTTGTACAACATCCTTGGCAAACAGTCTTACGGTGTACTTGACAGCACCAAAGAATACAAGCTTCCGGCTCCTGAAGAATCACAAGCGCGTTGCCGACCCTTTATTGACTTGAAGATTCGTTGTGTCGTATTCGGCACTAAATGGAACGCTTCCTCGTGCATACAATACGAACTATAGGTAAGTAGATCATACTTTACTCCTTGATGTACCTACTTATGCCTTGAAGAACTCAATGGTGAAAAGTGAAACACGACGAGGAAAAACCATTTGATATTGCCAGTAAATTACTTTAAATGAACATTTGTGACTAAATAATCCATTCAAATATCAACCTTATGTTTTCAACAAGAAGGTTATAATTTTAATAACAGTGTTTGTATTGTTTTTGTTCTTTTGAAATTTCACCCACACTATCATGTAACATTTATAAATACCTGGTACTGGCTTCGGACTGATTCATTCAAAGTCACACTGTCATTTAAACAACAAAAATGTATACATGTGTCCTACAACTAAAAGGGTGTCACCTATTAGTTTTGTTTTGTGTTTATGTACTGTATTCAGCAAAATACGCAGTGTTTTGTACAAAGGTTTGTAAAATAACAGCTTCAAAATATTAATGAAATACTAAGTACGGGGGTGAAAGTGTTAACTATAACAGGTATTCTCATTCTCCTCTAGTACTTGATACAACTTGTTCTCTTTTGGTTTCTATTCTCCTATCTTATTTTTTAAATATGTTATTGTAAATTGTAACTTTAATTTGATGTCTTGGTTTGGCTAAATATTTCTACGCCGCAGTTACCGACAGAACATGCGAAATTAGTTTCGCGTAACATTCTACTAACCAAAATTGTACCATATTCTTTGGAATAAAGTTATTGTTATTATGTATCTCTCCTTTGGGATATCACGGCACAATGTCCGGTCCTTTTGAGATACGATAATGTATTTTATGTACACCTAGCGAATACTATCTCTGCCTACACTATTGAGGAGATACAGCAAGAGACAGCACCCGCTAAGGCCGCTAAGTGCAAGAGCTATTGCGAAAAGAATGGAAACTACACCGGTTTTATGGGAAGGAACTTGTGGGACTGGTTGCTGGGATATTGATGAGACAACGGGACGCCTGCCATATGGCATGTCTTATCTCGGTAATCAGGGCAGACGATGACCCCCGCTCCGAGGTGGGCCGCCCTATAGAAGCTACCGGATGGCAGCGGGGGTAGCAACACTGGTATAAGCAGCTCCGGGTGTAGAGAGGTGCGGCTTCGGTTTCACCGTCGGGGGGTTTACCCCCGTGTGCGGGTTTCCTCGTTATTACGCCATTACGTGTAATACACTTCCACTCCGCGAGCATATAGCTCTGGCACCTCACTCTGACCGGCCGGTAAAGGCAAGCTAGAGGTGACCGGATGGCAGCGGGGGTGGCAACACTGGTGTAAGTAGCTCCGAGTGTAGAGAGGTGCGGCTTCGATTTCACCGTCGGGGGGTTTACCCCCGTGTGCGGGTTTCCTTGTTATTACGCCATTACGTGCAATACATTTCCATTCCGCGAGCATATAGCTCTGGAACCTCACTCTGACAGGCCGGTAAAGGCAAGCTAGAGAGAGAGGTGAGAGTCCTGCTGGGGTCCACTTCTCTCTCCAACAAAGGCAAGCGGAGAGAGGAGCCTGACCGACTCTCCGAGGCAAGGGGTCCAAGGGAAGCCACTTCCCATTCAGCTCGGCACAAGCTGCCCTGTTATATTATTATAATTTTATTTCGTACACTAGGTACCTAACTAGTTGATATTTCTCTGATATTTTAGGGTTCTAAAAAGGTAAAAAACGAACCCTTGTGGTTCACTCTATCTCTCGGTTGATCTGTGCTCGGTCACATCTCTAAATATGTCCATTTTAATTTCTGTGAAAAATTACCGATACAAGGTGGGGAAAATTTCAAGGTCTAGTGACTATGGCAAGTGAGGTGTCATAAAGCCGCCGTCCCCTGGCGAAAAAAATAAACAATAGCATTCTTTTGTTATGATCCCTGGGATCCCAGGGACCGGTAGACGACTGGGGGCTTTGCACATTCCGTACAAATTTTCTTTTTTTAAGGTGGAAAATTTAGATTTATGAACGAAAATGTAAAAATAAATCCTGAATTATGGAGTCGGGACGGGTCTGTCTGATATTGATCTGGGTATGGAACCCTCGGTGCACGAGTCGTTCTCGCCCTTGACCGGTTTTTATTATATAGTGTGCCTTCGGAGTATATATGGGTAAGAATTCTTCAGTTTCATCATGTCGTCGCCATCCAGGTACCCACATATAACGCAGGGTACAATTTGCTCACATATATTACAATACGATGCTAGGATGACTTTTGTGTCAGGGTAGCCATTATAGGTGCTACTTTTATTATCTAGAGGTAATAGGTTCGAACCCCGCTTGGTACTGGTTATTTAAAAAAAGGAAAACATCGGCGAAAGGAAAACACGAGAAAACCAGTCTAATCACAATAAGGTCTAGTTAGGCTCGGTTTTATAAAAATCCGTTAGACCTTATGTCGGTTTGTTATGTCAAAAAATGTACTGAGTTACTGAAATTTGATCTGACATTTGGGTCATTGTCAGATTTAGGTTCGCGTCTTTTCGGTGGACATATCAAAAGTTAAGGGCCACAAAACTTAATTTTGGATTGGTTTAGTAACCAGCGTAAACGGTGGTTCCATAACTATAAATCCATGTAATAAAAATATAACTTACATGTATATAAGCTGTTAACTATTGACCACCGGATGGACAACTTTTTTTTTTACTACTGACATTGACCCATTTGGTCTAACGGATTTTTATAAAACCCGGCCTTAATCTAGTTAATTACTAAGGTATAGTATTGTTGTCAAGGCGTCAGAGTGTGTCCGGATGGAGGCTCTTTTATTGTTTCTGTTGCTTTAAGCAGATATATATATAGATAGATAAGAAGCCGCTATCATCAGGACAGCCGGCTTGCTGTGGAAAGAGGTGGCACAGGACAGCCTTTGCTCGAATAGTATTTTACAGTATACATTATAAGAAAGATGTCGTGTGCAATAACTAGTTTAACGGTTCGATCACACCTCTGCTTAAAATACGTTGACGGTGCGTTAACCCAGTGTAGGCGAATCTTTAGTCTTGATAGTCTATATTAAATGAGGACGACTGGTTTAGGTTGGCGATAAGCGCCTCTAGTGTAGGGGGCGTATTGGTGATACCTAAGTAATTAACGATAAAGCAAATATATGGGGAGTGCTCGGAGGTATTGTTCGGAATGATCCCTGCCGCATCTTTTCGTCATCGTCCTACGCGTCAGCATTTCCATCCTCACCATTTTGATGGTTGGCAGTCCAAAACTGTGCGTTTCTCAAGAAATTTCCTGCCTCGCACAACCAAACTATGGAATCAACTGTCGCCTGCGGTATTTCCGGATCGATATGACTTTCAAACCTTCAAGAAAAGAGCGTATTCCCTTCTGAGAGGCCGGTAACGCACTTGCGACTCCTCTGGTGTTGCAGGTGTTTATGGGCGACGGTAATTGCTTACCATCAGGCGATCCGTCTGCTTGTTTGCCCCCTATAACATAAAAAAAATATATATGGCTTATTTATAGCGGCCTTACAGTCAATATCAGCTAGAGACGAATGTAGGTCCATAGGTCTTAATGCCAGCCAATTTACGACGGAAAATAAACTACCTGGAAACAGGCGCGGATCCAGGATTTAGTTCATGGGGGGGGGGCACTTTCGAACTTTCCGAAAATAAAACTGACTTTTGATAACTGTTTTTATTGTCAGAACATATTTCCTACGTCAGGACATAGGCAATTGCCCTCCCCTGACACAACTTCAGGGGGGGGGGGGGGGGGGGCAATTGCCCCTGTTGCCCCCCCCCTGTATCCGCGCCTGCCTGGAAATTAAGTGACCACAAGCCACCTCCTGAGGAATACCGCAACTTCGGGAATTCTGGAGACCTTACAATCAAGAACACATCACCTACTGAATGAGTCATCAGCAAATGAGCCAAAACTGCACATATATATTTTATGATTGTAATAGGTAAAACAAACTTAACTCAAATATACATCTGTGAAATTAAAATTGTGCGAAAAATAATTCGTCCACTTTTACCACCAGTGTTATATTTATATGGGTTTATACTATTTATAGCAGTCTTCTGTAATGTAAGGATTCACATTAGAAGGCCCGAGTCAGTGCGGCTCGCGTATAACTAGAGTTTTAGGGAAATGTGAACATTCTATGGAGTGATATGGGACTTGAACTTTCTACACAGTAATTACATTTCGTATTTAAAAAACAGCGCCACCCTGCGCCTAGCACTTTTGGTTTCCTGGGGCTGCTTGCGACTATTGCTATTGCCATTTAAACATGAAGTCTCATTTTTGTATGAGGCTCAAATTCCCCTAACTCTAGCAAGACGTGCGCCGACTCCGGTCGTTTGATGTGAAGCCTACATGAGGCGACCACTGTTCGATGTTAACCATGGTTGCAGAATGAGCCGATCGTGACGGTGAGGCAAGGCAGGCTCCAGGGCGCGGTGGACAAGTTGTACGATGGATCGTCGTACTACAGCTTCAGGGGTATCCCGTACGCCAAGCCGCCCGTTGGATCGCTACGGTTTCGGGTAAGTTTCTGCGATGTGGACAATATATTAGATTTTTACAACAATGGCAATGTTAATGCACCACACACACACAAACGTACACGGTACACTTGACCTTTAACAGGAAATATAATTTTAAAATTTAATATCACGCAAATGGATTCCTGAATCAAAAAATCGTTTGATAATACCAACAATATTTTTCCTAGCGCTATCCCAGTACAGTTGCTACGTAATCCAAATATTTAGCTTAGACACTAGTTTTTACGAAAATGACTACCATAGAGGTGCGTACCTGCCTTGGGTAGGGTCAGATGGCAGTGGCATGTGCCATCAGACCTCCTATACCCAAGGGGAAAACTAGACCTCATGGGATTAGGCTGGTCAAGTGAGTGGGCAATTAGAAGTTTTGAACCCGGTCTCGAACATAGCTTAGCTTGCCTGCCAAAATACGGGAGTGCTCAATTAGTAACCAGTCAAAGCGTCAGTTTTGCGTAGGCAGGGTCAGTTCACTGACCACTTGGCTAATCCTGGTTCATCAAAAATAAACGTGGCAGAGGTCACCGTTCTGCCAGCAGGTACCAAATAAATAATGCTAGTGAATAACACGTTGTCGCAATTCCTTTATTTATTGAAGTGCTATATATACTATTATCCGAATAGGTATGTACTATATTGATATATAGAAAGTAGTTGAGTTAATTGCCTTTGTCTCTACTATAAATTTCAGAGACGACGTAATGTACCTACAGGTTATTGAGTGAATTAATTTAGTTAAGGCATACTTAGTGCCTAGCATTGAGTTAGTGTCGAGCATAGTTTACCATATACATATAGGTAGGGTTAGACCATTGAAACCACCACATAGCCGCCAAACGACGAGGCTATGAAACTGTTTTCAACAGTTGAACATGTTTTTTTCAGGCTCCCCTTGCTGCTCAACCTTGGCAGGGCATACGCAAAGCCACCGAATATGGTTCCGTGTGCGCGCAAACCGAATCTGACGTTTTCCTGGGCAGCGAGGACTGCTTGTTCCTCAACATCTTCACGAAATCCCTGCAACAGCCGAAAGCCGTCATGGTTTTCATCCACGGCGGCTCCTACTTATCTGGCTCCGGGAACGACGATCTTTACGGCCCGAAGTTCCTCCTACAGCAGGATGTTGTCTTAGTCACTTTGAACTATCGTCTCGAAGTCTTAGGATTCCTGAGCTTGGACACCCCTGAGGTCCCGGGAAACGCTGGCATGAAGGACCAAGTTGCTGCATTGAAATGGGTAAAGGAGAACATTGCCCAATTTGGTGGAGATCCGAATAATATTTCTATTTTTGGGGAGAGCTCCGGAGGGTGCTCTGTGACGCATCACATGATATCGCCAATGTCTAGGGGATTGTTCCACAAAGTTATTGCTCAGAGTGGCACGAGTCTCCACGATTGGGCGTTAGGTAGAGATAGTAAGAACAGGGCGTTTCGTGTAGGAAAATATTTGGGAAAAGATACCAAAAACACAACAGAACTGATCGAGTTTTTAAGAAGTCTCCCAGCGGCAAACTTGACTAATCTGACAGCTGCGACGAGCACGGAAGATGAGAAATATAGAGGACTACCGGAACGTTTTTTGCCTGTCGTCGAAAAGAAATTCGATAACGTTCAAGCGTTCCTGACCGAAAAACCTATCGACAGTATCTTGTCGCGAAGAATGCGTAAAGTTCCGATATTACTAGGATACAATTCTGCTGAAGCCATAATAATGATCCAGGATCGCTTGGAGAAGCTGGACTTTTACAATAATAATCCATCCTACGACGTACCTAAAGAAATCGCTGAAAGAGTGAACCAAAACAAAATGACTGAATTAGGCAAAAGAATTAGGAAGTTCTACATCGGTGACAGAGAGTTCACAAAGGAAGATTATAAGGAAATTGTCAATATGTTGAGTGATACGCACTTTGTGTATGATACGCATAAATTCAGTTACTTGTATTCCAAATACAATAACCCTATCTACATGTATAGGTTCAGTTTCGACAGTGATCTTAATGTTTTCAAGAATTATACTAAAATGGGTCTGGACATACCAGGGGCAAGTCATGCCGACGAACTGTTTTACATGTTCAACAATGATTTTACTAAAGACGTATATGAGGCAAAAGATAATTTGAAGAATTACGTGTCAAAAGTGACTAAACTGTGGACAGATTTCGCTAAAGTCAGGTTAGTGCGAGTACCTAAAGTCTATTCATCCTTATGCTCTTATCATGTAGACAAATGTGATGTCAAAAATTGAAGAAAAACTAGTAGAAACTATATTTTTCTGTGATAACTTGGTTGAATTAAATACTTTGTAAGCCTCTTTAAGTACCTATGCATTATAATCCCCTTATTCATAAAATTTAACAAACCTCTTGTAACTAAAATGGCTTTTGTCACTGTCTTACAAGCGCAGTGTCAAAGTGACAGATAAGGAAAAACGAACTGCAGCGGCTAATTAACGAAAATAGGTTTGTTGAACGTTTATGAATAAGGGGGTGAGTAATTATTATTGTGTAATCCTAGAGAAGTGTGATAATGTGTTCAAGTGTTTGTTTAGGTACATGACACGTAAGGATGAATAGACTTTAGGTAATACTTTAAGATTAGTAGGTATTAATATGTTGAGATAAATCCCTTGTAAAAAGATTGGCCAAGTGGGAGTCGGACTCACGCACAAAGGGTTCCGTACCTATAAAAACAGCAAAATAATTATTTTATTCTGTTTTTTAGTATTTGTTGTTATAGCGGCAACAGAAATACATGATGAGTGAAAATTTCAACTGTCTAACTATCACGGTTCATGAGATACAGCCTGGTGACAGAAGACCCGTACCTGTTATCATGAGCATTTAGTACTGACTGACTCATCTTCCTAGGATTTGTCCCGGTTGTGCCCTAAGGAGTACAGGGTCCGCTTCTACAAATAATCCCAAGATTTGGCGTAGAAACTAGTTTTACGAAAGCAACTGCCATCTGACCTTCCTGCCCAGAGGGTAAACTAGACCTTGTCCGTACTGATTGATATTCAGATCAAAAATTAGAGAAAAAAAAATGGTTTCGAGCAGGATTCGAACATGAGCGACTACTCCGAACTTCGTATCATGTCGTCCCTTTCACTCATTCAGTGTACACGAGAGTGAAAGGGACAGGCTCTGCGACATTCTGGCATTCGCGGCCAATCGCTCTAGCCTCTGAGCTACGGGAGCACCCATGCTCGGCCGCCAAATTCCTCAACCACCCTCAGATTATAATATATTCTCATAATTTCCAGCAACCCGACTCCAAGCGGCTGCTCAGGGTCGGCCGCGAGCTGGCCGGCGTACACGACGCGCAACAAACAGTTCCTGGACATCGACGTGGAGCTGTCCGCGGGCCGCTACGCCGAGCGGGAGCGGGTGCAGTTCTGGGACAACCTGTACTGTGAAGTCGGCCTGCCTTGTATTAAGAATAACTAACTGTTGTACAATCATCAGTGTCATAATGTAACATTAAATAAATAAATAATAAATAAATATTAGAGGACAATCTTACTCAAATCGAACTAGGCACAGTAAGCTCAAGAAGGCTTGTGTTATGGGTACTAGACGACTATTCGCCCTGACCGGGATTCGAACCCAGGACCGTCAGCTTCACAGGCAGGTGCACTACCCACTAGGCTAAACCGGTCGTCACAACATTATTTTTGAAAAGAGAAAATAATAGGGGGCAATAAAAGATGGTGTCTTTTATTCACCGCATGGGGGCTGTAACGACATATGTAAATTATCACTACATAGTATAAAACAAAGTCGCTTTCTCTGTCCCTATACCTTTAAAACTAAGCAACGGATTTTGATGCGGTTTTTTTAATAGATAGAGTGATTGAATAGGAAGGTTTATATATATAATAACATCCATTAAATAGTGCACCCGTGCGAAGCCGGGGCGGTTCGCTAGTTACCTATAAAATAATAAAATAGTACTTACCTATTTTTTCCGAAGAAAACGAGGTATTCTGAATGGATCTATACGCTCCCGAAAACCACCTTTTGTCTGAGTCTTAAGGTAGGTTACTAGACGTTACATACTAGTCGACGATGATAGGTATCCATTAAGATACATATAATTTAAACCTCCAAGGCTCAGACACAAACATTCATGCTCATTACGAGTACACAAATAATTCGAACGCAGGACATTCCAATAAGTTTAATATTATAAATAATTTGAATACCTACAGTTGCCCAAAAAGTGGTACTTTATATTGCTGTATATCGTGCGCAAAGTGGGATTTCGCGTACTAATGCTTTTTACTTTTCCAATGTTTTTTAAACTGTTGGTCCAAGCCATACATCGAACCGAAAAGGTTTAGGGTCAATCAGTTTACTTATTCATTTAATAAAGCATTTGGCATTAAAACTATACTTCTATTATATTTAAAACATTAAAATTACATATTAGATCCTTACATAAATAATATTATATATATATATATATATATATCGAATATTAAAAAAATTTAAACTGTTTTGAAAAGTTGCCTGTTTGAGTGGGTAAAGCAATGATTGGAAACGAGTATTATGCGTAACCTCCGATAATAGAGTATTACGCAAGACCGCCGCGCCGGATTAATGAACGTTTGTTTTGTTTCGCCAAAACATACTTTTATTTATTAATTTTGTAATGACGTTTCGTATTGTTTTATTAATATTTTGGTGAAATGTGCGTTTTACACGATTGTTAAATAAAATGTATTGTAAAAGTACCTAAGCCTTATTTAAATTAGTTGTGTCGTAACTGTATCAAAAAACGTCGTTTGATATACGTGCGGAAGTGTCATTTTCACTCGTCTCGAGCACAACTCGGGACTCGTAAAAAATGACAAACCTTCTACACTGCATCAAACGTATTATTACTACGAGTTCCAGCCTCCGCCTAAACAAAATGTGGTTCCGCCAATGAATTATTGTGACAGGATACTATTTTGTGGTAGTATGTATGACTAGCTTCTACTGTCCATAGTCTCCATTGTAGTTATAGTAGTAGCATATTACTTGTATTTATTAATGATTATATCCTTTTTAAACATTATATTGGCCAATATTTGAAACAGTAAATTAAATTAATAAATTCAGTTCTTATGACTCGACAAACTTACTTTAAAAATATGGCTTAATTTGGAACTAACCAATCCTCTTACTATCTTCCCTACCGTGTTTTCCAGTGGCGCCACCGCTCGCCGCACCAATAACTTGGCGGTAGAAAACCGCGCGCGGACGAAATAAACACGGTGGGCCAATTACCACAAAATCGCAACAAAAAAATATTTCTTTTTATGAAAATATACACTTTGCTATTAGTACAGGTGTTTCCAAGTTTGATAATGAATCTATCCCTTGTTATTCTATATTTGTATGGCACATTTCCGATTAAATTGGCGATATGTAATCAAAAATCCACCAATAGAAATGGCTTATTCGGTCTGTAGTCTTATCTCACCACTTGAAACACATTCAGTGTAAATAAGGATTAGTGATTTTATCAACAATACTGTGGCTAGGAATTATTTTCAATCGCCCATTACATGCGCGAATGCGAAATCGCACAATTGTGCAAATATGTCGATTTGTTTAATATTACTTATTTATTTATGTTTTTTTTTGTTTTTATGATATTTTGAGGGTTCGCTTGGTTTTTATGTGTTTTATGGAACAGCGTAGGCGCCGCTACGCAGCGCGTAGACAGGCTACGCCCGAGCGACACAAGCGGGCACTTGGAATACTGCTATCATTTTGACGTCGTTCCTTGTATTTCATTTGAATTATAGAATAGCACTTATAAGAAATATACTTCCATTTTTAACATTTATATGGTTCAGGAACAATTAGGTAGATACTGTTAATAATCCCTGCCGTATACGTTAATTGCAGAAAAAAATAATTACTTATACACTGTACTTACAAACAAGCATTGCTTCAGTGCGACAGACTTCTACTTGGTGAAAGTATTGTAAAATGTAACTAAATTGAATTTGGGTTTAAATAATAAATAAAATAAATATATTATATAAAATACGCATAGATAAATAAACTAGTGGCTCTGTGAGCTGTAGACCTCGTGAGTAAGGTTTTTTATCATTTCCAAAATCTGACATTATAAAAAAGATCAATTATGAATATCGAACCAGCTAACAAAATTTTACAGAAGCGATTGAAAAATGCGATCTGTAGAGGACAACAAACCGAAATTCGGACGCAGAAACTTACAAAATCTTTGAAATAAAAATTATTTTTAAAATTTTTCAATAACTGACTAGACATAAAAAATCTACCGGACCTGCTCACAAAATTTCACGAGAATCGTTTGCGAAATGCGACCTGTAGAGGAGAACAAACCGTTGAACAATTTTTTTGTTAATTTCCAAAAATTTATTCGACAAAAAAATCTGTATATTTATTCAACCTGCTCACAAAATTTCACGAGAATCGGTTGAGAAATGCGACCTGTAGAGGAGAGCAAACCGTTGAACAAGTTTTTTTTTTAATTTCCAAAAGATTATATTTACATAAAGTTTAAGTGTTATAAAATGAATGAGGCATCAAATGAACGCATGTTGAAAACAAACCAAGATATTTTTAACGAAGATGTTTCCATACACACTTCGTTCATATAAAATATTGGTAACCTGAACTAGTTCATTTAATTAGTAACGTAAAAGTAACCAAACAATGAATAAATGCTTTAAATAATCAAAAATATACCTAGATATCCAATTACGTTCTCTCGAATATTAATTAGCTATAGAGTGTATAATATTACAATCATTCAAAACACTTAAATAAGTTTTGTATCTATGTTTTGATTTCAGTATGTATTGTAGTAATACGAATAATAAGCAATAATCTTTATGAATATTTACTTAACAATACAATACGCAAAATGTCGTCCGAAGCAAATCACCGCTCGGCGAATATACATATGTTACTGTAGTAACAAACGCATATTGCAAAAATTAATGAAACTACTATCTTTCACACACCTGTAGGCACCAGAATATTCCCACGGTATTATCACTTCCTATAGGTACCATATATTAATAACCTTTCTGCATTTGAGCAAATGTTATGTTTAACACGTTTTACAAATGTTTTAGATGTAATAAAGTTCATAAATATGTCAGGTTTTGACAAGTTGTCATTGCATGTCACGATAAGAGTGTATTAGTGTGTCGTGGGTGCAACGGAGTGCATGGTTGTTATCATGGACGCTTAAAGATTATGAGAGGTAAGCGAAGAACGAGGATAACGCTAACATGCTCTAACTGTATTTTATTATAATAGTTATACCTAAAGATAAACGGTAAATTACCATAATATCATGGATTTTTAGAATATCTGGGTCCAGTTTTTTTAAACAAACCAGTTAAATTATAGATAGACTAATTAGATTGAATTAATAGTACTTAAGGATCAGAAAATCTCAAGCACACAAATTTGTTGGTTCTCACTACTTGAGAACCAACAAATTTTAAGAATTTTACTTCACATACTTATACTGCAGTTGAGCCACAGTGTAGAATAACAATAAAAACTCTGCCATCAAAAAACATTTTGCACTCTCATTCACCCTTTCTTTTACCGTTTAGTGCACAGTGGGTCTGCATAGAGTTGCTCGGTCATTATTTACAACCCTTTGGATAAGCCCTTAACAACAAACCTTTTTAACATTTTAAAACGTCATCCAACAATGGATGATGTATGTTTTTTTCTAACCTGCCAGGATTAAAGGGAATTTGTAAATGTTTTAATATTTAAAAGATTAGCGTCATGTACTGTATTAAGTACAAGTAAATATTATTGTTATAATATTTGTTTGCGAAAAAGATTTCGAATTTTTAATATTTTGTTTCGTAGAGTTTAGACATCATTTCCAAGTTTCTTTATGCACACATTATAATAATTAAAATACGACGCAAACGTAGTATTTAAAAACATAAATAATACTTTTTTCTGTTTTATTTCTAAAAAAAAATCTCGAAAATCTCTTTCAAAATAATTAAAACGTTTGATACAGGCAGTTTGTGGTCTCTGAACTACCAACCACCTCTGACTAGGAGATGGTTGAGTATAATCTTAATATCAAAAATGTATTGTGCCACTATAAATATGAATATCAGTGGCAAAATTAATTTTAAATATGTATTTTGCCTCTGTATTTAATAAAGCAGATTGTTTAATTCAATTTAGGTATTGCTAAAACTACAGTTCAATTTCGTGCAAACAACTTTTTTTGCTATTTTGAATCAAATGAGATCCGTGTAGACCCTTAGAAAGGAAATCTCTCTAAAACCTTTAATTAAACAAGGTAAGTTGATAAGCCTGAAACAAGCGAATAATCGCTTGCGCCGGCGAGTCCGCAGAATTATGTTCGGTGCGCGGCGAGCCGAGGGCGCGTGCGCACACGGGGTTGGCTAGTGCTGAGACTAGTTATCGATACGTGGCTGTCATAATTTGTTATACAAATTATAGTACTTTTCAGAGGTAATTGAAACTTATTGTCAAATTATAAATATATAATAAAATAAATAAAATTAGGGCACAATCTTACACAAATCAATTAGCCCAAAGAAGCTTCAATAAGGCTTGTGTTAAGAGCACTAGACGATGATATATTTAATAGATACAAATATTAAAATATATAGAAAACATTCAATACTCAGAAACAAATATTCATACTCATAACACAAATATTTGCCGTAACAGGGATTCGAACCCAGGACCGTCAGCTTCGCAGGCAGGGTAGGTACCCACTAGGTTAAACCGGTCCTTAATATACTTTATTTTTGTCAGTACAGTGATGTTTTTTCGGCCTGAAAGGGATAAAAAAACATACTGAACTGGACTCTTTTTACCTTATAACCGAATATAGCGATAAACACGCACCAAAGATTCGTTTTACTAAATAAGAATATACCTATCCTTAGTAGATACATACCATTTTTATTGATTTGTATAGTAATTAAATTCTTAAATTTTACAAAGACCGGCATAACATAAACAGGGATTGGAACGTCAAAACTCGTCGGAAAACCCCAGAAAGTATATCGATATTTCTCCTCTTCCACAGCCCTACCTTTTGGCTCCTAACCCTTCAACTGCTACACATGTCGTAGTAATGCATTCATGGGCTCTCGAGCGTGGCGGCGCAAAGTAACTAAACGGACACACCCCAAGCTTTCATTTATTATTTTAAACGGCAACTCATAATTTCAGATTGGAGCAATGGTAGGGTCGAGTTGGAGTACCAAAATAGAAATTTGACCTTAATATTTAAAGTACCTACACGAATCATTCATTTTAGTTGGATATGACTAAATTTTGAAATGAAAAAGTAAATAAATAATACTCTGCTCTCCATGCTCTTAAAGTTAACTTGTACTCAGAAATGTATGTCTTTTGCATAAAATTAAAAATTATAATAACTAACAGGTTCACTAAATAAATATTAATCACTTTACAAAAACGTCGCATGGAAATTTAATATTTTTAGTTTTTGTATTTGAGTCGTACGTTACGTAGACCCCTTTCTACATAGATTCCATAAATTCTATTTTGTTAACTCGTATATCTATGGAGCATAAAATTAACGCTTTTTAACCCTACCAACGACCAATGCGACATGACGCGATTTGTCAGCAATCGGCGAGAAATTTCCGATGAACTGTGACGGTAACCATTTTTGTAACAATGTGTTCGTACTTCACCATTCACAGCTGATGGTGAGGAATGTGTGACTGATTAATTATACTATATAGGACGTATAAATGGGACAGAAAGTTTCTACAGGATCCGGTTTTTAAATATTTAGAAAAAATAAAATAGAATGTAAAATCCTGTCATTGTTTAATCAATTTATTTAACCTTTGTTCCACACGTCGAACTTATCATAGTCGTAGTATGTATTCCGTTTGCAATATATTATATATATAAATAAATAAAGATTTAATCAGCAGTATATTTTTTTTATTGTGATACCTCAAATATATAGGTTTTTACTTAAAATACGTATCGTATTATAAATAACAAAAAATACAAACAGTGTTTTGCGCTATCGACGTTAGAATGATGGTCGGGATTCTGCTTTAATTTTTATTTTAATGTTGACAAAATTCAGAGCAAAAGTCGCAACAGATGTGCCCACGACGTGCCAATAAAGATCAATAAAAAATAACCCGAATCCGTGTCTGATCAAATATTGATATAATTTATTGCGTGTCAATAAAAGGGTTGCAATAAAAAAAGTCGCGTTTCACGCACTATTAACCCATTAGAGATATCATACCGTGATGGCGCAAGGTGCATGACAACTTTGTGACTGCAGTTTTTACTGATCTACAGTTGCATGCCAAATAAGGTTAGTTTTGAAACTAGCTAAATCAGATTCTCCTTATCTTTTCGTCAAATCAATTTGATCTTGTAAATAATTTAATGTGTATTAAGATACAAACAAAAACAAATAACCGTAACTAAACACATAAATAAGGTTTAAAGCTAAACTACAATTAAAGGAAAACTGAACTACATTTAAAATTGGCCCCTGAGGTATTGTACCGAATACGCTGGCAGCTTTTCTTTGCCGAATAACTAGACTAGGCTTATTTCTTGTACTGCTGCCCAGTGTTGCCAGGGCCGTTGGGACGAAAGTTACATTTCTTTTCTTGAAAAGTTACATTTTTAATGCAAAGGTACCTTTTATATATTTTTTTTCATAATTATTTATCAAAACGTTCATAATTACTTATCAAAACATTCGATTCTAAGAAACGAGTCACCATATACAGCTACAATTCGGCGAGTTCGGCGACAGAATTACGCCGAGCTGATGGGCGGTGTCTCAAATGTCATACAAAGTTGCAAGAGACGGACAGACAGAGTCGTATTATGTAGGTTATTTTGTCACCTTGGAAGCCTATAAATTGTGTCGCTTGATCCTGGTTAGATACAATTACCTTTATTTTTAAATACAGTCTCATTATCCTCAAACCTTACAAAATAATCTTTTACAGAAGTTACTTACATGTTACGCGAGCCGATCAAAAGTTACGAAAAATGTAAGAAATGTAACCATCTGGCAACACTGCTGCTGCCAGTAGCGTTCACCGGTAGCGTTTTTATGGCACTTCGAGATCTCTTTACTGTTGTTATGATTGAACATGTCTGAATTGAATCATCTTGTATTTTTGTTCGAAAAAACTTCTTTATCAAAGCGTCACAAGAGAAACCTATATGACTATTACTAACCAACTGCCGGTTTAACGAACCATTAGAAAACCGAGTACACATTAAAACCGAGCATTCAAGTAGTTACTCGTAGTTACATTTCATTTGACGAGTCGTACAAGCTGAAAATTAAAGTTTTTCTGTTTTCGAAAGCTAAAACTTTTTTTCTTTGATCAGGAACACAATCTAACTTTTTTTATTTGTATGGCTGAAGCACTTAGTATTTGTTTTATTGTTTGACCCTTACCACTTGCACTCCAGTACCAGCACGAGGGGCGTGTCCTCCCCGTTATAAGGGGGCGTCGCCCTCCTTTGCCCGCAGTGCGTCGCTCGCGCACCACTGTGCACTTGCCACCAGACAACCATGGACAAAACTTAGTGACTTCAGTGACTTGTGACTTACATTCTGATAACTTTTTAATTGTAGTTTGACAATTTAGTGCTTTTAAAGAGTTGGATGTGAGGAGCTACGTTGGAAAATTTGGTGAGCTACCTGCCTATTGTTATAATATTTATAGCTACAGTTTTCTAAAAAATAATTATTTATTTAAGTATGTACGTACAACATTTAAGTGAACTCATTTAGGTTATACATTGTAGCTCCTTTTCATATTTTGGCTAATATGCTACAAGTAGTTAGATAATCGCTGTATTAGTTTAGAACCTAAACATTACTATACAATTTGTGTTGTTGACACAAAATGACAACGCCAACTTGTCTTTAGAAGTGAAAAGTTAAAGTTGATCAAATGCTACGCCGTAGCATTGCGTTTTCGCTATGAACGTAGTGAAGTGTTTTGGTTTCAAACTGGTATAAATGATTATTATGATTATTATTAATATGTTCAATACAGGGCTCGGAAACCGGTTTCGTCTTCATACAATTAACCGGTTAAAAATTTCGGTTAATTGCGTTTCACGATATTATTTCGTACTTTAAATCATTTATTTCATAGATGAAGGTTAACAAAAACAAATCTTAAAATAGAAATGGAGATACGACAAATACTTTAAGTTCCCGTTCAATCATAGGCGATAGATGCACCTGTGCGTCATGCGCGCTACAGGGCACATAACCTTTAAAAGGTTAAACAGTTCAAGTGATAATATAAAAAAAAACTGATACATATTAATTCAATAATTTGAAAGTACATTCTCATTTGAAAAATCTTATTTTTACTTAGTAAGAGAAAGAGAACAACGGTTGGAACTCACTTGGAAAGTCACTATTTGCGACATGTTATTTTTGATATCCGAATGATTACAGCCCTATTTCAACCCGTTGTAACCCCATTTCAAAGCAAATAATTTTTACTTTTTTTTAAATTTGACGTTATAATTATGAGGTTTTTTACATATTTTTCTACTCCTGTACTTTTTTTCGCGACTTACGCAATCATGAACTCTAATATAAATACATTCTTTATTTCTTCTGTAAAAAGTCTATTTAGTCTATTGCCCAAAAACACACTCCTTACCCTAATACTCCTTACTTTAATGAAAAATAAAAGCAGAGTTGGGTGCCACAGACTACTACAAATACTATGTTTAGTAGTCATTCTTTGGTGCGTTCAAGTGAAACTTTTATGGTTAAAATCAGTGCTGCCAACTTAACGCAACTTTGCTATAATTTTTATATATTAATTTATGCATAATTTACTGTTTACTAATATAAATACATACATTTACCATCTTTTATGTGTTGTTTAACAAGTTTTATCTATTTTCGTATATATTTATGAAAACGAAACAGTTAAGATTCGATCCGGATTTGAATTCAGTTTAGGTCGGATGCCAAGTCTAGCAAATTAAAAAAATCAAGCCATAAACAAAGTGTCATATTTTTGATTTCCCACCAAATGCCTAATTGAAAACGAAAACATTCATAACTGATAAATGATTATATTACTTAAATTAAACGATTTTTTTTGCGTTCATGAAGAAAATCTGTAGGTTCGTTGATTCTTT
This sequence comes from Epiblema foenella, assembly GCA_963556455.1. Lineage (NCBI taxonomy): Eukaryota > Metazoa > Arthropoda > Insecta > Lepidoptera > Tortricidae > Epiblema > Epiblema foenella. The sequence goes on from OY747105.1 coordinate 4,992,807, forward strand.
TAAAAATCCACGAAGAAGTAATATAGCATTACTTAAGAAATTTAAGTTGCACAATTACTAAGGGAAAATATGGCGCAAGTAAAGTCTAAAAAATAGGTAGGTACTTTTTATTCGAAATGAGTCGTAGAAAAAGTATTGTATGCAACGGTGTATAACTGGTATAAAAAGGCTCGTGGTGTCTTTACTTGCGACCCACACTACTCGCCTTTTTATACCCTTCTTATACACCAGTTGCATAATATACTATTTTTACTCAATCGCATTATTAGGTAACATACTTTTAGTTATTATTTATTTTGTTTTAATATGACTCTTTTTGGTTTCTAATTCTTATTATTGTTTTAATGTAATCATTCATATGTGACAGATTTGCCTAAGCTGGGACTGGATAGAAGGCAAATTTTTGTACAAAATATAATCTGTGTGTGTTTTTGAAGGTAAAATTAACCAACTTTTTGGAAATTCTTCTTATTGTTAACGCTCCGCTCTGGCAATGACGACACATATTGTACTACATAGGTACTCCGAAGAAATAAATATAGTATGCAAAATACTTACACGTCTTCCAGTACCAATAAAACAGTAAGAATAAAACTTATGAAACACCGATTGCTTGAATCTATTCCGTGTGTATTCATTTTCAAAAACCGCATAAAACTGAAGAAGTAGGTACTTATTGAATGAAACTCCCAAAGTTTTCGCTATTTTACACTTAATAAACGTAATTCATTATGCGTCGAAAGGTCTGTAAGCCACGCCCACAGGGGCCGGTTTAAATTATATGATAAAACGGTTTATTCGTTCAAGCTAAGCGTGCCAAAGAAATAGTCATACGTACTCACATAAATATATTACAATAGGTAGATTAGGTAGCCATATATATAGGTAGGTACACTCGAATATTCCCTTCTACGGCAGCGGGTAAAAAGCTTCAAATGAGTATTCAATTGTCCCCCTGTGTCCTAATCGCGTGATCATTAACTTGGTCACGCTCTGATGACGGGACACGTGCGCGTCGCGTGCCCGTGTCGGACAGGTGCCCTCCGAGTCGCCCGACCGACTTCCACGGGACCTTCCGGATCCAAGCCGTCATAACATTAGGATCTCTAGATTATAAAGATAACAGTCAAAACTACGGGCAAATGGGACAGTAGCAATACGTTAAAAAAATCTTAGCCAGAAATCATTTGTTTTCCCGGGCAACTGATCAAATAGGAAATAGTCCTATTTGATCAATTACCCAATAGCAATCAGTCCGTTTTGTCAGGGATCCTTTAAATATATAAAATTTCTTATTTCCCAAATAAAATTGCAAGAGTCGGTGTTTTAAGAGTGTTTGGTCGGTGTTCTAGTTTCCCCTTGGATTGGATGGAACCGGTGCCTATACGCCAAATCTTGGGACTAGATAGCGAACCTCGGGCATCCTTCAGGTTGTAATTATATCTGGGATAATGCTAGGAGGGCGGAGAATGCCTTGGAAAAATAAAACTCTGGCAAGTTACTCATTCGGAGAATCAATTTTTCGAGGTTATGATAAGTAGGTTAGACACCTTCCCTTGATGACATTTTTACGAACTGAAGCGGAAATTACAACATTAAATTAGCGACATTTAAGAGTCAACTAAATCAAATACCAACCCCTCTACGGAAATCAGCGCCGGAAGTAGGAAGTGATAAAGTTCAACTGTTGCTGTGAGTTGGTCACGCAGCGGTCACCTGTCGGTGCGACAGGGAAATTACTGTTTCCGAACACAGGGGGCGTAATGGACACATTGTTGGCGTGTAGCTTTTGTTTTAATTGCTAAGTTTGAGTCAAGTGAAGCAGCGCAGCGTAGCGTGTCTTGATAAACTGCGTTTGATTTGGTATTTATTCGGGCTAATTATTTGTTTTAAACCTGCACAAAATTCACCTTTAATGTAATTGATTGCTGAAATACTGTGTATATAAAACGTAATTAATTTCTGACACGTATTTTGTCATTGCATACAATGAGTTCTTTCATGAAATTGGAATTTTTTTGTTCTTATATTTTTACGAATCCGACAATATGTTTTGCTTAATTTACAAGATAGACAAACTTAAATATGACTTGCTTCTTATCTAACTTATTTCCTATTTTATGTTCATTTGCAATTCTATAGTTTGGTTTAAGAGTGCACTTGATGTGGTAATCGCTATGTAGGTAAGATATTCACTCCATGTTTCCTTTCCAGGTACTCTTCACCATGTTCACCAACTTCGAAGACTACTGCGACTTCAACGACAGCGTCTGCAGCAACGACTCCGGCTTCGAGAAGTCCTACAATGACTCCCAAGTAACCTCCGCCACCACCACTCCCTTGAAACACAACGACTCCGACCTCGGCATCTGCGTCAGTCCAGTCAAATCTGAAGTACGAAGAAGACTATTCAGCGATACCTATGAATTCCCATTTCAAAGAAAAATTGAAGACATAAAAGTCTTCGAAGAGAATATACAAGCGGCAATGACGTCCACTCCTATCAAGAAAGAAAAGAAACCAAAGGACCCGAACAAACCCAAAAGGAAATATGCCAATGGAAAGAACAGGGTCACAAGATGCAAGAGTCCCACTCAGATCATGAGGATAAAGAGGTGCAGGAGAATGAAGGCCAACGACAGAGAAAGAAACAGAATGCACATGTTGAACGAAGCTCTCGACAGACTGAGATGTGTGCTACCAACTTTCCCGGAAGACACAAAGTTAACAAAGATTGAGACTTTGAGATTCGCCCATAACTACATCTTCGCGCTAAGTCAAACGTTGGAATCGTTAGACAACATCAACTCTGGGCAAGCAACAACAGACAGTTTCAGTTCAAGTTGTGATAAACTTCAAAGTTACTCAGCTAACGAGAAAATAGCTAGAGATGCATTTAGGGACATATTTTCGTTGAATAATAAGACTGATGAATTTAACAATGATGGCAGTTATCGGAGCTTCCAAGGATTCAGTAAGCCTTTTCCAAACGGTTCTAACTTTATGCAGACTTCTGAGGGTGTTCTAATAAATGTGGGCAATGTTACCGTGTCGGTTAACAATAAGGGAGGCAACTGTATTACTTCTACGACGGGCAGTGGGTTCTTCACACACCCGTCCAGTTTTGGTGACGATGTAAATCAGCAAAACTATTATTACCAGAAGCCATACGTTCCATGCATTAATAATGGAGATAATATGTATGACGCTACTGGCAATACAGACGAATACTTCAATCAAAAGAATTACGAAATATTCAAAGATGCATTTGATACCGCGAAGAATAAAAGGTTTCCAAAAACGGAGGATTATGTAGCTAATTATTCAGAGTATACAAATCTTTACAGTTATAATGAAAGGCAAGATTATAATAGAGTAAACGAATATAATTATCACAATAATTATTATAACAATGACCAAAGACTGTACAGGAATTTTTATAGTAGACCTACTATTGTCAACGCTCAAATATAAACGGTTGTGTATTTTCTAGTCATCAGTGTACAAATTAGTTAGATTTTTAGTGAAATTGTAATATGTAGGTATTAAGGGTGGGTTACACCAAACCGCCTGTAATCCTAAGCGGTGTTCGTTAAAATTTGATTGTATGGAAAGTTTGACAAGTTTCTATGGGATGACAGCTGCCGGCGCCATATTTAACGATGACCGGCCTGTGATCGTATGTTGATGCAACCGACCCTAAGTATATTGAGGCCAAGAAAACTTTTGTAATTAATGGTGTAGCTGAAAACTTGCACCTACTTAATATAAAAGTATTAAACTTTTAGTTAAAATATCTGTAAGCCAATTTTAGAAAAGTTTTCGCGGATCCGATTTTTTATATTAAAATTCCTATGTTAGAATTAAATGTATTAGGGAACAATTGTTGTGATTTTTCTCTAGACAATAATATTAATGTACAATGCAGCTTATTTTTACCAAAGAGAATATAGTCTAGTCATGTTTTGAGATGTTTTGCTAAAATTTGTAATAAATATTTTCTACTAAAATATTATTTTTAATGAATAAACCAAGAAAATTCCTCTCACCATGTGTTGTAAGTAATTGGAGCACTAGGAGTTTGAAGCAAACTGTGAAATGAGTGGCACAAAGAGTGAGTCTTGGCTCAGCGGGAGGTGTTTAAAAAAAACTAAATGAGGAACTTTATACTTGATTTACCGCTTACACTACAAGCGGGTATGAATATAAATCAAATGTGGAACAAAGGCCGCTAAAGAGCGAAAACTCGTGAATGGGAGCGCACCCTAACGTGCGCTCGCGCATTGTTCGAGACCTTTTGACAACCCTACCAACTTACATACAGATGTGCCAGACAAATAACAACCTTATGCCCTTAACTTAACAGAATCTTGAAAGTAAAATAAAGGTGGTGCTTTTGACAGCACGACCAAGTTACCGATACTGTTGAACTAGACAATATCAACCTTATTTAGCGGATTTAAGAAAAACTTGGAGGTTAAATTAGAATTGTTAGGGGGGTAATAGGGCACCCGTTGGAATTGAGTTGCGAAAAGTAATGTTTGCTTTGGAAATCCGTTACGGCCTATTTTGTTGCTTGCTCCAATGATTTGGGTGTTATAGCATTACATTTCTAATAATAATTATTGTATCGAATGGCACGAATTGGGTTTGCAAACAGTCATCAAATCAAATAGTATTTGTATATGTCCGCTACAAACATAGTTTTACTTACAACACTGCTTAGTCGCTTTCCTTCATTGCTGAAGAAGTTCCGTCCGTGTAGAGAAGTTCCCCTGTAGCACTACCATGAGTTTACAATGACCGTACTCGCTAGCGACGGCGTAAACGATTTCGAAGTCCCCTTGCTTGGAAGGTTTCACCCTGCTAAGTCAAAAATGGCAAAAAATGTGCTGAGCAGGGAATCCCACCCAAACTTAAAATAGTTTGGCTGGCATTCCCAGTTATAGTTAGTTATAGCAAGACTGAAATAATATTTACAGACTTCAAGTAGGAGCTGTAATATTTAACAAAAGACACATGGCAATGACATATGATAGCATCAATTGTGAAATGAGAACACCAATTTTCTAACTGTGTTTGAAGTGTCTGATATTACATGGTTCATAATGCAATGACGGAATAATAAGTATAATTCGTCACGCATATTGGTTCGGTTCCGTCACAGATTTGTATTTACATCTGCATATTAATTACAGATGCCATTTTAATTTACCGTTAGTCACAGGATATTGAGGGCATTTCTATTTCCGTCACATTTAGTTTAGGTACATTTGTTTATGTGGTGTGCTCGTGGCTCAGCGGCGCCCGCGTACCGCGTGCGGTATGCGAGGTTAAGCAACGTCGGTCCAGGTCAGTTCTTAGATGGGTGAGCTTTGAGGGTTATTAACTGAGCGCTCCCGTGCTTTGAAGCTGCGCTAAGCCGTTGCTCCTGTTTGTGATAGCAATCGTTAAGCCAAGTTAGAGGCGGTGTATGTTTGTCTATCTCATTCTCCCACTTTCCACTTAATCCCTCAAATGTTATCTGGAAGAGATCCCTCACAGGGATAAGTTACCCTTTGTACTTTAATCGTATGTGACATATACTCTTGTTTTAACCTGTTATTGTGTGCAATAAAGTGCTTACATACATCTCTATGTATGTAAGCACCGCCCGTTCTCAAGTTTGCCGTTCTTCCAACAGTCAAGTTTTAACTCGAAGCAAGTATTCCTACTATTGAGTCGTAGGTATGTAATGCATTCGAAAAAAATACTTAATTGAATCAAGCACGGTTTCCAGGGTTAACTATTACTGTCAATTACGAGAGATTTACACAGATCTTGAGAACTTCTAACAGTCAAGTTGCCCACTCACTTGACAAGCCTAATAATAAGGTCTGGTTTCCCGTCGGGTTGGAAGGCCAGATGGCCGTCGCTTCCGTAACAACTAGTGCCTACGTTAAATCTTGAGATTAAGTAGTGGACCCACCATATGAGTGAGAGGGACGGCACGTTACGAAGTTCGGATTTCGATGTTCAGACTAGGCTCTCTGTACTCCGAACTTCGAAATCTGAACTTCGTATCTTGCCGTCTCTTTCACTTTTTTGCTTGGAATAGTAATATTGGAAGCGGTAGGTAGGTACTTCACTACATAGCATAAAACAAAGTCGCTTTCTCTGTCCCTATATCCCTATATCCCTATGTATGCTTAAATCTTTAAAACTACGCAACGGATTTTGATGCGGTTTTTTTTAATAGATAGAGTGACTCAAGGGGAAGGTTTATATGTATAATACATGCATCAGCATTGCACCCGTGCGAAGCCGGGGCGGGTCGCTAGTTTGGTATAAAACGGGTAGTTCTCAACAAATCGCCTCGTCAACCTTGCTAAATGTAATTATGGGCCCCTCGCGGTTTGTGTCGGGACTCGCCACCAACTAATCCTACACATTCGGTGGATGGCTCCCCTTTTACAAAACAATAATAATAATACTTCGAATAAATAAATATTTCGGCGTTAAGTAGTTTCGATTTACTTGCGCTCACAAATTCGCCGTTACATCAAAAATATATATAATAACCATTTTCACCCGGGTGCCTATGTCAGTATGAGTTCTTTAATACTTTTTATTAGTATTCTGACTGTACCAAAGTACCAAGATTTTTCCAACGGAACATTTATTCACATTTTGAAGCAAAAAGTATAGGGGTGCCATTCTACTTTTTCATGCAAGTACAAAATTTTTCATGTAAGTACAAAATTTTTCATCTAAGTACATAATATTTCATGTAAGTACATAATTTTTCATCTGAGTACATAATTTTTCATGTAAGTACATAATTTTCAGACACTTTTATTTTAAATGCAGATTTTTGAATACTTGGCCCTCACTTCATATTTTTGTATTGTTATTTAGAAAGAGGTTTAATTGCATTATCACTTCCGACAGTTTTGGTAATTAACGAACCACAGCTAATATCCATAAATGGAGTAACTGGGTGGTCCTTGTATGTCTCACCATTTGTATAAAAAAAAAATGGTTTTTAACCTTTTAGAGCAATAAGTTTATTGTTATGTTTAGTTTAGCAATATTTAAGTATTTTGACCTATAAATTCCTTTTATTAGGTTCAGGTACTATTTCGAAATCCTATTTTTGTACACTAATTCAATACATATCATAGATTTTTTTTTGTAATAGAAAACTGGTCATGAAAATGTAGAATGACACAGGGGGTGTCGGCAGTCTCTCCGTCCGTGGGGTCCCAGGGCCCATGACTAATCCGAAGAACTTGCTAAGAGGTTAGTGGACACCACTGGCGAAGGGCTGGCAGCTCGCACAACGCACCAGCTTTGTTATACAGCGGGAAATGCTGCCACTGCAGGCATCTTTGGCAATATGCCGTGGAGCGACCCCTTATTTAGTTAATCTTTCATTATACTGGCCACAACCACCATATGTACTTCGATGAAAACGGAGTGTAGCTTGCTGTAAGGTGGTTCAAACAGATTTTATGATGCCATGCTAGTACATTGAAATAAACTCGTAATAAAAATCCATCGCAACCCTAATCAAACAAGACATAGATTGACCCTTATGTAATAAAGAATAGTTAACAAAGCTAACTAAAACACATGCAAGTCCAGCCTGGGGCTAATTGACTCATTGTCTGTCTGTTTGTATGTCTTGTTTAATATTCATCCGCGTATTTGCCGAGTCCGTTAAGCTAATATACCATTACCAACTTATCCATTCAGTGGTAAAATTTTTCAATCACTTAGAGAGCAAAACGGATGAAAATAATTGTAAATGGAATTCGATTTTATCAAGCAAGAATTTGAGTTGAGATTTGAATGTAAGTTCAATTGGATTTGATGCTCTCTTGTTAATAATCCGAATGCTACGCCGAATAAATTAGAATGAATGAACGCATTTAAGCCAATGTATTAAAGTTTACATTGGCGTGTGAGTTTGGTCCTCATTGAAAGCGATATCGCTAGCAAATTATAAATTTGTAACGGCGGAAGTTTGTTGGTTTTAGTTTTTTAAATGATCCTATTTTGGGGCGTTTTAATGGGGTTGGTTAATGATTTTATATTTCATTTTGATGAAGTCGTTGTAGATCTAGTATTACTATAAAACCGGTGTTTCCCGTAGGGTATGACCAACTTACTACATATAAGTAGATAGGTACATTGAATATATTTATTTACTGAGTATTGTTTTCAAAAGAACTGAGTAAAGGCAATTTTAACAAAATTCAATCTCGTAGTTTTTGGCGTCATAAAACTGGAGTAATACTTAAATAGACGAAGGTTTTGCGTAGGTTCTAGTGCGTGTTAACGTATTAAATTAAAGTACCTACCGTGGAATCAGAATAAAGCGACAGTCAAGGGACCGGTGATATTAATTACGTCGCACTAACGTCGCACAAAACGGACTGATTTACTTTGAAAATGTTTGGTATGAAACCTTATGTGTGGTGATTTACAAGTCGTTAAAAACGGTAAAATGTTATATGCGGAGTCGTTATAAGCGGATTCTGTATTCTGTGGAACAGAAGTACCTACTTAACTATGTCGTTTATTGTTCCACAGAATATTATGTTTCGAAAGGAATACTCAAATGTGACCATTATAGGGCCTTAGGTCGACAAGGAAGCTTTTGAACAGTTGTTTTTGGACCGCATCTGTCTCATAGATCATTAATTGGAATTCAGATTGTGTGAGCCCGACAACAACATAACCACGACCACCATACGCCAACCATATTTGTAGATCGTATCAATTTTGTAAATATCCATAATTTCACCCATAACGGCCGGCAATATTCATAACTATTAGCTCCCCTAGCAAACCCGTCACCACTAATCCAGGATGAATCGACAGTCCCACAAATTGGCCGAGAGATTTACTGTACAGTAAACCAATATCATTTGTAGACTTTATGGAACCTTGTCACAGAAGCTAATGAGACGCGAACTGCAATTTTGTCCGTTTATAATCTTGTTCTAGGAAGAGGAATACATTTCTCATTTATCACAAACGCAATGATATTTTTAAGTAGGTATATTGTAATTTTCAAGAGGATGTTAAAATAAAAAAATAAATAGGTAATTTAATTTAAATGTCGAACAAACAGCATTTTTTTAACATAAGGACATAATTTCTAAGTTATTTATGAACGCCAAATGTGCAATTTGGATTGTATGAAACTAAACTTGCCTGTGTCTGGCCACTGTACCTATTCTGTTTGTCTTCTTGCCATGCGTAAACACTTGAAAACTTTACGATGCACGCAACATCCCTTCAACGCAATTTCAACCATAATTTAAACAGGTAAGGTTTATTTTACAACTGTCAGCTTGCGAAGCGTTCCCAAGTTAAGTCAAAGCTGATTCAAACAAAATTCAACTTTATCAGCTGCGTGTAGCGTGAAAGCGACTGTAGAATAAAATTAGGGTTGCTACCAAACGTTATTGTAACATTTGGTACTTTGTATGTGTACTCGAGATTGATTGAAAACCAACGGTTGCGTTGTACGTTGTTTGTTGAGATAACAGTGACGTCACTCCAAGTAAGAGCGCATCTGTACTTTAATTAATAGATTTGTGCGCATTTGGTGGAAACGTACCTATTCATTTTGATTTATGTTAGCAAGTGAATAAGCAGGTTTTTTGAGAGATGATTTCTATGAATGTTCAAACAATGATGTTGAGCTTTAAATTTTGTCAAGTGGCAATCAATTTTTAAAATATATTTTTTTTTAATTGATCGCCACAGGTGGGATTTGAACCCACGACCCCTGGAATCCGTTCATTGCTTTTAACCAACTGAGCTACTGTATTCCTTGTGGTGACGAATCTTTCAATCATTAGACTCTTCTAATAGGGTTGTTGAATCAGCATTGCTGTGAGCAAGGAAATGCCGCCAGCATCTTGGATTCATTTCCGCTAATGAGCGACCTCGGGGACGGTGTCTAGGGTTTTTATATTTCATTTATTTTTCCTAATTAATGTAAATTTAGAACTAAATTAGCTTTAATTATTTATGTCCCTTATTGTCTTCTGAATAAATTATTTGAATAAAAGACTCATTTTCATCTTTCATTTGACTCTATCGCTTTCACTCGTTGGTTTACCTAGTATGACAGTTTAAACATTACCTTATCATAGTGACAGGTACAGTGTTAAACCTTATCATAGTTCGACGACCACCTTAGCCGAGTTGGTAGTGCCCCTGCCTACGAAGCTGGAGGTCCCGGGTTCGAATCCCGGTCAGGGCATTTATTTGTGTGATAAACACGAATATTTGTTCCTGAGTCTTGGATGTTTTCTATGTATTTAAGTATCTATTTAATACAGGAATTTATTGGTATAAAGATGTACAAACCTCAGTATCTATTTATCTATATAAGTATGTATATCGTCGCTTAGTACCCATAGTACAAGCTTTGCTTAGTTTGGGACTAGGTAGATTTGTGTAAGAATGTCCACAAAATATTATCATATTATCATAGTGACAGGTACGGTGTTAAACCTTTTGTGAGGCCGACCGTACGTATGCTGTGTACGTTATGTCATGAAAAATTAGCATAAAAATATAGCATTTAGAATTATAAAACACTCCAAAAAATAAGTTGCTCATCAAATCAATGCGTAATCTCTTCTACCTTTTATTAAATATATGGCTCATAAAACACACCATATGAGACTTAAGTATTAAATAAGTTAATTCTATTTGTTTAAAAAACATTTACGGGCCGGTTACAGGTCACGTGCGAGTCGCGTGTGAGTCGCGTGCGAGGAGCGTCGACACTCGTAGTAACACTTCGGTTGAGTTAGTTAAAGTGATATGATACCCTAATTAGTGTTAAACGGTTAGTAGGCACGTGCTTATTGGTAGACTTTATTAAAGAGCCCAGCTATTTTATGGCTCGGAATCCTCGGAATCCTTTTATGGATCGGACCCCGTGTGGTGCCGGGTTAGAATAGCACTCCCCCCTTTCTTCCCGTGGGTGTCGTAAGAGTCGACTATGAGAACTGGGTTGTAGTGTGTTGTGGGCCATCGCCCAGGGCGTCCCATGGCTATGCCACGTGGAAGGAAAGTACCTTGAATATTGTAAATGGAACATTTTACTGAATTTAAAAAACAATTGAAACTGCATTCACACATATTTAAATAATTTTATGGTTTAATCGGGAATCTATTTACGGGTGGAAAGTTTGCCGGTTTCATAAATATAGTATCACCTATACAGTTTTATGTATGTATGTGTATGTAATCCAACTAGGTAACACCGTTATACGTTTATCTTTGTGTGTTTTTAAAACATTTTTAAACAAACTATAGTTTTGGTTATTATGGTACTTAACTGTTTGTTTAAACATGTTTTAAAAGCACACAAAGACAAACGTATAACGGTGTTACCTAGTTGGATTACATACACATACATACATAAACTCACGCCTGTATTCCTAAACTTGGTAGGTCACAATTATAAGGGAAACATCCTATTAGTTGTCACCTATTGTTCACCTCTATTGACATTGTGGCGTCACTCCTGTCAACTGTCAATTCTGACACGTTCTGAATCGCGCTATCGAAGTTTCTTAAGTCAGTTGCATAAATATAACGTCAAAGTTCTAACCAACTCTCATCGGACTATGGTCCCTGAGAGATCTCTCTATTGTCGTTTCTTCCTGTGTCTTCTATCTATTGTATGTATGTATGTATATAATAATTTGTAGATACTCCCTTTCCTGTATATATTCAATCTTGTATAATATCCTTTATAGGAAGCACTTACTATTTATCCACAACATAAACCCACCTATTGTTACACGAAATAAACGTTTTAATTAATTATTGTCACGATGTAATTGAAAATAAAGTGAAAACAAGATTTAAAGTATCAAGCTAGGACGTTTACCCTAAAATAAAATTTATCTTTGTTCAATGTTCTTGTGATAAGTGTAATTCAATCAAATTGCCAAAAACCGATCCCACGGGCACGCCGATCTCTTTAAAAATCCTAAATAAACTTTCGCACGGTCAAAATTAACCCTATAATGCTCGTGGCTTTTTAAACACCATGTAATTGTCACATTATCCCACTTGAAACGTACCGTGTCACTACCTACTTGCTGGCGATGTGACACAGTGGCGTAAGGGGCTAAATGACAAAAGTGATGCGCAACAAATAGCCAGTTCAAGTGTGGATTTAGGATATTTGTGAATTGAAGTAGTTTGGGAAAAAATTGTTCCGATTTTTTCTCATGCATTGATAGTTTACTTAGGAGCGTGTGATATGCTTAAAAATAGGAGTATGTGAACTAATGCAGGTAACTATGCTTGTCCACAAGCGATGCGCTGCGATGGCCCGTAATTAGACAAAATTCTTAAAGTCAATTGTTGTGTCGCCGACAATATCATTTTCTCTCGAATGATTATATTTTAGGGTCGATTGTATAAAGATTTTTTTTACTATGATAGAAATTTTTAAGCCGTTAACCGTTGCGTTTTTAAGCCGTTTTTTTAGTCGTTAAACCAAGTTAGAGGCCTTCGGACGGCTTGAGAACTTCTAACAGACAAGTTGCCCACTCACTGGACAAGCCTAATTCCGATAAGGTCAGGTTTCCCCTCGGGTTGGAAGGTCAGATGGCAGTCGCTTCCGTAAAAGCTAGTGCCTACGCCAACTCTTGGGATTAGGTAGCGGACCCCGGGCATCCTTCGGGATGCAACTATACCGGGATAGTTAGGAGGATGATGATAATCATAGAATTTTTTAAAATTTTTGTCGTTCGTGAATGCTCGTAGGGTTGCGATCAATCCTGTCATAGAAACCAATCTGAAGATCAGCGATGGGTTGCATGCCTAGCATACGCTGAGACTGGTAACCATTACCTAAACACTAAAATAAAATATTTACCTATATGCCGTTGCATACCTTTATTTTTGTATTTTTTGTCCTTATGCTAACAAATGTATTTTGAATTTGAATTTGAAAAGATCCGTTAGATTAGATCTTATGTCAGTTAGTTAAATACATATCAATTTGTATTAATGCAATAAATCCATGCGACAATAAATTAATTATTTTACACCTTAACGTAATCGCGTTTAGAAATTCACCTCGACACAAAAAACACCGTAATCGCTCATAAAAAATTCACCCCACTTACCGCACAATTTCTCCGATAAAGGCCCTTTCACCGAAAATCCATTTTTTCGATAAAAATTGGGCATGAATGCATTCCATTGTGCAGGCGACAGATGGCGATAAGGGTAAACGGTCTGACACCGTTGGTGGAGAAATGACGGACTGGCTATATCGACGGTATAAAGGAATAACCCTTGAAGCGACATTTTTTGAATTTTACAGGAGAGCGTATTAAAGTGTATTTTTTGACAAAAATAATTTTATCTCTTTTACTATTGATTTTAGAAAGTTGAGTTCTATACACAAGTTTTCTCAAATTTTAATAGCTATGTTTTAAAAATATTATTGTTACATAAATTATGAAATGTAAGAGCGTTACTTGATCATATCAGTATATTTTCAAGTGACAGGCAAAACATGTCAACAACCGTATCTAGGTGACGGAGTTAGGCTATGACACGCCTCCGCCGTGATTCCTAGGAATCCCTGGAGCCGGGAGCAGCTGATCCAGGTGGCGGATCCAGACGCGCCCGTCGTCAATTGTGACCTCATAGTGTAGGTTTCCAAGACGGCGGGTCACTCTGCCGAACTCCCACTTGCTCCCAGATATGGAGTAGTTTCGAGCTTGAACCCGGTTCCCTGGTAAGAACTCCCTGACAATGGTACCAGGTCGGGGTTCAGACTTCGGTGGCGCTCGAATCTTCGCGTCCAGTCTTGTTCTTATTTGTCTTCCAAACATAAGCAAATACGGCGAGTCTCCAGAGTTGACCGGGGTAGCCCGAAGTAGAGTTTTAACTGTGCGGACTTTGTGTAGTATTCCGCCACTCTCCCCCTCTAATTTATGCAGTGCCTTCTTAATGGTCTGTACAAAACGTTCTGCTTGCCCGTTGGTAGCTGGATGATAGGGGGCAATGGTTTTATGTACAATGCCGTTATTGGTTAAATAATTCTCAAATTCCTGAGATACAAATTGTCTTCCATTGTCGGAGACTAAAACATATGGCAATCCAAATGTGTCAAACAATTCATCTAATTTCTGTATACAGAATGAGCTTGTAGTTGTTTTCGTGGGTATTATTTCTACCCATTTGGAAAAGGCGTCCACAATTATCAGTAGCTGGTACCCGGATATTGGGCCTGCGAAATCGATATGTATCCTTTGCCAGGCGCCGGCAGGACTTTCCCAGTGATGAATAGGAGCCTTCGGTGGTTCGTTCTGTTCCAGTCGACACGTTCGACAAGATTTAACCTTGTCTTCAATTTCTTTATCAATATTTTTCCAATACACAAAGCTTCGTGCAAGAAGTTTCATTTTTAGAATTCCAATATGTCCTGTGTGCAGTTCGTCCAAGATTTGTTTTCGTAATTTATGGGGAATCATTACTCTTGCACCTTTTAAAATGCAGTCATTTTGTATTGTCAATTCATTGTCCTTGTAACCTGACTCTCTGAGTGATGTACCCGACTGGAGAATTCTCAGTAAGTTTTGTAATTCAGGATCTTCCTTAGTTTCCTTTGCAATGATTTCTGGTGAAATTTGAAGTGCATTTATCTGTTTTAGTTGAATTATGTAATGTTGGTCAATCTTATTTTCATTAACTTTCTCAACTGGAAAGCGTGACAGGAAGTCGGCGTTAGCATTCTTCGAGGAACTCCTATATTCAATGTTGTAATCGAATCCAGAGAGAAAGTGAGCGTAATGGAATAATCTCATCGTGCTTAAGGTTGGTAACGTCTGATGCGGATGGAAAATAGATGTAAGGGGCTTGTGATCGGTGATAAGGGTGAATTTACGGCCGTAGCAGTAGTGAAAGAATTTCTTCAGTCCCCAGTAGATAGCTGTCGCTTCCTTGTCAATTTGGCTGTATTTCTTTTCGCTTTTAGTCAAAGATCTAGAGGCGAATGCTATAGGTCGTTCTGAACCGTCCGGTAATCTGTGGCTCAGGACTGCACCGAGACCCATAGGAGCCGCATCAGTAGCCAATACCAGTGCTTTATTTTGATCGAAGTGTATTAGGACTCTTTCGCTAACTATTTCTTTTTTAATAGATTTGAAGCCTTCTTCACATTTTGCAGACCAAGTGAATTTTATACCTTTCTTCAAGAGTTCGTTTAAGGGACTAGTTATGGAAGCCAGATTTGGTATAAACTTGTTGTAATAATTAGCCATACCTAGGAAGGTTCGTAATTCATTGACGTTAGTTGGGCGTTCTGCATTTGAAATTGCCTTTATCTTATCTAAATTCTTATGTAATCCGTCCTTATCTATAGTGTGTCCGAGGTAATTTATACTTTTTTTGAAAAATTGACATTTCTCTTTATTTACTCGAAGGTTACTTTCTTTGAGCTTCTGCAAAACTTGTCTCAGCCTGGTAAGCAGTTGTTCTTCAGAAGAGCCTTGGATTATTATATCATCGAAAAAGCATTTTACTCCTTCGAGCCCCAGTAGTAGCTGGTCCATGAATTTCTGCCAAAGGCTTGGAGCTACTTTTACTCCAAACATGAGCCGGTTTACCTTAAAAGTACCTTTATGCGTGCTTAATGTCTGTAACAAGGCACTTTCTTCATCCATCGCCATATTCAAGTAAGCCTGAGTGATGTCCAATGTGCAAAACAGTTGTCCACCATTCATTTCGGCTAGAATGTCTTCTATTATGGGAATTGGGTACTGTTCATCTCTTATTACTTTATTTAAGGTAATTTTGTAATCAGCGCACAACCTGATGGTTCCATTGGGTTTTACTATTGGTACGACAGGTGTACCCCACTCAGAGTGGTCGATTTTTGTAATTATGCCTTGTTTCTCTAAACGATTGATTTCTTCATCGACTTTGGTGCGTAATGCGTAAGGAATCCTGCGAGGTTTGATAAAAATTGGTTGTGTGTTTTCTTTCAGAGTGAGGTGGCCTCGAACGTTTGGGATTTCGCCGAGATTTGTAGCAAAAACAGTAGAATCGTATTCCTCAAGCAATTCATCTAGTTTCGGCACCTTCGCACTTGTTTGGACGCTTCTCATGTCCGCCAGTTTGATGTTGAACTCTTTCATCCAGCTTCTACCCAGGATCGGTTCTACATCCTTGTCAATTATGTATAGTTGTCCATAGAATGACTGACGTTTGTAGTTGCATTTGACGTAAGTGACACCGATTGGTTTGAAGATTTCGCCGGTATACGTTCTTAGTTTCATGTTGGTGTTTAGAATCTTCTTATTTATGTTTAATTTCTCAAAGTCTCTAAGTGAAATCGTGGAAAGCGTCGCCCCAGTATCAAATTCCATATTTACCTTCTTGCCTTCAATGTCAATAGTAATTATGTATTTGTCTGACATTTCACTCTTTATAAGGTTGATTTCTACAGCGCTGTCGGCACTGAAACTACTAGTGGAGTTGTTCAGTACGTTCGTTTCGTTACGTCCACTCCTTTGCAAGCAGACTCGGGCTAGGTGACCTTCCTTATGACACTTGCGGCACGTACTTTTTATAGCACCACAATCGTTGGCTTTGTGGTCGTCTCTTCCGCAACGGTAGCATTTACCCTTAAGGTCTTTTATAGAAATTGGTAATCTTTTCGAATTGTTTTTCGGCGAGTGTGACCTTTCGTTAGGTTCTTGTGATATTCTATTTATGTTGTCTAATATTGGATTTTGTACGTTACGAATGGATGAAGACATGGTCGAATTTTCTTTTTTTCCGATTTCCATCGATGAAGCGGTTTGAACTAACTTCGTGAATGGTATTGTTTCGTTTTCTTGTAGTACTTTTGTTCGAATTTCTCCATCCTTTAGTCCTCGTATGAATTGTAACGACAGAAATGAGTCAAGGGTAGGTTTCTTGCAGTGTGGGCATTTGAATTCACAGTTCTGTGACAGCCTCTTCAGTTCTGACGAGAACACGACGACTGATTCATCGGGCTGCTGTAGTCGTGATATGAAGGTATGTTGAGAGGCCCATATGCTAGGTTTCGGATCGATGTAGTTGTCTAAGATGGCAGCTAGCTCTTCGAAAGTCTTACAGAGAGGATCATCTGGAGAGCACAGATCGTGGACTCTTTCATGTAGTTCCGGAGGCAATGTAGATAGAAGCATGTAGACTTTCATTTTGGGGTCACTCACATTATTCAGCATCAGATATATTGAAAGTCTTTTCATAAAATTTTTGAACGATTCCTTTTCGTGAAACGGCATGAAATTGAGTCTGGGCTGCGGATCGCGTTGTGCAGTACTTTCGAAACTTCTAGCATGTTGTGTCGCCGACATGTATGTGGAAGGCGCATCAGTGGAGGTAGTAGGGCGTAAGCCGTGTAGTTTTATCTTTAGCTGCAGAATGATTTCTTCCGTGGTATGTCGTTGTTCAATCTCTGATTCCAGATTATCCGTCTGAGCTTCTATATCACTTTGAATATTATCAAATTTCTTTTCGTAATTTTCGAGAGTTGACAGTCTTTGACTTAATTCGAAATCCGATGTAATTTGTATTTGTTCCAATTGTGTTTGTAATTTCGTTAATTGGCCGCGTATTGCGGCCCGTAAACGCGTGAGACGGTCTAATTCTTCCGCCATCGTCGCCAATTTGTTACATAAATTATGAAATGTAAGAGCGTTACTTGATCATATCAGTATATTTTCAAGTGACAGGCAAAACATGTCAACAACCGTATCTAGGTGACGGAGTTAGGCTATGACAATTATCAAACTTGAAATCTTACAGGATTCTGAAATAAGTGTCGCTTAAGTGAATAGGCCCCCGAAACGATCCCGGAAGAAACATTGAAGCGACACTAACCAGGGCCCTAACAAATCCAATGAAACTACACCAATATATCTAATTTGATCTTGGGAATTAATTTAAGCGACAGTAGTGTATTTGCATAAATAAAAATTAATTGTCCGTCGTTTTAAATAAGCAAGGGGTGTGATGAATTTATTGTTGTTTATTTTATTCGAAAGTATTGGAATTTTCATTTAAGTATAATAGAAGAAAATACGTACACTTATAAAGGAAACGCAATAGGAAAAATCAAATTGTTGTTTTATTGGTTGGCTTAAGCCATCACATCAAGATAGACAAATTCACTCATTATCACAATAGAGTTCAACTTATTAAATAACGTAGTATCAGAAAATCTGCCCGTAAAAAGTTTAACAATCAACATAGCTCTCATAACACCAATAAACTAGTTTTAATTTTAAACATTTAGGTATAGTAAAAACAACAATGTTTTTCAGTCAAAAATAATGCCTTGAAGACAACCACCCCCTCCTAGTGTTTGTCGGTGACTGAAGCAACCGACGGCGTTACACTGCGTTTATAAGAGTCCCGTTCGCGCGTAATTCATACAAAAAATTATACACTTTAACGCCATATTATAAATTTGGGCGATACTTCAAACGCCATCACACCTCTTGCAATTTTCATTTAACCAACGTATTGCTGTTTTTAAAAAATACTTGAAGCGACAATTTCGGCCAGGGCCAAGCATATCGCTTATAGTAATTAAATATTAGGTACATTTTTGTAACACTCACTTAAGCGACAACAGTTAATTTTAACACTTTTGAAGAACCACTTAAGCGCCGTAACCTATGTAAAATGTACTTGGAATAAACATGTAAGTGACATCACATGGAAAATGACCTATTTTTAAAAATCACTTATGCGACTATGATTATGCCTGTATATATGGTTAAGTGACTCAGGTAAGATTTTACTCAAATTATGTGTCGCATCAGGTAACGATTTTTAAATTTGGGCCTTATTTCTGTAACCCCTTAAGCGACATAAGTCATCGGATCGATGTGAAACCCGGCTCAAACGACGCAGAAAAAAACGCTGATTCCAACGATATATATAACTCGATTTTGACCAAAATGTCGCTTAAAGGGTTATTCCTTTACACCGTCGATATGCAGTTGTGGATTACCAAAGTTTGAAGTTATGTAATAGGTACGACTATACACAATAGTTATTGGGTAGGACCCAGACTAGGTTGTTCGTAATGCTCCGTCCCTCTTTTTTTCTTAGTCTGAGTGGTAGATAGAAATATACAGTTAAAACAACGCTGGCTTTGCGTCTTTTGGCATATTAGGACAAAGATGGAGAGAATATAATGGAATCGGTTCCTTGTAACAAAAACACGGATCAACTGTTTCTTACCCACTGCAAAACAATGTACGTAATGAAGTGAAATAAATTTATTGCCACAAATACGTAAATACAAATATTTAAGAAAAAAACACTACACCAAAGCACAGACCCAAAGTAACAATAAAAATATGACAAAAAACTTAAATTCTCTAGCTGGAGGTCCCAGGTTCCAATCCTGGTCAGGGCATTTATTTGTGTGATGAACAGGAATATTTGTTCCTGAGTCTTCGATGTTTTCTATGCATTTAAGTATCTATATAAGTATGTATATCGTCGCTTAGTACCCATAGTACAAGCTTTACTTAATTTGGGACTAGGTCTATTTATGTAAGATTGTCACCAAATATTTATTTATTTATTTTATCTAAGAGGCCTTATAAATTTAAAAATGATAAAAGTATTGATAATACCAATATAGTTGTTAAAGGCTACGATGATTTTATTAAAGTTTTAGATAGTAACATAGCCACTTTTTGTTTATTGTGTGTAGTAGAATTTAAGCGGAAAAAACAAGTTTCTAGCTTGAAAATTGACGATTTGGAGCGATGTTACATAGTTGACATATGAAAAAGTTAATAAATTATGGTCTCTTCGCTTAATTCCGAATGTTGGATAATTCCGAAAATAACAAATTACAGTATAGCTAAGCTATTTTATTGCATCTCACCATCATCACTATCAAACAGAAATGTTAAAGATTTTTGTAGATGTTTGGTAGTGCAACAAAATCACTTAGTTAGACAGGAATCTGTTATTTTCGAAATTACCCGAAGACACCATAATTAATTGTTTAGTAAACCATTACTTAGTTTATTTAAGCTCACGTAAATATAAATACCCGTCAAATTGAAGTAATATTTAACCAATTAACATGGAAATGGCGTGAAATTGCCAGTTATTGGTGCATTCGTCGCGCCGCCGGCGGCCGTCGGCTTGTTTGACGATGTTGGCGGGATTTCACGGTAGCTTTAGGGCTGGAAAGGGACAAGATTGAATGGATTATATACTTCTTTGAATTAGTTTTCTAATTGATTTCAAAATTTGATTAGAGGTATGTAGTTTTTATGTTTCAATTTGTTTGTAGGTTACATATTAACAAGTGAAACTTAGTTAAGTAGTATCCTAAAGATCTTTGTGGGTAGGGTAAGATTGCCCCAGGACCGAGGAGAGATGCGTAATAAAGAGGTATATACTAGGTAGATGTAAAAAGTAAATGTCCCTATGTTCGACACCTTAACGCTCCATAGTTGACAACTATTAATCACCTCTATCATGATGCCATAAGATTGAAAGTGCCATTGTCGAGCACTGGGACCTTAGATAGAATGGCCAAGATGACCTGCTTGCGATTATGTGATGAAAAAAATCACATAATCGCAAGTAGCGCCAAGCCTACTCCACATGCCCTAACCACCAGCCCCGCTCTAAAAATTCAATGACTTGGCTAAAACATATAGCTTGGCCGTATCGTAACTTTTGTTAAGCGTACCATACTCATGTTGTCCAACTCAGACCTCAGATAGGATGGCATCACTTAGGTATCTCCGCTGGCGGGGACGTCCACCGCGCAATCGCGACAGCAAACACATAGTCACTATTCGTCCTTGTACCGCCGCATACCGAGTAGAGTCAGTTCGACCCAGGTCGGGCCTAGCTGTTTCTTGCTGGACTCTTCTCAGCTAGACTAGGTTAAGTGAATCAGCCACAAAATTCCCAGTAGCTCGATTCCACTCACACCTCAGATTTGGTTGAAGCCGCTCAACCAATCTCACTGGAGCGCAAACTCTTAGAACATTCCAGTGTTTAAATTTCCCCCAGGCTACTCTCCAACTGCGCACTCCTGTCGCTTTATTGGGCCCGGCCTTTAAAGCCACAGTCAGATTAAAAACAGTCTAAATTTACATATAGCGTATGTTTTGAATCGAATGTCCAACTGTGACAAGGCATTGCGCCAAAATGTGGTCCAAACATATGTATACGCGCATCTTTGGGTTCACAAATGTATCTTTTACTAATTAGCTATTGCTATTCATCGGTCTGTTTGTTTCGTCCATATCGCGTGTCAGCTGCGTCTAATATGGCGTAATTCGCGGCACGCGCCGGCACGCTTTCGCACTTCACTATAGAGTAGATTGGCGCGTGTCTGCCCACGTACTACTACACGCTTGTTGCTCTAACACCTAGTATGATTAATATGACTTTAAATATATCCCAAATAAAACTAAACTCAACTAACATCTAAAACTACACTCGCTGACAAAGAATGCGGGTTGGTAAAATATTGTCATATTTCCTAAATTAAATAGTGCAAATTTGTACCAGTTTTTTAATCCTGTCATGATCTTTATTTAAATTTATAACTAACCTGCAACAATAACGGTTTAAAAATCAACGTTTCCTGGTTTAAATCGGACTCCTAAAAACCCATGAAAAAAGACAATGTTGAGATATCGTAAGAATCATCAGTTTTGGAGATTGATATTTTTATGATAGGATCAAGAATAATGTAATATAAGGGTCATACACGGATTTATGTTCGCGTCTTTTCTGTGGACATACCAAAAGTTAACGGCTACAAAGCTTAATTTTGGATTGGACCAGTAACCCGCATAAACAACGTCTCCGTTTCTATAAATCCCTGTAATAAAAACATAGCTAACATGCACATAAGCATGACATAAGCCGCTAACTATAGACCACAGGAGGGACGACTTTTGTTTTTTCAACTAAGTATGACCCATAATCTAAAACAGGCTTTTGAGGCCACTTTGAGGCGTTGTGCGAGGAAGTCGCCAACTCTTCGGTCACCAGTTACTTGCGTCATTTATTTCATTTAACTATGATTTCTCAGTAGGTTCATTTTTTGGGACACGGCCTCTATAAAACCACGGAAAGCAGGCAAATCCTTATCACGCGGACCAGTGACACAATACAACCAGCAATGCCCCGAGGTGTGGGCCAAACGAAAAATCCTGTTTAGTGTACGGAGGCGGAATAATGACCGCTTTTTACTGGTTTAATCCCGATCAGATAGCGGGACCCTGCGGTACTGGAATAGGGCTGTCAAAAAATCCTGTCAGTACGTACTTACTTATATTTTTTTATATTTATACCTAATCCTTTATGTTATCTGTACACGCATCTGCTTATTTTATAATCCCTACTGTGCCTTTACCATGAGTTTGCATGACCGTACTCGCTAGCGACTGCGTAAACGATTTAGTATGCCGATTTTTAGTTCTATTGCGTAACCGCCAGAGGCGCTGTACTTGTGCCCATACAATTTTTTACGCAGTCGCTAGCGAGTACGGTCATGTAAACTCATGGTAAAGGCACTGCTTTCTTTCGGTCCTCACGACACAGGCTGGACCTAGTGTGAGGGCCACTGATAATGTATCTATTGTTTTGCTGTTTTGGTAAATAAATAATTTTGTATTTGTATTTGTATTAAGTTAAATTTGTGTTATGCAGTAATTTTAGACGTTGGTGCCATTAAATAAACCTGAGTCTTCTAGGTAGATGTTGCTATACGCCTTCCTAAGGCGTTGTAAGAGGGAACGATTGAGGAATTTGAAGGCCGAGCGTGTTTCTCCGGTAGCTCAGAGGAGCTACTCCGAGTTTTGAAATCCGTACTTCGTACAGTGCCGTCCCTTTCAGTCATATAGTGTATAACACGAGAGAGAAAGGGGCGGCACAATACGAAGTTCGGATTTCGAAGTTCGGAGTATAGGCCTAGAGGCTAGAGCCATTGGCCGAGTATGCCAGGCAGTCGCAGGTTCGAATCCTGCTCGGAGCCTAAAATTTTCAATTTATCCTTTAATTTAAAATTCATATTAGTTACGTTAGAAATTCAGTTTTTTGATTATGTTTTCAATATAGTCTCCCTACTAGTAAGAGGTAATTCATATTTCCAATTTTAAATAGATACGTAAGTACATAAAGCATTTAGTGACAAAATATTTTTACTTTATTATGAATTTTGTTACATTTCAATGACTTCCACATTTAACTGAGTATAGAATTTGTTCCAAAATATGACTGTGTATCTTTTAGGGTTCCGTACCAAAATCTTTTTTTTTATCATCAAAAAACATTTCTAAATTAAGTTTGTAAGTTAAACACCTTTGTATCTATTTTTGTTTTATAAATTCCTACAAGATTATGCAGAAAGTACCTTCTTTCAAATAAAAAAAAAATTAAATCGGTTCAGTCGCTCAAATTTGTAACAAAATTCGCCGGTAGATGGCGCTGTACCTGTGGCGTTCAATATCTACACCATGTTGTTTATTCATTTATAGATTTCCCTGAATTAATAGGGTTGGAACCGGTACACATCTGTGTACGGAACCCTCGGTGCGCGAGTCGGACTCGCACTTGATCAGTTTTTTATATAATTAGGCGATGTATTCTACGGGGCCAAGTGAAACACTTTCCTCTCGCCTAAAGCAAAATAGTGATCTATAGGTATCACTAGTATTTAAGGCCCACGCATCATATATATTTAAATTGTTGCGTGGTAAAGCCAGTAACCCGGAGCTTCTGGCTATAGTAGGGCTGTGCGTGCCGGAGTGATACGTGTGAATCGTGTGGCGCCGGCGCCGGCCGCCGTTGCTGGCCGTGCCGCGCGCGCGCACCGGCCTGCTGCGTGAGGCGCCATGGACAAGGGCCCTGCGCACGCTTAACCGAGTTCATAGTAAAATGGATATATTCTATTGTTCTTACAATGAATTCACAAAAATTACTATGTTCGAATTATGTTATATGGAATTATAAATTGTATAACCTAATATGTAACATTGTGCTACACTATCGCATTGGTTACCTAGCTGTAATGATAAATGTAATGTGGTTTTAAAATAAATAAATAAATTTAAAAAAGTCTGCTGTTAGAAGAATTGGCAACCCTGGGAATAAAACACTATGCGTTTGATATTCATGATCACTCCCCGTGGATTCAGGATTAGGGACGATGTGGATTCAGTTTCATTCGATATTAATTTAGATGGCGATATCGTTAGTACAAAGAGAATATTATTTAAACTAATAAAGTTTTGAGAAGTCTGTCTATGCTTAGATCATTAGCGTGGCGTCCTTAGAACTTGATCATCGGCTTACCTACCCATCTATTGTAGTCGAGGACCCCTTCCCTTCGGCCGTCTACGAAACCGGAGTTTCGAAACAGGCTTCGATCGAGGCTTTTGTAGTACTTGTACGTAACTGGCTTCTTTAGGGACTTCAAAAGTGACGCATAAAAAATAGCTACTTGGTGACAACTGAGAATTGAGCACCATTATTCTTCTGCTATGGGAGAAAAAGTTAGCCAAGTTGGCTCCGGCTTGCCTGCGGAATATATTTAACGCCAAGTCACAGATTGCCGACTTGAATAATATAAATAGTATTCTTCTATACGACCCCGCTTTGGAGCTGTTCTCGCAGACGGAACCGAGGTTCCTGGCGACAGCAGCACGCTATCTGTGCCTTTACCATGAGTTTACATGACCGTACTCGCTAGCGACTGCGTAAAAAATTGTATGGGGAAAAGTACAGCGCCTCTGGCGGTTACGCAATATAACTAAGAATCGGCATACTAAATCGTTTACGCAGTCGTTAGCGAGTACGGTCATGCAAACTCATGGTAAAGGCACTGGAGGCAAACTCCACTCCCACTTCTATTGTATAAAGTAAATAAGCACTGTGTTAGTAATAAGTTTTTGTAACTTATAACTTGCATGTTTGGTTTCCTTGTAAATGTAAGTTGGTTAATAAATAAATAAATAAACTTATATTAGACATGCTTTCAATGTGTGTTTCTGTGTAAGTATTGCGGCTATCTGCTTACGTCAGTTGCGAGTGGAGGGGCGTTCAGTTTAATCTTAATTTTAGCCTAAGTACCTAAACAAATACATAAACCTAATCGGAGGTAAATTTTAGGACCGGAGTTCTAAGATAGATTTGTGTAGGAGAATATTAGAAGAGAAGAAGAGCAAACTATAGAGCAAAAAACAGAAGAAGCTGATAGTTTATGAGATCAAAAGTGACAAAGTTTGTAGCATGAACGTACAGATGATAAATTATTTAGATTTTGAGTTAATGTACTACCTACTTACCCCGACTGACCATAACCTTAGCCTTTTCATTTTCTGCTTCGATATTTATATCTTTGTATCAATGCAAGAAACATTTAATAAATCGAACATAAGTATTTTTACCAGAGCAGTAGCCGATCACAAACTACAATAATTAAATCTTTGGGGAGCAGGGAGAACGCAGAGGGTGAGCACAATAGCTCTAACACCAGGTGACGTATTACCCTGCCAGCTATAAAAGTCACTACAACATAGTAAACACAGTGAACATACGTCTTTTCTTCATTTTGCAAGAGTACACAAAAACCAACTTAACTATGCAGCCGCCTAAGCAAAGAAGTACTATAAGATGTATGTGAAAATGAAAGAGTTGTCATTGGTAGTGGTTTTCGCGACCGCAATTATAAGTTGGCCAAAGCACAAAAGAGTCGGTTGACTTTATTTCGTTTGTGATTTAGTGACGTAGTAACGCGTGTCAATGGTGGTGCCTCTGACGTGTGTAAGTAAATAAAATAAAAATAACTGATAAATAATGGAAGCCGAATATAATATCCATTGCTCAATAATATGACTTTCTTTGCCTCAAGACTTTTTATTATCTGTAAGATTTCTTATCAAAGAACTGGCATAATGCGGCTGGGGATACTTTCCGTAGAACTGTGTCAATATATATACCTACCTGATGTAAAAGAATCTATAGGACTACTGGAAAGAACTGGAAGAATTCAATTTAACGTAAAGCTCTCATAAGCGCAACGTAAGTTGCACTAAAATCACATCTCTAGTGTTATAAGATAGTATTGTGAAGAACATCCTGATGATTTTTTTAAGCAGGCTTCAAAAACGGTAATTATTGTTATATATACCATTATTCATCCCTCTCAGATGTTATCTCAGCACATTAGCGCTCGCTGTGGACTTTTATCTCGTGTGACAGGATATATGACACTATCTGCCATCTCCCCTTGGTGTCGGCGCCATTTGTCAGATCGTCGCAAACGCAGCTTTGCGAAATGACCGTAGACGTTATGGGCCAAACATCTAATAGATCATACTTCTACTTAAGGTTGAAATTCTTTTTGTTGGCTGAATCTCTATAATAAAATTTTATATATTGGACGATAAAATAGGTTTTTGAACGGATTACTTTGATGCAATTCGACCAACTTAAAGTATACCTGGAGCCTATACCACAAAACTTTACAAGCGTGCAATTTGACAAAATTGTAAACATTTTCTATGAAAAATTGTACGATTTTGTCGAAATTGTAGACTTGTAAAGTTTGGCTGTATAGGGGCCAGGGCCGTGGAGCCCTGGAGCCATTGACTTATAGTTCATCTACATATGTCGCCGGCTAAAATCGCGCGCAAACCTCTTATCTAACTCCATTCTTAGAGTTAAAATGTTTTCGACTTTAGCCTATGATACACACGTAAATCGCAAACCTCTTAATTCCATTGTTGGATTTTTAGCCGGCGATGTGTGGGACAGGCTTCTTTTGGAACGTGGAGTGAACGAATTGCAGATTAGATTTTGGACCCTTTACCAACTTCATGATTTGCTACATGTCTATCAACGCAAACTCAACACTGAAAATCGTTAAAATATGAATGGAAAAGAGCGCTGTGGCGCACATTCCCGTTACTATGTAAAGTTCAGATCTTTTTGTTCGATATGATTTTCCGAAATTAAGTTGCTTTTTGCACGGATTACTTTGGCCAACTCAAATAATCTTATACTATATGGTGCTTCGAACCGGATAAAGTTATATAAGTGTAGAAAACACGAAATACTTTTCTGATATCAAACTAAATAATGTCCCACGATACTCCTTTCCACTCATACTCTTCGGGGTTTTAGTGTTTGATGTTGGGTGGTTTACACACTGTATCGTATTTATATCACAGTCAGATTGTAAAAACCATTAGATTATAATCTAACTAGCGAAATTGTAAACTGTCGAAAGATTGTAACCTACTGAAAAATAATGCGTTAAATTATAAGCAGTATCTTACGGTTCCAACTCTTCCGACATGAAACTTGCAATCTAGGTTAGGTTCTTCAAAGCGGAAACAGAAGCCCCGCGCAGCGGGCCTTCGTCGACTTGCTGGAAGGAAAGTACAAAACAATTTTCGGTTCATAATCTTTCGACAGTTTATATTCTCGCTATTTCAATCATAATCTAACAGTTTTTACAATTTTAAGGTAACATATATACTACTCATACTTACTGCAGTTTTCTCTAATTCAACGTGCGATCATAATGGTTAACCCGTCGTCTACCAGTCACTGGGATCTCAGGGATCATAACAAAAGTATGCGATTGTTTATTTTTTCCGCCGGGAGACGACGGCGACTCATGGTTATAAATATCTTCACAAGGTAGGTACTATTAATTATTCTGTGACAATGTGTCTTTATATGTACTCGTACCTACCATACTCAATGAAATACGCTACAGTCCGCGGCAAATAAGAAGTCAAGGAGATTCAGAAGGAGGGGGAGGAGAGTCAGGGGATTTTATAAAGTGACTTTTAGGTTATCAAATGTATGGAGATGACAGGTGTCAGGATTAACTTCTTATTTGCCGGGGACTGTAAACTGATCACGTTTTAATTTTTTAATTTATTGGAAGAAAAATTTCAGTTTTCTTTTTAATTGTGGCAACGTGGTGGGAAACGCTTTCTAGCGAGTATGAAGCTAGGGACACACATGTCACACGCAACGTTTCGTGTGACAAGTGTCCAACGACCCTAGTCCGGATCGGGCCAAGCTCTCGCAAGCTCACGCAAGCCAAGCCAAACAGCCCCGTTTACACGCTTGACGCTTGCCAAGCCACCACAAGCGTGTAAATGCAGTATTTAATACATTGCATAACGTGGGCTCAGTGTGTCCCTTGCTTAATTGTGAAAAATGTCATTATGATGACATTTGTACGTTAACTTTATTTTGATGAATTTAATTTGTTGTTTTTTTTTGATACATTTACATTTGTTTAGCTTGTTTTAACCCAAATAGCCAAAATGTCCAGTAGCGAGTCTGATCAGGATGAATCGCATGATGATGAGGTTGTCGAAGTGGTGGAGGAGGAATCAGTAGAACAATCCATGTCCGAATGGTCATCCCTCGTCATCAGTGTCGAAGCGCCAAACCCCAAAAGGGTATTGTATGACCAGGGGCTATATGAACCCGGCTCTGGCGAAATCTGTGCCGCGTACGCCTCGCAGTCCAACAGTGAAGTCTTTAGACACGTCTACTACAATTACCCCTGCGTGTCCGACCCCGGCATATCGCGCGCCCTCCTCGGTCCGCCGCCCGAAAAAATCTACGACGACGACGGACAAGAGCTCTACTTAGACCTATGCAAGCAAATGAACCAATGCCCAGTAAGGATGTTTCACAGAGCGCTGCTGGGAACGAAGGCGGATATCAGCTACTACGGTGTCAATCCGTACGGTGTCCGACCCATTGCCAAGGCTCTCGCCAACAACAATACAATAACAATCCTCAATTTAACAGACAACTTTCTAAACGACGACGCTTGCTTCCACTTAGGTGAAATGCTGGCGACTAATAATGTGCTCGCAGAGTTGATCTTGTCGGGATGCAGGATCGGGGAGAGCGGGGCGCTCAGGCTGTGCGCGGGGCTGCCGGCCAACCGGGGTCTGAGGGTGCTAAACCTCAGTGGCAACAACCTCGGCGATGGAGGTGCCGACCATCTCGCTAACGCTGTGTTCTCGCGCGCTAATGTCCAAGAACTCGACTTGTCGACAAATTCCATCAGCGGCAAAAGCGTCCACAATCTTTCGGAGGCTTTAGAGTGGAACAACAAAATAACACATTTAAACTTATCCCGCAACAATCTGTTCTCTTTTCCATCCGGACTTGTCAACCTACTCGAACAGCTGGGGGACAGCCCACTGCTTCAATACCTTGACTTGTCTTGGAATAGCTTAAGTGGACCTAAATCGTCCGCAGGAATAAAAAAAATATTCAAAGCAAAAAATCTGCAGCATTTAGACATCAGCAATAACAAGTTGGCCACCACTGAAATTGTGATGGACTTGACATCCTTTATGGCGAAACCAAAGAAATTGGTCACTTATAACGTTTCATACAACCCAATTAGTGTAGAGGATGCCTTATTGTTTATTTACAAACTGCAAACCAAGGCTGTCAAAGTGCAGGTTCTGAATATGGACGGAATAACCGTGAACGCTAAGTTTGCAAAGACATTGAACGCAATGAAACAGCTCTCTCATAAAAAAGATGTCGTGGTTACGCACGGGTATGTGGCAGGTGACTTCACGTGTGAAGGTCCAGATCCGAGAGAAACCACGCTGAACAGAGTCGAGTACATTTGCAAGAAACCCAAGAAGCATAAAGTGGATATAGCGCTTATAATTTACCAGCTGCAGAAAGACGGTTTTCATACAATGGACTTAAAAGCCTTCACAGAGGCTCTTGAGGCCGCAGGGGCTTCGTTAGATGACGGTCTTATAGCTGAAATGCAGTGTGTCTTCCCGGGGCCACCATCAAAGAAAGGAGCTAAGAAAGTTAATATTGAGGTGATGGCAGAATACATGAAGAGGAAGTGGCCAGAGAGGAAGCTGCCGCCGACGCCTCCTCCAGAGCCTGAGCCAGAGCCAGAGCCAGAGCCAGAGCCAGAGCCTATCCCAGTACCGAAGAAGGGGAAGAAGGGAGAAGCTGGGAAGGGCAAGAAAAAGTAAATGCTCCGTTGTTTTAGTGCGTGCCCAGCGGTCGCTTGCCGGTTGACCTGTCGCTATTAGGTTTTCTAGAGCGCCTAACCTAACCTAACCTATGGGCGGTGTGACAGACAGCTTAGAGGACAAATAACCCTGCTACAAGCATAACGTGGCTTTTACTTTATCTATATTGTATTAATTTTGTAGGATATTGTTTGTATTTATTTTTTTAAAGATGTATTTCATATTTAATTATTTTTAATGATTTTTTACTTTATTTTTGTAAGAATTTTGCACACAATTTTATTTTAAATGCGTAAGGTTGCATCTGAGATATTTATGAACTTTTCTTAGGATTATTAAATTACTGTGAATTTTTCATAGAGTTCGTCATTATTTTCGCATAGGTCGCATAGGTCAGTGACCCGTATGGTGCCCACATGCAGCAATGAAACTCCGTTAAATGTATTAAATACAATACCTAAAAATTACTTTTGCTCGCCTTACGTCTCATCTTATCCAACAATGTTTAATAATGTTTTTTATGTTCTAAATAACAATAACTTAATAACGAGCACCATCGGTGTGAGCTCTATAATCTATATATATATTTTTAGTTAAACTGCCATCAACTAAAGGAAATAGCGACATTAAACTGTCAATTATCTGTGTCATTTGCAAGTATAGCTGTGACAACGCCTCGCCTCACCTTATGCGTATTATCACTTATTAGAAAGAGACGAGCTTACGTCTGCTTCAACCTCTTCTATACTGACACGGTTGGTCAACAAATCTTGGTACAGTCGAGTGCAAAAATATGGGTGCATGTAAGCTACTCAAAAATATGTCCCATAGATCTTATGTCGGCGCATTAAGGTTTCGGTACATATTTATGAGACGATCCATTCGATACATATTTTACACTTGACTGTACTAGTAGCTCCCACAACGGTGGCTAATAAAATATATCAGGCTTACACTTATGACTCATATGAGTTATGTTATGGCTCTACGAAGGACTACCGCTTAAAGGCGGAAATAATGTTGCTACGCGCTATGGTGTAAGACAATGGGGGCTATCGCGTATGAATTCGCCGCTAGAGGCGCTAGTGTAGCGTGAGGTCTCCGAAATGACAAATGTCACTCTTTGTGGTTGCGCTACGCGGGTTAATATCTAACTGGAACAATATGGTGCCAGTTTTTCAATACCTAAGCCTGATTATGGCAAATATGAGTTACGGGTCAATGACTGTCAGTGCTTTGAGACAGTTTTGTTTTTCGGAAACTTATTTCCTCCTTTTTTACCTAGAAAAACGGGACTGCGCTACAATGCGGGATGTTCGATATTTTTACGGTACGGTTTTAAGGTTTTAAACATGATTTAAGTGGAAACTTCGTTCTCATGCCCATAATAACCAATAACAATTTTTGACAGCTGGACCTTAGTCGACAGTGGCGCCAACTGGTGAGCACAAAAACGATAGCCCTCATTGCGTATGGCGTTGGTTGACCTTGATTAGGTTAAATAACCCTAATCCAAATATATGTAAAATATCTGTTTAGCCCACTGGTTGGCTGGTAGAGAACGCCATTTGGCATTAAGCCCGCCATTTGTACAATTTGTGCATTTTGTGCAATAAAGTTTAAACTGTAACCCCTGTAGTTGCTACAAATATATACCTAGTAAGTAAGTAAGTAAGTAAGTAAGTATCTTTATTCGCATAAGACAGAGTACAATAGGATCTTAGTTATAGTGTTTAGAACTAGCTATCTCGTCACGCGGTGACATGCAAATTTTTAGTTATATCTAGGTTTTGGTCATTAAAAATAACAGCAATGCACAAACATACATGGCAGGTAGTATTAGTATTAAGTACATAAGCAACCAATCATTAATTTAGCATTCATCAAAAAATAATAACAATAATACGTATATAAAAAAAAAAT
Source organism: Epiblema foenella (assembly GCA_963556455.1). NCBI lineage: Eukaryota > Metazoa > Arthropoda > Insecta > Lepidoptera > Tortricidae > Epiblema > Epiblema foenella. The sequence continues at coordinate 5,024,831 of OY747105.1, forward strand.
ACTAAATAATAATGTCAAAAAAAAAAAACAAATGGAATGTCAATATTAAATTCACTGAGTCACAATTGAAGTTATGTCTTACAATATATAGTCACTTGGCATAAAATTCTCACATTTGTGTTCTAAGAATTCTTGGACTGAATAATAACATTGTTCTGTTAGCCACTTGCTCAGTTCCTTAATAAAAGCTTTAGTTGGTAACTTCTCAATTGATTTAGGAATGTGGTTATAGATCTTGCTAACACCTACAGTCAACTACAAAGAGATATCCACTTTATTAACCTTATGTTATTGTAATAAGGGCCAATAGTCATCTCATTACTTATAGTTTCTTGTACGTAAAATACACGAAGGTTGATCGGTGCCCAGAACTCTTTTTTTTAACATGCATGATTGTAGCTTTATATGCCGGGCCCAATAAAGCGATAGGAGTGCGCGGTTGGAGAGTAGCCTGGGGAAATCCAGGGGAAAACCTCCGACACGACCACGCGTGTGGTTTGGAACACTAGAATATTTTTATATTATAATTTGTGCTCCAGTGAGATTGGTTGAGCGGTTTCAACCGAATCTGAGGTATGAGTGGAATCGAGCTACTGGGAGTTTTGTCGCTGGTTCACTAAACCTAGCGTAGCTGAGAAGAGTCCAGCAAGAAATTCAGCTAGGCCCGACCTGGATCGGACTGACTCTACCCGGTGTACGGCGGTACCGGGACGAATAGTGACTATATGTGTCAGTGTTGTCGCGATCGCGCGGTGGACGTCCCCGCCGGCGGGAATGCCTAAGTGTACTATCAGCTTACGCGTCGTGTCTGAGTTGGACGCCGTAAGCGTAGCGTTCCATCTTTCCATGGACGCTGTAATTACGTCGTCCGGGTCCGAGAGTGTGTGCCTAGGACGCCGGACCGTGCGGCCCCTAATAATGAGTGATCGCCGAGTTACGATAGAGGGGGTGCCCACAACATAAAGGTTACTTTAGTAGTTCATCTGGTGAATGGAAGTAAGTGGTCTGTGATGGGATGGTAGTGATCTAGGATTTTAGCACATCATATATATAAAAACTCTGTCCCATGCCTTATCCCAAAGACTGTATATTTAATATTATGCACCAGTTTAGCAGCTTTCTTACTTTAGTTGGTGTTAACTGTTCACTTTTGCTGGAAAGTAATATGAAAATAGTAGTTTATGCAACTGATACATAATGAGAGGACTTAAAACGCGAGTGTGGTTTTATGAAACGAGCGTCAGCGAGTTTCATAATAGGATCACACGAGTGTTTTAAGGCCTAATTATGAACAGTTGTATACACTACTTTATTTACATCCAAACATTAAATCCTCTTTCATGTGTTGAGGCACCATTGCGTTGAAAGTGCTCGTTGAAGTCTTTTTGAGCACGAGCCTGTATCGTAATGGGCGGAAATGGCCATAACGATACCGTTTATGATGCTGTTATGGCCATCTCCGTCCCGGACCGGCGCGATATTGTAAAGTTGGTCCTTACCTACACTTTTTGAGCACATAAAAGAGGATTTACTGTATGGGTGTAGATAAACTATTTAAAAATGCCAGTGGTCGTGTATGCTTATGTTTTGTTGCTCTTAGAGTATTCCAGTGTTCAAAATTACCCGCGTGGTAGTGTCGGAGGTTTACCCTGGTCTCTGGTTTTTCCCCAGGCCCCTCTCCAGCCGCGCACTCCTATCTATTAAGCCACGGTCAGGTTCAAAAAAAATTGAAAGTAATATGAAAAACTATTAAAAATGCTAGTAGTCGTGTATGTTTATGTTAATTTGTTGTTTTCAAACAAGCCCACTCTATAAATTACAGGAATGGCCGCATCGCTGCGCCGGCGCCGCCTACCGAAACGAATCGATTCGTCGCTCCGCGTGTGTACTCTAACCACCACGCAAAGCCACACAATAAGCACAATGACACAATTAAATATTCAAAATAATCCGCACTTCAAAATGGCGTTTGTGTATAGAAAGAGTTAAGCGACAATACAGTTTTTTTTTAATAATTTAAAATTAAACTTTAATCCGTTGGTAGAAGCGCTCTTTTAAACTTTTTTTGTTCATGGATTTTTTGTTTGGGTCGTTTTATTTTGTAACTTAAAGCATGTTTACAAGGATTTACAATTACTATGCTACGGTGATTAGGTGATAAAAGGATGCGAGTTGATTTATGGTTGGCTGTTGGTTTTGGTTTATATGGTTTATGCAACGCACAGTGTATGCAGATGTCTGATGCTGTTTATGGTTAAACAAGCTCGAAATCAAACACACAATGCTCTCATCAATTGTCATGAATACATAGCGTGGTCGTGTCGGAGGTTTTCCCCCGGATTTTCCCCAGGCTACTCTCCAACCGCGCACTCCAATCGCTTTATTGGGCCCGGCCTATCAAGCCACAGTCAGATTAAAAAAAAACTTATCAACATTTATTCAACCAGTAAATATCTGTCTAGCTAGGATGATCGCGTTTATATCAGACCAGGGATCGGATACAGGTATTTTTTCCATAGAAAAATACCGGTATTGTTACGGTCACCGGTTCAGTATTTCGTTTTTAATGGGACAATCTAATAATACGACGTTGTTATTTAAATACACGATTCAGCCGTACGTAAAGAGCAAAAAATAATCCAAAATATTGGGCTAATTCAGGGTTTTTTGAAAATACCGGTATCGGTCCCTGTATCGGACATATAGCATTCTTCCCTCCAGCACTCCCAATACCTAATGGTAAAATTTTTGTTCATTATCAAAACGAAATATTGACAAAAAATAAGTTAAATCACTGTTCATAATTGGTCAAGTATTAATTTCACGAAGCAGTATCTATAATACACTCTTGTAACTTGTAACAAAACCCTCTCAAAATGGTTCGGTAAATATTCGGCAACCGAACCGAATAATTCGGCCGAATACCGAACATGTCGAATATGCCGAATACCGAATAATAACCAAGTATTCGGCGCATCCCTAGTTAGAATCTTCTAACACATACAAGGTCCTAAATCTCAATAACTTCAATGCTATGGAAGGTATGCTAATAGGATTGTCCTTTATCGCAAAAAAAAACGAATGCGAAATACTTATATTTTGTACAGCGCTCTGATCTGGCTTATCTGCATGCGTCTGTGAAACGTGTTTTTACTAGAGATGGATTAGACGGCGAAAATAATGAATAAATATTCGAACAAATTCCAATTCATCATTGCCCTCGCGCACCAACATTTAACTTCGGTACATAACAGGCACTAGAGAAATGCAAATCGAACAGAGGGTCACCGGGGCCCGCCCAGCACTGGGCATCGATCGAATGTACCCTAATAGCCCGGGTCTCCCCTGCCACTTGTGACACTTGGCGCCCCCGCGCTAACTATGAACTGAGGCAAACATAACATGTACTCCGAACTTCGTATCGTGCCGTCCCTTTCACTCTCGTGTTATTGACTATATGAGTGAGATTGACGGCACGATACGTAGTTCGGATTTCGGAGTTCGGAGTAGCCCTTCAGAAATAGTTTTGCAGGTTTTTGATATGGTTTTGGAAAATCAATGATTTTTTCTATTGTCTTGCAGGTGTGTAAATTTTTGTGCTGTGCAAACACAACAATGAGGGCTATCGCGTATGAATTCGCCGCTAGAGGCGCTAGTGTAGCGTGAGGTCTCCGAAATGTCAATTGACACTATTTGAGGTTGCGCTACGCAGGTTAATAAGTGATTGGAGCAATATGGTGAGTATTTTGTAATACCTGAGCTTGATTATGGCAAATATGAGTTACGGGTCAATGACTGTCAGTGCTTGAGGCAGTTTTAGCTTTCGGAAACTTATTTCCTCCTTTTTTCCGAACAAAACAGGACTGCGCTACAATGCGGGATGTTCGATATTTTTACGGTACGGTTTTAAGGTATTAAATATGATTTAAATGTGAACCTTACTCGACAGTGGCGCCAACTGGTGAGCACAAAAACGATAGCCCTCATTAGACAGGCTAAGTATTTTGACAGTTTGAGCTTTGGCTAAGCAACTTTGTTCATATTTAAACTGATTAAGCGGCCTTTACACATGGCTAACTATACTTAGCACTCGCTTCCTTGTAAAGGACTCTTTAGATATTGTATTTATTATATTGTGATTGATGAAAAAAGCGTAGGTGAAGAACTTCAATGAAATTATTAAAACTTACATACTTACGTTCTTCTTTAGCTGAGTTGCGTATAAGCATAATTAGCATAAAAGCTATTTAACGTATAGGTATACTGAAACCATTATATATCAACCTCCTTTAATTATAAGTCCGTAACCTCGTTTCTCTAAGTAACAGGCAGCATGTAATTTTATACATTTGATAAATTCAAACATGGAATAAAAAAACAGTGATTCCGAACAGTCCATCAGGCGGGTGCAGATCCGCAATATTTTTTTCAAAATTTCAGTCCTTACCAAAATTTTTGTAGAAAATTAGTTTTACAATCTAGTTTTTTATAGTGTTTTTTTGCCGGATCTAGCAAAATTCAAAGTAATAATCATGGTAAGTTAATATGCATTTTTCGCTTATTTGATCAAACTGCAATCGTGGTGTGTGATCTGTTCTATCTATTTTGACTATTTCGTACTCTTTTCTCGTGTCATAGTTATATTATCCTGGACCTGCTACGATTGCTAGTAGATTGTTTTACTTTCTGAGGTTGACGATGTAACATAATTTCTAGTGAAGTACATATATACCTACACACATAAGAACTAGTTTTGTAAAGATGATTTGCCTTTATTTTGTAGGTCATGAAATGTTTGTGATTTGTTACGCGCTACATGAAATGAATAGAATAGAATTTCAATGTATTTTGATTAATATGATAACTGACTTTTTGTATGTAGGCACCTATGAGACTAGTGAGGGAGAGTACCTACATCCAATCTAACCCTCTGTTCATTCATTGCATCATCAAGACGGTCCCTTCATTTTGACAATGACAATACAATGACAACTTCATTTTCAATTCGAATTTCAAAGTCAATGACAACAGGGACATGATTTGTAATTACATTTTAGAATTATTTTTTAAGCTGGCGCCAGATACCTATAGCTTCAAAGATTTGAACACTTCTTACATATTGACGCAACCTGCCAGACATGCTTTGCAAAGTGAACGCTTTGATGTGTCTCGAAACCGACACCGCATTGGCAGTACAAATATTGGTTCAAACTTCTGTCTATCTGGCGCCGGCGTTAGTTAAGTCAGTTACTAGCTATTGCTACTATCCCGAGTACCCTAAAGCGAGTAAAATACGTGTAACCTTCTTGCACGCGAGCAGAGGGAATGCATATCCGTCCACGTGGGGCAAGCGGGCGTCCAGATGGGCGTGGCCTGCTGGCAGCTGTACTGCCTAGAACACGGAATCCGCCCAGATGGGACTTTGCCAACATATGATGCGGACCCAAGGTCTTCGGACTCGTGTTTTAACACGTTCTTCTCGGAGGCGGACAGAGGGAAGATGGTGCCGAGGGTCGTCATGGTGGACCTCGAGCCTACGGTTATTGGTGAGTAAGAACTGGAAACAGGAACTACGACGATATTAAGGGTAGGGCGCATTAGGCCCCGTTTGCAGATTGTCCCTTTATCCCTCTCGTAGAAGGTCCCGCTTCCAAAATGTCACGTTCGCAAAACGGCCCTTGACGAAAATCACTTGAGTCTCGCATAAGCTCCGTTGTCTATATGTCTCTTTTACTTCATACTACTAATTTTAGTTTTTAACGCAGCGGAGTAATAAATAAATATTTTAGACATTTGAAATTCATATCTCCTTATAATCTGATAGCTTGCAGTCTACCTCGCTGAGTTGAAGCAACTTTTTAGAGATTTATTGCAGGCGTGATGCTTACTTGCTTAGCGAATAAGTCATATCGCACGTGGAATATTTTGCAAAAGATACATTTTACAGACGGGTCGGTCTGCGAAGTTTGAGATATTTTGCGAACCAGATACCTACTAATGAGTAATTTTGCAGAAGCGACGTTTCCTAAAGGGAGCGAATGAGGGCTTATGTTCAATTTAGTTTTTTCTTTTCTTTTGCACGTAGATATTACCCGTTGAATCGTTGATTATATAACCCGTCGTCTACCGGTCCCTGGGATCCCCGGGATCATCATAACAAAAGAATGCTATTGTTTATTTTTTTTCGCCGGGAGACGATGGCTGAATATATCCCCAATCGGAGTTTTCACAATCGCCTTTTTCCTGTGAAATTAGGAACAATAGTCTCACCTTACGTTTCAGATGAGATCCGTAATGGCGAATACCGCCAGCTGTACCACCCCGAGCAGCTCATCACTGGCAAGGAGGACGCGGCCAACAACTACGCGCGGGGTCACTACTCCACGGGGCGCGAGGTGCTCGGCCCAGTTATGGAGCGGATCCGCAAACTGGCTGACCAGTGCACTGGATTACAGGTATGATGACTTCCTGTTATCCCTCATTAGGGGCATCGGGCTCGCAGAAGAGTTCTCAATTTGCCACGGTCTTGCGCGGCTTCTTACAGCTCTTCCTAGCCGAGGCCAGTTGAGCCAGCCTCTTTTTAAGGTGTCTACATTAATTAAAGATAAGGCCGGGTTTTATAATTTTGGCAACTCGGTACATTCTTCGTCATAAAATAAAACCGATCCAAAGGCCGGGTTATATACCTTTATAATTCCGAGCATATACGGCAAACAACGTAGTTTTTTCTGTAGGCCCACAAGAAACCTGTGGTTGTCATGGTGTCCAGGTCAGCCTACTCGACTGCAGACGCGACTGCGACTATGACTGGCAATACATCGGTATACTTTTTATAAAATTATAAAACGAAATTTAATAATAGTAATTTATTACATCAGTCTAAAGTCCTTATTCAGTGATCATCACGTCGCTGTATCAGTATTTTGTAATCAGAAACCCTTAAAATATTTTTCCATGTATTTGTAAACCTTGATACACCACAGAATTAGTACTTACAGAATGTTTTATGTCTAACAAAACCGATGTTTGACAGCTAGTCATGACTTCATGACATCTCCCCAGCTCGCGCTCGCCGCTTAGCGCATGCTCTTTTGTTCCTAGCGTGATATGGTATCTGGATCTGACCAGCACGGAGGTGTGCCAGAGTCAGCTCTCCTGTAGTCGAATCGGCAAAAGGTACAGGCCGTCTTACACACTGGTATCGTTGCTTGCAGGGTTTCTTCGTGTTCCACTCGTTCGGCGGCGGCACTGGCTCCGGGTTCACATCGCTGCTGATGGAGAACCTCTCTGAGGAGTACGGCAAGAAGAGCAAGCTGGAGTTCGCCATATACCCCGCCCCACAGGTAGAACCCCCGGCGGTACCCCCTAGAACCAATTAGGTCTATCAGAAAAGTAGGTTAGTAGTAGGTGGTGAAAAAATGTTGCCTATGAAATGAAAATTCTGCGAAACTTAAATTCGATGAAACTGTTTTCTGCAAAACTATGGTACTTTAACCATATTACGAGATGTAGCACTGGCTGTCCTTCTGTGTACTAGGATCTAATTGATGATCAGAAAACCGCCTTATTCGTATAAGAAACTCGCGAGATCATTGGTATGATAATGTTAAGATCCGAGGCCGAGATCACACTGTCGTGTAGTTTGACAGAAATAAGGTTTGCTGAATGAAAATGGGTTATAACTCCAGACACGCAACGCAAGAGGGGTGTCTTAAGTTTAATAACGTGTGTGTATCATATTCATATTATTCATATTCATTTTTATTGATAATATCCGATTACATGTCAATTTATATTAAATACAGGTCATGTCATTATCTTAAACTCTATAAAATAACTCTCTATGGTCATAGAACGCCTGCTCGAGAAGCCATTTTTTAAGTTTGACTTTAAATATTGGACCACTTTGTGAAGCGGTAATGTCACCTGGAAGGTGATTATAGACCCTACGACCCATGACGTGGCTGAGTTTCCGAGATTTTGCGAGTTTGTGGGGCACTAGGGGGAGTTTACCGGCTCGCACGCTGCGAGTTTCGTACCTGCGCGGTAGATCAGCAGTGGTTCTAGGCATAGAATCTACCTCGTTTCGTGTATTTACTGCCATTTGCCAGATTAGCAGCGAGGGTAACGTTAAGATACCTAATGCCTTGAAGTATGGCCTCGCAGAGTCTGTTTGCGGGACCCGCGCAATGGTACGGATGGCTCTTTTCTGGAGACGAAAAACCCTCTCCCAGTCGGCGGCTCCCGCCCACAGCTCGACACCATACTGCAAGTGCGCGTGTACGGAAGCATAATAACAAGCTCGAAGAATCTCGGACGGCAGTATTCTGGCCAATCTTTTTAGTGCAAAGCACGCTGTTGAGAGTTTATTGCACACTTTGTCTATGTGGGAACTCCAAGTGAGGCAGCTATCTAGTTCGAAACCTAGGAATGTCGAACTTGATACTTGGTCGATTTTTTTACCAGAGGCCCATACTGATAACGGCGTCATTTGCCGACCGGAGAGATCGAAGTGGAGGTGGTGTGTCTTCTTAATATTTAAAATAAGCCCGTTCACGGTGAACCACTTAGATACCGATGCAGCGGTCTGATTTAATTTAGCTTCCAGTTCATTAATCGTCGGAGCGCACACAACTACAACCACATCGTCGGCATACATGTAGGTTTCCCCGCTGCTAATAGTATCTGGGAGGTCATTCAGTAGTAATGAGAATAGGATATTTGAGACAGACGCATCGTAGCTGTCTAACAGTGCGGTTTCTTTTAATCGAATGTCTTGATAACAGAGATAGTTCTTAGCTGTGTTCAGTGTGACGAGGGTTAATTTGTTTTGTTACAGGTTTCTACCGCGGTGGTGGAACCGTATAACGCCGTGCTGACGACGCACGCTACAATATCGCACTCAGACTGTGCGTTCATGGTGGACAACGAGGCCATTTACGAGATCTGCCGCAGGCGGCTCTCCATCGAACGGCCTTCGTACGCGAACCTCAACAGGCTTATTTCACAGGTTTACTATTACTTACAGTTGATTCCTAGTAGTCCCGTGGAGGAAGTTCCGTGGCGGACGACGTCCTTCCGTATGCGAGGAGGAGTGTTAGTAGAACTGCGACTTTACACCGCCAGAACCGAACATTTGAACGGAACTATTGGGAAAAAAATATCACTAGTTCCGCCACGGAACTGCTTCTATGGGACTACTGGACATAAACACTAACCCCATTATTCATAAACGTCTATCAAACCTATATTAGTTAACTAGCCGCTAAAGTTCGTTTGTCCTTATCTGTCACTTTGACACATGTGCTTGTGAGACAGTGACAACAGACATTTTAGTTAGCAGAGGTTCGTTAAGATTTATGAATAAGGGGGTAAATTTACTGCGCTTCTGGATCTTGATTTAGTTCTTCTAGGAAATGCGACCGTCTGGGATGTTGGCTACTTCAGTAAGATAACTACTTTTGCAAGGTTGCCCATTTAGCAAGTCAGGTATATTTAGAAGGTGATCGCTTTTTGAGAAGGTGGCCATTTTGTGAAGACGGCCACTTAGGAAGTTAATCAATTTTGGAAGTTGATTAATTTTGGATTTTGGTTGATTGATTTTGTTGGTTGTTTGGAGGTTGGTTAATTTTGGAGAATTGTATTGGAAGCCTTTCTGAAGCGAGGCCTGCTGCAGGTGGTGTCATCGATCACGGCGTCGCTGCGGTTCGACGGCGCGCTCAACGTGGACCTGACGGAGTTCCAGACCAACCTTGTGCCATACCCGCGCATACACTTCCCGCTCGCCGCCTATGCACCCGTCGTCTCCGCTGATAAGGTAATAAGTCATTCATGTTGAATCTGGTGGGGTTTTCTTTACGAAGAATAGTGACTTTAGCAAAAAAATAATATATTTCTGACACAGAAACGAGAACAGAATCTTAGGTTTCTTGGTGTTTCGTGTTTGTTCATCATATTTTTTAACCCTTAATTAGACAAAAACAACAATAGTTCAAGCCTCGGCAATGTTTAATAATCCAAACTTTGGCCACTTCCTAATAAACTATTCTGTTCAGGAAAAAGATGCAAGACTGTCAAAAATACCGTCCAGCCGGCTGGACTTTGTCGAATTAACCATTCGGATGGCGCGGTCAAAACGTTATTGAAATACTAACATTGTAGTTTAAATGAACCCCGGCACAAGGCATATGAAGGTTTTTCGACACCTAGATATATCTGAGGCGCCAGCTCAATAAATTCGAACGATATTATATTATATTCTCATTTACCAACTAGATGATGCTTCCAAGCATAAGATTTAAGAGCTATTATCGTATTACCTTTCAGAATGTTTTCTCTGTGACACACATCCTTCGTTTCCCCCAGGCTTACCACGAGGGCATGTCCGTATCCGAGATCACATCTGAACTCTTCGAGCCTCAGAACCAGATGGTAAAGTGCGACCCTCAGAATGGGAAGTACATGGCCTGCTGCCTATTGTACCGCGGAGACGTGGTGCCGAAGGATGTGAACGCGGCCATAGCCGCCATGAAGGGGCGCGCTGGAATCAGATTTGTGGACTGGTGTCCTACTGGATTCAAGGTACATAAATCTTCGTAGGCTTTCCTATTGAATGGAGAGGCAGAACAGAACTGAAAATTGTGCCCGTCAGGATAGATATATCGAGCTTTCTGCTTGCTGCCTGCTGTGCCTGTAGAACGGCCGTCTGTCAAAATCCACCAATGGATTATATAACGATTAAGCATAATGATGGATTTTCATCTCTCGCTGTAGTATTGGGTACCTGGGTATGACCACTTCCCGTACGTTACCAAATATTCTTAGATACGATGAAAAATTTATGAACTTTTCTGTGTACAGTAAACCTGTAAACACGCCGTTGTTTTACTTCCATGAAATCTTAAAGCATTTGCCATCGCATATTTAAAACATACAGGAAGGGGCGGTTGAAACGCTCATTGGCCTTATCTCGCCTACATTCTGATTAACTCAGTATGATTAAACTGGTATTGTGTGATCCATTAGACATGTGTGGACATACCGAGACCTAAATCTTATCCCATGTCCGCAGGTGGGTATAAACTATCAGCCGCCGACAGTGGTAGCCGGCGGGGACCTTGCTCAGGTGAAGCGCGCCGCGTCCATGCTGAGCAACACCACCGCCATCGCCGAAGCGTGGGGCAAGCTCGACCACAAGTTCGACCTAATGTTTTGCAAGCGGGCTTTTGTGCACTGGTGAGTCACATTCCCTGTCGAGCCTTTGGACGCCATTCTACACATGCTACAGTGATTTCGTACACGTCAACTTTTATTCTTATATGAACCTTGAAAGTGTAAAAGCGACTTTGACAACGTGTCATAACAATTATAGTTGTTCTTGGCACCGTGGACACAATGGCACATCAATGCGTTCTCGATGTCCAGAGAATTATGAAACATCAAGGTGGATGCTGTTGTGGGCCAAGCTCGACCTCATGTCTATAAACGGGTTTTCTTGCATTAGTGACTGAAGCTTTTATCATCACTGTCATTCAGTGAACTCCATGCCTTTGATAGGCCTGAGACAAGCTGGATACGATAGGCTGATGTCTCACGGCAGCAGAATAGGATCTCATCTTCTGCAAGCTCCAGATAAATCGCATTTAAACTACAACCATTATGGCAAATGCAGAATCCACATGTGTGGTACGGCTATCTATCTATCACTGTCTATTGACATCCATCTGTCTGCAGGTACGTGGGTGAGGGCATGGAAGAAGGCGAGTTCTCGGAAGCTCGCGAGGACCTGGCGACGCTCGAGCGAGACTACGACGAGGTAGCCATCGAGACGTCAGACCTCGTGACAGGCGACGACGAGATGTGACCCCCTTGACCCGTACTGATCCCTTTCCCAGGCTGCGCATCCACCAACAATGTGCTGACGTGTTTTCATAACGTTTGAAACATCGCATGCTTGAGATTTCACTGGTAGAAAACACGGCTTAGAACATCTGTGGAGAATGTGTAGCCTTACCCCACAACACCACCACGGCTCAGGTCCTGCGCTACCTTTAGATGTTCTGTTTGCACGCAGGGTTCCCTCTGTAGTTTAGTTTGTAACTGGCTGTTAGATTTTGGATACTATGTTTCGCCTTTGTCTCCTCCACTAGTTCTCTGCTATAGTAGAGTATTTTTTTATTCCATTAGATCGGTACACACTGATGGGATAAAAAGAACAGAAAATTGTGTGTGGTAGGACAAACCATGCAATTCCAGTATTTGCTAAGGCTCAAAATGACTGCCATAAAACTGAATTGGCTGCTTTCTTCATAAACGTATGCTGATGACATTGCGGCGTTATTAAGGTCTAAGGTATTTACACACGTGTGATACTGCGAGTTTCACTGCATTGAGCCATTTGTTAGATCGATTGGACTCGTAAGTCTCATATGTGTGTAAATAAGGCTTTACCCATCGGTCCACACTGTTAGTTTCCAGCCTCTGGTCACATCAAGGAATGGTGACGTCACCGCGCTGAAGCGGACGCCTAAAGCTACGGCCGTATTTTTTTTAACAATATTGATTATAGCAGAACTCTGAAATTGTTTAAAGGTCCGAAAATGTCCGCTGCGCGCGCTATGCAATAATAGCTCTTATTCCTTGCGTGCTGAGGTTCATTTTATAATCACTTTGTAATAGAAGCAGCGTGTCAGAGTGTAGCTCCCTCGTTGCTTGCATTTCTCCGTCGAGCAATCTTGCGACTGTTTTAGTTAAGTTTTTTGCCGTTTTTCTTTAAATTATTTAGCAAATGCTCGACGAAGAAGCCTGAATTTAAACAATTTGGTATTTTGGTAGCCGTTTGTTGGTGGTTTTGTGGTGTAGCTAATATTGTAAGTGTAATGTTGTAAGTGTAATTTGTACGTTCATGTTTTTAAAATGTTTAAAAAGTTTTAATAGTGACCGTCTGATGTGTTTGTCTAATAAATTGTACAGTTTCATAAAACATTTTTATTTGTCGTACAGGCAATAATTAACACCTTCACAGTCCAGTGCCGCCCCATATGACTCGACGAACTGGCTTCACAAGTCGAACACTATCGTTAACCCTCTGAACGCCGAGAACACCTAAAGGTGTCGCATGGTGTTACGACGTACGTTGTCAGTTTCCTTCGTGCTTTACACAAATTCATATTCAATCTCTATGGACACGAGTTGGCGCGCAGGTTTCACTGGCATAGTTGAAAAGTATAGCGTTCAAAGGGTTGAGCCTAGCCGAGTTTCTTGCTGGACTCTTCTCGGCTAGGCTATGTTTAGCGAACCAGTTTAGCGAACAAAACTCCCAGTAGCTCGATTCCACTCACACCTCAGATTCGATTGAAACCGCTCAACCAATCTCACTGGAGCGCAAACTCTTAGGAGTATTCCAGTGTTCCAAATTACACGCGTGGTCGTGTCGGAGGTTTTCCCCTGGATTTTCCCCAGGCTACTCTCCAACCGCGCACTCCTATCGCTTTATAGGGCCCGGCCTATAAAGCCACAGTCAGGTTAAAAAAAAAACTTCTACACATCATACAGAGACAGAAATCTTGTAGTTAAAAATAGCGCCAAATAATTCAATAAACGTATATTTTTTCATAAAATACACATAAAAATAGACTGTATTATTAAATCATCTACACAATACATTTACATTGCACAAATATAGATTCTTAAAAGTAATAAATTAACATTAATTTAACATAACAAATATAGCACTGGTGACTATTTTTGTAATAATATGTACCTATTGTTATTTTGTGTCTCAAAAAGTTTTTGGCAATTTCTGTGTTTTTATTTGACATTCCTAATTTAATTGTCGTTGCTTGTATTTATTGTACCTTTTTGTAACCTTGCTTATATTTTTTGTACCTTTAGACCTTGTAATTCCGGCAACGAATGCTCAAAAAAAGGTATAGAGGAAAACGCTTAGAACACAATTTTTGACTTCGTACCTTTGTTTGGACTAGTTAGGAGGTAAACATATCAAAGGGGTTTTTTACCCATAGCCCTTGAGCCGAGGGAGAGGCTGTTTCAAGGTCCCATTATTCGGTTCTTCGTAAAAAAACTCGTAAGCGGTGGTCCATAGCATAAATGTTCTTAGACAAGTCTTATATGCTATTCTGTGGTAATTATAGGTACAAAATGTATCGATCTTTTCACCTGATTACACGGACATTAAGACGATAGGGATAGAGAGTGATTACACGGATTCACAACAATAAGTTAAAAATTTACACACTTATTTGTAGTATGTTGTACCTATTGGTATTGGTAATGAAACGAAAAACAATAGGTATCCAATTATTGAAATATTCGAGATTTCATTCCTTAATTATACCAAAGGGTCCTCTTTGTATAAGAGTGTACTTTCTAAAAGTTAATTTTGATGGTATGTGGTCCTTATTTCAAACCTATCGACTTCAATGTTCGTTTCACAGAACTTCTGTTGTGACGAATTTCTGTTCAGAACTTTGAGTCAACTAGGTACCTATAGTATAGTTGACACAAAGTTCTAGAACACTGATGTACCCTACGACCACATGTACTGAGTTACTGAATATTTATCTGACATTTGGTCTAACGGATTTTTATAAAACACAGCCTAAGTGTATCCATACTGCTATATACTGCCGTTAAATTTCATAATCATAAAGCTGCTATAAATAAATAAATATTAATTAACATTGATAATATTAGTATTTTATTTCTTACCTTTGGCTACAATTGGAGTATAACTTAAAATACTCTAGTCGTGGACCATACAAATACTACTTTGACGGTATGGCTCGCCATCTAATCGTAATTTGTAAAAGTGGAGTGGGTGTTTAATAAACATTTTTCAGGAAACGCTTAAAATCTATTTACCTACGGTAAAATTAACTGGTACAGTGACCATGTTCCTTCTAAAATACAACTAATCTAAATTACAACTCACTTTACACTTTTAGGTAACAATAAACGATATTTATACTCCTAACATTTTAGCGCCTGCTAAAAATAATAGCAAAGCGACTATATTGCTAGGAAAAATATACAGGCGCTTCAAGCGCGTTTCGACGCTCCGAGTTAAAGTTCTACGCACATGTTAGTTTCCCTAATCCAGTTCACTGTCACAGTTTTGAGTATCAGAGTTCTCGAAAGCAATATTTAGCGCTTTTAACCTAAGAGCGTTGTTTCGAAAGCAGTTGACAGCGCTCGGATATTACAATAAGCGCTATGCGCACTGAGCCCCTAAACCGTGCCAACGACCTTGATAGGTTAACCTGTCATGTGCCCTAAGGCCCATTTACATGGTTATGTGGTATAGGTATGGCCATTCTCATTACATTGCAGTTAGATCGTACTACCTCGGTAGCCCGCAGCCCCGCAATCTAATGTAAATCGCGTGTAATTTCTTGCACCATGTAAATCGGCCTTTAGTCCCAGCTCACACCGTCTCACTCCGGCACGGAGCCGACGGTGGGCGCCAGACTCTACAACTTCCTCGGTGGCGGCGACTCGGACACGCTCGGCGTGAGCGAGAGCCGCCTGATGTTGGGTTTGTCGTACTCTTCCATCGACATGGCGCGGGACATGCGTCGCTCCACGCCGGGCGGTGGCAGGGACGTCAGCAAGCCTTGTCCTTGGCAGAATAAGAGGAGAGACTGTGCCACCTTTGCTGGCTGGAAAGAAAAAAAACTATTATGTATACCTCTATTGATCGGCCGGGAAAATATCATTCAATTTACGAGGTATAGCGCGACTGATCGCGTATGTAGTATGTACATTCTATGAAACAATATCAGCTATGATTTATGGAAGAAGAATTGGCTATTTGACTAATAGTAGATTGTGTCTCAAGGAAGCAAAATTATATATTTACGGCGAGGGCGGTATATTGAATTCTGAGTGAAGCGAAAGATTCTACAATAGAATCCTGAGCGTAGCGAGGGATTCTAAAGTAGAATCTTGAGCGTAGCGAGGGATTCAAGTGTTTACGCCCAAGACGGAAATAATTTTGCTACCGTGTGACACATACTGCTTTTCACACCGTCTATGAGGCCCGCTGCTAAAAACATGAAATATCTTACAAATGATTTTACTACAGTGTCACATACTGCTTTTCACACCTGCTATTCAGAAAAGAGTCATTGTTGCCCTCACATGAGGGAAGAAAAGTACAACTTTGATCCCTCATTCGAAGGCAACAATAACTCTTTTCTGAATAGCAGGTGTGAAAAAAATATTTATAGTGTTATTCGAATCACTTTTTAGAGAAGATGAAATCTTTGTATAAGACAAAATACAAAAATTAGAGCAACACAAAAGACGAAAACGGGAGGCAAAGTACAGCATAGCTGACGAGCACTGAAAACGCTTCATACTGATAGGCAGTGAAATGTGACGTCAGAGTTCTATGGCCTCGTAATACCGTTGTAATAATAAATGAGTAATTTGCCATTTTAGTCATGAAATATTGCGTTTATAGACATAGTTGCCAAACAATTTCTTTTATTTTCCTTTTCATTTGGACTATTTTAAAAAATACAATTTTTTTGCAAAGCTTTATAGTCCCATATCTTTTTATGATTTTGATACATTTGTGTAATTTACTATTTATGGTGATAATTTGATGGTTTTCTATCTATATAACCACACAAAGTTATATAACAAGTGTCAATACCCAATTGATTGGTTTGAATTTACATTTAATTTAGATGTAATTATTTGATACACAGGACAAATATAAAGAATTGAACTGTGATCTCGCACGCAGCCTGAACAAGAGACAATTTAACAAAATAATTTGATTCGTGAAAAAGAGTTGTTTTATAATTCTTCGCATAAGAATTTTGGGTTTGTGCTATTTTGACACAAAATGGTGGTCTGAAAACAATCAGTTAATAAGATTTAACCCCTTCACTGCCAAGGACATCTAAAATAGTCTGGTTTTCCACTCCAAGAATGACAATTTCAAAATAAGTTTTCATGGCGTAAGACATCAGTCATTTTATGTTAACAAGTAAAATAATAGGTACCTATTTATTATTTTACATTTACATATTCGTAGATCACTTTCTTGGCTTAAGTACTGTACAGTCGAGGAAACTTATTGTTTATTAATTTATTTTAAACATTATTGCACAAATCGAATAAGTCCAAAAGGCGGACTTCATGCTATGAAGGTATATTCTCTAATGACTATTTCATTAGACTCCAAACGTCACAAGCATTCAGTTTCCTCGACCGTATAGTAACCTAAGCCAAGAATGCGGTCTATTACCTTTGGGTATTTAAAAATAATAGACACGAAAAGTGGTACACAATTTCCTGGGCTGACTGTACTAACTTAGAATCTATTTAGTTGATGTTTCAAGTTACCCGTGACATGCATCTAAAAAAATGAAATAAATGGCCTTTGTTCAGCAAGTAGGCTGCAATCAAATGGCACTTTTACAAGTCAAAAACTAGTAGCGTTCCTGAAGAGACCGCTGCCGAGAAGATAAACCGAAAGACAATCGACAGTCAGTTACTTTCTCCAAAAATATACTCATTACAAAGATTCTACTTAACCTACTTAAGTAAATCTAAGTGGTATTGGTAAACAACAAAAAAGAATTTTAAAAAGATCGAGGAAAAATAACAATAGATATTTACAATGTGTAGTTCCACAAGATAAAATGTCGAATAAGTATACGTATTACATGGTATTACCAAATACGAGGTAAGGAAAATAATAAAAATGGAAAATACTTCCCCTAGACATAAATTAAATCGTTTGATATGCTTTCCTGCAAGAACTATGTCAACTCTAGTTACAATGACAATATTATACATGAATCTTTACGCTATTTAGGTATTGGTTTGAGTCGTGCATTTCTTTCTTTTAGATACTATCTAAAAAAGAAAGGGTTTGAGGACTATCTAATAGATAGTCCTCAAACCCTATACATCCATGTTCCCTTTCATCCATGTTGCCTTTGACATCAATGTTTTATTAAAGTATTTTTTACGAGTTGGGAAGGGTAAATTCTAAATGCACAGTCCATACGTTGCACGGCGCTTAAGTTATTTAATGCAATCAACTAATGAGCATTCATGTTTAAGTATAGCTAGTTCACAAGTTAATCGTTCACAATCAGCATCAATTTAGCTACATTAACTCGGCCAGTAATTTCCAACACTTGGGTGCAATTCGGCCTAACTAATCACGTCACTTTACTGTATGTACTAACGGTGGGTATATTTTAAGATCATTTTGACACACAAACAGCAACAAAACAAAATAATGACATTATAATATGTGGCACTGGATTGTCATGTGGCAGACCTACCCCTTTTGGGAATATAAGTGTGAGTTTATGTATGTAAAATATTTACCCTCCTCTGATAAAAATAGGAATAGTAGAATAGAGCGTTCGTGGCTCAGCGGCGCCCGCGCACCATATGCGGGATGTGAGGTTAAGCAACGTCGGCAATGGTTAAATCTTTGATGGGTAACCGCTTACAGTGGTTACTAACTGACCGCTACCGTGCTTTAAAAGGCACGTTAAGCCGTTGATCCAGGCTGCTGTCTATGACAGCAGTTATTAAGCCATTGCCGTCAGATCACATGCACCCACTAGAAACAAAATGAACGCAGATATGCACTCTCATCTTTAGTCTCTGTAATATTTATGATCTAATCAACAACCGTGGTGCAGCAATGTACTGGTATTCAAGATGCCTACCAGCATGTCGCCTCAGTCTCCAATCTAAATCTGAACTATAATGGCATATAGTTGTTGTGAGTCGCGAGGTCATGTGATATTGGTGATGAATAGTGAACGGAGCCGAGACAGGCTGTGAGTCCGGCAAAACCGACCTTATCGTTTCCGTTGTATTATGCAACCAATTATGCAACGCACATAGATAATATTGAGGCCATGAGGTCAATACAACGAATTCTGATCTTAGGCTAGCGTTTTATTTAACTTATATGTTTGGTAAATAGTACTAGGTACATTCAGTCTAGTTAGGCATTTTTTTATTTTTTTTTATTCGAAATGTTCCTAATTATTAGGGTTCCGGACCCGAAGGGTCCAAGTGGAACCCTATTGTTGACACTTATTAAACTATACAATTTTCGATGTCCCTTTTCCTTTTTTTTGCAGACGGGTTGTTTTGTTTGTTCGTCATGTTGCCAATGAGGCTCGAACTCAATTTATTTAAATACTCGTAAGTTACCTAGAATGTAAACAATGGGTGTAACAGTTTTTATTGTAAGGTAGCCATGGTTTTACTACATGTTTATGTTATGTATCGAGGTTACTGTACAAATTGTGCCCGTTGTCATTGTTTTTGTCCATTTTTGAAAGGGCTACCGGAATATAACATAGGTATATTTTGTCGCCATTCAGCATTTGCGACGAGATTAGTAAGTAAGCAATTACCAGCTTTTTCATATGGATCAGAGAAGTTCAAATTCGATCAGACGATCATAATTAAAAAAATAGAAATTGCATTTGATTTTTTTCATAATAGATACCAGCATAAGCCAAGTAATACTCACATTTTGTCGTTGCTGTTGTACCTACATTTGGTGAAATTTAACTAAAACACTTCTCTAGTTCCTCGTCGGTTATTCTGACGAGCCTGACGGACTCCTCCCACAGAACCTTGCCAGTCTTGTGTTTGTACGCGCTAGGTATCGCTCGAGCCTGTCTGCAATCTTTAAAGAATTCCCCGCTAATTTGCCCCGCTCTTTCGTCTAAAGCCAAATGCAACGCCGTCTGAGCGCCTTCTTTCGGCGTTTTGTTGAAGAAAATATTAATGTGTCGTAATACTACGCCGAACAGGAATCCAACACTGTAGTAGATGCCCGTGCCTACTGCGCCAGGGTCCGCGTTGTTGATCACGACGTCAGCTCCCCGCAGCCGCCTAGTCAGCTCTCTAGAGAATGGTATCACGCTGAACTTGCTGTTGCAGTAACTGACGAAAGGCATCCAATTGATACCGGATCTATTGGTGTTCAGGTCAACTCTTCCGAAATGATGTAGCATTGACGACGTGTTCACTACCCTGGCTGGTTCCGCAGCTGTGCCAGTCTTTTTCAAAAGCGGAAGCAGGAGGATTGTAAGCAAAAAATGCCCGTAATAATTGACCTGCATTATGAAATTCAAGCCGTCTTTAGTTTTAAAGTTTTTAGGTATTCCAACACCGGCGTTGTTGATCAGCAGATCCAACCTGTGCTCAGTTTTCAGGATATCACCGGCGAATTCCCTAACGGAATCCAGAGAGCCCAAGTCGAGAAATTTAAAAATGGCCTTGTTACCGGTTTTTTCTTCTATAACTTTCTGGGCGTTTATTCCCTCTTCCTCGAAGGGGCAGGCGATGATGACCCTGGCGCCTCTTCGCGCTAAATCCGTGGCTATCTCCAAGCCTATCCCTGCTGTTCCTCCTGTAACGACTGCTGTCTTTCCTTCCAGGAATTTTAGGGATGTGCATATTCCATTGGTGGATTTGTGGTAAAAGCGGATAAGGTAGAAGGCCCCGAGAACGACGAGGGACGCGAGCACGATTAACGCCATTGCGGTGGCGAGTGATCTGCGGCACTGGAGCGAGAGTTGCGTGCGAAAAGTGCTCGGTTCGGATCGAAGTAGGTTTTATAGTGCCGAGAGTTGGTAGTTAACAGGCGGGTCAGTGTGGCCGTCCAGTTACTTGATCAATGTAAATACTGAGTAGCGTCAGTTGCAAATTATATTTGAAACAAAAAACATATTTTAACTATATGTTATAATACCATACAATTAATTTTATGCAGATCTCCACTATATGGCATTTTTGTCCATATATTATGTAAAAATACAGTATATACAATACAAAACTTGCAGTACCGTAGTGTCCGAATACGTAAACTACTTTTTAGGGTTCCGTAGTCAAAATGGCGAAAACGGAACCCTTATAGTTTCGCTATGTCCGTCCGTATGTCACAGCCGCTTTACTCGGAGACTAGTGTAGTGTACCTACTAAAATTATGAAATTCGGCAGGAAAGTATATTCTATGAAGCGCTACATAAAAGTGGTGATAAATTAGGGTGGGCATATAATTAACCGGGGGATGGAAAAAAACTTCAATGCTATGTGTGTACAGGCGTATCGGATATGGATAGGCCTTTAACAATGATACAGAAATTTCTAAAAAACTTTTAAATTTAAGTCAAGTGTTCGTGAGCTATTAGCTTCTTGTAGTCCTATTGACCAATTACGTGGCGCCGCGGACTTAGAACAAAAGACATCAACCAGCGCCCGACCCATGTGCCTAATCTTTATTTCCGCAGGACTAGTTTGTTTAATTGTTTCGGTTTGTTTAATTAATTTCCGTTGACTAGTAAAAAGATAGTATACGAAATAGTTATATAATTAGCTTTTTAAGTCTCGTACCTTACTTAGACGACTCGGCAAGCCTCGTGGTCTAAACGCGGTTCTCGACTAAATAAGCATAATATAACGATTGCATAAACTACTATATTTATACTCTTTATGCTGCTACAAACCATGCGTTGCTGCCTGTAAACGGATTATTGGAAGCGATTCAGTTGAATTTAATTATTATGAATTTATGCAGTTCACTTTTAAGTCAATATTTATTCACTTGAAATTTAATTAGCTAACAAAAACACTTATGTTGTTCTAAAGGTCAATGCCATAGTATTGTTTATTTTATTGTTTTAAATTAACAATTGTTAAAGCCAGGTTTGGATATCATAATATGATTTTTTTATTCTTCGTTACCTTTTACACTAAATAATTGTTTTTTACGCTTGACGAATTATACGTATACGTGTGGTGATTTTGATAGCTTTTCTTAAGTACAGTATATTTTGTTTTGATATATATTTTTTAATACAAGTAATGGAACTCAAATAAATGTTGTTCTTTTATTTCTCAAAACACATAACTAATTCTAATAATCCTTAAATGAATACGAATTAAAACCCATATGTGCATGACTTACACATATGTATTTAATAAGAGCAATACCCATATGTGCACAAAAAGTAGAAAAAAAACCTCAATTTGCATTTGCAATGAATGAATCTGTATTTATTATTAACAAACATAATTCTTGGTTTTTTAAACACTATTGCAGTATAAATTTATTTAAAGATTTTGGCAAATTGGTTCATAAATCGGTTTTTTGTGTCTCCTGAAAAGTTGCTAAAATGCACATAACAGAATTGGCAATCTCACCGACGATGTACATATAATATATGAAGGGAGTTAACCCGAACAAGTGAGTGACGTTACTCCAAAGATGTACGTGTGATATATAAAACATGTCTTAACAACTTTATGGCCGCGTTCACGTATAGTAGAGAAAAAAAAGGTTCGCCAATTTACGTCTTTATTTTAATGACATTAAGGTTCAAATAGTGACAAACATTTCATTCCATGACGCTTTTTAAGCGACGTCAAAAAAAGGAGGAGGTTCTCAATTCGCTTGTATGTTACTTTTTTTAAATGTGTGTTACCTCAGAACTCCGTCGTTTATTTGAAGGCATATGCTTCAAAGTTGGTCTCGTTGTTACCAGAATCTAGTTCTGATGATGGGATCCATTAGGAATTGAGGGACCTCCTCAAAAATTTAAGGCAAACATATATCGATTTTAGTAAATTCCTTCATAAATCAAGCATTTTCATTCAGAAAGTAGCATTTGGTGAACGAGAACTGATGAAGAAGACCACGGATGGTCATCCAAACCTCCTAGTGTTTAGCACTAAGATATTTCGATCAAGATACTGAAGCGACTATGATGAAGCCAATTTAAATGGTCGTGATATAATGTTACCATAAACCTGATCTGGTAATGGAAGCCGGAAGGTAGGCAACGGAACTCCGTAATAAAACCGTGTAGCTTAGCCGTGTTTGAGCTTACTGGAATAGTCATGAGATGCACTCTGGTAATGATTCACTAAAAAGTGTGAAATAAATAAGTTTTTAATATAAAATAAAAACCGACTCTAAAAAAACACTGAAAAGTAACAATTAATTGCCTAACTTCTAATATCTCTATATGAGATTAATACGCTTCTTATTTTACCATGTAGTCAACTTTAAGCAATTTCTTTTTACGGCACCGACTTCAAAAATTAGAATACGACTACATTGTTCAATAAGAAGCGTATTAGTCTCATATTGAGATATTAGAAGTTAGGCAATTATTTTATACTTTTCAGTGTTGTTTTTTGGAGTCGGTTTTTGTTTCTAAAAAAGCTTATACTAGAGATACTGAACGGTCGCGCGGTGTGTGGATTAACACATCCTCCTATATTGCCACATCATCATCCTCCTAGAGTTTTGCCGGGTGTGCCCTAAGGCCAACACAGTGTATCCTCAAATCTAATAAAGGGTCGGCAACGCGCACGTGACTCCTTTGGAGGTGCGGGCGTCTATAGGCTGCGGTGGCCGCTTACCATCAGGTGGACCATACGCTTGTTTGCCACTGGCGTTGTATAAAAAAAAGAGGCCCCGAGGTCCACTTCGACACCCAATGACAAGATTTGGCTTAGGAACTAGTTTTACGAAAACGAATTCCATCTGACCTTCCAACCTAGAGGGAAACCTAGACCTTGTTGGGATTAGAACAGTTTCCTCACGATGTTTCCTTCACGGCGTAGTTGATCGGGTCGCCACCTTCCCTAACAGATGGTCGAGGGAGGCGATGGCTGAGATACGCGTCATACTCGTGATCGGTTGCTGTTTGTGGAGTCCGGTCTGTTCATGCTTGCTAGGACATAGTGACTACGTTAATACTAGTGTCTTTTTATAGGGGATTGACGAGAGACATCATCCTGTTCTGGATTCGTTTTTATTATCAGTGACTCTTAGAGACCATATACATCTCTAACAATATTATATTAGTTTTAATTTTGACGCTCTGAGACCATGTACATCTCTAAGGACGTTAGAATAGTAACTACTAATTGTATTTGGACGCTCAGAGACTAAGTACATCTCTGGGATATTATATGAATGCATTATACTCTTTGTTTAATCAGACTGAGACCTTATACATCTCTAACTTTACTTGTAATATTCGTAATAGATAATTTTGCAAGTTTATTTTCACTGTCGGTATGACATTCATTTTGTTATATTTGTAATCTCGAAATTATTGTTCTTTCTTGAACTGTAAATTATTATTCTGACATGAAAAATGTATTCTTATAGTCAGACTTTCTTAAATTGTAAATTAATATTTTGACATGTAAAAGTGCCCCTGTGGCCTATTTGCACTCCCTCGATTACGATTATGACGCTTATCTCAGCCATCCTCCATACCTTATGGAACGCGAAATGTATGTCTCAAATTGACCCCATTTACTGTCAAATTGCTAGTTTCGTGATGTACCGATTACACACATCAGCGCTTCCTCTGTAGTGTTACAATTGCAGTTATGTGTGATTGCTTAATAAGGGCTTACTTAGCAGTTACCTTCAATATCTTAGTAATATTGGTAATCATTTATAATTTATCTATAGCGCTACGTGCCGCTTTAGTTCAGGGTGCCTGCGTAGCACGTGACAGAAGGGGAGTGGCGTCATGGTAGCCGTCACTGGAGGCAGGGATCTGCCCCCTCGCTCTTCCGCTACCCTTTGACGTTACTGATATCAGTGATACAGGTTATTTCATTAATATATGTACAATTTTGCACTCCATTCCTTTGTAATAAAGGTCCAAAAATGCCATGACCGTACCATAGTGATACCACGACATGATGCAAGACGAGATCTACCCTCAAAGAGTTATATTGAGAAAGTATGGTAATCTCATCTTGGGAATTTAATTATTTATTCAGACTCAAAGAGTAATATTGAAAAAAGAGTCTATAAGACTATGAGTCGGCGATTAGACAACAAAGATGCTAGGGATTTCTATCCATGAAGACCTGGTGTCCAGAACCGCTTGTGGGAGGGACTTCCTGAATGTAGTCTCCATCAAGCATTTTTGGAAGCACTTAAGCAATAGTCTGAAAACGAGCATTTACTCACCGATTCCGCCAACACGTCGCCGGCCTTCTCCACCTTCAGGATGGTGACCTTCTCCTTCTCTAGCTCCTTGTACATCTTCTCCACGACGCTGGCGTACGGGCTGAGCAGCCCTGTGATCAGCAGGATGTCAGGCTGACAGCCGCGGAGCACCAGGTCTTTGCGGCTGGAAGACGAAGAGTGGTTAGGATAAATTTGTTTACTTTGGGGACTATGTATAAGGCGGCTACTTTCTTTCTTTGTTTCTTGGGGGCTTGGGGGTTGGTCTAAAATATCTGTGGATGGCGTGAATGTAAATAAATAAATATTAGAGGACAATCTTACACAAATCGAACTAGCCCCACAGTAACTCAGCCAGCAGACAGCTCAGACTCAGAAACAAATATTCATGCTCATCACACAAATATTTGACCTGACCGGGATTCGAACCCAGGACCATCAGCTTCACAGGCAGTTGCACTACCCACTAGGCTAAACCGATCGTCAAACATAACGAAATTACTCTCAAAATTCGTGTCATCTACTGAGATTATTAGAACGAAAGATCCACCAAGTGATTAATGTATGTAGTACTGCGCACGCAAGTCACGGAAGCCTTTAACTTCCGAGACTTGAGCATACATGTCGCCTGGATCGCCTGATGGTAAGCAGACACCGTAGTCTACGGAAGCTTGTAACTTCAGAATAAGCACAAGCGCATTTCCGACTCTCTAGTAATTTGAAGATTCGTTGGGTTGCAGCTGGAGACTAATGCAGGCAAGACTCTCAATAGAGATCATATATCTTTGGGAGCTTTAGATTCCTTAATAACCATCAGGAACACAACAGTTACAACACATAACTGCAGAGCGATTAGTATTGTTATCAGTTGTCTTCTCTTCGTTTTGCATCTCCAAATACGTGAGAGTTGACTCTCCGCTGTCCCCTACCTCTCTAACGCGATTGTGAGATTCTCTGAAAGACAACCACCACAGAAAACTATGAACTTATTAAGAGAACCGATGCATTTCCTAAAATTTAAAAAAATGATGAAAACGCATCTACTTGAATCGCAGCGGCAAAAATAAAACTCACAGTGAATAACCAAAGCTACATTCTCATTCACAACACTACAGACACATATTTGTACCTACTACTACACTAAAAAAAAAAAAAAAAAACATACACGAACTTCCTCATCAACAACCACAACCAAGATTACAAGATTCAAATAATCCATGGTACACGTGCATTTTCCTTTTTTTTTAATATATATGTACTATATTGTATGTGAATGCTCGTAGGGTTGCGATCAATCCTGTCATGGGGACCAATCTGAAAATCAGCGCAGGGTCGCATGCCCAGCATATGCTGAGATTGGTACCCATTACCTAAATACTAAAAATATGTACCTATCTATAAGTCGTTGCATACCTTTTGTTTTTGTATTTTTTGTGTTATGGTAATAAATGTATTTGTATTTGTTATTTGTAACTTCCTACTTACTTAATAAACGCCCGCACGTACTGCTTGATGTTGTGCGTGTTGAGGTTCCCGCGCAGGCGCGAGCGGTACTCCAGCAGCATGCGCTCGCGCTCCGTTGCTTCGCAGGACTCGCTCTGGATTTGCTGCGTATTTCAGGGGATCTTTAGTAGCTGTAGCAGGTCAACACCTCTTGTTACTTCGGCTCGGCTAAACTTTGCTCTTGCGTACCCCCTTTTTATCGTGGTAGGAAGGAAATAGCAAGAGCTATGCGACGAGTGCAAGCGAGAGGTATGCCGGGTGTTGAATTTTCTAGCTGGTTCGGCTGATTTTCTAGTGATCGGTTTTGTTAGACTAGACAGAGATCCGTAAGTACTATTAATTAATGTGGCTGTTAGATAACGACGGTGGAAATAGCGAGACTGATGTACGAAGCTGCCACACATTGTGATTACCAACAGTTCAATGTATCGTTCGCCACACTTTAAATTCGGTGCGTAAAAAGATAACTGCGGAGGTTTACATTTTTATCTACACCCAAATAGTAAATCCTCTTTAATGTGCTCAAAGAGTATACGTAAGGACCAGCTTTACAATATCGCGCCGGCTCGGGGCGGAGACTGCCATAATAGCATCGAAAACGGTATCGTTATGGCTATCTCCGCCCATAATTACGATACAGGCTCGTGCTCACAAAAGACTTCAACGGGCTCACGCTCGAGCTCACTACACTTGCAACGAAATGGTTCCTGAACACATGGAAGAGGATTTAATATATGGATGGATGTAGATAAAGTATGCAACTGTACATAATTAGGCATTAAAATACGAGTGTGGAATAAGATCTCATTATGTAGCAGTTGCATAAAGTACTATTACATGGATTTTAATCCGCATGTTACCTATCTACAGTCAAAAGCCATAAAATGATGTACCTATGTCCAAAATGTCAAAAATATCTATATAGGTATCCTTTAAATTGTCATAATAATCCTTTAAATTTAACTGTCATGAGTTATAAGCTTACTAGTTTTTGCCCGCGACTTCGTCTGCGTAGAGCTCGTTCTTCGCGATAGAATGTAATTCCTATTTTTTATATCAGCCGCTTGACTTAGTCATCGCTCTTCCATACAAACTTCCACCCCCTATGGCCTTCCCCGGGACTCAAACTATCTCCATACCAAATTTCATCTAAGTCGGTCCAGCGGTTTAAGCGTGAAGAGGTAACAGACTGATACATAGAAAGACAGACAGACAGATACACTTTCGCATTTATAATATTATAGTATGGATTTCTCAACCGCATAGACAGGGCGAAATTATTAAACTTCGAGCAGTTTTACTTATCATATATTTGGTTTACTTAACGTTTGGATCAATGCAATTTTATTATGATTCTAAGCGGCATTTTCGACCACTGTTGGACACACCGCTACAAAATTCATATAATTTTGCCCTTCAAAGGCAATAAAAAACACAAACGATAGTTATACACGCATTTAGTTAGTAGTTAGTATATAACTAATAGATATAGCGACTATATACCTACTGGTTAGAGTCGCATCGCATATTCTAAATCAAGCAAAACAGGCAAAAAAAAGAAGTCACTATAAATTGTATAAGGTGGCTAGGTAATTTTCTAAGTTATATCAATCAGAAAACTTAATTATTGAGGGCGCGTTTAACACTGTATAGTGACTGTATATAATCATGGTTAAAATTAAAATCATTAATATTTTTAATTTTAACCGTAATTTGTTACCTTCACCGTTCCCACTTCCCAGCACCCATTAGTAGCATTAGTACGAAACAGGAAAGGAAGTACCTTGTAGCGGTAATCATACAGCTCAGTCGGTAAACTCACGTGGCCGAACTTGTGATAGATCAGGAAATCTTCCTCTGACTGCGAGATATCGGTCCCTTTCCACCTGGAGAACCTCGAGCGGAAAGCGTCGGAGACTGAAGAGGTTGAGGCTGTGCAGTTGACCAGGATGAGGCCGAGGAGCCTTCGGGGGTGTGCAAGGCCGCAGCGGGCCAGGACGTTGGCGCCGGCGCCCTCGCCGAGGCCGACGGCGTAGCGGACGTGGAGGAAGTCCAGGACTGTGATGAGGTCCTCGCCTAGGGTTTGGAGGGAGGGGAACTGGTAGCTGCGGAAGCCGGAAAGTATTTGTTATTGTACGACTTTTTGTTTAATGTTTTTTTACGATGAGTTTTTTAAATATCATACGGGAGTCATTGGTCAGTAAGTACCTAGTGCATTTTGGAATATCTAGTGACTATTTCAGACGGTAAAGGGTAAAAAAGGCGGGTGATAATGTTTCAAGTGGATGTTGCAGCCGAAATAAAACCTAAGCCTTGTTTATTCAACTACGTTGTATATCACATAGGTAGTGTTGCTTAGCGCTACCGTTAATTTTGCTGCTGTCATTACTGACAGTCAGGTCCCAAGCAGATAACCAGCAGCCTGAACTTCAACTGTTGATTAATGAGGTAGAACTCACGAGTCCGGCAAGTCGGGCGCGTTCTCCTCGTGGTCCGGCATATCCACGTGGCTCAAGCAGGAGCGCTCCTTAATCTCCGTCATGACCGGCATGCTAAAGAGGTAGAACTCAAGAGTCCGTCAAGTCGGGCGCGTTCTCCTCGTGGTCCGGCATATCCACGTGGCTCAAGCAGGAGCGCTCCTTAATCTCCGTCATGACCGGCATGCTAAAGAGGTAGAACTCACGAGTCCGGCAAGTCGGGCGCGTTCTCCTCGTGGTCCGGCACGTCCACGTGGCTCAAGCAGGAGCGCTCCTTAATCTCCGTCATGACCGGCATGCTAAAGAGGTAGAACTCACGAGTCCGGCAAGTCGGGCGAGCTCTCCTCGTGGCCCGGTACGTCCACGTGAATGAAGCAGGAGCGCTCCTTAATGTCCGTCATGACCGGCATGCTAAAGAGGTAGAACTCACGAGTCCGGCAAGTCGGGCGCTTTCTCCTCGTGGCCCGGCACGTCCACTTGGATGAAGCAGGAGCGCTCCTTGATCTCCGTCATGGCCGGCAAGCTGATGAAGCGAGTCCGGCAAGTCGGGCGAGTTCGCCTCGTGGCCCGGGACGTCCACGTGAATGAAGCAGGAGCGCTCCTTAATGTCCGTCATGACCGGCATGCTAAAGAGGTAGAACTCACGAGTCCGGCAAGTCGGGCGAGCTCTCCTCGTGGCCCGGTACGTCCACGTGAATGAAGCAGGAGCGCTCCTTAATCTCCGTCATGACCGGCATGCTAAAGAGGCAGAACTCACGAGTCCGGCAAGTCGGGCGCGTTCTCCTCGTGGTCCGGCACGTCCACTTGGATGAAGCAGGAGCGCTCCTTAATCTCCGTCATGACCGGCATGCTAATGAAGTAGAACTCACGAGTCCGGCAAGTCGGGCAAGCTGTTCTCGTGGCCCGGCACGTCCACTTGGATGACGCAGGAGCGCTCCTTAATCTCCGTCATGACGGCATGCTAATGATGTAGAACTCACGAGTCCGGCCAGTCGGGCGAGCTCTCCTCGTGGCCCGGTTCGTCCACTTGGATGACGCCGGAGCGCTCCTTGGTCTCCGTCATGGCCGCCATGCTAATGAAGTAGAACTCACGAGTCCGGCAAGTCGGGCGAGATCTCTGCGTGGCCCGGCACGTCCACGTGAATGAAGCAGGAGCCCTCCTTAATCACCGTCATGACCGGCATGCAAAAGAGGTAGAACTCACGAGTCGGGCAAGTCCGGCGAGTTCTCCTCGTGGCCCGGCACGTCCACGTGAATGAAGCAGGAGCCCTCCTTAATCACCGTCATGACCGGCATGCAAAAGAGGTAGAACTCACGAGTCGGGCAAGTCCGGCGAGTTCTCCTCGTGGCCCGGCACGTCCACGTGAATGAAGCAGGAGCGCTCCTTAATCACCGTCATGACCGGCATGCAAAAGAGGTAGAACTCACGAGTCGGGCAAGTCCGGCGAGTTCTCCTCGTGGCCCGGCACGTCCACGTGAATGAAGCAGGAGCCCTCCTTAATCACCGTCATGACCGGCATGCAAAAGAGGTAGAACTCACGAGTCGGGCAAGTCCGGCGAGTTCTCCTCGTGGCCCGGCACGTCCACGTGAATGAAGCAGGAGCCCTCCTTAATCACCGTCATGACCGGCATGCAAAAGAGGTAGAACTCACGAGTCGGGCAAGTCCGGCGAGTTCTCCTCGTGGCCCGGCACGTCCACGTGAATGAAGCAGGAGCGCTCCTTAATCACCGTCATGACCGGCATGCTAAAGAGGTAGAACTCACGAGTCGGGCAAGTCCGGCGAGTTCTCCTCGTGGCCCGGCACGTCCACGTGAATGAAGCAGGAGCCCTCCTTAATCACCGTCATGACCGGCATGCTAAAGAGGTAGAACTCACGAGTCGGGCAAGTCCGGCGAGTTCTCCTCGTGGCCCGGCACGTCCACGTGAATGAAGCAGGAGCCCTCCTTAATCACCGTCATGACCGGCATGCTAAAGAGGTAGAACTCACGAGTCGGGCAAGTCCGGCGAGTTCTCCTCGTGGCCCGGCACGTCCACGTGGATGAAGCAGGAGCGCTCCTTGATCTCCGTCATGGCCGGCAGGCTGATGAAGTCCACCATAGACGAGTCTGAAATATTATGGAAAGAAAGCCTTCGCATCATCATTCACCTTCCATTTCGCATTTCAATTACTTTTAATTTGATCTGGTACAATAGCTTGACGTGGGTGTAAGCAAACGCTTGAAACATGTTCCAATTCGAAATAGGTATCTCTGTTTTTTTAAACTATACTGCGCGTTTATTTGTTTCTTACATATCCAGTTGATATGTCGTAACAAGGTGGGGGTAGTTGGAAAGTGATCGGAACTTAATGGAACTTTACGTTATTTGGGGGGGGGGCTTACACTACGAAAAAGTTCAAAAGTTCTAAGTTTGCCACCTCGAGGACACTGTGCTGCCGTAGGGAGCATTAAATTCCGTAAAAGTTCGTTGCTGAACCGTATTTCCAGGCCTACTATTAACCACCGTTAATCGACTAGATCACCATCCAGTCGACCGAAGTTAATAGTATGGAGACAAAACAAAAAGTCGTCATCTTCACGATTTTTGTCTATACAGATTCTATATACATAAAACTGGTATGGATGTGTTCCTCTATGTTCAGAACACTAATTACTGGTTTTAAAAAAATTAGGAGGGGAAAACCATAGCTGTGACGTCATCAAGATGGCAGCTGATTTTTGTCCTAATCTCAGGTTCTATGTTACCAATCGGTACGTGTGAGGTGTCGAAAGCTTATTAAACGGATACTACAATTGGTACAGCTAGATTTGATTGTTTATTAGCATAGTACTTCACAGATAACAAAAGCAGGCTTTAGTTGCAACCGACAAACATCCTGGAATGGACACTCAGGCCGCAGTCACGACTCTGGACCATTCTCATTATTATGCACACTGTTATCAATAATCAATACAATTGTGGTTTTATGAAAATCATATCTAATGAGTAATTAGGTATCCCTCTGATTAGTATCCATAAAATGAGGAGCCATGAGTGTAGGTGCCTACTTCGCTACACTACAATGTAGTAGGATATCTATAATTAGTCAGTTAGTATCTAGATACTTACTAGTTTTGTCTAGATATTAACAAAGAGAAATATTCTCGAGTTCGCAGGAATTAAACCAATGTTTTCTGCATATCGTTCCATTCTACGTTTTCATGTACATAATTTTCAGACACTTTTTTTTTAAATGCAGATTTTGGAATACGTGGCCTTCACTTCATATTTTTGTATTGTTATGTAGAAAGAGGTTTAATTGCAGTATCACTTCCGATAGTTTTGGTAATTAACGAATCACAGCTAACATCCATAAATCGAGTAACTCAGGGGTCCTTGGATGTCTCACCATTTGTATGAAAAAACGGTTTTTACCACTGTGTTACCCACCTTTTACAGTAATATGTTAATATTTAAGTATTTTTCCCTGTAAATTCCTTTTATTACGTTCAGGTACTATTTCGAAATCCTATTTTTGTACACTAATTCTATACATAATATAGTTTTTTTTTGGTAATAGGTAATAAACTGGTCATGAAAATGTAGAATGACGCAAGTATTTATTTATTTAAACTTTATTGCACAAAAAGAATATAAGTACAAAGGGCGGACTTAATGCCATGAGGCATTCTCTACCAGTCGACCATAGGACCAAACAGAAACTAGCAAATGTGGGTGCAATGAGAAAATAACTCATAAAAGTTAAGCGATTTCGAAAGAATAAACATACATATAATCGTAACTAATATACATTTATTTTAAGTATTGTGCTTACGGTTGGTGCCCAGGTCATGGACTGTCAGGAACACGCATCGTTTGTCCTGCTGGCTCAAGTCACCCTGAAACATCAAAAGCAGCACGTCAAAAAAACGACATTCAAATATCCTAATGCCGCTTATCTTTCAACGAGGTCTTAAACACGTCTGGTTTGGGCAAGGGAGTAGCTGCCTCTCTACATATTTTAGTTTAACCAAATTTGTAGCTAATTTCCAAATATTTGAAATCATTGACCAGCGATCTCTCCTTCTTCTCCATCATTAAGTTAAGCTGGGTAGTTTAGTTCAGATGTGTTATTAGTTAAGTTTATCTTTATATCTCTCTTAGGGTGCCCTGAAAACCAGCGCCTTAGCATATATTGCTATTGGTATATGCTGAGTGGTATCCTTTTTGGTGTTCATAACTCATACTTAATTTAGTGTTTATTTCATTTGTGTGTATTGTGTAATGATTTAACACCAAATAAATATTTCTTTCTTTATTTCTTTCTTTCTTTCTCTCCCTAAATAAATTGATCTTTCAAAAATAAGTACTAAGATTAAGACCGTGTAGGTATATTACATATTGGATCAATTTTTAATTGTCGCATTCGAGAGTCGAGTACTCCAAAATAAAAGTGTCATTCAGGATGATCGATAAACTAAGCAAGTTCTAAACTTGGTCTAAACTAGAACTAATGATATAGTATTTGAGACTAAAAACCTACGAGCGTGGCTCTTAAGCCGGTATAATTTTTTTTAAATATTTTGCGTAACTTCTAGACATCTTATTACGAAAAGTAGTTATATTAAGCCTCTTTTTTAAGGCCCCTTTGAAAGATAATTTCATTTTGTGATATATAAGTGTAATATTTTATTGATTTTATTCTTGTGTTTTAAATAATTCATCCTTTTCCAACATCTATTTTGTCAAATTCCGCTAGAAGGGACTTATAAAATCATTTTTAACTAGATTATTGCCATCAAACCGCTATAAAAAAATATCATTCCATTTGGCTTTAAGTGTTACGTTACAAGAGTCTCAGTTTTTACCAATTTCATACATATTCTTTAAAAAAAGACTAATTCGAGCAATTTTACGCATAAAACGTTCGTAAATAGCCGCGGCTATACTGGCTACAAAAATGACTTCGACAGAAAAATAAATAGTATATTATGCAACTGGTGTATAAGAAGGGAATAAAAAGGCGAGTGAACAAAAAAAAAACGTTTTATTTAAGTAATATCGCACGCACACACTGCATTCATATAATAAACTAAAACAAAGTCCAAGTTGAATAATTTAAATTAGTAGAATATTATAATATTATAATTAATTAATGTATTATTTTAAGATTGTATGATTTTTGATTTTTGCTCCGGATTTAATATTTATGTTATTTTGTCAAACCTCTTGTATTTACGGAAGAGCGGAATTTCCTGACACAAGCTTA
Organism: Epiblema foenella; assembly: GCA_963556455.1. Lineage (NCBI taxonomy): Eukaryota > Metazoa > Arthropoda > Insecta > Lepidoptera > Tortricidae > Epiblema > Epiblema foenella. The sequence continues at coordinate 5,059,090 of OY747105.1, forward strand.
CTTTATGCTTAAAAGGAAATTCCAACCTTATGTATCTAAACCTGTAAAAGACACAATAAACATTTATTATTATTTATTATTATTATGAATATAATCATTTATCAGCTTGAATGTTTATGTTTTCAATTAGGAATTTGGTGGGAAATCAAAAATATGACACTTTGTTTATATGGTTTGTTTTTTTTTAATTTGCTAGACTTGGCATCCGACCACTGACTGAATTCAAATCCGGATTGAATCTTAACTGTTTCGTTTTCATAAATATATCCGATAATAGATAAAACTTGTTAAACAACATAAAAAAGATGATAAATGTATGTATATTAAGTAAATAATATATTATGCATTAATTAATACATCTAAATTATAGAAAAGTTGCGTTAAGTTGGTAGCACTAATTTTAATCATAAAAGTTTCACTTGAACGCAACAAAGAATGACTTCAATGATTACTAAACATAGTATTTGTAAGTAGTCTGTGGCACCCAACTCTGCTTTAATCACAGACTTACTCTATAGAAATATTTATACTCTAACTAAGGCTTTAATTTTTCATTAATGTAGGGTAAGGAGTGTAAAAATACACAAAAATGGGCAATGGAAAACATAGATTTTTTACAGAATAAATAAAGTATGTATTTATGTTAGAGTTCATGATTGCGTAAATCGTATCGTATCGTAGAAAAAATACCAAAATAAACTTCTGTCCTATCAAAATATAGAATATGTAATGTATCGTGTCCGAAACACTACACTGCGCTCTAAAACACGCATTGCTGACGTAGGTAAAAAAACCGGCCAAGGGCGAGTTGGACTCGCGCACGAAGGGTTCCGTACTAGTATCTATAAAACAGCAAAAATAACTTAACCAAAATTACAGTTAAATCAACCTATCTCAAAAACTATAAGAGATACTTTGATCAAACCAAAAATCGTTGAAAGAGTTAATTAGCATGCATCACCTCTATTTTTTTTAGAATTTTATACCCCGTAGTTATAAAAATAGAGGGGGGGGGACATACTTTTTACGACTTTGAGAGCTGATATCTCAAAAACCGTTCACTTTAAGAAAAATGTTTTTTAGAAAACTTTATATCATTTTAAAAGACCTTTCCATTGATACCCCACACGGGTATGTACATCGAAAAAAAAATTTTCATCCCTCAGTTACATGTATGGGGGGCCCCACCCCCAATTCTTTTTTTTACTATTTAGTGTCATAATTTTGTAGCGGTTCATACAACACATATTCCCATCAAATTTCATCACTGTAGTACTTATAGTTTCCGAGTAAATCGGCTGTGACAGACGGACAGACGGACAGACGGACAGACGGACAGACGGACATGACGAAACTATAAGGGTTCCGTTTTTGCCATTTTGGCTACGGAACCCTAAAAACTGCCAGGCTCAAGTGGGACTGGGCCGGCCACGTCTGTCGCATGCATCCAGATTCCAGATAGGTGGGCTAATGTAGCCACCAAGTGGGTGCCACATGATGGACGACGCAGACGGGGCAGGCCCAGACGGAGATGGCGGGATGATCTGGATGCATTTGCCAAGAATTGGGAGGAAGAAGCGCTCAATAGGGAGACCTGGTAAACATGGGGAGAGGCCTTTGCCCAGCAGTGGGACAGTCAATAGGCTATGAAGTGAAGTGTGAGTGTAATGTATATTTTGATATCCCTATTCATTATATTATGAATTCCCATTCCCAAAACATTACTTGAAATTGACTAAATATTTCCAATAGAACATGCAAAGCGTCCGTGGCGCTGGCGCTGTTTCACCCGGACAGAACACATATGTGACATGTGACCTCACGTTAGATTTTTGGAGCTAGATGGGTACGTTCGCCAATATTTCGATTTGGTCCAGGCTGATTTCTAAATCTTGTGGTCGTTATATTTCTAAAACGTCATAACCATTGTCTTAAACTTATTTAAAATAGTGCTATTATTTTGCTATCTAAATCAAATACAAGATAACTTTATTGACGGATATGACTTGATAATTAAAAAAATATACAGTTACAAAAATCACACTTACTTATAGAATAAAAACTGTGATAATGAACAACAAAACTATACTAATGATAACTATCTAGACTATTGTCATAACATAGCCGCGAAAAGGTGCTGTGACATTGCTGTCATGGCGGTGGTATTTTGCCGGAACCAGACAAAGTGTGCGCGGGATATTTGACTGTTTTTGAAGATGGAGCAAATACTCTAACTTGGATCTAAACGAAAGTTTCGAACGTACTTCACGAATTGGTGGAGGAATATTGTTCCAGCACTTCGAGGCTAAATACCTGAACCTCCCCGGAAAGATACTGTCTTATGTTTATATGGAACCAAAAGACATGCCTTCGATGATAGGTGTATAATAGCTATGGACGACCAACTTATTTTCGAGGTCAGATTGTCTGGGCTACCGGTCTTAATTATATTAAATAGCATCCCGGCATATAAATACTCTATGCGATATGACATATTCAACATTTAGGCTGCGCCTTGTCGAATGTTCACCGACCTTTCCTAGACATAGCAGTTATATATTTATTCAGTTTAAGGAGTACTAAAGGCTACCAGATTAAGATAGAGACTTAGGTAATAATACAAAGCCAATTACAGGAACTCACAGATTATAGGTCATAATCATTCCACATTTAGTTTGCCGTCAGGTTATATTCTTCACCGCTTTTATAACGTAATCCTTTAACTCTTCAATGACAATGGTGCCCATTTGATGTTAGAAGAAAAACGTTGAAATACCTCTTTAATATGTTTAAACAGAAAGTCTAACTATATACAAAGTTTCAAATCTCTCACTTAAATAAATACGTGTTTTAATACAAACTTTCATCCTGTTTTACCCCCTTAGGGGATGAATTATGAAAAATCCTTTCTTTTCGCTACGTTATACATGTCACCGACTATGGAAAAATCAATTCTCTAGCATTAGTAGTTTCGGCTGTACGTGGATGAGTCAGTTAGTCAGGACTTCTTCTTTTATATGTATAGAAGATAGAGTAGCATTAGTACTTTCGGCTGTGCGCGGGTGAGTCAGTCTATCAGTACTTCTTCTTTTATATGTATAGCTGTGCCTATCCACTACTGAGCCCTCATGCCCTCAACTTACCAACATGAATTTATTTCTAGCGCTATGCATGACTTGGGAATGGATTAAATAAATAATTACAAAGTGTTTTACATTCTACAAACTACTGGTACCTACTGTGAACGTACCACGTACCTGAGAATGTCTTGGAACAATTCCCTGTTTTGCAGCATGGGGAATATACATGTTTTAATTATTTATATCAATAGTCATGTGGCAATATGTACCAGAAGTGCGAGTGTTGCTATTACATTTTTCTAGGCACTTCTTAAAAATACGTATCGTTATAATGTCATCATCCTCCTAGCGCTATCCCAGTACAGTTGCATCCTGAAGGAAGCCCGGGGTTCGCTACCTTATCCCAGGATATGGCGTAGGCACTAGTTTTTAAGGAAGCGACTGCCATTTGACCTTCCAAACCCGAGGAGAAACCGGACCTTATTGGAAATAGGCTTGTCAAGGGTGGGGTAACTCGACAGAAGTTCTCGAGCCGCCCGAATGCCTCGAACTAGGCTTAAGCACTGCTATCATAGACAGCAGCCGGGATCAACGGCTTAACGTGCCTTCCAAAGCACGGGAGAGCTCCGTTAATAACCACTCAAAGCGGTCACCCATCGAAGAACTGACCTCGGCCCACGTTGCTTAACTTCGCATACCGCACGCGCATGATACAATAATATACTGTTTACTTAGAGTATGCAGCACGCGGTACGCGGGCGCCGCTGGGCCACGAGCGCTCCTCATTGTGTGAGGTGCGATAATGCACTAAACTTTCTTATCACCAATGGCCTTATTCATAAACGTTCATTAAACCTGTTCTAGCTAAAATACCGTGTCCTTACCTGTCGCTTCGATATTTGTGTTTGTGAGAATGGGACATTTTTTTAACACGAGATTTGTATTTTTAAAAAATGAGAGGGATCGAAATATCATACGATATTTAAGAGTAGGTAAGTAGCTAATTTCGGTGAAGGAAAATCCCGTTTTCTCTCTCTGTTGGAAGGTCACATGTCAGTTGCTTTCGCAACTAATCTTGGGATTAAATGCAAACCTCTAGGACACCACCGAGAAACGCTAGGAGAATGAAGAAAAGTCAAAAGTGGTAGACCACTTCCTTAGCTGGCCGTCTTTACCTAGCGAATCAACCGAGCCCTTGAACTTTTGAACTAAACTGCATAAATACCTAAAGTCAATGAATTGATCGAGTAAATATAGAACTGGGCAACTGAAACGCGGACTGCGCCTCTATTGGAGTGGAATTATTACTAATGGCTGTTTTATCGATGCTCTCTGGTCGCTACCGGTTTGAACTGGATGATATGTTGACTGTGGAAGGGGACTGGACTGGTGGAAGGTAATTTAATTCCGCCATTTTTTTTGCCAATTATAATTTCTCGCCCGTAGACATTGCTTCAATTTATGAGTTTTTGTATATGGCACCTACATAACACAAATAATCACAAATTTTAGTCGAAGCGTTCCTTTTAAGTTGTTTGCAGAATGGCATAAGTACTGATAAGTACAGACATTACGAGTATTAGTATGTCGCCTTATTGGGGCCGACCACATTCCTTCAGTTTAAAAAATAACAAAAAGTACTAGTACAACATTTTTAGGGTTTCGTACCAGAAAGGTAAAAACGGAACTATTACGGTACGACTTTTTTTAAATTAAAACAACTCACCTGCACGTGGACGTGTATATCTCCACTCCTGTCCGTACTGACCACATATTTCTGGAACAAGAGAGACATCCTTTAGTAAAATTACAAATTAAAATTAGTTAAATACATGTTATAGAATTTTTTTCGTATTCTGTACAGCTAAAGCATCAAACCATTTAAATTCTTTGAGAGTCTTCCTCTCATTTATTTCTTACGTGCACTACATTTGAAGAATTCGTAAAATTACCCTGCATTTCCGTATTCTGACTAAAAGATCGGCCGTTAATTCCCGAGTGGTTTGGGATGCATATTGAAAGTAAGGAAGGTGTGCACACAACATGTGTACCTATGTTAAATAAGCTAAAAATTAAACAGATTCTCTGAGATTGCTCCTGTATTATACATAAATTCATTAGGGCCTTATAAGTTTTAAAATGATTTGATTTCAAATTATGAAAAAAATATTGATTATACCAATAAAGTGATTAAAGGATACGATAATTTTATTAAAGTTTGAGATAGTAACATAACCATTTTTTGATTTTGCTGTGTGTAGTAGAATTTAAGCGGAAAAAAAAGTTTTTAACTTGAAAATGGTCGATTTGAAGTGATGTTCGAAACGATATTTCTTAATGAAAAAACCAAAAAATACTTTAAAGGTTTATGTCGTAAGGTCGCAATAGTTCTGTTCTAGATAGTGACACTGAGAAAATGTCAAGATACGTGTCAATTCAAACAGAAAATGGCCTAAATAAATGAGCGTTTTTTAAATGATAAGGACTCCTAACCGTTAAAAATGCCAAAGTCGCTCCTAATGTCATTTGAATCGAGAAGAAACCCGGTAAGGATTGGTGGCATACTGACTTTAAAATATTAATTCTACTATTCATGGAATGGCGAATTGATAGATTAAGTAGCATGTCCGTGGTCGGATTGTCCGCTAATCCGATTGCCGTCCCATGCTGTCTAACAAGATTACGGTCGAATATAGGCCATGCGGTCATTACGTTGATTGGAGTTTGTTTCAATATGAATTGACGGTCATTTCTAACTTGTTTCACAGATCCACTTAGTCGTTCTTCCCGGTTGTGAAATGAATTGAAATGAAATCATTTGTTCTTCAATTTAGGCATTATACATGCACTTATGAAAGTCAAAAAACTATCACAGGTTCATAAAATAAACCTCTGCTTCGAGAAGAACCGGCGTAAGAAACTCGGCGAGGTGTCATTTTTTCAAAACAATATACAATTTATTTAAAATAACAGTATCATAAGGCCTAAGGAGCCCACTTTGACACCTAATCCTAAGATTTATTTAATGTTACCCATTATCAGCACTAACAGCTAAACCTCACGTGCTAATTGGTATTCTATTTTAATAACATGCGTATTGTATATAGTTATTAATATAGATATCTGATAGAAATTAAATATTATTAGTCAAGGCAGTACAAAGAACAAAGTAGTATTTTTTTCAGTTGGCTATATCGCTGTCCAGAATCGAGGTTTTCCCGAGGGACTATAGTATAGGGTTCTTCAACGAACATGTGACACCCCAGGAGTTGCAAGCGTCCGTAGGCTATGGTGACCGCTTACCATCAGGCGGGCCGTACGCTTGTTTGCCACCGACGTGGTATAAAAAAACTATTTAATAGGGCTAAAACCTGATGTAGAGGGGAAGAAGCAAGCGCGAGTCCTAGCTGGGGGATAGCGAAGAGATTGCTGCGACGCAGACGCAGCGTTACTGAGAGACGGGGAATTCGGAGACCTACCTGAGCCAGCAGTTGGGGATTGGGCACTAGACCCCTAAGGAGAGAAGAGAGATTTGGCGTAGGAAGGGAAACTTAGTGGGACAACCGGTCTAAGCCCAACATGAGTTGGAAGGTCTGTGCCCTTATCATGAGTTTGCATGACAGTACTCGCTAGCGACTGCGTAAACGATTTAGTATGCCGATTCTTAGTTCTATTGCGTCACCGCCAGGGGCGCTGTACTTTTGCCCATACAATTTTTTACGCAGTCGCTAGCGAGTACGGTCACGTAAAATCATGGTAAAGGCACTGATGGCAGTCGCGTTCGTAAACACTAGTACCTTTGCCAAATTTTTAGGTGTCACAGCAAGGGTTGCCAACCGTCCCGTTTCCGGCACCCTAGTGGTTACGTCCCGCAAAGAATGTGTGCGGGACACTGATTGATCCGTTTTCCGCTCTGGTCAAATTTTTGATATTCGTGTTTTTTATGTTATAGGGGCAAACGAGCAGACGGATCGCCTGATGGTAAGCAATTACCGTCGCCCATAAACACCTGCAACACCAGAGGAGTCGCAAGTGCGTTACCGGCCTTTCAGAAGGGAATACGCTCTTTTCTTGAAGGTTTGAAGGTCATATCGGTCCGGAAATACCGCAGGCGACAGTTCATTTCATAGTTTGGTTGTGCGAGGCAGGAAATTTCTTGAGAAACGCACAGTTTTGGACTGCCAACCATCTAAATGGTGAGGATGGAAATGCTGACGTCCTACGCGTCAGCATTTCTATCCTCACCATTTAGATGGTGACGATGACGAAAAGATGCGGCAGGGATCATTCCAAACAATTCCTCCGAGCACTCCCCGTGATACAAGCGATAGAAAATGCAGAGTGAGGCTACATCTCTACGCAATGCCAAGGAGTCGAGCCGATCAGAAATACGCTGGCAGCCGACGATTCGAGCTGCTCTCCGTTGAATGCGGTAAAGAAAAAGTGTCAGAAACGGATTTAAGACGTTGTATTTCTAAAAAACAAACGTGCGGCTCGCCTGATGCTAAGCGGTCACCGGAGCCTATGGGACGCTTGCAACTCCAGGGTTGACTCCTGCGCACCGACCCTTTAAAAATTTAATCATTTGTATCTTGGTAAAGCCGGCTGCGTGATTCCACAAATTTGCCACGAGTTTACCGCAAATCTGCGCTCATAATTTGGAGGATGATGAGTAAGTAAAACAGCTTAAAGATCACTATTTGTCTCTCTCATGACACACTTAAGACTTAGCTCCTTTAGACTATGTGGCTGACTTTATATTTGTATATGTTTATGTACGTATATATATTTTTTTATACTATATTTATGTATGTTTATTATCCTTAATTAAATGTTATTGTTGTAATTATAAGTAGGCTTCATATGTATTAACTCTGCACCACCTGCTGTGAATCGTTCTGATTAGATTTCATTTCCGCTACGCTAAGGTTGTCTGGAAGAAATCGCTCTTTAGCGATAAGACCGCCTGTTGTTTGCCTCTTCTCATTGTGTTTTTGTACTGTACTGTATCCTTTGATTGAGGTGTGCAATAAAGAGTATTTGTACAAATACAAACATTTATTCTGCAAATAGGCCACAAGGGCACTTTTACATGTCAAAATATTAATTTACAATTTAAGAAAGTCTGACTATAATAAGTAATACATTTTTCATGTCAAAATATTAATTTACAGTTCAAGAAGGAATAATAATTTCGAGTTAGCAATTATAACAAAATTAATGTCATACAGTGAAGATAAACTTGCAAAGTTATCTATTACAAATATTAAGTTAGAGATGTATAAGGTCTCAAAATTAAACAAGGAGTGAAATTAATATATTATCCCAGAGATGTACATGGTCTCTGAGCGTCAAAATTAAAATTAATTTAATATTGTTAGAGATGTATATGGTCTCTAAGTCACTGATAATAAAAACGAATCCACAACAGGATGATGTCTCTCGTCAATCCCCTATAAAAAGACACTAGTATAAACGTAGTCACTATGTCCTAGCAAGCATGAACAGACCGGACTCCACAAATGTATTGTATTGTATTGTAAACAATATTTTAGATGGATGTCCTTCACCCAGCGCCAATTGACGCCGACAATCAGCGGCCGAGTCCGATCTGTAAACAACTGGATGTACTATTCGTACTCGTACGGCCACGCAGCTCCTATTCTGGACGGAGTTGCGCTGTTAATGCAACAAACAGATTGTAGAATTCTATTTAAGGGTCCTTTGACGACCGGTTTAGCCTAGTGGGTAGTGCACCTGCCTGTGAAGCTGACGGTCCTGGGTTCGAATCCCGGTCAGGGCAAATATTTGTGTGATGAGCATGAATATTTGTTTCTGAGTCTTGGATGTTTTCTATGTATTTAAGTATTTATATCTATTAAATATATCGTCGTCTAGTACCCATAACACAAGCCTTCTTGAGCTTACTGTGGGGCTAGTTCGTAAGATTGTCCTCTAATATTTATCTATTTATTTATCTATTTTATCAGTTAGAAAACGCTCATCGATTTAGACCATTTTTTGTATGAATTAAGACATATCTTGACATTTTCTCAATGTTACTATCTAGAACGGGAGCATTGCGACCTAATATCATAAATTTCAAACTTATATTTTTGATTTTTTATTAAGAAATATTGTTCCAAACATCACTCCAAACCATTTTCAAGCAATAAACTGTTTTTTCCCGCTTAAATTCTACCACGCACAATAAAATCAAATAATGGCTATGTTACTATCAAAAACTTCAATAAAATCATCGTATCCTTTAATCACTTTGTTGGTATTGTCAATAGTTTGGTCATAATACGAAATCAAAACATTTTAAAACTAATAAGGCCTCTTAAGGCAAGGCCCATTCAGAGATCTGATGAAAATACAAAAGTTTGAAGTTCCAGTGTGAAATTACTGTGGACTGAAAAAGGAACAATGAAATGGAATAATCGAATAAAATATTGCAAATAGGGATAAGTTCGCCTTTGTACTCTAATCTTATGCAACATGTATATTGTTTTAACCTGTTATTGTGTACAATAAAGTGCTTACATACATACATAAAATTCCTTGGTAACTTTGTCAAAAAATCCTAAATATCATTGTAAAAATAGACTTTCATGATGCAGATCTCGTAATTATCAACGGCAGTGATATGTTTATTTTTACAAAAAGGATAGGTTATTTTATTGTTGCAATAACCAGACAGATTTTACATAAGTGATCCAGTGTTCCAAAAAAATATTTACGAAATTCCGCGCAGAGCCGTAGAGAGCGGGATCACGCGTGTTAGAGGGCGTCATTTGAACTCGAATGGCCTTGCCTTAAGGGCCTACCGCGAAATGAAAACGATGTATCTCCCTCTCAGTCGCACTTACTAATTCGGGCGGTAGACACTGGTGTCATTTCATATGGCCACATTCATTCATATGGCCACGTCATTGCTTTAACTACCTACAAACTTCATGCTCAGGGATCGGATACCGGTATTTTCTCCATAGAAAGACACCGGTATTATTACGGTCACCGGTTCATTATTCCGTTTTTAATGGGACAATCTAATAATACGACGTTGTTACCTAAATACATGATTCAGCCCTACGTAAAGAGCAAAAAATAATCCCAAAATATTGGGCTAATTCAGGGTTTTTTAAAAATACCGGTATCGGTCTCTGAACCAGACAGATTTTACATAAATGATCCAGTGTTCCAAAAAATATTTACGAAATTCCACGCAGAGCTCCCGTAGAGAACGGGATCACGCGTGTTAGAGGGCGTCTCATTTGCACTCGAATGGCCTTGCTTTAAGGGCCTACCGCGAACTGAAAACAAAGTATCTCCCTCTCTGTCGCACTTACACATTTCATATGGCCACATTCATTCATATGTCCACGTCATTGCTTTAATTACCTACAAACTTCATGCCAACCGAGCGTTTTTGACCTTTCATAAATAGTTATTGGCCATCTCCAAAATACCGTTTTTTTTATGTTATAGGGGCAAACGAGCAGACGGGTCGCCTGATGGTAAGCAATTACCGTCACCCATAAACACCTGCAACACCAGAGGAGTCGCAAGTGCGTTGCGGCATTGCTACAATGTTTTGCACAATTCGGTTCTTGCGCCGCCCAGCAGAATCAGCTCTGTTTACTGACGACCGAAATAGCTTGCCCGACGTACTAATACTACGTTCTAGCAGTCAGTCCACACTAATGGCTAATGGCTACGGTCCTTTACAGTTTTTCAAGTTTGTATATCCACAAATCTTTTGACGACCGGTTTAGCCTAGTGGGTAGTGCCTGCCTGTGAAGCTGATGGTCCTGGGTTCGAATCCCGGTCAGGCAAATATTTGTGTGATGAGCATGAATATTTGTTTCTGAGTCTTGGATATTTTCTATGTATTTAAGTATTTATATCTATTAAATATATCGTCGTCTAGTACCCATAACACAAGCCTTCTTGAGCTTACTGTGGGGCTAGTTCGATTTGTGTAAGATTGTCCTCTAATATTTATTTATTTTTACTTACACAGAGAGGTAAAAAGGTCATTGTCAGATTTAGGTTCGCGTCTTTTCGGTGGACATATCAAAACGTTAAGGGCCAAAAAGTTTAATTTTCGATTGGTCTAGTAACCCGCATAAACGGTGTTTCCGTAACTATAAATCCATGTAATAAAAACATAAACATGCACTTAAGCCGTTAACTATTGACCACCGGGTGAACGACTTTTGTTTTTACAACTGACGATGACCCAAAAAATGTTTCAGTGACAAAGTTTCTATGACATTGACATTAACTTAAATTTCACTTGCGTGTAAAATGTTTAAATTTCACTACCTATAAAGTAGGTAGGTACCAATATGTATACATTTTTTCACCTTATTCCATTGACATAAGGTTCAAAAATGTATACATACTTATGCCCTTGACTGTACCTTTAATGGTTATAGCTTATTACAATCCAACATTCTGGAAGCGTAAGAGGAAAATGACGTGACAGCACAGTAACGCGTAAAGGGCCCGTGGGAAATCAGCCGAATCACTTCCTTGTTCAGATCACGTCGCGAAAATACATTGTTCAACATTATTTCAATGGAATAAGACACAGAATTGTGTAAGTACATACATTTGAACAGTATGAGTATATCCGGTAAACAATTACATATTGCATTTATTCTTACCAAATATGTACGGACGGTGTTTATAACAGTATATACTACTGATTCTTTTACGAGTACCTATAGGTACAAGAATCAGCCACTATTCATCTAACTAGGTCCTGAGGGGCTACTGCGGACCGAAAACGAATGAAGTTCGAATATCTCCTTCTCTGTTGCACGAATTAGCAAGTGCGACAGAAAGGGAGATATTCGAACGCATCATACCAACGTGTCTAAAGAACTCGTACCGGCTTTTTCACTATCCGATTTTTTACCCAAGTGAATAAGAGTAATTTTGAAAGGGCTTGTCCCAAGTCGTGTTGATTCTTAACGAGCTCAAGTCAGCCACTATCTGTTTCAGAAGAATTCTCAGTTTCTACCTACGGGCACTTGACCCCACTTAAGTCGATACAATTGGAAAAACTAATACTTGTCGGCTAAGTTGAGAGCAAGAGAAGCAGATGGAAAATACCCACCCCCTACCGTTACCAAGCACGATAATCTATTATTATATGGTCCTTGGGGTCCCAGGGCGTACAAGTTATTTACTGAAATTGCGTTTGGTTGACGTAACTGAAGGCCTACTTCGAACATCGAAATCCGAACTTGGTAACGTGCTGGCCCTTTCACTCATATGGTGTAAAACACGAGAGTGAAAGGGACGGCACGATACGAAGTTCGGATTTCGAAGATCGGAGTAGGCCCTCTGGTGACCGAAGAGCTGACAACTTCCTCGCACAACGTATCAGCATTGCGATACAGCGAGGAAATGCCGCCAGCAAGCTCGGTACAATGCCCCAAGGGCCTGTTTTAGTTAGTTTTAATATTATTTAAGTTATTGTTATTTAACTATTATTACCGCCTATAAATCAATAACTATTACATTGTATTGTGATTAAAATAAACCCATTATTAACCACGTTAGAAACAGAAATCAGCAGTTATTTACAAACAAGACGAGCTTGCTCCGGTCGCCGGATGCCACAATTAGTGTTGAATATTAAAGTTATAAACATAATCAATCGTGTTCAAAAGTAAAGGTTACCTTTATGTACCCTGAAAACATAAACGGATTGGATATTGATTATACTCGAGTGTGGCATTTAACATGAGCAAATATTTACTAGTGGCTCTGTGAGCTGTAGATCTCGTAAGTGAGTTTTTTTATCATTTCCAAAATCTGACATTATAAAAAAGATTAATTATGAATATTGAATCTGCTAACAAAATTTCACGATAAGCGGTTGAAAAATGCGACCTGTAGAGGACAACAAAGCGAAATTCGGACGCAGAAACTTACAAAATCTTTGAAATAAAAATTGTTTTTGAAAATTTCCAAAAACTGACTCGACAAAAAAATTATATATAATTACCGGACCTGCTCACAAAATTTCACGAGAATCGGTTGAGAATTGCGACCTGTAGACGAGAACAAACGAAAATTCGGAAATCCGGAATCTGGACGATCATACGATAGCATTTTTGTCGAAGCTGAAACAGAGACCTTCGTTTTACTCGGTCAAAAATAACGAAGCTACAACCGTTTTAAAGTTGCTGGTTAGAGAGAGATCGCGACGGATCAGTGACGTCACTGATCTCGAGCGCCATGGTAAACGACGATCGTTCCAATACAAAGGTGCGTTTTGCGGTAAAGAGACAGATTTATTTATTTAAGCGTATGGCATACAGGTTATAAACAGATACAGAATACATTATAAATTAATCTTGAGGTCGGTCAGCCACTTGATGGCCTCGTCACTAAGGGTGATCAGGTCATTTGGAGGGCCATCGGTGTAGCGCGTTAAGGGACACTCCTCAATGATGTGCCGGATGGACTGCGTCGGCACCGCAAGCACAAGCTAGAGTCTCCACCCAACCGCAGCGATTAGGTATGCCCTCTAGACTTATAATCATGTAATTATTTATTATTTTGAGTTACTTTTTTCGCCATTTGATTAAGAATTTGATGCTTTTTCGAGAAAATTCGATCTTATTGATTTTCTTATTTAGTGTCAACATCCCACGAAAGCGACTGCTATTTGACTGATTTACTTCTTCAAGTTGAGTCTTGACTGCCTTCCTTCCCAGAGGGGAATTAGGCCTTTTTAGGGTTCCGTAACCAAAATGGCAAAAACGCAACCCTTACAGTCTCGTCATGTCTGTCCGTCCGTATGTCCTTATTTAACTACTCAGAGACTTTAAGTACTACATTAATGAAATTTGGCAGGAAGGTGTATTCTATGGACCGTCACATAAAAGTGATGTGAAATTACAAAAAGAATTGAATTAGGGTGGGCACATGTAACCGGTGGATGAAAAAAAAATTTCAATGCACATAGTCGTAATAGTAACCCATGAATAGGCTTTTATACATGACATGGAGGTTTCTTAAAAACTTTTCCATTTAAGTCAACCGTTTGTGAGCTATTAGCTGTCAAAGACATTCAAAGTGTCCCCGCCACCCACCCCTTTAGTTTCCAAACTATGAAGTTTAAAATTCTGAAAAAATTGAGGTGGTGTGCATTAATAAATAATTTCAACTGTTTTTGGTTTGAACAAGATAGTTTTCACGGTTTTTGAGTTTTCGCTGAAAAACTGTCTCGCCCAAACAAAAAGTCGTAAGTGCCGTGAGTTCCCTATGAAGATACAACCTTTTTAGATTCAATGTATTAGATAGTGGTTTTAAATGTGCACTGGTATAGGTGTTGGTATGGAACCCTTCATTGGGCGTGATCCGACACGCACTTCGCCGGTTTTTTTTTAAACATCCGCGGGGTCGTGTCGGAGGTTTCCCCTGGATTTTCCCCAGGCTACTCTCCAACCTACTCCTATCGCTTTATTGGGCCCGGCCTATACTCGTAGTCAGGTTAAAATAAGACCTTTTTGGGATTGGACCGGTATCCTCTTGTTTAACCTCGCATGAGTCGTAAAACAAGTAAGTACACGTACTTCACAATTTATTCAAACAACAAAACACTAAAATCGACAATTATTGCAATGTTCTAGCCAGGGCTAAAAACATAACAGACTATTTCGGGCTCGTGCCGCGCTAACGATTCGGTCAATACTGGAACAAAATATTGACCCAAGTATTGACGTAGACATCTTTAGCACCATGGTTAGTACCTACTATGTAATGTCAATAGTAATATAACTTATATTACTTTATTTATCGTATGGCAATTATTTCGAACCGTGAGATCTTTGAGAAGACAGTACGGATGCCAGTTTTTGTTGCACTTTTAGCACCACCGGGTCACGTGTAGGGTAGTGGTGAGTCACCGTTGGGTACTCCCTACGGACGTGGTGCAACTTCGACCCCCCTTGTCAAGTGAGTGGGTAACTTGACTGTTAGAAGTGCTCAAGCCGTACGGAGGCCTCTAACTCGGCTTAACGACTGCTATCATAGACAGCAGCCGGGATCAACGGCTTAACGTGCCTTCCAAAGCACGGGAGCGCTCAGTTAATAAGCACAAAGCGGTCACCCATCCAATAACTGACTAAGCCCGACGTTGCTTAACCTCGCATATCGCACGCGGTACGCGGGCGCCGTTGGGCCTCGAGCGCTCAATATTACTATTGACATTAGGTACATAGTAGGTACCTACTCTAGTTTGAGGCAAGTGAAGGCTTACAGTACGATTCATAAAATATAAGTAGATAAAATGTGTAAGAAGTTGATAGCTCAAGAATCCATTGCATATAAATGATTAAATTCTCCCGAATCAATAAGTTCGGGTTAGATGAGCCCTTTATGGAAACATCACACTTGAAAATATATATTCTATTTCTAAGATTTAACATTATCTAAGTAATCAACGGAAATTGTACGAAAGTTTACTAAGAAACCCTAAAAAACAGCCGAACCATGGAAATTATCTTTTGAAATCCATTACGAAAAACCCCCTTCTATTTGAAAAGAGCCGATTTTCAATCCCCAGATAAAAGTATCTGCCGATAAATGTTAGCTCTGTCCTTATCTTTCATATGAAATCAGAAAGTGACAGCGATAATTTTAACCGACTGATATTTTTTTCTGGCGATTGAATAATCGGCCCAAGTTACATAAATATGACGGTTTGTCCATAGAAAATTATGACGTCATTGCTCATTTTAATCGAACGTTTTTGACGTTTCATAAAAAGTTGCTGTTATATATCCAGTCATTCAGCTATCTGTAACACATACTTGCATTCATTCTCATTGGTTCACTCTCTTGCTCCCGGTCACTGATAACTGTAACAGTGTAGTCCTGTAGTTTAAAGTTTATAAAATTAATAAGTGCGTTTCCAATAGTGCAGTGTTATTAATTAATTACCACACACCACGGGATACGTGAAGATATAATAGTTGCAAAATTTGACTATCAATGAAAATACATACCGTAATTCAATCAGCAACTTTGGCACAAGCTAAGTAAATTTAACTAAGCCAATTAATATACACTACGAAATGAAACAAGACCTATATTGAGAGTCGTAATAGAAAGATGATTAGATAGAAGGAGGATTAGGAGGATTAGCGAATCACCAAGGGGGATGATAGGCTGACTAAATTGAGATGTACCAGAAGACTGATATGGGTGTAGCACAATTCTGACATCTCATAATTAGTCGTGCTGTATATACATTGGCGCCAAATTTAAATTAAGCCAATAGGCTTGAATACATTGATGACGTTTCGGTGACACAGGCCGGCGACAAATAATAGGTGTCGGTATGACATTAATTTTGTTATATTTGTAATCTCGAAATTATTATTCTTTCTTGAACTGTAAATTAATATTCTGACATGAAAAATGTATTGTTATAGTCAGACTTTCTTAAATAGTAAATTCATATTTTTACCCACGACGGAACGAAGAAGGTATATGCGTTTAGGGTGAGAGGTTGTTTGTTTGTTTGTTTGTTTGTTTGTGTGTGCACATCAATATCTTCGAAACGGCTTGACCGATTTTCTACAATAGGTTTGTAGTTTAGTCGGGCCGAATTTTAGCTAGAAGTTACGATGATAACTCGCCAGCATGGCAGCCCCCGACGGATTTTTCTAGGCTTGTAAATATACCTCGCAACCAGTTAACGGTTTAGAAAACAATATTTTTATCTCTATGTAATTATTTCCTATAGAGTCGGGGGATTTTCAAATGCATTATTTAATTATTTTTCAATTGAGCACATCCGTCGGGGGTATTTTCAAAATTTTTAATTTTGCCTTTTATGACATGTAAAAGTACCCTTGTGGCCTATTTGCAGAATAAATGTTTGATTTTTGAACACGCGATGAGGGACAGGAGATGACACATTATATCTCGTTTCCACGTTTATATCTCGTTTGGCATTCATAAGTGCATGTAACATGCCTAAATTGAAGAATAAATGATTTCATTTCATTTCATTTCATTTCACGTATGTTGGTGTTTATGCTTGCATCTCTTTCGCACATCTTTGTATGTGTGTATTGCCGGCTCCAGTCTTATCCTACAGGACCTATATTGAGAATCGTAAGTCGTAACCCAGTCTGTCAATAGCGCACTGTCAACAAACTGCCGGCAACATTCGTCACGCCGTTCCCGCCTGCGTCACGAGGTATTTGCAAGCAAAGTACAGGTAAATTACTTTGAGTATGACACATGCTGTTATTCCATATTGGATATTCTACTTTAAGAGGCCTTATAAGTTTTAAACTATTTTGAATCCAAATTATGATAAAAATGTTGATAATAGCAATAAACTTATTAAAGGATAAGATGATTTTATAAATTTGAGATAGTAACATAGACATTTTTCGATTTTATTGTGTGTATGAGTATTAGAATTAAAGCGGAAACACAGTAATTAGCTTGAAAATTGTCGATTTGGAGTGATGTTTCAAACGATATTTCTTAATAAAAAATCAAAAAATGTATTTAAAGTTTATCACATAAGGTCGCAATAGTCCTATTCTACATAGTAACAGAAAATGTCAAGATACGTGTCAATTCAATCAGACAATTGTTTAAATAGATGAGCGTTTTTTAACTGACAAGGTCTCTTAACAATAATGTATAATAGAGTTTTCTCAATCGTGCAATGAAATATTGACGTTATGTTCGTTATAACACGCTGCGAAGTATCACGTTTCGGGTGCGGCGCAACGAGCGGCCCATAACGGAATTTCATACAACATTACCGGCCTAGGCTAAGTAATCGTCTTTTGTCAAACAAAAAACGACGCCGGGTGTTTTTATTATTAAATACTTAGAATTGAAATTGCAAATTTCATTGCATTTTTGGAAAAAGTATTGTACAAGCCTCGGCGCGAACAGAGATTGTCGGCCTCGTATCTCTAGATGGCCGAGTGTTCGGTAACGCTTCGGACCTTCGGCTGCACTTCATACTGCACTATATTTGACGTCCGTATACATGAATCTATGGCACTACCCCTATGTCGCGGCCTCTGCAGTAATGTCCTATTATATTACATAGAAGCTGTCTAAAAATCGTATGTTTGACTCGAAGTACACGTACTGTAATGTTGTTAGAACGCTGGGGTACGACCTATTAAACTAGTCTGAAGTGTTATGTTTCATAGTTATATTCCACTTGACATTCATAAATGACACAAATAATTTTAGAGTCACTAAAACGAAGGATAGCTTTTTGAGTCTTAATCTAATGCACAAATTGTATATTCAAAGACTATAAAACATTTTGAATGTGCCCATGACAATCGCCAAGTTGAGTATCTTACTGGACTCTTCTCAGCTAGGCTAGGTTTAGTGACCCAGCGACAAAACTCCCAGTAGCTCGATTTCACTCACAATTCAGATTCGGTTGAAACCGCTCATCCAATCTCACTGGAGCGCAAACTCTTAGAGTATTCGAGTGTTCCAAACCACACGCGTGGTCGTGTCGGGGGTTTTCCCTGGATTTTCCCCAGGTTTCTCTCCAATCGAGCAATCCTATTAGGCCCGGTCGATAAAGCCACAGTCAGGTTAAAAAAAAAACATATTATTTGAGAAGATCTCGCACAAAAGTCAGATACAAATATTAGACGAAGATATCAATTGTTTATCCAGATCACACACTGTAAAAATTATGGTTTTAAAAACAACATTAATTTTAACTTCCGTTTATGTTATTACTTTTTAATTCCTCGCTATCACACCAAACACATCATCCATTTTCCACGAGATGGCTACCGGTTACCTAATAACAGATGTTATTACATCAAACACGTACAGTTTACTTACGAAAGTTACGAAAGGCAAACCTTTTAACCCGTAAAGTTTAGGTGAGAAATAAGCTTGTGGTAGATAACTTATTGTTCACACACTTTTTTAATTATTGTTAATTTGGTCATAATTCTGTAACGTCCGGTATTTCTGATTTATAATCTTATCTGTCTAGTAGAAGTAGGTTTAAGATCTGGAGTTTAAGTTTCTTTTTAGTTTTTTGTACATATTCTGCTGCCTCTACGGGGCGGTACGTTCGCCTGGTGACAAGCCCCTTTTTTCCTTAAATAAAAAAAAAATCTTATCTATCAAGTCGAGGTAATGATGAACACAACATAAAATTGTCCTTAAAGTTCCACAGCTGCCCCACCGTTACTCATGCATTCACCACAGATAAGAATCATCAGTGTGGCTAAATAGAAAACCTTCAAATCAGACAAATTAATCAAAATATAATAAGATATGGGACTATAAAGATTCGCAAAATGTGTTTTTTTTTTATAGTCCAAATATAAATTGGAAGTTACCAGTAGAATTCTCAAAGAAATTGTATGACAACTATGTCCATAAACGTAATATTTCACGACCAAAACGACAAAATAATCATTTTCCCTTATAACGGAAGTACGAGGTTATAGAGTTGTGACGTCACATTTCGTTGTCAATCTGTATGGAGCGTTTCCAGTGCTCAAAAACTTTGCCTCTCATTTTCGTCTTTTGTGTTGCTTTTATTGTAGTTGCTCCCATACAAACATTTTGATCGTCACTAAAAAAAAAATCTATAAACACAAATTAGTCAAATAGCGAATTGCATATACGTATGAGTTTTTTTTATTAAAAATACTCATGACATTTTCAGTATCCTTTACTTACATAGAAACACAAACAAAAGAAAGAAAGAAAGACAGAAAAAACATTTATTCGTGGCACAGGAGTGATACACATACCAAGGATTAAAGTTGAAAAACGAGTAAAAACAGTAAAAAAGGTGTAAAACAATCAATAATGCCACGAAATGGAACACAACGACGACACACGCAAACACAAACACGCAAACATGTCGACGAGATACGCAAATATTTCACCTGATTAAAAAAGTAAACATTTTCATTTTCAGGCGTACTTATAATGTTTTTCGACTACCTACTAGTTCTTTCCGTACGTAGTCTTTTCCCGACCTCTCGGTGAATGAGACTATTTTTACCCACTCCGTAACAAATATTATTATATGATTTCAGCACGTCGGCTGTGTTACGCAGTCCATAAACATCGTGAGCATTCTTTAATAAAAAAATCGTTTTACTGCCAAAGTTATTACGTTGTGTAACTAGTCGATGTTTAGTGCGAGTTGTGTGGACTACATTTAATGGTAGTAGCGGAAATGCAAGGTGCCGTTGCTGAAATAAATTAGGTATCTTCTATTCTATTCTATTCATCTATAAAAAACATCTGCGCTGGGCACAATTGGTCAAAGGTTTTTGTTATGATCTACATTGGACGAGTTATTGTTAACTTTCTCTTGCGATACATTTTAAAAACTTTTTTTTTCTCATTCTACTTATGTGAAAAATATTAGTCAGCACAAAATAGACGTAAATCGAAGTTTTTTTCAAAAATAAAACAAAAACCCACCAACAGGTCTCGTCCCATATAAAAATAGAGAAATTCTTCTACAATGGCATAGTAACCACTGGTTATATAGACATAGCTACAAAATTTTCAATAATTACTTTGCACATACTTTGCATATTTTTGCAAGCTGCCCGAAATAGTCAAGTCGGCCCCTTCCGTACAATGCTTCAAACTAAAGCTAAAAAGTTGGCTTCTCGAGCACACATTCTACAGCTACGACGAATTTGTAAACCTGTACAATATAATGATTATTACTTATTAATAAAATTAATTGACATTATGAATAAATGAATATGTATATTACTTTACAGGGATACTACTCGTAGTTTGTTATTATTTATTTGTTAGATAAGAGTAGATAGAAAGCATAAAATAAATACCCAAGTATTTTAAAAAAGTAAGTTACAAGTTACTTCACAATGCACAACACCAAACAGAATATTTTGAAACATCCACCGGCACTCGGACTACAATTAAATAGAATTGATCAAGTGACCCAATTTGGCCTAAAATAGTCACCCGCAGTCCAAAGATAAGGTTACGAAAGGCAAAGTAGACCGTAATCCCTCCCATTACACTTAGATATTATCATTGCGATTGGGCGATGGGATCCCTTAGCACCATTTAGTGTGTTTTTTGATGGGGAAAAGATGACGCAGTCGGGAACGAAAATAACAGAATTACTTGGTCGCATTCGTGACATAATGGAAAGGTCAATTTAATTGGTTTTGTGTATTTTGCTTTCATTTGTAGGGTTCCGTACCCGTAAACAGACAGAGCCCTTATAGGATCACTTTGTAGTCAACCTGTGTTTCTGTCTGTCAAGACTCTTTATCTCGGGAGCACGTGGAGGTATTGAGTTGAAATTAAAACCATATACTCAGGTACTACATAGTCCCTTGAATCTGTGAAAAATCAAACTTAGTTTATGCAGCAGAAAACGTATATTTTGATACTCAATTGAATCAAACTATAATAGTAAAATCGTCTTAAAACTATAATAAATAATAGTAATATCGTCTTATATACTACAAGTACAGGGAAAAATTTGAAAACTATGCGTTTGTAATTAATAACAATAATAATAATAACGTTTATTGAATTTGATGTTACATAATAGAGGATATGCATGCGGAATGAATAATAATAATAATAATAATAATGTTCTTTGTTTTGGTATTCACCCATCAATTTACAAATTTTGAAAACTAAACAACTAAAAATTTTAAATAAGATTATATTACAATAGGCAAGCCATCTTTGACGTCCCACTTATTAGATAACATGTCGGTATACACGTTGACAATGCTGTTCGTCGATTTGCTCACTCTCCCGACAAAGGACCAGCGTCTCTTACGCATTATAGCGTAGAGTACGCGTTGTTGTACTGTACTCTTATAATAAAAGAATATGAATAATAAACCACCAAATTATGACATAATATGCTCAAAATCTTAAAACGATATGACACTTGAAAGTTTCGAAAAATGATGTTATTTTTTTGACTAAAAGTATATAAAAAACCGCCACCAGGATTGTTATGTTATAAACAAAAAATTATATGATAATAATGTACCTAAACGCAATATTACACTACCAAAACAGTAAATTACTCGTTTTTCATACAATGGTAGTACGGGCGCATAGTATATGACGTCACACACTATGCTCAATTAGTATGGGAGTTTTCGGGACGTTTTGAGCGATCCGATTTTATGCTGCACTTTGAAATTGGTTTTTTGTGTTGTTCTACTTCTAAATGTATTTGTTCCATATACACATTTATTCCTCTCTAAAGACTGGTTCCAATGATATCATGAAAAAATGGTGCATAATCTTATGTACACATAAGTTATGTTTTTATTACGTGGATTTATAGTTATGGAAACACCGTTTATGCGGGTTACTAGACCAATCCAAAATTAAGCTTCGAGGCCCTTAACTATTGACATGTCCAACGAAAAGACGCGAACCTAAATTTGACAATGACCCAATTATCAACCAGCTGAGCTAGCATGATCGCATGTATCGACATATAGCATTCGTCCCTTACATAGCAAGTAAGTGAGTGCGAGAGGGACGAATGCTTTATGTCCGAAATAAATACGCGATCATGTTAGCTAAACTGCATAAGCCTCCTCTTATGAACGAGATGGAGTGGACTGGAGTCCTTTTTCCAGTGCATAAGGGATTGTTTTCCTCCAATAACTAAGCCAAAAGTCTGATTCCATAATCTGAGTCACCGTTTGTTGACAAATATTCGACTCAGGGTCGTAAGTTGTTGCTAAAACCCAAATTGACCTGTCACCGACACTTTCAGCAATCACGTCGACGTCGCTGACGTTTGCGGACAGTTTAAGTGCAACCAATTATCATGAAATTGATCAATAATTTTATTTGGAGTTTCGGTGCAAGTAAAACGGAAAAAACATTCGTTCTCAATGCTGCTGGTTAATTCTCCATACGTTATTTCTATGACTGCATTTATGTATAATTACTTTCTTAATTTTCAATAGGAGGCGTTACTGTGAAATTCATTCCAAAGTCAAAAGGAAAATAGTCCAAATTTGTTTTAGGAAAATAGTCTAAATTTATTTCTCCCTATTCCTGTTTTAATTGGGATTTGACTATTGTTTCAGTCACAATCCCCAATATCCGATTAAGTAGCTTTTTAATATTCCGTCCCTTATACTACATTTGTAAAAATTTAGGAGAAGACAAAAGATAAAGAAACATATGCTGTTATTTGTAACGTATTAATTATATTGAATAACACTTGTAAGGGTAGATTTTTCAATCGCCAGATAAAATTATCCGTCACTTAAGATTATTGCTCTCACGTTCTGATGTCATATGAAAGATAAGGAAATAGCTAACCTGTATGTGACAGATACATATCTCTGGGGATTGGAAATCGTCTCTTGATCATGTTATTTAAATTGAACTTTCAAATAGAATGGGGTTTTTCGTAATGGATTTCAAAAGTAATTTCCATGGTTCGGCTGTTTTTCAGGGTTTCTTAGTAAACTTTTGTACAATTTCCGTTGATTACTTAGATAATGTTATTAGTTGTGTCAAAAACATAGTAAATATACGTTTGACAAATTTTAAGCCCGCGTAATTGAACGGGTGGACGACTAGGGAACCCTACATTGCACGGGGCCCGACACTCACTTGGCCGATTATTTTCAAATAGGTATGACGATCTTTCTAAAATCTACACTTTTTAATCGCTAATTATTGTGGTAAGAGTATAAATTAGAATTTACTATTAGAATTAGCCGCTATAACAGAAAAATGAGCGAATTCAGTTTTAATCAATTACGGAAATATTTTAACGTATATTTAGCATATTATATTGATAGTTTATTCCATTGATTATTAGTTTAAGATTGTCCTCTAATATTTATTTATTTATTCAATGATTGTAGGTTCAGCACAAATAATTAACTGTCATATTCATATCTATATAAATAAATACGAGCCCCAATGCAAATGAGTACGTCTGGTAGGAAAAAAATGTACTAAACTAACGTTAACCTAAAAATTCTGGGGGACGAAGGTGTTTGGAAGAATTAGCAATATAAAAACAGTATAAGTTATAAATCGTATTTTATTTATTCAATGAAAAAAAAAACGAACTTTCCTTGGTAATAAAAAAAACATTGTTTCACCAATTGTACTAAAATGCAAAAAAGTTCGTCTTTAGTGTTACCGACGCAGATTAGAACGTCTACCACTTGGTGGCGTCTCCTTTTGCATCTAAAACGGCTTTAATTCTGAGCGGCATTGTATCTACCAGCTGTCGACACTCTTCTGGGGTTGTTTCATTCCAAACACAGGTAAGTTTCTCTTTAAGATCAGCTTTTGATCTGGACGGGTCCTTTCGCAACTTCTTCTTCATTTTCCACCACAACGTTTCTATGGGAGACAAGTCCGGGCTGCTGGATGGCCACGACATGGTAGGTATTTTTTTCTTTTTCAGCCACGCCATCGTTGCTTTAGCGGTATGGCATGAGGCACCATCTTGTTGAAAAGTATACGCATTTTTATACTTTAACTTACGTATAGACGGCAGCAAACTCTCTTGTAAGATGCTTTTGTATTTTTCGGCATTGACGGTTCCATCTATAAATTGCAGACAGCCGACACCCTGTGCCGACATGCAGCCCCAAATCATTAAGGAAGCTGGAAACTTTACCTTACGCTTAAGACAATCTTTTTGAAATGCCTCTCCTTTTTCGCGAATGACTTTACTTCGTTCATCGCCTACTGTGACTTCAAATTTAGATTCGTCACTCCATATAATTTTACGCCACTGATCGACGGTCCAATTTCTGTACTTTTTGGCGAATTTCAACCTGTTAGTTTTCTGCCGTTGTGTAAGTAACGGTTTCTCTTTAGCAGTGTAAAAACCGTAGCCCATCCTCTTCATCACTCTCTTGCAAGTATCCACTGAAATGTTTTTTTTAATTGCGTCACGCCATAGTACCGTAAGTTCTCCAGCTCTTGCACGACGATTTTTCTTGATGATCTTCCTCAGAATCCTGTTTTCTGCTTTAGTAGTAATTCGTGGGCGGCCGGATTTCTTTAAACAAGAAATTTTGTCGTGTTTTCGATGATGCTCGATGATAGTTTGGATTGTAGACCTTGGCATAGAAAGGTCCTTGGCAATTTGGTACGTAGATTTGCCTTTATTGTTACTGGAGATTATAATTTTCCGCACTTCTTCAGTCACTGGCTTACCTCGTGCCATCTCGATAGAAAAACGATTTGGAGTAATAAAAAATTAGGCTGAATTTGCCCTTTTATATAGTGGTTTGTCATTTTACATGACAGAGAATATTCCGTATTCAATTTGAAAATAATATTTTATATTACGAACCCTGGTAAACAGGTTTTATTTTAAATAGACGACCTATTTTGCCTTAAATATGAAGCAGACGTAATTATTTGCGTGTGAGATGTAATATTTATAATTAAATTATTTTAAAATAAATAACGAGATGTACACTTTGTACAACTCAAAACTAAGCTAGCTTTAGTGACATTGCGTCTAGTGTATTCCATTAATCATCAAAGTCGATTCGGGTAGAAATACTAGTTTTTGAAAAAAAATACGCATGCAGAATTGCGACTAGACGAGCTATTTTGCATTGGGGCTCGTAAATAAAAATAAATAAATAAATATTATAGGACAATCTTACACAAATCGAACTAGCCCCACAGTAAGCTCAAGAATGCTTGTGTTATGGGTACTAGACGACGATATATTTAATAGATATAAATACTTAAATACATAGAAAACACCCAAGACTCAGAAACAAATACTACGATATGTACTTAGTTACTTTTTCCGTTTTAGTGAAAATAAGTTTGGGCGGCATCAGCAGATTGGCACTCATTTAGCACATTTTACTTACACACCTTAAAATATCTTAGTTCTTAATTATGTCTTATCTTCTATTTTCTCTCTCTGGTTTAATTAAAGTTTGTTTACTTTTTACAGGAGTAGAACAATAAAATATAGTAAACTCCACGTAACTAGACTTCTCTTATTATTTTTTCTACAATTATCTCACCTGAGTCTTATCGTCTGGGTCAGGCATGCTGCTACGCACTGAACTTGTGACGGATAAACAGACGACTTGTATGGACAGACCGGCTGAGAGGTCGGGAGTGCAGTGAGCGTCGGCGGGACGCCGAGAATCGAGGGAGCAGGCGCGCGGACATGGGCGCGGGAAAACGCCGGCTTTCCCAGCTTTCAAAACGGAAAAAAAAACCATCGCTGAAAATCTGCCAGTAGCCCGGGTCAATTAATAATAGTATCGCACACTAACTGGTTCATTGATTATTGTTAAATTGTACTTCTGTTATTTCATCATCATCAGCCTGTGTCAGTCCACTGCTGGACGTAGGCCTCTCCCATGGCACGCCACTGAGCTCGGTCTTCAGCTCTTCTCCTCCAATCCCTGCCCACTGCCTTTCGAATATCATCGCCCCACCTAGTTCTGTTATTTATTTCGTTTAATTCTTGACATTACCATCTTATTTATTATTCTGACATTGTATTGATATTTGACCATATTTGGAATCGAGCGTTTATATTGTTTAAATTCGACTAATGACATTGCCTAGGATATTCTAGCCGTGTATACAAATTTGACATTTCTATTTATTTTTTATCTTTGACATTATTTGATTTCAATTATTTTTATTATTGACGATCCTTTTGTGAATTTACCTTGTTTTAAAAATGTAAACCATGATGTAATTTTATAAAGGAAATAAATATATCTATCTATCTATCATTGTCAGTTGTAAAAACAAAAGTTATCGACCCGGTGGTCAATTTTTTTTTAACCTGACTGTGGCTTTATAGGCCGGGCCCAATAAAGCGATAGGAGTGCGCGGTTGGAGAGTAGCCTGGGGAAAACCTCGACACGACCACGCGTTTGGTTTGGAACACTGGGGTGGTCAATAGTTAACGGCTTATGTACATGTAGGTTACGTTTTTATTACATGGATTTATAGTTACGGCAACACCGTTTATGCGGGTTACTAGACCAATCCAAAATTAAACTTTTTGGCCCTCAACTTTTGTTATGCCCACCGAAAAGACGCGAACCTAAATCTGACAATGACCCAACTAGACAGATTTTGTGGCTCTATTGCAAATGGATATATGTAGCCACAGCCAGGCTCTCCGGCTATAAGAATTACTTAAGTACATGAGCGAAGTATACATTATTTTATTAATATTGGCGTGGTGTAAACATCACCCACCAAAAACATTTTCATGTAAAATGTTATCAAAACAGGACCTTATGGCTGGCATTGTCAAAAAGTTATCAGTTCTTATGCCAAGCTTCTAACTCTACACGCCCTATTAACAGGGGCTGGAAACTTACTTAGAGGGCGCTCGCTCGATTAAAATGTATAGAAGGTAGCGACATCTCTGGAGTGTTCGTGAGTTTTTTTGTCAAAGCACCACAGACTACTTAGAAGATATTAAAGCGCATCCTGACTTACCAGCGCACAGGACGACAAACTGCTGCTGGCCAGCGCGCAGGAGCGTCAGGATATGCCTTTAATTGTAAATATTGGAACCATCAGTGACCCACGTGAATTATCCTTAGGATTTAAAAGTAAATTTAACAGATTTTGTCTGAGAGGATTTAATTTGTTGTTATTTGTGTTTATGTAACTGAAATGAATAAACTTTTCGAAGTTCGACCTACGAGTCATAGAGATTTCTGACCTATTAATTAGTCTAAAAAAAAGAAAAAGAAACCTTTATGGTGGTTGAATTGTCAATCAGTCATGTATAGAAATCTGCTTTTCTTGGTTTTTATAGAATTTAAAATTAAAATCAGTGTTTCATCGTTGTGATTATTGTGTATGAACAATTCTGTGAACATTTAAATCGCAAAATATTTCAAATACGGCTGTGCATGGAGTTTTAACTCTTGCCAAAGGCAACTTTATTCGGAACATAATTTGCCTCGCTTTCGAATCGTAAAATATTCTTCGTAACTAATACCATTGTTTATGTGTTAGGTATAAATAAATAGTGGCTTGTTTATTTTTGTTGATTGTATGGGTTAAATAAATACTTCTACCAATGTTGCGTATTTTACTTCTCAGATGTGTTACTACTTGGTGTTTGCTTGGAAACCTACAATGTGGCTAGCAGGGTATGGAAGAAAGCGTAACTAAAGTGTTAATCTCATTTATATTTTAGAAACGTTTTCCTCCTGACTTTGCTAGTCATATTGTGGGCTTCAAAGTAAACAAAACAAAAAGGTTATGTTATGTACGTGTGTGAGTGCGTCAATGTATGCATGTGTGGGTGCGTGTGACTATATAGGTGTATGCATGCGTGTGTGCGTAACTTGCATATGTGTGTATCGAAGTAGTTCAACGATCAACCCCTAGGTGTCTGGGGGGCCAGTAATTTTTCGGTGTTGCCACTCTTTACATAAATAGACTTATTATACTCTTTGCCTATTAACTTCACAAACTCACCTTAGTCAAAATATGTGGCCAGTGCAAACCCAAATGTCGCTGTTTAAATAAATGTTAATTATGGCGTTTCCAGAGGCCAGTACGCGTCGCGCCCATACTAACGCGGGTATATTGGTCTCCGAAGCAGTTGCTCACGCAAAAACTGCAACCGAATTCAGTCTGGTCACGAACTAACCCACTTGCAGTGTAGGTACACATACCTAGGCCTATGTAGGTAGCGGTGACAAAAAATCATTTCCATAGTGGTTTTATTTTCCTTGATTTAGCCTGTATAGCTCATCATAACAATCAGCCTGTACATAAACCTAATTTACAAAAATCGTAATAAAGTAAAGCTCGACCGACGAATATTTCTATATATGACCGTACCGTGCAGAAAGCAACTCAGGATCATAACTGGGGTGTTCACGGGTCACTTCGGGGTCAAAGGACTACTGGCCAAGATGGGACTATCAAATAACACAGAATGTAGAATGTGTGGCGAGGATGACGAGACAATGAAATACTTACTGTGTGAATGTCACGCCCTTGCCAGACAGAGAATGAATGACTTTGGAATCGGCTACCCCGAGCCAAAGGAATTCAGAGTACTCCCGCTCAACTCTATCATCCGGTTTATGGAAATGGTGGAGAACAGCTTGGAGTAGACATAAAGGAGGAGGCAATTCCACAAAAGATCCCATTGGGTCGAAGTGCATCTGCAAGGGCCCTCATCTAGACAAGATAAGAAGACACCATGTTGCGAAATTTCATTCGAACTAATTAATTTCTTACAATTTTTTTCTTAGCCTATATGAGTGTCCCACTGCTGGGCCTTTGCCCAGGCCTTTGCCTCTCCCCATGGATGCCATGACTCCCGCATCAGTGCCTCCTCCTGCCAGTTGACGAGAAAGGTGTCTAAGTCATCCCGCCATCTCCGTTTATGCCGGCCTCATCTGCGTCGCTCTTGTGGCATCCACTTGGTAGATATATTAGCCCACCTGTCCGGGTGCATGCGACAAACGTGACCGGCCCACTCCCATTTGAGCCATTATTTTTTATTTCTTGCATGCAATAATTTCAATGATAGGTTGTCAGACTTGTCAGTGTCACAGTTGCGGTTTATTTAAATAAATAGTAGTAGTGAAAATTAAATGATAAATGACAAAAGATGCCGAAAACGATTCCTAGTCAAGAGCGGAACATTATTAATCACTTATACTTATTTATACTTATTTATTTATTTATATATCTCGAAGACAGTGAGTTTTGAACTGAATATGGTTCTATTTCGGTAAACCTCGTTTTATTAATACGATAAAACATAAAAAAACACGAGAATACGGAGAGTTACAGGTCGAAGGTCATTGGGGGAGCCCCATAAGTAGTGGTTTTATTCTCCTTGATTTAGTCTGTATAGTTCATCATCATCATCATCATCATCATCATCAGCCTAATCTATACAAAATTGAAAAAAAGTTGGTATTTGTCACAATCACGTCGATGCTAAATATCTCTGACAATACAGTGTATCATAAAAACCAGCCACAAAGCAGCTAATTTAGAGAAATCGTAATAACATAAATACTTCGGCATTTTAACAAAAGTATCAAGTCAATTTTTATATAACGTATAACGTAACGTATAATAAACACTAATTTCCTTCAAAACGACATACATAAACAGTATTTTTAGATAGAATTCAAACGTTTAAAACTAATTTTCAAAGTGTGATGTGACAAAATAAAAAACCGGCCAAGGGCGAGTTGGACTCGCGCACGAAGGGTTCCGTACTAGTATCTATAAAACAGCAAAAATAACTTAACCAAAATTACAGTTAAATCAACCTATCTCAAAAACTATAAGAGATACTTTGATCAAACCAAAAATCGTTGAAAGAGTTAATTAGCATGCATCACCTCTATTTTTTTTAGAATTTTATACCCCGTAGTTATAAAAATAGAGGGGGGGGGACATACTTTTTACGACTTTGAGAGCTGATATCTCAAAAACCGTTCACTTTAAGAAAAATGTTTTTTAGAAAACTTTATATCATTTTAAAAGACCTTTCCATTGATACCCCACACGGGTATGTACATCGAAAAAAAAATTTTCATCCCTCAGTTACATGTATGGGGGGCCCCACCCCCAATTCTTTTTTTTACTATTTAGTGTCATAATTTTGTAGCGGTTCATACAACACATATTCCCATCAAATTTCATCACTGTAGTACTTATAGTTTCCGAGTAAATCGGCTGTGACAGACGGACAGACGGACAGACGGACAGACGGACAGACGGACATGACGAAACTATAAGGGTTCCGTTTTTGCCATTTTGGCTACGGAACCCTAAAAAAGATGAAAGATATTGAGAATTTGAGGACACCTTTCCTATTTTGGCCGCCTTTTGCAATAGCTACAAGTGTTTTCTACATAAACAGAATTCGCGATGTTGCACGCGCTCTAAATTGCAAACGCTGCTATACCTAGCTAACTTTTAATAGTTTTAATTGCTTAATTATTGGGAATCTGCCTAGGCTTTTAACCTTTGCGGTACCACTTAAGGGTCTAACTCTCAAATTGGAGTTCAAATATTAATTTAGAGTGAAGTTCATGTTAGAGTTACTCGTAAATACATAAAACATCCCGTATTTATAACGTATTGTGGCTATATGGAAAGAAAACGATTAAATTAAAGTGAATAGTAAATTAGACAAATTAATTAAAATCATGAAAATATGTGGGACTATAAAGATTCGCAAAAACGTTATTTTTAGTTTACTTAGCCAAATGCAAATTGAAAGTTACCAATAGATTTCTCATGTTTCAATAAAATAAATTGTATGGCAACATCTGTAAGCACAAAGCCATATGAAAGCTTTTAGCTCTACGTTTTTCGTAATACAACATTACCAGTTCGGAATCATTCATTATGTTATTAAATTTAACCAAATTAACTCGTCCTTATTGGCTTTGCCGTAAAGTCGGGTGAAATATATATAATATGACAACAAATCTTGCGCCAATTCCTTTACAACAAGTAAAACTTAAACAACAACAGAACACAACAAACAACTTTAGTCGAAAAGGGGATTGCTTATACCTATTGCAAATAATATAACTACCAATATATCTAATCGTCGCTGGGACGAACACGATTGTTGTTGCCGTTTAGAAGGTTTAAGCATGCCTTTGACTATTGTAAACCAAAATTATCTTCTCATTTACTATTTTCATACGTCAAAAGTACCTAACGGGTCATTGTCAGTTGCAAAAACAACGTCCCTTCGGTGGTCAATAGTTAACGGCTTATGTGCATGTAAGCTATGTTTTTCGTACATGAATTTTAGTAATGGAGACACTGTTTATGCAGGTTACTAGACCAATAAAAAATTAAGCTTTGTAGCCCTTAACTTTTGATATTTCCAACGAAAAGACGCGAACCTAAATCTGACAATGACCTCTCGATCAAACTAAATAAAAAATATTTTTTAGTAGAGAGTTTGATTACGACTGATAGAAAACGTAGGATGTATCGAGTGTAAAAGACATTAGTCGAGGAAGGAAGTCTTACAATTAGCGGTGACCCAATTAACCGCCAATTGACTCCGCCGAGAGATACCGAATAGCGACGTACGGTCTTCGTACCAGCTCCAATAATATCTACACTCATATCATAAATTGTGCTTACCTACTTAATTTATGATGTATCGTTCGTTTGGAATACTTTGGGAAATTAGACAGTAAATGTGACGAGTGGTTATAACCTACGTATGAACATCATAGGGTTATGTATCTTAAGTAGTTGTATAATGGTAATATTGTAAGTTTTACGAAGTTATATAAAAGTAAACAATGCAAGCGAAATAAACATTTTTAAACGATTAACTCCACCGCTGAAATCAACGCCACCTAGCGCTAATACATGCAACCAAAATGACCCAACTTTCAGCAGCGAGTTCCAGGTGAACGCTGAAAATAAAACTTCCAGCATTTCGGGCCAATGACTAACGTTTAGCGCATTTTCTGCCTCTACCGAAAGATGGCGCTAGCTGATATAATTAAATATTAGAAAGTAACAGTAAGGGTTGGTTGCACCAACATTCGATCACAAGCCGGTCATCGTCAAATATGGCGCCGGCAGCTGTCATCCCTTAGAAACTTGTCAAACTTTCCATACAATCAGATTTTAACGAACACCGTTTACGATTACAGACGGTTTGGTGCAATCCACCCTTAGTCATCGAAATAGAATAAGAACTGGGCATACCCTCGGGCATAAATTGAACATTAGGTACTTAATAAATGTGATAATCCATATTGAAAGGAACCTTATGGCGGCCGGCACTTACGCCTTTATTGCCGCTGTTCCAATACAATAGTGAATAGGTGTAACGTAAGCGCCTGCCGCCATAAGGTCCCTTTCGATGTGGATGATCACAAATATACAAGCTGACTCTTTACTAACTAACCTCCACGCTACAATGCTGAACCTGTACTTACGAACATCGAAATCCGAACTTCTTATCGTGCCGTCCCTACTATCCCTATCCCTAGGCCTTAAAAATGATACGGAGGTGTCTAAAAAACTTTTTCATTTACTAAGTCAACCGTTGGTGAGATATTTAGCTGTCAAAGTTATAAAAAGTGTTCCCCCCACCCTCTAATTTCCAAACGTTTTTAAGTTCTGAATAAAATTGAGGTGGTGTGCATTAATAAATACTTTCAACGATTTTTGGTTTGAGAATGATAGGCTTTACGGTTTTTGAGTTTTCGCTGAAAAACTATCTTGCCCAAACAGAGTGCCGTGCGTTCCCTATGAAGATACGAGCTTTTTAGATTCAATGTATTAGATAGTGGTTTAAATGTGGACTATTAGGTGTTGGTTCGGAAACGGAACCCTTCATTGTGCGTGATCCGTCACGCACTTGGCCGGTTGTTTTATACCTTCGACTGTACATTGTATATCATTACTCTAAAATGTTTACCAACATTTGTCACCCTAGCTTCTAGCCCAAATATTAATGCCAAATGATGATAAACATTAGAGATGCGCCCAATATGGGTTTAACCGAATACGAACATTCGGCCGATTATTAGGTGCAGCTGTTGCCGAACCGAATATTCGGCCGAATTACTCGGTTCGACGCAATTCCTTCATCTCTTGTTGTAAAACATACTAATTGAATAGTAAAATTTTTGTTCATTATCAAAGCGAAATATTGACAAAAAATAAGTTAAGTCACCGTTAATAATGGGCCAAGTATTAATTTCACGAAGCAGTAACTATAATACACTCTTGTAACTTGTAACAAAACGCTATCAAAATTGTTCGGTAAATATTCGGCAGCCGAATAATTTGGCCGAATACCGAACATTCAAAGACATGCCGAATATGGCGAATACCGAATAATAACCGAATATTAGCCGCATCCCTAACGTCAAAACAAATTAATACGATAACAATGTTATTAATCGATTGTGGAAGGTCAGTCTTTAAACAATACTAAATAATATTCTTATCTGTGTTGCCCATGTCTTCATAAAACATTTTCTACTCAATTAATTAGGTATACGTAGGTAGTCAGCCAAGAAACTGGCTCTGGACTCCAATAGCGTATTCAGGTGCACTTTTGGAATTTTGTCATTTGTCTGAAATCTTCTGTGAGGATTAATTATTGATATTCGGTCACCCACTTCTATCTTCTATTTTTACTGATAGACGAGATACCAAGGTGCCAAACTAGAAAGAAACGTCATCTGTGTTAATTGTCAATAAAAGATATGATGAAGTGCTATTGTCTACTCTAAAGACATTTAAATTGAGTAAATTGACAGTGAAAATAATGTATTGACGTCATTTGGAACCTAATGTGTAAATATTTTGTGAGATGAATTTTCCCAGGGCCAATTTTAAATAGGTATAGGTGGACTAAATATGACAACATCAACGATGCCTGCCGGTCCGCCCCGGGTGACAGTAACAGGGAACCCGGTGGGTTTGGATGACACCCATATTTTCCGCCCCATTCTTGGAGAGATCCAGCAAATTGACCTTCGATTGATTTGACGTCTGAATGGTAATGCGCAGGTTTTCTTTACTAACGGGAACTATAAGACAGCAATCGATCGATGGTCGATTAACAGCTCGATGGCGTCAATCAACTCTCGATAGACTAGTATGTACCTATGTGAAATTCTTTATTGTACATGAGTAATACACAACACAAATTACAAGAACAGTAGTAATTACTAGTATTGACTATAAGAGAAATTACAATAATTTTAGTGTTCACTACCAAAATTGGTCCTTTATGACTTAGTTACATCTAATAGGTATACATATTGTGCAATGCGTACTTGGGCCATTCTACTTTTTCATGTACATAATTTTCAGACACTTCTTTTAAATGCAGATTTAGACATACTTGGCCCTCACATCATATTTTTGTATTTTTATTTAGAAAGAGGTTTAATTAGAGTCATCACTTCCGATAGTTTTGGTAACACAGCTAATATCCATAAATCGAGTAACTTAGTGGTTCTTGGATGCCTCACCATTTGTATGAAAAAATGGTTTTTACCACTGTGTTACCCACCTTTTACAGAAATATGTTAATATTTAAGTATTTTACCTATAAATTTATTTTATTAGGTTCAGGTACTATTTCGAAATCCTATTTTTGTACACTAATTCAATACATATCATAGATTTTTTTTTAATTGAAAACTGGCCATGAAAAAGTAGAATGATCCACTTATTGATAAGTGATGAGGTATAAAATGAAATTGTTACTCGCTATACTTTGGTTCTTAATATTAAGACGGATTCGTTCAATACATCATGGCTTGTTATATGCATATAAAATGGGCGTACTCTACGTATCCTGCTAGCGCGCTTCCTCTTTAACCTGCTCGCCTGACCGCCCGCAGAGGTCATGTAGACTATAAACTACATAAGAAATGCCACCTCAGATTCGGTTGAAACCGCTCAACCAATCTCACTGGAGCGCAAACTCTTAGAGTATTCCAGTGTTCCAAACCACACGCGTGGTAGTGCCGGAGGTTTTCCCCTGGATTTTCCCCAGGCTACTCTCCCACCTCGCACTCCTATCGCTTTATTGGGCCCGGCCTATAAAGCCACAGTCAGGTTAAAAAAAAATGCATAATGTCAAAGTGATAGTAAATGTTTTTCACTTCTCACGTTTAGAGACGAGTTTTGCTCCTTCTCAATATATATATTTTTAATCTTTCCTGCTGTCCCTTTCACTTTCGTGTTTATATGAGTGAAAGGGACGGCACGATACGAAGTTCGGATTTCGAATTTCAGAGTAGCCCCTCTGCTGATAGGGTGCAAAATCGATTTGGCTCCCTGTGCCTGGCAGGACGGCAGCATGCGCTAGCGACGTGCGCCCGCACCTGATGTAGGTATTCACCTTCAGACCTTCACCTTTATACATCACAGCAATCAATATAGGTTAGATTAGGTTAATCGAGCAAATTTTTAACTTATGTGTATTTAAAGTATTTTTTTACATTTTATTAAATACATTGATGTATTTAATCAAGTATCAATTATTGTATTGATTACTTGCTTATTTGGATGAATATTTTTCTCATAGGAAAAGTGAAAATAACAATGAAAGCTGAAAAGAACAGGGCAGCAAAATTATTTCTAACTCGGGCGTGGCGGTTTGAATCCCTAACTACGCTCCGGATTCTATTCTGGAATCCTTTGCTTCGTTCGGGATTCAACACGCTAGCTCTTGATGAAATAGTTCATTTTACTCCCTTGTAATACAATCTACTATTTCCATCGGCAAAACTCGGAATACAATAAGATACGACGTGTTAAATAACTGATCAATTTAGTCCATTAATAAAAAACTTTATTAGCCAAAGTCACAATGAAGATTGGGAGAATTTGGGTATTCTGACATTTACTGACGAAGTTTCACACTTAGGCTGGGTTGCACTAAACCGTCTGTACGTAAGCGGTGTTAATTAAAATCTGATTGTATGGAAAGTTTGTCAAGTTTCTGTGGGATGACAGCTGCCGGCGCCATATTTAACTATGACCGGCCTGTGATCGTATACTGGTGCAACCGACCCTAAATCGTCGTTTACCAGTCCCTGGGATCCAAGGGCTCATTACAAAAGAATGCTATAGGTACTGTTAATATTTTTCACTGAGAGACGACGGTTGGAAAAAAACAGTTCAATCACTGAATACAGTAGATTGAAACTTCGGTAAGGTATTAGGTACTCATATTCTGAGTTTTCCCGGCGATGGAAAAAAATACTAAGTATTCATCTACATTGTCATTATTCTTATTCCACTAGGTTTAGGTTTAGATATTAAGATAGGTAATATATCCTGTAACATACTCTTATATCCTGTACGAACATATGTACATTTTATTTGAATTAGGTAGGCAAGAGAGATAATGTCAACTGATAATCGTTAATGAAGGAGCAAGCGAAGTCTTTCGAGTGTAGTAGATCAATCCTTATCAACATAAACATCTGATCGGATTCGTGAAATCAGGCAGGCAAATGAATGACACAATAATAATAATTTATCTGAGCGAGATTGCTCAAGGGATTGCCAAGATTAAGTATAAGTAGGTGTTTGTAATATGTCGAAAACATGTTTGTTCTCAATTCGTCTGAACATACCGTCTATACTAACTATTCTAGGACTGCGCAGCGTATTGCGTCTATTCATAAGTATAATTGGAAGGCTCGTCTATTCCTGGCGAGACGTGCAACAATTGCAGTGGGTGTTGCGCACGAGCAAATATAGATCAGGATGACACCGATCAGACGGATCTGCGTAGGTAGAGTGAGAGGTTAGTCTAAGGGCTGGAGTATACAGGCACAGAATAATAGTACTATCCATTCATTTCGAGTTGGCCTTTTCCCGTCCTGGTACCCATAGCGTACTCGCTCATGCCCCGTGCAGCGGCAGCGGGGGGGGGGAGACGTAAATACGTCACGAGGGAGCGGCTTACTTACTTACAGCTAACAATGCGCCGAATATGGGTATGACCGAACATTCGGCCGAATATTAGGTCCAGCTGTTGCCGAACCGAATATTCGGCCGAATTATTCGGTTCAACGTAATTCCTACATCTACTGTTGTAAAACAGACTAATGGAATGGAACAATTTTTGTCCATTATCAGAGCAAAATATTGACAAAAAATATGTTAAATCACTGTTAGTAATGGGTCAAGTATTAATTTTACGAAGCAGTATAATACACTTGTAACTTGTAACAAAACCCTCTCAAAATTGGTCGGTAAAAATATTCGGCAGCTGAACCGAATAATTCGGCCGAATACCGAATAATAACCGAATATTCGGCGCATCCCTACTTACAGCTAAACGTTTGACAGCTGGTAAACACCGAAACATGCTATCCCGCCCTACCTCATAGCACGTCTGTTGATAAGAGTAGTCTCGTTGATGCATCAATGCCGTCGCATAGTTACAACTTAAAACCAAGTTGAACGATGCTTTTACTGTCCGTCGGTGTCAGTCAAGGTCGGGATTAACACCCCGGTGGTGTGTTAGAGCCGAGATTAACAGTAAACAATAACTAGGAGACTTTATACATCTCTCGGAAAATATGTGCACCAGAGAGAATATATGTGCCTTTGTAATTGTTAATTGAACAACCGTCACCAATTGTTAATTTTTATTGTGTTTAATAGGGGACGGAGTTTTTTGGGATCTTTAGATGACAGGTCAATAGATATGACCACGGGCGACGCGTTTCGAATCCTTCTACTTCAAGAGTGTGGAGAGGTGAGCATGAATACTCAGCACAGTTTATAAAGTTCGACGAGACGTTCTGAACTGAGTTAAACATTTTATTTTTCGTGGGCGGAGGGAATCCTCATTGTATATCACATACTCATCATCGTGATCATCAATCACACTGCACATGCATCTTCTCATTAGATGAGAGGGAACGGACAGGCCCCGCACTGAGGGGCTACCGCGACCACAAACGAAGTTTTCCCTCTCTGTCTCACTTATCTGCAAACTTGCAAGTGCGACAGAGAGGGAAAACTTCGTTTGC
Organism: Epiblema foenella; assembly: GCA_963556455.1. NCBI lineage: Eukaryota > Metazoa > Arthropoda > Insecta > Lepidoptera > Tortricidae > Epiblema > Epiblema foenella. The sequence goes on from OY747105.1 coordinate 5,097,767, forward strand.
TGTTCGCGGTAGCGCCCCTGAGGGGCTACCGCGAACCACAAACGAAGTTTTCCCTCTCTGTCTCACTTATATGCAAACTTGCAAGTGCGACAGAAAGGGAAAACTTCGTTGGCTGTTCGCGGTAGCGCCACTGACCCAGAGGGGCTAATCCGAACTTCGAAATCCGAACTTCGTATCGTGCCTTCCCTCTCACTCATATAGTGGATAACACAAGAGTGAAAGGGACGACACGGTACGAAGTTCGGAGTACAGGGCCAGGGGGGCTACCGCGAACCACAAATGAAGTTTTACCTCTCTGTCCCACTTACGTACAGACTTTCAAGTGCGACAGAGAGGGAAAACTTCGTTTACAGTTCGCGGTACGCCCCCAGTGCTTATTGGGGACTTCACAAATACCTTTGAATTTCATGGCAGATGTACCTACGGAGGTTTCCGCACGATATTTAAAACCTATTGGTAAATTACTGGCATAGCTTAATTCGTACATGCATCATCACTGTAATTTGAACCATAACATATAATATCCAAGGCACATTTCCAAACTGATGTCTTGCACTGTTGTTTTCTGTTTCAAACTCGACAAGTAGGTATTTATTTGAATGTTCCCAAATTAGACTTGGCACCGTTGAGTACCTACTAATTGTGTTAATAATTATTCGCTTTCAATGTTTGTAAACATGATAGTAAGGCGTAAATTGTAGCTTTTTTTAAATTTATTTTAGAATAAGAAAATTACATTTTATTACAGCATAATAAAACCCGCCAGACTGTGATGTTTGATGGTGAGTTACTTAAATATTAGGTAATATGTATTGGGAAATGCGTAAATGAAAAAAAAAATGGTTTTATCGAGGAATTACCGTATACCGCTCATTCTCGGGATTTGTGTCTGCTCCTAAACTCCGTCAAACTAGTACAGAAATATATCGTAAACGTTGACGGAGATTAGGTTGACCGGATACATACAAATATGAGGATGACCGATACGTACTACGACCTCTTCAGAAAAACGAACCACACCCCTGGAGTTGCAAGCGCAAAACTCCGACTACCACCAGACGGGCCGTGCGCTTGTTTGCAACCGACGTGGTTAAGAAAAAAACTCGCTGGTATTCCTAAAAGGATAGGTAGAGCCCAAGAAATCTAATTTAAGTGCCACTTTTAGTAATTTTCGATATACATAGGTAGATAATGATGGAGAAAATGTGATATGACAGATATAGCTTGACACACTTCAACCCGGTTCCCATAGTAGACACTGTGCGCCAAAAATATCAGAGATCTGAACATCATGTTAACTAAACTATAAAAAATATTAAAAAAAGTAAATGTTTCACAGATTAATGGCCCGTTAGTGCAATGGCCACTGAAAATTCTACATTAAATTCAACTCTTTCAAACGCGTGTTGTAAAAAATATCACATGAGTTGAATTAGATCGCCCACTTATTCACAGATTAATGGTCAGCGGGGGATCGCAACATACTAGCTTCTGTCAGGGACTTCGTACGCGTATAAATGGGTCATACAAGGATTTAGGTTCGCGTCTTTTCTGTGGACATACCAAAAGTTACCACATATTTTAACTAAGGTGAGTTTGTGACGTTACTAGGGCTTTTAGTGTTAGGGCGTGTAGAGTTAGAAGCTTGGCTATACATAATATCTGATAACTTTTTGACAATGCCAGCCATAAGGTCCTGTCTTGATAACCTTTTACATGAAAATGTTTTTGGTGGGTGATGTTTACACCACGCCAATATTAAGAAAATAATTCTCTCATGTAAGTAGTTCTTATAGCTGGAGAGCCTGGCTACATATCGTCGGGTGAGAAGCAAAACACACTATCAAATCTGTCACTACTCTTCGAAACCTCGTATCTCAGTACTGAAACGATGCTGATATACAAGCTTTATTTTAAGTAGGTATTTGTTACTTAGTGACTTTTGCTTGTAACCCGACGATATATCCATTTGCAATAGAGACACAAAATCCGTCTAGTTGGGTCATTGTCAGATTTAGGTTCGTGTCTTTCCCGTGGACATACCAAAAGTTAAGGGCCAAAAAGCTTAATTTTGGATTGGTCTAGTAACCCGGATAAACGGTGTTGCCGTAACCATAAATCCATGCAATAAAAACGTAACCTACATGCACATAAGCCGCTAACTATTGACCACAGAAGGGACGACTTTTGTTTTTTCAACTAAGTATGACCCAAATAGTAGTTTCAAATGATAATACCAATTTTGTACAAGCTATACAGTGTGGAAAGATAAGTCGGGCCCTGGAGGGAAACTACCAAATGTTTGTTAGAGAAATTTTATCCTGAATAATAATACTATCGATTAGTAGGTATAATAAAATAGCGAGTGTTTGTTTTTTTTTAATTTTAGTTGGTTCGAGTCCCGGGCGAAGCAGGCGAGTTTTAGTAAATCTTTGATGCAGTTTTGTTTCCTTTTAAAAATGAAGGAATGTTTCCTTTAATTAAAATGAGCCAGCTTAAGGATTTAAGGGAGTTTCCCTCCAGGACTCGACTTATCAATTATCATGTTACACTGTGCGGGGCTGTATTCTTCCGCCAGTGTAATCAATTGGTAGCACTATGTGTGCACTTAATATAGCTGCATTATGTATATAATTTCTATATGTCAATGTTACACGAAATAAATGATTTCAATTCAATTCAATTATATTTCGATAGCACATAAACGCCCACAATGATAGCACATAAACGCTTGTATTTTTTAACCTGACTATGGCTATATAGGCCGGGCCCAATAAAGCGATAGGAGTGCGCGGTTGGAGAGTGGCCTGGGGAAAATCCAGAAGAAACCTACACGACCTATACTGCTTAGAAACGCTTAATACCAATGTGCGATGCGCGTTAAATGAAATTGGCTGTAATTTTATTGCTAGTTGAATTCAGCGTTAGTACAATTTTGAAATGAAACATGTTTTTTTGAGTTGCTATCGTTTAACCTCCTTTAATGTAAGTTTCCGTACTAAAAATGTCAGTTAGATCTATTTGATAGGTTGTCAACAGCATCGCGGGTATAAGATTATGCAAATTAAGCTCGGCTTTTACAAAGATTCGTTAGACCAAATGTTACTGGCATCAGATTTTGGTTTAGATTTTGACTTTGACTTAGATACCGCAACATTCTAATGGATGTTTATAAAACCAAGCATAATTATATGTCCTTAATATCGTCGGTCTGTGACAGCTGAGTAAAAAATTGGTTTACGAGTGTATAGTTATGAGCTTATTATGAGCGTATAAATACGAAGGTAATGTACATATTTATAAGCTCAAGTTTATAAGACATCATTTCGACTCCCACACAGCAGGTGGTTTAGGATTCCGCAAATCAATAATGTACACACACACCAACTCATAAGGCCGCGGACCCGACGCCGGAGGGCCTACCCCGAACTTCGTATCGTGCCGTCCCTTTTACTTATATAGTGTATAACAAGAGAGTGAAAGGGACGGCACGATACGAAGTTCGGACTTCGGAGTAGGCCCTCAACGGGCAGCGACAGCGGGGAGAACAATGGAATCGCGTCGCTGTCGTCCAACAGGTTCATAAAATTCTATAATTTTGATCGCGCCGCCCGCTCGCCGCCCCGCTACCCGCTGTAAGATAAACGTCCCTGTGCTCGCAACTGACACAATAGGGATGTTGACACCAAATAAGAAAATCAGTAAGTTCGAATTTTCTCGAAAAAGGATCAAATTCTTAATCAAATAGCGAAAAAACCGGCCAAGGGCGAGTTGGACTCGCGCACGAAGGGTTCCGTACTAGTATCTATAAAACAGCAAAAATAACTTAACCAAAATTACAGTTAAATCAACCTATCTCAAAAACTATAAGAGATACTTTGATCAAACCAAAAATCGTTGAAAGAGTTAATTAGCATGCATCACCTCTATTTTTTTTAGAATTTTATACCCCGTAGTTATAAAAATAGAGGGGGGGGGACATACTTTTTACGACTTTGAGAGCTGATATCTCAAAAACCGTTCACTTTAAGAAAAATGTTTTTTAGAAAACTTTATATCATTTTAAAAGACCTTTCCATTGATACCCCACACGGGTATGTACATCGAAAAAAAAATTTTCATCCCTCAGTTACATGTATGGGGGGCCCCACCCCCAATTCTTTTTTTTACTATTTAGTGTCATAATTTTGTAGCGGTTCATACAACACATATTCCCATCAAATTTCATCACTGTAGTACTTATAGTTTCCGAGTAAATCGGCTGTGACAGACGGACAGACGGACAGACGGACAGACGGACAGACGGACATGACGAAACTATAAGGGTTCCGTTTTTGCCATTTTGGCTACGGAACCCTAAAAACAACTCAAAAGAACAAATAATTACATAATTTAACTCAAAGTTTTACGAGGGGGCATACTCTGTCCCTTTTCCGCAAGACGCAACTTTGTATTGGAACGATCGTCATTTACTATGGCGCTCGTGGTCAATGACGTCACTGATCTGTCGCGCTTTCTCTCTCTAACCAGCAACATTAAAACGGTTGTAGCTCAGTTATTTTTTGCGATATTTGAATAGGATTTTCACCATTTGTCATATTTTTTGCCTTGTTTCTTTTGGAGTAGTTTTATGGAGTAGTCTAATTTTGAGTCAACATCCCTATTGGCACTTTCACACTACATTTTTTATCCTGAGGGGCTAAGATGATCGCTTGTATGTCGGAGATATAGCATTCGTCCCACTCGCACTCACCCACTTGACAGTAAGGGACTGCTATAAAGCCGACATATAAGCGATCATCTTCGCCCCCCTGCCGCTCACAACAGCTGTTAACTTATAACACATGCAGATGTCTCTTTCAAACAAAAGAAGTTGAAAAGTAACTTTCGCTTGTAGGTATCATTACATGTATAAAACAAAGTCGCTTTCTCTGTCCCTATACCCCTATATCCCTATATGTATGCTTAAATCTTTAAAACTACGCAACGGATTTTGATGCGGTTTTTTTTAGTAGATAGAGTGATTGAAGAGGAAGGTTTATATGTATAATAACATCCATTAAATAGTGCACCCGTGCGAAGCCGGGGCGGGTCGCTAGTTATATTATAAATTACAAGGGTCATTGTCAGATGTAGGTTCGCGTCTTTTCGGTGGGCATATGAAAAGTTAAGGGCCACAAAGCTTAATTTTGGATTAGTCTAGTAACTCGCATAAACGGTGTTTCCATAACTATAAATCCATGTAATAAAAACATACATGTACCTACATAAGCCGTTAACTATTGACCACCGGGTGGACAACTTTTGTTTTTACAACTGACAATGACTCACAAACACTATGAAGGTTGGTACTTGCACAGGTTGTTTATAATATTGAATAATCACACGAATTAAAGTAATTTGCCTATATGCAGTACAGTCCAAAACCTTTTATGCCACCAAAGTTGACATTGTTTAAAAGAGGCAAACGTTCAACTCCAATTTGGCTGAACCGGCTGGAGAATTATACCGGATTGCAAATGGCCCACTGACACTTAATTTGACGATTTTCACACGTCTATAAAAGTTTCGTCTCTCGTCACGTCTATAAAACTAGACTAGAGCCAAAGCCGAACCTTCGGTTTCGGTTTCGGCAAAAAAACGTGTTTCGGTCGGACACTAGTAATAATAAAACAATGCGGGTTTGTTCTGCGTTTAATTAGTTAATTAATAGATACCTAATAAATTTTTATAGGTAATGCATACTGTCGAATCAAGTACGTACCTTTCAAAGGAAAATCACTTCGATACTGTTTTTTTAAAGGGATGTAGGCCCAAGTACGTCATCATCATTTTGGCCTTTTGGTGACCCTTTTTTGGCATCTTCCCTCTTCCATATTTGCCAATGCCAACTGCCCCATGCTTGCTAATAGGGATTCCCCTTAATACGGGTGACTGTACGGAACTCTCGTCTAAACGACCGGCCGCGCGTTTTTTTACGGCCAGTTAGCGGCGAGGATGATCCATTATCGTAAATTTCATATTTTTACGTTTCATAACAGCGTCAGAAAAAAAACTGTACATATTATCTTTAGAATTTCCACAATACAAAGTCAAAAGACGATTAGAAATCGTATTTTAAACCTTAATCCCCTCATACAAGACGGTTTTAAACTTTTGAAGACGTAAATGAAGCAGTGGGTAGCAGTGGGTTGCTTTAGTTTTTTGTTTTCAACAAGGTCTACGCAAAGTTAACGACTGGGTGAAAGGATATATTTAGGTTTACTGAGGGTAGATCGGTTTTATAATGTTTCATTAGATCTTATATTAAGCGTCCATATTTGCCACCGACGTGATATAAAAATATACATATATTAGACTGAAGGATAAGCGTTAAGTTGTCTTATCAGGTATACAAGAGGTGATTGATTATATAGAAAGAAAAGAGAAAGAAAGAAAAAACATTTATGTATGTATATAACCCAAATGCAAGGTATTGTTTTGAAAAAATGACACCTCGCCGAGTTTCTTACGCCGGTTCTTCTCGAGGCAGAGGTTTATTTTATGAACCGGTGGTAGTTTTTTGACATTCATAAGTGCATGTAACATGCCTTAATTGAAGAATAAATGATTTCATTTCATTTCATTTCAAACTTCCCAATGATCGACGCCTTAATTGGACATTATATAAATAGTTCACACTTATCCTCCACCTCTATCACTTTGACATAAGATTGAAAGTGCCAAGTATTGTGTCGGTGTCAAGCACTGGCACATTTACCTTAATTTTCCAATTTTTCATACTAAAAGACAGCTTTACCTACACGTTACGCAATCAACTAGCATCAGAGAGCCTACTCCGAAATTCGGAGTTCAATATTCGGAGTCCGAATATCGAAATCCGAACTTCGTATCGCGCCGTCCCTTTCACTCTCGTGTTATATGAGTGAAAGGGGCGGCACGATACGAACTTCCAAAGAACGACCGGTAGATAAAAAATTGATAAGTAATCATCATTTTAACCAAAGATACACATATCCGACCCAGGTCGGGTCGGGCCTAGCTGAGTTTCTTGCTGGACTCTTCTCAGCTAGTTTAGTGAACCAGCGACAAAACTCCCAGTAACTCGATTCTACTCACGCCTCAGATTCGGTTGAAACCGCTCAACCAATCTCACTAGAGCGCAAACTCTTACCCCCTTATTCATAAAACTTAACAAACCTTTGCTAACTAAAATGTCTGTTGTCACATGGTTGTCACTGTCTCACAAGCACATGTGTCAAAGTGACAGATAAGGACATACGAACTTTAGCGGCCAGTTAACTAATATAGGTTTGATAAACGTTTATGAATAAGGGGATTAGAGTATTCCAGTGTTTATATACGGAGGTTTCCCCTGAATTTTCCCCAGCGCACTCCTATACCTTTATTGGGCCAGCAGGCGAATCACGTAATGTGAATGTTTATGTACTAACGGTAGATAGATTTTACTGTCAATTTTGAAATATAAATGTATGAGCAGCTGGCAAATCACGTAACTTTATGTACTAACGGTAGATAGATTTTTCTGTCAATTTTGAAGTATGAATGTATGAGCTGACAGTTAAAATTTGACATTAAAATCTACCTAACGGTAGTAAAAAAGTTACGTGATTACCCCGCTGACAATTAAAATTTGACATTAAAATCTACCTAACGGTAGTACAAAAGTTACGTGATTACCCCGCCGGCCTACAAAGCTGCAGTCAGAAAAACACACACACATTATCAGATTATCACAGCCATTTAACCAAACATTGTTTCACGCGTCACTCGCTAATTCTGTCGCTGTGGTGAAAATCTCGTTCACTGTGATTGCTACATTGTTACAACTTCGGCTAATGCGCTCGCTGACGTACGATCTAACTAATTTAATCACAGACGCAGGGCATTGTTATAAATAGTCGTAATAACAATAACATGTCAATCATTGGTCTTGCTATGATTTCGTTACTGTAAAGGAGATGAAAGTAGCTGTACATAGGTATACAATCAATAATTTCGAATTTTCTCGAAAAACGATCAAATTATTAATCAAATGGCACTAAAGTAACTCAAAAGAATAAATAGTTACATAATTATAAGTCTTCAAAGTTTTAAGAGATGGCATATTCTGTCCCTTTTGTCGCAAAACGCACGTTTGTATTGGATTGGAATTGGAACGATCGTTTTTGGATCGATCGTGATTTACTATGGCGCTCCAGATTAGTGACGTCACTGATTTGTCGCGCTTTCTCTCTCAAATTGTGGAATATTAATTTTAACATAGGGCTCAGGAACCTTCTTCTAAATTGTCAATCGCATACCTAAATATGACAAAAATCCGTCCATTGCTCTTAACCAACTGAGCTTCCGTGGGTATCTAATTACGCCTGAGGGAGGCTCGTAACGATATCTACCGCGAAGTTATTAGGTACAACCTCAGAAACGGCACCAACGTCTCAAATAAAAAATAAAAAATGAGGCACTGGATGTCATTGCATGCTCCAGTGTCGGATATATGAGCTAAATAATTTTTAACACTAGCAATAAGATAAATAGTTAATTGATTACTAACACCTATTGTACCTATGAGTCTTTGTGATACTCGAAATAAAATATTATTATTAAATTACATTGAGATTCGTTAAAGTAACAATGTGCTACCCCATACTAAAAAAAATTCGTTAGCATCCGTTTGACAAGTTAATACTGCGAATCGATAACGAAGTACCTACCTCCCTCTCTGTCGCTCGAATCAAGTCAAGTGTGACAGAGGGGCAGATATTTCGTTTTCGGTTCGCTGTAGGCCCTCAGACCACACACAGACCCAATACATGGCACTTTTAATTTTTTAATTTGTCATGATAACTGAGGTTTCATCTATAGATGGGCACTGCGGATTCATTTATTAGCACAGAAAACAATAATAAAAACTAATTGTATACATTGGTGTACAACATTTCGTAAATAGATTCTGATTATTCTGAAACAGTCCCCAGCGGTCACGGCATCTATTTCGGATCCGAATGTAGCGCGGATCGATAAAATGTTTAGTCTGGAGACGCAAACACAAACATGGGTGACAATTGAACAATAAACAATACTTTGTGCCAGTTACACAAAAAATCATTTCACTTATAGTCGTCGCATTTTTAGATAGGTATACGCAGCAGATTATGCCCGATATCTCGCTAAGGGTGGGTTGCACCAAACCGTCTGTAATCGTAAGCGGTGTTCGTTAAAACTTGATTGTATGGAAAGTTTGACAAGTTTCTATCGGATGACAGCTGCCAGCACCATATTTGACGACGACCGGCCTGTGATTGTATGTTGGTGCAACCGAGCCTAAGACTTCTTCTCAGTCATGCACTCTCTTGTCAGAGTGGTCGTGGTTATGGTTGTCTCTTTCCGTATTAGTTTCTCCACCTCTCTCTATTTGTAATATTGCGTGTACTCTCTGTTAGGGAACGTGTTGTTGATTATATTAGATCTGTCCATCTTGTAGGTGACCGGACGCGAGAACGTTTACCTTCCACTCTCCCCTGCACTACTAGACGCTCAATTGAACTTTCGTTGCTAATGATGTATGTCCAAACATTTTCAGGATTCGCACATGTACAATCGACGAAAGTCTTTGTTTAATACTGAGCTCCTTTAGAATAGACATATTATATAATACGGCGAGCAGTCCAATTTATCCTCAGCAGTCGTCTCCCGCACCACATTTCGAACCCGTCGGTCTTTTTGCGGTCTTTTTGACTGCTGTAGTATGGCGAGCAGTCCAATTTATCCTCAGCAGTCGTCTCCAGCACCACATTTCGAACCCTTCGGTCTTTTTGCGGTCTTTTTGACTGCTGCGATAAGACCGCAAATCGTCTACCGTTAAGTGTGCTATTGTTTATTTATATTTGGTGAACAATAAAGATTATTTATATTGTATTGCTGTCTTACTGACACATAGCCACACTCTTATTATGCATCATCGTAAGTATCTTCTTAGTAATCTGGAATCCCGTATTCCAAAATTCGTTTGTGATCTCGCGTATACTGACTGCGAACTTTTCATGAGACTGGATGACGAAAACAAACAGTTTCCAAATAAATATGCGACGACAGCCCACGGTCAGATACAATGTTGCCGGCAATAGGAGCAATATTTCCGACAGCGTAGCCATAAATTTTCCTGTGTTCCCGGCACGGCACATCACTACCCAACCGGCAGCATCATGTCATCATTTATTCCCCAGTTTTGCTAATTAAAGTTCCGAACTAGCTAGTTACACGATAATATTTCGCTCAGTGCGGAATCTAATATTCCACAAATCGGCTAGGTCTATTTGACCTTCACACACACACTTGAAAACCCAAGTCATGTTAGTCCACACACTAAGGTACGTTAATCACATATAATGAAGGACACTATACCTGTGTACAGCATTTTCTCGGGCAGGGTACCAAATGGTAAATGTGGCTCACCGGCGTCAGCGGACTCGGGATGCTTGAAGTCCGTATCATGGACAGCTTCCGGCGCTGCTCGGCGGAGAGCGACGCGCGCCGGCTCCTGCCAATACCGTAGCCAGACACGTCAGGCAGGTCGGAACTGAGTCCGCGGATCAGGGTGGGGCGGAACATCGCGGCAGCGCGGCACTTGGATTAGCGTGGCAAGCTCAATGAATGCAGAAGATTGTAGTACGCTTAGAGACTGTTAAAGCAGAAGATTATTACATTGTTGGGTTACTTAGACATTGTACATGGCTTGTATCGCAGGATGTATATATATCTCAATAAACGAATAAAGTTGAAGATAACACTAAGTCTATTACGAACTAAGGGTCGGTTGCACCATCATACGATCACAGGCCGGTCATCGTCAAATATGGCGCCAGCAGCTGTCATCCCATAGAAACTTGTCAAATCAGACTTTAACGAACACCGCTTACTATTACAGACGGTTTGGTGCAACCCACCCTTACTGTGTTATAAACTGAAGATTATTAGTTGTAAAGCGCTTTACACCCTGCTAAATTCAGCGCGCTTGCTGATTCAGAGCGGCAGTGTAGAGCTGTTGCTGTCTTTACACGTGTCTTTTTTCAGTCTTTCATTATTTCACATTTAGCGCCCTAAATTTAGCAATGTGTAAAGGCTGCTTACTGATTATTTTACTTTCACAAAATAAACGAAGGAGTTTTTAGAGAATACTAAATTATTATAATAGAAGATTGTGTAATTCACTCAATTAAATAATTACTTACAAATACAGAATGTCCCATAAACCGTGGATAATCAGTGGACAGCTTATAGTAGAAATGTCAATATCTTGAAAACAAAGGCGTTTTAATTAAACCTAGAAATAGATTTGTTTGACGTAACTGGCCCCTATTTCACCAAAGCTGACAGGCGCGACAATTGTCAAAAAACATTACAATTGTAGTTGGTGAAACAGTTTTCACATGAAAATTTTCGATTTGTCAGCCTACATATGTCAAATACATACATATGTCAACTTGGTGAAATAGGGGCCTGCGGGGTAATCACGTAACTTTTGTACTACCGTTAGATAGATTTTAATGTCAAATTTCAACTGTCAGCTCATACATTGATACTTCAAAATTGACAGTAAAATTTATCTACCGTTAGTACTACATAAAGTTACGTGATTCGCCTGCTGGTGGCCGAAAAGCTGGCAAGGGCCTGTTTTAGTTTTAAGTTAGTTTTAATATTATTTATTGTTACCGTTTGCAAATAAATGATTATTAACAAAAAAATAGATAATATGAAAAGTTTATAGTTGCTTATTGGCTATCTACGGATTATCCTCGGTTTATCCAGGTGGTCACCCAGTCCTTAAGAAGCAGCGACATTGGTGCTCAAAGACCGGGTTTCAAAGGAAATCTTGCTGGAACAACTGTCTAGACGGTCTGTGCGGACCAAAGTCGCCCGGTTTTGGGGCTTGTTTTCGACCCTATGGCACGGGCTTTAGATGGTACATATGGTATCATGTAGGTATTGGTGGTATAACCATGGCACAGACTGTCAGGCATGCGGTGAAGCCACTGTAGCCGAACGGGACGTGCGTCTGAAGTTTCCAGTGGATTTCCCCAGGCCACTCTCCATCCACGCACTCCTATTGCTTTATTGGGCCTATAACGCCACAGTCAAATTCAAGATAAAAGAAAAAAAATCTGTCTGGAAGCCGCGAGTCGTGGGTTCGAACTTCGAACCATTAGGTTTTTCAATAAACTTTTGTACAATCCGTGATGGAAAACATCGTGAGGAGACCGGTCTATTTCCAACAACGTCTACTTTTCCCTCTGGGTTGGTCGCTTTCCTAGAACTAGAGGATATACGCCTTATCTTCTTGGGAATAGATACCAAAGTGGACCCCGTGCTCCTTTGACGATGGTGGTACGATTAATTAAGGGTATGTATGCCTTAAAGATCACATCCAGGTTGCTAGGTAGCTGCGGCCGTATAGCAGTACCTAGCATATCAATATCTAGTAGTACCTAGGTAATGAATAATAAGATGCCACTATACAATCCTGGACCTGCCGATAGTCCTGTAGGGAAGTTCGGCTATCTATGGAGTTTTTTTTTGGAAAATATGATTAGGAGTCTTAGTAAGTATTCTTTTTTTTTATATACAACGCCGGTGGCAAACAAGCTTACGGTCCACCTGATGGTAAGCGGCCACCGCAGCCTATAGACGCCCGCAACTCCAAAGAAGTCACGTACGCGTTGCCGACCCTTTATAAATTTTGAGGATGCACTGTGTTGACAACAGAAGGGACAAATTTAGGTCCCTCGCTCTCAACACAGTGCATCCTCGGAAGCTCTGGCAACCTTGCTCACCTCCAGGAACACAACACTACATATTTGTATAGTAGATAATGTTATTATGGCTGTCTTCTGCAAGGCGGAGGTACTTCCCCAGTTGGGCTGCTCCAAATTTGAGCAAGATGACATTTTGCTGTGCCCTACCTCTCTCAAAACTTCTATCTATTCTAGACTTAGGTGGACAGCTGTCATCTGATTTTCCAGATGGGATGAAAAAAAAAGCAAACGGAATCAGCTCATGGAACTCCTTTCATTTGATAGCACTCTCGATTGATTTTTGAACAAAATTTGTTTTTCTTTTGTTCATACAACAACATAGCTGGAAAATGTATCGGGTGACAGCTGACCATCCGAACTACTGATTCCTACTCACATTACCCGAAAAAAATTCTCCATACGCGAACGTACCTACAGGACACTAGCCACTGAACTGGACTGTACTGAACTAATATGAACAGTAAACCATCAAATGACAAAAACAGTAAATTAATGAATAATTGAATATGCTCGAAATCCGAAAAATATTATAACACTTCAAAGTTTCGAAAAATTATGTAATTATTTATTGACTAAAAGTTAATTAATTACCACCATCCGCAGGGTAATCCTGTAACTTTCCGACATTATCTCATAGTGTTATTCTTCAAAAATGATATTATAATGTACCTTTATATATAACACTAGCGACCCGCCCCGGCTTCGCACGGGTGCACTATTTAATGGATGTTAAATTATACATATAAACCTTCCTCTTCAATCACTCTATCTATTAAAAAAAAACCGCATCAAAATCCGTTGCGTAGTTTTAAAAATTTAAGCATACATAGGGATATAGGGATATAGGGACATAGGGACAGAGAAAGCGACTTTGTTTTATACTAGGTATGTAGTGATAACAAAATGTGCCTAAACGCAATATTTCACGACCAAAACAGCAAATTACTAGTTTTTCTATGCTCAATTAGTATGGGACGTTTTGAGGGCTCGGATTTTATGCTGCACTTGAAATCCATTTTTGTCTTTTGTATTGTTCTAATTGTACTACACATTTGTTCCTCATTAAAAACTAGTTCGAATGGCATCATGAAAAAAAAATGCATATTCTCTATTGTCGAACACACAGCTACTGACGTTGAATAAGTAAATAGTTAAAGCTGTTATGATATGAAAAATGCTAATGTATGTTAAAGTGGAACCTGCGGACTTATCTTCTCGGTTGTTTAAAATCAGTAAAAAACACAATATGTCTGCATTGCCCTAAGGTTGACTGGCAGGAATGCTTAATATGGCATTTAGCCCGCTGTTTGTACGATAAATTTTACTTTTTAGCAATAATTAAAGGGAGCGAAGGTGTAGTTAATTTGAAAGCTACAATATCAATAGCTGCTATACTCCGATACTGACAGAATAATTGTTGTAACATTAATAACCAGCTTCTTATTCCATTTTATTACTTGTATTGCAATATTATGTCGCAAATAAATAATCTGAGTTTCTCTGAAAAGTAAGCCCCAGTATCCTTGTTTTTCGGGAACCAGATTACGACCCAACTCCTTAATCACCTTTTCCTTTCCATGTTTCCTTTAAAACTCATTGCAATCACACAAACATCACTTCAGTCAATGAAACACACGCGCGCGTAAGTGCAGTTTATTTTTTTAAAATGTTTTTGCGTGTTTAGCTTCCTAGGGCTAACTCTTCACCTACAGCTATTGTTTAGGCCGTGGGAACGCGCGTTTCAGGCCGAGGCGCGGGTAAAGTGCCGCGGTGCGAATGAAAGTAGTTGAAACGTCGCCAACGCTTGCACAATTATCTATCTGACATTTAAAATAGGATCGGGGATAGAGCGGGAGCTGGCGTCCTTCTCTGACGCCCTCAAATAATATTTTTTTAGGATTTCATAGCCAAAATGGCTAAAACCCCTTATACCTACTTTCGTCATGTCTATGTAAGGTGTAGATATTCTATCAACCGCTACATAAAAATGATGCAACGTTACGAAAAAGTATTAAATTAGGGGGGGGGGGGGGGCATTCATGGGCCACTCCATACATACTGGATATGATAGAGTTTTCTAAAATACTTTTCCATTTAAGTCAACCGTTAGTTAAGATATTAGCTGTCAAAGTCGTAAAAATTGCCCCTTCTAATTTCCACACTATGAAGTTTAATTCTGAAAAAAATTGTGGTGGTAAACATTAACAAATACTTTCAACGATTTTTGGATTGAACACGATAGGTTTAGACCTATGACCTTGACAGTTTTTCAGAGATTCCTCAAAAACCGCTAAGGGTTTTTATGTAATCTCTGAAAACCTGTCATTGCTCAACAAAAGGACTTAATGACGTGAGTTTCCTATGAAGATTTTTTTGTCCAATGTTTTGGATAGTGGTTTTGAACGTGGAACGTGTGTTTAAATAATAAATAAATAAATATTAGAGGACAATCTTACATAAATCGAACTAGCCCCAAAGTAAGCTCAAGAAGGCTTGTGTTATGGGTACTAGACGACGATATATTTAATAGATATAAATATTTAAATACATAGAAAACATCCAAGACTCAGAAACAAATATTCATGCTCATCACACAAATATACAGTGTTTGCTACGAAACCCTTCATTGTGAGTGATCCGACACGCACTTGGCCGCTTTTTTAATATTAAGACAGTAGGAAACAAGCGTACGATCGATAATGAGATATCGACGCTTGCGCCTCCAGAAAAATTACATGTACTCTGTCGACTATATATAGATAGCTAGAGATGGTCCCTCAATACAGAGCATCTTCGGGAGTTCTGTGCCTTTACCATGAGTTTGCATGACCCTACTCGCCAGCGACTGCGTAAACGATTTAGTACGCCGATTCTTAGTTCTATTGCGTAACCGCCAGAGGCACTGTACTTTTGCCCATACAATTTTTTACGCAGTCGCTATAGCGAGTACGGTCATGTCAACTCATGGTAAAGGCACTGGTGACCTTACTCACCACTCAGGAATACAGCACCGCGTACCACTGTATCGAGAAGTGATGTTATTAAGGCTGAGATCTTCTGAATTAATTAATTTACTAAGCTGGTGATTCAGCTAGAACATGCTGAAAAACGTAGACCTCGCAAGGTTAACCGCCGATGACTTGCCGTGAAGGGATGAGGAGTCGCTGGCTCTTGCAAATGTTTTTTTTTTTATATATATATTGTTCAAAACACATACAGTCATACATAAAAAGATAGAGGTAAGTTACAAATATGTATGAAAATATGTTAGATAGTTACTTAGAAAAGAAAACTTTCGTACCCATAATTTCTATTGAAATATAGGGTCGGTAGGTGGGTTTACGGCCTGTTAATTTGATGTGCCAGTTTGCGGCAACTTGGATGAGTTGATGAACTGAAAGGATATTTTCTTGTTTTTTTAATATATTTCTATTTAATAGCTACTAATTAAAACGCATACGACTCACTATTTCTTTAGGACATGTAAAAATGTAAAAATCTTTAATTGAAAAAACTTCGTTCTTCAGAAGGCCGCAAACTGACGCAGGCCGCGTAACTGGCCTAGCGACCCTACTTGGCTGTTATATATGTCAAACAAATAGTAAATATAAATTAGTGAAACATTGATCAGCATTGCATCACAAATTATGGTAAATAAAATTATAACATCTTTAACATTTTTTACACTTTTGCTGCCAATATTTTTGTAGCGCTACGCAATTTCCTGTAACGAGGACGTAGAAACTCATGGTATCGGCTACGTGTCTACGAGCAGAACGCCCGCTAGTCGGGTACTCCGAACTTTGTATCCTACCGATCCTACCGTCCCTTTCACTCTCGTGTTATAAAGGGACGACATGATACGAAGTTCGGATTTAGAATTTCGGAGTAAGCCCTCTGGCATTGAATGTGTTAATTTATTACGTGATTTATAAAATAGCCCCGCTCATCGATCTCGATGACGGCGACCAAAGCCTGTCGTGCCGTCGTTTTCGCTCTCGTGTTACTCATTATAAGAATGAAAGGGACGGCATGATACGAAGTTCGGAGTAATCCCTCTGGGCTAACAATTTATGGATTTGCCCAATGATAAGCTCTGGCTAGGCCAAACCTGCTCTTAAAATCTCTAAAAACTCTAATTGCATATTTATAAAAACAATGTTCACGTCTCGTACGATAGCGATGTTAATGTTTATAAATGGGATATTTAAGTGGCGAACCACTAACTACGAAATTAGTACGTGGCCCGGCACTCACTCGGCCAGTTTTTCCTTTCTATATTTTCGTCTCGGCTCCCGTGCTCGTTTTTGTGACATAGGTTTGGACTATATTAATATTTTCACGTGTTTATTCGTAATGGACAGTGGTCAGACAAAGACGCGAGAAATAGACAAGAACAGTTTTAAAATGATACCTGTGTGTATCCACAACGTTTGCCCAGTGACATGACATAATAGAAAGAGCAGTTTAATTAAGAACTCCAGTTACGCGTTTACTTCTTTTTCTAATTCAGAATTCAAAAGAACTAAACGCGTAACTATACGAGACGGGCTTTTAGTCGAATGCTAAGTGTAGGTATCTATTGTAGATAAATTGGCTAAGTACTTAAGTTAAATAATGCCACAAAACGAGTGTGCTTTACTTTATGTGCAGTTAAATTACGACAATAAATATTGTTTTTTCACTTCTCATGCTCGAAAAGTGTGTCATATGGGCTTATCAAGCGGGGCTAAAGTAGTACATTTAGTCCCTAGTGAAAATATGAATACATATTTATTATTTATAAAACATTCTAATTTGACCAATGAAAATGCTTTACCATATTAAATACATCAATCAGAAAACAAATGGACAGCCAATCGGAACGTTGGGTTATTTCTGGTAGGTACATACTTTGGTCAATTAAATTAACAATTAAAAACATTAGGTCTTCTTTCGTCCCTATTTCAACTATTATGTACCTGAGGCAAAACAGTTAAAAAAAAATTGCTTCTATGTTCTCATTGTATTTTATTATTAATTGTGGGTAATAATAAAATAATATAATATTTAGAATAAAGGAAAAAATTGGAAAAATTAGGCACCGAGCAGGATTTAAGACGATACTTGATTTGAGACGTTATAGTGCCATTAATGAAGCATGAGTCTTCTGGTAGATATCGCTGTACGCCTCCCTTAAGGCGTTTGTATAAAATATAATATTTGTTTATTTATTTTCTCGCAATCCAAGTGAACAGTAAAGTGTACAACTCTGGTCTAAAAGCCATATTACCATTCAACTATTTTCCCTTACTTCGTTCGGGAAAATAACCATTTCGTGGTGATATGGTGTCTTATTTTAAACCCTTGTCATATTATTATAGTCTACAATTAAATTGTGGTATTTGGAATATTGAAGTGTTAACTTCGCATCTGTAAGGTACCTAAATATCTCAAAAATGGTGCCAAATGATGGACCATGTAGAGCATTGGGTCAGCTCAGGTACAACTAATGATTTAAATACATAACTATATCAAATGATGGACCATGTCGAGCATTGGAACAGCTCAGGTACAACTAATGATTTAAATACATAATTATATCATTAGTAGTCATAAATATAATTACGAAGTGCAGGTATAATTAGCGTGCTGGAGTACCTACTTACTTGAATATCTCTTAAATTATTTTATAATTAAAAAGTTTCAAAAACATTCTTAACTTTTAGGGAATGTTCTTCTTTGTATAGGTACCTATACCTAATAACTAGTAGGTAGAATAATTTAAAACCCGAAAATGTGCTATTATTTTTAGATAAATATGTAGGTAAATCAACAAAATACAGTATAAACTAGATAAAAAACTACGACAATTTCGACATATATTTGTACATCCACATAAAATGAGATAATAAAAGTTGTAACTAGGTAGGTACCTACTTGGTTATCGAATGATTTTTTATTAAAATTATACCAGGGTAGCGAACATTTCTTGTCTATCACAAAAAGCAAAATGTTTTCTATTATTTTATCATAACTCTATGTAAACTGAACGCTAAAAATCGTTACATATTCAAAAACTCACCCGTTCGACTGAAATATGGCGACGCCTAAAAAAATCCGATATTCCACACAAATACATCGCACAAACACTGCACAGCAACCTTTCTCATTAATTTATATATGGAAAATTAAAATAACAAGATAGGAATGGAGGTTGACCGATAAGTCGGTTCGGACGATTAAAAATGCTTGCGGGGTAGCCGGCGACAGGCAACTGAAGATATTCTATCTTAACAGAGGGCAATACATACAATATGTTTAATTGTCTTTGAAATGCTGCAGTTCTTATGGCGGGGTATTATAACTCATTTTCGTTTAAGTCCTGCCTTGATTCGTAGTAGCTTATACAGGTCGTTGTGGAATAGTTCGTTCAATCACAGTATTAATAAATACGTACGTTGTTGACATTTCTTCGATAGGGCTGGGATATATTCTTAGTCTGTTCTGTGTGAATAGGTATATATAACTATAATACCATATTACGAACTTTTTGGGCCCTCATGCACCGAACTGTCCCCCTTTTTGAGAACACACCAAACTTGACAAACAAGTACAAATACACCTCTTATGTATAAAACGGCACCAAAGGCGGTTTTTTGCATATAATATTAATATTTCAAGAAAATATAAGTTTTGTGCAAGTGTTATTGATATTTCTACTCGCATGTAGGCAGAATGTCGTGCGTAGTGCCATACTGCTGGAGGGTGGATTTCAACGAGAAATTTTTCACCATACAAAAAATTATTTGTTTTTTTATTTCTTTCAAATGCGAGAAAAACAATTTAAAACGATGTAGGGGTGTTTGCTGAGTAATTTAATTATATTTAGCCAAACATAATAAGTACTAGCCAATGACTAACAGAGTTTCTATTCTTGAAACATGATAGTTTTTTTTTATAATGACCGAAACGTAACTTAACGCCGGATTTTGAAATCCACCCTGGAGCACTTTTAGATCGGCGAGACAGTTCGAAGAAAGCACCACTTTTAGATGACCGCCTTAGCCTAGTTGGTAGTGACCCTGCCTACGAAGCTGGAGGTCCCGGGTTCGAATCCCGGTCAGGGCATTTATTTGTGTGATGAGCACGAATATTTGTTTTGAGTCTTGGATGTTTTCTATGTATTTAAGTATCTATTTATCTATATAAGTATGTATAACGTCTCCTAGTACCCATAGTGTACAAGCTTTGCTTAGTTTGGGACTAGGTAGATTTGTGTAAAATTGTCCCCAAATATTTAATTTTATTTTTGTTTTTCATCGGTTAGAAACTACTCGTAGTGCTGTTATTTCATAAATTTCAAGTACATTATGCAATATAGTAGTCTCAGATAAACTGCAGATGCTTATTACTATAAAATAAGTAGCTTTTGTCTCATTCCAAGTTGATTTTAGAGAGTTATTGTTAAAAATAAAACTTTGGTTAGATTAGGCTAGTGTTGTAATTTCATGAAAAAAAAGTTGATATTTTATCGATGTAAATTGTTTATGTATAGGCATTTGTATAAAACATTATTACATTACTATTTACATAGTAAAACGTCAATTTCAGATTTCCGGAAAACAATTTACATTAATAATGGATTGACTTGACGTAGTACGGAGCAATAAATCGCATCACTGAACAAGCAAGTGTCAAAAGGGGATAGCTTCGTGTCCATTCAAATACACAACTGTTTTATTCATGACCCAGTTTTTATTATTCTTGTACTTCCTGTGCCTGTCTACTGTTAAAATATATAAAAAAATAGTGTCGCTGGTGCGAATGCGTGTCGTCGAAGAGTGCCGAGAAGCCCCCGGTCCCCCGCCCCGCGCTCCGCCGTCGCCCTTGTTTATTTTCTGCCGTCGCTAGATGGCGATGGCGTTAACAACAGGTATAAGGCCGGGTTTTATAAAGATCCGTTAGACCAAATGGCAGATCAAATTTCAGTAACTCAGTACATTTTTTGACATAACAAACCGACATAAGGTCTAACGGATCTTTATAAAACCGAGCCTAAATCATGAACATAAACGAATGTTCGGTATATTATTTACTATGTTTTAATTTTCTACACTATTTGATATATTATTTATTAACAATTGCCGATGGTAATCTTCTTTTCTAGTCATGAGAAATTATAATAATCAGACCTAATAAGAGTGATAAGTATGGTATATGATACAATTATTTCTTAAGGGTGGTTGGGGGGATGACTAAAGTTATTAATCGTTTTCATATAAATTGCGATACCTACTACAGTATTTATATGTATTACTTAAATTTGTAGAGAGTATTATAATCTTGAGTGCAGTTTATTATTGTCTTGATACATAAACATAACAGCTTTTGTTTTTAATGAAGTGAAAACTTCAATATGCCTGGTATTAAAATAAAATTAACTTGCCAATTTCTTATAAATTTTAATTAAATATCGATGTCGATATTTTGTACCTAGAGAACTATCTTTCTCTGCAGTAACTCTCGCCACGAAGTAATCAAAAACGGGGACAGATAAGACGTGTCAGACAGCACGGTAACTATCTCCTTCTTACTTATTGAGAAGTACGTTAGGTGAGAATAAATCGGAAGTATAGAAAACGTTCAACTTAATAGCGCTCATCTGCTTTACTCTGATATCTGTGGGTTAAACGTAAATAAGTAACAGACAGGACAGTCAGATGGAATTATTTGAGCATTTATTTTTATTATTTATATGGATTAACAAAGAGCGAATTACACCTGCCATGTAGCAAAGGGTTTTTCACTATACTGTATTCAAACTTAAAGAAATGTTTAATATGTTAAGTTTCTGTGACACCCTGTAGTTTGTCAAACGTTAGGGTTTCCGCAGACTCAGCACACGTGCTTATATTATGTCAACGTTTACTATATATACTTACTATCGCGATAAAAAGACGAATAGATATTACGGACGGAAAATAGCTAGATAATTTTTACGTTATCAACCCCCATGACTCCGCTATTTAAAAAAAAGAACGAAATCTGGATCTACGCTCGTACAACTTCACGAGAATCGGTTAAGAAAGCCACTGATGTGACATATAGGTGGAAGAGAACAGTGCCTTAACCATGAGTTTACATGACCGTACTCGCTAGCGACCCAGATCCGAAAAAAAAGTTAGGAGTGAAAATGCCCAGATATAGGAAAGCATTTTTGCCCAAGCAGCAACCTATAGGGACAATAGTAAGGGGTGAAAGCTAGGATAGAATGAAAGAAATTCCGGAATTGGCTTTGATGAATTTTCAGAATGTTTTGTATGTTTATTATTAAAGTTCTGAATGTAAAACTGAGAAATTGTTCGCCTATCTCCAGACTCATAAACATTTTGTGAATAGATTTCAAAATGTTATTGGTATCCCGATTTTGAATACGACGATCGCTTCAACTCCGCTGTTAGCTGCGTTCGTGTGCTCTCGTGTGGCTTACGTAGCCGTTCTTATCTACGAAGACCCATGCACGTGCACGCAGTGGGTACGTGAGCATACCGTTGACATAATTGTAGCTGATCCGCTTCGCCGCTGGTGGTCGCGCTTTAAGCTCATCCCTTTCACCGTCCCGCTATGTACGTCGACATGGGTCATAGTTGTCAGTAGTTTCTTTTTCACAAGGGCGGTGGGTAGTTGACTTCTCCCAAAAAAAGGGTGCATATTTCAATTTTTGTGTGGTACTTAATAAAGCACATATTTTTATACTTAGGTAGTTGTCCACCTAACTTCCGCTTACTCTGCTCTAAATCCGAGTAAAAGATGCGCTCATTAGCCATTCGACCCTCTGCCATCCTTCATGTTATCCATGTGAAAACCTAACATAAAGCAAGACTCGTAAAATTCAATCAAAAGCTGCTGAAACTGCGACAAGAAACTGCTACAAGTCATCTGCGTACACCATCGCACTTATGAGCGCATTTGACAGTTGTATGCCCGCTTTGTACCTGGCCAGGTTATTGAGATTAGCGTCAGTGCGATAACGAACGAGACTTCCTTTTGAGGAGGTTCATCTCCAACCGGCAGCATTATCCATTCAACCAAGCGATTGATTACAGTTTTCAGAATTTCATTTTGATGAACATCATCATATCCGCCGAAAGACGTTAACTGCTGGACATATTAGGCTTCCCCAAAAAGCGCCGCAATACAATGACCAGTCCTACGTTACCCGCATCCATCGGACTCCCGCGAGCTTTCCCCACTCTCAAAGCCACTTCCTGAGCCTTCTTATGAGGCCCATGGTGAGCGACCACGTTTAAGTGCCATATCTCATCACTGGCAACACGCACTGGTAAAAGCGTCTTGAGACGCGGAATATTGGATGAAAAGATGTGCCGTAGCTTCCCGAATGCTGCCTAGCCTTAGGAGAAATAACATCTCCTTGCCCGACTCCCCGCTAGAGATTGTAGTATCACACAGGTTTCGATCGCATCAAAGGTGCTCTCATAGTCCACAAACACTCAATAGAGGTATAAGTGGTACCTACTCTTCAGTCTTCTGTATAACTTAACGGAGCCTATGGATGTCGTTTGTGGTCTATGGTACTAAAGCCTCTTCGGAAACCGGCTTTTTCTGAAGGCTGGAATTCATCGTATCATTCTCGTAATGACTCTTGAAAACTGTAGACATGGCTCAAAAGCGTGATGGTTCGATAGTTGTTCAGTAAGGTGTTGTCACAGTATATGCTTTTGATGTAATGTGGTAAAGTGAAAAAGTAAATTGAAAATGAGCATGTGGTAAGGCAAAGTAGCAATTTTTTTATTTTTTTTATTGGTATTAAAAAACAGGCTACCCATTTGGATACCTAAAAACGATAATCATTCATATTTTAGTACATTTTTGTGACATCCATTTAGCTGAAAAAAGTAAATCGCAATTCCGGAACCAGTTCCGGAATTCCGGAATTGGAAGCTAATATCGAAAACAATTCCGGAATTGAAAAACCGTCCGATATTGGATGCCCTACTAGCCTGCTATTCATCGATTTTTGACGAGTTTTGAGTTGATATAGCTCCGTCAAAACTATAACTATATTTATGGCACAAACGGTTATCGGTTCTTGAATCCTTTATCTACACTTGTAAGAGCCGAATCTCGAAAAAACTGACTACTTATTTTTTATGATTTTTTCAAGCATGGTCCAAAAAAGCTCTATTTTCGATATTAGTATGTTATTTATATAAATGAAATGTAAATGTAACTGTTCCTTATTCACGTCTCTAGAAATGCAAGAGAGATTTTTATTTTTAACTCATCTCCACAAAAGTTACGTCCAAAAAACTGGTTTTTGGCCTAAAGATGCCATATGTCTCGAAGACAGTGACTTTTGAAGTAAATTATTTCGGTAAACCTCATTGTTTTAACACGATAAGCCATAAAAATGGAGTCCCTGAATGCGGATATCTCGTGTTCGAGCGGCCTTACAACCGCCTCAAACCCGCGGGAACCAAACATAACTAATTACAACAATTACTGACGCTAACAAACAATTGACGCTCCATTCATCGTCGTGATCTAGAATGTTTTGTTTGGAAGCCATATATAGTGAGTTGCATGTATGTAAGCACTTTATTGCAGGTACACAAATATGCTTACCTACATGTCACGTATGATTAAAGTATAAAGGCGTACTTATCCCTATGAGGGATCTCTTCCAGCTAGTTTTTTTATATCTTTGGACAATCTTACACAAATCAACGTAGTCCCAAACTAAGCAAAGCTTGTACTATGGGTACCAAGTGACGATATACATACTTATATAGATAAATAGATACTTAAATACATAGAAAACATCCAAGACTCAAGAACAAATATTCGTGTTCATCACACAAATACATGCCCTGACCGGGATTCGAACCCGGGACCTCCAGCTTCGAAGGCAGGGTCACTACCAACTAGGCTAAAGCGGTCGTTACATCATAAGAGATATAATTATAAGCGTACTATAGAAGTAACAATAATGAGTAGGTATTCAGTTATTGTTTTCTATTGAAACAGAGTCTGTACTCCGAACTTCGCATCGTGCCGTCCCTTTCACTCTCGTATTATTCACTATATGAGTGAGAGGGTCGGCACGACACCAAGTTCGGATTTCCCCTCAGAGTTCAAAAGTGACAAACAGATGAACTGGTACCTATAATTAATGATGGAATGAACACCTCAGATTCGGTTGAAACCGCTCAACCAATCTCACTGGAGCGCAAACTCTTAGAGTATTCCAGTGTTCCAAACCTGCACACGCGTGGTCGTGCCGGAGGCTTTCCCCTGGATTTTCCCCAGGCTACTCTCCAACCGCGCACTCCTATCGCTTTATTGGGCCCGGTCTATAAAGCCACAGTCAGGTTCAAAAAAAAAAGATGGAATGAATGGGTTGTGAAACTGGTATACTTGCTTGCATGATACAATAATATACGAGTATTACCAGGTATGGCAATCCGGTACATCGGTTAGTAGTGTGGATGACACGACCTACGTCATCAGCCAGCATCAGCCTATCGATCGTATGCGGACGTAAGTGTGAGTGTGTTGTCGACAATGACGTATTCTGGTGTCACGATTCGGATTGTCAGAC
The DNA here is from genome assembly GCA_963556455.1 of Epiblema foenella. Taxonomy (NCBI): domain Eukaryota; kingdom Metazoa; phylum Arthropoda; class Insecta; order Lepidoptera; family Tortricidae; genus Epiblema; species Epiblema foenella. The sequence goes on from OY747105.1 coordinate 5,123,204, forward strand.
CTTGTTTTCTTAGGGTCGGTTGCACCAACATATGATCACAGGCCGTTCACCGTCAAATATGGCGCCGGCAGCTGTCATCCCATAGAAACTTGTCAAACTTACTATACATCAGATTTTAACTAACACCGCTTACGATTACAGACGGTTTGGTGCAACCCACCCTTAGACCATGACTTGCTTGTTTTTCATTAGTTGTGAAAGCGGATCCCGTGCTCTCACTACCAATCGCTTTATTGGGCCCACCTATAAAGCCACAGCCAGGTAGGTACAGAAAAAAAAGTATCCCGTGCACCTTAGAAAACCACTTAAAATACGCTTGATGGATTCCGTTCCGCAATGGTTTTGCAAACCCTACAATATTTTTGAGTGAGCTATTCAACCACAGTGTTCAATGATAGCCCACACGACAGGGCTCGGAAGAAAAATAAATTGCATCCCCACTTTACGTGTCGGAAACTGAGAGATACCCTAAAAAAAAATTTCCAAGAGTGAGTAATGATATTTTAATTTTTTATAATATTATTTTCATGCATATAATTCGGTACCTATTGTCTTTGTAGAACGTACCTACAATACCTACGCTATAGTTATTCACGTGTTTACCCTATAGGTATAGCCCAGGGGTAGCCAACCTTTTAGCATTCAAGGGCCACATTAGCTTCCAAAATTGTCGCGGGCCGCACGTACTCGTATTAATAATTTGTGACTATCAGACAAAAGTACCACATTGTTGGTGCTCAATAAGAAGGCTCGCGGGCCGCAAGTAAGGACCTCGCGGGCCGCATGCGCTCCGCGGGCCGCCTGTTGTCGACCACTGGTATAGCCAATCGCCACCATAACATTTTTGACTGTCTTTGTTTTGAATTCTTTGTCCAGGGCTGTGAAACTTATTGGCGCAGTGCGGTGAATTTTAAAATACGCCTGATCTACTGGCGTCGGGCATCGTGGCTAGAAATTTGAGTTGGCAAAGCAACTTTACCGTTTAACACAAAGGTTCAAAATTCAATAACATTTTTATAATAAATCGGCCATCACGCGCGCGCCGTGGTGATTACGCCTACGCTTTGAGGCCTACACAGTACACACTATACGTATATCATCTGTTGTTGTAAGCATGATAGTTAGGACTAGGAGAACATGCGTCGAAGATAAGTATAAAAAACGAGTAGTGGAATGTGCATAGGCCCTTGTTATTGTTTTGTTGAGTATTAGCTACAATAAGGGCGGGTTGTACTAACTTACAATTTTTTGGTTGGTCGGTCTGGGACCAACGTTAAATATGGACATCTAAGGTATGTCATCCCATAGCTAAACTTGTCAAACTTTTCCATACAAGATTACAGACGGTTTGGTACAGTTGCCATCAGATATATCGGAGCGAACAAGGTACTCACAAATATCTGAACACGACTCTATTATGAAGGCGTTAAAGTGCATGTTCAGATATTTTTGAGCACCCTGAAGAGTACAGATATATTTGATGGCGACTGTACAAGTCCCTAGGTGTATGTGCTACCAAGCCCCTGGGAGATAGGCGTCGGTGGTGTTGCGGCACCAGGCGCGCACGCGGCCCTGCGCGCGGAGCCCGGCCGGCGCTCGCACCAGCACGAGGAAGTAGCGGTAGCCAGCGCCCCCGCGCAGCAGCGTCGGTATCAGACCCGCCGTGTCCACCGCTAGCCGGCTCAGCTGCAACAGCAGAATAAAAGGGCCCTAAGAACCGCCACACAGGGACAGGTTAATTCCGCCTGCAGCTGCTCCATATTATTATTATTATTATTATTTTTACCAAAAAAGTTAGATACAGTTTTACATTAACATCCGTTCGCCAAACACAACGTTTATTGGCGAGTAATACACTCATGCCCTTAACAAATTAATGTACCTATCTACCTTAAAACCTAAAATAAAATATGTATTTAGAGGGTATCTATTAGCAATTTTTTCAATTTAGTTTTGAAGACGTGTTTGCTACTACAATCATGTTCTGGAAAGATGGTATTGAAAATGCGTGGTGTTAAGTAACTTCGAGTTCTTTTGCCGTAATAGTTGTTAGCTGCGGGTTCTACGTAATTTCGGCGCGTCGTAACTCTCAGTTTGTTTGCTCTCAGTATACACTCGAGGTGATTTAAATTCCGATTTATTGAATTGGTCAGTTGCTATCAGATACCTAATTTTTTCATGCACTGCAATAAAATTTCTACCCCTGCCACATACCTACACAGGCGGATGAATTTGGCGGCGGAATTCATCCCGCCGGTCTGTGGCACGGCCATATCTATATTGTGTATGGAGCACCTGTGGGCAACTGGGCCGAATCAACCTGAATTCACTCTGTACCTATGTGGCAATCCTAACAGTGAGTTCTCACGTTTCTGCCACAGCTCCCGAAGTGACAAGCGCAGGAGGAGTCTACCAGCACCATTTGTGTGCTATGAAGAACGAATGAGGTTCAAACACTTGCACACAGCATACGTAGTGGCACTGGCACCTACCCATGTGCAGTTGTGACAGACAGCTGTGCCTTTACAATGGGTTTACATGACCGTACTCGCTAGCGACTGCTTAAAAATTTGTATGGGCAAAAGTACAGCGCCTCGCAATAGAACTATGAATCGGCATACTAAATTGTTTACGCAGTCGCTAGCGAATACGATCATGCAAACTCATGGTAAAGGCACTGAAGTATTTCAGGCTGCTGGGACGAACCGGGTCCAAAAACCATTACGAGTGTGTAATACGACGTCAGTGTAATTCGGCAATGTCAGGTCTTTCTTGTGACAAACACGCTGCGTGGTTATATTCCAACAATCAACGCAAGCCAGAAGGACTTAGTTGCGCAACTCATTTCGACGAATATTTGGTGTTGCGTAGTCCCCGCTTCAAAATAGAAGTCAACGCGATTTTAAATGATAGGATCGAAAATTCCATCTCTTCTGGATCTTCCGTTTTATTCCAACGAAAAGAGCCATTCATCACACCGAAACGCAACGACAAAAAGTCGTCGCATCGCGCTGCTCAGCTTACATAACTTGCGTCTCTCTCATTACATGTGCGTCATATGAAAAATCTGACATTGACGCACTGCACTGATCACGCGCAACGATTCATGTCAAAATCCCATCTGGACACTGCAAACGATCAATCATAATTACCAACGTATAAACTTACGATGCAATTATAATCTCCCCTGAAAAACAGTTGCTGCCCCTGGTCCCTAGCCGGGTAATCGAAGAGCTTGTTGAAAACTCGCTTGTTCCCCTTCCGGTGTAACCCTTGTGTCAGATTGTGGTAGTTGGAGCCGGCGAAGAGGTTCCTCTTTGGGGCAGGCAGGGGGCTTGGGTGCTGTGCAGTGTCGAACAGTGGTAGGTATTTCAGTTGCGATTGCGGGATTCGGTGACTGTTGAGTAAAAATACTCAAACCTTAATGGCCCTATAGTTAACACCTTTTGATCACTTCTGTCACATGAACATAAGATTGAAAATGCCAAATTTCGAGAACTGATACATTTACCTATATATTTAAACAAAGTATTCGGGTTATTTTTTTTTACACAGCGACCGTGGCAAACAAGAAGTCAACGATATGCCTAATGGTATGCGGACACCGCACCGTAACCAAATGACGCCTGCTACTCAGAAGCGCATTGCCGACCGTTTATTGACTTGAGCATTCGTTGTGTTGACAATGTTGACATCAGCTACAGAAATGTGGATGTCCATGACTTAACAGATCTCGGAACAGCGCCTGGCGGTCAGGAACACAACACATAGGTACCTATTGAATAAATAGTATGTGACGAAGGTACGTCTCCAGTTACGCTGCTTCATATATAAGCGGGATAAAGTTCCGCTGTGCACTCGTACTCGGCGCCAGCGAGCAGCGGGGCGGCGCGAGAACAATGGAATCGCGTCGCTATCGTCCAGAAAAAGCTCATTCAAGTTTGTACATTTTGTCCGCTCAGGGACGCTACCGCGAACAGCAAACGAAGTTTTCCCTCTCTGTCGCACTTGCAAATTTACATATAAGTGAGACAGAGAGGGAAAACTTCGTTTGTGGTTCGCGGTAGCCCCTCAGGTCTACTCCGAACGTCGAAATCCGAACTTCGTATAGTGCCGTCCCTTTCACTCATATAGTGTATAACACGAGAGTGAAAGGGACGACACGATACGAAGTTCGAAGTAGACCCTCTGTTCGCCGCCCCGCCGGCTGGCGTCGAGTCCGCGGCCTGACTCTCACTTTAATTCAATAAAATCAGACATAGATTATTAGTTAGTTATAAACGATAAACCTAGCCACGTATAAAAATTAAATTCGGACTGAATATACTCACGTAACCCGTGTCCCCACACCGATATGATTATTTTTCTCATAATTGTAACTATTACTGAACGCCCATCCCACGTTTATCACAAAAACTCCCCAAATTATTTTCATCTCTAAATTATAACAAGCTCATAAACTAACGCGGTCCATTGTTTAGGAAATGTCGGTTTTAGCACAAGGTGCAAGTCGTTTATTTATTACGCTCTGGTTTTATTTATGAGGTATTTTATTATTCTTACGCCTACGGCTTATCGGCACATGTTCTACTCGTATAAAGATTTGGTTAACAATGGATTTTTTGAACATTGATAAGCATAAACTCCAGTGAGATGAAATATTTTTTCTTTACACGCGTATATGGTTTGGTACGGATTGAATAATTTTATGAATATTTGTATTAAGTATCTGAGATGTGAAAAAGTAGGTTTTTAACTTTTTACCTAGCTAATACGTACCTACCCACTTTAATAGAACCGCGCATGTTTGAAAACCCGAACTACCTACTGATTCAATTTTCACTAGTACTAATGTACTAATGACGCTACCGTACCGATGACTTAGTACTTACCTATTTTGTGGTACCGTGGGGCAAAGAGTATAATAATATAGTGGAGCACCATCGTGATACAATAATATACTGCACCAGGTATGGCAATCCGGTACATCGGTTGACACGACCTACATCATCAGCCAGCATCAGCCGTATGTAATCGTCGGCAGTGACGAAGGTCGTGTCACGATCCGGATTGTCAGACCTTGTTTTCTTAGAGGATGAGTGGATGTTTCCAGTATCTCCGCTATTAAAAGTGTTGATAAATAGATATGTCTTTTGGAATCTGCGGGCTTGAGAGATGAGGAGAGACCATTAATAACCTAGTGCTGGGGTCGGCAAACCGCGGCTCCTTGAAGGACCAGTTGCGTCTCCTCAAAATTATAGAGAAAGGCCTGCAACCACAGCTGAAAGAGATATCTATTTAAAAAGTTTGCCGACCCCTGAAGTGTTTGTGCAGGGCCTTGCGCTGGTGGCGGTGGAGGCAGGTAGGGTCGCTAGGCCAATTACGCGGCCTGCGTCAGTTTGCGGCCTTCTGAAGAACGAAGTTTTTTCAATTAAGTAAACATTTTTACATGCCCTAAAGAAATAGTGAGTCGTATGCGTTTTAATTAGTAGCTATTGAATGGAAATATATTAATAAAGCAAGAAAATATCCTTTCAGTTCATCAACTCATCCAAGTGGCCGCAAACTGGCGCATCAAATTAACAGGCCGTGCACCTTTTTCGACATTATAGTGAAATGCAATTCTATTAATACATGGCTTACAAACGTTAAATGATTTCATCGATTAAAGTATTTACAGTGAGAAGAACCGAGTGCTATAATTGGAATTAAATTAATTGCCTTTGCCGCCCTGCCGCCGAGGCTTAGACGTTTTCATCCGTGTTAACTAACAAAAACGTCGGAGATTTCGTATAAATTAAATAGTTTTTAAAAGTACAAACAAGTTTCAAGAAATTGAAGAATTAACAGTATATTATTTCATTTATCCACCTGTAATTATTTATTTTAACCAAGATTCGTACTGATTTACATTTTACAATCAGTAATGAGGATTTGTCATCTTTAATTTACACATGATTTTAACCATAAAAATACTCCTCAATTCTGTCAAAACGCTAATCGCTTTGCGGTGGGAGTTAATTTTTACACTTTTAGGTTTTCTTCGCATTTTTCAATATCGCTTTATTTTAGAAACTATGAATATGATAGGTGTTCGTCTACTGTAACCTTCTCCACCCCAAAATTGTCTTCTTTATTCATTTTTCACCATGGATGGTATGTTTCCTTTACCGACACTTTAATGTTCGTGTTTCCGTTGAAACCTTTATTTATCACGTTTAATTCTTATTTCAGGCCCTTCTGCTAAGAAATCTAACTCACTCGAAACCCTGGTCATTCAAAATATAACCAATGTAACTGATTTGAAGGCGAAATTAAACGATATTATTTCTGTAGGTAAAAACTACGAATACGATGTGTCGAATTGTCTTACGGCCCTACTGAGAAACAGCGATCTTGAAATTGTGACACTGACAGTACAAGCGATATCAGAACTAGCAAAATGTGAAGATAAACGAGAAACATTTGCAAAAAAAGAAGTGATAGAACCGATATTGGATATCCTTGGGAAAGACGTAAACTCGGACAGACTTGAGCTCGTTAAGCAAAGCTGCAGAGCGCTCGGAAACTTGTGCTGTGACTGCGACACATCACGGAATATACTCCTAGACTATGGTGTAAGTGTGTTGACAAAACTACTCAAAACAACTTTGGATGACACAAATTTGAGCAACATTAAAATCTTTACATTGAAAACTTTGTTAAACTATGGTATCGGTGGGCTGCAATTCACACAGTCATTAATAGATAATGGAATAATTGAGTTGATGAGAAGGATGTTGGTTGCGGAGCTGGAGAGTGAGGACATGGATGACGACCTGGTATCAACGGTATTGCTGATACTGAGTGTGGTGAATGATAACACTCCGGAGTTCCAGTTCGAGGATGATGTTAACTTGTTGGTGCTTAGTGTGCTGCGGGAAACTGCCAATATGGAGATTTCTGAACTGTGCTTGGATCACTTGCTTTCCCAGGCAGAGCATGGTATGTTTACATATCTATGTTTCTAGATAACACAGTCCACATTTTTGTCATAATTTTGTTTGGATAAAGAAATTTTATTAAGTAGATTTTTTTTTAATGGTTTCAACTCCTTGCTGGTTTTAGCAAGATGGATTTGCCAAATTTTATCAGTGAATAGACCAATCAGATTTGACAGTTGACAGAAGTTTTTGCTTGTTAGTCTGTCTCCTGCACCCACCTTTGCAGGTTTCTGTTTGGCCCTATGGTTGACTGGTAGAGAATGCCTTGAGGCATTAAGTGCGCCATTTGTACTCATTTGTTTTGTGCAATAAAGTTTAAATAATAAATAATAATAATAATTAGACTGGTGCTCAGAGACCTTATACATCTCCGAGGATATTTTATTTATTAGATTTTATTGTTTTCATATTGACACTTAGAGACCTTATACATATATACATCTCTAACAAATCTGGATTGTTATTAATTTTGTTACTCTCATTTTTGATATAATGATATTTTAATTATTGTATTATTAATTAATATAGATAGATTTTGACTTGTAAAAGTGCCCTTGAGGCCTATTTGCAGAATAAATGTTTGATTTTGTATCAAGGCCACAATTTATTTTAGTATTTCCTTAAACGCAATCTCAGCTAATGCTTCGGAAATCTGTTTGGCTATTTTATTCCTATTATTATTATGTCCTTCACTAAAAATAATATCTGCAATAGGGAATACGCATAATTTTTTTCCATAATGCCATTCAAATCAGTTATAATAATATGGCTTTTTTATTTTCACAATAGAACAAGTACATATTTCCATTTCAAGGGTTTATTAGAATTGTTAGTTATTGATCCTTATTTAAATTCTTAGTATTTAATGATAGTTTAATTTTTCAGTTATGGAATGGGAATCCCTTTCGGGTGAATGCCTCATCACATTTCCATTTATGCCAGTCTCGGTCTATTTGAATGCAGAAACATTTTATTTATCACTTACAGAGTCAGTGAAGACATTGCTAGCCCGTCAAGAGGGTGTGCAGCAAGTGTGCTCCAGACTGGAGGCTCTGCTACAGCAGCAGGCTTCGCGCGAGCTCCGCGCCAGCGACTCCGAGGTGGACGCGCTCGTCAAGCAGGCCTGTGACCTGCTGGTCATTGTGCTCACCGGAGGTCAGTGGTGTTAATAAAAATAAAGTAAAAAACCCTTTATTCATTGTGAAAATGGTTACATATCTGAAAATAAAACTCATGACATCGTATCATACAAATAAATACCCTGACCAGAATTCGAACCCGGGACCTCCAGCTTCGAAGGCAGGGTCACTACCAACTAGGCTAAAGCGGTCGTCAAACTTATGCTTATAACAGTAGCTGGGTGACATTTGAAGTACAAAATTGAAAAGCCACGCATACGAGTATGTGTTGTCTTTCAATCAACATGAAAAATTGATCGCCATTGAACTCACGACTTTTGGAATCCGTCCTTTGTTCCTAATCAACTGAGCTACCGTGGCGACGAATCTATCCGCTCTCTCGCAGCCTCCGGTAGACCGCGAAGTTACTACAACTTCAGTAAATCACCAACCCTTGTAATTTTTTTTAAGTATGCGTTATTTTTATGCTTGGAGCTTTTGGTAGAATACCGTGGTTCTAGAATCCATGGAGCCACCATAAGTTAAAATATAATTTTCGAAGTCAAAGACGAGAATATGACGTTACATTAGATATAATTATTTATTCTGTTCTTACATTGTTGTGACGAAACCGATTCTAATAGAGCGTAATTCATTTTATCATTTCACCAAAATAAATAATGCATCTGAATACGTTGGTTGGCACATACTGTCTCCTGTTCCTTGAAAATTCTCTCGTGTATATCTTCCGTGGGTATGCTCAATGTAATAACGGTTAAAACTTCCCAATTTTCGTCCAAAAGCACATTTCAAGATGTAGGACAAAAAAATTGTATAACGTTTGCAGATGAAGCAATGCACCTCCTATACGATAACGGACGCGGAGTGATCTACGAGACGACAGTGCGGTGGCTCGACTCCACTAACCCGCACCTTTTGGCCACGGCCGTACTGGCTATTGGTAACTTTGCCCGCCAGGACGACTACTGCGCGCACATGATGGAGACGCATATATTCGAGAAGCTTCTTGGTAAGTTTGTAATCTACTAGGCGACAGAGCTAGAGCGTGCCTGTAGTTTTCTAACCTGCACCTTTTGACCACGGCCGTAATGGCTATTGGCAACTTTGCCCGCCAGGACGACTACTGCGCGCGGATGATGGAGACGCATATATTCGAGAAGCTTCTTGGTAAGTTAGTAATCTACTAGGCGACAGACCTAGAGCGTGCCTGTAGTTTTCTAACCTGCACCTTTTGGCCACGGCCGTAGTGGCTATTGGTAACTTTAGCCGCCAGGACGACTACTGCGCGCGCATGATGGAGACGCATATATTCGAGAAGCTTCTTGGTAAGTTAGTAATCTACTAGGCGACAGAGCCAGAGTGTGCCTGTAGTTTTCTAACTTGCAACTTTTGACTACGGCGGTAGTGGCTATTGGCAAGTTTGGCCGCCAGGAAGACTACTGTGCGTGCATGATGGAAACGCATATATTCGAGAAGCTTCTTGGTAAGTTAGTAATCTACTAGGCGACAGAGCTAGAGTGTGCCTGTAGTTTTCTAACCTGCACCTTTTGGCTACGGCCGTAGTGGCTATTGGCAACTTTACCCGCCAGGACGACTACTGCGCGCGCATGATGGAGACGCATATATTCGAGAAGCTTCTTGGTAAGTTAGTAATTTACTAGGCGACAAAGCCAGAGGGTGCCTGTAAATTTCTAACCCGCACCTTTTGGCCACGGCCGTACTAGCTATTGGCAAGTTTGCCCGCCAGGACGACTACTGCGCGCGGATGATGGAAACGCATATATTCGAGAAGCTTCTTGGTAAGTTAGTAATCTACTAGGCGACAGAGCTAGAGTGTGCCTGTAGTTTTCTAACCTGCACCTTTTGGCTACGGCGGTAGTGGCTATTGGCAAGTTTGGCCGCCAGGACGACTACTGCGCGCGCATGATCGAAACTCATATATTCGAGAAGCTTCTTGGTAAGTTAGTAATCTACTAGGCGACAGAGCTAGAGTGTGCCTGTAGTTTTCTAACCTGCACCTTTTGGCTACGGCCGTAGTGGCTATTGGCAAGTTTGGCCGCCAGGACGACTACTGCGCGCGCATGATGGAAACGCATATATTCGAGAAGCTTCTTGGTAAGTTAGTAATCTACTAGGCGACAGAGCTAGAGTGTGCCTGTAGTTTTCTAACCTGCACCTTTTGGCTACGGCCGTAGTGGCTATTGGCAACTTTGCCCGCCAGGACGACTACTGCGCGCGGATGATGGAAACGCATATATTCGAGAAGCTTCTTGGTAAGTTAGTTATCTACTAGGCGACAGAACCAGAGTGTGCCTGTAGTTTTCTAACCTGCACCTTTTGGCTACGGTCGTAGTGGCTATTGGCAACTTTGGCCACTAGGACGACTACTGCGCGCGCATGGTGGAGACACATATATTCGAGAAGCTTCTTGGTAAGTTAGTAATCTACTAGGCGACAGAGCCAGAGCGTGTCTGTAGTTTTCTAACCCCCTCCTTTTGGCCACGGCGTTGTTGGTGATTGTCAACTCTGCCCGCCGTTACGACTACTACGATTTTGTAAAAGATTTTTTTTCATTGTGCGACATTTAACTTTGTTGATTGCAGTTTTGAAATTATTATTTTTATCGTTACACTTTCTTAAGTTGTAAATTAACGTTTTCACATGTATGTAAAAGTGCCCTTCTGGCCTATTTGCAGAATAAATGTTTGTTTTCGCAGAAGTCTTCAACAGTCAAAATCAAAATCAAACATTTATTCTGCAAAAAGGCCACAAGGGCACTTTTACATGTCAAAATATTAATTTACAATTTAAGTAAGTCTGACTATAATAGGTAATACATTTTTCATGTCAAAATATTAATTTACAGTTCAAGAAGGAATAATAATTTCGAGTTTACAATTATAACATAATTAATGTCATACAGTGAAGATAAACTTGCAAAGTTATCTATTACAAATATTACAACATCAGTACTCTCACAGTCTTCAACAATCCTCGTTTCAACAAGCAGTAGATGTTTATTGCTATTGACCCTCTGTAATCTATTCCAGATATATTCGAACATCATCACAAGCTACGCTTGGAGATGAAGCAAGGCAAAACGCACTCTATCCACATGGCCACAGCGACCAAAGTCCAACATGCGGCGCTCTCCGCTCTCCGAAACTTGACCGTTTCGGCTGCTAATAAGAAAATCGCCGCTAGTAATGGCAGGTGTGTGAAACCTTTCTATTTGTGGGTTCGGGGATTTGAATATTAAGCACATTTTTGTTGAAACTCGTACTGTTATTTACCAATTCCCCCGGTCCCTGGGATCCCCAAGCTCATTACAAAAGAATGCTACTGTTTATTTTTTTCGCCGGGAGACACAAGTCGGCTTAGTCCCAAACTAAACAAAGCGTACAGTAGTACCCAACTGATAAGGCATGTCGTGAATCTTCGTTCGCGCAGAAAAGAAAGTATCGCTCCGAAGATTAACGAAAGAATGCTTAAAACTTACAATTAACCTTAGATCACTACTATAAGGTTCATAATACACTGTTCATAATGCGCGTGCACTCGATCAGAAGTATGGCAGCTGATTGACATGCCACGCGGCGCGCGCTAACATGGCGGCAGCTGCGGACCAATAGCGGTACAGGAAAAAGAAGCGCGGCTCGTGGAGCGTGCCGATTGGTCAATAGCATTTCCCGCGCTTTAAAAATTCATCTTCTGCGCAGGTACATCGGTAAGTCATATCAGTTGCGTACTACTGTACACACTATGCATCGAAAACCACCACCACTCTATCTTAGTTGGTAGTGACGCTCCTTACGAAGCTGTAGGTCCCGGTTTCGATTCCCGGTTAGAGGGGCTACTCCGAACTTCGTATCGTGCCGTCACTTTCACTCATCTAGTGAATAACACGAGAGTGAAAGGGACGGCACGATACGAAATATACGTCCTTAAAAACGTGACGTGAGTGACCGTCTTCAAGATCGTATATCTCTCGATATGTTTCGGACCAATGCGTGGCCCTTAATCATGAGAGCCAGCCGCGACGAAACATTATCACTACATAGTATAAAACAAAGTCGCTTTCTCTGTCTATATCCCTATATCCCTATGTAGTAAATCTTTAAAACTATGCAACGGATTTTGATGCGGTTTTTTTAATAGATAGAGTGATTGAAGAGGAAGGTTTATATGTATAATAACATTCATTGAATAGTGCACCCATGCGAAGCCAGGGCGGGTCGCTAATTTTATTAATTTTGTTGATCCGAAAGATGTCGAGCGATATTCGATCTTAAAGACGTGAGTGACCCGTTTATTATATGTCAATATAGTATGTGGTTGTTGGTAGGGCTGCGCCGGTGCTCTTGAATGCGCTGCCGCATGTGGATGACCACCACGTCGCCTACAAACTTCTGGCTGCTCTGAGGATGCTGGTGGATGGCCAGGGTACGTCACAACTCTGGGTCGAGTACCCATACTAATAGCGAATATTCAGCGTTTTTACGGCGGTTTTTTTTTATCAAAGAAGACGATGATCAGTCAACTTTTGTAAAAAGCGTAAACCAATATCGGGTCTTGAGTCTTATTTGATCAATTTTCTCGTCGGTAGTCCATCCTAACTATAGGATTTCTATTTTTCTATGGAAATTAAATACAAAGTGTACCCGTTATTTTTGCTCGTGAGTGTTTGTGCAGATAATTATGAGTTTAGAAACGAGCGTTTCAAACACTCGAAGAGTCACTAAAATGCGAAAGTCTGTATGTCTGATACCTCTGCACGCGTAAACCGCTGAACCATTTAGATGAAATTTAGTAAGGAGATACTTTTGAGTCCCGGGGAAGGACATTTTATCCCGGAAATCATCCCTTAAGCGGGAGGAAGTTTGTATAGAAGAGCGATGACTAGGCGCCTAATAAAAAAAAATAGTAATGGTAATTATCTAGATAATTTCTAACCCAATAGTTTCAAAAGTCATGATATAATTTTAGTCCTTTATTATTATTACTACTAATATATACGAATATTTTTTTAAAATATTTTTTTGAATTCTTTATTAGTAACCAGTATTTGCGGCAGCGACTGCCATCTATCGGATCTTCCGAGTCAATATGGTGGAGGATTATCGTTATCATGAAATTCTATCACGACAAACGAGTCCTACCTACGCAGACGAAGTCGCGGAAGAATGCTAAATAAATTAGTTAAAGTACAAATAAATATCATAATCAGTGGCATTGTCATATTCAGTGTTTAAGTTTAGTTTATAATAGCATAGTAAGTACCTAACATTAGTTAAATGAGCGCGATCTCGCCAACAAACTGTTATGGCAGTTTGGCGAGCAATTAAAAGGTTGTAACTGTTATGTACTTTTTTGATAAATAAATAAATAAAAAATATATATTAAAAAATAAAACGCAATTAACCGGTTAATTGTATGTAGAGAGCGTAGCGCGGCAGTTAGCGGGAGACCGGGCGGCGCTAGGAGCGGTGGCGCGGTGGGGCGCCGCCGAGCACGCGGGCGCCGCGGGGGAGGCGCCGCGCTTATTGGCCTGGAGCGTCAAGCAACTACGGGGCAGCCATTGGAGGAACTATATCGAGGTGAGATTGTAACCTCCTAGTTATAGGAGCGCCAAGCAACTACGAGGGAACCATTGGAGGAACTATATCGAGGTGAGATTGTGACCTCCTAGTTAGAGGAGCGCTAAGCAACTACGGGGGAACCATTGGAGGAACTATATCGAGGTGAGATTGCAACCTCCTAGTTAGCGGAGCGTCAAGCAACTACGGGGGAGCCATTGGAGGAACTATATATCGAGGTGAGATTGTAACCTCCTAGTTATAGGAGCGCCAAGCAACTACGAGGGAACCATTGGAGGAACTATATGGAGGTGAGATTGTAACCTCGTAGTTAAAGGAGCGCCAAGCAACTACGGGGGAGCCATTGGAGGAACTATATATCGAGGTGAGATTGTAATCTCCTAGTTAGCAGAGTGCCAAACAACTATGGGGGAGCCATTGGAGGAACTATATCGAGGTGAAATTGTAACCTCCTAGTTAGCGGAGCGCCAAGCAACTACGGGGGAGCCATTGGAGGAACTATATCGAGGTGAGATTGTAACCTCCTAGTTAGAGGAGCGCCAAGCAACTACGAGGGAACCATTGGAGGAACTATATCGAGGTGAGATTGTAACCTCCTAGTTAGCGGAGCGTCAAGCAACTACGGGGGAGCCATTGGAGGAACTATATCGAGGTGAGATTGTAACCTCCTAATTAGCGGAGCGTCAAGCAACTACGCGGGAGCCATTGGAGGAACTATATATCGAGGTGAGATTGTAATCTCCTAGTTAGCAGAGTGCCAAACAACTATGGGGGAGCCATTGGAGGAACTATATCGAGGTGAAATTGTAACCTCCTAGTTAGCGGAGCGCCAAGCAACTACGGGGGAGCCATTGGAGGAACTATATCGAGGTGAGATTGTAACCTCCTAGTTAGAGGAGCGCCAAGCAACTACGGGGGAGCCATTGGAGGAACTATATCGAGGTGAGATTGTAACCTCCTAGTTAGCGGAGCGTCAAGCAACTACGAGGGAACCATTGGAGGAACTATATCGAGGTGAGATTGTAACCTCCTAGTTAGCGGAGCGTCAAGCAACTACGGGGGAGCCATTGGAGGAACTATATCGAGGTGAGATTGTAACCTCCTAATTAGCGGAGCGTCAAGCAACTACGCGGGAGCCATTGGAGGAACTATATATCGAGGTGAGATTGTAATCTCCTAGTTAGCAGAGTGCCAAACAACTATGGGGGAGCCATTGGAGGAACTATATCGAGGTGAAATTGTAACCTCCTAGTTAGCGGAGCGCCAAGCAACTACGGGGGAGCCATTCGAGGAACTATATCGAGGTGAGATTGTAACCTCCTAGTTAGAGGAGCGCCAAGCAACTACGGGGGAGCCATTGGAGGAACTATATCGAGGTGAGATTGTAACCTCCTAGTTAGCGGAGCGTCAAGCAACTACGTGGGAACCATTGGAGGAACTATATCGAGGTGAGATTGTAACCTCCTAGTTAGCGGAACGTCAAGCAACTACGAGGGAACCATTGGAGGAACTATATCGAGGTGAGATTGGAACCTCCTAGTTAGCGGAGCGTCAAGTAACTACGAGGGAACCATTGGAGGAACTATATCGAGGTGAGATTGTAACCTCCTAGTTAGAGGAGCGCCAAGCAACTACGGGGGAGCCATTGGAGGAACTATATCGAGGTGAGATTGTAACCTCCTAGTTAGAGGAGCGCCAAGCAACTACGGGGGAGCCATTGGAGGAACTATATCGAGGTGTGATTGTGACCTCCTAGTTAGAGGAGCGCCAAGCAACTACGAGGGAACCATTGGAGGAACTATATCGAGGTGAGATTGCTCTAACCTTCCAGCGCAACTACTAATATAATGTGAATGATGTTTTTTCATCGGGAAATTTTGTTTTTATGAATGACTGAACAGCGATTGGCCTTAGTCTAATAGATTCGGGATACAATCATTTATGACAGTCAATTATCCGAAGTGACAATTAATTATTGTATTATGTGACTGACAAGTTTATGTCCATCGAAACTATTTTGATATAATTTGTGTTTGTGAGAAAGGGACAGCATAACACACATTTTAGTTAACAGAGGTTTGTTAAATTTTATGAATAGTACCACTTATCGTATATTGTCACTTGAGCTTCAAAAGGTAAGGTATAACACTTAACGAAATTCATTATATCTTTCTAGGTCGACGGCTGCATAAGCTGCGTTATAAACATGCTAGTGGCGTCCCACTCCGTCATGCAGAACGAAGCCATACTCGCTCTCACTCTGCTAGCTATACACTCGCTCAAGGAAAAACCGGACATTGAATGCGAAAAGACCTTTATTGCCCACCTCTTAAAGTCGGAAATCGGTAAGCACGTATCTGTTCTCATTGAGACCAACTGCGCCAAGATGCCTATTGAGGTAGTTGAGAATTTGTTAGCGTTCCTTGATGTTACGTGTAAGGTGAATCAAATAGCCCTCGATTATAAGGAAACTAAGGTTCACGAGTCTCTTCAGAAACTGATGGATGCGAGATCGGATCTAAGCGATGATTTGAAAAGCTGCGTCTTGAATGTTATTGCGGCGATCGCGAATGAGTAGGGGCCATTTTGATGTAACATGCTGAAGATTGTAGTGTCTACAATTAGAAAACGGCTTTCCACAAATCACAAGAAATCTTCAGAACAAGGGTTTTGTATTCAAATGATGGCTTTGTGACTATTTTTGCCGACATGAAAAGTCTCATTTCTGATTATAAATACTGTAAACTGAGAATTTATTTGTGTCCGGCTCGTGGTTTCTTTTAAGCCATATTATTATTTACCTGTAGTAAACATGCTAGTTTTACGGCTTACGTTGATCAATTATTTTATCATAACGAAATTGATCTATTAACAACGGTTCTACGTATTCCTGTATGCTTAAATTTCTATGAAATTATGTCAACGTTTAAAGGCATGAATTTACTTCTACTATTAAAAATACGATAAAAAAAAATTAAGTAACTTTCTGATAGCTAAACGGATCGTACAGAAAGTTGTGAGGCAAAATAAAACATGTTACCGAAGCATACACTTCGTTACTTGTATTTGAGTGCATATTGATATACAGCGTGTCTTCCACACGAACCTATACAGTAAAAAAAAAACACTTCAAAAGGTGTTTAATAAATATTTAACGTATTGTAGAGCAGCAATGCTACTCATAATTCCATTTAAAGAGAACACAGAAAGAACATGTCTGGTTCTCTAAAATGTCAAAGCCTGTTTGCACCTTATGTGATTGTAAGTTGGTTGCTTTTTGTTATGAAAAAATAGATTAGACTAGACATGTTTTCCGTGTACCTACCCTTCATTTATTTGGCACTTAGAGACAGCCAATGAGTTGGTAACTTGTTACCCACTGTGTTAAATTGTATGGTTGATTTTTACCCGTTACCGCATATGAAGCCATATATGGCAGATATCGTTGTAGACCTTATTACATCGTATCAAGGTGAAAATTTAAACAAATATTTTTTTAAGACATGAGACAAGGGGTTGATTAAAAATATCTAATTCTGTTCAAAAGGGGTTTTACTTACTAGTTTCAACTCTTTGAATAAAATATTATATATTTTTATAATATTAAATATTAAGTTCGTATGAAGGACACACACTATATTGTATTATATTTATTATCAAACATAAAACCAGAAATCTAGTCACTATTCTATAAAAAAATATTATAATTTGTTATCCACTTACACTTTATTTGAAATAATAAATATCCAACGCTGTTACTATGTCAAAAAATACACCTTTATCGATACTATTTTAATATTAATAGTACCTATATTTATACTACCTAATATTCATAGTTTTCTATTACACGTTAGGGAAAGGAGAGTAAACTTCAATGTTATTTTAGAAAAATGGCATAAAACGTGTTCTAAAGTTTACGATTAGACGCCCTTTAATAAAAAATTAATATATAAGATAAGGAACAATTACTTTACGTAAGTATAATTTATCATTCCAATTTCTAAAACTTTCTCTAGGATTTTAAATATTCTACTTATAATAGCGTTAGTAACAATCTGCTTAATAGTAATAGTGAGTTTGTTTTCATTTACGAGTTCGGAGTACGATTGTTATCATATGATTATTTGTGATAATCCACATCGAAAGGGACCTTATGGCGGCAGGCGCTTACGTTGCAGCTATTCACTATTGTATTGGAACAGCGGCAATAAAGGCGTAAGTGCCGGCCGCCATAAGGTCCCTTTCAATATGGATTATCACATTTGTTCCCCGACTATGCTATAATAAGTGCAGGAATGTGTACCGAATTATTATAAATATGTACTGACACCATAATAATGTTAAAAGTAATATGTATCCAAGGTACTTGAGTTCAAATTTTAATGCATTCGCTCTACAATAATATAGATATTAGGAAAGGTAATTGGATACAAAATGACGTAATTTCAATTTATTTTTCTATGAAAATATCATATATAGGTACCTCTAGAAATCGCGGACTATTCCGGTCCTTTGAGCCGGATCCTGATATATATTTAACACAATTTTAGACTTCCCAATTAAGTTCAAGTCATTCCCATATTCTCTGGAACTCGTAAATTGGAGTACGAAATATTCTTAGATCAGGTTATACAATACATGAGCAATACAGTAAAATACTCAAAAGTACAATATTGATATACAATGTATAGTTACTTAGTATTCTCGCTTGATACGGCACTTCTTTCGATTCATATTCTATTATAGTTTGTAATATAATTGTTAATTAGATTTTACATAAAAATCGCACTTTTAAAACAAACAGAACGCGTTATGCAAGTGTTTTAACCGTTTGACCGCCACAGACGGCAAATCACGCCGTCGGAATGGACGCCAGCGACGTCTACAGCATGGCCAAAGCAGTAGCGATCTATGCGCTATTGCGTAAGGTTTAATTTCGCTGAACAATGCGATGGTGCGATACGTCGTTTGTGTCTGATGCTTGGCGCTCAAAAGGTTCAACATCAAAATATATGTTCAATTTAAAACATTCGTTCCTTTCTAGCAAGTATGTATGCGCGAGAGATGAATGCTGTATGTCAGATATAAACGCAATTATAGAAAAATAATAGAATTCTGACATAACTAAGTTTTTCGTATATTGGTAATTTCGACGGATCCCCGCTAAACGGGGCTCCTATTTCTGGGGCGCTACCGCGAACAGCATTCGAAATTTTCCCTCTCTGTCGCACTTGCAAGTTTGCACATAAGTGAGACAGAGAGGGAAAACTTCGTTTGCACTCCCGGGGGGCTACCGCGAACTGAAAACGAACGAAGTTCGAATATCTCCCTCTCTGCCGCACAAAGTAGCAAGTGCGACAGAGAGGGAGATATTCGAACTTCGTTCGTTTTCGGTGCGCGGTAGCCCCTCTGGGCGGTTTGCGCTTCGTGATCTGAAGCTACCTAAGAAACCCAACCTACAGTACCCGGCGATAAATATTGCACATCGGCCTTTGGAAGGAGACAATTGGCTGTTTGCGACGATTTCCGAACACTGGCGACCGTCCATCAATCATCGTATTTATTAATTGACCTTTCATATCAAATAAATATCTCACTTTATGGACTAATTAGTTTACGTCAAATCGATGACATGTAAACTTTGGACATCTATATAGAGGTTTTGCAACTAAGTAGTAAGACTAGTAAGTACTACAAGTATGTTGCAACTAAGTAGTAAGACTAGTAAGTACTACAAGTATGTTGCAACTAAGTAGTAAGACTAGTAAGTACTACAAGTATGTTGCAACTAAGTAGTAAGACTAGTAAGTACTACAAGTATGTTGCTACTAAGTAGTAAGACTAGTAAGTACTACAAGTATGTTGCAACTAAATAGTAAGACTAGTAAGTACTACAACTATGTTGCAACTAAGTAGTAAGACTAGTAAGTACTACAAGTATGTTGCAACTAAGTAGTAAGACTAGTAAGTACTACAAGTATGTTGCAACTAATTAGTAAGACTAGTAAGTTCTACAACTATGTTGCAACTAAATAGTAAGACTAGTAAGTACTACAAGTAAAGTCCACCATTAGGCGAAGTTGTTTGACAAGTCAAAATGCACAAATTTTGCCACAGTATGACCAGTGCTGTTCGTATCGATATTATTTAAGGCCTTACTAGACTTACCGATATTTCGGCGCAATTAATCGGGTACTCCTAGGTGCTTGCTGAGAAAATCGAAATTAGTAGTGTTTTTCTCGAATCTAATATGCCCTGAATTTGTCAAATTAAAATGTAAATCTTATTATTTATTCCTATTTAAAGGACTAAACTCCATATTTAAATACCACTTTTGTCCCGCTTAACGAGCCTTTATGCATCAATACATAGTATAAAACAAAGTCCCTTACCGCTGTCTGTCTGTCCCTATGTATGCTTAGATCTTTAAAACTACGCAACGGATTTTGATACGGTTTTTAATAGATAGAGTGATTAGAGAGGAAGGTTTATATGTATAATACATGGATCAGCGTTGCACCCGTGCAAAGCCAGGGCGGGTCGCTAGTATCTCATAAAAGTACAACATTGGAATAAGTTTGGTAGTACAACGTTATGCTTACCGATATGTTTTTATCGATATATACCGTCACTATTTATTTTTTACCCCTGGCAATATCTTATCTGTTAGTTTACTGTTTTCTACATCGTACAAGTTAAAATTGGGGGGTTTCAACAAATCTTTATATTATAATGTATTTTGACGGCGACTGACAAACGTCACATAGGTAGTGTGTGACAACGCTCTGCGAAGCCGAAATTAGACGAGTCTCTATCCAAAGGTCGAGGTGCATTATTTATGGGAACTGTACCTTTTTATAGCAATCAAAAGAAATTTCTGTACTTAATGGAATCTGACAAAGTCGGCATTAAGATGTTCCACTTAAGTCGGGAGTTTTGAGTTTCTCAGTTTTCTGACCTGCATGGAATTTCATCAATCTATGATGTATGTAAATGAACTAAAAACGTGTATTTTGAGAACTTGTAATATCACAATCGCTAATTGAAACTTTAGTATGTACTATTTACAGTATTTCGAGGGGTGAGTGGTCAAACCCGATAAGTCGTCTAAAAGGTTTTTGAAAATAGAACTCTGCGTAATGGATGTTAAGTTCTTATTTCAAAAAACATTTGTCTCGATTTATCGGGTTTGACCACTCACCCCTCGATTTTCTACTTGCAAATTCGTCAAGATAATTACTGTGAATTCATAAAACAGCATTAAATTTAATTGACGCTTGCGCATCATAGTTTTAAGGTCTAGGAGTCCCAATAGTGCACTTATAGGTTGAAACGAAGCTTTGATATACACTAGTTAATTAATAACTTAGACGGTATTTAACTATTTATTGAAGTGTAATGTCCAAGAGAGGTTTTGCGCACCGCGATATAGGTAACACATAGTGTAAGTAAATGAATTAAATTAACTTTATTCTGTAAGTAGACAGCAATGGCGTATTTACAAGTCGAAATTACAACAATGTAAGATACAATTGCAAGAGAAACAGAAGCAAACTCAACAGTTAGGGTGAGTTGCACCAAACCGTCTGTAATCGTTAGCGGTGTTCGTTAAAATATTATTATATAAAGTTTGACAAGTTACTATGAGATAAAAGACGCGACACACTAATAGTAATACTACTACCGAGAGAGACGGTCGTATACATTTTTGTATAAGAGCGACAGAGAGTTAAATATAATTTGGTGTCCCTGTCATAGTTTCACTTTTTTATGTCGAACACAACCTATTTGATATGACATTTGTGCCGAATACCGTAAACGATTACCCCCCAAGTTACGTAGGTAATTTGTGGTCAAACCGTCAGCCATTTTAAACAAATTCTCAATTTATCTGCATAAGACCTGTTCACATATATAGGATCTCTATAGGAATATTTTTACTTTAAGGAGATGACTGATGTCGGCGCCATATTTAACGTTGATCGGTATGTAATCGTAAGTTGGTGCAACCCGCCCTTAAATAGTCATTTTTGATTGACAAATCAAATAATACCACAGCACAGGTAGAGTGAAATTAATTCCAAAATAAACTCTCCTATCTCCCATTGCGGAGTAACACACTGGCGTTCAGTTTTTGATGCCAAAAATGTCTCGTATTGATCCCCTCCCTTTGCGGAGGTAACACTGGGGAGGCGTGTAGTTTCTGATGCCAAAAATGTCTCGTATTGATCCCCTCCTTTTGCGGAGGTAACACACTGGGGAGGCGTGTAGTTTCTGATGCCAATAAATTGGAAACTATGTCTCGAATTGATCCCCTCCCATTGCAGAGGTAACGCACTGGCGAGGCGTGTAGTTTCTGATGCCAATAATAAACTATGTCTCGAATTGATCCCCTCCCATTGCAGAGGTAACGCACTGGCGAGGCGTGTAGTTTCTGATGCCAATAATAAACTATGTCTCGAATTGATCCGGGCAATACAGCGAAGTTGAAGTAATAAATAACAATTTGCATTCACGTTTAGGAATTAACCTTATTAAATTAATTAGCTCTGAATTAGGAATTTGTCGAGTTTTTATTCTTGTTAAAGCACTTATTAATGTAGTTATATGGACCAACATCTAGTATTAGGTGTCGCAAAAAATCGAAAATGCTTGAAATTGACTGAGATGGATTTGTCGGCAACCCTCCCTAAGGCCTTGTGGACAGCCCAGCTAGCACGTAGGGTTTTATAGTCTTATCACCCATAAACGTCACATAAAATATGGCCATAAAACCTATCATGCTAGCTGGGTTGATTAAACCGTCGTCTTCCGGCGAAAAAAATAAACAATAACATTCTTTTTTAATGAGCCCCCCGTGACCGGTAGACGACGGGTAACGTACATATTTGTGAGACAAGAATCCCAAAAGAACATTTGTCACATAAAACTTGTACGACTCTTACGCGGTAATTGGCTGACGTGTAAGAAAATAATTAGTTTTCGAGCTATGCAAAATGTTCTTGTCTCGTGTGCCACGAAAAATAGTGTGATTTAGTCTTATGTACAAAAATCGAAGATTGAAGTTCGTTATATAAATCTGTGTTACAGTTGTTGATTTGAGCGGCCGTAAGGTGAACGTATCCGATTCCGAAGTCTATCTTCGATTTTAGCCCGCGCTATACGGTCGAAGACTAGCTCCACAACCGGGCGATCTTGGTCCGCATGGGCCGTGTAGACCGTAGTTTCTAGCAAGATTTCCTTTGAAAACAGGTCTTTGCGAACCGAGGTCGGTCCGTCGTAGGGGCTTGTCGGCGGTGTATGAGCAATTCAATTGCTAACTACTTTTACGTCTAATGATTGTACTCACAGGGGCTACTCCGAACTTCGTATCGTGCCGTCCCTTTCACTCATATGGTGTATAACACGAGAGTGAAAGGCACAGCACGATACGAAGTTCGACATACAGGGCCAGGGGCGCTACCGCGAATAGCAAACGAAGTTTTCCCTCTCTTTCGCACTTGCAAGTTTGCATATAAGTGAGACAGAGAGGGAAAACTTGGTTTGTGGTTCGCGGTAGTCCTCTGTACCTCTAGTATGAGTTTTTTCGAAACAAAACACAAACGAACGCGTTTACGTTTAGTTTCAATTTCTATGACAAGAAATAGTTTCCACCAAAGGCCACCAGAGGCGTTCTTTGGTTCGTTTGTGTTTTGATTGAAAAAAAAATACTCTAGAAGTTACAGACCTTATATTGTACTACCCGATAGCCATCTCCGTCGATATTTAGCAAAGTTATGACGGATCCAAATTGATATTAAAGGCTTGTTGGAGGATCCAATTAAGTGGAGTCACGCATTGTTAAAACTAGTTTCCCGCTGAAATAAATAATTTTTAAAATTATTTGTAGTCTCATTTATTCAAGGCGAGAGTAAACAGGTAAGCGCGTTCCACCCTAGACCCGAATATCGTATACCTTGATACAATAATATACTGCGCCAGGTACCTACGGCAATCCGGTAGGGTCGGTAGGTCGGTTTACGGCCTGTTAATTTAATGCGCCAGTTTGCGGCCACTTGGATGAGTTGATGAACTGAAAGGATAGTTTCTTGCTTTATCACTACATAGTATAAAACAAAGTCGCTTTCCTATATCCCTATGTATGCTTAAATCTTTAAAACTACGCAACGGATTTTGATGCGGTTTTTTTTAATAGATAATTGAAGAGGAAGGTTTATATGTATAATAACATCCATTAAATAGTGCACCCGTGCGAAGCCGGGGCGAGTCGCTAGTTATTAATATATTTCCATTCAATTGCTACTAATTAAAACGCATACGACTTACTATTTCTTTAGGGCATGTAAAAATCTTTAATTGAAAACACTTCGTTCTTCAGAAGGCCGCAAACTGAAGCAGGCCGCGTAACTGGCCTAGCGACCCTATGTTGTGTCTATAGACTTTAAATGTTGTCTGTTGTAAACGTTAATGTGTGTATTCTCCTTCTTTCTTTCCTTCTAGATGTAAAACTATAAATAAGTACTTATTATGTATGTCCCTTATGTTGTCCCTTCGATGGTCAATAGTTAACGGTTTATGCATGTAAGCTATGCTTTCAGTATTTGAGATATTAATCTACTAATAAATAATAAGGTCATAAAAAAAGCGTTCGCTAAAAAATGCGATACTGAAATTTGCTGCAACTAAATAATGCGTTCGCTATGTTCATCTAACAAATCCATGGATTTATAGCAACGGAGACACTGTTTATGCGGGTTAATACACCAATACAAAATTAAGCTTTGTAGCCCTTAACTTTTGGTATGTCCACCGGAAAGACGCGAACCTAAATCTGACAATGACCCATATACATGACAAACATTGAAACAACCATGTGAACTGTGTAAAAATCGCTGTAATCGCTGATAAACAGACGGCTAAAAACGTTTTCGGGGGGGATAAATCCCAACTATCCCCCCCTCTGGATACGTGCCTGGTTCACATCATTGCCTATGTGTTCGTATGTGTCACAACTATAACTATGACTAACCCGCACTCGTGACATAAAATACTGTACACAGGACGATTTTTACATCGATACAAAGACGCGAGTTTATCGCGACACTAACCATAAAGACTTAACAGTTAAGAGGAAAAACACAGTTTTTAGCTTGATAATGGTCAATTTGGAGTGATGTTTGAAACGATATTTCTTAATGAAAAATCCGAAAAACATTTAAAATTTATGTTATGACATTAGGTCGCAATAGTCCTGTTCTAGATAGTAACACTGAGAAAATGTCAAAGTACGTTTCAATTCAATCAGAAAATCGTCTAAATAGATAAGCGTTTTTAACTGATAAGGACTCTAAATCTATCGAATGATGACACAATATAATACAAATACTCTTTATTACACAACCAACGAAAAAAGCACAGTACAGGCCCTGTACTCCGAACTTCGTATCGTGCCGTCCCTTTCATTCGTATTTATACATGATATGAGTGAAAGGGACGGCACGATACTATGTTCCGATTTCGAAGTTCGTAGTAGCCCCTCAGTAAATAATATACGACTTGCTGCCAAGTCGTATCTCGCGCGACTCAGCGATTCATGTCTCACTCGAACTGTGCGATTTAGAAAGAGGAAGGTAGATTTTTCTCTACTCGCGTCGCATCGCAGCGGCAGTTGTGCTAGCCCCGCAGACGCAACAACATAAAACAGACGAACATCTACATGGTGTCATCTAAGTCGTCTAAATCGCACGTCGCGGGCTGTATCATCGTCGAGTGCGCGTTCAGGGTGAGACGGAACTTGAGTTCGTCGTCCGAGATCAGGTGCTCAGCCTCGATCGGCTGCCGGTTGCCGCAGCCGGCCACTGCCAACGATAAAACAGTATTTTAATAATAATAAAGACTTCCACAACCGTGAGGTGTGCAGTCTCAGGGATTATTTCCTTAACAGCGAGTGTGGGATGCATCGGGACGTAGTAGCAGTAGACGCATCTTTCACTCCGCTTTCCATGGCAAAGGAGAACTGGCGCAGACTTGAAGTATGGAGCACCGAGGAACGCAAGGCGGTATGAAAGAGTAAGGAGCTACACGGGCGGTTCTACAAGGCCCTCACAGGGTCCGACGTAGACCTGCTCGCGTCGGTGAACTGGCTACGTTTCGGGGATCTCTTCGGGGAAACCGAAGGTTTTGTCTGTGCAATTGCGGACGAAGTTATCATGACGAACAACTACCGGAAGTATATCCTGAAGGACGGTACGGTCGACATTTGCATCACTCAGGCATATCATTTCCGGTTGTGGTCATCTTGCTAACGGCGAGTACTTGCACAGACATAACTTAGTAGCCAAGATCATTCACCAGCAACTTGCTCTTTTATACGGTCTTGTGGACTTCGAAGTACCTTACTATAAGTACACACCTGCGCCCGTTCTCGAAAATGGTCGTGCCACGCTCTATTGGGATCGGTCTGTCATCACGGACAGGACTATTGTAGCCAATAAGCCTGATATCGTACTGACAGATCGATCGAAACGCCAGGCAGTGCTCGTTGACATCACCATCCCCCATGACGAGAACCTCGTGAAGGCTGAGAAGGACAAAGTCAGCAAGTACCTAGACTTGGCACACGAGGTGACCGCCATGTGGGATGTTGATACGACGATTATTGTCCCGATAGTCGTCTCTGCGAACGGTCTAATAGCGAAGAGTCTTGACCAACATTTCAAGAGACTCTCGCTAGATGGCTGGGTCAAGGGTCAGATACAGAAGGCGGTACTCCTGGACACGGCGCGGATGGTCAGGAGGTTCCTCTCTGTCGCCCTAACCACCGGTAGCTTAGGCCCCGCCCCGCTGCCGGCGGCACACTAGGTTAGGTTTTTATAATGATTTTATGTTTTGTAAGTGTATTTTTATGTTTTACTTTTTATAAAGATATTGTAAAAACCTAACTTAAGCGAAAGAATAAATAAAGAGATAATAATAATAATAATAAGACATTTATTCCGAATGTTTCTTTCACTATGTTTTGGATTTGTTAAATCAAATCTCTTAATTTGGTGTGCCTATTGGCAAAGGCCTCCTCCAACTCCTTCCAATGTTTCCTATCCCTAGCCACTCTTGTCCAGTAGGGGCCTGCTGATAGCCTTATTTCGTCTTCCCATCTCTTAGCTTGGCGACCCCTTACTCTTTTACCGTCTCTGTTAGAAAACAGTATTTTACTCATAGTCAAATCAGCAACATTTTATTAAACGTCAAAAACGATTCTTGGATGGGTGACCACTTTGAGTGGTTACTAACTGAGCGCTCCCGTGCTTTGGAAGGCACGTTAAGCCGTTGATCCCGGCTGCTGTCTATGATAGCAGTCGTTAAGCCAAGTTAGAGGCCTTCGGGCGGCTTGAGCACTTCTGACAAGTTGCCCACTCACTTGACAAGCCCAATTCCAATATTGGTTGGAAGGTCAGATGGCAGTCGCTTCCGTAAAAACTAGTGCCTACGCCAAATCTCAGGATTAGGTAGCGGACCCTGGGCATCCTTCAGGATGCAACCGTATCAGGATAAGGCTAGGATGATGATGATCGTGTTAGACCCGTGTAAACAAATCTTTTAAGCAAGTGTACAAAGCGCGAGAGTTTAAAACGTTATAAATCTAGGATATTTTCCCCGTATTTGAACTAAATGTAACAAAATGCAGGATATTGGAAAGAATATCTTTAATTAATTATTTCATATAGAGAACAAATAAATAAATAAAATAAATAAACATTAGAGGACAATCTTACACAAATCGAACTAGCCCCACAGTAAGCTCAAGAAGGCTTGTGTTATGGGTACTAGACGACGATATATTTAATAGATATAAATACTTAAATACATAGAAAACATCCAAGACTCAGAAACAAATATTCATGCTCATCACACAAATATTTGCCCTGACCGGGATTCGAACCCAGGACCGTCAGCTTCACAGGCAGGTGCACTACCCACTAGGCTAAACCGGTCGTCAAAAGAAAAAATGAACTGTGATCTGGCACGCACCCTAAGACGGGAATCGAAACCGCGCCCCTTGTTGCCCGGGCTGCTACCGCGAAAGGCATTCGAAATTTTCCCTCTCTGTTGCACTTGCAAGTTTGCACATAGGTGCGACAGAGAGGGAAAACTTCATTTGTGGTTCGCGGTAGCCCCTCATGCCTAGCGCCCCCACGTCTATGTCATCGCATCGAAGAATCTTTGCCTCGCTTTCTGAGCCGCTACTACTAGCGACACCTCTGTTTTTTCAGAATAACAAAACAATTTAACACAATAATTTGATTCGTGACAATATTTTTGATTACTTTGATTATTTTTGTTGGTATGGCCTAACCGTAACATATAAAAGCTTAATTACCTGGACACTTAGTTCTTGAGTTGACCCTGAGCAGTTGCATGATGGATTTGCGTTCGTACACATGGTTGCATACGCTGTTCCGAACCGTGTCCTCGATGGGCCTCTTAGTTATTGGATCAATCTGAATTAAAATAATGAGACATATTAATAAACCTCTCTCACAATAATAATAAACCTCTTTTATTCCTTAATTAAAATTTTACATAATGCTGCGACAAGCACTTGAATTTATACAATATATTTATGTATATGTATATATATATATATATATATATATATTTAATTAAGGCCCCTTTTGGGTAAAGGTCTCCAAATTTTCCCATAAACCTCTGTCTTGAGCAGCTTCTATCCAGGTGCTACCAGCCACCTCAATTAACTCGTCTGACCATCGTTCCTTTGGCCTGCCTCTTTTCCTTTTACCTATTGGCCTTTTCCAGATAGTAACCGTCTTTGTCCATCTTTTACAATACAATACACATACTATTTATTGCACACCTCACACAAATGAATCAGATCAGATACACACAGAATCAAAACAACAACAGTATACAGGTAGAGGTAGACAACAGGTGGTCTTATCGCTAAAGAGTGATCTCTTCCAGACAACCTTATGAGATTTATTTAATTATATGAATATACATGAGTGTATTATGCTTGGCAGTTATGAAGATAAATCTGATGAATGACTCAAAACATTTTGCCAATGTTAGATAAGTTTGAATTGTATATTTACGCAACATTCCATTAATAGTGCATTATTCTAAAAATAATACAACAATACAATACAAATAGTCTATATGCACACCTCAGTAAAAATACAAAATAGCTCTTATTGCTAATGAGTGATCTCCTCCAGAGAACCTATTAGATAATGTTATGAATGTAAGTACATAATTTTATAAAAAATTAATGTTCATAAGGTTAATGATTACTTACCAGTCTATCTTCGGATTCAGTAATAGCAAAGTCAGATTCTTCCAAGTTATCTGAAAAAAAAAAGTACAAGAATACCGAATAGCAAAAAAGTGGCCGAATACCGAATAGTTGCCGAATATTCGTGGCATCTCTATAAAGAACTCACTTCTAGTATCCCTCATGCCCCGTTCAATTCTCTTGTTCATGTCCAACATATATGGGTGCTTGGCAACATTCAGCTTCCTGTTCGCCAACCTGTTGAGGTGTGCACTGAACTTGTCTTGGAGCTCGTCCACATTTGAATAATCTGTTTCACTCTGTGGACAAAACAATACAATACACTATTTACTGCTCAACCTGAACAAAACAGTATCACAGGAAAACAACAAGTCGTCTTATTGCTATTGATATGGTCCAATCTATTCACGAGGACTAGTAACTTTGTAGTGTTCAGTGGAATTGACTTCGCTCTGTACTCATTTGATTTGATTTTTAGACTGATGATCAGAGAACTTAAACATTTCTGAGGATGTTTATGTATTAGATCTTATTATTTTCTTGTTGGCGCTTAGAGATATATCTCACAATATTTTATTATTAGTGTACCTTATTTCTTTTATCTTGATGCTTAGAGACCTTATACATCATCTCTAACAAATCTGGATTGTTATTAGTTTCTTAGTTCTTAGCCTTATTTTTGACATGTAACACTACATTTAATTACTGATATTTTGAGTATTGTTTTATTTTTAATGATATAGATAGATTTTGACTTGTAAAAGTGTTCCTGAGGCTTATTTGCAGAATAAATGTTTTGATTTTGCTAAAGAGCGATCTGTTCTTTTTTAAAAAATTGTTAACAAAGGGTTGTTTCATAAATAAATTTATTATTATTATTATCATCTATTTATTTTGGTTCTTAGGCTAGGTTTTTACAATATCTTTATAAAAAGTAAAATATAAAATTACACTTACAAAACATAAAAATATTATAAAATCCTAACCTAGGGTGCCGCCGGCAGCGAGGCGGGGCCTAAGCTACCGGTGGTTATTATTATTATTATTATTTCCAGACAACCCACTATTAGTCTGTCTGACATGCTATTTGGCTCATAAACATGGGTTTATAATTTACCATTGAAGAAAGTTGTACCGTAGGGAATAAGATAAAGCTTAAGGTTACTTTTGGACTACATACTTTTGCCTTTTCCAAAGCCTGAATGGCTACATCTTCTTGAGCTTCCAGAACACAATAATCCTCCACGTATGATTTGAGCTTCGCGAATTCTGCTTCTTTCTCAACCTCCAGATATTTGGATATATTGTCAGAGCAGAGATAGAGACTCGTCATGCACTGTTTCCTAAGCTCTGCGAGATTCGTATCTGCCATTGTTTAGACTGTTGAAAACAATTAATTGTTTAAGTTTCGAAAAACAATGCAAAGTAATATACAAATTAAATGCCGCGGTTCGTCACGTCATTTTCTCTTCTCCTTTCACTTTGACATTGAATTTACGAACTATTTGAGACAAAGTATCAAAGCGTATCCCAACGGTCCGGCGTAGCAGGAGTGCTACCGTGAACGGCATTCGAAATTTTCCCTCTCTGTCGCACTTGCAAGTTTGCACATAAGTGAGACAGAGAGGGAAACTTCGTTTGTGGTTCGCGGTAGCCCCTCAGTTCGCCATACCATCCGTCGTATGATGTTCGAGTTCGACATATGATCGGAGATCGGTATAAATAAAGTAAAGCGAGATCGGCAGACCAATGGCCTTCGATTTTCTTCCTCTAGCTTGCAGGACCTATGTGATTTCTTAGTTCAAACCTTTGACACATCACAACACCCATAGAAAGTAAATATGCTTTGCCCATCGAAATTATAAATAAAATCACGAAATATTATTAGGGCTTCTCAAGTACCTAAAAACAATATTTTGCTTTTCTTAAAGATAATTTAACCCATCTTACATTTTATCAGTTCATATTTATTGAGTATTTTTAGAGTAATAAATCACCGTGCAAGCTGTTACGTGTTATGGCTTCTTTTTTTAAAACCAGAGGGGCTACCGCGAACCACAAACGAAGTTTTCCCTCTCTGTCTCACTTATATGCAAACTTGCAAGTGCGACAGAGAGGGAAAATTTCGTTTGCTGTCGCGGTAGCGCCCTAGTGCTGTACCAAGTATGTCGTTTCGATTCAGATGACATTTCTGCGATTTGATAAAAATGATTATGTATACAATAAATTGATAACCAAAACCAAATATCAATAATAAATAAAAAATGAAATACAATGTGAATAAATAGTATAATAAAGTAAAAATAATAGTATGATACCATATTTGATGAAGAATATATTAGGCTACATAATCGATTAGATTAATCATTCGTTAATAATCTCTTGATTTGACAGACGATACTCTTAGCAACATCACTACAAACGTCAATTCATAAATGTTAAATATAAAGTTACAAATCACGTGCAAGCATAATCGCGACTTAAACAGCTTTACATTTATCTGTGGTTGGGTAAAGAATTGTCAACCGCCAATGCTCCTAAAAAATTTAAAAAAAAAAGAATTGTCAACAATTGTCAAGTCAAGGTGTCAATATTGTCGAAGGGGCGAGGGGCGGATGTAAAGGAAATAATTATTTAGATTTTCCATTCGAAATATATTTCTTGAAGAAAATAATGTCGTCTCCACCACCAACAAAACCTCCAAGAGGGGTAAAACAAGGAAGAGAAACGGTAAGCCAGGCACCAAAATAGGTACATTTCGAGTAAAACAGGAAGTGAATGAACTCTACCTAATGTGATCTCTACTTTCAGAGTGGACTTTTGATGTCTGTTATTCGAACTTTATCGGCGAGTGAGACTAACGAGCAGCGTGAGAAGGAGAGGGCGAAGCTAGAGAAGGAATATAAAAAGAGTGATGCGAGATTGGACGAGCTGGTGGCCGCCCATGCCCAGGAAATCATGGAAGTTATGCAGGTACCGGACATTAAAAAAAATTATATTCATGTTTCCTCCCAAAGCAAGTTTAAAAAAATATATATTCAACTTTCTTTGGGCGGGCCAAGAAGCGAAAGGGGCCATACCATATTCCACACCTGTTGTCTCCTGGCGAAAAAAATAAACAATAACATTTGTTTTGATTTGTGCGCGGAGGTCTCCGGGATTTGGAGATGACAGATTAAAGATATTTATAGTTTGTTTTTGGGCGAAGGACAGCTATGTCGCCGAATGTAACAAGTTACCTTCCTGCGTCCCTCAGTTATGAGGATACAACATAGAAGAGAAGTACTTAAAATAATTAATTGAGCACATTGGATGTCAGAAATTCAGCAGCGTGCAAGCAGCGCTAGCGTGCTGGGGGCAGCGCACGGACGCGGCGGCGGCGCGCCTGGCCGCGTGCCGCTCGCTGCTGCGCGTGCGCCGCCACGAGCTGCGCCGCCTGTGGCAGGACGCGCGCACGCACCACCACGCGCTGCACATGCTCACCATCATGTATGTTTCAACCAAATACTTAATATATTCATTGACCTACTCCCAAACTAAGCAAAGCTTGTACTATGGGTACTGCGATGTACATACTTATAAAGATAAATAAATTTTGTTTTGCAATTTACTTTGTTTTGCAGACATATCTTTCGTAGAATGTGTTTCGCAGAATTTTCATTTCATAGAAAATGTTTCTTTCATAAGGATCGCAGTTCTAACCTAACCTACTTTTGGGTTCTACGCAATGGCATTTGCTAAAGTATGAAATGAAAATTCTGCAAAATGATACATTTTATGAAAGATTTTTCTGCAAAACAAGGGGACACGTAAATGGTCTTTGGATGTAGCTGAGACAATGCTAGATTGTGATCATTTGATGGGTTTCTATCCATATGGATAGCCACACTATGTTATAAGTTGTAAAAGGAGTCTCCATCCCTATTTTAACATTATCGATTGTCTTACAGATAAAAAACAAATGGTTGTCTCTGTCAGTCTTTATGATATTAACATAAGAATGAACCTCACTTGGCCTGTTGACAAGAGTTTTTTTTTTCACTTTAATTGTACAGTCAGCATCATATAGGGCCTATGCACACCGGGTTTTTTAAACGCGCCGTCGACGCGCGTTCCTCTACTTCTATCGGCTACTGTAAACATGGTAGTAGAACGCGCGTTTAAAAAACGCGGTGTGCATAGGCCAATAATTGTAGCAGTCCAAGTAGCCAAACATATTGCAACGCATCTATTATCCTAGGAATAAGGTTGTATTTTGATATATTTGGCTACTTATTACTAAATATATGATGCTGAGCGTACAGTGCACGAGCGCGGGTTAGCCATAGTTGTAGTTGTGACACATACTAACACATAGACAACGTGAACTCATAGCTCCTACGCTGACGCACACATAGACAATGTGCATGTATATCCCAACACACAACCATGACTCACCCGCGTTCGTGAGATAAAAATCAACCTCTATTACTAAGACTCCGCTGTCCTGTGACGGACGGACGTCCATCTGTCCGTCTGTCACCAGAGTGTATCTCATGAACCGTGATAGACAGTTGAAATTGTCACAGATGATGTATTTCTGTTGCCGCTGTAACAATAAATACTAAAAAACAGAATTAAGATAATTATTTAAGGGGGCTCCCATACAACAAACGCCATTTTTTTGCCGTTTTTATAGATAATGGTACGGAACCCTTCGTGCGCGAGTCCGACTCGCACTTGGCCGGTTTTTTTATCTGGGTTAATCAACTTTTTCTTGTTGTTATTCTGTCCCGTCAGCGAGGAGACAACAGTAACCGAATTTCTTATAAAAATGTTTATAATATGGACTTCAAGCATGCTCAACAGATGACCCATGTCGAAATGGATTGTTGCTCATTGCTAAAACTCATGTCTGGTAGATTCCTATAAAATCACAGTTTTAAAGAGTGACTCAGGAGACGTAACCATGGTAACAGGCAACAAAGAATAGTTGATCCACCCATCTATTCCCATTGAAATAAGATCCAAACATGTATACATATTTATGATCTTGACTTGGGTGTAAATGTGTTTGTGCAGCGAACGCGTGGTGGTGTCGGAGCGCGACATCCGCGAGCACCTGTCGCGCGGGCACGTGCTCGCTTGCGCGCACTCGCTGCGCTCGGCGCTGGACACGGCCTCAACAACACTGTCCCATGTCACTGCGCTCAACACCACCAGGACCCACCTCGAGGTACAAAAATAACCTTCATCTCAGTAAACTCTGTCAGAGTGGTCGTAGTTGTTTAGATGCTGTATATACACGGCTGATCTTCGTTTCCGGCTTCGTGTCTCTCCATTTCTGACGGCTGCTAGCATTGCGAGGTACAAATTATATCCTTATAAAAAACCCATTTTTCGTCCGTCTAAATGTATCCGGACAGGAGTTTATGTTATCACAAGGCGCACTTACAAATACCCATAAACATTAACATTTGCTCTAAGGATTGGCGA
This sequence comes from Epiblema foenella, assembly GCA_963556455.1. Classification (NCBI taxonomy): domain Eukaryota; kingdom Metazoa; phylum Arthropoda; class Insecta; order Lepidoptera; family Tortricidae; genus Epiblema; species Epiblema foenella. Next base: position 5,157,708 of record OY747105.1, read on the forward strand.
CACATGGTCGTCGTGGTATGGTTAACATATGGTCGAGGGAGGCGATGTCTGAGATACGCATCATACTCGTGAATGGGTGCTGTTTGTTGTGTCTGTTTGTTAATGTTTGCAAGGACTAGTAACTTCGTACTAGTGTGCAGTGGAATTGACATGATGAGAGACTTCGCTCTGTTTTCATTTGATTTTTTATTTTTAGACTGACGCTCAGAGACCTTATACATCTCTGAAGATATTTATTTATTAGATTTTATTATTTTCATGTTGACGCTTAGAGATATATCTCACAATATTTTACGAGTATTATGATTAGCGAACCATATTACTTTTTATCCTGACGCTTATAGACCTTTAGTTAGTTTTATTTTTGACATGTAACACTACATTTAATTAATGATACTTTGATTTTGACTTGTAAAAGTGCCCTTGAGGCCTGTTTGCAGAATAAATGTTTTGATTTTGATTTTTACACTGCTCAAAACGCGATGATCGCCGTAAACGCACTAACGTGACTCATGCGTGACGTTTTTAACTCATAACCTTTCCCTTTTGTCACTGTGTTTAAGGTGCATCAGCGTATTTTGAGCGGTGAACCTTTACTGAGGAAACGACAGGCCATCATTTTGGGCATGTGTGTCCATATTGTGTGCTATGTGGCGCTATTTTTGTAATCCTAAGTTGATTGAATCTTTCGTCTATATGTATTAAAAGTAAACATATAGTCTATCTTGTGTTGCGTCCCGTGGGTCATGTACCTACGGTGCTGTCTGAAAACCGGTGCTGTAGGGAAGAGATTTAAAACCTCTGCATACGATTCACCGCCGCGAAAACGTTATTTGTGTGTTCAATGTATTGTGCGTTTATTCTTTTTGCATCTGTGTGTCTCCTTCAGTGAATAAATGTTTTTTTTTTCTTTTTTTTCTTTACTACATTGACTGAATGTATTTGTTAATTGGGTGGATCAACTATTCTTTATTACTTGTTACCATGGTTACGTGTCCTGAGTCACTCTTTAAAACTGATTTTATAGTTTTAGCGATGAGTATAAATCCATTTCGACATGGAGCGTGCTTGAAGTTCATATTATATATTTTTTCTAAGACTATTACTGTTGTCTCCTCGCTAACAGGACTGAATAACAACAACGAAAAGTTGATTGATTCAATTGCTTGAAGTCATGACTGGTAATTTATGGTGCGCAGGGCAAAAAGCACGAGCTAGTGTCAGTGATACTCCGGCGTCTCTCGTCGGCGTTGTACGGCGAGACCGCGCCGTTCACACGCCGCATGTCGGCGCGACGCCGGACCGCATTATTGCTGGCTGGTAAATATATATTATATAGGTACTAGGCTCGGGACTTTTGAATGCTCGCCGTGGTTCTAGATTTTTTTTTTAATTTATTCAATAATTGCAACCATGGTATTACAAGGTCTTATTTCTAAACATTGAGCAGGTACATCATGGACCCTGTTAGGGTGTAGCAATTTATATTAATCTAATCTAATGTAAGTATTCTAAGTTATGGTAACTGCAGGTTAACAATAAAAATGAGTTAAATAAGATAATATGATGAGAATAATTTAACGGAGAATCCGCGGGGTCGCCATTATGTTAAAATATTTTTTTCAAAGTCAAAATAGATAAGTACATATTAACTTGTGTGTATATAATTATACTAAAACACTACTATTGGTAAACAAAATAAATTAAAACAAATACTTTAAGCTGCTATATGCTTAATTAAGTAAATCATATATATCCTTCAAGAAAAGAGCGTATGCCCTTCTGAAAGGCCGGCAACGCACTTGCGACTCCTCTGGTGTTGCAGGTGTATATGAGCGACGGTAATAGGATTTTCACCACATGGCATATTTTTTGCCTTGTTTCTTTTGGAGTCAACAAACCTATTTATGAATAATAATAATAATAATAATAAGGCGTAGGGATGTGACGACCCCATCGCCCACTGGTTTTCCAGTGCAATCAGTCAACGTAAGGCGGCTTGTGGCGAGCTGTTAGGGAGTAGCGGCCCTACGTACCTGAGTGCTCCTGGGGGTGGCCTGTGGTTGGTGGGACAGGCCCCCCCGCCTCTGGCTTGCCTTAACCGGCCGTCCAGAGTGGAGTCGCAAGAGCTGATGCTCGAGGGTGGATGTGGTCACCTAAGTGGCGAGTTGGCTATATGTTTAAAGTCCAGTGCCACCTCTCCACCCCCAGCTCTCTGACCGGTGTTGCCCTTAGGCCATTTTATAATGTCGCTATTTTATGGGGGCCCATCTAGCAGAGAGCGAGTCACCGTCTGCCGGAAATAAATATCTGAGACAGTTTTATTAGGCAGGCGTCCGTTGTCTCACGCAATAGCCCAGCCAGTAATTCATCATTTTCACCCAATAACCCAGTTCATTTAGGCTCCATCAACCAGAAATAGTCCCTGTGCACCCTGGCGGGTGCTGTCTCTGTGTGCGTCCCATGACACGGGCAGGGACAGTATCCGCTCGGTGTATCCCTTGCATTTCATTAAAGTGTCAAAAGGGCCTCTACGTGTTGGCTATGTGGTACTCGTTTGGTACTTCGGTGCCTCGGTACTTCGGCTCCGCGCACACCTCCCAAAGGTCCGGGATACCATTGTCCCGTGAACGGGAAAGACATACAAATAATAATAAATATTAGAGGACAATCTTACACAAATCGAACTAGCCCCACAGTAAGCTCAAGAAGGCTTGTGTTATGGGTACGACGATATATTTAATAGATATAAATACTTAAATACATAGAAAACATCCAAGACTCAGAAACAAATATTCATGCTCATCACACAAATATTTGCCCTGACCGGGATTCGAACCCAGGACCGTCAGCTTCACAGGCAGCTATGAAACTGGATAACATGGGCAATTATACAATTAAAATTATCCTTTTCACACCTGCTATTCAGAAAAGAGTTATTGTTGCGCTCGAATGAGGGATCAAAGATGTACTTTCTTCCCTCATTTGAGGACAACAATGATTCTTTTCCTCATAGAAGGTGTGAAAACCAGTATGTGACACTCTGTAGTAAAATCATTTGTAAGATATTTCATGTTTTTAGCAGCGGGCCTCATAGACGGTGTGAAAAGCAGTATGTGTCACACGGTAGCAAAATTATTTCCGTCTTGGGCGTAAAACCTTGAATCCCTCGCTACGCTCAAGATTCTACTTTAGAATCCTGAGCGTAGCGAGAGTTATTGTAGGATCTTTCGCTTCACTCAGAATTCAATTCGCCCTCGCCGTAAATATATTATTTTGCTCCCTTGAAATACAATCTACTATTCCCTCCCAGTTTCGATCCCTGATGTACAACTTGTTTCACAGAGTTGACGAAGAGCGAAGAAGTAACCGACGCGTATCTACAAGACATCACCCCCGAGTTCGAGGCCTCGCTCAGCGAGGAAGACAAGACCTTCGAGACCACAGTGATGATCTCACTCGAGGCCCTAGGTGTACTCGATCAGCTGAAGGAAGCCACTGAGGTAAGATTTTGAACCTTATTTCTTAAGAATAGTACCAATAATAGTAATAATAAGACGTTTATTCAATGATTGTATACATTTACAGGCAACCAAGACAGGTACAAAAAACAAAGTATACAAAAACAATAGGGATGTTGACTCAAAATTTATTGGTATCTAAATTATATCCAAAAGAAAGAAGACATAAAACTATGCCAAATGGTGAAAATCCCATTAAAATATCTCAAAAAATAACGAAGCTACAACCGTTAGAATGTTGTTAATAAGAGTGAGAAAGCACTAATTTGTAGTGACGTCACTGACTTAAAGCGCCATAGTAAATGAAGATCGTTCCATATAGAGGTGCGTTTTGCGAAAAAGGGACAGAACATGCCCCCACTTAAAACTTTGATGACTTGTAATTATGTAATTATTTATTTTTTTGAGTTACTTTTTTCGCTATTTGGTTGAGAATTTGATCCTTTTTCGAGAAAATTTGAAGTAGTTGAGTTTCTTACTTAGTGTCAACATCCCTATTGAAAGGGTAGGTGGCTCAACTTGTGTCTGTACCAAGAGACCACTAGAGACTACCAGTATCAGTATTGAGGTTAGAACATAGCGTCTTTGAGTAATCATTGGTTCATAGGTATTATAGAGATATATATATTTACATGTGTACTAAGCTAATAAAAGTTGTGTTTTGTCTCACACAAACGTTAAAGTGACAGATAAAGACAACAAATTTTAACGGCATTTTAGCTAAAATAGTTACTAGACTTTGCCCGCGACACACTGCAATATCACATTTTCTCCATATTTAAACCTACAATTGCTAAATGTGGCATTGGAATTACATTTCATGTGCTCTGCCTACCCCTTTTGGGAATACAGGCGTCAGTTTATGTATGTATGTATGTGTTTGCCCGCGACTTCCGCGTAAACTTCCACTCCCTATTTCATCTGTTCCAGGGATGATTCTCGGGAGAAAAACTATCCTAAATGTTAAACCAGGCTATAAACTCGTTGTATATCAAGTTTCATCATAATCCGTTTACCTGTTTTTGCTTGATTGATGAACGAACATGCATACATCTAAAATTTCGCATATAAATATTAGTAGAACTAATAGGATTAGTAGAGAATTAAAAACTAAAACTGAGAATTAAAATAGTAGATTGTGTCTCAAGGGAGCAAAATGATATATTTACGGCGAGGGCGATATATTGAATTCTGAGTGACGCGAAAGATTCTACAATATAATCCTGAGCGTAGGTAGCGAGGGATTATAAAGTAGAATCTTGAGCGTAGCGAGGGATTCAAGTGTTTACGCCCAAGACGGAAATAATTTTGCTACCGAGTTGCACATACTGCATTTCACAGCTTCTATGAGGAAATAGTAGATTGTGTCTCAAGGGAGCAAAATGATATATTTACGGCGAGGGCGGTATATTGAATTCTGAGTGACGCGAAAGATTCTACAATAGAATCCTGAGCGTAGCGAGGAATTCTAAAGTAAAATCTTGAGCGTAGCGAGGGATTCAAATGTTTACGCCCAAGACGGAAATAATTTTGCTACCGTGTGACACATACTGCTTTTCACACCGTCTATGAAGCCTGCTAAAAACATGAGAACTCTTACAAATAATTTAACTACTGAGTGGCACATACTGCATTTCACAGCTTCTATGAGGAAAAGAGTCATTGTTGTCCTCAAATGAGGGAAGAAAAGTACATCATTTTCGGGTAGGCATAGAAACACGTCAACACATCATCGTTAATAATTTATTGATTTAAAATAGTAAAAATAATATTTTTGCCCTAAAGTCAAAATTAAACTAATGTCTAGTTGACCTGTGCACCTACCAGCAGTTTTCTTGGCTCTACTCCATAAGCAACACTTTTTGGTAACTGGCACATATATTCACTGTGGAATGGAAGCTGTCAAACAATCCGTGGTGGAGATGGCAGAGTGTTTCAATGCAAGGATGGCGGAGTTCCAGGCTCGGATGGAAACAGCCACTCCCGATAACCCCACTGTGTCGTCCCTGGTTGCTGATTTTAATGCCTTCCGGGAGTTCACATTGAAGGCGGTGGAGGCTCTGCAGCGGCAAGTGGAATTGTTAAGTCGGCAGGTTGATAATCAGGAGATGCGGTCTCGGCGTAAAATACTCTTGTTCCATGGCATGCCTGAGACTACGGGCGAGGACACCTCGGTGAGAGTGTTGGATATTTTAAAAACACATCTTAAGAGCACCCTGACTGCTGATTGTATAGCTCGGAGTCATCGCATGGGCCGGCCTCGTAAAAACCAAACTAGGTGCATAGTGGTTAAGTTCCGGGACTCTGCTGATCGGGATGCCATTTGGTTTGGGAAAACTGGTTTTAAGGGGTCAGGCATAATCGTCTCCGAATTCCTGACGAAGACACGACACGAACTTTTCATGGCTGCCAGGGAGCGCTTCGGGGTCCGGAGCTGTTACACGCGTGATGGCAACGTGTATGTGCTCGGCAACGACGGCGAGCGCCGCTGCGTGACCTCCCGCGTCGACCTCGATCAGAGGCAAGCTGCGCCCGTGTCTTCACTGGAGGCTACTAAGGGAGCTGGCGATGTAGCTGGGCCATCTCTAAGCCAGCAGGCTAAACAAAGGCCTAAGAGACAGGCGGCTATGAAACCCCGCGCTTAACTTTCTTTTTTGTGCTGTCCTATTTACCTTAGTACCCACTATTTTGATCCAGGACTCACTTTCTGTTTTGGCCGTGTTATAACCTATTCTAAAAGTACCTTCATTTATTTATCTAACCGGTTTTACATTTTATTTTTGCCGTGTATATATTTTAAGTTTCTGGTTTGAAGTTTGACTTGACACTGACACTTGACAACGAGTGACAGTTGGCAAGTCTTTGAATGTTGCCATTTAAAATTTACGTTTCGTTTTACGTTAATCTACCGTTTTTTGTGTTGTATTAAGTTGTTTTCGATGTCAAATCTCTGTACTGCTGGCGGGTAGCCGGGTCCTGTATTTCGTGCATTTTATTTGATCTGTTATTTGATATATTTTCATACTTTATTTATTTTTATATTATATTTTTATATTTTATATGCATCAAAGGCAATGCTTCTATCCGATGATACGAGTAGTGATAATGATTTTGTTTCTTTTTCTTCTGATCTGGACTCCAACGATAGTTTCCATAGTCTCCCTCCCCCTCTTAATGACGTTCTTGACCAACAACTTTCTGACGTTCCTCATAATTTTAATGTAGTTCACATCAACGCGCAGAGCATTCCAGCCCACTTTAACGATTTTTTAATGACTTTTAACCGTAGTACAATTGACGCAATTCTCATTTCTGAATCCTGGCTCAAACCTTGTCTGCCGTCTACAGCTTATTCTTTGCCTGGCTTTTGCCTGGTGCGGAATGATCGGACTGGTAGGGGAGGTGGTGGTGTAGCAATTTATCTCCGTTCTCATATCCCATATTCAATATTAAGTATGTCAGCTCAATCCTCTTTCTCAGACGCTGCAGAGTATTTATTTCTTGAGTTAAGCTTATCTCGCTCAAAAGTTCTTCTAGGTGTTTTTTATTCTCCCTCGCTCCAAGTTAATTACTTCGCCTCACTTGAAAAGCTTCTCGAAGACTATATGCCGTCTTACAACCATCATATTGTAATGGGCGATTTTAATACTTGCCTTCTTAAAAACGACTTCCGTTCAAAATCTCTTAAATCCCTCGTTGATGCTTGCAACATGTCCATTTTACCTTCTGGTCCCACGCATCATTTCCCAAATTGTTCGCCGTCGCTTCTCGATCTCACTCTAGTCTCCTCATTGGATCATGTTGTAAAGTATAATCAATACTCTGCAGACGCTTTTTCTTATCACCATTTGCTTCTTTTGTCTTATAAAATCCGTCCCCCTAAAGTTAAACCCAAAGTTCTTCTGCTGCGCAATTTTAGTCGAATGTGTGTTGAGAAGCTTCGTGAGGATGCCCTTAAAGTCGACTGGAATCAGATTATTGGGGCGGATACTGTGGATGAGAAAGTTTCTCTTTTAAATTCTACCCTAATTCAACTCTACGATATCCACGCTCCAATACGTCCAGTTAAGATCAAGCATCTTCCTGCCCCCTGGCTCACGGAGGACATTAGGTCTCTAATCGCTAAGAAAAATTTAGCAAAATCCAAATATAAAGGGAACGCTTCTGACAAAAACAAAGTCAGGTATCACTCGTTGCGTAATCGGTGCAGTACCATTTGCCGTGATGCTCAAAGGCGCCACATACACATGTCCGTTGAGAATTCCGGGGACCCTGGCAAAATCTGGAAGTTTCTGAAGTCACTTGGAGTTGGGAAATCTCCTCTTAATTCAAATAATACGAACGTCGATTTCGACCAGCTTAACCAGCACTTTTCTTCTTCTGCCGTGTTTTCCGGGCCAGTTAAGAGTGATACTCTTAACTCTCTTTCAAGTATCCCAGCTCCTGACTTTCCTCCTTTTTCTCTTGTTCAATTCACTGACAGTGATGTTAAGAAGAACGTATTAGCCATTTCATCCAATGCCGTAGGAGTTGATGACGTTAGCCGTAGTATGATCATCCCTCTTCTTGATCTTCTTGTCCCAGTTATTACCAACATCCTTAATACTTCCATTTCCTCTAATGTATTCCCTTCAATGTGGAAAGATGCTGATGTCATTCCTCTTCCTAAAAAACCCAATCCTTCTTCTTTCTCGGATTATCGCCCCATCTCGATTTTACCTTTCCTCTCCAAAGTTCTTGAGCGCCTAGTACATCAGCAATTGAGTTCTTTTCTGAACAGATATGAGCTCATGGATCCATTCCAGTCCGGTTTCCGTCCTGGTCATAGTACGGCTACCGCTCTAGTAAAGATTTCCGATGACATCCGGGCAGGCATGGACAACCGTAAAGTAACAGTTTTGTCGCTGCTTGATTTCAGCAATGCATTTAACACGGTTGATTTTGAAATTCTACTTGGTTTATTGCGTTCTCTTAACATATCTCCTGCGGTGATTAACTGGTTTCGTAGTTATTTAACTGGTCGCAGACAGCGTGTTAAGGTTGATTCTTTCCGATCTTCATGGTGCAGCACATTGGCTGGCGTTCCGCAAGGTGGTGTGCTGTCTCCGCTCCTTTTCTCCATCTTTATTAATCATATTACTGACAAAATTTCCTCTTCATATCACCTTTACGCTGATGACCTCCAAATTTACTCTCAGGGGTCTGTTTCCGATTTGCCGCAGATTATCAGCTCCACAAATTCTGATCTGCAGTATATTTTTAATTGGAGCAGGCTGTATGGACTTAAAGTTAATCCGATTAAAACGCAAGCTATAGTCATAGGAAGTCCAAAACTTGTTTCTAGGATTGATTTTGCCAATTTACCAGCCATTGAATTTGATGGCGTTCAGATTCCCTTTTCCCATCAGGTGAAGAACCTTGGTGTTATTATGGACCGCACTCTCTCGTGGATACCTCATGTGAGCGAGGTGAGCAGGAGAATGTTTGCTGCAGTAGGTTCGCTTCGTCGACTCCGTAATTTCTTGCCACACGCCACTAAAATTGCGCTAGCCCAATCTCTACTTCTTCCGATATTAGATTATGCTGACATTTGCTTTCTTGATCTCACCGAGGACCAGCTAAATAAACTTGAACGTCTCCAAAACCTTTGTATCAGGTTCATATTTGGCTTGCGCAAGTATGACCACGTCTCTAACTTCCGTTCTCAACTCAAGTGGCTTCCTATTCGTCTTCGTCGCGACTCTCATATTCTCGCCCTTCTTTATGGCATACTTTTTAACCCAGCAACTCCTCAATATCTTAAGGAACGTTTTTCGCATCTCTCTTCCGTAAGGTCCTCTCAAAATCATCTTCTTGCTCCACCACCATCTTCCTCTAAATTCTATAATAGATCATTTACCTTTCGTGCTGTTCGGCTTTGGAATGCTTTGCCGTTGGATTTGAGGTGTGCGAAATCACTTCCTGTTTTTAAAAATGCTTTGAAACTTCATTTCTTGTCCCTCTCTTGATTGCCTTTGGATTTATATATGTATTTGTGTATAATATATATATGTATATAAATATTTATATATGTATGTATCTATTGTATTTGTATATATATAATATAGTTATTAGTTGTATTAATTTATTATATAGTATAGATCATTGTATATCTATCTCTCTGCTAAATATGCACTACCTGTTAACTTTCTTTTTCTGAATTTCCTGCTACCCAAAGGTTGTCTGGAAGAGATCGCTTTTTAGCGATAAGACCGCCTGTTGTTTGCATTATTGTCAGAGTTCAAATTTGTTTTAACATTTCCATTTTGTATAGTGCACAATAAAGTATATTATTATTATTATTATTATTATCTTTGATCCCACATTCGAAGGCAACAATAAATCTTTTCTGAATAGCAGGTGTGAAAAATAAATTTTGTCTCGTCACAGAAATTCAAAGTCCAGATTCAGGACGAGCTCCTAACCGTGATTGAGTCCGTGTCGCGCCGGATCATAGAAGAGGGCGACGTGGAGCCGGACGTGCCGGACATACCGGACGCGCCGGACGGTCCGGACGGTCCGGACGGTCCGGATGAAGCGGTCGAGAACTCGAAGCCGTTGCGCCTGGTGAATGCATTGGTGGAACAGTTTAGGGCTTGCGCTGCGAGGAATAAAAGGTGAGATCGAAATATATTTTATTCTAGAAACTGTCTAGATTATTGTTATTTTACGTTTTGACGATCTTATTGTGAATTTATTATACTTAAGTTTCGATATTTGACGTTTTAAGTATAATTACATCAGTAAATTGCTCTGAATTTAGCTTAAAATGATGTTATATGGGTCATTGTCAGCTGTAAAAACAAAAGTTGTCCACCCGCTGGTCAATAATTAGCGGCTTATGTACATGTAAGTTATGTTTTTATTATAGTTACGGAAACACCGTTTGTGCGGGTTACTAGACCAATCCAAAATTAAGCTTTTTGGCCCTTAACTTTTGATATGTCTACCGAAAAGACGCGAACCTAAATCTGATAATGACCCATATAACTGACGTACAAAAGTACTTGTTGAGTTTGGACTTCGAATTTGATTCCGTTTAACTTTTATCGTTTTGTGTGAGTGAGATTGATCCCTATTATTGAATTTGCCGACCGGTTTAGTCTGGTGGTTAGTGGCCTTGTCTACGAAGCTAACGGTCCTGGGTTCGTATGGGTCAGGGCAAATATTTATGTGATGAGCATGAATATTTGTTTCTGACTTTTGGATATTTTCTGTTTATTTATATATATATAAATAGGCATATCGGTACTAGACCCATAGTACAAGCTTTTCTTAGTATTTAAGTTTGAATTAGGTTGATTCGTGTAAATTGATGTAGATTTGTGTAAGAATGTCCACAAATATATGTGATGGAGACGCGGTATATATTCTTTTGTCAAACATGCAATGACGTTATGTTCGTTATAACAGGCTTCAAAGTATCATGTTTCCGGCGGAACAACTCGAGAGAACTGTATAGGAAATTCATACAAAATTGAAGGCCTAGGCCGGGAAGTATATATTTTTTTAATTTTAATGTATGCCGTCTGTGTTCATGAACAGGGCTGCGACCGCGAAAGCACTATCATATTTTTTCTCAGTCGCTCAAATGACATTTCTCATTGGAGCGATAGAAAGAGAAAATACGATAGTGCTTTCGCGGTAGCGCCCCAGGCTAAAAACGCTGAATTATATTTTTTTATTTTCATTCTAATGGCTGAACGGTTCTCGACCCAAATATCCGCGTTAATGCCTATTACACACGCACTGATATTAAGAATACAAATCTGTATCTGTTGTGTTGATGAATAAATTTAAAATATTGTCTATACGTAAGTCACCGGAGACCATAGACAATATTTGAAATCCTCTGCATTTATTTTATTTATTATCAAAATTAAGATTCTTATTATCAGGTCGTGGTATTCTAATAATAATTTAATAAATCTATTCGAACACTACACACGCGAAATACGGACGATTTCCGTAAAAAAAAACGTTATAGAGGGATTGGACGGAAGATTAAGTTTTTTGAGAGGGGTATTTATTTATTACATGCCATATGTTTGAGAAAAGCACTATACAAGCCTCGGCGCGAACAGCGATTGTCGGCCTCGTATCTCTAGACTCGGCAATCCCCTATTTCACGGCCTCTGCAATAATGTCCTATTTATTTATTGGCCCTGTTTGTTTGCAGATTATTGCAGTTGTGGCGAGCGGCGTTACAGAAACACCGCATATCTGACTCGTGTCTTCATACAGAAATACACTACTGGAGCGCTGTGCAGCAAGTCGTAAGTGACCAGTATTCATCCCTTTCTAACACTTTCGCGTCATAAAGAGACAGATATATTATTTTGTTTTTATCGCGCAATAAATGCGGCAATAATTACATAAACGTCATTTCACAGAGTGAACATATCTTTTCATTAGACCCCGTTATCTTGTCGCACAGAAATTGTTTTTCAGTAGAACGTGAATGTATTTTTTATCGACTATCTAAATGTCGATACTGTATGTCACTGATAATTTCTACTACTTATTACTTTTGTATATGTATTGTAATAATAAACGAAGAAATAAAAGTCTAGGGTGTTAGTTAGTGAGGATGTATCATAGTTTTTCCACAATAATTACAATAAACTTTAGTAAATCTTTTATCTAAGGTTATCGCTTCACGGAAGAGAGGTTATCTACTTATTTGTAAACAAAAAGTTTTCATGAAGATTGAGCATAGACTTAAAAGGCGAAAATTCAATTGCAAATATAAACATCGTTATCAAGAAGGTCGATAATAAAAACATTCACGCTCTACTGAAAAACAATTTCAGTGCGACAAGATAACGGGGTCTACTTTTCATAAATGTCTGACAGACAGCATCGTTTGTGCCCTTGTACGACGATTTAACTAATAGGTCAATCAACTTTTTCTTGTTGTTATTCTGTCCCGTCAGCGAGGAGACAATAATAACCGAGTTTCTTAGAAAAATGTTTATAATATGGCCTTCAAGCATGCTCAAGAGATGACCCATGTCCAAATGGATTTATCCTCATCGCTAAAACTCATGTTTGGTAGATTTAAACCCTATAAAATCACGGTTTTAAAGAGTGACTCAGGAGACGTAACCATGGCAGCGAGCAACAGAGAATAGTTGATCCACCCTAATACATTGTGGATGATATAGTTTTTGTTCTCTAAAATTCCAATTACATTGTACAATTCTCTGTTTTGTGCAATAAAGTTTAACCTGTGGAATGTTATGCTGAGGCGAGACCTTCTTGTGACTATTTTGTGTTTTTGTAACGTTATTTTATATATAATAATATATATATAATATTTTTCTTCTTCTTTTTATGACGTCATACATATGCATTACAAATTCAATTTTATGTATATATCGAGTGCAAGTCGAAAAAAAAAACTTATGGACTGGACTAAGTAGGACATAAATAAAAAAATATCTTACACCGCTTACCTACACGGAGCGGAAGAATTAGTCAGAAGTTCAGAATGTAGAGGATTGCCTGATGACGGGTATGGGAGGACGAGATTTTGCGAGGCGGGCAATCATGTTGGATACAATTGACAACCACTAGCTTACTTGGTAATGACCCTGTCTGCGAAGCTGGTGGTCCCGGTTTCGAATCCCGGTCAGAGGATTTATTTGTGTGGTGAACTCGAATATTTGTTCCTGAGTTTCGGATGTTTTTTTATGTATTTAAGTATCTATTTATCTATATAAAGATTATAAAGAACCCATAGTACAAACATTGCTTATTTTGGGACTAGGTCGATTTGTGTAAGATTATCCACATTTTTCTCATTTTAACATTAATTAAGTAAGTGTTTTATTTGTCAAAATAGATTAGAGAGTGTGGTGTGGCACTATGTACGCCGTTAGGCATACAATTTTAAAAAAAATTATGAAGTTAGATATCACAATGCTTAAATGGGTTATACGCGGATTTAGGTTCGCGTCTTTTCTGTGGACATACCAAAAGTTAAGGGCTACAAAGCTTAATTTTGGATTGGACCAGTAACCCGCATAAACAGTGTCTCCGTTTCTATAAATCCCTGTAATAAAAACATAGCTAACATGCACATAAGCCATTAACTATTGACCACAGGAGGGACGACTTTTGTTTTTTTTCAACTAAGTATGACCCAAATATAAGAATAAGCTTGACTAACAACTAATATGTCCCGGATATACATTAAATTCGTATTGTTTTTGTTTCAGCTCCAACTTTTACTGACGGATTATCTCCAAATCGAGAGCGTAACGCTTGCGGCTTCAAGGTCTAGTGGTTCTGCGGATGCCCATACCGAGTTGCGTATCGCGGATTATTTCGCTAAGAAGCGCGTTCAACGCCGCCGGGAGAAACTCTTCAAGCTTAGCGGTGAGTCATTGACGAGCTGCATATGTTTCATTATAGTAAGGGAGGCCACGATGCTAAATGTGGATTAACTCGAACGTCGTTGGGACCTATTCTATTTTGAAGATTGGACGATAGGAAAAAAGGCTGTATGATGTGTAGCCCTTCGCCGGTGAAATCAGCGTCTATAAAATAAACAATGTTAAAAAAACAGTAACAAGAACATATTTCAAGCCGTCAGATATTGATAGTGTATCTTTAATCACGGGTATATGTTAATTAGCCGGTTTGCATGTTAGGGGTGGCCGTAGGAAACAGTAGAACATTGGATAAAAAATAAATAATCGAGCGCATCAAATTTTCAGAGATGATGATAAGAAGACCGATTTTTACGGTGTCCTTATACTGACGATTGGACGCGACTCACGTTCTTGGTGGCTTTTATAAAGTAAAAAAAATAGAAGTGGAACAGGGCTTTTAAATGGTAAAGGTACTGACTGAGAGTGCAAGGTCTCCCCCAAGTCTTAATGAGGGCTACCGTTTTTGTGCCAACCAGTTGGCGCCACTGCGTTCCAAGTCCAGATGTTAAAGTTTATTGGTTATTATGGGCGTGAAAACAAAGTTTATATTGAAATTGTATTTAATACCTACATTAAAACCGTACCTACCGTAAAAATATCGAACATCCCTTATTGTAGCGCAGTCCCGTTTTTTTCGGAAAAAGTAGCACATAAGTTTACGAACGATAAAATTCTCTCAAAGCACTGAAATTTGTTGACCCGTAATTCATATTTGCCTTAATTCATCTCGGGCAAAATAGTCACCATATTATTCTAATACCATATTAACCAGAGTAGCGCACCTACAAAGTATGAGATATGACATTTCGGAGGTCTGACATCACACTAGCGCCTCTAGCGGCGAATTTTTTTTTTTAATTTTTTTTTTATTATTATTAAAGTTCCAAATAATTTAACGCAGAGTTTGAAATTGCTTAACTGCTAAAGCCATGAATGGCTTATTTACAGCTACAGTTCGGACTAGGACTTACATTACATCCAGTTCATTGGTAAACTACAAGAAAGTACTTATCACAAGGCGTAGTCATAATTATTACATGACATAAAATATTTGTTAAGATCTTTCAGTAATTTAGCGTTGGATAGGTATGAATCTTGTATGTGTGTTGGGAGGCTATTTATTATTTATTTATTATTAATTCATACGCGGAAGCCTCGGAAGCGTATTGACGCGCTCGATTAAATGTCGAAATTCCCTCTTGGGCTCCCCTACCATTGCGACTTTATACACTATTAATTTTACCTATACACCAATAATCCTTGACCTCTTAGGGCCTGGTCACGATTTCGAGCGGCAGCGGTTTTCTTAATACATTTCCTGTGATCCCAATCCCAACCCAACTAAGCGCAGTGCGATGCGCGTTTCAACCGTGCAATGACCGCGCCAAGTCGTGGCCGGGCTGTTATAGTAGATTGTGTCTCAAGGGAGCAAAATAATTACGGCGAGGGTGGTATATTGAATTCTGAGTGAAGCGAAAGATTTTACAATAGAATCCTGCGCGTAGCGAGTCAAGTGTTTACGGCCAAGACGGAAATAATTTTGCTACCGTGTGACACGTAACGCTTTTCACACCGCCTGTGAGGCACGTTGGTAAATACATGAAATGTCTTACAAATAATTTTGCTGCAGATTGGCACACAGGAAAGAGTCATTGTTGCACTCAAATAAGGGAAGAAAAGTACGACTCTGATCCCTCATTCAAGGGCAAGGATGACTCTTTTCTGAATAGCAGGTGCGAAGAGTTAATAACGCTCACGTATCTTGACTTGACAGAGGGGCTACCGCGAACTGAGAACGAACGAAGTTCGAATGTCTCCCACTCTGTTGCACTTGCTAATTCGTGCGAGGCTCAGGATTATTACGGCCTAATATCATAAATATTGTAGGGCGAAAATCAACCGTGTCCAGCATCCACACAGCCACGACCAGTAACAAGAGTGTACGAGGGCGAATATTCAGCGTTTTTACGGCGGTTATTTTTCGTCATTGTCGTTTCATTAAATATTGTTAAAGGAGACGATGATCAGAGTAAACTTTTGTTAAAAGCATAAACCAATATCGGGTCCGAGTCTTATTTGATCAATATTTTCCCTGGTTTATCCCAACTTTGGGTAGTTAACCTTGAGTCGACAATGACTTTAGAAACGAGCGTTTCAAACGCTCGGAGAATCGCCCACGAGTGAGAATAACAATAGTATAGATAACATGTGTTCCGCGTTTGTGTCAGTGGGCGTGACGCCGGCCGTGAGCACTGTGTCGCGCCGCTACCCGCTCGTGTGCCGGCCCGAGCCCGCGCTGCTGCACGTGCTGCTGCCCACGCTGCACGCGCTCACGCACGACATCGAGCTCGTCGTGTGAGTACCTGGGACGGGGACGGGGCACCAACAAAAAAAAATTAAATCAAACATTTATTCTGCAAATTCGGTTTAGCCTAGTGGGTAGTGCACCTACCTGTGAAGCTGACGGTCCTGGGTTCGAATCCCGGTCAGGGCAAATATTTGTGTGATGAGCATGAATATTTGTTCTTGAGTCTTGGATGTTTTCTATGTATTTAAGTATTTATATCTATTAAATATATCGTCGTCTAGTACCCATAACACAAGCCTTCTTGAGCTTACTGTGGGGCTAGTTCGATTTGTGTAAGATTGTCCACTAATATTTATTTATTTATTTAAATAGGCCACAAGGTCACTTTTACATGTCAAAGTATTAATTTACAATTTAAGAAAGTCTGACTATAAGAATAAATTTTTCATGTCAGAATATTAATTTACAGTTGAAGAAAAAATAATAATTTCGAGATTACAAACATAACAAAATTAATGTCATAACTACAGTGAAAATAAATTTGCAAAGTTATCTATTACGAATATTGCAACATCAGTAAAGTTAGAGATGTATAAGGTCTCAGTCTGATTAAACAAAGAGTATAATGAAATTCATATAATATCCCAGAGATGTGGGTCTACTTACGATTAATGCTGCCATACACGCTAAGAGAAACCGTTACAATCCGACTGTACCGTTTAAAATTGCGCCGATAATCGTGCGTCGATGTGTGTGTGTAATAAAAACCTACAGTTTTACAATTGTTTGAAACTGTACCGTTGAACCCAGTATGAACATTTTATGTGAAAGTTTGATAAATCGGAATCGAAGGAAATTGTGCCGATAATCGTAAGTCCACACACGACAACGTTTCGATTTGTCGGTGCAATTTAAACGCCTTTACTGATCGATCAAGGTTCAATATGGCGCTGGCGAAAATGGTACCACTCTGCCGGTTGGTTGGTTTTTGTTGAACTGAACACTTCAGTGTCATTATGGACGCAAGAAGAACATTGGTTATTTTTACAAAATATGGCAATAATAAAGGAAAAATACTGACGGTCGATGGGGCCAGAAACTGCTTGAGTGGCGTCCACGCACCGGAAGACGAGCTGTCGGGAGGCCTCCGACGAGGTGGAGTGATGACCTGGTGAAGGTCGCGGGAATCCGGTGGAAACGAACGGCACAGGACCGGTCTAAATGGCGAGCCTTGGGGGAGGCCTATGTTCAGCAGTGGACGTCTTTCGGCTGAAATGATGATGATGATGAAGCGAATATTGAAGAATTAACTATAAATGTATTGCAGGGGCGGCGAATGTTCGCTGCGAGCGTTCATCACCGACTACGTGCGCTCAGGGGAGAGCGAGCGACTCGCGAGCGAAGCGAGGGCTGCTATAGAGGCCGCGATGAAACCCGCGGCGTGGCGCGAGCGAGCGCCGCCCGAGCCGCCGGGCGCTACGTAAGTATTCATATTCATTTATTAATCATATTGTAACATGATCATTACATGGTATCAGTTAATACAATAATAAAGAAGTCTGAAGACCCCAAAAAATTAAAACCATGCTGCAGACTAGCAAAAAAGCTTAAAAAAAAACAAAAAAGTAGGACTGCATGTAAATGAAGACAAAACAAAAGTAATGACGAACAGACAGCCTATTCAGACCGTGTTGGATTCTATACCAATTGATATATGTCGAAGACTACATTTATTTAGGCCATACAATTTCTCAAATCTTGCACTGAAAAAGAAGTCGATAGACGAACAAAAAGCACATGGAATAAATATTGGTCCTTGAAAGAAAATTTTAAAAGCAAAATGCCTACCAAATTAAAAACAAAAGGTATGAAAATTTGCCTACTCTCACTTATGCATGTCCAACCTGGCCGAACAGACTGAAGATATGTCAGAGAGGAATAGAGAGAAGCTAAGTCAAAAACAGGGCAATAAGAAAAATGACCAAAGCCACAGATGTAGCCAAACAAGCACTACGACTCAAGTGGAGGTGAGCAGGGCATACACAAAGAGTGACAGATGAAAGATGAACGAAGATTGTAACAAACTGGTACCCCATGGATCATACACGACGGAAAGGAAGACCACTCTCAAGACGGAGTGATGATATCAAAAAGGTAACAGGAAGCTGCTGGACAATAACAGCAAAAAACAGGGAAACCTGAAAAGCTTTGGAGGAGGCTTTCACCGCTCCAGGCGGTCCTTATACAGAAGAGGATGAAAAGTGAAAATGGTTATTTCTAAAAATACTACAAAGACATTTATTTTCATTTCTTTAATTTATAATGTACAAAAACACGATTTAGGGAAATAAAAGCTTATCTTATATAATACTCGACTTTTTCGTTGAGGTTAAAATCAAAACAGCAGACACCAGTCTTATCGTTAGTGATAGTATGAGAAGCCTATTATTTCAAGAACTGGTAGACCTAAAGTGATCGTATACCTCGACACCTGATGATAGTTAGAAAGGCTCAGGGGGGAATGATTCGTCATCTACTTGGAAGTGAGGAACAAACGCTTGCTTGCTTGCTTGCTTATACGTATAACACCATCATGACTCATTTTCATTAACCATTAATATTAACATCAAATTTTAGAACACGTTAATAAATATATATTCAATAAATTGATACATGCTTGTAACATTTTGTATTACAACATCCACGTCAAAGGTAGGCGTTTTTAAATCATGTCCTAGTAGACTGAATTCAAAAAATTATGACAAATAAAAATTATGAGAGTCCCGTAGCGGCGTCCCGACGCCGCTAAAATACGTAAATTCCCATACGTATTCAGAAAAGAAACAACTATAGTTACAGATGCATTTCTTTAATTTGTGCCTCTCTTAGGAAAACCAAAAACGTGTAAAAAAACTGTACGCCAGTGACGGGTGTTCCGTGTAGCGGGTAGTCTGCCCCGGGATCTCTGGTCTTCAACTTTTCCCGTCATAATATTTCTCTACTGGCTATCCAAAGAAGGTCGTGAGAGGTGTTCGAAATATATGAGGATACGGTCCTGACATACTGTCGATAGTCGACAACTTAACGTAGCTGAATGGACTCGTTTGTGCGTTCGCCTTGCAGTCCATGGTATTAGAGATTGTCTCTCAAAATATTGAATATGTGAAGAGTTTGTATAATGATAATTTTTGTTGAAGTAAAAAGGTCATGACAATTTAAATCTGGCATAAAAGGAAAAAATGTTAAATAATGACGTTTAATTAAATGACGATACAAACTGCGATACAATACGTCTGTCATTCATGTAAACATTGTGAAAAGATCGTTTATTTAGTATTTTGTAAATTTTCTTGGGGTTGTGGATATATATATGTCGCCGACTCAAACCGTATATTTTCTTATACTGAAGAACGTACTACAGGTTTAAGTTCAGTTGTTGTTTATTTTTTTACTGTGTTATGTCAACTCAAAACAGGAGCCACGTCGCGTGACGTCACGCGGCCAAAGTCACGTGGTCAGCGCACAGTAGTTTTTTAAAATTAATTTTTTAGTCCTTTTTCTTGAAAAATATGAAAAAATAAGAGTTTTATGCAACTCTCCAACATGAGACGAATCTAATGATATATCATTTATTAAAATCGGACCATAACTGTAGATCTGATGAGGTGTACAAACCTTTGTGAAAATGAGGTCTGCTTAAACTGATCTGAATACAGTGGAATCCGGATAATGCGACAGTCAAGGGACCAGATATATTACGTCGCACTAATAGAACGTCGCACAAAATGGAATGATTTACTTTGATTATGTTTGGTATGAAATTTAACGTGTGGGAATTTCGAAGTCGTTAAAAGCGGTCAAATGTTATAAGCGAAGTTGTTATAAGCGGATTCGTTATAAGCGGATTCTACTGTATTTGATTGGTCAATGAAACATAAGACATTTTTGTTTCAACAACGTAGAAAATGGGCCATATTTCTATGACAGTCAGTTTTGTATGACGTTACCACTAACTTCCACTCCTTATTTCATTCTTCCGAGGAATGATTTTCGGGGTAAAGAGTATCCTATTTGTTAATCCAAGCTATAAACTCGTTGTATACTAAGTTTCATTTTAATACGTTTAGCCGATTTCGCGTTATTGAGTTATAAACATTTAAACTTTTGCATTTACCACTTAAACCCGTTTTTAAATATTCTGAATCGAGGAGTACACTCGGGAGGGTGAGTGGTGAGTGGTAATGAAGGAACTACAGTACAGAGGAGCTACTCCGACTTTCGTATCGTGCCGTCTCTTTCATTCATATAGTGTATAACACGAGAGTGAAAGGGACGGTACGACATGAAGTTCGGATTCCGAAGTTCAGAGCAGCCCCTCAGGTGAAGTGTTGTGCTATTATTACAATTACGATTTAAAACGGGCCTTCTCATTTGAAACTCGATTACGATCACGACACACCACACTCACAGTATCAATACGCGCTGTTTTCGGAATGAACTCACGTATTGATACTGGACTTGATTGGGCGGACTGTGGTACTGACGGTGACACTGTGCGAAAAAAGCGAACCAGGAAGAAGGTAGATTGCTAGGGTGTGTGGGTAGACCACAATTAAAACTCGCAGTCCGTCAGTTAATCCTTGATAATGGCGCTTGCAACAGTGCCGAAATATCGGGAACCCCGGTTCAAATCGTAATTGTAATGTAAATGACTATGTGAGCTTGAAATGTTATATAGTGTTATTATTGTGACCGCTATGCGGCAGGCACGGCGTGCGGCTGGTGTTCTCGTGCTGCGCGCCGGGCTGGGCGGCGGCGCGGCGCTGCGCGCTGGCGGCGCGGCGCTGCGGCGGCTGCGGCGCGGCGCACGCGCTGCGCGCGCTGCCGGCGGCGCTGGGCGCGCTGGCCGCCGCCGCGCGCGCCGCGCACGCGCGCCTGCAGCCGCCCGCGCACGCGCCCGCGCGCGCCGCGCGCTGGCTCGCCGACGACGACATCGTCAGGTTCCTGCAGACGCTGCCCAACTGGCGGGCCGTGGTCGAGCCCGAGGTGGACATCAATGAACAGGTCAGTTATACGTTGTTGTACGACAGCCGCCGGCCGGTGTTCTCGTGTTGCTTGGCGCGGTGAGCGCAATAGTGTAGGGGTGTAAATCTAATATAATATACTAGACTTACACCGCTGTACGCGAACGGCTCCAGCCGCCCGGTGATTGGTGGACGATGACATTGTGCTGTTTCTACGGACGATGCCTAATTGAGGAGCTGTCTGAATCCCGCACAGGCCAATAAAAATGTCCAGGTAACCTTTGGGTTATTCTACGAGCAACCAATATGATGACCCGGCAGATTTTACTTGGCATGTAATATTATAATTATTCACCCAGTAAATAGTTTTCGTAATCTTTTGGGTTCATAATTCATATTCGACCCGGACTTGGTCCAAACTCTAACAAACCTATGCCTAAATTTAACGTCCTACATAAATTCTTAGCTGTAACGTTATCCACACTCAGTAGCAATTAAATTAGGTGAATTTCTATGGAAAATCGACATAAAGTGTACACATTTTATTTGTTCTTATCAAACTCACTTCTAAGAATAACAAAACGATATGATATTGTGAGGTTTCTAAAGATTGTGGACCCAGTTGCCCCTGCAAAAAATTAACATATAAATTTTAGAAAACGTCAAATAACATATGTTATATTATATCTCACTGTAATATACAAAATTACCAACTATTACAACACGCTGAAATATGACCATAAGAACAATCATGACTAAGACAGTTACATGGTGACCCTGTAACCACGTGATTTACAACTTTTCCTTCGGCATACAGGAGCTGAGACAAGCCTACGAGCGCGAGGCCGAGATCCTCGGCTCGAGTCTCGGCGACGGCGCCGTGTCCCGCCGCGAGATCGTCAGCGATATCAACGCTTTAGGCGATCTCGCTCTGCTCTGCGAGTCTATGGTGAGTTTTAAAGGGTATATATATCACTAGCTTTGTCATGGAGCTGAGACAAGCCTACGAGCGCGAGGTCGAGATCCTCGGCTCGAGTCTCGGCGACAGAGCCGTGTCTCGCCGTGAGATCGTCGGCGACATCAACGCTCTGGGCGATCTCGCGCTGCTCTGCGAGTCTATGGTGAGTTTTAAAGGGTATATATATCACTAGCTTTGTCATGGAGCTGAGACAAGCGTACGAGCGCGAGGTCGAGATCCTCGGCTCGAGTCTCGGCGACAGAGCCGTGTCTCGCCGTGAGATCGTCGGCGACATCAACGCTCTAGGCGATCTCCCGCTGCTCTGCGATTCTATGGTGAGTTATAGAGGATATACGTATCACTAGCTTTGTCATGGAGCTGAGACAAGCGTACGAGCGCGAGGTCTAGATCCTCGGCTCGAGTCTCGGCGACAGAGCCGTGTCTCGCCGTGAGATCGTCGGCGACATCAACGCTCTAGGCGATCTCCCGCTGCTCTGCGATTCTATGGTGAGTTATAGAGGATATACGTATCACTAGCTTTGTCATGGAGCTGAGACAAGCGTACGAGCGCGAGGTCTAGATCCTCAGCCCTGTCTCGCCATGAGATCGTCGGTGACATCAACGCTCTAGGCGATCTCGCAGAGGCGAGCCTATAGTAAGTTATATTAGATTCAGATAGAATTTAATTGCTATGAAACCCGCATAGCGAGCGCTGCGTTACTTGTCTCAGCTCGAGATTCATGATAGGTAGGTCGCTACATGGGTTTCTGTGGTACACCAAGACTTAAGTCTAGCAGCGAAAGTGTTAAAAATGTCAATAAAACAAACCACTATGATCCCTAGGAGTGGCTGGCCGCGAACATCCGGTCGCTTCCGGGGCTGCTGGCGGCGCCGTCCGGCGGCGTCCGGCTGGCGCTGCCGGACAAGCTGCGCGACGACATCTCCGCTGCGGCCGCCATCTTTGACGAGATCTCACACAAGTGTCTACTCTTCCTACACCTGGAGGTATTTAAACAATTCTCTTTTTCCTGTCAGAGTTAAGCTACATTTATTGTTATTATTATTCAAAATCTTGACTATGAGTTTTTATTTGTCATTTTCTTGATTCAATGATATGTGATGACCAGAGACCGAAATTTTCGTGGCATTTTTGAGCTGTCATAGTGAATTCCTATTTACCGACTTCAATTTATGGTAAGTAATCGCTAAAAATACGTAAATTCAAAATATATCTAACTAATGTATGGTAGCGAATGTAAAAATGCTGTCAATGAATATATTTACTTAATTACTAATTTGTTCAATTAATTATGGACTAGTAAAGAATATCTCTTAAGCAAATAAAATAATTATATTTAAATTAATACTAAAAGTATTTGAGTAATATGTTAAAAATGCCGCATTGGATGAAACTCGATAATTCGAAAACAACCTTATATGTATGAGAACTGGAACTACTATGGAATGAACTGTCGCCTGCGGTATTTCCGGACCAATATGAAAAGGAAAGGCCGGTAACGCACTTGTGACTCCTCTGGCGTTGCAGGTGTTTATGGGCGACGGTAATTGCTTACCATCAGGCGATCCGTCTGCTCGTTTGCCCCCTATAACAAAAAAAAACCTTATATGTATGTACAAAATAAAAAATTAGAAACATAAAATATATGAAGGGTCTAATATATGTTTTCCTCATAGACGTATGAAGAGCAGTATGTGCCTCTTGGTAGCAGAATTATTTGCAAGACATTTCACGTTTTAGCAGCGGGCCTCATATGCGGTGCGAAAAGCAGTATGTGTCACACGGTAGTAATTTTTTTTCTGGTTGAGCGTAAACACATGAATCCCTCGCTACGCTCAAGATTGTATTTTAGAATCTTTCACTTCACTCAGGATTCAATATACCGCCCCCGCCGTAAACATACCATTTTGTTCCCTTGAGACACAATTCACTATTACCCGCACAGATGCGTATCCAGTGCTTCCACTACCTGGGGCAGGGCGCGGCCTCGGACGAGGAGGCGGGCGGCGCGGGCGGGCTCGCGCATGCGCTGCTCGCCTTCCACGAGCACGCGCACAACGTGCTGGCGCCGCCGCGCAGAGCGGTCAGTACCACACCTTACACACCACCAGCACAATGCGGCCTTATACATCACCAGCACCAGGCTTCGTTATACATCCCCAGCACCATGCGTTCTTATAAATACATCACCAGCATCACGTGGTCTTATACATACCAGCACCATGCGTGGTTATACATCGCCAGCATCACGCTTCCTTATATATCGCCGGCACCATGTATCCTTATAACTACATCACCAGCAACACGTGGTCTTATACATCGCCAGCACCACGCGTCCTTATACATCGCCGGCACCATGCATCCTTATAAATACATCACCAGCATCACGTGGTTTTATACATCGCCAGCACCATGCGTGGTTATACATCGCCAGCACCACGCGTCCTTATACATCGCCGGCATCACGCGTCCTTATACATGGCCGGCACCATGCATCATTATAAATACATCACCGGCATCTCGGGGTCTTATACATCGCCAGCACCACGCGTCCTTATACATCACCAGCACCACACGTCCTTATTTCGTCGTCAAGGGATCCAGTTCATAAATATATATACTTGATTCAAAAATATCTGAGAAACCGCATGCACTTGACAATAAAGTCGTGTTATATATTTTCCACCACTTTTTCTGTGTATTTTTTTCGAATTCGACTGTACAAGCCTAGTACATAGTTGGCATTAGACGGTGGTCGTTACATTTACATAGAAATTAAAAAAAACCAAATAGTCAAAATCCTTATCGCTATTAAAACTGTACGTTTTTAAAAGATTTTTTATCGAAAGTACAGTAGTACCCAACTGATATGGCTTACCGATGTACCTGCGCAGAAGATGAATTTTTAAAGCGTGGGAAATGCTATTGACCAATCGGCACGCTCCACGCACCGCGCTTCTTTTTCCTGTACCGGGTCCGCAGCTGCCGCCATGTTAGCGCCCGCCGCGTGGCATGTTAGTCAGCCGCCATACTTCTGATCGAGTGCACACGCATTATGAACAGTGTATT
Organism: Epiblema foenella; assembly: GCA_963556455.1. Taxonomy (NCBI): domain Eukaryota; kingdom Metazoa; phylum Arthropoda; class Insecta; order Lepidoptera; family Tortricidae; genus Epiblema; species Epiblema foenella. Next base: position 5,183,085 of record OY747105.1, read on the forward strand.
ATGAACCTTATAGTAGTGATCTAAGGTTAATTGTAAGTTTTAAGCATTCTTTCGTTAATCTTCGGAGCGATACTTTCTTTTCTGCGCGAACGAAGATTCGCCTTATCAGTTGGGTACTACTGTAACTGTTTTTTTTTTCAGTTTCTATGAAAATAAATATGATCGTTACCAGAGATGTATTTATTAACTTGTTTGACAGTACATTTTCAACGGCATCGGCGAGATGATGTCCGCCGGCGTGGTGTGGCGCTGGCAGTGCGCCGACGCGGAGCTGGCCGGCGGCACGCTGGCCACGCTCAGGCACTGCCTCGCCGCGCTCTCGCTCCCGCACGCCGGCCTTCAGCGGGCGCACGAGTATTCCCGTCTCCTTCTAGCGATGCCCGAACCCGAGGTACACTTACACGTTACATACCAGCGGCTGTGGTCTGACAATCCGGATCGTGATGACACACACACTTACGTCTGCATACCGCCGATAGGCTGATGACGTAGGTCGTATCACCCACACTACTTACCAATGTACCGGATTGCCATACCTGGCGCAGTATATTAGAGGCCTTTCAAGTATTACGTAAGCACTACAGGGGGACGGGGGGGTTTATGCTTTGCTTATTTTTGTTGACATGGGGGGTGGCGGGGTCTAGATGGTGATTACGTCAGCAATAGTTTTTTTTTTTACACAAATGGCAACCCACACATTGCATTGTCTATACTTGAAAATGAAACGCATTTTCGGGGATTCTCACAAATAATATATAATTGTTTACGTAAATTAATATTGCGTGCGTCTTCTAACCTAAATCTTTTTTCGTATTTCTAGAATTAAAACTGCTGCTCATGAATCAAAAAATAGTAGTTACCAACGTTTACGTAAGCATGGTGGGGGGGGGGGGGGTGAGAACTTTGCTTACTTTTGCTGACAAGGGGGATGGAGGGTAAATAATTGTAATAAATCTGCTTACGTAATACTTGACAGTTAGTTAACTGTCACTTATTCTGATCTTTCGTGCGAATAATGCGAATTCAATGTGTGTGTTTACGACCTTCTCCTTTGTTTACCTAATTTCTAATCTTAAAAAACAAGGTATACAGGTTTCCAAAAATGTACTCGCGACGGCGACGAGTTTAATTCAAGATAATTTGCGCGTTTCATTCGTATTTTACTTTAGCTTCGCTATTTTTGATTATTATTATTTTATTTATCAACAGGAAATAATAGCGTCGATACGCGAGAAAGGGGCGCAGTTCTCTGAGCTGGAATACCTCAACGCGTTCAAGGTAATAGCGGCGCGGCGCGGCCTCTCTCAGGCCGATATGAGACCTCACCTGAAAGCCCTGGCCAGTGCACTGGGGCACGTGGGGGTCACAGTGTGAGACACTGTGAGACTAGTGCCGTGAGGGGACATCGTAAGGCACTAGTGCCGTGAGGGGTCACTGAGGCACCAGTGTCGTGCGGTTTACTGTGAGACTAGTGCCGTAAGGGGACATCGTAAGGCACTAGTGCCGTAAGGGGTCACCGTGAAGCACTAGTGCCGTGCGGTTTTAATGTGAGACTAGTGCCGTGAGGGGACATCGTAAGGCACTAGTGCCGTGAGGGAACATCGTAAGGCACTAGTGCCGTGAGGGAACATCGTAAGGCACAAGCGCCTTGCAGGTTACTGTGAGACTAGTGCCGTGAGCGGACACCGCGAGGGACTAGAGCAGTGGGGGGGGGGGGATGCACCGTGAGATATTAGTGCCGCGAGGGGTCCCTATAAGGCACTAGTGCCGTGAGGGGACACTGTGAGGTAATAAGTACTATGTTTAACCGACTAACAAATTATAATTATAAAAGTACTACATTATTTATAAAAGCACTAATTAATATTGTCTACTTTTAGGTATCTAGTTGACATTTAATTTATGTATTCTTTTTGGTAAAATACCTCTGTTAATTATTTTACCTAAGTATAATCCGTTAAATCAGGAACACGATATTTATCGCGATATTTGAAGTTAAAAATACCTATGTATAGGTAAATATATACATATAACGCGTACGTTACAAATATCGTCTATAGATATAGATTATTTTTAAATTTATTTATGTTACAGAAACTTTGTCGCAATGTATTTTAATTATTAAATAACTATTAAATTGCATTTTGTGTTTTCGTAATTAACGACGGCTCACTTGAAATTACCTTATTAATATTTTTTTATTCGGTGATGTGATTAAGATTATAGTAACATCGGCGAGTTTTTATTTAGCAGTTGCAGCAAAGAATATAAAATATTTATTATGAAATGAGAAAAAACAGAAACACATACCATGAAGATCCACAGCGCAGGTTTCGTCCAACCACAACAAAAAATATCCACCACAGGTTTCGTCAATTTATGCTACAAAGAATTAACCTTTTCGCCGCCATTGAATTGATATAAAGTCATTACATTTAGGCCGGGTTTTATAAAGATCCGTTAGACCAAATGTCGGATCAAATTCCAGTAACTCAGTACATTTTTTGACATAACAAACCGACATAAGGTCTAACGGATCATATTCATATTCATATTTATTTATTCATAAAATATACAAAAATTTTACATGTCAGAAGATTGTTACAATAATTTAATTATGTCGATTAAATAAATAAAAAAATGATGATGATGATGATGAAGAAGAAATGATGATGATGATGAATGATCTTTATAAAACCGAGCCTTAGTGCCCCACACGCCATGACTTCATATCAAGTCGATTATATTAGCAACCTACGTACTGACTCCTGATCCTGACTGTCAGGATGGCGGGTGTACCTTCACTTTGTAATAACTTTAAATACGGAAGGGTATAATTTTTTTGGTAAAGTGGTACAAAATAGTACAAATTCAGTACAAATTTTTCGTACACTTTATTTAAATATTTGTTAAGGTACACCCGCCAACCTGACTCTCACAGTAAGATTCATTTTCAGTCTTTGGCTACAACGACCTTGGTGTGTAAAATACCATTTACAAAATCTACTGCCGCGGTGAGGAGGTTACTGCCTTATAAGTTTTAAAATATTTTTATTTCAAATTATTACAAAAGCATCGGTAATACCAATAAAGTGATTAAAGGATACTATGACTTTATAAAAGTTTTAGATAGTGACATAGTCATTTCTTGATTTGATTGTGTGTAGTAGAATTTAAGCGGAAAAAAGCAGTTTTTGTTTGAAAATGATCGACTTGGAGTGATGTATGAAACGATATTTTTTAATGAAAAATCCAGAACATACATTTAAAATGTATGACATTAGGTCGCAATAGTCCTGTTCTAGATAGTAACACTGAGAAAATGTCAAGATACCTGTAAATTCAAACAGAAAATTGTCTAAATAGATGAGCATTTTTTAACTCATAAGGGCTTTTAAGGCGATTTAAATATCACTGACTGCTACAGGGCGGCTGCTATAGGGATGTTGATTCAAAACTCCATAAAACTAGTGGCTCTGTGAGCTGTAGACCTCGTGAGTGAGATTTTTTATCATTTCCAAAATCTGACATTATAAAAAAGATCAATTATGAATATCGAACCTACTAACAAAATTTCACGAGAAGCGGTTGAAAAATGCGACCTGTCAAACCGAAATTCGGACGCAGAAACTTACAAAATCTTTAAAATAAAAATTGTTTTTGAAAATTTCCAAAAACTGACTCGACAAAAAAATTCTATATAATTACCGGACCTGCTCACAATATTTCACGAGAATCGTTTGCGAAATGCGACCTCTAGAGGAGAACAAACTGAAATTCGCCCGCAGAAACTTACAAAATCATTGATAAAAAATTGTTTTTGAAAATTTCCAAAAACTGACTCGACAAAAAAATTCTATATAATTATCGAACCTGCTCACGAAATTTCACGAGAATCGGTTGAGAATTGCGACCTGTAGACGAGAACAAACGGAAATCCAAACATACGAAAGCATTTTTGTCGAAGCTGAAGCAGAGACCTTTGTTTCACTCGGTAAATTACTCCAAAAGAAAGAAAGCAAAAAATATGCCAAATGGTGAAAATCGTATTCAAATATCTCAAAAAATAACGAAGCTACAACCGTTTTAATGTTGCTGGTTAGAGAGAGAAAGTGCGACATATCAGTGATGTCATTGACCACGAGCGCCATGGTAAATGGGTCATACTTAGTTGAACAAAAAAGGCCGTCCCTTCTGTGGTCAATAGTTAACGGCTTATGTGCATGTTAGCTATGTTTTTATTACAGGGATTTATAGAAACGGAGACACTGTTTATGCGGGTCACTGGTCCAATCCAAAACTAAGCTTTGTAGCGTTTAACTTTTTGGTATGTCCACAGAAAAAACGCGAACCTAAATCTGTGTATGACCCAAATGACGATCGTTCTAATACAAAGGTGTGTTTTGTGGAAAAGGGACAGAGTATAAAACTTTGAAGCCTAATAATTATTTAATCTTTTGAGTTACTTTTTTCGCATTTGATTAGGAATTTGATTCTTTTTAGAGAATATTCGAACTTATTGATTTTTGGGTGGATCAACTTTTTTTGTGCTGTTATCTTGACTCGTTGTCCAAGGGACACTAGTGCCGCAGTTTGTTCAAAAAAATGTTGTGTTAAGTTCTACAAATATGCTTAGTAGATGGACCATTATGGAAATAACTTATAAGTACCACAAATACGTATGTTTGATGAACTCCAATAGCATAAAATGTCGATTGAATTCCAATTTTGTGCCCTGGACAACTAGACGTAACCACGGCAACGAGTGGCACTAAAAAGTTGATTTACCCTTTTCCTTATTTGGTGTCAATATCCATTGTAGTAGTATCCCTTATATCCCTATTATGATGTGACACCATGCAATATACCACAATATACCTAACCCAAACTTGTCAAACAAATGATCTCTTGTATTCAAGCTATAACCACAATTTCACGTCAACAGACATAAATCAAACCACCCGGACAGAAATCCACGGGAAACACGAAATAAAAACAGACAAGTAAATTCTTGTCGAGTTTCATACAGAAGCGTCGGCTATTGTAAAAGTTGACGGCGTTTGTGTCGGGCTGTGTGTCGAACTCATCAAACTTGGACTGTCGGAACTTGAGCGTCGAAAGTCGAAATATAATATTGTGCAATTTTTGCGCGGGAAACGGGTGTTGCGAGTTGTGAGCTCGACATGAGTTTGCCATTTTGTTCATGGGACAGTGGATGTTGACAGATTTAGTGAATTTTATTTAATGTAAAGCTTTTGTTTGGAAAGCACGCGCGATCTGGTATGGTAGGCTCTGAAATTAAGAGCGCAGAAGTAGCGCGGTCCCGTTTTGTTCGGAAAAAAGGAGGAAATGTTTCCGAAAGACAAATCTGGCTCAAAGCCCTGATTTGCCATAATCAAGCTCAGGTATTGCAAAGTAGTCACCATATTGTTCCAATTAAATATTAACCCGCGTAGCGCAACCACAAACAGTGACATTTGACGTTTCGGAGACCCCACGCTACACTAGCGCCTCTAGCGGCGAATCCATACGCGATAGCCCTCATTCTTGGCATAAGCCGTCCTCTCTCGGCGAAAAAAATGAACAATAGCATTCTTTTGTTATGATCCCTGTGATCCCAGGGACCGGTAGACGACGGGATAAACGGGTAGCGAATGAATCCCGACTCACTTTCACATTGCAACCGGGATTATATTAAAAACAGACACTTGGGTTTTAAAAGGGTTTTTAAATTTTACAAAAGCGAATGCCATCTTAACTTTCGACTCTATAGGCTTCTTGGAATTAGACGGATTTCGAAAATTGGCCGAAAAGCTGCTTCATAGTTTTTTTTTTATTTCTAACACTGCGAACCAACGACCTGAGCCTGTACTCCGTACTTCGTACTATGCCGTCCCTTTCAATCCCGTGTTATACCTACACTATGTGAGTGAAAGGGATGGCACGATATATTCAGAGTATTAGAATTACGATTTGAAACGGGATATTTACCATGTATATTTGTATTTTTGAGTTCCCGTTAATCCTTGATAATGGCGCTTGCAACAGTGCTAAAATATCGGGAACTCAAAAATACAAATATACATGGTAAATATCCCGTTTCAAATCGTAATTCTAATGTAAATGACCATGTAAGCTTGAAATCTTATAATATTCAGAGTAGCCTCTGGCAGATTGAAAGTCGTGTGCTCGGCGGCAGAGCTCTATTAACCTTTTCTGCGCTCTGTCAAATACAAACGCTGTCACTCACACGCCATGAGATGGGTGTCAAACGCGAAGTTGAACCCTATATTTATGCATGTAGGCTGATATCGCATTGGAGTAGGCGAGACGGTATATATGTCGTAGGCGTCGAAAAGGTTAAGGGTCTTTGTTCTTAGCTCCAATAAGTGTAGTTTAAGGAGTACCAACAACTGCTAGATTATGATAGACTTACATAATAATACAAAGTAAATTAATGGAACTCACAGATAGAGACAAAACAAGGAATTTCAATTTTAAGTTAAAGTGGATTAAAAAATAAGTTCGCTAGTTTTCGCCTTACTTTTTTAAGTTTAGAAATAAACAAGTAAAACACAGGAATTTAAAACAGGTAACATTGTCGCGACGTAATTGCATTACGTTCGAGTCGCCGCAAGTTACTAACTTTACTACGCGGGACTCTAGCTCAGTGGCGTAGCAAAAGGGGGGCGGCGGGGGCGGACCGCACCGGGTGTCACCTTTTTTGGGGTGACACCCACCCGGTCTCTCAACTTTAAGAACAATGTACAAACAAAAAATAAATAAACCGCCAAATCCACTAGCACTAGCTCAGCTCTATGTATAATTCGGGGATTCCCGCAAAATAGCCTGACGCTGTCGTGGGGGATTCCCCGTCCCATACTCGCGATCTTTGACCTTTGACATCTCAGTTCAGTTGCAACATTTCTCATTTCTGAGTTTGCAGCTGTCAAAGCTAGAAAGAAGAAATTTTAATTGTATAACAATTCCTTTTCTGTTTTAGTTATTATTGTGTTATAACGCGGCCTACTCAAACTGTGCCGCCGGCCATCCCTAGTAAAGCCCGCGGATTGGAGGAATCTCGCGCTGCACCGCAACAGCCAATCGCGGCTGAGAATTGGAACGCACCGCGCGTGAGCGATTCGGTTAAGATACGTTCCCGCCGCTCCCGCGCAGTCCGACCGCCGACGCGCTACGATAATGTTCGTTTCCAATAAGAGTAAATATTAAGTTACAGTTATCTCTTGTTTTGTCGTAACAGTGTATCATCCATACAATAAACTGTTGTAAACTGTGCGTCTTGTGTTTGCACTTGATTCTTAGCCCCATCGCGAACCCCGAGCTAGCTGGCGCTACAGTGTTTTCTTATTTCTTCAATATTATAAATAATAAATGATCCATGTCCTTTATCATATAAAATTTATTGCTTTTTACTTTCGATGGGGTGACACCACCACCAACTTCCGCACCGGGTGCCACCCAAGGTAGCTACGCCACTGCCTCTAGCTATGGTAGATAGGTAAAGTAAGCAAGAAAGTGGTCTACCAATTCTGAACCGTAACTTGCAAATAATAGAGTCAAAAAGCGGTACCAATATATGCCTGAGTGAGTAACTGCACTTTTTTTACCTACAAGTTGTGGTTTATTGGATTTTGAAGTTTAACCTTTGTTACTACATGACATACGTCTACGTGCCGTATGACGTCAGACGACTCGTAAAAATTGCGTCTCGCGTTTTCGAACGGATACTGGAACATAAAATTCAATCTTATTGTTTTAATAATCATCGATTTCATAAAATTGTACTAAAAATTCCACTAGACTTATGGAACTTCCTTAGAATTATGGATCACAGCTTTAGAGCAGAGAGAGAGAGAACATCAGCCCGAAAAAGATATAAATTACCACGCCCAGTTCTTAGACTCGTGGGGCATCTGTTATGTAGGTAGTACTTAGATAACTTGTATTTCATCTATAAATATGTCACTGACAACATATACAACAGACAATTACCTATTCTACTCTCTCTGTACTGTAGAGACAAGTGGCGCTACCGCGAACAGCAAACGAAGTTTTCCCTCTCTGTCGCACTTGCAAGTTTGTACATAAGTGAGACAGAGTGGGAAAACTTCTTTTGTGGTCGCGGTAGCACCCAAGGAAGTCGAGACAGAGGGGCTACTTCGAAATCCGAACTTCATATCGTGCGGACGGCACGCTTTCACTCATATAGTGAATAACACAAGAGTGAAAGGGATGGCACGACACGAAGTTCGGAGTACAGGCTCTGTAAGTTGACATTCGGGCTGATCAAGTATTTCCAAGGATCGAGTACATAAAACTACACAAACGAACCCTAGAAACTTAGCTGTTCCACGATATTAGCTAAACCCAACAACTGTGGCGCTACCGCGAACAGCAAATGAAGTTTTCCCTCTCTGTCGCACTTGCAAGTTTGCATATAAGTGAGACAGAGAGGGTAAACTTCGTTTGTGGTCGCGGTAGCCCCTCTGAAATCGAGAGTAATCGCGCTGTAGCCGCGGGCTGTCACGTTCCAACTTGATAAATACTTACATTTGTATACTGGCGCAGTACAACCAGTAGGATAACTCCAAAGATAATACTAGTGTATTTTTATAGGGGATTGACGAGAGGCACCATCCTGTTGTGGATTCGTTTTTATTATCAGTGACTTAGATACCATATACATCTCTAACAATAAATAAATATTTGGGGACAATTTTACACAAATCTACCTAGTCCCAAACTAAGCAAAGCTTGTACTATGGGTATTAAGAGACGATATGTATATCGTCTCTTAATACATGTAAAGGCCAATCCAGAAAGTCCAGCAACAATAATTATATTGTGCTGTTGTGTTAAAAAAAAACTGGTACCTACGCCAAATCTCGGCATTTATATACATTTAGGATGCAACTGTACCGAAAAAAAAATCCTCGCTCTAGTGAGGTGAAAAGATTTGTGTTATACACGGCTGCAAAGTTATTTTACGTCTCGTGTGTTGCAACACTCGCTACGCTCAGGATTCTATTTTTGAACCACTCGCTTCGCTTAGGATTCTATTTTCAAACCACTCGCTTCGCTCGCGGTTCAACCATAGAATCCATTCGCTAACTCGTAGTTCAACCCTAGAATCCATTCGCTAGTTCGTGTTTCAATTCCACACTCGCGGTTAAAATTCAACTTTGCGCCCTTGCAGTATAACATTGTATTCTGTAAGCGAATGTTTCGCCATAAATATAGTTTTAATCTTAATAATTCTGACTTCATTTAATTGATATTACAGACAGGGGAGACTTAAAGTATACATATTAGTTACTATAATACAAGTATTGTGTAACACACGTGTCAATATTATCGTGGATTTCAAAATTACTCCGTCAGTAAAAAGTATTCAGTCTCATTTCATACATTTTATCAAGTTTATGGTTAAAGCTGCGCGTAGCTCTGATAGGACTGACAGTATTTAAAATATAGCATATTTTGTATTACAAGACCAATGGTGTAAGGAAAAACGTTTTATTTCAATGAAATATGATTTATTGAAGATTAATTTACGGATTGACGAAGGAACTTCGACGAACTGCGAATTTGACTAACCATTTTTATTCTACGTCAATTTTGTAGGGTCGCTAGGCCAGTTACGCGACCTGCGTCAGTTTGCGGCCTTCTGAAGAACGAAGTTTTTTCAATTAAATATATTTACATTTTTACATGCCCTAAAGAAAGGGTGAGTCGTATGCGTTTTAATTATAGTAGCTATTGAATGGGAATATATTTAAAAAGCAAGAAAATATCCTTTCAGTTCATCAACTCAAACAAGTGGCCGCAAACTGGCGCGTCAAATTAACAGGCCGTAAACCCACATACTGACCCTATCCTTCAAAGGCTACCGTTACACGGTGATTATTATCACGCGATACAGTCATACCACGAATACCACGATCCATATCACTCGTGTATTCATGAATATTGAACAAAATTCATACAATATTCAATACCATAATATGTGATATGATTTATCGTGTGATAATAATCACCGTGTAACCGACGCCAATAATCGATACAGTGTTAAAGTTAATTTCACACTTCACTCGTTTGTCATTTATTGGAATACTTATTTTATTTTTCTTACATGTATTATATTACGGTTATAAATTCGTTCATTAGATCAATTTCCATCAACTAACGAAAATATCGTCTGAATCGAAATCACATCATCAATCACTACACTAGATTTAAAAATAAAAAGATATAGTACGTAATTCTTTTCATGTTGAATTATTATCATAAATTACTGCGCATCCGTGAAAGAAAGAAATATACATTCATTTGATTGCTCCTCTAAAACGCGTACCTTTTAAACTTTCTAACTACCTACTCATGAAGCACTTAAATATCATTACCTGATTTTATTCATCGTTTTTATGTGTAATGCGCATTTACATTATATGGGGTTGAGGATGTGTCAAAAAGTAACTGGTAAATATTATCAATAATAAGTGAGTCCCCCCCCCCCTGTGGCGTATAGTAATGAGTTATGACCTATTCGTATCTAGTCATAAAATGTTTAAAATTGTGAACACAAAACAAATGCCTATTCGAACAGTCCAGAACTACATGCAAGAGGGGCTTTACTTATATGTAGTGACCGACCGAAACATGTTATTTTGCCGAAACCGAAACCGAAACCGAAGGTTCGGTTTCATTGTAGTTTCGGCCGAAACCGAAACCGAAACCGAACCTTTTATAAAAAAAAAAGTCCTTAAAAAGTCGAAAAAATGTTAGTAAGTTTTTTTCTAAAATTAATATCTCGCCGACCTATAATTACAAATTATTAGCGATTTTTTAATGGTGGTATAAAATAAGTCGGCCGGCGGAGTCAGGCGAGCGACACCATATTGCCAGCCGTGCCGAGCGCGCCCGACGTTAGCCGAGCGCGACCCGAAGGTACGATGTTGTAAGTTTCGGCGCGGCCGAAAGGTTCGGCCGTTTTTGGCCGAAACCGAAACTCGGGCCGAAACTTGATTTTTTGGCCGAAACTGGCCGAAACCGAAACCGAAACCGAAATTTCGGTCGGACACTACTTATATGATATGTTTTTCAGCTAAGTATACTACTTACTTTAGGTACTCCTTGTGCTGTGGTACTGAGCTAGGTCTTGAGGCGATCACGTGGATTCTTGCAATAGTTATCCAGTATGCGCGTCGACGCTTACGGAATGCAATTTGGTTCCATTCCGAGGAAGTTTTAATTACTTCAACATTTAAATGAACAAATGCAGTTTAATAGTACTATAATACTACTTCAATTTTACTACTACTACTACTATAATAGTAAGTCATAATCGTATTATCATAAGGTGCCTACCCATTTTCCTATATGCACATTATTTACACCACTTGATAGTTAATTTTCGTTTACCCAAATCCAACCACTTAATGGAATTGCCATAACCATCTTACCGATAAGTGATAACAGAGCAGTCCGTAGGTATAGGTACATATTTGACTTTATCGTCGTATGCGTCTAGATTTGCACAGTTCTGCAATGTTATCCTAGTATACAATTATGTAATGTCTGCGAATGGCAGTATTGATATTTCATCCTCGAGCGGTCGACTATTAACAAATTTCTAGATTGAGATGTCTGGAGTGAATTCCCTTTGCATTTAGTGATCATTGAAATAGGGACCCTATATATTTCATCCATCAGAGTCTACAGAGGCGTATTTAAAGATTTGGCGCCCAGGGCCAATCAGCTTTGCCGCCCCATAAAGTGACGAAAAAGTATTTAATTTAAGAAAAAAACTTGTAATGCTTACCTCTATGGTGTGAAATAATAAATGAAAAAAAGAAATCCTAAAATGTACCATTTATTCAATAGTTAATATTTAGATACATTTTTTATGCACAAAATCGTCAATGACGCTGTCATAACTTACGGCGTTTGTTAATTGAGCTTCTATATTCAGAATAGCTAAGTTGTTTAAGCGTTATTCGCTTATAGTGGAACGTAGATAATTTTTTATTCTCTTCAGTACAGAAAACGAACGATCTGCACTACAATTCGTTACTACGGTACACAGAAAAATGCGTAAAGCATTATCTATGTATGGGAAAGCTTCTTGCAAATCTTTATTTTTTATAAACAAGCTAAGTTGCCTTAGACTCATTTTATTTTCATACGCCGCCAAGAAGTGTTTCAATAAAACACATTCGTCTGGTAGGTCTGACGCGAGATCTAACGGGTATACATTTTGAAGATTTACGGCATGCCTTCTAACTTCTGCCTCAGACATTATATTTAATTTACCTAAGAAGGTAAACTTGCCGGTTACCGTATCATATGACGTTTTGCGCCTCCTTAACTCGCCCAATAACTGGTCACAAATTGAGAAAAAGGTATTTACGCGAAAGTGGTCATGTCCCTGTAGCAACACTTCTCCTTCGCGACTCTCATCATTCCGTTTACTATTACTTACCGCCTCTGTCGTGGCTTCTGCTAGGTCCGTACCGAAACTAGCTAAATTCGAAGTTCGAAGTTGATGGTTCGTCATTATTTTTATTAAAAAAGCTATCGATTTTAAGCGTTTATTTGACAAGTTTTTCTTCTTTGTGCTTTTTTTCGAAAGCTTTTCTTCGATATGCTTGGCCGCTCAGTTTTCGTCTATTCGCATCCATTTCAATAACAGAAAATCATGTCTCAAACTAAAACTAAGCACCGGTAGATAAGTTTTTACCGAGACAAATGAAAACATAGGCAATTTCGCTAAATATGATGTGCTAGTTTGAAACAAAATAAGTGTCACAGACCATCAATTTAACTAGACGTCGCCTGTGTACGTAGTTCGCGTGCCAAAAAGTAGTCAAAACGTCAACCTTCTACGCAGTCTCGCTCAGTCCGCCTTGAACGGGCATTGCCGCGAGACGTCAACCGAAATACTTAAAAATGACTCGATGTTCAGTATTGAGTTGTAAAAACTGTTCAGAAAATGCTGACCCGAACAATGGACATGTACCCAAATAATCTTTAGTTCTAATCAACAATTAGTACGTCTAATCTTTACTGTGAAATAATAAACATTAAGTTTCTAAGAACAATGCCAGGGAATCAATACTATCGATTACAATGTCAATCTACTAACTGCTTCACTTGTTGATTTTTTCAGTACATCAATGGTTGGTATTGCTTCACGACGTCGTCGACGATATTTTTTTGTTTGTTTAAAGCTGCTATCATCGAAATGTATGGAGCAAATTGTGCTATGTTTTTCGTTGGAAACCAGTTTTTTTGCCCGGTCGCTTCCATCCATTTCTCTTTTGAATTAGGAAACCTGTAATTTATAATTATAATGGGTCACAAAATACCTAAGTGAACATTACCATACCTCGATTTCAACAATCGATAAGAACTGTGACGAATCGAAAGGTGAACATCACTATTCGCTTCATTGGACAGATGAATGAGAATTTCCCCTTACCAAGAAGCCGAGCGACACAAGCTAAAGATCGATCGTTTTATTTCCACTGCGCGTTTAATGTAGGCAGGCCCTACAACTTTATTACTAAAGTAGGTAATGTAGCATGAACATGAAGTAATCGTACAGCTGTCGCAAATAGACTATTTTTCATATTACAACTACGACAAATCTAAAATAAATGATTTTAAAATGGAATTAAACATAATTTTAGAAGGAATTTACTTATTTGTGGTAGGAAACATGTCCATTATTTGGGTCAGCATTTTCTGAACAGTTTCTACAACTCAATACTGCACGAGTCATTTTTACGTATTTCGGTTGACGTCTCGCGGCAATGACCGTTCAAGGCGGACTGAGCGAGACTTGACGAGAGAGGGTTGACGTTTTGACTACTTTTTGGCACGCGAAGTACGTGCACAGGCGACGTCTAGTTAAATTGATGGTCTGTGGATGCTATATACATTTTAGTTATTACGCCGTAGGCCGCCCCTAAATTGATTACTGTATAAAATTCTTAAACGCAAAAGGTATTTACGAAGTTGTTGTGTTAGAGTCGTAAATAATTGGTTTTGTTCGAAACTTTAGTTTGTTTTTAATTTATAAAAACTAGAAAACGATTCGCCGCCCCTCGGTGCCTGCCGCCCCGGGCCATGGCCCCCTTGGCCCTAGGGTAAATACGCCCATGAGAGTCTATTTTGGCGTCGTAGTGCGGTGCGTGAAGCACCAGAGGAGCGGTCACTAGAGTGAGCTCTAAAGTCAGAAACACACCCTTCTGCCATAGAAAGGGGATTAGGATAGAAGGAGGATTAGCGACAGTGTTGCCAGGGCCGTTAGGGCGAAAATTACGTTTCTTTTCTTGAAAAGTTACATTTTTGATGCAAAAGTTACATTTTTTATATTTTTCATAATTAATTACGTAACGTTCGATTTTAAGAAATGAGCAGCCACATACAACTGTAATTCGGCGAGTTCGGCGACAGAATTACGCCAGTCTGATGGGCGGTATCTCGAATGTACTTACTTACAACAGACGGACAGACTGATACGTACCACGTGGGTTCTTTTGACACCTTTTCTGTATGGAAGCCTATAAATTGTCTCGCTTGGTCCCGGTTAGATACAATTGACATTTCTTTTTAAATAGAGTTTCATTATTCTCAAAAGTTACAAAGTTACGTGTTACGCGAGCCGGTCAAAAGTTACGAAAAATGTAAGAAATGTAACCGTCTGGCAACACTGATTAGCGAATCCCCAACGGAGACGAACATCATAAGTCCGCCTCCCTTGGTGATTCGCTAATCCTAATAAATAATAATAAATATTATTTTTTTATTTATATACGTTGGCGCCAAAGTTTAAATTAAGCCAATAAGCTTGAATACATTGATGACGTTTCGGTGAAACAGGCCGGTGACAAATAATACGCGATGAGGGACAGGAGATGATACATTGTATCTCGTTCACACGTGTGTTGTTGTCTATACTTGCATCTCTTTCGCACATGTTTGTATATGTGTATTGCCGGCTCCAGTCTTATCCTTACTTCATGCCTTCTGTGCCCTTTACCTTGAGATTACATGACCGTACTCGCTAGCGACTGCGTAAAAATTTGTATGAGGAAAAATACAGCGCCTCTGGCGGTTACGCAATAGAACTATGAATCGGCATACTAAATCGTTTACGCAGTCGCTAGCGAGTACGGTCATGCAAACTCATGGTAAAGGCACAGCACTGCACAGGCAGGTATCAGTTTAACGGTGGGGATAAATGTCCGTTGTGCCCTGTGGGTGCCAGAGGTCTGTTCGTGTCGTGCAGTCCCTCTCACTCATGTAGTGAATAAAACGAGAGTGAAAGTGACGGCACGATACGAAGTTCGGGTTTCGAAGTCCGGAGTCTGAGTCGGAGGTCCTGAGCCTGTGCTCAGGAATATCAGTTTCAAAGATGGAAATTATAGTTAACATGCCCTAAAGCTCAAACTCAAACAGTTACTTGCTAATCGATCCCTTTAGTTTCGCTATGTCCGTCCGTCCGTCCCCCGCATTTCTCAGTAACCGTTAGTACTAGAAAGCTGTAATTTGGCATGAGTATCCATATCAATGACACCGACAAAACGGTAGAATAAACCTTAAAAAAAAACCTTTTTTTAGGGTACCTCCCCTACATGTAAAGTGGTGGTGCAATTTTTTTTTCCAAAATCCATCGTGTGGGTTATCGTTGGATAGCTCTATCAAAAATATTCAATTTATCATATTTATAATATTCAAAAATATAAGGTTTCTGAAAGCATTTTGTGATTCAAGAATCGGTTGGCGTGATATTAAGCTTTGAAGTGATAATTTTTGCTATAGTCAAGTGGCTACTAGGCATGTGAAAAAAATCATGGTAGTAGTATATACGATGAATTTAAAAGGAAAGCTATCAGAGCTAAGTAGACATTACCATAAAGGGCAAAAATATCAACACAACATCTCAAAAAAATACATCATCAGTACTAAGATCAGTAAAAACCCTTCTACGGGTCCGTAATTCCGCATATGATCGGTGACGTGATGGACGGGCAACTACGGAACCCTACACTGTGCGTGGCCCGACACGCACTTGGCCGGTTTTTGGTTTTGCCGTCGATGGCTAAAAATATGGTTAATAGCAGCGCTTAACCATAACATCAAAATCAAACGTCTATTCTGTTGGTAAGTAGGCCTCACGGGCTCATTTAGAAGTTAATACTTTAAGGATAATTAATGAATTATGTGCTATCTTCCTTCAGTGTCAAGCTTCTGTTTGAAGCTAATCCAATCAAAAACCAACGGCTCCTAATGAATGAAGCAAAACATTTAATAAACCAGAACACTCGTATAGAAACTCTTTGAAATGGCGCCGTATTTTACCAGGACTGATAAATTGCTCCAAATTCAATTTAAAAGGGGTAATGTTTGTGTCCCTATTACCACGTCACTCCGCTGCCTATAAACTCTGTCGGTCCACTGAACAATTGAAATATCGAGCCCTGCTGCTATTCACAACGTGGTTACTACTTCATTTCACCGCTCACCCCTACCCTAATAGTACTTACTACCTTGGCACCGGGATCGGAAATTGGAAATAACAGCTTAACTTGGAGATATCACTCAAAAGGGTCCATTCACCAGTATCCGTATCTGATACGCCTCACGCCTTTATATCTATTCTCTAAGGCCGTCAGGAACTGTCAGATGTTTCTGCGCACTTTGTTTATGTAGGAGAACGGTGTGTACCTTTTAAATTTTTTCCCCTACATATTTGTAATTTTGTGGTTTTTCCTGCTCAGAATCAGGTTTACTATGCACAATGGATTCTGTAGAAAAAAACTGTTTCTAATTTTCCATATTTTTTAGGTTTTTACTATGTGACGGTTCAATATATGGAAAACGTCACATAGATTCAGATTCAGATTCATTTATTTCATAGATGTAAATTACAATATAAATTTGCATTCATGTTAAAAGTATACGAATTCACATAATGATCGTCAATTATGATATAAATAATAATAATGGAATAGGATTTAAACATATTCACCGAATAAGGATCGTCATAACATAATTGGACACACAGAAAATATTAATAAAATACAAATGGAATTTAAGACAGCAATATGGTGGCAATTAAATAAATGGTTAATTCGAATGTAATTACACAATTTTAAACAAATGTCAAAAAATAATTAATCACACAATTTATAATAAAAACAGTTTATCAGCAAAATGTCCGTAAGTATTATCAATTAAAAATGTAATTCCATGTACTCATTTACCGAGTACAGAGAGGGTTATCCAACAAAAGTTTTCTCATAGTGGAATAAACAATTGAAGACTTTTATTTATCCGAATCAAGAGGGCCCATTATTCGGAGTAAGAAAAACCCACTTTTCGAATTCTGATAAATAAATGACAGTTAAACTTTTGAGTGGAAATGCCCATGGAACGGAGGTCCGCATTAAACTGTGTTCGATTAGCGATGAGGTGTTGTGAATAACAACCCTCGCATAGCTTTCGTATAAAAATATTGGGGTGTGTACTATGGTGGCATTTTAAGAGATTGGGTTTGCGCGAGGTGAGTGCGGTGAGCGAAATCATGCTATTTTGCCTTCATAGCTCTATTCCGGTTTGTGTTTAGTTCCTTCTATTCCATATAAAGCAGAGCCTTGTTTCACGTACAGTCGAGGAAACTGAACGTTAGACACCTATGGACTCTATGCCAATAAAAATAGAGTCCAATACATTTAGGTGTATAAGACAGATATCAGAAAACTTGACACACCTTTCACATGCATTGTTTACGATGCTTTTGCATGCATTTGAGGCGACATATCACGTACCAATATGGTATCAAAATGCTGAGCTTACTGGTTCTGATACTAGCCTGAGGCGTGTGAGACAGAGAGCACATCATTGTGATATCATTTTGATGTGTGACTTGTAGAGACAGATTAACCTCCTAAACTGTATGTCATTGATAGAACATTCTAAATCTAATTTAATCAATCAACTTGTAACAGGCTAACGGGCTACCGTTTTTGTGCTCACCAGTTGGCGCCACTGTCGAGTAAGGTCCAGCTGTCAAAAATTGTTATTGGTTAATATGGGCATGAGAACGAAGCAGTAAGATCTGTAGAACTGGACAAATAGATACCTATATTGATATGCAATTAGTTGCATGCGTTCGCTTCCACGCATGTCAAGTGTCAACTGTTTTGTTTACTGGTAACCTTCTTTTTGTAAGTTTTTTCTCCTATTGGATTCGCTAGGCGATATCCAGTGTTAATAACAATACCTTAGTCCACGGTTTGACATCGATTTATCAAATTCCGCACGCAAAATCGACAGCTCCTACTTAGATGTAAACGAAAACAATAGAATTTTCCGTTACACCCAAAAAGGTTGACCCATTTGTTTTCGAGCGAGACACTTTTTTCCCCGACAAATTGCCTGAAAGTAATTTTGAATCCAGACCTGTTATTTATATGTATTACACTGGCTTTACGTTCTTTCAGTAGCGTGTATAGGTCAAATAGCTATTGAATTGTTTCAGCCCTTGTTATTTTTGACTACAAGTCACCTGGGGCCTATTTCTCGAAGCTACAAGTTACAATTTACGGACAAGAGACTTCCACTTTTAACTTGTAGATAACATTTAGTTTCGAGAAATAGGCCCCTGATATTCCGGTCTTGATGGAACGCCATTACCAAGTTAAATGCGCTTATTTTTATACGTTCCGTTTTATAGTACCCCAAAAGATGTTATTAATAAAACACTGAACTGATTAAAATTTTTGTGTGGGATGTCGAGATCACCTTAGAAAAACCTGGTCTTTAAGTTAGGCAACCCTTTATATGTCCAACTTTGGGATAGGCAACCTCGACACCATTGGTAGTTAATTTAAATGTATCAAAATTTGAGGTTAACAGATGGGGGTAATTTTACGCTAATCGCGGCCCTTTTAAAACCTGGCAACCTCATGGTAGTCCGGACTCCTTTTGTCATATTCTGTCACCTACTAAGTGAATAAGTACTTATTTATTTTTTAACAATATCAGTGCCTTTACCATGAGGCGACTGCTGAACTCGCTTCTGTCATGGGCACCAGAATGTGATATGTTTGCAAGTCGATGAACGGTTGTGTATCGAATATGTATGCGGTACTGTGAGATGACGGATGAGAGTTGATTGATATTTGAATTTTCCTATTGTGAATTATGTGTTTTATAACCTAAATTATACAGTGCCTTGGTTTCGACTATAATGCTGTTTATGTTTTATTTGCAATAAATAAATAAAATGAATAAATGAGTTTCCATGACCGTACTCGCTAGCGACTGCGTAAACGATTTAGTATGCCGATTCTTAGTTCTATTGCGTAACCGCCAGAGGCGCTGTACTTTTGCCCATACAAATTTTTAAGCAGTCGCTAAAGAGTACGGTCATGTAAACTCGTGGTAAAGGCACTGTCCAGGTTTCAGTTATGAATCTAGTATATAATGTGACATGTATTATAGATATGTCATTATCGAATAACAGATGAAGGTACCTATATTTTTAAATCACCTATACCAGATTTTACTCTAATTAAGGGTCCCGTAGACGTATGTGCCAACAATCACCATAGCACTTGTGTCTGTGCGGGTAGTGTAGCTGCATCAGAATCCTTGATCTTTGCACAGCATAATGGCCCGTAATGGGATGGGAATGGGGACAATTTTCCATGCGATCGCGCAAGCTGCGATAGCTGCCAAATTAACTCGATCCCGTAGGGCGCTGCTACAGTGGGATAAAATCGGAAACCTCTTTTTTGCCACGATGCCAACAAATTTACTGCCTTTCTGGTAACTAATAGATACCTCAACTTTGCGGCCTTGGGACTTGGTAAGAGTCAAGCGCTTTGTCCTCACCCTCTCTCCTTACTCTTAACACAGCATTCCCAAGAGTTATGGTGACCTTACGCACCACTTAGACAGGTGATATGGTTGCAGTCTTCTGTTAAACGGAGGTTTTCCAATTGGGCTACTACTAATAAACCGCTGTGCCCCGTCCTCAAATTGACGGGAACAGCCCGTCCCGCCGTAGCGGTGACATGCACTACCCACCAAAGCTTCCAAAGGAACACAGATGGTTCCAAAGCGCCAATCATCAAGAAGGGTGCTGAGAAGAAACTCAAGCCGTGCTCTATGTCTAATACAAAAATGTAAGCCCACCACTCACACCTCAGATTCGGTTGAAATCGCTCAACCAATCTCACTGGAGCGCAAACTCTTAAGAGTATTCCAGTGTTCCAAACCACACGCGTGGTCGTGCCGGAGGTTTTCCCCTGGATTTTCACCAGGCTACTCTCCAACCGCGCACTCCTATCGCTTTATTGGGCCCGGCCTATAAAGCCACAGTCAGGTTCAAAAAAAAAAGTAAGCCCACCTGGCGACCACTGTGGAAAGTTTTTCAATAGTCGCGGTGAACGAATTGTGATGTCGAACGAATCAAATCTTAGATCTGAGCCTAGCTGTAATTGAACTAGGCTTTTTGGGAAGCGAGGCAGCGAGCAAAGAGGTTTGGTGCAGATTGCATCTGCTGGTGCTGAGAACTCTCCAGTCGACAAATGAACTAACTGAAGCGAATTTTCTAGAACGTTAGTTCTCTTTCTGTAAGTTGGGAAGAAATGCATTAGGCTAAGGATCGACGAAGTGGAAGATTTAGGTTAAAAAGGAATCAGCGGTTTTGGCAGGTCATAATTCGACAAATAGATTGTTAGTGTGGCCAAGCGTATTGCGCCTTGGAGCGAACTGATAACTATGGCTACCACTTTATTTGGGGTCAATCCGATACTGGTAATATTTTTATTTAAGGAACAATGAATAGAAAAAACAAGAACATACTAAACTAAGGATAAAAACCTACTTACAAATAAAAAATGGGCTCTAATTCAGAGCCCAGCGGTAGGGTGCCCAGAAGGCTGGCGGCATTGCCACGCTGCATAGCAAGACCGATGCGCTGAGCAAGGTACGCGCCAGCCTTTTGGTCACCCGTCGCGTCAACAAGGCGTTTCGCCAGCTCCTACTTATATTTCGCCTCCTAATTTGATATTAATTTGCTTGCGTTTACTAAGCACAAGTTGACTAGGCTAATAAAATGAATGGATATTCGATATCTATCGAATACGGATGAATATCGATATTGGTGGATTTGGACACTAATACCTTTCGCCACGGTATTGCCATGATATCGGCCATCGGCTTAACGATCTTCATTTTCTCACAATAATTCACTTTTATGAGAAACATAATAACTAACTAAATTGAAAATGTAAGACAAACAGTACTTTACAATTAAATATTGGAACTACGATTTCTCAAATATAGGGCTAAAGTAGTTTTAAAGTACCTACTTCAAAAAACGTATTCCACACATTGACGCCTTTGCCTTTGCCCCGGTTGATACATAAAAGTTGTAATATTTGTATTAATATCTCTTTTTTAAAGTTAAAAACTTGATTTTGTATAAGTATAGACTGATTAAATGTAATAAATCCACTTTATAAGAGTTTTTCGAAATTTATCCCCTAAGGGAGTTTTAAAAGGGGGCTCAAAATTTCACACAGAGCATTAATTTTTCTAAGCGAGTTGCTTCAGATATCGTATAGGTATAGACTGACTGTTTAAATAGAACAGAAGTAATTTCAGCGTTTTTCGAAATTCATCTCTTAAAGGGGTAAAAAAGTGTTCAAAATTTGTAAGTGAGAGACATAAACTTCGTATATATCTCTATTTAAATACAAAACAACTCATTGCCCGTGTGGTGCCGGATTAGAATAGCACTTTCCCTTTTCTTCCCGTGGGTATCGTAAGAATCGACTATGGGAACCCGGTTGTAGTGTGTTGTGGGCAATGGGCTAGCAACCTATCACTGAAATATCACATTTTCTCCATCCTTAAACCTACAATTGCTAAATGTGGCACTGGATTAAATTTTATGTGCTCTGCCTAACCCTTTTGGGAATAAGTGTGAGTTTATGTATGTAACTGATTCCAGCGGTTTCCTAATTTCGTCCCGCGAAGGAGTTAAAAGGGGGTTCAAGATTAATATGAGGAGCCAGTATTTTTTTAATGAGAGACTCATTCGAACTTCGTATATTATATAAACTCTCTTGAAAATTCACCCTCTGAAGGGATGAAAAGGGGTTGAAAGTTTATATGGGTAACCTAATTATTTAAAAGTGAGTGACTTCATATTTGGCGTATAGGTACACTCTCAGTTAAAATATCACACATTAATTTCAGCGTTTTTGAAAATTAAATTGATTTGTCATTTATAGTAACTTAATTATAGTAATAGATCAAACCATTGAAAAAATTGGACTACCCGTGCGAAGCCTAGGAGGGTTGCTAGTACAGTACAGGGATCGGATACCGGTATTTTCTCCATAGAAAAATACCGGTATTATTACGGTCACCGGTTCATTATTTCGTTTTTAATGGGACAATCTAATAATACGACGTTGTTACCTAAATACATGATTCAGCCCTACGTAAAGAGCAAAAAATAATCCAAAATATTGGGCTAATTCAGGGTTTTTTAAAAATACCGGTATCGGTCTCTGGTACAGTAATAAAACTTATTTGACTGGTAGGTATGGAAAGCATATCAAGCACAGAGATAACGCTGCTTGACCGCAGTCGCTCTATGCCTATTGATATGAGACATGAGACAATATGTATTCTGAAAAACCCTCGCTCTTGTTTTCCTATCACGTGGAAATGTCACAGTCCTCTGACATAGATATCGCTGTAGACTCAATCGGCCCTAATCGAAAAACTATCACGTCTCTCACCCGATAGACAGTTTTGGTCCATGGCCTTTCCCATTACCAGGCTAACTCGGGGGGCTATCGTGTAGCCCAAATTGAAATCTCACACGCTGCAGGCCTTTATTAGGCAATCGCGAACGATCCTGTCGACTTGAGCTGAGGCTTGTCGCATGACTGCTGCTAGGGTTGTCAAACTATATTTATTTCTTTAGCTACCCATCTCTTCCACATGAAAAAAAAACCGACTTCAATTGAATACTTCGCCAAGCCACGCCGAGAGCAGAAAAAAGAAATGTCACTTTTTTGGAGTCCGTTTTTATTTTTTATCAATTTTTTTATTTCAATCAGATTTTTAGTGAGTCATTACCAGAATGCATCTCACGGCAATTCCAATACGCTCAAACACGGCTAAGCTACACTGTTTGATTACGGAGTTCCGTTGTCTACCTTCCGGCTTCAATTACCAGATTGTGACCATTTAAATTAGCTTCGTCATAGTTGCTTCAGTGTCTTAATCGAAATATCTTAGCGATAACCATGAATCACTAGGAGTATTGGATGAGCACCCGTGATCTTTTTTATCAGTTCCCGTTCACCAAATGCTGCTTTCTGAATGCAAATGCATGATTTGTTACCAAAATTACTAAAATCGCTATATGTTTCCCATAATCAAAAGTAAACTTTGATAACAAAGGGACCAAAGTTGGAAGCATATGCTTTAAATATTTTCCAAATCTGTTCGTAAATGGCGGAGTAATCGCGTAACAAAAATACAAAAAAAATACAAGCGGTTCTCAACCTACACCTTTTTTGAAGTCGGTTAAAAAAGGATATCCATCTATACCGACATTACCGAAAGTATCAATTTTGACTTAAAAAAGAAAGTAATTTGTTTAGTATGAAAAATACCCACAACTTATTGAAAAATAAGTCTTTTGACTAATCCCCAAGTATCGTCGGAAGGATTTCATGGAAGTGGGTCTGCCTGAGCGGAACTAGTGCAAACTAGCAAGAAATTGAGCAGAGCCTGAACTTCGAATCGTGTTGTCCCCTTCACTCTCGTGTTATACACGATATGAGTGAAAGGAACGGCACGATACCAAGTTCGGATTTCGAATTTCGGAGTAGCCCCTCAGGACCGAGCGAAGTAGCTTGCTTTTTTGTCGGAGGCCAAAATCACAGCTCCATTTTGGGTCGTCGTGTCAAACCAGTTAGTTGGTAATTGGTATATTGGTATATAATTCGATTGTGTAATTTTTTTAAAGTAATTTTAGAGAAATTGCTTTAAAATATATCAAACTCAACGGTGGCAGCCCTAACCTTGTGCACCGAAACTCGTTAACTCTAGTAGCTGTGACGAGTCGGCTCTAAAGATCCGCGCAGGTGACAGCCCTGTCCAATTTGCGTCACACACCATGCATTACCTCAGTACCTACGCGATTATATAATGAGGTGAAAAACGTATGAAATATACTCGTACATCAAATGAAAAATTGTCCTTGCTGTTCCCCAAAGTATTAACTTCACAGTACATTTATTTCATTTACATAACAGCCTTAATGATGCATTCGTACGACCTTATCTTAGATTTGACTATATTCTTTATTATTTCATTTATAAACATATGATTATGAAACAGCTAGAGGCATATCTCTTTCTTTTTTTATACCACGATGAAGCATAAGGCCTGCCTTAAGCAGACACCATAGCCTAAGATATACGCTTGCGACTTTAGAACAGACACAAGCGCCCGGGGGTCGAATCTGTACAGTCGCCATCAGATAATCGGAGCAAACAAGGTGCTCACAAATATCTGAACAAGACTCTATTGTCAAGGCGTTAAAGTGCATGTTCAGATATTTTTGAGCACCCTGAAGAGTACAGATATATTTGATGGCAACTGTACCACTTCCGTACGGAGGGACACGTGACTCCTAGGTGTTGCTGAAAGTGAAAAAAAACTGGCAACCGTAATGTCCTCTCGAAGATCTAACGAATCGAATTAATTGCCATACGATATATAAAAAAAACCGGTCAAGTGCGAGTCGGACTCGCGCACCGAGGGTTTCGTACACAGATGTGTACCGGTTCAACCCTATTAAATCAGGAAAATCTCAACAACATGGCGTGGAAATTGGACGCCATGGGTACAGCGCCATCTATCGGCGACTTTTGTTACAAATGTGAGCGACTGAATAACTTTGTATTGTATGGTAGTTTTTCAAGGATAATTCTTTATCACGTAAACCGATTTCAATTTTTTTTTCTTTATTTGAAAGAAGGTACTTTCAGTATAATCTCGTAGGAATTTATAAAACAAAAATACATGCAAAGGTGATTAAATTACAAACTTAGTATAGAAATGTTTTTTGACGATAAAAAAAAAGAAAAACTAGATAGAGCTACAGTTGTATTTTTCCTGTAAAATATACATTGATATCAATGTTATGTAATAATTTTATATTTTTTCCTTGGTAAACTTCGGAGATAATGGACGTTATTTTTTTTTTACATTTTCCCTCAAAAAACAAAAATGACTAAACGTAAAAACATAAAAATAAATGTTTCAGAATGTGCAACCCAAGCCCTTTCATATGATACATCACTCGACATAATAACTAGACTTTCAAATTTTGAACCACCTATTATCTGTCATTTTTCACAGAAAATAAAAAAAATTTTAAAAAGTCATGTTCTATGTATGTAGGTAAGCCTTCTATATAACTATTCTAAATTTCAAATCTATATCATAAGTAGTTCTTGAGATGTGACAGACAGACAGACAGACAAAGTGAAACCATAAGGGTTCCTTTTTTCCATTTTGGTACGGAACCCTAAAAACACAAGCGCACTGCCGATGCTTTTTAGTTATAAGGATTCGTTTAAATGACAGCTAGAAATAAATGCAGGCCCCTCACTGACAGCTCATTCTGAGCTCAGTGCCTTTACCATGAGTTTGCATGATCACTTTTTAATACATCTCGGTCATAAAACGTGTCAGTAAAACGTATCCTGCTAGGTAGCCAGGAACCCAACACGAACACGTGTCTACGTAGAAAATACTTCCGTGCCTTTACCATGAGTTTACATGCCCGTACTCGCTAGCGACTGCGTAAACGATTTATTATGCCGATTCTTAGTTCTATTGCGTAACCGTCAGAGGCACTGTATTTTTGCCCATACAAATTTTTACGCAGTCGCTAGCGAGTACGGTCATGTAAACTCATGGTAAAGGCACCGTACCCTTTAAGTTAACAAAGTGCACCAATGACACAGCTTTAATAACAATTCCAGAAGCCGTAGAAGTTTATCGTTCAGAATTAATATGCCCAAAGTTTTTGACAGCCGTTGAGGCACGACAACTCCGAGTTTGGGCCGAAGACAACGCATTTTAATGTTATACGTGATACGATGCGGCGGTACTACTATACTATCTAACTATTTCTATCGAGAGTTGGTCGAAACCGTTCAGCGAGTTAATGGCCATATAAACTTATTATCACCATTTCAAGACATAAAAAATATGGGTAAACCCGGCTAATAAGAATAACATAAGTAATCACTTAGTAAGAGCACAACGTTTGAAACACTTCGTTAAAATAAAAAATAAATAGTTGACAATTTTACACAAATCGACCTAGTCTCAAACTAAGCAAAGCTTTTGCTATGGGTACCAGGCATACATACTTATGTATATAAAATAGATAGTAAAATACATAGACAACATCCAAGACTCAGGAACAAATATCAAGCGGACTTATAGTTAAAGTGAGATAACCTTAGGGTTCATTTTAATGTTAGTACTTTTAGCCAAGCGATTGAAGCAAGCGAAGGATCTGCGTTTCAGCTACGGCAAAAGTGATTTTCGTATGTCCGCATGTGAGGGTGTACTCCTTTAAAAGTACCTAGGTCGAATTTCTCGACAGATTCTGGAATTCAAATTTGGAAGCAGTGCCTTTACCATGAGTTTACGTGACAGTACTCGCTAGCGACTGCGAAAAAAAATGTATGGGCAAAAGTACAGCGCCTCTGGCGGTTACGCAATAGAACTAAGAATCGGCATACTAAATCGTTTACACAGTCGCTAGCGAGTACGGTCATGCAAACTCATAGTAAGGGCACAGGCTTTTTTAGGCGAGTTAATTTAGTTTTTGTAAAGTTTTCAAGGAGTCATGGGTATAGAAGACTTAAAAGATATTCACTTGTTTAAATCTGGAATGGGTGGTTTACCCGCGGTAGCCCCGCAGCGTAGTCAGGATATAAGCCCGCTCGGGTCCGGAACTAAGGCCGGAACTACACGAGCCAGTTATTTTGAGCTCTAATCGTATCGTGCTACGTGCAAATTGATGACTATTGTCAGTGTTGAAATAAGTCACAAAATTGATTACAAAGTGCAAACAGGCCGATATTTCCTTGCGTAAAAAATATGAAATAGTTACCAACTAAACTAACAATTAATAAATTACGGGGGAACGATAAAAACTTTTTGACCTACCCCAGCGGATAGGGTATCGTTGTTTAGAGCTCATTGAGTACATAAAGACTATATTTTTGTTTATAATCACATTATTTACTATACAAATATGTAGTGTTGTGTTCCTGGAGGTGAGCAAGGTTGCCAGAGCTCCCGAGGATGCACTGTGTTGACAGCGAGGTACCTAAATGTGTTCCTTCTGCTGTCAACACAGTGCATCAAATCTTATAAAGGGCTGGCAACGCGCACGTGACTCCTTTGGAGTTGAGGGCGTCTATAGGCTGCGGTGGTCACTTACCATCAGGTGGACCGTACCCTTGTTTGCCACCGGCGTTGCATAAAAAAAAATTGTTTAAGAAAATATTCGAATCCAAAAGAATGAAAACCGATCAATTTTACTTTCCATCATTGATCTATGAACTTGAAATTTGGCGATAAGTAAATTGATTCACACGATTGTTTCATTGAAATTCCCTCATTTTTCCTACTTAATTTTGTGGTTGTGCAAACTCCGACACGCACTTGGCCGGTGTGTTTCATTGTCGTGTAGATCAAGTTTTATTCTTTATTGTCAAACAAATCCTGGCTTCCCAGCCTTTCTACTTTCGCACAACCCTCAAAACTCCGAACTGTCTCCAAACTGGCTACAATTCGGAGCATTCCAGTACTATATTAAAGCAGCGTAGGTATTTACTTCCTAACCTTACCCTACCGCAATCAAGGTGCCCAAAACGCAAGAATGCGAGGCAATTTTTTTTAAAGAAATGCTCGACCTTCGTCAGCTGTCCGGCGCGTTCCAAATTTAATTTGCTTTGCTATATACGAGTGTTCGAATGTCTCGAATGAAGCGTAATTTAATAAAGGTGATTTGTAGGTAGAGTAATGTGGACGCTTTTATATTGGAAACGGTGGAAACGGGTAATAAAGTAATAAACTCGTTTATTTGCTTTATTTTATCATCATCACATCATCATCAAAGTCAAATTTTCAGCTACACCGTCGACAAAGTATCCATGTTTTCGGCAAGTAGATAAATAATTGTAAATATAGCTCCCTCTGTCGTAATTCGGCGATCACTGATTAGGGGCCGCACGGTCCGGCGTCCTAGGCACACACTCACGAACCCATCGAAAGATGGACATTCCTGCTGGTGGGGACGTCCACCGCGCGATCGACCCAGGTCGGGCCTAGCTGAGTTTCTTGCTGGACTCTTTAGCTAGGTTTAGTGAACTAGCGACAAAACTCCCAGTAGCTCGATTCCACTCATACACCTCAGATTCGGTTGAAACTGCTCAATCAATCTCACTGGAGCGCAAACTCTGAGAGTATTCCAGTGTTCCAAACCACACGCGTGGTCACGTCAGAGGTTTTCCCCTGGATTTTCTCAGGCTACTCTCCAACCGCGCACTCCTATTGCTTTCTTGGGCCCGGCTTATAAAGCCACAGTCAGGTTAAAAAAAAAATAGCTAAGAGAGAGCTCAAGGCTCGACCCTTTTGTCTTGCTCGCCCGCTAGTGTTAACTCGATAATGATATTGTATTGTATTTATGCTGTTGATGCCCCAAATAAAATAAATAAATAATAATAAATGCTGTTTCGTTGCCCGACCAGGTTTAGTGACCAGTGGACTACTTTGGCGAATTTGGTAGTGACTCTGGCTCTGCCTACGAGGCTTCTAGTCCCGGTTTATAATCCCGGTCAATCCATCTATTTGTGTGAATCAGTGATCAGATCACGAATATTTTGTTCCTAAGTCATGGATATGGAAAAACACTCATGTGATCTTATCAGTTTTCTACCTGTGGAAACTTGTAATTGGCTTACTGTTTCTATGTCGTGACCTACTTTGTTACTTTAGCTGTAAGTTTTCCTATGAAATAAAATATAAGAGAAATAAAATAAATAAAATAATATTATGAAACTTGCCTCCAACTCGTTTTATAAAACCACATTGGTAGTTAATGCCTCTCATTATGTAACAGTTGCATAAACTACTATAATCATTACCGGATCTTCGTTATTTTACATGCGGTCGCATCACTATGGCAATAAGACCGCCTGTTGTTTACCTCTAGCTT
Source organism: Epiblema foenella (assembly GCA_963556455.1). Classification (NCBI taxonomy): domain Eukaryota; kingdom Metazoa; phylum Arthropoda; class Insecta; order Lepidoptera; family Tortricidae; genus Epiblema; species Epiblema foenella. The sequence goes on from OY747105.1 coordinate 5,212,468, forward strand.
TAAATCTGCATACTCTGTATTAATTTTATTTACTGGGTTGTGCAATAAAGAATATCTGTAGGTATTGTATTGTATGACATACACCTAGCCACTCCATAAGTAATAACGGTCGCGAACTTACGTAGAAATTAAAGCAAGACATGCAAATCTCGTGTTGAACCTGTGTATTTGAACAGTACTAGCATGGTGTGTGTTCAGGATAATATCTTAGTCTCATCATCATTAGCATAGATATACGTCCAGTTGCTGGACACAGCCCTCCTCGTGGATGAGAGGAATCAAGCAGTAAGTTCCCACGATGGCCCAGTGCGGATTGAGGCACTCCACATGTTAACGTACCCTTGTTGGGAACTCGTCATACGCGATTACAATTATATTTACTTTACAACTATTCCGAGTCAATGACAGTTAAATAAAACTCATCAAAATAAATGAAAATCGCGAATCTTAATTTGGAGAAAATAATTTGGTAAATAGGTAGTTAGTAAGCAGCTCAGATAACAATACAGGTTATATGGTCATGTGTTACGGCCCGAATCGCTCAAAATGTTAAATAAAACATTGCCATATAACCTATCACGCTACTTCACTGCTAGCTTCTCAGGTGTGATAGAGTTCTACCAATACTGTTATCACAAAGCTTTCAAAAATATATTTTTGGCCGTTAAGATACTTAATTGTCTATGTAACTTTTAATGTTAAGTCATGCCTTGTGATGTTCAATAAAATAACGGCTTTTGCCCTGCTAGATGGGTCATTGTCAGTTGTAAAAACAAAAGTTGTCCACCCGATGGTCAATAGTTAACGACTTATGTACATGTAAGTTATGATTTTATTACATGGATTTATAGTTACGGAAACACCGTTTGTGCGGGTTACCAGACTAATCCAAAATGAAGCTTTTTGGCCCTTAAATTTTGATATGTCCATCGAAAAGACGCGAACCCAAATCTGACAATGACCCAGATATAATTGCAAGTAAACATAATTTAACAACCATGCTAGCCACGCCCCACGTAATCTGACTTCCAAATATCTATCTCAACCCCCCAAAGATATCCACAATCAGGGATCCAACAACAAATCTTGAGTTTTAGCAATTACCATGTAAATTTGAGAAGTTGGCGAAATAATTTAAACCGGATTCAACAAACAATTTATATGTTAATTCTGTAGGTGTGGGACGGAGTGAATTAGTACTGACTTGCGAGATACTCATAGCAGGCATAGCGCCTCCTCATAGATATATAATGCCTCCTTCTTCATTTTTATATGGGTATAGATGGAATACAAGCCACTACGTACACACATGACGTAGATATTTGGTAATCATTTACACTGGCACTTGCACAGAGAGCCATGGAAGCGTACCACGATTGGCATAAGTGACTTTACCATGAGTTTGCATGCCCGCACTCGCTGGCGACTGCGTAAACGATTTACGAGTAGTATGCCAATTTTTTTTTATACAACGCCGGTGGCAAACAAGCTTACGGTCCACCTGATAGGAAGCGGCTACCGCAGCCTATAGAAGCCCGCAACTCCAAAGGAGTCACAAACGCGTTGCCGACCCTTTATAAAATTTGAGGATGCACTGTGTTGACAACAGAAGGAACAAATTTAGGTTCCTCGCTCTCAACACAGTACATCCTCGGGAGCTCTGGCAACCTTGCTCACCTCCAGGAACACAACACTACACACTATTCTATTGCGTAACCGCCAGAGGCTCTGTACTTTTGCCTGCTCTGTTTTTTTGATTGTAAAAAAATGATGGCAAAGGCTACAAGACCGAGTGAGGAATGATGAAATCCGACGTCACACTGTGATACGTGACGTCAGAGAAGTCATTTAAAAACTCAATTCGATTTGGGCAGGACATATCGCCAGGCAGAGTGATGGCAGGTGGACAAAAATTCTAACAGATCGGTGGCCACTTACAAGCAAAATAAGTGTCGGTCGTCCACCGGCACGATGGGTTGAACTTAAAAAGACAGCGGGTTACTCCTGGATGGGACTAGCAAGGGACCGGCAGGGGGGAGTGGGAGATTACAGGCTGATGATGATGATGATGAAGAAATTTGCATTCAATTGATTTGTATTTTGTGTTTCGAAATTTGTATTTTAATAATAATAATAATAATAATAATCCGGAAATAAGTATTCTGAGACAGTTTTATTAGGCAGGCGTCCGTTGTCTCACGCAATAGCCCAGCCATTAATTCATCATTTTCACCCAATAACCCAGTTCATTTAGGCTCCATCAACCAGAAATAGTCCCTGTACACCCTGGCGGGTGCTGCCTCTGTGTGCGTCCCATGACACGGGCAGGGACAGCATCCGCTCGGTGTATCCCTTGCATTTCATTAAAGTGTCAAAAGGGCCTCTACGTGTTGGCTATGTGGTACTCGTTTGGTACTTCGGTGCCTTGGTACTTCGGCTCCGCGCACGCCTCCCAAAGGTCCGGGATACCATTGTCCCGTGAACGGGAAAGACATACAAATAATAATCCTTTATTGCAGGCTTAGCCCATATTACAACACAAAACAAACACAAAATTACATTTACATTTCATCTCATAAAATTACATTAGGAACATTAACCAAAAATAAAAATTAAATATTAATAATGTAATTGTGTGTCTATTTTGTAATGGACATTAATTATATATATATTTTTCACTGATTGACGATTTCACGATCCCAAATGGCAGTTGCATTTATTTTTCTTTTTACTTTTTCGATCCAGCTAAGGTCAGAGTCAAGTTCCCAGCTTTTAGGGAAAGTCGGGACTACAAGGCATTTGAAAACTAAAATCCCACGTCTTCTGTCAATAGGAGGACTCTGAGGGTGGGACAAAAAGTTGAACACTTTCCACAGAGATGTCTCTAAATTCGTCATATCAGCAATCAAATAGAGATCTTGACAGCAAATAAGAAAATCAATCAGTTCGAATTTTCTCGACAAAGGATTAAATTCTTAATCAAATGGCGAAAAAAGTAACTCAAAAGCATAAATAATTACATAATTATAAGTCTTCAAAATTTTAAGAGGGGGCTCTATCGCTTTTCAGCAAAACGCACCTTTGTATTGGAACGGTCGTCATTTACTATGGCGTTCGTGGTCAATGACGTCACTGATCTATCGCGCTTTCTCTCTCTAACCAGCGAAATTTAAACGGTTGTAGCTTCGTTATTTTTTGCGATATTTGAATAGGATTTTCACCGTTTGGCATATTTTATTGCCTTGTTTCTTTTGGAGTAGTCAAATTTTATCTATTTAATTTAATTCAATTCAATATCATTTTTAATTTTTATTTTATAATGCTATCTATGGACTTGTTCTGGAATAAATTATTTTCATTCATTCATTATTTCATTCATTCATTCATTCATTCATTTCATTCATTCATTCATTTATTCCATTCATTCATTCATTCATTAAAAATTTTGAGTCAACATCCCTATTGGATGGCATCCAACGATAAGTCTAACTGTCTGAAAGCTACCGAATGAACTGTCTCATTCCCACGGACATTGGCGTGAGAATTTCTATAAGAATTGCAGTTGTCATGAATGTCTGATAACGAATAATTCGTATGTGACTTAAGTATCGTAATTACAGGGCAGGTATTTCGCGATCGGATTTGCATTTGAATATTTGATTGCTGTAATTTTCTATCCGTCCCAAGGGTTTCACTGTCCAGATATTTAACGTTCTGTTAATATAGGTAGCATGTAGACAGGCACACATGATAGAAAACTCGAAATAATAGTGTTTTTCTGACACCGTTACCAGTAATAATTTTGCTCTGTAACACTCATCAGTGCCTTTACCATGAGTTTACATGACCGTACTCGCTAGCGACTGCGTAAAAATTTGTATGGGCTAAAGTACAGCGCCTCTGGCGGTTACGAGAACTAAGAATCGGCATACTAAATCGTTTACGCAGTCGCTAGCGAGTACGGTCATGCAAACTCATGGTAAAGGCACTGGGGGCACGGGCAGTCGGGCAGTCGAGCAAAACAAAGAGACACGGCTGTACCATCCTCTCGATTCAATTATCTCACACATGAATTCTTAAATCCAGAGTAGTTCATTTATTCACGTAGGTATTAATATGCTTTAAATCATACCTAAAATAAACGTCTTTTTTTTAAAACTAAATAACGAGAGGTCATTTGTATACACAGAATTAAATTGGATAAGAAGTCATAGAACCTGCAACAAATTATTATTGTTCAAAATTAATTAAATCCATTCGACATTCATAATTTAATTATTAATCCCTCCAAAATCGGTCTCAAGGATTCCCCCTAGGTTCGACCTAATACCTACCTAATTGCATAAATACATTTTGAATTTTAAATGCCCTGTAAGGCCTTTCAGAGGTAAATTTTATTATTATTTCATTATCAACTTTTGCCATTAGGTCTCCTCTGGGACTTCGGGCAGGGACCGGGCCTGGGAAGGGACGTTAACAAAAACCGCCTAGTAACAGCCTAAGTAAATCTGGGCAATTTTAATATCGGAAACACGCGAAATCAAACTTTGTCAACAGTTTAGCACACTTGGCACGATAGCTTAGGTATACCGTCACGTGCCCCGTAGCCCGGGCATAGAATATGGCTACGGTATCCTTTGCCTGTCGTAGAAGGCGACTAAAAGGGGGTCCTCGGGGTCGTAGACGGTCGTAATTGGGGGCTACGATCGTCATAGAAACATAGCGGAACCCACATAAGTGGACTCTAGGGCGGCACTGGCGCGTTCGTAGGAGATCCCAGAGCCGCCCGAAATGGGTTGAGGAGGACAAGCGGGGGGTTTTTAGTTGGTGCAAGCCCGACATAACCACCGCGCCGCCCCCACGGTGCGGAGGTATCCATAACGGATTTTCCCCCTGCCAAAAAAGAAAGGTAGTTGTACCGTCACGTTTTATGACTGAACTGTGCCTTTACCATGACTACCATGAGTTTTCATGGCCGTACTCGCTAGCGACTGCGTAAACGATTTAGTATGCCGATTCTTAGTTATATTGCGTGACCGCCAGAGGCGCTGTACTTTTGCTCACACAATTTTTTACGCAGTCGCTAGCGAGTACGGTTATGTAAACTCATGGTAAAGGTACTGTATGTAACTTTAGTATAAGTTTTTTCAAAACAAAATACAGACGAACGCGTTTGCGACGCGAGCAGCGCCTCTGGTGGCCTTAGATGGTAACTATTTTTCCCATACGAATTGAGACTAAACGCAAACACGTTGGTTTGTGTTTGTTTCTATCTTATACTACAGGTACTATAGGTACTAAAAGTATACATCACAGGTGATTCTAAACTAATTGAATAGTCGACTAAGGCTCGGTTTTATAAAGATCCGTTAGACCTTATGTCGGTTTTTTATGTCAAAAAATGTACTGAGTTACTGGATCTGACATTTGGTCTAACGGATCTTTATAAAACCCGGCCTAATTGACTAAAGTTAATTGATGCCTTACCGGCCCAACCGTTAAGTGATAGTTAAGGAAACCAGAGTGCAACTTAAACTTATTGTTGACTCCAGTTGAACCTATACCTGGGTCCCTAACTGTTAAAATATGTACCTAGTTAAGGTCAAAAATAATCACTCAAGAGTCGTTAACAATCAGGGCCTGGTAATTGAGAATCATCACACAGCGCGCGGGTAAGAAAACTTTTTTCAGTATGTATCATTTATTTATTTATTTAAAATATAGTTAATGACTTCGCATTAGGTGCCTAATGAAAATAGTGCCCACTATGTGTATGTAAGTATATGCTTTTTTGGTCCATGTTTGAATAAATCATAAAAAAATAAGTAATCAGTTTTTTCAAAATTTGGCAGATATAGATAAACGAATGATGAAGCGATAACCGTTCATGCCATAATTTCAACTCAAAACAAGTCAAAAATCGATGAATAGTGCGTGGATCCCCTTAAGCCTTGTGTTATGTAATTGTGAGGTGGTTTAACTCGCCCTAAGATAAACAATACCAAAATGCGGTGTAAAAGTTATATCTATGGGAAAAAACACTGTGTTTATAGGGGCTTGTTTCATGCGTTGGCTAGATAGAAGAGGACAGAACTAGTTAGTTTCTTTCAGTAGTGTGAAAAAACTGTAGCTGGTTTTTAGGATCTGAAACAATAATGAAGGTGTTACTATTGTAATCATACAGTAACATATCGGAGACGTGATTAGAAATTATTTGACATGATATAAGTACTGAATATGGATGTGTGGAGTGACGAGAATGGACCGGATAAGAAATGAGTATATAAGGGGAAGTATGAAAGTAGCACCCATCGCCGAAAAACTAAGAGCCAATCGCCTTGCGTGGTACGGGCATGTCATGAGGAGGGATGAAAGCCATGTAACAAGAAGGTATTAGATATGAATGTGGATGGATGCAAGAAACGAGGTAGGCCAAAAAAAAGGTGGATGGATTGTGTGAGAGATGATATGAATACAGTGGCGGATTTACACTTTTGCCGCCACTAGGCTATTCAAATTTTGCCGCCCCTATTGACCTCTACTACAATTCGATACCCTAGTTTTTGGCGCTTTGGAATCAAAGGGCCTACTCCGAACTTCGTAACGTGCCGTCCCTTTCATTCTCGTCCCTTTCACTATATGAGTGAAAGAGACGGCACGATACGAAGTTCAGATTTCGAAGTTCGGAGTAGGCCCTCAGGTCCCATTTTCAGTGAAAGCGGAACATCGCCCTGGTGTTGTGGGTTTTGACAGTAAGTGGCTGAATGAGGCGTCAAAAACTCGTCTCGACGAAGGCTTCAAAACAGAAAAAAAAATTGCAATCTCGAAAACATTTTTGAAAAATCAGTAATAAGTGAGCAATGCGGTCATCTGTCGCCCGATTTCAGTCAGAAAAAAAACATATTTCAAAAATGACTTATTTCCGATACCGAAAAAAAGGCCTAGAAATGACTGCGATATATTTAAAAAAAATATTGGAGGTGACATGCCGATCACTGATGGGTTATTCAGAAGATGTACTTTTCTGCTCGACTAAAACTCTTTTTCGAAAATCGATAAAATGTGAAAAAATGCGGTCATGTTTCGCCCGGTTTCGGGCAGAAGAAAAATAAAATTCAAAAATAAAATTGAGATACTGAAAAAATAAAAAATAAACTGGTCAAATGCGTTTCGGATCACGGACAATGAAGGGTTCCGTACCGACACCTACTAGTCCACATTTAAAACCACTTGCTAATACATTGAATAAAAAAAAACCGGCCAAGTGCGTGTCGGATCACACGCGCAGTTGTGCATAGTTGTAGGACATATGTCTGTATAAAGTCTTGTTTTGTGCCTTTTATAGAAGAAACCATTTTTCTTTCTTTCTTTCACAATGAAGGGTTCCGTACCAACACCTACTAGTCTACGTTTATAACCATTATCCAATACATTGAATCTAAAAAGGTCGTATCTTCCAAAATTAAAAATATTTTTTCGTAATTGCACATCATTTTTACACGACTGCCCAAAAAAAGGAGTGTAATGTTTGCAGGGTTCATGTATGTGAGATTCTTTGTTACATAGGATGTGACGTCGCAATAAAAACAATATGGCGGACTATTTATCTATATTTTGTGTTCTGACCAAAAATTTAAAACATGATTTTACGGCAACGATACTTTAAAACGAAAATAAAAAATTGCGAAATAAAATAATACCTAATCAAAATTTAAAAACATGACTGCAGTGGATAAAAGAACTAAAAAGAAAAAAAAATCAAAATAAAGAATTTCCAAACGATACGACGAGATATGATGTTTAAAATACTGAAAAAAATTGAGGTGGTGTGCATTAATAAATACTTTCAAAGATTTTTGGTTTGAACAAAATTGGTTTTACGGTTTTTGAGTTTTCACTTAAAAACTGACTTGCCCAAACTAAAGGTCGTAAGTGCCGTGAGTTCCCTATGAAGATACGATTTTTTTAGGTTCAATGTATTGGATAGTGGTTTTAAATGTGGACTAGTAGGTGTTGGTACGGAACCCTTCATTGTGCGTGGTCCGACACACACTTGGCCGGTTTTTTTCTTTTTAGTTCACCTACAATTACTCTTACATACTACTTATAAGGTGTGGTAATGTATGCCTAAATTACAGACACACTATGAAGATCGTAAAACGAGGCTTCTTTGCTCTAAACACGCCTTCAAAAATTTAAATTAAGTACCGAATTATTTTAAGATTTATCATAATGCGGTATGTAGATTTTTATAGGCATAGGTATTAAAAACTTGGTAGTAGAATGACCATATGGATCCTGTTATAACACTTACTAGGCATCAAAATAATGTTTTAGTCAATTTAAACACTTTGAAGCCTACCTACAACCTACAAGCGTAAGCCAATGTTTGGGTAACTGTGCTCCAGAATGAAAAATGTTTCAAAACTAGCCATTTTACCCCGTTGTCAAATATTCTGCTACATACAAATTTTGCGTATGTACTACAATTGCTGTTTTACAGAGTTAAGAACAGACAAAGTACATTTTAAACATATTTTCTATCAAATGGGAATATATTACTTTTGGTTATAACGCTATAAAACCAAATAAACAGTTGGGGCATAGTTATCCAATGGGGAGCAAAGGAACCTCAATTTACGGTATAAAACATATTTAAGTGGTGAAAGATATTACACGTTGATTGAATTGTGTGAGCGGACATAGTAACATTTAGATTTTTTTTGTACGACAAAAAAAAATCGGGGCAAATTTGCCGCCCCCTAAAATCTGCCGCCCTAGGCTCCAGCCTACTCAGCCTATTGGTAAATCCGCCACTGTATGAATAAGAAGGATGTGAATGAAGAGATGACGAATGACAGAGATGTATGGAAGAGAAAGACATGCTGCGCCGACCCCAAATAAATGGATAAAGGGCAAGCAATGATGATGATGATGATAAGTACTGAATAAAGACGTTTGCAAAGTTTCTACCTACTTTAAATATTGGCTATTATTTATCAAATGATTCACAAGAAACATAGGGTCGCTAAGCCAGTTACGCGGCCTACGTCAGTTTGCGGCCCTCTGAAGAACGAAGTTTTTTCAATTAAAGATATTTACATTTTTACAGGCCCTAAAGAAATAGTGAGTCGTATGCGTTTTAATTAGTGGCCATTGAATGGGAATATATTAAAAAAGCAAGAAAATATCCTTTCAGTTCATTTCATCAACTCATCCAAGTGGCCGCAAACTGGCGCATCAAATTAACAGACCGTAAACCCACCTACCGACCCTACATCTGGGTCACCCTACACCACACGACGACTTACGTGTTAGTAGTTTACTACTATTAATTTTATTATTCTGTGGTACGTGTTGTCATGCCTCATACAATGCGTATCAATATAATAGTGCTAGGGTGACCATGACTTAAGTATTCGCTAATTATTTTTCTATTAAAATATTGAGTAAATATACTTGTCTTATTCGATGTAACAATTATTGTAGATATAGAAAAGGCGATCATTTGTTGGGAGGAAAAAGTGACTTTTTGATTACGTCTCCGATTCCACCGTTTATAATTATAATAAAAATTAAAAAAAAAACCAGACACAAAAACGCTGAGAACCATTTCCATCATCATAACTTTCGATTTAAAAAAAAACCGCTCTCCAATCGATTCATCCGTTAGCTACAATGCCATAGACTACACATAACACGGATACAGATAGGTACAGTAGGTACATGTTAAACTTATAACTCTCCTCTTCGGGGGTTAATGACAAATATTAATTTACAATAGTCTACTATTTTTTTTAACCTGACTGTGGCTTTATAGGCCGGGCCCAATAAAGCGATAGGAGTGCGCGGTTGGAGAGTAGCCTGGGGAAAATCCAGGGGAAAACCTCCGGCATGACCGCGCGTGTGGTTTGGATCACTGGAATACTCTAGGAGTTTGCGCTCCAGGAAGTTGGGTGAGCGGTTTCAACCGAATCTGAGGTGTAAGTGGAATCGAGCTACTGGGAGTTTTGTCGCTGGTTCACTAAAACTAGCCTAGCTGAGAAAAGTCCAGCAAGAAACTCAGCTAGGCCTGACCTGGGTCGGAGTGACTCTACCCGGTGTGCGGCGGTACCGGGACGAATAGGGACTATATGTGTCAGTGTTGTCGCGATCGCGCGGTTGACGTCCCCGCCGGCGAGAATGCGACGCCTAAGTGTACGCGTCGTGTCAGAGTTGGACGCCGTAAGCGCAGCGTTCCATCTTTCGATGAACGCTGTGATTACGTCGCCCGGGTCCGTAAGTGTGTGCCTAGGACGCCGGACCGTGCAGCCCCTAATTAGTGATCGCCGAGTTACGACAGAGGGGGAGGGATGGGAACGTAGTCGACAGCCTTCCTAACTAACGGATTCCTATGATGGGAAGTGTTGTCAAAATAACGTCTGGCAGTCTGCTTAAAGAAACCATACATGGTGCTAATCCCCATGTCGTGGTGCAGACTGAGGTTCGACTGGTACCACGGAGCACCAGTCGCCCTACGGAGAAAACGATTCTGAATGACCTGAAGCGGCTTGAGCGATGTCATAGGCATGAGCAAAAGCTATACTTGCATAAGACATGAGTACTCTACTAATTTTGGTTGTAAGTATAAATAAGTGGCGCCCAGTAGCCCGGGCGCAGATTACGGCTACGGTATCCTCTGCCTGTCGTAGAAGGCGACTAGAAAGGTCCTCGGGGTCGTTGACGGTCGTAGTTGGGGGCTACGATCGACATAGAAACATAGCGGGACCCACATAGCTAGGGCGGCACTGGCGCGTTCAGTAGGAGATCACAGAGCCGCCCGAAATGGGTTGAGGAGGACAATAGGGTGGTGTTTAGTTGGTGCAAGTCTGATTCACGAGAGTTGAAGGGACAGCACGATACGATGTTCGGAGTACATGCCCTGGCTGTAAATTAATACTCACTGCCACGAAGGTGTTAAGTGACATTTCGGTGAATGGGCCCGCCCTGAAAGCCAACCGTTTCGACGTCGCCAGCTGTAATATAGACACCTCCTTCTGTATCCTGGCGTCTGTGGCTATCCACTCGCTCTCAAATACTCCGGAGCTCACGGATAGACTCTGCAATCGGGATTATAATATTATAAATAAAATATAGTATTCAATAGAGATACCTATCGAGCTCACAATCTTCGTATAGTACTGCATTGATGCGAAAAAGTGTGTTTTGCTTGGCAAGCAAAAAATATAATGCCTTTAAGACTGACACCACTCATGACATTTAAAAATAATTTATCTAAATTACGAATTGATAAATGTTATTATTCCTTTACAGACTTTTTCGCGGACAAATCTTAATTAAATTATTTTATGTTAGGTATTATAATATTTACATTGAGTTTTATTTTTAGTACCTACTAATTACGAATTTAATGTATATCCGGGACATATTGGTTGTAATTTAAGCTAATTCTACTTGTATTTTGCTTTATGAATTGTAATTTAAATTTGTATGCCTACCGGCGAAACATAGTGCCACACTGTACCTATTATACCACCATTCTGTAACCTGTGTTTACAAATAAAACTTACTTACTTATTATAAACATTGGGGGATAATATGCATTAATGGGTCATTGTCAGATTTAGGTTCGCGTCTTTTCGTTGGACATATCAAAAGTTAAGGGCCACAAAGCTTAATTTTGGATTGGTCTATTAACCCGAATAAACGGTGTTACCATAACTATAAATCCATGCAATAAAAACATAACTTATATGTAGAAGCCGTTAACTATTGACCACCGGGTGGACAACTTTTGTTTTTACAACTGACAATGACCCATAAATCGACCTAGTCCCAAGCTATGCAAAACTTGTACAAAGTACACAGTGCCTCTTTATTCCAAACTATTTGTACAGCTTTCATAATATAGTATTGAAGTGAGGCCAAGAAGTGAGAATTTTCGTGCGCGTAATGTGCGGTAATTCGCCACGTTAAGGCCAGGTGTGACGTAAAATAATTTAATATTTATCTACTTAAGGTGAAAACGAGTTCTACGCGGTTGAAGTAGCTTCATACCTGTATTGTAACTTCGTTGCTGAACCAATAGAACATCAACAGTTGTACCAAAATTCCAAACACGAACATTATGGCACTCACCATCACTGGCAAATTATCAGCTGACTAAAATGATAGAATTAAAAAAAAATTAAATCAGTAAAAGCCGGTATTACCGGCAACGCAGGAGTGTACCATAGGCGAGAGCGAGATGCTGCGTTCCGATCTCTCGTTCGCACATATAAGTATAAGTAATACTTAGCGCACCGCTGCCGCCGCCCGAAGTCGTGGCCAAGCCAAGGCCCCGTGCACGCATTGGCGACATACTTTTAGCAAGCTGCCCACAAAGTAGGTAAAGATTCTAGTCTAAGGCTCGGTTTTATAAAGATCCGTTAGACCTTATTTCGGTTTGTTATGTCAAAAAATGTACTGAGTTACTGATATTTGGTCTAACGGATCTTTATAAAACCCGGCAAAGGCTCGGTTTTATAATGATCCGTTAGACCTTATGTCGGTTTGTTATGTCAAAAAATGTACTGAGTTACTGAAATTTGATCTGACATTTGGTCTAACGAATCTTTATAAAACCCGGCCTAAGAAGTCTAGTATATATATTAGTCTGAGAAGCTGCCATACATTCTGATGGGAGTGATGCGCGCCGCGTGAGTAAGTACCGTTGTGCGTGAACCCGGCCTAAGGTAATCATCATAATTATCGTCATCATCAGGCTATATGTATACGTTCTAAAACTGGGCATAAAATGGAACAGGCAGTACCTAGGCCTCAATTTAGCCCAGTGCTGGGTGGAAACTCAAACTTCACATACACCTTTAATTTCTTCGGAGATACATACTGGTTTTCTCGCTATATTTTCCTTTTTGTTGCGTTTTGTTGTTTTTCGAGTGGACACCTGGCCCTCTGACCACAGAATAGTATAATAGTATTACGTACCTATTCTCGCTTATCCAAATCCTACATATAATACTTTCTTCTACATTTTTACATTTGAAAGTGCAAGTATACTTGCCTTTGCGATTTCTATGATAGAAGTTCCAACATTTATGGAGATCACAACGAGGTACACGAACATTACTGACGACATCAAGTGCTGGAACAACTTTTGATGCCTGGAAATACATTGAACCTATAGGGAACTGTTGGTGTTTCTTATAGGTTCAGAGGGGCTACCGCGAACCGAAAACGAACGAAATCTCCCTCTCTGTATTAGCAAGTGCGACAGAGAGGGAGATATTCGAACTTCGTTCATTTTCAGTTCGCGGTAGCCCCTCAGGTTCATTACCGACGCGTCAACGCGGCGAACGCTATTAGGATGCACCTTTAGAAATAATGGGCATTCTACTTCTACCACAGATGACCACACCGTGCCGAGTCCGTACAGAGTGGACCCCGGCGATAAGTCACCGAGTTCTCAATAACTTAATACAGTTGGTACCGATCGTGCCGCATCCATCCGATAGTACTGTAGGGTACTGTAGAAGACATTGCTATAGGCTTTGTATGTATGTATGTAAGCACTTTATTGTACACAAAAACAGGTTAAAAGAATTTACATGTCACATAAGATTAGAGTACAAAGGCGAACTTATCCCTATGAGGGATATCTTCCAGCTAACCTTTGAGGGCTTTGCGAGGACAGGTGGAAGTGTTGGCTTGGCTAGCGTATCTTTATAAAACCCGGCCATAGAGTTTCAGTCGTATTATTCAGTAACTACTAGCTAAAAACAAAACAAACCTTCATATACCTACCTACTGTAAATCCTCCACACAGAAGATATGCGCTGGCCTGTGGCCGTCACACCAGCACCCTACTGAGATGGAATCCTTTTGTGGCACTACTTATAGTAAATAGTAGATAGGATCCCATCTCAGTCATTCCTATTCTACACTATAATAAAAACCTTTCTTACTCAACAAGTGACGTGTGGAAACGGAGGCATTTTATAATATTCTGGTGACTTCGTGCTTTACTCTCCGGATCAATAGCTTTCGAACAATAAACACGAGAAATTCTCAGCTGGCCGGCGAAGAATATCAACGTAGACATCATCAAAGAATCCCAAGAAGCGACGTATGCGCTCATGATATTCCCAAAGATCGTCTGAAGGACCATTGAGTAGTAGTAGCCTGGGGGTCCGTCTTGTTTAAAAGGGAAATAGAAGTCAAAGAGAGGCACATACAAATCTGTACCGTTTTCCACAATCTTGTTTCTCTGATACGGCTCAGTGAATATGCTGATATTACAGCAGACAACTATGACCCAGAATAGGTAAATTACTCTTCTGCTCCTCTTGATATAATCATCTAAAATATCAATTACGTCGTCGTCTTTTTCAGATAGCTGCTGACGCTCTGTGCGGGAAATGTAGTTCAATAGTTTCTCCCAGTTAGCGTAGTCCTTTCGGAAGAAGATGGTCTTTGGAGCACCCATGTGGAACGGGGCGATATGTAAGATGGAAAGAAGAGCGCTGCTGTCTAAGTTGATCAGACATTTAATGTACTGGCTGAAGAAAATCATCATTGTTACGTAATATACGACCTGTTTGAAGCGAGTACGTTTAAGCTCCATGTTGGGATGCCAATTGCCGGTGAGGTTCATGAAGCGGAGGAACGGACCAGTTGAGGGGTACTCAGGGTCTTCGAGACACTTAAACATAGTTTGAAGTGAAAAACGCGATGTCTTTTTATTCATTTTTGCAAGGATATGTTTGACTGCATTCGTAGCCGTCGAATACTTAAATAAAACTGGCTCATCAAACTGGGCGGAAAATGATGTGAGAAATGAATGTTTAATGTCGGGTAGGTATGTGATTTATGTTATTAGGTACATCTAATTATAGTGCAATAAGTTTTTGAATATTTTATGCTATCAGTTACGGTTTCCGCAACGCGGTTTATAATATTTTTTTCACTTTTCATGCTCAAAAAGTGTGTCATATTAGGCTTATCAAGCGGGACTAAAGTAGTACATTTAGGCCGCGTTTTATAAAGATCCGTTAGACCAAATGTCAGATCAAATTTTAGTAACTCAGTACATTTTTTGACATAACAAACCGACATGAGGTCTAACGGATCTTTATAAAACCGAGCCTTAGCCCCTATTGGGTTGGGTTCTTTTTGGGACATACTTTGTTCAACAGATTTAACTATTAAAAACATTAGGTCTTTTTTTCGTCCCTATTTCAACTACTGTGTATCCGAGTCAAAACAGTTTAAAAAAAAGCTGTCGCCATATACTCACTGTATTTTATTATTAATTGTGGGTGGATAAACTTCGTTCATTTATTTTCTCGCAATCGAAGTGAAAAATAGAGTGTATAACTCTGGTCTAAAAGCCATATTACCACTCAAACTATTTTCCCTCACATTGTTCGGGAAAATAACCATCTCGTGGTAATATGGCTTATTTTAGACCCTTGTCATACAATCTACTAATAATGTTGATCATTGTTAATCAATATTCCACTAGTTAAATAAACATAAAAAACGAACACGTTGATAACTTATTGCAACTACATTATTTTAATTAATTTATCCGGCTGAAACGTAGTTATACTTCCATAATTTACCTTTGATATCATCTACATAGCAATATTTTGCTTATGAAAGTTTTGCATTATAATTTTTATTTATACCCATATAGTAAATCCTCTTTTATCTGCTCCAAAAGTGTAGGTAAGGACCAGCCTTATAATATCGTGCCGGCCCGGGGCGGAGATGGCCAAAACAGCATCAAAACCGGTATCGTAATGTTTGGCCATCTCCCTCCATACAGATATTATTATGCATGCAATACCGGACGATTCTCAACCCCGGGATTGAAATCCGGTATTGGATCTCATTTTTATGTAGCGGTTCATAGAATAAACCTTCTTACCAAATTTCAGAATTATAGTGCTAATAGTCTACGAATGACGAACCCCGTTTTCGCCATTTTGGCTACGGAACCATAAATCGAATGTTTCGGCATTCGGTTGGCATTTTAATGGTTTATTTAGATGGTATGACCATTTCAAGTTCTCGTTGAACGATGGTGTCACTGTTCAGCGGTGTCATCCGCGTTCGTGTGTTAACACCCTGGGGGTGTATGAGACCTGAGTTAAGCCGAAGTGGCAAGAAGAACAAGCCTGCTAATACAAAGCTCAATGAATCCCTTCCGAGTAGGAGGAAAAGTTGAATGCTAAAGCTCTCGTTACTGCAGATAAGATCAGAGGCGGAAATTAAGAGGAAATTGTATTTGTTTCTTATACCGTGACGTCCGGACAATGGGGGTTCTCGGCGAATGAAATTAATTTTGCACAAATTTACTATTAATTTATTGACCAACGTAAAATGATTACTGTTTTCTTGACATTTATTGACATGGAAAACTGCTTACAAGCTGCATTGATCTTGTCCACCATATCCTGAAGTTCCTCCGACGAAGCTACAACGAAGGCGGCATCGTCCGCAAACTGACAACATAAAAATCCTCGCGATGTTTTTCGGATTTTAGATGTGCAATGTTGAACAGTCTACCATCAGACCTGGTGTGAAGGTGTATGCCGGTGTATGGGTAGTTTCGCCGAAAGCGACTCTTAGGAGTATTAAGAAAAATATGTCAAATAGTGTGGGCAATCTGCGCTATGGAATGGAATGTGCGTGTCGCAGAAGTTTTTTCCTTGTGAGTATTACATCTAGCTGGTGCCAGTGGCTGGATCGCGGGTGTCTCCATGACACTTTGCGTAAAATCTTCCTTTGAAATAAGTATTCGTGACACTAAGAAAATTTTGAGTACAGAATTCCAAGAGAGGCAGTACCATAAAATGAAATAATTTATATAATTTTACTGATATGACAATTCGCTTACCCTTTATTGGGCACAAAATTGAGTTGTGACCAACGAAAAAAGGTGGAACTTTGACAAAGCAAATGATACATATCTCTCTGCCACACTTATTGAGATTTGTATATGACCATCTAGCTTGCTCTTAGAATTATTATTTGCGTGTCACATCTACACCTTCGTCGGAAGACGTTACTGCTTGTAGGTAATACTATAAATATTTGTACCTACATAAGACGTAAATAGGTATACTGTTATGGAAATGCAGAATTTCCTGCCACAGGTGTCCATTCACTTACTAGGAAATTCCAACCTTGGATACGATTGCAACTACTTATTTTGATACATTACTAAAATATATTTTGATTTGATGATTCTATTTTATGTTAATGGATTAACATAAAATAGAGGCTGGAGCCTTTGTACACCAAATTTCATTTTAATCTGTTCAGCCGTTTATGTGTGATTGAGTCACAAACATGCAGACTTTTGCATTTTTAATATTTTACATTTACATTAATTATAGAGTAGATAAGTAGGATAAAGAAACAAAATTCAAAATAACATAAATATCATATAAATTCATACGACATTGAGACTGCATGAGCGTTTGACTTAAAGAAGTGTCCGTGGAACGGAACGTAATATGTATTCGCTGTCAGTTCAAAATTCGAATTTTGACGGTTACGGTTTAGACGCTGTCGTTTGGTCGTTGGTCGTTGACTGTTTACGATACAAATAGTCAAACAATAATTACAATTCTTAATAATATTCAATAAAAAGTGGTGTTTTGATTTCATTGAACGTCTTATGATCGGACCGAAACCGGATAGTTCAGTTATATATCTGATAGATGTATTAAGGTGAAGATGGGTCGAGCAGCTCCGTTGATCGGGGCTAACTCAAAGTCTGGCGCTTTGCCCTCCAAGTATGGATCGACGCTGAACATGGCAGCTAATATAAAAGTAGTGGTTCGGGTGCGGCCCTTGAATGAAAGGGAAAAAGCGGCTAACAATCGAGTAGTGGTGGATGTAGTTGATGACACCATGTTAGTTTTCGACCCGAAAGAAGAAATGCGTCCGTTTTTCTACCAAGGCGTCCAGCAACCAACAAAGAATGTGCTACGTCGAGCGAATAAGGAGTTGAAGTTTGTATTTGACAATGTTTGTGGCCAAACAGCTACTAATAAGGATATATTCGAGTTGACTACCAAAGATGTGTTAACTTCTCTGATGGAGGGCTACAACTGCTCAGTCTTCGTTTACGGCGCCACGGGCGCTGGCAAGACCTTCACCATGATCGGAAGTAAAGAGAATCCTGGCATAACTTACTTGACAATGGAGCATCTTTTCTATACAATAAATTCGTTTGAGAGGGAAAGGGAGTTTGACATTGGGGTGTCTTATATTGAGGTAAGTTGCTTGTGTAGTTTTTGATTGGAGTGCTTTTGATTTCACATGCCGGAAATTTGTTTTTATATTATCGTCATATTAGAAGCAAAACACACTCAAATCTGTCACTACTCTTCGAGACCTCGTATCTCAGTACTGAAACGATGCTGACATACGAGCTTTATTTTAAGTAGGTATTTGTTAATTAGTGACTTTTGCTTGTAACCTGACGATATGTAGTTTGTTGTAGTGCTGATACACAACTAACATATATCAAAGATTAAGCTTATTGTGTATTCTGCACCTTGTCAAAGTCTCCACTTGTCTCTTGTAACCAGTAGTACACCATATAGTAGTAGAGTTGGACATGCTTATTCACTGAGTAGATCACTTAACCCGTCGTCTACCAAGCCCGCGAATTCGCGCGCTCATTACAAAAGAATGCTATTGTGATTTTTTATCGCGCGTAGAGGACGGGTTAAGCCGTTGTCTCCCGGCGAAAAAATAAACAATAGCATTCTTTTGTTATGATCCCTGGGATCCCAGGGACCGGTAGATGACTGGTTAAATTATTGTTGGAGATGCAGTAATCTTGTGTCCACCATCATAGGGCTTATGTGTTCCAGGCATACTGTAATTATATACATATGCCTGTATTTTTGAAATATGATGATATTAAAAGAAAACTAGGCAAGAGTAATGCAATGTTAAAGAGGTCAATGCCAATAAAGTCAGGAACTGATTGCAGAATATGGTTAGATTAATTATAGTCCAAAATTGAGGCACAACATAAGGTCTTCCTTCCACTTCCAGGATGATGAAATTAAAATTTACTTAAATTATAAATAGTCCAGCCAGTGCTACCACAGAATATCTGAGCAAACAAAAACAAGCAACAAACTAAAACAAGATATGTGGTAATATATATATGTGGTAGGCATTCTTGTTCTGCAGGCGCACTTGCATTGCCAGTGTACATGGAATGTAAGGCCAAAGTATTGAATAACACCGCAATAGTGTATGACCAGGAATACATGTCACAACCAAACGATGTACAGCCCGTGAGCTTGTGTACATGGGATACAATTTCCCGGGTCATACATTGCTGCGGTTGTGCATTGTTTTGGTTGTACATTCCATGGACCCGCTCTAACTGACCCTACTACAGCATATCCAACTATAATAATATCTTCAGGTCTACAATGAAAATGTCTTTGACCTCCTCAAACCGTCTAAAACTCCGCTCCAACTCCGAGAGGATTCAAAGTACGGAGTGATGGTTGCTGGACTGACATTAGAGAACATCAATACGGCCAGGGAGTTGCTGAACATGCTTGAAAACGGGAACAAGAACCGGACCCAACATCCTACAGATGCCAATGCGGAGAGCTCCAGGAGTCATGCAGTCTTTCAGGTAATCCATAGGTGGCACTAGCCCATATAGCGCCCGTGTACGCTGCACACTCTGCACCAGCGCCTGATTTCTCGTAGAATTAGTGCTTCGGGCAGGAACGTTTTTAACCCCTTAAACCTTTATTACATAAGACATTATTGGCCTTGATCGATTCATTACATCCCTAATTAGGTTTATACGTTTTGCTTTTTTAGCAAAAAACCAGGAGGAAGTTGTCGAGTTAAAAAAACGAATATTCAATGGTCCATATTTTCACTTGCTGGCAATTTTTCCTAAAAGTTAAGATTTATAAATCTATTCAATGATATCTACAACATGTCAAAAAATCATTCCAATCGGTTCAGGATTAGGGGGTGGAATACGTTGCTGTTTTTTGTATGGAAAAATTCTGCTACCCAATCCTCATTAGTTAGTGAATTTATGGCCTGACACCACACAGTGCTAGAGACTTCAGTACGCCACGGAACTCACTTTCAAATTTATTTATTTTTAAACCTAATTTACGTCTGTTGTGTCCACCCTAGCACTTTAAGGCCGCCAAAGCGGAGAGGCACAGTTCGGGCCCGCCCGGAACTATTTTACTAACACATTATGTTATTCAGGTTTATATAAAGATGCGTTACAAAACGAGCGGTCAAGCGCGAGTAGTAAAGTTATCCATGATCGATTTGGCGGGGAGCGAGCGCGCCTCAGCTACAGGCTGCGTCGGGGAGCGCTTCAAAGAAGGCGCTAACATCAACCGCAGTTTACTGTCGCTGGGGAATTGCATCAACAAGTTGGCTGATGGCAGCAGCTACATACCCTACAGGTGGGATATGTGTAAACCGATTCTTACAGATTATCTTAGCGAGGGCTCAGAAGCTTTGTGAAGTTCTGTGGAAGCTTCAAGTATTCCGGGATATGCCAAGTTTATGTTTACTATGCATTTACAAGCACATCCATGCATAGTCTCGAAAAACATTGTTGTCGGCGCATATAGACACAGTTGGTGGCTGATAGCCCAGGCTGGCTGGATGATGTGGAGGGCAGGTTGAAGAAATGACGAAGGCAGCGGTTCTTCGAATTAAATAGTTATAATTCGGGCTTTTTACGTAGTGTTTTTATGAAGCTAACATTATATAAATTGGTTAAAAAAAGGGCAAGATAAAATATCTGCGTAGTGCAGCTTATGAAGCGAAAGCTGTAAGTGGTAGCCATCTTCCCAATCTCGCTTCTCTATTGGTACTTGAAGGGATGACGACACATCATGCCATTGGCTGTCGATCACGTCATATGTGCCTCCGATTGGTTGCTGGGGATGTGTCGCGATACGTGGGTGACGTCATGGAAGATGGACCGTGTCCCGAGGCGCGCGGGCTGTTGCTATGCGCGAGTCGTGTTGAAGGTCACCGTAGGCCGCCAGCTGATATACACGCATTGAAATTGCTCTTTAACAATTGTCATTAGTATAAAGTTTGTTTTTGTTTTAGAGACTCGAAGCTCACTCGTCTCCTGAAAGACAGTCTCGGTGGGAACTGTAAGACGGTGATGATCGCCAACATTTCGCCCTCGAGCATTAGTTACGAAGACACATACAACACGCTCAAATATGCTGCACGCGCGAACAAGATACAGGTAAATACTCATACTCATTTATTGATAAAATACTAGCGACCCGCCCCGGCTTCGCTCGGGTGCACTATTTAATGGATGTTATTATACATATAAACCTTCCTCTTCAATCACTCTATCTATTAAAAAAACCGCATCAAAATCCGTTGCGTAGTTTTAAAGATTTAAGCATACATAGGGATATAGGGATATCGGGACAGAGAAAGCGACTTTGTTTTATACTATGTAGTGATGAATACATGTCAAATAAACTAAGGTAGGAATATGTAATAGGTCAGACAGTTGAGTAGATATCCATGGCGAGGCGTCCAAGAAATCTATTTCAGCTCTATACTTATTTTAAGTCAATTTTATTGAATCTTATACTGCAACTTTTGAAGAAGCAAGCAGGGCTCGGAAACCGGTTTCGTCTTCACACAATTCACCGGTTAAACAATTCGGTTAATTGCGTTTTACCGTAATTTTTCGCATTTCAAATCATTTATTTCATAGATGAAGGCTAACAAAAGCAAATCTTAAGATAAAAATGAAGATATATGAAAAGTATTTTAGGAGATATTTCCAAAATAGTAAAAACCGGTTCCAAGCCCTGGAAGCAAGTCAAGTCAGCTCTGTCTTGTCTATCAATTAGTTTGAGGGCGAATATTCAGCGATTTTACAGCGTTTTCGTCATTATTCTCTCATTTAATATTGTTAAAAGAGAATGATAAACAGAGTTTACTTTTGTTACAAACAAAACACAGGGACCGGAAAACCCTTCTTTAGGCTTAAGCCTATTGATTCGGTAACCCAATCAATTTGCTTACCCTATGATAGGGTTAACCCTATCATGAGGTTACCGTATTGTAAAGGTAAGCTTATTGAAGTGTTAACCCTAACTCGCAATAGGGTTAAGCTTAAAACCCTATCGCGATAGGGTTTTTGTTTAGGGTTTTCATTGGGTTATGGTAACCTTAACGTCAGCTGGTGACGCATTGGGTTAAAGTGAATTTTCGGCTGGTCCCCTAATAGTTAATTAAAGAATTATTAATATTCAATAATATGTTTCTGTTATTTAAATATACATATCTATGATATGTAAAGATGTATAACAATGAGTTCGCTAAATAATATATTTTTAATAAATATTACATTATCTAATTACAAAAAGGTTTCACAAATCATATATTATTGGTAATTAGTTTAATTAAAGGAAAATCTGAAAAAATAAGGCTCCGAGCAATTATAAATTATTATTTTTCTACTTTCAATTTCCGTAGTTTCCGTAGTTTTCGTAGACATAATTGCAAACGGAACCCTTATTATTATTTTCCATTTTTAGGGTTCCGTAGCCAAAATGGCAAAAACGGAATCATTATAGATTCGTCATGTCTGTCCATCTGTCCGTCCATCCGTCCGTCCGACCGTATGTCACAGCCGATTTACTCGGAGACTATAAGTACTACAATTATGAAATTTGGTAGGAAGGTGTATTCTGTGAACCATTACATAAAAGTGATGTGAAATTACAAAAAAAATATTAAATTAGGGGGGGGCTCTCCATACATGTAACCGGTGGATGAAAAAAATGATATGGTGGTCTCTAAAAAACTTGTCCATTTAAGAAGTCAAGTCAACCGTTGGTGAGATGCTGTCAAAGTCATAGAAAGTGTGTCCCCCCTTCCTCTAATTTCCAAATTATAAAGGTTGAATTCTGAAAAAAAATTGAGGTGGTGTGCATTAGTAAATATTTTCAACTGTCTTGCCCAAATAAAAGGTCGTAAGTGCCGTGAGTTCCCTATGATGATACGACTTTTTTAGGTTCAATGTCAATACATTGAATCTAAAAAAGTCGACTATTCAATGAATAGTGGTTTTAAATGTGGACTAGCAGGTGTTGGACGCACTTGGCCGGTTTTTAAATAATTGCACCGGTGTGTTGAAGTTAATATTATTTACTGGAGGTCACACGATACGTTTCACACATTAGAGAGACTTATAATTAATACATACTTCTATTTCTTTCGTTGGACGAAAAGAGAAACAAATACTTGCCGAGTACGAGTAGTCAGTAAAAGATCAAAAAATATTAGAACTATAGCACGGTTCGGCACGGTTATCTTCGAGGCTGATTTTGTGCTCATCTAATATAGAGTTGCTAAACCGCCCAATTCCGGGATTATGAAGGTTACAAATTAAAAGTAAGTTTTCGTTTCCTATATTTTAATACTTGTAATTAGCGCTTAAATATGCAATGCGCATCGAAATCTTGAGTTTTGTTATTTGCTTAGGTAGGTAATAGTTTTCTTTACCTTCGTTGTTATCGGAGCTTTTACCTGCGCGGGAGGATGTGAGCGGGTCTAATTTAGAGCTCCCGATACACGTTTTACATGCCGACATGGATAGCCCAGTGGTACTAATAACCCAAACTACACGAACCCACCCGGATTCAGAAACGTTTACAAGGGAACACGGGTAAACGATATATCGGATCATATTTCCCGTGGTTTCGGGCCTTCATTTAAGTGTAGCAGAGATTCGTGCTATGAAGAGGTACGATTGAAAAATGTGAGAGATTAGGAAGATACGATTACTTTGCAGTTTTAACTGATGATTGGTTAACAATAGGTACGTAAGTACGTTTGTTTCAATTCCATAAGCAAAACATTAATTTTGCTTATGGAATTAACATATTTATTTATTTAACTTTTAGTGCTTAAATACATATACATCACATTTATATATAAACAGAAAAAAAATATTAGCGAAATAAAATTAACCTAACTATAAACTAAATTAATCCAAATATTCACAAATAAAAAACTGGCCCAAGGTCGGTGCCACGGGGCAAGGTGGATTGCGATCACAATCCGTTAGGCGAGATAGGCGCCAGCCCTCTGGTCCCCAGTTGCCTCCACGAGCCACTTCGCCAGCTCCCTATATAGTGCATTAGCACCAGGGCCCGTGGGGGCCCGGTCTCGGTCTGATGGCTCTAACACAGCTGGAACTCCGGCAGTGTCGAGGGTCCGGCGCAGGATGTCATGTAGGCTTGCATGCCGCGATGAGCGGCCGGCGCTTCTTCCACACGACAAGCCATGGAAGCCAAAACGCGTTACATGCCGCAGTGGCATTGATGCCCAACCACACATGATACACCCAACTGTAAGGACACAGCGAATCTGTTTTGCTTTACTCTAAATGAGATACCAGAAAAATATCTTGACTTCATAGTAGTTTTTATATAATGAAAATAAACCTAAAAGGTGATCTAATACAAAAAAGGATACTTATGCTTAGTGAAACTACTACGAAAAGCTGTAATATTTTCCTTTGCAGCGCGAGAGTGGGCAACTCTGATGCTTGAACAAACCAGTAGCTATAATATATCGAAACCAGAAACATCTACATATGAGTAATCCGTAATCACTTTTACATACATATTAACAACATTTACATAACAACAGTTTAATCGGTATTGCGGTCTTAGTAGCGTATCCATATTACCATCTCTACTTGATATCCCGCGGTGTAGCAACCAAAACGACGATCACTACTGATTTCATAAATTTTAAATGTATTTCTTGGACTTGTCATTAAGAAATATCGTTTCAAAAATCACTCCAAATCACTCAGCAGTTTTCAATATAAAAACTGCTTTTTTTTGCTTAAACACACAATAAAATAAAAAAATTCCTCCGTTACTATCTAAAAATTTAATAAAATCATCGCATCCTTTAATCACTTTATTGCTATTATCAATACTTTTGTCATAATTAGAAATCAAAACATTTTAAAACATGTAAGGCCTCTTAACATCTATTTACTATGTACTAGAAAATAATCAATTTCATTGAATGATAGATTTGGATACAATACTATTGAATAAAATGAAAAATGTATCGAAATAAAATACAAAACAAATTGTGTCATTTACGTTTTATGTATCAAGTATCTATTTTTCTACTCGTCAATAGATTAGTTAACTCATTTGTAGTGTTATCAAGTAACTTCCTGTATGCGCCATTACATTATTTTTGCGTCAACGACATGATATGTACGGGGCTTGAACCATTGAATCGGTACCTTAAAGATTTGGTGTTTATATTTGGGTAAAGGTCAAATTTTTGGAACAAACATAGTAAGGCTTTTAATTCGTTTACAATTTAATTGACTAATGTGTTAGACGATAGTTACCCATATAAACTATAGGTCAACCTTCACTATTGTCCAAAAACATTAACTGTACCTAATTGAAGTAAAAAATAATACATTCACCTTTCTTATGACACCCACTAAACTTTACAATCCTATCAAAATGCACTAATCAGTGTTTATAAATAGTAGCCATATTCATCACAAAATCCAATATAAACGTAAAAATAGCAAAAATTAAAGAAATAACACTAACAACAAAATCCACTGTCACAGTCAAACGTCTTCAACTAGGTGGTTACGAGAATGCACTAAAGATATACCTGAAGCAAGGCCTGCACATTTAAGGAAAGCAACGAACAAAAATTAATTTTATTGGTTTTTTGTTTGTCAATTACCGTGTGTACATTTACTCTGAAAACAATGACAAATACCATGACCTTTAGGCACGGGTAGACTCTTTTGTATTAAGTTCTTAATAGATAACAACGTCGGCATAAATGTCTTTATAATATAAACAAGTTTATTTTGCCATTTATACTGTCACCGCAATCTTGCTAATCCTAAAACAATAGAAAACAGCAAGTTTTATCAGCTTTCGGCTCGCTTGCACATCGCCGTGCAGATATAAATAAACAACGCTTTAACAACTTCCGTAAGGTACCCACACAGCCCAATATTGTAATGAATCTCTATACATATATACGCCTAATTAATATGCTAACTAACATACAAGTAAATATATGTATACGGATACCTACTACTAAAATCCCGGATTTCTAAAAAGCTTTTTTATAATCCCGGAATTGGGTGGTTGAACAACTCTATGTTCGTGCGCATTTGCTGTTACCTCAGGTCAAGGTAGTAGGATAAGTAATAGTTTTAAATGTAGGAATATATTAGTAAACATTCCGAATAGTACTGTCAATACGAATGATTGTTTTGGAATATTTAAATAAATAAATGACTGTCATATGAACAATCATTTTTTTGACAGAATTGACCGAGTTTCCCTTCCCTCCACTTCAGCTTCGACAAAAATGCTTTCGTATTTCCGAATTTCCAGATTTCGGGTTGTTCTCCTCAACAGATAGCATTTATCAACCAATTTTCGTGAAACATTATGAGCAGGTTCGATATTTTTTATATAGAATTTTTATCGAGTCTAATTTTGAAAATTTTCAAAAACATTTCTTTCTTTTTTTTGTCTATAAGATAAAATTTTATTCAGAAAACAATTTCTTTTATAAAAAAAACAAAAAGAAAAACGCGAGGTATACAGCTCTAGTATGTAATGTTCGACAAATCAAATTTGTTTCTGACATTGCACCGAAAGTTAAAAATAGATATTTAAAATGTAAAATAAACAAACAAGCGCCTCGGCCGACGTCCGATCCACCGCTAGAAATCTATACTTGCATGCACAGTAAATACGATTCTAGCATAAGGACTCAAAGTACAAAGTTATTTGCATTAAAAACAAGGAGCGTGTTCGGTAAACCAAACTGGTTTCTACCGGGAGTGGGTTCACAGCGAGCTTATCGTCTGGGCAAGGCTGCCTGCCAGCCACCGTTATCTAAAAATGAGTCTTATTGAAGTGTGCGTAAAGATCACTTTTGTTTTGAACTGGTTAAAAACCCTATTGATAGGGTAACCGTATTGATAGGGTTTTGATTTTGGTTAGTGGTTAGTTGAGTTAACTCGATCAATATGGTAACCCTATCAATAGGGTTACCTTATCATAGGGTTACCAATATGGATAGGGTTTTTAAAACCACTTCTAAAATAAGCCTATGGAAAACCCTGATTAGGGTAACCGGTTCCGGTCCCTGACAAAACAATATCGGTTTTCAGTTTTAGTTGACCAAAGTCCTCGCGGTTTGTCCTACTCTTTGTGTAGATAGTCGTGTACCCTACAATAATTTCAAAACTTCGGAGGTTTACGCTTGATGCTGTGGCACTCTAAATAATGGTGGGATGGAACGTACAATGAGCTCATAATTACTTGTTGACGCTGATGCAACGCTCTGAATCTCTTAATTTGTCAACAGCTAAGCATCAAGAAGAATATAGTGGACGGCGACATGAAGCTCTCGCAATACGTGAAGATTGTGGAGGAACTCAAGAAGAAGGTCAAGGAGTTGGAGGCGAAGCTGTCGCTTAGCAGTGTGGCTCCTGCTCCGGTGAAAGAACCCCCAACCCGACAACCTGAACCAGCGAAGGAGAAAGGTGAGATTTGAGTGCTACCATCTTCTCGACTGAACAAAACGTGTTAATTTTTTTTACTAGTTTTTCCCGCGACTTTGTCCGCGTAAACTTCCTCTCCTTACTTCAACCTTTCTAGTATGTTGTGGGAGACGCAAGTGAGACGAACTGAGGTTAGTTGCACACTGGTTTATTAACCCACGATACACAGGGCGCGCGAGCGCAGCCGCTAACAAAACTACGTACTATCCCTCCACCTTTATTTAACAGAACACAAAAGTATCCGGTGGAAACGAACGGCACAGGACCGGTCTAAGTGGCGAGCCTTGGGGGAGGCCTATGTTCAGCAGTGGACGTCTTTTGGCTGAAATGATGATGATGATGATGAAAAGTATTTCTTAAAATCTAAATTAAGTCTACCTTGCCGTGGCGGCATAGGTCTCCGGTCATGGGTGTCTTGCGCGAGCACAAAGGTTGTTGTTGGTCTAGCTGAGGGTGCTGCCTCTCTGGGGACATACTACCTTCGAGGCATGATTTTCGGGATAAAATGTATCCTGTATCCAGGCAATAAACTTGTTGTATATCCAGTTTCATCATAATCCGTTAAACCGTTTTTGCGTAATTGAGTTGAGGAGCAAACATCTAAACGGCTGCTACTATAATATTATGACGCCGACTGAACCGCTCATTATGTTGTTAAGGCCCTAATTAATTTAAATACACAATTGTCAACGACCACAAACAGCGAAAGCGGAATGGCGCCGCCGCATCCTCGAAGCGGAGAATCTCCACATACCCACCGAGGAGCACCTCCTTGGTCTCCGCTCTCGGGGCAAAGTTCTGGCGCTTCGCCAGCGCCTCCGCGCCCGCGCCTTCACGCACGTGGCCGATCTTGCGCACCGCTCCTCCAACGAGGCCATGGAACTGGTGAGTTTAGACCATATGTCGTTGGGATAAGGTTCACAGAGTGCCAGCGCTGCCGACCACGGTTGTGCGCACTCTTTCATACATACGTAGCTGACCTCGCTTCCCGCTCATGCGCTCCGGATATGTACATCCATCGCATACATCGCAGCGAACGAGGTGTTCACAAACATATGGACACGACTATTGCCTAGACATTAGAGTTCTGTTTAGATAGTTTTGAACACCATTTATTGTAAACATGTATGTGATGTCGAATGGATCTCCATAGTGATCAGATGTTTAATTATCTAAGCGTTTAGGTATCTTCAGATGCATGGAAAGCGCATCGGATTATACTTACATAGGATGCCTGCTTTGCGGGGCGCATAGATTAGAGGTAGGACGCCCGCTTCTCGGGGCACCGAGTGATTGACCGAAAATCTTATGTGAGCCCAGAACATCTAGTATATCTTTTTCGATACATAAACTCAAACGAACGCGTTTGCGTTTAGTCTCAATTTTTATGTGAACGTGAACAGCGCCTCCGGTGGCCTTTGTTGGTAAGTTGGTAACTATTTGTTGTAGTTTCGAAAGCAATATACTAGAGGTACTGTATATGATTTGGTTAAGATTTATGGCTACAGTCGCTCATGAACAGTGGTACAAGAACAAGTTAATTAACCTTGACAGGCCTAGTAAATACTTATCAAAGAAAATTACTATTATTTTTCCTGTTACGAGTATGACGATCATGATAACAATTCTTGTAATTTTGACATGTGTACAAATTTATTATGTAAATCCTTATCATAAAATAAATAATTTAATCGAATGTATCCCAATATCAGCTACCTAACTTACAAGACAATCAAATAAATGACAATAAATAGCTAGCAACTGTTTCAATTTTTTTTTCAGTTATTGTATTGTAGTGTGCTTGAATTACTTTCCGACAAGTTAATAACTACTTTGGAAACTTAAGTTGAAACGTTAAATGATAATCCAATTAACTTTGTATGTCTAGTAGACTGGTGGTAAAATATTATAATTTAAGCCGTCGTCTCGCGGCGAAAAAAATAAAACAATAGCGTTCTTTTGTTATGAAATAAATGAAATAAATGAACTTTATTCCGCAAGTAGGCCGCAAAGGCACTTTTACAAGTCAAAAACTACTAGCGTTTCTCAAGAGACCACTGCCGAGAAGAAACGCCGAAAGAAACTCGACAGTCAGTCATTTTCTCCAAAATATGCTTATTACAATGATACTACTTAACCTACTTAAGTAAATGTAAATGGTACACAACAAAAGAGAATTGAAAGAAAAACGAGGAAAAAATAACAATAGGTATTTACAATGTGTAGTTACACAAGAAAACAAAACATGTCGAATCGTTTGATATGCTTTCCTGCAAGAAATGTGTCAACTAGATACAATGAAAATATTAGACTCTACGCTATTTAGGGATTTGGTTTGGGCCATGCATTTCTGTCTGTTAGATAGTCCTCAACCCTATAATAAGCCTTTGACATCAAAGTTTTTTTTAGGTAATTTTTAAGAGCTGGAAAGGGTAAATTCAAAATTTCATCGGGTAGCCTTATTATAAAAACGAACACATTGACCTACAAAAGACTTGTAAACTTTACGGACACGAAACTTGTTAGTGGCAATTTTATTTTTATTCCTGGTATTAAAATTATGGATATCAGAATTTTTACAGAATGATTCTCGATTCTTTATGACATAAATAATATTCTCATAGATGTATTGGGATGCTACCGTTAAAATGTTAATTTCTTTAAAGAAATCTCTTAGAGTTTCACGTGAGCCCAGGTTATATATGGAGCGAATGGCTCTTTTGGAGCGAATGATCCCGGGGATCCCAGGGACCGGTAGACGATGGGATTACTCCACTTGATTTTTTATTGAAATGAAATGACATCATTTATTCTTCAATTTAGGCATGTTACATGCACTTATGAATGTCAAAAAACTACCACCTGTTCATAAAATAAACCTCTGCCTCGAGAAGAACCGGCGTAAGAAACTCGGCGAGGTGTCATTTTTTCAAAACAATATACAATGTATATAAAATAACAGTATCATAATACTACAGAATTCAAATGCTACAATACAAACATACATACATATTTTTTAATATTAAGGACAAAATATTTCTGTGTTAGATTACTTGTGCGGGACGCTATCACTGCCAAACATCCCTATCCATGATATAATCGTTTATCTTATAATATGCTTTAACTTAATAATCTCATTGTTGCTTAGATGGTTACCGAAGACATTCCACGGCAAGAGAGAGCCGCAGAAAGCTACGAGAAGAAAGCTCAATGCTTGGACTCCAAAATACACCTCGCTCAAACCGTGTGTGACGAGAGTTGGCAACGGTTGCGGAACACAATTGAACAAGCCGTAGCAGAATGTCCAGATCTTCAAGAGTTCGCCGACAAAATCACCATGCGAAGAGAATTAAGACTCATCAAGGCCAGTGATAACCTTAGGAACAAATTACTTTGGATACAGAACAGGGAAATCAACATGTTCACAGAGTACATGAGTGATATGCCTAGCATGCTCAGGAAATTATATCTAACACTAAAAGGTTACGACAAAGTACCTCCGGCTTTAGCCACGGAATATGTAGATGTGATGAAAAAAGCGAAATCCATGAAGTCAATAACCTGGGACACGGACAATGAATGTAGCGACCCCCACTTCAAGTTTATATCGAGTTTAGATTTAAACGAGCCGTCCGATGTGGAATTGGTTCAATCTAAAGTTAACTCGACGGTAGATATAGTTACGGACAGCGACGATTTGACCGATATTGAGAACCGCGAAGTATTGCCGAAGAAACGAAAAGGAACGCCGATAAAGTTGGCCAACAACGAGACGATTGTCATCGATGATTCCTTCGAGAATTTGGACGCTACGAGAACTTTAAACTCTGCGAAGAAAGTAAAATTAGAAGCAGATGTGGTGTCCGACATTGAGAATGCGGGAGTTATTGATCCTAAGGATTTGAATTCCACATTTGTGCTGGCTGGAAAGATGGAGGCGCTGAAGAAACCTAAGATGGAGTCTAATTTCAAATGTGACGTGAAAACTGAACCTGCTTATATGAAACGGGGGCTGATGGACAGGACCAATTTGCAGAGGACTATTAATTTTAATGACAGAGGTAAATATTAATTTTATGTGAATTTTCCATTCAATACAGGATGATTCGCGGTTACTCGATTCAATACAAGACGTCTCCTGAATGACTGATAATATATGTGTTATTCTAGTTATATCAATTTGCGCCTTTGACGTCGAGTGAAGTTGAACGTTCATTTAGTATACATAAATGGCTTTATAAGTGATAAACAAACTGTATACTCCCAGAAAATGATGATAAATTAATGATTATATAATCCTATCACTATCACAAAGCAATGACATGTGCTGTTGTGTATACTGACGTGGATTTCCAAGAAAAAAATGAATCTGTTTCTTGTATATAATTTTATACAAACGTCACGTATTTTTTATTTATTTGGTAGACCGTTTTTTTCTTCTATTACATAGCTTTCGATATCGATGAAAAATGTTTCTATCACTAGCTGTAATATAGCTATTTTTTTAAACATTAGAAATTAGGTAAACAATGAAGCAGTGGTCGTAAACACACACACACACGCACACATTGAACTCGCATTATTCGCAGGAATTCGCTCTTCCTTTTGGGTATTTTATTGTACAACAGATGAATGCAACGAAACATAATTAAAAAAAAATGCTTTGTCATTTAAAAATATATATAATTGAACATAAAATACGAGTAAGACATACTTTATTATTTTCGAATAAAAATGTATAATGTAAGCATGAAGTTACGGTATTCATATTTTGAGATTATTTTACACTTTTATCGCAGTGCGTGTTAAAAAACCTCGATAGTTGTTCTCTGTTATTCTTTCTAATGCTAAAAAATCAAGGTGTAGATTGCGACAGTCTTTTGTTTTACCGTGAATAATCCGGCCTCTGCTGATTGATGGAAATGTAACTGTTGTTGTACAGCTAAGGTGGCGAAGCCGGTAGTGGGCAAGGCGCTGCCGGTCCGGCGCGCTGGCCCCGCGCGCCCCGCGGCGGGCTTCGGCTCCAGCCTGGCGCGGGACGGCACGCCACTAGCGCGGAACACGCAGGGTAAGACACCTAGATGTGTGCCACAAACTGAGGGGCTACCGTGAACCGAAAACGAACGAAGTTCGAATATCTCCCTCTCTGTGGAACGTATTGGGGGGCGTCCATAAATTACGTGAGATGTTTAAGGGGGAGGGGGTCGAGTCAAATCTCATCTAATCTTACGTTGGAGAGAGAGGGGTTCTCGGCAAATATCACGCAATTTTTTTTCTGATTGAAACAAAAAAAAATTATACTATTTTGGTCCATTTAATTTAATCTTTTTGATTTAATCTTAAGCGTAATCGTAATACGATTAAGATTATTCACTAATTCGTTCGAAAGAGAATAATTTCATTCATACTTCGACGTTAACTCTCAGCAATATTGATTACTAGTCTTAACTAGTCGTCAATAAAAGCACGAAGCAATTTTTATTTTTACAATAACAATCCAACGCGTTCAACGTAAGAAACCCACATTTTAAAAAATCTCACGTGAGATTGGGGAATGGGGGAGGGGGTTGAATTGAAAAAATCTCACGACATCTCACCAGGGGGGGAGGGAGGGACAGAAAAAAAAAAAAAACACCTCACGTAATTTATGGACGCCCCCTTAGCAAGTGCGACAGAGAGGGAGATATTCGAACTTCGTTCGGTTTCAGTTCGCGGTAGCCCCTCTGGGAGAAGCATGCTGCAGACCGAGGCTGGTGGAAGGCATTGGGTGAAGGCGTGGTGCTACATGATAACGCATGGTTCGATCTCTTGTCCCATAAACTAGAACCATTTATTTTTCCTATGGGGTCGGTTACACGGTGATTATTATAGCGTGGCTTCAATATTATCTTCATTGCTAGAAATGACCTTATATTGCCGGGGTCTTTATTAGCTGTCCAATATTTACATGTCAAGGTGGTAGCTTGCAATATTCTTTGATAAATTATGTGACAATTAATCGGCTGTGTAAATCATAATCGATTTTATTAATCAACTAGCGACCCGCCCGGCTTCGCACGGGTGCACTATTTAATGGATGTTATTATACATATAAACCTCACTCTTCAATCACTCTATCTATTAAAAAAAACCGCATCAAAATCCGTTGCGTAGTTTTAAAGATTTAAGCATACATAGGGATATAGGGACAGAAAAAGCGACTTTGTTTTATACTATGTAGTGATTTATTGTAAAAACTAAAAGGATATAAAAAATCGATTATTTTAAAAATAACAATTAATTATTTTTTCCCAATATTTTATCATTTATTAAGCCCATTTACAGGAATGGAATGTACAATTGGATAGGTTAGTGGTTTTGGAGTATTTACAGGTGAATTCGAGAGCATTACAATTGCTGTCATTAGCTGTGTTTAAACTTATTACCGGACCGCGTGAATGGTGAATTAATGTTTATTATTTGGTGTATTTATATGACATATACCTTTTCACAAAATAAGTATTGCATGGACAACGGTAGACTCGGAACTTTGCTCAAAATGCTCTCCGATTCACTCTAATCATCTGAGGTGATATTAATGATGAAGTAACGCAGTAAGGCTTAATTTGACCAGATAGGAATAAGGTAGAGAAAAAAGCCAAGTGCAAGTTGGACACGCGCACGAAGGGTTCTGTACCATTATACAATACAATACAATACAAATACTCTTAAAAACTGCAAATAAATCACGTTTGTTGTATGGGAGCCCCCTTGACAATTTATTTTACTCTGTTTTTTAGTATTTATTGTTATAACGACAATAGAAATACGTCATCTGTGAAAATTACAACTGCCTAACTATCTAATCATGATTTATGAGCCTGGTGATAGACGGACAGATATGGACAGCGGAGTCTTAGTAATAGGGTCCCGTTATACCCTTTGGGTACGGAACCCTAATAAAAAACAATTATTTCGAATTTTCTCGAAGGATTATTATAATTAGAATCAAATGATTAAAAAATCAGTCTAAGGCAATAAATAATCACAAAGTTGTAAGTGTTCTCCTGTCCCTTTTGCGCAAATCGTACCTATCGTTACTATGGAACGATCGTCATTTTACTCTAGAGATTTGTGACGTCTACAGCGTTTTCTCTCTCTCTCTCTTTAACTAGCAACATTAAAACAGTTATAACTTAGTCATTTTTTTAAGATATTAGGATAGGATTTCCATCATTTTTTTGGTCTTGTTGATTTTAAAAGCAATAATAAAATTTGAGTCAATAACCCTATTAACCTAAGAATAAAATTTAAAATTGCATGGACGCATTGGAATATACTCTTTTCTTGTTTGGTCCTAGTATTAGGAAAAATAACTTACATATACGGTTTTGGTATACTAATAATATCCTAAGGAATTCCTTATGAGAGCTTGAGTAAAAATGTCGTTTGAGGGGAACAAAATGCGAGGGAAAAATTGTCTTAATGCTGCAGCTTATGTAGTGCGTCTGGCAGAATTTGTATTGGATCATTTTTAACTAGTGGCTTTGTGGTCTGTGTGACCGCGGATATTTTTATTAAAAAAAAAAACCTTAAATCTGATAAAAAAACTAAATAATTATCGAACTTGCTCACAAAATTTAACGAGAATCGGTTAAGAAATGAGACCTGTAGAGGAGAAAGGGCATACGAAAGCATTTTTGCCCTAGCTGAAACGGACACTCCTCGGCGAATAATGGCATAGGCGCTAAGGTTCCCGAACCTGAGGAAGAATGAGCATTTGGCCATCTCAAACGACATCTTCAGTTCTTCACTATACATCACCTCGCTTCTACGTATAGATCTGTTCTACAGGAGAGAGCAAATACTTTCAGGAATGGAGAATATGCATATTTTTTTACGTGCCATACGTACCATACAAACCAGTTTTTAGAAAGAAACAAATGTGTATATGGAGAGAGGATAGATAGAAGTACAAGTGGAACAACACAAAAGATAAAAATGGATTTCGAAGTCCATCATAAAATCCGAGATCTCAAAACGTCCCATGCTAATTGAACATAGTAGGTGACGTCATATACTATGCGCCCGTACTACCTATGTAAGGAAAACGTGTAATTCGTTGTTCTGGTCGTGAAATATTGTGTTTAGGTACACTGTTGCCATACAATTTTTCAAAACATAAGAATCTTGATCGTGGTTTTTAATTTACTTTTAGTCAGTAAATAAAATTTCATCATTACTCGAAACTTTCAACTGTTATATCTTTTATGATATCACTACATAGTATAAAACAAAGTCGCTTTCTCTGTCCCTATATCCCTATGTATGCTTAAATCTTTAAAACTACGCAACGGATTTTGATGCGGTTTTTTGTAATAGATAGAGTGATTGAAGAGGAAGGTTTATATGTATAATAACATCCATTAAATAGTGCACCAGTGCGTAGCCGGGGCGGGTCGCTAGTTGAATATATTTTTAATTAATTGAAGGCTTATATGTATAATAACATCCATTCAATAGTGCACCCGTGCGAAGCCGGGGCGGGTCGCTATTTGAATATATTTTTTATTAATTTAATGTTTTTCTCATAATTTGATGGTTTATTATTCATTCCGCATGCATATTCTTTATTGCCGACAATTTTAGACATTCGTGCATTCTTGACTTGGAAGATACTGGCTCAGCCTTTTAGTTCGCGATCTCTGTCGTACATCCATGTTTTAGGGTTCCGTACCCGAAAGGTCCAACCGGAACCCTATTGCTGTCACTCACGCGCCCGTCAGTCGTCTATCACAAAATTTTGTTCCAAATATATATTTTTTAACTTTACATTGGCCTACGAACTTGTAATTTCGGGATAATGTGTATTTAGGGTGAATCAACTTTTTAGTGCCACTGGTTGCCGTGGTTACTTCTAGGGACAAAATACGAATACAAACGTGATTTTATGCTATTTAAGTTTATCAGACATACATATTTCTGGTACTTATAAGCTATTTCCATAATGATTCATCTACTAAACATGTTAGTAGAAATTAATACAACATTTTATTGAACAAACTGCGCCACTAGTGTCCCTTGGATAACGGGCCAAGATAACAACACAAAAAAGTTGATCCACCGATTATTATGTATATTTTACTAACAAATACTAATATATCCATAAATCAGATTTTTTTATTTGAACTTTCCTTATTTTTCCCCATTAACCTTAAATGCGCCAGATCCAACACGCATTTGGCCGGTTTTCTAGTTATACCTAAGACTTGTATGGGTTCAAATAATTGTCCGTTCGATTACCAAACACCCTGTATGTTACTCTAACAAAATTGTGATTGTTCCATGTGCCGTACACTAACCACTAACAGCGGGTAAGGCGGTGAGCGAGATGGTGGGATACAAAGCCGTCCGTGCGAGGGAGCGCGTCGCCGCGCATCCTTACTCGCGGCCCACGCGCCGGTGATGCCGTGCCGAGGTACAACACTATACTATGGGTCAATCAACTTTTCTTTGTTATTATTCGGTCCCGTCAGCGAGGGGACAACAGTAACCGAGTTTCTTAGAAAAATGTTCATAATATGGACTTCAAGCATGCTCAAGAGATGACCCATGTCCAAATGGATAGATACTCATTGCTAAAACTCTTGTTTGGTAAATTTAAACCCTATAAAATCACAGTTTTAAAGAGTGACTCGGGAGACGTAACCATGGTAACGAGCAACAAAGAATAGTTGATCCACCCCTGTAACGTCTATAACCCCCTTATTCATAATCGGGTAAAAACCAAATTTATTTCTTCATAGTTGAGGCCTTAATTATACTTACATTTTAATTGTAAGTATGTAATAGTGATTTTTAACTATCACTTTTTCGTTACGAAAGTTACCCATACATTTATGGTTATCTTTTATAACGAAATAGTATCACTTAAAATGTAGATATAATAGACATGATAACAAAAAAAACATGCCATCGAACCAGTTTTTAGACGATCAAATGTTTGTATGGGACTGACTACAATTACAGCAATACAAAAGACAGTTACAGCATAGCTAACGCGCACTGAAAACGCTCCGTACTGATTCACAGGCAGGCGTGACGTCACGACTGCTTGGTCTCGTACTACCGTTGTATGGAAAAAAAGGATTTTGCGTTTATGTACATAGTTGCTGTACAATTTCTTTTTATTGAAACATGACAATTCTATTGGTAACTTTAAATTTACATTTAGCCAATAAACAAAGAACGTCTGCGAATGAGTCCCATATCATTTTATGATTTTAATTAGTTTGTCTAATTTACCATTTATTGTGATAATTTGATGGTTTTCTATGTATATGGCTACACTATGTTCTAAATTGTAACATGAGCCATCATCTCAATGAAGGCCTTAACTATGTAAAAAAATGGGTTTTACCCAATCGTTCATCAAACCTATTAGTTAAATGGCCGTCAAAATACAGGGAACTTGCATTATTTAGTAGACCTAGGGATTTTAGTGTCGAACGCTCGACTTTTCACTCAAGATCTGTCAAAAAACTATGATGATTTGACAGATGTCGAGTGAAAAGTCGAGCGAGTCGACACTCAAAAATCGGCCTCCTAGTCTATCTTAAAGATTTAAGGATTACTTAAAGATACCAAACGCGAAAAAGTTTATTTAATTCAAATCAAAAACCAACATTTCAAATTTCACGCGTAAACGCTCACTGGACGTGACGTCACTGTATGACACGTTAAACTTTTCATGGCGCATTAATATTATTTTAATAATAATTTTCCCATCTTATTGATATTTTTCAATGTTTTCAACTGAAGTGTGGGATGGAATGACGACACAGCTCGTTTTCAATTAAGTTTCAATTTACGTAACAGTTAATTAAAATATTTTGCAAAAAAATCATAATAAATCTTCCAGTAATTTACTTGTAATGGCTATCATTGGATTACTAATAATATCTCTCGATATTATCTTAACGCAAGTTCCCCATTTAAATACCTCTCAAATGTTGTTGTATGGTGGCTCTTAGGAGTACCGTAAACTGGGGTGACTTTAAGAAAAAACGGGGCTACTTTGATACATATAAAACACTAAGATATTCATCACTAAGTATTTCTAGTTTGATTGAGTTTAGTAAATACTTAGGAAATTAACGAATGTATAACTTGACTCAAGGTTAACTAAATAAAAAAGTAAAACATGGCATAAAAACTGAATATTTAAAGTCGCCCCTCAATTTGAAAGTAACCCCGGTTTACGGTACATCATTATAATACTATACCAAAGCTGAAAGAGCTCAGGTCTTAGAGGAGAAGCTAGTATGTTGCATAAATTCCGCATGAAATAGGTAGCTAGTGCAGTGGGACGGGCTTACTCGCCGTCAGCATACGTGGGCTTCTTATTATATGTACAACATAAACTTGCTTTGTAGCTGAAGTAAAGACCATTGCCCCGTTTCGCAAAATTACAAGTGGGTTTATCAACTATTCTTTGGTGCTCGTTTTATTTATTTATTTTTATTTCAACTAATTACACAGCATTACAGTATTACAATAAGACACTGCGGAATTTGGGACACTATACACATAAAAGTTACACATAAAAATGATAATAACAATAATTTGCATTGCAAGCGTCTCTAGACTACGGTTACCGCTTACCATCAGGCGGGCCGTACGCTTGTTTGCCACCGACGTGCAATTAAAAAAAAAGACCGCTGTTCGTCCATCCGTTCGTCTGTCATCAGGCTGTACCTCATGAACCGTGATAGTTAGACAGTTAAAATTTTCACAGATGATGTATTTTTGTTACTGGTATAACAACAAATACTAAGTCGGACTCGCGCACGGAGGGTTACGTACCATTATCCATAAAAACTGCAACAAATCACGTTTGTTGTGTGAGAGCCCCCTTAAATATTTATTTTATTCTGTTCTTTAGTATTTGTTGTATAGCGGCTACAAAAATACATCATCTGTGAAAATTTCAACTGTTTGACTATTACGGTTCATGAGATACAGCTTGGTGACATACGGACAGACGGACGGACAGCGAAGTCTTAGTAATACGGTCCCGTTTTACCCTTGGGGTACAAAACGCTCACAAAATCAAAAAAATCTAAATCAATACATTTATTCCGCAAATAGGCCTCAAGGACACTTTTACAAGTCAAAATCTATCTAGGTACATCAAATAAAAATAATACAATAATCAAAGTATCATTAATTAAATGTAGTGTTACATGTCAACAAGGGCACTTTTACAAGTCAAAATCTATACATCATCTGTGAAAATTTCAACTGTTTGACTATTACGGTTCATGAGATACAGCTTGGTGACATACGGACAGACGGACGGACAGCGAAGTCTTAGTAATACGGTCCCGTTTTACCCTTGGGGTACAAAACGCTCACAAAATCAAAAAAATCAAAATCAATACATTTATTCCGCAAATAGGCCTCAAGGACACTTTTACAAGTCAAAATCTATCTAGGTACATCAAATAAAAATAATACAATAATCAAAGCATCATTAATTAAATGTAGTGTTACATGTCAAAAATAAGACTAAGAAACTAATAACAATCGAGATTTGTTAGAGATGTATAAGGTCTCTAAGCGTCAAGATAAAAGTCCTCTTTATTAAAATAGACAGATGCCGTTTATTTTCAAACATAAACCGAAAGTTCCGGTAAACCTGTTAGTTGTTTTTAGTTTTCGGATTAGCTCTTAAACACCAACACAACACAGTGGCGGCGCTTTGCGTCGCTATTGCCCTAATATCATTACTTCAGCTTTGGTTCGTCCACTTTTGGCACGAATTTTACTTTGAACGTAATAATTGTAATAAATATGCTCCCTTTAGTATGCAGCATTGAATTCGATAGTCAACTAGTATTTTTATTTCCTCAAAATCTATATAATATCGCTTTATGCAAATAAAAAATGGTTAAAATTTGAACGATAATATAACAGGTAAAATGTACTGAAGCGTAATACGTTCGTCTCCCATTCTGTTATATTCCATTATATACAGGGCCCCTTTCGTTGGTGAAAAAAACATTAGTTTGTACCAGGGACGTAACATAGCTCCGGTTCCGGTTCCGTTAAGTCGGAACTTCCGATTGGCTTTAAACATCCGCTTCGGTTCCGGTTCCGTTATTTTTAAAACGGATGTTATATTGGATGTCAAAGCAGCGCAGCGGGGGGAAATGAGCGGCTACATCAAAAACAAACAGGTTTATACCTGTTGTAATTTTGAGTTCTCACCGTGTACTTCAGTAATTCAATAATGAATAATATTATAATTGTTTTATTTTTAATTTAATATCTAAAAGTTCTAGGTGATGCTAATTATAATTAGTAAATGATTGTAAAATATCTCCAAATTGGGTAACATTTCTTTTGTTCAACAACCTAGAATGTTTAAGTTTTTTAAAGTAGGTACTGCAATAATAAAGGCTGAGTTTTTATTTAGAATAGACTTAGCTTAGAGCTGCCCTGCCCTTAACATCTTATCCATCTATCACTCGGGCTCCACATCCGGTTCCGCATCCGTTTACCGGTTCGGCTCCGATTCCGGTTCTGGTTCCGATATACCGAATTTAAAACATCTGGTTCCGGTTCCGATAAAACCACATCTGTTACATCCCTGGTTTGTACAAATAACTGTTTTTATTCCGATCAAGGAAATTAATTTACTTGCTTCTTTAGAATTCCTATGTATCTATATTCCGATTTGAATATTAAACGTTTTTGTCGTTCAAGTGAATTTCTACAAATCAAGTTTCCTGTTTGTTGCAGAGTCGCGAGAGCGTATATTCAGAAGAAAATATGTGAGCAAAGTACTTTACAAGCTGTGACGTTGACTGACATAGAAAATAACTTGAGATTTAAGTTACCGGACGAAGAAAGACGTGGACAGAGTTTACAGTCGGCGTACTGCATTAGACACCCTTGAGTTGCGAGCGCTAGATAGACTTAGACTACGGTTAACGTTTACTACTTACTTGCCGCTTACTTGTCGGAAAGTTAGCTAGTTTACCACCATCGTCATATTCAACCGTTAAATATTTGGATATCTCTCATTCATGTTTGTATTTGTTATTGAAAGTTGAACAGATGTGAGGGCTTACCGCGAACAGAAAACAAAGTTCGTTCGTACAATTTGCAAATGCGCCAGAGGGGGATGGATACACCAATGAACTTCGTTTTCGGTACTCAGTAGGCCGTCGGGAATGATATTTATCCGAATATTTAATGTCATTTTATATTCATGTTACTGATTTATAAGTAATTAGTCAACACTGAAGTAAAGTTGAATTAAGCTTTAAGTCCGACTTCCAATTAGGTAACATATTGTTACAGTTATTATTAAGGTTTTAATTTTTAGTTGTAATTTTAATTTTGTGAGCAATTTAGACTAAAGCATATTTAGATTTCGTTGTTTACAGAGAAAATATTCTTAGATTTAATATTTTTAATTTGTTTGCTTGGTAATATAGCTTGGCTGTTGTGATTTTTACTGGAATTACGGAGTTTGTATGAATACTGTATTTTTTAGGTTTGTATAGAAATGTAAAGCAGGTTTGATATGTACCTTATTAATAATTAAATAACTTATGTTAGTATATTTTTGTTATATTTATGGGTATTTGTAATGTGATGATAATAATTATTTTACCGACATTGAGTATTGTGCATTTGCAGTAATTGAGAATTAGGTACCTTTATCATACAATGTGGTATGTATGTGATACGTTTCATACTATAGGTACGTGTGATGCCCACACTAGTGACTAGTCGAAACAACAGGAAAAATAAACACCTCATGTAAAATTTGTAACACTTCCTCAAAAAGTAGAAAATGAACTAATATTGTAAAAGTATTTGCGTTTTTAGTTGGTACTCTTTTTAAGTAGTTAGTAGACTTAGTACAATTTTTAAGTACACAAATTGCCCAACAGATATTGGAAGGGACTATTGATTTTATGCGAGCTGTAAGTGCCTTGGTCAAATATAGAGAGGGTGAATTAACCAGTTCATGTATAGCAGTGACTGATCCTGCCAAAAAGTCCTGTTCAACTAAAACGATAGACTATAAAAAAAAACCAATACCATACCAATACCAATTTGATTTATGTGGCGTTTTAGCACATCCCGATATCGGGCGACAACTAAAACTCGCTATCTGTCATTACTCTCAGAAACCTCGTTATATCATTACTGAAACGAAAAAAAACACCGGCAACGCACTTGCGCCTCCTCTGGTGCTGCAAGTGTCTATGGGCGACGGTAATTGGTTACCATCAGGCGATCCGTCTGCTCGTTTGCCCCCTATAACATAAAAAAAACGATGCAAAGATATTTATTTTTAGTAGGTATTTGTTACTAATGTGTTTTGGTTGTCAACCGATAATATAACTTATCGTGCTGGTTTGATTGGGGCTAATTATAAATTAACAAAGCTGTATATAATACACTTACACGAATTCAATTTAGATCTGACATAAACAAGCATCGTTAACTACCACATGAATTAATATAAAGCCTCCATTTAAATGGACGTGTAATAATTAATGCATATTATTAACATTTTGCATTGAATGATATTAAAATGTTAATGTCGAGCAAACCCAGTCGATTTGTTTAATTTGCTATTTGCCATTCGAACTAGATTATGCAGACTCAGTGTATTTCATAACATAGATACTTTTAGGTTAGATTAAATGTGTAAACAAATGTATTTTATATGAATATTGTATTTTTATGATGCTGTATGAACTAAAGGTTTAATTAAAGTATTTGGGTTGATTGAATGTTCTCCTTTATTTGAATTTAGTTTTATATAAAAGAGAATCCTAATATGCACCTAATAGGAAGGCACGAGAGCTGGTGAATGGACCGAATTACTGACGTAGTGTTCTCCCAGTGACGGATATCACCGGGCACAAAACAAAATAATGCTATTGTTTATTTTGTTCGTCGGGAGAGGACCGGTTTTAACTCACTATGTCGTGTTATGATAAATGTAAGTAAAAACTTAACAAAAAAAAACCGGCGAAGTGCGTGTCGGGCCGCGCGCAGTGTAGGGTTTCGTAGTTGTTCACCCGTTACTAAAGGGTAAACTAGGGTTCCTTGTTTACTACGGAACCCTAAAAAACTAGCATTATGTATGCTTTTATGAAATAATGTCTAAATATCGAAATATTTCAGTTTAGTGCTCTGTCTAATTAAAAATTATGCTTTATGAGACGTGAGCTCATTTTATTGAGGTTACTCTAGCTACCAGAACAAAAATGACCGAAAAACTAAATGCCATTCATTTGTAACAAATGTTAGCGAGTAATAAATTTTAGGTAAATACCACGAAACCCGAGTCTATTCTCCAAGCGTTATAGCACTACTGGTGCATACTTTGTCAAGACCAAACTGAATATTTAATGCCTCCACGGAATCGGCTGGAAGAAAATGTAATACCAAGCAATTATATAA
Source organism: Epiblema foenella (assembly GCA_963556455.1). NCBI lineage: Eukaryota > Metazoa > Arthropoda > Insecta > Lepidoptera > Tortricidae > Epiblema > Epiblema foenella. The sequence continues at coordinate 5,256,617 of OY747105.1, forward strand.
ACGACCTTATTCGCCCGTTCCAAAAGGACGAACGTCTTAGCTACAGTGTAAGGGTAAAAGAAGTAGTGTATCTCTAAACTTACGTGGAGTTATTTTTCTGTATAGGTACCGTTGAGAGGAGACCGTGTGTCGGCAGACTTAGTGTAGGGCGCCCTGTAACTAGGTGGGGCGATGATATTCGTAAGGCAGTGGGCAGGGATTGGAGGAGAAGAGCTGAAGACCGAGCTCAGTGGCGTGCCATGGGAGAGGCCTATGTCCAGCAGTGGACTGACACAGGCTGATGATGATGATGACCGTTGAGTTGGTAGAATTACGCATGTAAAGTACCTGCCCTACTAATAGAGGCTTAGAGCATTTAAAACTGGAGATGCCATTGACATACTTACGCTGCCAAAGGTACCGGAAAATCTGCCACGTTATTAAAAACTACTTCATTAATCGAATATACGTCAGTCTCAAAATCGTCCCCGTCGTGTGAAGAGCTGCGTCTAAATGCCTTTATGTGTTTTCGGGTGCAAAAAACATTTGAATTAAATAAATAAATAAAAAATAAAATAAAATAATTCTTTATTTAGGCAATAATCCCATCACAATTACAATTACAAAAACATAAATTATTAGTATTAAATTATTAGAGAAATTACAGAAATTTAAATTGCTTAAGTCTAATAAGTACACTACGTCGTCCGGTACTTTATATATTTGGAATGGAGGATACAATATCCAAGTAACAGCTGGTGAATATATTAGAAACAATTGTATTACCTGAGTGACTCAGCCTATTCAGAAAGGAATTAAAGAATAGAAGGAATTAATCAAATTTACGAAAAGATGAATTATCATTTCACTTGCACGTATGTTTTTGCCTTTAATTACAATTTTCTTCAACATTAAAGTTTTAATTAAAATCGTAAATCGAACATCGACTGCAAAGTCGATTTAAAACATTCGTACTCGACGCTTCACGCTTGGCCGCTATTTTGACATTTCACATCACCGTATTTCCGACCTATCTTTAAAAGTCTACTTACTATTTATGTTATCTTAGTGAATTGGTCGACTTAGCCATGTGATAATTGATCTAGTGAAAACGCTGGTAAAGTCGAATTTTATTGTTCAAATTTAGTGTTTTGAGTGTGCGTGCGTGATTATTTTAGTGTAGGTGCCTAGTAATGGGAGCATGTTTTGCAAGTGTGTGGTTTCTTTATACGTGGGTAATTATTTGAGGTGTAAGATAAATGTTACAGAAATAAAAACACACATTTTGATGTAGTCTGTTTTATTTTGAACATAAGGATATATACCGATAAGATGCTTTATATTATAAGAGATCGATAAAGTTTATTTTGGTTAAAAAAAGCAAAAATCCAATTTTAACGGTAACAAAAATGAGCACCGAGACCACGAAAAAGAACATTATGTTTATTTTAAAATCTTATAATTGTACTATTTGAATGAAAATCCGATCATAATGAGAAAACGAATAAGCATTATTTAATTAATCAGGTATCAACAGAAATAGACAATCGATATCTATATAAAAAAAAAAATTAAAACTTGACCACGAAAATGACGACTTCAAATTGTCATTTTTGTAACCTTTTAAATACTATCTAGAAATTATTTAATTAAAGTAAGATTAATAACTTCAACTCACAAAGAAAAACAGCTTTCAATACCTTCTATATATATATATATTCCCGTGCAGGTCTACGGTAGACCCGAACGAAATTATGTTACAACGAAACAACACAACAAAATGTTCCTCTAAATGACGAAGTATTTCTTTAATATTTAGATATATACATTTCACACGTACATTCAGGGCAAAATAATTCTCCTTGCTTTCTTTTCGTCTTCGGATATTTTATGACGCGTTCTCGCCATATCTCTGTTTCAAAAGGTAACAACAGGATCATACATTTTTCTAAAACAAACTACAAAAGACGGCATAACGGCATAAACGATTACACTGTAAAAAGCAGAAAATTCTATAAAAAGTGATCTGTATTTTTTCTACTTGTAGGGAAAATCATCTTTTTCGTGGTCTTTAATCAGTTTCGTGGCCCATAGCACCACGAAAATGATGACTACGAAATTGAAAAGTTCTTACTTTCGCGGCTCTGCAGTAAATATCCTATAGGTTTGAAGCAAATGAAATCAATATTGAATAACTTAACGGCAAATGACACAGCACCAGTAAAACATTATATTTATTTACCCAATACTCACCAAGTCGCAACCGTAACGAAAATGACGCTCGATCTTTGACGCAAATCTAACTTGAACCTTTATTACATTAATTATAGATAAATAATTATGGCTTGCGATAAACATTATACGTCATATTGATGCAGTCTTATTTTCAAAGTTGCTTATAGTTAAAAAAGGATTTACAGGAGGTTTGACCTCTTTTTTTGTTTAAAATATTACTTAATAAGTGTGGCCACGAAAAGGATGGTGTATTTTGGAACAACGGGAAATGTAGAAAAAAATAGTCTTATCAATGTCCTAATTTTTTTATGTTTGCAAGCATGGTATATCATATTATGAACATTCAATCCATGTATTAGTCGCTTTGTGAACGTATAAAATGCTTGGTTGGGTTAGTTTTTTTGGCTATGATAGGTACAGGTATTCGCTACGCGCTACGGCGTAGCGACCGCTACGCTCGCACCGTAAATCTAGATCTGCTAATTATTATTTAGAAGCAGAATGGACCTAACCTAACCTAGGTCCATTCTGCTTTTTCGTTCACTGCTTCCAAGTGTTATCACTAAAGATAACTACTATGTGTCAGAGCATAAGAAAATACACGGCGACCATCCAAAGTAATAGCAGGTAAGGTTGTTAACGTAGGTTAGAAATAAAGTAGGACCAAGGACACTTCCTTGAGAGACTCCAAAGGAGTTTCATAGCTAGGCTGCCAATTTTTACTTTCTGAGAGCGTTTAGATAGTCGGCTCCTGAATAATTTTAGTGGTCTTCCTTGAATAGGTACCAATATTTTCAAGCTGGTACAAGATTAACTACTTTTTTTTAAACTCTGAACGCTGCAACGCTTACGATCTTTTACCGCTGCGCGGCAGAAACGTTCCAGCTCCCCAGTGTCACTAATTACTGTCGGTACAAATTGAGGGCTTTGTAATGCACACTCCACGTCGACTTGCATGAGTGACAACTTACCTGGTTGTTTCATTGCGGAATGCGCGTATTTAATTTAGAGCAGATTCATGCAGTTTCAGAGCGAGAACAATAAGCGCGGGAGGTGTTTTTATATACACCTGTTTTAAAATGTTTCTGAAATGTAGTATAGTTTTGTAATTTATTTATGTTCTTGTTTTTTGTTATTTTATTTTATTTTATTTTTTATTTTTTTTAAGCTTATTTTTCTTGTTTTTTTTTTTAAATGTGTTATCTTGGTTAATGGTCCTTCAATGTGTTACCTTCTGGGAAATCACTTAATGGTTCTGTCGGAAGATCAGCGCTGGTAATCGCGCCAGCACTACGCTGAGACAGAACCATTTCGTGCAGTACCTTGTTCTTCTGTTTTTATTTATTTTCTTGTTTTTTTTTTTTTTTTTTTGTGTTTTGCACGAATAAACATTTCTGATTTCTGATTTCTGATTTCTGAAATGTATGCGCTGAAATAGTGTTACATCACATTATATTCGTAACTAACTAGCTTCTTTCAATTAAACACGTTAATTGCATTACGGTCAATTTCTCAATCGCCAGATAAATTATCCGTCACTATCTAATGTCATATGAAAGAAAAGGACAGAACTAACATTTCTCTGACAGATACTTTTATTCGGGGATTAAAAAGTCGGCCCTTAACACTTCGCACGCCAAGAACCTACAAATTTGTCGTGTGTCGTCGTGCCCACCACGCCAAAAACCACTAAAAAGGTCGGAGTGACGGTGTAATTTATAGTGTCCGACCGAAGTTTCTGTTTCGGCCGGTTTCGGCCTAAAAATCGTGTTTCGGCCGAAGGTTCGGTTTCGGCCAAAAAACTGCCGAACCTTTCGGCCGTGCCGAAACTTTCAACATTGCACTTCTGGATCGCGTTCAGCTAACATCGGCACAGCCCGCAATGGCATAGCTCGCTCGACTCCGCCAACAGGACATCTTATTTTAGCAAAGTATTTTATATTTTTATATCCCACAAAAACATAACCACTTATTTTGCTTTCCGAACTTGGTTGACACGATTTGAATATACAAAAATAATGAATCTACAAAAATTTCGGTTTCGGTTTCGGCAAAAAAACATGTTTCGGTCGGACACTAGTAATTTGATCATGAATAAAATCTATTATTGAAATAAGTGATTTGACCTCTATTATAATTCTAATATTAGTCTTATTAGAATAGAGGTCAAATCAAATTTCTTTGTATTTCAGATATGCTCGAAATTCGAATATGAAATAATATTATCGAAATCGATGTTACCTATTATTTAGCAATAATAACATTTTTGTTAAGAAATTTGTTCTAACAAAACAGTATTTTTATGGCGATCATAGTGTGCGATTCTTGAACGCATCATGGAGGGTTTATGATATTTGGACGGATAAACATAGGTACTTATACATAATAGATTCTTAAATATCTACATAGAAAACATCAAATCTAATTAACAAAATTAAATATTCGTGCTCATCCCACAGATTAATGCCCTAATCGGCATTCGAACCCCCTCCAGTTTCGTAGGCAGGGGGGCGTCCCTTTCACTCATATAGTGTATAACACAAGAGTGGAAGGGACGGCATGATACGAAGTTCGGATTTCGAAGTTCGGAGTACAGGCTCAGGGTTACTACTAGTTAGGTTAAAAAGATACAGGTATGATGTTTATAAGGGCTTGATCTTATTTAAAATATAAGTTCGTATGGATAACGCATCTACATCAGCAATAATTCATTAAATAAGGGAATGTTACTGAAACGTAACGCTCTCTGAACCTAAAAAGTAACACATTAATAGTTATTTGTTAGACAAGGGTGCAAAGTTGTATTTTAACCGCGAGTGTGGAATTAATAACTTTGCAGCCGTGTATAACACAAAACTTTTCACCTCACTAGAGCGAGGAATTCTTTTTTTCCTCCTTGTCCTAACGTTGACAGTTGCGTCCTAAATATAGTTGTCCACTACCTAATCCCGAGATTTGGCGTAGGTACTAGTTTTTTAACACAACAGCACAATATAAAATTATTATTGGTGGACTGTCTAGACTGGGCTTTACATGTTATTATGCTTAAAAAAGTTACAAATAGCGCGTTCGGATTTCAAATATTCTTTGCACTCTTGTGGATAAAATGCAGTTTTGCTATCTGTTTTTAAAGAATAAAAAAGGGCTTTCCGAGCTAATGAGGTGAAAAAGTTATTTTCTTTTCGCGATTTTTCGCATAAAAAGAAATATGATTCAATTTAAACGCTCCAAAATGAAACGATGTGTTTTGCTGCTTGCCAATCTATGCATATTACATTTCTATTTTAATGAGCGTCGGCAGCATTGAATTAAAATATAGAAAATATAAGGTAGGCAAGAAGACCTATTATAAGACAGTACATTCTATGGTCGGCAGTTATTATGTATGTATGTATGTAAATACTTTATTGTACACAAGACAAGTAAAATTAATTATACAGAAAAAAAAACAGATCAATCATCTACAAAGGCGAACTTATCCCTGTAAGGGATCTCTTCTAGTTAACCTTTGAGCAATTGAGTGAAGAATATGAACTAGACTGTAGACAAACCAACACGTGTACAAAGATATATTTATATAAATATTCTAGATATACAACTACACATTAATAAACATATATAACTACTAATATATAAATATATATATATATATATATGTTCAGCAGTGTACATATCTAAATAAAATATAAAATAATACATATAAATATAGTATCCAAGCAATTCACAAGTCATTGGATAGCCACAATTCCTTCAACTTGCTCCTGAATGATGCTACAGACTGGAACTGTCTGTCTGTCTGATTATTATTTGGAAAAAAGGTTAATCAAAAACCTGTAACGACACTTGACAAGATGGATCGCGTGAAACAAAAAGCACGGCACGAGGAGTATCCAGAAAAACGGTACACCGCAAATGAATTGATTTCAGTAATCAATTTTTTACTCCGCTTTCCGAGTTCAGGGCTCGATTTCATACATAAGTAGCTCATCCCAATTTGATTCCAATATGTTGCGTACCTACTCGCTTCCATGCACGTTGAGATAACTTGTCGGAAAGAGCGAGAAATTTAATTTATAAGCTTTTAGTGCGAAAGGATATTCAACTGAATCGAGGCACGGATCCGCTCATTCACTCCGCTTTGATTGAACCGGTCAATCATTCGGTCTCACCGTTCACTTAACTGGAAAATTAGTTAGCTTCAATTAGATGGAGTAAGGTGATAAACTATTTGGAGTTTCGGGCCAAGTTTTTATCGGATCTCAATCGGGCCTATTTTTCGGTCACGTGGTTTTAGGGAAGCTTCCGCCGCGATTTCATTAAGGCTTATTATGTCAATTGCAGAGTAAGTCATTTATTAATGGAGTTGAGTTAAGGGACTGATGGATTCGACCAGACTATACATTTCTGTATTATTAGATTTGAAGACACTATATCTCCCCCATCTTGTGGGTAGACCCCCCACAAAGTGGTCTGATGACAAGGTAAAGGTCGCGGGAGACCGCTGGATGCGCCTATGTCCAGCAGTGGACGTCTGTCTTTCGGCTGATATGATGATGATGATGATGATGATGTTACATCTCCCGTTACGCGTATGAATATAAATGGTCTGTTTTTCAATACCACTATTGTCATGTCAAAATCCATATTGTATAATTGCTGTGTAGCTTGTAATTTAAGAGCCCTTTTACAGAATAAATATTTGATTTTGAGCAAACAGGTATGAGGAATTTGACACATCGTATCTTAAGAATAATATGCTTCGGCACGAAACCTATCACTGCAATATATTTTCTCCATCATTAAATCTACATTGCTATATGTGGCACTGGAATTAAATTTCATGTGCTCTGCCTACCCCTTTTGGGAATGCAGGCGTGAGTTTATGTTGTTATGTTCGTCACGAAAATTATAACGGTGCCTTTCCATCCGAAATGTGCGATGCAGCTAGGCTGTGAAGATGTGAATGCTCTCCGTTTGCAACGTAGCATAGCACATCTCTGGTGTAAAGGCACCCTAGTAAATTTAAAATAAATCTAAATCGATTCAAGGGTTTAATCTTGAAAGGTAAATAGGCAGCTTATTTATTATTAAGACCATGATACGCGCAGTGTTTTAATCTAAAGCCTACCTACCTACAGGGCGTGTGAAAGTAATTAACAAAAATAATCGAGGTCTACACCAGAGATGGGCAAGAATTATTCGAATGACGAATAACGAATAAGAATAACATAATTATTCGCGAATGACGAATAAAATTATCGAATTATTATTCCTATTCGAATAATTTATTCGTGAAATAATTTATACGCGTATAATTTATTAGTCAAATGAACTGGCACGAATAATAATCTGAAGATTATTTATTTGTTTATTCATAAACGCGTTTCAACATTTTTATTATTCCACCTTATTCAACAGAATCTACAAAAGTAATAATAGAAAAACCTAAAAAAGTACTACTAATTCAATTCAATTCATTTATTGCAATAATCATGTTCATTTTACAGTGGATGTTAAGAGGCTATAATAAGTAGGTACATGATACTCTGCTAGGGCACGGCACTATATAAATATATGTAAAAAAGTTCCACAAATCTTTCCCCTGTGGCAGGCCTTTTGAATACCTAATTATTTGTTTTCTAAAAAGCTTATGCTTATGCTAAACATAACTGAAATACTTTTTTATACCAGGACTTAGATTTTGCTTTACATGAAACATCCTTCTATCCCACGTTTAGACGAGTAAATATGGATAGACTGTGGGAGGACTGGGAGAATAAGACAAATGTTTTATGTTAAACTGCAAACCTTAGCCGGTTTGGATAAAAGTTTTGGGTTTCTTGAGTCGCATCGATTATAAGATTACTTTATCCCTGAACCCTGTACCTAAACCATCTATAATGTGTTGTTAGAACAAAAATATACATGACACTGAAAGCGTCTCATTTTTAAATATTATTCGCGTTGTTTATTTAGACACGCGTGGCAGGGTTCAGTTCAAAAGAAGAGAACTGGCAACGCAGCGGCCGTGTGTAGTTCTCCTGACCTTGAATTACATCCCATGTGAAATAAATTTCAGGATTTTTATGTTTCTGATTGGATTTGAAAGTATACCCAGTAAATCTTAAATTTTATTGTGGATTTATCTGAGTAAAATAACGAATGAATCATTCGTGATTTGAAAAGTGGTTGATTGATTTATTTGCGGATTATATATTCGCCAATAATAAAATCGTAAATTTTGTTTATTCGAATTATTCGGATGGAAAATTATTCGAATAATGCCCATCTCTGATAGGTACCTACGTAATTAGATTTTCTTTTTCGACTTTGAAACATTGACGAGGAAGCCGCACGTGAGGGCAAAAATAGATTGTATGGCTGGTAAGGTAAATGTTCCAGTGCTCGTCACTGAACCAATTTCACTTCCAATCTTATGTAATAACGGTATCAAGTACTGGGCATTAATGTTTCGAGCATAGGGATGTTTACTTAGACATTTCTAGCACAATATTCGATACTTTTCCGCGGAAGTATGTTAAGGCCTCTTAGTGATACTGAATTCCGTTACGCAAAGCAGGGACCGTTTTCGGTACGGTATAAACGGTATGGTAGCGGTATTGGATATCGATATCGCTTCGTTATAAATGTATACCGATTGAAATATAAAGTTACGCTACCGGTATAAAATAACGATATCGCTATTACATAGCTGTACTTAAACCTTTATTATAACGGTAGCCAACCGGTATTATTTCGGTACCGAAAAATTTCGATCGTTACTGCTACGATGGGTACGTAAACGCGACTAACAGCGAACAGCGACTACGTCAGTAATCTATCGCGCCGAACGATATTTAACAAAAATGGTTATTTTAGTCATACACCCAATAACTAGCGCTGATTGGTTGGCGCCGTTGGCGGCACCCTCGTAAAGCCTAAACGATACCTTAATGAAAACGGTTCAGGTATCGAAAAAAATAGCGGTACCGTTATATTCTGCTACTGAAAAAATCTTTTGCGGTATCGAAACCTAACTGAAACGAAACGGTATGACGTCATTCCGTTTTAAAACGCTACCTTTATTTTACGGTTATGCAGTCCCTGCTACCTGCCAAAGTAACGCTAACGGCTGATTGCAGATATATTCCAATTGCGGATTCATTGCGATTGCGGCGATAGCTAGACACGAATGCAGATCACTCATTTAATCTTTTCAGCGCTCTGTCAAATACAAACGCTGTCACTCAAAAGCGAAGTTGAACCCCATATAGATGCATGTAGGTTGATATTGCATTGGATGCCGTGACGGATATTTGCATAGTTGGAGTCGAACCGATAATGCACATATAATATATACGTCGTCAGCGTCGAAAAGGTAAACACAACGCGTCGTTGGGAGCTCTGTCGACCTTATTTATCACCAGGATTACACATATACATACAGAGCAAGTTGTAGTGGTGTTATATACCAACTGAGCTTATTTTTATGTTACAGGGGGCAAACGAGCAGACGGATCGCCTGATGGTAAGCAATTACCGTCACCCATAGACACCTGCAACACCAGAGGAGTCGCAAGGGCGTTGCCGGCCTTCCAGAAGGGAATACGCTCTTTTCTTGAAGGTTTGAAGGTGATATCGGTTCGGAAATACCGCTGGCGACAGTTCATTAGTTTGGTTGTGCGAGGCAGGAAATTTCTTGAGAAACCCACAGTTTTGGACTGCCAACCATCTAAGCTGCTCCAAATATGAGCTACATATACCACAGTGCCCTACCTCCTTCATGTGGTCACAAACCGGGATTGGTGAGCCAATTGCCATTCTCCGTAATTTAACCGTGTAATGAATGACAGATGTTACCCGATGCCGTGTCAGTCCCGATTTGCATTACACGACCAAGTTGCGAACATTGTCAAGCTCAACAATCCCAGTTCGCGTTGTTACCAGATGTTTTCCGCAGCTTTGAAAAAACTGCCTGGCTGCACACCCTGTCGGTTGTCACGTATGTCGCCCGGCGGGTGATAAATTGGGGCGTGTGAGAGCTACTTAAGGGCCCTCACCTGCATATTGTCGGGATTTAATACGTGTAAACGGGGCTTCGTATCCGGGTACACACAACATACTGTTGGAGTGATAATCATCGTATATGTGATGTCTGATGTTGGGTCACTATTTAAAGCTTTCAAGACAATATACTACGTAGTTTGAGACCGAAATATAGCTTAACAATTTAAGTCCATGTACTAGTGATATTTAATTACAATAATTTCACGATAATCGGTTGAGAAACGGAGACGCCTCTATTGCTCGGTCAATTAAATACTTGTTTGTACAGTCAGCATTATACAGTTGCGACCTTATCTCTAAGCAATATAGTCTTACAATGTACAGTCAAGGAATTTGATTTCCGGGCCACTGCGTACCATGTCACAGTGAAAATCAATATGAAAGCCGCTAGAGATATCATAATATAATTATGAGCATTATTCTGATTTATATTTCAACAGACTAGTCAGCTCTGATGTTAATTATGAAATATTTTACAGCGATATAGTTTCATTTCCCAAGCGTTTTTTTTTTCAGTAGTGTGTTATATACATTTAGCTTTTGCCCGCGACTTCGTTCGCGTGAACTTCTACTGACTATTCCTTGCTCTTGGTAGATAAATGGTGGTTAGGTTATAAACTACTTGTGACTCACTCAAAATTTACTCCAACGTTTTTACGTCTTAAAGTTACAACTTTACAAAGTTTCTAATTAATATAAATATATTAGCAAGTGAAATGGGCCCTCTTGTCCATGAAAGGAAGCGTGTGTCCTGAAGTAGGGTATGATTTATCAATACCTATATAGGTACGTATGTATGTATGTTGGTAATAGGTACTGACTAAGTAAGTCAGACGTTAAATACATACTTCATTCCAGGCCGGAGAACGCCGTCGACTCGATCCCATATAGCATTTATGCGTATGATTTCTTTTTGATGATTTCTTATACTATGTAACAAAACACTAATGACTGCTAAGAAACTACCTCAATAATACCTAATGTTCCGCTATTGAGTAGGGACCGTTTTGAACATATTTTGTTATTTATCATATTATTTTCAACACTACTATTATTGAAATAAACCTTAACTGTAACACTGACAAGTCTGACAACCTATCACAAAAATTATTGCCAGTGTAAGAAATTAGTTCCAACGAAAGTTTAATGGGCCTTTAATGTCACAGTGTCAAACGACGAAGTGGGCCAAAAATTAAGTTCCTTGACCGTACCTATATAAGACACTCAGCTAAAAATACGTACGTTGTTGGTAAGAAATAGGCACGATACATTCTCTGCCAGGAACCCGTCTAACGGCACTCTGCATAGACGCGTGATAGCCGATAGGTACCATGCGTTTCCCCGTATGTAGAGGAAATTGCGTATCTCTACGAAAAGTGTTATAGGCAACGTTCACGAACAGCCGTAAACGCGCAGTGCTTACTGCCCCTAGGGGCGCGTGGTCGGCTTTGACACCGATACTGAAGTCTACCATCAGGCGAATCTACCGTACAAAGAGGATTATATAGGAGGATTAGCGAATCACCTAGGAGGATGGATTTATGAGTGTATTTTTTAAATTTGCCTCTTTTTCTAGTCTCAGCTTTCATTAGGTAGATTCAACAGTGGCAGTAACCGAGCAGTAAGTCACGGCACGTCACTAGCGTCGTAAAAGACCGCAACCCCCAGCGGTGTAGTTAACACTCCAACTAGTACGAGTAACAGTTCGCTTTGGCTTTTTATCCTTTTGACTTCTTTTAACTTCGTTTCTTCAGATTTAGTACTAGAAGTGCACTTTCGAACTAAAAGGCGTGGTATTAGGTTAACAATACGGCACATTTGTCGCTTTACTATAAGACTCATTAAAGGAGCAACTTTAGAAGTAAACTGGAGTTACTTATAGGAACAAAAGGGGACTAGGTACTTTGATTATTAAGAACTTTAGATTATAGCATAAAAACAAGCACGTATGAAGTGAACAGCAAGGCGACAAACTAATATTTTAATGGCACATGTCACGCAACATAAAAACATTAACTTATGAGAAAAACCGTTTCGATGAATGTCGTCCCTCGAATCAATGCAAGCCCAGTTGAAAATGTAACATTGCGTTATTGTCTTATATTTAAGTTAATAACGCAATGTTACAATTTGAACTGGGCTTCTTGGGCTTGGGGTAAAACTCTGAAGAAGCCGTTTTTATGAATTATATTTATGACATAATCCCCCAAAACACCTTTCAGTTTCCCATTCAGATCTCAACTGCCTCATCCGTCAACTCTTTCACCACTCGTAAACAATTCAAAATGAATTCGATCGTTTCTTATTCATCTTCTAACAGCCAGCACCTTACACAGCCATCAAAAAGTACCAATCCCTCATAAATAACATGTCTAATCGCGATAATCTTTGTTTCATAAACTAATAAGACGTTATCAAGTTATGAATCACCTTACCTTAAGAATACTTGATAATAATCAAGCATTTTGAAGCAATCAGACGCTCCTCAGTATGAAGGGGCTGCCAGTCAGTCGCATGGAAAGGTAGGTCAAAGTAATACTATCTTTAATGCGTCTACACGAGAGCGGAGTCAGTCTCCATTGCACCGGTTTACGGTACTCTGTGTTGTTTTAAAAGATCATTTGGCTTTTCTATAAGTTTCTTACATTTGGTTTGACAGAAGTGTCGTTAAGAGCGCTTTAATAAAATGTAGTGGGTCCACTAGCGCCACTCGTAAACAATTGTAATTATTTAAATTTAACGATATATAACTAAAAAAGGGGGCCGCTACGTACTGTAGTTTGTATTTAAGTACTTTTTGAATCCATCAAACTAGTTTTTACGTTGCTGGATTCGTCAATCTATGAGCTCAAAATTAAAATGGCCGTTTTAACTTTGGACGCATAGATTGACGAATCCAGCAACGTAAAAACTAGTTTGATGGATTCAAAAAGTACTTAAATACAAACTACAGTACGTAGCGGCCCCCTTTTTTAATTATATATCGTTAAATTTAAATAATTACAATTATTTACGAGTGGCGCTAGTGGACCCACTACATTTTATTAAAGCGCTCTTAAACCCTATCGGGATTGTATCGACATCACATTCCTAGAAAATAAAAGGTAGTAAATTTGGCATTAAATGAGCTTAACAGCTATGTATGATAAATCAACGTAATCAAGAGCGGAATATTCTTAACAATGTATATAATAAAATTCTGGAAAAAAACCGCTTCGGAAATGGAACAATTTCGCTACAAAACATTTCAAAATTAACATCAGAACTGACAGGTAAACAAGTCAAAATGTCATTATTCCGACTCCACTGACATTACTGACTTGTTGCCATATAAATGAGAATAATTGCGCCCTCTTGACAATGGCCATATATTTCCGACGACCGGTTTAGCCTAGTGGGTAGTGCAGTGCACCTGCCTGTGAAGCTGACGGTCCTGGGTTCGAATCCCGGTCAGGGCAAATATTTGTGTGATGAGCATGAATATTTGTTTCTGAGTCTTGGATGTTTTCTATGTATTTAAGTATTTACATCTATTAAATATATCGTCGTCTAGTACCCATAACACAAGCCTTCTTGAGCTTACTATGGGGCTAGTTCGATTTGTGTAAGATTGTCCTCTAATATTTATTTATTTATTTATTTATATCTGGTCGGGCTACTTCGTGGATTGAACAACCTGTAATATCGGAAAGTAATGGACCCGCGCGCCGCTGGAGTAACTTTCTGGGTTAATTTCAATTAAAATACCCGATAGAACGTTCAGTTCCACTGAGCAACCTAGAATGTTCGCTTTACTTTGCGACGTCCTCTTACGAAACCCAATTGCTTCCTACATTTGCTTGTTTGTGATTGCATTTCAATGAATAATAACGCCATAAGTGCATGTAACATGCCTAAATTGAAGAATAAATGATTTCATTTCATTTCATTTCAATGACAAAAAGAGACGATCAAATCTTTGTATGGGACCACCTACCCATACCTATACACTACAGCCATAGATAACCTATGACTACAGCATACCTGACGAGCGCTGAAAACGCTTCATATTGATTCACACGCAGGCGTTACGTCACGCCTGCGTGGCCGGAAACTTTTTTGTCTTGAAATATTGTATTTATGGACATAGTTACCATACTTCTTTTTTATTGAAACATGAGAATTCAATTGGTAACTTTCAATTTACATTTGGCCAATAAACAAAAAGCAACGTTTTTGCGAATCTTTAAAGTTCCATATCTTTTTATGATTTTAATTGAGTAAGTGTATAAAGTGATAATTTGTTGGTTTTCTATCCATATAGCCACACTATGTTATAAATTGTGACATGAGTAATCATCCCTATTCTATACTTGAAGTGACTTGAACTAAGCAATAAATACGGGAGCATCCTTAGAAATAAGCTGACACTCTACAAAACTTGTGTTCGCCCAATCATGTCTTATGAAAGTGTAGCTTTTGCTCACGTGCCTATGACATCGCTCAAGCCACTTCAGGTCATTCTGAATCGTTTTCTCCGTAGGGCGACTGGTGCTCGGTGGTACCAGTCGAACTTCAGTCTGCACCACGACATGGCATTAGCACCATGTATGGTTTCTTTAAGCAGACTGCCAGACGTTATTTTGACACCGCTCCCCATCACTGTCACTGATTAGGGGCCGCACGGTCCGGCGTCCTAGGCACACACTCACGGACCCGGACGAAGAAATCACAGCATCCATCGAAAAATGGTATGCTGCGCTTACGGCATCCAACTCAGACGCGACGCGTACACTTCGGCATTCCCACCGGTGGGGATGTCCACCGCGCGATCGCGACAACCCTGACACATATAGGTAGTCCCTATTCGTCCCGGTACCGCCGCACAACGGGTAGAGTCAGACCGACCCAGGTCGGGCCTAGCCAAGTTTCTTGCTGGACTCTTCTGTTAGGCTAGGTTTAGTGAACCAGCGACAAAACTTCCAGCAGCTCTATTGCACTCACACCTCAGATTCGGTTGAAACCGCTCAACGCTCAACCAATCTCACCGGAGCGCAAACTCTTAGAGTATTCCAGTGCTCCAAACCAAGCGCGTGGTCGTGTCGGAGGTTTCCCCTTGGATTATCCCCAGGCTACTTTCCAACCGCGCACTCCTATCGCTTCATTGGGCCTGGGCTATAAAACCACTGTAAGGTAAAAAAAAATACGTCAGCATCTTCATAGCGTCTTCTCAGTTACGTCCTAAGGTTGTTTTCGAAAGAATACGTCGTAAGGAAATCCATCTACTTCTAATAAGTTCTAGTTTTCCCTCCGGTTTAGAAGGTCAGGCGGGAAATCTTGGGATTAGGCCTCAACAGGGACCCAGTAGATACTTCTGATGATACAACCAAAAAACCTAGGCCTTATATAAGTTATGTCAGTCAATAAATGTTTATTACCTACCAAAATTTTATGTGATAACTATTGTCTGACGAAAATGTATAAAAACCCAGACCAGAAGGCTAAACCGGCCGTAAAATAAAAGTTAAATAAAATAAATCGTAAATGTGTGAAAAACGACAGCAACGGATGCTAAATTAAAAATTTATAGCGTCGACTTACACTGATCCGATAAAAATAAAATGCGATGCAACGAAAACTGAGAATTGTTTTGATTGAACGATATTTCACGCAAAATACAACAACAATGAAATACCTACCTATAATAGGGTTCTTGACTCAGGATTTGACTACTCTAAAAGAAAGAAAACATAAAAATATGTCAAATTGTGAAAATCCTATTCAAATATCTCAAAAAATAACAAAGCTACAACCGTTTTAACGATGCCGGTTAGAGAGAGAAAGCGCGATAGATCAGTGACGTCATTGACCACGAGCGCCATAGTAAATGATGATCATTCCAACATAAAGATGCGTTTTGCGGAAAAGGGATAGAGTATCCTGCCAATTACGAATCCTGCAGCCGGATGCTCGAAAACAACCAAAATTATTTTGAAACTAATTTTAATTAAAGTAAATTACAATTAAATGGATGGGTCATTGTCAGATTTAGGTTCGCGTCTTTTCGGTAGACATACCAAAAGTTAAGGGCCACAAAGTTTAATTTTGGATTGGTCTAGTAACCCGCATATACGGTGTTTCTGTAACTATAAATCCATGTAATAAAAACATAACTTACATGTATATAAGCCGTTGGCTATTGACCACCGGGTGGACAACTTTTGTTTTTACAACTGACAATGACTCACAAACACTATGAAGGTTGGTACTTGCACAGGTTGCTTATAATATTGAATAATCACACGAATTAAAGTTTTGCCTACATGCAGTACAGTCCAGTTTTTACAACTTTTGTTTTTACAACTGACAGGGTTCGGGGGATGTGACAATAGTTCGAAGTGTGAACGTAAAGATTTAGTTTTACATTATTCTATTAATGTAAACTCGGGACACGTTCTGCTGATGCGTTGCCTCGTGTTCTTGCAGTTGGCGTTGGTACAATTCCAGGTCAGGTCGGTAGGTGCTAGGTTGGCGATTCCCGTATTGGAGCCTTGCGTAATTCGCCTCTTAAAACTTTGAGGACATATATTTATGATTGATTGATTGATTTGTTTCACAATATACAATGTCACTTAAAACAAATATGTAATTATTTATTCTTTTGAGTTACTTTTTTGGCCATTTGATTAAGAATTTGATCCTTTTTCGTGAAAACTCGATCTTATTGATTTTCTTATTTGGTGCAACATCCCTATTATATACAGAAATCGTCGGTTGACATCCAAAACTCACTAAGTAACAAATATCTACTAAGCTCGTATCTCAGCATCGTTTCAGTACTGAGGTACGAGTTTTCGAAGAGTAGTGACATATTTGGTAGCTACAGTGGTTAGCTATGAAGTATTTCTGTTTTACGAGAATTACAACGGAAAGTCATCTCGATCGTATTTGGAGCAGCCCAACTGGGGAGTATCTCCACCTTAAGCAAGCGTCTGAAACGACTATAGGCTGCGGTGTCAGGTAGACCGTATGCTGGTTTGCCTCCATCGTAGGATGAGAGCACAAAGACCTCGAATTCGCCTTTTTGTACGGGGGTTATCCTCGTGCTGGTATCTTTATAACTAGTCTCAAAACCCAGTCACTGACAGTCCGTTGAGGCTGGCTGAGGCCCGGTTTTATAACCATCCGTTAGAACTTATGTTAGTCCGTTAGAACTTATGCCAGTAAGTTATGTTACGAGTTAACGAAATCAGATTGTTTTGTGTAACGTATTTTTATAGATCCCGTCTTGAGAAAACTAGAGGAATAGTAGATTGTTAACCAAGAGTTGAAAGTTACCCGTTTCACTCGATTTGGCTAATAGTTCAAGGGTGAAATGGGTGCTTTCGCCCAAGTTAAACTCTGTACTTTTCATTTCGACTATGGGGAAATAAATGTAATAGTAAAGCCCGTGCGTGCTGCCGGCGCGCGCCCCCGGCCTATAGACCTAAAAAAAAATACATTCCGCCCTAGGGTCGGAAAAGCGACTTTCAACCCGGCTATCAACTCATGAAAATCGAACTTTCCGAACAGGAGAGATGATAAATACTTTTCAGCCATGCACTTGATCCCCATATATGACGACTTATAAAAGGCGACATATTCAGATGTCATTGTATTATAGCCATATTGTAGGTGAAAAACTTAAGCCCTGGTTTTGCTTGTGTTAAGATATATTTAAATACACCACAACTATATACAAGTCCCCTCTTGTTAATTTTTTTTTTAAGTATAACCGCGTTAGGTTAGGAAGTCGACGCGTTTTCAATTCCACCGGCTCTAATCAAAAGGCACAAGATTGTTCTCTAACGAAGGAAAGATGTCCGATTCATTACACGGGCGTCTTTGCTTTAATCTTTCAGTGGCACTGCTGGATTAACTATGGTTTAATGAGAGATTAATTTGGGATCTAACTTGGATTGGGTTGGGCCCGGTGTACTGGTATGGTAATCATCCTTTAGTTGATGGAATACCCGACTGCTGGGATTTGATGGTTATTTTAGGCTTGGAAAATGGTTGTTTTCATTGAATAATAAACAATCATTTTTCATTTTGATTAATATGTAAAAAGTGTACTAAGTTACTGAAATTTGATCTGACATTTGGTCTAGCGGAAAATTGATTTAAACCGGATTTTCATAAATCGTCACTAACCGCCACCGACTGATTTTGCGTTGGTATTTTCGAACCAATGTTCTCGCCTCAAAATTCGCTTGTCTTTAACATTATTAAGTCAATCGTTTAATCTGTCTGTTTAATTTATAGTTGGCAAACAAACAACTTCAAATCAAAAGTCATTGGCAAAAATATTACATGTTTTTAGTCTGAGGTAAACTACCCTTGACATAGAATGCTCACTTGTATTGTTGTGACATAAGTTTGATATCATGTCACATTTAGGTATGTCTATCTCTTTATATTGTCTACGGTGGATAACGTGTGTATGGACTCCCTGTTGGTAAGCAAACACCGTATCCTATGGATATCAGAGTCACAAGCGCGTTTACCGTTCGTTTGTTCACGCCGCTACGTTTCAAGTTTCGTTTAAGTAGTTAAGTTTTAATTAATTGCTTATTGATTTTACACCTTAATAACACTGCACAAGGCTCTTTTCGTGTAATTAGCCAGTCACAGCTCACATCACACTCACGCCATACATACATCCCTCTGCTTGACATACTTGCTTTTCTATCGCCTAGCGACACACTCCCCATAATCAAATTACCTATTCTACTCGTAATTTACTGTATTAAACAGTCTTTGGCCTTTAATTTTGTTTCTATTAATCTTCCTTGTTCCCGTCTGGAAGAAAATGGTGACCGTGACAAAATCAAAATCAAACATTTATTCTGCAAATAGGCCACAAGGGCACTTTTACATGTCAAAATATTAATTTACAATTTAAGAAAGTCTGACTATAATAAGTAATACATTTTTCATGTCAAAATATTAATTTACAGTTCAAGAAGGAATAATAATTTCGAGTTTACAATTAAACAAAATTAATGTCATACAGTGAAGATAAACTTGCAAAGTTATCTATTACAAATATTACAACATCAGTAAAGTTAGAGATGTATAAGGTCTCAAGATTAAACAAGGAGTATAATGAATTAATATAATATCCCAGAGATGTACATGGTCTCTGAGCGTCAAAATTAATTTAATATTGTTAGAGATATATATAGTCTCTAAGTAACTGATAATAAAAACGAATCCACAACAGGATGATGTCTCTCGTCAATCCCCTATAAAAAGACACTAGTATTAACGTAGTCACTATGTCCTAGCAAGCATGAACAGACCGGACAGGACTCTGCAGCTACTAATCAGTCCCGAATCTTAGTTGCAGCGCCTTTCTCTCCAAGCGACGGGGCCATCGCCACGTGCAACTACTCTGCACAGCGCTCTGAGGCATTAGCTGTGCCTACCATCGTGCATCGTGCAGCCAGGCTTAATGGGGACTATCGTTTTTGTGCTCACCAGTTGGCGCCACTGTCGACTAAGGTCCAGCTGTCAAAAATTGTTATTGATTATTATGGTCATGAGAACGAAGTTTACATTTAAATCATCATATTCAATACCTTAAAACCGTACCGTAAAATGTCGAACATATCGCATTGTAGCGCGGTCCCGTTTTGTTCAGAAAAAAGGAGGAAATAAGTTTCCGAAAGACAAAACTGTCTCAAAGCCCTCACAGTCATTGACCCTTAACTCATATTTGCCATAATCAAGCTCAGGTATTCCGAAATAGTCACCATATTGTTCCAATTAGATATTAACCCGCGTAGCGCAACCACAAAGAGTGGCATTTGACATTTTGGAGACCCCACGCTACACTAGCGCCTCTAGCGGCGAATTCATACGCGATAGCCCTCATTGCTCCGGCTCCAGCGCCCAAAATATTTATTTATTTATCGCCTAGCGAAACATGGGGAGGATAATTACCTATTGCTATGTATTAAACAGTGAAATGAAATGAAATAATTTATTATGCACGATTTTAGGTACAGTAGAACAATCACTAAAATCTAACTTACAAGAATGCAAATTAAGTAGATATATCTTAAGTCTATTTATTATTATTTTTACTTGTAATCTAAAAAATCCTTAATACTATAAAAATATTTTTTTAATTTTATGAAAGGTAAGTCTTTTATCATGTCTGGCACGTTATTGTAAATCCACACATAATATAAGCGTTTTTTTGTACTAGCGACAGTTTTGTTGGAGGAATATAGATTTTATTGCGACCGGATAGGATTTCTATATAACTCTTTAACTTGCTGAAACAGATGGCCATGTTGATATACAAATATGCAAGCATTGATAATGTAAGTATTAAGCATTTTTTTTTAATCTTCCTGGTTCCCGTCTGGAACACCGTTTATTAATTTTTTGTATCATCTATCCTCAGCGATGCTATGCCATGCAATACTCATGAGAGCAACTAAGAAGTAGAGATTTTAGATGTATTCCATAAGTTTACACATAGTCTGTGCCACTGGGCCCGGCATCGGCACGCCAGGCACGTGGCGGGTGCTCTGTTGATTTAAACGTGTGCTTGATTAGCGATTACCCGGCCTCGGCAAAGGAACTAGCTTTTATTCTCTTTAGACATACCGTGGGCCCGGAGCAACTGTACTTTAACGTATCAGAGACGAATCAATAATAAGTGCCAATTTCTAAGTTGCATTCTTCCGAAAGAAGGGTTGTCATTCAGTGGCGTGGTAAGTAGGAATTCACCCTAAAAATATGGGCTTGAGACTCGTTAATTAATATAACCCGCTAAAATGCCTGTATAATATTATGTGACGATTCGTAACATGGCAAGGCGCTCATGGAAACTGTCAAATGACATTTGTCACTTTTTGACAGTTTGCATATAAAAACGAGGGTTGAGGTGAGAGGTGAGTACGAGTCAGATTGTGAATAACAGCCCGAGAAAATATTCAGCGTTTTTACGGCGATTTTTTCGTCATTGTCGTTCCAATAAATATTGTTAAAGGAGACGATGATCAGAGTAAACTTTTGTAAAAAGCGTAAACCAATACCGAGTCTGAGCCTTTGTTTAATCAATTTTATCGCCGGTTTATCCTAGGTAATCATCGACAATGGCTTTAAAAATAGCGTTTCAAACGTTCGGGAAATCGCCCGCCCAGTTTACTCCCCGTTCTACTAACTACATTGAAACGAGTTTGATAACGTCACTATCCTAAACTAAACAGCAGCCTGGGTGCTGTACCTATTTCGTTTAGAATTTTACCAAGTGTCGCGGTGGACGCGCGCAGTAATTGGTTTTATGTAAATATGGCGTCGCCAAGGAGCATTGCGGCCAGGGAACCGGCGGGCAGAGAAGCTGAGCGATTTTGCTTTTTAGGGTTCCTTACCCGAAGGGTGCAAACGGAACCCAATTGCTGTCAATCATGCGTCCGTCCGTCCGTCGTCTGAAACAAGATTTTGTTCGTAACCTATGAACTCGAAATTCGGTGATAATATTTATTATTACGTATATATTTTACCAACAAATAAATACTAATATTTCCTTGACCTATTAAAGTCATTAACCATTTTAATCTTGTTTTCAATGTATTTTTTGGTGAACAATAAATAATATTTGTATTGTATTGTAAAACCAACTTAATTGTGAGGTTAGGAACTCAAAATATGCGAAGCGCGACACGCACTTGGCCGGTTTTTTTATTTATTTATTTTTAACAACAATGGTGGTAAACTAGCCTCTTTGATGGCAAGCAAATATTGTAGCCTATGGTGCTTTATTTCAGACACTTGCTGCGTTGCTTGCGTGTTGCTTGCTGTGTGCTTGTTGCTTGCTTGTTGCTTTGTGTCTTCACAGCGCATACTTCGGGAGCCCTGGCGACCTTAGTCACCACCAGGAATACAACACCACATACCTAACGAGCAAGTAGTGGTGTTAATGGCTGCGGTCTTCAAAATCAAAATCAAAATATTTATTCTGCAAATAGGCCTCAAGGGCACTTTTACAAGTCAAAATCTATCTAAGTACATCAAATAAAAATAATACAATAATCAAAGTATCATTAATTAAATGTAGTGTTACATGTCAAAAATAAGACTAAGAAACTAATAACAATCGAGATTTGTTAGAGATGTATAAGGTCTCTAAGTGTCAAGATAAAAGGTAATAAAGTAGGTACACTTAATCATAATAAAATATTTTGAGCTATATCTATAACACGTCAACATGGAAATAATAAAATCTAATAAATAAATAGGATCCTCATCCTTCTGTAAGGTCTGTACCTTGTTGGAGCAGCCGACTGGGGAACTAGACAGCTACTCCCTAAATACATATATATTATGTCCTGAAAGGGAAGGTTAAAAAAAGTTAAAGTATCTTTAACATTTGTTTAAAAACCACGTAAACCTCCCAGTGCCCGACACCTAAGTGTCCAATAGATAACACATTATTAATCACCTCTGATATCATGACATAACATAAGATTGATAGTGCCATGGATTGGGTCATTGTCAATCACTGGGACATTTGTCGTTTACCTTATGAGTTTGTTGATTAGGTAAATTCGGAAGACAGCTGTGTGAAAATAAAAATAAAATAAATTAATATTTTCAGTAATACTCGTAATACCACTAACTGCCAAAATGTGTTTCATTTTATTTCTCAAAGAGGATTTATGCTAGTGTTCTTTAGCCTTGTCAGAAAATAATACGAATAAAGTGTAATAAAACCGAACCCTCCTGTGTCTCAAAAATATTCTTAGTTTTCCTGGCCCGACCAAGCCTTCAATTCCACAAGTAATATTTGAATTAAACCAACGACGGGTCGGTGTCGCCAAAATAGGGTAGATGTCCTAGAAATGGGCCCGGCCTCACGGCTTGTCGCGTTAATTGATTTATGTGTTCCACTTCGGCCCTCTTAATAGGTCTGTTGCTTCAATAATAATCCAATGATTTACGTAACTGTGGATTTAATCCCGATGAGGCTTCAAAACAGAATTGGATTGATTTGGAATTGTATGGATGCAGATTTGTGAATTCGACTTCCAATTGACTTGGTAATCATTTGCAGTAATTTCTGCAAAAACCAGTTTACAAATAATACACAACTAAACTCACGCCTGTATTCAAAATAGGGGTAGGCAGAGTGAAGCACATGATGTTCAGTGCCACTTTTAGACGTAGACTTTAAGTAATTTGTAAAAAAAATATTTGTGGACAGTCTTACACTAAATGAAGAAAAAAAATGTAATGTTAATAATTGTAGGTTAAAGACAAAAGAAATGGGATATTGCAGTGACACTTACCAGTTCTTTGATGATATCCACGTAACTTCATAAAAGAACTCTCTTAGGCATCTGACAAGCTAGGTTTAGTGAACCTGCGACAAAACTCCCAGTAGCTCGATTCTACTCACACCTCAACCAATCTCACTGGAGCGCAAACTCTTAAGAGTATTTTGTTTAAACCGCCCATACGTGGTTGTGTCGGAGATTTTCCCCTGGATTTTCCTCAGGCTACTCTACAACCGCGCACTCCTATCGCCTTAAGGGCCCGGCTGATAAAGCCACAGTCAGGTTAAAAAATAATTGACAAGTTATCGCCCTAGCGCAAAATATGACTGATGGTTTTGCTTCTGGCCCGCGGACTATAAGCAGATGGGCGTCATACACAGAATCTCACACATTGAAACAATACCTACCTTTGGTGCTAAATGTTCGATCGCACTGCTGTGTGCAGTAGGTATACCTATTCATAAGCAGTGAGCATGGCTTATAATAGAGTCCGAAAATTTGTAGCTTTTTTGAAAAAGCTCGACTCAAACACCTAGACCATAAGCGTCATCTACGGAAGAATCGACCCAAGCCCTCATATACTGAAAATCAAGCACAATGATGTTTTGTCACAGTTTCCAAAAACAAAAGCCCGAACACAAAGTTAATTCACATTCTTAACACACCCCGAAAACTGTTTTATCTCCAGACTTCCTTTTCTTTTACAGTATAACAAAGGCGACCTCCGAAAAAAATGGGCACGTACCTTTTCTAACGAAGATTTAGTTAATTACATCTGTAAATTAAGTAATGAAAGAGCAGAGAACTCGTGACACGACTGTTAAGTAGGTTTAATCTTAGATGAATTTAAAGTTTAGACGCGTACTGAATTAAAGAGGTGTTAGCCTTTAGTGCTGAATCCATTGTACGAACATGCTGCTAGAAATACCCGTTAAGAGACTCCGTAGAATATTAACTTGCTCGTATAATAAACTGTTAGATAAAGATATGTGTGTATTTGGTAATTATTTACGAATGCATTTTCGGTTTATTTCATTGTACATTACGGTAAAAGCCGTCGTACTAAATGTATGAGAGGGTTTGAAGTTAATATTTGGGATATCTCTGCTTTTAATTAAAAAAAGTTATTAATGTAATTTTAATTGGTAAACTCACTTTCGATATCAATTTGAAGTTTTCTGATATCTTCTATATTTACTGAATTATCGCCTAAAGATTATACCCATACTTTCACTATTGGGAATCTTAAGTTTTTAGAGCGGTCCATATTATATTTTTATTGATAGTAGACTTATAATAAACTTATAATAAATAAGAAATATTTTTTTGAATCTTATCTTTGACATAGGTACCACACGTTTGGAGGCATTAATAGGATCGGGCCTTGGTCAGCTATGAAACAAAAATTTAAACATCAACTTGACAGCTGACAAATGTTAAATGTGGCAGTTACGTCTATGTTGTACGTTCACCAGTCCATGCGCGGGCGGAGAGTACGGTATATCGAGCTTAGCACTAGTGAGCGAGCAAGATAACAATTTGAGATCACCACGGGCCATAAAGTACAAGCCTGTTAAGAATATGAAAAAATTTAAACCTTATGGTGCTGAGCTGATAGAGGAAGATAGGGAACAGTCGTATGTCACTCATAACTATAAATAAATAAATAAATATTTGTGGACAATCTTACACAGATCACCCTAGTCCCAAACTAAGCAAAGCTTGTACTGTGGGTACTAAGTGACGATATACATACTTATATAGATAAATAGATACTTAAATACATAGAGAACATCCAAGACTCAGGAACAAAAATTCGAGCTCATCACACAAGTAAATGCCCTGACCGGGATTCGAACCCGGGACCTCCAGCTTCGCAGGCAGGGTCATTACAAACTGGGCTAAAGCGGTCGTCAACTATGTGGAAATGGAAAGCCCCCCACCTTACAAACGATTGCAGCCCTAATGATACTACCACGTATGTATCTTTTTTATAGTTCTTAAAATAGAAAGAAAGAATAGAAAGAGAAGAAGAAACATTTATTCACAGACACAGAAGACACACATATGACAAAAATGATAAATGAAGAAAAACATATTATACACAATCCACATAACATGCGTGTCCCCGCGGCAGTGAAACGGACACTGGCTCAGCATTATGCTGAGGTGTCAGACACCTATAGTTCTGATTTTAGCCAGTAGGTACCGTTGGTGACGCACGGAACGTGGTACAATTGCAAAAAATAAATAAACAAAAAAAAATTAAAAGGTACCTAGGTATATAAATAAACTAAAAGCCACTTACTACTTACATCATCTGGAACTCATGAAATCAGCCAATGTTTTCTAACGAACAGGCACTTACAAAATTTCTTTACTTATAAAATTTTATAGGGTCACCAAACGGCCGAACTTGTGCCCCGGTTTATCCGTCCGGTTTTAATCCGTAATCCGGTTCACAGCCCGGTAATTAGGACGAGATCGAATTGGGCTTCATTATTATAAGTGGACAAGATAAGTATTGGAAAGAAAAACATTTGTCTTATTAACGTTTCCTGCTAGAAAGAAGAAAGTTTTTTTGGATTCGGGAATGATCGGGGATGAGGTCTATGAAGACCTTTGTCCTTTGACAGGTTAAGAAATAATCTTGTTGTTTATACTAAATACACAGAAGATATAGTTCATGGTTATAATCAGTAGTGTACACCGGGGGGATCAAGCACTGTTTTACGTCAATGGCGCGATATTGAATGCTAAACGCAACGAATGACTATATTTTACTCCCGAGCGTAGCGACTGAGTTCTGAGTGCAGTGAGGGATTTAAGCGCGCCCAAGACAGACACAGTTTTAATCCCTGAGGAGTAATATACTCTATTTTTTTAAACGATACCGAGACAATAAAAAAAACAAGGCTACGAGTACTGTAAACAAAATCAATTCAGTCAGTCAAAGCCAAATCACTGTCGTCACTCGTCATTTTATTGGATTTTTTTTCTTTTTTATGTTATAGGGGGCAAACGAGCAAACGGATCACCTGATGGTAAGCAATTACCGTCGCCCATAAACACCTGCAACACCAGAGGAGTCGCAAGTGCGTTGCCGGCCTTTCAGAAGGGAATACGCTCTTTTCTTGAAGGTTTGTAGGTCATACCGCAGGCGACGGTTCATTCCATAGTTTGGTTGTGCGAGGCAGGAAATTTCTTGAGAAACGCACAGTTTTAGACTGCCAACCATCTAAATGGTGAGGATGGAAATGCTGACGCGTAGGATGATGACGAAAAGAATAGAATTAGTAGATTGTGTCTCAAGGGAGCAAAATGATATACTTACGGCGAGGGCGGTATATTGAATTCTGAGTGAAGCGAAAAATTCTACAATAGGGATTCTAAAGTAGAATTTTGAGCGTAGCGAGGGATTGAAGTGTTTACGCCCAAGACGGAAATAATTTTGCTACCGTGTGACACATACTGCTTTTCACACCGTCTATGAGGCCCGCTGCTAAAAACATGAAATATCTTACAAATAATTTTACTACAGTGTCACATTCTGCTTTTCTCACCATGAGGAAAATAGTCATTGTTGCCCTTAAATGAGGAAAGAAAAGTACACTTTTGATCCCTCATTCGAAGGCAACAATAACTCTTTTCTGAATAGCAGGTGTGAAAATAGAATTTACAGTTTTATTCCGTACACTGCAAAGTCTTGGAACACTCGCGGCTTTTGTTCTTAAATTGTTGCTGTATGAGTTTGGTGGCCAGCACGGATAAATTCGATTTTCCAATCAGTTCGGCGCGGAGATCCCGGCCTGTCGCGCTGGACTCATGAAATTAGTCTTTAGTGACAGAACAATAAGGACTATGAGAAGTGAATTCAGTAACTATCGGGTTATAATTAAATTCGGTACAACATTACGACCCGGCTAACAACAAGGGCTGCAATGATTTGGTAAGCTTTGCATGAAATATAATTGGACGCTGTTACCTAATAGGAAAACCTATTTATTACCTATAAACTATTATATAATATATATTATAAACCTATAGTAGGTTGACACATTATTGCATAACAGCATCCAATTCGCATCACAGTGTGAACACACTGACTCAAGGAGGTTGCTTCGCTTAGTTAATAGCAATATACCTTGTCCTGTAAATTTTTTCCAATACGAGTCATCATCATCCTAGCGTTATCCCGGTACTGTTGTATCCTAAAGGATGCCCGGGGTCCGCTACCTAATCCCAAGATTTGGCGTAGGCACTAGTTTTTACGGAAGCGACTGCCATCTGACCTTCCAACCCGAGGGGAAACCAGACCTTAATGGAATTGGTCTTGTCAAATGAGTGGGCAACTTGACTAAGGCCCGGTTTTATAAAGATCCGTTAGACCTTATGTCGGTTTGTTATGTCAAAATATGTACTGAGTTACTGAAATTTGATCCGACATTTGGTCTAACGGATCGTTATAAAACCCGGCCATAGAAGTTCTCAAGCCGCCCGAAGGCCTCTAACTTGGCTTAACGACTGCTATTATAGACAGCAGCCGGGATCAACGGCTTTACGTTTCTTCCAAAGCACGGGAGCTCTCAGTTAATAACCACTCAAAGCGGTCACCCATCCAATAACTGACCTGGGCCGACGTTGCTTAACCTCGCATACCGCACGCGGTACGCGGGCGCCGCTGGGCCACGAGCGCGCTGTGTGCTTACAACCACATTATTGTAAAATTTCAATACCGTAACAGGGTTTTATGTCGAAGTTCGAAAATGAAATAGTTTAATAAACTTATCATTTCGTAACAAAGCAATATTAAATAAAGGATCAAGAATATGATGGTTATTGGATATCTGCTTTCGAATATGTTCATAGTCGCATAGCTGCATGATATTAAAATCCTATATTAGTTTCCGTCTATGCATTTTTTTGTTTTAGTTGACAAGGTTAGATATTGTATATTAAGTCTTTTTTAAAATGTCGGAGCAATTTAGACAATACGGCCCTTATAAAAAATCATAGATAGGTTAGTAACAAAAGCATCCAGCGGAGGACCCAGGATTTTGGTTGAGGGGGGGGTTGACTCAGCTGAGGTAGATGTTTGTATGGACATCGATGTTTTGTGGAGGGGGATGGCTTTTCGATAACTAACAAATACATACATAAATAAAAAATTGTGCCAGTAAGTAGCATTACTAATCTTTATAGGCATAAAAATAAGTCTATTTTGCTTCAGAAATCAGAAATCAGAAATTTTATTTGTAGAAACATAGGTACAATGAGGATGGTGTGTGTAACAAGTTAGTTCTCTATGTTTTACCCACTAGCGTAGGTGTACAAATGTATGGATGGTGCTTAGCATGCAGCACGCATATTTAATATATTAAGTTAAGTTACAATAATAATAATATAAAAACAAAGTCAAAAGCATTCTAGTCCGTAAATTACATCATGAAAATATAAAAAAAAAAAGTTATTTAGATAAAATTACGTATAATCGTAGCCGTAACCGAATAAGTTTACGTCGAACAATTTATTTGCAATTTAGTACCGATTTCCGACTGACATTGGTTTCCAGTACAATGAGGTATTGATTGAGATTGTAAGTTGAAGTTAATTAAGGTAACTTTGAAATAGGTTCTATACAATATTTCAGGTTAGATTCCAATACGTTGAATATGAAGCCCATTCCAATTTGTGAATTCCTTGTTTAATAGAGTTTGATTTGAAAGGTTGCCATGCTCTATAAACGTGTCTAGGTATGGCGTGGGTTCCATTGTCAATGCCGAAGGCTTTTGTATGACTTGAAGACAGGATATCGTTAATTAACAATTTGCTTAAGTAAATTACTAAGGTTAGTTAACGTTTCTAGTTACAACAATCATAATTATAATTTTGTTATTGTTCTGTGTGAATGTGGAGTTATGAAGCCATTAAAATAAACATTAATATAAGTTTTGAGCAGGTATATTTTCTAAATTATAATATGTAGAAAGCGTCCACTCACAAATTTAATGAAATTTAAGGATCTCAGTTATCGAGGCTCATTTTTAGGGTTCCGTACCCAAAGGGTCAAACGGGACCCTATTACTAAGACTCCTCTCTCTCTAACCGTATCTCATGAACCGTGATAGTTAGACAGTTGAAATTTTCACAGATGATGTATTTCTGTTGCCGCTATAATGACAAATACTAAAAAACAATATTTAAGGGGCTCCCATACAACAGACGTGATTTTTTTGCCGTTTTTATAGATAATGGTACGAAACGTACGATTTCGTACTTTGATACGAATAAATTTGTAAAAAAATTCAACCTGACCCGAAAGCGTACCCACCTTCCTAGGAGGGACTTGCGAGATGTTGCTAATTTGTTAGCATATAATATTGTAGACCCTGTGATGTCAAACACGGTTTGTGATAGTTTTAAGGCGGGTCCTGTGTTACGTTTTAGTAGCGGAGGATCCGGGACGGAGCCTGCGGTTGATTTAAACTAACCTCTTCGACAAAGTGTGCTACATCCGCCGGCTCCGAGCCTCTCGATCGCTGTAACACTAGTATTCATGCGAGTAATGATGTAGTGAACATAGTTCACCAAAATATCCAGGGATTTGCCAGTAAAGAATTAGAAATAGATTTGTTCATACAATGTTCAAATATTCATATTTTGTGTATAACTGAGCACTGGCTTAAAGGTCATGAAATGTTCAATTTCACAAATCATAGTGTACTGAGTTCATTTTATAGAAAGTCCTACAGCCGTGGAGGATCTTTGATTTTAGTAAAGCATAACCTCAAAAGCAAAGAGCGTAAAGATATAGTCGACATGTCTATTGAACGGCAAATTGAACTGTCTTGTATTGAGCTGGAACAATTTATAATTGTATGCGTGTACAGACCCCCGTCAGCGGACTACACTTTATTCGAATCCGTTATGGATGAAGTGCTCGCTAGTGTCTTTAAGAGCAAAAAGTGTATCATTGTGTGTGGTGATTTTAATGTTAATTTATTAGAAAAATCGCCAATGAGTGTGAGTTTAATAAATACGTTCAAGTCTTTTGACCTAGTGAACTTGTTTTGTGAGCCTACTCGAATTACAGCAACTAGTGCTACGTGTATTGATAATATTTACAGTAACAAGGAGGCGATAGTTAAATCTATCATAAACACTTTAAGTTCTGACCACTGCGGGCAACTTGTTACCTTCAGCGGGAAAATCGAGGAAGCGCCTTGTGGCTTCATGTGCAGACCTATTTCAGAAAAACGCCTCGACCTATTTTGTCAGAATACTGCAAAAAGATTATTTCATCTTTCATTTCCCCAGGAAAACCCCGACTGTATGTGTTCTGTTTTAC
This sequence comes from Epiblema foenella, assembly GCA_963556455.1. NCBI lineage: Eukaryota > Metazoa > Arthropoda > Insecta > Lepidoptera > Tortricidae > Epiblema > Epiblema foenella. The sequence continues at coordinate 5,287,559 of OY747105.1, forward strand.
ATGATTGTATAAAAAAAGAATTTGACAAATGCTTTAGTCCTAAGAAAATTCAAGGCAAGTCCAAGGTTAAGTTTAGCGACTGGGCTACACCAGATATTCACGAGAAGAGACGCCGACTCTATGACTTATATGATTCGAGAACTACGGATAAAAGACCGGAATTTCTAGAGTATGTTAAAAACTATTCCAAATCTTTTAAGAAAGTATGTGTCGCCGCTAAAGCTGATTACTTGTCCAAAAAAATACAAAACTCTAGTGATAAGGTCAAGACTGTATGGCAAGTAATAAGCAATGAAACTGGAAAAAGAAAGATTAAAGATCCGCACTACAGCTTACGTATCAATGATACTCTAGTAAGTTCCGATCTCGATGTCGCGGATCAATTTGAGCGGTTCTTTTCCAATATACCCATAGACACATCAAAGTCTTTAAATTCATCGCCAGACGCTGCTGAAGTATTATTGAAAGGAAATGTAGTGGAATGTACGGAAATCTTTGGTTTCAATTATGTGACTCCTATCATCGTTACCAAAGCGTTTAGATCATTGAATGTCAAGAAAACTGAAGATCTTTGGGGGCTGTCTGTCAAAGTATTACATTCCATAATAGAATTAACTGCTCCTTATATAGCTGATATCTTTAATAGAAGTATTGATACTGGAGTTTTTCCTGACTTGATGAAACATAGTAAAATTATCCCGTTGTTCAAATCAGGAACGAAATCAGACCCCACAAACTTCAGACCTATCTCAATACTACCGGCATTAAGCAAAATTTTCGAGAAACTTATCCTTAATCAGCTTCTATCCCATTTCAATCGTAATAAACTGCTGAACAGTAAGCAATTCGGATTTACTAGAGGCCGTTCCACCACAGATGCCGGTGTGGTACTCATTAAACATATTTTTGATGCCTGGGAAAAGGCTCAAGATGCTGTTGGAGTTTTCTGTGATTTATCAAAAGCATTTGATTGCGTTGATCACGAAAATCTGATCAGAAAGCTTAGGCACTATGGGATAAAGAATGGAGCTCTTGATCTCGTTTCATCATATCTATCGAACAGAACACAGCGAGTAGTCATCAATGGGACCTCGTCAGCAGGTTCAAACGTTGCTCTTGGAGTACCGCAAGGATCCATCCTAGGACCGTTCTTATTTTTAGTGTACATAAATGACTTACCAGAGCTTGTGCAGGGTAGACATGATATAGTTTTATTTGCAGATGACACTTCTCTAATTTTCAAAGTGGATAGAAAAGAGAAAAGCTTCGACTGTATTAATGATGTATTATCCACTATTGTAAATTGGTTTACAGCCAATAACCTGCTTTTAAATGCAAAGAAGACGAAGTGCATAAAATTTATTTTACCCAATGTTAAGCACAGAAACAACTCAAGAATTAAATTAAAGGGCGAAATTCTAGAATTCGAAGACAAGACTGTGTTTTTGGGAATAACCTTAGATTCAAAACTTCAGTGGCATGCACATATAGCCACATTAGCAGGAAAACTAAGCTCCGCAGCCTATGCAGTGAGGCGAATCAGGCAGCTGACAAACGTCGAGACAGCAAAATTGGTGTACTACAGTTACTTCCACAGTGTTATGTCCTATGGAATCCTGCTGTGGGGGAAAGCGGCGGATATCCAGACTATCTTCGTACTGCAAAAACGAGCAGTGCGTTCTATTTATGAACTAGGAGCTCGTGCCTCCTTAAGAGAAAAATTCAAAGAGGCAAATATTCTCACTGTAGCTTCTCAATACATTTTTGAGAACATTATGTATGTACGGAAAAATCTCCATGAATTCAAACTTAACAGCGAAATCCACGACTACAACACAAGAAGTAAAAACAAGCTCGCAGTGGCAGCCTGTCGTCTCCGTAAAGTTAGCACGTCCTTCGTGGGGAACTGTATACGCTTTTATAATAAAATACCCATGGATGTAGTGAATTTGCCCGTCAACAGATTTAAGTGTCACGTTAAAAGTCACTTGGTAAGCAAGGCGTATTATTCCGTCAATGATTTTTTAAACGATCAAGAAGCTTTTAAGCCAGTTGTATAATTTACTAGAATTAGTAATGGTTTATAATGTAGACATGTATAACTACAATTTTAGTCTGGACTTTTACTGTTCTAAAATCATTTCATGTACATTTGAGCACATCATGAGGTATCTCATTGTATTCGATATTTTATTATTAAGTACTACTTTGATTATAAATGTCCTGCAGCTTGAATATGTCATGCTCGCCTAAAGGTCTTTGCTTACGGTGGCGTCGTTGATCGGGTCGCAACCTTCCCTAACATATGGTCGAGGGAGGCGATGGCTGAGATACGCGTCATACTCGTGAACGGGTGCTGTTTGTGGGGTCCGGTCTGTTCATGTTTGCAAGGACTAGTAACTTCGTACTAGTGTTCAGTGGAATTGACATGATGAGAGACTTCACTGTTCTCATTTGATTTTATTTTTTAGACTGACGCTCAGAGACCTTATACATCTCTGAGGATATTTATTTATTAGATTTTATTATTTTCATGTTGACGTGTTATAGATATAGCTCAAAATATTTTATTATGATTAGTGTACTTACTTTATTACCTTTTATCTTGACGCTTAGAGACCTTATACATCTCTAACAAATCTCGATTGTTATTAGTTATTTTTGACATTTAATTAATGATACTTTGATTATTGTATTATTTTTATTTGATGTACCTAGATAGATTTTGACTTGTAAAAGTGCCCTTGAGGCCTATTTGCAGAATAAATGTTTTGATTTTGATTTTGATTTTTTGAAACCCTTCGTGAGCGAGTCCGACTCGTACTTGGCTGGATTTTTTAAAACTTAAATTGTCAAAGACACCGCAGCTCAAAATTCGCTGACGCGCCGTAAACGATGTAGTTATGAGTTAAAACGTTACGCATGTATGGTGCGATACTGCACTTATGTTCATGCTACCAGGTCCGGACTTAGAGACCCAAACAAGGGCCCGAGGCACTTGGCATTTGGCCCCCCCGTTCCGCATCTTGTAACCATCGCATTTTGAAAAAAATCCGTCACTGTTGCCCTATACTGACTGAGTCCCTAGGCCGGGACATTGTACTAGGCTGGGTTTAGTGAACCAGCGACAAAACTCCCAGTAGCTCGATTCAACTCACACCTCAGATTCGGTTGAAACCGCTCAACCAATCTCACTGGAGCGCAAACTCTTAGAGTATTCCAGTATTCCAAACCACACGCGTGGTCGTGCCGGAGGTTTTCCCCTGGATTTTCCTCAGGCTACTCTCCAACCGCGCACTCCTATCGCTTTAATGGGCCCGGCCTATAAAGGTCAGGTTAAAAAAAAGGGACATTATAGGCCTAGGCGATAATCCGGCGCTGTATGCCTCTATTGCCTGCAGTCACATCTACCATTAACACTTGGTTGGCTTATTCAATAACCAATAACTTATGCTTCTCTTATTCTCTTCCATCAATTAACAAGAACGTTTAAATTAAGTTCTTACCTTCTCGCTTTCACATGATTGGCCTAGAGTGTAACTTAAGCTTCCTTAAGTCCGGGATCCTTTGTAAAGGAACCTATTACGTGTAATTGTATGAACTATAACTCCGGGGATGCTCGGGAACAAGCTCGCGTTACGTAATACCTTACCTGCCTGCAACTAATCATAATTTAAATCGGAGCTCATCCCGCGCGGAAAAGGTCATAGAATTCTGAAGCTAAGATGGTACACAGTGGGGTTAGTACAAATTGCCACTATGCAGTGAATAGTTTCTCTCCCTCTGAAGTAATTAAAAAGAGAAATAGTCACGTCAGTTGTATTCCACTGGCTCTAAGTTAGAGAACTTATATTTCACTGTTATATCGCTCGGGCGGTTTCAATACTGCAATGAATAAAATAAAATAAAAAATAAATAAATATTAGAGAACAATCTTACACAAATCGAACTAGCCCCACAGTAAGCTCAAGAAGGCTTGTGTTATGGGTACTAGACGACGATATATTTAATAGATATAAATACTTAATTTTCCATTTGTTTATTATATGTTTCGCTGCCTGTTCCTCTCCGAGCATGCGCTCAGATCGCACATTAACGGTATTAAGTCTGGCAAATGAGGAATGAAAATGAGAAATGTCTCACATTCAAAATTTTTGAGTGTGGTATCCATGACGTGGAACACAAAAAGCAGTCTTGGCACTTGTAATATATTTAAAACATAAAACGATTTTATTAATTTACCTACACTAAAATACAAATTAATCACTACATAGTATAAAACAAAGTCGCTTTCTCTGTCCCTATGTCCCTATATCCCTATATCCCTATGTATGCTTAAATCTTTAAAACTACGCAACGGATTTTGATGCGTTTTTTTAATAGATAGAGTGACTCAAGGGGAAGGTTTATATGTATAATACATGCATCAGCATTGCACCCGTGCGAAGCCGGGGCGGGTTTGCTAGTATTATATAAATATCTGTGCCCTGCGACTTCCGCATGACACATGTCCGTATAGACCCGTGTTGTAATCGATCACCAAATCAAATTTAATGCCAAATAAAAATATTTAAGTTAACCTGATATAAGTTTCCGCGTAATTGTATTATACTCGTATTAGATAATGAGTAGCGACGACTAAATTTATAGGATAAATGTAAGTATCAAAACTTATGTTTCATAGAATAATGACGTTTGACAATTCTGGTTGTATTATCATGTAAAAAAAATCATAAAAAACTCATTCTCATCTTTCATATGTCAGACTCTAATTATTCCACGTGATAAATCCTATAGTAGATTTAAACGCTCGCTGTACGCGGAGTAATTACTCCTATAAGATGGGAACGGGTCACTTTTGGGACGCTTTTTGTTGTAATGTAAGGTAAGTGTAACACAGAATGTCTTGTTCGCCATGCATAATATACAGGATTGATGATCTTTAAGGAATTGTTTATTGAATTAACAGGCGATACGACACGTAAGCGAATATGGCGCTTCCAAATCGATGGATAGCACACGTTTCGTGTCGAACTCATCGCTTCTCCAACATAAGCCGGGCCTAAAGTAGCTTCTCTGTGGCAACACTGTTGTTGGCTTCACACTGCAGTTCGTGATTAGACGCGGGATGTATGAGCTGTCGCGCTGACGTATTGCTGCACCACTGTTCTTCCGGGTGAATACTCGTCAAACTTATTAATAATATCCTAAGTGGAACACAGGGTGTTTTCCATTCATGCATACAATGCATGCATGTAAAATCTCCGTTGCATGATGTCTCTTCGGAATTTAATTGAAAAAAGTATTCAAATTTTGGTTTCAATGCTAAGTTACTGAAACGATTTTCTTTTCTCCTTTTCGTAAACTTTGAAAAAGTCAAATAAATTCAAAATTATTTATTTGTAAGAATACAGTCAAATAAGGTATTTAAGTAAAGAGTTATATTTTTTGTGTTTTGCACGTGTCCAATTCTTTGTCCTATTGTGCAGTTTTGCTACCTCATTAACAGCCGTCATAAGAAATAAGCATACTTCGTAGATAAAGACTGCATGCATTAACATTTTACCGGATTTACATATTTATGATTAGTATTTATCAATTGACATTCTGACCGGCTACAATGAGAACATTATAAAATTTAGATCAAAAGTTAAATTTACTAGCGCCAGTTGAACAGCGAAGTTAATCTTTGGTTAGTTAGCTTGCCGTTACCCTAATGCGGGTGTTAATGGGGCAAGTTGGGTCTGCAGCCAATCTATAAGGTTATTCAGGTTTTAGTGGTCGATTGTGCTGAGTTACTTAACATTTCCCTTTTGTTGGATTGATTTGGCCGAGCGAACTTAAGCTAACATTTTTACCTTGTTTACCGTTCCGTATTAAAAGGTAAAATTGACTCTTCTGGTGTGGCTTTGCCTGCCCATCTTTCACAGTTGTGTTACCTTACCAACTAAGTACTCTGCTTACCGTTAGGCTGGTCATATATCATATTACTACCGCAGTGTTATAAATAGGATCGCACTCGATCTAAGAAAGTAAGACTATAGGGTAAAGTTACTTGTTTATAGATAATCCACGAAGGCGCGCCCCTCACCAGCCCAATCCGTACAATTGCGCATAGAGTAGCTATGGAGGGGTATATATATACATATTTTGCTACGTATATTAATTACACAGATAAGTATATGTTCAGTTAATTAAGCCATTGGGTCATGTTACAAACGTCCGTTTTCAACTACCAGCGTCGATTCAGTTGGTCCCATTGCCCTATTGAATTTGGAGTGCATTCCATTTCATCGTGTGCGACGTGCAAGATTAAATTACGAGTTTAATAGATAGGTTGAATATAAACCCCAGTACTGAGTGTAATGAAAAATGCACACAACTGTTGCAGGTGTCACAAGTAAAAAATATTTTACTCTCACTCACTAAGTATAATAAGCAATGACCCGAAAGTATACTCGGAAAACATCACGCCTCAATTTATACACGCCTTAAATATGCTGTTTGAATAGGAAAGTAGTGACGGCACTTGTTGCAATGTCGCTACATAACAACACAAACATTGCTGATTTGATTCAACATCCTACAAAAGCCATTATTGTCTGGATAAAGTCTACAACGCGCATGGCAATTAAAGAGTGAGTTGTACTAAACTACTATATACTATAAAGTAAAGCTAGCTTTTTATTTCTATATCAATCACTTTTATAGATGACTATCTTGCACAAGATATCCATGAACTTTTTAACACAAACTCAAATCGATTGATTAATCTTATTCGATTGAATTTCATTCGTATTACGGGTAAATGTAATCAGCTGAAGAAATTGAGAGGCTTAAGCGGGATAACCCACTTGAAAAAGAAAGGATAATGTGATTACTTTCCCGGATTTAGCAATAATGGGAGAGGCTGAGGAGGTTTATAAAACTGAATGACCTCCAGTTGCACTTGGCGGACCTAAGGGGAGGGATAGAGTAGGGAAAAATGGGGCAGATTGGCCCAGCAAAGTGGGTCTATCTGTCTGCCAGTTACCCCTTAACCAGTTACCTCTTAACGCTTAAACTTCTAAATAGATTTAGATTATATTTTTCATGGATATAGAGATCCCGGAAAGGAAATATGATAGTTTTTATCCCGGAAATAATTACGTACGGGGTTCAAAATGGAGGTGGATGTTTGTATGGGACAGTGATAATGAAGCATTCGCCTAAATCATTCAAAAGCTAGCCCGTCCTCTCCCGGTGAAAAACATAAACAGTAGCGTTCTTTTGTTAGCCCCGGAGATCTGTGGCATCGAAACAAGCTTGCATAAAATGATCTAGTCTATCTGTTGTTGAAATTAGGATATTATATAGCCTGATAGTAAGTAAAATAGTACAGAAATAACAAAAAATAAAGAATGACTAGCTCTTTGACACGCTTCCCGGGAACTTTACAAAAATATTGGACGAATCATAATAATACTGGCAAATATTTTTTTATAATAGGAAGATACAAGTTACCTATATCTTCCATTACCGAACCAACAGGTCACACCACCAACACCACCAGCCAACCAACAGGTTCAGGTTTCAGGTTTATGATTATTAACAAATAATCATAATAGTTAAAAGTGGATTAAGTAATTTACCCCGTTTCAAATAAAAAAAGTGCCAAATGTTGACGTGCCTACTTTTTGATACCATCCAAACAAAAATGTCTTCGTATCTTTATAAAAAACTCAGATGGTTCTCCAACAGTGATAATCGCCACCAAATTAGAGCTTCATGTGCCATCGTGCTTACAGGTTCTACAACACCGATCTGCCACTTTTAAGGAATTTTCGGTATCACACAACAAAATGTTGGATAACCTCCGCCGATGCGCCAATTTATAAATAAAAAGACATTCAGATTAAACTATCGATTATAGGTACCTTTTTAATCAACGAAAATGTACCGCTTCAACTGCCTTGCTTTTTCCTCTCATTTTAATTAGCATGTATATTTAATCAATATAAAAAACGTCAAAATTTACAATAAAATCATACTCGAACTGTTTTCACAGGTTCTATTATCCAAATGTCAGGATATTATATTGTGAGCACCACAGAATAATGGTAAAGTTATTGCTCTTCATATACAAATATCGCCCCATACACATACAGCACTCTCTCTCACACACACACTCATCTGTTTACACAACTTGCACTTTTTGAATTGCATTTTAGATTTATTTTTGTATAGTTCTGGCAGAACATCAGCGATGTGGCTTATTGTACTGAGCACATGGTTCTTTTCATTTAGTCTACCTGGGTCATTCTACTTTTTCATGACCAGTTTTCTATTACAAAAAGAAATGTAATATGATGTGTATTGAATTAGTGTACAAAAATAGGATTTCGGAATAGCACCTGAACCTAATAAAAGGGTTTTATAGGTAAAATACTTAAATATTAACATAATGCTGTAAAAGGTGGGTAACACAGTGGTGAAAACCATTTTTTCATACAAATGGTGAGACATCCAAGGACCATTGAGTTACTCGATTTATGGATATGCTGTGGTTCGTTAATTACCAACACTATCGGAAGTGATACTGTAATTAAACCTCTTTCTAAATAACAATACAAAAATATGAACCGAGGGCCAAGTATTCCAAAATCTGCATTAAAAAAAAAAGTGTCTGAATATTATGTTCATGAAAAAGTAGAATGGCCCACCTATCGGTTAACTTTAGTTTTAAATTTAGTAAAATTTTATTCAGTTGCTTATTTTTTGTCACTTTTATATTATGATACTTTTACACCATGAATGTTGTGGAAATTAATAAAGTAGGTATTTATATATCTATCTATCTACTAAATGCATTAATTTTTTTCCAATACCCTTAAAGCGTTACTTTCTTTACTCTTTCGACGAAAATTGAACGATTGACAAGGGAACAGCGTTAAAAACTTTCAATTACCACCACTCACCTTGTTAAATACAAACAGAATAATATTGGTCGTAATTCCTTCACAGAGTCGTCAAAATATAACTAGTTCGGTTGAAGTTTATAGATATCGTTGCTCAGCTAAGATGTCCTAGGATTAGGACTTTGCAGACTCAGGGAGTCTGGGATACAATTTGACATTTACGTTGCACCTTTTAAGGCAAGGCCCATTCAAAGAGAGGTGATGAAGTAATGTAGAATTACACTACACAAAAATTAATGTGGACTGAAAAAAAAAAAACAGTAACCGAAAAACTATTGTAAAATGCCTTGGAGACTGTCAAAAAATCCTAAATATCATAGTAGAAGCGACAGATTTCGTAATTATCAACGACAGTGATATTTTTTTTACAAAAAGGATAGCGTTTTTTATTGTACTAACAAAATAACCGGACAGATTTTTCATAATTGATCCAGTGTTCCAAAAACAATTAAAATATACTAAATATTTACGAAATTCATTAATTTGATTTAATGTGTTTCAAGTCAATTGTAATACCAAATTGTATAATACAAACCCATCATAAACATTAATGTAAAAGATGCAAGTCTCACAACGCAGTTCTTTTACAACAAAAAGGTTTTAAAAGGCCTTGTCATCATTAAAAATCCGGTCAATGCGAGTCTGACTCGCTCACAGAGGGTTCCGTACACAGATGTGTACCCGTCCCGATACAATTAATTCAGGAATATTTTAACAATATGGTGTAGAAATTAAACGCCAAGGTTGCGGCGCCAACTATCGGTGAATTTTATGGTGGTTTTTCAAGGATGATTCTTTATCATGCGATCCGGTCTTGACTTTTTTTCTTTATTTGAAAAAAAGTATTTTCAGCATAATCGCAAAGGAATGTATAGAACAAATATACATGCAACGGTGATTAAATTACAAACTTAGGTAGTACAAAAATGTTTTTTGATGATTAAAAAAAGAAAAACTGTATGATGCTATGGTTATATTTTTCTTGTAAAATATACATTTATATTAATTTAACGTAATAATTCCTTATTTTTTCCTTACTAAACTTTACTTTATATTCCCTCATAAATCGAAAATGAATTGACGTAAAAAAATGTTTGAGTACGTGAAACTCAATCGTTTTCATATGACATCCCACTTGACATATTCACTAGACTTTGAAATTTTGAACCACCTTTTATCTGTTATTTTTCACAGAAAATGAAAAGAAATAATAAAAAAAACATGTTATATGCATTTGGAATCCTTTTTTATAACTATTTCAAATTGATGGCATAAGTGGTTCTTGAGATATTTAGCTATGTGACAGACATACAGACAAAGTGAAACCATAAGGGTTCCTTTTTTACGATTTTGGTACGGAACCCTAAAATATAAAGCCTATATGCAAGTCGGTAGAAATCGAGTTCTGTGGAACGTCATTAAGCGTAATGTCAATTCGATCAAACAAGGATAATGTTTATTTAGGGTGGCTTGCACGAAACCGCCTGTACCCGTAAGAAGTGTTCGTTAAAATCTGACATTATGGAAAGTTTGTATGGGATGACAGCTGCCAGCGCCATATTTAACGTTGATCGATCTGTAATCTTAAGTTGGTACAACCGGCCCTTACCTGTCAAGCTTGCGAATTGTCAGATATATGAAAACACAGCTTCGCATAATATCTAGTGGATGAAAAGTAGGTACTCATTACCAGATTTTTACGTCATTTCTGCTCTAAGAAATTGAGCGATCAAACTTGACTGTCGAAGCGTAAAATTTATAAATAAATCCTATAACCCTCGTAATGAAGACTGTTGCTTAAGTATTTAATTGGTCTTGACTCTAGTCCAAAGCGGGAACTTCGTTATAGACTTAGCAAGTTGCATCTCATTACAAAGATACGGAGCTTTCTTCCAACCCGCTTTCCTATAAGAGTTAAGGTAAGCTATGTTTTGTTTTTGTACAAAACGATAAGCCACACCCGCCAAGTGAATAAATTACTATAGCCGAGTGGTAAAGAACTTTTTTTTATACAACGCCGGTGGAAAACAAGCGTACGGTCCACCTGATGGTAAGCGGCCACCGCAGCCTATAGACGCCCGCAACTCCAAAGGATCCGTCAATGTTGCCAACCCTTTATAAGATTTGAGAATTTTAATATGAATAATCGGCTGGCATCACTGGGGTTTTAAAAAAATAGCTGGCTGTCACTTCATAATTTATTTTTATTTATTTATCATATGGAATCGTGAGATCTTCGAGAAAACAGTACGTTTCCCAGTTTGTTGCACTTTTAGCAACACCCAGGGGTCACGTGTAGGGTAGCGGTGTGTACTCATATAGACGTGGTGCAACTTCGACACCCATAATAAAAAGATCGGTCATGTGCGAGTCCGACTCGCGCACCGAGGGTTCCGTACACAGATGTGTTCCGGTTTCAACCCTATTAATTTAGGAAATTCTCAACAACATGGTGTAGAAATTGAACGCCATGGGTACAGCGCCATGTATCGGCGAATTATGTTACATGAGCGACTGATCTTAGTATGTTTGGTGGTTTTTCAAGGAAAATTATTTATCAAGTAAACCGATTTAATGTATTTCTCCTTTATTTCAAAGAAGGTACTATCAGCATAATCGCGTAGGAATTTATGAAACAAAAATACATCCAAAGGTGATTAAGTTACAAACTTAGTATAGAAATGCTTTTTGATGATAAAAAAAGAAAAACTAGATAGAGCTATAGTTATATTATTCCTGTAAAATATACATCGATGCAGGGACCGTTTTCGATACGGTATAAACGGTATTGGATATCGATACCGCTTCGTTATAAAGGTAGAACTATACCGGTTGAAATATAAAGGTACGCTACCGGTATAAAATACCGATATCGCTATTTTTTATGGGTGTACTCAAACCTTTATTATAACGGTAGCCAACCGGTATTATCCCGGTACCGACAAATTTCGATCGTAACTCTTACGATGGGTACGTAAACGCGACCAACAGCGAACAGCGACTAAGTCAGTAATCTATCGCGCCGAACGAAATTGAACAAAAATAGGTATTTTAGGCATTCATCCAATAACTAGCGCTGATTGGTTGGCGCCGTGGGCGGCACCCTCGTAAAGCCCAAAGGATACCTTAATGAAAACGGTTCAGGTATCGAAAAAAATGGCGGTACCGTTATATTCCGCTTCCGAAAAAATCTTTTGCGGTATCGAAACCTAACCGAAACGAAACTGTATGACGTCATACCGTTTTAAAACACTACCTTAATTTTCCGGTTATGCAGTCCCTGCATTAATGTCTATGTTATGTAATAATTTTATATTTTTTCTATGGTAAACTTCGGAGATAAGGGGGTGGGGGGGAGGGAAAGGTATTTTTTACATTTGCCCTCATAAATCGAAAATGATAACGTAAAAAAAAATTGTTTCAGAATGTGCAACTCAAACCCTTTCATATGACACCCCACTTGACATATTCACTAGACTTTCAAATTTTGAACCACCTTATTTATCACTTGTAATTTTTCACAGAAAATAACAATAAACATGTATTATGTATCTAGGTTACCCTTCTTTATAACTGTTCCAAATTTCTCAATCTATAAGGTTATTCAGGTTTTAGTGGTCGATTGTGCTGAGTTACTTAACATTTCCCTTTTGTAGGATTGGTTTGGCCGAGCGAACTTAAGCTAACATTTTTACCTTGTTTACCGTTCCGTATTAAAAGGTAAAATTGACTCTTCTGGTGTGACTTTGCCTATCCATCTTTCACAGTTACGTTACCTTACCAACTACGTACTCTGCTTACCGTTAGGCTGGTCATATATCATATTACTACCGCAGTGTTATAAATAGGATCGCACTCGATCTAAGAAAGTAAGACTATAGGGTAAAGTTACTTGTTTATAGATAATCCACGAAGGCGCGCCCCTCACTAGCCCAATCCGTTCAATTGCGCATACAGTAGCTATGGAGGGGTATATATATACATATTTTACTATGTATATTAATTACACAGATAAGTCAATGTTCAGTTAATTAAGCCATTGGGTCATGTTACAAACGTCCGTTTTCAACTACCAGCGTCGATTCAGTTGGTCCCATTACCCTATTGAATTTGGAGTGCATTCCATTTCATCGTGTGCGACGTGCAAGATTAAATTACGAGTTTAATAGATAGATTGAATAAAACCCCCAGTACTGAATGTAATGAAACATGCATACAACTGTTGCAGGTGTCAAAAATAAAAAAAAATATTATTCTCACACTAAGTATAATAAGCAATGACCCGAGTAGTACTCGGAAAACATCACGCCTCAATATATGCACACCTTAAATATGCTGTTTGACAATAGGAAAGTAGTGACGACACTTGTTGCAATGTCGCTACATAACAACACAAATATTGCTGATTTGATTCAACATCCTACAAAAGCCATTATTGTCTGGATAAAGTCTATATAGTAGTTTAGTACAACTCACTCTTTAATCGGCATGCGCGTTGTATACAAATACAACGCACATGGCGATTAAAGAGTGAGTTGTACTTAACTGCTATATACTACAAAGTAAAGCTAGCTTTTTATTTCTATATCAATCACTTTTATAGATGACTATCTTACATAAGATATCTATGAACTTTTTAACACAAACTCAAATCGATTGATTAATCTTATTCGATTGAATTTCATTCGTATTACGGGTAAATGTAATCAGCTGAAGAAATTGAGAGGCTTAAGCGGGATAACCCACTTGAAAAAGAAAGGATAATGTGATTACTTTCCCGGATTTAGCAATAATAGGAGAGGCTGAGGAGGTGTATAAAACTGAATGACCTCCAGTTGCACTTGGCGGACCTAAGGGGAGGGATAGAGTAGGAAAAATGGGGAAGATTGGCCCAGCAATCGATCCTAATACTAGAAATGCGAAAGTGGGTCTTATCTGTCTGCCAGTTACCCCTTAACCAGTGCCTTTACCATGAGTTTACTTGACTGTACTCGCTAGCGACTGCGTAAAAATTTGTATGAGCAAAAGTACAACGCCTCTGGCGGTTACGCAACAGAACTAAGAATCGGCATAACAAATCGTTTACGCAGTCGCTAGCGAGTACGGTCATGCAAACTCATGGTAAAGGCACTGTTACCTCTTAACGCTTAAACTTCTAAATGGATTTAGATTATATTTTTCATGGATATAGAGACCCCGGAAAGGGAATAGGATAGTTTTTATCCCGGAAATAATTACGTACGGGGTTCAAAATGGGGTGGATGTTTGTATGGGACAGTGATAATGAAGCATTAGCCCAAATCATTCAAAAGCTAGCCCGTCCTCTCCCGGCGAAAAACATAAACAGTAGCGTTCTTTTGTTGGCCCCGGAGATCTGTGGCATCGAAACAAGCTTGCATAAAATGATCTAGTCTATCTGTTGTTGAAATTAGGATATTATATAGCCTAATAGTAAGTAGAATAGTACAGAAATAACGAAAAATAAAGAATGACTAGTTCTTTTACACGCTTCCCAAGAACTTTACAAAAATATTGGACGAATTATAATAATACTGGCAAATATTTTTTTATAATAGGAAGATACAAGTTACCTATATCTTCCATTACCGAACCTGTTAATGTTCATAATAGTTAAAAGTGGATTAAGTAATTTACCCCGTTTCAAATAAAAAAGTGCCAAATGTTCACGTGCCTACTTTTTGATACCATCAAAATGTCTTCGTATCTTTATAAAAAACTCAGATGGTTCTCCAACACTGATAATCGCCACCAAATTAGAGCTTCATGTGCCATCGTGCTTACAGATTCTACAACACCGATCTGCCGCTTTTAAGGAGTTATCAGTACCGCACAACAAAATGTTGGATAACCTCCGCCGATTCGCCGATTTATAAACAAAAGACATTCAGATTAAATTATCGATTATAGGTACCTTTTTAATCAACGAAAATGTACCGCTTCAACTGCCTTGCTTTTTCCTCTCATTTTAATTAGCATATATATTTAATCAATATAAAAAACGCCAAAATTTACAATAAAATCATACTCGAACTGTTATCACAGGTTCTAGTATCCAAATGTCAGGATATTATATTGTGAGCACCACAGAATAAGGTAAAGTTATTGCTCTTCATATACAAATATCACCCCATACACATACAGCACTCTCTCTCTCACTCTCTCACACACACACTCATCTGTTTACACATAACTTGCACTTTTTAAATTGTATTTTAGATTTATTTTTGTAAAGTTCTGGCAGAACATTAGCGATGTGTCTTATTGCCACAACATTGTGCTAAGCCAGTCCCACGACACATGTTTCTTTTCATTTAGTGTAACTATCGGTTAACTTTAGTCTTAAATTTATCAGTTGCTTATTTTTTGTCAACTTCTTGACACTTTTATATCATGTATGTTGTGGAAATTAATAAAGTAGGTATTTATCTATCTACCAAATGCATTTTTTTTTCCAATACCCGTAAAACCCGTACTGGATTGTTTTCCTTTGCGCCGCGGCGCCCCAAAGCGTTACTTTCTTTACTCTTTCTACAAAAGTTGAACGATTGACAAGGGAACAGCGTTAAAAACTTTCAATTACCACCACTCACCTTGTTAAATACAAACAGAATAATACTTGGTCGTAATTCCTTCACAGTTGTCAAAATATAACTAATTCGTCTGAAAGTTTATAGATATCGTTGCTCAGCTAAGATCTCCTAGGATTAGGACTTTGCAGACTGAGGGAGTCTGGGATACAATTTGACATTTACGTTGCCCCTTTTAAGGCAAGGCCCATTCAGAGAGAGGTGAAGAAGTAATGTAGAATTACACTACACAAAAATTAATGTGGACTGAAAAAGAAAAAGAAACAATAACCGAAAAACTATTGTAAAATGCCTTGGAAGTCAAAAAATCCTAAATATCATAGTAGAAGCGACAGATTTCGTAATTATCAACATCAGTGATATTTTTTTTAACAAAAAGGATAGCGTTTTTTATTGTTCTAACAAAATAACCGGATAGATTTTTCATAATTGATCCAGTGTTCCAAAAACAATTAAAATATACTAAATATTTACGAAATTCATTAATTTATTTAATGTGTTTCAAGTCAATTGTAATACCAAATTGTATAATACAAACCCATCAAAAACATTAATGTAAAAGATGCAAGTCTCACAACGCAGTTCTTCTACAACAAAAAGGTTTGTAAAGGCCATGTCATCATTAAAAATCCGGTCAAGTGCGAGTCCGACTCGCGCACAGACGGTTCCGTACACAGATGTCTACCCGTCCCGATACAATTAATTCAGGAATATTTTAACAATATGGTGTAGAAATTAAACGCCAAGGTTGCGGCGCCAACTATCGGTGAATTTTATGGTGGTTTTTCAAGGATGATTATTTATCATGTGATCCGGTTTTGACTTTTTTCTTTATTTGAAAAAAGATATTTTCAGCATAATCGCAAAGGAATGTATAAAACAAATATACATGCAACGGTGATTAAATTACAAACTTAGGTAGTACAGAAATGTTTTTTGATGATTAAAAAAAGAAAAACTGTTTGGTGCTATGGTTATATTTTTCTTGTAAAATATAACCATAAATATGTTGGCCACAACATGTTGTCGACTTGCAAAATCTAATAAAACGGTGTCTATTGTGGGGCCAGGGTTTTATAATAAACTACCCGAAACAATTAAAAATATTGAGAGTGACGTGACATTTATAAATAATTTAAAAAAATGGCTAACGGCGAAGGCCTTCTATGACATAGATGAATATGTAAATTAAATTTGTTGCATGCATTTGTAATTGTAATTTTTTTTTGACATTTAAATTCACTATGTAATAATTTGAATAATTTACCTAATCTAATTGAAATTTTTATTTTTTATTTAATCGACATAATTAAATTATTGTAACAATCTTCTGACATGTAAAATTGTTGTATATTTTATGAATAAATAAATATGAAATATGAAATATAATATACATTTATATTAATTTAACGTAATAATTCCTTATTTTTTCCTTAGTAAACTTTACTTTATTTTCCCACATAAATCGAAAATGAATTGACGTAAAAAAAATTGTTTGAGTATGTGAAACTCAATCGTTTTCATATGACATCCCACTTGACATATTCACTAGACTTAGAAATTTTGAAACTTTTATCTGTCATTTTTCACAGAAAATGAAAAGAAATAATAAAAAAACCATGTTATATGCATTTGGGTTACCCTTTTTTATAACTATATCAAATTGATAGCATAAGTGGTTCTTGAGATATTTAGCTATGTGACAGACAGACAGACAAAGTGAAACCATAAGGGTTCCTTTTTTACGATTTTGGTACGGAACCCTAAAATATAAAGCCTATATGCAAGTCGGTAGAAATCGAGTTCTGTGGAATGGCATTAAGCGTAATGTCAATTCGATCAAACAAGGATAATGTTTATTTAGGGTGGCTTGCACAAAACCGCCTGTACCCATAAGAGGTGTTCGTTAAAATCTGACAGTATGGAAAGTTTGTATGGGATGACAGCTGCCGGCGCCATATTTAACGTTGATCGATCTGTAATCTTAAGTTGGTACAACCGGCCCTTACCTGTCAACCTTGCGAATTGTCATATATATGAAAACACATGCAGCTTCGCATAATCTCTAGTGGATGAAAAGTAGGTACTAGTTACCAGATTTTTACGTCATTTCTGCTCTAAGAAATTGGGCGATCAAACTTGACTGGCGAAGTGTAAAATTTATAAATAAATCCTATAACCCTCGTAATGAAGACTGTTGCTTAAGTATTTAATTGGTCTTGACTCTAGTCCAAAGCGGGAACTTCGTTATAGACTTAGCAAGTTGCATCTCATTACAAAGATACGGAGCTTTCTTCCAACCCGCTTTCCTATAAGAGTTAAGGTAAGCTATGTTTTGTTTTTGTACAAAACGATAAGCCACACCCGCCAAGTGAATAAATTACTATAGCCGAGTGGTAAAGAACTTTTTTTTATACAACGCCGGTGGAAAACAAGCGTACGGTCCACCTGATGGTAAGCGGCTACCGCAGCCTATAGACGCCCGCAACTTCAAAGGAGTCACGTGCGCGTTGCCGAGCCTTTATAAGATTTGAGACTTTTAATACGAATAATCGGCAGGCACCACTGGGTTTTAAAAAAATAGCTGGCTGTCACTTCATAATTTATTTTTATTTATTTATCATATGGAATCGTGAGATCTTGGAGAAAACAGTACGGTTGCCAGTTTGTTGCACTTTTAGCAACACCCAGGGGTTACATGTAAGGTAATGGTGGGTAATCCATATAGACGTGGTGCAACTTCGACACCCATAATATAGAGACCGGTCACGTGCGAGTCCGACTCGCGCACCGAGGGTTCCATACACAGATGTGTTCCGGTTTCAACCCTATTAATTTAGGAAATTCTCAACAACATGGTGTAGAAATTAAACGCTATGGGTACAGCGCCATCTATCGGCGAATTATGTTACAAATTTGAGCGACTGAACTTAGTATGTATGGTGGTTTTTCAAGAAAATTCTTTATCGAGTAAACCGATTTAATTTATTTCTCCTTTATTTCAAAGAAGGTACTATCAGCATAATCGCGTAGGAATTTATGAAACAAAAATACATCCAAAGGTGATTAAGTTACAAACTTACTATAGAAATGCTTTTTGATGATAAAAAAAAGAAAAACTAGATAGAGCTATAGTTATATTTTTCCTGTAAAATATAAATCGATGCAGGGTCCGTTTTCGATACGGTATAAACGGTATGGTAGCGGTATTGGATATCGATACCGCTTCGTTATAAAGGTAGAATTATACCGGTTGAAATATAAAGGTACGCTACCGGTATAAAATACCGATATCGCTATTTTTCATAGGTGTACTTAAACATTTATTATAACGGCAGCCAACCGGTATTATTCCGGTACCGAACAATTTCGATCGTAACTCTTACGATGGGTACGTAAACGCGACCAACAGCGAACAGCGACTAAGTCAGTAATCTATCGCGCCGAACGAAATTTAACAAAAATGGGTATTTTAGGCATACACCCAATAACTAGCGCTGATTGGTTGGCGCCGTTGGCGGCACCCTCGTAAAGCCCAAATACGGTTCAGGTATCGAAAAAAATGGCGGTACCGTTATATTCCGCTACCGAAAAAATCTTTTGCGGTATCGAAACCTAACCGAAACGAAACTGTATGACGTCATACCGTTTTAAAACACTACCTTTATTTTCCGGTTATGCAGTCCCTGCATCGATGTCAATGTTATGTAATAATTTTATATTTTTTCCATGGTAAACTTCGGAGATAAGGCGGTGGGGGGGAGGGAAAGGTATTTTTTACATTTGCCCTCATAAATCGAAAATAACGTAAAAAAAATTGTTTCAGAATGTGCACCTCAAGCCCTTTCATATGACACCCCGCTTGACAAATTCATTAGACTTTCAAATTTTGAACCACCTTATTTATCATTATCTGTAATTTTTCACAGAAAATAATAATAAACATGTTTATGTCAAAAAAAAAATCAAAACATTTATTCTGCAAATAGGCCTCAAGGGCACTTTTACAAGTCAAAATCTATCTAAGTACATCAAATAAAAATAATACAGTAATCAAAGTATCATTAATTAAATGTAGTTACATGTCAAAAATAAGACTAAGAAACTAATAACAATCAAGATTTGTTAGAGATGTGTAAGGTCTCTAGGTTACCCTTCTTTATAACTGTTCCAAATTTCAAATCGATAGCATAACTAGTACTTGAGATATTTAGTGATGCGACAGACAGACAGACAACGTGAAACCATATTATAAGGGTTTCTTTTTTACCAGTTTGGTACGGAACCTAAAAGTGAAAACTTGTCACAGACTTACGCGTCAATGAGGCAGATTCACGGTATGGTCATCGGATACGTACAGTCGCCATGAAATATATCTGTACTCTTCAGGGTGCTCAAAAATATCTGAACATGCACTTTAACGCCTTGACAATAGAGTCGTGTTCAGATATTTGTGAGCACCTCGTTCGTTCCGATATATCTGATGGCGACTGTACATGCACCTCAGATGTGTGTTATGAGGTTATCATTGAAAAAAGTCGAATCCTGTCCCAGCCTTGGCTCAGACATGGTCGCGATTCGGGAACGTCGTTATTAAATGAAAATATTCAAAGCGTAGTTAATTAGGCTCTAAGTGGAATTGCGCGCGGCGGGGGGTAATGTATGTTCTTAATTAACATTAATTTTGTGAAGCTCCATTTTAATTTAACCCGCTTGATTAGTTTTAACACCACTCGAAGGGTTAGAAAATAATTAGCATATTCGAGTTACATGGGAAGGGTTTTATAAATACCGTTAGATCAAATGTCTGATAAGATTTTGATAAGTCAGTGCATTGTTTGGCATACCTTACCGCTATAAGGACTACCAGATCTTTATAAAACCGAACGTTCATCGTGTAATTTTAGTCCCCGGCAGATAAGAAGTCAATCCTGACACCTGTCATTTTCATAAATTTTATAGGTCACCTAAAATCACATTTCCCCGGCTGATAAAAAATCAATCTTGACACCTGTCATTTCCATTAATTTTATAGTCACTTTTCATTGTCTCCTGTTCAATTCACCTGTCATTTCCATAAATTATATAGGTATCATAAAAGTAACTTTTCCCCGGCAGATAAGAAGTCAATCTTAACACCTGTCACTTCCATAAATTTTATAGTCACTTTTCATTCAGTCGCCTGTTTAATTCACCTGTCATTTTCATAAAATTTATAGGTAACCTAAAAGTCAATTTTCCCCGGAAGATACTGACGCCTGTTTAATTTTAGTATTTTATGCAACTGGTGTATAAGAAGGGTATAAAAAGGCGAGTGGTGTGGGTTGCGATGTGAGCCTTGGCGAACATCGCAAGTAAAGACACCACGAGCCTTTTTATACCAGTTATACACCGTTGCATACAATACTTTTTCTACGATTCATTTCAAATAAAAAGTAAGTATTTATGATACTTTTCATGAGCCATTTTTTCCCTTAGTAATTGTGCAACTTACCTACGCAATTTCTTCAGCAATGCTATATAACTTCTTAGTGGATTTTTAAAAGAATCAATAAACAAGTAAACAACAATTAACCTACAAATTTTCTTCATGAACACAAAAAAAACCTTTGATTAAATTAATATAATCATTTATCAGCAATATGAATGTTTTCGTTTTCAATTAGAAATTTGGCGGGAAATAAAAATATGACACTTTGTATATGGTTTGTTTTTTTTTTTAATTTGCTAGACTTATCATCTCACCTAAACTGAAGTCAAATCCGGATCGAATCTTAACTGTTTCATTTTCATAAATATATCCGAAAATAGATAAAACTTGTTAAACAACACAAAAAAGATGATAAATGTAGCAAAGTTGCGTTAAGTTGGCAGCACTGATTTTAATCTTAAAAGTTTCACTTGAATGCACTAAAAATGACTACTAAACATAGTATTTGTAGTAGTCTGTGGCACCCAACACTGCTTTAATTTTTCATTAAAGTAGGGTAAGGAGTGTGTTTTTGGGCATTAGACTAGATAGACTTTTTACAGAATAAATAAAGTATGTATTTATATTAGAGTTCATGATTGCTTAAGTCGCGAAAAAAGTACAGGAGTAGAAAAAGTTTATTTATCTCCATATACAATTAAATTATAATACATGTTCGCTTATCTTGCTAATCGTATATCAATCGGCATTACATGAAAATAATTTATAATAATAACAATATGAGGTTAAGGATATACTAAATACATATACGTACATTAATCAAACAATGATTTAAAAAATAACAGTAGAAAAGTAATACAATTTAAAATGACATCCTAAGATTAAATTCAATGTTGTACCAATGTAAGGGTACCAATCATAACAATGTCTGATTTAAATAATATCAGAAGGTACCTGTCATTTCTATTAATAACCTGAATGTGACTTTTATGTTACCTATAAAATTTATGGAAATGACAGGTGAATGAAAAGTGTCAAAAAATGTATGGAGATTACAGGTGTTAGGATAGACTTCTTATCTGCTGGGGACTGTAGTCTAGTTATCCATCAAAAACATAAATGTGAAAGAATGCCCAGTTCGTATACAGTTTCGCTAATAAAAGAAGTGACAACTGAAGTGATGACTGCAAACCAAATTCTTTCAAAGCTCCTTACTCGTAGATCACAGCTCAATTGCTTAAAACGATTTGTTTTCTGCTACTCAATTGGGATGACTTGGAAAGTTTTTACTCACCAACTCTAATCTTTGTGTCCGAGTACAATTATAATAGTCATTTGAGAAAGAGAAAACTAAATAATCTGTACTGTCTCAATGCCATTCGACACTGACATCTAACAGTTTTTTTGATATCGTCCGATTTTAATTCAGCCTTAGCCCTATTTTTATGGGCTGTCTTAAACCTGTTAGATCCCTATCCTGTAATGTTTTCTAACTACTCTATCTAATATCCTCCTACCTATTGAAACAGAATAGCAAACAAAATTGTTGATTTTCTGACCTAAGCTTATCAAACGCTGAAGCTCATACGGATAAGCCAGTGAATTACTAACCCCTTTTAGAAACTAAGTGCTTGGCTGCGCCTGGGAGCTCATATTTGTTCATAGCAATCAAATTACTTTAGGTAGCTAGTACCTGCATGCTATATGATAAGATTAAATCCTAATTTCGACGTTACGTCATAGTTTTAGTGAAAATACGTAGTAGTTTCCTGCTCACACTGTATAGGTTACGTCCTCAATATTTTGTCTCAGATGTTTGACATAACATAAATAGGCATGTTAACACCAACTAAGAAAATCAATAAGTTAATATAAATATATTAACATATATAAATAAATAAAATAAATAAATATTAGAGGACAATCTTACATAAATCGAACTAGCCCCACAGTAAGCTCAAGAAGGCTTGTGTTATGGGTACTAGACGACGATATACATATTTAATAGATATAAATACTCAAATACATAGAAAACATCCAAGACTCAGAAACAAATATTCATGCTCATCACACAAATATATGCCCTGACCGGGATTCGAACCCAGCACCGTCAGCTTCACAGGCAGGTGCACTACCCACTAGGCTAAACCGGTCGACATACATATATATTAATATTTACTATTTATATTTGTTAATATAAATAGTAAATTAGTCCATATTTATCTATATAAGTATGTATATCGTCGCTTAGTACCAATCGTACAAGCTCTTTGCTTAGTTTGGGACTAGGTCGATTTGTATAAGCTCGAATTATCTCGAAAAAGGATGAAACTACAAATTTAGAAATAAAGGAAATATTGAAAAATTTAGCCACCGAGTAGAATCTGAACCTGCGGCCTCCCGGTACTCGCGGCCAGTCGCTCTAGCCAACTGAGTTATAGGTGCAACTGCCACCCGGTCCCATATTCTTCAACCGTTTCTTCATTTATACAAACGCCTTAAGGGAGTTGCATAGCGACATCGGGACGTTTACCTTATACAGAAACCTTAACCTACTATCATCATCATCATCATCATTTCAGCCGAAAGACGTCCACTGCTGAACATAGGCCTCCCCCAAGGCTCGCCATTTAGACCGGTCCTGTGCCGTTCGTTTCCACCGGATTCCGGCGACCTTCACCAGATCATCACTCCACTTTGTCGGAGGCCTACCGACGGCTCGTCTTCCGGTGCGTGGACACCACTCAAGCAGTTTCTGGCCCCATCGACCGTCAGTCCTGCGAGCAATGTGCCCTGCCCACTGCCACTTAAGTCTCGCCCTACCTACCTACCCTACTATGATGTAGCCCATTCTTTGCATATCACCCTCAAACTTACCGAAGCACAATCTAATTAAATATACCCGGACAGGCGATGTCAATTGGATCGCTCCTAATTTTAATCCGAACAAGTTGTCGAGAACTATTCCCGGGATTCCTCGCAGCCGGGAGCGGGGCGGTAAAGCGAACGGGATTTCACAAAGGGAAACGGGACTTGTAAAATGTGTTTGAGAATTGAAAAGTGAAATTGAGGGGGTGCAAAGTGAGCTGATGACGGAGAAAGGTGTGAAAATAATCTCATTGTAATTTCAGAGTATTTCAAGCAATTATTGTATGATACCTAATCATGTTATTATTGAATGTAAATTTGGCATGATATATTTTTTAACAGAATTGAAATATTTAGATATTTCAATACTGTTAAAAGCATCCTTTAAAAATTGTATTTATTTTTAAATATTCAAAGCTAGGCACTGTTTGATATTTTGAGTTAGGTTAGACATAGATTTATTTAGTTTAAGTTCGCATCTTCCCAGCAGACAGACAATGCTAAAGCTGCAAAGTTAACTGTAAAGCTTAATTTTTGGTTAAACTCACAAAATAAACGGGGTCTCGGTTTCTATAAATCTATTGCTATAAAATTATAATTTACGTGCACATAAGCCGTTAACTATTTACCATAGGAACGACGAAGGACTTGTAATTGAATTTTGAAATTTAGTTTCCATTTGTTTCTGCCAGTTTTGATAATTATGCAACATGGCGTGCTAAAGCGAAAGAGCCAAACACACGTAATAAGACAAGCTACTAGCTATGGATCTTTCAGTAAAAAATTTAAAATGAAACTGGCATCCAACGTCTACTACACACTCGATGCCTTTTTCGAGAGCTAACACCTGCGCTAAGTAGGTTTTAAATTTCAAAATGAAATCGGTTCGCTTGCCCAGCCTTGCACTATAACCTTTAACCTGTATTATGATAATGTACCTAATGAATGTAACACTAAATGTAATCACAATATATATTTATGTGACATGTAAAATGTAAAATTTTATAAATAAATGATTGAATTGAATTGAATTGAATGAACAAAATTATAAGAGATAGATATACTACACATTACACTTTCACCATCTTTAAACCTACAATTGCTAAATGTGGCACTGGATTAAATTTCATGTGCTCTGCCTACCCCTTTTGGGAATACAGGCGGAAGTTTATGTATGTACTTCACATTACAAAAGAAAAAATAATAACTACAAAACTACCAAACGGATTTTCATGCGGTTTTCATTAGCTAATGTGTGAAATTTTTGTGTATATTGTCTCATTAACGATAAATGTCATGTTATCAGCACTATTACCTTGGAAACTGAATTCCACATATACGAAGTCATACACAAGGTTAGTATTCTTTATCTGAGACTCACGGGAGCGTTACCACCACAGATATGCACAAGGTCTAGCTTGTGAGGTTCAAATAATAAATAAATAAATAAAATAAATAATAAATAAATATTAGAGGACAATCTTTCACAAATCGAACTAGCCCCACAGTAATCTCAAGAAGGCTTGTGTTATGGGTACTAGACGACGATATATTTAATAGATATAAATACTTAAATACATAGAAAACATCCAAGACTCAGAAACAAATATTCATGCTCATCACAAATATTTGCCCTGACCGGGATTCGAACCCAGGACCGTCAGCTTCACAGGCAGGTGCACTACCCACTAGGCTAAACCGGTCGTCAAAATGTAACGATAAATGTCATCTTATCAACGCTATTACCTTGGAAACTGAATTCCACATATACGAAGTCATACACAAGGTTAGTATTCTTTGTCTGAGACTCACGGGAGCGTTACCAAACGTTAACCTAACTCAAGATATGCACAAGGTCTAGCTTGTGAGGTTCAAATGTATGAAAAGACCTGGCACATCTCTGATGGAAACGCCGTGTAACCGGTGACCGGAGGCAGCCGGCTCCCGGCACGGTAGCCGGTTTTAATTACGCGCTTATCGCATACCGGATTGAAGAATCCACTCGATTAGCCGGATTCTTCCCCGGCGAAGACGGTTTATCGGAATGTGGCTGATTTATCCCAGTTATTTAAACGGGGGTGCTATGTTAGCTAGCTTAAAATCTAGTAAAACCTTATATCAGGAATGTTTATAGTTAGAAAGAAAGAAATAAATATTTATTTGGTACAAGTTGTTTACACATTCTAGTATATAGTAAATAGGTACCTATTTAGTACCAAAATGGGTGCCGCTCAGCATAGTGTCATGAAAATCATGACCCTGCTTTTCAGGGCAACCAGGAAACAACATGAAATTACAAAACAATAAACATGAGAGAGAGCTGTCCTTAACGTACAACATGACATTGACAATATGGGAAATGTGTAGCCATACAGAATAATATTTTGTACCTGCACATACAAGCAATATACGAAGCAATTCAAACGTTAGTTCTGTGTAATACACACAGATATCTATTTTCGAATAATGCTAATAATACATAATTCATAATTCATTTATTGCAAATCATGGTATTTGTACAGTTGTTACAAAATATTATTTTTGACACACATGGCACCCTGTTAGGGTATGATGAACATGATACTTAAAACTAGTTAAATGCTATATTCTATATAATATAAGTCTGAACTGGCCGTGCACCATTGCATGTTACTATATATATATACATACGTAAGATACATACCATAACAAGATTTTGCTTTAAAACTGGTAAAACCGGCCTTATAGATAAAGATAAATTAAGAAACCATATGTATACCATAGACATAAGTAAATTCAGTTTACTTAAGCCATAAAATAGTACTTATGTTATTTTACTACTTTTTGTCTCAAAAAAAATGGGAAAGCTGTAGTGCGGTCACCATTGTAACACAGCTGATAGACACATGATAACTACTGTCCATCTGTAGTTTATGACTTATTAGAACATTAATTTAGCAATGCCATAAACCTTGACAATAATTACAGTAATTTGATATACAATGTTTTACGACCATTGTCGTAACTTCCACACCATTAAACCTGTTAAAACTCTATGATATAAGCCGAGTGTTTCCTATGAATAAACGCAGTATTTCATCGACTCATAGCCAGTCCGACCCGGGACGAGACTAGCTGAGTTTCTGAATGAACCAGCGACAAAACTCCCAGCAGCTCGATTCCACTCACACCTCAGATTCGGTTGAAACCGCTCAACCAATCTCACTGGAGCGCAGTCTTAGAGTATTCCAGTGTTCCAAACCACACGCGTGGTCGTGTCGGAGGTTTTCCCCTGGATTTTCCCCAGGCTACTCTCCAACCGCGCACTCCTATCGCTTTATTTGGCCCGGCCTATAAAACCACAGTCAGGTTCGAAAGAAAAAAAATACCTACGTGTGTGCGAGCGACGCCAGCGTAGTGGGAAATAAAGCATATGGATGATGACACCAATTAAAAAATCAATAAGTTAGAATTTTCTAGAAAAAGGATTAAAGTTTTAATCAAACAAAAGAATAAATAATTACATATTTTGTCCCTTTTCCGCAAAATGCACCTTTGTATTGGAACGTTGTCAATGACGTTACTGATTCGTCGCTTTCTCTGTATAACCAACAAAATTAAAACGGTTGTAGTTTAGTTCTTTTTTGAGATATTTGATAGGTTTTTCACCATATGGCATATTTTTTTGCCTTGCTTCTTTTGGAGTAGTTAAATTTTGAATCAACATCCGTATTTATTCTAGATTTTACCTGTACTGAACAAGATTTAAAGGTGTTGTTTAACACCTTTAAATCTTGTGTACTGAAGGGCTGGTGGCCCAGCGGCGCCCGCGTGCCGCGCGCGGTATGTGGGGTTAGCAGCATGGGCGTGATGCGTCAGTTCAGTTCAGTTCTTGGATGCGTGACGCTTTGAGTGGTTGTTAACTGAGCACTTCCGTGCTTTGGAAGGCGCGTTAAGCCGTTGATCCCGGTTGCTGTCATGGCAGCAGTCGTTAAGCCAAGTTGGAGGCCTTAGGGCGGCTTGAGAACTAACAGTGAAGTTGCTGACTAACTGGACAAAGAGGGGTCGATGTTGCACCACGTCCGTAGGGAGTACCCACCGTTACCCTACACGTGACCCCTGGGTGGTGCTAAAAGTGAAAAAAAAGTGGCAACCGCACTGTTGTGAGATCTTCATGGATCTAAATATTTGCCATACGGTAAATAAATAATCTTATGTAAATTATTTGCAGGAAGTTTATATCCAATTTAAAACACTGTCACAATTCAAACGTTAATTTTAAAACAAACCAAAAGTTTGAAACAGCCTTAAGTAGGTAGACGTTAAGACAAATAGTACAAGACTTCAATTATGCACTGTCGAACTTTGATAAAAGTTATCTTAAGTCTTGTTGGTTTAAGACTGGAATTTTCTTGTTCGTTAATTTAACAATTAATGTTCGGTAATTTCATGATAACAGTGAAAGTTAAGGAAAATAATGAAACGCAACATTATTAATACGAGACGTAATTATTCATAATTTTACCTACTTACACAAACTAAAATTTAGAATAGAATAGAATATAACCAAATGTAATGTAAACTAAAATAACACCACATTACAATTTAAAACTTAGTACCTAGGAGCTACAAATACATGAAAGCTAGCCTAAAAATTAGGGGGCGTTCATAAATTACGTGAGATGTTTAAGGGGGGGAGGGGGTCGAGTCAAATCTCATCTAATCTTAGGTTGGAGAGAGGGGGGTTCTCGGCAAATATCACGCAATTTTTTTTCTGATTGAAACAAAAAAAAAAAATACTATTTTGGTCCATTTAATCCAGATTGTACACGCTTATAAGATTTAATGTTAAGCGTAATCGTAATACGATTAAGATTTTTCACTAATTCGTTCGAAAGATAATAATTTCATTCATACTTCGACGTTAACTCTCAGCAATATTGATTACTAGTCTTAACTAGTCGTAAATAAAAGCACGAAACAATTTTTTTTTCTTTTTACAATAACAATCCAACGCGTTCACGTAAGAAACCCACATTTTTAAAAATCTCACGTGAGATTGGGGGATGGGGGAGGGGGTTGAATAAAATCTCACGACATCTCACCAGGGGGGGAGGGAGGGACAGAAAATTTAAAAAAAACACCTCACGTAATTTATTGACGCCCCCTGACCTACTTAAAAAGAAAATATTTACAAAGATCAGTGGTGGTGCTATAATTGGCCACAATTGACACCACTCAGAATAATGCTCTGAGATTTTACAATAACACACGCTTGTCTCTCGCGGAGCCCAGGGCTGTAAGATAGTTGTAACTTAATTTTTTAAATTAATTATTATGGCTGACACTATTTTATTCTTACCATACTATGGCAGTGACATATATAATTATATATTATATGTCTGTATATTTATATATTATTTAAATATGTGTATTTATATTGAGTAGTTGTTTTGGAATCTTTATTTTCTCATTGTAATAGTTTATGCACCACCTACTTTTCAGCTTTATATTTCATTTCTCCACTACCCAAAGGTTGTCTGGAAGACATCGCTCTTTAGCGATAAGACCGCCTGTTGTTCTGTCTCTGTCTCCCTGTATCTTTGATTTTTTTTTGTTTATATGTGCTGTTTTATTATGTGAGGTGTGCAATAAAGAGTATTTGTATTGTTGTATTGTAAGCGATGTACTAGCAACCTATTACGATAATATTACATTACAAATAAATTTCCCCATGGTCTGTTTCATAATACGCGCGTGAGTTCATGTGAGTTGTGTATCATTCGTAATAAATAATATTTAAATTTATTTCGGTACCTATTTTACTAAACTTTTTATGAAATGCCAAAAATGATCGGTTGGTATGAAGTTTTTAGGGCATATGACCTTAGAAACTTCATTCAAGGAAAATCTGACCAATGGCGTTACAATCTTCCGTGGGCAATCTACGTCTTTATTTCCATAGAGGTAGTAGGATATAGGTATGGATTAGTAGGTAGGTGGAGGTAGTAGGTATGGATTTAAACTTATATAATAACTATTTTGGTCAAGTTTTGTTTATTAATATCGTAAAAATATGTTTTATACATATTGTATCCTGATTTGATTAAAATAACAATATACAATATATGAAGGAACAATAAAATAAAAACTTAACCTAGGCAAACAGTAAAACTTAAAGATAAAAAAATTGTCCCAAGTCGCCGTCAGCGGGTAGGGTGCCCACAAGGCTGGCTGCATTGCCACGCTATATGGCAATGCTTATTCTTTGTCCGAAATATTGGTCAGCCCTCTGGTCACCAGTGGTCTCTATTAGGCGCGCCGACAAATCTTTGTATAGTCGACGCGCACTTGGTCCCCATGGTCCCAGGGTTTCGACCCCAAACGCCTCAAATAAATATCCGCTCCCTAGGGACGTATACTTGCGGCGTTTTAGGTCTTCGGCAGTATCCTTGAATAGGTAAAACAATATTTTCGAAAGTTACAGGGAACACCAAAATTACTAATAACAGTTGAAATCATTGCACCTAATGCTCTCTAATATTTACTGCGGCTGTAGAAGTTTATTATAGTAGCGAGTACAATTGCATAATTCCGTTATGCAATTGTACTCGCCGGATCCAATTCAATCCTCTTCGAGAATTTTAAATTTCAAGTTGTTTTTTGTTTGTCAGTAGCTTCAAAGTTGCATCAATAACAGTAGTTAATAATACGGTGCGGTACTCGTAAATAAATTATACGTGTGTTGCATTTACCTTGGATACCCAAACAGTAGTTATCGATTGATACAACTATACATTTCTGTATTTTTCTTTGTGTTATCAGTACACTGATCGGATTAGGACTAGATCCGCTACGTACAGTTGTAGTGTCTAATGTTTTTTCCTAAGGGAAGACTCGGAGCATGAGTATACCCTAGTGTCAATCATGTTCTGTATTCAGTGATTGAATTGTAGTAGCAAAATAGAGGCCTGGTAATA
The DNA here is from genome assembly GCA_963556455.1 of Epiblema foenella. NCBI lineage: Eukaryota > Metazoa > Arthropoda > Insecta > Lepidoptera > Tortricidae > Epiblema > Epiblema foenella. Next base: position 5,318,382 of record OY747105.1, read on the forward strand.
TAATTTCAGTTCCACAGGTAGTTACAAAGTGAAAAAAAAACCCATTTTGTGTTAACGCGTTTAGGGTAACCACCTCGGCTGCAGACGTACGTAGCTCACGGCCCCTCATGATATAAATAAGCATAAGTTTCGGATCCCGATAACCTTCATTCAAAGCATTTTATGGTTACTGAAAAACACGCAGACTGGGAGCTGGATACCAAATAGTGACTTGAACTTATAGATCTTGTCTGTTGGCTTTGACAAACCTTTATTAAAATTTTATTTTCTGCCCCCACCGAACACAAATTCAGTAATTTGGATAACCACAGGAACGTGCATTTAGGCATACCAGCTTGCATTTTCGGACAAATTTGAAACACATACTTTTTTAAATGAAATTGTGGAAATTATTGCTATTATATGTATATTCATTTATGAAGGCGTACCCTTATTATGGGTATTTGCTACTATTTCTAATACCTGGTGTGACCGATAGAATCAAAGATATATAGCCGCCTCTTTCTAATCGCACGATTTGGACTCTGTTGTACTGACCAGGCTGGTGTCGCCCTCTGGCGGCCAATGGTCGTGACTCCAGACCGAGCGACTTATTCTGTCAAAGGTGGCAACATTGTTCCCTACGTTTTTTCTCTGCTTGCGTTCGTTGTTAACCTCTAAGCACAACTCCTTTTCCTAGTTAACGTTCAATTAATGAAAATATACATGTTTACGGCGAACAAAGTGTATTCATTGTTCGCCCGGTCCGCTGTCCTCAATATTGGTCCATTCGAGTCGGATACGGACCTCGCGTGTGAAAATATATGTATGTTTTGTTAACGTGTTATGGTAGTGACGCGTAGTATGATGAACACTGGCCAAGAAGAAGCGTCCCAAAGGGCAACCGGGGATGTCGAGGCGCCGCGGGAGGGCCAGGAGACGCCGCCTATAGTGTCCGACACGGAGTCGACACCGATTCGAATCCCAGAGCCGTCTCCGACATTGCCGGCGCCCCGGCCTCTACCGCCGACACACCCGGCGCCCCGCGCCCTGTCGCCGACACACCCGGCGCCCCGCGCCCTGTCGCCGATACACCCGGGGCCCCGCGCCCAGTCGCCGACACATAGGAAGAAGGCGCTGGCACAGGCGAGGTTAGCGCTCGCCGAGGCCAGACTCGCCGTCTTGGAGGCGGAGTATTTCAACGACGAATTGGACGCATCTCTCGTGCAATCCAACCAAAACAGTTACCGCGGCGTGCCAGGGACGCACGCGCTAGGTAACCACAGCGCACCACATCAATGTGCGCAGCCGCAGGCGATAGAAGCGCGGCCCGAGACACTGCTTGCTGCCGGCGGGGCGGAGGCTGCGTTAGCGCGCGCCCCTGTCAGCCATGTGCCATCGCACGGCGCGCCGCCGCCAGCCCCACCGGGGCGTGGCGACCGGGACGACGCCGGACAGACACTGAAAGACCTCGCATCAGCTCTGCTAGAGGTAGCTCGCGGGGGTCGCCCCGCTGCAAACAGGTACTACTTTGACTTACCCAATTTCAATGGTGCGGTTAGTGAATGGTTGCACTTCAAGTCAGCCTACGAAGAGTCAGCCTCCACATTCTCACCTACAGAAAACCTGGCAAGGCTGCGAAAGAGCCTCAAGGGCCCGGCAATGGAGGCAGTTAGGTGTCTATTCTTAGGAGCTACTCCGGAGGTTATTATGAATAAATTGGAGTGTCGGTTTGGACGGCCAAATGCTCTCATTGTCCATGAATTAGAAAAATTAAAACATTTACCTAAACTAACCGACACGCCTAGTGATGTTTGCACATTTGCATCAAGAGTAGGGAATGTTATTGCCACAGTCCAGGCGTTGCATAAGCCTGAATTCCTCCATAGTCCGGAGATGATAAACGCGGTCACAGATAAATTTACCTCCATAGTCCGCCATAGGTGGTATGAATACGAATTTAAGGATTCAAGTAGTGAGCCGGGCCTAGTAGTATTGGGAAGATTCCTAGATAGTGAGGCAGAAATAAATGCCCGGCATGCTAAAGCAGTAGTGGAGGAACCTCAACGTCGGGCCTCTGACAAATCATACAGAAACTTTAATATGATGAAAGCAACATGCAGAGTATGTGGCGGTACTTGTACCTCCGCATCACTCTGCACCAAGTTTAAAAATATGTCAATTTCGGAACGGTGGGATGCTGCCCGCTCTAATAAATTGTGTTACAGGTGTCTACAAAGGAGAGCATGGAAGCACAGGTGCAAAACCAAGCAGTGTGAAGTGGAAGGCTGCGAGTACTTCCACCACATGCTTCTGCATGGTGACGGCGGAGGGCCGCGACAACAAGCCGAGGGCGGAGGCGCGCACACTCGGGGCGAAATCGGCGCGCACTCGCGCGCAGTGGATGACTACCTCATGTCAGCTGAGGCTAGCGCGCATGATACACCCCAGCCAGAAGACGCACCACGCCAGAACGTGGCATCCCAGCCGAACGTCACGCCGTGCTGTCATCGTGTCACCAACTCCGTGGTCACCTCAACGTCGACTCCGCGGACACGCACTCTACTAAAAGTCATACCGGTGGTATTGTCAGGACCTGAGGGTGAGATAAACACCTTTGCCTTATTAGATGATGGGTCCACGGTTACTCTAATGATGGAGGAGACCGCACAACGTGTTGGAGCGAGCGGCCCTACTGATCCGTTCTACATAGAGGCCGTAGCGGGTACTCGTATTGATGTTAGCAGCTCACGACGTGTGACAATCAACATCCGTGGCAAGTATGCAAGTAAAAATATTATGATTAGGGCGCGTACTATAGACCACCTGGACATATCGGCACAATCAGTCCCAATGGAGGCGATTTCTGGATGTGACCACCTGACACCTATAACCGAACAACTGGTTTATGATGTAGGAGTGCCAACTATCCTGATAGGCCAGGATAATTGGTCCCTACTTCTGACGTCGGAGGTACTGCAGGGGAGCCGGAGCCAACCAGTGGCGTCTCGCACTCCTCTGGGCTGGGTCCTCCATGGCCAGACCTGTCATCAAATGCGTGGCCTGCTTTGGGCACATACAGAAAGGTGCAGCCATGTTAACCATTCCCTCGACCAACTCATACAAGAGCATTTTAGTTTGGAGTCGCTGGGAGTGGAGCCACGACGACCCAAAGGCGATCCAGAGACTCGAGCTCTACAAATACTGAAGGAAACTACACGCGCGTTGCCTGAAGGGGGCTATGAGACCGGCTTGTTATGGAAGATGAAAGGTAAGCCGTTCCCCGATAGTTACGCCTCCGCGCTAAGTCGTCTCGAGGGTGTAGAGAAACGGCTGAACAAAGACCCTGTTTTAAAACAAAAATATCATGATCAAATTCAGTCACTGGTAAATAATGGTTATGCTGAGTTGGCAACCACAGCGCCACCTAGTGGCCGCTCATGGTACCTTCCCCACTTTCCGGTTTTAAGTCCTGCAAAACCTGGGAAGGTGCGCATTGTACACGATGCAGCTGCTCGCACACACGGGGTGTGCCTCAATGATTACTTACTAACAGGGCCAGATTTACTAAAACCCCTATTAGGAGTCTTGATGCGCTTTAGACAAAACAGAGTTGCGGTTGTAGCTGACATAAAAGATATGTTTTTACGCATTACAGTTAGGGAAGAAGACCGAGACGCATTGCGTTTTTTGTGGCGAGAGGAACCCCCCGCGCAACAAGGTGGAACTAGGATTAGTTCCACCCCCACCATATACAGAATGCGCTCGGTATTGTTTGGGGCAACATCCTCCCCTAGCACTGCAATATATGTAAAGGATCATAACGCGCGCGAACATCAGTCCCAGTATCCTGAGGCGTTTGATTCCATAGTTAGACATCATTACATGGATGATTTTTTACAGAGCTTTGCTGATGCTGAGGAGGCGAACAGAGTGTCGCGCGCCGTGGATGCAGTGCATCGGAGAGGCAACTTTGTGCTGCAGAAGTGGACGTCCAATGAGCCCGCCGCAACGGCCGGCCTCGCCAGCGAACCCGCGGCACCCGACGTCAGCTTGGACAAAGCTGAGAAGGTGTTGGGCCTCATGTGGCGGCCGGCGGACGACACCCTCGGCTTCAATTTCAGGGAGAACCCCTTTGATTTATATTTAAAAATAACAAAGCGCCAGTTACTCAAGACTGCAATGTCCCTATATGACCCACTCGGCCTTGTGACGCCCGTCACAGCGCAAGCAAAACGATTACTGCAAGATACGTGGCGGCATAAGGTTGGGTGGGACGAGTACTTGCCCAAGAATTTGGAACATAAATGGCATGAATGGTGTATTGCGCTACAAAATCTCACCAATCTTCGGATACCTCGTTGCTATGGAGGTTGTGGCGACGCGATATCCTTAGATTTACATGTTTTCGTTGACGCCAGTGAGTCGAGTTATGCCGCGACTGCCTACTGGCGGTCCTTGGATAAAAGTGGAAATGTCAGAATATCACTGGCGGCGGCGAAGGGACGCGCGGCGCCCTTGTCAGTCTCAACTATACCTAGACTTGAATTGCAGGCTGCGGTCTTGGGCGGGCGACTGGCGCAGACGGTGGAAGAGGAACACGATCGGCGCGCCAACCGCCGGGTCTTCTGGTCAGACTCGCGCACCGTGCTCGCCTGGCTGCGCGCGGACGCGCGCTCCTTCAAACCATTCGTCGCGCACCGAGTGGCGGAACTGGAGGAAACCACCGCCGGCGCAGAATGGCGCTGGGTACCTACTGCTCACAATGTCGCCGATGACGCTACCCGCGACGTGTCGCCGGACTTCTCCCCGAGCCACCGCTGGTTCTGCGGCCCACCGTTTTTGTACGATGACGAAGAGACATGGCCGCGGGAACACGAACCGCTCACGTCTACCAACACGGGCGAAGAGCGAGTCACCGCTACGGTGGCTACGACCGGGCCCCGCCTAGCCGAGGCTTTACCTGAGGCAGCGCGATTCTCATCATGGTTGCGACTCATCCGCACTACGGCACGCGTGCTCCAGTTCATAGATAGATGTCGAGCCCACACCACAGCCGCACCCGGCGTAATGACACTGAGGATCCCACATGGTCGGCTACGCGACCTAATGCCGCACACACACGCCCCGGCCCATCGACGCGCGCCCGCCTTATCCTCACGCCGCCAGTGCACGTCCCGCTCGCGGCACAGTACACGCGTCGCTCCGAGCTTCTTTGGGTACGCGCGACGCAAGAAGAATGCTTCACAGACGAACTTCGTGACGTCACCGGCGGGAGAGCAGTGGCTGCCAGTAGCCGCCTCCGACAACTCTCACTAGTCATTGATGAACATGGCGTACTGAGGTTACGCTCCCGCATCGCCTCGGCGGCAGATATCACCGAAGAAGCTCGTTCACCGGCCGTAGTGGATGGTAACCATTACTACTGTCGCTTATACATAGACTGGATTCATCGAAAATTACATCACAGTGGAGTCGAGTGTGTTGTAAATGAGGTCAGACAGCACTACTGGATTTTACGCCTCCGACCAACCGTCCGTGGGGTCATCAAGCGGTGCCAGCCCTGCCGCCTACGTCGCGCGGTACCATCAGAGCCGCTCACAGGTGACCTGCCGCCATGTCGAGTCGCCCATCACCAGCGTCCATTTTCACACACTGGTTTGGACTACTTTGGACACCTATCGGTGACAGTAGCGCGACACCATGAGAAGCGTTATGTTGCATTGTTCACATGTCTAACAACGCGCGCAGTGCATTTGGAAATCGCTGCCTCGCTGTCTACCGATGCCGTCGTGTTAGCCCTGCGCCGCATGATAGCTCGCCGCGGCTGTCCCGAGACCATTTGGAGCGACAATGGCACGAACTTCCATGGGGCCGACGCCGAGCTTCGTAAAGCTGCCATTTCGTCACTGCAGAACGAGGCCGATAGAAAAGGCATTGAATGGCACTTTATATGCCCGCGCGCGCCATTTATGGGCGGTGCGTGGGAGCGACTGGTACGCTCAGTGAAGATCGCTCTAACCGCCACGCTGAAGGAGCGTCACCCACACGAAGATGTTCTGCACACCCTGCTTACCGAGATAGAGCACACTATTAATTCACGCCCGCTGTCCCACGTGTCAGTCGCATCGGAGGACGACGAAGCATTAACGCCAAATCACTTTCTTCTGGGCGGGCCGTCTAAAGTGCCATTACCAGGAACATTCACGAAGGTGGATGAGCTGGGGCGTTCACACTGGCGAGCATCGCAGCGGCTGGCGGACGTATTCTGGCAGAGATGGGTGCGAGAGGTGCTGCCCGAACTTCAAAACCGGCGGGAGCCACACGGCCGCGGTCAGCCAGTAAAAGAGGGCGATGTGGTGGTCATAGTGGACTCAAACCTACCGAGAAACGTCTGGCCGAAGGGCAGAGTGGAGCGCGTGTTCCCGGGTGCTGATGGGGTCGTAAGGGTCGTCGATGTTAAAACAAGTACTGGAATAATGCGCCGTGCGACCAAACTGCTTATAATCTTACCTGTAGACTCATATACTGATGTATAAATGTTTACCAAAGCTAGTTTAACTAGAATTTGATGTAACGATATTATAATTGATGTTTTATAGATACCGATCTCATTGTCATAACTATGATAGTCATGCTATAGTACTGTGTGTAGAACTTGTAAACCTTTAAACCTGTATGTGCCATGTATAGTTAATAAGTTAGGTTTGACCCTTCCACCGCCAGTGTAGAGCCTACATAAAGACATACGAGTTACAAATTTAGAATAGCCTAAGCAGGCACGCAGTGGGGTGGACGGATTAAATTGTATTGTGATAAATCTACTTGTTTAGTTGTAGTCTCGTTATAGTGATTTAGTGTTTCACTTTGTTGTAATGTTTATATCGGTCACTACACTAGTTTACATTTTACTCACTTCATGAGTACGGCGGGAGAAATGTGACCGATAGAATCAAAGATATATAGCCGCCTCTTTCTAATCGCACGATTTGGACTCTGTTGTACTGACCAGGCTGGTGTCGCCCTCTGGCGGCCAATGGTCGTGACTCCAGACCGAGCGACTTATTCTGTCAAAGGTGGCAACATTGTTCCCTACGTTTTTTCTCTGCTTGCGTTCGTTGTTAACCTCTAAGCACAACTCCTTTTCCTAGTTAACGTTCAATTAATGAAAATATACATGTTTACGGCGAACAAAGTGTATTCATTGTTCGCCCGGTCCGCTGTCCTCAATACCTGGTATTACGAGTAGATTGTTGAGTAGATATTAAAGAAATTAAAAATCATCTCACTATTAACATTTGAGCTCCTGGTAACTGTCGTTTCTAATAACTGTACGCCAAAGCTTGTATTATTTCGACTCCCGTGAAGTAAAGAGGAAAACGTGTAAAGCCATCTCTAATTTTCGCAATTGACAGCTGACAGGCGCGATGCCCCTTTTGTTTTACAAACGCCTACGTTTGTTATTGTTGACGTGGGCTAATTTAACGCGTGTTTTATGAAAGGACGATCATATAAAACTGAGCTGTAGACCTCGTGAGTGATGTTTTTTATAATTTGGTTTGAAAATAAATTGTTTAGAAAATTTCCAAAAAGTGACTCGTATAAACAAAATATATATAATTAGCGAACCTGCTAACAGAATCTCACGAAAATAGGTTGAGAAATGCGACCTGTAGAGGAGAAAAAACCATTAAAAAATGTTATTGGAATTTTCCATAAACTTACTCAACAAAATAATTATATATAATTATTGAACCTGCTCACAAAATGTCACGAAAATCGGTTGAGAAATGCGATGTGTAGAGGAGAACTTACTTTTTGAAATTGAAATTCTCTTGATGTATTTGGGAACTATCTTAAAGGTACGATCGACTAAATTGAATCATGACAAGCCCATTTTGCTAAGTCATCTAAATACTAGTCGGATGAAATTCGCCTGAACATACATTTCTATGGTAACGAACTTATCATTTTTTAGACACTGACACTTACTAATTAATGTTTTAAACAGTTTTGATAACCATGACTGTTAATCACAAAAGAGAATGCTATTACTATCTCTGTTCTGCACGGTAATGCCATAGCCTTCTTCAGTGTGCACTGTAACCCGAGCTCTTTGTTCTGCCAAATGCCAAATGTGGATGGTGAAAATCTCATTGACCGACCACTTGATTTTTGAATTTGAAATATATTTTTTGTGATGAAACGAGTTAGGTTTTTTATTATAAATGACAGCTTATTCGAGATTCAAAACATAGCTGTTTTATTTAAAATATATCTATTGCAGTGATAACAAAGGAAATTACATAGATCTCCGACCTGTGTTGACGCAATTTGTTAATATATAGAACGACCTAAGTGCTACATAGTACGAGACATGTATACCCTAATGTTTTGACTGTCAAGCCATTTGTAGGCCAAGTGGGTCATGAATCAGTTGGTTCGACTGTACTTATAATAAAATTTAAATTGCAAAGTATGTTCTGATTGACCCTTCCGTAAGTGCCAAATGTCATTGAGTTGGGGTGAATAAATTATGTTTTTTATTTACCTTGTATACCCAAACAGTGATAGTTTTCATTGATGAGGGACTAGGTAAACGTTGGTCACTTTGCATTGCAAAAACATAAAGTGACGAATTGGATGTACAAAATATGAAATGAAATTTCTTGGAATTAATTTATTTTAGACTCAGGTCTATAATGAAAGAAACAACAGTCTTAAACTCAATGCATATTATAATTTAAAATCAATCAGGGAACATGCCTTTAAATGAGGGCGCTCAGTAAATAATATGTACTGACTTAACTGACAGTTGACCCTGCCAGCCAATTTACTGGAGCAAACAAATGTGGAAGTGGCCTAGCGGTACGCATCGCCAATATTTTTTTTTATACCACGCCGGTATCAAACAAGCGTATGGTCCACCTGATGGTAAGCGGCCACCGCAGCCTACAGACGCCCGCAACTCTTTATAAGATTTGAGGATGCATTGTGTTGACAGCAGAAGGAACACATTTAGGTCCCTCGCTCTCAACACGGTGCGTCCTCGGGAGCTCTGGCAACCTTGCTCACCTCCAGGAACACAACACTAAATACTTGTAGTAAATAGTGTTATTATGGCTGTGGTATTCTGCAAGGCGGAGGTACCTCCCCAGTTGGGCTGCTCCAAATTCGAGCAAGATGACATTTTGCTCTGCCCTACCTTTCTTAAATGATTATAAATAATTTTCGCAACACAGTACACTAATGAGCGCCAGGCTGCGAGAATCGAAGTCGAACAATCAAGATGGATGTCGCTGGTTACCATACATGTTTTTTTGGTACATTTATCACTGCACGATTGATGGATCGCACCTCGCCTCAATAATCTGGCGCCTTCCGCGGCGATTTGTCAGCCGACGACACCTCGGGGACTCGTATTTATCTATTCCAGTTTTGAAAGGGGTGGGTAGGGTTTTGGTTGAATGAAAGCTGTGATACTGTTACGACTAAGGAAAATAAAATCTTGGATCAGCCCAACTGGGGAAGTATCTGCACCTTACAGAAGACCACAGCGATAACTGTAATAAGGGTGTTGGTTCCTGGTGGTGAGTAAGGCCGCCAGAGCTCCTGACTGTCAACAATACGAATCTTCAATACAAATAAAGAGTCGGCAACGCGCTTTTAATTCTTCTGGAGTCGCAAGTGTCCATAGGCTGCGGTATTTGCTTACCATCAGGCAAGCCGAAAACTTGTTTGCAGCAGTCGTTGTATAAAATGAAAGCGAATTGTTTGGGAAAATGGCATTTTAGTGTTCCGAATCAAATTTGTCCAACAGGACACTTATGGGATCAAGTTTGGTCTCTGACAGTCTTTCACAGAGAGTTTTTTCGAAGACCGCTTAACATAAAAAACTGGACTGGACTATTGGACACATAGTCTGGTTATATAGATAGAAAGCCATCATCACAATAAATAGTAAATTCACAATAAATAATAAATATAAAATCGTAAAAAGATATGGGACGATAAGATTCGCAAAAATGTTGTTTTTTTATTAATAGTCCTTATGTAAATTGATGTCCTTAAACGCAGTATTTCACGGCCAAAATGGCAAATTAGTCGTTTTTCCATACAACGGGATTACGAGGCCATTGCACTATGACGTCACATTTCATTGCCTATCAGTATGGAGCGTCTTTATATATATATGTACAATTATATACAAACATCTGATCGTCTCTAAGGATTCGAAAGGCACCATCATTTTTTAAAGTCAAATAGCCAATTGTTGGCATATGTACATTCCTGAAGCTAAAAAGGTCTTATTTAGGGGGCAGTCGCTTTGTTTCATATCCCATTGCTATTTACGATTTGTTAGCTGTTAGGCCAATACGCTCTACGTCCAAATTGGATTTCAACACTCATTTTGTCCAACACTTATTTCGTCCAACTCGCGTTTCGTCCAACACTTATTTCGTCCAACTCGCGTTTCGTCCAACTCGAATTTCGTCCAACTCGCATTTCGTCCAGCACGCATTTGGTCTGATACGTCTACCGTCCAACTCGCGTTTAGTAGATTAGTAGTCTGTGGTAGTACGAGTATGTAAATTTTAGTTAAAATTGCAGCGTCTTCTTTGATTTTTTGCTCTGCCTCTAAACCCACATAAAGACCACGAGAAATATGCACAACTTAGGACCCTCAAAGGCTTAAAGAATGCCTCGGAAGGGGCATGCAGACCCGTCATAAATCTCCCCATTCCCATTTCAACACATATTAATTTAGTTCCTCGACAATAGCGCTAAACAAAACCTGGCGCTGTTTAAAATCACCCAAATACTCGTACATTTGCTGAAAGCGTAGCTTTATCAAGAACAACGCAACAAAATTCAATAAAATCTCCGTCATAAAACACGGCGTGATGAAAAATATTAAATTCCGGAGACAAAAAAAAAATACAACGCGAGTATATAAATAATTTAATTTAAAGCGAATAACTCCCGGCAGCATTTTCAGCTAAGATATGTGTGCTTATTACATTTTTTTCTCACGATCTTTGCATTATGAAATTATGTTCTAGATGAACTCGAGTATGGTATTTTTTGTTTTCGTTTTTAGTTTGTATTATGAAGACATGTCACAGTTGATTTCGTTAAGTATTAGAACATTATACATATTAAGAGGAATTATAAGTTTTAAAATGTTTTGATTTCAAATTGTGACAAAAGTATTAATACCAAACAAGTGATTAAAGGATACTATGACTTTATAAAAGTTATAGATAGTGACATAGCCATTTCTTGATTTTATTGTACGTAATAGAATTTAAGCGGACAAAAGCCGTTTTTAGATTAAAAATGGTCGTTTTGGATTGATATTTGAAAAGATATTAAAATCCATCAAGGTATTCAAGCTGCATGTCGTGCCAAAGAAAATATACATAGATACATACATACATACACTCTCACTTCTGGTCGGGTAAAAATAAACATTACATTGTCAAGTCCGCTGTCTATAAGTAGTTTATGAAAAATAGTAAAGTTATCCTCAATATCTCGGCCACAAAAAAACCACAACGCACTTAATATCACAGAGCCAAATGTCCATAATTTATATCACTCCTCGCTTTATCGTGGCACATTATTACGCAGGGAAAGATTAGCCGCACATATCTGAACATATGAAACGGGTTATTGTATATTTTGTCCGTTCTTATTGTATATTTTTTGCGGCGACATCTGGCGGACGGTCGGCGCATTTTAAACAATTACGAGTGGGGAAGGATTTGATGGCACTGGATGGTTCTTTATTTGGGATCTTGTCATGAGATAGACACGATAATTTAGTACGATGTTGAGCACTGTTTCATGATTGTTAATAGATAAAGTCGGAAGTCGTTGTAATGCAAGCAGACTTTACTTAGGCCAGGTTTTATAAAAATGTCAGATCAGATTTTGGACATAATTATTTTACTTATATACCGTAGATGTAGCTTGTCTATAATCAAGGCATGTCCATGAGAAAACTGATTGTAGTGATTGCATTCTGAATTGTAAACAGCCTAGTTTCAACGTAAAACCCTGAATCGACCTATTGTCTTTCAAATAAACAAAACAAGAGCCTCGCTAATAGTATCCCCCTGAACAAAAACTCACGAGGTTAAAGAAATCCGTCACGTCGCTTCCAGCGCTGCTGCGCCCGCAACATAGAATTTTTTTTCTTCTCTTATTCCGCATTCGGTCGGAAATTGCCCGAACCGTTGAAATGTATAAATTGTTCGGGACTTTATCGACGCTCTTATAATTGTTTGTATATTACCAGCGCCGAAGGACTCAATAAAATTGTGAGTGAATTTTATCCAATAAGTGCCGAGGAAATCATGTTTTGGTTGCGTTCAAAATTTGCTAAGGGGATTAGGAATTTATAAAAAGCGGAGTTCTGAAAAATTATGTGTATGTAAATAAACTGAAGTACTGTTTTTTAAAAGAGAATGATTACTCTAAAAGATATATCGTCGTAGGTACCTTTTTTACGTTGTTTTATTTTTTACTCAGTTCATAACGGATAATGAGGAAAATAAATAGTTCAAATTATAATATATTCTAAAGGGCAAGCATTAAAACAAGAAGAGGATATTTATTATCTCAACCGGCTTGAAACAATTTCTGGCGGAACGTATGAGGTAACCAAATTTAGCAAAAATTTAAGGGAGACCTTTCTCTTCTTAGAACAGATCTCCCTCGTTAATAATGAAAACGACAATATTCTTATGTCTTACTTAGGTATAATATATTCCGATACAAGTTACGTACTATCGCGAATTTCATTTGAAGCATAATCATTTTCGACTCTATTTCTCGGCGCTTATCAGATCTACCCGTATCTACCTTCATGTGATATAATAGTTTCGTAAGCTACATTTCGTAAGCTTTTTGCAACTATGTAGATTTAGTTCTGAGCTTGCTGACGGGGCGTATATATTATTTCTGTTCAACCCCAATGCATATAACATTTACGAGCGTTATTCTAACATTAAAGTCACTGCTACAAAAAGGATGGCTCATTGTACACCGTAGCGAGCGCCGGCCGACACTCGGCCACTGAGTTACCCATATATTCGTTCGTGCACTGACCAGCGAACGGTGACACCCGCTAAAATTGCATTAGAAACCGAAATTCATACCTCGGGATTTGGAGATTTAGAGCGGGTTGCATCAACTTACGATTACAGACCTATTAACGTTAACTATGGCGCCGGCAGCTGTCATCCCATAGAAACTTGTCAAACTTTCCATACAATCGGATTTCAACGAACACCGCAAACGATTACAGACGGTTTGTTGCAACCCTCCCTTAGGGTGGGGGATTCTTTGAAACTAGCTGAATTTTGGTATACTTAATCTCGGTTTTATAAACATCAGTTAGAACTTATGTCGATTAGTTATGTCTAAAAATGTAGTTGTCAAAATTATAGCTCACCCCACAAGAATGAGTGAGGGGGATTTGATTAGATACATAAAGATTTCGAGCGTATGTAAAGTAAATGTAAATGTTATTATCCATACCAAAAATAATAGTTAGATCTACCTTACGTAAGTTTGACACTTTATACATATAATCAATGTCCTATTTTGCCTATTTAGCATGAAGATGGTATTAAACTTTGTACTACATACAAAGTAGTCCGAATTCAGATGGTTACTACATACCCATTTTATTTAGCCAAATTGAAGGCAAAGGTCCCGAACTAACCTATGCATAATGTCCAGCGTCGAGCACAGCACGGACTCGGTACGGTGTACTGTGAACCATCCTTTTATTCTTACATTAAAGTCACTGCTCCCACATAAAGCCGTGACATCCATACCGCTCGCCGCCGTCGAATCCCAAATGCGCAAAAGAAATATGATACAAAGAACTTATCTGTCAAATATGGTATTAGATTGATGCTCGACGAAGTACCCCCAGCGGAATACGAGTTCGGAGATCCGTCTTACCACTTGGGAGTAAAGAACTTCAATAATAAATGTATAAGAAATGTTTACTTTTTGCTTGTAACGAAGCGATGACAGGTGGTGGTCGGTTGATTTATGTACGGTGTTGGCCGGATTTGTCCATCCAACATCCAAGTATAGTATTAGTAACACCAAATGGTCTTTTCACTTCTCATGCTCGAAAAGTGTGTCATATTAGGCTTATCAAGCGGGGCTAAAGTAGTACATTTAGCCCCTAGGGAAAATATGAATACATACTTTTATGATTAATAAAACATTCTAATTTGACCAATCAAAATACTTCACTATATTAAATCCACCAATCACAAAACACACCGACCGCCAATCGGAACGTGGGGTTCTTTTTGGTACAGACTTTGTTTAACTAATTTAACTCTTAAATACATTAGGTCTTTTAATTTTTCGTCAAAAGTCAAAGCAGTTTAAAAAAAGATTCCGCCATATTCTCATTGTAATTTGTAAGTTATTGTGGGTGGATAATCTTTGTTTATTTATTTTCTCAGAATCGAAATGCGCTGCGATTAGTTAAGCTGTTGCCAGTAATTAGAACATATTTACTTTTGATCAATTTTTCACGGGCAATACACGAGAAATATCAGAGCTGTCAATGTCAATGCTGTCATTTCCAACTGACAAGTTCTTTAAAATTTATTTTGAATTTCTTCATTAACTAACTTTTCTTTCCTTCCACAAAAATAAAAAAAATTATTATGATCATTCTCCTCTCGTGTGATATGTCTGTATACGGCCACATTGGCGAAATACCCCTTGCCAAATTCAGCAAGGAGTGAAAGCCATCAACAAAAAAAAAAACTAAATTTCTTTTGCGTTTGCCTAATGAAACCAAATTTGAGTAGGACTGAGAGTTAACCATGTCCACACATACCTACTGAAAAGGTGATTAATGCGGAGCTACTGCTGCTCAAAATGTACTAATTTGATTCCACCGTTTCCCAAAACTGGGAACAACAAATAAGTATTTTAAGGTAAGATACCCACTTTTCATATTTACTATCTAAAGCCGGGTACTCGGTCGACTATAGTACCAATTGTATACCTACATGATTCAAGATCAGCTAGCAACGAGCCTATGAATAGCACTCTCAACTACGTACAGGCTAGAATTACATAAACAGAATTCCTTCGGTTACGTTTACAGTTTGTTTTTTGTTACAGTTATTAATTCGCTTAAAAAAGCTGAGTGTCTGTTCCTGGCTGAACAAGATCATCATCATAGTCATCATCAACATCAGCATAATGTACATCCCATCAGCTAACTAAAAGAACGATGGTACGAACTGTGGACTCGCGACTCCAGAAGGTCAGAGTTTGTTCAGATATGAAGAGACTTATTTGCATTAAAATTGTTTGCAGGGTGGTAATGGTTCGGGCACGCTCGGGCTACATAATTGTTGGTCTGATCAAGACTGGTTGACCCTACAAAAAGTAAATACTTTATGTGGCACGCATTTTCAAGATCCTGTTGTTATTTTTAACTAATTATCAGCCATTCTTGCCTGAAGCACAGAGTTTTCTAGCTATCCGTAAGCTCCTAGCCTATAGTTATTATTAATGTACAACGTGTTTTATCAATAAATGATTATTATTTCTGTTTCTTATTATCTTTATTTCTTTTTCCTCTTAGGCTAGATTTTTTATGAAAGCATTATGAAATTAAAAATAGATTATGCAGTAAGTGTAAAAAATATTATGAATCAAATACAAAAATAATTTAAAGATTTCGAACCCGAGACCTACAGCTTCATAGGCAGGGTCAGTACCAACTAGGCTAAAGTGGTCGTCAAGTACTTGACATATTGTTTTAGTTCACTGAGATCGATCGATGTTGCTAGTAGTATAAACGAACTTTTGAAAGGTAAGTATGTAGTTATCGTTCTTCTTCTTTGTGAGTATATTCTTTGGTCTCAGTTGTCATGAATATAATCTAAAAGTTTGAACATTTTGTAAAACATTAAATACTATTTCGAAAACATGCTCCTTATTAGGTCGTATTTAACTTAAAATTTGCGATTAATTCTTCACGTAATATATACGTAATTAATTTATCCATTATCTAAACGTTTGGTATTCCGAAATTATCATTTAATTTTGACATTACGATTTTTTATTTCAATTCAGCAAGTTGTTCCACGCGCGGACAAAGGGAGCGGCATATCGAACCGACTTCCTACAGGTGAGCGAGTAAGTTATAAATTTGGGAGCACCACGGGGCTGAAACAATCACTTCGACAGTAGAGTAAAGCCAACTCGTAAGAGTTCTTATCGGTTAAAATACACTCATCTATTTAGGGTATTTTCTGTATGAAATGACATGACATCTTTACATTTTATCAACATTCTAGAATATGTCTGTTGCTGCCTCAAGAGGTAATGTCATAAATTATATATTTTTTTGCAAACTCGTATATTATATTTAAAAATATATATTGATGCGGTATAAATAACCGGTATGTCGCTAAGGCATGAACTGGAAAATTATGAGATGTTTCAAAAGCTTATACTTGCTGAAGTAGGGAACAAAATAAATTGTTTTTCGGATTATACCCGTATAGGTATTGCCTGGTTTGTTAGTACCAAAACACAATTAATTGCTTCTTGACTGGTTTGGGTGAGATTTGATCCCATTATAGTGACATTTTAGTTTAAATACTGAGGCTCGGTTTTATAAAGTTCCGTTAGACCTTATTTTTTGGACAATCTTACACAAATCAACCTAGTCCCAAGCAAAGCTTGTACTATGGGTACCAAGTCACGATATACATACTTATATAGATAAATAGATACTTAAATACATAGAAAACATCCATGACTCAGGAACAAATATTCGTGTTCATCACACAAATACATGCCCTGACCGGGATTCGAACCCGGGACCTCCAGCTTCGAAGGCAGGGTCCTACCAACTAGGCCAAAGCGGTCGTCAATGGTATGTCGGTTTGTTACGTCAAAAAACGTATGAGTTACTGAAATTTGATCTGACATTTGGTCTAACGGATCTTTATAAAACCCGGCCTGAAGGGATTTAGATGCTTTTGCGGGAGAGGGATCTCTTTAATACAGGGTGTAATTGGGGATGTAATCGGAAGAAAATGTATCCGACTCTATAAATGATCGCCTTTTAAATGTAATAGTAATTATATCGTATAACACAAGTTTATTTTTCTTAAACAATTTGCAGTAAAATAATAACCGAATACTTAAATCATGGTCAACCTATAACTTTTAAACGCCATATGAGGTATGACAAAATGTCGCGTAAGGGTGACCAAAGTTATATGATTTATTTTCTCTTAATAATTTGAAAACAAATAGTCAATATTGGTAATAGAAATTTAACTAATAAGCAAATAAGGAAACGAAACACCCGCCGTGCAAGTTTTCTGGTAAGTATTGCCGAAAATAAGGACTCAACTAGGAAAAAAAATGTTTACATATGAAGGTGCACAATTATATAACAAATTACAGCCTGTTTTAAAAGCTGTAGGCTCAGTTAAGGTTTTCAAAACTAAGTTAGCGGTACATATTTATGAACAATACCCTTTTTAAGAGTACCTTAAGCGAGAACACACAAAACTATTAACAAAATGTCTACTTTTCTTGAAATGTTCCTAAATCCATGTTCTCATATAAGTGACTCAATTGTTTTTTTTTGAGAATAAATATCTTTAAGCTGAAACTGAACTATCGTCTTCATTCATTTTGTCCTTCAATACTGCATCATGTTAAATAATGTCTGATCACGTCGTCTATGTCACCATGTAAACCAATCGTTAGCAACAATGTATCCGTGTGTACGCAACGAGTACAGCAACTGAAGGCGCGTGGCTGCTGACATTTCCACTAAATTATAGTAAGTACATATTAAGGGCTCTATTCTCCTACCGTTAAAGTCCGAACAGAGATATATATGACAATTGTCAAGAAGGTCCTATTATTCCCTATTATTATAAGGTCAGTAATGTCAGTATAGTCGGAATAATGACATTTTGACTTGTTTACCTGTCAGTTCTGATGTTAATTTTGAAATGTTTTGTAGCGAAATTGTTCCATTTCCCGAGCGAATGTTTAACAATGAATCGTTTAGTGTATTTTTGTCGTTTATTATTTAATATTCAACACTTAACCTAAACCACCACAGTCTATGATTAAAATTAGTCATCTATGATTAAAATTATTGCCAGTGTAAGAAATGAGTTCGAATGAAATTCCGCAACATTGCCTACGGTCATATATATTTGGTCGTTTAATAACTAATCAAATCGAATAAAACAAGACAAGAACCCTCTCGCTGTTGCATAAGAGCGGGTCGTGCACATAAACCATACGCCGTACCGTACTCGGTTTTCGCTCGCTGTTTTAAAAAATAATACATATACGTATATAAACTCACGCCTGTATTCCAAAAAGGGGTGGGCAAAGTACATGAAATTTAATCCCAGTGCCAGATTATTAATTGTAGGTTTAAAGATGGAGAAAATGTGACATTGCAATGATAGGTTGCTAGCCCATCACCCACAGACTACAACCCGGGTCCCATAGTCGGCTCTCGACATCCACGGGAAGAAAGGGGGAAGTGCTATTCTAACTCGGCACCACACGAGGAAAAATAATGTAAATTTAAAAAAATAATGTAAGTAGTTTTAAGTGGTTTTTGAAAAAAAATTTTACTACACTTTTGCCACAGAGTAGAAGCTTCACTGTTGCGTATTTAAAGTTTGTTTTGTGAGAGAAAACTTTGGCAGCGAGTGACGTGAATCGTGCACAGCAAACTGGGAGTGAAAGAGCGTTTTTATTTTTAACAGTAGCTCCTGGAGCCTAGTTTTCATGCCGGAAAAAACTACCTATATGAGAGATATACTAACCATGTATTGAACGATATAGTTTATCACCAATGGAATATGTCTTATTGAATGAATTGTACTTTTTGGAAATAAATATACATACTTATTGACGATAAAAGATATGTACATAATATAAAAGATACGATGTATAAAAAAATGCTGGTAAAATGTGTAACGTGTTGCCGTTTTGTTAGCAAGAGAAAGGTTACGGGTCATACTTAGTTGATAAAACAATAGTCGTCCCTCCTGTGGTCCATAATTAACGGCTTATGTGCATGTTAGCCATGTCTTTATTACAGGGATTCATAGAAACGGAGACACTGTTTATGCGGGTTACTGGTCCAATCCAAAATTAAGCTATAGCCCTTAACTTTTGGTATGTCCACAGGAAAGACGCGAACCTAAATCCGTGTATGACCCTTACACCAGAGGTCGGACTCTCAGATATTGTACTCAGGGAAACAGGTGTATTCGGATGCCCTAGTGAGAATAACTCTTGAATGTAGTCACGAATGATTACAGGTCTCTTGAAATTGTTGAATTTACACTAGGAAGTTTAAATATAGAGGGCGCCACGTGATTTTGTTAATGAGAGCCAGATCATCACGAAGGCATTCAAAGAAACAGTAGATCAAAGAAACAAGAGACGTTCAATAACAGTTATATATTTCTAGCAAAACCGGCTGGTTTACAAAAGAATAACATCATATTAGGACTACCAATTGTAGCACCAGATCTAGTATTACTAATCTTAAGTGTACAGAACAGTTCGTTGCAAAATATTTAAGTAACACTAATTTAGAGCAGGACAGGCATCTGTTGCGGACTGCTATTTGAATTAATTTAATTTTAAAACTACTAAGTGAGCGTTAAGAGCAGTGAATGTTTGTGTGTGTAAGCGTGGAGCGAATTCGCCTTATCTAGGCAGAGCAGGCAAGCAGCAGATCACGGAGAGCTTTGTCTCACGGTAACACCATGCAGCACAGTTGACCCAGGCCACATCTCGTGAGGGTGCAGCCGGCTTAGCCTCACTGTACTCTACGCCAGGTATATTCTCGTCACGCCACGTAGAAGGAAAGCAGGATTGATCAGGTCGCCAATATCCACTAAGCAGGCAGGTACGTAAGCAAGAAGAAAACCGAAGGAAGAGAGGAACAAAACACGGAGAGAGAAACAAGGATATGGACTGGCGTTTAGCTGAAGCAAAGACACATTCATTAGGGACATGTTCATAGATAGAGATAAACCTAACTCGTACCGCTATTTGCCCGCGACATCGCAATTAAATTCGTCAAAATAACTTACCCGGTATTTCAGTTTATGCCTCAATGCATAATTTAATAAGTTAGGAAGACTGAAAATGTTCCCTTTCTAAGATTTGCTCAAGCTCTTCTGAAACAAGACAACAAAATATTGCAGCGTTTCCGAATGTTCAAAATAAATGGACGGCAATTACATAACTTGAACAGAATAATACTCACAACAAAATAAGGACAAAGCATTATGCGCAAAGCAAAGCAATTTATGGTAGCGAAAAACAGATCAAAAAAAGATAAACGAAGCTGGAGGTCCCGAGTTCGAATCTTGGTCAGGGCATTTATTTGTGCGATGAACATGAATATTTTGTTTCTGAGTCTTGGATGTTTAAACGATATAATTACTTATAAAGATAAATAGATACTTAGTTGCTTAGTATAAGTTTAGCTTAGTTTGGGACTAGGTCGACTTGTGTAAGCTTGTCCACAAATATTTATTTATATTATATGTATAGATTATATGCAACGCGTTTGTGATTCTTCTGGAATGGCAAGCATACATAGGCTGCGATGTCTGATTACCATCAAGCAGGCCTTGAGCTTGTACGCCACCACTGTTATATAAAATCTAGCTAGTTACCTTCGAGATTTCGGGTTTTTCGATATTTACCTGTGTTTAAAATCACGTTCCAGAATTTGGGTTCGGAAGACAAACCCTCAATAGCGTCATTTCCGTACATTCCAGAATATCAAAACAAAAGAAGAGCGTCAAGTGGCATTAAATTAAAAGAGAAATATGCCGACGCCCCCTCATTCGCAAAACGAAATTCCAAAAATTTGTGAGCAAGAATTCTAAGAAAATTGTTACTCGTGTTCGTGAAATACTTCATGCAGTACTGAAAGCTGTATATTAAAGTCACGTAACAGCGAATATACCAATATCTTTTTTGGATACTATTAAAACACATTTTGAAACTAGAATTCGTGGAAATCCGACTGAAAACTTTTCCTATTTTCATTTTAACAATTGTTATTGTTTATGATTTCTCTAGAATTATCAACATTTTCAGTCAATTCCTACTTCCGACTAGTAATTTCTCATTTCATGACTACACATTCCGATAGAACATAGATTAAGAAAAGTTAAAAAGAAAGTGTTCATTTGTGTAACAAAACATTATTTTACGATAACTATAGTTTACTATAAACTGCGCATGTTGATGACATCGTGCAATATTGCGGGCTTTTATGTTATTAAGAAAAATACAGTTTATACGCTTCCTATCATTAAAAAAATGAAACATAAAAGTGGGTTGTGTAAGTCGGAATTGTTTCTATATACTAGGTAGCTACCCTATGATTTCCATATGGCAAACTAAAGAACTGGTGTGAATATATAAAGGAAGCTAAACCATTTTTCCCATATCACTTTTCCTCAAACACTCGTCAACTAAAGTTCAACATGATCAAGGCATTTCTCGAAAGCTTAGAAGATCCAAATAGACCTCTTTTAGGCCCAAACTATTGGATTATGAACAAAATTGGGCTGCTGTTTCCCAAGAATTTCCAACCGAAATTTTGGAAAATTATACACTTGATTGTGACATTTTTCGTATTTACACAGTACATGGAACTCTTCAAAATACGAAAAGATAAAGATCTCGTCTTAACGAATATGACGTTTTCTATGATGAGCACTATGGTTGTTATCAAAGCAAACACTTTTGTACTTTGGCAAGACAATTGGCGTCAAGTCTTCGATTATGTAACTGTTGCTGATACATTTGAAAGAAACAATCAGGATAAAACTAAATCTAATATTATCAACTCTTACACAAAGTATTGTCGCCGTATAACCTACTTCTACTGGGCTTTGACGTATAGCACCGTCGCCATTATTTCTATAAGGCCATTAATTAAATATTATTCGTCTTTTGAATTTCGGGAAGGTTTTCGAAACGGAACCGAACATTTTCCCCACATCTTCAGCTCATGGATGCCTTTTGATAAAGAGAACTTCCCAGGAAGCTGGATCACTGTTTTGTGGCATATATCCGTAATTACATATGGGTCGTCTATAAATACTGCTTTTGATACAAGCGTCATAGTGGCACTAGTATTTTTCGGTGGAAAATTAGATTTACTACGCGTAAGATGCAGGGAGATGCCGGGCAAGAATGGAGTAGGAGTTAGTGACAAACAAGCAGACACAGTGATTAGACAAATCCACCAAATGCATGTGCTACTTTTGAAGTAAGTTCTTTTTCCATTTGATACCTACCTATTTACTAGATTAATCCTTTATTTAGGGCAGTAATACAAAGAATGTCTCGGATCGCATGTATTCGACGCCCGAGCTAAAGGCAAGGGCGAAAAGTAAATATGCGATTTGAGGCTTTCACCGCGTTTCTCAATAGCCTGGCCCCAGCCGCGTGACGTACACAAGAAGATCCTCATGCAGTGGAACGGCCCCGGCGAAAGCCATATTACCGATAACTGAGGAGGTTAGCTTCAAGGTAAGTCAGCAGCTTACAGTTCAGAACTATCTCCATTAGATTATAGAGTATGGGGGTGGTTATTATTTTTATATTGTATTTCTCCTGTGGGACATCACGGCACAATGTCCAGTTCTTTTGGAAGGCGTTCATGGGGATACAGATCCAATACCAAGAGGCCCCTTTGAGATACAATAATGTATTGGGATGTGTACACCTAGCGGATACTATTTCTGCCTACACTATTGAGGAATAGAATAGAATAGAATAAAATAAAAATTAAATTATATAAAAAGTACAATGTAAAACAATATTTATGAAACATAAAATCATTATTAAAATCTAACCCAGTTTACAGCCGGCAGCGAGGCGAGGAGCCTCCTGACTATCCGCGACGTGTCCAGGAGTACCGCCTTCTGTATCTGACCCTTGACCCAGCCTAGAAGGCTGAGTCTCTGAGATGTTGGTCGAGACTCTTCGCTACTGGACCGTTCGCATTATTATTTATATTATTTTTATTAATAATAATAATGGGGGTAATGGCGATAGAACGGTAATAGCAGGGATCGGCAAAACTACCGATACTGCTACCGGTACGGTATTTGTCTTGAGCGTGTAAGAACAGGAGACAACTCGGGAGTACAGTGTTTCAGAAACCTTGTAGGTACATGAAAGTACTGGCCGTCAAAAGCGGTCACGTAAAATAAGTTATACTTAAACGTCTGGTGCATTTCACAATAATAAATATGGGAATCCATCATTTTACCGAAAATCGTTACATCGATTATCGTTTCCTATAACACTATTCGCAGAATTTTATTATCACTTAGGAATCATTCATCGAACTTCGTTAGATCGCTCAAACATTTGCTCGAATTACCTTTTACACAAGAAACAACTCATCGAATTTTAATTCAGTATTTTATTCGTTCATCGACGTAGTCGTTCATCGAATGGCCTTTAGTATAATTTTGGTTTAACGAAGGTTTCAGTTCCCAAAATTCTTATTACCTAGAACATCATTTCACCACTGTTTACTATTCTTGATAATACGACTAAAATGTGTAATTTCCCAGATTCTTGGTGTACTGTGTAAAAGTACTCAAAAACAAAAATACCCAAAACCTTAAATGTACAAGAGACCTGTTAGGGTAAAACCGACTTTAATGCGGATAGGTCGAGGTTATTTTTTTTTAGTAAGCCCAGAAAGACCAGTTAGGGCAAAACCGACTGTAATGCGGATAGGTTAGAAGCAAAGCTCCCGTCTTAATCTTCGAGGTTATTTTTTTTATATAAGCCCACAAAGATTATGCGCCTTGAAAAATCATGCTTGCTTGGTTGTTCGATGAAACATTGTTCGTGGAAAGAATACTATATGGAACGTACTATCTGTGAATCAAGTTTCGTTAAATTAATACTATGAATAACGAATATTTCTATGAAAGGTAAATTCGATGTACCGTTACGCTACGACTAGAGACGGATTCGAAACGATTAACTATGAAAAGTGGTTCGATTATATAAAATGCAATGAATTGATGATTATGTGATTAGAAAAAAAACCTAATGAAATTCGTTGAACAGCTTTCGGTGAAATGAAAATCGATGTAAGATATTTCGATAAAATAATAGACACCCAATAAATATGCTGATGTTACATATGTTTACTTAGAGTACTTATTGGTTAGTCACGCCATCAATTGGTAGCAGAGCGTGGTTGCTCGCGCCTCTATAGTAAATAAACAATACTCAAAATGGTATCGAGGAGTTAGTTATCCTAATACGGAACCGCTGACCAAGTCAAATTATGACACATGTTGCTTATAAGCGCAAGCCGTCTTAATTAAAAATGATTATTGGGATATATGCTACCCAACGCGGATGCGGCAACGAAGTCGGAATTGTAAAAGGAAGACCTAAAGGCAAGAGCTGAAATTTATTTTTTGAAGACTTTTTTCAAAGACACATTGCCCAATCCCGACTACCTGAGATTAACACTGAAACCGGAGTACTGGTCTCAATTAGTTGTCAGAAGAAGCCTCAGGCAATTTGGTGTATATCCGTCAACATCAGGTACCCGCGTCGCAACATTCACCAGCTGGTTGAGATCCCGCAGCAGGGCAGCGCGCTTCTCTCCGAGCATAATTGGTTTCCTGATACGGGAATAGCCACTCGATATTAAGGAAGTCAGAGTCGCTTTGACGTGGGATACCGTTGTTGGGAAAGATCAGCTGTCTCAGTGAGGTGGTCAAAAAGTCTGGTTGTCTCCTGGTTACAATATGGAAAACAATAATTAGGTTGCGGCGACACTGTCACCTACCAAAGCCGCATCATTTCCTCGCGGGAAAACCCATATCGTGTATATTGCATTGTCTGTGCGGCCGGCGCCTAAATAACCAATTGGCGCGCACCGGATGCGCGAGAACAGATGTGTAGTCGCTCCGATTGACGTACTCTATGAAGATGGACAATATGGCTGACACGTCACTTCCGCGACGCGAGCCACACAGACTTGCAACAAGAGAACGGGACACGATTTTCCGTCATTACTCTCCTCAATAGCGTGACCTTGTTGTATCATCATATTAATATCGTGCTTGGGGACACAGAATTACACAGCCACTGCCACTGCAAAAACATAGTGTTTCATTCATTCAATATTTCATCGGAGACTCGGGATGAATCCCGATTCCCGACAAGGTAACGGCCCTAATTCCATTAAGTATGAAGATGCCGGTCGATTACTCGTATGAAAGTAAAATGCGTGTGCGAACTTATATGTCATTTTTTACTCATCGTAACTAACAATAATTGGGAACAATGAAATGCTCATAATAAAATCAATTCTTGGAACATCCTTCCCTTCTGTACTGTACGCCTAACATAAGATGCACACTGATCTCGCGCGGGGACATAATTTTCTTTATTTTGTGTCCAAAAATTTACAGCAGAGAGCTGTTAACTAAAAGGAGGCTTAGGTACAGCCACAAAACCATTTGAAACCATCAGTAAAGCCCGGTCAGAAATATATGACCTTTGTCAAGAGGGTGCTATTATTCTCATTTATATAGACGGAATAATGACGTTTTGACTTGTTCACCTGTTATTTCTGATGTTAATTTTGTAATGTTTTGTAGCGAAATGGTATTTATTTTTCTAAAATGTTATTATAATTATACGTTACTCATAATGTTCTGCTCTTGATAATGAATCGTTTTGGGCATTTTTTGTCATTTATTATTTAATATTCAACACTTTACTGTTATTCAAATAAACCACCTCAGTGACACTGACAGCAGTGACATCCTATAGTTAAAGTTATTGCCAGAGTAAGAAATTAGTTCCAATAACATTCCTCAATATGGCCCACAAGTTTTGTACCTACCTACTAATAAAATCATTTACTACAGTCACTGTGTAAACTGTATACTTTGTGGTGGAGATAATAAATACTTTTTACTTTTTTTTATATAGTTCTGGTCGGACGTTAGTAGAACGCACTACATAAGTAGCGATTTTAAATCTTTTTAGGGTTCCGTACCAATATGGTAAAAAAGGAACCCTTATGGTTTCACTTTGTTTGTATGTCTGTCTGTCACATCGCTAAATATCTCAAGAACTACTTATGCTAACGATTTGAATTTTGGAACAGTTATAAATAAGGGAACCTAGATGCATAGAACATGTTATTATTTAATTATTTTTGTAACTATTTTTGTGAGGTGCTTCAAAATTTGAAAGTCTAGTGAATATGTCAAGTGGGGTGTCATATGAAAGGGCTTGAGTTGCAAATACTGACTCAATTTTTTCGTTGGGTCATTTTCGATTTATGAAGGAAAATGTAAAACAAATACCGTTCCCCCTCCTTATCTCCGAACTTTACCACGGAAAATATATGAAATTATTACAAAAAATTGATATGTATATTTTATACGTATAGGAAAAATATAACTATACTTTGCTCTCTTTAGTTTTAATATTTTTTTTATCATCAAGAAACATTTATACACATTTAGTTTGTAATTTAATCACCTTTGCATGTATTTTAGTTTTATAAATTCCAACGCGGTTATGCTAAAAGTACCTACTTTCAAATAAAAAATTTTTTTTAAATCGGTTCATATGATAAAGAATTTTCCTTTAAAAACCACCATACATATTAAGTTATTCAGTTGCTCAAATTTCTAACAAAATTCACCGATAGATGGCGCTGTACCCATGGCGTTCAATTTCCACACCACGCATGGTGTTGAGAATTTCTTGAACTAATTGGGTTGGAACCGGTACCTATCTGCGTACGAAACCCTCGGTGCGCGAGTCGAACTCGCACTTGACCGGTTTTTTTTATTATATTTGCAGACACTCCAGATTGTTAAACTCTGTTTTGTCACCTGTAATGTTCGTCTACACGCTGCTGTGTTCACTACTGATCTGCTCTAGCATCTATGCAGTTACCGTACGTTTATTCTGAATTTAAATTGATGTGTCCGTTTTATAATATCATTATGTGCAATAAATAATATGTGTTAAAGTCAGCTATTGACATATTTTAAATTGTTTAGCTACTAATTTAGTTACTTTGGTCTTTCAAAGCCTAAAGAAACTACATAGGTATACTTCTGCTTAAACTTTTGTGCAAAAAAGTATACTAGATTAAATTGAATTCCTGATTACTTTTTTAATGTTATCACAAGCTTTTTTTTCAGTCTGCTTCAAGCATAACGCAAAAGATTCTTATCACCGAGTATCTGGGTTTTGGCATTGCGCAGCTGTTTGTATTTTGTTGGCATAGTAATACTGTTATTTATAAAGTAAGTTATTTACAATGGGTTTAGTTAGTAACTTTCACGTCATTTTGTCGTAGTCGTCGTATTGTAATTAATACAAATGTTGTAAATACCGAATCTTCTTACTATTCTTTCATAATATGTTGTTTAGCTAATGAACATCATTTTGCACTCCTTCGTTGTTTTTTAAGAATCATTAGGTAATCACGTCTCTAAGCTCCAGTATCGCTTGTAAAATCATTATCACATTGCCGAACTATTTAATTACCTTTATAAAATGTATTTTTTGTCAGTTTGTCCAAAGTGTACAGGATAAATGTTAATAGAACTTATTCTTTTAGAGTAATGAAGCACGGCTCGGACCATATGAGAGCGACTGGTGGGCAGCCAGTCTTAAACAACGGAACAAAGTGCTGATTCTGCAGGGGCAAATGTCAATCGAGCACGTGTATACCGCGGGACCTTTCACTAACCTCACGCTAGCCACATTTGTTACGGTGATTTTTACTATTACGCTTATTACATTTCTGTCAAACTTATGAAAATAATAATATATCTCTATATGGCAAATAAACTTATGGTGGAGCACCTCCCACTTATATGCCTAATTTTACTTCAAGGCAAAAACTGATACAACTTTAATGAAATGCAATTGAAATATCTAACTCAAACGTGAACAACAATAAGTTTCTGACATCGCGTTAACCCCCGGAAAATAAGTTTATAAAACAATCAGTGTTGCTTATAATAGGTATAATACTTTGTTACAAGAAACTTCAATTCAGTTTATTAAGTGACATCCAGTTTATTACGACATGAAGGTCTTAAGACACTTTAATTTTCAACATTTGTTGGTCTCGTCGAACGTTTTTTGAAATATGAAATCATATATGGAAAAGGCGCAAAGTAACCTATTAAATGGACTGCCTAACAAATATGCAATAAGTAACATATTTATTACAGTCAATTTTACTGCATTTGAATTGTAACGGAGTTTTAACTTTTTTTTTTCAGATTTTGAAAGCCGCTTACAGCTATTACACGTTAATCAGTAACAAATGAATTCTTAATCAATAAGCGTATTCGTATTATTTGCTTCTTAACTTGCGTTACATAGTTTATTTAAAATAAATAGCTAATTCTTAGAACGTAATGATTAATGGTATTAACAACAGTTGCTTTTTATCTTCTTATGTGACAGTTTTCTGCACCAAATCGTATTGTTTAATTTGCTTGTCCCAAATAATGAAAATATTTACACGGATACTTAAAAGAAGCCATGTCAAATTTAGAATACACGTAAGTATACGAATAAATGAGTTAATTGTATTTTTATTCTACATATCTGTATTATTTTTTCACCTGTTTCGCTTAGTTCCCATCTAGCGATACCTCAAACGCCTTGATCGGAGATCTAGAATATAAAATGTTTGTACATACTTTCCCAAGCCGATCTGTAGAGGTGGAGACAAATTTCTAATAAATTAACTTACTACTTGGAAGCATTAATTAGAAACCTTTCCTTGTTGTATACTAAATCGTTCCTATTGCTATTCCGCTTCGATTACCTGTACATATGTTTAGTTCAATCCGCCTGCAAACGACACGCAGGTTCGTTTAAATCGTAGTAAAAATGAGTTTTTTCAACAACTTATTACTTACTTTCTTCTAAACTTCACTGACCCCATTTGAAAGGACATTCGCTCCAGAGTAAAGGAGATTGCCACAACTACTAAGGACAAATCTGCCGCCATTGTCACCTCTGGTCTCTCGGCAACCGTCTTATGATGTGGCTCTCTCTATTCGTCGGGCTCGCGTAAAAGAGTCCAATGCTGCCACTACCCCCAAGTCTGCCGTTGACTACGTGATTGTGCCTTCATCCAACGAGTTTCATGGGAACTCATTCTTCATCTTGGATAATGTCTTAGAGAGAAAACGTATCCTCACCTTCGGTACCAGCCTCAATATCTCTGGACTCGCTGAGTTGCAACAATGGTTCGCTGATGGGACCGTTGTGATGGCAACATAGACATGCTATAGGTATGCGTGATCACAGGTATTATTATACATTTAAAATAGAAAAAGCCATTACAACTAAAATCCTTTGACAATGAAGTAATAAACTTTGAGAATTATTTTTAATACTTAGAAGTGGCAAAGGGAAAGGCAAATTGGCCCTAAATAAACAACTACAACTTATGTCTGTGACTTAAATTGCCATTATTGATTAGACAATATGGTAAAGTGGAGACAAAAGGCGCTTAGAAAAGGTTTGGCCATTTAGTAAACCTTAAGTAAAAACCAGTTATTTTGAACAACCAAGCAAAGAAACCCCGACTTTCGCCATACTTGGCATAGAGCACATTTTACTATGCAAATGCTACGCAAAGTTTTGTTTCAATTCCAGAGTTACGCAAACATGTGGTCATCAGGCGGATGTATTGTGAGAGGTTCTCACTATCACACTGAGAGAGCGAGACGGCGCTGTACTTCCTGCACTAAGGAGCAGGACCGAAAAAGGAGGCGTTTGCGCAAATTGGTCGAGTGGAGGGGCAGACCAGGAACGATTGCCGACGAGGAGTCTATATTGTATTGTAATTAAGACGAAAATAATTATAAGAGGTGTTACAAATAAAGTTGTTATGTTAGTTAAGTTTAGGTAATAAAGAAATTAAAGACGGAAGGGACTTGATCTTGGACCTTGGAGGTGAGAAGTTTGGAACGGAGCGCAGAGGTTTGAATATCGTACAGTTTATTAGAGATACATATTCGGTAGTACGAGATAAGTCAGCGCAGGAGAACAGTTGGGACCTGTCGGCTGAACCAAGTTAAGTAATTACTATATTTTGACCCTAGACTTTCTCATTCGGAACAGGTGTATTCTTTCTTCTAAATTAAGATATTATTTTCCCTCCTAAAGGTTGAAGAACGCTAAATGGTAATTTCATTAATTCCAAACAAATATTGAACCGAATGATTAATCTGAGTCATCAACATTGCCTTAATTGTGATTATGGATTTTTGTTTATGTTTTATAAAGATACCATGGAATCAATTTCCATCCCATCTTACTTTTCTGTGGACTTTATTGGCAAGAGATCGTCACAAGTTAAAATGAGTCGGCTACCTAATAAATAACAAGTAGCCGCACTGTTACCTATGTGGTCACATTGCGCAGTATATAACCAAGTGAATATTTGTTGAAGACAGAACAAGGGATCTGATCTCATGGTTTAGCGATGATACTTCATCCCTGACTCATGTTATTCAATTAGACGATTCCATTAACTAAACGTCGACTGTGCCAATAATTTGAAATATACTAATATTGTTCATTTAATATTATGGGATGCAGATTGTGTGTCATATTTGATTCGTGTCTGATTGACTAAATACATTGATTTATTGTTATGCTGGTTGTATACAATAGCGGTTGACGAGTTCGAACCTCGTATCAGTAGAAGTTGAGACCACAAATTGTGTGGGCTGGTAATTTATATCAAGGTTCGAACCCTTTGTCGGAATTAATTTGTGTAAGTACTTACAAGGAAGCTACTTGTAAATACACTCGTATTATTGTGTGTAAACTTATATTTCATTCACTAATTTCCCCTTTAGTGCATATTATTCACTAATTTCCCTTTTAGTGCGTATAATGTCTTGTGAGTTGATTCCGTTCAGCATTGTGAACTCTTATCCAGTTTGGTCAATTCTTGATGTCAATCAATTATTGATTCAGGTAGATTAATGGACATATATATTTCCTTGGATGTATTTATGCTTTGTGTATCAGAAATATATTGTGTTTTGTAGTACAAACGTTTAGTGTACCAATAGTTACGCGTGAGTGAGTCTTATGTTATAATTTATTGTTCACTTACTCGTGTAGTTAATTATTTTGTGTATTTCGGATATAGGCAAGAAGGTTTTTCGTTGTGTTTACTAGCTTTTCCCTCTAAATTTGGCCTAGGTCAAGCAAAGTAGACACCAAATAAGGCTATCACTAGTCATATTCGGTTAAATAATCAAGAGCTTCGATCAAATACCAAATAATATCAATCAATAAATTTACTTTGACTTAAACTCTAACTATTTGTTTACTTTACACACCCTTCCTAATAGCTCAGACCTTTATTTCAATCGATTAATTACATTTCAGTTATCAATCTATTCATTCAGTATGGTAAGTGAGCTAGGCACACTCTAGTAGCGCCGCCCAATACCGTTTCACAGTCAAAGTTACGCCATCTCATTTCGAACAGGTTTAGACTATTCACCAGATGACTGAATCGGGAGTGGTGGTTCCCTCATGGAAAAAGAGACTTATACACATATCCTCCAGTGCTTCAAGGCTCAGAAAACCGAACTCGCCCCAGTCTTCGTCATGTTGGATTTTCATTGTATACCGCAGTGAGCGACGGCACACACTGGCTACCGAGTTACCCAAATATTCGTCCGTGCGCCGACCGACGAACGGCCACACCCGCTAAAATTGCATTAGAAACCGTAATTCATACCTCGGGATTTGGAGATTTAGGGCGGGTTGCACCAACGTTAACTATGGCGCCGGCAGCTGTCATCCCATAAAAACTTGTCAAACTTTCCATACAATCGGATTACAACGAACACCTCTGTTGCAGCTTGCAACACCGCGACACTGATTGCGGCCAATTGGAGCACATCATCTCGCGCATGCGCACAGCAGCGCCAAAGTTCGCGTATAAAGCCGCGGACGCGCCGCCATTGCGTTCCTTTTTTGCTAACCAAAATACACACACGCGCGTCGCTTTAAACATTTATAACCTGTAATCTTCTTACAAAGTAAAAACTTGAAATGGTAAAAACCTTTTTATTTAAACATCAATCTATGTCCTAAACATAGAAGTGGCGACCGTGACAGGACGCGCGTGTGGGATCACTCCGCTCTCGTTTGCAGAAAACCCAGGGGTCTGGCATCGGCCATTTTGAGGCCCTGCTTTGGCCGTGGTGGCGTCACCGTCTCAAGGGACGTGGCAGTCGTCGAGCCGTCCGAAGAGGAGAGGCGCGCCGTGGGAGGAAGAAGCCGGGCCAGCCAAGAACAGCGCTGCGCGGAGTACAAGACCCGGCAACCCGACTACGACGTGCAGGGCGCCGGCGGCTGCTGGCGCGGGACGGCAAGGCTGCGAGGAGAGTGCCGTGATCCAAATTCCTACCTCACCAACCTAACCCTGTCTCTGTACTTATATCAAACTTACAGACTTGACATACCTAACCTTAAAACTTAAATTCACTTAACCTAGCTTAAACTTAACTTAAACTTAACTTCATCCCCATTTAAATCCAATTGGCTGTGCTAATCGTGCTTTGCATCTATCTGTGTTATATTTCCAGGACAATTCGTGTGTGATAGTGACACGTCACGTCTTATAACCTCTTATGACCTATAGGTACCTAACCTCAATCTAGCCACGTTGGCTTGCTTTCAACCTCTTAAATTCTTTAGTTTCAAATTGAATGCCTGTAAAGGACCTTTAAATAGTTTAATCAGTGATAATTTCCTTGGTGTTTATTCCAAATACGTAACTTTGACATACGCATGTGCACATTTCGTGAAAAAACCTTTTGTTTTTATGCATTTACGCTTTAAACCATTAACATTTTATTTGCCGTGCGTGTTGTTTCAACTTTTTGACAAACCCCTTTTGTTTTTACTTCCGCTGACTCAACGCTAGTGATTTGCTCACTAATTTCCCATTGTTTTAACGTTAGCTCCGCCCTATTGCACCGCATATTTGTGTTCGCATATGCACCTTGCTTGCTTGTGCATTTTCAGTTGCCACGTGTCATCGTGCATAACGGGACATCCACGTGTCTGATACCTACCCATCCACGCTTCGCGCTTGTGATTAGTGTCTGCCACGTGTCAACGTGCATCTCCACGGAGCCATTGAAGTTCAAGGGGCGTAAGCGTTTTTGCCAATTTAACTAAACTTTACGTGGATAACTCAAGTGTTTTGTAATATTAACCCTGCTTGCACAGTCAACAACACAATTCAACAATGGCTGAGGCAGCAAAGAGGGAAGCTTTATTAGCAGAATTGCGCACCAAACGTAGTTCTATTAAAGGCCAAGTTACTAAATTCCACGCCTACCTAGGCACATTTGGTGCACATGAAATATTGTCTGGTGTCAAATTTAATGATTTAACTTTAAGACTAAATAAAGTAATTGAGTTATCCTCGCGCTTTGATGAGCTGCAAACTTTGATTGAAGTGAACAATAGTGATCAACTTGACAGTGAACTCTCTGTCCGTGAGGCTATTGAAACAAATATGAGTCTAGCCATTGCAACTGCACAAAGTATACTGGAACGGTCGCAGGTTCCGAAGGAAACTCCGGCCACTTCAGTGAAAACATGCTCGTCCGGCGGATGTCATGCCGAGCCTCTCGGCTTCCAGTTGCCAACAATAAAAATAAATAAATTTGATGGATCTTATTATAAATGGATGGAGTTTAAGGATTTATATGAGTCCTTAATCCATAACAATCCGAAAATTCAGGAAATTCATAAATTCCATTATTTAAGTTCATACCTGGAGGGTGAGGCGGCTCGGGTGATAGCTAACTTGGAAGTTTCAGCCATCAATTACACTGAGGCCTGGACGTTATTGTGCGACAGGTTCAGTAACAAAAGGCAATTGATTACTAACCATTTGAATGCTTTGTTTAACATTGATTCTTTACAGCGGGAGTCAGATAAATCTTTAAGATTCTTAAGTGACCATGTTACAAAAAATCTCAGAGCGCTGAAAACATTGGGTCAGCCCACGGAGCACTGGGACACAATGCTAGTTCACTTATTATCTGCAAAGTTGGATGCAAATACTAACGCTAAATGGGAGGAATATAGGAACACTCTTAAGGAGTGGCCCACACTTAGTGATTTTAAAGACTTTTTGAAAAATCGGGCAGATATTCTAGAAAATTTGTACCGATCCAAACGGGATAAGCAATCCAATCATAAACCAGAGTTTGTGAATAACAAAACATCATTTAAACATGATAAAAACATAAAAACATTTGTAATTTCAGATAAACAAATTGAACACAAAGGTCGGCCGTGCGTCGTGTGTCGCAGCGACCACAGAGTATACGACTGTCCCGCCTTCCGGCAGATGTCGGTGGACGAGCGATGGTCGCAGATCTCCAGCCTTCAACTGTGCCATGTGTGTCTGCGGCCAGACCACGAGACTCGCCGATGCAAGTTGAGCGGCTGCCGCGTATGTAAGAGACGTCACAACACATACCTACACACAACACAAACACAAACAACCACGCCTAATCATTCATCTAGCGGGGCTAGCATGGATCAGAGCATCCAGCCTACCAGTAGTGGTAAGGCGGAGCCTGCGTCCTCCTCCACTATGTTGACTTCTGACAGTGCAGAGGTGCCACATACCTCCACTGCTAATTCTTCGCTGTCCAGTAGTGAAGTATTGCTGTCCACAGCATTAATTGACGTGGTGAATCCTTGCAACAATAGGAAAGAAACTGTTAAGTGTATCTTGGACTGCGGGTCTCAGTCTTCTTACCTGAGTGAGGCATTGAGGGAACGCCTTCAGCTTGCATCTCAGCCCATAGTTGCCACAACCGTGCTAGGTATAGGTAACACTCCCCTTAAATATAAACCAGGACGTTGCGCAGCTCGTATACAATCTAAAATAGGTGATTTTACTGCCAATGTTGATTTTCTGGTCCTAAACCAAATAACTGACCACTTACCAAAAAAATATTTTGATATAAGCCACCTAAATATACCTGGGGCTATAAAGCTTGCAGATCCAACCTTTAACATTCCTGCTCACATTGATGTTTTGCTAGGTGCGGACATTTTTTGGGAAATTGTGAACGGGGAGCAGAAAGCTTTGTCTCCTAATAGCCCCACCAAACTCATTTCTTCCAGATTGGGATGGCTGCTGGCAGGACCAGTCGCTAGCATAGCTATGCATGTAAATTCATCAAGCACTCGCAGCCATCTCTCTCTGTCTGATCTGTCTAACCAGATGACTAGGTTTTGGGAGACAGAGGAACTGCCCTCGGAGGCAGAACGCCCTGGGAATGTGTTCGAACCACATCCCATAGAAAAACATTTTGTTGAAAATACTTATCGCCAAGATGATGGTAGATTTGTAGTTAGATTACCTCTTAAAGATACGCCAGATTGTTTAGGTAATTCTTTCCACATGGCGAAAAGGCGCTTATTCAACTTAGAAAAGCGATTTAGTAAACAACCTGAACTTAAGTCAATGTATGTTGACTTCATGAATGAATATAGAGATCTAGGCCATCTAACTGACGCTGAATTTTCTTACAGAGCTAACTATCTTTGTCATCATTCCGTGATGAAAAATGATAGCGAATCTACTCGCTTAAGGGTCGTCTTTGATCCAACCTGCCCCACCTCCTCTGGATATTCTATCAATGATATACAGATGGTAGGTCCCAATATACAAG
Source organism: Epiblema foenella (assembly GCA_963556455.1). Lineage (NCBI taxonomy): Eukaryota > Metazoa > Arthropoda > Insecta > Lepidoptera > Tortricidae > Epiblema > Epiblema foenella. Next base: position 5,354,252 of record OY747105.1, read on the forward strand.
ACTCCCTGTTCAACATATTGCTTAGATTTCGTCACTATAAGTATGTCTTAGCGGGAGATATCGAAAAGCAGTATAGGCAAATTTTAATGAATGAAGCCGACAGAGACTTACAAGTCATTTTATGGCGTGAGGACGAGCACCTGCCTGTTCGCTCACTCACTTTGAATACTGTCACATACGGGTTTGCCTCTGCAAGTTTTCTCGCTGCTAGGTGTTTGTGGCAACTAGGGGCTGAGTGCAAGGATCCTTTAGTTAAGACTATTATTCAAAACGATTTTTACTGTGATGACTTATTGACAGGAGCAGACTCTGAGTCTGAGCTGCTTCGCATACAAGCAGGAGTCTCACAGGCCCTGGCCTCAGGCTGTTTTAACTTGCGTAAATATCGCTCAAATTCAACCGCATTATTAAAATCTGATTTTATTAATAAACAAGACAATTTAGCGCTAAGCCAGGCCTGTCAAACACTTGGATTGGGTTGGAATCCAAGCGAGGATATTTTAAACTTCAACATTAACATTGACGACCTCAATGAGGCGGTCACTAAGCGAACAATCTTGTCCAAGACGTTTCAAGTGTTTGACCCTTTAGGCCTTTTAAGTCTATGCACTGTTAAGCCTAAGATTCTTATTCAAAGGTTGTGGGCGGCCAGTAAATCGTGGGATGAACCAGCTCCGCCTGAAATACGGCGCAACTGGGCGCGTTTCATAAAAAACCTACACCATATAAGAAATTTAAAGATACCCAGATTAGTTTTGAGTGACTCGCCGTCCACAATTGAGGTGCATTCCTTCTGCGATGCATCATTGTCCGCATATGCTGCGTGTATCTATGTAAGGTCTATTTCTGGCTCGGGTGAGCCGCAAGTAGACCTGCTGTGTGCGAAAGACAGGGTAGCGCCCATACGTCCAGTAACCGTGCCCAGGCTAGAGTTGGCTGGGGCCTTACTAGCAGCCAAGCTTTATGCCACTGTGGCTAAAGCACTAAGGCGACCTGTCTCTCGCACCATTTTCTGGACAGACTCTGCAGTTGTACTTGCTTGGCTAAAGGCGGACATTTCACAATTAAAGACGTTTGTAGCTAACAGAGTCGCTGCTATAAATGAGCTCGTCCCTGGAGCGGACTGGAGACATGTGCCTACTAACCAGAACCCTGCAGACCTAGCGAGTCGAGGGGTGGACCCGCAACATGTCTCCAGCGCTGCTCTGTGGTGGCATGGCCCGGAGTTCTTACTTAAATCTGAAAATGAATGGCCAAAGCTCGACTCTGTCAAACCCGAGGTTCTGCCGGAGGTCAAGCTCACAAATTTAGTTACAGCCGTAGAGCCTGAGCCTTGTATCATAGATTTTGATAGGTTTTCTAAATATAAAAGGCTACAGCGTACTGTAGCTTACGTACATCGCTTCATAAATAACTGTCAGCCTAGTCAGCCTAAGCTGACAGGCGAATTAACGTCACAAGAGCTTACAAACTCGCTTCAAGCGTTAGTGAAACTTGCGCAACAGCAATTATTCCCTGACGAATTGGAAATATTGCGTAAAAATAAAACATTAAGTTCTAAATCTAACATTGCGTCTCTGACGCCCTTTATTGACTCACAAGGTATCTTGCGAGTCGGGGGGAGGCTGGATGCTTCTGATTATAGCTATGACAAGAAGCATCCCATGTTGTTGCGTGCGAAACACACACTCACCAAACTCATATTTAAACATGAACACACACGTCTCTTGCATGCGGGGCCGCAGCTTATTTTGTCTTCAATTCGAGACATCATATGGCCGGTTGGAGGCAGGAACCTCGCACGAAGCACGGCCCGCAATTGTGTCACTTGCAGCCGCGCCTCTGGCAAAACGTTAAAAAATATAATGGGTAATTTGCCAGTGCAGCGTATAGAAGTTGATTTGCCATTCACGACAACAGCGGTAGATATGGCCGGACCGTATTTAATAGCGGATCGCAAGGGTCGCGGCTGCAAAATAACTAAATGCTATATGTGTTTATTTATATGTCTAAGATATAAATGTGTTCATTTGGAAGCCGTAAGCGATTTGTCTAAAGATGCATTCGTATTGGCCCTCCGCAGGTTTATCGCCCGCCGCGGCAAGCCTGCGGAAATAATTTCGGATAATGCAAAAAACTTTGTTTCAGCTGCAAAGGAAATAAACGAGTTTATGAAACTATATAAAAATGAAATAACACAGTTTGCAGCTGATCAAAATATACGATTCATGTTCACACCCGCTTACGCTCCGAACTTCAATGGCTACGTGGAAGCTGGCATTAAAAGCGCTAAATTTCATCTAAAACGGATTCTCGGCAATAGTCACCTCACATTCGAGGAATTGTCCTCGTTATTTAGCCAGATAGAAGCCATTTTAAACAGCAGACCACTTTGTCCACTCTCTCCCTCCCCCCTCGATTTTACCCCCCTTACTCCCGGGCACTTTCTCGTCTCCAGGCCGCTGACGGCGCCGCCGGTCCCGCCGCTGCAAGACCACAAGCCGCACCGCCTGGACCGCTACCTCCGGCTGGAGCAGCTGCGCCAGCACTTCTGGTCCCGCTGGTCGACCGAATACGTCTCCGAGTTACAACAGCGCGGCAAGTGGCGCGAGCGCCGGCGCGACCTGCAGCTGGGAGAGCTCGTGCTTATAAAGGACGACGGCCTGCCGCCGCTGCTGTGGCGCATGGGCCGCGTTGCTAGATTGTATCCAGGCAAGGACGGCGTTCCACGAGTCGCAGACATAAACACTGCCAGAGGTGTAGCCAAAAGGGCTCTCAACCGAATTTGCCCTCTGCCCATGGAAGAAAGGGATTCCTGAAAGACGGGCTTTCAGCGGCCCGGAGTATGTTGCAGCTTGCAACACCGCGACACTGATTGCGGCCAATTGGAGCACATCATCTCGCGCATGCGCACAGCAGCGCCAAAGTTCGCGTATAAAGCCGCGGACGCGCCGCCATTGCGTTCCTTTTTTGCTAACCAAAATACACACACGCGCGTCGCTTTAAACATTTATAACCTGTAATCTTCTTACAAAGTAAAAACTTGAAATGGTAAAAACCTTTTTATTTAAACATCAATCTATGTCCTAAACACCTCAAACGTTTACAGACGGTTTGGTGCAACCCTCCCTTAGGGTGGGGGATTCTTTGAAACTAGCTGAATTTTGTTATACTTAGGCTCGGTTTTATAAACATCAGTTAGAACTTACGTCGGTTAGTTATGTCTAAAAATGTAGTTGTCAAAGTTATAGCTCTCCCCGCCAGAATGAGTGAGGGGGATTTGATTAGATACGTAAAGATTTCGAGCGAATGTAAAGTAAATGTAAATGTTATTATCCATGCCAAAAATAATAGTTAGATCTACCTTACGTAAGTTTGACACTTTATACTTATAATCAATCACCTATTTAGCATGAAGATGGTATTAAACTTTGTACTACATACAGAGTAGTCCAAATTCAGATGGTTAATACATACCCATTTTATTTAGCCGAATTGAAGGCAAAGGTTCCGAACTAACCTATGCATAATAATTTTAAGCGGCGAAATATGTGACTGTGACGAATACTTTATTTCAGGTTATAATTTCCAGCGTCGAGCACGGCAGCACGGCATCCTTATATTCTTACATTAAAGTCACTGCTCCCACATAAAGCCGTGAGATCCATACCGCTCGCCGCCGTCGAATCCCAAATGCGCAAAAGAAATATGATACAAGAACTTATCTGTCAAATATGGTATTAGATTGATGCTCGACGAAGTACCCCCAGCGGAATACGCGTTCGGAGATCCGTTTTACCACTTGGGAGTAAAGAACTTCAATAATAAATGTATAAGAAATGTTTACTTTTTGCTTGTTACGAAGCGATGACTGGTGGTGGTCGGTTGATTTATGTACGGTGTTGGCCGGATTTGCCCATCCAACATCCAAGTATAGTATTAGTAACACCTAATGGTCTTTTCACTTCTCATACTCGAAAAGAGTGTCATATTAGGCTTATCAAGCGGGGCTAAAGTAGTACATTTAACCCCTAGGGAAAATATGAATACCTATATACTTTTATGATTAATAAAACATTTTAATTTGACCAATAAAAATACTTCACCATATTAATTACACCAATCACAAAATACACCGACAGCAAATCGGAACGTTGATATAGACTTTGTTCAACTAATTTAAGAAATACATTAGGTCTTTTAATTTTTAGTCCCTATTTCGACCACTATGCATCTGAGTCAAAGACTTATTTTAGATCCTTGTCATATAATCTAATATTTTTGAAACGCGAATGCCCTTAAATGAGCAAGGGAATAATTCTAAATCTCTCTACGTCTCAGTTATCATGAATACAATCTGAAAGATTGAACATTTTGTAAAACATTTCGAAAACATGCTTTTGATTAGGTCGTATTTAACTTAAAATTTGCGATTACTTCTACACGTAAGCAATTCATTTATCCAATATGTAAACGTTTGATATTCCGAAATAATCATTTAATTTTGACATTATGATTTTTTATTGCAATTCAGCAAGTTGTTCCACGCGCGGACAAAGGGAGCGGCATATCGAACCGACTTCCTACAGGTGAGCGAGTAAGTTATAAATTTGGGAGCACCACGGGGCTGAAACAATCACTTCGACAGTAGAGTAAAGCCAACTCGTAAGAGATCTTATCGGTTAAAATACTCTCGTCTATTTAGGATATTTTCTGTATGAATTGACGTGTATCTTTATATTTTATCAACATTATAGAATGTTTCTGTTGCGGCCTCAAGAGGTAATATCATATATTATATATATTTTTTTGCAAACTCATATATTGATGTGGTATAAATAAACGGTAGGTATGTCTCTAAGGCATGAATTGGTAAATTATGAGATTTTTCAAAAGCAAGAGACCCAAAATAAATTATTTTTCGGATATATGTTGATTATACCCGTATAGGTATCGCCTGGTTTGTTAGTGTCAAAACACAATTGCTTCTTGACTGGTTTGGGTGTTATTTGGCCCCATTATAGTGAAATTTTAGTTTAAATACTAAATGGACTTATATGCTTTTGCGGGAGGTGTATATCCTTAATACAGGGTGAAATTGAGGATGGAATCAAAATAAAATGTATCCGACTCTACAAATGATCGCCTTCTCAATGCAATCGTAGTTACATCGTATAACACAAGTTTATTTTTGTCAAATACGTTCCAGTAAAATAATAAGTATTCGGTACTTTAATCATGGTCTACCTATAACTTTTAAGAAAATTAAGAAAAAAAAATCGGGGTGCAATCTGTGTCAGAAATCGTATTGTTTGCCATGTTTTAATGAAAAACACTTTAAGTAATTATTCTTATCATTCTTCGTAATAAATTTGTCGATTTGATTTATTTGTTTTATTGTCCCATCCCTATTATTATATTTTACTAGTGCATTACCAGGTCCAAATAACACGGCATACCTTTTTATTGGTGCTTTAACAGGTCTGGTAAACCTGGTATTTCTTTTCTTTAAAAAAGGCATCAAATTTCTGTCCAATTCCCGAGCGAAGGTAGGTTCAAGTATGTCCACTAATGAACTTTGTACACGCGAAATTTCATTCATTCAATCTTAATATTGTTGATCTTGGGTCCACATTTCTATGAATGGCTTTCACCAGGCCATTAAAGCCTAGTTCGCATACAATGAATACTTACTACCAGACAGAAAATACCTGGCATCGCATGGTACGCTAGGTACAAAAAATCAGTCTCGCAGTTAACGTGTTAATGGACATGTATATTTCCTTGTGTGTATTTATGTTTTGTGTATCAGAAATATATTGTGTTTTGTAGTACAAACGTTTTGTGTACCAATAGTTGCGCTAGTGAGCCTAATGTTATAATTTATTGTTCACTTACTCGTGTAGTTAATTATTTTGTGTATTTAGGATATGGGCAAGAGGGTTTTTCGTTGTGTCTACTAGCATTTTCCTCTAAATTTGGCCTAGGTCAAGCAAAGTAGACACCAAATAAGGTTACCACTAGTCATATTCGGTTAAATAATCAAGAGCTTCGATTAAATACCAAATAATATCAATCAATAAATTTACTTTGACTTAAACTCTAACTATTTGTTTACTTTACAAACCCTTCCTAATAGCTCAGACCTTTATTTCAATCAGTTAATTACATTTCAGTTATTAATCTATTCATCCAGTATGGTAAGTGAGCTAGGCATATTCTAGTGGCGCCGCCCAATACCGTTTCACCGTCAAGGTTACGCCATCTCATCTCGAACAGGTTTAGACTATTCACCAGATGACTGAATCGGGAGTGGTGGTTCCCTCATGGAAAAAGAGACTTATACACATATCCTCCAGTGCTTCAAGGCTCAGAAAACCGAACTCGCCCCAGTATTCGTCATGTTGGACTTTCATTGTATACCGCAGCGAGCGCCGGCACACACTGGCTACCGAGTTACCCAAATATTCGTCCGTGCGCCGACCGACGAATGGCCACACCCGCTAAAATTGCATTGGAAACCGAAATTTATACCTCGGGATTTAGATATTTAGGGCGGGTTGCACCAACGTTAACTATGGCGCCGGCAGCTGTCATCCCATAAAAACTTGTCAAACTTTCCATACAATCGGATTACAACGAACACCTCAAACGATTACAGACGGTTTGGTGCAACCCTCCCTTAGGGTGGGGGATTCTTTGAAACTAGCTGAATTTTGTTATACTTAGGCTCGGTTTTATAAACATCAGTTAGAACTTACGTCGGTTAGTTATATCTAAAAATGTAGTTGTCAAAATTATAGCTCTCCCCGCCAGAATGAGTGAGGGGGATTTGATTAGATACGTAAAGATTTCGAGCGAATGTAAAGTATATGTAAATGTTATTATCCATGCCAAAAATAATTGTTAGATCTACCTTACGTAAGTTTGACACTTTATACTTACAATCAATCACCTATTTAGCATGAAGATGGTATTAAACTTTGTACTACATACAGAGTAGTCCAAATTCAGATGGTTAATACATACCCATTTTATTTGGCCAAATTGAAGGCAAAGGTTCCGAACTAATCTATGCATAATAATTTTAAGCGGCGAAATATGTGACTGTGACGAATACTTTATTTCAGGTTATAATTTCCAGCGTCGAGCACGGCAGCACGGCATCCTTATATTCTTACATTAAAGTCACTGCTCCCACATAAAGTCGTGACATCCATACCGCTCGCCGCCGTCGAATCCCAAATGCGCAAAAGAAATATGATACAAGAACTTATCTGTCAAATATGGTATTAGATTGATGCTCGACGAAGTACCCCCAGCGGAATACGAGTTCGGAGATCCGTCTTACCACTTGGGAGTAAAGAACTTCAATAATAAATGTATAAGAAATGTTTACTTTTTGCTTGTAACGAAGCGATGACAGGTGGTGGTCGGTTGATTTATGTACGGTGTTGGCCGGATTTGCCCATCCAACATCCAAGTATAGTATTAGTAACACCAAACGGTCTTTTCACTTCTCATGCTCGAAAAGTGTATCATATTAGGCTTATCAAGCGGGGCTAAAGTAGTACATTTAACCCCTAGGGAAAATATGAATACCTATATACTTTTATGATTAATAAAACATTCTAATTTGACTAATAAAAATACTTTACCATATTAATTACACCAATCACAAAACACACCGACAGCAAATCGGAACGTTGATATAGACTTTGTTCAACTAATTTAAGAAATACATTAGGTCTTTTAATTTTTAGTCCCTATTTCGACCACTATGCATCTGAGTCAAAGACTTATTTTAGATCCTTGTCATATAATCTAATATTTTTGAAACGCGAATGCCCTTAAATGAGCAAGGGAATAATTCTAAATCTCTCTACGTCTCAGTTATCATGAATACAATCTGAAAGATTGAACATTTTGTAAAACATTTCGAAAACATGCTTTTGATTAGGTCGTATTTAACTTAAAATTTGCGATTACTTCTACACGTAAGCAATTCATTTATCCAATATGTAAACGTTTGATATTCCGAAATAATCATTTAATTTTGACATTATGATTTTTTATTGCAATTCAGCAAGTTGTTCCACGCGCGGACAAAGGGAGCGGCATATCGAACCGACTTCCTACAGGTGAGCGAGTAAGTTATAAATTTGGGAGCACCACGGGGCTGAAACAATCACTTCGACAGTAGAGTAAAGCCAACTCGTAAGAGATCTTATCGGTTAAAATACTCTCGTCTATTTAGGATATTTTCTGTATGAATTGACGTGTATCTTTATATTTTATCAACATTATATTTATTTATTATTTATTATTTATTTATTAAAACAGTTTACAAAAACTTATAAATAAATACCTCGTCCCACAAAACTGTTTTCACAGTTTGTCTGTGGGATCCGTGAGTCTATTACATTATATTTTCTTCGTAAGAGTTCTTATCGGTTAAAATACTCTCGTCTATTTGGGATATTTTCTGTATGAATTGACATGTATCTTTATATTTTATCAACATTATAGATTATGTCTGTTGCGGCTTCAAGAGGTAATATCATATATTATATTTTTTTTTGCAAACTCGTATATTGATGTGGTATAAATAAACGGTAGGTATGTCTCTAAGGCATGAATTGGTAAATTATGAGATTTTTCAAAAGCAAGACACACAAAATAAATTATTTTTCGGATATATGTTGATTACACCCGTATAGGTATCGCCTGGTTTGTTAGTGTCAAAACACAATTGCTTCTTGACTGGTTTGGGTGTGATTTGGCCCCATTATAGTGAAATTTTAGTTTAAATACTGAATGGACTTAGTCTGAGGGAGGTGTATATCCTTAATACAGGGTGAAATTGAGGATGGAATCAGAAGAAAATGTATCCGACTCTACAAATGACCGCCTTCTCAATGCAATCGTAGTTACATCGTATAACACAAGTTTATTTTTGTCAAATACGTTCCAGTAAAATAATAACCGAATACTTAAATCATGGTCAACCTATAACTTTTAACAAACGTTATATGAGGGATGACAAAATGTTACTTGGTATAGGGTGACCAAGTTGTACGATTTATTTTTCTGTTAATAATTTGAAAACAAATATAGTCAATACTGTTAGTAGAAACTTAAAAATAACATCATTACCATTATTAGGACTACCATAAAAGTACGTATTTAAGTTAAAGTTCATGTTACCAAAAGGCACTTGCAACAAACTGAAAAGGCAATATGCAAATAGTATATTTTCATAGGCTTTAGAGTTTATATTTAAATAATTAGTTCTTTACTTTAGGGTCCTATGATCTTAACATTACCATGAGTAGTAACGGGTCATATCGGACCACCAACAATACAAAAATTGCAATAGGATGCAGACGCGGGTACATATGCAGAGTTCAGGTGGTTCTGGGATAGGCTATGTTGGAGCGCTTCAAGGAAATGAGGACGTATATCTTCACAGTATTATGACACACTTGATCAGTATAAGGTAGAAACTTACATTTGATGAGAATAACTTGCTTTTGGGTAAATGCTAAACTTAGAGAGGCACAGGTATAGGTATGACTATTGACTATGTAGTCGATTCAACGTGCGGCGATAGAAAGGGAAGAGTACAGTACAGCGCTTTGACAGCCAGTGTTGTTAGGGCTAGCGCGCAAGGGTTTCTTTTGTCAGTGTTTTTTTTTCTGAGTTTATTTGTAATCAGTGCATAACTTTTAGCAAATGTGTTCAGGTTTATAGGCATTTGGGTGTGTCCTCCAGTGAGGGCATCTATCCTTTCACATTCAATTACATAACGTCCTTCCTCTTCAATCGTTTAACATAACTTTGCATCGTTAGTTGTTGAGCGAGGCTGTTGGGGTGCTTTTCAAGCCTCCCCCGGTATCTCAGTCTGGTATTTTCAATTTCCTGATTTATATTCGCCATTCGCCATTCCAGGTGTTTGTGGATTTCGTCATTTTTAACATACCAAGGCACATTGCTGATGGTTCTGAGGATTATGTTTTGCATTCTTTGCAGGCATGATATATTGGAATCCGAGGCTCAACCCCACATTGAAGGCCGTATGTCCAGATAGGTTTTAAGGTTACCTTGTAGAGCAAAAGCTTGTTATCTACTGACAGCTTGCTATTCCGCCCGAGCAGCCAGAGGAGAGTTTACTTTTGTTAGTGTGAGATAAAAGTTTTTGTCATTGGTGAGTAGGGCTTGCAATATTCGGCCGTTCTTGTTATACGGATATTTCGAACACTAAAAATTCTAAAGTCCGGATATCTGAATAAAACGAATGATTTTCGAATATCATTTTTTGTCCATGAAAGTCAAATACATTTAAGTAAATATTGCAAAATATCATAAGGAATGCAATACACGATTCAGGTCTATGAATTATTACAACCATGGTCTAAGAAAACAAGGTCTGACAATAAGGATCGTGACACGAGGTCGAGTTGCCACTTTATAGTAACAAAACGGATAACTAAGGGAAAAAAATCTGCCGTTATCATGCAAAATAAATTGTATACGCATTAAAATTGGCATTTATTTGTGTAAGCACACAAAGTAGATCAAGTTGAACATGAATGTACTTAATAATTTAATAAAATACTCACAGAATACATGAAAGTCAGGGAGTATCATAATACACTACTGGCAACACTGCTTACTCACACATACGAGCGTCATGTCAGTCGCTTTGACGTTAACCGCGATCTCGCTTGGATGTACTGAATTGCATATATCGCTCTCGGTCGGTGTCAGTTTAAGCAGTAATTGCCAAACTTTTTTGCGGTGCCGTTGCTAATAAGAGTTGATGTAGGCCAGATTTTAAAATGGTAGGCTGTTCTATTCGGAACTGTAAGAGTAGAAGTGTTAAGGGCGGGACCTTATTGTTTTTTTTCACTTCCACAAAACGAGTCAGTAGCCAACGAATGGCTTCGCTATTGTGGATGGAAAACAACGAAAAAAAATGGTACACCGTACGACGTAAAATTCTTTGTTTTCTGTTTTCTTAATTTGTGCATTTTAATGTTGTTGGGGTCCTTTTTATTCAGTCAAAGCTGGGTCTATACTTTGGTATAGATGATTAGAATTCTTATTATTTTGCAGGGAGAGTATGTTCAAAGCACTTTTTACCTTCTGACTATTACAAGCCACTGCCGCAAATTGTCCTTAATCACTATCGACGACATGCAAGACAAGGCCAGATGCCATACCTTTTTTTGTCATTGTTGTAATTTTGTTTTTTATACAGTCGTTTAATATAATTTATATCCTATTTTTTTAAGTAAGAACTATTTTCCCCAAAATACAAAGTTTGAGAACCATCGATAGCAGGGAGTCCGAAGGTCGTGTCACCCACACTACTAAACGATGTGTCCGTTTGCCATACCTGGCGAAGTATATTATTGTACCATGATTACAACCAATTATATATAAAATTGCAGAATCTATCACGATACCGATATCTTGTGGCATTTATGCATGTGCCAAAATTCTTACGAATCTACGATTCATTTAAATTCGATTTATTAGATGTTAAAAATGAGTATTTAAAAGTAAACAGAGATAGGTTAGTTTTGTAGTTCCTGTTTTATCAACTCTTTGTATTGTATTGTATCCAAGAATTAATTCTGTGGTATTGTTTTCATGTAAACTAGATTCCAGCCTAGCTAGGATAATAGCGATTATCTCGGACATATAGCATTCGTCCCTTACTGTCAAGTATGTGAGACTTAGATTGTATGTATGCATCAATTGCTACACTTAACAAATTTATGATTATTAGAAAAATATTTTCGTTGTTTATTTTTTAACTGTAGAAATTTTAACACCTCAATGACCAGAACACACTAAATATACTTAAATGGTCTCATTTTTAGATAAGATTTTCTTCGTCCTGTGAAGTTTCACTTATGGACATGGATCAAATATATGGAATCCTTAAAAAAAGGTTTCCAATTATTTAAAGCACATGTTACATAATCGTGATTTTCGTAATCTCAATATAGGTGGTACCTACTACTATCTCTTGCACATAATTTGCTAATGTGTCAGATTAGGGTATTCTCCGAGCGTTCGAAACACTTGTTTTTAAACTTATTGTCAACTCGCGACTCACGATTATCTACGCAAAATTAGAACAGTCGGCGAGAACATTGATCAAATGAAACCCAGACCCAATATAGGCAATATAGGTTTACGCTTTTTACAAAATTTGACCCTAATCATTGTCTCGTTTAACATTATTTAATGAAACTTAAATGCTGAAGATTAATCCATCCAATTTTAATTATTAATTTTACAATTTTAGTGTGTATCCTTGTACACAATTTGTATGTAGGTTAAGGTGTTTCAAACAATTCTCAAAAATAAACATTAAACGAAATTGTAATGTAGTGTAACAAAACAGAACATAAGTGTAACGTCTTTCTCATCTCATCTCCTACACACTTTTATGCAATAAATATTTTCTATTCTATCGTCCAAAAACTGTGAATTGTATTGTTATGTATCAATATGTGTAAACTTCGGTACAATTTAAACTTCTAAATTACAAAAGACGGAATGATGCAGATCATAAAGTTCCTAAATCAGTCAATATTCTTTAAAAATGTGTGTAAAGTTAAAGTACTATCTGTTTAGGTATTCGAAATATTCGTTTTATCCGCGTAAACAGTGTCTCCATATCCGAATACCAAAATCAAGCGGATATTCGAATAAAACGAATATTCAGATATCCGGATTGCAAGCCCTATTGGTGAGTGCGCTCACGAAAGGTGGCAGTGACAAAACTTTTTTTTTAAATCGAATCGTCAATATGGTTATCAAACTAATCGCTAAATGGCGGGCTAAATGCACCACAATATTGTTACCCGTGCGCGCGCTGCTATGAAAATCTACTACTTCCTACTTCCGACTAATAATTTCTTATTTCATGACTACACATTCCGACAGAACCTACATTAAAAAAAAAGTAAAAGCAAAGTGTTAATTTGTGTAATAAACCATTATTTTGCGATAATTCTGGTTTACGATAAACTGCGCATATTGATGCCATCGTGAAATGTTGCGAGCTGTTAATATATATGTTATTAAGAAAAATATAGTTTATACGCTTCCTATCATTAAAAAAATTAAACATAAAAGTAGGTTGTCTAAAGTCAGAATTGTTAAATACTAGGCAGCTAGCCTATGATTTCCATACTGCCCTACGGCAAACTAAAGAAGCGGGGTGAATATATAAAGGAAGCTAAACCATTTTTCCCATATCATTATTCCTCAAACAGTCGTCAACTAAAGTTTAAAATGATCAAGGCATTTCTCGAAAGCTTAGAAGATCCAAATAGACTTCTTTTAGGCCCAAACTATTGGATTATGAACAAAATTGGGCTGCTGCTTCCCAAGAAATTCCAACAGAAAGTTTGGAATTTTATGCACGTGATTGGGGCATTTTGCTTATTTACACAGTACATGGAACTCTTCAAAATACGATCAGATAAAGATCTCGTCTTAACGAATATGATGCTTTCTATGATGAGCCCTATGGTTGTCATCAAAGCAAACAGTATTGTATTTTGGCAAGACAATTGGCGTCAAGTCTTCGATTATATAACTATTGCTGATACATTTGAAAGGAACAATCAGGATAAAACTAAATCTAATATTATCAACTCTTACACAAAGTATTGCCGCCGTGTAACCTACTTCTACTGGGCTTTCTCGTATAGCACCGTCGCCATTATTGCTATAACGCCATTAATCAAATATTACTCATCTCTTGAATTTCGGGAAGGTTTACGAAACGGAACCGAACGTTTTCCCCACATCTTCAGCTCATGGATGCCTTTTGATAAAGAGAACTTCCCAGGAAGCTGGATCACTGTTTTGTGGCATATATGCATACTTATATATGCGTCGTCTATAATTTCTGCTTTTGATACTAGCGTCATAGTGGCTCTAGTATTTTTTGGTGGAAAATTAGATTTACTACGCGTAAGATGCAGGGAGATGCTGGGCAAGAATGGAGTAGGAGTTAGTGACAAACAAGCAGACACAGCGATTAGACAAATCCACCAAATGCATGTGCTACTTTTGAAGTAAGTTCTTTTTCCATTTGATATCTACCTATTTACTAAATTAATTCTTTATTTAGGGCAGTAATACAAAGAATGTCTCGGATCGCATGTATTCGACGCCCGAGCTAAAGGCAAGGGCGAAAAGTAAATATGCGATTTGAGGCTTTCACCGCGTTTCTCAATAGCCTGGCCCCAGCCGCGTGACGTACACAAGAAGATCCTCATGCAGTGGAACGGCCCCGGCGAAAGCCATATTGCCGATAACTAAGGAGGTTAGCTTCAAGGTAAGTCAGCAGCTTTCTGTTCAGATCTATCTCCATTATATTATAGAGAAGGGGGGTGGTTATTATTTTTATATTATATTTCTCCTATGGGACATCACGGCACAATGTCCAGTCCTTTTGGAAGGCGTTCATGGGGATACAGATCCAATGCGAAGAGGCCCCTTTGAAATACAATAATGTATTGGGATGTGTACACCTAGCGGATACTATTTCTGCCTGCACTATTGAGGAATAGAATAGAAGAGAATAAAATAAAAATTAAATTATATAAAAAGTACAATGTAAAACAATATTTACGAAGCATAAAATCATTATTTAAATCTAACCTAGTGTGCCGCCGGCAGCGAGGCGAAGTACCTCCTGACTATCCGCAACGTGTCCAGGAGTAACGCCTTCTGTATCTGACCCTTGACTCGGTCTTTTAGCGAGAGTCTCTTGAGATGTTAGTCGAGACTCTTCGCTACTAGACCGTACGCATTATTATTTATATTATTGTTATTATTAATAATAATGGGGGTGATGGCGACAGAACGATAATAGCAGGGATCGGCAAAATTACCGATACTAATTACTGATTGCAATTTCCAGGATGCCGGTACGGTATTTGTCTTGAGCGTGTAAGAACAGGAGACAACTTGGGAGTACAGTCTTTCAGAAACCTTGTAGGTACATGAAAGTGCTGGCCGTCAAAAGCAGTCACGTAAAATAAGTTATACCTAGACGTCTGGTGCATTGCACAATAATAAATATGCTGATGTTACATATGTTTACTTACAGTACTTATTGGTTAATCACGCTATCAATTGGTAGCAGAGCGTGGTTGCTCGCGCCTCTATAGTAAATAAACAATACTCAAAATGGTATCGAGGAGTTAGTTATCCTAATACGGACCCGCTGACCAAGTCAAATTATGTCACATGTTGCTTATAAGCGCAAGCCGTCTTAATTAAGAATGGTTATTGGGATATATGCTACCCAACACGGATGCGGCAACGAACACGGAGTTCGAAAAGGAAGACCTAAAGGCAAGAGCTGAAATCTATTTTTAAAAGACGTTTTTCAAAGACACATTGCCCAATCCCGACTACCTGAGATTAACACTGAAACCGGAGTACCGGTCTCAATTAGTTGTCAGAAGAAGCCCCTGGCAATTTGGTGTATATCCGTCAATATCAGGTACCCGCGTCGCAACATTCACCAGCTGGTTGACATCCCGCGGCAGGGCAGCGCGCTTCTTTCCGAGCATAATTGGTTTCCTGATACGGGAATAGCCACTCGCTATTAAGGAAGTCAGAGTCACTTTGACGTGGGATACCGTTGTTGGGAAAGATCAGTCGTTTCAGTGAGGTTGTCAAAAAGTCTGGTTGTCTCCTGGTTACAATACGGAAAACGATAATTAGGTTGCGGCGACACTGTCACCTACCAAAGCCGCATTATTTCCTCACGGGAAAACCCATATCGTGCATATTGCATTGTCTGTGCTGCCGGCGCCTAAATAACTAATCGGCGCGCACCGGACGCGCGAGAGCAGATGTGCAGTCGCTTTGATTGACGTACTCCATAAAGATGGACAATATGGCCGACACGTCACTTCCGCGACGCGAGCCACACAGACTTGCAACAAGAGAACGGGACACGATTTTCCGCCATTCTCTTCAATAGCGTGACCTTGTTGTCATCATCATCATCATCATTTCAGCCGAAAGACGTCCACTGCTGAACATAGGCCTCCCCCAAGGCTCGCCATTCAGACCGGTCGTTTGCCGTTCGTTTCCACCGGATTCCCGCGACCTTCACCAGGTCATCACTCCACCTTATCGGAGGCCTACCGACAGCTCGTCTTCCGGTGCGTGGACGCCACTCAAGCAGTTTCTGGCCCCATCGACCGTCAGTCCTGCGAGCAATGTGCCCTGCCCACTGCCACTTAAGTCTCGCAATTTTGAAGGCTATGTCGGTGACCCCAGTTCTGCTACGGATAGCTTCATTCCGAATTCTATCACGCAGATAAACCCCGAGCATAGCTCTTTCCATTGCTCTTTGGGTGACCTTGAGCTTTCTTATGAGACCCATAGTTAGCGCCCATGTCTCGGATCCATATGTCATCACTGGCAACACACACTGGTCAAAGACTTTGCTTTGACCTTGTTGTATCAACATATTAATACCGTGCTTGAGAACACAGAATTACACAGCCACTGCCACTGCAAAAACATAGTGTTTTTGCAGTGGCAGTGGCTGTGTATTCATTCATTAATTCATCGGAGACTCGGGATGAATCCCGATTCCCGACAAGGTAACGGCCCTAATTCCATTAAGCATGAAGATGCCGGTCGATTACTCTATGAAAGTAAAATGCTTGTGCGAACTTATGTCATTTACTCATCAAATCTAACAATAATTGGGAACAATGAAATGCTCATAATAAAATCAATTCTTGGAACATCCTTCCCTTCTGTACTGTACGCCTAACATAAGATGCACACTGATCTCGCGCGGCGACATAATTTTCTTTATTTTGTGTCCAAAAATTTACAGCAAAGAGCTGATAACTAAAAGGAGGCTTAGGTACTTCACCTTAACAAAAAGGAGGTCGCCACAAAACAATTTGAAACCATCAGTAAAGCCCGACCAGAAATATATGACCATTGTCAAGAGGGTGCTATTATTCTCATTTGTTTAGTTGGAATAATGACGTCTTGACTCGTTCACCCGTTCGTTGTATTTCTGATGTTAATATTGAAATGTTTTGTAGCGAAATAGTTTAATACCCTAAAATTTTTCTAAAATGTTATTATATACGTTATTCATAATGTTCTGCTCTTGACAAGGAATCGTTTTGATCATTTATTATTTAATATTCAACACTTTACTATTATTCAAATAAACCACCTCAGTGACACTGACAGCAGTGACATCATATAATTAAAATTATTGCCATTGTAAGAAATTAGTTCCAATGAAATGTTTCTGGTCGGGCGTTCGTAGAAGGCACTATAGCGATTTTAAATCTTTTTAGGGTTCCGTACCAAAATGGTAAAAAAGGAACCCTTATGATTTCACTTTGCCTGTCTGTCTGTCACATCGCTAAATATCTCAAGAGCTACTTATGCTATCGATTTGAAATTTGGAATAGTTATAAAGAAGGGACGGGGGGGAACCTAGATGCATAGAATATGTTATTATTCAATTATTTTTTGTTTGTGAAAAATGACCGATAGTAGGTACTAGGTACTTCAAATTGTGAACATGAAAGGGCTTGAGTGCAAATTCTTACACATTTTTTTTACGGTAATTTTCGATTTATGAAGGAAAATGTAAATACAAACCCTCCTTATCTCCGAACTTTACCAAGGAAAAAATATGAAATTATTACATAAAATTGATATTAATGTATATTTTACAGGAAAAATATAACTATATAGCTCTATCTAGTTTCGATTTTTTTTATCATCAAAAAACATTTGTACAAATTTAGTTTGTAATTTAATCACGTTTGCATGTATTTTTGTTTTATAAATTCCTACGCGGTTATGTTAAAAGTACCTACTTTCAAATAAAGAAAAAAAATTGAAATCGGTTCACGTGATAAAGAATTTTCCTTGAAAAACCGCCTTACATACTTAGTTATTCAGTTTCTCAAATTTCTAACAAAATTCACCGATAGATGGCGCTGTGCCCATGGCCTTCAATTTCTACCCCACATGTAGGCGACTCGTTCCAATGTCTAACTTTGTTATTTATTTCTTATTTTCTTTATATTTTAATAAAATTGAGGGTGGATGGAAGTCAGAGTGGTATGTGCCGCCTATGTCGTATCAGGGGAGGGATCTGGGCAATCGGGGATATTATTGGCTGTGAGGCAGTCAGTCCCTCAGAAACATTACGCGCTAAGACACACGCTTATCGCCGTCCAACCAGTCTTTCGTTTTTTCTTTTATATATCTGCATATTCTTCACCCCGTTCCCTACACCACGCATGGTGTTGAGAGTTTCCTGAATTCATTAGGTTGGAACCGGTACCTATCTGTGTACGGAACCCTCGATGCGCGAGTCGAACTCGTACTTGACCGGTTTATTTATTATATTTGCAGACACTCCAGATTGTTAAACTCTGTTTTGTCACCTGTAATGTTCGTCTACACGGTGCTGTGTTCACTACTGATCTGCTCTAGCGCCTATGCAGTTACCGTACGTTGATTCTGAATTTATATTATTATGTCCATTTTATAATATCATTATGTGCAATAAATAATTTGTGTTAAAGTCAGCCATTGACATTTTTTAAATTGTTTAGCTGATTATTTAGTTACTTTGGTCTTTCAAAGCCTAAAGAAACTAAAAAGGTATACTTCTGCTTAAACGTTTTTGAAAAAAAGTATATTAGATTAAATTGAATTCCTGATTACTTTTTTAATGTTATCACAAGTTTTTTTTTTCAGTCTGCTTCAAGCATAGCGCAAAAGATTGTTATTACCGAGTATCTGGGTTTTGGTATTGCGCAGCTGTTTGTATTTTGTTGGCATTGTAATACTGTTATTTATAAAGTAAGTTATTTACAATGGGTTTAGTTAGTAACTTTCACGTTGTTTTGTCGTAGTCGTCGTATTGTAATTAATACAAATGTTGTAAATACCGAATCTTCTTTCTATTCTTTCATAATATGTTATTTGTCTAATGAACATCGTTTTGCACTCCTTCGTTGTTTTTTAAGAATCATTAAGTAATCACGTCTCTAAGCTCCAGTATCGCTTGTAAAATCATTATCACATTGCCAAACTATTTAATTACCCTTATAAAATGAATTTTTGTGTCAGTTTGTCCGAAGTGTACAGGATAAATGTTAATAGAGTTTATTCTTTTAGAGTAATGAAGCACGGCTCGGACCATACGAGAGCGACTGGTGGGCAGCCAGTCTTAAACAACGGAACAAAGTGCTGATTCTGCAGGGGCAAATGTCAATCGAGCACGTGTATACCGCGGGACCTTTCACTAACCTCACGCTAGCCACATTTGTTACGGTGATTTTTACTATTACGCTTATTACATTTCTGTCAAATTTATGAAAATAATAATATATCTCTATATGGTAAATAAACTTATGGTGGAACACCTCCCACTTATATGCCTAATTTTACTTCAAGGCAAAAACTGATACATCTTTAGTAAAATGCAATTGAAATATCTAACTTAAACGTGAACAACAATAAGTTTCTGACATCGCGTTAACCCCCGAAAAATAAGTTTATAAAACAATCAGTGTTGTCTATAATAGGTATAATACTTTGTTACAAGAAACTTCAATTCAGTGTATTAAGTGACATCCACTTTATTACGACACGAACGTCTTAAGACACTTTAATTTTCAACATTTGTCGTCCTTGTAGACCGTATAAAGGCTTTTTGAAATATGAAATCATATATGGAAAAGGCGCAAAGTAATCTATTAGATGGACTGCCTAACAAATATGCAATAAGTAACATATTTATTACAGTCAATTTTACTGCATTGAAATTGTAACGGAGTTCTAACTTTTTTTTTCAGATTTTGAAAGCCGCTTACAGCTATTACACGTTAATCAATAACAAATGAATTCTTAATCAATAAGCGTACTCGTATTATTTGCTTCTTAACTTGCGTTACATAGTTTATTTAAAGTAAATAGCTAATTCTTAGAACGTATTGATTAATGGTATTAACAACAGTTGTTTTTATCTTCTTATGTGATAGTTTCTTTAGCATTTTCATTCTCATGTTAAGACAGCTTTCTGCACCAAATCGTATTGTTTAATTTGCTTGTCCCAAATAATGAAAATATTTACACGGATACTTAATAGAAGCAATTTCAAATTTAGAATACACGTAAGTACACGAATAAATGAGTTAATTGTATTTTCATTCTATATATCTGTATTATTTTTTCACCTGTTTCGATTAGTTCCCTTCTAGCGATACCTTAAACGCCTTGATCGGAGATCTAGAATATAAAAAGTTTGTACATACTTACCCAAGCCGAGCTGTAGAGGTGGAGACAAATTTCTAATAAATTAACTTACTACTTGGAAGCATTAATTAGAAACCTTTCCTTGTTGTATACTAAATCGTTCCTATTGCTATTCCGCTTCGATTACCTGTACATATGTTTAGTTCAATCCGCCTGCAAACGACACGCAGGTTCGTGTAAATCGTAGTAAAAATGAGTTTTTTCAACAACTTATTACTTACTTTCTTCTAAACTTCACTGACCCCATTTGATAGGACATTCGCTCCAGAGTAAAGGAGATTGCCACAACTACTAAGGACAAATCTGCCGCCATTGTCACCTCTGGTCTCTCGGAAACCGTCTTATGATGTGGCTCTCTCTATTCAACTGGCTCGCGAAAAGGAGTCCAATGCTGCCACTACCCCCAAGTCTGTCGTTGACTACGTGATTGTGCCTTCATACAACGAGTTTCATGGGAACTAATTCTTCATCTTGGATAATGTCTTAGAGGGAAAACGTATCCTCACCTTTGGTACCAGCCTCAATCTCTCTGGACTCGCTGATTCGCAACACTGGTTCGCTGATGGGACCGTCAAGGTTACGCCAGTGTTCCAGTGCCTCTTTCCATACAATCGGATTACAACGAACACCTTAAACGATTAGACGGTTTGGTGCAACCCTCCCTTAGGGTGGGGGATTCTTTGAAACTAGCTGAATTTTGTTATACTTAGGCTCGGTTTTATAAACATCAGTTAGAACTACTTACGTCGGTTAATTATGTCTAAAAATGTAGTTGTCAAAATTATAGCTCTCCCCACCAGAATGAGTGAGGGGGATTTGATTAGATACGTAAAGATTTCGAGCGTATGTAAAGTAAATGTAAATGTTATTATCTATGCCAAAAATAATAGTTAGAACTACCTTACGTAAGTTTGACACTTTATACTTATAATCAATCACCTATTTAGCATGAAGATGGTATTAAACTTTGTATTACATACAGAGTAGTCCAAATTCAGATGGTTAATACATACCCATTTTATTTGGCCAAATTGAAGGCAAAGGTTCCGAACTAACCTATGCATAATAATTTTAATCAAAATACTTCACCATATTAATTACACCAATCACAAAACACACCGACAGCAAATCGGAACGTTGATATAGACTTTGTTCAACTAATTTAAGAAATACATTAGGTCTTTTAATTTTTAGTCCCTATTTCGACCACTATGCATCTGAGTCAAAGACTTATTTTAGATCCTTGTCATATAATCTACTATTTTTGAAACGCGAATCCCCTTAAATGAGCAAGGGAATAATTCTAAATCTCTCTACGTCTCAGTTATCATGAATATAATCTGAAAGATTGAACATTTTGTAAAACATTTCGAAAACATGCTTTTGATTAGGTCGTATTTAACTTAAAATTTGCGATTACTTCTACACGTAAGCAATTCATTTATCCAATATGTAAACGTTTGATATTCCGAAATAATCATTTAATTTTGACATTATGATTTTTCAATGCAATTTTGCAAGTTGTTCCACGCGCGGTCAAAGGGAGCGGCATATCGAACCGACTTCCTACAGGTGAGCGAGTAAGTTATAAATTTGGGAGCACCACGGGGCTGAAACAATCACTTCGACAGTAGAGTAAAGCCAACTCGTAAGAGTTCTTATCGGTTAAAATACTCTCGTCTATTTAGGATATTTTCTGTATGAATTGACATGTATCGTTATATTTTATCAACATTATAAAATATGTCTGTTGCGGTCTCAAGAGGTAATATCATTAATTATATACATATTTTTGCAAACTCGTATATTGATGCGGAATAAATAAACGGTATGTCACTAAGGCATGAATTGGTAAATTATGAGATTTTTCAAAAGCTTCCTGAAGACACACAAAATAAATTATTTTTCGGATATATGTTGATTATACCCATATAGGTATCGCCTGGTTTGTTAGTACCAAAACACAATTGCTTCTTGACTGGTTTGGGTGTGATTAGTTTAGATCCGAGGCTTGGAAAGAGTTATCGTCTTTATCTGGGGTCTATCTAGCTAAAGAGTAGCGTTAAAACGGTATGAGCCGTATAAAAGTAGAATGTAGAGAAATGTATTATGGGCCGCTAGATGGTAGCGGTTAAAGGTACATTACATTAATACCTACTAAATCTGAAAGTGACACGAACAGCTGTCAAGTTGCCAAAACAACTCTTGGAGAGACTGTACCTCTGTATTTAAGGGGAAAGATTGCTTCGCTAGCAAAATCCCGCGTAACAAGGCACGGTGATCGGATATCTAGAAAAAGTTAGTAAATACCTACCCAAACCGAGGTGTACAGGTGGAGACAAATTTTCAATAAATTCATTTACTACTTGAAAGCACAACTTAGACACCTTTCCTTGTTTCCTCTGACACATTTAGTTTTCTTAACATTAAGTAGCAAATTGTTAACGGTAAATCATGTAAGTACCAGTAAGCCATTAACTCTACTATAGTCTATTGATTTTCGGTCAGCGTTATTAATGAACTATAAGCTATTGTGACACTAAATTTAGGTTTCTGCCATTTTTGAATTCAAAATATAATAAAAAAATTGTTCAAACAAAGAACGTAACACGAAATAAGCAAAATGGCGATCACTGAAGTCAAACGGAAGTGACAGTGACATGTGATTGGGATGGAGTAACTGAGGGAGTGGGATAACAGTATCCGATATTATTCTTCAGCCCAATTGCATACAAAGTCTATTTTTTTCCTAGTTGCACGAGCCTGCTTATAGTAACAATCATTTTGATGCAAATTCTGCCAATAAACGTGTGTACTTAGCAATAAACAGAATCAGTTGTTATTACTTCCGCGGCCATCTTGAAAACCTGACAATTGTGTGGACAGTAAGCAAACAGCAACCCATGATCCTCACGGTGATGAACCATTTTTTGATGTTCCATCAAGGGCCATTGTGTGTGCATAAAGTTCATTGGGAAATGACAGATCTCTCTTGTCCCACCATTTACTGCGATGCTTTGTTGTAATGAAAAACATTCATATTAAAATAGTAATATATATTAATAAAAAAAAATCAAAATTGAGACATAAAAATGCACGATTTACGGCATTTTTGAAGTCAATATAATAACATGTTATATACCATCAATCGAACTGTGTTATTCAACCGCTAATTAAACGTCCGCCTCAACGTTTGACGGCTTCATTATTTTTTAGGGTATAAAGACTTCTAAATTGAAGGTTTGAAATTCAGTAAAACCAAATTATTATGTACACAGATCGATACGTTTGTCAAATATTAATAGGGCTGCAATAGGATGCAGACGCAGGTACATATGCAGAGTGCACGTGGTTCTGGGATGGGCTGCGTTGGAGCGCTTCAAGGAAACGAGGACGTATATCTTCACAGTATTATCACACATATACTTGATCAGTATAAGGTAGAAACTTACATTTGATGAGAATAACTTGCTTTTGGGTAAATGCTAAACTTAGACAGGCACAGGTATAGGTGTGACTATTGACTATGTAGTCGATTCAACGTGCGGCGATAGAAAGGGAAGACAGTACAGCGCTTTGACAGCCAGTGTTGTTAGGGCTAGCGCGCAAGGGTTACTTTTGTCAGTGTTTTTTTTTTATCTGAGTTTATTTGCAATCAATGTATAACTTTTAGCAAATGTGTTCAAGGTTTATAGGCATTTGGGTAAGTCCTCCAGTGAGGGCATCTATCCTTTTACATTGAAATTACATAACGTCCTTTCTCTTCAGTCGTTTAACATAACTTTGCATCGTTAGTTGTTGAGCGAGGCTGTTGGGTTGCTTTTCAAGCCTCCCCGGTATCTCAGTCTGGTATTTTGAATTTCCTGATTTATAGTCGCCATTTCCAGGTGTTTGTGGATTTCGTCGTTTTTAACATACCATGGCACATTACTGATGGTTCTGAGGATTATGTTTTGCATTCTTTGCAGGCATGATATGTTGGAATCCGAGGCGCAACCCCACAATTGAGGCCGTATGTCCAGATAGGTTTTAAGGTTACCTTGTAGAGCAAAAGCTTGTTATCTACTGACAGCTTGCTATTCCGCCCGAGCAGCCAGAGGAGAGTTTACTTTTGTCAGTGTGAGATAAAAGTTTTTGTCATTGGTGAGTAGGGCTTCCAATATTCGGCCGTTTTTGTTATCCGGATTAAAAATTCTCAAATCTGGATATCCGGATAAAACGAATGATTTTCGAATATCATTTTTTGTCCATGAAAGTCAAATACATTTAAGTAAATATTGCAAAATATCATAACGAATGCAATACACGTCATTCAGGTCTATGAATTATTACAACCAATTGTATATAAAATTGCAGAATCTATCACGATACCGATATGTTGTGGCATTTATGCATGTGCCAAAATTCTACGTACGAATCTTACGATTCATTTAAATTCGATTTATTATATGTTAAAAATGAGTATGTAAAAGTAAACAGAGATAGAGTAGTTTTGTAGTTCCTGTTTCTTCAACTCTTTGTATTGTAATTTAGTGTCACATCCAAGAACTAATTCTGTGGTATTGGTTTTCATGTAAACTAGATTCCAGCCTAGCTAGGATAATAGCGATTATCTCGGACCATCGTCTCGGGCATTCGTCCCTTACTGTCAAGTATGTGAGTGCTTAGACTTAGATTGTATGTATGCATCAATTGCTACACTTAACAAATTCATGGTGATTAGAAAAATATTTAGTATTATTTATACCTACACTACCTATAGCCTTATAGCACGTATTTTAAATGTTCGTTGTTTATTTTTTAACTGTAGAAATTTTAATACCTCAATGACCAGAACACACTAAATATACTTAAATGGTCTCTTTTGTAGATAAAATTTTCTTCGTACTGTGAAGATTCATTTATGGACATGGATCAAATATATGGAATCCTTAAAAAAGGTTTCCAATTATTTAAAGCACATATTACATAATCATGATTTTCGTAATCTCAATATAGGTGGTACTTACTAATATCTCTTCCACATAATTTGCTAATGCGTCAGATTAGAATTATTCTCCGAGCGTTTGAAACACTTATTGTCGACTCGCGACTCACGATTATCTACAGAAAATTAGAACAGCCGGCGAGAACATTGATCAAATGAAACTCAGACCCGATATAGGTTTACGCTTTTTACAAAATTTGACCCTGAAAATTGTCTCCTTTAACATTATTTAATGAAATTTATATGATGAAAAAACCCGACTTTAAAATGCTGAAGATTAATCCATTCAATTTAAATTATTAATTTTACAATCTTAGTGTGTATCCTTGTGCAAAATTTGTATGTAGGTTAAGGTATTTCAAACAATTATCAAAAATAAACATTAAACGAAATTGTAATGTAGTGTAACAAAACAGAACATAAGTGTAACGTCTTTCTCATCTCACCTTCTACATACTTTTATGCAATAAATATTTTCTATTCTATCGTCCAAAAACTGTGAATTGTATTGTTATGTATCAATATGTGTAAACTTCGGTACAATTTAAATTTCTAAATTACAAAAGACGGAATGATGCAGATCATAAAGTTTCTAAATCAGTCAATATTCTTTAAAAAATGTGTGTAAAGTTAAATTACTATTTGTTTAGGTATTCGAAATATTCGTTTTATCCGCATAAACAGTGTCTCCATATCCGAATACCAAAACCAAGCGGATATTCGAATAAAATGAATATCCGGATATATGGATTGCAAGCCCTATTGGTGAGTCGTCTCCTGAGCGGAGTGCGCTCACAAAAGGTGGCAGTGACAAAACTTTTTTTAAATCGAATCGTCAATATGGTTATCAAACTAATCGCTAAATGGCGGACTAAACGCACCACAATTTTGTTAGCCGTGCGCGCGCTGCTATGAAAATCTACTACTTCCTACTTCCGACAAATAATTTCTCATTTCATGACTACACATTCCAACAGAACCTACATTTAAAAAAAGGAAAAGTAAAGTGTTAATGTGTGTAATAAACCATTATTTTGCGATAATTCTGGTTTATGATAAACTGCGCATATTGATGCCATCGTGAAATGTTGCGAGCTGTTAATATATATGTTATTAAGAAAAATACAGATTATACGCCTCCTATCATTAAAAAATTTAAACATAAAAGTGGGTTGTGCCAAGTCGGAATTGTTAAATACTAGGTAGCTACCCTGTGATTTACATATTGCGCTATGGCAAACTAAAGAAGCGGGGTGAATATATAAAGGAAGCTAAACCATTTTTCCCATATCACTTTTCCTCAAACAGTCGTCAACTAAGGTTCAAAATGATCAAGGTATTTCTCGAAAGCTTAGAAGATCCAAATAGACCTCTTTTAGGCCCAAACTATTGGATTATGAATAAAATTGGGCTGCTGCTTCCCAAGAAATTTGAACAGAAATTTTGGAACATTATACACGTGATTTTCACATGTTTCGTATTTACACAGTACATTGAACTCTTCAAAATACGATCAGATAAAGATCTCGTCTTAACGAATATGATGCTTTCTATGATGAGCCCTATGGTAGTCATCAAAGCAAACAGTTTTGTACTTTGGCAAGACAATTGGCGTCAAGTCTTCGATTATATAACTGTTGCTGACATATTTGAAAGGAACAATGAAGATAAAACTAAATCTAATATTATCAACTCTTACACAAAGTATTGTCGCCGTGTAACCTATTTCTACTCGGCTTTCTCGCATAGCACCGTCGCCATTATTACTATAAGGCCATTAATTAAATATTATTCGTCTCTTGAATTTCGGGAAGGTTTCCGAAACGGAACCGAACATTTTCCCCACATCTTCAGCTCATGGATGCCTTTTGATAAAGAGAACTTCCCAGGAAGCTGGATCACTGTTTTGTGCCATATATGCGTACTTATATATGGGTCGTCTATAATTTCTGCTTTTGATACTAGCGTCATAGTGGCTCTAGTATTTTTCGGTGGAAAATTAGATTTACTACGCGTAAGATGCAGGGAGATGCTGGGCAAGAATGGAGTAGGAGTTAGTGACAAACAAGCAGACACAGTGATTAGACAAATCCACCAAATGCATGTGCTACTTTTGAAGTAAGTTCTTTTTCCATTTGATACCTACCTATTTACTAAATTAATTCTTTATTTAGGGCAGTAATACAAAAAATGTTTCGGATCGCATATATTCGACGCCCGAGCTAAAGGCAAGGGCGATAAGTAAATATGCGATTTGAGGCTTTCACCGCATTCTCAATAGCCTGGCCCCAGCCGCGTGACGTACACAAGAAGATCCTCATGCAGTGGAACGGCCCCGGCGAAAGCCATATTGCCGATAACTGAGGTTAGCTTCAAGGTAAGTCAGCAGCTTACTGTTCAGAACTATCTCCATTAGATTATAGAGTATGGGGGTGGTTATTATTTTTATATTATATTTCTCCTGTGGCTGTACATCACGGCACAATGTCCGGTCCTTTTGGAAGGCGTTCATGGGGATACATATCCAATACGAAGAGGCCCCTTTGAGATACAATAATGTATTAGGATGTGTACACCTAGCGGATACTATTTCTGCCTACACTATTGAGGAATAGAATAGAATAGAATAAAATAAAAATTAAATTATATAAAAAGTACAATGTAAAACAATATTTACGAAACATAAAATCATTATTAAAATCTAACCTAGTGTGCCGCCGGCAGCGAGGCGAGGTACTTCCTGACTATCCGCAACGTGTCCAGGAGTACCGCCTTCCGTATCTGACCTTTGACTCAGCCTTCTAGCGAGAGTCTCTTGAGATGTTGGTCGAGACTCTTCTCTACTAGACCGTTCGCATTATTATTTAAATAATAGTAATTTTTATTTTATTAATAATAATGGGGGTGATGGCGATGGAACGATAATAGCAGGGATCGGCAAAATTACCCTTCTTGGGTACTGATTGCAATTGACAGGCTTCCAGGATGCCGGTACGGTATTTGTCTTGAGCGTGTAAGAACAGGAGGCAACTCGGGAGTACAGTGTTTCAGAAACCTTGTAGGTACATGGAAGTACTGGCCGTCAAAATCGGTCACGTAAAATAAGTTATACCTAAACATTACATTTATTTAATTGTTTTGTTGTTTGTGACTTTAGTGTTTTTTGTCTTTCGTGGCTTCTCGTGGTCCCAAAGGAAGACCAGCGCTAGCCAACGGCTAGCACTATGCTGATTTGGGGCCATTTCGTGGCTATTTTCTGTATTTTGGTGTTATGTGATTTTGTACTGTGTCTGTGCCACGAATAAATGTTTTTCTTTCTTTCTTTCTTTCTTTCTAAACGTCTGGTGCATTTCACAATAATAAATATGCTGATGTTACATATGTTTACTCAGAGTACTTATTGGTTAATCACGCCATCAATTGGTAGCAGAGCGTGGTTGCTCGCGCCTCTATAGTAAATAAACAATACTCAAAAGCGTATCTAGGAGTTAGTTATCCTAATACGGAACCGCTGACCAAGTCAAATTATGACACATGTTGCTTATAAGCGCAAGCCGTCTTAAGTAAAAATGATTATTGGGATATATGCTACCCAACGCGGATGCGGCAACGAAGTCAGTCAAACGGCAGGGCAGCGTGCTTCTCTCCGAGCATAGTTGGTTTCCTGATACGAGAGTAGCCACTCGCTATTAAGGAAGTTAGAGTCGCTTTGACGTGGGATACCGTTGTTGGGAAAGATCACTCGTCTCAGTGAGGTGGTCAAAAAGTCTGGTTGTCTCCTGCAGGCGAATCACGTAACTTTATGTACTAACGGTAGATAGATTTTACTGTCAGTTTTGAAGTATTAATGTATGGGCTGACAGTTGAAATTTGACACCAAAATCTCTCTAACGGTAGTACAAAAGTTACGTGATTACCCCGCTGGTTACAATATGGAAAACGATAATTAGGTTGCGGCGACACTGTCACCTACCAAAGCCGCATCATTTCCTCACGGGAAAACCCATATCGTGTATATTGCATTGTCTGTGCGGCCGGCGCCTAAATAACCAATCGGCGCGCACCGGATGCGCGAGAGCAGATGTGCAGTCGCTCCGATTGGCGTACTCCATAAAGACGGACAATATGGCCGTTACGTCACTTCCGCGACGCGAACCTCACAGACTTGCAACAAGAGAACGGGACACGATTTTCCGCCATGATTCTCCTCAATAGCGTGACCTTGTTGTATCATCATATTAATATCGTGCTTGAGAACACAGAATTACACAGCCACTGCAAAAACATAGTGTTTCATTCATTCAATAATTCATCGGAGACTCGGGATGAATCCCGATTCCTGACAAGGTACCGGCCCTAATTCCATTAAGCATGAAGATGCCGGTCGATTACTAGTATGAAAGTAAAATGCGTGTGCGAACTTACTCATCGTAACTAACAATAATTGGGAACAATGAAATACTCAAACTAAATCAATTCTTGGAACATCCTTCCCTTCTGTACTGTACGTCTAACATATAAGATGCACACTGATCTCGCGCCGCGACATAATTTTCTTTATTTCGTGTCCAAAAATTTACAGCAGAGAGCTATTAACTAAAAGGAGGCTTAGGTATTTCACCTTAATAAAAAGGAGGTCGCCGCAAAACAATTTGAAACCATCAGTAAAGCCCGGTCAGAAATATATGACCATTGTCAAGAGGGTGCTATTATTCTCATTTATATAGACGGAATAATGACGTTTTGACTTGTTCACCTGTTATTTCTGATGTTAATTTTGTAATGTTTTGTAGCGAAATAGTTTAATACCCCGCGCGTTTATTTTTCTAAAATGTTATTATATACGTTATTCATAATATTCATAATGTTTTGCTCTTGACAGGGAATCGTTTTCGTCTTTTATTATTTAATATTCAACACTTTACTATTATTCAAATAAACCACCTCAGTGACACTGACATCAGTGACATCCTATAATTAAAGTTATTGCCAGTGTAAGAAATTAGGTCCAATAAAATTCCTCAACATGGCCCACAAGTTTTGTACCTACTAATAGTCGCTGTATAAACTGTATACTTTGTGGTGGATAATAAATATTTTTTACTTTTTTATATAGTTCTGGTTGGGCGTTTGTAGAATGCACTGTAGCGATTTTAAATCTTTTTAGGGTTCCGTACCAAAATGGTAAAAAAGAACCCTTATGGTTTCACTTTGTCTGCCTGTCTTTCACATCGCTAAATATCTCAAGAGCTACTTTATGCTATCGATTTGAAATTTGGAACAGTTATAAGGAAGGGGAACCAAGATGCCTAGAACATGTTATTATTTAATTATTTTTGTGTTTATTTTTGTGAGGCGCTTTAAAATTTGAAAGTCTAGTGATTATGTCAAGTGGGGTGTCATATGAAAGGGCTTGAGTTGCAAATTCTGACACATTTTTTTTTTCGTGGGGTCATTTTCGATTTATGAAGGAAAATGGAAAAAAAATACCGTTCTCCCTCCTGAACTCCGAACTTTACCAAGGAGAAAATATGAAATTATTACATAGAATTGATATTAATGTATATTTTACAGGAAAAATATAACTATAGCTCTATCTAGTTTTAATATTTTTTTTATCATCAAAAATGTATGTATTTTTGTATGTATTTTTGTTTTATAAATTCCATCGCGGTTATGCTGAAAGTATTTTCTTTCAAATAAAGAAAAAAAAATTGAAATCGGTTCACGTGATAAAGAATTTTCCTTGAAAAACCACCATACATACTAAGTTATTCAGTTGCTCAAATTTCTGACAAAATTCATCGACAGATGTCTCTGTACCCATGGCGTTCAATTTCTACACCACGCATGGTGTTGAGAGTTTCCTGAATTAGTTGGGTTGGAACCGGTACCTATCTGTGTACGAAACCCTCGGTGCGCGAGTCGAACTCCCACTTGACCGGTTTTTTTTATTATATTTGCAGACACTCCAGATTGTTAAACTCTGTTTTGTCACCTGTAATGTTGGTCTACACGGTGCTGTGTTCACTGCTGATCTGCTCTAGCATCTATGCAGTTACCGTACGTTTATTCTGAATATAAATTAATATGTCCATTTTATAATATCATTATGTGCAATAAATAATTTGTGTTAAAATCAGCCATTGACATTTTTTAAATTGTTTAGCTAATAATTTAGTTACTTTGGTCTTTCAAAGCCTAAAGAAACTAAAAAGGTATACTTCTGCTTAAACGTTTTTGAAAAAAAGTATATTAGATTAAATTGAATTCCTGAGTACTTTTTTAATGTTATCACAAGTTTTTTTTTCAGTCTGCTTCAAGCATAGCGCAAAAGTTTGTTATTACCGAGTATCTGGGTTTTGGCATTGCGCAGCTGTTTGTATTTTGTTGGCATTGTAATACTGTTATTTATAAAGTAAGTTATTTACAATGGGTTTAGTTAGTAACTTTCATGTTGTTTTGTCGTAGTCGTCGTATTGTAATTAATACAAATGTTGTAAATACCGAATCTTCTTACTATTCTTTCATAATATGATATTTGTCTAATGAACATCGTTTTGCACTCGTTGTTTTTTAAGAATCATTAAGCTTCAGTATCGCTTGTAAAATCATTATCACATTGCCAAACTATTTAATTACCTGTATAAAATGTATTTTGTTTTCAGTTTGTCCGAAGTGTACAGGATAAATGTTAATAGAGTTTATTCTTTTAGGGTAATGAAGCACGGCTCGGACCATACGAGAGCGACTGGTGGGCAGCCAGTCTTAAACAACGGAACAAAGTACTGATTCTGCAGGGGCAAATGTCAATCGGGCACGTGTATACCGCGGGACCTTTTACTGACCTCACGCTAGCCACATTTGTTACGGTGATTTTTACTATTACGCTCATTACATTTCTGTCAAAGTTGTGAAAATAATAATATATCTTTATATGGTAAATAAACTTATGGTGGAACACCTCCCACTTATATGCCTAATTTTACTTCAAGGCAAAAACTGATACATCTGTAATAAAATGAAATACCTAACTCAAACGTGAACAACAATAAGTTTCTGACATCGCGTTAACCCCGGAAAATAAGGTTATAAAACAATCAGTGTTGCCTCATCATCATCATCATCATTTCAGCCGAAAGACGTCCACTGCTGAACATAGGCCTCCCCCAAGGCTCGCCATTTAGACCGGTCCTGTGCCGTTCGTTTCCACCGGATTCCCGCGACCTTCACCAGGTCATCACTCCACCTTGTCGGAGGCCTACCGACAGCTCGTCTTCCGGTGCGTGGACGCCACTCAAGCAGTTTCTGACCCCATCGACCGTCAGTTCTGCGAGCAATGTGCCCTGCCCACTGCCACTTAAGTCTCGCAATTTTGAAGGCTATGTCGGTGACCCCAGTTCTACTACGGATAACTTCATTCCTAATTCTATCACGCAGAGAAACCCCGAGCATAGCTCTTTCCATTGCTCTTTGGGTGACCTTGAGCTTTCTTATGAGGCCCATCGTTAGCGCCCATGTCTCGGATCCATATGTCATCACTGGCAACACACACTGGTCGAAGACTTTTGACTTGAGGCACTGCGGTAAACTGGACGAGAATACACTGCGAAGCTTCCCGAACGCTGCCCAGCCGAGTCGGATTCGACGAGTGATCTCTTTCTCGAAGTTGGACCTACCTAACTGGACTGTTTGTCCCAGGTATACGTACTCGTCAACAACTTCGAGCGCCGAGCCGCCGATTATTACGGGAGTTGGTACGACATGGGCATTAGACATGACCTTCGTCTTGTCCATGTTCATTTTCAGACCAACTCGATCGGAAACTCTGCTGAGATCAACGAGCATTGTACTGAGGTCCTCCATGGTCTCAGCCATGACTACAATGTCGTCAGCAAATCGAAGGTGAGTGATGTACTCGCCATTTACGTTGATGCCTCGTCCTTCCCAGTCCAGAAATTTGAAAGCATCCTCCAGTGCAGCGGTGAAGAGCTTCGGAGAGATCACATCTCCTTGTCTGACTCCCCGCTGCAGTGGAACAGGCTTTGTTTCCTGGTCCTGTAGTCGGACGGACATGGTGGCGTTTTCGTACAGGCACTTCAGGACTTCGATATACCGGTAGTCAACTTGGCACCTCTGGAGAGACTGCAGTACAGCCCAAGTCTCGATCGAATCGAAGGCTTTCTCGTAGTCCACAAATGCTAAACAAAGTGGCAAGTTATACTCTTCGGTCTTCTGTATAACCTGCCGCAAGGCATGTATGTGGTCTACGGTACTGTAGCCTTTTCGGAATCCGGCTTGTTCGGGAGGCTGGAAGTCGTCAAACCTGCGCGCGAGACGGTTCGTGATGACTCTCGAAAACAGCTTGTAAACATGGCTCAGAAGTGAGATCAGTGTTGCCTATAATAGGTATAATACTTTGTTACAAGAAACTTCAATTCAGTGTATTAAGTGACATCCACTTTATTACGACATCAAGGTCTTAAGACACTTTAATTTTCAACATTTGTCATCCTTGTCGAACGTAGAAGGGCTTTTTGAAATACGAAATCATATATGGAAAAGGCGCGAAGTAACCTATTAGAGTGCCCAATAAATATGCAATAAGTAACATATTTAATAAAGTCAATTTAACTGCATTGAAATTTTAACGGAGTTTTAACTTTTTTTTTCAGATTTTGAAAGCCGCTTACAGCTATTACACGTTAATCAGGAACAAATGAATTCTTAATCAATAAGCGTACTCGTATTAGTGGCTTTTTAACTTGCGTTACCTAGTTTATTACAGTAAATAGCTAATCCTTACATCGTAATGATTAATGGTATTAAAAATAGTTGCTTTATATGTTCTTATGTGATAGTTTCTTTAACGTTTTCATTCTCATTTTACGACAGTTTTCTGCACCAAATCGCATTGATTCAGATTCATTTATTCACAATATAAAAATACAATATAAAAATATATATATATAAATTACATGTCAGTTTACAAGAATATTTATTGTGAATGTCAATAACACTAAATAAAACAAAATAAATTAAAAATCAATGAATAAAATAGCAGTTAAATAATACAATGAGTATGATAAAATTCACTTGAGAGGATCATCATGAATATATTAATAGGTACTCTAAACACGGATAACAAGGAATTAAATATCAATATCTAGTAACGATAGTCAAAGTAAATATTAAAACAAGGATTATATTAAATCAATATTAAATTAAATTAAACAATGTCAACTATATTTTATTTCCATGTATTCGCTAATGGAATATAACGGGTTTTCTAAAAAAAAGTTTCTCAGTTGACGTTTGAATGTTTCAGTTCTTAATTTGGCGGGTAGGCGCTCGTAATAGGTTGTTCCAATTACCCGTGGTTTTTAGCTGAGAGTACCATGCGACGCGGTACTGTCCTAAGTCTCCCGGTGGATCGGATCTGCTTCCCCGTGACTTCAACTCGTTTAAAAGTTTGCAAATTGGTTCTAACAAACATGAGCACCTCAAACAAGTACAGGGAGTAGTGTGACATGATGCTGTGGGTTTTAAATAAATATTTACATGGATGTCTCGGTTTTACTCCCGCTAGCAATCGCATCGCATTGTTTAATTTGGTTGTCCCAAATAATGAAAATATTCACACGGATACTTAAAAGAAGCAATGTCAAATTTAGAATACACGTAAGTATACGAACAAATTAGTTCATTGTATTTTTATTCTACACGTGCATTATTTTTTAACCTGTTTCGATTAGTTCCTATCTAGCGATACCTCGAACGCCTTGATCGGAGATCTAGAATATAAAAAGTTTGTACATACTTACCCAAGCCGAGCTGTAGAGGTGGAGACAAATTTTTGATAAGTTAATTTACTACTTGGAAGCATTAATTAGAAACTTTTCCTTGTTGTATACTAACTCGTTCCTCTTGCTATTCCGCTTCGATTATCTGTATATGTTTAGTTCAATCCGCCTGCAAAAAACACGCAGGTTCGTGTAAATGGTAGTAAAAAACAGTCTTTTGAACAACTTATTACTTTGTTCTAAACTCCACTGACCCC
Source organism: Epiblema foenella (assembly GCA_963556455.1). Taxonomy (NCBI): domain Eukaryota; kingdom Metazoa; phylum Arthropoda; class Insecta; order Lepidoptera; family Tortricidae; genus Epiblema; species Epiblema foenella. Next base: position 5,389,672 of record OY747105.1, read on the forward strand.
ATTTGATAGGAGATTCGCTCTAAAGGATGACACAACTTCTAAGGACAAATCTGCCGCCATTATCGCTAGTGTCACCTCTGGTCTCTCGGAAACCGTCTTATGACTCTCTCTTTTCGCTGAGCTCGCGCAAAGGAGTCCAATGCTGCCACTACCCCCAAGTCTGCCGTTGACTACGTGATTGTGCCTCCATACAACTAGTTTCATGAAACTCATTTTTCATCTTGGATAATGTCTTAGAGGGAAAACGCATCCTCACCTTCGGTACCAGCCTTAATTTCTCTGGACTCGATGAGCCGCAACACTGGTGCGCTGATGGGACCGTCAAGGTTACGCCATCTCATTTCGAACAGGTTTAGACTATTCACCAGGTGACTGAATCGGGAGTGGTGGTTCCCTTATGGAAAACCGGAAAAAAGATACTTATACACATATCCTCCAGTCCCTCAAGGCTCCGAAAACCGAAGTCGCCCCGGTCTCCGTCATGTTGGACTTTCATTTGTATACCGTAGCGAGCGCCGGCCGACACTCGGCTACCGAGTTACCCAAACATTCGTCCGTGCGCCGACCGGCGAACGGTGACACTCGCTAAAATTGCATTAGTAACCGAAATTCATACCTCGGGATTGGAGATTTAGGGCGGGTTGCACCAACTTACGATTACAAACCGGTCAACGTTAACTATGGCGCCGGCAGCTGTCATCCCATAGAAACTTGTCAAACTTTCAACGAACACCGCAAACGATTACAGACTGTTTGGTGCAACCCTCCCTTAGGGTGGGAGATTCTTTGAAACTAGCTGAATTTTGGTATACTTAGGCTCGGTTTTATAAACATCAGTTAGAACTTATGTCGGTTAGTTATGTCTAAAAATGTAGTTGTCAAAATTATAGCTCTCTCCACCAGAATGAGTGAGGGGGATTTGATTTGATACGTAAAGCTTTCGGGCGTATGTAAAGTAAATGTAAATGTTATTATCCATGCCAAAAATAATAGTTAGATCTACCGTACGTAAGTTTGGCACTTTATACTTATAATCAGTGACCTATTTAGCATGAATATGGTATTAAACTTTGTACTACATACAGAGTCGTCCAAATTTAGATGGTTATTACATACCCATTTTATTTGGCCAAAATGGAGGCAAAGGTCCCGAACTAACCTATGCATAATATGTGACTGTGACGGATACTTTATTTCAGGTTATAATGTCCAGCGTCGAGCACAGCACGGACTCGGTACGGTGTACTGTGAATCATCCCTTTAGTCTCACATTAAAGTCACTGCTCCCACATAAAGCCGTGACATCGACACCGCTCGCCGCCGTCGAATCCCAAATGCGCAAAAGAAATATGATACAAGAACTTATCTGTCAAATATGGTATTAGATTGATGCTCGACGAAGTACCCCCAGCGGAATACGAGTTCGGAGATCCGTTTTACCACTTGGGAGTAAAGAACTTGGGAGTATAAGAAATGTTTACTTTTTGCTTGTTACGAAGTGATGACAGGTGGTGGTCGGTTGATTTATGTACGGTGTTGGCCGGATTTGTCCATCCAACATCCAAGTATAGTATTAGTAACACCAAATGGACTTTTCACTTCTCATGCTCGAAAAGAGTGTCATATTAGGCTTATCAAGCGGGGCTAAAGTAGTACGTTTAGCCCCTAGGGAAAATATGAATGCATACTTTTATGATTAATAAAACATTTTAATTTGACCAATGAAAATACTTCACCATATCCACCACCACCAATCACAAAACACACCCACAGCAAATCGGAACGTTGACATAGACTTTGTTCAACTAATTTAAGAAATACAATAGGTCTTTTAATTTTTCGTCCCCATTTCGACCACTATGCATGTGAGTCAAAGACTTATTTTAGATCCTTTTCATATAATCTACTATTTTTGAAACGCAAATGCCCTTAAATGAGCGAGGGAATAATTCTAAAAATATATGTACTTACCTCTATGTCTCAGTTATCATGAATAGAATCTGAAAGTTTGAACATTTTGTAAAACATTAAATACTATTTCGAAAACAGGTTAAACACTTAAAATTTGCGATTACTTCTACACGTCAGCAATTCATTTTTCCAGTATGTGATCCTATATGAATTGACTTAATTGGAAACGCGGGAAAAAGGATAAACGAAGGACCAGCGATAGAAGACCGTAGGCCGAAGATGGGGTCTATAGGTCTGAAGGATGGTAAAAGATGTAGCAAATGGTGGCCTGCCTTACCTTCAACCAGCAGGATTTTGTTGGGCGGCCGCCACTGCTTTCGACGATAGTGATGCTGTATTTAGGTTCGCTCTTCTTTCTTCAGTTTAATAAATTTTATAACATATCACGTATTTGAACATGAACATAGGTACCACACCCAGCCAGGAAGCAAGCCTGACCCGGACGAGCCGGATATACCAGGGGGCACAAGTTTGTGAGGAGTGACACGCTCTGGGATGGGAAAGGAAGACCGACCAGCCGCAGCCAGTCGGCCACAATCGACCGGCTGTGCAGCCTTTAGCCAATATTGGAAACGAGGAGTGGTAGGAAAATTCGTCGGTGGATGAGCGTTGGTGAGATGCTGCACGTTGCTTGGTATGAAGTCTTCTTATTTTCAGAGTTAAGTCTTCTCGGGGATCTCTGTTGTTCCTATGGTTCGCAGTAATCGTCGTCGTAAACAATTAAAAAGTTTCTCATCCATCCGATGGTTTCTTTGTTAAAGTGCATCATTAAATGATAGGAGACCTTCCCAATTATAGAGGTTTTTGTGGGTTATATCCTTGTATCTAAGTCATCAGGCAAACTTTGACGATAAACTGTGGTGCACTAGCTTCTCAACACACGGTGAGTTTCTTACGGTCTAAGACATGCGACACCTACAACACTTTTTCTATGATAAGTATATTAGAGCATGACTAAATTATAGTAACATGTTATAAACAATTAAACAGTCACTTACACAGACACAGTTACTTTATTGTCACTAGCGGCTGCGGCAGCAACCTGCTGTAATGTTGATTGGTGTCCGAAGGGCGGTCTTGGTGTGTAATTCTCTTCGATAGCCTTTTGTGTGTTGGTTGCTAAAGCGACCTAGGTATTTGGTGGTCGCTACATACCTGTATAGTGAGATTTGGAGTTGCTTGGGTATTTCAGGTTAAACGATATGTTTTATCAAACCCTGCTCTGTTCTGACAGTTAGCACAAATTTTATGTATTTACACTATTTACACCATACACATTTGCCACGCTTAGGCATTCACACAAAATATCAACACGTCACCATTCGCACTAAATAAATAACCCTTTTTGTCACACAATTAATGATTTACGTGTTAGACGTGTCATGACATGATTTGTCCGTTTTTCCCAGTTATTTCCTGTTTCGATTACTGTTTTAGAACTTCGTGATTCTTCGTGATCCTCATGATAATAAAACTTACATGTTGAATCCTCGGAATAGTTTTCATTTACGGCAGGGTGAGTCAGTTTTCACTAATTCTGGTAGTGCTAGTGTGTAGAAAGTGTATCAATGCTTTACGCTTCTTCTCGGAGAAAAGTATAGTGCTCTAGCTAGATGAACTATTTCATTATTCGGTGTCTTGGTGAGATCCTTATTTTCCTTAGGAAATTCCTTCTTTGGAATCCGATAGATGTGTCTTCATAAATGTGGCTTTGGTTTGAATGATATGATCGGGTAGCTCTTTTCTTTTCCTCTTACTATAAAAGTTACGCTATGATATTACGTATAGTCTTATGGACCAACGTTACAGGTCAGGTAGCACGCCTATCGTTTTGACTCGAGGCGATATTTTTTGTGCGCAAGCATTGTTTTGTTCTAGGGTTTTTTCTGAGTCATTGTTCTTGTTCGCTGCAGTTTGCGCGATCTGCATAGCAGATGTCGATTTTGGGACCGGAGTTTTTTGAAAGGGTCCATTGCTTCGTTTGGCGTTATTGTTTCGTTGTTATTTACGCAATGTATTAAGTTTAAAATATTTAGGAAAATATATAATGCTTTTATATTTTATCTTCGATGTCGGCAGTAAGGACGTTTATATTATGACTGCGGAACCTAATCTTTTTGTTAATAGACATATAGTTATCCCCTGTATGCCGCCGTTTGATTGAGCCAGAGTAAAATTGATAGACGTTAATAACCTAGCTGCCTACTAAATTTTAGCAATACAGGCGAAACGAAATGTCGATCGTTTGTAGGCATCTAGGTACTTATAATTTGTTCCGTCTGTGTTCTGCTACCTTTGCCTTTCAAGCATTCACATACATACGATACATACATACACAACAAGGTACCGTCGATTTCTTGATGTTTGAAACGTTTACTACTACGTGCGTTATTCGGGCGTGATTTTATTTAATGCTTTTTTATGTTGTCTCAAGGATTATAGTGAGTGAGCTACTTTTTAGACTATTATATAAGCTTTTTAGATTATAATATAAGATTATGCATGGGAGACCACTGACTGAGACGTGAGCGTATTGCCCAAGTAGACCTGGCCGTTTTATTGTGAACCTAAGAACGTAAGAACGTCAAACGAATAATTAATTTCTAAGGTTGTATAAAGCATAAAAATGGAATGATCTCACCAAATTGGAGGGCACTGCTGTTGGGATATCCCAGCTGTCATGGGACAAAAGAGACGAGTTGTCTCTCGCCTTATATACACTTACACTCACTATTTATATATACTAAGTAGGTATATAACACAGTGCACATTTTGTACCAGCATCGGCATTTTAAGAAATAGAGAGTCGCGCGAAATTAATTTGACCGGTTGGAAGAGAACGCGGCGGCGGCCCTTCCTGGACATGTGTTTCTATTGTTTTCGCGCTAAACTATTGTTAATTGCTGACTTTTTACGGATATTTTGGGCTCCGGAGGGACGCGTCCGTAGCCTATCGTGTCTTAGACAAGACTCTTATAACATATCACGTATTTCTATATGAATTATTTTATTGACATCGAAGAGAATATTTTTAGACACTGACTTATGTCTTTTTTTGTTGGCAGGCAGGCCATAACGCGGGTGACGTGAAAAAGGTTTTATAGCGAAAAAGTATGAATGAGGTGCGTGATTATGAACGATGGCGAGAGAAAGAGAGGGCGATAACATTAATTTTAAAACTACTAAGTGAGCGTTAAGAGCAGTGAATGTTTGTGTGTGTAAGTGTGGAGCGAGTTCACCTTACCTAAGCAGAGCAGGCAAGCAGCAGATCACGGAGAGCTTTGTCTCACGGTAATACTATGCAGCACAGTTGACCCAGCCCACATCTCGTGAGGGTGCAGCCGGCTCAGCCTCACTGTACTCCACGCCAGGCGTATGCTCGTCCACGCTGACATCCAATAAACGCAGAAGGCAAGCAGCATTGATCAGGTCACCAATATCCACTAAGTAGGCAGGTACGTAAGCAAAAAGAAAAACGAAGGAAGAGAGGAACGAAAACAGGGAGAGAGAGAAGGACATGGACCGGCGTTTAGCTGAAACAAACACACATTCATTAGGGACATGTTCATAGATGGAGATAACCTAGCTCGTCTCGCTATTTTCTCGCGCTATCGCAATTAAATCCGTCAAAATAACACCTGGTATTTCAGTTTATGCCTCAATGCGTAATTTAATAAGCTCTGAAGACTGAAGATGTTCCCTTTCTAAGATTTGCTCACAAAGACCATACGCTTTTGAAACAAGACAACAAAATATTCCAGCGTTTCCGAATACCCAAAATAAATGAACTGGCAAGCAGGGCCGTCTTTCCCACTGGGCACTAAGGGCACTTGCCCAGGGCCCCGCGATCGATAGGGGCCCACTACTTACTGCCAGATCACCAAACGATAACCAATATTTAGTGATCTGTCAAGGGCATAGGGGCCCCATTACCCTAGTGCAAGTGTGCCCAGGGCTTCCAATTGGTTAAAGTCGGCCTTGCTGGTAAGTACATAACTTGAACAGAATAATACTCACAACAATATAAGGACAAAGCCACCAGGCTTTTTATAGATTTAAATAGGTTAAGTTTCTGGCCACCTATGGCCTTAGCGAGATTGCTCCAGAACACAAAGGTGATGTCCTCACACCATTCATGATCGCAGATTTCGGAGTGCCGAATCCAATGAAAAAGGAATCAGATGGAAGCAACATACGTACAAAAAAAGTGTGGCCGACGCCATATTGCGATACTATAAATATGGCGGTCTCTAGTGCTGAGAAGACAAGTTTATATATAATTCGATACCTTCAGGCTCAAAGGGCGTAAACGCCAAAACGCTTCTTTTCAGGAGAGCAAAAAAACGATTTTTTTCTTCGTTTTTTTTCCATAACTTTTTGGTTTTAAGACTTATAAAGATGATTTTTGGTCGCAATTTTTAGATTTTCGAGATAAACAGAATGATCAAAATATATTTAGGTCAGGTAATAAAAAATGAAAATAGATGTCTTACACGCCCCAGAAATTTAAAAAAAATGACAGATACGACCCTAAAATTACACTTAAGGAACAGATATGTGCCTTGTTAAAGTAGTGTTAAAATACATGTATTAGATGCTCTTATGTTGATATTTCAAGATTTTTACATTTAATTTGTAAATTGACTAATAAGTGTTGCAAAGTATGATATTTGTTAACAGTCGTTAGTGATTTAGTTACATGTAATTAGTGAAAAATATAGGAAACTGTAGGTCTTGTTATATTGTTATTGTTTAGCTATTAGCTAATTGCTCTGTATATATTTAAGACTGTTTGTTTCTAAATAAAAAAATAAAAATAAAAATTTGCTGTTTCTGTAACATTTTGCTTAGGGCGTAAAGGACACACAAAACTGTTCATTAGTGAAATAGGGGCGTAAACGACACACAAAACTGTTTTTTTAGGGAAATCGGGGCGTATCTATGAGGTTCACTTGGGAGGTAAATAACTATTAATTTAAAATATAGATGTCTTTTCAATGGATATTTTGTAAAAACTACATGCCCTTGTTATCATCAATAAATGGCCATTTTCAAATTATTCAATTATATTAAAGTTCAGTACAAATAAACTTTAGAGAATTTATTCGAATATAGAAACAAAACAGCTCATGATTTTTTTAAAAATAAACATTCATTATGGTACTTAATCATCACTTAAAATTCTTAGCTAAATTATAGCGTTCTTAAACAAAACAACAATCATACTTTTTATTCACGATAGTGAATTCACTTGCTTAGAACAACAGGGACCTGCAGGCAGTGCCTTGAGTAGGCCCCTTTAGGCTGGTAAAAAACTTCGTTCATCGAACAGTAATACAATTGGGTACCCGTTAAGTATTTTACTTCCTTAGACATTATTTCCGAAATGAATTAAAACCCCTGAATTTACTATCCTCAAACCAAATCCATCACAATCAATACAGCTGTTTAAACGTAAAAACTTAATAGCAATACACAGTAGCAACAGACAAACCACATGACAATACACACACTTCTGCGTTTATTAAATATTTATGGATAAATTAACCGCCACAGCTTGTTGTCACCAAAGTTACATAGGTACTCTAAATTTCATTTTAATATTGAAAACAACACAAACTCGTAATTTCACAACACAATTCAATAAGTCATTACCTATATTAAACATAGTGATAATTTCTTTGTAATCTAATGGTTAGGTGAAGTTTTAACTTTGTATTTTGGTAATAGGTATCGACAATGATCAAGTACTCTTTACTTACCGTAGTGTATTTAAGCGGTGGCGGGTAGCCAACGAAACCAGAGGGGCTACTCCGAACTTCGTATCGTGCCGTCCCTCTCACTCATATAGTGAATAACATGAGAGTGAAAGGGACGGCACGATACCACGTTCGGATTTCGAAGTTGGGAGTACAGGTTCAGATCTCGCGGCGCCGTTTCAAAGCATCAAGCCTATTTATTTTATAATCTCTTTCCATTTTTGCACAATTTGAATAGTTGTCAAAGTTCTTATTGAACACAGAATACACTTTCACGGTGCTTCGTCGCTTGTTTACAAACAACTAAAGAAAGCCGGGACCAACCGAAGGTAGAAATTTAGGTATTATCATCGTGGCTCGTGTAGCAGTCGCTTAAATACGCTATCTTGCTCGCACAGATTGGCGGTATTCGCAAGCGAAAACGAGATAGCACCAACTACTTGCTTCACACCCAGATGTTTTTAGGTGTAGTTTTTTTATTATTACATTCATGTACAGTAGTAATAGTTTTTCATATTGCCCATTCACGTATAATAACAACCTGCTAATTAACCTTAGCAAACCTCACGAAATAATAAGAGTAATCAACTAAATGCAAATAATCCCTCCTAATCCCTTTTCCCTTTATATAAATAAAGTTAATCGTTCGACTACATACATACAACAATATTACATTACAACAACTCTTAATCCAACTTAGGGATTCTACATTGAACTACCGTTAGCGCCTTGTAACTCTATGCACAACGCCATCTAGAGGTGAATCAAGTCACTAGTGTAGTAACTCTACGCGCTTCTGGATGGTGTTAGTAGTGGTCACTTCTGTTGTGGTATAGTAGTTATTCTACTCGCTTCTAGATGGGGTTAGTAGTGATCACTTCTTGGTGTTACATATGCGTATGTGTATGGTGTTAAAAGCAGAAGGGGAGGCATTCGCCCAGCAGTGGAACGCTATAGGCTAGATTAAATTTCAATTAGAAGATGTGTCCCACTACGCTGGATTTTTGCAATGACAATCGATTTTTTTATGTACCAATAGTTCTTACAGGTAGAACGAGGCCAAAGATGTATACTTAAGGTTATGTTCCTAAAACCATTCAGGTTTCCTACTAACGAACTGTATAAATTAAGTAACCAGTTAACCATCCGAAAGCTATACATCCTCTCAACAGTCCTAAAACTACATAGATCGCTCACATTCAACCCATCCCTGTTGTCCCGCAGACGTAAACACGCTGTTGCCCCCATAAAAAGGTATCAGTCAAAGTTCGCTAAACGTCAATATCAAACACAATCAGCACTCCTGTACAATCGTGTAAATCAATACATAAATATTTACCCATTACAATGGACAGAATGTAAAAAAGTCGTAAATACATGGTTAAAACAACTTAGTTACGAAGAAACGGAGTCGCTATTAAGTTAACATCAACTACTAGCGCACGCACACAAACACACACACACACACATACACACACACACACACACGCGCACGCACACGCACACACACACACACACACACACACACACACACACACACACACACACACACACACACACACGCACACGCACACACATCATTCTCACAGCATTCCCTTACCTTCCGTACAGTAGTTATTTTTACTCGAGTGGAATCTCTAATCTAAATTCATTAGTTTAATAGGTTTTATTATTAAAGAAACTGTACTTTAATATCTCTGCATTTAGTCTTCTTTCTGTGTATTGTTTTTGTATTTCGCCAAATCATTGTGACTAAATTACTATAGAAGAGCGGGACTTCCTGACACAGGTATTGTATACTTACTAGGAAGTCCCAACCTTTATATTATTGGTGTAACCTTTATTGGTGAATAAATGCTTTTTTTTTTTTTTTTTTTTTTTTTTTTTTTTTTTTTTTTTTTTTTAATAGTAGAAGGGGGCATTACCATATCTCTAATACAGCTGAAACCAGCTGAGGGTTCTTCATCAGATACTTCAGACCTTCGATTGTCGACATCAAATGAAGCGGCCCACCAAGTTGAATATTTTTTGTAAAGGCGGTATAGTAGATATATCTCTAATAGTTTGGTTGGGCTCTTGTGTTTTCTAATCAGGGTCACCATGTACTCCAGATCTTTGATTATCCTAGTTTTTATAGTTTTCCCTTTATGTGGCCATTAAACCTTAACTCTGTACCAAATTTCAGCTCTCTGAGTTTATGGGAAGTACTAGTTCTATTTTTATGATCATGAGTGAGTGAGTGTCATAAATGCGAAACTTTGCTTTCGCTTAAATTCGGAACTAAATGACCTACAGAATTGATATTTTGGATTTTAAGTATGTGATTATAGCTCACTGGAAGAAGAAAATTTCTGCGTTCTGGTATTATCCAGAGGTTCTCAAATAGGGGCCTAAAAATGCGGCGAAATGGTTCCAGTAAAGGATGGCACGGCAGTGTTTGCTTCGCGCTCGACTTGGCGGGGGCACTACCGTGCCGCCAGATTTTGTTAAAGTAATTCCGAAACGAAATTTTGTCGGTCTGTTATTTCCCTAGTACCGGAACCTTATGTCAAGGTAGCATTTAATAACACTTTTCATAAGCAAGTATTTGTGTTTTGCATCATGGTCTTTGGAGTTGCTTTCAAAAATACTCTTTGTTGATTCGATATAATAATAGTCGATCATAAATTTGAATATATATAAATAATAGTTTCGTGGCATGTCTTTTTTAAAATTAGGCTTGATCAGTTTCTCACACTTCTGTATTATGTCTTCTAAGTCTTTAGACGGGTATTTTAGGCCTCCCCTTGATTTAAATTTTGTGAGGCTTTTAGCATTATCTTTGGGGTCTCCAAATAACATGCTAATGCATGTCTCACGCTTGATAGTGCGAGATACTTTTCTGGCCACAAATCCAGCGATGTAAAATGCAACACTTTCTGTGTATTTTGAAGGTGTATTTAGACAGTCAATGTATTCTGCATATAAATCGCTAACGTCTTCTGGTATCTCTATAAATGTCTGTTTTTCTGTCAATTCATTGAGAGTATTGGTCGGGTTTGTTGCACTGGAGCAATTTAAAATATTAACCTGCTCTAACGGAACGCAGTTGCCAAGGCCGCCGTCTCAAATTTCAGCCCTTATTAACAATCTTTTGAATGCTGCTCTTAGTTGTACCGCATTTGGGTTATTATTAAAACCTCCACGAGCTCTTATGGAAGAAAAAAACAACTCGACATGGTCTTGGCTTATACAAATATTTTAAGATTTTCGTATCTATACTAAGTGCCGGAAAAGTTGCAAGGCACTTTTCATATCGACCACCAGCCCGATGAATTCGGTTTTTCTTTTTGAATTTATCACTAGCTCTCCGGATGGTAGCTTTAAACTATTTATATATCCGATAGCTCCTTCAAAGAGTACTTCCACAAATCCGATGTTTCAGGGCATATCGCCTTTTTCCACGAAGGCGGACGAACGGAATGGCTGTTGAACACGTCAAATACATCGTTTATAATACGGATAAAATACGCCATACCCTCACAATTTTCAAATTGCTTTAATTGCAACTCTGTTTTGCAGAAATCCAGTGCATCTGCAACTGAACTACTTAAAAGTTGAGTAGGTAGGCGAACCTTAATTTTTTGCCTTGCTAAATACAGATGTGCCTTTGTTATGTTAGTAACCATGTGTAGTCCTTCCTCATCTTGCAATTGCAGTAGCATTTATAAATATCCAAAGTCTATCTTTCTTCCATATAGATCGTATAAGATCCTCAAGTCTCTGAAAGTGTTCCTCACCAGTTTTATGACATGACAAGGGTCAATGAATGAATGGAGTTTACTCTTACTGCAGTTGTGAATGTGGTTTCAGTGTGGTTTTTTGCAAGCTGACATCCTAATTTCGAAAACATGCCAAAATTTGCAGCTGGTCCATCACATGTCACGCTGACAATTTGCACTCCTATTTTTTCACATTTTTGCACACACATTTTCAACAATTCCGCTTTTTGTTCGCTTGTCAGGGATGTGATAAAAAATATCCAACTGGAACTTTCCATGCACCATTAATGCAGTTCAATAAAAACACGAAGCACTGATTTGCCACTTCTAATGAATCGTTATCTGATTCAGTCCCTACCGTGATTCGCCCGCGATAAGTTTTGGTCTGAGGATCCCAACACAGTTTCTTCTTGCCATTTCGTTAAAAATCAATGCGCATACGACCGGTTCTGTGCTTGCTTGCACTTTATCTTTGAGTGCTGCAGATGCTTCTTCACAGAAACCAGGTTCAGCATTTATCTTCTGATACCATCTCGTTAAAGTTCTTGGGTGAGGGAGACATGTGTTATATGTGCGGCGCACTAAATCATACGCTTTAGGAGAAAAAAAGTGTAATGTTATGGCGAATTTTCTTGTCACTTTAGATATTGCCGTTCCAAGGGTAAGCCTTCACTTTTTAAAATATGTCGTTACAAAAAATCTTTTGGGGCGCATGCTTCCAGAATGATTGAAATCTCATTGTTCATTAAATTTCTTATCCCTTGCATACGTCATAAAAGTAAGCTCTGGACCAATTTGAAGTTTCTAGTTCCAGTAGTTTCGGCTGTTCGTTGATGGTAGATCAGGACTTCAACTTTTGTATATTTAGATTACAAGAAAATGAATACAAGTTAAAGAAAGAAAAAATTAAACCTAGATAGTAAAAAGTAATTAATATCGCTTAATTCATATTCAATTTCAAAATTTATAAAAAGTTGACATTAACAGTGTCAGATTATTTGAATTGGTTGCATGCACTTCTTGCTCCTACACAGAAGTTCCTGACAGGATCCTCCTCAATAATTTCGGTGACGGCGTCCTTAAAAATAAACAAGTTCTGATATGGCTAGCTACGCCAAAATTAGAAAAGGTAACCTGATGGGAAGGCTATCTTCACTAAACTTGTCCCCGCTTATATTATGGCCTCGTTGGTCCTCTACGTAACTGCGGCCTTGATTAATTCTCTCCATCTGTCCCAGTCCTTGTTATACGTAACGTCCACTATGCAGGGACGGCCCGACACTATAATTTGGACTTGCAAACTTTAATTTATGAGCTTCGACATGCTCCAACTAGAATTATTTAGGTCAGAGGCTTGGAAAGAGTTATCGTCTTTATCTGGGGTCTATCTAGCTAAAGAGTAGCGTTAAAACGGTATGAGCCGTATAAAAGTAGAATGTAAAGAAATGTATTATGGGCCGCTAGATGGTAGCGGTTAAAGGTACATTACAATAATACTTACTAAATCTGAAAGTGACACGAACAGCTGTCAAGTTGCCAAAACAACTCTTGGAGAGACTGAACCTCTGTATTTAAGGGGAAAGATTGCTTCGCTAGCAAAATCCCTCGTAACAAGGCACGGTGATCGGATATCTAGAAAAAGTTAGTAAATTAAACCGAGGTGTACAGGTGGAGACAAATTTTAAATAAATTCATTTACTAATTGAAAGCACAACTTAGACATCTTTCCTTGTTTCCTCTGAAACATTTAGTTTTCTTAGCATTAAGTAGCAAATTGTTAACGGTAAATCATTTAAGTACTTTGACCAGTGAACCATTAACTCTACTATAGTCTATTGATTTTCGGTCAACCTTATTAATGAACTATATGCTGTTGTGACACTAAATTTAGGTTTCTGCCATTTTTAAATTCAAAATATAATAAAAAAATTGTTCTAACAAAGTACGTAACACTAAATAAGCAAAATGGCGATCACTGAAGTCAAACGGAAGTGACAGTGACATGTGATTGAGATGGATTAACTGATGGAGCGAGATAACAGTATCCGACATTATTCTTCAGCCCAATTGCATACGAAGTCTATTTTTTTCCTAGTTGCACGAGCCTGCTTATAGAAACAATCATTTTGATGTAAATTCTGCCAATAAACGTATGTACTTAGCAATAAACAGAATCAGTTGTTATTACTTCCGCGGCCATCTTGAAAACCTGACAATTGTGTGGTAAGCAAACAGCAACCCATGATCCCCACGGTTGCCAATTTTTTGATGTTCCATCAAGGGCCATTGTGTGTGCACAAGGTTCATTGGGAAACGACAGATCTCTCTTGCATCACCATTGGTCCCACCATTTACTGCGATGTTTTGTTGTAATGAAAAACACTCATATTAAAAAAGTAATATATATATTACGTAATAAAAAAATACAAAATTGAGTCACAAATATGCACGATTTGCGTCATTTTTGAAATTGCTATCAATATAATAACATGTTGTGTACCATCAATCCAACTGTGTTATTCAACCGCTAATTAAACGTCCGCCTCAACGTTTGACGGCTTCATTATTTTTTAGGGTATAAAGACTTCTAAATTGAAGGTTCGAAATTCAGTAAAACCAAATTATTATGTACACAGTAAACATAGTGATGTTATTAACATATAACATAGATCAATATCGATACGTTTGTCAAATATTAATAGGGCTGCAATAGGATGCAGACGCAAGTACATATGCAGAGTGCACGTGGTTTTGAGATGGGCTGCGTTGGAGCGCTTCAAGGAAACGAGGACGTATATCTTCACAGTATTATCACACACTTGATCAGTATAAGGTAGAAACTTACATTTGATGAAAATAACTTGCTTTTGGGTAAATGCTAAACTTAGACAGGCACAGGTATAGGTGTGACTATTGACTATGTAGTCGATTCCACGTGCGGCGATAGAAAGGGAAGAGTTACAGTACAGCGCTTTGACAGCCAGTGTTGTTAGGGCTAGCGCGCAAGCGTTACTTTTGTAATTTTTTTTATCTGAGTTTATTTGCAATCAATGCATAACTTTTAGCAAATGTGTTCAAGGTTTATAGGCATTTGGGTAAGTCCTCCAGTGAGGGCATCTATCCTTTTACATTGAAATTACATAACATCCTTTCTCTTCAGTCGTTTAACATAACTTTGCATCGTTAGTTGTTGAGCGAGGCTGTTGGGTTGCTTTTCAAGCCTCCCCCAGTATCTCAGTCTGGTATTTTCTGAGGATTATGTTTTGCATTCTTTGCAGGCATGATATGTTGGAATCCGAGGCGCAACCCCACAATTGAAGGCCGTATGTCCAGATAGGTTTTAAGGTTACCTTGTAGAGCAAAAACTTGTTATCTACTGACAGCTTGCTATTCCGCCCGAGTAGCCAGAGGAGAGTTTACTTTTGTCAGTGTGAGATAAAAGTTTTAGTCATTGGTGAGTAGGGCTTGCAATATTTGGCCGTTTTTGTTATCCGGATATTTCGAATACTAAAAATTCTCAAATCCGGATATCCGGATAAAACGAATGATTTTCGAATATAATTTTTAGTCCATGAAAGTCAAATACATTTAAGTAAATATTGCAAAATATCATAACGAATGCAATACACGATTCAGGTCTATGTATTATTACAACCAATTGTATATAAAATTGCAAAATCTATCACGATACCGATATGTTGTGGCATTTATGCATGTGCCAAAATTCTTACGAATCCTACGATTCATTTAAATTCGATTTATTAGATGTTAAAAATGAGTCTGTAAAAGTAAACAGAGATAGAGTAGTTTTGTAGTTCCTGTTTCTTCAACTCTTTGTATTGTAATTTAGTGTCACATCCAAGAATTAATTCTGTGGTATTGTTTTCATGTAAACTAGATTCGAGCCTAGCTAGGATAATCGCGTTTATCTCGGACATATAGCATTCGTCTCTTACTGTCAAGTATGTGAGTGCTTAGACTTAGATTGTATGTATGCATCAATTGCTACACTTAACAAATTCATGGTGATTAGAAAAATATTTAGTATTATTTATACCTATACTACCTATAGCCTTATAGCACGTATTTTAAATGTTCGTTGTTTATTTTTTAACTGTAGAAATTTTAACACCTCAATGACCAGAACACACTAAATATGCTTAAATGGTCTCATTTGTTGATAAAATTTTCTTCGTCCTGTGAAGTTTCACTAATGGACATGGATCAAACATATGGAATCCTTAAAAAAGGTTTCCAATTATTTAAAGCACATGTTTCATAATCATGATTTTCGTAATCTCAATATAGGTGGTACTTACTACTATCTCTTCCACATAATTTGCTAATGTGTCAGATTAGGATTATTCTCCGAGCGTTTGAAACACTTGTTTCTAAACTTTTTGTCGACTCGCGACTCACGATTATCTACACAAAATTAGAATAGTCGGCGAGAACATTGATCAAATAAAACTCAGACCCGATATAGGTTTACGCTTTTTACAAAATTTGACCCTGATCATTGTTTCGTTTAACATTATTTAATGAAACTTAAATGATAAAAAAACCCGACTTTAAAATGCTGAAGATTAATCCATCCAATTTTAATTATTAATTTAAAAATTTTAGTGTGTATCCTTTTGCACAGTTTGTATGTGGGTTAGGGTATTTCAAACAATTATCAAAAATAAACATTAAACGAATTTGTAATGTAGTTTAACAAAACAGACTATAAGTATAACATCTTTCTCATCTCACCTTCTACATACTTTTATGCAATAAATATTTTCTATTCTATCGTCCAAAAACCATGAATTGTATTGTTATGCATCAATATGTGTAAACTTCGGTACAATTTATACTTCTAAATAACAAAAGACAGAATGAAGCAGATCATAAAATTCCTAAATCAGTCAATATTCTTTAAAAAATGTGTGTAAAGTTAAATTACTATCTGTTTAGGTATTCGAAATATTCGTTTTATCCGGATAAACAGTGTCTCCAAATCCGAATACCAAAATCAAGCGGATATTCGAATAAAACGAATATCCGGATATCTGGATTGCAAGCCCTATTGAAAGTGCGCTCACGAAAGGTGGCAGTGACAAAACTTTTTTTAAATCGAATCGTCAATATGGTTATCAAACTAATCGCTAAATGGCGGACTAAACGCACCACAATTTTATTACTCGTGCGCGCGCTGCTATGAAAACCTACTACTTCCTACTTCCGACTAATAATTTCTCATTTCATGACTACACATTCCGATAGATCCTACATAAAAAAAAAGTAAAAGCAAAGTGTTAATTTGTGAAATAAACCATTATTTTGCGATAATTCTGGTTTACGATAAACTGCGCATATTGATGCCATCGTGAAATGTTGCGAGCTGTTAATATATATGTTATTAAGAAAAATACAGATTATACGCCTCCTATCATTAAAAAAATTAAACATAAAAGTGGGTTGTATAAAGTCGGAATTGTTAAATACTAGGTAGCTACCCTGTGATTTCCAAACAGCCCTATGGCACACTAAAGAAGCGGGGTGAATATATAAAGGAAGCTAAACCATTTTTCCCATATCACTTTTCCTCAAACAGTCGTCAACTAAGGTTCAAAATGATCAAGGCATTTCTCGAAAGCTTAGAAGATCCAAATAGACCTCTTTTAGGTCCAAACTATTGGATTTTGAAAAAATTTGGGCTGCTGCTTCCCAAGAAATTTTGGATAATTATGCACTTGATTGTGACATTTTTCGTATTTACACAGTACATCGAACTCTTCAAAATACGATCAGATAAAGATCTCGTCTTAACGAATATGACGCTTTCTATGATGAGCACTTTGGTTGTCATGAAAGCAAACACTTTTGTACTTTGGCAAGACAATTGGCGTCAAGTCTTCGATTATGTAACTGTTGCTGATACATTTGAAAGGAACAATCAGGATGAAACTAAATCTAATATTATCAACTCTTACACAAAGTATTGTCGCCGTGTAACCTACTTCTACTGGGCTTTGACGTATAGCACCGTCGCCATTATTTCTATAAGGCCATTAATTAAATATTATTCGTCTCTTGAATTTCGGGAAGGTTTTCGAAACGGAACCGAACGTTTTCCCCACATCTTCAGCTCATGGATGCCTTTTGATAAAGAGAACTTCCCAGGAAGCTGGATCACTGTTTTGTGGCATATATCCGTAATTACATATGGGTCGTCTATAATTTGTGCTTTTGATACTAGCGTCATAGTGGCTCTAGTATTTTTCGGTGGAAAATTAGATTTACTATGCGTAAGATGCAGGGAGATGCTGGGCAAGAATGGAGTAGGAGTTAGTGACAAACAAGCAGACACAGTGATTAGACAAGTCCACCAAATGCATGTGCTACTTTTGAAGTAAGTTCTTTTTCCATTTGATACCTACCTATTTACTAAATTAATTCTTTATTTAGGGCAGTAATACAAAGAATGTCTCGGATCGCATGTATTCGACGATAAGTAAATATGCGATTTGAGGCTTTCACCGCGTTTCTCAATAGCCTGGCCCCAGCCGCGTGACGTACACAAGAAGATCCTCATGCAGTGGAACGGCCCCGGCGAAAGCCATATTGCCGATAACTGAGGAGGTTAGCTTCAAGGTAAGTCAGCAGCTTACTGTTCAGAACCATCTCCATTAGAGTATAGAGTATGGGGGTGGTTATTATTTTTATATTATATTTCTCCTGTGGCTGTACATCACGGCACAATGTCCGGTCCTTTTGGAAGGCGTTCATGGGGATACAGATCCAATACGAAGAGACCCCTTTGAGATACAATAATGTATTAGGATGTGTACACCTAGCGGATACTATTTCTGCCTGCATTATTGAGGAATAGAATAGAATAGAATAGAATAAAATAAAAATTAAATTATATAAAAAGTACAATGTTAAACAATATTTACGAAACATAAAATCATTATTAAAATCTAACATAGTGTGCCGCCGGCAGCGAGGCGAGGTACTTCCTGACTATCAGCAACGTGTCCAGGAGTACCGCCTTCTGTATCTGACCTTTGAATCAGCCTTCTAGCGAGAGTCTCTTGAGATGTTGGTCGAGACTCTTCGCTACTAGACCGTTCGCATTATTATTTATATTATTGTTATTAATAATAATAATGGGGGTGATGGCGATGGAACGATAATAGCAGGAATCGGCAAAACTATCCTTCTTGGGTACTGATTGCAATTGACAGGCTTCCAGGATGCCGGTACGGTATTTGTCTTGAGCGTGTAAGAACAGGAGACAACTCGGGAGTACAGTGTTTCAGAAACGTTGTAGGTACATGAAAGTACTGGCCGTCAAAAGCGGTCACGTAAAATAAGTTATACCTAAACGTCTGGTGCATTTCACAATAATAAATATGCTGTTATAGATATAGCTCAAAACATTTTATTATGATTAGTGTACCTACTTTATTACATTTTATCTTGACGCTTAGAGACCTTATACATCTCTAACAAATCTCGATTGTTATTAGTTTCTTAGTCTTATTTTTGACATGTAACACTACATTGAATGAATGATACTTTGATTATTGTATTATTTTTATTTGATGTACCTAGATAGATTTTGACTTGTAAAAGTGCCCTTGAGGCCTATTTGCAAAATAAATGATTTTATTTTGAGTTTGATTTTGCTGATATTACATGTTTACTTAGAGTACTTATTGGTTAATAACGCCATCAATTTGTAGCAGAGCGTAGTTGCTCGCGCGTCTATAGTAAAAAAACAATACTCAAAATGGTATTTATGCTAATACGGAACCGCTGACCAAGTCAAATTATGACACATGTTGCTTATAAGCGCAAGCCGTCTTAATTAACAATGATTATTGGGATATATGCTACCCAACGCGGATGCGGCAACGAAAACGGAGTTTTAAAAAGAAGACCTAAAGGCAAGAGCTGAAATTTATTTTTTGAAGACTTTTTTCAAAGACACATTGCCCAATCCCGACTACCAGAGAGTAACACTGAAACCGGAGTACTGGTCTCAATTAGTTGTCAGAAGAAGCCCCAGGCAATTTATATCCGTCAACATCAGGTACCCGCGTCGCAACATTCACGAGCTTTTTTTTTTTAAACCTGACCACAGTTTTATAGGCCGGGCCCAATAAAGCGATAGGAGTGCGCGGTTGGATAGTAGCCTGAGGAAAGTCCAGGGGCCTCCGGCACGACCACGCGTGTGGTTTGGAGCTCCAGTGAGATTGGTTGAGCGGTTTCAACCGAATCTGAGGTGTGAGTGGAATCGAGCAACTGGGAGTTTTGTCGCTGGTTTACTAAACCTAGCCTAGCTGAGAAGAGTCCAGCAAGAAACTCAGCTAGGCCCGACCTGAGTCGGACTGACTCTACCCGGTGTGCGGCGGTACCGGGACGAATAGGGACTATAGGTGTCATTGTTGTCGCGATCGCGCGGTGGACGCGGACGTCCCCGCCGGCGGGAATGCCTAAGTGTACGCGTCGTGTCAGAGATTCATCAGCTGGTTGAGATCCCGCGGCAGGGCAGCGCGCTTCTCTCCGAGCATAGTTGGTTTCCTGATACGGGAATAGCCACTCGCTATTAAGGAAGTCAGGGTCGCTTTGACGTGGGATACCGTTGTTGGGAAAGATCAGTCGTCTCAGAGAGATGGTCAAAAACTCTGGTTGTCTCCTGGTTACAATATGGAAAACAATAATTGGGTTGCGGCGACACTGTCACCTACCAAAGCCGCATCATTTCCTCACGGGAAAACCCATATCGTGTGTATTGCATTGTCTGTGCGGCCGGCGCCTAAATAACCAATCGGCGCGCACCGGATGCGCGACAGCAGATGTGCAGACGCTCCGATTAGCGTACTCCATAAAGACGGACAATATGGCCGTTACGTCACTTCCACGACGCGAGCCACACAGACTTGCAACAAGAGAACGGGACACGATTTTCCGCCATTACTCTCCTCAATAGCGTGACCTTGTTGTATCACCATATTAATACCGTGCTTGAGAACACAGAATTACACAGCCACTGCCACTGCAAAAACATAGTGTTTCATTTATTCATTAATTCATCGGAGACTCGGGATGAATCCCGATTCCCGACAAGGTAACGGCCCTAATTTCATTAAGCAAGAAGATGCCGGTCGATTACTCGTATGAAAGTAAAATGCTTGTGCGAATTTATATGGCATTTACTCATCGTAACTAACAATAATTGGGAACAATGAAATACTCAAAATAAAATCAATTCTTGGAATATCCTTCCCTTCTGTACTGTACGTCTAACATATAAGATGCACACTGATCTCGCGCCGCGACATAATTTTCTTTATTTTGTGTCCAAAAATTTACAGCAGAGAGCTATTAACTAAAAGGAAGCTTAGGTACTTCACCTTAATAAAAAGGAGATCGCCACAAAATAATTTGAAACCATCAGTAAAGCCCGACCAGAAATATAATATGACCATTGTCAAGAGGGTGCTATTATTCTCATTTATGTAGTCGGAATAATGACGTTTTGACTTGTTCACCTCTCATTTCTGATGTTAATTTTGAAATGTTTTGTAGCGCATTAGTTTTTTTACTAAAATGTTATTATATACGTTATTCATCATATTCTGCTCTTGACAATGAATCGTTTTGGGCATTTTTTGTCATTTATTATTTAATATTCAACACTTTACTGTTATTCAAATAGACCACCTCAGTGACACTGACAGCAGTGACATCCTGTAATTAAAGTTATTGCCAGTGTAAGAAATTAGTTCCAATAACATTCCTCAATATGGCCCACAAGTTTTGTACCTACCTACTAATAAAATTATTTACTATAGTCACTGTATAAACTGTATACTTTGTGGTGGAGATAATAAATACTTTTTACTTTTTTTTATATAGTTCTGGTCGGATGTTAGTAGAACGCACTGTAGCGATTTTTAATCGTTTAGGGTTCCGTACCAAAATGGTGAAAAAGGAACCCTTATGGTTTCACTTTGTCTGTCTGTCTGTCTGTCACATCGCTAAATATCTCAAGAGCTACTTATGCTAACGATTTGAAATTTGGAACAGTTATAAAGAAGGGAACTTAGATGCATAGAACATGTTATTATTTAATTATTTTTTATTTTTGTGTTTGTTTTTGTGAGGTGCTTCAAAATTTGAAAATCTAGTGAATATGTCAAGTGGGATGTGTTGAGTTGCAAATTCTGACTCAATTTGTTTTTCGTTGGGTCATTTTCGATTTATGAAGGAAAATGTAAAACGAATACCGTTCCCCCTCCTTATCTTCGAACTTTACCAAGGAAAAAATATGAAATTATTACATAAAATTGATATTAATGTATATTTTATGGGAAAAATATAACTATAGATCTCTTCAGTTTTAATTTTTTTTTTATCATCAAAAACATTTGTACACATTTAGTTTGTAATTTAATCACCTTTGCATGTATTTTTGTTTTATAAATTCCAACGCGGTTATGCTAAAAATACCTACTTTCAAATAACGAAAAATAATTTGAAATAGGTTCACGTGATAAAGAATTTTCCTTGAAAAACCACCATACATACTAATTTATTCAGTTGCTCAAATTTCTAACAAAATTCACCGATAGATGGCGCTGTACCCATGGCGTTCAATTTCTACACCACGCATGGTGCTGAGAATTTCTTGAATTAATGGGGTTGGAACCGGTACCTATCTGCGTACGAAACCCTCGGTGCGCGAGTCGAACTCGCACTTGACCGGTTTTTTTTATTATATTTGCAGACACTCCAGATTGTTAAACTCTGTTTTGTCACCTGTAATGTTGGTTTACACGCTGCTGTGTTCACTACTGATCTGCTCTAGCATCTATGCAGTTACCGTACGTTTATTCTGAATTTAAATTAATATGTTCATTTTATAATATCATTATGTGCAATAAATAATATGTGTTAAAGTCAGCCATTAACATTTTTGAAATTGTTTAGCTACTAATTTAGTTACTTTTGTCTTTCAAAGCCTAAAGAAACTAAATAGGTATACTTCTGCTTAAACTTTTGTGCAAAAAAGTATACTGGATTAAATTGAATTCCTGATTACTTTTTTAATGTTATGACAAATTTTTTTTCAGTCTACTTCAAGCATAACGCAAAAGATTCTTATCACCGAGTACCTGGGTTTTGGCGTTGCGCAGCTGTTTGTATTTTGTTGGCATAGTAATACTGTTATTTATAAAGTAAGTTATTTACAATGGGTTTAGTTAGTAACTTTCACGTCATTTTGTCGTAGTCGTCGTATTGTAATTAATACAAATGTTGTAAATACCGAATCTTATTATTATTCTTTCATAATATGTTATTTGGCTTCGTTGTTTTTTAAGAATCATTAGGTAATCACGACTCTAAGCTCCAGTATCGCTTGTAAAATCATTATCACATTGCCAAACTATTTAATTACCTGTATAAAATGTATTTTTGTGTCAGTTTGTCCGAAGTGTACAGGATAAATGTTAATAGAGTTTATTATTTTAGAGTAATGAAGCACGGCTCGGACCATATGAGAGCGACTGGTGGGCAGCCAGTCTTAAACAACGGAACAAAGTGCTGATTCTGCAGGGGCAAATGTCAATCGAACACATGTATACTGCGGGACCTTTCACTGACCTCACGCTAGCCACATTTCTTACGGTGATTTTTACTATTACGCTTATTACATTTCTGTCAAAGTTATGAAAATAATAATATATCTCTATATGGTAAATAAACTTATGGTGGAACACCTCCCACTTATATGCCTAATTTTACTTCAAGGCAAAAACTGATACATCTTTAATAAAATGCAATTGAAATATCTAACTCAAACGTGAACAACAATAAGTTTCTGACATCGCGTTAACCGCCGGAAAATAAGTTTATAAAACAATCAGTGTTGCTTATAATAGGTATAATACTTTGTTACAAGAAACTTCAATTACACTGAGTATTAAGTGACATCCAGTTTATTACGACATGAAGGTCTTAAGACACTTTAATTTTCAACATTTGTCGTTCTCGTCGAAACTCTTTTGAAATATGATATCATATATGGAAAAGGCGCAAAGTAACCTATTAGATGGACTGCCTAACAAATATGCAATAAGTAACATATTTATTACAGTCTATTTTACTGCATTGAAATTGTAACGGAGTTTTAACCTTTTTTTTTTCAGATTTTGAAAGCCGCTTACAGCTATTACACGTTAATCACTAACAAATGAATTCTTAATCAATAAGCGTATTCGTATTATTTGCTTCTTAACTTGCGTTACATAGTTTATTTAAAGTAAATAGCTACTTCTTAGAACGTAATGATTAATGGTATTAACAACATTTGCTTTTTATCTTCTTATGTGATAGTTTCTTTAGCGTTTTCATTCTCATGTTAAGACAGTTTTCTGCACCAAATATAATATTGTTTTATTTGCTTGTCCCAAATAATGAAAATATTTAAACGGGTACTTAAAAGAAGCAATGTCAAATTTAGAATACACGTAAGTATACGAATAAATGAGTTAATTGTATGTTTATTCTACATATCTGTATTATTTTTTCACCTGTTTCGATTAGTTCCCATCTAGCGATACCTCAAACGCCTTGATCGGAGATTTAGAATATAAAATGTTTGTACATACTTACCCAAGCCGAGCTGTAGAGGTGAAGACAAAATTTCTAATAAATTAACTTACTACTTGGAAGCATTAATTAGAAACCTTCCCTTGTTGTATACTAAATTGTTCCTATTGCTATTCCGCTTCGATTACCTGTACATATGTTTAGTTTAATCCGCCTGCAAACGACACGCAGGTTCGTTTAAATCGTAGTAAAAATGAGTTTTTTCAACAACTTATTACTTACTTTCTTCTAAACTTCACTGACCCCATTTGATAGGACATTCGCTACAGAGTAAAGGAGATTGCCACAACTTCTAAGGACAAATCTGCCGCCATTGTCGCTAGTGTCACCTCTGGTTTCTCGGAAACCGTCTTATGATGTGGCTCTCTCTATTCGTCGGGCTCGCGCAAAGGAGTCCAATGCTGCCACTACCCCAAGTCTGCCGTTGACTACCTGATTGTGCCTCCATACAACGAGTTTCATGGAAACTCATTGTTCATCTTGGATAATGTCTTAGAGGAAAAACGTATCCTCACCTTCGGTACCAGCCTGTCTGGACTCGCTGAGTCACAACACTGGTTCGCTGATGGGACCGTCAAGGTTACGCTATCTCATTTCGATTAGGTTTAGACTATTCACCAGATGACTGAATCGGAAGTGGTGCTTCCCGTATGAAAAACTGGAAAAAAGAGTCTTATACACATATCCTCCAGTCCCTCAAGGCTCAGAAAACCGAACTCGCCCCAGTCTCCATCATGTTGGACTTGCAAAACAGTTTTCCCTAAGGCGGGAATTTGCTGCTTCTACTTTTCCCATGCGATTTTCGGGCACATCAAAGGTAACAAGTCTCTCTTTGGTCAATTCCGTGAAGTAGAAAACCGGATTATGCTCGTCATATGAAGACTCGTTGGACTGGCTCTGGTTCCTACATCTTTAGCCAAGAAGACGGCTCTCATTCAGTCACCGTATTGGTTCGAAAATAAGGATCAGGAGGACATGGAACAGTTTCTCTACTACTTTGGGTCCACCTAGTTAACCACGCATCTCCGTCGCAAGGAATCTCTGTAAAGTTTCCGATCGAAATGTGATCTCAGTATGAAGTCACATTAGAGGACTTACCTAGAGCTAACAACTTAAGCCTGGTATTATGCAAGGGTTTTAATCGGTTTATTTGATTTTTGACAAAGTTGCGTTCGGCGCTCGAGTTCACAAACTTGGATTATTCATTGGGCCAACATCATAAATAAGTCTGCAAAAAATCAGAACTACCGGATTTGGCGCAAAGTAACCCATACTTTCGGGTGACAAGGTTATTGGACTATTACGATTATCACAAAACTTGAAACTATTAAAATCAATTCACAAAAGGTCCTTTTAAGAACGTTCGTGCGTCTTTTGCAGGTGCGTGCATTGAATCTGCTTGATTTGGTTAATATCTATACTATAACTATTCATATTAGCTGTATTGCCCCGGGATTTCAACTTTGTGGCCGTCAGAATATTACATCTACGCACGCCACAGTTTCGTTTGTTTGAAGTTAGTGATCAAAGCGACATACGTATAAACAAATGTACATGGTGCGTGGCTACTGCTGCCATATGAGGGATGGCAGTACAGCGAGCTACGAATAATAAATAATAGAGGAGACTTAGGCGGGATGGAATAAATGCAGTACCGCGTTGTGACCGCCACGTTTCTGAGCATCCAGCACTAATCAGGAAGCGCTCATTTAAATGTGCCTACAGCATCTGTACTGACTTGACTGACAGTTGATTCAGACAGCTTACTGACATTGCACTAACGAGATGCAAAAGTTCCGTATGAGTCGTAACTGAAGGTAGTTGTTTTACCTGAATTGTCATCATGTAATCCTAGATCTAAGACGTATATTCTAGTGCATATTGTTCGTCAATATAATAAAATGATGTTGCCTACTATGACTATTGACAAATCTAAGGAGGTATACTACTCTGTAGGTGTATAAATCAAACTAGACCTCAATAACCAAATATTTCTATTCTAAATTCTTCAAGCATTGAATTATGCGAATGGTAGCTAGTAAATGCTAGGCGAATGCGTAAGCGTAAGCGGCGGAGCAGAGTGGCACAGGTCTGGCGACGAAGGCGATCGGATGCGCTCTGTCGCTGCGTGTAAACATGGGTATCTCCGGAGTGATATATAAAAAAGATATATATCGCTCCGCCCGCACGAATCACTCTTCATATCCTTCAAAATCCGTGTATATCAGTATATCTGTATATCCGTACAACTCCCTCGCTCCCGGTATCGTTTGCTTTGCAATAGCGACATCACATCGCACCAGGTAGGTACTTACTCATATTTAAAAAAAACTATAAATCAATACCTATTTATTGTATTGAACTAATTACTAATCTCAATGCTTCGTACAGTTAAATACCTACTAAAATAAAAAATCTACCAGCGTAGATACACTACAAATCAATCTATAGCTCTTAATGAATTACTGATCTACTTGATAGACAGATTCATTCGAATCAATCTCGATCCGTAATTCACGATGTAAAATTGAGCGGTGAGCGGCCGAGCGAGTCGCGTTGCGTGGCGAGAGCTAGAGAGCTACAGAGCTACTGATCGACGGATGCATACGGATATAAAGATATAGAAGAGTGGTAAAATTGAGCGGTGAGCGGGTGAGCGAGTCGCGTTGCGTGGCGAGAGCTAGAGAGCTACGGAGCTACTGATCGATGGATGCATACGGATATAAAGATATAGAAGAGTAGTAAAATTCAGCGGTGAGCGGCCGAGCGAGTCGCGTTGCGTGGCGAGAGCTAGAGAGCTACGGAGCTACTGATCGACGGATGCATACGGATATAAAGATATAGAAGAGTGATATATATCCCGGGAGCTGAAAGATATGTTTCACTCTTTTCTTTAAAGTGACACATTTTGCCCATGTCTAACTGCGTGCCGCGCGCGGTCTGGGAGCCGGTCCGCGTGGAACCTCCCTGCGCGCGCGTACACGCGCCGCCGCCGCTGTCGCCTGGACGGCTTTGGAATTGTTCGATGCAGTTTTGTATCCTAGCGCAGGCCCACTCCCGAACAACGATGCGCGGCAGCCGCTTGAGCGTGCGGGTGCTGTAGGGCGCGCAGCGTCGCAGTGGAGAGGCGATGTGAGCGAGACGCAAGCAGAGCAGTCGCGCTCACTCTGTTGTGGATCCGTAGGTGGAAGAAATGAAAACGCCAGTTCTTGAGTAAAGGAGAAGGCTTGATGGTGAAGCTGGTTGCTGAGCGAGATAGGTAGATGTTGCTGGCTTGAGTTTCTGGCGTAGAATGAGAACGTCCATATCATCATCCACTGTCTTCTCACACGCCCCAAATTTCGTTACAGGGGTGTGGGGAGGCCATTTCAGGACTTAGTCCTTTTTGGCTGATTTCTTCTCTCAGCCCATAGCGATGGGCTGGTCGTTATTGCCTTCTTCGTTTTTTAATAGTCAGCGTCAATGCTGTTGTAGTCGTTGACTGGGGACTTTGGCCATCTGGGCTCTGCGGTCAAGGTGGCCTGTCTGCGGCTTTGTTGAGACTGGGTGTTGGCCTCTCTGCGGCTTTGTGGGTCCTGGGAGTCAGGACTGGGGCTCGTTGTGGGCGGCAATTCTTTCAATAAATAAATAAACAAAAAATAAATATTAAGATGTTATAAAGTAAAAGTGATTGCTTGAAATAAGTATGAAACTATTGCCAGGAAAAAGCTATTCAGATAGATATAAATAACGAGTAAGGCTAGTAGGATTGACGGTACGTCTGCCTTAAACAGGAATAGTGTTGGGGGCGTGCCGCACTAGTGCTGCGCCACAAGATTATAAAATTTAAAGTATGTCCCATACAAGACATACCATGTAAAAATAGGACTTGGCTCTACGTAATACTTCACAACTTTTTAAGGTGAAAGAGTTTCGAGATTTGGCCTATTTTTACATGGAATGTTTTTTATGGGATCTTACTTGTTTTTGTAGGTAAATATGTCAATACAAATTTATGATTGAATCTAGAACTAAACACTTTTCCTAGATCGTGCGAACTACGAAAGTATAACTTTGTATCGCATGTATATGTATAGGATTACAAACTTACTTATGTAGTTTGTATTTCTCTGAAATGTGATTGAAATTGCGATATACATTAATATATTACGTTTTTTATTACTTGACAGGGTAAAATTAATGATGTTTCAAATTTGAAGCTTGTGGGTCTGCTAAAAGTACCTTAGAATTATTCTTTATTCTTCTTTATTATTTATTCCATTGTAGTCATGTTCATAAAACATTAAGGTGTTACAAGACAAGTATGGCAGGTACATGACACCCTGTAAGGGCACTCAATAATGTATCTTAAATCTAGGTAATTACATGCTTTTTTTAAATAATTTATGTACTCAATAACAATGAAATCAATATGTTACCGACATTTATCCAATACAATATGTCAATGCTAATTTATAAAATAAGTAAAATAATAATTAGGTATGGTAAGTATGAAATGTCTAATTAATTATGATGATCGGTCAGTCAATTGGTGTGTCAGTGACAAAACTAAGGAACTTTGACGGACAATAGTTCTTGAACTACAAGTTTAAATTTAATTTTACTCGGAACATATGTAAGTCATATAATGCCCTATAAGTTACTGAAAATTGTATAAAATAAGCTTTAGCCAGCACAAAATTACAGGATATTGAAAATGGTCCGAATCGCTTCGAAAAAAGGATGGTACAGCCGAGCCGTGCCTCTTCGTTTTGCTCGACTTGGGGAATTGCAGTGCCCCCAGATTATAATTTTAAAATTATCTGAAATTATGCCAACTGATATGTGTAACTTATGCATGTTGAAATTATGAAATCTGTTTTTATGCAAACTGAAACTATACGTTTTGTGTTTAGGTATGAAAATCATCCCACACAGGCACACACATAATACCGATATATTTCTTAACAGTTCTTTACATATATACGTGTTTTCGTAGCTCAACGCAATAGTGGCTCTATGTTCGGTTTGATCCATCGCCGCTCCCGTAGGCTCAATCCGTCGGACGGGTCTGACGAGGATCCGCCTTAACGTTACAAATTGGACAGCTTATACCACCAGAAAAACTGGCCCATATGGAAATTTGTTTGAGGCCGACCCTAATTATACGTATTCCCTACGGGAGATGTATCAAAGTGTTTAGTTGCATATTGCGATGTTTATACTTCGAGTTGACTGTTTATAAGTGCTCAGTCCTACCAACATTTATTGTTTTTACTTGTTCACCCAAGGTCATAGAAATTGACAAAATTTATTTTTAAATGTTTTTAAGCCTTTTGGTCTTCATGGCGAGAGTGAATCGGTTTTAACTAGGTAAGCGCGTTCCATCCTAGACCACAATATTGCTTACCATCAGGTGATTTGTGGTCAAGCGCAAACCTATTTTGAATGAAAAAAAGTGGATAAACGCTTTTTATTTGTTTTAAAAATAATGAAAAACAAAAGAATTAGCAGCCACCAAAGTCACCTTTTATAAAACAAAATATTCCAAACAATTTTTTAACTTCCCATTAACCTCTAATCTTCAAATTTGGTGATAACGTTTATTATTACGTATATTTTACCAACAAATATAATATACTGATAAGTCAGATTCTTTCATCGAAATTTCCTTATTTTTCCTATTAAAACCAACTTAATTTTGCGGTTGGTTCGGAACTCTAAATGTGTAGAGTCCGACACGCACTTGGCTAGTATTTTACTGTAACAAACGCGCGTACGGTTTGGATTGACTGTAATCAAATACCTTAACCTATGGACGCCCGCGACTAAATTGCATTTTTTTAACCTGACTGTGGCTTTATAGGCCGGGCCCAATAAAGCGATAGGAGTGCGCGGTTCGAAAACAAAATCAAAATCAAAACATTTATTCTGCAAATAGGCCTCAATGGCACTTTTACAAGTCATCAACTCATGAAATAATAATAATACAATAATCAATGTATCATTAATTAAATGTATTGTTACATGTCAAAAATAAGGCTAAGAAACTAATAACAATCGAGATTTGTTAAAGATGTATAAGGTCTCTAAGCGTCAAGATAAAAGGTAATAAGGTAGGTCCACTAATCATAATAAAATATTGTGAGATATATCACTAAGCGTCAACATAAAAATAATAAAATTTAATAAATAAATAAGAGATGAGGACAGAGATGTATAAGGTCTCTGAGCGTCAGTCTAAAAATAAAATCAAATAAGAACAGAGCGAAGTCTCTCATCATGTCAATTCCAATGAACACTAGTACGAAGTTACTAGTCCTTGCAAACATGAACAGACCGGACCCCACAAACAGCACCCGTTCACGAGTTTGACGCGTATCTCAGCCATCGCCTCCCTCGACCATATGTTAGGGAAGGTTGCGACCCGATCAACGACGCCACCGTAAGCAAAGACCTTTAGGCGAGTATGACATATTCAAGCTGCAGG
Organism: Epiblema foenella; assembly: GCA_963556455.1. Lineage (NCBI taxonomy): Eukaryota > Metazoa > Arthropoda > Insecta > Lepidoptera > Tortricidae > Epiblema > Epiblema foenella. The sequence continues at coordinate 5,420,304 of OY747105.1, forward strand.
ACATTTATAATTACAGTAATTTAATAATAAAATATCGAATACAATGGCAAACCTCATAATGTGCTTAAATGTACACGAAATGATTTTACAACAGTAAAAGTCCAGATTAAAATTGTAGTTATACATATCTACATTATAAACCATTTATAATTCTAGTAAATTAGACAACTGGCTTAAAAGCTTCTCGATCGTTTACAAAATCATTGACGGAATAATACGCCTTGCTTACCAAGTGACTTTTAACGTGATACTTAAATTTGTTGAAGGGCAAATTCACTACATCGATAGGTATTTTATTATAAAAGCGTATACAGTTCCCCACGAAGGACGTGCTAACTTTACGGAGATGAGGCTGCCACTGCGAGCTTGTTTTTACTTCTTGTGTTGTATTGTAGTCGTGGATTTTGCTGTTAAGTTTGTATTCATGGAGATTTTTCCGTACATACATAATGTTCTCAAAAATGTATTGAGATGCTACAGTGAGAATGTTTGCCTCTTTGAATTTTTCTCTTAAGGAGACACGAGCTCTTAGTTCATAAATAGAACACACTATTCGTTGGAGAGTGGCCTGGGGAAAATCCTGGGGAAAACCTTCGACACGACTACGCTTAGCGGTCTAAGGTTATTTTCTTCCTTGACCAACACCAGTAAAGTTCCCGCGACGCGATCTCCTGTCCACCTCGGAATCGACCCGTCTAATATGGGCCTCGTCGTTGTGTAGGAGACTAGGCGAACATTGGGAGTCTAAGCTACTCGTAAGGCATTCGGCTTTCTTAGTATTCTGAAAAGCGGGGGTATGGTTCAACAGGCATTTGATTTTAGAGATCTCGCTAGTTTCCAGTAAGCCAGATGACTAGGCGCGATCTCACCCATCAGATCACTGAATGAGTTCTCCCGAAATTCGGGAATTCTATATTTGGACTCGTTATACAAGTCCTTCAGGATTTGACGGGTTTCGGCAGAAGGGTGGTTGGAGTAAGTTCTGATTGCACGATTTTTCCTATCTGAATTCCCTAGGTAGAGGTCGGTTTTGGATATCCTCCGCCGTCGCTCGTTTTTGCATTCGCATCACCCTCTCAGCATCGGTCGAGTTGGCCCATAAGATTGTACCGTAAGTCATAAGCGAGTGAAAGTGAGAAAAATACGCTTGCTTCAGCGCAGCACGGGACACCAGCGGCTTTAGTTTACGCAGTGCAAACACCGCGCTGCTCAGCCTACCACAAAGCAAGTCGACGTGTTGTTTCCAGTTTAGTGTAGGGTCTAACGTGAAACCGAGAAACCTACATTTTTCATTCGTCGGCATAGGGCACTGGATAGTCGCTCTCGAAATGCACCTACTCGAGAAAATCATTACGTTTGACTTGTTGACATTCAATATCAAACCGTTTACCGTAAACCATCTCGTCAGCTGATCATGTACGGTGATGATTTTATCGTTCAGTTGTTCGTATGTACGCGCGCTCACCACTACTGTCGTGTTGTCGGCAAACAAAGTGATTTGACCTTCAGTGATAGCGGATGGCAGGTCGTTGATAAATCCAAGAAAGAGGGTATTTCTTAAAGAAGGACCTTGTGGAATCACGCTGCCAGTCTCGGATCTCAATCTTCTGCCACCCGACATCACTTCAACCGCTTGCGTTCGTTTTTGTAGAAAAGATTGGAATAAATTACAACTGTTTCCTTGGAGTCCATAACGCATAAGTTTTTTTATTAGAAGGTCATGGCTTATGACGTCAAAGGCTTTAGATAGGTCACAGAATATTCCGGCAATTTTTTGTTTTTCGTCGATGCCGGTAGTTATGGTGTCTATTACTTTATAAGCTGCCGTTGTAATGGACCTGTTTTTACGAAAGGCAAACTGTCTGTCGGTCAGTAAGTCAGACTCAAGGTGATCCATTAAGTGGTGTGACAAAATCGACTCAATCATATTGGAGATATTGGGCACTATCGATATTGGTCTGTAGTTATCAACTGATGTTTTTTCACCCTTACTCTTGTACACTGGGCACACCTTAGTACACTTGAGTATATCAGGGTAAACATCAGTTGAAAACATCTCGTTGATTAGTGTTACCAATTTCTCCGAAAGGACTGGCCATACGGATAGTAGTAAATTCACCGAGATATCGTAAATGTCGAGAGTGCTACGGCTTTTCATCATCAAATTAAGGACACGGTCAAGATCGGCATTGGTAAGAAGTAGTATATTACTAAGACATTACTATTAATGGAAATTTGTTTGGGGTTCGGTAGGTAGGTGACAACGGGGAAATAAATGCAGCGTGGGAGCACAATTAAACTTGTTAAACCTCTCAAGAAGGATTTTCGGAATTTAGTATATTCAGTTGTTTTTTTTAATGAAGTTACTATGTTACGTTGTAGCTATTGAAATAAAAGGATTTGTTCCCCAAACTTTTTACCCGTTTAGGGGAGGAAACTCGAAAACCCCGTTAACCACGTTAGACCAGTTTAAACAAATCTTTTAAGGAAATTCGAAAAAAGCTGAAATACGCCTTTTTGTATCTACACAGAGTCTGTAAACCATCTTGTAAAAGAAGTTTCAAATCTCTCAATGGAAAAAAGATAAGTAATCAAGCTTGAATGTGTGTGTGTGTGATTTGTAAGTATGCAGGTTTGTTTAGAGTGTCAGTGACACCGGCATTCGAGGTTTCAGGCGCACCGATCCACACAGTAACAATGAAACAAAACCAGTCTTAAACTGAACGGCCCTCCTCTGTGTTTCAACGCCTTTATAATAGAGTCGTATTGAGATGATTTTGAGCACCTATCTTGTTCGGATATATCTGACGACGACAGTAATATTAAATACTTATTATTAACGAGACAAGTTATTTCACACATTCCGTAAAGTTATTTACTATATACAAACAATTTTTCATATTAAGCTATAAGATCGTAAAATTCTTCAAAATTAAAAGTCGGGCAAATATTTGAATTTGTTTGATCTTATAGATAGATATTGTTGCTCCCTGGGCTTCTTTCTAAAAAAATATGTATACAATTTTGTATCTTATTACAATACAATAAGAAAGTGGGTACATCTCCTTGTAAGAGAAGTCGACTGTAGCAATCAAATGTTTCCAACCGGGAAAATGTTTTAGGAATAAGTCGTGCGCACTGCCGTGTTTTGTATGACAACAGGTAATTTCTTTTTCCTGCCCTCGATTTTACCTCAAGGCAAGGCCCATTCACAGATCTGACAAAAATACTGAAGTTTGAGCTTCCAGTGTGCAGAAATAATGTAGAATTACACTACACAAAAATTACAGTAGACTGAAGAAGAAAAAAAGAAAAGAAATAACCGAACAAAATATTGAAAAAACTTTAATGCTGTGCAGATCTCGTAATTATCAACGGCAGTGATACGTTATTTTTTACAAAAACGATAGCTTTTTTTATTGTTCTAAGGAAATAACCGGATAGATTTTTAATAAGTGATTCAGTGTTCCAACTATCAATAAAAATGTACTAAATATCTACGAAATTACGCGCAGAGCTTCCGTAGAGAGCGGGATGGTTAATTGCAAACTCACGCGTGTTAGAAGGGGTCATTTGCACTGGAATGGCCTTGCCTTAAACTGAAAGGAGCCACTGTATTTCAGCTCACACCTAACATAAGTATTACAAAATTACGGTCCACATCAAAAATTAAATAAATATTTATATACGGGGTGAGATATTATTGACAGTTCAGGTATAAATAAATTATGGAATGTGCATATATTTATGCCTTTGACTGTACATTGGTAGAAGTAGAAGTAGTAAATGGCCACTGTAGCCGAGCGGTAAGGCACGCGACTCTCAATCTGGAGGTAGTGAGCTCGAATCTCGGCTCGTACCACCAGGTTTATGAAAAAACTTACTTATGACTGATATTTAACAGTGGCTTTTTGGTGAAGGGAAACCGGGTCTAATCCAAATAACGTCACGTTTTCTCTCTTGGTTGGAATGTTAGATGGCAGTCACTTTCGTAAACCTGATCCTACGTCAAACCTTGAGGAAATTAGCACTGAGTGCTGAGTGCAGTGAGGGATAAGAGCGCCCCAAGACAAAAACAGTGTCAAGGCATGTGGGCGCACTGGTCCAAGGAATGTGTATCCGAGCTCCAGGTCAGGACCAAATGGACACGCACCAAGGGGGATTTGAAGCAGTACAAGCTCGTACTGATTAAGGAGAACCACGTTCCGCTTTTCAAATGGAGTTTGGGGCGAATCACAAAGACCTTTCCTGGCAGGGACGGCGTCTCAACAGTGGCCGATATACTCACAGTCCACGGCATCGTACCTCGAGCGTTCTCCGAAATCTGCCACTGCCTTTAAATGACGATTAATTCTCGCCGTCTTCCACTTTTGGAAGCTGCATCTTCAAGGCTGGAAGCTTATGTTAAGGCGCAATCTCAATGCGTTTATATCAGCTGGCGGCGGACGGTGACCTTCAACACGACTCGCGCATAGTGACAGCTCGCGCGCCTTGGGACATCACACGTCCACCTTCCATGACATCATACTTATGTATCGCGACACATCCCCAGCAACCAATCGGAGGTACATATGACATGATCGACAGCCAATGATATGACGTGTCTCGTCATCCCTTCAAGCACCAATAGAAAAGCAGGATTTGGAAGATGGCCACTACTTTCATTCTCCCACTCTACACTCAATCCCTCAAAGGTTAGCTGGAAGAGATCCCTCATAGGGATAAGTTCGTCTTTGTACTCTAATCTTATGTGACATGTATATTGTTTTAACCTGTTATTGTGTACAATAAAGTGCTTACATACATACATACATACTACTTTACAGTTTTCGCTTCATAAGCTGCACCACGCAAATATTTTATCTTGCTCTTTTTTTAACGAATTTACATAATGTTAGCTTCATGAAAAACACTATGTAAAAAAGGCCTGAAGTATAACTCTATTTAATTCGATGAACCGCTGTCTCGTCATTTCTTTAACCTGCCATCCCCATCATCAAGCCAGCTTGGGCCATCAGCCACCAACTGTGTTTATACGAACCGTCAAACAGCTTTATCCCCGATGAGTATACTCTATTTTTCTTACCTCCTTAGGGCACAACCGGAAAAGGAGGAGGATGATGAGGTAGGATCTCAAACATTGAAACAATATTTAGATATTGTCAAACCACTGGCAGAAAGCCGGTCGCAGTGTAGGAACACTGTATAGATACCAGTGCGTGAGTTGGAAACCACGTGGTTTATAGAATTGGACGCTAAGCATCACGAACTTAAGGCCAGATCACCTGCGGTGATTCAATATAATAATGTCGAAGGGGGCTGTCACTGCCAAAATCGGCTACGTCAGTGACTAGTGAGCGCATCAGGCTACACACAGCTAGGGGATGATGATGATGCACTAGGAGAGGGGTGTTTATTATAAAAATTAACTCTTAACCTAGTACTAATTGTCACTGGATAATTTCAGGAGATAACGTTCATAGATTACAATTTAAATTTAAATCCTGCTACCCTTTTCTGGCAAGTATTATTATGTGTGCAACAGTGATGGACGCTATCCACAGCTTTACACTATACAGTTTACAACCAAATAAATTCCAACACGTGTTCACACGCTGCACATTAACAGAGAGGTAATTCCTACAGCCACGTCACTCAGCAAGCGTAATTCGCAAGCAATTTAATTAAACAACCCAAAGGAAAATAAAGTGAGAATTTTAGCGCGCGAATTCACTAATGAAAGTTTTAAATGACCGACAAAAGGCAAAAAATCTCGTGACCTCGTTATTTAGTATGGCAATCTCAATTCACAACTCGAAAATAGTACGACGAATAAATTGAACGTTAAAACAACGGATGTAAAGGTGATAGTTGCGGCGCTGAAACTCACCGGGTGTTGCCGAGGGTGGTCAGCGTAAGGGTACTTTTTTAAAACTTTTTTTAAATCCGGATCAAAACAATGGTTTGCGAATTTCATAAAAGGGTCCGGGCGTCGACAACAAGTTTGACAATGGGGTGCGATCTGAACAATAAATCTTCAGCGAATCGATCTGCTAAGTTGGTGGTGATTAAAATGTAAGCTGATTTTTAGGATTACTCGGACTTTTTAGCTGCTTTGTTACTCTGCTTGTGCTTTTTGCATGGAAAATGTTGTGGAAAAATCCTGGCTGCTGCGGCCTTGGCTGGTTGTCAACATCGAAAATATCGATGCGGGCTAAGTTTCCAGAAATCCGAACATGGGGTTTAATGACAGCAGCTGAAGAGTGGGCAAATATTTTTGACACTTTGGCAACGTATATATATCTATGCCTTTAACTGTACCTGTATGGGCATGTTACGATAGTTTTTTTTAACCTGACTGTGGCTTTATATGCTGGGCCTAATAAGGCGATAGGAGTGCGCGGTTGGAGAGTGGCCTGGGGAAAATCCAGGGGAAAACCTCCGACACGACCACGCGTGTGGTTTGGAACATTGGGATACTCTAAGAGTTTGCACTCCAGTGAGATTGGTTGAGCGGTTTCAACCGAATCTGAGGTGTGATGTTACGGTTGAATGGGCATGGTATGCGGACGGAAAAAAGTCATGTGACAAGGGTATTAGCAATAAATGTGGAGCGCTAGGCCAAGAAAAAGGTGAATGGACTGCGTGAGAGACGATATGGAGAGGAAGTATGTGAGAAGATGGCGGGCGATAGAGAAGTATGGAAGAAAAAAAAACACGCTGCGCCGACCCCACGTAAATGGGAAATGGGCAAGCGAATGATGAGTACTCGTCACTAGGGTTAAACTTAAGTATTTGAATTACGATTTAAAACGGGATATTTACCATGTATATTTGTATTTTTGAGTTTCCGATATTTCGGCACTGTTGCAAGCGCCATTATCAAGGATTAACTGACGTGCTGCGAGTTTTAGTTGTGGTCTACCCACACACCATAGCGATCAACCCTCTTCCTGGTTCGCTTTTTTCCCACAGTGTGACTGTCACTACCACCGTCCGCCTTGTCCCGTCCCCCCCCCCCGTTTCAAATCGTAATTCTAATGTATATGACCATGTAAGCTTGAAATCTTAAACTTAAGTATGTTGTTCAGTAAGGCTAATATGATAAAAAGTAAAGTAAATATTCACTAACGTTTGAAAGAACATTATGTTGACCACACCGACCCTTAAGCTATCCTTCATTTTCCTGCTAAAACTAACAACTCAACACAATAAGATAAAGTAGGAACTTGTTGGGAAACTTCAGAAGCACGCACGTCAGCAACTTTAGTGGCCGGCAACTCTCGTCCAGTTACTAAACATGCTGTTGCAGCAACTTGCTAGTTCTGTTCCGAATTTAATACTGGCAAAGTCATTAGACGATTGGGTTATTGGTTTATTGTATTTTCTGTAGTCGTCTCGCGGCGAAAAAAATAAACAATAGTAATCTTAGGATCCCAGGGACTGTGGTAGACGACGGGTTTAAGTAGATATAGTTATGAAATATGAGCTGGTCCTTAAGTAAAAAGGTTCTAATTTGATTATTTATACTTAAAATTAAATTAAACTCGACAACAAGGAAAATATATTATTATATTGTTTTTTTTCTTTAAACGTGAATATACAATATGATCCTTTACATCAACGGACATTACATACATTTACACTAACGTGAGACATATTTACACTTAATAAGAGAACAACGGTTGCAACTCACTGGGAAAGACTGGAGTCCGAAACATGTCGAAAATAGTGACTTTCCAATTGAGTTCCAACCGTTGTTCGCTTATCAACGGACATTGTTAGTGTTGTGTGTCGGGCGAATGACGACCCTAGTGTAAAAGTGATTAAAGACCAATTGCGGGTAGTTCGAAAAACCCGTACGGCTAGAAGATGTTGATAATACTCACGTCTGTCAGCTCGCGACCACGGATGTTGTGATACATTCGAAACGTCGGGTAAACCTTGAAAAAAGTAAATAAATTAGTATTGTGCGCGATTAAGTCCCGTTTTCCAATAATAATGAAGGAAGACTTTCTTTAGTCTGCCTGTGAAGCTGAAGGTCCTGGGTTCGAATCCCGGTCAGGGCAAATATTTGTGTGATGAGCAAGAAGAGATTTGCTTCTGAGTCTTGGATGTTTTCTATGTATTTAAGTATTTATATCTATTAAATATATCGTCGTCTAGTACCCATAACACAAGCCTTCTTGAGCTTACTGTGGGGTTAGTTCGATTTGTGTAAGATTGTCCTCTAATATTTATTTATTTATTTAGTAGGTGTGGCGGGTCACGTACAATATATTTATAAACAGGTTTTAGAAAATATGGACACATAAGGACTGTAAAGGCGGGCATGACAAATGCAATAACTTGATTTAATCCCAATTCTATAAACACTACGGGTAATGACACGGCAAAGTGCTCCAAACTGACTCAATACTTGCCACTTAAATCATGTCAATTGTTAACGGCCAGCGTATGTGTGCATAGGCACACACACACTCACATGCGTCAGCGACCAGCCAGCGCGAGCAGGACCGTGCCCCACTCTCATTTTACCAACTATCGAGCGCATACGCTTGTTACATATTATATTTTTTTGTAATTAAGTAAAGGGTTTCAAATTTAAAGAACGTCTTCATTATTTCTCATCAACGTCCACCGTCTGCATAACTATCATTAGCTCCTGTTTCCACCATCAATAATAGGTGTAAACTATTGGGTATTAAGGTGTCGGATATTGGTACGTTTACCTTAAATGCGTGAGACCGGTTTCAATTATGGTGTAGCGTTCGTAGCGTTACTACCAATGTAGCGTGTGGTTAATGAATTTTTCATCTCTGTTGTTCGGAAAGTTCAACTTTCATGAATAGATAGCCGTGATGAAAGTCGCTTTTCCGACCTTAGGGTGGATTAATTGTAGCTATTTTAATTCTTATTATTTTTGTCTTTCCCGGTTCCATTCATTTTTCATAGTTTTGTTCAGCTGAACTTACTAAATTCAATTATAAATTAGTATAATCATTGTTTTGTAAACTTTGTAAACTATTACATATTTTGTTTTTGTAAAACCTGCACGCATACTCTATGCATGATGTGTCTACTTTTTTAGGATGTACAAGAGTGTAACTAGCCACTGTAATGTAATAGACCATGAGTGTTCAAAACTTGTAACATCTAGTTTGTAGACCATAATTAAAAAAAATACTATTACTTTTATTTCTCATTTATTTGAAAAGTAGAATGTTTAACTCGGATGCAATAGGTCACTTTCAAACCTTGGTTAACAATCTAAATTATTTGTAAACAGGGTTTAATTGCATACAATTGATATTTATTCACCTTTGTAGAGGTTTACCCGATGCGGATGTCACAACGTCCTCGCCCAGAGTCGACGTTTAGCAATAATAATGTGGGAAAAACAAGTTCAAATCGACATAATTATCATGAACGTAAGTCTCTAATAAAACCGGTTGGAATGAGAATCACAATAAGTTACAAGTCATTATTCAGTATGCCTCACGCCAGGCATGTTCACAGCTGATTGAACTACATGTATTTCAATTTCCGATACCCCTTTGGCCTTGATTATTGCTGGGGATAATGTTCAATCTTGCAAAGCGAAGCGATAGGCCCGAATGCTGCGCCTGCTTTTACCTTAATCACTGAATATTTCACCGGTCCACAGCTTATAACAGCTACACGGTTTGATAAGACCACTAATCTTTTTTATTATATCTTATTAGCATAGTTTTATAGTTAGGTTCCTTTTGACATTATCTTTGTTAAATTATTATATTCACAATCACTAGACCTAATACTAGATAAAATAAGAATTAATTAGGTAAATTGTATTGAATGTTCAAACACAATGTATTATTGTTTATGAATAAATGAATTGAATTGAATTGAATTGAATTTTGTTAAATTGTTATTGATTCGTGATCGAGTGTGTTTGAGGCTGTGAGCTTTTGAAGAAAAATACAGAGGGGTCACTAGTAGTAGCGGCTCAGAATGCAAGGCAAAGATTCGCTGTGATGACGTAGTGGGTCTGGGTGGCCTAGAGGTAAGTACGATGGTCCGGCAAACCAGAGCTGGTTAGGCTGCGTGCGAGATCACTGTTAATTTTTTGTATCAAATACAGTAGAATCCGCTTATAACGACTTCGCTTTTCAATATTTGACCGCTTAATCAGTCCGTTTTGTGCGACGTCCTGTTAGTGCGACGTAATATCACCGGTCCCTTGACTGTCGCTTAATCCGGATTCCACTGTAATTGTAAATGTACCAATTTTTGTCATCCTAATGCCCGATAATTGAGGGCTATCATTCACCTCTATTAATATGGTTGTATGTATAACAGTGGCAGTGCGTCCATACAACTCGACTCCCACCGACCTGCCTAATTTTCAGCCAGTCCAGTTATTTTACTAAGGCTCATGAATAATAAGGAAGGCAAATTATTTCCGGTATCCCTAAGAATATTTTTGACGCGCCGCCACTGATGTTTATATATATATTTTATATCACGTCGGTGGCAAACAAGCGTGCGCCGTAGTCTATAGACGCTTGCAACTCCAGGGGTGTCACATGACTGTATATCCATATATATCAACGTTGAGACGTCAAGTAACGATGGTTGTTGGATAGTAGGTATAGAAACTTATCGACTCTTCTACATTATATAAATGTCGAGCTATAGAAATAGGAAACCGCTGTATTTATGACAGGTGTGCAATAATAGAGTAGGTATTTTACATTAAACAACTATTATAAACTCCAGTCAAGCGTCTCGCCTTGAATTCCTCTGTTGTACCGCGTCCTTACCCGGAGAATCAGGTGATATTCGCATAGCATTACATAATTAATGATCCACAGACAGAAACTACACAAAGTCGGGCTTATAATTTATCTGAGTGTGCCTGTAAGGTATGAGATTAATTTTACCCTCTTCAAAATTAAACTGCACTAATCTGGATTTTAATCACATGAAATTCAACCTTAACGATTCAGTTTTTGGTCCGTTTTTGAAAGAATTTATATAACACATAGATGTGATACTTTGTCTCCAAGGATATTTTGGGATGTCATATGGAAATATGCCCCTATATATATTATTAGCCAAATACTTATGAACAACAGGACTGTGGTTGTTATAAATCTTGTAAGTATCATTTTAAAAACAAAGACCATCGTCGGCTGAGATTAGAGTAGGGATTGCCAAATTCATATTATACGTAAGTATTTTATACAGGTACTGATAATCCAGTATTTCCCTCCATTTCTTGTACAAATCATTCACAAAAACAAAATAAATATATCATCAATATAATCTAAAATGGCCGCCATTCTCGAAAAAACTCGCTCACAGTGCGATTATTATTCACAAATATTTTTCACTTTTATGCTATTCAAGTAAGTCACCATTACACCACCATTTGACGACCGGTTTAGCCTAGTGCGTAGTGCACCTGCCTGTGAAGCTGACGGTCCTGGGTTCGAATCCCGGTCAGGGCAAATATTTGTGTGATGAGCATGAATATTTGTTTCTGAGTCTTGGATGTTTTCTATGTATTTAAGTATTTATATCTATTAAATATATCGTCGTCTAGTACCCATAACACAAGCCTTCTTGAGCTCACTGTGGGGCTAGTTCGATTTGTGTAAGATTGACCTCTAATATTTATTTATTTAGTCTATTTATTTATTACAAAATCTATTATTGAATATATTATTTTATTGGCACGGTCAATGCTGTCGACTCTGCCTATCTAATGTAATATTTCTCGCAGTCTGCCCTTAACAGATATAATGTTAAAGAAACTTCGGCATGTCCTTTCCGCTGACCCAAATCCTGTCTGGTATCACCATTCTACGTGAATAACTAAGTTATCCCAACTTTTGATGTATCCCTCAACTTTATCGCAAGAATCCCCCCACTGCCACAGTTTGACGTCGGTGCGCATTCGCAGATATTTCGCACCCATCCGATAGTTTTTTCAACAAAGTTTCGGGCGTCAACCCTATATGAAATTATACCGTTCTATTTTGTTAACCCGTCCTCGACCGACGAAAAAATAAACAATAGCATTCTTTTGTTTGGGTAGACAACGGCTATACAAAGCTAGTTTACTAGCTTTGGCCCGCTAATACTTCTACCTCTATAAAAACTTGGGGTATGATTTCCGGGATAAAAACTATCCTATCCTTCCTCGGGATGTATCGGATCGTCTGTAGACTATCTACATACCAAATGTCATCTAAATCTTTTTTTTTTTAACCTGACTGTGGCTTTATAGGCCGGGCCCAATAAAGCGATAGGAGTGCGCGGTTGGAGAGTAACCTGGGGAAAATCCAGGGGAAAACCTCCGGCACGACCACGCGTGTTGTTTGGAGAGTGGTTTAAGCGTGAAGAGGTAATAGAAGGGCTACTCCGAACTTCGTATCGTGTCGTCCCTCTCACTCATATAGTGAATAACACGAGAGTGTAAATGACGGCACGATACGAAGTTCGAAGTGCAGGTTCAGACACAGTTACTTTTGCATTTATAATATTACCCCCTTATTCATAAAACTTAACAAACCCTGCTAACTATATCTGTTGTCACTGTCTCACAAGTGATAGACAAGGACAAACGATCTTAGCGGCTAGTTAACTAATATAGGTTTGATAGAGGTTCATGGATATGGAGCTTAGTATGAATACCTTCTACTAGTAGGTACCGGAACTTATTGTCAAGCGATTCTAGCCTTTATAACTTAGTTTCGGTTTACCGTTTTCGTTAATAAATGTTTACTTGAGAAAATAATGGGAAGCAAGTTATTTTCCATGAACTTTTCCTGGAATTAGCAAAAGAACTAACTAGGATAATTAAGATTTCTGGCGTAAACAAGTGACGCTCAAGTTAACTGTAACGGCCTTGTTTACCCAATTCTTGTTTACTTATTTTTTACGTTATGGTTGGAGCAATTTTTTAGGGTTCCGTAGCCAAAATTGCTACAAGGGATCTGCTATAGTTTCTTCATTTCCATCTGTACTACGTATGTGACACGTGTTTTTCATTCGTGGAGAGTCTCTTACATAGCTTATATTACGAACCGTTGAGCTCTCAGAAGTGAGGAAATACTAAAATTAGCACTTTATAGCTGTAAAGTGACTCTGAGCTGTAGACATCAGAAGATATTATTACAAGCTATTGTTTAACTTACAATGTTTGTATGTATGTATTTTGTGCGTTCGGATACGCAAACGAATTAATCAATCGAATAGTTTTTTGAAAACCTACTCCGGGTATACAACAATCACACAATGTATTGAAATAAATTAATCGGATCACTTACGTATTTAAGGTCGAGTATCGCTCGACATGTTTCGGACCAATACTTGGCCCTTAGTCCCGTGGCTTGTTCTCATGATTAAGGGCCACAGGCGATACTCGAATTTAAAGACGTGAGTGAGCCGTTAATTATATTTCAATGTATCTGAAACTCACGTGAGTTTTATATTTAAAACTAGCGACCCGCCCCGGCTTCGCACGGGCGCACTACTTAATGGATGTTATTATACATTATAAACCTTCCTCTTCAATCACTCTATCTATTAAACAAAACCGCATCAAAATCCGTTGCGTAGTTTTTAAGATTTAAGCATACATAGGGATATAGGGATTAGGGACAGAGAAAGCGACTTTGTTTTATACTATGTAGTGAAGTTACACGATGCCATCCAAAAGTTGTTTCCAGATTTCATTTTATCTTTTTGTCAGTGTGTTTGATAATAATAATAACCACAGTAAGTTACAGCTTTCTAGCAATACACGTCACTGAGCTAAGCCTCGGACGGACGGACAGACGAAACCACAAGAGATCCTTGTTTACTTACGGAACCCTGAAACTGATATACAAACAAATTTGAAGATACAGTTTCGATTACGATTGATTTGACCTGGTTCGTTATTGACACACCAACTCATCCTCACCTGTCACCTCACCCCTTACCCGTTTTTATATGGAAGCTGTCAAAAAGTGACAAATGACATTTGATTTGTTTCCATATAAAAACGGGTGAGCTGAAGAGTGACTGGCGAGAACGGTGCTTAGTGAATCACATAGCTGATAATTCCAATAAGCCGCATTTTTAGATGCATCTTTGTCAATAGCGGAAATATCGGTGTTTATTGCTTTCAAATCCTAGGAAATTGTTATTTTATTTACCGTAGTAATCAGATTGTCAGAAATAATAGAGAAGTTATAATTACCAATATTTGAATAATGTCAAAACTCGATTTTAACCAAGTGTTTTAATTAAAACACTCAAATCAATTGAAGGACCGACAGAAAGATGAGAAAGTTCTGTAATGATCAAAATCCAATTTTAGATCGGGAAGTGATCGTTTAATCCAATTTGAGTTTAAGCTTATTACGACACGTGGATAATTAGTTCTTTTTGGATAAATGTTAAGTATCTTTAAGCCCAGATTACTTTCTACATTATCTATTTATATATAACCGTTCTGTAATACAAATAAAAATTCGCTAAATCAAGACACAGATTTTAGATAATATATCAAAATAATAATGCAATGATTAACTTATTTAATCCATTCGTGCCAGTTTTAGGGCCAGTCTATAAAGCCTTTGAGGTTTAAATAAACCTAAAATCATTTATATTGGCAGAGTTTTATCAAATTAGTCAGGTCACAATGCGCCTTTACCATCTACGCTAGAAGATTCACATTCTAATGACAGTATTCTAAAATGACGGACATTTAAAATAATTGCAACTATACCACTCATATCTGTACACTTCGCCGCGTGAAAAGGCATTCTCTGTACGTGTACAGTCAGCATCAGAAGTAGAAGATGATGAATTCTAATATATTTTTCATAGGGCCACTTTTGATGCTAACTGTACCTACGAGCGTCCCTCCGCGTATGTGCACAGATGTGGGTATGTTCGAACTATGCGCAAAAAACACACAGAAACATTTTACCACGAACGTAAACTTGCCTTAGAGAATCCCAGCACCAATAGGCCTGTGTATGCGCAGCAAAAAGGACGTATATCCATTCTAAGCCCTGTGGATTTCTGTCTGTTCCCCAGAGCAGGACGCCTGTATTGTGCATCGCATTTGCATCCTGGTTTGTTTGGCCGACAATTCGGGGAACAATGTTGGAAAAATGCCCGTCAAATTTTGCTCGTCTATCGCTTTTTCAACGCTAGGAATATTTCTGTTTTCACCGATTGTGGTGTGGAAGTGGGATTTTCATTTTTAGTTTAATACTCGTATTCAGACCTTGTTTAGTTATACTTATGGATTCATTATTTATTTAAACTTTATTGCACATTAACAAGTGCATCATAAGTTAATTGGAGAATTGCTACAAAAACAATTGTTTATTTACTTTACACCAACAAACTTCTAGCACGAATACAAAAAAATCATAGGTGAGAAGTAAGTAGGACAAAAACAATGTTAAGTATACCTTGTACTTACTTAAATAGTTCAATTATATAAAGAATTACACATTAACCCACAACATTAATTCATCTGTACATAAAAATGCACAACGTGCCGAAAGGGCTACAATCCATACAAAAATTGCGCTGCTTTATCAAATATTAATTTAGAACAATAGGCAGTAATTAATATTTTCATATTAGTATTTAGAATTACAGATTAGAATGATATTTAGGATTTGTTGACAGAGTTTTTAAATATTTTATTCGGTTATTTTGTTTCTTTATTTCTTTTTCAGTCCACAGTAATTTTAGTGTAGTGTAATTCTACATTAGGTACTTCTTCCCAGTGGAAGCTCAAACTTCATTATTATCGTCAGATCTCTGAAAGGGCCTTGCCTTAAATAGAAATAGAATGTAGGTTTAAATAAAATGGGGTTCCGCTGTTATCAATCTAATAAATAAATCTGCTATTCCTAGCATTGCTAGCAGCGAGTCACTAGGCGACGTTGAAGCTAGCGGCTCAGATTAAGTTTATTAGCAGCGCCTGGTAGGCGCTCTAATTCAATAACTCCATTCCTTTTCTTCCGCTTGAATTGAGACATACCGTCTGCAAGCGTCGACTAATTTTAAACCCCGGCTTTCAACGCAAAGAGGGGTGTTATAAGTTTAACATGTGTATCTGTGTATACTTATGTATGTCTGTGGCTTCCTAACGGATGAACCGATTTGAGTGGTTTTTTTTAATCGAAACCTTCGAAAGCGGAGATTGGTTCTCAACAGTGATCTCAGAAGCCGGAAATAATTTGCTTTTCTTATTCTTCATGCGAGAGAAAATAATGGAATGACGATTACTCCACCGACAAGATATCGTACGTATCTGCGTAGTGTGTGACACGCTTAAGTAGGTATTCCGCTAAATACATCCGCTACGACCGTATGCCGCCCAAAATACCTTACAATGTCTCTATTCCAATAGAACATTTATTTTATTGGGGTCGCCTCGAATCCCGAGTAAATTACGTGCATTTTTTTTTGTTTGTTAACCTTAATGGGGATTTGATAAGACGAATTACAGCCATTTCCTTTAACGGTCCGAGTTGATTATTCGACAATAGGATGTAAATGGGTTAAATATGTAGGTAAGTTTCGTGACTGGGAAAATAATGACTAATTAGTTTTATAAGGCCCTGTGTGGCGCGGGGTTAGAATTGCGACTATGGGAACCGGGTTGTAGTGTGTTTTAGGCGGTGGGCTAGCAACCTATCATTATCACATTTTCTCCATCTTCAAACCTACAATAGGTATGATGACAAAAAAAATCCTGTTCTTCGAGACAATTTTTAGAGACGATTAAATGTTTGTATGGGATCAACTACAATTTAAAGCAACACAAAAGACGAAAATGAGAAGCGAAAATGAGGTTAGCTGGAAGAGATCCCTCATAGGGATAAGTTCGCCTTTGTACTCTAATCTTATGTGACATGTATATTGTTTTAACCTGTTATTGTGTACAATAAAGTGCTTACATACATACATGAAAGGAAAAGAACAGCATAGCTAATGAGCACTGAAAACGCTCTATTCTGATTAATTATCACGTCTGCATGTGGGACCGTTGTATGGAAAATAAGGAAAATTGCCGATTTTGTCGTGAAATATTGCGTTTATGCACATAATCGCCATACAATTTCTTTTATATTAAAACATGAGAATAACTATTGGTAACTTTCAATTTACATTTAACCAATAAACAAAATCTTTATAGTCAAATATCTAATAATGATTTTAATTGAAAGTCTAAATTACTATTTATTATGATAATTTGCACATTTTTTAAGACTTTAATAGCTAATATCTCACCAACGGTGGACTTAAATGGAAAAGTTTTTTAGAAACTTCATTTTATGTAGTGGTACATAGAATACACCTTCCTACCAAATTTCATAATTGTAGTGTTTATAGTCTCCGAGTAAGTCGGCTGTGACATACGGACGGACAGACATGACGAAACTATAAGGGTTCCGTTTTCGCCAATTTGACTATAGAACCCTGAAAATATATATGTGTCAAGTAAATTAGTGTTATAAATAAACTGAGACAGCACGTAGATAACTTTTTGCTTGACACGTAGAGGCCTAATCACTTTTAGTTGCGCTATAAACCAGCGGACTCGAGTTTCCAACTTTCCTATCTTGTTATCTGTTAGTTGCGTAACTTTTTTGATACAATAATCCAGTTTCTAAGTATAAGCTGTGGTAATTAAGTTTTAAATATTATAATTCTAAAGTATAGAGCGTGTAATCCACGAAGGTACGGCCCACTCATGTGTTATCCTCGATAAAATACAACCTAGTATAAGTATACTATATATCATACAAAAATAGACTTAATTTTACATGCTTATATCGGGAACTCACAAATACCAATATACATGGTAAATATCCCGTTTAATTCTAACATGCTTATAAAATTCAAAATCCAGTAACAGACCCCGAGTCGATTTTCGTACCTAATCCAAGATTTGGCGTTGGCTCTGGCTCAAGCGACTGCTATCTGACCTAACCAAGAGGGACAACTATAACAATGTTGAGATTAGAACGGTTTCCTTCACGGAAAAGCTAGTCATCATCCTCCTAGCGTTATCCCAGTACAGTTGCATCCTGAAGGATGCCCGGGGCCCGCTACCTAATCCCAAGATTTGGCGTAGGCAATAGAGTTTCTGCGGAAGCGACTGCCATCTGACCTTCGAACCCGAGGGGAAACCAGACCTTATTGGAATTATGCTTGTCAAGTGAGTGAGGGTTGACTGTTGGAAGTTGTCAAGCCACCCGAAGGCCTCTAACTTGGCTTAACGACTGCTACCATAGACAGCAGCCGGGATCAACGGCTTAACGTACCTTTCAAAGTAGGGTAGCGCTCAGTTAATAACCACTCAAAGCGGTCACCCATCCAAGAACTGACCTAGGTCCAGGTTCCTTCCGGCGATGTCGTGGTAGAATGTTCGCGATCCCATGGCATCGCCACTAAGGCACGCGAGGGTAGCATCCAGGAGTTTTGGTGGGTAGGCTAGTCCCTTCTGGACTGGAGAGCAAGAAAGTAGGCGTAAGAAGAGTAGGTGTAACTCAATTCTGATGCAGTTAAGGTACTAAGCTGTACACATGCTGATTATAGCACGAGAGCATGCTACTATTGAGAAAATGCGGCTTGTGTGTTTGCGACATACTTGTATTAAGCTTCCTTATAAGCATTCTTTTTTGTGCTTAATATTGCTCAGCATGTGTAACAAGAGTTTAATCAACGTTTTTGCCGAGTGAAATGAAGGTGTCTGCTTCAGCTTCGACAAAAATGCTTTCTTGTGTCCGAATTACGGATATCCAGATTTCCGGTCGTTCTCCTCTACAGGTCGCATTTCTCAATCGATTCTCGTGAAATTTTGTGATTTTTTTCTTCTGTAAATTTTCGGAAAATTAAAAAAAACTTGCGAGGTCACATATCCAAATAATAGTTTATTTTATTTCATTTCGATGCTCTATTCAGTCAATACCAATTTCAATGATCTGACAGTATTTTTTTGTTGTCATTAATATGTGAAAAGTTAATTGAGTGACATGACGTGGTCAGGTTCATATTGTGTCGGAAAAAGCAACAAACACTAAATTGTTCACTGCAGCAGTGCATATTTTTAGTTTTTTTCAGTGCTTTGTCTCGTGGCAGTGGGCTTAATATTTAAAACAGGCTGTTTTATTTTAACAGGTAATACACTGCAATATAATGTAAATACTCTTTATTGAACAATATCAACAAATGTGAATATCACTAAAATGGTCAGAACGCGACATAGTTTCATAGAAATAAATATTTTAAGGAAAATGTCACCCACATCGGCCTAGTGTCAAAATAAGAGTAAATACCCAAATACATGGAAAACACACAAAAATCAGAGTCAATATCCGTGCTCAGTATATCAATTCAATGCTCTAGGAGGATTCTAACATGAGTTAGTATGGGTCACCAAAAACTAGGCCAAAGTGGTCAATAATTAGGTACATAGTAATATTTATTTATTTATTTATTTAATCTTTATTGCACAAAAGAAGCCTTATCGTACAAAAGGCGGACTTAATGCCGTATGGCATTATATTGCTAAGGTTAAAATCGTAGTGCTTGCTACTGGGCCAATTTTATGTTTGCCACTCTTAAAAATATATGGAAACAGAGGTTGACAACAACAGGGCATAAAGGTGTCAAACACTGGAGCGATTTTATTTAAATTTCACAATAATTTCGATCGCGTTCTATCTTTGGCTTCGACATTTAAATCGTAATTTTAGAGACAAATAATCCGGGGTTGGTGGTATTTTCGCAATTAGGCTGCTGGTCCTAGGGCCCTGTCAATATACTGGTAAATCACAGCAGTGAGACGCCTGCAGTGTCTCCATAGACACTTAAATGCTTTTGTGGAGATGCTGACTCGAATCGCCCTTCTGGTTGAAGGTTCGGTGGTATTTTTTTTCTTCGAACTACGGTGCAGTTGGATCTCGATGGCCAAGGTTACAGCTGAAACATGTCAGAACATGTTGTTCCAGATGGGTAATTGGAAACCTTAAGTTTTTGGATTGGTCCATTATTGATAGTAGATGATGAACAGACATCAAATGTAAGGTACAGTCGCCATCAAATATATCTGTACTCTTCAGGGTGCTCAAAAACATCTGAACATGTACTTTAACGCCTTGACAATAGAGTCTTGTTCAGATATTTGTGAGCACCTTGTTCGCTCCGATATATCTGATGGCGACTGTACTTTACATTTACATCTATGAATATAGACGTAACAGCCACATTTGACATCTGTCGGCTGCCCTGTCAAGTTGATGTTCATTTTTTTGTTTCGCAGCATACCAAGGCACGATCCTATTAAGGCATCCAAACGTGCGGTAACTATGTCAAAGATAAAATTAAAAAAATTTTTTTAAAAGATATTTAATAAAAAAACCGACAACAGTTTTGAACTCCATAATAAGTCTACTATCAATAAAACATATAATATGGTCCACTCCAAGAAACTTCAGGTTCCCAATTTTAACACATTTTTATAGCACGATGATGGAAACCATTAAGGATAAGGCATGCCAAGCATTTTGTTCCTATCTCACTAACAGACTTGCTAGTACCCTGAACAAGTCCGACTTGAACGCGACCATGATAGCCAGGCTGATGGTAAGCTAACACCGTAGTCTACACACTACAGAACTATTATAAGCGCAAGCTGCTGATCTTTTTGTGATTCTTTCAAGGAATTATTATAACTTGCAGCCATGTCAACCGATATCCTTGCGTATTGACAATAAAATTAGCAAGCAGCCTGCCAGATGACGCTGTTTGACGCAATCGTAAAGGCTGCGTTAAGAATAAGTTAAGGCCGCGTCGGATAACGGTGCAATGTGATCCACAAAAATGGTCTCGCCGTGAGACCAGGGGCCCATTTCTCGAAGCTACAAGTTACAATTTACAAGTAGAAGTCTCTTTCTATTAAAAGGTATTGAAAAGGGACTTCCAATTGTAACTTTTAGCTTCGAGAAATAGGCCCCTGCGCTGGCTTGTGATTCAGCATTATGCTGAGGCGCGACCATTTTGTGGCAATTTTATTAGTTAGTTATTAGTAGAATAGTTGGATATAGTTTATATTATCTTGTCTTGTTTTATGTTTGTTTAATATCTGGTAATGTCATGAATAAATTATTTTCATTTCATTTCATTGAGGGATATATGCAAGCTGATATTTAACCATGTTTAGAGATTATACATCATACTTCCATCACTATCGGTTGTCTGATTACGCCCATTCTTACAGTATAAATAGTAGGTGTTTAATTTTGGCGCATTTATATTAAAAGTGTCAATCTACCCAAGCTTGGTTAGTATGCTTTGTATACTGAAAATAATGAAATGAGTGATGCAAAGAGTCTAATGCTATTTTAGCATCTAAATCAGAAATCAGAAATCAGAAATCAGAAATATTTATTCATGCAAAACAAAAAGAACAAGAAAATAAATGAAAACAGAAGAACAAGGTAGGTATTGCACGAAATGGTTCATGGTGGTTGGTGGAATGGTTGGTGGTTACATCGACATCCGCAAAACCTTAATTTAAATGACTAGTTGATCATTAATCCAGATAATCTTTAAAATACTTCATTATGGAATGAATTTAACTTTTGGGAGGGAACACAGCAATATTAGCTTGTAAGTGAGTATATGATAACACTACACCTTTAAAAGAAACACAAAAATATTTTTCGACATTTTGATCACTCATCGCAGATACACATCATCAACAAAAAGCCATTTCTTTGTTTCAATTAATCCTACGTCGCTTCCTGAGGACAAAATCCTTATGAGATAAACACATGTAATTACCAGCTAACAAATGTCCGATCCCCAGCAAACAGAATGCGCCTCGTAGCATGCTCAGCGACACCGGGGTGAGGCCCTTCGTCGACTCAACCTGTTGCGTCTGGAACGTAATTTACCCTTACTACGCAGCCCCTTCACCGACCAAACCTAAATGGACATATGTCATGGAACATCCGTACGGGAAAACGATTTTTGTGTCAGGATCATAAAGAAGGACGTGTCTTATGCCTTTCACCTATCTCCATGCATTCTCGTGAACTGTAAGGGTGGTTTAAACACACTTTTTGATTGTAAGTGTTGTTTAACACTGTTTAGGGGCTGTGAAGTGTTAACATTTCCCCCTCGTTTAGAGAAGTTTCACCACTATAACGTTAAATTAAGGTTGTATGCCATTTAAAATATTGTTTCTATTGTTATTGGTATCTTACCTGAGACGTAGTGCTGGAAGACTCCTTCAGCTCAGAACTCTCCTGGTCGGTTTCGCTGACAGGGTCGGACCTTCGGGAATGTTCTGGTAGGTTTTTGTACTCGTCCATGGTCATCTTGGCTATGATACCAGCTTCAAATAGTGACATTAATCTGGAAATATTCCAATATTTTTACTTTTATTGTTGTTCTTTCCGAATGTGGTCTCAGTTATTGAGGTGGTCGCTTAAAATGATAGCTAAACCCAGAATTTCTTTTTATACCACGTCGATGGTAAACAGGAGTAGGGACCACCTGTTAAACGGTCAACGCAACGTATGGATGCTTGCAACTTCAAGGAATTTCATTTCGGAGTCATATCTTTGGCGGCTAAACTGTGCTGAGAATTTAGAATCGAGTTTTATCAGAGACTAGTTCATCCAAAGATGTTTAATATCATAATAATCATCATCATTCGCCTGCGTTAATCTACTGCTGGACTAAGGCCTGTCACGGCACGCCACTGAGCTTCGCCACTGAGGTTTTCAGCCTTTCTCCTCCAATCCCTGCCCACTGCCTTACGAATATCATCGCCCCACCTAGTTATAGGGGCGGGAATCTCTTCTTCGCACTTGAATAACAATGATAATGTACTCACACATGGTTGAACGTATCAAGATACGGGCACCCTATCTGCAATGCGATCGCCGAGTAACGTGTGTAAAGTTTCTCGCTCAGGTGGAAATTGTGGGCGCCTGGAATAAAGTTGTGGCTAAGTTGGAGGCAAGTTGGGGATGCGCTTTTAGCGCTTAATACATAATTGTTGCTAACGTTGGCGTGAGATTTTGAAATTATTCAGTGTAGTAGGAACAGGAACTAACTGCTCTGGAAGGAAATTATCTAAAGTAACTATTTGAATACGGACCCACGCGGAAAAAGGAGAATTCATTTAACACCAAATTTTTGAAAGACTTTATACAGCAACCGATAGCCGAATAGACAAATATGTAAAAAGTACGAGTAGGTACTGCTTACATAAATAACTTAATACAAATAACATTAATGTAGGTACTAATAGATAGACATCAAAAAAGTAGTCGTAAACTTTTACCAAACTGTAGTTTAAGGCAGAGAATAACGAATTATTAAGATTTGTAGATGGATGATGGTTGACAAGTATATATTTATATACCTAAGGTGTTTTTGTGTAGCACTGAAGACGTAAGCTCAAATGGTAAATGTACTTACGAAACATGAATATTTCTCGGTCAGAACGTTAAAACCTGCCTAAAGTCTGTATCAAATGATTAGGAAAATTCCGTAGGATCATAAAACATGTTAAAAGTTGACGAAAATTAAAAAAAAAATGGTCTGAGCGATCGACAATAAAAATGTTAATGAGGATGCTAGAAAAGACTGGAAGAAGGAGTGTTATGTTAATATTACCGAAGCGCTCAGTGTCATAGTAGAGTGTTTCCCTGCCGCCCAAAACGGCAACGCGACGGCGCGCGAGCACCAGCCGCACGCCTACTTCCACGCTGCGTACGCGCTGCACTCGCTGTCGCCGCATTAGCCGCGCCAATCGTCCGTAGACGCCCGTACCGTTCTAGCGCAAAAAAAAAAACAAAAAATACAGGCCCTACTGGACAATCGACTGAACTCCTTTACAATTAAATTGTATACTTTTTAATAATGTGTGCTAAATAAATACATTTCTACTTTTACTTCGATGTATTCCCAGATTTAGCAGGCTCTCACTTGTTTTTGCTTTAGCGCAAGCGAGGTACCAATTTTTAATTCTACACACTACTTAGTAGTGCATGTGTACGTACACAGAGCACTTTGACTGTAGGTCTTTTAAGTATTTTAATTTATATCCAAGCTTTCCAAGGATTCGCTCATATTACTACAAGTAAGTTGGAGCATAATTGATGTAACTCAGTCCATGTTAAACGTAAATTAAAATGAACAGTCATCTACAGTCATTAACAATTTATCTTAGTACAAACAACGCACTTGTAAAATAGCTAAAGAAGAACTGTGACGTTCCACCACCAACTCGTAACCTTTGTTCCTCATAGCATCCTCCAGGGCTTGCAACGTGCCTATCGGGGCTTCCCTGGCCGGTCGAGCCAGCAAACTGGTCAGATTCGCAGAGTACATGTCACCGATGACGTATGTCGCTCCAAAAGATATCAGTACGGCGACTAGTCGAGCTTTGTGGGTGCTGGATGGTTCTTTGCTTGATGCTACAAAACAAAAGTTTCTGTCAATAAAATATTTTTTCTACTCATCGACTTCAATGTTTGAATTACGATATAGTAGACAAAACTAAAATCATATACATTTCTCTATTGGTTCCCTTCAAGTGAACTCTTACGAAATAGACCAATCATGTGTCGCCTTTTACTGTACTCTTATGAAATGGCCAATCACGTGTCATCATTACAGTACTGTTATGAAATTGACAAAGCACGTGACGCCGCGGACGTAGAACAAAAGACCAACGAGCGCCCGACCCATGTGCCTAATGTTCATTGCCGCAGGACTAGTTTGTTTGATAGTTTCGGTTTGTTTGATTAATTTCCGTTGACTCGTAGAAAAAGTAGTGTATGCAATAGTTATATAATTAGCTTTTTAAGTCTCGAACCTTAATTAGACCAACTATTTTGAGATAAGCTTACATTAAGTATTCTGTTTTGTACATACTCAAGCTGATCCCAATAAGCCTTAACTTAGTAACTGGTGTTCTTAGATTTACTATTAGCCACCTGAGTTCTGTGTTCCTCTATAGGAACAGAGAGTTGTTTGGTTCTCTCCCTCTTAATTTTAGAACAAATGAAATTTCAATCCTATTATCGGAACAACTTATAAATAAATAAATAAATATTTGTGGACAATCTTACACAAATCGACCTAGTCCCAAACTAAGCAAAGCTTGTACTGTGGGTACTAGGCGACGATATACATACTTATATAAATAAATATATACTTAAATACCTAGAAAACATCCAAGACTCAGGAACAAATGTTCGTGTTCATCACACAAATAAATGTCCTGACCGGGATTCGAACCCGGGACCTCCAGCTTCGTAGGCAGGGTCACTACCAACTAGGCTAAAGCGGTCGTCGACTTAATGCAAATTATATTATAAGTTTTTTTATGTTGACTCAGGAGGTTAGACTAAACTACTAGGTACTATTTCTTTTGGTCAATTTTCGGTTCTGAAGACAGCTGTGTGACAAGAGTATCGCTAGACATTATCATATTGTTTTTGGGAGAGGAGAATATACTCTCGACTCACATTGTCTCAGGAACAAAGAAGTAGTGAACCAGCAGCAATTACTAAAGAGTGCTAGCTGGTTCTTCCTGCGCTTCTGCCACAGAGATGGCGCAGCAATCACCACCCACAGCGCTGGTCCCGTCACAAGTAGCGTTGCGCATACCAGAGGCCATACCTGAAAAGAAGTATTTACTGGAGTGAGAAGAGTGAAGCTTCAAGATGCCTGTGGAAGTATTCGCAGCCTGCGATGTTATTGACAATCTATGAAATTAGTTAATATTTTGAGAACTTATAATAGTTTAAAAAATAATAATAAAAAATCGGCCTGTATAAGAAATAATAATATCTTCTTTGGACAATCTTACACAAATCAACCTAGTCCCAAACTAAGCAAAGCTTGTACTATGGGTACCAAGTGACGATATATTTACTTATATAGATAAATAGATACTTAAATATATAGAAAACATCCAAGACTCAAGAACAAATATTCGTGTTCATCACACAAATACATGCCCTGACCGGGATTCGAACCCGGGACCTCCAGCTTTGAAGGCAGGATCACCACCAACTAGGCTTAAACGGTCGTCAAGATATAATACAATACTTTCATCTGTTATTTCATACTGACAAAAAATATTGCAAGTTAGATAATTTACATAAAGAAAAAGTGTATTCCTACCGAATTTTTTTTGTCCGGTTTGTCCTACGATGTGATCAAAATCGTAGGACAAAACGGACTACTTCATTCGTTAAGGGATAGGGCCCCCCCTCCTGAAGCAATGCTCTTTTTCAAACAATAATAAGAAGTGCCTGCTCGCCTGATAGTGCAGAATCAAACCGTGCATAGAACATTCACCTAATCAATTAAAGGTCGTTGTCCGTCTGTACCCTCGGGAATTTCCAATTTCATAACTGAATGAATATAAAATCAACCTAAGGAATAGGTATTACAATTTGTGACATCCAAGCGACCTTCGGGAATATTGATGAATCATTTTGCATTTAACAGCTAGTGGCATCTTGTTTTTTTTTTTAATCTGGAAGTGGCAAGAGCTCCTCGCGTGAGATGCAGGTCCTATCGACCAATGTAAATTAGCTTTAATTGCGTTTATATTGTATCTGCACTTTAATTAACTATACCGAGCTAACTTGCATGAGTTGAGTCTGAATTGGCAGCAAATGTTAGTCAAATAACGAGTCTATTGAAGTCACAGAGCGATATCTCTCTAACTATTCGATTTGAATGCAAAGTTAGTCAATTAGTACCTAGTATGTTTTATGAAAATTATTCGGGTGAGTAATAACTGAGATAAATTTTGTATAATGTGATGATTCACCCAATGAAATGTTCGTTGTGAAAGATTGCAGAAAATAATAACTTTTATAATTATTTAACACTAACTTACGTCAACCAACCAGCTAGTTGAATACGCGATGTGTCAAACTAGCGCTAGGTAAGATCTAACAGTCATTTTTAGAATGGAATAAATGACACTTAGCATTACGCACTTTCAAAAACGGTACGTAATCTTAACACCGATCCCTCCCTTTGTTTCTTATAAGAAAAAAAATACTTTAATTGGTTAAATTAAAACGTTATTATTTGTATCCCTCTCTATTTAAGAGTTCTACTACTAGAATATGTTACATGCATGTGTCTAAGAATGGAGAAAATTATATGGATAGAAAAATTATACACGAAGAAGTGCTGGAGAGTAGGGGAGAAAAGGAAGCTGTTAAAAAGTATAGAAATAGGAGAGTGAAAATGATTGGTCATCTAATACACGAAGTCTTTATAAGTAGCATCGTAGAACTAAGACCAAATTTAAGAAAAATGAAGAAGGGGAAGACTTAGGATAAGATATATCTATACACATAATGGAACTATAGGGTCTAAAATCTGTATATTGAACATATTTAAAAAAACAATTGAGGGGTCTTAGAATCGACAACAGAACACATTTCAACCGTTTTTATAATTTGGGTCTTATTATATTTGTCTAGGCATCAAGTGAAAACGAGTTAACAAATAAAAGAAAAAATAGCAGTCGTGTCGTATAAGGAAATCAAGGAGGCGGCGAGAGCTACACCAAAAAGAGTCTAACGTCTAACTCTTCAATTTGTGATGATGTGAAGTAAATACATACCTCCCATTGGAAAGGTCTGATGATGGCCAAGGTCTCGCTGAGTTTGGCCGGCGCGTGCGTCAGGAAAGCCCCCGAATCAGCCAGGGTGAGGAATGAGAACTCTACAGCCTGCAGGCCCTCCCATGTCATAGACACGTCGCCGAGAAAGAAGTCCGCTTTCTGAAGCAAATTTTAGTTTTCAAGCTACTTTTAATATAAATGTGCCGGTGGTGGACACTGATCCAATAATTGACACTTTCGATATTCGGTAAATAAAAGAGGATTAATACTTCACCGGTTATCAGCAGACTCAAAGTCATCCAAAAAGCATTGGAGAGGGTAATAATGGGGGTTTCTCTGCGTGATCGCATCAGAAATGAGGCTATCCGCAGTAAAGCCAAATTAAGCGATATAGCCCTCCGAATCGTTAAACTTAAGTGGGAGTGGCCGGGACACGTTGCACTATTCGGTATGAAGGATCAATAATTGGGATCTTTGCTCACTATAGATCATTTGATTAAGGTGTTCACCTTAATGAGCAAAGATGTGTAGCTAGCTGTATCATAATCGTTAACTATATGACGTAAAAATACTTTGTGATATTGACACGAGTTTAAAAAAATAGTACCTACTACACTGCTTAGGTACCATCGCTAATACAGTTAATTGACCATTCGTGCATTTTATGCGTATTGTAATAAGGGTCGCGAATGGTTAGTTAACTGTGTTGGCGTTTGTACCTTGCAATTTTTGCAACCCAAAAAACTAATTGAATTATTAACTATTACATTACCTAACTTAAAAGTAGAACTAATAAAAATCTAAAAAAGGTCCCTGCGGCATGGTTCCTAGAATGCTGGCGGCATTTCCTCGCTGTATGGCGATGGCAAGGCGTTGTGCGAGGAAACTGCCAGCTCTCTTGTCCGCTGTGACGTCGACCAGTCTCTTCGCCAGTTGTTGGAAGAGCTCTGTTGCCCCAGGGCCCCACGGACCGAGGGTCTCGACGCCGAAGGCAACGAAGTTGTATCCGGCGTCAAGACCCCTGTATATTTGCGTAATTTGATGGCTTCTGCCGCCTCGGCCGCTGCGCCTGCCCTGTGCATTGTATCGTGGAGATGAGACGGGGCTAAAGTATCAACGCATATTACATTGAGCCTAATATGTCCCACTGTTGTGCAAAGGCCTTCCCGTCTTTTTCCATTCCTCGCAGTGTTATAGGATTTCTGGCCAGTCTTTTAAAAAGGAGTCCAAGTTATCACGTCACCGCCGGTGAGGTCTACCGCGTCTCCGTTTTGAGTCGTGGGGCGTTCACTTTGTGGTTTTCTTGGCCACAGCTCGTTCGGCCCCACTTTAACAGGGCTGTTTTCTGAGCTACGTCAACTATTTGAGTCTTGGAGCAATATGGTGTTCCGTACAATACATGTTAATTCACCCAAATATCTTTTAATGAGAAATTCTTGTATCTAATATTTATTTATTTTGGAGATCTCGGAAACGGTTTTAACGATTTCGATAAAATTTGCTATGTGGGGGTGAACAATAATCTAGCTAGGACTTGTCTCGAAGAAAATGCACACACACAGGGACTTCACTCAAAAAATAGCCAAAAAATAAGCATTTTTAACTGAATAGTCTATTTCAGTAAACGTATTACATTGGAAATGGATTTATATCGTGCTTGCTTATAAAACCTGCAAGCAAAACTATTTTCATAATACCTTTTTTTAACCTGACTAAAACTTTATAAGCCGGGCCTAATAAAGCGATAGGACTGAGCGGTTGGAGAGTGGCCTGGGGAAAATCCAAGAGAAACCTCAGACACGACCATGCGCGGGCGGTTTAAAACGAGGTCTACTCTAGAAATTACTTTTTGAGTAGTAAATTGATAAAACACTGAATAAAATACTAAGTACATAGTTCTGTCGAATGAAATAAAAGCAGTGTTCAAGTAGGTATAAAAATTAGAACTGAAATTTGAATCTTTGTTCGGAATATTGCTTATAATTATTAGCAAAATGATATTTAAAGTGGTTATCGTTTTCGTAAATATTTTTATATACTAGAGAAGTTACGATTTTAAACTGATACGATTATTTACACTAGAAATAATACCTAACAACTACTACATGATAAATATCCTGCTATGATTATTATTTCTGACGAAGAAGTTTTCTAGTGGATTGCGAGCGGAGTTTTTCAGAACTTATATACTTATGATATATACTTATGTTTTTGATGTAAAACGAAATAGACTGACTGCAGAAAATTTGGGAAAAATACTGATTACTTTCTTTAATAAACGCATACTTTAACAAACTTTTGTATTCATTGACTAAGTCTCAAATTATATGTCAAGTAAGAAATTAATTGATTTATTAACATTTTGATTAATTTTGACTCATGTCCACATTATTACGAGCAGTGACGCAAATTTATCCGATCTCTGGTTATGATATAAAAAAAAATACAAAAAAAAGAAATAAAAAAAACCGCCTTAGCCTAGTTGGTAGTGACCCTGCCTACGAAGCTGGAGGTCCCGGGTACGAATTCCGGTCAGGGCATTTATTTGTGTGATGATCACGAATATTTGTTCCTGAGTCTTGGATGTTTTCTATGTGTTTAGTATCTATTTATAAGTATGTATATCGTCGCCTAGTACCTATAGTACAAGCTTTGCTTATTTTGGGACTAGGTCGATTTGTGTAAGATTGTCCCCCAATATATATATATATTTAAATAAATTACAAGGAAAATAACAGTTACATCAACCTTACGCACGCTTGTGGAACGGCCACTATCTCAGAAACGCTCAGGCGGATTTTTGAATAGCAGACAGTAGGCAAATTTAGGAAGGTACTATACTATTCCATGTAGCATCTTACCCTCTTCCAAATTAGACCGAGAGTGCCTTTAAGAGTCCCATTGCTGGATATTCCTGACCCTTGGCTTCTTTCCGGCGGATCATAGTATTCATACCTGAAAATTTAAATTCAAATGACATTTATCGTCTTCGTCACAGTACAAATAATGTCATGTTTGACGATTTAATATTATATATATATATACTAGCGACCCGCCCTGGCTTCGCACGGGTGCACTATTTAATGGATGTTATTATACACATAAACCTTCCTCTTCAATCACTCTATCTATTAAAAAAAACCGCATCAAAATCCGTTGCGTAGTTTTAAAGATTTAAGCATACATAGGGATATAGGGGCAGAGAAAGCGACTATACTATGTATGTTTTATACTATGTAGTGATAATGTACCGGAATTTCTGCTATATGACAAGTATCACTTTTACCTAAGCGATGTTAAAAATGTTAAACAGCGTGACCACACAGTTCTTCTATTTCTGCAAAGCGCAAGATACATACCGTCGCTTACCACACTTTTTTAAAGTTACTAAACATCATGTAGAAGACCTTCCTTGTTCGCTAGCCAATATTGCATAAATATCTAGAGCTTATCCGAATAGTAATGTAGGGGAGAACTTTGAGACTTCCAGTATGACCTCTATATTTGCATTGAATTACAATACACCGACTTAGCTGTACGGAGGAATAGTCAAATCTGATGCCGGCCGTTATTTTCTTTCGTAACAGAGCTGACTACAATTCTAGAAAGGTAAAATAAATAAATATTAGAGGACAATCTTACACAAATCGAACTAGCCCCACAGTAAGCTCAAGAAGGCGTGTGTTATGGGTACTAGACGACGATATATTTAATAGATATAAATACTTAAATACATAGGAAACATCCAAGACTCAGAAATAAATATTCATGCTCATCACACAAATATTTGCCCTGACCGGGATTCGAACCCAGGACCGTCAGCTTCACAGGCAGGTGCACTACTCACTAGGCTAAACCGGTCGTCAGAAAGGTAGCCCAAAAAGGTGTCAAAGGTACATCGTTAACTTGGGACAGTGTGTTCAGAAGTTGGAAGGTACCGGTGTAAGGCCTTAGAAGATTAAATGGTGAAACATCACAACTGTTTTTTTTTAATTTTTTGTGTTTAACAAGTGGTTCGGTGGTAGAAGCCACTGCAGCCCAGTTTTAAGGCACGCGACTCAAGGGTTCTGAGTTGGAAGGGACAGGACAATATCAGGAAGCTTATGATGAACAATGGGTCGGTTTCGGTGGTGAAAACTAGTAACTGAGAGACGTAGATTTGATTCCGACTGGTCGCCCCCAATTAATTTGTCCATTAATTAGTTTATAAAGTCGTATAAATTGACTTAGGATAATTTATATTGTATTGTTATATTATGAAATAAATAAATCTAAATCTAAATCTAAATCATGTACTAACCAGGGACCGATACCGGTATTTTTAAAAAACCCTGAATTAGCCCAATATTTTGGATTATTTTTTGCTCTTTACGTAGGGCTGAATCATGTATTTAGGTAACAACGTCGTATTATTAGATTGTCCCATTAAAAACGAAATAATGAACCGGTGACCGTAATAATACCGGTATTTTTCGATGGAGAAAATACCGGTATCCGATCCCTGGTACTAACACTTCTGAGGATACCTGAAGTTAAGTTTCTTAGCCAAAAGTGACAGCAGTTTCTCATCCCGGCCCCCCGTCACGTTGATAGTCGAGTCATTATTGTATTTCACGAAATGCCATGGCGGGGCCTGAAAAATAATATAATTTAAATAAGCAGAATCCGCTATTCTATTCTCTGTCTGTTCATATTCGAATACGTAACGTGCTAAACGAACAAGGTTGATCTAATTGTAATTTTTACCCTTATGTACGATGTAATCACCCGCTGTGTACAGTCAGCAGAAGTAGCTAACAGGGGAAGTACTCAAAATGATATACACAAGGTTTTTATTATCTTATGTTAAAGACGTGTTGATTATTTTCACCTCTTTTTGATTTCGTCCCACCATCTGGCTTGCGGCCTTCTCACACTACGGTTTGACGTTCGAGGTCTCCAGAGCATACTATTCCAGGGTTTCTACTTATACTGATTGATAAAACTTACATGCAACACGGGCACTCTGAACACTCTTCCTTTGAAATCACGGTAGACCTTGTTGGCAGGTGGCAGGACTGGTGACTTGTACAGCTTCCCCGCCCACCAATTCACCAGGGTCAAGTGATGTAGCTGGTGGGGCTTCGCCTGGTTATAGTATATACGGAATCTGGAAACACAAACGTTGCGTCAGACGAGATACGTCGCGTCTTAAATATGGAGTTACCCGCACTACCAACATGACAGACCTTAATAATACCGCATGAATATAGCTAGATGTAAGACGCAAACGTATTAAGATCATTCGAACTACCAAAAAACTGCTACGCAGTTTGGCAGTCATAGTAACGTCCCTGTATATGAAATGAAATGAAATGAAATATGAAATAAATAAATGAAATGAAATAATTTATTATGCTCGATTTTAGATACAGTAGGATAACAAACAGGTACAATTAGAAGTATCACTAAAATCTAACTTCCTGGCATGCAACTTAAGTAGATATATATTAATTCTATTTATAATTATTTATACCTCCTCAAGGCGTAAGAAGGAATTGGTGGAATGTGTCAGGATGAGGCATGTTGCTCGGAGCCGAAAATTTAAAATTTTTCCCTATTATTTGTATTTCAATCACAACAAAATACAAGCAAACAATAAACAACACAAAATAAAGACTTATAAAAAAAATGCCCTATACCTTCGGTGACAGGTACGGTTCCCAGAAGATAGCTAATGCTGATCCGCTGGGGAAATAGCGGCTCGCCCTATTGTCACCGGCAGCCTCTATAATAAGGCGCGTAGTTTGAAATTTATCACGGACCTTGCATGAAAATGGTATCTATCTATATTTACACGTACCAAATTGATATAAATTTGGAATGTGGAGTGCGAGTAACAAAACGACCTATGCCGGCGTAAATATTACGTAACCAGCCTACTGGATTTACGATTTAGTTTCTATTTAAGTATGCAAAGTTTGAAACCTGTTAATCGAAACTATAAGGGTCGGTTGCACCAACATACGATCACAGGCCGGACATCGTCAAATATGGCGCCGGCAGCTGTCATCCTATAGAAACTTGTCAAACCATACATTAATTAGATTTTGACGAACACTGCTTGCGGTTACAGACGGTTTGGTGCAATCCACCCTAAACACAGTTTTAGATCCACGGATTGTGAAAAACGTAAAAACAGAACACTCTAAAAGGAACGAAGTTTCCAATCCATGGCCGCTCAAAACTTAACCCCGATAAAAGCAAACACAAAATCCAATAAGCCCGCGACATCATAAATACTGAAAAAACTTCCAAAGCAATAAGCTGTATTTTCTTTGGCACTCATAAAACATGTTTCGGCCAATTCCTAACCGGTCAACCAATCAAATTAGTACGTGGTCTTCACAGTTTTCTATTCTTAACTACGGGTGTGCAGGAGACGAAAATATATCAAGACTGAACACTTAAATTTCAAATTTAATCGTAGGTAACTGTAAATTTCGTTCTATTCACGAGAATACACCTCTCCCCCTCGTTAGGTATAACCAAAGTCAAAAATTAGTGTACGTTCCCAAAATGTCAAAAATATCTCTACACTCTTACGCCCTTGCCAATAAAGTCATGTTTGCTTATTTTGTCACAGAGTGCGTATAAATATTTTCGACGCTGACTGTACAGATTTGAGATTCGTCCGTAGCGTAGGATTGGGTTGCTTACGAAAACTGTTGTTATATACTCAATATAATGTGGTAAGCTGAAACTCAATTTACGTCTCTTCTAAATTAAACCTAAAAAACACTTCGTAAGTAGTTATGTGACAATGTTTCTAATGCTAAAAACAAAGTCTACTGTTCATTGAGTATTATAACCAATTAATAATTTACTGTAATTAATGCCGTTTCCTTATTTATTTACGTACTAAATTGTAGCCCTCTTATTCATAAACGTTTATCGAACCTATGTTAGTTAACTAGCCGCTAAAGTTCGTTTGTTCTTATTTGTCATTTTGACATTTACGTTTGTGAGAAAAGGACAAAGAACATTTTAGTAAGCAGAGGTTTGTGAATCAGGAGGTCGGTATTCTAGAGAATTGTTAGAAATCTACATATTTAAATTAGTGCTATATCTTCTTTTGTTTGGCCTATGGCTTAGTGAGCATTTTAAGACAAGTGACCGGTAAGTGGGTTTTGTTCCGAGTTCCAGCCCGGAAAATTGAAGAAAATCAAAAATTCCTTGAATTATTGAACAGTAAATATTATATTTCATTTCATAATTGATGAATTGAGAAAGCTTCAAAAGAAAGGCGATGTAAATAGGGCGATGTGTTTTGTGAAACGGAGTTACTGAAATGTAAATCAGGAATGACAAGCCTGTTATATGTTAATGATGATTTCTTATCACATTCACAATTTAATGAGTCCATTTATGTTTGTTGTTAATATTTGATAAGTATTCAAGAAACAATTGCCTATGAGAGTCTCATTGTATTTCCGTAACAGATTAACGAGCAAGTGTGGTTAAGAAATATTATTTTTTCTACTCGTCGACTTCAAATGTTTGAATTAAGATATCGTAGACGAAACTAAAATCACATACATTTCTCTATTGGTTCCCTCCAATTATGAAATAGACCACTCACGTGTCGCCTTTTACTGTACTCTTATGAAATTGACCAATCACGTGACGCCGCGGCATATAACAGAAGACATCAACGAGCGTCCGACCCATGTGCCTAAACTTCATTTCCGCAAGACTAGTCTGTTTAATTGTTTCGGTTTGTTTAATTAATTTCCGTTGACTCGTAGAAAAAATAGTGTATACAATAGTTATATAATTAGCTTTTTAAATCTCGAACCTTATTTAGACCACTCGGCAAGCCTCGTGATCTAATCGCGGTTCTCGACTAAAAAAGCATACATTATATAACGATTGCATAAACTACTATTTTTAGGGTCTATTCCAACAACCCGTTTGCTAAGTCTGGGACGAGTGTCCATTATTATTTTGTGACCTGTCAATAAAGTCTAGTCTTGGATTCATATAATATTATAATCCCTCTAATATTATAAATACGAATGTTTAGATTTGTTTGGATGTTTATTACTCAATCACGCAAAAAACGGCTGAACGGATAATGAAGAAACTTAATTGGTACCCTTACAATACGTTTATAGTCTGGATTAACATATTGAATACCTACTGTTCCATACAGGAGCAAGATTATGATTGAAACTCTGGATTTTTGAGAGTTAATATAATTTACTTTAAAATTACAGAGGTTGTATGTCGTTCGTGTGAGTTATGGAATGCAAGTGTCAAGCGCGGCGTGGCTGTGACGTATGTATGTGGTGTGTGTGAAAGCGTGTGTGATTGGTTAGCTACAATATGTCGTGATATGTGAGTGTTTTGATTAGGTAAAGCTAATACAAGCCAAAATGAGCGTAAATGCAAAGGTGTAAGTGTCATTTTTGTGTGCTTAAGGCTAATTATAAAAAACTAGTTAACGGAGCGGCGCGAACATCTTCCCGCCCCTTGAAAGCTCCCGCAAAGCTTTCAAGCTCAGCTATCGGCAGGCAGCAAACATAAGCGGTTGAGAGCTCGGCGTATAGTTCCGTTGGCGGTTCTGACGTCTGCGACGCGTGGCACTCCATCGGGTCCAGGGAACAGTTTGCTAACGCGTCCTAGTCGCCAGTACAGAGGTGGAGACTCATCCTTTATTAGGACCAGGTCATCCAGGCGCAAATTTCGTCCATGGACTCGCCATTTTGTGCGCTGCTGCAGCTCTGACACATATTCGCGTGACCAGCGGTTCCAAAAATGTTGGCGCATCTGCTCGACGCGCTGGAACCTGTTGCGAAGCGAGGCGCTGCCGTCGTTGTAGCTCGGCGTCGGCGCTGTTGGCAGTGATGTAAGCGGCCTGAAGATTAGAAAGTGACCCGGTGTGAGCGGTTGGAAATCGTTGGGTGATGGACTGAGGGGACATAGGGGTCGGCTATTTAGGATAGCTTCAACTTGTGTAAAAAGAGAAGACAGTTCCTCGAATGTCAGGTGAGTCTGTCCTAACATGCGTTTTATGTGAAATTTGGCCGACTTTACACCGGCCTCAGCCAGACCATTGAAGTGAGGAGCGTACGCGGGAGAAAATTTAAATTGTATGCCTCGCTGAGCTGCAAAGTCACAAATAAAGTCTTTGTTGTTTTTTATAAAATCCTTTATCTCCCTAGCAGCTGCCACGTAGTTTCTGCCATTATCGCAGTATATAACATTGGGTTTGCCTCTACGACCAATGAATCGGGTAAGAGTTAAAATGAAAGCATCCTTGCTCAACTCGCTCACCGCCTCCAAGTGCATACATTTATATCTAAAACATATGAAAATGCATAGATAACATTTGGTTATTTTACATCCACGGCCTTTTCGGTCCGTGATTAGGAAAGGGCCGGCAAAATCGGTAGAAGCAGTAATAAAGGGATAATCCGGTTCCACGCGGTCAGAAGGCAACTCGCCCATAATATTGACCATGCCGCTACCTTCAAATCGACGGCATTTAAAGCAATGTTTATAAATATCCTGCGCAAGTCTGCGACCACCAATAGGCCAGTACTGGTCACGAATACTGGTAAGCAATAACTGGGGTGGGGCGTGTAATAAACGTACGTGTTCATATTTAAATAACAATTTGGTTAAAATATGATTTCCTTTTAATAAGATAGGGTGACGTTTATCATAAGGATAATTTGAACTATTTATTCTACCCCCGACACGAATCAAATTTTCGTCATCGAGAAATACATTTAATGGTTTTAAACTCGACTTATGAGGCAATGGTTTTTTATTTATTAAATATTGCATTTCAATTGGGAATGATTCTAACTGAGCTACTTTAATAAGATTGTTCAGAGCGTTATTAAGCTCGTCTACTGACAATATGCCTGAAAGTTTATTGTGCGGCTCTTTAGAGTTATGTATAAACCTTAGAACCCAGGCTGCTACTCTCTGAGCCCTGACAAGCTTTGAATATCTGGTGACGTCAATGAATGACACCGAAGGTGTGGGCTCCGCCACCAAAGCAGGCAGTGCTTTCAACTCTGGAAGCTCAAGAGCTTGAATCTCTGCACTCGGCCATGAAGCTTCATCCTGCCTGAGAAAGGCTGGGCCGTGCCACCAGATTCTAGAATCACTGACGTTCTGGGGGTCCACTCCACGAGAACACAAGTCTGCTGGGTTATCAGCTGTTGGAACATACCGCCAGTATTTGGGGTCAGATAGCTCGATGATAGCGGCTACTCTGTTAGCGACGAAAGTCTTGGTTTTGCTAGCCGTCTGGATCCAACCTAGTGTCACTTTCGAATCTGACCAGTAGACATGACGATCTATTTTACAACGAAGAGCTTTAGTGACAACTGAGCTTAATTGAGCTCCTAACAACGCGCTGCAAAGTTCGAGTCGGGGAATTGTTGTTGGTTTTAGGGGCGCGACACGGGCTTTGGCGCACAGCAAACTTACTTGTGCATTGCCTGTGGCGTCAATTGACCTGAGATAGATGCAAGTACCAAATGCGCATTGAGATGCATCAGAGAATGTATGCATTTCGATATACTTGGGGTCATTTATAAGTACTCGTCTTGGTACTTGAAGAGTAGAAAGTAAATTTAAATGTTCTGTAAATTTCAGCCAAGAACTTTTGATGCTAGACGGAACTTCTTCGTCCCAATCTAATTTTAGTTCCCACAAGTTTTGTAGGAGAATTTTGGGCTTAATTGTGCATAAAGCTAGTAGCCCAAGAGGGTCAAATATTTTGAAAGTGGAGGATAAAATAGACCTTTTGGTTAAAATATTTGTAGGCGAGTACACAATTTGAAATTGTAACAAATCTGTATCAGGACACCAGCCTATGCCTAGAGTGCTAGTGGCATTACTGATCATTAGATCGCCATCAGCGGGCAAAGAACAGTCCTCAAGAATAGAAGGCAAATTTGACCTAAATTTTCGTAGGTGAAAACAACCTTTGGCGAGCTCGCCTGACACTTGGCGCTGAATGTACTTTAAGGTTTCCTCATCGTCAGCCCCGGTCAATAAATCATCGCAATAAAAATCGTGTTGAATGATTCGTTTTATATTAGGATCTGTAGATTCATCGCCAAGTTGCCAGATGCACCTGGTAGCGAGAAAACTAGCACTTGAAAATCCGTAGGTTATGGTATTTAACCTTAAAGTACGCAAAGGTTCGTTTTCATTATCACGCCAGAGAATGAGCTGTAGGTCCCTATCGCATTCCTTCACCAAAACCTGTCGGTACATTTTTTCTATGTCCCCAGAAAGTATATATTTGTATTGGCGGAAACGAACAAGAATGTCGAACAAAGAATCCTGGATGACGGGTCCCACCATTTGAAGGTCATTCACTGAAAATCCCGAGGTGGTGGGCGCAGAAGCGTCAAAGACCACCCTAAGGCATGTAGATTCACTGGTCCTTATAACCGGATGATGGGCCAGAAACGAGGCATCTGGCGGCCTGTGTAGTGGTACTTCCGACAAATGGCCTAATTCGCCATACTCGTGAATAAAATCTGCATAGGATTTTTTGAGATCGGGCTGTTTGCGAAAACGAGCTTCTAAGCTCGCGAATCTTTTTTTTGCTAATGAGTAGGAGTCACCTAAGCAGTCCTTCTCATCACGAAGAGGGAGGCCGACACAAAAACGACCATTTTCCAGCCTGTAGGTGTTTGAGATATAGTGCTGTTCGCAAAGCTTTTCTTCTTTAGTGAAGGGATGAGATTGTGGGACATTTTCTAATTCCCAAAACATTTGGAGAGCATCGTTGATGTTCGTTGAGTCAGCTTGATTAAGAAGAAAGTTACAATGTGTAACATGATTTGATTGTTTGGGTTTATTTTTTGGTAAGATAGGCAGAGGACCAGCAATGAGCCACCCTAATTTAGAGCTTCTTAGAATAGGTTTATTAGTTCCTAAGGAATGCTGCGTGGAGCCTAGCAGGTCCCAAAATAGATCAGCACCAATAAGCATATCGATAGAGGATGCCTCAAAAAATCTAGGGTCCGCTAGTTGAAAGTTAGAAAGATCAAACTGACTTACATCGAGTGTGACCTTGGGCAGTTTGTCTGCTATTTTTGGAATAACTAGGCATGTCATACTGACATTGAAAGGGTCGGTAAGCGACTGCAAGTGAAGTGCACATCGCTTTGTCTTAATTGACAATGGGGTATCCGACAGGCCGACTACATTGACATTAGTAGGCTGAGGAGCCAATTTCAACTTATTTTGTGTTCGTTCGGTTATAAACGTAGATTGACTCCCGCTGTCAAGAAGAGCTCGCGCCGTCAGAACTTGATTCGTGTCGGGGTTCTTTAGTTGAACCAGAGCAGTGCACAAGAGAACCTCGGAATTAACATTTGTAGTGATAGCAGCTAAGTTTTGGGACTGAGTCGAGCTAGTACTAGGAAACTCATTAGGCTCGGCTACGTGCAATAAAGTATTGTGCTTTTGTTTGCAGGAGCGACAAGAACCAGGCAGCCTACAACTTTGAACCTTGTGACCATACCTTAAACAATTTTCGCATAAATTTAATTTAGCCACTAACGCTGTCCTCTCCTCTGGTGATTTAGACTTGAATGAGATGCATTCATATAAACGATGAGCATCTTTGCATAATAAACATTCGATATGAGGCTTAGACGAGGACGGCGCAGCGTGTTTGGCGGTCAACGCGAAAGATTTGGTCTGAATTTTAGGATGAGTTGAAGGTTGCAACATTTTGGATTTATCGTGTTTTTGTCTATTAACAGTCTCTAAAACATTGGCACGATTCTTTAAAAAATCGAAAAATTGTTCTAAGGTGGGAATTTCTGGCAGCGTGGTCCTTGTTTCCTCCCATTTGTAACACGTACTGCTATCCAATTTTGCGGTTACCATGTAAATAACAAGGACGTCCCATTGCTCGACAGGCAATCCCAATGTGCGAAGAGCCCGCAAGTTTTTATTTACATGATCAACAATGAACCGAAGTGACTTCTCGGTTTCGCGAACGGTTTCGATGCTAAACAACGCCTTTAAATGATTATTTATTAGTTGCCTTTTATTATCGTAACGCTTACAAAGGAGTTGCCAAGCCTCTGTGTAGTTCGCGCCAGTCACTTCTAAATTGCAAAGAACCCGAGCAGCTTCTCCCTCCAAATAGGAAAGGAGATAATGGAATTTATGAATGTTTTTCACCCTTTCATT
This sequence comes from Epiblema foenella, assembly GCA_963556455.1. NCBI lineage: Eukaryota > Metazoa > Arthropoda > Insecta > Lepidoptera > Tortricidae > Epiblema > Epiblema foenella. The sequence continues at coordinate 5,461,225 of OY747105.1, forward strand.
TTCATGAACTAAGGAGATAAAAGTTTCTTTAAACTCGAGCCATTTGAAATATGTGCCATCGAATGTGGGGATCTTTATGACTGGCAATTTAAATCCTAAGCCACCACAATTATCTTCATTGCATTGCGAAACGCTTGAGTTCGCATTGCAAAATGAGTCATTACTTTTAGGGGCCGAATTGGAGTCTATGAAGTTTTGTGCCTGCGATATATAATTATCAAACTCCTGCTCAAACGAATCGCGAATATCTAATTCTTCGGCTTGATTACATCCCTCACAAATCTCCAATTGACCTTGCACCTCATCGAATTTACTCAACAATACTTGTATTCTCGATAATTTTAGCGACAATTTACTTATGTCCAAGCGCGTGACGTTCTCCAAACCCGAAATATCATCGAGATAATTTTTAAATTTCGTTAAACGTCCCTTGATATTACTACGCGTAGCTTTTAATTGTTTACAGTCAGTCATAATAGCAAATCACCGAGAAACAAGCAGGAAATAACGTAAATAAGTAAAAAAAAGAATAGGTACGATACGCTCCTCGCCTCAAGTTCAAGTTCACAGCTGATCGGCTCCTTATCGGCATGCGCAGGTGCAGCTGCAGACAATAGATGCGCCGGCGCCGGGCAGCAAGGACGCGCCTCGAAGTATTTAGGTATAATTCTGCAAATGCACAAAATGCGCACACTAAAATCACTTGGCTAACTATATCACGTCTATTTAACGTGATTGTAATAATAAGGATCTTTTGGCTCGATAAATGATTTTAACCATAAAGGAGAATGGGCAAAATGTCCCATCGGTGTATACAGTTGAGACATATCTCGTTTGAAAGGTCTTAATCGTGGCAGTATTTCATTGTATGGCACCAATGTTGGACAGCGTGCAGGGGCCGAGTAATTGACAAAAGTATGTATCGCATAAAAACGTTTATTATACAAAATGCAAATGATGTAATTAAATATAAGGTATCACATACGAAAGATAATGATAATTGGGCCACATAAGGCTACCGATATCAGCGCTGAAATATTTAATGGACTAGAATTAAGAAACGAAAGATATGTGTGAACGAAAAATCAGCTACTACTCAAAGATGCCTATGTGTATACACTGGTGACTTATATCACGTTAAAGGCTCTAATGCAAGCTATTTTTTGATGTATACAACTTCGAGGTAACGCGTGCAGGGATCGGATTATATTGAGTTTTAAGATTTAACTCTCAGTTAACTCTACGTTAATTGAGTGTTATAACTTATTCTACTTGACACCAGATGTCTGTAGTTGTATACTTCTTCTAGATTTATATTGTTGACAACAAACAGATAATCCGGTGGTGTATCTCTAGCATTAAGAGGTTGGATTACTTTTTAAAGAAATATCTGACAGGTCGTGTCAATCAATTATCTACATGTCATATCATAAAAAATATTAGCATTTTTACAGGGATTGAAAATTGTGAATAAGATAAAAATAAACGGATAAAATACAAAGTCCACGTATTCTCAGTACATTCGTAAGTAATCTGCATTGATCTATAATACATTTTTATTAATCTAGTTATTTGCGTGAGCCCTGATATAGTTTGCGAAGCCGCAGCCTGTAAATCTGGTCGATGCTGTGATGTACCTAGTTGTACTTGGGATCAATATTTCCTACTTGACGTCGTACATCAAGGTCTATGAGACGGGCGTCTTCAAAATGAGATATGTATGTATGGTATGTCTGTCTTATTTTGCTTGCATTTCTGATATGCAACGACAGTGTCAAACAAGCTTACGGCTTGCCTGATGGTTAGGTAGACATCGTAGCCTGTGGATAATAGCAAGTCTAGAAGAATTAGAATTCTTGTGTATATGTGTCGATATTAACACATCACATCCTCGGGTATCAGGCGGCTTTACCACATAATAATTAATAATTAATAGTACCTTCTTACATGGAAGGTTTTCATTTCGGCTTGCCGCATAGCATTAGCTCTATGTTACTAGCGCGATAGAGTATCTGGATACCACGGAGGTTCAGCCGAAGAGGAACAAGCCTAACTTTACTCACACCAGGAACACGACACCTCATACCTAGAAAGGAACTGTGTTATTATGGCTGCGCTCTTCTGTAATAAGGAGGTAATCCCCAGTTGAGTAAGATGGTAAGAAATATGAATAAACTGATAGTCCGCTGTACCCTATCTCTATGCCAGAAATATAACCCTTGACAGAAAATAAACTTTGAGTTAGATACAGGAATCTCGGAGCCTTAAGATCTACAATATTATTATGGCCAACTGACAAATAGATACCGCAGTTTACTAAGGATTAAGGTACTATTTCTTGCTAATGTTACCCATAAAGTTCTAACCTGCATAATGAAATTATATATATATATATCTTGTGTAGGTAAAATAAAAAATGAGATAATTCGGAGTTGAGTTGCCTACTACATTTTCTTGTTTTAAGATAAGAAACAGGTGAAATCATAACTTCTGATCTGTGTCTGTACTTTTTACCCGACTGCGGCAGTATTAGGCCTGTCACGTTTTTCGAGTGTATGTATGTATCTTAAATGTGGGTATGTGTGTATGAATGAATAGGTAGCTTTGTCTATTTCTTTGGTACGTTCTGCAGCTATACCATTTCAACGTCCTGTCAAATACAGAAGCTGTCACTTACACGCCATTACATGGAAATGTCAAACGCGAAGTTGAACCCTATAATGTGCGAATATAGGTTGATATCGCACTGCACGCCGTGACGGATATATATATCGTTGGCGTTGAAAAGTTGAACAATATGATGAATTTGAACAAGCTAGGTATCTTCTTAGTCTTGGATTAATGTATAGACCTTATATCTATAGATACATACTGCAAAATAAACTATGATATTCGGTCATGAACACGGAGATAATTTTCTGGGGCAGGCTATAAGTGTACAGATTTATGTATGCTTCGTTTGTAACTAATTAATTTCATCCATTTATTCCACTTTCTGAACACAGGCCGTGAGACAGTTGACAACGTCTCTATCTCTGATATTGATGCTAATTTCGCCGATGAAGATGTTGGATGATGATTTCGGAGATCCTTGAATTGAACAAGGTGGGCGGTTGGTATCGCAATGGTATGATTTTTTAGCAATCTAGCTAGTTGCGTCTGCGAGCCTCGGCTAAGAGAAGGTAGGAGCTACATAGTTGTAATAACTACATACTTTTTGTTTCACGGTTTAGGTATTTACTGTTTTACAATTTTCTCCTATACGGAACTAAGAAATCTTATGCATAAAATATTTTTAATGCCGGGGTGATAACACGCCACCGACCCTATATTGTTTTTTGGACGCACTGTGTTCACATTAAGAAGTTATGTATATTCCTGAATTCCACATCACATGTCTACAGTTGTAGGTGGTTATTATGGCTATAGTTTTCGTTGAGCAGAGGTACTGTTACCAGACTGACGATCATCAGTTTGTCCATGTCTTTATGCCTGTATAAGTCGAAATACGTTAGGCTATATAAAGGTGTGCCTAACTATCCTTCCCTCCGTCTGTCTGCTTCCCGACCCATGTTTCCTCGGTTTGTGAATCTTTCTATCTATAAATAATAATAAATAATAAATATTTTTGGACAATCTTACATAAATCAACCTAGTCCCAAACTAAGCAAAGTTTGTACTATGGGTACCAAGTGACGATATACATACTTATATAGATAAATAGATACTTAAATACATTTCTATGTATTCAACGTCCATGACTCAGGAACAAATATTCGTGTTCATCACACAAATACATGCTCCGACCGGGATTCGAACCCGGGACCTCCAGCTTCGAAGGCAGGGTCACTACCAACTAGGCTAAAGCGGTCGTCTATGTATTTGTCATTGCGCTACTCTGTTAGGTAAGGTGCCTAAAGAACTTTCTTCACTTTGATTCTTCTGTCCGTTTTTCTGTCTGTTTGTCTGTCTTGATAGTCACAGATGTACACAATGATATTTTACCTAACTGGATGTTTATAAATAGGTTATAAAAACGGTATCAATAAGAGCGACTTAATTTTAACACTAAGAGTAAGATATCATTCTAGAGTGCTTAACTTGGGATTGCCATGTTTCCATATATTTTGCCTTACTTACATATATTTTTAGGGCCTTAACACAGTGTTTTTTTTATGATACTGGTATGTTATCAAAAGTTTTTATGCAGTATTGAAAGGGATATTTACACTGCTTTTATTGTTTATGCATTTTATGATACCGTTTTGTTAATTTTTATCAACAGAAAACAGTACTGGATCATTATTGAAAGCGGCATTACACATTATCGTCAGTATTAATTTGATATGCTCCTCAGTATATTTGTAACTTTTTGCCAACATGCATTACAAAAATATCGCAATATTGGTATTCCTTTTACATTAAACATTTGTATGCATAAATGTAACAATGTGGACTATCTTAAAAAATCGACCTAGTCCGCATGTAATCAAAGCTTTTACTACGACTATGGGCGCTAGGCGACGTTATACATGCTTGCCTACATAGATTGATAAAACCTTAACATACATAGAAACTATCCAAGACTCAGGAACTAAAATGCCCTGACCGGGATTCGAACACAGGTCCACCAGCGTCGCGGTTAGGATCGCTTTACATACGTAATAAACATTGGGATAAAGATTTATTAGTTTAACACCAGTTCTTTCAGTTTAAACCGGATCGCTGAATCAGTGGCCATGGTGGAAATACACAAGATTTTAGAGGGCGCGACTGGCATTATCAAGAAGTTTGAATTACCAATATTATTGAATGCTAATTTGGTTGAGGCATTATCACAATACTATGATACACGTCATAATGTTTGTGGTACGTATATCAAGCAAATAGCAAGTAATACGAGTGGATTGACAATGATTGCATTGATATCACAATGACAACGGCTGCATTGGGACTTTGGAAGCATTTTGATTGGCCGTTTACCCGTTGATTTATTCATGAAACCATGACGTATGTCCACGATCACGCTATTGCAAGTCAACAAGTATATCATCATCATCATCATCATCACCACCATCATCGTCATCATCATCATCAGCCAATATATGTCCCACTGCTGGGCACATCCCTCCTCTTGTTGATGAAAGGAATGAGGCTGCGGCCTGTCCCCATATATAATAATAGATTGAAAGTAGGCGAAATACGCATTTCTCACACACTGGTCGTCCAGCATTTTGACCAGGCAACGGTGGCAAACAAACTTACGGCCCACTTGATGTTAACCAGACACCGTAGCCGCACCATAATAGCCGCTTGCGACTGCACGCAAGTACAAGCGTTGACTACCCTTTATTGATTTTTACCCGACTGTTGCAATTAAGGAGGGTTTTGTTTTAGTGTATGTAAATGTGTATGAACTAAACATCTATATCTCGTTTATATATTAAAACTTAAATGACCAATGTTTATTCGACTTCCATGACCATTTAGATAGTGTTTAGTTTTTCTGTTTGGTTTGTAATTAATGCCATTGTAGTTGCAAACTCGTTATCGGCCCTAAAGGAGTATGATCCTGAATCCTCTGCAGCGATGCAGTCATGGTTCTATTAACAGGCTTTATTAGTTTTATTACTGAGTACGTATTCTTTACTTCCCCAACATAGGGTATATTTTCGCACATACTTTTTATATAACACGACGGTGCCAGACAAGCGTACGGTCTGCCCAATGTTAAGCAGAGACCGTAGCGTACTTATGAAAACAAGCCTTCAAACTACACTATCTAATATATATTACCATACAATAGTAATAATCGTTACATTATAATCTAACTAGCGAGATTATAAACTGTCAGATTGTAAACCTATAACTGTTTTGTACTTTTCGTCAGCAAGTCGACGAAGCCCCGAGTACCGCTTTGAAGAACTTAGACAACGAACGAATCTAACCTAAACTGCAAGTTTCATGTCGGAAGAGTTGGGACTATAAAATACTACTTACAATTTAAGGCATTATTTTTCTGACGTAACATATAAAACGCATCCCAGAAGGTTGCCTAACATAGTATACCAAATATAATCGGGCCGCGCATTTTTCCATTCTTGTATTCGCATAGTCCGTCTGTTAACCCTACTATACCTAAGTTGTTATATAAGTGAAAACAAATCCCTCAAACTACATAACGCATCTTCAGTCTTAAGAAGCTCTGTTAGACAGTCTTCCAACACTGCATACCTACACAGTAGTTCCTACCTAACATAGTCTCGTTTTATTTTTTCATTTTTGGATTATTTTGTATAGCCCCTTTGTTGACACAACTATAAGTTGTTACACAGTACTTACCTAGCGTGAAAGTGACTACTTAAATATTTAATTACTATTGGTTTTTCAGGTACCTAATCAAGTCATGATAAAGACGGTTACTATAAGCATGAAGAAAAAAGAACCGTCCAGGATTTCGTAGTTGTCGCTCGTCACATTGCGGCTTAAAAGGGTTTTTTTTTACTAGAAACTACGGATGTATTTGCTTATGATCTTAAGTGGCCAGTGCTCAGCACAAACGGATGTCTGGATCAAAATACGTTTTTTAAAACCCAAAATACTTATGATGCCAAATGATCCATCATCTATCGGTACTCTCTTCGATGGGTTTTACGACGGACAAATAAGGCATCCCCACCTTTAGTGTAGGAGAAATACCTATTGTAACAAGATGGGTACATGTTCCCAATTTTTTTGACAAGAATTTAATTTATAAGTAGTCTGTATAGGTATACGGTAAACTAATTAGAGCCTCTTCAATCTCGAAAGGCCGTGAGTATCAATCCCGTATACCACTGGGTTTTCTTAGAAAACTTACTTACGAAATATCATTTTATAATTAACAGCAGCTTTTATTCTGTCCACGGAAAACTGCTCGCTGTACATAAGATCTTAGGATCTCTTTTTTTAACCGACAGTGATGGTAAGTAGACAACCTAGCAAAAAGACGCTTGCGACTACAAAAGTTCATGACTGTGGTTGTTATTGTTATAACCTTCAGAGAGGTGAAGGTACTTCGCCAGTTGAGCCAAATATTCCGCTGAGCCTTACCCGTATGCTAATGATCTGGTACTAGGGAACGTACCCATGTTACGTGTCCCATTCTTTACAATTTTTGACTCCCGCCCCCCATCGGTGATCACCCATAGTATACGCCGGTAATATATAGCTTTAAATCGTTTTGAAGACGGGGAAGTTAAAAAAAACTGGATTTGGTATAAAGAAAAGGTTTTGTACCATCGGAAACGGTGCTGCGAGTTTAAAAATCGTTCAACGCTTTATCATCATTTGCATGTAGCTCGAAAAAGCATAGTATTTTGAACTCCCCCATCTCTCCTCCCGGGTCACGAATTTTGGGTACGTTCCCTTACTAGCGTCGACGGCGAGATGTTTTGGTTGACGGTACGTAGAATTAACAATGATTATCTTATGTGACATGCATATTGCTTTCATATTATTACATACATACATTAATGAGGTTTTTAAGTGGAATTAATTAAATGATTATGAATATAAGCAAAAAGAAAAGTCGTAGAATTTAAAATAAGCGAGTTTATGACCGACTTTCCATTTACGGTCGATATAGAAAGATTGTAAAATGCAGTTCGTATAACTGGAAATAGTAGCTTTATTGAAAAGAGACTGAATGTTTGGAAATCTGGTACAGTAAGACAGATAATATAGCAAAAGGCACGTCTGACTGTGCATAGCGGAGCGTTGGTGCCAATGCCAACATTGCATGGCAGTGAAAGTGGAGTGTGAAAAGTGAAGTTGAAAGAAAATTAGCTGCGAAGGAAAAATCTATCGGTAATAAAATGTAGCATATCCTTTCTCATCTGACAGAAACAACAGTATCCTAAGAAACGTCAAGCAAGTTAGAATATTTATAGTGCGGTCGAAACTGTCAGGCCAAATTCTGTCACATGAACGCAAGCAAGAATCTAACTTATAGTCTTGCGTTCCAAATCGTCTTTGCATGTATTGAAGCAATTTCGCCTTGAGAGTTTCGTACAGTCGAACTCGTAAGTAGCTGTACACTTTGATAGTTTGTGGTTTCCACCGGTTGCAAATGTTAGTCATCATCATCCTGCTAGCGTTATCCCAGTACTGTTGCATCCTGAAGGATGCCCGGGGTCCGCTACCTAATCCCTAGGTTCGGCTTAGGCACTAGTTTTTACGGAAACGACAGCTATCTGACCTTCCAACCCGAAGGGGTACCAGACCTCATTGGAATTAGGCTTATCAAGTGAGTGGGCAACTTGATTGTTAGAAGTTCACAAGCCGCCCGAAGGCCTCTAACTTGGCTTAACTACTGCTATCATAGACAGCAGCCGGGCTCAACGGCTTTAGGTGCCTTCCAAAGCACGGAAGAACTGACTTCGACCGGAATTGCTTAACTTGGCATACCGCAGGCGGCACACGGGCGCCGCTGGGCCGCTAGCGCTCCTCCGGTTGGAAATGTTAGTATGACAGTTTAACATGGCGTTAAAGTGAAAAGGTAAGTTCCTTATTTGTTCGACTGTACAAACTATATTTGTAAACACAGGTCAATAGCTCATCATAAGTCTTACAACTATTTTAAATATTTTAGTGTATCACTATATTTTGGCATAAGGCATACAAATAAATAATCTCAAACTCACGGACTCAAATTCAAAGATGGGGCGTGCTAGACAATTAAAATTCTTCATCTGTCAAGTATTGGTAGGCTACTTTCACTAGGAATGCAAACAAGCTTTTTTGAATTCTACCAATTCTTCTAACTTAGAATATGTTTCTTGGCATTTTATTATATATTTTAGGTGCCAGTCCGGAAATACTTTTAGACCGAACGTTTCTGTGCAATTGCCACAGAAATTACCCCGTATCTCAGTGTAGAAGTGACTTGTGTTTGAGAAATGTTATGAGAGTACACGAAATAAGTTTGTCAAGGATCGTAGCAAATGGAAAACAGTGATCTCTAACACTCTGCCTCTACCTACCCTTCTGGGCAATAGGGTTAATGATATGTATGTTTGCAGTGTGTAACATAAAATATTTGAACGTACTCGGACTGCATACCATCAATATATCTGCACCAGTATATCACGGCGTGCAGTTGGAACCTATCTGTATGCATTTCTGTATGGTTAAACTTCACGACAGATGGTCACTGTTAATAAGCGGCAGTGTAATATTAGTATATAATATAATTCATTCAATATCTATATTTTATAAATATGGCATCTCCAATACCTCAAAAGAAGTATACATACTTCTGGTATTCACTATTAACTTGTTTCTCTGTATGGTTTGGAGAGATTCGATATGCCGTTACTATAAAGTAATGATTACAAAATAATTGTAGTTAAAAAAAAATCTAAAAAAGTGTTGTCATTAAAAAAATGTAGAAGAATGTGAGCATAAAATGCTTTTTGCCCCAATGGCAGGTCGATGCCGTACTGGCCTTCGAGATATTTTCTACTGTACAGCTTTGCGGTCTCGGGCATTAATTTTTGCACTAGTTCACTGACGGCCAATCTGCTTAAGGTGATTTTTGTAATTTTAGACGACCGCCATTTAAAGGAGGTTGTCCGAATTGAGCTCACTTATGACCGCCCTCGTGTACGCCGAGCTGTTCGTTGTAAACAAACTGGGCAGTCCTCTTATCCCGTAATCTGCATCTGAGATTGTTTCTTATTCAATGTTATTAGAATGGGACATCTGGCCCCTATTTCACCAAGTTGACATATGTATGTATTTGACATATGTAGGCTGACAAATCGAAAATTGTCATGATTGTGAAAACTGTTTCACCAACTACAATTGTAATGTTTTTTGACAATTGTCGCGCCTGTCAGCTTTGGTGAAATAGGGGCCTGATGAAGTCAAACTAATTTCGAAGTAATTTTTTAACTCTTTGACCACCGAATGTTAAAAGTGTCGATAAATCAATAACATGTCTTTATTTTGTCTCATATATCAGACGACGGCGTTTAAAGGGTTAATTACTACATCCAAATATATGAGCACATCATAAACACTTTTTCACACCTGCTTTTCTTCCCTTTTTCTCTTGTAGATTATTTTATTTTAGCACCTCTGAGCCGCGAACCTACCATTTGAGTCGCAGCCAGTACGGTGTTCGTATCAACGCCGGATTCATACTATTGCCACGTGTTGTGTCTTGAAGCGCCAGAATGATGTCGGTTTCATACATTTAACTAGTACGGTTTGGTTCACTTGCATCTGATGCTCTCCGACGATGTGCTATGTTACGTTGTGACGCGACAGAAGTGACTCTGATTCGCATCAGAGCAGTTGAGGTGCGGGGGGTAGGGAAGCGGCCGCGACACAACAGATCTGACGAGTGTGCACGGGCGTGTGTTCTTGTGTATGTGACGGGCTCTGACGCCCCATCGCGTGAAAAACGAAATGATGCATACACTGCTTTTATCCCCTGACGCGCAATGCAAAAAAGGGGTTTTACCATGTATCGAATCAATTTATTTTTACTGACACCATAGATTGGATATAATCTTCTTCAAAATCAGTTCTTAAATACCACAACAGTGGCAAATAATCATACGGCCTGATGGTAAGCCTATATAATTATATATAGATGGTGGCGACACTCACCAGCCCGTTGCCGATTCATTGATGAGTTGAAAATGGTTATACTGACACATATAAAATCTAAAAATATTTAATTTAGGTTGTTTTTATTACAGATTGTAAACTGTTTAAATGCAGGTTCCTCACTCAAAGCATCATTGGGAGCTCGGAATCTGTCTAACGAGAACTTTGTGTTGTGCATGTTTTATAAGCTACCACTTGTATCACTGATTCAAAATATCGTCAGAAATCGTCATAATGTGTCATAGGCATCGCAGCACATGAGATCGTTTAGATCTTAATTTTACTGGCGTCTGTTTTGCACTTTCAACGTTTCTACATTTTCCTGCACCGTTTTTAGATGTCTCTGTGGTTTACTAGTAGAGAATGCCACTTGGCATTAAGGTAGTCATTTGTACACTGTATTTTTCGTGCAATGAAGTTTAAATAAATCGTTAGACATCGTCATAATTTTATTTATATAATGCGACATGTACAGTATGTATTGTATACGCTCGTGATTGTCCGTCCGGCATCAGAGCGCATCAGAAACCATCACATCTGAATATTATGAATCCGGCTTTACAAGCACTTCCGATCATGAAGAAGCGGAAATAGAGGTAAGTTTAAACCTATTTAACGATAACAGTTTGAAAGTGTCTTGTGTGGTCGTGGCCTGGTGGGCATGGACGGCGTCTTCATATTTTTTACCCATCGAACGCCAAGAATGTATTAATGTTATTATTGCGCACGTTGTCAATAATTTTCAAGTAAGGTTTTATATTCAATCTCTTAAATAAAAAAGTTAATTCATGCTCCCTGGCAATCGCATTTTCAGTTTTTTATGAATTATTTTTAAAAAATGTACTGAATTTATAGTTAATAATAATTGTTTATTTTCCGACTAACATAGATCATGGCATAGACAGTTTTATCTTACGCATCGTTGCATAAAAACAGCCTAGTCGAGCCTCCATGAACATTCCCGACGCAGTGCAGAATCGAGTTAGGGGTGCTTGTATAAAAGTTGGTACAATATGCTTCAAAAAGGGTACCTAACCTTTACTTTCTTTAGAACAGCGAGCGAACCTGCGGGCCATCATATTAACCCTGACACAACGCTCTGCGCCAACGTTCGATATCGGCATCGTCTTTTAACTCTGACGGCTTATTCCGAACTTCGAACTTCGTATCGTGCCGTCCCTTTCACTCTCGTGTTATACACTAGATGAGTGAAAGGGACGGCACGATACCAAGTTCGGAGTAGGCTCTCTGGTGTTAAGTAATTGTGTACATGAATCTTTTTTGTTTTTTATTTCACCTGACTGTGGCTTTATAGGGCGAGCTCAATACCGGCAGATGCGCGGTTGGAGAGTGGCCTGGGGAAAATCCAGGGGAACCTCCGACACGACTGGAATACTTTGAGTTTGCTCTCCAATGAGATTGAATGAGAGGCTTCAACCAAATCTGAAGTGTGAGTGGAATCGAGTAACTGGGAGTTTTGTCGCTGGTTCACTAAGAGTCCAGCAAGAAACGATTCAATCCGACCCAGGTCGGGCCTCGTGAGTGAGAGCTTGGTATGCGGCGGTACCGGGACGAATAGGGACCATACGCGTCCCGCATATGTAACCGCAACAATCCATCTTTCGATGGATGCTGTGATTACGTCATCCGGGTCCTTAAGTTTGTGCCTAGGACGTCGGACCGTGCGGCCGGAGGAGTCACGACAGAGGGAGGAGGGATGGAAACGTAGTCGACAGCCTCCCTAACTAACGGATTCCTATGATGGGGAGCGTTGTCAAAATAACATCTGGCAGTCTGCTTAAAGAAACTATACATCCCCATGTAGTGGTGCAGACTGAGGTTCGACTGGTACCAGTCGCCCTACGGAGAAAACGATTCTGAATGATCTGAAGCGGATTGAGCGGTATCCTAGGCACGTGAGCAAAAACTACACTCGCATAAGACATGATTGCATGGACGTACTGGGACGTAAGGGTAAAATTATTTCAGTTTGGGGTTTCTGGAGAGCATCTCACCAGCACCCTCAAGCTTCAATAAGGGATTGAATTAATTGTACCCTTTCAGTAGTACATTTTTTGACTTATTTGGCCATGTTGCCAGGGAGCATATATATATAAAAAGCTTTCGTCTGTTAAGATATTCGTGTACGCATTAATAACAAAAATGTCACATGTCAACATTTTCACTACAAGAGAGCGAATATAAATTATATGAATATGATGGCAAGAAAGTTACTTTGACAGAAAATGCCATAATGGTAGAAGAGTCCAAGAGGGGATTTTTGGATTTACTTGAGCGAGTCAGATTAAGACATGGGGGATACCTTGCACTCTGAGAATCTCCTCCATTTATAAGCCCTCGTGTGGGGTGCATATACACTTTCAATATCTGATGCCCGGGAGTATGTTCATGTTTTTGTTTCTTATTATTTTTGCAGACGCTCCCCCCGCCGGCGGAGGGGTACACCTATTAAATATTTTCTTCCTACTATCCGATTTTCAAAATCCAATAGGTCCTAATTACGCTCGAGTAAATCAACATTTGAATCGTGACCTCCCCTATAGTTATTACCCGTCAGCGAATTAAACTGCCGAATAGTAACAGGATCTCATGACCAATATCCTCTTGGGTGATAAATTATAAGGTGGTCACTAGGCAGTGGTGGTGAGTTTGTATTCTGAAGCCCCATGGACGTCAGCTGGAGTTCTCTCCACAATCACTCAAACACGTAAAAAAATAATGTTTCTTGTCGTTTTCTCTCGATTGATAATATTATTGAATGATAGCTAACCGAATATCTTGTTAGATTACTCTAGTGGAAAATACGTAGTATAATAGACCTCTCTTAACCATCGTACAAGTTATCACCAGAGAGAAAATTACTGACGATGTTTCCTTCTGGCCCGAGGACTTACAGCCAACCTCGGCAAGCTCATGATCTAGAATAAAACCTTATTTACACACGTACGAGTTTTGCATGCGAGTTTGGTTATATTGCAGGTGAGTCATCGGGGTAAAATGACTTCAATCGATTTATCAAACCGCGCAATGTAGTTAAACTCGCATGCGAATCTCGTATACGTGGCCATAACAAAGCAAGTATATAGAACATCGACGTTCAGTCTCAGATTGACCTTTTTTAGCTCTAATTGGGACATTTTTATGCGAGAAGTGCATGAGTAAAGAATGCGAGAGTTAAAAAAGATGTCAAGGGCAACACACCTACAACCTAGGGCTTATGAGCATCGGAACCTCTTTAGCCAGAAATTACGTACATAGCACCGGACTGTCCCATTTCTGGACCCCATAACATAATGAATAATTTACGCCTCCAGTATTGCAACCACCCCCGGATCAAATGGCTAACACTAGTTCCAAGATGCTTTTTCACTCCGTTCTTAGGCCGCATTTACGCACAGGCGTACTCAGAGTAGTTCTGGCTCTTCAGGTAAACTCGACGGTAATCACCAATGCAGCTTTCTTTCAGGAGCAAGAAGCCCGCGCTCTCTGACACAGATTTTTGTACCAAAGCAACGGTAACATAGCAATGGTAACATAATACACGCAAGAGCAAAGAAAAACGGTTTAATTTTCATTAGCTTAGATGCACGAATATAGATTTTTTAGCTTATTATTATATTAACCCACAGTTCGCCTTTTGTACTAAGCTGTGTTATGATGAATAAATAATCAAATATCTAACGGTTATTTTATTGATTGCATCAAGACCACCAAACCACCAAAATCAAAATTCAAGTTTCTATATTTGAGTCTATCACACTTATGTTATTTTAGTGGCAGAGAGAGAGAGAGCGATACGACTTTGTAATTAGTACAGTCACAAGTACTGAATCCGCTAAGATAATTCGGCGACTTATTAGGACACTCGTAGCATTTATTATTTACATACTATCAAAACTGTTCTCATGGCTCGGGAATAATAATAGGCATTATTGAGCGTTCTCAGTCTAATTCTCGAATAGTGCCATAGCACCACCGGGGCTCAGATAATCGCTTATATGTCGGACATACAGTATTCATCCCTTACTGTCATGTACGTGTAAGTGCGAGAGGGACGAATGGTCCGACATATAAGCAGTCATCTTAGTCCCTCAGATACTTCTAAACTTGGCATTTACTGCGGGCCTTAGATGCCAACTGTCATGTTGTTAGCGTGTATAAACGACCATGTGAAGCTATCATTATTTACTAGCGACATCTCGCGTGCAGTAGCAAAATCAAACGACACTGTATTTTTATGTAATTAATTGATTTAATACAGTTATTTTGTATTTATTTGTTTAATAAAAATATAAGCAACTCATTCCCGTTCATTTCGAAGCTCTAGTAATGATTTATTAAATTATTGGCGCTACTGTCTATGCACAAACGTTCCATTAGTATGAGAATATTTAGTTCCAGTAATCGCCACATTACAGTTATAAAATGAGCTATTCCAACTTCCCTGCACGCGATCGGTCTTCGGCGTCGTACAAGAAATTAAAGCTACTGCTGAGAGCTTTCAAATGATATATGTCTCAACTGTATACACCAATGGGACACCGCCCATACTAATTTGCCCATTGTCCTTTAGGTTTAGAAATTTATTTATTTGTTGGAATACTAAACATTCACTATGGCAATAATAGATTGGTGGAATTGCGTAAACAGTAGGCAAAATATCTTTAAACTTAATAGTTATAAGTTAGTTTACTTGCATTCGCCTTTTTTGTGCACTTGGTGGGTAATGTGAGTTTAGACGCCTTGTTTACGTACTTAATGAATCTTTCGGATTATTGTAATTGAACTGAACTTATTGCTATTAGGTGTTTTAAATATTATTGTAAGTTTAAATGGATGATATTAGGAAATATCTAAGTAAAGACAGACCAGAACATTCGAAAAACTGAGATCACAATCTACACAAATCAAAGAGGAATCAACTAGGAAGTAGACAGGAACGGGCTCACTTGATATAGGGCAGGCTGATCCAATTGTACACTTTGAAGAGTGCTGACAATGATGACTGCAACGCGACCCCGCGCGCTGGTTAGCGCGACCTGTTCACGCTCGGGAGTGTGGTGATCCGGCTGCACGATGTAGGCACCTAGGCGCAGCTGATTGCCTTGGTGTTGCCCAGGAATCTAGGCGCTGCGCGGTGTTCTCGTGGCGGTGACCCCTTGTGGCCACTCGGGAGCGACGGTGTCTCGTGATGGTGACTTCTTTTCCGATTAGGAATGCTGCAGGTCCTGTCACGGTCGCCACTTTGTTCCATACAGGAGCAAGATTATGATTGAAACTCTGGATTTTTGAGAGTTAATATAATTTACTTTAAAATTACAGAGGTTGTATGTCGTTCGTGTGAGTTATGGAATGCAAGTGTCAAGCGCGGCGTGGCTGTGACGTATGTATGTGGTGTGTGTGAAAGCGTGTGTGATTGGTTAGCTACAATATGTCGTGATATGTGAGTGTTTTGATTAGGTAAAGCTAATACAAGCCAAAATGAGCGTAAATGCAAAGGTGTAAGTGTCATTTTTGTGTGCTTAAGGCTAATTATAAAAAACTAGTTAACGGAGCGGCGCGAACACCTACTATTAAATAATGACAATTTGAACTATTTTTGTAATTGGCATACCATAAATTTGACAGCAACGGCCATCACGCTCTGACTTGTCGCCGATGTGCAGGAATATTCCCGCGCCGTCAAGCATTAAACGAAGTTATCCGAAGGGCACTCGTGTTAGCGAACGTCCTTTGTTTGTTGGAGCCCCCTAATTTAAGCCGCTCAGATGGTAAGAGGCCGGATGGTTTGACCCTAGTGGGCATACCATCCGTGCCGCTGGTGCAGCGGCCAACGCGAAAAATATTCACGTCTGGGGGACTAATTATTCGTTCCTTTGGCGGTGGATATGACCGGCTGTTGCGCGGAGGCCAAAACATTCATAGAAAGAAAGAAAGAAAGAAAGAAACATTTATTCACAGACACAGAAGACACACATATAACAAAAAAAAACAACAACAGAAGAAAACAAACCACAACATGTGTGTCCTCGCGGCAGTGAAACGGACACTGGCTCAGCATTATGCTGAGGTGTCAGACACCTACAGCGCTGATTTTCAGCCAGTACCGTCGGTGACTCAAGGACCGCCATACACTAAATAATAGCCAAAAGAAAAATAATTAAATATGACTGCAAAAGAAAAAAATAATACATAAGAGAAAAATAATAATAATATCCACTTACTACTTACATACAGATATCTAGGGTAGAAACAAAAGAGAACTAAAATTTTGAAATAGATTTTAACCGGTTGGTATATTTGTTGCTGCTATAGTGCTGAATTAGGATTGGGATTTTTGGAGCGTCAACAAATAGCTTTTAAGCTTACGCTTAAAGGTATACCTGCTAGGCGCCCCTTGGATAGGAGGTGGGAGGTCATTCCAGCACATAGTGAGGCTGGGAGACGCTTGTGGGACAGGGGCCTTGACCCCCGCTCCTGGTCATTCTTGATGCAAAGGTTGCCCATTACAGTCCAACGCCGCACCGCTGCAAGCGTTTTGGACACCTTTGCACCAGGAATGACTCGGGTGCTTGTTAGATTATTATTTATTTTTTGTTTAATTCTTTGTAAATGAATAAAAATGGCGTCACGGCAGATATTATTTATGATGAATAAATGAATAATGAATACTTTTTATCACGGAAATCATCCCACCGAAGATATTAAATACGGTGTGGAGTTTACGCGGGCGAGCTCTAAAGCTAGTACAACTAGGCAAAAATTACACTTTTACTAGTCAAATTTGAGTTTAAATACAGGAGACACATAATGCAATACAGGAGAACTATACCGTTATTGAAATTAAATGATATATAATATTTATGTGCGGTAAAATAACCTATTACATACGTACGTGACTCTATTCATTTGTTATTTACTAATTAGCGCTAATTGGACGGCATCCATTATGTTCCCATGGGGGATAAATGAATTATTACTGTCCCCAATAGAGGTGATGATAGCTAAGGGAAACATTTGGGGTAGGTGAAATATTTACTGACAATTGTATTGGAAGTAGGTACGAGTATGGTATTATAACACATTTTTATGAAGGATTTCATTGTCTGTAATAAATAATCTACATATATATGAATAAAAAAACAATAGGGATGTTGACTTAAAATTGGACTACTCCAGACGAAACAAGGCAAAACTATGCCATATGGTGAAAATCCTATCCAAATATCTCAAAAAATAAAGAAGCTACAACCGTTTTAATGTTGTTGGTTCGAGAGAGAAAGCGCGACAGACCACTGACGTCATTGACCACGAGCGCGATAGTAAATGACGATCGTTCCAATACAAAGGTGCGTTTTGCGGAAAAGGGACAGAATATGCCCCCTCTTAAAACTTTGAAGACTTTATTATGTAATTATTAATTATTTTGAGTTCCTTTTTTCGCCATTTGATTAAAAATTGGATCCATTTCGAGAAAATCCGAACTTATTGGTTTCCTTATTTAGTGTCAAATTGACACAGGATCCTTTTTTTTAACTTTTGGTCACAATTTTTCAAACATATGCAGGAAACAGAAAACGTGTAAAATTTTTTACGCAAAAGTAAATGGATTTAAAAATACTAAAAACCATAAAAAGTGATAAGCTAAGTTATATGTATGCAATGAAATTACTCACACGCCAGGCCTAGGGTTAGTGATGACAGCAACCCTCATAGCTTCGCTGAGAGTACTCAAGAACTGGTCGCTGACCGGACCGTATGACCAGTAGAAAATATACTGGATCGTGCGGTGAATTAAGTTGTTTTCCGTTAACTGTAAATATGGTGACGTTAAGAGTAAATCATGAACACATTACAGAAAACAGTATCGTTTACTCCATTTTGAACAGAGGTTTTAGAGGATGTGTATGGTAATAAATACACCCTCCCATCGTAAACGTATATACCTAACTAGCCCCCCCCCCCCCGGCTTCGCACGGGTGCACTATTTAATGGATGTTTTTATACATATAAACCTTCCTCTTCAATCACTCTATGTATTTAAAAAACCGCATCAAAATCCGTTGCGTAGTTTTAAAGATTTAAGCATCCATAGGGATATAGGGACAGAGAAAGCGACTTTGTTTTATACTATGTCGTGATGCTCGTGGGTGATTCTCATTACAAAATTTAACATTTTCTTAATTTGTTCTTACCGGGCCCAGATTGTTAACGACTCGTGAGTGATTATTTCCGACTTTAACTATTTTAACAGTTAGGGATCCAGGTATAGAGTAAACTGGTCAGCAATAAGTTTAAATTGCACTCTAATTTCCTTAACTTTCACTTAACGTTCGGACCGGGAAGGACATGAATTAACTTTAACGATGAGAATCATCCTCGTCGTAAGTTTCTGCTTCTAAACATTTGACTAGTGTTTATATGTTTGCAATATTAATAGAACCATTGATGTTATGTAAATCCGGGACGGGTGGCGTACTCGAAGAGAGGTCTATGCTCAGCAGTGAGCGATACGGGCTGAAAATGATGATGATGTTTTATGTAAGAAAGAAAAGAGCATGATTCTTACATTTTTGAGAATCACCGAGTCTTTAATAAGGTGCTGTGGGGCAATCTAGACTAAGATAAACTAAAACTAATCGAAAATATTTTCCGTGTCATCATTAAAGAAATTATCTTCACTCTAAGGCAGGTCGTTATAGGTACGATGACGAGCGAAGCGAGGAGGAGTGTTAAGAGAATCGCCACCCTAAAGCGTGCGAGCCGAGAGAGAGAAGCGAGCGTGCCGCAGTAGCAGCAGGCGAAACGCCAGTAACGATTTTTTTAATGTAATAACTTCTGCATAACATGAGAATTATACCATATTATGGTTATGGTACTGATGGTTTTAAAATATGAAATAAGTAATGTCACTTTGTATGAATACATCACTTTTTTTTACTAGCCTATTTGGGTGTCCCACTGCTGGGCAAAGGCCTCCCCTCTCTTCCTTCATTCGGCCCTATTGTTAGTTTGTTCCCGCCAAGTTAAGGAAATACATCACTTAACGAACTATAAAAAACTTTTCCAGAAATGTTTAGTTTCGTAAGTGATTACGGTAGCTTTGATATTGTGTTAATTACTATGTTTTAACTTACTGAAAACCACAGCCATAATAGCATTATTTACTATACAGGTATGTAGTGTTCTGTTCCTGGAGGTGAGCAAGGTTGCCAGAGCTCCGGTGGATGCACTGTGTTGAGAGCGTGGGACCTAAATTTGTCCCTTCTGCTGTCAACACAGTGAATCCTCAAATTTTATAAGGGATCGGCAACGCCCACGTGACTCCTTTGGAGTTGCCACTATCAGGTGGACCGTACGCTTGTTTGCCACCGGCGTTGTAAAAAAAAGATACGAAATAAAATAATTTATATAAAAATTGTTAATATCTCTAAAATTTGACCGAATAGAGCAAATTTTGTATGACATTATAATCCCCATAAATGGTCAGAAATATAATATTAAAATCTTTCGCATTCCTCACGGGCACCTAGTAAATATGTATGTTCCATATTTTTGTTGTATTAAAGATTACATCTAAAGTAAGCACATATACCTTGGTGCCGAAATGCACCCTATAATGTCAAAAGGCATTTTCGCACCTGCTATTCAGAAAAGAGTTATTGATGCCTTCGAATGAGGGATCAAAGTTATACTTTTCTTCCCACATTTGAGTTATGGGCCTCATAGACGGTGTGAAAAGCAGTATATGTCACACGGTAGCAACATTATTTCCGTCTTGGGCGTAAACACTTGAATCCCGCGCTACGCTCAAGATTCTACTTTAGAATTCCTCGCTACGCTCAGGATTCTATTGTAGGATCTTTCGCTTCACTCAGAATTTAATATATCGCTCTCGCAGTAAATATATCATTTTGCTCCCCTGAGACACAATCTACTATTTAAGATTAAATTTACTTTGCCTATTTGGATAAATCGCCAAACGCCTATACTAAACTACTAATCATAGATAATTAAGTCAACTGATAAAATAATGGCTTAAGACACAACATTGAATAGATGCGAACCTCCGACAGTATGGTCTCACATTCATAAGGCTCACACAGAATAAGACTCGTTCTCTCGTCAGAAACGTCTAGGGCTCCCTTCACGAAACCATAGTACTGAAAAAAAAAAAGTTTTAGAAAAGATAAGATATTTTAATTAAGCTATTTCTTGTGTGTACCGACACTTGCCTTGACATTTTTTGTTCGGCATAAGCCCCACAGGCCACGAACACAAGTGCCGCAACTTAATGAACGCTGCTTAAATAATGATGAACATACATACATAAATATGTATGTATGCTGTTAAGGGTCCTTATCGGTTAAAAAACGCTCATCTATTTACGCCATTTTCTGTTTAAACTGACACCTATCGTATATTTTCTCAATGGTACTATCTGGAACAGGACTATTGCGACCTTCTGTCATAAACTTAAAATGCATTTTTTCGATTTTTCATTAAGAAATATCGATTTCAAACATCACTCCAAATCGACTATTTTCAAGCTAAAAACTTGTTTTTTCCGCTTAAATTTTACTACACACAATAAAATCAAAAAATGACTATGTTACTATCTAAAACTTTAATAAAATCAAAGTAGCCTTTAATAACTTTATTGGTATTATCAATACTTTTGTCATCATTTGAAATCATAACATTTTAAAACTTATAAGGCCTCTTAATGTGAAGATTAGAAGCTAAGCGCTAAAAAGTATTGGGGCTGAAGACCGTTGACTATCCCTGCCGCCAATGTAAACAAGCTATAGTACAGTCGGCCAAGAAAGTGTTTACCACTTTTTGATTCTATTATTTTGTAAGCATATTCAGGTTACAGGCAAGAAGTGGTAGAACATATTCTTAGCTGACTGTATCGAGGGGTGAGTGGTCAAACCCGATAAATCGAGATAATTGATTTTTGAAATAAGAACTCAACATCCATTATGCAGAGTTCTATTTTCAAAAAAACCATTTAGATGACTTATCGGGTTTGACCACTCACCCCTCGGTATCGAGAGTGCGACTTCAAACAACGGACGGATTCACACAACCCCATTTTCAAGTTAATTGTAAAAATAATAATTAAATTGTCACCTTTTCTTTGTTCTCTTTTGTCGCGATGTCTAAATTAATAACTGGGACGGAGTGTGCGTTCAGCAAGCAGAACAGTTGATAAGTATCCTCGGCACTGAAACATCAAAAGTAACTTTTATAAATTGGGACGTTAAGGGTGGGGGAGGGGGACGCTTGGGGTGTCCCAATAATTGAAACTTTAATACCTAAAAGTTGACACCTAATGTTGTTAATGTTGATATCTATTAAATTATTTACGAAGCTTAAAAATCAACCAAATGCAAGTTGGACTCGCGCACGATGAGTTCTGTACCATTATCCAACAAAAACACGTTTGTTGTATGGGAGCCCCCTTAAATATTTATTTCATTCTGTTTTTTAGTATTTGTCTTTATAGCGGCAACAGGAATACATTAAAAATTCAACTGTCACGGTTCATGAGATGGAGCCTGGTAACAGACGGACAGCGAAGTCTTAGTAATAGGGTCCCGTTTTACCTTTTGGGTACGGAACCCTAAAAACGGAACTATTATCCAACATAGCCTATTAGCCAAACAACCTTAATTAACAGTAAGGCTGACATTCAACATAATTAGCGTTAATATTAATTGAAACAAAAACAACCAAAGCTACGTCAGTTATCACCAATTATTTACCTTATATTCGTGGAGTTCCCTCTCACGATAGTCATAGTTTTTGCTGGCAGGCCCTCTGCTATGTCCTTAATGGCCGCCGGGAATTCCTTAGGGAGTCGGCTCATCGTGCCGGACATTATATCTCGTATGTCGAAGAAACAGTGGCCCGAATAGAAAGTTAGGAGAAAGACGAATGCTTGTTTCATTGCCGTTTGTTTCTTTTGACTAACGGCTGAAGTTGAGAGAATGATGAGTTACTTGTAAGTTACGTCCAATGCTCGACACTTTTTATGCCCAATAGATGACACCATTGATCAATTCTGTCACCGTCGGGGTAATCACGTAACTTATTTACTACCGTCAGGTAGATTTTAATGTCAAATTGTAAGTGTCAGCTCATACGTTTATACTTCAAAATTGACAGTAAAATCTATCTACCGTTAGTACATATAGTTACGTGATTCGCCTGCGTGACATAATTTATTTATTTATTTATTTATTTATTGAGAAAAAATATGTAACATTACAGGGAACACCCTAAGTCATTACATTTTTAAATATAAAATTCAGAACACAAAACACAATGTCAAAATTATGTGATACATGAAATCAAAATGTGGTAACAATATAAATTAGGTCAGGATCTCACACAGCTTCAAGCATCCTCTTTCAACCATGGTCCAGCCATACGCAAACACATCGCAAGAGAGCTGCATAATATTGAAAGTGCCATATATTGGATCAGTGTCAAGCGCTGAGAAATTTACCTACCTTACCTAGACAAAAAATTGGGAATCTTAATTTTTTGGAGTGGTCCATATTACATTTTGTATTGATAGTAGACTATTATAGAGTTCTGAACTGATGCCGGTTTTTTTTAAAATTAAGTATCGTTTTTAAGATATATCTTTTTTAATCCTCTCTTTGATATACCACACGTTTGGGGGAATCAATAGGATCCTGCCTTTGCATTTAGAATAAAGGAAAAATTGTTTTTTTTGTCCTTTATTCTAAATGTGTAGTTTACGATAGCAGCGGTACTGCTTAATACAAGAATTAATCCTGCCTTTGATTACTGCAAAACAAAAAAAATAAGCATCAACTTGACAACCGAGAAATGTCAAATGTGGCAGTTACATCTATGATTTTGTACATAAATTTTTTAGTATATTGACTGTCCCACTGCTGGCTAAAAAAATAATTCTTACAAACGATATCTAATAAAAAAACCGGCAACAGTTTTGAACTCTATATTAAGTCTATTATCAATAAAAGTATAATATGGACCACTCCAAAAAACTTAAGGTTCCTAATTAAATGTTTTGAAATAATTTGATTAGGTTAGTTTAATGTTTTCACGAATAGCAATACAAAGCATTAGTTATACATTATGTGAGTTTCTTTATTCATGTGGTATAAGAGTTTCCACCACAATCTTGTCAAAATTGTTGTCGAAAGCCGCTGAGTGTCGTTGTTTCATTAGAGTGCTTAGGAATTTGTATTTGCTGCAACATCACCATTTTAAAAATAAAAATGAAGTGGCTCTACGCCAGAGTTATGAGAAAAAATATAAAGCGTCTAAGTTATGCCGCGCACAAAATGTCCTCTAATAAAATATTCCTTATTATCTCAAAGCTGCAGAAATATTGTTAGTTAGGAAGGAAAATTGTTGAGATAAACTATGTCCGGATAACAAGTACAATAAGTACAACTTTTGTTGGAAACTTGGAGGTTTCCTATGGTAGGAGTTATTATGAACAAGTTCTCAGTTGATCGTTTCTTTTATACCACGACCAATGTATTAGTGACCTATATAAGGTTATGTAGATTAGATAAACGTAACAGAAAGTATATTCCATGTGAGCGCGTTTACGCTTAATTTTTGCCTACTTGCTTCGATCCAAGTAGTGCGCAGTCCACTCCTAATTATTGAAAGAATCATAATCTTTTTCTGTTTTTTGTCGTTTTGTTTCCGTATTTATTTGTCATTGCAAGTTAGTATTAAATATATATATTTTTATACTATGTAATATCAACATTATGATTAATTTGCAGATATTAAAAAAAAAACTATTCCTATACCTAATCTAGAAGCCGAACCTAACTACAACTTAACTAAATATATCTCTCCAAGGTCGCACCCCCTGGGGATAGTACCCATGAGGCTGATAATATGCTACTTAAACTCGACTACGTAAATATAGGTGAGTTCCCAGAGATTCCAAAATATCTGAGCAAACTAATATCTATCGTGTTCATATTTTTTTACAAATATTCACGAACTCGTCTGTAAACATTAACTGGGCGTGCAAGTTGCTCCTAAATGCTAATTTATTGCCAATTCGTTAGCGTGCATGTTCATAATAATAATGTTCAGATATGTTTGAACATCATGTATAGTTCAGATATATTCGAAGGCGGTACATAGTCGATGAATATCGTATAAACAAGGCTATTTTCTTCCAGGAAAATACACGTTTCGAATAGGATACGGAAATTCCACTTCATCAGTTTGGGAAACGCCAGTTGTTTTGTGCAAATTTGTTTTTTGATAGCTTGAGACGTCACATCATTAACGTGTCATATCTGCCGTATCACTGAGTTTCTACTTCAAATAGGTAATAATACCGCTCTTGGCCAAATTTCAACTTCGTGCAAATCTTATCTTATCTAGATGAAGGCCCTTGCATTTAAATCTAATGGGATCTTTTGTACAATTGCCCCTCCTTAAGCCTACTCCAAACTCCATGTTCCTTGCACATGAAATTCAAATAATTATAATCCTATTGCATCTACGAGTACGTCTACGTACGAGTATGCCTTGAAAAAGGTGCAGTGCTTTCATTAATGATCAATGATCATATTATTACAATGTCCCGAGGCTTCTGCTCACGTTTATATTACAAATTAAAGTCTTTGTACTAGTCACAATTATTTTTATTTTTCAGTCGTAAAAACGTATGTATTCACATTCATTCGCGCTTAAGTTCTAAGTTCTCTAAATAAAATCCCAACAGGTGGCGCTGATCGTCGCTAACTATCCGGCCAACAGAAATACTTAACAACTCGTTTAAATTATGTTATTAAATGGATAAACTAAGTTTTATACATCTTAAATTAATTGAGAATTATTGATAGCAATTCAACACTTGTTAACTAACTTAGTACACTCCCAAAGAACCAGTCAAGAAAACAAAATGTGCCCTAAAAGCTACTTTTAAATAAAGAGTATTAGGAAAGTCATTAAAACTACGCAAATAATGAATTAATCAAAAAATAAGGAATTGAGATTTATAATTAAGGTCTGGATTCCGCTATGTGAGCGCCGATCGTTGTAACAACACATTACAATTCTTTACTACGATTTGTGAGTACACTAACCTATTCATTCCTTCAACGATTCAAACTGATATGCGGACAATGTCGATGCGCAACGAAAATACGTTATATTTTGTGTTCATATTTTAAAATCTTTCGCCACGTGCGACCTTAACTCCTTACAGTATTTTTTTTTGACGGGTCTACACATAACTATCCTCGATGATATACATCGAAGTGTGACGTGGTAATGGCTACTCCTCAACGGGCTCGCTTGACTGATGCCTGAAAGCTTTGCCATGTAACACCTTGCCAAATGCCACAAGGGTCGAGTCTAGGACCTTTTCGCTATCGAATATGATAGCTGAGTTACTGGTTTAGGGTGAGGCGTGATCATTTAATGTTTTTCTGACGAAGTAAATCTCGATTTAAGTGAAATGGTACTGGAATTGGCCATGGAGTCTATATAACGTATAGGTGTCTTATACTGTTCCATCACAGTTCATACTTTTTATGAATCGGTTTATATTATTATTTAATTTTAAGGTTTTCTATTCATTATTGTATATGTTTTAATGAGAGCTGTTAAAGAAATAAGTGGTTTATGTACATCGTATCTCTACTAGAAACCCTACTTCCTCTCACTTATTTCTGTTTGGTTTTCAAATAAATAAATAGTTAATACAAGATCGAGTGTAATTCGAAAGTTAGGGTGTTAAAATATTATGTCGAATTTTGATCGAATGACCAGTTTAAATAATGTTAATGAATCACACCCTAAAAGTGTAAATATTATAAGAGGTTTGTGAGGGCATAGTTTTGTAATTTACATGAAGTAATCTCGGGAAATATTAATCCAAAAAGAAACTAGTATGTAGATTGAACTTCGTAAATGAACAGACTATGTTTTACAATGGCTTCGCTTGCATTCTTAGGCGATTTCCTGATCAGTTTATGCGGAGGCGGTACGACTGTCAGCTGTCAATGTTAACTGTCGGTTGAGTCAGTAAAGTGGTAACTCTTTACTGCGACCCTACATTTAAATGAATGTATTTCCTTGCGCGGGGAAGCGGGGCGATAGGAAGAGTTTAGGTATTACTACGCTTCTGCTCATAATATTACTACTGGGCAAATGTAAATACTGACATTATCCCGTCAAGTGAGGAAAAATCTGCGCTATCAGTTAGCTCATATGTAAGAACAATATACAATACAATTCAATACAAATACTCTTTATTGCACACCTCACATAATAAAATAGCACATTAAAAACAAAAAAAATAGATACAGTGAGACAGAGGCAGAACAACAGGCGGTCTTAATATATACATAAGAGCAAAAATAACGGGTACACTTTCTATGGAAATTCAATACAAAGTGTACCCGTTATTTTTGTTGTGAGTACTTATATCAAAAATCGATCCCGCCCCACCAAGTAAGGTATTCGCCTAACAGACATCTAGTATAAGACACAAGTTTCAGAGCGTCCTTTTATCAAAGTTAACTTCGATGAATGAGGCTTATTATTCGTAAAGTGTCTAAAGAAGAATTTATTCTGAAACTTGGCCAAACAATTTTGACATGATTGATAACATTTTACTTTATAGTTTAGTAAAAAAGAGTCTTTAGCTGTACAGTTATACCGCAAATGTATGGACAACATTACATACACTTATGTATTTTTGAACAGGTATCATAGGAATATCCTTTTCACAAATAAATATTAGTTACAAAAAACAAATGAATTCTAGCTCCAAAATCCTATCAAAATAACACGTCATCTGTACTTTTATGCGTTTTTGACCGAGTGAAACGAAGGTCTCCGTTTCAGCCACGACAAAAATGCTTTCGTATTTTCGGATTTCCAATTTTCCTGTTGCACTCTTCTACAAGTCGCATTTCTCAACCGATTCTTTTGAAATTTTGTTAACGGGATAGAGTTTTTTGCGAAGTCCGTTTTTCGAAATTTTCAAAAACTACTTTTCCTCTTTGATTTTTTAAGCTTCTGCGGGTGAATTTCGGTTTGTTCTCCGCTACACGTCGCATTTCTCGTAAAATTTTGTGATAACGAAAATATTTTTTATTGGGGTGCTTTTAGAAAATTAAAAAAAAGCTCACAAGGTCTATAGCTCACAGAGCCACCAGTAAGTTTAGTAAATTTTCATTTTGAATATTTTGTACAACAACAACTATACAGGGTGGAAAAAAGTTATGGGCCCTGGAGGGAAACTGCTTTAAATCCTTTAGTTAGCTCATTTTACTGAAAGGAAACATTCCTTTATTTTTAAAAAGAAACAAAACTGCATTCAAAGATTTTTAAAATTTTGTTAGTCTCAACCGTGAATCGAACCGACTAAAAATTAAAAATTAACCCTCGCTAGTTTATTATACGAATCGGTAGGATTATTGTTTGGGATAATATTTGTCTAAGAAACGTTTATTTGGTCATTGAAATAAAAAAGTGAAAACTACAATTGTTTTTATTTTATTATCAATAAAAAGAACACATATATGCTCACGCTAGATATGTAGAGAGGCAGACGTGTATAATATATTATTATTTATTATTATTGTACAAGCACAACCCTGGCACATAACGTGTTGACTTGAGGGCTGTCAGCGGCTCGAACTACTCCGAATTATTAATGACATATCGAACTATACCCGGAATGAAATATAATCAATTGCAATACCTGCTTAGCGATGGCATTTAAGCTTGCCACATACTCGTAGCTGGAATATATCTATGTACATAAGGTAAACGTTCCAATGTTCGGCACACTAATACCGTTGACACCTTCACTTCTATTGAAACTAACCTCTTAAATTAAATAATGAATAAGACTACTCTTTATCATTCTTATGTATGTATGTAAAATTCTTTATTGTACATGAGTAAAACATAACATAAATTACAAGAACAGTTGACTTATATGTACAAAGGCGAGCTTATCCCTGTAAGGGATTTCTTCCAGCTAACCTTTATAACTTAAGTTTAACGTATATGTTTATATACAGTCACCAACATTATAATATCCGCCATAACAAAGCGCGGACAGTTATGATTTGACACAAATCATAACTGTGTTTTTTTAAGTTGTGTCAAATCATAACTGTGTCACACAACTCTATTTATAGGGCCGTTAGGACGTGTCAGACATTTTTGAAAGCTTTGAACTTCATATCATGTCGTCCCTTTCACTCATATAGTGAAAGGGATGGCACGAGAGTGAAAGTGAAAGGCACGATACGATGTTCGGATTTCGAACTTCGGAGTACAGGCCCGGGGCTGCTACCGCGAACGGCATTCGAAATTTTCTCTCTCTGTCGCACTTCCAAGTTAGTACATAAATGCGACAGACAGGGAAAACTTCGTTTGTGGTTCGATGTAGCACTCCAGTATTTATTTCGAAACTGATTTAATGAATGCAGCTTTGAACAACGTAAGCGAATAAGCGCATCGCTTCCTAACGGCTGCATCTATTTGTATAAGTATTTTTTAGTATTTGTAATTTGCAACGTTTTAATGAAAGAAAATGTTTGAAAAATTGTACGGAAAAGTAAACATTTACGGTGAAAAAATGTTACGAAAACGATTGAGTGAGACAAGACAGTAGAATCCTCAAAAATATTGACAGATTGATGTACAATTACTCTGTTTGTAGTTTTTTTGACATTCATAAGTGCATGTAACATGCCTAAATTGAAGAATAAATGATTTCATTTCATTTCGTTTCTGTGTTATATCTAAAGCATACCGAAAAAAGTTATGGTTGTTTTGTGAAAAAAGTAAAATGATATACATAGTATGATGGTAGGTACTGTAAAAGTAACATTTGGTCTAATACTCGTAATCATTATTTCGTATACCTCTGCGTAGCCGGGTGGGATGCTAATTACCTGCCTACTTAATACGTATATAATAAACAAATATCTTAATAATCTACAATCAATCAATTCTTCAACTTATAATTAACTTGGAAATTGTAATCCAATATTCCTTTTGTAACATGAAGTTACGTCTTCAATATTTAAATAAAATAATTTACATCAAAAAGTAAACAAAGGATAAAATAACTGAAATAATTGTTACAAATATCTGGGATCTAATTAACAAATACTTGAAGGCGATATTTCATTGTTGATTTATCGTGGGCCCGTAAATCATGTCTGTCGTTATAGAAACAGGAGTGAGTTCGGATCACTCGGATCTGTTGGAAATACTGAAATATTAGGCCGGCTTGTTATTCGTTGGGCCGTTTCTGAGTCTGGCCAGAGTGTAGATGGACCGAAACGTTTATAGATAGTTGCTAGTTAACCCTTAAATGCATACTGTAACACGCAGCTTCCATAACAAAGAATTCAAGAATTATTTAAAAGTAAGAATATTTATAATAATGTTGAGACTCATTTCACAAGGAAATTTAATATATTTTCATATTCATTCATAAATATAAGGTTCTATACCAAATATCGAGTTTTTATGGAAAAAGAAAACTGTTTCCATAAAAACTCGATATTTGGTAATTTCAGGTGTACCTGAAAACGGGAAAAGTAATATAAAAATTCTGTTGTAAGTTTTTGATACAAAATTTGTAAATATAAAAAATAAGATTTTATATAAATATTGCTTATTTACATTTAAAACATTTTATTAAATTTAGTACTCACATAACATTTATGACGTGTAGAAATATATTCTAGTAAGAAAATAATTATTTTTTAAATAATAAGTCCCCCAAAATCACCGATTACAAAACCACAATTTTCGAGTCCATAAAAAATATGGCGCCGGATTTTTGAAATTGCCGGCTATTCATTTATAAACCAATGTAATGCTTATTTTTTGTATAGAACCTTATATTTTAAGAATGAATATGAAAATATATTAAATTTCCTTGTGAAATGAGTTTCAATATTATTATAAATATTCCTACTTTTAAATAATTCTTGAATTCTTTGTTATGGAAGCTGCGTGTTACAGTATGCATTTAAGGGTTAAAGCAGTCCTATTCCTCAGCCCGCTTCTCTTAAATTCTGCTATCTCACAACTCCGAGGTAAACAGTCGTTGACAGTGACACTCATCATACCGCCGACAGCGTTACATGTGGGTCAATCAACTTTTCTTTGTTGTGATTCGGTCCCGTCAGAAGAGACAACAGTAACCGAGTTTCTTAGAAAAATGTTCATAATATGGACTTCCAGCATACTCAAGAGATGACCCATGTCTTAATGGATAGGTCTCATTATTCAATTTTAAACCCTATAAAATCAGTTTTAAAGAGTGACTCAGGAGACGTAACCATGGTAACGAGCAACAAAGAATAGCTGATCCTCCCTTTTACCAAACATAATGACCATTACCTCTATCTATTAAAAAAAACCACATCAAAATCCGTAGCCGTAGTTTTAAAGATTTAAGCATAAATAGGGATATAAGGACATAGGGACAGAGAAAGCAACTTTGTTTTATACTATGTAGTCAAGTTGTATGTGCTTGTAGCCAAAATAAGCGTCTGTTGCTCACAAACTTAATTCATCAATGAAATCAAGAAAGGTTATTCCTTAATAATTCTAGCATAATACTGGGATGAGACGAAGTGTTCCAAAAACATCATGTACTATGATCGACTGTACCACTTAATCACTAGCAGCATTGAAGACGCTAATCCCGTATAAGACTTGTCAATGGTGAGATTATATACTAGTAAATAAGTTATCGTAAGCCGCTACACAATACTGAGCGTTCCATTAGTCTCTGCGCGTTGCAGGAAATCCAATCGCGCTCCCTGAGGTGTCACTCCGTTCCCTCATATCTTGAGTAGTAGACCAAGTGACAAGAATAAGGCGGCTCCATGACTTGGCGGGCGGAATAAATAAATAAATAATAAATAAATAAATATTAGAGGACAATCTTACACAAATCGAACTAGCCCCACAGTAAGCTCAAGAAGGCTTGTGTTATGGGTACTAGACGACGATATATTTAATAGATATAAATACTTAAATACATAGAAAACATCCAAGACTCAGAAACAAATATTCATGCTCATCACACAAATATTTGCCCTGACCGGGATTCGAACCCAGGACCGTCAGCTTCACAGGCTGGTGCACTACCCACTAGGCTAAACCGGTCGTCAGAATCTTTATGAGGTACAGGCAACATTGAAAATATGTACTCATACAGACTCAGTCACAAAATATACGATCATGACTTTTACGTACAACTATTTGTGTTACTTTGGGAACGTATACGTATTTCCATTTATGACTTTGTCTGTATTTTTTAGTTTAACTCAACCAGCATGCGAATAGTAACTTTATACTGTACTAACGCTAGATAGATTTTACTGTCAATTTTGAAGTACTAGGAGCGCCCTGCGGTGTTACCCGCGGATAAAAGGTAGCCTATGTCCTATTCTGATGTCTAAGCTACAATACTGGAAAGTTTCATAGAGATCCGTTCAGTAGTTTTTGAGATTAAGCGGAACGTACATCCATCCGCACAAACTTTCACGTTTATAATATTAAGTATTAGTATAAATAGTGTGAGTTCACAATTGAAATTTGACATTAAAATCTACGTAACGGTAGTACAAGAGTTACGTGATTATCCTGCTGATCACAATATCCTAGTAAAAATGAGATGTCTTAGGGTCGATTTTTCAATTGCCAATTAAAATTATCCGTCAGTTGAAACATATCGCTGTCACTTTTTAATGTCATATGAAAGAAAAGGACAGAGCTAACATTTATCTGACGGATTCTTTTATCTGGGGATTGAAAAATCAGCCAGTCGATTTTTCAATCGCCAAATAAAATTATAGGTACGTCAAAATTATCGCTGTCATTTTCTAATATCATACGAAAGAAAAGGACAGAGCTATTTATCTCACAGATATTTTTATCTGGGGATTGAAAAACCGGCCTTAAGAATGAGACAACAATATCAGTAGCTTATGCATTGCATGAAACGCTAACACTCACCTTTCATCCACTAAGCCTGTGGTGTAGATTTCAAAACTATCGAGTAAAACCACCAAGTAACTTAATGCCATCTCTGTGTTTTGCACTTCAGTAATCTTAAGGCTGACGATGAGAGAACCTATTCAAACTATTTAGGTGCCTGTTTGTGATATGGCCCAAGGCGAATTATATAAGTAAAAGTAGTCAGAAATGCATTTTATTCTCAGTTGTAGGAAGATGAAATAATACCATAAAACGTAGTAGGTTACATTTACTGATTTCGACAAGAAATCAGCGCGTCATTCATACCTGCTCCTAAAGTTTCCGCTTTGGAACCCTTTGTGTACGGAATTCTAAAAACTAGTATTAAAACAAACTTAATATAAACCAATAGGTATACGATACGACTATTTTAAAGATTTCGACTAGTCATATTTCAAAAAACCTTCTGATGGATATTTTGCTAAATCATTTATGTATGTATGTATGTACTTTATTGTATACAATAACAGGTTAAAACAATATAGATGTCGCATAAGATTAGAGTACAAACTTATCTCTATGAGGGATCTCTTCCAGCTAACTTTTGAGGGATTGAGTGGAAAGTGGGAGAATGAGATAGACAAACTTACATAGTGTACAAAAACGTTTCAATAAGGTAACGTGTAGCTAAAACCAAAACTAAATAAATATATAACAACTATACATGTAATATACACATATTATAAATACAATACAATACAATACAAATACTCTTTATTGCACACCTCAATCAAAGGATACAGTACAGTACAAAAACACAATGAGAAGAGGCAAACAACAGGCGGTCTTATCGCTAAAGAGCGATTTCTTCCAGACAACCTTACAAAAACAATGGTTATTAAAATCAATTTACATATATAAATATAGTACTTATTCAGGGAAACGATCTATCTATACGTAACAAAAAATTGAGCGTAGTCGTCCAGAACATCTTGTAATAGCTAGATTTGATAGACCATAGACAAAGCAATCTTGATGCCATTCCGATTTGCTCCCGCTACTCTTTGACCCTTAATACAACGCATGGCCGGACTTTATTGCCGATTTAATATGTTTTTATTGGTTTTGTAGCGACATTTCCCGTCGTGTTTGCTTTGCTGATTGATTTTTGTTCATTTCGATGTGATTGCTCGTTTTCGCTGTTCGGGAACGCTTTTCATATACATTTTATAACATTAATGATATTTGTTTGATACAGGTTCATTGAATTATATTGACATCATTTCGAAATCCGTTTACACGGTAAAGTAAGGTAAAGTATTTATTTATTGTAAACTGTGTACATAAAGGGTGAAGGAAATAAAACGATTTTACGTGTTAACCAACGAATTATAGAAGGAAAAAGATTCTTGGTTCGTTTCCATGTTCGCTTAGAACCGCTTGCCTTTTGTAAGCAATTTGTGCAACAAAGATTAAATAAATATTGAAAATGAACTGACAATCTCCTTAAGCTTTTTCGTTTTGTTCGAAAATTTTTAAGTTGGGTATATAAATCACTTTCTCAATCAATTATAAAGTGAATCGTAACTTTTGAAAGGTGTAATTAATTAGGAGGCATTTATTATATACAAAGAATACACATTTTTTTAACCTGACTGTGGCTTTATAGGCCGCGCCCAATAAAGCGATAGGAGTGCGCGGTTGGAGAATATAGCCTGGGGAAAATCTAGGGGACTAAACCTAGCCTAGCTGAGAAGAGTCCAGCAAGAAACTCAGCTAGGCCTGACCTGGGTCGGACTGATTCTACCCGGTGTGCGGCGGTACCGGGACGAATAGGGGCTACATGCGTCCTAATACATGGTGCTAACGTTCCGTAGTTATCCACCCATTACATTAGGCGTACTTACAAGTTTGCTGCAAACTTATAATTACTTTATGTATCTGACACTACTGTTACTACCAAGGTTATCTAAGTAATAAATTGAAATTGCATGACAGTTCGCTTTCGAAAAAACATTTCTTAAGTTCGGCTAACTCCTTGACTATATAGTAATGCTCTACTTAGCTGCTGCGGATTGTCATCCCTGGTGTCTCTGATTTATTTGTTATTTGTTTCTATACCTGACGTTGCCTATGTTGGTGATTAGAATTGTGGACCATGTACCTATACTTTGATTTGTTACAATAAATACAATGTTCAATATTTTAAATTCATTACATATGTATATATACTACTACCATAACTTTTTTCACATGCCCAGTAGCAAGCATTATCATTTTAAAACTTGATATCACACAAACAGATTCCTGAATAAAAAAATGGTTTTAGAAACTCCATGATGTTTATATTTGAACGAGCTATCCAACGATACCCCACACGATGGTGCTTACAAAAAGAAATGCAGCTCCACATTACATGTAGGGAGGATCCCCTTTTTCAAGATTTTATCGGAGTATTTGGCGAAACTGTATTGGTTATTCCTTGTTTACTCCCGAACCCTAAAAATATGGTTGTCCATCATATCCATATTCATATTCATTTATTCATAATAATTCGTATTACATGTAAATTCATAGAGAGTAGGTACATTACAATTAATACTATATTAGAATAGATACTAGGGTGGGTCGAAATTCACGAATTTTGGAGTATGGTAATGTAATAGGGCTCAAAAGTTGCTGTGTATTCTGTAGATTACAGGAAAAATAATTTAAAAAATCTAGATTTAGACTTTTAACCACCGCACGGCTGTTAAGTATAAAAAATATTTATATTTTTTATTTTCACTCCATATTAAATATATAAATACAAACTATTTAAATCATTAAATAACACTATTCTATTTCAAAATTATTTATTTTTTATTATTTTTTATCCATGTATCATATTTTGTCATTATGTAGCCAAACTAGAGAATTGGCCTTTTATGTAAAATGCATTTTGATGTGCTTAAACCGGCAAAATTATGATTTAAAGCTGTTAACTGATCATCAGTGGTCTAAACACAGGCAATAGAAACAAAAAATATAACGATTAAAGCAACACGAGGCGAGAAACAATACTCGAAAAACACAATTTTAAGGCTATTTGGTACTAATGGGAACCTTTCCCCCTAAGTGTGTATGAAAGCCGGTAAAGCAAAAATGTAGCTGCAATATTTAGTATGAAAGAAGCCCAAGGCAAAACACTGTTTTATATTTAATATTACTTTTTACCACTATGCATGATAATTATAAATATATATTAAGTGCGAAATTGCTTTTATCGGTAATCTCTCGAACTCTCTGTACCAGACAACAATACGCGCACGTGACTAAGCGCGAACCCGAGCGGAGAAATATAAAAAATTACAAATAAAAGCAGTTTTTTCGTCAATAATTAACATTGAAATACTCATACTCATACTCATACTCATTTATTCGTAAAGCCAATTTACATGTCAAAAGAATTTTAAGCAATATCAATATTACATTACAATATCAAATTATTATGTCACATTATGAAAAAATACGATAGATTATAAAAAAAATTATAATTAAAATAGCTCAATAGAGAAAAAGAAAGATCATAATAAAGTTATTTGTGGAATGAAATCCTTCCGGTTGTTAAATTTAACATGTGATTTCTTGCTCTGCAAGGAATAATGCCACAGGACGGCATATTTTAATATTTTTGACGCTGTACGTATCCGTTCCTTCGTTCATGAGCAACTGAGCCGGCAAGCGGCTGCTGTCGGCGCGAATGATGAGCACACGCTCATAATCGCGGCGCGCGTGCCACGCCCACATCGCCTTTCTAACCTATTTAATGTATGTGTTCTATGTCACTGTAGCAGGTGTGCTCGATAAGCCATCGTTTGAGCTGCGATTTGAAGCCGGCCAGTGACGAGGCATCCGTAACTTGTGCTGGCAGCAGGGACCGATATCGGTATTTTTAAAAAACCCTGAATTAGCCCAATATTTTGGATTATTTTTTGCTCTTTACGTAGGGCTGAATCATGTATTTAGGTAACGTCGTATTATTAGATTGTCCCATTAAAAACGAAATAATGAACCGGTGACCATAATAATACCGGTATTTTTCTATGGAGAAAATACCGGTATCCGATCCCTGGCTGGCAGTCGGTTGTATACCGTCGAGCACATCACGTGTGTAAGTTGGGCTGACTAGACATCATTTGTGTTGTTGATGGTAGAAGTCATTATTAAAATTTGATTTCGATATAAAATTTAGGGCTCTAAATAGTGAACTTTTTTTCACTATCCCTAACCCTACCTATTCGTATTCGTGTACCCCGCTACAGCAAGGAATTTTATCATTAGAGGAACCTCCGTGTGCTTACATAACAGTCCTGCGGCGTTGCTAGTGATTGCCCCGATCTGGGGCGGAATGCAGTGCCTTTTACACTCACTGTTTTACTGTTTAAAGGCTCTGTCGTGTTTTACAAACAAATTTTTGACATCACTACATAGTATAAAACAAAGTCGCTTTCTCTGTCCCTATATCCCTATACCCCTATGTATGCTTAAATCTTTAAAACTACGCAACGAATTTTGATGCGGTTTTTTTTAAAAGATAGAGTGATTGAAGAGGAAGTTTTATATGTATAATACATGCATCAGAATTGTACCCGTGCGAAGCCGGGGCGGGTCGCTAGTTGTGTATAAAAAGAAAAAAAACGATTCTGATTACTTATTTACATAAATTAGTTTTTATAAATTTTTAAGTAGCACTGAATAGTTTCAAGAAATTTACCCGATTAGAGAGCCTTTAAAACTTACGATGTTGGATAAACCTCAGTTATTTAAATATTTATTCACAATCGCAATTTATGAAATTTGTGAGCAGCATTTCCAGTTTTTCTTTATTTTGTTAAAATACCTACATAAAATAAATCTTTTTTATGTATACCTTATTTTTCAATTAAACCTAACTGAGGATTTTCACCTTACTTGTTGAATTATTAATAGGTATGCATGGTACAATATAAGTTAAAGTCAACATTTTAAGAAACCCAGTACGGTTAAATAATCAAAACTCTAACAATTATATAATTTTGTAATTATTAAAAAGGTGGTTTTTTTTATTCTGTGTTGGAAAACTCAATAACTCTAATGTGAGATACTTTATTTCTTTTACTTTTGATGTTAACTGCGATCTTGGCTGCAAATATTAATTATCTGGCACCGACTTCACAGGCCTTACAACACAATAGTAGTTTATGCAATGCTACATAATGAGAACCTTTAAAACACGAGTATAGTTTCATAATAAGATCACATTAGTGTTTTAATGCCTAATTATATACAGTTGCATACACTACTTTATCTATATCTATATATTAAATCCTCTTTCACGTGTTGAGGAACCATTGTGTTGCGAGTGTAGTGAGCTCGGGCGTTAGCCCGTTTAAGGCTTTTGTGAGCACGAGTCTGTATCGTTAAGGGCGGAAAATGCCATTATTACGCCGTTTTCGATGCTATTATGGCCATCTCCGCTCCGGGCCGGCATGATATTGTAAAGCTGGTCTTTATGTACACTTTTTGAGCATGATGAAATAGAGTTCAAAATAACAACAAATTACGATAAAAAAATCCGACAATCTCAATTAAAGTCGGAGCCAGCGGTTATTTAATGGCCCAATCGTTCAGTTAACGCTCTCTAATTTGACGGGATCGTCCCACCAGGGATAATTAAAGATGAATTTATTATTGCGTTGGTAAGAAGGGAGTTTTGTCTTTTGTTCGTCTCGTAATAGGCCCTAATAATTCGTTAAGCGTTTTAATGAATAATTAAGAATGAGGATTGTCGGGGTTGCTTGGTTAATTGAAAAGTTTTATTCCGCTTAAATCCTACTATAAAAGTTTTGTTACTATCTAAAACCGTTCATATAAGTCAGCATTGTATTATTTAATCATTTTATTGGTATTATCATATTTTTATCAGAATTTGAAATTCAAAACATTTAATAGTTATTTTTTATCATCATCATCATCATCATCATTCAGCCGGAAGAGATCCACTGCTGGATATAGGCCTCCCCCAAGGAGCGCCACAGCACACGGTCGCGAGCCACCCGCATCCAGCGACTCCCCGCTGCCTTGACCAAGTCATCAGTCCACCTAGTGGGAGGCCGTCCAACGCTCCGTCTTCCCGTGCGAGGCCGCCACTCGAGAACCTTTCTTCCCCAACGGTTATCGGTTCTACGAGCAATGTGGCCCGCCCACTGCCTCTTCAACATGCAAATTCTCTGAGCTATGTCGGTAACCCTCGTCCTTCTGCGGATCTCCGAGTTTCGGATCATGTCCCGCAGAGAAACTCCAAGCATAGCTCTCTCCATCGCACGCTGAGCAACTCTGAGCTTATATAAGAGGCCCACATTCAGCGGCCACGTTTCAGTACCATTAGTCATCACTGGCAACACGCACTGGTCGAAGACTTTCGTTATTTGTTATACAAAGGTGCATTTGTATTTTAACCGCGAGTGTGGAATTGAAACACGAGCCAGCGAATGGATTCTAGGGTTGAACTACGAGCTAGCGAATGGATACTATGGTTGAGAAAGCGAAGCGAGTGGTTCGAAAATGGAATCCTGAGCAAAGCGAGTGGTTCAAAAATAGTATCCTGAGTGTAGCGAGTGTTGCAACACACGAGACGTAAAATAACTTTGTAGCAGTGTATAACACAAATCTCTTCACCTCACTAGACCGAGGATTTTTTTGCTCCTCCTCGTCCTAGCGTTATTCCAGTACAGTTGCATCCTAAATATAGTTTGATGCCCGGGATCCACTACTTAATCCCGAAATTTGGCGTAGGTACTAGTTTTTCTAACACAACAGCACAATATAAAATTATTGTTGCTGGACTGTCTGGACTGGACTTTACATGTAATTATGTTTAAAAAGGTACAAATAGCACGTTCGGATTTCAAATGTTTGCACTCTTGTGGATAAAATGCAGTCTTGTTGTTTGTTTTTAAGGAATGAAAAAGGGCTTTTCGAGCTAGTGAGGTGAAAAAGATTGTAACGCCTCTTAAGTACACAAGACTCAAGGCTCATGTTCTCTGTTACTCATTTAGTAGCATGTGATGGATATTGTAAAATCACCTAGTTGATTTTACCAACAAACTATGGGAAGAGCTGTAGCCTAACAAACATAACCGCCCTATCTTACTAACAACCCTAAACAACCCTAAAACCCTACAATGCCTAGCCCTAACCATAGGTTTGAAATATACATATATATAATAAATGCGGGAAGTCTGCACCAAGAGACCTAAGGCAACAGACGGAACAGGGTAAAGGTGGGATTTTTTCACTGCCAATCATACAGACTTATGTGACTGATCGTAAACGACGGTTAAAGGTGTCTTGACCACAGTGAGAGGAAACCTGAAGAGTGACAACAGCAATGTCCAAACTCAAAGAGACTTTATTTATACATTTACAAGATATTTAAACTAATTTATACGTATGTGTGAGTGAATATATATAATTTTCTACTTAGATGTATTTTGTTAAGTCGACAAAACGTGGTCTTAGCACTTTGCCCGCTCTCTGTGCGACTGTGCAGTTTCTTGTCCCAGATCTTGAAGCTGATGTTGTGTACGCATGTTCAACGCACGTGAACAGATATCAAATGTAACAGCTTTGTTCATATATTTTTTTACTAACTTTTTCCCGGGTCTTTGTTCACGTAGAATTTGTTCATTGCGTTGGAATTTAATTGTCTTTATCTCATTTCAGGCGCTCGACTCGTATCGCTATTCCATACAGTTTTCCACCCCCTTAACTCTTCCATTCTACTAGGGTAGTTGGCGCTGCCATGATAAACAACGGCTCGGTGTATACAATACAATATAAATACTCTTTATTGCACACCTCAATCAAAGGATACAGTACAGTACAAAACACAATGACAAGAGGCAAACAACAGGCGGCCTTATCGCTAAAGAGCGATTTCTTCCAGACAACCTTAGGGTAGCGGAAATCTAATCAGAACGATTCATAGCAGGTGGTGCAGAGTTAATACATAATTATGAAGCCTACTAATAATTACAGTGTATATTTGTGATTTAAAACATTTAAAGTGGAAAAAACTGAATAAATAGTGAACAAAAACATTATAAAGAATTTCTGTACTAAGTGACATTAAATTCAAAACTCAAAATGTAGCGAAGACTGTGTTATAGTGAATAAACAGTGCACAAAACAATCTGAGGGACGATATCGAGGCCGTGGCTGGTGTCACTTGGACCCGCACCGCGACAAACAGACATCTGTGGCATAAGATGGGGGAGGCCTATGTCCAGGAATGGACAAACCAATAGATGTAGGATAGTAGAATAATAATAAATAAATAAATAATAAAT
This sequence comes from Epiblema foenella, assembly GCA_963556455.1. Taxonomy (NCBI): domain Eukaryota; kingdom Metazoa; phylum Arthropoda; class Insecta; order Lepidoptera; family Tortricidae; genus Epiblema; species Epiblema foenella. Next base: position 5,502,297 of record OY747105.1, read on the forward strand.
AAATATTAGAGGACAATCTTACACAAATCGAACTAGCCCCACAGTAAGCTCAAGAAGGCTTGTGTTATGGGTACTAGACGACGATATATTTAATAGATATAAATACCTAAATACATAGAAAACATCCAAGACTCAGAAACAAATATTCATGCTCATCACACAAATATTTGGCTTGACCGGGATTCAAACCAGGACCGTCAGCTTCACAGGCAGGTGCACTACCCACTAGGCTAAACCGGTCGTCGTAACAATAAAAAGATAAAATGACATAATGAATCGTGTGAATAAACATATATTAATTCGGTATAATATGTGCATGTTTATGATATTAGGTATTACTTTAATAATTATTACCCATTTATAAATTTAAATGTATTATTCGATTTGTAATCTATTGGAAATAAAGGCTATTATTATTATTCTCTTTATTTGCTTTAGCACTTAGGTTAGATTTTATAATAATTATATAAAAAGTAAAATATAAATCAATATTACACAAAACATAAAATCATTATAAAAACCTAACTAGAGTGTGCCGCCGGCAGCGAGGCGGGGCCTAAGCTACCGGTGGTTAGGGCGACAGAGAGAGGAACCTCCTGACTATCCGCGCCGTGTCCAGGAGTACCGCCTTCTGTATCTGACCCTTGATCCAGCCATCTAGCGATAGTCTCTTGAGGTGTTGGTCGAGACTCTTCGCTATTAGACCGTTCGCAGAGACGACTATCGGGAGAATGATCGTTGAATCAACATCCCACATGGCGGTCACCTCGTGTGCTAAGTCTAGGTACTTGCTGACTTTGTCCTTCTCGGCCTTCACGAGGTTCTCGTCATGGGGGGTTGGTGATGTCAACGAGCATTATGTATATGCCTGGCGTTTCGATCGATCTGTCAGTACGATATCAGGCTTATTGGCTACAATAGTCCTGTCCGTAATGACAGATCGATCCTAATAGAGCGTGGCACGACTATTTTCGAGAACGGACGCAGGTGTGTACTTATAGTAAGGTACTTCGAAGTCCACAAGACCGAATAAAAGAGCAAGTTGCTGGTGAATGATCCTGGCTACTAAGTTATGTCTGTGCAAGTACTCGCCGTTAGCAAGATGACCACAACCGGAAATAATATGCCTGAGTGACTTATTATTATTATTTCATTTCAGGCGCTCGACTCGTATCGCTATTCTATACAATTTTCCACCCCCTTAACTCTTCCATTCTACCATTGAAGTTTTATATAAAACAGATCATTAACAGGGTTTACAAATTATCACTCTCTAAATGAATTTCTATTAGATTTTCAAGCGTTGTGAATGTCGACGTCCATTTTAATTTTAACTTGCTTTAGAAACGCGGCCCTAATTAGGTTCCCGGACGTTCCCTGGTAAAACAGTCTACTTTGAGGGCTTTTGCAGATATTTTTACTTCATAAAGAGTCCTTGAGGAGATAAAATTGGTAGAGCGAACTCGTTTTGCATAACCAGTTACTTAAAACCTAAGGATGTAGGTGTATTTTTGCTCGTCACTTCTTTTTTTTAAACATGCAGCCTGACGGTAAGCAAACGGGCCATTCTACTTTTTCATGTACATAATTTTCAGACACTTTTTTTTAAATGCAGATTTTGGAATACTTTGCCTTTACTTCTGGAATACTTGTTCTTAGAAGTAGAATGGCCCAGGTACTTTAATTCTCGTTTTCGTCTCAGTATTGCTCTAATTGTTGTTGGTCCCATACATACATTTAATCATCTCTAAAACTGGTTCGAAATGCACAATAAAAAAAATTAGTCAAATATCCAACTACTGAAATTAAGTCAAACTTAGAGACCTTTACCTTACTTAAAGGCACGCAATATTTTTCTTAATTCCCAACTCAAATCACGTGGCTAAAACGATAGGTATTGTATACCCTAAAAGTTGACAACACCCTTTGCGAAGGGTCTACCTAAGCTTTTAAGAGATAAGCCGAGTCAATTTATTATAGCTGTTACTCGGTTCGGCGAGCAATTCCGCGGGAATAAATTATGTTGTGGCCTTATATTGACTGACCTGGATATTTTGGGCCAGTCTACCTAATCGCTAAATGGATACTCAAACGGGAAAAGCAACCTGCAGCTGAATAGTAAAACGATTCCAACTTCCGTCGGACGATTAATATTTTATAACCCAGTTAAATTAAAAAAAGAGCGTACGGGTTAACTGCTTGAGTTTTGGTTTTTTTTTATTTTTTTTATTTATTTACCAAAAAAAGTTAGATACAGTTTTACATTAACAACCGTTCGCCAAACACAACGTTTATTGGCGAGTAATGCACTCATGCTCTTAACAAATTAATGTACCTATCTACCTTAAAACCTAAAATAAAATATGTATTTAGAGGGTATCTATTAGCAATTTTTTCGATTTAGCTTTGAAGACGTGTTTGCTACTACAATCATGTTCTGGAAAGATGGTATTGAAAATGCGTGGTGTTAAGTAACTTCGAGTTCTTTTGCCGTAATAGTTGTTAGCTGCAGGTTCTACGTAATTTCGGCGCGTCGTAACTCTCAGTTTGCGGGTGTACACTCGAACAATTAATTTTTGTTATACATATTATTATTTTAGACTTTAAAATAAATTCCAAACCTGAAGAATTGATAAGATAAGATAACAATTTTACAATCGTGTATTAATATAATTCACAATATTCTACTTATATTAACTCTGCACCACATGCTATGAATCGTTCTGATTAGATTTCATTTCCGCTACCCTAAGGCTGTCGGGAAGAAATCGCTCTTTAGCGATAAGACCGCCTGTTGTTTGCCTCTTCTCATTGTGTTTTTGTACTGCACTGTATCCTTTGATTGAGGTGTGCAATAAGAGTATTTGTATTGTACTGTTGTAATATTCAAATGTCACAATTATAAACTAGGCCAGAAGACAACATAAAATAAAATAAAAAAAGAGACAATAAAATGTCGTTCAGCTAACACTAGGATACGAATTTTAATGTCAAATCTCTAGAACTACTACGGTAAATGTCCCAGAGCTCAACGCAGGTCTAACACTATTGGGCATAAAACTGTCGAAAGTCGCGACTTAACTTTACCTTAGAACACGATTAAATGTTTTTTAATGCTAGTTTTTAGCACCGTTAAGCCAAATTTCAAAAATCCGAGAAGTATCTTGCAGGTGATTTTACTTTTCTATGTACATAACATTTGTATACTACATTGGTGGCAAACAGGCGTACGGCCCGCCTGATGGTCCAACATGCCCGTTGCGAACCTCACACAAGTACACTCCTTTCTTTAAGAGCTCCCATACTGTACTTTTTAAAACCTCTTTAGAAAACAGTCCAAATTGGTATAATTATAACTGTCTTATTGTAGGCATATTTTTATGCCCGATGCGAGTATACGTTAACAATAGGTACTAGACAATGCGAAAGGTTTTAAAGTGGCTATAAATGGCGTAATAGAAGTCGGAGATAAATTACACATCTTTGAAACACTGATTCTCAAATCTTAAGTGACAAGTTTTATTTAAAGTAAATCTCCTTTAATAACAACAAAGGCAGAAGTTGAGTAGGAGTCGTTTTCACCACAAAAGGTTTACTTCAGGCATTGCCACGTGAATTCGAAAAGGGCGTATGTTAAATGTGTACTGAAAAGAGCTTGAGGCGTTTCAAGCGGCTATATTACGAGGTAGTCACCGGAGGCAGGTGCTAAAACAGAGCGAGATAGCGGATGTCGCGTATTTTACATACAGTTGAGAGGGCGATGACTTTTTAAGGAGGGTTTGTAAAGAGGGGTTTTTTAACAGAAACTAAAATGTCTTTTGGTGGCAATTTTCAAATTCCTCGATACCAATTACGTATCAAATCACGGTATCAACAGGACCTAAAATGTCTTTTCATGTTAAGTTTCAAATTCCTCGCCACTAATTTCGTACGAAATCATGCAGAGGCAGGTGCTTAAATAAAACGAGATAGCGGATATGGCAGCTTTTAACTACACTTCAGAGCGAGCTGGCTTCAAAGAGGGTTTTTAAGCGGTATTTTATTAACACAAACTACAATGGCTTTGTATTATAATTTAATAATTCCACGTTACTAATTTCGTACCAAATTACGCAAGATTTATGAGAAAGTGAATACAATATGAATGACTATCTTTACCAAAAGTGATGTATACATATATTGATTATATTGTAAAGGGCAATGTCTGGAGATATTTATGTAGCATACCAAGGAGCGTTAATAGGAGTAAAGCGTTTGTGTGAGAAACAAGTCTTTTGAAGTCAGAGACTTGAAATTTTAATTTTCAGTCAAAGTGAAAAATTGAAAAATTAATGGCCACAAGTGGGATTTGAACCCACGACCTCTGGAATCCGTCTATTTCTCTTAACTAACTGAGCTACCATGGGTTTCCTTAAATGGGTGACGAATCTTTGAATCATTACACTCTTGTAGTTACACCTTAGGGAGGCTCGTAGCTACATCTACCTACCGCGAAACTATTACAACTTTTAGAAGCGGCACCAACGTCTCAAATTACATTGAGAATCGTTAATGACAATGTGCTACCCCATACTGAGTTTAAATATCAAGCGGATGCGTCCGCTAACTAAGTTATAAATTTCGATAAAACATTTAAAAAATAATTGCCACAGGTGGGATTTGAACCCACGATCTTTGCAATCCGTCCATTGCTGCGCCCATCGTTTAACGGTCCCTGGGATCCCCGGGCTCATTACAAAAGAATGCTATTGTTTATTTTTTTTCGCCGGGAAACGACCGCTTATATTTCAACTGAGCTACCGTGAGTATCCCTTCGTGTAGAGAATTGAAACTTCGAACATAGAGATGTTCAAATAGAACAGACTAATATCAGCATCATTATTTTTCGTACTCAATTATCTAAAGTCAACTGACTTTAGATGATTTCAACTGAAATCTATTTACGCCTTGCCAAATCCAGAAAGTGTATACACACGGTAGGTCACAAGGTATATAATAAAATCCCACTAGAAATAAGACAAGCTACTAGCTATGGATCTTTCAGTAAAAAACTTAAAATGAAACTGGCATCCAACACCTACTACACACTCGATGCCTTTTTCGAGAGCTAACACCTGCGCTAAGTAGGTCTTAAATTTCAAAATGGAATCGGTTCGCTTGCCCAGCCTTGCACTATAACCTGTATTATTATAATGTACCTAATGTAATCACATATATTTATTTGACGTGTAAAATGTAAAATTTTATAAATAAATGATTGAATTGAATTGAATTGAATATGAATATCAGATTAAAATCTCGACATTTGCGCAAATTACAGTAATTTGTATTTTGACAAATGAACCAGTGTTCGTAAATACGCGGCCGGTAGTGGCGACGGCGCGATGCTCACCTCACTTCCGTTTCAGTCCGGTATTCCTACACTTTAGATACCTAAACTCCGGTATTTGCGCGCTAGGTACCGGTATTTGTGCATTTAGCTCGCCTTCCAGCCAGGATTACCTTTTACCGACGGCTGGTTATTTATTTTATGAGCCATCAACGAGAGGAAGGTTGGTTTCATGTCGTTTATGCTTTTTAAGATGAACTTTTTCAGAATGCGTTGGATTCCGACTAATTGGTTTAAATTATTGAATGCACGTCAGATTAATAATTAAATCACAAAACTTTGTTCAATTGTTATTTAGAAAGAGGTTTATAGAGGTAATTAACGAACCACAGCTAATATCTATAAATCGAGTAACTCAGTGGTCCTTGGATGTTTCACCATTTGTATGAAAAAATGGTATTTACCACTACATTACCCACCTTTTACAGCAATAAGTTAGTAATTAAGTATTTTTAACTACAAATTCCTTTTATTAGTTTCAGGTACTCTTACGAAATCCTATTTTTGTACACTAATTTAATATATATCATAGATTTTTTTTGTAATAGAAAACTGGCCATGAAAAATTAGAATGACCCAATGGAAATTAAATAGCTCGCATATAACTGTGGTCAGTATACTGGTTCACTCTTCTTGTAGTTAGACATGCAGTGAAAGAACATTTGAGCATGGGAAACAAAGTTAATAATGTTTATTTTACTCACACACACAAACTCATGTTTATATTCCCAAAAGGCGGAGGCAGAGCATATGAAATTTAATTCCAGTGTCACATTTAGCAATTGTAGTTTTATACATGGAGAAAAAGTAATATTGCAGTGATAGATTGCTAGCCCGTTGCACCCAACACACTACAACCCAGTTCCCATAGTCGTAGTAGTGTTTATTTTATGTGATGACAAAAATACAACAATCCGCCTTTTATGATGATTGAGAAATGATGTTTGAGCTTACTCTATCCACAAATACCTACCGTAGTTAAAATCAATATTTCTGACGGTTTAAAATGTACCTATTGCATATTTATAGTTACAGTATATAATATTATGCAGTAAAGCAACTAAAATGTGAAACTAATTCCTATTATTTATCAGAAAAGTACCGCGGTATACCGGTTTGCTTCCTGCAACACTTTTTTTATATTAACTTCAATAATATTCTATTCGAAGGAGCACATGTCCGTATACACATTGTAAATAGTTTGCTGCTAGACTATACTAACATACGACCGCTTTAGCCTAGTTGGTAGTGACCCTGCCTTCGAAGCTGGAGGTCCCGGGTTCGAATCCCGGTCAGGGCATTTATTTGTGTGATGAACACGAATATTTGTTCCTGAGTCTTGGATGTTTTCTATGTATTTAAGTATATATTTATCTATATAAGTATGTATATCGTCGCCTAGTACCCATAGTACAAGCTTTGCTTAGTTTGGGACCAGGTTGATTTGTGTAAGATTGTGCACAAATATATATATGTGCCAGAACACTCCTTTCCACTCATAATTTAAAGATTTGTAGTGTTGGGACTTTGTTACAAACTGCATTATTTGACTTTACTCTAATAATTATTTCCCTGTCAAATTGTTTTCCGAACCGTACACGACAACAGCAGCAACAATTTAATTGGCAGCGAGCTTCGCTTAATTTAATTTTAATTAATTACAGTAGCAACACTCCCATTATCTTACTTTCAGATCGAATTGTTTTAGAATATGATAATAGCTACAAGCATCAAGCGCAGCATACTCATCCACAGATAGTCCACTTTACTGACAAGAATGAGCACATACCTACTCTGTACATATGCACGACATGTAACATTTTTCTAATCATAAACGATTAACGAAGTATTTTTATGTACGTGAACATTTTCCGAAATAACATAATTGTCTTTCAATTATTCGTTCCTATAACTAAGTATATAAACAAAGGTAATGCGTGTTCTACGAAGGTGATGGTTGTATGACGCCTAGGCCACCATTTTAGGTTCAAAGATCTTTATTTCAAAGATCTTTTTTTCAAAGAAATTTTCCAAAAGAATTCAACATCATTTTTAAAGTTCATTCCCATCTGAATCGCTGAACAAATTAAGTAAAGTAAGCCACAGGTGTTATTTAACAAAAAACGCATTTCACAATTGAGTCCCTTCTTACGGTTACGTTTAAATATTATTCTCAAAGTATGTTACAATATTTTTTCAATGCTTGGTTGTTGAAAGTGTCCAACTTATCTGAAATGTGACGCCATTCTAAGTAATCTTGGAAAACGGAATTACTCGTTGCGAGAATTTTTATTCTAAGAAAGTATAATATTTATTTCTTTTCCTGGAATGACAAACTTAGTTCGGTCTGAGAGATTTCTTTTGTAAAAACAACAAGTCCACTCATAATGAATATTTAATCTAATCTGATTGATTCTGGAAAAATTCTTCAAAAGAATTGTTAAATAGGAATTTAATGTTGATTGCCGCTTAATATCGATACGAATGACTATATTTCGACTCATATTTTAACTGTCTTCGACACCTGGGGTAACAGTACCCTTGTATGTATGTTAATTTATCGATGAAAAAGCATGTTCACTATTTTTTTTATAGAACGCTGGTGGCAAACAAGCATACGGTTCACCTGATCGTAAGCGGCCACCGCAGCCTATAGACGCCCGCAACTCCAAAGGAGTCACGTGCGCGTTGCCGACCCTTTATAAGATTACTAAACTACTACTACTACTACTATTACTATTTTTACTAAACTGGAATTAATGGGTATAATTTCATTTATTTACCTCTTCGAGGTTACGGATGTGTTACAACACGAAAATATCTGTCCTTGGTCATAATCAACCTAATATGCGCGTGTACATACATACGTAAATTGAGGTCAATATCCCAAATTCGTTCTATTAGACGACTGTGCCTTTACCATCAGTTTGCATGACCGTACTCGCTAGCGACTGCGTAAACGATTTAGTATGCCGATTCTAAGTTCTATTGCGTAACCGCCAGAGGCGCTGTACTTTTGCCCATGTACGTTTTTACGCAGTCGCTAGCGAGTACGGTCATGTAAACTCATGGTAAAGGCACTAGGCTTCGCCGGTGCACTATCTTCGGTCGTGTAGTCTGTCGTCCGCGCGCGAAACAGGCCGCAATTATAAATGTCGTGTCCCTGATCCCCGACTAATTAAGGAGACACGTCTGTTGAATCCGTTTGTTTGCCCCTAATGTACCCACGTTTTATGTATAAAGGCTTCTATTAAAATATTAATAGATGTAAGGTATAGGTGCCTGTGCGTGACACTGACCCTATACATGGCACTTTCAATCTCATGTCATGATGACAGAGGCAATTAATAGCCTTAATAAGTGGTATTTGACGACCGGTTTAGCCTAGTGGGTAGTGCACCTGCCTGTGAAGCTGACGGTCCTGGGTTCGAATCCCGGTCAGGGCAAATATTTATGTGATGAGCATGAATATTTGTTTCTGAGTCTTGGATATTTTCTATGTATTTAAGTATTTATATCTATTAAATATATCGTCATCTAGTACCCATAACACAAGCCTTCTTGAGCTTACTGTGGGGCTAGTTCGATTTGTGTAAGATTGTCTTCTAATATTTATTTATTTATTTATATTTATTTATCTATTGGGCACTAAGGTTTCGAATACTGGGAAGCTTGCTTTAGATACAGATAGGTTTAAAGATATGGAAAATGTGATATACTAGTAAATGTAATCAAACGTACTTTAAAGATTTGATACGGAGAACAAATATAAAGAAAAAATTGACCGTGATCTCGCAAGCAACCTAAGAATCGAACCCGCGCCTCTGGTTTGCCGTCGCCCTTACCACTAGGCTACCCAGACCACTACGTCATCTCCGCAAATATTTGCTTTGCATTCTAAGCCGCTACTACTAGCGACCCCTTTATATCACTACATAGTATAAAACAAAGTCGCTTTCTCTGTCCCTATGTTCCTATATCCCTATGTATGCCTAAATCTTTAAAACTACGCAACGGATTTTGATGCGGTTTTTTTTAATAAATAGAGTGACTCAAGGGAAAGGTTTATATGTATAATACATGCATCAGCATTGCACCCGTGCGAAGCCGGGGCGGGTCGCTAGTTAAGAATAAACCTCTGTAAATTTGATCGTGTTAACTTCCGCGTTAAGTTAACATGAATCAAAAACAATTTACAATCATTTGATACAGAGAAGAAATACAAAAAAAAAATGGACCGTGATTTCGCACGCAGACTAAGACGGGAATAGGACCTCTGGTTTAAATTATTAATTTGATTCGTGAAAAAGGTTAGTGTAAAAACAACCTAATTGAAACGATTTGATTAGTGAAAAAGGTTAACCTTATTTTAGTTACATCACCGCTAAAAATCGTTTGTCCTTATCACTTTGACATTTATGTCTGTGAGAGAGCTATAATAACAAATTTTAGCTAGCAGAGATTTCTTAAATTTTATGGGGGTAACACACCGCACGGAGGCAATCTACTAGTGTTGAGTGGAATTGACATGATGAGAGACTTCGCTCTGTTCTCATTTTATTTTATTTTTAGACTGACGCTCAGAGACCTTATACATCTCTGAAGATATTTATTTAATAGATTTTATTATTTTCATGTTGACGTGTTATTAACCTACCTACTTTATTACCTTTTATCTTGACGCTTAGATACCTTATACATCTCTAACAAATCTCGATTGTTATTAGTTTATTAGTCTTATTTTTGACATGTAACACTAAATTTAATTAATGATACTTTGATTATTGTATTATATTTATTTGATGTACTCAGATAGATTTTGACTTGTAAAAGTGCCCTTGAGGCCTATTTGCAGAATAAATGTTTTGATTTTGATTTAATGAAACATGCAAAAATCAATATCTACGTAATCCGCCCAAGTCTGACTCGCACTTGCCCTGTTTTTTAAACTTCTATTTCTACTCCAAGCCTGGAACTTTGTAAAATGTAATTCCACCTCTTCGGGGCCATCTGCGAACGCAAACACGGTCTGTTTGCGCTGTATTAATTGATTTCATTAGCGAACCGATGGGAGCAACTATTTGCACTGTTTTAATGGGGTTTTGGTTGTTTTGCGTTCACCTTTTATGAAGGAACACGTAAAATATGGTAATGCTTACTAATAGGTATTGTTAATGTGAAAGTAATGTCTAAACCGCTTAAGAGGCCTTATAAGTTTTAAAACGTTTTGGTTTCAAAGACAAAAGTATTAAATAACAATAAAGTGATTAAAGGATACGATGACTTTATAAAAGTTTTAGATAGTGACATAGCCATTTTTTGGTCTTATTGTGCGTAGTAAAATTTAAGCGGAAAGAAGACGTTTTTAGTTTGAAAATGGTCGTTTTGGAGCCATGTTTGAAACGATATTTCTTAATGAAAAATCCAAAAAATAATAAATAAATAAATAAATAAATATTAGAGGACAATCTTACACAAATCGAACTAGCCCCACAGTAAACTCAAGAAGGCTTGTGTTATGGGTACTAGACGACGATATATTTAATAGATATAAATACTTAAATACATAGAAAACATCCAAGACTCAGAAACAAATATTCATGCTCATCACACAAATATTTGCCCTGACCGGGATTCGAACCCAGGACCGTCAGCTTCACAGGCAGGTGCACTACCCACTAGGCTAATAAAATACATTTAATCGCAATAGTCCTGTTCTAAATAACTGAGAAAATGCAAAGTTAAGTGTAAATTCAAACAGAAAATGCCTAACAGATTAGCGTTTTTTAACTCATAAGAGCTCTTAACGGATTTGTATAAAATTTGGCATGGAGCTTGTATCCCAAGTAAGAACGTAGGATAGTTTGTATCCCAGAAATCATCCCCTAAAGCAGGGGTCAGCAACCTAATTCAATTCAATTCATTTATTGCAATAATCATGTTCATTTTACTGTGGATGTTAAGATGCTATAATAAGCAGGTACATGATACCGTGCTAGGGCACGGCAATTCATTACTTACATTCTAAAATTAGGTACTTTCTAGATATAATATTACAGTAACAAATAAAATCTTGTATTTTAATTTAGATTATTGAAATCAAATATTTATCCGTTATTTATTTTAACCTATGTACCTACGTTTACTTGATAAATATCATTGATAATAATAATTATTTGTTTTGACATGAAAAATGTATTACTTATTATAGTCAGACTTTCTGAAATTGTAATTTAATATTTTGACATGTAAAAGTGCCCTTGTGGCCTATTTGCACCAATAAAATCTTTATTGTATATATAAAATTTTAACGTAGGAATTTTATATAGAAAATAAAATTAACCTAATGATTGAATGTAATTGATAATTTATACTAATAATTATTATAATTGATTGTAAATTTTATTCTTACAGTTCATCATTTAAATATTCATTTAATGTATAATAGCATTTTGAAATTAATAATTTTTTGATAGTTTCTAAAAACGTTTTATCACATTCTTCCTGTTTTATTGTCTCTGGTAACTTATTATAAATTATGGCCATTACGTAGGTACTATTTGAATGTATTTTGAGCCTTGATGCTGGTAGTAAAAGTTTATTTCGATGTCGAAGTGTAAGTACCTATTAGCGGTCAAGGGCCACATATTAGCAGTGTTAATAATGTGACTCTATCAGATAAAAGATACCACATTGTAGATGGTCAATAAGGCGGGTCGCGTGCCGCAAGTAGGGACTACGCGGGCCGTCTGTTTCCGACCGCTGCCATAAAGGGATAAAGGGAACGAAAGTTTGTTTGGGGGTACGATATAAATGACTTCCACGCGGACGAAGTCGCAGGCAAAAGCTAGCTTCATATGTAAGGATGTACTGTGTTGATAGTGAGGCACCTTATCTACTCATCATCATTTCAGCCGAAAGACGTTCACTGCTGAGTATAGGCCTCCCCCAAGGCTCGCCATTTAGACCGGTCCTGTGCCGTTCGTTTCCACCGGATTCCCGCGACCTTCACCAGGTCATCACTCCACCTTGTCGGAGGCCTACCGACAGCTCGTCTTCCGGTGCGTGGACGCCACTCAAGCAGTTTCTGGCCCCATCGACCGTCGTCCTTATCTATTAATACATCGAATCTTAGAACAAAAAACTCTCCTAGACTTACAAGTTGCGTCCGTTATTTTGGTAAGCCTAAAGTCAATTTCCATCAAACGGCTCGCATCGCATCGGAACGGAACGGATTTTACAATCTTTAAACGATATTAAATCATGTACACAGTATTTAAAATCTATGTTACCAAGCCGCGCACAGTAGCTTGAATTCTCTTTGTTCATGTTTTCCTTTTTTGACATTCGACGCACACCTCGAAATTATTTGTTTTACTGATTGCTCTAACATCATTCTTAATGTTATTTATTAAATTCATAATATTGACTTTGCATGCCACCAGTTGGCTGAATGTATATGGCTCGTTTTGTATAACTGTCACCATTTTGTACCTACATTCTGGCAAATAAACGTATTTCTATTTCTATTTCTACCGTGGGCGTCTTTCGCGACAAAGGATCGTAGCCGAAAGTATGTTGCGACTCGCGATCGTTCTGTTCGCCTCTCCTCGTATCCAATCGGATAATTTCGCATTCGCTCAAGGTCGTGGCCAGGCTGCATCATTCATTCGCCAACTGTAAAATCACTTAGCTGATTTTACCAACAAACTATGGGAAGAGCTGTAGCCTAACAAACCTAACTGCCCTATTTTCCTAACAACCCTATACAACCCTAAAGCCCTACAATGTCTAGCCCTAACTATAGGTTTAAAATATACATATATATAATAAGTGCGGGATGTCTGCACCAAGAGACCTAAGGCAACAAACGGAACAGGGTAAAGGTGGGATTTTCTCACTGCCAATCACACAGACTCATGTGGCTGATCGTAAACGATGGTTAAAGGTGTCTTGACCACAGTGAGAGGAAACCTGAAGGGTGACAACAGCAATGTCCAAACTCAAAGAGACTTTATTTACAAAACAAGATATTTATACTAATTTATACATATGTTTGTGTTAATACGACTAATCCTCTTCTTAGGTGGGTATTCTTAAGTTGACAAAACGTGGTCTTAGCACTTTGCCCGCTCTCTGTGCGACTGTGCAGTTTCTTGTCCCAGATCTTGGTGCTGATTTTATGTACGCATGTTCAACGCACGTGAACACCAACCTTACACCATTTTTGCCATAAATCATCAATCCAATTTTATATCTTCCATGTGATTATTTTTTTCTTATTATTAATTTATGAAATAGCCAACAATATTACGTCGTCTTTAACCATTTACAGAAATCTTCATTCAAAAATTTTCATCAACGCAGTAGGAATGAAATGGACTAGGTACAGAAACGGATAGGTACGTTCGCAGGCGACGGTACGGAGCCGATCGTATGCGTCGACATCGTGCCGGACATGATTGGCTGTCGCCGTATCCTTTCCGATCCGATGCGACGTGAGCCGTCTGGTGGTAATCATCCGGCATTATCATATTCTTTAGATGAGATGCGATCCGATGCGAGCCGTTTGGTGGAGATTGACCTTTACTTTGCTTTCGTACCTTAAGCGTAAGCATATACAGAAAAGGGTGAGCTACAGGTTGTTGTGACCAAGTCCACGGATCTTCATGATACAGCCAGCTATCGCAAGAATTTTATAAGTTATCTTCCGAGACGACCAACGATAATTGTACCTACCTCATGGAGTCCGCCTTTTTATTCCGCAATAAAGTCCGTTCCAAAAACAGGCGGTGACGTATTATTACATTAGACTCATGTGTAAGAGAAAACCACATTTGAACTAGTTTTCCTTATATAATCAGAACAAAACCGAAGTTGAGTTGGACCTCTAGCGTTATACTTAGCATGCAGCAAGTATAAGTATACTCAAAGTCCCATTCTATATTGACATAGACGTATGTACAAACTTTTCGACCCTCAATGTTAAGCAATCCAGCTGTGACCTTTAGCTACAAGTTTGTAAGACAACAATGACCTTGATCAATGCCAATAATACAGCTCATCGTACGCTCTAGGCGTGTATGATATATTTATACTTAGGCCTTTGTAATAAGGTTTAACTTTGTTGGTTTTAGGTTTCACAGTAGGTATGACTTGACGTTATATATTCATTGGAAGAGGAAGTTGTTTTGAGACCCTAAAAGGTCTTAAGTGACACAGGATTGTAAAAGCTTTAAAACCTTTGGGCATGAATATGTCTTTGCGCCCTAGAGCGTATCGGCAAAATTTAATGACATTCTATTAGTTACTGCTCTAAGAGAGATGTTAGTTAAATGGCAATATAAATAGTAACTTTGGTATCCTGTTTTTAGGTCTCTTTTGAAATGTTTGCTGCACCAACGTTATGAAATGTTGTTGCATGTATATTGTAAATATATTATTATACATCAAAATTAAACAAATCTCTTATAACTAAAATGTGTTTCGTTCGTTTCTCACTAACATAAATGTCAACGTGACACATAAGACAAACTAATTTTAACATATTAAACTCTCGTTTTGTATTGTATGCTTAAAGATTTGGTAATGCGAAAATTATTATAAAAACCTAACCTAGGGTGCCGCCAGCAGCAAGGCGGGGCCTAAGCTACCGGTGGTTAGGGCGACAGAGAGAGGAACCTCCTGACTGTCCGCGCCGTGTCCAGGAGTACCGCCTTCTGTATCTGACCCTTGACTAACCCATCTAGCGAGAGTCTCTTGAGGTGTTGGTCAAGATTATTCGCTATTAACCGTTCGCAAAGATAACTATCGGGACAATGATGGTCGAATCAACATCCCGTACTTGTATTAAAGTTTATTATTGTTATAACAGGCTAAATGAAAAAAAAATCATACCATTCGAACTAATTTTTACAGGCGATCAAATGTTTGTATGGGACCAACTACAATTAGAGTAACACAAAAGACGATAACGAGAGACAAATCGTGACGAGGGAAGAAATCTCAAATTCGTTATTAAATTAAAAATATATATTGCGTTATTTTTTCTACTCTTATTTTCAATCTAAGGAGTAATTAAAATCGTTTACTAGCATATAGCTTGCTAAAAATCACAAAATATCAAAATGATAATTTACAGATTATCATTTTTATTACTTTTTTACTATCAGCGCCTTGCACTGTTCAAAGGCCATTTTTTTAACGTAGCCGTGGAACTGAAAAGTCTTCGATTGTTTTATATAGAAAAAACACAATACACACAAATGAAATAAACACTAAATTAAGTATGAGTTATGAACACCAGAAAGGATACCACTCAGCATAATATGCTAATAGCAATATATACTAAGGCGCTGGTTTTCAGGGCACCCTAAGAGAGATACAAAGATAAACTTAACTAATAACACATCTTCTTTTAGTTATTTCTCGAAAGTGCCTTTTTAGGTTATCAATTTTTTTTTTAAAGTATAGGGCATTTAGGGACTTGGTTTTTGTTTTGTTTTTGATAGCCTTTGCATTGTAGATTATAGATCCGTGCGTCACTCTATAAGGTCCCCTATGATATGGACTGTTACATATCGTCGCTTAGTACCCATAGTACAAGCTTTGCTTAGTTTGGGACTAAGTTGATTTGTGTAAGATTGTCCACAAATATTTATTTGTTTATTTTATTTAAAAAGTAGGAAAGGAGACATCCAGGGCTCCAAAGCATTTGCTGAGGACGTAACCGGGATAAACGCTAAGACGAGAGAGAGAGATAACGAAGCTTCTAAAACCAGTGCATTTTATAAAGCTTCTCTGTTTAACGATAAAACCAAGAAAGTTCCTAAAGGTGCTTTTTATATCATTAACCTTCTAAAGTGCGGTGGTTAAATTATAGTTTTTAAACTTGGGGTAGGTGGTCCATCTGACTTAAACGTCTTGTATTGAAATTCAATTTATATAAAAAATTTTGTGAGGCATTTTAACAAAATCAGTGTCAGAGCGAGAGCACTTCAACATACTTGTAGTAGTAGTAGTAAAACTTTAATTATACACAATATCAAAAGGGGAGGGTGGAAGGCTTTCAAGGTATCTCTTTCATTTAACCTTTGAGTAAATGAGAGAAGAAATAAACAGAGGTAGACAAATTCAACAAGCTATACAACGAGGTACAAGAATGACAATAACAGATATAAAACATACATACATATATACTCTTGGGAGGAAGTATAAATGAATACACAACATCAACTTTATTGGATAATTTAGTTGGACCAAAATAATGGGTAAATAGGTTTGTATAAAATTAGTCCGAATTATATAGCAACAATTTCCTTAACTTCCCCTTGAGCGACGCAATAGTTGTTGTGGGTAAAAAACCGGTCAATTGCAAGTCGGACTCGCCCACCGAGGGTTCCATACAAATTTTAAGTATTAATTACGTACTTTAAATAAAAACGATAGAAGGGAGAGAGATATTTCCCTGTACTTGTCGTTCTAGGTCAACGGAAAAAACCTTGAAAATTTTGATTCCTTTGAGTGTCGAAATGTAGGTTTTTGTGCGGCATAAACGACCGTACTTTTTTTACGTTAACTTAGAAGTTTGACTTTTTCACAGATTCAAGGGACTGTAGATCCTAAGTATTATGTATATGGTTTTGATTTCAATTCGATACCTCCACGCGTTCCTGAGGTAAAGGGTCTCGATGTCTGTCAAAACAACAAAGACAGACGGATAACAAAGTATAATAATAAATAAGGGATCCATTTCTTTTTCCTTTTCAGGTACGTAACGCTAAAAATAGTATTTTTTAATGTTTTGAACCCAGCAGCCTTACTGGGGAAGTATGTCCACCTTACAGAAGACCGCAGCCATAATAAAATAAATAAATATTAAAGGACAATCTTACACAAATCGAACTAGCCCCAAAGTAAGCTCAAGAAGGCTTGTGTTATGGGTACTAGACGACGATATATTTAATAGATATAAATACTTAAATACATAGAAAACATCCAAGACTCAGAAACAAATATTCATGCTCATCACACAAATATTTGCCCTGACCGGGATTCGAACCCAGGACCGTCAGCTTCACAGGCAGGTGCACTACCCACTAGGCTAAACCGGTCGTCAAAACACCAATACTTGCTCGTTAGCTATGTGGTGTTGTGTTCCTAGTTGTGAGTAAGGTTGCCAGGGCTCCCGAGGATGAACTGTGATGGATAGTATATCTCTAGCTATCAACACATCGAATCCTAAAGTCAAAACGGGTCAGCAACACGTTTGTGATTCTTCTGGAATCGTATGCTTACCATCATGATACAATAATATACTGAGCCAGGTATGGCAATCCGTTACATCGGTTAGTATTTATTTATTTATTTATTTAATATTGTAATGTCATGTACATAATAGGTGTTACATCTTGGTATAAGTTAGATCATGACACTCTGTAAGGGCACACAATAGTATAATAAACAACAACACACACACAATAGTAGTAGTAATAGGTAGTCTATAAGTTAGCATAATAACATTCATTTATTAGTAATTAATTAAAATTAAAATTAAATAAAATAATTGACAGCATAATCTTAAAACTAAATGGAAGAATATAACGTCAACAATATATTGGTAGATGGTTAGTTGGATTGATTTGTCAGTTTATTATTAATAGTAATTATTTTAATTGATTGTTGTCGTTTCTTATTGGTTATAAATGGCAAAAAGTTGTCAAATTGCGTTTAATAATCCTTATCTCATCAGTCTCATAAGAATACTACCCACTTAGCCAAAATGCTAATAAATAATTATTATAATGTATGAATCGAATTTATTATGCGTAGTGGCATTATAGTAGTTTAGTAGTGTGGGTGATACGACCTAAATCAGCCTTGAATCAGCCTATCGACGGTGTACGGACGTAAGTGTGAGTGTCTTTGACAGTGACGTATTGTGGTGCCACGGTCCGGATTATCAGACATTGTTTTCCTAGACCATGCTTATCATCAGGCAGGTCGTAAGCTTTGTGGGGTCGGAATCTTTCCCCAAATTATGATTAAATTATTTAAATATAGTTTAATTCATAAATTCATTAAAAATAATTCATTCTTGCATATAATTTTATATAGTTATAAAATGAGTATAACTTATATTAAGATTATATAAAATATAAATAGATAAATAAAGTATATTAAGATTGTATAAAATATAAATAACAATGTTAAAATATAAATTCGAATAATATTTAATATTCGCTCGCGGACAGAGCGACCGAGTTTCGTATTAGATATTTAGCGCGGAACCGGTCTGAGGGCCAGCCGCCGCCGCGGCGATGCACTCGATGCAGCGCCCGCGCGCCCAGTAACCAACTAGACTCGACGCAGAACGCATGCGCCTCTTAATGCTTACTCGCTCGCTTGTTCGCATACCTAGTGCTTATGAATTAACTGTCTTTCCGCTTTCGCTTACACTCCTTCTTTCCTATATTGACTGCTTGTGTATTGTGCTCCGTTTCTTCTGTGCGCCGTTATATACAATAAATAGTGTGTGCTATTGAACATTGGGATTGCTAATTTATGCCTGCATCTACTCCCGACTACTGGCCCGCTACGAAAATCATTAAGGCAAGCATAAAGTGCACATATACCTACAGCTTGCTGCCGTTGAATAAAAAAATAATGTAAAATTGATTTCAAAACTTAATCATAAAGACAAACTCTATCCTCGAAATACGAAGCGAACCGTCAATGGTCGAAGTTTTCCGAGTACTTGTGCGGATATACAAGGGGCTCTGAACAACAAATTAGAGTTTCGGAGGTGAGTTTTCGTGATGTAAGCATGCCTTTAAGTGTTCTTCCTTAGGCAAGTTTCAAGACGTTTTCCGTAAAAACGTTTTTATAAATACTTACATGCGTACGTAAACTCACGCCTGTAGTCTCAAAAGAGGTATGCAGTACGTATGGAGTTTAGTTTTAGTACCCCTTTCAAGAAATTGTGGATTGAAATGGATAAAATGCTATTTCAGTGATTGCAATGATAAGTTGTTAGACCATCGCTGGCCGCGGGTTTTTGGGAAACTACATTCTTTTTCTACTCGTCGACTTTAATTTTTGTATTAAGGTATCGTAGGCGAAACTGAAATCATATACTTTGGAAATCCCTTCAAGTGAACTCTTATGAAATAGACCAATCACGTGTCGCCGTTAGTGACCTATAATAAAATTGGCCAACTACGTGTCGCCGTTAGTGAATTACAATAAAATTGACCAATCACGTGTCGCCTTTAGCAAACTTTAATGATTTTGACCGACCACGTGACACCGCGGCCATAGAACAAAATACATCAACGAGCCATCAACCCATGTGCTTAATCTTTATTTCCGCAGCACTAGAATAAAATAAAATACAAATCACTCTTTATTTCACACCTCAACAAAAATACAAGGCAGGTAGAATGTTTAATTATTTCGGTGTATTTAATTAATTTCCGTTGAACCGTAGAAAAAATGGTCTATGCAATAGTTATATAATTAACTTTTTAAATTTTGAACCTTACGTCACTCGGCAAGCCTCGTTGTCTTAACGCGGTTCTCGATTAATTAAGCATACATTATATAACGATTGCATAAACTACTATAATGCCACTACGATTTCCGAAGATTCCGTCAATGCAGAATTATCTAATTATTGAAATAATTATATATCAAAATTCAATTAATTTCCAACCACGTTTGATCTTGTCTCACTCCTTTTTTAAGAGTCTCAAACCCAACTTAAGGTTTACAGATAAAACATCCCAGAGTACTTACGTCAACATAAATAAAGGCTAAATTATGTCTAGTACTCGTACCTCACTTGACTGTGATTTATAAATACAGTGCCTTTACCATGAGTTTACATGACCGTACTCGCTAGCGACAGCGTAAAAAATTTTTGGGCAAAAGTACAGCGCCTCTGGCGATTACGCAATAGAACTAAGAATCGGCATACTAAATAGTTTACGCAGTCGCTAGCGAGTACGGTCATGCAAACTCATGGTAAAGGCACTGCGCTTTGATATCCTAATTGAAATGTGAAATGTCGAGTCAGCTCTTGAATAATTTTAAAAACAGATTTTTTTTAACCTGACTGTGGCTTTATAGGCCGGGCCCAATAAAGCGATAGGAGTGCGCGGTTGGAGTAGCCTGGGGAAAATCCAGGGAAAACCTCCGACACGACCATGCGTGTGGTTTCGGACACTGGGATACTCTAAGAGTTTGCGCTCCAGTGAGATTGGTTGAGCGGTTTCAACCGAATCTGAGGTGTGAGTGGAATTGAGCTACTGCAAGTTTAATTGAGCTATTGCTAGTTCTTTTAAAAACAGTGATAAGGGTCTTGCCGTAATGAAACAAATAAAAACAGAACAAAGGTTCGTGAAAGAAAAAGGTCTAATCCCAGCAAGGTCTACTTTTCCTCAGAACGCCCCTTACTTATCCCTTAGAGGTCTTTGTCTAAAAGCGAGACAAATTCCTCGTAAAAACGAGATATTATCCCCACCCAAAGGTTATCTGGAAGATATCGCTTTTTAGCGATAAGACCGCCTGTTGTCTACCATCAACATGTTTAATTTTTAATCTTGTTTTCAATGTATTTTCTGGTGAACAATAAAGAATATTTGTATTGTATTGCATTGTATTATCTCGTTTTTTTAGGATTCCGTAGTAAACAAGGAACCCTTATAGTTTCACCATGTCCGTCCACAGCTTAGCTCGGTAAATGTTAGTACTAGAGCCTACAAAGCTGTTATTTGGCATCAGTATATAGATTAACTACACCGACAAATCGGTAGAATTAAATATTTAAAAAAAATTGAGGGTAACTCTCGTACACAGAAAGTGGGGATGTAATTTTTCGTCTTCCCAACCCCATCGTGTGGGGTGTTGTTAGTCAAAAATATTGTGAAGTTTAAAAAATATATTTTTTATTCATAAATCCGTTTGTATGATATTAAGCTTGAAGGTGATAATTTTAGTTATAGTCAAGTGTTACCCCTACTGTCAGCTAAACGGGAGCCACTGGACTTGTGATAAAAAATGGTAGTAGTATATATAATGAACTTCAAAGGAAAACTATCTAATCTTAAGATGTCTTAGATAATGTTATTAGTTGTATCAAAAACATAGTAAACATAAGTTTTCCATCTTTTAAGTCCGCATAATGCAACGGGTGGACAAACTGAACCCTACATTTCGCGTGGCCCGACACGCACTTGGCCGGTTTTACCATAGTATTGCGGTAATCTACTAAAATAGCTATTCGAAATGATTTTTTTGTGGTATCACGTAAACAGTGCTAGGAATAAATTTAGTTAGTCCTAGGCCACCTCGTAGATATTAGAGGTAGATCATAAACCGAACACATGTCTTTATCAGCACCTAAGTTTGAACCTTACCCTTTCACGTCCTAAGCCTCAGAATCAAAATGGAACATCAAAACTTAACACATCATTTCTTGTGTTTACGGTTAACTCAGAAGTATCAATCATTATCTATCATCAATGAGCAGTTAAATCATTTATCGAGTGCAACGAAGTATCATCATTTAGTCCAATTCCCAAAATTAGCCGGAATGTATTTGAATTACCGTTTTCGTAGATGCGCGCGCCGTAGCCGCGTAGCCGCGCTACGCGTTTAGTTGACTCGCGCCGGCCGAGTGAGTGCTACGCTCGCTCAGTGCTAAGATCGCGGACGAAACCAGTGACAGTTTTTTCCAGTGCGTTTTTAGTGTTGTGCTGTGTTTTGTGAACTGAGTGATTTTTAACGAGGTAAGATTTTTTTTAATTTTTTGTTCCATGTATATTTTATTGTGTGTTGTGAGTAAACATTTTCATTTTTAAATAAACTTTAAGTGTTGTATAATATTTTGTACTTACAGTCTAATTTTGTTAGACGCTCTTAAGATTTTTTCATATTAATATTTGACAATTTATAGCTACCACTAGAATATATTTTTTATTTTTATATATTACAAATTAAAACTACAATACAATACGTTATGGAAGAAGTGTAAATGAGTCTTTGTTATCACTATAGATCGAGTATAATTCAAAAAGTCTGTGGTAAGACTAGTATTGAATAAAAAAAATAGCCTAGTGCGTGTCGGATGACGCACAATGTAGGGTTCCGTACCTACACAGTGCACATTAAAACCCCTATCCTTTACTTACTGTAAATTCAAAAATTATATTCATACGAAACTCAGGGCACTTAAGTCCTTTTGTTTAGGCAAAGCAGTTAATCAGCAATAACTCCAAAACCGTTAGATCTATCTTGTTCAAAACACCATCATTGTTTTTCTTTTCCAACGAACGATTCCAACCAACAATGAATTTCGATTCCAACCAACAATGAATTCAGTAGAGCGACAACAATTAAAATATAAACATTAGTTTAATCGGGGATTTTTTCATGAATGACTGAACAGCGATTGGCCTTAGCCTCGTGTGATGGAAAGAGATGACAAAGCCTAAGATTGCTGGTTCAATAATAGCCTATTCACTCTTGCCTTGAAGAGGCTTGGATTATAATTAACCGGAAATACAGACGCGAGCGAGTTCCATTCCTTTGCTGTTAGAAAAGAGGAAACAAACCGCTTCGTGCGAATAAACGGAAGACTAACAACATAAATATGACAGCGCCCTCCGTTGAGCTACGAAGGAAAATTGTTATTAAATAATGCTGAATTTTCCTGTTGTTGCTCGGTAGTAATAAATCTTACTTACCGATAAACCCATAATCGCTTAACGCCTCTTAATATCACTACATAGTATAAAACAAAGCTTTCTCGTCCCTATATCCCTATGTATGCTTAAATCTTTAAAACTATGCAACGGATTTTGATGCGGTTTTTTTTATAGATAGAGTGATTAAAGAGGAAGGTTTATATGTATAATAACATCCATTAAATAGTGCACCCGTGCGAAGCCGGGGCGGGTCGCCAGTTTTTGAATAAAAAAATATACGTGGAATCCGGATAAAGCGACAGTCAAGGGACCGGTGATATTACGTCGCACTAACAGAACGTCGCACAAAACGGACTGATTTACTTTGAAAATATGTGCTATGAAATCTAATGTGTGGCGATTTCGCAGTCGTTAAAAGCGGTCAAATGTTATAAGCGAAGTCGGTTTAAGCGGATTCTACTGTACAGTCGTCATCAGATATATCGGAGCGAACGAGGTGTTCACAAATATCTGAACACGACTTTATTGTCAAGGCGTTAAAGTGCATGTTCAGATTTTTTGAGCACCCTGAAGAGTACAGATATATTTGATGGCGACTGTACTATAAAAATGCTGGCAACAAGTCTAAAATTTACTATCCGATTATATATTTAATTGCGGTTTTATTTAGATTTAAAACGTGGATTATTTTGTCATTAACAGTAAACATATGATTTTGTACATTAAATAAATACACCTAAAAATGATTACCTAAATGACAGTTAAAATCCTGTGTTTAGTAAAATCGTTGTATTGCAAAATATACAATTACAGTAGAATCCGCTTATAACGACTCCGCTTATAACATTTTACTGCTTTTAACGACTTCGAAATCACCAGACAGACTTGATATCAAACATTTTCAAAGTAAATCAGTCCGTTTTGTGCGACGTTCTGTTAGTGCGACGTAATATCACCGCCCCTTGACTGTCGCTTTATCCGGATTTCATTGTATTCAATTCTTCATAGTTAGTTTTATTATGTGAGGTGTGCAATAAAGAGTATTTGTATTGTATTGTATTGCATAGTTCTTCTACCAACTCTTGTACCATGTGACTTCACTTGGTTTTATTTATTATATTTATTTATTACAAGCCTTGTATTTTTACTTCCTATAAGTTTATGTAAACACAGTCGCAATCAGATATATCGGAGCGAACGAGGCCCTCACAAACACGATTGTATTATTATCAAGAAGGCATAGTCCACGTCTCTACTGAGAAATGTATCTAACGGCGACTGATGTATGGAATGATTTAGTACCTACATTATCATATTGCCAACCGATGATGACGCTAACAGGAACTTTATATGGTTAAAAAAGACTTTTTAACTTTATTAAAATGTTCAAGTTATTACATTTTAATTAGAAGATTAATTGTGCTGTCAACACAGTGAATCCTCAAATCTTATAAAGGGTCGGCAACGCGCACGTGACTCCTTTGGAGTTGCGGGCGTCTATAGGCTGCGGTGGCCGCTTACTATCAGGTGGACCGTACGCTTGTTTACCACCGGCGTTGTATAAAAAAAAATTGACTGTAATATTTCCATCACTTATGCAAATAAGTGACCTACTGGTTTGCCTGTGGCCTAAAACCAGTCAGTAATTTGGTTCGCAAATATTGCTTTAGGTGTTTGTTCGACAATTACTACCAATTTGAGCACTTCGTTGTTGAATTAATACAAAAAGTACGATACCGGTTTAGCCTAGTGGGTAGTGCACCTGCCTGTGAAGCTGACGGTCCTGGGTTCGAATCCCGGTCAGGGCAAATATTTGTGTGATAAGCATGAATATTTGTTTCTGAGTCTTGGATGTTTTCTATGTATTTAAGTATTTATATCTATTAAATATATCGTCGTCTAGTACCCATAACAATAGCCTTCTTGAGCTTACTGTGGGGCTAGTTCGATTTGTGTAAGATTGCCATCTAATATTTATTTATTTTATTTTAAAAAGTAATATTATAGAATGATTAATTACAAAACGTAATAGCTCACTTTATTTATTTATTTGTTTATACTTTATTGCACAAAAAATACAGTATACAAATGGCGGACTTAATGCCAAATGGCATTTTCTACCAGTCAACTACAGGGCTAAACAGAGACACTTAAAAACGGTGCAGGAATATGCAGAAACGTTGAGAATGCAAAACAGACTTTTATAAAATTTAAATATACACATATGATTTACTTATAATTTATATACAGACAAATATAAACTATTACATATTGATATATTATATGATGAACGCTATCTAAACTCTTTATGGAATTGTTCACTGAATTACTGTAAATGAAGGTTATTTTTTATTAAGTAACATATCGGAACACGGCTCCATCTTTAAATTATTATTATATATTTTGTAAATAATACAGAAATATATATTTTTTGTTTTTGGGTTTTTAATTGCCTTATTAAGGCAGTTGCAATGGTGAAAACGCATTAAAAAATTACCATTTAAAAATGTTTGTAGCCCGGTTACTAGTGCATTTGTAATAAAATTTATTGAACAGAATGTCAAGTCATAATAAACAAAATATAATATTAAAACTGATTTTTTTTTTAATATATTGAAACAAAATAGTGAAAATAGTGAGTTATATACATAACCAACCGATACTTCACTACTTTTTATTCCACTTTCGAAAAAAACATGAAGCTCGAAATAGGAAATAATTTCCATTTTTCCGGTACAAAATTTGTTTAATATTCAAAATGTAGCCCGTGACATCATTGCTTGACACATCCGCACCGAATCGTGATGAAATTATAAAACAAAGAGGAAGAACAACAAAACATTTGGAGAACAAAGATTGATGGGGTTTGTTCTCGAAGCCTGTGTCCAGGTATTCGTAGATTTACACAATTAATCATCTACGCCGGCTAAGTAACCAAAAAACAAAGTATTTTGTATACGGGGGCGGGAGTTAAACGAGAGTTTGTAACTTAGTTTGGTGCCCGCTGGCCGTAGTGTGGGTCTATTTGACTGAGCGTATTGAATGGTAAAGTTTGGTATATATTGTCCGCGCTCGGTTTCACGGGAAGGCCCCTGTTCTACTCCGTCACCCCGTGGAATTTGTGAAGTAGTCCGTTTTGTCCTACGATTTTGTTCACATCGTAGGACAAACCGGACAAAAAATTCCGTTTTGTTCACATCGTAGGACAAACCCGACAGAAAAGTCCGTTTTGTTCTAAGCGTAGAACAAAACGGACGTGAAAATCCGTTTTGTTCTACGCGTTGAACAAACTGGGTTTTCAAGTTTGGTTTGTCCTACGAAATTTGACATGCTGTCGTAGAACAAAACGGAATTTTTTGTCCGGTTTGTCCTACGGTGTGAACAAAATCGTAGAACAAAACGGACTACTTCGAATTTGTACCCTTTGTTTGACGGGCCTGCGAATGGACTGGCTAATTTATGCTCCCCGCGACCCCCGCTTCCGCGCTACCGCGCGCACCCCGCAAACCCCACTGTAACTTGAGCTGACGCGAGTAAACCACTTGACCCAATGTTTTCGCTCATATTACTCAAGTGTTTATACTTAGTAATATTAATGCTTATATTGTTTTGAAGAGCATGAAACACACTTAACGTTCTAGGCATTAAAATACTATTATCAGCATATTTCAGTATAGGAAAGAAAAAAAATAGACCACCTCCACAAATATGGTCAAAAAATAAAGATATTTAATAAAAATATGACATATATTATTTATTCTGAATATCAAGGATATATGCTATCGATTATTGTAGATTACTTGAAAACTTACCTGAGAAAAAAAATAATTTTTGGAATTAAAGACACAGACGGCTCAATAAAAACATTCCACACGTCAAATTCGCAATTTCAAGTTCTTGTTATGAAGAAGTTATAATATCTAACTTGTTTGTACTTTATTCTTTACGTAAGTAAACTAATAAAAACAGTGAAAACGTATAAAACCAACGATATTTCTAAGAAATATAGTAAAATATCACACTATAAAATTTTGTAACTGACACAGAAATTTGAATTTAACGGTTTACGTATTCGCGTTTTACAAAGGAATCATATCGAAATAGCATTGAAAGGTGTAATATTTGTCATTTATATAGTATTAATTATATAAAAAAACAATAGTTTGTTATTATTTTATAACAAAAAACCACTTTTTTGGCACTTTTATTCGGTCACTGTCGCGGGCAGGCACCGTCTGTGATAACGGTTTTTTGACTGGCTCAGAATGGTCACCTAAATGAAGGGTAAAGTTTTGGTTGGTACGAGGAGTGTAGCTAACTTCAATTGGATCGTATTGAAATAGGCCCGATGGAATATTATACGTATTTTATTTCAAATAAAGTGTGTTTTCACTTGCGACTTCGCGGGCCCGTCAGATAGAGGATACAAATTGGAGGCCGAGAATTCGCTCGTCCATTGGACTACGGTGCAAAGTGGCGCTAGTCTTATGTCATATTGGAAAACAGTAATTTAGGCCGCGAATTCGTGGAGACGGTAGACGACAGGCTAAAGTATTGTTTGTATCTGAAGTCAGCGAGTCATGGAGCTAAGGCCCAGCGGAATCTCATCTCTGCAGATGCAGTAGCGGATCTGAGGTTGGGTCGCTGAATTATATACAGATTTTGCGTCTAGCCTGTGGCCATATCTAATGCTAAGGGACTAGAAATCCTATTTTAATTTAGAAATGTCATAGAATTGGGGCCACGGGCTTTTATTTATTTATTTAATCTTTATTGCACAAAAGAAAAACTTATAGTACAAAAGGCAAACTTAATGCCAAAAGAATTCTCTACCAGTCAACCTTAAGGCAAAGCAGAAAGATTGTGGGCGGTGCAACTTATAGGAAGAAATCTTAAGTATGTAAAATAGGGGGAGGTTATATATGATACGATATGATATTATACAATATTATACAACATGTATAATATAAAGCTATACATAAATAAATACAACTACATACATACACATACTTACGAATATAGATGAAACGTACGAGTCAGATACATTAAGAGTCTATATTTCTGTCAGCAAAAAACTTAGATAAGATCTTTTTAAAAACAGGCCTGTTTGGAGATCGTCTAATATTAACGGGGAGACTGTTCCAGGCTTTCACTAGGTACCTTTGCCTCGATACTCAGACTCTTTACTCTGTGGCTCGATCTGATTGGCTACATACCGACTAGTTATCGAACTGCACGGATGGGGGCGCTACAGTCCTTGTTTTTGCATGCGTATATGCATATGTGTGTTTTTGTGTGTTAGTGTAATTACTCCAGCATGGTAGCCATAGTTTTTGGGACACCATACTAGATGGTGCGGCAAAGGTGAAGCTTGACTGAGAATTCTATCTCAGTATATAATAATTTCCTCTATCCTTCATACGCAAGACGGATGCCTCAATTTCCATAAAGCCATGTAATAAAACATAACTCACAACCATATAAGCCGTTAACTGTTGATCATAGGAAAAACGACTTTTGTTCATCTGTGGCGTATGACTCAAAAGTTTTGAAGCAGTCTACTCTCAAAATAAAGTTATTTTGTATAAAAACAATCTGCTGTCATAAAACCTTGTTTTTGCTGATGACCAACCTTTGAAAAATTCGTTCACAGAGACAATGCTAGTGAAAAAACACGATTCAGCACTGACTGACAGCTTTGCACACACTGTCCCTTACGTCCACCGTGTTTTGTTTACGTGCCACGCCGCCGCACTCAGGCGGATGGCGTTATACAATAAAGAACAAATATTTTTATTTATTTATTTAGAATTAAAAAAAGACTTAAAATGTCTGTAAAATGACTTAAAATGTGTGCAAATACATTTTATGTATTTGCACGCTTGCATTCAGGCTAGATGCATGAAACAAAATGTATCGTAACATCCCTATACCTACTGTGTCTATGCAAATAAATAATTTCTGATTTCTGTTTCTGATCTATTTTGATGACGGTTCCGCCACAGAAAAGATTTTCTTGAAAAATATCATTCAGAACTAAATCACAATTCTGCACTCATTTGTACTATTAGTACAGGATGGTGGGTGCCCAGGATATGAGAGGTAAGGTAAAAAAATAAATAAAAAAAAAATAAAATAAAATGCATTTATTTCGGACAACATCAGGTAAATGATCCATAGAATTGTAAGTAACAAGAAAGACTTAAATAATTATGTTAGTTCTTAAGCTTAAATGTAGGGAGGACCAGTGCCTCAGTAGGCCACTGTCCCACCTATCCGCCACAACGCTCAGGAGAGTAAACTCAGTGTTGCTGGTAGTAGAGTTCTTTTATTAATATCAGATCTAACTATATATACACTTTAGGTTGCGCTGATACAAGCAATATGCGTTTATGTCGCAGTAAACTATTGTTACTGCTAAATATGAAAGTGATCAATCGCCATACTACACCTCCCCCGAAAGATCTCTTCACCCCCGGCAGAGCACAACATCCAAATAGAATAATAATAAACTTTCATAATTTTACATTACTTGTATCACTAGCTATAAATGTATGTATTACTAATTCGTTCATTGGGCAAAGCTCATGCAAAAACGCCAGTCAGAACTGAGTTGTCCTGAATTCTGGATACATTGTCCTTTATATTCAACGGGCGGCTTTATGCGAAAATAAGCAAAGTTAAACTTTAGTTAATTATTTATATCGTAATATAACTACGCCCACACATTAAAAAAAAAAACTGTCAATTGCGAGTCTCACTTGCTTGTCGAGGGTTACATTTTAGGAGAAAGCATTAGTTAGCCCTGTTTTAGAAATAGAAGAATTGATAGTAATAAAGGTTTTTTAATAGATTCCAATAGAAATATCTAATGTTCTGACTTCGTTTACACGTGTGCATAAACGCGGCATTACGGTGCTTTTATATTTTCACAAACTTTTACGCGCGGTTTCGTCCGCGTAAAATTCCACTTCCTATTTCATTATTTCGAGGGATGATTTTTTGGGATAAAAAGTATTCTATATGTTAATCCAGGCTATAAACTCGTTGTGTACCAAGTTTCATCATTATCCGTTTAGCCAGTTTTGCTTGGTTGAGTAAAAGTCCGACTCAGTCCGACCCAGGTCGGGCCTAGCTGAGTTTCTTGCTGGACTCTTCTCAGCTAGGCTAGGTTTAGTGAACTAGCGACAAAACTCCCAATAGCTCGATTCCACTCACACCTCAGATTCGGTTGAAACCGCTCAACCAACCTCACTGGAGCGCAAACTTTTAGAGTATTCCAGTGTTCAAAACCACACGCGTGGTCGTGCCGGAGGTTTTCCCCTGGATTTTCCCCAGGCTACTCTCCAACCGTGCGCTCCTATCGCTTTATTGGGCCCGGCCTATAAAGCCACAGTCAGGTTCAAAAAAAAAGGTTGAGTAAAAAACAAACAAACATCTAAACTTTCGCATTTTTTACAAATTAGGATTAGGATTTATTACCAAAATCCACTGTCGCACTAACTAAATGTCATCAAAAAGTTACTAATAACGCCACGCAATATTTTAGCCCCATGTTTGAAACAAGTTATAACTTTCACCATTTGAAACCCTTCCTGTCTTTCTCTTTTATTTTATCTAGGTTTAACCTGAAGAGTAAAAGTTTTTTTCTAGGGCATCCTAATGAGGCTACTTTATGTAGGTACAAAGTCCTTGTAAACTGGGTCCATTTAAAATACACGTCTATATTTACACAGTAAACCAGATTCTGCCCTCTAGAAATATTTTTTAACCATAATTATTTTAAATGTAAATACTAATGATGAGTTTATGGACTTTGAATTACGATTATAATCTTAATTGCGGACAAAATGGTATCTAATAAGACAGTGTGGAACTATTTACAATTGACAAAAGTCTCATCGAATTTATGTTTCGTTTTACCAGAGTACTAGAAAAGTAGGTTAGGTCAGATTAGGTCATACCTTTCTTGTGGTACCTTTCTGGTAGACCTAATGGGTTATACATAATTTACTTTTATTTTACTTTAAAAATTAATAGTCTGAAAAAAAAAGTTGCTATGAAATTAATTTTCTGCTAAACAATAGATAAGATTAAATTCTTTATTTGGTTATAAAACATACATTATAAATTTGCATACTAGTTGAAATTATAAGAATAGTTATCATGATCGTCAAAAAAATAAAAACAACACAATGCCAACAAATAAACAATAATGAAAAAGAAAATTAAATTTAAATATAGGTATCTCCAACTAGAAATATTTTTTTTGCAAAATACCACAGCCATAATAACATTATCTACTATACAAGTATGTAGTGTTGTGTTCCTGGAGGTGAGCAAGGTTGCCAGAGCTCCCGAGGATGCACTGTGTTGAGAGCGAGGGAGCTAAATTTGTCCCTTCTGCTGTCAACACAATGCATCCTAAAATTTTATAAAGGGTCGGCAACGCGTATGTGACTTTTTTTATACAACTTTGGAGTTGCGGACGTCTATAGGCTGTGGTGCCCGCTTGCCATCAGGTGGACCGTACGCTTGTTTGCCACCGGCGTTGTATAAAAAACGGAATCGACATTTACTTTATAATTAATGTTCATTTCAAATACAAATAAAGACAAATTTAATAGGCACACAATTTAGGAATAATAATTATTTACATGTCAAGTTCAAGATACTCTTTGAATGAATATAATGGATGTTTCCATAAAAGGCATTTCAGGCGGCGTCGAAATGTTTACAATACATCGAATCCATTTTGAATACATTTTTTTCGTAGAATACATTCTATGAAACGTTTGTAGAAGAAAATAAGGGGACACTGTGTGAAACTCCTATATGATAAGCCCTTTTGCGAAACGTTGTATTTTCATTGGGTATCGAAATTTTCCCGCGCGCTATCAAAAATACAGATAAATTACTTTTAGTTCCATAATAGTAGTTTATGCAACTGATACATAATGAGAGGTCTTAAAACACGAGTGTGGTCATAATAGGATCACACGAGTGTTTTAAGGCCTAATTATGTACAGCATACACTACTTTATCTACATCCGTATATTAAATCCTCTTTCATGTGGTCAGGAACCATTGCGTTGCAAGTGTAGTAAGGTCAAGCGTGAGCCCGTTGAAGTCTTTTGAGCACGAGCCTGTATCGTTATGAGCGGAGATGGCCATAACGATACCGTTTTTGATGCTGTTATGGCCATCTCCGCCCCGGACCGGCGCGATATTGTAAAGTTGGTCCTTACCTACACTTTTTGAGCACATAAAAGAGGATTTACTGTATGGGTGTAGATAAAGATATATTATTGCTCTTATTTGATATGATTGGGACACTCTACTTTAAAACTAATGTTTAGAGTTTCTATTACATGCACACTGTATGAAAATCGTATGTGTGTAATATAAATTATATTACATTAACGCTAAAGAATGTACTTTAGGTAGGACATAAGAAACAAAACATTTCGCGGACATTTTTTGGCACTGGCAACAACAATACTTCTATTTAATATCTTAATTATATATCAAGCTCATAGTGTTAAAATATAAACGTCAAAACGAGCCATTGATTTTTCAAAAAATGGCGCCGAGAATTATATTTTTGCCTGCTCCTATAAAATGGTAAGTTTAATAACATGTAATCTCTTTCATCATGGGTAATTTACACACTCTTTGTATCGTATGATACAAATTATCAACCATATTTCCATGCCAATTTTTTTTTTCCTAGAAACTACACCAAACTTTACATCATGTCTTCATATTTTATGTCCTTTGTGAAGAACAAATGTATATAACTAAATACGAAAATATGTGTTAAAAATCGCAATACTTTATTTGTCCTTTGCGCAGGATATAATACGCTACTGTTTTTTTCACTTTAAATTAACGATTATTATATGAGTTTTTACACATACTTTCTTTAATTTAAAGTGAAAAAAGCAGTAGCGTATGAAACTTAAAAAATAACTTGTTATTTAATAAACGATCAATATTTGTTCAGATATTAATGTCTCAACTTTAATTAAAAATAGTTCTTATTTTTACTGACATATAAAGTTTTATGTACTTTATATGTCAGTATGAGGTAGGGAGACGCATGCGGGACAGGGGTCTTGACCCCCGCTCCGGGTCATTCTTGATGCAAAGGTTGTCCATTGCAGTCCAACGCGGCAACGCTGCAAGCGTTTTGGGCACCTTTGCACCAGGAATGACTCGGGGTGGGTTATTAGATTAGAATAGGTTAAGTTTCGTTTTTAATTATTTGTTGTATTTATATTTGATTTATTTGTGATTAAAAACTTTTACTTAGCTTTGAAAAGGACACCTTAATTAAACACCCATGTTCTTTCTAAATTACTTAGTGAAAAACTCTGAAAAAAAGCCAGGGATATTTTTCCTTAAGGTTTCGTGAATATTTTAGGCCTTAAGTAACATAATATGAAAGTTTCAGAAAGATGTTTCAAAAAACGTGCCTCTGGTAGGCAGGAGCATAAAATTGCTTTTGCTCTACTAAAATTACTGTTGTCAGGGCACTTGACAGCCTTCTTATAACCTTTAGAAACCTGTGTAGTCATCCAAAATAATTAACTGTCGACGCTTAATGGAAACAATGGCTAAGTAAGGCCTTGTGTACCTACATAAATATTTTTCATGTTTGGGGTACGACTAATATTACAATTCTTCACTATCATAAATTTAAGAGCTGGGCTCTTGTCGGTGGAGTTATTGCCATTCCATTCTTTTCTCTGCAACTGATTTGAGATACGGATACGACGTTACATTGACGTTCTCCTTGGCTTGGTCCATAAATGTCTGTCTTGGTCTTCCCCTTCCTCTCTTTCCTTCTATCTTCCCCTCAATTATGGTCTTTACATAATTATCATGCCGTATCAGGTGTCCCAAATATTCCATAACTTCATGTCCATGTCCTCAATGTCCTAAATATTCATAATAGTTTATAAATTCTTATGTGTGTGTAATTATCTACCGATCATAATCATTAATCAAGACAAATTACTGTGATAAAAATAAACGGCGGCTAACTATCTTGAAGTTTTAATGTTTCCCCTTTTTAAACAATAAAAAGTCCTAGAACCAAAGCTAGATTTAGCTGGATTGCGATATCAGTAAAGTTCAGCGATAATCTTACCACAGACGTTCTGTCCACAGAGTAGAGAGTCGAGATAAAAGCGGACCACAAAGCGTCGCCGCGACACAAAAGGAGTCGCTGTCTTTGTGACGTCTGTGCTCGATAGTGTAGACAAATGAAGTTTTTGAGAACGAGCTCAAAAAAGGAGCGATGAGACCAATGGAATGAATCGTTCAAGTGTCAGGTTGAAAGCACTGAAAAACTTAAAGCCCGAACAGAAATGTAATATGACCGTTAGCCATGTTGCCGAATTCATGGAACTAATTTCTTACACTGGTAATAATTTTAATCATAGTTTGTCAAATTTATATGCATAACGAAATCAATTTCAATGAAAATACATTGGGCTAGTTCTACAAACTTTCTACTACTAACTACAAATTTCGACGGCTCAGCTAAAATATCATGAAAAAAATAAAATAGAATATAAACTAAGCTTAAAATAAACTAAACTAAAAACTAACCCGCTTATTCATTAAACTTAACAAACCTCTGCTAACTAAAATGTTCTTTGTCCCATTCTCACAAACGTCAATGTCAAAGTGACAAATAAGGACAAACGAACTTTAGCGGCTTGTTGACTAATACAGGTTTGATAGACGTTTATGAATAAGGGGGTAAATATTTACAAGTAAAAAAGAGGCTCCAGCTCGGAGCTCGGCGGTAAGGTGTCCAGAAGGCTGGCCGCATTGCTGATCCGCTGAGCGAGGTACGCACCAGCCTTCTGGTTACCCGTCGCTTCCACAAGGCGCTTCGCTAGCTCCTTGTTGAACATATAATGAGCTGCAGATCCCCACGGCCCTAGAGTATTATATATTTATACTAGTGACCCGCCCCGGCTTCGCACGTGTGCAATGCTGATGCATGTATTATACATATAAACCTTCTCCTTGAGTCACTCTATCTATTAAAAAAAACCGCATCAAAATCCGTTGCGTAGTTTTAAAGATTTAAGCATACATAGAGACATAGGGACAGAGAAAGCGACTTTGTTTTAACTATGTAGTGATAATAATAGTAGGAAAAAAATGCCCACGAAATTAAACAATTTCGCTACGAAACATTCCAATTTAACGAACTGACAGGTAAATAATTCAAAATATCTGATAAATGAGAATAATAGCGCCTTCTTGACATGCATAGATTTCTGGTCGGGCTTTAGCATGGATGTCATGGGTCAAACTATAAAATCATTGCCAAAAATTTGTAGTTGAACAAAAAGTGTTTTCATAGTTTCAAAGTTTTTTTATTAATGAACAATGGAAATCGTGCTTGAATTTTTTGCTCGTGAATATTGCTAATTTAGTTGAAAATTCTTAAACACATAGTGGGAAAAATTGAAGGCAGGAGAGGAAGAGGAAGACCTAGACTGACTTACTTTAACCAAGTGAGGGAGGAAGTTGCCGAGTCGTATGGGGAAGTCAAGAAACTGGCAATGAATAGAGAAGAGTGGCGGTTACTCCACCGACAAGAGCGAAGCTCTTATGTTTTGATGATGATGAGTTGAAAATATAAGTATAATATAATTACTAGCGTTTCCCCGCGATTTCTTAACCTATGAAGCCTTGTGAGAAGTTAAATGTATAATTTCATTACTTTTTTAAAGGGATCTATGTAACTTTACCCTGAACTTTATTTATACGTAGTCAATAAATGAAATGTCCAAACCATGGCAACATTTTCAACGAACTAAGTTGGGCTTTGTACCCGCGTCAGTTGTCCCGTTGAATGGCAATAGTTTTGTTTTATTTCATTGTTCAAGTTTTTAATTAAACACGTTTGAGTGTTTGGACTTTGGTTTGTACGCGATTAAAGTACAAATGTAACTGTACGCTTTATTTTATGTAACACCTTTAACGTTACATAAAATGGACTATTATTGATTGACTTGACAATTTTGAGAGTAAGAATAAGAATAATTTTATTAAATACTTATTTTATATATTTTTTATTTAGCCTATAGAAAAGATATACCACGTGCATGAACTCGGACGTTTCCTGTGTTTAAAAGCAAAAGGGCAATCTTAATTCTTATTATCTGTTATAACTGATTATACAAGCAAAATTCCCCTATTTCCGGTAAAAAGAAACACTAAAAACTATTATTTTAATAATAAAAAGTATCAAGATATTAAAAAAGCTAAAGCAATGTGCGGTTTTAAGGCTGTGTTAAGTATAAATACACTCGCGGATAATACGACGGTAAATACGGTAGACGGTAAATATGACGGTATGTTACCGACCTTTATCCATTTCATAAAGTAGTGCAACTTGTACAGTTTTTAATCCTGTCATGACCGTTATTTAATTTTAAAGAGGAAATGCTGCCAGTATCTTCGGCACCATGCCGCGGGGGCCATTTTTAGATTTAATTTAGTTTTATATTTAGGTTTTAATTTAGTTGTAATTAGATTTATTTTTGTTGGTTAATATGTTTTTATTTCTAAAATCAATATTTTAAATCTAACCTACAAAAATAACAGTTAAAAAAATTAAAGTTTTTAGTTTTAAATCGGACTATCGGAATTTTAACGGAGCGAGATATCGCAAGAATCGTCAGTTTTGAAGATTGATATTTTTATGATAGGATCCCGGGAATTGCTAATACTATTGGGTATTACGAAGAACAATATATCATGTAAATAAAAGTATTGTAAAATATTTAGGAAAACCTATTGCGGTTATTTAATTTGGGGTGACCTGAAATTTTTGAGCTCGAGTGTAGCTGCCAATCAAAAGTGGAGATCAGGGACCGATTTTAGACGACAAAATGTTCGTCCCTAGCATGTCATAGGGATGTCTTAACTTTCACTTCTTTGTGTTGCCAACCCATAGTGACAGACACACTGGAGTATAAGTTTAAGATTGATTTTACTCTAACAGTGCCACGAACTCTTGTTTCTTGGTGTACCTATAAATATAATTTTTATGACAAATCTACTGGCCATTAAGTGGCAATGCCATCCCACTACTACACCAAAATTCCACATTCTGACCAGGAGGAGTCATAAAATTATGTACTTACCACGGGTGGTAATAAAGTAAGCATCGGATCGCATATTACCACTACCAGAAAGAGGGTAGATCGTAGTGTGTGGGTAGACCACTACTAAAATTTCGAAGCACTTAAGTTAACTTGGTCATGGTGCTTGCAACAGTGTCGAAATATCGGGAACTCACAAATACATGCTAAATATCCCGTTATTATACGGAATTCTAATGGCCATGTGAGCTTGGTGTCGTATAATGTACTGTTAACGCACTGTCACGTAAAACAATTGAATAAGGTTTGGACCAGTAACCAATGTCAGAGATAAGGCGTTGTTAATTAATAATGAGGGGCGTAATGATGTGGGTAATCGTTCACAGAGAAGGGGTGTTATTCACCTACTGGCTAAGGTTTAACAATTAATTGCTTTCAGTTTGATTTTGTAGCGGTGAATACGGATTATTTTGAGCTCAACCGTAATTAATGCTTACTTTGTTACAATAGTGTAGCTTTTGCAAGTGATCTTATTTTAAGATAATTGCAATCGAGCATACGGTCTGTTTGGTAGAAAGGTGACACTGAAGTGAAAAATAAGGAGAAAAAAAACCGGCCAAGTGCAAGTCGGACTCGCCAACGGAGGGTTCTGTACTAATCTATTAAAACGGCACAAAAATCAGGTTTTTTGTATGGGAGCCCCCTTAAATATTTATTTTATTCTGTTTTTAGCATATGTATTATAGCGGACAGAAATACATCATCTGTGAAAATTTCAACTGTCTAACTATCACGGTTCATGAGATACAGCCTGGTGACAGACAGATAGACGGACAAACAGCGGAGTCTTAATCTCTCGTAATAGGATCCCGTCTTACTCTTTTGGAACGGAACCCTAAAAATGAAGAAATAAAAAAATGAAGAGATGCAGACGGTTTAGTCATTTGAAGATTCGTTGTATTGAGAGCTACTTAGCTTATGTTATGAAGTAAACTGCCAGTTTTGTACGGAAAATGACATTTTTATTCAACCTATTAATATAGATTACCTAACGCGTAACATTATAATAGTAGTTTATGCAACTGCTACATAATGAGAGGCATTAAAACAAGAGTATGGTTTTATGAAACGAGCTGAAGGCGAGACACTACTTTATCTACACCTATATATTAAATTGTGTTTCATGTGGGCGAGTTTAACCGGTTTGCGCTGTTTGAAGAGATAGTCTGGCCCACACAGTCCCCGGCGGCACCACACGGCTGTGCTGTAATGGGCGGGGATGGCCATAACGATTCAATTTATGATGCTGTAATGGCCATCTCCGCTTCGGGCTGGCACGCGCGCGCGCAACCGGGGGGCTCTGGCCACGATTTATTGTAAAGCTGGTCATTACCTACACTTTTTGAACACATCAAAGAGGATTTACTATATGGATGTTGATAAACTAACCTAATCGTCAGTTTACAATCTCACTAGTTAGATTTACACATAGTATGACGATCCTCTTGGGTGAAACTTGAAATGTTATTTTTATTTAATTTATGTTTGTTTCTCTTTTGTTTTATTATGTATTATTATTATATTCAATGTATTGACGACCACAATAGGGATTCTTTTAAATTGACTTAAATGTAATTTATAATGAAGTCTTGTATTGTGTAATAAATGAAATCTAAATCTATCGAAATTCAAAATTTTACGGTGGCATACATTTCCGTCCATCTTTAGAAAATGGTTAGTTATGTACTATTAAAAGACTACGACCGCCTCTCGACACGAGGGCCCCGCGGTCGTTACGACAAACTGAGTCAAGGAGTCCGCACCTCGTTATGTGGCATTACTACACTAACAATGGATACGATGTGGCTTAATATCATATCGTATAAGTTCATATCCATATTCATACTATACCATACTGCTTCTATATCACTATCACTACATAGTTGTAGACGCCGGTGCCGGTGATGATGGAACTCGACGACTCAAATAAAACTTCGATGTAAAGTTGACTGTATAATTTCAATAGGTGCTGATTTACAAAATAGCTTGGCCAAAAGAGGTATGTGCAGAAGTGGTTGTATGTGAGAACAAAGTATAGGTAATGACGAGCAAGATTTGATAATTTGAGTTAACGTATGTTACAATGATAGGGATAAAGCGTATGTGAAGCGTTGCTATTGGTGGCTCTAAAAAGCCGCTCTTATACTAACCGTGCCCGACGGGCGCGTTTTGCTACTGCATACTAAGTTATTATATATGTATAAAATTAAATAAGAGTTGCGTTCGCAACATAGTATAAAACAAAGTCGCTTTCTCTGTCCCTATGTCCCTATATCCCTATGTATGCTTAAATCTTTAAAACTACGCAACGGATTTTGATGCGGTTTTTTTTAATAGATAAAGTGACTCAAGGAGAAGGTTTATAATGTATAATACATGCATCAGCATTGCACCCGTGCGAAGCCAAGGCGGGTCGCTAGTTAATATTATAAGTGTGAAAGCAACTCTGACTGTCTCTTATCTCTTCATGCTTAAGCCGCTGAACCGATAAAGATGAAATTTGATGAAAAAATGGAGATGGATATAGTCTGAGTCCCGGGGAGGGACATAGGATACTTTTTATTCCGAAAATCACCCCTAAAGGGGGTGAAGGTTTGTTTTAAGTTACTGTTTTGATTATTAATCATCATTCCTAATAACCGTGTTGGTCTAGTAATATTATTTAGGTAGTGAATGGAAATTTAGAAGAAAACACGGGTTGAGTTCATCTGAATCACTAGCCGAGCGGTTTTTTTCGGCATCAAGTAACAAGGCCTATATTGACATGTACCTTACAGAATAACATGCGTATCAATAAAAGAAAATAACTTAAAAAATAAACACGCTACAGCTGCGATGTGTTACGCGACTTCGTGGTGTCAGGTAACCGACCGAAAACGCCGGAACTTAACTCATATCTGCCAAAATTCTTCCTTGGTGAAGGTCGCTAAATGTTTTTTTTTTTTGACCTGACTGTGGCTTTATAGGCCGGGCCCAATAAAGCGATAGGAGTGCGCGGTTGGAGAGTAGCCTGGGGAAAATCCAGGGGAAAACCTCCGGCACGACCACGCGTGAGGTTTGGAACACTGGAATACTCTAAGAGTTTGCGCTCCAGTGAGATTGGTTGAGCGGTTT
The DNA here is from genome assembly GCA_963556455.1 of Epiblema foenella. NCBI lineage: Eukaryota > Metazoa > Arthropoda > Insecta > Lepidoptera > Tortricidae > Epiblema > Epiblema foenella. The sequence continues at coordinate 5,542,706 of OY747105.1, forward strand.
CAACCGAATCTGAGGTGACCGAATCTGAGGTGACTAGATGTTTTGTTGGAATTCTCACCACAAAGGAATTAAAATTCAAGTTGTGGTGAGGTCTTCACGCGCATATACTCGACGACCTCCTCTACCTTCTTCGTGTAGCCAGGACACGTAAAGTACACGAAATTCAATCTGGTGGACGCAAACTACCGAACGGATTTTGATGGACATTTCAGCTAAACAGACTACATAATTAATTTAGTACTTACCGCTTAGTGCTAACGCAAATTATAAATTTCAAATTAAAGCCACCGTTGAAAAAATGGAGGTTCCGAGCAGGATTAAAACCTGAGACATTTTTGTATACACGACCAATCTCTCTAGCCACTGAGCTACCGGAGCAACCATGCTCGACACCCAAATTCCTCCACCAGTTCCCTCTTACAACGCCATAGTCAACACAAGAACGTCTCATACTTGTTCAAAGAAACGTATTGTTTCTGAAGCCCAAAATATTGTGTTATGTTTTATAGTGTTTAGATAGCTTCATGTAAATTCTGTATTATAATGAACGATTTAGCTTGTATGTGCAGGTACAAAATATTATTCTGTATGGCTACACATTTCCCACATTGTCAATGTCATGTTGTATGTTAAGGACAGCTCTCTCTCACGTTTATTGTTTTGTAATTTCATGTTGTTTCCTGGTTGCCCTGAAAATCAGCGTCATAATTTTCATGACACTGTGCTGAGCGGCACCCATTTTGGTACTAAATAGGTACCTATTTACTATATCCTAGAATGTGTAAACAACTTGTACCAAATAAATATTTCTTTCTTCTTTCTTTCTTTCAAAATTAATATCAGAAAATTAATGTTAATGAACAAATAGTGTAATTATATTACTTTGTTAATTGCGTTGTTATAACGCGCAAAAGAATCCACCCTCGCCGCGAAATGGAAATTACCTCTTAGAGTTCTTGGTTCTTTCTGTTTCCTTTGCTTTAAGCGGTCGCAGATTGAAGCAGCTGGTCCACTTTATTAGTTTAGATTGCGCTGTGCCAGCTATTATTGTGCTTTGGACTGAAACGGCTATTTGTTTTAATAATTACGTTGTACATTCACGTGATACTGTGAACTGTGTACAGTCTTTAGCTAAATTTTTCACCTGCAAGTGTGCTGAACATTTTTTTATAAAACAATGGCGGTTATGACCTGCCTGTTGTTATGTCTATGGAAGCTTCCAGACGAAGTATGGAAGACTCCAGAATAAACTTTACTCTGTTTCATAGTTAACGGCTGAAGTCGGTCGTTGGTTTTACCACAGCTACAAGATAAATCTACATGTATGGATAATACACAGTTTTCTATGAAATTACAGCTTTTTTTTTGAACCTGACTGTGGCTTTATAGGCCGGGCCCATTAAAGCGATAGGATTGCGCGTTTGGAGAGCAGCCTGGGAAAAATCCAGAGGAAAACCTCCGGCACGACCACGCGTGTGATTTGGAACACTGGAATACTCTAAGAGTTTGCGGTCCAGTGAGATTGGTTGAGCGGTTTCAACCGAATCTGAGGTGATTTTCAACCGAATCTGAGGTGAGAAATGACAGCAGTCGGCGCTTTATCAAACGTTAACGGTTCCTCAAATGTATTTAGGGAAACCCGCCATCACTGCGCGAGCTGTTTTTTGTTGGTTATGGTTAAGCCCCGTGCTTCTGTTATAATAACTTGTTTGTAGCAACATGCTTTAATAGTGAGCAATTGCTTGGTTTTTCTGCTTTTAATATTTTCTATTAGCCGTCCTTTGTTATTTTACAGCCAATGTGGGGCTGAGTGGTAAGGCTTGCCGGCGGGGACGTCTACCGCGCGATCGCGACACCACAAACAGCCCTTATTCCGTTGGACCTAGGTCCAGCCTAGCTAAGCTTCTTACTGAACTCTCCTCAACTAGGCTAGGTCGAACTAGCGATAAAATATTTAGGGCTGTTATTCACAAACCGACTCGTCCTCACCTTTCAAATCACCCCTGACCCGTTTTTATATGGAAATTGTTAAAAAGTGACAAATGACATTTGACTGTTTCCGTATAAAAAACGGGTTAGCTATGATGGTGACAGGTGAGAACGGTGCTTAGTGAATCGCATAGCAGCTCGACTCTACTATTTCCACTCAAACCTCAGATTTGGTTAAAGTCGCTTTTACCACTATTTTTAGGGTTCCGTACCCGAAGGATCCAAACGGAACCCTATTGTTGTCACTCACACATCCGTCCGTACGGTAAGACACTTTCAATGTGAAGGTCGCGGGTTCAAATCCCGACTCGTACCGCTGGGTTTTTCCAAAAACGAATGTACCAAACATCATTAAATATTTAACAGTGGCTTTTCGGTGAAGGAAAACAAAGTGATGAGATCAGTCTAACCCCAACAAGGTCTTAAAGTGCAAGTATAACCTGATAACACTTAAGATTGGAGCGCTCGTGGCCCTGCGGCGGCCGCGTGTCGCGTGCGGTATGCTAGGTTAAGCAACGTGGGCCGGGGTCAGTTCTTGCATGGGTGACCGCTTTGAGTGGTTATACTAATTGAGCGCTTTCGTGCTTTGGTAAACATAACATTGCACGTAGAACCGATGGCCGTTGGAGTCGGAAGGTTCTCGAGCGGCGATCACGGACCAGAAGGCGTAGCGTGGGTAGGCCCTCCGTAAGGTGGACTGATGACCTGGTAAAGGTCGCGGGAGGCCGCTGGATGCGGGTGGCGCAGGACCCGTCATTATGGCACTCTTTGGGGGAGGCCTATGTCCAGAAGTGGACGTCTTTCGGCTGATATGATGATGATGATGATGATGTGCTTTGGAAGGCAGGTTAAGCCGTTGATCCCAGGTGCTGTCTATGGCAGCAGGCGTTAAGCCAAGTTGGAGGCCTTTGGGCGGCTTGTGAACTTCTTATTGTCAAGTTGTTACTCACTTGACAAAGGGGGAGTACTCACCGCAACCCTACACGTGACCCCTGGGTGGTGCTAAAAGTGCAACAAAACTGGCAACCGTACTGTCTTCTAGAAGATCTCACGGTTCGAAATAATTGCAATACGATAAATAGATTGCAAGTTTAAAATACAACACATGAAAGGGTTCATTATTTGATAGCCGTAGAGAATTATTTTAATGAGGAATTTAAGGTGCTGAAGCCAAGCAAATATAAGACGAGAAATATTAGACTAGGAAAATATGTGCAAAATTATGTTAACAATTACTATGGCAGAAGAGCAAATCAGTTTATGGTTCTAACTATTTATTACGAGTTTAACTGGTTAAGAAAAGAGAAAAAATTTAGTTTAAATGTAGTGAAAAGCAAGATAAAAAAGACATTTTTACAAAGATTACCTTAACTGTTAACAGATTTATTTAGTTAATATGTATATATTTTATTGTTCTAGTTCTTACAATTACAAGTATTACTTAATTATGTAACATAGGTGCATGATAATAGACTTGTTAAAATGAGCGCGGTCAAACTGTCTTGTCAGTTTGGCGAGTAAAATTGAAACTGGAAACTTTATGTACCTTTTTGAAAAAAAAAATAAAAAAAAAAATTAATATATAACAGACAGCCCCACAATGATAAATTTAAACAGGTATTAATTTTATAATTTATCAGCGAAATATCAAAACCCTGAACCGCTCTTAGCAACTGTCAGGCTGTAGAGCTAAGCAGAGGAGCTACTCCGAAATTCGAAATCCGAACTTCGTGTCGAGCCGTCCCTTTCACTCATATTGTGTATACTACTAGAGCGAAAGGGACGGTATTGTACAAAGTTCGGATTTAGAATTTAAATAAATGAAAAAAAAAATTTTTTTTAACAATTTTACACAAATCAACCACGTCCCAAACTAAGCAAAGCTTGTACTATAGGTACCAAGTGACGATATACATACTTATATAGATAAATAGATACTCATATATCTCTGGTTTCAGAGTACAGCCTCAGAAACTTCCCGAACAAATCAGTTTTACAACTAACTTCTCTTTCTAGCCGACAGAGTACCCATTTCCAAACAAAGAAGCCATCGGTATAAAGACTCACAAACCAACTCGAGAAGTGCAATTACATGAAAAATCGCCTGGGAAGAGTACAATGGTATAAAATATTACCCGGCCAGGAAAGACATTGTTTTCTTTCCAAGAACTTGTCAATAGGGGCACTTTACTCCTCGTTTCGTTAACGACGCTTGGGAGAGTGAATTAGACTTTACGAATCTTAAAGGGCGAAAATATTTTGCGGGCTCAGTGCTGCCAGGTGCCGACATACAAAAAGCGGAAAGTGCGCTTTAAAAACGCGGATTTCTGAACGAAAATGCGGAAATACATTCTTCATAGTTAATTTTTTTTTCAAGTTAAAAAAAAATGTGCTATCACGGACGTCATACATGTTGCTTGCAGTCATTCAGGCTCGTTAAATTAGTTCAATATCTTGAATTTACCGCCTTTTTCAAAAATATTTCAAAAAACGAATCCGCGTTAAGGTTCCTTACCAGTTAAAACACGCTCATGTATTTACGCCATTTTCTGTTTGAATTGTCACATATCTTGACATTTTCTCAATGTTACTATCTAGAACAGGACTATTGCGACCTTATGTCATAAATTTTAAATGTATTTTTTGGAAGTTTCATTAAGAAATGTCGTTTCAAACATCACTCCAAATCGACCATTTTCAATCTAAAAACTTGTTTTTCCGCTTAAATTCTACTACATGGAATAAAATCAAAAAAATGGCTATGTTACTATCTAAAACTTTGATAAAATTATCATAGCCTTTAACAACTTTATTGGTATTATCAATACTTTTGTCATTATTTGAAATCAATACATTTTAAAACTTATAAGGCCTCGTAACTTAACGCGAATAGCGGGGCCAGTGGCAAGACCGGGGAAAAAGCTGAAAAGCGGGGTATCTGGCAACACTGTGCGGGCTCGATCGGCGTTGCCGGGGGTAATAAGATTATAGGGCTGACAAAGGTTTTCCAGCCATAGGAACTTGATAAACACAATGTACTTTGAAAGGTACTGTAGGCGGGCGGTAAGCGACTGTCAAGTTGGAGGCGAACTATCCAAACGTTGTTTCTTACCCAACTAGTTGCGGGTGGCGATATGCTTCTGAGTGTGATTAACTTTTCGTATTTGTTTAGTGTCCGGGAAGCGATATGTGTATCTCTTGTTGACTGGATGTTTCATTGTTCTTGCTACAGGTTGATTCTCATCGTTAAGGTTAATTGATGTCCTTACCGGTCCGAACGTTAAGTGAAAGTTAAGGAAATCAAAGTGCAATTTAAACTTATTGTGTACTCCAGTTTACTCTATACCTGGATTCCTAACTGTTAAAATGGTTAAAGACAGAAATAATCACTCACGAGTGGTTAATAATCCGGGCCCAGTAAGGACAAGTTAAGAAAATGTAAAATTTTGGAATGAGAATCACCCTACACAATTTCATGCAGCAATAATGCATTTTGCATAACTAAAATCCCTATGTTACTCACGCGAATGCCGTGAGTAGACTGAAGTTAGCCAATGGGGCGAGTCTCAAACATAGAGTGAATTCACTCTATGTGTAGCAGCGGCTGTCGCCTGACAATGCGACGTCTTGAGGTTAAGTGATCTGTGTTAATGATTCTACTTAACCTACTATAAATCTGAATGGTAAACAATAAAATAAGAAAAAATACAATAGGTATTTGGGTGGATCAACTATTCTGTTGCTCATTACCATGGTTACGTCTCCTGAGTCACTTTTTAAAACTTTTATCTTATAGGGTATAAATATATCGCACATGAGTTTTAGCGATGAGAATCCATTTTGACATGGGTCATCTCTTGAGCATACTTGAAGTCTATATTTTTCTAAGAAACTCAGTTACTGTTGTCTCCTCGCTGACGGGACAGAATAACAACAAGAAAAAGTTGATTGACCCATTTATAATTGTGTAGTTCCACAAGAAAACATGGTGAAACTGTATACATATGAATTTGTAACTGGTGACGATAGGTAAGACAGTAACTAAACTCGCTGTTGAATGTTACCAACATTCAAGTATGAAAAGTGGCGGCTAGCAGACTTTCTAACTTTACACAGCCCCGGGCTGAGCGGCCCGTTTTGATGTGGAGAGTGTTGTTGAGAATGGCAAATATTTGATATTAGGATAGTTCAAACTTGTTTGTGGGAATTAGATATAGGATAATTTTATCGTCTTAAGCTGTCAATATACCTAATAGATCCTCATATCAAAATAGGGCCAGCGTTCTTGTAATTTTTCAGAGGAGCGCTTGTGGCCCAGCGGTAATGCGAGGTTAAGCAACGTCGGCCTAGGTCAGTTATTAGATCGCGGCGGCATGCGCTCTCGTCGGCACTTTACCCTGGGAGCTGGACGCCCGGCTGCTGGCGGAGCGGTACAAACAGCGGGTGGAGGCCAGGAGACCCGAGGAGCACCTGGCCCCTCAAGAGGTAGAGGCGAGGCGCCGAATGGCAGCCAGACGCGAGAGAGACAGGTGGAAGAGCCGGCTGGAGGACTCCCCCTATGGAACCTACACCATAGGGGCGCTCCTCCCGTCCGTCGACAGCTGACTCGACCGGATGCGAGGGAGCCTGACATATAGGCTTGTGCAGGTAATGACAGGACATGGCTGCTTCGGTCATTACCTGCATAAGATAAGAAGGCCGTCACCGGCCTGCCAGCACTGAGGGCATCACACGACACAGCCCTGTACACTCTGGAAGAGTGCCCAAGCTGGACCGCGGAGCGCCGCGAATTAAGCGCGCTCCTAGGAACTGGAGATCTCTCGCTACACAGCATAGTGTCTCGTATGTTGAGTAGCGAGAGAAGATGGAACGAAGTCATAACCTTCTGTGAGAAGGTGATGACAAAAAAGGAGAAAGCGGAGCGGAAGCGCGAAGAAAGAGCCGACGCGCATCCGCTCCGGCGCAGACGGAGGGGAAGATGGCGCTTGCAGTACATAAACCGCCTGATTCCCCAGTAGGGCCATGGGGTGGGGACCCACACAATTAGGCCCTACACGTCTGGGGGATGGGTTGGAGTGTTACCAACTCATCCCTCCACTAGCGCGAGGGTGCCCCCGGTGCACTAGCCGGGACAACCGGGGGGGCATGGCGGTAGAATGATAGCGATCCCACGATGCCCCCCTACACGGCAAAGAGGGTTAACGCCGCAGAGGTTTTAGTGGGTATTCCCTTTCCCTGTAGAAGGGCGAGTCCCACATACCCCCCACTATGGGCCTTCCCCGGGCCCGGGGGATGCGTAAATGCATTTCCTCTGCGTCAAAAAAAAAAGGTCAGTTCTTGGATGGGTGACCGCTTTGAGTGGTTATTAACTGAGCGCTTCCGTGCTTTGGAAGGCACGTTAAGCTATTGATCCCGGCTACTGTCTATGATAGCAGTCGTTAAGCCAAGTTAAAGACCTTCGGGCGGCTTGAGAACTTTTAACAGTCAAGTTGCCCACTCACTTGACAAGCTCAATTCCAATAAGGTCTGGTTTCTCCTAGGGTTGGAAGGTCAGATGGCAGTCGCTTCCGTAAAAACTAGTGCCTACGCTAAATCTTTGGATTAGGTAGCGGACCCTGGGCTTCCTTTAGGATGCAACTGTACTGGGATAAGGCTAGAATGATGATGCTCTTGCAATTTTTCTGGTCGCAAGCGTTCATAGGCTTCGGTGCCTGATTATCATTAGGCAGGCTTTGCTTGTTTGCCACAGTCGCAGTTAGGTATTTAAAATCGTGAATTATAGATACACAGAAGGATCGCTGTCTAACAACTGCATGATCTCTGTCGCATAGTACGTGTTCTTTGAAGATATGAAAACATTCCCGTCTGTACAAAGGATAAAATCGGGGTCCGTTTTCGATTACTTTCTCCTCCTAAATTAAATCACATCATTTTGTATGTAAACAATACTTGTTTGTCTAATCTCTACCATAGGATATTGTTTTTGTTTACTATCTATAAATCCTTCTAAATTGGGATATCACTGAAAATCCATCTAAATTGGGATATCCCTTTGACATGCCGGGGACGGGACGCTAACTTTTGTCTTCTCGAATTGGGCTCCAATAAGTAGATTGCGTATGGTTGTGTACGAACGTTTGTAACAAAAATGACAGTCGTCCTAAAGCTCGTCCAAAAAGTTATGCAATTTCCCCTCTTAATATAAAATCCCGTTTATTTGGATATCAGATTCAGTTGACAAAACATTGCCTATTATAATAATTTGAATGTGTATGATTTGTTTCACTCTAAGGTTAAGTGTAAGAATTTGATTTATATAATACTGATGATAATTTAAATGAAATGAAATGAAATGAAATGAAATCATTTATTCTTCAATTTAGGCATGTTACATGCACTTATGAATGTCAAAAAACTACCACCGGTTCATAAAATAAACCTCTGCCTCGAGAAGAACCGGCGTAAGAAACTCGGCGAGGTGTCATTTTTTCAAAACAATATACTATGTATATAAAATAACAGTAAAAATAGTACAAAATTCAAATGCTAAAACCGTCCCAAACACCAGCTAACGATAAACATCATCATCATCATAATCAGCCTTGTATTCGTCCCATCGCTGTGCCTTCTCTCATAGAAGAGGGAACGATATCCGATATTAATTTAGTTTCTAATTACCAATGAAATTGTGTTTATTTCACGGAAAGTCAGTTAAAAAAGTAATTAATAATGAATCGAAATCAAAATAAACTTTTACGAAATTCACTGACAATCTGAAATAACTTGAATTATTTATGTGACACCGTGCTACTTACTTATATAATAGTAAACAAATAAAATTCAATACAAAAAAATCAAGAACGTAATTGGTCCCGTGTTGCCAGTCCCAAAAAAAATTTTTGTCGAGTTGTAAATTGCAATTTTCAGGGTACATTGCCTCTTTATTACACTTCATTCGTTCAAGTATTCATTTTTAAATTAAAATTACTTGAATTTATTTTTGAGATATGAGGTTGGTTTACATTTTTTTTGCGATTACCTACCTATTGTGCCATGTTTCTGGCCTGGTCTATATATAAATAATATTTGTAGCTTACTAGCTAATATATATGTATTAAGCCTACTGGCTTAATACATATATATTAAGTTTTACATATTAGGTTCGCTTGTTCCTTGAATACATCCTGAAATCTTATAGTACCTAAACACGATTTATGCATGTAAAGAGACAAGAGGGCTATCGTTTTTGTGCTCACCAGTTGGCGCCATTGTCGAGTAAGGTCCGTCTGTCAAAAATTGTTGTTAGTTATTATGGGCATGAGAACGAAGTTTACATTTAAATCATACTTAATACTGTAAAACCGTACTGTAAAAATATCGAACATCCCGCATTGTAGCGCAGTCCCGTTTTGTTCGGAAAAAATGAGGACATAAGTTTTCGAAAGCAAAACTGTCTCAAAGCACTGACAGTCATTGACCCGTAACATGTTTGCCATAATCAAGCTCAGGTATTGCAAAATTGTCACTATCTTGTTCCAATTAGATATTAACCCGCGTAGCACAACGGATTCGGAGACCTCACGCTTTCTACGGCTTGTACGGATTGTATTAGTGCCACCTATATTTTTATGACTTTGAGTGCGCAAGGGCTAATTACTATCATGATACCGTAGGTATAGTATCTCTACTCTATATCGTACCAATTCTAACCGCATTTGTATGATCACTATAAGATCTAAACTCGTAAAACCCTGCATTATTACGCGATCAAACGAACCATTCGTGCAAAGGTGGAGTTTCATTAGCCATCAAGATGTTATCGCCGTTCCATTTCCCTCCAAATCTTACACACGGCTGTCACTAACTTAGCCGATGTCGCTCATCCTTTAAACAGAGCCTGAAATAAGGAAACAAGAGGCAACCCTGATCACATCTACGATATCGAACCTTCTCAATGAAACTACCGTCAGACTTCACTATTTACGGACGCTGTCACGCCAAGAGAAACACTGTTCCACTCGATTAGAGTTGAAACTTCCTTGAGGCTTGGCCCTTTTATATCAGAGATAAGGTTGGATAGAGAGTTTTAGGTCAAAGGAGGACTATGTATTTTCGTATATTACGTTTCGTAAATGCACCCTTGTTTAGGTCTATAGCGAAAATTGATTATTGAGGTGATCGGAATTCTTAATGGCGTCTGGACAGCTTTTTGCCAATGGCTACGTTAAAAGGGTCATTGCTTATTTAGGACATTATTATTTCACTGATGGTTAGGTGGTACCTTAAAATGTAACTATAGGTTGGTACAATCTAGATATAATATATGTTAATTTGAATTTGAAAACATTTATTTCGAGTAACATAGGACTCATACATAATATTTGTTAGTAAAATTAATTAATTATTATTCTTATTGTTAGTTCCTAATTCTAATACATTATGTAACATACTTTGTATGACAATTAAAATGACAGTATATTTAGAAATTTTAACTGTCATACAAAGTATGTACTCTTGGACACATGCATTGCACAACAGTGCCTCATGTATGGACAGTCTAGCCTGTCCGCTATCGATTTCAGGATGGGGTTGGGGCTGGCCCGCACCCGGCGCACCAGGGATGCACACCGCTTGCGCATGGTCGCATGGAAGCAGTCTATGCGTGCTTCTGCGAACATCCCTGATGCACTACAGAAGCGGGGCAGCCCCACCAGCACCCGGAAAGCGTTATTAAACTGGACGCGGAGGGCTCCGTAGGCCCTTTGTGTGTAGTGCCTCCATAAGCTGCATGTATACAGGGAGGTGCAGTATGCTCTGAACAATGTTGCTTTGACCTCCCTCGTACACCGCGCAAACTTACGTGCAATCATATTGGCCCTCACTGACAGAGCCCTCCGTTCCCGTTCAATATCCATATTGTCCTTGAGGTCAGCTGTCACAATATGGCCTAGATATTTAAAACTACGCGCCCTCTCTAGTGGAGTCCCATTTAGACTAATGGAAGGCACCTCGTCCACTCGGTTACTTCCGGGCTCAAACACCATGAATTGGCTTTTTGCTACATTATATCTGAGCCCGTGTTCAATAGCGTACTTTTCACAAACCTGAAGCAACCTTCGTAGACCACAGGCGGACGCACTGAGTAAAACCATGTCGTCCGCATAGCTGATGTTGTTTAGACATACTGAGTCAATATGACAGCCAACATGCATTTTACCCAGCGCGTCCAGAAGTCCATCCACATACAGATTAAAGAGCGTGGGCGAGGTCAACCCTCCCTGCCTTACTCCACATTCCAATCTGTAGGGATCCGACAGAGTACCCGCCCATCTAACGCTATTGACCTGGCCTCTATACCAATACTTGAGTATCCGTATTGTCTCAGTAGGCAGTTTAATGGCTTCCAACTTCTTCCATAGTATATCATAAGAGACCAGGTCAAAAGCCTTAGACAGATCTAGGAATCCAGCGTATACTGGAGTCTTCCTATCCATATAGTATTTGACAGTATGCTTAAGACACAGTATTGCGCTCTCAGTGGACAATCCAGGACGAAAACCAAACTGATTGTGATTTAGCCGCACATATTTGTTTATTTGTGAATTAAGCATACTGTCAAAAACTTTCGCTACAATGGTCGCTAGGGAAATAGGCCTATAATTGCCAGTGTCTGTCAAGTCTCCAGTTTTATTTTTTACAACTGGTATTACAATTGTCCTCATCAAGTCCTCGGGCAAGTAGCAATGTCTATAGCACAGCGTATAGAACATTGCTAGTACTCTAGATATATGAGGACCCGCATGCTGAAGATGTTCAATGCTGAGACCATCATGACCCGGTGACTTACCACGAGAAATCGAGCGAATAGCCTTGGCTACCTCCCGAGCGGTGAAACCAGGTTCAACCGGTTGCATGTTAGCCTCAGCACTGCCCACCTCCTGCCGCGATGCCCCCAGAGGAGATATTACTATGAAGTGTTCTTTAAAATGGTTGGCAATATCCTTAAAGTTACTTTTACCACCAACACTCACAGGGCAGACAGGCCGTAAGCTCATATTCCTGGTAGCCTTCCAGAATGACCGAAAATCTTTTTTGGAGTGATGTGAAGCTAATATGTCCATTTTAATTTGTAATTGATGATCTTGACACCATTTAAGGCGAGATTTGAAGATCTTTCGCGATTCACACATCTCATTAAATAAATGTCCTTGGGTCGGTCTACCATAAAGCATCCACTCCTGAAACTTCAGTCTGGCTGCCCCATGAGCATCTTTTACATGTTTGTTCCAGCCCACTATCTGGTTCCTAGACTTTACTTTTTTCATTTTACTACTAGCAATAGCGGCCGCGCGTATAACAGATACAATTTTCATATACATTTGGTCAATCACCTGCCTATGGCTAGCATCACTGCAGTACTTGTCAACGCAAAGTCTAAACTCCACAGGAAAGTCAATGGACTTTAACCCTTTATGACATTCCTCGCTATAGCGAGCTACCTGCTCCGCCCCTCTTTCCCCCCATACTATTTGTTGTTTTGGCGCACTAGGTAGATTTGTTAATCTAGGTGTTAGGAAATTAAGATTGCATTCTAGTATGAGAGGAAAATGGTCGGACCACGTAACATCGTATTTAACATATACATTGCGCACCGATGATATTACGGATCGCGTTATAAGGCAATGATCCAACCATCGCTTGCAGTGGTGCACTTCACTTATGAAAGTATATGTCCCAGAGTCAGTACCTAACTTGTGTATGTCGATACAACACCAATCTAGTTCATTGCAATGGTCCATTAGTTCATTATAAAAAAGTTCGCTTGGATGGGCGTTGAAATCGCCGAGTATATAGGCCGATTCTATGCCGTATTCATCAATAATAGCACTCACCCCGCCAAGGCAATCCGTAAAATCCGGTAAGTTATCCGCACTATTTGTTGGCATGTACACGCTCATCACTATTATAGGACGATCATCCAGTACTATTTTTATCGCACACACTCGCGGATTATCGCACGGCACCACCGACACATCATAAAAGACCGCACTCCTCCATAAAATGCCTACGCCACCATACGGTCGCCCGCGCAACATACCTACTGATGTATCCATTGCCGATGTCCCAGTCGCACTAAATTTAGCGTCAATACTATTCAAAAATGGAATATCTTCGGGGGCCAGCCAAGTTTCTTGGAGGGCTATAATATCGCATGTTTGACATAACTGTCGAATACTGTCCACACAGCGCTTAACGTTTTTACAATTAAACGTAGCAAGTGTACAACTACTTGTAGCCATAGGTAATTATTTACTTGCTATATTGCCGTTATCAGATGTTACACGTTGTTTGTACTTATAGTGTACAAACTTCCGAAATATAATGTCTTTTGGCCACAAGTTGCAATCCAGAAACAACGGTATTTTAGATTCATTAACGAAGAACTTGTAGGCATTGTAGAACTGTTCGTTTCTAATTTTCATTTTTTCTAATGTGACCGACTCTTGCGTTGTTTGTTTAATATGGTTCGTTATTTCCGATTCATCCACATCCTTATTTATTTTCGTAATAAACATCGGAATCCTACGCTCCGCCGCTTTGAAACTGCTGAATACAACAGTTGAGGTCCCAAACTGACCTACGCGGCGTTTATTAGATTTATTATTCTTTTTAGATCGTACAGTCTCCCAGATGCCATCTTTAAACGTACTATCTTGTGATGATGATGGGCTCACATTCGTGTTTACCACATCAGCATACGATTTAACGCACTCCGTCGATTTCGCGGGTGAGTCGGACAGCTGTGGCTGGGCCGGTTTAGTCAGCTGTTCGGCGCGATGACTCATCTCGCTCGCTGCAGTAGCGGGGGCCTGCCGCAGTGTTACATTTTTCTCCTCGGGAGGGTGATTACCCGCAATCACAATAGATCGATATTTATCGCTTAAACACAAATTATCGGTTGTAGGTGATGACAATGTATCTTTGTTTGTGTTTATAGTGTCGTTCAATGTGGAGTTGTGATGATGAGATATGCCTGAGGGGCCACTGTCCATGCCCCAGGCTCCGCGCCTCCCATTCACATTACACATCGATAATCTGGGAAGGGCAATATTTTTCATTTCTTGGACTTCTTTCTTTAAGTCCTCAAGTTCTTTAAGAGTAACATACGTTGCTTTAATGGCGTCCATATCAGTTTGTATCCGCATTGTATCCCTCAGCAGTTTTGTACAGTCCAGGTGATCAAATAATATTGGCGGTAATTTTTCTAACTGCTTGGCCACGAACACTGGAATTGAACTGGGATCTGCAGTTCTAAACACATTTATAATGTCGTTTATATCGCGCTGCTCTTTTTTGTCACCTCTGCGATTAACATTTGGTTTGTTCGTCGGAACGGCTTCGAATAGTAACGACTTTGAGTTTTGAATTTCTGCGGCGGTGAACGCCGACTTACACAAACGTACTAGGGTTTCTTCGTCTATCACCGATAGTTTATTTTGTATGTATGACAACATTTCATCAATAACGATGTTACAGTGATTACACTTTACTGTAGTCGACATTTTTACGACACTCACGCGCCGAACTAGACAAATCCACTAAAACAACTACGAGAGTAATGCGTGCGTCACCGCTGTGCGCTCGCGCGAGACTGTTAAGCCTTCTTAACCTCTTTAAAAGTCAAACTTTGCATCAATAATAACGAGCACTAAAGAGCAGAGTATTACAAAAAATTCTATGACCAGCATCTTTGAGCTTCTTATGTTTTAATAAACAAAAAATGTAGGTATGACAATATTGTACGTAAACAAACGCAATACTTCACGATCAAAATAGCAAATTACTCGTTTGTTCATACAATGGTAGTACGGAGCACTTAGTATATAACGTCACATACTATGCTCTGTTATAAGTCAATGTACCTAACACTAATGTATATGTTGGCAACACTGCTGTTCGGTTGTCATCTGTCAAAGGTCTTTGCATGTGAGAGATTAAAAAGAAACGGTTGTGTGTGGATTTATGAAAATAAAAATTAACTTTTTGCTTGCTAAAACCTCTTGTTTTACTTATATTTCATCATGCTCAATTACTATGGGACATTTTCAGGGCTCTGTCATGATGCTGTACTTTGAAACACATTTTTTGTCTGTTGTGTTGTTCTAATTGTAGTTCATCCATATACATGGAAAAAATTATGCGTATTATCTATACCGCAGCCACAATAACACCACTACTTGCTCTTTATATATGTGGTGTTGTGTTTCCTGGTGGTGAGTAAGAGGGGTTACTCCGAACTTCTTATCGTGCTGTCCCTCTCACACATATAGTGAATAACACGAGAGTGAAAGGACACGATACGATGTTCGGATTTCGAAGTTTGGAGTACAGGCTAAGAGCTCCCGAGGATGCGCTGTTGTGAGTGCGGGCCTGCAGAACCTGCATATCTCCAAATGTCAATACAACGAATCTTCAAGCCAATAAAGGATCGGTAACGCGCTTGAGATTTTTTTGAAGTAGCTAATGTCCATAGGATACGGCATCTGTTTACAATCAAACATTTTCATCAAACTTACATAAATTTAGTGAAAATTCAAGGGGGTTTGAAGATATTTCTATACCTACGGAGACACAAGGATTTCTATGCTTACGGATTTTCTTTAGGTAAAATACGAATAATAAGCCATGTATAAAAATGGGACTGCCGATGGTCTTTAACTGTAATGTCAGTGGCTATAGTTGAGTCGATCCAACACATTGTGTCTATAGTTATTCCCAGGCACCACTCACAGATTCCCAAACCCAAACCGTTCTCTTCTTTGGATTGGCTCATAATTACGGTATGTACTCAATACCACCCAATTTCTAAATGAAAAAAAAAACAAATAGGTGAAAAACCTAAATGCCGAGCCGAGATCTTTCTTTGCAAGAAAATAATGAAGAGAAAAGACAAGATGCGTGTCAATTGAAACAGAAAATCACTTATATTATTAGTAATTTTAACTGATAAGAAATCTTAAAGATCACAGGTTAATCTGTTATAATATAATATGCGAGCACTGGTCACTTTGACTCGAATATTAAACAGTTACTTAGTTTCCATCAAAGCAAACAGTCGACTTTAAATGTTTCCAACTAGAAAACTTAGATTGGCCAATGGAAACTTGCTTTGGTTAAGGGAATACATTAAAAGTACCTTGACATTTTGCAGAATAAATTTTAGTTTGTAAACTTTAATTGAACGGAACATGAGACGTTATTCACGTGTTGGTTGATATATAAAAGCATAAGTTACATAATAAAGTGTTTTCTTGAAGAACAGCATACGACAGAAAGCAAAAAAAAAATGGTTTATGCTTGTTGCACTACACATTTTGGAGTTTTACCTAAGAGTATGTAGCATAGCAACAGCATGCAACTGCTACATAATGAGAGGCATTAAGACACTAGTATGGTTTCATAATAAGATCACACGAGTATTTAAATGCCTAATTATGTATAGTTGCATACACTACTACATCCATATAATTAAATACTCTTTCATGTATTTCATGTGGGCGTGTTGAGCTGGTGTGCGCAATGTTTGGCGATCAACCCGCCACGCAGACGTGACGTCACGCCTGCGTGGCCTCGTACTACAGTTGTATGGAAAAAAGGGAAATGTATCGTTTTAGTCGGAAATATAGCGTTTATGTACGTAATTGCCATAAAATTTCTTTTTTATTGACACATGACAATTGGTAACTTTCAATTTACATCTTCCATTCCTCCATCTGGGCATTATTGCCCATCTGGGCAACATCACACACACACATTACATCTGTAAATCCACACTATGTTATAAATTGTAACATGAGTCATCATCCCTATTAAATTAAAGATTTTTGCACCTGACATCCATTAACACCGTCAATTTTCGGATGAATTTAAAAGCATCCAAAATCGTTGATCTGATCTTCGGGGTGAGTGTAATCTGATTATCTGTCGAGGGCTAATGGAGTGCGAAGCGAACTCGTAGTTACGATTGTTCATAACGAAACGGTATTAAAAGCTCTTCGTAGTTAATACTTTTTAGGGTACACTCGGAAATTCGGAATATCGGAAAATCCGGAATTGGATTTGATGAATTTTCTCACCATTGTGAACTTTGAGATTAAACGTACAAATCTTAAAGTTCACAATGTAAAAGTGAGAAATTGTTCACCTATCACCGGATTCAAACATTTTGTGAATAGATTTCAAAGTTATTGGTTTACCATCACGTGTACCCCTCCTATCCGGATTTTGGATTGACGATTGCTTCAACTGCGCCGTTAGCTGCGTTTGTGTACTCTCGTGTGGCTTACGTAACCGTTCTTATGTACGAAGACCCCTGCATGTGCACGCAGTGGGTACGTGAGCACACCATTCACATAATTGTAGCTGATCCGCTTCGCTGCTGGTGGTTGCGCTTTAAGCTCATCCCTTTCACCGTCCCGCTATGTACGTCGACATGGGTCATAGTTTTCAGTAGTTTTTTTCACAAGGGTGTTGGGGTGGATTTTTTTCACAAGGGTGTGGGTGATGTTGGCTTCTCCCGGGGGAAAGGGTGAATATTACTATTTTTATGTGGCACTTATTAAATCACGTATTTTATACTTAGGGAGTTGTCCACCTTGCTTCCGCTTACTCTCCTCTAAATCCGAGTAAAAGATGCGCTCATTAGCCATTCGACCCTCTGCCATCCTTCATGTTATCCAAGTGAAAACCTCACTTAGAGCAAGACTCGTGAAATTCAGCCAGAAGCAGCTGAATGTGGTCTAGACATTCCGCAAGGAATCACAAGTAATCTGCGTACTACCATCGCATTTATGGGCGCATACGACATTTGTATGCGCGCTTTGAACCTTGACGCTTTGATTCTGGGTAAAATTATACCTATTCAATTCATTAATTTGGCGCCCAACATGGGGCCATTAGTAAAGAAAACATCCACTTCTAAATTCTGATTAGTTATTTGCTTAAGTCGATCCTAATTCTTGTGTAATGGCCTCCAATGTGGGCTAGCGTTAAATATTATTACAATATTTACCCGATTACCGACAGTATTTTTTTGAAGAGCCGTCGGATTTGAATCCAAAAGTTCAAGATGTCATATGCTCTTTCTTTCTTTCTTCTTGCTGACAACCCAGATGTTTGAATATCGTTTTCTAACCGCAATATACCTATGTAGTTTTACACAACTGGGGTCTTACGGCATAAAATTATAGGTATTTTGTACTGATAAATATGAGAACCATTCTCATTTATTTTTATTTATTTATTGCAACCATGTTCGTTAAATACAGTAGATACATGATGATGATGATGTGATTTCAATTAGTAGAATGATATAGACATGGAAACCCTGTTAGGAAATAGCAAGTTGTCTTACGTACTAAATTGTAATAACAATTATACAATCACACTCGAATTACATTAAATAACATACACTATAATATTTCAATTCATAATATAATCCATTGTAACTAATATAAATATATTGACTATCTATATTATAGTTTATTGTTAACATTTTCTTAGAAAACTGTAGGGTTTTCTCATTATTGTTGAATTATTAATATTTCGCATTGTATTCCTTTGAACAGCTGATGACATCTATTTCATTTTGCGATAATGAAATAAATTAACTTTATTCTCCAAGTAGGCGGCAATGGCACTTTTACAAGTCAAAAACTACTAGTTTCTCTAAAAACCACTGCCCATAAGAGACGCCGAAAGAATCTCGACAGTCAATCATTTTCTCCCAAAATATGCTTATTACAATCATAATACTTAACCTGCTTAAGTAAGTCTGAATGGTAAACAACAAAAAAGAAACAAAAAATAAACTAAAACGAGGAAAAAGTAATAGGTATGTACAATATGCAGTTCCGCAAGAAAACATGTCGAAACCGTATATGTATTACCAAATACGACATAAGGAAAATAATAATAATGGAAAATACTTCCCCTAGACAGTAAATTAAATTAAATCGTCTGATATGCTTTCTTGCAAGTCTTAACTCTTCGTCTACATACAATGAAAATATACATGAATCTTTGCGCTATTTAGGTATCTGGTTTGGGCCATGTATCTCTGTCTGGTAGATAGTCCTCAACTGTATAATAAGCCTTTGACATAGATGCTTTTTTTAAAGTAATTTGATTGCTTAAGAAAAATAAGGTAAGCGTCCCAATTTTTAACACCTTGAGACCCAATAGTTGACAGCTACTGTTCGCCTCTAATAATAAGTGTCGAGCACTGATATACACAAAAAGTATTACTGTAACATCAATATTATTGACTGCGAATTTAATAGCTCCGACTTGTCACTGTAAGTGAAAACATCTTAACCAAGATTAACCAATGATATTTTTCGAATTCAAGTAACAACCTCATTTCCCCAAGTTGTTTTCGCATCCGGAATCCCAAATGTTTTCGAAGCAATAAAACGGACGTATCCGAATCGATTCATTAAGACTTAGAAATTTCGTAAGCGTAGCAATATATAAGGCTGGGGCTAATTGTGCAAAGCGCGTTAATTAGAAGTTATGGCCGCCGGGCGGCGACTAACGGCGCTTTTAGCTAATTCATTACGAGAATTCGACAATTGTTTTGTTACTTTTCGATGTTAGGTTTTAAAAAATACATACTATTATGGTTCTTGGGAAAATCATATAAAAATATTTTTTGGCGCCCAACGTGGGACCATAAGTAAAGAAAACGTCTCTTTGTACTTTTTTGTGTAATGGTTAGCAAATAACACAGGTGGAGCTGCTGGATAAAATATAGCCTTAGAACGTCCCTGAGTTTCAAAAGGTTAAAAAAATTTGAAATTCAATGAAAACGAGTAATTCCAGAGATTCGATCCCCGTAATATAGAAACGTAAAAAACCAACATTGTGATCCCTGGGCCATTGCATCCAGAATACTTTATACCGCAAAACGAGATAATAATATATATAGGTATCTCAACTCTGATGTCTCCATTATATTGGTTTTGAAATCGTGATAGAAATCACAGGGACATAAAAGTAGTAGGATATCAGTCTGTAAAATTTTAGTCAATACCGGCCTTTGGTTACTATGAAGCGTTTGTCTAAACTGATTTTCATTGGGCTAGAAAAGTGCATAAGTAGAAATGTCAAAAGCGGCAGTGTTGACTATTAAGTAGTATAGTTAAATTTTAAACATAGTATTGGTACGTGGAAATATTCAGTTACAATTTTATTATTATACAAACGTTAAACAAAAGCTCAGTACTTTAATGCCACGGAGCGCTCATGGCCCCGCGGTGCCGGTGTTCCACGTGAGTTATGCGAGAGTAAGCAACATCGGCCGGGGTCAACTCTTGGATGGCCGACCGCTTTGAGTGGTTACTAACTGAGTACTCCCGTGCTTTAGAAGGCACGTTAAGCTGTTGATCCCAGCTGCTGTCTATGACAGCATTCAGTAAGCCAAGTTAGGGGCCATCGATTGCCCACTCACTTGACGAGGGGGGTCGAAGTTACACCATGTCCGTAGTGAACATCGCTACCCTACACGTGACCCCAGGGTGGTGCTACAAGTGTAACAAACTGGCAAGCGTACTCTCTTCTCGAACATCTCACGGTTAGAAATAACTGAAATAACCATTCGTGAAATAAATTATAAGGACTTTAGGGTCAATTTTTCAATCGCCGGATATAATTATCCGTGAGTTAAAATCTTTCATTTCATCACTGTCACTTTCTAATGTAATATGAAAGAAAAGGACGGAGCTAAAATTTATCTGACAGATACTGTTGTGTTGTTGTTGTGTTGCCTTTGTACATGATTGATCTGTTTTTTTTTCTGTATAATTTATTTTACTTGTCTTGTGTACAATAAAGTATTTACATACATACATACTGTTATCTGGGAATTGAAAAATTGATCCTTAATGATTTAATTAAAAATAAATCGTATATTAACTTCGAGTATGTACAGTCGGGGAATTTAAATGTTTGTCACTTTTGGACTCTATACCGATTGTAATTAAATAGTGTCCAAAAGTGCCGAACATTCAAAATCCTCAAATGTCCCTACTCGTAGGTGTAATATTTCATAATCAACGAATTTTTATTCTGCACAAACTGCCTAACCGCATTCTTGTAATGATAACGTCTCACTTAGCTGTCAATTAGCATGGGAAATTTTCAGCACTATCTGATATTAGCATTAGTCAGCCGCAGTTGGCTCCATTAACACAATTGATGCTCTCCATAAGCAGCTTCGAATCATCGTGGTGACCATTAGGAAACTAGCCTATAATATTTGATACTTTTCTGAATACGAAAGTATTTACAAATAATTTTGTAAAACTCAGCAATTAAGTTTACTACTTGTTCTTCTTTTAATAGCTTTTAAAACTGTCGAGTTGTAGATTTGCAAAATGTTGACTAAAATTTGTTTTGGCAAAGTTATTTTAAAGACCTAAGTCACAAATAGGTAAGTATTCTCAAGTCATTATAAACGACAAAAAGTAGTACTATTAATAAGTTTGTATTAGGTGTTGCTTTCGTTTTTAAAAATATGAAATTATGTATATGTAGGCTAACATTCAAGAATACTAATATTATAAATGCAAAAGTGCGTCTCTCTGTCTGTCTGTTACCTCTTCACGCTTAAACCACTGAACCGATTTCTAGATGAAATTTGGTGTGGAGATAGATTGAGTCCCGATACATAGAATACTTTGCAACATGGAAATCATCCCTTAAGGGGATGGAAGTTTGTATGGAAGAGCGATGACTAGGTAAGCGCCTGATATGAAACAATGAAACAATAGCAATAAAATTCTATCGAGATGGACGAGTTCTACGCGGACGAAATTGCGGGAAAAAGCTCAGGCCTCTCAGAGCCTACCACGAACTGATAATGAAATATCTCCCCTCCGTTGCTCGACGAATTAGTAACTAAGCGCGACAGAGAGAGGTGTGATGAATAGTGGTGGAAATGATGAAATCACCGACGCGGACCGTCAATGGTGTATAAAAACACTCACGCCTGAACAAAAATGTTCCTAAGCTACATTATACTGATGATTAGGTATAATCCATTATAGGTACTAGAAACAACCAGTATCCAATTTATAAAACAAATCATCATTTCAAAGTGACTGTATCTCTAAGATTTCTAGTCAGTATTTCTAGTTGTAACTAGAAATCTAATAGATCTACCACTTTCTGCCAAGAAAGTGATCTACCAGTTTAGAATATTTACCACCCTATAATATATTAAAGTCGAAATGTGGAAATTCACTTTCTTGTCGTACTCTTATTTTGATTTTTATGTACAATGTTGACTTATTTCGAACATGAAAACATTATCTTTAAGCCCTTCGAGATTTTAAAATGGCGCATTAGAAAACGACACAATGTCGGGACATTCATACCGTCACGCGGTCATTTTTCATCCGCCATCTTCGTGCAAAGTCGGTCGGCGCCGCTTAAGTGGCAGACTCCTGCCTGGCTAAGTGCCCCACTTTATAATAACTTTAATGTTCTGTGTTCCGTTGTTTTCGTTTGATTTTTTCTATTGTGAGTGCCCACTGTCATTTTTTTTGTCCGATTGTTTCTACTATAATGCTTTTGTTTACCGGTAATTATTTGTCTACATCCAAATATCTAAACTTTCGAATTTATAATATTAGTATAGGAAGTAGGATAACCCGATGTAGAAAGCTGTACCTAATCACAAACAACCTGATTACCGTGTTTTGCTCAACGTAACTTCTTCTTCGATTTTACGGGTCCTAAATAACCGCAACGCAAATAGCACGTCAACAGACCAGATAAGGCTTCACGAGATCAAATCTCGAAATAGCATGAGAGATTTATTGTCGACCTGCCAACCACACAAGCAGACCTTAACGCTTTACAATAAGATACAAATTCCTTCATCAGCGTTCCGCGTGCACGCAGTGCCACCACGTACGTTGATACAATTTGTCAAATTCTCCGTAAGCCACTTTAAGAATTTAAGAAATGCAATATTGTTACGTCCTGTGCGTTTTGACGGGAAACAAACAGTTCTTGGGATGGGTTTGGACATGGACAGTGCTTTATTACGTTACTTCATGAATAATGTAGTTTTCAGAAAAGAAAACTCAGTCCCATGTAATTCTATTTTCTTTTTGTGCCGGTCAGAAATGTCGTACCAAGAACTTTATTAATTGTTTGTCACCATTTATCTTAATGTCTTTTATAAACCTTTTGACGTACTATAAATAATTGGCGCCCAACGTGGGGCCTGTATAGAAAACTTTCCGTTTGTACTATTATATTGTATGTTACAGTGATTGTATTATATAGGTAATATGTAATATAACATTAATTGTGTTTTCTGTTTGCTGGCTATAATAATAGTATAATATTTATTTATGTATCTTTATAACATATTAAGACATTTCATAGTTTTTATAATCTGCAAGCGTTGACAGACATGTGAATCCCAATTGGCGCTTAACAAATATCACTTTGAATTGTACACAGTTTTAATATAAATTAAGCTTTTTCTCATGTTATTATTCGGCTTTAATGACTATATTAAGTCCAAGAAACTGATTAAGTGTCTGCCCCTGCCAAAGCGGGTGCTTAGTGAGTACGCTAAGTACTATCTTAAAGGAGGTTTGAGACAATCGTCGCCTGGCGGGGCACGGTCCTCCTTTAGGTAACAAGTAACTGTACCCTAAGACTACATAATAGCTACAGAACTCTCCACAGAACAATAACCTACAGAATGCAGTATAAAATAGCGTTGGAATATAAAAGCCTCACTGTGCATGCAAGAAACCTAATGTTTGGCACGAAATCACATAAATAACAAAAAACCCTTCTCGTTATAGCATAGTTATGTCTATAAATATGACATTTATCTTAAGGGATAAATAGGTACCTACATAAGAATGAGGGAGATAATATTATTTTAGTAGTTATAATTGTTATGAAAATATATAAATTACAATAATTGTAATTCCATCTTTACTTATAACGAGCTTATTATTGCTTAATTTAGAGTATAGTCAAGTGCTAAACTCCTCTCAGAAATATGTACCAAAACCTTAATTCACCTTCATGATAGCCATGGGAGATATTACAGGGTACCACCCACCTAAATGTGGGTACAAATTTGTAGGTACCCATATTTTGGCACTTAACGAAAGGTGACATTGAGTTCTTATTTGTGCTGGTTACGAGTACTATTAACTTACTAAAAACACAAACGGCTTTGAAAGTACCAGCGCGACCAGGGATTGTTGAGCCAATCTTCGCAACTTGGACGTGTACCGCTAATCGGGATTGTCACGACATCGGTCATTACACACAGTTAGATTACAGACAATGAAAAGTGGCTCAAAAATCCCGGTTCGCGACTGTACCTATAAAAAGAAACCAGCTTGAATATAACTACTTAAATATGCAAGGCTGAGAATAATGTAACATTAAATCTACCTGAGATCACACGAATTCATGTCGTTAAGTCGATGTTCTATTCCGATTACCTAAATCGATACATTTCAGAACAATTTTCAGGCTGGATGCACACAACATGTCTAGACAATATCATCGAGTATTATATTCTGTCGTGAGCGTACTTTGCATATTAGCAATACGAAGATTTAATTTTGTTAGTTCCATGTTTTAGATGTAGGGAATCTAGGTTTCTATTTTCTAACTACATGTACGCAATAACACGTATAGGAATACAAGCAACTAAAGTCTTAGAGACACACCTGCGGGTCTATGATGGTCGCGTGATAGCGTGATAAACGACAAGATAAAGAAAGCATCTGTCACTTTCTAATACCATTCGAAATAAACTGACAGATGCTTTATCTTGTCGTTTACCACGTTATTGCGCGATCATACTACGGGGCCGGATGCGTAAGCGCAGACGTGTATGTGCGCGTGCGCGTTCCGCTGGGTTATAAAGCATGAATGAATCCTCATCAGACAAGAGGATTAGATAGGAGGATTAGCGTATCACCAAGGACTTATGATAGGCCTACTAAATTTAAATGTATCAGAAGACGTGTGGATGTAGCATAATTCTGAAATGTCATAATTAGTCATGCTTATTTGTATTATTTGTCACCGGCCTGTGTCTCAAAGCGTCATCAATGTATTCAATACATTGACACGATGAGGGACTGGAGATAACACATTGTACCCCATTCCCAAGTGTGTTGGTGTCTATGATTGCATCTCTTTCGCACATCTTTGTATGTGTATATTGCTGGCTCCAGTCTTATCCTTACTTAATGGTCCATGCACGCATCACGCAAGCTGTTGATGACAAGTCGCGTCACGTGATTCCTGTCTCACTCGAATTGTGCGATTATAAAAAAGGAGGGTATTTTTTTCCTGTCTGTCGTTGCATTGTAACAGCAGTTACTAGAGCCCTTAATAATAAAGTTGTGTCTGCGACTCCGCCTGCGTACGCGCACCAGTCACAGACACAACTTACTAACTGTACAAACATATACATATAAGTATACTTAAACGATAGATTGATCGCCAACTGCAAGGTTCCTTTTCTTAATACTACGTTTTTTTTTTCAATATTTAAAATCTTCTAAACAAACGAATAACATCACAAAAAATACGTTCAGAACAAAACTTAATTTGTGACTAAACAAAACAAGCGTTTCTTTTGTAACATGTTTCATAATTTAAATTTACTTTCCTTCCAACGATACCTCTACTCCATAATAAGAGATACAGGTACAAAAAGAATTAAAAAATACATGAAGCATTTATCATATAAACACAAAAGCAGTGCACAAAACATGTTGATAACGTCATGCCATTTTATAATAGTTGAGACAAAATTCGGTTCGGAATAATTCGGTGCATTTTACTGCATCTGATACGTCAGTGAAAGCCCGGGGTTACACGGAAAATTAAACACAATTCTATGTGGAGATATGAAATAAAGGCGAAATTTCTTTGACGTGAAAAAACCGAAGCGATAATATTTTTTGCGCTCGCTGTGCCTTATCCGACGATTCTGACGTGCTCGAAAAATAAATTTTTGCAGGTATGCACAAGCTTGAGTTTTAATTGCATCGTTGATAAGTTTTGGTTCTCAAGCGATGTGCGATTGTCATAATTTTATAGTTGATAGTGTAGATACTCCTTGTCAACACGAGTACAAAGGCTATCCGTTTTTAATATTTTGGCTTTTGTTTTAACGTTGTGTTGGGTAGACCAGGCCATGAGATGTTCTGGTTCACAGTAAAGTAGCTGAAGGCATTGGCTAGTAGCTCGTCAAAACAAACACGGGTAAACATTAACGGAACCGTTAATTAATGTTTGTATTACATTACAGTAACGCTGCTAACGAAAACCACAATTTTTTTTTTTCTTTATTTAATTTTTTTTTATTGGGGAAAAACAGATACAGGCCGATGTAATAGGACAAATCAGTATAAATGAAGTATGTATAGTCTGTATCCTAAGACAATTCCCACTAGGATTTCACACATATACATATATAATTTGAAGAAACTGTTAATGTTAATTTATAGTAGGTACCGGCAGCGGTCATCCCAGCATAGATAAATAGTCAAACTTCCAATCAATAGATTTGAATCTTAAGGAACATCATCCGCAAGGGAATTGTGTAACTTTTCTGATTAATTTGAAATAGGTAGGGGAAGTGTTGCCTTTTCAATACAAAACATATTAAGTGGTGCATGATGGTTACGATTTCTCGTTGTGATTTGAGATGTTGGTGCTTTTCATTAAAATAAGTCGGAGTCTTCGAGGTAGACCTCGCTACACGCCTTCTTAACCTTTATTCATAATAGTTCGTCGAACCAATTTTACTTAAATTGGCGCTGAAACGTTTATACTTATCTGTCACTTTTAGTTACCCAGGGTTTGTTAAGTTTTATGAATAAGCGGGTAAGCCACTGGAGGAGGAGAGCAGAGAGAGGAGTTGAAAGGTTCGTTGAACGAGCAATTGGTACCTACTAACCGCTGGCTCAGTAGCAGCGATTGGCCGCATATGCGACTGGGTCGCAGGTTTGAAATGTGCTCGGCGCAATTTTGTTCGCCGTTTTGTTTTGTTTGTTACAAAATAAATATACACACATTTGTGAAGACAAATATAACATCTGATTACATCCGAACGCTCTCCCCGCGTATTTAAACAATCAACGCAAACATTAAAGATTTACAACATTGATAAATTCTTCCCTCTCAATTCAATTTATCAATCACACTTCCTTCACAATAGGCCAGGAGCGGACTCCAAATGGTCGAGAATCGTTGAATTAAAGCTGAGCAATCCATTAATATCGAGATATGAAGTGACTCAGCTTCTTTTGAAATATGAGACCGATAATGTTTTTTTATCCGGATCGATCCGGAATGAACAACTTTTATTGGACAGATTAAAAGCTTTCGAGAGGATCGCTTGGACGACCTTGTAAGTCGACAGCCGGGGAGATTTCCTAAAGAGTTTATTAAGTTTAAGTGCTGTTTAAATGTTGATGTTGAATACGATGTTGTTTGAATGGGAAACATATTTTAATGTACTGCCTGCTGCCCTTAACGGAAGAATATTGAAAAGGAAGTGATGTTTCCGTATTAAAAAATATACATTTATGTAGTATTTATGTCAGTTAACTAAATAATAGCAAATGAATACTAGTGGGCACTATCATACAAGTTTGTATGGATGTAAAAGTGTTACACGCGGACAATGCTACGGGCAGGAGCTAGTAATTCATAAACCATACACAAATAATTTAAATCTGTACTAATTGATGCGGTTGAGGGAATTTCAGTGAGGATAGAAATGGATTACCTCGTGGTTGATGCTGGTGTTGTATCAAGGTATCTGGTGCAGTTTCTTCAGCTATCCTGACCACGTATATTTATTTTTGATGGATTCACTACCCGCAAGTGGGCGAGTTTTGGTTTTAGTTAGTTTGTACGAGTTTGAGAGGTTTATTTGAGATTTTTATAATTTTTGCGGTAGAGATGCGCGCGCGATTTTTGAGTTTTTTGCATCAATCTGGCGACTGTATGTGACGTCACAGGTTGGTCGGCGCCGGAAGTATTGTTGACAACTTGAGGTAAAAGGAAAGGATGCGTTTGGTAAGGATATTTTCAGGAACTAACTATTTTTTATTTACATTTTATAGAAAGTGTGTGATGAGATGAATTGTGTAGGTGTATGTTTTTTATTTAATTCGGCTAAACTAATTAACCATAATAAAGTAAGCTTTGTAATTATATACTAACATTCACATCTAAGAGCAGACAAGTAAACTATTCGAATCACTCTAGAAGTAACAACTCATGAAAACATAAATATATTGATAATGCATAATGGTGAAGTTCGTAGCTATGTTTTTATTTAGATATGTAATGTATGTATTGATCGACCTACATAAAACACTCTAGAAACATCTCTCATTTAAGGAGGTCGATTATTACTGAAAATATATTGTGATCCCCCTCCTGGATATTCATCATCGTTTTCTCCCATAACCGCGCCACGCCATTCACCCCGATCCTGAACTAATTTTATCCAAAAGTGACCCGAGATCTTCCTAATGTTATCAAATCATCGAGCTGGTTGACGTCCCCCAGAAATCCACTTCCTAAAAAAGGGTAAAGAGAATCATATTTAACTCAAGTTTCGTAAAGAATTTATGAACGATTAACCACATTATTTTAAACGTTTAAAGAGCTTGATAAGGTTGACGTAGATTGATAAAGGACTAAAGGATCCGGCCCTTCTGATCACAAGGTACTTTGTCTTTGTGTGGGTACTCAAAGCAAATATGACTTTGTTCTCCGTTTTTCCAACACTGAAATGAATTAAGAATATTCGCTTACAGAAAGAATGAATTAGAAGACAAGGTCTTTGTGTATTCTCGATTTATGATTTTTCTTGATGATTACCTCATTATTTTTACGAAAGGGGACTGAATTAAGTATAAGTTATTACATTTATTTATTTATCAACGTTTCAGATGTGTCACAATATCGTAGGTCGCTAGAAAAGTTCTGTAAAAACGGATTTAATTACTTTGAAGCGTTCCTTTAAGTAATGTGTATGATTTGAATCTATATATTTCGCGATTACTTAATACTTCAATTTGAGTGCCTTAGAACGAATCATGCTATTCTAATGTGGTAAAAATTACCAAACCGAATTTAATAATAATTACGAATATTTACCACATTACAATGGTACGCTTCGTACTAAGGCACACATCACCCATCCAAATTCAATAATAATTACGAATATTTACCACATTACAATGCCAATGGCACGCTTCGTACTAAGGCACACATCACCCATCCGAATTCAATAATAGTTACGAATATTTGGGTGGATCAACTTTTTTTCTGTTGTTATCTTGACCCGTTGTCCAAAAGACACTAGTAGCGCAGTTTGTTCAATGAAATGTTGTATTAAGTTCTACTGACATGCTTAATAGATGGACCATTATGGAAATAGCTTTTAAGTACCACAAATGTTTGGTAAACTTAAATAGCATAAAATAACGATTGTATTCGAATTTTGTCCCCTGGACAACTAGACGTAACCACGGCAACGAGTGGCACTAAAAAGTTGATTCACTCATTTACCACATTACAATGTCACGCTTCGTACTAAGGCACACATCACCCATCCAAATTCAGTAATAATTACGAATTAAGTACCTACGTCGAGTAGCTGTCAGTAACATTTCACATAATGTAAGTTTCAGTAGTAGTGTAGTTTCAATCGAACTGTCGTTTTCTCTTACAAAAAACTGACAAGTATTGTAAATTTGAAACGCGACTTAATCAACCATCAGAGCAACGCATAGTTGTATTACCTAGAAGGTTTTGTAATATAATAACGTTGATAAGTAGGTATCTTACTTTTCCCAATTCGCAACGTGTCGAAAATATATTAAAATACACTTTATTTAATACCTCAAAAAAGAACCCAATACAGAATTTAAAGCTTAACGCCAGTTTTGTAACTAAAGAGGCGATCATGTCCAGACAACCTTTGCGTAGCGGATTAGTATTTGTTAATTAAAACGATGGTAACTTTTTTCACCTTTTTTTAAAGGCTGTGAGAATATATATATATATATATATATAGTCCTCGCCGTATCCGGGGACAGCGACTCCGTCAACTGTTTTTGTTTTGGAATATTATTATAATTGTCGCGCCTGTCAGCTTTGGTGAAATAGGGGCCTGATCTCTGGAGAGCTCAGAGAGTAGCTAGTAGGGTTCGATTCCCGTCTTACGCCGCGTGCGAGATCACGGTCCATTTTTTTTCTTTGTATTTGTTCTCTGTATCAAATGTTTAAAACGGTGGTATACGTGGGACCCTTAATTCATGGATCACCCTTAATGCAACTCGCACAAAGTTTGACAAGAATCTATGATGACAGCTGCCGGTGCCATATTTAACGTTAATCGGTCTGTAATCGTAAGTTGGTGTAACCTGCCCTAAATCACGAGAGTTCACTTTAAAGAGACAGATATAAAGTATGCTCAATTACGTACCTAAACCCCACGCACGATCTCTTTTTAATTCAGGAGACTTTTAAACTTAATTTCAACCATTTCAAGTTGTTGCGTTTCAAACTTTTGGCATTTTACATCAGAAATTCGGATGCCAAACAGTTTGTTAGATAAATTCAAACAGGCAATAACATTTTGCTTCCGGTCCTTATTAATGCTAATAAATTGATTTTCAAATGGCATATCTCAAAAGCGAGGGTGAGTTGAAATATTCAGGAATTTGTATTTCATTAAATTTCTATTAGATGGTCCCGCGGCTCCCCTACTTAAAATATTATTTAACGGATTTATTTGTATGAATGTAAATTTAAAGTTATGTCAAATAATAAATTACTTACTAATGTTTTATTATTTATTTTATTTTTCTTCCCTGACCTCTTTAATTTTTTCATTACATTTACATTTTTGTAATTATTATTGTTATGTGTACTCAACTCCATATGTATATTTTTTATTATTATTTAATTATACAATTTATTATTCGGTTTGACAATTATACATAATAACTCATAATCAATTAATTTTAAGTCAATGACATGGAATGAAAAATCAAATATTGCACGCCATATTCTCGCTGATTGTGACGAGCGAAATCAATCTACCTTTATAATTACTCACTTTCATGCAACAAACTATTTGTATATTTTGCACATCGCCACGGTGAATCTTTCATTTTGTAGTATATTTATTAGTTGATTTTTTTGTATGGTCTGCCATGATGCTTGTTTCTGCAGCTGACTGTATTCATTCAGGATAAATATACACCAGAACCAGATTCTCTCTCTCCTCCCCTCTCTGTCTCTCTCTTTCTGCATTATTTTAAATCCCAAAATCCAGATCCACAATTTTCAAAACCAGCATACAAAAACTGAAATACAAAATCTCCCTCATATTATTTTTCAGTTTATGTTTGACCCATATCTCTCATATAATAGCAGAAGCATTACCGAAGCAAGATTAATATAGTCAGCTCCCTTATATGTCAATATCCAATCCGCCGAATAATATCGAGTGATTTCGCGGCGACAAAGCCACCGGTACGAATCGTCGACAATAAGGCAACCGATATTGACTCCACACAATACCCGGGCTTTACAACCCGAGCATTAAAACCGGGTATAAACTGGCCAGGTATTAAACCGGGTCCGGGAATAAACTGGTGCCCGCGGAGGTTAATTAAACGGGTCGCTTTACAGTCAGTCTGTGACTTTTTTCAATTGATTTGCTGAGTGATGGGAAAGCTGTATGAGGGGGATAAAAGGCCTTGCCGAGCGAGAAATTGCAAACTTATGTTGGATTAAATGTGACAGATAAATGAGGTCGGAAGGCTTATATTTCTGTTTATCGTGTAAAAAAGACGTTGACTTTATTGATATACGCGATTACTTTAGTTAGAGAGTGTTATTATTTTAAACTTTAAAATTTTGGTTTATGTCATATATAAATCTACAGTCACAAAAACGTATTACCGATATAAAATAAAACATTTAAATTCGAACCTCTGCCAACTTTAAAAACTGTGGAAGTTAAAACCGATACGTGAATTTAATTATAAACATGAACACGGTACCTCGCGTATATCAACTTTATCACCCGGCCCGGTGACGCCATGCCATCCATCATTCACGGGGCAACGACCTCACCCATTGACTTAGATCCGGTACACCCGGTTAAAAACTTAGTGCCGGATAAAAAAGTAGAGAATTGTCCGTGTAATCAATTAGAAACGGGCTATAAGTTGTTATTTGTGGTTGCCTTTTTTGTTATCGTTTTTTTTCTAAAATGTTTTATTCCGTAGAATTTGATTTCAACGATTTTTTTGGGGGAGGCCTATGTCCAGCAGTGGACGCCTTTCACCTGATATGATGATGATGATGGTGATTTTTTTTTGCTCTGTAAGCTGCTAACGATTGAAACTCTTAAATGAAATATAAAAACCAGCAGCTTTTTCTTCATTATTCGGATTTTTGATATAAATTATTCGCTTATATTCATCACGCTGTATTTGTCACGATGTAGTTGCATTATCTTCAACAGAATCTACAAAAGTAATAAACAATAGATAACATTAAAGGTAATGAAACTACCTTTTGCGGCGTCCAAGTGCTGGAATGATCTTCCCCCCCTATCCAAGGAGCGTCTAGCAAGTATATCTTTAAGCGCAAGCTTAAGGGTTATCTGTTGACGCTCCAAAAATCTTATTCCTAAACCAACCAGCACTTATCCCAACTGTGTCGCATTTTTTCATGTGTTTTTAATTAATTTTAATTGTTTTAAAGCTGTTACTTGTTTTAATTTTATTTTTTCATTTCGGTCTGTATCCCCCCACTGTTGAGTAAATTCCTCCTCATGTTCACACCAATTTTCCCTGTTTTGAGATAGTCTCATTCATATATATAACATTCATCATTATAATATGTATATATACCTTTCCTATATAGTATGTTGTGTTGCGTTCCATGGATCACGTACGGTGCTGTCTGAAAACCAGCGCTGCAGGTGTCTGACACCTCGGCATAATGCTGAGACAGCAACCGATTCACTGCCGCGAAGACGCACTTTTTAATTATATGTTCATGTATTGAGTCTATTATATTTGTAACGGTGTGTCTTTTGGTGCAGTGAATAAATGCTTTCTTTCTTTCTTTCTTTATTACTCATATCTAATAAAAGTCCTCTAAATCTTTCCCCTGTGTCGGGCTGCCCACGAGGCTGGCTACATCCCCCCGCTGGATGGCTATTGCCTATCCTTGGTATTGTATTTGTTACCCCCACCACATGTGACTGTCACATCTCAAAATGCATTTTACTGATATCAAATCTCCAGTACAATAATATCACAATATTTGCTTTTTGTTACAGGTTTCGGTTGCAGCCATGCGTTTGTCCGAATAAAATAAATAAAACAGTTAAAATGCCCGTGCTAATGTGAGTGAAAATTACCACTATGTGTATGAAAAGTGCGGAAATCTCACGGGAATTTAAATACAAATAAACTAGTACATTGAAAAAATGGGGATGTGTGAGTTAGCACTGGTTCTACTACTGGGCTGGATAACAGGTAAGACAATTCCTATATATATGTATACGTATATATAATGTATATTTCACATTTCTTAAAGATAACTAGCCAATAAAATAGCCAGTAATCGGTAAAATACCGATGTAACTGTGAACATAATGTCGCAATACCATTAATATCAATTCGTATTTAATACCAAAATATTTATTTTATTAAGTGTGGCGGTTTCGTTTAGACCCCACTTTACACCTGCGCATGAAATAGCGCAAAGATACGAAAACAAGTTTCTGCAAATATTTGTAAACATTGACTCACGGAGAAAACAATTGAGACATTAAATGGTATTTCGCGATGGTTGGTACAATACATATCTGTAAGTAATAACCTATTGCCATCAATAACTACGGAAAATATTTACGGAAGATTTTTTTTTCTTATGGTACTGAATTTTTCCTCCCGAATGTGTTGAAAAACGTCATATGAAACTCGTGAGGCTAATCAATACCTATAATCTCGGCTCCCTTTATCGCGCTCGACGTACGGCTCACGCGAGTAATAGGTACTGCATATAGTGTAATTATCAACCTACCTCACTTGTATTATAATGTACTTTTGTCTTTGCGTTGTTAATTCTTTCACTTACCGGTATGTAACCCTCAGCTGTTATCTTTTTTTCCGTATTTAAAGACAAAAGATCACAACATCCTAATTAACGCTGATGTATCGAAATCTTATGTTATATGAATATTAATTTGTACGTAGGTGTACACTGTACATGCAAGCGTAGATTCATCTTTTTTCCATTCATCTAAGATCACGATGCATGGTGGCTAAATGTAATTTCAGTTTTATGTGTTAGGTGAATAATCGTTTACGAGCAATACGAAGGGATTATTATTCTCTGGTTAAATCAACCAACAAATAAACATACAAACTTATAAATCTGAGCCACAAAAACAAACTAGTAACACATTTAAAACATTTTCCACATTGTTGAACCGCACGAAAACACAAAGTAAACATGAACATAGCGAAGCGAGAACAGTAGGTAACCCATTACCTTGCAGAAAAAGCACTGCATTATTATTTATTTATATATTGTTTGTAAGGCTACTTTCGCATTGGCCAGTATTGTATCAGTAAGCTGTTAACTGACAGTCGAGTCAGTACAGACTCGGTACTGCACCCCTCTTTTTAAATACGTGTTTTCTGATACCCAGAAGAAGTGCGGTAAATGCGAAGTACCTACTTACTGTACTCATACCACCCCGACTCTACGCAATATACTTACTACCGTGCGAATGTAGTAAAAGTGAGGAAATCTGGACCACATCAGTAAAATCGCGGTAAATTAGAAAATACCGCATACAGATTGAACCCTGACAAGTCAGATAGTCTTTTAGAATAGAATAAAAAAATATTATCAAACAATATAATGAACAGGTAGGAAACACTACACATAAATATTAACAAATGTAAAACCACGCACATTGTAGTATGACAATAGGAGTGAAATCAGCGTATGCGATATACTGAATGCACACAACGCTGGTTTTCAGTTCCCCCTAATGACAACTGGTTCAACAAATTAACAAATTAGTGGGTGACTAGATTAACTACATTGCTTCATAGAAAAAAAAAACAGGAAAAAAGTGAATATAAGTGGGCTTTTTGTCCTTTATTGACTTGAAACATTTGCTGTGCTGACACCTAGAAACAGATGCAGGATTCCTCACTTGGACCTGACTGTGACTTTATAGGCCGGACCCAATAAAGCGATAGGAGTGCGCGGCTGGAGAGTAGCCTGGGGTAGATCCAGTAGAAACTTCTGACACGACCACGCGGGTGGTTTACACACTGCAATACTCTAAGAGTTTGCGCTCCAGTGAGATTGGTTGAGCGGCTGCAACCAAATATGAGGCGTGAGTGGAATCGAGCTACTAGATCAAAACCATCCTTAGGTATTGATGTACAGACAAAGAAGTAGTGATATTATTTTTAGACACCATAGAAAAGTGATCTCTTCAAGGCCAACCGCGAATCGAAAACGAATTTCGCTCGAGTATTTCACTCTCTGTCACACTTGCACATTTGAGTGTGTGAGAGAGAGATATATTCACGAACGGGCCTCAGCTTTAACGTAGCCTAATATAATTACTAAGCATATTATTAAAAGAAGGGACCTCGCCGAGTTTCTTACGCCGGTTCTTCTCGAGGCAGAGGTTTAATTGAAGAATAAATGATTTCATTTCATTTCATTGAAAAGGCTTCATTAAATGTCATACCATAAATTACACTTACTTTTCTCTATCCACTATGACAATGCTGTACATAAACACAAGTATCCGAGCTAAGAGACACTGTTTAAACAAAGATTAACTCTAATTGTTTTATTCAGGATTTATGCCTTGGACCGGCTCCAGGGGTTGAAAAATTAATCAGCTAAAAGCCTTTTTACTTCGTGGATTAAGAAACGAGTTAATTTATAGCAGATTGAAGCATTTTAACTTACTTTTAATTCGGTAGCGTTTGAAGTCTTGCATTTTGAAGCTTGAGTAAAAAGAGTTTTACGTAGGTATGTCAGTACAATATAATACAAATAGCAATTGGGTCATTGTCAGTTGTAAAAACAAAAGTTGTCCACCCGGTGGTCAATAGTTAACGGCTTATGTACATATAAGTTATGTTTTTATTACATGGATTTATAGCAACGGAGACACTGTTTATGCGGGTTACTAGACCAATCCAAAATTAAGCTTTGTGAACTTTTGATATATCCACCGAAAAGACGCGAACCTAAATCTGTCAGGGTCGATTTTATAAAGATCCGTTAGACCTTATGTCGGTTTGTTATGTCAAAAAATGTACTGAGTTACTGAAATTTGATCTGAAATTTGGTCTAACGGATCTTTATAAAACCCGGCCTCAATGAGCCAATTAAATCAATATATTTTTTCATATATTTTGTTGACGGTGTCTGCATATAGAATTGGTGGCTAGATTCTGAATAATATTCAAGAGGATGTTGTTCTGAGCATCAAATGTAGACATATATACATATGTATAAACGTTATCATATTATGAGCGCGCTTAGCATGCACAATACAGCGAGTGTAGGGTTTCACACGCGATACACCGACCCATTTAGATACCACGAACGCTGGCCACGTCCGATAATACCAAGGGACAGAATGGAGATTATTAAAGATATATTATATGCGAGTATAGTACTCGGAAATCACACAAATTCAACGATCGGCGAAATTGTGGGGAGCTCCCGGTTGCTGTGTTGTGAAACCAACTGATCCTCAAGCCAATAAAGGGTTACCAACACGCTTGTGATTTCGATTTATTTATTTATTTAAACTTAATTGCACAAAAAGAATATAAGTACAAAGGGCGGTCTTAATTCTATGAGGCATTCTCTACCAGTCGACCATAGGACCAAACAGAAACTAGCAAATGTGGGTGCAATGAGAAAATAATTCATAAAAGTTAAACGATTTCGAAAGAATAAATGAATCGATTGTCAATAAGCTACGGTATCCGCTGTAGCTGTATTTTATATAAGAAAACCGGACAAGTGCAAAGACTATATTTTTTAATGATTTATTTATGAATGTAGAGTTTTAAATATAAAACTCCCGTGAGTTTCAGCCATATTGAAATATGTTTATTATATCTCAACCCGTTTGTTATAAATATAGAGTTTTCAGATTTTTCCCTGTACATGTAGTATAAGAATACTTGCCGAAATTCATAATTCTAGGTCAACGGAAAGTACCCTATATATTTTGATTAACTTGAGAGTGTCGAAAATATACGTTTTTTGCGGCATAAACTTCCTTATCTTTTTTTACGTTAACTTAGAAGTTTGTTTTTTTACAGCTTCAAGGGACTGTAGACTTAAGTAATTTCAACTCGATATCTCTTCACGTTCCCGAAATAAAGGGTCTTGACAGACAGACGGACAACTAAGTTATCCTATAAGGGTTCCGTTTTTTTCTTTTTGAGGTACGGAACCCTAAAATTAACTAAGCGAGGTGCTAGCACAAAGAAATGACATTTATGACAATAACGACATTAAACAGTACTACGAGGATGAAAGTTAGTAAGATAAACGTCCCAGAACTCGACACCCTAGTGTCCATCATGACATCATGACATAAGATTGAAAATCGTATATGTATCGTATAATGTCTTAGGTTACTGTCGAGTACGGGGACGTTTACCTTACCATTATTAACGTAAAGCCTCCATTACACTACGTCGTTCACTTATTGCGGTCGCTGAATTCATTTTCAACTACTTAGGCCATCAAACGTCGTCTGCACATTAGTCTGTCCGCCTACCTACAAGCGTTGGCAGCTGTCAATCGCCGAATGCGGCCGACTAACGTGTTCTTTACACTTTTGCGGCCGCTGCATGCAGCATGCGGCGAACGACGAAGTGTAATTGCCGCTTAACGTACCTCTTAACACATTCTTTATATTTATCTGTGTATAGCACTATACGTATTTGACGTTGGGTCCTACAGAAACGTGTTAATATTCCTTCATTCAAGCAATCGATTAGAGCGAAACTTTAGTTAATAAATAAATAATAAATATTAGAGGACAATCTTACATAAATCGAACTAGCCCCACAGCAAGCTCATGAAGGCTTGTGTTATGGGTACTAGACGACGATTTATTTAATAGGTATAAATACTTAAATACATAGAAAACATCCAAGACTCAGAAACAAATATTCATGCTCATCACACAAATATTTGCCCTGACCGGGATTCGAACCCAGGACCGTCAGCTTCACAGGCAGGTGCTAGTGTACTGACCCACTAAACCGGTCGTCAGTTATTACTAATAACAGATTTCCTTCCCAAACGAGCCCCATATTAAAGATCGTGTACAATATTCCAGGCAAAAAGTAAATCTACAAAAAAAAAATCTAATATCAGATATTCTTGGCTGTCTTCAAATCAAATAATTCGTTATATTGAAGAAACTTCTGCCAGAGTTACGGAGTGACTTTCCCTGACCCGACGTTATTAGTATTATTCGGGATACGATTTTCGACTGAATTTACCAAGACCCATGCTTCATCAATGCTTTTATGAAAGCTAATAATCTTTCGTCTCTATGTTTGATATACATTGAACGTGGAGTAGTTCTTCAGAAGTTTTTAATTTTGTTAAAATTGACGTTTTAATTTTCCTAATGCAATTTCCCGAACGATTTTTTTTAAATGGATTATTTTGATATCTAATCTTCTTCTCGTTGTGCCATATCCTCAGCGGATGTCGACTACCATCCTTCGGAACTTGATTCTATCTCGTGCCAGTCTACGAAGACTGGCAATGTCATTAATTTTGGACCTGCAGGCTAATCACGTAACTTTATGTACTAACGGTAGATAGATTTTACTGTCAATTTTCGACCGTTCGAACGCCTGTCAAAAATTCGCACCAGGTAACTTTATGTACTAACGTTAGAAACACCGTTTCGTACCGTACCGTTCACAAGGTGAATGAGATTCGACGTTCTGTTATTGCAAAGGTGATCCAATGAACGAATGGTTGTTCCTTCCAATGTTTTGCACAAATTTACTATCATAATAACCCAATTCAAATCACTTTATCTAAAATTAAGGAAAAATGTGATCTTGATAAATGAACACGAGTTATTATATTTAAATCACAAATACTAAACATGCAACCGATAAACACAAAACGCATTATTACAGAGAGAGTATGACAGAAAGACAAATGTAAATGTGACGATGTAAAACCTTTGTAATATTTTAATTTTTTTTTTTTAATAAGTCTTTAAATAATATCGGTACAAATAAATATAACAATTTATATTGTATGATTTAATAATATTTATTTTAAAGAACTAAATGCCATCTAATATCGAATAGGAGAACTTGTTGACAGTTAATTCACTTGCATTCCATAATATTGACATCTAGTATGCAGTAGGAGAACTATCAGGCAGTAAAATAATGTTGGCTATACACCGAAGCCTAGACCCGCACCGAATTATAAAATGAAAAGTGTGGTGAAATTGCATTATCATAACAATATTATTATTGCAATAATCTTATATCTCATAGTCTTTCAAATCAGTCCAAAAAGGTTCAAATTTTAAGAATTATAGGCAAAACCTGCCTATTTTAGTTAACCGTTTAATCGCCATGCGTCATGTATGGCAGGGATCCCTACAAACAAACTCATTTTCCATAAGAGATTGTATATGAACTTTAGTGTAAAGCACGAAGGTCACTTTGACAACGTACGTGACACCACACCACACCACACCACCAGGTAAGCAGGTAACACCTATAGGTGTTTTTGTCATATCAAGAGGGTTAATCTACCTACGTCCCCAAACAGAAATGAAACGAGCATTTATATTTCCCAAATTTAATACATAATAGCTCTGGACGTGGCGTGCCAATGCCGTGCCAATAATGGGTGCCGGGCCTAAGGATTTGACAAACTTCTGACAAATTGAAGGTCACACTGTAGGCTTGCCTAATTATTGCTTCATGACTTTACTTCGT
This sequence comes from Epiblema foenella, assembly GCA_963556455.1. NCBI lineage: Eukaryota > Metazoa > Arthropoda > Insecta > Lepidoptera > Tortricidae > Epiblema > Epiblema foenella. The sequence goes on from OY747105.1 coordinate 5,582,878, forward strand.
AATGGTCCATAATGATAAACTAAAAATCATTCTTTGCCCGTGGCCCTACACCGTTAGTCCTAATAATTGTACCACAGGTAATTTTCTTTGTCCTTGGTTCTATCAGTCTGACCATATACACCTAGCATCCTCTTCTCCAATATGTTTGACTGTCTGTTTAACCAGTTGAACATATTGTATAACTTTCCTTCAATTTTTAAAAAGTAGTCGAGCAACTTGTTACTTAAAAATGCAATAAGTTCAATTACAGTATTATGACGTTAAATAAAATGAACTATTCTTACGATACATTTCAAAACAATAGAGGAAAGTTGTCCAATATGTTCAACTGGTTAAACAGACAGTTTAGTATATTGGAGCAGAGGCCTAGCATTACCCGTATTCCATATATCTCTACCACTACATTTACCCTGGTAGCTTACCGTTAGATTTCCCTCCTTCCACTTGGTGCCCAAGCCTATGATTCCATGGGATTGCAACGTAATGTTTTTGTCGCTATGCTCCCATGGTATCATTAGATGTATTTTGATGCCGTTTGGCTGCCATAACATCCATTGATAACTAAATATTTTTCCGTCATGCTTCCATGCAACTGCCCTGTGGGATCCAGCGGTGGTACTTTTCCTCGTCTCTCCCAAGCCACTGCCCAACGGGATCCAGGGATAACGTTATTCCTCCTGGTTCCCATACCGCCGATTTTCCCTCTTGGCTCCCATACTGCTGCTGTTTGGGGCCCAGGAATTTGTTTTCCTTCTGGCTCCCATACCGCCCACCAGGGTAGGCAGAGGTGGCTGTATGCCAGATATACAATAGCTTCGACTACTCCTACTACTGATATCTTTATATGAAAGTAAGGGAATGAATATATTCCTGGATGCTATTGAGCTGTGGCGTAGCTTGGGAGTGGGAGCAAAGATATCTGGGATACCAGTATGCAATAAGTTCCATCCTATCCTTACCTGTGATTTCTAACATCTCCCCCGGAGGGTCGCTACAAATGAAACTACTGACGTCCACCTACATCTGTTAAGGGTGGTCGTTATAAAAGTAGTTCGTTTGACGACCATCCTTAAAAAGAGGTGTAGGCACGACGACGAGCGAAGCTAGGAGGAGTGTTCGTAAAACTGTGCGACCCGACAAGTTGCAAATAAAATGGTCGTTAGAAAAGACTGTTCGGTTCAGGTGCTTCGCCGGCCGCTGCCGCGGCACGGTCGCTTTGCTTGTAATGTCGCAGTTGTACCAACACTTTTTCTAGCTGCGCTCGTTGGCACACTGGCAAACAAGCCTATTACCCGAGGTCCCACCAACATGTCCCCCTTGTGGATCCACGGGTATTTTTTTTGACCCGTTGTCCTACCGCTCTAAACAGTGTTCTTCAGTGGGCCTACGGGCAATTTATTTTTACCATAGTCCCACTGCACTACGTATTCGACTCTAATGCAGCGAAGCGAGGAGTGTTTAAGCAGAACTATGAGCCTACAGAGCCGGCGAAGCGCCAGAACCGAACATTCGTTACAATTGGTTAGGTCAGAAATATTACTTGTTCGCAGTTCTACCAAACAAAATAGCTAGTTTTTAATTAATGTTTACCGCTTAATGCAGTGGGACCGTGGTAAAAATAAATTGGCCGCAGACCCACTGGCGAATACTGTTTAGAATGGGACGACAACGGATCAAATACAATTACCCACCACGGGGACATGTAGACCCACCTGCGAACACTGTTTCGAACTGTAGGACGACGGGTCAAGAACGACGGTAGGACAACGGATAAAACAAATTACCCGTGGACCCACCAGAAGGCCTTCCTTAACTGTGGTACCATCAGATAGTACTATTGATGGTTCTATGGTGTTTTTTTTGCTATGGTAGCATTAATGGTACAACCGAAGTATTTTATTGCCGTGGTATCTGGTATAATTGATGGTAATACGGTAAAATAAATGTTCACTAGTACAATTGCGTTACAATTATAATGGTCAATGATCAGCCAGTCAGTGACAAAACTAATGAACTTTGACCTGCAATCGTTCAAAAACAACAAGTTCAATTGAATCTTATAATAGAAAATGAAATAAATTATGAATGGAGCTTTAGCCAACACAAAATTACAAGAGGCTGAAAATGGCCTGAATGGCTTCGAGAAACGGATGGTAATAGCCGTGATTTTGTATTGCTCGACTTGGCTAAATAATAATAATGTTATTTTCTATATTTCTATGCAGTTATTAAAATAAGATCTTTAAATTATATGTAACCATTATCTACATGACTGTATTATTTATTAAATAGATAATTACTATTGCAATGAAAAGAAAATCTTAAACCTAAAATTCACACTAATATTACTAAGACCAGACTATCTTTAAATACATACAATAAAATAAAAAATTATAACAATACCTAACTTAAAGTAGAACTAATAAATAATAAAAACTGACTGTAATAATAAAAACTTACCAAATTGTCTACTATCCAATACCACGGGTAACAAAAAATAATATTAGCCGTGGTTCTATTATGTCAATGGAACATTATTTGCAGTAGTATCATTGATGGTACAATCTGATGGTACCACGGTTAAGGAATGGTTGGTGGGACCAAGGGTAATAGCCAAATAATATCCCTACCGGTAGAGAAGAAAGTAAAATGTCCACTTTCTCTAACAGACGGGATGTGTCGGTAGAGACATATGGAATAAGGGTAAAAAAATACTATTTGCGGTAAGAAATACGTCGGAACCTTCGTACCTTTAAAAGTATTTAAATCCTTTTTTATTAAAGATCTTTCTATAATAATAAAACAACACACAAATATCATTTATTACTACCTAAATAAGCAAGTACCCATACTCAAGAGCAAAAATAACGGGTACACTTTGTATCCATTTTTCTATGGAGAAAGTATACCCATTACTATTTGCTCTTGAGTGTATAAAGTACGAGTATCGTTACGTTCTGGGTCTGCCGCGATGATTTGAACGTTGCGAGGAAGACCGTAGCAAGTCATAATTTGTAGTAAAAAAACCTTCTGTTTGCAGTTTTCAAGCATTCCTGAAAAAAAAACTTGATCTGTAAAAGTTGCTTTGTAAATTGAATTGTACTTATTCATATACATCATTTTACAATTTGAAATTATTATAACAGTAATATATAAACTGACATAAGTATAAGGTACGAAGAGCTAGTCAATAGAATAGAATTACTAGTTATTTACTGAAATTGCGAGGCATCTGGTTCACGTAACTGGTGACCGAAGACCTGGCGACTTCCTCGCACAACGTATCAGCATTGCGATATAGCGAGGAAATACCGCAAGCATCCTCGGTACGCCTCCCTCAAGGGCCTGTTTTAGATTGAAGATAGTTTTAATATTATTTCACATATTGTTGTTACGTATTACACTATGTATAAAAACTAGTGCCTACGCCAACTGTTGGGATTAGGTAGCGGACCCCGGGCATCCTTTAGGATGCAACTGTACCGGGATGACGCTAGGATGATGATGATGATGATTGTTGTTACGTATTCTTGTATGTATTTTCTTGTCACTGAATTATAAGAATACTAACTACTACATGACGACCTCGAGCGGTAAGTTCTAGTGTGGGAAGGCCACAAGCCAGATGGTCGGACGACATCAAGGCATATGTCCAGAAGTGGATGCAAATATGCTGCGAGAGAGAGGGAGATGCGACAAATCCTGTTAAAGATGTCTTCTTGCCGTCAGGCATAGGCAGGCCATAAGCTTCTTTACAAAAAATTTGATGATTGAGTACTACTTTCTTTCTAAGCTCAAGGCACAATTTACTCCCATTCTGCAGGCTTCTGAATAATAAACATATAGATATCAATATATTATAGCTTAACCTTTAGATGACGTTGTTCTCTTGCAAACTTCTATCGTATTTCAGAGCTAAAAAAAATATTATGTTAGTCATATCCTGTAATATTATACGTTTAGGTCTGTACCTAATCCACGTAGCATATTATAGAATTACTTAGGTCTGTAACACTCAAAAATATGATTTTATTTTTATTTTTGTTAGGTAAACATTTAAACTTTAATATTAAAATAAATATAAATAGTCAAATTTCGTCAAAATCTTTTGGAATACGATAAAACACAAATCATTTCATAACCCGAGCCAGTGTAGCCGAGCGGTGAGACACGTCGATTTCAATCTTAAACTATATGATATTTCGTTTAATATGTAACAATGGCGCTTCAGTGAAGGAAAACGTAGTGAGGAAACCGATCAAATCACAGCAGAGTTTAGTTTCCCTTTGGTTTGTAAGGTCAGACGGAATTCGCTTTAGTAAAACTAGTTTCTAAGCCAACTCTGGGGATTAGGTGTCAAAGTGGACCCCAGGATCCTTAGGGCACAACCGGAAAAATACTGTGAGGATAATGACCCCTGATTTGGTTAATATTTTGAGCAGCCTATAATACTGGAGAAGTATGCTACTCCTTGGAGAAGCCATAATAATCAGTTCAGTTCAGATTTATTTATTTCTCTAAGATTACAAATCACTTATGCGAGAAACAAACAATATTTCAGTAAAACTTAAACCATAATATAATTTAGTAGGATGATAAAAAGTATGTGAGGGTATTTTTCAATTATATTCTAACAACTCAGTTGAACGCTTGCGTACGAGTATTTATACAAAAACTAACACAGCCAACCGACCATCAGTGACCCTTATTACAATGCCCATAAAGTGCACAAACGGTCAGCCAACTGCGCTGGCGATGGTACTTGGCTAATGAGCCTAGTGCAGTGCAGCTGATAAGAAAGAGGCGCGCATGCGTTCAACCGGTTGAGTTAAATATTGTAAGGCGGCATGCATATTGAACGTAATTAGTATAATTTCTTAAAAGTATTATCACAATTGACAGTATTTATATTCAGTAATAGTATATTTAATTGTAAGTATAATTTTAGTGTGTTTGTAATATGATAAAAGTAGGTATTATATATATATATTTTTCTATTTTAATTCAAATGAATATAAATTAAAAGAGACTGAATTTATATGGGACCTTTTAAAATGTGGCACTTAAGTTTCTTTTTAAAAATTGTAAACGACTTGACTTCAGTTATAGCTTTAGGTAAAGTGTTATAAAGTTTTGCACCTTCATATACAATATTTTTCTTACCATAATTGATTGTTCTTGGCATCCTAATACAAATATGGTGTGCTCGTCTTGATAAATGTTTAGTTATGTTTTTATTATTGCTTTTAATTTGAAAGTTTATTTGTGTGTGAATACTTTTATGTAGTATTTTCCGTACGAGTATACACGTCTTATATTGATAGTTTTGTTTTATACTCATAAGCTTTGTTTGTTTATATATTTTATTTGTAGAGGTTAAGTAGTTAAAATGGAAAAGCAGTTTAATAAGCTTGTTTTGCGCTATTTGTACAGCTTTGAGGTTTGTTTTTGCAGCTGTACCCCAGAGCTCAATCAGGTAGTCGATGTGCGGTTTTACTAAGCAGTTGTATATGGTGTATCGCACTTCTAAGGGGAAACATCTGACTACAGGTCTAATTGACCCTCTAAGGGATGACATTTTCGAAATAAGTTTCTCTAGATGCGGCTTCCATGAGAGGCGCTTATCTAGTGTAAGTCCAAGATACTTAATCGTGTCAACTTCATTGAGTGTTTCGCCATTTATGGATAGTGGAGTATGGTCAGGCAATTTCTTATTTTTAGCTGCAAATATTATGTAGTCTGTTTTCGATGCATTGATAGTTAAGAGATTACTTAGAAACCACTTTTCCAGTAGCATTAGGTCTCTCTGAGCTTCGTTAACCACCGTGTCAATGGACTTACCGAAATAAAACAGGCAAGTGTCATCAGCATATAAAGTGATATACCCACGTAGGCCAATTTCATGAATACTGTTGATATAGATTAGAAACAAAAGCGGACCCAATATAGACCCTTGAGGCACACCGTAACTAACAATCTTTGGGCTACTTAGGTTGGTTTGTATTTTTACGAGTTGGCTACGGTTTGAGAGGTATGATATTAACATTTCCAATGCTTTTCCAGTTATTCCAATTTCAGTTAGCTTAGAGATTAGTAGCGAATGACTAACAGTGTCGAAAGCCTTTTTCAGGTCTATAAATATGCCTAGAGCCATGTTTTTTTGATCTAGGTTATTTTTTATTTCGGTGACTAGGTCAATTGTTGCCGATAAAGTGTTTGATTTGGGTCTAAAACCATATTGCCTTTCAAAGAGAAAATTTATGTCGTTTAGATATGCGGTCAGACGAGAGTGTATTACTTTTTCAAAGATTTTTGACAAGACGGGAAGTACGGATATAGGCCTATAATTGCTAGGGTCAAGTTTACTCCCGGCTTTAAAAACTGGAGTCACTTTTGCCACTTTTAACGAATCTGGAAAGCACCCTTCATCCATACATCTATTTAGACAAGTCGTTAGGGGTTCGGCTATAATATTTTTAATTGTTTTTATTGTTTTAGCGTTGATATCATCTATACCTGCACTTGAATTTATTTTTAAGTTATCAATTATTTTTATTACTTCATTAATTGTGGCAGATGTAAATTTCGACAGTTTGTGAGATGTCTTGGGGCTTGCAGTATGATTATTATTTCTGATACGATCGTGATATATTTCGGGTATTTGGCTCGCCAAGGCCTTTCCTACCTGAGAAAAATATTCATTAAAAGCTTCACATATTTCATGCATGTCTTCTATATATCTATTTTCTAAAAGTAATTTTGAAGGAGGCATGATTTCTTTATACTTATTATTACTCAAGTTATTTATTAAATGCCACATTTTTTTAGGCTTGCCCTTACACGTTCCAAACTCTTTGTTATAATATTTGCTTTTCGTGGTTTGAATTTCATCAAAAACTTTATTTCGCTCATTCTTAAATAATTCTTTTAGCTCCTGATTAGTCGGCTGGAGCTTGTATTGCGCCCATAGCTCATTCCTTTTATTTATTTTAGCTATAATTCCTTTGTTGCACCAATCTTGCCTTGGTAGGTTAAGTGTTTTTGTTTTTGTGCTTTTACTTTGTTTGGCGGCTAGGTAGATCCTTTTTTCCAATTTTAAAAAATGGTTTCCAATATTTTTAAAGTCTGTATTTTCCATGATTTTGTACAGTTTGTTATACTCTGTGATATCGTATTGGATTTTATTTTGGGGTCGAGGTTGGTATTGTTTTACTTCTACGTATATTTGTTTGTGATCGGATAACGATGATTCTATGATAGCTATATGGAAGTCGCGTTCTTTGAGGTTAGTAATGACGTGGTCCAGTATTGTCCTTGTGGTAGGCGTCTCTCGAGTGCAGTGGTCAGCCTGTACTTTATTCAATAGGGCATATCCATTCTCTAACAGTGTTCGTTTGTAATCTTTGGTGGATTTTCGTTTACTTAGTAAATCAAAGTTAAAGTCTCCAAAGATAATTGCACGTTTCCTACTATGTAAAGCTTCCGAAAATGTCTCGAGGAATCTTTCAGTATTAGTTCGGTCCGGTTTGTAGATACCTCCAATATCTATGGATGGCTTAATTAGGTGGATCCATAAAAAATGGTTGTCGCTTTCACATTTATCCTCAACATACCGATGTTTTATATTGTTTTGCACATATATTGATACCCCACCACCTCTAATATTTTTCCTGAAGTTGTAATAATGTGTGTAGTTTGTTATATGTAGACGGCGAGCTTCTTCTTCGTTTTTAATCCAGGTCTCCACCAGTACAATTATTTGCACATCAGGTATTGTGCATAAAATACATTTCAATTCGTCCAGTTTCCCAGGTTTTATTAGACTACGGATATTCGCGTAGAAGATTTTCAATGATTTATCACTTATTTTGAGGTCACAGTAATTACTTATCGTTTGATACGAGATGGGTTCATCAACAGTAACACTGTTATCTTGGGTAACCGGAGCGGCATCTAGTTTTTTGTTTGAGACGTAGTAATTTTCGGAATCCCGTTAAAATACTTTATTATTAGGTTGTTCTCGCCTCTCTCCGTTCTCTCTTTTAATTCTTTTCGAAGGTATTTCATTAGGTCCTGCTGCCGGGGTGTTTGATCTGAGTAGATTTTTATATTGCTTTCACTCCATAGAGATTGTTTACGCAGTATTAATTTTGTAGTATCTTGAGATGCAAATGATGCTTTAAGAGGACGATTTTTTTCAGGTATGTATTTTCCAAGTCGAATAACTTTTTCAGGTTGGGGACACTCAGGTAGAATTGTTTTTGTTATTTTTGCTAACTGTTCCATGTCAGACGCTGTTCTTTCTTCCAAGTTTTGTATGTTAGGTTCAGGAATTCCAACAATAATAATGTTCTTTTCCCTTTTCATTCTTTCTTGCAGTTCTGTTATAATTTCTTCACATGTTGCAGGGTGTATTGTTGAGCAGGCCGCATTTTTTAGCGAGCTGATGATAATAGTATATAATATAGCAATAACACATAATTACTAACACATGAGGCGTTGTGTTCCTGGCAACCAAGAATGCCAGAGCTTCAGAGGTGGAGCTGTATTGAGAGCGACGGACCGCCATATTTTAGCTGAAAAATAGTTAAACTGATGTTAAGCAGACATACAAATACAAATAAATACAAATACAAACATTTATTCTGCAAATAGGCCACAAGGGCACTTTTACATGTCAAAATATTAATTTACAATTTAAGAAAGTCTGACTATACTAAGTAATACATTTTTCATGTCTACCAAGTATGATATGAACGATACCGCGCAGAAAAGGCGCTTTTATATTTACTTTACCGTGGTCATACCAGTCAGCACTCTGAATCCTCATAATTACGAGGATATTGGTTGGGCAACACATTTGTGCGATTCAATACATACTTACTTTCGTACCTATTGGTTAAAAGAAAGTTTAACAAAAGCAAGGTTGGAATCTCCTTTTAAGTAATAAATGTACTTGTGTCAGGAGACTACGCTCGCCCAAAAACCATGTAAGGGGTATCTACAATACATGCATACTAACCTCATGCCCTTTTTATTTCAATAAAAATTATAATTATACAAATTCTTCGCATATTCAATATTTTGAGAGAAAATCTCTAATACCATAGACTGCAAGGCGAACAAACCAGTCCATCCAGCTACGTTAAGCTGTCGACTATCGACAGTATGTCAGGACCGCATCCTCATATATATTTCGAACACCTCTCACGGCGTTCTTCGGATAGCCAGTAGATAAATATTATGACGGGAAAAGTTAAGGGCCAGAGGTCCCGAGGCAGACTACCCGCTAGACGGAATACCCAAATCACTGGTGGTGTCCTGTAACTATATCTGCACGAGGCCATCCATAAGGTGGGTGACAGGAGCCTATGGAGGAGTCTGGTCAGCAAGAATTGGACATTATGTCCTCAGCATTGACGGAACGACTGATGATGATGATGATGATGTGCCGCATCCACGTTGTCCGGAAAACTAACTTAGCTAGCAGTCTACTATTAAGCATGGTTTTGGTCCGGCATAAAGTGACAATGAAAAGGAACTGTTTAGCTGTGTGAGTAGTTGACGACCGGTTTAGCCTAGTGGGTAGTGCACCTGCCTGTGAAGCTGACGGTCCTGGGTTCGAATCCCGGTCAGGGCAAATATTTGTATGATGAGCATGAATATTTGTTTCTGAGTCTTGGATGTTTTCTATGTATTTAAGTATTTATATCTATTAAATATATCGTCGTCTAGTACCCATAACACAAGCCTTCTTGAGCTTACTGTGGGGCTAGTTCGATTTGTGTAAGATTGTCCTCTAATATTTATTTATTATTTATTATTTATTATTATTTGTTGATTTTTAAGAACCCTTTTTTACATGTGCCTCTCTTAGGGTGTTCCTAATGAGAATTTCCGTATTTTAGCGGCGTCGGGACGCCGCTACGGGACTCTCGTTTAATATATTTTTCTAATATCACATTACTTTTATATAGCGGTTCATAGAATATACTTTCTTACCAAATTTCATAATTATAGTGCTAATAGTTTCCCCAGTAAATCGCCTGTGACATACGGACGGACAGACGGACGGACGGATGGACGGACGGACGGACGGATGGACGGACGGATGGACGGACGAACGGACGGGCGGACGGACGGACGGACGAACAGACGGACAGACATGACGAAACTATAAGGGTTCCATTTTAAAAATGTCCTCGATTTACCATCTAATACTTTGTGTCGGTTTTGTGACGTGCCATATAAAACTACATGAGAAATGCGCCACAAAACGGAATCTTTTTGCACTTTGTATAAGGCTACCTTGTTTACTACGGAACCTTATAACTCAAATCCTTTTTTTTTTCTCTCTGACCCTGACTGTACCTTATAGGAGACCGCAGCCATAATGACATCACTGCTCTTTAGGTATACGATGTTGTGTTCCTGGTAGTGAGTATACAAAGTCACAAGAACTCCCGAGGATGCACTATTTTCAGAGTGCGTCACTTGTCTCTAGCTATCAATACAACAAATCCTTATGTCAATAAAGGCTCGGCAACGACCTTGTGATTCTTCTGGAGTCCCAAGTGTTCATACTGTATTTTAGAGATTACTCAATAAAAAAACTTACTTGCCTTGAGGTAAGGAGATCTTGTGGACCAAGCAGCAGGGTGGCGGTTATAGATTTTCATTTTATCCAATTATCATCATAACCATGTGTTGATCAAAGAAATAGTCATCTTTGACATGTTGCTTAAAAATACGCAATTCACAATTGCTGCACTGAAAGAAGAAGTTAGAGCATAGTAATGAACATCTTGAAATAGCATCTGAATTATCATGACCCTGGCTACAGATTATGTATATTATAGTAGCCGTAGAAACTAAAAATGCTACAGTTTATAATAAGGACATTCCTCATTTGACTCAGTACTATTATCAGTATCACCCACGCATCCATAGTTTCAAAAATCCGCAATTTCATAACACACCAAAATACCCATTTACATATATCCCTGACCCTGAATCCTAAATTTAATAAGGCTCGACAACGTGCTTGTGATTCTTTAGGAGTCGATAGCGTCCATAGGCTATGGTATCTGCTTAACCCACGCCAGCGACTTTTCGAGTGACGAATGCGTATCGGATGACGCAGTGAGTGAAGGCTCCTTACGAGGTGGCCTGATGGTGATGACCTTAGAGTCAAAAGACCTGAGACGACACGCGACCGATCAGCAAGGCATTTTCCGGGAAAGGCCTATGACCAGCAGTGGACGTCTATTCAGCTAATGATAATGAGTTATGCCATGGTGTTATGTTGTAACATGCACACTATTTATTAGTGATATGTAATAAAATTACTTACCCTTGGGGCGTTGTAGCAGATAAAGTCGTTACTTAAGTGAACTACTATAGCCAACTATTCGATACGAGCCATTATGAAAAAATGATTTTTATACGTGAAATTCACCAAATAAGTGTTTAATATTGCTCTGGACTAAATATTACATAATAATTGTAATAAATACATATTTCGTTGTACTCATTTTTTCTAAAATGTTGACTGACACGACGTGTCAAATTATTATTTTTAAAAGTTAAAGTACCTGTCCAGCCTCTTAATGCTAGAAGAAGACTACCGGATTTTACCGTTGCTATTGTATGAAACAAAATGGGTTCAACTTTAGACATCTAGCGTCAAGTAGAATAAGTTATTGTATATACATTACTAGTTATTTCATTGAGAGGTGATTGAGAGAAACTCAGTCTTTATAATCTATCCATGCACACGTTGGGCAGCAGTTGTATTTTACAATAAATATCATATATAATTATAATCATGACCAATAACGTGAAATTATTCTTTTCACACATGGATTACATTATTGCATCTACAACATTATTCGAGATTAATGTATTTTGAGCTCAACTACGCAATCGGTACTGATGAAGTCCCTTGGCTTCTTGTTCTTGCCAAATTTATTGCTCTGCGCTAGCGTTATAGACTGCTTTGGGTGCGATATGTGCCTTGATAGTAATCTATCTACACCCCACAAGGTTTATAGATCTGCCCACGCGTCGCTACTCGTACCGTTTGAATAAAAAAGAGTATTAATGAAACTCCTTCTTCGTTCTATTTGCATAGTTAAAGAAATACCATGTCAGAAGAATTTAATGAACATAAGTCGATGCAATAGCATACACACAATTTCAATATAGTGTATTCGTATGTACCTGCTTACACCTAATGAATGACGAAACGTATTATTTACATATTTAAATAATGTAAACAAGAACGAAAGAATACAAAAATATATTAAGAAATAACATCATGTCTTTATACAACTTTCTTCTCTCTTCATGCGAGTAGGATTTTTTCTTGGCAGTATACCCGCGCGGAATTTAAAACTCACCAGCACCAACGACGGCTTCGCAATCTCGTTGTATCATCTAAAACATTTGACATTTGTGTATAACTCTTGTGTTACTTTACCTGCCCACCCGCGCGGATCCGCCGGAGTATTACTCTATTTGCTAGGGAAAGCAAGTAGAGGCGCGGGATATAATATATCTTATGTACATACCGAAGGTTCACATTACATGCTGGTTACAAAGGAAGAAAGAAATAGCATCCCAAGTGGACTTAATAAACTCATGTTTAAAGGATTCGGAGACTAGGTAGGTACGGGTCGGTAATTTATGTCGTCCTATTACTTTTCATAAATCGATAAGCATACATCGACACGCGGGGCACGTATATGAAAAAGTACATACTTATAAATTAACACTTCTATATTTCAGCGATGAATAATATGGCACGCTATTGCTTGGTTCATGTTACTTCATAGTTTCCCTCGTTTTGTCTATCACACTCTGCATCTTGCAGTATCGCATCATCACCAAGAGATGGGGAATCTGGTTTACGTACATCCTGAAAAGAAGCACATAATAATACCAAATATATTAGTAAATACGAGTGTGAGCAAATAAATACCACATGACCATGACATTTGTTGTTACTTACTTTTCGTTTTATTTAAAGTGCTTAGGGAATTTTAAACTCGATCGTGTGTTTTAAAGACATTTCAAGGAAATTTGGGACATTTTCACTAATTAATAAACCCAAATCATGACCAAATCCTTGTTTAATTCATTGTTATGACATGACAGACACGATGACTGACGATGACTTTGTCACGCAGTAATTGACATATTTATACCGTACAATTTAACCGTCAAAAAGTTACGTGTTTCCAATCATTTGATCAATTTCTCAATTTAGTATGGGATTTCCATTCAATCGTTCATTCAATTATGTACTAGCGTCGGGTACAAAAAACATGACATTAGCTCAGCAATTTATACTTCAAAATTGACATTAAAATCTATCTAACGGTAGTACATAAAGTTACGTGATTACCCCGCTGCTTTTGATATCTCATGACTTTGTTTTTATTGTTATAAATTGACAGGCATAAGGTTTATTCACCTTTTTTTAACTCGATTCTCGATCATAAGCACTTACGTCTTCTACGTCGCTTTTTAAACTGTATTTTTAAGAGTATTAATTCAGTCATTTTCTTTTGTAATCCGATTAATATTATAAATGCGAAAGTTTAGATGTTTGTTACTTAATCACGCAAAAACGGCTGAGCGAGTTATGATGAAACTTGGTATATAAAGAGTCTATAGCCTGGATTAACATATAGGGTAGTTTTTGTCCCGAAAATCATCCTTCGAAGGGATGAAATAGGGAGTTTACGCGGACGAAGTCGCGGACAAGAGCTAGTAGGTACATGATAAATATTCTGAGATAGTCTTGTAATACTACTTTCCGTTTGTCTCTTAATTTACGGAATCCACCCCCATCTATACCATCTTATTAGAATCTATTTATACACTACTCAGCAATATAATATTGTTTGTTGAGTATTACAAAAGAGTTTTTGTAGTTATATATGAAAGGTGCTGTTATTGGGTTTTAGATATCCTTAAATATTAGCTCATAATATTTTCAATACACAAAATACATACCTATGATAGGCTAGTCTAACGAGCTGAAACGCCAAACTAGTTTCCAATATCCAATAAATCGTTTCTTTGAGGTCGGGAACAACAATTTTACTTCAAAGCAATCATTAAACAGCTAGGCCGATAACAGGGTTGTTGCACCTTCACTCTAACTTGGGTGAACCAGCAAATATTAGATCTTCCATTTGATGTTGTTGTTACGAAACCTAGCGTCAAGATACACTTGGGGTGATCGGTGAGATGAAATGAAATAAGTTGTGACCACAACTCTGGTATTGTTATGTAAATGTTCGTTGACATTTTTATCTCCTCACAGCCTTATTATTGGCTTCCTTTTAGTAAAAAACGAGGTAAACAGAATTAATCTGTTTTTTACGGTTGGTGAGTTCGTCGTTGTAACTTTTTCCTTAAAACTTTATTATTATGTACGGGAACTATTAAAACTCAATGTGAATAAGTGTCAAAGTTTCGAATGTCGTTGGATTTTATGGATACTTTTTCAACTTTGTAGTATAATCTCAGGTAAATAGCTTCCATTTCGTTTCACGCACCGCACGTAAGATACATATCGTCTTCAAAATAAGATTAAAATTCGGAACAATTTTTTAGCCTGAGATAAACGTTCTAAAACTGCATAGTTTATTTTTACTTTTAATTAATGAACTATAAACTCAAGAAATTATGGTTCTAAATTAAAATTACCTTACAATTTAAACCTAACTGACGTTATCTTTAGGGATATAACGAGGGGTGAGTGGTCAAACCCGATAAATCGAGATAATTGATTTTTGAAATAAGAACTCAACATCCATTACGCAGAGTTCCATTTTAAAAAAAAAACCATTTAGATGACTTATCGGGTTTGACCACTCACCCCTCGATAATTCATTACATCTTCTACAGAATAACTAAAAGAAAATTAATTCGAAATGGCTGATTTAAACGGTGTTATGGCGGGCGCATAATTTCCAAACAGGTGGACCCCATGCATACACATATTCAGCTCTTGTTCTTATATATATGCTAGATGGATTACCCAGTAGATGGCGCTGTACCTTATGCGTCTACTCCTGATTCGCACTATCGAGATTTTTCCTGGAAAAATGACCTAAACTGACTAAAATTCTACTTCTTGTTATGTTAAAATAATACATTGTGTATTTAATCAGGCATTTGTGGTATTAACCCAGGCCTCTCTTAAGAAATCTCTGCCATGTCCTCTGATTTTGATGTTCGTTCTATTAATATATCCAGCTTCCTTTTTGTTAGACCAGTGATATGACCGTTTCAGCAATCGAAGGTTTTTTCTGGTGCAATTTTATGAAAAATAACTTATCACGTATTTGAAATAAACACTTGTAATACCTTCTGCTTTCTATATGTACCTCGTGCTCTTTCATGTTGCCTAATTAATTTAGCATTTTGGTGTACTTTAAGCGTAATGAGTCTGCTGTAGTTAGCTTCACGTTGGACAAGCCTGTATGTACCATTCAATTCGTAAAACACGTACTGGCGAGACGAGCGTCGTTAGCATACGCTGGCAACCCCGAAAGGCGCAATTAGGATTCAATGCGAAAAGCGGTATTCTGCAAATGACCTTGTGGTTCCGCACGTATTGTTAAGGCCCTGGGTTTTCTGACCACCCGTCGCCGGCGGCCGGCGACCGACGCGTGTCCGCCGCCGACGACGTTCGGATATTTTGTTCGGGAATGTTTGAGGGTGGCTTCTCTGAAACGTCGCCGGCGGCGGGTAGGTCGACGGGCGAAGGTCACACGTCGCACGCGTCGGTCGCTATCATTTTTGTAGAATAGCGACGGACGGCGGGTGGCGTCTTGATATTGAAAATGTCTCATTTCAATAAAGACAACGATGAATTATTACGTTGTTAAATCTAATACGTTGTAATCCTATATTGTTCGACGCGTCTGACAAAGATTATAAAAATAACAATTTAAAGCACCGAACATGGGAAAATATTAGTGAAACAATGAAAATTCCAGGTGAGTGTTTATTTTCCATTTTACATTCTTCTGTTCATTTTATTTAAAGCACAGCACACCAATTCTCAAAGCGGGCACAATGCGACTGAGCTCCTTCTCCGACGTCGGGTGGCCGCGGGCCAGAAAACCCACGCACCCGCTACCGACGGCGTGTGGCACAGCGTGCGACGCACGTCCAGACGCCGCCGGTAGCGTGTGGCGGGCCAGAAAAACCACGGCCTAAGACACTTAGACTGCTGCTTAATACAGTATCGCCATCTATGAACACAACAAAAAACTCTTAATAGACCTGGCGACGAGATTCGCAGACAAGGAATGAGAGAAGCATCATTGGATGTTTCCTTAGCATTAAAAATGAATCCGATGAGTAACATCTGACAGCAAATGGGATTATTGTTTAATATAAAAACAGATTGCCCAGCTCTGCAGGATAGAAAAAGAAAAAAAAATAGATGGCGCCAATGTGTTAAGCAGAGTTAAGTGTGAAGTGAATGGTATATAGATCTCTCCATAGTGAAACTAGTTACATTACTCACCATTTCAAAGGTACGCAACAATGTATAGACATTGGCAGTGTATATATCTTGCTAGTCTCTGATTATAGTAAACATTTTGACAGTTGGTTATAACACCAACCAACTGGACAAAGTGTCAACCACGCCCACAATTAAAGGCCTAACAAACAGCCTGATATATCAGCCGGTACAAACACACTGAACGACATAGATGTAATAAATCGGGCCGAATTGCTTCCGAGTGCCATGCTGCTGATATACTGCCAGCTGATCGTAGGACAGACGTATATGCCTCTATTAGACAAGCGCAGATATAGCTGCAATGCCATTTGCAATGTCATAATCTGCTGTGAAATCTAGGAGTGCAGGTTTTAGACATTACTCTGATATCTATTTGTGTCGTGTCGTGTACAAGGTTACCGGTATATTGGTTTATCGTTTTGTCTCGAAGCAATATATTTGTAGACTAAGATTTTTAAGGGAAGTTTGGTCGTGTCGATGTATACTTGTATAATAATGATTGGATGCATAAAGAAAAGGTGTGACGGACTAATAGCGCGTCTCGGGTGAGGCTTGACTAGCAGCAGACTGTTATGGGCTGATAATGTTTCAGTTTAAAAAAAAAACATATATTGTTTTACTTTAATAAATATGCATTACATTACATACATTTTTAACGCACTTGCAGTACGTTATACATATGATAAATGCCTTTTGGCAAGTATGATGAATATTTCCGATGTGTCACAACATACTTGCCGTCGGATACCCTCAAAGGCGTAAATAATTTTAATTGTACACGATCTAGTCCCGTTTTCTACAAAAATGTGTTAAATAATGTTACAATTGAACAAAAAGCAAATAAAGATATATCATATTAATGACCTAAGCTAACAGATTAAATATTCAATAATACGAAAAAAACCTACGATTTCCACCTACTAAAACAAAAGTATCCTTAAACGGATAAATCCCGGAGAGAATATTTTCATATCATAAATTACTCACAGAGTAGCGATAAGGCGGCTCTGCCAGAGCGCTTTGCCAACTGTTATGCAGAACAAAGTCCTACCCCGGAAAATGTGTAGGCATTATTAAAAAATAGGTAGTAATTATTTTTATAATAAACACATATTTGAAATCGGTGTGTAAGTCTTATTTTAAAATAAAGATTATTGATGTGATACTTCTTGGTTAAATCATGGATGGAAAAGTTATGTGATACTTGTTTTTTTATTAAAAATGGGATCGCTTCTGGCCAGCATCTAGCCAGGGGGCAAAGATGGCCGACGATGAGCGAGCTCACCCAGAAGGTGCCTATTCACTCGTGCCTTAAAAAGGTCTAGGTTATATGAGCTCGGAAACACAAACGCCGGCAGAGAATTCCAAACCTTAGAAGTGCGCATTATAAAAGATGATGCAAAGCGCTTGGTTCGAACAAGAGGAATTTCGACCAAGTAAGGATGGTATCCAGCCGTACGTCTGGATGTCCGATGGATGAAGGGGGCTTATTTTTGTATTGTTTTGTATTTAATCGTATGCACTTAACATTATTTTTGGAGTTTACTGCAACAATCCGGAATTCAAATAAACATTATTGCATAAATGATTGATCGCCGATAACTTGAGGATTATTCATCGGATTATATTATCGGAACGTCGTGAAATTAAACTAAATATTTCATTAAGTTCAGACGTGAGTCAAACCGATCAAAGATTTGCCGAGATATCGAGAGTTCTAAGAGGATTTTAACACTTTTTATTGTATTCTATTATTACAGCTACATATTATGATGTGAGTTAGCCCTTAATCGCGACAAACCTTTAATTCAATACGCTGGGCCCATGTCAACCCAGCAATTAGCACATAATATCCACAAAACACCTTAATTAAGCCTTCTTTAACTCATCTCGGTCACACATTATCCGCGAATATAAATAGTGATATTGTTCATGGTTTTATACATTTCAGAGTTTTGTACATATATTAATCTTTTTAGAGTTTCGTACCAAAAAGGTTTGAGAAAAGAATCGTTACTGTGATACTGTCTGTCTATCTGTCACTATACGAAATATCTCAGGAACTGGGTTATTTTAACCATACTAGTCAGAAGAGCTGATTAGGTACTTATGACAATCTAATAATTTACAAACAGTGTTATAATATTACCCGTATTCCTAACATTAAAATAGATGGTTTAGTCAATTTAGTTTTTGTTGAGCCTAATATGTCCCACTGCTGGGCAAAGGTTTCCCCCCTCTTTTTCCATTCCTCACGGTCTTGTGCGATTTCTGGCCAGTCTTTTAAAAAGGAGTCCAAATTATCCCGCCACCGTCGGCGAGGTCTACCGCGTCTCCGTTTTGAGTCGTGGGGCGTCCATTCTGTGGTCTTCTTGGCCCACAGCGCATTCTGCATCCGGTAGACGTGACCAGCCCAGTTATGTTTGTTATTGGAATTAATAAAAATGGACTAACATTTTGTGAAAATATTAAGAAGTCTTTTCTGATTTATTCACCTGCTCATTTCATAATCTACCATACAGTATAGGATTACTCCGCGCCTTAAATAAAATGTAATCTAGCCATTTGCTCGATTCAAGGACAAAAAATGTTTTGATCTCTCGGTGTCAAGGGATAAACGCTCGTAATACTTATAATATATATTTCTGAAGAGACCATAGAAAGCGAGTATTTTGGCTGAGAAAGGTTTTTTGGTTGATATATATTTAGATTGCAGCTTTTATTTTTTGCTCAAGACTAGTAATTTGTCGAATGGATGACGAATGTAACCAGCGGGGTAATCACGTAACTTATTTACTACCGTTAGGCAGATTTTAATGTCAAATTTCAAGTGTCAGCTCATACATTTATACTTCAAAATTGACATTAAAATCTATCTAACGGTAGTACATAAAGTTACGTGATTCGCCTGCAGTAAATATTATTTTATTGGAGACGTAAGTCGTAGTGACTTCCTAACGGTACTGAGATTGGTAAACGTCAGAGTTTTTTGCTTGTTTCTGATTTGTAAGAGTAATTTTGTACTTATAAGTAATATTTATCAATTCTGTAAAGTAAATAGCCATGTTGTCTGATATAGTGATAATAAAAGCGGTCCCCATCAACGTACAGATATGGTGATCTTAATTTTAACCTATTGACGTCTTATTCCTCATTTTGTAACTTGTTGACATATTTAAAGTGTTTTTATACTCCGGTACTTTTATCTGACAAGTATATGGTCCCGCAAACGAATATAAAAGCATGTCTTATGCAATTTCAAAAAAGTTAATCTAGTCTATTTTTCATAAAGACCCTAGGGTTATTATGTGATATAACGCAACTGCTAACAGAGGTGCCCTGTGAACCCAACAAATAAAAAATAACAACACTTTACAACGAAAATCAAAACTGCCAACTTAACAAACAACTGAATTCATATGGTTTGAAACAATAACAAAACTAAAATAATTACTGCCAACATAATGAAAAACGCAAGTCAGTAAATGACAGTTGAAAAAAATTACCGTGTCTATGATTACGATCTGTGGACTGTCATTTGTCACTATCCAACTTACCGTCCTTTCTTATGCTGTATTGCTGTTTAATTTTGTGTTTTATTATTTAATCCCTAATCGTAGAAAAAGTAATGTATGCAACGTTGTATAAGTAGGTCAAAAAAGGCTCATGTGTTATAGTTTCAGTCTATTGATATTTGTCGGCTCTCGTTAACATCGTAACAGCGATAATTTTATATGTTAAAGTAATTCGATAATGTTAAGTAGCTGAGGATCACAATACAAGGGCCTAAAAATTTACTTAGGTGTAATTTTAAGTACAATTGTATACATCGAGATAAATAAATTATATCATATCATAATTTCATGTACATTCAAATAAAGTTATATGTCTCTAATTGTCTTTTGCTTTTGCGCGCAACTTCGTCTGTGTGGAACTCGATAATCTCGTTAGGATTAAATTGTTTTTTTTTTTAATATCAGGGGCGTCCCTAGTCATCGCTCCTTCTATACAAACTTTAGGTATGATATCCGGGATACAAATTATCCTGTCTTTTCCCGGGATTCAAACTCTCCACACCAAATTTTAACTAAATCGGTTTAGAAGTTTAAGAGTGAAGAGGTAAGGACAGAGAGACAGACAGACATACTTCCGCATTTATATAATTAGTATGGATAATATTTTCTGGCATTTTTTGGAATGGATTAAATTCTCGCAATTATATCCTACATTCATATGTGAAAAAAGCAAAACGATTCCCCTAACAGAAACAAAACTAAGGCCTCTTAAATACCGAAATACCCTGTTACCCGTAGTCTGCTTATCATAATATTTATTCCAATATAACAGCAAATTTTGCCTCCCGCCCTTATACGTTTGGTAGCTGACTAAAACAGAAAATGATACATGCAAATAGGCAATGGTCCCATTTGCTGGGATGTTGTGGTCCCATAAATTATGTAGGCAATTGTTTCGTACACGAACCTATTGTCCTTTAGCTTCGGGATATTCTTTTGATATGTTTAAACTAGCTGGATGAGAGTAAAATGGAATGGTTCTATAAATAGTAAAGAATAAATTACTTGCGGAGCCTGCGTTTTAAATTCATTTGTTTTTTTTATTTATATTCGATGCGAACACGAATATCACGCTAATAGTTAGCTCTGCTGTTTTTAGGGTTCCGTAGTAGACAAGGAACCCTTATAGTTTCGCCATGTCAGTCCGTCCGTCCCCCGCTTTTCTCATTAACCGTTAGTACTAGAAAGCTGTAATTTGGCATGAGTATACATATCAATGACGCCGACAAAACGGTAGAATAAAATCATAAAAAAATTTTTTTAGGGTACCTCCCCTACATGTAAAGTGGTGGTGCAATTGTTTTTCTTCCAAACCCCACCGTGTGGGGTATCGTTGGATAGCTCTTTCAATATTATAAAGTTTCTAAATGCATTTTTTGATTGAAGAATCGGTTGGCGTGATATTAAGCTTTGAAGTGATAATTTTTGCTATGGTCAAGTGTCCCCCCTGCCAGCTAAACGGTAGCTACTAGGCATGTGAAAAAAATCATGGCAGTAGTATATACGATGAATTTAAAAGGAAAACTATCATAGCTAAGTTGACATTACCGTAAAGGGCAAAAATATGTATACAACACAACATCTCAAAAAAGTACATCATCAGTACTAAGATCAGTAAAAACCCTTCTACGGATCCGTAATTCCGCATATGACCGGTGACGTGATGGACGGGCATCGGGCAACTACGGAACCCTACACTGTGCGTGGCCCGACACACACTTGGGCGGTTTTTTCTTATTTCTAATATGAACATTGCAATATTTATGTTTTACGGCAGTTTAGAGAAATATGTTCTATTCTAAGTTTGAAAGAACTATAATAGCATTATTGTGTTTTATTATTTTAAGCCATATATACTACTTGCATTTATTTGACACTCTGATGAAGAACAGAGCCATGAAAGTGGGGATATCACTCTGATACACTAGCGTCACATTCAGCACCTCAGGCTTACATCCTGGCGAAAAAAAAAACAATAGCATTCTTTTGTTATGATCCCTGGGATCCCAGGGACCGGTAGACGACTGGTTAATCGTCTCGTCTTAGTCCTGGTAGGCTAGCACAACTTGCTGCCAAGTCGTATCTCGCGCGACTTAGCGATTCCTGTCTCACTCGAACTATGCTAATTAGAAAGAGGAGGGTAGATTTTTCTCTACTCGCGTCGCGTCGCAGCGGCAGTTGTGCTAGCCTCTCTGGTTGCATTCTTATAATGCTTTTAACATATCTAGATGAAACCTTTCACTTAGGTGTTATCCCAGTACTATAAGCTTATAATGCCAAGCAGAACATAATTTATACAGTCACCGTACACAACTTATAAAAACCATTATAATTATTTATTTGATTCAGAGCCCGAAAGCCATCGACAGGTACCAAATAATTAACTGAATGAATGAATGAATGAATGACTTATTTATTTGAAACCACAACTTAAAGAACAGTTAGCTTAAATCTAGGAAATACACATTTGAGGATGGTTCCAAAAAGGAGCCCACTTAGCATTATGTCGGAGCATGAAGTGCCACGACGCTGATTTTCAGTGGATCCATTTACACAATAATATACAACTAATTAACCTAAGAGAAGCAGAATATAGCAGAGATGTGCAGTGTCGTGTTATTATGCGAAAATTACGCCAGATAGATTTAAAATAGGATAAAAATGAGTAATAATGAATATATAATAAATAAAACAATCACATCGTCGGCTAGACAGAAGAAATTTGTTCCTTTAGCAAATGGAGTTACTGATATATGTAAAGTTTGTCTATAATTCACTAAATCATAACTACCCCGATTTCAATTCCGTGAAAGATTAATGAGCGAATTAATTTGATATTGCGCTAACCGCAGAGCAAACTTGGTGACTAATTGGGGGTTACCTAATTAACCTATACAACTAACTAACTAACTGGCGGCCATCGGTGACTCCCATATTAGCTGACAAATCAATTTGCTGCTTCTAAAATTCATGTATTGGCTTCGACATGCAATTTTTAGTGTGACCTATTAATTTATTCGTAAAACATGACTAAGTTTTCATACCTAATGGTCATAATTATGTTTACAATAATGTTCGTCTGGTTTTGCCTGTCGGTCGTTCATTCAATTTTAAATGTTTATTTTACTTACGTGCCGTTCTTAATGTTACCATATAATCACTGGCGATATTAAACGTATTACATACACTGGGCCATCCGGACGTATCATAAGGAACAGTGTTGGTAGATCCCACAAGGAGTCCGCTGGATGCGGGTGGCGCAGAACTGATCGTTGTGGCACTTTTTGGAGAGGGCTATAACCAGCAGTGGACCTATTTCGCCTGACATAATGATGATGATACATTGAACATAGCCTGTGTTGTTGGCAATGTTGCCATAACAAAATTGACATATTTTCTTAAGGTTAGAAACAAGCGTACCTACCAAATTGTCAAGCAGAATACAAGAAAATTACTCACTAAGCCTCCTAACGTATGTAATACACCCGTTACCCCATAATACCCTATTGATTTACCCAAATAGCACCATAGAGCTGAACCGACATGATTTTTGTAACAAACTGAAATAGCACATTAAAAATACCTATTGTATAATACATGAAAACTGTGTAATATTTAATATACTATCTCAAAACTTTCATTGTCATTAAATACTGTAATTTTTTACTTAATATATACTGTACAGACAATGAAACATTTTAAATCAATTATACCTTTTTAAAAGTGTATCATTGCCTTTGACGTGTCATTTATATGAAATGAAATGAAATTAATTATTCTTAAATTTAGGCATATTACATGCACCTATGAATTGATTCATTGCAAATAAATGAACATGAGTAAACTTGCACGAATTTCACATATTAAGGTAAACGTCCCAGTGCTCGACACCTTAGTGCTCAAAAGATGACACCTACCTTACCTCTGTCGTCATAACATAAGATTGAAAGTGTATTTGTTCAGTGTCGAGCACATGAAAGTTTACCTTATTATTAGTAAACGGAATTAAATAAATAAGAAATAAATAAATGTTAGAGGACAATCTTACACAAATCGAACTAGCCCCACAGTAAGCTCAAGAAGGCTTGTGTTATGGGTACTAGACGACGATATATTTAATAGATATAAATACTTAAATACATAGAAAACATCCAAGACTCACAAACAAATATTCATGCTCATCACACAAATATTTTTATTTTTATTAAAAGTATTCACCTTTTTGAGGTTTACATTTTACCCTGCTGACACTTCCCATACGGCTACGATGATGGCTGATAACTCTTTATCCCTTTCCGGCCGGGAAACTTGATTAACGAAAAGATTTTTACTAGCATTCTGTTAGCTCATATTCAACTGGAAAAATATTTTTTAAAAACCAGCTAGCGTTAAAACTAACATATAGTTCCTGGACTGCACGAGGAAAACTATACATGTGTAAATGCACGATCGTGAAAAACCAATGCGGTATAGATATAATATCAATAAAATACGTTGTATTGTGAAATAATTACGTATTTTAGTACAATTAATTAGCCTTAAATTAATTTAATTAGTTACGTTGCTTATAGTGGTATTTAAAACTGAACGATACTATTTTATTAAATAACTGTGCAAGTATTGATATTTTAGAAATAAAAACATATTAACTAACAAAAATAAATCTAATTACGACTAAATTAAAACCTAAATATAAAACTAAATTAAATCTAAAACCGGCCAAGTGCGTGTCGGACCACGCACAATGAAGGGTTCCGTACCAACACCTACTAGTCCACATTTAAAATCACTATCCAATACATTGAATCAAATAACTTAACCAAAATTACAGTTAAATCAACCTATCTCAAAAACTATAAGAGATACTTTGATCAAACCAAAAATCGTTGAAAGAGTTAATTAGCATGCATCACCTCTATTTTTTTTAGAATTTTATACCCCGTAGTTATAAAAATAGAGGGGGGGGGACATACTTTTTACGACTTTGAGAGCTGATATCTCAAAAACCGTTCACTTTAAGAAAAATGTTTTTTAGAAAACTTTATATCATTTTAAAAGACCTTTCCATTGATACCCCACACGGGTATGTACATCGAAAAAAAAATTTTCATCCCTCAGTTACATGTATGGGGGGCCCCACCCCCAATTCTTTTTTTTACTATTTAGTGTCATAATTTTGTAGCGGTTCATACAACACATATTCCCATCAAATTTCATCACTGTAGTACTTATAGTTTCCGAGTAAATCGGCTGTGACAGACGGACAGACGGACAGACGGACAGACGGACAGACGGACATGACGAAACTATAAGGGTTCCGTTTTTGCCATTTTGGCTACGGAACCCTAAAAATGGCCCCCGCGGCCTGGTGCCGAAGATACTGGCAGCATTTCCTCTTTGAATAGCCAAACTTATTCGTCTTAAATTATGAACTTGTTATTTTAAATTGGAAAATTGAACAATCATGGCCGATTTTACACGATCCTATGGCCTATCCATTAGTTATGGCTAAACAACTAAAGAATCCAGAATTTTAATGAAATAAATTTTAATTATTTAAACTACACTCATTAGATATGCTATGCTAAAATTGTTACAAAAACACTACGAAATCTTTACTTATGTAACGTAGTACTGCCCCCAAAAAAGCATCACGGCCATTCTCAGAGACCTAAATTTGGCGTGTCCGGGCTGTAATTCGAACGTAAATAAAATAATGATAAATAGTTGATTTTGTGTGAGATAGTTTACGTCTATTTCTATAATGTTACACTTAAAAAAAGAGCCCTGCGTTTAGTTGTTTATCTGGTATATTTTTTAAAAGGCCTGTACTCATAATTGCCATGGCGCGACCAAGCGCTCCCTCAGTTTACAAATGCGTCCCATACTCCTTGACGGCTGGGAGTTTTGTACTTTTAGGTTTCGTTATAAAAAATGTAACGAGATACACCAAAATTTGTTTAAGAAAACAATTAATAAAAGATTTGTCCAATCTGAATGTATAATTGCCTATACCGTTTAAAATCGTGAGCGCACCTATTTAGCTATACGAATTCGGCACATCACTACAGCGCGAACGACCTCTCAATTGTTTTTTTTAAGAAATGGCTTTCTCCCTATGTGCCACAACGCTAATTGCCAGGACTTTTCTAATTGCCATCGCGTTGAATATTTTAGATCTTAATAACTTGAAGACCGCTTCAGCTTTTATATTGCTAAAGTGATAAAATTGGTCATTATTAACCAGTATTGATTCTCTTTTCGGGCATATTATACAAAACTATCCAGGTGATAATAACAGTCGTGGAAATTAGGCTGCGAATGCCAAAACTGAGAAAGGGCGACCATCCTCAAGACCGTCGCGTGGCTGACTGCTGGAACACCCCTTTCACTATTTGAGCACGGCGCTAGTTTCTGCACGATCGATCGATATCGGCCTGGGCACGAAAAGGATTTGCGCGTACACAGGATTTTTTAAAGTTAGATGCCATAGAACCGTCCGGAAAGGGACAAAAGCGAAACGAACAAGTCATCTCCACTAACATGAGTTCTATTCATCGGAGGATATATTTTTGTTTTCCAAGTATTATGCTGTCAACAATACATAGCTCTGTCCCTTACAAAGGAATGCCTATTTCATATTAGCATAGGGACTGCTAAGTCGGTCGGAACAGAGGAAGGAAGAAATACGAGTACGCATTCTGTAAGTTTATTTATTGACTGCTTACTGTACATATAAATTTGCGACATTTTATTTGTTCAGCTCGTTGTTAATCTAGTTAAAATATGCAGATAGATTACTTTTATGAAAAAAAAAATTACGTGTCAATTAGACATTGTTCACTCTTTAAAACTATTATTCAATAGTGTTAAAGATTGAATAATCTCTACTTTGGTACGGAACACTAATGTGTGTTTTTGTAGTATTTAATATTTTTTGTAGTATTATATGTTTTTATAGTATTTAATAAACTGAAAGTTCTTTTGATAACAGTGCAACATAATGCTATCAATTATCGCATGAAAAATGCAAATAAATAATAATATTGTAATATCAGGTGTCGTCATATAATCATGCCCCAAAATCGTCAATGACACTAATTTCGTATTTTGCTCTTGCTGGGTGATTACGTACTAACATTTTGAAACGGCGATTGATCTAAATATTAATTTTAAATACTTAAAATGACACTTAAATACACCTTACTTACGTTTGACATTACAATCAACCCTGCAGCTCTCAATAGCGCTATCAGAAGTCTTATGATCTTTGCCCTGGGCTGTTGTTAACTTGGGTTCACTACACTTGGCTTGACTCCCTTCCTGGTTCTGACACTCAAGCAGTACCCTCACGTCCCGCTGTATGTTGAAGATCGAAACGTCAGTTGCAAATTGTTTCTCAAACTATCTCGACCTCGTCTGAATACTAAACAGTGGTGAAAATGCTAACGTTAAACCTGTGGGCCTATCTGATGAAACGTATTGTATTGAAATTATGTTGATACTTTGACGTTCTAGAGAGGTGGATTGCAGAGCACAACGTAATGTAATTTAGATGATATTTGAAGCAGACTTCAGCGGTAGATAATAATGCAATTTGTTCTATGTAGTAAGGTACTCGTAAACACCTAATAAAACTAGTAAGTCTAGAACTACACTGCGTGCATCGATTAAGGTAGCCAGAGCTCCCGAGGGTCCTCTGTGTGCTCTGCGTGTGAGGGACCTACATTTGTGTCTCGTTGTCAGTACAACGAGTCCTCAAACCTAAAAACCGGCAACGTGTGATTGTTTTATAATCGCAAGCGTCTATAGCCTACGGTATCTGCCATACGGCAGGCCACGGTTATTTCACCTTTTCGGAGTTTAAAAAAAATAGATATGGTCAGTCTTTCATATTTCTCTTGCTAAATGTCATTTGGAACCAGTTACCACCTAATAACACGTTCTCTGCCAAGCCATTACTTTTTTCTGTTTTTTTTTTTACTAGCTAGGAGTAGAAACCCCACTAATGGGGGTTTTGGCAGCGCTCAGCCACTCTAAAAATTTGCTGGATATAATGCCCTGCAAAGATACTAAAGTGTAATAAATATTGATAACGTTACATTGATTGTCCTTGTAATTCAATATAGATGTTACATAATTTTTTACATGCGCCTACATTAAAATTATATTCCTGTCTTAGGCAAAGATAAAACTTGAGAAGACCAAATGAAAATCATGCAGATAAAAGACATAAATAATACATAGTTTTACGTTTCAGCGCATACAATAACATTGATAATGAATGACAAAAGATTTATTATTAAAAAATGAGGACCATTACAAACATTTTTTCTCTTTATTTATTTTCCTTCTTAGGCTAGGTTTTTACAATGTCTTTATAAAACGTAAAATATGAAAATACACTTACAAAACATAAAAATATAATAATATCCTAACTTAGGGTGCCGCCGGCAGCGAGGCGGGGCCTAAGCTACCGGTTACACATTTATTATTACAAAAACATCTTCATTATGATTACGTTTCTACCGACCACGCAATTAATCTCAACGTCAAGTTATATTCAAGCTGATATGAAACTCTTCTTACCCCACTCACAGCGAGCGGATTATCCCCAAAGTTCCCCCAATCGAAAACATTCAATTAGCCTATACATGCATATTTATTATAAGATCACATCGTTTTCAGCTGCGACACAGTGTCTAATAAAAATGGCACTATGTCTACTTTCCCATCGCTGTCTTCGTAAAAATGTACACAGAGCCACGGTTGGAAAGCAGGCGGTCTTGTGAAGGAAACAAACAAAGTTCAGAGTTCGGAGATGAAGGGCGTACTAACCTCAGTCTTATGTATGAGAATAGCCGAGCGACTTATTTACTGGCTTGCACAGCTCTATTTTTCATTCTAGGCTCAGAGGGTTATCTGGCAATAATCATGTTACTTCGCTTTTTTACCATTTGTTTCTGGGAGACGGAAGAAAGATGTAACATGCCTTAACGTTCAATATATGATTCACGCAATAATGTTATGCTTATTGGAAGTATTCGGGGGAATATGGTAGGTATTTTTGGATACTTAGGCTACTTTTCCACCAAAGTAAGTCGAGTTGCTATTGATGTATCTGCAAATCACGATGGCTTGGTCCTTGGAGAAAAGAGGCTGTAAACAGCGACACTTCGGCTGTTCTTTTGCAAAACTAAATGAGGCATTTTTACTGAATGTTCAGTAGAGCAAATATAGTATTTTTATTGTATAAAATTTGAACTACGTTGCATATTTACAAAAAGTCAAATATACCTTATTTATAAAATAAGGGCCTATATAACAAGCATAAAAAGAACGTATAGGATTAATTGGAATCACGCTAAGATATTTGGGTCAATCAACTTTTTCTTGTTCTGTCCCGTCAGCGAAGAGACATCAGGAACCGAGTTTCTTAGAAAAATGTTTATTATCATTTACTTCAAGTATGCTCAAGGGATGACCCATGTATGTGCAAATGGATTTATTTTATGCCCATCTCTAAAACTCATGTTTGATAGATTTAAACCCTATAAAATCACAGTTTTAAAGAGTGACTCAGGAGACGTAATCATGGGAACGAGTAACAAAGTAATAGTTGATCCACCCATTTATCAAAAAGATGTAAAATTAGTTTTGTAGTGGTGATTATTAAAAAAAAAACAAAATGAAGTTTCTATTTATATACTAAAATTAGTAAATTCCTAGAATTTGTTTTGATATTTTATTTAAACCCATACCTTGTTTTGGTAAGCTGTTTACTAAAGTGCTGCCTCAGGTTTTTGAGGTTGATAAAACAATAAACAACAGATGTTTATATATATGAACTTAGAATATCTATAAACCGAATTTTTCATATCACCAGATCCTATGCAAAATCCATACAGCATCGCCTGATGTACAGAATGCTCTAAATTCCGAGCATAAAAGCGGCTATTGATCGATCCGTTATAAATCACCCAGCGCGTTTACACGTCGGGCGTGTGGTGCATATTATAAGTGTACTTCTTTTAGGACATGGGGCACGAGATTAAGGATTTAAAAAATTATAGCACAAATTCCCTCGAAAATCTATTTGCCCCTAGTAACGCCTAATTTGTAATAACTTAATAGTGTAACTTAACATAATATGCAACACAATGATCATTGATACTGAAATTGTAAGATTTCGTTTACTAAATGGCAATTTGCCCAACATAGTAAATCTATTGTAGTCAGAATACCACTCGATCATACTCAATAACGTACACATCTGTTATCAGCACAACGGCTTTACAATTGGGATCTGTGTCTAAAACCAATTACCGATAAGTTTTCTAAATTGCTATTTCATCGTTTATCATGCCTACAACCGGTAAATGAACGTGTAGGTTAGGTACCGACAACCGGGGTTACTTTAAAATTGAGGGGCGACTTCAAAAATTCAGTCTTTATGCCGTGTTTCACCTTTTATTTGCTTAACATGAGGTCAGTAAAATACCTTAGTAAATTATCCAATTATTTACTAAACTGTATCAAACTTGATATACTTGGTGATGATTATATAATTATTCTAAATCTATCAAAGTGGCCCCGTTTATTCTTAGTCACCGCAGTTTACGGTAGCCATGTAAAAAGAATATACATAAATATTCTACTTTGGTAAATATAATTTTCATAAACCTAATGAATACATCATAAGAAATCTTTTAGTTCAAAATGGTATACGTTTATTTGGTTGAGAAAGGACCTTACTGCAATTTGTCTGTGCTCGGGTTATTGAATAATTACCTAAGGCTACCATTCTTTATGCGTTAAATGTTTCACTTTAACGCTTATGCCTTGCGCCAGGTTTTCAAATAGTTACTGATGGATTGCTTCAATATTTTACTTTCTTAGACCTCATCCTGTATATACAAGCATATAGATTATAAGTTTAAATTGATAACAGAATCAATTTGAGATTTTATTACTCATTTAAAAAATAAACTAAATTTAACATATGTATGTACAAAGAAGCTAATTCAATGATTTATTAATCTCATTTGAATGTTACGTTATCACGACGTAATACATTAACTACATTTTTAAATATTTACCTAAAGAAATATCCTTCATCAAATTATACTCGTGGTACCAGTCGAACCTCAGTCTGCACCACGACATGGGGATTAGCACCATATACGGACTGCCAGACGTTATTTTGACAACGCTTCCCATCATAGGAATGCGTTAGTTAGGAAGGCTGTCGACTACGTTCCCATCCCTCCCCCCTCTATCATAACTCGGCGATCACTGATTAGGGGCGGCACGGTCCGGCGTCCTAGGCACACACTTACGGACCCGGACGACGTAATCACAGCGTCCATCGAAAGACGGAACACTGCACTTACGGCGCCCGACTCTGACACGACGCGTACACTTAGGCATTCCCGCCGGCGGGGACGTCCACCGCGTGAACGCGACAACACTGACATTTATATAGTCTCTATTCATCCCGGTATCGCCGCACACCGGGTAGAGTCAGTCCGACCCAGGTCGGGCCTAGAGTTTCTTGCTGGACTCTTCTCAGCTAGGCTAGGTTTAGTGAACCAGCGACAAAACTCCTAGTAGCTCGATTCCACTCACACCTTAGATTCGGTTGAAACCGCTCAACCAATCTCACTGGAGCGTAAACTCTTAGATTATTCCAGTGTTCCAAACCACACGCGTGGTCATGCCGGAGGTTTTCCCCTGGATTTTCCCCAGGCTACTCTCCAACCGCGCACTCCTATCGCTGTATTGGGCCCGGCCTATAAAGCCACAGTCAGGTTTAAAAAAAAACACGACATGGCTATGTAAAAATATTCATTTTAAAAAAGAATAATTTTCACTTTAAACATTGAATCAGAATTATAGATATCAGAGCTAATTAAATTAGTATTGGACGCGATTAAGTCCCATTTTCCAATAATAATTTGTGAAAATCGTGTAATATTAAATGAATATAGTATTCAAGTAGAATATCCTATTAAATACTTTTTTATTTAAGGAAAAAAGGGGCTTGTCGTAATTAAATACTTAAAGTACCTGTAGCGCGACTAAACGAGTGTGAAAACTAAAATATATGGCCCAAATAGAAGCCCACAATAATTAAATTGAACACAGCATTATTAAATATTGTCGTTAACAATCAATTCTCAATATACACAAAAGCGGGTCCGTATTTCCGTAATACAAGTAATTTATTGGGGTCGGCCGTACAAATTGCTAATATTGGCGATTTATTGAACTATCTTGTTGGATTAATTAACACGTTGGTTACTTTATTTATGTTGCGGTGTGTACCTTTTTGTTTGTTTATTTTCATAACGTAAAAAGGGTTGGGGTTATTCATAATATTTGAGGGATTTACAGCTTAAAACTAAATTTTATGCTTAGATCTGGTAAATAACGTATAGGTATTTAAATGAATTAGCACCATAAAACTGAATACTTACAAAATTAAATATAATTTTTGATATAATGGTGCTGAAACATTATAGTACACAAAATGTATTTATTAGCTAATTGTTAACAATATATAACAAGTTTTATAAGAAAGTTTTTAAAAGTAGGTGGTAACAAAAATGGTGGTTATTCGCTTAGCCCGGTAATTTGTTTCACATTCTGACTTAAATTATGACG
The DNA here is from genome assembly GCA_963556455.1 of Epiblema foenella. Classification (NCBI taxonomy): domain Eukaryota; kingdom Metazoa; phylum Arthropoda; class Insecta; order Lepidoptera; family Tortricidae; genus Epiblema; species Epiblema foenella. The sequence continues at coordinate 5,615,674 of OY747105.1, forward strand.
GATATTCTCGGGGTCCAGCGGCGCCCGACTACCGCGTGGCGTATGCAAGGTTAAGCAATGTGGGCCGAGGTCAGTTCTTGGATGGGTGACCTCTTTGAGCGGTTATTAACTGAGCGCTCCCGTGCTTTGGAAGGTACGTTAAGATATTGATCCCGGCTACTGTCTATGATAGCAGTCGTTAAGCTAAGTTAGAGACCTTCGGGCGGCTTGAAATCTTCTAACAGTCAAGTTGCCCACTCACTTGACAAGCCTAATTCCGAAACGGTTTCCCATCGGGTTGGAAGGTCAGATGGCAGTCGCTTCCGTAAAAACTAGTGCCTACGCCAAATCTTGGGATTAGTTAGCGGACCCCGGGCATCCTTCAGGATGCAATTGTACTGGGATAACGCTAGGAGGATGATGATGATTTTTTTATTTACATGCAGACAAAAAAGGAATTGCCAATGGATATCATCATTTTTGTAAAAGCCCTATTCAATTTATGTTCAACGCTGATAAAAATTCTGTTAGTTAACTTTCAGGCAAATCGCCTACTGCAAATTTGCCTTAAGAATCGAACGCAATCATGAATACCTACTTGCATTTTATGACTGCACAGCTCGACCCCAGGCACGCTTAGCATGACAATGCCAAGTTCTGTCGACAAAAGACATATTGTCTAAGCGCCGTTGCCGGCTCGCATCGACTTTATAGCAATTTCCTCTGTGATTTGCGTTTGTAAGATCCGTCAGGAAAAAACTAGCGATTGGGGATTTCTGTGTCATAAAATCTCGTTCTTTAGTGTACCATTCTTAATAAGGGTAGATACTAAAGTAGTAATAGTGTACACATACCATTTTAGCGTTTTTTTACCCAAAGGATCAAACGGGTCCCTATTACTAAGACCCCTGTCCGTCTGTCATCAGGCTATATCTCATGAACCGTGATATTTAGACAGATGATGTATCTCTGTTGCCCCTATAAAACAAATACTAAAAACAGAATAAAATATATATTTGAAAGGGCTCCCATACAACAAACATGGTTTTTTTGCCGTTTTTATAGATAATGGTACGGAACCCGTCGTGCGCCAGTCCGACTTGCACTTGGCCAGTTTTTTTAATATTACTACAATGGGAAAGATGCATAGATGCAGTCCGTATTCATGGTAAGCGGTACTATAGTCTAAGGATGTTCGCGACTCCACACGCCCTAGCTGTCAAACACACCGAAACTCCCAAGTCATGAGAGTCGGTAATACGCTTGTGATTCATCTAGGGTCGCAAATATCCATAGGCTACTGTATTTTCTTACCATTAGGGAGGCCGTACTTTTTTTTTTTTGTTGATGGCTTTCACCCCTGAAATGAATGAATGATGGCTGAATTTGGCAAGGGGTATGAGGCCGTACTTGTTGTCTACTGTCTATCAGAAGCACAAATTACCCCCCATATTCATAAAACTTAACAAACCTCTGCTAACTAAAATGTTCTTTGTCCCATTCTCACAAACGTCAATGTCAAAGTGACTAATATAGGTTTGATAGACGTTTATGAATAAGGGGGTACATGTTTACAAGATTTTATGTTACAAGTCACAACACTCCCGGGAAAGCAACAGCTTGTAAAATAAACATTAAAGGAGACATGAAGGTTAACGGGGTCGTAAATATGAGGCGTCATAATACGACGCTTAAGGATTAGCTGGGACTTCGGTGTTTAATTCAGATTAGTCCTATCTGCATACGAGCTTCTTCAGCTCAGCAGCTTCTTCTTAAACAACTTAGAGGGTAAAATTGAAGGCAGGAGAGGAAGAGGAAGACCTAGACTGACTTACTTTAACCAAGTGAGGGAGGAAGTTGCCGAGTCGTATGGGGAAGTCAAGAAACTGGCAATGAATAGAGAAGAGTGGCGGTTACTCCACCGATAAGAGCGAAGCTCTTAAGTTTTGATGATGATGCATACGAGTCTTGAGGTGACAGTAGTTCGTTAATGTTATTTTTTCTGTAACCCAATGCCGAAAAATAACTTAGGTACATTACTGTACTATAATAACCTGTATAACAAGGTATGCGTTTGAATTTCAATATATGTTGTTTAATATTTTTACACTGTTAATGTTTAACCAAATGATTTATTTTCATTTTCATGTAGGTATATACAGGGTGTAACAATGTAGTACTTGAAGGTGTCTCATAATAATGTCGGTTTTCATAACTAAAAATTTACTACACCACTATTTATGCATGTCGTAACCTGTTAAGACAATTCTCTAGTTCTATAAATAATGCAATAGTTGTACGTTATTTTAGTCATACTGTTTTTGCTAATTGACGACGTAACACGTTTTGATAATAAAAAGTATAAAGGGCGACAAATACGAAATTCGTGTATTGTTGAGACATTATTGGAAATAAAAATTTAAGGCAGCCGCGGCAGCAAGAAAATCGTGTGAAGTTGAAGGGGGAGACGTGTTAAATGAATGGATGGCACAACGTTGGTTTAATCGTTTTAATAATGGAGACCCCCCCCCCCCCCCCTTGAAGATCGACCGCCCTCTCGATCGATATTGAGGATGCAAAGGAAGCCGTTGAAAACCAACCCAGTACTCGTACCAGCACTCGTCAATTATCGGTCTTACTTGGACCTTCTAAAGACACTATAAATCGCCACTTAAAATCATTAGATACGATCTATAAAAGTTGTCGAACCACATTATTTATGAGATGAGATTAATAAAAAAATATCTTAATTTTATGCAAGCACGCTCAAAATATAACATATGTGCACGTTTTAAATCGGAAATTGGCGGTAAAATAAGTCAACTATAAATATAATGATGTTATACATTTAAAATCTCCGATACCAAGTCGACAAGTGAGACACGTCAAAACGAATATGTAGTGTACCTACTCTTAATTACAATACGAATAAAATAAGTTTTAATAATTAAATGTATTAATTTAATATTAAACTTAAATCTAAACTTAATTCTAAAAACGTGTTAATATATAAATAAATGTATTTGAATATGTACTTAACATTCATATTTAAATACATGTTAAAAAATAACAGTTAATATACTTGTCTGTGCTTTTGGACATGACGTGGCAAAATGCATAAACTTACTCCTTCTTTTTTTATTTATTTGGCTCACAGAACAAGTTACAGTCATATTTACAGTTACATATAAATGGAGTATGTTCAGGTCTGGACTACAACTCAAAATATGTGTGCACATAATGAATACAAGTTACATGAAATAAAAAATAAAAAAAGAGAAAAACGTACAATAGAAGTCGGCGGGTGTTAAACAATTTTGATGCGATGGAATCACCACTACTTCTGTTTTCAAATTCAAATTCAAATTCAAATTCAAATAATTTTATTTCAGATAAAATCCATATATGGTTAGTAACATTATTGTACTTATATCTATGTTAGTGGGGTTACATAATAGATAAATTCAATAAAATTAAAAGGAATAACATTAATATAATTTACGATCATGGCTATTTAATATAATTCACAAGTGTCCTAATCTGTGCCACCCAGTGACAAAGAATAGGACAGTTGTACCTATCCGCTAACACTTTCAAAATGCTGTTTTGACTATTTCTGACACGGTCCATCAACGATGCAATGTTTTGTACCGTGTTTTCGTACATTAAATTGTGTTGGTTGTTATCTCGAACGTTTGATTCATGGGAACAGAATAGTCAGAACCTATCAACTACAAATACCGACTTCAATTTGAAATCATAATTGTTTTATGTTTTTTTTAATAAAATGTCAATTAGGTACCTCAACCATAGCCTGCCATAAACGACAGTTCACTCTTCTAACGAACGAACTTATTTCAAATAGCTATAACCTAACTGCAGCAAAAGTCACAACTCCAATACAAAGTTGTACGCGTGACTAAAATAAAACTACAAACCCACAAACTTAATTTTGCCATCGTGTATGGCGCTGTTACGAAGGAACATCGACATATTTGTACGAGAAACAACTAGATCCTGATTTATCCAACTGCAACTATATAACTTGGCTGGGCACGGTCAGAAAATGAAGATAATAATCGCGACTTGTCGGAATCTAATAGAAGAGAAAATTGGACATCCAAGTTTATCATTTTGTGGGATATTTTGCCAAAAAATTAACCGATATCTTAGATCATTAAATGAATGTGTAAGTGAATATTTAGATTATGTTCAACGTGTGAATTTATTCTGAAATTATACATACCTTAAATAATACAGACAATATGTATATATATACACATATAACTGTGAATATGAACAGGATCTGGGATTTAGTCTAGTTCCTCTTATACATATAGACACCGCTTTTATTATTGATATTTGTATTTTGACTTTGAGCCAACTTATAATTTGAAAGTACTGTTTAGACCATTTTTCATTTAGCTTGAGAGGTCTTCTTTCTCTCTCTTAATGCGCCGATAATATATTTTTTAAACTAGATTATACGTACTTCTGTTTTTTTTTTCTTTTTGATGTAAATTTTTACCCACTTTTGAGTATGTTTTCAGGCTTTCCAACGAAATAAGTAGTAAGTATTTTTATTGATATCGTTGAAAATAAATGCCGACTACTATTTCAGTATTTGCTCATCACAACCTGTCATAACCTGTATTTCTCAGTCGAACTTTTATACTTTTCTCTGAGACCCGCCAAAACGTTGCCTTTAATTTCAGTCACGCGTCTGTTAATGGAAATGTAAGTAGAAGTTTCATACTTGGGTAGTAGATGCTGGATGGTATATAATCTAAATATTGTGCGACAAGATATCTTACTCAAATTTGATTTGTTTATTATAAAAGCACGTCTCCCCCATGGCTACATATTTATGTAATTTACTATATTTATATGATATATACAAGCTAGTCATTCAGTTTCACAGCATTTCAGTTGCTAAACTTTTAGGCAACCTTTTTATCTTTTACCTTACCGACAACATACTGACTTCACATAGATTTCCTTACTTATCAATATACTGTAGTACTTACTACTTACGTCTATACCGCTTTCACTTTTAATTGTAAAGAATCTCTACCGTTGCGGCTTAACGCTTCCACCGGCAAATGCAGTAGAATTATAGTATAATATGCAACTGGTGTATAAGAAGGGTATAAAAAGGCGAGTGGTGTGGGTTGCGATGTGAGCCTTGGCCAACATCGCAAGTAAAGACACCACTAGCCTTTTTATACCGTTATACACCGCTGTATACAATACTTTTTCTACGACTTATTTCAAATTAAAGTAAGTAGGTATTTATCATACTTTTCATGCGCCATTTTTTCCCTTAGTAATTGTGCAACTTACCTACGCAATTTCTTCAGTAATGCTATATAACTTCTTCGTGGATTTTTAAAAGAATCAATAAACAAACAAACAAACAACCTACACATTTTCTTCATGAACACAAAAAAAACGTTTAATTTAAGTAATATAATCATTAATCAGCTTGAATGTTTTCGTTTTAAATTAGGAATTTGGTGAGAAATCAAAAATATGACACTTTCTTTAAGGTATTTTTTTATTTGCTAGACTTAGCATCCGACCTAAACTGAATCCAAATCCGGATCGAATCTTAACTGTTTCGTTTTCATAAATTTGTCCGAAAATAGATAAAACTTGTTCAACAACACAAAAAAGATGATAAATGTATGTATTTATATTAGTAAATAATATATTATGCATTAATTAATAGATAAAAATTGTAGCAAAGTTGCGTTAAGTTGGCAACACTGATTTTAATCATAAAAGTTTCACTTGAACGCACCAAAGAAAGACTACTAAACATAATATTTGTAGTAGTCTGTGGCACCCAACTCTGCTTTAATTTTTCATTAAAGTATGGTAAGGAGTGTGTTTTCGGGCAATAGATTAGATAGACTTTTTACAGAATAAATAAAGTATGTATTTATATAGAGTTCATGATTGCTTAAGTCGCGAAAAATAGTACAGGAGTAGAAAAATATCAGTTGCAAAATCTACCATTTCCAGTCCCCTTACATCGATGTCCGTACCCCTATTTAGTATTCAATCCAGCGGCCATCGCCGTCAGTACGGCATGACCTATAGTTGCACGCCTTGATGTGTATGAGTTATGTGACGTAATTGCTTGATTGTATGCTTCGTTGTACATTTGAATATAATCTATACTCGTAAGGGCCAGCGGCCTAATTTTAGGACCAAAAATTTCAGCCTTAACAGCACTACTTTCTAATTTTTTCGCGTGGAAAGCTCTTATTGGGACTCTCAAGATTTAAATTATAACATTTTTATGACCTTTTTTGGATATTGGGCCGTTATTATACGTTGGAATAGAGTTACGAGGCTATATGTTGGAATAGAGCGTAAGCGAATAGCCTAATGTCATTAAATCATCATACTTTTTCTCGGTTGTATTCATAAAGGAGTTCTTGGTCCACTTTGGTACTTAGTCTCAATAATTGGCGTAAGAACCAGTTTTACGAAAGTAACTGCCAATTGACCTTCTTATCCACAGGTAAAATTAGACCATTTCTAGTACGCGAACACGCGAACTAGCAGAAAATAATATATAGAAGATAATTTGAGAAATCAGTAAATACAAAATCGTAAGAAAAAGTGGATGACAACGAACATAATTTTTAAACGTTGACACAGTCACCTAGCTATGTATTTGACAGACACACTCATAGTAATAATCAAGGAGTATGTTTATATTGTTCCAACATCCTCTCTTAAACATAATCCCATCATCTTGGAACAGAAAGCCAGCTTTGGGATTGATGTAGCCTTAGTAAGCGCGTCTGCAACCATCAGGTCCGTCTGAACGTACCGGACATGGCACCTTCCTGTTTGGTTCTCGAATGACAGCCATCAGTACCATTTTTAGTACCAAAAGCTGTTAAATATCAAATGGTATTTCTGACATAAGTTTCTGACGTAATAAAACTCAGTAGAATACTATCAAAAGTAAGTAATGTTTTAGCTTGTATGTGCAGGTACAAAATATTATGTATGGCTACACATTTCCCACATTGTCAATGTCATGTTGTTTGTTAAAGACAGCTCTCTCTCATGTTTATTGTTTTGTAATTTCATGTTGTTTCCTGGTTGCCCTGAAAATCAGCGTCATGATTTTCATGACACTATGCTGAGCGGCACCCATTTTGGTACTAAATAGGTACCTATTTACTATATCCTACAATGTGTAAACAACTTGTACCAAATAAATATTTCTTTCTTTCTTTCTTTCTTTCTTAAATGAAAAGAGGTTAAAAGCTTTTATTCCGTTACAATAAAGACTTTTGAACTCTTTATATTATTATGTGTAGACTTTCGGTGCTAACTGAACTAGCCGGGATTCAAGCCTGTCACCTCCATCCAGATTGAACGGTGCATAATGCATATGCTTTACCGTTCAGTTTCAATGGCTTGGTCATACATTTAAAGAATTAAGCGTGCCACACACTGCAGCGGGCTGCGGTAGCGGCCTGTTGTACACTATGATAATCCTAATATTCATTCAGACACACGCGGCCTTGATTGTCATAGTGACACAGGCCGCTGCAGTCTGTGACAGGCTTTATGATTTCTGTACGAATTAAAGATAGAGAGAATAGAAGATATATTCTTAAATGTTCGGAGATCCTTCAATCGCTGCAGCAACCACTTTCTCCACTGTTTGGGAAATCCGTGCGAGGCGTCATTTATCATGTTGCTGCCACTGATAAGGCTAGTAAAGGGGGCTTACAGCACTGCATTATCGTACAGTCCTATCCCTCCCCTGTATCGAGGAACAAACGAAAATTGAGAGACTTATCATACTAGAAACCGGATTTCTTTTGCATTTTTTTTTACTAGCGCCACCAGGTTTTTTGCATTGCAGCATCACCATTTCGTGTTCCCCCATTAATTACGTGACATTATTATATACATCATCTGGGAGTCTTATCCCAGGTTCAGTGTCGTCGGCTCTTCTACTACAGGGTGTAACAAAACTAGTAAGGATCCGTTTAAGGGCATATTCGTTGTTCTGATTAGGAAAAAGTAGAAGCAAATTTTTTTTTGACGCAATATATTTTTGGTCTTTATATGGACAGTTGGCTGACTTGGACGACCTGTCCCATAGAAAAAAAAAAACATTTTGACGTCAAAAAATTTTTTTTCTACTTTTTACTAATCAGAACACGGTACCGAATATGCTACTCACATCACGTCACTAGTTTTGTTACACCCTGTATAAGCGAATATTCTGACAGCGGCCGCACGCTCTAAAAGTGGAGTTAAAAGGTTTTCAGCTTTAGCCGACGACATGTAAGTCGCAAACCTCTTATCTTCAACAATGGTGTTAATAGATTTTCGACTTTATAAATAATACGCTTCCATTACTTCTTGAGAAATATGCGAAAGTAATAGAGACAGATGTCTTATTAATAACTATGCTAATAAAATAGCAGCCATAATACATCGCAGAACGTAGATAAGTGTGGGTGCAAGATGATGTGAGGTGCGAAAGCGATGGGTAGAATAATTTGAACGAGGAAGGCACCCGTGCGTGATGTTTTACGAATAAAATAAAACTGGTTGAATATTCTTGATTGCGAGGCCTTCAATAATGCAGCAGTCATATCAGTATAAAGAAAATAAATAAATACAATAGAGGTGTTTAAAACGCCTAGAGTAGATATGTGTAACATGTATATTATGCCTTACCTTTGACATTTAAACAAATTAATGTGAATTTTGACGTACATATTTTATACTTAATATTATTACATACTTCTTTCTCTTAATGTAATGTAATGTGAATTTAGTGTTATTTAATGTTATGAAATTTAATTTGAACAGACATAACCTGTAATTGATATTACCAATAAAGAGAATATGAATTTGAATAATGTGAATATTTTATCGTGTTAATATATGAAAAAAATATTTTATTGTTCCATAGCTAATCAGTATAGAAATGTACAACCGTATATTTTTTTGTTAAAAGTTAACTCGAGTATCGTTGAAAGCAACGTCGTGTTTGGTTGGCAAAGTTGGTAATGCAATAAATAAAAAATGAATATGAGCAAAATCGTCTAATAAGCTGGTGAGATAATATAAAAACTATAAATAAATTATTGTAACAGTCTTCTGACATGTAAAATTTTTGTATATTTTATGAATAAATAAATATGAATATATGAATATGAATATAAAACAGAAGTTTCTCACATACAAACTTTGCACCCCTATTTGATCCCCTTAGGGGTGGAATTTCCAAAAATCCCGTCTTATCCCTTGTATACGTCATAAAAGTAAGCTCTGGACCAAATTTGAAGTTTCTAGTTCCAGTAGTTTCGGCTGTGCATTGATGGTAGATCAGGACTTCTTCTTTTATATATTTAGAAGATAGAAGATAAACCATCAAAGTAAGCAAAGGTATTGACCTTTGCTTACTTTGGTGGCCAAGAGTGTTTATACTCACACCCTCCAGGGGGTCACCGATTGTATCCAAGGAGGTAAATTCACTTCGACACATCGCATTTCCGGGCGCGCATCAAACGAATGTGTCAGAAATAGAATAGCAGATTATTTATCTAGGATGGTCCATTTTCACTAAATTCAAATGGACTGGTCACATGATGCGCTCCAAGGAAGATAAGGCAGATAGACAGTGCTGTAGATGGGAAGACGAAATAAAAAGAACTGCGGCACCTTTCTGACGAAGAGTGACAATGGACAGGGCTCAATGGTGAGAGTCGGAGGAGGCCTTTGCCAAGAGGCAAACTGAGTCAAGACATTGTATAAGTTAAGAGACATTTTTAAATTGAAGTTTAGATTGATTTCGTGATTAGTGAGTTTTAAGATATTCCTTAGTGATTAGTGAGTTATAAGATAACCACAAAGACTAAATGTTATTAGAATTGTGTTATTGTTTTTTACATCATATTAATTTAGTCTCAGTAATAAAGACTATTTTATTTTACCTAAGATGGTAAAAAAATGAATTGTATGACAGATCGCAAGTATTTGACGCCCGAGCCTAAGGCAAGGGTGATAAATATGCGAACTCCGGCTTTCTTTATTATAGTCCCTGGTAACTATAAAATTGTATGTGTCCCCCTGGCCAGGAAGTGGGATTTTTAGAAGAAAATTTCACTTTCTAGTGCTTCCTTAGGCGTGCCATGACTTTGGCTTAAGAAGATTATGTGAGGAGATTTTTTACATAGAAAAAGGGGCAACGTTTTCCACCTCCTAATCGTGAACCAATTTGCATAATTTTTGGAAATGTTGTAGATATTATTAAATACTAGGTATATACGTTGTGATTTTCTGAAAAAAATCCATACAAGTGAAAATATGGACGCTGAAATATTATTTTTTTTTACTCGAAAACTTCCTCGTGGTTTTTTGATATTATTTCATAAACGACAAAGAATTACCAAACAAGCAAAACGTATAAACCTAGTTAAGGATGTAAGAAATCAATCAAGGCCAATTCTGTCTCATTTGATAATGGTTTAAGGTGTGGAAACCGTTGTCGCCCGAAGCACTAATTCTGCGTGAAATTAGGCGCCAAACGGCCGACGCCGACGGCTCTCTCTTTGTCGCGCGATGCGGACGCAAGACTCCGAATCTCCGCATCAAATAGGAAAATATTTCGATATACCGATTCCCGCACCGAACGATAGGTTCAAAATAGTTTTAAAATATAGGCGGCTTGGTTGTTGGTAGCCCGATAGAACCTCCTAATATATTTATTTATTTTTCATACCAGAGATGTCATTCCGCGCTATCTCTTTCTAAAATCTTATTCGCATGTGAAGTGTCGCACTAAACATTTCTTGAGCTTGAGTACTTAAAAGTACGTCGATTTTAACAAAGAGTTTTTTAAAAATAGCTACGATTACTTATGCTTAAAATGTTTGTTCTGATTTCGGTTTGTTTTCTTCTTGCTTGTATTTGCTCATGTTGAAAGAGTTGGTTTAGAAAACTTGGGAATAATAAATATATTTATGGATATGCTTATATTTAGAACAGCAATACGGTTAATATTATTTCTTTATGTCTTAATTCATCTATTCGTAATAGGTATCAGTACAATACAATAATTGATCCAACAAAATAACAATTCAATTAATCGCCATGTTAAACTGTTTTAGGGTCGATTTTTCAATGCCTAGATAAAAGTATCTATATCAGATAAATGTCAGCTCTGTTCTTTTCTTTTACATTACATTAGAAAGTGACAGCAATATTTTTAGGCAACAGATAATTTTATCTGGCGATTGAAAAATCGATCCTTAGAAGTTCTGCAGATATTGTTTTGATAGTCTTCACTATCAAAACAATAGCTTCGGAGTTCAGAAGCGAGTGATTAATTTGTCTGTTATTTTTCGTTCTTTATTGTTTGTAAAAGGTAAAATAAAAATATAATATAAAGACATCAATCATAAAATGCTTTACCGGTGCTTAAGGCGAGGACGCGTTTTTACATAAATCACATATTTTGTCGGAAAATATTAAGGTAATATTCGATTACTACGTCCATTACATGTAAACTATCGTTAATGACGTCCTTGACCGAAACAAAACCAATTACATTTGTTATAAATCACAGAATACATACCCGGTGGCCAGTTTTGGTAAACCTCCAACCTTCCAAACTGAACCTAAAGACCCTTATCGTTAAGTTGAAAACATATTGTGCGTTTTTCTGCGGTCAGTTTGAAACCAATGGAACGAGCAATCAAGTTTCAATCGTAGCTCGTGGACCTAACGATTCAAATTGCAATATATTGTTTCTGGATTTTCTCAGAGCTCTTATTGTTCTTTTAGTATCGTTTAGACATCTGCTGTGTAAATATAGGAAATCAATTGGATTGCGGCTAGGATAAAGCATTTTGTGTGACATTCGGATCCTCAATAATCAGATCTGGTTACCATTTACTCTAACAATAAGATACTATGATAATGTATCCGTTTTGCAAACAAATCAATGCTATACTTATTGGGTAAGTACGGCCGACTTCGCAAGGGACTTTACACATTTGTACCTCGTGGCTTTAAAACAAGGCTTCCATTGCAAATGGCTCCCTCTAACATGCGTGAGTTTGCAAAATTAACCGTCCCGCTCTCAACAGAAGCTCTGCGCGTAATTTGGTAAATATTTTGTACATTTCAATTGATTTTTGGAACACTGGATCACTTATGAAAACTGTATCTGGTTATTTTGTTAAAATAATAAAAAAAGCTATCCTTTTTATAAAGAAAAACCGTATCTCTGTTTAAAATTTATTTTTACGATGATATTTAGGATTTTTTTGACAGAGTTACCGAGGCATTTTTTAATATTTTATTCGGTTATTTTGTTTCTTTTCCAGTCCATGGTAATTTTGGTGTAGTGTAATTCTGCATGACTTAAATTCACACTGGAAGCTCAAACTTCTGTATTTAGGTATAATCAATAGGGATTTGACTTTTATACACTTGGTGTACAAAGCTTAACTTGTGATTGAAGAATAAAGTGAACAAGTTAATAATAATACACATTATACACATCACTGTGTTTATTTTTGTTTCAAACAAAGTAATATTTACGTCAGTAAAATGCTTGTATCAATCTATTGAATAATATCATGATATTGAAATATACATATAGCAGTACCTACTGCTGCTAATTAAAACATTCCATATTTAAATAACTGTAACATTCAGAATCTACGTTAATAGCTATTTACGTCGTTAGCTTTCGCCCCAATGCTGACATGTGATTCACAAACTATCTCTATTCGCTTCATTAATAGCTCCTCATAATAATTGACCCCGATCTCTATAACAGAACAAGCAATAAGACACCGGACTGGCCTGGATATCATCTGAAAGGAGTTGTTAGTAAGCCTTGTGAATACTCACCGTCTCTATATACATGTAGCCCGTTGTTGTGGTAAATCGACACAATCAGGCACTGGAGGATCAAACATTGCGAGGGTCCAGTTAACTTGAACCCCTGTGCTTGGAATTGCTAATGTTGAGAAGTGTTTAGATACACTGGTGTTTAGACTGAGCCTTGGTTATTCAGGTGATTTTAGTAACATTACATGACCTAGATACGTTGGCCAGTTTTGGGAACAGAAAGTTATGTCTGGTTAAAGAAATGGATAAAGTGCATGGTTCGTGTTTGATGTATTGGGTTAAAAAGAGCATGAATTTAAACGATAAATAGAGACTTGAAATTATACTTTCCAAAAAGACGAGATACCTATATCCAAAAAATTTTTAACATCACTACATAGTATAAAACAAAGTCGCTTTCTCTGCCCCTATATCCCTATTCCCTATGTATGCTTAAGTCTTTAAAACTATGCAAGGGATTTTGATGCGGTTTTTTTTAATAGATAGAGTGATTGAAGAGGAAGGTTTATATGTATAATAACATCCATTAAATAGTGCACCCGCGAAGCCGGGCCGGGTCGCTAGTTTTAAATAAACTAGAATGAATATGTAAAAACCGGCACACAGGTACCTTCTACTTGCCTTCCAACTACGGCTATGAGAGCCATTATTTTATTTTTGTATGACGTCATTATCACTTTTGTACGAAAAATTATATTTAGATCAACCTGAAGTGGGTAAAACTTTGTTATTACGTAGCTAGTTTTCATGAGATTATGCTGAGCGACATCCTTTTTGATACTAAATACTTGAGTTGTATATTTTCATGTATTTTTCTGAATCAAAATATTTTACAAATACACAATAGGTACTGTACAGTAGAGGTTAAGAACAGGCAGGACAGTTTTATCACTAAAGAGAAATCTCTTCCATACAAACGATTATATATGCAAATATATAGGTAGCAGAGATAAAACAGTAGATTTATCAATAATTTATTTTCTTCTTAAAACCCTTTCTATGCTCAGCAATTACGCTACACCTACTGCAGCAAGCAGCCTCGTATCCACTTTATTACCTTATGCCACTGAATTAATGTTCAAAAGTATAGTAAGTAGTAGGTCGTTGTGGTTGACTGTACACGAGTACCTAGGGCGAGTAGTAGAGTAGGTAGTTGAAGCATGTTTTTTTTAACCTGACTGTGGCTTTATAGGCCGATAAAGCGATAGAAGTGCGCGGTTGGAGAGTAGCCTGGGGAAAATCCAGGGGAAAACCTCCGGCACAACCACGTATATGGTTTGGAACACTGGAATACTCTAAGAGTTTGCGCTCCAGTGAGATTGGTTGAGCGGTTCCATCCGAATCTGAGGTGTGAGTGGAATCGAGCAACTGGGACTTTTGTCGCTGGTTCACTAAACCTAGCCTAGCTGAGAAGAGTCTAGCAAGAAACTCAGCTAGGCCTGACCAGGATCGGACTGACTCTACCCGGTGTGCGGTGGTACCGGGACGAATAGAGACTATATGTGTCAGTGTTGTCGCGATCACGCGGTGGACGTCCCCGCCAAAACAGTTGAAGCATGCATGGAAGCGATTATCTGATAAATAAATAAATAAATATTAGAGAAGGCTTGTGTTATGGGTGCTAGACGACGATATATCTAATACATATAAATACTTAAATACATAGAAAACATCCAAGACTCAGAAACAAATATTCATGCTCATCACATAAATATTTGCCCTGACCGGGATTCGAACCCAGGACCGTCAGCTTCACAGGAAGGTGCACTACCCACTAGGCTAAACCGGTCGTCAAATAAATATAGACTAAAAAAAAAACATAGACTTTAATTTCGTAAATTCAGAGTTTATTAACAATTTTCCTTAGTAGGCTCCAATCCCCCAATTCTTCCCTAATTCAAGCATGCATGGAAGTTTGTACAACCATAGTTATTGGGTGTATCCGTGTCGTATATCCTTTGTTAGGCAGTCTTGATTGACCCTTGTCGGGTAAATTGAAGGTGACAACATTGTTAGAAGACTGTACAGTCTACATTTAGACATACCTGTTTATTTCGAACCAAGTAAGTGGACTGGTGTGTCAAGGTTTAATCATAGATATCATACATGACTTACGCTATTGTTCCGAAAAGGGGTAAGTAGGGCACATGGATTTTAATTTTTAGAGCCGCTACTAGGGATGCAAGATGGAGCCAATCAGAATTCAAGGAGAAAAATTGGAGATTGTAAAAGAGATAAAGTGTCTAAGGGCAACACTAGATGATACTCTCAGATACATATTGCAATAAATATGTCATGAAAAACATTCGGCAAAAGAGGGTATAAGTAAAAGCAATTGTTATGTGCGTTGCAATAAAACAATAAGTTTCATAGCTCGGTTATACGCTTGGCTTAAAAATTTTCTTCAAAAATCAAAACCACGAATGATGTAAGCTAGACTGAATTATCAGGATCTTTATTAACTTATCTCAGCAAAGATCTTCAGTCTAGATGTTATATTCAGTATTTCAAGACGACGACCTAATTAAGTTAAGTTCATAAAGCGATTACCTCAGAAAACGTTCCCAGCAAATATATCTTAAATGATGAAGTTCTCTTAAGAGCCATTTAAATTTAAAAGTAATAACTCTATTTATGTCCGAAGCTAGAGTTAGTTGGATGTAAAAGGTAAAAACCCAGTCAAGTGCGTGTCGGACGTCCACATTTTGGGTTCCGAACAAACCACAAAAATAACTTGGTTTTATGAGGACAAATAAGGAAATTTTAAAGGAAAAATTAGATTTTGGATTTGTTATGACCGTTTGGACCCTTCGAATACAGAACCCTAAACAATAAGAAGAAAATGTTGTAATAAACGAAGCAGACGATAATTTTTGTGCAGTTTCCATAATCGCATGTCATTGTAAATCTCCAATTTGTATTAAATAATCAAAAACGGTGCGTTCTTCAAGAAGGGTGACACCACACTTTTGAAGAACTATCGACCCATCACGCTTCTGAGCCATGTCTACCAGCTGTTTTCAAGAGTCATTACGAACCGTCTCGCAAGCAGGCTAGATGACTTCCAGCCTCCCGAACAAGCCAGTTTCCGAAGAGGCTTTAGTACCATAGACCACATACATACGCTTCGTCAGGTTATACAGAAGACTGAAGAGTATAACCTGCCACTCTGTTTAGCGTTTGTGGACTATGGGAAAGCCTGCGATTCGATCGAAACCTGGGCGGTATTACAATCTCTACAGAGGTGCCAAGTAGACTACCGCTATATAGAAGTGCTGGTGTTTGTACGAGAACGCAACTATGTCAGTTCGACTCCAGGACCGGAACTCGAAGCCTATTCCGCTGCAGCGGGGAGTTAGACAGGGAGATATTATTTCTCCTAAACTGTTCGCCGCTGCACTGGAGGATGTTTTCAAGAATCTGCATTGGAGAAGGCTAGGCATCAACATAAATGGCGAGTACATCACTCACCTTCTATTTGCTGACGATATAGTAGTCTTGGCTGAAACCATGGAGGATTTAAGTACAATGCTCGATGACCTCAGTAAAGCCTCCAAGCGAGTTGGTCTAAGGATGAAGTCCCGTTACGATTGGACGCTTTACGCTCGAAGTTGTAGACGATTCCTAGGACTGACTGTCTAGTTAGGTAGGTCTAACTTTGAGAAAGAGGTAAATCGTTGAATCTGACTCGGCTGGGCAGCGGTCGAGAAGCTACGGCATATATTTTCGTCCAATATTCCGCAGTATCTCAAGACGAATGTCTTTGATCAGTGTGTGTTGCCAGTGATGACATATGGTATGAAAACGTGGTCGCTCACCGTGGGCCTTATAAGAAGGCTCAAAGTCACTCAGAGGGCAATGGAGAGGAGTATGCTGGGAGTTTCTCTGCGTGATCGCATCAGAAATGAGGC
The DNA here is from genome assembly GCA_963556455.1 of Epiblema foenella. NCBI lineage: Eukaryota > Metazoa > Arthropoda > Insecta > Lepidoptera > Tortricidae > Epiblema > Epiblema foenella. Next base: position 5,632,482 of record OY747105.1, read on the forward strand.
CATCCGTAACGGAACCAAAGTAACCGATATAGCCTTTCGAATCGCTAAACTTAAGTGGCAGTGGGCGGGGCACATTGCAAGTAGAACCGATGGGCGTTGGGGCCGGAAGGTTTTCGAGTGGCGACCACGGACCGGAAGGCGCAGCGTGGGTAGGCCCTCCACAAGGTGGACTGATGACCTGGTAAAGGTCGCGGGAGTCCGCTGGATGCGGGTGGTGCAGGACCGGTCATTATGGCACTCTTTGGGGGAGACCTATATCCATCAGTGGACGTCTTTCGGCTGATATAATAATGATGATGATAAATCAAAAACAGTAACTTGAAGAAAAAAAGTGATGGAAACTTCTGTATAAAATGTACAAAGTTTCATTTAGTAATTTTTGTTTCTATGAAAGTTTCCACAATAAGCAGTGAGTTCGTTTTATGATATATGTTCCGCAAAGTTATGTTATTCTACTAAATGATTCTAAGTAAAACCTGAAGCGGAACTATCTGTAAACTCCAACTCAGGGGTTCCCACTGTCCAATATATAACAATACACATCAAACCAATCGCCGCTAGTCTTTGTCTCCGTTCTAAATCGCAAATCGACGCGTTTAAGCCTCTCGAACTAGATTCGAGCGTGGTAATGGCGAATTCCAGCGTCAAACGTCGAATGAACGGAGGCGACAAGTCAGAAATAGATGGAGAGGTGACGCTAGTTTAGTAGAAAAATATCTATATATTATTTATTGTGATAGAATATTGGGTAAAATAAAATGGTGACAGCGAATTCAAATAAAGGAATTCAGTTTCTAAGAGAATATAAATATTTTATTACGAACACTTTCTCCGTCATCAGAAACTCATTTCTAAATAGTTACCTATATCCTGTGCTGTTTTAGTATTTTTATTGAGATGTGGAGAAATTTTGATAGGTACAATTAGATCTAACTTTGTCAAGTTTTATTCATATTTCCTCCTATGAAATTTCAGATAAGATTAAACATCATTAACTTGATTATTATGATTCGGTTGCCCTTTTCCCATTTATTTTGGGATCGGCGCAGCATGTCTTTTTCTTCCATGCATCTCTGTCACTCGTCATTCATCCTTCTTATTCATATCGTAATATATTACAACTTGATTATATTCTTTCATAAAGTATTGATAAAAATGGTGAAAACTAAGAAACGTTAATTAAAAACTTAATTTTGTCTATTATTTTCATTTTTAATCAGTATATCGTATCTGAAAATCGCATAGCAGATCAGAAAACCATTATCGCTTTTTCTGATCTGCTATGTAATTTCCAAAGCACCATCCTCACCTGTCACCACATGTCACCCGTTTTTATATGGAAATTGTTAAATGTCATTTGTCACTTTTTGACAGTTTCTATATAAAAACGGGTGAGGGGTGAAGTGCCGAGTGATAACGAGTCGGTTTGTGAATAACAGCCCTGGTCAGTATGGCACAAAAATCTCTGTGTTTTCCAAGGCACTGTCTTTTTTATACCAGGTACAACGATGACAAACAAGTTTACGATGGGACGGTGAGCAGACACCTTCGCCTATGGATGCTTGCCACTGCATAACAACTTCCTTTTAATATGATGAAGAGGAATATAAGATTCCAAGCTCACATTAGAATTACGTTTAATAATGGGATGGGTTATAATGTAGACCGTAGACGACAACTGAAACTCACAGCAAATCAGTTAAACCTTCATAATGACGCTTGAAACAGTGTCGAAATATCTGAAACTCACAAATGGCAAATGTCCCGTTATTAATCGTAGTTCTGATGAAGAGGAATTTCATTAATATTCTCTACCAGTCCCTTTATCGGGATCTTTGATTAGGTGATGTAATCAGTCAGTCCTGCTTAATACAGTCGTTTAACTATGGGTTTCAACTGGATCACTGGACCGACAGCTGTATTGTTCGATAAACGCCAACTAGGCCGAGACGATAACGCTTCTATTTGTGACGTAACTATTACTAGCAACTGCCTGAAACAAGCGAGATTAGATGATGTAGTAGTACCTAATTTCTACCCTTACCTATAATAATATGTAGACTAGACCTGGCACACGAAGTAACCGCCATGTGGGATGTTGATTCAACGACCATTGTCCCGATAGTCGTCTCTGCTAACAGTCTAATAGCGAAGAGTCTCGACCAACATCTCAATAGACTCGCTAGAGTCAGCCCGACCCAGGAAGTCAGTACGACCCAGGTCGGGCCTAGCTGAGTTTCTTGCTGGACTCTTCTCAGCTAGGCTAGGTTTAGTGAACCAGCGACAAAACTCCCAGTAGCTCGATTCCACTCACACCTCAGATTCGGTTGAAACCCCTCAACCAATCTCACTGGAGCGCAAACTCTTAGAGTATTCCAGTGTTCCAAACCACACGCGTGGTCGTGCCGGAGGTTTTCCCCTGGATTTTCCCCAGGCTACTCTCCAACCGCGCACTCCTATCGCTTTATTGGGCCCGGCCAGCCACAGCCACAGTCAGGTTAAAAAAAAAAAGACTCGCTAGGTAGCTGGGCCAAGATTCAGATACAGAATGCGGTACTCCTAGATACGGCGCGGATAGTCAGAAAGTTCCTCTCTGTCGCCTGCGGCACCCTAGGTTTTGTATAACGTTGTCTTTATTTATTTAAGGGCTTAGGTTGGACTTTTACAATATTTCTATAAAAAGTAAAATATAAACATACACTTTGGTACTCTTATTTTTTTTGTAAGTGTATGTTTATATTTTATTTTTTATAGAAATACTAGCTTTTGCCCGCGACTTCGTTCGCGTGAACGTCTACTGACTATTCCTTCCCCTTGGTAGATATATTCTGCAGGTTAGGTTATAAACTACTTATCTTTGAGTGACTCACTCAAAATGTACTGAAACGTTTTTACGTCTGTCGTGTCGTAGATGTTGCGTACGTATACACATTCGTTCTTATCCTATGAAGTTTCCCAATTCCCTACTTTCCGAGCCTTAGTACTGACATGCTCGATGTAGCGACCACAGGGGAAAATATATTATGATTGAATGGAACAAAAACTTCTATGTTTCTCGAACTGCAACGTGTTAGGAGTCCTACATTATAACCCAAGATTTGTAATGACCTACAACAATATGACACGCTCTACTTGCAGTGAACACCTTGGGCATATGTCTCTACGCATTATCCCTCTGTATGAAAATTTATTTAATAATTCTAGTTTACTAAGAAAATCTTTTTCATATGTACTTGTAGTTTACTAAGACAAACACGTTATAACACGTAAATTCTCCCTTAATCATAGTTATTTTTCTAGTGAAGAAACACTTTCCAAAACGTACAATCGAACCGGTGACATCCTGACATACGCAGCCAATCACTTTAACTGAGTTGTCAGAAAAATCAGTAATCACACTCGGTTACCAAATCCTTCAACCAGTTTTTCCTACAAAGCCTTGGGGATGCGTACTCAGAGTGACATCTATCAAAAAGACTCGCGCTTCCTTAACTTCAATTTGTAATTTAAAACAGTAGTAATATTTTTAACTACCTACGCGCATATTATCGTTTTACAATTATGTATAAACTAATCAGTAAGGTAATCCATGTTTTCATGTTACCTACATCGAATTAGTATTTTGGATAAGCTGACCTATAGTAACCAAAAAGATTTGTAACGGTTTCTATGGGTCCTTAGAATAGACACAAGATTACCCCGCCGGCGGGGATGTCCACCGCACGATCGCGATATCGCAGACACATATAGTCCCTATTCGTCCCGATACCGCTGCATACCGGGTAGATTCAGTCCGACCCAGGCCGGGCCTAGCTGAGTTCCTAGCTGGTCTCTTCTCAGCTAGGCTTGCTTTAGTGAAACAGCGACAAAATTCCCAGTAGTTTGTTTCCACTCACACCAGATTTGGTTGAAGCCGCTCAACCAATCTCACTGGAGCGCATACTCTTAGAGTATTCCAGTTGCAGTGTTTAAACCCCCCGTGTGGTCTCGTTGGAGGTTTCTCCTGGATTTTCCCAAGGCCACTCTGCAAACAAACGCGCACTCACTATCGCTTTATTGGGCCCGGCCTACAAAAAGCCAGTCAGGTTCAAGGAAAAAATACCTGTTTTATATTTCTCAACCATCCATTAAAAGAAAAATGAATAGAGTGGAGTGGAAATTCTATAATTTTTATGTAGGCATATATCAAAGCGCTGGTCTGGTCAGTCAATGCTGACAACAATCGTCTACGTCCAATCTATTTAATCTCCAATTTTATAAACAGTAAAGTTATTTAGGTTCAATGGGCCAGCAAGTTTTGATTTAAAACGCAAGCGCTTTAAAGGCTGTAAGTCAGTACCTAAATAATATATATGTTTTGCTTACGATTACGCATGTAAGTAATTAATAGAACTTCAAGTACTGAAATGCGGTAAACATTCACATTCACATGAGTCGCTTTGATTCTGAGATAATTAAGTCACAAATATCCGAAATCTTTCATAATAATAGCTCAACATAATCAATTGGTAGCGACTTTACTTAGTTTATAACTACGATGGTAAAACTAAAAACTTTACATGAAAATACCTACTTTATCTTAGCAACTATAAGACTCAAATTATTGAATTGTGCAAGTAGTAAATAATCTACATTAACTTCGATTCGATTTGAACGAATGGCATCTGTGTAATGGCACCTCTCTGACACGCCAAACGTCAAATATCGTGAATTTACAACAGTCCACACTCGCCTCACGATGCGTCCTTATTGTATCTTGACCCTACGATTCATGACAACTATGTGCATATTTGGAGCTCAGACTTACACTGGTTCTCTCTTATCTGAGGCGAATTTTCGTAAATCAGTAATTGTAAAGATTCTACAAGATTCTGTATCTATGAAATTCAACTTCCACCCCCGAATTTATTTATTTGAGGGATGATGAAGGGATAAAAAGTATCCTATATGTTAATGCAGGCTATAAACTCGTTGCGTACCAAGCTTCATCATTATCCGATCAGCCGTTTTTGCGTGATTGAGTAACAAATATCCAAACATCTAAACATCCGAACTTTCACATTTATAATATTAGTGGGAATAGTAGGAATTTGCTGTATTTTGTAGGCCCTCAGATGACACCATTATCACACTCGACCACTCTAACAACGAAGATATATCAATTATAGGTAGACGAAGTTCAAGGCACCGGTTTTTAATGTTGACAACAACTGACTAACATAATTAAATCTCTAATTTCAAACAGTCACTATGGGTTGAGAGATTTTTGGTTATTTGTCGGTAGTCCCGTAAGCATTTTTTAGGGTTCCGTAGCCAAAATGGCAAAAACGGAACCCTTATAGTTTCGTCATGTCCGTCTGTCCGTCTGTCCGTCTGTCCGTCTGTCCGTCTGTCACAGCCGATTTACTCGGAAACTATAAGTACTACAGTGATGAAATTTGATGGGAATATGTGTTGTATGAACCGCTACAAAATTATGACACTAAATAGTAAAAAAAAGAATTGGGGGTGGGGCCCCCCATACATGTAACTGAGGGATGAAAATTTTTTTTTCGATGTACATACCCGTGTGGGGTATCAATGGAAAGGTCTTTTAAAATGATATAAAGTTTTCAAAAAAACATTTTTCTTAAAGTGAACGGTTTTTGAGATATCAGCTCTCAAAGTCGTAAAAAGTATGTCCCCCCCCCTCTATTTTTATAACTACGGGGTATAAAATTCTAAAAAAAATAGAGGTGATGCATGCTAATTAACTCTTTCAACGATTTTTGGTTTGATCAAAGTATCTCTTATAGTTTTTGAGATAGGTTGATTTAACTGTAATTTTGGTTAAGTTATTTTTGCTGTTTTATAGATACTAGTACGGAACCCTTCGTGCGCGAGTCCAACTCGCCCTTGGCCGGTTTTTTTTTTACCCTCCATTTTTTCACATATTTTCTGTTTATTGTACAATTTTTGAATAAGATTCTTTTTATTTTGCTTCCAATTATATGCTTACCAATTTTCAAGCCTTTAAGTCACGAATTGAAGGACTTCTCATACAAAGTTCCTCTCAAACTCCTCTTTTCACCCCCTTTCATCCCCAATCTGTATGATTTTTATAGCCTATAACCCGTCCGAAGATCAATTAAAAGTATTAGTGAAGGTTGTATTGAAATCTATTGGCTAGTTTTCGCGTGATGGTGAGACAAATAAACAGACAGACAAACAGACACAAATTCTAAAAACTGTTGAAATGTGTTCTGTTATCGATTCTAAGACCCCTCCATCGATTTTTATGCTAATATCTTCTATGTACAGACTTTCGAACCTCTACAGCTTTATTATATGTATAGATTGTAAAAGTCCAACCTAAGCCCTTAAATAAATAAAGAGATAATAATATTCTTTACTGCACCAATATATACATTAATAACCACTAAGGAGTATACATTAAATAGAAAAATAGTTTAAGGGCTGTAATAGTTTCGTTAGAACTACATACCTACGGACTACATCTTAAAATTTTTAGCTTTTTTTAAACTTACTGTGGCTATAGGCTGGGCCCAATAAAGCTGTAGGAGTGCGCGGGACTACTTACCTCATAGACCATAGGTCGATGGCCATTTTTGTTGCTATAAAACAATGGAATTATTAGTAGTTTTATTTAATTTGTATTTTATATGTGGTTTTGTAAGCAATAACATTTTGTGCGGTAGTGGGTTCTGTTTGGCGGGGTCGTCCACCGCGCGATCGCGACAACACAGACACATAATTATAGTCTCTATTCGTCCCGGTACCGCCGCACACTCAGCTCGGGCCTAGCTGAGTTTCTTGCTGGACTCTTCTCAGCTAGGCTACGTTTAGTGAACCAGCGAAAAAACTCCCAGTAGCTCGATTCCACTTATACTTCAGATTCGGTTCCACTCAACCAATCTCACTGGAGCGCAAACTCTTAGAGTATTCCAGTGTTCCAAACCACACGCGTGGTCGTGTCGGAGATTTTCCCCTGGATTTTCCCCAGGCTACTCTCTAACCACGCACTCCTATCGCTTTATTGGGCCCGGCCTATAAAGCCACAGTCAGGTTCCAAAAAAAAGTTCTGTTTATTGAGATACAAGCCCAACTGATCACGCAGACGGTGAATTCTCGTATAACCGTAAAGCACAATACTACATTAAACACACCTTTATTAAACATACAAAATTGCAGGTTGCGTAAATCACATATATTGTGACGACCCAAAGATATTCAACCATTTTATCATTTATTAACTGCTAGCGGCCGCATATGGGCAGAATCATAACAATATTAAGGATACTGTATTTTAAAAAATGCGGCATGTACATCGTCAAGAAGCTTGCACGGAACTCTCGGCGCGTGTTTCAAATCACACTTGACCAATTTTTGATAAGTTGAAATTTTATTAAGTAAATTTGAATTCTCTTGATAAATTCTTCTATATTATTCTATTGTCCTTATACATGTGTCTCTTTTGAATATATGCTCCACATGTTAGGAAGTTCACAAATATCATATGTACACTTATATTGCTACAAAACTCTTCAATTTACGACAAAGACTCTAACTCTCTTTGTCACATAATACTACAAAGACTAGTCGATAAAGCCGAGATCGAGTTACGATTATACCCAGGATATGCGACCTCAATATCGCGACCATGAAAATAAATGTACTAAATACTCGTAAACCTAACACCTCGCATCGAACGGGTTTCTTACAAAAATATTAACACTATTACTATAAAAAAAATGTAATAAGCCTTATCAGGGGCTAGCAGCTGTGGAAGGGTCGCCCGAATAAATATGGATTAACCAAAAATATGAACTGAACATCACATACCCTTCTAACTCCGAGGATTACCTACATGCCATTTTGAACCCTGCTCAAATAGTATAAGGCGGTATTTAACTGTCAATTTTGTTGCCCAGGGTACGTAATACGGTGTCCATGCAACATGTATGAACTTACTCGTAATTATGTGTTATATAAAGGGTTTTTACTGCAACGGTATTTTTGTGGGTGGGATTTTTGTGTAAATTATGGTTTGAGCATACAGTAAAAATTGTAGTAAAGTGTTATACGTAAAGGGGACAATATGTTTAAAGTTATGTTATAAGAACAAAAACAATACAAAAAAATATTTAACCGCAACCTTAGAATGCTGGTTTAATTTTATGGGATTATAGCCAAGTCATAACCTACTTACAACAATCAAGCGTTATTTTAAGTTTAAAAAACCCGTGAGTTTCAGACATACTGAAATATTATAAACCGATTCAGATTCATTTATTTCAAGATAAAAATTACAATATAAATTTGAGTGTAAACGGGTTGGACTTTAAGGTTGAGTATCGCTCAACATGTTTCGGACCTACATAATTCTGTATAATAGTATGCTCTAGGCCCTAGGGGAATAGCAAAGAACATAGTTCTAGAAAATATAACATTTGCCAGCTCCATCAAATAAAAAATATGTGGCTCAATATTCTAGCAAAAAAGAATATTTTTGAAACAGCCTGAAAATTGTCGATTTTATGTTTCCAACACACGTGACTTAGTTACGCCCGTAAAACAGTATTGTTTCAATAGCACCGACACTGAAACCGTTCCGTTGTTTTATAAACCTAAACCCTAAAATTGGGTTTTAGAGTTTATTCGCACACCGATCCACGCATGCCGACTTTAAAACTGGATTCAATTTACATTTTAATGTCAAAGTCGGACGATAGAGCGGTGACAACATTGGACAGAGCCTGGAATTCGGCCAGCGTAATGCTGACCTCCCGTGCAAACAATACTCACTCTGTAAAAGGAGAAAAGTCAAAGAGCACAAAGGTCAGGTTAGAATGGTCAGCAAATTGGAAGTTTTTCTGAACTATTTTCTAGAAATTTCGAATATGAATGGAAGCTCAAGTCGAGCCTTTGTTAGGCGGCAGTGTTGTCGAACAATGAGAGTTTTCGTGTTAAGTATGTGAAGTTTTTGACGTCCAAGACGTGTAGGAGCAATTTAAAACTCACGCTTGGGTGTATTGGGACTTTTACTTAAAATATAGAAATCTTAAACAATATTTGCAGAAGGAATGCTTGTTAGACATTTAGACAGAGGTACTAACAATAGGCATGATGACAAATAAAAATTCATGCCATTCAAACCAGTTTTAGTTAGACACTTAAATGTTTGTATGGGACTAAATACAATTAGAGCAAGACAAAAGAATTAAAAACGCTCCATACTGATTCATACACAGGCTTGACATCACACCTGCCTTGACTCGTACTACCGTTGTATGAAAAAAGGGAAATTTACCGTTTTTGTCGTGAAATATTGCATTTATGTACATAGTTGCCGTACAGTTTCTTTTTTATTGAAACATGACAATTGAATTAGTAACTTTCAGTTTACATTTGGACAATAAACGAAAAACAAAGTTTTTGCTAATCTTTATCTAATTTACTATTTATTGTAATAATTTGATGGTTTTATATCCATATAGCCGTACTATGTTATAAATTGTAACATGAGTCATCATACCTATTGTAGTTGAGTGCTTCAGGGCTGTTCCATTTGCATAAGGGGATCGCCAATTACTCGCTTCTCGGTGATATCAAAGCAGGGACATGCCCCTAGATATTCTCTAAAAACGATGAATATTCACCCAGGTACTACAGAGTCTTAGCTTATACAATAGGGTGTACGTAATTTAAGTACTCATTAGTATTACGTGCGTTTACCTAAATTGGCGACCAGCGCGACAGTTTCGTCCTGTGCCTTTACCATGAGTTTGCATGGCCGAACTCGCTAGCGACTGCGTAAACGATTTAGTATGCCGATTCTTAGTTCTATTACGTAACCGCCAGAGGCGCTGTACTTTTGCCCATACAAATTTTTACGCAGTCGCTAGCGAGTACGGTCATGTAAACTCATGGTAAAGGCACTGTTAACTGCCGCGCGGTGCCGAGGTATTAGTAAATCCTAGTCCTCCCCCGCACTGCAAAAAAAGGTTTAAAGATGGAGAAAATATGATATTGTGATGATAGTGTATACAGTAGCGTCCCACAACACATTCCAACCCGGTTCACACAGTCGGCTGTGAGGAGTCGCTTATTCTTTGTCATTCAATGCAACATTTTAACTTAGGCACTTGTCCCACTGCCGGCGAGCAGCGAGTACTCTCATAGTAATTTTACTCGTTTTCTCGCTCAAGCGAGTGGAATTACTATGAGATTACTCGCTACTCGCCGGCGGTGGGACAAGTGCCTTAATCTACCTACAGCGGGATATCCACATAATTTTTCTAACGTACCATAGGTATATTTTTGTGGAATTATTAGTATGGGAGATGACGTTTATACAATTAATTAAATATATTTTTGTGTACAATAAAGTACTTACATATTTGTTTATCGTATGTCAATTATTTCGAACCGTGTGATCTTCGAGAAGACAGTACGGTTGCCAGTTACATTTGCGAAATGATGATGCGATGCTTACATACATTTAGATTTACGCTAAGCATAAAATTATTCATATTATCTCTATGTTGATTGTTAATGCAGTAAAGGATATTTATTATTATTAGCAATAATAATAAATACGGTATTATTATTAATAATAATAATAAATAGTACTTGTAGCCAATAAACCTGATATCGTGCTGACAGATTGATCGAAGCGCCAGGCAGTGTTCGTTGACATCACCATCCCCCATGACGAAAACCTCGTGAAGGCCGAGAAGGACAAAGTCAGCAAGTACCTAGACTTGGCACACGAGGTGACCGCCATGTGGGATGTTGATTCAACGATCATTGTCCCGATAGTCGTCTCTGCGAACGGTCTAATAGCGAAGAGTCTCGACCAACACCTCAAGAGACTCTCGCTAGATGGCTGGGTCAAGGGTCAGATACAGAAGGCGGTACTCCTGGACACGGCGCGGATAGTCAGGAGGTTCCTCTCTCTGTCGCCCTAACCACCGGTAGCTTAGGCCCCGCCTCGCTGCCGGCGGCACCCTAGGTTAGGTTTTTATAATGATTTTATGTTTTGTAAATATTGATTTATATTTTACTTTTTATATAATTATTATAAAATCTAGCCTAAGTCTTAAAGAAAATAAATAGTTCTAACGTAGAGGTTTTTGGTTTTACAAAACCGATGTTTGACAGCTAATTATGGCATCCCGCTTGCATGCGCTCGCATAGCACTGCTATTTCGTTCCTAACACGACAGGGTATCTGGTCACCACAGAGGTGTGCCACAGCCGAGTTTAGCCGAAGCGACAAGAGCAACAGGCCCGCGCAAGATCGAAAACGTTCCGTAATCACACCGCAGTATACAATATAAACAACCTGCCATTACTCAGTTCCTAGCTTGAGGCACTCCATCAAAAAGTAATGCAACGCGGAGCTCGCTCGCTGCTTAGAATAATTGCGAACCACGCTGTAATTGGGGCCTTGATTAATTGGGCTTACTCCAGATTACCTGCGAATACTGTTTGTAGAGGGTTTATTAACAGGTTTTAAGCTCTTGAGAAATGCTCCGTTCTCGTACGGTTAAAATCGGATTGGAAATAAATGTGGATTGCATTGAGCCCGTGGTTACGAGTTACGGAATAGTTCGTTCAAGTGATTGCAAAAATGTAAGTTTCAGTTGAAATTACTATACTATACTGGTGACCCCGTTTTTGAACAAAAGCGCCACCTAAACAAACTTACAATAAAATCCAGAATTGAAATACCGCTCGATATGCAGAATGTTAAAGAAGAACAAAGTCGGTGTGTCAAGCATGTCATATTAATTATTGATTTATTGTTAGTTGTCACAGAATTATATTTTTACGTTAATTCATTTAATTATAGGAGACCTGCAAATATAGTTTGATTTCCCTTTCGCCATAAGTAAATAAATCCCATTCCATATTCTTAATGTACAAATTCCAGATCAATTTTTCTAAACATGATGCCAATTAATTACGCGTGCTCTTTTTAACGTGACAGAATGGTTGCGACTGATATCATATTGATAGGATGGCTCCTAGCGTTATCCAAGTACAGTTGTATCTTGAAGGATACCCGGGGTCCGCTACCTAATCCCAAGATTTGGCGTAGGCACTAGTTTTTACGGAAGCGACTACCATCTGACCTTCCGACCCGAGGGGAAAACCAGACCTTACTGGAATTAGGCAGTGAGTGGGCAATTTGGGGTCATTCTACTTTTTCATGACCAGTTTTCTATTACAAAAAAAAGCTATGATATGTATTGAATTAGTGTACAAAAATAGGATTTCATAATAGTACCTGAACCGAATAACAGGAATTTATAGGTAAAAATACTTAAATATTAGCATATTGCTATAGAAGGTGGGTAACACAGTGGTAAAAACCATTTTTTCATACAAATGGTGAGACATCCAAGGACCACTGAGTTACTTGATTTATGGATATTAGCTTTGGTTCGTTAATTAACAAAACTATCGGAAGTAATACTGCAATTAAACCTCTTTCTAAATAACTATACAAAAATAGGAAGCGAGGGCCAAGTATTCCAAAATCTGCATTAAAAAAAAACCGGCCAAGGGCGAGTTGGACTCGCGCACGAAGGGTTCCGTACTAGTATCTATAAAACAGCAAAAATAACTTAACCAAAATTACAGTTAAATCAACCTATCTCAAAAACTATAAGAGATACTTTGATCAAACCAAAAATCGTTGAAAGAGTTAATTAGCATGCATCACCTCTATTTTTTTTAGAATTTTATACCCCGTAGTTATAAAAATAGAGGGGGGGGACATACTTTTTACGACTTTGAGAGCTGATATCTCAAAAACCGTTCACTTTAAGAAAAATGTTTTTTAGAAAACTTTATATCATTTTAAAAGACCTTTCCATTGATACCCCACACGGGTATGTACATCGAAAAAAAAATTTTCATCCCTCAGTTACATGTATGGGGGGCCCCACCCCCAATTCTTTTTTTTACTATTTAGTGTCATAATTTTGTAGCGGTTCATACAACACATATTCCCATCAAATTTCATCACTGTAGTACTTATAGTTTCCGAGTAAATCGGCTGTGACAGACGGACAGACGGACAGACGGACAGACGGACAGACGGACATGACGAAACTATAAGGGTTCCGTTTTTGCCATTTTGGCTACGGAACCCTAAAAAAGTGTCTTAAAATTATGTACATGAAAAAGTAGAATGACCCTTTGAATATTAGAAATTCTCAAGCCGCCCGAATTCCTCTAACTTGGCTTAACGACTGTTAAGCCAAGTTCATAGACACCAGGCGCCCGAATCAAAGGCTTAGCGTGCCTTCCAAGAAGCGCTCAGTTAATAATCAGTCAAAGAGGTCACTCACCCAAGAACTGACTTCAGCCGACGTTGCTTAACCTCGCATAACGCACGTTGTACGCGGGCGTCGCTGGGCCAGGAGCACTCCTGATATTGATATTGTATGTATGTATGTATGCATGTATGACGACCGGTTTAGCCTAGTGGGTAGTGCACCTGCCTGTGAAGCTGACGGTCCTGGGTTTGAATCCCGGTCAGGGCAAATATTTGTGTGATGAGCATGAATATTTGTTTCTGAGTCTTGGATGTTTTCTATCATATATTTAAGTTTATATATCTATTAAATATATCGTCGTCTAGTAGCCATAACACAAGCCTTCTTGAGCTTACTGTGGGGCTAGTTCGATTTGTGTAAGATTGTCCTCTAATATTTATTTATTTTATTTATTTATGTATGTATCTAAGCACTTTATTGTACACAATAACAGGTTAAAACAATATACATGTCACATAAGATTAGAGTACAAAGGCGCACTTATCCCTATGATATTATGCGAAATAAGTAACCAAATTGACCACCTGATTAAATAATAAATAAACGATGGCGTGCAATATTCGCAAATTGTAACCCGCGGTAAATAGTCAACCTTTGCCTCAAAATCCATTCAAAGTTAGCCTACCTAATGCCCTTCTAAATAAATAAACTAGCCAGCCTAACAATGTGGCAGCAATTTGCGGCTTGCAGCACTTAATCAAACATTAAATTTAATGCCTAGCTGGCTTTGGGCATGATTGCAACCCGCTTTATTCAGTGGTAGGTTAATTTGGTTTTGTTTATGATTAGATGCCAAATCGTACCCTTTGTAAGTATTATTATACAATTTTGGACACGGATGCAATTGAATCACCTTTATATTTGTTTGGACTATGGCATGCACTGCAAATAAAAAGATTTGCTACTGCCTCTATACTACTAGTGGGTCTGTGAGCTCTGAGCTGTAGAACGCACGAGTGTTATTTTTGTAGGAAAATATCCAAAAACTGATTCGGCAAATAATTTAATATAATTATCGAACCTGCTCACAAAATTTCACTAGAATCGGTTGCGAAATGCGACCTGTAAAGGAGAACAAACTGAAATCCTCCACATAACGATACGAAATCAATGACACATAAATTGTTTTTGAAAATTTCCTAAAAACTGACTCGTCAAAAAAATTTATATAATTATCAAACCTACTCACAAAATTTCACGTGAATTGGTTGAGAAAAGCAACCTATCAAGGAGGATAAACAATTAAAAATATATTTTTCAAATCTGCAAAAACTGACTACAAATAAATGCGTTCTTACTACAGTTTTATGGAAAAAAAGGGTTTGCCGTTTTTGTCGCGAAATATTACGTTTATGTACATAATTGCCAAAAATTTATTTTTTATTGAAACATGGGATTCTACTGATAACTTTCAATTTAAATGCCCAATAAATAAAAAAATAACGGTTTTGAGAATCGTTATAGTCCGTATATCTTTTTATTACTTTAATGAATTTGTCTCATTTAATATTGTGATAATTTGTTGATTTTCTAGCCATATAGCCACACTATGTTATAAATTGTAACATGAGTCATCAACTTCATCCCTTTTCACGATACAATTAACACTGGCCCACATAGTAGACTTAAGCAAATTTTCGTATGATTAAACTTTGGAATCGATGTCTTGCTATCTTGCTGTAACAACACAATTTGCTAGAACGACGAACTAGTTTTACAAAAGCTGCTTTCGTTGTTGTTGCAAATAGTCACCTGAGCTTGCAACTCACAGGAAAACTCGACCTTATTTGGATTAGGCATATCTTTTGCTTACTATGTTTTCCTTCACAAATATATCGAACTAAGTTTTTTTTTCACTCAGTGATACCTAAGGACCAGGGTTCGAATTCGAATCTACGATCTCAAGGCTGAAAGTCGTATGCTTTAACCCTACAGTGGTTTAACTATCAATTACTTATTAAAATAAAAGCTAAAACTCAAAATTAAATGCCATTTACTATGGATCAAACGTCTGCAATGGTTAACCCGTCGTTTACCGTCCCCGGGATCCCGGGGCTCATTGCAAAAGAATGCTATTGTTTATTTTGTTCGCCGGGATACGACGGAATTACTGTCGTGATGTGAACCACAAAACCCCGAAAACTTAATCCATCCATTACTCTAATAAGGTACCTATTGTAATTATATTAGGTGCGTTTGTTGGCCCCAAATTCGATTATGCCGCCCTTCTGGCAACTATTGTTTGCGGGCCCATGTTTTTTCGTCGGTTACTTGTAGATTTTCTATATACAATTATGTTAGGTTAGTGGTTCTGTGAGCTGTAGACCTGGCGAGGTTTTTATTTTAAATTACAAAAACTGAATCGCCAAAAAAAATCTATAGGTACAGTTAACGAACCATCTCACAAAGTTTCGGTCGAAAAATTCGACCTGTAGAGGGTGGACTATTGGACATATGAAAGTATTTTTCTCGAAGCTGAAACGAAGACCTTCATTACACTTGGTCAACTATTCGTGTGACAAGTGGACGGATACCATTTGGGCGACTAATACCTCGCTATTACACTAGTTAAACCGCGCGCGTCCACTCGCACATAAAACCCTTTGTCTGAACCAGGCCTTATTACAAATAATTGCTATTAAATTATTTAAGGCGTTAATTTAAATTATCATTTTCTAATATAAACTTCCACCTGCATTTTCAATCCTTTAAGGACTGGTTTCCGGTATAAAAATTATCCTATAATCTTTCCAGGATCTTAAACTATATCCAAATTTGTGTGAGTTCGTTCAGGGCCAGCGATTTAAGTGTGAAAATGTGACAAAAACGCCGAAAGAGTTATTTTCACGTTTATAATATTATAGTTCGGATGAATAATTGAATAATACTTACTTACTACCTCCGGGTATCCCATTAAATTAAACTGTACAAACTAAAATTATAATTATGCCACTTTTTGGCAAAGAAAGCATTTTATGAGCTAAGCGCCTTTGTTATACCAGTGTAATTCGTCACAATTATTCTGAGAAATAAACAAGTAAACTTGTTAACTGAACTAAGTAACAAGTGAATTGTTTTAACCACGCTCCTAGGTGTCCACTAAACTGTTTATCAAAAACTTGACAAAACTTTCTCAAACTACTTTAAACTAATACAATTTCGTTAAAGAACGTTTATATACTTTATATCTCGTAGTTTCTTGTTTTAATATTCATAGTTTGCGTGTGTGAGAAGAACCCAAATTAAAAACCAAGATTAATGATGTTAACGCAAATGCGAAACCGGTTGGATTTGAAGTCTATTTTGAATACCTACTTCTTTTGAGAAGTCTGCGTCATTCCCGTTTTGAAAGAAAGAATTTTGAAGAAGGTTGGGAATTCTCATATAAAATTCTGGGACATGTCAAAAAAAAGAACTTAATATCATGTCCCTATTTTAAATATAAAACTTCCTGGAGTTTCAGATATAATTGTAATGTAATAAACGGGTTACCCACGTCTTTAAGGTCGAGTATCACTAGACATGTTTCGGACCAATACGTGGCCTTAATCATGAGAACCAGCCGCGACGGCCGCGCGTCTAGCACTGCGCGCTCGCGTGCGGCTCGATCGGCTGCCATGCCACGTATAGGTAAGTGACGTAGTCAAGTGCGTAGTTTAAAGGCCACGTATTGGTCCGAAACATGTTGAGCGATACTCGACTTTAAAGACATTAGTGACCCGTTTGTTATATTTCAATAGATGTGACATGTCCCTAACGTAAATTTCTTTGTGTAAAAATTACTTTGACGTTGTTTTGCATACAAGTCCATACAAGTCGATTTAACTGTATTATATGTATAGCAGACAGATAACGATAATTGGCAGATAGGGAATAATACGTATTAACATGAGTGGCGGTGGTTTAATGGGCAGGGCTCCGGGCGGAGCGTAATAGCATTGAGAATCGTTTAATGTGATTGTTGCTGATGCTATAGGTCTGTCAATTCTCGTAGATAGGCCTATAAAGTTATGAAAATGTGAAACTCTCTCAGTAGGTACTTGGCTTATTTTTTTTTAGAGAATCGTTTAAAGTGATTGTTGCTAATGCTATATCTGCCAATTCTCGTAGATAGCCTTATAAAATTATGAAAATGTGAAACTCCCTCAGTAGGTACTTGGCTTATTTTTTTTTAGAGAATCGTTTAAAGTGATTGTTGCTAATGCTATGTCTGTCAATTTTCGTAGTTAGGACTATAAAGTTATGAAAATGTGAATCTCCATCAGTAGGTACTTGTCTTATTTTTTTAGACAATCGTTTAAAGTGATTGTTGCTAATGCTATGTCTGTCAATTTTCGTATAGGACTATAAAATTATGGAAATGTGAAACTCCCTCAGTAGGTATTTGTCTTGTTTTTTAGAGACTCGTTATGAAAATGTGAAACTCCTTCAGTAGGTACTTGTCTTGTTTTTTTTTAAAGAATCGTTTAATGTCATTGTTGCTGATATTACAGGTCTGTCAATTCTCGTAGATAGGACTATAAAGTTATGAAAATTTGAAACTCCCTCACTAGCTACAGGTCTGTCAATTCTAGTAGAGGACTATATAGAATTATGAAAACATGAAACTCCCTCAGTAGGTACTTGTTTTAATTTTTAGAGAATCGTTGAATGTGATTTTTCTGTCAATTTTCGTAGATAGCACTATAAAATTACGAAAATGTGAAACTCTCTCAATAGGTACTTGTCTTGTTTTTTTTTATAGAAACGTTAAATGTAATTGTTGCTGATGCTGTCAATGCTAGTAGAGGATTATAAATTTATGAAAATGTGAAATAAATAGGTAGGTTCGTGCACTTCGTGCTTAAGTTTTTAGTTTATTATTTTTTCGCATGCATAGAATGTTATGCTGCCCAAATCTTATTCGTATTGGCGTGAAACTTATTAAAATGCATTATTTAAAAGACATAGAGAAAGACTAGAGTTTGGTTCTATTTAAATGATTCGGTGATATTGGTTTGGAAAAGTTGACAGAGCGTCACGACTCAGCGAGTGCAAATTCTGTCACATGTTACAAACTTCTTGTTCTATGGTTTAACGTTAATAAATCCCCTTGCGTGCATTCATTGATTTGATAATTATTATAACACTGAGGTTGACGAATGCCTATTGTAGGTTTCATCTCTTGTTGTACTTTCCAGGTAAATTATTTTAAGTATTACACTCACATGACATGACGACCGCCTTAGCCTAGTTGGTAGTGACCCTGCCTACGAAGCTGGAGGTCCCGGGTTCGAATCCCGGTCAGGGCATTTATTTGTGTGAAGATCACGAATATTTGTTCCTGAGTCTTGGGTATTTTCTATGTATTTAAGCGTCTATTTATAAATATAAGTATGTATATCGTCGCCTAGTACCCATAGTACAAGCTTTGCTTAGTTTGGGACTATGTCGATTTGTGTAAAATTGTCCCACAATATTTATTTATTTACATATATGCTCTTGTTCTATTACCTTAGTATGTAATACAGTTTCTATTACATAAACACTGTGTAAAAATCTTGTTTGTAATATAAACTCTGTTAAATTAACGTTAATTTGGACTATCCAATGGAACAGGAGCAAAATAAAACTAATCGTACTGTATGTGATTATTCGAAGCCTGTTGCTGCGGAGCTGTCATATGCATACCGACAAATGTAATGTGCTCCGTACGTTGTCTTAGCGCCCGCACGCCAACGTGACGCCACCGCCACGGGCGACGCGGTAATTGTGTTCAGCGGCGGTTAATGTGATTGCTGCGGTCACCGCTTAAGCCCTGTCCACACCCACAGAATAAATAATAGTACTTAGTTACTTAAAGTCAGCTGCGGAGAAACCTGAGGCCCCTCCATACAAACTTAGAGATTTTCAAGCTTCAACTTTCAAGTTTTTTTTACAATCATGTTGTAACGAATACATAGGTGATCAGGTTACAATATAAGTATCAAACATAAACCCTGTAAGGGCATCGCAAAGTATAACTGACTTAAAGACACAAAGGTACACAACAAGTATTGACCGAGTGAAACGAATGCTTCAGCTTCGACAAAAAATGCTTTCGTATGTCCGGATTTCCGTTTTTTCTTGTCCACAGGACGCAATTCTGAACCGATTTTCGTGAAATTTCGTCAAATTCGACAGTTATGTAGTTTTTTTGTCAAGACGGTTTTTGGAGATTTTCAAATACAATTTTTGTTATCAATAATTTTGTAAGTTTATGCGGACAAATTTCGGTTTTCAACCGCTTCTCGTGAAATTTTGTTAGTAGGTTCGATATTCATAATTGATCTTTTTTACAATGTCAGATTTTGGAGATGATAAAAAACTCACTCACTAGGTCTATATCTCACAGAGCCACTAGAAAGATAGAATAGAATTATATTGAAAGAAAGTCTCGTTTCTCTGTAGCTGACTACATTCTTCATTAGCTATAATGGAATGTGTCCTATTAGGTACTTAATAATAGGTATTCGTCCGACTCTTAAATGCCTTTACGACTTAAATACAGTAATATTTTCATCCATTAGTGGTTAATGTGATTGTGGCGGTCGTTTGTTAGGCTCTGTCCACACAGACGCTTGCTATGTAATACATAATATCATTTTAGATATGTATAATATTCTTAGACATAGAACAGTTGATATCTGTTTATTTTGTAGTGCTAACTAACCTTGGATGCATAGAAAAAAACTTCGCTGCACTTATTTTTGCAGGTACTACATAAATAAATTTACTGTTTGTTATGTGCATCAATGATTGTAGTAAATTACTATTGTGAAGTGTTTGTGCATAATTGCGAATATATAGAAAAGCATTTGTGTAAAATTTAGTTCATAGGTAGTGAAAAGAATAACAAGTGTGGTACTTGGCAGTTAATAGTGAATCATTGCGAATCAGAAGAAACTATTTTGTTTAAAAAACTAAGAATAATTTTGAAAATATCTTTATCTACACCCATTAGAGTAAATCTTCATTAATATGTTCAAAACTCATCGGTATGGACCAGCTTTACCATATAACTACCGTGACTGTGAATTGAACTATTGTGAGGTTTAACTGCACAGCCCGTGAACTTAACAGCACATCAGCTACGCGCTGCAGCCACCGGCCCCGGGCTCTGCTATCTGGTGAAGTATGCGCACGCCGGCCTAAAATACATGAAAGAGGATTTAATATATATATCGACGAGAGGGCTCTGTGGCTGATCCATTGGTGGATGGTCGAGCGATGTATGCAATAGAGTAGATAGGGATGGCACCGAGCACATTTCATCACCACCACCTCGTAACTAGATATTCACTCTGACGCAGGGAAATAGGAAGTAAAACGTCATTAATAGAATTGATTACACTGTATTGGTTATTTCAATTAAGCACCGGATATGTTACAACTTTATGTTAGTCGCTTATCATTTAACAGTCGAACAAACAGTGATTATGAACTAAGCTAACTGATCACGAATTATTAACCTTCAGGGTAAGCCTTCAGTCAGAAACGCGGAGCATTATCCGTTTACGTCCGTGCGCCACAAAGTCGGAACGAAGAATCATCCTTAGACACGGGGCCAATACCCTTTTTATACAGTCAACGTGACTTCTAATAGTTTAGTTTAGAAAAGGGTAGTTCTCAATACATCTTTTAATAAGTACCCGCACGGATTAAACGCAGACCACTCCCAAGCTATCACCGCTTGGCGTTTCCAACATTAAACTACGTTTTCTTAAATCTAGATCTCGTAGCGTTGATCTACTAAACAAGCCGGCCGCTATGTAATGTATCTCCGACATATGGATGTATATAAAGTAGTATATGCAACTGTACATAATTACTCCTGTGTGTTAAACACGCCTTCGGCTCGGTTTCCTAAAACCACACTAGAGTTTTAATGCCTCTCATTAGTTTACGTTGGCGGATCGCAAAGTTGTGAAGCCTAAACAGCGTGATCTTTTTAGGATTTTGTTACTTACACTTCAGGTACGTATTTTGTAACATAACACGTGTGTATTCATGCGTGTCGTGTGTAATATCTCTCAAATGCGAATCTCTTGAGATGTGTCTTGCCGTATGATAACTATTGAAATGTTGTTGATATCATGGCATAATGATAATCTAAATTAAGTTATTTACATTGGTTTATCCTCAACTTTAAGCCATTTAACATCATGTATTGTAGTAAACGACCACTCGTATGTATTGTACATAACATACCTCTACGTACGATTTCCGATGAGAGTGATAAGCTACGCGTGGAATGCTCGTACATAGCTTTTCATACTGCTTCAATCTCCACCTTTTCACGTCCCCTTTGCATTCCATCCCTTTGCATCCTTTGCAATCATTGGAGTCGGAAATGCATAATAAAATAGATCTCTATAACTCATTTGTCCACAGAATAACTATCTGTTCTAGAAAGAGTCCAGAAGTAATTTATCAGGTACATTATATGTCTACTATCCCTAAATCTACACCACGCCGTTTGTATTGAGAATGGCGACATATCAATGCCTCGAAGTTACATACTTGCAGGACAACTTGCGGGTATAAAATATATTTTCAGATTAATCCGATACTCAGTGAAAAATTCATTTGTACATTTTTATTATGACAGAAGCACTCGTCGGCCTCGCCTAAAACAGCGTTTTGTAATCCCCAGTGCGAGCCCGGTGACCTTAGTCACTAGTCTCTTATACGTGGCACTGAATAATATTATGAATTATGACCCCACTATGGACTTGTTCTCGCAGACAGAACCGTCATTATTGCTCGCTTGACTTAAGCAGCTTGCGTTAGTAGGTAATAAGTATTTGTTAACTATAACTTGCATGTTTGGTTTATCTGTAAATGTAAACTGGTTATAAATAAATTCTGATCAGGTTGATCTCCACCAAATGACTGGCATCGGATCGCATCGCATCGGATCGGAAAGGATACGGTGACAGCTGATCGGGTCCGGCAGAATGTCAATGTATACAATCGGCTCCGTACCGTCGCTTCCGAACGTACCTATCCGTTTCTGTGCCTATTCTAATAGTTTCATTCCTACCGTGTTGAATGAAGTGTTCTAATATAATTTCTGAAAATGGTTGAAGTCGACGTAATATAGAATGACTATTACATAAAATAAAAATAAGAAGAAAATAATCACACGGAAGAGGAAAACAAAAATTTGCATTGTTGATTTATGGCAAAAATGGTGTAAGGTTGGCGAATGAATGGTGCCACCGCTACGGCGTTGAGCGCACGCGATGACAGCCGAAAGGATCCGATCGGATACGATAACAGCCGAAAGGAACCGATCGGGTACGACGACAGGCGAAAGGAGGCGTCGCAGCATACTTTCGGCTACGATTGCTTGTCGCGGAAGACGCCTGCGGTCAAGCTACTGTGCGTGTAATTTACCCCCTTATTCATGAACGTCTATCAAACCTATATTAGTTAACTAGGAGCTAATGTTCGTTTGTCCTTATTTGTCATTTTGACATTTTTTTTTTTTTACATTTGTGATAAAGGGACGAAGAACATTTTAATTTGCAGAGGTTTGTTAAGTTTTATGAATAAAGGGTTTGTTAAGTTTTATGAATGAATAAAATAAATGTTACATGTTTTAACATCGTTTAAGGAGTGTAAAATTCGTACCAATTCGATGCGATGCGAGCCGTTTGGTGGAAATTAACCTATAGGTAACGGGATACTTACCTACGTTTAATATCTAATCTAAGGTTATCCTTGTTTCAGATACAAGAGCCCTGAAAGATGTGCAGTTAATAGCGCCATCTGCCGTTCGTCTAGGCGACGAAGTGCAGCTAGGCTGCAAGTGGACACTAGAGGGGAATGAGACTCTGTACAGTGTGAAGTGGTACCGCGGGAGGCAGGAGTTCTTCAGTTACCTGCCCAAGGAATATCCTTTTACGAGGATATTCCCGCAGCCGGGTATCGATGTTGACGTAAGTACAAACTACACCGCCCTTGTGACCTTTTTAGGCACGAGTGAATAGGCATCTTCTTGGGGAATTCGCTTCACCGTCGGCGTCTTACTTGCCCCTAGCTTGATGCTGGCCAAGTTTCGATTCCTAGTAGTACGATTATCGAACTAACGGGAATAAAAAAATCCAGTCGGATGAACGGGAATTGCGATTCCTTGTAGTTCGACTAGTCGGACTAACAGGAAAAAAATATCCACTTCGTCCTATTAGTAGGACAAAGCAATCGGACCATGGAGCCACAGGAGAACAATCCTACAATAAAATACAATATAATACAAATATTCCTCGTTGCATACCTCAAAAAATAACACAGTATAGTACATTAGCTTTAAAGTACAGATAAACAACAAGTGATCTTATCGCTAAAGAGCGATCTCTTCTAGACAACCTTCGGGGAGTGGAGACAATGCAACGTTATATATCTGATTGAGGAGGTAGGTGGAAAACCGATTATAAGGCAAGGCAATTCCATTGCAAATGGCCCCCTCTAACACGCCCGAGTTTGCAATTAACCATCCTGCTTTCTACGGAAGCTCTGCCCGTAATTAGGTAGGTAAATATTTCGTACATTTTATTTGATTTTTGGTACACTGGATCACTGATGAAAAATCTATTTTTTTGAAAGAAAAAACATAAATGTCACTGTCGTTACGAAATCTGCAGCGTGATGAAAGCTTATTTTTACGACGATATTTAGGATTTTTTGCCAGAAATACCGAGTCATTTTTCAAATATTTTATTTGGTTATTTTGTTTTTTTTTTCAGTCCACAGTATTTTTTGTGTAGTGTAATTCTACATTACTTCTCCTTAACCATCTGAAATGGAAGCTCAAACTTCAGCATTTTCATCAGATCTCGAACGGGCCTTGCCTTAAGTAAATAACATTTTACCTTAAGCGATTTCCTATAGAGCTAGGAACAATAATTGCTATTATTATCACTGACGTGAGCTTACAGAATCAGGATCAAAATTACTTAGTATCACACTCATAATATTTAATAGTTTATATACATATATACAATTATGGTAAATAAGATACCTTACCTTGTCTCGTCCATCAGATTTTTATTACTCTTGTGCTTTCTTAAATACATATTAATCTATTTATAACTAGAATTTAAATTAAATCAGATACGTTTGTTCAATGTTTATGATTAAGCCAAGTTAATATCGGGATGGTCTTATAGTAAGTACATATCAGAACATATTTATCTTATTATAATGTAGTAAATTCGTTTATATCATTATCAAAATTTGAATAATTCTCTAATGCTGTATAGTGTGCAATACAGCAAGACAGTTTTCAAGCTTTGATGCATTCCCATAATCACTTTTATATTTTTAATATGATACGACAACTTCTTGTTATTGTAAATCCCATGACGATAGAAGAGCGTCTAGCCAGCTTTAGTCTGTGAACAATCAATTACTGATGTAGTAGAGATTTCCTCACTTCACTTATATTAGTAATTATATTTGCTCTGCTAATGTCATCAGAGATTGGATACTTCACATCATTACTCGCATTAACGTGGAAATTACTCTAAAGCTTATATTATTAATACATTTCTTAACTTTGCCTAAGACCTTGTCCAAAAAAACTGTGTTAAACTAATAAACAGCGCTTAAATTTCTTTGGAAGAATCTGAGAAAAAATCTAAGTTATTACGAATAAAAACCCTGTTACAAAAAAAGCCTATTAAAGGAATAGCTCTTGAAATTTTAATGAATCATTAATGAAAATGCCTTTACTTACCTTTGTCCTTTTGTTGTAGGTATAGATCTTACTAAGTTAGGTAGGAAATTGTTTGTTCCGAAAGTATAAAGGTAGGCTTTGAGTCTTCATTTACCGACTGAGATGGCACTAGATTAATCTTGTTAAGGACAATGAGTTTTACGTTTTACACTTCAAAGGCGAAATCTTGATTTTTGCTGAAAGTTAGTGACATCCCAGTGCTGGGCGTTTGCTCTGGCCTAGTGCTAATTAGGGATTTCAAATACCTTTGAATTTTTATTGATTTATTTGTTGCAGTATGGATGTTCCAAGGTGTTATGTTATGTTACATATAAATACAGTTCCAGCATAACTCTGCTAGGGCACAGCAACAATAAAATAAAAATAAGTAGGTAATTATAAAGGCACCTGTAACTTATCTAGTCAATAATTGTTACGTAGTAATATAGAAAACTTTAGGCCTTATCTGCGTAAATTTTTGTATGAATTGTTTTGTACATGGCTGTTTGTTTTTTAAATAAACTAAAAAAAAACTTAATCTAAATTAATGCATGCAACACGCTCACATGTATAGGAGGTCATAAATTGAAATTACAATTACAGTCAATAGAATTTTACATAATAGGTCAAGTCAATAAGTAACATTATATGATAACAATTATTTATCTATACATCCCGATGTCAACAAGCTTAATAATTAAGGGTATCATCTATCATAAATTCATTCCAATGGTGATGGCATTTATTAATAACCATTTTTAAGCTATTATAGAAAACACTAAGTCTGTTTTCGCTTTTTATTGTATAAATGTGTAGGTCGTTATTTGTACAATATTGATTAATTTTCATATAATACACATAGGAATTACGATTTGAACGGGATATTTACCACGTAATTCTAATGTAAATGACCATGTAAGCTTGAAATCTTATATAATACACATAGGTTCCAAAAACAAGCATTGTAGATCGGTACATGTTGTTTCCATCTATTACCTACTCGTTGTTTTACGCTTGTAGGTACATAATGTAAGTTAAAATCCTGACCACTTTTAAATAAACTGGACAACTTATTGCAGCAGCCAAGAAAAATAGATAAAACGGGCTATCGCAACGAGAAACTCCGGAATTTTAATACGGAAAATCTTCTATAATTTTTATGATACGGAGGAGTTTAAAGCGATGTGAACTATAAAACTTCGATTCATTAATAACTAGTGAAGTGGATGGTCAGCAGAAAGCTTCAGAATTGATTATTCATACTTCTACGGTTAAAAGAGCTTGCGTTGTATTTTGTGCAACCTATAAATTATACTTCCGATAATTGCAAACTGAAGAATATACATTCGATACGTTTTCAAATGCGATACGAATGCGTAACATACCCCCAAAGTCTGTCTCGATCTGGTTAAAAATAACCTATTTGTATCCTATTTTATCCAATCCATGGGAAGACACCTGTGCCTGCTTGGCATTTGCGATGTATATAGTGTGTCGTAATACAGACTGTACGCATTTATATAATTTTTATTGAGCAATTCAAGATATATGTACAAAATGGCGGACTTAATGCCATAGGGAATTAATTATCTACAAGTTGACCATTTACTTATTATCTTTGCATCTACTCATTTTACCTATTTTATTAGTCTAACGTTTTAGATTGTATATATCTCTGTTTTATATATATCGGAGAACATATTTTAGTTAGCAGAGCCTATCAGAGAACTTCTGCTAACTGAATTATGTTTTGTCCTCACACAAACTTCAATGTCAAGGTGACAGATAAGGACAAACAAACTTTAGCAGCTAGTTAACTAAAATAGGTTTGATGGACGTTTATGAATAAGGCGGTATGTATACATCTCCCTTAACGTGTGTGCCCTGGGGGCCGATTTTTGAGTGACGAACGCTCGACTTTTCACTCGACATCTGCCAAATCGTCATAGTTTTTTGACAGATGTCGAGTGCAAAGTCGAGCGTTCGACTCTCAAAAATCGGCTCCCAGGAATTAGTATTTTGTTAATTACCACTATAGTCACATCACACAATGCTGTATAATATTTCCAATGCATATTATTATTATTCTTACTGTATCGCTTGTAAACTAGCCGTGGAGGCCTACTTCGAGAACAAACATTTGATTTTATTTTTTTCTTTTTTTTTATACAAAGCTGGTGGGAAACAAGCGTACGGTCCACCTGCTGCTTAGCGGCCACCGCAGCCTTTAGACGCCTGTAACTCCAAAGGAGTCACGTACGCATTGCCGACCCTTTATGAAATTTGAGAATTCACTGTGTTGACAGCAGAAGGGACAAATTTAGGTCCCTCGCTCTCAACACAGTGCATCCTCGGGAGCTCTGGCAACCTTGCTCACCTCCAGGAACATTACACAACACTACATACTTGTATAGTAGATAATGTTATTATGGCTTTCGTCTTCTGTAAGGTGGAGGTACTTCCCCAGTTGGGCTGCTCCAGATTCGAGCAAGATGATATTTTGCTGTGCCCTACCTGTCTTGAAATGATAATCATGTTTTTTTATCACATTTCAAATTAATTCTTGCGCTCGCACTAACGCTCCTGCGAGGTGCGCGGGACTGCATGTGTCAACACCATTACGAAAAGTAATTTAATTGGAAGTGACAGACCAAAATACACCTCGTGCAGTAATAGTGCCATCGTATTCAACCCGGCCAATTGTCCAATTCGGTTTAGCAGCGACAGTAAACTCGTTTATAGGTCGTTAACGCACTTTTCATGTTTATTGTTAGCCATCATTCCTCGATCCCTTAACACAGGGCACTAAAAACCTGGCTCAGTAAAATGAGTAGCAACTAGCTGGGGATCTATTTGACTAATCGATATCATATTAGTGTGCGATGTATTGTGCGCGCTCATATATCTGAGCAGATAGATCTGATAGATCTCTTAAAGGTTCAGTGTTCAGAAAAAACTCTTGAAAAACGTATTTTATACAAACTCTTTAAGGGAGGCGTACGGCGACATCTACCAGAAGACTCATGCTTCATTAACGGCACTAACGTCTCAAATCATATTAAGAATCGTCAGTTGCGATGCGCCATCCCAAACCCAAATTTAAAATAAAGGAAAAATTGAAAAATTTAGACACCGAGCAGGACTCGAACCTGCGACCTCTCGGCACTCGCGGCCAGTCGCTCTAGCCAACTGAGCTGTAGGT
This sequence comes from Epiblema foenella, assembly GCA_963556455.1. NCBI lineage: Eukaryota > Metazoa > Arthropoda > Insecta > Lepidoptera > Tortricidae > Epiblema > Epiblema foenella. Next base: position 5,660,775 of record OY747105.1, read on the forward strand.
GCAATCGCCGCCCAGTCCCAAATTCATCAACCGTTCCTTCGTATTAAGCAGTACCGCTGCTAACGTAAACTATATTTTATACAAACGCCTTAAGGGAGGCGTACAGCGACATCTACTAGAAGACTCATGCTTCATCAACGGCACTAACGTCTCGACGATTCTCAATATGATTTGAGTATACACCATATTTAAATGCAAAGATGAATTTACTTCTATCTATCTATTTCTTGCTTATTCACTCCTTTGCTTATGTACTTCCTTTCTATATAAGTCTATTTCTTGATTTTACGAGGCGAAATCTATGGGCGGTATTTTCTACTATACCGAAATCTTACTGATATAGTCTACTTGTACTGATGCAGTTTACTGATAGTATTTACGCAGTACCTAGTAATGAAATTTCCCATTAAAATGTAGCTATGCAGTATGTAATTTATACTGGCTTGACTAACAGCTTACCTGTACACCGATATCCAAATTTGTCGTAAATAGGCAAACTTTAACACAACTATAGTTTGAGTGATCTACCTACATAGTGTGTCTATCAGAACCCACCTTCATTTACACCTTCACTAGATCCCTAATCAAATAAATCCAAACACAAGTGGCTATAAAAGTGCACTCTATATTTTTAAACTCCATCCAACGACCTTAATAAGCTTTATCGCAGCTCCATGCTTCGTTGAGAAACTCCAAAAATACCTCATAATCTTTTACGAGCTGATTATTTTTCATAACATTATTCCGACGTACGTGCGAATCACAACTTTATTAGAAGAAAAATATCTCTCATTATTCTGAACCCGTATCTTGTTGATAATATCATTAGGTTATTCATGAAGCTATAATTTAGCAAAAAGTTCTCGAAGCTACCAATTTTTATTTACTACGGATCTAGACGGTTTCATTTTGGTGCCTGAATAGGTAATATTTACATTTTGAATATTTAAAATATTATTAAAGTTATGTGTACCGTGTTTTAGGAATTCTGTTATGTAGTAGGATTTTATTTAATCCATTTTGTGAAATCAATACTTTTCAATCTGCTTGTTACTTCCAAAACCGTCGCTGTCTATGGATATATTGTCTATGGACTGATAGTTTAGACTGTCAGTCTAAACTGTCAGCCGTCTCAGTATAAATGCTTTACCGCAAGCCTATATTGTGGGAAATATTTACCAATCCCTTTTTGACACATCACAACACCCATATAACGAACAACCGTTTTATTTTTTAAATCTAGTGTAGTGACTAAATCATTCGTTTCTATTCAGATGATATTTTTTGATGAATATCGATCAAATGAATGAATTATAACCGTAATAAATTGCGTTATAAAAAAATAAGTATTCCAATAAATTGCAAACGAATGAGGTGTGAAATTACCTTTATCGCGGAATTTGGAAATACAGTATCGATTTCCGAACGATATAAAATTCACGTGGGTAGAATAAAAATCATATGACAAATGTTCTTACTATAGAATCGTATCCAGTAGTGAAATATATGGCAACATTAAATAAATTTTTTTATAGAATCGATTTGAATAATCATTCACCATCCACCTAAAGTTTCACTATTCATTGTTTAAGTTTATTGTCTGGAAGAAAAAAATAAAAGACTAACAAAATAATGCCACTCACAAAAAGTTAGTATCACCCAGCGGCCCAATCTATTATTGTTAGACTGTCACGCTGTATTCTCCAACTCCTGAAAAATCATTGAAACTTGATCTCTAATACGGTATTTACACCAAAGCGAAACGGAAGAGGCAAAAGGAAATATTTCTTAATACCAAAAAGTCAGACGTCCACGGAATTTACATATTTCGACAGTCTTTTTTAACTCAACCACCAACGGTTTCACAATTTGCGGCTTGAATAAAAACGTTCGCAAGTAAATAGGCTATTTATTTACAGAAATGAGATTAAATTATTAAATTAATAAGAGAATTGGGCCAACTTGATGACTGTTCATTGCTACCATTGTTTTGTTGTCGAGGTATCATTCCAGGTGAATTTTTAAAATTGAGTTTTATTGGTATAAATAGAAGGTCAAGATTTCAACAAAGTAAATGTATGCTGTCTATTTAATTTGTTACCAAATAAAAGGAAGTTGGCTTTTCTTTAAGGCAACTGTTGAATGTGTAGGTACAGTTAACGTCAAATATTGTATTTACGAGTATATGTTGGTACGTATATGACGATTTCCCCTAAAACATAAAGACTGAGCTACGGGCTTCATGAAAACGCTTTAAGTAGGCATTTTTCTTTCTATTATCTCATACAGATAACAATAAATCGACTTTCCTGTACAACGCCCACACAAAGTCAAAAGCCATCCTTTATTTTTCCACGGAACAAACGGCTACAATTCTATACTAATACAATACTGACAGCCTCTGTTTCGCGAAAAGATCTGGAGGCCAATTCTCGGGCCGTTCGAGATGATGTCTATTATACATATCTCGACAAAGAATGGCGGGTGACGATTGAATACTAATTTGCGTATTCTCGATATCTCATATGAGATATGCCTACTCACAGCGTTCGAGATGAGAGTGGTCAGTAGTCGCCGAGATGGTTTTATCACTATTTTTTTTATATTTGATCTGCCAATGGTGGTCAAACTGATTACTTAAGTAGTTGATCGACAGTTTACAGGAGCACAACATTAAAATATTAACAAATTAAAGCGATTTATTTATAGTATTTTATGCAATAGTTGTATAAGAGGGTTCAAAAAAGGTGAGTGGCGTATGTAACAAAATCAGGCGAAGCCGAAAATTGTTAATACAGACGCCATGAGCCTTTTTGACCTACTTATACAACGTTGCATACATTACTTTTTCTAGGACTAGGGATTAAATAATAAAACACAAAATTAAACGTACTGACGCCGCGATTTTGCAGCAGGCAACAAGTTCTCAGTAACTTATTGTGCCACCGCCGTTATTACTTCTGGTGTCGAAAGAAAGTTGTCGTCGTCATCCATTATTATTTTCCACTCCAAACTCTAATAAAAATGCTAAATATGCCACAACTATTCCAAGAATGCTAAACAAACACAGCAATACTGCACAAGAATCAGCGGTAAGTTGGATAGTGACAAATGACAGTCCACAGAACGTAATCCACAGAGATTAACGTGTCTATAATTTTTTTCAACTGTCATTTACTGTCTTGCGTTTTTCCTTATGTTGGCAGTAATTCTTTTAGTTTTGTTATTGTTTCAAACCATATGAATTCAGTTGTTTGTTAAGTTAGTAGTTTTGATTTTTGTTGTAAATTTTGTTGTTTTTTTGTTGGGTTCACAGGGCACCTCTAGATAAATTGCATAAGACCGAGAATTGCTTTTATATTCGTTTGCGGGACCATATAATTGACAGATAAAAGTACCGGAATAGAAAAAATAGGAACACTTAAATATTTTTATACGTTCGTTGGTGGAATGGTGTTTGGCGGAAAATATTGTCAACTTACAAAATATATTGAAAGTAGTCTTTGGCTCAAAATTGTCAAGTCAAAACAGTTTTTATGCGCTCATTTCACGTAAGTGCATAAACGAGCAAGTACTCTTAAATATGTTTGATGTGTTCACCATAATTACCAATTAGATTATTGTAAATGAATTTAAACACTTTTGTTTGAGATATAAGAGATATTTCATTAAGTGGAAATAGAATAAAATATACATTATTGTACACTCGATTGTCAACTATCAAATAATAGACATTGAGATCGTCGTTCAACATAATCTCCATCGTGCCCCAGAGTAATAATTTAGCTGTGTTCTACATTTTGGTGAGATTTCTTAATAGACATTTCGTCAATCGAGATTATCTCGCATAGATCATTTCGAACGGCCCGGGAATTGGCCACCCGTAAAGGTGTTTATACAACCTTTACAGTACAATACAAGCATTACAACACCACTTATGGAGGAAAATTTTGCGATCTCACGTAAAGGTAACGTTTCATTTTCATAGCACAAGTTATTGGCATGTAAAAGGAATACTTAAGAAGATTTAATAGCTCACCGCTCGTTATTTTCCCTACCTAACGTTTACCACTTTTCAGTTACAGCTTAGTAGTAGTTATTGGGCAAAACAAACAGCTATACAGTCTGCGGATCTAATGCGAATCGAAAACGAAATATCTGCCTCTCGGTCTAAGTAATGAGAAAAAACAAAAAAGGGACTTTTGTAAAAAAAGTAATTGACGACCGCTTTAGCCTAGTTGGTAGTGACACTGCCTACGAAGCTGGAGGTCCCGGGTTCAACTCCCGGTCAACGCATTAATTTGTGTGATGATCACGAATATTAGTTCCTGAGTCTTGAATGTTTTCTATGTGTTTAAGTATCTATCTAAGTATGTATATCGCATCGCCTAGTGCCCACAGTACAATCTTTGCTTTTTTAGGCAACAAACAGTCACATACAAAAATGACGTTTTACATATTATTGTAAAAAACCTTGAGTGCAATATATTAAGATTACAGAAACATTTTAACTTAAAGTAGCTTATTGTAGGAGCGGTAAGAATTGAAACAATTAGCAAAAGAATGCACTCATTTGCAAATTGTTTCGTTTTTTACCTTATTGACTATTTGCTACACAAGTGGTTTTTTTTTTGTAAAATTATCAATAGGTATTCAGATTCTGAACCTCACAAGTCTCAAGCAGCGCAGTGAACATGATGACCTGATTGAGACATAAGATTCTTACTAGACATTATAACCTCAAAGATTTCCACAAGATATTTGAACGTAACAATAACACCCGACTCAGAGACTTATTCATAACTTAAAACCCCCACAGACAGTTCCTAAGCAACATAGTAGTGAAGGCGTGAAATAGACTGCCAGATAATGTGGTTTCGGCTCTGAATATCAACCAATTTAAGAATAAATTAGCCAAGTATATTTCAAATTCAGCTCAAGAATGATAATTTAGTGCAAATTAAAATATATGTATATACGATATTGTATTTAAAGATAACTTCGTCATTAGTTTCAACTGCCTGCCTAATTAATAAATAATAATAATATTTTTATATTCATCATCATCAATATTAAGAGGGCCTGGTCCTCTGTCGTTGCAGCATTCTCCATTCCAATCTATTTTGGACCTTCGTCTTCACTTCCTGGTATGTGTGGCTACAGTACCATTCCATTTTTATATTATATTATAATTATTTTCTTGAAATGACCTAAGGAAATATATTTACTGTACGTACAAGTAAAACAACCAAACTTACACTAAAACCCAATGAAGGATGCTTATAATTCACAAGGGGCTTAACACCTTTGTACCTTGTATTGTAGCTTTAAACGTAGCTTCATATTTAAACCTTCATACTAAATTTCCAATGGCTAAAAGCGACAGAGTACAACCGAGGGCATAAATATGTATACATATTTGGACCTTATGTCAGTGGAATAAGGTGGAAAAATTAATACATATTGGTGCCCTTAACGGTACCAAAGTGTCCAGCTATATGAGTACTGTACAAGTAGAAAACCGTGTCGTGGCACATAATAGGGATGTTGATATCAAGTAAGAAAATCAAATAGTTGGAATTTTCTCGAAAGAAGGATCAAATGCTTAATCAAAATCAAACAAACAACCTCTCACCTTATACACATATACCTTCTCCATTCCGTCGTGGGTAATAAGAAAAGGCGAAAAAAGTAAATCAAAAGAGTAACCGCCTTATTCATAAACGTCTGTTTAACCTATATTAGTTAACTAGCCGCTAAAGTTCGTTTGTCCTTATCTGTCACTTTGACATTGACGTTTGTGAGAATGAGACAAAGAACTTTTTAGTTAACAGAGGTTTGTTAAGTTTTATGATTACGGGGGTAAATAATTACATAATTAAGAGTCTACAAAGTTTTAAAAGGGGGCATATTCTGTCCCTTTACCGCAAAGCACACCTTTATATTGGAACGATCGTTATTAAATATGGCGTTCGAGTTCAGTGACTTCACTGATCTGTCGCGCTTTCTCTCTCTAGCCATAAACATTAAAAAGGCTGTAGCTTCGTTAGTTTTTGAGATATTTGAATAGGATTTCCACCATTTTGGCATATTATTATGTATTGTTTCCTTTGGAGGACCTAGTCTTTTGGAGTAGTAAAATTTTGAGTCAACAACAGACACTAAACATTAACTAGTGGCTCCTTGACCTGCAGGCTGCAGACCTCGAGTGCATTTTCTACGTTTTCAGGCCCCATGGCTCTGCCAGTTTGAAATACTTCCAAAAACTGCCTCTAAAAACAATCCATATAATTATCGAACCGCTTACAATTTTTTACGAATCGGTCGTGGAATGAATGGATAATTTAATTTCTGAGACCACGCGATAGAAAGTGACAGATGATTTATCTTGTCACTCTATCACGCGAATATCGCTCGCCGGACATGCGGAAATATTTTTGCCCAAGCTGAAACGCAGACCTTCACCAAAATATGGTCCTTCGAACCGAATTTTTTTAGTGATATGGACCAGAGTACGTGTGCCACAACAATCCTCAACACTCATAATTTAATGGGTTTTGGTGTTCAGATTTCGTTGAATTATACATATACCATATAATAACTTATTTTATACGTACTATTACTTCGCAAATTTGATGTTGTCTGTGAATAATCCTGCTAATAGTGCTGTCCTAAATTGATGTTTAGGTCGGAAAATACCTACTGTGGTAGTAATACAATATTTGTCAAACAATTTTATTGTATTGCAACTTTTAGAAATATATTGGGTGACATTTAATTTATTATAAAATAAACCATTTTACAAATTATAAATCTCGTAACTTTTACGATTTTGGAATTTTTTACCGTTCATCACTATATAGTATAAAACAAAGTCGCTTTCTCTGTCCCTATGTCCCTATATCCCTATATCCCTATGTATGCTTAAATGTTTAAAACTACGCAACGGATTTTGATGCGGTTTTTTTATATAGATAGAGTGACTCAAGGGGAAGGTTTATATGTATAATACATGTATCAGCATTGCACCCGTGCGAAGCCGGGGCGGGTCGCTTGTATTATTATATTTTAACCAAAGGAATGTCTCCAATCATGGCCTTTACAAAAACATGTACTTTATCGGTTCTCCCTTGCCTCAAATTTTACGATATGTGTTGTCCAATAGTCCCCCATACGACACCCATCCCATTACTCAGCAGATAGCCACCACATCATAGCTTAATTCAACGTTTGCAATTACAAAGGCGCGTTTCGACGTTGTTTTTTAGCAAATCGTGGCATCGCCAATCTTATATCATGTCAGTCATAGTCTACCAGTGAAATTTACATTGTACATGCCAAGATAACTTGTAGTGCTATAATTTGTTGCTATCTTATTGTGCTATATTATAGTAGTTCCATGTTTTTTATGCGATAGAAAGAGCTGAAATTAAAATGAACTTAATACTTGAAAATACATTTAAAGTGACAACTGGCCATAAAGTGAGATTTTTCCAATTTGTTCTCATCACGGGTGGTAATAAAGAAAGCCTCAGATTGCATATTTTATCGTCCTTGTCTTCTGCTGGGGCATCGAATACTTGCGATCATAGAATATTTTTGCCTCCCTAGGTAAGACTATTATTCCACAAAAACGGTTTATATTTTTAAATAGGAAATGAAGTATTCCAGCTATTTATTCCAGGTCTTGTGACTAGAGTCTGCCAAATGAATGATGAGAATGAGAAATCGCGGCAAATTCAAAAATCCAGAGTGTGGTATCCCTGACGTGTAACGTGAAAAGCAGTCTTGATATTTGTAATATATTTTAAATTTAAAACGATTTTATAAAATTACCTGTACATAGTATAATACAAATTAATATCTATCTGTGCCCTACGACTTCGCCCGGATGACATGTGAACTTGACTGATTCATGAGTTAAAAGTAACCTAAATGTTTACTCGTGTTATAAACGATCCCCATACCAAATTTCATTCCAAATGAAAATATTAAGTTGACCTGACATAAGTCCGTGCGTAATTTTATTACACTCGTATTAGATAAATGTAAGTATTAAAAAAGATATTTCATAGAACAATGAGTTTTGTCAATTCAAGTTGTCATATAAAAAGTTCCATAAAAAACTCATTGTCATCTTTCATTTCCAGACTCTGTTTCTAAATGAGGGCTATGTTCCTAGCTCTATTTAAATTTGTAGAATCGCGCCCTAGGTTTTTCCATTAAATTGTATCGCAAATTACTTGGCTCCCCTAACGGCCGAAATCTAATAAACACGCTATATCGCTGAACGGCAATGAAGGTGTTACGGTAATCGTTTCAATCGTATTGGTATCGATCCTCAATCGAACCCAGGGGTATCAGACTAAACGTATTGAATTGAAATTAATTTGGAATTTGTTTGATTGTCCGGAAACTTTCCACTTGACGCGTTTGAATGCGAGCGCGGGTGATAAATATCAATTTGTTTAAAAAGTCGCACAGTTAAATAAACGGGGTGTCTGCCTGAAGTCTGATTGAATTTTTTCAGTTACAAATACAAGTAATTTTAGAATAGTCTATGTAATTTAATGTCTGTGTATTTTGTTTGGATTCAAATACTGCGGGCCGCTTAAATTCTTGCTCGAAACTCTGTACATTTTTATTGATGTTGAGGGTATTTCGAAATGAATGATTCTTATTAAAAAAAAATGATAATGTTAAATGGATGTTTGGGTGGGCTCCTTTGCGAACAAGTGATCGGTCGTCGGCATGGAGTAAGTATAAGACTGGAGCCGGCAATACACACATACAAATATGTTCTAAAGAGATGCAAGCATACACACCAACACACGTGGGAACGAGATACAATATGTCATCTCCTGTTCCTCATCGCGTATTACTTGTCACCAGCCTGTGTCACCGAAGCATCATCAATGTATTCAAACTTATTGGCTTAATTTAAATTTGGCGCCAATGTATATACAGCAGGACTAATTATAAGATGTCAGAATTGTGCTACATCCATATCAGTCTTCTGATACATCTCAATTTAGTCAGCCTATCATAAGTCAGTCCCCCTTGGTGATTCGCTAATCCTCCTTCTATCTAATCCTCTTTCAACGGTCGTCGATAATTTATTATAATACAAATTATATACATACAGTTGTAAATCGCTGGACACTTTTGTACTTAGTCGCTTTCACCCGATGGAAATTTAGTATCAGTTAAAACATCAGGTTAAAGCGACAAAGTACAAGCCTCAAACACGAGGTGTTAAACCCCTTTTTATTTACGAGCGTAAGAGTTTACATACCAACTTGACAACCCTTGAATTGCGTCCGTAAAAAACATCATCCTACCATATTGTAGCTTATGTTTACCTGCTTAATGTTTATTATGTTCATTCGCTAACCTAGTTGACCTACTTAATGGACACTTTGTAACATAAATACCTATTTGCAAAGGCCGCCCCCAAAGGATTACCTTTTACGGTTTGGTAAATCTAACCATTCCCAGTTTTAACTTGTAAATAAACTTTACGAACTAAATGAATATGATATTATTTAGACAAAGAATACCTACTGTAATATACTTAGGTACATACTTTTTGCGTTCATGTAAAAGCGGTGATTTTCAAACTTATGTTTGGATTATCGTTCTGTGTTCATTAATCATAGAATTATTAAACGTTGTTTTAGGAGGTTTATTTCTCGTGTCTCTCCAATGGCTTGCGGTAGGTTTTATAAGCTCCTTATGAATGGTTTATGTCATTTAATATGTACCAACTAACAAACAAATATGGATTAATTTAATCAAATATATATTTTTTTTATCTACATTTGTTAGGAAACCTTTAATGGGGAAATTATGTTTATCAAATATATTTTTACTATTTGATTATTCAACCTACTATTATTACTCGCTAAATATTATAACCTTAACCAAATTACACTATAATTGCATAAAGAGTTAATTACCATAGCAACGAATGGCGCCCAACTAAGGGGCTTTTCTTGAGAAGTTCAATTATGAAACTAAATATTCAGTCACTTTTATTATACCAATAATACAGCCACACAAATAGATGCGATGTAGTAATTAACACTGCAACATCAGCTTATAAAGTTTAATTACCGTTCGTCTCCAAGAAATCCCTTGGCATCAGTAGGCGTTAATATAGCGCGTTAGTTACATAATCCAATCAAATTAATCATCGCAGGTCATTGACAACTAACGGCCCGGCTACGAGCGGCGGCGGTTTTCGTAATACATTACGTGTGATCCCAACTAACCGCAGTTCGTTACGCGGCTGCGACCGCGCAATGAACAGATAAAACGCTTGCCGGGCTTGAATTCGCGCTAAGTCACGGCCGGGCTGTAAAACCATTCCCAACGTCGCTATGAACAATCAATGGTCAATGAAATCGGCCCATCGTGATGTTACGTGGCGTAATTACCATATAATATAGTGAATCATCAGAAATATCTTTTTTATATAAATATTAAAAGACAATACAAATGGATAAACATTTGTGCATTAAAAAAACATAATACATCAAATATTAGCGCTCATCACACATAAATGTTTAAAGGTTCCCTGTGTGGACTTGCAGGCCAATCACGGAACTTTATGTACTAACGGTAGATGGATTTTACTGTCAATTTTGAAATATAAATGTATAAGCTGACAATTAAAATTTGACATAAAAATCTACTTAGGTAATACAACAGTTACGTGATTATCCCGCTGGGATAGAATAGAACTTCCCCCTTCCTTCCCGTGGGAGTCGTAAGAGTCGACCATTTTTAGTTTGTTGTGGGCGATGGGCTAGCAACCTATCACTAACCTACAATTGCCAAATAGGGCACTGGAATTAAATTGCTTGGCTGAGTGCTGCTACAAAGCCGAAATTAGTTGTCTCGCAGTATTGGTACAATTAATATTCGTTGCTTCGATCGTGCAGCACTCCGACAGTTCATAGTTGAATGACGTAAACCCTACGTAGGCAGCCATTACGTTCGAGTTTCGCTTAAAATTAGACGTAGGTAATAATTGTATTAAAAATGTCATTTTGTGTTGACAGCTCTATATAATTTCTGACAGAAATAGCAAATGAAGATGACATTCTCTATTTAAATTATCACCGAAGGAAAAAATCTGATTACATTTGATTTAAATGTGTCAAAAATGGCAATAAACTAACCAACCAAATATTGCACAATACCATTAAGGCTCGATTTTATAAAGATCCGTTAGACCAAATGTCAGATCAAACAGTAACTCAGTACATTTTTTGACATAACAAACCGACATAAGGTCTAACGGATCTTTATAAAACCGAGCCTAAATACGTTAAGATATATTTTAAATAAATGGTTATTTTTTAACTGTCCCTTGAAAAAGAAATTTGTGATTGAATAAGAAAGTAAAAGGGCAGAATATTATCACCACCCCAATATACCCCAAATGACATTTTTTAATACCACGTCAGTGGCAAACAAGCGTACGGCCCGCCTGATGGTAAGCGGTCACCGTAGCCTATGGACGCTTGCAACTCCTGGGGTGACACATGCGCGTGGCCGACCCTTTAAAAATTTATACACTTCTTTCTTGAAGAACCCCATACTGTAGTCCCTAAGAGTGTAATTTAAGAACAGTACTCACGGACTGTACATGCTTTTTAGGGTTCCCTACCCAAAGGATAAAACGGGACCCTATTAATAAGACTCCGTTATCCATCCGTCAGTTTGTCTGTCTGCCCGTCTGTCACCAGGCTGTAACTCATGAACCGTGGTAGTTAGACAGTTTAAATTTTCACAGATGATGTATTTTTGTTGCCGCTATAACGAAAAATAGTAAAAAATAGAATAAAATAAATATTTAAGGTGGCTCCCATACAACAAAGTTGATTTTTTTGCCGTTTTATAGATAATGGTACGGAACCTTTCTTGCGCGAGTCTCGATGCTTGTTGAATAGATGCCCAGGTGTATTTGAACGTCATAGCCCATTAAACCCACAAAACGGCCCTTCCCTCTATAACAGTTAAGGACAGGATTATGTTGTAGCGGCCCTTATTTTGTAATTATATACCGTAAGTGCGATCCATCCTAATTTACTGGTAAATAGGACATTTCACTAAAAGCTTTCAAAAATGAGTTACCATCCCAACAAAATCCTGTTGATGCAGCGAAAACTGTACAATCAAATGAAAAAATATGCATTGCACTAATCATTTCGTAAAGATTATGAAATAATAAATAAATGAACTTTATTCTGCAAGTAGGCCCCAACGGCACTTTTACAAGTCAAAATCTACTAGCGTTTCTCAAAAGAAGACCACTGCCGAGAAGAAACGCCGAAATAAAATACAGTCAGTCATTCTCTCCCAAAAATATCCTTAATAAAATGATAATACAACTTAAACTATTTAAGATGAATATACATACTGAAAAGTAAATTTGCCAACATAAGGTTACATATTTGTGTAAGTTATATGCAACCATATTTTTACACTCGACTGAATTTTCGAATTTATTATTTATATGGTTTAAAAGTGGTATATCATTTTCTTGGCTGACTGTACGCGACTAAATGAGCATGAGAGCTCCCGAGGATGTTGAGAGCGAGGGGCCTAAATTTGTCCCTTCTGCTGTCAACACAGTGAATCATAAAGGGTCGGCGACGTGTACGTGACTCCTTTGGAGTTGAGGGCATCTATAGGCTGCGGTGGCCGCTTACCATCAGGTGGTCCGTACGCTGGTTTGCCACCGGCGTTGTATAAAAAAAAAAGAAAAAAGTAAAGTCACAGTTGAACCGTACCTATATTTTCTTGGCAGCGTTATTATGTTTACATCTAGCACATCCAACCGCGAATTAACTAAGAATAAGTATGTACATTTTTATTTTTCTTTCCATTTACAGCGCACACGACTCTGTAGATTTGCTTTGAATGAGCCACACTCGGGTTCGGTGCTTGCCAAATCACCCACCATCACATTTAGAATAGTTTATTATAGTTTTTAGAAATAAAAATGTCATCTAGATATGTGAATGGCGACGCAAAAGTTGTTTTTGGGTTATTTTTATTCGGCAATGCTGAAAATAATAAAAAGGGTGAAAAACTTTTTAAATCTCCATAATAAAACTTAAGCGGTTTATAACTAAACTTAACTCGTTCAGTAGTAAGTACAAAATAGTGAAAAACTCTTAACGCCGTTTTCTTAAAACAATTGAATAGATTTTGAAAAAAGAAAAATCAGATCATTTTGTACCAAAGGTGATGTAGAATTAAATCACAATAGCATAAAAAGTTGTGTGGTATCTGTGACATGAAAAAACTTCATATGCATTGGTGTAATGCTCTAGACATGAGAATTTATGACCTATTGACAAAAGGTAGTTTTATGTCTTCATAAAATCGTCATCTACAGCCATGTTGTGGTACCTAACACGGAGGTCTTAAATTATGATTATGAGTCTGCATATGTATATGAAAGAATTTTATTGTATGCATATGCGTATGCATAGTAAGTTTAACAAAATAACATGGAAATACATGTTTGAAATTTATGGACAACTCTTGTTTTCTTTCTTCTTGCAAAGTCTGTTTTAGGTATAGAAAATGGAAAGTACCCTTTTGCCTTCAGTTACTTATTTTTGATTACTTGATTTCGTAAATATCAGAAATTTTTTCAGCACACTTCAAATTCCATTGTTAAAAATCAAAGCCTAACCCCGACAATAGCGAACACAATTTTTATTTTTTTATTTTTCTTTACAATGAGAGACTTAATCGGCTTTAAAAGTGAAGAGAGGAAAAGTCTACAACGTGGTGACGGAATTTTAAAAACGAATTCACCAATCACTTATTATAATTCAGCAACCAACAGATCTGAATCCTTACGATATTGGATATCGCTCCTTAAAATATACAGAAGAAAAGAGGAAAGCGAAAGACGATTATTCGATACAACAATAAAGAAAAGTCTGAGAATTTCTCCGTATAAAAATTGGCTGCGCATAAATGGGGGTCATAACCCTTTATTACTTGTTCTTTTTGTTGTCATTTTCACAGATAAACAAAGAACTACATATAGATCTTAAGAACTGTTTTCGTTTCCTTCGTATTTGAGCTCTAGACGCTCGAAGTAGAATTTAGTTTTGCACTGACTGGTAGGCGAAATACGATGTAGCGATAGTTGCTAGTCTAGAAATTAAAATGAGAGGAGCGGTCAGTGTAAACAAGGGCCAATGGTGGCGTTATTTTCCAATGTTCGATCAATACGTGGAAATGGGACACAGGATATTGCGAGATGCTTCTATGTAGGGTTTTTTATTTGAGTTTCCTTAGTTTCGAACATGGGGTGTTTTTAATTGAGTTAACTTTGTAATTAATAAAAATACTCGAGGAAAACTCCTCAACAACGTTGAAATATTGTTTAAGTTTTTTGTCGATTTTGTTAGCCATAATTATAACGTTCCTTACTTTGTGTGCCTACTAATTATGTGAATATAATTTCGACGTTTTTTAATACAGTAATTTATAACCTGAAACAAACATAAAAAACACAATTAAAATATAAAGTTAAATAATACATCACTAACCTAATTAAACTAACTAAACCTATAACTAAACTATAAAAAGAAGATGCCCCCAAGTCCTCATCACTGGCTATAGTGCCTTGGAGTCGAAACCTTGGGGCCATGGAGTCCAGGTGCGAAGGCGCTCTTCAAGGAAATAGCGGAGCGCCTTGTTGAAATGTCGGGTGACCAGAGGGCTGGCAGCTATTTTGGCCAGAGGATTAGCCTAGCAATCTAAGGAGGAAACGCTGCCAGCCTTCTGGGCACTATAGCCAGTGATGAAGATAATTATATTTAATATCTTTCGCTCGCTCACTTCGACGCGTCGAACTTCTAGTAAGAATGCCCCCTAATTTTTATACCTATTTGTTCCAGGTGTCAAAATCAACTTCGCAACAAGTTGCGCTCCGCGAGGCGACTCGTGCGCTGGCGGGCCGCTTCCGATGCGAAGTGTCAGCCGACGCGCCCTCCTTCCACACTCAAGTGCGCTCGGCCTTCATCCACGTCGTAGGTAAGTGTTCAACGACCATAACAATACAAATAAACTTTAAAGCATACCTTAAAAAGAACATAAAGCAGTATAGCTAAAGAGCGAGAAGAAAGAAGAAATAAATAAATAAGTATTTATTTGATGTCAAATCTTATTTAAATTATCTGAACTTATATTTCAGTTGTGTTTATTGCTCTGATTATTATCTTTAATTATGTTTTATTCCCGAAACGTGTATGCGATGCAAAATTGAGCTAAGCTATATTTGATCTATATTCATGCACATTCAGATTTCAGTGAGATCTTTCCGGTACACAACTATCTTATACTCGTTCTCCCTCGTGAGCCAAACTATAAGAATGCAAATTTCACGTATATGGGTCGAAGAGTTGAACCATAAAACAGCGAACATAGCAACCAACTTATAATATTACGTAAGATTCATCTTGTTTTACTAAGGTAATACACATAAAAGCAGGCTCAGCTTTCATATAAAGTTAATAAGTATCGTTACCTTCAAGATATAGAATAGTGTAAAAAAGCGGTTCGGAAGCTAGGGTAATATCAACTTTGGATAAAATTATGACTTGGGTACCTAAGTAATATATTAGTAGTAATACATAATATAATAAGTAAACTATCAATATGAATAAAAAACAATATCAATATCAAGTGGCAAATATGTTAGCCTCAAAACTTTAGTGACCAAATCTACAGATGTATGTAGAGCTAGGTTAAGTGTTGCGTAATGTACCTTATACCTACTTAATATTTATGTCTCAGTGGAAACTGTCAATGGGGTAACTGCAAGTTTAGCAACTAAGTACTGGTACTTTCATATTTTCTTTTTGTACATTTACTTCTGTTTGTTTCTCCTAAAATAAATAAATAAGTATATCTATCTTCATTACTGAGTAAAATTTTGTAAGGCTTGAATATATATCACGTTAGAAAAGTATTCGAAGCAAGGTAAAATGACTAGGGAATCAAATTGCTTTGTATTTACGAGTACAAACCGTAAATATATATAATTATAGGTAAAAATATATATACTAACTGTACGTGGCGGTAACATGTATGTATGTATGTAAATACTTTATTGTACACAAGACAAGGTAAAATAAATTATACAGAAAAAAACAGATCAATCATATACAAAGGCGAACTTATCCCTGTAAGGGATCTCTTCTAGTTAACCTTTGAGCAATTGAGTGAAGAATAGA
The DNA here is from genome assembly GCA_963556455.1 of Epiblema foenella. NCBI lineage: Eukaryota > Metazoa > Arthropoda > Insecta > Lepidoptera > Tortricidae > Epiblema > Epiblema foenella. The sequence goes on from OY747105.1 coordinate 5,677,052, forward strand.
CAACAACACAACAAAGAAAAAAAAACACACACGCGTTAGGTTAGTACAACATGTACTAACCTAACGTAGTACAACATGTACTAACCTAACGCGACTGACAATTTGTAATCTTACGCAACAGATAAATTAACGGTTCGTACAATTTTACGATGACATACATACATTTTCTCTTCAATTTCTATATCTATCACCGTCAATATGAATCCCTATTCTACACAGTAAGCGATTTACATGTCCATCGATCCCCGGAACCGCTGGGTCATCAATGAAATTAACGGTTCGCACAATTTTACGATGATATACATACATTTTCTCTTCAATTTCTATATCTATCACCGTCAATATGAATCCCTATTCTACACAGTAAGCGATTTACATGTCCATCGATCCCCGGGACCGCTGGGTCATCAATGAAGTCTCTCATACGTATATAGGATACGGATCCTGCCTACGTAACGTAAGTCCGAAAATTTGGGTTAATTTAATGCATGCCCTGACTAAATCTGCGCGGGTTGCACAAAATAGTAATTGAGAAAGTAGTTTTGATAGCGTTATGTTCGATGGAATGTAAATTTGAGAGTTTGTAAACCACTTACGAGATTGCGCTACGTTTCATATTTTTAAGTGATCTTTGAACTATCATGTTTCTATATAGACATAGACATAGACATAGACATTATTTATTGGTAATAACACATTACAAGTCGAAAAGTAATAATAATCTGTCGGCGATTCGTTAATATGAAATAGAATTAACATCGTTTACACTTGAAGACTATAAGATTTCAAGCTCACATGGTCATTTACATTAGAATTACGATTTGAAACCGGATATTTGCAACAGTGCCGAAATATCGGGAACTCACAAATACTAATATACATGGTAAATATTCCGTTTCAAATCGTAATTATCATGTTTCTTCTATGTATAAAGTCGCTTTTAAAATATGGTTTTGCTAAGGATTACAAAATTATCGATTCATTATGACCCAAAATAGACGTCACAACAATAGATATTATTATTAAAAATCTTGTTGTTACTTAGTCTGTGTACATAAAAAAAGTATTGATAATCATGAACATTTAAATACACTCACCGACAAAGAATACGGGTGGATAAAATAACGTTATATTAAAATTCTGCAAACTTGTGCAGTTTTTTAATCCTGTCATGATCTTTGAAACCAATGAAAAAAATAATATATTAACGGAGCAAGATATCGCAAAAATCGTCAGTTTTGGAGATTGATATTTTTATAAATTCCGGTATTTAAGGGTAGGTTTTGGATTCCGGGAATTGCTACTACTGTCGGGTATTACAAATAATAATATATTATGTAAATAATACTAGTCTAAAATATTTCGGTTATTGAATCCGTCGTCTACCAGTCCATGGGATCCCCAGGGACCATATCAAAAGAATGCTACTGCTTATTTTTTTCGCCTGGAGATGGCGGCTTAATTTAGGGTGACCCAAATTTTTTGACCTCGAGTATAGAATATGTATTATCTCTCCTTACTTGATTAGTGTAATAAAATGATCACTTGCATGCGATTATCCCATTTAGGTACTTGAGGGCAGTGCTGCTGCGGCACTAATTTCTGTGTTTCTCTGTCACCCGTCAACTCGTAACTCATTTCCTTTCTCTTCATATTATCCATCTATCCACTACACACCCACCTTATCCACCGTGTAGCAAAATAAATGCTTGTAACAACCAGTCAAAAAAAAATCAAAATCCAAATCATAACATTTATTTTGCAAATAGGCCTCAAGGGCACTTTTACAAGTCAAAATCTATCTAGGTACATCAAATAAAAATAAAACAATAATCAAAGTACCTATCATTAATTAAATGTAGTGTTACATGTCAAAAATAAGACTAACTAACTAATAACAATCGAGATTTGTTAGAGACGTATAAGGTCTCTAAGCGTCAAGATAAAAGGTAATAAAGTAGGTACACTAATCATAATAAAATATTTTGAGCTATATCTATAACACGTCAACATGAAAATAATAAAATCTAATAAATAAATATCCTCAGAGATGTATAAGGTCTCTGAGCGTCAGTCTAAAAATAAAATCAAATGAGAACAGAGCGAAGTCTCTCATCATGTCAATTCCACTGAACACTAGTACGAAGTTACTAGTCCTTGCAAACATGAACAGACCGGACCCCACAAACAGCACCCGTTCACGAGTATGACGCGTATCTCAATATTTCCGCTGCTACCCTCATAAACAAATATAGCCATAGCATAGCATCAAAAATATATGCGTCGAATAAAAGTCCGAGCTTCGCAAGTTACGCTTTACATCACCCCGATGTAATGAGCAAATTTATTTTTTCCGTCAGAAGCCCAATTTTTCGGTCAGCCTTTTTGTACGCAGGAATTTTTCATGGGCAAACTTATTGCGGATCGTGAATTGAAACATCCCATTTCTTTGAATATAGCTAATTTAGTGGCCTTCGCTCGCAAGTATTTTTACAAGGCAAACTTTTTGTGATACACTTTCGTAAGTGCGGTTCAAACTCTCCGCGAACCCATTTGGATGAGGGAAGTTTTCGTTTGTTATGATGGTTAGGATAATTAATAACGTACGCTGTGAACCGCGAAATTTCGAATGGAATTTTTCATTTAGGAATTTATGCGAACTTTATAGCGGTAAATAAAAGGTATGCCATAAATTTTGTAGCACCTAAAGACATTAAAAGCCAAGGCACTAACGTTTTATATTCCGTTTTGAACGGGAAAGATTGTACGTTTAAATTATTCCGTCAACGAAACCTAATGAAAATAAATTTAAAGGAATGATTTTTATGGTTCGTGTTAAATTACTGGTTTGGATATTTCTTTGCAAATAAGTTATGTAAGTTATTTTTCTGTACAAGGTCTGCTTAGAGAAAATTGACTGAATTAAAATTGACATTCAGATGTAAATACATACCATCTTTACTTGCTGTGTGTACTATCAGCACTTAGTGGAAATTATTTCAATGCGTCTGTTTAAGGGTGGGTTCCACCATAAAAATCATCTTTAATCGTAAGCGGTGTTCGTTAAAATCTGATTGGTTGGAAAATTTTACAAGTTTCTAAGGGATGACAACTGCTAGCGCCATATTTAACATTAATCGATCTGTAATAGTAACTTGTTACGCCTGTATGTCTACGACAAATATAAGCGGTAACACAGTGGAGGAGCATTCAGTTTAAGATTGGTTTTATTTGTTAATAACAATGTCATGTATAGTAAGGATATGGATCTAATATAAATTATCTATTTAATCCTATTTGGTGAAAAAGTAATTCCATCCCCTTCAAAATCTACCATTGTATAATTAAATTTTTAATTAAGCCAGGAACATCTGCTAGCGAAAATATAACAGAGAAAATTGAAAGTTCCGAGCAGGATTCGATCCCGCAATCTTCTGGCATACACGGCCAAATGCTGCTGCCTTAATTGTTTTACTCTCTTCTCTTCTATTTTGTTATTAACTTTGGTCTTCTCTTATCTCGTTACAATGAGAAAAGAATGGAAAAGATAAAAAGATACGGCCGTTAATGCCACAAAAAACGTGTATTTGGACACCCTCAAGGGAATCAAATTTTATAGGGTTTCCGTTGACCTACAAATATGAACTTTGGCAAGTAATATCGTTCTATACTACAAATATAAGGAAAAATCGGAAAACTATACATTTATAATTAAATAATTAAAGAATATAGTCTTTATTTAAAGTAAAGGTAAATACGCCTCGAAATTCTTCGTTTTTTTTTATAAAAGATTGGCCTCAAATTTACTACAGACCAAGAACAATGGAAAAGTAAGGGAAAAATGGTACTGAAGTCTACTTCATCATTTACTTTAAATCAACACTGTATTTTTTTATAACTTAATTATAAATGCATAATTCTCCGTTTTTTCCTTATATTTGTAGTATAAGATGATATTACTTGCCAAAGTTCAGAGTAGTAGGTCAACGGAAAGTACGCTATAAATGATTCCCTTGAGGATGTGGAAATACAACCTGTATTTCGTGGCATTAAGAGGCCCTATAAGATTTAAAATGTTTTGTTTCCGAATTATGAAAAAAATATTGATAATACCAATAAAGTGATTAAAGGATACGATGACTTTATAAAAATTTTAGATAGTGACATAGCCATTTCTTGATTTTATTGTGCTTAGTAGAATTTAAGCGGAAAAAAGCCGTTTTTAGTTTGAAAATGGTAGTTTTGGAGTGATGTTTGAAACGATATTTCTTAATGAAAAATCCAAAAACTATATTGAAAATTTATGACATTAGGTCGCAATAGTCTTGTTCTAGATAGTAACATTAAGAATATGTCAAGATACGCATAAATTTAAACAGAAAATGGCCTAAATAGATCAGCGTTTTTTAACACATAAGGGCTCTTAACGGCCGTATCTTTTTTACGTTAAATTAGCATTTTGATTTTTCACAGCTTCAAGGGATTTAGACTTGAGTATAAGGTTTTTTTAATTTTACCCGAGATAAGGGTCTTGACAGACAGGGAAACAGACCGACGACAATGTGAAAGACAAACTATAAAGGTTCTGTTTTATTTCTTATTTTGAGGGTTCCGTACCTCAACCCTAAAATAAGAGTAATAAAATCGATGCTACCAACTGAGACTTACGGAGACGTGTACATCATGTTCCTCGAAGGTATCTTTTAATAATTGTTCCCGGATTAATTTTGGAGCCACGTCCACATTATTGCAAGCAATGGCGCAAATTTGTCCAATCTCTGCCTATAAGACAATAAAAACCGTTTTCTTAACGAACTGCTTTATTTCCCGAGGTGTGCTTGTTTTTATAAGAAATAAGAAATAAGAAATATTTATTCGAGACAAAGACAACAATTAATACAGCAAAAAATAGAATATAAAAATAAACAAAAAAGTTGTGTTATCTCGAAACGGTACCATCTCAGCATAATGCGGGCAATCGCCAGCGCTGGTCTTCCGATGGGACCGTCGAGTGATATCACGGTGTGTAACTGTACGAGCATAAAATAATAATAATAATAAATAAAGAACGATTAACATGAAGAAGAAGAAGACGGCTTTTAAAAACAAAGTTTGACATTTTTTTTTTTAAACCGTGATATATGAACGCAGCAGCCTGTGCTATCTGTTCCAGCTAAACTAGCGCCAATGACAGTTGGAATGGCAGGCAGTAACTTATTAGATAGTTTCGTTAGACGCTGGACTTTAGAAATGAAGTTTGTGGCCTCAAGCCTCCAGGGGGCAAATAGTTCTGATTAGTCTTCGCTCCGGCGCACGGAAAGTTGGAGCTGTATTAAAAATTATTATCCCCAAAGACTAGGAACGTTAGTTGGTACGTAACGTTAAGAACAACGTTATTTAGGTTAACTTCTAGATCTAAACTAAACTGCAACAGATATGTAAACAGAAAGAAATAATACAATTCAAATTTAATACACTTTAGCCAGTAGAGGTAAACAACAGGAACATTAGTTTATTATAAAAAAACCGGCTAAGTGCGTGTCGGATCACGCACAATGAAGGATTTCGTACCAACACCTACTAGTCCACATTTAAAACCTCTATCCAATACATTGAGTCTGTACTGTCATTTTTTGTAGAATTTTAAACTTCATAGTTTGGAAATTAGATGAGCGGACACACTTTTTATGACTTTGACAACTAGTATATATAACCCCCAACGGTAAGTTTAGAAAAAATATTTACCGAATTTCACTTGTTCACCGAATTTTTTAAATCCAACTACTTTGTTTTGCAACTGTTTGAAATACTACGAATTCATTTTACCACGTCATTAGTCCGCAATTCAAAGCCCCAATTTTAACACGTGACAACTTATACGCTAGCCATATTTTCATAATTTGAATGATACGGAAAGTCGACGTGACGTTTTCCATAATTTCGTTATACCGCAAAATATAAAACCGCTTTTAGAAGTATCTATTGGCTGGGGTCCGTTTCATCAAAAAAATCTCCATCCGAAACAGGATATTTATTATCTCTCCATCTACAAAATAGTAAAAATAAATATAGTAATCGCTGGCGGGTCAAGATTGCCCAACATCACAGTTAGAAAGGAAGAACTTGGCTAGCGGGCGAGAAAGCGAAGCGAGCGAGCGAAACCTACTACCTAGTTACCAGAGGAAAACCGACTTAGGTATTTTTTATGGGCCTTGAAAAATAATGCTTGCTTGCTTGTTTGCATGCATGCGTGCTTGCTTGTTTGCATGCATGCATGCGTACTTGCTTGCTTTTTAGTACAATAAATTTCCGACTGCACTTTTTGTCTTGTCAGATCTACTACTTTCATAATAGAATAACCAAACTTAGTTCACATTTGATGTTTAATATTAGGTACCTATTTTACGGTGGGTGAAAATTATTCCGATTTTTGTAGAGAATTTAAAACAAACCATTGGAGAGCCAGACTTATCATAACCATTTTTAAATAGAAAACTCCCGTGAGTCTTAAAGATATTAGAACACAATAAACGGGTCACACACGTCTTTAAGGTCGAATATCGTTCGACATGTTTCGGACCAATACGTGGTCCTTAGTTATGAGAACCAGCCGCGACGGTAGCACGTCTAGCACTGCGCGCTTGCACCCTCCCCGCTCGGCTACTCGATGTTGGCGATGTTCGGTATTGGTTCGAAACATGTCGAGTGATATTCAACCTTAAAGATGTGAGTTTATTATATTTTAATTTATCATAACCCTCTTTATAATTTACAAGTCTACTTTGGTTGATAAATAATGTCCCATGATTCTTATGTCATTGATACATATTTTTTATAAGAAACTGAGATATATTTATTTCCTTTACGAGTACTTATAACTAGTATTCGGTACAATAGAATACAAAGACTCTTTAATGTCACACTGAGAAAAAACAATACATGAAACGTAACCTAGATATAAACTATGGCAGACAACATTATAGGTGGTCATATCGCTAAGGAGCGATCTCTTCCAAACAATATTTGGGTAGTGGAGACAAATCAAAAAAAACAACTAGGTATATAAGTATCCATATCTATTTTGAAGACCAAGTTCGAAACTATATTGAATATATTTAATTATTACATTTCATTGTCAATACATACGTAATACGTGAAAAATAATCTGTTTTGCGAAATTACATTTCACAGACTCACATTTCAATTTCTTCATCAAATGGAAATAATTACCAACATCAAGAAATGTAATAAATATAAACATCAAACGCTGTTCACAGAAATAAGTGTCCCGAATTTCCGTTTAGAGGAGGGTCAATAGCAATTTATTATTTTTCCGCGCCGTGCCGAAATAAAGCGTAAACCGGCGGGCAGAAACATAATATTTTACTAGATCATTCGCTCGGTAGCGTAGTAAAAAATTTAAGGTATTCTCTTTTATGCGAAAACGAGTCTGCCTTTACGATCTCTGTATGGCTGGGTCTCACAGGACAATCGGGTGAATAGTGCTCTATAAACTATGAGTGGAATTGTTATTTTGTTTAAAAGAGCAATTGACGTGAAGAGTTTTATGGTCGGACTCGACTTTCTTGGATTCGGTACTTCAACGGAAGTATCCTTTATAGTTGGTAGCGTTTGTACTAGAAAAAAATAAGAGTTTCCGTTAAGGAACAACTTTGTAAAGATAGGAACCCGCTGATAATTGTCTTTTTTTTTCAATCGACGGAACTTTATGATACTAGGTTAACCTTGCCATTTAGTACTTTACTTTTGCAAATTCGCAATTTCAAATAGCAAACCTCATTTACGTTAGGTCACGTTAGGTTTTTAATAAGAAAATCGGCATAGGGATGTTTCACATAAAAAATGGTAAAATTGACATCATCAGCCCACGTCTGTTATTAATAGACTGAATAATTTCGTTTTCATGTGCCATAAAAAACAGTACTTACATACGTAATTAAAAAATACTAAAATAAAATTTTGAAAACAAACAAAACCACACTAAGTATTTAAGATACTATTATATAGAACAGCAGTACATTTTCTGGAATTTAAAACAATTCAAATCTTAAAACTAACTTGATTGTCTAAGCTATGTCAACTAATTTATTCTTCCAAGACGTTGATATTAAAGTTTATTATAGACTAAAACGTGTAATTTTCATTAAATTGATAAATGTTCCTCTCTGATATTTGGTGTCTTAGCGGCATTGTAAATTACATCTTGCTGGAGAATTTATAGACACAGAACACGAGAAGGATTGATTAGGATCCACAAAGTCCAGTAACAATTATGGGAGAAATTGCTTCGAAAAATAAATGTATTTATTTATTCATTCATTATGTCATGTATACATAATAAGCTGTTTAATTTATAATCCTGGTGGATTGAATTATCACGATAAATGGTAAATTAGATAAATTAATTAAAAACATAAAAAGATCTGACTATAAAGATTCGCAAAAACGTTGTTTTGTCGTTTATTGGCCAGTTGTAAATGGAAAGTTATCTATAGAATTCTCATGTTTCAATAAAAAAAGAAATGTACGGCAACTATGTGCATAAACGTAATATTTCAAGACAAAAACGGCAAATTTCCCTTTTTTCTATACAGCGTTAGTACCAGGCCACGCATGCGTGACGTCACACCTGCGTGTGAATCACTATGAAGCGTGTTCAGTGCTCGTTCTCAAACGACACCTAACCTTGTGATATACCGAGTGCTGCTGGGAGGGATTTGCGATGCGTCGACCGGAATGGCGCTCTGCTCTTCAGAAAAGAGACGAATATGAAGAGCGATGCTAGAAGACCTGGATGCTAAGCGCCATACCCGCAAGACTCGGCCGAAGCCCTTGTGTATATACCTACAACTTAGCTGGCCAGCTACATTTTGCACTGTGTGACCGCATCTTCAAAACAAAGATTGGATTTGCGAACAACATTAGAGCTCTCCATATTCCCAAATAAAGGGTATATGGAGTTGATGGAGTCGGATGATACGGCGAGGACTATATAGTAGGTCCCATACAAACATTTGCTCGTTTTCAAAAACTGGCTCGAATGGCAGGTTTTTTGTCATCATGCCTACTTTTAAGAGAATTAGGAAACCCATAACCACCTTTCAATTTTACAAAACGTGAACGATAATTAAGGGAGTGACTGGTGTTAATCCAAAGAAAACTGATAAACTTCCCATACAACCGAAGATACATTTTAAGATGCATTACGATTACCGAAGGTTTGAAGCAACCGACCCTTATCATTTTCAATCTTAATCTTCCCATGTTGTCAAAAGAACTTACTAAGCTCTTACTTTCTGATTTCGCTCTCAATCAAAGTTGGACAAGTGGGACACGAGTAGGTAGAGCGAAAAAGAACAGGATAACCTAAAAGATAGAATAATATTAAAGTGAACAAAATAATCCTCCGCCGTGGACTCGCTGCCTAGCTTTGTTTGCCAGTTCTGGAAGAGCTGTGGTACTTATTCAGTAGTTAAGGCAATGAATTTACTCGACTATTATCATTTTTTTTTTAAATGTGGAGATCAAAAGAGCAGTGTAATTTTGAACGAGCGTTAAGATATATCAACTGTAATTCTTTTTGAGATGATACATTTGATATATTTCGCCGACGCTCGTTAGAAAAATTACTCAAGTAATCTGCAGGTACATGAAAAAACTTGCAAAGCTTCTTCTATTTTCTAGAATTAACTTTTCGGATTAGTTACATAATGCATTCCTGCTTTGCATCTGTGTCTTATGTATATGTATTGATACACAATTATATGTGGAGATTACACTGTATTATAAAAATAAAATAGTAACCGAATACATAATTTGCACATTGTATCAGAATTTTCACAATAGCATATAAAATCTTTACGAAGAATCTCGTCGTATCACCAATCCGCATTACTATTATATCGAATATTCCATCCACGATTTTTGACAGAAGTTCACATAAAAGGACTTTAATGCTTATCTTTTAGGACTAAAATGAAAGTAACACCAAAATTGGAATACGCCCCCTTTAGCGTCTCACATGGAATACCGTCGCTGAAAACAAAAATGGCGTCACATCAACACGTTTATTATGAACCTTTACGAGACTGAGAACCCCACTATCTACGCTGGCCTCGTGAACGTTAAAAACCTCATGAATTAAATATATCACGTAACAACTACTGACCACCGGGCGGCCGGCGACCATCTTTTCATTCCTGCTTTATTTTATTTTGCATTCTTCCCGCTTGAGTCCACAATCCGATTTGTGTCTTGAGAGTTTGAACCAGTGCATTTCTGTTTGAAACGAATTGAGACGCAAGTTTGGATTACCGTCGTTTTCTAATATAATATTCTATTTAGTAAATATTTTATGTAACATGAAAGATAAGTACCTATTCTAAATTAAATTTTGAACTACTGCAGTAAACAAATCTCTGAAAATTCTCGTCTCCACATCGCAAGGATTACTTATCAATCACTTTTCGTTTTTACAAGACTTCACAAAATTACATGCAACGTATCTTTTTAATATATCCACTTATTTCCATTTGTTTTAAGTTTACATTTAAAGCAAACGATAATACCGGTCTTAACGTTCAAAAGCCTAACCTCCATATTTCCTGCTAATAAACAACATACCACCATCGCACTAATACTCGCAATTTCAAATTCGACTTTAAACCTATAATACGGTAGTCTAAAATTGAATAAATATGCTGATCAGATACGTAGTTCCGAAAGTACAGCAGTTTGAGAAAAACAATTCCATTGGTTTTGTTAAAAGTAAATTGCTCTATGTCATTCCCTGCGGGGTGTCTCTTCCGGCTTTTTCAATTATACTGCTTCTATGCCTTCGGTAATCCTTTCTAATCCTTAAATTCGGGGCAGCTTACAATACCCCATGGGTTTGCCTGTTCATTGTGGGATGGGTGATTGAATTTTTGGTTCGTCGGGACTTATTTGGCATCGTTTTGGTCCCCGAAAGGGTATATGAAGGTTAACCTTATGGTTTCAATGATTTGTAATCAGATTAAAGGAGTTCAATTAATTATCGAATTTGTGGTATAAAACGGAAAGGCGCACCTATACCCATTTTTCTGTGCTAGTTTGATAACGCAGGCCGAATCCAGATTTAGATTAAATTTATTTGGTACATTTTAACAAAATGTTGAAATTTTTAATAATATTGATGTGCACAAAGTTAATGTTATTCCCGTGTTTGTTATGCATGGATTTTTTCCCGAATCTCGTTTCACAGAAAATAATTTACAGTTTACTCAATTCTCATGAAAAATCCAATCAAAAATCTATGCAAAATTTATTTCCAAAACAATGGTAACCCCCAGTCATGGAATTACAATATCGTGATTTACTTTCTGAATACTTTCGTTACACTCATTTTCGTACAGATCCGACCTAGTCACGTTAAACTTAAACAGTTGTGTTGATAAACAATTCTTAAAGAATGAACACAATAACACACTGAAGCGATGTCGTGTTAAATCTCCCGTCCTCTCTCACCTACACGGATTTATTTTATTCCTTTGTGATTTATTTCTATATGGATTCAGAGCCGATCACAATACTGCCTCTAAATCACTGCGTCGCAGCCATGAGTCTTGCTCTTAGAAGAACAATGTCTTTTACGCCTATAAAATCATTGAACACTTGTACTTTCTTACTGTAATAGAAAATCATGTTTTGTACAAAGATTCCCGGTTCCTAAAAAATATCATAGTAGGCATTGTGTCTAGAGATCGTGACATTGTGAGAATATTTTGTTCCCAGTTGTAATGAATAATGGGGCATAGATTAATGAAGTGAAATGTTTTTATTAGTTGTTTACTCTCGTTGTTTACACTTGCATTTGACTATGTATTTGGAATCAATGGACTCGACTGCCGCCATTTTGAAGGTATATGTATTGTTACTGTAGCAATCACTCGTATTTCCGAGCGTGGTCGTGTCGGAGGTTTCTGGATTCTTCCTAGACCAAGTTCCAACCGCGCACTCCTATCGCTTTATTGGGCCCGGCTTATAAAGCCCCAGTCAGATTAAAAAAATAAAAACTCGTTTTTCATTCGGATTATCGGACAAGTCCATAATAAAATTATAAAAAGTAAGTTGTAGTTTGATGTTTGTATGTAGTCAATATCTCGGCAACTATTCGACCGGTAAAAAAACTTTTGCTAGTGAAATAAATACCTACTTAAAAAACCACTTGAAGCAAGAAATAGTAGATTGTATGACAAGGGTCTAAAATGAGCCATATTACCACGAGATAGTTATTTTCCCGAACCAAGTGAGGGAAAATAGTTCGAGGGGTAATATGGCTTTTAGACCAGAGTTATACACTCTACTTTTCACTTCGATTGCGAGAAAATAAATAAACAAAGGTTAGCCATCCAAAATTAACAATTAATTCCACGGCGAACTTATATGTAATTTGGCAGCATGTTTTTTTTTTCTAAACTGCTCTTTCATGCTTTGACACACAAAATAGACACCGCGGTTCACGCGCAGCATTCACCTTCCATTGAGCGCTTCAAAGCGTTACTCGAACGAACTAATCACTTTTTTAATTATTGTGAAATAGGGACTACTACAAACTTAATCTTTAGACTCTTTAGAGAAATGAATTCTGTTTTCTGATGGGTCGATTTTAGTAAAGCTGTATTCTGGTTTGTTAATACCCAATACCAAGTATTTTTTAAAGAGTTAAATTAGTGTTTTGCGATTGGTGGATTTAATAGGTGAAGTATTATCATTGGTTTAAATTGAATGTTTTGTAAATCATAAATATGTATTCATATTTTCCCTAGGGGTTAAATGTACTAGTTTAGCCCCGCTTGACAAGTCTAATATGATGCACTTTTCGAGCATAAGAAGTGAAAATAATATTAATAGTTACAATATTCATCATTTTACGTTTAGAACGTAGCATGGCTCTTATTATGTCACTTTACTAGGCACATAAATATTAAACACCCTGGGTTGTATTTTATTATAATACTAACTTATATCTCGCAGCCAGCCGTACGAGTATGTGCTACCACCAAACATAGAGCATTATTAAATTATGTATATTTTTAAATTTGGCCAATGGATTTTACAAGGCTTAAAATAAAAATTTTCTTGAATAAACTATTACTTCCGAAAAAGAATTACATCTAAAGGTCTCGTTTTGTAAAAATATTTTTTAAATGTGAGGATTAATAATTATGAATATTTAAACTCTTATTTAATACCAAATATATTATTCCTTATTTCGTTATTTCATTTAGGTCCCGTTTTGCACCTTTTCCTTTGAGAAAAAGTTGCAAGTTTCGAAGAAATTCACCCGTCTTACATTTTTCGAGTTTTTCACCTAAACTTTCAGAGTACTTTCTCTTTATTTCGCAAGGAAGAAAATTAGAAACAGAATAAATGACAGCACGCTACACAGAGTGTTCTGCAAACAGATGTAAGCGGTTTATTGCACACGGCGAGAGCAAAACAACGTGCAATTTAGTTAATCGCACAAAAGTAACACCCCTTACGTGACATCACATCTGTTGTTATTCTCTGCTTTCATACCATCGCATCGTACTGTATGTGATCTATGAAAAATAACGTTATTTACTTTATAATACGGTTCATAATCTTTTAACAGACATAAATGGATAATGTAAGATGTGTGTAGCTTTAATTTTAATTTAGCAGGATTATTTTTCCTTGCCCTGCCAGCTACTGCTTGAAATATAAACTTTATTTACAAGTTATAAAGTTTAATTTGCAACGCTGTAAATTTGAAAGCGTCACTATTGAATGATATTCAGGGACAAAACTATTAAAAACTCTCAACGATTTAGTTACTTGCAAGTATCTCCAAACATCTGTTAGTGAATAGTATTCATAATGAAATACGATTTTCACAAATAAGTATTTTGTATCTCTAGGAAATATCTTTTATAGAATAATAGAAGGCGGGCGTTATTTTTAATAAAGACTTACGAGCGAAGAACATATACTTGTATCACATTAAATATGTGAGCTCAGTAGCAATAATCCTTTTTTTACTCGTTACAAACTATACCATCCCATAAAAGCCGTTAGATTATAACCCACTAGCTTTTGCCCGCAACTTTATCTGCGTGGAACTCGTTCGTCGCATTAGATTTAACAGCTATTTTTTTATAGCAGGCGCTTACCTAGTCATCGCTTCTTCCATACAAATTTCCGCCCCTTAAGCGTTGATTCCTGGGATAAAAAGTATCCTATGTCCTTTCCCGGTACCCAAACTATTTCCATACCAAAGTTCATACAAACAAACAGAAAGACAAACAGACACACCTTTGAGTATGGAAATATGGAAAGATTGTAAACTGTTGAACCTAACCTAAGCTAACCTACCAAAAAATAAATAAAATTGCAATACCGTGATTTTATTATCTATCTAGCTAGATTAAACTGTTAAAAGATTGTGAACCTGTGTATCCTCCAGCGAATCGACTAGTTATTTCCAATAATGTATTAAGTATGTTCAATAATTAACAATATTTTTTTTGGGCAGTATATTATATATTATTTCAAAATCTGCATCTGAATCCCTTTCAGGTGATAATAATAATAATAACATATTTCTTTATTTAGGTATACCCATCAATTACTCTACAGTTATTAATAATTAAAAAACTAAAGTTGTTTAATTTTGATCCCCCTCATAAATTATGTTCCTTTGTTTCTTTTTAATAATGAACCCTAAAATGACAGCATGCTTCGTACATCAACAACAACAGTAGTTGTATGAAATACCGATACAGTGTACTTTTTTCGTTTTTTTTGAGTACTTCGTACCAAAGAACCGGTTAAGTGCGAATCCGACTTGCGCATCGAGGGTTCCGCATACAGATGTGTACCGATTCCAACCTAATTAATTCAGGAAAATCTTAACAGCATGGTGTAGAAATTGAGCACCATGGGTACAACGCCATCTATCGGAGAATTTTGTTACAAATTTGAGCGACTGAATAACTTAATATATATAATACGTGGTGGATTTTCAAAGATATTTTTTTCTTTATTGATTATTATATGATTTTCGTTATCACGTCAACCATTTTTTTTTCTTTATTTGAAAGAAGGTACTTTCAGCATGACCGCGTAGGAATTTATAAAACTTAAATACATGCAAAGGTGATTAAATTACAAACTTAGAATAGAAATGTTTTTTGATGATAAAAAAGAAGAAGTATATAGTTATATTATTCCTGTACAATATACATTGATGTCAATATTATGTAATAATTTCATATTTTTTCGTAGGTACACATTGGAGATATATTTTTTTACATTTTCCCTCATAAATCGAAAATGAGTCAACGTAAAACAATTGTTTTGGGAATGTGCACCTCAAGCCCTTTCATATGACACCCCTTGACATATTCACTAGACTTTCAAACTTTGAACCACCAATCATGTGTCATTTTTCACAGAAAATAAAAATAATTATAAAAAAATCATGTTCTATGCATTTATTAATACATCACAATAATGTACGCTATACAATATAACATATGACATACAATAATATTTTTAAAGTAAGTTAAGGTTTATTTAGATCACACTACTATATATTTGCTACACTTAAGTTTCATTTATATAAAATTACATTTCTATAGGTAGTACGAATATTTTACTTGTAGCTCTGGTTGTACATTTCCCATTGGGAAGTTTCAAATAAACCACTCTTACTTTTTGGTCAGTACCATAATGGTCCTTAGTAACTCTAGCCACTGGCCATTGAAGCGGACTACAATTAATATCTCTTAATAATACTAATCTACCTCTCTCCACAGTAGGTTGGATATTATGCCACTTAGGGCGACTATTTAATCGTGCTAAGTATTCCTTATGCCAAACCTTCCAAAAATGCTGTTGCATTTGGGTGCAACAACGCCATAATCGCAATCTGTATGGTAATGTAGTTATATCCGGTTCGGGGATAGCATTCATGGGTCTGTGATTAAAAAGTGACCCGGAGTCAAGTATGAGAAATCAGAGGGGTCCGTCGAAAGCTGTGTTATGCGCCTAGAGTTGAGAATCCCTTGTCATTATTATGATTGTGTTGAAATCCTCGTAAGTAAATAAGCTGTTTCCTATTAGACGTTTGAATTGTTTTTTAGATCTTTTAACTGCAGCTTCCCACAGCCCTCCAAAAGTAGGCGAATAGCTTGGATTAAATTTAAAATCTATATTCTTAGATGTTGCATACTCTATTACGGAATCTTGGTGCTCTTTGGAGCTTAAATCGGAAAGTTCTTTAAGAGTACTATCCGCGCCTTTGAACGTCTTTGCATTGTCGGAAAATATTTTGGCGGGATATCCACACCGGGCTACAAATCGTTTTAAAGCTGCAATGAATGTCGGAGTGGTCATGTCTGATATTAATTCTAAATGGACCGCCTTAGTGGCAAAACATACAAAGACACAGACATAACCGTTCGTTACAATACTTCTTCTTAGTGAAGATTGATTAATATTAAAATGACCACAATAGTCAGTTCCGGCAACCTCAAACACTTCAGCCTCATTTACCCTATCGAAAGGCAAAGAACCCATAAGCTGGGAAGCAGCTTGAGATTTGAATCTATAGCATTTTATGCATTTACCAATTATTTTAGCTACCTCTTTATTACAATTTATGATCCAGTATTTCTGTGACAGGCTACTGACTGTATCTTTTAAATCTCCATGTAGCAATAGCTTGTGCTCATATTCATTTATTGGACTTGTCACATAACATTTTTTCGGTAATATTATAGGATGCTTTTGAGCGTACGGGATGCTTGCCTTTAGCAACCTCCCTGTTACTTTTAACACATTTTTCGCATCCAAAAATGGAGCCAAATATTATGAGTGCAGGTTTAAGCTCAAGTTTCGGTATGATCAACTCGTTTGGTATTGGTGCAAAGAGTTGCACCAATACGAAACTAGAGAGTTTTGCTACATAAGAGCCTCATAGACACATTCCCATTATATATACATCGTATGTAAAAGCACGCACCATATGACTTAAAAGACGCATCACAAAAGCCCACAATCTCTTTGTTTAGAATTACATTTCTATGCACTTTTAAAATAGGCATGTTTACTAATTGGTTGTAGAACTTTAACCAGCGCTTTAAAAAGTCATCTGGTATAGGAGATTCCCACATGAGATTTTCCTTTCAAAGGTCCTGTAAAAACTGTTTCACTTTAACAACTACCGGTCCTACCAGCCTTTGAGGATCGAAGAATGACTCTATAACACTTAGGATGACCCTTTCGCTCCAAGACTCTACGTGCTTGTTAGGACAACTTACTTTTAAAACATCATTTTTAACATTATATAACAATCCTAGAGCTTTCATTGATAGGCTTTCTTCGCAAAGCTGATGCTCTTCAAAGTTCTGTTTTTCAGCTGGTATATCAGTTAACAGTCTGATCATTTGCAGCCCACTTATGCAAATGCATATCGGAATGGGATAGGAGTGTAATAAATTGATCTCTTACCTCCAATGCTTGTTTTATGGAGTCAGCACCAAAAAGCACATCGTCAACATACATTGCAGTGCGAATCACCTCTGCGGCCTTGGGAAGTTCTTTCTCATACCTGGCTGTCAGCTCTTCCAGGCATCTTTTTGCCAAAAAAGTTGAGCATCGAAGACCATAGGTGACCGTCTGCAATTGAATAACTATTAGGGCCTTGTCTTCATTTCTCCACAATATAGATCTATTCCTACAGCCCTATACATGTGTTGTATATCCGTTAGTATAACATTCTTATCTTTGAAGGATATCAGTATAACAAACAAGTCCTTTTGAACTTTGCCACCATTCAGCAGGACATCATTCAGGCTATGATGCTATTTGTTTGCCCATGTATTACCGTTGAAAACTACCCCCAATTTAGTATTTTTTCTGTCCTCCCTGATAACATGTAAATATTGCAAAAAATGCAATTCTTGCTTGTTAGAATTGTTCAGCGACAAGACTGTAGCATGACCAATTTCTACATATTGTTTGATAAATTCTTTATATCTACGAGTATTTTGCAAAGTTTCGTCTTTTTCTATCCGCTTTTCAGTGCAGTTGAGGATTTTGACTGCAATTGGAAAAGTTTCACCCAGCTTAAGCTGATCCATAGGCAGGGCTAGAGGAAGAGACACCTGAAATTTATTGTTAATTAACTGTACCGAACGCTTGAACACGGCTTCGCAGCTGTCCTGCTTTGTTGTAACCTCCGATTTCGTTTCAGGAACTAGTTCTGTTTCCCAAAACTTTTGTAGGAGGTGGTCAAATTATCTTGCGCTATATGGCGCTATATGAAGAAGCAGCATGCATTGCTCTGTAGCAATGCAATCCTGTGACTGCTTTTGGAACATAATTTTTTTGCTTTTATTTCGCCTGACAATATTGAGCCAAACTCAGTCTCTATCAAATACAGATCACTATTTGGGAGCCTGACTATGCCAGGTAACAGTATTTCGAAAAACACGTCAGCTGAAAGCAAAAAGGAAATGTCACCCGGACTGTCAAATTCATCGTCCGCGAGTACCACAGAATCCAGAATGATCACATTCTGCATATTAATTGTCTGAGGCAGCTGTGTGGTGATTTGGTTCACAATGGAACATGACACTTGACAGTTGTAGTTTAGTTGTAGACAGTTTAGGTCATTATTGAAAAACTTCAGCTGTAAAGATTTGGCCAGATCGAATGTTAAAAAGTTAACTTGACTACCAGTGTGTGACTGACAGTGACTTTCCATCTTGGCTGAGGATCTTTGCCTTTATCGTTGGCACTAAAACTGTATTGCTAACACCACTATGCAAAGAAGCGTTTGTTTTGTTTCGTTCACAGTACAGTAAATAATGGTGCTCTTTGCTACTGCACTGAGAACATTTGAAGTGAAAGTGACACTTGTTATTGTGCATTCCTAAGCATATTTTGCATAAATTATTTGTGGTTGCAAATTCAACCCTTTCTTGAGGGGACAAGACTATAAATTTTGTCCATTTGAATAATATATGATGCTCAGAATTGCAAAATCTGCAAGAGGATACTAATTTGCTTGCAACATTTGACACTATTTGTTTTGACATATTATTTGTAACGCCTCTTTACGGCGCTATGGCGTTGCGCTAGCTGGCCGGGGGTATATTATTGACATTAGAAATTCAAGAGTTTTGTACTATCTAAAAAGAAAAATGGACTTAAAATGATTTAATATATATCAAGAAGACACATGATTCTTTATATTATATTCACTCTTAACTATTCGTAATAAACGGATTTCAAGTTAAAGAAGAATTATCATTAATAAGCAAACTTGGCTGTAACAAGTTTTTGGTGACCCCGAAGTTTTTCGTCCGGCATCTTGATGTTTGTTTGGAGACTGATGTTTGAAGTCAAAACATGAAATCGATAGTGACAGATGACAGTGGTGAGTCTGGTAGTCTATGGCGATTGAAGTGAATGCTGAGCGAATGATGCAAGTTCACAATAAAACGGCGCGCCAAAAACAAATGGCGGCCGTTTTAAACAATACACCGCACTATATTGCACTTTTGATAAAAACGTTATTAACTTGCAGCTTGAGCAGAAATTTGGTTTCGGCGCCAATTTATGTTCTTGCTGAATATAAATAAAATATTATTTAGTAAAAAAAAGCACTTTTATTCAATAAAATTGAAAAATTTTTGAGTAACACATACAGCGAGTTGTAGATATATTTTAGTGAATGAACTGACGAATGGAATGTATTAGTGAATGAAGTAGTATTTTGAAATAAGGTTTCGTTTTGAAACACATAACCTTATTTAAACTCGTTCAGAGAAATACCATTTTGTTTTCATCCCTCCCGCTACAGGGCGCCGGAAACCGCCCTTTACCCACATCCGCCGCAACCGGTCGGGGTTCACACTTTGTTACAATCCTTGTTTTGTTCGTTAAACTTTTTTTACCAACGACTAAGGTTTAATTGGTTTGGAAGTTTTTAGAACTTCTCTAGGTTTCTGTCGGAGTCTAATAACCGTAATCGTAAACGCACCAATCTTTGGATAAAATGGCTGAATAAGATGGCGTTTTCACGTTTGTGTCTTAAAAGAGCCCGGCTTTGTCATAGACTAAATACGCACTATTTTTATAAAATCGACTGCCATTTGTCATTCTAGCCGACAGAGTTCTTCGCGATGTTTTGATACAGAAACTTTTAAATATCAAATCCACTGTAGAATACACTCCAGGACGGTGTATTCTACATTACTTCTTCACACTGGAAGCTCAAACTTCAGTATTTCGTCAGAACTCTGAATGGGCCTTGCCTTAAATATAAAATTAGTTTACTGTTATTTAATACTGTATTGCAACTCTGTACCTATTATAAGCTGCGGCAGCCGGCACGTGTTAGCCTATAATTCTTTGCACTGGGTTAAAGTTATGTCCCCCGTTAACGGATTACTGGGGCTTATTAAAATTCATTTACTGAAACATTTTCTTGATTTATCGCGCTTATTTATTACTGTACGAGCAGCGATAGGGTTTAATGTGGTAGGAAAAATAATTTTGTATATAAAACGGGGCTTGATTTCTAAACATGACTGAATGAGTGATTAAGTAACGTTTTCTAACGTACGTAAGGTAGATCTAGATGTCAATTTATATGAGAATATGTCAGTTAGATCTACATTTCGTACGTTTTAAACGTTATGTAATGGTAGTAGATTACATATCGTAATAGCAGGTAATGTTGATTTAAACGTTAACTCACGTTTTTTTACAATAACAACACTAATTAAATATAATTTTCACTTCTCATGCTCGAAAAGTGTCATATTAAGTTTTTCAAGCGGGGCTAAAGTAGTAGGTACTTTTAAAATAAATACATATTTATGATTTACAAAACATTTTAATTCGACTAATCAAACAACTACCACTTAATAAATCCACCGATCACAGAACACCTCGACAGCCAATCGGAGCGTTGGGTTTTTTTTCGGTAGCTGAACATTAGATGTTCAACTAAGTTAACTCTTAAAAACATTAGGTATTTTTTTGTCCCTATTTCAATTACTATAATGTAAATATGATTTCGATTGTAGTATTTAAAATTAATATTTTTATATTTAAAATTCATATTGTATATTTGTGACTATCTGGAACTAGTTCCACCATAATCTGAAGTTATAATGTCGTTATTTTGTATATTTTTAAACATTTTCATGCCATTTTGTCACATAATTACACTATAAATTACAAGGAATTAAATAAGCAACGAAATTTCAAAATTGGTTTAATAAAAAAATTGTCCTCCGGTTCGTCATGTGGACACTTTTTTTTAAATACGCTGTTCTTAAGAATTATATGAAGTTGCAAACTTTTAACCCTAAAAACACCTGATATGAAATAAAGTCCGTAACAAGTATTTCCAGTGAGAAATACCAACTGATTTACTACCCAAAGCAAACGCCATGCCCAAAAACTCACAGACCGTTGCGTTGTTCTAAAGATAGTTAACAAACACAATAAACTTCGGTAAACACTTTCAGGTGGCTACGGGTCATAAAGTAGCCCAAGTTTTAACAGTTATAGTTCCAATAAGTAATGATGAACGATGGGGTAAGCGCGTCGGTTGCCGAACGCTCCAACTTGCTCTGGCTCAAGGCAGAATCACTTGCTGTAAACAATAGGGATGTGATCGTCGCCATTTTAAGTGATACACTATAATTGTAGTTTATTCCAAAGACGCAGCAGGTAGCAATTTTTCGATGGAAGAGAAAACTATGAAAATAGAATATGTGCCAAGTGTATCCCCTTTATGTTGGCCAGTGGGTTCGAAGGACCATTTCTAATGTTCCAAACACTGCATTTCCTTCTTATTAGTATTTGAAGCATAAAACAACTCACTTTTCCATCATAAACTATTTTATTTATTAATAACAACTCACAGCTACAAACAACTCACACCATCTTTTTCTATCTCTAAACTTTTTTCTATTTTACTATGGACTATGAAACTACGAACATATAAAACCTATTTGGACAAAATATGTAAATTATTGATCTAATCTGAACACCAAGAACACTAAAAATGTCTAAAATAATAATTAAAACCCAGAATCAACCTACGGGTTTCGTTTTTCTAGACTGTTTGATAACCAAATTTATAATCAAAATACTGAAACGTTTTAAGTGCAAAAAGTTAAATAAACATTACTTGCGTAGGTAAGTTCACGGATTTTCCTCATTTAGTCTTTACTAAATATATCGAAGAACCGAGATTCGATCAAAGGCTTGATTGCTGCTTTTAATTAAGATTCGTGTTCTCTTTAGAGCAGTTTTGCTCTGTACCAAAGTTCATTGCCTGTGTAGTAGCTTTTCATAATTATTTCCAAATGTCAAGCTAATTTTCTCTGTTACCTTATTGCTTTTATGGTCAGCGAGCAAAGCAGCCGACTAAATTAGGCGCAGCACTAGCCAGTGAATCCGGGTTGCAGTTCCCAAAAGTACCAGACTGCGCTGTTGCTTATCCAGCACATCTTTGACCCATGACTCCGAATAGCTTCTATGATTCGAGCGGTCCAACTATAATAGCTCCGAGCCCTCAGACTCGTCGTCAATAAAGGAATAGGGGGGCAGGTGGCTAGGCAATCCCGTTTGTCTCAACTTGGAACTGCGACCCACCGAAACACTAATTGGGCCATTTACCCTGGTAATCTAAGTCACCGATTTAATTTGTGTCCCGTTTGCGCAGGCTGTAACAGTGTAAGGCAATCGCTGAGAGTGTTATGGGCAGCAGAAAACTGTGCTTAGTAATCCTATTCTACGATAATTAGAGGGTTTTGGTGTTATGTACAATTGCTACAACTATAAGTGTCGACTCGGCTAAACAATAGTAGATTTTATTCAATCTGTCTTAACAAATTAGACTTATAAAGTCAAATTAATATTTTTCGTGATGTTAGAAAACTGAGTGTATGAATTATTTTGTTTATATAAAAATACCTAAATTCTCTCCAAAATGGCATAATAACGAAACTCCTCCTGAAACTAGGGAATAAGCGGATTATCCGTCAACTTAAATCCCGCTTCCACGTAAATCGGTAGATCCTAGCAGCGATTATTGAGAGCGTGGATCCGATAAAAGAACATCAATTCGGCACGGCACATCTCATGCGAAAGTTAATTCAACGAGTAGCTTGCTCTCGCTTTTACGTGCACCACGCTAATGTCTCAAGGTGGGCATTATGCATTGACATGCGGGAATTGTCAAACCAAAATGATTTCAAGTAAGTCTGCTTCGATAACTCAATCTGACGACGCATCCGTGCCTTTACCATGAGTTTGCATGGCCGTACTCGCTAGCGACTGCGTAAACGATTTAGTATGCCGATTCTTAGTTCTATTGCGTAACCGCCAAAGGCGCTGTACTTTTGCCCGCACAAATTTTTACGTAGTCGCTTGCGAGTACGGTCATGTAAACTCATGGTAAAGGCACCGATCCGTTCCCTACTTAGCCACTAATCGTACAATACAGACTTACAACAGTAAACATCAAGACATATTTCAAAAGTATAGTCTGAACAAATTGAACCAGCATTTCTTACACCCAAAACAAGCAACAATGACAGCTGTAAACCGTCAATTACAGTCGCCAATTGACGTAGCTATGACTGTATTCTCGAACAAAACTGTCCCAAAGTCGTGCCCGTTGGGCCTGTTCTAAATATATTGACTTATTGGAGTAAAGCCAATTTTTACAGAAACCCTGCCTTCTCAAAAAAAAGGTATTATAGTTAAAAAATAGTCAAAATTCACACGAAACATTTCATACCAAACATAAAATGAATATATTTTTAAAGTCTTGTTTGTACGAGATGTCACTTTTTTGTTACTTACGTATGGCAGGCACAGTGACACGCTGTGAAATTTACAGTATCTTCTTTCGGTCGGAGTAAATACAAATAGATACAAGTGTAAATAGGGTTCAAATAAGAAGTGTCTTCTTTTGAAACAAGGATAGTGCACGGCGTTCGCTTAAAAAAAAACAGCTTAAATATACAGGCTGAAATAATATTGACCCTTCAAATTTTCACAGTGGATTTCTTGTCGAAAAATAAAAATACGTGTCTTTTCTATCACTATCTATCTGTACTAAAATATTGAGACACAGCGGCAGGAAGATTATCCTAACAAACCAAGCGTTCATGGATACCGTGGTAGCGCGCTGTGTGGGAGGTGGCAATAACGCACGCCCCGCCCCCACGTTCAGTCGCCGAGGCTTAAGCCATCGTCTCCCGGCGAAAAAAAACAATATTATTTTGTATTGAGCCCTGGGATCCCAGGGACTGGTAGACGACGGGTTAACTTACGCATCAAAAACGAAAGCTACTAAAAAAAACATAAGTAGCAAATTTTCCTTCATACTTTCTCGACAAATACCCGCACCATTTCATAAACATTGTTGTGTGTCACGACCGGACATGCGGAGATGCGCGTGCGACTATATAATTGCAATTTGTATCAATTGGTCGAGATAAGATAGGTGAGCGCGCCCCTCCCCCGCACCGCTAACCCCGAGCGTCACTCAGCTCCCGTTTATCCAGACGTAACTAATTATTTATTCGAACAGCACAATTTTCTTTTTTTTTTTCAGAAATAACGTATTTTGGTGGCTGGGAAAAAGATTTATGGTCAATATTACCAATTTAAACACTTTATTTTTCAAAAACTTGTGAATTATTGAAACTGTATGGAATATTTTAACCAGCATAAGATACATTTTCATACACGTGCAGGACTTCTGTAAACCATTAGTACAATATAAACCTGCAATACTTTAACCTAACCCAAATCTTCACAGTAAAATGGTACTAATCCAGTTTAAATTTTTTTGACTGTAAGTGTATAATAAAGAAGACCTACTGCATTTACTCTGTGTACTACGTAATAGCTTTCTGTAACGAACGTTTTTTTTTCACTCAACCGTGCGAAGGAGACAAAAAGTGGATCATTTAGGTTAATATCCTTCCCGGAGAATGTATTGTCTAATTACAGAAAATGCTCAGCTTTTTACCGCCTTTCCCGGCAACATCTTTCACTTCTACTATACGTTCATTTCTTTCACACAGCTTGGGTGGAAGGGGGACAGGAATAGACCGGGACTGACTTCGTCGGCTTTTCGTCACTTTTCTTCTGATTAGTATTAATGTTGTCATATTTCTTTCATGGTATACAAGGAAATGTACTTTGTCAAGGTACAGGGTAATATTTAGGACAAAATATTCTCAGCTGAAGACGCTGGTAGCATTTATTTGAAATAATATCTTTGTTACCAACCTTATCACCATTATATAAAAGTAAAATAAGATGATTTGGAAAAAGGGAGTTTGTACATTATAAAGCTTAATAATAATAACGCCAAAGTAAACGCCCCCTAAAGTTTGGAGAAGGAAGCTGAACCAATATTTACCTAAAATATGTAAACGGGAATTAATCGCGCACTAAGTACGTTTATTTGCCTCTTTTTTCTTTGCTAGCGACCAATTATATTGTGACACATCCGAACACACATCGGGTAACCTCGAATAAGCGATAAAATTTAATGAGAAAAGATAGATATGAAATAGATATTCTATTACTTTTCTCTTTATTCTTTACCTTTAACTTAACATTAAAAGAGATTAAAGAAGACCAGGGACTCAAATAGTTTTTTTTATCTAAAGCTGGATTCATATTTATCTGACACTCTCAGATACGCTCTGCCTGACACAGTACGAGTCCACCAGTCACATCAGAGCCCATCAGATAAACGGACGCTGTTATGCAATAATGTGTCAACCTACTATAGGTTTTCCTATTAGGTTGACACATCATGGCATAACAGCATCCAAATGTGACTCAACCGTCATAAATGTAATAAACCCGATATCGTTGTATCACGGCACGACACATCAACATACTTAAACTGTGGGTGTTACTATAGTGTTTTAGATTATCTTAGTGACAATAGCATGCCTAAATAAATAAATACTACCACTGCATATGACATCGAAATTCATCTTTTAAAATTATGACGTTATTGTATTGCATATAATATTATAAATTATTGACATTGTTGTATTGAATATCATGTTTAATCTGACATTGTAATTGTATTTTCGTATGCCTAATGGGCTATCATGGTCTTCGTACTGTATTTCACCAACTTAACAACTGTATTGTTTTAACCTGTGATGATGAAATAAACGTATTTGTATTTGTATTTGTATTTTTGAATTTGTAAAGATTTGTTTAAACGGGTCTAACTCGATATTTATGTATGACTTTTTTACCGACGTTTCGACACGGGTTGCATCGGTCATGTTCGGTTCTGTTGTTGTTGTTGGTCATTAGAAACATAGTGGATTTTTTCGGGCCTACCCTTCACATTTTTTTGTAAGTTAGTTAAAAGTTGTGTCCACATATCTCCGTTGACAACTTGCTGAGACGACAGTTCTGCCGCAAATATGACCGGTGCAACCTGTGTCGAAACGTTGGTATAAATGTAAATACATAAATATCGCGTTAGACCCGTTTAAACAAACCCATAAGTATGTGTACAAAGCGCGAGAGTTTAAAATGTTATACGACACATCAAGTCACATAAATATGAATCCTCTATAACCTTAGCCAATGAATAAACTCATAGCATATTTGTTCATGAAAATTGAAACAAAACTTCAAAAATTGATATAGAGAAATAAGTTATCCATGAAATAACGTACAGCTCTTGAAGGCGGTTCATAAGTTAAATTGACTAAGCTAGTCGTAAAATTGGCGAGTTTTGGGAGTCTTGGCAGGTCTTGGCAGGGCTTGGCTTGTTAGACGATCGCTTGGCGAGTCGCCAAGTGACAGTTAACCTGACCGTTGCCGTTATGGCCTGGACTGTATACATGTGGAGTTTAATATCGAAAATATGGGCTAAGGCATGTGAAACGTGCAGTTACTAAGAGAAAAATAAAGACCCTTTCAACACTAGATAGAATTTAAGATTTACACCACTAACCATGTGAAAGTTACTTGAACTAATTCAAATATTGCACATGAAAAATAATATAATTTTATACCTCAGGAAAATCCCAGGATTCATATTTATCACACTTGGCCCCGAAACTCGCGCGAAATATATACGTTGAGCCAAATATAACTCCAATATATTGTCTTCCAAGAAAAGTGTTAGGTAAATTAATCAATATCTAAGTTTAATCCAGTGATCTGTAAAGTGTAACAATAGCGCCCGCATACGACCCAACTCAAACAGTCGACTTGAAAGATAATTACAGACATTTTCACTCCGACTTGCACGAGATAGTTTACACTGATAAATTGACGCCAATTTTTTATCCTGCCGTCTGAGGGGTGTTCTTCGTATGTATGGAGACGTTTAACTGAAAGTATTTCGCTAGAGATGAGAAATGGTTACAATAATGTTGTTCACTTTGATGAAAATAACGGCCTTTTTGTAGCAATATAAAGATAATTTAAGACGCCTTACAAATCTAAAAATAGATTGAAATTAAATTATGACAAAATTATTAAAACTGCTGAAATGTAATGAAATAAAATCATTTATTCTTGAATTAAGGCATATTACATGAACTTATGAAAGTCAAAAAACTACCACCAGTTCATAAAATAAACCTCTGCCTCGAGAAGAACCGGCGTAAGAAACTCGGCGAGGTGTAATTTTTTCAAAACAATATACAATGTATTTAAATAACAGTATAATAATACTACAGAATTCAAATGCCATAATTTAAACATACATACAAATTCTTCCTAACATACATGATTATTTCAAATATGTACAGCGACGGCAGGGTTAGGATATCTATTTCCTTAAAGATTTCTCTCAATGACTCACGCGACCCCAAGTTAAATTGCTCGTATAGCCCTTTTTTGCAATATAAACACAGTTTCGATATCTGCAGCTGATTCTCATAAGATAAGACCATAACTAATTATACTATTAAAATAAGCGAAGTAAACTAACTGAGCCGCTGCCTCATTCTCCTGACTGCAAAGCAGCAGAGCTCAACCTACTTCCTATACCGGTTATGTGGGAACCCCACTGCAATTTAGAGTCCAATATATATCTAACTACCTAAGAATATTGTTGTCTTAACAAATTCTAAAGTTTCACCATTTAAGTTTTATATTTGAATCTATATTGATATTTGAAGGTGATGAGTTTGCTAGTGAGAATTCTATACATTTCGTTTTTTTCGGATTCAACACTAAGTTATTGGCAGCAAACTAGTCAGATATCATACAGAGGGTATTATTTGGTTCAACGAGTTGCGTATCTTTCCTATTAACTTTGAACAGTAATGATGTGTCATCTGCGAACATGACAATGCCTGATCTTCGACTTACCATATATGGTAAATCATTTACATAAACCAGGAATAGAAACGGACCTAGAATAGATCCCTGAGGTACTTCCATGTCTACCACTGTATCTGATGAAATAGCTCCATTTATCGCTACTCTTTGATTTAATTGTGTTACGTACGATTTAATGAAATCTAATGCTATAAAATTTCAGCTTAGAGATTAAAGTACCATGGTCTACACAATCGAAAGCCTTGGAAAGGTCACAGAAGACTCCAATGGCGTCCTGTGACTCTTCCCAAGACTGCAAAACGAATTTTATCAAACTTGCACCAGCATCAGTAGTCGATCTACCTATTCTGAAGCCGAACTGCTGTGCGTGCAAAATATTGTTTAAATTAAAGGGAGAAATCTATTTCGTCAGCATTATTGTTTCGAATATTTTGCTAAACGCAGGCAGGATAGAAACTGGACGATAATCAGAAGGATTATCTTTATGGCCTGATTTAAAAATAGGAACTACTTTACTACATTTCTTTAAATCTGGAAATATGCCATTGTCTATACAAGTATTAAAAATGAGAGCAAAAGTGGGTGCAACGACCTCCAGAATAGATTCCAGTACCTTGCTGATTGAAGTACAGTCGCAGATATTTTTTAATTTAAAAAAACTATGATCTTAGGCCGCAATAATCCTGTATTAAGCGAAAATGTCAAGGTACGTGTCAATTCATACAGAAAATAATCTAAAATAAATGAGTGTAAACCTGATAACGACCTTTAAGTCGTATATTTAAAAAAGTAGGTTTCATGCTAGCTAAAAGACAGTTTAGTATATAGATCCACTAAATGATGACGAATTGGAGAAATGCATTGATTTATTATAATTTAAAAGGATTGCCGCACCCGCATTTATCTCTGACATAAAGGTTTTCTTTATCAATCATACAATGTTAACGAAAAACTATCATATAGGCGTAACATTCAAATCAAACGGTTCCTGCGATACGCGTAAACCAACCGAAGTAAGCATGATGCATGATAAAGCATGTGTATATTCAACCACACCTTAAAGTGACACTGAATGCAAAGTAAGGCATAATAACTAAGTTATATGTACAGAGCAGGCATCCTCTAGCACAAGTTTGTGCATCTATATCGATACATATGCCCCGTCGCATATCTTTGTTTAGTCTATGGAGGACACTGGTGGCGGTGGGTCCAATTTGAAACTTTAGCTTTAAAAGAATACCTTTTTTGCACTTCGCTATTGCAACAGCCACTCCAAAAAAGATAATAAGTGCACAGGAATCAATTTCCACCAGTAAGATAACAAACATTGTGAAATAGTTATTTGTTATGCAAGGCTGCAAAGTTGTTGTTTGGCGCGAGTGCTCGAATTGAAAGCCGAGCTAGCGAAGGATTCCAGAATTGAACCACGAGCGTAGCGAGTGGTTCAAGAATAGAATCCTGAGCGTAGCGAGGGTTTCAAGACACGAGAAGCGAAATAACTTTGCTGCCGAGCGAAACACACAACTTTTCACCTCACCCTAGCGAGGAAACGTAATAGGTACAGAAAACAATTCAAGTATTGTTAAAAAAAATTGCAATACGAATATTGTTTGAATATAATATTCCTTATTTTTGTATTTCCATAAATTAAAAAGTAGGTAAAATAATGATATAAAACTAAAATTGAATGATTTTCAATTTAATGTAAGTACCTAAAATAAAATGTTTCATCGGACACATTCCTTGTGCGAGCGGGCCGTCGCTATATACATGTATAGCGCTGTCTCACTCGCACACCGCACCGGCGTGCGGAAACCGCATCAATGTAGAAACCGCCTTAAGACCGCATGGCCGAACCATGATTCTGAACGCATTCATAAAAAAATTAGGTAGCGCGGTACTACGTCATGTTCGAATTTCAAAATCACTTTATCCACTAGCGGATAAAATGGACTTTTGCACGCAGATTTGAAACGATAAAGTAAGCCTTTCAGAGCGGGTGAGGTGAAAAATATGTTTAATTTGAAGTATTCAATTTTATTTAAAAAATTAAGACTCGACCATAATGGTTGCCCTTGTTCTTAAGATTAAAAATATAGAAGTTTCATAACATGATTAAGTAATGCCTTATTAAGTAGATCTGGGCCGTGCTAAAGCATCATTCAATGTAACAAACTGTGACAATTTAAAGCTACATGCATATTTTAGCGCCAAAATAGCAGTAACAATTTTTTGTCAGTCTTGAGGACAAAATCGTGTCTTTATTTGAAATACACACGATTTATCTGTATGATCAATATATCCACTTTAAATAATTAACTGTCATTTTCTATATACTACGTTGTATTAAATCAAATTATGTTTATTTCTGAATCCGGGTTCAGAAAAGTGTCGCATCTCCTGCACCTTCATACTCTTTGATCAACTTAGAAGATGTCACAAAATGGCGGCCGGCGGGAAACGTCACCACAAATGTTCTAGCTGACCACTATACGTATAATAATAATATGTAGGCCAATGGGCATAATTTGGAATTTAATATCATTTCCATGGTATTGATCCTAACTGCACTCTGGTACTTAGCCTGTTTTGTGGCACCAATACCAAGCTTTGACATCACGCCAAATGAATTCACACGCGAGCAGTCACAAAATAGTTTGTAACTTTGCAATGTAAAATGAAGTGACAATGGACCGAGTCCGATAAGAACATTACTCACTACGGGCCAGCAATAAATTTTGGCCCGATTCCGAGCTGTCAAAGCTGCGAATATCGAAGAGGGCTGTCACAGTTTAAGGTTTCTTTCGAGTTTCGACTCCAGTGGAAATTGATGGCTACGCCGTAGATTAAACGGATTGTAAAATCGTTGTTAATTGACAGATTTATATATTTCTGTCTTCCAATTTTGGTGGCTGTTTTAAGGTCACCGAGCTAAAGGAAAAAAATATATATGTGTGGGGTCGGGGCGTAACTACAACCACTCCGAATATTGTAATAAATGTATTTTTTCCAAAATAAAAGAAATTACACCACCTCGTCTTTAGCGTCTCCTTAATTGTCTCCCCTCCGTCCGTTTTTTATTCAAAATCCCAGTTATTATCTCACTCTCTCTTTCCCACCTGCACATACTACTAATAATTCGTTCCCTTAATTTCTTTACATCATCATTCGTTCGTCTTGCATTCAGTCTTTCTTTATCACATTCAGTCATTCATCTTACGCTCCATTTCACTTATCCCACATAATGTACCTATTTAATAAATAAAAATAAAAAATATTAGAGGACAAACTTACACAAATCGAACTAGCCTCAAAGTAAGCTCAAGAAGGCTTGTGTTATGGGTACTAGACGACGATATATTTAATAGATAATATAAAAACTTAAATACATAAAAAACATCCAAGACTCAGAAACAAATATTCATGCTCATCACACAAATATTTGCCCTGACCGGGATTCGAGCCCAGGACCGTCAGCTTCACAGGCAGGTGCACTACCCACTAGGCTAAACCGGTCGTCACTAACCTATTTAAACATTTCTTCCAGCTCATTAGAGGTTATAAAAGTATAACGCTGGAGTTAATTAGTCTGTGGGTACCGCTTTTGTCCAACCTACAGCCTCGCCCTCGCCGCCCTCTACTTGCTGTCCTGGCGGCGCACACGCGCTCGCTGACCTTGATTCTCCACTGCACCTGGCCTTGAAGCTCTTAAACGATATGTTGGCCAGTGATAGCAAGATCTAAGGATAACATGGCGAAATGGGGTTTCCTCCCACACACGGACACAAAGTGCGCCTGCGGACAAACGCAAACCACCAATCACCTTACACAGTGCACTAAGATCCCTCATAATTGCACCCATAAAGACCTTATAGACGCAACTCCCCGGGTAGTGGAACTGGCAAGGCATGTTTCAAGAATAATATAAGAAAAATTGGACTCTCCTTTACACGAATAAGAAGAAGATAGCAAGCTCGATATTTTTCACACCTCTGAACCGCTCTGTTGCCAGTAGGCACATGGAGACAATTGTTACTGTAAGCTCAGTTCAGGAAAGTGTTTAACTATGATCTGTAAGCTCCTCTCCATGTACCTATTTACATTAATAATATTATAATAATAATAATCATTTATTTTTCAATCAACTTGGATCATAGTGTTAGTAGATCTTTTTTGTTGTACTTATATTAATGTTCGTTACAGGTGTATATAAACATGTTTTCTTATTTTAATAGGACTATTCAGCTATTTACTAATAATATAAGATTTCAAGCTTACATGGTCATTTACATTAGAATTCATTAGAATTCTGTCAAGTGTCTGGCGTCCAGTGATCCGAAAGTTCTCAAATCGAAAAGAGACTGTTTCCGGAAAGAACTCGCGTATTGATACTGTGAGTGTGGTGTGTCGTGACCGTAATCGAGTTTCAAGTGACAAGGTGGACGGTGGTACTAACGGTGACACTGTGGGAAAAAAGCGAACCAGGAAGAGGGTAGATCGCTATGGTGTGTGGGTAGACCACAACTAAAACTCGCAGCACGTCAGTTAATCCTTGATAATGGCTCAACTGTTATTGTTGATTTTGAATAAATAAATAAAGAATTCATTTATCTTGTGAGTGACATAACTTATTAGCGAAAGCCACCTCCATAAAAAGATGTGGCGCTGTCTCCGTTTTTTGTTATGAGTGCTGCAGACAAGTTTCAACCCTAATTTCACAAGAATTAAACGCTAATATCACTAACAGGAAAATTTGCCTAGACTATAGTAATAAAATTACCCTCAAACCAACATGCGCTGCCAAATGTGCACTCGTGTTCTAAATCGGGTCTAATTCAGCAATTAGGTCCAGTGGGATTATGCGAGTCCGTCGCAGCGTTGTACGATATTAATGTCAATTTGATGTCGATGAGCGGCCAATGTTGAAAGGAATTTTGCGTGCAATTTCTCTTTCGATACGTTTAGTTAAGAAAGATTGGGAGCGTCGAATTTTGCTATGTATCACTGCATATGTATGTATACAGGGCGTCTCACGGCTATGCCACATGGAGGGAAAGTATCTTGAATATTGTAGATGGAACATTTTACTGAATGAAGACATTATTTGAATTTAAAAAACATTGTAAAATATTTTTATGGTTGAACCGGGAATCGAACCCGTTACACGTGATAAATTGATTAATTTTGTATTAAAAATGTTAAAATTCATGGTCTTCCCTTTATTTCTGATATTATGTTATTTAGCAAAAAATAATCTATATGATGAAGCCTTTCGATTGGTATGATAAAGCTACAGGGTAATTATTTTTCTCGTGTAACGGGTTCGATTCCCGGTTCAACCATAAAATTATTTAAATATCTGTGAATGCAGTTTAAACTGTTTTTTAAATTCAAATAATGTCTTCTTTCAGAAAAAGGTTCCATTTACAATGTTCAAGGTACTTTCCCTCCATGTGGCATAGCCATGGGACACCCTGTATAACCTTTATATTCGATATCAAAAATGTTTATGGTCATTGTACACCAGAGGATACCCAGATTTATGATCTGAATCAATCAATCAATCTTTGTGTGTTATGGCTCCATCAATGTATGCCGTTAAGTTTCAAATAGACCATTAATGTAACGTCATCCCTCAGCTTTTCCCAGTTGTACCCTAGAGGATGGAAAAGAGTCCTGGAAAGTCCTGGAAGGAAATCCCTTTGGCATCTTATCTCAAGATTTGGTGTAAGTACCCTACTATTAGAGTATATGGGTAAATATCTTATACATCTCTGAGGATATTTATTTGTTAAATTTTATTATTTTCATGTAGACGCTTAGAGATAGTGACTACGTTAATACTAGTGTCTTTTTATAAGGGATTGACGAGAGCCATCCTCCTGTTGTGGATTCGTTTTTATTATCAGTGACTTAGAAATCATATACATCTCTAACAATATTAAATTAATTTTAATTTTTACGCTCAAAGACCATGTACATCTCTGGGATATTATATTAATTTCATTATACTCCTTGTTTAATCTTGAGACCTTATACATCTCTAACTTTACTGATGTTGTAATATTTGTAATAGATAACTTTGCAAGTTTATCTTCACTGTATGACATTATTTTTGTTATAATTGTAAACTCGAAATTATTATTCCTTCTTGAACTGTAAATTAATATTTTGACATGATAAATGTATTACTTATTATGGTCAAACTTTCTTAAATTGTAAATTAATATTTTGACATGTAAAAGTGCCCTTGTGGCCTATTTGCAAAATAAATGTTTGATTTTCATTTTCAATATTTTATTATGATTAGTGTTATCTTATTACGTTTAATCTTGACGCTTAGAGTTTCTTAGTCTTATTTTTGACATGTAACACTACTTTAATTAATGATATTTTGATTATTGTATTATTTTTAATGAATATAGAGAGATTTTGACTTGTAAAAGTGCCCTTGAGGCCTATTTGCAGAATAAATATTTTGTATTTGATGTACCTGCAACAATCGATTCCATTGTGTATATATATTATAAATTAGGACTTTATAGCAACTAAAACACAAAAACATAATACATACTCAAATGAAACTAATTAAGGTAAACGTACCAGTGCTCAACATCTTAGTGCCCAATAGATGACACCTATAATTAATCACCTCTGTCATCATGACATAAGATTTAAGGCGCCTATACCCGCGAACGACCTTGCGCGTTGGGGCGTGGCGTAGCCTTTCCCGGCGCACTACCCGCGCCCCCCCGCTGTAACAGGTTTTTTGTATGTGTGTATGTATTTTTATATTATTATTTTCTAAATACGTAGGAATGTTTGAAGTAATTAAATATATAAAATAGTTAAGTAGGTACATTGTCTCAGAATCGAACTCTTATATTTTAGCGTCGCGCGCAAAGTGACACAGCCTTCCCGTCCGAGAGCCGGTGACAGACTGCCGCCCATCGCCCGCGCACGTATCCGCCCCAATTTTTATGACGGTGTGGTAGTTATTCCAGGTTTTTGACAAAAGTAATGATTATTTTACAATATCCGTTGCTCAGATTATGAAAAACTGAATTAAGTTTTATTTTCTGAATATCCCGTGTAAAAAACATGTCTGGATAGTGAGCAGTAGCGATTTAAAAGGTTGAAAAATGCCTTATTTGATTTTTTTTTTGTTAGGACAATCTAGGCGTGTTCCAATTTCCGTTGCTCAGATTGAAGAGGACATATCAATTCTTCAAGTATATTTTTTCGAGACCTATATTTCGGGCCAGTTTTGAGTTTTAGGCCATTGAACGCGACCAAAATGTGGTATTTCACTCTATTACGCGCCTTAATGTGCTATATATATTGGGTCAGTGTCGAGCACAGGGACGTTTATACAACAAAATTTAAAAAAATCTAAATTAAATCTAATAATGCTCCCCTTGGCATTGTGCTGAAGATATTATAGCGTTCCACTGTTTGACAAATGAATACCCAAAAGCTGTCACCTATTGTTCATCTCCACCCGTCGTCTACCAGTCCCGGGGATCCCCGGTTCATTACAAAAGAATGCTATTGTTTATTTGTTTCGCCGGGAGACCACTTCTTAATTAATGTAATTCTTAATTAATTAATGTAATTCTTAATGAATGAATGTAATTCTTAATTAAGTAATGTAATTCTTAATTATTTAATGTAATTCTTAATTCAATAATGTAAGTTGAGCATTGGGACTTTTATCATAATAAAACAAAGCCAGATATAACAGTCTCAATTTTAAAGGTAGTTTTGTTACATTTATAGCTGTCTCAAGACTTTTGAATATCGGATTTCCATTCTCAGTAAACATGCACAAAGCCAGCTGAAACAAAAGACAAGTCTTGTACCTAACATTCCCATCTAGCAGGAGAACATTACTTCAAGAGGTCTTTTTATACGGTTCCCGTATGGTAAAACAGAGTACGATACTTTTTTACGGTATAACTGTGACTTAGGGTAAAGTAAATAAAATAAATAAATATTTTTGGACAATCTTACACAAATCAACCTAGTCCCAAACTAAGCAAAGCTTGTACTATGGGTACCAAGTGACGATATACATACTTATATAGATAAATAGATACTTAAATACATAGAAAACATCCATGACTCAGGAACAAATATTCGTGTTCATCACACAAATACATGCCCTGACCGGGATTCGAACCCGGGACCTCCAGCTTCGAAGGCAGGGTCACTACCAACTAGGCTAAAGCCGTCGTAAATAATTCAATTGCATAATAATCATACAGTTCCGGAGTGGTAAAACAGATTACGCTACTTTTTTAGGGTTTTACTGTAACTGAAGGTAAAATAATTCAATTCAATAATAATATTAAACTTCTAAAATGTCGTTCATCATTTTCTGACAGTTGTTTAAAGATTAAAGGATTGCCTTTGTGCAATACAATACAATACTAATACTCTTTATTGCACACCTCATAAAAAAAACAGTGTATATTAAGGCTTATAGTATAGACGTAAACAACAGGCGGTCTTACCGCTAAAGAGAGATCTCTTCCAGACAACCTTTGGGTGGTGGAGAAAATGCAACATTATATATGTAATTAACACATAATGGGACGTATAAGCTGAGTATAATCATTCCCTCATATTATGTTGTGATGGCTGTCGCTGAGTGCGAGCCACACATATCCTTCCGCCTGAAGGGCGGGAAGGTTTCCTAGCTAGCTCAGGGGTGAGAAGGGAGGTTACACAGGGTTTAAATATCAAACACAGATTGACGTTGTAACAAAAATGGGTCTTGCTGCCCTTTTATTAAGAATAGAATGAGTCTTATCTAAACCGGTGAGTTAATTGATCGCGACCCGGGAACGCGGGCCTCGTTAGGCGTTACGACGGCGAAGGAAAGCTAAGCGGAGTGGATAGTGGGGTGTTCTCCGGAGAACAGGGGAACTCTGTAGTGCGTACGCGAGGGATGACACGCCGCAGAACAGGGGTGATCGGGAATGGGCAGGAAGGACTGAACCTCAGGACTAACTACGCGATATCCACCCGTAGGTGGACAGACACGCGGCCCTGGAGTTCTCCCTAGGGTACCTAGGCACGTACGCGAGAGAAGACACGCCGCGCTCTAGGCTGGTCAGCCCTTGCTTCCGCTACGGAGCCGAAACAAAGACTGACTATCGGCCCACGCGCGCGCTTCCTTATATAGGCGGCCGGCTCGATGCGTCGGTGTGTGTGTGCGGCTGGCCAGCGATCCTCGCCTTTCGTGCGCCATCTTGCGCCGCCGCTGGAGCGCGCTGCTCGCGCGCGCGGCGTGGTGCGTGGCGTGGCCCGTGTGTGAGATGAGGATCATCACAATGTGACCATAGTATAAACCCTTTACGGGTGCAGTGTACTTTTTATTAGTTTGTCTTGTATATTTTTGTTATACTGTGTACATTATTATTAGAGCCTGTCTGACTCAAGTAGAATCTACTTGATTAAATTACGTTACACTGTTGCTCACTGTACTTCCTCAACTTGCATCTGCCAGACTACAGAATAATTACTTGATTAAATAAACACAACTCCAATTTGTTACCATTTTATGTGGCTGAATCGCAGATAAATACTAAACTTAGTTATTATGAGGCGAAAGAGGCTAAACATAAAATAAAAACCTTAGAAATCCAGGAATGGGAATTGTCTAATAGAATAGGAATTGTGAATACCTATGAGATTGTACACTTATTTTTAGTGCCGGGAGGTCGCAGGTTCGAATCCTGCTCGGTGCCTAAATTTTTCCTTCATTCTAAATTTAAAATTGTACACTTACTTGCAAATTTCACTAAAGTAATGAAAAATCTACATGCTTCTTTTATTGGATGTTGGACTAGTTTAAATTTACCAGTCCATTGAAAACTAACCGAGTTATTTTTTTTACTGAAGTATACATATAGTGTATACAAGCATGTAATGATCGTGTTTTATTGTTTCTCTTGTTTTTAAACTATGAACAAAAAACAGCAGTAAAAAATCTTATACTCGGTTTTGATAAAAGCAGCCATTATTCACGTAAACAACATAGTAACTACGTAACAGATCGTTTGAGTTGCATTGAAGGAAATACTTCTCGAGCAAAGATCGAATGTCTACATAAATAGACAAACGTATCGGTATCGTACGACTGCAAATACAGGGTGATTTGGGAGACGTGAGCAGGATCTACCCTACATATACATTAAATAATACAGGGTGATTTGGGAGACGTGAGGATGGATCTACCCTACATATACATTAAATATTAGTGGATAGTTTACCTTTGTAATTAAGTTAATAGACTCACCTTGTTCTAATTGTTTTACATTTTGTTAAGTAAAAGTTTAATTCTCTAAAATCATGGTCACCCTACACTGACTAATTCATGAAGATACCCAACCTCTTTACAATGTTTCAAAAGTAACTAGACTGATGAGATGACATACGACGTTTCTAAAGTAACCAGACTGACGTGTTGTTTGGTGACAATCAATTTGACTTAAATAATAATAATTCTCATCAGAATCGGTACTTGACAGAAGTATTCTAATCGTAAAGTGACCATGCCTGTCGTAAATAATCAAAAACTATGTTTTCTGTAATATTAAAAAAAAACGTTAATCACACCAATACTTGTATGAGGGAGTAGCTTGCAGTTAACTGAATCCGTGGGGTTGATCTTGCTTACCTCTCCTGAATCACCCTGTTTAAGGGTGTATTATTTAGCTTTTTACATGCATATATTTTTGACTAGCAGCGCCCTGCGGTGGCTGCGGTGTTAGTTCCTCGTGGAGAAAAAGTAGCTTATGTGTTAATCCAGGGCATAAGCTACCTCCATTCCAAATTTCAGCCAAATTCGTCGAGTCGTTTTTGATATTAAGAGGAACGTACATCCATCCATCCATACATCGGCACAAACTTTTAGGTTTATAATATTACTAGCGACCCGCCCCGGCTTCGCAG
This sequence comes from Epiblema foenella, assembly GCA_963556455.1. NCBI lineage: Eukaryota > Metazoa > Arthropoda > Insecta > Lepidoptera > Tortricidae > Epiblema > Epiblema foenella. The sequence continues at coordinate 5,716,427 of OY747105.1, forward strand.
GGGTGCACTATTTAATGGATGTTATTATACATATAAACCTTCCTTTTCAATCACTCTATCTATTAAAAAAAACCGCATCAAAATCCGTTGCGTAGTTTTAAAGATTTAAGCATACATAGGGATATAGGGACAGATAAAGCGACTGTTTTATACTATGTAGTGATTAGGATTCATGTTCTATTGGAACATTTATTAAAACCTATTCGAAACGAAGTAAACATTTTAATTTAGTTAACAAGGTCGAGCAAAATCAAAAAAATATTGTGGCTGACTGTAAACCACTCGGTTTACTGTAAAGAAACTTTTGTGTTCAAAAACTTGAGCTTGACCTGAGCCATAGCCATCAGCCAAAATTACTCTATCATCGTATTCGACTTCTGTATCTAAACTGTAGTTTAATTATAGTTGGTTAGTTTCTACATTAACTGCCTCAAATTATTTATAAAACTAACGATTTAATTATATTTTGATGATAGTAATGTTCTTGTTATACGAAAAACAGTATTAAATATTACTTATTCAAAAGCAAAGTATGTCGCAGATTGACTTCCCTATTTTTGCTGTCTTCGTTGACATTTTTATCCTAAATGAAGGGGTATGATTGTTGCAGGATGAATTTGAAGTCTTTCATGGTACTGTTTACATAAAATAGACAAAGAAATGACAACATCGTGACGCAATTATTCATTATTGATTATTCAGACAAACGCAAAATAATTATTATAATTTAATTTAAGTTTTACTTAAAAAGGCATACACTCCATCGCATCTAAACTTATATATTTAATAAGCGCTTAAGCAAACATAAACGCTCAACATTACTACGTGACAACACTTTACCCCAAGATGTCACCAACAGTGCGGCCGCCATTTTCATAATCGGCGCCCGATATGCGCCGCACGACGCAAAACTCACTTGAAATAAATTAAAATTCCTACAACATACAGCGGGGAAATCGTGAGGAAACTGTGAGCGTATTACTTTTGTTTTAATTTCAAGTGGCCGGCTCGTAAAGACAAGATAATATTGTTTTACGCTGTTTCAATTGTTTCGCTCACGCGCATGAAATGACAATGTTATTTTTTTAATTTTCTCTTTTATTATTTTTACCTGTCCCGGCTACATGTTTTTGATGCAGTGAATGACCGTCCTATTAAAATATTTATAAATGAGCGCGACATTTTTATTAAATTACATCATTTGCTTATTTAACCCAGTCGAAATAGTAAAACATCGAAATTTGGTACGAATGTCCATAGAAGGCCTAGCTTTCGGCTTCCTAAAAGTCCTCAGGCCGGGACCTTCTAGAACCACCGCTATCTAGGAAAATGTACTCCGTACGACAGATATTCAAATTTTGTGAGTAATCCACGTTCCCTATTAAAATATGGTCAAGGGTAACATTGAAGTCTAATAAATTCTGCACTAACCTGTCGTACATAACTGTAACGAGAAAACATGTCGTCGTGAAGAAAAATCCATCATCCACATGTGAATTTTTTCGTTAATATCCTTCCAGAGGAGAATAAACAAAGCTTGGAAGAATTTCAAATCTACTTAGATTTACACAATAGGATATGAGGTATATTAATGTTTTACCCATCTACGGCTAAACCAAAAAGAAGGGTAATGGTTTTAAATAGATCGTTAAGTCCTGATAATTTGCTGCCACTTCAAAATCAAGATGCTAGATGGATTACAAAAATTGAAGTGGTATTAGATTTCTCCTAACTACTGGCGCATATTGAGGCACTGTCTTCTATATCAATGTAAGTTTTTTGCGTTATTCAAACGTTATTCAAAATAGGTTATCTCATTTTTGTCAAACTCAGTTGTCAAAGTTGACACATCAAAAAACAAATCTCAATGCCATTTATGTATCTTAAGTTCGACAGATGTTACTAGGTTTTTTACCAGTGGCAAACAAGCGAGCAACCCACCTGATGATAAGGGGTGATGAATGCTACCAACATCAAGAGTGTCACATGGTCATTGCCGTTTTTAGAGTTCCGTAACAAAATGGTAAAAAATAACCGTTATGGTTTCACTTTGTCTGTCTGTCTGTCACATCGCTAAATATCTCAAAAACTATTTTTGCTATAGATTTGAAATTTGGAATAAGTTATAAACAGGGTAGCGCAATTTCTTGTAAAATGGATTTTTTTACTATTACTTTTTATTTTCTGTGAAAAATGACAGATAAAAAGAGGTTCAAAATTTGAAAGTCTAGTGAATATGTCAAGCGGAGTGTCATATAAGGGCTTGAGCTACACATTACATTTTTTTTACGTAGAGTCATTTTCTATTTATGAGGAAAAATGTAAAAAAAATACCTTTCTCTGCCCTCTTATCTCCGAAGTTTACTAAGGAAAAGATATGTTTACATAACATTCATATCAACGTATATTATCCGGGAAATATATAACCATAGCTCGATCTACTTTTTCTTTTCTTTATCATCAAGATACATTTCTATAGTATTCTTTCAAATTAAAGAAAAAAAAATGAAATCGGTTTACATAATAAAAACTTATGCTTGAAAAACCACCATACAAATACGCCGATAGATGGCGCTGTACCCCTTTTTATGTACGGCGACTTCAGGCAAGAGTGTATTACAATTAAATTATCCGTTAAGTGTAACTGTAAGAGAGGTAGGGCACAGCAAAATGTCATCTTGCTCGAATTTGGAGCAGCCCATCTGGGGAAGTACCTCCTTGCAGAAGACCACAACCATAATAACATTATTTACTATACAAGTATTTAGTGTTGTATTCCTGGAGGTGAGCAAGGTTGCCAGAGCTCCCGAGGATGCACTGTGTTGAGAGCGAGTGACCTAACTGTGTTACTTCTGCTGTCAACACAATGCATCCTCAAATCTTATAAAGGGTGCTTGCGGGCGTCTATAGGCTGCGGTGGCCGCTTACCATCAGGTGGACCATAGGCTTGTTTGCCACCGGCGTTGTATAAAAAAAACTCAATAATCGCATAAGTACCTAACTCATAAACTTGCAACTACGTAATCGCATCTCTCAACTCAACTATACTGCGGAAAATTAACGTAACGCAGGGACTCGAGGCTCGTTCATGGAAATTAACTTGATCACGCTAATTGACCGCAATAATCCGGTTATAAGCAGTAATAACCGGTTATAACCGGGCTGGTTGTCGCTTAGCGAGCATGTTTTATTCATTAATGTTTGGTTTGTATTTTAATGGCGTTGGGGCGTGAATTTCGAGTCGAGATATTGGATGTTAGATTATATGATTAGCGCTTGGTTTGGTATTGTTATAGACTAGAAGCGCAATTATTATTATTAGAAAAATGCTAAAGTAGGTCAGTCTAGTTTATAAATTTGCGTGAAATGTATCACTCGGTTTGAAAACTAACGTGCAATGCAACCGATAAAAAAGGGAATGATTCAGCACTAATGTCTTTTTTTCATATTTACAAAACTTTTCAGAATTTTTTTTTCATAATTAATTATGTTTTATTCATCAACTACAATAGTAATTTTATAATAAAACATAATAATGACTTAGTATTAAACTTGAGAAAATTAATAATCCTTCTGTTCATTTGCACTTTCGTATATGGTTAAAAGTGAGATTCTCAAGCAAAAGGGCTGCCTTTGTCGATATCGAACGATTTCTAACAGCATTCTTTTTTTCATGATGCCATAAGAAGCAGAAGACGTAGTTTTTAATTTATCATTTAATCAATAAAGAAAACTTCTAAAAAAACCTTTATTATCTACTAGCTTTTAGCTTCGTCCACGTGAACTTCCACTCCCCATTTCATCCATTTTAGAGAGGATTTTCGTGATAAATAGTATTTTATATCTTAATCCAGGCTATAAACTCGTTTTGTCCTAAATTTTGTTATAATCGGTTAAGCCGTTTTGCTTGATTGAATAACAAACATCTAAACATGCAAAAATCAAAAATTTCGCATTTATATACGTAATGTTAGTGAGATCATATCTTATAGATTTATCATATCTTTAAAATTTTGATCATATTTATTTATTAACTATTTTATTTTATGCAGTTTGAATATGCTGAAAATGTCACCAATATTCCGGTCTCTGATAATCATGTACCCGGCAATGCCGTTTGAAACACGAGATTCTTCCTTGAATACTATTCGTGATAAAATAGTATGAAGTTTATTGTTCAGAACGCATCCAAACTGACGTGACTGGCGGCCGTTTGTCTCCGAAAACACCCGAAATTCGAAGATCGGCGACGCGCGGCAACTAACAGTCGTCAACAGTTGTCAACGACAATCACCGTTCAAAACTTATAAAAAACGAACGCCTTGTATGTCAAATTTGATTTTTGTATTCGGAATAAATCCGACCTTTTATTTGAAATAACAATCTTCATTGAAAATCCACTTAGGCCATTCCCGAATTACCTAGAAAGGAACCTAGGTCCCAAACATTTATATTTATAACGTGATGGTGCCAAAGAAACAACCTTTGAAAATATACGAAATAGGCGAACGATTTTCAAGCGCGAAAACATTCGCAAAGGGCCGGAATTGGCATCGTCACGATGCAATAATTTACGTGCCAACAAAAAGGTATGTTTTTGACAACGCTTCTAATAGCTTTTTAGATCTGTAGCATGTTATACTCAATCCCGGATTTTATATCGAACACTCCCTGACTTTCAGACATCACTACATACATAGTATAAAACAAAGTCGCTTTCTCTGTCCCTATATCCCTATATCCCTATGTATGCTTAAATCTTTAAAACTACGCAACGGATTTTGATGTGGTTTTTTTTAATAGATAGAGTGATTGAAGAGGAAGGTTTATATGTATAATAACATCCACTAAATAGTGCACCCGTGCGAAGCCGGGGCGGGTCGCTAGTGTTAAAATATAATGAAACAGGTCACTCACGTCTTTAAGTTTCGAACATCGCTTGGACACAACTTATTATATATGATATTTTAATAATTTTAAATACATAAGGATGAAATAAATAAAAAACCGGTCAAATCGATCGCGAAATTAAGTTGGTTATTATAGGAAAAATGAAATGATTTCAAAGAAACAAATCTGATTTATCAATATGTATGTATGAATATAAATACTTTAGTGTACACAAAATACAGAAAAAAATACAGACAAATTCGGTTACGTACATTGGTACAAATGTGAACATATCCCTTTAAGGGATCTCGTCCTGTCAACCTTGTTAATATTGGTATTTGTAAGTAAAATATACGTAAAGTAAACCTTATCAACAAATTTAAATACGGGAATTAAAAAAAACTGGTACAAATATTTGTATAAAAGCTGAGTTTTGGTGGCTACGCATTCCTTTGTTGTCCAATATTTTTAAAATAAAAAACACAGTATTTATCTTCTCAAAAAGTTCAATACAACGACACTACTCGATGAGGTAGGTCAACTTGTTTTTTTCGCGCCCCCTTAAAACATTTAAAAATATTTTTTGACTAATTGTAGGCAACACGATGCTTACGAGTATACTGTGAAAATTTGAAAACTGTAGCTTCAACCGTTTAGTTGTAAAACCTGTGTGACAGGTGACGGACAGACGGAAACGTGAGTAGACAACAATAGGGCTTCGTAAAATCCTTCATAAAAAAACAGGCCAAGTGCGTGTCGGGCCACGCACAGTGTAGGGTTCCGTAGTTGCCTGTCCATCACGTCACCGGTCATATGCGGAATTACGGACCTCTAGAAGGGTTTTTACTGATCTTAGTACTGATGAAGTACTTTTTTGAGATGTTGTGTTGTATACATATTTTTGCCCTTTACGGTAATGTCTACTTAGCTGTGGTAGTTTTCCTTTTAAATTCATCGTATATACTACTACCATGATTTTTTTCACATGCCTAGTAGCCACCGTTTAGCTGGCAGGGAGGGACACTTGACCATAGCAAAAATTATCACTTCGAAGCTTAATATCACGCCAACCGATTCTTGAATCAAAAAATGCTTTTAGAAATATTATAATACCCAACGAGAAAGAGCTATCCAACGATACCCCATACGATGGGGTTTGGAAGAAAAAAAAATTGCACCACCACTTTACATGTAGGGGAGGCACCCTAAAAAAAAATTTTTTTATGATTTTATTCTACCGTTTTGTCGGCGTCATTGATATGTATACTCATGCCAAATTACAGCTTTCTAGTACTAACGGTTACTGAGAAAAGCGGGGGATGGATTGACGGACATGGCGAAACTATAAGGGTTCCTTGTTTACTACGGAACCCTAAAAATAGTGTCATCAGTCAGATTTCGCTACAAACTTCGTACTATGTACTTGAGCGTTTTTGACGTTTCATAAACAGTTGGTGACTTGATAGTAATTCTTTGCTGATGTAAAATACCATGTTCTAAAATCAAAGAGAAGAAAAAGGTACTCGCGTCCATAAAAACGTTGAAATAAATTGTTTGTTGCAACTAAGAATAAACTCTACTTAAGCTGCATACTTTGTTAAACTCTGGCCTTAAATCATTAGCGTCTTAACGTATTCCTTAAAAAAAGTCCAAAATAACTTGGTGTTAAGCGAGATTATAATTTACAATGTGCCAAACTTATTCGCACGCCGAACTTTCCTCATGAAAACTTGCTATGTTCGCAAAAGAATCGTAGTTGTAAAGTGATTTTCAGGAAAATTCCGAGCATCCTTTGGAAATTTTTAAGAAAAGTATGCTCCCGTTAAAGTTTTGAGAACCCTGTGTTCTCTACAAGAATCGATAGATTCAATCAATGAAGTTTGCGGAGTGTTCGTTAGGTTTAGTAGCGCACTTCTCTTATTATTGCTTTTTACCCAACTTCCCCATAAGAAGATTGTGAAGGTACTCAATTGTTGTAATATTGTTGTACTCTCTAACTTTGTAATCACTACATAGTATGAAACAAAGTCGCTTTCTATGTCCCTATATCCCTATGTATGCTTAAATCTTTAAAACTACGCAACGGATTTTGATGCGTTTTTTTTTAATAGATAGAGTGATTGAAGAGGAAGGTTTATATATATAATAACATCCATTAAATAGTGCACCCGTGCGAAGCCGGGGCGGGTCGCTAGTATTCATATAAAGTAAGCGTTAATCGAAAATTAGGATACCAGATATGTGCAAAGATGTGTTTCGTATAAGTATTCGATTTCATGTTGTAAATCTTTCTAGGTGTAAAACGTATGAAAACAGCACATCTCTGTTGGATATTCAGCCTTTGCGAATGTGCACGATAAAATATACTTAAAATTAATGAACGGGTCTTTCAAATTCTTAAATTGTTGAACTGAAAAAGACTTTGATTATTACTATAAAAATATTAATGTATACGATGCTTTTATTGAAGTTTTAAATAGCAACGGTGCCATTTTTTGCTTTAATGGCGTATATTTTTTTTAGTTTTTAGCTTGAAATGTGTCGATTTGGAGTGATGTTTCGATATGTTTTAACCAAAAATCCAGAAAATACATGTAAAATTTATGATATTATGCCCCAAATGTCAAAATACGTGTAAATTTAAGCAAAAAATAGCCTAAATGGATGGGCGTAACTACACAAATAAGGGCGCGTTCATCGCGCTTAGTTGATTAAACTTCATATCTTTTGCATTACATGTAGCTAAACCCTAATTCGTGGAAATTCTATTGGAGCAAGTTGAAGCTAAACGTTAACTAAAAACTTCTGTATGTATTAGAATTCCCAATGACTATCGCGCGGTAGAACTTTAGTCCGCTTCCCAGCGGTTTGCCACCGATGAGTATTTAAGCGGCTCAACTTGAAAGAGATGTGTGCCAGTATAATAGGCGGATACTTTTGAACTTAAACTTGGCTTTCACTCCGTGGCTAAAGGTGAAATCAGACCATTTAATTTTTGATCATTTTCATCATTCGCTTTGAGTATAAGGTGCATATTTCACTTATAATGGAGCTCTCGTGGCCCAGCGGCGCCCGCAAGCCGCGTGCATGCGGTACGCGAGGTTAACCTCTTGCCTGTGTCTGATAAGGATCAGTACAATCGAAAATTAACTCTATGACAAAAAGGAACAAAGTTAATTTTCGATTGTACTGATCCTTATCAGACACAGACAAGAGGTTAAGCAACATGGGTCTGGGTCAGTTCTTGGCTGGGTGGAGCACCCCCGTGCTTTGGAAGGCACGTTAACCCGATCGCGGCTGCTGTCTATGGCAGCAGTCGTTCAGCCAAGTTGGAGGACTTTTAGCGGCTTGACAACTTCTAACAGTCAAGTTGCCCCCTGACAAAGGGGAGTCGAAGTTGTACCACGTCCGTAGGGAGTACCCACCGCTACCCTACACGTGACCCCTGGGTTGTGCAAAATGGTACAATAAAACTGGCAAACTTATTATCTTCTCGAAAATCTCACGGTTCGAAATAATTGCCGTACGAGAAATAAATAAAATTTCACTCATCAGACGCGTCTGAATATAAAAGTGAATCGAAAGTGCAGAATGATTTAATTACTGAAATGATCCGATAATGATTGATACATATATTGGGAGGTTAATCAAAATACTTTTAACGCGTCTTTTAACCATTTTAATACTTTTAACCATCTGGCCGCTATAGACGGCAAACACGTCATCGGAAAATCGTACCATGGACGCCAACGACGTCTACAGGCGACAGCCTCGCCAAAGCAATAGCGACCTAAGCGCTATTGCGTAGGATTTAATTTCGCGTGCGATGCGTCATTTGGGTCTGATGCTTGGGGCTGAAAAGGTTAATATCACATCAATGTTTTCCACGCGCTTTTTCACATACATTATATCAAATATGGAATATGAAATTGTCGGATGCCTATCCCAGGGCCTAGTCTGATGTAGAAACAAACCATTTGTCACTTTTATTATATACTCATCGCGTGTCAACTTGAACTTTGTGACTAGCTGTGATTTTGATAAGTGAAAAGTAATTAAAAACATTTTGATTCGTTCCATAAGTTATACTGATCTGTTTGAGGCGAGTTTGATTACACTCATTTTAATCCGTTTACCGTATTAAATCCCCCAGGCTGTCACTGCCTGGATTGTTAAATCTGATTACAATTTAACCTCAACTTCAGTGTGTTCGAGTTTTGAAAAAAAAAATAGTAAATTTGTTTTAATTTATTCAATTTGTCACCGGCCAAGGCGGGACCTATCGAACCGAAATAGTACAAATTCTCGAGTCGCGTTCGCGGACTTAACTCCGAATTTTATTCAAACTCGAATAGCTAATGGCGTCCGCTGTGAACAAAAACGCTTGATTAAAATCGTTTGTCGTAATAAAAGGAGCACTAAAAAGTTACAACCGATCGCAACCGGTAGGCCCGTTAAATCGATCAATTCGATACCGATGGGGACAAAAATTTAACATCGTATTCGAGATTAGGGAGGCCGGTTTAATTTAGTGCCCGGAATTAAAGGCGAAATATTAAATTGAAGCCAGGCTTCTAGCCAGCACGGCCGTCTTCTGCCAAATGAGCCGTGAGCTACAGCGTATATTTTATTAGCCCCCTTCTTGTCGGTGCCCCTCCCCCCGCCTCACCCTATTTACATTCACGACAGAACCAACGGCGTGTGAAATTTTATTTCTTCGACAATCTGAGATAAGATTAGCTGTAAATTGAGTTTATGATGGAATCAAATATGCATGCTCCTCGGCTGCGTTCACGGGTGATCGCATCTATAAATTTAGTATTTGCCTTTTTCTCCTTAACGTCGCGTACGCGGATGGGAATAGAATATTATTCAAAACGCTTCATGACCTAGTCGATGATTTGCTAGTGAAGATTTCATTATGTACAGATACGTTGTTTTGTTTTAACAGTCGTGTTTTCCAAGGGATAAATTTGGGTGGATCGACTCGTTCAACGACGGATTTTTTCACTAAAGCGTTTCCAATTTTTGGGTATTAAGTCGTAATCCGGTGTTTGTCGTTGGTACGAGTGACAGATGCTTCATAAAAATTCGTTTGAATGTGGCATTAATACTTAGTTTTAGCTCCAGGGTGAGTTATTCCATTATTATTTCACTGGCGTCAACTATAATATTTTCGACATAATTAATTTTCTGATCTTAAGCGGATAACTTTAGCTAGCTATTAAATAGCTAACGTTGACTTTGACTTTGATTTTCCTCGACTGACATTATGATCCGCCTTCTGTACGTTTGACATGTTACGTAATTAGCTACATACGTATTGAATGTGATTCAGGTGCTACACACTAACTTCACGCTATGAAAATCGAATCGATGAATGAATAATTGATAAACATTTGTTTTATTTCAGGTACGTATGAGTTTTTTTGGGATCACCTTGGTCCAGAAAAGTAAGTAAAGGAGGAATTAAGCTACAGAAACGTTAAGGCGATGGCTCGATTCATTCAGCCACGCCCCCGTGAAAAAGAAACGCTTATGTCTTTCACGCACGACAAAACGGGATGCAGCACTCTTCGGGAATAGCTTTTTTAGACAAATTTATAAATTTCCTCTTGACAGAGTTTAGATGAGGTAAAATACCATAGGCTGAGTAAAAAAAACACAACTTTGGTTTTGTTTTTGTCGAGAAAATTTTAAGCAATCATGTTTCGGCTGTTGTCAGAAATACAGTCATATAGTCAAGAATCATACATCTGAAAATCAAACCTTATTGTTTCCTTGTCTAGGCAGAACAGCGTTTCAAAGAACGCGATATTTCTCGTTGCACGGCCTTAAGCTACAGAAACGTTAAGATCAGCCCCGAAATATCAGATTTAGATTAACATATAAACACTAAACAGATGAAAGTTCCGATAAAGTTAGTTTTCGGAAAAAATCGATTGGAATTATAAGTAACTGTACAGTAGCTCTGCGAGCTGTATAGATCTCGTGGGCATTTTTTACCCACGACGGAACGGAGAAGGTATATTTACATATAATGTTCAACCCCCATGGTTGTGACATTTATATAAAAAAAATAGAACTGAATCTGCAATAAACTTCGATGTTAATTATCGAACTTGCTCATAAAATTTCATGAGAATCGTCAGTGAAATTATGTGATCTGGGGTCTATGATGGTCGCCTGATAGCGTAAAAAACGACAATATAAAGAATCTGTCACTTTCTATCGAGTGATATCAGACAGTGACAGATGCTTTATCTTTTCGTTTATCACGTTATCAGGCGACCAATATCGCCCAAGCTGAAACGGAGGCCTTCGCTTCACTCGGCCAGTAAAACATTCATGAAACAGGTGCCTGCGCCAAATCTTGGGATTAGGTCCCTAAGCGGATCATGGACTTCTCTAGCATACCGGGCAATCGCTAGGAAGACGATGAAACATCGGATTTAATTTCATCCTCTAGACAGTTATCTTCTTTCATAATTTTCCTTGAAAATATATTTTATTCAGACTTGCCCCTGTCTCTGCTTTCTGTAGTAAATCCTCGCATTTCCCCCACAGCATTACCTCGACTTAAGTATGCAGCTCAAGCGCACACAACTAATTCTTCCTTGCATCAAGTCACGCCCGGTATTCACGACACTACTACATACCTATACAACCATGTTACGGTGCACATATGTCTTAGCTAAGCTCCTAAGCCGGGTATCCCAACAATTTACCTGGCGCTGAATTTGATGTTACTGTGTTGCTACAAAGCGTTAGTGGACTGGAAGTGACGTGTGTCCGACATCGACAGAGACATATGACGATCACTTTAGTCAATTTAGTCAAGTTGGTAGTGACCAGCAGAGTAGTTTAACATTTCCAAACGTACTAAGGCCCGGTTTTATAAAGCTAATTTTTGCTGTCACATGATGAATATGTATAAAAGTTACTAAATAATAATTCCCCATCATCTTTTCGGAGTCTGTAATTTGAATATTGTATAGATGTGATTTTTTAGCTTTTACTCTGTATACATGAGTAATTTGAGTATTAACTAAATGTAACAACAACTAATTTAAAAAACATTACGGAAAAGATACTAAAAGACCGTTATAAGACGATCGTATCCACAGTAGATAAAATTTCCGTTAAAAAGATACTATTTTTTATACAATGCCGGTGGAAAACAAGCGTATGGGTCCATCTGATGGTAAGTGGCCACCAAAGGAGTCACGTACGCGTTGCCGACCCTTTATAAAAGACGAGGATTGTTATAAAACCGGGCCTAAGATTAATCAAAACTTCAAATAATATGTAAGGTTTTTGCTGTGCGCATGCCGCTTTAAAACTATTTTTTGGTTCGACTTGTAAACCACATAAACATTGTCTCTGTCTTATATAGGTAGGTGTCTGTGTAATAAAAACACAATGTTTATTTATCTATTGAAGATACTTTCATCTCTGCATCTGCATAAATAATGTACTCTTTCGCTACCTAGTAGAACAAGCAATTTGTGAAATATTAAAAAAATGGGATTTTTTTATAGACGCTGAGGCTTTTTGATACAAATCAGATATTAGTTCATCAGTTAATATACATGAGTAAGCTTTCGACATTAAAGTACAAATAGTTGTTTTTTGTATAAAATTAATAATCTTTCCCTTATTATTTGCTTTCCATGCTTTTTAATTCTAACAAATGTCACATCCAGTTAAACTATGCATGTCTGTGTACATTATGCTGGATGGTGCAGGTAGGAACTAATTCGAATCGAAATAGATGGGTTTTGAGAGATTCTGGTTTACATTCAGAGTTGAAATGACTATATACCGATTCTAAGGGTGAGTTACACCAAACCGTCTGTATTCATAAGCTGTGTTCGTCAAAAATCTGTTTGTATGGAAAGTTTGACAAGTTTTTATGGGATGACAGCTGCCGGCGCCATATTTAACGATGATCAGTCTGTAATCGTAAGTTGGTGCAACCGGCTCTAAATTGTTGAAATATCTAATTATTCATGGATCAATACAGACATTTTCACTTTTCGGTGTAGGTAGGTACCTTTTTTTTTTTTGATCTAGGTAATTTTGGGTTCGCTGACTTAAGACTCATGACTAGTTCTGATTACCTACGTATATTTACATATAATTTTATGTGTTAGTTTTATGAACAACTATAATATATCAACTGTAGGTACCTATGAAAAAAGCGTCACAATAACTATAAAAGTTTGGAAATTTTGTATGACTTTGACAGCTAATATCTCACCAACGGTTGACTTAAATGGTCAAGATTTTTTGAAACCTCCATATCATTTTTAAAGGTCTATCCATCGATACCCCACACGACTATGTGCGTTGAAAATTTTTTTTTCATCCACCGGTTTTGCCCCCCCTAATTTAATATTTTTTTATAATTTCACATCACCTTTATGTAGCGGTTCATAGAATACACCTTCCTACCAAATTTCATAATTGATTACAATTATGAAATTTGGTAGGCTTATAGTCTCCGAGTAAATCGGCTGTGACATACGGACGGACGAACGAACGGATGGACGGCCGGACGGACGGACGGACAGACATGACGAATCTATAAGGGTTCCGTTTTCGCCTTTTTGGCTACGGAACCCTAAAAAAGCTAACGACGTCTACTACAGAGCTCACAGAGTTAGTAGTAAATTAGTTATTATTTGATAATGTAATCAAAATCCATTAAAGTTAAGAGATATTGGTTGCCAATAATTCCAATTTCATGTAAAGTATGTCTGCACTGAGCTCTGTCGATTCCTTCTCTGAGCTTAGTTGCGTCTAATTAGCACCAATCCGTCTAATTAGTAGGTACAACCCGTAGTCGCGCGGGATAGAGGAGGGTGGAAATAGTCGATATCCACCGGATATGTACAAATATATACATATGTCAGACTAAGTACAAAAAACAGAGGGAGTATTACGGACATCTCAATGAAGCTGGGTTTTAAACCCATGCCTAATAATACAGAATATGCACGTGGAATTAATAATAATAAAAAATCACTATATAAATAGTACACTACCAAATTATGTCAAAAAACAGTAAAAAAAAGCATTTATTCACGAAAACAGTACTCTTTTACAACTTGTTATAACTTCCGCAAAACTGTATAACAGTTTGTTGGCAGAAATAAGGTCCCTTTCTTTATATTACTGTTTTAAGTTAGCTATTTAGTTAAGTACATCAACTGCTGTAGTAGTGCAAGTTACAAATGTAAGTTTATTATAAGTGTTATAACATAAACTATTCTAATAATGTTAGCTATTTAAGTTAGTTGCATTTTCAAATTGTTTTAACATAAGCTTTATAAATTCTGATTTAAAGATATTTTTGCTGGCGCTTTTCCTAATACTTAACGGTATATTGTTATAAATTTTAGGAACGAGATAAGGTCTGGTTCTCTTACCATAATAATTGACTACTCTAGGTACAATTAACGCTTCATTGGCCAACTTTCTCCGCAAAAGCGTATTAGTCACAGGGACCTTAAACTCACCAAGCTTGTATTGTTCTAATGCAATTTGGAACGACACCCTCTCAAAGACTGGCAGCATATTACACTTAAGAAATAATATATATATATTTTTTTTAATTGATAAATATGCCCAATATCTTAAAACAATTTGGCCACTTGAAAGTTTCGAACAATTATGTAATTTTTTTGACGAAAAATCTACCGAAGCGCAATATTTAATGACAAAAACAGCAAATTCCTCATTTTCTCATACAATGGTAATACGGGCGTATAATATATGACGTCACATATACGCTCAATTAGTATGCGACGTTTTCAGGACTCGGTTTTTATGCTGTACTTTGAAACCCATTTTTGTCTTTTGTGTTTTTCTAATTGTAACATCAAATGTGTATATAGTAGTACTGTAGCGCATCAGGGATGTTTGCGGAGGCGCGTGTTGCCTGTTTTTATGCGAGCATGCGCGGGCGAGCTGCATCCCTGGTGCGCCGGGTGCGGGACAGTCCCAATACCATTCTGAGAATGATAGCGGACAAGCCTGACTGTGTTATCATGTTACACTGTGCGGGGCTGCATTCTTCCGCCAGTGTAATCAATTGGTAGCACTATGTGTGCACTTAATATCCAGCTGCATTATGTATATAATTTCTATGTGTCAATGTTACACGAAATAAATGATTTCAATTCAATTCAATATAGTGTTCTATGTACACATTTGATCCTGTGTAAAAACTGGTTCGAATGGCACCATGAAAAAAACATGATGCATAAATATTTTCTATTAAGTATGCACACGCTCACATACAAACAAAACCATGCACAGAACTCTTTAGTGCGTGTCGCTGATATCCAGCATCACAATATGTTTGGTTCAGTTTGTATATGCGTGAACTTGTGCTTACTTATTGGGCATGGTTTTAAAAAACCGGCAAGTGCGAGTCCGACTCGTGCACGAAGGGTTCCGTACCATAAAAACGGCAAAAAATCACGATTGCTGTATGGGAGCCCCCTTAAATATTTATTTTATTCAGTTTTTTTTTTTTTTTTTACATTCAACAAATTTACTTTATTTTATTTTATTAAGAAACAAATATATACAGTTAGAGACTTATAAAAATAAAAATTATTACAGAATAAAATAAACAACTAACTTAATCAATAACTATATAAAACAAAACTAAAAGTCAAATTCTAAAATAGGCCCCTGTGGCATGGTACCAAGGATGCTGGCAGCGTTTCCTCGCTGAATCGCAATGCTTATGCGTTGAGCGAGGAAGCTGCCAGCTCTCCTGTCCCCGGTAACGTCGATCAACCGTTTTGCCAAAAAGCGATATAATTTTTTTGCTGATGACCCTATGGGTACAGAACCCTATGGGTACAGAACGCTATGGGTATAGAACCCTAAAAACCTGCTTCACTAAGTTGTACGTAATGCTCCGTATATCTTTTTTTCCTTGGTCCGAGATATTTACTTGATAGTTCCTGTTTGGTCCAATTGATGACTGGTAGAGAATGCCTTATGGCACTAAGTCCTCCAATTGTAGTTTTTAAAAATATCTGTGCAACAAACTTTGAATAAATAACTACCTACCTCGCTTGTTTGTCGGCAAACTAGTTATTACGTAACAGGTCAAACTTACGCTAGGTAGATTTAATTGCCTCTTTTATGACGGAAAATGACGTATTGATCTTTAAGAGGCCTTATAAGTTTTAAAATGTTTTGATTTCAAATTATAACAAAAGTATTGATAATACCATTAAAGTGATTAAAGGATACGATAACTTTATTAAAGTTTTAGATAGTAACATGGCCATTTTTTGATTTTATTGTGTGTATTAGAATTTAACCGGAAAAAACACAGAATTTAACTTGAAAATGGTCGATTTGGAGTGATGTTTGAAACTATATTTCTTAAAGAAAAATCCAAAAAATACACTTAAAGTTTATGACATAAGTTCGCAATAGTCCTGTTCTAGATAGTAACATTGAGAAAATGTCAACAAGTAACGTGTCAATTCAATCAGAAAATCGTCTAAATAGATGAGCGTTTTTTAACTGATAAGGACCCTTAAGTTGCAGACCGGAAAACGTTACGTAATCACCCCGCAGGTGTCAAATATGTCGTCTCTCGTCAATATTCACCCAACCCGTTGTCTACCAGTCCCCAGGATCCCAGGGCTCACTCCAATATAATGCTATTGTTAATTTTTTTCCTGGGAAACGACTGGTTAATTGGTCACGGAGTACAAAAAGGACTGTAATTCTATTCAATACTGTATAAAAATATTTTATGAGAAGTTTCTGATAATCACTTTGCAGTGACATTGCAAAAAGTAAAATGTTATTTGCTGGAGATAAGATTTATTTCACAAATATTAAGTTACAATTTTATCAATAAGAAATAAGGCAAACTAAAGCCTAATTTTACTTTAATATTTTACTTGGAATATTTTTTCTGAGAAACTTCTAAAATATAATAGTAAAGTTTTCCCGTAATCATTTCAAATACTCAATAATGATCTGGACAATTTGAAAGTGAATAAGTTCTTTACAATAATTCTTACCAAGAACCAGTACAAAAATATTTTTTTTTTAGTTCTCTGCTTTATTTTGTTGTACAGTTTGGCCATCCTCAACTAAAATAAAAATGGGAGATTGCGGAGTTCAGTTATTCGTATGAAAACCATTTTTTTCTGTGCTTTACTTACTAAAACTAATACTATAAAACGAATACATAATGTACGTGTGTGTGTATATGTGCGACTGTGCATAAGTTAATTACTAATATGTAATATTGCTTCATTCACTTCTCTCTCCTCGTCGACAATGCCTTTACCATGAGTTTGCATGACCGTACTCGCTAGCGACTGCGTAACGATTTAGTATGTCGATTCTTAGTTCTATTGCGTAACCGCCAGAGGCGCTGTACTTTTCCACGTACAAATTTATACGTAGTCGCTAGCGAGTACGGTCATTTAAACTCATGGTAAAGGCACTGTTCATAACTCTAGTTTTGGTTTACATAGATAATAATTTCATAACATTTTTCATAAAAATCGAACAAACTTTGTACAGTCAAGTGTAAAAATATGTATCGAATGGATCCTCTCATAAATGTGGGGCTTTGGAAGGCCTCTTAATAAAAATCCAGAATATATACTATTTGGTTTTATTACTGCGTTAAACACTTTTATTTTATTTTATACACAGCCACGCACGCTTCCGATCCTCGTTCAAATCGTTCTCCCCGTCCCTCTCGCTCCTCCTGTCATCCTTCTTACACACTTACGTTCCGTTTCACTCCATTCTCTTACGTTCCATTCCTACATAAATATGTACCGAAACCTTAATGCGTAGACATAAGATCCATGGGACATATTTTTGAGTAGCTATCATACACCCATATTTTTACACTCAACTGTACCTACAGTAATCTACACAAACAAAATTTCAAATAACAATACAATACAAATACTCTTTATTGCACACCTCACATAATAAAATAGCACATAAAAACAAAAAAACAAAGATACAGGGAGACAGAGGCAGAACAACAGGCGGTCTTATCGTTAAAGAGCGATCTCTACCAGACAACCTTTGGGTAGTGGAGAAATGAAATATAAAGCTGAAAAGTAGGTTGTGCATAAACTATTACAATGAGAAAAAAAGATTCCAAAACAACTGTTCAATATAAATACACATACTTAAATAATTTATAAATATACATACATATAATAAATAATTATATTTATCACTGCTATAGAATAGTAAGAATAACATGCTAGTATTATCAATTTCTTTTCATATTCCCCGGCATATAATGTGTAACCTCGTCAGGGACGTAAAGTGTAACTTTCCCGCCCGGTTTTCCACTAGAGTAACCTTTGATTGGGCACATCTCGCTGGTTATTTGAAATAACTTTATCCCCCTAAAAAGTAAGTTGCCCCGAGGCTCGATCAAGATTAGGTGGGGTAAGGGAATTATTTCAAAAGTGTGGGGGAACTTGCGGGGTAATACGTATCTATTGCTAGATGTATAATAACTTCATTCCGTCTAGCATAAGATTCATAATTGCATGAACTATTTAAATGGTCGAGTAATCGCGAAAGTGATCATTTGCCCATCAATTCGACTGCAGCGACCAAACAAATGTATTCATAATGAATTTTTCTTTTAGGCCAATACATATTTATTGTAGTAGGTAATCATTTTCCGATTTAAGGCGAGATATACCAAGGTTGATTTATCGATACCTACTGGTTTTCCATCTGAAGAACTTTTACTAACCATGAAACTACTAGTTTATTTTGTCCTCTTTAAACTGGGTACCATAATGGGGTTTGTTCTTCATCATCATCATCATCATCATCATCATCATTACCGACAGCTCGTCTTCCGGTGCGTGGACGCCACTCAAGCAGTTTCTGGCCCCATCGACCGTCAGTTCTGCGAGCAATGTGCCCTGCCCACTGCCACTTAAGTCTCGCAATTTTGAAGGCTATGTCGGTGACCCCAGTTCTGCTACGGATAGCTTCACTCCTAATTCTATCACGCAGAGAAACCCCGAGCATAGCTCTTTCCATTGCTCTTTGGGTGACCTTGAGCTTTCTTATGAGGCCCATCGTTAGCGCACATGTCTCGGATCTCGGTTTGTTTTTCACCTCAAGTAATTACAAAACACAACGTACTTGTACGTACTTGACAACTGTAAATACCTATCATACCTATATCAAACAATGGCATATTTAAATATAATAAACGTGTCACTCATGTCTTTAAGATCGAAAATAGCTCGACATATTTCGGACCAATACGTGGCCCATAATCATGAAAACCAGCCGCAACATTATTATATTTCAATATGTCTGAAACTCACGTGAGTTTTCTAATTAATATCAAAGAATGGCGTTGCTACGCACATTTCTAAGATTATTGATATATAGATTACAAAAAAAAATCTTCTTCAGAAAGCAAAAAAAAAAAAATGTTATACTTATAGTAATCAATATGTTTTTTTTGTCTCGTAGACTTAGCCGTAAGTTAATGTCGTGAGGTGCGCGTAATCGCTGCGACAGTCTTCGGCTACTGCAGCTAATTATGATTATTTTCTTATCAGTTAACTTGTTTTATTATGTTCAATAGAATCTTTTAATCTTTTTAAACCTACCAAGGAAATAGATAAAATTTTAAAAAATGCTTCATGCATATATAATAGTGAGTCATATTTCAAACCATAACTTTCATATAAATACAATGATACATTTACAATAGAATATTTTTATACATAAAACAATAAGGTAAATAAATATTTAAAGCGAATTTAGTTCTAAATTAACATTAATTATGAAAAATTAATGAAACAAAAAAAATTACATTAGTATAAGCGGTGAGACTTCACCTCACAAATAAATAAAAGTACAATATACGAGTTTAACTGACGTGCCCACAGGTACATAGAACCATACAAGACATTGAACAACGAAATCCTAAACATTGCCTTTTAGGGTAACAGTAATACAGACGGAGAAATCACGGAATGATTGCGAAAGGGAATGGTTTTTTAACCCCGTATATGTCTCCTTTGCTTGAACATGCGAATAGCATTGCCGTTAGGGAACGAATATATACGAAATTTCAGTAAAACTCAATAGGGGTGATCTGCTAAAATTGCTGGTATGAGCATATCATGACGTTAAATGGTGTTTGATAACGTCTTTAGTTTGTCCAATGTTTAAATTTAAATTTATATTAAAAAAGTTCTACTTATCTATACAAACTGAATTACAAAATATACGATGCCCCACAAAGAGTAGATATAAATATAATTTGAAACTGAAAACTGTTACGTGATTTCATAAATTTCAACTTACTTATATTATAGCATACAAACTACTTTAAATTAATTATATTGTTATTGTAATTAATTTAATTTTATAACCCTTATTTAGTGTGAAACCAACTCACTGACTACGGGTGGGCTTAAAACCAGCTTAGCGCTGTGTCTTATTTTTAATACACATACTTACTATAGATTGAACATTGTAAAATTTTGAAAAATAAACCTTTTTGTATTTGTATTTGCAATAAAACGTTGAATTAATGCTTATATATGTTGAATGCTTATGGCGGACTGTCGAATGACAACATCTCTCAACATTAATTCTTTTTCTTTGAATTTTAAAATCATTATTAGAAAATTTCTGATTTCCTGGTCGGTCCAGGTGAAAGTCCAGAAAATATTGTTCTAGGAATCTTTAATCTTGTTGTCTGGCTAATGGGCAGGAGGTTCGAGGGGCAGGTTTCTCAGAAAAAGATTTACGTTTAAAAAAAAATCTAAGATTAAATTTTTATTATTATTTTATACGACTGCATTAAATCTATTTCACATCATGTGTACGTTTTGAAATGTAAAGGACTATTTAGAATAGATCTCAGCTAAATAATTAAAAAAATGATTGCTTAAAATAACACTATATATTTACAATAAAATTCAAGCCCCTCAACAAAATATTTTGCTTTCAAAGTTATGTGCTAGTTTCGAGCGAAAAAATATGGCTGAATATTTCACCAGATAATTCAATATCCCTTGACCATAACTCAAAATAACAGCTCAGCAAAAAAAGAACCAAAATATTGCCGAATAAATATTCCTTATGCACCGTTATTTAAAATTCCTTTTCAGGTAGAGAATAATTTTGTTCTGGTTCGCTTTAAATGAAATTTAATGGAATCATTGTAAAATATTTCGGGTCCATATTGGCTCGCATTGTTCACTTTTCAGTTGTTGTGTTTTTTTGTTACAAAAAACACAACAACTGAAAAGTGTTTCAACAAAACAACTTTCATATTTCTTGTGATACAACTTTCTGGTCTTAGGTCTGAGAGATCTTAGATCTTAGGTGATCTCTTTTCATAATTTAATTTTTCATATATTTGTACTAACCAAAGTTGTTCTAATTGTAACATGTAGGTGATGAACATGGTATATGAAGCTCACGTGAACAGAATATACCCATCCATATATAATTATGAAGGAACCCCAAAACTGTTTATCAATAGAGTTTTAAAAAAAATCCCTGTTTATTTCGCATAATCAATAATGTTAATTTTTTTCTACACTTCACTACTGCTGTTAAATAAATTTTTTAAGGAGCCTTCTCAGTATTTTACATAATCATTAAGTTAAACTAGTACATATGTCTTCTATAGGTTATTTTTTGTTTTGCAACATATGCTTTTTTATTTTATTTATTAACATGGTATTTTTGTCTAGGTGATTATTGATTTCATCTGTAAGTGATAGTAATTGTGATGTGCTTTTATGTTTTTGATAACCAAGCTATTTTTCGTTATTACTTGATAAGAGTACATTTATCGAGTTTCCAATATATTTTTAAATAATTTTATTTGCGCACCTTTTTTGTGTACGGGTCAAGTCCAATTTTGAGCTTATCGGGATATTTCGTAAGTTTATGAGGCGCATACGGACCAACGTTATTGGTTCGAAAATGTATTTTATATCTTTTGCTCTATTTTTATCTTATCCTGACCTTTCTTGTCATCGATGTCTAGTCTAATTTTATGCAAAACCTGCTCATTTTTTTTAAACGAACTGATAAACTAGGGGTATTTTTGTAACTTTTTTCATCAAGTAATGGCTCATTGCACTAATTCGCCAAGTTCTTAACGTTGTTACCGAAATAAGTTGCAAATTTATTTGACAGTTGTTTTGTTTTGACGTGACGTCTTATAAATTGGTTTGCCGGGTGACACTTCAAGAAACTGCGTTACGCTCCGCTCACGTTATGCGCTCACAATGAGAGCGAGTGAGAGGCATGGTTAGCCCGCCTAAGAGCGAGAGAGACAGACATAAAAAGTGAGTTGTCACGTAAAACTTTCGCCCGTATACCGACTTTACAGGCAACCAATTTTTTAATCTAAATGATTTATAACATCTGCGACCGCATTAACAATTCTACCAGCCAATCTCTTTATAATTTCCAATTTTTTAGGGTTGTTGAAATTATTACATATTTCTCCTTTTTAGGGTTCCGTACCAAAATGGTAAAAAAGGAACCCTTATGTTTTCACTTTGTCTGTCTGTCTGTCACATCGCTAAATACCTCAAGAACTACTTATGCTATCGATTTGAAATTTAGAATAGTTATAAAGAAGGCTTACCTACATACATAAAACATGACTTTTTTAAATATTTTTTTTAAATTTCTGTGAAAAATGACAGATAACAGGGGGTTCAAAATTTGAAAGTCTAGTTAATATGTCGAGTGGGGTATCATATAAAAGGGCTTGAATTGCACATTCTGAAACATTTTTTTTAAATTTTTTACGTTGAGTCATTTTTGTTTTATGAGGGAAAATGTAAAAAAAAATACCGTTCCCCCCCTTATCTCCGAAGTTTACCAAGGAAAAAATATAAAATTATTACATAACATTGATATTAATGTATATTTTACAGGAAAAATATAACTGTAGCTCTATCTAGTTTTTCTTTTTTTTTTATCGCAAAAAAACATTTCTATACTAAGTTTGTAATTTAATCACCTTTGCATGTATTTTTGTTTTATAAATTCCTACGAGATTATGGTGAAAATACCTTCTTTCAAATAAAGAAAAAAAATTGAAATCGGTTTACGTGTTAAAGAATTATTTTTGAAAAACTACCATACATACAAAGTTATTCAGTCGCTCGAATTTGTAACAAAAGTTGCCGATAGATGACGCTGTACCCTTAGATTCCATTTTTCACACCAGGTTGTTGAGATTTTCCTGATTTAATAGGGTTGGAACCGGTACACATCTGTATACGGAAGCCTCGGTGTGCGAGTCCGACTCACACTTGACCGTTTTTTTTTTATTATTTCTGGCATTACTTACTTTTCTATTAGTCATATTTATTAAGTTTTTATATAGTTTAGTTAGAGTAACAGTCAGATTCCTTACGTCACCGTCCGCTGTCCGGCGTAGCTATTCTTCCTCCATAATTTTGTCCAGCCTCCGATCCGTGATTCCGGGATAAGCTGAATATATTTACAAAAGGATTTGTAAAGGTTTCGTGAGTATAAATCATTTCAGTAGCAGGTCGCAAGAAATATGTACCGGCTGAATGTATTTATGGTTGGAATCGCAAAAGAAAATGGAATGGCGCATTTGACAACTGCGGGATTTACTGCAACGCGAATACGCTCTCAGTATTCGTTAGAAAGTTGTAAATATAATTATAATATTAAGCGTGTAAATAAAAAACCGGCCAAGTGCGAGTCGGGCTCACTCACGAAGGGTTCCCATTACCTATAAAAACAGCAAAAAAATCAAGTTTGTTTTATGGGAGCCCCCTTAAATATTTATTCTTTTCTGTTTTTAGTATTTGGTGTTGTAGCGGCAAAAAAATACACCATCTATGAAAACTATCATATAGTTAGACAACTATCACGGTTCATAAGATATAGCCGGGTGACAGACGGAGGGACGGACAGTGAAGTCTTAGTAATAGGGACCTGTTTTACCCTTTGGGTACGGAATCTTAAAAAGGTGCGCATTTTCTTATATTGTTTAGTATAGGAAAAATTCAGTGAGAAAAAATTCAATTCTTTCCACGGCCAGCCTATCTATATCTTTAACAAAGATATTGTCTTCTAACACATCGATGAAATGGCGATTTCCCGTCATTTTTTACTTTAATTCTAATATTAATTTTTCACAAACAATGAACAAATCAGGGTTCCGTTAAATTGTACCTACATATCGGATTGACACTTGCAAAAGTAGACCTTACTAAATAGCGTGACTCGTTTTACGTCTAGAAACCTCTTAAATCATAATGCAAATGTTTTTATGCGACGTCTCCGTGACACAGCGCAGTTTTGCTACTGTTTTATTATTATTACATATGGAATTATAAATCCGCAACCCCGTAAACCAATCATTGTGTTTCATGTAAAAAAACCTTATTTCTTGAGAGCAAAGTTCAATATAGCCCACAAAGTGACTGCGGTTAAATGGCATATCGAGGTTTTCTTAATACTGAAAATAAAAGAAAACAGGCATGGTAAGGTTGTTTTTATCGCATTTAGGTTAAAGTAGTTTTATAAAAACATATAATAATGCTACATATTATGTAACGGTTTGACCACGTCGAGTTCTGTAGGTAAGTGGTGTTATGTTCCTGAGCCTGTACTCCGAACTTCGTATCGTGCCGTCCCTTTCACTCTCGCGTTATTCACTACATGAGTGAGAGGGACGACATGATATGAAGTTTTGATTTCGAATTTTGGAGTACCCTTCTGTTTGCGAGTGAGGTCACCATCAGACCTTCCATGGATGCGCTGTATTGTTAACTGCATTTGTCTCCGTAATTGTCAACACAACGAATTCGCAAATAAATAAAATTGGCAACGCGGTTGTGATTTTTTTACAGTCGCAACCGTCCACGGACTACGATGTTAGCTTATCACCAGGCAGGCCATATGCTAGCTTGCTATTGTTGTAATACGAAAAGAGAGTCCCAATTACATAATAAGACCTCCGTAATGCCTCAGGATAAATATACTCAATTTATATACGGTATGTAATGTACCTACTGGACTGTATTACCTATCTCTGCATCACCTACTTATGAATCGTCATGATTAGATTTGATTTTCGATACCCTAAGGTTGTCTGGAAGAAACCGCTCATTAGCGATAAGATCGCCTGTTGTTTGCTTCTACTATTTATGATTTTGTAGGTACTGTTTGTACTTTGTCCTTAAATTGAGGTGTGCAGTAAAGACTATTTGTATTATGTCCTTAAATTGAGGTGTGCAGTAAAGAGTATTTGTATTATGTCCTTAAATTGAGGTGTGCAGTAAAGAGTATTTATATTACGTATTTAAATTGAAGTGTGCAGTAAAAAGTATGTATTTGTATTGTGTCCTTAAATTGAGGTGTGCAGTAAAGAGTATTTATATTACGTATTTAAAATGAGGTGTGCAGTAAAGTGTATTTGTATGGTGTCCTTAAATTGAAGTGTGCAGTGAAGAGTGTTTGGAAAACATCCTGAGCAAACCGGTCTAATCGAAATAAATAGTTGGAAGATTAGATAGCAGTCGCTTTGCTGTCAAAGCGGACCCTGGACTCCTTAGGGTACAACCGCGAATATGCTATAGGAGGATGATGATGAACTGGTATTAACAAACAATTATTTGATGGATTTTTTGACCAGTGAGCAGCAGATGTAGGTACGGGGATCCCTCAGGGATCGGAGTCCGGTATTTTATCCAAACAGAAATACCGGTATTATTACGTTCTTTTTCGTTCTTTGGTTCATTATTTCATATCTGATGGGAGATTCGAATAATACGATGTTGTAACTTAAGTACATGATTCAATCCTACGTAAGGAACATAAAATAATCCAAAATAATCCGGGGTGTAAAAAAAATACCGGTATCGATTCCTGATAGGGCTCAAAATCATCTATCAATACAACGGTGTGTGGATCATTTTGAAAAAAAAAACTGTTATCGTGCATTCAATCCCTCTGCAAGTACACGCTATCGTGGAGCAAATAGATGCCTTAACATAGTTAATGTAAAAAAAAATACCTACGGAAACCGAAAGTCGATTCAGAAGCCGTAAATCACTACTCTCATTGGTTTTGCTTGCGACGATAGCTTTTTGTCCAATTTCGTATGCAGCACGTCTTTGTGTGCCAATTTATTTCGTTGTCTTTACATTAAAAAAAAAAACTATTGCGATGAATGATGTTTTTAAGGATCCATTGTATTAAGTCAACTCTAACTACATACAATACATTTTTAAGATACCAATTGGACTTTATTCAGATATCTAGAGATCTATCTCCTCAGAGACCTTATACATCTCTGAGGATATTTATTTATTAGATTTTATTATTTTTATGTTGACGCTTAGATATTACGATTAGTGTACCTTATAACTTTTTATGTTGACGCTTAGTGACCTTATACATTGCTAACAAATGTGGATTGTTATTTGACATGTAACACTACATTTAATTAATGACATTTTGTTTATTGTATTATACTTAATTGATGTAGATATATATTGACTTATAAAAGTGCCCTTGAGGCCTATTTGCAGAATAAATGTTTTAATTTTCTTTTTTGATTTTGATACATAGAAGAATACTTAATCAACTAAAATAATTTTAGAACTAACTTAAATCTAAAACAGGCCTTTGATGCATTGTATCGAGGATGCTGACGGAATCTCCTCGCTGTATCGCAATGCTGATACGTTGTGCGAGGAAGTCGCTAGCTCTTTGATACATTTTGCAATTCGCCGAAGGAATGTTCGAGGCCAATCAACGCTACGTGTGTTACGCTATAGCACGTTTATGTTTTCACTTATTTTAATAAAACAGTACCTGGGAAACCAGTTGTTTTGTTAGAACGAGACCAACCTAGATCAATTGTTCGCCGCCGAACCTGCCACCACCAGCAATTTTCATCGAAATTGTTAACGACGATTCTGAGATCCCCGAAACAAACAAATATAATAAAGTTTGCGATTACCAAAAAAAACTATGATATGTATTGAATTAGTGTACAAAATTAGGATTTCGAAATAGTACCTGAACCTAATAAAAGGAATTTATATGTAAAAATACCTAAATATTAATATATTGCTGTAAAAGGTGGGTAACACAGTGGTAAAAACTATTTTTCCATACAAATGGTGAGACATCTAAGGACCACTGGGTTACTCGATTTATGGATATTAGCTGTGATTAGTTAATTGCCAAAACTATCGGAAGTGATACTGCAATTAAATCTTTTTCTAAATAACAATATAAAAATATGAAGTGAGGGCCAAGTATTCCAAAATATGCATTAAAAAAAAAAGTGTCTGAAAATTATGTACATGAAAAAGTAGAATGGCCCATATAGGTATAATAAGATATGTCACTTGACTAAGAGCATTCCAACGTTTAATGTTTTTAGCTCCATTATACGCAGCTTTCAAAATGTCCAGATATCTAGACATAGGTATTAGTCAATATTGTCAATACATTAGTATTCCTTCACAAACACAACAGGGTCATTAACATACCCTCGTAGGGAGTCAAAGAAGTCATCCCGCTTATGAATATGTATGGGGGAATTTTTCCATTATCTTCCGCCGCTGCGGTGAATAAATTACAAACAAAATTTTCCCACTAAGTGTTTTACTACCCACTTATTGTTACAATTTTGGCTTAGCGCCGGAAGTGACAACTTGGGTAAAAGTGCTTTGATAGAGTAATGGGATGACATTTTGGGAACTATTTCGGGTCATTTTAGCTTCAGCCATGCCCACCGTTAAAGAGACATGCTTTTGACGACCGGTTTAGCGTAGTGAGTAGTGCACCTGCCTGTGAAGCTGACGGTCCTGGGTTCGAATCACGGTCAGGGCAAATATTTGTGTGATGAGCATGAATATTTGTTTCTGAGTCTTGGATGTTTTCTATGTATTTAAGTATTTATATCTATTAAATATATCGTCGTCTAGTACCCATAACACAAGCCTTCTTGAGCTTACTGTGGGGCTAGTTCGATTTGTGTAAGATTGTCCTCTAATATTTATTTATTATTTATGTTTTTCGCGGACGACAAATCGCGATGCTAAACTCTTCGGGAATGGGTTTTTTAGACAAATCTCGATATATCTGAATGTGTGCAGTTTTATTAAATTTCCTCTTGACAGAGTTCAGGTGAGGTGAAATACCATGATTTTAACTTAATTGTGTTTAATAATGCTTTGTTTTAGTAGGCTGAGTAAAAAAGGGAAAATAAAGACTCAAAGGACGATGACCATTTCTACCTAGGTATATTTTAATGATTACTGTAAATACATAAAAGAGGCATCCTTAATTATTAGAATTACGATTTTTGGCATAAATATGGGACTATATAATTAAAGCTAACGTTTATTTTTTAATATTTAATCATAATGAACGCATTTCCGGATTAAAATTAATGGTGACATTTTCAAACATTTTTATTTTGTGGAGTATTAATATAGGTTAGATTAGGTTAATGAAAGAGTGAAAGAAATGGGTACATATTTTTTTCTCTGTCTAAAATTTTAAGCGATCATTTTTCGGATATTGTCAGAAATACAGTCATGTAGTCAAGAATTATATATCTGAAAATCGATCGTTATTGTTTCCTCGTATGGGCAGAACAGCGTTTCAAAGAACGCGATATTTTTCGTTGCACGGCCTTAACGTTTTTGGCGTTTCTACTGCTGCCCATTCTTGATTCTCTAATATGTAGTGCCGTTTAGTTAGTTAAGGTTATTTATGTTATCTTTTGTTATTTTACTCTTTCGTTGATGAAAATTAAAATACCATAATATTGGAAGTAGTCAGAAAAAAAATGCAGAACGGACACAGCAGTCAGAAAAAAAACGGGGGGATCCAGAACAGACACTCATCATCCTCCTAGCGTTTCTCCTGGTCATACTATAAGGAGTCCGGGGTCCGATTCGATACCTAACGATTTGGCGTAGGCACTAGTTTTATGAAAGCGTCACCTGACTTTCCAATCCAGCGGGGAAACCAGATTATGTCAGGATATTTTTCTTCACTGATATTCGTAGGCATAAGTTTTTTTCCAAGCCGGGATGGAACCCGCGACCTCAAGATTGAAATTGCATACAATGCTGCTCTCTTGCTCAACTGGCTCTCCATCGAGTACATTGAATATAATTATGTATTCATTGACAAAACCGCAAAATATTAAATCCACTATGCGAATATCCGCAAAGCACACACACTGACGCATCATCCTTCATACTAGTATTTAAAATACGTAAAAATGGTGGAACGGATAATTATGACTCGTTGTTATAATGAAAGGATACTTTTTATCACGATTTTTTTTTAATACATCGCCGGTGGCAAACAAGCTTACGGTCTAAAGGAGTCACGTACGCGTTGCCGACCCTTTATAAAATTTGAGGATGCACTGTGTTGACAACAGAAGGGACAAATTTAGGTCCCTCGCTTTCAACACAGTGCATCCTCGGGAGCTCTGGCAACCTTGCTCACCTCCAGTGCCTTTACCATGAGTTTGCATGACCGTACTCGCTAGCGACTGCGTAAACGATTTAGTATGCCCATTTTTAGTTCTATTGCGTAACCACCAGAGGTAACGCTGTATTTTTGCTCATACATTTTTTTAAGCAGACGCTAGCGAGTACGGTCATGTAAACTCATGGTAAAGGTACAGGAACACAACACTACATACTTGTATAGTAGTTGTAATCATCCCTCGAAGGGATACAATAGGGAGTGGAACTTCACAAGGACGAAGTTAGTATGTAATATTAAAAACCATTGTAAAACCGAAAAGGTTCACTAAAGTTGTCATACGGGTTTACTTGAGCTTGAAGAGTTTACTTAGGCCCCCTGATAAATAGTTATCTGTATTTAGACGATCCCAAAAATCCTCTATTTATACAAGGCAAAGGGTTTGACCAGAATGTTTACATTCGTGCGATCAAGAAGATATTCTCCATCTGTTACTTATGAAAACAAACCTTATTATCTGGCTATAAAGTTCTAATTTGAGTGCGCAGAAAGCAAGACACAACGAAGCTATTCGATTTGTTGGTGGCTAACTTTGCAGTGGTGGGATTAATGTATCTCGTTTAATCATGTTATTCGGAATATAACCTTATCCAGTGTATTTAAAGTCTAATCTCTAAAGGAGCATGGGAGCGTAATACGGCCTTGTGAAAGTATTTGTAGATAGTTACAAAGTTCTCGGTTTGGTTTCCGAAGGTCCGAAGTTTGGTTGCTTTATTAATATGTTTACTCTAAGATTTAGGGCCAATTCTATTTATGATGACGTAATTGGTTAATAAAGGGTGTAGGTACTTAACCCAGTTTGATACCGGACATGAAACACGATGTTATAACGGACTAGTCAATTTATGACAATATTTTCTCTCTTATTAAAAGTGAACCCGACCTGTTCTTGATTGATTATTATCATTTTTGTACATAATTGGTATTTTTTTTAGAATGAAGGAAAAATTTAAAAATTTAGGCACCGAGCAAGATTCGAACCTGCGACCTCCCGGCACTTGCGGCCAGTCGCTCTAGCCAACTGAGCTATAGGTGCAATCGCTACCCAGTTCCAAATTCATCAACCGTTCCTTCGTATTAAGCAGTACCGCTGCTAACGTAAACCTGTACCTGTACGCCTCCCTCAAGGCGTTTATATAAAAAATAATTGGTAATGTATTTTTAATTGCAAATAATTGTATATTATTTCCATTACTTAAGTCCTTTTTTGGGGTTCAAGCATGTGGCAGAGCTACCAATGAATTATTCGGAACTTATAATTTAAATTAACATTAGAAGAGTTATCAGAAATTTATATAGTTTTAATCGACTACAAACGAAACCTTCAGTTCTCAAATCACGCTATAGAGGGCTCTCCTAATTATATATCAATTAAAGACACAACAAAAATAACAGAAAAACACGTCCCTTTCCTAAGAAAAACAAATCACTCATTTAATCTCGAAAATACCAGCATTAGCCGACCAAAACGCTCCCCTAACGCGAGAGGAGGAAATTATTATAAATCTTCATGATATTACCATAGAGCAACTTAGGAACTTTGCTCTTTCGCGAGTCGACGAAAGTGGACGGTAACTCATCCAGCCTACCGAGTACTCGGGGTTTGAGAGTCATTCTCGCTTTACAAGTGCTTGCGAGTTTACGAAGTAGCGCAGCGGTAGTTTATTTGGTTGGGGTTTGGATTTTTCTGTACAGCTTTCGGGTTAGCTAAGAAAATACAAAAATATTACATTATATTCATTTCTGTTAAGCTTTTTAGGGTTCCGTACCAAAATGGTAAAAACTTTGTCTGTGTCTGTCACATCTCTAAATATCTCAAGAACTACTTATGCTGTCGATTTGAAATTTGGAATAGTTATAAAGAAGGCTAACCTAGATACATAGAACATGACTTTTTTAATATTTTTTTAATAGCTGGTTCAAAATTACATAGAAAAAAATTGAAATTATTACATAATATCGAAATCAATGTATATTTTACAAGAAAAGTGTAACTATAGCTCCATCTAGTTTTTCTTTTTTTTTATCGTCAAATAACATTTCTATACTAAGTTTGTAATTTAATCACCTTCCTACGAGATTATGCTAAAAGTACCTTCTTTCAGATAAAAACAATTGAAATCGATTCACGTGATAAAGAATTATCCTTGAAAAAGCACCATACATACTAAGTAATTCAGTCGCTTTAATTTATAACAGAAGTCGTCGATAGATAAGCGCTGTACCCATGGCGTTCAATTCCTACACCATGTTGTTGAGATTTTCCTAATTTAATGGGGTTGGAACCGGTACACATCTGTATACGGAACCCTCGATGCGCGAGTCCGACTCGCACTTGACCGGATTTGTTTTATACTTGAACTAACTTAACTTTAACATCTTCATCATCATTCGCTTCCCTAGCATGTTGTTTTCTTTCATACATCTCTGTCACTCGTTACCTACGAGTATCTCTTCATTCACATCCCTCGTCCTATTCATATTTTCTCTCACAAAAATCCAACTCGCGTAGGACTAAGCTTAACATACATACAATCATAGTGAATAATCATTCACTTCGAGTGGGATTGGACCGCGGGAGGTCGTTCTCTGCATTCCGTGCATCGCCAATTGAACTATCATCGAGATCCACCGAAATGACAAAACCTTCTAATTACGCCTTCGGGAGCGTAACGCCATCTACCGGGAAGCTGTTATAACTTCTTGGTAAGCATCAATGCCTCCATTTTAAGCTCTATTCTAATCATTCACATACGTAGTGGATGCAATAGAAAGTTCTAAGGACACGTCCTATGCTGAAAAGAAGCGGATAAGTGAAGTTTTCTGCAGATGACGTGAGGAAGGCATCATTTTCCTGGTGATACTTGGCGAGAAATTAAGCACAACTTATCGCCGTAACAAATTATTGGTTGTTGATTTTTGTTTTTATTTTCACTTTTGCAACTGCAAGCCAAAATATGTAAATATTTTAAATACTACGGTTTTGGCAAACAACAAGCACACGACTCGTGACATAGCAAGCAGACACCGTAGCCTTTAGTCCTACGCTCGCGACTCCAGAAAAATCACAAGAGCTTTATCGATTTTTTATTCATTTAAGGATTTGTGGCGCAAGTACATATCATTATCGCTGACAAACCCGCTAGTTGGTTATCAAGTAATATGTCAAACTCACGTTAGGTAGTCGACTTTTAATTTTTAATGTGCAAAACGACATTTAATTTTAAATCTACCTTATGCACGCTCGAAAACCATACGTAAATCACTCCTGCGCATGTTATTTAGTGGAATAGCAAAAAAATGTTTTAAAAATCCGTTCCCTAGTAAGGGTTTTGAGTAATGTACGTCACCAACTATTTCGGCGGTGTGAGAAATAGCACAATCCAGCCCTTATAGGGGGGCCCAGTTAGACTATTCACAACTCAATTCTCCTCACCTTACAGTCACCCATTATCTTGACGCCGGGATTCGCATTAACAACGCGTAGTCTTTGACCTGACTTATTTTGGTTCCCCGGTCAGGAAAACGTCGTGAATGACAGCCCAGGTACGGATGACACACTGACTTGCCCGCGGTCGCGTGACTTGTTCCAAGTCGAATGTTGCCGAATGAAATACTCGAAAAGTTTCGTGATAGGGTTTCAATCGATTTGTGCGTGAAATGAAAGACGTTGAGTCGTTGTTGTTTAAGTTATTATTCTAGATAAAAAGTAGGTGATCATTTTGTAAAAAGCTTAGGTGAATCTCCGGCGTTTGGAACGCTTTTTCTTATCGTTATTGTAACCGCGAAAAAGACAGACTCAGGACCGATATATATTAGTTAACTGGAGGTTATGGTGAAGGTTACGGTATCCATAGGTCGCTGGTTCAGATCCGGATCGAAGGACCAGTATTTGGGACCTAGGTTCCTTTCTAGGTAAATCGAGATTGGCCTAGGTGGATTTTCAATGAAGATTGTTATTATAAATCGGATTTATTCGGAATACAAAAATCAAATTTGGCAGACAGATGTTCGTTCGTTACGAGTTTTAAATGGTGATTGTCGTTGACAACTGTTGACGACCGTTAGTTGCCGCGCGTCGCAGATCTTCGAATTTCGGGTATTTTCGGAGACAAATGGCCGCCGGTGACGTCATATTGGATGCGTTCTGAACAGTTATCATTCTCTTTAGCCCACTTCACAAAAGGAGGAGCTTCTATGTTCCACTATACGTATTTTTAAATATTTAAAGCGACGACAAAGATGCAAATAAAATGGTTTAAAACCGCTGAATCTTCATCCTCATCAGTGTATATTATGTTTTTTTTATTTGATGACTGCGAGTAATCTGAATTTATTATATATTGCGTTAAACCAGTCTTTATTTCATATCCGAATAATATTATAAACATGAAAGTTTGTGTGGATGGACGTACGTTCCTCTTAATCATGTTATCCAAATTAATGAAATAATTATTTTAAATATAAATCTGACACGCCATAGTAAACAATTAAATACAAATCGTTTATGAACGAGAACAAATCGTACGTCAAAACTTCGTATCGTGCCATCCCTTTCATTCATATAGTGTATAACACGAGAGTTTCGAAGTAGGCCCTCAGCTATCTCACGTCAAAAAAAAACAAAATATCACATATTGATCCCGCCCCGTCAAGTTAGGAAGTTGCCTTAGTTTGACTTCGTTGGCGTTGGCGAAATGGGTCACGAACATTATCCCCCAGGGGATTAATCCTAATTTGCAAATATTTTCTCTCACATTTTGAAACCTGTCAATAAATGGAAATATTTAAAACTCATTTTAAACTCTCGCGCTTTTGTATATACAATTATACACTTAACACGTTCCGTATCCGGGTGCCCCAAATGCGGGGTCACGCACATTTTTTTCAGGAGTCTATGCTCCTACCATGGATTGACGTTCCCATACTGAATTGCGCAAGTTGGAATTGTGACATTGTCAGATCGTTTTGTATGGGTACAGGGAACGTGTTAAAAAATTTACCTTTATTACCGACGCTTCGATACGGGTTGCATCAGTCATGTTCGCGGTAGAAATGTCGTCTCAGCAACTTCCTAAATAGTTTTAGCCTATCTACATATACGATACTATAATTGCTCCACTGACAAGAGCCTGGCTCTTATATTAATAATGATGATGATATATATGATGGGGTCTTTTCCAAAAAATATGAAACTGAAATCGCAAAAGATACAAGGCTATTAGGGTGGGTCGAAAATCACGAATTTCGGAGTACCGTAAGTACCGGAGTAACATCGATCTTTGGTGGCTGTGCGGAGGTTAAAAGTCTAAATCTAGATTTGTTTTATTATTTTTCCTGTAATCTACAGAATACACAGCAACTTTTGAGCCCTATTACATTACGATACTCCAAAATTCGTGAATTTCGACCCACTCAGGTTATAATGCGTTACGACAAAATCCATAGCTACTATTGCAAATATATCCAGAACACGAGGAAACCGGCTCTTAACAAAATAAACCCTCTTGCAGCCAAAGCCAACGTTACTCGCTTTTGTCGAAACAAATCCAATACAAAATACGGGAAACACATGACATGAACGTTAAGCGCGAGTTTTAGTTGGTTGAAAGCGAGTTCCTGTGGCTCCAAAAATTTTGACAGAGGCACAAAATTCAGCATATTCCAACGGGTTTAACACGCTTGCAACTGGTTGATTCGTTTTTTTTTTTGAACCTGACTGTGGCTTTATAGGCCGGGCCCAATAAAGCGATAGGAGTGCGCGGTTGGAGAGTAGCCTGGGGAAAATCCAGGGGAAAACCTCCGGCACGACCACGCGTGTGGTTTGGAACACTGGAATACTCTAAGAGTTGGCGCTCCAGTGAGATTGGTTGAGCGGTTTCAACCGAATCTGAGGTGTGAGTGGAATCGGTTGATTCGTTGATTTAGGTGTTGTGTTGGTAGTGAGTTAGATCACGAAAACTGCAGAGGATGTCTACTATTCCTAGGTGGTATGCTATTCGGGAATCAGAAGCTTATTAACTATACTAATCTACCTTTTTTATGCGAAGTTTTCTACATGGAAGAAAAAATATCCACCGATATCAAAATAATATTTATATTGTGTGAGAAAGGTAACGCAAACAAAAGACAAGCAATCGTGGAGATCACTCAATTCAAAAATACATGATTTTTTTGATTTTCTTTTTCATTGCATCGACACGAAAAGCTAATAAACGAGACCGAAGACCCCGTCCAACGGTACCCTAAAAATAAACATTTCTCGATCAAAAAAGTGAACGAAGCGTTGACAGAACTAGGAAAATATTGTTCGTGAATCGGCGCTTTTACCCTTTGTGGGGAGCTGTTACCAAGGAAGGTCGTATGTAACATTTGAAGTCGTGTAATATTACGTTGTTTTGAAAGTAACATGGTTTTTGGGAATGGAAGCGGGAGGCTGGGGTATCAGCAAACACGTACGAGTGGGTTATTTTATTAGTTGAGTTATTCCGATTCAATGATCGGTGAGAGGAACTTGGGAATTATTATGTTTATTTTATTTGTTCTGCCTTGTATTGTCACCCGCGTATCTTTCTATATGGGAATATAGAAAGATACGTTATTTGTGAATATTCTAATTTCCGTGGCCATTTTGACGCTGATTTGCACTCTCATTTCCCTGGATCACTTTGTTGCTTTATTTTTCAGTTGCGGCTATTACCTACTTGCAATTCTGTTTCCTTGGAACGGAACTTAGAAAAATAACCGTCTGTGGAGTCTACTTTATTTAAACTACCATTCCTTACGAGTTACGACGCGAGTAAAGCTACTAGAAAATTCCGTTACCCATAACTCCAACCTTCTATTCCTTACGTTTTTATTTAAACTTCAATATGGAACCTTACCCACTTCACCTCAAAGTTGTTTCTGCGAACGCTCGTCTATCTTACATAATAGCTTGCAAACGTTGCCAATCTGGATCCATTTTATAAAAAACTTGCACAAGGTCTTATGTTGTTGCTACGCCTTACTTCCAAATAAGACCTTAAAATCTAGGATACAAGGTCCTCTTTGCTTTTGTTCATCTATGTGAGGTAAGTGTCCGTGTAGGTAACCGGCGTCACGTGGTATTAAAGGGAACCGCGCGAGATAAATTCCG
The DNA here is from genome assembly GCA_963556455.1 of Epiblema foenella. Classification (NCBI taxonomy): domain Eukaryota; kingdom Metazoa; phylum Arthropoda; class Insecta; order Lepidoptera; family Tortricidae; genus Epiblema; species Epiblema foenella. Next base: position 5,753,073 of record OY747105.1, read on the forward strand.
TCGCTCCATTAACGCCACTGTTGACAGTTCACCATCGCTCAGCATCGCAATACACGCCAGTGTGCGCGTACCCTAATACTCTCGCGGTAGTCATTTTGATTAAAAACCGTCTTCTTGACTATTCTAAGGGTTCACGAAATTTGTAGCGTAGCATTAACAAAATTAGCTTAAACCTGTGTACAATATTTTTCATATATCTAATTTATTATAAACTAACGACCCGCCCCGGCTTCGCAAAGGTGCACTATTTAATGGATGTTATTATACATATAAACCTTCCTCTTCAATCACTCTATCTATTAAAAAAACCGCATCAAAATCCGTTGCGTAATTTTAATAGGGATATAGGGAGGGACAGAGAAAGCGACTTTGTTTTATACCATGTAGTGAAGATGAAATGTAGTTAGCTGCAATTAATCATGAATATATTATGTATAACAAATATTGAAATAAAATTTATATCACGCGTAGTAAAAGGATGCTAGTTATGATTATTAGATTACAAAGAAGTTAGTAATGTAATAATTATTTTTTACACCTATTTGTTTTAAACAAATCTAACTCTCCTTGTAAGGCATATTTTTAGGACATTTTTATAAAAAGCACAAAGTCCTGCGTTTTTGGGATTAAAATTTTTTAACTAGAGTTAATTCTTACTTTTTTATGACATTAGGTCGTAATTACAATCATCTTAAGAAATCCTTGAGCCTTATGAGGCTACTAAGTAAAAACATCTAAAGTAGTAAAAATGACAAAAATAAAGTAGTTATATAATAGACTCATAGTTATTATTGCGTACGCTGTCAAAGTAACCCTCATTCGTTCCAACTAAGCTTTGTTGGCGTGTGAGTGACATTTTTGTGCGATGATCAAAGGGTTAATGGAAACGACACATAAATAGTAACCCATAAAACTTAACAAACCTCTGCTAACTAAAATGTCTCTTGTCACTGTCTCACAAGCACGTGTGTCAAAGTGATAAGGACAAACGAACTTTAGCGGCTAGTTAACTAATATAGGTTTGATAGACGTTTATGAATACGGGGGTAAGTGTCCAGCTTGTTTTTATAGTTGTATCGAAGCGTAAACATACGTTTATAATAATAAAGTCATACCATACCGCCGTTTTAACTAGCAATGCACCGAAAAATTTCCAAAGTTGTGAATTTTTTCCTATGGAAAGTTCTCAGAACTTATATTTTACAGTAAAAATATGTCAAAAACTCGCTGGATACGTGTATTCAGTTGTTACAATTGTCTAAATAAGAATTTATGAACGTATAGTACGTCTTGTCAGATTTTTTTTCAATGGAAACTTACTTTAAAATTACCTGAGTTTATTTAACGTTGAGAGAGTTCTTGTTTTGACATTGCTAGTCCCAACTAGGAAGCTTTATATTGATTAATTCTAGCCAGGGATCGTTACCGGTATTCTTACTACCGGTTTTAAATAAGGTATAACCGGCTATAATTGCATTTCGCTATTTATATCGCTAACGCTCTGATTAGCGATATAATCAAAACCGATATTCAAATATATTAGCGGTTTCGCCAATTGACAACAATACCTCTATTTGACACCTTACCCATAAAATCCATTACCGCTTTAATTGACATCTTACCTTTCAAGTGCAATAAATAGCGGTATTGAATACAGGTATTTAATATCGTATTTAGTCTATACATAGAGGTATATATAAAAGCGGAATGACAGCAATACCTCTAATTAGAATATAGGTATTCTTTTATTAGCGGTAATAGTTTGTCAATTTCTATACAGGTATTAAATAAAACCGGTTTTACAATCCCTGATTCTAGCAAGTATAAGAAGTACAAACATTAGTGATTTCTCTGGCGTCTGGCGTTGACTAAGTAACCGCTGCGGGCACCAAGACGTGGGTGAAGCGCCCATTACCTAACGTCTTGTCCCTTTGTTCCACGCGAACCCATATCTCAGACTACTACTAGAATTATACAGTTTTATTTATCCCTGGGTTGCAAACTCAGTTTTTATAATCTTATCTTATCTTATCTTATTTAGATGAGGGCCCTAGCGGATGCACTTCGACCCAGTGGGATCTTTTGTGCAATTGCCCCCTCCTTTATGCCTACTCCAAGCTGCTCTCCAGCATTTCCACAAACCGAATGATGGAGTTCAGCGGGAGTACTCTAAATTCCTTTGGTTCAGGGTAACCATTGCCAAAGTCATTGATTTCAGTTTTTATAATACTATATTATTGTTCACAAGTTTTTAAAACAGTTTGTGTTATTTTCATGAATTGTGGTTATCATACAAAGTATAAATGGGTCATACGTGGATTTAGGTTCGCGTTTTTTCTGTGGACATAAAAGTTAAGGGCTACAAAGCTTAATTTTGGATTGGACCAGTAACCCGCATAAACAGTGTCGCCGTTTCTATAAATCCCTGTAATAGAAACATAAGCCGTTAATTATTGACCACAGGAGGGACGACGTTTGTTTTTTCAACTAAGTATGACCCAAATAATCTTTGTTAGAAAACGTACACCCTTACTTTTATTGTTCAGTGGATGCTTCAGTCTCTTCAAACTTATAATCATAATTATGGTTAAATTTAACTAAGAATCCCTAAAATTATACGACAACGCTAATCTTGAAGCCGTGTCCGTGTTTCTACTGTCTGTTTACGTTTAAATCTCTGGATATCTGTGAAGCACTTAGTTTCGCAAATACGTATTTTTACTTTTTTTTATAGTGTACCTATATAGTGTATTTAGCACAATTACATTTTAAGGAAACTGTAGATCTTATGTTAACTACATGCATTTCTGTAGGTACACATTTTTTTTATATGACCGTTTGGTTTCTTTCAATAAATAAATAAATAAATTTACTAATCGATAATATGCCGACATATTTCCGCTATAGCTCAAATAAAATCGCACAACATTTATTCGACTCCACAACACTTGGTTTTGGTTTTTAGCGAAAACAAAGGGAATTTAAATTCAACTTAGACGATATATCGTACAGCGCCATCTATTGTCGTCTGGCGTAATGGCAGCGCCGTAGATCCCACTTTACTAACACTTCTAGGGCAATGCTTTTAGGGGTTTCATGAATCTAACACGTCAGTTGTATTTTCTAGTCAGTTGCCAACTGAAAACGTGGCATAGTTATGAAAATTTTAGGAAAATTTAAAGGTCGTTATTAGTTAAGAACTCTCAACCTATTTAGGCTATTCTCTGTTAATTGACACGTACTTGTCTTGACATTTTTTGTTATTGTCTACTTACAGGACTATTGCGGTCTAATATCATAGATTTTAAGTGTATTTTTTGAACTTTTCATTATGAAATATCATTTCATACATCATTTCCAAATCGATTATTTTCCAGCTTTAATATTTTATTTCCACTATTAATTCTATTACACACATTAAAAGGACTTAAAACTTTCATAAAAATACTCGTATCTGTATTTCTCTAATGAGTTTATTGATAACAACAATTCTTTTGTTTAATTTTTATTGGTATTATCATGATTTTAATTAAAACATTTTCAAAATTTTAGGTCTCGTATTTGTTAATATGGTTAGTGGTTTTAGGCTTTTAAACTTTTAGGGAACACAGATGGTGAGTTCACACCATTCACGGGTGTACATCCCAAACTTGTGACCTGGGAATATATATAAAACTTTTGTACGCTTTCATTTTATTTTCTTCTTCTGAGGTCCCAGAATGTTTCGTTTCTACATTTTTATACCTACAATTTTATAATTATAGCCGTTCCAACTTTCACACTTAACCTGTGGCCTCCTAACTTAAAAATATATATTTTTTAATTCTTACCTTCTATTTTATGAGCATAGAGGATCCAGGTATTTACTTATTGTTAAAAGTATAGTGTATAAAAAGAAATTTACACGTGGCACTTGAGAGTCGATGCGAAATCATGAACTATAAAGACAATACTTTAACCAATCAACATATGTCTTTCCATTCTGAATTTAAAAAAAGATACCTAAAAAATGAAATCAATAAAAAAAATCTAAAGTTTAATGACATGAAACCATTCATTTCAATCTATCTTTTCAGATCTAGGATATTTCATGTCGCCTAGAGCATTCACAAAAAATTCGTAGATTAATCTAGAAAAATCTCAGCTGAAAAAGTTTAGTTACTAATCCCAAAGATGATCGAGACCATGCTTAGAAAACATTTTAATAACGTTTTTTCTACATTTACTTGAAACTGATGAAGATAAACGAAGTGTCAAAATGATGATCAATCAATGCAAGAAGTTTTATAATAAGTCCGATCCGAAATTAATGATCACAGTGTATAAACCTGTAAGTTTCAGACATAGTGAACTATAATAAAAGGGTCACTCACGTCTTTAAGGTGAATATCGCTCGACAACATCGAGCAGCTGTCGCGGTTGGTTCTCGTGATTAAGGGTAACGTATTGGTACGAAACATGTCAAGTGATATTCGACCTTAAAGACGTGAGTGATCCGTTTATTATATTTCAATATGATCACAGGGCTCAATGAATTCGCATTTAAACTGTACAAAATAATTCGGAATTTCAACCCACACCTTTGGCATTCCGTCTTAACCGTCAACCCACTTCTTGTGGCTCACCGCCATTTTAACCCCCTTATTCATACTCGTAAGACTTAACAACAAACCTCAGCTGACAAAATGTGTTTTGTCCTTTTCGCACAAAGATAAAGGTTAAATAGATAGATAAGGACAAACGAATTACAGCGGCAATTTAACTAAAATAGGTGTGATTAGCGATTAGGAATAAGCTTGTACAGCGATAATTAAAATTAAGAAGCCTGGAATCAATGTGCCGAGCTTTTGTGTATTGCGTCTATACATTTGGGTACATTAAATGAGAGCAAAAATGGATTTTTATTTATTATTATTATTATTGATTCGTTGTGAGCCTTCTACGCCACCTCGACCAGATATTTGTCTATTACGGTAGCTCTTAAAGTTCTTTGCTTATACCCGTTGCCTCCAAGAATTTACAGACTCTTCAGACCGCAATCTGTTGTATCTCCTCTGGATGATGTGCCTCCCTAGGTAAATACTTCTTTTGCACATAAGTGGTCCACAGGAGTAGAGGACTTGGACGGCAGTTTCCTCCGACTCCTGCATACTGCACTTTGATCTATACCCATTGTGTACTTAAGGTGTTTGTTTATTTTGCAGTGACCAGTGAGTATGGTCGTCACTGCGCAGGTTTTGTGTCTTTTGAGTTGTAGTAACTCTTTAGAAAACTTGGCATTATAGCCTTATATTAGCGCCTTTTGTACACTTCCATAGCTTCCGATTTATTGCTTAGTAGAGAGCTTAATTTCCGTTTCGTTATGCCACAGAAAGGTTCTGGGCCGATGAGGGGTGTATCTGTGTGTGTATCCTTTCTGGCGAGTTTGTCTGCTACATCGTTCCCGTCAATATCGGAGTGACCCGTGAAATGAATTTTTAGTCTACATTGAACCCTTATTATTGGAAAACGGGACTTAATCGCGTGCAATACTAATTTATTTACCTTTTTCAAGGGTTGCCCGACGTTTCACGCCTCAGCTCGCGACCACGGATGTTGTGAACACACATGGATACATTCGAAACGTCGGGCAAACCTTGAAAAATATAAATAAATTAGTATTTCACACGATTGAGTCCTGCGGGGTAATTACGTAACTTTTTTACTACTTTATGCCTCAAAATTAACAGTAAAATCTATCTACCGTTAGTACATAAAGTTACGTGATTCGCCTGCTGTTTTCCAATAATAATGTGTGAAAATCGTGTACATTGAAATCTGATACTAAACATTCCAAAATGTAATAAAGATTCACTTTGATTGAAGAGATGTATGGAAGTGATTGAAGCAAAAGAAGTGTGTATAAGGCGGTATTTGGCGTTTTCTGGTCTCTGCCTACCCCAATGGGCTACGGGGGTGAGTATATGTACATATGTGTGATTGAAAATTATTATTTTGGTACGAGACGCTTTTATTTGATAAAAATCGTAAATCGAATCCCGTTTCTAACTTTATACCTACTGAAGAATCAAAGACGCCGGGACCAAATTGCAGGATTATTAAATAACGTTTTCGATTCGTACTGACGTCATGAGAAATCCGCAATGAGACAGAGAGATTAAAAATCTGAAATCAATCGTTCGCAAAAAACGGCCGCTGACACCTCATTTTTCAATAACCCGTCTTAATTCTCCGTGATAACGGCATAACTCCACAAAGGTCGCTTCCAAGAATGCCCATTCAAATTGCGATGTGAAAAATGTCCTTTTACACAAATAATGTTAAGGCGAGAGACGTAATCTGGATCATTCCTGAGTCTACCGTAAGAACCACGAAATAATGCGACGCATATTTATATGTCTTCCCATTTTATATGGAAAAGCGATGTTATGATGTTAAAGTAAATTCGAAAATGTGTTGCGGTTCTTGCGATATGGTGTGATGAAATGTGTTGTAATTTAAAAACATACGGTTAAAAAAAACGGCTGCGGTTAAAAATATGACCATTTCAATTAAATTTCTGTTTTATACAGAGATATACAAGATACCCTATGAATAGTATCTGGGATACTAAATACAAGATACTAATAAAATAACTATTTGAGATAAGATAATCCTGGGAATAGTATCTGAAATACTAGATACAAAATACATACCCAACTTCTCAATACTTTTAAAGATAAAATACTTTTTATAGTAGTTTTTGAAAGTCTGAAGTCGTGTGTGTAAGAAAGGAAAAATAAATAATGATGGTGGAGGGCTCTAGAGGCCGCTAACTGGTTAAGCCAATTTGGTTCACACAAGAAATTATCGTTAAAAATTTACTTACTAACGACCAGGCCTACTTGTGCGGAACGCGGACCGACAACGCGACGAAGAATAGTCTCTGTGTAACAACCAACCCTAGTCGGGTATGAAACGGACTCACATTATGACGTCGTGTGATGACGACTTCGTCCTGAAGTCAGGCTGAAAGGCTGCCGATGCAATACCGAGAGGCGTCGTGAGGGAAGCCAACGAGAAGCTTGCTCTAAATTTTCCCGTCCTCACGCGGCCTTGGCATGGCACGACGGCTGAGCTACCTCGTCGGACTCGCTCCGTGAAACATCTTAGGGCCACGGAGACGTGGTTTCGCGCTAGCACGGGGCATTGAAGGGGCTACTGAGGCCCTGGGGTCGTGCGGCGACATAGGTAGGCCTGCGCCGACACTGGTGATCCATGCCGAGGACTCGTAGGATACATAAACGACCACCGCACCAAAAACTACTCGCGTACATGTACGCAGCGAAAACGTTCGCGCTCACACTCGCACTCGTAAGTCTCGTAACTCAAACATCGCGCCTTTGGTTGACCAGAAAGGAATCTCCTCAAAAGGATCAATATCCGCTTTTTTCGACTTTACATTAATTAACCCGTCGATGAGAAAGGCTATGTTAAGATTATAGGTACTACTGTTAAATCACTCAAAGAATTTGTAAATCGCGACCCATTAGATTATGCTCAATTCATAGCAATTAAAAATATTGTACGACCACGCGTACAAAATTATGTAGAAAATCAAAGATTTACTTTGAACTCTTCCTGATCCACGGATAGTTCTAAATTCAAAAATTCAAAATGATACTCTGGTTCGCAGTAGGTTGAACGCCGGTAGAAACAGGAACCACCCTATAACGTCAAGCGGAAGTTTCGATCGCGTCTAATCCTCCCAGTGATTTTATTTGATTACGAACCCCGGACCGAGCGTTTTGACGGAAATCCCCCGGGGACTGATAATTTATTTAAATTTAAAAAGATTATTTTTAAAACGAGAAAATCAACTGAACGACGGCAGCTTGAGGAGAAAAAAGATGCCGGCGAATTTCTGTGTCGCGAAAATCTAATTATTCAATTTACGCAATCAACTTTCGAGAGAACCTACTAGAGTCTCTATTCAATTTATTGCAATAAATTCGAATACATTTTATACAGAATAACAAGTCTTAATACAAAATATACAAACATGATTTTATTCATGATACTGAAGCACTTTTATTATGGGACAAACCTTGTACGGGCGACAAAAAAAAAATTCTGTTTCATAGGAAATGGTGTTCAATCGACTAATCAAAATGAATAAAGAAGCAGTATTTTTGGCATGGACTAAGTAGGTCTCATAGTACTACGTAGTAACTGTTTCGTAATCATCGATAGAATCCGATTGTAGTTTACGTGTGGAGAGTTTGTATTGTCACTTTTGAACTTTTGCGTGTAAAAAGAGTTCGTGAGATATTCCTACTCGATTTAAAATTCACGCTTATTCAAAAAGTCAGTGTCCAATGCTAATTCACCATTTGTGACTTTTTGGAGAATTTTTTTTGAATTAAACATTAGTTTTATTGGCAATATGAAACCAATGTCCTCTAGTGCGTCCTCGGGAGCTCTCGTGGCCCAGCGGTGCCCGCGTACCGCGTGCGGTCAACGACGGCCCAGGTCAGTTCTTGGATGGGTGACGGCTTTGAGTGGTTATTAACTGAGCGCTCCCGTACTTTGAAAGGCACGTTAAGCCGTTAATCACGGCTGCTGTCTATGATAGCAGTCGTTATCAAATCAAATCAAATCAAAACATTTATTCTGCAAATAGGCCTCAAGGGCACTTTTACAATAAGTTAAGCCAAGTTAGAGGCCTCCGGGCGGCTTGAGGACGTCTAGCAGTCAATGACTCACTTGACAAGGTGGGGTCGAATGCACCACGTCCGTAGGGAGTACCCGCCCAGGGGTCACGTGTAAACCACGTGGCCTGACCCCTGGGTGGTGCTAAACGGTGCAACAAAATTGCCATACGATAGATAAATAAAATAAAGATCATCGAAGGCTCTGGCGACCTTACTCGTATTACCTATATTTTGACCCCAAGATTCGTAACTTCTCTTAATCTCTAATATCGCGTATCTATCTAACATCGCGTACTCTTTATTTTATCCCCTTGGATTTTATGTAGTAGCAGTAGAACTTGAATTTGTTACATCGCATATATATTTCAAGTACATTATAACCTCTTACAAATCCAGATTAAAAGAAAAAAAAGGACGAACGTAACCTTCAGACAAGCCTTTAATATCAAATATCACATTTCATATTTAACTTACCAACTCGAAAACCTTGTACCTAACATGGGAGAAAAAATTCTCATGCGTCCCGGAATTTGCATTGCTAATGCGAGGGTACCGCCGGTGTTTTGTGGTGTCACATGCCGCTTGATAACTGTGTTTTATAGCTGAGAGAATATAATCAAGAGTTCTACGAATATTTCTGTTCCAATTCTTGGGTCGCGTACGCGGTTATTAACTTTGAATGTCGAGAACGCAGTTTTATATGACAATTATTTTTACTGTTTTACGGTTTATGAGAATAAGAAATAGAGTTTTCATGAAGTTATTGTGAAAGTTTCGTTTAATGAGTTTCAATGTGGTTTTTATTGTTTTAAATATATCATTATAAGTTACTAGCGACCCGCCCCGGCTTCGCACGGGTGCACTATTTAATGGATGTTATTATACATATAAACCTTCCTCTTCAATCACTCTATCTATTAAAGAAAACCGCATCAAAATCCGTTGCGTAGTTCTAAAGATTTAAACATACATAGGGATGTAGGGATATAGGGACAGAGAAAGCGACTTTGTTTTATACTATGTAGTGATAAGCATACGTATATAATTTAATTGTACTCTGCCTACACCTTTTGGAAATACAGGCGTGGGTTTATGTTATATATATACAACTTATACTCCTTATACTTGTTGGTAACGGACAGACAACCAAGCACCTAGTAAAATTTTCAGAGTTGTTTAAAGCAATTCATTTTTCGTCTGTGATCATTAGGCAAAGTTTAAAAAAAGTTAACGATTTTGCAAAGAACATTTTGCAAATTTGAAGAGTTCCAAATTTTCGTTTTCCAGTTCAGCGAGCCAGCCAGAGGAATACTTAAAGTCCTTAATTGCACTAAATACCTAATTACTCTAGCGAAATGCTGACATGATCGTCTCAAATCTAGTTTATTTTAGCACTAAAAAGGTTTGGGTGGTCATTTTGGTTATGGGTTGGTGAGGCCGCAGCAATAGGGTTGTTGAAAATTTGACTACTTCGAAAGACTACTCCAAGAGACAGGGCTAAAAAATATGCCAATAAAAAATAATCCTATTCAAATATCTCAAAAAATAACGAAGCTACAACCGTTTTAATGATGCTAGTTGACGTCACTGACCACGAGCGCCATAGTAAATGACGATCGTTCCAGCACAGCGTTTTGAGGAAAAGTTACAGAATATGCCCTTACATAATCTTAAAACTTTGAAGACACATCACTACATAGTATAAAACAAAGTCGCTTTCTCTGTCCCTATATCCCTATGTGTGCTTAAATCTTTAAAACTACGCAACGAATTTTGATGCGGATTTTTTTAATAGATAGAGTGATTGAAGCAGGGGCCGATACCGGTATTTTTAAAAAAACCCTGAATTAGCCCAATACTTTGGATTATTTCTTGCTCTTTACGTAGGGCTGAATCATGTATTTAGGTAACAACGTCGTATTATTAGATTGTCCCATTAAAAACGAAATAATGAACCGGTGACCGTAATAATACCAGTATTTTTCTATGGAGAAAATACCGGTATCCGATCCCTGGATTGAAGAGGACGGTTTATATGTATAATAACATCCATTAAATAGTGCGCCCGTGCGAAGCCGGGGCGGGTCGCTAGTATTTATGTAATTATTCATTCTTTTAGTAACTTCTTTAGCCATTTGATTAAAAATTTGATCCTCTTTCGAGAAACAATCGAACTTATCGATTTTCTTATTGTGTGTTAACATCCCTATTGGTTATGAATGCCAGCAAATGACGTTTAGATGGTGATGTTAGACGATTCTCTCTTGTAAATCTTTGAATCTTGCATCTTGAGTGAAGCCATTGGATCATTTCACTTGCATGCACTTTGCATGATTTAGTTTATAGGAAAGAAGTAGGTGTAAGTTCCAAACCTGTAAGTGAGAGAGCGTAACACTCGCCAACAAACTGCATATACAGTTTGGCGAGGTAAAAAAAAAAAACTAATGCTAATGAATTAATTCGGCACTTTTAATGCTAATGAATTAATTTTTGTGTTCAGACGAGTCGTTTTGAACTGCACGATGAAAATACTAATTCTAATCCTTATAATATAAACATGAGCGTTTGTGCGAGTGGATGGATGGATAGATGGATATACGTTCCACTTAACCTCAAAAACGCCTCGGTCCCTATAGTATATTTAAGTATTAAACATTATAGCTTTTACGATGTTTTTTTGGAGAGAATTGGAAAACAAAGCTACATAAAAACTTCCTGTTAATGTGATTATTAAATGAGAACTCATTGAACAGATTCTAGTACGTCTTTTATGTACCACTTAACTGTAACTAGCCACTTCACGTCGATAAATCAAATACTTGATTGTCAATGTCATGTTATTTTCCTTCTGATTGTGTCGTTTGCAAATATTTTTTATTTTGAACCTTAACGTGTTATCACGATAATTTAAATATGAAAATTTGTGCTGATGGATGGATGGTTGTACGTTTAATCTCAAAAACGGCTGGATAGATTTTGCTGAAATTTGGAATGAAGGTATCCTGTATTAACACATAGGCTACCTTTTATCCGCGGGTTACATATGCACCACAGGGCACTACCAGTGAACAATAAATTTATTAGTCATCTGATTTCACCTTATGATACTGCCCCATTTGCATTAACTAGACTATTCTACGCCTGTATAACGACCGCTTTAGCCTAGTTGGTAGCGACCCTGCCTTCGAAGCTGGAGGTCCCAGGTTCGAATCCCGGTCAGGGCATTTATTTGTGTGATGAACACGAATATTTGTTTCTGAGTCTTGGATGTTCTCTATGTATTTAAGTATATATTTATCTATATAAGTATATATATCGTCGCCTAGTACCCATAGTACAAGCTTTGCTTAGTTTGGGACTAGGTCGATTTGTGTAAGATTGTCCACAAATATTTATTTATTTATTTATTCAACTAAGGGTGGGTTGCACCAAACCGTTTGTAATCGTAAGCGGTGTTCGTTAAAATCTGATTGTATGGAAAGTTTGACAAGTTTCTATGGGATGACAGCTGCCGGCGCCATATTTGAATGACCGGCCTGTGATCGTATGTTGGTGCAACCGACCCTTAGATAGGAGCCTGGAGTCATCCCCATGGCGAATGCATTCAAAAGGGAATTCTAGTGAATAAAAATATTATATGTATAATAGGATTTCCTCTTGAACGTTGATTACCTGGTGCTAAAATTTTCTCCACAAAAAATGTCCGTTTGTATGAAATTGACACTACTTATATCAAAGTTAGTAAGTTTTCTGATATACCTGAAGCATATTAAGCACTTAAACGGCTTAAACAAAAACTCATCTGTCACACACTGAAATAATCGCTTGTAACACGACGTCGACATTACACGACATTAATTGCAATTCAACACCAACCAAAATCCTATTTTATCCCCCTATCACAAGTTCCATTTTCCAACGACAGTTTTTTGTCCAACAAAACATTTGTCGGAAGGCAATCTGTCTGTCACTGCGTGCGAGACGCAAAGTCGGTGATTCTTCTTTGTAATACTGATTGACGTGCTCTGATAAGCTAAATTCGACGTTGATCCGTCGGCTTATGGTGCAAACTCGGGTGATTGATGCGACAAGAGTAGTTAGCAGATTAGATACGTCAAGTAATTGAAATGGATTTTAGTTTAATGATTCATGCAAACTAAAATTTATCTTGGTGATACATTTCTGTAATAATATGCAAAGTGGAAGTGAATAGCACTACTGAACGAAGGGTACTAAGCAAATAGAAAATGTTATTAACGACATTTTCTTGCATGGGTTAATAATAGAGAATATGCATGCGGAATTAAAATGACACTATCTCAAAATCTTGAAAACATTAAAGTTTAGAAAAATGATGTAATTTTATTATTGACTAAAAGTAAATTAAAACCATCATCAGAATTCTTATGTTTTAAATGATAACAATATACCTAAACGCAATGTTTCACGACCAAAACAATAAATTACTAGTTTTTACATACAATGGTAGTACGTTCTTTTTTATACAGCGCCGGTGGCAAACAAGCTTACAGTCCACCTGATGGTAAGCACCGCAGCCTATAGACGCCCGCAACTCCAAAGGAATCACGAAAAAAAATTAATCAGGAATTATTTGGTAGAAGTAGTAATTTTTTGGTAATAGTAAATTCTATTAGTAAAACTGATTTGTAATCGTTAGTATAATTTGCTTTTCCTGGGATTCACTATTTACTAATGATTAATATTTTACTTGTTTTTTTCTCTCAATGTGAAGTCCCCAAACCGCACTGACCCAGCGTAGCCACAACTGCCTGATCCTTCTCATCCATCAGAGGCAGCATCATGCACAGCATTGGGACGTTTATTGGCTGATTTTGATTATTATTTATTTCAGTGCTATTACCGAACAATAGAACTACTATTATATTTGTATATATTTAGTTATTTGATGTATTAATTTATTATATAGTATCGATCATTATATATCTATCTCTCTACTAAATATGCACTACCTGTTAACTGTCGTTTTTCGTATTTCCTGCTACCCAAAGGTTGTCTGGAAGAGATCGCTTTTTAGCGATAAGACCGGCTGTTGTTTGCATTATTATCAGTGTTAAAGTTTGTTTATGGGTCAATCAACTTTTTCTTGTTGTTATTCTGTCCCGTCAGCGAGGAGACAACAGTAACCATGTTTCTTAGAAAAATGTTTATAATAATGAATGAATGAATTCCAATTCAAGCATGCTCAGGAGATGACCCACGTCCAAATGGATTTATGCTTATCGCTAAAACTCATGTTTGGTGGATTTAGACCCTATAAAATCGCAGTTTTAAAGAGTGACTCAGGAGACGTAACCATGGTAACAAGCAACAAAGAATAGTTGATCCACCCTTATATCATTTCCATTTTGTTTAGTGCACAGTCAAGTATATTATTATTATTAATAATAGAACTACCGGTTACCGGTAAATGACTCCTCATAAACATAAGTATGGATCACTTATCTCAGTCCGACCCAGGTCGGGCCTAGTTGAGTTTCTTGCTGGACTCTTCTCAGCTAGGCTAGGTTTTGTGAACCAGCGACAAAACTCCCAGTAGCTCGATTCGGTTGAAACCGCTCAACCAATCTCACTGGAGCGCAAACTCTTAGAGTATTCCAGTGTTCCAAACCACACGCGTGGTCGTGCCGAAGGTTTTCCCCTGGATTTTCCCCAGGCTACTCTCCAACCGCGCACTCCTATCGCTTTATTGGGCCCGGCCTATAAAGCCACAGTCAGGTTCAAAAAAAAAGGATCACTTATCACGTTTAATTTTCTCTTACATTCTCTCAGCAATTGTCATAAAGAGAGTACTTTCACAAGCGCACGATTAAATTGCTCATGCTGGGCCGACACAGGGGGAGTACCAACAGCATTCTGAATGTCATTGCAGACAGGTATGACTGCCCAATCCTGTCGCACTGGGTCGGTCAAATAAGGTCAGTGGCGCTATTTGCATCAAAATAGGTATCGGTACCTACTCGTACTTGTTTTGATGCAAATTAGCTTACCCCAAAAATAAAAAAGTAATGAAATTAATTGAATGTATTTTTGATTATATAAATTGTTCTAATGTAATTAATTCAAAAAGTAATTTATTGTAATAATGTTAATACTAACATGCCTAGGTTAAAAAATTACTAACAATATATGGATTGTAAGTCCGAAATAAAGATTAAATTAAATTATTTTAAATTGAGATTCGACACCTAACTGTTACATTGATCATATTTTTGAACTTGGCATAGGAAACCCACGTGGAAACCGCTAGCTTTTTAGTGGAAATTATTCCAGCCAGTTTTCCTCTCATTTGCAATCGCTTCGGTAATTTATGTAATACGACAGATTTTTACTATATAAGATGGGAAGAAAGAGATAAAATAATAAGATTGGAGGACCTAAATATAATTCAATTCAGGGAGTAACATGACAATATATAACTAAAAATTCAAACTAAACTAAACTAAAATATATTTTTTTTTTTATAACATTGGGTCTCCTGGGTCCAGGGGACTATTCCCTAAGATACTGGCAGCGATTCCTCGCTGAATCGCTATGCTAGTACGTTGAGCGAGGAAGCTGCTAGGTCTATAATCTCCGTGGAATCCACCAGTCTTTTAGACAGGTCTTTGACCAGTTTACTGGCGCTGGGACCCCACGGGCCAAGGGTCTCGACACCAAACGGGATAAAGTGTAACCAGTGTCTAGATCCCTATATTTGTGCCTTTTGAGCTTTTCCGCCGCTTCGGCCGCCGCACCTGGGTGATTGCTCGTCTCGTGGAGGTGAGAAGGGGTCAGTGTCTACACAGGTAGCATCAAACTAGCGCTTTACCCACCTTCTACGGGATGAGGGACATCCCATCCGGCCTCTTGTCATCGTCTGTTATCTCTCTCTGATTTTAATATCAATTCTATACAACAGAAATTTGCGTGTTTTTTTTAAATTCATTTAATAAACAGAAAAATACATTTTATTACACCACAATAAAACTCGCCAAACTGTGACGTTTGATGGCGAGATACGCCCATTTTGCATCGATTTGTTTCTGACTCTTTTGTATTTGAGTATTTATAATTTAGTACCTACAACACCAGTTTATTTGAGCTTACTTTGTGGCTATTTAGAGTTGTGTATGTTTGTTCTAATCTTTATTTTATTTTTTATTATAGTTGTGAATAAAACATCCGTCACATTCTGACATGAACGATATAAAAAATAAATAAAATAAATAAATAAATATTAGAGGACAATCTTACACTAATCGAACTAGCCTCACAGTAAGCTCAAGAAGGCTTGTGTTATGGGTACTAGACGACGATATATTTAATAGATATAAATACTTAAATACATAGAAAACATCCAAGACTCAGAAACAAATATTCGTGCTCATCACACAAATATTTGCCCTGACCGGGATTCGAACCCAGGACCGTCAGCTTCACAGATAGGTGCACTACCCACTAGGCTAAACCGGTCGTCGATATGTGTGTGTAAACGTGACGGTTAAAAAAAGTAATATCCATCTTCTTCTATCTTCTATAAGGCAACCATCATAAGCCCTAAACGTCATTGGCATGCCAATTTATGTCGTATTAATATCATATTTTGCATGCGAAATGTCTAACAGAATATTCCAAAACGTTACCTAGCTTTTAACCACAACGATTAACAATAAAAACGAATGCATACTAAGCCCTCTGGCGCTTATTATTCGGCTTCAATATTTCACACAATTGACTGTTCACAGCGATAAATTCAGAATCCATTACACGGTAAAAGCAAAATTAAAAAAATATTGAAAGGAACTTGTCAGAAATTCATATCACGCAAAGTTGCATTGGGGGCAATAGTCACGGATGGCTAGGGCTGCCGCATCCGGTTATGGCCGGTTGTAATCGGATTTCTGGACGGATAACCAGTTAACCGCAGACAGGCGTAGAGACGAGTGGTTGAAGCGTTTGACTAGTCATGTTTAAAATAAAGTATCCACTCGAAGTTAGAACGAGTACGACAAGCACTTTTTTATTTGGCTTGATTTTTGGCATCTTTCTGTGCGGAAAAGTGAATATTTATGGCGAACCAATTTATTTACGGCTTTCAATATTCTACAAATTTAATACTTTAGCTTTTTTGAGTGATGACTAAACAGACAATAGAAATTAAAAATAAAAATAAAAATAATAGAAATTGTGGCTCTCCAACGACTTGTGATTTGGTTGAATACTATATATATTTATTTATGTATATTAATTTAAATACGTATATATTTATAATATGTATTTATTATATGTTAAAGTTGTTATATATTTATTTAGTTCTGGTTTTAGCTATAAGTTTCCTTATTGAAAAGTTTTAGTACACTGTGTAAGTTTGTCTATCTCATTCTCCCACTCTACACTCAATCCCTCAAAGGTTAGCTGGAAGAGATCCCTCATAGGGATAAGTTCGCCTTTGTACTCTAATCTTATGTGACATGTATATTGTTTTAACCTGTTATTGTGTACAATAAAGTGCTTACATACATACATACAATAGAGAGTTATTCAAGACAAAGTTAATATTAAATAGGTTTTTATTTAGGGTTTCAGTAAAGAATTTTTGTATTGTAATTGAAATTCTACCTTTATAAAAAATAAGTGAGTTAGCAAGAACCATCAGACAGATAAATACATACAAATAAAATAAAGGAACTGTAAGAAGTGGATCAAGTTGAAGTCATACACTGTTGAATTTAATAACAAAATAACCGTCGCCATTACTTTTATCTCCACTCAAGTACAAAAGTACACTTTGTTACTATTTTCCATCCAAAGAGTACCTTTTATTTTTCTCTAGAGTACATTTAAAACCTAAAAGTTTAAAATTATTTTCATTTTATTCTTCTCTGACATATTATGGTACTATTGTATAAGCCGGATGCACCATAGGATCTAGTACTGCAATAAATATGCACGTTTGGCAATACATCATTCGGCAATTTCCTTACATGGTGGGGCGAGATCCGTTTGTGGTATTTTGTTCTTTGATGTGAGCTAACTGACGGCGCACAGATTTCCAAATTTGTCAGTATTACGTTTGCGCATTAGTAATATCATGCGCAGAAGTGCGCATCCCGCGCCCTACAGCAGGCATATGTTAAAATATAGGCGCACAGTAAAAAATCTTTAAAAATACCGACAGCCGTCAGCTTACTCATATCGTACCGCCTCCTCCCCGCCAAGTCAGGAAGTCACCTTAGTTTCACTTCTATATGTGTATATTTTGATAACTATTAGTAAAAATCTCATTGGAATCTGTAAAGTACACTATTACGGAGTTCTATTCTATGTGAAATTATTTCTATTTCGTAATAAAATGTAATGAAATGAATGAAACGAAATAAAATCATTTATTCTTCAATAACGCATAACAATACATTCGTAAGTGCATGTAATATGCCTACATATTACATGCACTTACGAATGTCAAAAAAACTACCACCGGTTCATAAAATAAACCTCTGCTGCTAACGCTCTTGCTGAGAAGAACTGGCGTAAGAAACTCGGCTTGGTGTATTTTTTTCTATATGTTCAACGGTCATCAACGTCATTTCCAACTGGTTTCCAGTAGCAAAATGTAGATTTACTGTGGAAAATACCAAAGTGCGCCTAATACATATGTGATTTGGGGAGTTCGCTCTTTGGCCCATATGACACCCCTACTCAGAGATGAAAAGGTCCGTGGGCTTTGTAACCTATTATCGTCAGTAAAGCCAACCGTCTGTTTGCCACTGACATGGTATAAAAAAACTTATGGTTTCCATCATCGAAGTAAATAATGATTTTCAAAATCGATGTGCAGCCCTAGGCTAGGGCTGTAATAAAGGTGCAGCGTGATATCGATTATCCGGACCAGCGAGGAGCAATCGACGGTATAAATCATCCGGATCATATAAAACCGAATGACGGATGAACCGGGTATTTTAAGAAATGTTTTCCTGATTTAGACGGTTTTGAGTTTAATGCCGTTGTGATTATAGTTTTTATTATCTGAGCATTTGAATTTCCAGCTCTTTACATCCCAATATGAGAAACAAAGCTTACTTAATTTTTCCGACTTTTAAACTTTTCTTTGTGGATGGAAATAAAAGAACAAAATTAAATTTAAAAAAATGGCTTTATTTAAAAAAATGTCTTATCCCAGCTGTTGCTACGATCTTCCCTTTTACTGGTTCTGGGCATCCTCTCTTATTGGTATAATTTATACTTAGAGAGTAAAATAAAAATATTATACTCGCTAAGTCAAAGAAATAATGTGTTTTCGGATAGTTTCTGTTCAAGTAAATTTTTGAATCAACTCTTTTGAATTGAAATAAGGCAATGCTTTGTAAAAGATGAAATTAATTAAATGTCAGAGCATTTTTTTGACATAACCTACACAAGATCTGTCCGATCTCTACAAGGCTGTAGATAAATTTTTAATATAAGAAGACAGAGACAAAAAAGGTATCATAAAGGTATTAGTATCATTTATTGTGGATCTAAGAGCGTCAAACGAATAGTCAATTTAAAATGTTGTATAAAGCATAAAAATAGAATGATATCACCAAATTGGAGGGCACCGCTGTTGGGGTATGTAAAATACTTTATTGTACATGAGTAAAACACAACTCAAATTACAAGAACAGTTGACATATATATATATTGATTGTTGTTACACTACATTGTCTCAAAATAGATAATAATTGTGCGATTTCCGGCTATACCCTCTAGTGAACACACTGTCACTTTTCCAATACACTAGTTTCATATCCAATTAGTAAGGTTTATCTGTTAGTGGTGATCATAAATAAATAAGAAATAAATACCAACGGTACCCAACCCTCGCCTTCTCTATTTTTATCCACAGCAATAAGTTTATACTTATTCAATCTAGCAAATGGACAGCTCAGCTGCAGAGCTGAATCGTCACACCGCGACAGTCTCTTGATAATAATCGAATCTACTTGCAAATAATCGAATCTACTAAAACGTCCACTTTAAAAAATGCAAATCCGCGTAAATAAAGATGGTATTTACATAATAAGAGGGTGGCGGTGATTGAGTACTGATGAAAGTGGCTTTACCGAGAGTGCTAGAAGTAGTTTTAATCAGATTTTCAATTTTGTGCATCATTCCAGAGACTTTTTATCATAACAATGTCGTATCTAATTTATTATAATTTTACATTTTCTTTTTTCACATGGAAAGCGCTGCTAGGCACTAGAGTAATTTTTAGGGTTCCGTACCCAAAGGGTAAAACAGAGGTCCTGTTTTATCTATTTTACCATACTTTATATTTTCTTTTTTCGCATGGAAAGCGCTACTAGCTAGGTACTAGAGTATTTTTAGGGTTCCGTACCCAAAGGGTAAAACAGAGGTCCTGTTTTGATCTATTTTACCGTACTTTATATTTTCTTTTTTCACATGGAAAGCGCTACTAGCTAGGCACTAGAGTAATTTTTAGGGTTCCGTACCCAAAGGGTAAAACAGAGGTCCTGTTTTATCTATTTTACCATACTTTATATTTTCTTTTTTCACATGGAAAGCGCTACTAGCTAGGTACTAGAATATTATTTAGGGTTCCGCACCCAAACGGTAGAACAGGACGCTATTACTAAAAAGATCGCTATCCGTACCTCCGTCTGCCCCTCTTCCACCAGGCTGTATCTCATGAACCGTGATAGTTAGACAGTTGAAATTTTCACAGATGTGTTTCTGTTGCCGCTATAACAAAAACTATTAAAAAGCAGAATTGAATAAACATTTAAGGGGGCTCTCTCATAGAACAAACGTGATTTTTTTGCCGTTTTTATAGATAATGGTACGGAAACTTTCGTGCGCGTGTCCGACTCGCACTTGGCCGTTTTTTATTTTGGGTTTGAGGGGAAGTACGGAATTACTTATTTAAAAAATTAACACTAGTCGCACCTTACTTTAGACACTTTTCGCCGTTAGTGTCAAATGGACCAAGTTTATTTATATGACGATACCTATAATTTAAATTATGGCAGTTTACGGGATAAAATCATATCTGTTTTAAATGTGGAAGTTAAAAATCTTTTTACATTAATTAATTTTACCAAATATCTCCAAAACAGATACCTCAATAAATTACCCAATTATTTATTTTTGTTCGGCTCTTTTGTTACTCATGTTAATTACTTTCATGAAAAATGTATATATTATGATCATATGGTCAAGTTAGCCCTCAACATGTCGATACAAAAACGAGGACGTGGAAGACCGCCTGCCACTTAGCTGAAGACAGTCGAAAAAGGCTTGAAAGATGCTAATATAGACGCTGGAATAGCCAAAAATCGTGTACTACGGAGGAAAAGGACAAAAGGCCGATCCCAAGTGAATGGGAAAATGGTGGTGAATAAGAAGATGAATATTCTTTTATACAAACGCCTTAAGGGAGGCGTGCGTATTAGCCGCGGTACTGCTTAATACGAAGGAACGGTTGATGAATTTGTAACTGGGTAGTGATTGCACCTATAGCTCAGTTGGCTAGAGCGACTGGCCGCGAGTGCCGGGAGGTCACAGGTTCGAATCCTGCTCGGTGCCTAAATTTTTAAATTTTTCCTTCATTCTTTTAAGATGAATAAAATTGAGATTGTGCTAGTATCGAGCACGGGGTCGTTTTCCTAGTGTAGTACTTTAAAGTCCGGTCTGTTCATGTTTGCAAGGACTAGTAACTTCGTACTAGTGTTCAGTGGAATTGACATGATGAGAGACTTCGCTCTGTTCTCATTTGATTTTATTTTTAGACTGACGCTCAGAGACCTTATACATCTCTGAGGATATTTATTTAATAGATTTTATTATTTTCATGTTGACGTGTTATAGATATAGCTCAACATATTTTATTATGATTAGTGTACCTACTTTATTACATTTTATCTTGACGCTTAGAGACCTTATACATCTCTAACAAATCTCGATTGTTATTAGTTTCTTAGTCTTATTTTTGACATGTAACACTACATTTAATTAATGATACTTTGATTATTGTATTATTTTTACTTGATGTACCTAGATAGATTTTGACTTGTAAAAGTGCCCTTGAGGCCTATTTGCAGAATAAATGTTTTGATTTTGATTTTGATTTAAAAAGGTCACCATTTCTGCTCACAGCATACCCGCATAGCCATTGGCAACGGACTGATTGTTTCCGAATGTGGGAAATAAAATTTCAAAATAAAACGTTTTATTGCGTGATGCGATCAAGAGCGCTGCCAATTGCAGTTTAATTGCTTGAAGCGAAAAAAATGCTTGTGCTGTAAAAAAATTCACCCGTGAATTTATATACTAAAACATACATAATGTAAACTCACGCCTGTAATCGCAAAAAGGGTAGGCAGAGCAGTCAGGGAACGGAATCTACGCAAGATATTACTGCTAGTGCCAACTAAAGACAAAAGGTGAATGAATGTACTAGGTAAGAAAAAGCAGCCAAGTGCGTGTCGGGCTCGGCACATTTAGGGTTCTGAACCAACCAAAATAGTAGGTTTTAAAAGGAAAAATAAGGAAATTTCAAAGAAAAATGCAATTTATCAATATATTTGTGCCCGTGCATGTGCGGGATGGGTAGACAACGGCTTAATTCGACAAAGTGGAAGAGATTGTGTCATGCGCAACATTGTGTCATATTCCTATTAACTGCTAGAATGCAACCTTTGTCAATAAACAAAAGTAGTAATACACAATCATATACATTATGTATAATTATAATATAATATGAATATACTTACATAATTATATATTATACAATTGTGTAAGTATATCATTATATGAAGTAATTGTGTAAATTCTTATTTATTTATAAAATAACAATTGATAATTGATGTCTGTATTTATTTATTTGTCTTTAAGTTCTTATCCTGCACCGAACATATGTTTATTTATAGCCCAGTGCTTTAATAGTAGAAAATGCCTTAAGGCGTTAAGTCCGCCATTTTTACTTTCTAGTACTCTGTATATACTCCGGAAAGGAGGAGCGGCTTCTCCTAACACAAGTATTGTCATACTTACCTGGACGGGTCGGCCACATTCGTATGTTAAAACCAACAAGATACCAAATAAATATTTTTGTATTTTTTGTAGAACTATGCAATAAAGATTAAATAAATAATACCAATGTTTTTCCAACTTCGAGTCGCATCACAGAATATTGCGAACAAAAACCTTGAACCGTACCCACCCAGCCACCGGTGTAATTTGATATCGCAATGAAAAATACTATATTTAATCCAAACCTCACGTACAAGTCACCATATTAAAACCAGGGCCGGACTTACAAAGCGCAGTAGGCGGTAACCACTTTAGTGTAGTAAACCTCATATTTCGCATTTCCCAAGCGATAGAGGTAACGTCAAAGGTAGCACCGCGAAAAGGCGGGTTGACTTTGTAATTCAAATCCGGACCTGCGCTACCGCGTTAAGGCGATGCTTTATTTAAATTTGGAATATTAGATTGGCGAAAATATAAAACGTTAATATTCAGTTGGAGCAGGAATATAGCGCTCTCGGTTTGAGCAGAAAAGGCAGGATTCTGACTGCTTTGTTTCAAATGCTTCTAACAAGAAATATAAGGATGCATTTCTTAAAAACTGGACTGAAATAAATCATTATTTGACTTTAATTGATAATGAAAACGCTGTATAAAGCTGTACACATAACAGATCAGAAAACCAACTAAGAAGTACCTATATGTTACATAAATTGAATCTAATTATTCAAAGACTTACATAATAGTAATTACAAATAAACAAATAAATTAAAATAAAACTAAAACTAACCTAAAATAAACCTAAATATATTTATCAAAAACCCTAATCTAACAAACCGCTGCCAGTAGGTAATGTTCCCAAAATGCTGGCCGCATTGCCACGTTGGATGGCAATGCTCAATCTTTGTGCCAGATAAAGGCCAGCATTTTGGTCACGTGTTGCGTCGACCAGACGTCCAGATAGATCTTTGAAGATCTTATGGGCTCCCGGTCCCCACGGCCCAAGTGTTTCGACCCCAAAAGGCTCAAATATGCATCCGCTATCGAGGGTACTATATTACTATATAGAAGTACCTAAATTTCTGTTTCCTACGATAATTTTAGATAGGGATTCACCATTAAAGTTAAAATAATTCTTATAAAATAGAACAAAGGCAAGTTTAAGCCTAAGACGTGCTCAACATAATCACAGGGGATGGAGCCCTGAAGCGTTACTAAGTTAGTTCATCCGTTGTTTACCCAAAGTTCTCTCCATTTAATTCGTTCCATGCATCTTTACGAGTATGGCTACCAGCAAGCTCAAATATATATATTTATGTAGCATAATATGCCAAGGGTGATAACAAATAAAAATTATAATTATATTCTAATAATCACTACATAGTATAAAACAAAGTCGCTTTCTCTGTCCCTATATCCCGAATCCCTATGTATGCTTAAATCTTTAAAACTACGCAACGGATTTTGATGCGATTTTTTTAATAGATAGAGTGATTGAAGAGGAAGGTTTATATGTATAATAACATCCATTAAATAGTGCACCCGTGCGAAGATGGGGCGGGTCGCTAGTAACATATAAACTCATGAATCATCTGTGCTTTGATTTTTCAAGTATTCAGTTTCGTTAGATAAAAATGTGAGCTTGAAAGACTAAGGAACCATGTTAGTAGCCGATTTAAGACGTTGTTTACCCATTCCGGAGATATCCGGGAAAATAACAAAATAATGCTGTTGTTTTTTTGGATGCTTTACTGAAAAAAAAACGGCTGATATCTTTCTACTTACTTCCAGCAAACTCCCGATGTTACGGCGTCATCAAGGTCATCAAGGTCATCAAGTTTGTGGGTCTGGCTAAATTACACGCGTTGGGATTTGAACCTTTTTGATGAGATTTCTTAAGGTTCAATCAAAGGTTTTGTCTATGCTATTATTAGGTTTAAATTTCCTTGAAAAATCTTTCAAAAGCAAGATTTCTTAACAAAATTGATAACTCTAAACCAATGACACTCCTAACTCTTAAATTCAGTCACGAAAGACGTTCTGTGCCTACTTGACAATGTAATATACCACTGATTTTTTAATATTTGTGGACAATCTTACACAAATCGATCTAGTCCCAAACTATGCAAAACTTGTACTATACGTACTAGGCGACGATATATATGGATGTTTTCATCCAAGACTCAGGAACATACATTCGTCCTCATCACACAAATAAATGCCCTGACCAGGTTTCGAACCCCAGACTTCCAGCTAGCAGCAACTAGGCTAAAAATTGAGTATAATGAAAGAAATAGAGATTTATGCTTATACATGGTTTGAAATACAATTGCAAGCACGCATCATATATCAGCCTCACAAAATCCGCGATCCTGTAACCCTTAAGTCGGGTTTTACAGCCAACCTTTCTCGAATGTAAAATAGGTGAAATATCAAAGTGGGTACAAGAAAAACACATTTGTGGGCGAAAGTTTCGCGTTAGATGGGCCGGCCGCGTGTCGTTTTACGGCGGAATTTGATGGCGTGATTTCTGGAGTTATTGAATCCGGTCCTGCTTAATTGAATTCGGAAGTTGGCGTAAAATTTATTAGGTGTGCCGGTTGGCGGTTGATTATTATAAACAAATTATATTCATAATGCCAGAGTGGGGGGGGGGGGGGTTTAGATTGCCGAGTGGCCTAAACGCGGTTCTTGACTAAAAATCACACATTACATATCAATTAGATTAGATTAGATTAGATTAGATTTTATTATTTTCATGTTGACATGTTATAGATATAGCTCAAAATATTTTATTATGATTAGTGTACCTACTTTATTACCTTTTATCTTGACGCTTAGAGACCTTATACATCTCTAACAAATCTCGATTGTTATTAGTTTCTTAGTCTTATTTTTGACATGTAACACTACATTTAATTAATGATACTTGATTATTGTATTATTTTTATTTGATGTACCTAGATAGATTTTGACTTAATTTTGTAAAAGTGCCCTTGAGGCCTATTTGCAGAATAAATGTTTTGATTTTGATTTTTGAATTGCATACACTGGTTTTTCTACGAGTCAACGGAAATTAATTTAACAAACCGAAATAATTAAACAAACTAGTCCTGCGGAAATGATGATTAGGCACAGTCATGAGTTGATGGCTCGTTGATGTATTTTGTTCTATGTCCGCGGCGTCATGTAATTTGGTCAAAATCATTAAAATTCAATAACAGCGACACGTGATTGGTCTATTTCATAAGAGTTCACTTGACGGGAGCTCCATAGAGAAAAGTTTGTATATGATATTAGTGTCATCTACGATATCCTAATTCAAACATTAGAGTCGAATTGATACAGTTGTGATTCGGTGTGTTAATAAGTATAATAAAATAAGTTTCATATTAATTATCTACAAAGACAACGATAAGAGTTCACTCCTTCATTTACTTACATGACAATCTATTATGTCACCCATTCTTTCTACTGTCTACATAGTTGTACCTATACTACCTGTAGTCTGTACCGTGGTCTAAGGGTAAACAGCTATAAAGATAGCTAATTAGTTAATCTATTGCAAAATATCGTAAGTGATTTACACACAGCAAACGCTAACGTAATAATTTACACTAAAGTTCAATGTCAAATGACACCAATACAAATAATGCGACAAAAATATTTGAAGTTGTTGAGATAATCTCTGCTAACGTCATATTTAAAGTCAACAAGATGAAAATTCTTAAAGAAATGTTATCAGAAAGTTTTAAAGTTTCGCTAAGCTTAATATAACTTGTGCTTGATCTTTTAAAATAAACCTACATAAAATCTCAATTACATGATCAAGTTTTCATAATCAAGAGATTTACTTAAAATGTACCTAAAAACAGAACTTAAATAAACTCCACCAAATACTAATTCAACCCCTTTACCAACCGCAAGGTTACGCCGAAAAAAGGCATAAAAACAAGCACTCTACATCGCTAATTCGAAAGCCGAGAGACCACTTAAAATTGGCCGGCGTGCATATCAAAGCGAAATTGCGGACGGAGTCAACCGGACGCCTATTTGAATTTCAGCCCTCGAGACGTGGGGCGGTTACGAAAGATAAGCGGGTTACTAATGAAATCCATAGTTTTATTTGCCATAAATGTAACGTTTGCCTTACCCGTCTTAAAAAAATAAAGAATATAATTCTTTTGTTTAAATGTAACGTTTGCCTTACCCGTCTTAAAAAAATAAAGAATATCATTCTTTTGTTTAAATGTAACGTTTGCCTTACCCGTCTTAAGAAAATAAAGAATATCATTCTTTTGTTTAAATGTAAGGTTTGCCTTACCCGTCTTAAAAAATCGCGTGCATATCAAAGCGAAATTGCGGACGGAGTCAACCGGACGGCTATTTGAATTTCAGCCCTCGAGACGTGGGGCGGTTACGAAAGATAAGCGGGTTACTAATGAAATCCATAGTTTTATTTGCCATAAATGTAACGTTTGCCTTACCCGTCTAAAAAAAATAAAGAATATCATTCTTTTGTTTAAATGTAACGTTTGCCTTACCCGTCTTAAAAAGTAAAGAATATCATTCTTTTGTTTAAATGTAACGTTTGCCTTACCCGTCTTAAAAAATAAAGAATATCATTATTTTGTTTAAATGTAACGTTTGCCTTACCCGTCTTAGAAAAATAAAGAATATTATTCTTTTGTTTAAATATAACGTTTGCCTTACCCGTCTTAAAAGAAATAAAGAATATCATTCTTTTGTTTAATAACGTTTGCCTTACCCGTTTTAAAAAAATAAAGAATATCATTATTTTGTTTAAATGTAACGTTTGCCTTACCCGTCTTAAAAAATAAAGAATGTCATTCTTTTGTTTAAATGTAACGTTTGCCTTACCCGTCTTAAAAAATAAAGAATATCATTATTTTGTTCAAATGTAACGTTTGCCTTACCCGTCTTAAAAAAATAAAAAATATCATTCTTTTGTTTAAATGTAACGTTTGCCTTACCCGTCTTAAAAAAATAAAGAATATCATTCTTTTGTTATGTGCCCGGAGATCTCCGGCGTGGATAGACATTTGTCCAAAATATTTTCTATCAAAAACTTGGAGCGCTCGTGGCCCAGCGGCACCCGCGTACCGCGTGTGGTATGCGAGGTTAAGCAAAGTGGGCATTGGTCAGTTATTGGGTGGGTGACCGCTTCGAGTGATTATAAACTGAGCACTCCCGTGCTTTGGAAGGCACGTTAAGCCGTTGATCCTGGCTGCTGTCTATGATAACAGTCGTTAAGCCAAATTAGACGCCTTCGGGCGACTTGACAACTTCTATCAGTCACTCACTTGACAAGGCTGATTCCAATAAGGTCTGGTTTCCCCTCGAGTTGGAAGGTAAGATGGCAGTCGCTTCCGTAAAATCTAGTGCCTACGCCAAATCTTAGGATTAGGTAGCGGACCCCGGGTATCCTTCAGGATGCAACTGTACTGGGATAACGCTGATGATGATGAGGATGATGATGATTTTCTATCAATAACTTTTGATTGTAACTGCTGAGGGGCTACCGCGAACTGAAAACGAACGAAGTTCGAATATCTCCCTTTCTGCCGCACGAATTAGCAAGTGCAACAGAGAGGGAGATATTCGAACTTCGTTCGTTTTCGGTTCGCGGTAGCCCCTCTGGATTGCTTAACAAACCTATCATAAACTACAGGGATCTATCTATACAAAGTTTATTTAAATTATCCTGAAAATGTTTAAAAAAAATCACTTTTAAGGCAAATACTAGTATTATGGCAAATGAAATTATGGATGTGGGTAGCAAATAAGGATACTGTCCGGCTGATGATAAGCGGTTACCATAGCTGCGCGTGCTTCATACGTGCTCCTGACAACTCGAGCAGAACATGTCCAAATTGCCATTTCCTTTTTTATCTACCTCTGCTCCGACATTCATAGATGTAACTGCTGCAGATGTCAAATGATCTGCCAGCTGTCAAGTTCATGTTTTAGAGTTCCGTTGGCCATCGTGTTGTGCATAATTTTATAGTGTACCTACCACAGAATTATTTTTATCGTAGCAAGAATATTTAAAAGATTTGCAGTACTTTTGGATTCATTTGTGAGCTTCAGTTATTTTATCTGCAGTATTATTTGTATAATTTTGAGCACTTCATCTCCCAACTTGCATCGCTTTCCGTTCCTTTATTCCAACAACGGCTAACCGGTTACAGATCTCCTACATATATTCATCGTAAGTCTTCTTATCCGGCTGAATTTGTTTCGTAATACTCGGGACCTTACATGCTTTAACATATCCCTTAATACCCTGGTTTGTGTTTCAGTTGTTTACATACAAGCTACTTTGGTTATGGTGATTTTTTGCACACGTTCGTTTTCATTTTCGAGCCTTTTTTGTGAATCAGAGCTACTGTTTTGTGCTCGCCAGTTGGCGCCGCTGTCGATTAAGGTCCAGCTCTCAAAAATTGTTAATGGTTATAATGGGCATGCGAACGAAGTCTACAATTAAATCGTGTTTAATGCCTTAAAACCGTACCGTAAAAATATCCTACCCTATCATATCTATACCTTCAAGAATAGAGCGTATTCCCTTCTGAAAGGCCGGCAACGCACTTGCGACTCCTCTGGTGTTGCAGGTGTTTATGGTCGACGGTAATTGCTTAGCATCAGGCGATCCGTCTGCTCGTTTGCCCCATATAACATAAAAAAAAATCGAACATCCCCCATTGTAGCGCAGTCCCGTTTTGTTCAGAAAGAAAGGAGGAGATAAGTTTCCAAACGACAAAACTGTCTCAAAGCACTGACAGTCATTGATTCGAACTCATATTTGCCATAAAGCTCAGATATTGGAAAATAGTCACCATATTGTTCCAATTAGATATTGACCCGCGTAGCGCAACCACAAAGAGTGATATTTGATATTACACTAGCGCGTCTAGCGGTGAATTCATATGCGGTATGCTAGGGTATGGATATAGTGTAAAGTGTAGGGTATGTTATATTGAGATATTTATAATGTTTAAAATTCTTTTGACATGTAAATTGGCTTTACGAATAAATGAATATAAGTAAGAGTAAACGTCTTGTATGCATACAAAGCGACCAAATGCCTCAGTAAAGTGCTGCTTTATTCATATTATTTCCCTACTTCTAACCAAAAAAGCGAATAAACGATTACGTTACTTCACGAAGAGTTAATATTTCGAGATAAGACTTTCAAGCCTATTTTTTAATAAAATTTGCTTCTATAAAATTAGTTTCGTTACTAACTTGAAATATGAATTCAGAGTTTATTTTACTCGTACCTGAGGATCAATTATTTCTTAAATTCGCACAGCAATACACCGTGGACGTTAATAACGCGAAAGATTTATACCAACGATTTTAGAGACTAATTAGAGTATAAAAAGTTATGTAACATATAGTCCAAAAACCCATAATTTTCAGAGATATTAATTATTTTAAACAAATCACAAGTTACAAAATCTCAATTCTAACACACCTAAAGGCATGACGTAGCCACCTACTACTTTTACACGCAGACGCACTAACTGTATAGTTGATAGTCAGTTTCACTTAATTACGTAAGTTTGGTATCTATTCTACAAAAAGGCTTCACTACCGAAAATTTTTCGTCGTATTTACCTTCACTGATAACTGGCTGATAGTTTGAAATTGATGTCACTAAAATGACAATGCTCGCTCTCTGCTTCTCAACTTGAGATTAATTAAATTCGTTCACTCTCTGAAGTAAAGGTTTGATCACAAAGAATTAATAGGATTTAATTTGTACTGAAATAGTAATTTAGTTAAGACACATAATTCGACCCATATTGATATAGCATTATTTACTAGTACTGTCGTCAAAAATACGTGGTCTAATCTTTCGGGCTATTATCGCTCACGGTGTATGTTTCACACTTTCGAGATAATGTGAAATTAAGTCACGTTTATTTGTTTTAAATGCTCTATGGTTACATAACGCTCAATTCTCAAATTGTGAAATTAGATCGATAAACTTAGCTTAGGTACTTCAGCATGCAAAAATTACAGCCTTTCTCAATTATTACATTCAGTTCAAAAAAAAAATAAACTAGCTTTTTTCCCGTGGCTTTTTTACGTAGAACTAGTTTGCTATTTATTCATAATCAGGCGCTTACCTTGTCATTGCTCCTCCACACAAACTTCGGCCCATTTAAATGATGATTTCCGGGATAAAAAGTATCTTATGTCCTTCACCGGGACTAAAACTATCTCCATACCAAATTTCAACTAAATCGGTTCAGCGGTTTAAACGTCAAGAGGTAACAGACAGACAGACAGACTCACTTTCGCATTTATAATACTACTAGTAGCGCCCTGCAGTGTTACCCGCGGATAAAAGATAGCCTATGTCTTATTCTGATGTCTAAGCTACAATACTGGAAAGTTTCATAGAGATCCGTTCAATAGTTTAACAATAGTTCAACGTACATCCATCCGCACAAACTTTCACGTGTATAATATTATAGGATTAGTATGAATTAATGTTAACGTTGATTACCATTTAAGTATCTAACGCATAATGTGCGCGTAATCATATAAACGGGTGCTATACAACTGCCAGTATTTTTTTAGTTCCAGAAAATAAGGTTAATTGTGGTTAAGGGGGTATAAGACTCGTCATTCATCCTTTCTCATCAAATCTAAAACGATTATTTTCATTGCTATTCGATATTCCAATCCTCAGCTAGTGCAATTGTCACTCGCTTGCAAAATTATCTCTAAATTCCTTGCAGGCGCGCGAGTTATAAAAACATCATTCTGCGTGCTCACATTATTATTCGTTTGTGAGGGGGAGCCGGGAGATAATGTATCTGTTTTCGTGCATATTATGACGTCATAAATAACTCAGGTCGGCGACGCACGTCACGCGGTATGAGATCTTAATTCTGTTTATGAGTAATGGCATTCTTCGGGCTAATAAATCTGTCTGAGCTTTGTTAGGTGTTAAGCAAGATTGAGATTGGTCTTCAGCGTTTTTTAATAATATTT
This sequence comes from Epiblema foenella, assembly GCA_963556455.1. Classification (NCBI taxonomy): domain Eukaryota; kingdom Metazoa; phylum Arthropoda; class Insecta; order Lepidoptera; family Tortricidae; genus Epiblema; species Epiblema foenella. The sequence goes on from OY747105.1 coordinate 5,784,848, forward strand.
CACAGTAAATATGATTTTCATAATTATCGCGTCTTTATTTCTGATCAGCGCGCTCTAGATTAACAATTTTCATTGATTCCACTCCAAAGTAGAGTGAAAGCAGTTTTAAAATAAGTTTCTGTCAAAAAAAAAAATTGTACAAGCTCTTATTGCCGACTGTACTTTTTTCTACAGTCATCAACTACTTCGTCGAGACGGAACTACGATCCAATTTCAATCTTTCTTAATACCTAACAAAGCTCAGACAGATATATTAGCCATCACAGCTGATAGCCGTTTTATTTAAACGTGTCACACAAGAGGCCTTAACGGCGATTATGATATAATTCTTTTTTTTTTAATACAACGCCGGTGGCAAACAAACTAACGGTCCACCTGATGGTAAGCGGCCTATAGACGCCCGCAACTCCAAAGGAGTCACGTACGCGTTGCCGACCCTTTATAAAATTTGAGGATGCACTGTGTTGACAACAGAAGGGACAAATTTAGGTCCCTCGCTCTCAACAGTGCATCCTCGGGAGCTGTGGCAACCTTGCTCACCTCCAGGAACACAACACTACATACTTGTATAGTAGATAATGTTATTATGGCTGTGGTCTTCTGCAAGGCGGAGGTACTTCCCCAGTTGGGCTGAAGATGACATTTTGCCGTGCCCTACCTCTCTTAAAACTCAACTCAACTCTTGCTCATCACATAAATATTTATATATTATGGCAAATAAGCATACGGCCTTCCGATATGAATCAGATACTTGAGGCGAGGCCATTCCATTGCAAATGTCCAGCTCTAACACGCGTGAGTTTGCAATTAACCATCCCGCTCGTTACAGAAGCTCTGCGCGTAGTTTCGTAAATATTTAGTACATTTAAATTAATTTTTGAAATACTGGATCACTTATAAAAATCTATCCGGTTATTGTGTTAGAACAGTAAAAAAAACCGGTCAAGTGCGAGTCGGACTCGCGCACCGAGGGTTCCGTATACAGATGTGTACCGGTTCCAACCCTATTAAATCAGGATAATCTCAACAACATGGTGTGGAAATTGGACGCCATGGGTACAGCGCTACAGCGCCATCTAACGGCGACTTTTGTTACAAATTTGAGCGACTGAATAACTTTGTATGTGTGGTAGTTTTTCAAGGATAATTCTTTATCACGTAAACCTATTTCAGTTTCTTTTGCTTTATTTGAAAGAAGGTACTTTCAGCATAATCTCGTAGGTATTTATAAAACAAAAATACATGCAAAGGTGAAAAATTACAAACTTAGTATAGAAATGTTATATTTTTCCTGTAAAACATACATTGATATCATTGTTATGTAATAATTTTATATTTTTTTCCTTAGGAAACTTCGGGGATAAGGGGGGAACGGTATTTTTTTTTTAATTTTCCCTAATAAAACAAAAATGACTTAACGTAAAAAAAATGTTTCAGACTGTGCAACCCAAGCCCTTTCATATGACACCGCACTCGACATAATTATTAACTAGACTTTCAAATTTTGAACCACCTATTATCTGTCAATTTTCGCAGAAAAAAAAAGTCATGTTCTATGTTTGTAGGTAAAAACCTTCTTTATAACTATTTCAAATTTCAAATCGATAGCATAAGTAGTAGTTCTTGAGATATTTAGCGATGTGACAGACAGATAGACAGACAAAGTGAAACCATAAGGGTTCCCTTTTTACCATTTTGGTACGGAACGCTAAAAACTAACCTTTTTGTAAAAAAACAAACACTGTCGTTGACAATTACGAAATCGGCATCATTTGAGTTTATTTTTACGATTATAATATTTAGGACTTTTTTAGAGTTACTAAGGCATTTTTCAATATTTTGTTTGGTTATTGTGTGTCTTTGTTTCTTTTTCAGTCTACAGTAATTTTTGTGATTGTTTTAACATCATTTCTTCACACTAGAAGCTCAAAGTTGAATATTTTCTTAGTTAGTTAGTTAGTTCTCTGAATTGGCCTTGCCTTAAAACGCTTGCGACTCAAGAAAAGTCAACGAGTGCTGATAAATATAAATTACATAAATCTGTAACTCAAAAACGTACTTGACCCTTATTTTCCCCGAAAATATCTTTGTCGGTCTGAATAAAAACGTAGCCCCTCAATCTGATAATAAGGGTCTTAATTAATTTATATCGAAAGGTTTTAGAGTAACATAATTAGAGGTATGCGCGCCATCGAAGCCCTTTGTTTTGGCTTGAGTATATATAGATAAGGCAGCGTTTATGATTACCTACCTAAAGGAGTTGGACCAAATTGTCAGTGGTCTATTAGCTTCACAATTTTTATTGTCAATCTGCACATATTTTTCTGTATTTAAAAATCTTAAAATAGCATAAATATGTTAAAGTTGGATGTCCAAGTATTACTGTAAGTTCTGTTTAAGCTGTGGTCTCTCCCGGTAAATAAACAATAGCATTATTTTGTAATGAGCCCGGGGACTTCCGGGACCAGTAGACGACGGGTTCCTGTAACAAAAAACACATGAAAGTAATGTTTTTAATGTTGTTTAATATGTGTATGTGTGTGTAATCATGTGTTATGTTTCGTTTTACGTACTAATGTATATATTTATATTTGACGTTCACTGATTGAATTTAATATTTATGTATTGAGTGACGGACCTATAATAGGGATGATAACGCAATTCATTACAGTTTAAAATATAGTATGGCTATATGGATAGAAAACCATGAAACTATCACAATAATAATTGTAATAATAATAATTAACCGTTAGGTAATTAAAAAAATCTTTAAAAAATAATATTGCATGCCTAACCCTGTCAAATGTAATTTATATGTTTTTTCAGAAATAAACAGTTTATTTTTTTTTAATAAATAGTAAATTAGACAAATATACAAAATCATAAAAATATCTTGAGATTGTTAAAGATTAGCATTTTTTTTATAGTACAAATGTAAATGAAAGTTACCAATATATTTTTAATATTTCAATAAAAAAAGATAATAATTGATGAGATAGTTGTATGGCAACTATGTCCTTAAACGCAATATTTCACTAATAAAGATAAAATTGCAAAATACTTGTTTTTCCTTACAACGGGATTACGAGGTCATTGCACTGTGACGTCACATGTCACTGCCAATCAGTACTCGTCAGTTTTGCAGCAATCTACCTCTTATTTTCGTCTTTTATGTTGCCCTGATTGTAGTTGGCCCCATATCGTCTCTACGAAGGGGAATGACATCATATTTTTTTTTTTGTCAAATATCCAACTGGGATCAGTAATTAATTAGTAGTAGTGACTTCTCCGGAGTCGTAAGCGCCCAAAAAGTATTGTTTGACTTTTGGAGTCTATTTCTATTGAATTAGAGTCCAAAAGTGTCAGACATTCAAATTCCTTGACTGTACCATTAGGCAGGCCATATGTTATATATTTTTATTACCAGTACAAAAAGAGTGACAATGAATACGTTAAATAAACTAGGACCAGTTTTGATAAGCCAGAATTATCTCTTGCGCACACCCTCTTTAGATTGTTGTATTTGTCATCTCCCCTATTTCCTCTTTGATTGGCTCGTTACCCCGTCCACAAACAAGAATCTACACAATTGTGCTTATATTATTTGGCTGTTTTGTATGGGGCTTTTATATGCCTCCTCATTTCGCAAAAGGTTTTTGTACACAAATCTTACAGAAATTGAATAGTGACGAATGAAGCTACAATATATCTATTATATACCAACCTTATTATCTAAAATAGTTTATCCGTAATATTTCCTTGTAATTAAATGAAGACCTTAAATATTTTCGTGAAAAGGTACATTAATGGATTAAAAATAGACAGAGGTTAAATACTAATTATTTTCCGTAGTCCTCTCTATATCTAGTCACTTTTCCATAGTCCTATCTATATCTAGTCACTATCCAAATACCGTGGATATTAACCCTTAAATGCATGAATTCATGATCATAAAAGATATGGCGGCGGATTTTTGAAATTACCTACCGGCTTTTCGTTTATAAACCAATGTAATACCTGCCTATATTTTGTATGGAACCGAGAATATTTTAAGAATAAATATGAAATCACTCTCAAAGTTATTATATAATTTTTCCTACTTTTAAATAAATCTTGAATTCTTTTTTATATAGGCTGTATCCTACAGTATGCACTTAAGGGTTAAACTAACAAACTCAGCGAGCCTAAAATAACACGTTTTAACTACTACAGAGAGCAAGAAACTGATCCTATGTTAAGTCTCCACACTGATCAGTGCTAATTCAGTCAAATAAGACTATTGTTTAAGACCATCAGGTTGATTAAGGCAGTGTTTTATGAAGATCCGTGAGACCAAATGTCAGATCAAATTTCAGTACATTTTTTGACATAACAAACCGACATAAGGTCTAACGGTTCTTTATAAAACCGAGCCTAGGTAACGTTTTCAAATATAGGTAAGGCAAGGTCATGTAATTTTTCATAAAAAACTACATTTAGGTCTACCTTAAGTACGTTTTAAATGTTATGTAATCGATTAGCAGACCATATCGCTTTTGTATTTCATCAGAATTTAATGAATGGATATTTAAAACCACCGGTAATCATAATCTTTGTTCGTTAAATTCGAATTCTAATGTAGAATGACAGTTGCCGGCGCCATATTTAACGTTAACCAGTCAGAAGGGCTACACCGGAATTCGTAATCCGAACTTAGTATCATGCCGTCCCTTTCACTCATAGTGTATAACATGACAGTGAAAGGGACGGCACGATACGAAGTTCGGAGTACAGAACCTGATCTTGATGAAACCCGCCCTAAGTTCTCTTTTTATTAGTCGAATATATTATTTGAACGTAACATACTGAAAACATCCGAAGCTCACATTTTCAAAATGCCAACACAGGTTCTGCACTCCCTTGAGACATTTAATATTTGCCATGACTCGTCCCTGATTGGGTCGTTAGATCTGCAGTTGTGTGTTTATCTTGCCAGTTCGTTGACGCCGAGGTGTTTTTTCAGTAGCTAACGACGGATGAAGTTATTGGGAGACGTGTTGCCTTGGAAAAACACCTTTGAAATGTCAGTGATGGAGTTTGTTGACGGAAATAACTTTATCTTGATACATGACAATAGAAGAATTTATAGAAGACATATTACTTTAGTACACGTAGGTACGTTTGGTACATGGTAGCATAAAAGCTTATAACATCAATAAAGAACAGTGAGCTATTTTTAACCCTCGATGCTAAATAGGGGTTATTTGTTTATCTGTCAATCCGGAGCGATCGTGATCCAGCGACGCCCACGTGCGGTATGCGAGGTTAAGCAACGTCGGCCCAGGTCAGTTCTTGGATGGGTAACCGCTTGGTCATCAACTGAGCGCTCCCGTGCTTTAGAAGGCACGTTAAGCCGTTGATTAGCCATCTATGAAGCAGTAGTTAAGCCAAGTTAGAGGCCTCCGGGCGGCTCGGCTTGAGAACTTCTAACAGTCAAGTTGCCCACTCACTTGACAAGTGGGGTCGAAGTTGCACCACGTCCGTAGGGAGTTTTTACCCTACACATGATCCCTGGGTGGTGCTAAACGGTGCAACAAAAGCTGGCAACAAAATTGCCATACGATAAATAAATGTGGCTTTATTTATCTTATGGCAATTTTTCATTCATTTTTAATCGAATTGTCGGTCCGTCGAACATGGCAACATAGAATTTGCCTGCAGAACGGAATCATACAATTTCTTAAGTTTTTATTTTTGTTTTATTTTACTTATTGTGCAAAAGGAAACAACACATCTCAAATAAAATTTCTGAAAGCGCTCATCCTCAGATTACGTTAACCTTAATTTATTTTATACGGAGGTCCCACTTAGGTACGAAAGAGAAGAATGACTCACATAAATTACAAGGAAATTCGATGTCAATTTCTTTCTTTCCTTTCTTACGTGTTTAACGTTAGGTAAAATAAATGTGACAGATGTTTCATTCAGGGTGTATTTGTAATAAGTTGTAACTAGTTTTTGTCCGCGACTTCGTTCGCGTATAACTCGTTATTGCCTTAAAGAAATAATTGCTCTTACACATTTTGGGTGCAGGCTTAATTATCGTACAAAGTTTCACTTACTTCCCCTTAAGGAATGATTTCCAAGCCTTTCATCGAATTTCGTTCCGCGGTTTAAACGAGAAAAGGTAATAGACAGACAGGCTGAGCTACTTATTGCATTTATAATATTAGTATGGAATTCGTTATTATTTTGTTGTTGAATGAGTAAGTATTACGGTTAAAAAATATATATTCAATATGATTTCCCTTACATTTCATAACTTGGCAACAAACGGCATATTTGTAAACATATTTGTTTTCGCGTATATTTAATTTGACAACTTGCGTTTTTATCCAATACACGTTATTTTTACACGTCGAGATATTTGGTTACGGCGTTGTTTAAAAAAAGTATCAAAAATTACTCTTTAATTCATTGTTAAACTCGTTAAAACAATAAACCCATGTTGCAACTCCCCGCTTATGTATTTATAAACTCCAAAATGTGAAGCTTCATGAAAATTATAAATAAATCACCTGCCCAGTTATTTGCAATCAGTAAAATTTATTTACTTTTATTAACTTTATTAACGTTATTTATTAAGTTATTTAATAAACAAAATATAACGAGGTATTTACAAGCTTGTATTTTATGAACAAGTTATCATAACTCAAATTGGAAACTTCTGGAAATGTTGCAAATTAAATTGCCAGTTAAAAACTGGTGCTGAACGAAAGTACAATAAAGTTTTGTTGCGAACAACAAGCTCTTCAAAGGGCACTTTTCTCTTTATTTATAGGGTTCGCAATTTGCAAAAAAACATGTCTCCCTCAAGTCCTTAATAGACATTTTCTAAACTTCAGAGTTAAATAAGTAATAGTTTTTTGTTTTAATATTTATAATGTTTAAAACGGGAATTAAATTATTGCGAGCATGTTTATTAATTTCAAAAATGAACGAAAATATTCTAAAATAAAAAGCACCAAAATATCCGTTTATGCAGGCAACTGCTATCAGTTACTGTGAGGTCCTTAGGTCCTCAGGAGTGGGTGCTTGGATGGGAAAACAAAGATAGGAAGTCAGGCAAGAAGGTATTTATTTTATATAAACAATAAGGTACCTGTAACAAGCATATGATGCGTTTAGCTTACGATTTATTGGTCAGCTACGTATAAAATGGGTTAAATTAACAAATAGGTATGGAAACTAACTTACAATATTGTACCTTGGAACAGTATAATAAACTGTACTGTAGAAAATAACTGAATACAATTCTCTCGATCACCATACGAATAAATACTATAGAACTTCACTGTGGTAAGTAGGTATTTAAGTATAATATAATTATTATTTTTTAAATAACAGCATAACTAACTGAGTAGATGATTATCGATCGGAAATCAAGATCGAACTGCGCTGCCGAAAATGACTTCGCAATGTTGCGTGGAATTCGAAAATGTAGTTCAAATTTTAAAATTTAGAGAAATGCTTGTACATACACGCATCGTTACACTTACCACCACGTACGTAGTGGTACGTAGGTACCAGCAGATAGCACCTACGTACCATCGCGTTATTTTACTTTGTAGAATTCGAATAGTTTTTATGTGTTCTTGGCTACAATTACATGTTTAACTTAGAAAATATTATGTTACAAAAACCCTAGAGAGTCTTAAACAAGAGAAAATTGGCTTTCACTACACAAGTTATTTCTAATTCATGGTACAGTTTTATTGTTCGGCAAACTCGTAAATAGATCAAATCATTTTGGCCTTTGGCGTCTAGACCACAGTTACCAATTGATAAACAATGAAACCAAAGCCTAAATAAGCAAGTCAATACTTTACTAAGAAAGCGTAGCACAGCCCTAGGCATTTTGCATTATTTTCCTCGATTCCTTTCGGTACGTGTTCAAACAGTGCCTTCGATTTACCTTTGTTTTTGACAAACAAAAATCAACATCACAGGTCTGTTTCTGAAATTGGCGGTTACTAAACTATATACGATACTAAACAAATACCTACATCGAATCGTTCTTTCCTCTTCTCGTTTCATCGTAGTTATTACATAATGGTAAATCGGTTTATGTATTTTTTAGCAGTACATTCTTGTATTAGTTACATACATAATGTTAAATGAAACTCCATATTTCCATACAATACCTGTATTATGAATTATCTCAATAGTATTTTTGTACAATCAGTATGCTTATTCTGCATTATAATATATTAATTTACAACGTTATGACAAACAATCGATAATTGCTTCAAGAAGCCTCGTCTATATCTTTTTTAATTTCCCATGTGCTAAGGCGACCGCGGAAAAGGCGGCAAACGGAGTAGTTACCCATATCAGCCACCGGTCCGCGGCGCCACTGTCTACGTGTCCACGTCATCGGTACCGCCACTGTTTAAAACTTAACAACTATGATATGATTTAAGGCTTCTGGCGATATCGATGTTTGAATCCCTTAATTTGTTCGTATACTAGGTAATACATATAACGATAAACAACCTTATTTAAAATGGTTCTAACAATAATGTGTTCCTACAAGTGACAAGCGGCACACATGACTCTTGACACATGTGACATGAGCAATTGTGAGTTAAAGGACAGAGAAAATGTTTTATTGAAGTGACGGGTTGCTAGCTTATTGCCCACAACTCGTTTCAAACATATCCCGTAATCGACGTTTACGCCACAAAGACTATTATGAAGAAATGACTGCGTATGCCAGGATTATGATTTTCCCTTTTATTTGAAATTCATGATTTCGTAAGCAGATGTTACTACTTTACTTTTTCAAAAGTCACCATAATCTCACTTCACCCAATGTGCAACTGAATATAATAATAATAATAATATACCCGCGGGGGCAGCTTGTGGCTAGCTGACGGTGAGTGGCGACACCGGCTGGCCAGAGTGGATTCGCAAGAGCGGAACCTATGGTCCAGCATGCGAATCACGTAACTTTATGTACTAACGGTAGATAGATTTTACTGTCAATTTTGAAGTATAAATGTAAGTAATGTATGAGCTGACAATTAAAATTTGACATTAAAATCTACCTAACGGTAGTACAAAAGTTACGTGATTACCCCGCAAGTTGGAAGTGTAAAATGTCATAACGCCGGCGACCTGCTGAACAGATTCCCGGGATCTGGCTACCGCAAACTCACCTCTCAACCTTACAGCCGCTCAAAGGGATGTTGCCTCATTGTCGCACTGTACGTGCGACTGTTTTGTGGGGCCTCAGCGAGCAGGCAAGTCATGCCTGCCTTTTTACAATTCCGAGAATAATCGTCACGGCAGGTGTCCGCTAGTCTCCTCCCATAACTCATTATCCAGTCCATCCAACATTCAACTCAATAGCCCAATGAACTTAGTTCCCATCGCAGCCAAAGAGCTGCACTCCAATAGTCTTTGCACCTGGCGGGGACCATCTCCGGATGTATCGTGTTGTGCGTTCGGAGATGGTATCCGCCTTATTTTTGTCTTAAAGGGGCCTCTGCGCTGTTGGCTTCGGCCGCACTCATGCCTGCCAAAGGTCCGGGACCCCATGGTCCCGAGATATGGAAAAGACATAATAATAATAATAATAATATTTTTTTCACTTCTCAAGCTCGAAAAGTGTGTCATATTAGACTTGTCAAGCGGGGCTAAAGTAGTACATTTAACCCCTAGGGAAAATATAAATACATATTTATGATTTACAAAACATTTGAATTTGACCAATCAAAATACTTCACCTATTAAATCCACCAATCACAGAACACTAATTTAACTCTTAAAAAAATATTTGGTATTGGGTATTAACCAACCAGAATACAGCTTTACTAAAATCGACCAATCTGGAAACATAATTAATTTTTCTAAAGAGTCTAAAGATTAAGTTTGTAGTAGTCCCTATTTCACAATAATTAAAAAAGTGGTTAAATCGTTCGAGCAACACTTTGAAGCGTTCAATGGAAAGATTGGAAAGTCAGTTAGCTTTTTTCGCGCGTGAATATTGCGCGCGAACCGCAGTGTCTATGTTTTGTGTGTCAAAGGAGTATAGAAAAAAAATCATGCTGCAAAAGTATATATCTTCGCCGTGGAATTTATTGTTAATTTTGGGTGGGTTAACCTTTGTTTATTTATTTTCTCGCAATCGAAGTGAAAAGTAGTGTGTATAACTCTGGTCTAAAAGCCATATTACCCCTCGAACTATTTTCCCTCACTTCGTTCGGGAAAATAACTATCTCGTGGTGGTATGGCTCATTTTAGACCCTTGTCATACAATCTACTATATTTACGAAACAACCCTTGGTTAACAATTTTTTCTTCTGCCAAACTGCAGGACAGTTTTTTGGCAGAGGGGCACCCTTACATAGAATGATGGGTAGGTTTATACAATACGCAGTTACCAAAGTTACTATAGTTAGGTACATACGAGTATATTCATTTGTCTTAAACAGAATTCTGGTCTTGCAACACATGCGAATTCTGTCTATTTTTTTTATTATTTGGAACAAAATCATTTAAAATTAACTCAATTTCACAAACAGCTTGATTAAAACTTCACTGACCGTAAATCCGTCCGGCACAAGGTTCAATAACACTTCCTAAATACAAAAAAAAAGTTTCCAATTCTTTTAGTTTGCCACTATATTGCGCGATGTAAAACTCATTAACGCAAATTCATCGAGCTTCCGTCTGGGCACGTAACGCTTTAGGGATCCCGCTAAGCTCTTCGTGACCCCGCTATGGACAAACATTTGGAGCTTTTGGGGTGGATTTGGATACATTGACGGCACAGCGAATTCTAATTGGATACTTTCCTCGTGTTTTTTATAATAACGTGTCACTGTATAATTAAAAAACAAGAAATCGTTAATCAAAAGCATATAATATAATATGAGACCTGGAAGATTCCAAGAATATGCCCTTTTTTTCTTCGTCCTACACTTACACATAACAAACTCACGCCTGTATTCCCAAAAGGGGTAGACAGAGCACATGAAATTCAATTCCAGTGCCACATTTAGCAATTGAAGCAAGGCCAAGCAAGTACCTAGACCTGGCACACGAGGTAACCGCCATGTAGAATGAACTACCGTTATCTTAGGCCCCGCCTGGCTGCCGACGGCATCCTAGGTTTTTATAATGATTTAATGTTTTTGAGTGTATTTTTATACAATGCGCAAACGCAGCGCGTCCCTGATGCGTCGAGTGCGCGCTAGCCCCAACAAGATCCTGCAGAATGTTACTCTACTTCTAATGGTTAAAATGTTAAAATTTGTGATTAGCAGTATATTTTAATTTAATTTGTTGATTTACAGGGGGTGATAATAGTTAAATAACAATAACTTAAATAATATTACAATACAACTAACTTAAATCTAAAACAGGCCCGTGGGACATTGTACCGACAATGCTGTGCGGCATTTCCTCGCTGTATCGCAATGCTGATACGTTGTGCGAGGCAGTCGCCAGCTCTTCGGTCACCAATTACGTCAACCAAACGCTTCGCGATTGCAGTAAATAAATTGTGCGCGCTGGAACCCCATGTACCAAGAATTTCGACATCAAAAGGTACAAAATTGTATTCTCTGCTGAGGCCCCTATATTTATTACGCTTTAATATTTCGGCATTTTCCGCTGCTACACTCGCTTTTACTGTAGTTCGTTGGAGGTGGACGGTGCCAGTGTGTCTACACAGGTAGCATCCATTAATAATTTTTGTTTAATACGTATTTTAATTTTGTTATGGATCAATTGATACTAGAATTAAATGATACATATGTATATATGTATATTATATAACTATTGTACAATTCTAACCTAAGTCCCCTAAAGAGACAATAATTTATATTTATGGCAACTATACCTAAAGCAATTTACTTACTTTTCCGTACAATGGTTGTTTCAAATATCTTTTGTGGTGACATGTGCGTGTGCCTGTCATGCCATACCACTGCCAGCAGTGCCAGTTATATCAAACATGCATAGTAACAAGCGACTGGACTATCTATATACGTCTTACCCAGTTTAGAGGTAAATTCGCCGCTGCCAATATTGACTCAACCATCGCAAACAAAGTTGAGGTATAATCTCATAGATACTGAAATTGGTGCCTAGAGATTACCTTTCAGAAGTTCGCAGCAATAACAGCACCAATATTATTTCTGTAGGTATACGGTGTTGTTGTCTCCCGCCGGTGCGTCGCAGTAGAATGCCATTCGCGATTCTGCGGCGCCCCACTGAAGGCGTAGCCGGTACTCGTTGGGTTTTTAGACGGTAGTACGGTTTAACCGGATGTTCCGTCATACTCACCCCGGTCTTTCTCCGGGTGGGATACGTAAACGTATTTCCCCAACGTTAAAAAAAAGGTATACGGTGTTGGGTTCTGGTGGTAAGTTAGGCCGCTAGAGCTCCTGAGTACGGTATGTTGTAAATGAAGTCACGTGTCTTCAGCTGTCAACAAAAAACTATGAATCCTCGAATCTCGTGTAACTAATCGGGAGTAGCAAGCACCAGATGATCATATTATGTTCGTTTGACACCGTCTTGGTCTAAATTTTAATGGCGGTAATAAAAAGCAAATTTTACTAACCTGTCCTAACCTATCTAATATATATTACCTATAGTCTATGTAGCATCAGAATCCTAGCCCTCTCCATCTTACTTATTTTAAAACAAATGAATACGCCGCTGCCAACGTTGGCTTGAAACCGTTGCAAACTAATGTAAGGCATGATCTCATCGTGCTGAAATTGGTGTAGTTACTTTGAAATTATTCTGAGAATAGCCTTCAGACACGACATATAAATATTTGGCCTTAGGTCTCTGTATTTGAGATAATACATAATGAATGCAATCTCTCTGTTTAGTGTTACGTGTATAGATGGGTTGAAGTATCCAGTAGATGGCTATAAGAGATTTTTTCTAGTATGATGACCTCTGGCCAGTCTACCTATTTGCAGTTTGGAAGAAAACACGTTCCATTTTTTTACCTTTTCGATGATTATACAGAAGCGAGGTAGTACTACATTTATAATTCTCGTCCTTACATCCGGCGCTATATAAATATAGTAGGGAAGCATTGAAATATAGGCACTCTGTAAAGAGCGGTCCTAACTCGACTAACAGTTGATGCCACTGACTGCTTTCTGATAATCGTATCGCCTCCACACCGATAGATCAAATACTCGCCTAATGCATAATTACCCTAAGACACAAGAAAACACAGAAAACTCGTCTCTGCGTACTACTCTAGTTTCAGTGTGGGTCGATCCTGTACACTGCCTGCTCACCTCTCCATCGCAATTAGGTTTTGGTATATATAGCAAGTAATTATCTCTGTAGGCTGGGCCTTCGTTAAATATGCATTTATGGGACTGGTAAGGGTGTCGTGTAAGGGAGCGGTGGTCCGAACCAACGCAGGTGTTGGAAATTTAATGTATTGTTATTCATATTTATGCCAAATTTTGCTCAATTGGTAGCCGGGAAGTGCCTTGACTTTGACATGCCTAATTAAAAAAAAAAATTATATGACTCATTACTCGAATCAATTTACCGGAATTCAAATTCAGGACCACCGCTACACGACACCATAGCTACTTAGGCGGGAAGCCGGTGGAACCGTAGTTAATTAACTAAAAGGCCAAAGTGGACGTCTATTGACCACTTTGGCCCACCAACCCCTATTGGTACAAAAGTTTTAGTTTCTAGTCATGGGTGTAGTCTGAGAAATCACAATATCCTGCGGATCGATAAAATTCAGTCGGAATATTTTTTAACCAAGCGTCGTTTGTGTTGTCACCAGAACTGCCTCCAGACAAGCCGACAATAAAGGCGGAGAAGGGGTGGTACGCGTCGGGCGACTCGCTCCGCGCGCAGTGCTCGTCGCCACCGGCCGACCCACCGGCTAATCTCACGTGGCTGCTCAATGGACGAGATGTAAGTATATTTGTGTTGTCAATAGAATTGCCAGACAAGCTGTCGATAAAGGCGGAGAAGGGGTGGTACGCGTGTTGGGACTCGCTCCGCGCGCAGTGCTCGTCGCCACCGGCCGACCCACCGGCTAATCTCACGTGGCTGCTTAACGGACGAGATGTAAGTTTATTTTTGTTGTCAATAGAATTGCCAGACAAGCTGTCGATAAAGGCGGAGAAGGGATGGTACGTGTGTTGGGACTCGCTCCGCGCGCTGTGCTCGTGGCCACCGACCGACCCCCCAGCTAATCTCATGTGGCTGCTCAATGGACGAGATGTAAGTCTATTTGTGTTGTCAATAGAACTGCCAGACAAGCCGAAGATGAAGGCGGAGAAGGGGTGGCAAGCTTCGGGAGACTTACTCCGCACGCAATGCTTGTCGCCACCGGCCGACCTACCGGGAATCTCACGTGGCTGCTCAATGGACGAGATGTAAGTCTATTTGTCTTGTCAATAGAATTGCCAGACAAGCCGACGATAAAAGCGGAGAAGAGGTGGTGTGTATCATGGGACTCGCTCCGTGCGCAGTGTTCGTCGCCACCGGCCGACCCCCGGCTAATCTCACGTGGCTGTTCAATGGACGAGATGTAAGTTTATGTGTGTTGTCAATAGAATTGCCAGACAAGCCGACGATAAAAGCGGAGAAGGGGTGGTATACATCATGGGACTCGCTCCGTGCGCAGCGTTCGTCGCCACCGGCCGACCCACCGGCTAATCTCGAGTGGCTATAAATCTTGTAATCGTAGGTGGGATTCAAATCATGCTAGGAAGGTTATGTAAAAAAACTAATTCTGAGAAAAATAGCAAAATAAGTAGGTAGATTTTTAAGCAAAAATGCCAGAAAAAATTGCCTTTTAATCTATACTTTTTCATGATTATTTGCTGACAAATCAAAAGTCAGTTCTATCATTTTGGCCCTAAAGTGATTTGTAGGTACTACATTACCCATTTTTCAGCCTGATCTTATTGTAAGTACCGTGTTTTGCGTAGCGTAACTTCCAGTAGACATTTATGTGTCATTTTTGAAATAAAACTCGATTTCACTCGTCCTTACATTTTTCCATAATCATGCGACAATCAGTTTCCGATTCCATAACAACGGACCTTCAGTCCATCAAAGTATCCGTAATAACCCGATTTTTGCCAGAAAAAGATTCAATGCACTGAACATTTGTTCAGTTCAGTTCAATTCAATTTGATCGAACATGAACGAGGGCATTGTGTGGAAAGACTGAAAACCTGCTCCATTTTATAAAATTCACTTTATTCTGTAAAGTACTGAATAAAAAAAACTAGTATGTGCAATTGAGAAAAAATTGTAAATAACGGATATGAAAGCTTTAGTTTTTTTTTAATACAAAGCCGGTGGCAAACAAGCGTACGGTCCACCTGATGGTAAGCGGCCACCGCAGCCTATAGACGCCCGCAACTACAAAGGAGTAGTAGGAGGAGTGTAGTTTCTATACATTTCATAAATTTACTAATTTATGAAATGTATAATTTGCTTGAGACAAAGAAGGCACATATTCACCAGTACCCGACAGACTAACATAAATATTAACATAATACCAATTATTAATGAATTGAGCTATGTACCCAGTCATTCTATGTAACCAACGTATGGCAAAGTCAAACAAATTTATAAAGTTTTGAAACTTATGAGGCATATCAGAAGATGACAGTTTATGCCGATATTTGTTCCTCTTAATCTCTATTAAACGGCTTTGTTTTTAATTTTCCAAATTAGACATCATAATGGGACATAATGACATAAATTTATGTGCTTTATAGAGTCCAATATAATTGATATATCTGTAAATTTTGGTTAACTGGAGCATCCGCTAACGACCTTAGGAAAAGGTGTGTTAAAGTATAAAAAAGGTATGATTTAAAGCCACAACTTCTGGAATTCATCTATTGCTCTTAGCCAACTGAGCTACGAGCCTCCCTAAGGCGTAATTAAAAGAGTAAAGTGATTGAATGATTCATCACCACAAGCACGGCTCGGTAGCTCAGTTGGTTAAGAGCAATTGACGGACCCCCTACACAAAACAGCTTAAAACCAACTCCGCAAGCAGTACTTTCGATTTTTAAAAAAACCGCAGTCAAATCGGTTCATTCATTAGGGAGCTACGATGCCACAGATAGACACATATACACAGATAAATAAATAAAAAAAAAGTAAATAAAAATAAAAAAAGCCTTTATTTCATGCAAACTACATGTACAGAGAATTATATTTACACTACTACTATTACTGGTTCAATTTTTATTAATATTACTTTAATATGTATTTTTCTCTAAATCTTAAGATCTAAGCTACATGTTACTATCAGAATCTGCATGAACCCCTAGACGGGTATAGGCCTCCTCCAAAAGATTCCATATACACATATACACACTTTAAACATAACACCACTTTTTTGGGTTGCGCGTAGGGGTTAAAATTGGTGTAATGTATTATTGCTAATGAATTTTATATTTTCACTTGCTTATCGAGACATAATACTAAATGTAAATAAAGTTAATAATGGGTATCGATAACTTTAATTAAGATTTTACCTCTAGTAATTTCAGACTGTTTGACCTTTATTTATTCACTTCTATGGCAATTCTTTTAAGGAAAACAGGGCATGTTTTTAATCTAAACGTCCAAGACGCAAGGTACAGCTGTTTGCAAAATGCGTCCACAATTTATCACAAACTCGATCGAGAGCTAAGCTTGTTTTCACCCAGTTGAGTACCAAGTTTTAGAAGCTACCACGTATTTTCATTTCACACACGACATCAATGCTCAAAGTCACGTTTGTTATTGTGTGAAACCCCTCTGCGGCACATGAAACAGATTGTTTAATCCAAATAAAAGCGCGACTCAAGGATAATATTAGATATTTTTTTAATAGCCATGGCAATCATTGGCAATTAGTGTTTTTTTTCTACCCTTGTTATTTGTGTACTACTTAAAATAAACGCTAATATTGCAGTTATAATATTTTCCTCGCTTTAGTGAGGTGTAATTAATTCTGTTGAACACGGCTGCTAAGTTATTTTACGTCTCGTGTGTTACAACACTCGCTACTCTCAGGATTTTATTTTTGAACCACTCGCTGCGCTCAGGATTCTATTTTCGAACCACTTGCTTCAGTCGTGGTTCAACCATAGAATTCTTTCGCTAGCTCATAGTTCAACCCTAGAATCCATTCGCTAGCTCGTGTTTCAATTCCACACTAGCGTTTAAAATATATCTTTGCACCCTTGTATAACAAATAACAATTTTTAAGGGATCCAATGGTAACGATCTCGCAGCGGTCACTTTAGCCATTTTGAGCGTTCAGTTGAAAACATTTTGAAACTTACTACAACTGTCCGGTTATTTTTAACTCGTAGGAACAGCTGAATGTAACATATTTTTTAACTTTTAGGAACTTTTAAAAGCTGACCTTCCTTCTTTATTATTTATTTATAAGCAGTTATAAACCTTTTAGCGCCGCTGTGAGTCATCTCTACGATAATAGAAAAACTCTGCTCAGGTGATAAGTTTGGTTTGATAGTCTGCCATGACAATGTGATCACAATTTGTCGTGTAGGTACGCTCACTTCCACATGGGCCAGCCTGTTTTTAAAACGATATAATAATTGACGAAAATATCGATTAACCTACGAATTAACATAATTTTCGTAGAAAACGGTTTAAATTAATTTATTTTACACAGCTCAGTTCCAAGTAAATTTTGTGATTTTAAAGTACCTAATTAATTTTTACCAGATAAAGCGGATTTCACTGATGTAATACAAGTATTTCAGCCTGAGAAATATTTTTTTGCAATAGAATAAAAAAGTTTTTTTTTTATTGTAAAACATAGGTTACCACATTAAGTTCTTAAATCCTACTAATCCTAATCCTAATCCTAATATATAATATTATAAACGTGAAAGTTTGTGCGGATGGATGTACGTTCCGCTTAATCTCAAAAACTACTGAACGGATCTCCATGAAACTTTCCAGTATTGTAGCTTAGACATCAGAATAGGACATAGGCTACCTTTTATCCGCGGGTAACACCGCAGGGCGCTGCTAGTAATATTATAAATGCGAAAGTTAAGATGTTTGGATGTTTAGATGTTTGTTACTGAGTCACGCAAAAACGGCTGAACCGATTATGATGAAAAATGGTATACAATGAGTTTATAGCCTGGATTAATATAAAGAATACTTTTTTAATCCAATCGAAGGGATGAAATAGGGAGTGGAAGTTTACGCGGACGAAGTCACGGGCAATAGCTAGTAGAATATAGTACAGAACTCCGTGGTTTGCCTGTTGGCATACAAATGTTGAGTCTACTTATTAATATACTTGAATTTGGACAAATACATCATTACATTATTTTTATATCACCAATAAATAATAATAAAATAAATAATTAAGTACAAAATTATGTAATATTTTTTTTATGTAAGGTAATATTGAAAATTATTTTTATCGGCAGTGGTTCGAAAAGTTGTAGTTGGTATGAATAAAATATTTTCCATAGGGTCTGGATTATCGGAGTACGATATTAAATTAAACCCAATTTTTAGGGTTCCGTACCCAAAGGGTCCACAGGGAGCCCTATTGCTGTCGCTCACGGGTCCGTCCGTCCGTCGTTTGTCACACAGGTTTTACAGGCAATCGGTTGGAGCTACAATCTTAAAAAAATCACAGTACAAGCATCTCGTTTACTCAAAGCTATACAAATTGTCAAAAATATTTTTAAATGTTTTTAAGGGGGGGCTCTCATACTACTAAAAAGTAAAGCGAAAAAAAAATTTTGTTTCAAGGATTTTTAAACTTTCCATTGATTTATAATAATCTTACCATTGATCAAAAATACATAATGACTAATTATAGTCAATTTTGATAAGCGTAATCATTTGATATACCCTGTATATATAAACTTTTTATCTCAGATAAGTATTAGTTAAAAAAGCTCTGGCTCTTCGCCTGCCGATACGGCGGCAAGCTCGCTTCGCTCGCTCGGGTCGCAGTACATTCTAACACTCCTCGTCGCTTCGCTCGTCATCGTACCTACACCGACCTACCTTAGATGTAGAAGTCGAGAGTTTCTAATATTGCATTTCACACCGTAGCCTAAGGACGCTAACCTATCTAGGCCTGTCTAAGATATATTATTAGCACAAACGATAACATACATGTGATATCCATTAGACGAACATAAATTAGTTCGACTAAAATTATTGTATTTCTTTTCATAGCACGCTTGTTATAAATCGTATAAAAGAGATATTAATTTTGTTCCACGATTTTAGAGGTCAAGAGACTTTTATTATGAATAATTCGTGACAAGATTTCAAAGGACGCTTTTTCTGTTAAGTAAACTAAACACAAACTTAGTTATATTGTATTTGTAAAACAGTTAAGAAAGATTTTTTTTAATGGATGGACTTATTACTTATGAATACCAATATTAGTTTTGTTTCAATGGCTGTCAGACATATGCTCAGAACTCAGGCTGGTCGCACGTTTGATTGACACCGGCGCAGTATAAGAATAAAATATTGATCTCTGATAATTATATTCTTGAGTAAGGTTTGAATGCTGTTAAAACTTCATTCGGTCAACGCTTCGCAGCTTCACACACAGCTAAGTATACAGCAGAACTTTTGTCTTAAATTAGGATTTTGTTATCAATATCTTGCTGGGGATATTGTTTTTATTGTTTTAGTTTAGTTTAACTATTCACCTTTTAGTTTTAATGGTAATTCAATATTTTATATAAGTAGTTTTCTTTTTAAATTGTTACCGTCTTCCGATTTACCCGCTAATAGACATAGTTTAACAAATCGTAAGATCTCCCCCACGGGACAGGCCTTGCCTAGTGTGGGGGTCAGTATTAATCTACCAGAGCATGTTTATTATCTGTAAATAAACTATTTGTATTTATATTTGAATATCTGGCACTTTTTATAAATATAAATATCTTTAGGCACTTGTCCCACTGACGGCGAGTAGCGAGTAATCTCATAGTAATTCCACTCGCTTGAGCGTGAAAACGAGTAAAATTACTATGAGAGTACTCGCTCCTCGCCAGCGGTGGGTCAAGTGCCATAATCTGCATGAAATTTGATACAATATATGGCAACATTGTTAAAAATAAAACCGCACATTTCACCAGCAACTTTAAAAAAACGGCATAGGTCAGTGGCATTAAAATCCTTATTAAGAATAACAATAAAATGTAATGTTGAATACAATTTGTAGTCGTATTTAGGGCTTTGTACCTCAATAGGAAAAAATCGGAACCCTTATAGTCACTTTCTTGTCCGTCTGCCTATCTACCAAGAACCTTTATCTCAGATCAAGGGGCTGTATCCCTTGAAGCTGTGAAAAATCAAAATCCTAAGTTAACGTAAAAAAAAAAACGACCGTTTATGCCGCAAAAATAGTAGATTGTGTCTCAAGGGCGCAAAATGATGTATTTACGGCGAGGGAGGTATATTGAATTCTGAGTGAAGCGAAAGATTCTACGATAGAATCCTGAGCGTAGCGAGGGATTGTAAAGTAGATTCTTGAGCTTAGCGATGTATTCAAGTGTTTATGCCCAAGACGGAAATAATTTTGCTACCGTGTGACACATACTGCTTTTCACACCGTCTATGAGGCCCGCTGCTATAAACATGAGAAGTCTTACAAATAATTTTACTATCAAGTGGCACATACTGCTTTTCACACCTTCTATGAGGAAAAGAGTCATTGTTGTCCTCAAATGAGGGAAGAAAAGTACATCTTTGATTCCTCATTCGAAGGCAATAATAACTCTTTTCTGAATAGCAGGTGTGAAAAAATAATATTTCGACACTCTCAAGGGAATCAAAATTTATGTGGTAGTTTCGTTGACCTAGAACTATGAAATTAGGCAAGTAATACCATCTTAGACAAGTACAGGGTAACATCTAAAAATTGTATATTTGTAATTTAAATCATAAAAATATGGTCTTTATTTAAAGTACTTAATCAATACCTAGAAATTTGTACGAAACCTTCAGTGGGCGACTCCGACTCGCGCTTGTCCTTTCTTTTATAAAGCCTGGGAATATGTAGATTAAGGAATTGCAAAGTACGGTATATACACCGGGACGACTATGCAAAAAAGGGCTTCTTTATTATATAATATTCATATCATACAAATTTTTCTGAGAAAAATATCAAATTTATCCTGGTTACTACGTTTTTGAGATAGTTTTAGAGGTCGGACTGGCGCACAAAGGGTTCCGTACCATCGTACAAGTATAAATATAAATATAAATAAATATAAATATTTTTGGACAATGTTACACAAATCAACTTAGTCCCAAACTAAGCAACGCTTGTACTATGGGTACCAAGTGACGATATACATACTTATATAGATAAATAGATACTTAAATACATAGAAAACATCCAAGACTCAAGAACAAATATTCGTGTTCATCACACAAATAAATGCCCTGACCGGAATTCGAACCCGGGACCTCCAGCTTCATAGGCAGGGTCACTACCAACTAGGCTAAAGCGGTCGTCTGAAGTACCTATTGTACCGAAAAATAACTGGTTTAACTTTTTTAAATCTTATTATTTATAAACATATTCTGTAAAATTTCACCTGACAGATGGGACATATGGACTAACGGACGGACAGCAGAGGCTCAGTTCATGATACATATATTGTACTTCATAGTCACACAAGTATACTTCTTTCCATTGCAAGTACTGCCATTGGCGATTGACATTGAACCTACAAAACCTTATAATATTCAGCGGGTAGTCGTAAAAATCGGAAAAGTAGGGTTATGGGTCGGTCTCATAGCACGTTCGAGGGTAGTAAACATTGTGATACCTACGAATATATACTTGAGTTTATTTGAGTTGGCCGAGCTCTGTCAAAGTAACCCATACAAAAGCGACTTAAATATGAATGATAAAAGATTCAAAATCGAATAATTGTTTTATAAAACATCGGCCAGGACATAATATCTCATCTATACTTGGGCTTCAATGCAGTTAGGCTTTTACACATCTCAATCGATTTTCAGTGTTTTATGCGCTCGTGTTGCTTAGGTCTTTAGGGTTGACGTTGATTGTGAGTAGGTAAGTAGATTTTATGTCACACCTGGCCATAAAGTGGCAATTACCGCACGCTCCGCGCGCGGAAAATCCCACTTCCTGGCCAGGGGGTGATGTAAAATTTTGTACTTACCTCGGGCGGCAATTAAGAAAGCCTCAGATCGCATAATTATCGCCCTTGCCTTCGGCTCGGGAGTCAAATACCTGCGATCTGAGACATTCTTTGTTTTACCGCCCTTGGTAAGTAATGTACTAATAAGGCGGGCCATGTCTTTATATCTGTATTTTATTATACGGTTAAAACTCACGTATTAAGTGTCACTCCGGGCGACATGTTTCGAACTCTTCTGGAGTTCTTCTCCAGGTTGAGCTCGTTCGCGACGAGTTCTAAACGCTGACTAGCGGTCGCCCCGCCTCATAAAATATGTTTTAACATGACTTGCAAAAGTTTAATTTCAAGAATGTAGACATGGTAGATACATATAAAGATATATCTCTATCTTTTTTTAACATTAGAAAGAATGACAGAGAACGACTTACGAGGGTTTTTTGTCTAACACATTCTGCGGTAAAAGTGTCAAATAATCTCAATGAATGTTAAAATCGTTATTTCATGAATTAATATGTATTTAAATACCATTATGTATTTTTATCCAAAAATTAGAAAATTTGTCTTAATTTATATTTATTTGTAGTTACGTTTCGTTTCATTCATCTATAACTGAAGAGCCCTGAGGGGCTACCGCGAACAGAAAACGAACGAAGTTCGAATATCTCCATCTCTGTCGCAGTTGCTAATTAGTGCGACAGAGAGGGAGATATTCGAACTTCGATGGTCATGTTAATCGACTATAAAACGCCAAAATAAAGTTTAGAATCTGCCATTCTGTTTCAAGTCGTGACAGAAAGTGATAGATGCTTTATCTAGCCGTATACACCCCCTGAAAACGTCCCGGATACTAATATGAGCGTGTTTGTGTTTGTATCTTTATTTAGAGTTTCTTAAGCAGAAAACAATATTTACTTGTTTTAAATTTTCAATAATACTGGAAAACAAGGGAATAAGAAGCCACCAAGTCAGCTTTAATTGCAAAATTTTGTCTCGAACAATTTTTTAACTTCCCATTGACGTACGAACTTGGGTGGTTATGTTTATTGGTGATTTGGGGCCATTTCGTGGCTATGTTCTGTATTGTGGTGTTATGTTTATTTATACTGTATTTGTGCCACGGGAGCGTATTTTGAAATATGACGCCCGGGCCAATAAGTTTCGCCGCCCCAGAAGTCAAGAAAGAACGACATAAATAATAAAAATACAAAAAAATATATTAACGTCAAAATTTTTGGGGTTGTACAAATTTTTTAAAAAATTTCATGGGAGGACTATGCCGCCCCTAGCGGATTGGCTCCCGGGCCATGGCCCGGATGGCCCTAGGGTAAATACGCCCCTCTGCCATGAATCAATATTTTTTCTTTCTTTTCTTTCTTTCGAAAATTGATAAATCACTTTTTTCTCTGAATTTTCTCCCTCATTTTTCCTATTAAACCCAGCTTGAATTTGCGGATTATACAATTTATAAAACTTTACAAACAAATATGATCAAAATATTAAAATTTATCAACATCTTTTTAATAATTTGATCATATTTGTTACTTTACTTCTTTTGTGACATTTTGTTACTATTCATTCCGCATGCATATTCCCCATTGAAAACGATGAACAAAAATATATCTCTCGATTCTTTTATTGCTTTGTAACGGGCTGCTCCCTAATCAAACGCTTCCGTTTGTCAATTAACGTTTACCTTGTCTACTCGTACGTTGTTTGATCGTTCCTTTGACGATTCGCAGTCAAATTAGAACGGCCAAGTTTGAAGACTGGGGTCTTTGTTTGGCACTGAAACGGTTTATGACCTCAGTTTAAAGATATTTATTCTCAAAAAGACAATTGAAGTCACTTATATGAAAACATGGATTTAGGAACATTTCAAGAAAAGTAGACATTTTCAGTTCTCGCTTAAGGTATTCTTAACGAGGGTATTGTTCATAAATATGAACCGCTAATTTACTTTTGAAAACCTTAAGTGAGTCTACAGCTTTTAAAACAGGCGGTAATTTGTTTTATAATTGTGCACCTTCATATGAAAACATTTTTTTTCCTAGTTGAGTCCTTATTTTCGGCAATACCAGAAAACTTGCACGGCGGGTGTTTCGTTTCCTTATTTGCTTAAACTTCATAAAAGATAAGTTTGTGTGAGGATGCAGGTATTATAAATATATAGTTGTTTTATGTTCATGAGTTGAGTTTCTTGGTATATGCGTGAAGTAGATGTTAGTGGGTGGTAGTGAAAAAGTATTATAATTATTTTATTTTGTAAAGTTTGTAGTTCGGCTAAATTCGTTTTCGCAGCGCTGCCCCATAATTCTATGAAATATAGCAGGTGCGGTTTCACTAGGGAATTGTAAATGGTATAGCCCTGATTTAGAAGACGTGTGCGCTTGTCGTGTTTTGTGATATAGTAATGTGATATTACGTAATGTAAACGTCCCAATCATTATGAGTTTCACTTAATATTGAAAGTGTCAATACGTTGCCGTCGTTAATGGAATTTCCCCATGTTACCCGCAACAGCGCAACACATGTTTTAAAACCTGTCTGTGGATTTAGGGGGGGGGGGTCTTTTAAAGCGATATGAGATTAAGACTTGGTCACACAGCGTTCGCGATGTGTTGAGTGCCGGAACGTACAGTAACAGCGGGCGTTGCGGGGCGTCCCGCTGGTGTCACACGCACGCTATGTGACCAAGCCTTTAACCTGGTTAAAATCCAGGGGCAACATCTGATACAAATAGTTTTTGCTTACCAGCGAGATTGGTTGAAAGGCTTCTACCGCATCTGGGGTGTAAGTGGAATCGAGCAACTGGGAGATTTGTCACTGGTTCAATAAACGTACTATATATAGGTCAATATTCATTAGAGTATAATCAGGGTCATCCATTTGCCATTATGCCATGGCACAACTCATTAACCAAAAGTTAACATTGTAATATAGAAATAAATAGTAAAACGTGCCTTACAGGGATAAGTTCGCCTAGTCTGTTTTTTTTCTGTATAATTTATTTCACCTTGTCTTGTGTACAATAAAATATTTACATACATACATACATACGTGCAAATGTTACATATTTTGGGAGTTCCATAGAATCCATAAGCATCAAACAATGTACACATCACTTAAGGAAACACAACCCTTATATTACGAGTGCCCATTAACCCGAAATAATTGTCGATACAAGAGGGTCGATCTTACGTAACTTTACTTCCGTTGGGGTAAAATGGCGTTTTATCGTGCAATAGAATTTCACTTGAACAGCTAACGTGTGGTGAATAATTTATAGGAAACTATATTTTTCTATAATTTATTTTGCCATTTTCGGGAGGTCAAATTCGACTAAAGATCGGAAATCTTTGGCAATTTCACCGCCAGATTGTAAAAAACCGTTAGTTAAATTTAATATAAAAGAAAGATTGTAATCTACCGATCTACTTCCTTAAATTGTAAGCAGTATTTTACGGTTCCAACTCTTTCGACATGAAACTTGCAATTTAAGTTAGGTTCGTTCGTTATCTAAGTTCTTCAGAGCTGAAATAGAAGCCCCGCGCAGCGGGCCTTCGTCGACTTGCTGAAGGAAAGTACAAAACAATTTTCGGTTCACAATCTTTAGACAGTTTACAATCTCGCGTTAGATTACAATCTAACGGTTTTAGTTAAAGTGCATGTACCCCACACCAAGTCCTATGGAAATCGTAAGCGCTGGCCGAGCAGTTTCGGATAAATTGCACTCAAGCGCACTTTAGCAAGTGAAAAATGTTTACTGCAGCGCCCCTTAGCGTCATAACACCTAGATAAAATTCGTCCCGACTAAACTACAAACCTTTTGCAGAAAACCGTTTCTAAATCGGTCGAGCCGTTTTGAAGATATTGATGTGCACACACAAACAAACAACCTCTCACCCTAAACGCATATACGTTCTCCATTTCGTAGTGAGTAAAAATCCGTGCATGTATAAGCGAGTATATTCAAAAATGGTAGACAAAACTCACTTTCTTTTTTTTACCTGTCTATGCCTTTATAGGCCGGGCCCAATAAAGCGATAGGAGTGTGTGTTACATATATTTCTCATTTGTCGGTATACGGTTAGTGTTACATTTGCGCAATAGTAATATCATGCGTGTATGTAGCACTGCAATATTTCGTATGTACCGCCTCGTTCAAAATAATTTAAAAGGACGAAAATGTGGTAAATGAAAAATAAGTCATGAAATGACAGTTTCATTTGCTTTGATTGTTTGCTTACAATCGGAATTGCTCAGAAGGCTAAATCGAGCTCGGCGCATGCAGGATACGAACTGTAACGATCACTGAAAATGGGTCCTTAGATAGATATTCTTATAGGGGTAGCAAAGGCTTACATGTCTTTTGGCTATTATTTAGTGTACTGGCTGAAAATCAGCGCTGTAGGTGTCTGACACCTCAGCATAATGCTGAGCCAGTATCCGTTTCACTGCCGCGGGGACACACATGTCGTGGTTTGTTTTCTGCTGTTGTTTTTTTTTTGTAATATGAGTGTCTTCTGTGTCTGTGAATAAATGTTTCTTTCTTTCTTTCTTTCTTTACATGTAATTAACATTTCAATTTTTTCGGACAAATTTCAAAATTACTAGTTGAAGTTTCCGGGGACCGTAGGGCTGGCTCGTTCCTTGCCCAGGGAATTGGTATAGCCGTCCAACGGAGGAACGCAGCCGGCGTTATGGGTACCCTTCCCCAGGGTTCCGATCTGAGGGATCTAATTTAATTATGTTTTATTATAAAATTACTTGTAGTTGATGAATAAATGGATCGTATTCAAATTTAATACACTTATCCTTTTATTTGACTTTCTTGTATGTGTAGCGACCATAAATTAGCGTTTGTGATAATTTCTTATCAGTGGAAAACCTTACATAGTGAATGTACGTATTAATTCGTTTTGCATTATGTAATCGTTTTATTTGCATAATTATAGTTCACGCGCTCATTCTGACTTGTGATAAAGCCGATTCCAATTTAATAGATTAGTCGAATTGATCACCAAGACTAGCTATGTCACTAGCTTTTTAAACATAATTTTGAATAGTACCGAAATAGGTTAGGTCCCTGTGCGATATAGCGTCCAATGACGTAGTGTCGCCATCGCTCTTAGTGACGGTCGAAGTGATGGGATCGGCGATATCGATGCGATGACCAAGAAAGTGAGAGAACCTTCGCATAAACGGAATTCTAATATACTTAATGGAAACCCTAATCATTTCAACAGAAAAAAAGAGAAACGTTTCCGAATTTATGGTTAATATACTAAATATGAATATTATTCAATTCGTTTCAAAGGTTCCGTAGTGAACAAGGAACCCTTATAGTTTCATCATGTCCATCTATCCATCTGACTGATCTACTGTGTTTGCCCATCTATCTTTCGGTAATTTAATAATTAATTTGATTAATTTAATTATTAAATTTTAATTACTAACCTTTAATATCGAAACTAAAATTAAAAAATATCACTAACGTAACCTACTTTAAAATTGTTTTATACAATGCAAAAAAACACTGTTCGACTTTGTGGACTTGCAATCTTGTGTCTTGCTTGTTCCGTTATAAGATGGACTACGGGATAAAGAGGTGGACAAGCAGGTGGTAAATATAAACACCATCCTTTCATTGATATATTTAAAAAAAAACTTATTTTAAATGTCATTGAAATAAAAAGTAATTTGATTTGATAACCGGCAATGCGGCATCTTCAAAATAAGAAGTATCTACAACATTATGTATCTTTTACAATATAACAAATAGAGGTATTGCTCGGCCCTTACCTTGCACGATAAAAAATAAATGAACTAGCATGACAAAGTGCCGTCATCGGTCTCTCCGATAAACCGATTACTAGTGATGGGAAACGAGTAGATATCGATATGAGACGATAATAAACTGATGTCATTTCATTAGTTACATTATTGGCTCAGTGTATTTGTACTATATATAACTATTAAAAAATTCAGTCTATTAATAACTGTCACACTCTTTCGTAATATGCGATTCAAATTACATTAGGAATGAATTTGCAGACAAATTCACTCGCCAAATATCTATTTTAGAATTGCCACGTACTGGTGAGTAAATCGGACTGTGGCATTAAAAATCTACGAAATAAAAAGAACTGTATGTTACCTATGTTCTCCTTATGTTATGAAAAATTGGGATACGAGAACAGTATTTTGCAAATTGAACGTTTCGTTATAACGAGTGAAGTTGTCCACAAATTCAATGCTAATGATATTATCACAATTTCTATTAAAAAATAATGTTATTTGAATCGCATAAGTAGGTATACTACTCAATACCAAGTCAATTACAATGAACTCTTCCCAATTTGAGGATTGTTCGATGAAAAAGGGTCATGTAATTTAGGAATACATCTTTTGAAAGCTTTCTAAATCCACCCTTGAAGAAAAAAAAACAGTGAACCTTTACTAAAGCGACAGTTTACGGGCCCGCAATTTTTATTTGTCCAACAATAAAAATACATTTCTTAAATCAACAAAACTAAACGAAAACAAAACCCAGCCAAGAACATCTCGGATCACGCACAATAAAGGGTTCCGTACCGACATCTACTAGTCCACATTTAAAACCACAAATTTGTGCACAGTACGTTGAATTCGTTTGAGCAGACAGTTTTTCAGCGATAGTTCAAAAACCGTTAGACCTATCTCTCAAATTAAAAATCAGTTAAAGTAATTATTTATGTACAGCGCCTAATCCTTTTTCCAGAATTTTAAACTTCATAGTTTTGAAATTACGGGGGAGACAAACTTTTTACGACTTTGAC
Source organism: Epiblema foenella (assembly GCA_963556455.1). Lineage (NCBI taxonomy): Eukaryota > Metazoa > Arthropoda > Insecta > Lepidoptera > Tortricidae > Epiblema > Epiblema foenella. The sequence continues at coordinate 5,813,877 of OY747105.1, forward strand.
AGCTAATATCTCAAAAATATCTCACCATCGGTTGACTTACATGGATATTTTTAAACCCTCTATATCAATTTTAATAGCCTATCTATAGATAACCCACTGCCTATGTGCATCGAAAATAATATTTTTTTGTAATTTCACATCACTTTTATGTAGCGGTTCATAGATACACCTTCGTACCAAAATTGTAGTGCTTGTAAAACGTTAAAACTAAGGGTTCCGTTTTCGCCATTTCGGCCACGGAACTCTAAAAATGCTCTTACTGGACGCAATACTTGAGTTATTTTAGCGACAAGTGTGAGTGACGGGATTTGGGGGGAGGGAGGCACGTGCGATGCCGGCGACGTGTTGACGTGCGGTGACGTGTCGTGTCGCGGGCACATGAACGTGTTGATTTACTAGATGTTAGCCGCTTATACTTGTATGAATGAAACAGTTACTTATGTATATACGAAATATCATTTAATATTAACAGTGCAGAACTGGGGTCACCTACATAGCCTTCAAAATTGCGAGACTTAAGTGGCAGTGGGCGGGGCACATTGCTCGCAGGACTGACGGTCGATGGGGCCAGAAACTGCTTGAGTGGCGTCCACGCACCGGAAGACGAGCTGTCGGTAGGCCTCCGACAAGGTGGAGTGATGACCTGGTGAAGGTCGCGGGAATCCGGTGGAAACGAACGGCACAGGATCGGTCTAAATGGCGAGCCTTGGGGGAGGCCTATGTTCAGCAGTGGACGTCTTTCGGCTGAAATGATGATGATGATGATTAACAGTGGCTTTTCAGCGAAGCAAAACATCTCCAGGAAATCGGTCTAATTCCAATAAGGTCAATATAACAGAGATCTTCGAAAAGGTTTCCGAATCCTAAATATGGACCAACTTGATTCGTAAAGCGCCTCTCAGTCGCGCAATACACACACACTGAATTTAGTTGCTGACCAAAATGAACGGACGGGCTACTCCGAACCCGTGCCGTGAACTCGTGCCGTCGTTTTCACTCATATAGTGTATAACGAGAGTGAAAGGGACGGCAAGATACGAAGTTCGGAGTACAGGCCCTGTCGCCACCATTTTGAAATATAACAGCACCCATGGGTCAACATGAGAAGTTAAAAGTTACGAGTGAAAGGGACGGCACGTTACGAAGTTCGGATTTCGAAGTTCATAGAAGCCCCTCAGGCGCGTAGTCACGTTGCGAGTTGGCGTGACAGCCCATCATTGAATTAGGGTTGCGGCGTACTCCGCAACCCTAATTCGGAGTCTGTGCCTGTTTTTTATTACACGACTGCCCAAAAAAGGAGTGTAATATTTTTAGGGTTCATGTATAGTATACATGAACCGTAAAAACATTACACTCCTTTTTAATAAGTCATCTAAAAGGTTTCTTGAAAACAGAACTCTGCGTAATGGATGTTGAGTTCTTATTTCAAAAAACAATTATCTCGATTTATCGGGTTTGACCACTCAACTCACCCCTCGATAATATGTATGTATTTATGTGAGATTCTTTGTTCAGCCATAACTTCTCAACGCCTTAACCGATGTAGATGTGTGAGATATCGTTGGAATCCTTACTTCATCCCGAGTAACAGAATATGTGACGATAAAAACAGTATAGCGGACTATGTACTCCATTGTGTATTCTGAAGAAAAAAACTTTTTTGATATTATCAAGTGGGGTATCAAGTTCGTTCGATATTTCGATCGAGCCATGTAAAATGCTAGTGAGACCTACATTTCATAGAGCCACTAGTTTTAGTGTCCCGTACCAAAAATTGGTTCTACGGAATACTTATGTCGTAATTCGGTCTGTTCGTCTGTCACAGGCAGTTTTTTTTAATAGATTTAGATTTAGATTTAGATTTATTTATTTCATAATATAACAATACAATATAAATTATTCTAAGTCAATTTATACGATTTTATATTATGATCGTCAAAAAAAAATTATGAAATGTCAAAAATGATAATAATAATAATAACATTAAATTGTAAAACTATTATCAAAATTATTTAAATAATGATCATACTACTAAAATCACATCATTTATAACAATAAAAATCCGCGTCAATAATATAATGTCGAAAACTTAAATAATCATCAGTCACAATACATTAAAATTAAAATCAAACAAAAATATAATTTAAAAATTCAATGTCAAACAAATTTCATTTCCATGAAGTCATTTACAGAATAAAAAGAATTTTCCAATAAAAAGATTCTAAGTTGGCGTTTAAATGCTTCGTCAGATGTTTCATTTTTTAATTTGGTGGGTAGATGTTCGTAATACGTTGGTCCTATAACGCGTGGGTTTTTTTCCGAAAGTGCCATGCGACGCGGCACTGTTCTGAGTCTACCTGTGGATCGAATTACTTTTCCCGTTACCTCCACGCGTTTGACAATCTGTATATTATTTCTCACGTACATTAGTACCTCAAATAGGTAAAGGGAGTAGTGCGTCATTATATTATGAAGTTTGAAAAGGTCTTTGCAAGAGTGTCTTGGTTTCACTCCGGCCAATAACCGAAGTGCGCGTTTTTGGAGTATAAATACTCGCTTAGCATCTGTAGAATTCCCCCATAGAACCGTACCATAAGACATTAACGAATGAAAATGGGAAAAATACACTGATCTTAATGACGAATTAGACACTAATGGCTTTAATTTTTTTAAGGCAAATACAGCACTACTAAGTCTATTGCACAGACGGTCAACATGGCACTTCCAGTTGAGGCACGAGTCCAGTGTGAAGCCGAGAAATTTAGACTCATTGGATAATGGCATCGGGCTGTTGGAAATACATGGAGGCAGTGTAGTATTTCGGCCTGAAAATACCATGATATTTGATTTTGACAAGTTCAGTAGGAGGCCATTCGACGAGAACCATTTATGCAGCTGTCTACATGCCGCATGGACTTTTTCAGACAGCTGGTCATATGTTTTTGCGCTCACTATGACTGTTGTATCATCTGCAAACAGCACAGATAGACCGCTAGTTACTGCCGATGGTAAATCGTTTATAAATAATAAAAATAACGAATTTCCAACCGCTGACCCCTGTGGAATACCTAATTTCACAAAACCAGCACTGGATGTATGGGCTTTGCCGTTTGTGGACATTTTCACAACCTGTTTACGGTTGGATAAAAAAGATTTGAACAATTTGTGGGCCGAATCATGTATGCCATATTGGCTCAGCTTCGACAGCAATAACTTGTGACAAATCACGTCGAAAGCCTTAGACAAGTCGCACATAATACCTGCCACCTTGTACTTGTCATCAATACCCGTTACAATGCAATCAATGATCTTGTGCGCTGCCGTAACTGTCGACTTTTTCTGTCTATAGGCGTATTGGGTGTTAGTAAGCAAGTCGTTTGATTCTAAGTGGGTCATTAGGCAAGATGATAAAATGGACTCCACTAGTTTTGATATAGTAGGTACAACGGTGATGGGTCTGTAATTGTTCAAATCTTCTCTATCCCCTTTACCTTTAAATACCGGACATACTCTAGTGGTTTTATACCATTATATAAACGTCAGGATATATACCATTTTTGAACATATTATTAATTAAAATTATTAAAATGTCAGATATAATTGGCCAAATACTCAATATTATATTCAATGATATGTCAAATGCATCTACAGTTGTTCTGGTCTTTAACATGGATTTTATCGTTCTATCCATAAGCTCACGTGTAATAAAAGGTAGCGTGAACTTGGGAACATCAGAGTCGCCCAGGTGCCTACAAACGTACTGTCCGGGTAATAATTCATCACTCTGTATTACATATTTTGAGGCGATACTTAGGAAATGGGAATTAAATGCATTGGGGACCTCTTCATAAGGTAAGTACGCATTTGTATCTTGGTCTTTTAAGAGGATACTTTGACTTTTCGCATTTGAGCCTATCTCGTCATTTATGACCTTCCAAAGTTCTTTTGAAGGATTTTTACTCTCTGCGAGAATATTTAGCGTAACTAGGTACCGGGTGTTTATCGTTTCGTGCTAATATGAGTCAATTGACTATGCGATCACTTGGTGTCTGTCAAAGGTAATTTTCTCGAAGGCGAAAGAAGATACGAGTATCATCAGCATCAAACCTTAACTTTCTCTGTTTCTTGACTTTCCCTTATGATTCGGCAGCAATTTCCTGCCTTACTTGGTTTAAATAAGGTAGTCTAGGTCTTCTTCAATTTTGCCCTCGTAGAAAATAGACATAGTAAACTAAAATTAGGTACAGATGTTGAGACAGTTTTATTGATGTTACTAAGCCTAATGGCGTTACTAAAGCCGAACGGCTATTTAAAGGGGCAGTTTTGGGTGTAATAACGTTTAGAGTAATTACTTTTAAACGATTTTGTGACTATTGTCAGCGTACCTTTTTTGTACGTGAATTAATAATGAAATACAAAATTTTGTTTTAACTGTCAACCGTGTGTCGACATTTATTTATATTTGGTAATTCAAGTTATTCTAACCACCAAAGTAAGTTTTGTTTGATAAGGATGTAAAATTAATATTCTACGCGCGATTCTGTTCTGGGCTGATGTTTACAGAGCTTAGCTTATGGGACTCAAGCGAACGCCTGCGTTCTTCTTCAATATGTCGAATCTTTCTTAAATATTTTTGCAATTTCTCGCGATCAGGCGAATAATTCTTCCGTTTATGCATCTTGTATTACCAATATATATTAGTTTCCTGTATAGAAATGCAAGTTTTACCGCGTTAGTTGCCGCGCAAACGTAAAGAATGACATAAAAGTAAGGTAGTCTATGGAGCTAGCATAGATAAGAAATAACTTTGTATTTTTTCAACATAAAGATCCTATGTTGTAAATTATATATCGAGAACGAAGCACTGCAGTATAATATAAGGGGTGGTACACCAAATCGTCTATAAGAATCTGATTGTATGGATAGACAAGTTATATGGGATGTAGCATCCGGTGCCATATTTAACATTGATCAGACCATAATTATACATTGGTGCAACCGGCCCTTAGTCTGAACGTACTTACCTACACGTAATTGTTACGAGTGTCAAGAGAACCGTTAGCCAATCGGTAAGGCTCATGAATTTTAATCTGGACAATCAAAATCCCGAATCGCACCACTGCTTTTTTCTAATTATCATGTATTCGGTAAAGAAAACGTGAATATTGAATATTACAGCTAGTTGAAGTAGTTCGTTTTGAAAACGGTGCGTAGCTTAGTGACTGCAAACTGATAACAAAAAATGTTCTTGAAGATGTGCTCATTTCTATAAATATGTTATAATAATTGATGAATTCTTTACTGAATTAAGCAGTAACAAATACGAGTTTTTCATCTTGTTTCATTTGTCTATCTGTCTGAAAGTAAACTGAATACTTTTCTTAAAATATACCTACAGTTAAGGGGATGCTTCGATTTGGTCAGCCACGCCCCCCGGGAAATAGACACGCTTATCTCACGCTTAGCTATGTCTTTCGCGGGGTACAACGCTCTTCAGGAATAGTCTGTTTTACCGACCGTCTGACATTCTAACTGTTTCAAATTTAACTTTGACATAGGTAATTTTATATATTTTCTACTTGAAAATCAAATCAAAAATTATTTGACAAATTAAGTATTAATTAAAACACGAAACTACAGTATTAAATAAGTTGAAATGTATATTAGCTATATTCGGCTGCCACAAATCAACATCGTAAGCGAAATTAAAAAAAAATGTTTTTTAACATATTTTTACTTACCTACTAAGTCCTCACGCGCTTACGAAGATGCCAGTTTAAAATTTCGAATTACCTGACAATTAAATGCTTCGAAACTTAGCAACTTTTATTATAACTATCACTTAACCAATTTAAACATAGTAACTCACTTAACTGCAGGTTTAAAAGATGGAGAAAATATATTGCAATGAAAGGTTGCTAGCCCATCACCCACAATACATTCAAACCCCACAGTTGGAAACCTTCGGGAATAGATCTATTTGTTTAGAATACCTCCCAAGAAATATTTCTGTTTAATAAGTAAGATATTTATTTAACCCACCAGGAAGTTGTTGTTTCAACAAATATTGCGTTTGTCGAACAAACGTCTTGAAATTGATGTCGCCCAGATACTCTTACATGTCGGTGTGCTGTCAGTATAATATACTCACGAGCAAAAATAACGGGTACACTTTCTATGGAAATCCAATACAAAGTGTACCCGTTAATTTTACAAATACAAATATAAAAAGGTTTATTTCTCAAAATTTTACAATGTTCAATCTATAGTAAGTATGGGTATTAAAATTAAGACGTTGAAAAATCGGTGTGAGCACAGCGCTAAGCTTAATTTTGCTTGTGTGTCTCATATCGAAAGCATATTATAGCACAAAAGACTACATGAATGATGAAACACCGTGGGTATAATTGTGGTTGAAATACTAATTAATTATATTTTAATAATTATGACATTACATCTTAATGACTATTTTCATAACTATGACATTAGATGTTGACGTTCCTTTTGACATTCAGATTTTATTCTAGAAACTGTCTAGATTATACTATTTTTTATGTTTTTATTTTACGTATTGACGATCTTTTTGTGAATTTATTTTACTCTCTTTTGACAAACATTACAGTAATTCATGTCTTTTTTTAAAATTTCATATGCATCAATAAATTGCTCTGAATAATTAGATTCAATATTTTTGAAATATAACTGGCGATTCCAAAGTGCTTGTTACTAGGCCTATTTGAATAATAGTAGTTTATGCAATCGTTATATAATGTATGCTTTTTTAGTCGAGAACTGCGTTTAGACCACGAGGCTTGCCGAGTGGTCTAATTAAGGTTCGAGACTTAAAAAGCTAATTATATAACTATTGCATACACTACTTTTTCTACGAGTCAACGGAAATTAATTAAACAAACCGAAACTATCAAACAAACTAGTCCTGCGGCAATGAACATTAGGCACATGGGTCGGGCGTTCGTTGGTCTTTTGTTCTATGTCCGCAGCGTCACGTGATTTGTCAATTTCATAAGAGTACTGTAATGGTGACACGTGATTGGCCAATTTCATAAGAGTACAGTAAAAGGCGACACATGATTGGTCTATTCCATAAGAGTTCACTTGAAGGGAACCAATAGAAAAATGTATGTGATTTTAGTTTTGTCTACTATATCGTAATTCAAACATTGAAGTCGACGAGTAGAAAAAGAATATTTTGAGTTTGAGTTTAACGCGCTACATGTTTACTGAAATGAATCCCTTCAACAGGATAATGAAATGCATTTTTAGGGTTCCGTAGCCAAAATGGCAAAAACGGAACCCTTATAGATTCGTCATGTTTGTCCGTCCGTATGTCACAGACGGTTTACTCTGAGACTATAAGCACTACAATTATGAAATTTGGTATGAAGGTGTACTCTATGAACCGCTACATAAAAGTGATATTAAATTACAAAAAAATATTTAATTAGGGGGGTCACTCCATACATGTAACCGGTGGATGAAAAAAAAATTTCAACGCAAATAGTCGTGTGTGGTATCGATGGATAGGCCTTTAAAAATGAGATGGAGGTTTCTAAAAAACTTGTCCATTTAAGTCAATCATTGGTAAGATATTAGCTGTCAAAGTCATAGAAAGTATGTCACCCTCCCTCTTATTTCCAAACTATAAAGTTTAAAATTCTGAAAAAAATTGAGGTAGTGTGCATTAGTAAATACTTTCAACGATTTTTAGTTTGAACAATATAGGTTTTACAGTTTTTGAGTTTTCGCTTAAAAACTGTCTTGCCCAAACAAAAGGTCGTGAGTTCCCTATGAAGATACGACTTTTTTAGATTCAATGTATTGGATAGTGATTTTAAATCTGGACTAATAGGTGTTGGTACGGAACCCTTCATTGTGGGTGGTGATAATAACAATACATCTCTCATTACAGTTTCCTAATGCAATATGGTAACAAATTATATCTCACATGATCTACCTATAGATAAATACTTACAGTAATTTAATGCACCAAAATGAAAATTAATAAATTAAGCTGTAACAAATACGAGTACCTGATTTTGTTTCATTTGTCTATCTATCTAAGAGTAAACTGAATACACTCCTTAAAATGTACCTACAGTCAATATCTTATACCAATTTTCAATCAAGAACTCTGTTTTACACTAACAATACATCTCACTTCACAGTTTCCTAATGCAATATGGTAGAAAACATTTGTAACATAACTACCTCCCAATTAGAAAAATACGGTTTTATAGCTATCCCAAGACCATCTTCTATCATCATTATCATCATCCTCAGCCTGCAGTCGTCCACTGCTGGATATAGGCCTTCCTCAATTCACGCCACCACATCCTCATCTTTTATAGCTATAGATAAATAAAGTAAAATGCACCAAAACGAAAATAACAAGAAACAGTAAGACAAATACTAAAAATTAAAATGAATTATCTAAAATGTATTTAAAACATTGGATCCCCTGGGCATTGTCCCTAAGATGCTGGCAGCAATTCCTCGCTGAATCGTTATGCTGATGCGTTAAGTGAGGAAGCTGCCTGGTCTATGATCCAAATAAATACATAGTTTGGAACACATATGTATAGGAAAATACCTACGTAAAACTGTTTTTATCAGGGTATTTTTAATATTGATAAGTGTAGGTAAACTCCCTCTAAATAATCCCATTTTCTACCTATCCTGAAAATACGAGTATTAAACATTTTTTCGAGTTCAAACGAAATTGCAACCTAATTTTCTTGTTCATGAAACTGACAGTATGATTGATGGCACCCAATTTCATTTCCAGAAGCTTTGACATGTGTGTCAAATAAATTCCGGATACGAACGATAAGATAAGATATTCAAATGCTGGGAAAATGTTGTTTTTATTTCTATATCTTTTGCGCTGAAGCGCGTTATTGTTCTGGTACTTGATTTTATTTCAGTTACAAATCAACTTTTGCTTACTTTTATAAGTACACTCGAGGTCATAATTTCGGGTAAAGTAAATAACCGCAATAGGTTTTGCTAAATATTTTACACGAATATTATTTACATTACTTATTATTCTTCGTAATACTCAGTATTAGTAATTCCCGGGATTCTATCATAAAAATATGAATCTCCAAAACTGACGATTTTTACTATATCTCGCTCCGTTAACATTTTTTCATGGGGTTTTAGGAGTCCTATTTAAAATTGAGAACGTTAATTTTTTTAAGTGTTATTTTTGCAGATTAGATGCAAATTTAAATAAAGATCGTGACAGGATTAAAAAAACTGTACATTTGTACAAGTTTGCACTATTTTTTATGATGGATGTTTTAGTTCTTTTTGACGACCGGTTGGTGACCCTACCTACGAAGCTGACGGTCCAGGGTTCGAATCTCAGTCAGGGAAAATATTTTGTGTGATGAGAACGAATACTTATTTCTGAATCTTGGATGTTCTCTATGTGTTTATGTATTATAATCTTTTAAATAATATATGGTCGTGTAGTCGATGCCTATAACACAAGCCCTATTGAGCTTCGATTTGTGTAAAATTGCCTTCTAATATGTTCTCTACAGGCAGGCATTATCAGATATTCCATTTACATAAATTCAATTTTGATTTTCAATAAAGTAAATTCTATATTTTTTTCCTACACACCGCTAGAATATGCTTAATTTCAACTATTTTTATGTCACCTACAGTTTGCTCATTTAGTTATGGGTTAGTTCTAGTTACAGATCAATTTAAAGTTCTATTATATTTATATTTGTTTTAGTCTATAGTTAGGTAAGTTTTGTTTTTCTAATATAATGTGTACTTTGTTGTCCTTAGTTGACGTAACTGATGAGGGAAGAGTTGGTGACTTCTTCGCACAACGTATCAGCATTGCGATACAACGAGAAAATTCCGCCAGCATCCTCAGTACAATGCCTCAAGGGCCTGTTTTAGATTTCAGTTGGTTGTAATATTATTTAAGCTATTGTTATATAACTACTATTATCGCCTGTAAATCAATGAATGTTAATAGTAACATAAAAAAAACTATATTTTATTAACATTTATTTATAATAATTCTTTGTTTTAGATGTATTACTTTTTATTCTTAATACTCTGAAAGTGTGTTATATTTGACCTAAGAAGCGGAATGAAAGGGAGGCATGTCGCCCCTAGGGTTGAAAAGCAATTTAAAAAAAACTGAGCAATAGTAGAAACATGTTCAGCAGCCCTTATAAAATTGTATTGTTAATAATTTATACCAGTTGATTTAAAAAAACTGAATAATTATTGCTAATACTAATCTGATGGTGTTTGCATACAAAATGCCAAATATGTCCATAAACAATTGTTTTCCAGTAAAACCGGTTCAGAACCGCGTCCTCAGCTCATTTTAAAAAACCAACAATTGCAGAAAATAATACCAGCCACACTGCCATTACATTGTAGTAGTTTTTGAAGCCTATTGTATTAACGTCTACATTATATCAACTTTCTTCTGGCCAACTTGATTGACTTAATCAAGATACAACTTAATTTTTAAATAAGTGCAATTTAAAATTTGACTACCTATTCAATACTAACTATAAGGATTATTTTGTTCAATTTGGGACTAAACTCCTTCCAGAAAATGGTACATACTTTTTTTTTAACCTGACTGTGGCTTTATAGGCCGGGCCAAATAAAGCGATAGGAGTGCGCGGTTGGAGAGTAGCCTGGGGAAAATCCAGGGGAAAACCTCCGGCACGACCACGCGTGTGGTTTGAATGGTCCATACACAAACACTATTAACTTCAGTCAACGGATTAACGATTTTAAAAATGGATTGGACAGTATTTAAATGATTCAGAACATATTTTTTAGATATACAACGTTTTTTTTTGTTTCCTCGTATTTGAAATGAAAAGCAGTGTTTAATTCGGGTGAAACCACCCATATCAGTGTCGAAATATTGGTTGGAAATATCTCGTGGGAAATCGGTGGCTTTTAACCCTTGATAATCTACTATAATCATGTCAAAAACCTACGCTTTATTTCATATTATTCATGTGAAGTAAACACTTCAACTTAAAAAAAAATTAATTCCAGATCCAGGGGAAGCCAATAATCCAGCAGCGCATCCTGCCAAGCCCAGCTGTCTCCATAGACTCGCCGTATCGAAGTTCGCCGGCCCCCGGCGATGAGAACAACAACATCATCTTCAGCCCGTGGAAGGCTTTTGGGCCTTTCGTTGACACCATACAGGTACAAATACAACACCAATTTATTTAAACATAATTTATTTATTTATTTTATTACAACATTAGCACTAACAGTTAAACCTTACGTGCTAATTGGTATTACATGTCAATACAAACTTAAAAATAAGAAATAAAAAATAAAATAAAAGAATTACATTAGCATGTCAAGGCAAAAAAAAACATTAATAAAATTACAATAATTACAAATTCAAAGTTAAATTACAAACAAAAATAAAAATACATTTACATTAACAAGTCAAGTTACATTGCACACCTCACACAGTTTCATCGTTTAAAAAAGAATAAAAATAAATACTGGCAGACAGAAGTATAACAGGTACAGAATTTTAGTGAACAGAAGTCAATAGTAGCAGCCCATGGTCTAAGAAAACAAGGTGTGATAATCCGGATCGTGACACCACAATACGTCACTGTCACGACACACTCACACTTACGTCCGCATACGATCGATAGGCTGATGCTGGCCGATGACGTAATGTCGTATCACCCACACTACTAACCGATGTACCGAATTGCCATACCTGGCGCAGTATATTATTGTATCATGGTAGTCAGCGTATTCTACCAAGGCTTGCATCCGCAGACTTGCCAGCCACAATAAAAATGGGATTATTATTAACACCACAGGAATGAATAGTTGTAAAAGCCAACAACAGTAGCTTATTTTATCCAAGTTTTTGTCCACAGACTTAGATTAGATGCCAAATCCTTGTTCTGATTTTTTTTTAAACATTGGTGCTCACTTTACGGTATGCGTTATAGAGGAGGAAATCCTTCAACTAAATAAATAGCATAATAGGTTGATTTTCTAGATACTTTTGAAATATGACATTTATTTCTGTTAGCTCGTTTTTATTTACCTATTCAATATTATAATTTATTCATCTAGTTCTTTACCTATATCGCGTAGTATAAAGGTACACCCAAATTATTGATAAAAACATTCTATTGAAAAAAAGTAGTTAGTAGTATATTATTGTTTCTTTTTAGTAGTAGACTGAAAATTTAATATTTTTTGACAAATTAAAAAAGTTTCGTTGTAACTCGGGCAACATTCGTAAATTTCTTGTATTGCCGATTGGAAAAAACAATCCTGTTACTCGTTGCCAAATTCGTTTATCTGTCACGTTTTTCCTGTAAAATTTACGGGCACTTAGTAGAATTAAAACCGTTAACCGGCTCTTTTGATGGCTCGTTTACAAGCAAAGTAAAGAGAAAGCCAGTAGTGTATTCCAGTTGCTGTAAGGTTTACCAAGTAACGTCAAAATTTATTTTCATAGAAATTATTTTTCGGAGTTCTGTATTCAACAAACTTACAGCTATCTTTTAGACTAAAAGCTGGCCCAGAACTCCTCAAAAACTATCAGCATATCACATGTGAAGTTAGCATATCATTGGGGATATAAATTATACTTTTTTAAGTTTTATTGATAGAACTATGTTTTTAAAGTATCAGGAACTATAGCGGGTCCTGTAGACAGGCATAATATCAATTTTTAGTCCATTTGGGGAATATTGATATGCTACGTGTGTGAAGTTAGCATATCATTTGGTAGAAATCCATATGTTTTATTTTTTCAGCAAAAATGGCAGAACTATTGCTGAAACGTGTCAGGAACTATAGAACTATGATATGATCTGCTGGAACTTGATATGCTAACTTCACGGACATCAGACCGGACCCCACAAACAGCACCCGTTCACGAGTATGACGCGTATCTCAGTCATCGCCTCCCTCGACCATATGTTAGGGAAGGTTGCGATTTTTATGAACTAGATTACACAAGGTGCGTCATGTTACTCTGCGTGGAGAGACGCTACTCTTTTTACTCTGTCACCGCACCTGTACCGCCCACGCTCTAATTTACCTGTATCGGCAAACACTCCAACTTCGGCTCACCGTGGTTACTTCGGGAATTACGTTTTCCTACGTACTTATTTAGCGCTTTACGGATTTTAATTTTAATATAGCCTTGTCAATATAGCACTGACAAGCCTTATAAACTTTTTATGTAATCATATTTAGTTATATTTCAATCCATCCTTAGTTTTATGAACCCCCGTGTGGTGCCGGGTTAGACTAGCACTTCCCCTTTCTTCCCACGGGTGTCATAAGAGGCGACAATGGGACCCGGGTTGTAGTGTGTTTTGGGCGATGAGCTAGCGACCTATCACTGAAATATCACCCTTTTGGGAATACAGGCATTAGTTTATGTATGTATAGTTTTATGAATACCTATAAGTTTGAAGTAATTTTCTTTATTTTTCTTCAGACTTAGTAGTTTTTTAATATAAAAAACATAACTTAGGATACCGCCGGTAGCGAGATACCTACCTCGCGTTGGCGTAACTTTTACCTGCAAATTACCTGGTAGTAAAGGCACTTTTATGAGGCACTATCAATATTCGATTGTATGTCACATATAAAGAATTAAAATAAAATAAAATGTTTGACTACAAAATCATCCAAACGACCTAGACCCAAACGTGTACCAAACTAAACAAAGTTAAATTATCCTCCTTAAATACTTAAATATATAGAAGACATCAAAAATCATGAACAAACGGTGGTCATACAAATAAATGCCCTGACAGTTCGAACCCAGAACCACCAGCTTCGTACGCAGGTGCACTAAAAACTAGCCTAAAGTGGTCGTCGTAAATGTTGTCCTCAGGATGGTGAATTGCTCCCCAGTCAGGACTCGGTTGTGCTGCCGACGCCGAGGCAGCCAGATCTGTCCCTAGACGAAGACGTCACGGACCCTCTGCCCACTAGAGTCACCTCGAACAAGGCAAGTTTCAATTTACCTTCCCGTTGGTCATTGATCACCCTCACACTCAGAAAAAAAATTGAGGGAGCATTACGATAATCCTACTAAAGCTAAACTACTCACATACAAACTAAACCATGCACACAACTTCAGTACGTGCCTTGTGTTCAATTTGTAACTAATGTACCGTGAACGTGTGCTTTATTTATTTATCTTATTTGCTTCTTCTTTCTTATTGGTCATGGTTTTAAAATCGCCTTCTCTAGTTTGTACCGTAATCTGAGTGGTTACCATGGCAAATTGGTCCAGCAGAACAGTTAGGTAAAACAGTATTAAGACATATCAACTGTCTTTTCATTTGGTGGATAAAAAATACTTTGTGAGAGTCTAAACTTTTTTTTAATGATATTCAAAAATGTGTAGACATAGACATGACATAGACATAGAAATATTTTATTTAACATCACAAGGCATGACTTAACAGTAGCAGTTACATGTACAGATATCTTGTATGTATGTATATATGTGTCCGTGTAAAGACGAAAAATAAGTCCCAACGGAATATAAACAATTAGGGTTGGTTGCACCAACATACGATCACAGGTCGGTCATCGTCAAATATGGCGCCGGCAGCTGTCATCCCATAGAAACTTGTCACACTTTCCATACAATCAGATTTTAACGAACACCGCTTACGATTACAGACGGTTTTATGCAACCCATCCTTATTGTAAGTACTAAATTATATCGGGTTTACACAGTGAACGAACGACGAAAAGAAGGGTAATAGTTATGTTTATTAGTCTATGTATGTAGGTATGTTTGTTCCATTGTGGCACTCTAGAGACCAAACGCGTTGGCCGATATCAATCGATTTGTCTTCATTTTCCGAATATCACTAAACACATGATAGGAATCAAAGCTTAAGGTCGCCATATTGTAATAAAGAACAGAAAATCGACGTCGAAACGATGACGATGTGAACTTAACCTTTGTGTGCAGGTGGCGTCAGTGAGCCAGCTCTCCTTCATGGTACGGCCGGACAGCTTCGAGCGCGGCCAACTGCGACTCACCTGCATCTCCTCCGTGCACTCGGTGTACAGCGAGCGAGCCGAGCTCGTCATCAACGAGGAGCGGCCGCAGATCGCCTCGGTGCTGGGCACTAGAGACAGCGCAGGTATGTACCTAATCTAGGATTCACAGTGACGTATTAACCATAAAAGACTATCGACCTCTTGCAGCAGTGAACTTATTAAGAGGTCTTACAAGTTTTAAAATGTATTGATTTCAAATTATGACCAAAGTATTGATAATACCAATAAAGTGATTAAAGGATACGATGATTTTATTAAATATTTTGATAGTAACACAGCCATTTTTGATTTTGTTGTGTGTGGTAGAATTTAAGTGAAAATAAACAGTTTTTAGCTTGAAAATAGTCGATTTGGAGTGATGTTTGGAACGATATTTCTTAATGAAAAATCAAAAGTATAAATTTGAAACTTATAACATTAGGTCGCAATACTCCCGTTCTAGATAGTAACATTGAGAAAATGTCAAGATATATCTTATTTCATACAGAAAATAGTGAATAGATGAGCGTTTTCTAACTGATAAGGACCCTTAAGACAGTTCATGTTCGTGATAATTTCGACATTGATACACCACCGTTAAAAATTACGTCGTATTATGACTTAACTTTAGTGTTATCTTGTCTTATTTTATCTAGATGGGAACTCTAACCTTGCGGATGGATTTTGACCCAGCGGGATATTTTTGTGTAATTACCCTCTCCTTTATACCCTCCAATCTTCTCTCCTACTGACTTTAGTGTTAGAGAAAGATAGACAATATTTGAAATTCACCGCGGTTTTTGTGTTTACGGATATTATTTATTTAAAAATGATCTACCAAGACAAGTCAAAAGGCGTCAGTGAAAAGGACTCCAAATAATACGGTCCACCGCAGCTGCAATTCGGCAGCTTTCCAATATCTAGTAATAATAATAAATATACATTTTTGTAAAACAGACAGTAATAGCCATATTCCCAATAGTTCAAATAAAATTAAACAGCTAACAAATGACTTCAAATCGATTATGTATATTCATAGTTTTTTTTGATGAATGCGATTGTTAGTTTACGTTTTACTTAAATATCTTACCATTACAACTTTTCTAATGTCCCTACATCACGCTAAGTATTTAAACACCTAAGATTAAATACGTGTCTTCATGTTTTGCGCTCTCGATTACTGCGGAGAATGAAATCAAATAAAACTGGATTTCACGACCTGAGTGTTTACAGACCGCTACCGCGAGCGAATTGTGTGAGATCAACTTAAACCACAGTTTAAAAAGTTAAACCGGACTGGAGGGCCTCCAGCCATTCATTTCATTTACCTGCGGTAAAATCAAATACTGCATTTTAATTAAGTGAAAATCTTGATAGGCATGCTTACTTCGTTTATTTCTTGGTTATAGAGTTTCTCCCCTTATAGGTCATAATCTAAATATTGAGGAAATAATTACCGCCGTTTATGGTCACCTTTTTTGTGAGGAATTTTTTTCATCTTGAGGATGGAGGATGAGGCAGCATTTTCTCCGGGCACATAACAAAACAATGTCTTTGTTTGTATTTTTTTGCCGCGCGGCAACCGGTTAAGAGTTATTGTAACAATAATCTAAAAAATAATACTCAAAATTTAGTTGATAAGTTGAAAATTAGGGAATGAATTAATTAATTTAAAAAAAATCGTTGTCACGCAGCTTATTAGTTGATTATGTAATGAGTCAATCTTACGCTAGGTTAGATCTGTAATTTTTTATATAATAACATTTAGGTCAATAAATAAAAAAATAAATAAAGCATTTATTCACGAAAACAGTACTCTTTTACAACTTGTTATAACTTCCGCCAAACTGTATAACAGTTTGTTGGCAGAAATAAGCTCCCTTTCTTTATATTACTGTTTTAAGTTAGCTATTTAGTTAAGTACATCAACTTCTGTAGTAGTGCAAGTTACAAATGTAAGTTTATTATAAGTTTTATAACATAAACTATTCTAATAATATTATATAGCTAATTAAGTTTGTTTTATTTTCAAATCAATCAGTACTCACCCCTCTGATCCCCTTACGCCTTGGTTACCAGTATGTTACCAGTATGCTGTCAACGTTACCTCTCTGTATCGCAGGAGTAATTCGTTGAGAGAGGTAAGCCAGCCCTGGGATCGCCTGTGATGTGGATAACCGCCGCTTCAACCAAGCCCTAATAATTAATGTCCTCATTTATCACTTCCATCGGGTTGCGCTCAATCAAAAATGCATGATGTTATCGTTGCAGTTATGTGAATAAAATCATTAATTTATAATGATAATGATCAAGCTAATGTACTTTGTTAGTTTTGGTTTACCTCAATCGAATTGGAAAATTACAAACCTTTTGATTCATTCGCATTGCAGTTTTAAACTAAAGTAAACTGCAATAATCACAAATTTTATAATTTAAAACTTTCGGCACTGAGAATAATCTTGTAAGGATTGAGTTCTACTTTTAAAAAATGGGCACATGATCAGGTACCTATTTTATTATGTCAGGATCGAAACCTTTAGGGTTAATACGTAGCGAAAATGACAATTGATTTTTTTTGTCCCAACACTCATTCTATTCGATTTGATTTTGTTTATAAAATTTACATTTTGTATAGTGCGCAATAAAGTATATTATTATTCGGAAAGATATACAAATAATACCCTGGAGAAGAGATTAACGGGCTATCAGCAGGCAATTGTGATACTGCCAGTACGTCCATTGATTTTATTCTTGAAATGCACGCACACATTCGTGCATCGTTTGAATACAAACGTGTGCATAAGTGCCTAAACAGAGCGCCGAATAAAAGACGCCGAAATAACAAAATTTTGTAATACTTCGTAAACTATTTTCACTTCAAATTCCCGTTAACGGTATTATCAAGTAAAATAATCATGTCTTTGATTCCGTGGAAGATGGTACGTGTACTAGTGTGGGATGCCACGTATGGAGACACGTTGGTCCCTTCCCATCTCCACGGAACTTCCAGCGGGTGCGGCTGCAGACGCGGCCGAAAAGGCTAAGATAAACAAATATAGGGGTCTCGGCACCGAATATGACTTTGTTCCGTTCGGTGTAGAGACTCTCGGTCCGTAGGGTCCCAGGGCCTAAGAGTTCTTCAAGGAACTCGCTAAAAGGTTAGTGGATACCACTGGTAAACAAAGGGCTTCCTCGCACAACGCATAAGCATTGCTATATAGCGAGGAAATGCTGCTAGCATCTTTGGCACTATGCCGCGGGGGGACCCCTTATTTTAGATTATTTATTTTTAAGTTTTTGTTTTAAGTTTAGTTTGTAGGCCATTTATTATTTGTAGTTTAGAATTTATATCTATCCATATTTCACACTGTTTAAATAAATACCATGACTTTATAAAGAAAAAAAATATGAGGATATTTTATGGACGACTATTATTATATAGTGAAAACGTTTTACAAACCGACTGACTCTAGCCGGAATTGTTATGCAAAATTTCAAATTAACGTTAGTTAAATTGGTTCAGACGCTAGCGTTATTTGACATCAACTTGGCGTGATATGAATGTTTGTGAAATGCTAGTTTGAATGTAAACAGACTGCTCTAAAGTTCCTGCACTTTATTAGTGCAGTACCATGCTAATCTCCTCTTAATCCTCAACTAACTAACTAAGAAGTGATTTTATGTTTAAGGCGAGGCAGGCGAATTTGTGGTGTTTGTATGTAATCGTGCGACCATTAAGTACTGTTTGTTACTTTCGTATAAAAGTCCAAATTATTACACAGTTATCTAATATTCATTCGGTGGAAAAACAGTCGCAAATGAAACTAATCTGTCTAGACCAATTATTTTATGAGAATCATCAACTACAGAAAACAATATTTCAAGTACGCTCGACTGTTTAATATCGTATTACCTTCGTAAATCTTTATTCATTTACAAGCGGAAATAATAGTTTGATAACAATAACTTAAATAATATTAAAATGAACTTAAATCTAAAACAGGCCCTTGGGGCATTGTACCGAGGATGCTAGCCGCATTTCCTCGCTGTATCGCAATGCTGATACATTGTGCGAGGAAGTCGCCAGCTCTTCGATCACTGGGACCTCATGGACCAAAAGTTTCGACACCAAAAGGTACAAAATTGTGCTCTCTGTCGGGGCCCTTACAATTACGCTTTAATATATGGCACCGGCGGAACGGTGCCAGTGTGTCTACTTAAATTCTATTTTCAAACCATCATATGCTATCAAATTCGTCCCATTAAGAAACGTGTGTGGCTCAAAGTAAGACATTACTAGTACGTTTTCATTAGCTGATTACCAATAATAGCAATCGTGATTGATGAGGCAACATCCCTTTGACCGGCTGTAATGTTGTCGAGAGGTGAGTCTGCGGCAACGGAGCATACGTTCCGCTCTTGCGAATCCACTCTGGCCAGCCGGTTATGGCAAGCACAGAGACGAGGGCCGGATACACAGGCCCTCCGGAATAGGGGTCCGCGGTGTCGCCACTCACCGTCAGCTCGCCACAAGCTGCCCCCGCGGGTTTATTATTATTGGTTGAGCTGGTTTCCACCAAATCTGAGGTGTGGGTGGAATCGAGCTACCGGGAGTTTTATCGCTGTTTCACTAAATTAGCCCCCTTATTACATCATAATGCTGGGCATAGGGCTTCTCTCATCTAGAATTGCCTTACAAATCGCTCAGAACTTCAAATAGCTTATCTTACTCATATTCGGAGCAGCCCATTTGGGGAAGTACCTTCTGGGTACAAAAGACCGCGGCCATTACTACGTGCCGTAAGACATCCCCAAGGTGTGCAGTTTTTAAAGTGACTTGCAATTATCTCTACCCGTTAGCACAGTCACGAATACCGAAACAACCCAACCTATGCAAATTTGAAACAGATCCGAAAACAGTGCAACACTTTCCAGAAGGTGCGTCACAAATAGGAACGCGTAAACTCTCGAAGAATCTAGTTCGATAAGCTTATCAAAACAATGCTGCAGCTATATTTTGAAACGCAGCCTCACACCGCTGTCTAAATTCACAGCAATGGCCACTCAATAACATAGATTGCTGCCGAAGTGGCCAGGCATTTACGATAAAACATCGATATTGCCCATGACGTGGGATTCACAGATAAACCAGCTTGAATGCAGTTCTGCAGGCAATCACTCAAATATTTGCCATCAGCGGCAGTTTGTCGACTCTGAATATTCCAGTAGAGTAAGCAAAGGTAATATTTAGTATATGCGAGCGATGTTGTGTTGCATCGTATCGTCTGTTTGCTCGGCATTTCTATTCGCAAATGATGGCGCTTGCCTTGTGACTGTTATTGCTTGACAATTGGAGTTTTAAATGCAATGGAAAATATCTTAGAACATATGTTACTGGTAAATGATAGTAGTATGTTTCTGTCAGTTCAAACGTTTTCCTTTTATGAGTAGAGATTTTATTGCATGAATAAGCAAAAGCCCCTAGTTAGAGGTCAATTACATATCTTTTCAAATTATTACAAAAGGATACGTAATCGAGTAGCTGAGGGTTGATTTTGCAATGTTTTCGAGCATGAGTTTCGCAGATCTAACGATTTAAATCTGTGAAAGGTATGTGATTGACATAAAAATGTCAACCACATCTACCTAACGTAAGTTTGGCACGTTACACTAGAAGGTTTTATACGGTGGACGACTTTCTGCTTTCTATAGCTCAACTAAGACTAAAGTATATTGGGCTAAACGTATTGAAATACGAGTACAATCATTTTTATAATATGGATATTCGCTTCTACGCACCTAGGTACACATATTTATAATATGGATATTCGCTTCTACGCACCTAGGTACACATTTTTATAATATGGATATTCGCTTCTACGCACCTAGGTACACATTTTTATAATATGGATATTCGCTTCTACGCACCTAGGTACACATTTTTATAATATGGATATTCCCTTCTACGCACCTAGATACACATTTTAATAATATGGATATTCGCTTCTACGCACCTAGGTACACATTTTTGGGAGTTAATTTTGTTTCGACGCTTCGCATAGCAATTTGATTTAAATATGTTACACGCACTGCTATGCGCGCGTCGAACTTACATGCACGTTTTGATAACATATCATATTGGCGCGTAAACCGTGCGTATCAAACCAAATCTCCCAGAAATCCATACGCATTTTGTTTCCGAACCTTTTAAGCCCGCGTTGATTTTTCTTTTTTTAGTTAGTAACATTTGTTAATTCCCTTAGTCTTCCCTACTTATCGAATTTATACCGTTTAAGTAAACATTTACACGGGGACTTACGGAGATAATAGGTATATTTTAATAACATTTTCAATCAGATTATTTTTATATTTTTTTTTATTTTAAGTTCTGACGATCTTACTGTTGATTACCTATACTCTCTTTTCATATAATTAAAATTTCTTAAAGGATAATCATGCATGAATAATATGCTCTTAATAATTAATTTAAAATAATAACTGGCGATTAAAAAGTGCTTGTTGCTAGGCCTATTTGAATCACTACATAGTATAAAACAAACTCGCTTTCTCTGTCCCTATATCCCTATGGATGCTTAAATCTTTAAAACTACGCAACGGATTTTGATGCGGGTTTTTTTAATAGATAGTGTGATTGAAGAGGAAGGTTTATATGTATAATAACATCCATTAAATAGTGCACCCGTGCGAAGCCGGGGCGGGTCGCTAGTAAAGAATATTTTGACTATTATACTTTGAAGTATTTTATGAGCTTGAGTCGAAATATGCCTAACTACTAACGTTAGGCATTTTTGGCACAAGGTGAAACACTTTCTAAAGTATGTAAACTTACCCTTTTACTGCGAATAAATTATTATTATTCTTAGGCACATAAAGTTACGTAATTACTCTGCGGATTACGAATCGTGTCAGATTACGTTTATGCGAGCCATTGGGACGTGCTACGTGTAATCAAGCGAGTATTGTCTCGTTTCACGGTTTGCATATATCGTGTACATAAATTACAATGTGCAGGCTGACGATGTTGCCCCTATCTTGACCTGTACCAAGGTTGTATGGTTGTTTTCACAAGCTTCATTTGGTTATTGGAAGCTAGCGCTAGTGAATTTTGGTAGGCGATGTAACGAGACAAATCACTATGTTTTTAAGTTAAAGTAATAAGTATAGTAAGTGTAGTGTTGTGTTCATGGAGGTGAGCAAGGTTGCCAGGGCTCCCGAGGATGCACTGTGTTGAGAACGAGGGACCTAAATTTGTCCCTTATGTTGTCAACACAGTGCATCTTCAAATTTTATAAAGGGTCGACAGCGCGTACGTGACTCTTTTGGAGTTGCGGGCGTCTATAGGCTGCGGTGGCCGCTTACCATCAGGTGGACCGTAAGCTTGTTTGCCACCGGCGTTGTATAAAAAAATCTGTCACAGGATTGCCGAGATGGCGCAAACTATATATTTTTTGAAAACTAGTCATTAAAGAAAAAGAACTTCCGGAGTTCACAGGTCGGAGTGAATCACTAGTTTAAAAGCGAACTGCGCAGTGACAAAGTTAGATCGGTAGTTTATAATTTTAATACTGTAAGTCTCGGTTTAATAAAGACCCGTTAGACCTTATGTCGGTATGTTATGTCAAAAAATGTACTGAGTTACTGTGATCTGATATTTGGTCTAACGGATCTTTATAATACCCGGCCTAAGTATACCAATTCCGCACGTACCTATTTATTCAGTTTACATACGTACTCGCGTATCATCCGATCATTACCTTAATCAACACATTTATCGAAACTTTATTTCAATATTATTTGCCTAGTTACCGAGATGCGGTCCCATTTCAGTTGGAAAGTTCTGAGGCAAATTGCAGTGCAAGTCGGTTGCAGCAAATATTTGAATTGTAGAGTGGAATTGGTTTGCTTTCTACGTATTCAGAGAATGTTTACAAGGAGAAATAAAAATTCTTGTGAAACCGGGCTCTAAACAGCGCATTGAATAGACTTATTAAGCACGTGGCCTTGACTTGTTTACTTCAATGGATAATTTTCAACAAACGTTAATTAAATCTTAAAGAAAATAAGGAATTTCCATTCAGAATTAGCTCGTAAAAGAAGCGGCCAAGTGGAGAGTGAGACTAGTGTAGAAGAAGACTCATAAAAGACTATTCATTTCTTGCTACAATATTTAATTAGATTTCTATTACAACAATCCGAGCACCTTAGTTACATTCAGTACGATTACCATAATCTCAGCCTTTTTTTTTCATACACGCCATTTTTTTAACTGTCAAAAATGGCGCCAAAGCATTCGCAGAATAGATTCTGCGAACGCTTTGGCGCCATTTTTATAATTATTGAAATTGTAAAAGGTTTTATACAATTTCAATAGTTTTACAATTCATAGATTATTTGAATACTTTCTGTAATAATCATCAGTACCTATTCAAAACTAAGGCCGGGTTTTATAAAGATCCGTTAGACCAAATGCCAGATCAAATTTCAGTAACTCAGTACATTTTTTGACATAACACACCGACATAAGGTCTAACGGATCTTTATAAAACCGAGCCTAAGTACATTCATTAAATTCATTTTTAAATGGTGAAGTTGACTACAACATTCATCGGTCTGACCACCCACCGTGTCAGTAGCAGAATAGCGATAAGCGACTTATGCTTTTGGTCATGATTTAATTTAAAGTTCTAGCTTAAGTAAGAGATATATAGTATGAGTATCTCAGCTACTGGTAAGTGTAAGTGTAAAAACACATATTCGACTAATGTTATCAATAATATAGTAGGTACCTTTGAGGAGGGCTTAGGGTCATTCTACTTTTTCGTGACCAGTTTTCTAATGGGAAAAAAACTGATATCTATTGAATACCACTTGAGCCTAATAATAGGAATTTATAGGTAAAAACTTTAATGTAAACTTAAATGTTCTATATTTTTATGTATGTATATTTATATATTATTTAAGTATGTGTATGTATATTGAATAGATGTTTTGGAATCTTTTTTTTCTCATTGTAATAGTTTATGCACTACCTACTTTTCAGCTTTATATTTCATTCCTCCACTACCCAAAGGTTGTCTGGAAGAGATCGCTCTTTCCCTGTATCTTTGTTTTTTTTTATGTGAGGTGTGCAATAAAGAGTATTTGTATTGTATTGTACTGTATTGTATGTTAAATCAATAAATAAATAAATAATGTCAATAAATAAATAAATAAAGAATTGGTAACAGTGGTAAATACCGTTATTTCATACAAATTGGTGAGACATCAACATTCACTGAATAAGTCGATTCATATATATTAGCTGTGAAAAAATATCGGAAGTGATACTCTAATTAACCCTCTTTCTAAATAACAATAAAATAATATGAAATGTGGGCCAAGTATCCGAAATCTGCATTAAAAAAGGGTCTTAAAATTGTGGTCATGAAAAAGTAATATGGTACATTAAATGAGAATTATATTAAATAGTAGTAACTTGCATGATGGTAGGCTTCGCGGCGAATCACAATTTTCCTAATCAAAAATTATAAGGATATGTTGATAAGTAGATTACCTCAATTTTTCATAATTTTTCATATTATTATTATATAAATTGTAATAATAATAATTAACCGTTAGGTAATTTAAAAAAACTTTAAAAAATAAGATTGCATGCCTAACCCTGTCAAATGTAATTTATATGTTTTTTCAGAAATAAACAGTTTGAAGTTTTTTTTTAAGAATTCCGTCTCCGTACGGTCTGACAAACGTCCCAGTACGTGGCAATTTGAATACATACATAAATTCACGCTTGTATTCCCAAAAGGGGCAGGCAAAGCACATGAAATTTAATTGCCACATTTAGGGTCGGTTGCACCAACATACGATCACAGGCCGGTCATCGTCAAAAATGGCGCCGGCAGCTGTCATCCCATAGAAACTTGTCAAACTTTCCATACAATCAGATTTTAAAGAACACCGCTTACGATTACAGACGGTTTGGTGCAACCCACCCTTAGCAATTGTAGGTTTAGAGATTGAAAAAATGTGATATTGCAAAGATAGGTTGCTAGCCCATCGCCCCCAATACATTACAACCCGGTTCCCATAGTCGACTCGCAAGGGAAGAAGGGGGGTGGTGCTATTCTCACCCGGCACCACACAGGCACTTTCAATCTTAAGTCATATCCTCCTGAGACCCACCATACAAATAAAAATACAATCGAATTTGAACCTAACAGTTCCGATTGCTGAATTTTATTTTATGTCAAATCAATCAAACCAAAACCAATGCAACTCTATCACTTCAAAATTTAACTTATTTTCCGTTGACCATATTTTGTCCTTTATATACGTATAGGACGCGGGGTCTTAGGAGGATATTAATAGAGGTAAACAATAACTGCCAAATATTGGGTATTAAGGAGTCAATCATTGGGACCTTTACCTTACTTTTTATATTTATGAAATATCGTCATGAATTAGATGCAAGAAAGGCACGAACTTAAGGTATTTTTGTTTTTCAGATACCACTTTACGGATAATTTATGTTTATGGCAATTCGAGCTAAAAGCAATATTTAAGGTGCGAATAAAGTGCAGTAACAGCGAAGTTGTGAAGTCGGACCTCGGATTTGCAATTTAAATGTATTTGAGTGCGCGAGCATTGCCTCTGGTAGCCCTAGGTTGTAATTATTTTTTGCCATATAAGATGAGACTAAACACAAACGCGTTCGTTTGTGTTTTGTTTCTAAAAATTTTATACTAGGGGTATAGGTTAGTCTTATCCAAGAGTGACCAGCGATTTTTTCTATTAGTTATTAAGAGCAACCAATTTTTATTTGTTTTTATCTAAATATATAAAAGAATAGTTAATAAACATATAAAATAGAGTTGAAAATAATATACTATATACTGTAATAAATATAAGCTACATACATGTAACAGTAAGTATTGAAATGCCTTCAGTGCCTCAACATTTCAGAAATGTAATAAACCTGTCAACAATATCTGTTGACAAATACCTAACCTACTTAGGGATTCATAGGGTAAGTCTACCTGTTATTGTCTCCCTTCCAAATGCGAACCCCAACCTTATTTCTTACCGGTGTTGGAGACAATGCGGAAACTGCTACATAACTACTATCAGTACGTTGTGTGCACAAACTCTCAAAGGTTGGGATTTTGTACCTCGAAATTCGTTAATTCCATTAATAGAGCTCGGGAATCGATTTTAATTTGTAGGTATTTGTAAAAGTAGGAGTGGACTTCTGGATTATTTACGCTACTTTTAGTCAGGAGGTCGTAGGTCTCGATACTGGCAACAAATTCTTCGTTCATGTCTTCAAGTATCTACTCGTACCTTGAAGTTACAATACAATACAATACAATACAAATACTCTTTATTGCACACCTCAATTAAAGGATATAGTACAGTACAAAAACATAATGAGTAGAGGCAAACAGCAGGCGGTCTTATCGCCTCATTAAGTTAATTGTTTAATGAATAATAAAATCCAGATTTTCTCCTTAAGTTTCAGGTAACGTAATTCCAAATTATACCTAAATACATGCCTAAGCCGTTACATAACTTTCAGGTTAAAATTTGAGGTAAATTGTTTAAAAATAAAGTAAATTTATACTCATATTCAACTTGAAACTGCTGCCAAAGTCAGTCTGGAAAGTTAGAACAATCAAATGGTCACTGCTAACTAAAAAGGTTATCCACAGTCGAGTTATAAACATGTTTACAGATCTTCGTCTTATTCCACTAAGATAAGGTTCAAAATAATTTGTTAGATGTGATTGGCTTGAAATTCCCGAGACTTATCCGAGTGTCATTCAGGTTACTTTGCAACTATAATTTAAGTCAAAAGATATCGAAATACTACACTGTGTTTAATCTAATATTGAACTTATCTCTATGAAAATTAAAAGAAAACTTGTTCAACTTGACGTATTTAAATATCGGTATGATGTTTGTGCCCGTGTGATCCATGAGGTCCATGACACCCGTCTGGGTCGACAAGTCTCTTTTCGATTTGAGAATTTTCGGATCACTGGACGCCAGACATTTGACAGTTGAAACTGTGTTTCCGGAAAGAACTTGCGTATTGATACTGTGAGTGTAGTGTGTCGTGACCGTAATCGAGTTTCAAGTGACAAGGCGGACGGTGGTAGTGACGGTGACACTGTGGGAAAAAAGCGAACCAGGAAGAGGGTAGATCGCTATGGTGTGTGGGTAGACCACAACTAAAACTCGCAGCACGTCAGTTATTCCTTGATAATGGTGCTTGCAACAGTGCCGAAATATCGGGAACTCAAAAATACAAATATACATGGTAAATATCCCGTTTCAAATCGTAATTCTAATGTAAATGACCATGTAACCTTGAAATCTTATATTTCTATAGGATGACAGGTGCGCTGCTGGCGTCTCAAATCGTGTAAAAAAGGCTGGTGTAACCCACCTTGTTTATGGACAAAACAGAAGACGCATGCGGTAGTGTAAGGTTCGGGCTGCTAGAAACCCCCTTCTTTGTGCACTCCAAGGCAACGTCATGTAATGTGCTTAGGCGGCTTCGCTCGGGTCGGTTCCAACCAAATGTTCAATCCATTTAAGTCGAGAATTAATAGCCTTAATGGTTTAGCTTATTCAATACTGATGAAGTTCTTATCAACATGCTAGATCTAAAGGTCGATCGACGTTAGTATACACTAACGTTTTCCATTCTTATTTGATGTCAGTTTGATGCGCGCATTCGTTACTTACTTGGTGATCTTGGATTCAAATCCCAGTAACAAAATATTTGTGTGATGAGACGTGGTTTAGATTTCTTTACTATGTAGTCAGTTTACTGTCTACATTATATTTGCGCAGTAGTAATTGCACAAAGTATGCAATACTGTATTTTTACCGCCCCGACCCAATCAAATGAGGAAGCTAGCATTTAATCGTGGGGGCGCAGTAAAAAGATACTGACTCGACTGACAGTTGATACTGATATCTGACAGCTTACTGATACCGTTGTATCTAAGATGTCTTTAAACATTCATCTGTTTATTATTTATCTAAATGCGATGCGAAACATAAGTCTCCAATCGGCTCTGTCCACAGCTCGCAAAGATCTCGTTGATCGGGTATTCAAACAAGTTACCATCGGTTCGGGTGCAGTAACTTTACGAGTACAGCAAACTATTACCAACTGCTGAAAACAATTTAATTAATCTCTCCCCTTTACTATTCAGAACACGTTTCTATTCGTCTCACTCGTCCCAAATATTTCTTGACCCGAGCTCCGTAACAACTATGCAAAGTAGTTTTCCTGGTTTGCTGAGACGAGTTAGGAAGTGTTGTAAATATACCGTATAGTTGCGAACTTCATGGTAGATGCATTTGGTGAGCGGTTACTCAATTTGATACTTATATATGGCAAGGGATATAATACGAGTATAAAGGGTGGGTAATATAAATAAGCGTATGAGAATGTCAGTAAATTAGATTGAGTTAGAAATTTAATGGAGCATTAAGCGAAGAAACTGATTAAAGGAAAGATTTGTTAATAGTTCTAGAAAATAAATACAATTGATGGTATCGTAATCCGGAGATACTCATCCAAATATACCATGCTACCAAATAGTTATGCAATGTCTACGTACCACTCCATTCTCACAAATTATGTGTCTAGGTTCCTGCCTTTCCCGTGGCCATAACTAAAGTTAAGGGCTATAAAGCCTTTTTTGGACTCATAATCTAGACAAGTGGTGTCTAAGTTTCTATAAATATATGTTTCAATGCATTAACGCCCATTTAGGTGGTACTAGAACATTCATGCGATTTACGTTACATTTCCGTAATGTTATGAAAAACGCATGCAACTTCTTGCACCATGTAAATAGATCTTTATAAACACAACTTACATGCACCTTTAAGCACTGACCACCACTATTGCACAATACATAAATTACAAATGGGGGACTTAATGCCTTAACGCTTTCTCTGACAGTCAACCAAAGGGCTAAACAGAAAAGCTTGTAGTGCAGGCATTAATTGAAATTATAATTATTAACGTAACCTAATAATGATAGAATACAATTCACATCTGTCCTAAAATCAGCCGAGAATGAAAAACAGAGAAAATACTGTAATGCTGGCGAAATTCGATTGCGAATGCTACTTTCGCCCCACTTGTAACATCGTCTTTGCACCCCAAATGTCCTGTTTCATAAAACACATGAGTGAAACCATATCTGAACGCTGGAATCGCTCCCTAAGCACCATACTGGGCTGGCTCAGAGCAAGATCCAGCGTCGCTGTGATACGTGCCACCAGTATGTGCATCCACAGCGATTTTTTTTTTTAATATAATTTATATATATATATACCTACTATGCCAATATTATGAAGAAATCTTCTTGTCCATTTTAAAAATATAATTCCAAATAAATCATTACATATACATACAATACAATATAATATAATGGACATACATGCATATTAGTTTACGTACCCCGTGCAAAATACCATGACGTTAAATAAACCAGAGATATCGTCATGCCAACATGCGCTTGAAAGAGAGTTTAGTTGCTTGCCGGATATTGAGCGGAAAAGCGTTCCAAAGCCGAGTAGCATGGACAGTGAAAGAATTAGTCATTAAACCGATCCGATGAGGGGGGAACGATGAGCATCAGTCTTCTAGACTGATGGAGAATTCCACCAGGCCGAGCAGTTATGAAATTTGTATCTACGATAGCCAGGTACAGCAGGATCGCATAATATAGAACTGTGCATGTTCCCTATATTAAGTAAAAAGTTTCTATAGGATTTGTTAGACTCACGTCCTAATTTATTCACTCCAATTTCTCTATGCCATTTTTTTAATTCAGGAACCAGACCGCTACAGCGTAATTAATAACACGGCTCTTCGGCCAATATACTCCAATTTACCAAGTTATTTTTTTTTGAGCAGCGAAACAATTTATTGCTGAACTGTTTTGTCCAGTTGGATAACAGTTTCGAATGCTTTTGACGAGGTTGAGTGACTCGTGGTTCAGTGGATTACATTGGCTTCCATTTTACAAAAAAAAGTGCCGTGTTTCAGTGTGCTTATTAACAATGCGTTTACGCAAACGGAACCGAACCAAAACGTTATCTACTTTCAGTGTTTCATTTAAAAACAATGAAATTTAGCCTTGTGTTACTTTGCGTCGTGTGAAACTAGCCTCCGTAGGTGCAAATCCATTTGTGATTAATATATATGGCAGCGCGTGTCAAGTTCAATAGAGTTTTGTCAAGGCTGACTGTGTTGCGGTGCTATTTTCAATCCAGCGAACTTTTATGTAATCTTTTATATAATCGCAAATAGCACAAGTCACTCAGTGGCCCTATCACGAAGCTGCTACCGACAAGTTACAATTTTACGGGTCTAGACTGAGACGTTTCTCATCCGCTTGATCATACTCATACTCATACTCATACACTTTATTGATAATATTGTTAAATATTACATGTCACATTACAATTTTCACAATATATATAAAGTAACATTATCTTAGTACAATCATTATTAGATACAGTGTGAACAAATTTAAAAAAATAAAAAATATTTATTATAATTTATTTAATTAATTAGCGTTATAAAAGTCATTTAATTTGTAGAACGCATGACCGATTAACCAGTTCTTTGACTTCTTAGTAAAAGTGTTAGGGTTGTCGACTGTTTTGATGTGGATTGGTAACATATTATATACTTTCGGGCCGATCACTTGCATAGTTTTGAAGGATCTGTTGACCAGTGTTGCCGCTGGCTTTAGACCTAGTAAACTAGTAACTTGTAGTTTTATGAAACGGGTCACTTAGCATACAAATCATTACAAATTATTGAGCTAACCAATTGTCTCAGTTCTCCCTCACCAATCCGAAACATCGAATAAACATCAATATCGGCTAAAAAGGGCCCTTTTAACCATTAACGATATTA
The DNA here is from genome assembly GCA_963556455.1 of Epiblema foenella. Lineage (NCBI taxonomy): Eukaryota > Metazoa > Arthropoda > Insecta > Lepidoptera > Tortricidae > Epiblema > Epiblema foenella. Next base: position 5,844,949 of record OY747105.1, read on the forward strand.
GCTTAATGATCCCCCAAACGATTTTAATTACGAAACAAAATGTTTTAATAAAGATTTCTTCTCTCGCAATTTTCCTCGTTTATTTTTTACCTACCAATTGTTTTCGGCGTCGTGATTGGCTGATTTAAATGGATACAGCGATTCCGAAGTGCTCGTTTTCTTGTGAAAACATTTTTCTTTTGTAAATTATAAGACCTTGAAGACCTTGGCTTGTGAATGGTACCTTTATTTTTATTATTTATTCGTTGTTATCATTTACAAGGCGTTATGAGTGTAGCAACATATTTACGAGTACGAACTAAAAACTAACCTAAGTATTATATGGGTCATTGTCAGATTTAGGTTCGCATCTTTTCGGTGAACATACAAAAAGTTAAGAGTCACAAAGCTTCATTTTGGATTGGTCTAGTAACCCGCATAAACGGTGTTTCCGTAACTATAAATACATGTTGTTAAAGCGCAATTTCAATGCGTGTATATTAATCAGCTGGCGGCCGACAATGACCTTCAACTCGACTCGCGCATAGCAACAGCCCGCGCGCCTCGGGACACGGTCCATCTTCCATGACGTCACCACCCACGTATCGCGACACATCCCCAGCAACCAATCGGAGGCACATATGACGTGATCGACAGCCAATGGCATGATGTGTCGTCATCCCTTCAAGCACCAATAGAGAAGCGGGAGGGGGAAGATGGCTACCACTTACAGCTTTCGCTTCATAAGCTGCACTACGCAGATATTTTATCTTGCTCTTTTGTTAACTAATTTATATAACGTTAGCTTCATAAAAAACATTATGTAAAAAGCCCGAATTATAACAATTTAATTCGATGAACCGCTGCCTTCGTCATTTCTTCAACCTGCCATCCACATCATCAAGCCAGCCTGGGCCGTCAGCCACCAACTGTGTCTACACGCGCCGACATAATTAATGGACCATCGATACCGGATACCAAGAACCAGCCCTGGATATTTGGATTGGGTGTGAGAACGCATAGGCAGTTTGAGTCGACGACAGGCATCGCAGCGGCACCGGCAAGAGAGCTTCGGTGAGACGAGCCAGCTTACCTCGCTACCTTCCCCTTTACTCCTGCGTCATACTGTGCTTTTCTCAATTCCAGTGCTTGTGCTTTCGTTGTGGCCCCTATCACGCGTCGTGGCCCCTAGCGACCATCGTAAAACGGTCGGCAAACAGCGTGCGTCAGCCATACCGCGTGCCGCCTTGCTGTGATCGACTGTAGTGGTGCTTGCAACTGTGAGTAATTTACGCCTAATACCGTCAAAATGGTTAGCAAAGGTAATCACGAGTTCCATGCTGCTTTAGATAGTCCTAATCAGGCATCCGATCAAGACACCGTGAGACAGTTGAACCGTAGACGCGGTTCCATTAAGTGCAGGCTCACCAATTTCAAAAAGTTTGTGAAATCATTCGAGGGCTTAGTTTTGTCCGATACTCAGCGTACAGAGCTCAATTTACGCATGCAAGGGGCTCAAGCTATTTTTGACGATTTTACTGACGTACATAATCAGCTAGAAAGCATTATTCCCGACGGTGAAATGGATACACTTTTTGAAACCAGGGAGGAGTTCGAAAGCGAATATTACGGCATTCTTGCTCAGACTCAGTGCATGGTGAAATGCGCTGAAAAGGCTAACGATACTAATGCAATGGCCTCAAATAGTCTATCTCAGTCAGTTCGACTCCCCACCATTTCTTTGCCATTCTTTGACGGTTCCTATGAGCATTGGTTGCAATTCCGCGACACCTTTTCGTCACTAGTTCACAATTCCCAAGAAATAAGCAACATTCAAAAGTTTCACTATTTAAAGTCCTCTCTTAAGGGTAATGCGCAACTTGTTATTGATTCGCTTGAATTTTCAGCTGATAACTATACTATTGCTTGGGAATTGCTTCTAAACCGGTACGACAACAGTAGATTACTTGTTCATAATCACGTAAAGGCATTATTTTCCATACAGTCGCTTACTAAGGAATCGCCGACACTGCTAAGAAAGCTAATTGATACAGTTTTAAAGAATTTACGTGCTTTAAAACTGCTCGGTGAGCCCACGGAGAGTTGGGGAACGCTTATCATTTACTTGGTTGTTTCCAAATTAGATCCCACTACCGAACGTGAATGGGAACAATACAAAAGCACTTTGTTACCAGTGTCAAACGATTCTAAATCCCCGCTTAAAGTGGACGACTTACTTAAATTCATTCGCGACCGCGCCGACATGTTAGAAACACTGTTGGTTACGCATAGCAGGTCCAGTTATAGTAGCACTCATCCGCAGCACGATGTTAAGAAAACATACACTCACAACGCACACACAACACCTAAAGTTAACTGCAACATAGTTACCGACAAGCTCGTAGACAAACCTCACGCTAAACAGACGCCGCATAAAAAAATATGTTTAATGTGCAATGGTAAACATCCTTTGTATTCGTGTCAAGCATTTATTGATTTGAGTTTGCGAGACAAATTGAAACTAGTTCGCGACAAACAACTATGTGAGAATTGTTTACGTGCCGGTCACTTGACTAGTGACTGTAGGTACGGCCCGTGCAGGAGGTGCAATAAGAAGCATAATTCCATAATTCACGAGGATGAGAAGGAAGGTGACATCGACAAGCGCTCCGTGTCGCTGCTGGCGTTAGACAACGCGTCGACGCCCCCTTCCTGCTCTGCCTTAATCCCCGATAATAATATTACACACGCGCATACAATGCAGGTAACGAATGCACACTTAGACATCAACGCGCAATCGTCTTCGGTGCAGCCCGTTTTGCTATCTACTGCCTTGGTCGAAATTCGTGATAGTTCCGGCAACTATCACAGGTCGCGAGCGATTCTCGACAGTGGTAGCGAATGTTCAATAATGACGCAAGCGTTGTGTGATAAATTAAAACCGAAAGTGATACAGTCCATTCAACAAATTCGAGGAGTCAGCAATTCTATTACTCATTGTTCGCAAAAATGTGAAATAGAAATAAATTCAATCGTTGACAACTTTAAAACGCGATTACAATGTTTGGTTTTACCGCAATTAACATCAACACTTCCTACGTTTACGATTAAACGTAACCAATTCCGCATTCCAGATAACGTATGTCTGGCAGATCCAACTTTTTACGAATGTCAATCCGTTGATTTACTTATAGGCGCGGACCTGTTTTGGGACCTAGTCGTCGATGGTAAGATGCGATTAGTCAACGGGCCATTCTTGCAAAACACGAAATTTGGTTGGATTATCTCGGGACCTGTTTACTCCAATACTCGCAACACAAAGCCTCTTAAATGCAATTTCACGCAAATTCATGATATGCAATCATTGGATAACCAATTACGTAGGTTTTGGGAGATAGAAGAGGTCTATGCAAATCATAAACTATGTGATTTGCTCAGTGAAGATGAAATCGCATGTGAGGATCATTTCGTCAAAACAACAACTCGTCTCGACGATGGTAGGTTTTGCGTGCAGTTGCCTCTCAAAGAGCCACCAGAGTCACTTGGTAACTCATTCGCACAAGCGAAAAGGCGTTTTCTGTCCTTGGAGAAACGGCTCAATCGCGATCCAGTGTATAAGGGAATGTACAGCGATTTTATTAAGGAATACCAGTCGTTAGGGCATATGAAGCGAGTTTTTTCATACGGAACCCCTAATTATTTTTTAGCTCACCACGGAATCCTACGGAAACACGCGATTAAAACTCGCCTTAGAGTCGTTTTTGATGGCAGTGCTTCTTCGACAAGTGGCAAATCGTTGAACGACTTGCAACGTGTCGGCGCGCCTATTCAAGGTGATTTGATTGATATCTTGTTAAGATTTCGCGAAAATAGGTACGTTGCCTGCGCGGACGTCGAGAAACACTATAGACAGGTTCTTATTGATGAATCTCAACGCGATTTACAGCTGATTTTATGGCGCGATAATTCAACTGACGAACTTGAGGTATATCAGCTGCAGACCGTTACCTACGGTACCACCGCCGCTGCTTTTCTCAGTTGCAGGTGTCTAAAACAGTTGGCACTGGAATGTACAGATCCAGAAGTGGCCAGAACCATTAGAGACGATTTCTACGTAGACGATTTGATTACCGGATCGTCTACAATCTCAGAATTACAACGCATTTGTAAAGAAACCGCGAAAGTTTTAAATTCTGGCTGCTTCCCATTACGCAAGTGGGTTTTTAACTTCGACTGTACAGACCAGTGCTACCCTGATGATTCATCAAAAGAGCTATCGCTAGGTGAGCACGCGCATAGCAAAACTTTAGGTTTAGGTTGGTACTATAAAAGCGATGAATTGCACTATAATTCACGACTCGAATCCCATACAAAGCCTGCTGTAACGAAACGCGTAATATTGTCTATAGCATCTCAGGTTTTTGATCCGCTTGGGTTGTTAAGTCCAATGATAACTATCGCGAAGTGTTTATTGCAAAAACTGTTTTTATTAAAACTTGATTGGGATGCAGCGGTTCCCGATGACGTCACGCAGACCTGGCACCGCTTCGTAAACAATCTTTCGTTTTTACCTAACATTCGTATACCTCGTCATGTTATGTGTAATACAAACCCTACATGTATAGACTTACATATTTTTTCAGACGCATCACAATTAGCCTACGGTTCCTGTGTCTATGTTCGAACAGTAGATAGCGAATCAGCTGTTACAGTGCGACTACTATGCTCGAAGGCCAAGGTCGCACCCATAGCGCCCGCTATGAGTACGCCGAGGCTCGAGTTATCAGCTGGGCTAATTGGCGCGCGTTTGTACAATAAAATAAGAAAATCATTTCGCTGTGAATTTGATAGGGTAATATTTTGGACAGATTCAACAATTGTCCTGGGCTGGCTTCGAATGCAGCCTAACTTATTAAAAACCTTCGTTCAGAACAGGGTTGCAGAAATTCACGAATTAACGCAAGGACATTCGTGGCAACATGTCAGCGGCAAGGAGAACCCAGCAGATTTGGTTTCTTGCGGGGTACATTTAGACGCATTAATTAACTCTAATCTCTGGTGGAGTGGACCCCAATTCCTGCATGATGCCAATCATGTCTATAAAACCCTAGATGTGTCATTGTTGCCAGGCGGGTCCCAGTTGCCGGAATGTAAGTCGAATCCTGTGACCAGTTTGTTATGCAATGACAACAACGATAGCTTGTTTACGTTCTCCAGGTTTTCTCAGTTCAATCGCATGCATCGCGCGTCCGCGTATGTACTCAGATTCATTCATAACGCTCGCAATAAACATGCACGTCGAACCGGCGCGCTGACGCTGGACGAACTGAGGGAATCGGAGATACTTCTCGCGCGCTTATCGCAGCTGGAATCATTTACCGATGTTTACGATGCATTGATAAGAAACACATATATCGCAAAGGGTTTCTTAGCAAAATTAAATTTGTTTATTGATGACTGTAAGCTAATTAGGGTTGGAGGTCGTCTAACAGATTCATTAAGGTTTGATTATAATAAAAAACATCCTGTATTACTTTCCAGTAAACATCATTTTACCGTATTGTTATTTCGGTTCGAACATCGTAAATTATTCCACGCTGGACCTCAGCACATTTTATTTTCGCTTAGAGAGACTTGGTGGCCTATAGCCGGCAGAAATCTCGCTAGAAAAGTCGTTCATGACTGTGTTGCCTGTGCTCGTTTTCGTGGTAAAACGCTGACCCCTATTATGGGAAATCTCCCACCTGAACGACTAGAACCCGGTTTCGTGTTTATGAATTGCGCTGTGGACTATGCAGGTCCCTATCTCATACTAAACCGCAAAGGGAGGGGCGCCGTAACTACAAAAGCATACTTATGTATTTTTATATGTTTCACTACTCGCGCGGTACATTTAGAGCTGGTCACTGATCTCTCATCAGATGCGTACTTGCTGGCGTTGAAAAGGTTCATTTCTCGTCGAGGTAAACCGTCAAAAATATTTTCCGATAATGGTCGCAATTTTGTAGGACTCATGAATGATTTCGCAAGATTTTTAAATTCATGCTCAGGTGAAATAAAAGAGTACGCGATCACACAGAAAATTGAATTTATAATGATGCCACCTTATGCTAGCCATTTTGCCGGTCTTGTCGAGGCCGGTGTAAAAAGTTGCAAGCATCACCTGCGACGTGTGATAGGTGATGTGCATTTAACTTACGAGGAGTTCAGCACGGTTTTGACGCAGGTCGAGGCCATCCTGAACTCCCGTCCTTTGAGTCCTATGTCCTCAGATCCGCTAGACTACTCCCCTCTCAGCCCGGCTCATTTTCTGGTTGGACGCCCGCTGACTGCTCCTGTATGCGCTGACCTCAACGACGTTCCAGTTCACCGTCTGTCACGTTATCAGCGAGTGGAGCAGATACGGCAGCATTTTTGGGCGCGCTGGTCCAAGGAATATGTATCCGAGCTCCAGGTCAGGACCAAATGGACACGCACCAAAGGGGACTTGAAGCAGGACACGCTCGTACTGATTAAGGAGGACCACACTCCGCCCCTCAAATGGAGTTTGGGGCGAATTACAAAGACATTTCCTGGAAGGGACGGCGTCTCAAGAGTGGCCGATATACGCACAGCCCACGGCACCGTACGTCGAGCGTTCTCCAAAATCTGTAAGTGGTAGCCATCTTCCCCCTCCCGCTTCTCTATTGGTGCTTGAAGGGATGACGACACATCATGCCATTGGCTGTCGATCACGTCATATGTGCCTCCGATTGGTTGCTGGGGATGTGTCGCGATACGTGGGTGGTGACGTCATGGAAGATGGACCGTGTCCCGAGGCGCGCGGGCTGTTGCTATGCGCGAGTCGAGTTGAAGGTCATTGTCGGCCGCCAGCTGATTAATATACACGTATTGAAATTGCGCTTTAACACATGTAATAAAAACATAACTTACATGTACATAAGCCGTTAACTAATTGACCACCGGCGGGGTAATCACGTAACTTTATGTACTAACGGTAGATAGATTTTACTGTCAATTTTGAAGTATAAATGTATGAGATGACAATTAAAACAATGACCCATATATATATTTATATAGTTGTGTGCGAAGTAATAGCAGTCAATTATAAAATGAAAATTTAGGGATAAACTTAATTTTAGAGGCCTTTATTTTAATTGGTTATAATAATAACGGCACAGATAGTCAGGAGACTCCTCCCTCTGTCGCCCTAACCACCAGCAGCTTAGGCCCCACCTCGCTACCGGCGGCACACTAGGATAGGTTTTTATTTATTTATTTATTTAAATATGAAACAAACGGTCGTACGAAAAAATATTACACATTTTTCCCTTAATATAGACCTATAGCATCCATTTTTATTAAACATATATCTAAAACAATATAGCACGAAGAAGGTACCTATCTAGGTTAAGCTAAATACGGAGTTTAGTGACTACACATAATTTGTGAAATCAAATTTACGAAACATACCTACTGTGAAAGGCATGGTCTGATCTAAATTTTAACAATACTGAAGACTTACAAACGTGAAAGATAGTAATACATTTTTAAGCGCCAAGATTTTACTCATTCCAGGTTTTGAATACATTTTTAACGAAAATATGGTACAATTAAATATGTCTAAATTTTTGTTGTCATTATCATTATAGAGTGCACATGCACGCTTAATAAACATATTTTTGGAATAGTTTGCATTGCATTGAACAGTAATGAAATACTTTATAGATGATTGTGCTTTAATTTCGTTTGGCATTGTACACCTTTACCACAACATACATATGGCATCAAGGTACGAAACATTGATGAATTACCAGCTGGACACATGACGTTATTCACGAATGTACGATTCAGATTGTCACTTTTAAAGCTCTTCAGTGGGAACTTGTCTAAAAATCACTGCCACGAGTTTACAGAGCTCCATAATGTAGAGAAATGTCAAATTAAGCTTAAGGTTGCCTGCACGACTCACGACTAGATTTTTGTAATAAAAACAATCGCTGTATATCCACACAATCACCCCAGATTGCTAATCCAAATAAGACATGACTGAAAAAAGCGTAGTAGCGTGGCTGCTTTTCTAGTAGAAACTTTTCTTACTCCTCGAAGAGCAAAACTACAGCCACACCAAGTTTTTATAAAGATAATCAGCAATATTTTTTTCCAATTTAAATTTTCATGTATAAAAATAGTTTAATTTACATATAATACGGATGTATTGTTTACATTACCTGATATACAGGTTTGCAGCATTAGTTGTAATATTTCTAAAATGAAATACTTTCGTTTTACTTATTTATTTGTTCTTAAATTTGTAGCTTTACTCAAATTAATAGTTTGTGCCAGAGATTCTTCTATTAAAAGGCTAAGATTTTCCACTCCATTCCGTTTAAATTTGAAGAGTACACAAACGTTATCTCCAAACATTTTTACACAGTTAGAGAACTAGATAACCTTTGGTAAGAAGTTAACATAATAAAATAAGTATAAAATTGGGCTCAGTATGGTTCCCTAGGGTACACCAGAAATAATATAGTACCGCCACTATGCGGAAAGCAAAGGAACTAGGTCTTTAAATCCACCAAGGTACCCCCAGTAATTATAAACACCAACCACACAGTAATGGACCAATTTATGTCACATCGCAACGTTCCTTTGAGTTCATCTTGTGGAGCGTCTGTTGATTGTTATCACTTGAATCATTAATGTACAATCAATTCCCATGTTTTTGGCTGTTGTTGACTTGGCGAGGCAGAATTAGAATGCGGTATTTACTACATTACCTACCGAAATCTTACTGATGTCGTCCAGATTTTTCCATTTGTTAGTTAACTGACCGTATTACATTACCGCAGTAGCAGTATACATATATTGCATAGAGGGATGGATGCAGTACTGCCTCGTATTGCCCGCTTCTGCGCACCTCGGTATATTATAAAGGTAATAAAATAATAACTCGTTTAGAACACTTTGAGAACCCCGCACTAGTAGTAACTTTTCCGATGGCATCAACCCATGTTAAGCTAAAGCACAGTCGATTTAAATTATTTTATCGAACGTCTAATTCCAGTGACGTGGGTAATGAGATCAGAGGGAGAGAAATAATTTATTTTTCGACTAATAATTTAAAACAATTTTCATTTCGCCACGAGAAATATTAATTTAGTTTAGGTAGATATCAAAATAAAGGCACCTATTGCGTTGTAATTTATTAAGATTTGAAGCCGTTGTCTACCAGTGCCGGAGATCTCCGGGCACATAACAAAAATGCTATTGTTTATTTTTTCGTCGGTCGAGGACAGGATTAAGATTTGATATAACATATCTTCTTCTAAGGGCACATTTACTAACTTATAAATGATTACAGACCGATCGACTTTTAGTATCGCTAAGGCAGTTTTCTCATCCCATAAAATCTTGTTAATCTTTCCATACAATTCGACTTTAAAGAACACCGCTTACGATTAGGTACAAATGGGTTGGTGCACCCGCAGGCTAATCACGTAACTTTATGTACTAACGGTAGATAGATTTTACTGTCAATTTTGAAGTGTAAATGTATGAGCTGACAATTAGAATTTGACATTAAAATCTACCTAACGGTAGTACAAAAGTTACGTGATTACCCCGCCGTTCATTAGTCGTTTACTGTTGGCAGAGTTGATGTGGTTGTAGAGGTTGTCCCTTCCCGCCTTGCACAATTGCGATACGAGAAAATCTACCTTTTTCTTTCTATTTTGTTTAGTACGAGTGAAACAGGAGTTTCTAAATCGCGTGATGCGCGACTTTGGAAGGTTGCGGTGCGGTTTTGGATGTTTTCTACGCGAACTGCCATTATGCACCTGACAGTCAGTATATTGGGCCGCCGCGCCGCATGCGAAGCATATTCATAATAAACGCCTTGCACTGCACTTCAGCGATGAAGTCTAAATAGATAAACAGAATTAAAATCATACACCATTTCAATTCGAACCTGCCATCAACTTTCTTTATTCTTCCTTTGTCTACCGCGAAAATATTTGCTTCATCTGAACCAGAAATGCAAATTAACATTGTTTCTGAGCATTCGTGGGCGCAGAAAGAATTAACGATCTTATATTATTTTTAATTTAAAAATCTTTGTATTTATGAATTTGTTGTTCAAAATTTTAATCTCAATGAACAGTACATACCTACTTTTTCTGTGGGTCTCGTGCTTAAATTTATTTAACCTGCGGGGTGATTAAGTAACGTTTTTGACCGTGCGAAAAGTTTATCTAAATTTGATTTTTCCGTACTAAAAACAACAGACGTAAGTTTGATACGTTACGTAATCAACTAGCTGATTAGGTAGACCGCTAGTCGATTTTAACAGTTCGAATAAAGGTTAGGTAAATATGTCATTGTAACCATCAAAAAATTACATTCGAAATGTTAGGTATTCACTCCTCAGATTCATGCAGTTGCTATTCGATGTTCAAATTAATTTACAATTTTCATTGCAACTAACTTTGCATATGAAAATTTTACTTTTACGAATAATTTATCTGATTAAAATATATTGTGTACCATTTTCATAATAAGTACTTGAGTACCTAAGTCATGAAAAAAAGGAAAAACACGTTAAACTTTTGAACTAAATTGACTTTTTGGGGAACGCGTTTAAGGCGTCGGCACAGCTAGTATTGACTTTAAAAAATAATAACAGTTTCAGCAATACATTAACCTCGTTATCGTTATTCATATTCCAAATTCGAAAATTGAACACCGAGCGATAAAATTTAAAGTCGCATTCAAACAATTTACATAAATACTTTATTGGTCTAATAATGGAAAAGTTGCAAATTCCCGTTAAAATGATGCGTTCACAAATTTACGCAGCGACCAGCGGCCGTCCATTGCTCGTGACTACTAGTTTACTTTCAAAAGGTCATATGCGCATTGAGATTTCTAAATCGTTACGATATTTTTAAACAACGCGGTACTGGGGCTTGTGTTGTAATTTCGATAAGTCCTATAAAAGCCTTATGCATAGAGACTTTTATTTAATTTTAAAAAGGCACGGAATGGGGAATATTTACGCAAATGATCCGACGGTGCATTAGAAGACTAATAAAGCGGGAAATAGTTTTTTTAAACCTGTAGGTACAGGTATTTCTGTTTTTCTTTTAATATACTCTTTGGTGATCAATAAAATATATCTGTATTGTATTGTACAGACATTGTCCAATATTCGAATGAAAATTTAGAGAATCTCATTTTACAAGTAACACTTTCGTTGAATTTTATTTCCATATCACTAGCATACACAACATGGTTATGATCCTATGCAAATTTTTGATTGCATCGTTATACCAATAGTGGAAATTAGCGACACTCCGTTTGATTGGTCTAAATCATAAAGCGAATATTAGTGAATAATTTAAATGCTTTACTGAAACAAGACAATGCGTGTGAGTGAATTGATTGCGAGTTGCCAGTGATTATGAATTTGTGTTGTATGTAGTAATTCTGAAAAATATTTTTCACGGGCCAGATGAAACTCAATCATATATCAATCTCATATACACTTTACCATATATGTTATGCTATGTGTACCTAATCGTGGAACAGAACGTAAATTACTAGTGGTATTTTCAACAATAGCAGTGCTATACCTCTAGTTATAAGTGCTCCTGTTTCACATTATTGCAGAAATGACACGCGATGCGTTGGCAAATTTGCACGCTGGCCGTCAAATGGAGAGTATCGACGCAAATGATCTGCAAGCGAGGTAGTACATTACGTCAACGGGGGCACATTATTGAACTACGCAGAATGGACAGTAAAATTTTCGAATTCAAAATGATTTATTGCCAAAAAAGAAACAAAATGTGTACAGTACAAAGGATCTCTTATAACATAACTTAAAATAGACACTTAAAATACATATTTATTTGTATTAGATTGGGCAATGGGTGCTCGTCTCAGCATATGCAGGGCTTTAGGCCTTGCGCTGATTTTCAGACGAGTCCCTTCGACAGGGTTGGTCGTAACACTACGTCTACGAAACAATAATTGAATCGCTAACTGAATCATTTGCCCGGCAACTTTTACATTTGAGGTTTAGAGCAATATTAATTTTATATATCTATTTTTGCTACAGCTTATTTTTCTGTTTTTGTTTGACTTAAAAATCGGAATACATTTCGTTGTAGCCATGAGGTAATAATAAATAATAATAATAATAATAAATGTTTATTGTGTCTTTTACAGGTTTAGATACATAAGGTTGGAATCTCCTTTTAAGCATAAAGTAAGCTTGTGTCAGGAAATTCCGCTCTTCCGTAAATACAAGAGGTTTGACAAAATAACATAAATATTAAATCCGGAGCAAAAATCAAAAATCAAAAATCATACAATCTTAAAATAATACATTAATTAATTATAATATTATAATATTCTACTAATTTAAATTATTCAACTTGGACTTTGTTTTAGTTTATTATATGAATGCAGTGTGTGCGTGCGTGCGTGCGTGCGTGCGTGCGTGCGTGCGTGTGTGTGTGTGTGTGTGTGTGTGTGTGTGTGTGTGTGTGTGTGTGTGTGTGTGTGTGTGTGTGTGATGAGGTACATGAGTACTACTAATGCGATTTTGAAGACTGATCGAAAAAGAATAGAGTTTATCTCCAGATTACTACAATTTAGATGTATAACCTAAACTTCGTATGCCCTATCAGTCACATCCGGCCTAAATTATATTGTCAAGTAATTATCCCTATAAATATAAATAGTATAGGCCAATTGGTAGAAATAGAATAATACAATTTCACTAGATACACTGACGTAATTTAACTAGCACCTTCAAAAAGTAAAACAGTGATGGTACAGCTAAGTTGCGGCTACTTGGTAGTGATCCACATAAGTGTATCGACTGTTATAATTGTGCAATAAACTTGGCACAGATAATACTACTTAGGTACTTACGTTACAGAAGGTCCACTGCTTAGCAAAATGGGTGTTTGACAGCTAGATAAACACAAATCATGGTTTTTTTCGTCGAGTTTGGATATCAGAACTGCCTGTCATCGTAGTGGTACAACGGTGACCGAGATACGATGAATTTCACTGTTACGTCACTGTCAAACTCTCGCTCACCGAGAGCCGAGTTTTGCCGAAGCGACGAGATTCTCTGAAAGAAATTTTAATCGTAGGCTATGATTTCAAAAGAAATTTATCATTGCAGACCTTATCTCAAAGTAAAAAGTCTCAGTTAGAAGTATACGGGATAAGTTCCTTTACACTACAAATTATTACAATTACATACTTACTTTATGACCTAATTCATATTACGTCTGATTTTACCATTTATTATATTAGTCCGACGTTTTCATTTCATCCTGTCAAATCCGTTATCAATGTTATCATCCGTTAGGGATAAGTGCCTACATACGTACATACATTATCCTAAAGATTCACAAAATCTATACACGTGGGATTTTGGAAGGCCTCTTAATAAAAATCCAGAATATATAATATTTTGTTTTATTACCACGTTGAACACTTTTTTGAATTATTATATGCACTTAGCCACGCACGCTTCCGTTTCTCGTTCAAATCGTTCTCCCCGTCCCTCTCTCTCCTCCTGTCATCCTTCTTACACACTTACGTTCCGTTTCACTCCATTCCCTTACGTTCCATTCCTACATACATACATATACCAGGATATTTGGCCGATTTTGTCTCTTCGCGCTGTTTCCATAGCCTCTGACTTCTGTGCGCTGTGACATCGGAAATTAATTCTCCCGGGATGTGGCAACACCGGGTTATTGCTCGCGGCGAATGCGCTGCGTTATTGCTGTTTGAGTGGGCTCGCTGTTACGTTTCTCTGTGTCATGTCAGTTTACCATTCGTCCTATCGAGAGCCAGTTTTTGTTATTTCGTTCTGGCCCTTCAATTTGAAACTATTATATTTCATGAATATCAGTTTTCATCAGTAATACTACAGTTTCTCATTTCTTCATCCTCTAATCTCAAATTAATTTTCAAGGGTTCTGTTGTTTACGTACGGGTTAGCACATATTGTATTTCTAGTTACTATTCGTAAATTTAAAATGCTTTAAAAACCTTTAGGTAAGCCAGAAACTGGAATAAGACTTATGAGAGAGTTTAAATTGGAATAAAGTGTATTCTTGCTTGATCAAATAGTCATAGTTAACCTATTTGTTAAATTACAAGCCATTGACCAAGAACAAAATATTGTTTGATAAGTTTCAAACACCTCAGAACAAAACATTAAAAATCTAGTGGTCAACTCTTATATAATAATACATATACCAACTACCGAGGCTAGCTAGAATGTTAGGAGCAATGTCCTAGCTGTGTCCTAAATTAAGTCATAATTTTGTGAACCTAATATTTTACGTTAGTTTGTTGTAATGTTTCCTTGTATGATTTGGTTAGCGTTTGTTATATTTATAGATAGTAATGAGTAAGGCTTTGGTGCAAATACTGTAAGCGTATAGAATAGAGGAAGTTAAATTGGATAGTCCTAGGGGCTTTGATTACCATGCCAATCGAATGCGATTGAAAACTGCATGATGACATCTATTCTCAAAATCCTCGCAACGCAAAACAAACCCAATATCGCGCGAATCGCGCGTGAACCGAGAATTAACGGCCGAAAAATACATTTTATATTTTTTTTATTTCCTCCAATGTAAACACTTGGGCATTATTGCTGCTTCGTATGAAAAACGCGCCGCGAATGCGTCGTGCTGTTATATTATTGCTTCCGTTTTTTCGCCGTCCGCGAAAAAAAATAAAAATGTACAAAAGTTTACGTGAATTGATAATATGACTCATATTTATGTCCTTGTACCTATTGTTTCTGTTGCATGCTCTAAACGATGTGGAGGAATTTTGATTGCGCATTTTGTTAAATGGCGAGATACATGTAGCTTTTAGTTTAGGTGCTGTAATTGCAGGTGTTGACATTTTTTTAAATTAAGGACTACTGTAATTAAAATAGGGAACAGCGTTCTTAATTTTTAGGGTTCCGTGCCAAAAAGGTAAAAAAGGAACCCTTATTGTTTCACTCTGTCTGACAAATGACTAAATTATATTTGCATGTATGTATGACGAAACATAGATCCATGTACTTATTAATCCACTTATTTGTACCTATAATGTTTTGACCAAATAAAGTACTGAATCATACTGAATTCTGAGTGAATAGTCATAAATATACGCACTTTGTTGGAAGGCTGTCGACTACGTTCCCATTCCTCCCCCCTCTGTCGTTTAAATCTTTTGATACACATATTTTATACCATTTTTTAAGTATATCATTCACAGTTTCTGACATTAAGGTCGTGACATTTATTTTTGTACATTTTCTAATAAATCTAATAATTATTGTTTATTAAGATAATTAATACAAACACATCATACACAAGTAAAAAGTTCTTAAAATGACAATTCCAACTGTACTCACTACATTTTGCAAATAAATTATCTTATCTTATCTTATGTTATCACATCACATCTGCATCTTTGACCTTGCCATCGCTTTCCATGAGGCGAGACTAATTGGCCTTAGGCCTCGCCGAGCTGTTCAATCATTCATAAAAAAAAACACAAATACAAATTCTCCTCTCTCTGGAATTCTAAATAATATTGCGGTGCCCATCAGGCTTCACAAAGTTCTACCTTATAAGTTTACCACCTGTATAACTACTTTGTGAAATTGCAATAAAGTATTGAGTATTGAGCATCTTCTTGATTGAACATTTATTCATCTAAATACAGTAATTTCACACGCACTGAACTTCCCCCGTTTTACATTTAGATGGAGAATTTGTGTTTTTCTGATTCGCACCTATTTGGTTTCAAAGTCATGTCATGAAGCGGCTGGACTTGAATAGTAAGGAGTCAACCTTACCGTGATTTCGGTTGATTGTAAAACAGGAAAGAAAATTGAACGTTCCTTTTTTGCTGTTAAATTGGGAATTCTACCTAACTTTTTATGCGTACCTTATATTGGAACAAATACATGAACAGTTAAAAACGTATCTTCAAATTAACCTACAACCAATCCAAATTTTACCCTATGCATACTTTTAAAAAACTGTAAAAAATACAATAATAGATAAATTTAATCGACTGTCGAATAATATAGAACAAAAAAACAGATCTTACTAAGCACTAACTATCTAAACTTAACCTAAACTTAAAGCCTAAACTGTATGGGCATGGGTCGCCCAAGTCGCTGCCACTGGGCTGCCAGTTCCCATAAGGCTAGCCGCGTTGCCTCGCTGAATGGCAATAATATTATGAATTAAAATGGTAAAAATTAGTCAAATTTAAAGAAACACGCTACCTAAACCTATCTACCTACTATAAATTATGTAATTCGAAATTATCTTCTTAGAACATTGCGTACAAAATTATTTTCTCACCTTATTGCGGTTTTAACATCAAACTAAGTGTATATTTTCTTGATCCTCATTTTCGCCGAAACCAGCCTCTCAAAGCTGCGAATTACACAAAATTATTCTTCATTAAATTCAATTTCGCCTCGAACTTCAACTAATTAGAGGTAAAAGTTGAAGTAAAAAGTTTTCGCAAAAACCTGCATTGAAACGGGGCTGGAATAAAAATGGCTACATTTGATACACTGCATAAGAATTGGAATTAGACAAATTCGCGTTAAATTAAGGCCATTTCAGGCCCGGAATTCGATTTGGGGTAAATCTCTCGAGGCAACGAATCCCCCCAACCACGCTCACAAACTTAAGCGTCTTGCACGTGATTGGTAAAAAATAGAAAGTGTATTTAGTTCTAATTTGATTTTAAATTGGATACAAATGGATGGTGATTTTTTAACGTAATCCGACCAAGTGGGGCGTGGAGTAAATTATTCAGCTTAGGTCGGAGCGAAACTTGAATCAATTGATTGAAACAATATTAAAATTTCAAAAGGTTGTGCCGGATTACGGACTAACTCTGCTTTTAGTGGGATTCTTGATAATTTGACTTAAAGCTTGTTTCTGACCTCCAACTACAATATTAGCCTTTCCGTTAACATTTTGACTTTATTAGTTATCAGTTAGTTTAAAGTTTATTTGATACATGGTTCCTAAATGGACGGTTACTTTCCATTATGTGTAAAGGTGTGAGTTTATATAAACGCAGGGGAGTGACCATCTTTTAATTGAAACCTGTATTTGCATTTAGATCATTAAAACGGTTGAGTTTACTTATGCATCCGTATGTATGTGTCTTAATGAGACTTAATGTTTATTGACCGAGTGAAACGAAGGTCTCTGCTTCAGCTTCGACAAAAATGCTTTCGTATATGTCAGGATTTCCGTTTGATCTCGTCTACAGGTCGCTTCTCAACCGATTCTCGTGAAATTTCGTGAGCAGGTTCGATAGTTATATAGATTTTTTTTTCGAGCCAATTTTTGGAAATTTAACATTTTTCTTATCAATGATTTTGTAAGTTTCTGCGGGCGAATTTCGGTTTGTTCTCCTCTACAGGTCGCATTTCTCAACCGATTCTCGTGAAATTATGTGAGCAGGTTGGATAAATATACAGTTTTTTTTGTCGAATAAGTTTTTGAAAATTAAAAAAAAAAATTGTTCAACGGTTTTTTCTCGTCTACAGGTCGCATTTTTCAACCGCTTCTCCTGAAATTTTGTCAGCAGGTTCGATATTCATAATCGATCTTTTTTATAATGTCAGATTTTGGAAATGATAAAAAAACTCACTCACGAGGTCTACAGCTCACAGAGCCACTAGTTAAGTTGTTTCTATTTAGTTTGTCTGCCTACAGAATAATATATAAAAAAAAAAACAATTCTAACCATATTTTGTGAACCTCGTGCTAAGGGCAAATTACGTCGCACCTAAAAATAAAAGACGTCTCACTTTCAAACTTTGCACCAACTTAACTTTACAGGTGAACAACATGTGGCGTTATAGAAATTAGGAGTGATATTATTTTGGCCTACCACAAAATCAGCGGCGTTAGAAGTTATAATTAAATTATTTGTTAAATTGTACATCGCTCGTTTGTTGGCAGCTAGTGCCCAATTAGCGAAGTTGTGACTCCCGTTAATTTGGTTGTTCATACAAAATGTTTACTAAATTATAAGTTTTTAATTATTCGCGGTTTGAATTTAATCTCAACGTATTTAGTTAGCCTCAAATCATACAATGGTACCTTGCATATATCTGTGTTACATCTTACCGAATGATTAGGGGATAAAAAGTTTTCATATTTACGTGCGATTAGGCGGCCCGTATAATGTTTTCCAACCAATATATTATAAAAAGTTATCAATTTTCATAATAATCTTAATCTCCTTCTTCTAAATATATAAAAAAAGAAGTCCTGATCTACCATCAACGCACAGCCGAAACTACTGGAAATAGAACCTTCAAATTTGGTCTAGAGCTTACTTTTATGACGTATGCATGAGATAAGACGGGTTTTTTGGAAATTCCACCCCTAAAGGGGTAAAACAAGGGACGAAAGTTTGTATGGGAAACGTCATTTTTTTGGACCAAGAAACTTGAAATTTCGTATTTAGACCCTCTGTTTAAATATAAAAAAATAAATTCAGCGATTTTCTAAATTCGTCCCCTAAAGGGATGAAAAGGGGCTTCAAAGTTTGGACGGGGAGCAAACCTTTTTTGAAGTGCGAGATTTAAAACTTCGTATACAGACTCTCTGTTTAAATAAAACAAAACATGTTTCAGCGTTTTTCTAAATTATTCCCCTAATGGGGTAAAAAGGGGTTCCAAGTTTGTGCGGGGAGCATGAGCCCAGTGCCGATTACGAAAATGATATGCATTTGCAAATCCAAGATGGCGGACATTTATTTTTCTTAAAAATCAATATGGGTGTCATCTTCGAGGTTCCTCGGGGTGATGATTACGAAAATGACATCCATTTTCAAATCCAAGATCGGGACAAATTTTTTTCTTAAAAATCGATATGGGTGTCATCGTTGAGCTTCCTCGGGGTGCGGATTACGAAAATGACATGCATTTTCAAATCCAAGATGGCGGACATTTATTTTTCTTAAAAATCGATATGGGTGTCATCTTTGTGGTTCTTCGGGGTGCAGATTACGAAAATGACATCC
Source organism: Epiblema foenella (assembly GCA_963556455.1). Classification (NCBI taxonomy): domain Eukaryota; kingdom Metazoa; phylum Arthropoda; class Insecta; order Lepidoptera; family Tortricidae; genus Epiblema; species Epiblema foenella. The sequence continues at coordinate 5,864,044 of OY747105.1, forward strand.
ATTCTCAAATCCATGATGGCGGACATTAATTTTTTCTTTTGAGTATTTTTTTACAATGGATTAATAGCATCAGACAACTGACAGAAAAAAATAAACCTCATTTATATCTTTGTTACCATCTAAAATCTACGCGGACGAAGTCGCGGGCGGCCGCTAGTACGGTGATAAAATGAGTTAATTACGACCATTTCGCTAGTTGGGTTGTCATATAACGCAAAGTCATCTCTGCCAGTCCTTTGCTTGATAACCCTTATCAAAACCCTTTTTAACGATGTTTCTGTGAGCGCGACACACGACACTCGTTATTTATAATGTTGTTTCACAGCCATTACTGCCACTCTATGCCGCTCAAGTGTTGGGATAGTACCGTTTGATACCTGGTTTCGTGTCGGTACTTGAATCTACTTAAAGTAGAAAACGTAGTGAGGAAATCGCTCTCAAATGATCAAGGTCTAGTTTTCCGTCTGGGTCAGAACAGTCGCTTTCGTGGAACTGATGTCTACGCCATATTTTGGAATACAAATCGGAAAGCGAGAAAACGCTAGGAGGAAACTTAAATATACATAAAATTTTACGTAATAAGACAATAGCCGGTTTGTAGTACATTAATTGGGTCAATCAACTTTTTCTTGTTGTTATTCTGTCAGCGAGGAGACAACAGTAACCATGTTTCTTAGAAAAATGTTCATAACATGGACTTCAAGCACTCTTAGGAGATGACCCATGTCCAAATGGATTTATACTTATTTCTAAAACTCATGTTTGGTAGATTTGAACCCTATAATATTAGTTTTAAAGAGTGACTCAGGAGACGTAACCATGGTAACAAGCAATAAAGAATAGTTGATCCACCCAATTACCTCTAGGGCGTTAAAACTTAAAACAAGAAATGTATCAGATCGTATCTATTTGTTATCATATGATATTGTCATAAATATAAAAAAAGTAATTAACAAGACATATACATAACCGTAAGTCGTAACCGTTAATCAGTACGCTATATTTTAACTTTTCGCCCCCATTGACTTGAGTACAAAGTCAGTACATTTAGTGTCCCACACGCCATGACTTCATAATCAAGTCGATGTAAAACAACCACAAAACAACCTACATGCTGTCATGTAAGATTCATTTCTTTGCTTTTGGCGTGTAAGACACAACTTACGAAATCTACAGAGGCGGTGAAAAGGTTAACAGAAAAGTAAAATTTCCCATAGTGGAGACGGAGATAATGAGCTTTTTAGTAAGCATGGATATCGGCCCAGTTACCTTACATTTATATCGGTATCACAGTTAATACCGGTAATAATTAACTGTTTATAAGCTGTTTTCATACGAAATCGCAACCCTAGCAGTTCGTATGGTAAAGTCTTGGATATTCTCCAATGTAACACAGTTTTATCCAGAGCGGCCGTCCGTTTAGGTTCACTTCGTCCACATTCCCATTTCGTTCACATTCCTACTTCGTCCACATTTCCACTTCGTCAACATCCCCATTTCATCCATATTCCCATTTCGTCCTTATCCCAATTCGTCAGCATTCCCACTTAGTCGTCATTTACACTTCGTCCACATTCCCATTACCTCAGAACTCCATGGGTATACGTGGACGACTGGGAAATGTAGGTGTTTTGGTGGTCGAAATGGGAATGCGGACGAATTGGAAATGTGGACGAAGTGGGATTGTGGACGAAATGGGAATATAGCCAAAATGGGAATGTTAACAAATTAGGAAGTGGACCATTTGAGAATTGATAGCGGACGCAATGGGATTTTGGACGAAGTAGGAATGTGAACGAAATGGGAATGTGGACGAAGTGAACCTAAACGCGGCCGTCAAGCATGAATTAAACGGATCCGTAAACATGCCCGCTGTAGTTGAAAAACTTTTATAATATCGTGAATTTTTCTGTTACTGAATATTAGGTAACTCTGTTTTCACAGCTAGTTGTGTGTGGTTTTAAGGGTCCTTATTAGTTAAAAACTCTCATATATTTAGGGTTTTTTTTTTGTGGATGACACGTATTTTGAGTTTTTCTCTTGGTTAATATCTAATACAGAATTGCAGGATAATGTCGTAAATGTTATGTATTTTTCATCAAAAATTTTCGTACCACACATCACTCCCAATCGACCATTTTCAAACTAAAATCTGTGCTTTAACTCTTCTATTGTACTATACCACAATAAAAGCAAATAATGTCTGAAATACTATCTAAAACTCTCTTAAACATAATCCTTTAATCAGTTTGTTGATAGGTATTATTATCAATATTTTTATCATAATTTGAATTGATCTATTTTTTTTTTCTAAACACCCTCACTAGGCAAGTTCTAGGCTGCCTTATTCCAGTTCAATCAAATTTGACCTTCGATCATCACAAATTTTTCTCAATAATTCCTCACGTTTTTTACTTTACAGTATTTGCAAAAACTTTTTTGTCCACCATTCCCGAATATATGGCTGAAATCTCAGAACAAACGCGACGTGTTGAAGGGATCCCGCTAATACCTTATAAAATATCGCAGCGGAGGAATAAAGCGCTATCTGGCAGTAGTCCGTCAATCTTATTGTCATTCAATTTGAATTCTCGCGCTGGGTCGGTTTTTGTGATGCCTTGCGTTGTGGCCACAGAACGGGCTGGAAATTGGAAACATTCTCGATCAAACTGACATTTTTGACTTCAGAAGGTCATATAATCCATTTTTGACGATATTTTATAAAGCATCTGTCCATTTCTGCCGAGTTGTGATAAATGAAATAGTAGATTGTATGACAAGGGTCTAAAATGTGCCATATCACCACGAGATAGTTATTTTCCCGAACAAAGTGAGGGAAAATAGTTCCAGGGGTAATATGGCTTTTGGACCAGAGTTATACACTCTACTTTTCACTTCGATTGCGAGAAAATAAATAAACAAAGGTTAGCCATCCAAAATTAACAATTAATTCCACGGCGAACTTGTATGTAATTTGGCAGCATGTTTTTTTTTCTAAACTGCTTTCATGCTTTGACACACAAAATAGACACCGCGGTTCGCGCGCAACATTCACGCGCAAAAAAGCTAACTCACCTTCCATTGAGCGCTTCAAAGCGTTGCTCGAACGAACTAATCACTTTTTTAATTATTGTGAAATAGGGACTACTACAAACTTAATCTTTAGACTCTTTAGAGAAATGAATTCTGTTTTCTGATTGGTCGATTTTAGTAAAGCTGTATTCTGGTTTGTTAATACCGAATACCAAATATTTTTTAAAGAGTTAAATTAGTGTTTTGTTATTGGTGGATTTAATAGGTGAAGTATTATGATTGGTCTAAATTGAATGTTTTGTAAATCATAAATATGTATTCATATTTTCCCTAGCGGTTAAATGTACTACTTTAGCCCCGCTTGACAAGTCTAATATGACACACTTTTCGAGCATAAGAAGTGAAAAAGCCATTGCAACACGAATTTAACTGTCATGTTGGTTAAAATTAAATATTAGGAACAAATCGAGTAAGTAAACAACCCGACAACAGTCATTTTCCTCATCTTTGCGTTTTCTCGGTAGTTCTGCTTGCTAATTAATCCCAAGAATTTGCGTAGACAATTTTTTACAGAAGCGACCGTAATTTGACATCCTACATTATTATTGAGAAACGAAACTTAATCGCGTACAATATTAAATTAATTACTTTTTTCAAGGTATTCCCAAGGTTTCGATGTATAACATCCGTGGTCGCTAGCTGACTGGCATGACTTGGCGTGTAATGAATATGATTGGTGGATATCAACAACCTAAATCAGGCACAGTTCCTGAATACTCAAAACCGTTACCCATCCATACTAAGAGTCGGTTTTATAAAGATCCGTTAGACCTTATGTCGGTTTGTTATGTCAAAAAATCTACAGAGTTACTGAAATTTGATCTGACATTTGGCCTAACGGATCTTTATAAAACCCGGCGTTAGTGACCGTGGCCAACGATGCTCGAGAGCCAATTCATAGACATCGCTGCCTCGCCACTTCAAGTCAATTGATGCACGTAGCATTTATCTCAAAAGTTACACAACTGCCACATTTAGATCGCTAGTTCGCTGGCCCCACGCTCTGACACCGCCGGTCGACAGAAACGTAACATTTGTCACTGCATCGGAATCTGTTGAATTAGACGCGCGAAGGGTTCCCAGAGATGGGAAATCGAACGATTTTTGTTTCTTCCGAGCTTCCTTCGAACGTGCTTCGATTTCATTACGGAGTGAAATGTAATTTCGAATTGAGTTGTTGATTAACTGAAGGGTTTGTTAATACAACAGTATGTGTATTTTTAATTCAAATAAATCAGGTGGTTTTTAACTTGAGTTGAGTTGACGGCAGTTTTGATTTGGAACTACTGGGTGCCTATCCCATTATGTAGGTGTAAATTGTTAGAGTTATTTCCACACCGAATATTGCACACCGATGTACGTCTCGCAGTGGGTTAGACGCTGTAGGTAGTTTGTTGCTCAGTAATATTACTTATTCCATGCTTTACTTCTAACTAGCATTGCAGTGTTACTTAAACCGTTATTTCATGGGAAGCTTTATAGAATAGAATACTTTTATTGGTAAAACACTAGTGGTAACATTAAGGTCTTAAATAGAATATAGTACAGAACTCCGTGTTTTGCCTGTTGGTGTACAAATGTTAATTAGAGTCTAGTTATTAATACTTTAATTTGGTCAAATAGATCATTATATTACATTAAATCGTCAATTTATAATATCAATATATTTATTTATCTATATAAGTAGGTATGTATATCGTCACTTGCTACCCATAGTACAAGCTTTGCTTAGTTTGGGACTAGGTTGATTTATGTAAGATCGTCTAAAAATATTTATTATTATTTATAATAATAAGCAAATAATTAATTGATCCTATAGCATTCGATTAGTACAAAATTATGTAATCATTTTATTTCATTGTCATCAAAAAGTAATTTATAGAATAATAACATTCCCTTATTAAATATGAATTTAGTTCCCTCTTAAATTTATCAAGCTTAAGTGTTCTTATGAAGTTTGGGATTTTATTATAAATTTTTGGACCCATTCCTAATATGCTTTTTCGCATGAAGACTGTTTTATATTCACTGCTACAAATGTTATTTTGGTATTGTCAGTAAGGTCATAAATTATATGGCAGATATAATTTATGACCTTATTGACATGGTTCAAAGTTCAAATTAAACAAATATTTTTTTACGTTATGCAATAAAGGGTTGTCTTCCATAAACCTTCATAATAGACTCGAATCCCTTGCGAATTCCTCCCCGAATTTCATAAATATACACAATTACCTACCATCGAAAGCACATCTTTTCTGGAACATCTTAGTTTCCCATGATCCCAAAGATTTCCTTAATAAACTCTGGATAAGGATATTTTGTAATCCGATCGGGGTTTCCTTAATATCGTAATATTATTCGCGTTCCGTACGCCAACCCGAATCAAGTTGACACAATTATATGCACGTATATTTTTTCATTATTATCATACACAGAGTATTACTATTATCTTTGTGCGTTTGTATTTGTGGGCACGATGTATCCCCATCAAAGCAATCCAAAGGGCACTAACTATGTACGTTTTTAAGGCAAGGCCCATTCAGGGATCTGACGAAAATACTGAAGTTTGAGCTTCGAGTTTGAAGAAGTACTGTAGAAATTACACTACACAAAAATTACTGCGGACTGAAAAAGAAACAAATAATTAAAATAACAGAACAATATATTGCAAAAATGACTTGGTAACTCTGTCAAAAAATCCTAAATATCATAGTAGAAATAAACTTTAATGCTGCAGGTATCGTAATTATCAACGACAGTAATAAATATGTTTTTGCTTACAAAAAGGATATATTTTTATTGTTGTTAAAATAACCTGATAGATTTATGTGATCCAGTGTTCCAAAAATGAATTAAACTGTACTAAATATTTACGAAATTACGCGCCGAGCTTCCGTATAGAGCGGGATGGTTAAGGCAAGGCCATTCCAGTGCAAATGACCCCCTCTAACATGCGTGAGTTTACAATTAACCATCCCGCTCTCTACGGAAGCTCTGCGCGTAATTACGCTAATATTTAGTACATTATGAAAAATCTATCCGGTTATTTCCTTAGAACAATAAAAAAGCTATCGTTTTTGTAAAAAAAGAAACGTATCACTGTCGTTAATAATTACGAGATCTGCAGCATTGAAGTTTATTTTTACTATGATATTTAGGTTTGTTTGACAGAGTTACCAAGGCATTTTTCAATATTTTGTTCGGTTATTTCTTTTCTTTGTTTTTTTTTTCAGTCTACTGTAGTTTTTGTGTAGTGTAATTCTACATTATTTCTTCACACTGCAAGCTCAAACTTCAATATATTCGTCAGATTTGTGAATGGACCTGGCCTTAAAGAGGGTGTCTGCTTTCACATGTGATTTATGAGGGTTGCATCGACCTACGATTACAGACTGATTAACGTTAAATATGGCACCGGTTGACATCCCATAGGAAATTGACAACCTTGCCATAAAATAAAATTTTAACGAATAGCGCTTCCTATTACCGACGATGTGTAACACTGAGTTTTTAGAATCTAAACATTATCATTATATTTTTAATATTATTTGATATTTTTCACGAACGTAAGGGCTATCCTTTGCGTTGAATAAGTCTACATTCCTATTTCGCTCTGCGTGGTATGAATATGTAAAGAAATTGGCGACTCAAGAATGTGAACCGCTCGCATGGCGATACCTTGTCGTTTGGTGGCTACTTACAAAGTATTGAAATGACCATATAAGAGGTCATTTTGGACAAAGATTTGAGTGGAGGATATTGTTTGGAAAAATCATATTTAAAGCGGCAATTATACTTCGTCGTTCACCTAATGCAGTCGCCGAATTCATTTTAAATTACTTAGGCCAACAAACGTCGTCTTTACATTAGTCTGTCCGCCTACCTATAAGCGTTGGAAGCTGTCGATCGCCGAATGCGGCGAACTAACGTGTTCTTTACACTTTTGCGGTGAAACGACGAAGTGTAATTGCCGCTTAAGTATCACTCCAAACATTAGCAACAATGTGTGAACCCAGATTAATTAGGATGATGATCAACCTACTACAAAATCGACAGGAAAACACAAACAAGACTTTAAAATAAAAGCAAACTAAATCATTCATTATAAAAGAAATCTTTACGACAATATCTATTCTACAGTTTTACTCATACTCATACTCATACTCATTTATTTGCAATGGATCATATACATTACTCGTCAGAAACAATGATTGACAATGATAAAAATGTCAAGGTATGATTGATTTACAATTTGTCAAACTGTCACAGTAAAATTACATTTAAATTTGGAATTCCAGTATAAAATTAAAATAATAATAACAATAATAATCATAAATCCATTTAAAACAACAATAATATTTAAAAAGGAAACATGTATTATTTAATATTTAAATGTCACATAGTTCTGAAATGTTATAGTAGGCATTTTCAAGGAGCCAAAACATTCAGCCAAACAATAATATAAACATTCAGCCAAATATGAAAGCGTCTTTATAGTTGAAGTTATATGATTCTAAATTCTAAGACAGTCAATTTCCGAGAGCCTCAAAAATTAAGAGGATTACGAGTACACTATCCGAAGTCAGAAGCACAGGGCCGTATACCTACAAACTTGCTCCCATCCGAAATTCCATAGCGATTCAATGCAAGCAGAACTTTTGATAGCAGAATACTAATTACGCGCGCTCGACACTCCCCGCGAATATTTTACCAAAGTTCACTGTTTGTGAACACATTAATGCTGAGTTGAAGTTTTGTTAACGCAGTAATTAGCTAAGATTGATGGAGTGTATTATGAATATCCGCGTAAGCATAAAAGTAAGACAATCAAAGAAACGAGGAAAGCGCTTGCCCGGATGTTGGCTTATGTATAATATATGAATGGATAAATGAAATTGTTTGTATAAGCTCTTCTAACATATTCCATTCATTCGTAAGCAGCTTTTTTTTAAATATTTGCAAAGAGAAAATTAGATATTGAGGGAACATGGAGCGTTTTCCGTTAAGTATATTGTTTTACTTTCACGGTAGAAAACCCGCAAACTAATGCTTATGTTGGGAGGCCTATCGTCCATAACTATTCCGATTTATCAAATAATCACATTACGTTTCCGTTGTATCCCACTGCCGGGCAATCCTTTCAATTCGGATTATGCTATTTGAAAAATATGGAAAATAATGATAACGCATTAAAATAGTAACTTCAGTTTTATAATTCCTCCATTTTTTTGCGTATTTTTAAGAGATTGACAATTAATATTTTTAAATAAAAAAGGTACATTTGAAATATCCACAAACCCCATAAAACCGAATACGAATCGCGGCAGACCTCGTCGGAGATAGAGAGACGAGCTTTACGTCTCGGATCAGAAGTGGTGAGAGACTGCACAAGACAGGGATGCGTGGAAAAAAAAGGGGAGGCCTTTGCCCAGCAGTGGGACACTTGAGGCTCTTTTAATAATAAATAAATAAATAAATATTAGAGGACAATCGTACACAAATCAAACTAGCCCCACAGTAAGCTCAAGAAGGCTTGTGTTAATATAATTTCAAATATTGATATAAAAAGGTAAATAAATATTGATATAAAAGATTAAAGTATGTATGTTGGTTGATAACACTATTATTTCGGAATATCGCATTCTAGAGGTAAATTAATCAGGTCGGTACCCAACGCAAGTTACTCTCTATTTTTAGGCTTCCATACCCGAAGGGTAAAACGGGATCCTATTACTACTGTCCGTCCGTCCGATACAGATCTCACGAACCGTGATAGTTAGATAATTGAAATTTTCACAAATGATGTACATATTTCTGTTGCCGCTATAACAACAAATATTGAAAAACAAAGTCAAATATGTATTTAAGGGGCTCCCATACAACAAACGTGTTTTTTTTGCCGTTTTTATAGATAATGGTACGGAACCCTTCGTGCGCGAGCCGAGTCGTACTTGGACTGTTTTTTGTATTATTAAAATATTTAAACACACAATATACAGTAATACCAGCTGCTTAATCTTAACCCTTTACTGTTGTTATTTTATTCTATTGTTGCTTTGTCTGTTTGATGAGGGCGGTAAATTACTTAAACAGGCTTTCTATATGTCGCTTTCTCACTCACTTTTGCCGCTGATTGTCGTCAAAAACGAAGATTAAAGATTGACATTAAGTAGAAGCACTGTATGCGATTTCTGGCCTTAAAACCTTTTCACCCACAATCGTAGTCATCCTTCAACTTGTTTTCATGACAACGAGAAATCGTTTCATTTTATCATACACGCGATTATTCACCTAATTGCATTACAATACATACTGTAATACCTTACAAAAATAGGAAAACTTGGTCCAGTTCAGATCACCTACAAAATGAACAAAAGAACCCGTGTGAAACGTTCACCGCAACCGATAAGTTTCAAACAATAACAATATTTCTCGGCAATAACTGGTTCTATTAAATCCAAAACAACAAACGACTTACGCTGAAAGTTCTTAATGAAAAATATGTGAAGTTTTTACAGAATCGAAGTTGCGAAAGTGTCGCTTGTTAATGGCAACTGAGTTATGTATTTATTGGTATACCTAGTGATGCACTATTGCATGGAGTTTTTTTTCTGGCAATGCCGGCAACGCTGCCACTATGGAGCATTTCCCGCAAAACTTTCAATCTAAGGCCGTGTCCTACGTGGGCGAAATCCTCGCGAACGCGAAGCAAAGCGGCGACGATGCGATACGACGCGGCGGCCTTGTCCTACGTGCACGCGAATCTCTACGCTGCCAACTCCGACGCCTCGTCTCATTCGCTCGAAAATATCAAACCAACTGATCGCGTTCGCTTCGCTTCGCGCCGCGGCGCCCGCTCGCCGCACCTGTATTGGTCACGTAGGACACTTCAATAGAGCGTCGACTGTTTGTTTATTTCGCGCCGCGTCGCGCCGCGCCGCTTCGCTTCGCCTTCGCTAGAATTTCACCCACGTAGGTTATAGCAGGCTGTCGCCGCATTTTTTTTAAACCGTTGTTAATTCGTCACCGCGAGCATAATAAAAGTAATAAGGTACGATAAAAATCTATTACATATTTATTGGCACAGCTTACAATACTAATAGATTGTTTACAGAGCTAATAAAACCAATATTAGATCAAATTGAGTATTCGAGAGTCTTAGCTATACAACCAAATCTTTATTATTTTTTTACTTTGAATCAAAATTCCAGTGATCTAATGATAATACAGCTATAGTCGATATATTGGATATAGAAATTTTAGTACAAAATATAGCTACTCATAATTGTACCTACTCAAATATCCTATTAGTATATTTCGGGTAGACAGTCCCAACGAGACACGGTAAAATGCCAAAAGACCCGTAATCGGATGGATAAGACGGAGTTGTCATTCATTGTATACAGAAGGTATATTCAAATCCCATTTGTATTCTATAATATTTTTTCTCTTACACGTGTTGTTACGTGTCAGCACCGCAAATTATATTTCTTCAATATAAAAAGTGCCTAGGTCGCTATTCCGGTCAAACCTCACAGATATTGCCAATAAAAGTAAGAAATCATAAAAAAAGAAAACAGGGCAACTTAATCTCTCAGTTATATCGATAAAGCAAATGTAGTACTTGACAAACTGTTTATTTTGGGTAGGAATTAGAACTACACGTTGGCAATGCGCACGTGACTCCTTTGGAGTTGCGGGCGTCTATAGGCTGCGGTGGCCGCTTACCATCAGACGGACCGTACGCTTGTTTGCCACCGGCGTTGTATAAAAAATATATATACCACTAGAATTGCTGGAAAAAGCCTGTTGACCCAACAAGCCATTCTAGACTCATGTTTTTAAATTTTCCGCTTCAATTTTAAACCTACAAATCATAAGTGGGCAGAATGTTTCCCGGTCTCAACTCGATGAAACTCGGAGACGTTGCCGGCTAATAAAGTAAAAAGTAAATTTGACCATTAGCAAGTTGGCGAGTAAATCAGGGAAGCAGTTGGCCGCACCTGACCCCACCGCCTGCTGAATTATAACTTTCTGCCTTTTTTGGTTACAGTTAGTACGTTTACGCTATTCTTATGAACGTTACTATTCAAGGTACTTTCCCTCCATGTGGCATAGCCGTGGGACGCCCTGTATACGTTGCGTACCCTTTTCGGTTAGTAGTTTGGAATCAAATCATTAAGCGTAGCCGATGAATGAAGAAGGCATCTCTTTCAAATAAAATCTACCTGTAATGTTTATAGTTAGACCAATAGGAGCGCTCGTCGCCCAGCGGCGCCCGCGTATTGCGTGCGGTATGCGAAGTTAAGCAAGCAACGTCGGCCCAGGTCAGAACTTACCTGCAAATAACAGTCCGAATTAATACAGTCGAGTTCGAAAGTATGTAAAACGGAAAAAGTGACCAAAAGCATGTGAACATGACTCTATTGTTACTGACACAAGGTTGCTCAGATATTTTTGAACCTTTGGAAACGTACATATATTTATGAACTCGATTGTACTATAGCGTTTATCGGTTTAATTGTAAGCAGTGAACAAAACGGATTTTCATGTCCGTTTTGTCCTACGAAATTTGACATATGCTGTCGTAGAACAAAACGAAATTTTTTGTCCGGTGTGTCCTACGGTGTGAACAAAAATCGTAGAACAAAACGGACTACTTCAGTTATGAGATAGGTGACCGCTTTAAGTGGTTATTAACTAACGTAAGGGCTATCCTTTGGGATGAATAAGTCTACATTTCTTTTTCGCTCTGCGTGGCATGAATATGTAAGGAAATTGGCGACTCAAAAATGTGAACCGCTCGCATGGCGATTCCTTATCCTTGCATAAATATTTGATGGCTACTTACAAAGTATTGAAATGACCATATAAGAGGCCATTTTGGACAAAGATTTGAGTGGAGGATATTGTTTGGAAAAATCATATTTAAGCGGCAATTATACTTCGTCGTTCACCTAATGCGGTCGCCGAATTCATTTTAAACTACTTAGGCCAACAAACGTCGTCTTTAAATTAGTCTGTCCGTCTACCTATCAGCGTTGGCAGCTGTCGATCGCCGAATGCGGCGGACTAACGTGTTCTTTACACTTTTGCGGTGAAACGACGATATATGAGGTCAGTTGTGACAAAGGTTTGAGTGAAGGATACAATACAATACAAATACTCTTTATTGCACACCTCACACAAATCAGCTACACACGGAATAAAACAACAACAGTAAGGATGTTAATGTTTGGAAAAATGTTATTTAAGTATCACCCCAAACATTAGCAACAATGTGTGAACCCAAATTAAAAAGTATGATCTAGCCTATTACAGAATCGACAAAAAAATACAACAAAGACTTCTTTACGATAATATCTATTCTACAGTTCTATATAAACACTGACGACCGGTTTAGCCTAGTGGGTAGTGCACCTGCCTGTGAAGCTGACGGTCCTGGGTTCGAATCCCGGTCAGGGCAAATATTTGTGTGATGAGCATGAATATTTGTTTCTGAGTCTTGGATGTTTTCTATGTATTTAAGTATTTATATCTATTAAATATATCGTCGTCTAGTACCCATAACACAAGCCTTCTTCAGCTTACTGTGGGGCTAGTTCGATTTGAGTAAGATTGTCCTCTAATATTTATTTATTTACTAGCTTTGTACGCGTAGAACTCTTTCCACGCGATAGAATTTTATGGCTATATTTGTATATTAGGCGCTTTCCTAGTCATCGCTGTTCCATACAAACTGCCACCCCCTTAAGGGATGATTTCTGGGATAAAAACTATCCTATGTCGTTCCCCGGGACTCAAACTATCTCCATACCAAATTATCTAAATCAATTCAGCGGTTTAAGCGTGAAGAGATAACAGACTGATACACTTTTACATTATAATTATTAGCATTTGCCTTGGCTTTTCCAATTGGCTGTGGTCAGTTCTCCAAGTGCTAGCTAGATGAATTGTTATTTTGACAGTGTTATCTCTCAGTTTTAAGTTTCTCTCCCGGAGCTCTGTTGCATTTTATAGCAGCAATCTGTTCTCGCTAATGGCGGGGTATACAGTTTTATCAGTGAAATTGAAAACTGTGTCTTCCTCTAAAATATACACACTTACAAAAACTTTCTAGAATCTTAATGGTGCTTTTTCTTGAGTGGTGCATTTTTGTGTGACAAAACTACGTATAGTATTTGGGAAATGCTTGTGTCCAATTCATTGTCCTATTGCACGGTATTGCTACCTCATTATCGTCCGTCATAAAAGATCGCAGGTACTTCGTAAATAAAGACTGCTTGTGCGTTAACATTTTACCGGATTATCATCTCTAGGACCTTTGCCAAAAGTTTAAATTGTTTTAACAGAAATGTGACGTTACGTTGGATTTGAGGTGACTCGGGGCGGGATTGATATGTGACATATTTCTTTGACGTAAGCTTACTAATGTTACGGATTACTGTCATTATTATGTATTTGCGCAGTAGATACGTGACAGTATCTACTTTATTTGTACTTGTTTCGCCCCGCTTCCGCGCTTCCCGTCACAGTCAGAAAGCGCAGTCATACTTTATGGCGCAGTAAAGAAGAGGTGTAATTAAACTTTGAACTCTATTTAAATCTCTCTGTGTTCCTCTATTACTTTAGTTATTTATTTTTGTTTGTTTCACAAATCTGGTGGCACTGATTTATTTCCTTACTACCTATTTCTAATCCTCTGAACTAAATTGACGTGATGCTGGCTAGTGACGACAGCCAAAACAAAAAAGAGGTACGGACTCGACTGAGTAATGCGTATCCAGTGCTTGGTCTGGTAAAACATTTTAGAGGGCCTAAACGGAGTTAAGTTTAATATTTAAGAGTGACAGATTTTACTAGTAAACGACGATATATTTAAGAGGCCTTATAAGTTTTAAAATGCTTTGATTTCAAATTATGACATATTGATAATACCAATAAAGTTATTAAAGGATACTATGATTTTATTCAAGTTTTAGATAGTAACACAGCCACTTTTCGGTTTTATTGTGTGTGGTAGAATTTAAGCGTAATAAAATAGTTTTAGCTTGAAAATGGTCGATTTGGAGTGATGTGAACGATATTTCTTAATGAAAAATCAAAAATATATATTTAAAATTTATAACATTAGGTCGCAATACTCCTGTTCTAGATAATAACATTGAGAAACTGTCAAGATATGTCTTAATTCATATGGAAAATGGTCTAAATAGATGACCGTTTTCTAACTGATAAGGACCCTTAAGAATAGATATCTTAATTTGCAAGTTTCTGGTGACAAAATCAGAACAGTAGTAGCATAAAAGATTACCACCAATTGTAGCGTTCAGCTGCAGAGGTATGGGTTAGAGGGAACTAAGGGTTCTTAGCGGAAAGATAAAACTGGAAACACATATGAATCTATTATATTTCTCACAAAGACTGAAATACAAACACAATTATGTCGTCGTGAAGTGAAGTCCCTAGATCACTTGTTTCCAGAAGAATGCCGCTTTGACAGGCATTCTCGAATACAATTCAATATATGATTTGTATACGTTATGATTCTCGACCTACACGGCCAGCCTCATACCATAATAATCTGTATGAGGCTGAATCTGTACGTGTCAATTCGATGAAACACGAATAGAATTAAGAAATAAGAAATAAATAAGAAATATTTAATTAGATTCTTATATAATTAGACCTTAAGTTACTCGCAACGGGGGTTTTTTTAATACCGCACTGAGAAATGCGGATGATGCCTAGAAGACAACTGGCTTCGAGACAAGACAAGACAATCGCTTTTATCATCGGCTGTAAGAGATGGTGTATTTTTTATGGAAAAAAATTAACTTCATGATAAACCGCACGAATATCCGGCTTTTTGAAATGCTCGTTTCTAACGTCATTATCTGATACACGATTGTCTACAGAAAGCGTAGAACTTTTTTTTTTTTTTTAATGGGATTGCTCTTAGCATCTAGCCAGGGCGCAAACCGCGAGAACTATTTATTCAACAAGTCAAGTAAGACTCTATCTCTATTACATATTGGTTTAAGTTTTTAACAAAAGGGACCGCAGATTATCATTCTCTTTCAACAATATTGAGTGAGACGACAATGACTCAAAATCGCTGAATATTCCCCCAACCGCTTCATTTCATTGAAAACATTATAACTTGCGAAAACAAATAATATCAAATTAGTTTTACAAAATAAATATGCCCGCAATCTTCCGATAAACCATTTTTACTCATTATTTATGCAATCGCCCCACAATTGGGAAATTGTACCTATCCTACTAAACAAATACAGTAAAGGCAATAACCTCGTTTTCTAATGTTAAAGATGTACCTATGTGTTGTAGAAACTCCCACAGTTACGCTCTTTTATGTAATAAATGTTATGATATTGTCATACGAAAATTGAGGAAAACCCGTGACTAGAATTGTATTGGTATTGAGGTGCGGGTAATTCT
Organism: Epiblema foenella; assembly: GCA_963556455.1. Taxonomy (NCBI): domain Eukaryota; kingdom Metazoa; phylum Arthropoda; class Insecta; order Lepidoptera; family Tortricidae; genus Epiblema; species Epiblema foenella. Next base: position 5,879,602 of record OY747105.1, read on the forward strand.
AATTATTGTAATATGCGTCCTTGTACGTGATAACGGCACTATTTATATGGCAATGGGGATAAGTACATGTGGCTGTTCTAGCAAGGATGTGACAAAATTGGTAAATATTTAGGACACAAGAGAGTAGCGAGTGACTCAAAATAATTTGAGATGAAGTTTGCTGTCTTTAAAACATTATGAGTACCTATAATACTTTTTTTATTCTTGAAATAGTATTCAAAAAAAAAATTCAAAATTGTTTATTTATAAACATAGGTTGAAAAGGTCTTACAATAATTTTAGGTAGGTATCGCTATGTTTTGCCTTTCGGCATACAAACATTGTAGTCCAGATCTTGCATGCATGTCTATACTAACACTAATTTACTAACTTAAATAAGAATTCAATTTAATATTACTGAGACGTGAGAAAATTATTTTTAACCCATTCGAGGATGCTACGGTGTGCTGTGTGGCATGTAGCAGTATTTTTCACCTTGCAGTGGAAATCGCCCGTATAGTCATGACTCATATGTGCGTAAGTCCAGCTAGCACGATAAGTTTTACGTGACATAGAACCTATCATGCAAGTTACGTAGTGTAAGATCTATTGAAATGAATTAAAGGGATCACTCAAGTCCTTGACACGTACCTTGATATTTTCTCAGCGTTACTTTCTAGAACAGGACAATTGAACGCTGTTATGCAATATTGTGTCAACCTACTGTAGGTTTTCCTATTAACAGCATCCAATTGGGACCTAATGTCATGATTTAATTTTTTTTAATTTTTCAATAAGAAATAATCGTTTCAAATATCAGCGCTCCTCCAAATCGACAATTATCAAGTTAAAAACTGTTTCCTTTTTACTCAAATTCTACTACAGACAATAAAAAAAATGTGTTACTATCTAAAACTAATAAAATCATCGTATCCTTTAATTCATTTAATAATATTATCAATACATTTGTCATAATTTGAAATCAAAACTTTTTAAACTTGTAGGGCATATTTAATAATAATGAATCATTTTGTTGTGTTACATCCAAAAGCTCGTCTATGTCAGTATATATTTAGTGTCTTTTTTTTAGTTTTTTGGAGTTCCATCGCGATTTTTTCAGTCAAAAAGTTTATTCAACTGTGTATATATACAAAAATTAAAAATATAAAAACTCTCTCGTCTCCTTTTATTTATAGCGGTATATATAAATTTAGCATTAGAAGCTGTTAATGTTAAACTTAAGCAAGCTTTTATTACTAAATTTTACTTGCAAGTTTTATAAAACGTACGTCTCGTGTAAAGAAATTTCAGGAAATTCTACGTCATAATAAACGTACTCTACGTTTGTGATGATATAGAATCGTGTTTCCTGAAATTTCTAAGTAAATAATGTTTCTGGAAGCAATTACAATGTCTTTGTGTTTCTCCGAATCTTATTCATTTCCTAGAATAAGGTTAACATTTTTACTTGAAAGGCGGTGCCAAAACCGCGTGCAATTCTTTATTAATATTGCTTTCTTATATCTCTTTGAAATACGGTATTTTGATATAAAGTTTTTAGCTGTTTGATTAGCTAAATGTTTTTATGCCCTTAGTACTAACAGGGCGGTCCTAAAAAAAATCCTATTATTTGAAAAAAAAAGAGATTATTTAGTTTGTTTTTTCTTTAATTCCTTTATTTTTAAGATAGCATTATTTTGGAATATAATAATAAAAGCTCAGTTACAATGTTTACTTACTATTTGTAATCACATTTAATTGAAAAGGTTGAATTAGAATTAATAACAGCGACATCAAAAATGTACTTCTTTTTAAAACTTTTATCAAAATAACTAGCCGTTTGGTTTCGGCTAATACCAAATAAAATTTTAAAAGTATTTAATTTCTTGAGATACTTCTTTTCGACAGACAAACGTTTTTTTTTTTAATTTAAGTTTAAGAAGTTCGGCATGTCCGAGCAATATAATTCGCTTTAACCCGAACCAGCAGATCACACAAACTCATAAAAAAACATTTAGCGTCTAAACGAGTCTGAGTAAAAAAGGGGCCAAGACAAAAAGGAAACAAGCAAGCCTAATGGGGCAAGTTCGAGAAACATTTTGGCTAAACATTCCCTAATGGAAATGGAAGGGAGCCAGTAACTGCTCCAGTTGTTTTTTACACACGTTTACAGTTGCCAAAATGTGGCCGTGCTTTTTGTTGCTTGGAGCTAACGTATGAGTAAATTATGCTGTTCGTACCTTGTAGCGTGCGATTTCAAAGGTATACTAGTATTGCCAGTTATCGTCGAAAAGTGTACGGTACTTCGTACACAGTTAAGGATATATTGGTCTACTTTTTTAATTAGTTCTTTAACGTTGCGCAAATTACCCATATTAAAAATATGTGACAAATTATCGTAGGTCACCCAAAAGATCCAATTCAAAAGCAGACGAATTGAGTTTTTATATATATATAATCACTATTGTTTTCTTCTAAGTGTTGGTAAATCATGTCTAGGTTAGACATTACTTAAATGGACGGGCAGCTGTAGAATATTATAAACATATAGTTAGATGCGATTGTGATTCAAATGTTGTATATTTTACTTAAGGGTGTAGATAAAATATAATGTATAATATTTTGACTCCAGTAAATTTTCACGAAAACAGAAGCTCACAAGTTAACAAAAGGGATATCAAAATTGACATTACTCAGATATTCATATCAACTAGCGACCCGCCCCGGCTTCGCACAGGTGCACTATTTAATGGATGTTATTATACATATAAACCTTCCTCTTCAATCACTCTATCTATTAAAAGAAACCGCATCAAAATCCGTTGCGTAGTTTTAAAGATTTAAGCATACATAGGGATATAGGGACAGAGAAAGCGACTTTGTTTTATACTATGTAGTGATATAGATTTAGAACTAACTACAGATAATTATAACAAATAAATGTTCATCTGCTATTTTGTTAACCCAGATTGTTATCTCATATCGTCTAGTCCTAAATCAGGGGCGTCGACCTCGGGTATAAATAATTCAGTGCAATAACAGCCCGGCAGCTAACTGCGGCATGCCACTGTTATTGCTTCCTCTAGCACAGCTTTTCGCGTCAAAGCTAGACCATTCGACTCGACGAAAAAAATGTTAGGTGGGCCATTCTACTTGTTCTTGACCAATTTTGTATTACCAAAAAAAATCTATGATATGTATTGAATTAGTGTACATAGGATTTCGAAGGAGCACCTGAACCTAATAAAAGGAATTTATAGGTAAAAATACTGGTTATAGGTAAATATTGGTGTAAAAGGTGGGTAACACAGTGGTAAAAACCTTTTTTTCATACAAATGGTGAGACATCCACTGAGTTACTCGATTTATGGATATTAGCTGTGATTCGTTAATTACCAAAACTGTCGAAAGTGACAATGCAATCAAACCTCTTTCTAAATAACAAATACAAGAATAATGAGGGCCAAGTATTAAAAAGTGTCTGAAAATTATGTAATCATACTTCGAGATGGCTTTAACCTCCCTTCCAGCCAACCCGCCTGCTTAGCCGCTCACATCATTGTTGTACTACCTTTTTTTTGTCGCAGAGGTAATACATTTAGACATCCCCCCGGGGGAAAGCCCATAGTAGGGGAAGGGAATACCCATTAAAACCTCTGCGGCATTAACACTCGCTGCCGTATAGGAAGGCATCGCGGGGTCGCTGTCATTCTACCGCGGTGTCAGCTCTGCCTTTACCATGAGTTTGCATGACCGTACTCGCTAGCGACAGCGTAAACGATGTAGTATGCCGATCCTTAGTTCTATTGCGTAACCACCAGAGGCGCTGTACTTTTGCCCATACAAACTTTTACGCAGTCACTAGCGAGTAGGGTCATGTAAACTCATGGTAAAGGCACTGTATCACGTCAGTACAGATTCTATACTTTACGCTGACATTTCAATGAACGCTCCCTGGTAATCCTGAGAGGCGCGGGATGCCTGGAAGCGGGCCAGTACGAATACAGTACTGCATTCATACTGCCTCCGCGCATAATATATTCAACGAGCACTTTGGTTTAGTTGGTAGTGACCCTGCCCACGAAACCGGTGGTCTCGAGTCGTAGTAATCCCATTAAGAGCATTTGAGGTAAGCAAAGAATAGCCCCGATATAAATTCTGTAGGTACGTTTATAAAGCGAGCCTTCTTGAATTATCAATTCTGCGTAACGCTACGTTCTTACGTGACAACCATTTATCCGGCGTGTATTGTGCCCGCTTAATTTATCGTCCGCTTTAAACCTGCGCGGACATAATTTTCTTATATTTGAATAAAAACCGTTTGTCGACCGGACTTGAATGGGGTTCCGTTGCGGTGTCAAAGGAAATTAATTAAGTGGTTTAAGCCTTGTTTATGAGTAGGCATCGCATGCGGCGGTGCGGCGCGCTGGCTGCTAGACAATTATCTTTACGATCATGCTTGTATGATCAGTGAATTTGTTTTCTGTTCCACTTCGTACCTTGTCACAGTGAGATTAAAATGAGATCTCTATCGGCTTTAATATTGATTTTCACTGTGACAAAAGTACCAAGTGGCCCAGAAAGTAAATTCCTTGACTGTGTGTACATAAACACTCCTGTACCTCTGATATTTGTACTTGTGATAATATTGTACTAATTATTTTTCACTTATTTGAGCTATCACGTTTCAAAGGTACCTCGCCGCATATTTTCCTCTCATTCCTTTGTTTTTCTATATTAATTACACCGAAAAATACAGTATTTATTTACTTACTCAACAAGCTCTAAATAACGATAGCCCACTCGATGGGAGCCTTCAAAATATTTAAAAACTAGCGGCCGCCCGCGTCTTCGTCCGCGGTGATTTTAGATGATAAAAATGATATAATTATATGAGCGCAACTTTTTTGCGGTGAGTTGTCCGAATGTTTGTGAGAAATTACTCAGAAGATATTCATCGACCAACGGATTTGAAGTTAGAAAATGGGCCATTGAACATTATTCTATAAGAAGGCTGACACTTTTAACTCCTGCTAGACTATCAGAAGAAGAGACACACAGAGTTCCCGACACTGACCAAAATGAAATGTTCTAGAAGGTACAGTCGCGAACCGGAATTGTTGAGCCGCTTGAAACACCCGTACAAACTTGGAACCACCTTTTCACCCCTTTAGGGAGGTAATTTTGAAAAACCCTGAAATAAGTTTTGTTATATTTAAGCAGAGGGTCTATTAACGAAGTTTCAAATCTTTCACTTCAAAAAAGATTTGCTCTTCGTAAAAATTCGGAACCCCCTTTTCACCCCTTTAGAGAAGCAATTTCAAAAAACCCTGAAATACGTTCTATTGTATTTTAACAGAGTCTATTTACGAAGTTTCAAATCTTTCACTGCAATAAAGATTTGCTCCCCGTACAATCTTGGAACCCCCCTTTAACTCCTTTATGGGAGAAATTTGGAAAAACACTGAAATAAGCCAGTAATATATTTAAACAGAGAATCTATATACAAAGTTTCAAATCTCTCACTTCAATAAATACGTGTTTTCATCCCTTGTTTTACCTCCTTAGAAGATGAATTTCGAAAAATCCTTTCTTATTCCTAGCCTACGTTATAAATGTAATCGACTGTACAAAAATCAACTCTAGCGTTAGCAGTTTCGGCTATTTGCATAGATAAGTTTTGACATTTTGTATGGTTTTGGTTGAAAAATACTTATACTGTAATTATTTGAAGACTCATTAAATTTGGCTGCAAAACCTGTGTTAAAGAAGACGGACGCGTGAAGATAATAGATGAATAGGAGATAGAGGATAGATATATATGATTTTAAGATATTTGTACATGTAACTGCTACTGTTAAGTCATACCATGTGATGTTAAATAATAGTAGATTGTATGACAAGGGTCTAAAACGAGCCATATTACCACGAGATAGTTATTTTCCCGAACGAAGTGAGGGAAAATAGTTCGAGGGGTAATATGGCTTTTAGACCAGAGTTATACACTCTACTTTTCACTTCGATTGCGAGAAAATAAATAAACAAAGGTTAACCCAACCAAAATTAACAATAGATTCCACGGCGAAGATATATACTTTTGCAGCATGATTTTTTTTCTATACTCCTTTGACACACAAAACATAGAGACTGCGGTTCGCGCGCAACATTCACGCGCGAAAAAAGCTAACTGACCTTCTATTGAGCGCTTCAAAGTGTTGTTCGAACGATTTAACCACTTTTTTAATTATTGTGAAATAGGGACTACTACAAACTTAATCTTTGGACTCTTTAGAAAAATTAATTATGTTTCCTGATTGGTCGATTTTAGTAAAGCTGTATTCTGGTTGGTTAATACCCAATACCAAATATTTTTTTAAGAGTTAAATTATTGTTCTGTGATTGGTGGATTTAATAGGTGAAGTATTTTGATTGGTCAAATTCAAATATTTTGTAAATCATAAATATGTATTCATATTTTCCCTAGGGGTTAAATGTACTACTTTAGCCCCGCTTGACAAGTCTAATATGACACACTTTTCGAGCATGAGAAGTGAAAAATATTTCTATGTCCATGTCTATAGAAAAGTTAGAAGTAGGAAGTAGATCGAAAGGTGAAAATGATCTATCCTAAAACGGAAGTCCCTCCGAGCGTTTTCCCGGTTGCGGCCCAAGGAGCCAGGGGTCCTTTTTAACACCTAACCTCAAAATACATAAATATTACAAATGAATAAGAAAAGAAGAAACGACAAAAAAACAATAGCAAGTTTAAAGCTTTCATTCATCGTTGTTAGACCTTAATAATTAAGGCCCATTTCTCAAATAGCCCTGATACCCTAGTCGCTCGCTAACCCGCCGTTTATTTAGCACAGAATATTTTCCATAAGCTCGGGGTAAACAGAAATGATCGTGCTATCATTTCAAAGGGAAAATAAGCACTCTGGGGGAAAATAAGCGCTCTGGGGCTTTTTTTACATGAACTTCAGACTTTTTTAAAAAAATGATTCAGTTCAACTATTTTCAATCTCGTCACGGCGGTCGCGGGTTCGAAACCCGACTCAGGCCACTGGGTTTTTCAAAAAACTTATGTAAGAATTATCATTTCATTTTTAACAGAGGTTTCACGGCGAAGGAAAACATCATGAAGAAACCGGTATAATTCGGAAAAGGTCAAACAAAAAATTTGAACTGTTTATTTCGTTAAAAAAAATTGTATTGAGTTAATTCTTAAATAAAAAAGATTTTTAAGTTAAGTAAGTAGGTAGTCTGTTTTGTACATATAATTATTATGACATTGTTAGTTAATTATGTAGGTGTACAAACAGTGCTCCGCTATTTTGATCTTGTAGTTTGCTCTTTTATTTTAAACATATATCTTTTTATAATATTTCTGACTTGCCCACTCCTTTCCTCTGAAATGAAATGAAATGAAATTATTTATTCTTCAATTTAGGCATGTTACATGCACTTATGAATGTCAAAAAACTACCACCGGTTCATAAAATAAACCTCTGCCTCGAGAAGAACCGGCGTAAGAAACTTGGCGAGGTGTCATTTTTTCAGAACAATATAAAATAACAGTATCATAATACTACAGAATTCAAATGCTACAATATAAACATACATACATATTTTTAAATATTAAGGACAAAATATTTCTGTGTTAGATTACTTGTGCGGGACGCTATCGCTGCCAAACATCCTCTGAAAATCTATTCAAGATACGCGGTAGCATATACTTCCAAACTCTTTAACCATCTTTATTGTTTGTTTTTGCAATCTCAAAAGCTGCAAGGTTGGCTAGATTACGTCAGTGTGTTGATCGTTTTTTTTCTTTAGGCTTACTATGTTGTTATGATATTGGGTTACGATTGCTAGGTCAATCTTTTCAAATACAGTTAACGCTTTGCAGTAGTTGAATAGATTTTCATATTTATTTTTATATTTATATTTAATTTTTGTGGGTACAATCGTCTTAAGAATACATAGTTGAAGGTTGTAAATATCCATAAGGTATGTTTTATATGATCATCGGTAGCTCTCTATGCCGTAGCCTATAACAGAATCCGCCAAGGGTATCTATTTTGAGATTTAGAGATTGAGATATTTATTGATAAAATTATAAGTAATTTTACATGCCAATTATAAGTAATATTTACATGTCAATTGTAAGTAATTTTACATGCCGATTATAAGTAATTTTACATGTTATTGTTATATTAACTTACTTACTGTTGTATTATTTATTTATTTATTACATGTCATTTAATTATCAATAGTTAGATGGCCTCAACGTAAACTCATTTATGTTGTAACAAGCCAGTTCAGTCAACAGTTTTTTTAGTTTGCAGGCGAATATTGCGTCACTTGCAGAGTTAATAATCTAGTTCGGAAGTGTGTTGTACATCTTTACACCAATGACACCGAGTGAGTTTCTAGCCTTCGCCAGTCGGCGGCGCGGGACGAGCAGCAGGTGCTCACCGCGTGTTTCGGCCGTGGCTCTGTCCACGGGTCGTATATAGTTTTGATCTTACGTATTTGCAGGCTGTTAGTATATAGACGCAATAAAAGAACAAGTCTTAAAGTATTGTATGGAACTTTGTGTTTGAGAATAGAGAGTTTTGACAGTATAGATCTGAGTTTATTACATACATGGTTGATATGTGGATGCCAATTGAACTTATGGTCAATCTTTAATCCAATGTAGGTATGTTCTTTTAAAATTTCTAATTCTATTTTTTCCTCTAGGTTGGAGGGTCAGAGCTTTCGTAAAACAAGATACGCCACGTTATATTGACTTCAGGTTATTCAGAATCGTTTTCTCCGTAGGGCGATTGGTGCCCCTTGGTACCAGTCGAACCTCAGTCTGCACCACGACATAGGGATTAAAACCATGTATGGTTTCTTTAAGCAGACTGCTAGACGTTATTTTGACAACGATCCCCATCATAAGGATCCGTTATTTAGGAAAGCTATCGACTAGGTTCCCATCCCTTCCTCCTCTGTAATAACTCGGCGATCACTGATTAGGGGCCGCACGGTCCTACGTCCTAGGCACACTCTCACGGACCCGGAGGACGTAATCACAGCGTCCATCGAAAGAAGAATGCTGCGCTTACTGCGTCCAACTCAGATACGACATGTACACTTAGGCATTCCCGTCGGAGGGGAGGTCCACCGCGCGATCGCGACAACACAGACACATATATACCCGGTACCGCCGCATACCGGGTATAGTCGGTCCGACCCAGGTCAGGCCTAACTGAGTTTCATGCTGGACTGTTCTCAGCTAGGCTATATTTAATGAACCAGCGACAAAACTCCCTGACTTGAAACCGCTCAACCAATCACCAAACATAAAGTATTCCAGTGTTCAAAACCACCCGCGTGGTCGGTTCGGAGGTTTTCCCTGGATTTTCCGCAGCTACTCTCCAACCGCGCATTCCTATCGCTTTATTTGGCCCGGCCTAAAAAGCCGCAGTTAGGTTCAAAAAAAATGTACAGCCGGGAAAATGCTAGAATTGACCAGCCTAGTTACCATGTTTTGTTATGGGTTAAAAAGAACATGAGCCAGATGCTTTTTTAAGACATATTTTGTTATCAATGCTGCCACGATTGTATTAAATTATTAATTGTATTAAAGAATTAACAAGGAATACATTTTTGGCAGAAAGTTCACTTTGGAAGAAACTTAATAAGAGAATAAGAAGCCCTGCAATTTCTTGGCGGTCATGCCCTCAAGTATAATTAATATGTCGGCGCCGACCCTTTGTCACAGATTATAAATAAACAGCGTAGTCAATCCGCGTGAAAACGCATGAGGTATTTTTATCCAGTAAAGTAGCTGCCATTTAACAACTATTGTTCCTTCGCAAAATTTTTAAGAGGAACAGGATTTTACAATATAAAATACTTTTTGTTTACGAAATGTCGGCACCTTTTTAGACCAGTTACAATGTAAAGTCAAATTAAAGAGAGTGAGACTATTATCACTTATGTTATCACTGACTTAAATGTCCATATCCATACTAATCTGCCGTTCTATGTCTAAAACCGAACAAAGCTGCTTTTTAACAGTTCTCATGGACTAAAAGAGAAAGAAAAGCTTTACCGAACGGTCTTGAGATCATATTTTTCTCATTTGTATTTGCGAAGATACCGCTAAGTGCATCATACTTGGATACTTTATAATACTATAAAATCGCAAACCAACATTCCTACACTATAAGCAATATAAAAGTACCCAGGTTTTGTTTAATTTAATAAATCACTAGCATGATTCATAAGCTAAAAAACCGTTATTCGAGAAAAACTTTAAAAATCGCAGTTAAAGTCCTTTTACCTTTTTTTATACATATACTTTCTTATCAAATACTAAACTGGTATAAAACTATACCACGATGAACGAGTTCGACACGAAGTTGCGAGAAAAACCTAGTTTCACTATACGTAATTTAATAAAAAACAACGTAATTTTTATAAAATTAGTTCTCTATGGCAACAAATAAAATCATGTTGCCGGTAGCCATTCAAGTGTTTCTGGCATAAAGATGCAATCAAAACTCGTCCTGAGGGTTAATTACGTACCTTTACGAATGCATGAACAAGTGTTGCAAAGAATAAAAGAAAAGAGACAAATACAACCATAGAGAATAGGAGAGGAAAAATGATGGGTCGTCTGCTAAGACATGACCTTTTCCTTAAGACCATTATAGAAGGGATGATTGAAGGAAAGAGAGGAAGAGGAAGGCCAAGAAGATACTACTTCAAATAAAAGAGAAGGTTAAGGTCATGTTATATCAGAGAGTAAAGGAAATAGCAGAGGACAGAAACGGCTGGCGATTGCTCCACCGACAAGAGTAGTAAACTCTTAAGTAGACGTAAGTAGTGCGAATGCATGTAAGATAGATCTTCCGGTTCTTTGTAATGTTTCGGACCGGCAAAATGACGCCACGTTTATTATTAGCGACTTACACTATTGACTAGCTGAATAACAGCTGACCAGCCGCTATTCTCCAGGAACAGCATGTACATTTATTATCGCGTTATGTGGGAAAATTGAATCAGCTGTGAAACATAAGCTTGATTGACGCCTGGCCAATGATGGAATAAGTTACTTTATCACTTGATATATATTGTTTTATATATTTCAAAAATAAATATAAATATTTTTGGACAATCTTACACAAATCAACCTAGTCCCAAACTAAGAAAACTTGTACTATGGGTACCAAGTGACAATATACATACTTATATAGATAAGTAGATACTTAAATACATAGAAATATCCAAGACTGGAAAAAAATATTCGTGTTTATCATACAAATAAATGCCCTGACCGGGATTCGAACCCGGGACCTCCAGCTTCGAAGGCAGGGTCACTACCAACTAGGCTAAAGTGGTCGTCTAAAAGTTATATGTACCTAACTAATATTTTAAATTTTACAATGACACGTATTTTATGTAGGTAAGTACCTAGTATTAACACAAAATGTATTTTTTATTGAAATAAATATATGAATGAGATGAAACGATGCAAAATTTTAAATTAACAGGTTAAAAAAATCTTTGCAGGCGTTAGAAGTCAAAGTAGCTATGCTGTTCCCTTAAAAGTTGGGTTCTTTTATCCCCGAGCCAGCCCCGCCCTCAAGGTTCAAATCATTATCTTACACGCTCATCACGAAATTTTATGATAATTACATTTTTATCGCCATATCTTTATTCAATTTAACCTAAAAGATATGAATTGTCGGTCTCAGTCTTATTAAATTCGTTAAAAAAGAAGAAAAAATATGATGGGAATTTAGCGGAGGATTGGAAATGTGTGCTCATAATGTAACTGGAGGGGAGTAAGGAGGAGAGTTTTTTAATGACTTAACAAGTGAGTGGAAGGTTATAGAATAAGCAAGATGACAAAAAAATTTTAATGCAATATGAACCAGTTATTAAAGACTATCAAATTGTTGTATCGGACCAACTACATTAGAGCAACACAAGAGACCAAAATGAGAGGCAAAGTACAGCATAGCTAACGACCACTGAAAACGCTTCATATTGATTGACAAGCAGCCGTGACGTGACTCCCGTGTGGCCTCGTACTACCGTTGTATAAAAGAATAGGAAATTTGCCGTTTTTCTCCTGAAATATTTCGTCTATGTAGGTACAATAGGTATCATACATTTTCTTTTTTATTGAAACATGAGAATTCAATTGGTAACATTCAATTTCTATTTGGCCAATAAGCAAAAAAAAAAACGTTTTTGCGAATCTTTATAGTCCCATATTTTTTTATGATTTTAAATCAGAAACACGAAACTGCGCTCCAAAACACGAGTTGTAGATGTAGGTGTCAAGACCGCCAAACTAAAGTGGGACTGGGCCAGACATGTCTGCCGTATGCATCCAGAAAGATGGGCGAAAATAAGTACGCAGTGGACCCCACAAGATGGCTACCGGAACAGAGGCAGACCAAAAAGGAGATGGCGGTACGACCTGGACGCATTTTCCTTAACTTGGCGGGAACAAACTAATAATAGGGCCGAATGGAGGAAAAGAGGGGAGGCCTTTGCCCGGCAGTAAGACACTCAAATAGGCTAGAAAAAAAATTACTTGTCTAATTTACTATTTATTGTGATAACTAGCGACCCGCCCCGGCTTCGCACGGGTGCACTATTTAATGGATGTTATTATACATATAAACCTTCCTCTTCAATCACTCTATCTATTAAAAAAACCGCATCAAAATCCGTTGCGTAGTTTTAAAGATTTAAGCATACATAGGGATACAGGGATTAGGGACAGAGAAAGCGACTTTGTTTTATACTATGTAGTGATTTGACGGTTTTTTTATCCATATAGCTACACTATGTTATTTAAATTGTAACATGAGTTATCATCCCTAAATTAATGGGTCAAAACTTTTAGAGATCTTGTTTTTATTAATCTCATCACCATCCTTTTAGCGTTCTCCCGATCATGCCCTAAGGAGCTATTTGACACCTAATACCTCTCTCTATCTTGGTCAAATCAATAAACGTTGAAATTATTTATTAATGCACATCGCCTCAATTTTTTTCACAATTTTAAACTTCATATGTTTTTGGAAATTAGAGGGAGGCACACCTTTTATGACTGACAGCTAATAACTCACCAGCGGTTGACATAAATAGAAAAGTTTTTTAGAAACCTCCATATCATTTTTAAAAGCCTATTCTATGGATTTTTCATCCACCGGTTACATGTATGGATTGCCCGCACCTCCTAATTTAATACATTTTATTAATTTCACATCACTTTTATGTAGCGGTTCATTGAATACACCTTCGTACCAAATTTCATAATTGCAGTGCTTATAGTCTCCAAGTAAATTAGCTGTGACATACGGACGGACGGACAGACTAGACGAAACTATAAGGGTTCCGTTTTCGCCATTTTGGCTACGGAACCCTAAAAACCCAGTGGTACGAGGCGGGGGCTCGAACCCGCGACCTTTAGGTTGAAAGTCGCGTTCCTTGCCGCTCCACTACAGTGGTTACTAATCTCATAATTAGTGGAAAAATTCCCCGAAATTAGTTGTGTTAGATTTGCGTTTGTTTGAAAGCATTTATTCAAAAACTTGACTCGTCCAATCTTCTGAAACTTTAATAAGATAATGACGTTTGAAAGAAATTTAATTCGAACTGATGAAACGTTGGCAAATAATTCATTCGGTGAAATAAAATATTAAAATGTAATAAACGGGTCTCACGTTTTTAAGGTCGAATATCGCTCGACATCGCCCGTTTATTATATATAACTGAGACTCACGGGTGTTCTCTCTTTCAACGTGTTATTTATAATCATAAAATACGTATGTCATGTTTCATTATGACAATTAGGTCATCAGTTGTCAAATTTTTGCCACAGCTTTCTATGTCTTGTAGTCTTTGAGATGTCTTTAACAGACAGACAAACACCGAGTGATCGCATTAAGTAGGTACTAGATATTTTTTATAATCTGTTTTAATATGTTAAAAATGTCGTAAATTAAAAGTTTCAGCTATCAAAAAACGTATTTTTACTTACTTATTATGAAATCCATACCTTTATAATTTCATTTAAAATTTCGCGCTAAAACGCGATCTATGACGTCACACTGCTATAAATGAACTAACCTCTTCGCGTGACACTTCAACTTTTGATATGTCAACTAGCAAAAACCTTTTTGACAGTTGACAACAGCTGTTTATAGCAGTATGACAGCCGAGATATTCCCAATGGGCTAAAGAATGGGACTCTTCAAAAAAGGCGTGAAAAGGGTTCTTACGGGTCGGCAACGCACGAGTAACGCCTCTGGTGTTACAAGCGTCTATAAGCGACGGTTACCACTTCCCATCAGGTGGGCTGTCAGCTTGTTTGCCACCGACGTGGTATAAAAAAAACAGCAACATGGCGTCGTTTCGATTAAGTATTTAAGCCACAGATAAAAAAAAAACTAAAATTTATTAAAATTGGGTTAATTAATTAAATGGTTCTCATTGAAATGTAACTAGTTATTTCGGTTCTAGAAACTATTTAACAATACGTCTTATAACCATTAATTAGATATGTACGTCAAGTACCCAATTATAATTATATTGTCTTGTCTATTTACTATATCCTAGAATGTGTAAACAACTTGTACCAAATAAATATTTCTTTCTTTTTTTTTCTTTCTTTCTTTCTATCCAATAGCCGCCCACCATACAAGAAAGATTGATAATTAAATTTTAATCTCCTGCATCAGGAAATAGAGTAGAATTTGTTTTGTTTTTGAATTGAATGAAATAAAATAAATGCAAGTCAGTTGCAATTCTTAGAGATATAAATTGCATTTTTCTTCTAGTATTATCACTTTCAACCACAGGAGGTTTATAATACAAACAAACAGTATAAAAAATAAATCAAATAATCGTCATGGTTTTCAACTTAATATCTATTCAGACTTCTTATTCCATCAGAATTATATTAATTTTTAGTCCCCATTCTAGAACATTTTTCCATTATATTTGACAAATTTAACTCAAACCTTTTCCACTCCCGCAAATACTTGGATTACTTGTAGGTACGTATACATATCATCCATAATAAGGAGCGTGGACTTTGCATAGTAAAACGTAACATTACCCTATGACCTTTTATTTAATAAGATAATAAGCCCTTTGTCTCTCAAGTCACTATTTAAATCTCGGTTTTAAAATTAGACAGGGCTGGCGCACGCACATTTGATTAGCCTAATTAACGCCTCATTATGCGCCTGCACACGATCTAATTACACAGCCCTACGCGTTCCTCTTGGGTCTATTCGGTATATTTTATGTATTTGGGGCATCCAACTTGAGTATAATCAACGACCTGAGGATGGATGGATGACCTTGATGGATGAGTTTATTATTTAGGTGAGGTGATTTTGACGAATAGTTAAAGAAGGAACTCACCATCAGCATCCTGGCTGATTTCGACCACGGCGACTGGAAAGAGATTAGCTAATGAGAGCGTCGCTCGTGAGCACTCAGGTGAAGGAACTTTGTAGATACTCAAATTCCAAATAGTATATAAGCTGCAAGAACATATAACTTGCAATTTCATAAATTCTTGTAGCATTTTACTGCTGGAACGGTCGATGTTGATTGGATTTCTTATGATGCAACCGTGGAAAATACACAGACTGCTTGAAAGTTAACGAATGCATTAGCCGCTTGTGACTGGAGTGCAGTAATTCCTACAAACACATACTAGTTGCTGGTGAAAACGGCTCTGCATGCCCCATGCGGCGGTCTAATCTCAAAACAGTAAAAACAGCCTTTATGCAACATATTTTTGTAATATTAATATAACTATTCCTATTTCTGATAAGGTTCGGTTTTATAAAGATCTGTTAGACCTTATTATGTCTTCTTAAGTTTAACCCCCTTACTCATAAACATTAACAAACCTCTGTTAACTAAAATGTGTTTTGTCCCTTACCCACAAATAGAAATCTCAAAGTGACAGATAAATGTAAACTAGTATTAACAGCGTTTATGAATAATGGGGTATGTCTGTATGTCTGTAGAGACCATATACATCTCTAACAATATTAAATTAATTTTAATTTTGACGCTCAGAGACCATGTACATCACTGAGATATTATATTAATTTCATTATACTCCTTGTTTAATCTTGAGACCTTATACATCTCTAACTTTACTGATGTTGTAATATTTGTAATAGATAACTTTGCAAGTTTATCTTCACCGTATGACATTAATTTTGTTATAATTGTAAACTCGAAATTATTATTCTTTCTTGAACTGTAAATTAATATTTTGACATGAAAAATGTATTACTTATTATAGTCAGACTTTCTTAAATTGTAAATTAATATTTTGACATGTAAAAGTGCCCTTGTGGCCTATTTGCAGAATAAATGTTTGATTTAGATTTTGTCAAAAAATGTACTGGGTTGCCAAAATTTGATCTGACATATTTTGTCTAACAGGTTCCTATTTCTCGAAGCTAAAAGTTACAAATAGAAGTCTCTTTTCAACACCGATTAATAGAAAGAAACTTCCACTTATAAATTGTAACTTGTAGCTTCGATAAATGGGCCCATCTTTTTAAAACCCGGCCTAACAGGATTAATAACTTGCAACTTTAATTTGATGGAGTCCCAAGAGGAACACAGCTGGCTTAAACCGCGATTAAATGTCGTTTAGCGCGACACGTGTCCCGCCATCTTAATTTGTTGGGCTTGTCTTTGGGTTTATGAGCTCTGCGATTATGACTGATTTACTTTCTACAGTTCAACGGGCCCTGGCTTAGCGGATTGTACCTCATTTAAAGATACGTATACAATACAACACAAATACTCTTTATTGCACACCTCAATCAAAGGATACAGTACAGTACAAAAATACAACACACACACGTACACGTACACGTATGTTAGCGACGTAGAAAGTTTTATTGTAATAATATTTAACAAGTCAGTTTCCGCTACAGAAAATATAATTACAATATTGACCTGCGGGGAAATACGTAACTTTTGTACTAACGTTAGATAGATTTTACTGTCAATTTTGAAGTATAAATGTATGAGCTGACAATTAGAATTTGACATTAAAATGTACCTAACGGTAGTATAAAAGTTACGTGATTGCTCCGCTGCAGGCGAATCACGTAACTTTATGTACTAACGTTAGGTAGATTTTACTGTCAATTTTGCAGTATAAATGTATGAACTGACATTTAAAATTTGTCATTAAAATAATTTTATGGCCAGGTGCGACGTAAGTATTAAACAACCTTTCAAAACATGAATAGCAATAACAAAAGGACTACTCAGTATGTTTTTCTTTTATAATCGTTTAATACTTTATTTTTATCGTATGGTAATGTTGCCAGTTTTTGTTGTACTATTCAGCATCACCCAGTCGTCACGTGTAGGGTAACGGGGGGTGCAACTTCGACCACCCTTGTCAAGTGAGTGACTGCTATCATAGATAGCAGAGAGATGATAGCAGATAAGCAAACGCTTAACGTGCCATCCAAAGCACGGGACCGCTCAGTTAATAACCACTCCAAGCGGGCACCCATCCAAGAACTGACCTCGCCCGACGTTGCTTAAACTCGCATACCGCACGCGGTTCGCGGGAGCCGCTGGGCCACAAGCGCTCCAATAAATTGGTTGAATACTTTTATGACAGTGCCTTTACCATGAGTTTACATGACCGTACTCGCTAGCGACTGCGTAAAAAATGTTATGGGCAAACGTACAGCGCCTCTGGCAGTTACGTAATAGAACTAAGAATCGGCATACTAAATCGTTTACGCAGTCGCTAGCGAGTAAGGTCATGCAAACTCATGGTAAAGGCACAGGACTGCTCTCCTAACTAGAAGAACTGTGTATTTGGATTTGATTCCGAACATTGAATTTTAAATTCCGATGTTATGCCTACTTAATAGCTCGATTTGGCAAGGGTTCGATGGGAATCTACAGACTCATATTTCTTTAACGCTGGATTTGGAATTTAAATGGGTTTGCTTCCTATCATTGTGCATTTCTTCCTAGAGCGTGAGGTTAAGGCAAGCCCATTTAGAGATCTGACTAAAATACTAAAATACGATTCTCAATATGATTTGAGACGTTAGTGCCGTTAATGGAGCATGAGTCTTACGTTAGCAGCGGTACTGCTTAATACGAAGGAACGGTTGATGAATTTGGAACTGGGTAGCGATTGCATGCATAGCTCAGTTGGCTAGAGCGACTGACCGCGAGTGCTGGGAGGTCGCAGGTTCGAATCCTGCTCGGTGTCTAAATTTTTAAATTTTTCCTTCATTATAAATTTAAAATACTGAAGTTTGAGCTTCTAGTGACGAAGAAATAATGTAGAATTACACAAAAAATAAAATACTGCGGACTGAAAAAGAAACAGAAACAAAATAACCCCACAAAATATTGAAAAACTTTAATGCAGCAGATTTCGTAATTATCAACGACAGTGACATGTTTTTTTTTTACAAAAAGGATAGCTTTTTTATTGTTCTAACAAAATAACCTGATAAATTTTTTGAGGAGGTCAGTTGCAATGGAATGGCCTTGACTTAAGAGGAATGATCGTATGTTTTTGGACCGGGAGAGCTCGATGCGCGAGCGAAGTATCTCCGTTTCAGCTGGGGTAAAAATGCTTTCGTATCTTCTTTCCGGAGGGTGACTAGCGTGACCAGCAGGCGAATCACGTAACTTTATCTACTAACGGTAGATAGATTTTACTGACAATTTTGAAGTATAAATGTATGAGCTGACAATTAGAATTTGACATTAAAATATACCTAACGGTGGTACAAAAGTTACGTGATTACCCCGCTGATCACATTTCGCAACCCATTCTCCTGAAAATTTGTGAGCAGGGTTCGATAATTCTATTATCATCTTGTCGATCAATTTATGATATTTATACAAAATAGCAATGCCATAGGAACGTCGCAAAATCTAACATACAGCTCACGTAACCACTAAGTAATATATAGTATGTTTAAACTGTTTATACCAAATTTCCAACGGGTGAAAACGACAAATTACAAAAGTTTCCATTAGCTGCATTTGAGGCCGACTGTACATGCCGGCCGCGGTATAGGAGTTACTTCCACGAGAGTTTGAGGTGAATGATTACACAAAGCCACATGAAGTACTGATTGCAAAAAATTGAATGAATGTAATGAATGAGTGAATATAAATAAAAACACTTAAATATTTTAATAGGTATAAAAACAGTAAATGATAAACATATCTGGCCTTTATTCATTTATATAACTCATTTATTTAAATAAAAGTATTTGAATCGGTATCTACAAATATTTTTTATTTTTTGTTTTCTGTTTTGTTTGAATTCAATGTATTTTCGTATTCATTGTGAATAATAATTAACAAAATAGTTTGATGAAACTTTTTGGTCTATCTTGCAATTCATTGTTAAAATTTCTATCAGTACGAAAAAAGAATAGTAATTTCATAATCCCGCTGTCATTACATGACATGTTGTTGTGTGAGTGACCTCAACTGGTGGCACTATCTATACGATGAGTGCCATTGTCACGTCGCTGTTAGCCGCGTTCGGGTGAATTTTCCCCTCGGATGTATGCGATCAAATCCATGGCATAGTAGAAATCAATGCTATACCTAACCTAACCTAACCTAACATCGCGATTTTCATAGCCCCTAGATAAAAAAATAAACACACCTGTCAACACTACAGATGTCAAAGTCCTTAAGTTTAGAGCTAAATAAAGAAAAATTGATAGGGAAAAATTTAACACGTACTCATGATAATATTTGGGAGGGAGGGAACTACCTGCCACGTACTGAATACTTCATATAATCAGGATAGAACTTCACTTCAGGTAAGTTCGTTATTAAACGAACGAACGAACATTACACAATATACACATACAAACACACACACATACACAACGAATATTATTACAGGATTACCTGTAATAATATTCGTATTAAGTCCGTTGTATATTAACTTGGAGATGTTTGATTATTTATTTTTCGTATGGCAATTATCTCGAACCATGAGATCTTGTGAAGACAGTATGGTTGCCAATTTTGTTGCACCGTTTAGCACCACCACATCACGTGTAGGGTAACAGTTGGTACTCCTACTGATGTGGTGAAACATCGACCCCCTTGTCAAGTGAGTGGGCAACTTGACTGTTAGAAGTTCTCAAGCCGCCCGGAGGCCTCTAACTTGGCTTAACGACTGCTATCATAGACAGCTGCCGGAATCAACGGCTTAATGTGCCTTCCAAGCATGGGAGCGCTCAGTTAACCACTCAAAGCCATCCAAGAGCTGACCTGGGCCGACGTTGCTTAACCTTGCGTAACGCATGCGGTACGCGGGCGCTGATCACGTGCGCTCCTTTTAATGTGATATTAGTCGAGTTCAGAATAACGTCAGTCAGAATAGTTTTTCACTTTGTTTGAAAATTATTTTAGAGGGTTATTGATCCTACGGCCTCTGGAATCCGTCCATTGCTCTTAACCAACTCAGCTACCGTGGGTATCCCTTGTGGTGACGAATCTTTCAATCATTACACTCTCTCTTTTCGTTAGCGGATGCAGTCGCTTGACAAAATTTAAAACCAGTCAGAATAGTTCCACAATTAGCTTGTGTAAGCTTAACATAATGCTATTATGTTATGAACAAGCACAACTCGAGTAAACCCACAGAAGGACTTGCCCACTCAAATGAACAAACATCGTCCTCAGTTTATGATAAACGCAAACAAGAATGGGTTTCCATCTTAACTTTAAACCGTTGTATACGCCATTTGCAATCGTATGAAATTACACCTTTTATTTCTGGCTTATGCGCAACACAATAAATACTCTTTATATCTCTCTTATCCTCTAGACGTGAAAGATAAACAAACAATCGGGGGTACAAGTTGCGTATGATGCGGGCCCTTGAAAAATGGATTAGTGTAGTTTATTTTTATTACGCATCGTGTATTTCACATAAAACGTTAATACAAAATCTTCTACTCTATGTATGTTTGCTTAGTTCTGTGTCATAAGTGAATAGAATTATCATCCCATCACCTGTGTTTTATTATTGTTTAGATATAAGTAGAAAATATTTTTTCCTGAGAATGTGATAGTTTTTACGCATCCTAAAACCAACAAGTTAATTTAAGTCGTGAGCTGTGAGCTGTAGACCTCGTGAGTGTTTTTTTTTATCATTTCCAAAATCTGACATTATAAAAAAGATCAATTATGAATATCGAACCTGCTAACAAATTTTCACGAGAAGCGGTTGAAAAATGCGACCTGTAGAGGACAACAAACCGAAATTCGGACGCAGAAACTTACAAAATCATTGATAAAAAAAATATTTTTGGAAATTTTCAAAAACCATTTCGACAAAAAAAGCTATATAATTACCGGACTTGCTCACAAAATTTCATGCGACCTGTAGACGAGAACAAACGGAAATCCGGACATACGAAAGCATTTTTGTCGAAGCAGAGACCTTCGTTTCACTCTGTCAATCAATGTACTTAATATTATCTTACTGTGATTTACTGAGTTAATAACTTCTCTTTTCCATTATTATTTTTAAAATAAATCAATAAATAAATATTTGTGGACAATCTTACACAAATCGACCTAGTCCCAAACTAAGCAAAGTTTGTACTATGCGTACTAGCAATATATATACATACTTTATACATAAATAAATACTTAAATAGATAGAAAACAACCAAGACCTATACACAAATAAATGCCCTGACCGGGATTCTAACCTCCAGCTTCGTAGGCATGGTCACTACCAACAAGGCTAAAGGCGATCCCGGGACCTCTTCATTAATAATTAATATTCGAAGTGGCCACTTATTTGGCCGCCACTTTAACCTTTGTGCCCTCTGATTGAGATACTTTCCATTATCAACAGTAACAGTATCATTGAGCAAATTCAGCATTACCGATACCGGAAGCACTGCAAATATTGTTTTCACATTTCCTGTAAACATGCAAGCGGTATATTTAGAGGTAATTTCATGAATCAATATGGACCGACCGCGTACATTAATATAATTTTTCTATTTGGCACGTCAAACCATATTGACTTTAAATGCTTGCTACAGCTCTCTACGGAATATACTGAAAATAGATTTAGCGAAGTTCGAAAGAATCGACATGATATATACAGGGTAGAAAAAAAATCTCAAATCCTTAAAATAGCCTTTTTTACACTCACAAAACAAATTATCATGGGACGTTGGGTCAAACGAATATTAACGAAACTAAAATAGGTTTATAAACAAGGACGGATTTATATACCGTTTACAAACTTTCAGCTCATAATACGAGGTTACGTTAAGCTATTTGAGTGTGGTTGGATTTACAACCAAATTTTGACTTTTATAATATTATTTTGAAACATACGCGGATCCTACAAATAATTGAGAGGATTGTAAAAGTATATATACTTAATCACAATTCCACTTTTTAAACACATTCCGATAATAAAGAACCTTGTGAATAGTTGACTTAACTTCGCTTTTTTTACAATTTTTTGTACAAATATGAACTCTATTCGAAATGCGTTATAGTTCTTTGAAACAAACGGCACACTGTAACAGCAATAATGCGGTACGGGTCTCTAATATCTTTCTTGCGCCAACCGAATGTATTGTTCATTTGATCGACTTTATTAAACAAGGATCCTGGCTGGCAACATTTGGTCCGAACTCCGACCACATATTCGTATATACGTATATGTAGTACATATACAGGATGTCCCTGAAACCAATGCCAACACTCAGAATGAAAAGCATTTGACTTAAATGTCAATTTCATAGTTTTTGGCAACTTTATTGAAGTCCGTGGACGAGTTGGATTTTAACGTTCGGCGGCGGCAAGGCAATTAACCATATAAAAATGACACGAATTCGTGTCACCGGCACTGAATGTGTTAATGATAGCCATCAAAACTATGAAGCATTCAATAAAGTTATTATTACTTAATGTGACAGTCTTTTCTATCCTAACTGTAGCCTTATAGGCCGGGCCCAATAAAGCGATAGGAGTGCGCGGTTGGAAGTGTGGCCTGAGGAAAATCCAGGGAAAACCTCCGACAAGACCACGCGGGCGGTTTAAACACTGGACGAGTTTACGCTTCAGTGAGATTGAGCGGCTTCAACCAAATCTGAGGTGTGAGCGAAATCGAGCTACTGGGACCTTTGTCGCTCTGGTTCACTAAACCTAGCCTAGCTGAGAAGAGTCCAGCAGGAAACTCAGCTAGGGCCGACCTGAGTCGGACTGAACAGCTGTAACGGTCATCTTAGTAATGGCGTTGGTTGTAGGGTCACTCACTTCTGTAATCTAAAAAGGCATAACACAAGAATTCGATTTTCAGCGCTCCTTGAGGTATTGCAGTGATTAGTTACCAACCGATGATGAAAGGATAGTTACGGTCAAGGAATTTGATTTCCGGGGTAATTCGTACCTCGTCACAGTGACAATAATATGAGATCTCTAGCGGCTGTCATATTTATTTTCACTGTGAAAAGGTACGAAGTGCCCCGGAAAACAAATTCGTTGACTATGTACAGACGCATTCTAGTGTTAAATGCTATTACATTGATGATTAATCATTTAATAAATGAAATATCTGCCATTGGTTATTTTGACATACTTGTACTGTGTAAATAATACCTGAATTATAATATTCATTTTGTTTAACCGCGATTCTCGCTACAGAATGTATATTTTTCTACGTAGTTTTCCAGCGAGGTTTAGTTTACATTTAATTACTGCCTGTGAACAGTTATTCTGTCGGTTATGCGAGACATGCGTTGCATTTAGTGTTTTACAAACTCTATTTTATGGAAGTTGTTCATGTTTGTAACGTGAAAAATAACAAAATTTAACATGTCAGTTTCTGAAAAACTGATTGTTTTTAGATACTTAGGTAGCACATCACAACAGGGGTTTATAATGGTCTCGTTTATCGCGCGATAAACGACAAAGTAAAGCATCTATCCCTATCTGTCACGACTTGATAGAAATTGACGGGTGCTTTATCTTGTCGCTCGTCACACGATAACTACGAGTATAATACGTGACCAGAACGTAATTTCCATCATATACATTGCAACTAAATTGGTGAAGTACATACCACCTTACAGAAGACCGCAGCCGCAATAACACCACTATCTACTGTCTCTGTAGGTATGTTGTGCTTCTGATATCGTGACGCTGAGCAGTGTGTGTTCATACCGCCGTGTGTGCGTGTTTGCGTGCGTGCGTGCGTGCGTGCGTGCATGCGTGCTTGCGTGCGTGCGTGCGTGCGTGCATGCGTGCGTGCGTGCGTGCGTGCGTGCGTGCGTGGGTGGGTGTGTGTGTGTGCGTATTTGTGTCTGTGTGATAGAGAGCGAGAGACCAGCATTTGCCTCTTGCTGTCAATACCACGAATGCTCAAATCATTAAAAGGTCGGCGACTAATGACTCCTCTATAGTCGTAAGCGTCCCTAGCCTATGGCGTATACTTACCATTAGCTATTAATGTGATAAAAAACTAAATTAATTACTAATTAGTGTTCCGGAAACTACTTTTAGTGATAACACAATACGTGGAAGCACTTAACACTGGCCCCAATTGTGGTCAAATCAACGAAATATATCGTAACATAAATGCAGATGGGATGATAGTGTTATAACGGCCTGAATAGGCGCGGTAAAGCAGCACAATAGGACGATATCCAGCTATTGGCAGCTGTTAATCGCTTGCATTACTAATATGTTATCTCTAAACAGACATTATTCGGTAAATTTGACTAATCATGATATTTAGGCCGGGTTTTATAAAGATCCGTTAGACCAAATGTCAGATCAAATTTCAGTAACTCAGTACATTTTTTGACATAACAAACCGACATAAGGTCTAACGGATCTTTATAAAACCGAGCCTTAGAGTATCTAATAATCTGAACTAACCTTTCGTTCAATAAACTGTGTCCTAATATGTGTAGTGTCACTTATTTCATTATGACATAATTTCACCATTCACCAACACAAATGATCCTAATTATGAGTAATAGGGATGTTTACACCAAATAAGAAAATCAATAAGTTCGAATTTTCTCGAAAACGGATCAAGTCATTAATCAAATGGCGAAAAAGGTAACTCAAAAGAATAAATAATGACACAGAAAATTAAACTAGTGGCTCTGTGAGCTGTAGACCTCGTGAGTCAATTTTTTTATTATTTCCAAAATCTGACATTATATAGATAAAAAGATAAATAAAATTATAAAAAGATCAATTATGAATATCGAACCTGCTAACAAAATTTGACGAGAAGCGGTTGAGAAATGCGACCTGTAGAGGAGAACAAACCGTTGAACAAGTATTTTTTTTTTAATTTCCAAAAACTTATTTGACAAAAAAAATCTGTATATTTATCCAACCTATTCAGAAAATTTCACGAGAATCGGTTGGGAAATGCGAACTGTAGAGGATAACAAACTGAAATTCGCCCGCAGAAACTTACAAAATCATTGATAAAAAAATTGATTCTGGAAATTTCCAAAAACCGTCTCGACAAAAAAATTCTATATAACTATCGAACCTGTTCATGAAATTTCACGAGAATCGGTTGAGAATTGCGACCTGTAGATGAGAACAAACGGAAATCCGGACATACGAAAGCATTTTTGTCGAAGCTGAAGCAGAGACCCTCGTTTCACTCGGTCAATAAGTCTTCAAAGTTTTAAGATGGGGCATACTCTGTCCCTTTTCCGCAAAACACACCTTTGATTGGAACGATCGTCATTTACTATGGCGTTCGTGGTCATATGACATCACTGATCTGTTGCGCTCTCTCTCTAACCTGCAATATTAAAATGGTTGTATCTTGGTTATTTTTAGAGATATTTAAAAAGGATTTTCACTATTTGGCATATTTGTTTGCCTTGTTTCTTATTAATAGTTTTATGGAGTAATCAACACCCCTAGTTCAGCCATTGGTTATACTAAAAAAAATGAAAATATCTCAATATAATGTAATTCCATTAACCTTCCTGTGAGTCTATAATGCTCGTGTGATAGCGTGATAAACGACAAGATAAAGAATCTGTCACTTTCTATCGAGTGCTATCAGAAAAAGACAGATGCCATTTTGAAAATGTGTTACCCAAAATCTGTCAACATGTTTATGTTCCTTTAACGTTAACTTACCCGTTCCATCTGATAGATGTGCTGATACTACCGGCCCGTTTAGTTAAGGGTCCTTATCAGTTAAAAAACGCTCATCTATTTACGCCATTTTCTGTTTGAATTGACACGTACCTTGACATTTTCTCAATGTTACTATCTAGAACAGGACTATTGCGGCCTTATGTCATAAACTTTAAATGTATTTTTTGGATTCTTCATTAAGAAATATCGTTTCAAACATCACTCCAAATCGAACATTTTCAAGGTAAAAACTTGTTTTTTGCGTTTAAATTCTACTACACACAATAAAATCAAAAAATGGCTATGTTACTATCTAAAACTTTAATAAAATCATCGTAGCCTTTAATCATTTTATTGGTATTATCAATACTTTTGTCATAATTTAAAATCAAAACATTTTAAAACTTATAAGGCCTCTTAAATACATCATACCCTGTCACGCCAGCATAAATGATGTCATCCGAACCCCTTGGGTGGCCCTTATCACCGTCAAAGTACCAGTTGGTTTGGCAAGGGAAAACGGCAAGAAGCCCAACGGCATGACGCTCATGCCTTGGAGGATGGGACGGCTACTAGTCTGGGATGCTACATGTGTACACACACTCGCACCGCCCCATCTTCTAGGTACTTACCAGCAAAAATGCTGGCAATACCGCATCCAAAGCAGAAGACCTCACACTGCAAATACACCACCCTCGGCAGAGGTTACATATTTGTGGCGTTTGGGGTCGAGACTATGAGGCCGTGGGGACGAGCGCGGGCCGCATTTACAAAGATTTAGTGGCAAGCCTAATCAAAATCACAGGTGACCAGAACACCAGGCAATTAGCATACACACAGCATATTAGTATCGCTAATTCGCTATACAATGTGGCAATGCGGCAGCCTTCTGGGCACACTGCTCATCGACACTGATTTAGATTTTTTTTTTTATTTATAGGTAGGTTTTCGTTTTATATTGCAATGTCCTTTTCGCTTTCATACCATCTCCTGTGCACTCTGATATGTATAAATAGTAGATTGTTAACTAAGGGTTGATAGCGACCCAATGCACCCGAGATATTTTGGCGCTCGAATAAATGAGAGCGCCAATAGTTCAAGGGTAAAATGGGTGGTTTCACCCGAGTTAAACACTCTACTTTTCATTTGGAATATGAGGAAAATAAATGAGAAATAAAAGTGGATTCGGTAATAAAATCATGCGCTGCAGCAACCAGCAGCCGGCGCCGCCGCGCCCCACGGCCAGCACTCGCGGCCTAAAGAACTTTAAAAAAAAATTACTTCCCACCCTAGGGTCGGAAAAGCGACTGTCAACCCGGCCATCTACTTATGAAAATTGAACTTTCCGAACAGGATAGATGAAAATATTGTTTGTATTCAATTGGACATAGTTTCAATTGATTTATTGTATTCATTTTATTATGTAGGTTCGTGAACGCTACCTAACTCGTGTATTATGCTTGTTACAGGCGCGGTCGTGTCTTCGCTGGCGGTTACGCTGTTTTGTACATCGCTATCTATTTACGAGATAATTATCAGGTAAAAATAAATATCTAAATGCATGACCACAATTATTCCCGTTTATTCGAATTGAAAGACAATTTACAACAGAAATAAACTTTTTAAAACGTCGCGACTAGTTGAATCCTAGATTATCAAAGCATTGCACCAGACTGAATAAACCATACCCATTGTTCATTCCCTGGAAAATTCCGCAAAATAAGAAAGGAAAGAGTTACAGAACCACTAAGACAGATATTTCTCCGTTCCGTTTTACTTGCACAGTTTTCTCATCTTTTATTTTAATATTTCAGAGTCCTCCGATGATGTCAGGCCCCGGGCGCGCGCTGGACCCTGGCAGTTTGTACATAAAAAAGTTTTAATAAAAACTACCAGTATAAGAATCGGTTTGTCTTATAACGTTTGACTGAGGTACATTTAGTTTTTGAAATTATTTAACAATAACACTTCAGAAAGCGTATTGATTTTTATTTTCACTATTTGTTAAGCGAAATCTGTAAAATGAACTAAATCCACATAAAATACGAAAATGAGCACGTGTTATTTCAACCAGCAAAATAATTGTGCATCATTTCAATGCGCTTTAGGGCATATCACAACCGTTTAAGCTGAAAACGGCAGGTAATTTATGCTTTTAATGATCGTTACGCACTTACGCAATTACCCTGCAGGCCACAATTTTACCAACTTCACAAATTATCGCCAAACATTGACAATTCAGCATAGATTTCTGGGCCACTATAGTAGCCAATAGGCTTAGCTACTGGTAACGGTAGTCCAGTGACCGTCTTTATTTCGATTCAGATTTAGATACCTCTGAAAATAACTATTGGTGATTCTCGTTTGTTATAAGATTGATTTACTCAAATCATTCAAGGAAGATATATTTATAAATACAATATTTTGCACTAAAGAACTAAGGTTCATTATAGTTCACGGTTGCCTACTTGATCTATTGAGGTCTTTTTATGTAGTTACGCAACTTTGTTGGGGTCTAAGAGAGTAGTGTATATTCAAAAGTAGATTATACATTACTGGTGGATTTAAATCCAGCGACGGACCCTGCATTTTAGTAACACAATTAAGTTTTACTAGTAATTCATTAGATTGTTTGGTCTAGACTCCGCCATTACAGATTGCGTAAGTCTTAGAGAAACGTCCATCGATGGTCTGTTTAATTTATTCATGTATTGATCAGGGTTGTTAAATACTTATTATCAATGTTTCCATGAGGATTCCATTTAATGCTAACGTCAATCTCGATTGTCTTCCATTCTGTCCTTTTGGTAGTCTTCATTTTATGAGAATTTTAATCAATGTAAATAAAGTAGATACAGGCAGCGGATCTACCTGATGCTACTTATGCACTCAGCATTATCAATTTATCATAATTTCAGTTAATTTTTAATGCGATTACCTATAAAGAGGATTTAAGCCTACATTATCTGACTTAAATAATCCCCCAGCTCACATTATTCAATTGGTTTCATGTTGAAATCTATCAATAATTTTTCGGAATAGTAAATCCCAAAATAATAAACAGTAATAACAATAATAAACTCAGTGTATTTTCTGTCAGACAGTAGAAAAAAAAGACAGGGATTACATTTGCGACAGATAATATAACTTGACATAAAATTGTTTTCGTGTTATATAATTTAATCATTTTCGAAAATTGAAAATCTCGAAAATAATATAGTCAAAATGTCACTCAGACAGTGGTAAAAAAAGGTAGCATAATAATCCTACGTAATTATATAAACAACAGTAATTGTAAACAACAACAAAACATAAAATATGTAGTTATAAGTAATTAAAATTTGCGACAAAGTAATGATTATGTCATTATAATAATTCAGTTACAAAACGTCTGGGTGAAATGTAATTTAGAAATAAAATCAATATACAAATAAATTACTATACTATTCCACAGGAGAATGAATAATCAATGAAAAGGATCGCAATTAGGTAACAGTTGGTGGGCTTCGTCCTTCTTTCTATTTTTAATTTTAGTTTTAATAAAACGTAGTCTTTAACATTATGAAAATTTTACTCGTATAAGTTTTATTAAAGTTCTCACGAAGTCGATCCATCGCGTTCGCGCAAGTCCCACAGGCGCATATACTGGCGTTACGGAGGTCGTGTCAGTGCGCCAAACCAACGTCGAGTGACGTCATACCGGCCTTTGAGAGCGTTAGGGTGAGACAAATATATATCACCGCTCCACTACGTGATTCCTAGGGTTGAGCGGCATCTATTACGTAGTAACTTGTATTTCATCTGTGTTCTAACGGCTAGTGAAAATGGGTTTAGGTGGTTTTATCAAATTTATGATTCCACATTTATCATACGTAACATTTGTGTGAAAAACAACGAAGTTTTATTGAACGAATATTATTTGTATTCCCAAATTGTATGCCTAATTACCCTTTGTAAAAATATGACGTACCTATACGTGTACTTATCGCATTGCGTAAACTAATATTCCTTAGTGTATATAATACAACTTTTATTGGGGTTAAGTAATTATACTAAAAAAATATGACATAAATGTTATGATTAATTCTTAGGTACTTAATGATATTTAATAAAGAAATGTAAATTAATGTTAAATGTTCTCGTGAATAACGTGTGATCTGTAGACTTTATTTTGTAGATGGACTTTTAGAATAAGGTAAATAAAATAATTGTATGATCTAATTGTTACTTTAATGTATTGTAATTGAACTGTGTATAATTTTGTCCTTTGAAATAAAGTGAAATATTCTAGAAGTTGTTGAAATATTACACTTAATTCAGGGCCTCATTTTAAAAATGGAACTAACTTTGAAATGCATGCATATATGTTTTTCCTTATATAACTATATTGACTATATGCATGAGTTGTTAGTGTTGATACGAGTATGGCTATATGTATATGTATAATCTCTAATGTATGTTTTATATCGTTCCTTAAATCAGCTCAAGTGAAGGAATTATGAACTCAATATGAAATCAGTTAATTGTACATCCATTATTTTCATTTTAGACTTTTAAAACCATTGTAATCTTCAAAAAATATTTATTTAAAACATGTATCAACAAGACAAACCTAACTTAAACCAGCAATTCCAAATGTGTTATTTAAAAATAAGTTTTTGTTTTAATTAAGAGCCAATTCTTTTTAATGTTAAACCTATTCTTCGGTGCTCTTTCTCTCTGCTTATGCTCTGTTACCATTTTTTTCAAAGATTATTTTAATTTAATGGCAAATATTTCGTGATAATTTCGTATTTTGAGCATTGTCTTGTTTTCACTCGTACTACAAATATTGACTGTAGTCAAAACCTTTGCGACCTAAATTAGAACTTTTTATTTAAGTATAATGAATCTTATGACCAGAGATTCCTTCCTACCTAGAAAGGAAAATGATATAACTGATTTATCAAATATTAATTTTATTTTATTCATAGCCTGTATAACAGTGACAGAATAAAAAGAAAACTCCCGTGAGTCTTAGATTTGAAATAATATAATAAACTGGTCACTCACGTATTTCTGCCGTATATCACTCGACATGTTTCGGACCAGTGCGTGGTCCTTAGTCATGAAAAACGAGCGGCACGTCTAGCAGTGCGTGCCCGCGCTTTGCCCGCTCGGCAGCTTCATTGACGACAGTGAGAGGTTTATTATATGATGACAGAATAACCTGAAAATTGCCAAATTATTGCATTATCCTTCTCCGATTAAATTAGTTAACATTATAAATGAAATTAGTTGAAATGTTGATATATAAAATCCTCACGTTTAGTAACAAAATGTGATATTATCAAGCAAAATTGGTCATTTTGGCGAAAACGATAAGGCTTTCCATACAGACGCAACTAGTAATCGCCATTATTGACATCGATTTAAAGGAACATTTTGCTTGACAATGAATCAAATTACAACTTACGAAACTTGACTTGTAGATAATAACATATATTATAACTGTAACTTGTAATTAGTTAAATAAAGTAGACAATATTTCTATAAGAATCTATTAAAAATAACGAAAACTGTTGTTAGAATTCTATTATTAAAAATCATTGATTTTGCGAATGATTTTATTATTGAATACTGTTAGACTAGTGTTTTTGTTATTTAGAATACATTTTATACGACATTTCATGTTCTGCAATAATTTGCTCAAACATGCAACTTTTTTTATGAAGTCTGTTAAATAAATTATTTAAATTAATTTGGCTGTGTTATTTAACAAAATACACCCATGAGAAATTGTTCATTTTCCTTGTGAAACAATTTTGCTGCTGCCTTTAAAAACAATTAAATATAAATAAATAAATAAATATTTGTGGACAATCTTACACAAATCGACCTAGTCCCAAACGAAGCAAAGCTTGTACTATGGGTACTAGGCGACGATATACATACTTATAAATAAATATATACTTAAATACATAGAAAACATCCAAGACTCAGAAACAAATATCGTGTTCATCACACAAATAAATGCCCTGACCGGGATTCGAACCCGGGACCTCCAGCTTCGTAGGCAGGGTCACTACCAACTAGGCTAAAGCGGTCGTCTTATATTGTTGAGGAAACCGTTCTTGTTTCTGGTTTACTCCAAGAAATCGTAAGGGTGTGTTTATACTGAGGCGCAAATTAATCCATTAATGGTGGGTTGCACCAAACCGTCTATAATAGGTGTAATCGTAAGCTGTGTTCATTAAAAGGTGATTATATATGGAGAGTTTGACAAGTTCCTATGGGATACAGCTGCAGTCGACATATTTATCGCTGATCGGTCTGTAATCGTAAATCGGTCGAACCGGCCCTTAATCAAAGAGAGAGGACCGAACTGGAGGAACTATTTTAAATGGTCAATTCTACAATCTCTTCACACTACCATTGTGGAAACGTAGTCTAAAACTGGTGAGGAGAAAGAGAGATATACAGAATTAGCAACGGTTTAGCTCTCAGGAGTCTTTTTGAAAACTCGCCATATCTCGCTTAGCGCAGTCATAACGCGGTGTCCTACGTACTAACGTAGTACGTGGTTGGAGAGTAGCCTGGGGAAGATCCAGGGGAAAACCTCCGACACGACCACACGTCCGATACTCTAAGAATTTGCGCTCCAGTGAGATTGGTTGAGCGGTTTCAACCGAATCTGAGGTGTGAATGGAATCGAGCTACTGGGAGTTTTGTCGCTGGTTCACTAACACGCATCGCGTCGCGTTCGCGATGATTTCGTTCACGTAGGACACGGCCTAATAATGCTGCACACATTGACAAAGGGAGAAACAGTCTGTATTATGTTACTTCAACCGGCACTACCATCAAAAATATCTTGAGTGAATTTCCTATTACTAACGCCATTTTGTGTAAGCAATGCAGAGTTGATGACAACTCAACTTCCGCAAAATATCTGAAAAGGACGTAGGTATTTACACCCTCGAAGCTCCATACTACATTACAGTGTTACTTAAGTAAGAATTCATGAAAGGGCCTAAAGAGATTATAATTCCTGTTTTACGCTTCCAGATAGCGGTTGTTTAAAATCTTACGCGCTCTTAGGCGTCCGCTTACAAATATTGCGAGGTAAAATTACAGATATTATACAGAATTACAGGAACTACGGTAGAATTACAAGTATAACACGGGATAACTGGGTGTTGCGGGTATCCCACCCGAGCACTGATACACCGCCAAATCTCTAATGGAAATTTTAAGTGGTATTCGCAAAAGACAGGACAGTGCCTTTACCATGAGTTTACATGACCGTACTCGCTAGCGACTGCGTAAAAATTTGTATGGGCAAAAGTAGTAGCCTCTGGCGGTTACGCATTAGAAATAAGAATCGGCATACTAAATTATTATATTAGAGTACGGTCATGCAAAGTCATGGTAAAGGCACAAGACGAAAATTAGTCATATTAGGGACTACAGTATGAGGTTCTTCAAGAAAGAAATGTTAAAATTCTTAAAGGATCGGCAACGTGCATGTGACACCCCTGGGTTACAAGCGACTATAGGCTGCGGTGACCACTTACCATCAGGCGGGCCGCATGCTTGTTTTCCACCGATGTGACATAAAAAAAATACAACGTATATGTGTTACACAATCGAAAAATTAAACTGTAGACATAATAAATTCTTTAATATACAAAAAACAGATTACAGCGCGGCGTAGGGTAGAGCGGCACCCGGGGCGGTACTGAGCCCCCCCCCCCCCATACTTACAATAAAACGCCAACATATATAGCCCAGACAGATCTTTCTAATTCCCGAGTGTCTTTCGAGGTGAGCGGCAAGGCCGAGCGAGAGAAAAACCCTAAGCGTAGGAGCTAAAAGGCCCGAAGCGCGCTCTCTCGACTCTTCCTATCCCCGAGTGTCTCACAAACCACCCGTCCCATCAGCTACTCAACCACCCTCTTTCACAAGCAAGACGTACGAGTGCAACGAACACCTCACTCAAGTCTATTCTTTTTATAAAAACGCCTTAAGGGAAATAATAGTTTACGTTAGCAGCGGTACTGCTTAATACGAAGGAACGGTAGATGAATTTGGAACTGGGTAGTGATTGCACCTATAGCTTAGTTGGCTAGAGCGACTGGCCGCGAGTGCCGGGAGGTCGCAGGTTCGAATCCTGCTCAGTGCCTAAATTTTTCAATTTTTCCTTCATTCTAAATTTGACTCAAGTCTCTCCCGCTCTCCGCTTTCCATATCTGATTTTTACCGACGTTTGTCACCCCTTGGTGCTTGGTACCCGGCGCGGACCGCCCCCTCACCTCCGGTTTTCTTATAATTTTCAAATTTGATTGCATTTTTTAAGAAAAGCACCAAAAGCAAAACAGAGGTTGTCGGCTTCTGCAGTAAATGTAGTAAAAGCTTGCGACATCAATAGACCCAAAGAACAAAATATGCCATACCGACCCCCGCCAAGTCAGGAAACACAAGAGAAAAGTTAGATACAAAATACATATTCAAAGTGGATTTATAAATAGAAATCAGGCGAAAATGCCAAGTAATATCCATCTCTCAAGAGTGAGAATTGCACCCCTATAGTTTAGTAAACAAAGGCTTAGTGAAGTGCAACATTGTTTTGGCAGAGACATAATAAGCTCCTTTGAGTGGATTTAGTCACGTAGCAAATGAAAGAATGGAAATATGGGAACATTTCTCGCGCCCGCATTCCCTAGTGACAGCAGAGGTAACGGGAAACGTGTCATGTTTGTATTGGAGATTATTGATTTTAAACATTATGTAAAAGTAGTTTATATGGATTGCTGGTGCCAATAGGCGGCGCGGCAGGCGCTGGCAGGGAACTGGCGCCATGTAATAGCTGTTACGTAATGAGAGACATTAAAACGAGTGATTTCCATACTTATGCTATATTTTAAAAAAAACCGGCCAAGTGCGTGTCAACCCACGCGCATAGGGTTCCGTAGTTACCCACGTTACATTACGCGGCCTTAAAAGTTCAAACCTTACTACGTTTTTGACACAACTAATAACATTATCAACAAATGTAACATTAAACAATGGAAAATGTACGAAAGTTCGCTTTTCTAACTAACAATCTTAAGATCGGCTATTACTCGTCAACTAGCAACGTCTACATAATTAACAGATTTGTTTAAACTGGTCTAACGCGATATTTATGTATTTACATTTATTTCCAACGTTTCGACACGGGTTGCACATTGCATGCATTTTTTTTGAGTTTGCATGACCGTACTCGCTAGCGACTGCGTAAACGATTTAGTATGCCGATTCCTAGTTCTATTGCGTAACCGCCAGAGGTGCTGTGCTTTTGGCCATACAAATTTTTACGCAGTCGCTAACGAGTACGGTCATGTAAACTCATGGTAAAGGCACAGGTCATGTTCGCGGCAGAACTGTCGTCTCAGCAAGTTGTCAACGGAGATATTGGGTACACAACACAACATTTGACTACCCTACAAGAGTTTATAAAAAGTGAAGGGAAGGCCCGAAAAAAGTAGGTATGTGTACGAGTACAACACGCGAGTTTAAAGTGTTAGATAGGAACGTCTTGTTAGTTTTGTTAGTTTTTCTTTTAAATTCATTGTATATACTCGTGGTCCAGCGGCGCCGTGCGGTATGCGAGGTTAAGCAACGTCGGCCCAGGTCAGTTATTGGATGGGTGACCGTTTTAGCCAATGGCTAGCACTATGCTGATTTGTGGCCATTTCGTGGCTATTTTCTGTATTTTAGTGTTAGACATAGTACAAATTAACATAACACTAAAATACAGAAATTAACATGTGCCACGAATAAATGTTTTTTCTTCCTTTCTTTCTTTTTTTTAATGGTTATTAACTGAGCGCTCCCGTGCTTTGGAAGACACGTTATGATAGCAGTCGTTAAGCCAAGTTAGAGGCCTTCGGGCGGCTTGAAAACTTCTAACAGTCAAGTTGCCGACTCACTTGATTAGCCTAATTCCAATAAGGTCTGGTTTTCCCTCAGGCTCGAAGGTCAGATGGCAGTCGCTTCCCTAAAAACTAGTGCCTACGCCAACTCTTGGGATTTAGGATGCAACTGTACCGGGAAACGCTAGGATAATGATGATGATGATAATGTAAACTACTGCCACGATTTCTTTTACATACCCAGTAGCTACCGTTTAGCAGTGGCAGTTGGCGTTGTGGCGTTGGCTGTGGGGGATAGGTACACTTGACCATAACAAAAATTATCAATTTCAAGCTTAATATCACCCAAACGAATTCTTGAATAAAAATATGGTTACAGAAACCCTAAAATATTTTTGAACAAGCTATCCAATATGGGGTTTAGAAGATAAAAATTACACTTCCACTTTATGTATAGGAGAGGTACCTACCCTAAAAAAATACAGCTTTCTAGTACTAACGGTTACTATAATAATAATAATCTTTTTTCTACTCCTGTACTTTTTTTCGCGACTTAAGCAATCATGAACTCTAATATAAATACATACTTTTTTATTCTGTAAAAAGTCTATATAGTCTATTGCCCAAAAACACACTCCTTACCCTACTTTAATGAAAAATTAAAGCAGAGTTGGGTGCCACAGACTACTACAAATACTATGTTTAGTAGTCATGTTTTAGTGCGTTCAAGTGAAACTTTTATGATTAAAATCAGTGCTGCCAACTTAACGCAACTTTGCTACAATTTTTATGTATAAATTAATGCATAATATATTATTTAATAATATAAATACATAAATTTATCATCTTTTTTGTGTTATTTAACAAGTTTTATCTATTTTCGGATATATTTATGAAAACGAAACAGTTAAGATTCGAACCGGATTTGAATTCAGTTTAGGTCGGATGCCAAGTCTAGCAAATTAAAAAAAAGCAAACTATAAACAAAGTGTCATATTTTTGATTTCCCACCAAATTCCTAATTGAAAACGAAAACATTCAAGCTGATAAATGATTATATTAATTCAAACGATTTTTTTGTGTTCATGAAGAAAATGTGTAGGTTGTTTGTTGTTTCCTTGTTTATTGATTCTTTTAAAAATCCACTAAGAAGTTGTATAGCATTGCTGAAGAAATTGCGTAGGTAAGTTGCACAATTACTAAGGGAAAAAAAGGCGCATGAAAAGTATGATAAATACTTACTTTTTATTTGAAATGAGTCGTAGAAAAACTATTGTATGCAACGGTGTATAACTGGTATAAAAAGGCTCGTGGTGTCTTTACTTACGATGTTCGCCAAGGCTTACATCGCAACCAACACCACTCGCCTTTTTATACCCTTCTTATACAACAGTTGCATAATATACTATTATTTCAGACCATGAGATCCATAATTTTGTTAGTTACATTGATACTTACAGACTAGGGTTAGGGTAACTAGGACACATTAAAATAAAATACAACAAATTAAAATAAAAATACAAAAGGACAACACAATGAAACTACTTTACATTAGTATTAGTTTAGTTATGCCGCTATGAGCTATGCCGCGGACGGACGAACACGGACATGGCGAAAATGTAAGGGTTCCCTGTTTACTATGGAACCCTAAAAACATTCAATAGCAACGGCATCAACATGTAAATTATATTGATTAACGCAAATACTTTGCATATTTAAACATGAGCACTAGTTACGTCTTTGTTACATTTATGCATGCATGTGTCTATAGAACGCGTCTTTTGATAAGGCTTTGTTTGTTCGCCTGTCACACAGGGCCAACTAGACTATTTTAGTATTTCCTTTTATTGTTAATAATGATATAGATATATAGCAGGATGTTCCTTTTATAGCCCGACCTGAATTATATGACCCTTGTCAATAGGTTATATGGCAACCAGACTAAGTGACATTTGACTTTGTTTACATGTCAACTCTGATGTCAATTTTGAAATGTTTAGCAGCGATATAGTTTCATTTCACGAGGCTTTTTCTTTCAGCAGTTTATTAAATACATTATTAATAAGGTTTCGCTCATGACTATGAATGGTTTTGGGCATCTTTTATTCATTTAATTCTCAACACTACTATTATTGAAATAAACCGCAACTGTGACACTGACAAGTGACAACCTGTCATTATAATTATTGCTAGTGTAAGAAATTAATTCCAATGAGATTCCGCAACATGACGCGTGGTCATATATTTCTGGTCGGGCTTTACATCAGAGGTTTCTCTTTTTTTTTTTAACCGGACTGTGGCTTTATAAAGCGATAGGAGTGCGCGGTTGGAGAGTAGCCTGGGGAAAATCCAGGAGAAAACCTCCGGCACGACCACGCGTGTGGTAAGGTTTCTCTCTTTGTCGCCCTAACCACCGGTAGCTTAGGAGGCCTTATAAGTTTTGAAATGTTTTGATATCAATAATGACAAAAGTATTGATAATACCAATAAAGTGATTAATGGATACGATGACTTTATAAAAGTTTTATATAGTAACATAGCCATTTCTTGATTTTATTGTGCGTAGTGGAATTTAAGCCGAAGAAAGCCGTTTTTAGCTTGAAAATGGTAGTTTTGGAGTGATGTTTGAAACGATATTTCTTAATGAAAAATTCAAAGAATATGTTTAAAATTTATGACATTAGGTCGCAATTGTTCTGTTCTAGATAGTAACAGTGAGAAAATATCAAGATACGTGTTAATTCAAACAGAAAACGGCCTAAATAGATGACCGTTTTTTAACTCATAAGGGCTCTTAGACCACGCCTCGCTGCCGGCAGTATACAAATACTTTAATAACCTAGCCTAAGAAGAAGGATAAATAATTAAGAAGAATATAGATATTAAAGAACAAACAACACAACAATACACAACAATACACTTTACAATAGACTTTTATTCAGCCATTGTTTGCAAGCGGTACAGCACGTGAATTTTAATTTGGAGGTCGTGGCGTGGATTCGAACCCATACGACTGGGATTTAAAAAATTCTCTGGAATATCATTTGATATTTAACATTTAATTTAGTTGAAAGAAAACATTGTGCGAAAACTGGTCTTACACTATGCACATTAAGGTAACTGGCAAGTATCAAAGAATTGCACAATATCAAAACAATAAAACGATATGCTTCTCATAAAGAAACTTATCCTGTTTTAGAAGTGTATTTAATATTTTTCTGTGCATTTTATAATTTCAACGGAAATTTCATACCTATTACTGAGGAGCCCGCGGCAGTAGCAAGCCTTTCTGTAGATTTTACGTCGACAATCTTATTCGACTTTAAATCCAATTTAAACAAGTTTACGTTATAAATTTAAACGAAGCTACCAGTTACTTAGAGATCTTGGATTATGTGTACATGATGGAAAGCTAATAGCTAATGGATAACGGTTTAAATGTTGCTTCTGACCATTCTAGTACTTAATTTTGTAATCGCTCGTAAGTAAAAATCAAATGTAAATTTTATCCCGTTTCTACAGAAAGTTGCAATGCCCATATTTACTATTCAATGCGTTTCCTGCTAATATATCATATGAACACCCTGTACTCATAAACAAATATTCCTAAACAATATCATATTATTAGTGAAGCAAACCAGATACTACAATGGTATCGAGAATTACAACTTATCATGTTACTTGTACCAATATTTGATCGCGTTACACGAGTCTTGAACATTTCCACTAGTTTTAGTTCCAAACTACTCGTACATATTCATACCAACAGCCGATATGGATCCCGACGA
Organism: Epiblema foenella; assembly: GCA_963556455.1. Taxonomy (NCBI): domain Eukaryota; kingdom Metazoa; phylum Arthropoda; class Insecta; order Lepidoptera; family Tortricidae; genus Epiblema; species Epiblema foenella. The sequence goes on from OY747105.1 coordinate 5,919,512, forward strand.
AGCTCCGTTAAAAGCAAACGTTAAACCGACAAAGAAAACTTTTAAAGAGAAAATGAAATATGTAAAAGATAACATAACTGTAGAACCGGTGGTAGCATGTTTTGTAGTTCCGGGAGTTTTATCGAGGCTTGCCATACAGAATCTCAATTTAGATAAAGCTTGTCGGGTTAACATGGGATACGGCGATGTTGTATGTGACTCCTTGATAGCTAGAGAAAGCAACAAATATCTGAAGGAAGAATTGGCCGTGCAAGAACTAGTGGCGTCCATGGAAGTATGGAAAAACTTAATAGTGACCGCTATACCCAGCTTTCTAATATTGTTTCTGGGTGCGTGGAGTGACAGAACAAGGAAAAGGAAGATATGTATCTTACTGCCTGTTATTGGAGATCTCTTAATGTGTATAAGTAATATTTTGAGCGTGTATTTCTTTTATGAAATACCAGTACAGATGACAATGTTTCTAGAGGCCATATTCCCTGCGGTTACTGGAGGATGGATCACTTCTTACATGGGGATATTTAGTTACATAAGTGACATTTCTAGTGTTGAGTCGAGGACGTTCAGGATAGGGGTTGCAAATTTATGTACTACAGCAGGGGGACCTATAGCTTCTGCTTTGAGTGGAGTGTTACTACATAATATAGGTTATTATGGTGTATTCACAGTAAGCGGTTTACTGTTCTTATTCAGTATTTGTTATGGCTTCATCTATATCCAAGATCCAGTAAGAACAATATCGGAAAAAGAAGAGGTAAATAAAAATACAGCTAACGTTCCAGTGCTTGACGTTTGTCCATTACGTGACAATATAGGGTTAAAAGCTTACACGACCAGCGTCGGTTTGCGACCACCTATAGGCTGCTTACTTGATGAGTAAAATGTATGTAGGTGATCTAAAGGACATTTTACATAATAGAAAATACACATGATTGAAAACGTTACGTAATCCCCCGCTGATACAAGATATTTTCTTAGAGTTAGGTACCCAAGGGTGGTAATGGAACCCTATAGCTATGGCTCTGCCGTCTGTCAGTGGGCAGTGTTAAGGCAATATCATTTAAATTTGTCTCTTTAACAGATAGTAACAAAACTGACTCTTTATGATGAATACATTATTTTGCGTAACAATACAGACAGGTTAGACGTTACTTAAACATCACTTTAGTTAAAACCATAAACTATATACGTGATATACTCCATTATCGAGATGTTTTTAATAACTATGTTCTTATTTAGATTGCCGTTAGTTAGGTAATTTATATCCTCTTTTTTATCAATTCTAATAATTTTCACGTTTCTATTTAGTGCAACTTTATCTTTGGTCGAACCCTGCTATTAGTTTCTAGCAGGGTAATTGCATAATTCCAAACGACGTTTGGACATACCAACTGTTAATTCGCCTTCAAAAATTACATCAGATATCTCTTTACGCCCGTTTGAAAAGTTCCGCAACTACCCAGCAAGAATGTTGTCTTATACATGCATATGTACAAAATACACGATTATAGGTATCCATTTTCTCTGAGAGAGCAATTTTGGTATTGCCTCTTTTAGCCTCAGAATTAATCCAAGATACAATTACAGGATAAGTCCGACGACTCCGACGTGTGGGGCTCCTTCAAATCCTTTTTTGACGTTAAACACGTGAAAGATACGTTGATCGTGGCATTCAAAAAGGGACCTAATCGTAGGCGGACAAAGTCTATTTTACTCCTGGCTAACATCGTGCTTATACACGGACCGTCGTATGGTACGTTTATTTGGTTGCTTATTATGTTGGCGTATGTGAGATATGAGTAGATATAAGTGTTCGTCGCTCAGTGAGGAATTATTGCGGATTCGTAAATTAGTTTCCATTCATAACTATACTTGCGTTTGAATTCAAGCTAAAATTAACCGCCCACATTGAATAACATTATCTAAATATGCTTGACGTACTAAGCAAAGAATTAAATCATGTGTTTCTTTGGTGTTTCATTCATTATAAATACACCAATAAACATGTTTACAGACGAAATTAGGTGATAAGTGATTAGTCGTTTTTGAATAATAATCGATTACGATAAAACTGATAAATTACTAACCACATACATGGAAGAAATTAATCAAATGTCATAATTACATATAGTAATTATTTAATGTAATAGATTACTCATATCTCTGTTTTTTGGTGCGTTTGCTAATACGTTTGAAAACGAGAGTGTCAACAATGAGTACCAGATAGCCTACATTTTACTTAACAAACGTCTAACACATATGGGCATAAAACAAAGTGCAGCATGCAAGTTCTGCCAAGAGTCGGAGGAACTTGCCATCCATATCCTCTGCTCCTGTGAACCACTTATGCCCAAAAGAAGTATCTAACTAGGGAGGCACATTATGCACCCAAAGGAGATACAACAGATTGCGACCCAAAGAATCTGAAAATTCCTGGAACCAACGGGTATAAGCAAAGAACTTTAAGGGCTGCCACAATAGGTCAATACTGGTCGAGGCGGCATAGAACGCTCACAACAAAACAATAATAATGAATAAAAATAATAATAGCCTACATTTTATAATTCTTCCTGTCTGGAAGAAGTACTATTTAGCCGGAAGACATCCACTGCTGGATATAGGCCTCCCCCAAGGAGCGCCACAGCATACGGTCGCGAGCCACCCGCATCCAGCGACTCCCCACTGCCTTGACCAAGTCATCAGTCCACCTAGTGGGGGCCGTCCAACGCTCCGTCTTCCCGTGCGAGGCCGCCACTCGAGAACCTTTCTTCCCCAATGGTTCTACGAGCAATGTGGCCCGCCCACTGCCACTTCAACTTGCAGATTCTCTGAGCTATGTCGGTAACCCTCGTTCTTCTGCGGATTTCCGAGTTTCGGATCATGTCCCGCAGAGAAACTCCAAGCATAGCTCTCTCCATCGCACGCTGAGCAACTCTGAGCTTATTTAAGAGGCCCACATTCAGCGGCCACGTTTCAGTACCATAAGTCATCACTGGCAACACGCACTGGTCGAAGACTTTCGACTCCTGTTGTTTGTCTCTGCTTATTATGTCGTGTGCTGAGTTTTTGTGTTGAGGTTGAGCAATTAAGAGTAGGTATTTTGTATTATGGTGCCCGCATGGTGCCGGGTTAGTACAGCACTTCCCCGTTTCTTCCCGCGGGTGTCCTAAGAGCTGATTATGGGAACCGGGTTATGCTAAATGTGGCACTCGAATTAAATTTCAATTGTATTTATGTATTTTGTAATGTATTTTATCCATTTTTAGTCTGTGGCTTGATTAAAATGCTGCTTAATTTAGAACAATATATTTTATTCCAGGTGAACACACAGTACGTTATTTGTTCACGAGATACCGTTTTAATTGGGATGCTCTCAAATACAGCTTTTACAGTACGTTCAATATCGTCATACATGCACTGGGTAAGTTTTTCATAAAAATAAGTTTTTTTTTGGGGCCAGAAACTGCTTGAGTGGCGTCCACGCACCGGAAGACAAGCTGTCGGTAGGCCTCCGACAAGGTGGAGTGATGACCTGGTGAAGGTCGCGGGAATCCGGTGGAAACGAACGGCACAGGACCGGTCTAAATGGCTAGCCTTGGGGGAGGCCTATGTTCAGCAGTGGACGTCTTTCGGCTGAAATGATGATGATGATGATGAAGTTTTTTTTTTACATTTATTGATTTACAAGCGGTAATAATAGTTACATAACAATAACTTAAATCTAAAAAACAGGCCCTTGGGGCATTGTACCGAGGATGCTGGCGGCATTTCCTCGCTGTATCGCAATGACGTTGTGCGAGGAAATCGGTAGCTCTTCGGTCACCAGTTACGTCATAAGTAATTAGTTTTAACAGAGTAGGTATATTGAAATTCAATAATATTCGTATAAAGGAAAATGCCTCTCGAACCCTTATCAATCTTGAACGAAATACGACTAAAAACAAGGAAATTCAAAATGGCGACTACTGTTTAGGGTTCCGTAAACAAAATGGAGAAAAAGAACCCTTATACTTTCATAACAACCATAATCAATCTTTTATTTGCTTTAAATCGCATAAATGAATGCAAATACAGTCATGTCTGTCCGTCCGTCCGTATGTCACAGCCGATTTACTCGGAGACTATTATAAGTACATTTATGTTTGGCAGGAAGGTGAAGGTTATGAACCACTACATAATGATGTGAAATTACAAAAAAATATATTACATTAGGGTATCTCTGAAGTAATATTTTTTCTATTGAGGTTTCTTAAAAAAACTTCAATTTAGGTCAGCCGTTGGTGACAAAAACTGGTTCGAATGGCATGTTTTTTTTTGTCATCACGCCTATTATTGCAGGTTGTTTGATCTCCATAAGCCTGTTCAGCCGCTACCTGAAATGGCACGACTCCATCCTGGGCATCATCTCCAATTGCAGCAAGCTGGTCGGTGCTATCGCCATTGCCCGGGCTACTACATCTTTGGATATGTATCTTGGTAATTTAACTATTTATTTATGGCCGAAGGCAGGATATTGCGTCCAATATTTTTGCGAAGGTACTGCCGCAGTAACTGAACGCCACTCTAGCCGAGCCGTGCCACGTGACTTCCAATTTAGAGGTCGCGTGTTCAAATCATGGCTCGTGCCATTGAGTTTTAAAAAAAGTGGTTTTCTGTAAAGGCTGTTTACGGATAACATCATAAAAAACATTAATGAAAAATTGCATTTTCCGGGCGCTTACGTGTTTTACTCTTTGAGGTGAGAAACCGGTTTGACCGTCAACTGTTTAGGTATAACTTGAAATCATTCAGTTGGCCGAGTTGCATAAAATTAATTCGTTCAAAAAGCTATTTTACCGTTCGAACAATAAGGTTCATAATCCAATAACATTTTTATAGAAATTCGCTTAACAAGGCTCAGGTTAGTCATACATTACGTCACAGTTTTTCGTGTTGGCATCCGTTCATCAATTTATAAGATGTTATCACATCAGAAACTTATATAGAAATATAATCCGAACAAGGTCTAGCTTCCTCTCTGGATTGAAAGGCCAGATTTAAGTAGCTTTTGTAAAACTAGTTCCTTCGCCAAATCTTTGGATTAATAATCTGTGAAAGCGGACCCCGGCCTCATTAGGGCACGACATGAATGCCGTAGTGAAACGTTATATCTATTTGTGTTTTGTAATTAATACCCAATTTCCGCGCTATTGCTATATTCAGTTACCGTTCGGATTCCTTTCTAAAATTTAGTAAAATTTTCCGATAAACAGAGATACGAATCTCTGTTTATCGGAAAATTTTACCAGTTCCTTTTTGACACCTCACAACACCCATATAACATAAATCCGCATTACAAATCGAAAAAATGAATAAAATCATGCATTGATATTCGAGTTTCATGAGTAGTTAGAAAGTTAATACGCGTTTTAGAGGAGCAATCAAATGAATGTATATTTTTTCTATCACTGATGTGTAGTCATTTATGATAATAATTCACCATGAAAACAGTTACGTACTATATCGATTTGAAAAATTATACACCATTCATTAATAGTCGTTAATTAAGACAATCGATTCCTCTTACCCTCATCACTACAAACGCCAATTGATAACTGTCAAAAAGGAGGTGGTAAAAAATTCCGACACTGATGTTGATTTAATCCGCTATCGCTGTCTTACTCCTTTCTGTGGAGTTAAAATAACAGTTAAACATCGATAATCAATGACTACATCTTAAACACTCTTTTCAGCCGTGGTCATAGAGACTTTTAACGCCACTTCTTTCACCGCAATGAGATCAATCTCGTCCAAACTAGTCACAAGTGATGAATTAGGTACGTATTTTTCCGCTGACACTTTGTTCAATTTTGGAGAGCGTGATAGTGTGAGCTGTCCATATAATACAAACCAAAGGTAAGTAAGTAAAGACACACACTGTGTAGAATACATTTTTAGAATTAAATATGTCGAATTATACTGAGCCTAACATGTCCCACTGCTGGGACAAGGCCTTCCCCCTCTTTTTTCATTACTCGCAGTAGTCGGATCGTCGAAGAGATAACAAATAATTTACTGTAAAAATTTCAGGTAAAATGACATCAGTTTTTAACCTTACGGAGATACTTTCGTCCATGGTGTTTGGACCTATTTACTCCTGGCTGTACCGAGAGACGCTTGCAGTAGACGCCGGGGTTATATACTACGTTAGTACGGCGCTGACTATCCTGCCTATTCTTGTCTTTGTGTAAGTAAGGGTACTGATGCATTTGTTGTTGAACGCTGCGCTTGCGGCGTCCAACTCTGACACAACGCGTACACTTAGGCATTCCCGCCGGCGGGGACGTCCACCGCGCGATCGCGACAACAGTGACACATATAGTCCCTATTCGTCCCGGTACCGCCGCACACCGGGTAGAGTCAGTCCGACCCAGGTTGGGCCCAGCTGAGTTTCTTGCTGGACTCTTCTCAGCTAGGCTAGGTTTAGTGAACCAGCGACAAAACTCCCAGTACCTCGATTCCACTTACACCTCAGATTCGGTTGAAACCGCTCAACCAATCTCACTGGAGCGCAAACTCTTAGAGTATTCCAGTGTTCCAAACCACACGCGTGGTCGTGCCGGAGGTTTTCCCCTGGTTTTTCCCTAGGCTACTCTCCAACCGCGCACTCCTATCGCTTTATTAGGCCCGGCCTATAAAGCCACAGTCAGGTTCAAAAAAAAAGGCTTTGGTTGGCACGGTGTCAGTAAGCTGTCAGTGTCAACTGTCATTCGAACCATATTTACTGCGTCCCTACATTTAAATGAGCGCTAATTGAAGCGGGATGCGCAGAAGCGGAACTGGACGAATGCAGTAAATCTAAAACTCTTGTTGCTTTTAAAACACGACTCTAAGAACATTATTTGTCTCTCCCCTAGGCTAGGTACGCATTAAGCGGCTAGCCGCATTGCGGCCAGCCGTGCGGCTAACCGTAACCAAATACCCGGTTTTTGGTTTCTACTGAAACTATTTGGCTAATGCATTGAAACCTGGTTAAGTGAGACATCAAGGGACCTGAAAATTTGTCTCATTTATAGTCTGTCTCGGATATCAAGGTATAAATAAATATCTGTCTCATTTATAGAGGGTTCCATTAATAAAGGTCCATTAAGAATACAGGTAATTTCAGTTATAGAGGTGCGATTATGAAATAAAATAACGTATGCATTATGTAAACATTCATCGCGTGTCTTCCCACTTTCATAAACGGATAATAACTTCAGTTTTTCACGTACTGATAACGATTTGAGCCTTGGTTTCAGCATTTTTCAAATAAATATCCGTATTATAATAAAGCGAAACTAAAACTGAATGTCATTGAGGCTTAAAATTAGTTAAGTGCTGAATTGGCGGGTAGAATAAGAATAAGTAAGTAAACAAAAATAAAAGAATGTTATCTCAGTAACAGAGGTTAATGTATATAAAATTCATTCGTTGTCTCAGTTATAGAGGTAACTATGATGATAAAATCGATAAAACGAATCCCAGATATAGAGGTTTGCTTCGACCCACTAACAGAGGTAATTCATTGCCAAAGTATTGGGACCTCAACATGAGTTCCAGTTATGGAGGTTTCTCACTTATCCATGTCACACTTAGCCAATGTATTATATTGTATTTATGTTTGTATGTATGTTTATTATTATTTATTATTGGTTAAGTGCCCACATGTTATTTACTTAAAATCCATACTTTGGTTTGCCACCTACTCAATTAGATTTTTATATATCTAATGATAATGATGCATTGTCTCCGCTATCCAAAGGTTGTTTGGGAGAGATCGCTCTTTAGCGCCCGTTGTGTACCTGTACTTTAAGCCTCATGTATGTATACTATGTTATTTTTTGAGGTGTGCAATAAAGAGTGTTGCGTATTGTATTTTACTGCATCCACACCGGGCCTTAGAACAATATACTACTACAGTACAAATGTAATACTGTCAGTAAACTGATAAGAGAGGAAATTTGGACGGTATCAGTAAGGGCTCGGTAAAGTAGAAAAATAAGCAAAACGCCGTACAGGTAAATTTACTTTAAGTATGATAATATATGCTCTTATCCCATTGTATATTCTACTAGACATTCATACAAAACTGACTAAAAATCGTATGTTTGTAAAAGAAACTCTATTACATTAGTGTTACAGTAGAATATCCAATTGAATTACAGCAGCATTACACCATTATAACAGTGTAAACTCAAATTAATCGTACTAGGTGTCGTGCGTGCTGAGTTTCCTATGAAAACGCGTCTTTTTTAAATTTACAGATTAGTAGTATTACTTATTAATTTATTTTAGGAGAAACAAACAGAAGTAAATGCACAAAAAAAAACATGAAAGTACCAGTACTTAGTTGCTAAACATGCATTTACCCCCTTGAAACTTCCCACTGAATTATAAATATTAAGAATGTATAGGTACACTAGGCTACACTTTACCTAGCTCCACATACACCTTTAGATTTGGCCACTAAAGTTCTGTGGCTAACATTTTTACCACTTGATATTGAAATTGTCTATTATTCATATTAAATATATCAACCAAAACAAAGCATTAGTTATACATGTTGCGCAAACGGCGTAAAGGAGCGCGGACTCCGTTGCTGGAGGCCACTGGAATGGCGTAAAGGAGCGCGGACTCCGGCGTTGCTGGAGGCCACTGGAACGGTGTAAAGGAGTGCGGACTCCGGCGTTGCTGGAGGCTACTGGAATGGTGTAAAGGAGCGCGGACTCCGGCGTTGCTGGAGGCCATTGGAACGGCGAACAAGGCGGCTTTGCCAGAGGTGCAGCGAGACGGCACTCGGATTTATGTATAGAACCCACCATTGTGCGTAGCACACGTGGTTGACCGATTTTTGTTTATCTTCAATGATTGTTAGTGTAACATATTATCTTAATAAGGAACTTGATAAGAGATAGTAATGTAAGATAGATCAATATAGTTCTTAAGGTATATATTCTTTATTTTTTTCAGGTGGTTTTACATCCAGCACAAAAAGGACCTACGAAAGGAAATTAAGAAGAAATCAAAAGAAACCGAAATTAACATTCAATCATTATAATTCCAAATTTAAAAAAAATGTAATAAATACTGAAGTACAATGGCTCTTTTTGATAGGTTCTCACAGAACACATACAACACCTTTTTTTTATTTGAGTAACCTTACTCACATAAAAAAAGTTAGTTATTCCAATGCCTTTACCATGAATTGCATGCTAGCAACTGCGTAAACAATTTAGTATGCCGATTCTTAGTTCTATTGCGTAACCGCCATACAAATTTTTACACAGTCGCTAGCGAGAACGGTCATGTAAACTCATGGTAAAGGCACAGTCCAGTTTTTTTACTTTATATTGTTAGGTTAAACATTGAATAAATGTCACTCTGTTTTGAACTTAGAAGTTTTATTAGGTTATGTGGCCTAACGCTACAATTTTTGCGCGCCTCATTATTGACTCAATTAAAACGCCACCGATATTTTGCACTATCCCTTCACTTTCCACGGTTCCTCTTCTAGTTCTCCGATCAATACTCCACTTCAATACCGGGAACTGGTCCGCTTATAGACCTCTCCGATTATCGTCTAGGATATATAATTATAAACTCACGATATGTTATTGTTTAAATATTTAAAAACTTCCTACTAAGTATGATATTTCAATGGGTACTCGCTTCGTAGCGAAATTCCTTTGACATCACCCGCGTGTGACAGTAATTAGTAAGTCTTAATTCTTTATTAGCAGAAAAGTTAAAAACAGTGGTGTTTATTTCTGGATTTCACGTTATCTGTTTTTTTTCTATAAAATCATAAAGATAACGACTCGTAGTTTCGGTAGTGTCAATTTATTAAGCTACTTCTACATGATTTTGTACCAGCTCGCAGTCTACATACCTACAAGTTAATTAATTTAAAATGCACAGTATACACAATTGGGTGGATTCGCGCGTTTCAACCGCCACATTGGACACGTTTTTGACGAATTGGCTGTAGAATTTACTGGCATTTCTGAATCAGTTAGTTGGTAGCGGTCCCATACTTCTACCAAATAACTGAAAACGGCATTCAAATGTTGGTCCAATTCGACAAAATAGTGACCGCAAAAATGATTTGGAACAAACGCCCAAATAATGACTCGGATATAGATAATTTTATGTATGTATAGGACACATAAAACTTATAACACCCTCTTTTGCGTTGCGCATCGGAGGTTAAATATCAGAAAGATGAGTGCGTAGGTGAATTTAAGAACGGGCGTTAGGACAAAATAAATCAACTGTCATTTTTTCCTACAGAATATTACATAACAGTTGATTTGATGACATATTCATATGATTATTTGGTAGTATCCCAACGGTGCGTAAAGGTGTCCTCCCAGCTATACCATTGCTCCTGAGCAATCGCAGGGCATGAATATTAATAGTGTGGACGAAATTAGTCCACAAATACATAATATAATGAGATTACGATAAAACCCAGTGAGAGAGTTCATTGACCGCATCGAACAAATGGCTACGTTGTATTCTAAAATTAATGTAATAAGTGGTGACCGTAATCTTTATGCAATAATCATCATAACCATCATTATCTACGATACAGATTTCGAAATAATATAAGTCATTCATTCAATCATGGCTACGACCGCCACCGCTACCGCTACTGCTTGGGGAGGAGCATCAAAGACTGCTATACTTGTACTCGAAAGAGCCCAACGTGCAGTGCTCAAGGTTATAACATTCAAAGAATTCCGGCATTCAACAACTACACTCTATCAGGATACCTTAGTACTAACAGTAAGACAGTTTTTTACAAAAATCTTTTAACCAAACATCACAGTAAATGTATTCCTGAATTTTCTTCCGAGAGAAGAAGGAGGAATATGACTTCGTTTCTATTCCATCAAATAAAACCAAAATTCTTTAAAAGTTCATAGATGTTCTAGGTCCCATTTTATACAACAAAATAAGTAAAGATATCAAATTACGAACACTTAATTTACATTCGTTTAAAAAGTCACTGCAAGATTATTTACAAAAAAATAATTATGAAAACATAGAACAGCTACTAAAAATATTGGTGTAAAACATAAACACACGCTATGCGTGCTACAGACGTAATCATATTTAAAATATAAGAATTGTCTTTATGCTAACTTTTTGCATATACTACTTGTTTACTTCTAAGCCCAGTCGAGAAAGCAAAACCTCGAAGTGATAACTTTGATAAAATTTGGTACAAATATCATTAATGAACATTCTTGCCAGCCTTGTTTTCGTCTCCCAAAAGTCCCCAGGCCAGAACCTTCTAGAACCGCCGCTAACTTCGAAAATGTACTCCATCTGGATATATTCACATTTTCTGCAAAATCTACGTACTCTATTAAAATATGGTCAAATGCAACATTGAATCTCAGTAAATTCTGCACTAACTTGTACTACAGATTCAGATTTATTTCATGATATAAATTGCAGTGCATCAAAATTATCAGAATTTACATCACGATCGTCAAAAATAATATAAAAATATTCAAACAAATGCAATACATTTCAAATAAATGCATAACTGTGTGTGTGATGGGATGTGTGTGTGTGTGTGTCTTCGTGGAGTAAAATGCATCCATATGTAAGGTCTTTCATTAATCGTCTTTCCAGGGGAGAATATCTGTATTTGAAGCTTGCAAGAATTTCAAATCTACTTAGATTAACACAATAGGATTATGAGCTATGTTAAAATTGACATTTTACCCAACCACGGGTAAGAAGGGTAATGGTTTAAATAGATCGTTAAGTACTGATAATTTGCTGCGATCTCCAAGTCAAGCTGCTTGATGGATTCCAACGATTGAAGTGGTGCTAGATTTTTCCTAATTCTGCCTACGTGTTTGTGCATATTGAGTTTAAGAAAATTCAACATAACGTGCGTGAGAGGGCGTCAAGTCTGAAATCATACCTTTACTTCTGGCACTTACATTATCCGGTGGATTTCAATAAACGTGACAACAGTAGATAGCCCAGGACCGCGCCACTTTAAATGTCAAGAAGATAATTAGGACTAGAACCTAACCTCAACCGACCCATACCATGCCTATGCCTACATATGCAATCTGATAATCCTGCATGATATACAATGTTTATATAAACTAATTTTATAGCAAGGGCCGTAACTACCTAACTGGAGACCGTATAAATACTCCGTGTAAACAGTATTATTTAACTATCATATAAAATGATGATAACAAGTCACTTACAGAGTGCGCCAATTATGTGACGAGCATAATGAATAACTGTACAATGGACACTAATAACACACATTGGATCTGTTTATAAACGTGCATTCATCGGTACAATGACGCGACATGAAAGGCAGTCTTACTGTGTAGCGCACATACAAGCAGTAAATAGAGAAAGAAGAGCAAAGTTTAATTATATAGAATACGTCGAAACATGGACACAGAGTACAAATTTAATTTCGAGATACTTTCAAGTTGGGAAACTTTACAGATAAATTTGGAACATGCTATATATAAATGTAAAATAGGAATTATCTGGATACAAACAAAATTTCCGAAACATCATTAGAGCAAATGTGTTTGAAGTTGCAGCATCGTTCGATACTGCGTTAAGAACGATGAGTGACCAGAAGACTAATGTGGAAGAAAAGCCTTTAAATGACAATAAAAATGAATTCAAAACAAAATCGTTTTTTGAAAAAATATGTTACATCAAAGATAATGTAACTGTTGAACCAATATTTGCCGGAATGGTTATAGGATCTATACTTTCTAGAATTGCGATGCAAAATCTGAATTTAGACAAGACATGCAGAGTGAAGTATGATTACGGTGACGTTGTTTGCGATGCACTGATCGAAAGGAAAGGTAATCATACCGAGGCAGAAGCCGAAATACAGAAAATTATATCTCAAATCGAGACATGGAGAAGTATTATACAGACGGCCGTACCTACTCTACTTGTGATGTTTATGGGAGCCTGGAGCGATAGAACAGGGAACAGAAAGTTTTGCATTCTCCTACCAGTGGCCGGGGAGTTTTTTGTTTGCGCCAGCAATGTTCTCAGCACGTATTTTTTCTATGAGATTCCTGTTGAAGTAACGATGTTTTTAGAATCTATATTTCCTGCTATTACCGGTGGCGGGGTCATGTTGTATCTTGGAGTGTTCAGTTACATCAGTGATATTACGACACCAGAAAGCAGGACTTTTCGGGTAGGTTTAGCTAACCTTTGTATGACAGCTGGTGTTCCCATTGGCACGTCTTTGAGTGGATTCTTGCTGAAGTTTGGGGGATATTATGGAGTATTTTTCACATCAGGAATGTTACAATTGGCCACGTTTGTATATGCATGCATATTTTTGAAGAATAATACGAAACCTAATAACGATGAAAATGAGAAGGTAAGCAGGAACATTTTCGTTTTTAGTGTATATTTGGAGATTACAGAAAAATAATTTAATAAATTTAATAATTACTACTATGCATGGTACGACGATATAGATGACATGGAAGAAAGATAGAGATACTCACTTGCCGTCAAATAGTCACCACACTAAAACACAACCCCTAGGAATATTTTGGAATATTATTCTTGCTTAACTTCCTCGCAAACCATTTTTCTACACAACACTTGTACTACACAGATTCATATTCAGATTATTTATTTCTCAGGAGTCATATGGCATATACATACATACTGAGATCGTCCAGGCATAATTATATTGGCAACTACAGTTTTTTTCAATAGCTTTTATTCTGAAGGTGATAATTTAATTTACAGAAGGACCCTTTAACGACGAAATACCTTATCACTATGCAAAAGGAAACAGCAGCAGTCATAACCAGGAAACGTGAAAGCAATAACAGACTGAAGATCATTTTGACACTAATTGTTGTAGCGATGGCTTATGGTCCAAACCATGGTAAGAAATATATACTATTTGTCCATAGGCAAAAAGTTTGACCACAGGAGTTCAAGTAAATAAGTCGTTTTCATGACAGATCATCGACAACCTAGCGTAAGTTTTATACATTACTTCATCAACTAGTTGGCCCCTATTTCGTCATCCTGTGTCAGCTGATCAGGGCCCAGATATTTACTTGCATGGCCATTAGCGATAATGCATGTCACATGGACGTAAGGATACTTTTTATCAAGCCAATAATCGCTTAAGGGGGGTAGAAGTTTGTATAGAAGAGCGATAACTAGGTAAGCAACCGATATAAAAGAAAACAATACAATTTTAATGTGATGAATAAGTTCTAGGCGGACAGAGTCGTGGCCAAAAGCTAGTAAACTTTTAAACGAAGTCGAGCTACCTATAATGGAAATTTAACCCATAGTTTGGTATAGCTAATATTAAGTATACTCACAGATTTCAATTGGATTACAATACAACAAAAAAAAGTCAGTAAGATGGTAGGTACATTTGTCAGTAAAATATACTTCATGTAAAATGAACGAAGGACGAAGCACGAAGGTAGAAAATTGTTTTTACTGACCACATCAACGCTCGTGTGGTAAAGCAAGGCCACTCGTCACAATCGGAACACAATGTTACAGGAAGTAGCAAATCATAGTCTATAAATGAGGAAGCGAATAAATAGATGCTGTTGTTTTTCATAACAATTTGTTATAAACACCGCAAGAGAAATATTACTAACTGTTCGAGGTATTATTCACTGCATTTTCAGTGGGTTAGATTACAGTTTTTTTTTTAATTAAATGCATAGTTAAAGACTGAAGATAAAGGAAAGATCATATTTTAGCTAATACTCATTGCAATAAAGAGGAACCTATATGCAGCAGATTTGATGCCAAAAGGCATTCATCATCAGTCAAGCTTAGGGTTAAGAAGATAAGTTGAAGATAAGTCATCTTAGTTAGTGCAAAATACTTTTTTAGTAATTTTAGAGTTGATTATTTTCTTAATGTTTGATAGGAAACGAAATCCATTTTCTTCGTGAAATAAAATATTCGTGTTCATCATACAAATAAATGTTCTGACCGGGATTCGAACCCGGGACCTCCAGTGTCGAAGGCAGGGCACTACCAACTAGGCTAAACACCGCACTTTATACTTGACGTCATTCTAGTTTTCATAGAGTTCATTACGATTTTGAAACACTTATGACTTGAGACAACAAAGTAGAATATGTGTATCAAATTTCTCTGACTTAATACTAGCCCTGGTTCTTATTAATATTTTCCGCTTACTGAACGCCTAGTATAGTAAAACTTCAGGTTTACAAGTAGATACATTAAGGCCGGGTTTTATAAAAATCCGTTAGACCAAATGTTACATCAAATTTTAGTAACTCAGTACATTTTTTGACATAACAAACGGAGATAAGGTCGAACGGATCTTTATAAAACTGAGCCTAAGCCGATTGAACAGTAAACTCGCGTGTAACAATAAATATAATAATTCCACAGGTGAAGCGAAGGTGCTATACTTATTTCTGCGTTACCGTCTTAACTGGAATGCTGTGAAGTACAGCATTTATTCTACATACAGCATCATTACACATTCCTTAGGTAAGGATGATAAAATATTTTGAGTTTTAAGTTAAGGCCGTGCAACGAGAAATATCGCGTTCTTTGAAACGCTGTTCCGCCCAGGCGAAAAAACATTAAGGATTGAATTTCAAATATAAAATATGATTCTAGTCAAGTATACTGTATTTAATATATGACTGTATTTCTGACAATAGCCGAAACATGATTGCATAAATTTCTAGACAGAAAAAAAATCCAAACTAAAAAAATACAAACTCGAGTCCTTATTTTCCTTTTTTTACTCAACCTACTAAACCAATGCATTATTAAACGACAAAATTAAGTTAAAATGATGGTATTGAAATTGTATAAACTCTGTCAAGAGGAAATTTAATAAAATCGCACACAGTCATATTTATCGAGATTTGTCTAAAAAAGCGATTGCTGAAGAGTGTATCTCTTTCATGGGGGACGAGGCTGACCGAATCGAGGCACCCCCTTAAAATTACGATTTGAAACGGGATATTTACCATAAATCGTAATTCTAATGTAAATGACCATGTAAGTTTGAAATCTTATACCCCCTTAAAAGCTGACCTGAAAATTTTGTTCTCGACAAATTCTTCAGCGCTATTGTATATTCAATAAGCGTGTAGTCGCTTGCTCTGACTTGGTAAAATCTGCTCTGTCTCAAGCTTTGTAATTTATATTATCCGTATTAGTTTAATGAAACTAATTCCATTTCCTAAATCTTATCTGGAAGAGACCGCTCGCTCCTTAGTGCTAAGGCCGAAGGTCAACCATTATAGTTACAGATTAAGTTCCTTATGTCATTGTGTTTTGTACTCAATAAAGAATATGTGTATTGTAATACTTTTCAGGAGCGTTGTTCTCTATTAGTGTATTCAGTAAACGGTGGGGTTGGGACGATTCCGTGCTCTGCCTCATCTCTATCGTCAGCAAATTGATCGGCTCCATCTGCATCGCATTCGTCGCCACAGATTTCCAAATGTTCATGAGTAAGATTAACCTTTGACGTCAAACGTTTATATTTTTTCTATTTTTTTATATAACATTTTTGATATATTTGATATAATAGTGATTGTACGGCTATCCTGGTAGCAGGCTCAAGCAAGGTACCGCTCTTATGGACACTGGCATTTCAACGGTGTAAAAAGAACTTAGTTAGAGGCTCTTGGAGCTCATGTTTCAGGGAACTGGGTACAATATAAAGCCACAATTTTCTAGAAACATTTCTTCTTTAAATAGTAAATCTAAGCATATCAAAAAATAAGGCTATTTTCTATTTAAAGTTCATAACTGATATTAAATTAAGAAAGTAATAGGATTTAGATGGTATTAGTAATACTTTTTTGGGATGAAATTAATCAAAATAGAGATATCTAAAAATTTTGTTCACTTTATGAAACAATGATCCGTTGTCCGCCAGGACGTTATGAGAATCATAAGTATCATAACCCTTCCTTTTGGCTCTGCCGCAGTCGGGTAAAAAGATAACTCAATGCAACTAGTAGAACCTGCTGGCTATAAATATCCCGTAATAAACTAAAACACACGACGTTCTAAGGCTCGATTTTATAAAGATCCGTTAGACCTTATGGTTTCGGTTTGTTATGTCAAAAAATGTACTGAGTTACTGAAATTTGATCTGACATTTGGTCTAACGGATCTTTATAAAACCCGGCCTAAATAGTTCTAATGGCGCAATTAAGATAACTAACCAATGTATTTTTACTTTATTTCAGTTCCATTGATTGAAATACTGAACGCGACGACGTTTACATCATTAAGATCCATGGCTTCAAAATTAGTTCCTAGTCAAGAAATGGGTATGTATTTTACACACGATTGAACTACACTTTTACACCATTTCCCAACAACAACACTGATAACAAGGGAATTTGGTCAATTTAGAGCGTCATGTACCGACCTTAAACAAAAGGAGTAAATAAATAAAGATAACGTGATAACTTTGATGTAACATTTGTTATTGACATTTTACGACGTAGAATTAGAGCCTTTAAAACAGTTGTTTTAAAACAGTTGTTTATAACGATCGATTGAGCCTGTTAAATAACTCGTTTATGCTTATTCAAGAAAGAATGTTTGCTTAGATGCATATATACGGTCGAAAAAAATTGCTGTTACATAGGGTGGTACATTCAATCGACTAATCTAAATGTATGATCACCAGATTATTTGTGCACGGACAAAGTTGTTCCCATAATAAAAGTGGTTCAGAATCATTGATAGAATCGTATTTTTATATTTTTGTTCACGACTTATGTGTCACTCTGTAATCTGTATAGACTGATGATTATGGTGGAGTATACAAGGTGACATTATTTCTAGGCAAAATGAATTCCCTCTTCAGTCTAGTGGAAACGCTCGCGGCGCTGGCGTTCGACC
This sequence comes from Epiblema foenella, assembly GCA_963556455.1. Classification (NCBI taxonomy): domain Eukaryota; kingdom Metazoa; phylum Arthropoda; class Insecta; order Lepidoptera; family Tortricidae; genus Epiblema; species Epiblema foenella. Next base: position 5,937,470 of record OY747105.1, read on the forward strand.
CAACCTACACGTCTCTTTACGGATCCACCATGAAGACATTTACAGGCGCTGTGTTCCTCTACAGCGCGTGTAATACTCTTCCTGCTATATGGATATTAATGTAAGTTTGTAGTTTATTAGATTAACAAGAGATGGAGCTGCCGGTGAGTTATATGGCGCTAACGAAGTATCGATGTCACGACTTGTATATTCGTAACTCTCGTAACTATAATGCACTCATCGATTTAAAATACTCGGGTATTCTAAATCGATTTAACTCTCACCATACTCCCAATCGGCAACTGTACACATTAAAAGCAAAAATTGGCTCTGTTACTATCGTATAGAAAACACATTAAAAGTATATAGAAAACACATTAAATTTTTTTATTAAAAGTATATTAAATCCTCTTTCATGTATTCAGGAACCATTGCGTTGTGTAAGTGTAGTGAGGTCGAGCGTGAGCCCGTTGAAGTCTTTTGAGCACGAGCCTGTATCGTTATGGGCGGTGATGGCCTTAACGATACGGTTTTTGATGCTGTTATGGCCATCTCCGCCCCGGACCGGCGCGATATTGTAAAGTTGGTCCTTAGACCTACATTTTTTGAGCACATAAAAGAGGATTTACTGTATGGGTGTAGATAAAGATTCATACAAGTACACAATGATACTTTACAATAACAATAATAACATTTTATGCTTAAATTTAGAATAAAGGAAAAATTGAAAAATTTAGGAACCTGCGACCTCCCGGCACTCGCGGCCAGTCGCTCTAGCCAACTGAGCTATAGGTGCAATCACCACCCAGTCCCAAACTCATCAACCGTTCCTTCGTATTAAGCAGTACCGCTGCTAAAAAAAATTAGGCTTAATTCTAAAATCTTACATAACTAACAACATATGGAACAAGTACAATTATAACAACACAAAAGACAAAAATGGATTTCAAAGTACAACATAAAATCCGAGCGCTCAAAACGCCCCAAAAGCTCCCATACTACGAGCCCCAATGCAAATGAGTACGTCTGGTAGGAAAAAAATGTACTAAACTAACGTTAACCTAAAAATTCTGGGGGACGAAGGTGTTTGGAAGAATTAGCAATATAAAAACAGTATAAGTTATAAATCGTATTTTATTTATTCAATGAAAAAAAAAACGAACTTTCCTTGGTAATAAAAAAAACATTGTTTCACCAATTGTACTAAAATGCAAAAAAGTTCGTCTTTAGTGTTACCGACGCAGATTAGAACGTCTACCACTTGGTGGCGTCTCCTTTTGCATCTAAAACGGCTTTAATTCTGAGCGGCATTGTATCTACCAGCTGTCGACACTCTTCCGGGGTTGTTTCATTCCAAACACAGGTAAGTTTCTCTTTAAGATCAGCTTTTTTTTATTTCATTTTCCACCACAACGTTTCTATGGGAGACAAGTCCGGGCTGCTGGATGGCCACGACATGGTAGGTATTTTTTTCTTTTTCAGCCACGCCATCGTTGCTTTAGCGGTATGGCATGAGGCACCATCTTGTTGAAAAGTATACGCATTTTTATACTTTAACTTACGTATAGACGGCAGCAAACTCTCTTGTAAGATGCTTTTGTATTTTTCGGCATTGACGGTTCCATCTATAAATTGCAGACAGCCGACACCCTGTGCCGACATGCAGCCCCAAATCATTAAGGAAGCTGGAAACTTTACCTTACGCTTAAGACAATCTTTTTGAAATGCCTCTCCTTTTTCGCGAATGACTTTACTTCGTTCATCGCCTACTGTGACTTCAAATTTAGATTCGTCACTCCATATAATTTTACGCCACTGATCGACGGTCCAATTTCTGTACTTTTTGGCGAATTTCAACCTGTTAGTTTTCTGCCGTTGTGTAAGTAACGGTTTCTCTTTAGCAGTGTAAAAACCGTAGCCCATCCTCTTCATCACTCTCTTGCAAGTATCCACTGAAATGTTTTTTTTAATTGCGTCACGCCATAGTACCGTAAGTTCTCCAGCTCTTGCACGACGATTTTTCTTGATGATCTTCCTCAGAATCCTGTTTTCTGCTTTAGTAGTAATTCGTGGGCGGCCGGATTTCTTTAAACAAGAAATTTTGTCGTGTTTTCGATGATGCTCGATGATAGTTTGGATTGTAGACCTTGGCATAGAAAGGTCCTTGGCAATTTGGTACGTAGATTTGCCTTTATTGTTACTGGAGATTATAATTTTCCGCACTTCTTCAGTCACTGGCTTACCTCGTGCCATCTCGATAGAAAAACGATTTGGAGTAATAAAAAATTAGGCTGAATTTGCCCTTTTATATAGTGGTTTGTCATTTTACATGACAGAGAATATTCCGTATTCAATTTGAAAATAATATTTTATATTACGAACCCTGGTAAACAGGTTTTATTTTAAATAGACGACCTATTTTGCCTTAAATATGAAGCAGACGTAATTATTTGCGTGTGAGATGTAATATTTATAATTAAATTATTTTAAAATAAATAACGAGATGTACACTTTGTACAACTCAAAACTAAGCTAGCTTTAGTGACATTGCGTCTAGTGTATTCCATTAATCATCAAAGTCGATTCGGGTAGAAATACTAGTTTTTGAAAAAAAATACGCATGCAGAATTGCGACTAGACGAGCTATTTTGCATTGGGGCTCGTAATAAGGTTAATTAAGGTTCCCAATTGAGAATAATATGTAATGTCATATACTATGCCCCCGTGCTAGCATTGTATGGAATAACGAGTGATTTACTATTTTGGTCGTGAAATATTGCGTTTAGGTACATTGTTGTCATACAATTTTTGATGACGGTTTTTAGTCAATAAAAAAAATTGCAATATTTTTCGAAGCTTTCAAGTGTCATATATTTTAAAGATTTTGAGCATATTTTTTGTGACATAATTTGATGGTCTACTGTTTTGTATATGTATGTATGTAAGCACTTTATTGTACACAATAACAGGTTAAAACAATATACATGTCACATAAGATTAGAGTACAAAGGCGAACTTATACCTATGAGGGGTTGTTTTATAGTGACATCTTACTATTCTTCCACATGCATATTCTCTATTAAGATTACGGTACATATTTACGAGAAGATTCATTCGATATGCTAAGGCTCGGTTTTATAAAGGTCCGTTAGACCTTATGTCGGTTTGTTATGTCAAAAAATGTACTGAGTTACTGTGGTCTAACGGATCTTTATAAAACCCGGCCTTAAGGACTTGGCTTAGTTTACTTTAGTAACTTAATCATCATCTTCATTAGCCTTTAACATTTATAGTAGATGATATAAGTTAGGATCATTAAGATCATACAGAGAAGTAGGTAATAGAAAAGATCAAAGACCATGATATAATATTCGAGCTCAATACACAATTAAATGCCCTTCCAGGGGTCGGGCCCTATCAAATAGGATAAAGAGTCGTTAGTTCAGCATTTATGGTCCAATCAAACCTTTAGAACAAAAAAGAAAACTACATAAATATAAGTACATTTTTGCTGAGGCATGGAAAGTAAGAGGTTACCTGACGAGGCAGTTGGCAGGTCGAGGCCTGCAAAGAGACAAAGTCAGGCAACCCCGGTTTTCACCAAGGTAAATGTGCTTTTCTTAAACAATGTGATATAACCTTTTTATTAAGTAAACAACTGGAAGCCGAAGGCATAAATGTACCAAAATACTTATTATAGTTAAGTTATAGTGTTGTTTCCTTTTTTTCTTTTTATTTGTTTTTTAACTATTGTCATTAGTCGTGAGTTAGTGTATGTAAAAAAGGGGCGAACTGAAAACCAGCGCTGAGCAGCCGTACTGGCTGACACAGCACATGCTGAGTCCGCTCCTTTTGCCACATAGACATATATAATAAGGCATGTACCTATTTCTTTTTTTTGTAATTATCTGTGTTGTGTGGCAATAAATATTCTTCTTTCTTTCTTTCTTATATAAGAATGTGTATAAGCTCAAAGATATTGCTAATTACCTAACAACACGGTAATAATTGGAAACCTTAAGTTTTTTAGAGTAGTCCATATTATATTTTTTATTGTTAGTAGACTGATTATAGAGTTCAAAACTGTTGCCGCTTTTTTTCTACTAATTATCGTTTTTAAGAAATATTTATATATCTTATCTTTGACGTACCACGCGTTTGGAGACATTAATAGGATCGTGCCTTGGTCTGCCGCGAAAAAAACATCAGACAGCTGACAGATGTTAAATGTCGCAGTTTAATCTATGGTTTTGTACATTCATATTTCATAAAAATTATAATGGACCAGTCCAAAAAACTTAAGGTTACCAATTTTTATTTTGCCAAAGGCATTATTCTACAGCTTTGTTCATACATATATTTCATTTCATATTTACTTTGACATCATCTTTTACACTGAAACTTCGTTTTTAAAGCGTCTCAGCAAAAATGTACAATCGCCTGCGTTTGCGGTGCGGTGTTCCACTTTTGAACTCTACTACTATGTTATTAAATAAAATTAAATAAATAAATAAATATTAGAGGACAATCTTACACAAATCGAACTAGCCCCACAGTAAGCTCCAGAAGGCTTGTGTTATGGGTACTAGACGACGATATATTTAATAGATATAAATACTTAAATACATAGAAAACATCCAAGACTCAGAACCAAATATTCATGCTCATCACACAAATATTTGCCCTGACCGGGATTCGAACCCAGGACCGTCAGCTTCACAGGCAGGTGCACTACCCACCAGGCTAAACAGGTCGTCGTATTAAAAATAATAAAAATAAAGTTAAATTATTATTTTTACAGATGGCTCTTCAGGCAACATCGTCTAGACGTAACAGCACAAAAAGCTGAATCAAGAATACAGAAACTTGAAGTCATTTTTGTCACCGAGAAATCAGTTTGAATATAGGTGCCTGGTCCATCGTTTGCCAAAGTCAAATGGTGGATAGGTCTGATCATTTTCTATCTATTCATACCCTGAAAATATTTTTTTCTGTGATGTATTTTTTTTGATGAATCCTTTATGTTCACTCGTTTAATCTTGAATAAGCAGTAGAGCCTGCATTTTGTTAATTGCAATGTGTAATGTTGTACCGTTACGATTCAACCTATAGGATTATTCAAAAACATTTTATTAAAAATTCCGGGGATGTTCGAGAAATTATTTACAAGCTTCTCTCGGGCCTGCCCTGACTCAAATGCTCAGAATAATGCATTTTTGTTACCTTATGCATTTTTAAAATATAGTCGTAACTTTTGTTTAATATACATAGATGAACATTGCGTAACTTAAAATCAGAATATCAGATACATCAACATGGGACAAAGGTTAGATATCGCGGATAGCCTACCAGTCTTGGCCCTGCTTTATGGTCACAGGTTATCACGTGATAAACGACTACTAGATCGTCGTGCGACATATCACACGTTATAGTCGATCATAGGACCGCTAATCGTTTTGTCTCTTTGTATATACATATAACAACATATTTCTCTCGGTTTTTAGCCTAGGATGTACAAATCTATATATCTACATAGGACCGAGCGCGAATCAGAGATAAATGTAATTCCGGTAGAAAGCAAGGGACAAAAATATACCTCCTGCTAGTTGATCGCGTAACGTTTCAATCTTATGTGGTTTTTAGTACGGAAAATGACATTAAAATGTATGTACCTTATTCACACTGGAAAATATTACATAATCACCCTTTTGTTCAAACTATGAAGTTATTTGGATACTTTTATTTACAGTGTTTTAATTCCTAGTAACTACCTAATAAACATTACATAAAAATAATAGCCCTTTTGTTTAAACTTTTAAGTTATTTTCGTACTTTTATTTACAGCGTTTTAATTCCTACTAACTACCCAACAACAATTAAGTAATCACGTACAAACTCCATGGATGCTTACCAGATAATTTCTAAAACGACTCCTATTTCGCAGCTATTATACAGTACGAATGAAAAATCACACATGAATTTATATGCCTAGCGTTAAAACCGAAATTTGCATCAAAAAGCGGTCAACGAATTATTTTCGAATAACGAATTCTCACAAAATTGGATGGGGCATGCATGTCCAGGCCTCGAGGGATATTTTAAATGTGTATTTTAATAAAATCCTTGTGTTTATGTTTTTTTGATAATAAAACCACAATAAATATATGATTTTATATAAAGCGACGACAATGTCATAATCATCGTTGCTTGGTTAAGTTGAATTAAATCATCAGAAAATGTGTAGAAAATATCTTCTATACGATTTTATATTTTAAGAGTAGCTGCCAAGAGTTGAGTTGAGTGTTGTGTTGTTGTTGTTGTTTGTTGAGTTGTTGTCGTTGTTGCTAGTATGATAGGTTATATGGACATGTTTATTTATTTGATACTCTGTGGTCACCGAACTGTCAACATCAAATTATTATCAGCTGATATGAATTATTTTATTCTATTAGTAAATTTATAGTAATAACTGTTATTTCTTATATTAAATAAGTGTGCCCATGTCAAGGAACAATTAATAGTGTTCGTGCGAAATACTACTGAGCAACATCGCGTTACTGTTTATTTGAACCAGAAGCCGTCACCTTAACGGACAAAGTTTTGAAACCGGACTTAAACCAGGGGAGTAAATTGTTTTTATTTGCTATTACACACTTATTTTCACTGTTTATAATTTACTATCAACATATTACAATTCACAAATCGTATCTTTCAGTGTTTGTGGAGTTACTGAGCGACAATGAATAGCGCTGCTAACATGACATCCCGCAAAATCACTGCACGTCAACGCGACATGCAACTGAAGGAGACCCTGAAGGAACTGCAGGAATCTAAGGCCTTATGCGAGCAGTTGCTACAGGAAAGGGATGACAGTGAAGTGGAATTGCATAAGATACTCAAGAAGAACTCGGCAATGAAAAATGAGCTTGCCGAGTATGAAATAAAACTAACTGAAGCCGAAGACTTAGTGGATTATTTGCAGAGACAAGTGGACTCCTTCACCCAATGTACATCTACTCATGAAGTAGCGCTGAAGCAGATAGAGAGTCTCAAATTAGAACTTCGTGCTGCCGATGAGGAGCTGATTTTATTCAGAAAAGAGCGTGAGCACTACGATGCAAGAATGCTTCAGAACCTGTACCAAGAGCTGGTAGGCAATGAACCTAATGACTCTAATAAACTTGTGTTCTTTGATAGTAGTAGAAAGTTAAAAAAGTATGTTAGGATAAATAGGTATATTCGGCGTACACAAAAGCTTATTAATAGCAAAGCATGTATCAAAAATTATTCCAAATTAAAGTTAGAATTGTCTGTAATGAAAAATAGGGTCAAACAATGTAACTTAGAATTAGAAAGTAAGGAGTTACATTCACAGAAAATGCAGGATGAATTAAATAGGCTAAAAGAGAAGCTTGAAGCTACCACTTTATTGTATGCTTCCACTCAAAAGGAGTGCAAGGAGCATGTCCAGGCATTCACAAAGTTGTTGGAGGAATGTAAAGAAAATGAGGAGCGCTTTAACTCATTAATTAATAGTAATTTTTGTAATTGTGGCCATATTCCACCAACAGCTGTTGTGCAACAGGACATCGCCCTGGGCACTCCGGCAGCAGTACTACCTGTTATTAAAGAGCAGGCCCATAGGTTAGCAAGCAGCAGTAAAACTGTTATTTATTCGGATCAGATTGGATCAGGGATGGGTTCCATGCTTAGTAAAAAAATAAATCAAAGTGTAATAAACTACTGTTATCACAATGCGAGTATGAACCAAATATGTGAGTTAATGTTGAAGGGGCATTGTGATGACAGTACTAACTTAGTAATTTTGTTAGGAAATAGTGTTAGTATTGATAAGTCTGCCATAGATAAGTTAATGTCCACATTAAATATTATTGAAAAATCTGGCATTGGTAAAATTATATTATGTGCACTGCCATACTCACAGAGTATGACATATCAATATAACAATAAAGTAGCTCATTTGAATTCCTTGATGTACCAAGCCACTTGTTTCAATAACAAATATCATTTCTTTGACACAAATAAATTTATAAAGCGCTTCACGCTAACACTAGGAAAAATATTTTTGCTAAAAAAATATTTCATGACTGGTGGATCTGTTAGCTTTTAATATAGAACCACACCGATTTAATAGTTCACCTAGCAGACTCCACCAAGTCGATAGTGTCATCAATACCATTCCTTTAAACTAAATTGTAAGACAGCGGAAAAACCATTGAGTGTTAATATTTTTCATCAAAATATTCAGGGTTTTTCCAGCAAGGAACTAGAAGTAGGCTTATTTTTAGATAATGATGATATTCAAGTTTTGTGTATTACTGAACATTGGCTCAAACAAGAACAGATGATATTTGACTTTGTGAATTTTAAATTAGTGAGTTTCTTTGCTAGAAAATCTGCCATTCATGGTGGCTCTCTCATAATTGTTAAAAGCTCTTTTAAATGCAAAGAACGGAAGGACATAGTAAAGTTATCAATTGAGAGGATTGTAGAAATTGCTTGTACAGAACTAGATAGCTATATAATTCTATGTGTATACAGGCCGCCAGCATCTGACTTCTGCACATTCGAATCCACTATGGAAAATGTGTTGAGGTTAGTAACTAAAAGCCAAAAAAATGTTATAGTTTGTGGTGATTTCAATGTCGACTTACTTCAACCATCTAACAATACCGTCAAGTTGTTAAGTTTGTTTAAATCTTTTAATTTGGTAAATTTGTTTTTTGAGCCTACCCGGGTAGGTGTTACCAGTGCAACCTGCTTAGATAATATTTTTTGTAACTGTGAATGTTTGGATAAGAAAATTATAAATTGTTTTAATTCCGACCACAGTGGTCAAAAGGCATCTTTCTCAAAGATAATTGAAGAACAACCCCAAACTATAACATACCGACCCATAACTAGTTCTCGTTTGGAGTTATTTAAAAATGAAATTAACTATAATATTTGTATGTTACCTTTTTCACAAAATAATTCGAATAGTATGTATAAAGATTTATTCGGCTTAATTATTGATCGCTTCAACGAAAATTTTGCATTGAAAACTATTTCCGGGTCAAAAAATAATAATAATAAGATAAAGTTTAGTGATTGGGCTACTGTAGGCATACATAAAAGTAGAAATAGGCTTTATGAACTTTATGGTGAAAGGGAGGTGAACAAGAACAGTCATTTCCTGGACTTTGTCAAGACTTACTCAAGAATCTTCAAGAGAGTGTGTTTTACTGCTAAAGCAAACTATATTAGTTCGAAACTTAAAATATCTGACAATAAAGTGAAAACTGTTTGGAATATTATAAATAGAGAATCTGGTAAACTTAAAACCCGCAGTTGTCAAGTCAACATCCTCAAAGAAGACCAACAGGTCATGTCAAATAATGATGTTGCCTTGGCATTCGAGAATTATTTTTCGAATATAGCAAGTAGTACTACGAAATGTCTTCCGTCATCTGAAACCCAAGCTAACGCTTTACTTTGTGCTAACATTAGTAAATGTAATGTAACGTTTAATTTTAGTCAAGTAGATTCAATCAAAGTTATTAAAACTTTTAAATCGCTCAATTTAAAGAAAACGGAGGATTTATGGGGAACATCAGTAAAAGTTATTAATCATATCATAGATGTCATTGCGCCCCACTTAGCTTTGGTTTACAATAACTGCATATCAGAGGGTATTTTTCCGGATCTTATGAAATTTAGTAAAGTCGTACCTTTATTTAAATCGGGTGATTTGAACGACCTAACCAACTTTCGTCCTATATCGATACTACCTGTGTTAAGTAAGGTTTTTGAGAAATTAATGTTAAACGATGTGCTAATGCACTTCAATAGAAATAAACTTCTTACAAGTAATCAGTTCGGTTTCACAAAAGGGCGCTCCACGACTGACGCTGCATCTGTGCTTATTAAGTCTATTTACAATATTTGGGAGAATTCTTGTGATGCGATTGGTATTTTTTGTGACCTTTCTAAAGCATTCGATTGCGTGGATCATGGAACGCTCATTTTGAAACTTAAACATTATGGTCTGTCTGATAATGCGTTAAGCCTTATGTCCTCATATCTTAGCAATAGAACTCAAACAGTTGTTGTAAATGGAACCCAGTCTAGTGGAGCTGTAGTAACGTTAGGAGTACCTCAGGGCTCTATCCTAGGTCCATTTTTATTTTTGGTTTATATAAATGATTTGCCGTCTATAGTAAGTGATCTTTGTGACATAGTATTATTCGCGGATGATACATCATTAATCTTTAAGGTTGACCGAAAAACAATAGAATGTTCTAACGTTAATGGCACACTGGTCAAAGTACTTGATTGGTTTACCGTTAACAACCTCCTACTTAATGCTAAGAAAACTAAATGTGTCAGATTTTCTTTGCCTAATGTTAGACCGGTTGAAACTAATATTCTTTTAAATAACGAGTGTTTAGAAATTGTAGATAAAGCAATATTCTTAGGTATAACATTAGACAAAAATCTACAATGGAGTCCCCATATAGCCATTATGGCACGTAAATTAAGTTCAGCCGCTTATGCTATTAGAAAAATCAGACAACTGACCAATGTAGAAACAGCTCGCTTAGTTTATCACAGCTATTTTCATAATGTTATGTCGTATGGTATTCTGGTTTGGGGTAAAGCAGCTGACATACAGACAATTTTTGTGTTACAAAAAAGAGCCATTCGCTCCATATATAACCTGGGCTCACGTGAAACTCTAAGAGATCTATTTAAAGAAATTAACATTTTAACGGTAGCATCCCAATACATCTATGAGAATATTATTTATGTCATAAAGAATCGAGAATCATTCTGTAAAAATTCTGATATCCATAATTTTAATACCCGGAATAAAAATAAAATTGCCACTCACAAGTTTCGTGTCCGCAAAGTTTACAAGTCTTTTGTAGGTCAATGTGTTCGTTTTTATAATAAGTTACCCGATGAAATTTTGAATTTACCCTTTCCAGCTCTTAAAAATTACCTAAAAAAAACTTTGATGTCAAAGGCTTATTATAGGGTTGAGGACTATCTAACAGACAGAAATGCATGGCCCAAACCAAATACCTAAATAGCGTAGAGTCTAATATTTTCATTGTATCTCATTTCTTGCAGGAAAGCATATCAAACGATTCGACATGTTTTTTTTTTGTAAATACCTATTGTTATTTTATCCTCGTTTTTCTTTCAATTCTCTTTTGTTGTGTACCATTTACATTTACTTAAGTAGGTTAAGTAGTATCATTGTAATAAGCATATTTTGGAGAAAATGACTGACTGTCGAGTTTCTTTCGGCGTTTCTTCTCGGCAGTGGTCTCTTGAGAAACGCTAGTAGTTTTTGACTTGTAAAAGTGCCTTTGCGGCCTACTTGCAGAATAAAGTTCATTTATTTCATTTATTTCATTTATTTCATTTATTTATTTATTTTATTTATTTAATCTTTATTGCACAAAAGAAAAACTTATAGTACAAAAGGCGAACTTAATGCCAAAAGCATTATCTACCAGTCAACCTTAAGGCAAAGCAGAAAGATTGTGGGCGGTGTAACTTATAGGAAAAAATCTTAAGTATGTAAAAGAATAGGGGGAGGTTATATATGATACGATATGATATTATACAATATTATAAAACATATATAATATAAAGCCACTCACAAGTTTCGTGTCCGTAAAGTTTACAAGTCTTTTGTAGGTCAATGTGTTCGTTTTTATAATAAGTTACCCGATGAAATTTTGAATTTACCCTTTCCAGCTCTTAAAAATTACCTAAAAAAAACTTTGATGTCAAAGGCTTATTATAGGGTTGAGGACTATCTAACAGACAGAAATGCATGGCCCAAACCAAATACCTAAATAGCGTAGAGTCTAATATTTTCATTGTATCTCATTTCTTGCAGGAAAGCATATCAAACGATTCGACATGTTTTTTTTTTGTAAATACCTATTGTTATTTTATCCTCGTTTTTCTTTCAATTCTCTTTTGTTGTGTACCATTTACATTTACTTAAGTAGGTTAAGTAGTATCATTGTAATAAGCATATTTTGGAGAAAATGACTGACTGTCGAGTTTCTTTCGGCGTTTCTTCTCGGCAGTGGTCTCTTGAGAAACGCTAGTAGTTTTTGACTTCTAAAAGTGCCTTTGCGGCCTACTTGCAGAATAAAGTTCATTTATTTCATTCATTTATTTCAAGCTATACATAAATAAATACAACTACATACATACACATACATACGAATATAGATGAAACGTACGAGTTAGATACATTAAGAGTCTTTATTTCTGCCAGCAAAAAACTTAGATAAGATCTTTTTAAAAACAGGCCTGTTTGGAGATCGTCTAATATTAACGGGGAGACTGTTCCAGAGGCGGGCTGCTTGAACGGAAAAGAAATTCGGCATGAAACCAATACGGTGAGACGGAATAGAGAGGGAAAAATTGCCGGAAGAGCGAAGTTGACGGTCTCGAGTGACACCATAAAAGTGAAAAAGAGTAGTTAGGTATTCGGGAGATCGGGGATCATAAAGAATGGAGAAAAGAGTGCAGAGCAGACGTATTTTGTGACGTAGGCGAATAGGAAACCATCCTAATTGGGAGCGATAGGAAGAGACATGATCGTATTTTCGAAGACAAAACAAAACGAACGCAGTTGTTAAGAGCGCTTTAATAAAATGTAGTGGGTCCACTAGCGCCACTCGTAAATAATTGTAATTATTTAAATTTAACGATATATAACTAAAAAAGGGGGCCGCTACGTACTGTAGTTTGTATTTAAGTACTTTTTGAATCCATCAAACTAGTTTTTACGTTGCTGGATTCGTCAATCTATGAGCTCAAAATTAAAACGGCCGTTTTAACATTTTATTAAAGCGCTCTTAAGAAGACGATCTAACTTGTCAAGAAGCTCTTCATTCAGGTCAGGATAACATCCGTCGCCGTAATCAATAATGGGTAATATCAACATCTGTATCAATATAATCTTCGTTTTAATGGGTAAGAAATGTTTCATCATGTTTTACGTGATGTTGACGGCAGTTTGGCCGTAAACACGACCATAACAGCTATGTTAAAGTCAAATTCAAATTACCTACACACTCTCAGCACCGGAAAATAAATGTTTTTAGGTTATTTTTCCTTTTTTAAGTATTTTTCTAGCTGGATGCCAAAATTCAACATTCTGGGTCACCTGGAATTAGTCAAACATTTTGATGATTCAGTCAATCGGTAGCAAAATTAGTGCTTTTCGGACGTCAAAATCACGTGAACGGTAAGAGGTTTTTTTATTGAATTGAAGATAGTCTTAAGACTAGTGAAATTCCAAGTGTGTAGATGAAACAGATTTTAAGTGTTTGGGGTGTTAAAAGTGACCCGAAACTGTTCGATATTCCACGGCTGGTGTGTCGGCTTTTTACACGACTGGCTAAACAAAGGAATGTAATTTTTTCAGGGTTTTTTAACTTGGCAGGGTTAATTAGTTTGACGGCAGTTTGTTTTGTTCCTTTTTGACAATTGTAAACTGTTATATGTAAAGAGTACCTAGCTATCTCATGACTATCGTACCAATGGTGTTCGTGCATACAGTAGTAGCCCTGCTGACAAGTCGCAGGGTTTTGAAGTGGGTACTTTTTTGTTGGTACCTTTTATGAGTCCTACATCTAGCAAAAACCTACTTTATCGTAATGAGAATAAGGCTCAAAGTAGTAACATTATCGTCATGTGCAACAGCAATTAAAAGTCGACCTTAGCAGCCAGCGACGTCTAGTTAAATTGATGGTCTGTGGATGTAAGTGTGAGTGCACCCAAATAATGGACATGTTTCCTACCACAAGTAAGTAAATTCCTTCTAAAATTATGTTTAATTCCATTTTTAAATAATTTATTTTAGATTTGTCGTAGTTGTAATATGAAAAATAGTCTATTTGCGACAGATGTACGATTACTTCATATTCATGATACATTACCTTGATCTTTAGCTTGTGTCGCTCGGCTTCTTGGTAAGGGGAAATTCTCATTCATCTGTCCAATGAAGCGAATAGTGATGTTCACCTTTCGATTCGTCACAGTTCTTATCGATTGTTGAAATCGAGGTATGGTAATGTTCACTTAGGTATTTTGTGACACATTATAATTATAAATAACAGGTTTCCAAGTAATCCATACATAAATAAAAGAGAAATGGACGGAAGCGACTGGGCAAAAAAACAGGTTTCCGACAAAACATAGCATATAATTTGCTCCATACATTTCGATAATAGCGGCTTTAAACAAACAAAAAAATATCGTCGACTGATTCTTGAAGCAATACCAACCATTGATGTACTGAAAAAATCAACAAGTGAAGCAGTTAGTAGATTGACATTGTAATCGATAGTATTGATTTCCTGGCATTGTTCTTAGAAACTTAATGTTTATTATTTCACAGTAAAGATTAGACGTTCTAATTGTTGATTAGAACTAAAGTTTCGATGTTTACAAAAAGAAGCCTTTTCATTTAAAAAAGCCAGACAAGTATCGCTTTTCCTTTTATTGGTCGTCATGGTATTATTTTTACATGACCATATTTTTCGTGACCGATTTGTCCGAGTCCGATTCATCGACTCGAGCTGCACGGCGCGGGCGATATATCGCCTTTGTATTTGGAGATTTTACATCACTAATATGCTCTCGTGACGTCACAGTAGGCAGCAAAAAAGTGACACGGTCGGTTCTCATACAGATTGAGGTGCTTAGGTCCTCTAGTTAAATTGATGCTCTGTGCTTACATCCGCATACCCGCACTCACCCTACTAAACGATGTACCGGATTGCCACACCTGGCGCAGTTTATTGTATCATGGTGGTACAAGAATAGAGCCCTCAAAAGTAAGTAGATGTTTGAATCATGATTATTATTATTCATAGTAACTGCAACTGAACAGTTAGTCCGACCGCAGTGAAACCAGTTTCAAACATCAACACGTTACACAACATCCAGCCAGTCACGAGCGGTGCGGTTGCGCGACACGCGGTTTCTGTGATTATTTTGGAAATATAAAAAGTAAGTAGAATTGTGCAATATTTAGGGTGTATTAAGAGTCCTTATCAGTTAAAAAACTCTCATCTATTTGACGATTTTCTGATTGAATTGACACGTATCTTGACATGTTCTCAGTGTTACTAGCTAGATCAGGACTATTGCGAAGTAATGTCATACATTTTTAATGTATTTTTTGGATTTTTCATTAAGAAATATCGTTTCAAATATCACTCTAAATCGACCATTTTACAGCTAAAAACTGTGTTTTTCCGCTTAAATTTTAATACAGACAATAAAATAGAAAAATGGATATGTTACTATCTAAAACTTTAATAAAACCATAGTATCCTTTAATCACTTTATTGGTATTATCAATACTTTTGTCATAATTTGAAATTAAAACATTTAAAAACTTATAAGGCTTCTTAAGACGACTTCCTGTGATATTTTGTTGTCTGATTAGTGCTTACTACTGTCGACCAGATTTGCTCATTTGCCGGGATACTGTACCTATTACATTTGCACTTGTGCAGTAAATGCGTGGCATTTGTGCAGCAAATGCGTGGCAGCTAGACAGTGCCTGCTGCATTTACATCCCCGCTGCCGCACATTCTGCGCCAGTCAGGATGCACTCATTGAGTAGTAGGCAAAATTAGCACCTAGGACCTGGACAGCTAAAAATGGATCAAATACCCCAATTTTTGTACCTAGCTTATGTACTAAAAGGTAAATTATAGGAACCTCGTAATATATTTTACGTATACGAAAAGCATTTACTTAAAATTTATTGCAAAGCAAAATATTTCACGCAAAAAGTCTGACTTTTTTATACTACGTCTGTGACAGTGCCAATTTCTATGAAATTATTATTTTTACAAACATTTAACTGAATGGATATTGCACAATACCTATTCCGTTATGAAATAGAAACTGTTTTCTCCGTCCGTCCGCCTGTCACCAGGCTGTATCTCATGAACCGTGATAGTAAGTCAGTTGAAATTTTCACAAATGATGTTTCTGTTGCCTCTATACAGATACTAAAAAACTGAGTAAAATAAATATTTAGGGGGCTCACATACAACACACGTGATTTTTTTGCCGTTTGTATAGATAATGGTATGGAACGCTCTATGCGCGAGTCCGACTCGCACTTGGCCGGTTTTGTTTTTGACATCACCAAATTGAGTCCAAAAGCGAAGGTAGAACTCATTAGAGAATAAAATTTTAGACAGTCGTAAGGAAAAATGATCGGTCTTGTTAACTCAAATCACATGTCATAATTTGATGACCAATTAATCCGTCGTCTATCAGTCCCTGGGATCCCAGGGCTCATTATAAAAGAATTCTATTGTTTATTTTTTTCACCGAGAGATGACAGCTTGTTGTTCTAGCAACGTATAAAGATGGTAATGGCGTTTTTTCCATGTCGAGCCACAATATGTACCTACATGATTAGTGCTCATTGCGTTATTCAAAATTTCTGTTAGGGAAATCCGTGTTGATCTATCTAATAAATAGATCACGATTCCAGTTAGTATGCGTATATAAAAAAACTAAAATTTAAGACAACATATACCAAATATGTGCGTGTGACTATTTATTCAGTTTTGATCCATTTCGTTTATAATTATGATTCATTTATGTAATTTCAATGTGACAATTTTTGTTAAAATCTGTTCCCTAATACTTAATAAATATTTTTTTATTGAGTAATTCTGTAAACCAAAATTACAACTCGTTTAACATATACCTAACCGTCACGTTCCTTCTGACACGATGTGAGAGACCACAACCGTGCCATAGAAACCTTTGGGGAATCTGACGTATCCCGAGCCTCAGTGAGTTCTAAGTGAACCGCGTCACTCATCTCACTTCTGATGCGAGTGTAACTGTAAAACTAACACTTAAAATACCCCTGGATCTGCCTGCAGAACAAATAATTGATTTGCATTTGAGTTTTGTTAACAACTGACTATATTTAGGAATCACGCTCATCCTCTTAGCGTCGTTTTCCAAAATTAGCTGTAGGCACTAATTTTACGAAAGCGATAAACATCAGTGCATTTTAGCAGGAGGGAAAACTAGACATTTAGACCTTGTTGGGATTTGGAATATCTAAACAAAATTACTAATAAAAACGGCTAACGACTGCAAGGCGTATTATATGTAAGTAGATCATACGACAATAAAAACTATTCTCATTGCTCTTCACAGCTCTTATCTATTACTCGCCTTAAGCAAACCAATATAAGTTGGACCTCTGTTGAACGAAATAGGTGTCTCCGGGCTCAAATTATACTAGAGCCTATTGATAAGACGTTTCAAAGCAGCTATTGCAAAGCATTCGCGACCACCTACGAGTCCTATGACACTGGGTAGATAGGAAATTGTCCAAGCGCGGTCAAGTGGTTAATCGATTCATTGTGTAGACATCACTCGATAGTACACCTGCGGTGTGATATGGTGCTCCAACGATCCAACAAGTGGCTAGTGAGTGGATTAAGGACGATAAACTTCTTGAACTGAACTATACTTATGTAATTAACAAAGATAAATTAATATACATTTAGAAATTATCGTCTCAAGTGGTCAGTGGCGAGTCCTTGTTTGTGGGGACTCATGTTTTCAAGGATTTTATCAGGTAAATTATTGACTAATTGACAGTAAGAATCTAATGTCTTTTCTGGGATGATACCTACGATTAGAATTCAATTTTTTTTTGTCTCTGCAGTACCTTTCAGCATTTAGTTTAGCATTGATTACTTTCCCCTATTTCCAGCATGGGATCAACTGAATGGTACCAAATTATTATACGGTCGTTTATCTTCGTCTACTCGCTAAGTTTCAAATCCAAATATCTCATAGAAGTGGCCGAAAATCGACATATTTAGGTACTCTTGCAAGTTAGGCTACATTCTTATGTAGTTGTTAACTCTTGAGGTAAAGTTATTGATGATAAGGCTCGTAATTTATTTAGCACGATAAATAAATATTCCAATGTCAAAATAGAAAAATGCTGCTGCTTCGAAACTACAAGTAATATATTCACCGTTCTTTCGGGAAAATAATCAAACCAAATGAATATTTATAAAACTTCATTGTTCACTGTTTTGTAATAATGAACTGTATTCACAAGAAAACTTGTTTTTGTGCCGATTTTCGCAAGTTCGGCGACGGTGGCGGTAACCATAACATATCCAACTAACATTGCCGAGCGAGCAAGACAGGATTTTGATCTTCTCAGCTAGGCTAGGTTTAGTGAACCAGCGACAAAACTCCCAGTAGCTCGATTCCACTCACACCTCAGATTCGGTTGAAACCGCTCAACCAATCTCACTGGAGCGCAAACTCTTAGAGTATTCCAGTGATCCAAACCACACGCGTGGTCATGCCGGAGGTTTTCCCCAGGCTACTCTCCAACCGCGCACTCCTATCGCTTTATTGGGCCCAGCCTATAAAGCTACAGTCAGGTTCAAAAAAAAGGATTTTTATGGCTCCATTAACCTTAGAAGGTACCTGGTATGTGTAATGTGAAATTAAAAGCATTAAAATTGTTTTTCTATACCATAATGTTAATAATTATTAACATTTCGAACCGTCAATGTCAGCCACATACAATATTATGGTCAAAACATTGCAAATATTGAATATTGCAATATTTTTCAACTCGATTGACATTTAAGAAGTGGTGTCATTAGTCCATTGTATGCTTAAGTTATCAATACAATTCAATTCAATTCAATTTATTTTCATATAACAATATACATTGTGTCTGAAATTACATGTCAATCTTAAAATAGAAACAAAAACAAAACGAAGTCTATTGCAATAAATTATCAGTTCAGAAAGTTTATATAATAATAATAATACACAACTTAAAATTTCTAAAACATCGAAGGTGAACAAGGTATGTCAGAAAAAAAATGCATTAAATATTATTATAAATGTCAATAAAAACTAAAAAAAAACCTAGTAATTAAAAAAATTAAATTAAAATATTAAAAGTTAATCCCGGCCCTGATTACGGAATTCGTCTATTGAATAATAACATTTCTTCAACAAGAAAGATTTCAGTTTACCCTTAAATATGTTACTGTTGGTGATTGTCTTTAGCTCAAGAGGTAATTTATTAAACAGTATACTTTATTCAGCGTATACACTGCTCAGATTTTTTTAGCATGTGCCTATTTGGAAGGAGCTTATTTCTGCTTCGACTATCAGTGCCATATTTTTTTAAATTTCTAATGATTCCTACGAACAACTTTTGATACCTCTAATATGTAAAGGCCCGGAAACGTTATAATTTTCAAATTTCGGAATAACTTTCAGGCAGGAGTATTCCATGGTACCCTTGCCATTATCCTGATCAACCGTTTTTGAAATAGAAATATTGTCTATCTATCTGCGGCCCGTGCCCACAATATCGATGCCATAGGTAATTATGGATTTAAAATAGGTGAAATACGCATTTCTCACACACTGGTCATCCAGCATTTTGACCAAACGCGAAATTGTAAAACATGCTTTTCCCAACCTCTTACTGAGATCTTCAACGTGACTACTCCATTGCAGTCCAGAATTTACAGTAAAGCCCAAATATTTTGCTTTCTCTACTAAAGGAACGTTAATGCTATCTAATTTGATTGTAAGTGTTTTTGGTGGTAATCTCCTACTAATCTGTGCCATATTAGTTTTTTCCAGAATAATTCATACCATTGTCAGTAAACCAGTCTTTCACATCCGAAAGAAGATTATTCACTTTGCACTGGATTTCCGCGAATACTCTTTATTGCACACCTCAATTAAAGGACACAGTACAGTACAAAATCGCAATAAGTAGAGGCAAACAACAGGCGGTCTTATCGCTAAAGAGCGATATCTTCCAGATAACCTTAGGGTAACGGAAATTAAATCTAATCATAAAGATTGATAATAAGTGGTGCAGCGTTAATACATATGAAATCTTTAATAATTGCAACATCATCATCATCCTTGCGTTATTTCGGTACAGTTGCATCCTAAAAGATGCCCGGGGTCCGCTACCTAATCCCAAGATTTATCGTAGGCACTAGTTTTACTTTAGTAATTACAACGATAATATTTAATTAAGAATAATATACACACATAAATACAGTATAAAAATATATCTATCTATACATGTAATAAAGCTGTAGAGAGTCGAAAAAGTCGACTACGTTCCCATTCCTCCCCCCTCTGTTATAACTCGATGATCACTGATTAGGGACCGCACGGTTCGGCGTCCTAGGCACACACTCACGGACCCGGACGACATAATCACTGCGTCTATCGAAAGAGGGAACGCTGCGCTTACGGCATCCAACTCAGACACGACGCGTACACTTAGGCATTCCCGCCGGCGGGGACGTCCACCGCGCGATCGCGACAACACAGACCCCTATTAGTCCCGCTATCACCGCACACCGGGTAGAGTCAGTCCGACCCAGGTGGGGCCTAGCTGTGTTTCTTATTGAACTGTTCTCATCTAGGCTTGGTTAAGTAAACCAGCAACAAAACTCCCAGTAAGGTAGCTTGATTCCACTCACACCTCAGACTCAGTCGAAGCTGCTCAATCAATTATAGAGTATTCCAGTATTTAAACCACCAGCGTGGTCGTATCAAAGGTTCTGGATTTTCCCCAGGCTACTCCCCTACAACGCACTCCTCGATTTATGGGGCCGGCCTATTAAACCCGTCAGGTTCAATAAAGGTCCTAATTTTAGAACAATTTAATTTGTGATTGTTTGCAAAAAATGTTGACCTCTAAACCCGTAACCTAACTGTAACTAACCAAGTTAAGTATATATTCCATTACGAAACTTAGAATCAAGATGACTACCAGTACACCGCGCCGAGTACGGTCCAGCATTGTACATTTTCATACATTTTCCATTGAGGGCCGACCCACTTCAGTGGGCCTGCCAGCAAAAAGTTGACCCCCATCAAAATCGCGTAGGTAGGAATCAGTAGCAGTTATTAAAGTGAGACTCAAAAACTTCATGTAGTCGGATTATTGGTTCCAGCGTCAGCACCGATATGGCCTAGGCTTGTGTGTGTGTCAGTAGAGTATACACTGATAGAATTAAATCCCGGGAAGTACCTAGGGAATTTGAACAAAATCATCATCTCCAATGTAAAGTCCAATAAACGTGACGTAGCATTATGAACCATAAATATATACTAGTCACAATACATACTATTGAATTTATGCATGCTGGAGTAGATTTTTTATTGCAGAAATCATCTCCCAACGGTATGAAATACGGAGTATAAGTTGCTATGGATGTTCACACGAACGAAGTCGCGGGCAAAAGCTAGTATAAATATATATACACATAAACATATAAATATATTTAGGCAGACCCATATATTCTAAAGGAGCTAAGTCTCAATGAATCATGAGAGAAATAAATAGTGATTTTTAAGCTGTTTTTGAAGACAAAAAGAGATTCAACACGCGTCAAATCAGGAGATAAAGAATTTCAAAGCCGAATAACTCGGAAAGTGAAGGAACAATTATAAAAGATTGATGAGGAGATGGAATAGTAAGAAGCAAACTTCGGAAGGACTTAACGGAACGAAGGTAAATAAAACGTTCTTTGAAATAGCCAGGAGCCACTTGAGCTGGGAGTGGAAGAAGGATCTATATAGTTAAACAAAGATCTGATTAGCAAATCTGTATGTATGCTTTATTGTAGGTGGGCGTTGTCTCCCAAGAGACTTTACTGTTTTTATGAGTATATTTGAAAATTATAGGGTTGTCCAAAAAAAATCACTTCTATGGAAAGTGAAAACACCCAAGTACAGTCAACTACAAAGAGATGTATCCACTTTATTACTTTATGACATTGTAATATGGTTCAAAAGTGTATTCGAATGTACATAAACATGAGGAAATTAAATTAAAAAAGAAGTACACATGCGAGCCTCTGCGCCAAAGTTCACATAAAATTGCTACTTCGATTATTGGAAGTCCGAAAATGTTTGTTATATAATTTTATATCATAATGATCATTACTTATAAC
Source organism: Epiblema foenella (assembly GCA_963556455.1). Taxonomy (NCBI): domain Eukaryota; kingdom Metazoa; phylum Arthropoda; class Insecta; order Lepidoptera; family Tortricidae; genus Epiblema; species Epiblema foenella. The sequence goes on from OY747105.1 coordinate 5,959,525, forward strand.
TTGTCTTTGCGCATAACTATCGTAACACTGAATCATTCATGTTAATAATGTCAATCTTAATAAATATCTGTAATACTAATGTTAATTTTCATTTATTTTTAAAATATAACGATTTTAAATAATAAAATTTTAAATCATATTTATTTCTTAACAACGACAAATTAGTAATAAAAAATTATATAATATTTATTTTAAACTTTACCTGGTTTTATTTATAAACTGTCAGGTATCTTCCACAACACATTCAACTTGCTATCAAAATAGAAATACAGTCCCAGAGTCGGGATAGGTACGACGACGAGCGAAGCGAGGAGGAGTGTTAGGTGTCTTTTGTTCCTTAAAGCGGAAAAAGGAGCCCCGCGAAGCGGGGCTCCGTCGACTCCTTGGCGGGCCGAAATCGCTTAATAAGCTAGGTACATGAAAAATAAAAAAGTTGCGGGGATAATGGACATAATAGATGATTTATTGACAATCAAATTTACATGTTGTAATTCAGCGCATACATTGACAGCCGATATAATCCAATACACCCATACTTTATATGTTATGCTTTCAAATACTTATACAATATAAGTTTATAATTATTAAGTTTATTTTAAAAATCATTATGAGTAGTAATGAATAGTTGGAAATGACATTATGTTGTTAAAAAATCTGCCTAAATATAATTATGAGTAATGATGTTGGTAATACAAATGTATATACAACAAAGTAGGCAAAAAAATTATGACAAATGATTACTATGATCAAAAAGCGTTATTATGAAAAATAATATGACAAGTAATGTTATGTGAGCCAATATGGACCCTTCGCTATTAATAGTTATTATAGCAAAATCACAATGTCATGGAAAATACACACGAATTTGCAGAATAAAAGGATATAACAACTTTGTATACATTTTAAACATAAGCACTATTTGGTGTCGAGACAGGATATGAATGGCAGAAAAAAATTAAATGCCATATTATCGGATTTGATTGCACGTTTCAACGGAAGTGTCAGATCTTTGCTATTATAACTGATGATGCCATGGAATAACTGTGTGATTATCATCATCATCGACAATTTAAGGAAAACATTCGTCAGTAAACACGATTAATTTTTTTTTTACTGTCACTTACTTGGATTTTATTTGAAATATAGAAAGCCTAGTAGTAGTTTTTGGAGTATACATAGTAATGAAATATTTGTCATTGCATACGTTACAAGTATAAATTATAAGAAAGGTTACGTAAAATTCCCCTTATTTTTTTAAATTAATTATTATGGCTGACACTATTTTATTCTTACTATACTATGGCAGTGACATACATAATTATATATTATATGTATGTATATTTTTATGTATGTATATTTATATATTATTTAAATATGTGTATTTATGTTGAATAGTTGTTTTGGAATCTTTATTTTCTCATTGTAATAGTTTATGCACCACCTACTTTTCAGCTTTATATTTCATTTCTCCACTACCCAAAGGTTGTCTGGAAGAGATCTCTCTTTAGCGATAAGACCGCCTGATGTTCTGCCTCTGTCTCCCTGTATCTTTGTTTTTTCTTTTGTATTTGCTGTTTTAGTATTTGTACTCGTATTGTATTGTATTGTATTGTATTGAATCACATGTTGGTTTAGCATAGTTTGAGTTTGACATTAACTATTACATAATATGGTGCTTGCTTACCTTTTCTCTCTGTGGCACTTATCACCTCACACCCTCTTATATGTAATAGTTACATCTTTTGACTCTAAACATGTAGACACGTTAAGCGTGTACACGTGTACGTTCATTTCAATGAACTTCTTATTTAGGTTGTAGCCCTAGGAATCTATGATGGTCACGTTTATCGCGTGGTAGACTACAAGATAAAGCATCTGTCACTTTCTGATACCACTCGATAGAAAGTGACGCTTTTATTTTGTCGTTTATCACCCTAGAACTGCGACCATAATACGGACGAGTTAGCATAGCGTTCTCTCTTGTACTTTTGTATGCAAGTGAAAAAGACAAAATAACGGTGGGCGTAAACAATTGAACCTGAATGGCAGGGCAGGCTTACATGCCGGCGCGGCAAACAGAATTTTAATATTCATAATGATTTATGTTAGTACGTCCAATGGACAATTTACATAATACTAACCGGTAAATATTTAAGTATATAATTAAAACAAATATTAGATACTAAATAACAACAGTCCAGTAAGCAAGCTAGGTAGGTAATTGTTGAAAATCGAAAATCTAAGAAGCGTCTCGAAAGCGTCCGCACTATACTAGAGACAGATGTTGACTGAAATTTGATCGCATGCTTCCTCAGGTTTCCAGTACTAACTTGTTTCCATGGATAGAGTGTAATAGCGAAGAATCTCTACTAACACCTCAAGAGGCTCTTGCTAGATTCGTTCTAATTTCTTCTGCACCCTCCTGGATGCTAGGGGGCCTGCGCTGTGGCCCGCCGCCCGCGTCACCGCTAAGGCGGGCCGGGCTTCTGACCGTCATTTGGGGGACGGCGGATGCTGCTGGTGATGTTGCCGTGCGAGCCCCCGGCCTGGCGGCCCGCTTCGGCACTCTTGCTAGATCGCTGGGTCAAGCGTCAGATACAGATTGCGGTACTTGGCATGGCGCGGCTAGTCAGGAGGTTTTAACCACTGGTAGCTTAAGCCCCGCCCCACTGTCCGCTTTATATTTTACTTTTTATAAATCTATTGTAAAAACACCTAATGTAGGATGGAAATTGATTAAAAAGATTATGTAGGTATTATCTTAGTACCTTAAAGAGGACACTACATTTCTTGCCATTCAGTGCCTAAACTCGTACCTAATGAGCCGAGCCTGGGTAAACCCTAGAAGTACAATATTAAACAAAAGTAGCCCCTGAGGCGTTGTGAAGGGGATAGTAATAGGTAGTTGAATCCACAAAAGTATATCCAATTTCAACGTATACTGTAAAATTTAAATAACTACGTAGTTATCCGAACTAAAGTTCTGTATAAAAAGGCACTATATACGGTTTTAACTGGTAATTTTATACTCGTAGAAATTTCATATCAGTTTTTGCAGATTTCTTTTCGAAGTGTACAAGCCGAGTGAGGCATATAAACAAAATTTATTACTTTACCTTTAATTTTCAATTTATTTATAGTTTTTCATTTATTTGTAAAACACGATTTAAGGCTACTCAAAATAACTAATTAGGTAGTTTCAATCAAAATACGAGTATGAACAATCACAAACAAGCTCAAGTTAGCTAAATATTTGGTTATTATGTCCAGACACTGTCCAAAAAATACAGATTAATCAAACTGAAACTAAGCTAAGTGTACCGTATCACTTGTGTTTGCACGGGTCACTATGTTTATTTTTCATTAAAATAAGCACAAATACCTGTCCAAAACAAATATCACTAGATACTTGTATCATCTTGTATCTAGCGTGGATCTTGGACTATTTTTGTCGACTTGCCAACTTAAAAAAGATGTTTAACTGTATGGCCATGATGGCTTAATTTACAGGGGATTAAAAATCACATAATAATTAAGGTAAACGTCCCAGTGCTCGACACGTTAGTGCCCAGTAGATGACACCTATTAATCACCTCTGTCATCATGACATGTGATTGAATGTGCCATATATTGGGTCAGTGTTGAGCTCGGGTGTTTTTATCTTATTACATCTTATATAAATTCTCATTCGGTACTATACTATAAGATTTGCTAATCCTTAGTTACCTATTTTTATTTGGCTTTGAACAGCTGAGCATTCCTTCGGTAAACAAATTAACGTCAGGTAATAACTGGGTACTTAGAGCAGGTAGCCAAACAGAGCTCGAAATTTAAAACAGTAATAATCTAGAAAAGACGCGTAGATGATTAAGCTGCAACTTAATACCTGTTTTACTAACAAGCATATCAGATTGGTGGCCTTGGCCAAAAATAGAGACACATGTTGTAACAAGTTAAGAATTGAAGCAACATATTAAGCATCAGACTAGTAGACAAAAGATTACAATAGATATCACTTCATGAAGCTACTTTACTGTTGTTAACTTTTACAATCCTATAATTACAACATAATTATGATAATAGTATACATAGTCATAAAATAGATTGCAGATGCATAAAATGGATACCTATTATGTGACCGTAAAATTGTAAAAACCGTTAGATTATAATCTATCTATATAGCGATATTGTAAAATGTCGAAAGATTATGAACCAAAAATTATTTTGTAATTTCCTCCAGCAAGTTGACGAAGCCCCGCTGAGCGGGGCTTCTGTTTCCGCTCTGAAGATAGAAAGCAGAACCAAATCTTTATTTAGGTACCGAAATGAGTATCAACTTTAGACTCTCGCACTATTTTGATGCACGCACTAGTAGCCAAGCCTTACTTTACACGTTTCTGCATTTCACCGTGATTTTACAATGTTTTCGTTGGATGCACAACTTAATAACATGTAATGAGACTGCTATGGATTCAATCCAGTCACTACCGTGATTTCGAATGTGATGGCCGTGATTCAAGCTTACTGGAAATGTAAGTTAATAGATTTCTTAGCAAAATTTAGGATACAAATAAAGATTGACTCCGTAGGTATTATGGAAAATTTCTACCAATCACAAGGCATCAGAGTTAAAGTTTTTTTTAATGATTATGGTTTCCATAAGGGAGCTTAAATAGGTAACTGCGTATTTTAATTTACACATTTACACTCACAAGCAAAAGGTACACTTTGTATTGAATTTCCATAGAAAGTGTAATCGTTATTTTTGCTCGTGAGTATATATGGGACGTTTTTAAGCTCGGAAATACCACCATTGTTAACATATTCGTAAAATAAGTCTCCTTGAAAGGAATTATTGCATTTTTGGAGATCATTTACGTCATAAAAATATTGCGTTTTATTTTTGAATGATTGTGTGATTTTATGTATAGTATAATAAAATATTTCATTACACCGAGACGCATAGACTGTCAGTTCAGCATTAAAAGTATGTCATTGTGCATTGCTCTATAAATTTGTAATTCAAGGATATGTTTAGTAGACGAATAGAAAAATAAAATTGTTTTGCATATCAGTATTTCACGGCCAAAACAGAAAATGTACTTATCTCCCCATACAACGGTTGATGTGAATATCCTGTTGAGACGTTATAAATTAAAGTGTGAATGTGAAATAGTATTTATTTGAGCGGCAACGTAAAAAACGTCAAGTAGCCAATTAGAAATTATTGTGTCAATTAATTTTGTATTAAACAATACCGCTGCTAACATAAACTAGAAATTTAGAAATAAAGGAAAAAAATAAAAATTTAGCCACCGAGCAGGATTTGAACCTGCGACCTTCTGGCACTCGCGGCCAGTCGCTCTAGCCAACTGAGCTATAGGTGCAATGCCACCCGGCCCGAAATTCCTCAATTGTTCCTTCATTTATACAAACGCCTTAAGGGAGATACCAGATTACCAGAAGACTCAGCCTTCATTAACGGCACTAACGTCTCAAAATCATGTTGAAAATCATCATTTACGATGCGCCATCCCAAACTAAACTACAGGCTCTGTGAGCTGTAGACCTCGTAAATAAGTTTTTTATCATTTTCGTAATCTGACATTATAAAAAGTTCAATTATAAATATCGAACCTGCTAACAAAATTTCACGAGAAGCGGTTAAGAAATGCGACCAGTAGAGGACAACAAACCGAAATTCAGGCGCAGAAACTTACAAAATCTTTGAAATAAAAATTGTTTTTGAAAATTTCCAAAAACCGTCACGACAAAAAAAATCTATATAACTATCGAACCTGCTCACGAAATTTCACGAAAATCGGTTGAGAATTGCGACCTGTAGACGAGAACAAACGGAAATCCGGACATACGAAAGCATTTTTGTCGAAGCTGAAGCAGAGACCTTCGTTTCACTCGGTCAATTAATATTGTATTAAGCAGTACCGCTGCTAACGTAAACCACAAATTTAGAAATAAAGAAATAATTGAAAAATTCAGTCGGTTAGAGCGACTGGCCGCGAGTACTGGGAGGTCGCAGGTTCAAATCCTGCTCGGTGCAGGTTTTGAACCTGTCGCAGGTTCTAATCGTGCTCGGTGCCTAATTTTTTTTCAATTTTTCCTTCATTTCTAAATTTGTAGTCTGTCAATAGTGGAGTCGGAACAAGTTCACATAATTAGCATCATTTTCAGCCCGTAACTGTCGTCTGTTGAGCCTCTCTTTGAATACGCCACTCATCCCAGTCCTGAGCTCGTGTTATCCAGAATTGACCATACCTGGGTCTTTCTACTTTTTCATGACCAGTTTTCTATTACAAAAAAAAACTACGATATGTATTGAATTAGTGTACAAAAATAGGATTTCGAAATAGTACCTGAACCTAATAAAAATACATAAATATTAACATACTGCTGTAAAAGATGGGTAACACAGTAAAACATAAAAGAACCACTGAATTGCTCGATTTATAGATATTAGCTGAGGTACAGTAATTACTAAAACTATCGGAAGTAATGCTCTAATTAAACCTTCTAAATAACAATACAAAAATATGAAAAGAAGGCCAAGTATTCCAAAATCTGCATTAAAGAAGTGTCCTAAAATTATGTATGAAAAAGAAGAATGGCCCACCTATACAATGGTATTTATTATACAAATATAAACACAAATCTATGAACGAGACACTGTTTGGATGATGCAAAGAAGTTTCCTGTTTTATTTTATGGCAGTGGCAAACAAACTTACGGGCTGGTTGAGGGTAAGTAGCCGTAGCCTACGGCACTTGGGACTCAACAAAAATCACAAGCGCGTTGCCAACCCTTGTGTAACAGCTAGAGACATATGCAAGTCCTTCACTCTAAACAGCGCATCATACCTTCAGAACGGCGGGGACGTCCACCGCGCGATCGTGACAACACTGACATATATAGTCCCTATTCGTCCCGGTACCGCCGCACACCGGGTAGAGTTAGTCCGACTCAGGTCGGGCCTAGCTGAGTTTCTTGCTGGACTCTTCTCAGCTAGGCTACGTTTAGTGAACCAGCGACAAAACTCCCAGTAGCTCGATTCCATTCACACCTCAGATTTGATTGAAACCGCTCAACCATTCATTGGAGCGCAAACTCTTAGAGTATTCCATTGTTCCAAACCACACGCGTGATCGTGCCGGAGGTTTTCCCCTGGATTTTCCCCAGGCTACTCTCCAACCGCGCACTCCTATCGCTTTATTGGGCCCGGCCTATAAAGCCACAGTCAGGTTCAAAAAAAAAAACCTTCAGAACATCCTGTTTTATATGACGCAAAATTTATCGAAAATCTGTCATAAGATGTCTGTTTATCAAAAATCACGTTTTAACAAAAGGTATCTATTTCACACTCTTCTATAATACTAATTGGGATAATGTTACGTAATCCACCTGAAATCTTTATGTCAGAACAAAGGTATTGACGTCGGAACAAAATAAATTAATCTTCTTCTATCAAAAGCCTCCTTGTTGCCCAAACTCGACTAGAATTTGAACGCAGAGCAGTCATTGTGTAAAAAGAAATGAAATTAGCATTATTTTATGTTTGTCTGTAAAATAATTATTGAGTTAATATGTAAGCTGTAACATTTCTAGTACTTAAGATATGTGTGCACGCGAGATATCACTTCACCAAGTAATGAATAGGTACCTACAATATATTTGATTGCGCCATTTCTCACGTAGTGCATCTCAACAATTAATACCTGCGTAATTACGTTACGCTTTAGATCGTGTGTTAGATCTTAATCTACTTGTAATTTTCCATACCCTCGAAGTCCCATAATATTGATTAATGTGATTTTGAATTTGGCATCTTCGTTAATTTTGTTAAGTTAGAAATTCAACTAAAATTTTTACTTATACACAAATGGTAGTTAGATGACTTATGATATTTTGTCGTTTCATAATCAAAGATATATATTTAATGGCTTATCAATAAATACTGACAGCGCATCAAAAAAAACCGGTCAAGTGCGAGTCCGACTCCAATCCAATAAAATGGTGTATAAATTGAATGCCATGAGTATAGCGCCATCTATCAGCAAATTTTGTTACAAATTTGAGCGACTGAATAACAGAACTTAGTATGTATGGTGTTTTATCAAGGATAATTATTTATCACGTGATCCGTTTTCATTTTTTTTTTGTTTATTTGAAATACTTTCAGCATAATCATGTAGGAATTTATAAAACAAAAATAAAAGGCGATTAAATTATAAACTTAATATAGAAATGTTTTTGATGATAAAAAAAGAAAAACTAGATAAAGCAATAGAAGTATATTTCCTGTCATTGATATTAATGTATATTTTATATATTAATGTCAATGATATGTAATAATTTCATAATTCCTTGGTAAACTTCGAATATAAGGGGGAACGGTATTTTTTTTTACATAGTCCTTCATAAATCGAAAATGACAATGTAAAAAAAGAATGTTTCAGAATGTGCAACTTAAGCCCTTTCGTATAACACCCCACGTAACATATTCACTAGACTTGCAAATATTGAACCACCTGTCATTTTTCACAGAAAATTTAAAAAAAAACATGCTCCATTCATCTAGGTTACTTTTCTTTATAACTGTTCCAAATTTCAAATCGATAGCATAAGTAGTTCTTGAGATAATTAGCGATGTGACAGACAGACAGACAGAGAAACAGACAAAGTGAAACTATAAGGGTTCCTTTTTTACCATTTTGGTATGAAACCCTAAATACTGATTTGCACAGTCAAAATACTAATTTTCACAGCAAAAATAATTATTTTTTTCCGCTTAACAACTAAATTTCACAGCTAAAATACTAATTTGCAAAGCTAAACTACTGATTTGCACAGCTAAACTACTGATTTACACAGGTAAATACTAATTTGCACAACGAAACTACTGATTTGCACATCTAAAATACTAATTTGCACAGCTAAAATACTGATTTGCACAGCTAAAATACTAATTTGCACAGCTAAAATACTGATTTGCACAGCTAAAATACTAATTTGCACAGCTAAAATACTGATTTGCACAGCTAAAATACTAATTTGCACAGCTAAAATACTGATTTACACAGGTAAATACTAATTTGCACAACGAAACTACTGATTTGCACATCTAAAATACTAATTTGCACAGCTAAAATACTGATTTGCACAGCTAAAATACTAATTTGCACAGCTAAAATACTGATTTGCACAGCTAAAATACTAATTTGCACAGCTAAAATACTAATTTGCACAGCTAAAATACTGATTTACACAGGTAAATACTAATTTGCACAACGAAACTACTGATTTGCACATCTAAAATACTAATTTGCACAGCTAAAATACTGATTTACACAGGTAAATACTAATTTGCACAACGAAACTACTGATTTGCACATCTAAAATACTAATTTGCACAGCTAAAATACTGATTTGCACAGCTAAAATACTAATTTGCACAGCTAAAATACTGATTTGCACAGCTAAAATACTAATTTGCACAGCTAAAATACTGATTTGCACAGCTAAAATACTAATTTGCACAGCTAAAATACTGATTTACACAGGTAAATACTAATTTGCACAACGAAACTACTGATTTGCACATCTAAAATACTAATTTGCACAGCTAAAATACTGATTTGCACAGCTAAAATACTAATTTGCACAGCTAAAATTCTGATTTGCACAGCTAAAATACTAATTTGCACAGCTAAAATACTGATTTGCACATCTAAAATACTAATTTGCACAGCTAAAATACTGATTTGCACAGCTAAAATACTAATTTGCACAGCTAAAATACTGATTTGCACAGCTAAAATACTAATTTGCACAGCTAAAATACTGATTTGCACAGCTAAAATACTAAAATCATTTATTTGTGTAAACTAGCAGTTTTAGGTTGATAGGTTTTTTTTGATGTGCCATTGACTAGCCATAATTAACTAGCAGGTCTTAAGCCGGATTCATATTTGTTTGGCGTGACGGTGTCGTAACGCGATAGGAGAATATCGCGGCGTCTTACATTTAGTACGGTCATATTCACATTCATCAGATGCACACAGCATCACGTCACATAAGCATGGTGTGAGAGAAAAGCAATGGTAGGGCGGATTAAAAAACCAACCTTTGTCTCCCAATGGCGTGACAACAATCTGGTTAGTTTCCAGTGTTTCAATTCCACCAAGACGTAAGCGTGTCTGTTTACAGCAAAAAGGAGCCCATTCAATCTGGCCCCTACTTTCCGCGGTGCAACCGTGCCTGTAGCCAACGGTTATAAAGTTATGCTCTAACCTTAACTTCGGCACTTCCATCGAGTCCAAATCCCGAGCAACTGCCAAAATGCTGAGCATCCTAAATAAGGTCAAGATTTATTTCTTACTCTATACAATGTCCAAATCCAATCCTGCATGGAGTATTGTAGTCACCTTTGGGATGACTCGGCTAAGTGCCAACTTTTCGCAGCCGACTAGGTGGATCGCAGAGCCAGGAGACTCATTGGCGACAGTATGGTAGTGGGAACTAAGCTGCAGAGCCTAGCACATAGACGCAGGGTGGCATGTTTGTGCGTCTTCTACAAACCTTCTTCCATCGGACATCCAGACGTACAGCTGTCTACTATCCTTACCTGGTCGAGATTCCTGTTGTTTGAACCGAGCGTTTTTCATCGTCTTTTATAATGCGCACTGCTAAGATTTGGCATTCCTTGCCGGTGGCTGTAATTCCGAGTTTATATAACTTAGACCTTTTTAAAACATCAGTGAATAGGCATCTTCTTGGAGAGCTCGCTTCACTTGGCTAGATGCTGGCCAAGAGCCATCCAATTTTCAATAAAAAAAAACCGTGCTGATACAAGTAGACTGGTTCACTAGCACTTAATTTTCCAGTTCTGATAATAGTGATTTTCTTGATCGATACTTTCGGAAAAAAACCCACGCGTTATAGGACCAACGTATTATGAACATCTACCCACCAAATTAAAATATGAAACATCTGACGAAGCATTTAAACGCCAACTTAGAATCTTTTTATTGGAAAATTCTTTTTATTCCGTAAATTACTTCATGGAAATGAAATTTGTTTGACATTGAATTTTTAAATTATAGATTTGTTTGATTTTAATTTTAATGTATTGTGACTGATGATTATTTAAGTTTTCGACATTATATTATTGACGCGGATTCTTATTGTTACAAATGATGTGATTTTAGTAGTATGATCATTGTTTAAATAATTTTGATAATTGTTGTATAATTTAATTTTATTATTATTCTCTTTATTTATCTTTTCGCTTAAGTTAGGTTTTTACAATATCTTTATAAAAAGTAAAATATAAAACAATATTTACAAAACATAAAATCATTATAAAAACCTAACCTAGGGTGCCGCCGGCAGCGAGGCGGGGCCTTATTATTATTATTATTATTTTTGACATTTCATAATTTTTTTGACGATCATAATATAAAGTCGTATAAATTGACTTAGGATAATTTATATTGTATTGTTATATTATGAAACAAATGAATCTAAATCTAAATCTATACGAGTGATATTTGTTACGTTTTGCCTTATGAAACATTATAAAAACATAATCGACAAAATAATCCCTATAATTATCGAACCTGCTCACAAAGTTCCACGAGAATCGGTTGAGAAATGCGACCTGTAGTCGAAAACATCCAGACATTCGCCAGACAGAAATACGAAAACATTTTTGCCCAAGCAGAAACCGAGACGATTCGGGCTCGCTCGGTCAATTATAGCGTGAAGTTAGAAATTAGCCTTTTAAAATCAAAATGAAAGAAACATCAAACTGCGGACAGACAACGACTACCATATGGCACACTTACATAAATATATCGGCCTAGATATTTATACTCAAAATCTTACACTTCACGGCACTTTTACAAGTCAAAATCTGTCTATATCTAATAAAAATAATACAATTAATTAAATGTAGTGTTATATGTCAAAAATAAGACTAAGAAACTAATAAATATCGAGATTTGTTAGAGATGCATAAGGTCTCTAAGCGTCAAGATAAAAGGTAATAAGGTAGGTACACTAATCATAATAAAATGTTGTGAGATATATCTCTAAGCGTCAACATGAAAATAATAAAATCTGATATTCTGTTACTGAGAAATTCTGATACTGCCAGCGATACTTTGCTAATGACATTGCAAAGTTGATACCGAACTAAATTTTTTATCATCAATGATTGACTGATGATAAAAAATACGATAGTGATTAACAAACTAGGGCATTATTTGCGGCTTGAAATAATATAGATTATCCGTATATATTTTTGTACCACCCAAAACTCAAAGCAAAATCCATGCTAATATTATAAATGCGAAAGTGTATCTGTGCTTCTGACTGTCTGTCTGTTACCTCGTCACGTTTAAACCACTAAACAGATTTAGATAAGTTTGGTATGGCAATCGTTTGGGTCCCGGGGAATGACATAGGCCACTTTTTATCCCGGAAACCATCCGTTAAGGGGGTGGACGTTTGAAAGAGCGATGACTAGGTAAGCCCTGTTATAAAAAAAAGCAATAAAATTCTATCTCTACGCAGACGAAGTCACGGGCAAAGGCTAGTAAGGGTTTAGCAATTACTTTATTAATTTATGAATAGTATAAGCATACGGAAAGGATATCTGTTTTGATCAGTTCTAAGTTAAATAAAACGATTTATATTACATTTTTCATGCACGAAAGAATGTTTCTCTTACACGGGGGCATTGTATACACCAATCTTGTTATCTCCTTAACATGCATATATTTTTGTTGCAGAATACCGACGTAGTTCAAGCCACCTAATCAAACACATAAAAAAACAGGAATAACAAATATAATTATCATTATTTACTGTACAAACAAGTAGTCTGAACGTGTCTTAATACATAATTAATAAAAGGCAATAATGAGTTAATAAGTACGGAAATAGCTCAACATACCTTTTCTCAGAAGCAAATATCATTAGTAAATAGCGTGTTCAGTACAAGAAGTTATTTGTAAACCATAGCTTGCTATCATTAGAAGACTATTATCTTCATCTACTAATTTCATGTAAGTAATTGATATCGGACAAGCAAATTAAAGATATCGCGCAGTCAATAATAAGACATCAAACTATGCACTGGAAGATCTAGTGTTTGTGTTTCAGTAGTTAATAAAGTTAAATCAGAACCATGGCAGAAAAAAATAATAAATGTACAGAAAAACTCGAAGAGGACCCATTACATAAGCAGAAAAATGAACAATTTAAAGACAAAACTTTCAGAGAAAAGCTTGCTAACTTTAGAGATAACATCACGGTCGAGCCTATGCTTGCTGGACTTATAATACCGAGTGTGATCTCTCGGTTTGCAATGGGAAATTTGAATTTAGACAAAGCCTGCAGAGTCAATAAAGGCTTCGGCGACGAAATTTGTGACGCTTTAGTAAAGAAAACCAGTAACAACTATACATTTTACGAACAAGAAGTGCAGAAACTAATCTCATCTATAGATATTTGGAAAGGACTAATCCAGACAGCGATTCCGTGTATCATTATCATATTCTTAGGAGCGTGGAGTGACCGAACTGGAAAACGGAAAATTTGCATTTTACTCCCCATTCTTGGTGAATTATTGACATCGATCAGTAACTTGATCAACGTTTACTTCTTCTACGAAATCCCGGTTGAGATAACTGTGTTGATGGAGACTATATTCCCGGCGTTTACCGGCAGTTGGGTGACTATGTTTCTTGGTGTATTCAGTTATATCAGTGACATTACTTCAGTTGAAACCAGGACATTTAGAGTGGGTCTTGTTAATTTCTGTATGACAGCCGGTCTCCCTATTGGATTTGGTATCAGTGGATACATGCTTAAGAACATGGGTTACTACGGCATATTCAGCATGACATTGATTTCGTTCGTTGTGATTCTGTTGTACGGGTGCTTTTGCTTGAAAGAAACAGAACAGTGGTTGAGAGAGAAAGGACTCCCTGTGGTAAGTTTTTTCATTTTACTTTTCAAGACCAACACTATAATTGTACTTTTACCTAACTCAATTAATGATGCAGCTTTTTATCGACATGTAACGCATAAACAGCGCACACTAGACACTAGGTATAACAACACTAGGTATAGACACCATATTATTTCCCTGTTACGGTTTCATGGCTCAGAATACTCGTAGCGTTTATTGTCGTACTTAATAGTTTTAATATTATTATTGCATAATTTGGATCTTTGGATGATTGTTACTGAATCCCGAAAAAATCTAATTTGGGATAGTTATTAACCTGGATTAAAACATAGAATAACTTTTATCCCGAAAGCCGACCTGCAAATGGATGAAATTGGTGATAAGTACGGGAGGTCACGCGTATAAAGTCGCGGGCAAATACATTACGTTTAATAGACTACAAGGGCACTTTTATATGTCAAAATATTAATTTACAATTTAAGAAAGTCTGACTACAAGAATACATTTTTCACACCTGCTATTCAGAAAAGAGTTAATGTTGCCTTCGAATGAGGGATCAAAGATTTACTTTTCTTCCCTCATTTGAGGGCAACAATGATTCTTTTTCTCGTAGAAGGTGTGAAAAGCAGTATGTGACACTCTGTAGTAAAATCATTTGTAAGATATTTCATGTTTTTAACAGCGGGCCTCATTGATGGTGTGAAGAGCAGTATGTGTCACACGGTAGCAAAATTATTTCCGTCTTGGGCGTAAACACTTGAATCCCACGCTCGATGTTCTACTTTAGAATCCCTCGCTACGTTCAGGATTCTATTGTAGAATCTTTCGCTTCACTCAGAATTCAATATACCGCCCTCGCCGTAAATATATAATTTTGCTCCCTTTAGACACAATCTACTATTTCATATCAAGGTATTAATTTGCAGTTTAAGAAAGAATAATAATTTCCAAATTATAGATATAAGAATGTTGATGTCATACAGTGAAAATAAACTAGCAAAGTTATTTCTTACCAATTTTTTTTACAATTTCAGTAAAGTTAGAGATGTTAACGTCTCAGTCTGGTTGGACAAAAAGTATATTAAATTAGTATAATATCCCAGGGCACATGATCTTTGAGCGTCCAAATACAATTACTAGTTACTATTCTAACGTCCTTAGCCTTAAGGGTATATGGTCTCAAAGCATCAACATTAAAATAATAAGATTGAAAAAGAAAAAACAAACATATAATATTCTAAGAGATGTACGAGGTTTCATAAAGTCACTGACAATCAAAACTAATCCAGAACTGGATGATATCTCTCGTCAATCCTCAATAAAAAAGACACTATTTAGTACTAACGTAGTTACTATATCCTTGCAAGCATGAACAGACCGAACTGGCCCTGTATTATGATCACGTTTATCGACAACAAACGACAAGATAAAGCATGTATCACTTTTTGTCGAGTAGTAACAGAAAGTGACAGATATCTTATCGTTTGTCGTCGATAAACGTGAACATCATAAACCCCCTGCGCATGTCACAGAACCTAATCTTAGCGTGTGCTAATAACCTATGCTTGTGGTCGATCTTTTAGAGAGGTTTGGTTGGTAATCATAAAACTTAACAAACCTCTGCTAACTAAAATGTTCTTTGTCCCATTCTCACAAACATCAATGTCAAAGTAACAAATAAGGACAAACGAACTTTAGCGGCTAGTTAAGTAATATAGGTTTGATAGAGGTTTATGAATAAGGGGGTAATCACCAGACGTTTGATGGCGAAACGAAATATTTTATGTATGGGTTTATTCATAAACGTTCATCAAACCTCTAGCCAAAATGCCGTTAGAATTCGTTTGTCATAAAATTTGTTTGCAATAACGAGTCAAAATACATTTTAGTTAACTTTTAGCTTGCATGAACTCGACTTTCACAGACCTGTTTTTTTAAAGAAGCACGCTCTTTGTACTTTAGAATAATCGCAATTATATCTAGAAGTATATTGGCCAATTTAATACTCCGTTGTGATTTCAAAATACAAATTTAATCTATGACGAAATTTACGTATTGTAATCTCTATAGTAATTAATAGTAGGTAAATACGAACAGCACTGCCGTGAATATAAAATTAAATAATACTATATTAGGTGTCAATCAGCTGCGATAAAAACGGTAGAAAGATAAGGAATATGCGAAGAAAATTTTCCCATTGTTTTTCTTAAAATAACAATAAACAAGAGTTAAAGTTAATCAGCCATTTTCAAGGACAAAAAAATTTGGTAAGTAAGTAAGGTGTGTGTAAAGGCCATTTAGAGCTAAACACAGCGGGTATAAGATACTGATATTTAAGTTGGTACTATTATTATTATTATAGACAGACTAGCTTTTTTTAATTCATTTAGACACCAAACAGTCACATTTTGCCCGCGACTTTGTCCGCGTATACTTCCACTACCTATTTCATCCCTTCGAGGGATGATTTTTCAATATAAAAAGTATTTTATACCTATTTTATAGTACACGCTATAGACTCGCTGTTACATACCAAGCTTCATCGTAATCCGTTCAGCCGTTTTTGAGTGATTAAGTAACAAACATCGAAATATGCAAATATCCAAACATCTAAACTTGCGCATTTATAATGTTAGTAGGCATTGACATTTATATGTTGTACCTACTATCAGCCAAGAAAGTGGTATAATACTTTTGAAACTTAATACACATTATGATATACTAGACCACTTTCTTGGGCGACGGTGCCGTTGCCGCCCGGCGAAAAAATTTTTTGGCATTGTTTTATGTGCCTGGAGATCTCCAGGCACATAAAACAACGGATGAGGGTTTAAAGTCATACATTTTTCAACAGATCGAACGAGAAAAGCAATCAGATGTGTCCTTCTTTGACGTATCCCATGTGTCCGAAACGGTGATCGTGGCTTACCGGCGACGAGAGGGCAGTGGGAGGATCAGAGTCCTCCTCACTCTATTGTGCGTTTTCATACTCTATGGGCCGAGCATGTGTGAGTACCTACTTAAATCCATCTTCGAGAACTAAATTTATCTATCGTTTCTTTCTTTTAGCGGTGACACTGGTGAAAATAAGTCAATTTGACTGAAAAAAGAAAATCACATATCTATCAACATAAGTGATACATTTTACATGTAAGAGCATGGATTGCAATATAATGAAATGTTGTATGAATTAAGGGGAGGATTCCCATATATTGCGTTTTAGATCTTCATTCAGATAAAGACTTATTTAACAAATATGAGATAATTGAATTAAAAAGTACACAAACTCGCTCAGAAAGGACTTGCAAAAAGTATCCAATCGATAATACATTTTTATACTGCGCTGTTTTTCTGCAACGATCGACTAGAAGTACACGAAAAATCTAGACATTTCGTCTTTAACACGGAGTAATACAATTTTGTCTGTAACACTTCAATTTCAAATCTTATTCTGATATCCAAAAGACTGGACTACGTCAGCCCGGCCATTTCTTATTTTTCCTCGAAAATACTTCAAATAATGTTTTAGATATAATCAAAGAGTTTGATCTATAATAGCAGCAGAACACAATTTTTTGAATTAACTTTGTAGAAAAAAAAAACAAAGTTAGATAGGTACCTACTAAATTATGTCTTTCATAATTTATTAGGTACCTATCTTAGTCATTCTGAAACAAGCGATATCCGAGGGATATTCCCTTCTATCAATAAAATGAATTGCAATTGCTACCCTTTTCCTACCCATAACATACTATAAATTATGGATAGGTATCGTTAAAGTAACATGTATTATAATAAAACTGCAAGAAATTGTGATTGAGTGCAATTAGCAAATTATCATGATTCCGATATACAGGTAATCTTCAAAGTTTAAATTATCTGTATATATTGCATTCTTAATACCAGTATCTTACGTACCTACGTATGTAGATTGGGTTCAAATGAATAACGTTATAACAATAAAATTGAAATTGAGAAAACCATAAAACATATTTTCCCGCGCATAAGCCGTGACGTCAAGCGCCGCAAGGTTGTCAACAAAGTGCCTACGCGCAGTATTTCACGACCAAAACAGCAATATACTTATGTTCCTTACAACGTTAGTATGGAGGATTGCCTTGTGATGTGAAATGGCTTGTGCCAAATAGTATGCACCGTTTTTTCAGACTCCTAGCGATGTCTTTGTTTTGACTATCATTGTTGCCTTTTGTTGTGCTCTAATTGTCATTACGTCCGTACATATATTTGATCTTTTCTAAAAAGTTATTTCATTGCCAACAACAAAGCCAGAAGCGATGATCAGCTGTGTGCGGTATCTAAACAGCCACAACCACTCTGACAAGAGTGTACGACTTAGAGGAAGAAGAAAAACTGATGGAATCGTGTGAAATAAATGTATGCATAAGCCCTATTTGATGGCCATCTGTTCACTTTTAACCCGGTGAAATACCAAAATGATTCACATTAAAAATATTGTACCAATGTTTTCATTAATATATACCTATTTCAATTTTAGAATTAGAATTTTGTTGTACTAGCAATGCTTCTTTTCTTTAAAGTTATTTTTCAGTCATGTTTAGTTTCATATTCAAAATAGGTTTTACTAATATTTCCAGCGGAGCACTCAGTATTCTACCTGTACGTGCGAAACCAACTGAACTGGGACATGGTGAAGTTCAGTGTCTTCAGCAGCTACTCCATCATACTGCATTCTATTGGTTAGTAACAAGCACTTGGTTCTTGGTAGGTTCGTGGTCTATTAGAAAAGACAAAAAGTATAATACAGTACAATTTTTTTTCCGTATATATTCAAGAATACGTTGGAAAAATTATTCGGACTCCTCCCGAGCTGTCATCATCAGCCAAAAGACTTTCTCTGCTCCTCTAGAGAATGCCAAAATGGGATCAGTCATGGACTGCCGGCAGACAGCGGACTCCCGCTAAATGTCCTTTATAGCACCATAAAAGACAAAAATGTTATACGAACTTGGCATAGTCCATAAAGCGATCTCTTCAGGACAACTTTGAAGAATGATGAATTGATGATATTAATGTTCCCAGGCGCGATGTTCTCAATAACCGTGTTGAGCAGAAAGCTGCAAATGGAAGACTCACTGCTCTGCACCATTTCCATCATTAGCAAGTTCGTTGGCTCCATCTGGATCGCCTTCCTTACCACAGACCTTGAGATGTACCTTGGTAAGTAAATATTTGTGTCATTCTCGAACAAAAGGGACTTTTTTTTATATCTTTCCATTATCTGACCCAGTTTTTTGATGACAACGTTAGTCTAGTTGGCAGAACTGCCTACAAAGCCGGTGGGCCGGCGGGTCCTGATCACGGTCATCGCATTTATGTTTCTGAGTCTTTTTCCATGTATTCTGTATCGTCGGTTCGGTAAGATTAAATCGTCCTTATCGACATAAACAAAGATAATGACTTTTTTTTACCTTGGCCTTATTTTATGCAGCCTTTTATACAGTAAATTTGTATGCATCTATATGGACCACGGCAGATGAAAAGTCCATTACTTACTCCTGTTATTTCAGTGCTATACCTAGTCTCTAACCTAGACATAATAAAATCTTTAAGTCAGCTATTCGATTGCGTAATGTTTTGAACGCACATTAGATAAACGTCATTTCTAAACGTAACAGATAAAAAAAGTAAACTCCATTGTTTAATAGATAATTAACTAAAAGCCAATGACTCACTACAAGTCCATTAGCATCAATGTTATCGTTATCCTTTCGAATACATAACATGGTCTTAATAACATCCTTTTTACTGGTGCAGAATTGTAAAAAATACCATAAAGAGCGCTATTTTTAACCTTTCACATCGAATGTTTCGATGTCATGCAAAAAAAAGATAGTCTGTAGAAATTTGTCTGCCTGAGTAGAAATTATATGGAGGAGTAATTATATTTTTGAAAACCGTAAATACCTGAAAAATATTTGCTTCAATACATTATAATCCCATGCTATTTTCTATTTACTGATCCTCAACTTACTTTTTTTGTTTACAGTTCCTGTTATAGAACTGTTCAATGCGAGTACCTTCACGTCACTGCGGTCGATTATTTCAAAATTGGTGGAGAAAGATGAGACAGGTATATTTTCTTCTGGTTACAGCTTTCAAAAAAACGTGAATCCAAAAAAACGTTTACAACTTGTAGAGCATTATGTACAAAACATGCAAAAAGAGTTAGTAAGAATTAAGTAAAGTAATTGCTAATGTAGTGTCGAATGGCAAAATATTGCTGTTATGTCCCAATGTCCCGAAATACTGCGTTTTATCAACTAACATTTTTTTAAATTACAAGAAAAGGATTGTACTGATAACTTTTTATTTGGACGTTTATTTTCTTGTGGACGATAAAATAAACATTTTTTTAAAACATTTTTCGCATAATTCAATTTATGATTGTGATGATCTTTTGCACCCTATTTTTGCATACTAATATTTGTTCCAGCTAAAGTGAACTCGCTGTTCTCCCTCACGGAGACCCTGGCCGCGCTAGTGTTCCACCCCCTCTACATGTGGATCTACATGAGGACCCTCAACGTGTTCCCTGGCACAGTGTTCCTCATCAGCGCAGCATTCATCATACCAGCTGTTGTAATACTCCAGTAAGCACCTTTTGTTTTGAAGTTCCGTTGAGCCGAAGTACCTATGTCAGACTTTAGGTTTCCAGATATGTAAAACAGATAGAATCAAACTGAACCACAGACTAGTGTCTAAGCTACTATGGAGTAATATAGAGTATTGCGTTTAAGAAGTTGCAACATGTTCATACTATTCCAAGATTAGAACTTCTAGCTAACATCAACCTTTGAAACTTTTTTTGTGAAAGTAATTAGGATATTCGCATTTTGTGATGCTAAGTTTCGTAGTTATTTATTTATCGTCTGGCTTACGTAGTTCGTAGTTCTCTAGTTAAATGTAAACTTAGTTTAAGGTTAAGGTAAACAACTTCATCCGTCGAAATAATTTGAAGTCCGCCGTCTCCAATAACATAGACAGTATTGCCGCCAGCATCGATGGCTGTTGCCGGAAATTTCTCCATATCTACTCCAGGCAGAGGCAGATCACTAATCGACGCATCCACATTTCGCAATGTATGTTTAGGGAATCAATTACTCACAGACACAACAATTACCAACAAACTTCAAGATTACAATGAGCAATATAAACGGTTTTGCAAACAAACGTTTCATCGAATTTATGTTCCAAAGAAAAAAATCACAAAGAGTCGCAATTTTAACCTAGCCTAACCTACTTTTCTGGTAGACCTGATCTTACAGAATGATCACGCTGTGCTTAAATGGTTGAAGGATTCTAAAAAAAGTCGAATAATTTTTGTCGAAAAAAATTCCAATAGGAATACGTAAACACACAAGCGTTACAGTATTTTGCGACTAAAATCATGAAAATATAATAAGGATGTTGACACAAAATAAGAAGATCAATAAGTTCGACTTTTCTCGAAAAAGGATAAATTTTCTAATCAAATGGAGAAAAAAGTAACTCAAAAATATAAATAATTGCACAATTATTAGTCACTTATTTTGCGTTAAAAGATAATAGCGGATGTTACAGACATAATTAGACGATATAATCTATGGATAGATAATTAATATGATACGATAACTTTCCTCAATACACTAAGGTCAAACATGCCTAATCTCAAATGTTGGTAACTCAGGATACCTATTTTTTGACATAACTTAAAAGTTTTTGTTTTAAAAAGTGGTGCCATATGGTACGGCGGCTTTAATGGCTTAACTGGTTCTCTTTGTTGTTATTTAAAAAGGGCTCACAATTACTTAAAAAAAAATTTTTTTCTTTCCTACACAATGTCTGATCAGATACCTGTGAGATGATTTTAAACGTATGCAATCATTATAATTTATAATTTAAATAGGTAAACTTTCAGACAGTTTTTCCTCTGGGTTAGAAGGGCAGATATATAATCGCTTTCGTTAAATTAGTTCCTACGTCAAATCTTGAGATGAGGTCCCAAAGCATACCCTTTTTCCTTTAAGATACATCCGAAAAACATTGGTTTCGCTATATTTTAATTAGGCTACGTTGTTATAATACGTTAGTATTATCATCACGTAGTAGCTCTTCTCCCTGATCCAAAACGTACATGGTAAACGAATATGAATATTCGTATTATTTATATTTTTTTATCCATAGTTGTCAACATTACATGTCAGAGTTTTTATAAAAACATAACAATTTCAAAGAATGTGGCTAAAATAAATTTATATATAGTTAATAGTTCATAGCTATAGAATGTGTGCTTGAGAAGCCATTTTTTAGTTTCTTTTTGAAATCAATAAGGGAAAGAGCCGACGTGACAATTCGATTGTACATCCATAAAATCGTTGCTGAATCAGTCGTTATAGAGTCTACCAGCAAGTCGTGGTAGAATTTTACAAATTCTTTATATAACAACTACCTATTTTACCTGACAAATAGCTGTCGGTTATAGTACCTATTACGTTGCTATGTATTTCGTGTTAACAGTACTCGATTTTTACAATTTGCCTCATTTTTATTGCGCCACAACTCGCCTTAGAAGGACGGCTTAAAATAGCTTCAGAGGAAGAGGTAATAATGAGAAAACTGGCGTACTAATGAAGAAATTGGTCGAAGACGTCTTGACTCCTTAAGTCCAACAAGTAGCAATTTTACAAGAGTGCAAATAAAATGCAAAGAAACCCTATAAAACTTACATTATAAAATTGTTACAGTCCATTTCTATGCTAATATGTGGATTGGAATTTCATTGAGTTCTTGCCTCATCATCATCATAAATCTAAGCGCTGGGCTCTTGTCGGTGGAGTAATCGCTATTCCATTATTTTCTCTGCTATTGATTTGACCTCCTGAAACGACGTGACATTGACCTAGTCAAATTGACTAACTTTTTAAATTATTGTCAAATTAAGCGTGAATATCGCATTATGTTTTGATACGAAACGGACAGGTCATTCGAAAATATATTTGTAACTCATACTTCAAAGTACATTTACGATTAATTCGTGAAATGTAACTTAGTAGCTATAACAATAATTAATTTAAATAGCTGGTAGTAAATTGCTGTAAAAACCTTTGTGTACCTATCATTTATTTTATTCTTAAAAATATAAGTAGTTTACCTTACATTTCTTTCTCGTTCTCCGACTGTCCTGACGAGAGCATAAAAAACAAATGGTCCGAGTTCTTGTTATTATTTCTGCAACCCGCTGCAATACAGTAATGCATTACTTTTTGCATTATTATTTATTAAATGACACGACACGATGCGTAACGTTGCGCCGCAACCATTGAATAGACCTAAGACTGGTGCCACTGCTGGCCGCATGTACTTTGAGCAGTGCGATGACGTCACGCTGTGAATCGCCCCTGCCGCAACTTCGTCTGCATAGAACATTCATGACGTTTACAATTTAATTGCTATTTTTAAATCAGGCGCTTACTTAGTCATTGCTTATTCCATACAAACTTCCATTCCCTTAAGGGATGATTTCCGGGATAAAAAGTATCCTATATCCTTTCCCGGTACTGACATTATTTCAATGACAAATTTAATCCAAATTGGTTCAGCGGTTTAAGCGAGAAGACGTAATACTCAGAAACACTTTTGCATTTATAATATTAGTATGTATGGATTAGTATGGATATTATGGATATGAACTAGATATTCTTGAAGATATAGGTATCTGTGGTTTTTTGGTGTACTTATATCTAAGAATGTGAACAAAAAATCAGAATTCATAACAAGATTTATTTATTGTTTCAGAATATTTTATGTCAAAATTAAGATTGAGAAGAAAAGCGTAAGAAAAATCGCCTTGGAGGCACAAGAGAAGAAAGATGCAGAAGAGAAAAAAGCGGATCCTTTAGATTTTTACAGGCCTGGTTTAGATCCAAAGGAAAATGTGGAAGTTATAACGTAAAGTTACTTCTTAAAGTGGAGGGAACAGGGAGGCCAATGCCCAGTAGTGGGACAGCAAGGGCTAGAAAATAAGTGAAATGAGCTTTAAAAACTGTCCAAGTCCAAAAAATGGACAACGCACAGCTGCGGATTTATTGCCACATAAGTATTACGCCTAGTAATTACAAAAAAATAACAATACATTGAATTTCTTTCATTGGTTTAGGTTGTCTGAATAAGACCATCTGTATTTTGCCTCTACTTGTTTTTATTATATACTTGTACTGTATTATTTTATTGAAATAAAGAGTATTATATTACAACGTGGAACAAGAATATAATACGAATCACGTCGATAAATACAGCATTTGCAAGTAGACAATTTGTTAGTAGATCTGCCAAATTATATAATACCCTAAATAAGCATTTAAACATTTATCACTTGCGTTTTTATGAACGCAAAAAAAATGGTTGACTGAAACCTAAGAGTTATTATTATTATGATATAGAGAACTTAATGCAGAATATTTTTGAAACATAGACACTGAAACACACACACACATCATATTAACTCACAGGCTCCCATCTGACAAAATATACAGCTGGTAAGGGTATTTGTAAATTTCTCTTAAAATTAAAACTTGTAAACATTTTATAACTATTATTGTTATTCATTAAGAATGTTCATATCATTTTAGTTATTTTTATTTTTAATTACTGTTAATTATTCTCCACATGTACATTATCAACTAAGAAAGAGCGGTGTCTCTTAGCATAGGTATTTTTATACTTAAAAAGAGGTTCCATCAAAAAACAAATTGTAAACCATATTTGTGAGCGGATAAATGATTTATTATTATTTATTATTATTATCATTATTGGAACAGCTATCCATTAGTAAATTATTAATACGATTACTTGTTGTAATTCTTGTAATAAACGAAAATTATTTTATATCCTATTTCTATATCCTTATATTAATTCACTCTAATTACTAATAATTATGTTTTGTGACCATAAACAGTTTCTTATAACGAGCCAAAACAAAACATGTTAACTGAGACAGGTTTTATTAAAAAACTTCTGAGTATTTTCGCTAATTTTTTGTATGATTTATTAATGTCATCTTCGGTATTTTATGAAGGTGAACTTTGCCTGCTCTTTCGCAACTTATTTCACATACTTATTTGACAAAAGTCCTTGTTACGCTGCGCGTGCGGGTGAAGGACTACTAATTTCGACGGTCCTAATTAACAGCTTTTTCGCAGATTAGACTCTTATAATTGGGTCTTTAGAGTTTGTTATTAGAATAAACATAAAAATCGGATTTGTTTTCCTACTTATTTCTGCGACTTAATTACTGTTATGTAATTAATTAAAATTAATTAGATCATCCTGAAAAACGTACGATCGAAAGTACAGCTCACGAAAACTTAAAGAGCGCTTTAATAAAACGTAGCAGGTTCACAGCGCCACATAAATAACTGTGATTATTTAAATTGTTTATTTATCTTATGGCAATTATTTCAAACTGTGAGACTTTTGAGAAGACAGTACGGTTGCCAGTTTTTGGATTCGTCAATCTATGCGTCCAAAGTTAAAACGGCCGTTTTATAATTCAGCTCAAAAATCGACGAATCTGGTAACGTAAAAACTAGTTTGATGTATTCAAAAAGTACTTAAAGGGCCAGGACCTCGTTTCCGGCTTTTCGGTGAGGGTGCTATATGATATCAGAAGGCTTTCAGTCGTCAGTGTCAACGGTCATTCCAGTCCGTATCGCTTATTTACTGTATAGTGCGCCTACAACTACATTTTTCTACTCCTGTACTTTTTTTTGCGACTTAAGCAATCATGAACTCTAATATAAATACATACTTTATTTATTAACCGACTTCAAGATTTCAAAAGAGGAGGTTCTCAATTCGGTTGTATGTTTTTTTTTTTGTTTTTTTTTTTATGTTTGTTACTCCATAACTCCGTCATGTCTGAACCGATTTTGGAAATTCTTTTTTTGATTGTAAGTATATATATCCAAGTTGGTCCCGTTTTGGTCAAAACGCAGTTCTGATGATGGAATCCATGAGGAATCGAGGGAACTCCTCAAATCTTAAAGGCAAACATATAGTGATTTTTATGTTTTTATCAACAAATCAAGCATTTTCATACAAAAATGTGATATTTGATGAAGTGGAACTGCTGATGATGATCAGAACAGAACTCTTCAACGATGAAAAGTTCACGTTTGGCGATTTTTCCTTCTAACTGTATTAGTTAAGCAAGTTCTATTTTCACAACGAATTTTTGTCATGGTCGAGTTCCGATGATGGGATCCATGAGAAATCGAGGGAACTCCTCAAATGTGAAAGGCACACATATAGTGATTTTAGTATTTTCATCAACTAATCAAGCATTTACAT
Organism: Epiblema foenella; assembly: GCA_963556455.1. NCBI lineage: Eukaryota > Metazoa > Arthropoda > Insecta > Lepidoptera > Tortricidae > Epiblema > Epiblema foenella. The sequence goes on from OY747105.1 coordinate 5,985,887, forward strand.
TTAAATAAGTGACATTTGATGAAGTGGAACTGCTGATGATGATCAGAACGGAACTCTTCAACGACGCATAGTTCACGTTTGGCGAATTGTCCTGTTTGCTGTGTTTGATAAGCAAGTTAGATTTTCAAAATAATCATTTGTCAAGCTCCAGTTCTGATGATGGCATCCATAAGGAATCCAGGGAACTCCTCAAATGTTAAAGGCATACATATAGTGATTGTAGTATTTTCATAAACAAATCAAGCACTTACATTTAAATACGTGACATTTGATAAGTGGAACTGCTTATGATGATCAGAACGGAACTCTTCAACGACGCATAGTTCACGTTTGGCGCATTGTCCTCTTTGCTGTGTTTGTTAAGCAAGTTAGATTTTCAAAATAATCATTTGTCAAGCTCCAGTTCTGATGATGGCATCCATGAGGTATCCAGGGAACTCCTCAAATGTTAAAGGCATACATATAGTGATTGTAGTATTTTCATAAACAAATCAAGCACTTACATTGAAATACGTGACATTTGATGAAGTGGAACTGCTGATGATGATCAGGATGATTTATTTGGAACTTTAAGTAAAAAAAAAAATGTTTTGCGGATATCGTCATTATACTCAATTTCAACTAATTCGGGGCCAAGGATTTCAAATTTTACATTTATTTTGAATTTGATGTAAATTTTTTTTTTTTTCAAATTTAAAACTGTTATACTCTATTTTAAATAATTCAGGGATAAGGTTTTCTGATTATAAAGCATCTATAAAAATATGTAATCGGTAGCACTGCTAGCAATGCAGGTCGGCTTCTGAACCCCATCTAAGAGTACTTATAATATGTGTGTAGATAAAGTCATGTATGCAACTTTACGTAATAAGGCAATTCCGCTCATTGTATACCAGTTGCATAAACTACTATTCTATCATTGTATGGAAGAGTTCACCATCTAAGTGTAATAATCTTTCACCGGCCTCCCCAATTGAAGCCGGTTTTTTTTTCTTAAAAATTATTCTGTAAAAAGTCTATCTAGTCTATTGCCCAAAAACACACTCCTTACCCTATTTTAATGAAAAATTAAAGCAGAGTTGGGTGCCACAGACTACTACAAATACTTTGTTTAGTAGTCATTCTTTGGTGCGTTCAAGTGAAACTTTTATGATTAAACTCAGTACTGCCAACTTAACGCAACTATGCTACATTTTTTATGTATTAGTTAATGCATAATATATTATTTAACAATATAAATAAATACATTTATCATCTTTTTTGTGTTGTTTAACAAGTTTTATCTATTTTCGGATATATTTATGAAAACGAAACAGTTAAGATTCGATCCGGATTTGAATTCAGTTTAGGTCAGATGCAGTCAGGCAAATTAAAAAAAAAAAACCACAAACAAAGTGTCATATTTCTGATTTCCCACCAAATTCCTAATTGAAAACGAAAACATTCAAGCTGATATATGATTATATTACTTAAATCTAACGATTTTTTTTGTGTTCATGAAGAAAATGTGTAGGTTGTTTGTTGTTTGTTTGTTTATTGATTCTTTTAAAAATCCACGAAGAAGTTATAAAGCATTACTGAAGATATTGTGTAGGTAAGTTGCACAATTACTAAGGGAAAATATGGCGCATGGAAAGTATGATAAATACTTACTTTTTATTTGAAATGAGTCGTAGAAAAAGTATTGTATGCAACGGTGTTTAACTGGTATAAAAAGGCTCGTCGTGTCTTTACTTGCGATGTTTGCCAAGGCTCACATGCCAACCCACACCACTCGCCTTTTTATATCCTTCTTATACACCAGTTGCATAATATACTATTAAATGAGTCTCGCCTGACTGGCGGAGGATAATGTAATACTGATAATATCCCGGCAAGTGAGGAAATCAGTAAGCTCACGTCAAAGATCAAACTAACATGTATCAATCCTGCCCCGCCAGACCAGGAATTCGCCTCAGTGTCCATATATCTTATCCTAGAATAACTATTTTTTATTGTCAGACTTCGAGCAACACAGGATTCCGAACTTCGTCGGTTGTCGGTCATGACACTAAATTATGTTCAAAAGAATCCGGTGGTTTAACAGGTAATTACTACATGTATTGGTTAACGAAGTCTTGAGAAAAAATTGCACGATATTTAAATATCATTTATCTGAAACATCAGGTAACATCATCCTCCTAGCGTTATCTCAGCATCCTGAAAGATGCCCGGGGCCCACTACCTAATCCGAAGATTTGGCGTAGGCACTAGTTTTAACGGATGCAACTGCCATCTGACCTTTCTAAACATCAGGTAACCTCAAACTGTATTAAATAAGATTTTGCGCTCTAGGAAGCCTCAAGATCCAAAAGTCTGTCTAGACATGTTCATGGTTTAAACAATATTTTATGATTCCAACACTTCAGAATAAGAAGACTATTTGATAGATACTTTGTCAATGGGGACGTATTGATTGTAATTAATCTTTTGATAATGTCGATTGCGTATAAACAAAATACTACTAATATGTAGGACACGTAGATTGTAACATTGATTATATTTTGTGCTATATCAATGCCGAATTAGGAAATTTAGTTCAAAGTAAACAATACAATGGCCAATACTAGTACTGAGGAATGTGAACTTTTGAAAGCCAAAATTGAAGGGAAATCGCGCAATGGTGGTTTTGTGCGATTCTGTGACTTATTCAAACACATTACGGTTGAACCGACCGGTTCTATTTACCTTGGTGGTTGCATCTTTGTGGCGGTATGCTCCCAAACACTGCAGTTAGAAAAAACTTGCCGAGTAAATTTAAATCTCGGAGATGAAATCTGCACTTCCCTGAGAAATCAAAACTCTGACAACTACAGTGAATATGAAGAACAAATACAGAAGTATGTGGCCCAGCGATTGGCGTGGAAAAGCATTCTGCAAACATTATTACCGTGTATTATTCTTGTGTTCGTTGGGGCCTGGAGTGACAAAACGGGAAGAAGAATTATAGTAATAGCTGTGCCCATGATTGGAGAGATGCTGCACTGCATTAGCAACATTCTCAATGTAGTCTTCTTCTACCAATTGCCCGTGGAAGTCCTAATCTTTCTGGAGGTGACCTTAGTTGGCATGGTTGGCGGATGGGCTACCCTGTTTCTAGGTATTTTCAGTTATATAGGAGACATAACCACGGAAGAGAACAGAACTTATCGCTTGGGCTTTGTACAATTTTTTACTATTATCGGATTTCCCTTAGGCATGGGCCTGTCCGGATTAATTTTGAAGGAATTTGGATATTACGCTGTGTACGGTTCGGCATTAGTCATGCATATTTTAAATATGCTCTATGTTGCATGCAAACTTAAGGATCCAAAACGAACTGAGGAACAAAAAAAGGTAGGAGTCTTTCTGATAACTCTATAGTTCCTTCAATACACGAAGACACGTCATCAATACACGAAGGACTAAAGAACAGTATAAAAAGTAGATGGCTAAAGTGGATATTATATGGTCTTGAATTTAGCATCATGAATATGGAAGCATCTCGCTCTAACATATATGTAAGTCCCGTTCTAAAGATTCTGAATTCAGGAAGGTGTAATAACTCATTAAACCCTATCCAGACGGGATTAATAGAAGAGAACGGTCCATATAATAATAAAAAGTAATTAGCTAGCTAGGTAGCCTGTGGTATGAGATTATTATAATTTTCTAAGTCATTTAAGAAAATAAATATAATATATAAATAGTTGGGCGATGGTGATGTGAAGATGCATGGTGTTTCATGAATGTAACACAGATAATTAAATTCAAATTCGAATCATTTATTTCGTGTAACATTGACACATAGAAATTATACACATAATACATCTATTATAATACAAAAATCACACATAGTGCTACCAATTGATTACACTGGCGGAAGAATGCAGCCCCGCACAGTGTAACATGATAGCACAGTCAGGCTTGTCCGCTATCATTCTCAGAATGGTATTGGGACTGCTCCGCACCCGGCGCACCAGGGATGCGGCTCGCCCGCGCATGGTCGCATAAAAACAGGCAACACGCGCCTCCGCAAACATCCCTGATGCGCTACAGAAACGAGGCAGCCCCACTATCACCCGGAACGCGTTATTATATTGTACTCGAAGGGCCCTAAAGGCCCGTTGCGAATACTGCACCCAGAGGCTGCAGGTATACATAGATGTGCAGAAGGCTCTAAACAGGGTAACTTTGACCTCCCTGGAGCACCCTGCAAACCTCCGAGCAATCATATTCGCCCGCACCGACAAGGCCCTCCGCTCCCGTTCCATGTCCAGGTCGTCCTTGAGATCAGCCGCAACTACATGCCCTAGATATTTGTATTTATTGACTCGGTCAATGGTGCTGCCGTTAAGGTAGATTGCAGGTAGCTCCAATATCTTGTTGCGACCGCTCTCAAATACCATATACTGGCTCTTTGTTCCGTTGTATTTAAGGCCGTGATTTACCGCATAGGTCTCACACACATTGAGCATCCTACGAATACCACAGACCGACGCACTCAGCAGCACCATGTCGTCAGCATAACTAATATTGTTTACACAAACACCATCCACGTGACAGCCGACATGGATGCTACTGAGGGCCTCGATTAGTTCATTCACGTACAGGTTGAAAAGAGTAGGTGAGCTCAACCCAAATTAATTACTTTATTTGGAAACTATTGATTACATACTTTTATATTATCAAGTTCAAACGGATCTAAAAAAATTGGGATTTGTATATGAAATTACCGGCGAGTTCTAACTGCTGCAGCGCTTTTACAAACGAAAAATTATTATATTTATGTTATTAAATTAATGACTTATTTAATAATTAAACTACTTTAATAGACGGCCTCGTACACGTTTATAACACACTCGAAAGTTAATCCGTTCCTTTGCGTCCTTTGTAGACTATTTTTGACGATTGTTATCCGGCTTCCTTTTTGATCATTAACTAATGACTGCAATTATTTATTGACGTTAATCTTATTTTCCTGGCCAATCTATTAATAAATTAATATACGTAGACTGCGAATGGTCAATATTTTGATTATTATACCATCACATACTAGTGGTATCTACGCCAAGAAAATGCTGCAAATGGTGATAAAAGCATGAAAAGCGGAACGATTGATCTGTAAGCCATATAAATGAATTTGATCCGTTGGACCAAAAAGAAATAAAAAATGGAGGAGCTTTGAGGTCATAATTTTGTATGTATTTTTTTTGATCTGAAACCTATCGTAACTGGTATCAAATGTAAGGGCTTTCGGAGCCGGTTCAAATAATATATATTATCATATTTCAGTCACTTATTTTAGATTAAAATAAAATTTATTTTCAAAACATACATAATTATCAAGTTTGGGCTCCTCCAAATATGATATACTTGAATATGTTTTGTAAAATATAAGTCAAATGATACATAATATCCTCATATGTAACCCAAGAAAACAATTTTGCATTTAGTATATTTTCTATGTTTTAATGATTACAAACTGTGTTCTATCAATCTATCATTTAAATATATAAAATTAAAGAATAAATATATATATACCTATCTCGGAATCTATAAGTCGTAGTCAAAATTTAATTGTCTATGTAGGAAAAATAGTAAATGTATATTTTTACAATATCCTCATATCTAATCTAACCCCAAGATTAGATATGAGGATATTAGGTATCACATCAGGTATATTTTACAAAACCCAAACTTGGTGTGTTTTGAAAATGTTTTTTTATTTTAATTTAAAACAGGTGATTGAAAAGGAATGATGCGATACATTTTTAGAACCGGCTTAAAAAAGCACTATCATTTTATTTCACGCGCGATAGGTTTTAGATCTTTTTTTTTCGTACAGAAAAGATCATGTCACTCTCCTATTTAATTTATTTTTTGGCCCATTGGGTCAAATTGATCCATATGGCTTATAGATCAATCGTTCCGATTTTCTTGCTTTTAAGAGGCCTTATAAGTTTTAAAATGTTTTGATTTCAAATTATGACAGAAGTATTTATAATACCAATAAAATTATTAAAGGCTACGATGATTTTATTAAAGTTTTAGATAGTAACATCTCAATATTTTGATTTTATTGTGTGTAGTAGAATTTAAGCGCAAAAAACAAGTTTTTAGCCTGAAGATGCTCGATTTGGAATGATGTTTGAAACGATATTTCTTAATGAATAATCCAAAAAATACATTAATAGTTTATGACATAAGATCGCAATAGTCCTGTTCTAAATAGTAACATTGTAAAATGCCAAGATACGTGTCAATTCAAACAGAAAATGGCGTAAATAGATGAGCTTTTTTTAACTGAACACCATTTGCAGCATTTTACTGAATATCGGGGAGTACCGCTAAGACTACCTACTTGACACGGTTTTCGTAATTTAGCTACTAATGTCGAGCAATTACACTCGCGGACAAAGAATAGAAATAGTAAAATACCGTCATAATTCCTAAAATAGTGCAACTTGTACAGCTTTTAATACTGTTATGATCTGTATTTAATTTTACATCTAACCTGCAAAAGTAACAATTAAAAAAATTAACATTTCCAGGTTTAAATCGGACTCCCAAATACCCATAAAAAACAATGTTAACGGAGCGAGATAACGCAAAAATCGTCAGTTTTGAAAATTCATACTTTTATGATAGGATCCTGGGAATTGCTAATACCGTTGAGTATTACGAAGAATAATATATAATGTAAATAAAACTAGTGTAAAACATTTATTAATTTAGGGTGACCCGAATTTTTTGATCTCGAGTGTATATCAATAGGTATAACACACATTATCACCAGTCGATAAATGTCACTGTGACATTGCGGAGTTACATGAGCGGAAAAGCGGAAAGTAAAAGTAAGTTGTTTACAAGTATTCACTCGTAATTTCTAATTATAGGTACTTTTAAAATCTTGCAGTGATTCACAATTACTAACCCATTATTAAAACTAAATATCTACTTCCGAAATATTTGCAAGATTAATAATAACTAATTATTATTTATCTTAACACATATTCTTATCTAAATATGCGATTAACATGATTTGACTCATCGCAAAAGACATCTTGCAGTATCTATACAAGTATACACTAATCATGTTATAGTTGTAAATAATAAACACGAATTATTAATCTATTGATAATACGTCTAGGGCCGACACTAAATGCGACGTCAGTAATATGTAGCTCGCGAAGACTGGAACACTTACTGTTTAATCGTCTATAATCGTCCATATCACAAGGACAGAAATGAGTACGCCTGAGAGTATACCTTTGAAGTCTGAAGAACTTCAAGAAAACAAGTCTAATGGTTGTTATAATAGGTGTTTAAATGTTTTCGAACACATCACAGTCGAACCAGCCGGTTTGGTTTTTCTTATAGCTTCTATTCTTTCAATGGTCTCGTGTCAAACTCTCCAATTGGAAAAAACGTGTCGTGTCAATCTGAACTTGGGTGATGAGATCTGCACTTCCCTCAGAAACCAAGACTCCAGTAACAATAGTGCGTACGAGAGAGAAGTGCAGCAATATGTGGCTCGGAGAGTGGCGTTTGCCAGTGCTCTACAATCGTTATTACCGTGCATCATTCTTTTGTTTGTCGGAGCCTGGAGTGACAAAACGGGAAGGAGAATTGTATTGATGGTAGTGCCCATGATTGGAGTGATATTGACGAGCATCAGTAACATACTAAATGTATTTTTCTTCTACGAGTTACCAATGGAAGTTCAAATTTTCGCGGATGTAGTCCTGTTAGGCGCAGCCGGTGGCTGGGCTACCTTATTCCTGGGCATGTTCAGTTACATTTCGGACATGACAACGGAAGAAAACCGGACTTACCGTTTGGGTTTTGTACATTTTTTTACATTTCTCGGGGTACCCCTAGGAATAGTCTTCTCTGGAGTTATTTTAAAGAAGTTTGGTTACTACGCCGTGTATGGCACTTCGTTGACTATGCTTGTTTTAAATTTGATCTATATTAAATGCAAACTCAAGGATCCCAAACGAACTGAGGAACAGAAAAAGGTAAGAGAAAACAGTAAAATTTTGCGTAAATTACTAACTTAAATGATGCTACTTTTGGTGATTGATGGGAAATTTAAGTATCGTACAGTGTTTGTTCCAGCATTTTCATTGTTTTTGCTTCACATTTCGCCTATAGGTATTTGTTGTTACAAAGAACGCATTTTAACACATCCGCTTTCATCCCCTGTTTTTTTTCACACTTTTAACAGTTTAAGAGTTCTCATGCAAAGATCAACCCTCTTATTACCTCGTTTCATTTACAAGCCAATTGGATTTTTTAAATTATTACTATAGCCTTTTGCCTGACCGAAGATCTAGTTAACATATTAGTGAGGGTTGGTTTCCACTAGCAAGTTTTGATTGACTCTTGATGATCTCAAATAAACACAAATTCAAAAACCTGTAGAAATGTATTCTGTTACGAATTATAAGACCAGACAATTGTTTTATTGTTTTTGTTAATTATATCTATATGTGACATAGATACGTAGTTTAATATTCAGTTTTCATTGGACATTATTAGAAGCAGGATTTTTTACTTTTAATTTATAATGTGGCTTATAGAACGTACTAGTAACAGGTCCTAGAGTTTCAGTCCATGGTACTATTAATGTTTCATGAACCTGAGTCTGAAATAACAAAATTACTTGTGTATTATTCAATAGTGTAATTTAAGTTTTTATATGTTTTTAAACTTACCGGTTCCAAAATGTACGATGAAATTGCAAAATATGAAGTGAAGTTAAATATTCTTGTGGAACTTCACAATTTAGTTGGAACAAAGTTTATTTTCCGCTTGTCTGTTTCGAAGTAGTTGTATAGGGGAAATTATTTGAAATGTAAACTTTGTAAAGTGTCATACCTGGGTGCACTGGAACATGATAACTTATATATTTGTGATAATCCACATCGAAAGGGACCTTATGGTGGCAGGCGCCTACGTTGCACCTATTCACTATTGTATTGGAACAGCGGCAATAAAGGCGTAAGTGCCGGCCGCCATAAGGTCCCTTTTAATATGGATTATCACATTTGTTACTCCTGATACGGTGTTTACGTATTTTTCCTATATACTTGGATTAATGCAGTTTGTACGTAATAATATTTGCATCTAATTATAAATTATGAAAATGCTCAACTCTTCAGATCTCGCGGACGGATAATTTGAGCATCATTCTTATTTTAGTGCTATTTTATCCATACTATTCGAGATTTATTATTTGCTTCTAAAACATTGGCCTTTATATATGCAGGTGGTAGCTTATAGTCTCTTTGTATATCAATCAATATGCAGCTCAAAAATCTCACGCGATACTCATGTTAGTAATACCATCGCAAACAGCGATTGTCACTTGACAACGTTCGCAACTTGGTCGTGTAATGCCAGGGACCGATATCGTTATTTTTAAAAAACCCTGAATTAGCCCAATATTTTGGATTATTTTTTGCTCTTTACGTAGGGCTGAATCATGTATTTAGGTAACAACGTCGTATTATTAGATTGTCCCATTAAAAACGAAATAATGAACCGGTGACCGTAATAATACCGGTATTTTTCTATGGAGAAAATACCGGTATCCGATCCCTGTGTAATGCAAATGGACTGACACGGCATCGGGTAACGTTTATCATTACACGGCTAAATTACGGACAATCGAAAGTGACTCGACAATCCTGATTCGCGACTGTACCTTTTATCGATGATACTCAATTTAAGGTGGTGAAAATTTCAAAATCTAGTTACCATGTCAAGTGGGGTGTCCTATGAAAGGGGTTGAGTGGGCCATTCTGAAACAGGTTTTCTTTTTGTTGTGGCCGGATTTATTTTTATTTATGAGGGAAAATGTGAAAAACAACCATCAGACCAAGATATTGAAATTATCTACGTTATGTAGTAACAAAATGCGCCCAAGGCGTTTAATTTCTACATTGTACTCTTAAGAATTTTTCTGAATAAGTGGGGTCAGGACAGGTACACGATCTACGAAACACTCGGTGCGCGAGTCCGAGTCGCACTTGACCGGTGTTTTTTTAATGTCGGTACGCTGCTTACAAAGCTAGCACTTTGTTAATTAATTACTTTCTGTCTGTTAAGGCGACTTTCTAACTACACACACGCTCCCAAAAACACACTCACACACGCACGCACGCGCGCACGCACTCACGCACGCACGTACGCAGAGAGAGAGAGAGAGAGAGAGAGCCTTTTTACCTCGTCAAGTTCGTTACGTATACACCATTTATAACTTGAACTACCTCATAGAGATATGGGGTAGTACCATCAAAACTGCACTAAAACAACTGCAAACTACTCAGAACTAATTAATAAAGACTATTCCAATATGAATATTTAACAGCCGGCCTAAAAATTTACCCGGATACTAAAAGTATAAATATGTCAACTTTATCCCAGTAATACATGCATACTCATAAATAAAAGTATTAATAAGAAAATCCACTCTGTTAAGTTTTAAAACTAAAGCCGAGCATGGAATTCGACCACTACGTAACGCCAACGCGTTTAAAACGCGTTTTAAAGTCAATGCCGACTAAACCTGGTAAAAAAATATTTATTTTAAAGGGGCACAATTCTACAATAGATTGCCGAAATCTGTAAAAGAGTGTAAAAGGTTTAACAAATTTAAAAATAAATTACGACAGTATTTAATTAGTAACGTTTAAGTCCGGCCCTGGGCTGGCAGTTGTAGCTTGGAGACAAAGTAATGTTATCGCTAATCGCTAAGCTGGTTACAGTTGTGTTGTATTGAAGCGTGTTTTCCAATTTGGACTTAAAGTATACGGACGGTAGGTTTTAAATGTACTTAGTCCATTAATTACTTTTTAAAGTGAACTTGTTCGGTGTTGTGATTATATACTCTTTATATTGGACTTTTGTAGTGCTACCTACTAATAATTTTGTAATTTTAGTACCTAATTAGTGTATTTACAATTACAGTGACACAAAATATTTATTATTTATTTTTTAATTTTTAGTTTATGTATCTTGTGATGCTCACTGATTTAACTTTGTTCAGTATTAATCATTAAGTGAAATGTATATGTATAATTTCTTTTGAGAAAATAATTCTTCTTTACGAGTAAACAGATCTGATGGTTGGAGACCTGGGGACCGATTATTGAATGTCGAACGCTCGACTTTTCACTCGACATCTGTCTCATCACAGTTTTTTGACAGATCTCGAGTTAAAAGTCGAGCGTTCGACACTCAAAAATCAGTCCCCTGGTGACCTGACAGGTTCCCCCTAGTTCGGTCTCCACTACACAAGTTTTGTACCTTAAGGTCATTTACTATAGTTACTTTATAAACTGTACACTTTGTGGTGGCGACAATAAATACTTTTTTTTAATTAGCGGGAGGAATACGTGGTATTGTTTTTTGACGTGAGCTGACTTATGTCGCCGCGTACTTGACGGCATACTGTTAGTATTATAGTGTAGACAGTAGTAATATCATGAGAAGGGGGGCATTGCGAGTACTGTGGGGCTACCGCGAACCACAAACGAAGTTTTCCCTCTCTGTCTCACTTATAAGCAAACTTGCAAGTGCGACAGAGAGGGAAAACTTCGTTTGCTGTTCGCAGTAGCGCCCCTGCATTCATATCGCCCCGCTTCCAAGCTTCGAAGCCTCATTTAGTTGTAGGTATGTAGGAGCATAGAACTAACAGTCGCTGGTGTAAGCGCGTTCTGGAATGGAGACCACGTCTCGAGAAGCATTGTTGTGGGTCGCCCGCCGGCCAGGGGCCTATACCACAAAACTTTACAAACGTACAATTTGACAAAATTGTACAATTTTTTTTTTTTAATGAAGCATGAGTCTTCTGGTAGATGTCGCTGTACGCCTCCCTTAAGGCGTTTGTATAAAAAATAGTTTACGTTAGCAGCGGTACTGCTTAATACGAAGGAACGGTTGATGAATTTGGAACTGGGTAGCGATTGCACCTATAGCTCAGTTGGCTAGAGCGACTGGCCGCGAGTGCCGGGAGGTCGCAGGTTCGAATCCTAAATTTTGCCTAAATTTTTCAATTTTTCCTTCATTCTAAATCTAAAATTGTACAATTTTCCGTACAAAAAGTTGACAAAAATGTCAAATTGTATGTTTGTAAAGTTTTGTGGTATAGGCCCTAGGTGGCGAGACGACATAATATTTGTAGGAGGGCGGGATGCATAAGGCAGAGAACAGGGATTTGTGGCGCGCCTTGGGGGAGACCTATGCTCAGCAGTGGACTGCAGTGGGCTAATAATGATTATGATAATGTAGGAGCGCAGTAAAAAGCGATACTAACTCGACTGACAATTGACACCGTTATTGATTTAAACTTACACGATTTTCACTCACTGGCGAGTGACAACCCTAGTTTTGAAGTGTTAAATAAAGTGCGGGTAATTCAAAAAACCCGTGCGGCTAGAAGATGTTGATACCCACTTACTCCAGCCAGCTCGTATAATCAAATTAAACCACTCTCCAGATTTATATATCTCCATAATTATATATATTATCTCCAAGATTATTTATTGTACAGGCTTCAGCTTCACTATCACTTGTTCACAATAGTAAGATCCTCCAATCGACTGTGTCCGTCGGCCGAGTGTCCCTCCATTTTATACCCTGACAGTTGGGTAGTCAGCACTTTTAGAAATCAAAAATACCTAACATTTAAAATATTCAAAACTAGTAATATTAATCAGTATTAAATATCGAAAAAGCCTACACTCGTCCGTCCTGACTCCGTGTATGCCCCCATATACGTGCCAGGTGGCAACCCTACACTTGGCCGGTCGACAGTAAAAACATTTATAAATTATAAATCAACCTAACAATACATAAAAACAAAAGCATAAAAGAATAAAATAACATTTATATATTCTGTAGTCTTATTATTTTTGTTATTCAAATATGAAATGAAAATATTGATAGACACATTTAATTTTAATATGATTACATATAAAATATTCGACATCAAACATTAGGTACTCTAACAAATTAAAAATGTTTACATCTTTGATTAGCCAATCAGAAACAACTAACTACGTGATGACCATGAACCATTCAATTTTCACGGTCAGTAAAGAAATCATTAACGTTTGTAGCTGTAACAGTACACGAACCAACTCAATTCTCGTGACTAAAGCCAGCATTAATTTGTCTTAATTGAATACCAATCAATTTACACATGCTGAGCGCAAACCATTCAATGCTTGCTATCAGTACGTACTAACATAATACAGGATACGAACCAATTCAATTCTCGTACCCAATGGTAGTATATCGCTGTAGCGGCCTCGTGGTTGCAAGCAGTTTCAATCTTCGGTCAACTTAGAGAATGAGCCCATCAAAGTCTCAATCTCGGTCTGAAACAATCAAAGTAAGCATGTAGCACACTCTTTAACTATATCCATAAACCCATAGTTAAACCTCATCATCACTAATATAGGAATCTGACTCATCATCATTCAATTGTAATGCAGCTACGTTCACCCATGGCCTCACGCGTGCAGCCGCCACCATAGTATAGCTATTATTAGTTCGACTGCTAAATCCTAGTATTAAAGCTATCTTATAACGGTCCTGGCCTAGAACTTGTATAACTCGAAACGGTCCTATATAAGACGGGAGGAGTTTCTCTTCCCATCGTTATTGAAAGCCATCTTGGTGATCTTCACTAGATCACCCTCATTATAGATACGAATTTCCAGTAGCTCGATTCCACTCACACCTCAGGTTCGGTTGAAACCGCTCAACCAATCTCACTGGAGCGCAAACTCTTAGAGTATTCCAGTGTTCCAAACCATACGCGTGGTCGTGTCGGAGGTTTTCCCCTGGATTTTCCCCAGGCTACTTATCGTTTTATTGGGCCCGGCCTGTAAAGCCACAGTCAGGTTAAAAAAAAGATATATAGATACGAGCAGGACGTCTGCTTTTGTCGTACGGCTCTTTTTGCTTTACTTGCTCACTATCTATTTTGTTTTTAAGCTGAGATCCAATCGTCGACACATTAATGTCCTCTCTAGTTTCGTCAAGTACGGAATTTAAACTAGGCTTGATTTCTCCATTCACGGCCTCCTACCAGTAGTGTTTTGGATTGTATTATTCAGTCCCCATTGTATTTTTTCTACCTCCTTATCCCAATCCTTATCGTCAATTTTTAATGCCTGTGCCTTTAGTGAACTAAGTATTGTTCTGTTATACGTTCTATCTGGCCGTTTGATTGTGGACTCGCTACAGCGTTTAAAATGTGTTTGATACCTTTGTCACAACAATATTTCTTAAACAAATTAGGCGTCAAACTGCTGCCGCAGTCACTAATCAGCCGGCTACACTTGAAATGTATAGAATATGTCATCAAGAACTGCGTCGTAGTTTTTACCCGAAAGAAAAACACAGTTATCATGTAACTAATTATATCGAAATATGACACATTTTGCTTATTTTGCAACATAATTATGTGGGAAGTTTTTATCCGAAAGAAAAACACAGTTACCATATGTAATTGATAACCGAATCGCCTAGCTAGCAGGGTATCAAAGGTCAGTCGCCACGTGATACTAATAACATTATGGGAAAATATAATCTAATCTAATCCTATTTTGTTCGTGCATATACAGATTAGTCCCGGTAATTACACCGCTATTAAGCTGATGGAGTTTCTTACTAAATTAATGTAGGTATGAGAATGCAATATAAATTTAATATAACTTTAACCAGGTTTGTGTAGTTGTTGAAATAAATTAAATAAATTTTAGTTATATAAATCTAGAACATCTTCAATAGTAGCAAGTGGCTTGTGACTGCAATATTTAGTTTACTAATTTATATTATATAATATATATATATAACAAAATAACGAATTTCATCTAATATGTAACGAAATAGTAGTAGTAGGCATGTACGTATGTTCTGCGCACTTCTGATATATAATCAAATTAAACCACTCTCCAAAATTATATGAATTATTTATTGTACAGACTTGAGCTTCACTATCACTTGTTCACAATAGCAAGACTTATTAGCAACCATTCGCTAACACGACCTCCAATCGACTGTGTCCGTCGGCCGAGTGTCCCTCCATTTTATCCCTGACAGTTGGGTATAGTTGGGTATAGAAATCATAAATACCTTCATCATCATCATCATCATTTTCAGCCTCTAATCGCCCACTACTGAGCATAGGCCTCTCTTCGGGTACTCTTTCGGGTACTGGCTCAGGACCTGGACGAGTGTCGTCCCGGTCCTGAGCCAGTCTCATCCAAGTGACCCGCGATCTTCCTAATATTGTCGACCCATCGAGCCGGTGGACGCCCGACGCTCCTTTTACCACTAAGTGGCCACCAGTCTGAGACTATTTTGGTCCACCTGCCATCACTCTGCCTCGCAAGGTGCCCTGCCCAACTCCACTTGAGTTTGGTAATGACACATCCGACGTCACGTACGTTTGTGCGGCGTCGGATCTCGGCATTCCTCACCCGGTCTTGCAGTCTAATGCCGAGCATGGCGCGCTCCATGGCTCTCTGTGCTACTTGGATTTTGTGCACAGCCTCATTTGTAAGATCCATGTCTCAGCACCATACGTCATGGTGGGCAGTACACATTGGTTGTAGAGGCGAGTCTTCAGGCATTGTGGAACAGCGGTAGATTTAAGGAAGTCGTCCAGTTTATTGAAAGCAGCCCACCCCAGCTGGACTCTCTTGGAGATCTCCTTAGCTTGGCTTTCCTTGTCAAAGAATAAAATATGCCCAAGATACACGTATTGGTCGACAGACTCCAGTTTCTCGTTTCCAACCGTTATGATCGAATTCGAGCCACTAGAGACGTTTGCCATAACTTTAGTCTTGGACATATTCATCCTCAGACCCACCTGTAGAGAAGCATGGTGAAGATCATGGATCATGCCTTGGAGATCATCCAGAGTTTCAGCAAACAACACAATATCATCAGCGAACCTTAAGTGCGACAAGAATACACCATTTATGTTAAGTATGTACCTGTAGTGTCCTATGCAAGCGTTTTTATCATATATTCTAAGACGGCCGTAAAAAGCTTGGGTGAAATGGCATCTCCTTGCCGCACTCCCCTTTGGATAGAGATTGAGTCGCTCAGTTTGTGCAGCCGAACCTGCATTACATTCAAAATATTTAAAACTAGTAATATTAATCAGTGTTAAATATCGAAAAACCCTACACTCGCGACCACGGATGTAGTGATACATTCGAAACGTCGGGTAAACCTTGAAAAATGAAATAAAACTGTCAATTATATCTTATCGTACCGCCTCCACGCCGACCCTAAAGCCGCCTTAACTGTCATACTAAATTTCCAACGAGTCAAAGTGTTAGCACGAAAGTGTTCAGCTACTTATGAGGCCGACTGTACCACTCTCTTTCTTCCCATGGGTATCGTGGGAGTCGATTATGGGTACCGGATTGAAGTGTGTTTTGGGAAATGGGCTAGCAACCTATCACTGTAATATCACAGTGTCTCCATCATCTGAACTTTTCATTGTTAAAAGTGATCCTGAAATTAAATTTCTTTTGCTCTGCCTACTCATTTTGGGAAACCAGACGAGTTTATATGTGGATGTATGTACGTAATGATTAAAGTACTTACTACAAATAAACCTTACAGATTATTATCACTTACATCCATGAAAATTGAATCATTTTTATATTTTCAATAATAAAACCCTGTAATATAACGCACGTTTATGTGTAACATCGTAAATATGGCATTGTACGTACCAATAATAAAAATATTCAAATACCTATTACTTCGGTTCATTACTAGATCGTGATAAAAGACACAGTAGTGTTTGAGTAAGTGTGAAGTAAGCATCGGGAAAATTAATAAAAACATTCAAAAATGGAACGACGCAAAGTGCTTGAAACGAAGAAAATATTTAGTTGGAATTTGAGGAGTGTGACATACGAGCCGGTGTTATTTCTATATCAAGTCTGTTACATGGTTACAATAGCGACTTCCCAAAACGTTATGTTAGAAAAAGCTTGCAGAGTGGATCTGGATCTGGGTGACGAAATCTGCACCTCACTTAGACTCCAAAACCAAAGTGAGAGCCTCAAACACTACGAAGAAGTCTTGCAGAAATACGTGGCACCAAGTGCCACATTGAGAACTTACACCATACTTGGTATTCCGTGCGCCCTGCTTCTTTTAGTGGGATTCTTTTCTGACAACACTGGATACCGAAAAGTGATACCAATGATTCAGATATCTGCACAGATGCTGATATGCGTGAATAATGCGATACAGGTGCACTTTATGATGGAAACCGGCTTGTATTCCTTCGTGGCGGCTGAGGCGTTGTTGGAAGGATTGGGTGGAGGCTACGCGTGTGTATTTATGACAGCGTTCTCCTACATGGCTAAAATCACAAGCGTTGAGGAAAGGACTTTCCGAATCGGTCTGTTATACTTTTCGCTTTCAGTTGCCATCCCAGTAGGCCTCGCAATCGTTGGGCCTTTACTAAAATATTTTGGTTATTACTGGTGCTACAGTTTATCTGGTTGCTTAAATCTCATTAACTTCGTATATAATTTGAGTTGGATCAATGAAGCAAAAAGAAGTATGGAACAAAAACAGGTAAATTTGTGTCAATCGATTGTGAATGGTTGTTAAGTTAATATTAGATAATTATTTTTTTACACCTCCTGCTCGACAATGCCTAATTAATACGTATGATGCAAATCATTATAGCCCTTGGCTTGAGCCGGGTTGTAATATTTTACTGAATTCCATTATAACCTGCCGGGTAATAATGTGATTTCATTTTTCATAGTTCTTATTGTTATCCTTAAAGTCTAATGCCGTGAAGGCCGCACTGGGACACGCTCGCTCCGCGGCGCTCGCCCACCGCCGCCACGTCCCGAAACAAAAGATGACGCCGGTTGCCGCCTGCTGCAGCACGTGTTTCTATTATTGAATCCTAGGAATTACATTTGGAGCTTTCTTATAATTTTCAAATTTCATTGCATTTTTTGAGAAATGGCCTCGTTCGGGACAGTTGTGACCTTCCTTCCTACGCGGCCTTTGCAGTAATATACTATTAATTAGGTACCTAAAACAAAAGCCGCGAGTGTTACAAGACACTGCATTATACAAAGTAAAACCGCAGATTCTACAAAAATATAAGATAACATTCTAATAGCAGGGCGAGTTATGAAAGTAATTTATCTTTGACTGACTGATTTTATTCTGTTTCTAGCCATGGTTTTCTTTATTGTATCTCAAGAGGTGAGAAAAGTAGAATTTACTCTTCGGGGATACACATGATGCCCTCGCTGTGCTCGGGAGTATAATCTGCAGTCCTTCGTTACTTTGAGGTTTCAATATCGCGCCAGTAACAAAACAATGCCTTATCCCCTTGATGTACAATCTACTATTATCCCGTTGAGTTTAGTCGTTAAGCATTTATTTTTTATTTAAAATCGTAAAAATCTGCGCGTAACCATTCAACTTCGTAGTTTCACTAGGTTAGACCTTGCAACTTTAAAGCGGGATGCAAATATGGAGGACTGGATGCCAACATATTCAGTATAGTTGTAGTCCGACAGTTGACGAAGCCGTAAAATGATTAAACTTGACGGTGTTAAAGCTATTTGACACCCATGCCCCCTTTCGGACGGTCAAGTTAAAACCTCCTACGCCGTGATTACCAGGGCTGTTAGGATGGCTATAGACGTGATCGGTGTGAGGAAAATTTGCGGAGTTTCAAGGTTGCAATTAATCGATGCAATGATCAAATTTTTGTGAGGAAATTAAAATACTAGTTGACTACCTATCAGCTATCACATTTCGAACATATCTTTCGAACTAACATAACTATGATTCAGATTCATCTATTTCACGATAAAAAATACAATATAAAATTATAATATGATCATATATGGATTCTTAAATCCAACTGACACCGTGTCCTATTTTCTTATCATTGGAATATATTTTACGTGTGAAAGTTTAAACTAATGTACAGTGTAAATAAATGATTTAAGCAGAGATGATAACCTCCTTATAATTTTTCTTATCATTTATATTATAATATTATAATGTTTCATTTGCCTGGATGGGCATATACTGTGCGAAAGTCGTCGTCATCGTAGCGGGCACAGCGCGGGGCAGGCGCGGGACGCGCGGGTGATTTCTAGTTTTTTCGGCCTTATGCCCCCTATTAAATGAATTAAATGGCGATCGTTCTAATACAAAGGTGCGTTTTTCGGAAATGGGACAAAGTATGCCCCCTCTTAAAACTTTGAAAACTTATAATTATGTAATTATTTATTCTTTTGAGTTAATTTTTCGCCATTTGATTAAGAAATTATTCCTTTTTCGAGCAAATTCGAACTTATTCATGTCCTTATTTGATTTCAACATCCCTATGCTCTCCCGCTCACGATCAGGCAATTACAGAGCAAATTCTCTTTCAAGCGCATGCTGCGTATATACATCTTGTCCTGCACCGAACAGATGTTTCTTTTTAGCCCCGTAGTTGACTGGTAGATAATGCCTTAAGGCATGAAGTCCGCCATTTGTACCTTTTATAATGTGCAATAACGTTTAAATAAATAAATAAAAATCAGCATATATCGTATATACCATAATTACGTATCGTATATACCAAAATTATAATTTCGTACCATGCTTTCATCATCATCATCATCATCATTTCAGCCGAAAGACGTCCACTGCTGAACATAGGCCTCCCCCAAGGCTCGCCATTTAGACCGGTCCTGTGCCGTTCGTTTCCACCGGATTCCCGCGACCTTCACCAGGTCATCACTCCACCTTGTCGGAGGCCTACCGACAGCTCGTCTTCCGTTGCGTGGACGCCACTCAAGCAGTTTCTGGCCCCATCGACCGTCAGTCCTGTGAGCAATGTACCATGCTTTAAACAGATGTTATGCGTCGGACGTATTATTTGAACAAACAAATAATACGTCCGACGCACAACATGTGTTTAAAGCATGGTACGATATTTGTTTTTCACACCGTCTGCTCGGCAATGCCAAATTATACACCATGCTTGGCTTTAGCCGGGTCGTAATGTTGTACTGACCCACTATTTAATAATGTGATTTCCCTTCTTATAGTTCTTATTGTTATGTTCTTAAAGTCTAATTTCGTGAGCCCAGCCCCTCGGGCCGGGATAAAATTATAATAAAATGTCGAGTGACGAAAGTGATTCTGTTTCTAGTAGCCTTGGTTTTTTTATTGCCTCGCTAGAGGTGAGAAAAGTAGAGTATACTCCTCGGGGATAATTAGACTATGATTCTCATAGTCGAGCTTTGCGACGCCCATAAGATGGAAATGGGGTTACGAAAGGCGTGTTCCTCTTGTCACTTCGGCTAAACTCGGCTCTTGTACGCCCCCGGGGTGTCGATATATATATAGATGATCGCGCTAGAACGAACGTGCTATTCGGCGAGCGCGAGCAATCGTGATGCCATGTTTTAATTTTATAGAGGTCAATTAACACTTTCACTGCCAAGCTTTTCGTAGCGCTGCGCAATTTCCTCTACATACGGGGAAACGCATGGTATAGACTACGTGTCTACGAGTAGAGCGCCCGCTAGGTGGATTCCTGGCAGTGAATGTCTTAATTATTCTGAGGTTATTCCTAGATTTCTTTCTTTTTTATGGTACCATTCGAACCAATTTTTAGAGTCGATCCAAAGTCTGTATGGGACCAGCTAAAATTAGAGTACAGTAAATAGCGAAAATTAGGGATAAACCCAACCTCGACGCTAGAAACGGTTCCTACAAGTTGACATTATATTATGACGAACCTTCGTCCGCGTAGATTTTAAATGGTAACAAAGATATAAATGAGGTTTATTTTTTTCTGTCAGTTGTCTGATGCTATTAATCCATTGTGAAAAATTACTCAAAAGAAAAAAATAATGTCCGCCATCTTGGATTTGAAAATGGATGTCATTTTCGTAATCGGCACCCTGAAGAACCACAAAGCTGACACCCATATCGATTTTTAAGAAAAGAAATGTCCGCCATCTTGGATTTGAAAATGCATGTCATTTTCTCAATCCGCACCCCGAGGAACCTCAACGATGACACCCATATCGATTTTTAAGAAAAATAAATGTCCCCATCTTGGATTTGAAAATGGATGTCATTTTCGTAATCATCACCCCGAGAAACCACGAAGATGACACCCATATCGATTTTTAAGAAAAATAATTGTCCGCCATCTTGGATTTGCAAATGCATGTCATTTTCGTAATCGGCACTGGGCTCATGCTCCCCGCACAAACTTGGAACACCTTTTTACCCCATTAGGGGAACAATTTAGAAAAACGCTGAAATATGTTTTGTTGTATTAAACAGAGAGTCTGTATACGAAGTTTTAAATCTCGCACTTCAAAAAATATTTGCTCCCCGTACGAAATTGTAACCCCTTTTCACCCCTTTAGGGGAGCAATTTCAAAAAACGCTGAAGTATGTTTTGTTGTATTTAAACAGAGAGTCTATATACGAAGTTTTAAATCTCTCACTTCAAAAAAGATTTGCTCCCCGTCCAAACTTTGAAGCCCCTTTTCACCCCTTTAGGGGACGAATTTAGAAAATCGCTGAATTCAGTTTTGTTATATTTAAACAGAGAGTCTAAATACGAAATTTCAGATTTCTTGGTCCAAAAAAATTACGTTTCCCATACAAACTTTCATCTCTTGTTTTACCCCTTTAGGGGTGGAATTTCCAAAAATCCCGTCTTATCCCTTGCATACGTCATAAAAGTACGCTTACGCTCTGAACCGAATTTGAAGGTTCTAGTTCCAGTAGTTTCGGCTGTGCGTTGATGGTAGATCAGGACTTCTTCTTTTAAATAAATAAATATTAGAGGACAATCTTACACAAATCGAACTAGCCCCACAGTAAGCTCAAGAAGGCTTGTGTTATGGGTACTAGACGACGATATATTTAATAGATATAAATACTTAAATACATAGAAAACATCCAAGACTCAGAAACAAATATTCATGCTCATCACACAAATATTTGCCCTGACCGGGATTCGAACCCAGGACCGTCAGCTTCACAGGCAGGTGCACTACTCACTAGGCTAAACCGGTCGTCTTTTATATATTTATTATTATTTTCTTTTAATATTATTATTATTATTTTCTAATAAAGTAATTTCCAAGTAACATATAAAATTATTATTATATTATAGATAGATAGATAGATAAGTACTTACAATCCTCTTTTAGTCGTGAAATAGGTACTACGCTAAAGCACATATTTGTCATATAATTTCTTGTATATCATTATAGTCAGGTACACAAATACATATATATAAATTATTGAACCTTATTCTAATTACAAAATAATAGAGTACAAAAATGTAGGTTCATGTATTAATGAACTTGACTGTACTTTTATTTAACTTTTGGCCAATAAAGAAAAAAAACATAATTTTCCCAGTTTTTGAAGGAAATAACGAATTTGGATTTTTTGTAATTTTCAATTTATTTTGATATTTTGGTGGTTTACTATCCATATTATACGTTTTTATATAAATTTGAACGTATGGAAAATATCCAATTTGGATTGTGGACCATAGGATTATATATAGAATCTGAATACAGCGACAGTCAAGGGACAGAAGTGATATTACGTCGCACAAAACGGATTGATTTACTTTGAAAGTGTTTTGTAATGAAACCTAACGTGAGGCAGTTATGTGCGAAGTCGTTATAAGCGGATTCTACTGTATATGTATTTATCTATATTATGTATATACAGGGCGTCTCACGGCTATGCCAGATGGAGGGAAAGTACCTTGAATATTATAGATGGAACATTTTACTGAAATAAGACATTATTTTAATTTTAAAAACAATTTAAACTGTATTCACAGATATTTAAATAATAATTAAACCGTGAACCGGGAATCGAACCCGTTACACAAGAAAAATAATTACCCTGTAGCTTTATCATACCAATCGAAAGGCTTCATCATATGGATTATTTTTTGCTAAATAACATAGTATCAGAAATAAAAGGAAGACCATGAATTTTAACATTTTTAATACAAAATTAATCAATTGATCACGTGTAAAGAGTTCGATTCCCGTTTCAACCACAAAATTATTTAAATATCTGTGAATGTACGTATTTTAAATTCAAATAATGTCTTCTTTCAGTAAAATGTTCCATCTACAATATTCAAAGTACTTTCCCTCCATGTGGCATAGCCGTGGGATGCCCTGTATATTGTCATCTAGTACCAATAGTACAAGCTTTGCTTAGTTTGGTTGGGACTAAATCGATTTGTGAAAGACTGTTCCCATTTATTATTTTTTTCAGCACGACGGCAAAGGTTTCTTGCACTTCCTCCGCCTGTTCTTCGACTTGAGCAACATTAAAGAGACCGTGCGAGTAGTGTTCAAGAAGGGGCCTAACAACAGACGCATGCGCATTTGTATTCTGCTGTCTATAGTCTGTATCCTGTTTGGACCAGTATATGGTAAGTTCAAGAATTTTCTTTTTTCGGTCAAAAAAACATTATGGTGCGATTTTGTTTGGTCCGTCGGTCACAACTATGTACGCTATTTGAAGAACTATTTATGCTATTAGATTTATAGCTATAGATTTATTAAAATAGTATTACCGCACGAGTCGAAGACAAAGAGCATGTATGCTACTTTAGTAAAAATTTGAAAGTGTATTTAAAATGATATTTTTATTTTCTAAGAAGAAGGATGAGTTGAATAAAGTATTGATTAGGTACTTGTTCCCAGCATTCAATAAATTCATACTTAAACTGGCACTTTATAGCTGTAATTTCATCCAAGGTAGTGACATCCAAGGATGTGGCAGTGTGCACAAAAATGAGGATGACCCTATTTTCAATCAAAAAAGGATCTTTGTGGATGCCCATAAGGACCATTTCTAATCCCGTAAGTAAGGAAATTGCACCTTACTAACATGTTCTAAAATTGCGCCTTATGCTGTTGCTTGAGATACATTTTAATCTTTTATGAGCGTATATTATCTTAAGCCTTAAGCTTAATTATGAGCGTATAAGTAGTTGGTAGCCAATAAGGTAGGTGAAAATTTATCCTCATTACCTATCTAATCAGCGTCTAGTATCGAGTTGGCTAGCTTTACCGCCCGGGTAGTTCTACCATTCCATTATCTAACACAATATATAAAACATATTTGAAGTTAATTTTGCATTTAATAAATGATTTTTTTCTACGAACATGTTATTTGCACGAAATGATAGAACTACCACGCGCTCGCTACGCCCATGTCTTCGAAGCAGGGACCGATACCGGTATTTTTAAAAATCCCTGAACTAGCCCAATATTTTGGATTATTTTTTGCTCTTTACGTAGGGCTGAATGTATTTAGATAACAACGTCGCATTATTAGATTGTCCCATTAAAAACGAAAAAATGAACCGGTGACCGTAATAATACCGGTATTTTTCTATGGAGAAAATACCGGTATCCGATCCCTGCTTCGAAGTCACGTCATTATTATGTTGACGTCATTACCGGTCAGCCTGTCGCAGTTGGCACCGGAAAAATTCGCCAACAAGAATGCGTGAACATCGAGCTCCTCCAAATGAGAAGCCTCGTGGCACCATTGTGGATAAGGAGGGATTCACACAAGTGTCAATAAAACGCAAGCCATGCAAGGCAGTGTGATACGGGTCTGCGAATTGCCACACCGAGTGAGGCGCTCTACGTGTCGCGCCAGCATTATACCGCCACGGCTCAAAATCAAAATCAAAACATATATTCTACAAATAGGCCCCAAGAGTACTTTTACAAGTCATAGTCTATCTATATCAATGAAAAATAATACAATAATCAAAATATCATTAATTAAATGTAAAACTAATAACAATATGCTATATGTCAAAACTAATAACAATCCAAATTTGTTAGAGATGTATAAGGTCTCTAAACGTCAAGACAAAAAGTTATAATGTACACTAATCATAATAGAATATTGTGAGATATATCTCTAAGCGTCAACATGAAAATAATAAAATCTAATATATAAATATCTTCAAACATACGAGTATAAAAATGTTGTTGGCTAATCAAACATAACAATATTGTTGACCCTATGTAATGTTATGTTTTCAGGTGAGCTGGCCGTAATATACATGTCAACGCGGTACAGATTCGGATGGAACGAGCTGCAATTCAGCATCTACCAGTCATACAACTTCTTAACACATACCATCGGTAAGTCAGCGATTCACCTAGGCCACACCCACACTTCAGATTCGGTTGCAGCCGCTCAACCAATCTCACTGGAGCGCAAACTCTTAGAGTATTCCATTGTTTAAACCTCCCGCGTGGTCGTGTCGAAGGTTTCCCCTGGATTTTTCTATTCTGCTGTGCACTCCTATCGCTTTATTGGGCTCGGCCTATAAAGCCACAGTCAGGAAAAAAATACTCAGGTGGCTTCCTGATCTGGCGAGCATGTCAACACGGCCTTATATTTTCGGTCCGTCTGTAGTTTTTTTCTTTTACTATTAAAAATAGGATTGCAATTGGCCATTATCTAGCCAGGGGCAAGGATGGGGCCGACGGTGAAGCGAGGTCACCCAGTAGAAAAATGTCGCAAGAAAAGACACTGTTTTCTTATTACGTTCCAGTTTGAGGTCAATGCCCCGAGGTTTGATTGACACCTTAATATCCACTAGTAAAAACCTATTTTTCTCAAACATGCAAGGAAATATTGAGGTTATGTTCCTTATAATAGGCTGCAAAGTGTCACGTTTCGGGTGCGGCTATGAGAGGACTTTAAAGAAATTTCATACAAAGTTGGATGCCTAGGCCTGCAAGATGCTCTTTTTTAATTTTCATTCCACATTTATTTGTGACACAGCATCACGGCGTTCAGCCATAAGCAATTATTTGCTTTTTTGGTTCGTCATAACATCCTGCCAATACGATTATTTAAAAAAAAAACGATGATGAACATAATAAATAACACATTATTAGCACAGTCCAATAATTTTAAATGAAAATACATTATAAAATTGATTTTTTTTTCATTTTGTAATTCGATGTAAGCGTTGTTGAATTTGTTATCTATTTAAATATGAGTTCCGACGCCGCTGACAACAGCGATGAAGAAAATTGTTTTCTTAAATAAGTTACGTTTATTTACCCATCTAAAGATAAGCTAGAACGTAGTTGTTATATTCTCTTTGAGATAAGCATTCATAAAAAATTAAAAGAGGTTATAATTTTATACAATTAACAAGAATGACAAGCTATCGGTGTCGTTTCATAGAATAGGTCGATCCTAACGTTTCGTTCAGAGAGGCTACCGCGAACCGAAAACGAATGAAGTTCGAATATCTCCCTCTCTGTCGCACGAATTAGCAAGTGCGACAGAGGGAGATATTCGAACGGCAGCCTCCTCAGAAACGTGATTTCGTACATTTTAGTATATTTTTATAGTAGTAGTGTTTTATATTCAATTCGAGTTGGAAATTGAACGAAATAAATAGTAATATATATGTGTTAGTTATATTTTTGTCTTATTTACTTTTAGTTTCTTTAAAAATTAGAGTTTGGTTTTTTGGAGTTTTTTAAATTTATTTCATTGCATGTTTGAGAAAAGCACTGTACATACCTCGGCGTGAAAAGTTAGTACTTAGTTCCCGGCCTCTGTAGTAATGTACTATTTCACCTATATTATTATTATATCGAGAACTAGGACGTTTAGGTACGTTATTTGTATCGATTTTTATCAACAGTGACTAATATATCATTCTATGTGTAAAAATATTACCGTATCGAACGCCTTGTACGATTTTCACAATAGTCATCCTACGTCTCATAACGATATTAAAATAGTAATATTAAGATACAAATTGTAAGATATCATTGTCATAAAATTAAGCCTTCTTAAATTTCATTATCGATACACACTTTACGCGTTTTTAATCTGCACTGGAACATGATAACTTAACTTATATATTTGTTACTCCTGATACGGTGTTTACGATTATTTCCTGTATAATTGGATTAAGCCGTCGTCACCCAGAGAAAAAAATAAACAATAGCATTCTTTTGTAATGATCCCTGGGATCCCAGGGACAGGTAGACGACCGGTTCTAGCTAGATCACGGTTCAACATACGAAATTATGTCTTCCATACGAACATTAAGACCTTGAAGTATAAGCCTTTATGAACATAATTTGATATATATATTTTTAGACGGCTGCCCCAAAAACGAAGTGTAATGTTTCAGGTTGCATAATATTATTTATTAAATAAAACATTTTGTCTGCAATACATATTAATTCAGCACATTATTGCATACGCACACACTTGATTTTCTCTTAGCAGTGACACAAATGTTTCATTAGGTAATTGTTATATTTTTTTATAAAACTAACAATAATCAAAACATACAGTCAGTCAATATAGAAATTCGTATGGAAAATAGACACTGAATATTAGGCTACTCTTACATTTGGCGATTCGGGGTCGGATACCAGTAAACTGTCAGCTATCAGTGTCGACTGTTAACTGAGTCGGTACAGTTTCTTGACTACGGAATATAATACTACTCCGCAAATCGATATAATACCGACATCGACAGTATAAATAAGGAAATCTAGGCGATGTTAGAATGCAATTAATTTGCGCGCCGGCTAGTTAGGAAATAGCCTTCAATGGATAGCAAACAATGGACTATAGTGCAAAGATGGTTGATGAAAGATTATGATGAAAAACGTAGTTGTGGCGATCATGATTACCTTTCCCTCATCTTCCGAGCCCCGAGATTCGCGACAACATAACAAATATATATTTATAAAAAATTACCGTGGTAGACGACGACTTTAGACTTGAGATTGCTGCCATATAGCTAACTATTCTGTAAAGTATGTGTAAATATGGGCCTTATCGCCTGTTGCAATTGAATAAATAAATATAGCCAATTTAGGACTCGATGTTAACAGTTTTCGCACTTTATTAAATACGTACATATTTATATTTGTTTACAGGCACGGTATTTTCACTGGTCGTGTTCAGCAAGATACTGAAATGGCACGACTCAGTCCTGGGCATCATTTCCACTCTGAGCAAAATCGTCGGCTCTTTCGTATACTGTTTTGCGAAAACACCTGAAGTATTCATCTTAGGTTTGTAATTTTTCCATATTTTACAAATCACCGCTACCTAGTGTAATGTACTTATAGTTTTTGTTTTTTAATTTTGACCGATCCACTTAAGGAAAACATTGCTATTGTTGGGATATTGTACAAAAAACACTAATGATCTCGTTGCAACAAGTCGTAACAACCGCTTTGAATATTCAATTGATTATCGACTCTATCTTCGTAAGCAAAAGATTACGAGTACACCAATAGAAAAATGGCTGTCCAAATGCCTTCTATTCTTACCATTCTCAGGTATTCAGTTAAATGCCACCGGGTTTGGAAAAGGCCCTAGAGTTGATAATCCGGTAAAGTGTTAATGCACATTCAGTCTTTATTTACGAAGTATGCTTATCTTTTATGGCGGACGATAATATGGTAGTAAACCGAACAATAGGACAATGAATTAGATACGAGAAAAACACAAACACTATATGTCGCGATCTTGGTGGTAAGACCATGAGAGCTCCCGAGGATGCGCTGAGTTGAGAGACCTGCATTTGTCTCTAGCTGTCAACCAAACGAATACAATCAGTAAAGAATAGGCAACGCGCTTGTACTCCGTCCATAGGCTATGAAGTCTACTGGCCACCAGGTAGGCTGTATGCTTGTATACGACCTTCGTATTATAAAAATAAATAAATGAAATTACGATGACAGCCATTTGTAACCCGTCGACTGGGTCAAAACCTTGAAATATTGGTAACTTTGATGAAATTTGGTACGAATGTTCATTGATGGCCTTATTATCGTCTCCCAGAAGTAAGGCCAGAACCTGATAAAACCGCCGCTATCTTGGAAATGTACTCCATCCGGAAAGCTTAATAAATTCTACAGTAACCTGTAGCACATAATGTAACATGACGAGAAAACACGTCTTCGTGGAGCAAAATGCATCCACATGCAAGATTTTCCATTAATGTCCATGCAAGGGAGGTTCTCTGAACTTGAAGTTGGGAGAATTTCAAAGTGACTTAGATTTACACAATAGGATATGAGCTATGTTATTATTAACATTTTACCCAACTACTTAAGTACTGATAGTTTGCTTCCACCTCCAACTCAACATGCTTGATGGATTCCAACAATTGAAGTGGTGTTAGATTTCTCCTAATTCTGACTACGTGTTGGAGCATACATATTGAGTTTAAGAATTATACAAAATGGCAGGCGTGCGAGTACGTGCCTTTTGAAATCATAACTTTGCTTCCTAGCACTGGAATTATCGCGCGGACTTCAATAAACCTGACACCAGTATATAGTCCAGAAACACGTCAACGCTACACACTAGAAAACTATAAAATAAATATAATTTAGTACATTTCCTAAGACAGCGGCGGTTCTACCAGCTCCTGGCCTGGGGGCTTTAGGGGGGATGAAAACAAGGTCATCAATGAACATTAGTACCAAATTTCATTACAGTTACTTACCAATATTTCCAGGTTTTGCTTCCTCGACTGGGCTATTGCTAATTAATTCATATTTTGTTTATACCTCCAAAGTTTATATTCATTTTTGATTGAAATCCTTAAATCTTAAGACGGTGTTGTCCGTTACTTAAGACAGCATTGACAGTTATAATTCTATAATTTTTATGGCAACTTCTACCCGTATAGGTAGATACCAAACTATTACATATTTTGTCTAATGTGTTACTAGACTATTGACATACACGCTTTTTTGCAGCTCCTTTGGTGGAAATATTGAACGGGACATCTTTGCTATCGATAAGATCCATTATGTCGAAACTAGTCGCTCCCGATGAGCTAGGTAAGTTAAAATCAGAGATACTGGTAATAATCTGATAATAGCAAATGAACACATAAGGTATCTAAATATAGTATTTCATACTAAAAATCACATGTACAGTGGTATCCGGATACAGCGACAGTCAAGGAACCAGTGATATTTCGTCGCTCTAACAGAACGTCGCACAAAGCCGACTGATTTACTTTGGAAATGTTTAGTATGAAATCTAACGTAACGTATAGTGTTTTACCCCCTTATTCATAAACGTCTGTCAAACCTATATTAGTTAACTAGCCGCTAATTTTCGTTTGTCTTTATCTGTCACTTTGACATTGACGTTTGTGAGAATGGGACAAAGAACTTTTTAGTTAGCAGAGGTTTGTTAAGTTTTATGAGTACGGGGGTTAGTCGTTAAAAGCGGTAAAATGTTATAAGCGAGGTCGTTATAAGCGGATTCTACTGTATATCAAACCAACGTACGTTTAAGTTAATATCAGATCTCCACCGGCTCGCGTATTGATTTTCACTGTGACAAGGTACGAAGTGGCCCAGAAATCAAATTGGTTGACTGTACACCTAATAACCCCGCTGCGCCGCTATTCGATTCGTCGTTCTTGCTTCTGTTTAGCAAATCAACATGTTTGTCTCTGTTTTTCATACAAACGTGTATGGAATAGCAAAATACCCGGCGATTGGCACCAAATAAGAAAAGAAGGGGCATACTCTGTCCCTTTTCCGCAAAACGCACTTTAGTATTATGGAACGATCGTCATTTACTATGGCGCTCGTGGTCAATGACGTCACTGATCTGTTGCGCTTTCTCTCTCCAACCGTTTGAATGTTGCTGATTCAAACGGTTGTAGCTTCGTTATTTTTTGAGATAATTGGATAGGTTTTTCACTATTTGGCATTTTTTTTCCTTGTTTCTTTTGGAGTAGTCAAATTGATGTTGATTCAAACATCCCTATTGATGATCAAGTAGCCTAGTCGGAAACAATAGCTTATCATTGTATTGCCAGGACTTTACTGTGTTTATGATTATTTGAAGATAATTTTTAATTCTCATCATTTTAATTTAATTATTCATAAAGCATTATTTGTGTCAAGTGTGTCTTTATTTATTGAAATATAATAAACGGGTCATTCACGTCTTTAAGGTTACGTATCGCTCGACATTTTTCAGACCAATACGTGGCCCTTAATCATGAGAACCAGCCGCGACCAGTGTTGCCAGATGGTTACATTTCTTACATTTTTCGTAACTTTTGACCGGCTCGCGTAACATGTAAGTAACTTCTATTGTAAAGGAATTTTTTGTAACTTTTGAGGATAATGAGACTGTATTTAAAAAGAAAGGTAATTTTATCTAACCGGGATCATGCGACACAATTTATAGGCTTCCATACAGAAAAGGTGACAAAATAACCTACATAGTACGACTGTCTGTCCGTCTCTTGCAACTTTGTATGACATTTGAGACACCGCCCATCAGCTCGGCGTAATTCTGTCGCCGAACTCGCCGAATTGTAGCTGTATATGGCGACTCGTTTCTTAGAATCGAATGTTTTGATAAGTAATTATGAACGTTTTGATAAGTAATTATGAAAAATATATAAAATGTAACTTTTGCATTAGAAATGTAAGTTTTTAAGAAAAGATATGTAACTTTCGTCCCAACGGCCCTGGCAACACTAGCCGCGACGGCCGCGCGTCTAACACTGGGTAACCAGTTTATTATATTTCAATATGTCTGAAACTCACGGGAGTTTTATATTTAAAAGTGACTTAATTTAATCATTATTGTGGAGAAAAGACAATAATACATGTTACTACATTAATCAAAACAGCATTTAAATATAATAAATGTAGATATGAATATGACAGAGATTATAGTTTAAAAATAACCTGACAATGGCACCCATCATTACCAGCTACCAGTTTATCTTAAACTAACATCAAACAGACTTACTTTTGTTTTGTTATCCTAATTCTAGCCCAGCAAAACAACTTGTGTTGAGGGCAAACCGAAAACGAAGATCTCCCTCTCTGTCGCTCATATACAAGTTCGAGGCCCTCTGATTCGTATTATTGTTATTTTTGTCACTGTCTATCGGGTTGGCAGTTTCCATATGCAAAATAGAAACGTGGGTCTTATGTATACACGTTCACTATCCGTGAAACTGATATGAATCACGGCAAGCCTCTATTACAGAGTCTTAAAGTTGAGTATTACAAACCTAAAAATTGAGAATCGGATAGCGCGTGTGTCGTGCCGTCTCGCCTGTACAGTCAATTTCATCAATATATTGTAGTAAAAAACCTCTTAATAAATGGCGCTAGTGTGTTAAGCAGAGGTCGAAATGTAAGACTTCTTCATAGTAAATCTAGCTACAGCAGGCTCATTATTTTAAGCGTACAAAGTATAAACTTCGCCAGTGTACAGTGTAATTTATTTGTCTCTGGGAAAACTTTTCAACACTAAAAGAATTATGCCCACAGGTAAAGTGAACTCCATATTCGGCTTGACGGAGAACCTCATGCCTCTGCTCTACGTGCCGCTGTATACCACAGTGTACACCAGTACGATGGAGGTGCTGCCTGGCGCCGTGTTCCTCATGGGAGCCAGCATGACAATACCAGCGGTCGCTGTCTTCTTGTAAGATTTCATTTTTTTTTCTTACAATAAAGTTTACATTCGTTTACACTACAACTTCGCCAAACTGCATCACAACTCCTTGCTCGTTCCTTCCTCGTTGTACACCAGTACTATAGAGGTGTGCCTTGGAGCCTTGTCCCTCATGGAAACCAGCACGAGGATACCAGCGGTCGCCGTCTTCTTGTAAACTCCTTCCTCGTTTCTACCTCGTTGTACACCAGTACTATCGAGATGCTGCCTGGCACCGTCTTCCCCATGGAAGCCAGCATGACGATACCAGCGGTTGCTGACTTCTCATAAGTAATTTTTACTCATTCCTCCTTCCTAACTGTACACCACAGTGTACAACAGTACTATGAATGTGCTTCATGGTGTTGTGTTCCTCATGGGAGTCATGGAGCTAGCATGACGATGCCAGCGGTGGCTGTCTTCTTGTAACTTTTCTTAACTCCGTCCTGCTTCCTTCCTCACTGTACACCACAGTGTACACCAGTACTATGGAGGTGCTGACTGGCGCTGTTTTCCTCATAGGTCTCTGTTTTCTTGTAATTGTTAAGGGTCCTTATCAGTTAAAAAATGCTAATTTTTAATTAGCAAATACAAATACAAATACAAATAAATACAAATACAAATACAAAATACAAATACAAATACAAACATTTATTCTGCAAATAGGCCACAAGGGCACTTTTACATGTCAAAGCATATCTGCAGTATCTGATTTTATCATTTCCATTTCAACAACCACACAGTGCTATTTTAATTTTGCATGTCTATAACAAGGCTATTTTTTTTCAGCTGGCTATTATATGAACACAGGAAAGGAGTAAGGCGGTTAAGAAGACAAGAGAAAGAACCAGAATTGGAGATCCCTTTGAATGAAAAGCAACATGAACTTAGTTAATTAATTATTTAAGGAAAAATACAGAGTTAAGTAGTATACCTATATTGTTTTTGTTTAATCTATTTAATATTTTATGCTACACCTGCCCATAAAGTGGCAATTACCGCACGCTCTGCGTGCGAAAAGTCCCTCTTCCTGGACAGGAGGAGACATAAATTTTGTACTTACTACGGGTGGTAATAAAGAAAGACTCAGATGGCATACATGTGAAAATACCTGCGATGTGAGATCTTCTATGTTTCACCGCCCTACGTAAGTAATGGTTTATTGAATCCATTGTTTAATATTGTTCGCTCCAGGACAAATCGAAGGCCACGGGCCCATAGGTGGCCTCATCCAAAACTGGCTTTATTATCATCCAAAAATGGCGTTGACGCACCGCTAAACTTAAAACTAGCACTACTTACACAAATACGCTGGACTTCATTCTTCTTTCTTCGGAGCAGGGCCCAGAGGGGCTACTCCAAACTTCGAAATCCGAACTTCGTATCGTGCCGTCCTTCTCTCTTATTATAGTGAATAACACGAGAGTGAAAGGGACGGCACGATCCGAAGTTCGAAGTACAGGCTCAGCAGTGGGTACCACCGCACGCCCTGGAAAGAAGGTTTAGCAGATACCTGTCACGGGCCTCCCGTAGGCTTCGGTGCGCGAGCAACATAACGCTCCACAAACCGCACCATTCGATATCCGCGTGAACTTAATAATTACGTTTTACTATTACTTATCAATCATCGCGCTGCATGGTCCATTGTACCAGGTCAAGCCGCGAATTCAATAAAATATCTATACAAATTATGCCATCATATGCGTCTCAGCGTGGCGCCCACAAAAGGTTATCTGCACAGTTATCTGTTCTAATTTTACATTTATTGACAGTTCAATGACGTGTGACGTTTATCGTTCCGGATTACGCTAAGGAGACGCGTCGAGACCAAACAAATATTACCTCACAGCGCACTCGCGTATGGAATCTGCGGCTTCGTACATATTTTACCTAACCTAAAACTCAAGGAATTTGGCTAAATTTGCAATGCAATACAAATACTCTTTATTACACACCTCAATGAAAGGACACAGTACAGTACAAAATCACAATGAGTAGAGGCAAACAACAGTCTTATCGCTCGCTAAAGAGCGATTTCTTTCAGACAACCTTAGGGTAGCGGAAATGAAATTTAGGTTAGACATTGGTTATTGGAAGTCCTGTTCCTGCGTATGAGAGTAAACCTGAAGGTTATGCAAAGGATAGATAGGTATGATATCCTTTGCATAACCTTCAAGTTTACTCCATCGATTTCCGTAAGTAAAAACAATACATTACTGCAGAGGCCAGGATAATGGGATAGTGCCGGCTGATGGGCTGGCAATCCCTTTTCACGCCGATGTACAGTGCTATGTCAAACCTACAATGAAATTTAAAAAACTCCATAAATCAACGTTTGATATATTCGGTGCTCAGGTGCTATCTACTACTTGTGGAATAGGTTATTGACAAAATTCGAAAAATGTTTCGTAATAAAACTATACACGTATATGTACCTACATAGAAAAATATTTTTATCCACAAATTATAGTAGTTAAGACTAAAAACTGTGATTTTTTATTTTCGTTTTAAATTCGTCGCCAAACCGTTCGATTCACCGTGGCCACCATATTATGACGTCAGTAAGTTGTATACCGTCATAAATATACTTATTATACTGATAGCGACAATCAATGATTGACATTTGGAAATACAAGTAAATGACGTCCCATCACAGATATATATATATTATATGTTGTTATTGATGGTTAACAGTTAGTCAATGTAGCAAAAGGGGGGGACAGAAAACCAGCACTGTGCAGCACAACACATGCCGACTCCGCTCTTTTTATCACATAAAAAAATATATAATAAAGCATGAATCTAATTTTTGTAAGTATCTGTGTTGTGTGGTGTCAATATTTTTTCTTCTTTTTTTTTAACTGCATGTGACCCCTTGGTGGTACTAAAAGCGCAACAAAACTGGCAACCTTACTATCTTCTCGAAGATCTCACGGTTCGAAATAATTGCCATACGATAAATAGATAAATATATCAGTACACGTGACCCTTGGGTGGTGTTAAATGTGCAACAAAACTGGCAATCGTACTGTCTTCTCGAAGATCTTTCGGTTCGAAATAATTGCCATACGATAAATAGATTAATACATATAAGCACTTTGTTATACACAGTAACAGGACTACTATAATACGTCATCAGACTGGTAATGATGGGTTAAGTTGCTTTACATACTGTATTTATTTATCATGATAGTGTTTGGAGAAAACGTTTAGAAATACAATACGTTCAATGGTTGTACAGTCGCCATCAAATATATCTGTACTCTTCAGGGTGCTCAAAAATATCTGAACATGCACTTTAAAGCCTTGACAATAGAGTCGTGTACAGATATTTGTGAGCACCTCGTTCGCTCCGATATGTCTGATGGCGACCGTACCATTATTTACTCGATGATAATTGACACGTCATATCAAACTTTTAGCATGATCACAAGTTTGGGCTTATCCACAAATCACGAGAAGTTTTTTGGCCCACTTTTATACCAACTTGGTGAGTTTTGTCATCAAAACTCACCAAGTAATATCATTAACATCAGCAATGTTTATATTGAAATGTTGATATTGAATTTCTGGACTGGGAAGGACGAGGCATCAACGTAAATGGCGAGTACATCACTCACCTTCGATTTGCTGACGACATTGTAGTCATGGCTGAGACCATGGAGGACCTCAGTACAATGCTCGTTGATCTCAGCAGAGTTTCCGATCGAGTTGGTCTGAAAATGAACATGGACAAGACAAAGGTCATGTCTAATGCCCATGTTGTACCAACTCCCGTAATAATCGGCGGCTCTGCGCTCGAAGTTGTTGACGAGTACGTATACCTGGGACAAACAGTCCAGTTGGGTAGGTCCAACTTCGAGAAAGAGATCACTCGTCGAATCCGACTCGGCTGGGCAGCGTTCGGGAAGCTTCGCAGTGTATTCTCGTCCAATTTACCGCAGTGCCTCAAGTCAAAAGTCTTTGACCAGTGTGTGTTGCCAGTGATGACATATGGATCTGAGACATGGGCGCTAACGATGGGCCTCATAAGAAAGCTCAAGGTCACCCAAAGAGCAATGGAAAGAGCTATGCTCGGAGTTTCTCTGCGTGATAGAATTCGGAATGAAGCTATCCGTAGCAGAACTGGGGTCACCGACATAGCCTTCAAAATTGCGAGACTTAAGTGGCAGTGGGCAGGGCACATTGCTCGCAGGACTGACGGTCGATGGGGCCAGAAACTGCTTGAGTGGCGTCCACGCACCGGAAGACGAGCTGTCGGTAGGCCTCCGACAAGGTGGAGTGATGACCTGGTGAAGGTCGCGGGAATCCGGTGGAAACGAACGGCAAAGGACCGGTCTGAATGGCGAGCCTTGGGGGAGGCCTATGTTCAGCAGTGGTCTTTCGGCTGAAATGATGATGATGATGATGATGATGATATTGAAACAGGTTTAGTTGCTAAGCATAATTAATACATAAAGTTAAGTCGAAGCAAACACTCATATTTATGACGGGTGGTCGGGTCGTGTCGACGTGTAATTAAGATCCGTGTACACGGGTACACGGATACCCGTGTACACGGATCTTAATTACACGGATCCTAATTACACGTGAAAATCGGGACAGAAAACCGTTGCAAAAAATACATGCAAAGGCGATTAAGTTACAAACTTGGTATAAAATTAATTACAAACTTAGTTTTTTGATGATAAAAAAAAGAAAAACTAGATAGAGTTATAGTTATATTTTTCCTGTAAAATGTACATCGATTTCAATGTTATGTAATAATTTCATTTTTTTTCTGGGTAAACTTCGGAGATAAAGGGGGAAAGGATTTTTTTACATTTTCCCTCATGTAACAAAAATGACTCAATGTATAAAAAATAAAAAAATGTTTCAGAATGTGCAACTCAAGCGCTTTCATACGACACCCCACTTGACATAGTCACTAGACTTTCAAATTTTGAACCAGCTACTAAAAAAAATATTGAAAAAGTCATGTTCTATGTATATAGGTTAGCCTTCTTTATAACTATTGCAAATTTCAAATCGATAGCATAAGTAGTTCTTGAGATATTTAGCGATGTGACAGACAGACAGACAAAGTGAAACCATAAGGCTTCCTTTTTTACCGTTTTGTTACGGAACCCTAAAAGACATGTTAAAGCGAGACAACTATAGCTATCGCGAACTTGATGCTACACTTTCCAAAACACCAAGTTTTACGTCAGCAAAGAAAATTATGCTACTTAATGAACACTTC
This sequence comes from Epiblema foenella, assembly GCA_963556455.1. Classification (NCBI taxonomy): domain Eukaryota; kingdom Metazoa; phylum Arthropoda; class Insecta; order Lepidoptera; family Tortricidae; genus Epiblema; species Epiblema foenella. The sequence continues at coordinate 6,023,772 of OY747105.1, forward strand.
CGTACATATATTTAACATTGACTTACTCTTGTATTACCTAACCGAGTCACAGGAATAGCTACTTTATTCCGTTGTAATAAAGTGATTTTGTAATAATTTGAAGACTGTTGATAAGAGCATGCGAAAGTCAGCATCGCTATGCTGCAAACGTCACTAAAATTTCGAAGTAGATATCTCGAAAACTTGGACTTAAAGAGATTTATTGGACTAAGTTAGTTTATTAGTTTTTTAAATGCGAGTTTCTTGTAAAATTATGCTAACATAACAGAAATACTTAAGACTATAACTACCTACTTTACAATTTATAGAACGACTAGCGGCCGCCCGCGACTTCGTCCGCGTAGATTTTAGATGGTAACAAAGATATAAATGAGATTTATTTGTCTCTGTCAGTTGTCTGATACTATTAATCTTTTGTGAAAAAATACTCAAACGAAAAAATAAATGTCCGTCATCTTGGATTTGAAAATGGATATCATTTTCGTAATCGGCACCCCGAGGAACCTCGAAGATGACACCCGTATCGAGTTTTAAGAAAAATAATTGTCCGCCGTCGTGGATTTGCAAATGCATGTCATTTTCGTAATCGGCACCCGAGAAACCTATATATCGATTTTTACGAAAAGTGAAGATTTGCTCCCCACAAACTTGCACAAACTTGGAACCCCCCTTTTTACCCCATTAAGGGAACAATTTAGAAAAACGCTGAAACATGTTTTGTTGTATTTAAACAGAGGGTCTCTCTTATATACGAAGTTTTAAATCTCTCACATCAAAAAAGATTTGCTCCCCGTACAAACTTGGAACCCACTTTTCACCCCTTTAGGGGAACAATTTCGAAAAACACTGAAATACGTATTGTATTTAAACATAGAGTCTATTTACGAAGTTTCAAATCTCTAACTTCAAAAAAGATTTGCTCCCCGTACAAACTTTGAACCCTTGTTTTACCCCTTAGGGGATGAATTTCGATAAATCCTGTCTTATCCCTAGCCTACGTTATAAACGTAATCGACTGTGTAAACATTTGATCGGGCGCTCTGGGTAGGATGTGCAGTACACAGATGTAAAAACAGTATCCTTTAAGTTTGAACTTAGCCCAGAGATCTTCACCGTGCATAGTCCGGTTGGGGCGCCAGCAGAACGCCGCCGCCCGCGCTACCTGCGTCGCGATCCCGCCGAAGTATATTTCAGTTTCCGCAGCATAATTCTGTATCATTCACGGAATAATCTAGATACCTTTCGGTCACAGCTACTAGAGATATGTGTTCAGAAAGCAGTAAGTAGGTTCTCCAGTTGAGTAATTTTGATTTGACCATCTTACATTTTGGTAGAGTATCTCAAGTTCAAACGTTTAGTTTTCTTTTGGGCTGTTATGTTCTGGTTAACGGTTGGCGCGTTCCAACCGAAATAACCACTTATCTACAGAAACGCTTTTGGGCCAGAAGTCTGCATTCGTGAATTCTACCGACATTTGCATAGGCACACCCACTTTAAAAGAAGCGTATTCTTGTGTCCACCAAAGAGAATATAATCACGTGTCCACTTCGGCGTTATTTTAGTAACTTTATAGGTCGCTCGACTTCTTGCTCTTCATATAGTCGTCAACATTTTGTTCGGTAGTTGTGGGTCGCGCGCCGCAAACATGCAGGTAAGCTAATAACCTCTCAGCGGCTTCCAGAACTTCACTCGATTCACCGTTGCCATGACCTACTTTCCTATTTCTCCTATTTTTTCGCTTATTTTCAACAGGTGTAAAATCACGTTCCGATGTATTTGAAACAGTACCGCATAAATCCGTTACAGATGGGGACGATGAAACTTCAACACTCGAGTGGATGGCAGATGAAGGTAAGGCAGGAGATTTAGGGGTTGAAATATTTACTCTCTCTTCGGCTTGAGTTTTTAACTTACTAGCGGGGTTTGCAGTATTAAGCAATATTACGGTTGATGGATTTCTGCTTGTTGGGCGCTGCAGGAGCTGGAGACTTTTTAGTAACTAGCAGGGTCATTGTAGTGTCCAGAAGTTCAGTCGCCCAGGTTGAATATGTTCGGATGCACACGGCGGGGCATTAGAAGTTTGTAGAAAAGTATGGAGTACGTTTTCAGTCTCATTAAGTTTTTGTTTAGTCAGTTGGATTACCGAACAGAACTCATTTTTTTGGCCTCCAGGCCTTCAACTCGTTGATCAATAAGCCTGCATTATTGTTGAAAGTCTGCTGTAATCAATCCTTCTACGGCTTCCAGCAGTCTGTTAATGTCGTTTTTAAGTGATCTTATTTATCACCAATGTCGTTCAAAGACGAGTTCATGAGTTGAAACTGGTGCGACAAGTCGCGAATTATTTGATCTTGAGCTTGAAATCGGCTCATAGTTTCTTTTCGTAATGCTTTAAGCTCCAATAGTCAGAGTCGCTTGACTTTTTATTGCTGTTATTGTTTGCACATTGCTGTGTTGTGGGGACGAGTTGTCAATTATCGGAATCATTGAAACCTGTTTTCTCCTTAATGTGATGTTAGCTCTTTCTTCAGCGGGTAAACTAGCTGCAATATCAGTCGGCAGGACAGTTTTCTTAACGGCGCATTGGTGTGTTAGTGACTTGGCGGGAGTAACTCAATTGTTAAGTTTCGGTATTTAGGATCTACATTTAGAACAGTTCCATTCAGATTTCAGTTTGGGTGACTTGACAGTATTTGAAACAAGTAATGTGAAAGGTTTTATGAAGTGGCTTACAACTTGCGCAAAGTGGTGCCATCTTGTATAAACAAAGGTACTCAAAGCACTCTCCTCTATATATGTGTACTTTCCTTTAGTGTGTAAAGCGAGAATAACTTGAACCCAATGACTTATGACGTTGTTATAAATAATTCAATGGAGCTTCGTACTTTGCCGCCAGGTGGCGGAGATTTTATCTTCTATGGAGAAAACAATGTGGTTCGAAAGTTACTCAGTAGATGGCGTTAAAAATAAATAACACAAGATCTTGTAATTTATGTGCACGTCATGTAATAAATAGATAGAGATAGAGGGCAGTACTGACTGATGCTAATTTGGCGGTTATATCGTATAAGATTTTTTCAGAATTGTTTAGTTGATAAAAGGTTATATTTATGTATAATCAGAAAATGTTGATAGAACACTGTTTAAATATAGTCACTGAGTTACGCACTGAGTTCCTTGTGTGAATTTGGTTAGCAGAGACTAAAACTAAAGGTTAAAAAACTGCGTCTAACAAACTGTTTATCCGGTTTGTTTAGTAGTAGATATTTATAGCAGTTTGCACAATATATAATTAAAATCAACGTCAATATCAATATTTTGTTTGTTCACCTTCATATTTATTTACAAGTCATTGCATTGCATTACTTTCAGCAAACAGGTGGTTATCTTCTTAGACAAGGAAACTAAACAATTAAAGCAGCTATATGTGTAAGTGCTCATATATGTGTAGTACTTAAGCCCTAAACAATCTGTCTTATCTTACGATATACGACATATTGTCAATATTGAGCTAGACTGACAATAATATAGTACAGATTAAATTTATACAAATACAGTTAATTGAGGAAAATAATATACGCCATTCAGTCTAAATTGTTCACGTCAGTGACAAACACTTAAAGTTAAACTTTATGTAAGCTAATATAGTCTTATATTTTTTGTGTAAAATGGACGGAAAACTTAAAGAAATAGAAGAACATAATAACGAAGTTAGTAACAAAAATGAATCTAACGAAACGTCACCACTTAAAAGTGATGCAGGAGAAAAAACAAATGAATCTAACACAAAGGTCAAACTCACATTAAGACAAAGACTCAAACTAATAAAAGACAACACAACAGTCGAACCAGTGATGGCATGCTACGTAATGCCAAGTGTATTGGCTTCGTTGGCAACACAGAATCTAAATTTAGAAAAAGCTTGTCGCGTCAATTTGAACTACAGTGATGAAATTTGCGACGCGCTGTATCTAAGGCAGACGGAAAACTATACTTACTATGAAGACGAAGTTCAGAAACTAACAGCTAGCGTGCAAGCGTGGAAAAACGTAATACAGACAGCTTTGCCTGTGCTACTGATCTTGTTTGTCGGTGCATGGAGCGACAAAACTGGTAAAAGGAAACCATGTATACTTTTACCAATAGTAGGCGAATTCTTAACTTGTATCGGTTTTATGGTGAACGCATATTATTTCTATGAATTGCCCGTGGAAGCCGCGGCACTGACGGAGGCTATATTTCCTGCTATCACTGGAGGATGGTTCACTAATTTCATCGGTGTCTTCAGCTACATTGGCGACATAACTTCAGTTGAAAACAGGACCTACAGAGTAGGCATTGTGAATCTTTGTATGTCGCTGGGTTATCCTGTCGCTAGCGCTCTAAGCGGTATTTTGTTAACTTGGTTAGGATACTATGGTGTGTTTTCTATATCGGCTTCTCTTTATTTATTTAGTCTTATTTATGGATATATTTATTTAGAAGACGTGAGAAGGGATGTTCAAGAAAAAAAGGTAAGAATATCAAAATGCATTACCTACCTATATCTTGATGCCTGAGAAGTGAGAATACATTATTATTAAGTATATTTAACCGACTTCAATACCACATTTTAGCGTCTACCAGGCATTCCCATACCTGTAAAGTTACTAGAGTTATGATTGTGTGTCGTTTCTCTTCAGCAAATGAATCTTCTTTATCATTTTTTAACTTTTTATTTGATTTATATTAATTGCTTGCTACAATAAATTACTGTTTTGTTTACATAGTGCATTGATGTATCAAATAATGTCATTCATGACGAAGTAAATAGACGAAAACAAAGAACCTATTCATCTATTGAACTTCGTACCAATACGTACTAAGTCTGTATTAATTTATAATTTTGTAGAAGTCAAAAGGATGTATGCAGCATGTGACTGAGTTCTTTGACGTGCGATTAGTCGCTGAGACGTTCCGAGTGGTCTTCAAGAAAGGAGCTGGCAACAGACGGCTCAGAGTGTGCCTCCTCCTTATCGTTGTTTGTGTCATATTTGGTCCAATGCACGGTAAGTTTTATGAGAAGTATGTTGCTATATTGAAGGAGGTAAGGTTTAGCTAAATGATGTGTTTTTGATTGGTTACAAAGTTGGCACTGAGTTGTAAAAATTCAGTGTATAACATGATACACAACCTGTGCATAAGAGCAGTTAGTGAAGCAAATTACAACATTTACCGTAATGATACGTGTCTGTCGCCACCTTATTATGTGATATTGCTAAAGTTGTGTTTTAGTCTTCATGTTATCCCAGTCAATATCAATATTAAAAGTGGAACGGAGACACACTTCGATTAAGATCCTTCAAGTGTATCTCCGTTTTACTTAACCAACCATAATTTTAAAGTCGTATCTATTCTTTTTTTTGTAAGTTTTTGCACAGAATAAATACTTACGTACCGAAGATCTTCTGTCGAACAAAACCGATGTTTGACAGCTAGGAAGTTTTCATTAATGCAATCTCGCTCTACCGCGTAGCTCGAGTTCTTTCGTCTAATCAAGGTTGTCGCATGACACTGACAGTGATAACGCCAGCTACGGGTGTATGCAAATGACAGGACTATCACTGTCCGGCGGTGTCAATCGCGTTCAGGTGAATTTGCACCTCGGAGGTGTACTAGCCGAAGTGGCACGAGAAACAGACCTGCTTCTGTAATTTTAATTTTTTCCAGGTGAATATACAATAATGTACCTTTTTACGAGGTATCGATTCAACTGGGATGAAATGCAATTCAGCGTCTGGTCTACATACAGCATCGTAACCAATTTACTAGGTAAGTGAAAAGTTAATGGGCTATGAAACTTGTGTTGCCAAAACAACATAAATGTAAGGCCAGTAATTCACTAGACGAGAAATTTTGAACATTCACGGACTTCACTCGGGACGTCGTGGGACACGTAAAACTATGAAATATCGACGTTGTAATACATGTCAACTCATTTAAAACAGACATCTCTACCTTTCATTCAAAATGTTAAGCATAGACCTGCCTGCAGGCGAATCACGTAACTTTATGTACTAACGTTAGATAGATTTTACTGTCAGTTTTGAAGTATAAATGTATGGGCTGACAGTTGAAATTTGACACTAAAATCTCTCTAACGGTAGTACAAAAGTTACGTGATTACCCCGCTGTTCCTATTTCACCAAACTGTCAATTGTTACGCGATAATAGTAATTCTCAGCACGTTCCTGTGTTATAAAGGGCAATACCGTTATTGCCCAGTGAGCAAGCACCTACTAAACTTTTAGACCAAGCATACGTACGTATGATGAGGTCAAGAAGGTGGCACTGGATAGTCAGATAGAGAGAGCTATACACCGACAGGAGTCTAAGAGAGAGTTGCACCAAATCATCTACAATCGGTCATAGGTAACACAAGTAAGCGGTCTTCTTTTAAACCTGATTGTATAGAAATTTTGAAAAGTTCCTATGGGATGACAGCTACCGGCACCATATTTAACGTGGATCGATCTGTAATCCTGCGTTGGTGCAACTCATCCTAGCTCTTAAATTTGTGATGAATGTAGAGTACAACCCTCTCGCTGGAGCGCAAACCACCCGCGTGGTCGTATCGGAGGTTTCCTCTGGATTTTCCCCAAGCCACTCTCCAACCGCACACTCCTATCGCTGCATGGCTGTGGCTTTATAGGCCGGGTGGCCTATAAAGCCACAGTCAGGCCAGGTTTTTAAAAAAAGAGTACAACCTATATTAATATTAATTCACGTCAGTTAAGAAGTCAATCCTGATACTTTTAGGTTGTAAAATGTATGGAAACGACAGGTGCCAAGATTGACTTCTATCTACCGGGGACTGTAGTAGACATTGTTTCAATGTGTGAGTCTTTGTGTATGGCGTCTGTATGCTTAAGTTAGGATGTGATTGATAAGAACGGAGAGCCGCGTTCAGTTTAAGATGAGTTTAATCTGTCGACAACTTTTCATTGGTGAAAATGGTCTGATAATTCAACCTCTTTATCAAAACCTTTTATGTTTTGTTGTTCTTAAGTGGCCCAATCACATTTTATTCTAGATGATCGTGTATGTATGTATTTTAACATGGTATTTGTTTTAACGTTTTCAGGTACAATATTCTCTATAAGCTTATTCAGCAACTATATGAAGCTAGATGACACAATCCTAGGCATTATTTCAAATGTGAGCAAGATTGTCGCCGCCTTCGCATACGCATTTGCAAGGAATGATTTAGAAATATATTTAGGTAAGAGAGATCGATCAATAATCATTCTAATTGGAAAAAAAATAACAATATGTAAGCACTGTTAAAACATTTGCGTACAAACGTGGAATTAGAATTTTTGACAAATTTGGACTCTATTTTCAGTGCAATTGTTTTAATCTCTAATGATGTACAAGATTGAAGTCGTATTGAAGTATAAAGGTGAAAGGGATGATTTTGCCCTAAAATAATCTATTCCAGTATCTATACAACTATATAAACAAGAAAAAAAACCACCTACATGTAAAGGAAACTTTCCTGAACTTGATTGAAAAAAAATCGTCCACTAAATAATTCACATAGATTTTTTCCGGATATGTTATATATTAAAGACGTCCCGACATTCCGAACTCTCCCACCACTCGCAGCAAAGAGTAATTAGATAGAGAAATGAATATTTTTCTCAGTCTACCCGCCAAAACAATATTATCAATTCTATTGAACAGCTAAAAGAATAGGAGAGTTTATTAATCCGGAAGTTTTTATGACTTAAGTGCAGCTTCAGTCGCATCAACTGTCAGACTTCTGCTCCAACCCGAGAGGGGATTAGGACTGTTAGTTATTCCGCATGTTAGGGCGGCAGTCCATTGCGATGGCAGTGTACTATTTTTTTAGGACCCTATAACTAAGACTCCGCTGTCCGTCCGTCTGTCACCAGGCTGTATCTCATGTCATGAACCGTGATAGTTAATACAGTTGAAATTTTGTCAGATGATGTATTTCTGTTGCCGCTATAACAATAATTGCACACCAAAACGCGGTTTCGATGTGCAATTAATATTTTAGCGGTGCAAATCAGTATTTTTTTGATGTGCAGTCAATATTTTTTGATAAACGTATAAATATGTCTTGTCATTTTCTCTTAGTTACTATTTAGTACATGACTATTGCGGCCTAAATTATAGATTGTATATGTATTTTTCATTAAAAAATATCTTTTCAATTATCACTCCGAATCGACTATTTCAAAGGAAAAACTGTTATTCGTCTACCGGTCCCTGGGATTTGTTATGATCCCAGGGATCATAACAAAAGAATGCTATTGTTTATTTTTTTCGCCAGGAGACAACGGTTTTAAACACTTTAAATGTCAGAGCTTACAACTATGCTTGTTTGCCACCGTCCTGAATAAAAACATCTTAAAAACACCCCTAGCAAAGAAGGTTTTCAATTACGGAGATGGTTTGAGATACAGAAATACACTTTTTTTTTTCAAGGAACATAGTAAAGTTTCTATGGGAGCGCAATAACGCCTATGGGAATCTAATAGCAAGCATGCCTAAGTACGATTAATGGCGACAAAGGACTTTACAAAGAGGACATAATCTGGATGAAATCACAAGTCTAACTAGTCCATTCCATACTTCACTACATAGTATAAAACAAAGTCGCTTTCTCTGTCCCTATATCCCTATGTATGCTTAAATCTTTAGAACTACGCAACGGATTTTGATGCGGTTTTTTTAAATAGATAGAGTGATTGAAGAGGAAGGTTTATACGTATAATAACATCCATTAAATAGTGCACCCGTGCGAAGCCGGGGCGGGTCGCTAGTATTATAAATGTAAATGTAATTTTGTCTCTCTGTTACCTTTTCACCCTTAACTTAAACTATTAAACGGATTTAAATGACATTTGAAGTAGAGATAGTTTGATGCCCGAAAAAGGTAATAGGATAGATTTAATCCCAGTAATCACTCCTTAAGGGACATTAAAGGGGATGAATGTTTTATGAAAGATCAGTAATTAAACATGCGCCTAAAATAATTTAATAGCAATTATTCTTCTAAATCTACGCGGATTAAATCGCGTAGAAAAGTTATAAAGCTATAAATGATGTATTTTAATGGAGCATAGACGTTATATCTAAGTTAAGCTCAGTTGCCGAAAACATTAAGTCCAAACTCGGAACTTTGGTGCAGTTCCACTCAAGTTATGGATATCTTATGGTTTAATTTTGAACATGAATTAGAGTTAAATCTGGGCTACAAACTTAAGAATCAAGTTACGACAGAATACGACTATGTTTATGGTGTAACGTAACAATAAATTATCAAAGATGAATTTTAAGATGCCAAGAATGAATTTAGTGCTGATGCAAAGCGTACATAGTAATATAAAAAACCTTATGTCTTAAGCTATTCTCCTGTTTTAATTAAAAATAAGAGGCTACGTATGACATCATAATTATTTCTATTACTTGCCACCCGCTTTGTCACCTTTATTGTTAATTTAATACATTAACTCAAGTGAACTGAAGATGACAATTATTGGGCCAGTGGCGAGTCAGAAACAGTAGCTTCCAAACATATTAATAGTAATAAAGTTCTGCTTAAGGTTACAGTTCAAAGAGGCATATCTTTGAGTATCGCTTAACATTCCCGATCTTATTTCCGCCCTCGTTTTCACGCGCTTTGAACTGACCGCGAAAAAGAGAGAGAGATCGCAAAAAACATTGAAAAGGGATGAAGATGCTAGTGTGACGGACAAATCAAAGACCTATTAGTAAATTAAAATTGACGTTTTGTTCTCATTCCAGCACCACTTTTAGAGATACTGAACGGGACGTCGTTTATTGCCATGCGCTCAATCGCTACTAAACTAGTGACTGGGGAAGAATTCGGTAAGTCACAGAATATTTTAATAGTAACAATATATTATAACAGTAAGCCTGAAAAGGACAAAAAGGGTAAAGTATGATAACATTCGTTGAACCTATTTCAGTTATAAATCCGTTAAAACTCTCACCTGTCACTTGGGAATGACGTTTGTGAAGTTTCATGAGCGCTACTAACAAACCAGAACAGCAGTATCACATTCGTGAATCCCCGACGGTACCCGAAGTATCTTTCTAAAACCCGATTACTAAGAGCTCACGGACTGTAGTAGTATATTGTAAGACATGGAATTTTAAAGATCCGTTCATAATGAAAAATGTACTGAGTTACCAAAATTTGATATGGCATTTGGTCTAACGAATCTTTATTAAACCCGGTCTAAATATTACATGTGACATCCCTGCAGTTGCAAATGATGATGTTGGCTTACCGCCAGACAGGCCATAGCTTTATTCTCCTGTGCTATTTAATAATTATGTAAGAGGTAAAAGGGAATAAGGAACTGTCTGTCCGATATATCCCAGCATCTCCACCATATCGCCGCTGTTCTAATTTCGATGTAAATCGAGGTTGTTCAGGCGAGTGTAGATACCTTTTGAGCCTTAAATGTATTTTTCACAGGTAAAGTGAACTCGCTCTTCGGATTAGCAGAAGCCACAATGCCTCTAGTCTACGGGCCGCTGTATTCACGCGTGTACATGGCAACTCTGAACATTCTACCGGGCGCTGTGTTTCTGCTCGGGGCGGGTCTGACTCTCCCGGCAATCGCTATATTTGGGTAAGCCAATGTACAATACAATACAAATACACTTTATTGCACATGCCAAAAACGACAATACAGAACATAAAGCTTAAAGTAGAGGTAAACAATAGGCTGTCTTGTCACTAAGGGACGATCTCTTCCAGACAATCTTTGGGTAGCGGAGATAATGCAACATATACTTAATTTAGCCATTGCAATTCTTTTGGATTGAAGCTCTACCTAGATATTATAAAACCGCTATTCATTTGGGAAAGGAGAAGCCAAAACAATAAAGTACTGACTTTGACTACTTTTTACTTTGGCGTAAATATAGAAATGTCACCCCTCATCCCATTCTAATATCGGCTGTAAATAATAGTTGACCGAGTGAGCGAAGCTATAGAACTTCTGCGTTTCAGCTAAGGTAAAAATGCTATCGTATGTCCTGTTTTCCGAATGGACACAACCAGCTGTTCTCCTCATATGACATCTCTCAACCGATTCTCTTGAAATTTTGTGAGCAGCGTCGATAATTATGTTTTTTTTTTGTTTTGGTCAGTTATTTTAAATTTTAAAAATGCGGGGCCATAAGGGTTACAAATCTAAACTACTTGCGTGGTCTACAACTCATAGTGCCACTAATAATACCATTACCGAATTTATATCCAACATTATTATAGCATTCGTCCGTTGTTACGGTACGAATATGAGGCCGGCCGTGTAGGTCGAGAATCGTAACGTATACAAATCGAAATTTCAAATACATTCGAGAATGCCTGTCAAAGCGGCATTCTTCTGGAAATAAGTGGTCTTCCAGGGACTTTACTTCACGACTCCCTCGGAGTCACATATGCTGTAAATTATTGAGAGGGTGGATCAACTATTCTTTGTTTCTCATTATCATGGTTACGTCTCCTGAATCACTCTTTGAAACTGTGATGTTATAGGGTTTAAATCTACCAAACATGAGTTTTAGCGATGAGCATAAATCCATTTAGAGATGGGTCATCTCTTGAGCACGCTTGAAGCCCATATTATAAACATTTTTCTAAGAAACTCGGTTCCTGTTGTCTCCTCTCTAACAGGACTGAATAACAACAAGAAAAGGTTGATTGACAGAATCAGAATCAGATATTTATTTGGTTCTGATTCTGATTCTGTCAATCAACTTTGACCCAAGATATAATAAATTATTGTGATTGTATCTCAGTGTTTGTGGGAAATATAATAGATTCATACGTGCTTGTAGTATTTCCTTTCAGCTAAGATGTCCTTCTAGATCCCTCTAAACTCGTACCTCTACAGTACTGACAAGAGGGATCAAAGCTATATGAGCGACATAAACGCGACCATGCTAGTTAGGCCGAAGAACAATAGGTATATTATGTATTTTCACCTTTTATTTTTCAGGTGGCTCTACTTTGAACACAAGAAAGATGAACGTGAGACAAGAAAATGTACAGACGTTGAAAATGTTGATTAAATAATTTATACCCAAAAAATGTACATGTCTGACGGTCTGTTATTTTCGTGGTGCCTTGTGAAGTATTGTGTGCCGTGGAAGTATTCTAAAAGATCAGATTTATCGAGACGAATTAAATACACAAAAAAAAACTTTTATTTTTAATGTAATATATGATGGACAGACATTTATTGAATTTTTTTATGCTTAGGTAAGTAACAAACGATTATCATCTTCCTCAGCAGATCAACTTGGGTACTTTAAGTTTGAGACTGACATATGCTCTTCTTCCATTGGATAGTCTTTAACACTAATGTAAAAGAGTATCTATTACATCAAAACTGTCTAAAAATCATATGCTTGTAATAGAAATTCTATTTACTATCACCTTCACATTACAGACAGACGCAGCTATGATAGAAATCGGCGAAGTGCGTGTTGGAACACGCACCATGAAGGGTTCCGTGCCTTGTACTACTAGTGCAATAGTGCATATTAAAATCCTCTATCCCAGCATTTCCCAAGGTATGGGTCGCGACCCATTGATGGCCCACTAAGTGCGTCCTGGGTCGGACTGTTTACCCGGTATGCGACGGTATAAATGCAACCTATTATTAGAACAACCTTTATTACAGCCATCAACGTATTCAACCAACCTGTTAATCTAAAAATATTAAGCGGAAATCATTTGAAGCGCCAATTAAGGCAATGTATAACTGAAAATGTTTTTTAAGTTATTGCATTCTACACCAGACATGTCCAAAAGTAAAAGTAAATTTCGAGGGTACACATTCACTATTTAATTGGACCTACAATTCTTTACCGGAATGCACGAGCAGAGTGTCAAATTAAAGCTCGAGTTTCGGGAGAGCCCTTAACGTAGGGTAACCATGACTTGAAAACAAATACGGTTACTATCCATTTCCGATCACATGGACACATACAGTGCCACCTATCTTGGCCGTCGTCCCGACAAAATTCATAACCTCAATACCTTAAATTTCTTAACCCTTCGCCGCATGTCGTAAAAAATATTCGTTTAAATGTGAAACCCTGACACGACGCAATGGGTTCTAAATGGATACTGCCATATATGGCTTCGTATGCAGTCGCTGGTTCTAGAGATTCCATATTTGGCACGTAGGTTCCTTATAAAGTCTAGGGGTGCACTAAGACAGGATTTTTCAAAATTCATCCCCTAAGGGGGTTGTTTTTTTTGAAGTAAGTGATTTGAAACTTTGTAAATAGATTCTGTTTGAATACAACAAAGCGTGTTTCAGCGTTTTTCAAAATTGCTCCCCTAAAGGCTAAAGGGGTGAAAAAGCGGTTTCTAGTTTGTTCGGGGAGCAGTTCTTCGAGGTTCTTCGGAATGCAGATAACGAAAATGACATGCATTTTTAAATCAAAGATGGCGGACATTTATTATTCTTAAATATCGATATGGGTGTCATCTTTGTGGTTCCTCTGGATGCCATCCATATATATCTACATACGTACAAGCAAACATACGGGTCAAACTGAGAACCTCCTTTTTGTAGACGGTTAAAAATACTCTTAGTAAGCGGACGAAGCCGCGGGAAAAAGCTAGTAACTATATAAGATCTACTGTATTTACCATGGTGGCAACAAATAAATAAATAGAGGAAGTAAAAAATCCATTGCGACAAATGTAAAAAAAGGTAACTTGGTGGCCTTTCATTCCTTTGTTTTCGTTTTTTTTAAACAAAGAATAGGTACAGTATTTATCTACTCACCGAGCTCTAATCAACGACTAGGTAAAAAAAAAATATTCGCGCCCCATTTAGCTATATGAGAGCCCCTTAATATATATTTTTTTAATTTAAATATATCGATTTCGATGATATGGCGAACCTAACAACAGAATTGGCCCTATTGTGAGGTCTGATATGGCTGGCTAGGCCAAACTTGCTCTTGAATACTTTGTTACATGAGTGACAGTAGAGTTGGCCAGTCGTATTGTACACGTGTAGACAGGATGGTTTAGGCCTCTCTTTTCTTAATTATCAGTTTCGTTTTTTATTCAAATGAAACCATCACAAATGGTACAACCATCTTCTTGACGAAAATTTGAAGACTGTAGCTCTAACCGTTTGGCTGTAAAACCTGTGTAACAGACGTTGGACGGACGGACGGACACGTGAGTGACAGCAATAGGGTTCCGTTTGGACCCTTCGGATACGGAACTCTATTACAACTGGGTATTAAAGGCTACAAGCTTTTTTGAATGGATGTTTTATGAAATCCCACATGACATGTTTATAATCTCTCGGATCGAGAGGATAAAATGTGTGTAGGTAACCACACCTGCATGTCATTACAATATTTTTACCAACATTTATTCAATTTACTATATACAATACAATTTTGTAAATGGTCGGAAACGCGCACGCGACTGCTTTAGAGTTGGCGCCTTTAGGCAGCGGTGTCCGCTTAGCATCAGATGGACCGTGCGTTTGTTTGCCACCGTCATTGTATAAAAAAACATGACTAAATAAACGCGGCAGGATGGTATAGCGTAATAACTGTCACTTATATCAAGTAAATCCTGAAATTGTGGTCACACCACTCTAAAATCCAGTGTAGACAAGTTAATGAGGAGTCTGCATTCACTGACTGCACTTAAGACCTAGCCAGTCTCTACAAGTCTGTACAACCCGTATGATGTGCACTTTATTAACTTGTTACTACGGTTTGAAATCGTGTGAAATTTCGATTGGCTCTGCGAATATTTTGTAAAAGAGCTAAAAGGGATGTCTCTCGTTATCATAGAGCCATAAGTTTTTAAGTGACTATTAAAAACCACCTTTATGATAAACAAAATTTCATTTCTATTGAGAAGTGGAAGTATTCCGACGGTTTTATTTATATTGAGTGATTATTTTGAATACACCCGTTTTCATAATTCATCTATTTGTTTGTAAACCATAAGTACACGTGGTGTTACAAGTAAGTGTTTGTTGGGAATCACTATGTTCTTGGCGTAAGGCACACAAACAGTCATTACCCCAATGATAGAGGACAATTTAAATAATCATAAAAACATTAAGTTATTTAAATATAACATGCATAGGTTTATTTAGGCGGTAAATCATTAATGGCTTGTTAATCAAATAAAATGTATGATTCTAATTCGATTTTTAAAGGTCTTAATAAGGTTTTAATTATTTCTATACATTGTCTTAAACTATATTATCAATTTAATATTCTCGAACTGAGTAGTAAGCCT
Organism: Epiblema foenella; assembly: GCA_963556455.1. Classification (NCBI taxonomy): domain Eukaryota; kingdom Metazoa; phylum Arthropoda; class Insecta; order Lepidoptera; family Tortricidae; genus Epiblema; species Epiblema foenella. The sequence goes on from OY747105.1 coordinate 6,039,121, forward strand.
TTTTAGTCTGAAATTCATTTATTATTCTTTTGAACAGTGCCAGATCATTAGTATCTCGTTTAAATTTTGGAAGTTTATTATACACATCTTGTGCGCCATACCGAATATGCTTTTGGACAGTAGAGCAGTTTTATACAATTTCGTATTAATTTTCCTTCGTTGTCATTCACTGTTAGAATTTCGTTAAAGAATTTTCGAGGTACAATCTTACACATTTCAATTGGTCGAGTTCTAAATTTGTACTCTGGGTTTTAAATGACGGTCTACGTACTAACAAAAATAAATGCACAATACTCGTAGAGTCTAATAACGTAAATGTGCAATACTCAGAGAGGTAGGGCACAGCAAAATGTCATCTTGCTCGAATTTGGAGCACCCCAACTTGGGAAGTACCTCCGGCTTGCAGAAGACCACAGCCATAATAACATTATCTGCTATAAAGTATGTAGTGTTGTGTTCCTGGAGGTAAGCAAGGTTGCCAGAGCTCCCGAGGATGCACTGTGTTGGGAGAGAGGGACCTAAATTTGTCCCTTCGGCTATCAACACACTGCATCCTCCAATTTTATAAAGGGTCGGCAACGCGTACGTGACTCCTTTGGAGTTGCAGGCGCCTATAGGCTGCGGTGGCCGCGCTTACCATCATGTGGGCCGAACGCTTGTTTGCCACCGGCGTTGTATAAAAAAAAAAAAGAGTTGAAAATTGACTGCCCCAAAATAGTCACTCACGGATCACGAAGAGTCAAAAGTCCAAATTGAAGGTTTGTCCACGGGCTAAAGTTCGCAGCATTTAAAGATATTACGCTGAAGTAGTCCGATTTGTTCTACGATTTTGTTAACATCGTAGGACAAACCGGACAAAAAAATCCGTTTTGTTCTACGACAGCATATGCCAAGTTTCGTAGGACGAAACGTACATGAGTTGCGCGAAGTTAGGACAAATCGCACCGAGAACACCACTGCGATCTAAAACACATATAGCTTGAACCAAGCTACATACCTATATGTCTTGCTTGATCAATTGATGTAAGCGAAAAACTAGCTGCAGAGTCTAATCGGACTAGGCCCGTAACAGCGGGATAGGTAGGCTAATATAGCTACCAAGTGGATGCCGCAAGGGCACTAATTTACTATTTTCGAGTTAATTCAAAATTTCATCAATTTTAGAAATAAAGGAAGAATTTAAAAATTTAGGCACCCAGCAGGATTTGAACCTGCGACCTCCCGGCACTCGCGGCCAGTCGCTCTAGCCAACTGAGCTACAGTTAAGCTCCAGTTGAGCTGTAGTTTACGTTAGCTGCGATAAATTTCATCAATGTTTCGAAATTCGCAACATTGTCAGTATTACATTTTCTGGGAAACAACCCGCAACACCCGTTCAGTGTTTATTCGGTCTGCGGACTGGATGAAATGATGCCTTCCTGTTCCATTATTCCGTGTGTGCCTTTTGAAATTTGATTGCTGGAAGTGACGGTATGCATGGGGTTAATTGCATGCAGGCTTTCAGAAACAGGCTTCGCAGCGGTCTGACGTATCCATGAATTCAGCTGGTGCAGCTATGATATTAATGACGTATTAACAAGCCACGATTGTTGTCAATGTCATTTCAAGCCTTTAATTATGTATAGTTTTGCATTTGCTAACTGATTTATTTTATTCTCTATTGCGATATCATTATCCATTTTGCTCTATACCCGTTTGTACAAACTCGTAAACATTGGGGCAATATAAATACGGCCATGAGTTTGAAGACTAAGTAAGTTTCAGTCTAGCGTCATAATGTTATTCCAATTTTTAAGTGTAGGATCAAAATCCTCCACATACATGATGAGAGCGCAAATGGCGACCCCGTCAGTTTTTAAACGATAAAAGTGGGAAAGAGGCTTCTGTGCCATTTTTTTTGTTGAAGGCCGGCAATAGTGATATGAGTTACCACTACCGACATCTCAATAGAGATGATGACACTAAATGAGAAAATCAATAACACCAAATTTTCTCGAAAAAGGATCATTTTCTTAATGAAATGGCGAAAAAAGTAACTCAAAAGAATAGTTAAGTCTTCAAAGTTTTAAAGGGAGGCATACTCTGTCCCTTTTCCGCAAAACGCACCTTTGTTTTGGAACTTTCACTTACTATGGCGCTCGTGATCAATGACGTCACTGATCTGTAGCGCTTTTTCCCTCTAACTAGCAACATTAAAACGATTGTAGATCGTAGAATTTCCAGATATTTGAATAAGATTTTCACCATTTGGCCTTATTTCTTTTGGAGTAGTAAAATTTTGAGTCAATAACCCTATTTCATGACGTCCTAATTAAATTAGAAGCTTGAACGCAGTATTTTGAATGTAGTTTTTATAGTTTATCTTTAATTAAAAGTGTGAGTAAGAAAATGTATCCATCGGGTCAAATGGGCATTAACACTTTCACGTGTTACCTTTTCCTTTTCTTAGAATTAGGTAATTTTGGGGTATAGAAAATCGATGACACTTTTTTCTTACAGAGTAAGAAATAGTAATGCCCTTTCTCCTAAGTAAGAGTAACTCACAATTACCTAAAACTGAATAACAGTCTAATAAGGTCTAACAGTCTAAGGTGGTAATAATTGAAAAGTGGAAATGGCCATATATAGAAGTTAATCCGCTGACATTTTCTATGCGATTATCCCGTCACGCATCATGACCTATGTAGGTGATGAGGACATGTGTCCTCCATGACGCGACATGTCTCACGCAGTCGCGTGACACGCACAGCGTATGCGTTTGTGCGATTATATTGAGGCCGAAACTGGGCGCCAATTGCATGCACGTGGCAAAATTTGATCAACGAGGTAGTTGCATCTATTCGGCTATCACCCATTCGTCATCATAATCAGCCGAAAGACGTCCACTGCTAGACATAGGCCTCCTCAAACAATGCCACAATGACCGATCAGCCATCCGCATCCAACATCATCTTTTATTTTATCCTAGATAATGTAAACGCTCTAATTGTTGATGTATATTGTTTAGTTTTACTGTTAAGAGGTATTGGAAGAATGAGGCGGGCTTAAGTCACTCAAAACTCTTCATCGAAGGAGTGGACACAGGCTAGACCAAAAAAATGGAAATACAGCATAAAGCAGCTCCATCATCCGGTTTGTGGAAATGTTGGAGAGCAGCTTGGAGTAGGTATAAAGGAGGGGGCAATTGTACAAAAGATCTCACTGGGTCGAAGTGCATCCGCAAGGACCCTGATATAAACAAGATAAGATAACAACATAAGGGATTGCAACTGTGAAGTACCTATTAGGCCAATCTCAAGCACTACATATATTACGTCAGTTGGTCCATAGTACTTATATAGTTAATTTGTCAATAAAATTTTGAGTAGGGTCTCGAGTGACCAACAGACATTTATCTATGTCAATGACGATTACCATGTTAGCACCTGCTTATTTTTTTGACATAACTTATATATGGTCACATTTTTCGTACGACTGTTTAATATATACATTACATCCACAGTATACATACTCGTAATAAATTAGGTAAACGATGTAAGATGTTACAGTTTAGGCTGTAAAAGCTGGGGGCCGAGTGTCGAACGCTTAACGTTTATCTAGACATCATAGTTTTTTGACAGACCTCGAGTGACAAGCCGAGCGTTCGACACTCAAAAATCGGCCCGTAGCAAAGATGTACGTACACAGTGTAGCCGAAAACAAAATACCTAATTACGGAAAACATGATTTACGTATTTTCCGTCTTTTGACAGCGTTATTATTGTAACAAATGATGGAAAAAGGTCTCCAGGAAAAGCATAAATTGTCGGGTATTTCTGATACATCAGAACAAGATGTATAATGGTGTTCTAGTTATTCAATATTTTCTTTTAATTTTGATGAATGTCACCTTTTAATTTTACATCTTTCAGTAGTTTATTACTTTTCAAAGATAGCACGTTATATAATTTCCCGTTTTTTGTTTAAAATCCCAAGCCCAATACCTTGCGTAATCGAAGCTCAGAGATATTAAAGTAGTTGATAAGTTTTGAAAATATAGGTGTATTTTTTCGAAGGTATTTTCCAAACAAGTGTACCAATTTCATTTACTCTTGAGTAGTACGGTACGAACGTTAAATGAAATTTCCAGAGGTTCTCGCAACCGTCGCTACAAACTAAGATTGACTGTATTAAGAGTAATGGCGGACCCAATGAGTAAATATTGCCAAATAAATTGGCGTGGCTTAACAATTCTGTAGCTTGGTTAAAAAGAGACTCAAATAGTTTTATTTTTAAACTAGCGACCCGCCCCGGCTTCACACAGGTGCACTATTTAATGGATGTTAATATACATATAAACCTTCCTCTTCAATCACTCTATCTATTAAAAAAAACCGCATCAAAATCCGTTGCGTAGTTTTAAAGATTTAAGCATACATAGGGATATATGGACAGAGAAAGCGACTTTGTTTTATACTATTAGTGATGATTGTGTAAGTACTTGTAGTAATTTAATTTTATTTTATTTATTCAGGTCAACAACAGGGATACATATAAAATTAGGAGTATAATTACATAATAGGAGGCCAATAATAGTTGACCATTGATTACATAATAAAATAATTGCATGGCTGTAATGGTTAAGGATTAAACGAACAAATCATTAAAAAAAAGTGTTTCCACACCTGCTATTCAGAAAAGAGTTATTGTTTCCCTCGAATGAGGGATCAAAGATGTACTTTTCTTCCCTCATTTGAGGGTAACAATGACTCTTGTCCTTATAGAAGGTGTGAAAACCAGTATGTGACACTCGGTAGTAAAAACATTTGTAAGATATTTTATGTTTTTAGCAGCAGGCCTCATAGACGGTGTCAAAAGCAGTATGTGTCACGCGGTAGCAAAATTATTTCCGTCTTGGGCGTAAACACTTGAATCCCTCGCTACGCTCAAGATTCTACTTTAGCTTCACTAAGAATTCAATATACCGCCCTCGCCGTAAATATATCATTTTGCTCCCTTGAGACACAATCTACTATTTATTTCCTCTGCTTAGTCAAGAAAATAGTTAACGCATAGTTATATGACATTATATCAAGTTTTGTAAGCCATTTTGGCAACATGACTTTTCCGAAGTAAAAAAGCCTGCTGAATCCAATTTTGAATGTTGCCATGCCGCTCCTTTGCTCAAAATTTAAGATTTCGGCCGAAATGGCGAAAAAAACGTCGACGTCCGTTCAGATCCCGGAAGTGGACGCAAACAAAACGGCGACCAAAATCGGGCCTAAATTTAGATCGAGTGAGGTGTCCTGGAATGGGTTATGGAGGTCGCTGAACTCAATTTTAATAACCAGAAGTCGGCCCGGGTACTGGAAGTGGGTGAAAACAAGATGGTGGCCAAATTAGCGCATACAGTTTTTAAAACTGTATTACAACTCGAATCTGGTCGAGTGAGGTGTCTTGGAATGGGGTCGCTAAACTCAAGAACCCAGAAGTCGATCCAAATGTTTTAAGGGGGGGCTCCTATACAGCTAGAAGGGGAGCGTGAAAAAATCTTGTCCTACCGTATCGAATCGGGTATCGTTGTTTAGAGCTCGTTGAGTAGTAAAATTCTGTGATTTTTGTTCCTCTTAAGGCTAAAAACGAAAAGGAGAGCAAAGCAAACCAATCATCAACATCGTTTGTACGTAAACAACTGTGTATAATACCACAAAGTTTACTTGCGGCAAGGTTTCAAGCCCCCTATGGGATATTATGTCCCATTACCCGAATATTTTAGGGATCTCTAAATCTAGCCGGTTGTGTACTTACAACTTGAGTCGAATGCTATTCATTTCATTTTATCTATACCTAAAGATTAATCATCTAGTATAGGTACCTCCGAAGCCAAGATTAGGATTAGTCGTGTATACTTATATTCCAGGAGTCTATGGAATATTTTATTAAAGGCCGACAACGCACTTGCAACTCCTCTGGTGTTGCATGTGTTTATGGGCGATGCTAATTGCTTACCATCAGGCGATCCGTCTGCTCGTTTGCCCCCTATAACATAAAAAAATGCGCCTGAATTATGGGTCATAATTAGTTGAAAAAACAAAAGTCGCCCCTCCTGTGGTCAATAGTTAACGGCTTATGTGAATGTTAGCTATGTTTTTATTACAGGGATTTATAGAAACGGAGATACTGTTTATGCGGGTTACTGGTCCAATCCAAAATTATACAAAGCTTAATTTTGGATTGGACCTTAACTTTTGGTATGTCCATAGAAAAGACGCGAACCTAAATCCGCGTAGGACCCTTATGTAAATAACGATATCGGGACGACAACCGTTAAGCATTCGATCACTAACTGCCGACTTACTTTTCTATTAATTTCGCGGAGTTTTCATCATTACCGTTCCCCCCTTTTAATCACGTTAATGAATAAGCGAAAATTACCTTTTGTATTATTTCAAAACCCTTTATGCGGCTCGGCTCGTGCGTATCTTAATGAGGTTTTCAAATTTCAAAGGGTGTTTTGAAAATAATTAACGATCTAGGTTGAATAAAACTGGTCGTGTCAGTTCGAAGCGTTGATCCGGCCCCCATTCACGTCTTTTTCCGTCCCTTTTCCTATTTATAATGACTAAAAAGGATGGAATAACCCAATCACGCCGTTACAAAGTTGAATCAATGAATGCCATGAATGGGATGTCATCTACGTACAGTCGTCGCCATCAGATATATCGGAGCGAACAAGGTGCTCAAAAACATCTGAACACGACTCTATTGGCATGGCGTTAAAGTGCATGTTCAGATATTTTTTAGCACCCTGAAGAGTACAGATATATTTGATGCGACTGTACCATAGTGCAGTTATACGTACATAATGGGTGTCAGTGGATTGAGGTTAAACTCTATTCAAACTGGATTAAGAATGCTTTCCGCTTGGTAAAACTGGTAAAAGTACGCATTCGGATCAAATGAAAAAATAAGTTTTATTTAGCATGTTAATAATTCTGAGAGTTCTTACAAACAAGTGAGTCAAGCAATTAAATCAATGGTTTTTATTAATTTTGAAAGCCCACTCAACTATTTTCCTGTTGTTTTTCTCTTAGGTATGTTCAGAGGTTGATAAAACATAACGAAACTTGTCTTTTGAATATGGTTATTCACCATAACGAATACATTTTACATTCATGTTTTAATAAGTCTTGTCCTAGTGTTAAAAGTGTTACAACAATACAATACAAATACTCTTTATTGTACACCTCAATTAAAGGACACAGTACAGTATAAAACAACAGGCGGTCTTATCGCTAAAGAGCGATTTCTTCCTGACAACCTTAGGTTAGCGGAAATGAAATCTAATCTTAATAATTCATAGTAGGTGGTAGTGGGGGTTAGTATGTAGTTTAAACCTACAATGGCACTGGCTATAATAACACACCCCACAATACAACCCAGGAGTGAGTTTATGTGTGTGGGTACATTCAAATTACGTAAAAATTTACGTATGTAAGTACAAGTTACTCAAAAATCGGCGAATTTTTGAGTAATTAAAGTGTTGGCTCATATTTCTAAGAGTATTAAATCCATAGAGACCATAACACTTTTTTTTTATAGTCCACCTGATGGTAAGTGTTCACCGTCGCCTATGGACGATTGTTTTACCAAAGGCGTTACTCGCGCATTGCCGACGCGAAGAAACCTTTTCAAATCTTTTTTTGAAGAGTCTCATGCAGTAGCTAATTGGAAATACCTCGGCACGCTCATTTCACAACTTAAAATGTTCTCGAGATAAAGTACCTGTTGAATCGGACTGTACAATTGACCGTAGTCACAATGCGCATGCGAAAGATGTGTCTCTGTTGTTGAAACAAAGGTCTTCCTGGCTAGGCTGTAATTCAGATTTCTAAATAGAGAACAAAAATCAGCTTATCTACAGATTTGGGTAAAATACAGGGAACGCCTGACGCGACGGGTGACGAGAAGGCTGGCGGCATTACCACGCTGCACAACAAGACCGATGCGCTGAGCAAGGTACGCGCAACCCCTACCGCTGAGCTCTGAATTAAAGCCCATTTTTTATTTCTATACTCAACCTAAGGATCCACATAATATCAGCGTCGGGTCATCTACTGTGGCCCGACATTGTGCTGAGTGGACTGCTTTTTCGCACTTTAAAAAAACACTACATGTAATTAGCGTAATTATGTATATGTAAATTTGTTTGCGAAATAAATTTTCTTTTCTTTCTTTCTTCTTTCTATTTGTAGTAGGTCCGGGAAATTTAATATTTAAAGTTTTTTATAATTGTTATTAATCAAAAACCCATAATTTCAAGCATCCCTTATCTTGTTGGCAATTCTGAACATAATTAGTTTAATCTAATTGGCTAGTGTTTATTTTTAATTGCACTTGACAATTTCATAATTATTGCCAGCCTGATGAGAAAATGTTGCTCCTACAAAATATACTTATTTAAGTGAATTTAAGATACTGAATTAATTGCCGAAACTTAGCCTACAGCTATTTAATAAAATAAAACAATCTATGTAGTTTAGGTACACTTTAAGGGGCTACCCGGCGAAATCAACCAATTTTAGTGCATTTTGCATCGTAACTAGTTCAAGGGTTCTTCATTTTTTCGCATTATAAAAATGTATATTGTAGGGTGGTCTTTTATTAACACTTTTGTCTGCTAGAATTTAGAAATAAGTGCCGTACACTTAACAAAAAAAATCCGCCGGAAGGCCCAAAAATGCACATAAATCGTAACTAAGACATTTTTTTGGAACTACATATCAACAATATAACTACAACATATGATACTTTTCCATTTACATCTGCGCTTTTTTTATTTTCTTAATATTTTTCGAGAAAACTGCAAAAAAAACTGGTACTTTAACGAAAAAAATTACAATGTTTGATAGCGTATATCTTGGTTTCAGTGACTATTTGAGGTAAAGTGAGATCTCGTATTGTTAGGGACGCCCGTTATTAATACGATGAGATAAAAACAACACGGAAAAGTGAATAGTTACAGATTGAAGGTCATTGAGATAGAGTGGCCCCTTAATAAGTATTAGTGCGAGAGCGAGCAGCACTAATTAAGTATTTTCGGACAGAAATTTGCTCACACAAATAAAACTTCTCGATACGAGTATCTCAAGCTCCGCCAGACGGGGAGATAAATACGTGCTTGCAGAACAAAATAAATAATAACACCGCATTTTCCGTCAGAAAATGTATATACTCGCACTTGCTCCGCGGGTTTATTTGCTAATGACATACATGATATGATATTAATGAGATATTTACCAAAATTAAAATGACGTGAATTAGTCCGAGCATGACAAAAGTATAGTGGAGTTATTTGTAATCGTTGGGGCTATTTGGTATTAAGGGTCCTTATCAGTTAAAAAACGCTCATCTGTTTATACCATTTTCTGTTTGATTTGACACGTATCTTGACATTTTCTCAATGTCACTATTTAGAAAGACTATTGCGACCTTATGTCATAAACTTTATATGTATATTTGAGATTTTTATTAAGAAATATCTTTTCAAACATCACTCCAAATAGACCATTTTCAAGATAAAAACCTAAATAACCTAATGTTGCTATCTAAAACTTTAATAAAATCATCGTATCCTTTAATAACTTTATTGGTATTATCAATACTTTTGTCACAATTTGAAATCAAAACATTTAAAAACTTATAAGGCCTATTAAACTCATAAGCTTTAAATTTGAATATTTAAGACTTAGTAAAGCAATGTTAATACGTTTTTATACCATTATAAATATTTTTTCTTAACGTTTGACACGCTGTAATTATATTAAGTCTAATCATTAAGTTCTCAAAATATCTAATAGCCCTACTTTATGGTAGTCTATTAAAAAACATGTACGTAGCAAATTGGCGAGACGTAGCACAGAGTAGAGTAGAGTGGCGTTCTCTAGAGGCCCAAGATCCTTATTATTGGAAATCGGGATTTAATCGCGTACAATACTAATTAGCATTGTTCATTATTTTTAACCCCCCATTTCTAATTTTTTTTTCGAAAATATAGAGTATTTTAAGAAACTAATTTGAATATTTTAGCAATTAAGGGCTTAGTTTATTTTTAAAAAAATATTTAAAATATAAGATACTACCTCGCGTAAGTTACGTTCCGTGGCTGAAACGATAAAGCATAAGCACAATAGAGACCCAAAAAAGTTGTCAATGTCAATCATCGATGGTTAGTAATTGTCATCTGTCAATGTAATCATCCATTCCATAAATTCCATTCCCACCTAGTGTTGCCAGATGGTTACATTTCTTACGTTTTTCGTAACTTTTGACCGGCTCGCGTAACATGTAAGTAACTTCTGTTGTAACTGAAATATTCGTAAATTTTGAGAATAATGAAACTGTATTTAAAAAAAAAGGGCAATTGTATCTAACCGGAACCAAGCGAGTCAATTTATAGACTTACAGATACAGAAAAGGTAACAAAAGAACCTACATGGTACGACTCTGTCTGGGTCAATTTCCCAAGCAGTAAATATTGTTGGCAAGACTGAGAACGCAGGTGTGGAAAGTTTAAATAATAATTAACCATTTTTTTTCGGAAACACATCCCAGTTAACTACCTCGGGCAATAGCTAAAACTTAAATATTAATGTATTTAATAATTTTAAAAAATATATAAAGCACCAATTTCTCATCAAGGTGGGTTGTCCCTAACCTGGTTAGGTTTGCATAATGCCGCCTAACTCGAAAACTATGTATGATAATAAAAATATTTTAGCTTCATTTTAAGACCAGCTAAATAGGCAACAATAAATATAGCTTCTTTTAAATCTCATGTGTACCTAACCATTTTATACTGTGCGAAATTGTTTGTCCCGAGAAACTTTTTCATTACCGCGGACCACCGCGGACCAAGCTTGTCAACGATTTATTTGCGAAGTTTGACTCGGTAAGCCCCTCGTCTCCTGCGCACTTCGAGAATCAGTTACGCTGAGGTGTTCGGCGAGGGAGGACACCTGGTGCGGTAATTCGTCGGCCTGCTATACACATGAGTATATCGTGGCCATGATACGAGGACAAAAATAATATCATTCCGGAGTTTGCTATATCTTTTTTATTTTTTATCTGTTTCGATTGAAACTAATATATAACATGTAATATATATTTGTGATATCTAGAATCTTTTTTTGAAAATTAATTTTATCCTGTGTTTATCATTCCGCCGTTTTCATTCCGGTGTTTCCGGTGTAGTTAAATGGCGTTATAACTCACTGGAATGAAAATAACACCGGAATGATAAGAAATGTAGCTTCACTTTGCTATATATAGGAATTAATGATTATTTTTTTGATATATTTATTTGATGTCATATATGCCTATTACCTAGTATTTATGTTTAAATATATGTTTCACTGTATTGTGTTTCGTCAGTTTACTTGATTATTCGCGCATTAAGATATAGAAAATATATTTTATCGATTTTAAATGTACGTCTCCTCAAGGTTATTAGTGTAATTAGTTTTGCCGAAATGGATCAAGCTTTCTACTTTAAAAGATGGTAATAATTACACAGACAGGCGTCGGTTGGATGTGCTAAATATGAAGTTTATTAATAAAAAAATATTTCTAATAAAAGACAGTTCCGTAATATCATTTTAACATTACTGAAATATGTTTCTTAGACTTAGATTTGTGTTTTCTAGAAAAAAAAAGGTATAAGGTTCCAAACCACATGAACCATGATTTTTCTTTTTCTTTCTATCAAAATTTACAACTAGTTACGAAATGTTTTATAAACAGGATGCAATCCTCTGGACATTTACATTACCATTATTTTTAACTTATTAAGTTAAAAATACATAATATGTACAAAATGCTTGTGTTTTTAAATCATACACCTAGTACCTTTTTCTATAAATCATAATACTATAGTCTAAGAAGCAATTATTTATTATTATTCATATAACAAAAATAACATAAGTCCCGTTGTATTAACAGGCCAGTCAGTAGAGGTTTTTTACTAGTTACGTGAAAGACTTTTTTTTAGTTTTTATTACTTATTTGTAGAATTGCTGCTTGCAATGCGTTTTTTTTGAGAAAAAGTGACTAATTAATTAGTTAAATTATTAAATTGATTGGTTCACCAGTTTATTATAAAGCTATCTTGAGTAATGCAAATGATTGTTTTTAGGTACTAGCAGTACAACATAAATAATTTTATAATTTTGAGGTTTTTTTTTAAATTTCGATGTATGTGCTCTAATTTCCATTCCTGTGGACTGTTATTATCCCCAGTGTATATTTATCATTCCGTTGTGAGTTTTATTTTCAATCTCAGTTATCTCAAAAACTGTTACAGATATCAACATCCCATTTAGAAGATTTTCATAATATAGTCTTAAGTGTCTTTTGATATTAAAAAATCCACGAAAAACTCCCAAACAAAGAATCACACCGGAATGATACAAAAATCATGCACTGTTGAAATTGACCCGTCTATGACATGACTCTGTCTCTGTATATGACATTTGAGATACCACCCATCAACCTGACGTTATTCTGTCGCCGAACTCGCCGAATTGTAGCTATACGTGGCTACTCATTTCTTAGAATCGAACGTTTTGACAAGTAATTATGAAAAATATAAAAAATGTAACGTTTGCATCAAAAATGTAACTTTTCAAGAAAAGAAACGTAATTTTTGGCCCAAGGTCCCTGGCAACACTGTTCCCACCGTTTGCCTTAACCTAACTCGTCTACTTCTGCCCGTTTTCGCTAAAGGCGATACATCCGTCTGTTTTTTCTATTCTTTCGTGTGTTCCTAAAACAACATCATCCTCCAAGCGTTATCCCAGTAACAGCCCGGGGTTCGCTACCTAGTCCTAAGATTTGGCGTAGGTTCTTATCATCCGTCTGCTTTAAAGGAATATTTTCAAATATGATCGACAAATTAGTTAAAAGTCGAAGAAGAAGGTTTCTCTTCCTAAATTGGACAATGGTGCTTTAATGGAAAATCATGGGAGCAAAAATACTAACGTAAGTAACATTATAAATTACACATTCGTAATTCTTAAATCATTGCTTGAATGCTGCATCAATACATCTCTTGAATGCTCTTAGCATTATTCGAGTACAGTTGCATCCAGAAAGATGCTCGGGGTATACTATCTCTCTTTCTATTGGTGTTTGCTTTTGTATACCTACTGTCATGTTGGTCTTGGCTACACAGACGGCCCTCCTAACAATTTAGTTTGTTGCCAACATAATGTTTGTCCTTGTCATAAATATAGGGTCACTCACTTGAAAGTTGTGTATGGTTTATATCGTTTTTGATAATGTTCGCTATATACATATAAAAAGAGACACAAATCTGAATGCCTGACTTGGGTGTTGAGTCTCATTCGTTCCATGCTTACTTCCTACAGTTCCCATGTTTTGTTAATCTCCGAGGCTCAATATAGTTTACTTACTTCCATTTTTTCAGGCGGATGCAAACACTGTTGCTTCTCTTCTGGTAGGTAAAATAGTGTGCCAAACCCTCATCAACCTCAACTGAAAGTTCTGGAAGAAGCTGACACTGTCCAATGCACATGCCGAACCTGACTCAAGCAAAGACATTCCCAAAAGTAAAATAAACCAAAACTGGTGCCTAAAGATCCTTCCATAGTTTATAGTTAACTAACACAGATGGAAGCTGTATAATGGTGTAGTTAATTAGTATTAAAAAGCTTGTTTTGAGTAACCACTTTTATTTCATCTTCAAATCACATTAGGTTTCACAATTTATCAATTATTCAGCTACTGTATAAAAATATTTTCTGTGTTCTTCATAGAGCTTACATCACTCTTTCTCAAATAAAGGATTATAGTTAAAAAGGTGTGACTTCTCATTCAGAATTATGTCTGGAATAGCTACATAGAGAGCCTTTATTCAGCTTATAATGATACACCATTAAAACTTGTTTTTAAGTAAACTACTGAATCACTACTGTATTGTTTAGGTAACCCTAAATACATTTTTGGTTTCTTAAAAATTCTATGTTCAGTTTTCTTCAGTCGAATTCTTTTCTGAGGCATTTTTAATCTGATTCTGGTGTAAAACTAGACAAAGATGGAGAAGACACTGATGTTGAATATCCGTGTTCCAATGAATGTACTTTGAGAACTGTTGTAGAACCGAGCTTGCTTGCCTCAAACCTCTTGTTTGTGAATTTGTCCACCATTGTAACAATATCCTGAACTGCAGCTTGTTCCTAAAAAATAAAAATGGTATACCTGTTTTTATCTCATAGTCAGTCATACGCAATATACTAAAGAGAAAAAATCTTAATGTGAGAACACTGTTCAACAAAATTTAGATAGTTTATGTAATTGTCTCCCGATAAGATACTATTTACATTCAAGAGCCAAAATAACGAATAAACTGTGTCGTCTTATGAATCTTATTGTTTTTACTCACGTCTCAGTGATCCTCGCAGTAGTATTGTGTATAACACTGGAAATACTCCACATCGACTTCACGACACCGCGTTTTCTTCCCGGGTTTTAACTAGTAGTTTAGAGCTATTTTTGAATCAGTTTTTACACGTAGAAATAAAACATTTCATATATTTTTCCATATTTTAAGTGATTTTGACGACTAAACAAATCGAAAACACCCGTATAACATTAATTTACGTCAGTGAAGGAAGTCACAGTGACGGTTAAACACCACAGATCAAAACTATTTTAATGACCGTAGATTTTACATATCCAGCCAAAGGGGATTTGAGGAAAAGTCAAACAAAGGTCACACGTATATGTATTGAAATATCTCTAATCCTTGATTATTTTGCCGAAGCAATTGCCTGAAATGGTTTGAAAACCTTATATCTCGAAATGGATTTCGAATTAGCACTTTTGAAAAAATATGAACAATCCTAATTGTAATATGTGAAAATCGTGTAAATTTAAATCAATATATTCCCATGATCCTTTTTGGGTCATCGAGCCAACATAATAAAGTACCTTAAGACGTAGCCTAAATTGTGGTCGATTTTGCATATCCTCTAGCCGCCCACCGTACAAAAAAGGCAATGAAATTTCATCATCATCATCATCATTTCAGCCGAAAGACGTCCACTGCTGAACATAAACCATAGACCATAAAGTACGTCACACAAATTTCTTGATTTTTTGACCCCTCCCCCGTCCTTGTCACAGTTGGTCACATTTGCGAGACCCCCCTCCCTAGTGTGACGTCACATATTTTGCAATATTACATCAGTTCCGAAATTAGTCCAATTCCCGTTTAAATTATTTTTTAATATAACCAACATCAAATCAAACATTAAAAAAATTTACAAAACGGTACATTTTCGCCAAGAAAACAATTTAAACCTTATGCCGTTTATACAGGAAGATTTTAATGCTTTTCGATAATAGTTCAAATGTGGTATTTTAACACTTAGATGTATTGTATTTTGAAATGTGACGATACGAAATCTAAGACCCCTCCCACCCCTTGTCACACAATGTCACACTTCGTCGACCCCCTCCCTCCCCTTTAACGTGTGACGTACTTTATGGATGGCCCCTAACAGGAATGTATCACAACACCCTTGCTCGAGAGTTGAAAATATGTTTTCCTCTGGATTTTCCCCAGGCTACTCTCCAACCGCGCACTCCTATCGCTTTATTGGTTGAGCGGTTTCAACCGAATGTTTTATAGGTAGTGCCACCAGAGTTGAGGTCACACACACCACAGCATGTCATGTAAAGACAGCGGGATTTTGAAATTACTATTCGTTTTTCGTACCCATAGCAAGTTCAACAGGGAATTGCAAGATAGGCCAAAAAGTTTCATTAAACTGTTTTATTAATTATTATTTACAACATATACAAAAATACGTTGAATTTAAACAAAACAGAACATAAAATATTTAGATCTATTTTATTTAATTATTTATGGTTACCAATTCAAATAGTTTTATTTAAATAATGAGTTATATGAATAAATAGAGGCAGGTATGTTAATTTATACTGTTTTATACCTTTTAAAAATATATATTTAAGTATTTTTATTTACATTCACTCATTCAATTCATTCATTCACATTTTTATGCAATCATTCATGTAGCTGTAATCACTCACGTATCAATTACACACGTAATCATTCAACTCTCGTGGAACTATACCTACACCAGAGGTACGGAAACGTATACGGATCCACATACACACAACTCAGACCTCCTTGATGCGGCAGGATATCCTAGTTTAAGTCGTTTTTAGCACACGTTAATGCGCACATTAACGACCTCGGTTGAGGACAGCGATATTCACAACTTGTCTCGAATAATTGAACCATCCACCAATGTACTTTGACCTAGAGGTTTATAACGTAATACAATACAATACACGTAATCGTAGGCCAGACTTACATTGGAATTAAGCGAGTAGGTAAGCATTGTGAATATAGGACAGGAAGCGGAGTGGGCGAGCCGTATCAAGACTAAGGACAATATCCGTGCTATACCAAAAGATGGCAACTACCAATGATTTCCTTGGTCATAGTGCCTTTTGTAACAGAGATTATATCAATACGTCCGATGTAATTGCAATCACACGTTCATATGTCGGTATTTATAGTTATTATTATTCTAACACGAAAATTTTACCGCTGCTTTTGGATAAAGTTTTGCAGATCATTACAATTGAATGGTATAGACACAGAGGCGTAACTAGGAGAGGTGGGCTCTGTTCAATCCAGATAACATCCGTCTCGGCGCGTGACAGCTATCACACCACACCACTAGGTGACACCTACACGATTTCCGCTCCGGATGCCACCCATATGAGCTACGGCACATGCATTATACGTATTATAATATGCCGGCAATATTGACAAGTCGAATACGCGACGAAATCGCGGGCAGAAGCTAGTTACTAATAAAACCCAGCAAGTAAGCTCAGCCAGAGATGGCTTGAGCAATAAAACCCCTCATAAAACTCATCTCCTGAATAGGTACGAGTATAGTTGAGTGCTGTTGATTAGGTATCGCTGCACAGTGTCGTCTTTACGACGCTATGTCGCGTACCATTACTACCGTTACCCTTCAGGTACTGGCGACAGAGAAAATAAAGCAAGTTTATTTTGTAATACCACCCACTAACTTTTTTTTTAAACCTGACTGTGGTTTTATAGGCCGGGTCCAATAAAGAGATAGGAGTGCGCGGATGGAGAGTAGCCTGGGGAAAATCCAGGGGAAAACCTCCGACACTACCACGCGTGATTTGGAACACTAGAATACTCTAAGAGTTTGCGCTCCAGTGAGATTGGTTGAGTGGTTTCAACCGAATCTGAGGTGTGAATGGAATCGAGCTACTGAGAACCAACTAACGCTACGTGCGCTACGCCGAGGCCCGTAGCAGAGTTTTTATTTTTAAAAGTCTCGAGCCGGACCTCTTCGATGGGCATATTAAGACGATATGTCGGTCGACATGTTGGTTTTCTGAATAAATAAATAAATATTCTTGGTTAATCTGACAACCTAAGGTGCTATAATATTATTTTCACTTGACCATGTCCATAGTAAGTATGAGAAATCTAGAAGTAAAAACCGGCCAAGTGAGTGTCGCGCAATGAGAGCTCTACGAAAAGCTTGGCAGCGAAGATGTTAAGAAAGAGCCCAATGTCCATGTATTTGGCGATGGTACAACGTAATAACATTTTCTAGATCACAAAGCACGTGCGAATGTGTATGCTATACGGGGTGTTCATTGCAGACATTAATCCGTCTCTATAGAGGCAAATAACTGACTGGAGTATCTAGAGATGTTAGTCAACATATAAACTCATCGTTTTCAACTTTAACACTGACAGGTGAAATTAATTAAATTGATAATTATGTCTTAACATTTATATGATAAAGTATTTAGGTACTACAACCATACGATTTTTAGACAGTGTCTATGTAATAGAAACTCTAATATCTATTAGTAGGATCGCTCGTGGCCCAGCGGCGCCCATGTGTCGCGTGCGGTATGCGAGGTTCAGCAACATGGGCCGGGGTTAGTTCTTGGATGGGTGACCACTTTGAGTGGTTACTAAATGAAAGCTCCCGGCGTTAAGCCATTGATCCCGCTGCTGTCTATGGCAGCAGTCGTTAAGCGAAGTTGGAGGCTTTCGGGCAGCTTGAGAACTTAACAGTCTAGTTGCCCACTCACTTGACAAAGGGGGGTCGAAGTTGCACCACGTCCGTAGGGAGTACTAACTACCTTACACGTGACCCCTGGGTGGTGCTAAAAGTGCAAGAAAACTGACAATCGTACTGTCTTCTCGAAGATTTCATGGTTCGAAATAATTGTCATACGATAAATAAATAAATAACAGACATTATTGTTAACAAATAATAAATAAATAAATATTTGTGGACAATCTTACACAAATCGACCTAGTCCCAAACTAACCAAAGCTTGCAATATGGGTACTATGTGATGATATACATACCTATATAGATAACATACTAATACTTAAATACATAAAAAATATACAAGACTCAGGAATATTCGTGCTCATCACACAAATGAATGCCCTGACCGGGATTCGAACCCGGGACCTCCAGCTTTGTAGGCAGGGTCACTACCAACTAGGCTAAAGCAGTCATCCGTAGAATTCAACCGTCCGTATATCCAATGAAGATCATATGTCAGTCCTAAACTCGACAAAATCGTACCGGTTCTATCATAGAGGAGACCGGGGTCCGTTTTGGCATCTAAACCCCAGAAAAAGACTGATAGGGAAGACTAGACCTTATTGGGATTAGAGCGGTTTTACACTGAAAAGATTCTTTGAAGTTGTCCTCATTGTCTTTGAAGAATCCAGTGAAAATGTTTCGAACCGAAGACTTCTATGTTGAAAGTTTGCCTCTCCGCTTGGCCACAGAGGTAACACGTAAACCACTGTAATAAAATCCAGGTAAAAAACCTTTACCTACAACAAAGACAGACGTTGCCTGGCAGAGTGATAGTGGGTGGAACAAAATGTACCTACCTACACGAATTGATGGAATCCTAGGTCAAATAACACCAGATAGATTGATCCCTGGATAAACCTAATAGCTCTAGACCGATATGTATATCTTGGCACAAAGAAACTTGACGGTGATTATGAATCTCTAATACTATCTTTTAGACAAAACAATTGAAATAAAGAAAAAAATTAAAGAAAGAAAGAAAGCATTTATTCACTGCACGAAAAGACCGTTATAAACAGAATAGACTCACAATACATTGAACATATAATTATACAGTGCGTCTTCGCGGCAGTGAATCGGTTGCTGTCTCGGCATTGTGCCGAGGTGTCACACACCTGCAGCGCTGGTTCTCAGACAGCACCGTACGTGATCCACGGAACGCAACACAATATACTATAAAAGAAAAGTATACGTATAATGAATAAAATCATAAGTAATATATATGGATATAGATGAGACTAACTCAAAACAGGGCAAACTAGTGTGAACATGAGGAGGAATTTACTCAACAGTGGGGAGATATAGACCGAAATATAAAAAAAACAAGTAACAGTTTTAAAACAATTAAAATTAACTAAAAACACAAGAAAAAAGGCAACACAGTTGGGATATTTTAAAGTGCTGGTTGGTTTAGGAATAGGATTTTTGAATAAATGAATTTTTTCTGACTTTATTCTGTAAGCAGGCCGCAATGGCACTTCACGAGGCAAAAACTACTAGAGTTTCTCAAGAGACCACTGCCGAGAAGAAACGCCAAAAGAAACACGACAGTCAGTATTTTCTCCAAAAATATGCTTATTACAATTAAATTAAGGTGATTAAAAACGAACTTAAACCTAGTAAAAGAAAAACACCTTTGTAGTGAATGACTTAAAGTTCATTCCAAATGCAACTCATTCTTGTTACATTTCCTGTCAAACGTCTCCAATTTTCCAAAACAATGCGCAGGCAATTGCCCCTTCCCCGTCACCTGCTCATTGAACGTTTCTAAAGAAAAATCCTAAAGAAAAAACATTACACGGACTATAGAATTTTAATGAGTTCCTATAAACACAATACCCTTTTGAACTCGCTGTCGCGTCCCCACTCGAAGTAATTATGGCGGTGCAAAAACGCGACATAATCCAACCTCAGTCCGCTTCAATTAACAACCAGAAATGCCTCATAAACAGCTTTCATCTTGCACAGGAAATTAAACCCTTCTTCTTAGCACTTACCGCTTTTAAGAGCCATATTTCTCTGCGTTTGCCGCCTCTGAATTTCGCAATCGTACCTGGTCTTGACGTTGCGTTGTGTTGGAAACAATCTTTAACGTAAAGGAAATTAGGTGCATTTTTCTTTGTGACTTTGACAGCATTTTTATATTCTACCAATGTTTCAAGAAAGTCCAGTGCATTGCTCGTAAGATACGAACAGTTGAGTACTTGAAATATGTTCAGGGTTGCTGGTAGTCGTATTATATATCTTACTAGCTTTTGCAGGCGACTTCATTCACGTAGACGGGTGTTCATTGTAGAATAGTAGAATGTATTATGTTTTTTTTATTAGAGGCGCTTACCATTTAAAGAGTTCCGATGTGTACATACAGCATATAACTTTATTGAAACAAAACGAAATAACATTAAAAATAATACTAAACTGAGATTAAAAAGCTACTTATTAACTAAAATAAAATATAATTACACCTAGTTATCGCCCTTCCATACTTCTACCCCCTTACGGGACGATTTCCGGGATAAAAAGTATCCTATGTCCGTCACCGCCACTCAAACTATCTCCATACCAAATTTTAAGTTTTATCTAAATCGGTAACAGTTAGACAGACATACTTTCGCATATGTAATGTTAATATGGATTCTTTTATAATAATTATTCTTCTACTATAGTTAAAATCGGAATCAAACCAGAGCTCAGAGGGGCGATCAGTTTAAATGTTTTTACTCTACTGGTTTTAGGAAAAAACGATTTATTTGGCGTCCATTTTATATACACTTTATTCTGTACGACCTCAAACTTTTCGTCTTATTACTTACAGGTAAATTACTTTAAGGTTACCACTATTACATCTTATCCCATTGGATATTCTGGGGATCCATCATTTTACCGAAAATCGTTACATCAATTATCATTTCCCATAACACTATTCGCAGAATTTTATTATCACTTAGGAATCATTCATCGAACTTCGTTAGATCGCTCAAACCTTTGCCCGAATTACCTTTTACACAAGAATCAACTCATCGAATTTTAATTCAGTATTTTATTTGTTCATCGACGTAGTCGTTCATCGAGTGGCCTTTAGTATAATTTTGGTTTAACGAAGGTTTCAGTTCCCAAAATTCTTATTACCTAGAACATCATTTCACCACTGTTTACTATTCTTGATATAAGTAAGTCTAAAATTATTTTTTTTCTCAGATTCTTGGTGTATGTACTCTGTAAAAGTACTCATAAACAAAAATACTCAAAAACAAAAATACCCAAAACCTAAAATGTACAAAAGACCTGTTAGGGCAAAACCGACTGTAATGCGGATAGGTTAGGAGATTAAGACGGGAGCTTTGCTCCCGTCTTAATCTTCGAGGTTATTTTTTTTATATAAGACCAGAAAGATTATACGCCTTGAAAAATCATGCTTGCTTGGTTGATCGATGAAACATTGTTCTTGGAAAGAATACTATATGGAACGTACTATCTGTGAATCATGTTTCGTTAAATTAATACTATGAATAACGAATATTTCGATGAAAGGTAAATTCGATGTACCGTTACGCTACGATTAGAGACGGATTCGAAACGAAAACTATGAAAAGTGGTTTGATTATATAAAATGCAATGAATTGATGATTATGTGATTAGAAAAAAAAACCTAATGAAATTCGTTGAACAGTTTTCGGTGAAATGAAAATCGATGTAAGATATTTCGATAAAATAATAGACACCCGGATATTCTACTTTAACACTAATGCAATAGAGTTTCTATTACAAACACACTGTCTAAAAATGGTATGTTTGTAATAAATGCTTTATTATATCGATGTTAAGACAGAATATCAATTAACATCGCCTGTCAGTGTTCATGTTTTAGTAATCGTGTTGTAGTTGTAACCGCATACAGCACTGGTTGGCTGGCACACAAAACTTGTATTAAATATATTTTGACTTTTGTTATGTGAAGATTTAACTGTACAACCCTGTAATCGAAGTTTCAGAAACAAACCTAATTTACTCGCACTTGCTTACGTATGACGAGTCGCTATTTTAAAGCCCGTTAAGCTGTCCCACTTGACAGAAAAATCGCAAATACATACGGTTTAAACATTTTACCCGTCGTATTTTGCATTTTTATCATTGCATTTATTCAGAAGAAAGAAATACATTTTCATTTCTCGTACTCTGACAGTGGGTCATCGTTAAATTGTTAATTGGGTGGATCAACTATTCTTTGTTGCTTGTTACCATGGTTACGTCTCCTGACTACTCCTGAGTCACTCTTTAAAACCCTGATTTTAGAGTTTAAATCTACCAAACATGGGTTTTAGCGATGAGCATCCATTTGGACATGGGTCATCTCTTGAACATGCTTGAAGTCCATATTATAAACATTTTTCTAAGAAACTCGATTACTGTTGTCTGCTCGCTGACGAGACAGAATAACAACAAGAAAAAGTTGATTGACCCAATTGCTGAAAGTACATTTCTGCTCTAGAGCAGACGATCTACGATTCACCGTACTTTTTTCTTTTTAATACTTAAAAGAAAAAAGTACGGTGAATCGTAGTTAAATTTGAGCAGAGGCAGCAACCCATACAAACATAAGTACGATTAACTAAAAAATTATAATAAAATGGTACAGCCGCCATCAAATATATGTGTACTCTTCAGGGTGCCCAAAAATATCTGAACATGCACTTTAACGCCTTAACAATAGAGTCGTGTTCAGATGTTTGTGAACACCTTGTTCGCTCCGATATATCTGATGGCGACTGTACAAACACAAACACTGTTAACGTCACTTAACAGTACCCGTCAAAATGGTTCTTTCATTTATTCCGAAAATGTTTTGGCATCGTTTAGTTTCCCCGTATTTGAAATGAAAAGCAGAGTGTTTAACTCGGTGAAACCACCCATGTCAGCCTCGAACTATTGGCGCTCGAGAGAAGTGAGAGCGCCAAAATATCTCGTCTGCAATAGGTGACGTTCAACTCTTGGTTAACAATCTATAATATTGTTTAGCATTTCAAAACAATACCTATTTAATATTAAAGTTCATGTTTGCAAGGACTAGTAACTTCGTACTAGTGTTCAGTGGAATTGACATGATGAGAGACTTCGCTCTGTTCTCATTTGATTTTATTTTTAGACTGACGCTCAGAGACCTTATACATTACTGAGGAAATTTATTTATTAGACTTTATTATTTTCATCTTGACGCCTATAGATATAGCTCAAAATATTTTATTATGATTAGTGTACCTACTTTATTACCTTTTATCTTGACGCTTAGAGACCTTATACATCTCTAACAAATCTCGATTGTTATTAGTTTCTTAGTCTTATTTATGACATGTGACACTACATTTAATTAATGATACTTTGATTATTGTATTATTTTTATTTGATGTACCTAGATAGATTTTGACTTGTAAAAGTGCCCTTGAGGCCTATTTGCAGAATAAATGTTTTGATTTTGATTTTGATTTTAAGATATCAGCTAAGCTTTATACAGTGCTAAAAAGATCATCATTTTTTACGAAGAAGACCGTGGTCTATTTCATGACGCTGATTTTCAAAGACGTTACTGGTCACCAAAGTAACCTTTGATGCTATAAATAGGTAATTAATTTTCAAGTGAACATTATGTTATAACTTAACTTTTTGGACATTAATTAAATATTCGTCGTGACCATGAATTTACCCCTTTTCCAACGAGACGACCCGTTTTCTATACTCTCAAGTCACATAAGTACCGATGATAATAAAATATACGTTACTCCCTGTTGAGTATACCTATAGTAAAAGTTAGCCCGGAGTAATCGGGCACTTTTTATTCTCCCGACGGCATCAATTAAATATTCGTCGTGACCATGAATTTACCCCTTTTCCAACGAGACGACCCGTTTTCTATACTCTTAAATCACATAAGTACCAATGATAATAAAATATGCGTTACTCCCTGTTGAGTATACCTATAGTAAAAGTTAGCCCGGAGTAATCGGGCACTTTTTATTCCCCCGACGGCATCAATTAAATATTCGTCGTGACCATGAATTTACCCCTTTACCAACGAGACGACCCGTTTTCTAATACGCTTAAGTCACATAAGTACCAATGATAATAAAATATGCGGTACTCCCTGTTGAGTATCCCTATAGTATAAGTTAGCCCGGAGTAATCGGGCAGTTTTTATTCCCCCGACGGCATCAATTAGTAGCATGTGTCTAGGAACGGGTAATCCGGACGAGTTACAGGCCCAAGCGACCGCACCATGAACTCACGATGCTGGAATAGTCTAATTTACATTACCACCAATTTTCATGGAACTATTTCGAGCCATGTGCGATTTTTTTTTAACTTGATACATGTTTTTTTTGACCTGACTGTGGCTCTATAAGCCGGGTTACTAGTATTATAAAATCTGTGGCCGGGCCTAATAAAGCGATAGGAGTGCGCGGTTGGAAAGTAGCCGGGGGAAAACCCACGACCACGCGTGTGGTTTGGAACACTGGAATTGATACAAGTAGTTTCATCACGTAAACGAACGAAACGAGTATCTCGAAAACCGCCTGCCCCTTTTTTTTTTAAACGACGACCCAAAAAGCATTGTAATGTTTTTAGGGGTTATGTAATTGTCGCGATGTTTCGATGCTGACGTGGCCATAATCTTTGCTAATTTAGTGATTTAACGACACTAGTTTCATACAAAGGTACCGAAAATAATTTTGTAAAATAAAGTTTCAACAGACATTCGAATTCTTGGCGAGCGTTGAAAGCGCCCTTATAAATCAAACGGTGATAAAATGTTCAAAAATGGAACTTGTTTTATTTTACTAGTTTTAATTTTCATGAGTCAGTTTAAAACTATTTTTAAGTTTATTTTATTATCCTCCAAATATATTTTTCCTGTGAGTGTCTTAGGTATAAATATTCGGGCCCTTGAGAAGTTTAAACCACATTTAGTTTCAAAACACTCTTTATAAGTATTAGCATTAATTTGTACTGTGTCTGTGCCACGAATAAATGTTTTTTCTTTCTTTCTTTTCATTATTATCTATCTATCTTTCCTGTACCTTCCGGACATTTTACATCCTAGACCGGTGGGTTCCAAGGCGACTTATTAAAATGGCAGCTTTAAAATATGTCACGTTAGGGTGCCGGCAGCGGATAAATAATGTCGGGCAAACGGCGGACGGTGTCGACCGCATCCGACAGTGTGGACATGGCCCTATCATTTTGCCTTTTTAGAATATTAAACGGTCGGTAAAACGTGTAAAACTGAGGCCGGATTTTATAAAGATCCTTTAGTTTAGACCCACTTTCAGATGTAATTTCTGTAACTAAGGGCTTTAAGTTAGTTTTAATATTATTTAAGTTAATTGTTATTTAATCTTTTTATTTATTTTTCGATTTAAGTTGGGTTTTATAATAATTATGTAAAAAGTAAAATGTAAATTGTTACCTATATTTAAAAATATTCAATTATTTAAAAGGTACACTTTACAGACATCACACGACAAATGATACAGTTAAGTTTGGTTGTTACATAAAATCATCATAGAAACCTAACCTAGCGTGCCGCCGGCAGCGAGGCGGGGCCTAAGCTACCGGTGGTTTCAGATTCAGATTCAGATACTTTATGGGTAAAAATGGTTTTTACAGGTTAGGGTGACAGAGAGAGGAACCTCCTGACTATCCGCGCCGTGTCCACGAGTACTGCTTGGAAATCAATAAAGGAATGAATTATAACTGACTTAGTACATTTTCGACATAACTTACCGACTTAAGGTTTATTATTATCTTTATTTACTTTACGACTTAGGTTAGATTTTATAATAATTAAATAAAAAGTAAAATATAAAACAATATTTACAAAACATAAAATCATTATAAAAACCTAACCTAGTGTGCCGCCGGCAGCGAGGCGGGGCCTAAGCTACCGGTGGTTAGGGCGACAGAAAGAGGAACCTACTATCCGCGCCGTGTCCAGGATAAAGCGATAGGAGTGCGCGGTTGGAGAGTAACCTGGGGAAAATCCAGGGGAAAACCTCCAACACGACGACGTGGGCGGTTTAAACACTATAATACTCTAGGAGTTTACATCCCCATACTTACCTAGAGCGTAAAACAAAGAATATCTCAGTACGCAGTATTTATATTTGACGCCGAAGGTAAAGGTGCATGAGCAATCAATATGCGATCTGAGGCTTTCTTTATTACCGTTTTAAGTCGAAAAATTTATATCTCCCCATATAAATGTGACATAAAGTTAGTTATTGCTAAAATCTCCCCTATCCTTTCGTGTGGCGAGTGTTTTCAACGGTATCCGCGCTTCACAATTTCCCCGCCGTATATTAGTGGAATCATAGAGATATCGGTTCGATATTGGAGTACGGAAATGGACGGTTTTTGAACGGGGATAAACTGCTGTAATAATAAACATTTCATACCTCAGGTGGGAACGATTGAAACGGTTCTATCGTGTATTGGTTTGATATAGGCTACCAGTATAGACACGAGGAGATGCCTGCAGTGGATATTTTTATTACATGTGTGCAGTATTATTATAATTAATGTAGCTGCATCATCCGCCATAATCCAAAATAACAAAAAACAACACAAACAATCATCCGATAAGCATGGTGCTCATGGTGGTTATTCAGTTTAAAGATATTTATTCTCAAAAAAGACAATTGAAGTCACTTATATGAGAACATGGATTTAGGAACATTTCACGAAAAGTAGACAATTGTTAATTGTTTTGTGTGTTCTCGCTTAAGGTATTCTTAAAGAGGGTATTGTTCATAAATATGAACCGCTAATTTACTTTTGAAAACCTTAAGTGAGCCTACAGCTTTTAAAACAGGCGGTAATTTGTTATATAATTGTGCACCTTCATATGTAAACATTTTTTTTCCTAGTTGACTCCTTATTTTCGGCAATACCAGAAAACTTGCACGGCGGGTGTTTCGTTTGCTTATTTGCTTAAACTTCATAAAAGATAAGTTTGAGTGGAGTGAGCTGTGTAATATTTTATAAACGAGGATGCAGGTATTATAAATATATAGTTGTTTTATGTTCAGTAGTTGTGTTATTATTATTATATTGAACGGAAGTGTGGCTGTACCGATGCAGTACTGCATCCGCAGCGGGGCAATCTAGACTGCGGGAAATTAAAACTAACAGAAAGTATCTTCCGTGTTTTACATCATTTACTAGAGTGCTATTTATGCCCAGATAACGGAAAAGCGCTTTCACAATTTCACCAAGACGGCACTTACTCGTCGTCTACCGGTCCCGGGGATCCCCGGGCTCATAACAAAAGAATCCTATTGTTCATTTTTTTCGCCGGGAGACCACGGCTTAAATGGTGTAAAACGGGCCATTCTACTTTTTCATGTACATAATTTTCATACGCTTTTATTTAAATGCAGATTTTCGAATACTTGGCCCTCACTTCATATTTTTGTATTGTTATTTAGAAAGAGGTTTAATTCAGTATCACTTCCGATAGTTTTGGTAATTACCGAACCACAGCTAACATCCATAAATCGAGTAACTCCGTGGTCCTTGAATGTCTCACCATTTGTATGAAAAAATGGTTTTTACTATTGTGTTACCCACCTTTTACAGCAATATGCTAATATTTAAGTATTTTTACCTATATACCTATTAGGTTCAGGTACTATTTCTAAATCCTGTTGTTGTACACTAAATCAATAGATATCATAGATTTATTTTTGTAATAGAAAACTGGTCATGAAAAAGTCCCCGCAGTTTAGATTTCCCCGCTGCACCTTAACGTTTAGTAAAGACTAAGTATAATACGAGTACACCGACTCGTCTGACAGTTGACACTGGCAGCTTATTTACTGAATAGCCCCCGCATCGCTAAATGCGGAAATAGCTTAAGAGAGCTAAATAGGAGTGGTAAGGACGCGGAACGCCAGTTATTTCTGGGCTCAAACTACTTCAAAAGACTTGAGACCCATAATTCAAGCTTGACCATACCTAAGTAACGCTTACCAATGATTTACAATCCGGTCAAGTGCACTTTAATTGTCGCGAAACTTCCTACATTTTAAAACTTCGTCACTAAATCTGCCCTGGGCACCATTCCGTTGATATACAGACCAATACAGCTTTTAATTTCAAGCAACATTTCAAATATTTCATGAACAAGCGTAGCTCGGACTACAAGGTGGGAATTGAACTGTATCGTTGTGTGAGTAGAGTCAACCCAATTTAAAAACAACGCCTCTCTCCCAGTAAACATCGTTTCAATGTGTGAGTTTCCTTGGGCTTATTTATACTACTGATTGTGCTGGGTTTTTTCTAGCTTGATTAGAGTGACAGATGCTAAACTAACGTAAGTAGAGGTGCTACCACAGTGTTGCAAACTATCGATGCTATTCGCATGTAGTGCTAAAAGTATCGACAATATAATGTTGTTGGAAAATGTAACGGTATTGAAATTAATTTCATATCATTCTGAAACATTTTTTTTATGTCGAGTCATTTTATATTCATATTTTTGATTTATAACGGAAAATGTAAAAAATTACCGCCCCTTATCTCCGAAGTTTACAAAGGAAAAAATATGGAATTATTACATAACATTCATATCCATGTATATTTTACAGGAAAAATGTAACTATAGCTCTATCTAGTTTTTTTATCACCAAAAAACATTTCTATACTAAGTTTGTAATTTATCACCTTTGCATGTATTTTTGTTTTATAAATTCGAAAAAAGAACGTACCTTCTTTCAAATAAAGAATCGGTTCTAAATCGGTAATAAAGAACTTCAAAAAACAGCATACGTACAAAATTATTCAGTCGCTCAAATTTGTAAGCAGCCGATAGATGGCGCTGTACCCTTGGCGTTCAATTTCTACACCGATATACATCTGTGTACGGAACCCTCGGTGGGCGAGCCTCTAACAATCCAAACGTATTGAAACAACATTGTAATGACGACGTTCACTTAAGAATGTAATTAAATATTACGTAGTGTTTTATATCAGCTATTAAATATTAGCTATACGTTAGTTGAAGTCTATAAATATCCGCATATTAAACATGATTTAATTTTTGCAAGCTGTATTTGTCATTTTGTTTATAAATTTTTCTTACCGCCTTACAAAGTTACATGGTATCATGAAGTGACATATGTCATTCTAATCAAGCTAGAAAAAAACCAGTATAATATTAATTGATGATTGTTTCATTCGGTAGGACGTCCTCGCTCTTCAACTGTCATTTCTAAGTGTTTAACATGAAGCCAGTTATTTAACATTTCTAATACATGTGGGACTCTTTGTAATAAAATTCTTAAGAAAACCGGCAAATTAGATGGGTGACCAATCTAAGGCTCTTTGTAATAAACTACTTAGGTACGCGCAATAAATACCCTATACGATGTTACAACTGTAAGTGCTTGCCCTTAACTACAGCCATCCCTCACAAAGCCAAAGCTCAATTTTCTAAGCCTGTAGTTTTTAATAAGCGTTCGAAGCATTTTCTTGATGGAATTGAAAAACTTCGGCGATTTCTTACCTTAAGTGTTAGCTTTGAAAATCGATTTAAATACATGATTACTGTAAATATAAATTTTATTACGTTGGCATACAGTCTAATTTTGAATGGCTGGAGTGACGAAAAGTTACTTTGCTTGTTAACGGTTACCTACAGTTCAAATCATCGGTATTTGACAGGTGTTTTAGAGGTCAAAGGAATTGGGATTCGATCACCATAGGCTAACAACTACCCATATATATTTTGCCGTACAAAAAAGAAATAAAACAGATTATTAGATATATAAGCCGAATCTACAGTCGACGTCAAAGATATGTATACATTTTCACCTTATTACAAAGGAGTAAGGTACAAAACGGTGTACATTTATATTTGCCGCCTGTACTGAAAAAGATGGACGCTACAGGAATATGGTGGAGGGAAATGCTGGGAGTATTATGAACTGCATTCCGTGCCAATGAGTTCATAATCGGAAAACTCAGCAACAAGCAGCCTCTAGCATTTATTGCATCCTTACAATTGTGGCCACATATAGTATAGAGTGAATTCTGGTCCACGGAAAAGTTGAAACCATCAGTCCATAAGGCAGGTCACCAATGAGATGAACACTAATTTAGATCAACGCAGTAGCAGACTCGTTTTTATGCTGCAATAATTTGTTTTTACAAGAAATGGCATGTTGTCCACACAATGACGTGGTTTGTGACCCGAAGTTATAAGCACAACCTGTCATGAATGAAACTGACGAAATAGATGAGTACCTTATGAGAATCAACATTATGAAATCAAAAACGAACAATGATATTAAATCCCTTGGGGTTGCCGCGGACTCATTAAACATTTCGCAGTGTGATTTAAACGGAATCCGGCCAAATACCGGCCACATTTGGTCAAATATCATATTTCAATGTGTCTGAGATTCACAGGAATTCTATTTCAAACCACATTTGATCACTTCATAAACATCACCACGGTATATAGGTATTTTCTAAATACAACCGTCAACATAGCCCCGAAATTGAAACCTCGACGGCAAGACGAAGCTTTATCTCCAATCAAATTGGCTAAAATGACTTATCCCGAAATAAAATGTTGGGCAGTAACATACGGCGGTTAAGATCCTATTGCCTCAAGTGGGGATTAAAGGCAATGTCATATTGAATGCGAAGAGTTAACTTTTTTTTTCGTTATATAGATTCAGATTAATTTATATCATGATAAAAATTACAATATAAATTTAAGTGCATGTTAAAATTACATTTTTTTTATAAGATGAGAGCAACAACCATTCGCCAGGGGCTATATATATTTCGAGGTCTGTGGTAGTGGTGGTATGGAAGTCCGGAATGCATATAAGATTGAGGTAATGATTACTCTGGTCTGGTCCTATCTTACAAGTCGCCTCCCCAACAGGTGGGCTGATTCATTTGTTTTCCAAAACTGGTGGTCCTCCGTTAAAGATATGACAGCAAAAAATTATCTGGTTAAAATTTTAAGAAATACCTACATACAGACATTTTACCTACAACTAAGGGTCGGTTGCACCAACATACGACCACAGACCGGTCATCGTCAAATATGGCGCCGGCAGCTGTCATCCCATAGAAACTTGACAAGCTTTCCATACAATCAGATTTTAACGAACACCGCTTACGATTACAGATGGTTTGGTGCAACCCACGCTAAGTGTAACCCCGAACGTCTGCGAGCATAGTTCTACTTAGTTACCTTCAATCAAGAAATGCAAGGCAAATAATATTGTCAGAAAACAATTGGCCTGTTTTTTTAACTCAAACCTCTTAAATATAATTTCGAATCTAAGTAATCCCTGGACTAAAATGATCTGCGGTCCTAGAAGCTGGCGAAGAAACCATTTCTCAATAGAGTTGAAATGTTGATATCTGTATTTAACGGGTCGCTTCGCTGCGCCCTCAGTATACTATAGCCGTTACGTTGCGTTTGTACCCTTGAGTGGAGAAAATGCAACAAGTTAGAGGGAGAGTATATATGTATGTCCATGCAACACAATATGCTGCTGTCTAAAAGAGCTTTCCTCTGACAGTCTTCAATATTTCTATTTTATGAGCTTTTATTGTACGTATTTATTTCAAATTTGCTATTTATTTCAAATCCAATGCTTCTGAAAGTCTTGGGGTTATTGAAATCAAAGGAATTTCAAAAGCGCACGCCCGGCAGGCCGCATATCATCTGATAACGCGACCTAATACCTCACACTGTCTGAAAATGTCGAAATTTTGCAATTTGTAAAGGAGATAATACAGTGAGTTAAGTGTAGGTGAACAAGCTTGGGAACAATGCCCCAGGTGTACCCAGGATACATAATATTTTAACCAGACCGATGGCAGCCGTCGTATAATGTGTAAGGCGTCGATTTCCCGTTGACGCCGTACGACTGGGTGTTTAAAAAAAGTGTAGGTTGACTGTGACTGTGTGTGTTGAAGTGTTGACTTTTTTCCTCGGTTTTCGCAGGGATACATAACAGTGCCTTTACCATGAGTTTACATGACCGTACTCGCTAGCGACTGCGTAAAAAATTGTATGGGCAAAAGTACAGTGTCTCTGGCGATTACGCAATAGAACTAAGAATCGGTATACTAAATCGTTTACGCGGTCGCTGGCGAGTACGGTCATGCAAATTACAAAGTCATGGTAAAGGCACAGGTACTTTTACTTAACAGAGTACGAATGCAGTACTGCGACTACATCCGTGACGCTCCACCTCCATGTAATAGGAAAAGAGAGGAAATTTGTAGGACCGTAAGAAGTAGAAAAAATCGCATACAGATGCTTCCCCGCCAAGAAAAGAAGTAGCCTTCAAGTATCACTTAGAAAGAGATGGGTGTTGGCCCAATAGAGAGGTAGTAACTACAGGTTAGACGTGCGTCCTTTTTGTGGTATACAGCGAGTGAAGCATGGGAGATAGGCATTCCCGAATAGTGAGGCGCTAATATGGGCTATAAATAATGTGTGATAGTGTGTTTTCTTTTTATACATGACTTTTTTTTTTATTTTTTTAGCGAATATAAGAAAATCCAAAATGACACCAAATAAGAAAATGAGTAAGTTGCGATTTTCTCTAAAAAGGGTCAATTACTTAAAATGGGGAAAAAAGAAACTCAAATAATAAATAATCACATAGTTATAAGTCTTTAAAATTTTAAGTATGCCCCTCTGTCTAAATGCACCTTTGTTTTGCAACAATCGTCATTTACTATGGCGCTCGTGGCCAATGATGTCACTGATCTGCCGCACTTTCTCTCTCTAACCAGCAACATTAAAACGGTTATAGCTTCGTTATTTTTTTTAGATAATTGAATAGGATTTTCCCCCTGGGCATATAATTTTTGCCTTGTTTCTTTAGGAGTAGTTAAATTTTGAGTCAACATGCTTATTGTGATTACTCCGGCATGTACTTGTACCTAGTATTAAATTGCATGTGTTTATTGTATGTACGCAGTTGCAAAATAAATTGAATTGAAATAGACGCACCAACGGGGAACTACCCCTTAACAGTGAAGCACGGGGCACCCGCTAATAACGTATGCGAGCCGCACCCGGCTCTTATGCCTTGACCGTAAATATTTCTGCCATATTCTCGCTTATTGATTTAACTTGAGCCTAACGCCATTTTGTATAAGCAAAAGTTTAGAATAATAAAAAACTCAATCCTGTATACAGGTTGATATCGGAGAAGTGATCAGATGTAACAGGATGTGATGAAGAATTTAAAGATTAGTATTATAAAACCGTTTATTCATATTATTTACGTTAAAAACTCTTAAAATATAATAAAAATAAATAAATATTAAAGGACAATCTTACACAAATCGAACTAGCCCCACAGTAAGCTCAAGAAGGCTTGTGTTATGGGTACTAGACGACGATATATTTAATAGATATAAATACTTAAATACATAGAAAACATCCAAGACTCAGAAACAAATATTCATGCTCATCACACAAATATTTGCCCTGACCGGGATTCGAACCCAGGACCGTCAGCTTCACAGGCAGGTGCACTACCCACTAGGCTAAACCGGTTTTCAATATAATCATAAAAATGATGAATACCGGGCTGTTATTCACAAACCGACTCGTCCTCACCTGTCACCTCACAGCTAACCCATTTTTATATGGAAACTGTCAAATATCATATGACACTTTTTGACAGTTTCCGTATAAAAACGGATGAGGGGTGCTTAGTGAATCGCATTGCTGGATTACATGCGATGGCAATTCTTATGCGAGAAAGTAAAGCTGATATGTAAATTTTTCCCCTCCACCGGAAATTGAAAATAGCTACTACAACACTATCATAAATCTGAATATTTCGTTTCTGACACAGTCAAAACTTGATAGACTGCCTCTGTACTGCGAACTTCTAATTCCGAACTTCATATCGTGCCGTCCCTTTCATTCTCGTGTTATACACTGTATCAGGGATGTATCGGAACCGGAAGCGGAACCTGATGTTTTAAATTCGGTATATCGGAACCAGAACCGGAATCGGAGCCGGTGAAAACGGATGCGGAGTCCGAGTGATAGATGGGTAAGATCATAAGATGTTAAGGGCAGGGCCGGTCTAAGTAAAAGGTCTATTCTAAATAAAAATTATAAACCTGCAGGCGAATCACGTAACTTTCTGTACTAACGGTAGATAGATTTTAAAGTATAATGTATGGGCTGACAGTTGAAATTTGACATTAAAATCTATCTAACGGTAGTACAAAAGTTACGTGATTACCCCGCTGTTTTTTTTTATGTATGCCGCTCATTTCTCCCCGCTGCACTGCTTTGACATCCGACATAACATCCGTTTTAAAAATAGCAGAACCGGAACCGAAGCGGATGTTTAAAACCAAACGGAAGTTCCGACTTATCGGAACCGGAACCGGAGCTCTGTTACATCCTTGCACTGTATGAGTGAAAGGGACTACACGATACGAAGTTCGCATTTCGAATTTCAGAGTAGCCAGTCTGATCCGAGTTTCCAATGTTTCCATACGAAACGCGTCACTAACGTATTTAGATTAGATTGGAATCATAATAAGTAACAGAAAGCACCCCAACATTACTTAACAGGGTTTTTGTCTCAGTTTATTTCTATTTTGACGACCGCTTTAGCCGAGTTGGTAGTGACCCGCCTTCGAAGCTGGAGGTCCCGGGTTCGAATCCCGGTCAGGGCATGTATTTGTGTGATGAACACGAATATTTGTTCCTGAGTCTTGGATGTTTTCTATGTATTTAAGTATCTATTTATCTATATAAGTATGTATATCGTCACTTGGTACCCATAGTACAAGCTTTGCTTAGTTTGGGACTAGGTTGATTTGTGTAAGATTGTCCAAATATTTATTATTATTATTTTTTCTGCAGCATTGAAAGAAAATAGCAACAAATATCAAGCTATTTTGTAATAAATAATATCGTCTCCGGCCCGGCCCGATCCGGCAGTTCCGGCGATCGGACAAATCTGATTTGGGGATAATCCGGGTGCCGGTAGAATACCGTCGATATAAGAAGCTGATTTACGAATAGCTACATAAAAGTACATACCACGGGTATAATCTGGGAAAAGGATACGCAAAGGAAACTTAAACGCACCGTTTATAAATACTCGTAGGTATCTAATAGGGATCTCGACACCAAATAAGAAAATCAATAAGTTAGAATTTTCACGAAAACGAATCAAATCAAATAAATAAATAATTATTAGAGGACAATCTTACACAAATCGAACTAGCCCCACAGTAAGCTCAAGAAAGCTTGTGTTATGGGTACTAGACGACGATATATTTAATAGATTTTAATACTTAAATACATAGAAAACATCCAAGGCTCAGAAACAAATATTCATGCTCATCACACAAATACTTGCCCTGACCGGGATTCGAACCCAGAACCGTCAGCTTCACAGGCAGGTGCACTACCCACTAGGCTAAACCGGTCGTCAAAAAATCAAGCGTCCTCAAATTTTATAAAGGGTCAACAACGCGTACGTGACTCCTTTGGAGTTGTGGGCGTCTATAGGCTGCGGTGGCCGCTTACCATCAGGTGGACCGTAAGCTTGTTTGCCACCGGCGTTGTATAAAATAAAAATAAAAATAAATCTTAATCAAATGGCAAAAAAAGTAACTCACAATATAGATTGTGAGTATTGTGAGATGTATAGACATATAATAAAGCTAAGCTAGCTAAGTAGAGGTTCGTAATAAATATGGCATACTCTGTCCCTTTTCCGCAAAACGCAGCTATGTATTGGATCGATCGTCATTTAATATGCTGGTGCTCGAGATCAATGACGTCACTGATCTGTCCCTTTCTAACCAGCAACATGAATACGGTTGTAGCTTCGTTATTTTTTGAGATATTTCAATGGGATTTTCACCATTTGCCATATTTTTTCGCGCTGTTTGGAGCAGTTGTTTGGAATAGTCAAATTTTGAGTCAACAACCCTATTTTTTGTTTACTTACCGTATGTTTTACCGTTTTAGCTACGACAAAACTATTGGACTGGAGAAAAAAAGTGTCACTCACCCCGAAGATCGTGGATCCGCGATTATCCGGATATTTTCATCATTTTTTTTAAATACAAAAGTAAGGTAGGTATCCTTATATTCGCCATAAAATATCTGTACTTTCAGCTTACATATCAAAAATATCGATTTGTAGACAATAGAGTCATGTCCATATGTTATCGGACTTTAGAAACCTTGAGACTATCGCTACAGATGGTTTAAAATGTGATATAATAATAAATTTACGACCTCGTTGTGCGGCGCACATATTCACGTTCACCATTTTACCCGTAATAAGTATTAGCACAAATCCTGGAAAATGTATGGCGATCGGGGAGTTATAATTATTTCTCGAGTTTAAACACTTCACTCAGTCCCTGTTGGGCATTAAGGCGGGAATCGCCCAAGTTGGCCCGTAAACACGCTCTTGGGCCGCGCCCGTCGAATACCCTTTAAAGGCTTGGTCACACAGTGTGCGCGACGCAAGCGGGACGCCGCGCAACGCAACCACGCGGAGGAACGTGTAGCGTGTCGCGCAGTCAACGCGGCTGTTGAAAATTAAAAAGAAGTACTTTGACGACCGGTTTAGCCTAGTGGGGGCACCTGCCTGTGAAGCTGACGGTCCTGGGTTCGAATCCCGGTCAGGGCAAATATTTGTGTGATGAGCATGAATATTTGTTTCTGAGTCTTGGATGTTTTCTATGTATTTAAGTATTTATATCTATTAAATATATCGTCGTCTAGTACCCATAACACAAGCCTTCTTGAGCTTACTGTGGGGCTAGTTCGATTTGTGTAAGATTGTCCTCTCATATTTATTTATTTATTAAGTACTTAAGTCCGTTATTTCTAAGATTTTATATTTTTGACTCCTACGAATCCTTGTACCATCACTCAAAAAACTACATTTTTATCTTTATCGAATTCTCTATACCTAGTTTTTTATTGATTTATCAAAAACGATTGCATGCAAGTCAAAATAACTAAGAAACCCTTTATTAAATCCAAGTCTCTCGCATGTCGCGCTGACGTCGCGCGCACTGTGTGACCAAGCCTATATATAACATATAGTATATTGCCAAGTTGTTGTTAAGTTGCAAACAGTTCCAAAAAAAAGATATTCTACGGCGTAGAAAATAATGAAGAAGAACGTCAACCCTTAGTTTTATACAAGATCATGTCCAGGTTGAAAAGTATCCGAGGTGAAATATTGTAGTCCGAGTACTGAATATAGTATATGAGTAGGGAATGTTTCTAAAAGGTCCGCAACGCGTATCCCCTGGAGTTACCGGCGTCCGTAGGCTACGGCAACCGCTTGCCACCAGTGCCGTTACCATAAGTTTGCATGACCGTACTCGCTGGCGACTGCGTAAACGATTTAGTATGCCGATTCTTAGAACTATTGCGTAACCGCTAGAGGCGCTGTACTTTTGCCCATATAAATGTTTACGCAGTCGCTAGCGAGTACGGTCATGTAAACTCATGGTTAAGGCACTGGCAAGCCACACGCTTGTGTGCGACTAATGTAGTAAAAAAAAATTATTGTGAATAATATGTGATTTTTAAGAATAAATATACATTGTCTATACCAAATTTAAATCGATTCAGCGTAGCAATTTAAGCTTGATAATATAAATAGCGGACGATCAAAGAAGACAGACAGTTTGTTTCGTACATGTATAATGTTCCCATAGATTTCCGCCATGAATTTCCTACCCTTATCAGTTTGAAATAGTATGTGCCAAAGCATGATTTTGAAAAAGTTAGTAAAAGACTTCTGTTAAACCGAAGTCATGATGAACTTTCATGTATTTGTACATTATTCAAAATACCGACCACCTTTTCTATCCTCGATGTTTCATTTAACATAGTATACCTACAATATAAGTAAGTAATTCACTAAAATGTTCGCAAATATTTACCGCGCATAGCACTAGCAACGCGTCTACTTCGCTGTAAATACTGATTCCATGTTCAAAATAATCTCTCTAAATGGCCGAAATTTCAATATCAACCGGGATGTATGTTCGAGCACATGAACATCGTATCACGTAAACTATTAAGCGAAGTGCTTCGTGCAGTCCCAGGTTCAATCCCGATATTGAAAACTCGAAACTGGGCTTAGATTGAAATTGACTCATGAACTTTCTTCCAAACTTAGTTGACTTGCGGCCGATACAGGAGGTTGTGAAAAGGTTTCGGGCACAGAATAATATGAATAATACAAAATTGTACATATAAATAGTAATATGTATATATGTAAATTACAAATATGTATAAATATCAAAATGCAGATCAAAACCACCACGTTACTTTAGCCTATGTGATGAACATGAATATTTGCTCCTGAGTCTTGGTTGTTTTCTATGTATTTAAACATCTATTTATCTATATAAGTATGTATGTTGTCACTCAGTACCCATACTACGCTTAGCTTAAAAGCGCGTACGCGTAGCTTTGCTTAGTTTGGGACTAGATCGATTTATGTAAAATTTTCCAAGAAAAAAAAACAAAGTAATTAATTAAAACTTTCATCATAAATAGAGATTTCGTATTTTATCGTGGATATTGTCTCCGTTTGATAAATAAAAATCAATAGAACTATTTCATGTTTGTTGTGTGTCCTGTCCTAAAAGAAGAGGTAAGAGTGCAAATAAAAAGATAAAAGTCTAAGGCTGGGTTGCACCAAACCGTCTGTAATCGTAAGCGGTGTTGGTTAAAATCTGATTGTATGGAAAATTTGACAAGTTTCTATGGGATGACAGCTGCCGGCGCCATATTTGACGATGACCGGCCTGTGATCGTATGTTAGCGCAAGCGACCCTTAGTGTTTGACACTAACGTAATACTTGAGAATGCAGTCAAAAGTTATAGGTATCAACTGTTATGAACAAAGGTGTGAAATATTAGGCCGTTCACATTTTCATGAAAAATATGTATTTCAAACAGGGACCGGATACCGGTATTTTCTCCATAGAAAAATACCGGTAAAATTACGGTCACCGGTTCATTATTTCGTTTTTAATGGGGCAATCTAATAAAACGACTTTGTTACCTAAATACATGATTCAGCCCTACGTAAAGAGCTAAAACTAATCCAAAATATTGGGCTAATTCAGGGTTTTTTAAAAATACCGGTATCGATCCCTGATTTCAAAGGACATTCAACATGGGTTGTAGTACATACATTATATCTTGAAATTTAGATCAGCTTGTATAGTATAATAGCTTTTTTTTTATTACAAGGTGTATCCGCGAAGTTTGTTGGCTTACAGAACGGGCTCGGGCCACGAAAAATTATATCAAAAACTTTGTACGACCTCTTCAATGGGTTTAGCATATTTTCGGGTTTCGAGGGTTTGTGGAGCGGTTGTTCTTTCCTTAATGGTGTTTTTCGGCGTTATTATAAACAACTTATTTATTTATATTTACTTCAGTTTTGGATTGTTTTTTTGTTTACATTATTAAATTTGTGTATTCATAAAATTAAATAAGAATCATCATCATCATCATCATCCTAGAGTTATCCCGGTACAGTTGCATCATAAATGATGCCCGGGGTACGCTACCTAATCCCAAGAGTTGGCGTATGCACTAGTTTTTTATGGAAGCAATTGCCATCTGACCTTCCAACCCGAGGCTTGTCAAATGAGTGGGCAACTTGACTGTTAGAAGTTCTCAAGCCGCCCGAAGGCCTCTAACTTAGTTTAACGACTGCTATCATAGATATAGTAGCCGGGATCAACGGCTTAATGTGCCTTCCAAAGCACGGGAGCGCTCAGTTAATAACCACTCAAAGCGGTCACCCATCCAATAACTGACCTGGGCCGACGTTGCTGAACCTCGCGTACCGCACGCAGTATGCGGGCTCCGCTCAGCCACGAGCACTACATAAAATTAAATAAGAATAACTAACCTATTTAAAATAAATACAATAGTTAATTAAACAAGGTCACCCAGGTTAAATCCCGGGGGAAGGGAAGCCAGGTGGGATCCCATAAGACTGGCTGCGTTGCCACTTTGGATGGCTATGCCTATCGCCCTGGGCTAGAAACGTGCCAGCCGTATGGTCCTCAGGTGTTCTGGCCATTTTTTTGCCAGTTTGCCAAGTTATTTTATTTGTATACATGAAGTATTAACATTTGTGTTGAGGGAGGCCTGTGCCATCCAGTGGTGGACGTCACCCGCCGGATATAATATACATAGCCACAGTCAGGTAAAAAAAACCGGCTGATATGATGGTGATGGTTGGGGTATTTATATACATTTTATGTGTTATACACCTCGACTTACGAAATTTCAGTGTGTTTTCATCACATACAAGTAAACACAAATCAGAGAAACTCACACTACGCTACTAGGAAGGAGAGTTAATTATCACTACAAAGTATAAAACAAAGTCGCTTTCTCTGTCCCTATGTCCCTATATAGGGATATAGGGACATAGGGACAGAGAAAGCGATTTCGTGATATAGGGATATCCTTATGTATGCTTAAATCTTTAAAACTACGCAACGGATTTTGATGCGGGTTTTTTTTTAATAGATAGAGTGACTCAAGGGGAAGGTTTATATGTATAATACATGCATCAGCATTGCACCCGTGCGAAGCCGGGGCGGGTCGCTAGTATTCTAATAAACCAATTAATGACGCCTGTTTCGCTCTTAGATTATTTCATTCCCGTTAGTCTTGTCTGGCAGAAACCGCTCTTTAGCGATAAGACCGCCTGTTGTTTGCCTCTACTCATTGTGATTTTGTACTGTAGGTGAGGTGTGCAATAAAGAGTATTTGTATTGTATTGTATTATTTCTTAAATTTCTTAAAAATCACATTTCATAAGCCTACATTAGTTAGTGACGAAACTCGTATGAGCAGGTACGCAATTAATTAGGCGTCGGGACTGTAATCCTGAAATGTTGTTTCCAGGCGCGTACTATATCTTGATTCCCAGAACTTGCCCCATTATCCTAGACCTGCTGATATTTTGGCCGGAATTTATGCGCTCAAATCTGTTTTCATATCGAATGAATTCAGTGACCGTGGCAAGTTGCAAAACTCTCTCAAGGATTTAAACTTCCCCTTTGTTTGGGGTAAAAAATTGAAGTAGAAATAACATTTTTGTATGTATTATCTAAATTGTCTATAGCGACATGAGCCTACTGTCGCACCATTGTTGATATTCCAAATTGTAACTTCGAAATTTAACCATGTTTTTTTTCTGTATTGCTGATTGTGTTTGTTTTTTTGCGACAATAAATACTTTTTTTTATTATTATTATTGTCATACGTAACTGGGTCATTCTACTTGTTCATGGCCAGTTTTCTATCACAATAAAAATTCTTTGATATGTATTAAATTAGTGTGCAAAAGAAGGATTCCGAAATACAACCTGAACCTAATAAAAGGAATTTATAGGTAAAAATACTTAAATATTAACATATTGCTGTAAAAGGTGGGTAACACAGTGGTAAAAACCATTTTTTCATATAAATGGTGAGACATCCAAGGACCACTGGGTTACTCGATTTATGGATATTAGCTGTGGTTTGTTAATTACCAAAACTATCGGAAGTGATACTGCAATTAAACGTCTTCTAAATAACAATATAAAAATATGAAGTGAGGGCCAAGTATTCCAAAATCTGCATTATAAAAAATCTCTGAAAATTATGTACATGAAAAAGTAGAATGGTCCAACTACCTATAGGTAATCTATGAGTGATGTTTTAGTTTTATCGAGTAATCGAATATCGTACTTATATATCCTGGTCGATAACTAAACTACTTACACCGAAAACAGTTTCAAGAAACATATAATCATGAGGTATGGCCTGGCTAGCTCGACTCGCACTTAGCCGGTTTTCATCACAATTAATTCAAAACCTGGGCAATTTCATAATCGTTCAACATTAAAAAGTCAGCATTCATTATATGGATAAAGAGAATAAAAACAATAATTCCACATAAAAAAGCAAATCTATTATTTTTATGCGAATTTTATGATGTTATAAATCATTGAGATAAAAGTATCCGATGTCCTACTTTCATCCCTTGACATGTGCCATTTTGATTGCGTTCCGTATTTAATCTGCGACCCCGAGGGCGAAAGTGATGTCCCGTCGCAATATTCCCTTTAGCAGAAATATTTACATGGGCAATATTACCGTTGAATAATTAAACGCGATCCGTGTTTAGGGTTCCTTACCCGAAGGATCCAAACGAAACCCTATTGCTGTCACGTGCTGGTGCGTTCTACTTACGAATAATGAGGCATAAAAACGAAAGTTGAACTGATCTTGACAGATCACCAGAGGGGCTACCGCGAACCGAAAGCGAATCGAATATCTCCCTCTCTGTCGCACTTACCAATTGGTACGACAGAGAGGGAGATATTCGAACTTCGTTCGTTTTCGATTCTCGGTAGCCCCTCAGATACCACCGTTCTGACGAAAATATGATTGAAGATTTAAATACAACGTAACGGAGTTATTAGAATAAGGTCGGGTTGCACAAAACCGTCTATAATACGATTACAGCGGTGTTAGTTAAAATCTGATTGTATGGTAAGTTTGGCAACAGTATATGTCTCTACAGGATAACAGCTGTTAATGTTAATAAACAAAAAATATGTTCCAGTTCCAAACATTCTTGCCCTTATCCTTAACAATTTTAAAAAATAGCATTCCCATTCAAGCAGCATTTCCAGCAACATCGGCAGCAGCCGGCAAAATGCCCTACTAAAGTACCCGGGCACTGGACATCACTAAAGCGAACGCAATTCATTACAATAATTTACTGCCCCGTATTCATTTTTATCATCCCTGCTTTGTATTTAATTGGATCATTGAATTTGCGGGTTTGTGTTCATTTTGAAGGCTTTTTGTTCAAATCTTACAATCTCTTTATAAAAGGGCCGGCCGTCAGTAAGGAATGAGAATACATTTTAAATTCAATTGTTTTTATCATTTCTGAACACGGACTTTAAGACTGTAAGACGCAGGTTGTATCATGGCTGGAAAGATAATATTGTGTGGTCGTAAACAGACTTAAGTAACATTTTTGTTAAAATACTTTTTTTTAGACAAATGATGGTAAGTGGTCCCCGCAGCATATAGACGCCCGCAACTCCAAAGGAGTCACGTACGCGTTGCCGACCCTTTATAAAATTTGAGGATGCACTGTGTTGACAACAGAAGGGACAAATTTAGGTCCCTCGCTCTCAACACAGTGCATCATCGGGAGCGCTTGCTATCTTGCTCACCTCCAAGAACACAACACTACATACTTGTATAGTAGATAATGTTATTAGGGCTGTGGTCTTCTGCAAGATACTTCCCCAGTTGGGCTGCTCCAAATTCGAGCAAGATGACATTTTGCTGTGCCCTACCTCTCTCAAAAACTTGGAAACGGGGAAATAAATGCTATTTTATTTAAAGTTTCTAAAACGCTGCCGGAAGCACTAACACGGGAGTCATGACATTCACGGGGAGAGCCTTTGCCCAGCAGTGGGTAGCTAAGTAAACAAATAAGTCGCTTTTAAGCAATCTTGCGGTCTACTTGATGGTAAGCAGAGACCGTAGCCTAAAGTAGCATAGCGAGAGATGTAAAGTGTCTCTGTGATCCTATCATACACATCCTTCACCCTTTCAATGTATACGATAACATAGCTACTCGTTTCACTCTGCAGGTAAACCGCCACTCTGAAATATTACACCGCACCAACGGACTTTCTACTAATGACGGTACCTCATTTGGTCCCAAAACTCGACAGGCGAAAATAGCCGGACCAATAGTCGGACCGTAAGTGGAAACTATTCGTATTGAGTAATGGGGGCTGTTATTACCTACGCACCTCTGCTGGAAGACATGTGATGTGTAACTTAAGGCGACGTAGCGTTATTTGGTAAAACTTTTCTCTTTCTACATATACGTTGGAGAAGATCGTGGGTATGTTTCTCTGTACGGGAGGCGATGGCTGAGATACGCGTCATACTCGTGAACGGGTGCTGTTTGTGGGATCCGGTCTGTTCATGTTTGTAAGGACTAGTAACTTCGTACTAATATTCAGTGGGATTGACATGATGAGAGACTTCGCTCTGTTCTCATTTGATTTTATTTTTAGACTGACTCTCAGACCTTATACATCTCTGAGGATATTTATTAATTAGATTTTATTATTTTCACGTTGACGCATAGAGATATATTCGCTCACCTTATTACTTTTTATCTTGACGTTTTGAGATCTTATACATTTATAACAAATCTGGATTGTTATTAGTTTTTTAGTCTTATTTTTGACATGTAGCGCTACATTTAACGTGAAACAAACGAAACGTGGAAAAAAGTAATAGGTATTTACAATGTAGTTCCACAAGAAAACATGTCGAAACTGTATACGTATTACATTGTATTAACAAATATGAAATAAGGAAAATAACAATAATGGAAAATACTTATCCCCAGACATTAAATCAAATCGTTCAATCGGCTTTTTTGCAAGAACAGTGTCAACTAGATACAATGAAATTATACATGAATCTCTACGCTATTTAGGTATTTGGTTTGGGCCATGCATTTCTGT
The DNA here is from genome assembly GCA_963556455.1 of Epiblema foenella. Classification (NCBI taxonomy): domain Eukaryota; kingdom Metazoa; phylum Arthropoda; class Insecta; order Lepidoptera; family Tortricidae; genus Epiblema; species Epiblema foenella. The sequence continues at coordinate 6,083,994 of OY747105.1, forward strand.
CTGTTAGATAGCCCTCAACCCTAAAATAAGGCTTTGACATCAACGTTTTTTTAAAAGTATTTTTAAGTACTCAAAATTTCATAGGGTAAGTTATTAAAAACGGACACATTGGCCTATAAAAAACTTGTATACTTTACGGACACGAAATTTTTTAGTGGCAATTTTTTTATATTTCTAGTATTAAAGTTACGAATATCAGAATTTCTACAGAATTGTTTATAACATGAACAATATTCCCATAAGTATATTGGAATGGTACAGTTAATTTCTTTAAAGAGTTCTCTTAGCGATTCACGTGAGCCCAGGTTATATATGGAGATACAAGTTTTAAACTGTCAACTGAAGCCTATTTCTTTATGACTTCTATAAGCGGAAGTCTCTTTTGAATGAAAGCGGTTGAAAAGAGAATTCCGCTTATAATATTAGTAACAAATCTTTATTCCATAGGCCCCTGGTCAAATTGACAAAGAGCCTATCATTATTGGAGCTAGGTCTTGCTGTTGCCAGTTTGTTACTTGTACGAAGAATATTTCAAACAAAAGTGTGTTTACATAATTCGTTAAATAAGATTCTTTTTCAACTAGTTTGAGGTTTTTTTTTTATCTTGGTTAGTCCTTCGCTGGTTTTGTCAATATTTTAATTTTAATTTTATTTATATTTGTGTGATGAGTGCCTACGCTAAATCTTGGGATTAAGTAGCGGAGCCCGGGCGTCCGATGCAACTATATGCGGATGCAATTCGTCAAAGTTAAAAGGCATTTACAGCCCGCTCAACTAATAATCACTGGAGCGCAAACTCTTACCCCTTTATTCATAATCGTTCATCAAACTTATATACTTTAAGCCTAATGTCACAGTACATTTTTTTTCTAAGGTGTACAATAAAGAGTATTTGTATTGTATTATTTAAAATAATAGCCTCTAAAATTCGTTTGTCCTTATCTGTTTGTGGGAAAGGGACAAAATACATTTTAGTCAGCAGATCCGAGGTTTGTTAAGTTTTATGAATAAGGGGATTAGTGTATTCCAGTGTTTAAACCGCCCGCCTGGCCGTGGTCGGAGGTTTCCCCTGGGTTTTCCCCAGGCTACTCTCCAACCGCGCACTCCTATCGCTTTATTGGGCCCGGCCTATAAAGCCACAGTCAGGATAAAAAAAAGCATTTGCAGTCGGATTGCGTATTTCTATAGACATCGATGACAAATTTATCATTAAAAATGAAAATATATATACATAACATCCTTACCTATTAAAGTACGTAAAGTTATAATTTTGCTTAGATACAAACAAGTGTAAGTATTGATTATAGTAGCGTGAAGATTACGCCAATTCACAGTCCAAAAGCAGTAGTTTACTTATTCCATTCATGAGATGTATTCCTCTGCCTTGATTATGGTGAGCTGTATTTTTCTTAAACAGTTTTGCAGTGCGACGTGGCCTTAAGCCCTCGGATTGCTCAAAAGAAGAACGCAGTAAATAGCTATTGGAGCTCATGCATATTACACGTTCTCGAGACCAAGTAACAGTAGAACGAATTGCTAGCACCCGCTTGCTAGTTGTTGTAAATCTACTTCGACGGAATATTTTAAATCCCTAGTTGGTTAAGAACAGTCTGTGAGGGTTTTTATTACAATCCAATTGTTTCATATCGATTGCTCAGTGCTTGGGGAAAATTGCAATTTGCCATTGTTCATAAAACAAAGTGTGTTCGTGTAGACAGAATGTTGAATGAAACTACATAAAACTTCAATATTGTGCTACATAAAAGAATCATTATTTTGCTCTGAATTTTCTGGTACATTTAGCGATTTCAAATTAATAGCTTGTGAAAGTCAGAGAGAGATAAGCAAAATAACTTCACGAATCGAGGTAGGTATTTATTTCAGTACTAGAAATGTAAGTTACCTACTTATTAAACTGTTCTGAAATGTATTTAGATAGCTAGTAAAGTTACTTGCCACGATATGAAACATAATGTATTTATGTAAAACAAAATCTTGTAATCTTAAGCAGTCTGAAAATTTGTATACCTAGTTAGCTGCAGAGAAAAGACGTAATTTGCACACCTTTGCGTACTCCAATTATTTGATGTGAATAATGTTTGTGAATTTTCTTCCATTTCGTGCTATTTTATTATGTAACATTTCTAAACTTATACTAAGTAATTGACATTTTTAATGTACGGTCAAGTAAAAAATACGTATCGAATTAATCCTCTCATAAAAACGTATCGCAACCCTAACCCACTGATATAAGAGCTATGAGCCATATTTTTGAGTAAGTTGTATGCACCCATATTTTCGTATCTGACTGTACCTTAATACACACGTTCGAAAACTTTACATTAATCATCCCTCTGATATACTTCATAGGTTTAACATATTTAAAAAGCTTAAGGAGTGTTTTTTGCCAAAACCTGTTTCTTTACAAGTTAGGTACTTAGTTGCAAGTAGCAAAGCGTGTGATTGATTTAAAGCGTACCTTGACCGTGCTAAACGGCGCGCGCCCGCTGTTTCACATACGGCAGACATTGGCCTAATGGGATAATCGAGTGCTCACAGCAAGGCTGCTCCCGCACATACTCAGGGACCGCCGCTCCGCGCGCTAGCCCAATTGCCTCTAATGTGCCACTCGGACCCGTATCCGTCCAATCAATTCTAAGACAAGAGTCCTTTAGTGTCTCCTCGTCTATCTCACGGGTACCGCGGTTAAGCAACAGTGTTCAGGATCCAGTTTTCGTAATGGAATGAGCCAGAAAACTTCACCAAAATGAACGTCAGCGTGAGGCTATACAGAAACCTAAGGATGGACGCCTTGCGAACAACTCCATTCACATTCTATCTAGATGATTGATTGAAGTACATCGGATTACGTCCAATTGTCAGTATGAATGGAATAAACACCGCCGCGAAGCTAGCGGTGGAAGAGGAAACTCCGAAGGATGAACCTAAAGTGACGAAGTCGGGTGTTCGGCAGAAGTTAATGCAAATCAGATCTAACATTACAGTTGAACCTATAATCGCGTGTTATATTATGTCAAATGTGTTCTCCGGACTGGCAGTTCAGAATTTGAATTTGGAGAAGGCGTGTCGTGTGAATTTAGGGTACAGTGATGAAGTGTGTTCAGCGCTGAATAAGAGACAAACTGCTAATTATACGTTGGAAGAGGCTGAAGTGCAGAAGCTGACGGCGTCAGTGCAAGCGTGGAAGAATATTGTTCAGACAGCATTTCCTTGCATACTGGTGCTGTTTGTTGGTTCCTGGAGCGATAAAACGGGAAAGAGGAAGGCGTGCATCCTGCTCCCGATAGTGGGGGAAGTCCTGTGCTGCACGAGCTTCATTTTGAACACGTATTTCTTCTACGAACTGCCTCTAGAGATCACGGCTCTGTCTGATCTGTTTCCGTCACTGACCGGAGGATGGATAACAGTGTGCGTCGGTGTCTTCAGCTACATCGGAGATGTGACCACCAAAGAGATGAGGACATTCAGAGTGGGGGTAGCAAACCTGTGCATGTCGCTGGGAATACCTATAGGCATGTCCTTAAGCGGTATTCTCCTACAACAGATAGGTTACTACGGTATATTCCTCATTTCAAACTGCTTGTATTTAACCAGTTTGATCTACGGCTACATACGGCTGAAGGACCCTATAATATCGGACGAAAGACAGAAAGTAAGTGTCATTTAAAAGTTTTATTTGCAGAGAAATTGTAACCGACTGAATTCTGTATTGTTCTTTTACATTGCTCGTTCAAAAGGCTTTTGAAGATGCTCTATTTTACCTTTGCTTTTAAATTCATTACTTGGAGAAGAAATTGCATGTATTCACTGTTTACAAAAGGTTAGTAAATCAGGTCGGGAAATAAAGAGAAACGCGGAATGCTTTATCCTTCTAGGCTATTGAACTTTTTTGTGTTGGAGAGAATGTAGAATAAAATTGTAAGTCTTCTTTATTGCGTTAGCCTTTTATAGATAAATTACCAGCACAAAAACTCAAAGGCTTTTTTGTATTGCAATCTTATTCTAGATACGCTTTAGGACATAATACTATAAATATATATCATAAAATGCGAAAGTTTAGATGTTTGGATGTTTGTTACTCAATCACGCAATAACGACTGAACGGATTATGATGAAACTTGGTACACAACGAGTTTATAGCCAGGGTTAACATATAGGATACTTTCTATCCCAAAAATCATCCCTCAAAGGGAATAAATATGGCGTGGATGCGGACGAAGTCGCAGGCAAAAGATATTCAAATATATATTTGTTTAAATCCCCGGCTTGTCATAGGGAAATCTAACCTTCTTTGTTTCTGCATTACAAATAGATGAAACAAAAGCAGTATCCTAGGGAGGTTTAGTTCAATCAATAGAATAGAGGCTCGGATTTGATCAAACCGGAAAGGCACTGGTCCCACCGCCGGCGAGTAGCGAGTAATCTCATAGTAATTCTACTCGCTTGAGCGAGAAAACGAGTAGAATTACTATGAGAGTACTCGCTGCTCGCCGGCGGTGGGATCAGTGCCTAAGAGTCGCGATTCCATCTTCTTTATTTTATCGGTATTTTGATATTGTAATCAAGGCATAATCCAATATATAATATCCTACTACCTACTCATATTACAAATGCGAAATTTTAAATGATTGGATGTTTGTAGCTCAATGAAGCAAAAATCGCTGAACGGATTATGATGAAACTTGGTATACAACGAGTTTATAGCCTAGATTAACTAACTTTTATCCCGAAAATCATTGCTCGAAGGGACGAAATAGGCAGTGGAAGTTTACGCGGATGAAGTCGGGGGCAAAGACTATTTGTAGATAACGGTATGTTACTTATTAAAAACTATTTCACGAAATCCTACTTTATAAATGTATGGCATGGAAATACGTGGTTTGGCCTGTAAATCGTTGAAATCATACCTCCAAAACCGTAGACAATGCGTGAAAACAGAATTTTTTTATAAGGAATTCGAAGAACCTTTACCTTAAAAATGCGTAACACAACGTGTTCAATTCCACAGGGGAGCGTTTGTGGATGCCCTCTATTTCTGGCTAATATAAATGACTTGCCAAAAGCACGACACTGCGTTATGTTTTCCAACGATGTCTGTTATTTCGTTTTACAAATAGTGCCGAATGTAATCTACCCCTTAACTATCTTTTTGACACAATAAAAACATAGCTCAGTAACCATAATCTAGAAATTAATTTAAAGAAAACTGAAATCATTGAATATCCTATTCAAAAGAAACCTTTGGAACCAAATTTAGACATACATTCACAAAATATTAAAGAAGTAAAGGTATTTAACTTATTAGGTGTAACTGACATAAATTAGAGGGCCCACATACAAATTCCTATAGTTATGCGTTAAACCTGCTAAATAAAATACCGATTTTGAGTGTGCATTATCTGCATATTACGCATGCGCATATACGCTACGCTGGTACTATGGGGAGATAGCACAGAGGTACGACAACTCTGTGATTCAAAAGAAGTGTAGGCGCGTGACTTATTCAACGTACCTACGCGTCCCAAACATGCCCTGTGCTCCGAACTTCGAAATCCGAACTTCGTATCGTGCCATCCATTTCACTCTCGTGTTATTCACTATATGAGTGAGAGTGACGGCACGACACGAATATCGGATTTTGAAGTTCGCAGTAGCCCCTCAATTGTCGACCATATTTTATCAAATACAGATTGTTAACATTGCCCTTATATATTACAAGCTGCGATTTATGTACGTGAAAACCCTCATTTATTTGAAATAAAACAGGACAAGGAAAAGACTAGCGCACAGAACAGAAATAAATTATTGGTACCAGACTAACCTAGCAATAAGTAGAAATAGTTTACATAATAGATGTATTTGAATAACCAATATTTAAAATCCCAAATTCTACACAATTTAAAAACAAGAAAATTGAAAATACTGTTAACAGATGCTATTACGCAGTAAAGGATTTTTTTAATTATGATAATTTATAAAATGAAAGAATATTATTTATCTATAGAAAATGTGTATTAGTTATTATTATTACAAATTAGAATTAATTATCATGTAAATTATCATATCCAAAGAATTTCGGAAATTACTTATAATTATTATATGCTACAATATATATTCAATTGCATGTCACTTAAATTACAAATTTTGCACATTTACAATTAAGTACACAATACATCATAATTTACAATAAGATTTGTATATTTTGTCCTCAAAAGTTCTTAACCGAATAATAATATTTATCTAATAATCATTGTTTAATTATAAAATATACAGAATATCCAAAATTAATAATAATTAACATATGCTACAATTTATAGTCAATTTCATGTCACTTAAATCACAAATTTTACACATTAGCAATTAAATATACAATACATAATAATATGCAATAAAATTTACAATTTGTCCACAAGAAAGTCTTTAACCGCATAATAGCATTTCACTTAAAGGTGTTTTTAGTTTAGATTTGAATACCTGTTGATTTTGAGGTTCTTGCTGTTTAATAGAGTCTGGGATTTTATTAGTTTTTAAGTTACATTTGTAATGGGGCTATTTGTAAGTTCGCTTTAGGTAGCTGCAATTTGTTTCTGTACTGTGCTCTAGTGTTTGCTTATTGCCAGTGATGTGCAAGTGATGGTTTCGATGTTCGGTTAAAATTTAAGTTAATTATTGGTTCGTCCATCTTTATTTACACAATTTTATTACACATTAAAATTCTATTGATAATTTTTATGGACTAGTTTTATATTTTTGGCATTGAATGTCAAGCTCGACGTTGAGAATGTTCTTTTTCTCAAATATGCAATGAAATATTGACGTTTTGTTCGTTATAACAGGCTTCAAAGTATCACGTTTCGGGCGGGACAACTCGAGAGAACTATAAAGGAATATTATAGCTGATGATGAATTAATGAATAAAAAATAAATTAATAAATTAAAAATATTATTTATACGTATGCCACTGGAGACCATGGACAATATTTGAAAACCTCTACATTTATTTTATTTATTACAGAAATTAAGAATCTTATTATCAGGTTGTGTAATAATGGCCTTAATAGGGTTTATTCGAACACTACAAACCCAAAATACGAACGACTTCCGTAAAAAAAAACATAATGGAGGGATTGGATGGAAAATTAATATTTGTCTTTGAGAGGTGTATTTTTTTTATTTCATTGCATATGTTTGAAAAAGCACTATACATGCCTTACCGTGAAAAGAGCTTGCCGGCTTCGTATCACTATCCGGCTTCCCTATGGTCGGCCGTCTATACCTACCTACTCACCCTGCAAGCCCCCCTTTCCCGACATCTGCAGTAATGTACTATTAATATACAAAGCACAGAGGTCCGTAATGGAGTATTAAGGAGGAGGGAGATAGGACTAATGTAGTAATTTTTAACCTGGTTTTGTTTTATACGAAAATTAAGTTGTTTGTTATTCTGTAGTTGTGTAAAATTTGTGTAATTCCAGTAGTATCATAATTTGCTGACAAAATCAGCAGAGAACTTCTAAGAGTTAAGTTGCCACGCACTTGACAAGCGTAAACCCAATTAGGTCGAGTTTTCTCCTTAAGTTGGATTGGAAGGTCATTATAATACAATTATCGTAATAAAATAAAACCCGGGTGCGTAATATCCTGGGTTATGTACTTCAAAGCGAAATAATAAGAACGACGCCACGTTACGATCAAATGTGTTGAAAACCTCTCGATTTCATAATATTAACCCATGGAATGTTATATGTATTAATTTGACGTGATATTTCAATACAGTGGTATAGCCAGAACTCAAGAACCTATTATTCTAAAAATAACAATTAATCCGAATAAAACTAATAAATAAATTTAATAGATATACACACCATCTAAAATAATTTACTAAAAATAATTCGGTGCCAGAAAAACCCGCGAATGAACAACGCGTCCCATAACTAGACCCGCGAGCCATTTTGCAGCAAATTCGCGCACTTTTTGAAACTGCCACTCACAAACTATCGAAAACTATCGATACCTTAATGAAACTGTATATATCTAACGCCATACCGTTTAATTCCGGATTTCTGTGGCATTTTTTTTTAAACTACCGAAATGTGTTTTTGCCCCTACCCTAAGCGTAAACGCAAAGGTAGTTTTCTCAAACGAATTGATCCATTTTCTAATCTACGACAACAAAACAAATAAACAAGCATGCAGCCTGTCTGATAGTAAACACCTTAACCTATTGACGCTTTTCACTCGAGAGGTATCTTGTGCACTTTGCACTTACCGTGTATAGTTGAGATGAGTTCGGCCCCGTATTATGGTCACTTTTATTGACCACAAACGACATGATAAAACATCTGTCTCTTTCTATCGAATGGTATCAGAAAGTGACAGATGCTTTATCGTGTCGTTCGTCGTCGATAAACATGACCATCATCGACCCCCAGGAGACTTAACTCAACCCATCCTCGATATTTTATTAACAATTTCACACAACACCATAAAACAGGATAACTATAATACCCTTCAAGTCTACGTTATGGCCTAGGCCGGGAAATGACCATAACGCCAGCCTCTTTTAACGATTAACGCATTGTGTTGGGGACATAAATCGCAGATCATTGTCGGATTGCGCGCCATACGCGAACTGCCACTTTGAGAGAACTATAGATACTGCTAAACAATGTTAGGAAGGTCTGTTTGACTTAACGTAGGTAGCGTTTTCCTTAAGGAGACACCTCGATTCGGTCAGCCACGCTCCTCGTGAAAGAGACAAGCTTATGTCTTTCGCGCACGACAAACCGGGATGCAACACTCTTCGGGAATGGCTTTTTTAGACAAATCTCGATAAATATCTAACTGTGTGCAGTTTTATTAAATATCCTCTTGACAGAGTTTAGATGAGGTAAAATACCATCATTTTGACTTAATTGTGTGGTTTAGTAATTCGTTGTTTTAGTAGGCTGAGTAAAAAAAGGAAAAAAGACTCAACTTTGGATTTTTTTCTATCGAGAAAATTTTAAGCAATGTTTCGGCTATAGTCTGAAACACAATCATATAGTCAAGAATCATATATCTGAAAATCAATCCTTATTGTTTCCTCATCTGGGCACACCAGCGTTTCAAATAACGCGATATTTCTCAATGCATGGCCTTAAGGAAGTCTGGAGTCCGCTCTGGCGCCTTATCCACAGAATAATGTATAGTACTTACGTATGGAAGCTTTTCTCTCTAACAAAACCGATGTTTGACAGCTGGGCCTGTACTCCGAACTTCGAAATCCGAACTACGTATCGTGCTGTCTCTTTCACTCTCGTCTTATACACTATATGAATGAAAGGGACGGCACGATACGAAGTTCGGATTTCGTATTCCGGAGTAGCCCCTCTGATCCTGGCATCTCGCAGCACATTCTCATTCGTTCCTAGCGCGATAAGTGCCCTTAACATGAGTTTGCATAACCGTACTCGCTAGGGACTGCGTAAACGATTTAGTATGCCGATTCTTAGTTCTATTGCGTAACCGCCAGAGGCACTGTACTTTTGCCCATACAAATTTTTACGTATTCGCTAGCGAGTACGTTCATGTAAACTCATGGTAAAGGCAAAGGTATCTCGACACCAAGGAGGTGTGCCAAGAGCCGAGTTTAGCCGAAGCTGCAAGAGGAACGAGCCTGATTAATCCAAAAATTTGGAAGAGGGTGACACCACTTATGTTCCATCACTTGTAATGGACAAGCACCAATGATGCACATTAACTCTTATATAAATGAAAATAAGAGTCATTCATTTTTTATACAACAATCAATTTAAACCGTATGATCTTTGTATTAGGAACGAATTGTCCATTACTGCTGCTTATCAGCCCAAAGTGTCCAACACTAATGGTGTAAGCTCTAGGCAATAATTTTATGAAAGATTGACGAATCCGACAAACCAAGAGGGAAAACTAGGGCTTGTTAGAATTCGACTGACTACTACTAATTTGATATTAGACCAATATCAAATTACTACGAGTAAATCTCATTCTAATATCATGTAAATACGTCGAAGCAAACAGACCGTCTGGAGTGGGGTTTGTATAAACTTTGACCTTTATCAACATGGACAGAGTATCTCTAGAATACTGAGCAAACAATTTTAAAAGGGATTTTGCTTTAAGCTTTCACTTAAGGAACCCAAATGGCGTGTCTGTGTTTCTGCTTTATTTTTAGATTGTAAAATGTAAGTATTGGAGTTTTCCATATGATGACACGTTTTTGGCGGATTTTGTGACGACGTATAGAGCGTCAATTAGCAGTTTATGCAATCGTTATATAATGTATGCTTTTTTAGTCGAGAACCGCGTCTAAGTAAGGATCGAGACTTAAAAAGCTACTTATATGACTATTGCCATACACTATTTTTTGTACGAGTCAACGGAAATTAATTAAACAAACCGAAACAATTAAACAAACTAGTCCTGCGGAAATGAAGATTAGGCACATGGGTCGGGCGGCGACACGGGATTGACCAATTTCATAAGAGTACAGTAACGACAACACGTGATTGGTCTATTTCATAAGAGTTCACTTGAAGGGAGCTTCATAGAGAAAAGTATGTGATTTTAATTCTTCTACGATATCTTAATTCAAACATTCGCATCGCAAGTAAATTATGAATTTGAATTTAAACTATCGTGAGTCATGTTAATACCGGACGATACTCAATCCCGGGATTGAAATCCGATGTCGGACCTCAATCCCGGAATTTCGGTATTTCGGGATCAAGAAATTAATCACCTGAGAATACGAGTAAGTGACAATTTACCGTCACATTGTAACTATCTGTGTTATATTATATGTAAGTACGCTCACTATGCGTGTATGCGCACTTCTAAGGTTTGGAATTCTCTGCCGGCGTTTGTGTTTCCGAGCTCATATAACCTAGACCTTTTTAAGGCACGAGTGAATAGGCACCTTCTGGGTGAGCTCGCTTCATCGTCGGCCTCATCTTTGCCCCTGGCTAGGTGCTGGCCAAGAGCGATCCCATTTTTAATAAAAAAAAAGTAGAAAAATAATGTAGGACAGTTAATAATAACAGATAATAACTAAATAGTTATAAATACTCAACTCTCTTATTGTTGCATTTTTATAAATTTTACGAATACACAAGATTTTCATATTTTTCTATTAAAATTTAATGCAATATCTTCAATACCGGTATTCCGATATTTCGGTATTGGTCTGTTTTAATCCCGGTATTGAAATACCGTAAAAATCGGTCCGAGATCCCGATCTTTCGGGATCCCGTGATCCCGGTTTGCATACCCTAGTCATGTTATACCTAATATATCTATATTTTATTAAACGGTTAAAACTCAACTGTTAATTGTCACTCCGGGGAACAATCGAGAAAGTAGTGGACTGGGTGGATCAACTATTCTTTGTTACTTGTTACCATGGTTACGTCTCCTGAGTCACTCTTTAAAACTGTGATTTTATAGGGTTTGAATCTACCAAACATGACTTATAGCGATAAGTATAAACCCATTTGGACATGGGTCATCTCCTGAGTATGCTTGAAGTCCATATTATAAACATTTTTCTAAGAAACATGGTTACTGTTGTCTCCTCACTGACAGGACAGAATAACAACAAGAAAAAGTTGATAGACCCGACTAACAAATTCGATTTGACAATGATGAACCATACTTGCAGACGTACAGTCGAATTCATTAATACATATACGTCTTTGGAACCCTTTCGAGGTTTAAAAACATCTCACATATATTTGCATGCACATATTTTGGAATTCGAAAAATGCGCACGTAGTAAAATATCATTTGAACAGTTATCGGTTAGAAATTATTCAAGAAACACTAGTTTGTTTCCCTTGAAAATAAGGCGTATTATTCCATTGATGAATTTAGAAGGGAGTATTTTTAGGTTCGCTAACGTTACCTATTAACATAATTATGTAAGACTAAAGGTTAATTGATAATCATGCTGCTGCATTTTTAATTATGTACGCCATTTATTGCATGCCTATGTCATATAAATAAATAAAGTTTAAGGCACGCATTTGCAAATACACTACACCTGTGGTTCATAACTATGTTAATACTTAATAGTAACAGACTAATTATCTAAGACTAACAAATTATCTACATTGCACTAGCAGGGTATTGCTGCATGTATAATTGTAGTCTTTGGCAACAGATTAACAACAGTAGGCAACAGTTTGCGCATACGCATGTCAGTTTGCGCCTAGCATATTAGCTATTATTTATTAGTATTAGTGGACATTACATGTTATCTAATAATAAATACTTTTACTTATATTTTGATATTTGGGGTTTCATCTCCATTTCTCTTGCATTTCCACAGTGTTCTAGATCCAGCAATCCCCTTAGCCTCTAGACGCCCACCATACAATAAAAATGGCAATGTAATTTTAATCTCCTGTAACAGGAAATATAGTAGTTTATTTTGGAATTGGTTGAAACAAAACAAAATGCAACTGTATTCCATTTTTAGGGTTCCGTACCCAAAGGCTCAAACGGGACCCTATTACTAAGACTCCGCTGTCCGTCTGTCCGTCTGTCACCAGTCTGTATCTCATGAACCGTAATAGTTAGACACTTGAAATTTTCACAGATGATGTTTTTCTGTTACTGCTATAACAACAAATACTAAAAAACGGAATAGAATGAATATTTAAGGGGGCTCTCATACAACAAACGTGATTTTTTGCTGTTTTTATAAATAATGGTACGGAACACTTCGTGCGCGAATTCGTCTCGCACTTGGCCGGTTTTTATTAAAAATATATAAATTCCATTGAAGTTCTGGGTCATTGTCAAATTTAGGTTCGCGTCTTTTCGGTGGACATATCAAAAGTTAAGGGCCACAAAGCTTAATTATGGATTGCTTTAATAATCTAATAAACGGTGTTTCCGTAACTATAAATTCATGTAGTAAAAAACATAAATTATATGTACAGTCGCCATCAGATATATCGGAGCGAACAAGGTGCTCACAAATATCTAAACAACTCTATTGTCAAGGCGTTAAAGTGCATGTTCAGATATTTTTGAGCACCCTGAAGAGTACAGATATATTTGATGGCGACTGTACATAAGCCGTTAATAGGACCACCGGGTGGACAACTTTTGTTTTTAGAACTGACAATGACCCTTCTAGGATGAGTACTTTGAACCCAGGAGGTTAATGGCTCGTGTTACTCCAGGAAACGCCAGTCGGCTGCCGCGGCTGGGTGTGCTCGTTCTTCGACGCGCGACACGTGCGCGAGACTCTGACGGTGGCGTTCCGGAGCGGCTCGCGGCGGCGGCGCCTGCGCGTCTCGCTGCTCATTGTCGTCGTCTGCGTCATATTCGGACCACTCCACGGTAGGAGTCATGCACCTTTAAACCAGCATTTAAGCTGATTCTTATTCTAAAATTTAAAATTTCGTTAATTTGTCCTTACCGGGCCCGGATTGTTAACGACTCGTGACTGACTATTTCTGACTTTAACTATTTTAACAGTTAGGGATCCAGGTGTAGAGTAAACTGGAGTCAACAATAAGTCTAAATTGCACTCTGATTTCCTTAACTTTCACTTAACGTTCGGACCGGTAAGGACATCAATTGACTTTAACGATGAGAATCATCCTGCTGTAGTTAGAGCAGCAGAAATTATACCCAATTATACTGTGAACTATAGGCAGAATCAAAGCAACCGACTGGCATTAGCAAGGTAATAACAAAGCGGATCGACTGTCTGATGACGGTAGGAAAATTTAATTAAATGATAGAAGGACAAATTTTTATGGTGATCCTTCGGGCAAATGTTATACCTAATGATGATGATACACGCGTGGTCGTGTCGGAGGTTTTCCTCTGGATCTTCCCCAGGCTACTCACTCTTCTCTTACTCAGGATTGTGCGGTTAGACACAATCCTATCGCTTTATTGGGCCCAGCCTATAAAGCCACAGTCAGGTTCAAATTATAATTATTAATGATGATGATACATCGGTGTAGGTATGGGGCTAATCTAGGCCTTCATTAAAATGGACTATCTGTGCTGAATGACGGGAGTCAGGGACAGGTTATTGAACCTTGGGGAAAGCTTTTTGTCCAGGAGATAACTTTCAGCTGATATAATGATACTAATGGCAAGTAAGTACTAGCTCTCCTACTGTCTAAGAACCAATGAAGTAATGAAATAATGAGTGGGTGACTGCTACTTAATGGCAACGCCTTTCTTTTCTATCTTCATGCTAGCCATGGTCTCCCAATGCCGGAGATCTCTGGCCACATAACAAAAGAATGTTACTGTTAATTTTTTTTTCCGGGAGTGGACGGATTATATTCTGGTTGGTGTATTTACTTGGAATATTCTATCGACAGGTGAAATGAACGTGCTGTACCTTTTCATGAGGTACCGGTTCAACTGGGATGAGGTGCAGTTCAGTATGTTCTGCACGTACAGCATCATCACCAACTTAGTGGGTACGTCGTACGATGTAAACAAAAGTTTTTATTCATTTAGTGAAAATCAAGCTAATAACCAAGTCAAAAAAAATAATACTAATAATGTAGTTTAAGGGTCCTTATCAGTTAGAAAACGTTCATCTATTTAGACCATTTTCTGTATGAATTAAGACATATCTTGACATTTTCTCAACGTTACTATCTAGAACGGGAGTATTGCGACCTAATGTTATAAGTTTCAAATTTATTTTTTTGATGTCTCATTAAGAAACATCGTTCCAAACATCACTCCAAATCGACTATTTTCAAGCTAAAAACTGTTTATTTTCGCTTAAAATGGCTGTGTTACTATCTAAATCTTTAATAAAATCATTATAACTTACAAGTTTTAAAATGTTTTGATTTCAAATTATGGCCTCTTAAAACGAACCAAAAAATGTCTGCCAATAATGTAATGGATAGCAAAATTTTAGCCTGGGACCTTCCGCAGTATCAACTAAGGGCCAATTTTTGGATCCCCAGATGAAAAGTATCTGTCAGATATGTTAGCTCTGTCCTTTGATTTCATATGATATTAGAATGTGACACCGATAATTTTAACTACCGGATAATTTTATCTGGCGATAAGCAAGCCGGGCAAGCCTTCTTGAAATGAATTAATGGTAATTTAGACATTTTAACTTCGAGATGTAAACAGACTAGAACCTGATGGGCATCCTTTATGGATGGGGATGGGCATGCAACTGTTCTGGAATAACGCTAGGATTATGAGGGTATAGGTAGACTGGACGCCACAGTGATGCCATCAAGGTCATGTAATTCGATAGAATAACCTTATTTTACTGTGCTACATATTGCAAAATGGCTAATGTAATATAATAGAATAGAATAATTTATTACAAAATCCTAATTTCGCATGGTAATGATTGTGTATTATGCTGTAGGGACGCTGTTCTCGATCAGCATCTTCAGTGACTTCATGAAGCTGGACGACACAGTGGTGGGGATCATCTCCTGCGCCAGCAAGATCCTTGCTTCTTTCATTTTTGCCTTCGCTACCACTACCACCGAGATATATCTGGGTATGTTCACCATCTTGATTAGTATCTTCAGTGACTTCATGAAGCTGGACGACATTGAAACGATCATTTCCTGCGCCAGCAATATCCTTGTTTTTTTTTATTTTTGCCTTCACTACCTTTACAACCGAGATATAACTTGGTAGCATCTTCAGTAACTTCATGAAGCTGAACGACACGATGGTATGCATTATATGCGCCAGCAAGATCCTGGCCTCTCATGTTTACCTTCGCTACCACTATACCACAGAGATATGTCTAGGTATGTTCACGATTTCAACGAGTATGTATACATACCTTATACGTACACCTATTTGATCATGACAAGTCTAGTCGACAACAGAAAGAGCTAAACTAAACTAGTGGTTCGCCTAATCGCGATGTACTCGCGGAATCGTCCACGGCCATCTAGTAGTATTTGAAGAAACCATGTAGAAAACTACATGTTGGGATTGGTAATCAACCCTCTATGTCTCTGCAACTCCTTAGACGACTTGGCTCATTTTCTACCATTAAAAATATGTTTCTCTACCAAACACGGCGTTCCGATCATCGGTACTTGTATCGTCGGACAAACATTTATACAGAGACACAGACATACATACCAACGCCAGATTGTGTCATAATTACAATTATCGAATTGGCATCCAGCTTGGAAGCTCTTTAAACCTTATCACATTAGTATAGTTTCGACAGAGCACCGATTGCATACTGCAGTATTATCTTTGACGAGTATGTTATCTTGATATATTAAATGAATATTGAATTTTCTGACTTCCACCTACCGCATTCATAATTCAAACGTATATTTCATTTCATAACTAGAATTCCTTAGAGAATCCAACGTAGGAATTGTGCTTGATCGTACGTTGAAGGAGGCGCTTCGATATCGTTCAATCGGTCAAACGAACTGGTTCAATACTTCAAGTCCTGTACTTCAGTGCTATTTATTCGTTCCGCATCGCTTTGTATCCGTGGCTCTGAGATTCTCTGACATTCACTATCTCTATCACTCTCACACATTCCTAGAATTTCAGTGAGCTTACGGGCCGAGGAACGATTTAGAACGTAAAGCAATGCTTCCTTTGAATTTGCGACGAGAATTTATTCCTCATACTGCATCGCTACATATGTATTATAAAGTTCATAAAGTTCTGTCTATACAAGCCTATTAGTTATTCAGAATAGTTATTACTTACATTACAAAACCGAATAATATATGATTATGAACAAATATATCAATCATCATCATCATCATTCAGCCGGAAGACATCCACTGCTGGATATAGGCCTCCCCCAAGAAGCGCCACAGTACACGGTCGCGAGCCACCCGCATCCAGCGACTCCCCGCTGCCTTGACCAAGTCATCAGTCCACCTAGTGAGAGGCCGTCCAACGCTTCATCTTCACGTGCGAGGCCGCCACTCAAGAACCTTTCTTCCCCAACGGTTATCGGTTCTACGAGCAATGTGGCCCGCCCACTGCCACTTCAACTTGCAGATTCTCTGAGCTATGTCGGTAACCCTCGTTCTTCTGCGGATCTCCGAGTTTCGGATCATGTCCCGCAGAGAAACTCCAAGCATAGCTCTCTCCATCGCACGCTGAGCAACTCTGAGCTTATTTAAGAGGCCCACATTCAGCGGCCACGTTTCGGTACCATATGTCATCACTGGCAACACCCACTGGTCGAAGACTTTCGACTTCAATATTTGATTGTTATATGAACTAAATTGAACTGGTGCGATTGATGCGGCGAAAATAATTTCAACCTCAATCATGCACTTAACTGTAAAAAAGGACAGCTAGGACTTAGAAAAAAGGGCCACGATCAACACAGAGACGATATCAAGAACTGGGCCGAACTAGCATGCTACTATTGAACCAGTAAAGTCGCAACACTAGATCAACCAGTACGACTCGGAGACTTGAATAATGGAAGGTGTTCGGGAACCAGCGAGGAAGGCGTTCATCGACATTCGCATTGTAAATGCTGACGCCGACTCATATGGCCCATCCACCTGGCCCATGACCTCCCAAATACATGCCTGCGAAAAATATCGCAAAGGCTGCAGAAGACTTTAGCGCCTCTAGTAGTCTCCTGTGACGGTATCGACGAGACCGAATATGATTCATTCATAAAGAATGTATCTCTCAAGCTGAATGAAAAATGGTCGAAACCGTACTCTCAAATTATAAGTTGGCTCAAAGTCAAAATACAAATATCAATAATAAGAGCAGTGTCAATAAGAATAAAAGGAACTAGAAGATGAATATGCAGATATGGGTGTGAAAATGGCTCTGGATTGCCCATCCTAGATCCTAGATCCTGATCATAGTCACAGTTCTATATCTATATTTATATTTTATATATTGTGTATCAATATTTGCATTATTTAAGGTATTTGTGATTAATAAAATTATTTTGTAACTAAATTCAACAAGGAATAAGGTATTGTTCCCATTGAAATAAATCGAGTCGGCAAATCAAAGGTCATGATATGGATATGATAATCAGCGGCCTAGGCATGTTTATGTTCAAACCCTGAAATATCTGCCGGGTCTTCAAAAATATCTGAACACAGTTTAGTTGCGACGTTGTTGAACCCTCATTCAAGGCCAAAGACAAACCATGAGTCATGCTTCTACGAACGATTTTCGCTACTAAGCGAAAAAATGCTGCTACATGGCACACGTAGTATTGCATGGCCTCGAATGGGTTAAAATGGGTGGTGGGGTGGGTAATGTCTCCTTCTAGTCTTAGAAACAGTATTCCGTAGAAGTGGAAAATAATAGAATTAAAATTTACATCTAACAGTTTAGTAATAATGGAATTGAGGTTCAAAGGATCAATGCAATAATCATGATGACAAAAAACATGCCATTCGAACCAGTTTTTAGAAACCATCAAATGTTTGTATGGGATCAACTACCAATAGAGCAACACAAAAGCCTAAATTGAGAGATAAAGTACAGCATAACTAACGACTACTGAAAACGCTTCATACTGATTGACACGCAGGCGTCACGTCACCCCTGCGTGGCCTCGCACTACCATTGTATGGAAAAAGGGAAATTTGCGGTTTTTGTCGTGAATTATTGCGGTTATGTACATAGTTGTCATACAATTTATTAATTTATATTGAAACATGGGAATTCTATTGGTAATTTCTCTTCTTCAATCTTTCCATTTACATTTGGCCAATAACGAAAAACCAACGTTCAAATTTTTATAGGCCTATATCTTTTTATAGTTTTAATTAATTTGTCAAATTTACTATTTATTGTTATAATTTGATGGCGTTATTCCATATAAGCCACACTATGTTATAAATTATAACAAATGTCATCATCCCTATTATTTATCGAGGTTCCTCGGGGTGCCTATTACGAAAATGACATCCATTTTCAAATCCAAGATGGCGGACATTCATTTTTTCTTTTGAGTAATTTTTCACAAAAGATTAATAACATCAGACAACTGACAGAAACAAATAAACGTCATTTATATCTTTGTTAACATCTAAAATCTACGCGGACGAAGTCGCGGGCGGCCGCTAGTTATGAATATAACTCGATTAACATAATTAATCTATGTGTATGAACACATACATTAATTAATAGTAAAATTAAGCCCTTTTGAGGCAATCCCCAATAGCCTTCGATACACGTGCCAACCATACCCTTACAATGTATCTACATATTCCATTGTTGTGCATAAACAATGTAGGATTATCCGCTTAATAGCGCCTGTTCACTATATCGGTTAATCGGTAGGTATTATGTATGGATTCACACTGCTTGAAAGTATACACGCGTAGAGAATTTATGGGCATACAACTAAATAAGACGGTTCGAGTGGCGCGCGGCGCAAGAGGCGACGTCTATAGACTAATTCACATTTACAACAACTTGCATGCAATTTTCATTACATTGCACGGTTTGATCGTACTCGTCTAATCTCGGTAGTTCACAGACCCGCTATGTATAACAAAAATTGCGTGCAAGTTCTGACAAATGTAAATCGGCCTGTGGGGTACAGTTAGCGTATCCACACAACCGCGGTTCAGTTGTCTCGAAGCAGGGAGTTCGAGGTTCGGAGTGATTTCTCTTCGGTGGACTGTATTCACCTTGGGCGGTTCAGGTTTGCCTCTCAACGCACCGCCGTGACTGACTGGATCGGGTTCGGGCCGCAAGTGAAACTGGGTCAGGTTCGAGTGCTCGTATATTTACAATTTCTACATTTACACTAATGCAGAGGGGGCGAGCGAGGACCGATGCGATGTCTTGATGTTTGGTTCCGGATCACAGTGGTTCTGGAGCTTCGATGGATCAGGTTCGGTTCAGATGATCTTCAAGTTCACAATTTTGTGTAAACTACTTTGGGGATACCATACTCAAAAATAATGTTCTTCCCTAATAGCTCGTTTACATTTTTCTTTCCTACTACTACTTATTTATCTATCTTTATTTATCTTAATCTACTTTATACAATATGTTCTTAATCTATGTTGCTTCTGTCGTCCACACGGCCTTAAGAGAGAATGTGGAGCGGGACAAGTCTCTGCTGCCCGTTCTCCGTCGGCTACCCTCTGACGAGTCCTCTCTTACGCCGCGCGCCGAGCAGATATCGCCTGAGTTAAGCAGTAAACTTACATAACCTGGTAACCTCAGTCTGCACCACGACATGGGGTTAGCACCATGTATGGTTTCTTTAAGCAGACTGCCAGACGTTATTTTGACAACGCTTCCTATCATAGGAATCCGTTAGTTAGGGAGGCTGTCGACTACGTTCCCATCCCCCCCCAGGCTACTCTCCAACCGCGCACTCCTATCGCTTTATTGGGCCCGGCCTATAAAGCCACAGTCAGGTTAAAAAAAAAACTCTACCTTTTTCAAATGGTATTATCGACCAGTTAACAGTTAACAGTTGGTTTTGCCTAGAAGAGCCTATACATTTATGTTATTTTAATGTCCCAATGACCGTACTACCAGATACTAACCCCCGTATTCATAAACGTCTATCAAACCTATATTAGTTACTTAGCCGCGAAAGTTCGTTTGTCCTTATCTGTCTTTTTGACACACGTGCTTGTGAGACAGTGACAACAGACATTTTAGTTAGCAGAGGTTTGTTAAGTTTTATGAATAACGGGGTAACAATCGTACTTATTCCGCAAAAGATTTGATAAATCGTAAGTTAGTCATACGATATGTGGGAAAACGATTTAGAAACCTAAAAAAACGTGGAGCTATGTTTAAAAAGTATGTAATAAGCAAAATTATTAAAACAAGTATGTCTCTTAGATATATGAGTAGAACAAAAAATCTTGGATGAATTTGTCCGTTAATAAATAAAAAAAAAATAATAAATATTAAATAAATAATAAAATAAATATTTGTGGACAATCTTACACAAATCGACCTAGTCCCAAACTAAGCAAAGCTTGTACTATGGGTACTAGGCGACGATATACATACTTATATAAATAAATATATACTTAAATACATAGAAAACATCCAAGACTCAGGAACAAATATTCGTGTTCATCACACAAATAAATGCCCTGACCGGGATTCGAACCCGGGACCTCCAGCTTCGAAGGCAGTGTCACTACCAACTAGGCTAAAGCGGTCGTCAATTAGAGGACAATCTTACACAAATCGAACTAGCCCCACAGTACTTAAGCTCAAGAAGGCTTGTGTTATGGGTACTAGATGATATTTAATAGATAAACACTTAAATACATAGAAAACATCCAAGACTCAGAAACAAACATTCATGCTCATCACACAAATATTTGCCCTGACCGGGATTCGATCCCAGGACCGTCAGCTTCAAAGGTAGGTGCACTACCCACTAGTCTAAACCGGTCGTCAATATCAAGGTATGCATTGGCCGTGGTGTACGTCAACCGCTTTACTGAGACGGCGGAAGGGTAGCAGGAGGCAGGGCTCCGCCGCCCGCTACCCACCCGCTAACCTTTGACGTCTCCCTCTTACCCCTGTCCTGTCACCGGCGCTGTCTCAGTTAACGTTAGACATATATAGCTATACCCCCTTATTCGTAATCGTTGATCAAATCTATTTTAGTTAAATTGCCGCTAAAATTCGTTTGATACTTTACTGTCCTTACATTTCACTTTGATATTTATGTTTGTGAGAAAGGGACAAAACACATTACAGTTAGCAAAGAAGTTTTATAAATTGTTATCCAAGTTACTTTTGTTGCAGCCCCACTGGTGGAGATTTTCAACGGCACGTCTTTCATCGCTATGCGGTCCATAGCCTCCAAGCTGGTTACTAGTGAAGAGTTAGGTGAGTTCATGAAGTAAGAATAAGACTGGAGCCGGCAATACACACATACAAAGATGTGCGAAAAAGATGTAAGCACAGACAATAACATACATGGGAACGAGATACAATGTGTCATCTTCTGTCCCTCATCGCGTGTCTGCCTGTGTCACCGAAACGTTATCGATTAATAGGCGTAATTTAAATTTCGCGCCAATGTATATACAGCACGACTGATTATGAGATGTCAGAATCGTGTTTATGAATGTATCAGTCTTCTGGAGCATCTCAATTTAGTCAGGTTATCATAACTCCATCTCTTGTGGGCATTCGCTAATCCTCCTTCTATAGGATACTCTTTTTACGGGTGAGGCACGTTGCTTTGTCCCAATAATAGCTTTCAAACTACCCACAATCAAATTCTAACGAACGGTAATTTAATAATCGTGACTTAGCACAACCAGTTTACCCACTAACTTGGAGGAGGCGCTATTCTCAATATAATCTTGTTAAAAGGGAATAGAGTTCAATTCAGTATTCAAAGCAAGCGAGTGGGTATAATTTAAGCCTTCCTGTTCACTGGTACCGGTATACACTACAATGGGCCTCATGTATCGGTAGCTATGACGTCACACGGAAGCACATGTCTGTTAGGTCATGTTATGACGTGCGACACGTGATTATATTTGAATAGTTCCACTTGTGTTGCAATATATCATAGTCACAATCATGATCAATACTTGACGCAGGCATTAACTTTTCATACGCAGAGGAAACTGACACCTCATGATACTTCATTAATTTCATTTATTGCATCCATGGATTTATATATAGGTCTTACATTTTTAATTTTTGGGTTCACATAGACCCTAGTCGGGCAGAAAAATATGTAGTCTTAAAACTAATTTAAATATGTAGTTAGTGTTCAAAAAATATATTAATTAGTACATTCATTTGTTAGCTCGAAATTCGGTCCCATCTGGCAGAAAGCAGGAAACTTGGCACGCGTGTAGCTTTCATACATATGCTTTAATATTTATGGAGAAACACGTTGACAAACTTCCCCCCCATTTTTGTGTACCGAATCACAGTTTTTTTTTAATTTTATTGAAAAAAGGCTGAAGCTAGGCAAAAACCGTCAAAGTAAAAAATGTTCCTTATAAAATTATCTATGTTATTTCTTGGATGTATATGTTGATAGGACCTATAGATTTCACAACATGCTAATATTCATTTTGGTAAGTACAGTAGTAGAGATGCTAAACGGCAGATAACTAACTTTTTTTTTCGCACAATCAAAAATTATCAAATTGTTAATTAAATTTCAAATAAATATTGCATAGTAAATTAATAAAGGATTAGGTTTCGGTCATTGCAAGATAAGTTACATGTCAATAGCTATTTTAATTATTAATTAATTCACGTTTTATTGTCAAGGAAATCTTAAAACACTTTAACTAAGAAGTCCTTCAACCATCGATTGAACTGCTTTTCTGTCACTTATTTTATGTCTTTGGCATAGTTGTTGGTCCTTGGATCGGGTTCCGAGTTTAAGTCCCAAAAAGGGTTGCACGCTACGTAGCGCTTTCTTATCAGAATTTATAAAAATCCAATGCGTTGGCAAGCGCGTTGTCTGTGCGTAAATGCGGCCTTAACAGTTCTGAAGGCCTCTAAGTCTGTCTTACATAACTTACGCGGCTTCCAAAACAAGGGAGCGTAATAAAAACATAAGAACGTGCTTATATGCCGTTAACTACTTGACTGCAGAAGAGATAACCTTTGTTGTTTCAATTGTGTATAACCTACTTCAAAATTGTCCGTCGTGTGCAGGTAAAGTGAACTCGCTGTTCGGCCTCGCAGAAGCAATGATGCCTCTGGTCTACGGGCCTCTGTACTCCCGGGTCTACATGGCGACCCTCAGTTTCCTACCAGGAGCGGTGTTCCTTCTCGGAGCGGCCATGACGGTTCCTGCTGTGGCTATATTCGGGTAAGTTACTTTCGTAATAAAAATCTACGTTATCATGATCATTTCACACACAAAAAACACTTTCGTATGCCTGACTGTTCTAGAGATCACATTTAATTTTCTCCACCGATTCTGGTAAAATTTTGTGAGCAGGTTCGATAATTATATTATAGGCAGGTATAAATGTTTTTTTTAGACTCGTGAAGTCAATAGCTCTCAGAGCCACTAGTTATATCGTAATCAAACTACTCATCTTTATACTTTCGAGGAAAATACTACAAAGTCCCAGAGTTTTTGTATTTGTTACATCTCTGCAACTTTGATTAACTGTTCCCACTTAAGCTACTTCCTGCTTGTATGCGGTATTGTCTACATTCCGGACAGCATACCGACGTCGCCTATATTTCCTTACTCATCGGTATACTGTCAGTATTACAATACACGCATTAGTTTTATATAGCGCAGAAGCGGGGAGGTACCGATGCAGTACTGCCATAGTACTGCTTTCTGATATCGCATCGACCCCGCACCGCCAAATACGAAAGTTGCCTCACATGTCTTTCTCTGAAATATTGCGGATGGAATAACGGCCTGATATACCTATATGTATTTTTCAAATTCAGTCAGAGAAAAATAGAGTTTACAGAATCCTTTGCAAAACAATTGATGAGTAATCATGAAAACCCAACGAGAATTACGTCATGTATTCGTTATCACCCTCATTCACATACCAAACGAGTAGTCATAAAGGTAAGGATAATCCTTTCTTATTATTATCACCGGGATTGTTGGTACCATCGCCAACACCATCCGTGCACTTTATGAGCATTGTAATAAGGTCACGAATGGTCAGTTAACTGTGTTGGCGTTTGTACCTACGCATTTCTATGCTCTTTTCCTTTTGACACACATTGTTATATGACTCAGTGTAAAGTTGAAATTTTAACGCATTTCTTCCATATGGCATTCACACCGGATAAATTCCACGGTTATGCTCATTAGTCATGGAGAGCTCCAAATTCACGAATACATTTCGAGTACATAGTATATACTAGTGTCTCTGTGAGCTTTAGACTTCAGAGAATTTTTATTTCCATAAACTACTCGAGAAAAAAATCTATACAATTATCGTACCCACTCACAAAATTTCACGAAAATCAGTTGAAAAATGCGATTTGTAGAGGAGAAAACAAAACCATTAATTTTTTTTTTAATTCTATAATCTGTCTCGAAAAAAAATGTATGTAATTATCGAACCTGCTCACAAAATTTCACGAGAATCGGTTAACATATGCGACCTGTAGAGGAGAACACCCGGAAATCCGGACATACGAAAGCATTTTTGTCGAAGCTGAAGCAGACCTTCGTTTTACTCGAGCTAAATTAAAAGGAGTAGTAACACCAAGTGGCATTTTTTGAAACGTTAAGGCTCTGAAATGGGCCGTCGAATAATTCGAATGAAATAACTAATCGAGCTATTCTTGTAGTATTATTTTATTTCGAGAATCTTGGAAACTTATCTATTTCGATGAAATTTACTATGTGGGGGTTTTCGGGGACTATCAATCGATCTAGCTAGTTATCATTACCAGGGAAAATCGTTTTTCCGGTCAAACTACGCCGAGAAAAGCTCTATGTCCCAGGTAATATAATTATAATAATCGAGATTGTAACTTCTATTTAATTGTGTTTCAGTTGGATGTACTTCGAACAGAGAGAAGACAATCGCCTGGCTGCCGCAGAAAATGCCAACAAAGAAGTTTAAACCATGAAATTTAAACCAGTATCGCAATTTATTCGAAAAACTCCTCAAGTTTCGACCGCTTTAAAATAAGGCGTTGTGTGTGGTAACATGTTAATACGTACAAATTTAAAAGTTTGTACGAACATAAAATAGTCAGATGACAACCAAATCTCACTATCAAATATGTCACTATTCTTAGAAACCTCGTATCTCAGTACTGAAATGATGCTGAGAAACGAGCTTAATTTTAAGTAGGTATTTGTTACTTAGTGAGTATCGGTTGTCAACAGGCGAAATAGCCTAGATGTGTACGTCTTTTCAAATATGTACGGCACTCAATTCAGTGTTTGTGTTTGTTTTATGTTTTAGTGAGAAATATTTAATTAAAAAAATACTTGATTAACGATATGTATAGATTATTTTTAAGCAATGCATGAGTTTCTTATCAGGTAAACGTCTCAATTCTCGACACCCTAATTCCCAACGCCTCAATCCCGCGCGAATACAGGTGGGTGGGGTGGGCAAATGCCCATATTGTCAGAGACCTGCGGCACGAAATTCCGCTCTTCCAAAATATTTCTAGGTACTATCATATATAATTACCCAATTAATTATCTATTGACAATAGCCGCTAATGAAAACGAAATAAATACTGTAGCTCGCTAGATGTTCAACATCTAGATTATAATATAGCAGAACAATATGTAGATATTCATACTAACATATTGTTCATTTACAAACGCCTCAACGCAATCGATAATGAACTATCAATATTATCATAGCACATATGAGTTTGAATTCAATACGTCTGAGTTTATTTTCGATTCCTACGCGAATGTTTGTGGACGTATTACAGTGATATGGCTACATACTGCTTCACAGTCTAAGTATGACGTACATTAACTGTGAATTTCACAATACGGTTTTTTACCTGTAGTCAAATAAGCAACTTTTTATGAAATTTCAAAAACACCCGGTTGGTATGGAGTCGAAGGAGAAATATAACTAAGGACGTCACAATTTCCTACGGTCAAATTCATGTATTTCAAAAACTTTCAAAATGCCTAATTAAGTTGAAATATGATGTTCTCCTAGTAATGTTGTATGTTTGTTTATTGGTAATGTAATAATTTTTTTTTTTACATAAACATAGACATATATATAAAAATATTTTATTTTCTGTTCTCAAGTACCGTATTTAATGATGGGTCATGTGTTTAGAATACTATGGCTAGTTTTAATGTCACACTGAGCGTCGTCGTCGCCAACAACTCGACGATGCCGACGCGTAGCTCGTACGGCACGCTCGTCAGCGCTGAGCTATTATATATTAAATCACGCATGCCTGGCAGCACCAATGGTCAGCATAACTAAGTATTTAACATAGCTATGAGCCTTCTTTGTACTTTTGTATAATTATCTTTTAGTATTTATCATTATATTTTTTCATTAATGCCCAGAATAAAAGTGAATGCTATTCGCTACACACTATAAGGTAAAGTGTATAGTGTCAGTGTTTAATGGTCAGATAACAAGTAAACAACATTGCGGGCAGACTCCACGCGCCTGAAATGTCACTTATAAAATTCAATTCAATATCGAGTCCCAAACATTGAGACGTTTACCTTAGGTAATGCGTACCCCATCGCTTAAAACCCGCTCTCCTTACGCACAAGGAGCGAATCTAACTTCTTTTCACCTCTAAAAACAATCTACACCGAACAGTTTTCAAGGTCCAAATTTGGTACACCGCTGGACAAGCGCACAATTTTGTCGATATTGAGGCACCTGTGCTAATAATGAGGTAAACTGAGACACAGATCACAGAAAACTAGACTCATACAAATATTGTAGTGCAACGAATGAAAACTGAAGTTTTCATTCGTTGCACTACAATATTGGTATGAGACATCAGTCAATGCAGTTTAGTAAAGTCACTGCGGACGGACATTTAATGTAAAATACTGTCTATTTATCGTGTGTCGTGGCTGTTTGCTTACTAAGAGTCGAACAATAGTGCTTAGAGCCGGCGGAGCGGCCACATAACATTCAATATCGGTCTCTGTCTATTGAGTAGCGCGGATGTGTAAACGATGTGAACAATCTTTGTCACACAATCTTACCAGGTTACGGTGCAAAAATAAGTAAAAATTAATTAATCCGTGATTTTAATTTTGCAATTGAAAATCGGATCAAAACATTTTTCAAAAACAAATGTCTGATCTGTCCTATGGACGCTCCAAAGTTTTAAATCCGTTTTAGGTGGGCTGGACTTGGGTTTGAGACAAATCTGCCACCATGGAGGTGAAACCGCAAGATGAAACAACGGAAGAATCACCCTTGAAGAAGGATGTGGCACAAGTAGAGCACATGACTGTGATAGAAAAACTAAAGTACGTCAAATCGAACGTTACTGTGGAACCTGTGCTGGCTATGTTCGTTATGCCCAGTGTCCTGGCCATCTTGGCCATGCAGAATCTTAACCTCGACAAGGCTTGTCGGGTGAACCTAAAGTTCGATGATGATGTGTGTACTGCACTGAGATTAAGAAAGCGAGCGAACCACACACACGAAGAAGACGAAGTTCAAAAGTTAATAGCCTCCGTACAGGCGTGGAAATCTGTTATACAAACTTGTTTGCCAACGATCTTGATGCTCTTTGTCGGGGCATGGAGTGACAAGACTGGAAGACGAAAGATCTGCATGCTTCTGCCTATAATTGGAGAATTCCTAACTTGCACTCTCAACATGATAAACACGTACTTCTTCCACGAAATCTGTGTGGAATTGACAGTATTTCTGGAAATTATTTGTCCAGCTTTAACTGGAGGCTGGTATACGATGTTCCTGGCCACATTCAGCTATTTAGGTGACATTACATCTAAAGAAACTAGGACTTTTCGGATGGGTATTCTGAATTTGTGCATGACGATTGGTTTTCCTATAGGAATGGGTTTAAGTGGGGTCTTATTAAGACGGCTAGGATATTATGGAGTCTTCAGTATAGCGGCAAGCATTCATTTCATCAACTTCTGCTACGTTTACTTCGTGTTGCAAGATCATACGTGGCTCGAGGCAAGAGAGAAGGTTAGTAATATCCATTATAACTATAATCGAATACAGAGGTGGCCAATTATAAAAAAAAACAAATGTAATAAACTTCCGATTCCTCGTTATTTAGTTTGACAGTTTATTCTTTTCTTTTACATTATTTTTTTTAATATTAACTACACTAGTAAAAAAAGTTAAATACATGCATAAAAGTTAAGGGATTATTTAAAATGATCGTTCATATAAAATTGTGTACACTTATAATTTTAATACATTCGCCATATCAGGGTACAGGAAATTTATTCTCAAGGCCTTAGAGAGCATATTTGTATCATATAAATATGCTCTCTTTTGAGCACCCTGAAGAGTATAGAAGAATATAAAGTTTTAATTTTTATTTAGGAGTTCAGAATTATAATAATAAAAAAACAAAAAAAATCTGGTATAATTACCTTATTCGATTTATTTTTAAGGTGAAACCGAATGGCTGTTCCGGCTTTTTGCTAGATTTCTTTGATCTCGCCAGCCTAAAAGAAACTATGGGTATAGTGTTTAAAAAAGGAGACAATAATAGGAGACTACGAATCTGCCTCATTCTGACTGTCATGTGCCTCTCATTTGGACCTATGTGGGGTAAGTCCGTTCAACCCTATGGATTTTTTTAACCCTCGCTACGACCCCGGTCTCACCGGAAGGCATAGCGTGAATGTCTTCACAAGTTGGACTGTTGACCTGGGAGGTGGTCACGAGCGGCCACTGGATGCCGATGACGCAGGATGGGACATACTGGCACAGTCAGGGGGATACCTATTTCCAGGACGTCTATGATGATGAACTTCGGTACAAACATTATTTATTAGGCGTTGTGTTTTGGGTAAAATACCAATGAGGTTTTGTGTCAGCTGATGCTTTAATTAATTTAGCTTTACAATTGAACGATATAAGTATCTAATGTATCTACCACGTAATCAAGAAAAACGTCTGGAATAAATTAAACATGCTTAGCTAAAGTATAAATAAACTAGTGTATACAACTGTACATAATTAGGCCTTAAAACACTCGTGTGATCCTATTACCACACTCGTGTTTTAAGACCTCTCATTATGTATCAGTTGCATAAATTACTATTGCTTGACGTGTACTCGTAATAATCTGTCACACAACGTGCAAAAAAGTGATACGATATTTACTAATTGAATATTTTTTCTTCAAGATTAAAACTATAAACAGCTGGAAACTGAATGAAAAGACCATAAACAATTGGGGCACCCACAGATAATAGTAAGAGAAAACATGCTAGTATATTTAAGTACCCAGTATCTTTTGTCTCTCGGTACTTCTATAGACACATCTAACATTGGAGAAACATTGAATAATTAATTTTAATGCACGTTTCCTACATCATAGCGGCAACAAAATGAAATTAATTTTGTACATGAATAGGTGTTTAGAAGATAAAGGCACATAAATACGACATTCAAAACAATAAGTACCATACCCTATTCTTTATTTACGCGTATACATTACTTCAAAAATATAAAAGTTTCATTATAGACAGTTTTGTTTTGTTAACTCACCCAGATTAACCAGATTAATATTGGCACAAAACCTATTTCAAAAATGTGCACAGACTTTTATACATGCTTATGACAAATAGTGCTAGAGAGGTGATTACTTACTTAACGCTTTCGAGCGAGGCTGATCGAGGACATACGAGCAACACAGACACCTAAAATCCCTCACCGAAATTCGTGTACCCGGTAGAGTGTCCTATCTGAGTTTCTTGCTGGACTCTTAAGATGGGTTGCACCAAACCGTCTGTAACCGCGGTGTTCGTTAAAATCTGATTGTATGGAAAGTTTGACAAGTTTCTATGGGATGACAGCTGCCAGCGCCATATTTCACGATGACCGGCCTGTGATCGTATGTTGGTACAACCGACCCTAGCTAGTAGGTTTAGTGAACTAGCGACAAAATTCCCGGTAGCACGATTCCACTAAGTCCCGTTCACTATTAACAATGAAAAAAATAACTGACTACTCCCCAAGAGCTCGATTCCACTCACACCTCCAGATTGGTTGAAGCTGCTCAACCAATCTCACGGCAGCGAATACTATTAGATTATTCCAGTGTTTCAACCGCCCGCGTGGAGGTTTTCCCTGGATTTTCCTCAGGCTAATCTCCAACCGCACACTCCTATGGCTTAAAAATTAATAATTTTTTACGTAATAATAGGACTGTGAAATGTTACAATATTATCTAAGTCTTACTTTGCCTGCTTTGCTTTTCTCAAAAAATGCAATGTGAATATTATAAGAAAAATCCCGAGCAAATTCTAAGGAATCAGTAATAAACACGCGCTGCAGCCGGAATCAAAAGACTGACAGTCAAGACAAGCCAGACAAGGCCTTAAATTTTGTACCAAATTCCATTATGTTTCGCCGCACCCGAAACGTGATACTTCGCAGCCTATTATAACGAACATAACGTTAAAATTTCATTGCTTGTTTGCCAATAAAGTACTCGTATATTATGTACTGCATTCATTCATAGGCAAAGTTACAGCATTTCACGGTACAATACCTAATTATCTCGTACTAGTAATGTTTTTGTCTGTACCGATGATATGATTGCAGATTATGACTAAGCACAGTAAATAAATAAATAGCTTCACTCGATTACGAGTATAGAATAACAATGATTAAATGCATTGTTGATTATCTTGTTTACATGTAGAACAAAGAGCCAGAATATTTGTTCAATATAATGTTTATAGTATCTAACATAAGGTAAACGTCCCTGCGGTCGACAATGACCCAATGACACGGTTACCTATTGCAAATTCGAAATTTTTTATGCCGATTATTAAAAGTCCGAAAATGAAACACCTTTTTTCGTTTTACATTTTTTTCATTTTTCCGAAGTTTCATTTTCTATATTTTCTATTGACAGATTTTTGTATGGTCATAATTTTATTATCCAGCTGATTTAAAATCACAATGATTATAATTCCGTACATTCATTTGCCAAATGTTTATTTGTCCGTAGGGTTAAAACACCGTAACGTCATTATCTAGATAGACTAAAGATAACAAAGTTCATTTTCATCGAGTTATAACAAATTTAAATGCAGGCGCTGATTGAGGAAACTCATAACTAATTATATTTCGGCTAGGACTAAAAATTACGTTCATTATTTTGATCAGCCTACAAACAGTCGATACAATTATAAGTCGATTTTGTCCAAACAAGTCTTTCTGGGCTTTTATAAAAAAATAACCTCGAAGATTAAGACGGGAGCTTCGCTTCGCTTCAGCTCCCGTCTTAATCTTCTAACCTATCCGCATTAGAGTCGATTTTGTCCCAACAAGTCGTGCTGGGTTTTTATAAAAATCTCGAAGATTAAGACGGGAGCTTCGCTCCCACTTAGTCTTATATATCGAAATTATGGAAAATGTCACGTCGACTTTCCGTATCATTGAAATTATGAAAATGTGGCTAACGTATAAGTTGTCAAATGTAAAAATTGGGAACTGTAAAGCGGGCTTTTGAATTGCGGACAAATGACATTGTGGTAAAATGAATCCGTGGTATTTCAAACAGGCCAACCAACCCAGGCCAGGCCTTAATAAGCTTCCAGTAGCTCGATTCCACTCACACCCCAGATTCGGTTGAAGTTGCTCAACCAATCTCACTGGAACCCAAACTCTTTAGAGTATTCCAGTGTTTAATTTAAACCGCCCGCGTAGTCGTGTTGAAGGTTTCCCCTGGTTTTTCCCAAGGCTACTGTCCTCCCGCGCTCTCCAGTCGCTTTATTTTGTCCAGCCTATAAAAGAAAAACAAACGAGAATAAAGT
The DNA here is from genome assembly GCA_963556455.1 of Epiblema foenella. Lineage (NCBI taxonomy): Eukaryota > Metazoa > Arthropoda > Insecta > Lepidoptera > Tortricidae > Epiblema > Epiblema foenella. Next base: position 6,116,464 of record OY747105.1, read on the forward strand.
ATCCATTTACTTTCCAATTTACGCTATTTTTAACAAAATATACTTCTCAATTAAACAACTTATATGATAGGTAGGAAGAAATATTATATACCTATACCTAGACGATATCGCCAGCAAGCACTGTAATATGTTGTCCAATACTTTATTTGCTCAGTTATCTTATTTCAACAAGAACGTTGATTGTTGGTTATTATAACAATATTGAAGAACCGACCGATAATATCTAAACATGAAAAATTGTTAGCGTCAAATAATTTAAGTACTTACCGTTTCTTGATGATTCTTTCGCTTTTGTTATTATGGGCAAGTAATAAAGAAAATGGTTCACATACTGCCTATATTGTATCGTAAATCAGAGGCCTACGTCATAGTACTAATATTTTCATGATTTTGGCAACTCTGGTTGCAAGGCGTCATCCTTATTACAAGGGAATAAAGTCCAACTAAAAATTAAAGTTCAATTAAAAATGTACAGATCAGGTTGCTACGATATGGGTATATGACGCTAACAGTAGGTACAATCAGAGTAAAATTAAATGATCTTTAATTGCTACATTTATTTGTGGTGGTTTGTTGTAACTATTTATTTCCAAGTTAGGGAGGTGTGAGGCAAAAACAGTATTCGTATCGCCCCGCTGTACGCTGGCGCTGCCGCGGATCCTGCGCCGGCCTAGAAGCTGGAAGCACTCGTTTACATGTAGGCGAGTAAATAAGCGTCTTTATAGTACCTTCTCAGGTTGTCTGTAAAATAGACTATATTTGCTACGATATGAGACTAGAATTCTCTGTAGACCCAATAGGTTCCGGGATAAAGCTTTTCAAAATTTATATTTTTTCTAACTTCGCAAACTTTGAAGGTATTATCAGCAACTAGTCCTTTAGGATTATAATCGAATTTTCACAAAGTTACGTTCGGCGCTCGAAGTCACAAACTTGGTTTATTCATTGCGCCCACGTCACAAACAAGTCTGCAAAAAATCAGAACTACCTTTGACATATAGTACCCCGTACTTTCAGGCAACAAGGTTACTAGAACATTCCTGATTAGTCGGTGCGGAAGCAGTACGATATGATAAAAATATAAGATGTACAAAATGAAGCAGATGCACTGCGGATGCAATTTTCAGATGTCAGTGTTGACTGCCAGCCGAGGCAGTGCCGCTTTTACTACATTTAAACGAGTAGTTCCTGCCTGGGCCTGTACTCCCGAACTTCGAAATCCGAACTTCATATAGTGCTGTCCCTTTCACTCTCGTGTTATACACTATATGAGTGAAAGGGACGGCACGATAAGAAGTTCGGAGCAACCCCTATGGCGCGGGATGCGCGGAAGCGGGGCGATGCGAAAGCAGTACTGCCGCACTTCCGCGTATGATATTACTACTACGGGCCGTAGACTACGGCGCAAATGTAATTAATAAGTACTGACAGTACCCCGTCAAGTGGGCAAATCTCTGCGACATGAGTAAGCTGACGCCAAAATACAAAACACCACAAATCGATCTCGTCCCGCTAAGTCAGGAAGCCGCCTTACATTTACCCAGTCGCCGTCTAGCGGTAATATAATCCGCCTCATTACTCGTAATATATACAAGGACGATATACTCAGTATATCAAGGTGATTACCTCTACCTTGTTAAGGGATTCTATACTTTATAAAAAAATACGGTCGTTTTTCCCATATCTTCGGCTATTAGGTATATTTTACAAACTATATAAGCTATGCAATCATCTCTTTACACACTGCAACTATTTATAGACAAGGCGAGTCGTGTGTACATAGATGTGCATAAATTCAACCTTAGTTTGAATATAATGTTTTGCTCTCTAACGCATAAGGATCAACAACATCGGAGTTTAAAAGATGTTGACGCAATGATGCCGTCTGTAAGGCCAAATTCTGTCAAACGAACGCAAGCAAAGAACGACTAAGAACTCTATAAGGTACATTCTTGCTTGCGTTCATTTGACAGAATTTGCCTTTACAGTTTCTTAGGAACTATAGACATTTAGCCCTTACCACAGAATTATTTATTTATTTTATTTGAAACAATGTCAACATGACATTACAGTAAAAAATAAACCAATGCGTCATGAACGAAAACAGAAGACTATTAACTAGATACATATAAAGTTACACTGGCACAGTAGATTGCCGAGTATCCATCTCCTCACAGAATAGTATACATCTATCCATCGCCACGCAAATAAGTCACACTCCGGTGCACCACCAACAAATCGCGTCGCCGTGCCCTGAGCGTTATCCTGGGGATATCTGGAGTATGATGTGCCTCACCAGCTCTGGACAGTCTGATTCTCCACGTATGATCTGGCACGCAGTAACCAACAAATTATAGTTACGCCTCACCTCTAGGGAATTATAGCCTAAGGTTCCTTCCTCCTAAGCAGGTATTTGGTGGGATACAGGAATGGATAGTACCGACCCAAAAATGTTCTTATAGAGATACAGTAGGAACGCTTTCTTTCATAAAGCATACGTATATGCATAAGGGTGCCATATGATTGACGAAGCCTCAAGCTTGCTCTTAACCAGGGCATTATAAACTAGCCGAATGGTCCCGGAGTCTTGAAATTCGCGAAGGTTGCGAATAACAAAACCTAATCTTCGACAGCAGCTTTCAGCAAGTGATAATATGTGCGCATGAAAAGCAAGCCGCGTATCGAAGACCACGCCGAGGACTTTAACGGAGGAGACACTGTTGATGGGCTCTGCTCCGAGCAAGTATTGACCATTTATCGGGGTAGACGTACGGCAGAAGGTGCAGACACAACATTTTTCAACGTTGAAAAGAACAGCACAGAATAATCAATAGTACTTAATACTCGTACGAACAGAAGCTTTAGTGTCTAACAAAATCGTTCTTTGACAGCTAATCATGGCATCCCAAACGCTCGCGCTCGCCGCATAGCAAGAGAATTAGGTGTTAGGGTCTACTCCGAAATTCGAAATCCGAACTCCGTATCGTGCCGTCCCTTTCACTAATATAGTGTATAACATGAGAGTGAAAGGGACAGCACGACACAAAGTTCGGATTTTAAAGCTCGGAGTACAGACCCTGCCCTTAGATCACTTCAGCATTTGTCGGTACGGTAACAGTAATCTGTCAGCTGTCTAAGTCAACTGTCAGTCCACTCAGTACAGATTCCTGAGTACGCGCATACACTCGTAAATAATTGTCATGAAAATAAATAATAGTTAAGTTTGGAATTTAAACCTTCAATTGCTACCAATTTATAGTGGCTTATATGAAATTTAAATGCGGTTTGAGTCATACATAGGTTTAAATACCTACACGTCTTTCTGGACAATGTCTGTTATTAGTTTATTATTAGATACCTACAGAGTGTCCCACTGCTTGCCAAAGGCCTTCCCTCTTGATTGAAAATTAATGTCTAAAAACTTAAAAAGTCAAGTTTTTGGTGTGATTCTTAATCCGCCCATAGAAACAGAGTTTACTCTTATATAATTTTATCCGATATCCGAAAAGATGCTTTTGTTTTTTGGTATGTGATAAGTACCGTGCTATATGTATCCGTTACCTACTTGTTATGTAAGTCTTTATAGGAATTAAGTGACAGTTATGTTATTATATATATGTATTATTAAAAATGGGATTTCTCTAGGCTAACATCTAGCCAGGGGGCAAAAGTCAGGCCGACGGTGAAGCGAACTCACCGAGATGATGCCTGGGCGAATATTCAGCGTTTTTACGGCGGTTATTCTACGTCATTATTGTTTCAGTAAATATTGTTAAAATAGACGATGATCTGAGTAAACTTTTGTCAAAAGTGTAAACCAATGTCGGGTCCGAGTCTTATTTGATTAATGTTTTCGCCGGTTTATCCCAACTTTGGGTAGATAATCTTGAGTCGACAATGACTTTAGAAACGAGCGTTTCAAACGCTCGGAGAATCGCCCGCCTATTCACTCGTGCCTTAAAAAGGTCTAAGTTATATGAACTCGGAAATAATACAGCCGCAAGGAAGAAACTTTAGCAGTGCGCGTTATAAAAGATAACGAAAAGCGCTTGGTTCATAAAAGAGGTATTTCGACCAGGTAAGGATGTTAGCCAGCCGTACGTCTGGACGTCCGATGGAATGAGAGGGATGGCGGTATGAGCTCATGGAGCTCTTCAGCACACTCACCGAAATACAACTTGTAGGAGACGCACAGACAGGCAACTTTGCGTCTTTGCGTACATGTGGATATACAATTATACATAGCATTATAATTTAATAATAATAAAACCATAATAACACTAATAATTTAATGTTATAATTTAATAGTATACAATTTCCAACTTTATCTCTAAGCATCCCCTCCCCCTTATTCATAAAACTTAACAAATCCCTGCTAACTAAAATGTGTTTTGGCCCTTTCTCACAAACATGAATATCAAAGTGACAGATAATGACAAACGAATTTTAGCGGCAATTTAACGAAAATAGGTTTGTTGTATGAATAGCGGACCCCGGGCAACCTTCGATGCAACTGTACTGGGATAACGCTAGGAAGATGATGAAAGATTATGAATAAGGTGGCTAGAATATTATTTATAATGGCGACTGTACCCAACGCAGATTCCCGGCTGTCGATTGGTAGTTCTATTAGATAAATGTCCCGTTGATCGGTTCAGCGTATGGACATGAATTTTGATGAATGAAAATTGACATGTGCGCACTAACCGGCCTCTATACGTGTTCCTGTCGGGAGGCATTATTATCTATACTTGTACATAATAATGTAAACGGAGCGCTCGTAGACCAGCGGCGCCCGCATGCCGCGTGCTGTATGCGAGGTTAAGCAACATGGGCCGGGGTCAGTTCTTGGATGGGTGACCGTTTTGAGAGGTTACTAACTGAGGGCTCCCGTGCTTTGGAAGGCACGTTAAGCCGGTGATCCCGACTACTATCTATGATAGCAGTCGTTAAGCCAAGTTGGAGGCCTCCGGGCGGCTTGATAACTTCTAACAGTCAACTTGCTCACTCACTTGGTAAGAGGGGTCAAAGTTGCACCACGCACGTGACCCCTGGGGTGGTGCTAAACGGTGCAACAAAAACTGGCAATAAAATTGTCCTACGATGAAATAATTAATGTAAATAGATAAACGTACATGTCTATTAGTGATTTGTTATTATTGCTTGTTTATTATTATATTTATTTTTTTAGCTTGTTCTTGTTAATTCTGTGTGTTTGCGTTTTCGTCACTGTGCCGTGAAATCACCAAATGGTCACAATGGAAGATCAGCGCTGGCCCTGCCAGCATAACGGTGAGTTGTGACCATTTCGTGGCAATATATTATTCTGTTCTGTCATCTTTGTAAATGTCTTGTGTTTGTCACGAATAAATGTTTCTTTCTTTCTTACATTTGTGAGTTACAAAGTCAAAATCCACGGATTGCCCTGATAAAGGTCGCAGGAGTCCGCTGACGCAGGCGCAAGACCGCTCATTGTGGCACCCTTTGGCGGAGGCCTATGTCCAGCAATGGACCTCTTTCGGCTGATATGATGATGATAATATTGATTATGATGACTATGCTTATGTATCACCGATGAATACCCATAAAATATAATGCCACTAGTTCAGAAAAATAAACCTCTGCCACGAGAGGAACCGGCGAAATTATCTCAGCGAGCTGTCATTTTTTCAAATCAGTTGGTATTATCACAGTACTACATAATTACAATGCAACCTACCTATTAACCACCCCAGAAACCTACTTTTTGAGATAGTTTGTCCCTAGGTACGCTGTGTTGAGACTGCACAATAAATCCTCAAGTCAATAAAGGATCGGAAAGTGTAATTTTTTTTAAAGTCGCGGGCGTCCATACACTACATTGTCTGCTTACAATCAGGTAGACCGTATACTTGTTTAATTGTAGTTGGTCCTATATAAACATTTGATCCTCGCTAAGGACTGGTTCGAATAGCACACTAAGAATATCAAATACCTATATAGCCAATTGTCATACTCAAGTGACAATTTCATTGCCAAGTTGGGGGGGACCAGGCGGCTCGTGTGCTTGTATTCCGATATTTGCCTCCCTTCCTTTTTAGTAGTTATGAACACAGTCAAAATTCACGGATTGACCCAAACAAAGTGGGGAAATCGCTTTACCAGTTTTCCGATAATCGAATCGACAACGCATCGCCCGTATTCGTTGACAAACATTAGCTGTTACGCTATTCAACAAATGTTTCGGCCGCCACTCACCCCCAGTATATGTTGACCTCGCATTCATCATCATCATCATCATCATCCTGGCCGATTTCGACTACGGTGACTGGAAAGAGACTGGCTAGTGAGAGCGTCGTTCGTGAGCTCTCAGGTGACTGATATAGCCTCTATCTTCGCAGTAAATGTGCGAGCACACTCCCCACAGGTCAGATCCCCTCCGACATAATAATACTAGATGGCCGCAGGTGGTCGGTCCTTCAAATCCTCACGCTTAGCGTCGAGTTCACAACGTCTTCGTTCTTATTGTCATATGTCATCTGTCGAGCAACAATGCCGGCGTTACGTGACGTGGTACATTTGTCCTCTAATACGAGGACAAATGTACCACGTCATATGACATGTCGGGCTAAGTTGTGTAACTACCGACCATTAGGCTTAGGCTGTTGTCATTATTGGTGGTGGTTTGTTGTACAATTTAACCAGCATTTTTTTGTAAATATTATTTACTATACGTGTGTTTAGTGTTTGGTATCTAACTTATTCGGATTTCTACGATAATTAGGACGAAAAAAATTACTAGTTACACAATTACCGCACCCAGTTTGAAACAACCTAGCCACAACCTAGCATCAGGATGTGCAAAGATGTATTTACATACATCTGACACGTAGCCTACAAGCTTGCCAGGCGTTAAATATATGAAAACACGGCTTCGTCTCTATTCGATTCACCCTTACTCTGGTTCACATCGCGAGTGTTTGGTAAAATCGTGAATAACCCTACGACTTCCCGACCTACAGTCAATATGAACAATGTGTCATCTGTTTCTGTTTATCTTTGACCACGGCCACACAACGCTAGCTTAAAATGTACCTAAATACATTACAATATAGTTCAAATTATTAAAATTGGAAGGTTTTTTTTATATTTGTGGACAATCTTACACAAATCGATTGTCCCAAACTTAGCAAAGCTTCTATTGTACCGTTTAGTTAGTCCCAAACTAAATAAAGTTTTAGTCGTTGATGAATTTTGTAGTAGAGTTACAGTATTAAAACCATAAACGATTATTAAGGGAGATACAAATGATATTTTTTAACCGTTTTTTAAAACTAACAAGAGCTTTAGCACGCCTAAGTCCAGTAAGAGTTGGGACTTTATTAATAATAATTAAATTTAAAAATCTGTAGTAGAGAGGATGCTGAGGGACATTTTATACATTTTAATAGTATTATTTTAATTTAGTTTATATTTTTAGTTATTATTTGTTTGGGTTTTGTTTTTCCTTTGTATTTATTTAATATTATGATTGTTATTTCTATGAATGAATTACCTACGAGACAGATGTTGTCAATTTCATTCTTAATTTTATTTTTTAATATTTTTCAGGTGAACTTAGCGTTATGTACATATTCATGCGATATCGCTTCAACTGGGACGAAATCAGATTCAGCGTCTACTCCACTTACAACTTCGTCGCTCACTCATTGGGTACGTATCCCTATAGGCCGACCACTTATCTGAGACCGCGCGGAAGGGAACCAGGAGACAGGGACCCGCCGCCCGCTACCCGCCCGTAACCCTTTAACGCCTCCCCTCTTACCCCAGCCCCGTCACTGGAGCCGTCTCAGTTAAACGGTACACCTATAAAAAAATCATGTCACAAAGTGGTTATTACAAAATTGTTTTTATAATATTAATGAATATTTTAATTATAAGGTTGACTTGTATTGATCACTAGCTATGTTTAATTAATGTTAATTCTATTTTTATTCTTACCTTGACTTTTTATCGAATTCTATTTTTATTTCTTTTATTTTGGCCCTGTTGACATTCTCATTAGTTAATTTAATTGTTTATCAATGTATTCAATTTTGACGACTTGTAATATACAAAATGTAAATTTTTGCATGCTTAGTAAAGCAGAATGTATTGGACATTTAATATCTGTAACACCTTGTTTTGTAAACTACATTCTTGCAATGAAATAAATGAAATGAAATGAAATATAATATCCCGCGTTGATAGAGCGTTTACTAATAAGTAGTAATGTCAGTTGATAAATCCTAACGATCGTTTTAAAAATTGCCTTGCTGTTTCCAGGAACGCTGTTCTCTATAAGCGTGTTCAGCCGACGCCTGCACGCTGACGACGCCGTCCTAGGCATCGTTTCCACCATTAGCAAGATCCTTGGATCAATGCTCATGGCGTTCGCAAGGACCGACTATGAAGTGTTCTTATGTGAGCGTTTTTAACCTTTTAAACTTCATGCCTACACGGCAACCCAAGTCATCATCATCAGCCGAAAGACATCCACTGCTGGATATAGGCCTCCCCCAGAGAATGCCACAACGATTGTTCATGGGCTGCCCGCATCCAGCGGACTCCCACGGCCTTCATAAGGTTATCAGCCCACCTCGTGGGAGGCATCCCAACTTTCCAAAATTCCTGAAAACGCTGGTGGTGTGAAATATACATGCTGTAATAGTAGATTGTATGACAAGGGTCTAAAATGAGCCATATTACCACGAGATAGTTATTTTCCCGAACGAAGTGAGGGAAAATAGTTCGAGGGGTAAAATGGCTTTTAGACCAGAGTTATACACTCTACTTTTCACTTCGATTGCGAGAAAATAAATAAACAAAGGTTAACCCACCCAAAATTAACAATAAATTCCACGGCGAAGATATATACTTTTGCAGCATGATTTTTTTTTCTATACTCCTTTGACACAAAACATAGACACTGCGGTTCGCGCGCAACATTCACGCGCGAAAAAAGCTAACTGACCTTCTATTGAGCGCTTCAAAGTGTTGCTCGAACGATTTAACCACTTTTTTAATTATTGTGAAATAGGGACTACTACAAACTTAATCTTTAGACTCTATAGAAAAAATAATTATGTTTCCTGATTGGTCGATTTTAGTAAAGCTGTATTCTGGTTGGTTAATACCCAATACCAAATATTTTTTTAAGAGTTAAATTAGTGTTCTATGATTGGTGGATTTAATAGGTGAAGTATTTTGATTGGTCAAATTCAAATATTTTGTAAATCATAAATATGTATTCATATTTTCCCTAGGGGTTAAATGTACTACTTTAGCCCCGCTTGACAAGTCTAATATGACACACTTTTCGAGCATGAGAAGTGAAAAGAATATTATTTGCTTGCAGGTCCTCTCGTCGAGATTCTGAATGGAACGTCAGCTATAGCCCTTAAATCTATAGCCTCCAAGTTGGTCTCGTACAAAGAATTAGGTACATGGTTTACTGTGATAATTACAATTTCTTTCTCTACAACAATTAATTCCTGCCTCACAACCACATAAAAACAGATACACGGCGGAATACCGCTGGAAGCAAAGGCACGGCTCGTCACTCGTACCTCTAGTAAGTTTTTTTTAAACAAAACACAAACGAACGCGATTGCGTTTACTCTCAATACATATGTCAAAAAATAGTTAAAACCAAAGGCCACCAGAGGCGCTGTTCGCGTTGCCATTCAAATTGAAACTAAACACAAACGCAGTCGTTTGTTTTTTGTTTCGAACAAACATAGAGATACCGATGGAGTCGGCAGCTCGACACAACTCAGAAAATAGCCACAGCAACTCCAAGATTTACTCATATTGAAAAAAGAATGACGTGGGAGACCAAAGAACACAAAATTACGGTTACATCACGTATTTATTTACATATGCGGTTCTCACCAATGGACGGCGGAGTATTTCATGGCGAATGTTTTATACATAAGTAATTGATTGAGATTTTATGTGAATTGGCTGAACTATGACTATAAAAATAAATACATATACCTTTCCCCTTTTTCACCACCTCACCAAACCGTTTTCTATTCCCTCAATCTCAATTTTATTTCCTCAGAAACCGAATTCCTTGCGCACGAGTCGCGGGCAGAAGCTAGTATAAGTAGGTGAAAAAAAACTCAGTGGGAAATGGGTAGCATGTGCTAGAGCACTGAGTAGACAGCGAGGCATGTAGGTTCATTATAATATCAAATCATGGTTGCAGGGAAAGTGTTCTCCCTATTCGGGGTGGCTGAAACGCTGATGCCGCTTCTATTCGCCCCGCTCTACTCCAGGGTGTACATCCTCACTCTCCACGTGCTGCCAGGAGCCTTTATGCTGCTCAGCGCCGCCGCCACCATCCCCGCGCTGGGAATATTTGGGTATATATTCACACACGTCGTTTGTTGTGGGCCTGCTATGCCGCCTTGACCAGTATTGATCTATTGTAGCAGTACATTACTGCAGACGCCGCTAAAGAAGGAATGCCGGATGAGTAGGTATAAACGGCCGTAGGGAGGCCGGATAGTGATACGAAGCCGGCAAGCCCTTTACACGGCCAGGCGTGTATAATGCTTCAATGAAATAAAATACATTCTCAAAAAACTAATTTAGTATAAGCGGTAACCGAAAACAAAAATATACAGTCAAAAAGTTAATATTTAATTTTCCCTCCAATCCCTCCATTTTTTTTTTACGGAAGTCGTCCGTATTTCGCGCGTGTCGTGTTCGAATAGACCCTAATAGAACCATTATACACAACCTGATAATAAGAATCTTAATTTCCATAAGCGATACCGTACCCACATGGTTAATTTTATGTTTGTTAAAGCCGGGATGACGAAAACTAATATGGTTTTTTAAGTTTTATGAATATGGTAAGGTAAACGTCCCAGTGCTTGACTCTAACCCAATACTTGGCACTTTCAATCTTATTTCATAAGGTATTAATAACGCTGAACGATAGGTGTCAACTATTGGGTATCAAGGTGTAAACATGTTAATGAGGTACCTCATTGGATTATTTTTTTTCAGTTGGTTCTATAATCAGCACAAAAAAGACTCGCAAAACAAGAGGCTAGAATGCCCCGTGACACCGCCTGCGTCGGTCGACACTCCTACTACTACTCCTACAGTTCCCGCGTAAAACATTTTAAGTTTTATATCTTAGGTTTGACACTCACAAAGATTTTATGTAAATATGATGGGTATCATTTACGTAGCCGAGACCCTTGTCACATCATATTTGAATCTTTGCAAGTGTCGACTAAAGAGTCACAATAAATATAATATTGAAAGAATATACTCCAATTGATGAGATTTGTTTTATATAGCGATTCAAAAAACCTAGTGTTTATTTTATTGTTATTACCAAATCCATGTTTCGTAATTTACTTCACTTATGACCCATTCCTCCACTGCTAAGTACAGTCATATATGTGCTGCTTAGTACAAACCTAGGCATCTCTTCAGTAGCATAGCAGTCACAATTCCAGGGTGACACCCAGGATCGAGGGTGCACCCGGCGCGTTAGCCGGGGGGGCATCGCGGTAGAATGACAGGAACCCGACGATACTCCCCTATACGGCAGCGAGGATTAATGCCGCAGAGGTCTTAGTAAGTATTCCCTTCCCATATGGAAGATGAGTCCCACATACCCCCCTCCGTCGGTCTTCCCCGGGCCTGGGGGGATGCGTAATCCATCGACAAGAGACCACCCGCCACCTTCAATATGAAGCACGAGCCACGAGCACACAAGTATGCAACTGTCTGACACCCAAACGTTTTCCGGCCCGGACGCCACCGCCACTTTTTCTAGCTACGTCACTGATTCTCCTATGGGTAAGAGGTTTGTTCCATCGAAGAAAAGATTTAAAATTAAAGCCGTGCAACTAGAAATATCGCGTTCTTTGAAACGCTTCTCTGCACAGACGAGGAAACAATAAGGATTGATTTTTAAATATATGATTCTTGACTGTATGACTGACAATAGCCGAAACATGATTGCTTAAAATATTCTCAATAGAAAAAAATCCAAAGTTGAGTCTTCATTTTCCTTTTTTCATTAACATTATTAAACGGCGCAATTAAGTTAAATTGATGGTATTTTACCTTATCTAAACTCTGTCAAGAGGAAATTTAATAAAACTGCACACAGTCAGAAATTTCTCGAGATTTGTCTATATAGAGTGTTGCATACCGTTTTGTTGTGCGCGAAAGCGGGTCTCTTACACGGAGCGCGTGGCTGACCGAATCGAGACCTCGCCTCAAGTTTACTATTCAAAACAATCGGGATCCTCAAATCAAATCAGTGCCTATGTGTAATAATTTTGAAGAAACAGCCTGGGCGGCGCTAATCTACATAAATCCCTTCAGAGGCCACGTGAACGAAGGCGCTACTAGATTCCTATAAGTAGCCACTCAGATTAACTGCCTCAACAAAGGTTAGTTCGGCCTAAGTTTACCGAAAGCTAAGGCGTAGTTCCCTCCTGTGGCTACTTTGAGAAATAATATTTTTGACAGTTGAAATTCAAATGGGTCTAATATCGTGTTTTACAGTGTTAAATACAGTGGACAATAAGTATCAACATGCACCGGTTTTGGGTTTTGAAATAGTAACCTTTTTTTTTTATTCAACGCCGGTGGCAAACAAGCTTACGGTCCACCTGATGGTAAGCGGCCACCGCAGCCTATAGACGCCCGCAACTTCAAAGGAGTCACGTACGCGTTGCCGACCCTTTATATGATTTGAGGATGCACTGTGTTGACAGCAGAAGGGACAGTGCATCCTCGGGAGCTCTGGCAACCTTGCTCACCGCCAGGAACACAACACTACACCTAATTAAGTTACGATAATAATAGTGATAGTGACTAAGCGACACTAAAGCTGCCTTTCCACCACTTTCCACTGAGACGGAGCGGAGCAGAGACATGCAAAATTGGTCAAATTTCGCAAGCGCTTCGCTCCTCTTCGCTTTGATTTAATCAATTAATTTGATTGGTCACTTGTGGAAAGGCAGCCAAAGGGTGGGTTGCACCAAACAGTCTGTAGGTGCACATAAGCGGTGTTCGTTAGAATCTGATTGTATGGAAAGTTTGACAAGTTTTTTATGGGATGACATCATGACAGTTGGCGCCACCTTGAACTGGAAGTTGATGCAACCCATCCTAAAGAAGGCTAACTAAACAGATTGCTTATCAGTATCGGTACAAATACCTAATAATATATGTAATTTATCTAGCATGTAGGTACTTACATGCTTTGTGTTTTTTAATGTATTCAATATTGTTTCTAGCATAAGCTGATCTTTGTGGGAGAAGAAATAAACGTCCGAACTTAGATTTTTCGAACATAGGACAACATCGGTATTTGATGCCATTATGCATACTACCTAATCCTATCTTCAAGCTTGTCAGTCAGTCCTCAATGTAATCAAGTATCTCATATTAATTACATTATCCCGACACTTATACCCTAATTTAATTATGAATAGCAATAGACTGCGCTTTCTAGGAGCAATGGCCAAGCCTATACCGCCACACGCACCCCTCACGATAAATAATATCCCATTACAACAGAAATCTCATGAAAAATACCTCGGACTACACATTGATTCACAATTAACTTGGAACACCCATATCGATTACATAAAAACTAGAATGGCAACACTTCGCGGCTCTCTTCGTAATCTTACTAAATGTATTCCAAAACAACTACGTCTAACTTTATATAACGCTCTTGTAAAACCGCATCTTTTGTATCTTGTCGAACTTTGGGGAAGTGCTGTTAAAACAAAAATAAACGAATTACAGGTTTTGCAGAATAAAATTATCAAAATGCTATTTAACTATCATTATCTAACACCAACTAACCAGATTTACTCGGAAACGAAATTGATGAACATCAAACAGCTATACATATACAATACTTGTATTTTTATTAGAAAAACAATAAATAAGGACATTCACACAAACTTGCTATTTACCAAACGAAAAAATATTCCAAACATCTGCATTCGTAATCGCCGTGCTAGCTTCCTTGCTTTGCCCAAAATACGTACTAATTATGGTAAAAAAACTGTTACGTTTGAAGGTGCGCTGCTGTACAATAAAATACCGGCTGAAATTAAAAATGTGAACTCATTCAACGCATTCAAAAAGGCACTCGCTGAATATATCCTAGCAAACCATTAAATTTGGCATTTCCGAGTTATAATCAGTAAATAAATAAATTTATGAGCTGAATGGGTGAATAAGCTTGTCTATAATTAGTACACTATCTACCTCTATTGTTTCCATGTTTTGCATGACTTAATTCCTGTTGTTACTATTATGTCTTAATTTTTATTTTTTATTTTTTTATTACTTTATATTACTGTATGTGTTGTCTACCTTAAATATGATTTTGCATTCTTGCGGTGACCACAACCAAATCGATTACATGTATTTGTCTATAACCATGTTCTCATGGAAGTGATTGTAGATCTTATATGAGAATAAATGTCTTTAAACCTAATGGCCAAACATAGTTATAGCCACAAACATCGAATTCCAAGTTCGGACATCTTCGTCTCTGTCGAACTTTGATATTCGATTTTCGTCTTAGCGCTGCAGAAACACAATTATCATACTAATCGAAATCATTGCCTGCTTTCAGTGATAGCCAATCCAAATTGTATTCCATCTCCTAAGAACCTCGAGGTCCATTATGGCGCCTAATCTCAAGATTTGGTGTAGGCACTGGTTTTACGAAAAGCGCCATCAAACTTTCCAACCCAGGGAACTAGAACTTATGGTATTAGACTAGATTCGTCACGATGCCTTCCTTCGCCGAAAAGCCAATATAAAGTTTGTCTTGCGTATATTATCATAAAAATAAATATACACTATGTTACAATCGTATCCAGAACACCAAGCTGTGCTTCAAGACCCAAAATAGTCGACGTTGCTCGGAAAGCGGCTAAGTTGAAGTAGGAGTGGGCTGGTCATGTCTGCCGCATGCCAAATGAGCTTTGGGCCAAGATCACCACTGACTGGTAGCCCAACAGTACAAGTACCTCGGCCTTGCAGAAGACCACAGCCATAATAACATTATCTACTATACAAGTATGTAGTGTTGTGTTCCTGGAGGTGACCAAGGTTGCCAGAGCTTCCGAGGATGCTCTGTGTTGAGAGTGAGGGACCTAAATTTGTCCCTTCTGTTGTCAACACAGTGCATCCTCAAATTTTATAAAGGGTCGGCAACGCGTACGTGACTCCTTTGGAGTTGCGGGCACCCAATAATAATTATATAATGTTACAATACCAGAAAACAATATAATCATAATCTGCAGGACACCAGGTGGGCTAGCACAACTTGCTGCCAAGTCCTATCTCGCGCGACTCAGCGATTCCTGTCTCACTGGAGCTGTGCGAATAAGAAAGAGGAGGGTAGATTTTTCTCTACTCGCGTCGCGTCGCAGCGGCAGTTGTGCTAGCCCCGCAGTAAAGAGTAACATAGGTAGGTACGGGAGAACCGTTTATATTTTTAGCGCCTATGTGCATTGTACAGTCGACGGCAAAAATATGTTTACACTTTTGCACCTTATTCCATTGTAATAAGGCGAGAAATTTAAACGCGTTTTTTAAACTTGCTGTCGACGCGTTCCCCTACTACTGTAAACATGGCAGTAGAAGAACGCGCGTTGATGGCGCATTTAAAAAAACGCGTAATGCATACGCCCCCATTGGGTAGGGGTTTTTTCTACTTTTTGTGTGATCGGGGTCGGGATCAATTTTCAAGTCAATTTTTGGAAATTTTTAAAAACAATTTTTATTTCAAAGATTTTGTAAGTTTCTGCTTCCGAATTTCGGTTTGTTGTCCTCTACAGGTCGGGTCGCATTTTTCAACCGCTTCTCGTGAAATTTTGTTAGCAGGTTCGATATTCATAATTGATCTTTTTTTAAATGTCCGATTTTGGAAACGATAATAAAACTCATTCACGAGGTCTACAGCTCACAGAGCCACGAGTGTATAATTGTTGATTATTGTTTAATTGTTATTCTGTTTCTGATATCGTTTAATTTCTGACATTACCTTATTTATTTATTTAAATTTAATTTGCAACTTACAGTTAGTACCATAGCGTCACAAAATTAATACTATATAATTTCCTTCTTTATCGTTCTCTTACATTCGTCTCTCAATTTTGCCACCCCAGAAGTGAATGGATCGCATTGCTGTCGCTCACTTAGCATGAACTGGCATGGAGTTGAGCATGGGAAGTGCATGCCAAAGCGGTTAGTCACGTTAGATTATTTATTATTTTATTATTGTGACATTGTATTGATATTTGATCATATTTGGAGTTGTTCGTTTATATTGTTTTTATTATTATTATTTTAAATGTAACTACTGACATTACCCAAGATATCGTGTTGGACGTGTGTATAACACTTTAGGTAATTGAATGTATTACGGCCTTTACATTGTATTGTCTACGGGTGAAAGTATATAAATAGACAAACGTCAAAATAAAAAACAGTTCGTTAAAATATTAATTTTATTACTGTATTAGATAATAGTATTATAGTAGTTCAGTAGCGACGAATAAAATAGGATGAACATAAGTATCAAAAATGATAATACATAGAAATAAAACAAACGTCATTCACGAATCAGGTTGTGTTGTCATATAAAAAGTTCCATATAAAACTCATTCTCATAATTCATTTGCCAGACTTCTATCGGGGAACGTTCGACAACTAATTATTTTTTATCAAAATCTATTAACGTTATTCAGCAACGATAACAGGGACTGTAATTTAAAAGACATTACCGGCGAAGATGGCGAATTGGTGATGAGAAGTGTGCGTTAATTAAGTCTGAGACAATCGCACGCGGAGTAATTGCTTGTTTACGTGCCCCTGTTACACAGTCAGCTATGCTATTTAAATACACATCCACTAATACTATAAACGCGAAAGTAACTGCCTAAGTCGGCAGACTTAGGCAGTTACTACAGGCATGTTACCTCTTCACGATTAAACCACTGAACCGATTGAGATTATAGGTATGGCGACAATTTGACACCCTGGGATGGATATGGGACAGTTTTTAAGAAATGAAAAAGTGAAAGATTAGAGTTTGTATAGAATCACGAGATAAACGAGCTACGCGCGAACGAATTCGCGAGCAAAAGCTAGTTCAATATAATGTTATATTAGTTGAAATTGTAAACTTTATCAGCCGAGTGAAACGAAGGTATCTGCTTTAGCTTCAACAAAAATGCATTCGTAGCTACGGATTTCAGGTTCTCGTGAAATTTTGTGAGACCTTTTCGATATTTATATAGATTTTATGTCTAGTCAGTTTTTGTATATTTTGAAAATCTTTTTTTGTCTCAATGATTTCGTATGTTTCAGTTTGTTCTCCTCTGTCGCATTTCTCAACCGATTCTCGTGAAATTTTATTAGAAGCTAAAGAAACTAAAAATAGTTAAAAATAATGTTTTAGACCACGTATTTTAACTGTATCCCCGAGGGATCAATCTAAATATAACTTACACGCATAGTTTAAGAGCAAATAGTATTTTAACAGCCTATCTATTTTCATATAATCTTTAGAGAAACTCTATAGAAACAATGATATTAATAATTAAATAACCATTGGGTTAATTGCGGTGTTCAATAAAGAATGTTTTTATTGTATTGTATCGTATTGTATATAGTTTTCATTTTTTGGTTAGTAACCCTAAATTACCTTTTTACCAGATCGCCTAAATACCCGCTGTTTAGTAGCTTTCACTGGTCAGTGGACGATTCAACCCCAAATTAGTAACTCTTCCCAAAAACTGGAAGACAAATGGCACGCGTGTAAGTGAGGAGCAGACGCCCTGATTTGCCTAAATCTAAATAACGACCGAGTTATGTGGCATTACGGATTCAGCTTGTTTTGTCGACTTGGAATTAATGCTCAAACTTTTTGAACTGCAGAACCACTGTGCTCGATGTCCGATATAGAAACGGGATGAACGGTTACGTAAAGTTAAATACAGTCGGATGAGATTAGTTAATTGTGTTTTTGCATGCAGCTCTCCGTATTCTACAAAATCTGCGATGGTCCGTGAATATGACAGCGGAGAAAGCGCTGTGCTGTGAAAATTCAATGAATGCTCAAACTTTTTAAACCACAGAACCACTGTGCACGATGTCCGATATAGAAACGAGATGATCCATCTTTATTCATTTATTTGATCCATTTGGTTCATCGACATAGAAACTAGAATTCTTGTGGAATACCCCTCGTATTCCACAAGAATTTAGACACGCGACAGCGTGTCCGGCTAAGTTCAAAAGAAAATAATTGGTGATGCAGCGGCCGTGTGTTATATGTATTACCTATACGCGAACCATTTGGAGCCACTTTTTACCCCTACGTAACTCAAAATTTATTGAACATCATCTTAAATTTAAGAGTTAGACTCTTGTCGGTGTAGCTCTCTCCATTTGACTCTATCCAGGGCCGCCTCCTTGATCTCCTTATACGACACGACTGCTAGCTTTCCTTTTATTTGTTGCATGTAGCTTAACCTCGGCCTTCCCCTTCCTCGCTTTCCTTCAATTTTGCCTTCTATGATGTTGTTTATATAATCGTCGTGTCGTATAAGATGACCAATAATTTTCCCTCTTCTATTTTCTATAATTTCCAACAGTATCCTTTTCTCCCCCACTCTCCTCAGCACTTCATCATTATTATTGAACATGAATATATGAAATTTGGTTCATTTATCCCCTTAAGGCTAACTAGAACCCCAAATTTCATGAATATAGCTTAATCGGTTATTAAGATACAATCATCTAAAATTGGAATTTGTGTCACTAATATCAAAAACTTAACCTACTTGCAGACGACCTAGCAAGATTAGCATACAGCTAGGTAATTGTGTGGTTACGAACGTGATATGAAGAAACATTGTTTTTCTACGATTTGTGATACTTTCCAAAAAACTGTTTTTATAAAAAGCCTGACCATAAATATATAAGCATTGTCAAGAGGGCGCTATTATTCTCATTTACGTATATGGCAACAGGTCAGTAATGTCAGTATAGTTAGAATAATTACATTTTGACTTGTTTACCTGTCAGTTCTGATGTTAATTTTGAATTGTTTTATAGCGAAATTGTTCCATTTCCCGAGCGTTTAGGTATTTTTTGTATTAAATAACAAAAAATACCTAAAACGATTCGTTGTCACGTTGTCATTTAACACTTAACCTAAACCACCACGGTGACACCGACAACAGTGATAACTTATTGAACCTATGATTGAATTTATTGACAATGTAAAAAATTAGTTCCAATACAATTCGGCAACACGGCGCACGGTCATATATTTCTGGTCGAGTTTTACCCCCGTATTCATAAAACTTAACAAACCTCTGCTAACTAAAAAGTTCTTTGTCCCATTCTCACAAACGTCAATGTCAAAGTGACAGATAAAGACAAACGAACTTCAGCGGCTAGTTAACTAATATAAGTTTGACAGACGTTTATGAATAAGGGGGTTACACACTAAGCGCCTAAAATGAATTTTAGTTTCGAAATCAACTAAGAGATAGAGCTAGCATTATATCGTTTTATCGTTTTATTATGTGTTCCTTCTGCTGTCAACACAGTGCATCCTCAAATCTTATAAAGAGTCGGCAACGCGCACGTGACTCCTTTGGAGTTGCGGCGTCTATAGGCTGCGGTGACCGCTTACCATCAGGTGGACCGTACGCTTGTTTGCCACCGGCGTTGTATAAAAAACAGTCCTATTGTTATTTGAACCGCATAGTATAGTATAGTATAGTCAGAGCTAAATTTCGGTACATAATGTAATGATAACCCATGACAACATAAATGTGAAATGAGACCCAAGTTCAATATTATATATATTCTTCGTTGTTGACTTCGCTGACAAACTAATTGAGATCTATTAACTAACTAGCCAAGTCAAATCCTGACCGTAAATTAATTCCCAAGCGAAATAAATTTCAGGTGTTTCTACACAGAACTTGGCAGCGGCACCAGCATAGATCTCAATTCTTATGTCGGCGAATTCAACAACGACGCATATTCTTAATATTGAACATGTTCTCATTTCACATTTATGTTTTTGATGGAATGTCGCTTAAGCGAAGCTTTTCTCTTACTACTTCTGAAAAAGCTAGGAAGCTGATTTTTGGTCTGACCATTATTATTTCAAGTCTTGACTTAAACTCAATATAAGTATTCTCGAGTTGTATTCATTTTACAAGGGTAGCTGCCATACAAGCATTCTCGTAGAATGCCTTTGAACCACATTGCACGATTTATCGATATGGAAACGAAATGGATCAAATTGGTCAGCGCCTTTAATGATATAAGTAGTATAGAAACAGAATGGACCATTTTTTTTCACACGGTAAATTTTTTTTTATGTTATAGTGGGCAAACGAGCAAACGGATCGCCTGATGGTAAGCAATTACCGTCGCCCATAAACACCTGCAACACCAAAGGAATCGCAAGTGCGTTGCCGGCCTTTCAGAAGGGAATACGCTCTTTTCTTGAAGGTTTGAAGGTCATATCGGTCCGGGGTCTGGTTGAAAATAATCTGAAACAACAAAAAAACTGCAGTTACGTTATTTGCATTCTTTCTGTACCTATTTTGAAAGCTTTTCGTAGCGCTACGCAATTTCCTCTACATACAAGAAAATGTATGTTATCACCTACGCATCGACGAGCAGAGAACTCCTAAGGGGAGTTCTTGGTAATGAAAGTATTAAAAATTAGAGAGGTTCAAATCAAAGCAAGGTCACATTCATTGTTCATGAAAATGAAGAAAACTATGTTTTTAAAGGGAAAACCGCAAGTGAAATTAAAGCTACGCTAGTCATCTCCTTCATTTACCTACCATTATTCACACTCGGGTAGGGTAGTTAAGCAGACAAAATTACGAAAACACCGCGGAAAAAAATCCCGGCCACAAAGACACACGTTGTCAGCTATCCTAGAGGTGTAAGTTTTTTAGGATATCTTTCAAAAAGAAGGAATATAACGGCAAATATTATGAAAACCTGTAACAAAAACTAAAAGACGTAGTTAAGCTAGAAAAACCTCACACTACTCTATAGAAAAATGTTCCACCATGATACGTTCTTATACGGCTAAGTTGCGACGGCAAAGGGGGTTGGTCAGCAAAACGAGAGCTCACCACTTCCACTGCTCCGTTCTCTTTTGATTCTAGGCTTGAGGCTGACGCAAGTCCGCCTCCACTCTGTTTCTTCGGCGATCCTGTAACTCTCTTACTCTCTTGACGGCTCTTCCACCCTCGGGAAACGACCGAACAAATGCCCTAACAGGTCAAAGGCACAACAGCCAAGTAACTTCATCAAGTGATCCCAGAAACACAAGTTATCGTGCCGGTATGTAATCTAAGTTCGAGCAGTAGAGGCCGCTACAATGTATTTTGTGTCAAAAACTTTATTTGGCGCGGCTCCAACGCTCCGTATTATCCGTTCCGCTGAATTTGAGGTCCGGGTGTTGCTGTTGCCGATGGGTGCTCGCTTTAATGCGTCTGGTGGCTTGCGCATTTGGGTTTAATATTAAACAAAAAATATATTTGAAACCAACCCTATCTCAATGTAGCGTCGCGCTGTTAAATCTCGCAAAGTATGGAAGACCTACTAACCCACGATAAATTGTGCAAG
This sequence comes from Epiblema foenella, assembly GCA_963556455.1. Lineage (NCBI taxonomy): Eukaryota > Metazoa > Arthropoda > Insecta > Lepidoptera > Tortricidae > Epiblema > Epiblema foenella. The sequence goes on from OY747105.1 coordinate 6,138,181, forward strand.
CTATAATGCTTAACATGAGCATTTGACAGCCAAATCATGACAACAGACAAAGTGACCTATTATTGAGTCTCTCAAGGTGCCTCACGTTGCACATAACCACCTGTAATCGCAAGCGGTGTTCGTTAAAATCTGATCGTATGGAAAGTAAGACACTTCTCAGCTACCCTTAGAGTATTCCAGTGTTCAAAACTACCCGCATGGTCGTGTCGGAGGTTTCCCCTGTTCTCCCGGCTACTCTCCAACCGCGCACTCATATCCCTTTATCGCGTCGGTCGATAAAGCCATAGTCAGGTTAAAAAAAAATCTTACACGATTCATTATATAATTATATTGACCGTGATGCTGATGTATCCAATTATGATAAAAAGATAATATTGAAGCTCACCCCATGTTTTTATCACATAATTACCGCGACCATTAATATGCCTTGTGTATACGAGTATTTTTCTACGTCATTCATCAGTTTTCATTAACCATTTGCAGTATTCCAAGTAAACGTGCCATTATTTTTACACATTCACGGCCTGGCATTCACAACGTTTACCGGCAATTCGCCTGTAAACCAGTATAAGTTTGAGCTCAATTTGTATATGCTTACATGGATGGAATTCAAAAATCATTCTAGGTAGACCGACTGTCTTAATGAGTCCTCGCTTGTGACGGGATGGGGTAAGAGGGGGGACGTCAAAGGGTAGCGGACGGGTAGCGGGCGGCGGGACCCTGCCTCCCACTACCCTTCCGCGCGGTCTCAGTTAAGCGGTCGACCTATGTTTCTAGCATACACCTGCCATCCGGTACAATTTATGTACTAATCTTAGGCCGGGTTTTATAAAGACCCGTTAGACCAAATATCAGATCAAATTTCAGTAACTCAGTACATTTTTTGACATAACAAACCGACATAAGGTCTAACGGATCTTTATAAAACCGAGCCCTACAATATCAAAAGTGACATAAATTATACTAACAGATGTCCGTCCCCGTACCTTAACCTTTTCGATATCAGCGACGGATATTTGTGTCGTGCGATAGCAATCTACATGCTTTTCTATTAGGTCTACTTTACGTTTATCGCGTTTGACATTCCGATATCATAGCGTGTGAGTGACAGCTTGTGTATTTGACATGGAGTTGAAAAGGTCAAAAAGTATTACAACCACGCATTCTGAATTATGAAATACATAGATGTACATTTAGCACCTAACCTAACTGCTGATATGACGGCTCGACGCGACGACATGCAGAGTGCAAGTGAGACAAGAGTCGCTTATCGACGCGACTTCGCAACATTAGCCTCCCAAGAACTAGCGAGTTGACGTTGTGAATCGCATGACAGAACTAGGACGTAAACTGGTAGTAAATGTATCCGAGTGCACGTTACTGCGAATCGTAAAATACCGGTAATTAATCCCCTCGTTAGCGACGTTTACGGTTTTTTGCCGAAACGAAAGTAGATGAAACTGTCTAGCTGAGCGACATCTATTTAGGAGCCTAATTGCTTAAACTAACAGACTGAAGGTTTCTTAAAACTAGTAAGTCGAAACGAAAGTAACTCTGTCTTTCTGTTACCTCTTCAACGCGTAAACCGTAAAAGGATTTAAATTAAATTTAGCTTGAAGATAGTTTGTATGCCGAGGCACGACATAGGACAGTTTTTATCACGGAAATCCCCTAAATTATTGAATGGCAAATAATTCTGTATAAAATAATTCTATAATGATTTGTTACCAATGTTACAAGCAGAAGTCTCTTTCGAATGAAAGGGGTTGAAAAGAGACTCCCACTATTAATCACAATTCATTATGCTATAGGCCCCTTGGTAAAAGCCCGCTACGATGGGATAGGGAGCTACGATGCTACAGACAGACACACAATATACACAGATTCACATGTTAAACTTACAATACCCCACTATTGCGTTGCGCGTCGGGGGTCAAAAGTATAATCTACTGCCCACTACGTTTGAACAGTGAGTTACTTTTCTCTTTGATGGGTGCTGCACCTGAGGGGCTACCGTGAACAGAAAACGAATGAAGTTCGAATATCTCCTTCTCTGTCGCACGGATTAGCAAGTGCGACAGAGAGGGAGATATTCGAACTTCGTTCGTTTTCGTTTCCCGGTAGCCCCTCAGGTGTGGGCAGACCGGTTGCGATAACGCGTGTGGACTCGTAGATCGAGTAACCAGGGATTTTTCATTAAATAGAAACAGCAACTACGCGACAAACTTTATTCACTAAAGATGCACGTAAAACACATTACAGCTACATTGCTTACTGGCTTATATCATTGTATTGTCATAACTAAAACTTTACATAGTTAAATTGTTAAAATATAAAGTTAGTATCGTGAGATTTGAGGTTAGGTACGTGCTTACGGCATTGTAGCTTGACAGAAGAAGAAGGAAATGCACAAAACCATAGACATACATGCATTTGCATACATAGATAATATAGGTAGTTTGTAGAGGTTACCCACATTCCAACGCCCTTACTACTCCAACTGAATTTCCTAAACTATTACAAATTATTAACATTCAGCTGGCATTCTAACAAGTCCGTATAATGAGTATTGGCACAAAGACACAAAGCAATGGCACGATCTGCCCGAAAGGTATAATTTAACGCTCCCGTTGACACAAAATGCACGTTTCCACATGGGTGTTGACGTCGACATGTTAGTTTATACAGGGTGAAATCGGGCACGTAATTGATCAGAAGTTAATTTTTCCGACTCTACAAATGATCGCCTTTTTAATGCAATAGGTAGTTGTTACCCCGCATAATACAAGTTTAATTTCACCAAATTTTACCAGAGTAATACCTAATAATCGAAAACTTAAATCATGGTCACTTTATCACTTTTCACACACGTCGTATGAGGGATAACAAAATGTCGTGTGCGTAGGGTGACCAACTTATATGTTTTTTTCTGTTAATAATTTAAAGAATAATAAGTCAATATTGTGAGTATTGGCTTATTATTTGCTCTCATGACTTGTAAATGTTCTTATTTTTACCAATAAATAATCTGAATTTGAATCTGAAAGTAGAAACTTTGCTATCGTCTTTATTCAGTTTGTCTTTCAGTGCTTCATCATGTTTAATCCATAATGGCTAGGGTCGCCGTCATCGAAACGGATGTGAGGGACTGTAGGTATATATCACGTCTCGGATGTCACCCTGTATGTCTATATGTAGGATTTTATGTTTATGTTTAATTATATACGAGTTTCACTTTGGCGTGAAAGGGAAGCATGATGAGAGTAAAAGGGAAGGTTGAACGTGAGAGAGAAAGGGGAAAAGCATATCAGTGAAGCGATGTGATGCGTTGAAAGTGGGATGCGTGCGTAAATAAATGTGCCTTCATCATAAATGTTCATAACCTATTGTTTAATTAAGCAAACGATCTGCTTGATAGTAATGTCGTACCGCTTCCGCACCGACAAATCAAGGAGTCGCCTAACTGTGGTTAATTATTTACGACGTTTAAGTACAGCCCAGGATCTTCCCAGGACAGACATTCAAGCAGCAGGATATTTTGTGACCCATTATAAATGACAAAAAAGTACACACAGTAAGTACTAGCATTTTTAATACAGCTAGCAACAAAAGATGGCAATTTATACCAGGTTAAATGTAAACACATTCTACCACATTTTTTTTTTAGATGAATGACATTAAATAAATAAATATTTGTGGACAATCTTACACAAATCGACCTAGTCCCAAACTAAGCAAAGCTTGTAATATGGGTACTAAGTGACGATATACATACTTATATAGATAAATAGATACTTAAATACATAGAAAACATCCATGACTCAAGAACAAATATTTGTGTTCATCAGAAAAATAAATGCCCTAATCGGGATTCGAACCCGGGACCTCCAAAAAAAGGACAAAATAAAACGACAAAGTACGAGTGAAATAAAGAAAGAAACATTTATTCACAGAGACAGAATGAATACACATATAAATGACAAGAAAAAATACACACAAACCACATAACATTTGTGTCCCCGCGGTAGCGAAACGGACACTGGCCCAGCATTATGCTGAGGTTTCATTGACCTACCCACCTACAGCTTCTCTTTGCCTACAGCGCTGATTTTCAGCCAGCACCGTCGGTAACTCACGCCAAAAAATATGCCAAATGGTGAAAATCCTATTCAAATATTTCAAAAAATCGAAGCTACAACTGTTTTTACGTTGCTGATTAGAAAGAGAAAGCGCTACAGTTCATTGACCACGAGCGCCATAGTAAATGACGATCGTTCCTGTACAAAGGTGTGTTTTGCGGAAAAGGGGCAGAATATGATGCTCCCTCTTATAACTTTGAAGACGTATAATTATGTAATTATTTATTGTTTTGAGTTACTTTTTCATTAAGAATTTGATCCTTTTTCAAGAAAATTCCAACTCAATAAGAGAACAACGGTTGGAACTCACTATTTGCGACATGTTTCGGACTACAATTGGAGCCCTTCATCAGGTTGAGTGTTATCAAGGCGACCGACCGCGCAACACTGCCCTCCGACGCGCGCGAAGCTCGCTGGCGGAGGCGGGCGGGGGCGGGAAGGGGCGGCGCAGTCCTGTGTTAGAGTTGACTGCTCCAACAAATTGTCCAAGTCGACCGACGGCAGGCACACCGAACTAACTATGTCCACACGTTCATTTTCTTATTTGATGTCAACATCCCTATTGCAAAAAAAAATATAAATAAAATAAAAATAACTGCAATAGTGAAAACAAGTCGTAGTTATATAAATAATATACATTAATAAATCAAAAAAATACTTACTACTTACATACAGCATCGGGAGTACAAAAACAAAAAAGCTAAAAATTAGAAATAGATTAATACGGTTGGTATATTTTTGCTGCTAATAGTGCTGAATTAGGATTGGGATTTATGGAGCGTACCTAAGAGAGTACCTGTTTATCTAAATATATTATCTTTCTCTTAAAATCTTATCTTATTATCCATTTTGAGTCTAAAACCTAGCAAAAATAGCCACTTACCTAACATTCTAGAGTACATTACAGTAGAGAACGCATTAGGTGCAAGTGGTTAACAATTTGAACACAACAAAAGTATAATACCCAAGTATTTTAACTTGTAACTGACTGCCCATAAATATCAGTGTAATTCAGTGTTCATGTAAGTACGTAAATATGTATTTGAAATCTTCGTTTATTTGATCACCTGATGTTAAATATCATTTCATCCAGCCAGGAGACCACAGATTGCAACCCAAAGAGTCTGGAAATTCCTTGAGGCAACGGGTATATGTTAGCAAAGAATTTTAAGTGCGGCCACAGTAGATCAATATATGATCGATACGGCATAGAAGACCCACAACAAACCAACAGTAACTATATTCTTCAAGCTACAGTTCCCAATTTTCATGAGCGTATATACGTGGTGCCTACAAGCACTGAACATCATATCCTAAAATTAATGCAGTCATCGAAAGCACTATCCTAAAATTTATGCGACTATCGAGAAACATAATTTCTAGTCAAGATCATGAGTGCTACTGATTTCAATGATAATGGGTCCCCGATTTCCCGTTTGTTTTTCAGGCTTCCACCGCTGTTTCACGTTTAGACCATTCAAAGTTAACCACAAAGATTCCGAAGATAGAAAAGAAGCCGCAAATACTTGTAGTTGAAATACTGGTTTCACGCCTTTACCGTGACTTCGCCAACTAAGTACGGTATTAACTATTAAGTAAATAAGAATGCATTAGTTGAGTTCTCATGAAAGCGTTTGGAAGTTAAGCAAAAGAGTTCACTAAAAGCATTATTAAATTATATGGTTATGTGACATAGCAAGGCTTTAATAGTACATTACTGCAGGCGCCGCGAAATAGAGGAGTACCGGCCGCGTAGATATGGATGGCCGAGAGTTAACGAGGCCATCTAGAGATACGAGGCCAACAATCCCTGTTCGCACCGAGGCTTGTATAATGCTTTGACGAAAAAATATATTTAATGATTTATTATGTTAAATGAAACTGAATATGTATTCTTTCTGTGAAGCAAACAAAAATCATGCTCTATGAAATGTTTGACGTTTATGCAGTGACGTGACTTCAAGCCCGTGAGCGTTTAATGTGAAATGTCGGAATTAAATTAGAATTTAAAAAATGAATTCTTTGTGCGTATTTTAAATCTTTACAACAGACTAGATCAACGACTTTCGATCGACGACGAGTTCTCTGTTAGGTATCCCCTGCCCTAACCAATATTATAGCTGTACGAAGCACTCACATGAACTCCAATACAAACTACCGTACTTTACCTACCTTTACCTATTTATTGATCGACCAATTACCGACATATTTATCTTTTAAACTCCCATACGTGCTCTAAGAACATCTTGCAACGTACCTGGGTCTGAAGGTCAATCTCAGACACACATTTTGTATACCAATTTGATTTGAATTTTTCTCGCATGTTCCAAGCTTTCCATTTAATCAGTTTTTATCAAATACAGCTTAAAATCACAAACGGTTTAGTGCAACCCATCCTAAGTGTCAGAATGGAGGGGCAAAACACATTATCAGCCTCAGATATACGTCCTACTTGCTAGGAATCACAAAACCGCCCGAATTTCAGATAACCGGTATTACGGTTTTTACACTACAGTAAAACCGGTTTTCCGGTATTTCCGGTGATTTCAATTTTGTGTATATTTTGTGAAATAAGTTTATTTAATATTGGGTTTCAAGAATTTATCCTTTACTATTCAGACTTCCCGATCCAGGAATCGAATACCGGTATTTTCTCCATAGAAAAATACGGTATTATAACGGTCACCGGTTCATTATTTCGTTTTTAATGGGACAATCTAATAATACGACGTTGTTACCTAAATACATGATTCAGCCCTACGTAAAGAGCAAAAAGTAATCCAAAATATTGGGCTAATACGGGGTTTTTTAAAAATACCGGTATCGGTCTCTGTCCCGATCTCCCTTAAAATAAAAGAAATTATAATTATAAAGCAAAAGAAATATAATTACCGTCTTTGAACTAACTAAAAGTTCATACATATATACTAAATTATAAGAGAACAAAATGTCTAACAATGTTATCTTACTCTTAAAAGTAGTAGATAGATATGGCAGAATATTTACCCTATACTTTAGGTTTACAGTTATTGTATAAAAAGGTAAAAACTAAAACTCGCAAATACCGGTTTTATAAGTCTTAAACCCGATTTTTTCAGTTGGTGGTAAACCCGGTTTTCCCGATTTTGAGTTTGGTGATACCGGTTTTGTGAGTTCTACCTACTGCTAGTACAGGCCTTACCATAGCCGGAACGTGGGTAGCCCCTGTCCGTCAAGCGTCTTTGAATTTACATATTCGCAGATGAATACAAACCTGTATTCATCATCCTCGCAAAATTTTGCTTCACCGTGAATTCGTAAATAAATATCAAAGGATACATACGTTTTGGTTAACTCACCGGTTCGGGCCGGGATTCGAACCTATGGCCGCTGGTCAACAGCCGCTTGAACCACAAAATCACCATAGCTGCGCGCAAACACATTGAAATCAAATTGAAATTATAGACGTATGTCCTAAATTGAACCCTTTTAGTATAGCAGCAGCTGGATTGGGAATAGGATCACGACTAACGCCTGTTAATGTTTGCTATGTGTCATGTACTAATACGGTTTTAGAAGAAATAACATTTATTGAAGACGTTTATACTAAATCTAAAACTTGAGAATAGTTCCAAATAGCGATAGGCGGCTTGTAGCTTTCCAAAGCGAAAGTTTATTTTTAATTTCACAAAGTTTGTGTCACTACCGCTTGAAAATAAAATTAATACAAGAAAAGGAATAAATTGAGATTTCACTTAATTTACAGGAATTTGCATAACTTTCATTCTTAGGACTTTTTTGTAATCCTACCGGCATTAAAATTCTGAATACAGACAGCTCACTACTTGTCATTTGACCGGCCAAACTAATTACTGACGACGGTAACATTTCAGAAACTTGTATGTAATTTAACACTTAACGTTTCATTCAGTAGGTACCTAACATTACAAATGTTTCTACAGCGGAATTGTTTCACAGTTTAGGAAAATTATGAAATGTTTCAGAAATTGCCCATCACTAGTTCCAAACCAACACAGATCAAAAGAGGCGTTTTAATATGTAGACTCAAACATAATTATTATGTTTGAGTACATATGAAATTGCGATGAAGGCACACATACATACATATTTCAATATCTAAGATCAAGGTTAGCTTCGTCATGTGAGCGGCCTTCGGGTCCATTGTTTTTTTTAAACAGTTATGACTCTTTATTCGTATTAACTTTTTTTACAATATTTTGTATATGAAGTAAAATATAAAAACAAACATACAAAATATAAAAATATTACAAAAAAACCTAACCTAGGGCACCGGCAGCGAGCGGGGCCTAAGCTAGTGGTTAGGACGAAAGAGAAAGGAACCTCCTGACTATTCGTACCGTGCCCAGGAGTACCTTGTAGGAGTATCTAATCCTTGAACCAGCCATCTAGCGAGAGTCTCTTAAGGTAAAACAGTTTATTGTTAATATCTGAAAATAACGACACCCGATGTCCATGCAGGCGAGAAGTTAAGAAGAAATTTTTGAAGAAAATAGGCCAATAATAGCCAACATTTCTTAAATCAAGAAGGAAAATACAAAAGAATCAGTGAAACCCTTGTTAATGTAATGATTATTGACGTCGCTTCGTCTGGGAACCCTACAACAGTAAATAGGCAATAAAATATTTCCTTACGCTATCGCGGTAATGTGATTTTTATACTTTTTACGGGCGAATGCCGTCTGTCTCGGGTTTTTATTAAACCGCCTCAAGCAATAAACGCCACGTTTTAAAAGAAAAACACAAATAAGCTCTCCGAGATGCCTGGTTTAATTCGTGGATTTATAGAGTACTTCATAAAGTTGTTAATTGTTTGATGTACCTAATTTGGGAGAGTTTTATAGTATTATAGAGCAGTTTGTACAAAAAAAGTGTTCTTAAAATGTACTTTTATGTACAGCTAAAAAATGTGGTCTACTACTTTTCAACTCTATTTATTTTCACATTAATTTTCCTATATTTGTAATTTCGAAATTATTATTCTTTCTTAAGCTATAAATTAATATATTGACACGAAAAATGTATTCTTATAGTCAGACTTTCTTTAATTGTAAAGTAACACGTGGCATTGTGGCCTATTTGCAGAATAAATGGTTGATTTTGGTTTTGGTTTTTTTTTCTAATGGAAAACTATTTTTTTACATAAATAGACATCAAAAACAATTAAAGGAATATTTTGGACACTTCTTTGTCCCATCGGAATCAATATTAACCATAGTTCTGAGTACAACAAGCACCCCGTTTTCAGAAACAGACATGAAATGTACAAATTTTTAGAGAAATTCCGCCTTTTAAAGAAATAAAATAACAATAATAATTTAATTTAGACATCTACCCCGGCCCTGTAGATGTCTAAATTAAATTATTATTGTTAGATCCGGGGGGGTAGACAGGGTTTCTTCCAGATGGCGAATGAGAAAAAAATCAAGGAAAAGATGAATATTTAGAGGCGTCTTTTGAAGGGCGTGGAATTGATCCCTCCACCCTAATCGAGGGCTAGTCGCTTTGTAAAACAGTTTTTGATGGAAGCGTGATACGATGAGCGAGATATGAGGTCGGTTTTCAGTTCGAAACTCCAACTAGCGACACGACGAGTGGTTCAGTACATGTTCAGTACCTACTCAATTAAAAAAGTCCGCTCTATAAAAAATAGAATGGCAAATAACAGAAATCGGCATGGGGTACTTCAAGGGAATTTTATAGTATTGTTCAACAAATAAATGATTTCTGCACAATCTCGATTGCACGTAGTATGCCCTGAGCCTGTACTCCGACCTTCGTGTCCGTCCCTTTCATTCTCGTGTTATTCGCTATATGAATATGAGTTCCCCTCTGACTGATTTATTGTTCGAAATTGAGCTATCGTCAATGCTAAATATGTGTTCGATTAGTGCATAAAGTTCACTAGGTAGGAACTAGAATCGCAAGTACCACAAATCTTCGAGAATACCTATTAGCCATAAACAAATAAATACTTTGTTATTAGTAGAGTACAACATTATAAAATATTTGTATTTACAGTAAGAAGGGCATTATACCTAATTAGGTATAATTAGCAAAAACGTACAGACTGCATATTTCCTCGCTTGTAGCAATGAAAACTTTCTATTATTCACATAATTTTTGCTTCTGATACACGTAATACGTGTATTGTTGATCATTAGTTATTACTTGCTTAGTACGAAATTTTTTTTTGGCTGTATCAATTTTTTTTTTTTATTAAAAACGGGATCGCTCTTGGCCAGAATCTAGCCAGGGGGCAAAGATGGGGCCGACGATGAAGCGAGCTCACCCAAAAGGTGCCTATTCACTCGTGCCTTAAAAAGGTCTAGATTATACGAGTATGACTACTCTTCAGGACGGTTGTATTTTGGCAGTTTACAATAACTCCACTTGCAGGTGGCTCGGAGCTCCGTCAAGTGTTTCTCGCTGTAATAAACTGTTCGTAGACCCCTTGAGGAGATAAATCAGCGGCACTATAGAGCCGTGGGCCACGAAGCCAGCGGCGGAGTTGCATCAAATTTTCTTTCATAAGAATGGCAGTCTTGTCAATCGTATATGACGTAGTGGCTCTGTGAGCTGTAGACCTCCGATAAAATAGAGGCATACTATAACTTGTTTTTTTTTTCAGATTATAAATTAGGTAAACAGAGAAGCAGTGGTCGTAAACACACACAGATGATATTGGCACGAAAGATGAGAATAAGTGACAGTTAGCGACTATGACAAATTATTTTTTTAAAACCCGAACCGACTTCTTACAATTTCTACCTCTTTGGGTTTTTTATGAATGAAATGAAACGTCATTTAAATAATAATTATTGGTTTATAATTATAAATATATATAAGTAAATATAAATTAAGACATATTTTCTTATTTTTAAAATAATGTAAGTATGAAATAATGGTTTTAATATTCATTGAAAGCTACCGCGCCACACAGTGCATCCTCAAATCTTATAAAGGGTCGGCAACGCGCACGTGACTCTTTGGAGTTGCGGGCGTCTATAGGCTGCGGTGGCCGCATACTATCAGGTGGACCGTACGTTTGTTTGCCACTGGCGTTGTATAAAAAAATTGAGATAGAGAGCAAAAACCCTCATAAAAAACCTCGTAAATCATTCTCTGTCATTGTTTCTAATGCTAAAATAACGAGATATTAACGTATTCTGCCCATGGCTCAGCAATTATGAAAAACGAAACTGAAAACTGATTACCCAACCTACTCACACAATTTCACGGGAATCGAAATACATACGAAAGCAAGCCGAAACGAAGACGTTTCGCTCCCGCTTATTGCTCCGCCGTTTAAGGAGTTTGAGTTTTATCAATATCAAATTGAAATGTCACTGTGGCGACTTCCTTCAGTTTCGTGGCCACAGTTTTAACGGCGCAGTTGACAGAGGAAAATATCATAAAAACACCATTACACATAGTAGCTACAGATCCACCGCCAATGCCAATGGCCCCGACGTCAGGGTAAAAAATAACATCGGAGAAGTGAATAGAAATTATTTGACATAATGAAGTCGACGACCGGTTTAGCCTAGTGGATAGTGCACCTGCCTGTGAAGCTGACGGTCCTGGGTTCGAATCCCGGTCGGGGCAAATATTTGTGTGATGAGCATGAATATTTGTTTCTGAGTCTTGGATGTTTTCTATGTATTTAAGTATTTATATCTATTAAATATATCGTCGTCTAGTACCCATAACACAAGCCTTCTTGAGCTTACTGTGGGGCTAGTTCGATTTGTGTAAGATTGTCCTCTAATATTTAAATATTTATTTATTTTTAATGAAGTATTGAAAGAACTGAATGAAGACTATAGCAAATAAATATAGACTATTAAACATTTTGAACGTAAAATAATCATATTTCATACAACTTGATCACCCGACGTTTTTCAATCTTCATACAACGTGTGTCAAAAGTGTATTTATTGGAGGGTCGTTGCGCCGGTTCTCGTCACATTAGCGGAGTTGCCAACACTGCTGCACTGTGACGGGAAACGAATATGTTGAACTATTGTAATTTATACGACTAATATTTCTTTATACTCTAGTTTTAGCCAAGATTACGTTTTAACCACAGACATACACCGTTACGCTTAGAAAAGATGATAAATGAAAAAGTATGGTTTTTGCCGGTTTTCACGGTCACCACGTTGCCAGTTTTCATCAACATCCTAGGGAGGGGTGATTCATAGAGTCAAAAAACAGTTTTCTGGGTAAAAAACCTTAAATAAATAGGTACTCCGTACTACCTTGCGTTTGCTTCTATACATACATAAACTTACACCTGTATTCCCAAAAGGGGTAGGCAGAGCACATGAAATTTAATCCAGTGCCACATTTAGCAATTGTGTTGTTGCTAGCCCATAGCCCACAACACACTACAACCCGGTTCCGGTTCCGGTTTTTGGCTTTTGTTAGTATGAAATAAAGAAATGATCAAAATACTATTATAATCATAGTCTTTTTATAGGTGGACCCTTTCCAATTAGAACTTAGATCCCTCATTTTAGGGAAACAATGATCTTTTTTGTTAAGTAGCAGGGGTGAAGACATTTTATCACAAACCGGTGAAATTGAACGTACTACCTAGATCGTGTATCCATATTCGATATATTCACCATATTTCTCAGCCAAACACAGCTACAAAATGCTATTCCTATTTTTCTTATTTCTATATAAATTTTCTCAATTACGTAACAAGTGATATGACTTTAAAAATATAATTATAAAAACGATAAAGCGAGCTTTGCTTAAATATTCATCAGTATCCACGTGATGAGTATTGAGATCTAAGTGTATCGTCTAACAATAATCACCGTGTAACCGGCTCCAATTTGACGAACGAAATCATAAGCTCGTGACAGACGGGCGAGTTAGTACGCAGACTTAAGTGGGTGATAGATGAGCGGGTTTTAAAAACGTGATCTTAAGGTTCACGAATTTTGCTCGACTTGACATCGTCTGTCTCGATATCAAGCTAATATAAGCGAGCTATAAAGTCGTACGTTTCTTACTCGCAGCCTGTGCGCGTGACGATGAGTTAGTAACATATTTGATTTTTGCTCGTAGCCTCCTGCCTTGGCTCGTATGCCTGTCTGTCAAGCTGTGTACACCATGCCAACGAACGTCACCGAACGTTTTTCAGTGTTGGCTATCGCACGTTCGTTGGGTCTCGTTTAGGAGCGTACATATCAGACCAACGAACGCCAACGAATTGCTGTCTGGACGGATTAACAAACGCCAACGATTGTTTGTTGGCGTGTGCCGGCGAAACCCATTCGTTGGCGTTCATTGGCTTGGTGTATACGCACCTTCACTGCCGCGAGCCGCCGTTTCATTTTCGCACTCTGTGGAATTTCATGTTCGTATTTATTTTGGTTGAGAAAGACCTTAACCTTATAATTATGAGTGATTTTCCAATTTATTCGCATTGGGTGAGCAAGATTTTACATGTGTCAGCGACGTCGAACCGGGAGTTTTAAGTTCGCGAGTCTTTTTAAATTCATACGTCTGTCTCGACATTTATGTACTAAGGCGAGCTTATCCCGATAAGGGATTTCTTCCAGCTAACTTTTGAGCAATTTAGTGACGATGTAGGTACAAACGAATACAATATTATGTCATTAACATCCAGTTAACATAACAATATCAATAGTGTATATAAATAAAATCCTATATATATATATATATATATATATATATATATGTATTAGTGGTGCAATAAAGAATATTATTATTATTATTATAGACTTCGGGATCCTTTATCATTTGCGGTCCATAATCTAGCTTGCAAAATCATTTCACCTCAATAATGATATAACCACAAACAAAACTTTGCGAAAACAAGTTCATTAATCAAACGTAATTTCCATCTACATATTGATTTTGGACGCCCGGCCAGACATCGAATTGTTTAAAAAAATATATTTTCACCTGTGAACACAAATAATGGACTTTCAGCTTCAAATGAATTACATGAAATTGCCAAATTGGCGCCCGAATGCGTTGTGCAAATAGAGAAGGAACAAATATTTGTTTTTATTCATAAATTTGCGGGACAAATTGATTTCTGACGTTGATAAGTTTTTCATAAAACTGGAGGCAAAGTGCTCAAAGTGGAAATTAACTCCGACTGGTTTTCCGAATTCTTCGGCATGGAAAAATTCATTTTAGAGGTGGCAAGAAGTGCCACAAAAAAAAATTAGACTGCACCGTAGGTACCTAACTACGCGTTACAAAGGTTGTACTTACATAAGTTCAACCTTTGTAACGGGTAGTTAGGTAGTTATAACGGGAATCTTGAGACTGCATAGTCTCAAGATGAGATTACTGGTTTTTACTAATTGGTCCGAACCGGGACAAGTGAGAGGGAGGCCTTTTGAGACTTTGGCCTTTAACAGTGAGACACTAGGCATGTACCAAAAAAAGATAAGATTAACAATGTATTGCACAGAAATGATTAGTGGTGTCGACAGAACCGGCCTTAGGGTACTGCGGATCAAACGGCCACTCTAGGCGCCAGGTGCCTAAGGGCGCCTAAATGCCTAATAAGAAAAAAACAAGCGAAAGATAAAAGTTTGGAGGCCCTTTTTGAGGCGCATGTAATAAATCGCCCCACCCTGATCAGGGCTGTCTTTAATCTTGTGTTCGTTTAAATCTGATTATATGGAAAATTTGACAAGTTTCTATGAGATGACAGCTGCCGGTGGTCGCGGTAATCGCAGGTTGGTGCAACCTCCCTCCGGCGATCCAGACAGTCACAAGTCCGTCCCCACATGGAGTGTTGCTGTCTCCTCTGGGCGGGGGCACCTGGATACCAGCTTGGGCCTTTTGACTCGCTTCAGAGACGTGCTGTGCGGATTGTAGACGATCCCAAACTCACAAGCGATACCGAACCGTTAAGTTTAAGGAGAAACTTTGGCTCCTTGTGCGTGTTCTATCGGTTGTATAATGGGTTGTGTTCCGAAGGACTATTCGATATGATGCCCACAGCCGCTTTCTAGCATCGCACCGCTTGCCGTACGGTTTCAAAGGAATATCCTCCCACGGACGCTCCGGTTGTGGAATGACCTCCCTGCCGAGATTTTCTCATGGGACTACAGTATGGCTTCTTCAAGAAAGGAGTGTTCAAAATTCTTAAAGGGTCGGCAATGCGCATGTCACACCCCTGGAGATGCAAGCGTCCATAGGCTTCGGTGACCGCTTACCATCAGACGGGCCGCTGTTTGCCACCGACGTGGTATAATCCAGGCATTCGTTTCCAACCTGAGCTACAGTCAGCCACAATACGTTTTCATCAATTCGCAGTAAATTATGCGACAACAGGGACAAAAAACAACCTACCTGCCTTTTGAATTCCAGGAATGACGCTCGTTTAAAGCAAAGCCCGGTCTTCTATGAAGTAAGCACCTACCTACTATTAAAGACAGTTGTTAATCACTACATAGTATAAAACAAAGTCGCTGTCTCTATCCCTATGTCCCTATATCCCTATATATGCTTAAATCTTTAAAACTACGCAACGGATTTTGATGCGGTTTTTTTTAATAGATAGAGTGACTCAAGGGGAAGGTTTATATGTATAATACATCAGCATTGCACCCGTGCGAAGCCGGGGCCGGTGGCTAGTAAAATATAAATACGAATACTTGTAGGTGAATACATTTTATATAGGTGTTTTATTGGATATAAATGACAAATGTGCCCCGTAACCAAGGTGTTTGAGAAGCGCTATAGTCCCCCTGAAATCATATCCCTGTAACAAAAAAAAAGTGCGAGTCCGACTCGCGTACCGAGGGTTCCGTACACAGATGTGTACCGGTTCCAACCCTATTAAATCAGGAAAATCTCAACAACATGGTGTAGAAATTAAACGCCGTGAGTACAGCGCCATCTATAGGCGACTTTTGTTACATATTTGAGAGACTGAATAACTTAGTATGTATGGTGGCTTTTCAAGGATAATTCGGGTTGAAGAATGTTTATTTCTCAAAAGAACATATTATTACAACTACATTTAGATGAGAAATTAATTATTTACAAATAAATGCCTACATTTTATGTTATTTTACAATAAATAAGAAATTTTAAATCAATATGCAAATATAACTTATGCAAGGGATTAAGGTAGGTACATGTTTTACATCGCTTAGAGTGAATAAGAATAAGAATAAGAAGAAATTTATTGCCCATAAAAAAACCTTAACCTAACAGATACAAAACAATCAACAAACAGCAAGTAACAATAAGCTAAACCATCAGAAAAAGGTGAGGCAATGGGTCCCAGGCTCAGCATGTGCTGGGCAGAAGTGCCCGGCGCTGGTTTTCAGTCTGGTCCCAAGAACAAATATTAAATAAATAAAGTGCTTCTAGCTCATAAGACTATGTTATGATTTCTAAAGCGGGTAAATCCCGCTGCTGCCTGTATCGTTGCTACGCGCTGCGTCCCACTGCCGACGGCCGGCAGAAAGCGAGTAGGCATTTACTTAACTTTATTCAACTGCAATCACAATTAATATAAAGAACTGACTTAAGGTACCACCCAAATGTATAGGATACTTTAGATGCTTACTTACGTAACATTTTCCTTATAAGTGTCCTAATAACGTAATAACAATTTTTAAATTCGTGAATAAGTAAAGATCATCAACTCAGATCATTTATAATTGAGTTAAGTTAGAACCTTATTTCAGTTACGATAAAGTCCATTTCCCATAATTCTTTATCACGTGGACCGATTTCAATTTTTTAAAGAATTTACAGCATAATCTCGAAGAAATTTATAAAATAAAAATACATGCAGAGGTGATTAAATTACAAACTTAGTATAGAAATGTTTTTTGACGATAAAAAAGAAAAACTAGATAGAGCTCTAGTTATATTTTTCCTGTAAAATATACATTGATATCAATGTTACGTAATAATTTCATATGTTTTCCTTGGTAAACTTCGGATACAAGGGGGGGTCATTTTTTTTTTATTTTCCCTCATAAAACAAAAATGAGTCAACGTAAAAAAAAAAAAAATTGTTTCAGAATGTACAACCCAAGCTCTTTCATATGACACCCCATTCGACATATTCACTAAACATTCAAATTTTGATCTGTAATTTTTCACAGAAAATAAAAAAAAAATTAAAAACAGCCACGTTCTACGTTAGTCTTCTTTATAGCTATTCCAAATTTCAAATCGTTAGCGTAAGTAGTTCTTGAGATATTTAGCGATGTGACAGACAGACAAAGTGAAACCATAAGGGTACCTTTTTTACCATTTTCGTACGGAACCCTAAAAACATAAGCCCCCGTTGAACGCTTCACACGATTTATGTTATAGGACAATACGGTTTAGACCATTAAAACAAAAAACAACACTTTGCACTGTCTCACTTTCAAAACGGAAGAAACCCCCCAAGCATTTACGTGTGAACTTGTTTACAAAGGCCGCCTCAGGGAACAATGCGTGGGGTTCGCTTAGTTCAGCCTTTTATTTACATGTTACATCTTCATAAGATAAAGAGAAAGAGAGTAACTCGTTTCTCCTGTGAAAGGAGTGGTAACGACCGATGATCTTTTTAAGGCTAAGGCTCTCCCATAAACCAATTTCGGTCGCAGATTTTGCAAAGTAGTTACAAGTTGAAACAGTTTCGTAACCGTTACGATTCACTGCGACTGTGTTGGTTTTGGTTTCTATGTGTGGTAACAGTTCACATACAATGGGACCGAAATTATGTTTGTAATTAAAAGTAGTCATTGTGTCCACACGTTACTGAATGCGTCGTAACATTTTATACACATGTTTGTTTAAATTGTGACCGTTTAAACTCTTTGTTAATAAAATTTACAAAAAGTTTCGTAATATTACGTAACTGTTTATACACTTTGTAATAAAATATACCAAAATCTCTGTAAAGAAAAAAGCACATGCCACACTATTTTGGTAATTCGGTAATTTTGTAACTACTTTAAGTAATGTATTTTATTCGCAATACTATTACTATTCGAATCATATAAACACAAAATATGAAATTTGTTCAAGCTCAACTTTTATGTCAAATCATTGAGACCAAGTGAGGGAATGAAGGAATGATATGCTCTACAAAGGATCGCAAACTGGTAATTATGTTACCACACGACGTAACTAACTAACCAAATGATACTGTGTCGCCTAGTCTCCATTATAGTCCTCTCAATCGAACAATGTAATAACGGCAACCAAAAATATTACATAAGTGTCGACAAAATCATGTAACGGCTACTAAAAATTGCTATATGCTATGACGACAAATACAAGCAAACAGAATAAAATAATTATTTAAGGGGGCCCCCACATAGATAATGGTATGGAACTCTTCGCGCACAAGTCCGACTTGCACTTGGCCGGTTTTTTTTGGTATTCCGAAATATCGATTCTTGTCAATATTCGAATTTCTCAAGTTGGTGCGTGAAGCGGGCGAAGAGCACAGCACATGGAGCTACCGCTAGCGAGCGAGCAAGACAAAAATCTTGAGCACTACGGGCCCTAAGCGACTACTACATTTTATTTCCAAGTCATTGCGTAGGTCAGCCTATTCGCCTTAGATTTATAGTAACGTTAGTACATTTGTATTTGCATGCGACTATGCTACTAAATACCAGGACGTCACATTCTAAAATCGCGTAAACTGTGACAGTGAACTTGCTCCTCTCTGTGAAAGTACAGTTTTCGCATCATACACGGTTAGATGTGAAATCGTAGTAAATGTATACAAAGCATTTGCGTAGACACGCCGTTTTTCTTCTAAAGCTTGTTTAGATCAGCTTATTTTGCTTTTTACACCGGTCGGTTTACGAGTAGGCCGATCTTAAAAAGGTATGACATTGGTTAGTAAGGAGGGATCCATTTGGGCTTATACAACGAAGTTTATGTACCTTGGGGTCAACCCGCGTTGATAATCATAGAATACGAGTATAGAGGACCTGAAAGAAAATCTCACTTTCTCTTTTCAGTGGGGCAGGGGTAAATTAGAGACCAAAAAGTAGTATTTCCTGTAGTCAATAGTTAAGAACTTACATAATATAAAATATTTTATCGTATACAATCACATACGACTCGCGATAATCGCGCGTTTATGCGGATTAGGGGTCCAACCATTTTTTTTTCAGCATACAGCTGGAATGTCCACAGGAAAGGCATGACCTTAAATGTTTTTCTACTCCTGTACTTTTATTCGCAACTTAGAGAATCATGAACTCTTTGGCGATTTTTGGCGTGTTTTTGGGCAATAGACTAGATAGACCTTTCAAAGGCTTAATAATGTATGTACATATATTTATGTTAATCTAGTCTATTGCCCAAAAACACCCTTACTTTAATGGCATCAGTTACACGGTATTATAACGCGATACACTCATATCACAATACGTATCACTCTTGTATCATGAATATTGGAGCAAAATAAATACAATTTTAAATACCACGATAATATTGACACCACAATATTAGTATATTGCTTCGTCTGAAGCGGCCAAAGAGGCGGTCTACGTCCGTACGATTCTTGCTGAATTGACAGGTCAGAGTAATATTGTAACTCTGTATGGTGATAACCAGTCTGCGGCGAAACTTGCCACTAATCCGGTGTTTCATAAACGTTCTAAGCACGTAGATATTAGGTATATTCGTGAGGCTGTTGGCAATGAAGTCATTGAGTTGTCATATTTGCCTACCGAGCAGATGACTGCTGCTGCTCACGAAGGCACTGCCGCCTTATAAGCACCAGTCATTTGTTCAAGATATGCTGGAAGTCGTCCAAGATTAAGAGGGCGTGTTGGAGACTTCATTCAATGGGTGACATAAACCTTACTGCAATCCTGACCGACTCCATCGTGTCACGTTATGATTGACACTAATGTCAATGTTGTAGTCTTGTTTTATATCTTGTGCTGATTAAACTCTGTTATATATTTTCTATAAAATATGTGATTTGATTGACAAAAATATTAATAGTACATAGCTCTATCACCTAAATTGAATCACCAAATAAAATTAAAAAATGTCATTTAAGAATTACTTGGAAATAATATCAATCATCAAATAATTATATTGGGTTTCAAAATAATGAAATTGTCACTAAAACAGAATCACCATAGAATATAAAAATGTTTACCTTAAAATCAATTTTTAATCACTGGAAAATGATATTAATTATCAAATCTGCAAGTTTTAGTTTGTATAAATATAATAATCTATGAAATACAGAATTATGAGTTAAAATTGTGATTAAGTGTCGAATATAGGGTCAGTGTCAAGTACCTTATTTGTACGTTTACCTCCAATACTCAATGATATATAACGAGGATAAATTATCAAATAACTCAACTGAAATTTGAGGATCCTTTGGTTTCTGGGACTCAGTCGCCCGCCCTCCGCCAGAAATTCGCTTCGTCGACCCTTCGTTTCACGTGCGTTCAACCTCCTTCCTGAACTTCAGAGGGGCTACCGCGAATCACAAACGAAGTTGTGATTCGCTGTAGCCCCTCTGTAACCCCCTGGCAGCCTCTCTGTCGCACTTATGTGCAAACTGGCAAGTGCGACGGAGAGGAAAAACTTCGAATGCCGTTCGCGGTAACAGCCCTGGCTCCGCGAGCTTTTATATACACTCTAGGGGAGGACAGACAAGACCACGTGAAATTGGGGTGCGCTGATTCGGGTTTTGGGAGCCATTTTTACATTTAATCATTTCAAACTCAAAATATTCCTTATTCAAATAGGCCTAGCAACAAGCACTTTTGAATTTTTTCTTAAGTTATTTATACATATCTAAAGTTACACATTTATTTATATCTAAATTTATTTATAGTAAAACCAGTTGGTTTATATAATTTTGTTTATATAATAATTTAAGATACATATTTCATCCAATGATTTATACTTAGAAACAGTTTTGATTAAAATGATGACTAATATATTATATTTCTTGGGGATAGATATCATAATTAGGGTATACATTGCAGATTAGTGACACGTCTAAACTTAGGTGAAAGAAAATATAATTTCCGTTGAAAAGCGAGTAAAAATGGTTTTCTTCTCCAATCAATCTAATCAGTCTGTCCCTTAGTTTAATACTGAGAATCGTGACCTCTCTGTCATTGGCGTGGAGAGCATATTGGTCGCAAATGAATCCGATGACGGTCTGCAATTCTGCATGCAGCGCCTGGTACTCTCAAGTCGGGTAAATTTGGCGATTTGCTCAATCCACTTGGCGCGAGCGCGTTTACTCTACCCACTAAATACTACCTATAAGTACCTATAGAAAACATCCAATGCAAACCTGGGACCGTCAGCTCCGTCAGGACCTCAAAAAACAAGGTTCAAATTCCTATAACATTTCTATACGGCATATGAGTTAACTGGTAGCCCTATTGGGTAATTTGTTTGAGCACCCACCTTTTATTCAACTTTCGACGTACTTCTCATTACTTTTAAGTGCACGACCGCAAGCAAACGACACTTGTCGTCCTCGCTACTGAAATATATTACTGCATGCCCAGGTCGCTTTATTAACAACATTATATCAATAGAAATAGCTTTCTCTAAGACTTTTACAGTATATGTATTATAAGCAATTAATTAACTGCACTTTTTAAGGCACGCAAAATCTCCCAACTATAATTACCCAACTATAGTCCAAAAGTTAACTCCCTCATTCTTATCAATATACATTTTTTATTAGTTATTTTATACGCTTATATTTTAATTTTTGATACAATTGCTCATCTTAGAGTTTATCCATAACGTTACAGAGTAATTAATATTATAGAATAGAATAGAAAAACGTTATAAGATCGGGCCTATACAAGATCGTCATTGAAATGGACTAAATATACTATACACAAAATATTCGAGTTCATTTCGACCATAGTTGCGTGGACTGGACTATGGTTAGGTAGTTTTACGGCATTTGATTTTAAATAGTGGAATAACTCTGGTGCGAATCTAAATACACTCAAAAATCTGTATAAGTTAGGGCTTTTTAGAATTCGATCGATGAGTATTAGAAGTGAACGTTTTCTCAGACTTCCAATTAACTTAGTGTCACTTTTTCAGTATTCAACCAATGGTGTTATTTTGAAGCTCTGTCTCGCATTTTTAATATATTGTAATTGTAATTCAATACTTATTTACTAAATGTAGTGCATTTGACTCACTGTTTTCAGGGTAAGTATGCAAAAATGTTTTCCTTAATTCAAAAATCTTGTCCATTGGGTGTGTCGGCCAAACACATATTTTTGTGTTTGGCCGACACACGACTCGTCGCGAGGCCTGTCCATATACGCGAAGTCAATATACTGTGTACAAGCACATCTATTCTCATCTGTATTGTACTCAGGGGCAGGGTTCAAAGATGTGCAAAGTGAAAATAATGGTTAGGTGCTTTAGACGACTTTGACAAACTTCACAGTAGGTACTTTGCTGAAAGCGTTCCGTTAAATATTCCCTTCAGACGTACAGTTTAAAGAAATGCACGAGCACGATGCTTATTTATTCCTGTTTACTTCTAAATATTCTATCATTCTTAATAAATATCATCCGGGAAGACGAGTTTCTGCTTCAGTGTATTTTTTTTAATGATATTTGATGAGAAAAAATTTAAAAACGGATTGGTTCCCGTCTCGAAACGTGGAGACAAATTGATACCTAATAATAATTGTGAGAATCTACCTACATTCATTGAAAAAAGTGAATGGCTTCCTATTTATTGGATAAAGCCGAGATTTAATATCTGAATCCACAGAAATCGTTTTTTAGAATATAAAGTTAAGTTTTTTTTGTAGATATTCTGTTGTCCTTGTGGGGCGGTATGTACTCCTAGCGACTTTTTTTAATCGACTTCAAAAAAGTAGATTCTCAATTCGGTTGTGTTCTTTTTTTATGTCTGTTACCTCAGAACTCCGTCATTTATAAACCGGTTTGGAAAATTCTTCCTTTGGTTGAAAACATATCTCTCAAGGTTGGTCTTTATTACCAGAATCCAGTTCTGATGATGGGGTCCATGTGAGAAACTGAGGAATTCCTCAAAAATTCAAGGGAAACATATAACTATTTTAGTATTTTCAATAACAAATTGAGCATTCGCATTCAGAAAGTAGCGTTTGGTGAACGGGAACTGATGAAGAAGACCACGAACGGTCATACACCAAAACTCCTAGAGTTTCACGGTTAGCACTATGACATTTCGCTCAAGATACTGAAGCGACTATGACGAAGCCAATTTAAATGGTCGTGATGTAATGTTACCATCCAATCTGATCTGGTAATGGAAGCCGGAATGTAGCAACGGTACTCCTCAATAAAACAGTGCAGCTTTGCCGAGTTTGAGCTTATTATAATCGTCATGAGATGCACTCTATGATTCACTAGAATGTGTGAAATATTTTTTTTTAACTAAAAACCGACTCCAAAAAAAACATTGAAAAGTAATAAATAATAGCCTCCTGACTAAGTAGAACATAACTATAAACTTAATTAGAATAATTAGGTACCGTAATTAGCCGTTAAATCATTATTCTGTTACAGTTATTTTATGCTTCTAATTAGCTCATTTTTACCCACGATGGAACGGAGAAGGTATATGCGTCTAGGGTGAGAGGTTGTTTGTTTGTTTGTGTATGCACATCAATATCTTCGAAACGGCTTGACCGATTTAGAAACGGTTTTCTGCAATAGGTTTGTAGTTTAGTCGGGACGAATTTTAGCTAGGTGTTACGATGATAACTCGCCAGGGGGCGCTGCAGTAAACATTTTTCACATGCTAAAGTGCGTTTGAGTGAATTTTCTGCGGAACTGCTCGGCCACCGCTTACGATTTCCATAGGACGTGGTGTGGAGTACGTACAGCTCCATTGTAAGATATTCGGAGCTAAAAATTGCCGTTTTGGGCTCGCCCTTCGAGCCTTCGGCCCTACGCAGAACTTCTTCTGATCTCCTGTGCTTCGGCGCTGAGGTTCGTTTGTAAGACATTCGGGTCTCTAAATTGTCAACTTGGGCTCGCCCCTTGGGTTCGTATAGCAAGCGTGCTCCAAAGAGAAGCTACGGGCCTTCGGCCTTTCGCGGAACAGCTTCTGACCTCGTGTATTTTCTCTTAGCTTCGGGCCTTCGGCCCTCAGGTTTACTTGTGAGGCACTCGGGGATAGAAAGTGGCAACTTGGCACTTACTTCTTTTCGTAGTTCCTTAAGAAAACCTTGGTAGGGAGCTCATTCCACAACAGGAGTGTTCGAGGGTGAAATGTATAAGTATACTTAGACTGCTCTCTAAAAAGATTAATATAAAAGGCAAATTTTTTTTTGAAATACCCCCGACGGATGTAATCAATTGAAAAATAATTAAATAATGCATTTGGGACCCCCCCGACTCTATAGGAAATAATTACAAAGAGATAAAAATGTTTTTTTAAAACGGATAATTGTTTGCGAGGTATATTTACAAGCCCAGAAAAATCCGTCGGGGCCTGTCATTGCCATGTCAACTCCCAATTGCATTAAAATAGTAATAATAATGAAATTCGAGATAACTTAAACGACGGTATAAAATAAACTGCATACACTCTTACTTCATTTCAGGGCAGGCAGGCGAGAGATGTACCGGGAATATTCCAGCTTGGCAATATACCTCATACAAAATAAGAGGCATTCTTGGTACTTAAGGCACATCTCTACGAGGCAGTGTTGCTCCGTTGCCGAGGCACCAGCGCGTTAACCTTTAGGTACATACATATAGGTAATTGCGACACATCCAATTTAACTAATTTAAAGGTGCCTGACGGTATTCGACGAAGCGTAACCATTAAATATTATCTACGCTACAAGCAAGGTCTCGCAGTGAAACTTGGCGCGTTGTTGCGATCAGTCGATCAAATGTTGCGTGTGGCTAAATCATCGAAAAGGTAAATACCTAGTTACTTATTCCTATGAAACATTGTCATAGATACCAGATGTTAATTCGACCAAACTGTGTCTGTCCAAGATTATTCCATATCCCTGTCCAATTTTGTCATTTACCTACTTAATTTCTTAATAATTCCTTGATTCTAGTTAGGTCATGATACAATAATATACTGCGCCAGATATGGCAATCCGGTACATCGGTTAGGTAGTAGCGTGGATGACACGACATTACGTCATCAGCCTATCGAACGTATGGGACGTAAGTGTGTGTGTCGTCGACAATGACGTATTGTTGTGTCACGATCCGGATTGTCAGACCTTGTATTCATAGTTGATTCATAGGCCATGAGTTAGGTCAAATCAGATCTTAGATAGGTGAGTACGAATTAGAAATAATGTACTTAGATAATCTTTGCCAATTAGGTAGTTTATTATAGTTGGACTTATCGTAGGGTATACATATATGTATAATAATTTTATAAAGTTTCATCATACTTTATCCTGTCTTATCTTCTGAAATTCTGAGTTATCTTCTGAATAAATTTTTATTTTATCTTATTCATACCAGTTAGTAATCTGTGTTCATACCTATACTCCTGCGGCACATTAAATTCTCTGACATCTAGCGTTAACCCCATGAACTAAATCGCTTCACACAGCTAGCACATATCCTACTTGTCAACTAACAAAATTCTCATTTATAAACAAAATAATCGTATAATATGCATAACTTATAGATAATATAAATGTAACTTGCAATAGGTGAATATTTTACTTAACATTTGAATGGATTATAATTAGGTGTAACGAAACGTAATATCAATCAATCAAAATCAAAAGTCAAATTGACAAGAAAAGAAATCTACCACACTGAAATTAAAACTTTCTCTACAGGTTCTACACTCCTATGACCATTTTTATAAGTTTCATAATTGTATATAGTGTAAAAAAACACGTGGTTACCTGCGTCCCAGTTATTTCCTGAAACCTGGTACAAATGCACTCTGACCTCAAATATATAGGTTAGTATGAAGTCTACCTTTTGATTCCGAATGGAATGACTTTTGCTCGCACGTTATTTTTCGTATATCGTCGGAACATGTCGTCCGCGTCAGCAATATTGACCCCCATTGGCGTCCGAGGTATGAAAATATTAGAGCGTGAAAAATTCATTCGTAAGATCCAAACTCCAGTTTTGAGGGTTCCAGCAGAAAAGTTATCAAAAATCACACCAAATTGCAAGGACTACTTCCTTAAACTGGAAAACTTTAAGCCTGTGCAAAACGACAGTGATAACAAGTTTAAATGCATCTACTTCAATCCGGAAAAAGTCAGTGTTTATAGTGACATTACTGAAAATCATCGCCAGGCACTACTTGAAGTTGGAATCACTGATGGTAACTTTGACATGAAAATAATTCTACTATCATATGAGAACTGGCCGTATGCGACTATCTTCAAAGCTGTATTGCCAGAAAATGAAGACATAGTCAGCGGTTTCACTCAGGTCGGACACATTATTCACTTGAATTTGAAGGATCATCTGTTAGAATACCGGACACTTATAGGGCAGGTGCTTGTGGATAAGATTAAAACTTGCCGGA
Organism: Epiblema foenella; assembly: GCA_963556455.1. Taxonomy (NCBI): domain Eukaryota; kingdom Metazoa; phylum Arthropoda; class Insecta; order Lepidoptera; family Tortricidae; genus Epiblema; species Epiblema foenella. The sequence continues at coordinate 6,164,875 of OY747105.1, forward strand.
CAGTAGTGAACAAGAACAATATCATAGATAACACTTACCGTAACTTCAGTATGGAAGTCATCGCTGGGGAAGAGGATTTTATTGTCACCGTTAGAGAAAACCAGTGTAATTTTCTGTTCAATTTCTCTAAAGTATACTGGAACTCTCGTCTCGGCCAGGAACATGAGAGGATCCTTAGCTTTTTGAGGCCAGGAGATGTGCTCTTTGATGTTTTCTGTGGTGTTGGACCGTTTGCAATACCAGCGGTGAAGAAGAAATGCAAAGTATTTGCGAATGATCTGAACCCTGAATCCTACAAATGGTTGAACCATAATGCAAAGTTGAATAAACTGAACATGAGTTTGTTCAAGTCATATAATATTGATGGGAAGGATTTTATCCTAAATAATTTTTGTGAATACATTACAGATTGCTGCTTAGGCAAAGAAAAGTTGGAACAAGGAGCTAAAATACATATTACAATGAACTTGCCAGCAATGGCTGTCGAGTTTTTGAAATACTTCCACGGTTTGGTCAAAGATCAAAGCCTTGCTGAAAAATTTAACATTGAAATTATTGTCTATGTTTATTGCTTTGTGCCTGGTGATGATGTCCTGGCAGCAAAAAATATGGTTATTGAGAACATAGGCTGCAACATAACCGAAGACATATTAGATATTTATGATGTAAGAAATGTGTCACCAAAAAAGGAAATGGTAAGAGTTGGATTCAGACTTAGTAAGCAAGTTCTTTTTGGTGCCAGTGAGTGTGTTGGTGAACCACCGAAAAAAAAACTTTGTGTTGATAAAGACTAGTGAATATGCATTTGTGTGTTAATAGACATTACTAAGTGATATGAATTTCTCTATTTACCTTGTCATACTGTTACCACGTAAGAATACATTAAAATAAATTGTTTATTTCAGAGAGAGTTTCATTTTTAGACGATGCCAGTGACTGGCACTACACCATTTCTATGGATCCACATACACAGGACTGGCATGAAAATAAATTTACATGGCACCAGGCTTCTGTCAGCACTGGCATGCAGCTAGACTGGCGCCAGCAACAGGATTCGTCTTACTGGAATTGAATGAATTTCACATAGTAGTTACATACCATATTTAAATGATGGTATCAATTATGAAATTTAACTTCTGCATTTAATTATATTATAATTATAATAGCCTTTCAGTCTGAATTGATAAATGGAATCACGTCGTTTTCCTTTTCTTTGTTTCACATAATGTCACGCAATTCAGTGTGCCGTAAGGCACAGGCCTCCTCCAATTGTCTCCACTGGGTTCTGTCAGATGCGACTCTTGTCCAACGTGGTCCCAAGGTTAGCCTGATGTCGTCTTCTCATCTTCTTATTGGGCGTCCCTGTCTTCTGTTCAAATTCCTCTAACTTGCGTTCGTACCAATGGTACCATCTTGCCCCCAAAACGCGCACGCAGTTATATAGTTAGCGCGTAGGTTTCCATAGAACTAGTTTTTGAGTTTTGAAATAAATCATCAAGTTCATAAATATTTGTACATTCCTAAAGGTTCATAAATATTTGTGGACTTATGCCCTTAGCAAAAAGAGGTGTTTCAATATTCTTGATCTCTTTCTCCGTGCACATATTTTCGATCTCAATTTTAGGTACTTATAGACATTAGTATCTTTTATGGTTATTTGCTATAAAAATTTAATCCTATTGTAAATATGATTATTATAATATGTAGAAAAAAATCTAAAGACACTATTCCGGAGTCCAGTGTCACTTTACACAAAATCCATGAGTGATGTTGATGTATTTTTATTTGAAAAGTAACACTTGTAGAAATACATTTTTATAATAATTAAATTAAGTAAGGCATCAGTTGAGCAAACTGCTTAACAAAGCATATCTATCACATCACATACCTAATAATCAAACTACAAAATGTGAACCTTGTACATAAGGCTCTAAATCATATCAGTGCCTTCTCCCTTTTAAATATAAAATGTTATGTCTTGTCACTGATGACGATCCTTTGTTTCAACCAGTTATCTCTATCTTTATTAAAATTTAAACTTTTAATGTTTGGTACAAGGTTTAAAATCGAATGGCAAAATATTGACGTTTATTTTATATCTTATGGGTATATATTTATTCAGCAGTGGGCTGTATAATTTCAGTGTAGCGTGCGAGATGCCGCAGAAGGGCGAAGATGAGTGTTTGGAGCTCCCGGACTTTACGGAGGTCTTGGAAGAGTCTGTACAGGTGCGTTTATACATTTTTTTACCACGTCGGCAATCAAGCGGAAGCGTGTTTTTAGGAAACAAGCTACAGAGCCTAGCACATCAGGCGCGGATACAGGGGGGGGGGCAACACGGGCAATTGCCCCCTCCTGAAGCCTGTGTCAGGGGAGGGCAGTTGCCTATGTCCTGCCGTAGGAAATATGTTCTGACAATATAAACAGTTATGAAAAGTCAGTTTTATTTTCGGAAAGTACCAAAGTGCCCCCCCCTGAACAAATTCCTGGATCCGCGCCTGTGCATAGACGCAAAGTAGCATCTCTGTGCGTCTTCTACAAATTGTACTTCGGAGAGTGTGCTCAGGAGCTCCATGGGCTCATACCGCCTTCCCCCTTCTTCCATCGGACATCCAGACGTACGGCTGGATACCATCCTTACTTGGTCGAAATTCCTCTTATTCGAACCAAGCGCTTTGCGTCATCTTTTATAATGCGCACTTCTAAGGTTTGGAATTCTCTGCCGGCGCTTGTGTTTCCGAGCTCATATAACCTAGACCTTTTAAGGCACGAGTGAATAGGCACCTTCTGGGTGAGCTCGCTTCATCGTCGGCCTCATCTTTGCCCCCTGGCTAGATGCTGGCCAAGAGCGATCCCATTTTTAATAAAAAAAAAAGCCTGATGGTAAACGGTCACCGCAGAAGTACGGCAGGCTACCATCCTTACCTAGTCGAAATTCCTCTTATTCGAACCAAGCGCTTTTCATCATTTTTTATAATGCGCACTGCTAAGGTTTGGAGTTCCGACGTCTGTATTTCCGAGTTCATATACTTAAACTAGACCTTTTTAAGGCACGAGTGAATAGGCATCTTCTGGGATAGCTCGCTTCACCGTCGGCCTCATCTTTGCCCCCGGGCTAGATGCTGGCGAAGAGCAATCCCATTTTTAATAAAAAAAAATATTTTCCAGGTGCTACGAGAATGCTTCAAACAATACCAGCCCGAAGAAGTATTTTTTTCTTTCAATGGTGGCAAAGACTGCACAGTCCTCCTGGACATCACTATCAATGTGTTGATGGACATATACAAAAACAACTCTGTGATAAATAAACTCAGGGTGCTGTACATAAGGACTGAAAGGTAATTTGTCCATAATAAAAAAATGACCTGATAAAAAAATTCTCCTCCCGAACTGATATATACACATAATTATATTAAAGTGGACTGAAATAGCGTAAAATACAAAATATTGATAATCAAGCATTGTAGCCAGATGTAACTTCTGCATCAATAATGTAACTTTTCAAGAAAAGAAACGTAATTTTCGTTCCAAGGACCCTGGCAACACTGTAATCAAGTCATCAACTTCATCTGTTTTTTATTTATTGAAAGATAATAATCAATGCATCTGATTTCAGTCCATTTAGAGAGCTAGAGGCGTTCGTGGAGCGAGTAGAATCCCATTATGGGATCTCGCTCGTAGTCACAGAGGGAGAATTGAAAAAAACGCTGCAAAGGGTAATAGATGAAGACTCTGGACTGAAAGCCTGCCTCATGGGCACGCGGCGGACGGATCCGTACTGCGGGGACTTGAAGTTTATGCAGGTATACCTAATAATCCTAGAATTGGCAGAGTAGATTAAATTAGTCCGTTCAGAAAGCGACTTTATTGTCGAAGCGAGAAGATTGAATATCTAATGATAGTTTTATAAAATATCGGACATTTTGAATGATTTTAACTACATATACGAATAGTTATAACATTACCAAGACCCCCGTTCGAACCCCGGCTCGTACCGCTTGATTTTTCAAAAAACATGTACGAAATATCAATTGGTATTTAACAGTGGCCTTTCGGTGGAGAAAGAAATCGTTAGGAAACCGGTATAATCCCAACAAGGCCTTAGTTTTCCCTCTAGGTTGGCATTCGCTTACGTAAAACTAGTTCCTAAAGCAAGCCAGTTCCTCTTGCCGCTTCGGCTAAACTCGGCTCTGGCACCTCCGTGGTCTCTAGATGTCGCTCTAGGAACGAAAGAGCAAGTGCTATGCGGCAAGCGCGTGCGAGCGGGATGCTATGATCAGCTATCAAAAGTCGGTTTTATTAAAAGAAAACCTATACGTAAGTAATATTCATTATTCTGTGTTTAAAGTATCATATACTATACATGTCAGGATGTGTCCTGATTAGGAAAAAGTAGAAAAAAAACATTTTTTGGACGCAATAAATTTTTGGCCTTTGTATAGACAGTTGGCTAACTTGGACGACCTGCCCAATAGAAAAAAAATTATCGCGTCAAAAAAAAATTACTTCTACCAAGGACCATATACAATACGACCGACAATCTTATACAAAAAAACGTAACTCTGAACTAGCTCAAAATTCGGTATTAAAACTAGATGGCGCTGCTTCGTAGCCTGGAAGTCGCAGAAATGTTATTTTCACCAATGTTTTCTCCTGTTTTTTTTTTGTTTTTTAAGAACAAACGTCTAAGTGCTTTATTTTAGTACCATTATATACCTTCTATACACAATTTTTAAATTGTATATGGTCCTTGCTTCTACTTTTTCCGAATCAAAACACTATACCGAATATGCCCTTAAACGGATCCTCACTAGTTTTGTTACACATAAGTATGTTTCAAATATTTCATTTTGTTTTTCATTACAGAAAACGGATCCAAACTGGCCTCAAATAATGCGAGTGTCTCCGCTCCTGAACTGGTCCTACCACCAAATATGGAGCTATATACTGCGGCGGCAGGTTCCGTACTGCAGTCTCTACGATAAGGGGTAAGTTTTTGGTCCTCGAAATAACAATAAATTAGTAAAGAGTACTTATTTAAGAAACACATCATTGTTGACATCAGTGCCAACATTACCATATAAAACCGGCCAAGGGCGAGTTGGACTCGCGCACGAAGGGTTCCGTACTAGTATCTATAAAACAGCAAAAATAACTTAACCAAAATTACAGTTAAATCAACCTATCTCAAAAACTATAAGAGATACTTTGATCAAACCAAAAATCGTTGAAAGAGTTAATTAGCATGCATCACCTCTATTTTTTTTAGAATTTTATACCCCGTAGTTATAAAAATAGAGGGGGGGGGACATACTTTTTACGACTTTGAGAGCTGATATCTCAAAAACCGTTCACTTTAAGAAAAATGTTTTTTAGAAAACTTTATATCATTTTAAAAGACCTTTCCATTGATACCCCACACGGGTATGTACATCGAAAAAAAAATTTTCATCCCTCAGTTACATGTATGGGGGGCCCCACCCCCAATTCTTTTTTTTACTATTTAGTGTCATAATTTTGTAGCGGTTCATACAACACATATTCCCATCAAATTTCATCACTGTAGTACTTATAGTTTCCGAGTAAATCGGCTGTGACAGACGGACAGACGGACAGACGGACAGACGGACAGACGGACATGACGAAACTATAAGGGTTCCGTTTTTGCCATTTTGGCTACGGAACCCTAAAAAGGAATTTTAGGCTGGCATCCCTGGCTGATTATTAAGATGTATGGCAATATCGACCCCGCCCGAAATATAGCTGCATGGAGGTGCAGGGCACAAAGTAAGAACTAATAGATTATTATAAGAAAAGGTGACTTTTAAGATACATAAGTAGTGTAATTAATGTGAACAGATGCTGCATTATAAATACTCCGTATTACAACCAGCCGCCGTATCATTTATACCTATACAGTCCACAATAGAAGCCCCCAAGATCCCACAATCATTACTTCTTCTAGAAAAGTCTTAAAATTATGATTTCATAAGGATATCATATTTTAATTAACATATTTATTTAAACAATCGCCGTGAATGCGTTTTGTCACGGGAGATTAGTTTTATAACAGTGTTTGGGATTCCTACCATAACTATTTAAAAATTAAAAATCTCTTAGCTACACAATAATCGCAAGAAATAGTCTATAAATCCACCCATTAAGGATTCCGGATAAACAAAAGCCCTGGTAAACATATGTGATAATCCACATCGAAAGTGACCTTATGGCGGCAGGCGCTTACGTTACACCTATTCACTATTGTATTGAAACAGCGGCAATAAAGGCGTAAGTGCCGGCCGCCATAAGGTTCCTTTCAATATGGATTCACGATCACATATTTGAAAGCTTCAAATCGCATATCTTGTTGACTAGCGACACGCCCGGGTTTCGCACAGGTAGTCCAGTTTGTCTAGTCCCTCACTTCGGATATAACACGTTGTCCATACAAATATTCACACCCCCTTTTTACACTCTAAATGGATGTATTTAAAAAAAAAAATTATACCCTATATGATGTCTAAGCTACAATACTGGAACGTTTCAAAGATGTCACATCTATTAATCCCCACAAACTTTCACATTTATAGTATTACTAGCTTTTCCTCGCAATTTCGTCTGCCTAGAAGTCGTTTATGGCGCTAGAATCTAATTGCTATTTTTTTGTATCAAGCGCTTACCTAGTCATGGCTCCTTCCACAACTACCACCCCTTGAAGTGATGATTTCCGTCATAATAAGTATCCTATGTCCTTTCCCGGGACTCAAACCATCTCCATACCGAATATCATCTAAATCGTGAAGAGGTAACAGACAGACAGACACACTTTCGCATTTATATTTTAGTATGGATAGTATGAAATAGGATTCACAATCAAGCACAATCTTAGCCATACTTTTCTATAATAATGTAACATGTGTATAAAACGCAGTTTTGCTATCTGTTTAAAAAAAAAAGTGCTTTTCGAGCTAGTGAGGTGAAAATATTTTGTCTTGCTTAGACACCAACTAGTGAACTATTTTAATTACAAGGTTTCAAACATCTTTACTCTCTAAAAAACGAAGAGCATTATTCGAACACATTTAATTACAGATACACGTCAATAGGCAGCACTACGAACACTTGGCCGAACCCCTCGCTGGCTCGCGACTCGGGATACGGACCCGCGTGGCTGCTCGCGGACGGGACCCTCGAGCGAGCCGGTAGGGTTCCTCCCACCACACGGAACCAGAATGGACACAGTGAGACCGAGCTATAACGCAACATCTAATCTAGATATAGTTAACCATTTCTATTGGCCAGGCCTTCAACCTTATCATTAGACCCCGTTATCTTGTCGCACAGAAATTGTTTTTCAGATTCAGATTCAAACATTTATTCATGACAGACAAGTACATAATAATGGGACAGAATACTAAAACGGTCGTGTCACGAAATGGACCCAACTCAGCATAATGCCGGCATTACCGCCGGCGCTGGTCTTCCGTTGGACCCGTTAGGTGTCGGCACGGCGGGTAACACACAATAATAGAAAATAAAAAGGTTACACAAATAAGCTAAAGTTTTACAAATAAACAATAGAATAGAAAGAAAACCAGACAAAAAACAAATACATACTTTCTCAGCGCTGTATAAACACAGATAACAAAAATAACAAATAGTTTGCGCAAACGCACCGACAAGTGGCTCGTCTGTGCGGGCCTTAAAATTGCGTTGACCATGAACGCAGCCGTTTTCGCTGCTACTAGCGCCAGTGATAACTTTATGCAAACGAAACAGAGAGCGTTTCAGTAGAGCGTGAATGTTTTTTTATCCACCTTCTTGATATCGATGTTTATATAATGCAATTGAATTTTCGCCTTTTTAAGTCTATGCTCAATTTTAATGAAAACTTTTTGTATTACCATTACCAGCTTTTAAAAAGCAATTGTTTATTGAAATTGTGTGGGGCTGGTCAGTGCGTCCTTCGCATGTATATCCAGCAGGATTTACAGTTGCCGCCCAATGTGGAACTTGTCATAACGAAATTACACTGACGGTGTACAGTTGTGTAAAGTTTATTGTAATTATTGTGGAAAAACTATGTTATTTCTTCGCTTATAATTATATATATTTTTATACAAAAGTAATAAGTAGTACCTAGTGATACCTCTTTGAAATTATCAGTGACATACAGTATCGACATTTAGATAGTCGATAAAAAAACATTCACGCTCTACTGAAAAACAATTTCCGTGCGACAAGATATGGGGTCTACTTATCACCATTCGCTTGATAATAAAAATAATAAGGGTGGGTTGCACCAAACCGTCTTTAATCGTAAGCGGTGTTCGTCAATATCTGATTGTATGGAAAGTTTAACAAGTTTCTGTGGGATGACAGCTGCCGGCGCAATATTTGACGATGACCGGCCTGTGATCGTATGTTGGTACAACCGACCCTAAGACGTTTATTCAATGATTGTATACATGGCAATTTACGGGTATCTAACACAAGCACAATAAAACAAAGTATACAAAACAACATCTTGCTTGCCCTTTTCCCGTTTATTTGGGGTCGGCGATTCAACCTTATATCAATGTCATAATTACTTGGAAAAACTTCTCACTTCATCTGCAATTTATGTGAGTAGTTGCCATGAACAATAGCGTCCAAAGATCACAGGCTGGATAAAGGTTTATACGGTAACTAATTTGAGCATTATACGGGCTGCATAAGGCTTTATACAGCTCATAATCAGCTTGGTAGTGTGAATATGGATGAGACCCTCGAGATCGCTGGTCCTACTATTACAAGAGTCTAAGAGTGCACCGGACACCAACAGAATAGTAAATGTACACAACTTTAGAAAATACAGGACTAGCAAGAACTTGCGTGCAATTTTCAGTGAATTTTCATTACATTGCAGAGTTTGATCGTATTCATCGTACCTCTGTAGCCCGTAACCCCGCAATGTAATGAAACTGCATGCAAGTTTGATTTTAATCTGTTTCGGATTGTTTGGTTAAGGTGATGAGGTAAACAGCTATTATCCCAGTACAATTTATGTGAACGTTTTGAGGTTATAAGTTGTACCGGGATGGCAGCCAAATGTGCAACTCACAATTTAGACTTTACGTGATTGCAATAAGGTATCAATTTAGCTCCGAGCGGTTAAACGCATCTATTATGCAGTTTTAGTTCAATTTTTTAGCTATAAATAAATTCTTGTGAGTTCTTTCTATAAATTTAGATTACAGTCTAAGACCATCAAAATGTTATTTAAATGTGATGTTACTGATATTATTATGTTTATTTATTGTAAAAATAAAAGAGGCTCTTTACTTAAATTTTACAGGTAAACAGCTATTATCACAGTACAATTTATGTGAACGTTTTGAGGTCATAAATTGTACCGGGATGGCAGCCAAATGTGCAACTCACAATTTAGACTTTACGTGATTGCAATAAGGTATCAATTTAGCTCCGAGCGGTTAAACGCGTCTATTATGCAGTTTTAGTTCAATTTTTAGGTTTAAATAAATTCTTGTGAGTTCTTTCTATAAATTTAGATTACAGTCTAAGACCATCAAAATGTTACTTAAATGTGATGTTACTGATATTATTATGTTTATTTATTGTAAAAATAAAAGAGGCTCTTTACTTAAATTTTACTTGACCTTTTGATTTAATTTAGCAATGTTTTCAAATGTCCATATAGATCTGCAATGTAGGAAATATATATTTATTTAATCTTTAATACTTAATGCAATTTAAATTAAATGTGTTCGAATAATGCTCTTCGTTTTTTTAGAGAGTAAAGATGTTTGAAACCTTGTCATATAAATCTTTCACCAGTTGGTGTCTAAGCAAGACAAAATATTTTCACCTCACTAGCTCGAAAAGCCCTTTTGTAAAAACAGATAGCAAAACTGCATTTTATCCACAAGAGGGCAAAGAATATTTGAAATACGAACGTGCTATTTGTAACTTTTTTAAACATAATGACATGTAAAGGCCAGCCCAGACAGTCCAACAACAATAATTTTATATTGTGCTATTGTGTTAAAAAAAACGATTACCTACACAAAATTTCAGGACTAGGTATAGTGGACCCCGGGCATCCAACTATATTTAGGATGCTACTGTACAGGAATAACGCTAAAACGAGGAAAAAAAAAACTTCCTCGCTCTAGTGACGTGAAAATATTTGTGTTATACACGGCTGCAAAGTTATTTTTCGCCTCTTTCTAGCTCGTGTTTCCATTCCACACTCGCGGTTAAAATACAACTTTGCAACCTTGTATAACAAATAACTATTATAATGCTGTAACGTCTTCACTCTCTAGTATTAACATACCAAGTTATGATGTCGTGTAAATTATACTTAAGCCACTAGATAAGAATGTAGGTACAAAGCACGTTTCAGAAAAAGAATGTAATATCAAACGCCAGCTTTGTCAAGCTACTACTAAGAAATACCACAATATGACATCAAGATTAGTACAGTATTTCTAATAATACATTTTAATTTGATAATGTCAACACAAACTTGACCTGAAAAAAGTAAAAGCGAGATTAAGGTCTGCGCTCACTAGATAGCCTGGCTGCTCCATCGGGTGGAACATATGAGGCGGTATACATGAGAGCCCGCGCATTAGGCAGCCTAGCTGCCCAGCCACATACTTATTTATACTCTTTGGCTCAGCCAGTGCAGTGCAGTGCGCGGCAGGATTAAAAAGTTAATGCTGCGGCGTTTTTTCAGACCAAAAAAATTTTAAGTGTTTGTGTTTATTATGCGTTTAAGAACAAAATATACCTCATAAACGACGCATTCTCATTGGTTAATTTAAGGTACATTTGAGTCTTGTAGGTATTTCTAAGTATTTTCATGCGTTTGATTTCATGATTTTTGTATATGCTATTTAACTTTTCTACTGTTAACTATTAGTTTGTATAGATTTCGTACTATAATTTTTTTTTTTTATGAATTGACTGATTCCCATAAGCGTCGTCTCCAGGCGAAAAAAATAAACAATAACATTCTTTTATAATGAGCCCTGGGATCGCAGGGACTTTTTGCCGTTTTTATACATTTTCTGAAATTTCTGTCTAAACTGTAGTTAGACAAACATACCTAAGCAAAGAAAACATTGTCAAATAGCAATTTAATTAGATAACATTCACTTTTAACTTTCAACCGCAATGCCGAAGTGAAAAGCCGGATACAAACTGGGCTTTGACTTGAGCACTGAATAATTAATATTACCTGCTTCCGTACAGAAGGTTTTCTGTATAAAAAAACCGATGTTTGACAGCTAATCATGGTTTTCCGCTCGCCGCATAGCACTCTTTCTTTCCTAGTGCGGCATCCAAATAAAGCTAATTCTATCCTCGTGGCGCCCAAAGATTTTTTGGCTCCTCTTTAACTATGACCCGACTGTCCTTCTTATAGGACATAATAGTTACAGTCATATCCGCCCAAGATTTTGAGTTGAAATTTGTATATGTTAGAGTTACCGGTTTGAAGTGAAACTTTCAGGGTATAATTATGATTATGTGTTTTTAAATTCAATTATTTGTCTATCTTTTGATCTTTACAAAGGCCACTGGGCCTCAATTACTAGATTTACAGAGTTTATTAATATGGCCTTCTGAAAGGCGCGTGGGCAGTAATTGAAGGTTAGTTGAAAAAAGTGCTGGGCTGGAGCCGCCATGCTTATTTTGGTTTATCAAAAGGCGCGTGGGCGCCACGAGGCTATGCCCATCGACGTGAAGCTAAATTGGACGCGCATCGGCGTCCACGGCATTGTGGTCAGTAAAGACCTCGATGGACTTCGAATGAATGGTAGATGTGCCTATGACTTTTGCCTCAGCCGAGGCAAACGCAGAGGCGTTCGCAAAGTCCTAAAGAAAAACTGCTAAAATCGCAACACTACTTTGTTAATTTTCCGTAAATGTTACGTAAGTACTTAATAATATGAAGATGCAACACAACTAGAGAAATACTTGTTTTATTTATTTATCCAATTTAATGTACACCTAGGTTTAAAGTTAACCAGCACTTTAAAATGTACTTATTTAAGGTTTTTTTAGTAAGGACGATACCGTAAATTATTCTAATTTGTTGCATTATGTAAAATAGAATGATATAAACAACAATATACAGTAGTTTATTTGTAAAAAAGGTGAAAACCTTTAACACAGACCAGATCAAATTAAACCTTATGTACCCACCTAAATGTAACAAAGCCTTTGTTGTTATATCATATTTGTCATTCAAAAATGTTTCTAAATTAACAACAAAATGCAATGTGATGGATGGTAGTTTATTTGTAATTTTAAAAATATACGAATTTATTTTATTTGTCTTTTTTTGTTAACAACAAACCCTTTCACTGTTGTTCAGAATGAGCTCTTGTCTTGACAAATTAAAAAATCGAGTGCTCAGAGGACCAACCATAAACGAAGTTATTACAAGTATCTGCCTCTCTGCCGCACATGCGAATTAGAGCGACAGAAAGGGAGATAAGTTGTTTTCGTTTTGCGGAAGTTACTAAAAATGCCCGCAAAAAGCGCATCAATAAAATGTGAATCTTATAAAATAGATTGTCAACAATAGGGTGTTTAAATAGTGCAGTAAATGACTGATTAAAGCACTTTGCCAAAGTAAATAATAGTATGGTTTTACTGTATATTGTATTTAATACAAAATCTTAATATCTATCTTAAAGTAACAATATGTACAGATCACAAGTTAATGTATACACTAGGATTTCTTGTCAGTGTTGTTCGGTTTCACATGTCTTCTTAAGAATTCCTGGAACATTGCCACATCCTCTGGTTTGTCATCTGGAATAAAACAGGAATAAATAATTTCTGGCAAAATGTTGCTACACATTTCAGAAATGCCACTTTGTGGGTCCTACGAAATGTAGTGTTTAGAGAACCTTGCAATATGATAACTGGGACCTAAACATGTGTTTGTGTGTGTTTTGGGAGTGAGAAAAATACTTAATTGCATTTAAGGGCCCTTATCAGTTAAAAAACGCTCATTTATTTACGGCATTTTCTGTTTGAATTGACACGTGTCTCGACATTTTCTCAAGTTACTATCTAGAACAGGACTACTGCGGCCATATGTCATAAGCTTATTATACATTTTTTGGATTTTTCATTAAGAAATATCACTTCAAATCAACCATTTACAAGCTAGAAACTTGTTTTTTACGCTTAAATTCTTCTAACACACAATAAAATCAAAAAATGGCTATGTTACTATCTAAACCCTTAATAAAATTATCGTAGCCTTTAATTACTTTATTGGTATTATCAATACTTTTGTCATAATTTGAAATCAAAACATTTCAAAACTTATAAGGCCTCTTAATGAACCTGACAATTTTCTTTTGGTGTTTAAGTATCATTTATTTTAGGAGACTAGGGGCCTAGCTTTACGTATAGTAAACCTAATATTTTTAGAATTTTGTGAATAGGGAACAAGAATTTAATGTTATAATTTGGTATTCAGGAGCAAAGAATTTTATTAACCCTTTAAAAAGAAGGTATCATTCACACTGTCCCTTGCTCTGATATATCAGACGATGGCGGACATGGCGGTTAAATACAAATAAATACAAATACAAACATTTATTCTGCAAATAGGCCACAAGGGCACTTTTACATGTCAAAATATAAATTTTACAATTTAAGAAAGTCTGACTATATAAGTAATACTTTTTTCATGTCAAAATATTAATTTACAGTTCAAGAAGGAATAATAATTTCGAGTTTACAATTATAACAAAATTAATGTCATACAGTGAAGATAAACTTGCAAAGTTATCTATTACAAATATTACAACATCAGTAAAGTTAGAGATGTATAAGGTCTCAAGATTAAACAAGGAGTATAATGAAATTAATATAATATCCCAGAGATGTACATGGTCTCTGAGCTTCAAAATTAAAATTAATTTAATATTGTTAGAGATGTATATGTTCTCTAAGTCACTGATAATAAAAACGAATCCACAACAGGATGATGTTTTAAAGGGTTATTAAGCCTTTAGGTACCAATTTCGGGCTGGTTCTCGGTGCCCTCATCCGTCATCGCTGGAACTGTGGTCGCCGAGACGTGTGTGGTACAGTCGAGTTTATAAATAAGTTCTTTCTCAAATTTTCAAAAATATCTAAGCGAGCTTATGCCGCTAACAATAAAGTCTAGTTCGCATACACATATATGATCACTTTGCCCGTGCACATATTCTTAGGGTCGGTTGCACCAACATACGATCACAGGCCGGTCATCGTCAAATATGGCGCTGGCAGCTGTCATCCCATAGAAACTTGTCAAACTTTCCATACAATCAGATTTTAACGAACACCGCTTACGATTACAGACGGTTTGGTGCAAGCCACTCTTAAACTCGACTGTACATCTCACGTCCCAACGAACCTTGTCGATTAGGCTCCTGTTCACTATAACCAGTGTTTAGTTAACCAACCGCGAACCGGAAAAAAACCGCCTCTCTCGCACTTACTTATTAGACGCCAGAAACGACAGAGGGAGTGAGAACTCTTACATTTTAGAAATCTTACCAATTTCGGGTTGGTTCTCAGTGCCTTCGTCATCGCTGGAGCTTTCGTCGCCGGGGTGTGTGAGATATACGTCGCTGATCTCCCTCCCCATTGGCACTTCATCGATTAGACTCCGCTTCTCTATCACTGCGTCTGATTTATCTGAAACAGGACAGTTTTGTTAATGTCGTCCTCAGACGCTTTAACCTTTTCGACGTATATATGCGCACCACCGGTTCGACGCCAACGACGCATATATCCGTCACGGCTTCCAATGCGATATCAATCTACGTGCATTTCTATAGGGTTCAACTTCGCGTTTGACATTTTCATGGTATGGCGTGTGAGTGACAGTGTTTGTATTTGACGGGGCGCTGAAAAGCAAGTATGCAATTGCAAATAAGGCAGACCCTCTGCGTATCGTAGTACAAAGGAAAGTGCGACGAAACAGAAACTATTTTAAGAAAAAAATGTTTTATAATTATACTAGCAACCCGCCCCGGCTTCGCACGGGTGCAATGCTGATGCATGTATTATACATATAAACCTTCCCCTTGAGTCACTCTATCTATTAAAAAAACCGCATCAAAATCCGTTGCGTGGTTTTAAAGATTTAAGCATACATAGGGATATAGGGACAGAGAAAGCGACTTAGTTTTATACTATGTAGTGATATTACATATATATATATATAAAAAACTAGTTTTTTAAATACAAAAAAACTCGTTCATCGCGTTATAAATTTAATAGCTATTTTTTATATCAGGCGCTTACCTAGTCATTGCTCTTCCATACAAACTTCCACCCCTTCAGGGATGATTTCCGGGATAAAAAATATCCTATGACCTTCCCCGGGACTCAAACTTCGATACCAGATTTCATCTAAATCGGTTCTGCGGTTTAAGTGTGAACAGGTAACAGTCAGACAGACACACTTTCACGTTTATAATATAAAAACTAGTATTATTAAGTCCTGGCTGAGCCTTTAACTACTATAATGAGTTTAAATTATTCATACTTGGGCCCTTCAGTAATTCCTCTTCTTTCTTTTTCTGCTCTTCCAACTTCTCGGCGCGCATTTTTAACCAGTCAGCTTTGTATTCTCTGTGAAAATAAATTTATCATTTATTATACTAATATTGACGACCGGTTTAGCCTAGTGGGTAGTGCACCTGCCTATGAAGCTGACGGTCCTGGGTTCGAATCCCGGTCAGGGCAAATATTTGTGTGATGAGCATGAATTTTGATTCTGAGTCTTGGATGTTTTCTATGTATTTAAGTATTTATATCTATTAAATATATCGTCGTCTAGTACCCATAACACAAGCCTTCTTGAGCTTACTGTGGGGCTAGTTCGATTTGTGTAAGATTGTCTTCTAATATTTATTTATTTATTTATTGAAATGTGAATTCAAATATGGCGGGATGACAGACGTTGCCGGGGGCATAGATGTGTGGAAATCCAGGGAGAGGCCTTCTCCCAACAGTGGGACACTCTACTAGGCTAATAAAAAAAAAAAATACCAAGTTTGCCAATCATCACCCTTACAAGGGAAAAGAGTGCAACTCAAAATTCAAAGACAAATATTAGGACATCGACACGACTGACAAATATTACGATGACTTGTAAAAAATGATGATGTTGTCTTGTAAAAAACCACTTACGTCTCATATTCCTCTGCTGCTTTATCCACAAGTTGAAAGAATTCGTCGAGACCCTGAAAATAGACATAATAATTAAATGGCAATAGGCATAAACAATAGTTGCAAAGTTGTAATTTAACCGCGAGTGTGGAATTGAAACAAGAGCTGGCGAGTGGATTCTATGGTTGAAGCATTGGTTCAAAAATAGAATCCAGAGCGTAGCGAGTCACGAGACGTAAAATAACTTTGCAGCCGTGTATAACACAAATATTTTCACCTCAATAACAACTGAAATATGTAAAATCAGCCGTAATCCGCTACCTAATCCCAAGATTTGGCGAAGGCACTAGTTTTCACGGAAGCGACTGCCATCTGACCTCCTAACCCATGGGTCAGTTGTAGGAACGGTTGATGAATTTGGAACTGGGTAGCGATTGCACCTATAGCTCAGTTGGCTAGAGCGACTGGCCGCGAGTGCCGGGAGGTCGCAGGTTCGAATCCTGCTCGGTGCCTAAATTTTTAAATTTTTCCTTCATTCTAAAAAAAAGTAACAACTGCCAATTATATAACTTACCGCGCCAGAATGAGCGCTCACGCCACAGCACTTCAGGTCCCTATAGAATGTATCGAGCGCTAATGCCATGGACCGCGCCAGGTTCCCCACATACGTGGCGCCGCCTTCAGCGTCCCCTTCCGCGTCCAACGCGTCTTGGAATGCCTCGAAATCGCGCATCCAATCCACAGCGTAGGCATTGTCTACTACGTCCGTCTGGAAGAATAAAATCAAAATCAAACATTTATTCTGCAAATAGGCCACAAAGGCACTTTTACATGTCAAAATATTAATTTACAATTTAAGAAAGTCTGACTATAATAAGTAATACATTTTTCATGTCAAAATATTAATTTACAGTTCAAGAAGGAATAATAATTTCGAGTTTACAATTATAACAAAATTAATGTCATACAGTGAAGATAAACTTGCAAATTTATCTATTACAAATATTACAACATCAGTAAAGTTAGAGATGTATAAGGTCTCAAGATTACACAAGAAGTATAATGAAATTATTAGAATCCCAGAGATGTACATGGTCTCTGAGCGTCAAAATTAAAATTAATTTAATATTGTTAGAGATGTATATGGTCTCTCAAGTCACTGATAATAAAAACGAATCCACAACAGGATGATGTCTCTCGTCAATCCCCTATAAAAAGACACTAGTATTAACGTAGTCACTACCCATGTCCTAGCAAGCATGAGCAGACAGGACTCCACAAACAGCACCCGATCACGAGTATGACGCGTATCTCAACAATATAAAGTCGTAATTTGATATACAATCATTTAAAAAATGGTAAGTCTTGCCATAGCATTTGGTTGATGGTTGGCCAAACAATATAATGTAAAATAATAATAAATAAAAATATTTGTAGACAATCTTACACAAATCGACCAAGTCCCAAACTAAGCAAATGGAATGGAATGAAATCATTTATTCTTCAATTTAGGCATATTACGTGCACCTATGAAAGAAAACTACCACCGGCTCATAAAAAGACCTACCTTTTACTATGGGTACTAGTACTAGGCGATGATATACATACTTATACATACATACGATGATAAACATCCAAGACTCAGGAACAAAATATTCGTGTACATCAGATACACAAACCAACCACCAAACCAAACCAAAACCAAATACCAAACCAAAACCAAACCAACCAAATAGGGTAAAGCGGTCGTCATAATATTTAATAATAAAGAACAGCAATTTAGAAACACGTCAATGATAAATAATAAATTCATGTTAAACTAAAAAAAATAGGAATTAAATATTTTCTTAAAAGCTTGGGACTATTTATTTACATCCCTAAACTTACTAATAATTATCCTTCTCTTGTAACTAAATTGATTTAAGCTCACCTTATTCATAACAACAATAAACGGCAACCTGGCTTTATACAGTATAGAGCAAGCGTACAACATGTTCGACATGAATGTGACCGGCGACACGCTGCGGACTGTGTCCATGACATACACAACCACGGTAGGGCAGGATGCGGCTAGTGTCTCTGTCACTATTGTCCCTGATGCCGACCATGTAAATACTTCGATTTGACCTGGAGCAGGAGTGATTTATGTGTCGATTAAATAAAAAAAGAACACATTTTTGTCATTCAGAAAAAAAAAACATTTTACTGTGCTAACTTTACTTACACAACAATCAAAAAAATAAACTAGTATCATAAACAATTCATTGTCATTTGGGTGGATCAACTATTCTTTGTTGCTTGTTACCATGAATACATCTCCTGAGTCATTCTTTAAAACTGTGATTTTATAGGGTTTAAATCCAACAAACATGAGCTTTAGTGATAAGTATAAATCCATTTGGACATGGGTCATCTCCTGAGCATGCTTGAAGTCCATATTATAAACATTTTTGAAGAATAAGAAACATGGTTACTGTTGTCTCCTCACTGACAGGACAGAATAACAACAAGACAAAGTTGATTGACCCTTTTAATCTATTGTCTACAACTTTCAATATGAGGCTACCATGAAATAAAATAAGAATAGGAATAGGATCTGTTTCTACCATAATGGTTGAAACAGATTTTAACCAGATCTGGCAGTTTTCATCATTTTATAGAGTACTAAACAGAGAGAGAGTAAGAGTAAGTCAACTGAAGGTAAAGAGTTCAAAGGTGCCTTGAAACACTGGCTTGTCAATAAGGCCTTTTATTGCATGAATGAATTTTATGTACATTAAATATTTATAAGTGCATGTCAATCAGTTCATTTTGTCTTCATATTGTATGTCCGTGACGGACAAACTATTGAGTCTAAATGTAATGTCTTATTAACATCTTTGTACACAGTTCAACAATAAACATTATTCTATTCTATTCTATTCTATTCTACTAGCGACCCGCCCCGGCTTCGCACGGGTGCACTATTTAATGAATGTTATTATACATATAAACCTTCCTCTTCAATCACTCTATCTATTAAAAAAAACCGCATCAAAATCCGTTGCGTAATTTTAAAGATTTAAGCATACATAGGGATATAGGGATATAGGGACAGAGAAAGCGACTTTGTTTTATACTATGTAGTGATTCTTACCAGGAGTATCAATAACACAATACTTGTGTTTCTGGCCAGCCTTCTCAATGAGTTCCACAACCTGTCCAAACTTTGTGGAGAACAGGTTTAGAGATGTGACAATGCCTCCATTTGGACCTAGGCCGTATTGCTTCATCACTTCTTTATAGTTGACCGTGTCCCTTATGTCTGTATACAGAAACACATTCATGTTTTGATTAACTAGTTTATCTCATTAGTACATTGAAAAGTTTATTTACATTAGGCCAGATGAAATTCAATCTTATGTCAATGTTGTAAAGACAGAAAAAAACACTATCTTACATCAGTTTAAACTACCAGCAGCATGAGCTCTTTTTGTGACTAAATAATAAGAGTTAGAAAGTATTAAGAGTCCTTATCAGTTACAAATCATCTATTTAGGCCATTTTCTTTTGAGTTGACATGTATCTTGACATTATACCACTTTTAATATATTTTGCGGATTTTTCATTAAGAAATATTGTTTTGAAACATCACTCCAAATCGACCATTTTCAAGATAAAAACTTGTTTTTCCGCTTAAATACTACACACAATAAAACCCAAAAATGGCTATGTTACTATCTTTAATTTTAATAAAAGCATCATAGCATAGCTCACTTTATTGGCATTATCAATAATTTTGTCATAATTTGAAAACAAAACATTTTAAAACTTATAAGGCCTCTTAAAATATGAAAGACAGATGTTTACCCCTAGCTTGGAGATTCCTGATGTAATATCTATTCATAAAGAATTACCACAGTAGACCACAGCTTAAGCCGTCCTCTCCCGGTGAAGAAAATAAACAATAGCATTATTTTGTTATGATCCCGGGGATCCCCGACACTGGTAGACGACGGGTTAAGGGTAATGACCCATTGGTTAAATTATCTTAGTTGTTACAGAGTACTGACACATTGACAATCACAAATGGCAGCAGTATTGTGGATAAATTTCAGTAGATGGCTCTAATCATGTCAATAATTTCAATTTGTATGTAATAAACATACAATGTATGACAAGCAGACATAGTAACTCACAAACAACCCAAACCATGGGTGTCATATGCTTGTTAACCCTCTTAGTATTAATCTAGTAAGATTTATACAGCAACATCCAGGTTTTGCAGCACGGTTACTTAATTTAAAGAAATATTACCAATATTAGCAGGATATGGCACTTCCCGGCATGCAGGATCTAAGTTTATTATGTACGGTCTGGATCCTTCCACCACATGCCCGGCGATCCGTTTTGTAAACGAAGTCTTCCCAGCACCGGCCATACCTGAAACAACACGAAACTAACTTCGATACCACGACATAACCGAAAAAAAAAACATGTTTACAATATAACTTCCTAACCTAAAATGATTAAACAAATAGGTTTCTTGGAATCCTGTTCCATTGCCTCTGCTTTAGGTGCAGCCATGAGTATATCTAATGTCTCACACAAAAGTTAAATGGCCGGAAAAGTTTTATTTACATCGACAATAAATTCAAGGAAAAGCTTTCATAAATTCAAAACACAGATATTCAAACATTCGCAATTTTTCGCATCACTATGCTATCTCATTGAAATTTGAGTGAAGTTTGACGATTAAATTGACAAATGACAATCACAAGTTTAATTTTGACATTTACATTCATTTTTTTTTTCTAATTCGTCCCTACGGACAGGCTATAGCCCAAGGCCTTACTGCCTTGTCTTCAGTATGTGGTTTGTTTGATGCTACAGCGAACGGCATTCGAAATTTTCCTTCTCTGTCGCACTTGCAAGTTTGCTCATAAGTGCGACAGAGAGGGAAAACTTCGTTTGCTGTTCGCGGTAGCGCCCCTAAGAGGCAACTTCGAAATCCGAACTTCGTATTGTGCCGTCCCTTTCATTCATGTAATGTGTCACTCAAACAAACACGAGAGTGAAAGGGACGGCACGATATGAAGTTCGGAGTAGGCCCTCAGAAGGGCTACTGCGAACCACAAACGAACTTTTCCCTCTCTGTCTCACTTATATGCAAACTTGCAAGTGCGACAGAGAGGGAAAACTTCGTCTGCTGTCGCGGTAGCGCCCCTGGGGTGTGTGAGCACAGTGAGCGCCTTCCATGACATCACCAATGCCGTCACGACATCTCATGGCAGCGCTGTGAGGGTGAATCGGTCCGATCGTGAACGCGCTGTGTGAGCGTGATTCGGAACACAGCCTATAACATTCAAAAAGTATAATTCCAAAATCTCTAAAATAGAAAGTCACTACACATAATATCATTGTATATAACATTCAAGATCTAAAAACTCAGTTGATATATTATTCATTGTCTATAATCATCATTTCAAAGAGTGTAATAAGTATATTTATATATCATTTCTTCGAATATTGTAAATATAGGACAGTTACACGTTATAGTGATTATGATTATAGTCCATAAATATAAAACACGCTTATATTAGTAGCAGGAGTTAAAAAGTATATACGTAAGTAGGTTATCGGCATCAAGCAAACAAGCGCGCATGCATGCATGCACACAAGCATGATTTTTCATGGTGTATAAAATAACCTAACACCAAGACTAAGGCGGTAGTGAAGCGAAACGAAGCTTTACAGCTGGTGAATGTTAGAGCAAACGATATTTATAGAATCCGAAATTTATACATAATGCGTTTAGACTATTTAACATTTATAGCAAATGAACGTTATAACAAACAAACTACTAAGCAACTTTGAAGCAACTATTATAGAATTTGACCTTATTACCATCTAGTGAATGATTATAGCAAATGAACTTAGAAAATGTGTAGTAATAGCCATTGATTTTATAAGTAATGAGGGGATACCGTGCCTAGGGCGTCAGGGCGTGTCCAGACTATCCGATCCGATATTGGTGTAGGATACTACCTACGCTGTACCTATGCTGTTCACATCACATTGTACAATATTATCGGACCGATATCACCGATATTTTGCCAGTTTCGGTCGTAGTACTTATAATGGAGCCAGTAATATGGTAATTATTATCACAATATTGGATTACCAATATTAAAGTGGTGTTAAAAAAACCGGTCAAGTGCGTGTGACTCGCGCAAGAAGGGTTCCGTATGAAAACGGCAAAAAAAACGTTTTTATGTATGGGAGCCCCCTTAAATGTTTATTTTATTCTGTTTCTTTAACATTTCTTGTAATAGCGGCAACAGAAGTACATCATCTGTGAAAATTTCAACTTTCCAACTATCACGGTTCATGAGATACAGCGTGGTGACCGACGGAGTAGTGTCTCGTTTTACCCTTTGAGTACGGAACCTTAAAAATTGTTTGGATTATTCTTCAATATTCATTATTCATCAATACCCACGTGATACGTAGTGTAATATGAGTAGGGCATAGACATTATAGACAAATGTACATAACTGGCCACCCCGGCGCAGCGACCACGCACACTACAAAAAAACGTATACTCATACAACACCCCAACAAACGCCATCGATATCGCTCGCCTATCGGATGAAATAGTGTTGAACACTAAGCGGTTTTCCGTACATTTTTATCGGTGTCGGACCCTACACCGATATCGGATCGGATAGTCTGAACATGCTTTCAGCTGAGACCAAATTTTAAAATAATTGAACGCAGCCAAATACTATTAATTTCGGAATGCATTGAAGTCTCTGCAAAAAATATATACATTGTCTATGCTTGAAACTAGTTACCACAGACAAGCAGCCATAAACACGCTTATAAACTTGTTCCAGAATATTTTGTAGTTCATTACAGTACTTTTTACATGTATCTCATTTTTGCTGAATATTTTCAACAAATTTCACACGTCGATATTATAAAATATATTACTTAAGCATTTTGTTATACAATATAAAACATTTATTCTACTAGCTCCGTTACCAATTTTAAAAAAGCAATAAAGTAACCGGAAGTGCTCAGAACTTCGACATGTTTCGTGAAACCCCGTTGTTTTGCATCAAGAAAATGCAATGGCCGCCATCTTCGACTCTCGTGAATGTTTTGGTCGTAGTTTCGGACTTTGAGGCCAATTTTCCTAGTGCTATGCAGTTATTTGACGGAAATTGTTTCGCTACACTGTAGGAGTTATAGTTACGTTCACGCACAGGTTAGTACCAATTTTATTGAGTATTTTCTATACTAGTGTTTACATCTGGATTTCTAAGTTCCTATCTGATGCGATACTCCTGTTCATGATATAATATTTCTGTGTTTATGTTCTAAAATGTCCATAGTATTGGTTTTGTCTTTAGTTGAGTCAATAATTATTAATATCCAATTTATATAAATATACAAACCTCATTTGAGTATGTACTTATATTTGTAGGCTCTTTGTTTCTACACGGGCCTACAACTTGCGGATTTGCGTAATTCCCAATCAGTTAATCGACATAATGCTTTATTTCGCCTATAATTCGCACTATTAGGTTAGTGTTTACTTCTTTTGATGTTTATCAGTGAGACATTTCAGTTTTCGTGCCACAATAATGGCGGCAGTGGATTAACCTATCTACTTATTTTAACCTTTTATACTAGTACTATTTTGTTTTATACTCTTTATTTTGTACTTATTTTCTATATTTTCTCGTAGGGCATGAAATAAAACGTATATCGACACTTTTTGGAACAATGACCTCGACTATCACATTATCCTATTTGTAGACTAAAAATATTTTGAGCGTGAAAATTACGATGTGCATCGCGTGTTGTCGTATGAACTGTGAAGATTTGTGGGTAAAGAGTCAATTTTCGATTGCAGTCACATGAAATAAGGTCGGAGGCCGCAGAGGTCTCTTCGGCGTCATCTCGGGCTTGACCCAAGATGATAATATTTACAGCATGTCAGCTTCTCCAGACTTTGATCCTGCTGCCCGGCAAGTAAGTCCTCGAACCCGTACACCCTCGGCCTACACCACTCTAGTGCCCTGCCTGTGCTAACCAACCACTTACTACATAACAATACATTCTTATTGGCATTATCTTCCTTGCAATTCATAGTCTTCATAAGTGTTACATATCATCTAGGATCAACCCTCTAAGTATAGAACAAATTACAGTAAAAGTCATAATTACATAAGATGTGTAGGTAACTTACTAAAATAAAAGTAATGGAAATTTTCATTAAAGCATTTGTCATTTTAATATGATTATTTGAAAGCAATATATACTCGTGTGTTGTGTTTAATAAAGATTTTGAAACTTAAGGTGCATTTTTAATAACCTATTATGATTAGTAGTTTTAGCACTATTGTAATGTTGTATTTTAAATATAGGGTAAGTGTAGCAGTAAGAACTTTACAAAAAGTTGCACATTTTTATCACCACATATCCTCGATTACTATGATCACATTTCATATTCAATCCATATGAAGCCCGTCACAGATGGCTATAATATATATTATAGCAGCTTGTGTGGACTGTCAACTAGTATTCAAAATATATCTAATATATATTGTAAGATGTCATGCTATGATATATATTATACCAAAATATATATTATAGCTCCATTTGTGTCCTGACGACAGAAATAAACAATAATGTGCCTGGAGATTTCCGGGATGGGTAACAATTGCTTAATGATATTTTATATTCATGGTTTCACTGACACAAAGTATTAAAGTTCTACAATATTATTTTGAAATATGTCTTCCACTTATCAATTAGGAATGCTGGATTATTTTACATTTTTGTAACTACTATTTTGTCTTGTGTGTTCAAGTATTCAGCATGTTTAATTCCCTATTTACTTTGTTACAGTATTACGGGCCGGCCACCTCCAGTGAAAATGTGTATCAACATGTTTTGGAACATAAATTAGCAGATAATATGAGTGTACCAAGCATTAGAACTCCTGTTTTTAGGGCACTGGCCCTTTCCCCCACTGATGGTGACCCTGAACCCGATTCTACTAACCCTGAAAGTATTATTCAGTCTGCACGCAGTAATATTGATAAAGAAGTAGAGTACCACATTACTGAAAAGAGACGGGATACTGAGATGTCTGTAGATGCCCTTTCTGGACTTGTAAGGATTGATGAAGGTATTGATAATGTTGGACGCATTACTTACCCAATTATACAAGAAGGTGATGACTCGGGTGATGGCAACTATGAAAATGCAAGTGCTACTCTCATCCAAGCTCCACTGAACACTGCTATTGTTCAGAATGTCACCAAGTTACCACAGAATTTCACTATTAATGTAGATGCTACTGTAAGCAATATAACAGCTATTCAGAATGTATCACAAGATGTTGGCAATCAGACACTATGGCTGCCCACTATTCTCACCAGCACAGCCCCTACTGACAACAAGAGTGAAGAGGACAGATCACAATCTGGTGTATCACAGATCATTATAACCAGTGAAAGTTATGTCAATGATTCCAATCAATCCGGAAGAAGGACAAATATAGTAACAGAAACGAGCTATATTAGCCGCCCCAAATCATCAAAAGTTCAAATATTGAGCAACATATCTATTCCAAAGAACACAAGTTATTCAACACAGTACATCACCCAGGGTAAAGACATGGCGACCCCAGTATATGGCACACAAAATCATGTGTACAAGTTGAGTGGTAATGTGATGTCACAAAAGCATTTAAATAATTCCGTACTATGCACTAAACCCCCAAAGAGCCAGTCTTTAATCGGCTGCTCGACATTGTCGCCTGCCGTAATCAGCAGTCCTATCAAGAATGTGTCTTACAGTCACACTTTTACAAAGAGCTCAAACTTGAAATCTTTGAGCAAAGTGAACAATGGTGCTAACTTGAATGCAGTGGTCGCGGCGTCCTCCGGCAATACTCAGTGCCATATACTGTCACGAGTTGTGTCTGGCCCAAATAAAATGTCAGTCCACTCTGGCAGAAAATCTGTAAATACTTTAAAACAATCTAAAAGCGCACAGCTCTCAGGACAGAAGAATCAATCACGGGCCATCAAGATAATACAGCAGGCAGGCACTACACATAAATCAGAATCAAAGGCTTGGCCTGTCGCCAGTGTTGCTACATACAAGAGTCAGCAACCAGTATATGGTGTAGTGGACTCGAATACTTCTAAAATCATACAAAAAGTGGGTAGTCCGACTCATAAGACCCATCATCAGATTCAAAAGCTTCCTTCTAAAGGCGAGAGGCTAGTTCTTCAGTCGCCTTGCGGACCCGTTCTTATTTCCACTGCACCTATCAGCACAACCATGCCCCGTGGGCCACACTACGTACAGTCGGGTGCGACACCCAATTTACGATACGTACAAACTTATACGCCAACAGATAACCAGCTCTCTACGTCTCAGGTGTCTGCTAATCAGCAGCTGACTGCACAAATACTGCAGTCTTTAGCACAGCCCAAACTCATGTTGCACGCAAGCGCTAACTCCCCACTGCTACCGGTACCCCAAGTCGATGAACCTGTGGAGAAGAAGCCAATCAATCAAAGGAGAATTGTCTTGTAAGTATTTATACAGTACAATTACTTTTGAGTTTAACACTGACATGATATTATTTCATTGGATATTCTACTTTAATGCTAATGTAATAGTTTTTATTTCAAACATACGATTTTTAGAGTGTATATGTAGAAACTCTATTACATTAGTGTTAAAGTAGAATATCCAATTGAATAAGAGCATATGTCAATGTCATACTTTTACCTGTACCATAGCATGCATTTTAGCCCATTCTTTTTTTTTACTTTTTTGCCAATGCTTATGTTTGTTGTTTTTTCAGTGGTGACAAATCAACGCGTTTAATGGCAGACGATATAATCGGCAGCGAAGAACGCCCCAATCTGTCAGAAGAACTCCAGCGGTATTCGTTCCAAGACTTAGCGCTGGTTATGTTAGATCACACATACGCGTTGCCGATGCAGAAGCAGCCTGTGCCTGCTCCCGTTCCGCCTCCCGCTCCCGCTTACGCTCCGCCTATCGCGTTGCCGCCTGTCTCTCCGACACCTGTACCAACGCCGCCAAGTCCATTGAAACATTCGCCAGTGATTATGTCTACAGCGCCGTATGAACCGCCGATCATACCTAGCACACCCACTCCGCAAGTTCTCCAACTAAGCTCGCTGACGTATAAACCTCCGCCCCAAGACGACGACGCCGCATCCGTCATCTCTTCCATCGACGGCGATAGACGTCCGCCGGCAGGCGGCAGCGATACAGAAACTGCTCCAGAAGGCGAGGAGGAAGGCAAAACACGATGCGTCTGCGAGTTTACACACGATGACGGCTACATGATCTGCTGCGACCGCTGCGGCGAATGGCAGCACGTAGACTGCATGGGAATCGATCGAAACAATATCCCGGATGCTTACATGTGTGAACTGTGTCAACCAAGACCTGTAGACCGGCGCCATGCACGCGCCATTCAACTGCGAAAGCGAGAAGAGCTTAGTGCACTTGGTGCTTCTGATACTGACTCCTCAGAAAGCACTAGGGTACCTGGCGCACGTCGCAAACGCCTCCTTACTGTGACCACATATACTGACACCAGTGGCTCATGTGTTACTACTTACAACAACGCCACTCCTGCTGTTCCGTCACTCCCTCCGCTGCCTCCGATACCACAGCCGACTCTCACCCTTCCTAAGCGTGGACCGAAGCGGCCGAAGAAAACCGAGGTCGTTAGAAAAGGCACCAAGCGAAAACTTACCGAGAAGAGGGTGAAGCGCAAGAAGGAGATAATGATGAATAGAAGCAAGTATACCTCGAACGTGTCCAATCAGTCCCATTGTGGAGAGTCCTTCGAGCAGGCGGTGACTAACCACTACAGCCCAGAGCTGAGGGCGAAGATCATGAAATACAGCAGTAAACTGGGAAACACGCCTAACATGTCTTCAGCTATTACGGCGCACCTGTGCACTACTGTGCCACACGCGGGAGGAAAGATACTTATCGCGACTAAGGATTTGAAAGAGAACACTGCAATCATAGAGCTGAGAGGAAAATACATGCTGTCGAATCAGCATAGACCACAGTTGCAGAATTCTGCGAGAGCGGGCAGCCAGAAACCTGGACCGTTTGTTTTCTTCTACAGACTGCCTAAGGATAACACGCAGATCTGTATCGATACGAGAACGTATGGCAACGAGGCTCGATTCGTGAGAAGGTCTTGCAAACCTAACGCAGAGCTCCAACACTGCATAATCAAGGGCGCGTTGCACGTGTACTTGTACACTATTAGTGCGATACCTTCTAACACTGAAATAACAGTCGGCCATGACACTCACGGCAGTAAGCAGCCGTGTGCCTGCGGGAACCCTAAACACTGTAAAGTTAACGGGTTGACTTCCTCTCTTTTAACGAGGAAAAGCATTGATTACCCTCCAAGAGAAAAGAGGAGCAGAAATCGCTGTTCCAGCTCATCATCTCCTGCATCACCGCCATTAGCGCCCGTGCTGGCATCACCAGTAAAGGAATATCCTTGCCCAGTAACGCCGATTAAAATGGAAAAGAAATCGCCCATCAAATACGAACACTCACCAATGTCGCCTGTAAAAAGTGCCATAATGGCGCTTAATTTTGACCAACCAATGAAAACAGAGGCGCCAGAAGACACGAAACCAGAAATGGATTTAACGGCGAAAGAGGAGATGAAACCTGAAATAGATGAGCCCGATTACATTAAAATGGAAATGGAGGAGGAACCAGCAGCTGTAGCACCTGCAATTATTCCTGAGCCTGAGCCTGAACCGGAACCAGAACCCTTTAAAGAGGAGCCAGAACCAGTAGTGGAAGAAGTGAAGCCTAAAAAAGAAAATGAAACTAAACCAGAGCCAGAGGCACTATCTGATGAAGAGAAACCCCTGGTAAAGCAAGAAGTGCCAAAACTGGAAGTGAAAGAGGAACCAAAAGAAGACTTGCCTACGGAGTTAGTTAAGCAAGAGGCTACTCCAAAGAAAGAGTCTCCGAAGGCAGAAAAGGGAGAAGAAAGAGAGCGAAGAACAAGACAAGAAAGACAGGAAGATGAAAGACCTGCGACGCGGGAATATACCGCAAAGTCAGCGTGTCACGATCGATCGTCCCGATCCAGTAGGAATACAACATGCACAAACCAAGACTCTTTGGATGACAAAACAGATGATTCTCAGGACAAACTGCCAACCAACAAAGAGAAAGATAAAAAGAAAATGGTAAGAAAATTTAAATTCATTTTAGGATTCCATAGCCAACATGGCAATTGTACCCTTCTTCTAGTTTTTTTCCATATCTTTGATAATTCACTTACTTTACATTACTTCAAAATGTTCATATAAAATTATAAGTTATCCTTTTATTATTAAATAAGTTAATCTTTTTTTTAGACCCGAGAGGAGCGTAAAATGGAAGCAATAATGAAAGCCTTCGAGCGCATGGAGAAAGCAGAACAAAGGAAACAAGAAGTTAAGGAAAGACAGAAGAGAAGGGAATCAGATCCTCATCCAAATGCTATTGACAAGGATGAAGATGACGAATTCCATTGTAGCTCCAAAAAGAGGAAGAAGTAAGTTACATCTTTTAGTTCTAAACCTTGCCATGTTAAATAGGTTTTACATTTCCTGTCAAATGTACTAGCAAGAATGGCGTGTAATGATAATGTAAAATGACCAATATTGCAGAGAAAATTCTAGAGAAAGGAATGTTAAAACTCAAAAAAAGACTGATTTTTCTGTATGTGCAGAGATACAAACCAGCTATATTTTAACCCGTTTGCAGGCATAGTACGATTTATCGACCACATACGTGTCAATAGAATTTAAATCTTAATCCTGGGGTTTAAGGTTAAAATTAGATTGCATTTTTTTTTATTGACGCGTCTTGAAATGGATTAACAAAACGTAACTATTTTTAATAAATATTTTGTTTAATTTGTTTTTTATATAGCCTTCTAGATTGGTGCGGCCTGGAAAAGGGTTAACCGTGCCGTTTTATAATTAAAACTAACCGAGAATAGGTAGAAGAGGTTTTGTAATTTTTACTGTATTGAACGTAATTAAATAGAATTTAATAATAAATAGCTACCAAGCTGAAGTGGGACTGGGCTGGTCATGTCTGTCGAATGCACCCGTAGCGTTGGGCCAAAGCAGCTACCGGAAGCCATCCCACAAGATGGCTCCCGAGGCAGAGGCAGATCGAAAAGGAGATGGCGGGATTGGCGGGATGACCTTGATACATTTTGTACGGGTAGGCGGGAGCTACCACACGACCGAGACGAGTGGCGAAAAAGAAGGGAGGCCTTTGCCCAGCAGTGTACTGTCCCACTGTCTGTGTATAGGCTATATAAAAAAAAACTACCAAGTGGGTGCCACATAACAGGCGATGGCGGGATGACCTCGATGCATTTGCCATCAATTGGGAGGACGAAGCACTCAATAAGGGTGCCTAGTCAACATGGAGAGAGGCCTTTGGCCAACAGTGCAACATATAATTTTTAATAGTACATACAAAAAAGGAGTAGTGGTAAATTATTCATTATTTTTCAGACGCAAGGGCCGCGCTCGAACGACTTCTCAGTCCAACAGGCGCCGCCTGAACTCGGCTGACAGTGACATGGTGACTTCTGGAGATGAGGCACCTCATCGCACACCGCCTAGGGCTCCACCGCGACGCGATAGCGCTCCTCACAATACTGAAGCTGATAGAAATAACGACGGAATTAATGAAGTAAATAAAATTTCAATTTTAGTACTTAAGATGAGTGGGGTACTAGGGTTGAAAAGAGCGAAAAATACCCTTTTTTTAATTCAGGGATTTTTTGGCAAAATTAATGGGAAATGTGTTTTGGTTATTTTGCGATAAAAAAAATCCGCTACAAAACGGAGTTTGAAAAATGCTTCAGTATTTGTACTCGTTATATTGATTGATACGCAATTTTTTTTTATCCTGGTGATTACATGTGAAAATATTTATCGTAACAATAACTGACACTGTTATGTCCACGTCAATAACTTTTTCAGAACAACCGGAGTACAATAGAATATAAACTACAATTTTTAAATGCGCTGAAAAAAAATTACTTTCCTGAATTTTTACTCTAATGGGTACTAGTGGAAATACTAACGAGTGCTGTCTATTACAGGATCTCGGCCTAAGCTCGGCATGTTTACTAGTTGAAGCTGCCGTCGGCTCAGTGGAATCCGCCTTCAAACTGCCTAAAACCAAGAAAACAATGGCCACGGAATGGATCGGACGGTCGCCGGAACGAACGCCGTCTCCATACAGATCACCTTACAGACCGCCACTTATGTCAGCCACCTCTCTAGAGAGCCTAGTGAGAGTAGCTTCAACAATTATCGGTGATCTTAGTGGCGCACCAGATTTCCACGAGGAAGACAGGCATGGGTCCCCACCTAGAACACCGGCTCGCGATAGGAGCAGACCTCCAAAGAAAGCCAGGAGAATTACCAGAAGTACGCCGCCTACCGAAGTCGTGGAAACCCCGCCTACTGTGATACCCCAGCATAGTGCTAAGAAACGGTGGCTGAGACAGGCCATCAGCGAGGAAAGCGATTCTCCCAACGCGGGTGCGTATTGAACTTATTCTGTGGAGATGCCTCGAAAACTTCCAATTGTATTATCTGTGCTTGAACTGATTTCGAGGTATCTCCATTCTATTTCTATATTTACATTATTTGACGCAATTGATGTTTTAATGTTTAAATGTAGATGCATTTGTTGCAGAATCTCCGCCTAACGAAATAGTGACACCATTAAAGAAGCGACGGTTAGCCAGGGAATCGTTATCCTGCGAGCCTAACACTATTGTTCCTGTAAGTATAATATATTATAATGTAACAGTACGTTTTTTATGAGATTCTTAATGCTTCAAAATCAAGTCTATGTCTATTGACAAAGTTCCAAATTGACTTCGACTTGTGTAATTGCAGTAGTATCATTTTTGAGACTTTATGCATTTAAGGGTTAATTTTACATTCTGTCGTTCAGTGCCAAGATGAGTCTTCTCCCAATTTGACGTCGGAGGACTCGCCGGTGAAGGATGATGGCAGTTTGATCCGTCAATACAACGTGCGAGGAATCATAGAGAGCATCTACGGACGCGATCGGACGCGGTCCGACAGTGGACAGGGGTCGGATGACCAGTGCCATATGGAGCACGACGTTCTTAACGTTAACATGTCACATGCGCACGATACGGAACACATCCGACGGATCATTGGCGTCCCGACACCTGAAGACGAAATGCCGCCTGCCATCACTAAGCCAGACTTCACCACCACCAACAACAACAACGTCGAACCGGACGAGACGAACTACAATAAAGTCGTGCCAATGGAGATAGACACCACTGTTACCCCACAGCCGAAGCTAGAGAGCAGCGACACCGCTAACTGTGATATCAAAGGAATGGAACTGCTCAATGACAAGCAGAATAGCTCGCGTTCTGCCGATACGAGCGGTAATTCGTCACCGCAACGCGACGAAATGGACGACATACAGAAGAAGATACACTCCTTCCACACAGAAAATATTCTCATACTCAAGAGCAGAAACAAAAAACCGCCAAAGGAGAAGCGGAAGAAGGTCAATCTTAACTTCGATCTCAACATGGTAGACGATCAAATCAGTATTCAATTACGCACAGAGAAAGAGAATTCCAAGTCGCCTGAAATAAATGGTGACGTTCACGATGAAATCAGTAATTCAGCGTTACCTGCGCCTGAAAACATACCTTTACCTGACGAGCCGGGCCCTATACCTCCTTTGGAAGCGATCCCGCTACCAGAGGAGCCAATGCGACCCATCAAGAAACAATTCACCGGAAACCTGAAAAACTCCAAATCGGTAATGATCAACGGAGTTATCCACGATTCATACACGATCGGGGATTCTATGGCTCTACCGGCGCCGGAAAATATTCCCCTGCCAGAGGATCAAGGCCTGCTATCTGTGATACCGCCGCTAGAGACGATACCGCTACCGGAAGAACCGCGGCGGCCGCTGAAGGCCAGAGTGAAGCAGATGATCGAGAAAGTGGAGGAGAAGGAACACTTATCCAACGATACAGATTCCAAATCTTCAGAAGTGAATGGTGATGTCCACTCCGACGTTAGTTCGGGACCGGAATATGGCAAGATGCCGCAAGTGGATGCCATCCCGTTGCCGGACGACATACCTTCGTTAGAGGCTATTCCCTTGCCGGAGGAGCCTATGGAGAGATCGCCCTCGACCAAACTAGAAAACAGGCCCTTACCAGTGAAGGACAAGCCGTCTGTTCTGGAGAGCCCACTCCCATTCTCGTCGAGGTTCAGCTCAACAGGGCTGTTCTCGGGCATCTTCAGCAATTTCTCGCAGTCGTACGACACACCCGCCTCGGATCCTGTACCCTCAATAATCAAAAGTGCAATAGATAGGACTACAAGTTTAGACAATAGTATATTCGACAAAGACAGTATTACGGGTGTGGATGAACTGAAAAGCGTGCAGGAGATATTGACTCGTGTGAACAATATGGACTCTAATAATAGTGTGTTGTTGTCGGGAGTGCTGCAAGGGTCGGGTGCCAGTCCTTTACCGGCGCCCGAACACAAGCCAGTGAAGCCCTTCGGAGCGCGAGTCAATGACCCGCGCCTGAATCCACCGCCTCAGGACAAGCCTAAACCCGTCAGAAGGAAGGTGAGTCCATACCCTGACCATGACTACGACCATATTTTATCAAACGGTTTTTTCCTCCACTCGCCCCTATTTCTTGCGTGGTCCCGCCAGTCCAAGCAGAACGCGTCCAAATCGTCTCCCTCTGCTCCAGTTAAAACTCACTTATTAATTGTCACTCCGGGCGACATGTTTCGATTTCTACGGGAGTTCTTCTTCAGGGTTGACCGCGTTCGCAACACTGACTGACCGTCAATATGTTAACCGTTTTATAAAATATATTTTTAACATGACTAATTCAAGTATGACTACGATCCCTGATCCTATAGGGTTCAGCCAAATTAGCTGTATAGTTTTATACATAAACATTTTGGTCCTCTTTGGTTGTTTTACCAGTTTGATAACCTACAATATTTTTTTATTGATACTGGTTGTGCATTCTTATTATCTTGCATTTTAACGCACATTAACATAGTCTTATATATAATTCAGATCAAGGTCATAGATAAGATTCAACAATATGTCAACAACTCCGTCCATCTACCGTTATCTACACAATTATTCCATGCATATAAATTTGTACATTGTTATTCCAAATTTAACATAATTTAGCAATATTTATAGAATTTTAACATGATTCAGTGTTATAATCTTTTATTATTACCTTGACACATTACGCATGTGGCGCACATACGAAGCACTTTCTCTGATGGGTGCATTGACCTGCAGATGTTTGTTTATCCAACAAGTATTAACGGAAGCACGTGAGAACTAAGTATTGAGTTGAGGCGTTTGCATTGGAGAACTGTGGATATCCATTATAATCTGATAGTATATGTATGTAAGTTGAAGGAAGGCATAGGTGAGCGCAGTAATTTGTCTTCGAATTCGATCGCCAATTTCCGTGCTATGGTCAATTATATCAACAATTACACATAATTATCCTTCCCAATCCTGATTTTGTCATGTAATTTTTACACAAGCTTGAGCCTCTCACTACGCTCACCATTCTTAAAAGATTCAAATCGTTTATTGCCAGAACATAGTTCACAAAACAGATTTTATTGTACAATAATGTGCTTATGTTCCGCTAGTTTTAGGCGTGCAATATTACAGTCCATGAGAAGGTAGAGCGTTAACGGCGGCCTTGGAGCAATTCTGTAATGACGAATTTTAAAATGTAATAAGTAAACAAAGATTAACTTGAAACTGGGATGCTGATATTTTACAATTTTACAGTTTTAATTATTGTCAACATGTTTTTTGGGATGAATAAACGATTATTTTTATTATTAAAATATACTTAAGTTTAAATTTCTATCAACAATAATTATTTATATTGTAATAACTTCGGCATTAACATCGTCTAATATCCCCAGCTCTCTATCACCGAATACCGCAAAAGGCACCGTGGGGCTACCGCCGAGGATCCCATTCCCTCAGAAGAGGCGCCAGGGCCGGAGTGGTCTTCCGAGTCCTCCGGAGCTTCGGGAGCTGGTTCACTGTCCCCACAGAGACTTGATGCTGCAGCAGCAGCGGCAGTGGACGACCTCGAACAGAGGCTGCATCGGGAACTAGCTAACACGCATTTGCCTAAAGGTTAGTGTTGCCACTTAGGTATAGTCACACCACAGAATCTCACTGGAGTGCAAACTCAAGAGTATTCTAGTGTTTAAACTTTAAACCGCCAGCGTGGTCGGAATTTTCCACTGGAAATTGCTCAGGCTACTCTC
Source organism: Epiblema foenella (assembly GCA_963556455.1). Taxonomy (NCBI): domain Eukaryota; kingdom Metazoa; phylum Arthropoda; class Insecta; order Lepidoptera; family Tortricidae; genus Epiblema; species Epiblema foenella. The sequence continues at coordinate 6,200,553 of OY747105.1, forward strand.
CACGCACTCCTATCGCTTTATTGGGCCCGGCATATAAAGCCACAGTCAGATTAAAAAAAATAGATATAGTGGGTAATCCTTCCTCAGTAGTCAGGTAAAATACGATCTTACCACAATGTCATATTTTGATGGATATTGCTGGACGACAATAATAAATTAAAATATTAAATATGTATTTATAGTGTAAACTTAAAACTATATTTTTTTAATATAATTTTTGATTGGACAATAAATGATGAGTTTACAGAGAATCATCCTTACCATGACTTCACATAGACTAACTATAACTTCATAAACTATTAAAGATAAAATGCATGCATTAAATGCATTTTCACGTCACAATATAAACACAGTGACCTTGAACATAAAACCAGCTTATTCAATTGTTTTAATCCGCTACTCTGCAAGATCAGCTGATGTTGCAATACCAGTTTTTGCTCATTCAGTGAAGTTACGTTATGCACATTCGATTCGATGTTTGTTTCTTATTTTATCCCTGAAATTCTTTTCTTTTTCTAAGACTTTAATGTTTAAAAGAAAACAGTCACAGTATTTGCTTTGTTTCCACTATTCTGTTCTATGTTAGGTGTGTTTACAGGCTATATAGAATACATACATGCGTTGAGTGAAAAATAACAAATTATTTGTATCTTGACAGTTGAATGGCGTATAATTAATTAATTAATCCCAGAAATTACGCATGCTGTCACTATTAGTTGTTGACAGTATGTTTATTGTACTAGTAACTAGTAGTGACAGTACAAATTATATATAACATACAAATTAAGCCTCTATTGACCGCGTTCACGCTCCGCGGCCGATTCCTTCAATTAGATGAACGCACTTGGCATTTAACTCGTGATTGCGAGTTATTTTCAACCCTACCTCCATACACTCAAGATCCTATTTACTTGTGACCTAGTCTGTGGTGTTCAGTAGAAAAGTTTACATGCTGCTCTTCAACCAAGATTCAACTCTATTTCTATGCAGTAGGGTTCGTAAGAGGCTAACGTTACTTGGTCCTTTTTGTTTATAAGTTTACGCGCTGTATCGAACGGCTTCCTTTGTGAAAATTGTGAATGCACTTTCGAAAGGAAGTACAACCGTGCTAGAAAGTGTAATACTTAAAAGTGAATGAATGAGTGAGTCACTGTTGACATAATTACATCATTATTTTATTATATCACGTGTCGTTTGTTTACACAAATGGCGTGCACGTTTTGTGACACTTTTGTCTTTGTAAACATAACTGAACGATTTTATGACTTTTAGTTGGTATCGTTATTTTTGATGAGAATAAAAGATTGGTGTTGTCGCTGTTTCTGAGAGAATAAGGGACATGTCGTTCGAAAACATGATTGATTTAAAACAAGATATCTGAGATAATCACTCGGAATATATGTAGTGTTAAAAGTAGCAAATTTTTCCATTTTCTAAGTCTATATATAACATATTTCAGATTCTAGATGCTATGACTTTGAACTACTATGGAACGAACCGAGTGCGGGCAAAGAAAAACAGGTGTTTCAAATGACTTCCTATCCTGTCTTCAATCGACTAATCGAAATTTATGAAGAAGCTGATTTATTGGAAAGGACAGTTGGTCCTATATTTAAACTGGTTCAGAATCATGCATAGAATCCGATTTTATATCACGATTTAGGGTTCTTCTTCTCAGTCGTGCGCTCTTGTCAGAGTGGTCGTGGTTATGGGTTGCCTTCTTCCGTATTAGTTGTAGCTTTTGCAAGCTTTCTCCACCTCTCTCTATTAGTAGCATTGCGTGCACAGTGCGATTTAGGGTATTTTCGTTATAATAAAGCAGATATTCGAAGACAAAAAATAAGCACTTTAGTATCCGCGTGTACAGAGGAAGCGGAGTATAACTGCAGTGAGATTGTGCAACGCCGGGGCCCTTATCGCTGACCACCATAGCGACGCCTGTGAGACTGCTCTGATTGACGCCAGTTGAGAACTTACTATGATTTACATATACCATGAAATTAACGCGTACACATAATGCCTACGTCAAAGTTTCGATAGATGGCGTTATATAAACGAGATCTCCATTATTCCTGATATAGGCCTATTAATTCAAAATTTTGTATGGGAAGTTTTAGTTGTCATCCGACGATATATTAAGTCACTACCTACCATATATAAAAACGCTAATGTATGCATGGGTCTTCACAATATGCGCAGAACATTATACATAGTGCTCCCGAAGGCCTTGAAAACGCGGCTCACGTCGCTACTACGTCGCAGCGAGCTTGATGTTATTCGTAACATTGTCTGTTTTACAATTGTGTAGGCAGAGCAAATTAAATTAAATTTTCAGTGCTTAAATTGGCATAACTATATTTTTGCCAAATATTAATTGTTAGGATTGTTTGCGATTCTTCTTGATACTGAGTTTTTGCGTGACTTAAGAAAGAGGAAGTTTCTTATCGCTTTGTTTCACATCCCTAAACGCTTTTTCAACTCTTATTAAAGCTATTCCTGTATAATAGAGCAAAACAAGATATAATTGTTAGTACTGATCTAATGGAAGGCTCCCTTAATGTAGATTATCTTCATGTGGATATTCTGTCTGAGATTTAGACTAAATAAATCCTGGATTTCGATGCCATTTCACGAAAAGTCTAGCGGAATTGTATCGATTTTACAGCCGTGAACTAACAGATTTTACCTACGTCTGACTGACCCAATTTGCGATTCTACTTTATTCAGTGCGCTAATAATATGTTTTGTTCAAAAGTCAAAATCGTCAATAGTTAGTTGTAGGCATAGTAGCAATAGCAAAATAGTCAATTAATGATACTAAAGGATGGACGATCAGTTACAAAATAACTTCTAATTTAACGAACGAACTTTTAATGTTTTTGGTCACTGTTTTTGTGATTGCATCGTTGTCGAAAAGTAGAAGATTATTTTCTGTTATTTTGATTGGTTAACCAAACAATCAATGAAAAACTGTATCATGGATTCCTAAAAGTCTTTTAAAAATGTTGATCATATCAAGTATATCAAGATCGCTAACACTTGCGTGATTCCAATATCTTGCATTTCAATGCAGTTAAGTTCGTCGACTTGCCGTAAATGTGAGTGTATGGGAGCTAGCCATAATCGTCTTGCATTAAGAGGCCTTATAAGTTTTAAAATGTTTTGATTTCAAATTATGACAAAAGTCTTGATAATACCAACAAAGTTATTAAAGGCCACGATAATATTATTAAAATTTTAGATAGTAACATAGCCATTTTTTGATTTTATTGTGTGTAATAGAATTTAAGCGAGAAAAACAAGTTTTTAGCTTGAAATTGGTGTGATGGTTGAAACGATATTTCTTAAAAAAAAAACCAAAAAATACATTTAAAGTTTACGACATAAGGTCGCAACAGTCCTGTTCTAGATAGTAACACTGAGAAAATGCCGAGATGCATGTCAATTCAAACAGAAAAAGGCGAAAATTGATGAGCGTTTTTTAACTGATAAGGACCCTTAATGCAGACATGCAATCTTGCGCGTGTACTTGACCATTCAGTACACGTGTGTGGCTGCGGTGAGATCATCGCTGTATGTACATCGCGTGTTTTTTGCTTCACGTATGTGTAGCTAAAAATATGTTAAGAATATATTAACGTTTGATGAAGATTTTTAGATTCGGTTGAAACCGCTCAACCAATCTCACTGGAGCGCAAACTCTTAAGAGTATTCCAGTGTTCCAAACCACACGCGTGGTCTTGCCGGAGGTTTTCCCCTGGATTTTCCCCAGGCTACTCTCCAACCGCGCACTCCTATCGCTTTATTGGGCCCGGCCTCTAAAGCCACGGTCAGGTTAAAAAAAAAGATTTTTAATTAATTCAGATCGTGTAGTTGGTAGTATAGTTTTACCTAATTTCTAAAAAAATCTTTAAAAACTTACTAATGAGTAACGACTAATTTTATTGACACACTTCATATCTGAATTATCATTGATTCTTCGTAAACTTATTTCAGGGCTGAGAGAGTTATAATAGAATACTGAAATCAAAGAATGAATTAAGTGTTGCATATTCTAAGACATGTCAATCAGAGTTTTCTTTCTTTGTCTTTAGCATTCTGTTTTAACGCTGCTCTAGCTAATACAAAAACCATAATTAATTATTTGTGTCCAAACAGCTACCCAGTTAACTTTTCATAAGTAGACCTTCCCTCTGTAACAAAGGTCGGTTATCTGTGCCTTTGATGTTGCATATATGTCTAACATAGTTTAGTAGTTTTCTTGTCGATTAAATTTTGTATTTCTTTCCACTAGTCGCACCTTCGGACAACGGAGCTCTTACAGGTAGCGAACATTATCTCATTTACGGGAGTGGAGATGTTTTTGACACTTCTAGTTGGATTTACTGGTAGAAAATACTTTATCTCTTATTCTCAAATAAAACTTCTGAATAGAAAAAAAGCAAATCGAGGCTAAAAGGGACCCCCACTCGGTATAATGTGTTAGCCAGGTGTTTTTCAGTGGGGCCTTAAGATTATAGCTAAAAAATGTCGGCGTATACATGAACATTATAATGAAACGAGACTTTAAAATAAAACATGAGGCAACCTTGTTAGGTTCAAGGTTATGACGGTTTATGGTTACACTTACACAAGTGTATCATCAGTTTTTAATTTTCCAATACTATACATGTATTGACTATACAGGGTGTACAATCCAAATGGGTCAGTATGGTGAAGTCGGAAACTATGAGAGATAGCGAGATCTGTTCTTAGGAACCATGACGTCGATTTTAGATTTAATAATAATTACATTCAAACTTTTTTATTAACTCTCATACATAACCGGGAATCGAACCTGGTCAATATTTTTGTAACCGCGTTAAGTAAAAAAGACCAAATTTGGCTATGAAATCTTGTGTAAACACAACTGACAGTAAATTAGACTAAAATGCCCACAGTTTTATTAATTTGCAAAAAGTCGTGAATAATATGAATCGATCATCAATTATCTGAAGAGACCACTTAATACTTATGCATATCTTATGCGACGCCTAATAAGATTTTCATTTAAGTGTTGGGTTGGGCTTGTACATAACAGAGTCTTGATGTTTAAAATTTATGACGGGCGATTAGATAGATTTAAATACATCGAAATTTTAGAAGACGTTGTTGAAATCATACGAGGAATGTCACAGGATTTTATAGAAAATATGTATTTTCAACAAGATGGAGCCCCCGCACACAATAGTCGAATTGCCACAGACTTTCTCAATGATCATTTTCAACATAACTGGATTGGTACAAATGGCCCTCAAGATCGCCGGCCATCACGCCACTTGACTATTTCTTATGGGGTTATGTCAAAGATGAAATCTACAAATCAAATTACGACACTGTAGAAGATTTAACTACAGCCTTAGAAAACATTTTAACACATATGTACCCCATAAAAATACGAAATGCAACCTTGCGATCGTTACCCAAACGAATTAATCTTTGCATTCAACAGAATGGCTACCATTTTGAACATTTACTGAAATAAAATAATTATCTTATTGGTGGGTTTTTCTTTCAATTGTTTAAACAAGATTCCATTAGTGTTGTGCTGCTTGCGACTTGCAGAATTTATGCACATTGATTTTGACCAGGTTCGATTCCCGGTTATGTATGAGAGTTAATAAAAAAGTTTGAATGTAATTATTATTAAATCTAAAATCGACGTCATGGTTCCTAAGAACAGATCTCGCTATCTCTCATAGTTTCCGACTTCTCCATACTGACCCATTTGGATTGTACACCCGGTATATGTGCTAATTTCGTAACTTATGTGTACGAGGTACTAGTTACAATTAGTACTGGGCGTAAATGATGCCAAAGTGTTTAAAAACATCTCCACTTCCGATATTTCTTCATATCTTATATCTTGCTCTAACCAGATAACCAGAGATAAGTTAATAATAAGATTGTCAATTTCCACTCTAAGCTGCGTTTTTCCAAAACGATTGTCTCCAGATGACTCGATGAGCTTAGTTCCATACATTTATATGAAGCTATGAATTTTCCGCCTTATTTTCCACTTCGACTTCGAAACCGCTTTGGAGGAACGCGGCGTATACTGACAATTAGTAGTCTTTATTCACTCATCTGCTAATCTTCTACCAATTCTGCTACCAGTACACCGTTTGTTTTCTGGGCCACTTTGTACCTTGTCGCAGTGACATTATTATGAGATCTCTAGCGGCCTTCTTATTGATTATTGCATAACAAAAACACACACAAGCAACGACAAAGTCACAAGTTGTTGTTGGTGTATCTTGTGACGGTGGTACGAAGTGAACAAGAAATCAAATTGGTTGACTGTACACCGGTGTGTTAAGCGCTTGTAGTATACGCTGATGTGTTCTGCAGGAGTATTCGACGCGCAGCCGACTGCCTCGGAGCGGCAGCGGGAGAACTTGAGCTCGCGGCTGCGGAGGGAGTTCGGGCTGGCGTTGCCAGAAGACGAACGAGCGCACAGCGATGCGCCTGCAGGTGAGACAAACCGACGTCATCCCACATTAAAGGCGGGTTGCATCAAACCGTCTCTATACAATAACAGTGAAGGCAACGAATTAAATGTTGTGCGACGCCCCTAAACCAGTGACTTAATTTGCACAGGCATTTGCAAAATATTCTGTTAGTTAATAGTTTCACTAACGCTTCCACATACGCTCCGTCACACACTAGACTCGGTTTTATAAAAATCCGTTAGACCATATGTCGGTTTCTTATGTCAAAAAATATACTGAGTTACTGAAATTTGATCTGACATTTGGTCTAACGGATCTTTGTAAAACCCGGCCTCAAACAAGAATTTTAAGGGTGGGTTGCACCAAACCGTCTGTAATCGTAAGCGGTGTTCGTTAAAATCTGATGTATGGTAAGTTTCACAAGTTTATAGAAGCAGCCCATATATCCCATAGGGGATGACAGCTGCCGGCGCCATATCTGACGATGACCGGCCTGTGATCGTATGTTGGTGCAACCAAGCCTAACCCTTTGCCCGTAGAGTCGGATATACAAGTCATCAGAAAATCTTGCCATGCGCGCCAACGACGGCTACAGCTTACAGCCTGGCCAAAGCAGCGGTCTATGGTTGCGTAAGGTTTAACCCGTCGTCTACCCATCCCTGGGATTCGCGGGCTCATTACAAAATAATGCTATTGTTTATTTATTTCGCCAGTAGACGACGGGTTAATATCGCGTTAAACAATGCGCTGCGTCATTTGTGTCCGAAGCTTGGCGCTCAAAAGGAGGCCGGGTTGCACCAACTTACGATTACAGATCGATCAACGTCAAATATGGCGCCGGCAGCTATCATCCCATAGAAACTTGTCAAACGTTCCATACAATTATATTTTAACGTACACCGCTTACGATTACAGACGGTTTGGTGCAACCCAGCCTAAGTGACAATTACTACTCGCTAGCGGAATCAGCGGCAGATTATCGGGCTATTCTTCTTCGCTTCAGAGAAGGTATTAGATATTAGTACACGCCACGGGCGATAATACCTATCCCCAGATCGCATAATGCGAAGATTAGTCCATATATTTCTAACTCCAGTTCCCAACGTCAGATTTTCTCCTCAAATCGTTACTCTTGTTTTAGGGACAAAATAAAATTTCTTGGTAGTATATTTCTTAAATATCGTAATGGAAGATTTATGCGACATTTTCTTATATTAGTAGACGGTTTAAAACATCTGCCAATCTACCGGATATTTTACATTCATTACGAGATTTTGCCAACAAAAAGTATTTCTGCCTTAATAACAATAACGGGATTTGAAGGCTGGTGCAGCAACTTTGACAGGCAAAGATAGGCGCTATAGGCGAAGTTACTAGTTTCAACTGTGAGTTTTATTGATTTTTAATTTATTTTATTTATATTAAATATCTATGTTTGGCTTTGTTCCAGAGGAAGCGGTTCCGACGCAGCGATGCGACAGATAGAGCAAGGCATATTAAGGCATATTTTTGTAAATCTCATGGCGGCGCCGGCCGCCCCTGTACAGTAATTAATAAGTACCGTAAGTTACGTGTAGTGATGCGCCATTACCGGGAATATTCCCCACACAAATCGAGAACATTTCCGGTAACGGCGCATCACTAGTTACGAGTGTAAGCCGCGTGAGCGCCCGAGCGCTAAACTGTATATTTCCGTTTCACTTGTGTTTATTTTTCACGGTTTTTCTGCAAGTACAAATTGTTTTTATTTCCCATTGTAAATATTGTACATAGGAGATGAATTAAGATAGGTATGCGTTCGGTACATAAGTATGTATAATGGTATATTTTTTTTATGTATGTATAACGTTTATGTATGTCATCGGATATATTTATTTAACGTCAATATATTAGATGGACCGTCTATAGAGCGATTGCTAGGATTTTTGTACGCATAATGTTTAAGTAAATTATAGTTGTTTTTATTATTTGTTTTACTTTTTTAGCGTGTATAGGGCTATGAGGGCTCGTCCTAATCTAGGTCTCGTTAGGGTAGGCGTTTCAGGTGTAACAGTTAGTTTCGATACCGATTTCGTGTTAGCCATTATTAGAGGTTAAATCTGTGTTATAATTTAAGTAAGCGCGTTGTTATTGAAAAGAACGGCGACTGGGCGTGACTCCACTGTGCCTTCGGGTATTTGGACATCTGATCCTCAAAATGTATCCGTTTCATCCATAATAAGTGTGCAAGGAACGGATACAAAAATTGGTTCTGGATATGAGACGCTAAAATCAGAATCGAACTGAACGCACCCCGATACTGTAATTAGTACCGGTAAAGAATTAGATTATTTATTTTGCTATTAACGCCTCATAAACATGGAGCAGGAGCTCACTCCTCATCACAACGAGTCAAGGCAGCTAGCTCTGAGGCGCTACTCCGAATTTCGTATCGTGCCGTCTCTTTTATTCATATAGTGTATAACACGAGTGTGAAAGGGACGGCACGATAGGAAGTTCGGAGTACAGACCCTGTACCTCTAGCATAAGTTTTTTCGAAACAAAACAAAAGAACGCGTTTGCGCTTAGTCTCAATTTGTATGGCAACGCGAGCAGCGCCTCTGCTAACCTTAGATGCTAACTATTTTTTGTCATACAAATTGTGACTAAACGCAAATGCATTCGTTTGTGTTTTGCATCGGAAAAACTTATACTAAAAGTACTGATCCACCCTACATCACGTTGCGTTATCGGTGGAAATCATTGCAGACACAGTTATTGAATATATATTCACTGGTTGCTCGAAGTGAAAGAAATGCTTGCAGCCTAGATAAAAACAGCAAAACACTTGAATGACTATTAGACCATATCACATTACAATTAGGTTCACAATTGGTCAGTGAACTGTGTCGCTGACGGTACTTTTCAGGCTCATTAAAGTTACGAAAACGCGGCAGTGCAATGAATTACTCCTATAACGTTACTTCTCACGAGGAACTACGCCTTTGTCGCTAAATCGCCATATGCAAAAGTCACGTATCATCAGACGCCAGGAAACCAAGTGAATACGCAATAATATTAACAATAGCTAGTAATTAGGTGTTACAGCATCGAATCGCCGCCATAAGCGCCCGAATAGCATGTTTAGCTAACGGCTAGGTAGAGCTAAACATCATATGAGTTACCGGAATCGCTAAATACCAGATTCACAAAATAGGTATTTGTTATCAAGAATTTTGAAAGCAAATCATTCATTTTTAATATAACTGTACCGTAAACTGGGGTGACTAGGAAAAAATGGGGCCACTTTGATAGATTAAGAACACTAATATAATCGTCACTAAGTATTTCTAATTTGATTCAGTTCAGTAAATAGTTAGGAATTATACCAAGGTATGACACCGACCCAGGTTAACCAAATAAAAACTAGAAATACGGCTAAAAACTTGATTTTAAAAGTCGCCCCTGAATTTGAAAGTAACCCTGGTTTATGGTACAGTCAGCAAATAAGTCCGCAACAAAAGTAATTACACATATGTAGAGTTTAAAAAGTCTTTATTGCAATGCAATAAGAGCGTTTGACATCTTACTTACTGTACTTACTCTGAATATCTGCAAATATGGCTGTTGGATTCAGGTTGCGAGTTTCGTATTTTGCGATTCCTTTAGCTATGTCGGTGTTCCGTTCTCGACGGATTTAGAATTCACTAGCGACTCGTTCTCTCCACGCCAACATGTCTATACAACATGATGTTTTTATCTCCGTGCAATTAGGAGAGCTCTGTAAATATTTAATTCAGTGTTAAATTAGTGAATTATAGACTTCTATAGATACAATTTTAATAAAATAAGCCGTGAGGATTTTAAAAATGTTTTTGTAGTTCGTCAGTAGGGTTATATCGGTAAAAATTTCATGTTGTATAAATGAGATTGAGAAGCAGCCATATACGTTTTTGGATTATGTTCCTATCTTTTTACCTTCAAGCGACTTGTAAATGAAGAAATCTTAACCCAGTAGTTTTATAAAAGCAGTATCGTAAACTGGGGTGATGAAGGTAAAACACTGACCCCAGGTTAACTAAATAACTAAATCCCGGCATAAAAACTGGATTTTTAAAGTCGCCCCTCAATTTGAAAGTAACTCCGGAATCCGGTACTGCACCGCCATCCACATATATACAATATTTTGTGTAGTAAACCTCTACAATATTCGTAAAGGCGACTTTTTTACTCCATATATTTTTAAAGTGACATTTTACAGGTCTGTTTTCAGTATCATCTGAGTAACAAGTTAGGAGCATAACCAAAACTTATGGCTAAAGCTTCCTGTACATTCTTGTCTCGCAGCAGCAATTGAGAGGGCATATAACCAATAAGTTCCACTGTAGTACTTTCTAATATATGTCTGTATGGTTGGTAGGTTCTTACAAATTTATGTACCTAGTACAACATGCTTTGCCACCAACCCATGAAGCTGCAATTAACAAAAGTCAATTATAATGCCTAGGTCATATAAACTTTTTGTGGATCGAATGTCACAACTTACCTATCAACAGGCGGAAGACGGGCCTAACTTACCTGTCTTAACTGGTAGTGTTTTCGTCTCAACTGTTGCTACGAGGTTCACACTACATGCATACAGACATACATACACTAGATATACAATAACATTGAAAGCAACGAATTAAATGTTGTGCGACGCCCCTAAACCAGTGACTTAATTTGCACAGGCATTTGCAAAATATTCTGTTCGTTAATAGTTTAACTAATGCTTCCACATACGCTCCGTCACACACTCAGGCTCGGTTTTATAAAGATCCGTTAGACCTTATGTCGGTTCCTTACGTCAAAAAATATACTGAGTTACTGAAATTTGATCTGACATTTGGTCTAACGGATCTTTATAAAACCCGGCCTGAAACAAGAATTTTAAGGGTGGGTTGCACCAAACCGTCTGTAATCGTAAGCGGTGTTCGTTAAAATCTGATTGTATGGAAAGTTTGACAAGCTTCTATGGGAAGACAGCTGCCGGCGCCATATTTGGCGATGACAGGCCTTTGATCGTATGTTGGTGCAACCGACCCTAAGTGCCACGATATACGAAGAATTTAACTAAATAGTGGCATTTAAAAATATTATGGGGCAAACCTATTGTCGATACTCCTTATTGGAGCGGGCACGTCACTTCAGTGGTGAAAACCTAGATAAACTGGTATTTAAGAACCCAAACAATAAGTGTTTCGCCCTACAAGCACACATAGACATCGGCAGATCTGATAACATTTTGTACAGCAATATCCCATTGATTTCAATTATTGTAATATAGTATTATGAAGTTAGATTTGTACTTGTGGCCTAATAACGTATGATAAACGAGCCAACGAGCGATGAGGTTGCAATTTAGTTAAGTTTACCTAGGCACAGCGGATGCGAGCAACAATAATTACAAAAAGATATATAACTTCCTGTAACAAAATAACCAGAACTTGTTTTCTAGTTTTCCCTAAAAGTCAGTTCTACATATTCGTAAATTTTTTTTTGAAATTTACAGAAATTACCTCCTACTCCCTGTTTCCAAACCACAAACTATTTCTTTATAATGTTAGTACATATCAAAGAGATATAAATCAGTAACACAGTTTATGTTGTGTCTATTCTCTAGTCGCCCACCGTAGAAAAATTGACAATGAAATTTTAGTCTACAATAGTAGGAAATAGAGTAGTTTGTTTTGATTTGAAATCGAACGAAAAAATCAAGTGCAACTGTGTTTCGATTTCAAAATAAATTCCATTGTATAGGATGTTACCTTTTTATAAAATTTTGGGTGGCTAGAGGGATACTTTGCGGGATTTAGCAGTGATGTAACCCTGTCATGACGTGGCTGCCATATCAATTGGAACCAGTCGATGTTGCAGCCACGCTTGACAAGGTTATATATAATTTGTTTTACAAACTGGTTGCTCGTCTCGCGCAAGCCAATAGGGCAGTGCAGCTACGCGGTAAACGCCCAGTGATGCGACTCCATCCCTCACGGTTGCTCAAAAACGTGCTTTTTGTGTTCGAATAAATAAATAAGATATTTTTGGTATCGGACATTAATCTGAATGTTAGAGTATCTACGTCGTTCCTGTTAGGCAGACTAGTTGACGTGAAATACATATTATTTTCTTTTATTTAGGCCAGTGCTATGATTTAAATATTCGGCATTTATAGTAGGTCTATATCTGTGCGCTTCTAGTGGTCTTACGTTAACAGTGAAGGATAAGATTAAGGTAAATGCCCCAATTTAACATTGACACAATTCCGGTTCATATGAATAAATGTGAACCGATATCAACTACTGGGCATTTAAGGTGGGATATTTGTCATATATACAGATTGAAGTGTTAAAAGAAACGCCTGTGACATAATTCTACTAGCCGATTTTGTGGTATTAGTAAATTTTTAGGACCAATATTATTTAACTAAAAGCGCACGGCCATGGACATACAAACTAATATATTTAAGAGAATTGAAAACGCCGCAGAACCTGTTAGGATTTAATATTATACCATACTTACGCAGAAACCGTTTTTATTTAAGCAATAGTACACACGAACGTACCAAAGTCGAGTCGGAACCAGATACTAGTAAATTATAGACATTTCAACACTCACTAGATGGCGTTAGGTGACAGAAGTTTAACATTGAGATTTCACTTGTACACCGCCATCTAGTATACCTGTTGATAGCATTTTATATCTGCTAGTCTCTTGGTCGGATTATGGTAGCCAGTAGTCAAGTTTACAGAGATTACTGTCAATTGTCTATGTGGATTGTCAGTTTTACTTAGCTACACCTTGTCAATATCGCCAGGGGCCTATTGCATAATGACTTTTTAACTGATATAATGAGCGGAAGTCTCTTTTCAACCCGTTTACTGGAAAGAGACTTCCGGTAATAATATAAGTTACAAGTCATTATGCACTAGGCCGCAGTGCTCGTGGTTGGAACTAACAGCAGTAAATTTTTGTGTTCAATTTTATGATTATTTATTTTCTCACTTGGTGATATTTTTAGACGCTATGTTCACAAAGCCTAGTGTCTGACTGGCTACTTAATATGTACTGCAATTCAGTTTTAATGCATAATTATATTATCTAAGTCGATATGTTGCAATATTTCGCTTAAACTTTACGAATGTATACAATGATGTTTTAGCAGCTTTCAAACGATGGATTAATAAAAAAAACATTTGATTTTAATGCTTTAATATTTTGTTTTGTATAACGAATTATAGCTTTTTTATATTTTTTTGTGATACAATCAATTTTAGATCAATAGTTGTCTAAATAAGCAAGTGCTAAGTAAATCCTTAGAAGAAATGAGCTTGTAAATATTTCGGTCTGGTTGTTTATTAGACTACAAATTAATGCTTATTGTGTCAGGTTGTTAACGTAAAATAACCAGTATTTTAATTCTGTAAGCATCAGTGTCACAATGGACTTAACGGTTCCTTCGTGTTTTTTAGTGGTGCTAAGGCCAAGAACCAGAAGTCAAAATACTGGTTAGTGCCGTCACAGTGCGTTGCTTGAAACCGTCTTATGTCACTTGAAAAGTGATTTTATCAGTATTGTGCGAGGCGAGGTTGTATTATATTAAAGGGCCAAACGCGATCACCGTTGCATAATACTCTGACACGTTTCCGTAGAGTTTTAGAAACAATGTTTGTGATAATCACGAAGCTATTATCATCTGTAGAGTGTATGTACATAGTAGCGAGTAATATGTAAGTGAAAAGCTATATTTTGTTATTGTAAAACGGAATGCGCACTCTAGGTTGCCATATTGTATCCCCTTGTCCCGGCCCGTGTCGATTCTGTAACGTGTTGCGATACTTGCGATTAACAATGGAATATTTTGCAATATATTAATATAATTTTATTCACTAAGTGGATCATAAAATAGAGCTGTATATTATCCAGATGTTAAATATTATTATTTCTTTCTTAATGTTTGAACTAAGCATGTAAAATTTAAAATAATAATATAGAATAAAAGATGTTATGATAATTAATTACATAAAATCTTCGTTTGAATCTGGCGCCTTTCCTTTTTTCTTTGACGGCTCACGCGAAAGCTAGACTGGCAAAGTTTTATAGGCTCATGAAAAATATGGTTTCACACCTGCTATTCAGAAGTCATTTTTGCACTCGAATGAGGGATCAGTCGTACTTTTCTTCCCACACTTGAGGTCAACAATTACTCTTTTTTTCATAGAAGGTGTAAAAAGCAGTATTTGCCACTCTGTAGCAAAATCATTTGTAAGATTTTCATGTATTTAGCTCGCTACGCTCAAGATTTTACTTTAGAGCCCCTCGCTATTTCTATTGTAGAATCTTTCGCTTCACTTAGGATTAAATATGCCGCCCTCGCCGTAAATATATCATTTTGCTCCCTTCATCTACTATTATCGGGGCCTTTCGAAGCCAGCAACTGGATTTGTCTTTTATGCGCTTCTATGGGTAAGTTAACGAATGCTGGCGTACATAAAATAAACGAATATCTTTCATCGTACAAGAGTTGTCCTGTATGCTGATTTACACACAACAGTTTATATCATTCACTCGATCTATTAGGACAGTCTAGAACGGTCGATCTATAGGGTCATCTTATACGGACTAGAACGCAAAATGACTAGCGAATTTACCTATTCGAGTATAGTTCGTACTAAGGCCAAATTCTGACAAACAAAAGCAAACTTTGAAACGTCATCGATAATCTATACATATAATAAAGCTGTAGAGGTTCGAAAATCTGTACATTGAAGATATTAGCAAAAAAATCGATGGAGGGGTCTTAGAATCGATAACAGAACACATTTCAACAGTTTTTAAAATTTGTGTCTGTTTGTCTGTCTGTTTATTTGTCTCACCATCACGCGAAAACTAGCCAATAGATTTCAATACAACCTTCACTAATATGTTTAATTGATCTTCGGCCAGGTTATAGGCTATAAAAATCATACAGATTGGGGATGAAAGGGGGTGAAAAGAGGAGTTTGAGAGGAACTTTGTATGAGAAATCGTTCAATTCGTGACTTAAAGGCTTGAAAATTGGTAAGCATATAATTGGAAGCAAACTAAAAAGAATCCCATTAAAAAATTATACAATAAACAGATAATATGTGAATAAATGGAGGGTAAAAAAGTGCTTAGGGGACTAGCGACAAATAACCAAAAATCCCTCAACCCATAGTAACTGTTTGAAATAAGAGATTTAATTATGTTAGACAGTCGCTGTCAACATTGACAAACCGGTGCCTTGAGTTCAAGGCACGGACGGAGTTCCGTCTACCTATAATTGATATGTCTTCAGTGGTCATCCAGAACGTTAGAGTGGTCGAGTGTGATAACGATGTTATCTGAGGGCCTACAAAATCCCTCTAATTCCCACTGTTCTCACTAATATTATAAACGTGAAAAATCGGATGTTTAGATGTTTGGATGTTTATTACTCAATCACGCAAAAACGGCTGTACAGATTATGATGAAACTTGGTATGCAACGAGTTTATACCCTGGGTTAACATATAGGATACTTTTTATCCCTTTATCGTTGCTCAAATTGATAAATTCTAAATCTATGAACCAGAGTCATATAGATATTTACAATGCCTGCTAACGTACGAAAATTCGTCTCAGATGAACCAGTGTAAGTCTGAGCTCCGAATATGTAAATAGTTGTCACGAATCGTAGGGTCAAGGTACAATAAGGACTATCGTGAGGCGAGTCTAGACAGTTACAAATATCACGATATTTGACGTTTGGCGTGTCAAAGACGTGCCATTACACAGATGGCATTCGGTAAAGTCTAATCGAGGTTAATTAAGATTATTTACTAAAGATTATTTACATTGTAGTTATAAACCGAGTAATTTCGCTGCCAAATGATTATGATGAGATTGAGTTGAAGAGTTAGTTCGGATATTTGTGACTCTTAGAGCTTAATTATCTCAAAACCAAACCGACTCAAGTGAATGTGAATGTTTACCGCATTTCAGTACCTAAAGTTCTATTAATTACATGCATAATCGTAAGCAAAACAGAATAGATTTGCGTTATTTAGGTACTGACTTACAGCCTCTAAAGCGCTTGCGTTTTAAGCCAAAACTTGCTGACTCATAGAGCCTTAATAACTTTAATGTTTATAAAATTGGAGATTAAATAGACTGGACGTAGACGGTTGTTGTCAGCATTGACTGGCCAGTACTTTGATATCTGCCTAATACCTAAAATTTATGGAATTGCCACTCCACTCCATGAGTTAATAAATTATTTCCTAAGTTATATTTGTCTACAAAATGAAAGAAAATCAACGTGTTTGAAAGTTACTCCCAAATCTTTGGAGTAAAAACGGATGGTTGAGAAATATAAAACAGTTTTTTTTTCTTAAACCTGACTGTGGCTTTATAGGCCAGATCCAATAAAGCAATAAGGAGTGCGCTCAGGCATCAGTCGTATTTCTTTGAGTAAGGAAGCACATGGGAGATATGAAGAGATTTCAAATTTTAGGTTATTCGAAAAAAAGCAATTGGCCTAGCTTCAAATTGTAAAAATTGACTACTTAGAAGGAGAAAAGTAAGTTTAGGCAGCATTCTACCTGTCAGTTTTCGGATTTACAAGAATTAAACATAATTGTAAAACGATAATGCACTTAAAAATATTAGTACTGTTTTAAGCAGTAACGTCTGCTAAAGAAAATTATAAATTGAAGTTAAGGAAGCGCGAGTCTTTTTAGTAGATGCCACTCTGCGTGTACCTCCCCATGGCTTTGTAAGAGAGAACTGGTTGAAGGATTTGGTAACCGAGTGTGATTACTGATTGTTCAGAAAGCTCAGTTAAAGCGATGGGCTGCATATGTCAGAATGTCACAGGTTCGATTGTATGTTTTGGAAAGTGTTTCTTCACTACCTACGATAAAGGGAGAATTTCTTACAGATATTTTGAGAGGATGCTAAATTCTTGGGTTATAATGAAGTTTTTGTTCGATTCAAGCATTATATGTCTTCCGCTGTATTCGCTAGATCGAGCATGTCAGTACTAAGGCTCGGAAAGTAGGGAATTAGCTACGCAACATCGAACCATGACACCACTATGCTCCATGGATGTGATGAGGTAGTTTCTTAGCACACATTAGTGTTACATGTATAGTATAAGAAATCATCAAAACAATTGGTACGTATAAATGCTATATGGGATCGAGTCGACGGCGTTCTCCGGGCTGAAATGAAATGTGTATTTAACGTCTGACTTACTTAGCCAATACCTATTACCAAAACATACATATATATATAGGTATTTATATATCATACCCATTTTGTTTCATTATCCGTCTATTACATCCTATTTCAGGACACATGCCTCATGTCCTGGACAAGAGGGCCCATTTCACTTGCTAATATATTTGTATATAAGAAACTTTGTAAGGTTTTAATTTTGAGACGTAAAAACCTTTGAGTAAATTTAGAGTGAGTCACTCAAAGTTGAGTTGTTTATAACCTAACCTGCAGAATTAATCTACGAAGGGGAAGGGAATAGTCAGTAGAAGTTCACGCGAACGAAGTCGCGGGCAAAAGCTAGTATGTATATACAGCACGACTAATTATGAGAAGTCATAATCGTGCTGATAGATGTGTCAGTCTTCTGTAAGTAGTCAGCTTATCATAAGTCCGTCCCTTTTTGTGATTCGCTAATCCTCTCTACGTTGTCACAATCGGAGTATCAACCCCTGTACTCCGAAATCAGAACTTCGTATCATGCCGTCCCTGTCATTCTCGTCTTATACACTGTATGAATGAAAAGGACGGCACGATACGAATTTCGGAGTAGCCCCTCATACCTTCTCTCCCTTAAGATCTCTGGTTCACAGTATGTAGGAGTAATAACGCTAAAATTAGCTTTAGGAGCCCTAGGTAGTTTTATGGTCATGCTAAGGCTCAAACCGCCCAAAATGTCACGTAATACATGACAATAAAAACTAACTGGTGGGCAGGAGAGGAAGCTATAGGGTTAGGTTTGTAACTAAAACAGATAATACCGTAAAATATTAACGTATAATTTCTTATTTGTATTTACAAAAATATCGATCGACTGTTCAACTCAATATCTAAAATACATTTGACATGAAGTTCCTAGTCATCCATTTACTCTGCTACGTTTAACAACTCAGTCTTGGAACGGACACTCGGCGAACACGTTAGTAAAAATTTCATATACCTATAGAAATATTTTTAAAATAAAGATAAAACAAATGCTTTTTACTGCATAAGATAAGAAATGTACAAAGTAGTTTGACTACGGAAATATTTGGTGCAAGCACTTAACATAGAAAGATAACTCAATATTTAGGCCAGGGCAACGAAAGGTTAGAGGGAAATCCTTAGAACAAAATTTTTAGCTACGTAACTTTGTTTGGACTAGTTAGGAGGTTTACATAAAAGTCCCCGCTCATAGACCTTGTGCCGAGGGGAAGGGGGTTTGAAGGTCCCATTTTTTTTTTTCGTAAAAAAATTCGTAAACGGTAGCCCATAGCAAAAATGTTCTTAGACATAAGTAATTTAAATAAAATTTTCCACAAAAAAAGTTCTACACACTTTCGCTAGGATGAATATTTAATGAGATTTTAAAGGGGGAAAGTTAATCCATTCCTTTGTTATTCAATATTTTTAAAAACAACAAATATAGTATTTATCCACTCGACAACCTCTAAATAACGATACCCCACTCGATGGGGTAGGCCAATTTTTTTTTTCGCGGCCCCTTTTTTCATGCAAGCCTGAAATTATGAAAATAATTGCTTCTGTCAGGATTCTTCCGTCGTTACTGGAGTCCGGTTAAGTCAGAACTGATCAAAGAGGAAAGAATTTCATTTAATAAAAAATGGAATAATTCGAAAAAGTAGTACCGCGCCATCGCATGCGTCGGAACTAACTAGGTACCTACACACAATCATCTGAACAAGACTATATTGCCTAGGCACTGGAGTCCATGTTCAGATACTTTTAACACTGAAGTGTACAGATTCCTACAATGTCTGATGGCCACTACATTACCTACCATTTTGTAACAAAACATTTGTTATAAAAAATAACGCTCTTTGACTACTACCGTTGTTTTCACAGCCATAACTAAGAACTAGAACGATTACTGGGTAAGGCCAAGGAACGTTTCAACCGCCCCTTCCCGTCCGTTACCAAATATTCGTAGATACGATAACAAATACATTAAAATTTCATTGAATTAACAACGACGTGTTTACAGGTTAACTGTATTCACAAAAGTTCATACATTTGCCATCGTATCTATGAATAATTGGTAACATACGGGAAGCGGCGGTTGAAACGCTCCGCGTCCGTACTCTAATATCAATATTAAGTTCAACATAATTTTATCAAGCACTGCACATATAAAATTATGTTGCCTATTACATTTACCATGCGTTATCTTTTTCGAGATAAAGCCAAAATTATACAATAATAGCATTTCTGTCTCATTGGAATGAGTTAGTTCTATTGATAATAAATAAGGACCGATCACACTGCAGGTCGATGCCACATTAAACCCGTCTTATCATCCTTCTAAAATTCAGTGTGGTCAATCCTTAAGATTTTTAACATTCGATGTCTAATTCTTACGTATAAAAATATTTCCAAACATTCAACATTGGAATATTACCGACACTATCACTTAACATAAGTATATAGCTTACTTATCAGCGATACCTAATTGCCTATATTTATTTTAAACAGACTCAATTATACAAAATCAACCACATTTTCTTGAATCATCATCATCAATTAATAAATAGGCTTTTGCATTTACTATTTGATAAAATAGAATATTTATTTGATAAACCCGTTTCACCACTTATTAATACTATGTAAAACTAAATAAAAAACGGGGATCGTCGTCTGGAAAGTAACGAAGATAAGGTTTACAATATTTTTATATTCCCCTATTGCCCCAAGCGCATTAATTTCTTCACAATTAAAACTTGAAATCGTGCCACGAACTGAATATCCATTATTGTCTTCGATTCCTACCTAAATTATACTACCATATATATCAGATAGTTTGTCTCTTAACACTTATCTCAATATCCATAATTCACTTTAACACTGAAATTAATAAAACTAGAAAGGAGGTAGAACTTTACCTCCGCAATCGTAAACACAACAGAATGTTTCTTCTTTGCACAAATTTAAGTCTGGCACATGATAATAACGTGATTAGGTACCAATTCCGAGGACCAAATGTCGAGGTCGCTTTTGACGCCGCTTATTTCATTCGGTGGTGGGAAACACAGCTATATCTTATGAAATTGCCATAATACAACAATTTTACAATACTGCTGTATTATGGAAAAATCCCCTTCTGATTAGGTACTGTATCGCATTTGACGTGACTATTTCAGATTGGGTGCCCTATCACCACTGTCGTGTTTGACGCGAGTCGTTCGACCCACTCGCCTTTGATATGGCAATAGGTAGCTTTAGACCGACAACCGATGTGAAGTTAGCGGACAGACCAGCCCCAAGCACAGCCGTTTGAGCTCTTGGTATTATTGACCCCGAGACGATAACAAGACTATTCGGTTAGACATGCCGCCAATCGCGTTCGTTAGGCTCGCGTTTGACGTGATAGTCGAGGCAGGGCTGGAAGTTGACGTGGATAGTGACGGGGTGCAGAGGCGCGGCAAGGTGTGCCGCGCGCGCGTCAAGCAAGTCATACTGGCCGAGGTGACGGGAGAGGCACGAATAGTCCACGTTAAGGGGAACGTAGTACTTGCCTGTAAAGTCAAAAACAATATGGTCAAGAGTAAATGAAATAGGTACATTTTGTATCGAATTTGGGTGAGGGTCTGACGCCAATTTTTTGGCACATAGTTCAGGCATTGCATTCGCCTACATTTTAATTGATTCCGTTGTAGCACGAATTGTCATACAAATTATATGGGTACCTTTCGTGTCACAGCGGAATCAATTAAAAAGTAGGCCTAAATGCCTTATGTGCCAAAAATTTGGTCATCACCCATTTCCTTACAAATTAATCGGTTTTAATCCTGATCCTGAGTGTAGATAAATGTGAAGATAACTAGTAGTTACCACTAGGTGATTAATCGCGAAGAACACGGTGTAGAGGATTAAATAGAAATTAAATAAGGGATAAAACAAAAAGGTTTTTAGTTTCCAAACTCAGACTTGTTATATGCTGTATGTAATACCTATGGGTCGTACAATAGGGACGATGACACCAAATAAGAAAATCAATAAGTTTGAATTTTCTCGAAAAAGGATCAAATTAATAATCAAATGGCGGAAAAAGTAACTCAAAAGAATTACATAATTATAAATTGCCAAAGTTTTAAGACGGGGCATATACTCTGTCCCTTTTTCCGCAAAACGCACCTTTGGTATTGTAACGATCGTCATTTACTATGGCGCTCGTAGTCAGTGACGTCAGTGATCTGTCGCGCTTTCTCTTTCTAATCAGCAACATTAAAACGGTTGTAGCTTCGTTATTGTTGAGGTATTTGAATAGGATTTTCAACACTTGGCATATTTAACTTTACACTAACGTGAGACATATTTACACTTAATTTTAATTTTAATAGAGACAAGGGCTGGGTTTTGTCGCCAGCGTGGAAGCCTGTTATTCCTGGACTACAATTGTGTAACGATGAACGTGTGGACAAAGTTAGTTCGGTGTGCCTGCCGTCGGTCGACTTGGACAATTTGTTGGAGCAGTCAACTCTAACACAGGACTGCGCCGCCCCGCCCCCGCCCCCGCCCGCCACCGCCCGCGAGCTTCACGCGTCGGAGGGCAGTGTTGCGCGGTCGGTTGCCTTGATAACACTCAACCTGATGAAGGACTCCAATTGTAGTCCGAAACATGTCGCAAATAGTGAGTTTCAACCGTTGTTCTCTTATTAAGTGTAAATATGTCTTATTAACTTGGCATATTTTTTGCCTTGTTTCTTTTGGAGTAATCAAATTTTTAGTCAACATCCCTATTAGCATACAATTATTACAATGTCGAATGAGGATGTCGTTTTAGAAGTCATTCTGAATACTAAACAAGTTTTTTTCTGTAACTGAACAATAGCTACATAAAGTAATTTTTGTAATATACTTAATTATCTTTAAACTGGCAAGAACAAAGTAGGTACCTACTACCTACCTACCTACAGCATTCAATTAGTAAATGTTCTTGAACATTGACTATGGCTTTAGGCATGACTTAGCACTTTCATTATTGACAATTCTCCTAAGATAAATAACAGTTTTAATGTGTTAAGTATAGAGGCCTCAATTTCTTTCTACATATTGGACTAAAAAGCCATTTAGGTCTAAGAAAGTCCGCAAAATAACTGAAACCTCCAATTCATTCCATACCCGAGCGAAGCGAGGGAATTAAGACTAAGCCCTGAGTGCAGTGAGGGATTTAAGCGCGCCCAAAACAAACAACTTTATCCCTAGGAGTATACTATACTATACTTTTCTCACTTGCGAGACAATAACGGTAGATATGGATCATGTGTGGATCGCCATACAAATGGGGAGATGGGAAGGAAATCCGTATATATTATGATTACTGTGTTTTTTCCTCTGGGTTGGAAGATCAAATATGGCAGTCGCCTTCGTAAAATTAGTTCCCACGTCCACGCCACGCTTTGACGGCGAACCCCGGGCTTAGGGCACAACCGGGAAAACGCTAAGACGATGATGTCGTGTACTAACCGAGTGTGTTAAGCGCGAACACGGGAATGTATTGTGTAGGCGGCGCTAGCGGTTTCTCGTAGTGATGGTGCGGCGACTCGCTCGACGTGTCCTGTAATACAAACAATAATAGGTAGTACCATTGCCGTGGCCGGGAAGGAGGCTATTGCATGCTGAGTGTTTGTTTAAACGGACGAGCTTGCGATTCCGTTTAATTATAATACGAAGCCTGCAATTGCCATTCCGGCCGAGGCTAATATAGTACTTTTCTCAAATTGTGGGAAATAAATAACACGAAATTTCAATTAAGATTTGATAAACAGAACCTTAAAACATTATAAGCTTAATGGTTTCCAGCTGTTTATTGTTTTAACAGAATCGCAAGTGTATTTTTTCCACCGAAAACACAAATTATTTGAGACATATACAAAAAAGTCGCGTTTCCAACAGAAGAATACGAGTTGAATTAAGTGATCTTTTCAGTTAAAAATAGCTCATCTATTTACGCCATTTTCTGTTTGAATTGACACGTATCTTGACATTTTCTCAATGATACTATTTAGAACAGGACTATTGCGACCTTATGTAATAAACTATAAATGTATTTTTTGGATTTTTCATTAAGAAATATCGTTTCAAACATCACTCCAAATCGAACATCTTCAGACTAAAAACTTAAATTCTACTACACACAATAAAATCAAAATATTGGTATGTTACTATCTAAAACTTTAATAAAATCATCGTAGCATTTAATAAATACTTAAAAAAAAAAATACTAAGTATACTACTAGTATTATAAATACTTTTGTCATAATTTGAAATCAAAACATTTAAAAACGTATAAGGCCTCTTAATGGCTGAATATGACCTGACCTATTACATGTACGTTACTATTTTTTTTTAAGTTTGGAACTCGATAAATAAATCTGATCTGCTCTAAACTACCTTTACCTTCCAATATGTAGCGAGTAAACTTCAATTTGCGGGGCATTTGTGATAAAAAAAATGTTATACCTGTGGCGCGTCCTCGGAGGTGTTGGAACTTGGAAGGGGCGGGCTTGGCCGCGCCAGGGACCGATACCGGTATTTTTAAAAAACCCTGAATTAGCCCAATATTTTGGATTATTGTTTGCTCTTTCAGTAGGGCTGAATCATGTATTTAGGTAACAACGTCGTATTATTAGATTGTCCCATTATAAATGAAATAATGAACCGGTGACCGTAATAATACCAGTATTTTTCTATGGAGAAAATACCGGTATCCGATCCCTGGGCCGCGCCTCGCCGCTTGTGCCCGTGGTTCTTGTGTGGAGTTCAAATGAGGGAAGAAAAGTACGACTATGATCCTTCATTCGAGGGCAAGAATGACTCTTCTGAATAGCAGGTGTGAAAAAGAGGTTATACCTGTGGCGAGGCGTCGCGCGCGTCCTCGGTGGAGCCCGAGTTGGAGGTGGAGCCCGAGTTGGATGTGGAGCCCGAGTTAGAGGTGGAGGTGGTGGAAGGAGCGGGCTTTGGCGTCCGTCGCCGCTTGTGCCCGTAGTTCTTGTATGGACCGTCGCGCACTGTCATGTCTGCCGCCTGAAAATCAACAGTAGCCATATAATTACACTCCCTTTTGTCCGCGACTTCATTTGCGTAAAACTCGTTCATCGGGATAGAAATCAATTGCTATCAAGTCTGTATTGTCAAAAGAGGTACGACGCAAGGCACAAGAAATTTAAGTTCAATACCAGTTTTTTTAAAGGTTTGCACTGAACTGCACTGCACAACCGGAAAATAAAAGTAGCGTTAAAAACGGTATGACGTCATACCGTTTTTATATATTTTTAAACGAGGGATTCTGGCACATTACTTTTTTTTTCGGCGATATCGAGAACGGCTTTAACTTTAGGATAATAAATATAATAATCTTTAGGATAATATATATAAAAAAATGGAATGAAGAGAACAGTGATTTTTACCAACTATGTATGTATCTACTGCCACCATAGTAGTCGAGTTCGAAAATAGGTGCAACAATATATGAACATGACTTTGTTGTTAAGAGCATAAGGTTGCACATTGCACAGTTATTTTTGAATCTTTGGCAACGTACCATATATCAACTCGACTGTACAGTTAGTAGCCAGTCTTCATCCTCCCGCATCTCATGATAGTGTGTTCAAAGTCACATTTTCATTGACTTTTTAAAGAAGAGAATAAACCGTCTTTTGGTCTCACCTCGCAATCCTGCGATCTAGAGAACCTCCGCTCAATCGAGTTCTTGAACTTGTACGAATGTAAGAAGTCCTCGCCGTGCTCAGGCTTTCTTATGGTGCGGAGCGTGGGCTCCCTCTTCCGACGTCCGTCCAAAGCCATCGGCTCGCCCTCTGGAGGCGCTTCTTCGGGAGCCGAGACCTCGCTGTTCGCTGGAATGAATAAGATATGTTAAACTTTTTTGAGCTTTGAAGACGGTACTTAGATATTAACAGTTGGGTCATTCTACTTTTTCATGACCAGTTTTCTACTACAAAAAAAAACTGTGATATGTATTGAATTCGTGTACAAAAATAGGATTTCGAAATAGTACCTGAACCTAATAAAAGGAATTTGTAGGTAAAAATACTTCAATATACTAGCAATATGATATGCTGGAAAAGGTGGGTAACACAGTGGTAAAAACCATTTTTTCATACAAATGGTGAGACATCCAAGGACCACTGAGTTACTCGATTTATGGATATTAGCTGTGGTACTTTATTTACCAAAACTATCGGAAGTGATACTGAATTTAAACCTCTTTCTAAATAACAATACAAAAATATGAAGTGAGGGCCAAGTATTCCAAAATCTGAATTAAAAAAAAAGGGTCTGAAAATTATGTACATGAAAAAGTAGAATGGCCCAGTTACCTATTTCATTGACTGTTTTAAAAGTTAAGTATTTTAGAACTTACAGTTAAGCCTATCGTTTAAATGGATACTGAATATGCGGCCATTTCGCAGTGCAGGAGCGCTCAACCTAAAGCCGTATACCTACTCACTAGTGAGCTGTAATTGTAATCGGAAGGCTACAGTAAGTAACCAGTGTAGCCTACTTATACGTGGTTCATGAATCCACTCTCTCAGTTACATACACAACTTGAACTCGTAGTCCGTTCGGTTACGGTCAGTGTTGCCAGATGGTTACATTTCTTACATTTTTCGTAACTTTTGACCGGCTCGCGTAACATGTAAGTAACTTCTGTTGTAAAGGAATTTCTTGTAACTTTTGAGGATAATGAGACTGGCTTAAAAAGAAAGGTAATTGTATCTAACCGGGATCAAGCGACACAATTTATAGGCTTTCATACAGAAAGGGTGACAAAATAACCTACATAGTACGACTCTGTCTGTCCGTCTCTTGCAACTTTGTATGACATTTGAGATACCGCCCATCAGCTCGGCGTAATACTGTGGCCGAAGTCGCCGAATTCGCCGAATTGTAGCTGTATATGGCGACTCGTTTCTTAGGATCGAATGTTTTGATAAGTAATTATGAACGTTTTGATAAGTAATTATGAACGTTTTGATAAGTAATTATGAAAAATATATCAAATGTAACTTTTGCATTAAAAATGTAACTTTCAAGAAAAGAAATGTAAGTTTCGTCCCAACGGTTCTGGCAACACTGGTTACGGTGCCACGGTCTAGTTTAAAAACCTAAATCATCGTGTCCAGAGACATCACGGCCTTGCTCTTAGCTTTTCTTGGGATAGTAATTTACCGGCATGACCCTCCTAGGCAGTGTCAGTGTCTGTAGCGTCAGTTCTAGTTCTATACTTGCTTGGCAGCCACTTATTGCCCCTGGGTTCCCGTGGGTATTTACCGGTTTGTCCCGGTCTAGTCCTAGACAGCGTTAGGCCGCCCCGAAGCGTGCGGACTGCTAGCGAGAGTAGGCCTTCTGTGGAAATTCTCTTACATTTTACATATGGTCGAAATAGTTTCATTAATGTTTTGTTACACAATATTTCAAACACTTTAAAGAATACTTCCACATCATTCAATAATAAATACTTATAGGCCTTTATAAATTGGGAAGGACGTTCAGCTTTGTAAGGATTTTAAGTATTAAGTACTTACTACCTACACGTCTGGCCTTCTGATGGTTCCAGAAAGTAGAGGACGGTAGAAACTGTGTAAGCGAAAGAAAACTGTACGGTAAAAGATTACTGAAACAAGTAGCTGAAGTAGCTGTACACACCTTATTGTCATAATATCAGGGGCGAACAAGGTAAAATGAAATTATATTCAGTTAATTAATATCCTTGGCTATACAATACGATACAAATATTATTTATTGCTCACCAAAAAGAGTATAGAAAAACCTACACAACGGTAGATAACAGGCAGTCTTATCACTAAACAGCGATCTCTTAGAGACAACCTGTACATAAATCATCAGCTCCTTTCTTCTGCCAGACTTAAAGTGCTAGGCTAGTCAGACTTAATGTGACAGCGCTATGCGTAGGAAAAAGATGAATGCATATCCTCAGTTCACTTCTGCTGCCACGCTTGGCTCAACGCAGTAACCGTAGAGTGGTAGAAAAACGCAGAGCGCCACTCGCCACTAACTAGAACCTAGGACCAACGCCACAGAATAATTAATAGTACTTACGTAGGTACAGAAGCTTTTCCGAGGAAAAAACGATGTTTGACAGCTAATCATCGCATCCCACTCGCACGCGTTCGCTTCATAGCACGTGCTCTTTCGTTCCTAGCGCGATATGATATCTGGACACGACGGAGATGTGCCAGAGGGGCTACTACGAACTTCGTATCGTGTCGTCCCTTTCACTCTCGTGTTATACACCCTATGAGTGAAAGGGACGGCACGACACGAAGATCGGAGTAAGCCCTCAGAGCCGAGTTTAGCCGAAGCGGCAAGAGGAACAGGCCTGCCAACGTACCTCTATCGCACTCCATAGAGTACTGTTCGGGCTCGTACGGCTCAGGCGCCCGCAGCGGCTCGGGGCGGCGCGCGATCACGCCCTCCCGCGACACGTAGCCGTGGGAGGAGCTGGAGGAACTGGCCGTTTCGGAGGAGGAGCCGGGATGCCGCTTCTCACGCGGCGCTTCTCCTGGAGAATTATTGTTGATATAATGATAATTCCCACTCACATGACAAGCCTAATCCCACTAAGGTCTAGTCTTGGGTTGGAATGTCCGATGGCAGTCGCTTCCGTAAAAACCTACACCAAGTCTTGGGATTAGGCCCGGGCATCCTTCAGGATGGAACAGCACTGAGATTACGCTAGGATAACGATGATAATGATAACGCAATGAAGAATGGAGGCTGTTTGTGACTTAAGTCGATTCTCAAGTTGGCAAGAAATTGATTTCGGAGTGGGGGTTTTCATTTAAGTACATACAGTTACGAGATCCACGTCTTTCCTCAAGTTCGGTGTAGGTACGGACTTCATAAGAAACCACACACCACTCCACATACTCCACCACACACTCCATTACTACGTACTCCGTCGGCCAGCCGTCATCAAGCATCTAATTGGGGACCATAAGTTTTTTGGAGTGGTCCATATTATATTTTTTATTGATAGTAGACTTATTATAGAGTTCAAAACTGTTGCCGGTTTTTGTATTAAGAAATATTTTTTTAAATCTTATCTTTCACATACCACACGTTTTGAGGTATTAATAGGATCGTGCCTTGGTCTGTTGCGAAGCAAAAAAATAAACATCAACATGACAGCTGACAGATGTCAAATGTGGCAGTTACGTCTATGTTCATAGATGTAACTGCCAATATGGACCACTCCAAAAAATTTAAGGTTCCCAATTCGGCTACAATAGAGTTCATGATCTCCGTTGGTCGGAGCTTACCTTTTCCGACCATATGCCACCAACTGCACGTAGCCCGTCAGCTGGCCCATATCATCCCTGCACTTCGATCAAGAACCCGGTCACTTCAGTCACGGTCTCTTGGCAGCAGGTAACTCCTCTCCAACTAGCTTGCTTACCTTTTGCAATAAGTTCAGCGGATCCCTAAAGGCGCGCCGCCAACTGCACACACATCGGCAGGTCCAAATCCCAGCACCTCCACCACCTGTCTGCCTCGGCTCCCGGCCAGTCTTTTGCAATTCAACTCCTCTCCAACCAGCTTACCTTTAGCAATAAGTTCAGCGTGTCGCTGCAAGTGCGCCGCCAACTGCACAGATAGCCCATCGGCAGGCTCGAATCCTTGCACCTCCACCAAGAATCTAGCAGCTTCAGCCAAGGCTTCTTGGAAGCCAGCTCGGAACTCCTCGGAGGCAGCTCGCTCAGCCGCTAGAACAGAATCCGCGACAACATGGAACCGATGCGCTGGAGCCAACGCATCGGATTATATCATGCCAACCTACACTTCCCCTTGACCTTAACCTTTTTTTCTTTCTAGGTTTAGAACGAAAAGAAGAAACATTTATACGTGACAAAATAAAAATAATATATACGTGAACAAAAAAAATAACAAAGAATATATATCGTCACGAAAAGGTTTCGACTCAGCTTTAACTAATAATCCTCTTGGAGGACGATGATAATAACTTCTTGGTCTACCGTGTAGTATAATACTTGCTCTGGATAGGTACTTAGCAGTGACAGATCCGAGTACACCAGCCTAGATATTACTGAACACCAATAACCAACGTTCCTACTTTGAGCTGCAATACATACGTATTAGACTTAATCAAAGGTCCTTTTATCCTTTGTTGTGACGAAACTTCTCAGTATGAAGTGTTTCGCCTCAACCGACGTATTCGGACCGCGGCCTCTAGCGAACTCGGCCAAATTCGTGCTTCGCGTGTTACTTTGCTACATTGACACCTCACTTAAGGCCCATTATATGATGCTATATACATTTACAATACTACCCTTGGCGCAATGCACTTTTCAACTCATCATTAGGTCTTAAAACGTGTTCAAATCCACTTCTAACAAGCAACCTAATATGTATATACTTTATTAAACATATGACACATGGATATGTGAATATTATATACGATGATACGATATATTATGATTAACGAAGACGAAACGTAACGTTAACCTAAGTAGGTACTTTGGATAGTAGAGATGTACTTAGATGTTGCAAAATATCTCTAAAGCTTATCGTAATTCTGTACTCTTTAGGTTATGGGTACAAAATTATTTTGATTACTGTGTTAGCAGTTAATCAGTTTCTAGTATCTATATTAACACGTGGATATTACTAAATTATAGTGTACTAAACAACGGGCATAGGAGCTGTCATCCGCGGTGAAACATATAAAGTAAATCCTGATTGCCAGACAAAATCTTCTAAGAGTAGGCGTATCGTACCTAACTACTCATCAGGCGTAAGTAAATTATTGAGAAGGGTTATTTGAAAACGTTTCCAATCGAGATTCTTGTGAAAATATATACTTAAGAATAACTATAAAGACATTTTGTTACTGACGAAAGTAGTTATTGTAGAAAGGTTAGCTGGGATAAGAAAAACCCTGGGTAATCCAACTATCCAAGCAACTGCCATTATCCGAGTAATTATCACGTGATGGTCAGATAAGATCACGTTGTCTCGATTGATAAAGAAACAAGCCGTCGTCTCTCGGCGAAAAAAACAAACAATAGCATTCTTTTGTAATACGCCCTGGGATCCCAGGGACCGGTAGACGACGGGTTAAGTCAAGATGACTTTTACCCCAGGGAAAAGAGTTGTTTCTCTTACCCTATCTAACCATAACCACAATTTTCTGCTAGCTACAAAATTTGTTTGATCCAGAATGTAAATAAAAAACTTAAGCTGAGGGCTCGGATAAAACACCAAAGTATTACTTGTATTTAGAACTTATCTGTTTCATAATTTAAACTAGAGAAGCTTCTGTATAATAATACAAAATAATATTCAAAATTTATTATGTACAATTTCACGAGAAGTGTTTAATACTATCTTAAAAAATATATCAACACATATCAAGAATTTCGTGACTGTAATAACTTAATTTTTTTCTCAGACAATAGTCGTTCTATAATAAGATTTAAAAAAAAAGGAACTCTGATAAAATATAACCAAAATAAATCCCCATCACACTCAATTGAAACAACCCTCCTGAATAACCCATCGGAGACCCTCCTTTACATCCTTACCTCAAAAGCATTACCTCAAACTGGCAACCCGTGCGGCTAACAACTCCGACATAGGTAGTAAAGACGTTACCGTTGTCACCCAAGGCAAGGCCATGGTACAAACCATTGGCTCGCTCCTGCAGAAACTTGAGGTGTCTGATGGCCATTTCGATGATTTCCGTTTTCTCGACGCGGCCGCGGCCTTTCTTGAGGTACTCGGGGGGGATGAGGCGCGAGAGGTCGGCGAGGCAATTATTCATGCGGTCTCGCCGCCGCTTCTCGATGATCCGATGGGACATCGGGTCTTGCTGTGGAATTACGGAACCATGAGCATTTTTTGTGCAACGTCGATGGCAAAGAGAAATTAAAAATTAAAAAAAAACGACATAAACAGTTACGAACCACCTCCACCATCGACACATTCGATAAAAAGCGCACTCAAATCAGGCGCGGATCCAGGATTTTGTTCAGGGGTGGGGCACTTTCGAACTTTCCGAAAATAAAAGTGACTTTTGATAACTGTTTTTATTGTCAGAACATATTTCCTACGTCAGGACATAGTTAATTGCCCCTGTTGCCCCCCCCCCCCTGTATCCGCGCCTGACTCAAATCCGTTTATCCGTTAGGAAGCTACGATGCCGCAGACTGACACACATATACACACAGATATTACACAGATGCACAAACTTAATAACACCCCCTCTTTTGGGTTGCTCGTCGAGGTTAGGGTTAAAAGTCGCCAAATCTTTGGAATTAGAGCGGACCCCGAGCATCCTTCAGGATGCAACTACAACGAATGCTCAAAAAAAGGTATAGAGGGAAATGCATGGAACACAATTTTTGGCTTCGTAACTTTGTTTGGACTAGAAGGTAAACATCAAAAGTCCCCGCCCACAGTCCTTGAGCCGGGGGGTAGGGGGGTTTGAAGGTCACATATTTCGGTCCAACTCTCCAACTGCGCACTCCTATCGCTTTATTGGGCCCGGCCTATATAGCCACAGTCAGGTTAAAAAAAAAGTTTAAGCATCGCGTTGATCCAAAGATATACAAATTAACTTTCCCCCTTTAAAATCTTTTTAAATATTCATCCTAGCGAAAAAATGTACAGAACCTTTTTTGTAGAGACTTTTATTTAAAATACTTATGTATATGAACATTTTTTGCTATGGGCCACCGTTTACGAGTTCAGAAATTTTCACTGATGATGTATTTCTGTTGCCGCTATAATAACAAATACTAAAAAACAGAATAAAATAAATATTTAAGGTGGCAACGAACGTGATTTTTTGCCGTTTTTATAGATAACTAGCGACCCGCCCCGGCTTCGCACTGTTGCAATGCTGATGCATGTATTATACATATAAACCTTCCCCTTGAGTCACTCTATCTATTAAAAAAAAACCGCATCAAAATCCGTTGCGTAGTTTTAAAGATTTAAGCATACATAGGGATATAGGGACATAGGGACAGAGAAAGCGACTTTGTTTTATACTATGTAGTGATGATGGTACCTACGGGACCCTTCGTGCGCGAGTCCGACTCGCACTTGGCCGGTTTCTAAGACCAGTAAACCCGCCGTACTTATTACTCACGTAATCGCAGCGAGCACGTGGCCGCACGTTTCTTGCCCGGCTATCGGCACTGCGCAGTAGCTTATTGGCGTCACGAGCGCTACGGCTGATCAATTTGTTACAGTCGGTTGGGGTAGGTCGGTAGTGCTACCGCAAATCACAAAGGAAGTTTTCCCTCTCTGTCGCACTTATGTGCAAACTTGCAAGTGCGACAGAGAGGGACAATTTTGAATGCCGATCGCGGTAGCAGCCCAGGGTACAGTTATCAGTCGTAATGCACTTCTTATTTATGCGAATACTTTTACTTTATGGCATTATGACATGCAAGGGAAAGAACAGCACTGACGTTATCTGTTGGTCCCAAACAGGCACGTATCCACTTTTGGTTCGGGGGGGACAAACATTGAAACAACCATGTGAAAATGATGAATGTTATTGAAAGAACACGTAAGCGAATAAATAAACAGACGGCTAAAAACGTTTTCGGGAGGGGAAGGGGGGGGGATAAATCCCAACTATCCCCCCCTCTGGATACGTGCCTGGTCCCAAACTAGACACAGCCTGTATCTTGGGCACCAGGGGCACAGAGTTAACAATTATATATTTTAGTCCTTAGGCTAACACTTAGGTACAGTCCAGCTAGCTAAAAAGTTGAGAGAGACTTTTCGACTTCTCCTCTTTTCTCTTCTTTTGTTCTTTTTCTTATTAGTATAAACATCTTCGTCGTGTTTTTATCTTTCAAGAAATTTGGCATAGGCACTAGTTTTACGAAGTACCGCCATAGTGATTTTTTTTACTCTATTATTACTACAGTGATGTTCTAAGCGATCTCCCGGTTGTATTCGACGACCGGTTTAGCCTAGTGGGTAGTGCACCTGCCTGTGAAGCTGACGGTCCTGGGTTCGAATCCCGGTCAGGGCAAATATTTGTGTGATGAGCATGAATATTTGTTTCCGAGTCTTGGATGTTTTCTATGTATTTAAGTATTTATATCTATTAAATATATCGTCGTCTAGTACCCATAACACAAGCCTTCTTGAGCTTACTGTGGGGCTAGTTCGATTTGTGTAAGATTGTCCTCTAATATTTATTTATTATTATTATCCTTAAAAAAATCTGGCATAGGTACTCGTAGGTATGCATATTTAGGGTTCCGTACCCGAAGGGTCCCAACGGAACCCTATTGTTGTCACTCACGTGAGTCACGCGTCCGTCCGTCCGTCCGTCGTCTGTCACACAGGTTTTACAGCCAAACTGTTGGAGCCATAGTAGGTAATTTTCAGTGTAAACATCATGTGGACCCAAAATCATACAAATTGTTAAAACTTATTTTTAAATATTTTAAAGTGCTCCCATGCAGCTAAAGGGGGAGCGTAGAATTTTTTTTAAACAAATCTCTTTTCTAGGTTGATAAGATGGGTATTCGAATGGAATATTTGTTGGGAAAGTTTCTCTTAATAAAAAAATAATACAAATTATCTCTTTTAAGTCATATTTGGGTCATCAATGGAAACTGATAATACGTGACACTTAGTTGAACTTATCGATAAATTGTGGTTAATGCTCAAAATACGACGGTCCGTTTTCTATCGAAACTCATTACTCACGACAACATTGTTAAGTTTCTCTTTAATATCAAGGCGACCGTGGCACTATCATCAGTCTATACGTCCACTGCTGGGCACAGGCCCCCCCTCTTTGATGAAAAGGATGATACGATGATGTGTTATTAGTTATTACGGTTAGTATACAGTCTACCACAAAGAGATGTAGGTGTATTCCCTTTATTACCTTATTCCATTGTAAGAAGGTACTTTATTACCTTACTTTTTTTATCGTATGGCAATTTTATTGCACCGTTTAGCATAACCCAGGTTTCACGTGTAGGCTAACGGTGAGTACTCCCTACGGACGTGGTGCAACTACGACCCCCCTTGTCAAGTGAGTGGGCAACTTGACTGTTAGAAGTTCTCAAGCCGCTCGGAGGTCTCTAACTTGGCTTAACGTCTGTTATCATAGACAGCGGACGGGATCTTAACGTGCTTTCCAAAAAAATTACCTTGTGTCAACTGTCAAATCTGACATGTTCTGCATCGCGCTATCGAAGTTTCTTAAGTCAGTTGCATAAAAATAACTTCCAACCAACTCTCATTGGACTTCGGTTCCTGAGAGATCTCTCTATTGTCGTTTCTTCCTATGTCTCCAATCTATTGTATATATGTATAAAAATTGTAGATACTCCCTTTCTTGTATACATACACCTTTGTATATTATCCTTTATAGGAGCACATCATTACTTGTCTATAACCTTATGTAATTGTATTCGACTGTATATATGTCAAGTTATACTGGGGATAAGGTAAGTAAGAGAGGTTCTGATCTGAATAAAGGCAGGTACAGAAATACGTTACAGCTAGTGCAGTAAGTAAGCAGTGCATAATTGGCAGCAAGCCGAAGCGTGGCGGGCCACGTGCGCCAGACCACGTTTCGACACTCCCTCACTCCGGACTGTCACAATTACAACTCAACGTGTAGAAAAAAGGGATTTGATCGCATTGTGCTAAAGTTTAAAATGGAACGGATGCGAATGGCGACTTAGTGGACTTTGCGTGCGCATGCATTTTAATGCAATCGGGTTTTTATGTCATTGGTGTTTTGCTATTGCGTTTCGGGCTAGTTTGAAGCTTGTATCTTAATAATTGCGTATGATAATGGAGGTGGTCTAGAATGATCTAGACTTGTAAAAATTAGGGCGAAGAAGTCGTGAATGAGAGCTCAAACAGGGCAAACTGGCGTGAAAATGAGGAGGCCTTTACTCAACAGTGGCGGATGCAGACTAAAATGAATTAATTAAGGGCCATACGCGGATTTAGATTCGCGTTCTGTGGACATACCAAAAGTTACGAGCTACAAAGCTTAATTTTGAATTGGACCAGTAACGCGCATAAACAGTGACTCCGTTTCTATAAATCTCTGTAATAAAAACATAGCTAACATGCACATAAGCCGTTAACTATTGACCACAGGAGGGACGACTTTTGTTTTTTCAACTAAGTATGACCCTTAAAACCCATACATAGTCAATGTCAAAAGTAGACCGATGCCGATTTCGGTCACAGCTTGCTTAAAATTTTCTCGATAGAAAAAAAATCCGAAGTTAAGACTTTATACTCCTTCTTATTTAGTCTGCCTACTAAAACAATGCATAAACGCTACAATTAATTTAATACGATGGTATTTTACCACATCTAAACTCTGTCAAGAGGAAATTTTATAAAACTTCACATAGTCAGATATTTACCGACATTTGTCTAAAAAAGTAATTCCCGAAGAGTATTGCATCCCGCTTTGTCATGCGCGTAAGACATAAGCGTGTCTGTTTCAGGGGGACGTAGCTGACAGAATGGAGGATTTCCCTTAAGTTTATTGTAGCGACTAGCGACGCATGTGTGTGTGCGTCAAATCGGAGGCCTATACGTCTCTACGGATTGGTCTTAGTGCTATAAGCAAAATATCTACTGTGCCCTGCGTAATCTGGATTAGATAATTAGATATCAACGATTACCATTATGAATTGACACTGAAGTGTTGTTCAACGCTCTAGAGCGCTCTCGAGTGGCTT
Source organism: Epiblema foenella (assembly GCA_963556455.1). NCBI lineage: Eukaryota > Metazoa > Arthropoda > Insecta > Lepidoptera > Tortricidae > Epiblema > Epiblema foenella. The sequence goes on from OY747105.1 coordinate 6,237,099, forward strand.
ACGTGGACAAAATTCCGGATGCAAGTACTCGTAATCCATAGCCTAAACAGTTTAGAAAATGTCGTCACGTGACAACTGACAGTAAATTGTAATGACCCACTTCTGGCGTCACCGTATTGGATAATGTGGATATGCCTTAAGTGACGATAGTATATTAATCTATCTGTTATAGGTGCATCCTGAGTCCTGACGGGCGAGCATTGCAATCCTACAAGCTATAGATAGAACGAGAAAACTGAGGTCTTTCATCATTCTATCCTGCTCTATAAATGTTACAACTCATAGCAAATATGAATAAATACTGATCTATTCATATTCATATGCATTTAATGACAATGACACTGCAAATTACACTGCAACGTCTGCAACTGCTACACAATACATACTGAGGGTCGATTTTTCAATCGCCAGATAAAATTATCCGTCTTAAAACTTAAAACTATCGCTGTCTCTTTCTAATGTCATATGAAAGAAAAAGACAGAGCTAACATTTTTCTGACAGTCTTTTATGTGGGGATTGAAAAATCGGCCCTTAATATTATAAACGCCAAATTAACTTGTCTGTTAACTATTCACATAACCGAATTAACGAATTAAGATGAAATTTGGAATTAAGATAGTTTGAGACCCCGGGAAGGACGCAGAATAGTTCTTATCCCGGAAATAATTCCTTAAGGGGGTGACAAGGGAAGTGAAACTTTGTATGGAATGGGAGAGCAACAAGTAAGCCTGCAGGCACCTAAAATAGTTTAATACCATTATTCCTCCAAGGAATTATCGAATTGTATGCGGGTAAAAGCAAGTTTATTCACCTTTTCAACGTTTTGTCAAAAGGTACAAAATAGAAATGCATGGAGGTGACATCGCACTGCACGCCGTGATTGATATTTGATATAACACCACGGTGCGGATATATCCGTCGTTGGCGTCGAAAAGATAAATAAACCGTATAAATTAATAAATCGGGCATGTATAAACTTGCCCTTGAGACCTTCCCCTTCTTCAGGAATCCGGCCTGGTAGTCCTCGTCCTCCGAGGGCGCCGCGAAGCCCAGCTGCTCCCCGCGATACTCCTCTGTCGCATTGTAACTGTAATAACAAACATTACAACACATTATTACCGGATATCAGATATTGCTGTCTGTGGCGGTGAACAGATCAAAAAAAAATCATATAGGTATATCTTTGCCGTTTATGATGATCAAAAATCAAAATCAAACATTTATTCTGCAAATAGGCCACAAGGGCACTTTTACATGTCAAAATATTAATTTACAATTTAAGAAAGTCTGACTATAATCATACATTTTCATGTCAAAATATTAATTTACAGTTCAAGAGAGGATAATATTTTCGAGTTTACAATTATAACAAATTAATGTCATACAGTGAAGATAAACTTGCAAAGTTATCTATTACAAATATTACAACATCACAAAAGTTAGAAATGTATAAGGTCTCAAGATTAAACAAAGAGTATAATGAAATTAATATAATATCCCAGAGATGTACATGGTCTCTGAGCGTCAAAATGAAGATTAATTTAATATTGTTAGAGATGTATATGGTCTCTAAGATACGGTCTCTAAGTCACTGATAATAAAAATCCACAACAGGTGATGTCTCTCGTCAATCCCCTATAAAAAGACACTAGTATTAACGTAGTCATTATGTCCTTGCAAGCATGAACAGACCGGACTCCACAAACAGTATGTAGGAACAAACAGAAGCTATTCAAAGTATAGATGAGCAGCGTGGCCAACATGGATCATTTTTCCAGCCAGAGGGTCGGAGAGGTGTATACCCACATATTTTACACCTCCGACCTGGCTGGAAAAAAATTGCTTTTTATTCATATTTTTCGAGGCTACCACTTACCAATTCGGATACTGCGTACGAGTATTCATCAAATCATCAGCTACTGAATGTATTCATCGACACAACTATGAATAAATGATCGTGTCATACAGTGTATAGGTACATTGCAAAAAAATCGGCCAAGTGTTATATATATGGGACTCGGGAGTGTTCCGTAGTTTTTAGGGTTCCGTACCAAAATAGTAAAAAAGAACCCTTATGGTTTCACTTTGTCTGTCTGTCACATCGCTAAATATCTCAAGAACTAATTATGCTATCGATTTGAAATTTGGAATAGTTATAAAGAAGGCTTACCTACATACATAGAACATGACTTTTAAATATATTTTTTTAATTTCTGTGAAAAATGACAGATAACAGGTGGTTCAAAATTTGAAAGCGCTGTACCCATAGGGTCCAATTTTCACACCAGGTTGTTGAGATTTTCCTGATTTAATAGGGTTGGAACCGGTACATATCTGTAAACGGAACCCTCGATGCGTGAGTCCCATTCGCACTTGACCGGTTTTTTTTTTCATCGTGAAGATTTTTTTTACGAGTAGTACCTGGAAGACCGAGCTTTACTCGTCGTTTTCCCGGGGATGAGTCCTAGCTAGCTCGATTGTTCGCCCACTCGCAAATATCATCGAAATAGTTAGAGCCGTTTCGGAGATCCACATAATAAATAGGTAATAATACAAGCATTGCTTAAGTATAGATATATAACAATTAAGTAATGGTTATGACTTGATTGATACCTAGTTAGCTACCCGAAGGATTTTAATGTCATCGGCTGATGACATATATGCAACAATACAAATATAATCTACTGGTTGATTACCAAATCAGCAACGAATCATGAAACGTCAAACAAAAACGCTCGGCTGGTATGGAAAAACTGTAGGAAGATATTTCTAAATATTTCTTGTTGTCAAACTGCGTCCTTTTTATCGACTTTGTGAATTAAAAAAAAAAGCATAAACACCTAAGTTTAACACCCTGTATGTCACGCAGCGCGACAGAATAGTATAATAGTAGTAAAATAGTATAGCGCGCCCCTTTCTTATTTGTATACATTAGTTTAGTTTAGTTTATTTATCTCCATATACAATTACATTATAAAACGTCTTCGCTTATCTTGCTAATCGTATATCGATCGTTATAACAATGAAATAATTAATAATCATAATATGAGGGTAGGTATATACTTAAATATATACCTACATTTAAACAATAATCAGGGAATAATACAATTAAAAATGTCATATAAGGTATAAATAGGAAAACAATACAATTGAAAATGTCATATAAAGATTAGATTGAAACCCTAAGCTGAAATAAAAAATATTTAACAGTTGTACCAATGTAAGGGTACCAATCATAACAAAAGATAATTGATTTCCATACATTGTGAACAGCGAGCGCTAGTGGAGCGCTACGTCGTGCGCGTTTACGCTTGTGCGTGAACGCGGTCTTAGGCCGTGCAACGAGAAATATCGCGTTCTTTGAAACGCTGTTCTGCCCAGTGGCGCTACCGCGAACAGCAAACGAAGTTTTCCCTCTCTGTCGCACTTGTAAGTTTGCATATAAGTGAGACAGAGAGGGAAATTTCGTTTGCTGTTCGCGGTAGCGCCCCAGGTGGAACAATAAGGATTGATTTTCAGATACATGATTATTGAGTATATGACGGTATTTTTGACAGTAGCCGAAATATGATAGCCTATCTCGATAGAAAAAAAAATTTAAGGTTGAGCCTTTATTTTCCTTTTTTTACTAAAACAACGCATTATTAAACGGCACAATTAAGTTAAAATGATGGTATTTTACCTCATCTAAACTCTATCACGAGGAAATTTAATGAAACTGCACACAGTCAGATATTTGTCGAGATTTATCTAAAAAAAGCCATTCCTGAAGCGTGTTGCATCCCGTTTTTTCGTGCGCGAAAGACATAAGCGTGTTTCTTTTACGGGGGGCGTGTTTACCGAATCGATCGAACCCTAATGTCCAGACCTGAGCGTTTTCACACTCACCTGACAACCCGCGCCTCACTCTATGAACGCCGCCCTTGTCCATAAACCAATTTTGTATTTTTCCTACGGAACACTAAAGATATACTTTGCGCTGCGCGTGACTCGAAGAAAACATACGTCGGTACAATTGTATAAGTACTGGAATGGGACACGTGTTTTTTACAGTACATTGCAATATTACCTACTGGTGTTGTTTATGGTGCCATACAAAATATGATAGTGTCACGTGGCGAATCGTTTGGGATGAATATATTTTATTAAAAATGCAAAGGAGTCCTTTGTAACTGACAGGATTTGAGGCCAATGAGTTAAACATACCAGTCCTTGACACAGACCCAATAATTGACAATTACTTAATGTCACATACCGTTAAAAGTGGCAATAATACCTTTTGTAAGCAACAATACCATAGTCTATACCTAGTGACAAAATTATGGTACTTATTACTTACTAAATATAAATAATTCATAGAAACCTCCTGATAAAAAGTTAGCTTATAAGAACTATATGAGAATTTTTATTTTAGCGTAGGTTTTATCATATACTACTCGCAATATGTTCACTAAGTAGTTGGGATTGGGAACTCCGTCTAACTTCAATGCTATCCTGGTCTATTGAGTCAAAAGCTTTGCAAAAATAGATGAATGTGATGTAAATTATTTGTGGATATTCGTTAATTTTTTTCAAATATTTGCTGAATCGCTTGTAGGTGGTCGAATGTAGAATAATTTCATTGAAATCCTGCCTGTTCTTTCGGCTGTCTACTGTCTAGTATATCAGTGATTCTGTTTAAGATAATTTTAGAGAATACTTTGTACAAGTTCGATGTAACACTTATAGGTCTATAGTTGCCGATATCTGAGGTATCTCCTTTTTTGTATATTAACTTCATAGTTGCTATTTTCCATTGATCTGGGATCTGTTTTGTTTGTAAAATTTGGCTGTATATATTCATTAGTAGTTCGACTGACGATTTTATCTATACCTGAAGATCTTCCATTTGTTAATGTGTCTATTGCTCTTTCTACTTCTTGTATTAATACTGGCAAAAAAAAGAGTCATTTTCTATTATTTCTTTTTTATTGTGGTCGTAGAGCTGATCTGAGATATTAAATATAGAATATAAGCTAAAGTAGAATAGTGTAGCTTCTGCTAGGATATCTGTTTTTCGCTTAGCGTTTGGAGCTGACTTATTATTTCGCTGTATTTGTGGGATCCAGGTATTTTCGTTCTTCAAACTAGACTCTATCTTGCGAATTGAGCCGTTTTGTTGTATATATCTTTCTATTGTTTCGTTTTCGTATCTACGAATGTCTCTTCGATAGGTCTTTTCGTAGCTTTGTTGAGTAGGTACCCTTAATTTAATTTTTCACACCTGCTGTTCAGAAAAGAGTTATTGTTGCCTTCGAATGAGGGATCAAAGTTGTACTTTTCTTCCCTCATTTGAGGGCAACAATGGCTCTTTTCCTCATAGAAGGTGTCAAAAGCAGTTTGTGACACTCTGTAGTAAAATTATTTGTAAGATATTTCATGTTTTTAGCAGCGGGCGTCATAGACGGTGTGAAAAGCAGTATGTGTCACGTGGTAGCAAAATCATTTCCGTCTTGGGCGTAAACACTTGAATCCCTCGCTACGCTCAAGATTCTACTTTAGAATCCCTCGCTACGCTCAGGATTCTATTTTAGAATCTTTCGCTTCACTCAGAATCCAATATACCGCCCTCGCCGTAAATATATCATTTTGCTCCCTTGAGACACAATCTACTATTGTCGGCTTCGTCTTTCTTCTTCTTTAAACACTGTGACCAGTTTTTGTTACTGCGTACGTTCGTTGTCGCACCATAATATATTTCGTACATTCGAAAAGTCAATAGTAACTTTCACTGGCTTCCGAATAGGATGAGTAATTGTATGAAAACCCGCAAGTAGGTTAAAATGCCAAACAAGTGTCAATTTTACATGCGTTCGTTTTCCCTCCATACTCCATAGGTACATAAAATATTATTTTGAATTTTTACGCATTTGTAACAAGTTGTGACAATACTCAATCAATGCTTTTGTCTAAACTAAATCATATGTAGGTAATTAAGAAACATACTTCTCTCTAACACTCTCTGACATTCGGTCATCAGTCTCGCTATCCCTGTCACAGACACGACACATTGCCAGACATTGCGGCGAAGCTGCGAGCACCGAGTTTACGAGAACTTCGAAATCAGAACTTCGTATCGTGCCGTCCCTTTCACTCATATAGTGTATAACAGGGCCCTCAGTCGAATGGGCGAGTTTCGGTAGAGGTTTGTGCGTGAGGTCGCAGGCGCAGTGGCCAGTATGTAGGAGTACTCTAATTCTCTTATTGCGGGACTCAAGCCATTGAATTTAAGCGTCTTTTCCACGCGATTAATGCAGTCCGCCTTGCTCCTCAGGATATTCCATATAAATAATATATGATAAAGGTTTATTTATACCGCATTTCAAGCGATTAGTACCTAAGGATTAAATTTATTATTTAAGGCAAGGATTAAGGCAAGTTTTAAGGTTTCTTCCCTTATCCCTATATTTTTGACCATACTATACCTAAATCACTAATGAACCTAAAAAAGACCAAATCCACTGTTGTCATGTCATGTGTCAAATTAATGTTAATGCAATACAATGTTGCTCAAAAAAAAATCATATGTTCTGCCGTACTCTCGAAGTTAACACTAAACTTAATATCGCTTGAATCGCTTCATACCATTAAACCCTGGTTACAATTTGTGGCCATATCAAATCTACGCGGTATATTTACAGATCACACATCGTACATTGCTACATGCTATGTTCCCCACTTTTTACAAATTTTTGGTCATAAGTCCAAACAAAGCCCAAGTTACATCGTATCATTCATTAAAACCAATCGAATGAAGTCTCTAACTGTGGAAACTTAAAATCTACTTGCATCATTGTACCTATTTATTTTCTCGCGTATTTAAGTAGCAGTACCCATGTGTTTATTTTTTCTAACGTGTCGCTCAAAATCTCACTCTACATAGCAGCCCTACTAACGACAAAATTAAAAATAATACGAGCCGTGCAGCATTATGCAACCATCCAAAGATAGGTAATGTTAAAAGATAAAAAAGGGTATTTATTTAAAACAATAAGATTGCGACACGTTTATTGAAAAAAAGCCCACATCACATATTATCGGCTATCGCTCACGTGTTTCAGCACGTTTCCAAACGCCGCTAGGATTTTAAAATAGCATCATGTGTAGTATATGTATGTTTACTTTTTATTCACCTTATTAGAATAGAATAAGGTACAGTGTAAACATAAGTATGTCATAGATCGATGTTCATCCATATGAATGCGTTACTACGTAAACCAGTTTTCTCTCAAGGATCTGTTCAATGTATACTAGGTATACTTTGTAGAAGTAATGTGTTGGGCCGTGTAACTGTAACAACGAATGGAATTAGCAAGTATTTCTTAACAAAAAGTGAAATAAAAGGTGGGAATGGTCGTTTGATTGGCAAAAACAGTTATCAAGAGATGATCGGATTTGTTTTTATTCTATTTATTTTACGACACAGAATTTCACAATTTTTTTTTTATATTTTAAATTTAAAAGTTGGTTGGTTTAAGTTGACGTCTACCGATTCCTGGGATCCCAGGGATCATAACAAAAGAATGCTATTGTTTATTTTTTTTACACGGCTTAAGATCACCTTACGGGTCGTCATCGTTAATCACAAATCTAGAAATTACATATTGATAATGGGAGGTGAGACCGCTACAGAGATAGTAGTCATAGAAATACAAAATTAAGGTTAAGTACTGCCCCATCTTTATTGTGTTAGTATATCGTGAGGTGCCGATGAGTCGGGACCTTTAAGACTTGGGTGTCCATAAACGGTTGCTGAAAGTGCACCGATATATCTCTTCGAATCTCTATACAGTCTAAACTTAAGTGGCAGTGGGCGGGGCACATTGCACACAGAACCGATGACCGATGGGGCCGAAAGGTTCTCGAGTGGCGACCACGTACCGGAAGGCGCAGCGTGGGTAGGCCCCCCTCAAGGTGGACTGATGAGCTGGTAAAGGTCGCAGGAGTCCGCTGGAGGCGGGTGGCACAGGACTGGTCGTCGTGGCACTCTTTGGGGGAGGCCTATGTCCAGCAGTGGACGTCTTTCGGCTGATATGATGATGAGGATGATTGCTGAAAGTGAGGGAACTAGGTAGTAATATTCTATGTTATTTTGCCTACACTGAAGTGCAGATGCAGTGAAGATTGTGCGGATTGAGCGTTGTTACAAGAATCATGCTGTGATTAATAATAGGTGCAAAAATGTTTTTACCATTGACTCGTTCGCAAAGATTTTGAGACTGGCGCAATTTGAGATGGCATGACATGACAATAGAAAGTTTGTGACTGTTTGAAGGAACCTGTATAATATAAGTGCTTCTTATAAATAGTATCCATGCTAAATTGTAAATTCATGGGAACCGTCTTCCATTGATCACTTCCGAAAGGGTATGATTTTTTTTAATGCAGATTTTGGAATACTTCGCTCCATATTTCTGTATTGTTATTTAGAAAGAGGTTCAATTGCAGTATCACTTCCGATAGTTTTGGTAATTAACGAACCACAGCTAATATCCATAAATCGAGTAAGTCAGTGGTCCATCACCATTTGTATGATAAAACGGTTTTTACCACTATGTTAATATTTAAGTATTTTTACCTATAAATTCCTTTTATTAGGTTCAGGTACTATTTCAAAATCCTATTTTTGTACATTAATTCAATATATATCATAGTTTTTTTTTTGTAATAGAAAACTGGTAATGAAAAAGTAGAATGACCCAAATATCTATTTCCGGACGGACAGACAGAAAGACAGAATGTCAGACAGACGGACATGACGAAACTAAAAGGGTTCCGTTTTTGCTATTTTGGCTACGGAACCCTTAAAATGGCGTCATCACAATGCAGGTACCTACTTGGTGAGCCAACACTACCACCAAAGGAAAAAATGTAAAAGTTGCCCGTGTATCAGCATGCCAGTGGCATTAAGTAATTAACACGGTGTAATAAATAATTTATTTAATTTAATCAATTAGGTTTGCGAAAACTGCATCATGGTCACTACCACCACGTGTCACTGTGACGCAAGCTTTAATTGTCTGCATGTGCTAACGTGACAAGGTTGTTAGGGTTCCGTAGTAAAGTTATCCGTCTATCTTGTATTTTTTTTACATATAGGACTACTACGGCAGGTAGCATCGCAAAAGAAGCCCCGTACCACTTGCTATATGCAGGGTAATGGCGTAACTTTTCGGCATCGTGGTCACTCTACTGCCACGTGACACTGTGACGCAAACAGCGTCTGCACATGCTGCCGTGCTAACGAGACAAGGTTTATAGGGTTTCGTAGTAAAGTTATCCGTCTATCTTGTATTTTTTTTACATTTAGGACTACTGCGGCAGGTAGCATCGCAAAAGAAGCCCCGTACCACTTGCTACATGCGGAGTAATGGCGTAACTTTTCGGCATCGTGGTCACTCTACTGCCACGTGACACTGTGACGCAAACAGCGTCTGCACATGCTGCCGTGCTAACGAGACAAGGTTTATAGGGTTTCGTAGTAAAGTTATCCGTCTATCTTGTATTTTTTTTACATTTAGGACTACTGCGGCAGGTAGCATCGCAAAAGAAGCCCCGTACCACTTGCTACATGCGGAGTAATGGCGTAACTTTTCGGCATCGTGGTCACTCTACTGCCACGTGACACTGTGACGCAAACAGCGTCTGCACATGCTGCCGTGCTAACGAGACAAGGTTTATAGGGTTTCGTAGTAAAGTTATCCGTCTATCTTGTATTTTTTTTACATTTAGGACTACTGCGGCAGGTAGCATCGCAAAAGAAGCCCCGTACCACTTGCTACATGCGGAGTAATGGCGTAACTTTTCGGCATCGTGGTCACTCTACTGCCACGTGACACTGTGACGCAAACAGCGTCTGCACATGCTGCTGACTGCCGTGCAAGCGAAACAAGGATTTTGGAGTTCCGTAGTAAAGGTATCCGTCTGTCTCTCTCATTTCCCTTTTAACTTACTGCCGCTGCACTCCTCAAAAAGCTGGCAGTCCGTTTGCATCCTGAATACGTAACTTTAACTGGATATGTTACCCTACCGCTACCAACGCTACGCTAGTGCGAGACCTAGCATTAGCTAGAGGGTTCCATGGAGGCCTCAATTCTTCAGTCGCACTAAGCAATTTCCCAGAGTAGCTAATGAGATAAAAAAGCCATGAATTCATGTTATGTAAGTATTTCTTTTTCATTAAAAAACTTTATTTAAATGACAAACAAATCTCGCAATTCATTTAAATTACAAATAATCCATTGTTTTGAATGTCAGTTAAAAAAAAATGCGATTTCTCATTGGAATCAAAATTTATTTGGCTTGCCTTTTCGGTTAGTTTAAACATAAATGATGATATCTATACACATTCATTACTGTACCTACATACCTACTCTAAAGTCCAAATATGTTTATTTATCGGAAGGTACATTGATAATCAATATTGTATTGATTGATGATACGATAGGTACAGTCGAGTGCAAAAATATGGGTGCATGCAACCTACTCAAATATATGTTCCATGGATCTTATGTCGGTCCATTAAGGTTTCGGTACATAATTATGAGCGGATTCTTTCGATACGTATTTTTACACTTGACTGTACTTATATGTTTTCACTTCGAAATCAACCACTTTGTTTTACGCCATACTATAGGTATAGTTTTGCGTGTTCTTCTAAACCAATTCTAGGTGAATTAATTATTATTTTTTTCTCACTATTTATAAATATAACTTACCAAAGTTGATAGCAATCGCAATACTGTTTAAACGGGTCTACTTTTGCCCATACAAATTTTTACGCAGTCGCTAGCGAGTACAGCCATGTAAACTCATGGTAAAGGCACAGAGGTCATGTTCACGGCAGAACTGTGACTTTACCATGAGTTTGCATGAACGTACTCGCTAGCGACTGCGTAAACGATTTAGTATGCCCATTCTTAGTTCTATTGCGTAACCGCCAGAGGCGCTGTACTTTTGCCCATACAATTTTTTACGCAGTCGCTAGCGAGTACGGTCATGTAAACTCATGGTAAAGCCACTGTCGTCTCAGCAAGTTGTCAACGGAAATATGGGTACACAACATTAGACTACCCTACAAAAGTTTATAAAAATGTGAAGGGTAGGCCCGAAAAAAGTTTCCTACCCGTCCACTATGTTTCTAATTGTCTAAGGACGGCACACAACGGCACACAACACTCACAGTTTCCGCGCACACATCCGAAGATTTAAGATCTCTTAAGTATGTGTACAAAACGCGAGAGAAAATAGTGCCTAGGTATATTTTTTTAAAGAAAGTTTATACGTTCCTATTATGTCATACTTAAAATGTGTGCGGTCACAGGCCCACAGGCTATACTTTTTCCATTTTGCAGATTTTTTTTCTCTACAGATCGCCAACGAGGCTTGAATTCACGTTTTTTTATTTGCAAAGTAAAGGATTACCCAGCCACTGTATTGCAACAGTGTGAAACACTGTTATACACCTATTTGCGTCCTCAGCTAAACAGCGTCCGAAACACGTGCCTTCGTATTAGCATAACGTTTAAAAATAAAACGCGTGTGGCTTCGATCCAACCTGCAATAATGTACCGTAATGGCGACGACTTATGCCAACTCTATACTGATTAAATCTTGTTTATTTGCAGATTGTAGAGATCGGACAGAAGATTATATACTACGAGAGTCCCGTAGCGGCATCCCGTCGACGCTAAAATACGGAAATTCCGATAGTTATTCAGAAAAGGAACAGCTATAGGTATAATAGATAGATTTCTGTAATTTGTGCCTCTTTTAGGAACACCAAAAATATTTGAAAAAGGGGTCTTAAGAATAGACAGTTCCTTTTCAGTGTCACATTATGCCAAGCCTAAAGTAGACTGCTATGGACAGCGTGGATGCGGCACATCATCATCATCAGTCGTTCTCTCGACGCTGACGACATAATGTCCAATTATTACTGGCTCCAATTATCACCTTATGGATGGCCTCGTGTAGATATAGTTGCAGGGCACCAGTCATTTGGGTGCTCTACCTAGCGGGTAGTCTGCGCCGTAACCTGTGGCCCTTAACTTTTCCCGTCATAATATTATTCTACTGGCTATCCGAAGAACATCGTGAGAACTCCCCTTTCTTCATAGTACCCGCTCCACGATGCGCCTCAGGTAAGGAGGGACTCCATGATATTGGAGTGACATTGGGGCCCTCATTTTCTAATTGCTTCCTGATCCGGGAAGCGAGGATTATTTCCAACATATTCCCGGTCTCGTCCAGCAATACAATGGGCCTCCACCCGGAAAGGGAGTCCGCTGGGCGATTTGCCATCCCGAGGATAGAAAAGTCTTCTAAAGGCCAAATCGTCAATAGGAATTGTGTTCAACAAAATTCCAAGAGACTATAGCAGAGATGGGCGGCCACGACAATGAATGGCTTAAACCTAAAGAGGTTTTCTCTCAAAATTTTGAATATGCGAAGAGTTTGTATAATTATAATTTTTATTGAAGTAAAAAGGTCATAACAATTTAATACTGGCATAGAAGAAAAAAAATTAAATGTTGACGTTGAATTAAATGACGATACAATACGTCTGTCATTCATGTAAACATTGTAAAAACATCGTTTATTTTGTATTTTGTTAATTTTCTTGGGGTTGTGTATATATGTCGCCGACTCAAACTGTATATTTTCTCATACTGCAGAACTTACTACAGGTTTGAGTTCAGTTATTGTTTATTTTTTTACTGTGTTATGTCAATTCAAAACAGGAGCCACGTCGCGTAACGTCACGCGGCCAAAGTCACGTGGTCAGCGCACAGTAGTTATTTAAAATAAAATTTTTTGTCCTTTTTCTTAAAAAATATGAAAAAATAAGAGTTTTATGCAACTCTCCAGCATGAGACGAATCTTATGACATATCATTTATTAAAATCGGACCATAACTGTAAATCTGATGGGGTGTACAAAAATCGGCCTCGCGTAATATCACTATATGGTATAAAAGTCAAAGTCGCTTTCTCTGTCCCTATGTCCCTATATCCCTATATCCCTATGTATGCTTAAACCTTTAAAACTACGCAACGGATTTTGATGCAGTTTTTTTCATAGATAGAGTGACTCAAGGGGAAGGTTTATATGTACAATACATGCATCAGCATTGCACCCGTGCGAAGCCGGGGCGGGTCGTTAGTACATATATAAGTAGATTCTGTGACAAGAGTGTTTACACTCGAACTTAGAGCGGAGGGACTACTCCGAATTATTATTATTATCTAAATTATTATTTATAAGTTATTCCATTGCTGTACCCTTACAGGGTTCATGTAGAACTATAATTAATAATAATAAAATTGTACGAGAATTATTCCTGAATTGTGAATTTAGTTAGTATTACATTGCGATGCCCTTCCAGGGTGCATGTTTGATAAGATTAGATTAACACCATGTAATCTTAACAACATGTATGCAATAAATGAATTGAATTGAATCCGAACTTCATATCGTGTCATCCCTTTCACTCACATAGTGTATGACACAAGAGTGAAAGGGACGGCACGACACGAAGTTCGGAGTAGAGGGCCAGGGGCGCTACCGCGAACAGCAAAGGAAGTTTTCCCTCTCTACCGCACTTACGTCCGAACGTGCAAGTGCGACAGAGAGCGAAAACTTCGTTTGCTGTTCGCGGTAGTGCCCCAGCTCAGTCGTATTTTAGGTACGCGCCTTACGCACTCCATACAAATAGCGTAATGAAAAATCTGAAAACTGTTCAATATTGAAAATCGTCGGGTGAGAAGCAAAAGTCACTAAGTAACAAATACCTACCTAAAATTAAGCTCGTATCTCAGCATCGTTTCAGTACTGAGATACGAGGTTTATAAGAGAAGTGACGATAGTGAGTTTTGCTTGTCAGCCGACGAAATAGAACTATTTTTGTCCCTATAGGTTGTAAGTAAGTTTAAATAGTTTTGGATAGATTTTAATAGGTTGGATGATTAGATACCTATCCTCCTGAGACCCACCATACAAATAAAAATACAATCGAATTTGAACCTAACAGTTCCGATTACAAATTTGAATTTTATTTTATGTCAAATCAATCAAACCAAAACAAATTCAACTCTATCACTTCAAAATTTAACTTATTTTCCGTTGACCATATTTTGTCCTTTATATAGGACGCGGGGTCTTAGGAGGCTATAGTACCTATATTGTCATTTGCGAAATACTAGTGCCTACGCCAAATCTTGCGATAAGTTGCCAAAGAGAACCCCGGGCTCTTTCAAAATACAACTGGGAAACGCTAATAGGAGAATTATATAAACCGGCCAAGTGCGAGTCGGACTCGCGCACCATTATCTAGAAAAACGGCAAAAACCACGTTTATCGTATGGGAGCCCCCTTAAATATTTATTTTATTCTGTTTTTTTAGTATTTGTTGTTATAGCGGCAACAGAAATACATCATGTGTGAAAATATCTAGTGTCTATCATGGTTCATGAGATACAGCCTGGTGACAGACGGACGGGCAGCGGAGCCTTAAAAATAGGGTCCCGTATTACCCTTTGGGTACGGAACGATAATAAAAACTAAACCTAGAGATTTAGCGATAATAAGCAAATATGTTTCATAATTTGTGATAATCCATATTGAAAGGAACCTTTTGGCGGCCGGCGCTTACGCCTTTATTGCCGCTATTCCAATACAATAGTGAATAGGTGTAACGTAAGCGCCTGCCGCCATAAGGTCTCTTTCGATGTGGATTATCACATTTCATTACGGTCTAAAGGAAACCCACCTACTCCAGCTATAGCAACAACCTCTTTTATCTACTTTTATACAGAAATCATCATCTTCCTATTCTCTGTTTTACTAAAGGACCTCGGAGCCCGCCTGATTTGGCGTAGGCACTAGTTTTAATTCTGCGACAGTCCGATCCAAAGGGAAAACAATACATTACAACACAAATATTCTTTACTGGCGACCCGCCCCGGCTTCGCACGGGTGCACTATTTAATGGATGTTATTATACATATAAACCTTCCTCTTCAATCACTCTATCTATTAAAAAAAACCGCATCAAAATCCGTTGTGTAGTTTTAAAGATTTAAGCATACATAGGGATATAGGGACATAGGGACAGAGAAAGCGACTTTGTTTTATACTATGTAGTGATTATTCACCAGAAAATACATTGAAAACAATATTTAAACTAACACTTGTTAGGATTAGACTGGTTTCCTTCCAATGTTTTCCACCTTAATAAGTATATAGTAGATTGTTAACCAAGGGTTGAAACTTGAAAGTGATCTATTTCACCCGAGATATTTTGGCGCGAAGCGAGATCGCCAATAGTTCAAGGGTGAAATAGGTGCTTTCACCCGAGTTAAACACTACTTTTCATTTCAACTAAGAGGAAAATAAATGAGAAAAAAGTGATAGTAAATGATATTCTAAGGATTCAGTAATGAAAACGCGCAGCAACCAGCAGAGGGCGCCGCTACCGGCCCGCGGCGTGCCCCCGGCCAGGGATCGGATACCGGTATTTTGTCCATAGAAAAATACCGGTATTATTACGGTAACCGATTCATTATTTCGTTTTTAATGGGACAATCTAATAATACGACGTTGTTACCTAAATACATGATTCAGCCCTACGTAAAGAGCAAAAAATAATCCAAAATATTGGGCTAATTCAGGGTTTTTTAAAAATACCGGCATCGGTCCCTGCCCCCGGCGGCCGGCTGAGAACTTCAAAAAAAATTACTTTCCACCCTAGGGTTGGAAAAGCGACTTTGACGCATGAACATCGCATTTTTCAAACAGAAGAGATGAAAAATAAATAATCCTAAATACCAGCAACCAACAAGCTATACAACCTAATAAATACCAACAAGTAACAAGGCTGAAGGCAAATTCGCACCTGCCGGGTGACGTCACCAACACGTGCCGGCACTCACGTGATTGCGCGTCAACGGATGCACGCGTGACCGCGATAGGTATACAGGGAGTGAACGGCCTCTGGTGAAATTGCGAAAAAAATCGGTTAATAAACTGCCGCTATTGTTACGAATTTACGATAGTTTGTTACTGGACGGGGCCTTTACCCTTTATTGTTATAAAATTATTAATTTAATTTAAAATTAATTTAACGTTTTGTTATATATTAATAATTAATTTTAAATTAATTTAACGTTTTGTATCCCGCGCTGGCTCACAATCACTATCACTACATAGTATAAAACAAAGTCGCTTTCTCTGTCCCTATATCCCTATGTATGCTTAAATCTTTAAAACTACGCAACGGATTTTGATGCGGTTTTTTTTTATAGATAGAGTGATTGAAGAGGAAGGTTTATATGTATAATAACGTCCATTAAAATAGTGCACCCGTGCGAAGCCGGGGCGGGTTGCTAGTATGTAATAATCATTTATTTCGAGTATCGCAAAAACTCATAGGTACAATAGTTGTTAGTAATCAATTAATTATCTTATTGCTAGTGCTAGAAATTTTATTAAATTAAACATAATTAGGAGAAATAACATCTCCTTGCCCGACTCTCCGCTAGAGATTGTAGTATCACCCAGGTTTCGATTGAATCAAAGGTGTTCTCATAGCCCACAAACCCTCAATAGAGGTGCAAGTGGTACTCTTCAGTCTTCTGTGTAACTTAACGGAGCCTATGGATTTGGTTGGTGGTCTATGGTACTAAAGCCTCTTCGGAAACCGCCTTTTTTGGGAGGCTGGAATTCATCTAGCCTGCGTGCGAGACGGCTGGTAACTCTTGAAAACAGCTTGTAGACCTGTCTCAAAAGCGTGATGGTTCGGTAATAGTTCAGTAGGGTGTTGTCACCACTCTTGAAGAACAGCACCACCTCGCCTGTGTTTGTATGTTTTTGATGCAATGTGGTAAAGTGAGAATGTAAATTGAAAATGAGCATGTGGTAAGGCAAAGTACCAAATATAATAATAATAATAATAATCTTTTATTTCGAGTATCACAAAGACTCATAGGTACAATAGCTGTTAGTAATCAATTAATTATCTTATTGCTAGTGTTAGAAATTATTTAGCCCATATATTCGACACTGGAGCATGCAATGACATCCAGTGCCTCATAAATGGGCAGTCAAGGCGTTCTGCGACGACCGCCAGCAGGGCGTTGCCGCTAGCACGCGTGCGCCGCGCCGCGGAGGCCGCTCTCTTGCGCATGGTGGTATAAAAACAATCCACGCGCGCCTCCGCAAACATACCTGAGGCACTGCAGTAACGCGGCAACCGCAGCAGTACCCTGAAGGCGTCATTATATTGGACGCGGAGGGCGCTGTATGCTTTCTTAGTATAATTTACCCACAGGCTGCTCGTGTAAAAAGTAGTGCAGTATGCGCGGAACAGTGTGATTTTCACGTCACGAGAGCAACGAGCAAACCTGCGGGCAATCATGTTAGCTCTAACGGACAACGCCCTCCGCTCCCTCTCAATATCATCGTCGTCCTTCAAATCGTCGGACAGCATATGGCCCAAGTACTTAAAGCAGTTGACCCGCTTCAAAGGCTCACCGTTAAGAAAAACAGGTGGAACATCTGATGTGCACTTGGTCCCCGATTTGAAAACCATGAGCTCGCTCTTTTTTGCGTTGTATTTCAATCCGTGACTACATGCAAACTGTTCGCAAACGCTCATGAGTTCACGGAGACCCCCAATAGATGCACTCAGCAACGCCATGTCATCTGCATAACTAATATTATTGAAGCAGACCCCATCAATATGACAACCAACGTGACGGTTACTGAGTGCCTCAACTAGCTCATTTACGTACAGGTTGAAGAGTGTAGGCGAGCTTAACCCCCCTTGCCTCACACCACACTCCAACCTGTACCCATCCGAGATGATGTCCCCCCACCTCACATGGTTGACCTGGTTTCCGTACCAATATTTGAATATTTGTATGAGCTCCAGGGGCAAGTTAATTTTCTTGAGCTTTTCCCACAATATGTGGTAGGAAACCAGGTCAAATGCCTTGGACAAGTCGAGAAAGCAGGCGTAAACAGGCGTACCTCGACCAGTGTAGTATCTGACGGCGTGCTTCAGACAGACTATCGCGCTCTCCGTAGAGAGTTTGGGTCTAAACCCAAACTGATTATCATGGATCTTAGTGTGATTATTTAGATGTCTGTTAAGCAGGCCGTCAAACACTTTGGCAATAACCGTAGCCAATGAGATAGGTCTGTAGTTCGCTTTATCTCCAATATCTCCCGTTTTATTTTTAACAATAGGCACTACGACCGTTCTCATGAGCTCCGTTGGGAGATACGAATGTCTGATGCATAGGTTGAACAGACACGCCAAAATATGAGACAGATGTGATCCCGCATGTTGCAAGTGCTCGATGCTGAGCCCGTCATGACCAGGTGATTTCCCTCTGGACATTGATTTAATCACTTTAGCAATTTCCTCAGAAGTAAACTGCAAGCACTGGTTTTCATTAACTAGCCCAGCACCGAGCACGTCTCCTACTGGTTCTGTAAGGGGTGATTGCACTGCAAAATAAGATTTAAACATATCCGCAATCTCCCTACGATCACTCACACCATTAACGCTCACAGGAAGACGAGGTTTGGCATTTAGCTTGTCCGTATTTTTCCAGAACCCCCTAAAGTCATGTTTAGAGTGCAGTTCGGCAAGCCGATCTTTTTTAATTTGCTCGCTGTGATTCTGGCACCATTTTAATTTTGACTTGAAAATGCGTCGCGAGTTACACATTTCGTCGTAAATACGACCTTGTGTGGGCCTACCGTACCAGAGCCACATCTGAAACTTTGCCCTAGCCTCCCTATGAGCACCACTGACGTGTCTGTTCCACCCCATCACGTACCCTAGCTTCTTACGACCGTCCCGCCCACTCTCACGACCTATAATAGCGGCTTCACTTAACGCTGATACTACCCTGTCCAACAAGTTATCTATTATACCCCTATGACTGACATCATTACAAAATTTACTACTACAGTCATTCGGACAGTCTATTAACTTTAACCTATTTTCACATTCTACTGAGTACATTTCTATTTCATAAACATTACGTTCACCCCATATAACTTTATTACTTGTGACGTATGTGGTATGCACCTTAGGTCTAATAATATTTAGGTTACACTTTACCACGAGTGGAAAATGGTCTGATCCAAGTACATTGTAGTCCACATATACATCGCTTACACAGTCTAATGCCGAGTTAGTTACAACACAGTGATCTAGCCAGCGTGTAGTTCCATGCGCTTCACTTATAAATGTAAATGTGTCAGACGGCACGCCTAGCTTAATTATGTCTACACAGTTCCAATTGTGTTCCACACAAAAATTGTTTAGTTCGTGATGGAACAGTTCGCCAGGATGTGCGTTGAAGTCCCCTAATATAAACACGGCTTCCGCGTTACAATTGTCTATAGTTGCACTTACCGCACCGAGACAGTCCGCAAACTCCGGGAGATTACGCACTGCATCCGTTGGCATGTACACACTAAACACAAGCATAGACCGATCACATACGGTAATTTTAATTGCACAAACTCGCGGGTTGTGACACGGTATCACAGTGACGTCACGCAACACCGCGCTCCTCCATAGCAGTGCTACACCACCAAACGGCCGGCCGCGCAGCATGCCCGCTGACGTGTCGACCGCAGAGGTGCCTGTACAGCCGAACTCATCGTCTATACCATTTAGAAATGTCAAGTCATCCACTGTCAACCACGTTTCCTGTAGGGCAACGATGTCCGACGATCTGCATAACTTGCTTACATCCATAACAGAGCGTTTCACGCTCTTGCAATTATAACTAGCTAATGTAATCGGCTGTATATCAATGCAATGCAATGGAATGGCAAATATCTTTTTTTTTTACCTCTTATTAAAAACCAGGCCACCCTATCTGGACATTGCCTATAAAGCAGTAATCATTCATATTTTTACTACATTTTGTGACATCCATTTAGTTGAAAAAAGTAAATCCCAATTCCGTAACCAGTTCCGGATCTCCGGAATTGGAAGCCAATATCGAAAACAATTCCGGAATTGAAAAACCGATATTACACCTAAATGCTAGTTCATTATTCCATCGGCATGCCTATTAAATCAAACGCTCCTATATAAAAAAACCTCCCGTTTCCACACTTCCACCGGGCTCACCCTATTTTCGACATCCCTCAAAATACCTGTTAAATCAAACGATCCTAATTATAGAACCTATTCTACGTCACCACCGACACCGCGTTGTTGCGCGCCGCGTGCACCGACACGTGGCTAAACGTGGCAGTAACCACCGAATGTTTCGCAACTACCTCTCCTAATTATAAACCGAGGCATAAAGCCATCATAAAGCCTAATTTTATCGTGAGTGGGTTTGGAGACTGGAGTAAATTTAAGCTCGGGACATACTATCGATCCTAGCTTTAGGATTCGTCACATCGGACGCCGTTTGCACGAAACTGAACGCACGAAACGTTATGTTATGACCTAAGTATGTCACTTTGAACTGCGCGGAAAATGCTCGGTCCCTGCCCGTTGCGTTGCGTGTGACAAGTGTGTTTCTAAGCATAGGTACAAATTTCAGGGTCCAGGTGTCATACGTTTCATTGTATAAGGTGCGACTGCGTACGTGGGATAGTGTGTCCCTAGCTTAATCCCATCCCATACCAACCCATCTCAACAATAGAGTTTACAAAATGATGATTTCAACATTTAGCTTCTCACCCTGTATAGCGGCCGAGTCGAGTAGAGAACTTCAAAAGTAGGTACAATTCATTATTGACAGTACCTATTTTAAAAATTACCTACGGTATAACAAGCACTCGTAGTTTCAGGTTAAATAAAAAAACCAGTCAAGTGCGAGTCTGACTCGCGCACCGAGGGTTCCAAACAAAGAACGTGTACCCGTCCCGCCCCATTTAATTCAGGAAAAATCTTAATAGCGCGATGTATAAAATACAAATTTAACGCCATGGGTACAGCGTCACAAGTCATTGTTGTGACTTTTAACCAAGCACTCTAACAACTCCATAATTTTTTTATTGACCCATAGGTTCTTAACAACTACGGTAGACAGATATCAAAGCGCAATTTATTTAATCTCCTATATTAAACATTAAAATTATTACGGCTCGTTGGGTCCGCATGCTTTGGCTTATATCTTGTATGTACATCGCAAGCGCTTTAAGGGTCAGTGTATTAAGTAACTCTAATCTATTGTTTTTCATCTGATTATTCATGTAATTGCTAGAAAATTTATGCTCATTAGCTTCAACTTCACCAAATGTCATCGGTATAAAATGACACGCCAATGCCAATGACGTTGTCAACTATCGTCACCTCACCATACGTCCTTATTATATCTTGACCCTGAGATTCGTGACAAATATGTGCATATTCGGAGGTCAGCCTTATACTGGTTCTTCTGAATCAAATTTTCCGTACGTCAGCAGGCATTGTAAATATCTACATGACTCTGGTCTGGTTCATAGGTTCAACTCCCACCCTCAAATTCATCGATTTGAGGGGTGATTTAAGGGATAAAATTATCCTTCATGTTGATCCAGGCTAAAAACTCTATGTATACAAAGTTTCATTATAATCCGTTCTGCCGTTTTGGCGTGATTGAGTAACAAACATCCAAAGATTCAAACATCGTAACTTTTTTATGTAGATATAATATTAAGTAGGATATTTTATATGATTTCATTACTTACAAATGTATAGTTTTTAGATTTTTCCCTGTACTTGTAGTATATGTCGATATTACTTGCCAAATCTCATACTTCTAGGCAACGGTATGTACCCTATAAATTTGGATTCCCTTGAGAGTGTGGAAAAATCGCCGGGTAAGAAGCAAAACTCACTATCAAATCTGTCACTAATATTCGAAACCTCGTATCTCAGTACTGAAACGATGCTAATATAAAAGCTTTATTTAAGTAGGTATTTCTTACTTAGTGACTTTTGCCTTTAACCTGACGAAATACGTTTTTTTGCGACATAAACCCCCGTATCTTTCTTTTAAGTTAATTTAGAAGTTTGGTTTTTTTCACAGCTCTAAGCGGCTGTAGACCTGGGTTTTATTTTCAACTCGATACCTTTCCGAAATAAAGGGTCTTGACAGACAGACAGACAGACAGACGAATATTTCTATATTTATTTTATGTTTGCTTTGCGAGTATAGTAAGCATATCGCGTTTATTATCTAAACTATATCTTTTTGATTTTAATTCACGGCAGTTATCAGATAATTAAAGGATTTTAACAACATTGCTAAGGACTTAATTTAGTTCGAAGGGTACATATATCGAATCAAAACATGTAGTACAAACGTACTAGTACAATTTTTCTTTCTTCTGCACAGACTATTTAATATAATGGTTTGTGTTTTTGTGCAAGGTGTCCTCATAAGTTGCTTTCTCAGTGTTCCCTTCTCAAACTCAAAATTCTACAATAATTTCGACCGATAAATGCGATTTTACCTTCCGAGCTGCTCAGTTGTGGAATTCTTTGCCTACTGAAATTAGAAGTGCTAAATCTCTTCCCATATTCAAAAAAGTACCTACTTATCCTACCCGTAATTACTCGTATATTTTTTATTATTTGTGCGTGCTATTTCACTTCAGGGTGTTGATGCTACCTACTGCTTCTATGATACTTGGTTATAGTATTTGTATGGGTTTCCGCTTCCACTAACCAAAGGTTATCTGGAAGAGATCGCGTTTTAGCGATAAGACCGCCTATTGTCTACCATGTTTATGCGGTATTTAAATTTATTTTTATTTTGTGAAAGTATTATTTTTGATGAGGAATAAATATATTTTTATTTATACGAACTGGTCCTGACGGCCGCAAACATTAAGATTTGTAAGTGCAGTTTTCCTTAACCATAAGTACTTGTACTTTCATACTGCACAAATACTGCATGTGAAGAATATAAAACAGTATACTACTGAATAACAGTATCTTGTGTCGTTCTCACCAACAGCCATAGCGAAATAGTAACTTTGTTCACATTAATTTAAGATTCAATTATATTTGAACTAGCGACCCACCCCGGCTTCGCACGGGTGCACTATTTAATGGATGTTATTATACATATAAACCTTCCTCTTCAATCACTCTATCTATTAAAAAAACCGCATCAAAATCCGTTGCGTAAGTTTAAAGATTTAAGCATACATATAGGGACAGAGAAAGCGACTTTGTTTTATACTATGTAGTGATGATTATTTGACAGCAACAGATCATTTTAAAACTAGGTACAATCATGGCCTCGCTCGGCGCTGGTGTTATGCAAGAAACATGGAGAAAGTGTAAAACAACCAAAATAGTTTTATTAATAAAGCGATTTATTTACTTTAAAATCACACCTAAAAATATTGTATACAATATACATAAAAAGTGAATTAATAAAAGTAATTAAACGATCTGCATTATTGAAATCTAGGATGTTTTCATGATAAAACACTAAAACTTAACTTTTTTAATTTAAGTTAAGTAGATTTTATTTTCTATTTTTCTAAAGTCGACAAGTCTTTTTTTTAGATTTAGGTTGTTTTGTTTTTCCTGTTCCTTAATTATCAAGGGCGTAAAAGAATAGGGATGTTGACTCAAAATTTATTGGTATCTAAATTATATCCAAAAGAAAGAAGACATAAAACTATGCCAAATGGTGAAAATCCCATTAAAATATCTCAAAAAATAACGAAGCTACAACCGTTAGAATGTTGTTAATAAGAGTGAGAAAGCACTAATTTGTAGTGACGTCACTGACTTAAAGCGCCATAGTAAATGAAGATCGTTCCATACAGAGGTGCGTTTTGCGAAAAAGGGACAGAACATGCCCCCACTTAAAACTTTGATGACTTGTAATTATGTAATTATTTATTTTTTTGAGTTACTTTTTTCGCTATTTGGTTGAGAATTTGATCCTTTTTCGAGAAAATTTGAAGTAGTTGAGTTTCTTACTTAGTGTCAACATCCCTATTGAAGGTCCAAAGTGTCGAAACTATGATTATTAAAAGTAATAGCGCTATACATCACATTTAAATTATTTTAAATTTTGTGAATACCACACAAGTTTTATCTCTTTCGCAAAGTTGCGTAACATCATTAGGTAACCCACTGAAACTATTCCAAATTCAAAATCTAAAAACCAACGTGCTAATGTCGAACGAAAACCAATAAAGTAAACAAAATACCACGAATATAGCGACAGCAGTGTTGCCAGATGCCGAAATACAAAAAGCGGGAGGTGCGCTTTAAAAACGAGGATTTCTGAATGAAAACGCGGGATACATTCATTGTTATCAATTTTCTTTATTTTTGTTTCAAATGAAAAAATGTGCTCTACGCCGTCACATGCACTATCACGGAAGTTATACATTACTTGCAGTCATTCTAGCCTGTTTCTAATCGTTCGATATTTTGAATTTACCGCCTTTTTCACTGAGCAAATGGTAACATTTAAAAAAAAGCGGATCCGCGTTGGCTTAACGCGGATAGCGGGGACAGTGGCAAAAACGCGGGGAAAAAAGCGGAAAAGCGGGGTATCTGGCAACACTGAGCGACAGACTACGTGCGCGATAAATCGTGGATGTGTGAGTGAGCGTTGCCAGTGTGCGTGCAGTCACGTTTTGCGCGGCGTGCGCGGCCGCGCGCGTGCAAGGCCGCCCCCCGCGCCGAGTCTCGTGTCTCGTGTCAACTAACGCCCGTTCACACTTCGCGATCTATTTTAGTCATATTTTAGTACAGGAAAATTACGGTCGGTTAGGATGGCGAAATGGAAATGCTAATGACGACGTCGATATATAATCGGGCAAAATTTAAGTCATTTAGAGATACTTATAAATTAAAAATCATGAAAAATTGGCAATAATCACTACATAGTATAAAACAAAGTCGCTTTCTCTGTCCCTATGGCCCTATATCCCTATGGATGCTTAAATCTTTAAAACTACGCAACGGATTTTGATGCGGTTTGTTTTTAATAAGTAGATAGAGTGACTCAAGGGGAAGGTTTATATGTATAATACATGCATCAGCATTGCACCCGTGCGAAGCCGGGGCGGGTCGGTAGTTAGGTTAGGTAATAATAAACTTTTTTAATGATTTAGTACATTATTATGTGCTTTGTATCATTGATGGTAAATCGGGCAAATAAAAGTAACGAATGTTATAATATATTATAGTTAGCTTCCGGCATTTTATTAATTTACCATAATTACGCACCTAAAAATAGTAACAGGCTTTAATTTTCTTCTTTACTTGTAATTATAGTGGACATAAACGTTTTTAACAAATATTGGTAGATTTACAAATATAATCACGACTATTATTTTTATTTAATAAAATCGGCGCTTACTTGACAAATGGAAAGTTTGCCGGATTCATAAATATAGTACTTACCTTAGAATATGTATTTATGAAGGAAAAAAAATAAGGCTATTATAAATTAATGTTTTGCTGAACC
The DNA here is from genome assembly GCA_963556455.1 of Epiblema foenella. Taxonomy (NCBI): domain Eukaryota; kingdom Metazoa; phylum Arthropoda; class Insecta; order Lepidoptera; family Tortricidae; genus Epiblema; species Epiblema foenella. Next base: position 6,262,617 of record OY747105.1, read on the forward strand.
GTAATTTTCCTGGACTATTTTACGATCGGAAAATATGATAACGAAAGTGACTGAAACGTAGCCTATAATTACTGAAAAACAAGTAATTATTAAGTGTAAAAGGTGTGATAGTTTTCCTTGATGATAATTTGCACAGTTTATGATAGATCTTGTGGGGCTAGCACAACTTGCTGACAAATCGTATCTCGCGCGACTCAGCGATTCCTGTCTAGCTCGAACTGTGCGGGTTAGAAAGAGGAGGGTAGATTTATCTCTACTCGCGTCGCGTCGCAGCGGTAGTTGTGCTAGCCCCCTTGGGGTCTAGGATATTTTACAAGATTTATGTCTGTCATGACAAGACTAGAAATATTAAGTAGTTAATGACCAGTTGATGTGAGAGCCGTGTTATAAGTAACAAAGTAATATCACGGTTAAGGGGCTCCTAGCTCCCAATGACCTTCGATCTGTAACTATCCGTTTTCTCGCGTTTTTTATGGCTTATCGTATTAAGAACGAGTTTTACCAAAATATTATACCATATTTACTTCAAAACTCACTGTCTTCGAGATATGTAGCATCAAACTTTGACAATTTTAGGCCAAAAAATACCAGTTTTTTGAAAGTAACTTTTGTGAATATAGGTAAAAAATAAAGATCTCTCTTGCGTTGATAGAGATGTCATTAAGTAACAGTTACATGTACATTTCATATATATAAGCGCATAAACAACATAATATATATAAGCGCATAAAATTGAGCTTTTTTGGGCTGTTTGAAAAAAAAAAACATAAAAAATAGGTACCTATAGTAAGTTTTTTCAAAATCTGGCTCTTGCAAATATAGATAAAGGATTGAAGAACCGATAACCGTTTGTGCCGTAAATATATCTATAGTTTTGACGGAGCAATATCAACTCAAAAAACGTCAAAATTTAAAAATCGATGTTTAGCGCGTGGAGCCCCTGAAATCTATCAGTGTTCCATTCAAACGCACGATCCATTACAAAGTGCAAGTCAGACTATAATGAATAAAATTAAAGATTACGGGTTGGCCGTAGCCTACGTACATCTTACTCTGAGGGGCTACCGCGAACCACAAACGAAGTTTTCCCTCTGTCTCACTTATGTGCAAACTTGCAAGTGCGACAGAGAGAGAAAACTTCGTTTGCTGTTCGCGGTAGCGCCCCTGTACTCGTATTCATTATGTCGTTGAGGTAGTATATCCGACTTCAGCACTCTGAACTATACAGGGTGTCCGGTGGAGAGGTTCCATTTTAAGAATGGTTTTTTTTGTTGTTTAAGTGTTTTGGACTGTATACTGGACCCTTGTCCAGTGTAGTGTCCTTGTCTTAATATAGCATGTCCTTACATGCTATATTAAGACTGAGTGATTGCAATGGTAAGATTTGTAAGTGGCAAATATGAACGTATCCTTGCGGAATCACAGACAGTACTTAGTGTACTTACTACTTTCGGCTTTCGCAATAGACTTCCGATACCCAATTAGTGTCTACGATCCTACGTATAGAAATCGTGGGCTAAACCTTGCTGCATGCATTTTTAGTAGGTTTTCTATTAAGTCAAGGTAACACCGCCCAAGCCAAGAGGAAACCAGCAGCAGGTTCTTCAGCGAGGAAAAACGTGTATTGTATGTGAAATTCCTAAACATAACTGGGTCAGGGTGGTACAATTGCATCCTCATGCTTTAGAAATATGACCAATATAATATGTATTCGATTTTAAAATGATAACACGTTTTTCTAGAAAAATAAGGGATTTGATATATCCCTTGACTGGTTTAGTGAAAAGACAAAATCAGCAATAGAGACCATTATCGCTATTTCCCTTTAAACATTAATGAATATCTTGAATCTATTCAGTGAATTATTGAAAGTAACAAATCAGGACATCGTGAAAACATAATTCTTCTTAAAGAATAATAATATGAATGCTTAGTTAAATGTTTTAGTAAAATCACAAACTAGATCATACAGGTTTTTATAAATTCCCAGTTTTAATCCAATGCGACGCATGGAATGACGAAGACGACGATGGCAATTAAGCACAAACTATGTTATGTATTTATATTTATTATTAATAAAAGTTACCTACTCTTTTTACAGACCGTCCTTATTCCATATTCATCTAGTAATTATAACCTAATATAAATAAATACTCCACCTAAATCTAAATTCGACCCCGCCCGTGTACATTGCAAAAGGACACCTACATATTCAACAGGAAAATGATGAGTTGCGCCTCGTGGCATAATGTCGCATGAAGGTTAAAGCCGACATTCGATCATAACAGATGTTCTATTGTCTGAAAATGCATGAATACTAAGAAGCTTCAAAGTTTTCTAATCATCGAATTGGCTCAGAGATTAATTTTCGAAGAATTATATGTATAAAAGGACCGAAGCTGTTTCGGTTCTCAAAAAAAATGTCATTTGAATACTAAGGAGCTTCAAAGTTTTCTAATCATCGAATTGGCTCAGAGATTAATTTTCGAAGAATTATATGTATAAAAGGACCGAAGCTGTTTCGGTTCTCAAAAAGATGTCATTTGATATGCAACAGCTCAAAATCTTGCCAGAACCTGATTAAGCAGGGAAGTTATATCTATACAGTGTGTAAGAGAAATTTTATCCTGAATAATAATAATACTGTCGATTAGTATAATAAAATAGGGACTGTTTGTTTTTTTTTTAATTCTAATTGGTTCGAGTCCCAGGCGAAGGCAAGCGAGTTTTAGAAAATCTTTGAATGCAGTTTTGTTTCTTTTTACAAATAAAGGAATGTCTCATTTAAGTAAAATGAGCCATTAAGGATTTAAGGTAGTTTCCCTCCAGGGCCCGACTTATCTTTCCACACTGTATATAGCTGTTACTTTTTTTTTAATTTGAATGTGGCTTTATATCCCAATAAAGCGATAGGAGTGTGCGGTTGGAAAGTAGCCTGGGGAAGATCCAGGGAAAAACCTCCGACACGACCACGCGTGTGGTTTGGAACACTGGCATACTCTAAGAGTTTGCGCTATATTAGCTGTTACAGTATCGTTATATTTGCTGCAACGTTCAGAACGACTATTAGGTGGGTTGCGTTTGTAGTTTAGTGTTTATTGGTTTTGATAAAACATTCGTCACGTTTTCACATGTGCGTGAGACTGGTGCGGTGCGACATAACATAACAAATGCCTGTGTTACATAATGGGTCACGGTTCTTTTCGCTTCATTTGTATCTAATTATCTCCAGATTTGCATTAATCTGCGTTTCTACATGGACACATGATTATATTATCAGGTCAGTAAGTGGCGAGAACAGTGTTGCTTTAGTATCACATGATTCATAAGTATCAGAGTAGCCAGATGCACTCGCTGCAATAGCATTGAACTCTCGGCTCGTGACGTGCGCACGGATAGGTCCTACTACTCACTTATATTATCAGTAGATGCAATAGGTACTCAGGTACTGATTCAGTATGTATTGTATCTCTAATTCTGTAGTCGTTTTTGATAGTAATCACTGCATAATCTTCGTAGATATTTAGATGGATCAACCCTATCTAGTCTATTATGCCTTCCTAATCGTACATATATACAATGCGAATTCTACACATCAATATTTTGATCACATTTGCTTACAATAGACTTCATTTTTGCATAGTCGTGAGTTCGTGACACAATTCTTCTAAATTGGTACGCAGTTTGATACGGATACGGATTATCGAATATGATGATATGATCAACGATGTTACGTAACTATTAATTGAAAGCATTGCAATTATAGAGAATGAAGTAAGAGTGAATAAAAGAATGTAATAAAATCCATAAAGTTCTGTTGTGCACCAACAATAGAGTGAACAGGAACTATCTTAGATAGAGCCTTGCCTGAGACTGAGATTAGCACGCCTTCTTTAATAGCATGGCAAATATTATTCACAACTGTAATGAACAATAGTGTGGTGCGTCAGAAACCGATAGTGCACCTTTCAAATGATAGTGAATTGCAAATAGATAATTGTATTCGCAATTCACTATCATTTGAACAGTGCACTATCGGTTTCTGACCGTGACGCGAGACACACGATGATAAATATATGTATTTATATATGTAATATGTCTTTGCTAGTCTAGTTTCACGTGTCCTCGTCATACAAATTCACACAACGGCACATTATTTGAGGTTTAATTGAGAAAGCGTATTATATAAGAATGTACTACTTATAATTATACAAAGAATATAAATAATTAAAATATAGAATAAATACAAAACAAGATCTTACTAACTACCTAAACCTAACCTAAACTAAAGGCCTAAACTGTATGGTCATGGGTCGCCCAAGGCGCTGCCACTGGGCAGAGTTCCCATAAGGCTGGCCGCGTTGCCTCGCTGAATGGCAAAGAATGTACTTATACGAGGTAATTAAGGAATCTTCAAAAGGAAGACGTGCAAACGAATAATTACAGCTACGGATCCAATTGGCTATTACTCTAAAAAAATTATGGTGCCGTTCCATACAGTTTTTAGAGACGATCAAATGTTTGTATGGGACCAACTACAATTAGAGCAAGACAAAAGACAAAAACGAGAGGCAAAGTACAGCATAGCTAACGAGCGCTGAAAACGACACTCATTCTCGTTGTATGGAAAAAGGGAAATTTGCAGTTATTGTCGTGAAATATTGCTTTTATGTACATATAGCCATAATTTTTTTTATTGAAACATGAAAATTCTATTGATATCTATCTTTCAATTTACATTTGGCCAATAAACAAAAAACAACATGTTGCGAATCGCATTATCTTTATATGATTTTAATTAATTTTTGTAATTTACTATTCATTGTGATAATTTCATGGTATATCTTATCTGTATACATCTACAATTGCCGCATGTTTTTTTTTTAGATCATTGAACCTGACTGTTGCTTTATAGGCCGGGCCCAGTAAAGCGATAGGAGTGCGCGGTTGGAGAGTAGCCTGGGAAAAACCCAGGGGAAAACCTCCGACACAACCACGCGTGTGGTTTGGAATGGAACACGGAATACTGTCGCATGAGCCATCGTCCCTATTATGATCTTCAGTTATATAGTATAGAACATAGAAAGTACATATGTTGGTACTCATACAAGAATTGTATTCTTGCAGTATCCTATGCTTTTTGCCTTTTGCCGAGTTGTAGTTTATGAGAATTGAAAGTATTGGAACTTATTTCCATAGTTCGTGGCTATTGTTTATTATTATGGTTTTGTTGCGACCCAGAGGCAATTGGATTGCAATATCTCCCTCTCTGCCGCACGAATTAGCAAGTGCGACGGAGAGGGAGATATTCGAACTTCGTTCGTTTTCAGTTCGCGGTAGCCCCTCTGTTCTGTGTGTTGTGCGCCGCTTCGAACTACTTCCAAGTCCTACCATTCAAGTTTACTTCAGAGTACTGCCTCCAGGAAACTTTCAATTAATGAGGGCTACCGCGTATGAGTTCGCCGCTAGAGGCGCTAGTGTAGTGTGAGGTCTCCGAAATGTCAAATGTCACTCTTTTTGGTTGCGCTACGCAGGTTAATATCTAATTGGAACAACTATTTTGCAATACCTGAACTTGATTATGGCAAATATGAGTTACGGGTCAATGACTGTCAGTGCTTTGAGACAGTTTTGTCTTTCGGAAACTTATATTCTCCTTTTTTTCCGAACAAAACGAGACTGCGCTACAGTGCGGGATGTTGAATATTTTTACGGTACGGTTTTAAGGTATTAAATATTATTTAAATATAAACTTCGTTCTCATGCTCATAATAACTAATAACAATTTTTGACAGCTGGACCTTACTCGACAGTGGCGCCAACTGGTGAGCACAAAAACGATAACCCTCACTAAGCGGTAAATAGTTGTAACTCTTCTTTGTACAAAAGAGCGAATGTATGCAGATTTTACAACGCCGCGTAATGTTTCTTGTCTATTTGAAAGAGACCTTTCTACAATTTGCAGTACCCCGTCCTATACTTGTTACTGCCACAAGTTTGGTTTCTTTTGTAACTTTAAAAAATAATGTTTTTGAACTTGTCAATTCATGGTTTCACGTGTTTTTTTCCTTCAAAGTTTTAACGAAGTTTCACAGCTCGTAACCTTTGATATTATTCTTTGTACCGTTAAGTAATTTTCTTCTACGTAAACAGATATTTTCGTAATATGATTTCCGTCTAATAATACGAGTTTGGTTTGGTGATCTCAGTTAGGATTGATGTTTGTACTTACGATGTTATCCTAATCTTAAAAATATTATACACGTGAAAGTTTTTGCGGATGGATGTACCTACGTTCCTCTTAATCTTAAATTTATTTAACTAATTTATATGAAACTTTCCAGTATTGTAGCTTACACAACAGAATAACACATAGGCTTCGATTTATTTCAAAACTCATCCTCTTAGCGGGTTAAAAGGGGGTGGATATTTTGTATGAAGATAAAATTATCTTTCCCTGTGAAGGGGTGAAAAGAAAAGTGGGAGTCAAGTGGGACTCCGTGTAGACTGAGATAAAATATGAGAAAACTGAGAAATAATAGGTTTCAGCGTTCTAGAAAATTCATCCGTTAAGGGTGTAAAAGAGGGTTGAATGTTTGCGTGGAAAGCGTGTAACGTGTATATATAGTGATTTAGATTATAGTAATATTATATAATATATAGGTAGTATAGTAGGTAAGTGGATTAAAACATTTAAAAAAATTGGACTATTCCCGTGCGAAGCCGGGGCGGGTGGCTAGTACCTAATACCTTCAAATTATAATTGTAGATGGATGTAAATTTAAAAATATTCTTCTGAAAAAATATCTATTGGAATCTGAAGGCGAATATGCATATCCGTATAGAAATAGGAATATTTATCAAGAAAAATTAAATATGGATCACTTGTGAATGATATGGTGGGTATAAAATATCCTTCTTTATATACCTATTTAACTGTATATTTGTTTTGATAACTTTAACTCGTCTCATTTTGAGACACTAACCTGTCTATTAGACAAACAAGATTTAAGTTCATTTCATTAGTTAGTACAGCATATTTATTGACAGTTTGTCCCTTGTTTATAAAACTATGAAAAGATTCTTCTCCTTTTCATTTCAGCTCAGTTAAAGCTAATAAGAGCAGCAGATCAGTCTTGAATGATAAGAAATTAGCCCTATTTTTCTCAGGAGCTCAAAAAGCATTAAAAAACAATAAGCTAGTATTCACCTTTCGTATTTGACGGCATGCCCGTTCTCCTCCCAATAGTGCCTTGTTTCCATATTTACTTCGCAACAAAACGGATCACAATGTCAACACGAACACAATCACGTAAATTCAGAATTCAATATATCACACACTTCATAGATTTTACTAAGTGAGATCCTCGCAATCCATTTTTGCTAACCAAATGCGGTTGTAGAGTATGGTTTTTCCATTGATCTGCATGTACGAAACGTGTGCGCGATTACGGGTGGCACTGACGAGCACTCCGTTAGAACGTTTGCACAGGACTGGCTGAATGCCGGCCGGTTTAGTCACATGACACTTGACAGGCGGCATCAAAATATGGCACGGCACGAGCAACGGAATGTGCGGCGCCCGCGGCAGGCCACGCTCGTCTGCACGTGACTTCGACCTCACCGCCCGCGCCTCCGACCCTCCCCTATCCTCTCTGTTGTTGAGGACCCTGTTACGTGCCTAGGTGCATAACTGCATATGATGCATAGTTATAATGAGGAGGACTGGACATGTGAACGTGGTGGCCGGTAAGGGCATCTGACTGAATGGGACCTATAATTAGTAAACAATTGTTCCCGATTTGGAAGGTACAATGATTTTTTAATTAGATTCCTAGGTATTTGAATCGAAGAGCTATTTATTAGCTGTCGTTTAGTCCGTTTACTTCTTATCAGAAAACTAAACTATGGAAGTTTTTTTTTCATTTGTATTTTTTATTTATTTATCTTATAATCTCGAAGGGACAATCATAAGTAGGTAGGTTTAGTCATATCATATCTTCCGCTGCCGCTGTCCGTTTTTTTTATAATTATGTCTGTGTGTACTACTACTAGGCAGATTTTTTTTGTGTGTGATTACGTCGTTCGGGTCCGTGTGTGTGTGCCTAGGACGCCGGACCGTGACTGGGCTGATTGACATACCTCTTACCTACCTGTGCCTAACTATTAAAAATTGGAAAACGTCAGGAGCATGATACACATAACGCGCCAGCAATCCGGTACATCTTAGTAGTGTGGGTGACACGACCTACGGCATCAGCCTAGCGATGGTATGCGGGTGTAAGTGTGAGTGTCTCCTCGAGAGTGACGTCACTGGTGGAATCCGGATTAGACCTTGGCCATCAGGAGTAAGTATTTTTGCGCAGCTGGCTCGTAAGAAAGGCTGAATTGAATCTGACCGCCAAAAGTAAAACTTTTGTTGAATGGCGATCTCGCTCGAGAGTAGAGAGTGAGCGTGATTCGGTTTTATGGATATAGGTACCTACCTAGGTATTTTCTTATACCATCAAGAATCAACATCATCAACCCACCCTGGGTTGCACCCACGTTGCACCAAAATCGTCTGTAATCATAAGCGGCATTTGTTAATCTGATTGTGTGGAAAGTTCAACAGGTTTATATGAATTATATAAATACAAATACAAATATTTTATTTCACCAATAAGCATACATAATCAATAACATTAGTACTGACCTCCACACTAGGCATTGCCTATCTCGTGTCTTTACCATGAGTTAACATGACCGTACTCGCTAGCGACTGTGTAAAATATTGTATGGGCAAAAGTACAGCGCCTCTGGCGGTTACGCAATAGAATTAAGAATCGGCATACTAAAACGTTTACGCAGTCGCTAGCGAGTACGGTCATGCAAACTCATGGTAAAGGCACCGTGAGGGAGATATATACATACAATGGTTACCATAATTTATATTGACGACTACACTGGCAACAATAGGAGTAGACAATAGAATATAAACTTTTTTTTTTCTTAAACTAATGGTACTAAGCGCTATTCTTTAAACTTAGTTTTAAAACAAACAGATGACTTGCCTGAGACATAATAATAATAAAAACAGAAACTTTTGAAACAAAAGTAAAATCCTCTACTTAAAGTATGTGTGTACATGTTTGTACCTATACATAAATGAGTGAATACGAGTGTGCGTGTGTGTGCGTGCGTGCGTGCGTGCGTGCGTGCGTGCGTGCGTGCGTGCGTGCGCTTGCGCGTGCGCGTGCGCGTGCAGATCCTTGTAGATCCTTGTGTATAAAAATATTGCAAAACGACGAGCAAATGAGGTTTTAACGGCTGTGACAGGAATTTTGAAGTTACGTTTTTTTAGTAAGTCTTTGTACTCGGCACTCGGGTACATTTAGGACGAATTTGTGCACGTGTATTGCCACTCTTATCAAGTAAAGTTTACGGACGCTAAGTACCTTGGCGTCACTATATAAATTGTTGGTAGGGTATCAGTGGCGGCGCGTGAGAATTATCGCCGGGCAACCTCGAGCAAAAAACCTACCTTAACATTTATTCTCTATAGTGGTATAGTGAAGCGTGCGCTGTGTCCTTCGGCAAAACCCCTTGCAGTTAGTGTATACCACCTTTGTCATATAATCCGCTGTGAAAGTGTTTAAAGAAACCATCCCTTCGCTTGTAATCAAATTTTATCTCTGGGCGAGCACGGCCGTGCACCACAACAAACTTCTTATTTTCAAACGATAGCTTAGAAAAACAAGACGACTCGTTTAGTAAATAATCAACGACACAACAATCGAAATTAACTAAAGCAGCCATAACGCCATTAGTAAAAGAAAGTATAAGTACTTTCTTTTACTCAAAACACACTGACGAACACAACGAACTGACCTTCAAAGACTCGCAACAAAACTACAACTATTCGTGCACAAGATACTAGTAAATCTGAATTTCACTGGTTAACTTGATTTTTTAATCTATATATATGCACAAAATTAACTTAACTCATATAAATATTACAATAATAAATATTTTCACACTGTTCGTACCGCAACCGGGCAAATGACTGTGTTGCCATTACATTAAATTTTTTACCAACGAATCTAAAAGCACTTATAGGTAATTAAATTACTGAGCTTCAAGCTCCGTTGGATTTTCGTGTTTTGTGATACGATTTATGTATATTTTAAAAGCTTGTGCATAATTTAATTATAAAGAATCGAAATTGATAATATAATTTTGCGCAATTTATTCCACGCAGTATTACATAACAGAAGTATGGCAATCTGTTTCGAAATGGCCAAGCAGTGCATTCTAATACAAAACTTATCTGCTCATGTTTAAGGTTTAAATTCAAATTCGATCATCTTCCAAAAACTCGATATTTTGCGGGTTATATGCGATGCATGCATTGGTGATCTGGAGTGCTACCGCGAACGGCATTCGAAATTTTCCCTCTCTGTCGCACTTGCAAGTTTGCACATAAGTGAGACAGAGAGGGAAAACTTCGTTTGTGGTTCGCGGTAGCCCCTCTAAGGGGCTACCGCGAACTGGAAACGAACGAAGTTCGAATATCTCCCTCTCTGTCGCACTTGCTAATACGTTCCACAGAGAGGGAGATATTCGAACTTCGTTCGTTTTCAGTTCGCGGTAGCCCCTCTGTGTCTACGACAGAATTTGTGAGCGTGTGCGTGCAAATTCGATGGTCGGTCGCCATTTTTATGAATGAGAAACCTACCCAGAGGGGCTACCGCGAACCACAAACGAAGTTTCCTTCTCTGTCTCACTTATGTGTAAACTTGCAAGTGCGACAGAGAGGGAAAACTTCGTTTGCTGTTCGCGGTAGCACCCCAGGGTAGGCTAATTTACGTCGGGTTTTTTTTACCGTTTCTTAGCGCAATGCGTAATACGTTCCCAACATACTTATTATACTCTTTGGTAATACGTAGACTACGTAGTGAATGTTGTGACTTGTGATTAGATGTCTGGCTGAAATCTATTGTGTGAAGCTATAGTCAATCGCATTACTAAGTGCTGTATTTTTATTGATGATTTATGAGTTTGATATACGTAAGCAAAAAGTTTAGGGCAAGCCGGTGGGAATCGGGTTGTAGAGGGCCGCCGCCACTGTAGGGTATCTAACTGGCTCCTTAGAGCTACTGTCAGCACCGCTCTTTGTGCTCTTTCTAGTTTCAGGATGATGACATATAACGTTCATCGCTGATATTATTAGATTATTTACTGAAATCTAATGTTTTATTTTAGTAAATTTGCACTTTTTACTGTTTTATACGCGACATCATTTACTAATATTACTTATACTGAAAACTTAGTCCTTATTTTTATGAACAAACTAAATTATTAGCTAATATTTAGCGCGTCAATGCCGCCAGCATCTTCGTTTTTAGATTTAGTTCAGTTTTATAGTTAGTTTTAATTAAATTTTAGTTAACAGCTTCTCAGTCTTACTGTTATTTTTGTTGTATGATATTATAAATAAATAAATAAACAGTACAGATTAAACCCATTAGATACTAGTATCAAAAAAAAATCTTCACACTCATCATTTTTACAATTTTATACAATTAATGAGGACGACACTGGGTAATAAAATAACCATATAATCTTACCTGCATTATAAAGTAAGAAATTTCTGCAGCTTGAGTCTATAGGTTTTTTTGAGAATTAATGATAAAATATGTTTGTGTTTCAACAATTTTATTTGGGTATGGAGTATGGGTAACTGTCAAAATCTTCAATTACCAGTCATACACACTGTACACACTTTTATCTAGGCTTCAAATATGGAAACCATAAGCACAAAGTAAATCGGTGTTGCCAGATGGTTACATTTCTTACATTTTTCGTAACTTTTGACCGGCTCGCATAACATGTAAGTAACTTCTGTTGTAAATGAAATTTTCGTAACTTTTGAGAATAATGAAACTGCATAATTAAAAAGAAAGGTCAATTGTATCTAACTGGAACCAAGCGAGACTATTTATAGACTTACATATACAGAAAAGGTGACAAAAGAACCTACATGGTACGACTCTGTATGTCCATCTCTTGCAACTATGTATGACATTTGAGATATACCACCCATCAACCTGACGTTATTCTGTCGCCGAACTCGCCGAATTGTAGCTGTAGATACGTGGCTACTCATTTCTTAGAATCGAACGTTTTGACAAGTAATTATGAAAAATATAAAAAATGTAACTTTTCAAGAAAAGAAACGTAATTTTTGTCCCAAGGGCCCTGGAAACACTGAAGTAAATAGCGGCAGCGCGCGCCGGAGCAGAGAGTTCGCTCAGTACAAAGTGCCATTTTCGCCGCACGCACACAGAGCAGACGTTACATTTACAGGCATTCTCGGACAGTCTCGGACAGAGCTTAGTCGCAACTGTCCCGAGTCCTAGTTGGCGCGCGTTGATCACTTGACGTCCCCGCCGCTACGTAGGTACTTTATGTCACGTACGTCAAAATGAATAACCGATATTATTACATTTATTACATTCTTCAAGTAAAGGATAAAGGTTTTTCAATTTTTGAAGATGACAAGATAAAAAATCATCATTTAAGAAAATATTAATTACTTATATTTTAGTATTTGAAGTCCATAGACGAAATTGTTATAAAAAAAAAACCGGCCAAGGGCGAGTTGGACTCGCGCACGAAGGGTTCCGTACTAGTATCTATAAAACAGCAAAAATAACTTAACCAAAATTACAGTTAAATCAACCTATCTCAAAAACTATAAGAGATACTTTGATCAAACCAAAAATCGTTGAAAGAGTTAATTAGCATGCATCACCTCTATTTTTTTTAGAATTTTATACCCCGTAGTTATAAAAATAGAGGGGGGGGGACATACTTTTTACGACTTTGAGAGCTGATATCTCAAAAACCGTTCACTTTAAGAAAAATGTTTTTTAGAAAACTTTATATCATTTTAAAAGACCTTTCCATTGATACCCCACACGGGTATGTACATCGAAAAAAAAATTTTCATCCCTCAGTTACATGTATGGGGGGCCCCACCCCCAATTCTTTTTTTTACTATTTAGTGTCATAATTTTGTAGCGGTTCATACAACACATATTCCCATCAAATTTCATCACTGTAGTACTTATAGTTTCCGAGTAAATCGGCTGTGACAGACGGACAGACGGACAGACGGACAGACGGACAGACGGACATGACGAAACTATAAGGGTTCCGTTTTTGCCATTTTGGCTACGGAACCCTAAAAAATGGAACGTATAACCCTTCTAGATTTTAACTATTTTTCGCCTTCTAGAATTTAATTTATGTTTTTGTCAAACTTTTTTCACGTTTGTGTTTTTAGAGGGATCACTATCATAGTTGTATCTTGTTAGCTAGTTCGTAGTTAGTTGTACCAAGTTGCTACGCTCCAGTCTTCATCATGTGTGGTGTCGGGACCTTTAATGGATATTTGATGCTCTTTAATATCTAAGTAGTCTCTAAGGAATGTAAACATGATAAGATGTATGTATAAACGAATCGATGTATGTATGTCTGTAAAATTATATTACCTGCTTACTCCTTTTTAAAATTCAGAATTAATACAGAAGCAACCCTAGTGAGTCGGGCAAGTATGTATTTTCAAGAACGACGGGATCGGCCCTTCTGTATATTTTTTATTTTGTGCCATAAGTCAGTAGATTAGTAGAATGACTTTTTTTATTATTTACTTACCCGTAATCATGAGGTAAGGATAAGACTGGAGCCAGCAATACACACATATACTTGTTGTGTTGTGCTCGTGTCCGATTCTTTGCCCTATTGTGCGGTTTTGCTACCTCATTAACGGCCGTCATAAAAGATAAGCATGCTTCGTAGATAAAGACTGCTAGCATTAACATTTTACCGGATTACCAACTCTAGGGCGTTTGCCAAAAGATTAAATTGCTTTAATAGAAATGTGACGATAAACGAGCCTGCGTTTTATGGCCGCCCGGGGTCGTATTTGACGTTGAAACTAATTAATAATAAACTAATAATTTAAATATGTCTATTTGTTAGACATTTTTACCCGATAGTTAACCTATTATATTAGTCTAATTACGCAATATTTGGAACTCAATAGGTACACCTACTTCAAAATGTCCGGTTTAGGCGAAACCCTAATCCTAATATCGATTGTTAAAGACTGCGTCGAGCATAATTAGCAAAAACGGCAGTCGCCGTTTGATCTGTGAAGTTCACAATTATTAATAAAAAAATATAAAATATATGTAATTATTATCACAAAGAGAGTGTCTACAATGTATGACTATTAATAGTCTATAATCAATTACATTCAAGATAAGTAGCGAGAGATCAATAAAATTGCATTGTTTAACTTGGAAATGTTTAAGTAGTGATAATATTATACAAAGAGAATATACATACAAAGAGATGCAAGCAATACACACATAGAAAGAGATGCAAGCATATACACCAACAGACGTGGGAACGAGATACAATGTGTCATCACCTGAGGGGCTACCGCGAACCGAAAACGAACGAAGTTCGAATATCTCCCTCTCTGTGGAACGTATTAGCAAGTGCGACAGAGAGGGAGATATTCGAACTTCGTTCGTTTTCAGATCGCGGTAGCCCCTCTGTCCCTAATCGCGTATTATTGTCACCGGCCTGTGTCACCGAAACGTCATCAATGTATTCAAGCCTACTGGCTTTATTCAAATTTGGCGCCAACGTATATACAGCATGACTAATGATTATGAGATGTAAAAATTGTGCTACACTCTTATCAGGAGTTCTACCGCGAACCTCAAACGAAGTTTTCCCTCTCTGTCGCACTTATGTGCAAACTTGCAAGTGCGACAGAGAGAGAAAATTTCGAATGCCGTTCGCGGTAGCATCCCAGAGCTTATACTCCGAACATCGTATCGTGCCGTCCCTTTCACTCTCGTGTTATTCAGTATATGAGTGAGAGGGATGACACGATACGAAGTTCGGAGTAGTCCCTCAGTCCTCTGATACAACTAATTATTTATATATAATTTATCTTAACTGCTACAGTGCTGTTACTCCTAATATATATCAATATATTATATTCATATTTTACTTATCTAGTAACATTCTATATTTTGCTTTTATATATTTTTTATTTTCAATATATTAAGTCATTTTTGTAAGGAAACTTCAATTAGTAGCTTGGCAACACGCCACTGTTACAACGTTTAGTTCCATTTAAAGTAAGTCGCTAAATTAAAAAAGAATAGCCCTTAGATCGATACTTTTCTATTAGTTAATTGCAAAATATTTATGCGCTGTACATTATTAGTCGAAAATATACATAGTTGTGTAATATAATTAGATAACTAAATTTTTTCGATGACACGTTGTACTTTATTACTGAGTCATAGAAGCGTTTCGGAACGCGAACAAAACGCTACTGATGACAGTCGATGTCGACAGCAGTTTTTCGCGAGAGGCGTTATAATTTTACGTTTTAACGCTAAAGTATTGTGATTATTTTAATTCAAAATGCTAGCTTTGATTAATCGTATTCTTGATTGGTTCAAAAGCCTGTTCTGGAAAGAGGAAATGGAGCTCACGCTGGTCGGCTTGCAGTACTCCGGGAAAACAACTTTTGTGAACGTCATTGCAGTTAGTATCATTGGAAAACAATAAATAAGTGTTAAACACAGTCATTGTTGGCGATTTATCGATAAACGGTATGCCTGTTGGGCGCTGATACTGTTAACTTTTACGTGGATTGAGTTTCGGATGTACATATGATATCGTTGGAGTGTTTTCGATTGAATGAATAATGACTGAGTTACGGCTTGCGTATTGCTTTTATATAATGCTCTTTGTTAGGACAATATTATTTATTAGGAGATAAATAATAGTGCAGGCATTCTTTATATTCTAGAGATTCCCAACATTCTTATGCCTAGATGCTACTTCATTATCATCATCATTGTAAATTGCAGCTACCATACTTTAGATGACAAGTGAAAGGATTGTTAATTTTTTTACTAACTATTTCGCCTACATTTGCTTGAACCATGAATTACAATTCCATGAACATTGTCAAAGTGCATTGGTATAGAAATTTGAATTCTCATTTACTTATTTATGTATACTGATCTTGTATGTATAAACATGTTTATAGTTAATAACATTGTTGGATGTTTAGCATATATGAGAGACAGTGATCTGACAATCACTGCCTGTTAAAAGCTTCATTGTGGGAAATAAGGATTGAAATCAACAACAGGGTGGTGTACTGTTCAAAATTGTTTATCTACTGGTCTTATTAAATAGAAAGCATGCCATACTGATACATTACCCCTGAAAATATGAAAAAAAAAACATATTCAATGTTATGTATTATAGAACAAGGTTATGTTTGGCTTACATTAGTTAAATCAGCATATATCTCAACAACTATATTTCGTCGGGTTACAAGCAAAAGTCACTCAGTAACAAAACCTACTTAAAATAAAGCTTGTATATCAGTATTGTTTCAGTACTGAGATATGAGGTTTCGAAGAGTAGTGGCAGATTTGATAGTGGTTTTTGCTTCTCACTCGACAATTTGTTGGATGTGTCACAAATGTATCACCATTTGCCTCTGACTCATTGGTAAAGATAGGTGATGGATATTAAGCATGCCTACATATCCAGCCTTTTATGACTAATCACAGTTTAGTGTTGATTAGTAGGATTAATTACTACTAGTTACAATTTTGTATTGAATTTATAGATTATTCATGTAAAACATTAAAAACAGAGAGTAGAACACACACACACGAGAAAGTCAAATCTACAATGCAAGGTTTGTCATGTAGGTACAACTATGACACCGGCTTCATCGAATAACTTTATTTTGTCAACTAAATATCACCCTGAACCACAGCCAGCTCAAAAGTTTCCATTATGCTGTCTGCATTACCGTGCTGTATAACCAACAAACTCTTTTGCGCCAGATATTAACCATATGGAACACAACCCCTAATTTTGTATTTCACTGGCCTCTACGTTTGTGAGCTCTTATGAGTTGTACCTCTACCTCTCAAGCAAGAGGTCTTGTCTTTTTGAGAGGACAATGTCTAACTGCATTGTTGAAGAAAAATGCTTATTGAGACCTCCAAAAGGTACTCTCTTGCTTGAAATTGACACAGTTTGTGACATTGTGACTAATTTTCAGGATATGTATTAAATTGATTTTCAATATTTTAATTATGTAATTGTTAAAGCATAGTGTGTCTACTACCGAAACCGTATAAAATGCCATATGGCGTGTGCCTCCTAGGCAGACAATACAATATAATATAAGGGATATTTATTAAAAATCTCAAGAAATTATTACAATTTTTTTTAATGAACACAGCTTTAAATATGAAGCGAAAACAGACCTTATGTGCTTAGTAATTGGGATGATGAAAAACAGTTATTCATTACTATTAGTTACCCCGGCCCTTATCTATCAATCCATGCAAGTTCATTGACATCCTTTATCAATAAAAAATATAACATTGTGTTGTGACAAGTTTCCTAAGGGTGGAGTTGGGGAGAGGATTTTGACTTGTAGTATCCATTATTTTTAGTATACATGCAATGTGCTACCTAGCAAGAGGACTCTTTGACGATGTACAGTCAAGGCATTTGATTTCTAGGCCACTTCATACTTTGTCACAGTGAAAATCAGTATGAAAGCCGTTAGAGATCTCATATTAATGTCACTGTGAATACGAAGTGGCCTAGAAATCAAATTTCTTGACCGTACGGCAATGTTGTTTGACAAAGCAATATATATTGCTTGGGAACAACACAAATGACAACAGTTTCTGTTTCTAACTGTAAAACATTTTGTTTCAGTCGGGTCAGTTCAGTGAAGACATGATCCCCACTGTGGGATTCAACATGCGCAAAATCACTAAAGGCAATGTCACGATCAAGGTAAGATTAGTAAATAAATAAATAAATATTAGGGGGAAAATCCTACACAAATCGACTACCCGTTATACCGAACGTAAACAAATATAGTAATAAAGTTTATAATTTACAATCTAAGCCCCATTTGAGCCTGTAATAGAGAGGCAAACTCTATAATATAACTGTTTATCAGTTTTGCAAATTAGTTGTACAAGTACGTACAGCAGAAATCAGCCTAAAAGACAAGTTGAGGATGTCTGAGAGGTGGAAATGGGGATGTGGATGAATTGAAAATGGTGTCAGTTGTGTCAAACCTCTGTTATTTTAATTTTAATGAACATTCTTATCAGGGCCCGTCGAGTACAGTCGACATCAAATATATCTGTACTCTTCAGGGTGCTCAAAAATATCTGAACATGCACTTTAACGCCTTGACAATAGAGTCGTGTTCAGATATTTGTGAGCACCTCGTTCGCTCCGATATATCTGATGGCGACTGTACGTCCCAAATATCATTACTAGAGCTGCCGCGAGCCGGAAACGAAATATCTGCGTCTCTGTTGCTCGAATTAGTAAGTGTGACACAGAGCGAGACTTCGTTTTCGATTCGCGGTAGGCCCTCTGGTTTTAATTTGTAGCTCATGCAAAATTTACTGCGCTTATTACAGTAAAGTTATATTTTCAGGTGTGGGACATTGGCGGACAGCCGAGGTTCCGCTCCATGTGGGAGAGGTACTGCCGAGGCGTCAATGCTATTGTGTAAGAAATGTTTTATGATTATTTTACTTGTTTTTCTTCATTCATCATCATCATCATCATTTCAGCCGAAAGATGTCCACTGCTGAACATAGGCCTCCCCCAAGGCTCGCCATTTAGACCGGTCCTGTGCCGTTCGTTTCCACCGGATTTCTTCCCGACCGGGTTTCTTCTTCCACTTTTAATTTATTATAGATAAGTAGTCATCCCTGAACAAACTTTCATGGGTTTTTGTAAGGTTACATATTGTACTGGAATGTGTGTGTGGAAGGCACGTTAAGCCGTTGATCCCGGCTGCTGCCTATGATAGCAGTCGTTAAGCCAAGTTAGAGGCCTTCGGGCGGCTCGAGAACTTCTAACAGTTAAGTTGCCCACTCACTTGACAAGCCTAATTCCAATAAGGTCTGGTTTTCCCTCGGGTTGGAAGGTCAGATGGCAGTCGCTTCCGTAAAAACTAGTGCCTACTTCAACTCTTGGCATTAGGTAGGGGACCCCGGGCATCCTTTAGGATGCAACTGTACCGGGATAACGTTAGGATGATGATGATTGTACTGGAATGACAACTAAGTGACAAGTGTCACTGGGCCCAAGCTAATGTTAAAAGCACTATAATAATGTCCAAGTGTAGTCGTTCTCACGGTTAAGAAGCCTTCATTCTGTACTTGTGATATGTGATAATCCACATCGAAAGGGACCTTATAGCGGCAGGCGCTTACGTTACACCTATTCACTATTGTATTGGAACAGCGGCAATAAGGGCGTAAGTGCCGGCCGCCATAAGGTCCCTTTCAATATGGATTATCACATATTATTCTTTTAATGGGGACTCACTACTAATACATATTTATCAATGTCATTGATTTAGTCTTGAAACACCGTTATTTTATTATTATTTTTTTAGGGTTCCGTAGCTAAAATGGCGAAAACCGTACCCTTATTGTTTCGTTACCTCTGTCCGTCCGTCCGTCCGTATATCACAGCCGATTTACTCGGAGACTATAAGGACTACAATTATGAAATTTGGTAGGAAGATGTATTCTATGAACCGCTACATAAAAATTAGTTTTCGTTAAATGCTGTCTTGCCCAAACGAAAGGTCGTAAGTGCCGTGAGTTTCCTGTGAAGATACGACCTTTTTAGATTCAATGTATTGGATAGTGGTTTTATTTAAATGTGGATTAGTAGGTGTTGGTACGGAACCCTTGATTGTGCGTGATCCGACACGCCCTTGGACTGTCACGAAATTGCTTAAACCTGAACGACTGATGTATTTTTTGTTTGTTTCCCTTATTTATTTTGAGTGATGATTGCAGATACATGGTGGACGCGGCGGACAGTGACAAGATTGAAGCATCTCGCAACGAACTGCACAGTCTACTGGAGAAGCAGCAGCTCACTGGCATTCCAGTACTTGTGCTGGGCAACAAACGCGACTTGCCCCACGCACTGGACGAGCACGGACTCATCGAGCGCATGTGAGTAGCCACTAGCCACTGCTCAGTGACTTCTTGATCAGTCTGATCACGATCAGTTACACCAATTCAATAGGCCGCAGTCCAATAATTAAAAAAAAAATACAAATACATAATACACTCGCGGACAAAGAATACGGGTCGGTAAAATACCGTCATATTTCCTAAAATAGTGCAAACTTGTAGTTTTTTAATACTGTCATGATCTTATTTAATAATACATGTAACCTGTGAAAATAACAGTTAAAAAATAACGTTTACAGGTTTAAATTTGACTCCTAAAAACCCATGAAAAAAAACAATGATAACGGAGCAACGCAATTATCGTCACCTCGACTTGGCCCAAAAGGCCGAGTCGAGCGGGTCTTCCCGAAAAAGAAACTGGCCCCACTGGAGGCCAATCTTAAAGAATCTATTAAAAAAAAAAATGCAATTATCGTCAGTTTTGGAGATTGATATTTTTATGATAGGATCTCGGGAATTGCTAATAATGTTGGGTACGGAGAATAATATATCATGTAAATAAAACTAGTGTAAAATATTTAGAAAAACCTATTGCTGTAATTTATTTAGGGTGACCCGAATTATTGACCTCGAGTGTATATGGGAAATAATTAGAAATACACACATATATAGAAATACACATATACAGGTCACAGAAAAATGCACACAGGTTTCCTCGCGATGTTCTAGGGTCTAGGTTCAGGGGTCGGCAACCTTTTAGCAGCCAAGAGCCACATAGTAGCTAGCAAAATTATCGCGGGCCGCACGTGTTAATAATTTGTTACTCTACTAGACGAAAGGTACTACCACATTGTCGGTTGTCAACAAGGTGCCTCGCGGGCCGCCTCTTGCCGACCGCTGTTCTAAGGGTTTCTTCGCCACTTCCAAAAACTCATTGTGTACGAAGCGGACTTCGAACCCACGATCGCCGTTTTACAGCCGATTTCCACAACCACTACTTTTATTAATCGACTTCAAAAAAAAGGTGGAGGTTGTGTTGTTTTTTTTTTTACCTCAAAACTGCGTCATTTATAAACGGGTTTGGATTTTTTTGAAAGGAGGAGGAGGTTTGTAGATCTGTTGAGGAGATCCATAAAAAGTCCTCAAATATTAAAGGCATATCTATAGCGATTTCGGAGTTTTCTGTAGTTACCAACGCAGCTCTCGGGAGTGGCTTAACGAAGTACTAAATTGAAGGCCGTTTTTTGTTTCAAGTAAAAGATATTATAGCCTAAAATCAACATCGAAAATGCGGACTTAGTGTCAAAATGGAACTTTATAACAACAACGGAAGAGAAGAGTTTCGACGTGTTAACGTACCAACATATATTTATGCTTTTGTATGTATGTAACATTATTTATTATAGGAACCTCTCAGCGATCCAAGACCGCGAGATCTGCTGCTACTCGATCTCGTGCAAGGAGAAGGACAATATTGACATCACCCTGCAATGGCTCATTCAGCACAGCAAGTCTGGTGCCGCGCGTTAAACCCCGCCCGGTACCAATAGGCTATACCTAATTCCCAACCCCAGAGCGCCTGGTGTTCCGTGTAGCTGATCCGAACATGAGAAAATATCCTATGTCACACCTGGTGCTAAGCGTGCGGAAATTCCCACTTGCTGGCCAGGTCGATACATAAAATTTTGTACTTACCACGGGCGGTAATAAGGAAAGCCTCAGATATCATATTTATCAAATACCTGCGATCTGAGACATTTTTTCTTTTACCGCCCTAGGTATGTACTAAGTTTTTCATCAAAATCAAAATAATCGTTTCTCTAGATTGTTTTACACGGCGAGGTCTTCGCGTAATACAAAATTTTGTATTAGTCTGTGACCTGACTTGTAACATCTTCTGGAATAGCTACTTTAACTTAGTCTCTGTCATGGAAGAATAAAACCAGAGGAGCACCAATGTCTGTAGTGTCGCATTTAAATAAAATGCCTGCTGTAGCTGATATAACTATAGAGGGGTCCATTTCGTATGACATTTATATAGGTAGTACCACCAGAGTTGAGGTCACGCACACAACATGTCGTGATTTTGAAATTACTATTCTTTTTCGTACCGATAGCAAATTCAACAGTGAATTGCAAGATAGACTAAAAAGTTTATTTTAACTATTTTTTAATTATTATTTATAATGAATACAAAAATAAATATAATTCAAACAAAACAGAAAATAAATTATTTAAATCTATTTTATTTAAATATTTGAAGATACCGATTCAAATAGTTTGATTTAAATAAATGAGTTATATGAATAAATTAAGGCCAGATATGTTAATATTTTACTGTTTTTATACCTATTACAAATATATATTTTGTGTTTATATTTACATTCACTCATTCCTTGAATTCATTCACTTTTTGTGCAATCAGTACTTCATGTAGCTGTGTGTGTAATCATTCACCTCCTCTAGTGAAACTACCTATACCAGAGCTTATAACCATTTATTAACTCAACTTAAAAGCTCATACAAATCGCTATTGTAAAAGGCATATTTTTAAACGCTACTGCTATATTGCCAATCCTTTAGTTTTATTCGTCCATGATCAGAATTTGGAGAAAAAGAATTTGGAAAAAAGATAATACCAAAGTAATACTTATTTTCGGAATTGAAATTAGAATGATGCTTACGCACTGCTTATAGCGTTTTTTCTCAGCACGTAAGCTTAGAATACGCATTAAGCGAGTGTGAACTGTGAAATAAGTGAATTATACACTTGAGTGATTATTTATAAAATGTATTATACAAATAGTCAATTAAGCGTATTGTTCGCAATTTGGGGTCTTTTTCTCGTATTCGGATAGGCCGCAATGCGTAAGCGCTGTTAAGGTATTGTTCCACACTCGAATACATCGTCGTACTAATAGTATAGGCTAGAACTTTAGAAGGTCAAACATTACGGCCAAAGTTATTCTCCAGATTTGTATCTACTCATTGCTACTACTCTAAAATATTCATAATGAGACTTGGTAATAAAAACCACAACCCCACACATAAAAGTTGATTATGGCTAAGTACAGTCGGCCTCATATAGTCAGTAGCGGGCAAGGTAGCCAAAAATATCGTAGCAAATCTGTATTACTATATTATTGTGATAGGGAGTTAAGCCCTATTTACATCATGCAAGAGCGTGTATGCGACTTTCATTACATTGCGGGGCTGCTGGCTAACGATGTACGACAAGTTCGACCAAACCCCGCAATGTAATGAAAATCATAGGTATGCAATTTCTTGCACCGAGTAACGACGCCGCCTTGAGAATGTGTGACGATATATTTCGCTACTCCGGTTGCTACAATCGATATGATGTTGACTGTACTAAAAATTAGTCTGCTTATATATGAGAAAAGGAGTTTGCTGTGTTCGCTCGAGTTTGGAATTTTACCTTAACAATAGTTAATTCAAATATTGTCACTATATAATGTTAATTATAGCATTTTGACGCTTCAAATGAGAGTCAGTGTTACCGATTTTGTCTTTATTGATAAATTTGTTCCATTTGACCGGTTTAGGCCAAGAGATAATTAATACCAAAAGATTGAGTTATATTATCAAAAGAAGTTGAATCGTGTTTGGTTTCTGATTCTGTGCAATATATTTTTTTACGCGAATCTGTTCCAAAAATTTAGTTTATATAAATTACCACTGAGTAAGAAAACCCGTAAGAAAGTCATTCAGGGGAAAAAACGGGGGTACCTTCACGAATCGTGCGGGTATTGCACAAAATAGGGAACTGCCTACCTAAAATTAAACGAAAATGCAATAGAAATAAGCCCTTACTAAGTAACTATTAATTTTGTTAGTCGGAATAGACGGAGTTGGATATAGTCTTTGTTTTTTACCTACATTGAATCCAGCGTTATACCAGGCGTTTGCTTAGGTGACACTTCTGAAAAACTTGAAAAGAAGAATTGGATTTCAAGTCAATTTTTTAAATAAAAATATCATTTATGATCAAATCTCGAGATTGCATCCATGACTGGGGCAATATTTTCTAAAATCATTTTTTTTGTAATCCTCATTCCAGAGGGAAATATTGCCTCATTTGTTGTACATTCGGCCATTGTATAGTTACTAATATATAGTTACTTTAGCAGGACATATCACTAGCTTCGTTTTTTATTGTGCATCAAGAACAATCTCGGAGCGCATTAAATCGAAACTATACAAGATCGTACCTTAACCTAACGACGACGAAACGTACCATTGTGGATATACAATACAATACAATACAAATACTCTTTATTGCACACCTCAATAAAAATACAAAGTAGGTCAGAAACATAACATAGCGAGATATAAGCAGATGTAGACAACGGGCGGCATTATCGCTAATCTCTTCCAATATCTTCCAGACAACCTTTGGGTAACGGAGAGAACTAAATAAACACACATATTCAGTAGGTGGTGCAAAAATAAAAACTAGGTACTGGAATATATAAGTAAAACTAAAAGATACAAATAAAAGTAAAACAAATACAATAAACATACATAAATAATATATAAATAAACATACATACATATCTATCACAACCTTAAGAGAAACCCAAAAATAAACTACAGACCAGTATCAAAACAAAGTAGTTATTATGGAAGAGACAAATAATATTTTTTTATATTGTTTTTGAAGGACGTACTAGATTCAGCTTGCCGTACATCAAGAGACAATTAAAGAGTTCCAATGTCGGACAGCTTGGAAAGTAAACGAACAGTTATAAAATTTTGAGGAGGATAAAGGATAATGCTCACAATGCTCCTTCAAAAGTTAGACTTCTTTAGCCACGGAATGTAATCTAATGAAACAAGCCAAATTCTTGAAATTTGTATCCTGGTCACGGAAAATAATTGTAACGATCCCACATCAACTTCATTACGAACCTAAATTTGAACGAGCCCTCTTACATAGAATGAGTTCTATCACAAGTTAATTGTATATCTGTAAAATATAGCGTCTATAGTGAATTGTGTGGTGTGCCGAAGAAACTCGAAGGTATAAGGCACACTTTCTGGTCAATAATAAAACTATCGTCATCGACGTACTAAATTGTATTGTGTATATAATCAGAGATTAATCCTGTAGTAGGTAGTACTTTGTCGAAATCCTTATTGATCGAGCAAGTATTTTCACTATTCTTTTATCAAAAGTATACCGAAATCCTACATTTTATAACAGGTATTATGTCTGTAGTATTGTGAGGTGTCAATATGTCAGTTATTGAGGTTAGCAGGATTCAGCCCACTCAAAATGTTACAGTAACTATATAATGAACGATTCATGTACTATTTATATTTTAGAATATTTAGATCCTCTAATAATAGCATTACGCATTATATATAATATAAATATACTTATCTCATACTGTTAACGATAAGCTGAAACATTAATGAGGGACTAATTTTGCTTCATAATTAAATATTCAGTATACGTAGTTAAAATATTTATTATTTACAAAAGTTTTAAAAGTTTAATTTATGGTTATCTAGCAAAATTAGGCTCACAATTGAGGATATCCGTTTGAATTATAAATAATGCCATCGTGACACAATTTTTGAATAATGAGTTATAAAGAAACTGTAATTAAATGTCTCAAAGTTTTTGTCAATTCCCAGTAGCCCGCAGTGCTCTAGTGAGTTTTTTTCGTCCAGCCGTAAGCATTGCTACTTAGTGATCTTTTTAATAATTTGTACTGGAAAAAAAATCTCAGTAGTCTGTTGTGCTGTGTAAGGTCGGTTGATCTACTGACGTTATTTGGCTGTTGCGTTGCGTCGCCACAGCTCGACATTAGCCTAAAATTAAAGTGTTGCTTGTTTACGTCGATATTATTTATGATTCTTATGGTATAGTTATGGAGTCATTAGATTTGTAATTGTTTACAGCTTAAATGCACACTACTGTAGAATAAAAAAATTAAAAGTGAAATTCAAGAACGCGCGCCGACAAGTTACGTTATTTGTATAGTTATCATTTATCAATTTACACAAATATACGGGAAAGTCGTTTTGAAACATGTCACCCCTGCACCACACTTCGTTATGCGTGTTCGATATTAAATTTTCTTTTGCGATATCAAAGAAAGAGATGCAACACGAATATTTGCACAAATACGACGAAGTGCGGTGCCGGCACGTCAGTTACATAGGTATATGTTGTCCGTATGCGGCGCAAACGTACATATAAAGTGGGAAAGGTTTTCCCTGACGATCTTTATGACATTGACGTTTTATTGAATAATACCTGGCCTGTGGTTTTTGCGATATCACGCTCATTGACTCCAACTCCATCAGTTGAGTTTGACATTCTAATTAAATCTAGTTCTGAATCTGACTATGACATACGCTGCATACGGCGATCCCTATGTAAACCTGATATTAGACGGACAAATGTTTTACCAAAAAATAAACGTATACCTGTTGTTGTAATGCGGTCTTTAATGTGATCACAAAAATTATGTTATTTGTATAGTATGTTTACGGTGCCTACTCGTTTAATTCGGAGCTGGCCGAATTAAATATATAAATATAGTTTATAGCTATACAACGCGGTCATTAAAGTCGTACAATTACGAAGTTTCTAGAGAAATCACGAAATTATTAACCAGTCGTCAACCGGTCCCGCGGATCCCCGGGCTCAATACAAAATAATGCTATTGTTTATTTTTTTTCGCCCGGAGACCACGGCTTATTGATAATGGCATGGAATATCTTTCGCAGCCATCTAAAATTATGTCAAGTATAGTAAAGGTTGCTTATATTGAGTTAATTTTTTAAGACTATTCTAGGCATCACAGTAGTCCGCACCATTGAGATTTTTTCACAGTAGTCCATAACCTTGACTGATAGAGATGCGGATAAGTGGAAGAAACATCCCAGTAGTTTATGGTGCGGAGCACTGGGAATGGGAATAACCCCTTTTTTATATTCGTGTCATCTCACAATGGGAAAATGTAAGTTGCGATGCGAACCATCAGTCCCCCAGTGACGCCGTACCTTGTGTGGAAATGAAATAGAAATACATTATGTGACGTAAAAAATTAATCTTGGTGTTAAATCTGATTGCATATGATGTTTAATGACTGCCCCTGTATATAAAGTATATATAAATAAAATTATGTATCTCTTTTATATGATATGGGAATAGTAGTAAAGAGTTCACGAATATAATATATAAAATGCCAATTTGTATTTATTGAAGATTAAAGATTGACCATTAGTTTATAAAGCGTACCTAGTGCTAGGTTTAAACAGTAACACACGAGACTTCTACTAATCAATACCTAATCAATAGAAATCCCCAAAAATGTTTTTAACTTAATCACTTGAAGTATTAAACTCATAATTGAATTAAATTCATAGTTAGTCACGAAAAAACTATCAATAGTTGTGTATGTAAAATTACTAAATTATTTTTACATTTTATTGAACAGCGTTGCTAATAGTCTGACGTAGCCGATTCCTGCTAGCTTTCCTTTTTAGGTGATCATCCAGAACTTATTCGCCCCCATACCAAAAAAAAACATGTAGACACATCACATACAATATTTCACATTTTGTATGGTGTACCGAACTATTTGGCCACTTTGGCTGCTAATTTGAAAACTAGCTTCTAGGAATTAGCTACAGTTCACGCAAATGATAACAGCGCTCAAGTTTTATTGGTAATTTAACTCATTGAAACATTTGGTTAGTATAATAATAAAGGCTCGATTTTATGAAGATCTGTTATACGTTAGACCTTATGACCGGGCAAAAAAGTACCTAACTACCAAAATTTGATTGGACATTTTATCCTACGGATTTTTATAAAACAGGTCGGGTTTTTAAACTCCTATGATAACTAATTTGTAGGTATTTTTGGATCTATCTCATTAGATCCATTCAGTAGATCCACTGTGTATCTAATGAGATTCTTTTTTACCGCTAGATACATTGCAATTCATAATGGATCTACTGGGATGTTTTTTTTCATTAGATACATTTTAGCCGGGGTCTGTGAGGAATGGATCTAGTGAGAGTTTATTTCTCATTAGATTGAAATCTAGAATGGATCTAGTGAGAAGTTAACAAAAAATTGTTATTATTTATCATTGTATTAATATTTTTTTGCTTTTATTTTTTATTTTGTTCCTAATTTAATTCTACTAAATTAATAAATAAAATAATAAATTAATGAGAAAGATTGCATGTATAGAC
Source organism: Epiblema foenella (assembly GCA_963556455.1). Lineage (NCBI taxonomy): Eukaryota > Metazoa > Arthropoda > Insecta > Lepidoptera > Tortricidae > Epiblema > Epiblema foenella. The sequence continues at coordinate 6,290,951 of OY747105.1, forward strand.
ATTAATTCCTCAATCACACTAAACAGTCGATGTACCTACAGTTTATATTAAAATATATGCAAACCTACCCAAATACCTACACTTTTTTTATTAATATTTTTTCTCTAAAATTATTTTAACTCAATTTTATATTGCATAAAAGATAAAATGTAATGAAGTTTGATCACTACATTTATACTGTAGGTAAGAATCATAAATGAAACAGCAAAGTAGAGAGTACGAACACTGTAAAAAAAGGACCTCCCGTAGGTACTCGATCGAGAAAATTATAAAATCACAGATTTCACCTACTGAAATTAAGGCGTTTCCATTTATTTGGAATTTAGGAAGAATAAATTGAACAATCGAGTAGAATAGATCTTATGAGAAATACTTCTTCACAGATCCTTTATTAATAATAGGAATGGATCTAATGAGAAATAAATTGTCACTAGATCTATAATGTATCTCGGGAAACAGATCTAGTGGGAATAAATGCTTGCTAGATCCACAGTCTTCAGAAATAATAGATCTAATGAGAAATAACTCTCACTAGATCTATAATGTATCTCGGGAAATAGATCTAGTGGGAATAAATGCTTACTAGATCCACAGTCTTCAGAAGTAATAGATCTAATGAGAAATAACTCTCACTAGATCTATAACGTATCTCGGGAAATAGATCTAGTGGGAATAAATGCTTACTAGATCCACAGTCTTCAGAAATAATAGATCTAATGACAAATAACTCTCACTAGATCCCTGATAAATTGTAATCCAATAGATCCAATGAGAAAAACACTGTCACTAGATCCATCATGTATGTCACAAAAAAGATCTAGTAAGAATAAACTCTTACTAGATCCTGTAATGAGAAACTAGATCCTAGGATCTACAATTCTATAATAAGATTTATAGAAAATCTCTAGCACATAGGGACAGCATAGGAATTACAAGCTTTATATGAATTTGGTCGAATGCTTCATAATTTCAATTAATTATAATAAGTTTTTTCGGTATTTATTTGATCGGCTCACAAGGAAACGAGCCCGAGCGACGGACACAAATCATGTCCTTGCCTTTTGATTACTTCTGTTTAAATAATATACAATAAAGAATAATACACTTCTTTTTAATCCTAGCTAGTATAATGGCCGGATTTAGAGTACCTAATTAATCAACGACTTTTATATTCAATATTAGAAATCCTTGGATTTCAAATATTGAATATAAAAGTCGATTAGAGTAGACCTACTGTAAATAGGATATGTATTTTTTTCTTAACTGCAAGTAACATTATGTCTACTAAAAGTACCATTCAAATTTACCGTGGGATATTTTCTACTAAAATAATAATCCAGTCAAGGGGTATACATATTATTAAGCTATTTTCCTCTTTTCGCTACTTAAAAAAATGTTAACTTCTGTATGCGCTCCTTAATCAATATTTCCGATCATTTTCGAAAATTATACCATATTATGGTTATAATAAATATTTGAAAATTACATATACAAAACGTTTATTATATAAAATAAGTGACTAAATAGTTTGCAATAGTATAAAGTGTTATTATACTGAACGCAAATATATAATTTATTTTTATACCCCACATTTTTTACACACCCATGGGTTCAAACCTCGGCTGGGATTATTCCCAATAAAAACTTATGTACGACCCTCTCGGTTTTAAAATAAACTTATGTACGAAATATCATCTGATATTAAGCAGTAAAATTGTCATTAAATATTTAATGGATCTGGGAAAATAGATCTATTGGAAATAAAAATCTCGTAAGATCCATTGTCTTTGATCTAATGATAATAAATTCTCATAAGATCCACGCTTGGTCAGTAAATGTATCTAGAGAGGATAAATTTCTCATCTGATCTATTTTATATAATCTAATGAGAAATAAACTCTCACTAGATCCATTCCTCACAGCCCCCGGCTAAAATGTATCTAATGAAAGAAAACATCCCAATAGATCTATTATGAATTGCAATGTATCTAGCGGTAAAAAAAAATCTCATTAGATACACAGTGGATCTACTGAATGGATCTAATGAGATAGATCCGTATTTTTGAGATTAGCTTTAGCCATTAGACCTATTGTTACCGAGACTTAGGCTGGAGTTAGGGTTATGACACAATGCCACTTTTTATACACAAGTAACATTGTTTTGTATGTATGTAAATGGGCTTCAAAATTATTATATTATAAGCTTATTATAAACCCCCGTACGGGAAAAGCTAGTTATTGTGTTACCAAGCGAATGATAAGCATTTATTTGATTTCTTTTTTTGAATTCTCCTTTATTCAAAGAGCTAAACCTCGTTACAAAAGTGGTGATTGAATCTAAACTGCTGACGTTTATATGACATGGTCGGTCACATGGTTAGATTTGTGGTACGAGTAGAATTAATGATGGTGTCATAACGTGCCCACCGAGACGTCGGGGCCTGGACCCGTGGAGCCCTGGGGCTAGTAGCAAGAAGTTAGGGCTACTCGTTTTTCCGGTGGGCTGGAGTTATCCGCAGCGGGATTTAGTGATGTAGACTTCTGAGTTTCTGAGGGACAATCGCGAAACGAAAACGAAAAATCTGCCACTCTGCTGCATTTGCATATTCGAGCGATAGAGAGGGAGATAACATCCATGTAGGTGCCAGCAGTTAAGGCGCTTTTAGATGAATCCAGTTGATGATTCCAATGAATGGACGCATGTGTTGTAAATTAATATTGCTCTTCCTAGTTTGTACTCTGTTTTTAACAAAAAATAAATATCATAAGAGCTACTGGCGTATTCTTTTCCCTGTACAAATAAAACATTTTAAAAGAAGTAAAAACATTTAATATTACATATATAAATAGCAAGTCGCATGGTCAATTTATGTGTTATTCCCAGTAGTCCGCACTTCACAACTACTTGCTGATTTTTTTCCAGTTGTGTGGGCAGGTACTTACTGTTAAATTACAAACATTTTTATCCAAGTCGTCCGTACTGCACCGAGATTTTTTCTCGGTTGTCCACGTTGCGAACTATTAGATACAGACTTTTTTTGACAGAATTTTGTCACTGCGAATTAGCTACTATGATTTTTTCCCAGTTGTTCACGTCTCTTTGTCGAGGGTGGGAACTACTGAGAATAGTCTTAATTATATAGCAAATATTATATATTTATTATTTAAATAGAATTGACGGTGTGGTTACAAGACTGACAGGCGGCTACGTTGCTGCCTTGTTTCTATCGTCAATAAATATTGCCTTCCCCAACAATACATTCATTATTCAGGAAGAGATGTGCCATACTGTGTTTTCATATATTTGATGCCTAACTGCTAAGCTTACGAAGTGTCAATTATATGAAAACACCAATGCCGTTTCATATATCCTTGCGTAGGTATACAAGGTGACATATATAAGTCGTGATACAAAATATAAAATAATAATCCTATCAATGATTTTTTGAACCACTTTTACTATGGTATCGTCCAACCTAGTCCGAGCGAAAATAAAAGTTGCTGTTTCATGCGACAAAAGTCTTCAATCGACTAATCGAAATTTATGAAAAAGCAGATATTTTTTTGGCACGGACAAAGTTGGTCCCATTCTAAGAATATATCAAAATCCGAATAGAATCCGATTTTTATTATGTAAGCCTAGCTTGTCACCTTGTATAATCTTGACCGGGATCTTCCAAAATTTTGACAACCAAAATGTATTTATGTTGTAGTCTGGTTCGCTCGTATACAATATCAAAGCGGGTAGATTTCAAGACTTGAGATTATTTCAATTAGGCACTGGAACATTTTATAAAGAACGAGCGACCAGACATGTTGTACATAAGCTTCCACAAATTACACAGTAGTGATTAAAATACTTATTCATATTTTTGAATAATATTTGTACATTTAATTAATCATCCATTCATTGGCAGCACTAGCGCTAGTAGTACTTATAAATGCACATTCTTCAACGGCGTTCTTGACATTGACATCATAATAATTAATTAAACACCATACTAAAAAGCATTAACACTAAGAACATACCTGTTTCTCGTGATACGAACAAACGTGACGTCACATTAACCTTAGTCATAATATTACAAAGGCGCAAACGCATTAGTAATAACTAATCATAGCTTAAAGTATAATAGATTCTAGGAGCCGTCATGCATATCCATCGTCTACCGGTCCCTGGGATCCCCGGGATCATAACAAAAGAATGCTATTGTTTATTTTTTCGCCGGGAGACGACGGCTTAAACTGTAAAATTAGTTCCAATTATTACCTTAATATTTAATCCTAACCTCACCTACCTGACACGGAAGGATACCAAACCCAAACTATTATATCCGGTTTTAACGGCCTGATCGAGTGTCCCACTGCTGGGCAAAGGCCTCCCCCTTGGATTGCCACACATCTCTGTCTCCTGAAATCCAGGGACCGATACCGGTATTTTTAAAAAGCCCTGAATTAGCCCAATATTTTGGATTATTTTTGCTCTTTACGTAGGGCTGAATCATGTATTTAGGTAACAACGTTGTATTATTAGATTGTCCCATAAAAACGAAATAATGAACCGGTGACCGTAATAATACCGGTATTTTTCTATGGAGAAAATACCGGTATCCGATCGTTGCTGAAATCTCTAGCCAATCATTTCCGAACGCGTCCAAGTCATCCCCCGTCTCCGCCCACAAGTAGGCCTACCTCGCCGCCTGTGTCTATCCCGTGGCAACCACCAATTAGCCCAATGAGCTCACCTTTGTTGATGCATACGGCAATCATGGCCAGCCCAGTTCCACTTAAGCAAGGCGGTCTTCTATTCTTGTTAAGAAGCGCAGCGTGGTATCCCGGACTCTATCAGTCCTCTTGATACCTTCCATCGCTCTAAATCCGATCGGTGGATTTTAATCATATTTAACAAATTCCTACCTTCAGTCTGTTTTAAAGTTAGCCCCAAAAATGATCCTTTTGTCAGAAACTTACTAATTAAGTAGTTAACAAGAGAAAAAATGCCTAAGATAACTAGATAGGTGGTGAGTTTAGAGAATGTGCTTACTCAAAGTTTGCTCCTGATCGCATTGCGATGCGCCACGAAAGCGAAGGGATGTATGTCCTGTAACGAAACACTTATTTACTAATTAAGACTCAATCAGTCTATACGTTTCATGGATATACGTCCTATGGACACAAGCGTCTTCTAAATTATCCTATATTTAAGACTTTCATAATCGTCATTTTTAGGGTTCCGTACCGGAAGGGTCCTAACGGAACCCTATTGTTTACAACTTTACACACTCACGCGTCCGTCCGTCCGTCCGTCCGTCTGTCACATAGGTTTAACAGCCAAACGCCAACCGTTCGGCTGTAAAAGCTAGTCTTACAATGTTCACAGTATAAGTATCCTATTGACCAAAAGCTATAAAAATTGTCAAAACTTATTTGTAAATGTTTTTATGGGGGCTCCCATAAAACTGAAGGGGGGCGCGAAACTTTTTTTTAGTCTACCCAATCGAGTGGGGTCTCGTTGTTTAGAGCTCATTGAGTAGATAAATACTGTATGTTTTGTTTTAATAAATATTTTAAATCAAAGGAATGAGAAACCACCAAAGTGAGCATTTTTTACAAAATTTTGTTGTTTTTTTTTACTTCCCATTGACTAAGAAAATTGAAATTTAGTGTATTTTACCAACAAATATGAATATATTGTTAAACCAGATTTTTTCACTGAATTTTCCTTATTTTACCTATTAAAGCCAACTTAATTATGCAACTTAATTAGTCCGACACGCACTTGGCCAGTTTTTATAACGAGTACATTACTTCTATCTCACGAGCGCGGGTTAGCCATAGTTGTAGTTGTGACACATACGAACACATATACAGTGTGAACTCAAGCTGACTCTGACGCACACATAGACAACGTGCATGTATATCTCAACACACAACCATGGTTCACCCGCGTTCGAGAGATAAAAGTACTTACTTTGAAAAAAAAATTTACAAGTAATAATTAACACATATTTCAATAATAAAAACTTAATTACTTATACTAGTTTAAAATCCTCTGCATAAAGATAAAAGTCATAATAGAAGCAGCCTATTTTCCCTCTAATTCGTTGTACCTACATAATCTCAGAACATTAAAAAAGAAATAAAGCCCTATTCAATTAAATTGTGATGTCTTATATTGTGATATTGTACCACGAATGTAATTATACCTACCTAATCTAAATTCGTTGGGACTTTAATTAAGGCATACCTAATGAAATGATCGAGAGAGATCTTAGACAGAATTAAAATGCTATATTACATGATGCACCACAATTGTACCGGTGTGCATGCTGCCCGAGTGCTTATGATCAAAACATTACAATTGCATAATTACAAGTATCTAAGCAACATATAACGTACTTAATTACACAAAAGTACAAAGATATTGGTTTGCGTCTTTTCTGTGAACAAAACAAGTCATTAATAATTGATCACATAAGTTTTTTCTAACGTCATACGACCCAATCGTGTATTATGAAATATAATTTAGTGAATCACATCCGAGATTACGGCCGGCAAAGGATCCGCGCCCAGGAGATTGAAAATCATATCGTTGTTTACTTCAACTTTATGTTCACCGAGACTAAGTTTCATCTCCTGTAGCGACACCTTATCGGCCAACGCGTCTACTTTGTCAGACAAAGCGTCTACCTTGTCCGTCAAAGCCACGTTCATTTTGTCAAACTTGTCTGCCAACTTGTCCATCTTTGAGATGAGAACCCTCAACATGCTCAGCGAAGCGTCGTTTTGAGGTGGAGTCCTTGTGTCCGTAACGTCAGTATCTTGACTGCTGTTGCTACTTACAGATTTCACAGAAGACTGGTGCTTCAACGTGGCATTGTTAAGGACAGCTAAATGCTGCTCATAGAAGTCAGACTCCTTGTATTGCGCTAGTTCTTCGGTGTTTAGCAAAGCTGCGACTACTTTCTCAATGGCGCCCGCTTTTAAAGAATTGATTACTTCCAGTAACTTCTCGGCGTATAGTTTCTGCAAGCTTGGCTTTAGACCCTCAATAAGGTTGAGCTCTTCGTTCCAGAAGTATTTGATCTCCTTTTTATCGATGGCGTCGTGTAATTCCTCCAACATGGTTTGGAACAGGAAGCTGATCTTATTCTGCCAATATTTCCTGTCGTTTTCCTGCGAGATTTTCCAGAGGAAAAGAGTTTTGATGTAGTAACTGGCAATGTATTTCAGGCCTAGTGCGTCGCGTAGCTTCTTAACCTGTAATAATAATTTATAATTTCATGAAATGGGTACAAAGATAGTTTATACAGATTGCCTGCCGTAGAACGAACGTTTATGCTCATAATACGAGTGAGTATCCACCAGAGATGGGCAGATGTATTTTCTTATTATTAGACACTATATCTATCTGTCACTTGTATGAAGACAGATAACACATCTCTTATGAACCAGCCCTAGGGTCAAAACAAGTCAACGCCTACTTTTTTATGTCATACATATTTCAAGATGATAACGTTTCTCAGTGGTAATATGTGGTACTCAAGGAAATAAGTACCTAATTTACATATATAGTGATTTGTTAATTCATAACGTTAAATCTAATGAAAAGATTGAAAAGAAGGGTTCGAAAGTTTAATTAAATATCGATTGAGTGACGATTATTATTCCATTCATCGCCTCCTACTCATTGTAGTTCGTATCACGATGCCTTAGCGGGAGGGAACAAAGTAAAAATTATACGCTCCATAAATACAAGTCTACAATAATACAAGTTGATGGCATTGTAAACTGGCTATTAGTGGGGTTTAACGCTGTGACTCGACCTGGCCCAAGTACCTAATGAAAATGATATCTGATTTGTGCAAGCGTACTTACGTTTGGGAGTGGGATAGCTTCACTATACTTTGATTTAAGTATATGGCAATATGTCACCTCCAATTCCATTCCATGCTAGATAATTTTTATGATTTTGTAAGTAGATATCTAGCTAATACGATGGTTTACAATAAACATTATTCTATTATATCCATATATTGAAATGTTCAAACGTCAGTTTCAGATAGGTATAACCTATCCTTGTTTTGTCGCGAACATTCCAGGCTCTGCAACACACATACAGAAGGAAGACAGCGGAGCGGACTTGGTTTGGTACTCACCAGACGTATAGTACTTTTGAGCTGCTGGCAGCCCTTCATCATGTCTCGCTCGAAGTCCTGGAAGGACAGCCGCCAGCAGCGGTTCTGCTGGACGTCCTCCAGACCCTTGTTGGGCTTCGGCACCACCAGCCAGTCGCGGCACTGGCTGCCCTCCATCTGCCTGGGATTATGACGAAGTTAGCTTACCTACTTGTCAATCTTATCATGTCCGTAACATATACCTTGTTTTTTTTAAAATTAGAAATTAGATAAACAAAGAAGCAGTGGTCGTAAACACACACATTGAATTCGCAACGAAAGATGAGAATAAGTGACTATGACAAATTAAATTTAGCTGTTGATTCTCCTTAAATAAATAAACAAATTACTTTTTTTTGACCAGAACAGACTACCTACTTACAATCTCTGCCTCTTTGGGTTTTTTATTGTACAACTTTTAGATGAATGAAAGAAAACTTAATTAAAAAAATATTGTTGTCAATGTTGTCTTATAATTAAAAAAATATATAAATAAATATAAATTAAAACATATTTCTTTATTTATTTATACTTAAAATGAATAAATATTTATTTTTCATAACTACAGTAATTATTTCTATAAATAAATTAAATAAGTAAGAGGGTACTATAAAATAAAAATTAACAGATAAAGCTTAACCTAAATTATTATTCTTATTTTTGAATAATAATATACATATAACGTAAGCATGAAATAGCGGTTTTAATATTCATTGAGATTATTGGACACTTTTACCGCAGAATGTGCCTGGTAAAAAACCTCGTAATTCGTTCTCTGTCATTCTTTCTAATGCTAAAAAAAAACAAGGATAGATAGGTAGGTAGAAAGCGGTTACAATCTGCTTTTAATACGAGCTCGTTACCTTAATTTGTGGTTGTCAACTCAATGGTATTGTAGTCATAAGTGGATGAGCTCAATTAAAAAAAAATACATTTTGGTTACATTGGCACCTCCCTTTATGACACAACTATTTATCGGGTGAGCCAATTTAGTAGCACTTGTTGTTCCCGAATGACTCACGCGTGGCCCGTGGCCCGAATGGCCCACATTAGGATGTGTGGGGATATTAATAAATCGCTCGGTCCATATATGACTTCTAACTCGCACTTTGTTGCTACGTGAGTTAGTGATTTATATAATGTGAAATGGGCTCGCCCCATCCTCATATTTGACTACGATATCACAAGGTTATTGTCCGGCGTCCTAGGCACACACTCACGGACACGGACGACGTAATGACAGCGTCCGTCGAAAGATTGAATGCTGCCCTTACGGCGTCCAACTCAGACACGACGCGTACACTTAGGCATGTCCACAGCGCGATCGCGAGAACACACACACAAGCAAATATAGTCCCTATTCGTCCCGGTACCGCCGCACACCGGGTGGAGTCAGTCCGACCCAGGTCGGGTCTAGCTGAGTTTCTTGGTGGACTCTTCTCAACTAGGCTAGGTTTAGTGAACCAGCGACAAAACTCCCAGTAGCTCGATTCCACTCACACTTCAGATTCGGTTGAAACCGCTCAACCAATCTCACTGGAGCGCAAACACTTATAGTATTCCAGTGTTCCAAACCACACGCGTGGTCGTGTCGGAGGTTTTCCCCTGGATTTTTCCCAGGTTACTCTCCAACCGCGCACTCCTATCGCTTTATTTGGCCCGGCCTATAAAGCCACAGTCAGGTTTAAAAAAAACAAAGTCATAATATAATAAATAACTATGGTTTAGGTACGCGGTATTGCGTTCCTGGTGGTAAAGTTACCAGAGCTATCAAGGATGCGCTGTGAGAGCTAGCGGCTACGGTGTCCGATTTAGTGATGGTTTTTAATTGAAAAAAATACTAACCTATACCCCTGCGGCCACTGTGGCGCGCTGAACCGTATCACCAGCACAAGATCCACGTCGAGGATAAACAGCGGAGCCCCCTCGCTGAACTTGCCACCTAACATTAGCTTAAGGTCTTAAGCTCTCGTGCCACGGAAGTTGTACCTATTAAAATACTAACCTATACCCCTGGGGCCACCGCGGCACGCTGAACCGTATAACCGGCACCAGATCCACGTCGAGGATAAACAGCGGAGCCCCCTCGCTGAACTTGCCACCTAACATTAGCTTAAGGTCTTAAGCTCTCGTGCCACGGAAGTTGTACCTATTAAAATACTAACCTATACCCTTGGGGCCACCGCGGCACGCTGAACCGTATAACCAGCACAAGATCCACGTCGAGGATAAACAGCGGAGCCCCCTCGCTGAACTTGCCACCTAACATTAGCTTAAGGTCTTAAGCTCTCGTGCCACGGAAGTTGTACCTATCAAAATACTAACCTATACCCCTGGGGCCACCGCGGCACGCTGAACCGTATAACCGGCACCAGATCCACATCGAGGGTGAACGGGCGAACCCCCTCCCCGTTCCGGACGTTAAGCGTGAACGCGGGCCCCTGCGACTTGTAGCTCAGCAGGTACGCGTCGCCGTTCACTTTCACTTCGCCCTGCATATCGTTCACAGCTCGCTGAACGATGCTGTGCATCCAAGCGCGGAATTTGGTCTGGAGGAAGTATTTGTCGGTGTCCCTGAAAATTAAAAATATTTGAAAATAAAATTGTATTTTTCATCAAGTTGGCGACATGTAAATGCGGTGGTAACCTAAATGGCAATATGGCCCTTATTGAACTAGTAAATATCTATTTCATGTACCTACAGGTACATAGGTCCGTAGGTCTACTGACCATGTCAGTTAAAACTGTTTCGTCCCTTCCGGTTCAAAAGAACCCAGTCTCAAATTACACTATTACACAATACAACTGATTTTCATTTAACACCTATGGTCATATGAACATAAACTCAAAATAGCCCAGTGTCTATTTACCTTAGTCCCAAAATACCCTAAAATGTTAAAACCAAAACGACCTATCTCTATTAAGAACTTATGTCGAAAGCACCTAATGTCATCAAAGCATAAACTCAAAACACAATGTTCCCAAAATACACTAACTACAAAATACGCTACTCTCAAAATACCCTAAATTATTTATTTATTGATTTTCGTTTTGTGCTATTATGATCCATGTGGTATACAACTGATAATAGCCATTATTTAATGTTTCGGTAATTTTCTATCTACCTAAATCACATCGTAGAAATAGATAGATGCAACGGCAGAGTTCTTATATTTTGATTAAAACAAATACATATAAACCTTCAGCATGGTTGACGATATCAGGCCACTTAATAATGAAGTGTCACTTTAGAGATATAATAAAGAAAAAGGCCTTTCTGTCACATTCCATGCTTTTCTTTTGCTTTTCTTGTTTGTCGCAATGGGGAGTAGAAGCAATTTAACGTTTATTAAAAACCAAAAAGGGTATTCTTGCTTGCTTTACGACGGGCATAAATATAATTTTAGTCACATGAATAAAAATGAAACGAATAATTGGAAATGCGTAAATCGTAGTGAATGTTGCTTTGCATCAGTAACGTTGAACAAAAACAAAGATACGGTCGTGAAGGAAAGTGCTCATGTTTGCAAAAGTCACCGCGAACAAAATATCCGAGATATTTTTATATACAACTGTAAAGAAGAAGCGTGTAAGAAGATGACGCCTATTAAGAAGATATTTGAAGATAAGTTAACAGAAATAGAGAACGACGACATAATAATGTGCTCCTATGAAGAGAAAAAAAATTCCTTGTACAGGGCAAGACACAAGTATTTAGGGCAGAAAAACACTGAATTTAATTACCTAAAAGATATCAAGGTTCCGAAAATATTGGCTGAATCTTTTTTAACTGTAGAAAATGGAAATGATGACAAAATATTGATTTTTGCCAGTAACATAAGTAAACAGTTCTTGCTAAGTATTGCGAATACAAAAAAACAATTTTTTGGTGACGGGACCTTTAAGAGAGTCCCAAAACCGTTTTATTAATTGTATAGTATACATGTTGATGTCGGCTCAAGCAGCAAAGTAACGAATGTAGTGCCCGTAATTTTCGCATTGCTGCCAGATAAAACCGAAAGGACATATCATAGACTGTTTACATTGCTGCAAGAAGAAATGGGCGTGAGGATACACAAATATAAATGTGACTTTGAATTAGCACAGGTGAACGCTTGTCGCTCGGTGTTTCCTGAATGCCAGTTAACCGGCTGTTTCTATCACTATAATAGAGCAGTCTGGAAAAAAGGCAATAAATTGAAAATTGATGCCACCGAAGACGGTCGAAACATAATACAAATGTGTGCCAATTTGCCGTTGTTACCTGCTGATGAGATTAACGATTGTTGGGTGTGCATTCTGGGGGATGTACAAATGACTCACGAACTGCTGCTGTTTAAAAAATACATGGAGAAGCAATGGCTGAAATTGGGACCGGAAATACTCAGTTGCAGCCATGAAAAACATAGAAGCAATAATCCCATAGAAGGTTTTCATAGAAGATTAAATATCCGCATGCCGCATAAACCCACTCTTATACGCTTTCTATATCGATTAAGGAAAGAGTCGAGGTACCAAGATACGCGGATCAAAAATAATCTGTTCAGTGGAGCCAGTAGACGTCGATGTGACATCCTTTTCAATAATAGGTATCGAGAGCTTTTGATTGAGCTGTACGTGGGTGCTATAGACGCAATCACATTTTTAAAACAGGTGATTCATCTGAAATCGGGATTGTGATAAAAGGATACAATAAAAATAACAAAATGTTAAAAACAAAGGCTTAAGGATTATGTTTTAAGAAAAAAATTATTTAAGTTTGGTTTTCGTTAAGAAAAACGTGTTTGTTTATAAATATTTATCTTATTTGACTTTGATTGTTGAAAATATAATTTCATGAATAAGTACACTTTTTGTTTAATTGAACCTTTTTTTTCTGAAAAGGTATAGTCAACCAGAAGCGACGTCTTTCGGCTGATATGATGATGATGATGATGATGATAATAGTCAACCAATTTGATTCCTATGCCACTATAGAACCTTGTCGCTATAGTCACTCAGACGTCGTTTAGTAAACATGTAGAACTTAGTCACTATGACATGGTTCTATAGTGACCTATCTTTGTTTGACAATACTGGGAGGCAATTTTTGAGCCTTTTCGCAAAAAAGATTCAGTGAGAGATTTTTCCAAATTTTTTTAAGGCTCATTTTACTTAGAAAAGAAAAAGACTCAAAAGTTGATCCCTTACTCGTGTACGCGTAAATTCGTACCAGAAGCCGACATAGAATTAGGACCTGAACTATTTAGAGTATTTTGAGAGTAGTGTATTTGGCCAATGGTGTATTTCAGGATTAGTGTATTATGGGAATAGTTTGTTTTGAGCTTCAGCGTTTATGACTTTAGGTAATCTTGGTAATAGTTATAATATAGACAAAGTCGTTTTGGTTTTAGGGTATTTTGGGACTAAGGTAAATAGACACTGGGCTATTTTGAGTTTATGTTCATATGACCATAGGTGTTAAATGAAAATCAGTTGTATTGTGTAATAGTGTAATTTGAGACTGGGTTCTTTTGAACCGGAAGGGTTTCGTCGATAGTACTTTTTTATTAATAAAATGTAGGTATCTTCCTTTCCTCAACAGTAAAGGTTCCGGGTTTATTACCCGGCGGGTTATAATGAAATTCAGTACAGTATTACAACCCGGCTCAAGCCGAGGGCTATAATGATTTGCTTTCGGTAAGATTTGCATATGATATATAATATAGACATTGTGGTGTGAAAAAAATAATTTCAACGCACATAGTCGTATGGTGGTATCTATGGATAGGCCTTTAAAATGATATGGAGGTTTCTAAAAAAATCCATTTATGTCAACCGTTGGCGAGATATTAGCTGTCAAAGTCATAAAAAGTGGACACCCCTCCTTTAATTTCCAAACTATGAAGTTTAAATTCTGAAAAAAATTGAGGTGGTGTGCATTAATAAAAACTTCCAATGATTTTTGGTTTAAAAAGATAGCTTTTACAGTATTTGAGTTTTCGCTGAAAAACTGTCTTGCCCTAACAAAAAGTCGTAAGGGCCGTGGGTTCCCTATGAAGGTACGATCTTTTTAGATTCAATGTATTGGATAGTGGTTTTAAATGTGGACTAGTAGGTGTTGGTACGGGATCCTTCATTGTGCGTGATCCGACACGCAATTGGCCGGTTTTTTTGGGGATAAATACAGAACGAACGCAATTTTTTCTCGATTTGTTCTATTACGCTTCTTAACTTTACAACTCGAAGACATGGTTAGGGTGAAAAGGATGAACAGCATACCTCCACTCCCTGGTGACCTTATGGCACTTCTCCCAGTCGGGCTGTTTGTCCAAATTGTCGAACGCGTTAACAATCTTCATCCGCACGTAGCCAGGAATGTCGGTCTCGAGGGAGATGCCGTCGTCTCCTTGGTCGTAGTTGATGGGCAGGCGGATCACGATGTCCATGTCGAACTCGTCTAGTTTGGACACCTTTATGCCATCGGAGACGCTTCCGCCGTAGAGCACCTGGGGTCAAGTTCATTGATTTACATAACCTCATTAAAGGAAAAAAATATAACGATGTCCCGAGCCTTGGTTGCTTGTGGGCAACATTTTTAAATAGTCAAAAGCCGACCAAAGATAAAACGGCCGCTGTCATCCCATAGAAACTTGTCAAATGTTCCATTACAATTTTAAATGCCGTTTACGATTACAGGCGGTTTGGTGCAACCCGCGCTTAGGCTGCGAACGCACTGGTAGAGCGATTAGAGCTGCACCGGCGAATTACTTCAAGTCGCCCAAATTGTTCTGAAATCACCGCCACGTCTTCAATCGCCCAGCCCGTGGGCGCAGACTTTATATTTACGGGGATGTTGGGCTATATAGACTAAATAAATGGCAGCATCGATCGGCTTAACTGAAGTTGAACATAATCGTTCAAGCAGATTCCGTGTCGATTAATTGTGTGACCCTCAAAGTTCGTCCACTTTTTTATTGATACTAGTGCAATTCAACAACCTTCTGATAGCTGGAAGTCTTCATCAAGGGAAAGAAAGGAAGAAGCCTTTGGGAAGACGTCGGGGCAATCCCCACGACGAACCCATGGTCCTTTCAAGCCTGGTTAAATTGTTATGGGTCGTACCCGCGGGTCTGGGACACTGTGACCTTGCTATTACGTATCTGTCACATCAAATGGATTAAAAAGTTCATTTCTACATAATTTAATCTAGAGCTACTTTTTCTTATATTTTTCATTCAGAATTGTAATTAAAAGTGTTAGTCAACAAATAGGAAAGTCATCGAGAATTGAATTCTTTGACCAGATTGATAAGGAAGAGAGTAATACCGTTCAACTTACCTCCTTGCTATACTTATTGAAGTAGTTGCAATTCTCGCCCATTTTCTGTTTGACCTGGTCAAAGACCTTCTTGAAAATGTCCTGGGACCTCTTGTAGTCCTCATCCTGTATCGCTATAAACTTCTTATAGACCTCGTTGAGGTACAAATCCATATACTTTTTGTTCACTGCCATTTTCAGCTGATTATATGCTGTAAGTAAAGAAGTTTGACAAATAGTGATTTTAGGTCGTATAGTGAGAAGAAGGTATCGATTATAAACTTTATAGGACACTCAAATATTAAATACTAGCAGCGCCCTGCGGTGTTACCCGCGGATAAAAGGTAGCCTATGTCCTATTCTGATGACTAAGCTACAATACTGGAAAGTTTCATAGAGATCCGTTCAGTAGTTTTTGAGATTAAGCGGAACGTACATCCATCCGCACAAACTTTCACGCTTATAATATTGTTAGGATTCTTTTACAAATCGACCTAGTCCCAAACTAAGCAAAGCTGTTACTATGGGTACCATATAGGCGACGATATAGATACTTAGACAAGACTCAGGAACAAATTCGTGCTCATCACAAAAACAAATGGCCTGACCGGAATTTGAACCCGGGACCTCCAGCTTCGTACCCTGATCAGAGACATCGCGTCGCCTGTGCGTTTGTATAGGATAGGCAGTTAGGCAGTATACACCGAGTAGGGACTCTCCATACAAAAGGTACATCCGCGGCTCACGCACTCATGTACGCGGCGATGTGTGCGTGCCGCCTGTTGCTACACGCTACCTGATTGACGGGTCGGCCGGTCTCAGCCGTACGTTCACAGTGGGGGGCGTAGAGATGAACAAACTCGACTTCGGGGAGCGATTTGAATCACTAAATCCGGCTCCAATATCGGTACCGACTCCGCTTATCGACTCTTCGACTCCTTTGAACCTGTTCATTTTCGTCGCACGTAATTTCAGGCAAATTTTAATATTGATGTAGCAACACTATACTTTTGTAGATTTTGCTACTAATGGTACTGGTCACACTATTCTCCCCACCTCTTACCGTTAATCGGTCTGTTAGTTTGAAAATCTCGAACTGTTAACAACCTTTTTTATCGCTCTCGTATTAGTTAATTTAAGGTCACCACTAGTTTCTTCTACCCATAAAAATAGCTTCAGTTCAGTGGCATAGTGTGTTTCGAGGCTGCCGAGGACATCTGGACGTATATCCGAGGCTAAGTAGCTGACGCTCGAGGCAAGAGTTGCTGGTAAGCTTGGTCAGGTGAGCTGGAGACTCCAACCAAAGGTGTCGTGCTGCCTACGCCGAAGATTCTGTAGGCCACAGCTCCAATAGCCCAGGTTAGACCGACAAACCACTATTCATCTCTTAACTATAAGATTTAGTTTTTTTTATTACCGCCAATATTCCTGTTTATCTCTCACCCTCACACAATACCCGTTATCGGCCACAGTCCACTCTCTCGTTATCGTTCATTTTTTGGTCCTTCGAGCCGGATATTTTGATAAGTGACCTTTGGTTTGTCGTTTAGTCACTTATTGGAAGTTCGTTTCTTTGTTGTCGTTTAAACTTATAAAATAATTGAGGGTAACTCTTGTAAAATTATTGAGGGTAAACAAAAATATTGGCTGCGTCTAGTGGTCGCCTTAAATTATTTCGTTCATTCATAACGTTACTGGCAACATTGAAGTTGCGTCAGCTGTCACTTGTTGACATAATACTAGTGACAGATTATTTGTTGACTACCGGCGTTCTTTAGTTTGTGATTGTGATTTTAGTCTAGAACATTGGTTAGTTTGTCGTTTATTTATCGAAATTTTATTAAAATGGGCCTAGGTGACGAATCGAATGCACAGTTGGAGTGCGCGGACCCTTTGTTAATCGCACGGGACTACGCGATTATGCGCCTAGAGAATATTTTTATGTTATCGGATAGTGCTTTAGTCTTCGTGGACGATACAGAAATTTCTGCAATTGCACAAAGCTTTCACGAAGCGCAGGTTAAAATTATCGCTGGTGCTCCTCGATCTGACCACAGAGAGATCTTTAGCCACACGTCAATGTTTGACTCGAAGCTGCGTGAAGTGAAATCTCGCATGAATTCTGTTACCAAACCAAAGGTAAGTGCTGTGCAACAATTACAACCGGCGTTACCTAAATTGCCTAAAATTAATATACCTGTATTTGATTCAAAAATTGAAAATTGGATAACCTTTATACAGCTTTTTAATTCATTGGTACATAAGCGTACAGACTTAGCGCCAGTAGAGAAATTGCATTATTTGCTTTCGAGTGTCCAAGGTGAGGCTTATAATGTAATTAAGAACTATCCAGTGACCAATGAAAACTACAAGGTTGCATATGAAGCGCTATACAAGCAGTACAATAAAACAAGACTTATCGCTACCACTTACTATGAGAAACTTGTTTGTTGTGAGTCGGTCAAATCTTCTCGGGCAAGTGATCTTGAACGGGTTAATAGAACCTTTAAGGAGAATCTTGCCATATTAAAAAGTTTTAATTTACCTGACAAGAATTTTATGTTATTTCAATTGCTATGGTCTAAATTAGATAGGAACACTAAGGAGCAGTTTGAACTGGAACATAATTCGGATGATGTTCCAGATTTCAATCAGTTGCAAACTTTTATTGAAAAACGCTATCGGGCGCTAGATGCAGCTGGTTTTAGTGTGTCAAGTGTCGGGACTTCTCAGACAAGCACTAGTAAGGTTACCAACAAGCCTAAGGCAGCCTTTGTAGTGTCTATCCCACCATGTGTATTATGCAGAGAAGCACATGCTCTTGCGTCTTGTCCGACTTTTCTGAAATTTGACCCGAGCACCCGCTTCAGATGTGTGAAGGAAAATAAGTTGTGCATTTTGTGTCTGTCGGGGTCACATTCAGTGAAGTCTTGCAAGTCTAAGCAGCGGTGTGAGCAGTGCAAGTTTTCACACAATACATTGCTGCATTTTAATAATTTAAATGTTCCTGCAGCTCCAGTAGCAGACAAAGTGAAACTTAAAATTTCGGAAGACATCTCAAGTCCTTCGGCTATGGTAGCAAGTAACATTGTTTCCTCAACATTGTTTTCGACAGCTAGGGTTCTAGTCAGGGATGTCCGGAATAATCTTGTTCCAGTAAGGGTTTTGTTGGACTGTGCGGCTGGGTGCAGCTTTGTGACAGAACGGTGTGCTAAGAAACTTGGTCTTAGCGTCAAGCAGGGGAGGCATGCAGTTAATGGGATAGGCCTGGCAGTCGCTGAACCAGCTGGCACTGTATCATGTGTCGTTTCACCGAGTAGTGGTGAATCGAAGAACACCTTCTCGTTTGAGGCTTACATTCTGCCTACAATATGTTCGGATATGCCAGCCGAACCCATTGATATTTCGTCGTGGCAACATATCAAGGACCTGGATTTAGCTGATCCGTGTCTGCATATTCCAGGACCTGTCGACATGCTTGTGAGTGTCGATGTTTTCGCGTCTTCTTTGCGTCCAGGGTTGATCCATGGTCACCCCGGCCAACCAACTGCCGTCAACACTATTTTCGGTTGGATTCTGATGGGTGGTTGCGCCACGGACACTTGTCGCTCTCGTTTTCGTCGTAACAGCTGCCATGTAGTTGCGAATTCTTTTTCGTTGGATGACTCAATTAAGAGATTCTGGGAACTGGAAAATGTCAGTGCTCCGAATACCGTCATATTGTCGAAGGAGGATCAATTGTGCGAAAAATACTTTGTCGCTAACTTTCGTCGCACAGAGGAAGGTAGATATATCGTGCCTCTACCCTTCGTTGATCCGTCCGATAAACCTACTTTTTCGGGCTCTAGAGCCATCGCTCTTAAGAGGTTTTCCTCCTTAGAGAGAAAATTACAGAGTAATTCTGACTTTTCGAAAAACTACATAGCCTTCATGGAGGACTACGAAAAGTGTCGTCATCTTGAAAGATGTGATCCTCCAAAGGTGGACGTTGGACACTTTTTTTACATCCCCCACCACGGAATCTTGAGGCCGTCGTCAGTTAGCACACCCTTGCGTGTCGTCTTCGATGCTAGTGCCAAAGATGGCCGAGGCACCTCGCTGAACGACACTCTGCTGCCGGGACAGAAGCTACAGAATAGCATTTTTCATCTGCTCATTCGTTTTCGTTGGCACAAGGTCGTTTTTACAGCGGATGTGAAGCAAATGTACCGGCAAATTTTAGTGACTCCTGAAGATGCAGAATATCAGCGTATCCTGTGGCGGCCCTCTGTCAATGAACCTATCAGGGACTACCGGTTGCTTACTGTCACGTATGGTGTGTCCTCAGCTCCCTACCAGGCTCTGCGCACGATTGCCCAGCTGGCAAAGGAATCTGCAGCCGAGCACCCCTCAGGATCAGCCGTTTTGGATCGGGACATTTATGTCGACGATGTCGTATCTGGTGCTTCGTCTATCGAACAAGCACGTAGTCTCCGCTCGGAGCTCTCAACAATACTATCGTCGGGTGGCTTCCATCTACGGAAGTGGACGTCGAACTGCCAGGATTTTTTCGATGACATCCCGTCCGTAGACTTGTATTCGGAGGATTTTCGAGAGTTCAACTCTATTGGTGATGTCTCTCTAAAGATTCTTGGTCTTTCGTGGTTGCCTCGGACAGACTTCTTTACTTTTAAAGTGGCAGTCGAGGATCGTCGGTGTACTAAGCGAACCATTCTCTCTGAGATTGCTCGAATCTTCGATCCATTGGGCCTTCTCTCGCCTATCACGTTCTTCGCAAAATACTTGATGCAGCTGCTCTGGGTTTCAGGTGTTGCGTGGGATGACAACGCACCAGAGCATATTGCGGCTGAATGGCAAGCATTCAAGCAGCAATTACCTTCGCTGAGCTCGGTGTTGGTCCCTCGTCGTATGATCCGAGAGTTTACTACGCTCGAGCTGCACGGGTTCTGCGATGCGTCAGAACGTGGGGTGTGTGCTGTGGTATATTGTAGGACCATAGGGAAGGATGGACCTTGGCATGTACAATTGGTGTGTGCTAAGTCAAAGGTGGCACCTCTTCGCAAGCTTTCGATACCGCGCTTAGAATTGTTAGCGGCGGTTCTGCTGGCCGACTTAGTGGCGACAGTCATAGATGCCTTAAGACCTTTCCATTTGATTGACCAAATTTTCGCGTGGTCCGACTCAAGCGTCGCCCTGACGTGGATCAAGTCTTGCCCTTCCAGGTGGAAGACCTTTGTGGCGAACCGCGTGAGCCACATTCAGGATACCATTCCCCCCGACTGCTGGCGACATGTGAGGACTGCCGACAATCCTGCCGACTGCGGGTCTCGAGGTCTCCTGCCAGATGACCTGATCAATCAGATGTGTTGGTGGGAAGGTCCATCTTGGCTTGGTCTAGACAGAGCTAATTGGCCAAGATCAGCGTTGTCAGTCGACGCGGATATCTTGCAGCAGGAGCACAGAGTGACCGTTCTTGCGACGTCAATACAAGAACCAACGATCGTGAAGTTGCTAGATAAGTTTTCGTCTTTAATGACTCTTCAACGAGTTCTAGCATATTGTTTCCGCTTCATGCACAACGTCAGAAATCGACATACGCCTAGTAGGTTGCGCACCGGTCCCTTGACCCCTCTCGAAATAAAACAAGCGCTCATGTTCCTCGTTCGCTTCGTTCAAGAGCGCCACTTTTCTCAAGAGATTGAGAAAATTAAAAACAGCCTGTCGAACACTATTCCCAAAGCATTGAGAAAATTGGCTCCATTCGTCGATGACGCGGGTCATTTGAGGGTGGGCGGACGCCTATCACGAGCTTCTCTCGAGTTCGATGTGAAGCATCCCCTGCTTTTGCCTCGTGATGATCGTCTCACCTTTCTTCTAATTGAGGAATATCATCGTCGGTTCATGCATCCCGGCGTGCAAACACTGCATAACTTGCTGTCACAACACTTCTGGATATTGTCTCCCAAGCGGGCTATCCATTCAGTTACGTCCAAATGCGTGAAATGTTTTCGTGCTCGGCCCCTGGGTGCTCCTGCGCCGCTTATGGGTGATCTGCCATCGTATCGGATAAGCCAATTAAAATCATTTTCGAGTACTGCCGTCGATTTCGGCGGTCCTTTCGACATATCTCTCGGGCGCGGCAGAGGTAACAAAACCTATAAAGGGTATATCTGTGTCTTTGTTTGTACCTCGACCAAAGCCATCCATACCGAGCTTGTGACAGAATTGTCTTCGGAAGCGTTCTTAGCCGCCCTCCGTCGCTTCGTGGCACGTCGTGGTCGCTGTAGCCGCCTAGTCTCGGACCAAGGAAAAAACTTTGTGGGTGCTAGCAACATTTTACAGCGTCTTCTAAAGGACGCTTCTGAGCAGCACAATCAAATAAAATTTGAATTTAACCCCCCCGGCAGTCCACATTTCTCCGGTCTGGCTGAGGCTGGGATCAAGGCTGTGAAGACTCATCTATCACGGGTCATTGGATCCCAACGGTTAACATATGAAGAGTTCTCCACAGTCCTGACGCAAGTCGAAGCCCTTCTTAACTCAAGGCCACTAACCCCTCTCAGCGCTGATCCTAACGATTTGTCCGTCTTGACTCCCGGTCATTTCCTGACCATGGAGCCTTTGTCGGTTGTGCCAGATGAAAACTTGGCCGACAGTAAGGTCAGCGTTGTCCAGCGTTGGAGACTCCTGCAGAAAATGCATCAGGACTTTTGGACCAAGTGGTCCAAGGAGTACATGCACAACCTCCAGCAGCGCATGAAGTGGCATGATAAGCAACCTAACGTGACGAAAGGTGCGCTCGTGCTTATCCTCAACGAGCAGACAGGTCCCATGAAGTGGCCTCTAGGTCGCATTGTTGACACACACCCTGGGTCTGATGGAGTGTGTCGCGTTGTTACAGTGCGTACTGCCACTGGAGTGTACAAACGGCCTGTGGTCAAGTTATGCCCCCTGCCCGTATAACTGCTCTCCTTTATCGTAATTGTGCCGTCCTTCTTAATGTTTTTTTTTTTTTTAGTTTTTTATCTTAGGTAAAATACTAGTGTATTTTGGTGGGCGGAATGTTCATTTTCGTCGCACGTAATTTCAGGCAAATTTTAATATTGATGTAGCAACACTATACTTTTGTAGATTTTGCTACTAATGGTACTGGTCACACTATTCTCCCCACCTCTTACCGTTAATCGGTCTGTTAGTTTGAAAATCTCGAACTGTTAACAACCTTTTTTATCGCTCTCGTATTAGTTAATTTAAGGTCACCACTAGTTTCTTCTACCCATAAAAATAGCTTCAGTTCAGTGGCATAGTGTGTTTCGAGGCTGCCGAGGACATCTGGACGTATATCCGAGGCTAAGTAGCTGACGCTCGAGGTAAGAGTTGCTGGTAAGCTTGGTCAGGTGAGCTGGAGACTCCAACCAAAGGTGTCGTGCTGCCTACGCCGAAGATTCTGTAGGCCACAGCTCCAATAGCCCAGGTTAGACCGACAAACCACTATTCATCTCTTAACTATAAGATTTAGTTTTTTTTTATTACCGCCAATATTCCTGTTTATCTCTCACCCTCACACAATACCCGTTATCGGCCACAGTCCACTCTCTCGTTATCGTTCAGAACCCCTCAAACCAATTCACTCCGGACTCGCTGGTTTCAAGTGATCTTAATGGTTCTTCAAATCTTTTGATTCTGTTAACTCCGGATTTGATTGAAATATACGAAAGTCCATCAGTCCAAAGGCGCAAACCGTTCATTCATTCGGCTCCGTACCGAGTCGCAGTTAATAATTCCTCGGGTTCAATAAGATTTGAAAAGAGTCGATAAGGAATCGGCACCGATTACGTATTCGAATCATTTAAATCTTCAAGTCTGGATTTACCCATATCTACGGGGTCGCCTCGCCGTCGCGTCGCAGCAACACGTATGCGCGTGTGAAGTTACGCTATGCTCGCAATTATTTCGCCCGACCAAAAATGTCGAGGTACGGCCGATATTGTTGTGTACGGATACGGATGTTTTAAAAATCATGACTCAAATCCAGACCTGACATTTTTGTCCTCAAAGGTGACTGGTACTCACCTTTGAGGACAAAAATGAATATAGTTAAGATAAGAACATTCTCACATAAGTAAGTTTTATAGGTAAATATACTTCAAAATTTTGTTTAATTTTGGTCAGGTAATCATAATTATATCATCTACCTATTTATTATACACACGAATAACAATAGACGTGGAGTTAAAAGGTACATTGCAGGATTCAATACAAAACCCTTGTGTTGTAGCTTGTTAATTTTGTCATTTTTAAACGATATTTATGGTTGTCTGTCTACAAGCTTAAGTAAGTACTAAGCTACGTAGTGTAAGCGACTACCTAAGCGTATAAGTACCTACTTGCAGTTATACGAATCACAAGGCCATGCGTATCTAAGTATGTGAACTGTGCAGATACTCGAGACAGATTGTATCGTATGTACGGATTTCTGTTTGTCCTCCTCGACAGGTCGCATTTCTCAACAGATTCTTGTGAAATTTTGTTTGCAAGTTAGATATTATACAGAAAACGAACGAAGTTCGAATATCTCCCTCTCTAGCGCATGAATTAGCAAGTGCCACAGAGAGGGAGATATTCGAACTTTCTTAGTTTTCGATTCGCGGTAGCCCCTCAGTTTCCGCAGTTTAAGGCAAAGGCCATTCCAGTGCAAATGACCTCCTCTAACACGCGTGACTTTGCTATTAAACATCCCGCTCTCTACGGAATCTCTGCGCGTAATTTCGTAAATATTTAGTACATTTTTATTGATCGTTGGAACACTGAATCACTTATGAAAAATTTATCCGGTTATTTCCTTAGAACAATAAAAAACCTATCGTTTTTGTAAAAAAAAACATTTCACTGTTGTGATAATTAAGAGATCTGCAGCATTAAAGTTTACTTTTACTACGTTATTTAGGATTTTTTGAAAGAGTTACCAAGACATTTTTCAATATTTTGTTCGGTTATTGTTATTTCTTATCTTTGTTTCTTTTTCAGTCTACTGTAATTTTTGTGTAGTGTAATTCTACATTATTCCTTCACACTGGAAGCTTAAACTTCAGTATTTTCGTCAGATCTGTGTATGGGCCTTGCCTTAATAGCTTTTAATGTGAGATGCACTTATCAGGCGGATGCACTTATCAGGCGGATGCACTTCCGATGCCGGTGCAATGTAAAACAGTTAAAAACGTTTATCTATTTAGGCTATTTTCTGTCTGAATCGGCATGTATGTTGACATTTTCCTTTCGTTAGATGCTACCTATCTAGTACAAGACTATTACGGCCTAGTATCATAAATTACACATGTATTTTTTGGATTTTAATTAAGAAAGATGGTGTTCATTTTCGTCGCACGTAATTTCAGGCAAATTTTAATATTGATGTAGCAACACTATACTTTTGTAGATTTTGCTACTAATGGTACTGGTAACACTATTCTCCCCACCTCTTACGGTTAATCGGCCTGTTAGTTTGAAAATCTCGAACTGTTAACAACCTTTTTTTATCGCTCTCGCATTAGTTAATTTAAGGTCACCACTAGTTTGTTCTACCCATAAAAATAGCTTCAGTTCAGTGGCATAGTGTGTTTCGAGGCTGCCGAGGACATCTGGACGTATATCCGAGGCTAAGTAGCTGACGCTCGAGGTAAGAGTTGCTGGTAAGCTTGGTCAGGTGAGCTGGAGACTCCAACCAAAGGTGTCGTGCTGCCTACGCCGAAGATTCTGTAGGCCACAGCTCCAATAGCCCAGGTTAGACCGACAAACCACTATTCATCTCTTAACTATAAGATTTAGTTTTTTTTTATTACCACCAATATTCTTGTTTATCTCTCACCCTCACACAATACCCGTTCTCGGCCACAGTCCACTCTCTCGTTATCGATCATTTTTTGTCCTTCGATCCGAATATTTTGATAAGTGACCTTTGGTTTGTCGTTTAGTCACTTATTGGAAGTTCGTTTCTTTGTTGTCGTTTAAACTTATAAAATAATTGAGGGTAACTCTTGTAAAATTATTGAGGGTAAACAAAAATATTGGCTGCGTCTAGTGGTCGCCTTAAATTATTTCGTTCATTCATTTAACGTTACTGGCAACATTGAAGTTGCGTCAGCTGTCACTTGTTGACGTTAGCTGTCACTTGTTGACACAATAAAATAATACTAGTGACAGATTATTTGTTGACTACCGGCGTTCTTTAGTTTGTGATTGTGATTTTAGTCTGGTAGTTTGTCGTTTATTTATCGAAATTTTATTAAAATGGGCCTAGGTGACGAATCGAATGCACAGTTGGAGTGCGCGGACCCTTTGTTAATCGCACGGGACTACGCGATTATGCGCCTAGAGAATATTTTTATGTTATCGGATAGTGCTTTAGTCTTCGTGGACGATACAGAAATTTCTGCAATTGCACAAAGCTTTCACGAAGCGCAGGTTAAAATTATCGCTGGTGCTCCTCGATCTGACCACAGAGAGATCTTTAGCCACACGTCAATGTTTGACTCGAAGCTGCGTGAAGTGAAATCTCGCATGAATTCTGTTACCAAACCAAAGGTAAGTGCTGTGCAACAATTACAACCGGCGTTACCTAAATTGCCTAAAATTAATATACCTGTATTTGATTCAAAAATTGAAAATTGGATAACCTTTATACAGCTTTTTAATTCATTGGTACATAAGCGTACAGACTTAGCGCCAGTAGAGAAATTGCATTATTTGCTTTCGAGTGTCCAAGGTGAGGCATATAATGTAATTAAGAACTATCCAGTGACCAATGAGAACTACAAGGTTGCATATGAAGCGCTATACAAGCAGTACAATAAAACAAGACTTATCGCTACCACTTACTATGAGAAACTTGTTTGTTGTGAGTCGGTCAAATCTTCTCGGGCAAGTGATCTTGAACGGGTTAATAGAACCTTTAAGGAGAATCTTGCCATATTAAAAAGTTTTAATTTACCTGACAAGAATTTTATGTTATTTCAATTGCTGTGGTCTAAATTAGATAGGAACACTAAGGAGCAGTTTGAACTGGAACATAATTCGGATGATGTTCCAGATTTCAATCAGTTGCAAACTTTTATTGAAAAACGCTATCGGGCCTTAGATGCAGCTGGTTTTAGTGTGTCGAGTGTCGGGACTTCTCAGCCAAGCACTAGTAAGGTTACCAACAAGCCTAAGGCAGCCTTTGTAGTGTCTATCCCACCATGTGTATTATGCAGAGAAGCACATGCTCTTGCGTCTTGTCCGACTTTTCTGAAATTTAACCCGAGCACCCGTTTCAGATGTGTGAAGGAAAATAAGTTGTGCATTTTGTGTCTGTCGGGGTCACATTCAGTGAAGTCTTGCAAGTCTAAGCAGCGGTGTGAGCAGTGCAAGTTTTCACACAATACATTGCTGCATTTTAATAATTTAAATGTTCCTGCAGCTCCAGTAGCAGACAAAGTGAAACTTAAAATTTCGGAAGACATCTCAAGTCCTTCGGCTATGGTAGCAAGTAACATTGTTTCCTCAACATTGTTTTCAACAGCTAGGGTTCTAGTCAGGGATGTCCGGAATAATCTTGTTCCAGTAAGGGTTTTGTTGGACTGTGCGGCTGGGTGCAGCTTTGTGACAGAACGGTGTGCTAAGAAACTTGGTCTTAGCGTCAAGCAGGGGAGGCATGCAGTTAATGGGATAGGCCTGGCAGTCGCTGAACCAGCTGGCACCGTATCATGTGTCGTTTCACCGAGTAGTGGTGAATCGAAGAACACCTTTTCGTTTGAGGCTTACATTCTGCCTACAATATGTTCGGATATGCCAGCCGAACCCATTGATATTTCGTCGTGGCAACATATCAAGGACCTGGATTTAGCTGACCCGTGTCTGCATATTCCAGGACCTGTCGACATGCTTGTGAGTGTCGATGTTTTCGCGTCTTCTTTGCGTCCAGGGTTGATCCATGGTCACCCCGGCCAACCAACTGCCGTCAACACTATTTTCGGTTGGATTCTGATGGGTGGTTGCGCCACGGACACTTGTCGCTCTCGTTTTCGTCGTAACAGCTGCCATGTAGTTGCGAATTCTTTTTCGTTGGATGACTCAATTAAGAGATTCTGGGAACTGGAAAATGTCAGTGCTCCGAATACCGTCATATTGTCGAAGGAGGATCAATTGTGCGAAAAATATTTTGTCGCTAACTTTCGTCGCACAGAGGAAGGTAGATATATCGTGCCTCTACCCTTCGCTGATCCTTCCGATAAACCTACTTTTTCGGGCTCTAGAGCCATCGCTCTTAAGAGGTTTTCCTCCTTAGAGAGAAAATTACAGAGTAATTCTGACTTTTCGAAAAACTACATAGCCTTCATGGAGGACTACGAAAAGTGTCGTCATCTTGAAAGATGTGATCCTCCAAAGGTTGACGCTGGACACTTTTTTTACATCCCCCACCACGGAATCTTGAGGCCGTCGTCAGTTAGCACACCCTTGCGGGTCGTCTTCGATGCTAGTGCCAAAGATGGCCGAGGCACCTCGCTGAACGACACTCTGCTGCCGGGACAGAAGCTACAGAATAGCATTTTCCATCTGCTCATTCGTTTTCGTTGGCACAAGGTCGTTTTTACAGCAGATGTGAAGCAAATGTACCGGCAAATTTTAGTGACTCCTGAAGATGCAGAATATCAGCGTATCCTGTGGCGGCCCTCTGTCAATGAACCTATCAGGGACTACCGGCTGCTTACTGTCACGTATGGTGTGTCCTCAGCTCCCTACCAGGCTCTGCGCACGATTGCCCAGCTGGCAAAGGAATCTGCAGCCGAGCACCCCTCAGGATCAGCCGTTTTGGATCGTGACATTTATGTCGACGATGTCGTATCTGGTGCTTCGTCTGTCGAACAAGCACGTAGTCTCCGCTCGGAGCTCTCAACAATACTATCGTCGGGTGGCTTCCATCTACGGAAGTGGACGTCGAACTGCCAGGATTTTTTCGATGACATCCCGTCCGTAGACCTGTATTCGGAGGATTTTCGAGAGTTCAACTCTATTGGTGATGTCTCTCTAAAGATTCTTGGTCTTTCGTGGTTGCCTCGGACAGACTTCTTTACTTTTAAAGTGGCAGTCGAGGATCGTCGGTGTACTAAGCGAACCATTCTCTCTGAGATTGCTCGAATCTTCGATCCGTTGGGCCTTCTCTCGCCTATCACGTTCTTCGCAAAATACTTGATGCAGCTGCTCTGGGTTTCAGGTGTTGCGTGGGATGACAACGCACCAGAGCATATTGCGGCTGAATGGCAAGCATTCAAGCAGCAATTACCTTCGCTGAGCTCGGTGTTGGTCCCTCGTCGTATGATCCGAGAGTTTACTACGCTCGAGCTGCACGGGTTCTGCGATGCGTCAGAACGTGGGGTGTGTGCTGTGGTATATTGTAGGACCATAGGGAAGGATGGACCTTGGCATGTACAATTGGTGTGTGCTAAGTCAAAGGTGGCACCTCTTCGCAAGCTTTCGATACCGCGCTTAGAATTGTTAGCGGCGGTTTTGCTGGCCGACTTAGTGGCGACAGTCATAGATGCCTTAAGACCTTTCCATTTGATTGACCAAATTTTCGCGTGGTCCGATTCAAGCGTCGCCCTGACGTGGATCAAGTCTTGCCCTTCCAGGTGGAAGACCTTTGTGGCGAACCGCGTGAGCCACATTCAGGATACCATTCCCCCCGACTGCTGGCGACATGTGAGGACTGCCGACAATCCTGCCGACTGCGGGTCTCGAGGTCTCCTGCCAGATGACCTGATCAATCAGATGTGTTGGTGGGAAGGTCCATCTTGGCTTGGTCTAGACAGAACTAACTGGCCAAGATCAGCGTTGTCAGTTGACGCGGATATCTTGCAGCAGGAGCACAGAGTGACCGTTCTTGCGACGTCAATCCAAGAACCAACGATCGTGAAGTTGCTAGATAAGTTTTCGTCTTTAATGACTCTTCAACGAGTTCTAGCATATTGTTTCCGCTTTATGCACAACGTCAGAAATCGACATACGCCTAGTAGGTTGCGCACCGGTCCCTTGACCCCTCTCGAAATAAAACAAGCGCTCATGTTCCTCGTTCGCTTCGTTCAAGAGCGCCACTTTTCTCAAGAGATTGAGAAAATTAAAAACAGCCTGTCGAACACTATTCCCAAAGCATTGAGAAAATTGGCTCCATTCGTCGATGACGCGGGTCATTTGAGGGTGGGCGGACGCCTATCACGAGCTTCTCTCGAGTTCGATGTGAAGCATCCCCTGCTTTTGCCTCGTGATGATCGTCTCACCTTTCTTCTAATTGAGGAATATCATCGTCGGTTCATGCATCCCGGCGTGCAAACACTGCATAACTTGCTGTCACAACACTTTTGGATATTGTCTCCCAAGCGGGCTATCCATTCAGTTACGTCCAAATGCGTGAAATGTTTTCGTGCTCGGCCACTGGGTGCTCCTGCGCCGCTTATGGGTGATCTGCCATCGTATCGGATAAGCCAATTAAAATCATTTTCGAGTACTGTCGTCGACTTCGGCGGTCCTTTCGACATATCTCTCGGGCGCGGCCGAGGTAACAAAACCTACAAAGGGTATATCTGTGTCTTTGTTTGTACCTCGACCAAAGCCATCCATACCGAGCTTGTGACAGAATTGTCTTCGGAAGCGTTCTTAGCCGCCCTCCGTCGCTTCGTGGCACGTCGTGGTCGCTGTAGCCGCCTAGTCTCGGACCAAGGCAAAAACTTTGTGGGTGCTAGCAACATTTTACAGCGTCTTCTAAAGGACGCTTCTGAACAGCACAATCAAATAAAATTTGAATTTAACCCCCCCGGCAGTCCACATTTCTCCGGTCTGGCTGAGGCTGGGATCAAGGCTGTGAAGACTCATCTATCACGAGTCATTGGATCCCAACGGTTAACATATGAAGAGTTCTCCACAGTCCTGACGCAAGTCGAAGCCCTTCTTAACTCAAGACCACTAACCCCTCTCAGCGCTGATCCTAACGATTTGTCCGTCTTGACTCCCGGTCATTTCCTGACCATGGAGCCTTTGTCGGTTGTGCCAGATGAAAACTTGGCCGACAGTAAGGTCAGTGTTGTCCAGCGTTGGAGACTCCTGCAGAAAATGCATCAGGACTTTTGGACCAAGTGGTCCAAGGAGTACATGCACAACCTCCAGCAGCGCATGAAGTGGCATGATAAGCAACCTAACGTGACGAAAGGTGCGCTCGTGCTTATCCTCAACGAGCAGACAGGTCCCATGAAGTGGCCTCTAGGTCGCATTGTTGACACACACCCTGGGTCTGATGGAGTGTGTCGCGTTGTTACAGTGCGTACCGCCACTGGAGTGTACAAACGGCCTGTGGTCAAGTTATGCCCCCTGCCCGTATAATTGCTCTCCTTTATCGTAATTGTGCCGTCCTTAATGTTTTTTTTTGTTTTTTTATCTTAGGTAAAATACTAGTGTATTTTGGTGGGCGGAATGTTCATTTTCGTCGCACGTAATTTCAGGCAAATTTTAATATTGATGTAGCAACACTATACTTTTGTAGATTTTGCTACTAATGGTACTGGTAACACTATTCTCCCCACCTCTTACGGTTAATCGGCCTGTTAGTTTGAAAATCTCGAACTGTTAACAACCTTTTTTTATCGCTCTCGCATTAGTTAATTTAAGGTCACCACTAGTTTGTTCTACCCATAAAAATAGCTTCAGTTCAGTGGCATAGTGTGTTTCGAGGCTGCCGAGGACATCTGGACGTATATCCGAGGCTAAGTAGCTGACGCTCGAGGTAAGAGTTGCTGGTAAGCTTGGTCAGGTGAGCTGGAGACTCCAACCAAAGGTGTCGTGCTGCCTACGCCGAAGATTCTGTAGGCCACAGCTCCAATAGCCCAGGTTAGACCGACAAACCACTATTCATCTCTTAACTATAAGATTTAGTTTTTTTTTATTACCACCAATATTCTTGTTTATCTCTCACCCTCACACAATACCCGTTCTCGGCCACAGTCCACTCTCTCGTTATCGATCAGATGGTTTTGAGAAATTTCAAACTAAAACTGATTTATTTTCAGCGCACAGTAATATAAAATGGCTTTGTTACTATCTTATAACTTTACTATTAGCATCGAATCCTTTAATCAGTTTATGATCATACTTTTGGCATAATTTGAGTGTAATGTGTATGTAAGATGCCTAAATTGAAGAATAAATGATTTCATTTCATTTCAGGTAGGTATTGATCTGATCAGAAAATTTGAAAATAGGAGATTATTAAGATTTTACTTTCCAGTGCCTTATGTAGTTGGCTACATTAAGGTTACAAAAGCTGCATAATTAATGACACTTGTCCACAAAAAAAACGCTACGGGCCTACGGACTGAACGCCATCGCCATAAAAAAGTTAAAACCGCTCAGGGCTTGGAAGCAAAAAACAAAAGTGTGACCTTTTTTTTTGTTATATTTTGCACAATTGCTGACCATCTGTGAAATTCAGCACTCAGAACAGAGTGAAAGAAAGGGATAGTTATATTTTCTACTCTAAAAAAAATAATCAGTGTATCCCTTGCATTTACATTAAAATGTCGAAAGGCCCTCAACATGTTGGCTATGTGGTACTCGCTTGGTACTTCGGTGCCTCGGTACTTGGCTCCACGCACGCATCCCAAGGTCCAGGATACCATTATCCCGTGAACGGGAAATACATATAGGTAATAATAATAATACAGTCTTTATTTTCCGTAAAATATGCTACAATTTGGTGTTGGTTATTACAAATTCCTGTACTATTACTTATTTTGCTATATATTAGCATCTAAAATGTGACTGGATATATACTTAGTATTACATTTCAAATAATTCTTCTAATTTATAAAAAATCTACCTTTGCGCCAATGACGTTATATTAAAAAAATATATATTTTTCTTTTTATAACTACCTACTTTGCACTCTAGTGCAATTGAGAGTGTAGTTCGACTGCATTTTTATTTTTATTATATTGAAATTGATACTTACATATAATATCCTAAATCTAAAATAATAATAATCATAATATATAAGGGTGAACTGAACTCTAAAATGATGGTTATCAAAACAACAAGTCAAATAAGTTTTATTGTGGAATAAACATTAACCATCCTTACCCTTCATTGACCATGCTTAGTTTGGGAGCATGTTGATTTATGTAGTTTATCCACAGTATTTGTATGTTGTATGCAGGCAACCTGTTTACCCTGCTTGAGTTGGAATGGCGGTCAGGGCATACATTTCAGTGACAAGCATGAATATCGGTTTCTAAATCTTGGATGTTTGCTGTGTATATTCATATCTATTAAATATATTGTTCTCTGTCTGTAACACAAGCCTTATTGAGTTTACTATGGGGCAAGTTCAATTTAAGTAAGATTGTATTCCTAATACTTATTAATTTATTTATTATGAGAAGAAACTTAATATTACTGGTGTCCAGTCCACTATATCATCAAGTTTTAATACATTAGCAGTGAATGCGCCTGTGAACCTTTTTGCGTTTATAGCCTGACAGTGATGAATATAATATGTATATGTGTAATGAGAGCAAACATCCAAGTTTAGTCCAAAGCTTTGGAGGCCTTTTAATGCATTCGATTTGGTAATAACTTATTAACCTCTCAGCCAGAAAAAAATTGAATTGTTATAACGTGGCCGGAGATCTCCAGGATCGGTAGATGACGACTTAATCTTAGTATCTGTATGAATTACTTAAATATCTTGTGTGAATTTCATCTTAAATCCATTATTGCACTTACTGTTAGGACTAATATTACAATACATTTCTATAGGATTCACCTAAAAGTAACTAATTTATTGTAGAAAGTTATTTTATTGAATCTGGTGATCTTAATTTAATTTTGTTTTTTTATATTTATTTATATGTTGTAGGTGTTAAGTACCTATTTAAGACACTACATTAATTACTAAGTAAACATACCTAAAATTGTTTGAATGCACTGCTGTACTCTAAAGTAGTCAATAGTAAATTTCAATAGTAAATTATGTCGAAAACCTAAATATAAATACAGATTATCAGCAAATGTATTATGATATAAGTATATATCAATTTAGATAACACAAATAATTATAGGTACCTACTTAAAAAGTGGAAGAATAAGATTAAACGTATGGATGTTTACCTTCACTTATTGCGATGTCCGTTCACTGCTAATTCGCCGACTTACAGTCCTATTCTGGGAGTTGTGGCTTCCAAGTCGGGGTTCGGGAGACGTGGCCCTTCTATTATTGGTCACTCCATACCGGTATTATGTCCTTTTCACTTTTCACTCGCAAATTCTCAAAAAAAATCCCTAGCCGGCTATCACAGTCCCAGCCGACAGCCAACTGCGGTGTTGTCAGCGATAAAATAATTATAGAACTTTGGTACGCGTTCACAATTATTTTATTCATGACAAATGAAATCAACAGGTCTTTTAATAAGTGTTATTATTACATTAATATCCTATTTTGTCGTCGTGTCGTGTAGTCAATTTCTGTATAAAAAGCTTATTTCAATATCATTAAAATAAAAAGTGGAGCAAAATGCTATAGCTGCTTTGTTGTATATGACCGTGAGATAAATCCTCATGAAGTATTTCACATGGCAGGTAATTAACGGGTGTAAATATAATATTTACCATTACCCAGAGAGAATACTCTGAGGTCTTAGAATAATGTACTTAAAGGAAGAATAATATCTTAATAAGTGTTTAAGTGAACGCAACTGTAATGAACGAAAACCCCGCGTGGCCTTTCCATGCGTAATGTTGCTATGTACGAAAATTAAAGCATTTTTAGCGTGTCTGCAACTGCATCAAACTCTATGACATCGGTTACACGCTCATTCTGGCGTCAGTTCAGTCCATCATTCTCTAGATTCTTGACTGATGCCAGAATGATGTGCCAAAAACACGGTTACACGGTCAGTCCAGACTGACAGCGGACTGATAAAAAGTACGTCAGCTGTCACTGTCAGTTACCATTTGGACAAAGCACAAAGTACTTTTTTGTATATTTCGCTGAAGCACCGCTGAAGTTATTAATTATTATAGACATTAGTGAACTGTGAAATTGAAATGGATGTTATAAGAAGAAAAAAGGCCTGCGCCATGATAATTGTCGCATTAATGTTAAAAAAACGCATACAGAGAAAACGGTGGATGAGAAGCTGGTTACAAAAGCGAGATCATTTTACACATCTAAATTTAATTAATGAAATAAGACTACAAAGGGAAGAAGAAGACTTTCAAAATTACTATCGGATGAAAGAAGCCTGCTACGATCGGTTATTGGAAATGGTCAAACCATATTTGACAAGACAAGACACCTGTATGAGGAAAGCAATAACTGCCGAAGAAAAATTAGCTGTCTCTCTGAGATACCTTGCTACAGGAAGAAATATTAGCGATCTGAAGTACTCTGCAATAATGTCTCCTGCTGCCATCAGTCAATCTATTATTGAAACATGCGAAGTATTAATTTATGTACTACAATCTTATATAAAGGTAAGAAAAACGAATGTTTTTTTTATATGTAGTAAGGTTAGTTTATTCAATTCAGTAACAAAGAAAAAACACCGGTGACCACTTTGAGTGGTTACTAACTGAGCACTCCCTTGCTTTGGAAGTAGATATGAGCGCCGCGCCGCCGCGCAGACAGAGATCGGCGCGCCGGCCGCCCTGTATCGGCGGCGGCGGCGTGGGGATTTTCGCCGGCGGCGCGGCGCTCATATCTATTTGGAAGGCATGTTAAGCCGTGGATCCCGGCTGCTGTCTATGGCAGCAGTCGTTAAGCCAAGTTGGAGGCTTTCGGGCAGAATGAGAACTTCTAACAGTCAAGTTGCCCACTGACTTGACAAAACCTAATCCCAATAAGGTCTAGTTTCCCCTCGGGGTCGGAAGGTCAGTAGGGCTAGCACATGATGAAAACGTCAAGTTTGTCGGCTTTTGTCGAGCTATCCGTCACTTTCTAACAGCACCTATCAAAAAGAGACGCGTAGGTCGAGATAAGCCGACATACTCTCGAGGCAAGTACTAGCCATACAGATGGTGGTCGCTTTCATAAAAACTAGTGTTGTTATTGATCCTAACGCACCCCAGAGTGCAAAGGGCCTTCGGCAAATTACGCCACGCCTTCTTGTCTTCAGCCACGCTTCTCGCTTCTTAAAAACTAGTGCCTACGCCAAATCTTGGGATTAGGTAGCGGACTCTAGGCAACTGTACTGGGATAACGTTAGGAGGATGATGATGAACAAAGAAAAAACAAATATTTTGTTGATTTATTTTTATTGATACGGCAAATTAAGGCTTCAATTAGGGAGGGAGGGAGGGAGTATCTTTGGGCTTTGAAGATAGTATAATATATTTCCGTGGTGTGTTAACTGGGGAAGGAGTAGCATGCCTGTAGTTAGGAGATAATGTGGTAGGAATAAGTTGCTTGTATTTAGGAGATGGTAAGGGAGGAATAATTTGCGTGCTATTAGGAGATTGTGCTGGAGGAGTTGTGACTTGGGTATAGATGTAGTTGGAAGAAAGTGTGTTTGGGTGGAGAGAGGATTCGGGTGAAGATGCCATTTGAGTGTGCATAAAATAGGGAGATTTGCTATCTTTAGGCTTTGTGTATTTTCTTGGGGCAGTAGTAGTTTGCATGTAGTTAGGAGATGGAGTGGAAGGAGTAGGTTGCGTGTAGTTCGAAGATATTTCAGGAGTATGATGCGGGTGGTTAAGATGAATTGATAGTAGTAGTTTGAGTGCAGTTGGGAGATGAAGCGGGAGGAGTAGGTTGCATGCTATTAGAAGATTGTGCGGGAGGAGTTCTGACTGGGCTATAGATGTAGTTGGGAGAAGGTGTGTTTGAGTAGAGAGAGGATTCGGGTGAAGATGAGATTTGAGTCTGCATAGAATAGGGAGATTTTACAGTTGAGGAGGATGAGGTGACATTTATTTGGACAGAGTGCCTGTTTAAATTCCCCAATTCCGCTTCGAAAAGTACATCATTAATTGCCTTTTTGGCATATAATCTTTGAGTAGGGTTCAGGCGTTGTAATGTTTCGGCCCATTCGAAAGCAATTCCCTGACCACCACTAACTGGTGGATTAATTGGCTCTGCTAAATAACTACATGCTCGTTCCAACAATTCGTTTTGTTTTTTAATAACACTTTTCTTTGAATTAAGCGCAGACAGTCTTTCGGATGGTGGTGGCGCTGATACCATAGAAGAAATAGTTGTAGTCCTTTCTTCATCTGTATGTGGTAGATAATGAATAGCTTCATTCTCACCACTATCAGTAACCTGAAAAAATAAATGTATTTACAATCACTGCTCATTGGGCATATTTTATTTGAGGAACCTCAACACAAAATAAGAATGTATAATTTAGATTGTTTCTTTTCATTTCAGAAGCCGTCAAAAGAAGAATGGGAACGTATTGCAGCTGAGTTTGGTGACAAATATCAGTTTTTTAATTGTTTGGGCGGTTTAGACGGCAAACATGTAAAAATACAGAAACCTGAAAAATCTGGTTCATTATATTTTAACTATAAAGGTCACTTTAGCATCGTACTAATGGCACTGGCCAATGCAAATAAGGAATTTATAATGATTGACGTTGGTGCGAATGGCCGTGTATCCGATGGTGGTGTTCTATTTTACTCAAAATTTTGGGAGCTTTATAGCAAAGGTGAATTGAATATACCAGAACCATCGCCATTGCCAAATACAACAGAAAGTTTTCCCTTTGTTTTTATATCTGATGAGGCCTTTGCACTGGGGATAAATTTGATGAAGCCATATCCGCAAAGTGCATGTAATAATCAAAGTGCAAATAACAATGAGCGAAAAGTATTTAACTACCGACTATCACGAGCTAGGTCAGTTATTGAAGGTGCTTTTGGCATATTAACCAAAAAATTTGGTGTTTTTCAAAAGGCTATATGCTTCGAGCCACGAAAAGCCGCAGTTGTAGTAACAGCTTGCTGTTACTTACATAACTATTTGATGAAAACCACACCCCGTTGCTACTTGGCGTCAAATTGGAAAGTCACAGAAAGTGATGAAATTGGATTGCACGATTTGGCACCCACTTCTGCTCGCAATTCAAATAACGACGCCAAATTGATAAGAGAAAAATTCCGCCATTACTTTAGCCATGAGGGTAAATTGGAAATACAAAAAAATGTAATTTAATAGTAAATCAACTAAATAAAAATAATGTACATTTACTTTGAGTAGTTTTATTTCTCTGGATGGACTGGTGGGAGTCAAATCGGGATCGGGACTCGTGGAAGAAGAAGAGGGAGGCCTTTGCCCAGCAGTGGGACATTCTAAGCTCTTATAAATAATCAATATCTGGGCGTCCGAGCTTTTCTCGGCATTTTCCCGGACATGAGACCTAGCTAGATCGATTCTTCGTCCCCGAAAGCCCCCACATACCAAATTTCGTCAAAATTGTTAGAGCTGTTTCAGAGATCCCTGAAATAAATAAATTTATATACATACATATATACAAGAATTGCTCGTTTAAAGATATAAGATATCTGGGCGGCCGAGCTTTGCTCGGCGTTTTCCCGGACGTTAGACCTTGCTAGATCGATTGCTCGTCCCCGTAAACCCCCACATACCAAATTTAATCAAAATCGTTAGAGCCGTTTTCGAGATCCCCGTTATAAATAAATAATTCTATTTACATACATACATATATACAAGAATTGCTCGTTTAAAGATAGAAGGTCAAAAATTGCTCAATTAAAGATATGAGATAAAAATAAATAAAAATGTAATAGTTTTATTATTTCTTTAAAGTAGGTAACCATGCATAGTAATACCAGCCTGTTGACGCGAACGCCCAAGATGATCGCGAAAACACATAAGGGAACGTACCTACCCCATACTACCTACGTGACCCTTTCAGGGGAGGGAGGGGATCTTCAAAATACCACGCTTCGTCACAAGGGCCTCCATAGGCGGACTGCTTTGATTAAGTACTCAGTCAGCTTCAATACAAAATTGACATTCGCAATACACTGACCGCTTACGCTGTTCGTTTGCAGTCGCAGCTAAAAACGCAGTCGGCGTGCAACGGACTTGAGATGTTGGATGTTGAAGTTTTCTACAATTTCTTTATAAACTCTGATATAACGACATAGTAGGTACTACTACTAGTAGGTATGAGTAGTTCGCCAATAAATGAACTATTGCCACTCTTTCATTAAATAGATAAATTAATTAAGATTTATATTCACCTCCCCCATTCCGTCATCTCTCAATCCCGGAGGGCTCCGGGCACAATACATACTTAGGTAACAAAATAATGTTATTGTTTGTTTTTTTTTTCACCGGTAGAAAAGGAATACAACCACCAACTTAAGTCAAATACCTATTTATAGCACTTTTTGGGTTCAGTGCTATTGTGGAACTCTTAAGTACTTAATATGTATGTAACATATGAATAAATGAAAATAGTACATTACTTAACAAGTGCGGTAAAACAAAGAATGTCTCAGATCGCAGGTATTTGACGCCCGAGCCGAAGGCAAGGGCGATAAATATGCGATCTGAGGCTTTCTTTATTACCGCACGTGTTAAGTACAAAATTTTATGTCACCCACTGGCCAGGAAGTGGGATTTCCCGCGCGCGGAGCGTGCGGTAATTGCCACTTTATGGTCAGGTGTGGCATAAAATAACTTTATGTCACACCTGGCCATAAAGTGGCAATTACCGCGCGCATAAAATCCTACTTGCTAGCTTATATGGGAAGACACAAAAATGTATACTTACCACGGGCGGTAATAAAGAAAGCCTCAGATCACATATTTATCGCCCTTGCCTTCGGCTAATACCTGTGATCTAAGACATTCTTTGTTGGTAACACCCTTGGTAATTCTAATTAAGTTATACTGCAAGTAGGTAGGTATAATATTATATAGGCCTCAATGACACTTTTACCAGTCAAAATCATCTAGAGTTTCTGAAAAATAAACCGGCCAAGTGCGAGTTGGACTTCGCACATTTAGGGTTCCGAACCAACCTCAAAAATGTGATTTATCAATATATTATAATTTGGTGGTAAAATGTACGTAATAATAAACATTACCACACAATTTCAAGTACATAGGTCAAAGGGAAGTAGAAAAACTCTTCAGAACAAAATTTTGTGACAGACGACGGACGGACGGACGCATGAGTGACAACAATAGGGTTCCGCCTCTGGGTGGAGCCTTCGAGTACAGAACCCTAAAAAGACCACTGCTGAGAAGAAACGCCTAAACAAACTGGACAATTAGTCATTTTCTCCCAAAAGTATGCTATTACACTGATATTAGTTAACCTATTTAAGATAAGTAAATCTAAGTAGATACAGTAGGTACAGTTCCGTGCGCGTAGTCTGCGTTAATTGCCACGCTATGGTCGTGTCGTGTAAAATAAAATACCTAAAACAAAAGCCGCGAATGTTACAACTTACAAGATGCTACAGTATACGGAGTAAAACTACAGGTTCTTGAGGTTCTAAACTAATTAGATTAGGTATGTCGAGTAGGTTATCTATCTATAGAAATGTTCACTTTTGGTTTACTTTAATAAAATTCTGTTTCTAGTAGCCTTGGCTTTTTATTGTCTCGCAGTAGGTAAGAATAGTACAGTAAGTATACTCCTTGGGGATAAAGCTGTTTTTGTCTTGGGCGTGCTTAAATCCATCACTGTACTAATACCGTCGCTACTCTCAGGAATTAAATCCGAAGTCCTTCGTTACGTTCAGGATTCAATATCGCGCCCATGACATAAATCAATGCTTTACCCCCTCGATGTAAAATAACTACAAACTATTTTTGTTTTTGGTTTTAGTTAAGTATACTAACTTCAACACATTTTCCATACCTAGTTGATTCAAATGTGCAGAAGTCAGATACTAGAGACATGTAAGTTCTGTACGAGCAATTTCTACAAAACTTTCGATTGATAAGAGCGCGCCCAGAGGTCAATCCTTAAAGTAATGCTGAAAAAGCCAATTCGTTTTTCGACAGAGCAGCTTTTCAAAGAGGCAAATATTTTAAGTGTCAGAAGGCTTTTCCTAGTCAAGGTAGTCTACATAGCAGTGGCGGCGCGTCCAGACAACTCGATTCTCACCGGCTTGCCTATTTTTCAGCCAGTGCAGTTCTTCTACTACGGCTCATGAAGAATAAGAAAGGCAAAGGATTTCCGGCTTCCCTAAGAATAATTTTGACGCGCCGCCACTGCCACATAGCTCACCGGGGTGCTTCGTCTGCTCCAGACGTGGTTGAGCCTGGTCGGCTGCGAGAACGTAGTTTCAGACTGCCACTACCCCCTACTAAAACTAATTGTTATAGACGTTTCAATGCTTACATGAAACCTTTTGTGTATAAAAAATTCTGTAGAATACTAGACTTAAGAAATATGTTATTACGAGAAGTCAAAATTAGCGTGACAAAGGCCTGCTTAGAATGGAGTTACGACGAGACGGAACGGTTTCTGCGGAACCAATAAAAAAAATAACTGATATACTTGCACACACACACACGCACTCACACACACACACACACACGCACGCACAATCATACACATACACATCTTTGATTGTTTTTGTTAAAGTCCATATTTTTAATAATTTCCGGTTAAATGCACTCCTGGATCCCAAGACACAGGCTTTGCCAAGTTTGGGGTCTGCCGGGTACTGTTCCTATTGTAAAAACTGTTTTGATCAATGAACTAATTTATTATTATTATTATTTATTATTATAACTTTATTATGTCTTTCTGTTATTTGCATTTAATAGAGCCTTTTACAATTATGAGAGAGCCACCATGAAAGCAAATAAACTCAATAATTTAGAAAGTACCAAGTCGAAAATCATCTATTCTGTCCCCAGGGACTAAAAGTATGAGGTTACTCAAGAAGCAGTGTACAGGTTTTTAAAGGGTCGGCAACGCGCAATGTAATTCTCCTAGAGTTGCATGTGTCCATAGGCTACGATAACCGATTACTATTAGGCTTTTGTAGAAGTCAATACTCCACAGCAATGATAGTTATGTTATAACTGTTATAAGATCAATCAAGGACCAGTACGTTATTCCTAACTATGAAAAAATCTGTAGATACCGGGTGAACCCTGTACCTACCGCGAGGCACGCTCTACTGCTCTGAAAGTAGTAAATATGAGAAAAGATATTTAACTTGAGTTGGGAACCATTTCGGCCGTTGTGAATCTAAATCAAGTTTATTTTATAATACGGAATACACGTTTATTACTCTGTCAAGTAAAGTAACAACCATTTCAATATCTACTCTAATTAAAAAAGTAAAGCTTATATTAAGTCCAAGAAACTCAGAAGTTATACAGTAAAAACATTACACTACTTTTTTGGGCAGGCGTGTAAAAAGAACAAATGGTGGGGGTAAGCAATAAGCATTTCCCGCAACATGAAGATTATTCTCAATTTTTCGTTCAAATTAACGCTCATGTAACACGCCCCATTTATTGATTTCATATGGAATGCCTCTTCTCTAATTTATTACATTTTGATCTATTTTTTTACTAAGCATGGAACTACTCTCTCTCTCTCTTTCAGCATATTTGCGTCCACTGCTGGACATATGCCTCTTTTTCCATGCCTTGAACTACTACTCTTGAAGAATACAAGTTTATTAGTCATTAGTGTCACTGCCTACCAGCTCTTGGTAGGGTTCTGAAAAATTCTTGAATCATAGCGCCCACTCTCTTTTACGAATAACTCAAGCTCTTCACAGCAGCACCAACTTCTTGTAATTTAAGGCTCTCGATCTGTTTCAGTGCTACTTCATATGTAGATGCACATTAGGTGAAGGAGTCCAGTTGTTGAGCAGTTGCAAATAATTCATTAGGTCCATTAGGTCTTCAGCTTCAGTTAGTTTTATTTCATACTCCGTAACGCAAGCTCATTTTTCATTGCCGAGTTCTTGTTGAGTATTTTCTGCAATCCCTATTCACTGGCTTCCCTTTCCTGTAGCAGATGCTCGCATAAGGCCTTAGACTCGTGCAGTTCCTTCAAAGTCGCCGTCAGCTGCATGTCGCGTTGGAGTGCAGTGGCCTTACGGGATGTCATGTTGGCGATGTTACTCATTGTTGCTCAGTAACTCTACAAACACTCTGAAATACAAAACAGAGTAAATTACGATTAGGTCAAGAAAAGTGTGTCAAGGTGATTACTTGGAGACTGAGAGATTGTCTGTAGCAAGAGCGGCTGGTCTCAACTCTGCTTTCACTGATCGTCAAGCAAAGAGAATCGGCTATTTGCCAATGTATTATTGTTTTGGACGATGCTGTGTGCGTGCGCATGCTTCACCAATAGCGGAGCCTGTGTGGCGCGAGCTGTGCAGTAATAACAGTTCAATTTATTATGCTTATGATGCTGTTATGACCACCCCCGCTTGCCGTGCGCCGCCGCGGCTAGGCGGACGGCTGCGGCTACGCGAGGCGGGCAGTCCCGGGATAGTATAAAGCTGGTCCTTACCTACGGTTTTTAAACATATTAAGGAGAATT
Organism: Epiblema foenella; assembly: GCA_963556455.1. Classification (NCBI taxonomy): domain Eukaryota; kingdom Metazoa; phylum Arthropoda; class Insecta; order Lepidoptera; family Tortricidae; genus Epiblema; species Epiblema foenella. The sequence continues at coordinate 6,334,008 of OY747105.1, forward strand.
TACTATATGGGTGTAGATAGGTAATAGTAGATTATGCAACTGTTAATGCAGAAGATATGTTATTTATTTTCAACAGGCGGCTAACCAAACGAATTTAAATTTCGCTTGGGCAATATTTAGTTTAATATTTAAGTTTTTTTGTTTTAATTCTATTTTGTAGGATAGGTCTTTGATAAAGTGGAAAGGAGGCAAATGATATAAGGTGCACCGGGGTACTTTGTTCTTCTTACCCTGATACACCGTATGAAGTCTAAAGAACTTTCCCATTTAAGTCAACCATGGGGATTTTATTCGTGTTTCTATCTAGGCTTGTCAATGCTTAGAAATAATGGCAAAAATAATGGCCATAATAACATTATATAGTCAGGTATGTAGTGTTGTGTTCCTGGAGGTGAGCAATGTTGCCAGAGCTCCCGAGGTTGCACTGTGTTGAGAGTGAGGAAGCTAAATTGGTCCCTTCTGCTATCAACACAGTGCATCCTCAAATTTTATAAAGGGTCGGCAACGCGCACGTGACTCCTTTGGACTTTTGGAGTTGCGAGCGTCTATAGGCTGCGGTGTCCGCGTACCATCAGGTGGACCGTATGCTTGTTTGCCACCGTCGTAGTATAAAAAAATAAAAAAAAATAGTTCATAAACTATTATGTGACATGTTCAGGCACACAGATGTCTCACAAAATTAACTATGCTTAATTGAGCTTAGGATGAATTGTTTCTCAAGGTTGGATTGTGTTTTAGTTACAAGTATAGTTCGTACACAGCTCTATGGCCAAATTCTGTCAAACGAACGCAAGCAAAACTCGACTTTAGAACTCTGACTGTAAGATCGAATTTTGCTTGCATTAATTTGACACCAAATGATTTATGTAACTGAACTGAACAGTGCTTTTACACTTTTTCCATATGTAGGGTGTATATGAGTCGCTTAACTTCAAACTCGGGTAAATCCATCTGTCAGATTTTGCGATTTTGGTATTAAGAGACGGGAATAGGGTAGATATTTGCTGAGAGGGTCGAATGGATTTACCCGAGTTAGAAGTTAAGCGACTCATATAGAGGTTCAAATTCATGAATTTAACATATCAGCATTGCAATGCAATACAGTGAGGAAATGCTGGCAGGATGCTCAAGGGCCTGTTTTAGATCTAAGTTAGTGTTAATTAATATTATTTAAATTATTGTTGTTTTGTATTCTAGTATATATTTTCTAGCCAATAAATGCCATTACAACCCCTCTTAATTCATAATCACAAAAATCTATTTGAGACTTATGAAACTTGTTTATTTTACATAGTGATCATAAAGCAACCAAATAGGCATGACTGATACTTACATTAGCATCTCCCAGGTTGAACTGCGCATTGCCATTGATTTTAAGTGACAAAGAATATCCTTTATTCCCTGGACATATGCATATGATTAAAATATTATTAGTGCTCGCAACTTTTCAAATAAGTATGATGTTGTTTTGAACACTTGCTGTAATAAAAAAAAATATTTATACAGAATCTGACTATGTAGACAAATCTCACTGCTCTATTCTATCAAAATGAACATGGACAGAGTAAAGAATAAAAAAATATTTAAGCTATAACAGAACTTACTAAAATAAATTATTATTATACATTTCTTTAAGTAGGTTATTCAGTCAACTATGAATCACTGGAAAATGATTAGATTCAAGGCCTGGTATAAATTATCACATGAACTGTAAATATCATTTAAATATAAAATTTAATAAAAATCTAAATTCAAACATTAAGTCTGCAAATAGGCCACAAGGGCACTTTTACATGTCTTGAACTTTTAATGTACAATTCAATAAAGTCTGAAAATAAACATGATACATTTTCATGAGAAAATATTAGAGTAACAGTGGCACAATAACTTATACTTACATAATTATCATGTAACTCTTCATCTCAACTCAAGTCACTGTAAATCTCATGCAATTTCTTAAACAAATAGAATGTACACTGTCAATTGTATGCTTGTAAAGTTTTGTGATATAGGCCCCAGTTGTTTACCGGTGAAAAAAAGAACAAACAATAACATTCTTTTCTTATGTGCACTGTCACACTTATTTAATATAAGAATAACAGGTATGACTAAAAATTCGTATCAGCTCAGCTGTCACAAACTGATGGTGGCAGTTAGACAAATAAAATAAAATTTAATAGCTTTAAGCATATTTCTAATTTACTAATAGTACAGTCAAGGGCACCAGTATGTATACATTTTTGGACCGTATTTCAACGGATAAAGGTAAAAAATGTATATACATTTATGCCCTCGACTGTACCTAAGTCTGTGTTTAGCCTTACCTGATCTACCGGAACAGGCTGCTCACATTTTTCCAAAAATTTTAGATAATCAAATGTCCAACTTTTTGGACGGTATAGCTCATCCGCGCCTGATCCCGATCTTCGCGACGAAATTATTTTCTTTAGTTCTCGTCTATAGTTTGAGCGTAAAACATTTATTTTCTTTTTGACATCTTCAATTCCTGCCTGAGGTTTCAACTTCAAAAGTATCTTGCGGAGTTTCTCGAGTGCTTCATTTCGCTTATACTTGTTGGTATACAGTATGTGAGTTTTGTCCCACAACAAAGGCAGTGATTCCAAGCTTGTTATAAATTCTTTTTCAATTGTTATAACTTGTGATGGCGGCACCGGCAGAGGTGAGGGAAGAGTTTTTTCTATTTCCGTGTCTTGCTCTATTTCTATTTCGACTTCTATCCGGTCTTCGGCCGTCTCTTGCTCCATTTTAGCTCACTTACAAAAATATTATTGTACCTATTCTCTTATTTCTCTTTGCAAAAAATCTTGTGATTTTGGCGCGGTCGCTGCTGTCTGAGTTGTCATTGTCAGACTGACGCGAGAATGACAGGTAACAGATTACACGATCAGTCTCCTGTCAGTATTCCATCATTCACTATGGACTGACGAATATTATTTAAAATATTTAATTTTCATCAGTCTGGACCATCAGTCCGTCAGTCCGCGGGTTACACGATCATTCTGCCGTCATTCTGACGAGACTGATGGACTGAACTGACGCCAGAATGAGCGTGTAACCGATGTCTATCGACGAAGGAGGCGATAATTCAGTCAGTAGTTTATCAAGACCTATCATCTTTTCGCTAATGGCGTTCTCTTTTGTAGTTTTAGCAGTTTCTATTAAACCTAAAAAAACTTATTTTTGCGCTGGTATTAGTGAATCAGTCTAATTAAATAGAAATAAACAGAAGGGCTACCGCGAACTGAAAACGAACGAAGTTCGAATATCTCTCTCTCTGTCGCACTTGCTTATACGTTCCACAGAGAGGGAGATATTCGAACTTCGTTCGTTTTCAGTCGCGGTAGCCCCTCAGGGGCACTACCGCGACAGCAAACGAAGTTTTCCCTCTCTGTCGCACTTGCATTTTCCCTCTCTGTCGCACTTGCAAGTTTGCATATAAGTGAGACAGAGAGGGAAAACTCGCGGTAGCGCCCCGGTCGACCTTGGATGGAACAAAAGAGAAGTTTCTAGTAAAGTTCACTGAAGTGCACATACATTGCCAACTCGTACTTGACAAAGTTTGTAATTATCTTAATTAAATTCAATTTCTGTCCTTTGGATTTTTTCGGGTAAGGTAAGCGTCATTACATAATTATAATGTACTCCGATTTAATTTTGATACAGTAGAAGTACATAACTTTGCTTATCAAAGTTCTGTTGACTTTACATATTATTTAAGTAAATAGGTATAAGTAACTTTTTATTGTGTTATTTGATCTTATAAGGGATCTCACTCACGTTGTGTTCGGAAGTTGGTATCAATTTTTAATGTAATAAGTAAGCAAGTATGTAGCTTAAGTGGGTGTTTGTTTTGTTTTTCATTGACTGTATAGTACTTAGCCAGTGTTTTTATTATTTTTGTTTTATTAAAACTATATGAGTAATTTACATGAGTGTACCTTTCTTAGCAACTATTGGAAACTTTGGTAGGTTTACGATAGTTAATTTAGTATAGCAGAGGTGTATTTAGTTTTAGTTACGCGTTATGATATAATAACCCATACAAATAGAGATAACAATGAGATATTTAGGCTACAGGTGTCGGAGCTGGCTTGGGACTCTGCAGGAGTATTACCAGGGCTAGTGAGCTATTTTATTCTCAAAGGAGGAAACAGAACATAAAAGAGTTCTTTTTTACACAAATTCACTGAGGTTAATTTAAGATACAATGGGAGTCCTCTTCACAGACTGGTTGCGTAATCAGGGTGCTCAGTAAGTTATTTGCCATAGTATATAAGTAAGTCACTAGGCCGGTTACGTCAGTTTGCGACCAGGTAGCGATTAAATCGGAATTCATTAAAATTCGACAAAATATCCTTTCAGTTCATAAACTTATTGCAAACTGTCTCACCAAACTAGTTAGTCGCTAACCAACCTATCAACCAATATTAAATATTAGTATTTTCAAAACTTGGATTTGGATTCTGATGTAGAGCCATTGAGACAGATAAAAATAATTCGAGTACCAAGTTACTGGATATTTATTTCTCAGTATATTCTACCAGTGAATGTGTTTGCATTTTTGCTTGTGTTAAGTATTATTTTATTTTCCTTGTAACAATGATCTGATCCATTCACTACAATAAATATACAATTTCTTTCAGAGTGTACCCTCTCAAACCGCAAGTAAGGGTCCCAAAAAATCCAGTGATCAGTAATCTGAACACCCTAGTACATGACATATATGTACGGGAGATAGCACTGAAGGACAAGGACTTAAAAAAATATTACAATGTGTTTGAGACCATTTTCTTCGAGCTGCATAATCGGATGAAAGAAGTGGATGACTACTACAAGCAATATTCCAGCACGGTGACTATATTATTTATAAAATTACTTATACTTAGTTTTATTTCTTTATGTACTAAGTGTGTACAGTCAGCATAGAATTTCTTTTAGCATAGAAGTCTTTATTTTTATTTCAGTCACACAAAATAGGTATATTATTTTAAATAGCATATTTTTTGTGATCAAGTGAAAGTTCATGGCTAGCGCAAATTAAATTTCCTTTGTTGGGAATGAGTTTGTTGGATTTTATGTATGTACTTCATTTGTCCATGAATTCCAGGTGCAATATGCCGGCAGCCACTACGACAAACTGCGCATCAACAAGCCAGATGAATTCGACATGGACATCGGAATAGACCTTCCCGTCGACACTGCAGTAAATCGCAAGAACCCAGCGAAAAGCGATGTTGTCATAGAGGAAATAGTCCCCGGCTTCGTTCAGCTGAAAATGGGCACCGAGTTCCGTAACTTACCCAACAGAGGAGTAGATTGGAAAATCAACCAAACCGCTTATAGTTGGCTGGACAGCGAGAACTACCTGTTACGTTCATTGTTCATGAACTGGTTTAGAAGTGTAGTAGACAAGGCTATGAACACTTTTGATAAAAATGATGAGGCTCCAAATGGCTGTCCATACATGCACGTTAATGGAATCCCGTACACCCTCAGGCTGTCTGCCAGCGGGCCTGCGATCACATTAATCATTGAGGACACTTCAAGAGGATTCCGACTGGATGTGGATTTGGTCCCAGCTATTCAGTTCCCTGAGGAGCGGTACCGTATCACTAAAAGATACAGAAAGGTTGGTGATGTTAACCATGTCAAATGTTAATATTTATTTCAAATTAGAATTTGTATATTGTTTTGTTTTTGCACTGCAGGCTATTAAATTGGTTGAAGCGCATTGGCGACTGATCAGTTACCGAATGCACTGTAGGGTTACAAGTATAACACTCGAAATTGTAGGTCTGAGTAAGTTTAATATAATTAAAAAATATCTTATTTGAACATAAATTAATTACTCATGCTACTTGATAATAGGTGTCCTTTCTCCCACCTACTTAATTTTGATAGCCTTTGGCACGATACTATAGTACTCTCCGTATCCGGCATGATACTATACGTACACATACATATAATTTACGGTAGTATTCGATAGGTTTAAATGATATGAATTCGTGTTGGGATAAGTTATATTAAAATTTTGTAACGTGGTGCTTAATTAAATTAAACTAGGTAAGATATAATTATAGTCAGTCAGTACTAGTAGATACAAGTGCAAACGAACGTTCCATTTTCCATTACAATATATCGGCAATTGTTTTGTCATAGGTGCCAAAACGCTGCAAGAAGGAAAATTTCATTGTGGTGCCAAAACCCATGAAGGGTGGCAAGCGCATCCACAGCGACCGCTCGTGGAGGCTCGGCATGCATCTCCAGGAGAAGGACCTCATGTATGACAACATGCACATGAAGCAAGTCATCCGCCTGGTAAGCTATCATCACTAGCCGAAAAACGTCGACTGTTGGACATACGGCTCCCCCGAGAATGCCACAACGTACGGTCATGGACTGCCCGCAGCCAGGGTACTACCGCCACCTTAAGGTCATCAGCCCACCTCGTGGGGCTTTCCTGCGTCGTTTGGTACGCCATTGTTCATTCGTAATCTGATGGGTGGATTTTTTGAACGAAAAGGTCACGTGACGGAAAGCCCTCAAGTGATGGGTGAATGTAGAATGTAGTGGTTAAATATTCTCTTTGGGTGAATGTAGACTTTTATTGGATTGAACCTTTTGTTTTGCGTAAAAATTTTAGTAATACAATAATCAAATTGAAAATAACCTTTTGTCCATACTAGATTTTCCATTCTAAAAATAACCAAAGCCTGAAGGACAATCAAATGGTGCTTAAGGGCCCTTATCAGTTAAAAAACGCTCATCTATTTACGGCATTTTCTGTTTGAATTGACACGTATCTCGACATTTTCTCACTGTTATTATCTAGAACAGGACTACTGCGGCCATATGTCATAAGCTTATTATACATTTTTTGGATTTTTCATTAAGAAATATCGTTTCAAACATCACTCCAAATCAACCATTTACAAGCTAGAAACTTGTTTTTTACACACAATAAAATCAATAAAGGCTATATTACTATCTAAACCCTTAATAAAATTATCGTAGCCTTTATTGGTATTATCAATACTTTTGTCATAATTTGAAATCAAAACATTTCAAAACTTATAAGGCCTCTTAACTGATATATTTTTTCTTAAGCGACAAGTTAGAAGGACTTATATTTTCAGATAAAGAAACTCCGTGACTCCCAAGGAATGGACAAAATAGCAAGTTACTACATCAAGACTATGTTCTTCCACGAGGCCATAGAAAGAGAACGCGACCCAGAATTTTGGAGCCGCAACAGCCCTGCCCAGCTCTTCATAATCATGGTCAAGAAATTCCATCAATATCTGGAAGATATGTATCTTCCCTACTTTTGGAATGAGGGCAATAATCTTATTGGCGACATTGACGACTCTACCCTTATTGGCTACGCGAATAAACTGGAGAAGCTTATTAAAGTTTTGAACGATCCATCGCAGTACAAACTGGTCGCGAAGTTCTTGTTGACGGAAAACCAGTTTAAAGAGTATAACAGGAAATACTTGCAAGTAGGAACACCACTAGCTTAGTTGGTAGTGTAGTAGTGACCCTACTCTACGCACGAAGCTTGTAGTCGGGTTCGAATCCCAATCGCTGCATTTATTTGTGTGATGCACGAATATTTGTTCCTGAGTCTTGGATATTTTCTGTATAATTTATTTTATCTAATAAGTTATATATTATACCAATATATTATCATTGCCACTAGTTGGGACTAAATCGCTCTGTGTAAGGTTTCCACAATTGTCTTTTTTATACTGGGTTATTTAGGATCTTTCCAAGCAAGAGGAGAGATTCTTCAGGAGGTTTCCATTTGGAAATGTTTGATCTTAGGTACTATTGATGAAGAAAAAATGTGTCTCTAATATTATTTTGAGGTCAGAGAAGGAAAAGGCCAAACATTCGAAATTCAGACATGAAAAAGAAGGTACTAACACTTTTTATTGAAAACGCTCCTTTTTATTAAACCGTCCATATTAGATTACTGTGGGACGAGATGAATGATAAAGTTCGCCTTCCTTTAAAATGTTTAATAACATTTGATGTTACAATACCTAAACAGTTTTTATTATGAGTTACACAGATAAATTAAAACCTTAATGCGTACCGCTCGAGACGAATAATCCGAATGGATGGTGGCCGGGTAACGAGCGGGCGAGAGGCGTGTGAGTGAGCGAGACGAAGAGAGAGATACGGGAAGGTACAGTTGGGTGCGTTCGGGTATATGATTAAGCCGCCGGTTACACTAACAATAATCAGACTAGTACATCTATTATTAAGTATGTTTTCTAGTATGTACTTCATTTGTGCAATAAAGTGTTTACTACTACTACTACTACTAGTAGTAGTTCTAGTCCAAAAAAAATTTCAAGTTCAAAGACAACATATTTTTGACTGCGATATACAAACTTTTGCATTTTTATATGTATAATGGTTGTTATTTTTGCTTGTAATTAAATAGATATAAAGGTATAAAGACTTTAGATCAGCATTTCCCAAAGTATGGGTGACGTGACGGACGAAATTTTTTTTTTGTATACTTAAACATCCATCCGTAATATGTATATGGACCTTTCTTTCTTCATAAAAACCAGACGTGAGTCCTGAATTTGGAAGTTATTGTTAGGTGGGTCGCGGTCCTGTCAACTTTGGGAACCAATGCGTTAGATGATACTTATTAGAAAACGTGAGTTCAAAATATTATATTGAGTATATTCTTGTTGGTGCTATTGGAGAGAGATGACCTTGTGTAAGCCGATGGTTCGGTAATATCCTGCCTTGCTAGCATGATCACGTTTACGTCGGACATGTAGAATTCGTCTCTCTCGAACTTACATATGTGCTAGTATGGCGGTTGCGACACTGATGCGGTTTTCGCACGACGGTAAGGCGTGCGAGCAAGACAGCTTTATGCATGTCTATAGCGGTGTCCCGCTCGCACTGCGGAAACTGTCCGGGAACCGCATCAGTGTGATAAACGCGATCATGCTACAGGTAAATCACTTTCATTATGACACTAGCATAGGTCCTAGTTCTATTGAATATTCGACTTTGTCACTGTACTATGTAGTGATTATATTTTCTTAGCTATACTCATATTTTTAATTAGAGTTAGTAAACTGACGTTGAAGTACAGTACTTTTTAGGGTTCCGTACGAAAAGGGTAAAACGGGACAATATTACTAGTAAATATTAATCAGTTCCTTTTTAACAGTTATGAATTGGCGTTTGTAGTGATGCGGGTAAGACGAATCGATTGTCTTAATTAGCGATTATTAATGAATGGTGAATGGATTATTCAAATAGATTTTATAACAATTTGTACTTTAATGTTCCCATATATGAATATATTTCACAACTGGATACGAATCTAGAGTAAGAACTTTTGTGTATATGATTTTTATTCTACCCACGTCAATTTTGTATCGTTCAGAAATCGATACTGTATTTCCAAATTCCGTGATAAAGGTAATTTCATACTTCATTCGTTTGCTATTTATTGGAATACTTATTTTTTTATTAACACGTAATTTATTAGAGTTACAAATTCATTCATTTGATCGATTTTCATCAACAAAGAGAATATAACCACTACGTTCTAAGAGACGGGACTTCGAACTAGGTTTTGGAAGACAGTGACATTGCCATTGCATGACATTGAGGTAGAGTTTGGCTAACATTCTGTACCACAATAAAATAAAAAAAGGAAATAAGTAATGCCAACATAACAGCGCGATAGGGATGTAACTTTGATGTAGTACGGTTAACGATATCGATATCGATAAATGATGACTAGTGACGTCGTAGGTTCCATGTTTATAAAAATCCCAGTTAGAGGGCGTCCATTATTTACGTAAGATGTTTATGGCGTGAAGGGATCGAATTTTGCCAAAAACACCTTACATTAATAATGGATGCTCTTTTATTAACAATTGGGGTTTGAATCCATTCTCAACTGGTTAGGTTATGACGACTATACTACGACGTCCATGCGCTTATTCCGCAGTGGGTAGGGCTAGAAATAAATAAAATAAAAAAAGTATAAAGTTTTGTTGCTTTAAATATATTAACCATCTCTTTAGACGACTTTTCTTTCGGTTAAAATCTTTGGGTTGAAAGTGGGAACCACAAACAAATTTTGATTCGTTCAACTTCTCAATCGGAACATAGGCTAGGTCTTCATCGCCAATCACTTTCACCCACTGTCTGCAACTGAAAAATACCATAGTTCTATATGATAAGCTAGTTATCGATATGTTACGGCCAACACTTGTATGTATAGTATACGAATAAAACTAAATTGCAAATAACGCTTTTTATTTTGCTTACATGTAACTTGCTGTGGTACATATTAATAGATAATCTCCAATTAATTGCTTACCGGTCGTGATCTAAAGGCAATCTTCCCATTAATTTCCTTTTCTCGTCATCTTTTCGACCGGCACGAAAACCACAAATAACACATACCCTATAGGCTGAAATAGTTCGTGGCATGTTGTAAAACGCTGCCTTCTGTATGTTTGGCCAAACTCTACGTCAATGTCATGCAATGACAATGTCACTGTCATCCAAAACCTAGTTTGAAGTCCCGTCTCTTAGAACGTAGTGGTTATATTCTCTTTGATACTTATAACAGTGCAACAGTTAGATTTCCATTATGTTTTGTTTTGTCTAGAAGATTGTAATTTTACTAATATCCTTTGATGGATTAAGTCGCAGTTACACGATCCACGGCAGTCATGACAGCTGTAAAATAGAGCGAGAAAACCAAATTCATTTATCTCCTTATCTCGCTCTATCCTATAGTTATCTGGGCGGTAGTGCAGGACCCTGAAGATACGACTTTAACCATCAAAATCCTTTGATAGTAGTCGTATCTTTATGCCTATTATAGTGACTGCCATGTAGTTTAGATTCACCCTAACATCGAGATTCGGAAGTTCGAATATCTCTCTGTCTCTATCGCATTTTTATTACTAGAGTCGGAGGGGCTACCGCGAACCGAAAACGAACGAAGTTCGAATATCTCCCTCTCTGTCGCACTTGCAAGTTTGCATATAAGTGACACAGAGAGGGAAAACTTCGTTTGTCGCATGAATCAGTAAGTGCGACAGAGAGGGAGATATTCGAACTTCGTTCGTTTTCGGTTCGCGGTAGGCCTTCTGAGGGGCTTTGATCTCTTGTCTGTAATTCATAATGTGAATACTTTAATTATTAATAAATCTATTAAACGTTGTACTGGTTTCTTTCAAGTATTCACTCTTGTTCTTTATTCACGCCCCCCTTTAGCTGCGTGGGAACCCCTCTAAAAACTAAATGGATTGAGCTGTAGTCTTCAAATTTTCACAGTTTAAGCATCGTGCTGATCCAAAACTACACAAATTGTCCAAAAATATTTTTACAGGTGTAAAGGGGGGCTCCCATACAGCTAGGGGGGAATAGAAAAAAAAATTGGCCTATCCCATCGTTGATTAAAGCTCGGTGAGTGCATAAATACTGTATTTTTTGTTTTTAAAAATATTGAAAACCAAAAGAAAGAGACGGAATGACCTGATTTCATATTTTACAGCTAAAAATCCACAAGGTCTTTCTCGTAATGCCTTAGCACGCAGTGGGCCATGATGGCGTCGAACTAGGAACTAACACAGCTATGCGGTGGAATGAGAGAAAGGTGTCTATCTCCCTTTAACGCATAACTGCGTTCTGTACGTTGGGCCATCATGGCCCATTATGCGGTTGGGCATTATAATAAAAAGTTCTCTGTAGTCTATGAATGGAATTCCCCGGAATAAATTTTCTCGGCTGGTAAGCCTTGACGTGTCTATACAATATATAAAAGTCATCGAGCGAGCAAATTATTCACAGACAGAAATTATTCCTGCAAAGATTATCTAGAGTGCGCAGCTTACGTATTTAGATACAATTTGTTGATATACTTGGATTACTGAATCTATTTTCAAGTTAAGGAAAGGTAAGGTTTCGTAAATTTCATAATAATCTTAGTTCTTTTGTCCTACTTCTAAGGAACTCAAAGCAAAGATAATTGTAGGAAGAAAGTTCTTATTGGATAGAAACATTGTTACCTTTGCCGTCCCAAAATATTATATTACGTACATTGTTTGAAGTTTCACTGCTTTATTATCAAACATCACTTTTTTTGCATCTTTCGTTTGATCATTGTCCTGCTCGTCTGATCATTATGCTGTATGATGTTTTGAAGGAGTTATTAAACCATGATAACGAAGTGGTCGCCATTTTGCCTTGTGTACGCTATAACAGTTATAACAAACGAAAATTGAATTTATTGATTTTATGTAATTTTTAATTCCTTTATTGCATATATTTAAACCAGCTACTTATGAATTACTTTACCTACCTTGGTCTATATAGGTAGGTAGGGTCGGTACGGGGGTTTATGGCCTGTTAATTTGATGAGTTGATGAACTGAAAGGATATTTTCTTGCTTCTTTTAAATGTATTCCCATTCAATAGCTACTAATTAAAACGCATACGATTCACTGTTTCTTTAAGTCATGTATAAATGTAAATATCATTAATTGAAAAAACTTCGTTCTTCAGAAGGCCCCAAACCGACGCAGGAGTAACTGGCCTACCGTACCGACCCTACCTACCAAAAATAGAAAAATGCCATTCAACAAATGCAATGCTACCAAACTTCTGCCCACGCTGCCCTCAAGGCGATTTGGGGCAATTTGTAATTTATTATTATTTGATAGTTTTAGTATCTCTTTATTATTACGTAAAATAAAACAAAAAAATGATACCTTAAATGGCCCTTGTGGCATGGTGCCTGTGCTGGCAGCATTTCCTCGTTGTATGGCGATGTCAAGTTGTATTAGGTCGCGTTCAATTTTTAGGCGAAGCGTGCTACACACACCGTCATTAACAACCTAGGTTTCGCCGGAAGATCAGCGCCAGCTCCCTGAGTCGGCATTACGCTGAGGCGAAACCTTTTTGTGGCGATTACTTGTTGTTTTTTTCTAATTACGTTTATTTATCTATATTTTATGTTTGTATCGTCACGAATAAATGTTTTTCTTTCTTCTTTCTTTCTTTCTTTCAAGGCATTGTGCGAGGAAACTGCCAGCTCTCTTGTCTTCGGTGACATTGACCAGTTTTAGTTTTTAATTTGGATATTTAGTTTTATTTCTATTTTTATCATTGCTTCATTCATTAGTCGATTATAACAAAATATTCAACAAACACACAACAAAGGATTAAAACAATGAACTTAACTTTCTCTCAGCTATAACTTATTTTATAGCCTATCGCCTATATATAAGCATGAGTGGAAATCGCAGTAATAAGAATGGAAATAATAATAATGACAACAATGCTGATTACTGGGCAGCAGGTATTGTAGCCGGCCTCGGTGCCTTAGCCATAGGAGCTGGAGCTTACTACCTAGCCTCATCTTCAGAGACGAGAGAACAAGAAAGACAAAGAGAACAAGAAAGACAGAGACAACAAGCAAGACAAAGAGAACAAGCAAGACAGAGAGAACAAGGAGCTGGCTATTCAATGTGGAATTTATTCACAGATGTGTTGCAGACTGCTGGGACAATGTTAGTACAAATAATTTGATTTTAAACTTCAAATATTCTGGTCTAAATCCTAGTATTATAGTATTTCAACCGATACATCACTCATTATTATGACGAGTGATGTGTTTTCCTTGTTTTGCCACTTTTACCCAAATATCTATTTTCTTTCTTAAAGTAAATCGAATCATTTTGTAGAACGCGAAATAAACAGTCAGTATTAGAATGTTATGGATTTGTATTATGTCACTCATATTTTTTATATTTATCCTGTTTTGATCAGTTTGCAAAGACGAAGAATACAGATAAACATACAGATTCTAAAGTATTTATGTTTCCAGGTACCAAGCACAAGTACAACATGAGGCAGTGGTTGTTCCTGATGACCCAAAGATCACAAATCTGAATGGGTTACTGCATGATATATATGTGCGATTCATAGCACTAAAAGACAACGAGTTTGAAGAACACTATAATGTGTTCAGGGCAATATTCTACCGGCTGCATGAGCGTATGAAGGAAGCTGATAGTTATTATAATCGCTATTCCAGCACGGTGAATATTTTATTTATTTTTAGTGTACCTTCAATTGATTTTCATCATCTGGTTCTGTTGCCATTCATTAGGCTTTTGTCTTCCGGCGAAAAAAATAAGCAATTGCATTCTTTTGTAATGAGCCATGGGATCCCAGGGACTGGTAGACGACGGGTTTTTAGGTTCATCTGGCAAAATGTTCTATCTATCTACTTCAGGTGCATATCAAACGATTCGACATGTTTTGTTTTCTTATGTAACTACACATTGTAAATACCTATTATTATTATTTTTCTCGTTTTTCTTTCAATTCTCTTTGTTGTTTACCACTTACATTTATTTAAGTAGGTTAAGTAGTATCATTGTAATAAGCATATTTTGGAGAAAATGACTGACTGTCGAGTTTCTTTCGGCGTTTCTTCTCGGCAGTGGTCTCATGAGAAACGCTAGTAGTTTTTGACTTGTAAAAGTGCCTTTGCGGCCTACTTGCAGAATAAAGTTCATTTATTTCGTTTAAGTTACCACTGTGCTACTGGAACCACATCCACCAAGAACGCGCTGAACCTTTATAATGAGACATTTAATTTTAGGTGCAATTCGCCGGCAGCCATTTCGACAGATTGCGCATCAACAAACCTGACGAATTCGATATGGACATCATTATCAAGCTGCCAGTCAACCTCCACGAGGACCCCAACAACCCCGCGAACAGCGACATCGTCCTCGAACCCAAACTACCAGGCTACATACAACTTAAGGCGGGCACACAGTTCCAAAACCTGCCCAAAAGAGATAAAAATGAGTGGCTGATAAACCGAACTGCGTACGAGTGGATGGATGAAAGAAACTATATACTTCGCTCACGTTTCATTTTCTGGTTCCAAAGTGTTGTGGACAAGGCTTTAAATAGCTTTGACTTGGAGAACGGTCGCCGAGTGATGCGTGTTGGTGGATTTACGTATACCCTTGGCCTGTCTGCCAGTGGACCGGCCATCACATTGGTCATCCAGAACACGTGGGCAGGGTTCCGGTTGGATGTGGATCTGGTTCCGGCGCTGAAGTTTCCGGAGGAACGCTGGCCGATCTGCAAAGGATATAGGAGGGTAAGTGCACAATCATCACCATCATCATGAACCTATAAACGTTGACATGTTGCTGGGTAAAGACCTCTCGTACATCTATCAGCAGAGGGAAGGTGAGTTGGAGACAAACATATATTCAATACAATCATGTCAACCGAATTTCTGTTCTTACTCCAGTAAAAATAGCGTTGTTGGGGCAACAGAGGGTCACCTGGGCAGACAGGTTTAGTTTAAAAAAAGGCCTTTATTCATTGTGACAGTTAAATAATTACATATAAATTTGAAATGAAACTTAAACTTAAAATTAGTGTTATAATTTAATGAATCCCTAGTGGGTAAAGGCCTCCTCCAGTGTTGCCCATTTGTCCCTGTCCTGTGCTAAGGTCATCCAGTCTGTGCCAGCTGTTCCTTTTATGTCGTCTTCCCAACGCGTAAGTGGTCTGCCTTGTCCTCTTTTGCCAGGTGGGCCTCTCCATTTTGTGACTTTCAACGTCCATCTCTTGTCTGTTAGTCTTGCTGTATATCCTGCCCACTTCCACTTAAGTTTCTTTGCATAGCTCAAGGCATCTGTTGCTCCTGTTTTTTCTCTTATTTTAGTGTGCCTTATTTTTTATATTTTTCTTATATTGAGCATGCTTCTTTCTAGAGCGCGTTGGCAAGTAATGATTTTAGGTTTAGATTTATTAGACTGAAATAATCTACAGTACCTAACCTTCATACAATCAGGCGCCAGGCATATGGAGCCCATTATAGGAACGTCTATTGACTAGCGACAAGGAGGTATCCTAAGCCTGGGAACGACACATATTTAAAAAAAGCGAATAATAAAACAATTTTCGTGTTTTCATCACAGGTGCCAATCCACTGTAAGAAAGACATTTTCATGGTGGTGCCTAAACCCATGAAAGGCGGTCAGAGCCGCCACGATCCGGATCGCTCTTGGCGACTGGCCTTGCACCTTCAGGAGAGGGATCTGATGCACGGCACTGAGAACATGAGGCCGGCCATCAGACTAGTAAGTCACTTATTTACTTTAGTGGCTCGGCAACCAGCGGTGCGATCTAAATGTCATCTCCCATACTAAAATTGACATTATAAAATATGCCTGGGCTCATAAAGGTTTGTAATAAAGCGAAAGTCTCTTTCTAATAATCAGAGGTTACGATACAATACAAATACTCTTTATTGCACACCTCCCACACTTGAATCGGTTACACACAAAATCAAATGCCCGGACCGGACCACCAGCTTCACAGGCAGGGTTACTACAAACTAGGCTAAAGTAGTCACATGTTCAGATAGGCAGATCTTTACAAGCAGGTACTTTTCCACACACAACTGATTGTTTCCTCAACTATTGTTACTACAATCTTTTACAATATAACTTTCTGGGGAATACCATAATAATAATAATAACGCCAGGCAGTGTTCGTTGACATCACCATCCCCCATGACGAGAACCTCGTGAAAGTCGAGAAGGACAAAGCCACCAAGTACCTAGACCTGGCACACGAGGTAACCGCCATGTGGGACGTTGATTCGACGATCATTGTTCCGATAGTCGTGTCTGCGAACGGTCTAATAGCGGAGAGTCTCGACCAACACCTCAAGAGACTTTCGCTAGATGGCTGGGTCAAGAGTCAGATACAGAAGGCGGTACTCCTGGACACGGCGCGGATAGTCAGAAGGTTCCTCTCTGTCGCCCTAACCACCGGTAGCTTAGGCCCGCCTCGCTGCCGGCGGCACCCAAGTTAGGATTTTATAATATTTTTATGTTTTTTAAATGTATTTTTATATTTTACTTTTTATAAAGGTATTGTAAAAACCCAAGACGTAAAATAAATAAAGAGAATAATAATCTTAAGTTAAACATAATTTAAACAAAAAGGTATATGGTTAGAAACTACAAGGGCTGGTCCTGTTTACGGACTATTCTCGTTTATGTACTCGTATATATTTTTTTAATTATTGCACCCTGGAAGTATTTGAATGACATCTACTTCATTATTGTGATGCTATGGTGCTACATTCCGACAAACATTAGTAAAAGCGAGCATGAGTAATGTAAATAAAAAAAGAATAACCTGAACATTATTAGCGAATTTGCACGCAGATAAATATGATTTACATAGATTTATATAATAATAGACAGCAGGTAGGATAAGTATTTATGTTGCAATATTTAAGTATAACTTATATCTTGTCTTATCTTTTTGGCACATTTGCTTATCGTTTCAGAGAAATAAATAACGTATAGTTAGGTCATCATTTAAAGCCAACAGTTTTATCGCGAGATAAAGTGTAAGTACTTAGGTACTTGACCTTGTCGCGGATTGTGAAAACTTTCTACAGGTTTCAAGGCCAATTATTAAATTAAATAACGTTTATTACAATGAAACTTAAAAACTATGTTAGTTGGTGACATTTTTGTTACAAACACGATTCACTGTTACTGGGCTTGTGAAGTCCAACAATAGTGCTTAATGTACGGACAGTCAATCGTGTCCGCAATCATAGTTAGGATGGTGTTGGGGTTGGCGCGCACGCGCCGCACCAGCGAACAGGTTAGGTACGTGCGCTTCAGCGAACATCTGTGTTTGTTCTAAATTATGCCATAAGTAATTACTTATGAATTCGTTCGCTTATCCTCAGTACTTACTTACTCGTGCACGTATTCGTATATGAACAATGTTTTTCTACTCGTCGACTTCAATGTTTGATTTAAGATATCGTAGACGAAACTAAAATCACATACTTTTCTCTGGAGCTCTCTTCAACTGAACTCTTATGAAATAGACCAATCACGTGACGCCGCGGACATGGAACAAAAGACATCAACGAGCCATCAACCCATGTGCCTAATCTTCATTTTCGCAGGAGTAGTTTGTTTAATTATTTCGATTTGTTAACTAGTCGTCTACCGGTCCCGGGGATCCCCGGGTTCATTACAAAATAATGCTATTGTTTATTTTTTTCGCCAGGATACCACGGATTTCCGTAGACTCGTAGAAAAAATAGTGTATGCAATAGTTATATAATTAACTTTTTAAGTCTCGAACCTTACTTGAGGTTCGCGGATTGGTCTAAACGTGGTTCTTGGCTGAAAAAATATACATTATATAACGATTGCATAAACTACTATTTTGTAACTTTGGCACGTTCGGAATATAATTTCCCAACTTCGTTTTCTAGATATGTCGATCATAATAACTCCTAACCTAAGTTTTAACACTAAACTATTATTTTACAGATAAAGAAACTCCGTGACTCCCAGGGCATGGACAAAATAGCGAGCTACTATATCAAGACCATATTCTACCACGAGGCCATGGAGAGAGAGCAGGAACCCTCATTTTGGGGAAACAGCCCCGCCTTCCTGTTCACAGTCATGGTCAAGAAGTTCCACCAGTGTCTGGAACAGGGTGTAATTCCCTATTTCTGGAATAAGGAAAACAACCTTATAGGTCACATTGAGAGGTCCACTCTGACCGGGTACGCGAATAAGCTGAAGAAACTTATTGTAATTTTGGACGATCGGTCACAGTATAAATTGGCTGCAAAATATCTATTAACTGAACGTGAGTTTAAGGACTACAATGACAAATTTTTGCACATTTAACGCTGAAATAAGAGCTAAAACCCATTAAGGCCGGGTTTTATAAAGATCCGTTAGACCAAATGTCAGATCAAATTTCAGTAACTCAGTACATTTTTTGACATAACAAACCGACATAAGGTCTAACGGATCTTTATAAAACCGGCCCTAAAAGACCTCGACGTTGTTACTATTCATGTTTACGAAATGGCTGCTTTATAGCTGGATGTTTTTACTAACTTAGGTCGCGTTTATAAATACGCGGGGCGATCAACGCCAAGTATCTCGCATCGTCATAGGTACGCCACGCATAAACACTTAAGTTATCTTATCATATAACGCTACCTTGTCATACATAACACAGCTTTAGATGTAGGTGGGTATCTAACGTTACTTTTAATATAAAGTAACGTTAGATACCCTTTTGAGCGCCAAGCATGGGACACAAATGACGCATCGCTGACGCCACTCTGTTCAACGCGAAATTAAACCTTACGCAATCGCGCACAGATCGCTACCGCTTTGGTTAGGCTGTCGGCTGAAGCCGTCGTTGGCGTCCATGGCACGCATTTTCCGATGACGTGTATAGACGTGACTTGCGGTTCCGATCACTGTGGCGGTCAAAGGGTTAAATTGCATTTAATAATTATTTTCTTTGGTTTTTAATTTGACATTGAGATATTTTTTATTTTGTATAGTGTAAACGTATTTGCACTTATAGTTATGCTAGTGGATGCTATTATTAACTAAGTATGTATAAGAATTCTTATAGAAAGAAAATGATAGAGTAAAGAATTATAAATATACACGAAAAATAATATTATGGAAATAAGAGGAGGATTGTCAAAAGTCTACGTGATTTGATTATAGCTAGGTGATAGTCACCTGAGGTTGGTTTCACTAGGGTGAAACCGTTATTTTGATGGCAGATTTATAATTCTCTACCTATATAAGTATCATGATTCATAAGATTCATGGATGATCGATTATCATAATTATAGATAAAGATGACTGATTAAACTATACTTCCATAGCGTGTTATTTTCGTTTTCTTTATCTTGTATATTCTGTTAAGTATTTCTATTAGAGTGTAATCCACAAATAGGACTTAAGCGTAAACACATTTGTAGTTTCGTCTAATTCTCGTACTTTTAGTAATGTTTGATTGTTATGCCAGTATTTTGAATATACTTAATGACTTTCGCAATATTAATTATTATATGGTTGAATATGGAATTGACTGTATTTTATTTGGCTTTGATCGACCCCTAGATAACAGTGTGTCTTACTTCACCGCCTGGGTGATTATCATTCCAAAATTTAACATTTTCTTAATTTGTCCTTACCTGGAGTGCTACCGGGAACCACAAACGAAGTTTTCCCTCTCTGTAACACTTATGTGCAAGCCTGCAAGTGCGACAGAGAGGGCAAATTACGAATGACGTTGGCGGTAGCAGCCCGGGCCCGGAATGTTAACGACTCGTGAGTGATTATTTCTGCCTTTAACTATTTTAACAGTTAGGGATCCAGGTATAGAATAAACTGGAGTCAACAATAAGTTTAAATTGCACTCTGATTAGTGATGGGCCGTTCTCGAGAAGTTTCCGAAACGAGAGAATGTCGAGAGAAGCTTCTCGAGAAAGTTCTCTTGAACGGAAATTTCTGAGAAAGTACTTTAAATATGCACATATTTAGAATTTTTATTTTTTATATTTCATGATATTCGTATCGTATGTGCATTCGCAAGACATTTAAGCCTATCTGAGTATTTTAAGGGATAAATTCTCATCGCTCTCGAGAAATTTCCGGGAAAGTTCTCGAGAATGTTCTCCGGAGAACTTTCCGCGATAAATTCAGCATCGTTGAAATGGAACACATTAAAGCATTGAAGGGTCAAACTTAGTTGAAAAAACAAAAGTCGTCCCTCTTCAATAGTTAACGGCTTATGTGTATGTTAGCTATGTGTTTATTACAGGCATTTATAGAAACGGAGACACTGTTTATGCGGGTTACTGGTCCAATCCAAAATTAAGCTTTGTAGCCCTTAACTTTTGGTATGTCCACAGAAAAGACTGTTATAAATTGAACACCTATTTCGCAAATATCTGGAGCACGTGTAATTTTTAACAACACTATTCAATAAATTACTTAGAAAACACCAAAACAATGGTATACATAAATTTACACTAACGTGAAACATAATATTTACACTTAATATGAGAACAACGGTTGGAACTTACTTGGAAAGTCACTATTTGCGACATGTTTCGGACCACAATTGGAGTCCTTCATCAGGTTGAGTGTTATCAAGGCAACCGACCGCGCAACACTGCCCTCCGACGCGCACGAAGTTCGCGGCCGGAGGCGGGCGATGGCGGGGGCGGGGCGGCGCAGTCCTGTGTTAAAGTTGACTGCTCCAACAAGTCCAAGTCGACCGACGGCAGGCACAACGTGCAACGAGAACGTGGCCGTCTGACTCATACAGTGTACAGGAAGTCAACACACACGGACCGTTATTTTCAAGCTGACTCACACCATCACCCCGCACACCTGTCTTCTGTTCCGCGTGCGCTGATCAACAGAGCCTTGCGACTTTGTGACCCGCAGTACGTGCAAGATGAGCTGCAGCAGGTTAGGCAGGTGTTAGAAAGGAATGGGTACAGCTGGAGACAGAGTCAGCGCGCAGCTGGTACTGGTACACGGCAACGTTTACACACGGCGGAGAGAGTACCGGCGTACCTACCGTATGTAAAGGGGGTGACGGATGCTATTGGACGCCTATTACGCCGGAGATATTGCATAAGAACGATTTTCCGTCCCCACACCAAGATGAGACAGTTACTTAACTCTCCCAAAGACCAGGACCCGTTGGGTAATCCAGGAGTTTACGAGATACCCTGCGACTGCGGCAAGGCGTACATTGGAGAGACCGGGCGAAATGTGTCCACAAGATTATTGGAACACATACGGAGTGTGAAAAATATGGACAGCAGGACCTCCGCGGTGGCAGGACATGCATGCGATACAGGTGCGTCTCATTTTTTGCGCTTCGACAAGGCGAAACTGTTGGCACGGGAAAAAAGTTTTGTGCCACGTAAGATCCGCGAGGCTATTGAAATTGGACGACGCCCTAATTTTAATAGAGACAAGGGCTGGGTTTTGCCGCCAGCGTGGAAGCCTGTTATTCCTGGACTACAGTTGTGTAACGATGAACGTGTGGACATAGTTAGTTCAGTGTGCCTGCCGTCGGTCGACTTGGACTTGTTGGAGCAGTCAACTTTAACACAGGACTGCACCGCCCCGCCCCCGCCCCCGCCCGCCTCCGCCCGCGAGCTTCGTGCGCGTCGGAGGGCAGTGTTGCGCGGTCGGTTGCCTTGATAACACTCAACCTGATGAAGGACTCCAATTGTAGTCCGAAACATGTCGCAAATAGTGACTTTCCAAGTGAGTTCCAACCGTTGTTCTCATATTAAGTGTAAATATGTTTCACGTTAGTGTAAAATGTATACCATTGTTTTGGTGTTTTCTAAGTAATTTATTGAATAGTGTTGTTAAAAATTACACGTGCTCCAGATATTTGCGAAATAGGTGTTCAATTTATAACCGTCTTTTCTGTGGACATACCAAAAGTTAAGGGCTACAAAGCTTAATTTTGGATTGGACCAGTAACCCGCATAAACAGTGTCTCCGTTTCTATAAATGCCTGTAATAAACACATAGCTAACATACACATAAGCCGTTAACTATTGAAGAGGGACGACTTTTGTTTTTTCAACTAAGTATGACCCTTCAATGCTTTAATGTGTTCCATTTCAACGATGCTGAATTTATCGCGGAAAGTTCTCCGGAGAACATTCTCGAGAACTTTCCCGGAAATTTCTCGAGAGCGATGAGAATTTATCCCTTAAAATACTCAGATAGGCTTAAATGTCTTGCGAATGCACATACGATACGAATATCATGAAATATAAAAAATAAAAATTCTAAATATGTGCATATTTAAAGTACTTTCTCAGAAATTTCCGTTCAAGAGAACTTTCTCGAGAATCATTGAGAATTCTCACGGAAGCGAATTCTCGAGAGCGAGAATGTTCTCCTCGGCCCATCACTAACTCTGATTTCCTTAACTTTCACTTGACGTTCGGACATCAATTAACTTTAACGATGAGAATCACCGCCTTTGTTTCGTGTGGTGGTTGTAGGTGGTATTTTTTGTTGTATTTTAACCGTGAGTGTGGAATTGAAACAGAAGCCAGCGAATGGATTCTATGGTTGAACCGAGAGCAAAGCGAGTGGTTCGAAAATAGAATCCTGAACGAAGCAAGTGGTTAAAAAATAGAATCCAGAGCGTAGCGAGTGACGTAAAATAACTGCAGCCAGTGTATAACACAAATCTTTTCACCTCAGTAGAGGGAGGATTTTTTTTGTCTCCTAGTCCTAGCGTTATTCCAGTACAGTTGCATCCTAAATATAGTTGGATGCCCGGGGTCCACTACCTAATCCCGAGATTTGGTGTAGGTAATAGTTTTTTAACACAGCAGCATTAGGTCAGCAGCAATTATTATTGCTGGACTTTCTGGACTGGCCTTTACATGTTATTATGTTTAAAATAGTTATAATGGCACGTTCGGATTTCAAATATTCTTTGCACTTTTGCTATCTGTTTTTAAAGAATAAAAAAGGGCTTTTCGAGCTAGTGAGGTGAAAAATGAATTACCTATCTAGGTTTCTTTGTGATCTCTTGTCAATTTAACACGTAAGTTATTCAGGAATTGATGTGCCCCTATTTATTTATTTTTATATATATTCGATCGCACACCCAATTCACAGGAGCTGAAGTTCCGGGAGCATTCCCGAAACGCATTTTTAATAGTACGGTGCTAAGGTGTCTTTTTAGAGTGTGACCCGTGATGAGACCTGTTTGTCAGGGCTAGTGATAGTATTGAGCCCTGTACTCAGAACTTCGCATCGTGCCGTCCCTTTCACTCTCGTGTTATGCATCATATGAGTGAAAGGGACGGCACGATACGAAGTTCGGACTAACTAATCAAATTGTTTGGGCTAGAGGCTAGCTAGAGTAAAACTATAAAACGAACACCCCTAAAGTGTTTCAGCTCATCTCACGTATAAGCATATAGGCACATAGGTACAATCGAGTTCATAAATATATGTACGTCCTCAACGGTTCAAAAAGAGTAGCCTTATGCCATGAACTATAAAGTCGTACTGTGCACATATTTTTGATCACTGTCCGTGCACATATTTTCGATATAAACTGTACATAAAAACTCACACATTGAAACAATACCTATAATAAGGGCTTGATAGGGGTATTCACGTAGTGACTATATTATCTTTGGGGCTGTTCGTTAAAAAAATGGTTTTACTTTACCTGTTACGACGATGCGGGGCTGCTATCGCGAACGGCATTCGAAATTTTCCCTCTGTCGCACTTGCAAGTTAGCACATAAGTGCGACAGAGAGGGAAAACTTCGTCTGTGGTTCGCGGTACATACTTCACTCACTTAGTTAATGTCAAAATTACAAAAGAAGAAGTTAGACGCACGTCAATAATAACCTACTGATATCATTTAGCAAAATACACGCAATCATGAATTTTCTTCAGAAATTCAAAACGCGACACGACCAATACCACCAGCAATAATAGTTACCACCCATTGAAACAAATCACCAACTAATTTCCGTAAATTATGCAAGAGTCGTTGTTGAGAATTGTGAAAGAGGTGGACAAGCCTTGCCCACAAGGTAA
This sequence comes from Epiblema foenella, assembly GCA_963556455.1. NCBI lineage: Eukaryota > Metazoa > Arthropoda > Insecta > Lepidoptera > Tortricidae > Epiblema > Epiblema foenella. The sequence goes on from OY747105.1 coordinate 6,358,566, forward strand.
TTAAAATGAAACTAAATTAGGTACCGTCGTGTTACATATCAAATTGTATTCCTGTCCAAAGCTGCCCCTTTTAGTCCCGCGCGACACGCAGAGCTGTAACTGTAACCGAATGGTTACAGTAACCAGAGGGCTTACCGCGAACCATAAACGAAGTTTTCCCTCTCTGTCGCACTTGAAAGTCTGTACGTAAGTGCGACAGAGAGGGAAAACTTCGTTTGAGGTTGGCGGTGGCCCCTGTGTAGTTAGGTACGTGGTTCTCGAACAGGTCGCAATGAGCCGATAAACAGCACGTCCAGTTACAGACACACTTGAACTCATAAATGACATAGATTGAATGTAATGTAGGCAGAATATAGACAGGACTCAACAGCAACACCTCTAGGTGTTCTTGTCGCCCAAAGGGTTAAAAGCACTTATACGCATTAGAAAAAGTTTCAGCACAAAATCGCTCGATCGAATCAGAACTGTCAGAACTGTTATATAGAAATTGATGGGAGACGGTCTTGTGCAATTGCCCCTATTCCCCCCTTCGGTATCCGCGACTGCTTCCACACTTGGACTCCTTACAGTACCTATCCGTTCTGTTACCGACAGCTCGCTAATGAGTACCTACTCGGCTTCATCAATTTCCAGCGCTTCTTCTCCATTTCTACGGCGTCTTCTCAAATGAGTGATCGCGACAAGGACTGGGTGCCCATAGCGGCCGGCATAGCGCTAGGCATTGGCGTACTAGCGCTGCTCTACAAGTATTGGGGATCGCCACGGTCGTACAAGCAGGGGGTCAACCAGCAGATGGGCTACCCTTTCCACTGCACGTGTGATTCGAAGGCGAACGTAAGTTGATATAACTTGTTCAAGTTATCATCACTACTGTAGCGGACTAAGCTTGCAGGTCTGCACGGCTGGCACTACATAAACAGCGCGCGAGCTAAATCGCCGACTATCAGTCTCTTCATGTTACTGTTTCAGACGGGTAGTTTAATAGCCGTCTTGTGCATGGTCTAAGAAAACAAGGTCTGACAATTCGTGACACCGTGAAGTCATTGTCTACGACACACTTACGTCCGCATGCCATCGATAGGCTGATGCCGTAGGTCGTGTCACCCACACTACTAACCATGTACCGGATTGCCATACCTGGCGCAGTATATTATTGTATCATGGTTGTCATTGCCTTGGCCAGTCTGTGAGCGCTATGATATGACATTTTATATCACTGTTAAGTATATATCAAATTGTCCTAGAGTCACATCCATCATAAATCGACCCTGTTTGTACTATAGGTAGTACTTGAATCATTGATTTGAATCGCCGTAGTACAGTGACTATGTAGGGTTAGATTTATATTCTCAATCAATCAATCTTTGTAGATTATGGCCCCATCGATATTGTCGATGATTCCGCCATAGATTTATATTAATTTGATGCCTTCTGACGTGACGACTGTGTGTCAGGTGTCAGATCAGAGTGCAACAGAGAGCATAGTATCAGATTAATATGACTCCGGTTTAAATAGTATACTTAATCCTACTACTATTATAAATACGAAAGTACAGATTTTTGTTACTCCATTACGTAAAAATGGCTTATCGGATTATGGTAAAACTATACAGAGTTTACGGCCTGGATATAGGATACTTTTTATCCCGAGAAATCTTCCCCCTAAGTTAAAGGGTTAAATGGGGATGAAAGTTTATATGGAGGTACTATATAAACCAGTTCCTCGCAGAAGAAGTCGCGGGCAAGAGCTCTATCTACTACTTACTAGCTTTTACTAATTGCTTTTAGGGTTCCGGATCAAAATGGTAAAAAAGGAACCCTTATGGTTTCACTTTGTCTGTCACATCGCTAAATATCTCAAGAACTGCTTATGCTATCGATTTGAAAATTGGATTAGTTATAACGAAGGCTTACCTACATACATAGAACATGACTTTTTAAATTTTTTTTTTTATTTTCTGTGAAAAATGACAGATAGGTGGTTCAAAATTTGAAAGTCTAGTTAATATGTCGAGTGGGGTGTCATATGAAAGGGCTTGTGTTGCACATTCTGAAATAATGTTTTTTTACGTTGAGTCATTTTTGTTTTATGAGGGAAAATGTAAAAAAAAATACCGCCCGCCCCCCTTACCTCCGAAGTTTCAAGGAAAAAATATAATATTATTACAAACATTGATAGCAATGTATATTTTACAGGAAAAATATAACTGTAGCTCTATCTAGTTTTTATTTTTTTTATTGTCATAAAACATTTCTATACAAGTTTGTAATTTAATCACCTTTGCATGTATTATTGTTTTATAAATTCCTACGAGATTATGCTGAAAATACCTTCTTTCAAATAACGAAAAAAAATTGAAATCGGTTTACGTGATAAAGAATTATCCTTGAAAAACTACCATACGTACAAAGTTATTCAGTCGCTCAAATTTGTAACAAAAGTCGCCGGTAGATGGCGCTGTACCCATGGCGTCCAATTTCCACACCATGTTGTTGAGATTTTCCTGATTTAATAGGGTTGGAACCGGTACACATCTGTATACGGAACACTCGGTGCGCAAGTCCGACTCGCACTTGACCGGTTTTTTCTTACTTGCATCTTCTACCTCCTTGTTGCAGTGCCCGCACAAGAAAAGATGAATGACACACTCGGCATAGAGAAGAATGAAGAACGTCTCTTTGACATACAAACATAAACTTCAAGTGGATAAACATGTAAATTTAATAAAACAGTAATTACACATCAGTTATTTTATTTAAAAAGCGGAAAAAGGACACGCGAGTATGAGTTGTGGGTAGTTTTTCTAGTAGACACGTGCAACTATGTGGTTACCCTGCGATTGGTGAGTGGCGTTTCAAATTTGTAAGAGAAGGAAGTACAGACATTCTGATTTTCGATTGCTAAGTTGTGTTTAACAGTCCTGGTAGTATGATCACATATGAGAGAATAGGTGTCCGGTATTCAAAAACTCGATCAGTATTCACAGAAATGTAGAAAAATTATCTTGATGTGTTCGTGGGGAATATTTCAATGGGTATCCTATTTAGGTACATTGAGTGCATGTGAATATGAATAAGTAGTTTGGTAGGTTTAGGTACCGATTCTCCATCCTGCAATATTTCTTGGTACGCACTTCAGTCTCATATACCTACTATGTTGTTCGATAGTATCGATTATGAGTTTTGGTCGCGTCTTTACAATCCTTTATCGTTCAATGAATGAAAGGAACGATTGTGATAAAAACAGTCAACCTTAAGAATTTGAAAATCACAAGTTGTTTGATAAAAAACTACTTTTAAATTACACAGTCTGAGAAATATTCGACGGGGATTACCCGAAGCAATTAGGATTCCCCGGTCAATAACTAGATATAGATATTCACGGGCTATAACAGTGCCGGGAAGTCCTGCTTTGACTCGCGAATGAGGTTGAAATGCATTATCTAAGCCATGAGAGAGTCATACAAAGACATGTTCCTTTTAGTTAAAGATACGGATGGTGTAAGTTAAAGATACTCTAGGGCCACTCTAGTAATTGACGAGTTATGGCTTTTATAGTAGGTAAATTTGATAATGATCTACGTAACTCTTCAAATACTATATTAAAAGGGCGCCACTTATTAGTGGGAATAAAATTACCTTAATTAGTTATTATGTGAAACTATTATTCTTTTTTTTAGCGCGGATAAACTGCAACAGACGAGTGCTGCATACGGACTCGAAGAAGTCTGGGAAGGCCAAGCGGGTTGTAGCTGTTATGGAGGCCATGGGCGTAGTAGCGCTTATGGAAGCTATGGGGGTAGTGGCGCTTTTGGGGGGCAGGGGGGTAGTAGTGGTTATGGAGGCCATCGAGGCAGTAGCGGTGTAGGAGGATATTGGGAGAGCAGCGGAATCGAGGGTAGTAGCGGTTTTGGAAGCATAGGCGGCGTTAAAGGTCATAGGCGCAGTGACCGTGTGGGGGGGCGTGGGGGCACTAGCGATATTGGGGTAGATGATGTAGTAATCACTACTGGAGGTAAAGGCGGTGGTCGCGGCAGGGGAAAAGGTGGCGCTAAGGTTAACGATGGTGATGAAGGCATTGGGGACAGCGATAGTGGTAGTGATGTAGGGGGTGAAGGGGGCGATGGGGGTAGCGGTATTGAGGGCAAAAAGGCTGAAGGAGGCGTTGCGACGGTTGGGAAGCCGGGCCTTTTACAAAACATGCGTTCATTGTATACAAAACGTTAGTATTTCTTTTGTTTACATCTGATAAAACATTCACTCCTTTTTTTTGTGCACTCGTGTAAAAAGTGATTCCAACTATCAGTAGCAAACTTGTGAAGACTGACATGCCCTTCCACAAGCCTTTTTTTTTCAAGTGTACGACTACTGGGGCCCAGTCGGCCTTTGGAACCTTGCGCTGGTGATGCTTCTGTTGGGGTACTATGGAAAGAGCTATTTCTGGGACACAACCAGAGGGAGAGGATACTCAACAGGAGGTGCTGCTCCACATGAACTTGGGAAAAACATCAAGTGCCCACCGAAGAAGAAGAAGAATCGGACCCCATGTTGTGAGAGTTGCACGTGTTGTACCAGTCGACCCAGGATATTGAAGCACCGACTGGTAAATAAGTAATAACATTAATTGAGATTGAGAGAGCAAAGCTAAAGTTCATCACGAGTCCAGTACGGTAACTATTACCGGTACCTACTCCTACGGTCAGTATCTAAGTTTATATAAGTAATATATGAGTTTCTGCGCTTTATTTCATATCTTAATAAAGCGACAAACTGTCTCGTTCTCAAAGGAGACTTAAATACATCAAGTCGATTTTAAAGTTGACGCGAAAGTTACGCGGTTGCAGATACGAATATCTGAAATATCCCTAGGTGGTACTACTTACTATATATTAATGGCGTAAGTGGGTCATACACAGATGTTCGCGTCTTTCCTTTAGACTTATTAAAAGTTATTAGTTTAATTTTAGATTGAAGTAGTCACTCGCATAAACAGTGTCTTTGTTTCTATAAATCCACGCCGTTAACTACCCCTGTTCCACCTATCCCTACCAGGTTGTCTCCACTGGTAGGGATGCATGGATTTTTTTTCCATCTATCCCTACCGGTGGTGATAGGTGGAACCTATTTAGACGCTCTTATTTTAATGGGGATAGGTGGAAATATTGTGGCTTTCTATTTCTAAAATATTTCCACTCATCTCTACTAAACATGAAGTGTTTTCTTGAGTGTCTAGATGATACAAAAATTCTTTAAATGTCGTAGGATGTTTTTGATTACTGGTTGTCTATTTTAATGCTATTTCTGTGCTAACGACAAGTCATACGTCTAGTCATGCGAGTATATAATAATCATAAAAATGTTGGAAGAAATTGTTATTATAAAAAGAGGTCGTGGAAAAACTTCACTTTACGATGGTTACCAATACAATTGCAAAAAGAAATATGCAAATGGCAATGAATATTGGAACTGTGCATATACCAAAAAAACCAAGTGTGTCGGATCTCTCACATTACGAGTGTAAGCATCCTTCAATATTGTTACAGTTATTAAGTAAAACGGGGTATTTACCATGTATCGGGAGCTCAAAAACAAATATATACATGGTAAATACCCCGTTTTACATAATAACTTAATAGATCCAATAATATTCAATATTTATAGGTGGAACAAGGGGTTAACTATTGGCTACAGGAGGGTCGATTTTAGTTTTTTCAACAACTGATAATTTCAAGTCGACTGGGTTCAGTGCAGGGAAGTTAGCAGATTTGACTTGCGAAGTTTGAGACAGATAACTTACATTACATATCAGAATCTGTGTTTCAGAAATGGCCCGACGGACCGAATCTATGATACTCGGATGCTTGGGAAGGTTATACTTAGCCAAATTCTATTCGGAATCTGGTACAGCAAGGATTACATAAAATTATCTTCAAAATGTGGTATTTTATGTTCGAATGTTTTAAATATCATGATGTCCTTTTTCTTTAATATTTAAAGTTTTACGCACTAAATTTTTAATTGTTGAAAAGTAAAATTTTAGTCTGATGGACCGTTCTTTTTTTCACCGACAAGAGACTAAGACTTGGTCGAACAGAATGTGCGTAAGGTCGACTCGGTTGAGAATTGTTGAATAAAATACAGTTTTGAAACAAAATATATTTAATACACCTTCGTTACAAATTATGCTCGTGCCTCGTCGGCTCTTAAACTAATTAGTCGGGCGTGGACACAACCGTTTAACAGTATGTTAGTGCCTTAAAACAAATTAACTTATAGAGGGACACACGCGTATATAAAGTCCTAGTTTTGCGTACCCTAATATTTGGATTTTTTTGGAGAATAAGGTGGCAGATATTGTATAGTGACTTTGATGAAACTAGGCCATAAGTCGATTGTCTACCGAGGTGTTGCGACGAATTTCGTTATTTCGGCTATAAAAGAAATGACTATTATTTTAGCCTAAAGTAGAAATTTTCTCGCATTGCCTCGACGCCGGTGGAAACCTCCTTTATGTTACGTCCTATCGAGGCTTATGAAATGGTGTATTAATTTCAAACAAGTTGTGCAAGTAGGTAGCTAGATTGTCTCGTAAGTTTACCTGCAATAATTTCTCGTTCAAGTAAATTACACTGAATGCACTGACGCTAACAGTGTAGGTACGGGCAGATAAACGAAGCTATTCACAACTCACAATCGGCATAAGTCTCTATAGATAGTATCATTGAGATGAACATTGCAATATTATTCACTAACATTATAATTATACTTCAAGAGTAACGACCTCAAAATCGTCCAGCGGTTCGTTTCTGACTGAAGTATGTATAATACCTACATATGTGACTCATAATTCAAAATGCACTAGAGCAATCGAGAGCAAATTTAATCTCGATTCGTCACTAGCGTGTATCAAAATTGAAACCCAATACGACTAATGAAGACACAGAGTACATACAGAGTAGTCAAAAGTAGGTACTGAAGTTGTAATATTCTAAGACAATAGTTAATTTGCATCTAATTAATAATAATACTGGCGTCTACAATTTGATATGCAAATAATAAATTAGTATGCAATATGTCATTGCCCATTGTTCCATGTCACCATGAAATTTTGGGTAGTAACTACTTCAAATTTTACTGGCAACATTACATCAAGGGGAATCCCTAAACGTAATAAACAGTGGTCCAAACTCGTAGTAATCCCGATAAGGCTAAGGTTAAGCCAAAACAATTGGTAACTGTAATAAGTAACGTCAATACTTCAATTGCCTACGAGTTAGGTTACAGATTCCTGAACACTAGTTAGGTGTCTAATATTTGTATTATCATACCATTGTAATACAATGATTTCATGCGAGTTGTGAATACCGCCTCAAGATTATTAAAATCATATTACATAAAAACGTCATTTTTGTATGTAACTGATAAGATAGGAACAGTTTTAATTGCACGCTCATTTGTGGAAAATTAGTAATTACAGTATTGTTCAAACTTTTCAGTTGTCATAATAAATGTGACCATCTTTCCACGCCACGGGAACAAATAATTGGTCATACGTCATGTATATTTTAGGGTCTTTACATAGCGCGCGCGTGTCCCAAACAGGTTATTCTATTTGTATCAATAAATTATCAAACGTTGCTTCTTTTGAACCATCACAATCAAATGTTAGTTCAAAACGAACCATGTTTGACTAACACTTTTACCAAAACAACTAGTCCTAACCTAGGTATTCTGAAACTGATATGCTTAATGGTGTAACTCTTTAGAAATGGCAAGTATGCGTTGAAACATTCCTTGTTAAATGGATGCAAGTATGGTACTAGTGTCGACCTTATACAGACAGTTATAAGGTTGATTATTGTTCTAGAACTTTTCCAGTAGAATGATGAGGAAAGTTATGCTCGCAGCACGCTTCAGGTTTCCGGATTAGATGATATGACACTTTTATGGGATTTATATGCAGCGCATATTCCTATATTTAAGCGCTTACAACGGTTTTGACAACAAGCGCTTGAATATGACATTAAACGCTAAGAGCGCTCTGAGCCGGCAAAACGTGCGCTTTGGCCTCGGCGAGTTTGTAAACAGAAAACTATTTCACTGTGAGATTTCTGACGTCGATATAATAAAGATTGCTTTATGTGCAAAATGTGTCACACTACAAAACAGTATTCAGAAAATGTATTCCGGAAAGTTCTTGCATATTATATGGACGTTCATACCAATCCCGATCTAAATATACCTCGCTATTGCACATTATATATAGTGTAGTTATAACAGGTACATTTGACGAATATTGTTAGTTTTACAATTATCTTATAACATTTTTGTTAAAGTGAGCGTTGTCGATACATTCTCAAGGCTGCCATTTTGTGACGATTAATGGGGTAAAGACATAGTTGCCTACCATGTAACGTAATCAGTCTCACTCACACTTGTATATTGCGAGCGAGACATAAACGTTAGCTGCAATAATAGGCCTGATAGTCACAGGAATTTGAAAATATATCAATAAACGCCTTAAAAAGTACATATACCAGTGTAGAAACTGGTTAATATTAGTTATTTTTAAACAGAATTAACAGGACTATATTTATTCTAAATTGGTTTTACTGCAAATAATACAATCTAAAAATATTGACTATATAAATTGAACCATTTCTCAATCTATTCAGGCCTGACATAACCTTTTCGCCGCACTTAAGTAGTTCTTAAACACATGAATGTCACATTTTAATAGAAGAGGAATGACCCAATTTTGACTCTAATGCGACGTGGTAGAGGTCCATTTGCAATAAACATAATACGGACCGTAAGGTGTACGATACCAATAAGCGAAGATGTCCACAACTCTACCTAATTAAAATTTAAGGGTAAAAATGTTATGCGTTTTTTGTTTCTCAGTCTATGCCAGTAGCGAATGACCAAAGTTACGAAAGTAAAACCATTTACACTATTTCAGTCTTGCGTCCTGCTCTGTTAACTTTACTAGTTGTATAAAATAAAGGACTACGCACACCTGCACGGCAACGGTACGGTATGCTTCGAACTGGTTTGTATGAAATTGTTCATAGTGAAAATTTAGGAACAGAATGTATTCACTTTTACCAGGCGGATTATATTATTTTCATCGAGGCTTCGAGGCTTGCTACAAAACAGTGATAGTTGTCAACTGTCGATGATCCCGTCATGACCTGGATATCATATCGATTGCATAAATTAACTTTAGGTTTATATCACTTAAATATCCCAGTGTTACAAACGCACAACTAACCATAAATTACGAAAAACGAAAAAGATACAGAAATTACGAGACAACTCGTATATATTTCTGTTTTATATTTTCATGTTGAAAATCGCCAATTTTTACTAGATATATTTTACCGTTGGCCGTCTGGTATAATAGCGAAGCACTTCGAAGTTTCACTGGTTATTTTGGACGGACATTTAATTGCTTTCGAATTATTTAATTATCTGTAAAGAAACCACACCATTTACTGACTTTTTTATGTTATCGGGATTTCAACACAGGCGTTTTCAAACATTTAAATACGTCTGTTGTCAAGACGTGTTTGAATATTTCTGAACATCTTTGTCTAATGGGTTATGTTCGATGACGACTATAATTACAGTTTCAATAGTGGTTCAGTCAAAAAAGTATATACCTATTTAATAGATATTTGGTGTGGTCTCAAACACAAGGAATTGTTTCAACAAAGTGTGCTTGAAAATATACTCAATTAAATAAACGTACAAATTATTTTTGGCACTGAATATCTTCATACTTAAACGGGCCCATAATCAACAAATTTCACCTTTTACACCTTCAAATGGAATCACCTCTCACATATTTACAAAGATTTATACCCTGACATATATATCCATGATTTAAAGTTTAATATGATGTTGATGAATATTAAATAAATATTTAATACTGTATTTACAAAAATATATATTTGTATTTGTTTATTGATTATTTTAATGAGACTCTGGCTCTCGTATATCTTGTTATTATCGAAGCGAATGCGTAGTCGAGGAATGAAAAGGTCCCCATTTGCGACTTTATCTCAACTCCATAAGGTACAAATTGACGAATCTTTTCGTTTCTCCATAGTTTAGTACAGATATTTTGTGTTGGCCGATATTTTATAAAAGTGTTATTGGATTTGATTCTTGCATGCAAAATTAAGTCTCTTTTGGTACGGATTACTTTGACATAACTAGGCCAATGGAAATAATCTTAAGTACCTTGTACATTGTAAAGAGGACGATCAGATATTAACTTCTGTGAGGTAATTTCTGATTATGTGATCTCATTAAAATAATCCGTTTAAGGCGCGATCCCTCCAGGTAAGTGTAGTAACAATTAACAAGAACCCAAAAGTTTATTTGCAAAAGCAATCTCGTTCCAAGTTCAATTCACAGTAACGACACAACATTGAATTTGATTTGATAATCCCTGGGAGATGCGCCTTGTAATATTTTCATCTGTTTTGACACAAGTTTGTACGTTAATTTTATATTAAGGAGAAGCTACCTGGATAACCCCAATTCCTTTGAACTGTCAGATATATCCGTGCTAAAATCAGTTTTGTGTTTTCTTCATAAGTCATTATTTCCAATGGCAAATTAAAATAATTAGTTTTTGATAGTGTACAATGATTCAACAGAAGTATGTTTTTCTGTTTGTTTTGACAGATTCATTTTATATTTTAACGTAGTATTTGCAAGAATATCGACTTTTCCAAAGGATGACAATTATGCGCCGTTACCGAAAATATTACCGATTGTATGAGGAAAGTTCCCAGTTTCGGTAATGCTTCCGGGAACAGCGCGTCTCTAGTTACATTTCAAGGGTCACCAGCACAGTGCAAAGGTCTTGTTAAATATAATTTATATTTTTATACATTTGTTCGTTCGACGGATATTTGACACGCATGTGAAGACTAGTTACGCGTCTATAAAGATATATAGTTATAGTTAATTATACGAAATAGTGTCTCGCGCGTTTGGTGTAAAACTGGAAAGTGTAAAAAAGGCTAAGTTAGTTACGAGTGTGAACAAACATGCTGGTATATTAGCTACATGTTGTTGTAATGATTTTTTAACTTACGGATATTCGTGGCTAATTTGATCTTTCATATTAGTCTAAAGAATCAGAATTCCACCAAACGCTAGTGAATGAGACAGGAACAGTCCTTAATCGACCGTTACATTAGCTATAAAATAATTGTTTAGCAAATATATATAAAAAAAGAAACTTTAATTTTAAATAACTAAACTCAATCTATGACTTTGTCGATTTTTTAATAAAGTATAATGGGTATATTAAAAGCTAAAAAGGTTAAATTACTAAATTATCTATTAAACTGCTGCCACTTTACAAGTACAAAAATTATTATTATGACAGTTGCTAAATCTTAACACATACGTTTTTATGTACACTATAATTATCTGAACTGGCAAGTACTATAATACTGTGTATAAATAAGTTTAAGTAAAACATATTAAACCTAAACGTATTTACAAAACTCTAGTTTATATATAATAAAAGGTATAACTAGAAAGACTGCACTTCGTTTAGAAAACAATTGTTATATACCGCCATATATATTTATACTAATATAGACTATTGCGTAACAATAGGCCCACTGTAGTATCGACTCAAACGCTCCGCCCGAACTAATTTCGACTAAAACTAAATACAACCGTCCTCGCCTAAAACTTACTTTTAATTCAGTCGTCAAAATAAAATCGAAATAGGTACGGCGCAGCCAAACAAATTTCAACACGATACGTCGTATCTATAGAATATATTTTAGACAGGAAACGTTGGCACTAGCCTTGAATCACGTTATCGAATATCGCCGTGTATAGAGTAAAAATATTTATCCGTAACCACTATGGAAGTTTCGAGTCTGTTGACACATCGGTTCACAATAGAGAAAGTAAACGAAATTCAATGTCGCTATGATTTCTTGTCAAAGAGGGGGAGTTTGGACTTGACAGCTCCTTCACAGATCATGAGTCTTTGTTGGACGCACTTGCGTCCGCAACCGTCGTCCACGCCTCGATGCTTCACGTCCACGAAATACTCCTTCTCACTACGCTCGCCCTCCTTCCCCTTCGCGAATTGTAACATTTCCAATTTGCCGAAGTTGCTCACTTTGAAACGGGAACTTTTAAACGTCCGATCGCACTTGAAGTCCGCGCCCTTGCGCTCGAAGTACTCCACTATCTTGGATATCTGCGCGGAACGCACGTGGCGAGGGATTCGCTCATCACAGTATAAACTATCCGAACCGGCTAAAGACGCTACGTCCTCTGAACTGTCCGTGTATACGCTTGAAGTTCTCTTACACGAGGAGTTTAACAGGTGGTTGATGAGCGGGCCGCGTTGAAGGAGATAACTCAACTCGTCGTCATCTAAAGGTTTATGCGATACGCACCCGCTTATGCACTTGGCGCGACTGACGCAGCAGCATCTATCTAGAATATGGTACTCCTTTTGCGGTTCTGGTGTTTCGGACGCGTCAGAATCTGGACGATTAGAGTCGAGCTTACCGCAGAGGAACGGAGAAGCGTCGTGTTCTAGTATTCTTCTCGGTGGTTCGTCGCGGGACGGAACTTCTTCTAAATCGTCTAGACTCCGGAGCGAGCTTACTGTGGTGGTTGAAAGGGCGGAATCGTCGAGAACGAATAGACTGGAGTTGGCTGAACCAGGTGCTCGCTTATACGTCCGAGCGTTGAATAGGCGATCGTAGATAAGGAGACAGTCTGAGCACATGCGGAGCGGCGGATCACGGTATTCCAGTGAGTTTTCCTGGGGAAAAAATTACATTGTACTACTCACAATCTAGAATGCTTTGTGACCGAAAACGCGAGCCGAAAGAGATGTACATGGTTACATTGGATAGATTTCTGGACTCAAAAATGTATATGCTGTATAGAGATACCCGGGGATGCATTTATTAAAATTCTTGATATTTCAGAACTCGTGCAAAATTATTTTTTATAAGATTCCGTATCTATTTATATTTTCTATATATTGGAAAGGGTACTTCTTTACTCATGGACCTCATGAGCACCCCTGGCAGTAATAGGGATGATGACTGTTACAATTTATAATATGGTGTGGCTCTATGGATAGAAAACCACCATATTTATATCACAATATAAATATTAAATCAGGCAAATTAATTTAAATCAATAAAATATATGGGGCTATAAAGATTGGCAAAAACGTTATTTTTGTTTACTGGCCAAATGTGAATTGAAAGTTACCAATAGAATTTTCATGTTTCAATTAAAAAAAAATTGTAGGACAACTATGTTCATAAACGCAATATTTTACGACAAAACGGCAAATTTCCCTTTTTTTTATACAACGGTAGTACCAGGCCACGCAGGCGTGACGTCACGTCTGCTTGTGAATCAGTATTGAGCGTTTTCAGTGCTCGCTATGCTGTACTTTGGCTCTTAATTTCGTCTTTTGTGTTGCTCTAATTTGATTAAATATTATATTGAGGTGATTGTTACCTGGTCATCATTGGGCTCTGGTCTTGTGCGGGGCCACCACCAGCAGCGCTGGCAGCCCATGAGCGAGCACGGGCACATGGCGTTGTAGAAGCAGTCGGCGTGTGTGGCGCACAAGTCCTCGTTGGCGACGGAGAAGATTCCAGACTCGCAGGAGCCGCGGCGTCGCGCTGCGCCAAGGAGCGTGCCTTCCGATAGTTCTGGAAACAATCATTTGTCTATTTAATACGACAATACGGTATTAAACAACAGTAATATTAAATATTCTTTACGGGTTACCAATAAACAAAACTTACGAAAATACTTTGAAAACATCTAACTTTAACTTATGCTGTTTTAAAGATTTTAAATACATAAAAATGAAAAAAAAAAGTGTTCGACCATAGACATTTGTGACGCCATCTACAAACTTCATATCAACTAAGGGATTTAGACTCAACGTAGGATCGTTACGCGAGCGTCAGTTTGCGAACACCTGAATTCTTTCAATAAAATATATACAAACAAGGCAAACCCAGACTAAGACTTATGATTTATACTTTTTTTTGTGGGAAAAAAACTAGCCATACAATCAGATTTCAATGAACCCGCCCTACGTTTACAGACGGTTTGGTGCAACCGACCTTCAAATTGACGCCTCGTCCTAGCAGTCACCGATGTTGTCGACGGGCCTTCGTGCAAATAGTCTCCTACGCTTTATGAAATGAAATTAAATTTAGGGTGCACTCTGTTGCAGGTGCATGTTGTTGATGGGCCTGGCTTCCGGCGCTGACGACGGAAGCGACGCGCAAACACCGCCTACGATTACAGACGGTTTGGTGCAACCGTTCGAGTTGACTCGTACGCATTTTCGCGGTGCACTCACCTGTGAACCTGACCGGCTTTATAGGCCGGGCCCAATAAAGCGATAGGAGTGCGCGGTTGGAGAGGAGCCTGGGGAAAATCCAGAGGATACCTCCAATACGACCATTCCGGCGGTTTAAACACTGAAATACTGTAAGGGTTTGCTGTCCAGTGAAATTGGTTGAGCTGCTTCAACCGAATCCGAGGTGTGGTGCACTGACCGATGTTGTTGATGGGGCGGGCCTGCGGCGCGGGCGGCGGCGGGCGCTCCAGCGAGCCGCGGCGCGACACGCCGGGCGACGACGGCAGCGACGCGCAGCGCGGCTCGCCCGGCGCGGGCTCGTCGCGCACGCGGACCAGCGGCGACGGCAGCTCCACGCACGATGAGAAACTAAACGACAGTAGATCATTTTGAGAGACCTTATCAGTTAAAAAAACACTCATTTGCAATTTTTTATTGAATTGTAATTTTATCAGCGTCACTATCTAGATGAGTAGGGGTAAATAACAGGCGGCCTCTTTAGCCACAAAGAGCGATCTCTTCCAGACAACCTTACAGTAGCGGAAATCATATCAAGCATTATGATTCATGGTACGTGATGCAGAGATAGTATATGGAACCCATTAAAAATCAGTTAAATACTAAACTAATGATAAGTTAACTAGATACATATAGTCGATGAGCGACTGGAATGTTAAATGCACGCTAACAATCCTGTTGACTCGAGGTGACCAAGCCAGCGAAGACAATGCGCTTTTGTTTCACCTACAATGTTTGAAATGAAAGTTTATTCACAGAACATAATATGGTTCTTATACAATAGATCTTATATACATAAATTACACCCTTGATATGTTCCGCCGTTAGGCATGTGAAAATTGTCTTGCCTTTAAGTTAATACCTACTTGAGCCACATAATTTTTCCTTGTTTGGTTCGGCTACCAGTACCAGCTGTTCTATTTCGGCTTTCCTACGGATCCTCCAACTCCCATAGTCTCTTTTAAGTGGTGCATGGCTGGGATGTTAAACGCACTCACCCGCTTCCCCCGGGGCGCCCCTTAGCAGCGCTCCCGAGTCACTGTATTAGCGAACTGAGACCGCTCCAAAGCTATAGGGATCCAAAAAAAAAGAAAACACTCACCCGCTGGCCCTCGAGTGCGGCGGTTCGAGTATCTTGTTGACGCCGCGGAAGGTGTGCAGCGGGGTGTGCGTGCGCCCGCGCGGCGGGTCGCGCAGCAGCATGATGTGCGCGAGCCGGTGCAGGCGCGCCAGGCGCGGCGGCGCGCGCGCGGGCGGCAGCGCGGACGCCGAGCGGTGCCCCGCGCGCGACGGACCCGCGCTGCAGGACACCGGCGCCGCCCACTCAAGCTCTGACAGCGAGCGCCGGTGCACGACTGGAATGTTAACACTACGTTGCAGTACTTTTATCTCACGAGCGCGGGTTAGTAATAGTTGCAGTTGTGACACATACGAACACATTAACAATATGAACTCATAGCTCCTACGCTGATGCACACATTGACAATGTGCCTGTATCTCTCGACACACAACCACGGCCCACCCGCGTTCGTGAGATAAAACTACTGTACTAGAGGTCGGAAAAGTGTCCGGGAAGGGGGTAGCGGCCTTTAGAAGAATAATTAAATATGAAACGACATTTTAATAAATTTTTAACCACATCAAGTTTACTTTTGTGTTTTTCGAAATATGGACCGTTTTATAATCGATAAGAGTTATATATGCTCCCCTGGGATCGGGCTACATTTTCGTCCCCTTGGCGGTGGAAACGGCTAGTTGCTGGGGGAAGGGCGCAAAGGAGTTTATTCGAGAAATAGACCGTCGACTTAGGCAAACAGGAGAGGCCTCCCGCTTGAATCGTTTCTGGTGCAAAGACTTTCTGTCGCTATTCAGCGCGGAAATGCTGCTAGCGTTATGGGCACTTTTGCACCGGGACGATAAGGAGCGGGTTATATGACTAAATTGTTATTTAGATGTAATAACTGTAAATTTTTTTTTATTCTTATGACCGAACAATCAGATTTTTCTTATACAACGATATCGGCAAGCTCACGGGCTGCCTGATGGTAAGCAGATACCATGCCTATGGACACTTACGACTCCAATGATAAATCAGTGACGCTCCAAACTCCTCGTCATCATGGTTTAAAAGCTAGATTCTTTCTCTATAAACGTGCCCCCTTTCCTCTTCACTTCTCCAATCAATTTCCTCTACCTCTCTTGCCACTTACTTCTCCAGAACTATACTCACTGGTGTCGAGTGTGTGCAGAGACTCGTGATCGCGATGACGCGGGCGGCGCCAGGCATACAGTCCGGGGCACGAGCGCGGACCGGACGCGTCGGACTCCTCGCTGGAAATACACGACATAATATAGAACACGATTTTCTAGCTGGCTTTATATGCCTACGTAAATTATCCATAGTTATGCAGACATCTACCAATTCGACCAAAGCATAAATGTTCAGTAAAAGTAAGTTAAGTTACAATATAGATAATTTTTTGCATTAGGTACCTGAGTATCAGCATTGGTGACGTTATTTTAAAATACAGTTAATGAAAAAGATACTTAAGGTTTTTACAATGTATGAGGAATAGCCAAAATTCGGTGATAACCACTATAAATAACAATAGCACATTGTTCTAAAGGCTTGAAAAGTAGCAATAGGTTTATATATATGAGTTTGATAGCCGAGCGGTAGGTGAGGCCCTCGATGATACGAGTCTCACTTTCGGCCGTAAGATTAAAATAATAATAATAGCTTTATCTCCACGCTAATAACACAGGGTTCAATATATTAAAGATTAGTGTTTTTTTTAGCATGGTCCCACGCACCCAGCGCCTCCTCCAAGCGTTTCCATATCTGTCTATCTTGTGCTTTCGGCATCCATTATCTGCCGACTATTCTTTTAATTTCGTCGGTCCAGCGGTCTTTAGGTCTCCCTTTACTCCTTTTTCCTGTAGGACGCGTCCATTCTGTGGCGCATTTTGTCCATCTTTTGTCTGTGGTTCGGGCGACATAAGATACCTTTCAAGACCATCACGAGGAAAAAAACGCGTATTAAATAACTTCTTATCATATAGATAGCAATGACATACCTTTCATAGGTGGTATTGGATGCGTGGCCCCAGAGCGCATCGTCAAGACCCTCCTTCATCTCGGCGAGGTTGTTCACTATCTCGGGGAATAGCGGCCGCGCTTTAGGCTCGTACTGAAACAAATATATAAGAGTTAGAAGCGAACACATAATGTGAACCAGGGATGTAACAGATGTCTGTGTGTGTGTAGATGTCTGTGCCTGTCTTGGTTACCTGTAAATGTATACAATCATTGAATAAACGTCTTATTATTATTATTATTATTATGTGGTTTTATCGGAACCGGAAGCGGAACCAGATGTTTTAAATTCGGTATATCGGAACCAGAACCGGATTCGGAGCCGGAACAGAAAACGGATGAGGAACCGGATGCGGAGCCCGAGTGATAGATGGATAAGATGTTAAGGGCAGGGCAGGTCTAAGTCCATTCTAACGTCCGATATAACATCCGTTTTAAAAATAACAGAACCGGAACCGGAGCTCTGTTACATTCCTGATGTGAACTTATAACGGACAGTTTCAAATACAAGTATTGAGGTGGACATTAGTCTTTTCGCAGAATATTTGCTTCACAATATGTTTAAGGGACATACCTTGTTCCTATAATAAGACTGAAAATACATGATGTTTTAGTTGACAAAGTTTGGTTTGCTCTGGGAGCCGCATAGTGACAGGTCGCTTAAGAGACATGTCAGGCTCATTATGAGGGATACAACTCATATTGAAGCAGTTGAAGGCGAGCCGCAGGAAGTCTGGCAAAGTGTTCGGTTTTATACTCATAAATCGCAACACTTGTGACTATTTAAACAGAGTGTACACATAAGGGACATGTGTGATCGTATAAGGGACAGAACTCACGATGCAACAGTTGAAGGCGAGCCGCAGGAAGTCAGGTACGGTTTGTTCGTCGCACAGTTCCACGAACGCCATGTAGTTGAGGCCGAAGTTGTCCGTGCGCGGGAGCACGTCAGGATCGGCGTCAACCTGAAAAGTTTCAAACGAATATCTTGTAGATAACTTTGCTGGAAACTAAGCACTCACTTGCTCTTGGCAACTCTGGTATTTGCCGTCGGCCCGGATCGGATGATGTATCACTGAATTTGATTAAGGGTCTCACACAAACAGTCCTTACTTGTCACTGTAAAGTGTTTACCGCAGTGTTAAAAAAATTCTGGTTTCATAATTACGAACTTAACATAACTTCAATTAACGTAACCACAATTCCCATACTGCAGACAGCGAGTTCACAAGGCAACGTAAATACTTAGACATCTTACCCTGGCGATCAGTTGGCACAGTATGATTCCGTAGGAGAAGATGTCGGAACGGTGGTCGTACCACCGACCGCGAAGGCACTCGGGGGACATCCACCACGGGGATCCTACGCTAGGAAGTCGGTAGCCGTTTCTGTGAAAACAAACGTCCTCAGTAATTTTATTGGTAGAAATGTGACCGTAATTTTGATAGACCTACTGTTTTATGTGCCAGCGAATGGATGAAGTCATCATCATTATCCTAGCGTTATCCCAGTACAGTTGCATTCTGAAAATGTATGGGTTACGCTACCTAATCCCAAGATTTAGCGTAGGCGCGTAGGGGCGTAGGGGTTTTTAAGGAAGCGACTTCCATCCCAAGGGGGAAACAAACAATGAATGTAAATGAAGGGTATGGTTGAAATAGTACAACATTAAAAGCCATCGCACATAGGAAATCTTTCGCAAAGGGTATTAATAATAATAATAATAAAATGCTTTATTGTGCACTACATGGGAATTATTACAATGACAAAACATGAACAGGGCTGGAGTAGGTATTATTAGTTAGAAATTGATATTAGTGACAGGGGGTGAGGGCAGGGTGAGTGCACGTTGTGCGTTAGGCCTAAATGTTCTTGGACATTGAAGCAAACCTTGTGCTACAAATGCTAATGGAATCTTTCTACAATGCAAGTAGCATATCAATCATATCGAGCGCATCATATGCACGTAAATAATTTGGCAACATAATGCATAGGTACATAAGTACAGTCACCAGCATCAACAACATCTTTTTTATACTATGTCGGTGGCAAACAAGCTGATAGCCCATCTGATGGTAAGTGATTACCGTCGCCAATAGACGCTTGCATCACCAGAGGTGCCACGCGCGTTACGGACCCGTAAGAAACTTTTTCACGCCTCTTTTGAAGAGTCCCCCATTCTACAGTCCATTGGTAATACTTCGGCATGAAGCTCATTCTACAACCTAAGTGTTCCCGGTATAAAGTGCCTGTGGAATCGTACTGTACGGGAACGTAATGGCTCCAAGGTGTGAGGATAAGCTCGCTGCCGATGGCGAGCGGTGCGATGATGAAAGGTGGCCGTAGGCATGACGTCAAACAGTTCTTCAGAGCACACCCCGTTATACCAGGCGGTAGTATCTGACACGCCTCTATTTCTAGGGCCTAGGCTTACGAGGTGCCAGATGTTTATGCACGCTTTAACGTCACGCTGGTGACTGTACGTATGTTGCCAAATTATTGACGAGTCGAGTTCCAGTACCAGTATTTCATGGAGCACGAACACAAAAGCAATAACCCTTATGGAGCAATGACGCATCTGGGTTGTGAGCTTATTATGTTTGTAAATATAGTATAGTAGTCAGCTGTTTCGGGGCAGGTAATAAAAATGCGTGGCATTGAACTAGTTATGAATGAATCACAACATGGTCAACTCGCGTTTACTTGGCAGCAGACCGGCGTACACAAAATATTACGTAATAGGTACATATATCAGTCATAATTGTACTGCCAAGTTTTTTTACTACATTCCTTATTGTTTTCTTCTAAAATTAATGGAAAAAATTGGCATTGGCGTTCATAACAATGTATTATTAAAACTATTTATGTCTATTTATGTTTGCTGTGTAGTGAAAGCAGACATAAATAGTTTTATCAATACATTGTTATGAATGCCTGACCTGAGATTTATTTTCAGTGTTTTGGGATAAAAGAAACCTATTTAAGGGGTATGCTTTATTAATTTCATGTCAGGGCTTAGCATCACTATCACTACAGTGAACAGTGGAAATCTGAACACTATTTAACCTTGCATATATCTCATCGATATAGTTTTGCAATGTAAAACAATGTAAATCTGAACGAAATTAGTCGAAATATGAGGTTAAGAAAGTAATCGAGCAGAAAAATTACGTGCGGCTCTCGCCCGAGCGTGCATCTATCAATTAAAAGACTATGGCGAATTGATTAATTTTATAATTGAGTTGTAAGATTATTGTAAGACGAAGAAATCCTAGATAGAAATTCACAAAGTATATTTTATTTGTACGGATGTAGAACTCAAGAAGCTCAGTGCAAAGTTATTCTCAAAAAATGATGGCTTCGGCCGCTGCTGCCTCCTGTTGTCTATACGAACATGACTCTAGACTTTGATGTCGAAATTATTTTCAAGCATATGGCTTACCCGAAATCCCATCATTGCCCTTTAATGATCCATAGATACTTACACAGGATGAGGTATTTTAGCGGCGAGACCGAAATCGGCCACGACTGCGGTGTAATCTCCGTCGCCGTTTTTCTTAATTAATACGTTCTGTAAAACAAAAATGAATATTTTAAGAACTTTGTATCGCAAGTTCGGTAGTAAAACGCGTTTGGCGTAATTGAGACAGAGACGCGGCGATTAGAATTGGGTCTGTTACGTAGACTGTTAGGGTAATGCGTTGGATCAGTTCTTCGACACCTAATGTAAGAATGAGACAGATACGTTCTTTTCTTAGGCCGGGGCCATACTCGTTTAGCAATTGGCGAGGCGACGGCGATATCAGAACAACTTGGGCGCCCTTTAGTCGCCCTGTGTGTTCGCGAACTCAGTCCGTGCAAGCTCTGTTACGTTGTCCCGGTGGAAAATGCAATGCCGCATGGCGTCACGAGTGTAAGTACTTGAGGCCGGAAACCTCGGAGTCGCGCGCCGACTGCGGCAGCGACTTGGGCGACATGCCCAGGTGACCTACTCGAGCAAGCCCTCCATGTCATGTATTTTTTATACTGAGCGAGTGCGTAACTCAGCAGTGAGGTGCCGGTAGAAAACACCGAGCGAGTGCCCGTAGGTACTTGAGGCCGTAAGCCACATCGTGCGTTAGCGAGATGCGAACTTACTGAGGCAGTGGCCAACGGGATGCCTAAGATGATCTTGGGAGCGAGCCATGTACTGTGTAAGAATGTGGCTTGAGCACGTACCTTAGATGTGAGGTCCCGGTGGAAAACGCCGAGCGAATGCAGGTACTTGAGGCCGCAAGCCATGTCGTGAGCAAGCGAGATGCGCGTTGACTGCGGCAGCGGCTCGGTTGGCATGCCTAAGATGAGCTGCTCGAGCGACCCGCCCTCCATGTACTCGGTGAGGGCGTGAAGCTGGCCTTCATGCACGCATACGCCCATGAACCTGGAAGAAATACAGACAAGATGTTAAGACTTGAGGATTTAACGCTAGATGGTGTATCACAAACGTATCCGTAGATAGAACCGAATAAGTACTTGCAAAACTTCATTCAGCCAAAGGAACTCACAAAAGTGCTGAAAGGCCACAAGTTATACCACCAAGAAAAAATGGGTCAAGAAGTTAACTCATCATAGTCCTCTGTTCTTTACGAACGGTAATTTAAAATCGCTATTATAAAGATTTTATAACTTAGAAAAGTTGACCTACAGTCGAAAACTGTTGGAAAATGGGAAATAATTGAAGAAGAAAATTAAGGACGATTCATCGTCGTTTCGTTTATCGCATATAAAGTGTGTAAACTTAATTATTGTTCACACAAACGAATATACCGAAGTTGTAAAACATTGCCAATCCTATTAAGCGGTGCCTGGCAAGCGAATCGGCTTGCCACGCTAAAACACAAACGCATAATTAGCGGCCTCTCAAAGATGCGTCCATATTTTAATCATAATTGCCACCCGTGTAATATAACATGCTCATTGTTCATTGTAAATATCTAATGATCTTCTTGTTACGACATCTAATTTGTTAATCACTATTTGTTTATCTCAAGGGTCACAGGACCCTAATGTGTTTATGGTTCACACCCTAGTATGTATAATTAGTTAATAAGCTTATCCTATATAAGCAGACAGATTTGGATATTAAATTCAGTTTACTCCGAAACGTCAAACCGTGTTTTACTCCACGCCATATAGCACCCGCACGTCGAACGAGACATTAATAAGGTTTTCTTCCGTTAATAAACACTTTTTTATTAAATCTGTGTGTTAATCTAAAATCTAAGCCCATTGTTTATTCACTAGAGAAAGTCAAATAAATCATAATTGAATGGCACATAAGCAAATTATGAAAACGGTAGCAAAAAATGTGATTTCACCTTCTGTACATTGTCGATTTATCAATTCCTAATATTCCCATGCGCGGGCGAATTTATTGCTGTATTGTTGTTAGAATGACGAACATAATAAAAAAAACTCATTATGGCTCTTCAAGAAGCCTTCGTGTGTGATATTTGAATTACTTTGCGTGCATTAATGAAGCGGCAGAATCTTGAACGGGTCAAAGAACTTGAAAAGCTAATACGTAAAATTAATAAAGTAATGCTAAATTCAAGTACTTCTATGTCTATTGGGTATTAAGATTTTACATTCATAAATTACCTTCATTGATTTTACGGCCTCGTGTAGAAGGACCTTAATTGAATCGGTTCTCTTCCTAACTAGACAGAAACCACGTATTCACAATTCAATTATATAGTTTTTCGAAGACTAACCCAAATTAGGTAGAGATATTATTAAAAAAAAGAAGAACTAAATCGATTTTCGTCGCATATGTGTACGAGATGAACTCGCACAAAGAGAGCAAGCATTTGAAGCAATTGTAAAAAGATATAGACGATGTCATAATTCATAGAGATGCACAAAGGACCAAGGCAGGCCATTGAATCTCAACTGGTTTCGATTCTGTTACGACACTGGGTACAAATATGGTATTGGATTTATATTCAACTGAAAGCAATAGAATGTACATACATATGGTTTGATTGGCAAGAATGAGGACAGGGATTTTTCAATCATGTCAGATTTTGAATTACGTGTATTTGTACCAAAAAACAGGTTCTGGATGGTGTTGACATATGAATCATGTAAGCGACATTTCAGCACAACAACACCATGTAGGATAATGGTTATGAAGTGATTATTATTCGGAGCTCTCATGAGAACTTGTCAATATGACATATATTTTGTTCACGGCTTAAATATTATTTTCAGTGGTACTACTCAGAGAGTTTCTTTATTACCTACATTCAAAATTAATAATTCATTAGCAATTATTATAACACCGTCATTGAATTAACTTGTAATTAGGAATTTAAAGAATGCAAAATTACTTACAGTAGGCTACTTTTCAATGTCAGCATTGGGCAAGAGGTGCGATTTATTGTGGTTTGTTATTGATGCCAATACGGTGATGATGAGCATTGACACAGTCATTGTCCAATGACACCAAGGTCCTATTTTGATGGCCTACACCCGGCGTGACCCGGCCCTATGGACCGATACTTGCAAAATATCGACTCACTTTGTGTGTTTAGGCATGTTTATACTTCGATTACTGCATAGTGTGTTTAAGTCGTACATTTGCTGCGTGTAACAATTATACGAACTCGCACGAGGATACGCATCAACGCGCTCCCATCTCATTAAATAGAGACTAGTTACCTAAATAGTGTTTTAGCTACAGCTTATAAGAATGATTGCCCTATATATAGAGCACGTCTTTGTGCATTAAACAATCTATAATCAAAAATCAAAATGTAAATAAGCCTGTTGGGGTTTCTTTTATTTGAACTACTTTAAGCTCACTGGTCCTAATCATAAAGGACGGCGTTCTGAGGTAACAGACATAAAAAATAAGAACTAATTAACCTTGGTTTCAGGATTTATACTGTTCGAAATTTTCGTTTGTTACGAAAATAATATTCTATTTGAATGATAAGATAAATCAGTATAATTTTTACTGGCGAATGTTACGTAACTTGTGTCTAAATCACACCTTGAACATATTTCAAAAAAATTGCAGTATATTAAATACACATTTTTAATTACGAATAATTAACGTGCAGTAATATTGCTAATTATAATCAGTCACATGGAGGTGTCATAAAAACAGTGAATTATTTCCCGCTTCGCTGCCTCAATCGATAAAATGCAAAATGAAATTGTTAAATAGATGAATAAAGCATAGATAACTTATCTTATTTCCAATTCTAGTAATCCCTTTGGTGAAAAAAAAGTTAACTAGGGACTGTTTTAAGTGCGGGTTGTAAATACAAAACTCTCCAATAACTGTAATACTTATTTGTCTTTATCATTATACTCTATACTATATATTATTACGCAGCAATACGATTGTATTACTTGTATAACTATTTTGTTTACAGATGATGTTCTACTATATACGATGAGAGTATAATATTTACAAGGACTTTTATCACCTTCACAATAAATAATTGCTTGCGGTTGGTATTAGATATCACGCAAATCTAAAAACTTTATAAGATTATCATTAAATAAGGTACACAAGTATAGTTAAAATTAATTATAAACATGCAAACTCTTTACTAATGTTAACGAACCTAGATCATAATTTAGAATGCATCAAGTTGTATAGGCTGTAGAGCTCCTTTCTTCAGGAGACAGACGGACGTGACGAAACTATAAAGGTCCCGTTTTTGCCAATTTGGCTACGGAACCCCAACACGCCGAGATTGTGCAACGGTTGGTCTTTTAATTGAGTAAGATTAAATTGTGTTATTAATGTTATTATGAAGCGATTATCAAGATGTCATCACGCGATGTGCCAAGGCCCCGCTGGAATGGTCAGCAGTGATCATACAAATGGCTAATTAAGATGAGACATGCAAGCGAATGCAGTTTTCAGGGTGCGACGGAGAGGTAAAGTATAGTGGAACGCACACGCGTACTACAGGGCCTGTATATATGTCATTTCTTTCAATCTCAACTGATTATCAGTGCATGATGCCGACATATTGCCTTTGCATTAAAGTAAAGCGCATGCATTATCATTATGTCAAAAATACGTTCTAAGGGGGCAGGGGCCCTGACTAATAAGGTTGAGGTGTCATTCCCTAGGTAGGTAAACATTACTATTAAGTGGTCGTAGTGTCTGGAAATGGACATTGTAGTTGCTGCTGTGAAATTATCACCCGCGGGGTAATCAACTAATGACGTAACTTTTGTACTACCGTTAGGTAGATTTTAATGTCAAATTTTAAGCCGTCGTCCCCGGCGAAAAAATTAAAAAATCGCATTCTTTTTTAATGAGCCCTGGGATCCCTGGGACTGGTGGACGACGGGTTAATCCGCTCGGTTGTCATCTCATACATTTATACTTTAAAACCGACAGTAAAATCTATATAACGTTAGTACATAAAGTTACGTGTTTCGCCTGCCGTTCAACGGGTTTTGAACTGCTCAAACAACAGGGCTTTTAATGAATTTATGAGTATTAAAATATTAGAAGCGGTCATAAAATAAAACTAAACAGGCACGACGACTATACATTCCCTACTTTACTTTCTCGCGTGACAAGCTATTAGTTAAAGATTACACTAGCAGCGAAAGTGGATATCCTTCCTAGGAAGTGTCAAACGAATAGTCATGGTGCAGAGGTGAACGTCCACTTTAAAAGTTACGTGACGTGAAAAACGAGGAATCTACCGCAGTTATGATAGTAGCTATTGTTGGCAGCTTTAAAGCTGGAAAGCCGCCATATCATTCGTGAGTAATTTCCTTGTGAACTGCAGTGTGAAAGTTGAGTTTCATGGCATAATACGTAAAACGCAAATTAAACACGCCTAATCAAATACAAAAAAAACAATATTGTCAGTTCGACCGTGTCTTCGGTTTTGGTTGGGATAGGTAAAGGTACGAAACCATACATATTGTCAGCAATACTTTTTGTGGTTTCAGTTAAATTGTAGTTCTATTTTTAACGCTATTTAATTGGTCGGACGAATTTCAATCAAGATCGCCAGACGAATCCTTCGGCGATCACGCGCATTCAATTAAAAGCGTAATTGTTTTGTTATATACGTAAAGTGATTACAATGATGATTCAGATGACATCACGACAAACATTGTTACAGTGGATAGGAATGAAAGAAGCGTCTATTGTTCCGACGTTTCGTAATGTAGGAAGCGACCAAAAAAGATCCGCGATCCGTGTTGGGATAGGGAATTAAGTAACTATTACTGAATCAATTGTAGGTCATTGCGTTATTTAGGCTCATATTTTGCGGTTAGCCGGCCGGCGACGGCGAGGTGGCGCTCGGGTGGGAATCGAGTTGCAGCGTGAAATTGCATAAGTGCCGTCGTATGAGGTAATTAAAAACCGTAATGTGAGGTTATCTCAGCGGTCCAGGTGGATATTATGTTTTTTAGGGTTCCGTAGTAAACAAGGAAGCCTTATAGTTTCGCCATGTAAGTCCGTTCGTCCCCCGCTTTTCTCAGTAACCGTTAGTACTAGAAAGCTGTAATTTGACATGAGTATACATATCAATGACGCCGACAAAACGGTAGAATAATATTATAAAAAATTTTTTTAGGGTACCTCCCCTACATGTAAAGTGGTGGTGCAATTTTTTCTTCCAAACGCCATCTTCTTTCAAAAATATTATAAGGTTTCTAAAAGCATTTTTTGATTCAAGAACCGGTTGGCGTGGTATTAAGCTTTGAAGTAATAATTTTTCCCCCCACCTGCCAGCTAAACGGTGGCTACTAGGCATGTGAAAAAAATCATGGTAGTAGTATATACGATGAATTTAAAAGGCAAACTATCACAGCTAAGTAGACATTACCGTAAAGGGCAAAAATATGTAAACAACACAACATCTCAAAAAAGTACATCATCGTACTGATGATGACTTTTTTAAGTTCAGTAAAAACCCTTCTACGGGTCCGTAATTCCGCATATGACCGGTGACATGATGGACGGGCACCTACGGAACCCTATACTGTGCGTGGCCCGACACGCACTTGTTTTTGTTAGGTGATGATTTTATATGGAATAGATTCTGGTATGTTTCTTTGTTCAGCAAAGAAGCGCGAGAGTTGAGGATAAGCAGCATTTACTTAATTTTACGAGAATAGAACTGAGAATATTTTATTAGTACCTATTCGTGTTAAGTCTAATTGAAATCCATTATATGTTGTCTAATTTGACTACTTGATTTGGGCTACTGGTACCTAATTTGCGATTAAATTGGAGCGCTGATTTTGCTAAGAGGCAAAGGTCCAAAGTATAATTGGCTTACCGTATATTGAAATGTGGATCGTAAAGAAAGCTGACACTTGCATTTGAAAAACCGGCCAAGTGCGAATCGGACTCGCGCACGGAGGGTTCCGTACCATTATCTATTAAAACGGTAAGAAAATCACGTTTGTTGTATGGTATTTTTTTTTATATCGGCAAGAGAAATACATCATATGTGAAAATTTCAACTGACACGGTTCATGAGATACAACCTGGTGACAGACGGACGGACAGCGAAGTCTTAGTAATAAGGTCCCGTTTTAACCTTTGGGTACGGAACCCTAAGAAACATAGAACTAGAAAATCGAAAGTTTTTAAGTTTAAATTCTCGCACATACGGGTCTAGCACGTGATATTTACTGGAAAGTCGGTTTCTTATCTTTTATCAAAAAGACTGCAGCGCACAAAATAGGCAAGATATCTCAAGTCTAGCTTTTTCCTCCGTATTAATTGAGACGTAGAAAACATAGAAATGATATATAGTAGAAATTTATCTACAATGTAACGTGGATTGCAAGAGAAATTCCAATAGAACATTGATATATTCTCGGCCGGGTCGGGCAGTTTTTCCTGGCCGTCAAATTTCCAATAACTGAGCTCGGAACACATTTTTAATATTCATACGAGTAAAGGGAAATTGAACATTTGGATACTGCCAGCCTGGATTGAAAGGTTTAAAAGTTACATCGTTTACGTTCAAGCAATACCTAATATGTAGTTTTAAATCTAAAAAATAAATACTAGTGGCTCTGTGAGCTGTAGACCTCGTGAGTGAGTTTTTTTATCATTTCCAAAATCGGACATTATAAAAAAGATCAATTATGAATATCGAACCTGTTAACAAAATTTCAAGAGAAGCGGTTGAGAAATGCGGCCTGTAGAGGACAACAAACCGAAATTCGGACGCAGAAACTTACAAAATCATTGATAAAAAAAAATGTTTTTGGTAATTTCCAAATACCGTCTCGACAAAAAAAGTCCTTATAACTATCGAACCTGCTCACGAAATTTCACGAGAATCAGTTGAGAATTGCGACCTGTAGACGAGAACAAACGGAAATCCGGAACCTGGACATACGAAAGCATTTTTGTCGAAGCTGAAGCAGAGATGGGCATAGCAGCATCAAAAACCGTATCGTTATGGCCATCTCCGCTCATAACGATACAGGCTCGTGCTCAAAAGACTTCAACGGGTTCACGCTCGACCTCACTACACTTCCAACGCAATGGTTCCTGAACACATGAAAGAGGATTTAATATACGGATGTAGATAAAGTAGTATATGCAACTGTACAAAATTAGGCCTTAAAAAACTCGTGTGATCCTATTATGAAACTCGCTGACGCTCGTTTCATAAAACCAAACTCGTGTTTTAAGTCCTCTCATTATGTATCAGTTGCATAAACTACTATTACGGTAGTTTAGTTTCGCATAAGTATTCATTTACAACGTGGACATTGAAGGATTCTATCTTAAGACTTTTAAATGTGCTGTTGCTCTCTCATGAGACTAATGACAACTAGAAATCTAGGTAAAACTTGATTTTTCTATGTATACCATTACCTATACTCAAAACGTCAAGATGACGAGACACGCGTCCTGTTACTTTTTTTTTACCGCAATATATAATGTAATAAATTTATTACATCTTGTAAACCTTACGACTGAAATAAAAAAAATATTCCGTTTATCTAAAATTCAATGCAAAATATTGGTTGATTCCTAGCATAGTAATTTCATGTATTCAACTGGAATAAAATCCAACCTCAACATACAAAATTAAATTTTTTATATGAATTTAAACAGTTATTTACGGTTTCCAAGATCCAAGGTTTAAACTTTTGTTGGATGAGCATTGCTTAAACCGGGATCGCATCCTAAATAAACAAAAGCAATATCCATATTTGTGCAAAGTACCCGAGCAGTTTATGAGAAAAATAATGTTTGATGAATTTTAGTGAATCATTGTTTGTTTTTAGTGAACTCGAAATCCAAGCCGGCAAGTCGACTTTATTGGCATTATCAATACTTTTGTCATAATTTGAAATCAAAACATTTTAAAACTTATGAATGGCAAACATTTTAAAACTGAAAGGAATGGGGAACACTAAAAAAAGTGCATAAAATCGAAACATGTGAACGTGGCCATCAAACGTTTCTAGCCTAAGCTTATATACCAATTGAAAGTAACAAGTCGTTATACTACCTCTAGTCGTTGCTGTATCTCTCGATACGAGTTTAGAAGGACATGATATAAATTTCTCGTCTTTTTTCGCTCCAAATCCAATTTTATCATCACTATCACGGAAGAAACTGGTTTTAAAAGGATATACGCTAATTGCTCGGAAACATCCTAACGATTATTAATACTAATTATAAGAAGCAGTCTGATTAAAATATGCTGAGATTATCTTAATGAGTATGGGTTCCGAGACTCAGCTCAATAGAAATGTTGCGGTTACTTTTCATCTGTTAGTATTATAAAATACCTACATACATTTATCAGGGAAAGTTGTATATATATATATATATATATATATATGCTATGGTATTCCCCTGACTAGTGATGAGGCTGTGGAGCGAGTGCTCGATAGCATAATACCTATAGTTTTCGATGTTAGAGCACTCAGCTTATAATAAAGCGTGTTTCGTTTTTTTTACTGCCATTTCAATCTCAATTTCTACATCTCCAGTGCCACCTAAAGTTCGTTATTCTTATTTTGTATCGAATTGTCTGGATGGAGATCGAAGATGTCAAGAAATCCCCCTCGAGGCTTTGTGCTCCGGACCACAGAACTTCTGTATCTCTAGCAGTGCGCTTAACTTTTAAACGCTATGTCAAATTATACAAACGCCACGACACGGAACTTCAAACGCTAACTTGAACCCAATGCACACAATTGCAATGGCAATATTATATTCGAATTAAATATATGCCTTATTAAGTAATTAGCTATCATACTACACCAAATCCAGAGCTCTATACACCTTCAATTGATCACCCCCACCGCTGAAAAGCTGCTAGTCACTAGTCACCCAGGTCAATTAATAATAATAGTACCTATGGTACTACCTTGCTGGTTGCCACAGGACGGAAACAGGCGGTGAGGTAAGCCCAGGCCGAGATGGCGGGATGACCTGGACGCGTTCGGAAATGATTGGCCAGAGATTGCGGGAGACAGAGATGTGTGGAAATCCAGGGGGGAGCCCTTTGCCCAGCAATAGGACACACGATCAGGCTAATAAAAAGCCAAAGCTGTTAAGACAATTTACCGCCTCATAATAGAAACTAATGCTCGTAATTATTGTTCACGTCATCACATTTAACTTATTTATCCCGTCAAGTAACATATATTAAGTGTCACAATATACTGGACGCACAGTTGGTAATTTAGAGAGGTACCTACTCCCGGAAAAGCCACTTAAATTGGCTCTGACCTTACACTTACCATAGTTGCTTCATGTTGAAGTAATAGGTTGTCAGTAACACTGGCTGACGAAATACAATCAACATTAACATTACCCTAATTTACATAACAATGATGAGTTCAGAGGCGTTTAAGAAAATGCTAATTATTTAGCAAGCTAACAGTAAAAATATTACATTATATTACATTTATGGCTCTGTAGAAATAAATGCATAATCACAAGTTATAAAAGTAGTTAAATATGCCTTAAAACTATGTAACAACACAAGTATAATATACACTGCGTGAGTGGATATAATATATGAACTATATTTTCGAATTTAAGATAAGAAGAACTTTTAAATATAACAATTCTTATAAGGATAATTTAGCCGTTGACTAAGATATATTTATCAAATTCATAAAAAATATACAGATATAAAACAAACAGTATAGCTTCTAAAACAAGTTTATATAAGCAAAAATACAACAAAAGTAGCATCTTAAAGATAAAAATAATCATCATGCGACATGTGAGCAAATTGACGTCAAAGTGTCAGATGTGAAAGATTACACGTGAACGTCACGAACTCGCTTACTTCACCATCTCTCATGGTGTTTTGTTATGTGACATTATTAATGATTACAAATGTAGACGGCACAAAATCTTATTAACAATAAGAGGAGACCCAACAAAAACAAGTGGTGCGTGAAGATAAAATTTGTCGTTTATAGAAAGTACGCTCTACGGTTGCGGGGATTTCACCCACCCGAAGTCTTAATCCTTAGGTAACACATAGCGACTGAAATTTAGGGGCGAGCAACACAATGGACTCATCAACAGAGATAATGTTTAGCGTTTAAGCCGACTGACTGCGCCTTTCTCCCTCTTAATTGATAATATGCTTAAATGGCGAAGAATACGAGAAAGAAATAAACCAGACACTACACAAGACAATTTAATGGTTAGAAACTAACAACCTATCAATAAATATAAGTAAAACTAAACTTGTACAATTTCTTACCCGCAGAGGCCAGAAAAAAAACCTAGATATTAAATATAATGGGGAACCTGTTGTTAAGGACAGCAAAGCTACATTCTTAGGTATACAAATAGACGAATTTTGCGATTTTAAAAAACACGTGGAATATGTATGTAATAAATTAAATAAGTTTATTTTTCCGCTGCGTAAGTTAAGGGAAACTGTATCGCAAGAAGCTGCCCTTGTAGCGTATCACGGTTTTGTCAAGTCTACTCTGCGTTATGGATTGATTATATGGGGAAACTCTACAGATATTTTAAAAGCCTTTGTGAAACAAAAAAAAATGTATTAGGGCCATATTTGGTTTGAAGCCCCTTGACTCATGCAAACCCATATTCAAACGTCACAAGCTTTTGTCGTTGCCTTCTATGTATATTTACGAGATAGCTGTTTTCGTTCGAACCGATAATACATATTTTAGGAAAAATTGTGATGTCATAAAATATGATAACCGAATGTCACGGCAACATAATCTACTACACGTACCCAAAAACAGTTTAAAGCAAACTACTCGTACCCTTTACTTTATGCGTATCAAAATATTTAATAAGCTTCCTAGAGACATGAAAGACTTACCCTTAAAACAATTCAAGAAAAAGCTATATGAATGGCTATGCGAACTTTGCGTGTATTCTGTAAATGAGTTCTTGAATATTAAAACTAGTAATAAGTAATTTAAAAATAAGAAATGTTCTCTTTTTGTCTGATCTAACCGACAGCAAAATCTGGACTGTACTTACCAATATTTGCATGCTTATTTAAGTAGAATATGGCGTACTGTAATTTGATGCTCTGTACCAACTTGATGCGACCCATGTTCCGCAAATAAAAATTCATTTCATTTCATTTCAATACCTACATATATTGGAGGGAGTGAATTGACGCATACAACTTTTCGGTTCACGTTTACACGTGATTTACCGTTTCAGGGATTCAGAAGTATTTGATAATTATGACAAAATGGCGATGAATTCAAGTATATAATTGATAGATCTGTTTCACTTTCACATTTTTTGTCGTCGTTAGGCTGTCTGTTTTACGATTATCATAGTTCATCATAGGTCAGACGATCCGTTATTCTATTAATTTTAAAAATTTGTTAATTCAGTGTGACATAGGACTAAGATCATTGAAGTGTCAGTATTGATTTTCGATGGATATATTCTGCTTAGAAGCAAAATTTACGTATAACCTAAAATAGTATAGGTGACACTTCTAGATTTCGCAGCGCAAAATTTTATTAAAAGACGTTATACCGAGTTTCTGAGAGGTGCGCCCATTTTCTAACCTTTGTTGGAGTCATAATATGCTGAGTTTCCTTATGAATTTCATGTATGCAAATAATATTCTTGGCACTTTGCAGTAGGTGCTGGAATTTCAAAATCTAACGTTAGTATTCTTTTGAGTTGGGTATTTGTAAGTTTGAGTAATTATTTGATTTAAACATTTCTGTTTTATTAATAAAAAAGTCCTTTTGCCTACAACATAATCTAAATATATAAAAGAAGAAACTGACTGACTGACTGACTGACTGACTGACTGACTGACTGACTGACTGACTGACTGACTGACTGACTGACTGACTGACTGACTGACTGACTGACTGACTGACTGACTGACTGACTGACTGACTGACTGACTGACTGACTGACTGACTGACTGACTGACTGACTGACTGACTGACTGACTGACTGACTGACTGACTGACTGACTGACTGACTGACTGACTGACTGACTGACTGACTGACTGACTGACTGACTGACTGACTGACTGACTGACTGACTGACTGACTGACTGACTGACTGACTGACTGACTGACTGACTGACTGACTGACTGACTGACTGACTGACTGACTGACTGACTGACTGACTGACTGACTGACTGACTGACTGACTGACTGACTGACTGACTGACTGACTGACTGACTGACTGACTGACTGACTGACTGACTGACTGACTGACTGACTGATTGACTGACTGACTGACTGATCTATCAACGCACAGCCCAAACCGCTGGTTCTAGAGATTCCAAATTTGGCACGTAGGTTCCTTATAAGGTCTAGGGGTGCACTAAGAAAGGATTTTTCAAAATTCACCCCCTAAAGGGGTGAAACGGGGGTCCAAAGTTTGTACGGGGAGAAAATCTTTTTTAAAGTGAGATATCTGAAACTTCGTACATAGACTCTCTGTTTAAATACAACAAAACATATATAAGCGTCTTTCGAAATTGCTCCCCTAAAAGGGTGAAAAGGGGGTTTCAAGTATGTACGGGGAGCAAATCTTTTTCGAAGTGAGAGATTTAAAACTTCGTACATAGACTCTATGTTTAAATACAACAAAACATATTTAAGCGTTTTTTGAAATTGCTCCCCTAAAGGGTTCAAAAGGGGGTTCCAAGTTTGTACGGAGAGCAAATCTTTTTTGAAGTGAGAGATTTAAAACTTCGTATATAGACTCTTTGTTTAAATACTACAAAACATGTTTCAGCGTTTTTCGAAATTGCTCCCTTTAAGGGGTGAAAAGAGGGTTCTAAGTTTGAGCGGGGAGCAAATTTTTTCTTTTCTTAAAAATCGATATGGGTGTCATTTTCGAGATTCCTCGGGGTGCCGATTACGAAAATGACATTCATTTACAAATTAAAGATGGCGGACATTTATTTTTCTTAAAAATCGATATGGGTGTCGTCTTCGAGGTTCCTCGGGGTGCCGATTACGAAAATGACATACATTTTCAAATTAAAGATGGCGGACATTTATTTTTCTTAAAAATCAATACGGGTGTCATCTTCGAGGTTCCTCAGGGTGCAAATTACAAAAATGACATCCATTTTCAAATCCAAGATGGCGGACATTTATTTTTCTTAAAAATCCATATGGGTGTCATTATCGAGGTTCCTCTGGGTGCCCATTACGAAAATGACACTCATTTTCCGATCAAAGATGGCGGATATTTATTTTTATAAAAATCGATATGGGTGACGTCTTCGAGGTTTCTCGTGGTGCCGATTACGAAAATGACATTCATTTTCAAATCAAAGATGGCGGACATTTATTTTTCTTGAAAATCAATATGGGTGTCAACTTCGAGGTTCCTCGGGGTGCAAATTACAAAAATGACATCCATTTTCAAATCCAAGATGGCGGACATTTATTTTTCTTAAAAATCCATATGGGTGTCATTATCGAGGTTCCTCTGGGTGCCGATTACGAAAATGACACTCATTTTCAGATCAAAGATGGCGGATATTTATTTTTATAAAAATCGATATGGGTGTCGTCTTCGAAGTTCCTCGTGGTGCCGATTACGAAAATGGCACTCATTTTCAGATCAAAGATGGCGGATATTTATTTTTATAAAAATCGATGTGGGTGTCGTCTTCGAGGTTCCTCGTGGTGCCGATTACGAAAATGGCATGCATTTTCAAATCAAAGATGGCAAAGATTTATTTTTCTTAAAAATCAATATGGGTGTCATCTTCGAGGTTCCTCGGGGTGCAGATTACAAAAATGACATCCATTTTCAAATCCAAGATGGCGGACATTTATTTTTCTTAAAAATCGATATGGGTGTCGTTTTCGAGGTTCCTCGTGGTGCCGATTACGAAAATGGCATGCATTTTCAAATCAAAGATGACGGACATTTATTTTTCTTAAAAATCAATATGGGTGTCATCTTCGAGGTTCCTCGGGGTGCCGATTACGAAAATGACATACATTTTCAAATTAAAGATGGCGGACATTTATTTTTCTTAAAAATCAATATGGGTATCATTTTCTAGGTTTTTCTGGGTGCCGATTACGAAAATGACACTCATTTTCAGATCAAAGATGGCGGATATTTATTTTTATATAAATCGATATGGGTGTCGTCTTTGAGGTTCCTCGTCGTGCCGATTACGAGAATGGCATGCATTTTCAAATCAAAGATGGCGGAGATTTTTTTTTTTTTAAATCAATATGAGTGTGATCTTCGAGGTTCCTCGGGATGCAGATTACAAAAATGAAATCCATTTTCAAATCCAAGATGGCGGACATTTATTTTTCTTAAAAATCGATATGGGTGTCGTCGTCGAGGTTCCTCGTGGTGCCGATTACGAAAATGGCATGTATTTTCAAATCAAAGATGGCGGAGATTTATTTTTCTTAAAAATCGATATGGGTTTCATCTTTGTGGTTCTTCGGGGTGCCGATTACGAAAATGACATCTAATACAGATCTGCATGCAGGTCAAACTGAGAACCTCCTTTTTGTAGACGGTTAAAAATTAAAAATTACTAGTGTTGAAACTTTGTATAAAGACTCTCTGATTAAATACATTACTGGCGTATTTCAGCGTTTTTCTAAATTGCTCCCCTAAAGGGATGAAAAGGGGGTTCAAAGTTTGTACGGGGAGCGAATCTTTTATGAAGTGAGAGATTTGAAACTTCGTAAACAGAATCTTTGTTTAAATACAACAAAACATATTTCAGCGTGTTTCTAAATTGCTCCCCTAAAGGGGTGAAAAGGGGGTTCCAAGTTTGTACGGGTAGCAAATCTTTTTTGAAGTGAGAGATTTAAAACTTCGTATATAGACTTTCTGTTTAAATACAACAAAAAATTACTCGGCATTTTTCGAAATTACTCCCCTAAAGGTATGAAAAGGTGGTTCCATGTGGTGTTTGTACGGGGAGCACATCTTTTTTGAAGTGAGAGATTTAAAACTTCGTATATGGACTCTGTTTAAGTACAACAAAACACGTTTTAAGCGTTTTTCAGAATTGCTCCCCTAAAGGGGTGAAAAAGGGGTTTGAAGTTTGTGCGGGGAGCAGTAATATGGGTGTCATATTCGAGGTTCTTCGGGATGCCGAGTACGAAAATGGCATGCATTTTCAAATCCAAGATGGCGGACATTTCTTTTTCTTAAAAATCGATATGGGTGTCATTTTTGTTGTTCCTCGAGGTGCCGATTACGAAAATGACAACCATTTTCAAATATGATGGCGTTATATGATGGATATACGGTCATTTTTTTTTCCTAAAAATAGATATGGGTGTCATCTCCGAGGTTCCTCAGGGTGCGGATTACGAAAATGACATGCATTTTCAAATCCAAGATGGCGGACATGTATTTTTCTTATAAATCGATATGGTTGTCATCTTCGAGGTTCCTCGGGGTGCCAACTATGAAAATGACATCTATTTTCAAATCCAAGATGGCGGAAATTAATTTATCTTAAAAATGTATATAGGTGTCGTCTTGGGGGTGCCGATTACGGAAATGACATCCATACGTATCTACATACATACATACAAACATACGGATCAAACTGAGAACCTACTTTTTTGTAGACGGTTAAAAATTACTTTTATTACGCGGATTAATTTATCTTAAAAATTTATATAGGTGTCGTCTTGGGGGTGCCGATTACGGAAATGACATCCATACATACATACAAACATACGGATCAAACTGAGAACCTCCTTTTTTGTAGACGGTTAAAAATTACTTTTATTACGCGGGCGAAGCCGCGGGTAAAAGCTAGTAAGAGATAAATTAGGAAAAGATATTTTGCTTGGGCTACACATTAGCGAGTGACTTAAATTCGAAATGACCCGGACTGTCCAACAGTATGGTTTTACAGAAGAGATTATATAAACATTTGTTGACTTTAATTTAAATTATAATAATAGCATCTTCTAAGCATTAAAAGAGAAGATGCTGCTTACCCTAATATGTTTGGATGTTTCAGTTTGTTCATGA
Organism: Epiblema foenella; assembly: GCA_963556455.1. Lineage (NCBI taxonomy): Eukaryota > Metazoa > Arthropoda > Insecta > Lepidoptera > Tortricidae > Epiblema > Epiblema foenella. Next base: position 6,396,591 of record OY747105.1, read on the forward strand.
GCTGGACTTCACGTAGCATGTTGGGACGATTCGCCCGTTGCTGGTTCATTTTCAGCACCATCACCTTGCCGGAGGTTTTGTGGGTCACCTGCAACAAAACACAATGTCAAAAACTTAAAACTTGTCTAACATTCAAAAATGGCTTTCTGGGGTTACGAAGTCAACAAGATTAAATTTATTCGTGAGTTATGTTTAATACTGTATTCAACTAAACCAGCGGTCGGCAAAAGGCGGCGCGTAAGCTCCTTACTTGCTGCCCGCGAGCCTCCTTATTGACCACCGACAATGTGGTACCTTTTGTCTGATAGTCACAAGTTATTAACACGTGCGGCCCGCGACAATTTTGGTAGCTACTATGTACCTTGACTGCTAAAAGGTTGCCGACCCCCGAACTAAACGATTAAAATCCATCCGCGTCGGCGACGTACACAATTTCACTATTTGAGTGTACAACGTTGCGGACTCGTCGCGGATGCCTTCATCCTGAGAACTCCCGAAGAGTTCGAAACATGTCTCCCGGAGTGACCATTAAAAGCCGTCTTCTGGGATCCCAGGGATCATAACAAAAGAATGCTGATCCCAGGGACCGGTAGACGACGGGTTTAAGAGATATTTAACTGTTTAGTAATAAATAATCAAGCCCCAGATAGTAGACTTATCATGGGTGTCGTTAATTGCATTTCCCTTAGGCTCGGTTTTTACTCATATAAAAGTCCGTTAAATGTATGTCGGTAAGTTATGTCAAAAAATGTAATGAGTTACCACAACTTGATCTGACATTTGGTCTAAAAGATCTTTATAAAACCCGGCGTTAGTGTTATTTGTGAATTAAAAATACATAGATGCTTTATTTGAATGACACATATTGGTCACGTATCTTTCTCACACCTATTCGGTTATGCGTACGCTAGAAAAGGAGAGAGCGAGAGCCTATTAAACGGTGAAACGGTGTGCGTCAAACCAACAAAAGCTCTGGCGCGTCTGCAATGCCTAGTAAAAATACAAAACATGTACAAATAAACAATGCTTATGTAGATTGCTATAATAATCACAGACAGTATGTACCATATAATAGAAAATATGTAAATATTATATTTCTCATTACGCAAACAAGAACACTAGGACACTCAATAACGTTCCAAATTAGATATCTCAGTAAAATCTCACCTCACTCCTCTCTGTTAACCCCTAGTATATCTTGACGCCGGGACTCGTATTAACAACACGTAATTGGAGGTCTGACGCATTGGTTCGCCTAGGGTGAGGTGAAACGTTGTAGAGACTACAAGAATAACACTGCTGTGTATTCTAGATGAAACTAAGAATCAGGTCAGACATTAACATAATTATGACCAAAGTCTCGATAGCTTATATTTGACGTGCTCCGTATTCGAAAATGCACATTCTATTGTTCTACAAAATGGTAAGCTGCAAGCGCTGGCTTACTCCCAAACAGCCTCAACAAATAGGACGGACAAGTAGTTTAATTACTAGAACGATGTAAACATTTACAAATGTTTCCCATTTGAATTTATTACAGTGATTTTCACCGTGTTAAAAGCATGAAGCGAGGCATCAGTGTTGCCAGATGCCGACAAAAAACGCGGATTTCTGAATTAAAATGCAGAATACATTGATTGCTTATAATCTCGTTTATTTTTATGTACCAAATGAAAAATTTGCTCTACGCCGTCATACGCACTATCAGTTAAGTTATAAATGTTACTTGCAGTCATTGTAGCTAGTTTTATTTCTTCATCTTTTGAATTTACCGCCTTTTTCAATCGAGTAAATCGTAACATTTTAAAAAAGCGGATCCGCATTTGCTTAACGCGGATAGCCGTGCCACAGAAGCAAAAAACGCGAGGAAAAAAGGGGAAAAACGGGGTGTCTAACAACACTGTGCGGCATCCGTGCACTACGCAAGTGGAATCCAACTCCTAAGTAGCTGAACCCTTTGGTTCTTTGTTGCTTTCAACGGTTGAAAATTTAGTTTGACGGTCATGGCGTTAAAGTGACAAGGTACTATGTGTTAACCCTTTGTATGCGGATATCAAAATTGTACACTTTAATTAAATTAAATAAAAAAAACACACACACACACACTCACACTTTAACGAGAGTGTTTTTGATGCCTGAAACTATGCATAATCTGTAAGCTTCGACGTGAACTGCCCTTGTTTCTCGTGCCACGATAAAATGTGTGATATAATGTTTGTGTTTTTCTCGTGTTCAGTTAATTGTCCTATTGTGCCATTTGCTACCATATTACCGTCCGTCATAAAAGATAATCATACTTCGTAAATAAAGACTGCATGTGCATTAACACTTTACCGGATTATCAACTCTAGAGCCTTTGCTAAAGGTTTAAATAGGTTTTATAGAAATGTGACGTTACACGCATTGGGCCAATTCACCCGCAGACCTTTACCTGAATACCTGGCATACTAAGGCATCTCGACCGTCATTTTTCTATCGCTCGTAATCTTTTACTTAAGGAGATAGAGTCGATAATCAATTGAACATTCAAGGCGATTGTTACGAGTTTTTGCAACGCGGTCATCGCGGTTACCCTAATAGCATTGTTTTCTCTAAATGGATCGGCCAAAATTGAAAAACAAAGAGTATATTCATAATTTATATTATGAGAGAAGCAAGGTTGCAGACAGTTGTGCCTTCAGAAAATCTGAACCGCAAAAGACGAGGTTCTTTAGCTAGTACGTTAGCACATGTTGAAGCTCAATCATTAGGGGAGCTTTCCCAAAGATCCTTTCCTAATCTCAATAATAGATATTCTTTGATCCGACGCTGCTTCTGACGGTACAGCCCCCACCTACCCATTCTAGCCAACCATATAAATGTTGTTTATACTATCGAGTGTCATTCAATACTATCAGTGGCGATTCGTCTTTCAACCCAACCATAATGGTCTGATCGCATTTCTAGATTTCTAGAATACCGCTCGGAATCACCGTTCTGCCGATGGTGGATCTGTTAGGTTCTTTGGAAATTGACTGGAAAGATTTAAGTGCACTATTAAATGTACCGTTAGCAAATAAATTTGTTCCACTTCTGACCCTAGTTTAGAAATTTGCTGGTTTATCTGTGATTTGTGGCTTGTTTCTCGCGTTTGGTATCACGGGAGTTTAATAGGTACGTGAAAGCAATGTCAACTGTAATGGGCACTTAGCGGGAATAGATTGAACTGTATTCTAGAATTTATTAACGGAATGAACACGTCCATATAGGCGTATAAGGAAATTATCAATCACTGTAAACAATATTCATGTTGTTAGATTGACAACTCTATAAATAGTCTCAGTGGTCCTACCACACAATAATTACTCACCGCACTGGAACTGGATCAATGAATCGAAGAGGATTTTGGCACAGACGAGATTTTGGTGTGGATAGGATAGGCTTTTCAGGTAGCAATTTAGAGTACGTTCTACCATTTCTATAGTAGGGCTATTTACAAATAACTAAAAAAAAGAGATTTATTCATCTTAATCTTTGAAAAATCGCCTCCAGATGCCTTTTCCAAATACTTTTGAGGGGCGGTCCGTAAACTATGATTATAAAAAATTAAACATACTGTACAACAAGTGCTAAAATATGAGTACATACTCCTCTAAAAATATGTCCCAAGGTTCTAAAGTCAGCGATTTAAGGTTTAGGTACCTGTTTAATATGGGGTATGTCTAGCAGTGGACGTCTTTCGGTTAAAATGATGATGATGATGACTACAGATGTCTCTGATATACATGTGTCTTCAAACTATCTATGTGTAAGTGCAGGTGAAAACACCATCTGCACACACAAAAAAATATCATAGCGCCTTCCTTTAACACACTTTCTGCATGTTCTATTTAGAAAGCTTATCTTTATGTTTACCTGTCTGCGGTATCAGATAACGTTCACAATACACTAATTTAATATTATTAAGTGGGATCATTACGGTCGTAGTATCTCAAGAATGCGATAACGCAAAGTCTATTGCAGGAGTTCGCATTTAAATAGCGACTGAGTGAAAATTGAGGATTTACTAGGTTGATTTCTAGTCTTAAGTGTCCGAGAGACAAGAAATGTGTACATAAAATTCCTCATAGAGCGACAACGATGAAATTTATTTCAAGGTTCTTGGCTATATGAATACCCTAATTGCTTAATGTATTAGCGAATTAAATTGTATTGTTTCTTACATGACTTTAAATTCTATAGTAATCAACGAGCCTCTGCGCCTTTATTCCCTTGAAGCCAAAAATAAAATTGCAAAGGCAGTATTTGGTGTGATTATGTAAATACATAGAATCATAAAATAAAAACTTGGAGATGGCTATCATCTCAAAGCCATTATTTCCACGATGTGTTAATCTAGGGAGTCGATTCTCGGTAAGTACAAAAAAATTAACAAAAAAATTACTCATGGAATATTTCCTAAACAGCGAGTGTGGGATGCATTGGGACGTAGTAGCAGTAGACTCATCTTTCACCCCGCTTTCCATGGCAAACGAGAACCGGTGCAGACTTAAAGTATTGAAAGAGTAAGGAGCTACACGGGCGGTTTTACATGGCCCGACGTAGACCTGCTCGTGTCGGTGAACTGGCTACGTTTCGGGGATCTATTCGAGGATATAGTTATTGACGAACAACTACCGGAAATATATCAAAGTCAGCACGTGCCTAGACTTGGCACACGAGGTCACGAGGTGGGATGTTGATTTAACGATCATCGCCCCGATAGTCGTCTCTGCGAACGGTCTAATAGCGAAGAGTCTTGATCAACAAAGAGAATCTCGCTAGATGGCTGTGTCAGGGGTCAGATACAGAAGGCGGTACTCCTGGACACGGCGCGGATAGTCAAGACGTTCCTTTCTCTGTCGAGTCTGTCGCCCTAACCACCGGTAGCTTAGGCACTACCTCGCTGCCGGCGGCACATTAGGTTAGGTTTATATAATGATTTTATGTCTTGTAAATATTGTTTTATACTTTAATTACTTTTTATATCATTAGGTATTGTTAAAACATGACTGAATAAAGAGAGAGAAGTTTATAATTGAATAAAGAGATACTAACAATATCTTTATTGCAAATGGTACGTTACAGTTCTTACAAGTAACTTATTGTATCACATGGACCCTGACAGTGTATTACGTATCCCTATTCTGATCGCAGTTGAATATTGATCTAAACTTCTATTTTAGGCAAGTATAAAGGTATGATACCACGCGTACCAACTGAAACAAGATTCTATCATATTTATTTATACAGGCAGTTCAGTTATCTCGAAAACCACGGGACTTTTACTAGATATAAATGCACATTTTCTGGACCGGCTTAAGGTGTCCTGTCAACGGTTAGAAGCTTACCCATTATTTACAGGACAGCCTGTATACCCTCTTACTATGTAAGACCAAATGCTAAACAATATCCTCAATGGCACCCATAAGTCTAAGTAATACATCAAATTTAAGTGTCTCTGACATTTCCCAAGCAGTTTCACGTATTTTGAACGGACAATCATCAATTTAGTTTCCCCTAACGTCGGGGTCTCAGCACTGCACAGAGTACAAGAGTAGGGAGTGGGGCATTAAATTGTCATTTATATTGTGGCTGTCAAACCAACACTTACTGTTGTGAGTAGTAATAAGACTATTGACTAGTTAATATTATCGATACGGTAAAAGCATTAAAAAGATTAATACTAAAGCCAGCGCGAAGCGTGACAGCATGCCAGACCTACGTATTTATGGCCTATGTATCTATATTTTTGGCTGGGAATAAGGACTTAACCTAAGGTACAACGTTAAAACTGAATGGAGAAGTTAGGGAATAAGTCTAACTAGATTTTATCGAATTAACACCAAATCCTTATTGAGAAGATAAACTACAGTCGAGTGATTAGCAGAATAAGGGCGTCTAAGTCAAGAACGACTTGATTAATGTTGGTTTAATTGTCGCCTGGTCGATTAATTATTGGTTTATTCGGTAAATAAAATCCTGTTTCAGCACAAATCACTAGAAACTGTGAATATAGGCAATATACACATTGCTATGGTCGATATTTGATAGCAAAACCAACTACCATTGCAAACGAAATAAAACTTTTTAACTTTTGTATAATTCTTGTCGAAGACTGGTATTGCACAGTTAACAAACCCAGTAGCGAAGGTTCCCAGGTTGATTCGTTACCCAAACTACCAGTAGGCGTCGAGTACTGTTACAGCCAAGTGTTTGCTTTCGGCATTACTCGTATTTGCTGTTTGTGTGATTATGGGTTCCGCGGCAGTAAATTGTGAACACAATATTATATGGCTTCTGTGCTGTTTGACGTTTTCTCGTTACAATAGGTTGGTATGGTATCACTGTAATGAAATTAAAGTTATGTTGCTTGTTGTTGTTATTACAATCTAAAACCATTTATGTCAATTTGTTAATGAAACTACCATAACAAACAAGTTGACAGCAAATACTCAAACGTTAAAGGAAAAAAAAAATGTATAATTATTTTTCAGAAATTAATATGATGCTCATCAGTTCACGAAGCATTTTTTATAATAAATCGCACCATCCAATTTAGCAAAAAAAGTTAAGTAAGTGATTTAATAATTTGGTATGGTAATTAGTAAGGTCGGGAAAGGTGATTTATCACGGATCACGTCTTAAAATGTCTATCCCGGGCGCGAATCTGTAATTTACGGAATTCTGCTGCTTGAGATTGGGCCATGACTCATGGGGAATAAGTTTGATAGGTATATATTATACTTAGCTAATATTAAAAACTACAACGTATATGTAGGTAGATGACGGACGGTGAGCTTTTTCTCTAATCTACAGTCTCCGTATCATACTAGTTTTACAGTTTCGGCAGAATCTATTCCATTAATTATCACAACAATAATGATTATTAATATTACTAACCACCGTAGCAGACCGTAGCTTAGGCGAGTCCCGCTGCCGTCGGCACCCTAGTTTAGGTTTTAATAGGTTTGTTTATATTTCGTATCATAGTTAAAATTTTAATTTTTATATTTAACACTAATGCTACAGTGATGCAAATGCGAATGTTTGTTTTCATTTCAATTTGTTCCTAAGTTATCATATACAACGAAATCGCCCATCTAATAAGATAATTTAGGGTGGACACGTAAAATTCCTTATAATGTAAAAGCTTGAATGCTAATGCCGGAGATTCAGATGTTGTTTAACACGGATAAAGCCGGAATGTTCAATTTAATATTTTTTGTTACGAAATTAAATTAACTGCGGCTTAAAATTTATTTTGTCCGGCGGGTAATCAAATCCTTGGCCGGGTCAAATATTGGCACAGTTAATTGAGAGGGATCAATATTCTCTAATGTAGCCAGGGCTTTATGTTATGAAGTAGCCCTATTTAATCCCCTACGCGCAAAAAGCAAAAGAGGGGTGTTATATCATGTGTATCTGCGTGTCTGTCTGTTGCATCGCAGCTTCCGATTTGCGGGTTTTTTTATGATGACGGAGATGGTTATGGCATAATTAACTTAATTTAAAGTAACAAGAAATATTTTGAATTTCGAAAGATATTTTTACCAGGTTTGAATTCATTTGCAAGTAAATTAGATAATTATGTTGATGAGGAAACATACCTAACTGACAATTAAACAAAGTAAAGAAGATTATAAATTAAAGTGACTAAGCACTCTGTCGCTGTATGCTGAAATGGTAGTTTAAGCACGTATTACCATGAAAATGACCATGTGCAGAAATGATTTCTTTATTTATTCAACATAATGTAAGCTTACAGCACTATTACGGTTTATGGGTTCGGAATGTCCACCAACGAAGACACCCTAATCTATTTGCGTGCATATTGAAATATAATAATCGGGCCACTCACGTCTTTAAGATCGAGTATAGCTCGACATGTTCCGGGACCAATACGTGGCCCTTACTCATGAGAACTAGCCGCGAAGGCCGCGCGTCTAGGACTGCGCGCTAGCGCGCGGCTCGATCGACTGCTTGATGTTGGCGGCGGCGGTGGTGCGAGGGGCGAGCATCCACCCCCATATACATATTTTTTATTTATATATTTTTTTTTATATTATTATTCTGAAACCCACGGGAGTATATTTATAATTGAGAATCATTACGACCGGTTTAGCCTAGTGGGTAGTGCACCTGCCTGTGAAGCTGACGGTCCTGGGTTCGAATCCCGGTCAGGGCAAAATATTTGTGTGATGAGCATTAATATTTGTTTCTGAGTCTTGGATGTTTTCTATGTATTTAAGTATTTATATCTATTAAATATATCGTCGTCTAGTACCCATAACACAAGCCTTCTTTAGCTTACTGTGGGGCTAGTTCGATTTGTGTAAGATTGTCCTCTAATATTTATTTATTTATTTATTACGGGGTTATTTGCGTGCACTTGAGCGCTTGACTGGCTCAAGGTTAAATTTCAAGGGGAAAGTATTCCAGCAGTATGGAAGTCCTTCTAGAAGCATCTCTTTCTGAACAGACGTCGGGGCAGTCTAGAAATAACATTACTTAACTGCAGAACAAAAGAGTGTCGTTGCAAAAATCATCATCAAATCGTATACAACCGTCTTGAATGATACCAGAAAACTAATTAAGGTCGCGAAGTTATCAGTGTTCTCACAAGTAAACTCCCAATAGGACAATCTAATAACAACGCAAATGACGGCGACCGTGAAACCCGTTAATCCTCTTAAGGGGGCGTCCATAAATTACGTGAGGTGTTTTTTTTTTTTTAATTTTCTGTCCCTCCATCCCCCCTGGTGAGATGTCGTGAGATTTTATTCAACCCCCTCCCCCATCCCTCAATCTCACGTGAGATTTTTTAAAATGTGGGTTGCTTACGTAAACGCGTTGGATTGTTATTGTAAAAAGAAAAAAAAAATTGCATCGTGCTTTTATTTACGACTAGTTAAGACTAGAAATCAATATTGCTGAGAGTTAACGTCGAAGTATGAATGAAATTATTCTCTTTCGAACGAATTAGTGAATAATCTTAATCGTATTACGATTACGCTTAAGATTAAATGTTATAAGCGTGTACAATCTGGATTAAATGGACCAAAATAGTATAATTTTTTTTTGTTTCAATCAGAAAAAAATTGCGTGATATTTGCCGAGAACCCCCCTCTCTCCAACGTAAGATTAGATGAGATTTGACTCGACCCCCTCCCCCCTTAAACATCTCACGTAATTTATGGACGCCCCCTAATTTCCAACTGACTTCGATATCGCGTTGTTAGCGAAACTGACCCGTTGAACCACCAGGATCATTCGTTTTAATACCGACGTCTTTGTACCACAGGTTTAATAAACTATACTGTTATGATATGACAATACTTTGTAGCTGAAAATACGGCCTTCATAGAACTTATCACGGTGATTATTAACATGGTTGTCGCACTGGTTAATTTACCGGTCAATTTGCCTAAGCCATATGCCACTGCCAACTAATTACTGATCGGTGGGTACATTACATCTCACCTTAAACCAAACCAATCAAAGTACATCATCTTAAATTGTGCAAGTTACATTTTTGAAGTTTTGGTATCCTCATGCTATTTAAACTTTCTTTTTGACTACTTTGAAACAAATGAATAGTGTTTATACATACGGTAAATAGTTTATATATAACAGGTTTATATAAATATAGCAGGTTTGTCGTTTAAGGTCTAATTAATTTACCAAGTTGCGCTCGTATTTCTGACAATAATAGTTACTTAAAACACTTTAAGAGATACGTCTATATACCTACTCTAAATAAATAAATATTTGTCTTACACAAATCAGCCTAGTCCCAAACTAACTAAAACTTGCAGTGTTGCACTATGGGTAATAAGCATCGATATATATACTTATACAGAGGTATTTTATATGTCAATAGTCTTAAGCCCTAAGTTCTTGCACTGTGTAAATGGTTACACAGTGCAAGAACTTGCTTGCAATTTTAATTACATTGCTGGGTTGCCGGCTACTGAGGTAGGACGAGAGCGATCAAACGCTGCAATGTATGAAAATCGCATGCGATTTCTTGCACAGTGGCTTTAATTGCTAACAAACAGCGCCACAAGCATGTGTTGTATTGTCTTATACAGATAAATAGATACTAAATACATGGCATACATCCAAGAGTCAGGAGCAAATATTCATGCTCTTCACACGAATATTAGTTGGCCTGACTGGGATTCGAATCCGGGACCACCACTTTCGTAGGCAGGGTCAATACCAACTAGGCTAAAGTGGTCGTCAAACGCTATATATGGAGTTGTTCTAAAAGGTCTCAAGAGGAACGAACCGGCACGTACTCGAGACGACCCAGCTAACGAACTGATGATGCGACCACTCAGGCCATCCGATCGAGTGAGTGGCCTAATACTCGCAAGTTTACAAAGTCACGGTGGCTGAAACAATTGGATGAGTCAGTTACTGAAGTACAAAATATTAAGTTAAATAAGAAGCTCGTGACAAATGAAACAATCACATACATTATGCTTTTAAATTGTTTGTAAAATAAAACTGACCAGCCCGTGTTCTACAGTGCATTATAAAAAATGTAAAACGAAAAAAGCAGTCGCAGGCAATGCTTCTGACAATTGCCTGCTAAGTTTCATGTTTAATATAAATAAATAAATAAATAATAATAAATATTAGAGGACAATCTTACACAAATCGAACTAGCCCCACAGTAAGCTCAAGAAGGCTTGTGTTATGGGTACTAGACGACGATATATTTAATAGATATAAATACTTAAATACATAGAAAACATCCAAGACTCAGAAACAAATATTCATGCTCATCACACTAATATTTACCCTGACCGGGATTCGAACCCAGGACCGTCAGCTTCACAGGCAGGTGCACTACCCACAAGGCTAAACCGGTCGTCAAAATAATCGTATAATTTCGTTCTTTTGTTAGTAAAAATCTAGAATACTATATATAGTATCTAGTACCTACTTAATCAAATTATACAAATGAACGCCACCTCATTTTATTTTGGACTACTTCCCGTGCTAACCCATCCGCCTTCTACAAACGGTATTGTGGAGCGGTGCAACAGTACCGTGAGCTTATGATTTGGCTGAACGCCAACAGACACCGGGGGCGCCGTTGCTACGAATCGCACGAAGAGCTGCGTCTCCGGGCCGATACGATGGCGCTCGTTCAATTTCCTCGTTTTGATACCCATTCGATTGACAATAAATCTTATACTAATAAAGACCAAGATCTTTTATAATGCGCACTTCTAAGGTTTGGAATTCTCTGCCGGCGTTTGTGTTTCCGAGCTCATATAACCTAGACCTTTTTAAGGCACGAGTGAATAGGCACCTTCTGGGTGAGCTCGCTTCATCGTCGGCCTCATCTTTGCCCCCTGGCTAGATGCTGGCCAAGAGCGATCACATTTTTAATAAAAAAAAAAGACCTTCCTGTTGGCTCAGAGGTTACATTCTGTCACGAAGACAGAGGTCGTTGGTTCAATCACCAACATAAACTCGTATCAGGTAGTTTGTAACCCTTCGTGTGTTGATCGGATACAGAGAATCCTAATGTTAATGTTCCTAATGTTTGCATGTGTGACTTTATCATACATACTATGCCGATGCCGGGTTACATGATAGTTTGTTTTCATCCGGACGATATTCCATTTTGACGGTCAATGCGTTTCTCATGGCCATGTCCCATCACAACCCAAGAAACAAGCCCTGAAGTTTTGTATGTTGTATATGTGACAATTAAATTCGTCTTCAATAACGATATCACGGAAGGAACCTTTGCCTTTAAATTTACTTAAACACAGCAGATGATCGGGAATCAGTTAGCTGCTCGTTTACCGAGCTCTGCAACGAAACGCCGATCCCTTAAAATCCTTGTAAGGGGTGCGAATTACCATAATTGCTTCTTCCTCAAAGCACAACCCGTCCCACATAATAAGCTAACAGTAGAAAATAATATAACAGTAAGAAAATGTAAAGAAAATTAAACCTTTAGTAAATCTCTACGAAATTTCATATCAGATTTACGAGGTATGTATGACAGACACAAAACTGGCATTAAATAATTATATATAATTGTGCGCGAAGCAGTGTGAAAAGTATAAATACAAAACCGTGCACTAAATATTATCGTGTAAAAAGACCACATAATAATGATTAGCACTATCTCAAGAGTATAAATACATGAAGTCTAGCCTAGCAATAACATCTAAGTCACGACACAATAAATATGTTTAAATTTTGAGGGTTCCGTACCTCAAAAGCCAAAAAACGGAACCCTTATAGAATCACTTTTTTGTCCGCCTGTCTGTCGACCACTCAAGGGAATCAAAAATTATAGGGTACTTTCCGTTGACCTAGAACTATGAAATTTGGCAACTAACGTCCTATACTACAAGTAAAGGAAAAAATGTGAAAACTATACATTTGTAACTAAATAATAAAAAATATAGTGTTTATTTAAAGTATACGTAATCAATCATTGAGGTTAAGCAACAGTATGCGCATTGTACCTACAAATTTGTACGGAACCCTCGGTGGGCGAGTGCGACTCGCACTTGTCCAGTTTTTTATTTCTATTATACTGGTGGCTCTGTGAGCTGTAGACCTCACGAGCATTTAAAAAAAAAACAAAAACTGACTCGCCAAAAAAAATACTATATAAATACTGAACCTGCTCACAAAATTTCACGAGAATCGGTTGAGAAATGCGACATGTGGAGAACAACCGAAAATCTGGAAATCCGGAAATCGGACATACGTAAGCATTTTTGTCGAAGCTGAAGCACAGACCTTCATTTCACTCGGTCAATCAAATCTAGAATCAAATCTTCAGATGTATAAAGGAACCGATAAGCAAGCTTTACGATTTGTGATGTTTGACACTTTTTTTCATCTCCATTTAGATTTGTATTATACCGTACTGTTCCTGAGTCTCCCACTGCGCCGAGGGTCGGCTTTGACCCTAAGCTAGCCGAAGTTTGTAATGCCCTGCCCGAATATGGCCAGTCGTGATGCTATCTAGCCTTTCGCACGGTCGGCTCAGATCTGCGATTACCGTTTCGAGAATGTTTTAAATCTCTCGGCTTTTTATGCGCAATTTTTGCATAGCTGTAACGGGTTCTAGGTTCAAAGCGTAATCTGAATAGAATAAATGTAGAATTTCTTAGAATCTATGAACCAACGTTTACTATTCTTATACTACGATGGGCATGTAATTTTTAGGGTTCCGTAGCCAAAATGGCAAAAACGGAACCATTATAGATTCGTCATGTCTGTCCGTCCGTCCGTATGTCACAGCCGATTTACTCGGAGACTATAAGCACTACAATTATGAAATTTGGTAGGAAGGTGTATTCTATGAACCGCTACATACATAAGTGATGTGAAATTACAAAAAAAATATATTACATTAGGGGGGGGGCACTCCATACATGTAACCGGTGGATGAAAAAAAAAATTCAACGCACATAGTCGTATGGGTTATCGATGGATAGGCCTTTAAAAAAAATATGGAGGTTTCTCAAAAACTAGTCCATTTAAGTCAACCGTTGGTGGGATATTACCTGTCAAAGTCATAGAAAGTGTGCCCCCCCCTCTAATTTCGAAGCTATAAAGTTTAAAATTCTGAAAAAAATTAAGGTGGTGTGCATTAGTAAATACTTTCAACGATTTTTGGTTTGAACAATATTGTTTTTTAGATTCAATGTAATGGATAGTGATTTTAAATGTGGACTAGTAGGTGTTGGTACGGAACCCTTCATTGTGCGTGGTTCGACTTGGCCGGTTTTCACTATTTATACAACGCCATTCGCTTTTTGACCCACGATCTGAGTACTATATCCGAATTCATACTCACTAACTTTACCTTTTTTGATAACCTATTCATTTATTCGCTTGGCGTATTATAAAAATTGACACGAAATAGGACGATATTTAGCTTCTATGATATGATAATTTTCGTGCGGTATTTTATCAGGATGATGTCTTTTTATGACTAGGATGTAACATTATCATCTATGCGATATGACATCGTTTAATTTAGTGTTAATGACGATCTTATTTCTTATAAAGCCGGTTTAGCCTAGTGGGTAGTGCACCTGCCTGTGAAGCTGACGGTCCTGGGTTCGAGTCCCGGTCAGGGCAAATATTTGTGTGATGAGCATGAATATTTGTTTCTGAGTCTAGGATGTTTTCTATGTATTTAAGTATTTATATCTATTAAATATATCGTCGTCTAGTACCCATAACACAAGCCTTCTTGAGCTTACTGTGGGGCTAGTTCGATTTGTGTAAGATTTTCCTCTAATATTTTTTTTTTTTTTTACAAACAGAATTCACATTTGAACTCTGATAACCTGAAATATAAATCAGCACATTCAGCACCCTTATCTGAATTGAAATACAATGATTCTTTACATCGCACGGACTAATGAACAAATTGTGGGCATACTCACGTAAATATATGGTTTTGCCTAGAACAAGTTTCCTTTACAATATAGACCACCTTAGATTGTTCTAATAGGAGGAACAGTTTAAATTACTTAGCGACAGCATAGTTGCCGTGACGCCTATGACAATTTATAAATACACTTCAATTGTAGTTTAAGCAGATACTAAAAATGTATAGAAAGCCCTTCAAAAGTGATTACTTATAACTTCTGATATAAATAATAAAATGTTTTAAATGTTAATTTTATTTTGTAAAAATACCTCATATAAGTGGTGCTATAAACAATATTTATTATTATAAAAGTAATAAATATTTGTGGACAATCTACAAAAATCTTATTACTTAAAGGGTTTGGATTTTTCAACTTTTAGCCCGCAATATGGAATTATTATGTTTTTGTGTATGAACTGCGTTGAAATGACCAATGCAACAAAGTAGAAAAACAAGCAAAGTTTAAAACAAGTATTAGGAATTTCATGAAAAAACACTTGAAATACAGCACTTTCTACAATTGCACTTTTATACTTTCAAACTTAAAAGCATTCACTTGTTGTTCATTAACAACATGATATTGCTATATTGCTATGATATTAAGATATAGAAGGGTATAGAGCACCGATAAGTATAAGGGCGATATAAGCGCAACGATTTATCTGACATGAATCGATGATATTTTAAAAAGACCATTAGAGATTGTTTACTAAATGCATTTAAGTTCTAATTATATTAAGCCGTCGTCTCCCGGCGAAAAAAATAAACAATAGCATTATTTTGTTATGATCCCTGGGATCCCAGGGACCGGTAGTCGACGGGTTAACAATCCTGAGGGGCTACCGCGAACTGAAAACGAACGAAGTTCGAAGATCTCCCTCTCTGCCGCACGAATTAGCAAGTGCGACAGAGAGGGAGATATTCGAACTTCGTTCGTTTTCGGTTCGCGGTAGCGCTTCTGTTATTGTGTTCACGTCTCAATGTGCCCTGTGCATTTGTGCAACATACCCAAATGAAACATGATACATACCGAAGTATTTTGTTTTCGTAAACCCTTATTTGAAATAACTTACGCAATTCTGGCTTGACGGTCATGCAGGAATGCAGATGTTGCCATGTAAGCTCAAAACGCACTGACAGCGGTGGCGGGGCGGCGCGTCGCGGCGCGGAGGCGGTACCGGTTGTAATGTTCGAACTAATATGAAAGGGTCCGCACAGAAAACCGGCCGGGAAAAAAGCGTGGCGGAGGCGGCGCGGAGGCGGTGGCGGCGCGGAGGCGGCGAAACGCCTGCACAGATAGGAAAACGCGGCGCGGCGCGGTTTTGCGGCATGACGTTGTATTACACAGCTGTCAGTGTACCGGCGCGCACTGGCGGCGGCGGGGCGGCGCGGCGCGGGGCGTGCTGCGAGCGGTGTCATGGCGGCGACACGAGTTGTATTTTTTTACAACTTTAGTTTAGTTTATCAAACGACGAATACGTTTTTGCAATGTGTACTAACGAAAAATTGATTAACCTTGTGAAACCGCACCCGTGCCTTTATAATACGCGGGAAAAAGATTACCGCAACGCAATAAAAAAGGAGCTGTTGTGGCAGAAAATTGCTGATGAATTAAAACAAAGTCGTAAGTACATAACACTTTATTAATTGTCATTGAAATAGTTTACAAACTTCTCTCTGATTTCCATTGCAAAATTAGACGCCCTTTGATTCGTGTGACTGATTGGAAGCAAAGAATTTAGTTCTTGTGGTCGAAAATCGGATTCGATCTCCTGAGATCTATTGGGGTGCTTAGTTTTTATAAAGTTGTGTAAACAACAAGTAGCTTTAACCACATCATTGGCAGTTTCAACAGAGCACTGCATGGGTCGTTTAAAAACTTGAAATTTTTGGGTTAGCTGACCAAATACATTTTCGACTACACGCCGGGCGCGGCTCAGGCGATAGTTAAATTTCCTTTTTCTGGCATCGACTATGCTCACTGTCTTGGGATAAGGCCTCATTAAATAGGGTTTTAACCCAAAACCTTCATCGCCTATAATCACATGTGGTACCAGTTCATTAGTATTAGGCAGTGGCTTTGGTGGTAATAAGGTTTCGTTCACCAAGTATGTTTTGTAGAATTCAGAATTTTCAAATATTCCACTGTCACTATGTCTCCCGTAACTACCTATGTCCACAACAATAAATTTGTAATATGGATCGACGATGGCCAGCAACACAATAGAGAACATATTTTTATAGCAATAATAGTCAGACCCACTATTACCAGGGCACTGAATTGGTATATGCTTCCCATCTACACTGCCGACACAATTTGGAAAATTCCATGTTGTTCTATAGCCAATTTCAGATTCTCTCCACGTATTTTCTGTTGGTGTGGGCATGTATATAGGTTGTAGTTCCTCCCAGATAGCGTTTGTAACTTGTTTTACAATTTCACTAACTGTAGTACGACCAACACGATATGAAAATGCAATTGTTTTATATGAATCTCCAGTTGTCAAATATATGTAAAAAAATTACCATATTTGTTACAGGTGAAGCAACTAAAGTAAAGTGGAAAAATTTGAAAGATGGTTACACTAAACACAAAAAGAATGTAAAAGGCACAATGGGTCAAAAAAAAACCTACAGTAATTGGGTTTGGGCTCCCTATCTACAGTTCCTAGACGATTATATAGAACCACGACCAACCACATCCAATATACCTAAGCACCACCAGTCACCACCATCACCAAATATAAATCCACCAGATCCATGGACTCCACTTTCTCGAGTGCCATCTCCATCAGTGGAAGTTAATTCACTAGATCCATGGACACCAATTCCAGAAGTGCTATCTACATCAGCAGAAACTCCTCCTACAGCCTCACCACCTACACAAACTTCTTCAAAGAAAAAGATTTCGGATGAACAGGATGGTATGGACAAAATTTTGGATTTCTTAAAAAGCAAAAAAAAGAAAAATGATGCTGTAGATCACCTATTTGCCAGCTATGCTGAATCGTTCAAGAATCTTAAACCACGAACACAAGCTTCAGTAAAATTGAAACTAGCGGAAAATTTTGTGGAAGCGGAATTAGAAGATTTAGATTCTGAAGATCAACGTCCTCACACAATACGTTCTCCTGTATATTCTCTTATAAGTGCTGTGTCAGAAAATCAAGATCAGCTAGAGCATCTAGAATTTGTACCTGTGGACCTAACATTAGTGACAAACATTTCTGAGCCCGCTCCTTAATAGATAGAAAATAATAGAAATGTTTAGATTATGACGGTTCAAAATAGTAATGAGTCTGATGTTTTATATCATTTTATAGTAAGTGTTTATTATACCAAAATATTAGCTAGTTAATTAATGGAGCTGCCTGGTACTAGAGTAATTGCCCTATTAATATGCATATTATTATGCAAGTATAGTTACCATACTAAATAGGTATTTTTTTAAATTTCTATGTGATATTAGTAAAAGTTAAGTATAGTTTTGGAAATTCAATGTGATATTAGATACTCAAGTTTTATAATACCTATATCATCTCGTACCTAAGAGCTCTGTACTTTCACCAGCATCAATATCTGCCATGCCTCTATTTCTAGAGCTGTTAGGATGTGTGAGATAAGCTTGTGCGCGATTTGTCGTGGCAGATATTAATTCTGGTGACTGTACCTAAGAAGCATAATAAGTGCATAGCATAACTAGTGTAATTGGTTAAACCATTTTCCGTTTAAATAAATAAATAATATACTCGTAGTGTTATACTTCTCAGTTCATTTATTAGTGTTATTTAATATTATAGTATCAATTTTCTGGAATATTAATGTGATACTAGCAACTAAGATGTTACATTGCCATCAACACAGTGTGTTGAGTTGTAATAGAGTGACCACAGAGAGATGAGAGTAATGAAAATATGTTCTAAAAAAACTTAAGTATTATATGACAAGGCTTAAATGTGAGAGTAAGTAAAAATTTTAATTATACAATTTGATTACTAAAATGATTTTTCTTAAAAAGTTCAAAAACTTTACCCAGCCAAATTCCAATCAATACTCCATACTATACATACTATATACATATAGTACCCATACTATTCCATACTAATATTATAAAAGTGAAAGTAAATCTGTCTGTCTGTTACCTCGTCACGCTTAAACCGCTGAACTGTTTTTTACAAGCTTTTTTATATATTATTTAACTTGCACTGTTCGTATGTATGTATGTAAGTTGTCATCAAAATTTGCAATCCTTTTTTCAGCCACTTGCCGGTATCCGATTGAGCTGAAATTTGGCATACTTATGTAAGTTCGGTGACAATGCCATATTATGGTACCACCGAGCTGATCTGATGCTGGAAGATGCAGATGATGGCCACTGGAACTCTATGGTGGAAAGCGCTAAGGTAGTCGAGTTTGGGCTCATTTGTTTTGTTATCTTCAGTACTTACCATTACACATGATGGCGAGAGTCTCATGATGGAGCCGGAAGACGACCACTGGAACTCTATGATGGAAAGCGCTAACATAGTCGAGTTTGGGCTCGTTTGTTTTGTTATCTTCAGTACTTACCATTACACATGATGGCGAGGGTCTCATGATGGAGCCGGAAGACGACCACTGGAACTCTATGATGGAAAGCGCTAAGATAGTCGAGTTTGGGCTCGTTTGTTTTGTTATCTTCAGTACTTACCATTGCACATGATGGTGAGGGTCTCATGATGGAACCAGAAGACGACCACTGGAATTCTATGACGAAAACCGCTAAGACAGTCGAATTTGGGCTCGTTTGTTTTGTTACCTTCAGTAACGGATATCTCCTACCAAAAAATGTAGTCACAAATAACTTACTGTGAACAAACGGAGAACATGGCAGTCCCTTGACAAACAAATTATAAAATTCTCAAGATTTAAGACTAAAAAGTATAAAATAAAATAATACATAAAAAATATTTTTAAAAACAAGCTTTTATTTAAAAAAGTAAACTAAAAAGCAAAAAATAATTTATATTCTAATGGAATTGGCCATATGTTTATAGTAGGTATATTTTAAAGTTCAGAATCCCCTTTCTCTTCGTGACTCATCGTCGTAATATATTATAGGCTGTTCGTAGAACGACTATAAAAGCTTGAGGCACTATCTGCTATACAAGTTACTCTACTTCAGTGCCTCAAGCTTTTATAATCGTTGTACGAACAGCCTAGTCTAGTTTTAGCTCGAGGATGAAGGTCAGACAGCAGTCGTTTTCGTAAAACTAGTGCCGTGCCTACGCCAAGTCTCGGGATTAGGTGCCATAGCCCTCTGGCTATCTGTATACAACCGGGGAAACGCTAGGAGAATGGGATAGTTTGAGACCGCGGGAAGTGTTGATGGTGATCCAAGAGCGTGTGACGACTTGACGTCCTTGACGAGTGCATGTGGTAAATTTTTATGTTTTTTACCGATATATTTGTTATAATACCATATTTGCCATTCTACTTCATATAGGCGTTTTATTCATCCTTGGTGACTAGACGCCAGCAAAAGCTAGTAAATAATATGTGAATGTTTAATGATTTTGTGCCTTTTACTTTTATTTTTCAAACTGATGTCATTATGGTCATTTACCTTAAACAGATACTTAATCGTTCTTTTGTACTTATGGCTCGCCTCCAGTTAGTATCCTGCTTAATAATTCTTGGTTGTAAGATATCATGTAGTTCTTCAAAACTTTCTTTACTCATGTGAAAATAAGTGTAAAAACGATCTTCATAAGAAGCCAGTTCTTGACATAAATGGTGGAACTCTCCAAATATTTCACGTTTTTTATTTATTTCATGGACCCAAGTCCGTTTAGCTTTCTTCTTTTTGTTGTGCCATAAGGCAAGTAATAGCAAAACCTCGTCATCGCTATCAGAATCTGAGAACAGCATTATTGAATTCGGTCGGATTACACTATCGACTGTCGATTACCGCCTCATATGTCACACACGCCGCCTCCGCTCCGCAATCCCGCGCGAATACCGCGCGGTGCTTTGGTGCGACGTCCTCCGGACCGCATTCGCTTTACCGCAATACCGCCTCCGCCCCGGACCGCGCCGCGCCGCCCTATGTGCGTTTCGAGCTGTAAGGCGACAAAGATTTCGAAGTGTTACAATGTATAGCGTACTTACACATGTCTTTTTATTGCTAGCATATCGTTTCGAAGTGCATTGTCCAGGCAACACAAAACACACTCGAAGCATATAGGTTTTAAACAACTAAAGTTTTTATAGTACCAAACGGATTTTGTAACAAGTGTCAATGTAATTTCCGGTATTATTTTTTATTTCTCCACTGCTCAGAAATGGTGGTAAAGTGAAACCTCAAATTCACACGTGACCATAATGAGCAGAATCTGTGAAATTTACAGCTACTTTATGAACATTTGTCCGAGCTCCAAGATCTGAGTGGGAATTTGGGAAAGACCGCTGTGACTAAGTTTATGGTTCTGAAAGTGTTAACAGCGCTCGAACATTCCTGACACAGCGCAAAAGAGAATTTACGAAATGTTAAACTATACAAACAAGTCCAATAAAAACTTACAACTATTCAAAAACTTTTTTGAACAATATCCAAACTGATACAATTAAGGGTAAATCATTGTTTGCCGGCTATTCTTCCTATCATGTTCAGCTCGGGATGACGGGATGTGATCGTTTCAAAAAGCAAAGAAGGTACTAAAGAATTTGATATTGATAACAATTGACGGCAATTTGTTACTGCTATTGTTTGCAAAGATGAAAAAAGGCTTATCAATTTTTATCTTTTATACATATTTTTTTAGTTCCAGAGTCCCGATACGTGACACCAGATCACTTACATAAATAGAAACCTTCATTACTCTTTATGTATATATAGGTACACTTATTAACAAATATGCCAAATTATAATAATGTGGTCAATTTCATGAAATACGAAATATCATGTGAGAAACCTCGTTTTATGTTAACACTTAAGTCACCCGAGACGCTGAGAAGCAATAAGCACAGGCAACCGCTAAAGAATCTACACCAATAATTGTGGCTAGCCAAACTGTCGGCGACGTCAAAGTGCGGTTGAGGCAGGCGTTAGTCAAAATTCCAATCGGTCTTGCTTGTATAAATCACAGGGGTCCCGTTCCACGCCACAAGAATGCAGGCGGCTTTCAGAGTTTAAATTACTGATACCGGTAAAAAATCTGGAATTACGTGACAATATAAATATTTCAAATATCCACAGTCTTGCGATTTCTTAGTTAAAGTAAACAAAGCTTTATCGGAAGAACGATCGGGGAATGATAAATAGTGTTTCGAAAAAAAAGCCGCAATCTGTTTATGAGGCAGAAAGACGGATGGTGCAAAACCTTTAGGGAAAAGGGCAATTTGGGGCTTATCAGAAACTTTGAATGCTTGAAAATTCGCGGGGTGTAAAAGAACGCAGGGACATTTAGGGTGTTTGCCCTTGAGATTCGGGGCATGGGTGAAACTTTATAAATGACGTATGTGATCGTATCCGAACATTCCGATTGTTTTTTTTGTAAGAATATTTATGCGATTTGCCTTTTACTTTGATATAAAGTAAAACATATCATGTGCAAATTTGCTCTTTACGTTTCTAGAACACTATTCCTGAGTATAATCAAACAAAATAAGAAATTACAAAACAAGACACTGAAAAAAAAACCATAAATTCCATAAATAGAAATTGTTGCCACAAAACAAATATCATCGATCTCTAATAAATCAGACTACATTTGGTCGAAATTCTTCATTCATCACAATCCACAAGGACCCAAAAAAACACACTAGAACTGCATCAGCAACGACACACATCGGCTATTCGTGGCGGGCTAAAAATACCCCGACGTGCAGCGCGCCCGCCAGTGCACTTTTTTGTACGATCGCTAAATATGAGCATTGGATTATTGGATTGGATGCACTTGTTTGATCGATGCGACATGGAATTAGTTTTTCTTCGTAAACAGAGAGGAAGTTTTTAAAGCATCGTAAACATGTTTTCACTTGCCTGGCAAGTATATTAGGTTTCTGGGAACCTTGTTGTATTGTTCAGGGATAAAAAAAGTGTATGAATTCCCAGCCAATAAGTAACAAATCCCGTACATAGAAACGAAATTACACCCATCTCTCTTCTGACGAAAGTCTATCTTTATGTTTACTATACTTTTGTAATGTTGAAAATAAATTTGGGAATAATATAATTAAATCTCCACTGATACGTTGATTCAGTTAATTTGTAATTTATTTAGATGTTTTTTTGATATTAATACAAATGAAAGCCAAGACAACCTATGTTTTATTAGTTTCTTTATTTCGCCTAACAACTAATTCAACAACTTTACCATCCGCTAACATAAATCGTTTAAGTGACTTTTATTCATAAACATCTTTACTACGCGCTGTTGTTAAACTAATAAATTTATTGCTATTGCCTATTATTACTATTGTAGCATTTACTTTGTTAAGCAGAACTCATTTCACTCTTACTTTAATGACAAAATTAATATTAGATAATAAAATTTAATCTATTCTTTTCGAAACTATGTAATCACGCAAGCGTGACACAACTGCGTTAAGCATTTTTGTAGTAATCGATTGAAACCCAATTCTAGCATTCGCTAATCTTTTATCGAAGGTCGGCATCGTTGTAAAAATAAATGTAAAGGCTTGGTCACATAGCGAGCGCGACGCAAGTGGGACGCCGTGCAACACTGTAAGCCAGAATGTATGAACGCCGTACGTTCTGGTGCGAAGCGGTTACGCACGCTGCGAGGTCAGACCTTAAAACTCTCCTTTTTACGTATTTAGCATTCTATTACGTGTTTGTCAGGACTATCTATCACAACCCAAACCCCAGACCCAATTTGAATATGATTTTCGAGAAATCTAATTTGTTTTTATATCATATATGAAACACTAAACTTAAAACTACAACAGCCACATACCACTTGGAAAATCTTTCTGTAAAAACCGAAGTTGAGATTCCAATTTATAAGCCGTGTCAGTTCAGTAGACCACTGGGTAAAGCTCTTGTAACTAGTTAAGTAATTGTAAATGTAGATAGTCTCAATGGTATAGCAGAGGTAATCTCGTTGTAATTCCGATTGAGTTTGACCTAAAAATCTCACATTCGGTACGAAGATACATTCTCAATGCACATTCAAGCTGGCGCCTCGGCGTTGTAAAATTTATCAGTCTAGATTCTATCGATGACGCTATAGGATGCAAGTGTGTATCGCAGGTATAGATAATTGCATGAATTATGGTTTAGTTTGAAGTAAAATTGTCTGTTAACGAGTTCCAAGGCTGGTAAGCCAATTCGAATTCCAATCGAGTTAAAATTTTGTACACTTGAGTAAATCAGATGACAATGCAATACTCTGGTACTATTAAGAGAAACCCGTGTTTCGGTTCTTAGGATCCTATCCTTTCAAAGAGTTGTAAACTGTGGAAAAAAGGACAGTTGACCATAAAAACTGGTACCTAAAACGAAATTTTTATCAGAAACTTATTTCTCAGGTGATTTAAAACTCAAGACTGCGGTGAGTCCCTTCTCTCGCATTCCTGACGATACAAAGTAACTGAAATTACCCCGCTGGAATAAGAATTGCGATGTGTGCACATCACTGATTAGGGAGTAAGGAAGTGTTGGTAAAGGCAGGCTTTTGAAATTTACTTTCAACAGTAATAAAAACATTAATTCCGATAATCAGAAGGTACGAAACGCAATTAAAACATAGCCTAACGCAACTTCATCGCCTGCCGTCATGGATTGACGAGAAATAGCTATCGATAACAATAATAAAACCGTATGTACTTAGAACAAAACTCAGAATTACATTAGCAAAGTGTAGGTACCTTATGTACAGACGAGTTCGGAAATATGAGTACCTACACGATTTTTTGTAGTTATTAAGAGGAAGAGAATGCTATGATATTTTTGAACCTTTGAAAGCGTACACCTGTTTATGAACTCAACTGTACACTAGCAATACGAAGACATCTGTAAAATATTAGTTTTTTTGTATGTAAATTTTACTTTTCACTGAGTAAATCTAAATAAGAATTGATTATGAAGAGTAATCAACGCTTATAAAGCACTCGTTCATTTACCTTGTCTCTTGTTGAAGATGAATGAACGATCGAACCGATCAAAGACAATCGATCCCATTTACATTGCCGACTTGAAGACGAACGAAGGCACTTATTGAATAACAAAGTCCTTATTAAGTCCACAAGTTAACATGATTCATAGCATTTTAAGCTTGAGAAGAAAAGTATAGCTTCAATATTTACTGTAAAAGTTGTTGACTACAATCCCATTGTCCATCTTCAATTCGATCTATGGCCGACCTATTGCGAATCTCTCGCATTCCGCGCTAACAGGGAATCGATGCGTACGCAATGCATTCGTCATGCCGTTGTTACCTCTATGCGGAACGGGCCAAACAACCACATGAAAAACTCAAATGTGCTATAATATGATAAGTTTTTTTTCAGCATTCACACGTCTGTTATGCATGCATGCTCATAATTAACAGCTCAACTCATTATCAATTCACGCAATTCATTAGTCTCTAGTTAAATTACTTACGATAATTCTGATGGACATAGCAGAAAAACATGCCCGTTCATAACATCAAACACACCGTGAGGCGACTAATTTCAAAGGAACGGTACCGAGACAGTTTAAAACAGATCGAGCGCTTACAGTAACTGTCCCGGAATTTGTGGCAAGGCCGGCAGAGATACGTGATGACGCGAAATCCGCAAATCATGGCGGTATCCGATTGGACGATCCAGATGTCAAAGCGTCACCAATCGGTGCCGAGGGTGGTTTTGATGTAGAATAACACGGATTTGACGCGGAATTTGCTTTCCGAGATACGGCGTGGTATGTTTACGAGTTCGAACTTTATCAGAGCAATTTTAAATTCGTATTATAGATTTTGTTTAACTTGTTTTGACTCTGATAATTGCTGTTTGTTAGCAAATTTCTACATTTTACGAAATCAATGAATACAAATCGACCAGATGTGGGTTTAATCGCAGCATGTGATCGTTAGGATAAAAGAAAGGAAAACATTTAAATGTTAATATTATTTGGGTGAGCGCATTTATTTTTATTGTTTTTTTGACGATTTCCAGAACGAACGAATGTATCGAATGGAAGAGAAAGCGTGAAATACACAGAGATACAAAGATCGTGTATAATATAGCTCCTAAAGCAATAATATACAATATATATAAGCTGTACACATTAGCATTAAAATTGCTGATGACGTGGACCCCTGATCTTAAACTATGCTGATCAGTCAGTTAGATCAACAAATGAAATCGATATTTACAAATTTAGCAATGCTGTGGGATATAGAAGAGACAAATAGAAAGTGAACGATTGTTTCTTTTTAATGATCTAAACAAAATTTTGGCAACAGAAAGTCACGAAAAACGCTGCGGCATCATTATAAATCATTAAGAATGTCAGTTGGGTTGGGTTAAATATTCCAAGTGTACGCTGAAGCGAAAGTGGGTCAACAAAGACAAATAGATGACAGGCAGGTCGAAATTTTCGGACATCTGCAAAAGCTAAATTTGTCACGAAATAATAATAATATAGCAGAACGTTTTCGCACATTCTTTAGTTTTTTAGTTCCAGCCGGACGAGAAAAGGATTTTAACTATTAAAACTAATATGCATTCGAAGTGGAATCAACCTTAGACGATTGAGATAATAGTTTTGACTTGAGACGAACAATGTTTATTTAGATTTGATGCCTATTATGCAGTTACTCGTAATTGCTAGATGCTTCTGTACTGGAGTCTAGAGAAACCCTTAGTCCATATAGTTCTACACGCGATAATGCACCTTATCACTAAGGATTTATATCCTAGGATTCCACGCACATTCGTGTCGACTTTGATGTTTGCTTCTCACCTTTAGGTTTGTCAACTGGTCGATAAACAAAGCCTGTTTAGATTGGCGGGATTCCTATTGTATATAATAGCTTGTCATAAGTGTTTGTACGACGCCGGTCGGATTGTAAACAATGACTGACGATACCAATTGCTTTTATTTCAGCCGCTTCTGTTGTATTGTGCTTCCGTTTCCTTGGAGTGATTGTCTTCAGTTGAAATGCATATTTATTGTTTGATTATATGCAAAAACGCGTGGTATTATGATTAGTGTCGAAGTGTTTGCGCAATGAATATTTTTATTTATCTCTAACTTTGGGGATGCCTTAATTTAGACTAAGACGTGTTTCCTGTTCTTAAAGCACTTTATAAAATGAACCATGATTTTTCCCATACTTGATTTCAAGAAAAACACTTTTTCTATTTTCAAATTGGACGTTCATTGATCAGCTTTAAATAATGACGACTGCCAGACGAACTGTAAATAATGCATTCGCTCGTTCATCGAAAAACGTGTGCACCAAAGCTGAGCGAATAAGATAACTCTCGTCAAACGAAGTGTACGTAGGATTTCATTTGTCGCCGTTGTCCAAATCACAGCTGAAAAGCGAAGCCATTTCAGATGTAACATTATAAAGATAACACGTTATGCACATAAAATATCGACTCAACTGTTTAATGGGTGTTCCGTATACCAAAGTGTTGTTTGCTTTATACATTTACGTTGTTTCAACAGAAGGGAAGGGCCCCGAAAAGCATTAAGGGTGAAACCAGTATTTATATTTGAACAAAAACGGCTTTTGTTTCCTACCTTAGTTATGATTCGAAAAATATTGTGTCATGTCTTTCGATTGCTTCATTTTAATATTATTTTTTCATTAGTTTCGTTTTAATCTCTCCGTAGTAAGAGATTTTTTTATTGTAAAATTATTTCTTTCATTATTAAGTCTGCCCTTTGTTTACAACCTCATCTAAGGAATTCAGAATAGAACAAGGTTTTATTTTACAAACGCAAAACATATTTTAATAACATGCTATTCATTAACTATCACAAATAAGGGATTGTCTATGTTTCATATGATCATCAGAAGTAACTCAAGGCAAACTATCCCAAAATTAAATCCTTTATTAACAAAAATTACTTTCGAAGAAAAGGTTCATCTAGGGTTCGCACTTGTCGGGAAGGGATATTATTTAGACAGCACATATTTATGATACTTTCGTGGTTGTGAAAAACGTGCTCGGAAAAGGTAATATAATTTTTGATCTCTCCTGTTCGGAAAGTTCAATTTTCATAAGAAGATAGCCGGGTTGAAAGTCGCTAGGGTTGTTCACGTGTATTGAACATGCGTACACAACATCAGCACCAAGATCTGGGACAAGAAACTGCACAGTTGCACAGAGAGCGGGCAAAGTGCTAAGACCACGTTTTGTCGACTTAACAATATACACCTAAGAAGAGGATTGTTCGTATTAACGCACACATATGTATAAATTAGTATAAATATCTTGTAAATTTGTAAATAAAGTCTCTTTGAGTTTGGACATTGCTGTTGTCACTCTTCAGGTTCCTCTCACTGTGGTCAAGACACCTTTAACCATCGTTTACGATCAGTCACATGAGTCTGTGTGATTGGCAGTGAGAAAATCCCACCTTTACCCTGTTCCGTCTGTTACCTTAGGTCTCTTGGTGCAGACTTCCCGCATTTATTTCAAACCTATGGTTAGGGCTAGGCATTGTAGGGTGTTAGGGTTGTTTAGGGTTGTTAGGAAGATAGGGCAGTTAGATTTGTTAGGCTACAGCTCTTCCCATAGTTTGTTGGTAAAATCAAATAGGTGATTTTACAAGGGTGAAAAGTATTTTTTTTAAGTTCTATAGACCGGGGGCGCGCGCCGGCAGCTGGTGACTGCAGGGCGTATTTTTATTACTGAATCCGTAGAATATGATTTTTTATTACTTTTATTTCTCATTTATTTTCCTCATTAGTCGAAATGAAAAGTAGAGTGCTTAACTCGGGTGAAATGGGTTCCTTTCAGCCCTTGGTTAATAATGTACTATGCTCAGTATCGGTAAGCGGATTACATAGCTTGGCGATCTGCTATGCGACAAGACAAAATCTCCATTTACTTTTGAAGTATCTGACTGAAGAAGTAGCTAAGTAAATATTGTTTTATAAATAAATATCGGAAGTAATTAATTGAGTTCGTGGCCTTAATTGCAGGGCCGGTCTTTTTTGATCATAAAAATACGGTGTAATTCAACAACATAGGCAATTTAAATAGTAATTTTATCAAAGCGAACATGAGGGTATCACAGATAGAAATACATTTTTGTAGGATGCTTTGATTTGTGTCTCCGTGTAAAATGATCTCTGATTTTTAATCCGAAAGTCCCCATAACACAATAGATCTTCTCAAGTTTCAGCGGTATCCTGCTGGCGAAATAAAAGCAACATAAGGAACATAACGAACAATACTCGACACACTTCTCACATCTTGCCGGTTACCGAAAACATTGCGCGAACTTAAAGTTCTTTGTCCAATGTATTTTGAATAATCAAGAAAAGATAAGTTATATCCGGTGCCGGTAATGTCAGTGTGGCAAATATCAATGTTTGTATATCATATATATATATATATATATATATATATTTAAAAGAACATAAGCAAGTTGTTTTGAGCATGTAATCAAACCTTGAATGTCAATTTTCACCTACCTACTTCCATTATTTATATCCATTTGATAATTTGCAAGTATGCAATTCATAAATGTAAATACAATAAATTCGTACCAAAAAGTTTATATCATGATGAATCCTGCATAATTCATAGTAGAACCACGAGTGGAATCTCGAATGCTGTGTATGCTCATGATGAAACCGTCACTGACCGTTTTCATTCCAAGGATTACACTAAAAATTGTTAAAATAGCGTATTTACTTCAGTTATCTAAATCCTATTACAGTGAGGATAGAGAGATATGAGATCCTCCTATGGTCATTTTATAAACTATCATGAAGCATTGTGACTGAGGCCGTAATCTGCACATGCGTCATAGCCAGTGCTGCAAACTCCAACTTGCAATAAAACAGGACACGGTAATTGAAAAAAACCAGGAGATAGTAAAAAAAAACAGAAGAAAATTTAAGTTACCTTTTTTTAACAAAACAGCGTCCAAAGTCAATGTCCACAATCCACATTAACAACTTGTAGGTATTTCTATTTATTATATTCGCCAACAAATCCAACAATAGAGTCTGGCAAATGAACATGAGATTAGAAATGGCGGCAAATTCAAAAATTCAGAGTGTGGTATCCCTGGGGTGTAACGTGAAAAGCAGTCTTGACACTTGTAATGTATTTAAAATTTAAAACGAATTTATTAATTTACCTGTACAGTGTACATAGTACAATACAAATTAATATTATAAACTATCTTTGCCCCGCGACTTAGTCCGCATGACACATGTGAACTTGACCGATTCATGAGTTATAAAAATGTCTGTGCTAATTGTTGACCCATGTTATAATCGAACCCCATATCAAATTTAGTGCCAAATAAAAATATTAAGTTAACCTGACATAAGCCTGCGCGTAATTTTATTATACTTACTCGTATTTAGATAATGAGTAGTGACGAGTAAATTTATAGGATAAAAGTAAGTATCGAAAATGATATTTTATAGAACAATGACGTTTGACAATTCAGGTTGTGTTGTCATATAAAAAGTTCCATAAAAACTTATTCGCATCTTCCATTTGCCAATAGGCAATTGAGACTTGAGAGACAAAAAAAAACGTTCCGTTCGTTGTGACAAATCGTTGCCAACATTACCGTACAACCCGTGAAAAGCAGATTGCATACAGTGAAGTGCATGCCAAGTCCCGAAAACCAGGAGATTTTACACAATACTAAAAATAAAAGTAGACCAGGAGAAAGCCCTAACAATCATGTAATCTCCCGCTAAACCAGGCGAGTTTGCACCACTGGTCATAGCATCCTGTGTTGAAGGCTCGTCCTTCGTTAATTGTCGATACATAATTAGAAATATTTCATATTCCTGTTCATAAGGGACGATAACAAGCTCTATATTTACAATCATGGTGGACCCAATGAAATCCGCTAAATGTATCCATATTAACTAGTTACTGACTGGTACGTTCTGTTCAGGTACTGAGCAATCTAACAGAATTAAGAAACGCTAATTGTAACAATAAATTTAGGTATATATGAACTATAAAATATATTCAGTGACAAACTTTAAAAAAATAAGAGTTATGTTAGTTTCGTTAAAAAATACTTTTGCCGAAAAACCGCATTTTAGTCGGCATCAACCAATCCCGGAGATCTTCGTTAAATATTTTTGAGCCAGTAGAGAGTTCATAAAGCCTAATGTTGAAAAGCATGTTCCGTGCAGTCCAAATGGCATAACCGCACTATTTGGCGACGGACTTCGTGCGGTCGCGATCCTCAGCGATGAGGGAACGAGGAGGAAGAAGGAATAAATAAATAAATAAATAAATATTAGAGGACAATCTTACACAAATCGAACTAGCCCCACAGTAAGCTCAAGAAGGCAGCAAAAAAGCAAGAATGCAAAAAAAAAAAAAAGAAGGCAGGAATGGGTATAGAAATACAAATAAAAGCATACTTACGCTAGAAGGAAGTGAATAAACATGTTACTTTAATACAGCTTCAAAGATTGCGTGATGCAAATGAAACGTGACCGACCCACGTGACTTACCTGGAACAAAGATAAATATTGTTTAGTACAGATATAATGAAGTAATTATGCCGAATACATTGAACAAGTAAACAGCAATATACCATTTTCCAATAGATACTTTCACTGTTGCGATTTAAATTATTATGAAGTCGCGTTTGACTTGCCTGATGAATACAAATTAAGTTTTTACAATATATTTGTAAAAATTCCATATGATATAATTAGTATTAAGTTCTAATTGCTCTTGATCAATTTGATTTTTGATTTGAAATATGTTAGTAGTAATTACAGATAACCAACATTTTAATGTTGTCACATTGACATACTAGGTCAAGTGACATACGAATGAATGTAACTGTATGCGGAGTAAATTGTCGACGTAAATAAGCTTGATTTACGTGTGAAAATCGCCAATGAATGAACCATGTATCGACACAACAATTACAATAAAGTCCAGACATTGCTACATTATACGAACTTATTACCAAAAATTACGAAAGCACATCCAGACGGCTTGCATCAAACATCTAATCGGATGGATCCAAACAAAAACGGTATCACCATTCAATTATATCCATTCTCGGCAACCAAGGGCCAATCAGGGCGCAGCCAGCGATGTGGGACGAACGTGGGTAATATAAGGTGCTTCTGACTGATGCAACTTCCTTCACCCACGGTATTGTCGAAATTTGATGAATCGTTATCGACTCACTAACGGCGATGTCTTGCAATGGACATTGTGTTACATAGCGAATTAGTAATTGCAGATTTTTGGAAGTATAGGGATTGATCAAGCTGCACCAGTTTGATGATTTCTATGCATGATGCGCCACGTTGACAGTGCAGGTATAGATGGAGATGACGAGACCTTTACCACCAATTGAATGGAAGAATAATTATCTGTAAACCGAAAATTTCTAAAAGTAGCAAAGATCAGTTCAATACGCTGTGCCTACTCTTTTGGCAATACAGGCATATGAATGAGAGAATCATTAGACAGTAGGTTTTTGATATTGCAGGAGCAGACTTTGCCCAGCTTGGCTCACGTATAAACTAGCATTATAATTATATACTTCAAAATTCAACCTCTAATATTACGGCCTCTGTGTGTGTGAGTGCAAATGGCTCCTTTAAGAGTCCTTACAAGTTCTAAAATGTTATGATTTGAAATTATGGCAAAAGTATAGATAATACCAATAAATTGAGTAGAGGATATGATGCTTTGATTAAAGTTTTAGATAGTAACAGCCATTTCTTGACTTTATTGCGTGTAAAAAGCGAAAAAAAAACAGTTTTTAACTTGAAAATGGTCGATTTGGAGCTATGATTGAAACGATATTTTTTAATGAAAAATTCAAAAAATACATTTAAAATTTACGACATTAGGTCGCAATAGCTCTGTTCTAGATAGTAACATTAAGAAATAGTCAAGTTACGTGTCAATTCAAACAGAAAATGGCCTAAATAGATGAGCGTTTTTTAACTGATAAGGACTTATAAAATTATAATACTAAATATGAATCTAATCGTTACATGAAGTGTTCTTGACATAGTGAAGATGAGCATTCTTAATCTTTGTGTAATGATCTTCACATTAACCGACATATATAAATAGAAAGTCAATAAATCATCCAAGACGAGAATGACCGTGATCATTGCGTCTAACATGATGCTTAGCCAAGCATACAAGCGATATGAAACGCATGAAATTCAAGACAAGATACTTGTTACGTCAGACTCAGAGCGTGTTACATTCAAGTAACAGTAGTTACAAACAAATGCGGAAAATATCTTTGCTAACGTAAAATGATTAATCTACATCGCCACTGAGTTTATAAGCAAAAATAAATATGTGATAGAATGCAAGACTCGGCTCACACTAGTGGTTTTACAAATGTTAGGGATGTAACAACGAATAAATGATATATTTTATACAACGACGATGACAATCAAGCTTAGTGTCTGCTTGTTTGGGGTTTGGGCAAGCAGACTGGGGAAGTACCTACGCTTTGCAGAAGACCACAGCCATAATAACATTATCTACTATACAAGTATGTAGTGTTGTGTTCCTGGAGGTGAGCAGGGTTCACCAGAACTCCCCAGGAAGCACTGTGTTGAGAGTGTGGGGCCTAAATTTGTCCTTTCTGCTGTCAACACAGTGCATCCTTAAATTTCATAAACCGTCGGCAACGCGTACGTGACTCCTTTGAAGTTGCGGGCGTCTATAGGCTGCGGTGGCCGCTTACCATTAGATGCACCGTACGCTTGTTTGCCACCGGCGTTTTATAAAAAAAGACACCATAGCCTATGGATGATAGTGACTCCAGAAGAATCACAAGAGCGTTACCGACCTTCTATTGACTTAAGGGTTCGTCGTGTTGACAATTAGACATACGCACGTCCTTTTACTTTCAATACAGCGCGTCCTCGGGAACTCTGGTGGCTTTAGAAACACAACACCACACACTCACAGACCCTGACAATGTAATCACAGCGTCCATCGAAAGATGCAACGCTGCGCTTACGGCGTCCAACTCAGACACGACGGGTACACTTAGGCATTCCCGCCGGCGGGGACGTCCACCGCGATCGCGACAACACAGACACATATAGTCCCTATTCGTCCCGGTACCGCCGTATATCGAGTAGTCAGTCCGACCCAGGTCGGGCCTAGCTGAGTTTCTTGCTGGACTCTTCTCAGCTAGGCTAGGTTTAGTGAACCAGCGACAAAACTCACATTAGTTCGCTTCCACTTACACCTCAGATTTGGTTGAATCCGCTCAACCAACCTCACTGGAGCGCAAACTCTTAGAGTATTCCCGTGTTTTAAACCACCACGCGGGGGTCGTGTCGGAGGTTTTCCCCTGGATTTTCCCCAGGCCACTCTCCAACCACGCACTCCTCTCGCTTTATTGGGCCCGGCCTATAAAGCCACAGTCAGGTTCAAAGAAAAAACCCTTAAAGACCAAGTAGTGGTGTTATTATGGATGCGGTAATTAGATGTAGGTACTTCCCCACTTGGGTTGCTTCAGAATTTTTATTTATTGCTTAAACTATGCCTTAGAAACTTTTTGGACAGTAACAAATAGTGAAATTCTAACTATAATTGTTTTTAACTGTTTGACTTAGAGATTTCATTACACGAACACCGAAGAACGGAATTTTCCCTAGAGAATAAACTTTAATAATGTTGATTAGCTCTCCCGCAGACTTTACTTCGCCTGTCTGGGATATTAACCTTCAAACATTTTTGGTAGCTTTATAAAAATAAAAATGTAGACTGGTGTATTTCACGTAAAAAAAATAATTTCGAGTACCTACACAAATATCAGGTGCGTCGAATCGTTACTAAGCTGGAAAGATTTTATTCCAAATTTGAGATCTCTTTTGAATATCAATTAGAGTATAAGTATTATGAAAAAGCCTGAATTTTAAATAACTGAGCTCGTTACGACCTAAAAACATTTGAGCTGTATTTAGATGGATCCAAAACGAAGACGTAGGCATTCTAAACGAGCGCTAGCAGGTGGTACCAAGGATTAATTTTAGCGAACACCTGACTTGTATAATAGAAACGAATTCACAAGGAATTTAATGCTAAGATGAATTCGTTATTCTAAATTTTGTCACGATAAATGTTTCTTTCTTTCTATATTTGATTATTCATGAATATCGAAGAGCCACCTGAATGAATTTAAAACAAGCTAAAGGTGATAATCATGTTAAAAAAGGCACATAAAAACCGTTGACAACAGCGATATTATACGTAACATTTTACTTGATCGATTACACACCCACCACGCAACACGCCTGACAATTCATTAGGTCAAACAATGTAACAACGAGCAATAATGTATATCGCATTCAAAACTTGATTTATATAGCAGTTCACAAAAACTAGTAGAAAGCCAGAGGAGTCATCGGCACTTGGTACTCAGCCAGACCGAGGCAAGGTCACCATCTATTTGATAATAACGGACATAAAGCCATTACGAAGTACTTGTTTGTTTATGTTTTTTATAATCGAGATGATAATGTGCAGAACTGAATTTATTACCACACGCTACATTGGAATTCGGTTATCAATTATCATTCAGGGAAAGTAGGTATATTTGGACCAATGCCATAATCGTCTACAAATGTACACGTCACTAAATAATCAATTAATGTCACTGCTAATTTGTGTCCGCGAGTGAAAGGACTATGTATTGATATTTTGACATGTATAAATATTTATGTCAAGAGTAAGATTTCTTCATAGGAACTGCGGTACGTTGGGCGTTCAGGTCCACTCAAATGCAATATAAAATTATAACTGCTAATGGTGTGTATCCGCGTTGTTGAATAATTTCTTAATTAATCGTGTATGGTAACAATTAAGAAATTACATTATTTAACAGGGTGATCGGTTTAGCGACGCACTGACTTGTTGGTCGGATATTTCTAAAATACCAAAATGTTTTACTAATAATGTAAATGTCTGGAGCGCAAAACCTATAGCATGAATGTGTTATATACAGTAATATTATTGTGTTAAGATTTGTTGCGTGTTGAGATAAGGCAGAAAAACTAGAAAATACTGAAGATAATAAGGAAGTTAATGGTGTAAAAATAACGCAAGAAAATAAGAAGTTGAAGGAAAACATGACACATACATTTCCCTTAATTATATTGATATTGAAATAAAAAAAGGTTGATTGTCGGTTGTAATTTGCAATGGAAATCGGCACATACCATTTATTACACCCTGAATCTCTTGCAAGAAATGCAAGTAGTAAGAATTGTCAATTTAAATTTGAGCTAAAACAAGTCTGCAAGGTATTATGTTAAAACATGTAAACGAACGTTTTAATTCTCAGAAATATTGCGCAAGAGAGCGTTCGAATTGGCAAGTCTATTGACAGTTTACTTTCTCGATTCCATAATAACTGGATTACATTTGATACGATGCGTGACCCATGGGATACTTTGAAAGTATCTGTGAGAGTGTCAATATCATAAATCTTTGACACAATTTTGTAACAGGACAAACAATATCTTCACAAAATATAGAATCAATATAAATTTTTACTAACAATTTTAACTCTACTACATTACTTATATTTCGTATAGTTGACGTCAAAAGTATGTCTACACACACTTTCATTATAATAAGGCGAAGAACTGTTACATAATTGACGTCAGCTCTGTATCGTTATGTTACGTTTATCTAATTTTAGAATATTACACATTATTTGAAATTAACGTTACAAACGTAAAATGCAATCAGATATCATATTCGAGGTATCCGCGTGTGCTCATTAACAATCCAGACGAAATTGGACGTAGAAAAATGGATTCGTGATTTCTATCATCAGAATCATCATGATATATTTATACATCAGAATTATCAGCGTAATGGTTATAGGTAAATCACAGTAAGTGCTTGCATGTTGCATTACTCGTAATGACTGTATACATTACGCATGACACGTTCGAAACACGCCAGTTTACTCCAAATGTAAACGAGCGTATCCTGCTAATTTCTTAAAAGTCATATGCGTTAAATAATTTAACTATATATGCGTCGTTTTAATATGAAGCGAGGGAACTAACCTAGGCTAAGGCGGGCAATGGATTTATAAACAAGGTTGGAAATGTCCGATACAGATGCCAGTAGATATAGCACGCCCGTGCGATCACGATTCTGTTGGACTAGACAAATCTTACAATGGTATCGCGTATACAGCTAATATAAACTATGGATTTAGTACACGATTTGCTCCTAAGTAATGTCCTGCTTTTCACGGAATCTTACTCTTGTTTAGCAATACTTTATGCTGATGTTTGGTAAGTATTATCGTGTGTATATTTAAAAGTAGATAATGTTGGTAGCATTGGTATGCTTAATGTGGAAACAGATTGTGAAATGCCGTAAATATTTGCATGCATTAGAAATGTCTATATACCCTGGAATGGTAGTGTATTAAAGAAAAATATTTAGACCTAGTAGTCTTGATAAATAGTCTCGCAAAAATAAAGGTAAAAGTTTACACAGACTTACAAATTGTTCTAGATAATTGAACAGCCTACGACACCAGGAAAAAATAAAGTCTTCCAAAACCACTTTTTTATCAAAAAGTGTATTTGGTATGGCACCCCGAATTTTCAATAAACTACCAGTGAAGATCTTAAAATTGGAAAGTGGAAAAGAATTTAAAACTGTGTTTTATTTTAGCATCTAAGGCCTATTATTCTATTCAAGAATATTTAAATGACATTGTTTCTTAGTTTATAAGTAAACTAGCGACCCGCCCCGGCTTCGCACGGGTGCACTATTTAATGGATGTTATTATACATATAAACCTTCCTCTTCAATCACTCTATTAAAAAAAAACGTATCAAAATCCGTTGCGTAGTTTTAAAGATTTAAGCATACATAGGGATATAGGGACAGAGAAAGCGACTGTTTTATACTATGTAGTGATTATGCATGCGATACACATGACATTCCTTAAATATTTGCATGTCCTTGTGACCAAACATGTAGTTCTTTATATTTTTTAGATTATGACCTATTATTTGTACCATGTTTTAGCAAATAAACGACTGATTACTGATTACAAGAAGTTTACAAAACAACAAAAGTGCGTAGCAGAGTTACCCGACTCCATACATACTTATCACACAATATCGCTGAAATAGCAGTAGGCGACCAGTAGCTAATCTTATCCGTACAGTTTACTCATAAAATGTAGGGTAAGGTGCTCAATTTGTTTTAATCAGGTAAGATGGTGGAAATTGCGTTCGATGTCCTATAGTCAATGGTAGATTAAACAAAAATGTTCGCTCGGAGTCTGGACATTATAACATGATAATTACATTTTTTTTTAAATAATTACAAAACTGACTCGTATCTTTACAAGCACATTGTTATTATGCCATCGAAAACTATACTTGGTTTTATTAATTAATAATTTTAATTAGTAATTTTCGCACATATTTATTCGATTACTTGGGATATCTGAGGATAAAATTGTACTAATTTTACATCTTTCAGTAGTTTGTAAGGTTTAAAAGATAGCACGTCGCTTATTTTCCCTTTTTAAGCTCGTTTTCTTTAAAATCCCACGACGGATAAAGCACGATTTTTCTAATCTTAAAAAAATGGAGTATAACAAACATCAAACACGGTACAGTACATTATTTTTTAGTTAGAATCGAGGCGACGACGATTAGTTCTACATTACGACCCGAGGACTCAATTCACGATATGAGATGTGACACATACACGCATGGTGGCAGACATGATATATCTATAATGATAATGTTTCTACTGCCTCGATCTAAACCATAATGATAATTATATATAAAACAAAAATCTTAAAAAAATGTGGTTGGAACCGCAACCTTGACGACGTTGTTATTGTTTACCTCAATTATTCCATAGTAGCTTTTCCCTTTATTTTCTGGGTAAAAGAAATAAATGAGTAGTCGGCTCTCGGTAACCAATTTAAATCTTAATTGATACATACTTATGTCTGCAACGTAATGAAAACTTCCCTAAGTACCTAATGGCGGTAATTAATACCTAAATGAATTTATTCCACTGACATCTTCATCTACTCTGTGACGTCTAATACTTAATGTACTAATAAACTTAATGCCTGTGTAGGTAATGGGAATTGTGTCAATTTCGAGGATTGAAGCATTTTCTGCGTCAGATTAGTATAATAACTTCGTAAGTCGGATTAATTCAGGGAATTATATATTTAAGATGCGTAGCCAATATTGCAAAGCGGTACGCTGTGTGATTAAAGAAATATTTAACACTATTTAATAAAAAAAAACTATGTACAAGCTACGTATACGAATCCTCAAATCAATAAAGTATCGACAACGTGGTTGTGATTATTCTGAAGTTGCAAGGATCTATAGGCTAAGATGTCAGCTTACCATAAGGCAGGCCGTAAGCTTGTTTGCCATCACCGGCAAAGTACTAAAAGTGTAAAAACATGGATCAATTTTGGATTTATTTATATAGTGTCTATTTCAAACATATTAGATTGTCTACAAATAAGCACCGAATACCGGTATTTTTATACAAACTAAAATGTAGCAGATATCTCTCTCCGTTTGTATAGGTACTTTCACAATGTAACCTGCTAATAAATAACTTGGTGTGATACCTAAAATATCTTTGATCGTTAAAGAAATATATAAACAAGAAGTCGCCGAAACATATTAGCTGGAATAATTAGAGTAAAATTCTCCGTTCCTCATCAATAATATACCATCCTTATTAATATCATTAAAATAAATCTAGAATTATCTTAATGATATTACAACTTATTAACGACTTTTAACAAATAAAACACCTATTCACGCAATAACACAAAACAGTAAAACGAACGCAAATAAACCTTTGAATCACAGCGTTATTAAAAAATAACAAGTCACTTATATTTTTAACCGACTTCAAGATTTCAAAAGAGGAGGTTCTCAATTCGGTTGTATGTTTTTTTTTTGTTTTTTTTTTATGTTTGTTACTCCATAACTCCGTCATGTCTGAACCGATTTTGGAAATTCTTTTTTTGATTGTAAGTATATATATCCAAGTTGGTCCCGTTTTGGTCAAAACGCAGTTCTGATGATGGAATCCATGAGGAATCGAGGGAACTCCTCAAATCTTAAAGGCAAACATATAGTGATTTTTATGTTTTTATCAACAAATCAAGCATTTTCATACAAAAATGTGATATTTGATGAAGTGGAACTGCTGATGATGATCAGAACAGAACTCTTCAACGATGAAAAGTTCACGTTTGGCGATTTTTTCTTCTAACTGTATTAGTTAAGCAAGTTCTATTTTCACAACGAATTTTTGTCATGGTCGAGTTCCGATGATGGGATCCATGAGAAATCGAGGGAACTCCTCAAATGTGAAAGGCACACATATAGTGATTTTAGTATTTTCATCAACTAATCAAGCATTTACATTTAAATAAGTGACATTTGATGAAGTGGAACTGCTGATGATGATCAGAACGGAACTCTTCAACGACGCATAGTTCACGTTTGGCGAATTGTCCTGTTTGCTGTGTTTGATAAGCAAGTTAGATTTTCAAAATAATCATTTGTCAAGCTCCAGTTCTGATGATGGCATCCATAAGGAATCCAGGGAACTCCTCAAATGTTAAAGGCATACATATAGTGATTGTAGTATTTTCATAAACAAATCAAGCACTTACATTTAAATACGTGACATTTGATAAGTGGAACTGCTGATGATGATCAGAACGGAACTCTTCAACGACGCATAGTTCACGTTTGGCGCATTGTCCTCTTTGCTGTGTTTGTTAAGCAAGTTTGATTTTCAAAATAATCATCTGTTAAGCTCCAGTTCTGATGATGGCATCCATGAGGAATCCAGGGAACACCTCAAATGTTAAAGGCACACATGTAGTGATTTTAGTATTTTCATCAACTAATCAAGCATTTACATTTAAATAAGTGACATTTGATGAAGTAGAACTGCTGATGATGATCAGGATGATTTATTTGGAACTTTAAGTAAAAAAAAAAAAATGTTTTGCGGATATCGTCATTATACTCAATTTCAACTAATTCGGGGCCAAGGATTTCAAATTTTACATTTATTTTGAATTTGATGTAAATTTTTTTTTTTTTCAAATTTAAAACTGTTATACTCTATTTTAAATAATTCAGGGATAAGGTTTTCTGATTATAAAGCATCTATAAAAATATGTAATCGGTAGCACTGC
Source organism: Epiblema foenella (assembly GCA_963556455.1). Lineage (NCBI taxonomy): Eukaryota > Metazoa > Arthropoda > Insecta > Lepidoptera > Tortricidae > Epiblema > Epiblema foenella. The sequence continues at coordinate 6,437,468 of OY747105.1, forward strand.
TAGCAATGCAGGTCGGCTTCTGAACCCCATCTAAGAGTACTTATAATATGTGTGTAGATAAAGTAATGTATGCAACTTTACGTAATAAGGCAATTCCGCTCATTGTATACCAGTTGCATTAACTACTATTCTATCATTGTATGGAAGAGTTCACCATCTAAGTGTAATAATCTTTCACCGGCCTCCCCAATTGAAGTCGGTTTTTTTTTCTTAAAAATTATACAGGTACTATTAATCCGCAGCACACGGCACCGGTTTAAGCCCGCTGCCAGATGGCTCGGGTTCGACGACGGCGCTGCCCTCCCGAACATCGATTTTTTTTTTATTAATAACTTACACTATATCAAATAAATTACGTAAAAAATCACCTACTATTGGTATTGTTATATTTTATTTATTGGTATTGTATTATTTATAATAATGAAAGTATGCTATGAAACAAAAAAATCAGGAATATGTGATTGATGTCTGCCTACCCACCATACCGTAGAAGAGGAGTGTGATTTTTTTAAACAAATTTATTAATGATTTTTTTTTTGATTAAAGTCAACGCGAACATCCCGTCGGTCGCTCGACATTGTATTATTTCCAAATAATAAATGTACGCTTATTTCAATAATCCAATGATTATCTCGCGAGATTCTAATATTAATATTGAAATAGGCGAAATGTTGAAAAATGATACACATTATGTAAGCTTCAATTCAGCTAACAAAAGCATTATGTATTTCTATCTCGGTACCAGAATGTTTCCAAGTTCGAACTTGATTTCGCAGAAATATTTTCAGCAATAATGCACGTTTCTGCTTTCAGTCTTGATTCCAAAAATAATTATCCTCACACGAATTCAATTTAATTTGCCATTTAGAAAATGGCTGACGACTTAAACAAGGTTCGAAGCTAAATTTAACACGTCTACGTTACGCTGTCTGGTTGTCGATGTCAAAGGTTGGGTTCGCTAGATTTTAAAGAGTCCAGTCACATAAGCAACCAATTTAGAGAGCGAAACCGGAGTATTGCTGGTTACCAGTGAATTGCAATTCACTGTATATTATGCACCATCATGCACGTACAACAATAAGTTTTCTTTGTCGTGTAATATCTCCGCAACACTCGACTAGATTAAAACCGCCCGCAACTCCACGAGAAATGTAGTTAAGACTTGATATTTTCAATTGCCCGACATAATACTTTCACGTTTTATGTAATCATGCGCCTTTGGGCTCGCCCATCCGTCATGCCGCCTTGTTATCTTGATATAAACAAAGAAAGTATCGTTTTTATCTCTAATCTCTTTAGGAAAGGTGAGATAAGTGCATCTTCTGCCTAAGAGCTTGAATTGAGCATGTTTTACAACCGGCTTTGAAAAAGGACGATTAAAGGAACTAGTTTCATAGCTGCCGACTTTCTTATTTGTGATTGTAGTCTCCGTAGATGCACTGAATAACAATCTTGGATAAATCAAGAGAACTAATTTTTCTCTTCTTGAACATCATTGTATAACTTTATCAAGCTGTACGAAGTGTCATCATCATCAGCCGATATACGTCCCACTGCTGGGCGGGGGCTCCTCTCATAGATGAGAGGGAAACGAACGTACGAATACGAAAACAGGTATCGGATGCTACATTGAGAATGGCAACCATCCTTACTCAGAAAATATCGTCTGCTTCCAACTGCACATACACAAATTAGAGGCCCCCAGACCTGGAGATTTCCGGGCACAAAACAATGTCATTGTTTGTTTTTTTTGACGAGCGGCTACGGGTTAAGTATTCATTTGTGCTCAATATTGTTTTGATTAATATGGATTTGTTTTACAAGGACTTCCTCAGTCGTAATAATTTGAATACATATGACGACAGCGACCAAGAATCGCAAAGAATCAGCTGCGCCAAAATAAGATCCAAATTATCCTGAGCGCAAGGTGAGGACGATAAAAAACGTGATCGGAACATATACGGCCGTATTATGTAAGTGCTCGTCCTATGAAAACGATACTGGCAAATCTCTTCCAATCGGATTACAAGAGATTTAAAAAAGAAGCCTCATACCGCAATCCACATGACTGGGTCAAAGGCGTTCATTTTGAATATAAGAGTTAAAATAAGTTTTAGACACGGGACGAAAATACTATCATAGGAATAGGTAGATTTGCATCCATGAATCATTTGGTTCATAGGGCTCAGAAGAAATCGTCACTTGTAAGCAGCACTATTTGAGATTTCACACAGTACATTTATCACCCATAATATTCTGCAACAGAGACGGACGACGGCATGTCAGCAATAGCAAGATATGAAATCAATAACTGATATCGTAACTGCGCAAGAGGCAAATGTGAAAATAGAAAGAGCGGGTGACTGTCAAGACTGAAGACTATAACTTTTATGAATTATCTACGTTAAGTACTTCACTTGAAGCTAAATTAAACATGCATAAAACCGACCTTGGACATTGATGATTCAAATTATCAGAACGTTCAAAGGTAAACGACAAACTACGAGACTCTTTCATTCATGCGTTTCTAAGGTCATTGGGGCAGCATTGAAACCCATTGTTTCGCACGCCGCATTGATTCTCATGATTAATTTAGTGTCCACGTCGGTCATAGTTGCGTGTCCCTTGACGTGATTTAGTTTTTGGTGACTCATTATGTCAATGATGATTTCAAGGTTTATAAGGAGGGCAAGTTGACATGAAAATATAATTCAATAACGATAACGTGAATTACGTTAAGCTGCGATATAATAACCTTTATCGAGACTATGTTACTTCTGTTCCATCTTAAGACTGCAAAGAATGTTAATACTAATATCGACTGTCATAATCTCGCAATGAGGACATTTCAATTAGGTCTCTGTTTATCATTTCGCCAAGGAAATGATTAAGAGCGACACGGTCTGATCAGATATTTTCTGTAAGGTTAACTAAGGAGCAATAAGGACAAGGATACAGCAGACGACAAAGCTATAAGCGTACGAGGAGTGGTCTCGACATCGAATAACGACTTCCGATTTCCTTTACAAATGATCTCATGGCGTCTGTAATAAAATGCTTTACAGTATTTGGATCTTATATAATTCCAGTCATAAACTCAGCGGAGCGAAAGATTCTGAGTTTAATGGTGTATGGCAGACGTTGGCAGATTGCAGAGGGCCTATCAGATTAGTTTTTGTTTGGAACAAAGGAAGGACATTATGCAAGCGGTTCACAGCATGAGCGTGCTAGTTAAGTGATTAAGTTAATCCCTGATAAGACACGCGTCCCTGGGAACTGACACAAAGTTACGTCAAACAGATCTTGCAACTTTCTGAAAAAAAAATGTAGAATGGTATTAAATTCTATATTATTGCAGTGTTCTATCTTGCATGTTTTCAGTAAATGAAATATTCTAGCAAAATAATAAATATTTTTTGTGACTTATTGTTCTGACACATGACATGAAACTTTCTTTAAAAATATGTAGAATGGTATTAAATTCTAAATTATTGCAGTGTTCTGATCTTGCATGTTTCCGTAAATGTAATATTCTAGCAAAAATAATAAATATTATTTGTGACTCATTGTTATGACACATGACATCATTGTTAATCATAACAACAGTTTTATCTTAAGTGTTATCTGTAAGAGAGACATAAATAGAGAGGATGCTGTGAACGAGGCATATTGCACAGTTTCGATCTGACATTGAGAAAGACTTTTTTATGACGATGAAATATTTAGCCTCTCAATTTTAGTCCAAATCAAAGGAGCCTATCCGAGGATGATCGCCTGTGGGTACCCACAAGAATTTGATAAATCTTCTTTTTTAGATTTGTATGGCAAACGTTTGAAATTGCAGTCTAAATTAAAAGTACAAAAAACAACTTTTACATTCTCCTAGACGCCGCAAACTGAATGGTGACTGGTGACAGGCTGTCAACACCATTAGGAAGATTAAAGCGGGCAACGAACTTCGAACAAATAGAAAAATATAATGAGCGCAAAGCTAGAGAAGACACCTGTGAGCTGTTTAGTTTTTCGGTTTTTAATTAACGGGGCGAAACATAAAACATTTCTCCCAATAAGTGTCATATAAGAATGCAGGTAAACAGCCTACGCGCTTTAAATCGACACCGTTGTAAAAAAGCCGACCTCGATAGTAGGTACTATTTGTGTCGGTCCAAGTGATGGCGAGACTGTAAGTTGTATCGGGCCGAGCAATTTTATGGTTATGAACACATTGGTATTTAATACCAACTTGAGTCAGTACTGTAATCAGGCATTTAAATTATTGTTAAATGTTAAGATACAATTTAACTACCCAATTCTTCAAAAAGAAGTAGAAATAAAACTTCGTGTTCTACTTTAGGGAGTTCAAAATCAGAGTGCAACAAAAGTACAATTAAACACTACTTTTGTTAACCTGAAAATTTAGATGTTTTTTTTGTGACTAGTAACATTCCAGATTGCCAGTGTTTGGGCTTAATATTTTGTTTTTGTATAATGTCAATTTGACTATCCGCTAGCACTAGCACCCAATATGCATGCTCGCATCGCCTGGCGCCGTGTAGGCGAACATGCCATCTGTCGCGACACACTTGAGAAACTTACCTGTTGGTTCTAGCCTAATAGTCATGGGAACTAACGACCATCAAATTACTAATATCACTATATGAATGTACTATCACCAATTAAATTTAGCTCGTCTAACGACAGAAAACAGAGTGTGACTCCCATACGAAGTTATATTTTAACTAGCGACGTTTTAGGTTGTATGGATGGAAGACACACTGGATAATGTAATATGATCCGAGGCTGATCCTAGGAATGCTAAAGATTAAGATTTTTCTTATATGTAAGTTGCACCGCCCACAATCTTTCTGCTTTGCCTTAAGGTTGACTGGTAGAGAATGCTTTTGGGATTAAGTTCGCCTTTTGTACTATAAGTTTTTCTTTTGTGCAATAAAGATTAAATAAATAAATAAATAATGCTTGGCTCGCAGTGGGGCTGATTTTTTGTGTTAGTTCTTCGGCCGAGGCAATCAAGTCAAGAGTGAAAAAATCTCTACCACTACAGCACTATTATTGTCACTAATATTAATGTTATTTTATCCTTCTAACTGTATATGTCTACTGATTGAAGATAAGATTAGTCCAATAGTATAAACATAAACTTACAAACTCTAAATATCCTATGCTCACGCGTCATAAGCGTCATACTCGTGAACGGGTGCTGTTTGTGGGGTCCGATCTGTTCATGTTTGCAAGGACTAGTAACTTCGTTATAGTGTTCAGTGGAATTGACATGATGAGAGACTTCGCTCTGTTCTCATTTGATTTTATTTTTAGACTGACGCTCAGAGACCTTATACATCTCTGAGGATATTTATTTATTAGATTTTATTATTTTCATGTTGACGTGTTATAGATATAGCTCATAATATTTTATTATGATTAGTGTACCTACTTTATTACCTTTTATCTTGACGCTAGACCTTATACATCTCTAACAAATCTCTATTGTTATTAGTTTCTTAGTCTTACTTTTGACATGTAACACTACATTTAATTAATGATACCTTGATTATTGTATTATTTTTATTTGATGTACCTTGTAATAGATTTTGACTTGTAAAAGTGCCCTTGAGGCCTATTTGCAGAATAAATGTTTTGATTTTGATTCACAATCGAAACGTCGACTCAACGTCTGAGTCTGACAGAAGGCAGACGGCGTGATCTCATTACGGGTCGCGTACGAGGGGACACGCACGACCCTTAACGTCAGCATTCGGAATTTTGTTAACTGCCCGAAATCCCCATCAATATTTAATTATCTATTCTATAGAATGTAGTCCCTCTTTCAATTAAGTTCATGAAATTGCAGTGACGGATGAACAGATTGACATAAAGACTGTTTCGTTATGTATAAATAAAACTTTACCTAGCCATATTTCTGTATCCTAAACTATATTCTAGATTAAAATTGTACATGAGTTTAATTAGTGTTTTGATATGGTACACATTTCATCCAGGGAATTCGACGTAAAGCATCTGGTTTAGTCAAAATCTACACAAGCCATTTGAGTAACAATAACGACAGTGGACAAATAGCAAGAGAAAATGTACTGTTTGCGAACAAGACAACGTTACACAAAAAAAATCATACTACGCAAACTGCTCTACCGATAGTTTGACGCCATGAATGTCCATTGTGGTCTTTGGTCACCGGCTGATATCGTTGGCAAGTTTCCGTCCTATCGCTTGCAGCAAAAGTTGATGGGAACTCAAACCATTGCGTCGCTTTTACATAAAAATCTCCACTACATTTATTCTGAGGATGCTCAATTGGGCAATTGTGAAGAGGACTCTTAGATAATATGTTTGGGTAGATATTAACTCAGTATCTTATTAAATTATACATAGGATTCCCTGAAATATTCTAGAATTGAGCTCAATAGGATTGTCCGAAATATATTTTCTGCACGATTTTGAAAGCATCATAAAGTCTCTGATGTACAAAAGTTAACCACATTAAATATCAGATGAACTGGTTAAAAAGTACCTTCTGAACATATTCTCAGAACATGTAAATCAAAAAATACGCATGTCAACAGTCAGACTAAGGTTTTGTCTGTATGTATACTTAACGAAACAGTTTTTACATTTGGTTTTCAAATCAGTGCATTTTCGCCAAGACGCTAATATGTTTTGTTGACAATCTGATGTTTAGAAATAGAAAATAATTAGTAGTCCGATGTAGACTGCTGTCTGTTACCTCTTCACGCTTAAACCACTGAAACTGATCCGATTTGCTTTGGAGATAGTTGGAGTCCCGAGGAAGAACAGGATACTTTTTATACTGCAAATCATCGCTTGAGGTAGAATTTTCTATATACGAGCGGTAACTAGGCAAGCGCCTGAAATAAAATAATAGGAATTAAATTGTAACACGATGAACGAGTTCTACGCCAACAAAGTCGCGGGCAAAAGCTAGTAGTTTTCTAAGTGATCAGGCAATACAATTGTCTGATACTGGTAAAAAATTAAAAAATGAAACTATCGTGGCAGTCGCGGCCCTTGATCAGGCATTATCTCTTCGTGCTTACCGAAATATTTTCCACAAACTAGGCAACCGGCTCCAACCAGTACCATACCCCGTATGCGGGTACGCGGCATTGAGAAAAATGTGGTCGCACGCGCACGCAGCCTTACAACTGCTAAAGCCGAACTAAACGGCTAATATGCCATTACATAAATTGCTATAGCAGTAATGAGTGCCTTACGTACCACACCCTCGAGTAAACGATCCTTGTTAAGTTAACGCGCATGATCATTAGGAGATCATGACATGTTCAATTAAGGTGGCATTTTAGGAGGTTTCCTAACGACTTTTGTACCTTTTGAACAAAACGTTGGTTGCGCCGATAGCGCCATTGTTAGTTATGACATTAGGTTTGTAAGGGAACTAGTTTTGAGTTATAACTTATGGCATGTTGCCACGCGATGAGGGCGAATACGTATTAGTGACTTAATTAATTTGCTTACATTTATATCTTTTCACGATTTATTTGGTTTGTTTATCAACACTATAGCGTAAACAATACAGAATTCTTTACCACACAATGTTTATGCTGAAAATGTACATGTCTACAATTTTATTATAACAGTCAGTTTTCGATTTCAAGGCGCGATTAATATCATTATTCATTATACACCGCAGCAGAGTAGAATGCCCTCACTATTTCCGTTACCCTATAAAGGACCACCTGGTCTAACAAACAAGGGGTGCCCTGAACATAAAACTTGAACCAAATATATGGCCTTGTCCAATTAAAGCCCTATATTATACTTACTTTGAACGACCATGTGGTTGAAATTTAATAGATGATACGAGACAGGTACTATTCCAAAACAGGTGACTAAATCGGTATGTGTGTGGTGTGACCTTGTGCGTTGTGCGTGAATATAATGGTCAACCTAAATAATAGCATAAATATCTTATCAACTTGCTTAAAGAATACAAACACAAACAGATCCGTATGAAATTGTTCGCAATTGGTTTGATTGTTTTTATAAATCAATCAGCAGTTCGGGTTTCGGGTCGAAGACTCCTGCGCTCATCAGGTGCAACGCTTGGCGGCGAAGGTTCTCCATTTGATTTAATACTTTTAGAAAATCAATCAAATCCCTAGAAGGTTCGGATGTTCACCGATTTCGACGACCACCGATGTTTGGCCTTGTCATTGTTAAATAATCCATGCAAATAAATGAAACACGTATTAACATAACTTGAATGGTAAAGAAGAACACGGTCAAACCTGCCATAAGCTCTTACAATAGATTATACAAGTCTAGATGGGCATACTTCAATATTTAAGCGTATGGCCAGGATGTTAAAAGCAAATCAATTAAGTAATAAACCGAAATTGAAATTGGTGTCGCAATTCAGAATCGTGCTCTTTCACAGCCGCTAGTGAGAATTTGTTACACTTAATTTAGACCATCTGATGCTACAAATGAATATGACACACATACGAAATTTTAGGAAATGAACATTATTAAAACATTGCATAACTACCGATGTAGGGGAGTGGGCCGCATAGTATTACCAACACGAACTTACGAAGCTTACGCAAATACGCAAGGTAGACATACATTTGGTTATATTGATGCTCTGTACTTATATTCGTGTTATGTAGGCTTGGCAGTCTTAGACACAAGTAGAGATTTTGAAATGCGAGTGCCTCAATGGGACTTTTATAACAATTCAAGCCTATGTACCGGTCATTCATGTACTTCAACGACGTCAATTTTATCCTCTTGATTCCCAAGTTCCTATAGTAAGAACCAAATTGTACAATGGAATGTCAAGTTTTTTGAAAGGAATAGTTTCATTTGTTTTGTATCGTTTGAAGTTAGAGCAAATGAAGATATTCAAATCTATAATCCGTTTCATTTGGTTCAAATTACATTGCTAGTTTTCTTGTATGCGATCTCAGGGGGATAAAATAATTAATTTGATACTGTCACAACAAAAGTTAGAACGAAGGATGCTGACAAATTGGTTATCACCCTCAGGAGCCTGAACCAAACATTTTCTGTTCCATGGAATCCGCAGATCGAGAAACTAGTTGGCTCCAGATCCAGACGATAATAAAAAAAACATCAAAACGATTTCCCCTCAGGAAACGTATTTCATATATAAAAAGGTTGCGAGTGTATAAGTGCATAGCATATACATATTTCACCACAATTTCTCTAATGCAGTTTCTTTAACGAGTGAATTCCATATAAAGCTTTTAGAAGCGATGTGTCGAAACTGTCGTTATTAAGTTAATTTCCTGATTTCGAGGCTGCTGAGTGCATCGCAGCAGTGACACGTGTTGACATACAGTCAACACCACAAGTAACTGGACATAACTAATGATGGGAAAATACTTTCATACGTTTCGCTAATGCCAATAGGATTTGCTCAAATATTTAAGATACTACTTTTTCCTGATGATAGATATATAATGCTGGTAAGGGACGTTTCTCGTCGTTTTGACCTAAAGAGAGTAACTTAATAGCCTATTAAGCTTTGCTTAGTTTGGGACTAGGTTGATTTGTGTAAGATTGTCCACAAATAAAAAAATAAAAAATAAAATATTTATGTACAATCTTACACAAATCAACCTAGTCCCAAACTAAGCAAAGCTTGTACTATGGGTACTAAGCGACGATATACATACTTATATAGATAAACAGATACTTAAATATATAGAAAACATCCAAGACTCAGGAACAAATATTCGTGGTCATCACACAAATAAATGCCCTGACCGGGATTCGAACCCGGGACCTCCAGCTTCATAGGCAGGGTCACTACCAACTAGGCTAAAGCGGTCGTCAATATTAATATGATTATTCCTTTGTAAAAACATTCAATGTCAAGGTTGGTAAAGTTGTGGTTTAAGATGAAGATCGCTCTGAAAAATTAGATACAATGTAGCTTATGTAAACCAATAGACATTTTGAAATGAAAAAAATAAAGAATTGACTGAAATTGTTGTTAACACAAGAACTACAAATGGACCAATATAAAGGACGCTTTTGAAAAAGATAGGTATGCACTAGTGTTCAAACGGAGGCAGTTCGATGACTCACTAATTGAGATGATTTCGCTTGCATTACTTGCGATGGCGACCGTACACATGCGATATGTGTCAGCGGAAGCAAGTTCATCAAACTACGGACGTTTCGACACAACTACAAATAAACCGATGACCTACGTCAATATCGCATTTGCATATTACGAGAAACACGATAAACATCGTGAAATTATAGATAATGCTTCCGGTGTAAGAAATGCACATTCCTAGTGATGGTGATAGATAATAACGAACGGGTGGAAGAAACAAAAAAGGGAACAGCACTAATTTGTAATTTCGGGGAAGTTTTCGCTAGGCAGCTTCCAAAATATGGAACAACATACCGCCGCCAATCAGGACCCTGGAATACGTTCATAGTTTTAGAAACAAACTGTAAAAAATCATACACGATCACCAACGCAGGCACGAAAATCTGTCTCTTGAAACTTGTTTATGTCCCACTTGCATTGCCATGTATGTATGTCCTTTTGTTGAAATAGTACGTAGTAGTAAAAAAGTAGTTAGTTACTTTTTTTAATTGATATGTAATAGTCTGTTTTGTATATAACTTACGTAGTTGCATAATATTTTATTTTAACCAACTCGCACGTTGATCTTTTTGTGACATCTTAGCCATTTGTTTACATTTTGTGTAGCTGTATTAGTTTAGGGCACAAGACACAGTAAATCAATTTACTAGCACAGGCATGTAACTTATCGCAAGCCACTAATTATGTTTTATGTTTATTATGTTAATTTTAAGTGCGCCCTGTATAGCCCGGGCATAAAATACGGGTACGGTATCCTCTGCCTGTCGCAGAAGGCGACTAAAAGGAGAGACTCGGGGTCGTAGACGGTCGTAGTTGGGGGCTACGATCGTCATAGAAACATAGCAGGACCCACATAGGTAGGTAGACTCTGGGCGGCACTGGCGCGTTCCGTAGGAGATCCCAGTGCCGCCAGAAATGGGTTGAGGAGGACAATCGGGGGGTTTTTAGTCGGTGCAAATCCGACATAAACACCGCGCCGTCCCCACATACTTATATTCGATTTCATTTCTGCTTTTATTTGATTAGATTTTATATCGTTTTGCTTTGTTACATGTTCATTTGCATATTCGTTACCGTTCTACTAAATGGACCCAGCGCAAGACCAGCGCTGGCTATGAAGCCAGCATTATATGCTGGGCTGGGTCCATTTGGTTACACGGCCAACACCGTTTTCTTGTTTCTTCTATATATATATATTTTTGAATTTTGTACGTGTAACGAATAAATGATTTGTATTTGTAGAAAACTATGAAAATATAAGAAAAAGAAGAATATAAATATCATATTTGGTAACCTTGGAAACATTGACAGTTTAATTAAAACCAAAAGAAGAGGCTTCGTTTCGGCGACAGGGCAACGTCCACTCAAAATCGATTGACATTTTTATGTGTTTAAGAAGACCGGTAGATCTACTTCATAGTTAAATTACTAATTTGTATTATTACAATAATAAATTGAAATTTGATCAACATCATTCCTCCTATCTGGTTCAGTAATAAACTAAACTTCACTCTCGTGCGCCGGCGACGATCTATTTCAGTCCGATGTTAACCCACATTCAGACACCAATGCTACAAATTAGCTTACTTTACCCCAGATGATTAGTCGTTTAACTATTCCAACCAGTACAATATGCCACAGGCGCTATGCCAAAATTAAAAGTTAAACGTGTCGGACATATTTTTAAGTGTTTCATGATGCTTCTAACGATCCGAAGCTATTGAGAATGTATCCGTGAATTAATTTGCATTTGGAATTTGTGGTCACAAACCGGCAATAATAAACATACGCGTAAGGACCAAATTATTTTCAGATAGTTAAAGCATTTAAAACGCCTACATTATGTAGATGTGTGTATTAAATGCCTTAAACCATGTGCCAAGAATTCGGTCCTCACCCATACTTACCATGTTTGAACAACCTTAATATTTCGACTTTCAAAATCGTGAACATTGAAGACTTTAGCACTGAAAGCAATTTATACTTTGAATCATTTATCCATATCAATAGCAAGGTTGAAACCTGTAAAAGGACAACATCTATTGAATGGTTGCTTATGTTACTTTGTATGAAAATAATAAATGTTAATACGTGTTCCATTTTTAAAATGTATAAATAACATACGGCTCGCAAACTCATTGTTTGATTAAGTTCTCCGTTTTAAACGCGGTCACTTACATTGTATTGTCTCGGTAAGTTAAAACAAACACGTATTGTCAATGTCAGTGATAAGGATTGCTAATTTTAGACCGTGCGTTTCTGCACACTTACTAGCGTTGATATGTATCACAATCACTTCATTTTTCTCTTCAAACCTGTTCACGATTAAGGAGTTTTTACAATTCGAATAAAAAGTAATATTACCTGTAAAACTGTTATCCCAACCGGACCATTTACGACACGCGGCATTGCGCAACAACTTACAAAAGAGGTATCTTTCATGATCTTATGAAACTTCCAACTTCTTTACAGTAGGTCGATCGCTGTTATCGGATCAAGCCCTTTATGGTTAATGAAGTGTTCAAATATCAAACTAGATACATCGCAATAAGTGGCGTGTGCGAAGGTAGCTGTAATCGCATTTTCAAAGTTCGCATGTCCAACGTTGACACGCCGTATTGACGAAAACGGTCGAGCATTTACATGGCGAGTTCCCGTCTTGCGGTGCATTTCCGAGCGCCGTTGCGCAAGCGTCTTGTAACGCACTCTAAACCGAAAGGAGGTAAGTCCGTAAAATATGTTTATATTCCTAAAGCGTTTTTCTTTTAAGTCTCGGCACACGATGCGCACGCGACGCACCGGAAACGACGGTTTTTTTATGAACCGGTGTTGCTGTTGAATTCGAAGATGTCATGAACCCATTGCAGAGTTCTTATTTCGAGTTCGGCAATAGTCTGGTTTTTATCAGCAGGTATGTGGAACGGTTAATATGACTAGTTGACTACTTGAGAGATCATCTGTAGGTAACAATTAGTTTGGAGCTTGCGTTATTCTTCTTTTTATCGGTTAAAGCATTAATGGTCAAGATGCTTAAATAATTTCCTTTCTGCTGGCAAATTAACTTTAACAATATCACCTGCATTTGTGTCATAATTGTAGCTTAAAGATTAAATATTTATTTGGAGAATTTTACATTTCTCACTTAGCTAAGAGTAAGCCTAGTTGTTCTGTAGTAGCATCTTCGGGAGTTCTTAATTAAGTTTCTAAAACTACATTCCTCCTCTTATCTGGTCCTTAGTAGTTCCTCGCGTACACAAGTGGGGCGTCGCGGGCAGCCAACTCGAACGCGTTACGTTTTTTACACTTGCACTCCAGTTAAAGTATACACCTATATATTTTTTTACCCTGCGACACTTCGTTTTGTATAAATCCTATACAGTACCGGTCAATAATATATCACTTTCACGTTGTATTTGACTACGTTTAACACTTCCTGAAAGACTTTCATATTATAACATTAGTTCACACCAAAAGATCTGGTCACACCAAACGGTTGTTTCGGAGAATTGCCATGATTTTTCAATCATAAAGGTATTAAATACTGTAGAATTTAAAAAATAAACAAGTGAACGTTTTTGCGCTTGCAAAATATTATACATTTATTGAAACACTTTATTTTGCAATATGAATCAGGGAAAAAATGAGTTTTTATTTAGATTTGGACGTAGCAGTCAATCCAGTGAAGCATCGCATATTGCTATTCCGTGGTGTGATTATCTTGTGCGGAAAGAAAGTTCAACCACATTACAGTATAATGGGTAACGCAAAGAGTATTTAATTAAATTGATTTTCTATACAACACATGACATGCCATTGACAGTTATTGATTACGTATTTTAATACGTCAAGATCAGTAAATTTTTGACGCTGTCCTTTATAGCAATTTATTCTTTTAAAGTATTTCTTTGACATACATTTCTATTCATTATTTTGTGTTCGAATCCGAAGGGCATAGTATGAGTATCATAAATTGTAATGTATGACTACTGGCAATGTCGGTATATGATGCGAAACTTTATGTAATGAAGTATTTTATAGTTGATAACTTAAACATATGAATCAAAGTTTAATTAATTCATAAACTCTGTACTTAGCAATCTTAGTAACTGTATCTCCTTATTCTCTAGGAACAAGATTGTATTGTTTGTTTGTCGTAAAGAAAATATAGTCAGTCTTCAATTCTGTGACCTATTATGAATAATGCTTGAACGTGCTTGTATGAGGTTAATTGCCCTGAATAAATCTATAATATTCCGTATTCAGAAACCGAAACAATGAAATCGTTTATTGATGATCGATAACACGAATTTATTGTACTCCAGCTCTGTTAACGGAGTCTAAAACTCATTAATGTGGAATTTCATAAGTTCGCCAATATTGATGAAATGTTAAGTAATAATAATCGTACTGAGACTCTGAAGTGAAGTACGGTAACTAAAGATGACAAAGTTGTATAGTGTACAGACGCTGACAAGAATTTGCCCATTTTCCTACAGCCCATTTGCCACGCTAATCGACTCTGTGGCGTGCGCCTGAGTTATTAACAATAACATATGGGGATTTTCAATTGTAGAAAGTCACATACGAAGTAATTGGTGATTTCAATTAGCATTTTATGTTATGGTAGAGCAACGGGCTGTTAATTTTATGGCAACTTACACTTTCTACGTGTTTCGGGCACGCGACTTCCGAGCCGCTTTCGTGGATTTACAATTCGGATGAGTTTATGAACGACCTTGTTGCTGCAGTGATGTTGTAATCGCAAATTTGAAAGAACAACGTCGTAACAGTCTGAAGCCTTCGTAGTCACATATGATATTTGCTTCTATGGGACGTTATCAAGTTGCGTTCTCAAAGTCGTAACTTTTATTAGCGTCAGTGACCAATGTGAACATTATTTTGTACTGGACAAGATGGCATTTGCGGTAGTATCACGGTGCGGCCCTTTTTGCGTGGCCCGCATCCTAATAGTCTGATTCATAGGATTTGACACGTTGTTTGAATAAAGATAGACAGTGACTCAATGCTAACAAAAGTTCATTGAGATCATGTTATATCGTACAACGCATACACGACGTTCAGCATGCGAGTTCATCCGAATTAAAAATGTATTAATACGTACTTCTTAATCAATCGTGATTATATCTAACATAGATTGTGTAGCAGTATTCATCAGTCACGTGTACGTAATAAGATTAACTCGCTAATTCCGGTAGAAGCCGAAACATATCGCTAAGTGAGATTACGGCCACACTATTAAAAACTATGTTTACAAATTCGTTCGTTTCAATCGTTATCAAACAAGTCTAGAAATTTCACTATAATAAACGGTTTTATTTATTACTATTATAATTGAACCATTCATAAATGGTTATTATATAAGTTGATTGAAGGTTGATATTTTATTTATCGGTAGGTAGCCCTTAAGGGAGAACATTAAGAAGTTCGAATTTAGAAAGCAGGTAGTATTCGTCAATTCCCATACATGTTGCGTCATGGAACTCAAACGCACCTAACACCCATAAAGTAGAACCGGCCGAAAGTAATTGTATGTAACCCATTTGAGATTTTTATCACGGAATAATCGAGGTGTGCTAAGAGTTACGCCGGAGAGAGCATCGCTGTTTAAATCGAACTTTATACGTTTCTGTTAACCAAAGTGGAGCACAAGAACATGTATGCACTTATCGACCTTATGTATCTAAACAATAAAGTGCTGGAAGGTTTCAGATGCTAACCGTACAATATTATTTCCGCTTTTAGTGGATTTACTTTCTTTCGGTAAACTCAGAATGCGTATAATTATGAGAGATCTGGAGACACTACTACGGATTTCCAGGAATTTAGATGAAGTTCTGAAGAATTCTCCTTGATTTATGAACGCTGGTCTATTTTGCTTCAGTGAAATTCACCCGGAACCGATGGCCAGCATTGAAAGGCAAATTGTCCGTTCTCATTACCAGCTTAACTCGGTTTCGACACGAGATTCTAAAGATTTTAAGCATCCATTCATTAGTTACATGATCAGGGGCCGCGAGAACATTCGTGCATCGCTTAATTCATACGGAAGACACGTGTGAAACAATGTTGTGTTGACTCAATTCTTGTGTTAATCAGTTCATTCAAAATCGTTATTGTGAACTGTTGCATAAGGCACATTCAAATTACGTTGGTTAATTGAATGCGTCATTATAGTTTTGAGATTTTTTGATAACATTACACTGTAAATGAGTCCGGGTAATAAAGAATGTACTGTTTGCGCATCATGCGTTAAGTTATATAAACAAGAAGGTTCATAGTGGCGAAATTGAAATAAAATGAATAAAATTAAGGCACATTATTTATAACCGGCGTCTCGCTAGGAGGTAAACTATGCCCTGCTTTGTTTTTTCTTACTTAGTAAATATATCAGTTTCGAAGAAATATACCTATGTACTTTGATATTGAAAACTGATACATACAAATGACGAATGAAGATAAAGACATTATCGTACTTGAAATTCTCTCTATTAAAGAATAGAGAGAATTTCAAGTCGACATATATTATCGCCATAATAAATATAAAGACAATTATAAATTCAAAACGAATAAGCTATAGTTTTATTGCGACTTGCACGAAAATCAAACTCGCTTAGAAACGACGTGAAGCTAAACAATTAGACACAGAGATGATCACAATTAGTTGGAGCTGAATCTCAAGGTGTTGGGAACTGTATTTTTTTTAATACATTTATTGCAGTGGACGGTTATTTTTCAATTAGCATTTAGTAAAGTTTAGCTTTTTTTTTAAAAGTAACGTGCTGCGACTAGCGACCGTAACATACATTATAGATAAGAAGACTAATACTATATACGTATTTAGTAACGTTTACAGTACTATTCAATATAGAGACATTGTTTTTTATCCTCGGTCCTCGGTTCATTTCTCTTCTTACACAAATATCATACAACGCTCGTGTGTCTGCCGCGGTTAATACCAAATATCAATGCATATCTCCAATACTATTTTAAGTTACACAACATTGTATTGCACATTAATAACGTTGCTAACGCACCAAGGCTTAAATCAGTATTTATTGTGACTCGTTTTTCTCTGTCGCATACGATAAAGTTAATTTTATATTATTATATCCGAAGATCTACATTGTATTTCATAAAAATAGTATGACGCTTGACAATTTCGTTCCTATCGTACATCGTGTGGTTACTTGACGCATTATTTGGACAAGGGCTAGGTAAATTTTTGTTTCATATCGCAATCATTAGGTTGTATACGAATATTATGCTGTATAACGTATATACTTTCCTTTACCTAGTACTATACTGGCAATCATCAACTAATTTCTAAATATTACTACTTATACTGTTTAACAGGTCGTGCTGCCTTTAAAACTAATCTTGATTTTTAACGCTCAAACTAAACTAGCCTTAGTTAACGTTCATAAAGTTTTCAATACATCAACAGCCAAGTTATTATCCAGAGTATATATCTGGATTCTAGACCTTGAATAAGCCTGTATGGACTCTCGCTTTTCGCTGTCGGAATGTCGCCGGCCGACCTGCGCCTTCTACGTCGGTTACGTGTGTTATGTGTTGCAAGTAAGAGGTCGCCGTGCTAAGCAGGTTAATGCATGGTTAACAACATGCAGGGTGGATTTGTTTTGTTTCCTAGAGCTGTAATCGAGAAAACAGTGTGAATTTGTACTTTAATCGCACTTATGCCCTTTGTGGTTTGTTACATGGTATTGTATTCAGTCCATTTTGGTCACGATGGTCTCGGGGGGGATTTGGTGTTGTTTTTAAGCGTTATTGAATATACTTAAATTACTCTTCATTAAATAAAAACTTTTCTTATGAAACGTATTATTGAAATTTAAGTACTTAAACAATATCTTTCGCCAGTTTTTTTTGAGGTAATTTTAAGATCGCTGCGTTCGAAAAACTCGGTCGCACTTAGAAGCTAGATTGCCCAGTAACCTGCGCTAAAAATACCGCATCGCCGCAAAATAGACGCAAGCTAACAACTAGTTTGTAACATAAAATGCTGGTCTAGTTACCTGGAACTGTGCTTTCTATATTTATAGATCCCGCGGTGGATTCCAATGGTCAGGCATCGAATGACATAAGTCAGTATGCAATTAATTTTACTTACATTTCTTAAACGTATATACGCGTTTCATTGAGTTCCAGATCAAACTCAGCATAAAATAAAAATAAAAATTACCTACTATAGTGTCTTGTCTGTTTCTTGACAGATAACAGTCGAGTAACAAACAATTACTGTTAGAAATAATATTCTAAAAATCCTTAATCCTCAACACTTAACTTATATGTTCAGACTTAAGATGTTCTTGACCTTTCCTACATCGAGCTGCTCTCATTTTTCCAATAAGTCTGCACCATATGGCTTCTACGCGTCTATATTCGAATCCAATTAATGCTTATTAAGTTTTAGAATTAATTTCGGCATCTAAATTGGATTTCGTCTGATTTATACATTTTAATATCATTAGCTACGTCTGGTCCTTTGAAACTTGAAACAATAAGTATATACTACTATTTTGAATTTAATATTAAACCTAGTTCGATAAATTGTCCTAATTCCAAAGGACTCAAGTTAGCAATATGTGTATTACATTTTACTCATCAAATTTCCAATTTGTCATCGCCTAATCCAGAATCATAGGCTAAATACACCGCCTAATTTACCCAGAATTAGTTTTTGCCTAAACGAGCATATTGAAATACGAATGCAAAGCTTTTTTTAATCAGAGCCTGGTTGAGGTGTGGTGTGATTTGAATTTATCCAGGTATGAACATTCAGACATATTCGCGTCGTGTCCACTAACTATGCTTTATAAGCCAGCTATAAATTATCACAACAAGGTGTCGGGATGTTCGGCCCTCTCAGCCTCAGCCGCGGTTCACTGACCGGACATTAGGGACAAACGTCGAGGGGAATCTCGAATTTGTATTAAGAAGCGTTGAAAAGGAGCGTGTCATTGATTTAGGGCTTTGTTAAACTTGCCGTTGGTGATGGCATTCCGCTTTCATTAAAATGGTTTAATTACATAAACAGGCTGCTTATAAAGAATTACCGACCCATACAGTGGACACCATGGCCTTCCATTTTGTTCCACACTATTTAATTGTCATTGAAAGGTTAACTTAATGTCATGAATTGTCATGATAGTTAGAAGAAAACATTTCTAATTCTGTAGACAAACTTTCTAGATTATTTTCCATCCATCTTTTCACTAATATTTTTAAAGAGAAAGATAAACATACAAGTATTTTGTCATTGACAGTCTAACATCCTCCTTATCAGAGAAATCACAAAGCAAAAAAAATGCTAGTGCCAGAATTGTCCAGTCCACAGTTAATATTCTAAAACAATTTAATAGATATTAATCAAGCTATTCAAAAATAATAAAAGAACCAAGTCTAAACTGGGTTCATAAAAGCAATATCCATATTCCTTAAACGGAGTGGTTACAACACACGCCTACGTCCATGTACACAGCACACGATATAGAATACCTAATAAGCGGATTGCTTTAAGAAATCCGTGCCTTAACCCAGCGGTCATCGACCCGGCGCCGGCGCTTAGCGCGCAGGCTTTATTGTTGTCTATGGTATAGTTTTTAGTCGTGCTCATATGTACACTAGTGTTATTGACGTTATTGTCTTTGATATGAAATGTGTTCCATATGTGCGTAGAATACGATGTTTGGATAAACCTATTATAGTGTGTCCACTTCGTTCGTGGGGTTTTCTTGGTGGTCTTCTTATATATGTTTGATACTAACTTTGTAAGTTCTATGGTTGTCGGTAAGTACCTTATTCTGCACATTTAAGTACATTTTATAATATTTCATGTGGTAATCTTGGCCGCCATCTCATTGGTCTCCAAGACTCGCCTACTGCTTTACTGGAAGAAATCTTTTAGTGTTACCAGACGTTACGATTTAGAAAAGTCAGGGGTTTTATTAAGACTTTTCGAAAGTGGTGTAGTCTTAAAGGAGTCTTAGGGCTGTCCAAATTGGTCCCGTCAGTGTCACCCACACATTGCACCTAATACTTATCGTGATTTCCAATACGCTATAACAGTATCATGCGCACATTAATACGGTCACGTACCAGTATGTACTGTTTTATATACAGTAGTTGCTGTATATTATCTTATCTCTATCTTTCTAGAGCACTCATTAATTTATGTGCAAGTTTCATGTCGCGTGGTATGCAAGTGTGTTCAGCAGGTAGTCTTGTGGCTTTTTCTTGAAGGTCAGATAGAGATTACTCTGTGGCTACTGGCTATACATTGCAGTTTTTATAGGACCCTTACAAAACATAGACTTAGCGTGTAATATTAATTAGCAATTGACTCTTCAGTTTAAGATTGCACAAATTTTTATAGTATTTTTTTTTTTAGTGTAGTCGATTTTTATACATATTTATGTTACCGTCTTTCGATTATTGTAACTTTTGTCTTCGACTGAACCAGTCCATTTTTATGTAGTATTGAACATTTTCCTTTTAAGCATTTCTAATCTAGTCAGGTTAAAAGATAATAACCAAAGATGGTGTTCGATGCAACTTCAAATTCAAATCATGTGTACGTATCTTCATACAGTACAATCGGCAGAAAAAACAGGTTTAAGTGAACATAACAATAAAGAGAATGATTGAAATATAAGTGAGATAATAATGAATGGCGACTACAGAAACTTTAGTTAAACATTCTCTTAAGAAACAGTTGATGGCTGCAAAGTGCAGTTAGCAATTCATCGTCATCGTTAGACAAATGATTTCTTGGCAGAAACATTTCTTTTCAGTCCAATCATATAGTCTGTACAGAGAAAAGAAGAGTCATGTCCCTATGTTTAAAGATGACTGGACACCCGAAGTTATACAACTAGGAGAAATTATTAGAAAATATCGGTAACTGGACGAGGAAAGTGTTTGCTCTGTGGGAAAGTTTTGATGATGTGGCGTGATTTGCGAATCTCAAACATATGGGCTCGTGTCGTAATTATATACGCAGTTAATGACAAATTAAGAAGATATATGTTATTGGTTTCTATAAAAAAAAATCAAGGTGACTCACTTGATATTGCGTGTTTAAATATATATTTGTGTGGGCAGCCAGAGTTAAAACATTATTCTAGGGCAGTTGTCGATCCTATTAGTTATTATATGTCGATTTGATGCTTTGCAAGTGACGTGCAAGATCTGATACATAAATATAAGAAGAGGAAGAAACGGCTTATAAAAAGAGGGACACACAAAAGTAATAAAATCGTAACGTAATTTCGTGGATCAGATAAACTTAACGGCGCCACTAAACATGAGATATACAAATGACTGTTTATTTAGTAATTGTGGGAAAAAGAAAACGGTCTTCTTAATTAGAAAGCTGACTAGATCTAACTGCTATTGGGATTAAACTATGACCCCACGGTAACTAAGTATAGTAAACTAAACTACGTATGACGTCAATAGAAGTAGGTAAGGATTATAACACAATATGCAATCCGCAACAGATTCAGAAAGTAACTCGTAGGTATGTGTAAAATCATTAATTTTGTTGTTCCATGAATATTTATAAACGATAAAATCTTGTGTGTGACAAAGTTTTCACTGTTTATTTGTTGATATGTACACTAAGTACCCACAGCGCTGAGCCCTATCATAGTTCGGTGCCAAATCCAACGCATTGCGGCAGCAGACTGCATCCTGCAGTTATCTTGTTTTTATCATATTTGTACTGCGTAAATAAGTCACGTCATTATTGCGACAAATTAATCAAAGTTCTAGAACACTTTCAATGCAAACTTTACAAAAAAATGTCGCATCCATTGTAGTTAGTTAGTCTGTGGTTTGTTTATTCTCGTGTTTTTAGGATGTTAGCATCGATGCCTCTACTAAGTGTTTCGTTTTACTAGCTTGAATTGCATTGTTGTTGAATATTTGTTGCTACGGCTTCCAATGCTACTGTCATCTCGTTAAGGTATAAGTTCGTAGCCGAATGTGTACAGCAACAGCAGACGGCAGCAACTGACGACATGTCGTGTCGCTGCTACATGTCGTATGCGGTCGTATTTCGAGCCCGACTGCGACTGCAGACAGCAGCAGAAGTCAGATTACGAAGCTATTTAATTCAATTTTTGAAAAAAAAAAGAACTATACATTTTTTTGACAAAAATTCAACATATTGTCGCTCAGCGTCGGCATAACGTCTGCCGCTCGACTGTATGTCGTATTGCGACATGTCGCTTGCTACGAAAGTTATTTCATAGAAATACATACAAACCAGTAGTGTCGCTGCGGCATGCAGTCTGCTGCTGCTGTATGCAGTCGGCTGAACTGTAAGTTCAGCAGACCGCATACAGCAGCTTTATTGAGAAAATAAAGTATCAATAACCACACAATTCTGTCTTATAATAACACAACAATTGTCAGAAATCGACATAGTAGTGGTCATGGGCGTAGTCAGGTACGGAATGGACACAGAGTTTCTTCTATGCCTCCGCCTCTGAATCAACCTGCCTACTCTCTTGGTACCTAGTGGTTGGTTGTCTTTGCAGTGTTTTTAGAGCTGAACGGTGATCAGTTCACCTCCCGAGCCACCATTGCATCGTATGATATAAACGATAACCGCGCGAGTTATAATAGTACTACATACTACATAGAAAGCGTGTACGATCCGATCGGCAATTAAAGGCACACGTTAGAGATGTTCTTGCTTCTTGCTATTGTTCCATCGGCAGCTTTAATTAGAGGCGAAAGTGTAATGAGACTCGAGTGCGTGAAAGTGGGCGACTCAGGTGCATTGTGAGGGTTTTTAGCACGTATCGACGACAAATGAGGTGGTGATTGACCTATGGTAACATTAAAAAAAAGCTCGAGTTCACTGTTGACAGACAGAGGCCCTCATAAATGAGTGGGATCTAATTCCCGCGGTGGCCCAGCAAGGTGAGGACTTTAGCACTCTTAATTGATGTGATAAGACAGTTTAATGGATATACAATTTGAACCAAAGGGAACTTGATGGCCAGACCAGGTTAAGGAAGCCATATCCTCGAATAAATGACACCAAGCGGTGAGGAGAAAAGTCATTGATGACGAAGACGAGTCATCTGGATCTTCTGGGGTGGGAAGCGTTTTGGTTATGAACTCGTTTTTTCTCCCTTAAGACGGTACAAGAGTCTGACTATTGAGTGTGAGAAATACAATGTAAACTCCAGTAAGGGATAGTTTGAACTTCAATGTTTAGATAATCTAATACTAGCCTGATTTTAGATATAACTAGCGACCCGCCCCGGCTTCGCACGGACGCACTATTTAATGGATGTTATTATACATATAAACCATCCTCTTCAATCACTCTATCTATTAAAAACCGCATCAAAATCCGTTGCATAGTTTTAAAGATTTAAGCATACATAGGGATATAGGGACAGAGAAAGCGACTTTGTTTTATACTATGTTGTGATTATTGATTATCACGTTTGATAGCATTAGACTATACTAAGATGTTATAGCGCAATTGGGCGCCAGCTTCATTACATGCCAAGGCTATTGACTTTTCAACGACGAAAAACGCACAAGTCCACGGAAACATGGATTAAGTTAATACAAAATAATGTCAACCCATCAGCGTACAAAGCAGGTCTAATTAAAGCTGAAATCCCTTTCGTTAAACCTAAATTAGGACCGGCGTCGTATCCATAAACATGGAAACCCAATTAAGATTCTTAACCACACTTAGGTAATTATCCGATCTGTTTTGTTGGATATAAACCTGAGGAAATATCGGTGTCAGCGTGTTAGCGTTCCGACTGCCTTCCGAACGAATTCTGGTGGCTTTCAACCTACTATCGATACAATGAAAATTTACAAGTGGTAAACTTACAATTACAAATTACAAGTATGTAAATTTTACATGAAATTTTTTGGTACCACCATATGGTCAACAATTCGTAAAAATTTCGCTTTATATATATATATATATACCTACACTTGTAGATTTAGATTTATTTATTTCTTAATATAAAAATACAATACAAATTATCCACACAATACTATAATTTAAAAACACAATGTCAAACAAATTTAAAAAGAAGTTAAAAAAAAAATCCAATAGAAAGATTCTATGTTGGCGTTTAAATGCTTCGTCAGATGTTTCATTTTATATTTGGTGGGTAGATGCTCGTAATACGTCGGTCTTATAACGCGCGGGTTTTTTTTTAAAGTGCCATGCGGCGCGGGACTGTTCTAAGTCTACCTGTGGATCGAATCATTTTTACCGTTACCTCAACGCGTCTGAACATCTGTATATTATTCCTCACAAACATCAGTACCTCAAATATTAAAGGGAGTAGTGCGTCATTATATTAGGTCTTTGCAAGAGCGAGCGTCTTGGTTTCAGGTTTGAGCATTTTTGAAGTATAAATACTCGCTTGGCATCTGTTGAATTTCCCCATAAGACCGTACTGTAAGACATTAATGAATGAAAATGAGAAAAATACACGGACCTTATGAAGAATTAGACACTAATGGCTTTAATTTTTTAAGGCAAATACAGCACTAATAAGTCTATTGCATAGATGGTCAACATGGCACATCCAGTTGAGGCACGAGTCCATAATGGCATGGGGCTGTTGGAAATACATGGAGGCAGTATAATATTTCGGCCTAAAAATACCATGACATTTGATTTTGACAAGTTCAGTAGAAGGCCATTCGACCAGAACCATGTATGCAGTTGTCCACATGCCGCACGGTTTTTTTCAGCTGGTCATATGTTTTTGCGCTATGACTGTCGTATCATCTTCCAACAGCACAGATAGACCGCTAGTCACTGCCGACTGTAAATCATTTGTAACGAATTTCCAACCGCTGACCCCCGCTGAATGCCTAATTTCACACAATTATAATCACAATACTATGTGTATTTATACATTCGTTAATCGCACTTACTATACACACTACCATCCCCTGAGGTGATGATTTACGGGTTAGATATACCTAACCTGTCTTCTAACTTACCTCCTCCCTAAATTTCAACTAAATCGGTACATTTTCGCAATTTTATTCACGTTGCTTCTCTAATCTTGATCGGTTGAATGAGGTTTGTATACATTTTTAATTAAGCAGTTTATCAACAGCGTATCACAGGAAGCAGGTAATTTCACGTGCCAACAAAGATATGAAGATAGGCAATGTCAGATTAATTATATCAAATTTATGAATAATTTAAATTTGTTTCAATCATACATAACAATGCGTCTACAGAAGTCCAGTTTAAAAAAAAAAAACAGCAAAGACCCAGACGAACCTTTTGGTGGTTCTATGCCTTGGAATTATGTACGAGTAAAATGATTTACGTAGGTTGAATTTTGTATAAATAATAAAATAAAAAATAACCTACATTTAATATACCCATATAACCTTCAACCTAAACAGATAGGTACAGACAAAATCTAAAGACACAGATAAAGTCCTGTTCCCGTAATTTTCTAATTGCTAATGCATTACTGCCGAACACCAGTAAAATTGAACTGTGGTTCAAACGGCAATTTGTCTAAAAGATATCAAAGTAAAAAATATTTGCGGTCAACGCTGCGGTTTTAACATTACCGAGATTAAAGACTATCGGTTATTGATAATCTTTTCTTCTTATTGGTATTGCAAAATTATATAAGTTAAGTAGGTAACATTGAATAACTTTATTGTAGGTTATATAATACAATGTTTGTTCAGATCAGAACATGTTGCCGTGTCGGTAACATTATTGCACTTCGGAATTAAATTACTTTTCCATCGTAAATTGTGTAAGTGTAAAAACTCCATTGAATTTATTTCGTAGTTATAAACTTGATTATGCAAATAGAGAATAGGAATCTATTGTGTCAAAGTGAGCCAGGGTTCCAATTTTGTCCGGTTGTTGTGATAAAATGAGGCGGATTTGTGAATAGGTACGAATAAATCGTTGCTTAAATTTGGATTTTATCGGTATCATTACTATCAACCTACTTGCCTGGCAACAAGAGGAAAGGATTTACCACAGGCAAAAGTTGTCAAGCATTCTTGTCATATTATTCAAACGCAATGTATATATATTGGTCAATGAATGTGACTCACTATGTCCTCTAGTACCCAATGTATCCATAGAATATCACTTTACTTTGTTAGTTAGACAAGTGTCAGACTGTCATTATCATATGAAAGTTCTAAAACGGATTTCGTAATATAAAACCTATTTATCCAAAACTAAGTACCTTACTGTTAAAACTTTCTTTCACAAGTTCACGATTAAAAGAGTTAGAGAGACTACTTCGTTATAAATTCAGGAGCAAATTTAAAATCATGACATTTGGGTCATATACTTAATACTTAGTTGAAACAACAAAAGTCGTCCCTCCTGTGGTCAATAGTTAACGGCTTATGTGCATGTTAGCTATGTTTTTATTACAGGGATTTATAGAAACGGAGACACTGTTTATGCGGGTTACTGGTCCAATCCAAAATTAAGCTTTGTAGCCCTTAACTTTTGGTATGTCCACAGAAAAGACGCGAATCTAAATCCTTGTATGACTCATTTCGTTTACTTAGTAGAGTTGTTAAAGTCTTGATAATAAGATGTTTATTTGAAGTTATATTGTTCGTGAATGTGATTATTGTTCTCGCAATAATGTGGTACTTTTCCCTTGAAAGGAAGCTAGCTTGTAGAACGTATATAAAGGTATACACGTAGTATATACTACAAGCTTCCATTCATTCCTTTAACAGACCTTTTTCAAAATGGCTCAACTAAGAAAGAGATTGATTAGCACATCGATGAAAAAATTTAACGCAAGTCACCTGTAGGATAAAATCTATCTTTCCAATCGAAACCCAACTTATAATCTTTGTCATGCTCAACCATGAAAATTTATACGAGCAGCAAAATAGGATTAAAACAGTTAATATAGATGTCATTTCGCTTCACAATGGGTTTGCAATTGATAATTAATGGCTTTGATTATGGCCCATTGTACAGCCTTCCCACGAACTACCGTGGAAGATCTTACAAAGAAACTTCGAAAGTAAAATAAACTTCATAATAAAAATATCAGCTGCAGTGAAAAGGTTTCTGCGGAGTTAATACTCCGCAGAAACCTTTTGTCCAGAAGCCAATGTCTAGACCGAATTCAAAGGAGGCTTTATCCTTTTTAGACCATTAAAAAGCACGTACATCCTCTATAACGAGGTTGTTTTGACGGCTGCAAGTATAAACATTCGTGTAACGAATTTTAAAACGAACATTACACCAAAGGCTATGTATAAGCTGTAGTACGACGTGCACATGCGCACGAGTTGATTAAATTAAAGCTCCGAAGGGCCCCTCGGTCGTTTGACAGGATCTATGTGCTGTGCACACATCAATTTAAGTAATCGAAAGCCAACCACCATTGACCGCTCTAAAAAGGCAGCCAGTGAAAAATATTTCGACGGATAAATTGGCGTAACTTAAACTTATATTAGACGTATCCTGACCTTTTAAGAGAGGTAGGGCACAGCAAAATGTCTTCTTGCTCGAATTTGGAGCAGCCCAACTGGGGAAGTACCTCCGCCTTGTAGAAGACCACAGCCATAATAACATTATCTACTATACAAGTTTGTAGTGTTGTGTTCCTGAAGGTGAGCGAGGATGCACTGTGTTGAGAGCGAGGGACCTAAATGTGTTCCTTCTGTTATCAACACAGTGAATTCTCAAATTTCATAAAGGAGGATTCCAAAATTCCTTTGGAGTTGCGGGCGTCTATAGGCTGCGGTGGCCACTTACCATCAGGTGGACCGTAAGCGTGTTTGCCACCGGCGTTGTATAAAAAAAAACTGATTTCTGGAAATGGAGAGAAAAGGGCAGAAATTAAAGGGCCCGTATCCTAGTCTCGACAGTTGAAATAAAACTAAGTTTACCAAAGGATTTCGACAGACAGGAGAACTAACTGCCCGTGTTTTGGTATGACACAAGATAAAACCGACGTAACTCTTTAACATGTAACAGCTGCGTAAGTACAGTTAAATAATTCCATTGCACTACCTGAATACAAATCTAATGAAGATAAGAAATCATCTACATACATAAACGATCATTGCCGTAATAGTTTCCGCGTTTCGAGCGCGGTGATGTGAAATGGGGAAAATTCTAGTACCTACGCTATGAATAGCATGTGAAAAACAACATACTTTCACCTGAATCGAGATTTCCATCATTGCTTTCCAATAGGTAATAGTCATGGCGCTATTCTTCTACTTATCGAAGTATTTATTTTATAGGATTACGGTAAAGATAATTTGTTTGGCGTTCGAGAAAATTGACGAGAGCATTTCGTTCTCGTGAATCTGTCCGTGAATTTATTTATTTACATTCGAATCACAAAGTAGCGCGTCTATTTTTGCATAACACATATAAATAAACACAAGATCAAATAATACAATATCATTTACTTTAAAATTTTAATCGTGCAAAAATTCTAAAATTACACGTGAGGATTCTTGGGGAAAGGGGGGTAGATCCTCACTAAAATTCCTTAGAAATCACCAAGAGGGAGGGTGGGGGTCTAAATGTGGCCAAAAAACCTTGCGTGATTTCTGGATAAGTCTATCTATACTAGGAAACACATGTTAACGGCTACGCGTCTACGAGCAGAGAACTTGGCATTGAAAGCGTTAAATGGTACAATAAGGTATATGCAACAAAATAACGAAAACTTACAAAAATTCTAGGAAAATATCAAACTTGAACTAATTTATGATATTCTAAAGATTTTTAAATACATAAAGATGAAAAAAGGACACAGAAAACCGTGACGTCATTACTGTCATTAATCACATTTTCTTACAGACTTCATACTAAATACTATTAAAGGAGCGTTTTTGACGTTAACAGGCGCAAACTTAGGAGATACGAACGAATAATATTGAAAGAAATGATTAATAACTCAGGCACATCTCCTGGCCCTATCAAAGTACATGACATACTGCAGGGGAAGACGATAACCAAAAGGATAAAATGCCTTCGAATGTGTTACCTAGGCCACATCCTCAGACGACCGAATCAACACCTCCTAAATTCCGCATACCGCTACAAGGCAAAAAAGCTGAAGGTCGGCCGACCCATCTTCACATGGGAAGATTCTCTATCTCATGACATGTTGTACTACCCCATTAACCCCACCGACTGGCCTGACATGGCAACCGATAAGGACAAATTTAACAAAGCCGCACGTAGAATTTACGAAATGCAAGAGACGGACAGCGAATCAGAAGAAGAGACGGAAAGAATCCGGCATAATGAAAGTAACACATTAACCTAGAAGATCCACCTTGAAGACGAGGGGATCGCGTCTACGAGCACATCCACTTATTTATTTTCTAAGGCGATTACCACGAGCCAAATAACTTGCAAGAAATACCAAAGGCTCTCAGAGAAAGAGAAGTCCTCACTCGAATCAACGGGCAGCATATCACCAACGCTCATCCTCCGACGTATTATCCTCCCTCTCCTCTTTTCCAATATTGGCTAAAGGCTGCACAGCCGGTCGATTGTGGCCGACTGGCTGCGGCTGGTCGGCCTTCCCTTCCCATCCCAGAGCGTGTCACTCCTCACAAACTTGTGCCCCCTGGTATATCCGGCTTGTCCGGGTCAGGCTTGCTTCCTGGCTGGGTGCGGTACCTATGTTCATGTTCATGTTCATGTTCATGACTTCATACTAAATACTATTAAAGGAGCGTTTTTGACGTTTCGCAAAAAGTTGCTGATTTCACTATCAGCAAAACATCGTATTTTATCTCGGTTCCGATATAATAACGAGACATGGAATGTTCTTTATCTAATTTATTTGTTAGGATTCTCTTCATGCATTTTAAGCACCTAAAACAACAAATATTATAGTACTTTGGCAGCGGTCGGATGAAGAATGGTGGGAGGAGCTCAAAAATGCGCCATAATTATATCAATTCTAGCGAATTCAACTCAAGTAAGGGCAATTACGTTTATTGACAGAATTACTGCTAACAGGCACTAAAGTATAGTGATTATGTTAGTAGCATACAATATAACCAACTTGGACGGACCAATAAACATTCTGATGTTAATAAGGGCATTAGCGTACGTGATGTACATAAGAGGATCCTATTTACATGCGAACGTACACTCGTACAGGATTTTTAGGGTTCCGTAGCCAAAATGGCAAAAACGGAACCCTTATAGTTTCGTCATGTCCGTCTGTCCGTCTGTCCGTCTGTCCGTCTGTCCGTCTGTCACAGCCGATTTACTCGGAAACTATAAGTACTACAGTGATGAAATTTGATGGGAATATGTGTTGTATGAACCGCTACAAAATTATGACACTAAATAGTAAAAAAAAGAATTGGGGGTGGGGCCCCCCATACATGTAACTGAGGGATGAAAATTTTTTTTTCGATGTACATACCCGTGTGGGGTATCAATGGAAAGGTCTTTTAAAATGATATAAAGTTTTCTAAAAAACATTTTTCTTAAAGTGAACGGTTTTTGAGATATCAGCTCTCAAAGTCGTAAAAAGTATGTCCCCCCCCCCTCTATTTTTATAACTACGGGGTATAAAATTCTAAAAAAAATAGAGGTGATGCATGCTAATTAACTCTTTCAACGATTTTTGGTTTGATCAAAGTATCTCTTATAGTTTTTGAGATAGGTTGATTTAACTGTAATTTTGGTTAAGTTATTTTTGCTGTTTTATAGATACTAGTACGGAACCCTTCGTGCGCGAGTCCAACTCGCCCTTGGCCGGTTTTTCTTATTGTCGCAAGTGACGGTAATTTCGTCAAGTATTCTTGTGACTAAGTATAGATTAAAAATTCAAACACGGAAACTCCATTGCCAAAGTATGCTAACCTTGTCGACTGTGGAATCTCATCTTAAGGAATGAGCACTGGAATATATCTCGGGGTAAGTCATTAAATTGTGGACTGAAAAACAAATAATTTACGCAGTTACGTCATGAAAATGTGGAACTGATGTAATGGAAACGAATTTACGGCCATTTAATTTTGCTGTTGTTTTGTCTGGGACACAAAACGAGCACGCTAATTAAGAAAATAGTTCAAGATGTGTAGTATAGAGCAGCTTTGAAAGTGAGAGGAGAAGACCGAAGTGAGAGCTTGTGAACAATACATGAGGAATTATCTAGCACGTGCCCAGAGGAGACTATTGCCTCTTATCATTAGATAGGTCTTCTTCTTGTTTATCAAGAAAACACAGGACAATAGTCGAAATATCCTTCTTAGATCCGCAAAAGTGGGCGATGAGGTTTTAGATCAGACTCAAGTTCTACTCTGACAATGGATGCAACAACATCCTATTTGTTTGATTATGATTTTAATGCGGTATTTAAAGTTAATTAAAATCTAAAGTACTAAGTGAATTAACTGAATATATTTCACTCTAATTAAATGATTAAATAAATAAAAATTAATTACTTAACTTGGTTTTAAAGTTACATGTGCTTAGTATAAAATCACAGACGATGATTCACTGCCTAATATTTTCTAGAATAGCTTCTTAATTTAGATGGTAATCTGATAGCAAACTTTGCGCTCGCATGGCATGCAGGTAAATGTCTCCTTTCAGCGCGTTAACGTGCGTTATACGCGGCGTAGACACAGCGAAGATTGGAATGTTTTATGAAGCGCGAAATCACAGCAGAAGCCAAGTGGAACACCGCCAGAGTGTAAATCATTTTGCATTCGAGCATACGTCAAATTGTGTGTTCGATCCTACTATTAGCTGCATATTGTAACCAAAACTGATATGGGTTGTCTTAGTTGTCGTAAGGTTTTCAAAGCTTCATTGTCATAACGATAGATGAAAGTTAGATGGAATGGAACAATGCTTGTTTTGGCTGGCTAGTAAGGAAAATATTCGCAGCGGAGCACCATCCGCTATTTTTGAAAACAATGCTTCATCAGGCTGAGATTCCGGTTTAACGTGGAAATCGAACACACAATACAATGGTACAGATAGACGATTTAGGCTGTAATATTTTGTCTATAAAATAAGGGAATGCAATAACCAGCTATGGTTTCGGTTATGACGAAAAATAACCGAATACCGGTTGTAAACGGTTATTTAATGTTAAAAATATGCAAAATAACATGTAAACACCATGAAATACAATGTGACTACTCCATGTGGCAGTCCAAGTACACCTTCCTCATTCATACATAACATAAAACACACTAAGGCAAGGTTCATTCAGAGATCTCACGAAAATACTGAAGTTTGAGCTTCCAGTGTGAAGAAATAATGTACAATTACACTACATAAAAATTACTGTGGACTGAATAAGAAACAAGACAACATAATAACCGAACAAGACATTGAAAAATTGCCTTGGCAACCCTGTCAAAAAATCCCAAATAACATCGTAAAAATAAACAAATGCTGATTTCGTAATTTCGATTTCGTCTTTAGAAAAAAAGCAAGTAATAGAATGGTTTTGCCTTAAAATTTGATTCATATATGTACCTTTAGGATCAAACGACAAGTGACGAACATAAGTCCCTATTGCCTATCCATTAACACTAAAACTTCACATAACAGTAAAAATCACAGTACTTATAACACTGCGGTTATAAATGGTTTCTTCTGTTACGGTTAAAACTAGTTTGCATTCAATTAATGGCTACTAAAAAATACTATATCTGTCAACGTTCAGAAAATCAACATGGACTAAACCTAAACTATTAAGTAGTGTAGTTTCCATTAAATGATTAAAACTATGAACACATGCGTACTGGAAAGCGATACCTGACATAATAAAAAACAACGATAATGAGCAAGCCTTCGGTGCAAGGTCGGCCAATATCGAGTCACATTAACCCAAAAACCTGATTAAATTGCAAAGGGGTGCCGCCACTCGTCAGCCCTATCGTTACAATAAAACCACGCAACAAATCTATTTAATTGTAAACTTTACTCCACATGTGTCTAAGTTCAGATTGCAGCAGCTCTGAGAATGTACTTACCGTCTTCGAGACCATAGGTGCAAAATGTCAGAGATTAATTAAGTCTTGGTAGTTATGATTGCCTGTGGATTATTAAAACCTGTTTATCGTGGGTGATCTCCAGTTGGCTTAGGAAGGGTGAGTAAATATAAAAGATGAGCGTGCTCAGGTTGAGGTTTTACTATTTAAAAAGGAAAAATGAGAAATAGCTCAACGTCATTGTAAATGTAATGTGTTTCTAAAAGGTAAACTCGAAAAAAAAAACATTTTAATAATTATAATTCTATACTTCTGGTTATAATATTGATCTCGCCAGTAATTACTTTTCACTGTTCTATACATAATTATAATCACATGCATTGGAGAGTTAGCAGGCATTTTCTAAATATTTATGTGATCATCTGCGCCACTCCACTGTGGTCGCTATTTGTAATACCTACGAGTATCGCTCCTTAGAAACTACCAACGAAAAACCCAACAGTGTCACATTCCCTGTTACTAAAACAATGTTACTAGCTATCCTAGTTCTCTGGATACATAAATAATGTTGAATTTGTACATTTGTACACGCCACCATTGGAATTACAAGTGCTTCCACACCGGTCTAAGCTTTCTGCTCGTAAAATATCACTTCATCTTCCACCTAATAACATACACAAGCTAACAGTTACCAACTTAATTGAGCGATTTATAACCCGCTTGCATAGTCGCCTTGGCTCCTCCACAAGGTTATGTCCTGCGCGTGACTCACTTCCTTGCGAGGGAAGTGGTTTCTTACGTATTTCCCTGACTGAGAAGGTTGTTGCTATTGTTATGATTTTTCTAGATTTTTTTCTTCTTGTGAAATCTACACTAGAAGGTAAAGTTTATAAATCTAGTCACAAACGCGTACGCGATACTGATTAACAATTCCTGTGAAACCGAGTGAAGTGTCACTTAGCTATCTGGTACATTCATTCGCGAAGTAATCTGGTTCATTATTCGCATAACAACTTTCGTTTCTTTCAAATACTCCATTAAAAAAATGGCAGCGAATTTGCCTCTTTAGCAATATACATTGTTTTTGCCGGGAGATAATGATCGTCCTTGACAAAATAAGATTTAGTACCCAGAATGTTATGCTATCAAAGAGTAAACAGCACTTTCCGCAGTAGCCGCTATTCAAACTGCCGAAAGTTAAACAAACCGCGTACAGTATGCAGAATTAATGAGAGGAAACATGCCGAATGTATGATAGTAATACGATGTCCAGAGGAAGTAAACAATGGCAAACAGTTTACGAATTCCTCTATTAATCCTGTCATCTATGTCTCTAGTAGTTTGTTTTGGAACAAAAGAGTTAATTGCTAATCTCGGTCGACTTTAACGATGTTCTCTAAATTGTTTTAAGTTGGGTTGCGCAATCGGCTTATCAATCCCTCCTACATTTGCCTTAACACCACAACCGACCACGTCGGAAAGTCAACCTCCACATGTCAACAATTTACGCAATATTACAGACTGCTGATGATGCTGTAATTGAGACTCCGTGGATTATGTCCGGAAGACAATTTCTGCAATTCAAAGACGCTTGCATACATAAATTGAACGATCTTAGGTTACTTGACTCCAATCAATTAAAGAAATGTAGCTATCAACTTCCCCACTAACAACTTTAGCCAAAAGCCTCACGGAAACAAGACAAAAATTGTAGAACTTCCTTCACGAGCCTGAGGCATCACGGGATATTAAAAACAGGGGTGGATTAATCAAATTCCCAACCGCCCGGGTAGTTTGTGGTTTGCTGTGTTAACAAGTGCTCTTGGAAGTTTGTAACCGCCTTTAAATATAAAGGTTCTTGAATTTCCGAGGTATCCTATTTATGCAAGTTGGGAAGCTTATTTAGCGCACAATCGACACCGTATAAAGGCTAGACTCTTGCTGTAAAATAATGTAGCATCCTTACAAACAAAATTCATGAAGACATTTTCACAGGAATAGAACAGTTTCCAT
This sequence comes from Epiblema foenella, assembly GCA_963556455.1. NCBI lineage: Eukaryota > Metazoa > Arthropoda > Insecta > Lepidoptera > Tortricidae > Epiblema > Epiblema foenella. The sequence goes on from OY747105.1 coordinate 6,472,662, forward strand.
CAAGTAATATGTCTTCAAGGTGTTAAAAATATCTGAACTTGTACTTTGTGTTCAAAATCTATAATCAGTTATGGAATATTGTAGCGACTACGCAAGGACATGATCTAATCGACTATTACTACTAGCGGTAATCAAAAAAGTAAGCAAATGGAAGAATGTGGCTTATTTACGAAGTACCTCAGGGACTGTTTACCTAACCGGGTGGTCCATTGATTACTTAACGTATCATTTATATAAAGAAACATGATCTATGTAAGATCACATTTCCATTGCTAACAAGTCAACAGTCAGTCACGTTCAAGACCGTCCAAAGCTGTATTTGATGGAGTCTTGACGTCGTTCACTATTGTTTGTGGATAATAGAAAGATCTTTAACCTGTACATTGATATTTGCGTGAAAAGGGGAAAAGCCTGACGCTGTATTGACGTAAAGCTTGATGGAAACACGAGTATGACAGAAGCGGAACTCAATCGTTATATTATTTAAATGTTTGTTGAATTTCTACCTGTAAATAAGCTATTTGTAATTAGCGGTTGAATAAATTAAAAGGTGAAGTAAGGGTAGTTACATGAAAATGATCACAATCTATGAAACCTTTAATATTTGAGTATACTTGTACAAGTACATTCGTATTCACCTTCCATTCCAGGCTCCGTATTATGGCCACGTTTATCGACGACAAACGACAAGATCTGTCACTTTCTATCGAGTGGTATCAGAAAGTGACAGATCTTGTTGTTTGTCGTCGATTAACGTGACAACCATTTTACCACCACAAACCATTTTACAGCTTACCGACTTATCGGCTTCTGAATGTGAAATTATATCCAAATAATTCTTTCCGGCAGTATGTAACAATATCAAGTCTGATAGGTATAATCACGGGGTCACTCCTCGACCTTGTTTTGTAGTTATGACAGATGTTTTTAAATCTCTGCTCGTATATAATTTAAATGGAAGATATGCTTGCGTCGATGTTACCGGCAAGGTTAGCTAATTGCCAAAGACAAGAGTATTTTACGGGCTTGTTTTAAAAAAAATATAGATAACGTTCATGAAAATAGTGTCGTAAGGTCTATTGTCTCCGCCATAAACTGGCCAGGGGACACAATTGGGCATAATTCTTCCATATATGGGGACTATCGGGCCAACAAATGAATTCTAAAGCCTAATTTTTTTTATACAACGGCGGTGCCAAACAAGCTTATGGCCTGCCTGATAGTAAGAAGACGTAGCCTATGGACGCTTTTTGATCAAGGTTAAACCAAATACAGAATTTCCTACAAAACATTGCATATAACGTAATTCGCATTCATAATTTTTATCATAAACTAGTATCCCTTTTCCTTCCATCACTTTTATACCGACATATTGCAGTATATGTTATATGTTAACTGCTAAGAGCTACCGAATTTCCTAAAGCAATTTCCCGCATACATCAAAGAAGAGTCACGTCGCGAAAATACACATTTTCCGGGCCAACTTGATATTCATCAATGTCAACAGCATAGGTGCTTTCAAGTGAGGTAAGAATACATGACTTTGCTTGCCCTTTAGTCAAGAAAAAATACGTGATTTAAGGTGCATACAACTTATTACGACTACGTTTTGCAAAAAACATGTTTACCGTTTTGTTAAATAGCTTGGTGATGCCGAAATTAGATTTAGTGGTGTGGTGATGCAGGCTAGCAATAACTTTCGTGCAACCGAAATCTCGGCAATAGGTTCTCCCATTTGTCTTTTTGTCGAGATTGATTTCGACGCTTTTTCGGATTCGGTCCGGCCTCGATTGAGATTGTATGGGTTACGTCATTAATTTGCTTTGGAGTTTGACTGGGACTATGAAACTCGATGACACCACAAGCTGACAAGCGTATCCTGACAGAAATTACCAATAACGCTCGCAAAGCAGATACACTTTAAAATCAACAAAATATAACGATTTAGATACCTATGTTTATTATTATGCGCTATGATGATTAGCATACATTACTTAGTACGCAGTTAGTAACAAAAACTTTACACAATGAAGAGCAGATGTTAAATTAAGAGTTTTTCCTTTTTTGGGTTTATTTCATATTTATACATATTTCAATTGTTTTTTTTTTGCTCATGATTTTACCTAAGATAACAATGCTAGTATTATTCTGGTAATATGTGAAGAAGGAAGTTTTTTTATAGAAAAAGGAAGTCCCGTCGTAACTGGCAACAAAGTAGCAATTACTGTCCACTACGCACGACGAGTATCTGCTTTATTTTGTGTTTACAACTGGCGGTATTAAAGAAACCCTTCGGCTCTGGCATCATACACCTGAGTAAATAAATTATAATATAAAATCAAAAAAAAATGTATAGTCCTATGTGAATTTTTAGACTCAGGTAGGGAAAGCAATACCGGGATCCCGCTTCAAAATTTTGCAGGATAGAATACTTGCCACGCTCATAATTTCTAGTCACAAGAATGTTTTTCATCCATGTGAGTATTTATATGTATTAAAAAAATATACGGTGAACATTCCGTTGGACAAGAGCTAGAAGTGAACTGAATGTTGTGGTTGGGAACACAAAAACGCATATTGACTTTGTTGTCAATCAGAAAGCAGTTAAGTGTCCAAACTTTTCGTTACATAAAAAAAATACTTTCTGTTACTCCAAATCAGACAATACTTTACAACTTCTTAAGATAATAATTTAAGACATAAACGTGGCTCTTATTACAAAGGAGTTATGTAGTTTATGAGAATACAATAACCGCATATAATTATAACTATTTATAATATTATTTCAGAACCCTGCGGGAACACGCAATTACCCGTATCCCGCAGGATTGAGAATCTATAATCCCGCAAACACTGGAATCGAAATCACCGTGCGGGATTGCATTCCCTAGAATCCCTAGACTCCGACAAGTGCCAGTCGAAATCTTCTTAAATGCATGGTGAAAACAATACATACAAATACTCTTAATTGCACATCTCAATTAAAGGACACAGTACAGTACAAAATCACAATGAGTAGAGGCAAACAACAGGCGGTCTTGTCGCTAAAGATTGGTTTCTTCCAGACAACCTTAGGGTAGCAGAAATGAAATCTAATCATAATGATTCATAGTAGGTGGTGCTGAATTAATATATATGAAACCTAGTAATATACAACAATAATATTTAATTAAGAATAATATACATACATAAATATAATATAAAGTACATATGTACATAAACATATAAACTCATATATAGTCAACCACATAGTCTAATTAAGTAATGAAAGAGACAAATAGTGATCTTTAAGCTGTTTTACAGAACTAACTGAAAACTTAGGTATCCTTTTTGTCAGGTTGAGCGTCATTGCCTTAGTAATATAGAAAATTTAAAAGCATGACGTAAATACGATTAACTTTAACCGTCCAAAAATTTTTTTTATACAACGCCGGTGGCAAACAAGCGTACGGTCCAACTGATAGTCGGACCGCAACTCCAAAAGAGGAACGTACGCGTTGCCGACTCTTTATGAAATTTGAGAATTCACTTTGTTGACAGCAGATGGGAATTAGACAATTTGAGAACATTTTCTGTGATATATATGTGTGGAAACATATATTTTTTCTTACTCATAGTCAATATTTACAAGACTACAGTAACGATATAATAAGACAGCTATAGTATACCAATGATGTCAGAGTTAAGGCATGCCTTTCTTTGCATCACTTGTGTTAACAATACATTGGGTGTGTGTGACAAATTCTTTTGTCGAACTGCCTACCTATTCTGCAAAATGATAAAATGCTGAAGATGAGGTGAATGGTACGATGCCATTCTATGTGCAAACAATAATAAATTGTTTGTTTAATGGCTTATTAACACAAACATTTTAATTACAGCCAAAGTTGATGCTTGATAGGTTCTTATTTTTAATGATAGAAAACCAAATAATTGAATAATAATAAGACATTAACTTAAAACTAATTACATTAACAATTCAGCCAGTGATGCCATTTTTTTTATAAAGAAATTGGAAACTTTACTGAGTGAACTGGCATGCTTATTAACATTGCCAAAAAAATTGTTACCCTGGTACTTGAAAAATAATTTATAATAACTTTATCACATTTAATATTGTAATGTAGTCATGTATATGTCATTCTTTAATTAAAATATTTTATAGCATTTTTATTACTACAATTCTAATAAGGAATTAAGATTATCAAGGTAGTAAATTATCTGTTAAACTTCAACATATAAGCTAAATATAGTTTTCCTGTGCCTGACTGGTACCAGTGTAGGTAAAACGGGCAGGACATAAAAGAATTAAACATGTCATGGTCACTATCAAGGACAATTACTCACAAGTCACAAGGCATGGTAATGAATGAATGAATAATCATTGTGGTTAGCCTGGGACCTACCAGAGGTGAGCAGGATAGTCTGGTGACTAATGTCTTTGATATATTTTAATTCACTATTACACTACTTAGGCAGGAACCTTTGGCTATTTACATAGTTTTTAATTTATTTATTAAGTTCTAATTTTTTTTGGGAATCTACAATTATACATTATTGGAAACATAATGTAACTATGTATGTTTTAAATAAAGAGTGTAGCTGTATTTTCATATAAAATCGGCCCTTTCACGAAAAGGTTTCTGTATTCAATAAGAGCTGTCATGACAAATATTGTTTTCTGTAAGTTTCAGCTTCCTATCTTTGTTATTATCGGAGATATGATTTATTGAAATTTTCCGGGTTTTGCCTCATAGACTAATGCAATTCACGTGTATTTTAGGAACAGTAATAAACATATAATGACTCACATATTCCTAAAATAATATTGAATACTGCCAAAAAAATTAACCTTCACTTTTTTTTCTTGCTTTCTAGAAGAGCGACACCAACAGTTCTTCATTAGGTAATTGCTTATGTAAAGGTCTAATAATAATAATAATAGCCTTGTATTCAGACTTAGTCGTATTCAACTATTTGTGCCTTGCTTTTCTTTTGCAAGTCTGATTGCCCCTCGGCAAAGGCCTCCTCCAGCCTTTTCCACTCATGTCTGTCGCGTGCGACTCTGTGCCATGTCTTTCCTGCCACCTGGCATATGTCATCATCCCATCTCTTTTGAGGTCTGCCTCTTCTTCTATGTCCTTCTCGAGGATACCACTCTGTAGTTCTCTTGCACCATTTTTCTTTACCTCGTATCATATGGCCTGCCCAACGCCATTTAGACCTTTTTATTTTGTGGGTAATGTCATAGACTTTTGTTGTCTTCCTTATGCTAGACGATGTCAGTTTTTGAGACTTCCGTATCCCCAGCATACTCCTCTCCATAGCGCGTTGGCAGATACCAAGTTTGTTCATGTGTTTCTGGGACATACACCATGTTTGGCAACCATATGTGAGAACAGGTAGTATGCAGGTGTTAAAAACCTTACTTTTGGTAGCTATATGGAGTGTTTTATCTTTCATCACCTCTTTCATGCTCCAATATCTATGCCAACCGTTTGCAATTCTTCTTTCAATTTCCTTGTTTATGTTGTCATATGGTGCCATTAATTGACCTAAATAGATATACTCCTGCGTGTAGTCTACTTCAGTTGGACCTACTCTTATAATATTTTCTTCGCCGTTTGTCATCAGTTTTGTTTTATCTGGATTTATTTTCAAGCCTACTTTTTCACTTTCTGTGGCCAACTCTGTTAGCATGCTATTTAGCTCCTCAGGTGTATTCGCGAACAGAACAATATCGTCGGCGAATCTTAGATGTGATAATCTGCAACCATTTATGTTTAGCCCTAGATTTTCCCAGTCTAGGTTTCTGAAAACAGCCTCTAAAACAGCCGAAAATAGTTTTGGGGATAAAGGGTCCCCCTGCCTGACACCTTTCTGTATGTTGAAAATGGCTCCTTTTTTTTCAAGCTGTATGCATGCGGTACTATTTTCATAAACATTTTTAATTATCCTAATATATTTGTGTTCTATTCCCTGAACCTTCAGGGTTTCCCATATCTTTCCGTGAATTAGGGAGTCAAAGGCTTTACTAAAGTCTATAAATGCTATGTAATACAAGAGCTGATATTCACTATACTTCTCTATTACTTGACGTACAGCATGTATGTGGTCTATCACAGAGTTGTCTTTCCGAAATCCTGCCTGCTCAATTGGTTGTTGGTCATCTAATTTCTTTTCAATCCTTTTAAGAAGTACTTTAGCAAAGATCTTGTACACGTTTGACATCAAACTTATTGGGCGATAGTTGTTGATGTTGTGTGGGTCCCCCTTTTTGTACAACAATATTATGTTAGAATGCGTCCACTGGTGTGGAATAGTTTCACTTTTGAGGATGTCCTTGAACATTTCTGTAAGAACGGGGGCAATATACGTTTTAACTTGTTTTAGTAGGTTATTGCTAATCCCATCTGGTCCTGGAGCTTTGTCCTTCTTTTGTGTGTTGATAGCATTAATAACTTCTTCTTCAAGTATACTTGGTATATCCATATTATCAGTCAATTTCACATCTGCTTGCTTTTCTTCACATTTGTATAGTTCTTCGTAGAACGCTGTAGCGGTGTCAAGTATATCTTGTCTTCTGTTCTGTTCTTTGCCTCTCTTATTATTTACTTTCACTATCCAATCCTTGGTATTTGATATTTCCTTGTAGGCTTTTTTAATGCCTCCCGTTCTCAGTATGTGTCTTTCTATCGTTTCCATTCTGTGATGTTTCCTGTCTTTTCTCATGCTTTCTTTTATTTTATTGTTTATTATTGTATACTGTTTCCTTTCATGTTTTGAAGCCTTGTCCCCCAATAGTGAGGCTCTTGTTTTTAGCAGATATTCAGTTTCTGGTGACAACCAGTTTTTCCCTTCGGGCTTGCTGGTTCTGTGGTGGTTGACAGTTGATTTTATTGTTCTTTCTAACCAAGTATATTTTTCTTGGACAGACATGTTCGTCGTAGTATTTTTAAAGTTCTTAAGCTCTGTCTTCAAAGTGTTCGTTACTTCAGTTAGCTGAGTTTCGTTGAGTTTCAAAGTAGTTGGATTTAGTCTCGGTCTTGGTTTTTTCGATTCATTTGGTTGCAACACTGCTCTGATCATCCTATGGGTGGTATCAAAGTTAAATTTGCTTAAGACACTAAGATTTGAGAAGAAACGTGCCCTATTTGTCATTATGAAATCGATTTGGTTTTTACTCTTTCCATCCGGGGATAGCCAAGTCCACATCTTCTTTTTATTTTTCTTAAATTTTGTATTTAAAATGGTTAAATTGTTCCTGAGAGCAAAGTGTATAATTCTTTCGCCGTTTTTACTTCTTCGCTTATCACTGTACGTAAATGGGCCCACAATTCTTCTTTCTTCGGGAAGGCACCTCCCAATTTGTCCATTGAAGTCTCCTAGTACTATACAGTTTTTGTGGGCATGAGATTCTACTGTGTTGTTTAGGTCCTGATAAAATTGTTCTATACTTTCTTCCTCTGCTTGCTCCGTGGGGGAGTATACTTGTATTATTGACCACGGATCTTTATGGCCTGGTATTTTTATATTCAGAAGTGCGATGCGTTCCGAAACTCCAACAAATCCCTGTATGTGCCTTGCTAGGTGGTTCTTGATTATAAATCCGACTCCGTGGCTGCCTGGTGTTTCTCCTATATAATATAAGATGAAGTCTGGGTGTTCTACTATATGTTCTCCCAATCTTCTCACTTCACTCAGACCAAGGATCTCCCATTTTACTTGTTTTAGGGCATATATGAGTTCTGAAAGTTTTTCTTCCGACTTGAGTGTTGTTACATTCAAAGTGGCTATATGGACTGTGGTGTTTTGATGTTCAGTTTTTAAACTAGGTGTTTTATTATTGGCTGGAGGGTGGTGGTCTACTTCCCCGCGCTGACCAGGCGTATTGGGGAGTTGATTAGTTGTTTTTTTTTATTGTAGTTGTTGAATATTTAGTCTTTCGACTGCTGCCTTTTAGTTTTTTGATAAGTTTTTTGACTGTGTTTCTCTCTGTGTGTTGCTGCCGCCTGCCACAGCTACGAAGGGGTTAATTTTGGTTTGTTTAGTAGGTTGGTTGATTTTTTCTTGATCCTGTGCCAGGCTGAAATTGTTTGGTGGAGTCGATGGTGGGGAGGAGGGAATCCTTTTTCTCTTGTCGGGCTTATTTTCTTTGTTTTCTTTGATTATGAGTTTGTTATACTTTATAATAGCATATTTGCCGGACGCCCTGGCTTCAATCATTTTTGGAATTAGTGCCTTCCTCTCCTCCATTACTTCCTTGGTGTAATCTTCTGAAATCTTTATATTTCCTGGGAAACTTTTTTTATTTTTAAGAATTTCCATTTTCCGCCAGGTTAGTGTGAACACTATTTTTATTGGTCTACATTTGTTAGGAATCTTTTTTCCAATTCTCTCCACTTTACTTATTTCCCATTTGTCCCATTCATCGCTGTTTTTCGGAGTGTTTAAGATGCCTAGAACTATCTCTATCAGTTCTGTGCTATTTTGTTCTTTTTCTTCGACACCACTAATAATCAGGTTATTTTTCCTTGATTCTGCTTCAAGACTTCTTATTTTTGTTTTAAGACATTCATTTTCTAACCTCAACATTTCTGTTTCTTGAATTATAGGCTTTAGCTTCTCCTCGATTGTGGCGGAAACTGTTCTATTTACAGTTGTAGATATTGTTTCAGTCTGATTTTGCAGCTCCTCCCTTATTTTTGACCAAAGTAAATTCATTTGAGCTTCCATTTTCGCTTCCATTTACACTTCTTTGATTCACTACTAAATGGGATTAATTTTTGGCTACTGGTCACACTGCGTGTTGTCAGGTTGACATATGTCACTTGCCGTTTATATGCACACCGTCGGAAGTAACCGTTTTGGGTTATAGTGTTATGTAGTTGTATAGTTATAGTTATGTTTGTTTCACTGGATTTAACACAGTTTTCTAGCGTAATCCGCTCACTTTAAGCGTAGTCCACTTTAACTTTTGTGCGCCAACAATCCTACAGTATTTTGATACAATTTTCGCTACACCAAACTAAGTTTTTACTATATTTAGATTTGCGAAACACAGACACCGTTAATTGCACTGTTTCTCTTTTGACAGCCGAAACGTCATGTAAAGGTCTCCCATATATATATTTTTTTCAAAATAATCCAGTTAGTACTTCATACTAGAAAATACAAAAATAAAGGATGAGGTATACCCATACCAGATCATTTAGTTGCAAAAGAGATAAGTTATGCACATTGCTTCTACACTCTTTGTGCAGCCAAGCTAATATTCTATTACATTTTAAAAATCTATACCATTTTCAATTTTGTTTTATACAAAAATGTGTTCCATACAATAAATATCATTACCAACTTACATTGGATTGGGTAGACATTATAAATATGTGAGTGATGATAAGCATTACAATAAAACTTATTCTATCAACAAATTTTGCTCATACCTCCATTTTCAAGAACAGTCATCAAATACTGTCAAAAATACTGCCGAGGTATTCTCTGCAGATGATACATGTTGTTTACAAACAAATAAGCATCTTAGCCCTTAATGTGTTTAAATATGAAGATCACAAGGTTAAATGATATTATGGCAGGTCTTTGTCGCTTCGGATATGGCTAAACCCGGCTCTGGCACACCTCCGTGGTGGTCAGATACACTATAGCGCTAGCGCAACAAGCGTGTGTGAGTTGGATGCCATAATTAGCTGTCAAACATCGCCTTTTGTTAGAAGAAAACTTCTATATGTAAGTACAATTAATTAATATGTTATTATGGATGTCATTATCAGTTTCCATGAAGCATTAAAAATTGTATGTACATATTGAGGGGTGAGTGGTCAAACCTGATAAATTGAGATAATTGTTTTTTGAAATAATAACTCAACATCCATTAGGAAGAGTTCTATTTTCAATAAACCTTTTAGATGACTTATCAGGTTTGACCACTCACCCCTCGATATATCAGAATTGACATCTATGTTTTTTATACAGAAAAAATGTCTAGAATGAAATTGTAGGTCTGTCATCTTCAAAACAAACATCATAATGCCATGTTTTGCATAACACATACATGCTTTTCATACACCTAGTTTTTGGCAAATGATAACACATACATGCTTGTCATACACCTAGTTTTTGGCAAATTATATTCAGTTTCATAGAATAAAATTGGTACTTACTTTGAAAACTTCAGAAAAGAACCCAGAGCCAATCTTCTCCAGGATGAAGTCGTCAAATGGGTAGAGTGCAGCCACAGCGGTCCGGAGGGCCGTGCATGACGAGCCCGTGACCCTCCGGTCGCCCACCCTCTCACTGTCATCACTCGCACGCGACTCCTTAGCACACACATCATCATCACAACACTTGGTCCTGGCGTCGAGTCCCTCACGCCGCCTCCCAGCCCGCCAATTCGGCCCCCTCACGAAACGACCCGCCTTCGCAATCTCATCCAAGTTCGTGAAGCTCTCAGCTATCTTCAGAACCTTCGTGGGCCTCCGCCGCAGACTTTTACTCTTGCACTCGTCCGCTAAACAATCTTGTTGCATTATAAATGTTGATAGTGCAAGCACTAGCTTATCCCGCCTCGAACATTGCGGATCAAGTGTCTTCAACGATACACGAAAGAACACCCAAATGTAACATTTCGGCACCTATGAACTGGCGGTACTTAAAACTATGCGAAATAACATTATAATCACAAAAACTAAGACGATTGTTGCGACTGTCACTTTCACATATTTCTACACATCCTCGTATTATTGGCACGGTTGTATGTTATTTACGGTGAACGATTCAGTACCTATAAAGTTTATTTTATTAACTCGAATGTAATGCGGCAAATATTCTTTCAATTTAACAGTCCAATTGGTAGACGACGCGCGGGGCAAAGTAAAGAAAGCAAGCAAGCAACGATGATACCTACTACAATCTACAACAACTACACATGACTGATATCAGTGTTGGCAGCATTCATAATAGTTTTGTTGATGTTGGTAGTCATGAATGCTTGGCTTATGAATGCGTTCAAAAAAATTTGTTCGGTGTCATTCGCTTTTATAAATATTTTTACTTCTTTATTATTAAAACAAATTTTAAAACTCGATCGAGGTTACATAAAACAAATAAATAAAACACAATACTAAAATCATATTTAGTTTTATGGGTGCCGTAGTGTTTTCTTTCATACATCCCTACGGAAGAATTGTAGGCTGTCAGATGGCCATGTCATGTCATATGTCATGTCAGGTGCTGTGTGCTGTCATTTTCATATTTTATTTTATTTGTGAGTTAGAGTAAAAAGTCGGCAAGCTGATTTGTTGTTAATTTAAATGTAAGGAAAAGTTAAAATAATAAAATATATCGAGCTGTAACCGGAGTGGCAGTGCTTGAAAGATTCGTTCAAGTATGTTACAGGTAAACAGATATTCAACGGCCTGCTAACCTGCTATTTGGCATCTGACTTGGCGTCGGGAAAAACCAAGGGCTTCTGTTTAGGCACAGAGCTTGTAATTGTAATGAACAAGTATTACACATGTTAAATTTGATATAAATCTATTTCGATGCCTTACAAATACATTTTCTAGTGTACAAATTACAACCAAATGATGCAATCAACAGAATGAGTCATTGCTGCAGTAGTCAACAAATTCTTCAAATCTCAGTTATAATTTTCAGATACCTACGTGCCACATTATTACATTTTTAATTTCAAGATAATTTCAGTTCGTTAACAGTCATATCAATGAATATTTGTTATAGATTCAAAACAGCAGATAGATTGCGTGCCTAACTTCGGAGTATTTAAAAGATCCCGGTGCTCTCTAAAATGATATTCTTCGAGGGTTTTCAGAACAGACATCCTATGCTGCTAAGACGGGAGCCAGCTGTGCCTCAAGCGGACTATATTGGGAATCAGTGTGTGGAGGTAAAACATACAAGTGTTTTCAGTAAGTCTTTAACACTTTTTGTTCTGAATTGGTTAAATATGTGTACATGTATCTAACCCGTCATCAACCGGTCCCTGGGATCATAACAAAAGAATTCTATTGTTTTTTTTTGCCGGGAGACAACGGCTTAAATTAGCACGCCTCTTTGTTACTCTTCACTTTGCATGGGTTGTTTGTGCAAAAGTTACTATAATTAAATAATAACACATTGACAGTGAGAAAATATGTAACATGTTCACTGCGGCAAGGGCCACAGCTATGTACTTGTATAATTAATTACAGTCAAATACTTGCCAGCCGTGAAGGTGTTTAATGTAATTAAACTCCCAGCCCTAGTCTCTCTGTTAACCTGTTAATATGATTTTATAGGGTTTAAATACACTAAAATTATAATTTGGCATTATAGTAAACCCATTTTATTGTGTATATCTTTTAAGCATGCTGAGTTGATATTATCATCACTTTTGTAAGAAAGTCTGTTACTACTTGGACAGAATAACTACAAGTATTCGTCTCACTACAGTTTAAATAAACATGGTATTTCAACGATGGGCAGATAAAATGATAGAGGCCAAAATCAGTAACAAAAACTGGTATTTGCTAATTTATCCTGTAGCCGCCCGGCGAATAAATCAAACAATGACATTGTTTTGTTATGTGCCCGGAGATCTCCAGACTCAGAGAAGGCTTAATAATGAACTCATTCTTAAATAAACAGGAAACGGATACAAGAAGACAAAAAGAAAACTAACTCTTCACTAACAGTCGAAATCAATCAATAACATACAATCTTATTGCAATTAATGTAGTTGTAGCTGTTTCTAAAACAAATATTATTCTCATGATTAAAGCTACCAATTAGAAATTATTTTCCAAAATTCTGTCGTGAGTTTACAAGCAGTCTAGTGGTTTCTAATAAGAGCATTTTTACAATTGAGCCTATTAAAATCCTGTAAGTATGAAGCAATGGTCATCATGCATATGTTATGTAGTATTACTGACCATTTCATTAACCCTATTCCAATATACATTGTAATAATAGCTTACCATCCGATTTGAATTTCAGGTAAACCATGATGACATATCCACCTTACATAAGCGCCAAACGACGTCAGCGAAACACTTGTGCATCTTCGACATTTCAAACAAACTGCAAAGGTACGGCGAATACGACATAGGCGGCACATTCACGGATAACGATCCTGACCTCTGGTTCTACTTCACCACGTCCTTCTGCCCGGGAAACAAGTGTCTCCTCAACCTATTTGTATGCCTAAGGAAAGTCGGAAGCTTCAATATCGGAATTAGCAAATCGCCTGAAGTCACTCATACCCCTACATCAGGTAATATGCCTGGACGATCTTACTTACCATATGACTTTAAATGGCAAGTCTTCAAGTCCAGTGAACCTGATGAGAAATACTTCATAAAAACATACTGTTTCTCACCAAAAAACCTAGATGGCAGAGTACTGTGCATACCCATTGTAATTAAAACGGACCCAGCCAGTCCGTTCAACATGGATCTTATAAAACAGATAAAACTTAATCATGATTTTGGAGAACTGCTCTCAAAGCAGCAAAAAACAAACTTCACAGTCGAGTCTGCAAGTGGGAAACAGTATCAAGTGCATAAGATAATACTAGCTGCTCATAGTCCAGTACTGAGGAATAAAGTTAAGAATGAAGCCGCCACATCTCTCTTCTTAGACATAAATGACAATGATATGGAATTGCTGCTCCAGTTCCTATACACTGGTACAATTAAAGACATATTAAAACAGGATTGCCTGAATCTACTTGACATTGCAGGCAAATTTGAATTAGGCAATCTCTTTTTCTTGGTGCAATATGCTATAGCTGAACAGATTAATGTAACAAATTGCATGGAGATTGCACTCATATCAGAAAGGTACAATTTGGAAAGACTGCAAACAACAGTCTTTCAGTTTATAAAAGATAATCCAAAGGTTTATGAGACAGATGGCTGGAAAAACCTAAATGATGTGAATCTAGCAAAGAAAATGTTCCAATATATGCATACCAATAATATAGCACTTAATTTGTGTAAAAATTAAATATGTAAGTAATGATTTTAGTTAACTCTCAAGCATAATGGTTTTGCTAAGTCATGTTAACGTGATTAACAGTAAGGAATATTCAGATCGATTTAAAATAAAATGCATTAAAATATTGTAAGTAAACATCTAAGTACCTACTTATATCATGTTGCATCTTTCTTTCGACTTTAACATCGTTAAGTATAAAAGTCCCATCTAAATAAACGCGCATCTAATATGGGTCTAGTCATAAAAAAAAACAACACAACAAAACACCAGCCCAGTTAGCATGATCGGGTTTATTATCATTCACTTGCCCTTTTCCCATTTACGTGGGGTCGGTCATGTTTTTTTTTTCCATACTTCTCTATCGCCTGTCCTGCCTCTCCATGTCGTCTCTCACGCAGTCCATCCACCTTTTTCTTGGCCTAACCCTTCTCTTAAATCCCTCCACATTCATTCCTAATACCATTCTTGTCACATGACTTTCTTCTCTACGTATAACATGCCCATATTCCGTAGTCGATGAGCCCTCAACTTTTCAACTACGGATGCCACTTTCAGGCTTCCTCTGATATACTCATTTCTAATCCGATCCATTCTCGTCACGCCACTCATCCATCTCAGCATTCTCGTTTATGTCGGACATAATATAACTACACTACGGTTAACGAGATTTTTCAATGTTATTTAACAGCTGTCGTCCCGGTACGAGAAACGTCAAATACTACATAAATTGTACCAGGATGACAGGTGTCAAAAGAACAGTGATAAATCTCGTAAACTATATTCTCTAGCCGCTCAAAGGCCTATTAAAATGTACCTTGGTATTCAATGGGATTTTACATCTTGCAAAATTGAAACAGAGTTGCATTTGTTTTGTTACGTTCGATTTAAAAACAAAACAAACTACTCTATTTCCTATTGCAGTAGATTAAAATTTCATTGCCATTTTTATAGTATGATGGGCGGCTAGACGATATACGTTCCTTACAAACAGGCATATACCTAAGTGTGAGAGGTAAAACTACAATGTTTGAAGTAAACGAGATCATGCTAGAGATGCTTGGAATGTAAAGACAGATAATGCACGACAAAGGAATGTACAACCCGAGAACACGCGTCCTAAGTACACTTCAATTATTTGTTTGTGCACTCTCGATTACAATACACGGTAGGTATATTAAAAGCCAATAATGTACAGCCCGAGAATTCGTGTACATGGGACGCGTATTCTTATCGTACATTCCTGAGTCGTGCATTATCTGGCTGTAAAATCCACGGCCTCCATGCTAGCTAGGCTCAAGGCTGTACTGGGTACCACTCACTCACTAAAACACTAATCACTTAAACTATTTTGTATAAAAAATATATAGGTATATGATGACAGACCATATACATTATATAGAACTTCACAGCAAGTTTATTTCAATGAATTTTACTACTGATACAATTCTACTGGTTGTTAATATTACTATTTCTTTATATTTTATAATAATATACCCACCTAGTGCCTACTCGTAAAATTAGATGTCACAGTGGTTAAGGGGTAAAAAATTAAGAGTTTTTATGTCTTAAGTTTGATTTCTTTCTTTGATTGATGATATCTACCTATTTGACCATTAAGAGTCATAATTAACACTTGTTTTAAATTTAGCATAATTTCCGTTCCGTTATATAATGTCGCTCACTGTAAATTAATATAATATGTATACAACCCGTTCGCTTAAAGGTGGCCGCTCCCTCGTGGCGTATTTACATCCGCCCCCACACCCCCCGAGTCGGATGGGGGACGGGAAGAAGCGGCCAACACGAAGCAAACGGCTAGTATATTTGCTTTCCTTGAACTCAAGTTTTGTTACTAAATCTAAAAATCTACCAGGTGCAAAAATACTATTCACTATATTTTGTGTTTTGTTTCAACTAAACTTTTTTAAAGTTGTTATATTCAAAAGTTTATTTAGTATAAAACTTAGTTAAGTACCTAATGCCATTTTACTCAAAGATGGGTGATATTCGTAAATGTCTTTTTGCTGTGTGATATATATAAGATTAAATCCTTACAAAGGAATACGTATTTGAACGTGCCGAAATAAATACAATGATGTATCTTTTTCTGTGAGTTTTATTCTTATTCAATATTAATTGCCAAGAGTAAGTTACTATGGAAATCAAAATTAGGCATTTAAACTAGAGCGAAGCAGTCCGGTAAAATATCCTCTAGCCGCCCAATATTAAAATGTACCTTCCTATTCAATGGGATTTTACATCTTTCAAAATTGGAACAGAGTTGCATTTGTTTTGTTACGTTCGATTTTAAAACAAAACAAACTACTCTATTTCCTATTGCAGTAGATTAAAATTTCATTGGCATTTTTCTAGTATGATGGGCGGCTAGACGATATTGTATTTTTATGTATAATTTATGCAATAATGTCTAAATTACTAAATATTCAGACTGATATACGTAAGTTTCCTAATTCCTTGGTTTAATTGAAAACGGTACTGTATTGTGGGTAATCGTATTCGTATTTTTTTTTTTTTTTTTTTTTTTTTTTTTTTTTTTTTTTTTTTTTTTTTTTTGTGGCTATGTCGATTGATCAGCCAGTGTCATGTCGATTAAGTGTAAAAAAATTAAGCCTAAACGAGATTTCAGTTAAAAAACAAAAGTTACTATTCCTGAAAAACAAAAAAGTTTTAATCTATCAGTACCATCACCACACAGTTATGAGTAACGAGACACAACTACTTTGTTAGTGGCTTAAAAAGTAACACGTATAAGAAGAAATTAACACAAATCCAGAATTTATATATGATATATATTATTGAGGTATATATTATGTTATATATAATTACCTGCAAAACATGAGAATTATCTTTATATCTTTAAATCGTTAAGTTGACAGAAGGATCCCAAGGCTACCAAAACATCTTTATTCTTAATTTGGATAAGTTCCAAAACCTGCGTTGGGAGAGAAACCTTCAGTCTTATAAGTTCATCGTACAAATGGGTGTGATTATATAGAGGACACGCAAGAAAAATATGATTAAGGTTCCCCTCATCTAGTCCGCACTCACACAAGGAGGAATCTCGGATATGTATTTTTTTCAGGTGAGCAGGAATGCAACAGTGGCCCAGCCTCATTCGAATAATGGTGGAACACAAACTTTTAGGGAGATGTAACTTTGAAAACCACGGTTTTCTCGACACCGTGGGCTGAATGAGTGCATAAGACTGTGCCCGAACTTTACTAGACGCCTTCCAATCAGAGGACCAAGCCTGCGTAAGATATCTAGCCGCTAGAGGGACCAAATCATGACAGTAGTTTCTGAACGGTATCCTGTCACCACACACTACCGCATCCTTTGCCACCTGGTCTGCTCTTTCATTCCCTGCAACTCCTGTATGACCAGGGACCCAAGCCAAGACAACCTCGTATCCCCGGTTTTTACATTTTATAAGTTTCTCTTTAATTTGGTAAATTATAGGATTATGGAACTTTACCGAAAACGGGTTGGATAGGAGCGCTTGCAAACAACTACGGGAATCAGAGAAAATTATAGTTTTTTTTAATTTGAACAGTAAAATATATTTCACGCTCTCCAATATGCCGATGCATTCACCTGTATAGACAGAAGTTTCAGGAGGGCATTTGATCTTCTGTACTATGTCATACTGGGAATGGAAAACTCCAACCCCTACGCAACCAATCAAGGACAGCTTAGATGCATCACAATAAATTGTGTTCCAACCACGCCACTCACGTGCAAGAATTTGGCTGAGGTATTCATCGGCATGTGGATCGTCATGACATATGTCCATATTAAGGATAATATAGGGCTGGAAAATTAAAGTTTCATAGTTAAATTCAAACAGACAAAGCCGCGGGGAGTGGAACACGGGATCTTTGAGACATTGAAATTTCGTTAAGCTCTTGACCAGACAGGGCGGGTTGTCAGTGTTCCCTCGAAATTCTGCTTTAAGATCATAGAGACGATGTATGATTGGATGGTATGAGAATTGTAAGGCGCGATAGAAATAACTGTCTGCCAAAAATTGCCGGCGTAGGTTGAGTGGGGGATCAGCGCATTCTACTTGAAGGGCATTGGTGGGGCTAGACCTCATCGCCCCCATAACTAATCTCAGGGCCTTGTATTGGACACGGTCAAGTTTCTCTAAATCCTTCTGAAAGCCTGGCTCCAACAAGAAGGATCCGTAATCTAGTATACTACGGATCGTGGCATTGTATATTAGTCGAAGCGAAGTAGGGTGAGCACCCCACCAAACTCCCGAAAGACATCTTAAGGTATTGAGACCCCGTTCACTCTTCTTAATCAAATATTCAATATGCAAAGTTCCATGTAGTTTGGAATCTAGTATAATCCCTAGGAATTTATAGGATGAACGAACTGGTATGTGCTGATTATTTAAAGTTATGTTGATGGCCGGAAGAACTAACTTACGAGTGAAAATAACTGCGCAGCATTTCGACGGAGAGAGGGATAAACCATTATTAGTAAGCCAGGTATCCAAAGATTGCAGGGATTTATTAACATTTTCACAAGCAGTTGTTATATTTTTATTTGTGGAGTAAACTAACAAATCATCTGCATATTGAAGTATTTGACAATCATTAACAGCCTCTTCAAGGTCTTGCGTATACATGCTATAGAGTAATGGGCTGAGGACTGAGCCTTGGGGTAATCCACGCCATATCAATCTTGATGGATTAATGTTTGGATCCTTTCCTCGGAATGTAATTTGTCTCTCTGAAAGAAGATTACCCACGAAACATGCCAGCCTCACCGGGATTCTCAGCTTGCGGAATTTTTCCCTGAGAAGAGGGAGCTGGACATTGTCATAGGCAGCCTCTACATCTAAAAACACTGCAGCTACTGAGGCTCTATTCGAGAAAGCAAGTCTGATGTCCGTTGTAAAAATGCCTAAACTATCCATGGTGCTTTTCCCTTTTCTAAACCCAAATTGAAATTTACCTAACAAATCTCGACTTTCAAGAAACCATTCTAGTCTGTTCTTAATGAGATGTTCTAGGATCTTTGTTAGAACCGACGACAAAGCTATTGGGCGGTAAGAACAAGGGTCGTTTGGATCTTTACCTGGTTTTAGAATAGGCATTATCAGTTGTGATTTCCAAGCACGAGGTGGATGGCCCGAAAGAAAAATACAATTAATTAATTCAAGAAAATACTTATGGAATGAGTCCCCTGCTCTAACTATAAATGAATATGGGATCCCATCATGCCCCGGGGCGGAATCTTTAACCGATTTCAAGACATTTTTGAGTTCCACCATAGTAAACACTTGATCTAGTGGATCGGGTGAGTTGTTATTTAAGAGCCCTATAGTAGAGTCTAGAACTCCCGGAACATAAGAGGGGGCTATTTTATCTAAGAATGATTCGGCCCATTGTAATGAGGAGGGATAGGGACTTCCACTACTATTATATGACCTCCTAAATTTACGAATATTATTCCAAACTATTGCATCGGGCGTCGAAGGACTTAGTGTCGAGCAGAAAGATTTCCATCCGTCTGACTTTTTAGCACTCAACAACGATTTAGTTTTAGACATAGTTTCGGTGAGGAGTTGGAAGTTTTCAGATGACATGTTTGCAGCATATGCGAGCTCAGATTTCTTTCTGGATTTAACAGCCTCAGTGCATTCTTTGTCCCACCACGGAGGGGAGGCTACTTTACCAACTGCAGTGTTTTTAAAGGGGAAAACCTTATTAGCGGAGGCCTTTATAGCCAAAATTAGGGCATCGGAGCATATTTCAGTGGATTCTGAAGTAATGGGAGGTAATTGTTTGATTTCAATTTGCAAATAGTTCCTATAGCTATCCCAATCAGCACCGTTAATGTTATAAACTAGTAATGGCTTAATAACGTTAGGTCTCTTAGTAGCTACTAAAGTTGATCTAAGTAAAATAGGGAAGTGGTCGCTCCCAAAAGAACTATCCAATACTTCCCATGTAATTTGAGTAGAAAGTACGGGAGAGCAAAAAGTTAAATCAACTGCACTAATCGCTTGATTAGGAAGAGTACGTAGAGTAGCCGTGCCTGAGTTTAATAAACAAAGGTTGCACTTGTCTATAATTTCTAGGAGTTGTTCACCTAGGTTGTCACTTTTCTCACACCCCCATAAAATATGGTGGACGTTAAAGTCTCCAAGGACAATGACCGGGTGAGGCAGATTTTCTATAATTTTTTTAAGTTGTTCTAGGATTATAGCGGAAGGTGCAGGGATGTAAAGAGATAGATACGTAGTACCTTCCAAACGAGCGCAAGTTACGTAGAAATCTGAGTGATTTTGGTGGATGTTCACAGGGGAAAAAGTTAAATGATCTCTAATGAAAAGAGCACAACCAGCTCGACCGTCCTTTCGGTAGTCCATCATTGAAGAATAAGTAGGTAATTTAAAATTATTGTCTTGTTTAAGCCATATCTCCGATATGGCAATAATCACAGGATTATATTTATTTATTAGGTAAAGTAGGTCATGTTTTTTATTAGTGATACTGCGGCAGTTCCATTGCAGAACTACTTGATCCATTATTAGAAGGGAACAGGAAAGACGAAATAAAAGGAGCAGCGTGGGACAACAGAGCAGGGTCAGCCAGGGGACTGGATGGAGAGAGTGCTTTAACAACGGCTGAAAGCAATTTGAGTAGATCGCTAATTAAATTCTCTTTGGGTTGTTGCTGTTCAGGGTAAACTGTCCTAGACTCGATAACTGGGTCCCTGGTTAAAGCTTCATGGGCCCTTCTGTCATACCCTTTATCCAGGCGAGGAGGCGGGCGAGGTTGACGAAAAACAGTTTTTTTATACGATACAACAGGAGGTGACCGCGGAGGGGCAGATGCTGTATTAGCATATGATCTCTTAGAGATTTTAGGGTGAAGGTTGGATGCCTCGATGTATGAAATATTTTCATCAGTCATGGTCTTTTTTATATTGATTTGCCTAGTAAACTCAGGACACGACTTACTGTTCGCAGAATGGCCTGCTGCTAATTCACGGGGACAGTTACAGCAGATAGGTCCTTGTGTTTCTATATCGACCTCACACGATTCCCCGGTATGAGCACCACCGCATCGGAAACAGCGAGGGAGTGATCGGCACTTCTCCTTAGTGTGTCCAAAACGGCAACACTTAAAACATTGTACTGTAGGGTATTGATAAGTTTCAACTGGCAGGGAATTCAGGCATAAATATACTCTTTTGGGTAAAATTTGTCCATCAAAGGTTATTACCACCGACTCGGAGGGTAACCAGCTGAAGGTGCCGTCCGGTCTGTTCTTTTTAAAATTAAGGCGTCTTACCTTGATTGGCCGAGCTCCTCCCGAGTTAACCGGCACTTGTACTTGCTCGAGTACCTCTTCTGGTGTCCATTCAGCCGGGACTCCACGCACTAAACCCATTCGCGTAACATTAAAAGTTGGAACAAATGCCTTGTAATTATTGTTCTGAAGCGTTGGGGAGTCCATGAAGGAGTTCGCGTCCTCAGCCGAGTGGAAACCCAAGGACACACGGTTTCGCCCTATTCTTTTGACTGTGCCGTCAATTATATTCGGGAACTCACGCTTCCGCTTTTGAAGGAATAACCCAAAAGTAACCGGGTGTAAGGTTACCCCTGAGTCTGAGGCCGTCTCAATTTTTTGTATGTGTACAATATACGGGCCCTGGTCATTTACCATATATCGATCCCGTCCTACGGGCGTAAAAAGGGAAGCAGGGGTGTTGGATTGAGTCATATCCGGTGAATTATCTATTAAATGCGCTGGAGGAGTTGCTGTGATCGGAGACGGAGTCATTGTGTTCTGTCCTAGGGGAATCTGTGATTCTGATTCCTGAGATTTATTACTATCCGCTATCGCATCCTGATCCCCCAAACTACTCTCGGGTGAGGAGTGTCTTGACCGAGATCGCTTATTTTCAAGGCTGCGTTCGCGGTTCTCGCGTGCCCTCCTACGTTTTGCTTTTTTCGATTTTGCCATAATAGGAGTGAAACTTTCCGTCAGTGAGTTTTCAAATCCTTCGTGTTGTGCTAGGCTCACATTTTTTAATACCGGACGGAATTCCCCATCTCCTGGGTCGTCCAAATCAGCATCCTCACTCATGAGGACGCTGATCCAGTCTACCCTCAAACCACAAAAAAAACGAATAAAACTAGACTACTTCTAAAATACAGACACAATCCACTTACCGGACCTCCCACCACCATAAAAAGGAATAGTAACTATATTTAAACTCCAATTTACAAATAGAAACTGTAGTAACGGGCTTTGCTTTTTAGATTAAAAACACTCCATTAGCTTTGGTAAGTTTTATTGGAATGAATGACATGTCATAATCACAAAAAGCGGGAAAGAAGCGTTTTGTTACTTATCAAAGATACAACGTTTAGTTACGCTCTTACAACATCCTTCCCTTTCATATTTTAAACTACAACATCATTTAAGGAGAAACGGAAACGTGTTATAACATCTACACCACATACACAGTATATCCCTGATACTAGACATTCTACATTACATTATGACAGACTATAACATAAACACATATACCATAATTTAGCCATTAACATTCTTAACACATATAGTCATTAAGGTACCCAGGTCGTCTAACAGACCTCTTGGAGAGCCTCAACCCAGGATGAGATGATTCTTGATCTGGAGCTACCTCTGTTTCCGTGACTCTGTCGGTTGGTTCAAATGGAACCTCCAAAGAGTCTGTGCTAGAATCACAATCATAATACATGTTTTCCTGAGAACTGGGCTCAATCTCAGTCTCTTTAACCTCTGATGAAATCTGTGGCCCATCCCTGAACCCTAATAAGTCTAAAGGCTCTGCAAGTGGAGCTAAGACGAGATGCCAACGATTTCTCCTAAATGTACCCCTGTCTGTTTTTAAAACATATGACCGTGGTTCTTGACATTTACTTATTACTATACCATATGTTTTTAGGTCCGTCACCCAGACTCTATCCCCTTCATTTAAATCTTTTAACTCTTTTGCTCTATGTCTCCTATTATAATTATTTGCATCTCTAGACTTTTTCCCCGACATATACTCTCTATGTTTATCCCCTACCCTAGCCATGTCTTTTAGTTTACTTGGTACCATAGGTAAGTTATCTCTTAATTTCCTACCCAGCATTAATTCCGCCGGACTAAATCCCGATTCCAAAGGAGTGTTCCTATATATTAATAAGGCTGCATATATATCCTCATTTTTTGTTAACAGTGCCTTAGCTATTTTGACCCCTGATTCAGCTAACCCATTACTCTGTGAGTAGTAAGGGCTGCTTGTAACAGACTTAAACCCATACTCCCTGGCAAAATCCATAAACTTTGTTTTGAATTGCGTTCCACAGTCTGACCTAACTATTTCAGGAATACCATACCTTGCAAATGCCTCTTTGCATTTAATAATGACACTGTTTTCTGTTAAATCCTTTAACTTCTCTATTTCCAAAAATCTCGAATAGTAATCCATCATGACCAGATACCAATTGCTATTGAATTTGAATAAATCTATTCCTATTTTTTTCCATGGTCTCTCAGGTATTTCTTCAATAATCATTTGTTCCCTATGGTTCTTATATGTTTGTATACATTTCGAACAGCTTTTTACTAGATCTTCAATTTGTTTAGAACAGCCTAACCACCAAACTGCTTGTTTTGCTCTCTGTCTACATTTAGATATGCCTTGATGGCCTTCATGAATTTTACTTAATATTTCTTTTTGCAATTTATGAGGTATTACTATTCTTGAGTTATATAATAATATACCTGCCTCTATGGAAAAATTATAACGGTATTGATAATACTGTTTAAGTTCACTTTCTATTTTGTTAGTCCTAGGCCAACCATTAATTGTATATTCTTTTAGCCTGTCACATATTGTACATAATTTTTGTTCAGTGCTAATTTTTATTAAATTATCATCTGATATATCCTCTTTTATTAAAGTCCTAATTGTCAAGCCCTCTTCACTGTCCAATCCTGTATGTGGAAGGGGTTGCCTAGACAAGGCGTCTGCTACTGACAAACATTTGCCAGGAGTATATTGGACTGTATAGTCAAACCGCATGAGTTTTAAACGGAACCTCAGAAGTCGTGGACTTAACTCATCCATGGGTTTATTTTGTAATATTTGCACGAGAGGTTTATGGTCTGTTTCTAATATAATGTGTATCCCTGTTACATACTCTTTAAACTTTTCTGCTGCCCAATACAAAGCTAAACATTCTTTTTCTATTTGTGCATAATTTTTTTCTGCTTCTAAAAGAGTCCTACTACCATAAGCTACTATACTCCTCTTGCCAGATTTGTCTACTTGCATTAGGGCTGCCCCTAATCCATAGGCACTACTATCGGCCGAAACAATAACCTTAGAATTTGGATCATAGTGTGCTAACTGAGGAGCCACTCTTAGTTTGTCTTTTATTGTCCTGAATGCTGTCTCTTGAGCAGGGCCCCATATGTATAAGTTATGCTCTTTTAGTAATTCATGCAATGGTGCTAAAATGTTTGATTTGTTTGGAATAAATCTGCCCACAAAGTTCACCATTCCCAAAAATTGCATTAATTCTTTTTTATTTGCAGGAGATTTAAATTGTGTAATGGCTTGAACTCTTTGTGGATCAGGTTTTATCCCCTGTTGAGTTACAATATGGCCTAAAAATGTTATTTCCGTTACCCCAAATACACATTTACTTCTATTTATTGTTATACCTTCTCTCTCTAATCTACTCAATACTTCTCTTAATATTTTGTCATGCTCCTCCATACTTCCTGCATGTATCAATATGTCATCCATGTGCATTAATATATTTAGGTCTTTGAACAAGCTGGCAAACTTCATGCTAAAATATTCAGGTGCGCAATTCAAACCAAATGGGAGCCTATTATAAATATACCTGCCGAAAGGAGTCACTATAGTAGTAAGCTTCTTTGATTCTTCGCTAAGTTTGATTTGGTGAAATCCAGAAGTAGCATCTATTTTGGAGAAATACTTAGCTCCTTTTAGCCTGGCCAGTGTGTTTTCTATTTTTGGAATAGGATAAATAGGTCTCAAAATGTTTTTGTTTACTTGTGTATAGTCACCACATATGCGAACTTTATCATTTTTTAAAACTACTACAATGGGTGACACAAAATCAGTCGGTTCTTCAATGGGACTAATAATACCTACAGCCTCCAGTCTATCCAGTTCTGCTTTAACTTTTGGCATCAATGGAATAGAAATGTGTCTAGGAGCAGCCTGGATAAATGCCTGTGAATCATCTCGCAATTTAATACTATACTCATCTTTAAACACCCCCAGCTCATTAAATATGCTTGGAAACTCTTTGTCTACTTCTACTTCCGATTTAATGGTTGTATCCTGCACCCTCATTGAATTAATCGAGACAATTTTCATGCTTTCTAATGATGGGCGACCCAATATAGCACTTTTAAGACCCCTAATTACATAGACTTTACCATCATAAGTTCTGCCTTTATAGGATAATTTTAAATTAACAGTTCCTCTCACATTTAATTTGTTGCCGTCTGGTCCACAGATGGATGCCCCAGACTTCATCAGAGGTAGATTCATAGTTGCCCTATTCTCTGGAACTGCTGTTACATCCGCTCCTGTATCAATCAGAAAAGTCCCTTGATCAATATATGAATCATTATGAAACATTTTTACTTGCACCATATACTTGTCCTTCTTCTCACTTAGACTAACCTTAAACAATACTTCCTCTTCTTGTTCCTTGTTCACTTCCTCTTCTAGTCTCTTCATTGACTTAGAGCGGCACAGTTTTGCATAATGCCCAATTCGGCCACAGCTCTTACATTTCACTTTGAAAGCCGGGCATTTCTCTCTGATATGTCTCTCATATCCACAAAACCAGCAATTTTCCTGTTGTTTGAACGTCTGCTCTTTGTGTTTCATTCTGTTGATATCTTTAAACTCCCTTCCAAGTAATGATTTATTATCCTCTGCTTGCAGTTCTGCTTGTTTAGTGGCTTGGATAACCTCACTTATGTTCAAATTGTGCCTTATCAACAACCGCTCACTTGTTGTTTTATCTCTCATACCCACTATAATACGGTCCCTTATGAGCTCTTCCTTGAGTGTTCCATATTCACAGGTTTCTGCCAACTTGAATAAATCCGTAATAAATGCGTCAATGCTTTCATCTTCACTTTGCTTTCTTGTGTTAAACCGATATCTTTCATAAACAATGTTCCTTTTTGGAGAGAATATTTCATCCAGCCCCTTGAGCACCTCTTGATAACTTTGCGTTGCAGGGAATCTTTTGATCACGTCTTCCGCGCGCTCCCCCATGCAATACAATATGCAGTTAATTTTATCTGCATCCGATCCTGCCTCATTTCCCGATAAAGTCATGAAACGTTCGAACCTTTTCCTCCATTTTTCCCAATCCGCCGGTTCAAATGAAAATTCGCCTGGCGGCTTGACGCTTAGCGGCCTCCGCTCCATGTCTGGTTTGTTTTCGAGCGGCCTCCGCTCAATTTCCTCTGATTCCTTCTCAGCTTGTGTTCCTCCCGCCATTGAATTGTTTTTCTAAACACCGCTGCCACCATGTAGTAACGGGCTTTGCTTTTTAGATTAAAAACACTCCATTAGCTTTGGTAAGTTTTATTGGAATGAATGACATGTCATAATCACAAAAAGCGGGAAAGAAGCGTTTTGTTACTTATCAAAGATACAACGTTTAGTTACGCTCTTACAACAGAAACACCAAAACACAAAAATATTCTTTAGCTAACAACCGTTCGCTATCGACACTCTACCGCCAATCCGTATTCGTATTTAGCTAGGCTAACCTACCTCCCCGCAGGCTCCGATTCTGATACATGATGTATGGACTCTGTACAAAAAAATGGTAGGATCGGTTGGTATTAATGAAAACGCCATATTAATTTCGCTGTTTATTATTTAATAATCCATGCTGACTATTATACTTAATTAATTCAAATACCTATATCACACAATGGGAACACCGATGACCTGAGTCTAGGGAATATTCTAAAAAAATGTTTTTACAAAAACATTTTGAGAATACCCCCGTTTTTCCCGCTTCCGAAAAATAGTTCTCTGTCACTTTAAGATAACAACATTAGCTTCCTTAGTCACAACTGTCTACCGCTCTTGCTCGATTCAGGAATAATGTCGACTAGATAGGAATATTTTCTTTCGTGTATTCTGATAACCACTTGCTTATGGGCCCAGTAGATGAGCATTGAGCAAACGTCACTAATAATCTTGCACGACTCATAAATAATTTATTTAGGTGGGTAGTTGCCGGCATCAAAGTAGAAAACCAAAATGGCGTCGCGTGTTAGTGTGCAAGTGCGTGGGACTCTCTTCGTCTATAGTCGAGTCGCTGACCTGCACTGTGATCGCTATAGTTGAGTACCTACAATGCAGGTTCTATTACAGTCAGCAGCAGAAGTAGCTCCGCGGGCCTAGTGCTCAAAATGATCTACAAACGGACTCTTAGGGTCTTGAAAAGTAGAGAATAAGGCTCTGTGTAGATCATCCTGTGTGTTATTTTGCTTAGCTACTTCTGCTGCTATTGTACGCGCTGCTAAGTGCTAATTATATTTTGGTTATAAAATGTATTGAAATTACATGTGTCACTTGACTTCTTATCTGCTGGGATAATACATCTGGGTCAATCAACGTTCTCTTGTTGTTATTCTGTCCCGTCAGCGAGGAGACAACAGTAACCGAGTTTCTTAGAAAAATGTTTATAATATGGACTTCAACCATGCTCAAGAAATGATGCATGTCCAAATGGATTTATGCTCATCGCTAAAACTCATGTTTGGTAGATTTCAACCTTATAAAATCACCGTTTTAAAGAGTGACTCAGGAGATGTAACCATGGTAATGAGCAACAAAGAATAGTTGATCCACCCATCTGCAAAATCAAACCTACGAAACAACTCCAGTAAGATTCACTCATGATACAATAACATACTGTGCCAGGTATGGCAGTCCGGTACATCGGTTAGTAGTGTGTGTGAAACGACATTGGACATCAGCCTATAGACGGTATGCGGATGCAAGTGTGTGTGTCGTCGACAGTGAACAAGGTCGTGTCACGATCCGGATTGTCAGTTGGTTTCTTAGGTCATGGATTCACTGATTTTTCAATTTTGTATCGCTACCTACTTAGTAGGTAATTAATTTTCTTGAAACTACCCACATAAACTTTCCTGTTCTAATTACTCAGACATCTCTACGTATTAGGATAAACAGAGGTCCTAGGGACCGTAGTAGGATGATATACTACCGCTAGCGAAATTGCAAATATTTAGAGTCGTTTCAAGTGAAAGTTGAAGAATACCTACTTATACGTGAAAAATTGTATTGCATTTAAAGTTCATTGTTGGCGCCATACATAATCTAAGCTCTTTAGTTAAATCGGTCAGTTAGGTACCTAAATAAATATTGTTTATGCAAGCCGCTTTTAAGTAAAAACATTTAAAATCGTGGCACCTTTTTTGAATAGGTAGATAGTCTTTGATGGCCTAAAAAGTAAACAACAAAATATTCAGTCGACAACATTCCTGATACCCAACAAAACACAACTATTAAAAATTTAACGCCTCAATAGCTTTAAATACAAATATAATTATTGCTGTCGCTTTCTATATTAACTTAACTACATATACATTGATCTTAAATGAGTATTCGTTCATTTGCTTATCTAAACTATTCTATAGTTAAAATTAGTATTGCTTGATTAAGGAAAAAATCCCTCAGAAGTCGTAACAAAGAGCGACGCAAAGAAAGATGGCGTTTGGATGCTGAGCCTTAACATGTGTGATCGAACCCCCCATATCCCGAGCCCGGAGACTCCCGGCGACATACTTATCTATTCACAAAGAAAATACCGCTTTAGATGACAGCTTAACATGAAATTAAGGCAGATGGTCTGTGTCGATATGCTTATTTTATTTTTCAAGCATGTATAGCTAAAAATTCAATTTGTTTCCCAAATCAAAATCTACCCTCTATCTCATGTGCATAGTTCGAGTGAGACAGCAGTAGCCGAGTCGCGCGCGACTTGACAGGCAGCACATTAAGGGTCGGTTGCACCACAGGCCGGTCATTGTCAAATATGGCGCCGACAGCTGTCATCCCATAGAAACTTGTCAAACTTTCCATACAATCAGATTTTGATGAACACCGCTTACGATTACAGACGGTTTGGTGCAACCCACTCTAAGTTTTCAGGTACCTACAACCGGAAACCCCTTTTAAAAAAAGCATATCTGTTTGTATCGCAAGTTAAAAGTTGTTACGCAACAAGCCGTTGGTCAAATATTCAAAATGTTTGTTGAATTTGGCCCTTATGCTCATAATATTAGGGTCGGTCTCAGATATTTCTTGACTACAATGACTGATGGCTAGTCGCTACATTCATCCTCCATTCTTCTTTGTGGTACCGAATCACTAATATTACGCTAAAAGCTAGTAACGTTAGACACCGCGATAATGTTACAAATACTTAAACTAAGTTTGGTTTAAGTATTTAGCAATACGAGCTCATGAACAACCAATACTTAAAAAACAAACATGGCAAAAATAAATACGGCCCTAAATATAAAATAAGAAGGTACCTATACTTAAATTACAAAATATACATATTACTTACTTAGCAAAGTGAAGAATATTTTGAATCCGGCTGCACAACATTGTGAAAAGGAAAATTTTAAATTTTGAAGCAATTAGAATATCTATGAATTGAACTTCAAAAACTTTATCTAAAGCTATAGTATTATACATCTATTTAGGTACCTAGGAACCTATTATAAAATGGCGTCTAATGATATTAGCTCTTAGACTATAATGTTGATATAAATCAAGCGACCATTAAATGGGCTTGTAACAAACACTTAGTTGAAAAATGCACAGCTATTGTACAAAATTATATCAGAGCTACTTAATAAAAATAACATAATTTTTATACATAGCTGGTATGTTATTGTAATTACCTAAATTAAGTTTACAAAACTAAGTGAGCTTAAAGTTCCTTCCATGATCAGCTTGATAAAATAGTACATTTTGATGCAAGTGCGGAAGGTTTGTCATTTCGTACGAGTCCCGAGTTGTCAACTGTATTATAAACGTCGTTTGATATATTTGCGGAAGTGTCATTTTCACTAGTCCCGAGACTCTAGACTCGGGACTCGTACGAAATGACAAACCTTCCGCACTTGCATCAAAATGTACTATTTCGTGCCAATGAAAAAAAAACTTGACAAACCTTAAAATTATTGCTAAATCATTATGTACATAGGCAATAACATGTGTAACAATTTTGTACATATTCTAAGCTTCCAAGTGAAAAGTTTCATATAAATAATTTAATACATAGTTGCCGCTACTACGAAAGCCTTCTATGGTTTGTTACAGTATTATTAAAATACTGTTTTTGTTTTTTTTTAATCTGAAATAGTAGATGCTTCCAATTTCACTGATTGGCTCATTTTCGGTACCAATTCGAATAAAATAATTTGGCCAGACCTATAAAGCCACAGTCAGGTTTAAAAAAGGATATCCATCCAAAGTTTCTTCACGTCGTTAACGGTAGGTACCAGTGTCACGTATTACTGGGAAAACATATTTTTCCTCATGTAAATTACATTCAACTTCACATACGCGTCTTTCTATCTAACTAGCGCTGATGATCGCGTTTATGTCGAACTTAAAGCATTCTCCCCTTAATTACAAGTATTTAAGTGCGAGAGGGATGAATGCTACCTATATGTCCGACTTAAACGTAATCACGATCATGCTTGATGCTGATGATGTACTTAATATGTACGCGTAAGAAGGACATGCTTTTGCGATTATGCTTGTAGCCAGAGGCTCGCTTTGTGTTCGACATTAAGAATAACGAAATTATATTGTTATTATTATTTTCATTCTTTCTCGTTTTTTCGTCTCTCTCGCACTTAGGTAAGTACATACTTGCCAGTAAGGAACGGAGCATCAGTTATAAAGCTTTCGTAGCAGCGCTCATATAAACTCATTGTGATAAGAGTTAGACACTATGATGTTCTTATGATAAAAAATTGCTAAACTGGATACTAATTTAACAAATGTATAGAAAATAACTAAGAAATATACAGTCTCCGCCGCAGAGTATTAAAGCTAACTGTTCTTATGATATTTCGCAATGAATAGGTATTGTGTCTATCTACAAAGAAAGATTTACAAAGTATGCACAGTGCAGATAAATTTTGGTTAGGTTTAGTACTAAAATACTTAAAAAAACTCATTAGACTCAATTTTAGTTACTACGTCCTAAACTAAGGCCAAATTCTGTCATATAAACGCAAGCAAGAATCTATCTTATAGTCGGACAAAGCTCTTAGTCGTTTTTTTGCTTGCGTTCGTTTGACAGAATTTGGCCTTAGAATTTCGTACGAACTAATACGTATTATGATTAAAGTTAAATGAAAGAAACAATTTTGGGACCTATTCCATAAAATAAGAGATATTCGCTATTTAGACAGTGAAATATTATTATAGAAAATTCTAATACATTTATAACTGTTGCAACAAGAAATATTATATTCACAACCATTCACATCAATTGTAGGTCTAATAAGCAAAACATCCGATATTCAACGCTTTTCTACAAGTCGAATATAAGTAAGTCTTCGACGGAAAAACTTCGATTTATTGTATACAAATGGCAACAGATATTCACAACCGATATAATTTTGTTAAAAACGTATACCTATTTCTCAAAGTAGTGAAATGAAATGGATACACTTTGTATCGAATTACCTTATAAACTGACTCGTTTTAATTGCCCCCGAGTGTAGTTTGCGATAAGTATAGCTACCGCCCATCACTGGTGATTTTTAAAGGGTTTATTCCGAATAATCCCTATGTGACGCAACGCTAAATTTTATGTTCCCCGATAGCCACAGTAAAGTCTTTCGAGTGTGTATGTTTATTTCTTTGGCTTGCTTTGCAGCTATAAAGAGACTTTCAATATCCAAACTCAGATAGCTACGGCTTAGTTACGTCTCGGTTTTGGACTGTGAAAGTAGGGATGTCACCTTCTTGAAGAATCGATTATTTTGCTCCATATTAAAATCGATTAAAAAACAATCGATTTTTGAAGAAATAATAATCGATTTTTGATTTATTTTTACTATGGGGTCGGTTCCACTGTGATTATTTTCATGCCATACACTCATATAATGATCAGTATCACAAGAATGCTTACGTGTATTGCACTATCGTGATAATATGTGAGCAAATCCGGATATTTTGAAATCCGCGATACATAAGGAGCGTGGCTTCAATATTAGCTTCATTGCTAGAAATGTCCTCATTATGCCAGGACTTCGTAGACGTCTAATATTCTCATGTCCAAGGTGATAGCTTACGATATTCTTTGATAAATTATGTTACGATTAATTGGCTGTGTAAATAATAATCGTTTTTTTATTAATCGATTTATTGCAAAATCTAAAGCGATTGAAAAATCTAAATAATAATCGATTATTTTATGAAATCCTTATGCGAAAGTAATAAACTGATTTTGATATGCTGTTGCTGTCCGGTTGGCCGTTGGGTTGTTCTGACGGACGCCATCATTATCACTTGTTATGTCGATTTAAAAACCAAATGTTTCGATTCCGGTACTTGAGGTAAACGTCCTCAATGTTTAATAGGTACGTTAATTCTTCGCCTATATAGTCAAGCCTAAGCCAGTGCTCATCACTGGGGCGTCTACCTCAACAGAAGTTAGAGTTGAAATATTTTAGGTTTGACAAGAAAAAACGTTGAATGAAGATGTCTGCATTGTAACGCCTACAACTATTCGGAGTCATACATTTGGGGATAGGTAATGTATGTTAATTTTTATAAGCATAAATAAATAATATTTCACCCTTTTACGTGGTAAGTAAAGTATTTTTATCTCACGAGCACGGGTGAGCCATGGTTGTATGTTGAGATATACATGCATAATGTCTGTGCCTTTACCATGAGTTTGCCTGACCGTACTCGCTAGCGACTGCGTAAACGATTTAGTATGCCCATTCTTAGTTCTCTTGCGTAACCGCCAGAGGCGCTGTACTTTTGCCCATACATTTTTTTCCGCAGACGCTAGCGAGTACGGTCATGTAAACTCATGGTAAAGGTACTGTGCGTTAGCGTAGGACCTATGAGTTCACAATACATAGTCTATGTGTTCTGTCACAACTAGAACTATGGCTAACCCGCGCTTGTGAGATAGAAGTACAGTATATCACTGAACAAGGCCGTTATTATTTGGGT
The DNA here is from genome assembly GCA_963556455.1 of Epiblema foenella. Lineage (NCBI taxonomy): Eukaryota > Metazoa > Arthropoda > Insecta > Lepidoptera > Tortricidae > Epiblema > Epiblema foenella. Next base: position 6,506,031 of record OY747105.1, read on the forward strand.
TCTTTAATACAATTTTTGAGGCGCGAAGAATAATATGTTGCACTAAAACATATCTAGTATTACTGACTATTTAAAGAACATTAATTAAATGTGCGTTTCTATTTTTCAAACTCTACGAATTGTACATTAACAATAATTGATACTTCATGAATAGATCGAAATTCAAAATAATAAAAAGGGACGTTTACGATGGGTCGTGAAACTAGGCTACGTATTTTATTTAACAATGTTCTTAATGTAATACATGCAACGTAGATTAGTCACATTATCTGGTTGTAACCAGTTGATGTGACAGCGACTTCATGTCCTGGTGACATTATCACTGATAAAAAATCTGGGAAGTGTAGTCAGCCAAAAATGTATTTTTTTTTTCTTTATTGATCAAAAACAAAAATGAACTTTTTTACTTAATTTAATACCCATCGTAGGCAAAACCTTGGGGAGGTTTGTATGCCGAATAGACCACTATAGAACCTTTAGGAGTCGAAAAGTGGCCACTAAGAAAGGGGCCCTTTGGCTTTCTTGGCTATTAGAGAGTCAGACGACGACCATAATAAATTAATCAAGGTATAAAGGAACTAGTTAAATCTCAAATTATTTTATAGTACTGTCAAAAAACACTAAGAACTCAATTATTTATTTCTATAAAATCCAGCAGCGACTGTTGTAATGTAGGTAATTGCACAAAATAAATCATTTCAATGTTTTCTAATGGAAATAAATGTATGTAGCTACCTAGTTTGATGATTAATTCATTTATATAGCTCATTTTATTATATATTTTTTACTAAATTGCATTCGATAACTAGGATTGCATGAAAAGTTAGGCGATTTGGGACTATCTATGATATATTATGTGTACCTATTATATGCGATTGATATCTTGTAACCTATTTATAATATGATCTGTTTACTAGAAATTTGAATTACTCGCTTAGACAAGTCATAATTTCACAGTGTTTTATAAATACCTACCGTAAACTGGGGTGACTTTAGGAAAAAATAGGGCCACTTTGATAGATTAAGAATACTAATATAATCGTCACTACGTATTTCTAATTTGATTCAGTTCAGTAAATAGTTAGGAATTATATCAAGGTATGACACCGACCCAGGTTAACCAAATAAAAACTAGAAATACGGCTTAAAAACTTGATTTTAAAAGTCGCCCCTGAATTTTAAAGTAACCCCGGTTTATGGTACCTTATTTGGAAATGTCCAATTGAACAGTGAATATTAATTGTTTTCGATTGAGATATGCTAATACAGAGGGGCTACTACGAACTCCGAAATCCGAACTTCGTATCGCGCCGTCCCTTTCACTCTCGTGTAATATACTATATGAGTGAAAGGGACGACACGATACGAAGTTCGGAGTAGGCCCTCTGCGTACCTGTATAAAGACATTCATAGGAAAATGGTTACCTATCTAAGGTAATCCTTTTCCTAAATGTCATTCTATCTTCAAAATGTTGACATTTAAGTTAAACTGCTCTTTAATTATACACATTACATATTATTCAGAGATACAGCATGGGCAAAACCAACCCCAAAATTTTATGTCAAGTTGATTAAATACCAGAGAAATGTGCATTTATAAATATATTTTGGAGTCGAAACGACAAATACGTCCAATGAGCAATTCTGACATTCCTAGTAAACATCGTCAACATCGACATGCGTATTTATAAATACAAAATCCGAGTGGTACAAAAAAAATACATCAAAACTCGCAGGCACAAAAAGAAAATTGACAGCATAGTACGACGTGAAAGGGCTTAATTCCTATACCTTCTATTCTTTCACTAAGCCTGCTTACATATAATTACGCTATAGTTACATGGGGTGTCCAGGGATGGCGGTAGAATCATCTTGGTATGATGTAGTGTAATATGACAGCTGTCAGGATGCTGATGTGGGGTGACGGTAGCCTCTGAAGGGGCTGGGAGTTGGTTTGATCTTGACATTCACCTATGGACACAAATTGTTATAGTTAAACACACTATAGTACAGTATTAAGAGAGTAAAAGATAGTTTTAAGAAAAAACAGAGTGTCAATTGGCGCATACTTGGAGCAGCCCAACTTTTTTTTAAGCTGTCTGTGGCCTTATAGGCCGGACCCAATAAAGCGATAGGAGTGCGCGGTTGGAGAGTAGCCTGGGGAAAATCCAGGGAAAACCTCCGACACAACTAAGCGGGTAATTTTGAACACTGGAATACTCTAAGTTTGCGCTCCAGTTCAGTCAGATTGGTTGAGCGGTTTCAATTGAACCTGAGGTGTGAGTGAAATCGAGTTACTGGGAGTTTTGTCACTAATCCTAGCCTAGCTGAGAAGAGCTCAGCAAGAAACTCAGCGACCTGGGTCGGACTGACTACCCGGTATTTGGCGGTATCGGGACGAATAGGGACTATATGTGTCTGTGTTGTCGTGATCGCGTGGTGGAGCAGCCCAACTGAACGACAAAGGCCGGGTTTTATAAAGATTCGTTAGATCAAATTTCAGTAACTCAGTACATTTTTTGACATAACAAACCGACATAAGGTCTAACGGATCTTTATAAAACCGAACCTAACTGTGTTGACTCAGACCCATTCTACTAGATACCACAACTATTTCCCATCTATACTAAGCTTTCAAGGAAACTTCCTTCTGCGAACGCTCCTTCCGTCCGAGGTTTCCCCGAGGGACTTCAGTATGAGGCTGTTCCAAAAAGGGTCGGCAATGGGCACGCTTGCAACTCTTACGAGTATTAACTCGTAAGAGTCGCAAGCTTCTATCTTGACCGCTTTACATATTATCAGGCGAGTTTTATCTATGATTGTTGCCATCGTCGTGGTATAAATACTATATTGTAGGTGCAATAAGACGACCGAATAAGAGACCGAGACGTTCCAATTGCCAGCCGAGCCAGTACGGCGAAGGTGCATTGTCACGTCGAGGGTAAAGTGGCTCCTTTTATGTTCTTGTTGTACAATGTACTATTTTCTACTTGTTGACTTTAATGTTTAAATAGATATCGTATACGAAACTTATTACATATTTTTCTCAATGGAGCTTCCTTCAAGTGAATTCTTATGAAATACACCAATCACGTGTCGCCGTTAGTGAACTTTAATGATTCGGACCAATCACGTGTCATCAACGAGCGCCCGACCCTTGTGCCTAATCTTCATTTTAGCAGGACTAGTTTGTTTAATTATTTCGGTTTGTTTAATTATTTTTCGTATACTTCAAACAATAGTGTAACTATGAACTAGTTGTATAATTAGCTTTTTAATTCACAAACCTTACTTACACGTGGTTCTAGACTAAAAAGCATACATTATATAACGATTGCACAAACTACTATTTAACAATTGACCCACCGGTACTCCTCGCGTTGAACACGAGCAGGTCGGCGGCGGGGGCGGGGGCGGGGGCGGGTGCGGGCGCGGGCGCGGGGGCGGGCGCGGGCGCGGCGCGCTCGCAGTTGGCCGCCGAGCGCGCGACCTGCAGCGCGTCGCGCGCGTCGCGGGACACGAAGCAGTAGCGGCGCGCCGCCGTGCTGTCGCGCGTCAGCGGCGTCGTCACGACGAACGACGCGCCGTTCTCGTACCAGCCCCCGTGGCAGGTGTACGCTGTGGAAAGATGGTCGGGCAAGTGTTACGACGCGTCGAATTCATAAAAAATATAGTGGAAGGGAAAGGAGAAGGAAGAGCGGGAGACCATGAAGAACATACATTTATAGCTCTTAAGAGAGCGGAGCTTAGATCTTAGATTGATGATGATGATGACTTTAGCAAGGCTACGTTCTGGACTACGTTCCCAACCCTCTCCACTCTGTCGTTAACTCTGTGATTACCTACTGATTAGGGGCCGCACGGTCCGGGGATTGTTCTGCAATATCACCGATACTTACAGTCAAATTCTGTTCCTACTTTTGGTAACATAAAGTAGGGTACAGGTTACAAAACGTACTGACATCACAAGAGTCAGGATCAACTCCTAACTTCCCATAATATATTCAGTCCGGCGACATTCGATTATAAACTAGAACTGAATAGAACTGCTGAACTTCATCCATGATAAGCCCCCAAATTTTAGTTTTCCGGGTAGGTAGGTACTTGAATTAAAGCAGGCCAAATAAGAAGGAAACATAAATATTTGTAGATGGAATGGAATAAATGGAATCTAGAAAATAAGAAACTCGTACAAACTAACCTGTAATAACTTCCTTATTCTCACAGCTCGAATAAAACTCCATGTTCTTCGCAGAATTGCATCCAACCTCCAATCTATTAAATCCGCTGACAATGCACCCAACTTCATTCGCTTGCCGCTTGCTCCGCAGCATCGGCGCACTCGACATATTGCTTATGCTAAAATTGAACAACCTAGTACCATTTCTAATATCAATAGTGGGCTTTTCTCCCCTTATAGACCTAACGCTTCTTTCATGTCGGTTGTTTTGTATCTCGTATTTGCCGGAATATGGGCATTCTTTTGATTCGGGATTGCTTGCTGAAAAGAAAAAAAAAGGAATTTGAATACATCAGGTGACTATTGCACTGACCATGTTATCAACTAAGACAAAGTAATACCGAAATATTAAAGCGTAATAAATGTAAGGGCCTCGGCAGGGAGTACAATTTTGTACCTTTTGGTGTCGAAACTTTTGGTCCATGGGGTCCCGGCGCGCATAAGTTATTTACTGAATCGCGAAGCGTTTGGTTGACGTAACTGGTGACCGAAGAGCTGGCGACTTCCTCGCAGAAAGAAATGCTGATAGCATTGCGATACAGCGGGGAAATGCCGCCAGCATCCTCGGTACAATGCCCCAAGGGCCGGTTTTAGGTTTAATTTTGCTTTAACGATATTGTTATTTAACTATTATTACCGCTTGTAAATAAATAAATAAAGAAGATTTAAACAAAGTATATTCTTAGAATTTTGTAAAAGGAAAATTAAATGAAATGAAACGTTTTTCATTTAATTTCAATTAAAAATGTTGTACTCGCTCAAAATATCATCAAGTTTAATCAAAGATCGAAGCACAAAGAAATAAAATAGAACGTAGTAAGTACATTTGGTTTATGGGACCTAAGCAAAGCCTCAAACGCTCCGTCAACGTTCAACGTTAAGGTAAAATTGACCAATGTCACTCAATGTGCAAAATTGACCAAGGGTTCATGACCATAACCATGATCTATTGTGACGTTGTTACAGGACACGCTGGAACACTAACCGACTAGCGTGACGTACGGCGCGGTGACTGCGTTGAAGTGGTGGTTGGAGCACGCGTCGTCCGGCCGTGAGGTCGGCATGCCGCGATGCAATTCCGTGATGTACGTGTCCCGCCGGTACAACACTACGCATACGTAGCGGGACAGGAACACTCACCCACTAGCGTGACGTACGGCGCGGTGACCGCGTTGAAATGGTGGTTGGAGCACGCGTCGTCCGGCCGCGAGGTCGGCGTGCCGCGCTGCAACTCCGCGATGTATGTGTCCCGCCGGTACAACACTACGCACACGTAGCGGGACACGCTGGAACACAACGTCAGTTAGTCATCTACATTGCTTTTATAAGACTACATTGCGCGGTTTTATAGATAGCTTGAACTCGATATACCTCGGCGACCCGCAATGTACCTAATGAAACTCGCATGCGAGTTTCGTATTGAGTGTGTACTTAATTAAAGCTTTTAAGCGAATCCGTGCTTTGGAAAACACGTCAACCCGAATAGAAGCCTTCGGGTACTTTAAAAATTCTAACTGTCAAGTTGCCGAATCATTTGACAAAGCCAACTAAGCCAAGAGACTATTTTCTACTTCAGATTATAAGGTAGCCGGTTCTGCAACGACTAGTGCTTATGATAACAAATTATTCTATTCTATTTTATCCATTTACCAAAATGTCTCATCTCATCCCCCAAGCTCGGAGATCTCCGGGGACATAAAAAAACAATGTTATTGTTTAATTTTTACGCCGGCGGGCAACAGGTTATAGTAGATTGTTAACCAAGGGTTGAAAGCGACCCATTTCACCCGCGTTAAGCACTCTACTTTTCATTAATAAATGAGAAATAAAAGTGGATTCAGTAATAAAAATATGCGCTGCAGCAACCAGCAGCCGGCGCCGCCGCGCCCCACGGCCCGTGCGTGCGGTCGAGATAATTTGTACATTGTTCAGCCAACTCACCAATGATGCTGCCAATGCGCCACCAACGCCACCGAGTTCCCGCTCGGTGAGCTCGCTTTCACATTCACGCAGTACACCTTGATGTCGGCTCCGGACTGGTCGGTGATGCGCAGCGTCGCATTCCGCTGGTAGAACGTGTAGTTGCTGCTAAAGTCCAGGGTGTGCCAGGTGTGGGAGAACGTCATCCACGTGGGGAATTGGCAATTGAAGCGGACCGACACTGAAATTAGATGTTATTGAATTGAGAGAATTGAAAATCTTTATTGCAGTTATAAATATATCCATAACATGTTAGTAAGACTTAAAGACTGAAATTAGTAAAACAGAATAAATGATGACAATTATTTTCTAGTTTAACTTATTTCCTTCTAGCCTTTTATCTGCTTAATCCAATAAGACAACATACTGTTGTCGTACCTATCACCGATGATTCTCAGAACACTTATTATTCGTTACTACTAGTTTCTTTCTCGTGACTTCATTGAACTACCCCACCTGAGCTTAGGACCCGATTCATTTGTTTAATAAATTATCTATGTTGTAGGCATGTCGTTTGTCTATATTAATCAGTGCGTTGCGATGTCGCATCGCAAAAACGACTTACTAGATTGTACGTAGATTTCTACGCATGCGACGCGATGCCACGTTGCAACGCAGTGATGTGGCCGCGCCCTGATTAAGAGTTTTGATAACAAATTGGGACATATGCCGTCTTTGCTACGGTATTACCACAAATATGTTTAGCATCACGCCTTTGCCTATTAACAAGCTTTATTAGATAAGTCTGCACTCGTCTTCTCATGCGACAAGTAATCATTTGCATACTTAAGCACTGCATGACCAGTGCCATGGAAAAGTAACTCTGTGACAGAAACGAAAAATTCTGCACATTACTTTTCTTGGACACTTTGCTCTAATCTCATCTGGTTGAAGACCTCAAGGTTACGTACCTCGTTTCAATGCCATAGTCCTGGAGCCTTCCGTCGCACTGAAGAGACCATTGCAAGTAGCGTCACCTGACTGGGCCACTCGGTACTCCACGTCGCCGGTACTGGGCCCTTCTTTTATGCCAGTTGATGCTGAAATACGTGAAACAGGTTTTTGAGATTATGCTACAATTTGATCCAGTCGCTAAGGGGAGATACTTCATGGATTTTGCAGGAGTTGCCAATGCTTTATGCCAGGGTTATGAGCGGTGAGCAGAGTGTTTTGTGGCGTTTTCGAGCGTACGTAAGTTTGTTCTAAATGTCATTATCCTTATTAAAAATAACAGTTACTGTTTCAGCTAATATCCATATTAATCTTTTGAGCGCCAAAGACATCTAAAGCTGTCTACGAGGTGTCTTGTCCACAGAGCTGGCGACACCTATATTCATGTGTTAAATGTCAAAGCGACCTAGATCCTGTCACATAAGGTCTATCTTCCCTTCTCCGTAAATGTGTATTGGCATGTATGTGACACATGGCTGACTGACAGAAGGCGTTCAAAGGGTTAACTGTGACACAACCTTGAAAATGACTCTGACTTTATAGGCTGGGCCCAATAAAGTGATAGGAGTTGGCGTGTAGCCTTGATAAAATCCAGAGGAAACCTCCGACACGCTCCAGTTAGATTGGTTCAGCGGCTTCACCTGAATCTGAAGTGTGACACAAGCAAGAGCCAAGCTATTCTAAGTAAATATTCTTACCGATACCATTAGTCTTCTCGTAGACGAAGCAGCGGTAGCGGTCCTCGTTGCTGGTGGCGTGGTTGTGGTGCAGCTTGCCGACGAGGAACCGCAGGCTGCCCTCCTTCCATGTCGCCAGGCATTCTAGCTCCTCCACTGGAATTCAGGATGCCAATTTTACGATATCGTTCTCCACTTTTGAATAAGTCTTTCGCATATTATTCTGAATAAGCAATACCATGTATACAGCACGGCATGGAGAGCAGTGGTCGAGAGAGTCACCCATAGTCGCCACGTCCCTCAGACATGAGGTTACGACCAAGACGATGAAGAATAGCATGTAGGTATTTAGTAGGTAGGTACTATTAGTATATCAGAGCGTTTAAAAGTTCGCTGCTATATAATTTACTAGCGATCCGCCCCGGCTTCGCACGGGTGCACTATTTAATGGATGTTATTATACATATAAACCTTCCTCTTCAATCACTTTATCTATTAAAAAAAACCGCATCAAAATCCGTTGCGTAGTTTTAAAGATTTAAGCATACCTAGGGATATAGGGACAGAGAAAGCGTCTTTGTTTTATACTATGTAGTGATTTGGCGTCATTTATTGTGAAGATTGTAAGGTTTTATGATATATTCCCGGTTTAGAAGGCCGGGATCTCTTTACAACGAATGAGTATATGTATCATAAAAATGTAATCCCCAAAGACATAAGATTATTTAGGCGTTTGAAACGCTCTGATATTCAACGGTACTCGTACATACGTATCGACACAGTTATGGTTTGTAAACGACAAGGTATGAGCGATTGCTTAAGTTACGTTTCACATTATCAAAAACATATAACCCTAGTTGGCATATAACAAGTTTACGTAAGTAGTCTAACGAGCCCTGAAACGATGGGGATGTTGCGTGTATTTTAGGCGTGGCTATCTGTCTCCATCACCATCCCCTATATGTCGCTCGAATTACTAAGTGCGATACGTAAAGTAAAAAAGTAAGGAAGATACCTCGTTTTAAGTCGCGGTAGGTGCTCATACCAATGTATTTCTTCTGCGACAAAAAAAGACCCTCATACCGGCTCAATGTTATCTTAATATTGCATTGTCACCCGATATTGATTATACTCCAGGAAGTTGGTCAAACATGTTTTAAAGAAAATGACTACATTCGATTGCAGACCGATACTGGGATGGATAAAACAGATAATTTGTTGTTATTACTATTTATATCCACGCTTTCAGACAGTGACACAAGATTATAAACAGCGCGACGTCAAATACAAAAGTTTTCGCACTAAAATAAACAGAAGACCGCCATCACAAACGTCCTATGAATAAATTAGTATCAGGGTAAAAATAGAGCTGTCATGCTTATTGCACTGTTCTGAAGATAGCCAGGAATAGACAAACGGGACAATGCGACAGGCGTCGTGTAAGTTTATGTGGCGGCTGGGCGGTCTTAAGGCGGGGTTTTGTTTGATGTTATAGAAAATTGGTTGTTTAAAAAGCTTCACGCTTTTTGTGGTGTGACAGTTTTTTTCAAACAACTGATAAAGGAAAAAGCTGAGTAAAACACCAACGATCCAATTTCGAATCAATTTATAGAATTGTAACAAAGCTATCGAAACTGTATTAAAAATTTAAGAGTGCCTATGATGATTCAGTTTGCCGAACAAAACTAAAATTGCCATATTACTGAAGCGAGTAAGTAGGTATAGTGTGAGAACTGAAGTTCTGAAATAATTCTAAGAGCGACCCCTTAAAATAGCTATTTTAACTGCCACTAAATCTAAGCACAACCTAAACAGCGGCACCTCTGGAAGATTGCCCGATTCATTTGCAACCTAGACAAACCGACATCTTCTGCGGGCGCCAGACAATTTTCTTTTTATTAATATTGCAGCGTTTCAAATATATACCATTGTTTGCTGAGTTTCGTCGTAATATAAAAGAGTGTACTAGTATAGAATCTTTTCTTTATAGCATTACATCTAATAATCGCAAGTAAGTATTTAAATATTTAGATCGCGGGTCACTCTTCGATAAGACTGGCTCAGGACCGGCACGAGTAGCGTACTCAACCACACGCGTGGTCGTGCCGGAGGTTTTCCCCTGGATTTTCCCCAGGCTACTCTCCAACCGCGCACTCCTATCGCTTTATTGGGCCCGGCCTATAAAGCCACAGTCAGGTTAAAAAAAAAGAGAGTAGCGTACTCGAAGAGAGGCCTGTGCTCTGCATCATGCTCTTGGAGAGTCCCCTGTAGTTTCTTACATCGCTTAATTTGTTTAGGAGAAAAGTATATTTGTATTGTACTTATTGCTATAACTTTTATTTATAGACTTCAGAAAATGCTAGTATTCTGATTTTTGGTATGATGACTATTGACTTTGCTGAAATATTGATAGTGAGTTAATTAATAACCATATATTATTGTTACAGTCCAAGCATATTTTAATCTTAGCGGTATTTTGGTAGAATACCATATAATAGGTATGATTTTCTAAATACGCGGTGTCATTGATCTATTTTCAACAGAGGATGTCTTTCGCCAGCACGTCTTTCATCATCATCCTAGCCTTATCCCAGTACAGCTGCACCCTGAAGGATACCCAGAATCCGCTACCTAATACAAAGATTTCTGCCTTCTTGATCTCCTAACACAAGCGGGAAACTGAACCTTATTAGGAACCTTGTCAAGTCAGTGGGCAACTTGACTGTTAGAAGTTCTCAAGCCACTAGACGACAACTTTCGACAGGTATGAAAGGGTATTCTGCTGTACCTAAAGAAAACTTACCGGTGCTCTCCGAAGCGGAGATATCGGGGCACGCCTGGTAGTTGAGAAGCAGCCGAGAGTCCTCGGTGCAACTCTCGATCGAAGACACAGGGATCTTGCAGTCACCGTGGCCTCTGGAAAATGGTAGAGAAACGCACTATTAATAATCATAAAGGTGATATATTCAAAACCAAATTTTTTGAGCAGAGGTACTTCATTAGATCTTGAAATCTTTTCGATTTTTTAAAAACTGGTTTTTCATTGATCACTTGTTGTTTTCACTATGGACAACACAAACTGGTAGGCAAAGGAGTGGATTATCTCTCGGGGATTGAACGATCCATAATTGTTAACGGATATTTGAATTACGTCGAGATTCCTATTGAGATCCCAAGAACTGCCCTCGACCAATACGTACATGACAGGATAATTGAAAATTATCATTCAGCGAAAAACGAATGATTAATAACCCACGCGTTTGTCGCCGCGATGATTTCACGGATTTTAATTACAAAAGTCATTTAGTGCTTGATTGAGAGGCATGACATTGACGCGTCAGTGATCTTCATTAACCAGCCGTTTAACATCTGCTGAGTCCATTAATCATTGATGACTATCGCGTTAATTTGACGCGGAAGACTATAAATTTTTCGGTCTTCGGACGTTTACTGGACGCGAATAGCTCATTGTGTGGAAATTAGTTCCTTGTTTGCAGCTGGCGAAAATAGATATAGATATATCACATCAGAAATAGTAACTAGTAGAATTAATCGTGCCGTTAAAACTGCTTTTAAATGGGGATCGTAACATACCGTCAATATATGAACCATTATGTTAACATGTACACTGAAAACTTAAGTAAGTATTAAATATGGTAGTAAAGATATAGTTCTATGACAGACGGGTAGATCGCGGAGCTTTATTAATAAGGATTAATCGTCGTCGGCGGCGAAATGTTGTAGGTAGTGATATGGTAAATTATTATTCGAGGAATATATGGATCGATAGATATATAGGTACATGTTATGGTGGCGTGCAAGGGGAATGGGTAAGAGTTTGAAATATTGCAAAACGAACTTGTGATAAGCGAAAGTCGTCAGCATCCGCGTTGTTTTGAATATGGAGTAGAGAACAGCGTTGCTACAGATGAGGAAGCATAGGTATGCATCGTCACGACCGTGGTATTATACATAAATTTGCACTAGGTACCAAAGGAGAGAGGTGAAATTTGAAATATCGTAAATTTACGGTTATAAGTAAAAGAAAACGGTCCTTTCGAAGGACAGTCGACCCGCATTCTCTCTGAACATGGAGTAAAAAAAAGAATATGAAAAAGAAGGGAGAAATTTGAAGTATATTAAACGTACCTGCTCTTTAGTGATAAGATCGCCAGTTCTTTGCCGATACTTATTGTGGTTTTGTACTGTACTGTGTCCTTTAATTGAGGTGTGCAATAAAGAGTATTTGTGTTGTACTCTACCTGTTATAAGTGAAAGAGAACGGTCCCTTCAAAGGACAGTCGACAGCATCAGCATTCTCCCTAAACATGGAGTAGAGGAGAGCGTCCCCAGTGATGAGCGAGCACAGGTGAGGCAGTGCGTCGCGGCGGTGGCAGAACGCTGGAAAACGGTTGTATTATTTATTCTCTATGGTTAATTTCTTCATTGCGTTTGATCTTTGTTTCAATAATAACTAAGGTAAACACAAGCAAAATTACTTGCTTAATAGGGGGCTCCAACCTTGGCTATTTTGGTCAAATCTTTAAAAAACGAAATAAACTTTTTTCATTTTTCTAATGTCATAATGCTCGGCATCCTAAGGCACTAGCGAGTAACGTGTAATCTCATAGTAATTCTACTCGCTTGAGCGAGAAAACGAGTAGAATTACTATGAGAGTACTCGCTGCTCGCCGGCGGTGGGACTAGTGCCTCATGGCCAATAGTTGACCGATCATTATACGGTCAAAATAAGATCGAAAGTGTCAGATATTGGGCTAGTCTCAATGACGTTTATTTTTTCGTACGTAACATGGAAGCCAGTTAAACACTTGATCTAGCAGAATGCTTACTTTCTTTATACTGAAGAACGTTGGTATGTTTTTCGTGCATCACGACACAGCGATAGCACCCCTTCCTGCGAATAAACAAGAATATCATTGCAGAAATGTTACTTTACGTACCTTCAATAATGTATAGTTTTCTCACTGGGTCAGAAGGTCAGAACCTCTAATAGAAGTTTTTGTGAAACAAAACACAAACGAATGCTTTAGGGTGGGTTGCGCCAAACCGTCTGTAATCGTATGCGGTGTTCGTTAAAATCTGATTGAATGGAAAGTTTGACAAGTTTCTATGGGATGACAGCTGCCGGCGCCATATTTGACGATGACTGGTCTGTGATCGTATGTTGGTGCAACCGACTCTAAAATTCGTATGAAAAAATATAGTTATCATTGAAGGCCACCAGAGGCGCTGCTCGTGTTGCCATATAAATTGCGACTAAATGCAAACGCGTTCGTTTGTGTTTTGTTTAGAAAAAACTTATACTAGAGTTACAGATGGCAGTCGCTTTAAATCCTGGGATAAGATGCCAACGCGGATCCCAGGCTCTTGATATAACCGAGAAAATACTAGAACCACGTAGTATTCATAGTAAGTTCAAGGACTGTTTTATCATTCTTTTTAGGGTTTCGTACCCAAAGGCTAAAACGGGACACTATTATTAAAAGTCCGCCTGTCTTTCTATCTGTCCGTCTGTCACCAGGCTGTATCTCATGAACCGTTATAGTTAGACAGTTGTCACAGATGACGTATTTGTGCCGCTATAACAGCAAATACAAAAAAAAAGAATAAAATATATATTAAAGGGGCTCCCATACAGCAAACGTAATTTTATTGCAGTTTTTATAGGTAATGGTACAGAACCCTTGGTGCGTGAATCCGACTCGCACTTGGCCGGTTTTTATTATAAATAATGGTATGGAACTCTTCGTGTGCGGGTCCCACTCGCACTTGGCCGGTTTATTATTTTTTTGCGCCAGCAAAGCCTCCTCATCAAAAATGGCCTTTATAAGACAAAGATTCAATATTTTAAACAAGCTCTCTGTAATATAGAACGAGTTATCTATAACCTATTTACCTAGTCAACTGAACAGTGAATACTCCCGTCACACCCACACTAGCTTCGTATTGCTGGGCTTTGACACATGGAACAGTAATCGAGACATTGATTGCTCATCCGAGGCAGCTTATCCGATGACAGGTATATGTTGATGACTGCCTTTTCCGGTGATAATCACATCATATATGTATATATATATGTACCGGTACGTAATCGATCGATTAGGGTAAATTTAACTATGTGCATACTACATTATAATTGTATTCCGGGAACACGAGATGTATTTGTCATGTAATATTAACAGCACGTGTAGAAAAATCACTGTCTTAGCGTGTTCTAGCTTTTTACCCGGTTGCATTCTAATCCCAATATTTGGTGTAGGCACCAGTTTTGCGAAAGCGATTGCCATCCGGGAAAACTATATCTTGTTAGGATTAGACCAGTTCCTCACGAATTTTCCTTCACCAAAAAGCTACTGTTAAATATATCAAACGATATTTCGCGTAGGTATAAGTTTTTGTTGAAAAACCTAAGTCTATAGAGCAGGTAAGACGAGCGCTAGTGTAGGTACAAGTAATAATTTATCAATGACTAGCGACCCGCCCCGGCTTCGCACGGGTGCAATGCTGATGCATGTATTGTATTATACATATAAAGCTTCCCCTTGAGTCACTTTATCTATTAAAAAAAACCGCATCAAAATCCGTTGCGTAGTTTTAAAGATTTAAGCATGCATAGGGATATAGGGACATGGGACAGAGAAAGCGACTTTGCTTTATACTATGTAGTGATGATAAGAAACTTATCTTCTTAGGTCGAGGCATAACTCCTTGTTGGAAGATGTCCTTCGATGATCATTGGCTGGATCACGCTGGCTTAGAATATAACCTCCGGTTAATCTACTAAAACAAGTCTCGGAAAACTTACTCATCAACTATGAGGAACTTGTCCCCCTCAGATGAGAGGCATCGCCCCTTGTTGGAGAGACGGTCCCCCTCGATGAGGATCGGCTGGATCACGCCGGACTGGAACCAGCGGCCGTGCCAACGTGATGGGAAGGCGCAGCCTGTGAACAAGAAATGTCTGTTAGTGATTGTCAATTTTTGTTTAGTCGTGCCATACTGGTCTGTTCATTCCGTAGTGCTAATGCGCAACGAGAAATCCTCCTGCAGCTCATTGTACCGGGGAAGATCCAAGAGAGGCACAACTCGTGGCTTAAGGCTTAAGACGGATTAGTTTAACCTGATCCCAGCCAGATATATAACTATTCGGTGTCCATGATGACAATCACAAAATACGGATGGACAAGGTGTTTGCAATCATAAAGCTGTGCTTTAAGTATAGTTCTCATTGAAAATGCAGAATAATTCGATTCTTTCTTCTTCATTTTTATGCGTACAAGGATTGCTGAATGTCTTAAGGGTTAATTCGTAATTTTTTGTACATAATTAAGGACTTAATTATGTCTACAATTTAATTATGAAAAACTAGTCATATAAAGTGTATGACTAGTTTTTGCTATGAAGTCCTTAAATATCTACAAAAAATTACGATTTTACCCCTAATACTCATAACCTATCGTCTACCGGTGCCGGGGATACCCGGGCTCATTATAAATAAATGATATTGTTTATTTTTTTCGCCGGGAAATCACGGCTTAAAAAAACAAGGACCTCTATATAAAGATCATAAAAAAGTGCATACCTAAATTAACACTATCATGGTACAAATTAATATTTTCTTCAAACAATCAATCAATCGTTTATTCCAAGAATATTGTACAATTAACCCATCTCTTGGTCTTATTGAGCCATAGGGGCAATATTTCTGAACGTAACTTACTCGTTCACCATACTGCGTAATATTTTTCAATGTTGACCTGAATATGACCATGACCTTATTTTAAATTAGCTTCACACCCAGCCGCACCCCACCTTTCGCACTCGAGTAATTAATATCCGGCAGTCAAAGAGTGTTCTCTCGATGGGCCCCATTTCCTAAACGCTGCGGAACCATCAATCTGAAACACGGACCATTAGCGTATTGGTTCAGGCCCCTATAACGAGATACCGGCTGGCTGGATGAAAAGAGTGGTTGCTAATTGTTTCTGTAAATAAAAACTTAATTGTTTGCCTAAATCAGGCACGTATCCAGACTTTTGGTTCGGGGGGGGACAAACATTGAAACAACCATGTGAACTGTGTAAAAATCGCTGTAATCACTGTAAACAGACGGCTAAAACGTTTTCGGGGGGGATAAATCCCAACTATCCCCCCCTCTGGATACGTGCCTGGCCTAAATACTTCATTGCCATTAGATTTATACGTACAACCGTGTCACAAAGTCAAGTTGTGTAAAACTGGATGAAGAAAGACCCATATGAACAGTAAAATTTGCCAAAATAACGAACGCAAGGAGATAATGAAACACCTTTAACCCGGCATTGATTTACGGTAAGGAAGCTTATCATTTCATGTCAGGTGAACGTCCTAGTGCTCGACACCTTAGTGCCCAATAGACGACATCATGTCTGTGATCTCTTTTCTAATCCTTAAATTGCGCCGACGGGAGTTGGATGGAGAAGGTACTCCACTGGTATCTGCACGGGGAGCTCCGCCCCCGCGGCAGGCCGCGTCGAACGTGGAAAGATGTCAGAGGAAGTTGCCGTCAGAACATGGACGATGAAGGCGGCCGACAGAGCACTGTGGCTACAGCTGGAGGAGGCCTATACCAGTAAATGGTTATCTCATTAAATACATATAGATATAAGATTCATACTAGATCTTATGTAAGTTAGCAAGTATATGTAGTTTTGACGACCGGTTTAGCCTAGTGGGTAGTGCACCTGCCTGTGAAGCTGACGGTCCTGGGATCGAATCCCGGTCAGGGCAAATATTTGTGTGATGAGCATGAATATTTGTTTCTGAGTCTTGGGTGTTTTCTATGTATTTAAGTATTTATATCTATTAAATATATCGTCGTCTAGTACCCATAACACAAGCCTTCTTGAGCTTACTGTGGGGCTAGTTCGATTTGTGTAAGATTGTCCTCTAATATTTATTTATTTATTTTTAAGTATATGAGAAATAAAGGGCTTTTCATTTATTGTATGGCTGTAGTGATCCCAGTTGGTCGAACAAATGAATGTTATTATTATTATCATGAATTCTTAAATTATCAGCAAACTAATAATGACGCCTCTAGCTCACTGTCACGTATAATCGTATCTTTTTTTTCATACATGACATAATCGTATCTATTTACATAGGAACGTAAATAAGGACTTCAAAGTATAACGCTATATGTATTCTGTATATATTTTACCTCTTTAAGTTTTATGTTCTCTACCTATTGTATTCTTTTTCAAGGAGTGTATATGTATTGTACAAACTTGAATAGAGACGCACTCAAATTAAACTGTGTAAAATGTTGCATTATTAAGCCTTCTAGTACTTGAAGTCGTTAAGTGTTAAATTGTTAACTTGTTTCTTTACCCTGCCGCTGCCGGCGCTTGTCAGCCACTCGCTGCAACTAGAAGTTTATTGTTGAGAAAATGCAGGTTGCTCGTTACGTTGCTTTGCCGTTTGACAAGCGACAAGCGTTTCAATTCGACAAGCCAAATATGACGGCGTACGTATCGCTAATGACAGAAATCTCTCGCGTGACATGACAGAAAGGAGTAAGATAATTGAGATAAAGGATTAAAAAATTATGTCTGCGTATGTAAAAATATACCCCACTCTTATGCCCTTGTTTAGTACATCAGTGCAAAATACAGTGTGAAAACGGAGACGTGATCACGAATAACTTTTCCGACTTTTAGCAAAAAAGTAACAACCGAATACATAAAAAAACCGGCCGAGTGTGAGTCGGACTCGCGCACGAAGGGTTATGTACCATTATTTATAAAAACCGCAAAAAAATCCCGTTTGTTGTATGGGAGCCCTCTTAAATACATATTTTATTCTGATTTTTGTATTCGTTTTATAGCGGCAACAAAAATACGTCATGTGTGAAAATTTCAACGGTCTAACTATCACGGTTCTGAGATACAGCCTGGTGGCAGACGGATAGACAGACAGACAGACAGACGGACGGACGGACAGCGGAGTCTTAGTAATAGGGTCCCGTTTTACCGTCCCTTTGGGTACGGAACCCTACAGCTCAAGAAAATTAGATTCAAATGTATGGAAAATTTGGCAAAATTAATGGAGAATCTAATCTAATCTAATCTGTCTACTCTCCCCCCCCCCCTCCGGGGCGAGCGTCACCCCCCCCCCCCTCCGGGGCGAGCGTCATCCCCCCCCCTCCGGGGCGAGCGTCACCCCCCCCCCCCCCCCTCCGGGGCGAGCGTCACCCCCCCCTCCCTCCGGGGCGAGCGTCACCCCCCCCCCCCTCCGGGGCGAGCGTCACCCCCCCCCCTGAAAGTGTCCCGGAGCGCGGTATTTTCCATTTTAAAAGAAAATCGTACACGATACATAAAAAGTGTACAGGAACGAAATAATCCTTGATAAATTAGCTATAAACCTCTACTACATACAAAAGCGATATCACTCATAGTTTCAGTGCAATCTGCCACCAAATACGAACGTTTTCAAAAAATTATCGATATTTTTTGGTGTAAGTTTAGTTTTCTCACTCTCACTTCACACATTACCGCCAAAATATGTACGACTAAAGTAAAGAATAGAATATGCTCTTTATAAAAAGGTATAATTCATTTCTAAGCACTTTCATTTACCGTTGCTGTGCTATTTTTTAAATTTAATTCATTCCAGTCTTTATCAAGTTCAAATGAATTAAATTTAAAAAATAGCACAGCAACGCTCGCCCCGGAGGGGGGGGGGAGAGTAGATAAAATTGAACTTTGTCCTATAACCTACATATCCTGATAGATAAAAGTTCTCCGTTAATTTTGCCTTTTCAGCTAATTTCATTGAACTAGTAATTTGACAAATGATAATTAATATTGCGGTTAGAATCTTGGGTACAGTCTTTATCAAGTTGTTTTTGTTTTTCAACTCATCATCGTTTCTAGTCATTTCTGCTCACGTCTCCGATATCACCACGTAAATGCAAAATAATAACTTGCACGATTTATGCCAATCGATATGACACCCTCGTCATGACAGGGTTATTCACTAAAAATCCCAGACCAATCACCCATCAATAATTGTGTAAGTTTAAAGACAGATATTGATAGGCACGTACAAATTACTTTCATTATAATGTTACACAAAACGACAATAATAATACTTTTACCGTTATTACCTACATTTAAGTAAGCCTAACTTCCAAAGCACATTAACCCACCAATCCATCTAATATAATGGAAAACCCATTTCAATGACGAACCTGACAACATCGCCGAGCTATATGTTAATAATTCAGGAGTTACAGTTTATACTGATGTACATACTAGATCAATAGTGATTATTTTCTGCTCTCTATTCTGCTGAGACTGCAACAAAACTTTAAAGCTACGAAAGAACGCATGCATTTTTGTTGTATACAATCTCGTTGGTTTCATGTTTCTGCAATAAGAATGCAACTTTATTATGTCATGAATAAGGTATAAAACTAATCGAAAATATCTTCCGTGTTTTACATCATTTACTAGAGTACTATCTATGCCCGGATAGCAGAAAAGCACTCTCACAATTTCACCAAGATGGCACTCCAGTAAATGATGTAAAACACGGAAAATATTTCGATTAGTTTTAATGGCCCGCAGTCTAGATTGCTCCACTGCATCTTATATCATAATAATGTATTTGAAGATCGGCTATATACAACAACATGCGGTTGGGGAAAATGTTACGTAAGGTTAATAATAGCGTATTTTTAGTATGCAAATGACATTTATATCAACCTTACGTAGGAACGTTTGAAACCCTTACGTAATCACTCTGCAGATCGCTATAGCTACTACACTAAAAGTAATAAAAATACCTTCTTAAAGTGATAAATAGTAAGAAATAAGTTATCAATAGGGCCATTAAAATAAGTAAGTTTACGAAAGCGACTTGTAATTTAACAGTTTTGATATAATCGGTGGTTATGATAAAATCTATAGTAACTGCCCTACCCTGACTAAAACATAATAATATTGCTAGCCCTTCAGAATCAGGCGCTTATATCGATTTTGTCTTTAGTATATTACATTTTCCATTCTATGCCATAGTACTAAGTAGTTATTAGAGAATGCACTCTATTTACAATTACGTGCTTAGTATGCGAATCCTACATTAACATAGTTATCATAAATATAATAACTTAAGTAGTTCGGTATCGTTTTCAAGACAATGAGTTGGGATGGTTTTGAGTAGGTAAAATAAATAAATAAATATTAGAGGACAATCTTACACAAATCGAACTAGCCCCACAGTAAGCTCAAGAAGGCTTGTGTTATGGGTACTAGACGACGATATATTTAATAAATATAAATACTTAAATACATAGAAAACATCCAAGACTCAGAAACAAATATTCATGCTCATCACACAAATATTTGCCCTGACCGGGATTCGAACCCAGGACCGTCAGCTTCACAGGCAGGTGCACTACCCACTAGGCTAAACCGGTCGTCAAAAGGTATTCATTGTCACTGGCTAAGAACACGTTTTATAATGCTACAATTAAGAATTTTACAAGTCTATCTTCGTAACCCTAAGCGAAGTACAATTCAAATCGAATTATGTTATAAACTCTAATTCCAAATACAAAATCGCAGGTAACAGTCTGGAAGTTACCTACGAGGATATACCGGCAACGCTGTAGTTCGTTCAAAACTAAGGCCAAATTCTGTCAAACACACGCAAGCAAAAAACGACTAAAAAATATACCTTATAGTAAGAGCTCTTAGTCGTTTGCGTCATTCTCTGCTTGTAATCAGACAGGCCGTAAACTTGTTTGCCACCGTTGGTGTTAATAAAAACTTAACCTCTCGCTTTTGTGCTACTAACTGTTGTATCTTGATATCTAAGAAACCTGTATTGAAGCAGGTGAAACTTTTCCCATGCCTATTACAGATTCCCATAATTTGATCAAAAGAAATAAATTATACACACTGTTTTCTCCGAATACTAAATTTATTTATATTAGTATGTTCTAAGATACTGGAATAAGATGTGGTTACCTTTAATTGGATAAGCATGAACTTAAAATATTACCTAAGTTATCCACGCATGTATGGTATATTATCTGTTGGTGATCCTTAATTAATAGAAAAGAAAGAAAGAAAGAAAATACGTTTATTTAACATCACAATTCAGCCATACACATATTAATTTAAAAATAGAAGATGTTAAAAAAGGATCCCCACTCAGCATTAAGCCACGCAGCATTATTATTTTTAATAAATAAATAAATAAAAGAAGAAGACGGGTTGAAGTTGAGGTAAAAGTGGCAAAACATTGGTACAGTCAAGTGTAAAAATATGTATCAAATGAATCCTCTCATAAATACGTACCGAAACCTTAATGCGTAGACATAAAATCCATGGAACATATTTTTGAGTAGCTTGCATACACCCATATTTTTGCACTCGACTGTACACCTGTGATTCAGCCGTCCTTTCTTTGTTACTTTATTAAATATTTGGAAGACAGGTGAGGTGGCATGACGTCACGCTTCACCCTCGGCAAACAGACAACGGCTGTACATACCAAGTTGTCCGTTGTTTTATAGACAACATTTTTAAAGAATTTCGTTTCGCAGAAAATGTTCCTCATATTATCATTTCACAGAATAATCATTACGAAGAATATTTACTTTGTAGAAATTAAAATCAATAATTATTGTTACAAATGTTTTGATAATTGATATCGTAGAATAACAAATCAAATATTATTTATTATAATATTATTTACTTAAAATAAAACTTACCACAAAGAAAAACATTTTATCGAGTGGTTATTTCAATGAATACGCAATATTTCGTAAACAAGATGGTCGGTTCTAGTGTTAGCGGTACCTACGCCATAAAATGCTGCAAATGGTGTAAAAGCTTAAAAGCATGAAAATAGGAACGATTGATCTGCAGGCCATATGAATCAATTTGAGCCGTTGGACCAAAAAAAAAGGAGGAGAGGAGTCATCTTTTTGTATGGGATTTTTTGTACTGAAACCTATCGTGTGTGGTATTAAATGACTGGGCTTTCTGAGCCGGTAAAAGTAAAAATATATCACATCATTATATGTGTATGGACTTAATTAAATAAAATGAAACCAGATAAGGCTAGAATTTCATATGTAGCTTATATTTTTTAGAAATGACCTCCCAAGAGATTTTCAATTCGCACTGTCTTAATCTAGCATTCTCTTCCGACGTCTGTATTTTCGGAGTGAACAGCCATCTTCTGTTCTGGGTGAGTGAGTTTCATCTTAGACCTTGTCTTAACTTTTGATCAGGCTAGACTAGGGCCACACGCAATCCGCAAATTAAGTACTAATTAAAAAACAGATAGCTTAGCCAAGACAAGAATGCTGTTAAAGTTAGGTAACCTATAAATTTCATTAATTAGTTTTAGTTTACATTTCTTATGTTCAAGTTTTTGTGAAATCTGAGGTAACATTACGATGATCTATCCGCCAAGCTGCGCATAACATGTGCACATAAGGTTATTGACTCAAATTATATTTTTACTTAAAAAAAAAACAAAAAATATGCCGTATCATGGAAATCCTATACTAATATTTCAAAAAACGAAAAACGACGAAGTTACTATATCTGTTTTAATGCTGCTAGTTAGAGAGAGAGAAAGCGCTGCAGATGTGACGTCACAATCCTCTAGCGCAAAATTAACAGGACATGTCCCCTACTAAAACTTTGAACACATAACTTTGTGATTATTTAATCTCTTTTTTGACCATTTCATTGTAATTTTCATCTCCTTGGAGAGATTTAGAAATTATTGATTATTCATATTACTTAACACTCGAGAGCTGAAATGAAATGAAACAAAAACTCAATAACACAAGGTTATTTAAAACCTGAATATCAATCTAAGAAGCTTCCTAAGATCATTCCGGAGTCGTCACACTCATTTTTATTCAATAATCGAAGGCCTATTGTATTCTAATTGCAGCTCCAGTTATGGTAATAGCCTGACAATAGAGTATGGATTGACTCAGTGGAATATTAAGCTAGTGTAATGCCCTTTTTATCTCTCGAGGAGGAAATGATCTGGACCCATTAGGAACAACTTTACAAGTGTAAACCAGCAATACGGGTTGGCCGAAGCGCCTCAATGTTGTCAGTTTAAAGTTATAAGTTATTTAGGAGTTTTCCTAATCCTAATATCCCAATAATATTATAAACGTGATAGCTTGTGGGGATGGATGTACGTTTCCTCTTAATCTCAAAAACGGCTGGACGGATTTCGCTGTTTGGATTGAAAGTAGCTTATACCCTGGATTAACACATAGGCTACCTTTTATACGCGGGTAATAACACGGGGCGCCGCTTGTGACTTTATAAAATTGGGCAACCAGACTAAGGCCGGGTTTTATAAAGATCCGTTAGACCAAATGTCAGATCAAATTTCAGTAACTCAATACATTTTTTGACATAACAAACCGACATAAGGTCTATTATTTATTATTATTATTGTTTGTTGTTGGCCTTCGTTGCCGCCTCGACCAGTATTGATCTATTGTGGCAGCCCTTAAAGTTCTACCCGTTGTTTCCAAGAATTTCCAGATTCTTTGGGTCGCAATCTGTTGTATCTCCTCTGGGGGGATGATGTGCCTCCCTAGGTAGATACTTCTTTTGCGCATAAGTGGTCCACAGGAGCAGAGGATATGGATGGCAGTTTCCTCCGACTCTTGGCAGAATCTGCATGCTGCGCTTTGTTTTATGCCCATTTGTGTTAGATGTTTGTTAAGTTTGCAGTGACCAGTGAGTATTCTTGTCACTGCGCTGGTTTTGTGTCTTTTATCATAACACATAAGGTCTAACGGATCTTTATAAAACCGAGCCTAAACGTATTAGTTTGATATTAAAACATGAATGGTCTGACTCGTCACGCAAGCATAAAATCAATAGGGTTGTTGACTCAAAACTTGACTAGGTACTCCAAAAGAAACAAGGCAAAAAATATGCCAAATGGTGAAAATCCTATTGAAATATCTCAAAAAATAACGAAACTGTTGCTGGTTAGAGAGAGAAAGCGCGACAGAATCAGTGGCGTCACTGACCACGAGTCAGTAAATAACGATCGTTCCAATACAAAGGTGCATTTTGCGGAAAAGGGACAGAATATGTCCCCTCCTAAAACTTAATTATGTAATCATTTATTCTTTTGTGTTAGTTATTTCGCTAATGTAATTATTTATTCTCTTGTGTTAGTTTATTTTTCGAGAAAATTCTTATTGTTTTTCTTATTTAGTGTCAAAATCCCTATTCAGTCAGATAGACCAACCAAGCCACCGTGGTCCTTTTTTTTGAACCTGACTGTGGCTTTATATGCCGGGCCCAATAAAGAGAAAAAAACCAGGAGAAAACGTCCGACACGACCACGCGTTTGGAACACTGGAATACTCTAGCTCCAGCAAGAAACTCAGGTAGGCCCGACCTGGCTCGGACTGACTTTACCTGGTATGCGGCGGTACCGGGATGGTTAGGGACTATATGTGTCTGTGTTGTCGCGGTCGCGCGGTAGACGTCCCCGCCGGCGAGAATGCCTAAGTGTACGCGTCGTGTCTGAGTTGGACGTAGCAGCGCAGCGTTTCATCTTTCGACAGAGGGAGGAGGGATGGGAACGTAGTCGACAGCCTTCCTAACTAACGGATTCTTATGATGGGGAGCGTTGTCAAAATAACGTCTGGCAGCCATCATGGTCCGTTATAAATATTCTTTTATCATAACTGGTTGCCGTGAAAGACTAAAAAATCCTCGTAGATAACTGGTTGTGAAACACAGTTGCGATGGCGGCCGGAAGGTAATTAATAGGCCTACACATTTTCGCGGAATAACAAAGGCATATTGTTCTAGAAATGTAAGTACTCATTTTTGTGAACTCTATTATATATGTCAGGTCCTATAAAACTTTGTCTAAAATTCTGAAACCTAAAGTGAGAAACTTCTCCAAAGTAAAGTGCTCGCGAGAATAAGTCACGACAAGAGTGAATTGATTGGGACCACTTCGCCAACCCTTCGTTTCGCCGAGTCAGGTGGTCAGCCCTACAATCATTAATTTCAATTCCTTGCTGAAGGGATACTATCAGGTAAAGATGTCCGACACACACATTCATATTGAACATAGGGATATCAATTTATCGATTAGTATTTTATCTTGTTGCAGGCTAGTGGTCTCTAACGACGTATATGTGTTTTTTTTGACATAAGGTAAACGCGCGTCCTAGTCCTTGACGTTCCTCCAACACTTGGCGCTTTCAACACAATATAGGATTCATGAAAATATAGGTGACCGACAGGTTGAAATATAATAAACGGGTCACTCATGTCTTTAAGGTCGAATATCGATCGACATGTTTCGGGTCAATACGTGGTCCTTAGTCGTGAGAACCAGAGGGGCTACTCCGAACTTCGAAATCCGAACTTCGTATCGTGCCATCCCTCTCACTCATATAGTGAATTACTATGGGAACAAGTATGGGAACGATGACAATTTTGCTTATAATAAGTAATTATTCAATTAAGATTTCATAGTGTATATGTAAAAAAAGTGTTATTTAAGATACAGCTACGCTGATTGATAAAGTAAAGGTTGACTTTATGCCATTTGAAATGTATATTGAGTCACAGATTGCCTTAACTATTGAGATGATTAATTTTACACGTTATTGATAATGTTCCTGTTTATGAACGTACGAACAATAATGTTTCGCTCTCCGCTCTGATTTATGAGAATTAAGCCTGGACTATGTTCGATAAATTGTTCGGGCAGAATTTATTTAAAAACTACGAATGTTCCGTAGAAATGTAGAAACAATTATATATTTTTGGCAGGTCTTGAACCGGCATTTGTTGCTAGGGTGTCAACTATGAGGAATTAGTGTTAATCAAGGACATGTTTAACTTACGTCAGGTCTTAACATTTCATTGATTTGTATAAATATGCCGAATTTCAACTCAATTCAACCCCAGGAAAGTTGACGAAGAAGGAAACTGACCATTGAAGCTAACTCGTATTAGTACAGCATAATTTTGAACTAAGAAAGGAAGAAAAAAAACTATTTGGTGTAAATTGGCGACATACAGGAGATATACAACGCAAGTATTTAATTTAATACCAAAAAAGGTGCCGCTCAGAATAGTGTCATGAAATTCATGATGGACGTTGATATTCAGGATCATATGTTTTCACGGAAAGGCTTTAGAGAGATTAGCGCTTAGGCCTTTATTAATTATGTGCTAATATAAAAGTTACGAACACGCATAATGGGACTTCAGGGTGCGCCAAAGTTCACATAAAATTGCTACTTCGATTATTGGAAGTCCGAAAATGTTTGTTATATAATTTTATATCATAATGATCATTACTTATAACTTGTCTTTGCGCATAACTATCGTAACACTGAATCATTCATGTTAATAATGTCAATCATAATAAATGTCTGTAATACTAATGTTAATTTTCATTTATTTTTAAAATATAACGATTTTAAATAATAAAATTTTAAATCATATTTATTTTTTAGGAACGACAAATTAGTAATAAAAATTTATATAATATTTATTTTAAACTTTACCTGGTTTTATTTATAAACTGTCAGGTATCTTCCACACCACATTCAACTTGCTATCAAAATAGAAATACAGTCCCAGAGTCGGGATAGGTACGACGACGAGCGAAGCGAGGAGGAGTGTTAGGTGTCTTTTTTTCCTCAGAGCGAAAAAAGGAGCCCCGCGAAGCGGGGCTCCGTCGACTCCTTGGCGGGCCGAAATCGCTTAATAAGTGCGTACCTACAATGTACTACGAAAAATCGCTGTGTACGTTCCAATACACCCATACTTTATATGTTATGCTTTCAAATACTTATACAATATAAGTTTATAATTATTAAGTTTATTTTAAAAATCATTATGAGTTGTGATGAATAGTTGGAAATGACATTATGTTGTTAAAAAATCTGCCTAAATATAATTATGAGTAATGATGTTGGTAATACAAATGTATATACAACAAATTTGTAGGCAAAACAATTATGACAAATGATTACTATGATCAAAAAGCGTTATTATGAAAAATAATATGACAAGTAATGTTATGTGAGCCAATATGGACCCGGGACTTCACCTACATAAAAGTTAGTTAATCCAACTGCCCTACACTTCATTATAAATGTGAAAGTTTGGATGTTTGTTACTCAATCACGCATATAAACGGCTGAACGGATGTAGACATTTTTTTACAATCTAGATTAATATATAGAATACATCATCATCATAATATTTACGAGCGTGGCTCTTGACGGTGCGGTGGAGTCCTTGCCAGCTTATTCTGCATTGTTCTGCATTGCGGTTATAGGTTATAGGTAATCGCGGGCTTGGTTTCCGCAACTCGACGTCAAATCATGCGCCTATTTTGCGTGATGGGTTAGTGGCATACTCGTGCCAACCCAGTGCCACGAGAAAGCCTAGCAGATCCTTGATGTTGCCGACGACTTCTAGTAGAGACCTCGGTGATACGAGGTATTTTGCCCGGTAAGCTGCCACCCCAGGGCATGTCAGGATGACGTGGGCGGCTGTCTTTTCGTCCTCCATGCAGGCTCTGCAGAGAGGGCTGTATGTAACACCTAGGGTGAAAAGGTGCTTGTTTAAGGCATGACCAGTGATGGCCCCCGTTGCATTGCGCTTTATTTTTCACTTTTCTGTGTGATGAAGCATTTTTTTTATTTGCTCCATATACGTTATTCTAGTAGTTCCTCTATCTTTCCCTCTATTACTGCTCTAATCCAGTCATCATACCCTGTGACATGTCCTAACATTGCAACATAGAATACATAATGCCTCAAATTTCGTCGCCCAAGGGAATGAAATTGGCAATGGAAGTTGATCTGGGAGATCACACGAACGAAGTCGCGGGCAAGGAAACGAACCCACAGGTAGATAAAGAGAACATTTCCAATCCACCGTCAGGTTTGTACATTCACAACGTTCTCTAAGCCGCGAAGCAGCCGAACCGAAAATATTAATATTCGATGCCTTCAATAGGGTTGAAATCGCAATACTCTCTTTAAGAACTATATATTTTTTAATATTCTAAGCTACATTTATTATACAAATCATAAGAAATTAAAATCATATAATATGGCACAAATACAAAATTTAAATAAAACTATAACTACAGTAAAAAACATATAAAACGAATTACAAAAAAAAACACTCCATCTAAAAGTTCTGCCTGCGGCATGGACGCTAGAATGCTGGCAGCGTTAACCCTCTTAACCGCAAGAGCAAGAAGTAAATTAAAAAATATGTGTGGTAAATTATTTATTAGATAACTGATAACTTTATTATATCACGCCTGGCCATAAAGAGGTAATTACTAAATTGTATTAAAATCCCACTTCCTAGCCACATGGGGCGACATAAAATTTTGTACTTAACACGGGTGGTAATAAAGAAAGCCTTAGATCGCCTTTGGCGTAAAATACCGGCGATCTTATTTGTTTTACCGCTCTAGTGATAAATACTCGTATGTGTTTAAAAAGGTTAAAATGTAGTCTCTTATAGCTAATCTTTGCAATTGGTGGTCCCATACGAGTATAATATAAGGAAACAAATGCCAACGGAACGCAGCCTACGGCAAGGATCGTCGACCGGAGGTCATATCGAGATGGAAAATCTTATATCACCATCCTTATCGCTCGAACTAATCGAATCGAATTAAGCCAAAAGTTGAATTATAATTCACATGCTGTAAAATTACAAAACATACCTCGCGAGCGACAACCCTACCAATGTCCAATAGCTCTTGGCTGCGATGTATTTACGCGGCTATTACAGGGTTAAGTATGGGTTAGGTGAAATTTATACGGCAGCAGCATCGTAGGTGGCATAGCGTTTTGATTGTCGTTATAAAAATAACCGGTTGAATGCGCAATGTACATTTTATGCAAGGGTTCCGATTAAGTTATTTCAAAGAATTTAAACGACTTCTCCGATATTGTAAAATACATGAAAAGAACTAAGAGAACATAATTATGACAAATAATTTTATTAAAGTTTTACATAGTAACATAGCCATTTTTTGATTTTATCGTGTGTAGTCGAATATAAGTGGAAAAACAAGTTTATAGCTTGAAAATGGTCGATTTGGAGTGATGTTTGTAATGATATTTCTTAATGAAAAATCCAAAAAATACATTACGTAACGTTACGTAACATTGAGAAAATTTGTGTCAGATAAGTCAATTCAAACAATAAATGTTGTAAACGATTGAGCGTTTTTTAACTGATAATGACCCTTAAATATTTATAATAATCAACAACAAATGATATTTTTTTATGCGTCTAATTTTCTGTGTGGCGTAACGTAAACTTCTCAACGTTTGAAGCTAAATTCCTAATAGACTAAAAAAAATGTTTACACTTTTGTACGGACTGTTCTTGAGTATAGTTAACACATTTTTACTGACTTTTCATCTTGACTGTAGCGGACCGTATTATGTAAGAAGAGATAATAGTCGGACATCTGGACAGACATAAGAAAGCATTTTTGCCCAAGCTGAAACGGACCTTTCACGAGATTTCACTTTATAATGCAAGGAATTTATTTATTATTAGTATAAGGAACCCCACAAACAATATATTTTATACGAGACCCACAATAAACTGAACGTTGGGTTATCAATTACCACAAATTATAGTATTCATGGTTAAAACAACACAGCGAGTTTTATTATAAGATTATACTGCGAGAGCAATTTCAAGTCTAGCCTGAAGATATATGGGTTTAATAGACCCTAATATTGATTTTTACTGGCTTAAGGCTTAAGTAATGAAATATTTCAATTATACTATAAGTTATTAATGAATACACGTATACCCTACTAATATTATAAATGCAAAACTTTAGATCTTTGGATGTTTAGATTTTTGTTACTCAATTACGTAAAAACGGCTGAACGGATTATGATGAAACTTGGTGTGCAACGAGATTACAGCCTGGATTACCTTATAGGATACTTTTTATCCGGAAAATCATCCCTCAAAGGTATAAAATAGGGAGTGAAAGTTTACGCGGACGAAGTCGAAAAGATAGTATATCATATATGTAGTACCTGCCTAGCCAGCATTATATGCCGTCATCTTTTATGAGACGCGATGTACATTTCAGCCAAAATAACATAACGGCATTTAAAATTACAAGTATTAGGTATGACCTATCGTATTAGTCGTGCACGTAAACTATGATTATAGGACAAAATTGGCCTGTAGATTGTTCTAGCTTTTAAAAATCTCTGTAATACTTATCTGTATTCAGGCTCTGCTTGGTTCAACAGGTAACAGGTGTAAGTAACGTACAGGACCTATATAATGCAGGCGTCCGCACAAACATTCTAGTCAGACAGAAAAATGGTTGCATTTCTGAACGCCTAAGGATCTTAGTAAGATTGTTTCTAAAAATAGAAATGCTGTTATAAATATTCTAAAATTTTAAAACCGCACAATGCTCAGTCGTATTGTAAGTGTTATTTTCGTATTTCGTATTTTTGAGGGGATCATAGTAGTTGTAGATGACCGGTTCAGCCTAGTAATTAGTGATATTGCCTAGTGCCTACGAAGATGACAGTCCTGTGGGTTCGAATCCCGGTAAGCGCAAATGTTTGTGTGAATGAGCCTGAATCTTTGTTTCCGTACCCATCCCATTTAAGTCTAGTAGGTACTCACAATATTTACACGCCTCATTGTGCTTATCATGGGGCTAGTTCGATTTGTGTCAGACATATTGACCCCTAATATTTATTATTTTTTATCACATAACACAATATCGTGCTCTTCTCTTCCCACGAACTGCAATGTATGCTCGACGAACTCAACGCCGCAAGCCTTGAGGTTGGACTAAAATTGGATATGTCGAAAACGTAGCTCATGACTAACAGCAGTCGCCAAAGAACCGTTCAGGAACAGACAGGACCAAAAGAAATCGAAAGACGGATCGGAAACGCCTGGAAGACCTACTGGTCCATGAAAGATCAGATGAAGGGACTAGGCTTCCAATATGTCTAAAACGGAAGCTCATCGACATGTGTATCCTGCCCATCTTGACCTATGGAGCTCAGTCATGGTCGCTGACCGAAAACCAGAAGTCTAAACTCAAGGTTTGCCAGCGTGCTATGGAACGCAGCATCTTAGGTATCAAGAGGACCGATAGAGTCCGGGATACCACGCTGCGATCCTTAACAAAAATAGCAGATGTGGGCAAGAAAACCACCTTGCTTAAGTGGATCTGGACCGGCCATGTTTGCCTTATGCATCGACATAGGTAGGCTCCTTTGGCTACTTGGTGTTTGCTACAGGACGGACACAGGCGATGAGGCAAGCCTAGGCGAAGATGGCGGGATGACCTGGATGCGTTCGTTGGCCAGAGATTGCGGGAGACAGAGATGTGTGGAAATCCAGGGAAGAGGATTTACCCAGCAGTGGGACACTTGATCAGGCTAATAAAATAAAATATAGAATCTCTATTACATATTAAATACACTAACTAGTACGAACAGTAATAGTACGAAATATAAAACGAGGAAATAATTCCAATACTGTCGTGAAGTAAAATATATCCAATGTTGTACGCAATCCATGGAGAAAATAACAGCTGTGAAACTTTCTGATATTCATGTCTACGGAGCACAAAGCAACAGATTGTTAACTATTAAAATAGTGTGATGAAAAAATGAAGTTTCTTTTTATTTCTTGATGTTTATGAAGTCGGAACACTAATGTCAATGTCCTCATTCATAAACGTTCAGGTAGGTAATAAGTGACATTTATGTTAGGAGCCTTAGGAGGTAAGAAAGAGACAAACACACAAATTTTTAGTTAACTGTGGTTTTATGACCAACGGTTAGTTATCTATTTTATGTGCGATATTTGGCGTCCAGTTAGAATAGCACAACCCCGTAACCGTGAGTGTCGTAAAAGTCGACTATGGGAATAGGTTTGTTAGTGTGGTGTGGGCGAAGGTCTAACAACTTATCCCTGCAATGTCACATTGACTCCATCTTTTCAACGATTGCTGGGGAAGTGGCATTTGGGAATACACGCGTAATTCTATATTTTATGTAGGTATGTACTATGTAGAGAAGCTCAAATGACATATTCGGCGACTATGCGTTACCTGAATCGAAAACAAAATGTTAAAAATATTTTGTCCTATCTGTAACTAGACATCTCTGTCTAAGTAAAACCAGAGGGCCTACTCCGAACTTCGTATCGTGCCGTCCCTTACACTCATATGGTGTATAACACGAGAGTGAAAGGGATGGCACGATACGTGAATTTGAATTGTACTAAAATGGGAAAAGAAGCTAATAATTGAAAAATTTAGACTCCGAACAGGATTCGAAGCCTGAGTCTTCTAGGTAGATGCCTGAACGCCTCCTTAAAGCGTTGTAAGGGAACGGTTGAGGAAGGGGGCCAACCGTGGTTCTACGGTAGCTCAGAGGCTAGAGTGATTGCCCGCGAATGCCAGGAAGTCGCAAAACACAATAAAATAAATATTTAAGGGGGCTTCCATATAACATACATGATTTTATTGCCGTTTTTATAGTATGGAACCCTTCGTGCTCGAGTCTGACTCGCACTTGGCCGGTTTTTTTTAAATATCTATACAAGCGGTCGTACTGTTTCTGTATCCACTAGTTTGCGGACAGGTGCTACTCGGACAGTCAACACGGAAAACATTTTAACCCTCCCAGAAACCCGCTACCGCACTCACAACACTACTACCTGGCCACATGTCCATCCGAAATTCCACCCTGTTGCAAAGTATATAGAATACAATTTAGATTGTAAGTCTACTGGACATGGGACAACTTGATAAATTGTTAATTTGATTCTTGTTAGAAGCGAGAGAGCCGAGCATCGGTTGATGGATATGTTCATTCGCCAGGTAAGGATCTAATTTGGACTATATGTACTAGAATTACGGTTCTTAATTGGCTGAAGGTACTAATTTTGTAGTTTGTGGTTTTGCGATTTACGTATTGATCAAATATGGAAATTTACCGCTACCGATTTTACACGACTGCTCAAAAAAGGACTGCAATATTTTCAGGGTTTATGTATGTATGTATGTATGTATGTATATATGTGAGATTCTTTGTTCTCCCAGAACTTCCAACGCCTTAAGGCCAGCTTCTTGTAAAATATGCGATTTAAAAAATGGTTTTATTCTGAAATATTGCATATTAAAAAAAAAAATAGGGTTATATTTGAGACATTTAACTAATGCAATCGGATGACCATTACGTAATTGGATAAACTTTGTTCTATAGGAAAAAAATGCCATCATTTTTGTGAAAAGGATCCCGGTTTCTGTCTATGATAAGTATTTTGTGAAAATTATCCCGGTTTTTGCCTAAGACAGATACTTTTTATAAAAGATCCCGGTTGTTGCCTATGACAGTTACTTTTTTGCAAAGGATCCAGGTTGTTTTTCTATGACAATCAGTTTTTTGCGGGATCCCGGTTGCTGTCTGTAACTAGTTTTACGAAGTGACTGCCATCCAACTTTCCAACCTAGAGGAAAAAGTAATCCTTTGCAGCTATTGGATGTCTCCTCAAAAAGAAAGCGAAAAACTTTAAACACGTATTTGCGGCTCTCTGAGGATTTAAGTTAACTACGTTATAATTTACGTATTCATGTACGCATTTTTGTGAGCCTGTGAACAATATAAACCTATAACTTCCGTTTAACAGGAAACATACTTTCACAAAAAACAGAACAACAAAAAGCTAAAACAGTACCCAAATGGAAGTGACAGCAACAATGATAATTTACTGGAATCCCACTAATTCCTCGGCTAAATAAAACCAATATGAAGCCGCTGCGTATTTGTTCAAGCTCCTTTATATTTATTCTTTAGGGTTCCTTAGTAAATGTATCCTCATATTAAATTATATTTACCTTAAGCTGGGTACTCACTAGCGAGCTGTAGCTGTGTAACCGAACAGTTACAGCGTGGTTACAGTATTAACCAGTGTATTGTGATTCGCAAACCGCTTGCGCACGGCTCGCAATGAACTTATGAATGGCACGTACACACTTGTACCAGTTACAGTATGAATACATGGCATAAAATTTGTCGGAAATAACTTTTGCCCGCTGATCACATACTGATTTACCCATGACTTTAAAATCCTAGGCGCGAAAAGGCGGGGAAGGTCAAAGTGGATGTATTCGGTATTAAAAGATTTTTCACGCCACTGCTCGGAAATATGGCCAAAGATGGATTGAAATGAGAGTAGAAAGTAGTTCTTAGTAGTACAATTCAAAAACAGTCAAACAATGTAGATTTGCAAAGTAAAGTGTAGTGTTTAGCGGCCTTTTTAGGGTTCCGTAGCCAAAATGGCAAAAACGGAACCCTTATAGTTTCGTCATGTCCGTCTGTCCGTCTGTCCGTCTGTCCGTCTGTCACAGCCGATTTACTCGGAAACTATAAGTACTACAGTGATGAAATTTGATGGGAATATGTGTTGTATGAACCGCTACAAAATTATGACACTAAATAGTAAAAAAAAGAATTGGGGGTGGGGCCCCCCATACATGTAACTGAGGGATGAAAATTTTTTTTTCGATGTACATACCCGTGTGGGGTATCAATGGAAAGGTCTTTTAAAATGATATAAAGTTTTTTAAAAAACATTTTTCTTAAAGTGAACGGTTTTTGAGATATCAGCTCTCAAAGTCGTAAAAAGTATGTCCCCCCCCCTCTATTTTTATAACTACGGGGTATAAAATTCTAAAAAAAATAGAGGTGATGCATGCTAATTAACTCTTTCAACGATTTTTGGTTTGATCAAAGTATCTCTTATAGTTTTTGAGATAGGTTGATTTAACTGTAATTTTGGTTAAGTTATTTTTGCTGTTTTATAGATACTAGTACGGAACCCTTCGTGCGCGAGTCCAACTCGCCCTTGGCCGGTTTTTTTACTTTCTACTCTGCTATTGGTCGATTATTTTTGACATTAGTAACTCGTTCAGAAAATAACAAAATTATTAGAGCAACATTACATTTGTGCGTTTAATTAAAAAATTAAAACGTCAAATTCGCTCAATGAATGTGTACTTTTGCGATTCTAAGCGTTTTTTATTTAAGTATGTGAAAAACACCTTTGCATGCTTAAAAAAAGTATAAATAAAAAATTTGAAAAGGCGGGAAGGAAAATTTCTTCTGTCTGTTCTTTAGATCGGAAACAAACATTCAGATAATTGTGTATAATTCTGTACGATTTGAAATAAAAATAAATAACAATGAGTGACACGAGTACGGACATGGATCTTACACCGCCGGAAATTCAAAACACTGCAAAGTCAGTGATTCAAAATTTATTGCCCATTAAATCCCGAGATAAATATAAGAAAGTGTATGAAAATTTCAAGACATGGCAAATAAACAAAAAAAACAAACTCTTTTTCTGAAAGTGTAATGCTGACGTATTTTGATGAACTCTCGAAAAAATATAAATCCTCCACTTTATGGGGCATTTATTCAATGCTAAAGGCAACGCTTAATACGGAGCACAACATCAGTATCAAAAACTATAATAAGTTACTAACTCTATTGAAAAGGCTATCAGAAGGCTTTCAATCAAAAAAATCAAAAGTCTTGACAGCGGAAAATGTTGAAAGTTTCTTAAGAGATGCACCTGATGAAGTGTTTCTAGCAACAATATTACTTTTAATTAAACTGTGTATTATACTGTGTACTCAACCTGTTTTATTTCCTTACATTAGGCGTGAAAAGCACATAGTAAATGCCTCGGTAGAAAGCGCAATAGATGGACTCGCATCTTCGCGGGCCTCACCTGCGGCTCGGCCCGCGAACTAACTCGTCCATCTATTGCTTACTTTCTATACCTGGGCAACAATGTACTATACAGTGCTGCAGCAACATTTCTGACGCAGACACGTCAAGCAAAGCGGAGAGAAAATTAGTAATTTCTGTACTTCCTATCTAGATCCACAATCAGATTGGGCATAATAATTACGTTTCGTTTCAAATTAATACCCATTTAAGTAGATTGTACAGAACCATTTCTCGTGAGTCAGACTCGGTCTGGGAGGATATCATACTAAATATAGACATCAAACTCCTTAAATCGCTCGGCAACATATGTAGGCAACGTCCCATTACTTAAATCGTTTACACAAAAACTATGGCCCTTAATGCCAAGGACATAAGAGTTTATATTCGGATGTAAAATAGAGATATTTGTCATCTCTGTTAGGGAGCTGTTTTAATATTAATCACATGCTTAATCTGTGTAGTTGGTTTTACAAAAAGTATTTGTTTTTTAACTTAATTCCAATAGGATGTGAATGACTACTTTTATGCTGTTTTGGTGGTCGTTCGTTATGGTTTGGTAAAACCAATTTTTTACGATGTGTGAATTATGTTTTAATTTATGTTTTATGTTTCCAATTTATTATTTTTGTGTACAAATTGAAATTGAAATGTGACTATGGACCCATGTTGTCTGGAAATAAATGATTATTATTATTATTATTAAAACATGAAATAGGCTTAAGAGTGTTAACATATTATCTTATCTATGATGTGGATTGTGGAATAATACAATAACATGCCGCACTATACACCCCGCGCGACTGATCAGGCTGCTATGGCCAGCGGCCGGTAGAGGTAAGAAACTTAGACGCCTTGTTGGTGACACGGCGTCTAGCGCAGCATGCAGCCCGTTCGATTTTTTTACATTTTATTAGATAATGCTTTTAATTTACAATATTGCCAAGTACCAAACTCTAGCTATCAGTGTTATGACGAAATCAGCTTAAAAGCATAAATTGTGACTAATTTTATTTATTGCCATCGCCCCAAACCCATCTATTACCGCGAACGGCACCAATAAAACCACTGAATCAAAGAGAAAAACTGCGCTCCGTTCGTATAAATATTTTATTTCGGATAGTGAGAAGTGGGGTGGCCACGGCGGAGATGAATGCGGGACAAGGTTTTACTTTTTAACTCTCCATGCAAAGGAGGGGTGTAAAGTTTTAATCTGATATTCGCTGTTCGGTATCAAAAATATACGTTCAGTTGCAGAAACATTAAGAAGACTGATCGAGGCGAAAATGCTTAGTGGATATGGTAGACTGTGCAGTGTATTCTGCCCCGAGTAATGCTCCATTGGATTACTCATTCCCATTTCCTGAAACAGTATATCTTTCATGATTGTAATAAATCAAACGTAATTTAACCTAAAGGGCTCTATTTTTTTAAAAGTCCTGTAAGGTATTATCGCTAGGGAAATGAAAACGTAGACGAAGTGAAAAATATGCGAACAATTCACGCATATGAGGTGACACCGATCCCTTAGTTGGCACCTGCAATCTTAATCCATACTAATAGAGGTGATAAAGAGTGTTAAGTTTCTGAAAAATGGTTTCAAACATTGGCACGTTCACATATATTACTCTAATTATAGAGACATGGTCCAGAGAGTTAAGGTTTTCCACGAGAGTTACGTACCTATGTACCATAAATGAAATAATTGACGTTCCATTAATCCACTCACTACAACATACCCGTCTGATGAGTCACAAGTTTCAAACTGGTATCCGCTTTATTTACTTCTAATTACTAAATGCAACCCAACTGAGGATGTGACAGAATGCCGAACTTAACTCAGTTTTAATCAGCCAATTGTGTGTTAAACTGTCCCCCTAAACCCGCAACTTATGGCAACCCCACATCTGGAAGTTGGGAACTTTTACTAATATGTACTAGTCAAATGGACTCTCGAGAGTTAGTTTAAGCAATAAAGAACCTTACACCGATGTATTAAAGTAAGGAATGTGATGAGGCGGTTCCGGATAGCCGTCTGGCATTCATGCATATGGAAATCGGGACTTAGGTCATAGAATAAATACCTACCCACCCTTGATAGTTTTATTTGGTCCGCAAATTTGGGTATGGAGGATAAAGTGTACGGCACAGTGTAAATACCTACATATTTAATATATTATTAAAGTTTGCGAACCAAACTCTAAATCTTTGTGGTCATTTAAATAGCATCTGAATTTCACGGACAAATTCCATTTCAAGTTTTAAAAAAAATGGAAGCATTACTGTATGTACATTGCAGGTGAATGGAGGTGTAGTTATTACTAGTTAACTTTAAAATGTAAACACGACCCAAACTTTAAAATTATTATGTAATTAAAATCAAAAGCTTGTTTTTCTTTCTTTATTAATAGGTACATCATAAAATGTATATATGAAGATTAATTTATTACATTTAAAACTGCCTTGACTCATCAAGTTACCCAAATTAACAAACAAAACCCGCGATACCGCAACAAAACCGAATACACAAGTCATCCGAACCATTTATTAGGAATATTTAATGATTTACGTATACCGGCATTGTTTCGTTTTCTGATAAATAGGCTCGTCTGAGTCGGCCGATAATTAGTGACGCGCGTGCGAATTTAATACATACCTAACTCATGTGTGCTCGCCTTTACACGTGCCGTTCTAAAAACAATTTAAACAAAAAACTGAATTAGTACCAAAGAATTTCTCGGAGCTTTGAGACGGGCGGAATGTTATTGTCATCTGTCTAAACTCAATTTATCGAGTTAACACCTAAACTGGATTCAAAGTATGTACCTAGTGAAAATAACAATGATGAATCTATGTAGTTCAGGCAACGAATGCTCAAAAAAGGTACAGAGGGAAATTGCATGGAACACAATTTTTGACTTTGAAACAAAGGAATGAAAGGCCATTTATAATTTCTTATTTCCCCCTTTAAAATCTCATTGAATATTCATCCTAGTGAAAAAGTGTCTAGAACCTTTTTTATAGACAATTTTATTCAAATTACTTCTCAATCAGAACATTTTTTGTTATGGGCCACCGTTTACGAGTTTTTTTTACGAAATACCGAAAAACGGTACCTTCAATCATTTCGCTCAACAGTGTTAGTGCGTCTCAAAAGTATATAACACAATATACATAAGTATTATTTCTTATTTTACGTACATAAATATTATAAAAAAAGAAAAGTTAAACTCAAGTTATTGCCAAATAATAAAATACTATTAGGTACACTCTTCGCACACTTCAAAACGAGCACAATAGTAATAAATCATAAGGCTCAAAGTAGAGGTAGACGCCAGACGGCAGACATAAATTAACTTCTCTTCATAGACTATAAAATACAAGTCTGTAAAGATCCTAGTCGCCTGATATAAATAAATAAATGAGCGTTCGTTTTTGAGGTTTCTGTCGTTCGACTTTTCAACTCGGAGAAGAATTTAAGTTGAAAACTCACCAAACAAAAATGCACCGTCCACAATTTGTCTGCTTGGCCCTAATGTTGGTTGGTAGGGAATGCTTATGGCATTAAATCCGCCTTTTATGCGATAAGTTTTACTTTTGCGCAATAAATGTTAAATAAATAAATCTAGAAAATAATCGAAGCATAACGAAACAGGCCGTAAGCTTGTTTGCCAACGCCGTTGTAAAACATAACTAAAGATAAACTATACTGGGTTCTAAAACCAAATAAAATCGTATTAAATATTTTCTCTGTTTGCTTTAAGCGTTGAAGACATTTTCGATATCCTGAGGGACTACTCCGAACATCGAAATCTGAACTTCGTATCGTGCTGTCCCTCTCATGCATATAGTGTACACGAGAGTGAAAGGGACGGCGGACATCGGAGTACAGGCTCTGTTCGGAAACATTATATGTCTGGTGAGCATTTACTGAATAACGAGACTGACTCTAGCATCGTGTAAAATACTACAATTACAAAACATGGACTGAGAAGAAGGAGCGACTTACTTAGCTGAGTGAAAGTAATAGCAGAATTCGTCTCGTGTCTTGCTTGATGCTTCGATGCTGAAAATAACTAATGGTCTCGGTCTTCGCGTACCGATGCTGTACCGCCATCGCCTGGTCTAACGCGTTGGCATCATATTTGCTTACTGCCTTCGTAAATATATATTCGTGACAGTATCCATAAATGTACGCTTTCGATTCATCCAACACCGCCTTAACGCGCTTGAGCATCATATTGGCTTACCGCCAGCCATACCGGCCTCGTCAACTCTCCGGGGTTGACAGTGCATTTCAATAATAAAAGGACCATGCCCCTATATCTTGGACGTGTCGTAACTCAGTCGCACTTCACTCGCCTTTATTTGCTTATCGCCAGCCTCGACAATCATGCGCGGCTGACTCTGCATGTCAGTTCAAGAGTCAAAAGGATCATGTCGGTATATATTGGTCGTGTCGTACCGCAGTCGTACTGCCCTCGCCCGGTGTAACCGCGCCGCATCGTATTTGCTTACCGCCAGCCTCGTCAATCACGCGGGGCTGACTGTGCATTTCAATTTAACGACCGCGCTACACGTGGGGCGTTGAAGCGATAGTTTCGTTTTCGGCGATTGTAGTGCATTTGTACAATACAATGCACAAACAGTACACGAAGAGGTTTTTACTTGGTTGTTTAAGCCAGGTACTCACTAGAGTTATAACTGTAACCGAACGGCAACAGTTACGGTATGCCTGGTTTGCGAACAGAGGGCCTACTCCGAACTTCGTATCGTGCCGTCCCTCTCACTCATATAGTGAATATCACGAGAGTGAAAGGGGCACGATAAGAAGTTCGGAGTACAGGCTCTGCTCGCAACCGGTACTCTTGTCAGTTATGTACACACTTAAACCGTTCGGTTACGGGTACAATTCGGTAAAGAGTGCCCGGGTTTAACCCCCTTGTTCATAAACGTCTATCAAACCTATATTAGTTAACTAGCCGCTAAAGTTCGGTTGTCCTTATCTGTCACTTTGACATTTACGTTTGTGAGAAAGGGACAAAGAACATTTTAATTAGCAGAGGTTTGTTAAGTTTTATGAATAAGGGGGTTAGTCTGGTCGCGATGTTTTCTGATGCACTTAGACACTATGCGCCGTCACGTCATCAGATAAATGTGAATTTCACCCTACTAAATTATGTATGAAACCTATCGTTCTGTCGCGTCACGCCACCTTACTTTACCACACCTCAGAGCAGACAAATAAAAATCCCGATTTATAATCCTCTTGCTGCTTTTTTGTGTTTGTAAGCCTCGATAGTGGACGCTACTGTCATGATGACATTGTTTGTACTAAAGAATATAATACTCACTAAAGGAGGTTTGTACGGTGCATGATACAATAATATACTAGCCAGGGCTGCTACCGCGAACAGCAAACGAAATTTTCTCTCTCTCTCGCACTTACGTCCAACGTGAAAGTGCGACAGAGAGCGAAAACTTCGTTTGCTGTTCGCGGTAGCGCCCCAGGTATGGGAATCCGGTACATTGGTTA
Organism: Epiblema foenella; assembly: GCA_963556455.1. Classification (NCBI taxonomy): domain Eukaryota; kingdom Metazoa; phylum Arthropoda; class Insecta; order Lepidoptera; family Tortricidae; genus Epiblema; species Epiblema foenella. The sequence continues at coordinate 6,547,316 of OY747105.1, forward strand.
GTAGTGTGGGTGATACGACCTACGGCATCAGCCTGTCGATGGTATGCGGACGTAAATGTGAGTGTATCGTCGACAGTGACGTCACGGTGTCAATCCGAATTGTCAGCCCTTGTTTTCTTAGACCATAGTACGGTGGGTATTTACATTATATCGTAAACTTATCTCGCAGTGTGATCGCAGAACTGCTGCAACTCCCGCGTGTCGTTAGTCCGTGTGCGAACGGCTTTAAATTATTAATGTCCAGTGTCAGGTGGCCTAAACTCGGCTTTACGGCAAAGTTGCCTGCATTTCGTAATTACCTACAGGCTTACAACACCTAAGTTTAATACTGTTGTAATGTCCTAAAATCTATGTGATACAAAGGAATCACATAAAACCAATTTTAAAACGGACACCGCTCTGCTATTGTAAACATTGTTTCAATGTATGTTGTATGTTTCTGTAATATTATATATTTAAATTCAACGATAACATTAGGCTTCCATGGCCATATGTCATGGTTTCTAAGCATTCAATGATTATAAATATAGATAAAACACAGCCGAGAAAGCAAATCAACCACAGTCGGTGAAAGAAAAAGTTTGAAATAGAGACATTAAATTTAATATTCAGGAAAGGTTTTCCGATATCATTTACGAATGGAACCCTAAAAAAATAGTCAACGCATATGGAAAACAAAAAACGATAAAATTCAAATCACCCTTCAGCAAGGCATCAAATTCTAAATTAATTCCGTTCCCACCCACTTACATAAACTCTTTATTTCCCCACAAAAGCTCTCCTGGCGTCCTATAAAGATGACATTTGCAAAAACATAAAAAGGCGGCAAAAGCGGCTCGATGACATGTCAATCGAATTTTACTTATACAAAGCAATGGCGGATGGCTCGAGACACGAGGTACGGCGTTTTGTGAATTGCAGTATTAAAATTATTGCATTTACGTATATTTTATTCTACTACATATCACTACATAGTATAAAACAAAGTCGCTTTCTCTGCCCCTATGTCCCTATATCCCTATGTATGCTTAAATCTTTAAAACTACGCAACGGATTTTGATGCGGTTTTTTTTAATAGATAGAATGACTCAAGGGGAAGGTTTATATGTATAATACATGCATCAGCATTGCACCCGTGCGAAGCCGGGGCGGGTCGCTAGTAATATTATAAATGCGAAAGTTCAGATGTTTGAATGTTTAAATATTTGTTATTCAATCACGCAAGAATGGCTGAACGGATTGAGATGAAACTTGGTATACGACGAGTTTATAGCCTGGAATAATATATATTATAATTGTTTATCCCGAAAGTCATTCCTCGAAGGTATGAAATAGGGAATGAAAGTTTACGGGGACGAAGTCGCGGGCAAAAGCTAGTCCTATATAAAACTTAGTGTCTCTATAGGATATGATTAATAAGAGTGTTTTGAAAAAACTTTACAGCATTGGCGCATTGGATAACTTGGAAACATTCATCGTCCTTTTTACTCTAATACAAAAGCGGCAAATCAAAAAGGAAGCCTCATTTGTTATTTTGTTTATTCAAGATAATTAAATATTTCACTATTGCTAGAATTAGATCATTTTTCTTATCGTTTTCCTAGCGTTATCCCATTACAGTTATACCCTGTGCCTTTACCATGAGTGTGCATGACCGTACTCGCTAGCGACTGCGTAAACGACTTAGTATGCCGATTCTTAGTTCTATTGACATGTAATTTTGACATTATGAATAAATGAATATGAATATGAATATATTGCGTAACCGCCAGAGGCGTTGTACTTTTGCCTATATACATTTTTACGCAGTCGCTAGCGAGTACGGTCATGTAAACTCATGGTAAAGGCACTGAAGGATGCCCGGGGTCGGCTAACTAATCCCAATACTTGGCGTAGGCACTAGTTTTTGGACAACTCTGTCTTCTTATGTAAAGTACATATATTTATGATTTTTAGAAGCCAGGCACAATTTTTTTTTGGATTTTTCGCGTTAGTTTCATATTTGAGACACGCGGGAAACGTCTCAGGTTGATATGACGGCTTTTACCCGGCGTCGCGTTGTTTGGTTTTACGGTTGGGTTCGACGAGCAGCGGATGGGTATAGCGGTTCACCTATTGGGGAATTTACATTTAAAAAATGCTCAAGAGCAGTGCTAAAGTCTATAGCAATTTAAAGTTTGACAAGCGCTTTAGCGCGATAATTTCTGCACCACCCACTGCTTCATTTATGTTATTTTTTTTCCGTTACCCAAAGGTTGTCTGGAAGCTCGCTCTTTAGCGATAATAGATTATTTGTATTGTATTGTAGCCGAGTTAGTAATGACCCTGCCTATGGTGAACTCCGGTCAGGGCATGAGCGCGAATTGTTGTTCCCGAGTCTTGGATGTTTGATTATCTATTTAAATAAATAAATTTAATTAAATAAATATTTTTTGGACAATCTTACACAGATCAACCTAGTCCCAAACTAAGCAAAGCTTGTACTATGGATACCAAGTGACGATATACATACTTATATAGATAAATAGAGACTTAAATACATAGAAAACATCCAAGACTCAGGAACAAATATTCGTGTTCATTACACAAATACATGCCCTGACCGGGATTCAAACCCGGGACCTCCAGCTTCGAAGGCAGGGTCACTACCAACTAGGCTAAAGCGGTTGTCAAATTCAAAGCGGTTTCAAATTTATCTATATACAAGTATATATATCGTCGCCTAGTAAACCATAGTACAAGCTTTGTTTAGTTTGGGACTAGGTTGTTTTGTGTAACATTATTCGTAAATATTTAAATTTAAGGTAAACACCCCAATGATTGACATCTTAAGGCCCAATAATTGACAGCTATTGTTTACCTCTATTGTCATGAATTAAGTTTTGGTTACGCGTGAACTGAAGCGAATGGTATGATATGATTCAAGAACAAACAGGGCATAATATCAATTTTGTATTAAGCAGTAACTACTGCTAACAACCAATAGAAAGCTCCTCTCTCTATACGTCTCCTCAAAGCGTTGTAAGAGGGAACTGGATGAAAGATTTCGTGCCCGAGCTTGATTGCTCCGGTAGCTTAGATGGCTAGAGCGATTGGCCGCGTATGCTAAGATTTCGCAGGTTTAAATTCTGAGAGGCTACCGCGAACCGAAAACGAACGACGTTGGAATATCTCCCTCTCTGTCGCAATTGCTAATTAGTTCGTTTTTGGTTCATGGTAGCCCCTGTGCTCGGAGCAATTAGTATTTTCTTTTTTCTTTATTTGTACGACGTACATACCTATATAATCAATTGTCCCGGCATCTAGTCTGGATAAAGAGCTGGGTCTGTACTGCAAACTTCGAAATCCGAACTTTGTATCGTGCCGTCCCTTTCACTCTCGTGTTACACTGTATGAGTGAAAGGGACGGCACGATACGAAGTTCGGATTTCGAATTAGCCCCTCTGGTATGTAATATAGTAGAAAATACTACAATAATGGCATACTTGTGTGTTTTGTTTCCGTTTTATCCACATAAGTGTAGTCTTACCTGAAATCAAAAAATAATGTATTAGGTATATATGCCTGTACTTTTTTTAAATTATAATGCCATAAAAACAGTACCTAAAGTAAAACCATTGTTAAATGGTGAACTTGCGTTTAGGTTAAATAGAGAAATTATATTAGTTATCCAATAATGATAGCTACTAAAAATTCATTACTGGACTTTTTTTAATTAAATTTTTTGCGAAATTTTTTAATTAAAAGTTACCTACGTAAATAAAACGTAATTTAAAAACCAAAAAGCACGCAGTGACGTCACTCCACATCAGTAAATTCAGGTTAAAACATTGAATAATATCTATAAAATGGAAAAAATATTCACAGGAATGATATATGGTCATGGTCCACGCTTCACAGCCATATAACGCTATGCTCTATGCAAAAATTTTGATGAGTTTCCTCTTAGTTTTCTGGGATATATTTGTAGTCAGCAGATGTCTTTTATTGTGGAGAGCCTGTTTTGCTAAGCCGATTCTGCTCCTTATATCTGGAGTGCCTTATATCCTAATATTACAGTTGCTAAATTCCAAGAGAAGAAATAAAAGGAAAAAATTGTAAGATATTGTAGATTTAATATTTGAACTTTTAAATAATATAATTTGCATCGTATATACGTATTTATTTACTTATTACATAAGGCTACAAGGACTAAATGACATATACCGTACAGAAAAAAAGAGTTCATTTATGCAATCCGGTCCACACTTGAAAGTATATTGCTTTAGCTATCAATCGGCACAGCCATGAACTGTCAAATTGATATGATTCCGTAGCAAATGCACTGAAATGTGCTCATAAATATTGTATTTCGGTTAATCCACGAGTGTTAAGCTTGTAGAAATCGCATTAAAGGTGTTTTAACGTGAATACGAAGGGAAGTGCTTCCTAAGTGGATGAATGTGTTTGTTGTATTTTCAGCCCCCACGCAAAAAAGACTGGTGTTATCATTTATAATATTGACAGGCCTTCTTTTAGTGACGGCTCGTATCATTCAGAGTTTTCATCAAAGTCTGATGCAAGTGACAGCTGCCAACAGTAAACGGTGTCTGTCTACTCAGTACTTTTTCGCAGACTTCAAATCTTGCCACTGAATTTGGAATAGTTATGTAAGTTTGGTGACAATGCAATATGGTACAACCGAGCTCTGATAAATGAATGCCTGATGATGGAGACAGAAGGGCGGGGACATCCACTACGCGATCGCGACCACACAGACACATATAGTCCCTATTCGTCCCGGCACCGCCGCATACCGGGTAAAGTCACGCCGATCCAGGTTTCTTGCTGGGCTCTTCTCAGCTAGGCTAGGTTTAGTGAACCAGCGACAAAACTCCCGGTAGCTCGATTCCACTCACACTTCAGATTTGGTTGAAACCGCTCAACCAATCTCACTGCAGCGCAAACTCTTAGAGTATTCCATTTTTAAATCGCCCGCGTTGTCGTGTCGGAGATTTCCTCTGTATTTTCCCCAGGCCACATTCCAACCACACACTCCTATCGGTTTATTGGGCCAGGCCTATAAAAGCACAGCCAGGTTTAAAAAATACACTAGGGGTTTTGTATTTTCTTGAGCATATTTTAACCCTATCAACGAGTAGTTGAAAAGTGCCGGAAAAAAGGTACAGGCGGCAATAAAAGCGTGCACCGAAATAAAAAAATATGTCAAAAACTTATTTCGTTTTATGCCGTAAATTGTGATTACTAAGCCATTAGGATCAGAGCTAAGTACACGCACTAAACTTCGATTACAATGGTATTCCATAATACCAATTTTATGAAGAGGTGGCCATAAGTCCAATCGACTTTATGGGCAATAGATGTACACGTTTTTGGATCTTATTACAATGCAATAAATAAAGTGAAAAAGTATATATATATATATATATATCTCTTTGAAGATGACTGTACGGTAAATTTAACATTATAATTGAGATTTCATAAATTCTTCCAGACGTTAATTGAACGTTAATTAAAATTCTTCGGACAGTGAGTTAAATTAACAGAGGATGTGCGGTCGTACATAAGATATCTAAATCTGAATTTGATATTTTGTAAAAATGTCATAGATCTAACTGATCACACTAAAAAGGTGGCATACCGTATTGCCTAGCAGCGGCGGCGGGTCAAGAATATTCTTAGGAAAGCCGAAAATAATGTGCCTCTCTTATTCTTCACGAGTCGTAGTAAAACAACTGGACTGGCTGAAAATTAGGCAAGCCGGTGGGAATCGAGTTGTATGGACGCACCGCTACTGTTGCCTAGCCACATGTTCTCAACCAGCGTCAAGATTTTAAAACGATATTTTATTTGCCCATTGAAATAAAGACCCGTGTAAACTCCGCGACGATAGCTTCGGAATCGTTAAAGTCGACGATACAACACGCAATGGGCGTATTTGGGTAATTACAATAAATTTTGGGGTGTAATTTAAACACTATTATTGTTTGTGAGACGCCTAATGCTCAAAGCGTGATAGAATGACCCTTTTGAACGTCGTTAGTGAGGCATAAACACCAGGAATAGAAACGGTAATTAGGATTTGTGAAATGTATCTTTTAAAAGCTTTTATACATTTGGAAATGTCAGTTTTTACTGGGCCTTTACTAAAATCCGTGTCAGTTAAAAAACGCTCATCTATTATGGCTATTTTCTATCCATCATCATATTCAATCTCAGTCCACCCTTATCTAACGATTTGCTAGTAAAATACTGGCTAGAAAAATTACGCCCCCAAGCGATTACACGTTATCTGAGTTTATGATATTTTTTTGCATATGTTGTGTATATCTTATATCCGTATCTTTTTCAACGTTATTTGATTATTTTCATTTTCATCATGGCTCTTCGCGAGTTTGGCTGCGTGCTAGTTACGTGTTTGTTACTAAGTATCATCGCAGCTGATGATACGTTTCAGGGATTGAGTAATGTTACTATTCAAGTCTTCCAGCCTAAAGGATTCCGAGCTTCTATAAAAGGTTAGTTATATGTATATGGCCACTAAATATTTTAAAAATTTAGACTATGCTTTCCGAGGACTACCAGAAAATGGCAGAATGAATAATTTCGTAGAAAACATACCATTGCTTAACCTCGACGACTAAAGACTATATTTTTTATGATTTAATTACAAATGTGTAGTTTACAGATTTCTTCCTGTAATTATAGTAAAAGACGATATTACTTGCCAAATTTCATAGCTGTAGATCATCGGAAAGTACCCTATATATAAATTTTGATTCCCTTGAGTGTCGAAATATGTTTTGCAGTATATACGGCCGTATCTTTTTTTACGTTAACTTAGAATTTTGATTTTTTCACACCTTCTAGGTACTGTAGATCTGAGTATATGATTCTAATACAACAAGGTGATCCTATACTTAAGGGTTCCGTTTTTAGTATTCCGCAGCGAAAATGGCGAAAACGGAACCCTTATAGTTTCGTCATGTCTGTCCGTATGTCACAGCCGAATTTTTCGGAGACTATCAGCACTACAATTAGGGAATATACACATACCTAAACAGGTAAAAGTTAAAAATCAGATAAAACATTAAACACGGTGTAAAACAATAAAAAGTGCGATATTTTTTTCACTCCTAGTTTTCATTATTGAACAATAAAACCTAAGACCTAGGTCCTACGTCTGATTACAAGGCCTGTTTTCCGTGATCCAATCAAAAATTGTGATTTCTTCCAGATGTTGACTCGCTTGCCTTCTTCGCTATTCAAGGCTCCACACAACGAGGCGTAGAAATCCTAGGGGAGACGGCGTCTGCAATAGGAGAATCCGACAACGACAAAGTTTGGGTAGTCGACCTGCCACATGTGCAACTGAAAGTCGGTGATGAATTCAATTTCCTTGCGTTCGCTGCCGTTAAAACATCTGGTTATGTTAGAGACAATATGCTGTATACGGTCACAGGTCAGATATCAACACTCTCAAGTCCGAGATATAACATAAGATATAATATAAGATTCAGTTTTAACGAAGAGGTACCTAACGAAGTTTGTTTTAACATCTTTGCGACTTTTTTTAAATGATCTAAGAGGAAATTCTTACGCCAAGTTTCCTACTCAGTTAAGTGAATATCATATAATAAATTTAAAACTTAGTGCCTAGTAGTTACAACACATAAAAGATACTTAACTTAAAAAAAAAAATACAAAGAACAGTGGTGTTGCTATAATGGCGACAATTGGACACCACTCAGCATAAAGCTCTGATAATTTGCAGTGCCACAGTGCTGGTCTTCCGTGCTCTCCTTATTGATTGATCCGTGAGCGTACTTTTAATTATTTCACAATATTTTATGACTGTTTCTTCCTACGAGAGCTGCCAACAACTTTACGACATGCCTGCTGGTAAGCAGACGCAGTAGCGTTGCCTATAGGTGCTTGAGACTTCAAGAGAATAACAAGCGCTTTGCAAACCCTTTATTAATCCGTTCCTTACCATCACGTATAAGAAGTTTTAAGAAAGATCCTAATGAAGTTCTATCTGTGATTCCCCACTTTCTCGTGTTTTTTATGGCTTATGGTATTAAGGATAAGGAGGTTTACCGAAATCGTATACCATATTTACTTCAAAACTCACTGTCTTCGAGATATATGCCATCTAACCTTGGAAATTTTGGGCCAAAAAAACAAGTTTTTGGGACGTAACTTTTGTGATGATGAGTTGAAAATAAAAATCTCTCTTGCTTTGTTAGATACGTCAATAAGGAACAGTTACATGTACATTTCATATAATTATATAAGTGCATAAACAACATACTAGTATCGAAAATAGATCTTTTTGACCATGTTTAAATAAATCATAAAAAGATAAGTAGTCAGTTTTTTCAAAATCTGGCTATTCCAAATGTAGATAAAAGATTGAAGAACCGATAAACGTTTGTGCTGTAAATGTATCTATAGTTTAGACGGAGCAGTATCAACTCTAAACTTGTCAAAAATCGATGAAAAGCGCGTGGAGCCCCTTATTCGGTTCTTAAATTAGAAAAGCACTTATAGTCAATCAGATGTATATCATCACTAATAAACGATATCACTAATAGATTTAAAAGATGACTAATTTTCCAGAGCTACAACCCTTTGTGCCACTAAAGCAGTCATCCACGAGTACTGTGAGGCCGTGCGAGCCGTCAGTAACCCGGGTCCGCCATGGTGACGTCTGCCCCGGGCAAACCATCTTCGAGGAGCATTTCGATTACCTACGCGAAGATGTGTGGCAGGTGGAGCAGTATCTGCCTTTTCATCATCCTGTGAGTTGGAACTGTATTTAGGTACTACATCACGCGTGGTCGTGACGGAGGTTTTCCCCTGGATTTTCCCCAGGCTACTCTCCAACCGCGCACTCCTATCGCTTTACTGGGCCCGGCTTATAAAGCCACAGACAGGTTAAAAAAAAAGGTACTACCAACACTAATGAGCGTCCGTGGTATGCTAGAACCTCTCATCTACCGACCATCTAAACCGACAATATATAATAATAACATGTGAACGGTAATTACTGGGTTCGGTAGATGTTACATCGGCCATAGTCAACTATTGGTGGGTGACCGCTTGGAGTGACAACTGAGCGCTTCCGTGCTTTGGAAGGCACTTTAAGCTGTTGATGTCGCTATAGGCACGACCTGTAAATGTCACATTTTTTATCAATACCTACATTGAGCGATAAGGCCGTCTATTGTTTACTTCTAATTTAAGTCTGTATACTCTGTATTAGTTCTATGTATTGAGGTGTGCAATAAAGAGTATTTGTATTGTATTGTATTGTATTGTTCAAGTTTCCAAGTAAACCTTTGTTTTCAGGAGCTTCCGTTTGTGTCGTACCAGCCATCCGCCGTTTCTGTGAAAGATGGAAACCTTCGCATCGTTCCTTCCCTGCAGCAAGACCAGCCTGGCTTTTCACAAAAAAACACTAGCTTATACACCCAGCTAGATTTTGGTGATGGGTAAATATTCTTCCAGACCAGATACAATAATAGATATATATAGATAAGTTTACAAGTCTTTTGTAGGTCAATGTGTCCGTTTTTATAATAAGTTACCTGATGAAATTTTGAATTTACCCTTTCCAGCTCTTAAAAATTACCTAAAAAAACATTGATGTCAAAAGCTTATTATAGGGTTGAGGACTATCTAACAGACAGAAATGCATGGCCCAAACCAAATACTTAAATAGCGTAAAGAGTCTAATATTTTCATTGTATCTAGTTGACACAGTTCTTGCAGGAAAGCATATCAAACGATTCGACATGTTTTGTTTTCTTGTGTAACTACACATTGTAAATACCTATTGTTATTTTTTCTCGTTTTTCTTTCAATTCTCTTTTGTTTTTTACCACTTACATTTACTTAAGTAGGTTAAGTAGTATCATTGTAATAAGCATATTTTGGAGAAAATGACTGACTGTCGAGTTTCTTTCGGCGTTTCTTCTCGGCAGTGGTCTCATGATAAACGCTAGTAGTTTTTGACTTGTAAAAGTGCCTTTACGGCCTACTTGCAGAATAAAGTTCATTTATTGCAATAAACTATCATTGATCAAATCAAAATGTGTATGGTTTTTAAAAACGTAAAGTGGACATGTTTCCTTGTTGTACTGCACTTAATACAGTAAGAGAGGAATATTTAACTACGCTGTTCTATGTATTTCAGCCTGTTATTTTGTAGAATTTTATTGAACCACATTTTTTCCGATTTTTAGGGTTCCGTGCCTCAAAAGGAAAAAAACTGAACCCTTATAAGATGATTTTCTTTTCCGTGTGTCTGTCTGTCTATCAAGACCCTTTATCACGGGAACGCTTAGAGCTAGAGTTGAAATTAAAACCATATACTAACGTCTACAATCCCTTGAAGCTGTAAAAAAAATTAAACTTTTAAGTTAACGTAAAAAAAAGATACGGCCGTTTATGCCGTAAAAAATATTTCGACACTCAAAATAGGGTACTTTTCCGTTCACCTAGAACTATGAAATTTGGCAAGTGATATCGTACATCTACCTATTGTATTATCGTGTATCATATCATATTCTTAATTAAATCATAAAAAATATAGTCTTTATTTAAAGTACCTACACTTAATCAATTATCGAGATTAAGGAACGCTATGCGCGGTCATAATTGTATTTGCACGGAACCTTCGGTGTGGAGTCCGACTCGCACTTGTCCGTTTTTATACTACGTTTGTGCTAAACTTGCATATGACCCGTCTTATGGTAAGTAAGGTACCGTAGCCTATGGACGCCTGCAACTTCAATCTGGATTCGATTGGATTGACGGGTAGACATACAGTACGATTACTTTATTCTCTCGTTCTATTGTACATTTTACTTTAACACTAATGTAGCTAATAGAGGTTATGAACAGTCAAAAAGCATACTTCGGCTAGTGTGATAAGAGCTCCTTGTCAAGCATAGTATACACACATACACACACATACAAGCACACCTACACACCTATACACAATTACACACCCACGCGCACACACACCAACATGTACTTACCATCGTACACCCTCCACTTACTCCCACTACGGTTGAAAATAGTAAATAATATTATGTATTTATATTTAATCACTATTATTATTCAGATTCAGATTCAGATTATTTATTGATAAAAAAGATTTTTACAAGTCATAATTTACAGTAGAAAAAAATTAACGCTATACAAATAATTATCACAAAAATGTCAGAGTAATAAATTTCAATTCAATATTTCTTGTTTGTACGAGTATACCATGCACTTTGTAAAATTTCATATCTTGTCTTGTTCTAATCTCAAGTCGCGTAATTGTTAATTTGTTAATCTGTATTGTTTGGTTTCCACGGGACAGGCCTAGTGTGGGACCACTATGTTTTGAATTACGTTTTACGTAAATAAGTAAATTTTCATTTCCCTTTCGTTTTCATTTCAATGACAAACCTTATTATATCTAATCACGCAGATGCACAAAGGATCAAGATGATTCGTGCTCCATCAATGTGGAAAATGGGTACATCATCGTTCCGCCCGTTATAAGCGGACGTATTATCAGCAAGTCTGCATTTGCTTTCACCTACGGCACGATCAGCATCCGAGCCAAGTTGCCCCAGGGCGATTGGATATACCCAGGTTAGAGCATATTTTTCGTAAATAAGAATAAATAATATCAAAATGAGGCGCTGAAATGACAAACTATTTGAAATGTTCTTGCTTCTCAATCAAGGCCAATGTAAAAGAAAATTTCGAGAGAATTGATTAAGGAAAGACGGGTTAAGTAAAAAAACAGGAAATAGCCGTAAACAGGAACGATTGACTAATGTTAGTTTATGATTTCATACAATAAAATTGACTAGTTCAGTTTTAAAAATGGATTCTTTTCTAGAGTTGTTGCTGGAACCTTTGATCAAGAAATTCACGTACGAAAGGCGGAACTCTGGGATGCTGAAAATTGCGTGTGCCCGTGGCAACAAAGAACTTAACAAAGGTTCTACGCAATACGGAAATAAGGTAGGTACACAAATGGAGCCGTCCTAACAGCCCTATTTTTGCGCGGCTTGTTGTGGCAGATATTTATGCTGGATGCTGTACCTAAATTAATTCATTTACGACTTAACCACAAACTTGAAAAAAAAAAATGACTGTTAGGCTACATGCTGGAGACATATATACATTCTGAAAAACTCATGTTTCAGGTGTTGTACAGCGGACCTGTCCTCGACACGAGATGCCCAAATAATCTGCTTAAAACCAAAATCTCCGACAAATCATGGGGCGATAGTTTCCATGTGTATTCAGTCAAATGGACTAACGGTTCGTAGGACTTGACTGTATCAGATTTAATAGTTCAAGAAGAATACATACTTTTGCATGTCGTCTCGTCTACCTTTGGTCAGATTCTAATACCGATGAGCGTACATGAAGCTAATACTTGATCCATGTATGGATGAGGCAGATAATCCCCAGCACGTAACGGAAAATATTCTTCTTACAATTATAACCTTCCATATACCATAAGGTCGATTGACCACATAAATTGGTTTAAAATATGAATCTCGAAAGCTATTCCTTGTAGTTCATGCATGTAAATCGTTGAATTTACAAAGAACTCTGAACAGCGGCCAGTCCCTACTTTCTAGTCGGTGTCTTTTCCATATCATACCTAGGTAAGGGGTAGGGAATTCTTCTTGGATTCAACAATCTATAGGGAGCACTAAGAGTGCTATAGGACACATTGATATAAATGAGTCGTTCAAAACTAGTCCTAAGTATTTTGCTGTTTCTAGAAAGTTTGGTATTCTCTGTGGACGGTGAGGAGTATGCGACTGTGGAGCCAGAGCCTTCTAAGGGATTGCGCTCGAAACTGCCGGAGCCTTGCCATGGGACAGCACATGCCGAATCCAGGATGAAGCCTTTCGAAGACTATGTGAGTATTTCAGCTTGGGCTGACTGACGTAGGCAGTCTGGTTGTGGCGTGATTTGTGCATTTTGAATAACTGAGAATGAGAAAGTTCAAAATATCTTGACCTCAGTTTCAGTGTATGAAATCTTTAGTTTTACTTCTTCTTCTTGGTCGTAACCTCATGTCAGAGGGACGTGACGACTATGGGCGACTCTCTCGACTACTGCTCTCCAGGCTGTTCAGTCTTGTGCCATTTGTACAGTTGCCTGTAAGGTGGACCCGGCAACTTCTTGGATCACATCTGTCCATCTCCTGGGTGCACGTCCTCTGCACCTCCTACCATCGACACGCCCAGTAATTATGCGCCTTTCTAACGCATCCGCGTCGCGCCTGACTATGTGCTCGAAGAATTTGAGGACTCTTTGAGTACAAATGGTGGACAGTCTTGTTGTTATATTGAGTTCCTGTAAGATAGATTCGTTAGTGCGATGTTGCGTCCAAGATATCCGGACCGTACTTCGCCAGCACCACATCAAAGTTTATATCTAAAGTTTTACATACCTAGACAATAGAATCTTCTTTAGTTGTGTTTTCAATGTTTGTGTAAAATGTATTTGTTTCAGTTCTCCATAACATTAGGGTTGGCAGTGGGTGGTCACTCCGAGTTCCCAGATGCGACAATATCTAAGGACAACCATGTGAAGCCCTGGAGGAACGGCGACTCGAAAGCAACTCTAAATTTCTGGAAGAATCTCACCGAATGGCACAGCACGTGGCAGCAACCAGAGCTGCTGGTTGACTATGTCAAAGTTGTGGCCTTATGAAAAGCTCAGGGAAAATTGTGTGATATCTGACTTAATAAAATGTACCAGGAACCAATGACCTATTGTCTATTGCTATGCTGTCTTAGGGTGCGTTATAACAATAACATCAGGGTGATGTGAAGTGTGAACTATGTTCAAGTTAACTCCCGTTTCTTTTCGACTATGTCGACAAGGACAGTCGAGTTCGGCGATTCAGGTCAACGACTATGAAACATAAACGTTGGTCAACTATTTTTCGTTGAAAATTTTTTAATATAAAACAGATCTATAAACCTTCCATAATATTGAAAAGGCATGTAGAATTATTTCATAAAACAGCAACCAAGTGCACCCAGAGCACTCCGCTCGGCCCGGCTAATTAAACAAAATGTAAAGAGTCGAGGCTCAAAGCACTTGATTATAATAGACAGGATTTACCAGTAATTAGTAGCCTGCTCGTTAGTCGAGCAAACTCCGGATAAAAGTGGACGGTACAGAGGTCTGCAGTTTGTACGGCCTTTAATGCTAGGATCGCTGTCTTGCCGAGTGCTGTCACGAACTAAAACGTCTACGACATTAAAACGAATTTTCATATTTCGCTTGGGCGTTGATTTGGGAGTAAAGTACTTACCTACGTTTCGCATTACAATCTTATTTTAATAAATTTCCCACCCGCTTTCCCCTATTACGTTCATGTCATCTACGCGAGGAGGTTTGTGTCCAGTAAGGGAACATAATGCCTAATTGGTTGATGATAATGTTTCGCGTGATACGACAACCGACACGACGGCGCACATTGTATTGACCAAATTGAAATGTAACTTACGGATTGATTCTTGAGATTTATCGATGCATCACACTTACCTAGATATAGAGAAGAACTTAATCGGAGGTTTAACTTCAAAATAGTATGGACTAATCTCGGAATAAATCTTTCTTGTTTGTTTGAACCCTTAGTCGTATTTGGTCCATAGAGATATGCCAGGAGTTAGGCGTCTCTTGGAGGTAAGATTAAAAAAAATGGATTTAGTTACCTGTACTTTAAATACTTGCCATAAACAAGTCTTCAATTAGGTAAAATAAACATTAGAATCACACCTAAAACGAGTTAGTAAATTAAACATTGTAAGCATGTAAGCGAATCCCAACGATTATGCTTATGCGCTTAAAACACCTGAATAATGAAAACTGAAAATGTAAGGTAACATAACAAGCGAACCTTTTTCACACCTCCCGGGTTTAGAGAGGGTTGAAAATGGCGCCGGCAGCCCGCGGGCGAGGACGAATATCACACCTTGGGACACTTCGGCAGGTAGGTATGGGCAAGAGTACCTACGCATACCAATACCTAATCCCGTGTATAATGCTTATTATTAAAGATTATAAGTAAAATACATAGACAGCCATTGTGGCGTACAGTGAAACTCACAAGGGGCTTAACACCTACGTACCTTGTCGCTTTAACTTCATGTTTAAACTGTCATACTAACATTTCCAAAGGGTGAAAACGAAAAAGTACCAGCTACTCATGAGTTCGACAGTACCTTTAAAAGTTTAAATCAATGGGCTAGTCATATTTTTCTACAAATTAAGATTACTAAGGCTTGGTTTTATAAAGATCCGTTAGACCTTATGTCGGTTTGTTATGTCAAAAAATGTACTGAGTTACTGAAATTTGGTCTAACGAATCTTTGTAAAACCCGGCCTAAGCGAGCGTTTTTCACCTTTCACAAAAACTTGCTGATTGGAGTGATTGGACTGGACTATAAGTGAAATACCGTTTTCAAATTACACACATTTTTATTTAAGACATTCACACTGATCAATTTACGCAAAAACGAAGCGTCAGCGTATTTTTTAAACTTCTCTCTGCTGTTCTTAATACTGTTGAAGAGGACTCCCACTTGGCGGGATATTTGGCGACGAATATAAATAGGAAGCAAGGAATGGAACTGAATAACTGATCGGTGGCCATGGTCATTGAAACGACTAGCGGATGGATCAGACTTGATTGTCAGATCAGATGATATCAGCCGAACCGAACAGCAAGCAGTTGATGAGGTTAGCATAAAACAGAGTGACAAAAGCTTCAGCATTAGCTTAGATACGGGCTGAATACAAAAAAATGTACTTAGTTGTTTTAATACAATTTATAAAATAAAGTGGTCTGATGGACGGGCGAGCGTTTGAACACGGAACTCCAAAAAACAACAGGTGATGAGTTAACATATTGAGCTGTCAACGTTTTATTTCGTTAACGTTAATGTTAGAACCAAATTAAAATACACGAAGACTAACGATCCATAAATTAATGGATTTAACTCTGAACACATGTTTCACAGTTACTTTTGAATATTAAAACATACATACGGGTCGATAGAATGGGGAATGCTATGATTTTATTGTACTAATTTGAACGTTAATTGATATACATCTTTACGATCAAAATTTTAATTAAAATGGACTTAGTTTTTGGAAAACCTTGTTTACAATTCACGGTAGAAAATTAGAAAGCATTTTTTTTATTTATAAAAACAAACAATTAATGGAAATATTATTTTTATAGTAAATAGAATTAAATATAAGGTGACGAAGCCTGCATAGCGGATTAAAAGTTTTCGGTAATGTCAAGATGATGACAATAGTAATAAATATATTTAATAGTAATAAATCCTAGAATTTAAAAAATATGTATGTCGTTACTTATTTAAGGCTAAACTTACAACAGTCAAATTAACAGTCTTCTCCTTGGTAGAGACGAACAGTCTATTTTTTTGTGTATTTGGTTTAATTTACAACCAAATAATCTCAACTACCTATTTGTTATTCGTCTAATTACCAAATCACTGTATTATCCCATATCTTAACATTATCGTTAGTAACTTTGCATTTCATAGAAGTTTTACAGTTAGGTTCCTTAAACAATTGCAATTTTTGATCATTGAGTTGAACGCTATTTAGTATAGTTTATATTTATATAGCACAGGTAATATTATGTAGATTGTGATTGTTAAGTACTTTTTTTTCACTATAACAACCGTTATCTTTGTTGTTGACACTAGGAGTTTCTAAAGAACTCTGACCTTTTAAACGTATCCTATGTTTAGAATTTTTCTTATATTGAAAATTTCGGCGAAATATAATTATGAAAATTCATAATACACAAACTACACACAACTGCTCAGGCGCTCACACAAAATGCATAATGGCTATTTAATCGCTATTTATAATACAAGTGCGGAAAGTGGGAGATTTTTGACGAGTGCCATTCTTATAAAAATAAGTGCCCTTGGGGCCTATTTGCAGAATAAATGTTTGATTTTATACACGAGCGAGCGTAGCGAGCAAGTTTAATTCGACATGAGTTGAAAATCATCTTTAAGCGAGTATAATACAAAGTTTTACTATGCATTGTGCGAGAAAATAGAAAAGTTGATTTAAAAAACGTTTTATATAATTTACCTTGCTTGATACATTAGTTATTGCCAGAGCTTCATTTTGACAACTTCTTGACATAAATTGCTATTAATTTTGACTTTAACAATCATTTTACAGTTCCATAAATGCAAAAATTTTTAGATTCCACCGGAGATCTAATTCATTCATGATATTATAAGTACTTAGGTATGGTTTTCAAATTTGATTTAGCCGGCACGGAACCTTTGTTACCAATGCAAAATACCATTTTCTGTGTTTAAATTGACCGGATTCGTCACTTTGAATCGATATTTTTAACAAAACACAAATTGACTTGTGACTAAACACTAAACTAGTCTTTGTTTTATAAATAAATGTGCGCTCAACATCTCTACTACTGCGCATGTGTAAATTTGCAAAATGCTAAAGTGTAGATTTACTATTTATTTATTGGTAAAAATTATATTCTAAAATGATCATTAATACGTTTTATGATGTACTTATATTTAATTGTATCCTTTATAAGAATATAAATCTATTCTAATTGACTGTTTTGTAAAACTTTTCTCCAATAATAAAAAAACTCTTTTCTTCGGACTGACGGGGGATATAAAAAAAGGAAAAATCACTAGTGCGGAAAAGTGGTACCCAATACTTTCCGCACAGTTTGGCTGCTTAGAAAACGCACTTTTCGAGCACATGCATGTAAATTTCTTTTCCGTTCCGTCGTGGGTAAAAATTACGACAGCGATAATCGTCAACGATTTTTTGATCGTGAGTGCTAAAGAGTTTATTGCACTACGAGGGGCTATTCGATATCACTCGTTACGATCAGAAAGAAGTCTGCTAATGAGCCAAATGGCAGCAGGGTTCCTGACGAACTAGTAAGCTGTTATAAACCCTATTAACTAGTCATTTAAATTTAAATTTGCCTATCAATAATGTTCGTTTGATAGTGTGACAGTTCAATAAACATTGCCGTCATATTTTATAGTGTAAAGTCATTTAGGTTTTAGGAGTGTAATTTATGCTTTGTTCGAAAGGCGAGTTTCATTTTTGTGTTTGTTGCTATTCTGTTATTATGTATATTTTAATTAAACTTTCAATCAAAAATGCTCTGCGTTATTGGTTGGATTTGCATAATCTTTTATAATGCGCACTGCTAAGGTTTGGAATCTGTATTTCATATACCTAGACCTTTTTAAGGCACGAGGGAATAGGTATCTTCTCGGTGAGCTCGCTTCACCGTCGGCCTCATCTTTGCCCCCGGGCTAGATGCTGGCCATGAGAAATCCCATAATAATAAAAAAAAAACTCCTAAGATGTTCGTTTGTTTCCATGACAAACATTGGTCAATGGTAGGGTAAATATATATCGACGGTATAAAGGAATAACCCTTGAAGCGACATTTTTTGAATTTTACAGGAGAGCGTGTTAAAGTGTATTTTTTGACAAAAACAATTTTATCTCTTTTACTATTGATTTTAGAAAGTTGAGTTCTATACACAAGTTTTCTCAAATTTTAATTGCTATATTTTAAAAATATTATCAACCTTGAAATCTTACAGGATTCTGAAATAAGTGTCGCTTAAGTGAATAGGCCCCCGAAACGATCCCGGAAGAACCATTGAAGCGACACCTTCGTGCTATAACCAGGGCCCTAAAAAATCCAATGAAACTACACCAATATATCTAATTTGATCTTGGGAATTAATTTAAGCGACAGTAGTGTATTTGCATAAATAAAAATAAATTGTCCATCGTTTTAAATAAGCAAGGGATGTAATGAATTTATTGTTGTTTATTTTATTCGAAAGTATTGTAATTTTCATTTAAGTATAATAGAAGAAAATACGTACACTTATAAAGGAAACACAATAGGAAAAATCAAATTGTTGTTTTATTGGTTGGCTTAAGCCATAACATCAAGATAGACAAGTTCACTCATTATCACAATAGAGTTCAACTTATTAAATAACGTAGTATCAGAAAATCTGCCCGTAAAAAGTTTAACAATCAACATAGCTCTCATAACATCAATAAACTAGTTTAAATTTTAAACATTTAGGTATAGTAAAAATAACAATGTTTTTCAGTCAAAAATAATGCCTTGAAGACACTTTTGTAAGCACTAATTAGCATCTAGATGAAGTGATAACCTAAATAATTTTGGGCACAGGTAAGCCGTTTAAGTAATACTTTTACAAACGGCATACAAGTGCCGAAATAAATAGTTTATCACTATTATTAACACTATATATATATACTAAATATCACTATTCACACATATTAACATCTAAAACATTAAAAATTTCACTATTTGAATATGAACTAGCATACGTACCTAGTTAATTCCGTCAGCGAACGGCAAAACAACCACCCCCTCCTAGTGTTTGTCGGTGACTGAAGCGACCGACGGCGTTACACTGCGTTTATAAGAGTCCCTTTCGCGCGTAATTCATACAAAAAATTATACACTTAAACGCCATACTATAAATTTGGGCGATACTTCAAACGCCATCACACCTCTTGCAATTTTCATGTAACCAACGTATTGCTGTTTTTAAAAAATACTTGAAGCGACAATTTCGGCCAGGGCCAAGCATGTCGCTTAAAGTAATGAAATATTAGGTACATTTTTGTAACATTCACTTAAGCGACAACAGTTAATTTTAACACTTTTGAAGAACCACTTAAGCGCCGTAACCTATGTAAAATGTACTTGGAATAAACATGTAAGTGACATCACATGGAAAATGACCTATTTTTAAAAATCACTTATGCGACTATGATTATGCCTGTATATATGGTTAAGTGACTCAGGTAAGATTTTACTCAAATTATGTGTCGCATCAGGTAACGATTTTTAAATTTGGGCCTTATTTCTGTAACCCCTTAAGCGACATATAAGTCATCGGATCGATGTGAAACCCGGCTCAAACGACGCAGAAAAAAACGCTGATTCCAACGATATATATAACTCGATTTTGACCAAAATGTCGCTTAAAGGGTTATTCCTTTACACCGTCGATATTATATGGCAACACTATTATAAAACCTGTAGTAACGTGGAAGGGGTATAAACGCATTGTGGAGGGTGAACTCCCGACCAACTCACTTGGTTGCGAGATCAGCTACTAGTCGGACCACTCTTACTCCTGAGACTGCACCCCAGAAGTAATCGTAATACGTGTACGTATGTTTTAGTTGTCTATAACGCAGAGTTAGATATCGAAGGGTGCGTGGTCAAACCCGATAAATCGAGATAATTGCTTTTAGAAATAAGAACTCAACATCCATTACGCATAGTTCTATTTTCAAAAAACCTTTTAGGCGACTTATCGGGTTTGTTCGATATACTTGTTCAATACAATAGGGTCTTACACGTATTTTTAAAAAGTAGCCTAAATTAATCCGCACGTTTCAATTACCACGTGGAATTATTATTTCAATTTTAAGGAATCGACGAATACTAAAACAATAAGATTGAAATTGCAGTTTCAATATCCACTCGAAAACGCGAGCCGCTATTTTTGTGACGTCACACGGCACGTAGTCATTGACAAAATTGCAGTTCAACTTATTCGTTGTTATATCCGTCACACGAGTTATCGAGTACTATTGCATCTGGTCATGTGAGTAGTTTCATTTTGGTTAATTCAAATATTTTACAATTATTTTGTGCTACGTTATTATTGTTTTTTCTTATGTCGATCAATTCGAATCGATTATCTTTCTTTCGTAAAACATATCGATTATGGAAAAAAACTGTATGCTATTTTGATTGGCCGCACCACTAATGTTGTCTGTCACAAGTTTCAAATACAGAGCCATTAAGTCGGATGCACATAATGAGCTACGTAGAAAGAGAATTACATCCGACGTACAGGACGCAATTATGTGTTAAAGGAGAACGACATATTTTCATGTACGTTGTGCCATCATCGCTGTTTGTGTTGATCGCCCATTGTAGTGTCTTATGACGTCACAATTGACATCCGTAATGGCGGTTACGGTTTTGAAAAAATTAAACAGATAAAATATGCATGAATTTTAAAAGTAATTATAAAATTTATTTTAAATGATCATGCCTTTATGTCAACACAATCCGACTTCCTACAACTGGGTTGGTCTCAGACAGTCTCGTAGCCGTGTTTTCATATAAAATCGGCCCTTTCACGAAATGGTTTCTGTATTTTTTCAATAAGAGCTCTCAAGACAAATATTTTTTTCTGTAAGTTTCAGCTTCCTATCTTGGTTATTATCGGAGATATAATTTTTTGAAAATTACGTCATAGGCTAATGCGATTCACGTGAATTTTTGGAACAGTAATAAACGTATAATGACTCACGTATTCCTAAAATAATTTGAATACTCCCAAAAAAACCTTGCATAGATGTAGGAAATAAAACTTCAGACTCTTTTTCTTGCTTTCTTCACGTTTTTATCACGTAAACCGTTTTAATTTTTTTTTCTTTATTTGAAATAAGGTACTTTCTGTATAATCTCGTAGGGTCGTCCTGATGTAATGTTAACCTGTCAACCTGATCTGGTTAATCGAAGGCGCAAGGTAGGCAACGGAACTCCGTAATAAAACGGTGTAGCTTAACGGTGTTTGAGCTTATTGTAATTGTCATGAGATGCACACTGGTAATAACTCACTAAAAAGTGTGACTGAAATAAATAATGAAAACGGACTCCAAAAAATGGCTTTTCGGTGTTTTCTGCTCTTGGAGTGGCTTGGCGAAGTATTAAATAGAAGTCGGTTTTTTTAAGTGAAGCAGGAAATCATTTTTAATTCACGAAGATTCGAGATGCTCCATTGCGAACATCGAATGTCTTCAGCCTTTGTTTCATACAGCAGTCACTATTTTGCCAGTCAGCTAGAGTTTGACTGTTACGTATAGTCGTAAAAGGCAGAGTAAATTAAAACCGCGGCCACAAAGCGATTCAACTTACGAATCGGCAAAAACGCGGCGTGCTAAGCGAAGAGGCTAAATCCTTGGGAGCGAACTGGAATCTCGGGGTATGCGGAGAAATATATTTTTATTAAATAACTTCGGATCCGCAGATGGCACGGCTTGGAGTGCGGCAACTTTTTAAAATCTATTTAAGGCGGACGCGTTTACACCGTCATCGTCACGGCACAAGATCCCTACATGTATATATAAATAGATATATAAATATTTGTGGACAATCTTCACAAATTGATCTAGTCCCAAACTACGCAAAGCTTGGGTACTAAGCGACGATATACATACCTTATAATTAAATACATAGAAAACATCCAAGACTCAGGAACAAATATTTGTGTTCATAACACAAATAAATGCCTTGACCAGGTTACGATCCCGCGACCTCCAGCTTCGTAGGCAGGGTCACTATCTAGGCTAAAGAAGTCGAGGTATATGTACTTTAAATATTGTACAAAATAACGGATTAAAAAAGAAGAAGTGAACTATAATTTATTTCATGATTGCCTCAATTTATAATATAAACACATAATAAAACAAATAATCTTATTAAAATTAAAATTATAAATAAAAAATTTGACCCAGATCGCTGTCAAATGGTAGGGTGTCCAGAAGGCTGGCTGTATTTCCTCGCTGCACGGCAATACTTATTCGCTGAGCGAAATAGAAGCCAGCCTCTGGTCACCAGAAGCCTCTATTAGGCGCTTCGACAGATCTTTATATAGTCGACGCGCGCTTGGCCCCCACGGCCCCAAAATTTCGACGCCAAACGCCGCAAATATGTAGCTACTTCCTAGGGCGACATATTTGCGGCACTTGAGGTTTTCGGCCGCGGATGCCGCAGCACCAGCAGCAATTTTGGTGCTTGGAATATGGGACGGTGCGAGGGTATCAACGCAAGTAGCGTCCCACACTAGCGGCCGACCCATACTCCAAGGCACCAGTGTCATTCCGTCGGGCCTTTTGCCGTCGTCTGTCGGCCAAACCGCTAGGCTCTAGGACTGCCGGCAGTTTGGCACTGACAAGGGCCCTTCGGATGACATCATTGATGCTGGCATGGCGGGGAATCCTCCCAGCGCTTCGGACGCATGAAAGACCGTGGTGGCCTAGGCTGTCGACCATGCCACCGCAATGACAGCGATGTGGCTGGTTTGTTGGGGCCCCTAAACGTAGACTAGCTGCTAGGCGGAAGGTAGTGTTGTCCAAAAAAGTGCCAATATTTTGAGAGGGTAGTGCTTGGAGCCATAGACCTGACTCCCACTCTGCAGAAGCGAGGAGACGAGCTCGGTCTGTCGAACTAGCTGACGTATCCAAGAGATTTTTCCGTACTAGTTGACAGAGCGGCTCGTCCCAACGCCTCTGCGAGCAGGGATTGTCAGGCGGGGCCGTATTAGGGCAGGTTAAAGACCAAACGTTCTTGGCCTCGGAGCAGTGTGCAGCCTCCAAGGACCCGATGGAGCGAGCTAGAATTTGTCCTATTAGGCTTTGAGCACCATGCACTGAGGACAAGAACGCAGGTAGAGCGACACAGGAAATTTTGCGGATACCCAGGCCACCCAACCTAATAGGTAGGTTAGCCTGGGTCCAGGTTCTTCCGTCAAAAGAAATGTTGAAGATGGATGTGAGAGTTTCTACTACTAACGTATCTAATTTTGAGATCAAATTTGGGTATTTCCAAAGATGCGAGCCACGAAGAATGTATGTGAATTTTGGGACGAAAAGACAATGTTTGATAATGGAATAGGCTGAGTGTAGGTTAATTTTGGACAAACGATGTGATGTGGTTTTAAATTTTTGAATTTTGGAGTTAACGAAATTTTCAAAAGCCTGGTCCAAGACGGGACAACCAAGGAGGTGAAGCGATTCTTTATTTATAATTTTTATGCCAGGAGCAAGGAGTTTGAATAGGTCTATCGTAATTTTTTTGTTTGGACAGGAATCGGCAATAAAAAGTTCGCATTTGGAAAAATTTAAAGAGAGACCAATTGTTTTCATATCTATGATTATCTTTTTAAAATCTTCGAGAACGGAAATCGCATCGCCGCCGAGTGTCCCGTCATCCAGATACCACACGTTTAATTTTGAATTTAATTCCTTAATGATGGGGTGTATGGCGAGACTGAAAATTGCGGGGCCGAGAGGTTGGTTTTATATAATAATTTGGACGGAGAACTATAACACTGCCAAAGGAATTTATATGTCGAAGGGATTTTTTCTTTTATTTGTCTCAACAAGGCGCCTCTGTCTACAGAATTGAAAGCATTGCAAACATCAACCTTCAGCAGAATTTCTCCTGCGTCATGCTCCAGAAACGTTCGCACGGCATGCACAGCAGCCTCGCAACCACTCTTGGAACCAAACCCCAGTTGAATGGGCTGAAGTTCTGGGCTAAGCTGGGAAAAAATGGAGCGGCAGACAATCTTGGCGGCAAGACGTCGAAGAGTAGTGCCAACTGCGATGGGCCGAATGCCGCCATCTTTTTTCATTAAGGCACAGAGATTGGCTCCATACAGGACGTCTTTGATATCGTCTGGAACTTGACCGGCCAGCATGATATTCACCAGAGCCGTCAGGTCTTTTAAAAGAGTTTCCCCAGTTTCTCCACAGCCGTAGCATAGAAGATCTTTCAGGTGCTGAGGTGACAGGCCATCCAGGCCTCCTGCAGAACCATTGGGGAAAGACATGACTGCACCAAGGACATCCTGTGTGGTAGCGGTAAGGTTTAGATCGCTGGGTTGTGGGGGATCAGGTAGAATAAGGTTGGTAACTGGAGGTGGATGTTTGCTGTGTAGAGCTGTAAGAGTGTCAGAGTTAGTAGGGGCTACTGCATCATCAGAAAAGAGCAAGCGGGCGGCACCTTTAATGTCACCATCGGAAACTTTGCTTTCAACTTTTTTAAAAAGATTGTTGTCGAGGTTTCTAAAATTGTCGGCAGTGGGCTGAAATGAAAAGTCAGCGTAACAGTTATCCTTAACTATTTTTGTGAGTGATTTTGAATTTTGATTTGTATTTATATGTAATACTTTAAAGGTGAAAGTAAGTAAGTGTTCCCAATCACAAACTGAATTGTCTGATAGAACTGCTCTGATGGTCTCACTCAGTGATTTAGAAACTGATACGCGGGCACCGCGTGGTATGCGTTTTAATACTGGGCGCGTGTTTTTAAAGTCACTTAGAATTCGGTAGAATGGAATGACCGGTCTGCTGTTGTTTGGTAACTGGGAACGCGGAGGCGCCGAAACATTGGGCTGGGACAGTATGAGAGATGAGGGTTGAGTTTGGCATGATCGGTGTTTTTTGGCGATATGGATATTGAGGCCTCTAGGGCCTTTGAAA
This sequence comes from Epiblema foenella, assembly GCA_963556455.1. Taxonomy (NCBI): domain Eukaryota; kingdom Metazoa; phylum Arthropoda; class Insecta; order Lepidoptera; family Tortricidae; genus Epiblema; species Epiblema foenella. Next base: position 6,572,771 of record OY747105.1, read on the forward strand.
AAACGTGGTTCAGAGCATTCAGGGCAGCGAATATGGTTATCTGGCGATGCACCGGTACGTCTGGGGCAAGAAAGCCTTGCAAGGGGCATCAACAATGCCTATGTTAGAATAGAATACAATACTTAATTAAACTTAGAAAAGAAAAACACAAATATTAAAACTAAAGACTTAATTAAAAATATAATAAAGATAAAAAGAGAAGTATTGATTTTCTTCAAGTGGAAGGTTCCTATGGTCCGAGCTCATGCGCGTGAAGAGGGGGCAAAGCCTCCGTGGCTTTAGCTTTGTTGGCGTAGTCTTTGCAGCATGAGCTCTTCAGCTGCGAGTTCTGACGGCTAACAAATAGTACACTGGGACCGCACATAGGTACTCATTAAATCGTTATTTTTTATGAACTTGTATTAATTGTTCTTCGATATGAAAATGAAAATGTATACACAAATCGGCGTAGCTGTCACTTGAGGTTCTCACACAATATTTCCCTATTTAATTCCGTTTTAAAACATTGGTATGTATTACTGGAGCGGAAATTTACACTTTACAAAGAGTTTATGTGCTCATTTCATGAATTATTTCAGTACAATAATGAAAATAAATTTATTTTGTAACACAATAAAAATTCGTGACAGTTGACATTGTCATCACAATTATAGATGAAGTTATAATTTTGGGAATCTTGTTCCGCTAACTATGGGTACCTAATTGAGTACAGTGGGAAAAATGAGAAAATAAAGACACGAAGAAAAACCCTACTTGCGGGACCAAAAAAAATTGGTCATAAACTTTGTTATAGAACAAAAGCTAAAACACGTTTTTATCTATTTGTATCCCTATAAAAGATCATTACATCAGACACTCGATCGTTGTGTCTATAACAAAACCGACAGAGAGTTAGTTAGAGGGTTACTTCCATAATTGCAATAGCATTCATCCGCAAATTGCTAAACCATTTTGCAAAATAGTTTTCAATTTGTCTGCGCCCCTCTACTAATGGTTGCGTACCCTTCTAACCTGTCATTATATTTTTACGGCCCTTTAACTGATATATTGTGGACAGGGTGAGAATTACGTAATAATAACGATGTTTAAGTGTTGCTAATTCAAATACTATCAGTGCGTTTACTTGATTAACTCCCTTGTTCTTAAAACTTTACAAGCCTATGTTGTTTTTATTGAAATGGGTTCTGTCCCTTTCTTATAAACAGAAGTGGCATATTACTGATACATACATTTTAACGTAATGTTTACTAAATTTTTAAGAAGTTTATAAATGAGGACAGTTTTTATTACTACTACGTATAACTCTTAGGGGAGACCAAAGTGTGTTGAAACAAGTGATACATTTGTTACATGTGTATGATAAATGGTATGATATACTGGAAAGTAGCTAAAATTACCTTTTATCCCGAAGAAATGTATTGTAAGTGCTCAAGGGATACACAAAATAGGAAAGGTTGTCATGCATGAAAAACTGTGAGAGAAGTTTGTAAAGTACCTTTAGCATCCGTTCTTTTATTAAAGTCACGTGTTAGACATAATTAGGTACTTATCTTCTTAATCAAATTGCAATAAAAATAAGTTAAACTTAGGTACATTAAGTATGGTCTTATACTATTTCTCTCTTTTGTTCTGCAACTTTTTTCATTTAGTTTAATTCTAGAAACTTGGAATAGAAAAATTTGCTCACTATATATTAACGTTTATTTCTTAAACTTTCATCTTAAATAAAACACCACGAAGATACAAATAAAAATCATTCTAAATCATCGCAATTATATAACTATTAACGATTAAGTTAATAGCGAACTCAATTTAAGACCATTTTACTTCAACACCTTTATTGCATCGCAACACCATATTTATTACGGTCATAATCGTAAATCAATTATCTATGGCCTTCCACGCCATAACTTGGTTTCAGAAAGTGATTTGAATACTGTTTAGTTGATGGGAAAATTGTACGAGGATGTGTGTTCTGAGATAAATTTAGTATGTGCATAATTCTATGGTTTATCGCATGGAACTAATTCGTCACTGCCTTGGTTACGGTATCTATATTATAACATTGTAAATGTTGCTAACATTTAAAAATCGCACCTTTAATTAATGAGGGCTATCGCGTATGAATTCGCCGCTAGAGGCGCTAGTGTAGCGTGGGGTCTCCGAACTGTCAAATGTCACTCTTTGTGGTTGCGCTACGCGGGTTAATATCGAATTGGAACAATATGGTGACTATTTTGCAATACCTGAGCTTAATTATGGCAAATATGAGTTAAGGGTCGATGACTCAGTGCTTTGAGACAGTTTTGTCTTTCGGAAACATTTTCCGAACAAAACGGGACCGCGCTACAATGCGTTATGTTCGATAATTTTACGGTACGGTTTTAAGGTATTGAATAAGATTGAAATGTCAACTTCGTTCTCATGCCCATAATAATCAATAACATTTTTTGACAGCTGGATCTTACTCGACAGTGGCGCCAACTGGTGAACACAAAAACGATAGCCCCCATTACTTAAGATTACGTAGAGGGTGTCTCCATAGTATTGGAGGTCAAGTGGATAGAAAAAGTGTCACGTGGATTTATTTTTATTCTACATCTCATCTGTATTATGTAGGCTACATGTTACGATCAGCAGTCTATTCAAAACTAACTAGTTGCGCGCGGCTCCATATTACAAACAATCTCGGTGGAGCGGCGGTGTAAAATATAAGCCTATTTCCTTCTCGACAGTTGATTCTATATAATGGTAAAATAATTAGGGTTCCGAACCAAAATAGTAAAAAGAAACCCTTATGGTTTCATTTTGTCTGTCTGTCTGTCACATCGCTAAATATATCAAGAACTACTTATGCTATAGATTTGAAATTTGGAACAGTTATAAAGAAGGGTATCGTAGGTGCATAGAAAATGTTTTTTAATTTTTTTTTTCTGTGAAAAATGACAGATAAATAGGTGGTTCAAAATTTAAAAGTCTAGTGAATATGTCAAGTGGGGTATCATATAAAAGGGTTTGAGTTGCACATTCTGAAACATTTATTTATTTTTTATATTGAGTAATTTTCGACTTATAAGGGAAAATGTAAAAAAAATACAGTTCCCCCCACAGGAAAAATAGAACTATATAGCTCTATCTAGTTTTTTCTTTTTTTATCATCAAAAAACATTTCTATACTAAGTTTCTAATTTAATCACCTTTGAATGTATTTTTATTTTATAAATTCCTACATAATTATGCTTAAAGTACCTTCTTTCAAATAAAGAAAAAAAAATGAAATCGGTTTACGTGATAAAGAATTATCCTTGAAAAACTACCATGCATACTGTTATTCAGTCGCTCAAAGTTGTAACAAAATTCGACAGTAGATGGAGCTGTACTCATGGCATTCAATTTCTACACCATGTTGTTGAGATTTTTCTGAATTAATAGAGTTGGACCCGGTACACATCTATGTACGGAACCCTCGGTGCGCGAGTCAGACTCGCACTAGACCGGTTTTTTTTTCAATCGGACTAATAGCTAATGCTTATGGTGATGCCTCGGTTCGGCCGCCCACGCCCCTCGTGAAAGAGACACGCTTATCTCTTTCGCGTACGACAAACCGGGATGCAACATTCTTTGGGAATGGCTTTTTTAGATAGATATATCTCGATAAATATCTGACTGTGTGCTGTTTTAATAAATTTTCTGTTAACAGAGTCTAGATGAGGTAAAATACCATCATTTTAACTTAACTGTGTCTTGTAATAATGCGTTGTTTTAGTAAGCTGAGTAAAAAAAGAAAAATAAAGACTCGTCTTTGGATTTTTTTTTCTATCGAGAAGATTTTAATCAATCATATTTCGGCTATTGTCAGAAACATAGTGATATAGTGAAGAACCATGTGTCTGAAAATCAATCCTTATTGTTTCCTCATCTGGGCAGAAAAGCGTTTCTAAGAATTTATTTCAACACCAGTACTGCTATTCTTTGTCTTCAATCGGCATCAGGTTTTTAAAATTTAGCATGCGTACGGTGTAGCTAGCGGCCACTTTCAAAATCTATTCAGTCGTTGTCACGGCGTCCGCTCCCGCAGATCGTTTCGGTATTATCCTGAAATTTCCAAATTTACAGTCATCCCTTACTTACAGGGGTTGTTTCGTTTAATTCAGTCCCTTACAACAACTTCGGGAGTTTGAAATTAAATTCACATGTTATTTCGCAATCTGTTGGCGCTTGTAAGCGGAAATGCTTATAATTAGGTTAAGTGGCACTGCAATATTATTCGTTTAATAATGAACGCTGAGTACTTTAAACATTTAATTACTTTTTCACACCTGCTATTCAGAAAAGAGTAATTATTGCCCTCGAATGAGAGGTCAAAGTCGTACTTTTCTTCCCTCATCTGAGGGCAACAATGACTCTCTTCCTCATAGAAGGTGCGAAAAGCAGTATGCGCTACTCGGTAGCAAAATTATTTGTAAGATATTCCATGTTTTTAGGTGCGGGGCTCATAGGCGATGTAAAAAGCAGTATGTGCCACACGGTAGCAAAATTATTTCCGTCTTGGGCATATTCACTTGAATCCCTCGTTACGCTCAAGATTCCACTTTAGAATTCCTCGATACGCTCAGGATTCTATTTTAGAATTTTTCACTTCATTCAGGATCCAATAAACCGCCCCCGCCGTAAATACATCATTTTGTTCCCTTGAGACATAATCTACTATTTAGGGTTCCGTACCCGAACGGTCCAAACGGGACCCTATTTTTGTCACTCACGCGTCCGTCCGTCTGTCCGTCGTCTGTCACAAAGGTTTTACAGCCAAACGTTTGGAGCTGCAGTCTTAAAATTTTCACAGTATAAGCATCTTGTTGATTGGGTCAACATGCAAGATGATAAAACTGTGATGCTATACAAATTGACAAAACTTATTTGTAAATGTTTTAAGGAGCTTGCATACAGCTAAAACACATATATACCTACATACGTAGGTTCATAGAAACATACGTGTCAAACTGAGAACTTCCTTTTTTGTAGACGGTTAAAAATTACGCTTAGTACGCGGGCGAAGCCGCGGGAAAAAGATAGTTATTATATATAAACAAGTATATCTTTTTTTAAAAACGCCATCTAAAAGCAGGCATCTCAAAGAAAGCCAAAAAACGGATAATTATACATCTGGAGCATTGTCTTGTCGGGAAGTGAGACGTGGACTTTGACACAAAGAGATAGAGAAAGACTTGAAGCATTCGAGATGTGGTATTGGCGAAGGATGCAAAGGATTAGTTGGAGGAAAGAAAAACAAATGAAGAGGTTCTGAATATAATACGAGAGAGAAGGTGCTTGTTAAGAACAATTCAAAACAAAAGAGGCAAGATGGTAGGCCACCAGATACGACACGACAGCTTCTTTAAAAAAAATATTGGACGGATAAATATATGGCAAGAGAGGTAGAGGAAGGCCTAGATTGACTTACCTACGTCAAGTGAAGGAGAAAGTGGCTGCCGCGTCTTACGAGGGTATCAAAAGGCTGGCAGGTAACAGAGAAGAGTGGCGATTACTCCACAGACAAGAGCCTAGCTCTTAAATGATGATGTTTATGATCTTTTTTATATAACGATGGTGGCAAACAAACTTTTCCCTATTCTCAAATAGTTCTGCAATTACGTAAAGCCTTTAATTTGGCAACCACCTTGCTACCTGGGTGGGTGGGTTAATAATTAAAGGTAAGTAGGACCTATCAATTAGGGGGGTAATTACGACTGCCGACTCGGGGAGGGAGACAACTAATCGGTTCACACTTTGTTACGCGTAACGATGAAGTGAATAAGCACGTGCCGTATGTACATTTAACGTGTTTCTGCATTGTATTATAATAGTGCAACTGTTAGATGGAACGTCAGGACAATTTAACTTTAATTATCAACTTTGAAAAATGACAGTTAATATCTTTTAACAGCCATAGTCCGATATATCATTTTTGAATGACATTTTCTTGATTTATGATCTAGGTATACCTACAGTTGACAATTGTGAGTGGGTACCATTTTTAAAGTTTGATGGCGGGAAACTTTCATAAAGATACGCGATTATCCCGCTATTATTCGTAACTAGGTGAATGCTTCTGGAACTTTCTGCTCGTAGTTTGTCAAATATCGCATAGATATATGGGCCATTCTACTTTTTCATGTACATCATTTTCAGACACTTTTTTTTCAATGCTGATTTTGGAATCCTTGGCCCTCACTTCATATTTTTGTATTGTTATTTAGAAAAAGGTTTAATTGCAGTATCACTTCCGAAAGTTTTGGTAATTAACGAAACACAGCTAATATCCATAAATCGAGTAACTCAGTGGTCCTTGGATGTCCCACCATTTGTATGAAAAAATGGTTTTTACCACTGTGTTACCCATCTCTTACAGCAATGTTTAAAGTTTAAATTTAAGTATTTTACAGGTACTATTTGGAAATCCTATTTTTGTATACTAATTCAATACGTAATATAGTTTTTTTTTTGTAATAGAAAACTGGTCATGAAAAAGTAGAATGACTCATATTTCTTCAAATATACCTACCAAATCTACTTTGTACTATTGGACATATAAAGAGCGTTTTCACTTAAAAGCAACGTTTTTACTTTACAAATTTATGTTCAGAATCGTCTGTAGGTACGATCGATTGTCATGTAGAGGAGAATTGTCTCCAATTTCTCCGACGGCGTCCAACTCAGAGGGTCTACTCCGAACTTCGTATCGTGCCGTTCCTTTCACTCATATAGTGTATAACATGAGAGTGAAAGGGACGGCACGATACGATGTTCGGATTTCCAAGTTCGGAGTGGGCCCTCAGACACGACGCGTACACTTAGGCATTCCCGCCCGCGGGGACGTCCACCGCGCAATCGTGATAACACAGACACATATATTCGTCCCGGTACCGCCGCATACCGGGTAGAGTTAGTCTGACCCAGGTCGGGTCTAGCTGAGTTTCTTGCTGGACTCTTCTCAGCGAGGCTAGGTTTAGTGAACCAGCGACAAAACACCCAGTAGCTCGATTCCACTCACACCTCAGATTCGGTTAAAACCGCTCAACCAATCTCACTGGAGCGCAAACTCTTAAGAGTATTCTAGTGTTCAAAACCAAACGCGTGGTCGTGCCGGAGGTTTTCCCCTGGATTTTCCCCAGGCTAATCTCCAACCGCGCACTCCTTCGCTTTACTGGGCCCGGCCTATAAAGCCACAGTCAGGTTAAAAAAATGTCTCAAATTTTCCATAAATACTAATATAAATTGAAGAATATATAAACTATGACTGACTTTCACTATGGAAAAAAGTCCACAGAGGAATAAATAAAATTGGAGTTATCATTTCTGTTTATGTTTTGTTTTCGTTTATTATTGGACGAAATTTGCTGAGGATACTCATAATGTTACGTTTTGGACGAAGCCTGCGTTATGGATACTTCCTGCATAAATAAATGATTATGTCCTATTATTCTTTATCGTAATTAATCGATGATTCTTAAAAAGGAAATATGCAAAGATCTCAAATTCTCAAAAAAAAGTAAAATGCACAATTTTGAGTGAAAACGCATTACGCGAGATCTAGAAACCGGCCAAGTGCGTGTCGGACTCCGCACATTTAGGGTTCCGAACCAACCGCAAAATTAACTTGGTTTTAATAGGAAAAGTAATGAAATAATCTGATTTACCTATCAATATATTAGTATTTGTAGGTAAAACATACGTAATAATAGACATTATCACCAAATTTCAGGTTTAAACATTTACAGGTCAATGGGAAGTTAAAAATTCCTTAGGATAAAATTTTTGTAAAAAAAGCTACATTGATGGCTTCTTATTCATTTGTTTTAATATATTTTTAAAACAAAAATACAGTATTTATTTAATACATGTGCTTAAAACAACTATACCACACTCGATGGGGTGGGTCAAACATTTTTTTTTCGCGCCCCCCCTTAGCTGTATGAGAGCGTAAAAACATTTAAAAATAAGTTTTTACAATTTGTATGGCTTTAGGTCAACTAAATGATTATACTGTGAAAATTTGAAGACTACAGTCTGCTCCTCCATTTGGCTATAAAACCTGTGTGACAGATGACGGACGGACGGACGGACGGACGCGTGAGTCACGGCAATAGGGTTCCGACCCTAAAATAAAAATTGACATTTATGTTCATTGATTCTATTGCCACTAACATAGATATTTATTTTGCTTGTATGGACAAAAAGTGCATAGCGGGGATTCAGTATGACAAAGGTAGCTTTCGTGTAAAAATATTTCAAAACAATTGAAAGCGAGCTGCGATTACAATGCAATACAACAAGAGGTTATACCGATATTCTCCATCATATTTCAAATAGGTATGCGGAATTATTTTTTATCTTCCTGCTAGCGTTATCCCAGTACAGTTGCATCCTGCAGGATGCCCGGGGTCCGCTACCTAATCCCATGATTTGGCGTAGGCACTTTTTATTGAAGCGACTACCATCTGACTTTCCAACCCGAGGGGAAACCAGACCTTATTGGAATTAGGGTTGTCAAGTGAGTGGGCAACTTGACTGTTAGAAGTTCTCAAGCCGCACGATGGCCTCTAACTTGGCTTAACGACTGCTATCATAGAAAGCAGCCGGGATCAACGGCTTAGCGTCCCTTCCGAAGCACGGGAGCGCTCAGTTAACAACCATTCAAAGGGTCATCCATCTAAGAACTGACCTCGTCCGACGTCGCTTGACGCTTAACGATACGCGGGCGCCGCTGGGCCAGGAGCGCTCTAAGTATGCAGAAATATTTTTACTGTCTAAAAATACCCAGTACCCAATTTTCACGATGCCATTCGAACCAGTTTTAAGTGATCATTAAATGATTTTTATAAGTATAATAAATAGAGAAAACCGAGGAGTAAAGACACTACTAATAATGAATAATTGACAGGAAACTGTTATATCACATTGTGTTGTGTTCCGTTCGAATATGTTGAGAATTTTCTCTTTGTATTTCATTTCGGAGAAATAGACCTTCATTATATTCATATGTCTGATAATGTCTGCAAAAGTAGTGTAGGCGTTGGACGGAAATGATAACGAGTGGCTGTAGACACGGTATAATAATATTATATTATATATTAGTAACCAACTAGGGTATGGAACCTTTGAGATTTCAGAAAGCTCTCGTATGTATTTGTATATATAATTCCGTGGTAAATGTATATTAGTTACGATTATATGTATGTTTATTATTTCGTTTAATGTTAAATCGTTTAACTTTTATGAATTATTTTCTCATTGCACCAACATTTGCTAGTTTCTGTTTGGTCCTATGGTCGACTGGTAGAGAATGGCTCATGGCATTAAGTCCGCCCTTTGTACTTATATTCTTCTTGTGCAATAAAGTTTAAATAAATAAATAAAGCTGTAATATCTAATACGATGCTTGATGCTTGAAAATGAATGAGTGTAAAAGTATAGTAAAGTAATAGGTGTATTAGCAAGATTATTTTTGGCTAACACCGTAGGCAGGCTCTGTATTGTTAGGTACATTTGACGGAGCGGGATCGGTGCGATATCACCGTCGATATCACGATACAAGTAGATACAAGTATCAGTCCCACTTCTATACTATATATTACTACTGAGCAAAAGTAATACCATCAGCATAGCGGTAAGTAAGGAAATACAGGCGCCGTTAGATATGCTAAAATAATTCTGGACAAAGCACGCCTCTATGAATGTACAAAATCACAGATGTATCTGCCATATTTGACGTCTGTCAGCTGTCAAGTTGTTTTTTTTGTGTTTCGCGGCAGGCCGAGGCACGATACTATTAATCCCTCCAAACGTGTGATATGTCAAAAATAATATTTAAATAAATATTTCTTAAAAACGATACTTCATAAAAAACCGGCAACAGTTTTGAACTCTATAATACGTACTATAAATAAAAACTATAATATGGATCACTCCAAACCTTAGTTCCCAATTGTTCAATGATATTTGAGCTTGACCCGTTGCGCGACTGTTATAACAAGCATGAAATTTTGTAGGTTACATTTTCCTGCCAACTAGTTACGATCACAAGGGTCCAGCGTAACCTTCCAAACAGTCCGGAACAAATTTAAAAGGCGAATAAACAAAGAAAAGTAATAAATAGGAGATAAGTCGTATCGAACTGACGCGGCCGCAGAAGTTCAGTTAATCCTCGGGAGATGAAAAAGTACAAAGGATCGGAATAAAAGCCGGCATCGATCCCGGGTCAAAATGCCACTGTGACACGGCTGCCTCAAGGCAAAAGCGGTAGCTGATGACAAATAGTAGTTTATGTAACTGTTACATAATGAGAGGCATTAAAACACGAGTGTTTTAAAGTCTACGAGTAATTATGTACAGTTGAATACACTAGTTTATATACATACATATATTAAATCCTCTTTCATGTGTTTCATGTGCAACGTGCAACGAGCCGGCGGTAGCACCTGACGATTGAAGTTGTACGTGACCTCATAACTACATAATTTCTGGTGGAGCGAGGTATATTGAAAAACTGGTCCTTATACTTATGGTTTTTTTGATTTTTGAATACATTAAAACCGCTCTATACATAGTGACGTGTCGTAAATGCAGTGACGTGTCGTAAATGCAGTGACGTCACGTGAATCATGCGTGACGTTTTTAACAACTCATAACTGTCTCCTCTCGGGTCAGCGTTTACGGTACGTCAGCGTATTTTGAGCTGCGGTGTGGTTGAACCTTAAGGGGAATGTCGCTAGCTGTCATTTTCAAGCTCGATAAATGAATGAGTCGAGTTACGCGCGCTCTTATGATGGGACGTTTTTCGCACCTTACACAAGATAAGGTCAGCCAAGTTAAAAAGATGCCAGTGTCACCGTCACCTATGACTTGGCCCAGGGAAGTAAAACATGGAGTTTCAAAGTTAGTTCTTTGAATGCTCTCGAGACCTAAGTAGCAGATGGATGGAGCGGTGATACAATTAATTTCTTCGTTATGGCGGACTTGTTGTTTTACTTAATAAGAATTGATTATAACAGGGAAAAGATGTTTAAAAGAATTTTATCAATATTACAGAAAATAGTTTGTCATTTCGAACTTAATTAGGTACTCATGTACTCAATAGATCGCATTTAAAATTGTGTTTGCGCTGTAGGGTCGTACGCTTATTTGCCACAATGGCGATAAAACAGTGTGTTTACAACGATTTAGTTTTTGTGGACCACTAGATGGCGCTGTACCTAACAGAAGCTAGCTAACGGTTGTTCTATTCAAATGCCTTAAGACAGAGCCGTCTTGTCTCATATTTGATTGTTAGGGTAATTAGTAGTTTTACAACACACATTACAAAAAAAAAGTTGATTGGTAACCAAGCGAGTGTGTGTAGTAGCGGTGTAAACAAAGTGGCCCTTCGAGTAGGATTTTCCTAAAGATTTAAGATCGATAAGGAGTTTAAGTTCTTTACTCATCGTGGCGGCGAGCATTTTTTCGTAGCGCCTTTATTTTGAATGTGGATGGCAGACCGATAATGTAACGTAATCGGAGATCCGATTATCAATATATACAAACCGGTTCAGCCATACGGTCTAAGGCCTACGTATGGGGCGCGCGTTTGCATTAACACACGGTGTGATATTAATCGCCGCACCGCCGTCAGCTTGTCAAACGATTTGCTATTTTGCTTAACCTTTTCATCGTTCTGTCAAATACAAACACTGTCACTCCCATGCACATGCTACGACATCGGAATGACAATTGCGAATGAATCCTATAGAAATGCATGGAGGTTGATATCGCACCACACGCCTGGACGTTGAACCTACGGAGTGGATATTTATACCCATCATTGGCGTCGAAATGGTTAAAACGTTCAGGAACAGTAAATTAAAAGTAAAATATAAAACAATATTTACAAAATATAAAATCATTATAAAAACCTAACCTAATTCCGCGGTCACCTCGTGTGACAACTGTAGGTACTTACTGACTCTGTCTTTCTCGGCTTTCACGAGGTTCACGTCATGGGGGATGGTGATGTTAACGAGCACTGCCTGGCGTTTTGATCTGTCAGCACGATATCAGGTTTATTGGCTACAATAGTCCTATTCGTGATGACAGATCGATCTCAATAGAGCATGGCACGACCATTTTCGAGAACTGGCACAGGTACCATTATAATGACATATTTGGACAGTGTCAAGCACCAAGCCAAGCCCAATTGGGCACCAAAAAGGAATTAAAAAAGGTACTGTGAAACTTTTATTTTGCTTAGCAGGCTTTTATATAGGATGATTTTAATCGTGACGCTCCAAACAATGAAAACGTATTCGATGTGTTCCCGTATCACATGTCAAACATATTCCCACACTGTTTACGTTATTGTTACTTAACATATACCAACTTCTCCAATACAGCTGAACAAACCGTAATTTCCTCAGGACTCCCACAAAAGTGCCTTACACAACTGCATTTCTAAGTTGGTACAATTGTACAGAAAGTGTCAAACCCAACTTATGTTTACAGTTGGGAAAATCGTGAATTCAACGAAAACATACTCACCGCGTTAGTAATATGACACAGCAGGTGTTTTCCCAGCTGTGTATTTAAATTTGTAAATTGTTACTGAAAGTGACAGAGGATTAATTTGTTCGACAAAGGTAACTGAACATACAATGTTTTAATTTAAAAAGTTTTGGAGGAGTAATGTTTGACGAGCCTTTTTGTATGTGTAAATGTTCGATGTGAACAGTAAATATAAGATTCAAACTTGATTACAGTACGAGTACTTAGAGTTTAACACTGATATGTGCTCTTATTCCACTAGATAGTCTGCTTTATATCTAATGTAATAGAGTTTTTATTAGAAACATAAGATTTTTAGACAGTGTGTATGTTATAAAATAAGTACATTACTGCAAAGGCCGCGAAATAGGGGATTGCCGGTCGATTAGTGTTAACTAGACGATCTAGATATACGGGCCCGACAATCCCTGTTTTGCGCCAAGGCTTGTATAAGTACTGCTTTTCTCAAAAAATGCAATTAAATTCGAAAATTATAAGAAAACTCGAAATGAAATTCTAAGAACTCAGTACCCAATAAAAACACGCTGCGACAGCGGGCGGTCAGCGCCGTGTTTTGTTTTTGGGGCGCGCTGGCGCGGCGGCGGGCGCGGGGCTGGAGGGCGCGGCCCCGGAACAAAAAACGATCACTTTGCCGGCTTAGGCCTTCAATGTTGTATGAAATTCCATTATCGGCCGCTCGTTGCGCCGCACCCGAAACGTGATACTGTCTGTTATAACGAACATAACGTCAAAATTTCATTACACGTTTGAGAAAACCCTATTACCTACATTAGTGAATATCCACTTGAATAAGAACATTATATTAGTGTCATACTTAAAGTAGGTCATTTACCTGTATCAGGTTATTTCTCAGAGACTTACCTGAAACAAATAAAAATATATTATTAGAAAGCATATTTACTTTTTTTTTTATACAACGCCGGTAGCAAACAAGCGTACGGTCCACCTGATGGTAAGCGGCCACCGCAGCCTATAGACGCCCGCAACTCCAAAGGAGTCACGTGCGCGTTGCCGACCCTTTATAAGAATTGAGGATGCACTGTGTTGACAGCAGAAGAAACAATAGGGATGTTGACACTAAGTAAGAAACTCAACTACTTCAAATTTTCTCGAAAAAGGATCAAATTCTCAACCAAATAGCGAAAAAAGTAACTCAAAAAAATAAATAATTACATAATTACAAGTCATCAAAGTTTTAAGTGGGGGCATGTTCTGTCCCTTTTTCGCAAAACGCACCTCTGTATGGAACGATCTTCATTTACTATGGCGCTTTAAGTCAGTGACGTCACTACAAATTAGTGCTTTCTCACTCTTATTAACAACATTCTAACGGTTGTAGCTTCGTTATTTTTTGAGATATTTTAATGGGATTTTCACCATTTGGCATAGTTTTATGTCTTCTTTCTTTTGGATATAATTTAGATACCAATAAATTTTGAGTCAACATCCCTATTTAGGTCCCACGCTCTCAACACTGTGCATCCTCGGGAGCTCTGGCAACCTTGCTCACCTCCAGGAACACAACACTACTACTAAGGTAAACTACCAGTGCTTGACACGGGCCCGTTATTTGACACTTTTGATCTTAATTCATGTTTCATAACTATTGAGTAAAGGTGTCAAGCATTGAACATTTACGCAGGAAGTATACTAAAAGCAAATTTATTAACATCTGAGGGGCTACTCGGAACTTCGTATCGCGCCGTCCCTTTCACTTATATCGCGCCATCCCTTTCACTTATATATTAAAATACTGCCAAGACAACGAGCAAAGAATAAAAATGGGTATAATTGCATAGCATCATTCAAGTGGGAATTTTTCTAGTTTCTGGAAAGCCACAAATAAATTGAATCCAAGGCCAGGTACCCCTGTGAGCGTTGCCAGTCACCATGAGCCCATCCAAATCGCGAATGCTTTTCGAAGTCATTTTCGCGTGGAGTCGCCCCTAGCGCCCTCGGCTCGGGCGCCCGATGCTGACAGCTCTCCTGAAGACCTTAGTGTCACGTTCTCTGCCAAGGAAGTATCTTCCGTGATTAGGGAAATGGCAAGAGGGAAATCTCCAGGAAAGGATAGCCTCAGTATCGAGCACCTGAAGTATGCCGGTGTGCATCTGTCCATCATGTGGGTGCTCTACCTCTGCTCCTTACCTCTTTCCTTCAACGCAGCCAACCATTAACAATTTTTCTAGACTGGTCGAATCCTGGCGGGCTATGTAGCCAAAGAATGGCCAAATGTAGAATTGCACTACACAATAATTACCTACTGTGTACCTACTGAAAAAGAAACAAAATAACCGAACAAGATATTGAACAATGCCTCGGTAACACTGTCAAAAATCTAAATATCATCGTAAAAATAAACTTTAACCATGCAGATTTCGTAATTATTAACGACAGCCATATGTTTTTTTTTTATCAAAAAACCAGTGATCCAGAGTTCTCAATTGAAATGTGCCTACCAAATATTCACGTAGAGAGCGGGATGGTTAATTGCAAACTCACGCATGTTAGAGGAGGTCATTTGCAATGGAATGGCCTTGCCTTAATGTTTATGCGAATAATGACGTATGCAAACGCCTGTCTGTGTGTTCCGCTGAGTCATCGAGCGGCATCAGTATTCGTACGAGTTTCCCGCAATTGTTGTCGGCTGGAGGGTTCCTCTTGCCCCTATAACACTCATTAAATCTTACAAAAAGCCGATACAATACAAATATGCTTTATTGGTAACCAAAAATACCCCCTTACAAAAGGTAGAGGCTACAAAGGGTGCAATTGCGAAACATTCTCAAAACGGGAAAGTCTGCTGAATGTCTATTTGACTCCGACTGGATTATGTTATGGATGCATCATTATAACTATAACTTGTTATTTGGGCAGACAATTAAAAAAATGCATGTTTCCAATCAATAAGTTTTTAACATGTTTTCAGGATTAGTAAAATTAAAGTTGTGAGAACTTTACATAGATAATGTTTCGCAATTTTGGAAACTTCTTCTAGATCATAGTTAACAATCATCAATCTGTCAGTCTGATGTGTAAGACGTATTGTTAATTTATGGGAAACATAAGAATGAACATGGCAGGTCGCCGTTCATGAAATATGTTTTGAGTAAGTAGGTTAATCTTCGGAAAAATCTACATAAAAAGTATTGAAAAGTGCTAATGTAATGCCATATTTACATTGAACCGAAAATTTATACACTGATTTCAGGCTAAATAACTGGGTCATTCTACTTTTTCATGTACATAATTTTAAGACACTTTTTTTTATGTAGATTTTGGATTACTGTGCCCTCACTTCATATTTTTCTATTGTTATTTAGAAAGCGGTTTAATTGCAGTATCACTTCCGATAGTTTTGGTAATTAACGAACCACAGCTAATATCCATAAATCGAGTAACTCAGTGGTTTTTCATTTTACGAAAAAATGGCTTTTACTGTGTTACACACCTGCCTTTTACAGCATTATGTTAATAATTAAGTATTTTTACGTACAAAGTCCTATTACTAGGTGTAGGTACTATTTCGAAATCATATTTTTTGACACTAATTCAATACATATCATAGACATTTTTTGTAATAGAAAACTGGTCACGAAAAAGTAGAATGACCCAACTATACAATATTGAAATGATGTATTTATTTTCGTTAACTCGAGAATAAAAGCTTCGCAAATCGCTATACGAGTGCAAGATAAAATTCAAATGATCTTCAGAGGATTAATTCTTTTATTACTTAAGTTTAGACATTGTCCTCTGATTATTCCAATAAGCAAGGTGTACGAGCTAGCATCGTACATCGTATAGCATTTAGTATAAACATTGCCTTATTTCCAATATGTTGACTCGTGTAACCTAGTTTATTGTCTTACGACACTTCAGTGCATTAAAGACGCTCATTAACATCAAACGTATGTTACTTATTTTGACATTATATCTAATCCTGCATCCTGTGACATACATATACATTTGACATCTTGACAGTGCGGGCGTACGGACCCGTACATATGGTCCTTCGAGCCTATTAGTGTTCAGTGAGTGTTACAGTGTGGTTCGCGTACCGGCTTGGCTGGCCTCCCACAAGCGGGTCTCACCAGCTAAGTTGAGGACACGCATCTACGCACCGGACTCTTGTGAATGCTAAAGCACCAATAAGCCTAATGACAATTTGACATAGTGTGACATATGTTTTGACAAATCGTATTAAGAACGATGGGAATAATGGATGAGTACGATCGCATAGTGCTGACACAGAGGGAGATCGCTGAATCCATTAGGAGAATAGAAACTAATTTCAAAAAAGATTCTGACTCCAGAAAAACTGAAGATTACTTGCGGGCACGTCTTCAGGCTTTGGACACCTTGTGGGAAGAATTCGAAAAGAATAACGTGAAGCTTGGGAGTGCTCCTGACCAGACGGGGGAGTATTTTGAAGACAATGTATTCCGACAGATGCAAGTGCTTACTGATAAAATTCGGACGATGATTACTACTTATAGATTACCAGAATGGCAGCCTACGGCTAGGGATAGCAAACTTGACGAGCTCTTTAATGAACAGAAAGCCAACTTCAGAGCATTGGAGAGAGTGTTGAACTACATTGACGTTGACAAGATAACTGAAAAATGGGAAATGGAGGATGAACTTCGCAATTTACAAACGCGTTGGAATCAGGTTGACACCTTACATTTAAAGATTGACAACATATTATTGGGCACAAACAAGGAGTATGAAGACAGATATTCTGTATACGAGAAGAAGTATCGATTGACAAAAAAGGCGTTGAACCGAAAAATATCTACAACAACGCATCTTTACCAGTCTACTCCGCAAATGGAAATTCCTACGTTTTATGGAGACTACTCACAATGGCCAACTTTCCTTGACTTATATAAATCGGCAATTCATGACAACCCTGTCCTATCTAATGCACAAAAGATGCAGCATTTGAAGGGGAAACTGCGAGGAGAGGCTCAACGACTCATTCAACATTTGCAAGTAACCGCTGAAAATTACCTGACCGCCTGGGATCTTCTGTGCCATCGGTACAACAACAACCAGTTACTGTTTTCTCGGCAGATGGAAATATTTTTAAACCAACCGACTATGCATAAGCAATCGTCAAATGACATCAAGAAACTACATGACACGACAATGGAGTGCGTCCATGCCATACATAATCTTGGCATTGACACCACCTCTTGGGATCCACTTCTTGTACACCTCCTGACCAAAAAACTAGATCCATTGACATTAAGGGATTACAAGGAGTCTCGTAAAGCACCTCGCGAATTAGCAACGTTGGAGGAATTTACAGCATTTTTAGAGGCCAAATTCACAGCTCTGGAACCTGTAAATAAGAAAGATCGGGAGCCTGCAGGTTCATCAGGAACCAAACAACAGACATTCAAGCCTAACTTTTCCTCAGCGCCAAAGAGAATATCATATAACAACTATAATAAGCCAACTTCATTTAATTACAATAGCAATGCACTTTGTGTATTGTGCAATTTCAATCATGCGTTATATCAATGCAAGAAGTTCGAATGTATGCCACCTGACATAAGGTTGAAAACAGTTACCAAGCATGGGATGTGCAAAAACTGTCTCTATGTACATGAACGTAATGTATGCAACTCCACAAAAACATGCAAAATTTGCCATGAAAGGCATAACACATTACTACACGACGCGGTGAATGAACTCGAAACACGAGAATCGAAGCCGACGCCGACGTTTGCAGCTAAGCAACAACCGCGTCAGCATGTCCACCGAGAATCGTCGACTAATAATGTTATAAATGACAATGGAGAAATTTTATTGACAACCGTACTAATACGTGTACGGGCGAATGACAACTCGCATGTGACACTAAGAGCATTATTGGATCAAGGCTCACAGATCTCACTAATCACTGAGAATGCTGCACAGCGATTAGGACTACCCCGACAGCAGTTAAATGCATCTATAACCGGAGTGGGCATAAATACGAAGAAGAGCAAAGGAAAAATTGAATTAACTTGCCAATCCATTCATAATGACTACACATTTTCCACACATGCTCTAATTATGCCGAAATTGATCAATAATTTACCTAACAACACATTTGTAAAGGAAAATTACTCGCACATTCAGCATATTCAGCTTGCCGACCCAGATTACAACATATCGAAACCAATTGATATTTTGTTAGATGCGAAGGTTTATTCTGACATAATAATGAGTGGCCTTATCAGAGGAAATGATCACCAACCGGTCGCTCAACAGACACAGATCGGATGGATTTTGTCGGGTAACGTTAACGTTACTCTGAACTGTAACGTGGTTATTAACAACATACAAGACCTTGCCAACTACTGGGAGATGGAAGAGATCAGCAATGAGGACAATACTGCAACGCAACAGGAAGAATTTTGTGAACAACTGTACACCACTACTACAAGACGGACGCCTGACGGAAGATACGAAGTTCGATTACCTATGAAGGAAGGTTTTGAAGAGAAATTAGGTCAGTCAAAAGCGAAGGCTATAGCTCAGTTTAATCAGTTAGAAAAACGCTTGACAAAAAATGACATATTACGTGACAGTCACCAGAAATTCATGGAAGAGTACCAGGAACTGGGACATATGAAGGAATGCCAAACTAGACAGGATCCTTCGTGTTTTTTGCCTTACCATGGGGTCCATAAACCTGACTCATCTACAACAAAACTTAGAATTGTCTTCAACGCTTCATCCCCCACCACCTCAGGATATAGCTTGAACGATTTGATGGAATGTGGAAGAAAATTGCAACAGGATATCCAAGATCTCTTACTGAGATGGAGAACCTATGAAATAGTATACTCAGCAGACTGCGAAAAAATGTACAGGTGCATTCTTATCCAAGAAGATCAGCAACACCTGCAAAAGATCGTGTGGAGGGATCACCCACAAGATCTTTTAAAGGAATACCAACTTTGTACGCTAACCTATGGAATGAAAGCAAGCCCATTCCTCGCCCTGCGCACCATGGCTCAGCTGGCCATGGATGACGCTGACAAATATCCTTTGGCCGCCAAAGTCTTACAAAAGGACTTCTACGTTGACGATTTGTTGAGCGGTTGCAATACCATTGAGCAAGCACAAGAGACGCAGCAGCAATTAATTGACATGCTCCGAAGCGCGGGGATCAACCTCAGAAAATGGGCCAGCAACAAGCCACAATTATTATCAAAGTTATCACCAGAACAAATAAATAAAACCACAATTGACATTAAAAACATGACGTCTACAAAGGCACTCGGATTACAATGGAGTCCTGTTACCGATTCCTTTACCTTTCGATACGCTGACACACAACGAAACAATAAAAAATGTACAAAGCGGATATTGCTGTCTGAAATATCCAAAATATTTGACCCTCTCGGTTGGCTATCGCCTGTCACTATCAGAGCTAAACTATTATTTCAACAAGTTTGGTTAGAAGGGATTGATTGGGACCAAGAAGTACCTCAACACATCCAACAAGAATGGGCGAAAGTGCGAGATGACTTACGTAACATTGACAAAGTGAATATTCCTCGCTGGATTGGAAACACTACGAAGCACCTAGAAGCACACGGATTCTGTGATGCATCAGAGAAAGTATATGCTTGTGTCATATATCTTAAAACAATAAATGACAAAGGAGAAATCACAACAAGAATGATCGCTTCAAAAACAAAAGTAGCTCCAAAAAGAAAACCTTTAAGCTTGCCACGATTGGAACTTTCTGGTGCCGTTCTGCTGTCAAAATTCATGGCAAAGGTGCTTAAAACATTGCCACATGACAATGTCACCATCTACGGCTGGACTGATTCATTAGTCGTATTGGGTTGGTTACAAGGAAATCCAACTCGCTGGAAAACCTTCGTAGCGAATCGCATAACGGAGATACATGACATTATGCCATCCAAGTGTTGGAGGCATGTTACCTCACAGAAGAACGCCGCTGACTGCGCAACTCGAGGAATATCTATCTCTCAACTAATATCTCACCCGCTATGGTGGGACGGCCCTGACTTCATTAAAAATGACATTCCAGAAAACAATGACAAAGTTACCCTGCCCGAATGTGAGGTCAAACAAAAGACAAAAACATGTGCTGTTCTTACATCATCCTCGATCATTGAAGATTTGCTGGATAAATATAGCTCACTATCCCGAATAGCAAGAATAACTTGCTACATCTCACGTTTCATAACAAATCTGCGCCATCGCAGTGTGACGTGTGCGAAAACAACAAACGGCGAACATGACACGTTAGGCATTGTGCAAAAAAGGCCAATGACTACTAGTTACTTGACAACTGACGAAATAGAACATGCATATAATATTATTGCAAAGACAGTGCAAGGGCAAGAATTCGCCAAAGACATCAGTGATATTAGAGAAAGGGGAACCGTCTCTAGTAAAAGTAACTTGCTCAACTTACGCCCTTATTTGGATAAAGAAGGAGTTTCAAGAGTTGGCGGACGACTTCAACATTCACACTTGACAGAAAATGCCAAGCATCCGATCATCTTGCCAAAACACTCAAGATTGACCGATTTGAGCATAAATCAGGCTCATCTGCGAACGCTTCATGGCACTGCACCACTGACCTTAGTCGCTCTAAGACAAAGGTTTTGGGTATTAGGAGGAACTTCCATGGTTAAGAAACACATAAGTCGCTGTGTGAAATGCATTCGATTTAACGCAAGCACCAAAAAACAACTGATGGGAGACTTGCCGAAACCGCGAGTGACCCCGTCCCGGCCCTTTACGCATACAGGGGTTGACTTTACGGGACAAGTGGAACTGAAGGCCAATAAGGGGAGAGGAATACGCACAACTCGTGGATACATTGCAGTCTTTGTGTGCTTTGCCACAAAGGCAATTCATCTTGAACTTGCATCCGATCTGAGCACGCCAACATTCCTCGCCGCGTTCAAGAGAATGTGTGCCAGAAGAGGAGTACCGTTACACGTCTATAGCGACCAAGGATCAAATTTCATTGGAGCTTCACGGGTATTAAAAGAGGAAAGAAAAGAGATCCTTCAGGTTATAAACCCAGATTTTTTGGATGACATTGCGGAGATGGGTGTCACCTGGCACTTCAACCCTCCTTCCTATCCGAGTGGAGGAGGTCTGTGGGAAGCTGCGGTTAAAGGGACGAAACATCACCTTAAGCGCGTATTGGGAGATCAAAAACTGACATATGAAGAGTTTACGACGTTATTGACACAAATAGAAGCGTGCCTAAACTCTAGGCCACTATACACCCTGACAGATGATCCGGAAAATGAATACTTGTCACCCGGACATTTTTTGGTTGGAGGCCCAATACTGTCCCTACCTACAAGTGGGAATGATACAACATGCGGCAAAACAAGATGGCAACTGACAGAAAAGATGCTTCGAAGTTTTTGGAAGAAATGGGCATCAGAATACTTACATCATTTGCAACAAAGGCACAAGTGGCAAAAACCTACGAAAAACGTAGAAAAGAATGACATTGTTCTCATTAAAGAGGATAACCTACCTCCCGCTAAGTGGGCAATGGGACGAGTGACTGAAGTACATCCCGGCAAGGATGGACATGTTCGCGTTGTAACCCTAAAAACAAAAGGAAAAGAAATACAGCGACCCGTGATAAAATTAGCCCCGCTGCCTGTTGAAAATACGGAATCAATTGACACCGGAGAAGCCCACTCGCAACATGACTCTGAGCCACACAAGGTGAAAAAACGGCTTCGCAAAAATAAACAAAGTTTAATGACATCCCTGCTGCTACTACTTCTGACATGTGTGGTACCGACGGCGCAACAAACATTGAGTATCGATATGATACAAAACAACAACACATTATATTTTGACAAAATATCTGACGTAAGGATCATGCAGGACGAATGGAAAATGGTGGTATATTATAATATGACCACATATTGGAATAACATTGGCGCAATCGAAAATTATATTTCACTAATAAAAAATAAATGCGGTGATGATTATACATGCGCCCCAGTAATTGCACAATTCGAACACGAGCTCAGTGAACTGCGTCATTACAACAATTTGCTGACAAGCCCACATAAAAATAACCGACAGCGTAGAGGACTAATTAACGGAGTTGGCTATTTAGCTAATACGTTATTTGGCGTGTTAGATGATCGTTTCGCCGAAAAATATGAGAAAGATATTGAAACTATTCAAAAACGAGAAGATCATTTATTCAACTTGTATAAAAACAATACATCGATACTAGAGGCACATAACAACATTCTGAAAAGAAATGAATTTATTATGAAACATCAGTTTACTGCAATGTCAAAAACTATCCAGAACTTGCGAGAAGATATAAACCAAGCACAGAATACGAGTTTCCACATATTAAACTCATTCTCAATGCTTTCATCCATGGTTGCTGCCGACGTGCTCATTTCTAACCTGAGAAGGATTCAAGACACATTAGTTGACACGGTCACC
This sequence comes from Epiblema foenella, assembly GCA_963556455.1. Taxonomy (NCBI): domain Eukaryota; kingdom Metazoa; phylum Arthropoda; class Insecta; order Lepidoptera; family Tortricidae; genus Epiblema; species Epiblema foenella. The sequence goes on from OY747105.1 coordinate 6,595,853, forward strand.
GACATTTACCATGGAAGGCTCAACGTACATCTATTACCTCCAGAACAAATACAAGAACAGTTACATTTCATATCGGGACATCTACAGAGTGATCTCACTATACCAGTTGACAATGTTGCGGATTTATATGGATTACTACACATTCAAGCAAAAGTGACGCAAAGATCCTTAATAATGGAAATACGCTTGCCCTTACTAAACCGTGACCAATTCGAATTAGATCAAATTATTGACATCCCTCGCAGAATCGGAAATAATACGGTTTACACATCAACTGACACCAAATACATAGCGATTAACGTGAAAAAAGATACAGTTATTCCAATGACAGAATCTGACATACTGGGCTGCATTACTCATACAAACGAAAAAATGTTGTGTCCACTTAATCATCCTGTATACACAATGAAAGTCGGCGAATCTATTTGTGATATGCAATTAATTATAAGAAATAATAACAAGCCTTATTGCCAAGCGACCGCAAGGGAATGCACCGACCGGTGGATCAAGTTACACTCACGAGACACATGGCTATTTACATATTGCGCTGAGCATCCTATACGTGTGATATGCGCGAATAGCGTATCTACGCAAACACTTATGGGAACTGGTCTGGTCGTGGTTCCAGCAGGGTGTGCCATCAGAGGGAGGTCGTTCGTCATACATTCGCAACATGACTACAAGAGTCAGATAGTTATGCAAGGCTCATACATGGAAACGCCAAAAATATCACCGATTAACTACGTGATAAAAACGTCATTGCCTAAGGATGTACCTATTTTGACAGAAGACCATAACTCCGAGTTTAACGATATAAGCCAGAAGATAAAGGCTATGAAAGAACAAAACCTGGAACAATTCACAAGAAATGGGAACACCCATTACATCGTGATCTACGTTATATTGGGTATTATTTCATTCGCTATAACGACACTTGTTATATGTAAACTGAGACGAAGATGGGTGTTTAAGCTTGGTAACCCAGATAGTCCACTGCAAGAAGTGATAGCATCGGCAGTTGCGGCCGGCTCTGGGAGGATGGAGAGTGCTCCACTGCAGCAGCAATCTACAGCTACTCATGTTACAAACATTCCTGCACTGACGCCACAACCGCGACGAAAAATCAGTTTTAAGGATTTATGTGAAGAATAATACTGTCTTTTATGTTAAATGCCATTTTAATACTTTATTTACATATTCTTGTTTACTTCATTATTTACATTATTTGCTTTTGTGTATTTTTTGCTTTATAAGTGGCAGTATGTACGAGCTAGCATCGTACATCGTATAGCATTTAGTATAAACATTGCCTTATTTCCAATATGTTGACTCGTGTAACCTAGTTTATTGTCTTACGACACTTCAGTGCATTAAAGACGCTCATTAACATCAAACGTATGTTACTTATTTTGACATTATATCTAATCCTGCATCCTGTGACATACATATACATTTGACATCTTGACAGTGCGGGCGTACGGACCCGTACACAAGGTGCAAAGTCTTACGCGCACGTGTAAATCAGTTTTCCCCTTCCGCCATCTATTTTAATAAGAATGCCTACACTCATTGGTTTCAAGCGGAACGTATGACGTTCCTCTTGCTACTTGGTTATAAGTACCCCATTGTTGGTATATTTTCATACTAAGACTGTGGCATACATACATACTGATGGTAAGCAGACACAGTAGCGTATGAACATTTGCGATTCCATAAAATCACAAGAGCGCTAGCGACCTTTTTGCATTGACTGCATGCCACAAATTGTTACTAGAAAATCATGTTATTCCGCAGAGTAATGTATAGCGCAATCTTAAATTAGTGGTTTGCATTTTAGACAATTTCGATAAGGTTTTTATAAAATGTATTGGACTATACTTAACCACAGACTTGAGAGCGTTATGAAACATAAGTGCTGTTTATTATTTCAGTTCTAAGAATTTTTGCCGGCCGCTCGCTTTGAACTTGGCCTGCGCCCTTCAATTATGTAATGTTTTGTATCCGGTCAAGTAGGTACATATTCTCTGGGGCCAAGAGGAGCGTAACTTCGGTCCCCTCCTCGTTAGCGCTCCGCACTTTTTCGACGTCTCTTCTAGGGCCCGCGATTCAAGCACCCTACAACAATCCCAAAAACACACCCGCTATCTGACAACCATAACAATAAGATTCAGTTTCGAACTGCAACAATTTAACCAAGCGCATTATTAAGTTGGTATTTAAAGATGCTGTTGCATATCGCTAAGTAAACATCTGTTTTGCTTCCATTGTTTTAAAGTTTAATCTTGCTTGTTTAGATATCAAGACGTTTTTTTTGGATTATACATGTATCGTCTTCATCCCCTATGATGTGTAATAATGGAAACTGACTTATGTACGGTCGCTTACATTTTGTGCAACAATTTGTGGAATATGGGAGTGGGTTTATTAAAAATCGATAGGTGAAGGGTTAAATAACTGTACTGGGCAATTTTCAGGGGTGTTGCGTTACAGCAAAGGCGTATTGTATGATTTAACTTCTAATGTTACTAAGTAGCTTTAGGGTAGTATTTATATTACCTAGACTAGATGTGCCCACGGCTCCCGCCCGTGGGATTTGGTCTGTGTCAATTTTATTCCCCTTTCCCTCTGGCGGGAACTTCCTGAAATGGCAGGATGGGATCGGTATGTAGTATTTTGTTCTTTGACGTGAACTTACTGTTGTCACACAGATTTTCTCTCTTGACGGGATTCTGTCTGTATTAAGGGGATTCCTCGATTCGATCAACCACGCCGCCCGAGAAAGAGACACGTTTATGTCTTTCGCGCACGACAAAATGGGATGCAACACTCTTCGGGAATGGTTTTTCTAGACAAATTTCGATAAATCTCTGACTGTTTAAAACTAAATTTCCTCTTTACGGACCTTAGATGAGATAAAATACCATCGCATTAACTTAATTGTGTCATTTAATAATGCGTTGCTTTTGTCTCTCTTCTTCGTCGCATCCTCATGACTGAGGGTCGTGAATACATGAGGCCGTCACTTTGTGCATTATTGCTCTCCAGGCCGCTCAGTTTTCGGCCATCCGGATAGACGTTTGCAAGTTCCCTTTGCATATTTCCTTCACAGCATCAGTCCAACGGGTTGGGGATCTTCTCCGACTTCTTTTTCTTTCCACGCGTCCCACAACGATGAGTTTTTCCAGTAGCTGCTTTAGTAGACTGAGTAAAAAAAGGAAAATAAAGACTCAACTTTGTTTTTTTTTCTATAGAGAAAATTTTAAGCAAATATGTTTCAACTGTTGTCAAAACCCCAGTCATAGTCTAGATTCACACATCTGAAAATCAATGAAATGAAATGAAATCATTTATTCTTCAATTTAGGCATATTACATGCACTTATGAATGTCAAAAAACTAATATCATTCATAAAATAAACCTCTACCTCGAGAACAACCGGCGTAAGAAACTCGGCGAAGTGTCATTTTTCAAAAGAATATACAATGTATATAAAATAACAGTATCATAATACTACAGAATTAAAATGTTACAATATATATATTTTAATTTTAATCCTTATTGCTTCCAGGCAGAACAGCTCAGACGAGGAAGCAATAAGGATTGATTTTCAAAGAACGTGATATTTCTCGTTGTACGGCCTTAAATGTAGGCGTACAACAAAGAAGTGGTACGCACTCGACTGACAGTTGACACTGACAGCTGACAGATTTCCAATACACGGCCGTAGCACTGAAAAGTCAGGAAGTCCTCTTTAGGGGAGGATTTAAAAATAATAGCCGTTGTAATCCTCAAATAATTCAAACATACTGAACAACAAATACATGAAGTAAAATACAACCTTCCAAAAAAGATGAACATACGTATTATAACTATCGTTTCACCAAACAGTAGGGTTGGCACGTCGCATCAGAATTTTTATCCCAGGATTAAGTTATCGGGCGCGGGCAGGCAGATACGCGTCCCCAGGGATGGGACTCGGACTCCGGTGAATTTAAATTTGTAAACCCCATTGTGAACCGTCTATGAATTATGGCCGGCAAATAATTGGGACCCTTAAGTGGCAACCCTGAAATTAGTACCATGACCATTTGAATTTTATGAGGTTTATAATTTTTTTGATTTATTTTCGTCTAGGTTGATGGGGAGAATTCTGCTCAATTATTTAGGGACATATCACACTCAATCCCTCAAAGGTTAGCTGGAAGAGATCCCTCATAGGGATAAGTTCGCCTTTGTACTCTAATCTTATGTGACATATATATTGTTTTAACCTGTTATTGTGTACAATAAAGTGCTTACATACATACATACATACATACATATGGAAACTCAATATTTGCGACATGTTTCGGACTCCAATTGGAGTTCTTCATCAGGTTTGAGTCTTGTCGCGGTCCGTTATCGCGACAAGACTCAAACCTGACGAAGAACTCCAATTGTAGTCCGACGACGCGTGGTCGTGTCGGAAGTTTTCCCCTGGATTTTCCCCAGGCTACTCTCCAACCGCGCACTCCTATCGCTTTATTGTGCTCGGCCTATAAAGCCACAGTCAGGTTAAAAAAAAAACAATCTGTGAGTTCCTATGTACCTATTGCGTTTACATCAGATGTGAGCAGAAGCACTGGTGATAGCAATGAAGCTGGTAGTAAACTGCCGCCGTAGGCTATGGACGCTCGCTTATGGGTGTCACATGGGCGATCATTTAAGGACTATAAAGGTGTTGGTACTCATAACGAGGTATAAAGAAATTACCTATGTTGGTTTTTAATTGGTTCATTTTGTAGGTAAGTACTGCGAGATGGTAAAATGTACTCAATTTTGTAGGTAATTCTGAAATGCGTTGATGTTCCTATCTAATTAATATTCGCCTTTATGTCTGTGTACCTATAGCTAAGTGTGTGGAGCAAGACTTAGTGATAATTAGGATATGTTTCAATGAAATATTGATACAATTTTTATTACAATCATGTGTTATAAAATCATGTCTCACGTCTTCTCAAAAGAGATACACAGCATATGAAATATATTTTTCAGTTCCGCTTCAAGGAGTAGCTTTAAAAATATCACAAAATTTATTTTATAATACAGTTATCTTATATCTAAGCTAGCGACCCACCCCGGCTTCGCAAGGGTACAATTCTGATGCATGTATTATACATATAAACGTTCCTCTTCAATCACTCTATCTATTAAAAAAAACCGCATCAAAATCCGTTGCGTAGTTTTGAAGATTTAAGCATACATATAGGGATATAGGGACACAGGGACAGAGAAAGCGACTTTGTTTTATACTATGTAGTGATAGTGATAGTAGATTATTAACCAAGGGTTGAATGCGACCCATTCCACCCGGGTGCTTCACCCGAGTTAAACATTCTACATTCATTTAGACTATGAGGAAAATGAGAAATAAAAGTAATAGTAAATAATATTTTAACGGTTCAGTAATAAAAACGCGCTGCAGCAGCACCTATTGAATTATAAAAAAAATGCTTTCCACCCTAGGGTCGGAAAAGCGATTTTCAACCCGGCTATCCACACATGAAAATCAGACATTCCGAACAGACAAGATGAAAGATATAGTGGTGTCGCAGCTAGTTGCCTTTTTAAATTAAAAGTGGTGTAAGTATAGAAACCTCGAAATATTTTTCCATTCAAAGGGGGTCACGGATAAGAAAACACTGCTTTAGACCTTTAGGAAATGGCTTCTTAAAATACATCTTAATATCCCGTCTAATCTTAACATGGAAATGACTTCTCACCGACGGCCCCCAAGAGATGCGATCTGTCTTCATATTTATGCACTTGTCGTATGACGAACAACTACACAATAAAGCACTCTGTGGTTGTTTGCGGTTAATTTTCGGCTAAATAATATAACATGATAGATGTCTAAGACAAATAATGAATATGTAAGCATTTTTGATGAAAAAAATTGTAATAAAGATTTTTTTGGAAGAAAATGACTGACTATCGTGTTCTTTCGGCGTTTCTTCTCGGCAGTCATCTCTTGAGACACGCTAGTAGTTTTTAGGGTTCCGTAGCCAAAATGGCAAAAACGGAACCCTTATAGATTCGTCATGTCTGTCCGTCCGTCCGTCCGTCCGTATGTCACAGCCGATTTACTCGGAGACTATAAGCACTACAATTATGAAATTTGGTAGGAAGGTGTATTCTATGAATCGCTACATAAAAGTGATGTGAAATTACAAAAAACTATTAAATTAGGGGGCACTCCATACATTTAACCGGTGGAGGAAAAAACAAAAATTATATGGAGGTTTCTAAAAAACTTGTCCATTTAAGTCAACCGTTGATGAGATATTAGCTGTCAAAGTCATAGAAAGTGTGCCCCCCCCCCTCTAATTTCCAAACTATAAAGTTTAAAATTCTGAAAAAAATCGAGGTGGTGTGCATTAGTAAATACTTTCAACGATTTTTAGTTTCAACAATATAGATTTTACGGTTTTTGAGTTTTCGCTTAAAAACTGTACGTCTTGCCCAAACAAAAGGTCGTAAGTGCCGTGAGTTCCCTATGAAGATACGACTTTTTTAGATTCAATGTATTGGATAGTGATTTTAAATGTGGACTAGTAGTGTTGGTACGAAACCCTTCATTGTGCGTGGTCCGACACGCCGGTTTTTTGACTTGTAAAGTGCCATGGCGGCCTACTTGCAGAATAAGGTTCATTATTTCATTTAATGATTTAGGTTCCATTATTACACAGTACCAGACTTCATTATAAATTACATTCATGTCAATTTAAAAGGAAAATAAAATACAATAAAACAATGAAAACGAAAGAAAGTCAATTTACAAGTTTTTTTTAATATAGGAGATATTATCTATAGCAAACTGTAGTGTCTCTAAGTTAAGAGGAGTAGGAACACCAATGGTCTAAGGCTTTATAAAGATCCGATAGACCTTATGTCGGTTTGTTATGTCAAAAAATGTACTGAGTTACTGAAATTTGATCTGACATTTGGTCTAACGGATCTTTATAAAACCCGGCCTAAGAAAACAATGCCTGACAATCCGGATCGTGACACCACAATACGTCACTGTCGAGGACACACTCGCACTTACGTCCGCATACGATCGATAGATTCATGCTGGCTGATGACGTAATGTCGTGTCACTCACACTACTAACCGATGTAGCGGACTGCCATACCTGGCGCAGTATATTATTGTATCATGGTAATGCCAAACGGTCTTTTTTTGAAAAGCTATCGCTCTTAAATTAGTCCAGTAATTACGTTAGGTTAGTATGGCGAAATGGAAATAATTTATAATAGCCGAGTTTGAATGCGTAACAGGTATATCATAATGTCGTCAATATATAAACGGGCAAAATTTAAGTCATTTAGAGATATAAATCGACAATTTAAAATTAAAAAGTCCTGAAAAATTGACAATAACAAATAATTAACTTTTTTCATTATTTATTATCTTAATAAATTTTTGTTATATAATTATTATTACCGCTTGTAAATAAATGACTAATTAAAAAAAAACATTATTATGAGCTTTTATCAGTGATGGTAAATTGGGCAAATAAAAGTAACGAATGCCATATTTATATTTAGTTAGCCCCCGGCATTTTATTAATTTACTATATTTACGCACCTAAAAATAGTAACTGGCTTTAAGTTTCTTCTTTACTTGTTAATTATAATGTATACAAAAATTGTTAAATAATATTGGTATGTTTACAAAAATAATCACGATACTTATTTTTATTTAAAAAAATCGGCGCTTATTTGACAATAAACCTTCTTCCGGGTGGAAATTTTGCCGGATTCATAAATATAAAATCTTACGATACCGTTTTTCGGAACCGTATTTTTTCTAGACTAAGGCGGGATTTTATAAAGATCCGTTAGACCAAATGTCAAATTTCAGTAACACAGTATATTTTTTGACATAACAAACCGACGTAAGGTCTAGCGGATCTTTATAAAACCGAGCCTGAATAGCATTCTAAAGTAAACTCCGTAGTTGCTCAAAGTGATGGAATAAATTGTTTTAGTTGATTGCTGACGGGCCCACGTATTACTGTGGCTATTAAACATTATCTGTACTCTTCAGAGTGCTCATAAATATCTGAACATGCACTTTAACGCCTTGAAAAGAGAGTTGCGTTCAGATATTTGTGACCACCTTGTTTGCTCCAATATATCTGATGGCGACTGTACAAGGAACTCAGGCGGAGCAGCGTGATAAAATAGCCTATGTACATCCCAAAGGTGTTTAATATACCTACGTATCTTGGTGAAATAATTACGATGACCAATGAGTAGTTCCGGAAATTAGCTTTTTTTATTCAGTTTACTTACGTTACGATAAGTTTGCTTTTCCACATAAATCCATTTAAAAAAATGGCATAAATAACCGAAACACTGTAAAAAGAGCCATTAATTGATAGAACACGGAAAACTCATTAAAACTGACATTATTTCGGTGAATACACGCTTTATGGATGAAATTATATTTATATTTTCATTTGAGATGAAGTTTATTAATAACCGAATTTTACCTTATTCAATTTAAACAAGTTGATATCGGTCAAGTTCGAGTCAGGCTAGGGAACATACTTGGACGTACGATCGAATTAGATAAAAGATTTTTGGTTGGCCCTAACTAAATAGTTTGTAGATTATCGATATCTATATAATGAGTACGGGGATAAGGGACTTAGCTAGGCTAGCTATTCCTGAGATACGTCCAGACCTGGGCATTAACTCGTTACTCCGTTAATTAACGAAGTTAACCATCCGTGTATCGATTTAACTTTTAAGTTAAAAGCAAAATTGCTAACGGACTCATTAACTTCCGCTAACTGTCCAAAGTTCCGTTAATCCGTTAACTAAGTACCTATTTTATGAAAGGAACACCGTGCCGCCGCGCCGCGCAAACCAGGTTCTGTTCTGACAAGTCCGTTCGATAGGGGCGCAACCTATAGGCGCTGAGTGAGACAGACGATGCAAGTGAGGTGCGTCAGAAGTTAACGATTAACGTTAACTTCCTTTAAATGGCCTGAAATGTAACGCTATAACGTTTAACGAAGTTAACTTTTTTTAGTGGATTATCGATTAACGAAGTTAACTATTTGTTTAACGGTGCTCAGCTATGATTAGTACCTAGTAGGTAAATGATAGAATAGGCATAAAAGCCAAAGTGTCCGCCTCTGTCTCACCAAAGCTACCTTATTAAATAATTATGTCTAAATTGAAATAAAATCTAAATTATTATATTGAATGCATGAAATGTAAAATTATTACTACTTGTAATTAATTAATTTTCTTAGGCGGTTTTATAAAGATCCATTGGACCAAATGTCAGATCAAATTTCAATAACCCAGAACATTTTTTTGACATAACAAACCGACATAAGGTCTAACGAATCTTTGTAAAACCGAGCCTTAATGTACTATTGCAGTGCCCTTAGAGGGTTTGTGTTGTTCGTATCATTCCAAATTATTTGTAAGGACTTTAGTACACACAGAGCATTAAAGTAAATGAAATGAATATGTAAATAAAATGAAATGATATGAAACGAAATAAATGACATGAAATGAAAAATACGTACATTATAATAATAACACACGTACCGCGTATCTATTATGTGCATGCTTTGGCAAATAAAGTATTGTTCGACTGCGAAGACATAGATTGATCAATATTTCTATACATGTGGGATTGGTACTTTTTGATGGCTGTGCAAGGTGCTGGCTGCCAGATGATGAATAAGGAACGTTCGAATGTGGTTTGAAATAGTTTGGAATGGCGAATGAGTTGACGTATAATTCAGTTTGTAAAACGACTTGAACGAGGCAACATATTATATTAAAGTTGTAAATAAAACAAATATTTCATTATATAGAAGATTATTATTTCCACGTGGACTCTCCGGTCCTACATACATAAATATAAATAATGTTCAAGTTCAAAGAGCACAATATAATATTGGTGTTGCTGTTACTCTGTACTGCCAGTCCTTCGCTTTTCCCTCCACGGAACCATAAAAAAAATGTTTATGTCTAGACGGCGCAAATCACAATAATTATTATAATTAGGCGGCAAAATCATTGCATGACGCCCTGCATGCCACCGGCACTGCGCCAGTCACACTAGAACGACATTAAGAACTAATATAGCATCTACTTTAATAACAAAAATACCGTCTAAATCATTATGATGCTTTATGTCACCCGGCACGAAGTTTGTGGGGTCAATTTGACACCATGCTTCGCATTTTAATTTGATTTTAATCTTTTTAACTTATCTAGCTGGAGGTCACGGGTTCGAATCCGAGGTCAGGGCATTTATTTGTGTGATGAACACAAATATTTGTTGGTGAGTCTTGGAAGTTTTCTATGTATTTAAGATCTAAGTATTTATCTACATATATGAGTATGTATATCGTCGCTTGGTACCCATAGTGCAAGCTTTGTCTAGTTTGGGGCTAGGTCGATTTATGTAAGGTTGTCCACAAATATTTAGTTATTTAATTTTTATTTTATTTATTCCACTTGTGTGCACATTTAAATTACAAATATTTTTCGACATCCGTTATGAAATTCCATGTAGGTCAGAAAATGAAAACGCCCGACGTGGTAAGACTTCAGTTAGGACAGAAATTTCTTGTGATTACGAAATGTAGGTAAGACATGTTTGTAACTTCAGATGCCCGAAGGGCACACCGCGTCCTTTAAAACAGACAGGTTACGAAAAAAATGGTTAGGTTAGAACATGGTCTAAAAAACAAGGTCTGTCAATCTGGATCGTGCCACCAGTGACGTCACTGTGGACGACACACACACACACACACACACACACACACCGTAGCATTTGCTTAAAAGCCTCAACAGCAGTAAGGGAACAAGGGCGATTAACTGAAATGACCTCACTTTTACTTTTAGTAGACGCAAATATTATATGCTTAGTCAGTCCAATTTACATAGAAACATCCCCTAGTTTCCGAGATGAGATGACTCATGCTATACTTAAAAGAATACTCGAAAGTGGCAATTAGTTATAACTAATTATAATGTCCATCTGATAAACTTATATTTTCCGGAAATTACATAATAAAAATCGTATGATCGTACCTAACTTATAACAAGTGACATATATCTCTTCTACGTAGTCGATCCCTCATAACTGAGGATCGTGACCGCACGCAATTGTCCTCAATGCAGTGCGTGTAGTTGCGTGGAAGGCAAACGCCCTAGAGGAAGGATTCCGGTGCGCTGGACCGACGCAATCAAGAATGCTGCCAAATGCAACCTTTCCCGTGCGGTCCATTTAACAGGGAACCGAACTGCATGGAGTGACATATATAGTCATGTTGAAGTCCGTCGCGACTACCTGTTTTAATTAATACAACATGCCTAGGATATCGTTATGGTTTCAACCTTTTATTCTGATTTTGAAAGCCGTACAAACGATGAAAAGCGTGTTGTGTAACTTTCCGAATGCGCGATAGAAGTTACAGCTCAATACCATTTTTGAAATGTGCCGAACATATTAGGATTGAATTTGCAGACCACTCAATCAATCAATTGGAATTTGTAGAATTGGCTACTGATAAACTGACTATTGTTTTCAAAATGTACTAAACACATTTTGCTCATTCTAAGATACTTTGTGTAAGAAAAAATATATTCATAATCGGCCTACATACATCCCACCGTTGCACCCAGGCCTCCTCTCATAAATGAGAGGGATCTTAGGAGAAATGTGCCTATTAGTGTCACGCATTAATAACCTTGTTAAAACAGCGATATAAGTTAGTAGCGGTATATTACGAGTAAAAAAAAATCAAAAGTACATAAACTACATTTGGTGTAAAATTGGCAACCAATTCAAGCCAAGATAGCGTTCTGAAATGAAATACTAATGTTAGTTAAATTACATATATAGTAAGTGAGTCAGATAAATGCGTCCATGAGCTTCTTTATAGATAGATAGTTTTTTTTTAATCATAATTGCTAGGGTAGGAACCATTCGCATTTTTATCCATCGCAACAAATTTACTCTATAGTATTCCGTTAAAATCAATAAGGCCCTAATTGTACTCGGGGCTTCTACGGCAAGTTACTCGTAGCGAATTAATTCGCAACTGATAAATTGCCTTATATATCAATTACTCGTGTCAGGGAACTTTTTACACGGCCCCTAATGGTCTTAAAACATCACGTTAAAGTTTTTCTTGTCACGGTGTTTACTGTATCGGTTATCTATTTACTTGCTAGCTCACGACTTCGCTAGCGGGAAACCATTAATAATACTTTAATACAAACTTATGCCACCATTTCATCCCATAGGTGTTTATGCTGATATTCATATTCACTTATTCATAACGACAAAATTATATGTCAGCATAAATAAATAAAGAAATATTTGTAGACAACCTTACACAAATCAAACTAGTCCCAAACTAAGCTAAGCTAAGTGACGATATACATATTTATATAGATAAATAGATACTTAAATACATAGAAAACATCCAAGACTCAGGAACAAATATTCGTGTTCATCACACAAATAAATGCCCTGACCGGGATTCGAACACGGCCGGGACCCCCAGCTTCAAAGGCAGCGTCACTACCAACTAGGCTAAAGCGGTCGGTATAGGTATTATTTCATGTCATGTATAAAATCAATTCTACTAAATATTATAAATGCGAAAATTTAGATGTTTGGATATTTAGATGTTTGTTACTCAATTACTCATAAATTAAAAGTAAAAAACTTTTTTTAATGCTAACTTTTATTTCAATCGCTAAAATAATAAAATAAACTTTTTCTTTAAAACTTTTACTATCATCTTATAACAGTTATAACGTCATTACACAATTTATATGATATAAAAGCTTGTCGCGAAATTTAAGTACTACTCGTATTTACTTAGTTTGAAAAACTTTAAATTAAAATCAATAAAAAAAATAAAAATAAAATAAAATCGGTAAAACAGGTAAAACTAGCGAGAAGCTTTCATATCGCATAAATTGTGTAAAGACGTTAAAAGTTGATAGTAAAAGTTTTAAAGGTAATTGTTTTTTGATAGTAAGATGAAAATTATATTAAACAGTAATACATATGAGGTAAATTTTATTTTATCCTTTTTAGCGCATTTAAATAAAAGCTTGTTTTAAAAAAGTTTTGGTACTTTTAATTTATATTTTATACTAAAAACTCCAGTACATTAAAAGTTCAGACGGCTTGGAGCAAATGTATTTAATTCATTTTTTCAGAATTCTCATTTGATAGGTACCCATTTCTTTTCCTTTATTGCAAGAAAGCATAAAAAAAACTTAGTTCGCCATCTTTAGAAGTTCGCCATATTAAATTTAGAGTAACGTCATTTTATTTTACGAGTTATTCTCAGCAAGCCCTTTCATTTGATACCCATATTGTAAAAGTTCATTAAAATAACTAGTACCGCCATCTTGGGTGTTCCGTCATGTCGGATTTAGAATTACAGCTGAATGCATTGTCATCCAAACTAACCGAGTATACAAAAAAAATCAGCTCAATCGGTTGAAGATATCGGCTTCAAAATTTCCACTCAAACAAACATAAATACATTGGAAGATTTGCAGGCTTAGAAGCGCAGCTAGTATTTATATTAAAAGAAGCCTGTGAATTAGCATCATCATATCAAAATTGTATAAATTGGTTTAACGTAGAAAGTTACACGTTATTTTCTCATTTATATAAGTTGTATATACAATTTCGGCACGGCTAATAGACCACGGCAAAAGACCACGTACGAGCCGTTCAGCAGGTTAATTTTGAAACTTTTAAGGGGGCGAACGTACGTTTCAACTGTCATTCCGATATTGCACGAGTCAGTATCATATGCCCATTCTAGTTAACAAAATGCATGCCACGGTAATACCCCCTTTTATTTTTGTCTTTCACAATGAAAATGACGAAGACATAAAACAAAAGCGATCATAGTTATAACAGAAATTGGCCGGTGCAAATCGCCTCAATCTGGAGAAGATAAGTCTAACTAGGTACATAAATAAGCCATTACGATTCTTTCAAGGCGTTTACAAAATGTAACTTGACACAAAGTTCTTGGCACAGCCCTAGCCCGGTCCATAAACTCGACATTATGACAAGTTTGGATGGCTAACGGTAACGTACGGCTCCCGTGAGACTAGGGTTGCCACTTCGAGATTGTACCCACGTCAAGTTAACGTGCCATGGTACTACTGTTGTTAGAAATGGATCATCAAGCCGTTATAGATGATTTTTAAAGTTTAAATATTTGCACCTTTGGGTCGGTTGCACCAAACCGTCTGTTATTAGTCGTAAGCGGCGTACGTTAAAACTACAGAGGCCGGGAAGTAAGGGGGCCGAGTACGGATAGTTACGAGGTTGGTAACCCCTTTTCAAGCCGAGGTATGTATAGTGCTTTTCTCAAACATGCAATGAAATAAATTAAAAAAAAACTACAAGAAATCAAACTTTAATTTCTAAAGAAAGTAACAGTATAACTAACACATATATTACTATTTTTTTTATACAGCGCCAGTGGCAAACATGCGTACGGTCCACCTGATGGTAAGCGGCCACCGCAGCCTATAGACTCCCGCAACTCCAAAGGAGTCACGTCGTTCAATTTCCAACTCGAATTGAATATAAAACACTACTACAAAAATATACTAAAATGTACGAAAGCACGTTTCTGAAGGAAACGTTAGAATTGACCTATCCCATGGAACGACGCTGACAGCTTGTCATTCTTGTTAATTGTCAAAAACTATAACCTCTTTTCTTCATCGCTGAGGGGCTACCGCGACCGAAAACGAACGAAGTTCGAATATCTCCCTCTCTGTCGCACTTGCAAATCCGTGCGACAGAGAGGGAGATATTCGAACTTCGTTCGTTTTCTTTTCACGGTAGCCTCTCTATTGTCATCGGCGTCGGAACTCATATTTCAATAGATAACAAATTCAACAACGCATAAATCCAATTACAGAATGAAAAAAAAAATCAATCTTGCCTCCAAAATGATTTAAAAAAATACCTACACGGTTTGAGTAGACATTTTTACCGCTAATATTTAGATGAAATATTTTAAATGTGTATTTTTGTAGTTAAATTTGCAATTAACATTATTCGACTGTGTTAATAATGTGTTATTTATCATGTTCATATCGATTTTATATAAATTAAACAGCAAAATATAGCAAACATCGTTTATTAAATTTTTTTAATAATCGTAGTGGCAGAATGTCATGAAGAACCAAAAAGCAAATCTTTGCTTATGGCTGAACGCCGTGATGCTGTATCACAAATAAATGTGGAATGGAAATAAAAAAACGCCACCCGAAACGTGATACTTCGCAGCCTATTATAAGGAACATAACCTCAATATTTCATTGCATGTTTGAGAAAAAACAAATTAACGAGCCTAGCTCTCGTCGGTGCAGTCAAGCAAGACAGTGGTCTACCAGTTTACGACTCTATTATTTTGTTTATTAAGATTCAAAAGTGGTAGACCCAGTTATTGGCTGTCTGTACCTACTATTCCGTTCGCTTGTCTGCTTGGCTCAATTATAGCAGAGAAGCGAACTCTTGAGCTTCTGATATATGTACTACTCCTATTTATTGTGATGACCCGTACCGACTACCATACCTACCTATTTCAAATATAAATAACGCTACACAAAATCAACATAGGAAACCATTAACCCTCACAATTCTACGTACTCAAACAAAACGAAATGGCGATCTTCAAATCAAACGAAAAAAGTGCACGGACCGTCTACTGAAATCGAACGATTTCGAATACACCACCGCAAAGATAACTGTGCGGGTGGGTAATTTTGGAACTAATTCAGCCACATAGTACGGCTAAGAGAATATCTGAAGTCAACGCCGGTTTGGCTGGCAAATATAAAGTTGTCGTGAGTACTAAGGTGCTTGAGAGGGCAAGACCAACATGCGTATTTGAAGAAGGGACCGAATTGAGTTTCCATGTCGGTAGTTGTGCGAGGAATTATTGGATTATATATGGAATTGCTTTGAGGTAAGAATTTATAATCTGTTTGAGAAATAAATAAGTGATATCACATAGGTTCACGGAGCAAAATAACTAATCTGTACCTTGACTAGAATCTTCAACCAATGACCATTTTAACCATTTTATTATGTTAGATATACGAGTATATACAGGTATGGTCTAGTAACATTAGAACAAACTTTGTTTAGGACTACAACGATTAGTGGAAGATTGTTATTGGATAGAGAAATTCAGTGACATACGTAGTAGCGATACAAAACAACATTTCTTCTAAAATACTTTTTTAGGTAGTTTCTCTATAAAAACATGAGGTACAAATTTTTGAATTTTATTTTAAACTTATTGTACCTACATAATTGTTAACACCCTGATAAATTAATACTTAAAAATGCATCACAAATAAAAAAAAGCACCTAATTAAATGGAACCAGTATTGGTACAAATAAAATAGTGTTTAATTACTAGCCTTGTTAAATATTTGCTCACGTGCTCGCACTCGCAAAGGAAAACTGTTTATTACATCTCCATAACGTACACTTAATTGTCACGTTCCTCGCGTTCATATTAAAAGCTGACCAATAAACTTGCTTATTTGCTCTTCATAAATATACATTACTCATATGATATGAAGCTCCTACAGCCTTGCTATTTACACTGTTCACCTCACCGCTCAGCTTACTAGTCACAAGTAGTAAATCTTGACGCCGGGACTCGTAATAACAACAGTTAATAGCAGGTCCGATGCATTGGTTAATTTAGGGTGAGGTGAAGCGTTGTTCATGTTCGGAATACTAGACGCCGGGACTAGTAATAACAGCACGTAAACGCAGGTCAGCCACATTGGTGCGTCTAGGGTGAGGTGAAGCGTTGTTCATGTTCAGACTACTTGATGCCGGGACTAGTAATAATAACACGTAATCGCAGATCAGACGCATTGGTTAATCTAGGGTGAGGAGAAGCGTTGTTCAAGGTCAGACTACTAGACGCCGAGACTAGTAATAACAACACGTAATCGCAGGTCAGCCACATTGGTTCGTCTAGGGTGAAGTGAAGCGTTGTTCATGTTCAGACTACTAGGTGCCGGGATTAGTAATAATAACACGTAATCGCAGATCAGACGCATTGGTTAATCTAGGCTGAGGAGAAGCGTTGTTCAAGTTCAGACTACTAGACGCCGGGACTAGTAATAACAGCACGTAAACGCAGGTCAGCTGCATTGGTTCGTCTAGAGTGAGATGAAGCGTTGTTCATATTCAGACTTACTAGACGCCGAGACTAGTAATAACAACAGGTAATCGTAGGTCAGACGCATTGCTTAGTCTAGGGTGAAGTAAAACGTTGTACAGACTACTAGAATAACACTGCAGCAGTTGAAAGACAAATTCGAGGAATAATAAATATAATATAGATGCAGAAGGTCCGCTGTGTTTGACAGCTAGAAAACTCAAACCTCTCGCTCTGCCGCGTAGCACGTGCTTGTGTACCTCGGGAGTGCGCGAAAGCCGAGTTTAGCTGAGGCCGCAAATAGATTTGTACAAATAGATTAGAACAAAACTATCTGAATTTATAAACAAATATGTAAAGTATCTCAAGCTCTTAAATATTTTAAAAGCACTTTTTTCACATTCAGCTTGCTATTAAAAACGTCGATTGAGGGAGATATTCTAAAAGCACGCGACACAAATGTCTCCTGTTTCGTAATCGTCGTAAAACGTCGTTTAACTACGAAACGGGCACCGTAAACATTTTAGGAGCATCCGACATTTATGGCACTTGGTAAGTGTCTTCGATTGTCGGCTAAACACCAAAAACACGGAAGCTATAAACAAAATAAAGATATGTCAAATTAAATATTGTTTGACGTATGCAGTATTATGTGACACAACGTACAGTATATAAAACTTTGATTACCACTTTTAGTACTATTAGCTCATCTCACTTAGACCATATGGTAGATATTCTATGCTGGCACCCTACCGCCGAGCTCCGAGCTGGAACCTCTTTTCTACTTGTAAATATTTAGTTTAGTTTATTTTAAGCTTAGTTTATATTCAATTTTATTTCATACGCCTGTTCATTATTAATAAATATGTAGCCTACCGTTTAAGATAAGGCCACTCCAGTACAAATGATACTAACACGCGTGAGTTTGCAATTTGCCATCCCTCTCTCTGCGAGTAATTTCATAAATATTAAGTACATTTGAATTTATTTTTGGAACACTGGATCACTTATGAAAAATGTGTCCGGTTATTGCATTAGATCAATAAAAAATACTGTCATTTGATAGCTGACGAATATCGCTTCAGAAAACTTATATTCGTAAATCACGATTTTTATAAACATGGTTCGATAAATAAATAGCACGTAAAAAACTTTCAATAATTATCCTTCAATACCTGTATACAACTTTGATAGTCGTGGCCTGGCAGTAGCACAAAGGTGAAATAAAACATTAATTGCTGTCAGGGGTGGAAACAAAGCTCTTTCTGGCCCTCCGTCACGGTGCTGCCTCTGATGGGATGGAGACGTCAAATGGTTTTATTTCACCGAGCGTGTTTTGGTCGTGTTTGTGGTCTAGTGAAAAAATAGTGGGCCGGAAATATTTAGCTGCGTGCAAAAATTGGGTATCTACACGAATATTAGATGACTGAAGATTAGATGTTGCCAATACAGGAAAAAATATAATAATACAATTAAAATAAATAGTGAGTAACACTTACACTAAACTATACTTAGGTATGAGTATGGTCACAAAAATGTCTGTTAGAAAACCTCTTAGTAACAGTCTATGGCAAGAAAAAGAATATCCTGATTAACTGAATAACTGAACATAAATGTTTAGTTTCAGTTAATCAAGAGTAAACATAAATGTTTAGTTTAGTGTAAGTGTTACTTACGATTTATTTAATTGTATTATTATCTTTTTTTCTGTATTGGCAACATCTCGACTACATAATATTCGTGTATGTACCCAATTTTTGTTATCGTCCATAAATATCACAAATCTGACCGCCAGTTTTCGTACCTAATCGTAATTTGGAGACAGTCCCCCGACAATTGATAATCAAAATCTCTTAGGCCGGGTTTTATAAAGATCCGTTAGACCAAATTTCAGATCAAATTTCAGTAACTCAGTACATTTTTTGACATAACAAACCGAGATAAGGTCTAACGGATCTTTATAAAACCGTGCCTAAGTAAGTCTTATTAACTAATAGTTACACATGATTTTGAAATAAACTATTCTTAACTTTCATTAAGGGACTTTAGAACTAGTGCCGAGACTGGATGGGGTTTTGTACTAATTTCGAATGAAGTGCAAAAACACTGTGCATCAGGCATGTTTTTTAAAACTTATAGAATTAACCCCGGCACTTAGCAACTTTACAGACGCCAAGGACTGCTGTTTTTATTTTACGTTATACGTTTAAGTACCCGCGTACTCGTACCAGTACAAATTAAAATCGAGTTCCGGTCTCAACAAAATGAGCGGAAATTCGAAATTCAAAACCACAAAAATCATTCTGGGACTCACGAGGTTAACTTCTGAGAGGTAAACTTTAGCTGCATGTTGTATAAGAAATACTGGATAACCGATGAATGCGAAGATATAATTCCTTGTGTTAAATCAAGTTAAATTCTCTACGATACTGATATGGTAATTCATACTAAATATTTTGAAGATATTCTACATTTAGTTTTAAACTGATATACTCTAGTGCAGGAAAATTACGGTTCAGCAAAACATTAATTTATAATTAACAAGTAAAGAAGAAACTTAAAGCCAGTAGTAGGCTATAAGTTTATTTACGCGGATCTTTATAAAACCCGGCCTTAATGACTTGAATTTTGCCCGATTATATATCGATGTATTATTTTCATTTCACCATACTAACCGACCGTAATTTTCCTGGACTACTCATAACATTAGCCAGACTGTAAAACTTCCTAGTAGACATTTGAGAGCAAGTTATAAGTACTAAAAAAATAATATTGACTTGACTAATCTTTTATAAATCTGACGTAACTGAAGCGTGTTAAACTATGTGTGTGTACGTATGTAACTTGTTGATGCAACTCATCCTTGACTAGGTGTCAAAGTTGGTGCAACTTAGGGCACGCTAGAAAAACGTAGCAGCGGATGTAGAAATTGCATTTTTAGATTATTTTGAAAAGCTAAAGAATAGTTGCAACGCGTCCTTGTGTTAAATTTTTTGTGTTTGTGTCAGGTTTAGGCTGGATTGCAGCAAACCGTCTGTAATTTTAAGTGTAGAGTTTAACAAGTTTGTATGGGATGACAGCTGTTGGTGCCATATTCAACTTTAAGTAATGCTGGATAATGACGTTCTGTCCGATTTCGGCCTCAGCGACTGTGTATACTAGATCGGGTATCAACGATAAGCATTACGCGTTGTTCTACTCTTTGGTGCGCTCTTAAGTGGCTTACGTACCCGATCTTCTTTGTGATGGTACTAACGCATTTTGAGCAGGTTAACATCCCACCGACGTAATTGTAACTGATGGCTGGTGGTGGACGCGCCTTGAGCTCGCCTCACTTTTTGATCGAGTAGGTTAGGACGTTCAGTTTCATAGGCGTTAACCTATTCATGGATCATATGCCATTCGGGCCATCGTTCCTTATCCTTCTCCCACTGAGGAGGCTCCAATTTGATGATCATGCTTGTATTATAAAACGACGACAAAAATAAGATCTAAAGCTATAATCGCCCACGTTATACCAGGGACCGATACCGGTATTTTTAAAAAACCCTGAATTAGCCCAATATTTTGGATTATTTTTTACTTTTTACGTAAGGCTGAATCATGTATTTAGGTAACAATGTCTATTATTAGATTGTCCCATTAAAAACGAAATAATGAACCGGTGACCGTTATAATACCGGTATTTTTCTATGGAGAAAATACCGGTATCCGATCCTTGCGTTATACATAAATACGCTTTTAGTCATTTAAGCCTGCGCGGGCAAATATCAACAGTTTTTCCCCGTGACTATCCGTGCAGACAAGCCAAATATCAAAAAAACTTTTCCAAAATCTCTTTGGTGATGTATATAGCAGGCATTTTTGGGATATTTGCTCATGAACTGTCAATAAAGGTAAAGGATCAGCGTGACAAAAAGAGATACGGCACGGCGTAAACAACAAACAGGTGGGGTTGACCTGGCAGTGGGGGAGGGGGCACAGTCAACCCGTCAACCTGATGGAGGTCAACCGCGTTTATGGACATTCAAGTGCAAAAATATGTACCCAATATATCCTGTCATAAATATGTCTCGAAACCTTAATTAACGCTGGACTGATTGACGTAAGAACCATTGCGACATATTTTTTGAGTAACTTGTATGCGCTCATATATTTGCACTTATCTTGTATAGGTAGGTGGGAATGGAATGAAGGACTTGTTGACGACTTGTCAGTAAATAAAGACAAATTAAACCGAAAATATTAAAATGAG
This sequence comes from Epiblema foenella, assembly GCA_963556455.1. Lineage (NCBI taxonomy): Eukaryota > Metazoa > Arthropoda > Insecta > Lepidoptera > Tortricidae > Epiblema > Epiblema foenella. The sequence goes on from OY747105.1 coordinate 6,617,380, forward strand.
GTGGAGATTTTTTCGAACATAATGGCATTGCATGAGTGTAGTCAGTAGTATTAGAATACAGACATATGCATTATGCAAGGCGTTACAGATAAGGTAAATGTCCCAATGTTCCACGCCTTAATTCTATATAAGTATTGTTATGAATTTTGAGTTTGAATGTATCAAGTATTGGTTAATTCAAAGTTGCGGAAATATAATTGATAGATCAAAGGTAAGGAGGTATCTGTGTTATAAGTTTTTATATATTCTGCATTCTTTTTTTTTTATTCACGTGTGCAATAAAGATTATTGTCTTGGTATAACGTAGCTACTTATATGTGGCTTTTGTATTTACGCAGGTACTTTATTTTATTAAAAAAATAAAGAGTATTTGTTCTATTGTATTGTATCATTCGGTCTTGGTGTTAGTCTTAGACCTCATGTGTAAGGATGGGTTTCACAAAGCCGTCTATAATCGCAAGCTGTGTTCTTAACACGCGTAACGCCCATAAGCTGGTCGGCGTGGGCAAGTCGGCCAAGCCCAACCATGTCATGGGTCTACAACAACCTTCCTGACAGCATCCAGCGCCCAGAACTTGGGCAGTTTTAAACGTCGCCTCAAACGCTGGCTTGTTGAGCATCCGTTTTATGATTATAACGAGTACTTAAATTTCCACGCAAAGAATGTTAGGGTTGTAACACATATTTTTGAAACCCCCTACCCCCCTTTAAATAAAATAAAATTTTATTAAATTTATTATAATCGATAAAATCGGCCTAAACGGAGATGGCGGGATGACTTAGACGCCTTTCTTGCCAACTGGCAGGAGGAGGCGCTGATGCGGCAGTCATGGCATTCATGGGGAGAGGCCTTTGCCCAGTAGTGGGACACCCATATAGGCTAAGAAAAAAATATTATAATCGATAAATCGATTAACTAATTTTTAATTCATCGACTACCGGGCTGATAGGCAAACTCCCTTGGCCGTATACAACCTGTCCGAGGTTTAAGAAAAAAGTAAGTTATAGGGTTGCTATTATTCAAAAGTGTCCTTAGTGTCCCTAGTTCGGTTTTATTAGGAGTTTGGTCGTTATTTAAAATTTCCATTTCATTATCCACCGTTTCAGCGTTTAAAAACTTTATTTACATACCGTAACGGTTTTCTAAATTTGTAGTGGGTTCGTGTTGCTTAATTTATGCGTTTCGTAGATTTGAATCTGGCAAGGATTCGTTCCTGTCAAGAGCTGACAAGAGAACTGTCACTGCTCAGAAACTTTTTTTATCGGACGGAGGTCCAAATTTTTACCTCGGTTCCATTACAGGAATCCGTAAGTATTTTGTTCAGAGTTGTAGTTGGAATATCTCAGTCTCGTTTCCTTTATTTGGAGCTCGTGGTATTTTGCAGGAAGATGATGTCGTCGGGCCTGGCCAGCACCGGCTGACGTTGGCTTCCTAGAGCCCCAGGATTGAAAGCTTTTCCACGTACGTGTCCGTGCAGGGATTACCGTCTCCTGGGGTATGTACTCGCCTATTCTTGACGCAGTCGTGACGCGGGACTACGAATCCTAACCTCCAATGTTTGTTGCAGGCTCTTTTTATTTAGAGTTTTAGCCTCCTTTCAAGATGACCACATCCAGTCTGATCGAGGTCTTCTTTGGTTACCCCACTACACGTGACGTGACGTACTGTGCAACTGTGGGTGGTTCGCGGCCTTGCTGGTCTGCCAGTGCGAGACGGCGGAGCTGATTCTCGGGAGGCACAGGAGACAGCGTCCGGGATACCCCCATTATTGACGGGTAGCTCACCGGTGTCGAGGTCGGTAGAGTTTTCTTGTTCCTAAACCTACGGCGCCCAAGTGTTAACTTTCCCTATAACAGAAAGCGACAGTAATTGGCCGATTCACCAGCACCCCACTAGCCCATAATGCTTTGCCGCCCAGCCGAGGCCTAAATTTTGTAAAGATAGGGTAGCGGGTTACTGTAGGATAAGATGTGGACACATGGTGTTTTTTTTTAATAAACCAATGTTAACAACCAGCTGTTTAAAATTTAAAATCCAACGTCCCACCCCGTATCATAAGTGTAACAAGGTTTATCCAGAAATCACGCGAAGGATCACCTAGAACCTCACCAAAGACGGGGAGGGGGGTCTAAAAATGGTAACTTAAAATCTGATTGTTTGGAATATATCACAAGTTTGTATGGGATGACAGCTGCCGGCACCATATTCAACGTTAATCGGTCTCTAATCGTAAGCTGGTGCAACGGCCCCAAGTGCTGTCTATCTGTGCGGCACGTCATTTTAGTAAACCCTTATTGAAATTAAACAGTTAGTAGCAAAAATAGAGGCACTATTAACGAATGAAATCTCTCTGTTTGTATTTTTGCACTTCGTTATTTTGTGTTCCCCTTTTAAACAATTTACTTTTCATATTTCGAAATGGTTTGTTTAATGAAGTCTCTCGCAATTCGCTCGCCGTGCCGTTTGTATTCGCAACTATTCGCGTGGATTTTCAAATGTAATTAAGTAAAATACCTTGTTTCTTTTGTTGAAAAGCAACAAGTTGTATTTAATTGCCCTGTGTAACTAAATGTATACATACAATTATACATTTATTTCTTTACTTAGAAAGATATGAAGTCATAATTGCTTTTTTAATCCATTTTTTTCGACTCAGGTGGAATGCACAAGTGCGACAGAGAGGCAGATATTCCGTTTTTGGTTCGCAGTAGGTAGGGTAAACGTTCCAATTAATGAGCCCTTAAGGATTTTTTAGACTTAAAATCGTTTTGTGTAATACTTAATATCGACCATGACTATTTTTATTGGACAAGCAAGAATTGTAGTTGGATACGTTACATCGCTTTTAATTTTAAGTTATTAGACTTTTTAGCCAAAAAAATGGAAATTCACTAGCGAGTTATCTAGTAAATGAACAACGTAAACCAGTGAATGAACTATTGTTTTGGCTACGGTTTCTTGCTTTAAATTTCTGTTTAGAGATTTTTTTGCAATATTTACAGTCTTAAAAAGTACGCGACAGGAGTTTTTGAGATAATTTTGCTAAAACAAATGAAACACTGTAAGAAATGTTCATTCATTAACTGGTTTTAAAAACGAATTATGAACTAACTAATAATCGGTCGATGTTCATTTACTAGAAACTCGCAAACCAATGAACATACTTTACCTATGTTCGAAACCAAGTTTTGTTCGAATACTGATCACTGAAGATATCGCCAAAACAGTAATACGGGAGTTGCCAGTGAATGAACACCCTAGTTCATTCACTGCATTCAGACGGTTTTGAGTTCTAGTTATAAAGCGTGGATTTAAAAACTAGAATTTAAACGAAAATAACAAGACACGGTATGTTATTTGATAAGATGTATCAAAAAACTAGACTCTATAAGTTTATAAAAAAAAGTACAACGACACGTCGACTAAATGGTAGCGTACTTGACTGCTTATTACCAGCCCATACTAAAAATCCACACCCGTAACCTGTCAACTTTAAACCTCTCACGTTTTACAAGCATTGCGACTGAATCGATGTAAATGTTAAAAACCCTTATGTTATGAATCTTCTCATCGAGAAAAAATACCGAGTGTATACATTAATATGACTTGATGTAATTCTAATAAGTATGACTTCGCAATTCTATTATGTATAAATTAAATACATACTATTTTTACTCAGTTTTAGGGTGAATCAACTTTTTAGTGCTACTCGTTGCCGTGGTCACCTTTAGTTGTCAGGGGACAAAATTCGAATACAATCGATATTTTATGCTATTTAAGTTTATAAAACATATGTATTTGTGGTACTTATAAGCTATTTCCATAATGATTACTAAGCATGTTAGTAGAACTTAATACAACATTTTTATGAACAAACTGCGCCACTAGTGCCCCTTAGACAACGGGTCAAGATAACAACACAAAAAAGGTTGATCCATTTTTATTATTATTTTTATCACAAAAATAACATGAAAATATATGACCAAAAATTGAAACTAAACTAAACTAAATCTAATATATATTTAAAAAAATTGAGCTAGGCAAGATTAATTGAGATAGGCATTATAAATTATATTGTAAATTTATTCTAAGTTATTTTGATATTGGATAATGTTCTTGACAATGTATGACCGTTATGATCAACACAATAAATGATAGTCTATTCTACAGAACTCTTAATTTAAAACAAAAGGGGATTTTGTTCATTCACTGACACTGTTCACTCACTTTTACGTTTAGCCTATATGGCAATCGATATAAGCAGTGCAGTTCTCAGCATTAATATCTGCCACTAGGATATGCCAGTTATATAACCCCTTTGTTAGGAAAGATGGTTATGCTACCGACTGTACATTTTGTTAAAATATTGAATCCGCTTCTATTAGCCTCAAGTGTAGAAGGTTAACTTTCATTTACCAAACTCGATTTCAGCTGACTAGACGTATGCCCACGGGAATTGTTTATTAGAGTCGAGATAAGTTAATCCTAAAAGGTTGATAAGTAATTACTTACGACGTAATGCAATAATACCCTAAAAACTTTAATATAGGTACATATCTAAAAGGGTTCTCATTAAGCCGGATTCATAATTGTCTGACGCATAGTGTCGTGACGCGACAGAACTATATCGGTGTCATACATTTAGTACGGCTAGATTCAGATTCATCTGATGCACCCTGACGTGATGGTCCATACGGTACTCGTATTATAAAACCTGCGCAGTGACGAGAATACTCACTAGTCACTGTAAACTAAACAAACATCTTATACAAATAGGTATAAAACAAAGTGCAGCATGCAGGTTCTGTCAGGAGACGGAGGAAACTGTCATCCATATCTTCTGCTTTTGTGGAGCACTTATGCGTAAAAGAACTGCATCCAGGGGAGATACAACAGATTGCGACCCAAAGAGTTTGGAAATTCCTGGAGGCAACGGGTATAAGCAAAGGACTTTACTGGCTGCCACAAGGGATCAATACTGGTCGAGGCGGCGTGGAAGGCCCAAAACAAACCAAATAATAAAAATAAATTGAAACTACAGGCAGTGCTCGTTGCCATCACCATCCCCTACGACGAGAACCTCGTGAAAGCCGAGAACGATAAAGCCAGCAGTACCTAGACTTGGCACACGAGGTTACCGCCATGTGGGATTTGATTCGACGATTATTGCCCCGATAGTCGTTTCTGCGAACGGTCTAATAACGATGAGTCTCGACCAACACCTCAAGAGACTCTCGCTAGATGACTGGGTCAAGGGTCAGATACAAAATGCGGTACTCTCTGGACACGGCGCGGATAGTCAGGAGGTCCCTCTCTCTGTCGACCTAACCACCGGCAGCTTAGGCCCCGCCTCGTTACCGGCGGCACTCAAGGTTAGGTTTTTTAATACTGTTTTTATATTTATGTTGATTACAGACAGTTTGGTGCAACCCACCCTAAGTCCACTTTTAGTATTATAAGGTTTTTTGTGTAACAAAGATTAAATATGAAAATAAATATCTACGAATCCGGCTTTAAACACCAAGTTACGATGTTGCCAAACTTTAAAGAACCTTTTAGACCGAAATGTCCGGCCGCATTTAAGCGCTCGAACTGACTCGAAAATTATTTATTAAAGATGCGGGGAACATCATAAATCCACTTCTGTCAGACGGTCCCTGGGGAAAGATGCTCTTTTTGCCCTCTCTTTAGGGCTAACAAGTTTCATAAAAATGTACACGTCTTGGTATTTATATCTGGCCAGTAAAGTACAAATTTGAATTCATATCTTTAAGTGTATGATGTTGGGGAAAAGAATCATGCCCTAGAAGAGCGTGACCTGATTTTGGGGAGCGTTTTTAAAACAGCTTCAGGTTCAAGAATAAGAACGAAACAAGTTCCTGGAATAAAATATTGTATTAAGGTGCTATTAGCAATTTTAAGGTTATGTATGAAATCGAATAAGGACCAGAAATTACCGTCAAAATTGTATGAACTAACGAAGTATCTAGATATACTCATATATCACGTTTCAGGTGCGGCGCAACGAGCGGCCCATAATGGAAAATCATACAACTTTGCCGGCAGGCCGGCAATGTGATCGTCTTTGCTCTGCTCTGCTGCAGTGCGTTTTTATTACTGAATCCTTAGAATTTCATTTCGAGTTTTCTCATAATTTCCAAATTTTATTGCTTTTTTTGAGAACAACACTATATACAAGCCTTGGCGCGAACAGGGATTCTCGTATCACTATATGGCCTCGTTGACACTCGGCCATCTATAGCTTCTTGGCAGGCAATCCCCTATTTCGCGGCCTCTGCAGTAATATTGTACTATTACCGGTAGTGATATCCACCCAGTGCTATCACTACCTGTAGATAAAATATTTGACACATATAGTTACAGGACAACAACAATATTATACGTTTCCAGTCATAATACCACGTCGGTGGCAAACAAGCGTATCTGCGGCTCACCTGTAGGTAACCGGTTATCGTAGCCTATAGACGCTTGCAACGCCAGCGCTGATATTATACCCTTGTTTTTATTGAGTCCGACACAGCAAATTGGGTGTAAATGATCAGTCTTTTACACTCGTTTGTTGTCGGCCACATCGAAGTTTGATGTCGCAATACATTTTGCTGTTTAAGCGGGGCATCACGTCAACCTAATCTAAGTGGTCGATCCTTAAATGTCGGTCTTAAACTCCCATAAATAAGGTTATAACAGTTAAAACCCGCGTATTACCTATTAACAGGGCGGGGGCAGGGGGTAGTACTGCGCTGAAGGTGGAAGGTGTGTCAGGTCGTGGTAAGAGATCGTCACCTCGGTCAATGGCAAGCACACTGAACTCACTGTAAACGTGTGAAATTGATGCGTGAGTTTTAACGGTTTTGTAAAATACAGTTTTATCATTCAAGATTAGTTAAAACACTCACCATCCTGTTTCACAGTGTTCCCCAGAGGCCCGCAGCTCGCCAGGCACACCAGTAGGAACCACCGCAGCATCAGCCCCAGGCTGCCGCCCCTCCGCAGCTCCGGCTGGTTGTGGAAGTGCCTGACCGTAGGCCTGTGCCGCGAACCCGCCATCTTGCCAACTGAACTGTCATCGGAGCAGTCACATCGATGCAAAAATCACTTTCGAAAATGGAACACTTTTGAATTTAGGACGTTTCACTTTCCAAAAATAGAACACTTGATCCAGAACTTCGACGCTCACGATTGGTCGTCGTTTGATCACTCGCTTTTAATAAATCACTTCTGTTACACTGTGGAATTAATTTAGTATTATTACAAATGTTTTGTTTGCAAAGGAACGTTACGGTTTCACGTTGGTGTTTGAACGGTTTGATTAAAGTTTAAATTATATTGTTTTCTGAAGTTGGATTCGTTTTAATAAGTGAGGCCCGAGATAATGATTCCATTATGCTTAAATTAAGTTCGGAACTGTTGCTAGAAACGGGAAAGTTAATATAATTTCATTTCAAAACAGACAAGTTAACACAATATCCTGTTATTATTATTTTCAGGTACCTAGAATTTGTGTTGAAATTAAGGTATTTTTGTTGAGCTTTAAAGAACGAGTATCCAGAAAGAAACTTTAAAAGAACAAAATAACACTATATCACATCGGGCATAGAGCGTCAACACGTCATTTGATATGACAAGGAAAATTGTATCCTATATGACGGTGGGGTTTAGGCCACATTCTACCAACTAGAAATAAGGACATAATTTGTTACCTAGTAATTATAATTTTACTTTATATTTACGCTATTTATACTACTTTTATTTATAGTAAGCAAAGGGTTACTTTGCTGCTAAGTAAGTATAAATAGTAAAAAATAAATATTTATACCTATTTCCTAAAGGTAGGTACAACATTTTCAGTGTCCTGACGCATGCTTGTATGAGATTTATCTCAACTGAGATATTGCGTAATAATCACTCTATGGGGACCATCGATCAATCACTTATTACTTACTAGATTAACTTTACTTGTCCTAAGATAACTAATCTAAAGCAAACCTACCTAAAATAAAATATAAGTGATGTTCATCTCAGTCGAATTATTGAGATATTAGAGTTTTATTCAAAGGTTGTCGACCTGATTGGGTGTGATAATGGAAGGCATATATTATCATACACTAGCGGCCGCCCGCGACTTCGGTCACGTAGATTGTAGATGGTAACAAAGGTATAAATGAGGTCTATTTTTTCTGTCAGTTGTCTAATGCTGTTAATCTTCTGTGAAAAATTACTCAAAAGAAAAGCTAAATGTCCGCCATTTTGGATTTGAAAATGAATGTCATTTTTGTAACCGGCACCCAGAGGAACCACAATGGTGACAACCATATCGATTTTTAAGAAAAATAAATGTCCGCCATCTTGGATTTGAAAATGGATATCATTTTCATAATCGGCACCCCGGAGAATCTTGAAGATGACACCCAAATCGATTTTTAAGAAAAATAAATGTTCGCCATGTTTGATTTGAAAATGCATTTAATTTTCGTAATCGGTACGAAGTTTTAAATCTCTCACTTCAAAAAAGATTTGCTCCCCGCACAAACTTTGAACCCCCTTTTCACCCCGTTAGGGGAGCAGTTTATAAAAACGCTGAAATAATCCATTAACATATTTGAACAGAGAGTCCGTGTACAAAGTTTCATATCTCTCACTTCAATAAATACGTGTTTTCATACAAACTTTCATACATTGTTTTACCCCCTTAGGGGATGAATTTCGAAAAATACTTTCCTATCCCTAGCCTACGTTATAAATGTAATCGAATGAGCAAAAATAACTCTCTAGAGTTAGCAGTTTCAGTTGTGCGTTGATGAGTGAATCAGTCTGTCAGTGAGGACTTCTTTTTTATATGTATAGATTACTACAAAGGTCGGTAAAGAAGGGATTGCCTGCAGGAGGCAGGAGGTCCATCTCCCGACTCCGGAGATTCTCGACGACATGCCTAAATATTTAAAAAAAAACCCGTCCAAGTGCGAGTGGGACTCGCGCTCGAAGAGTTCAGTACCATTATCTATAAACACGTTTGTTGCATGAGAGCCCTCTTAAATATTCATTTTATTCTATTCTTTAGTGTTTGTTGTTATAGCGGCAACAGAAATACATCATCTGTGAAAATTTCAACTGTCTAACTATCACGGTTCATGAGATACGGCCTGGTGACCATGGTGACGAAATCTTAGTAACAGGGTCCCTTTTGCCCTTTGGGTACGGAACCCTAAAGATTTCCGTGGTAGACGGCGGCTACTATCTACACTACTACATACTACTACCTAGATACACACTAAGGTTTACCCTACTATGTCTTCTTATATCGTGCGTTTATTTTTTCAAGAATACATTTATGTTTTTTTAGATAAATAATAATAAGGCATCAAATACCCATAAAGTTTATCTCGTGTCGATAATTTAGCTTATATCGACACGACAAAAATACCTTTAACGGGCACGAATTAAAATGGTCATTACTGGGTGGCGTGCCCTATCGGTGCTCAGTGACCTCTATAAATAAGACCCTAAAACAGATCGCTCGATAAGCCAGCTTTTACTCGTCATCCGAAGTGCTTTCAATTTTTCAGCTTTTCAACCAGAAAGCTCCAGGTAATGGCCCAGTGTGCGGTCACTTAGGTACATTTATTTGATTCTTTTTTAGCTTTTAGAAAGAAAAGCTTTTTGACGGTTCTCTGAAAACTGATGATGGGTAGCATAGGAGAATACTGCACATTTTATGTAGGGGTATAAGTTTGTATGTACGGGGAGGGGATAATATCCGGAACTACTCATCCAACATCAAATGTTCACACATATACATGTATGGTATATTAAATTTACCGCATATTTTACAGTTGAGATTCTGCTGGCCGATGTTCTATAACCCAAAGATTGTAAGAATAATATTACACCCACAAATATTTCAAATATACTTAAGAAAGAAATGTTAAAATTATTAAGACTAATAATTTAGATATATTTAGATATAGTACAGATGTTATACATAGTGATTTTGTATTTGTATAAACCTATATTAGAGTAGAATTAGGATCGTGCATCGAGACAACCCACCTGTGGTTTAACGATGCCGTTTAAATTATGTTACAAAAATAAATTGTATTTAAACTTCACTACATAGTATAAAACAAAGTCGCTTTCTCTGTCCCTATGTCCCTATATCCCTATGTATGCTTAAATCTTTAAAACTACGCAACGGATCTCAAGGGGAAGGTTTATATGTATAATACAATACATGCATCAGCATTGCACCCGTGCGAAGCCGGGGCGGGTCGCTAGTAATAAAAAAAATAAAAAAATGTTATTGCATTTTAAAACTTCTAGCATGCAATATAAGGTTGGTTTTTGTACGGATTAATTTGATTTAGCCAAATCAAATAGATGATATTATATGAAGTATAAAAAGAATGGCGGAGCTGCGGCGGTAGCTCAGTTAGTGTTTCATATGGAACTTGGGTGGCAGTGATTTCCTGTGAAGCTTAAAATCTCGGTAGAGGCATAAGTGCGTGTGTGATGAATTTATGATCACACTAAATATTGTTCGCGGGTCTTGTTTCTCAAATATCCGTTCTTATTTATCCATTTCTGATTATTTTTCTCATATTAGTCATCAAAATTAATTTTAAACCATCATCTCTATAACTGCAGATTGGGCCGATTTGGTTCAATGAGTCTGTACTCTGTAGGAATGTAGACAGGATAATTATAAAGATAATAATATATCTAGCCTGCTTTCAAAGATTCCCAGCTGTCCGAAAATAAAGAGTTAAATTCTCCCAACACAACCGTTTTTAAAAGGTCAACCGAAGCAGACGTTACGCCTATCGATTGCTTCCTATTTCAATGTCACAAAGTCCAAATTGCCATGGCAACCGGCAGCCCGGCTACCTACTTCGAATTTACATGGTTGAATACACCATAACCACATTTCCACTCCGATTCCACGGCTAATATAGCTATTTTTATTTTCCCAATAATCTGTTCGCGTGACTGAGGGAATAATCTATATCGCGCAGCTGTCGTGACCTTTAACTGTGTAAAGATAACGTTAGTTTTCGCTTGCCCGGAGTGATTTGAAGTGAGAATTTATCGGAAAAGTTGTGTAACCATGAGTTATCGGATTGTAGTCGTTAGTTTGGAAATGTCGCACGCTTTTCGGTGTCAGGGGTCCTATTATATTTGGCGTAGGTTAGTGTGACTCCATCTTTGATCAAAGTGATTACTGCTACGTTAGTTTGATGCTGTGTGGGGGAGGGGGGGGGGGGGGGGGTTACTTGGTAACGTGAAAGATACTGAAAGAATTTCACTCCTTCATGACAAGTAATTATCATTCATTTTATGAACTATACTGCAATCTGTTAAGTATACAGCGTTTAATTTACTTTAGATGCCTTTTATTACAATGCAATTCGGTGCAGAATTTAAACGGATATGTATAATGCGACATGATCGCATCGTAATAATTTTTCTACGCGTTAATAATGTTCGTATTAATGAAGTTATAAAACCGCTCAATAGCTCAATTAGAGAAAAACGAATGCAATAAACTAATAGAAGCTTCTTCACAAAACGAACAAAGCAAACCTTTAAAAAAAACACAGGTGCGCACACTGGATAAACATCAAAATCCCGAAACACCTTTGCGTCATAATTAGATTTCAAATCACTGGCCCAATACCCAGAAAAACCCTTCGAATAGGCCAGGTAAGCGGCACAAAGAGCGGGTATTTTATGCCACTTCAAGCCGGGTTTCATGCCGGGTTTCTTGCCTCATTCATGCCTTGTCAAAACGAACGAGTGGACATTAGGCGGTGCCGTGTGATCCTTTTACGGTTGCGGTTTTTATGGAGGATTCAGTTAGTTTTGTACTCGCATGTTATCAAGTTTACCAACAAAAGTTTTTAATCAAATATGGGTACCTTTGGCAATGAAAACAAACATTGGAATCTATATGTACTAAATATACGTAATGAAACTATAGTATTGTATTAAATGAAAGTTTTGTAATCAGTCACAGTTAATGAGAAAATAAGTAGAAAAAACTAGACATCACGTACATTATCTAGCCGCTATTGGTATGGAATTAGAGGTGACAGTTTTAATGTCTAAGTAACGTAAATTCACAGCTATTTTTATAATAGAGTGATATAACATTTAAATAAAGTAACATATACGTTAACAGCCACATAAGAAAAAATATTATTATATATAAGTAGAAAAACAAAAATAAATGAGAACTATTTTAAAATATACTGCGAATGAAGTGAACACAGGAAGTCTGCTTAAAAAATTGAAGGTTAATGATTAGGTAACTAATTTTAAACAATTTTGGCATGAAAAAGATGATTTAAATAAAATTATTAGCTTTAACGTCATGTTTAAACTGTGATAACTACTAAATTTCCGACGGGTGAAAGCAACTAAGTACCATAGTCCAGCTACCTACAGATGAGACTATACACTAGTATATGTAGATATACAGATAAATAATGAAACATGTTTTAGACACCAACAAAGCCCGGTCTACTTATAAAGCGAAATAATAAATCTAAACTTGTATACCTTTTGTTACCTTTTCTACCGTTGGAAGAACATTAGTTATCCGACTGCGGAATGCCAAGTAGGTTCACGTTTGATTCTTTTTGTTGAGTGTTAAATTAAGCAGATGTTACTTGTGGTTTTTTGTTTCCATTGCATTGACACTGAATTGAATTGTCTGGTTTACAATTGTAGGTATGGAAGATTCTTACGTATGGTAGAACGAAGTACTTTTTAGAAATTTCGATTGAGATAGGATTTTTATTCCGGTATTGAACAGTTTATTGCAGGGTGTTATGGATGAAACCCGCGGGTCAATCACGTAACTTTATGTACTAACGGTAGATAGATTTTACTGTCAATTTTGAAGTATAAATGTATGAGCTGACAATTCAAATTTGACATTAAAATCTACGTAACGGTAGTACAAAAGTTGCATGATTACACCGCCGTTTTTTCTCTGACTACAAGTCAGTTAAATACGTGTTTCAAATGATATTTTTAAACATGGAGCGGTAACCCAAAGCATCTTAATAGCAGTATAGGATTCAACTAAATAGTCAAAGTGACTGTGAGCAAAAGTGTAAGTGGATATATGGCAAAACAAAGGTATTGAAATGGCGAGAATTACGCCTCATGTTGACCTATGTCGCTCCCACCGGAAATTGCGTATCTTTTCTAACGAGCATAAAAATATCGAACATCCCGCATTGTAGCGCAGTCCCGTTTTGTTCGGAAATAAAGGAGGAAATAAGTTTCCGAAAGACAAAACTGTCTCAAAGCACTGACAGTCAGTCATTGACCCGTAACTCATATTTGCCATAATCAAGCTCAGGTATTACAAAATACTCACCATATTGCTCCAATCAATTATTAACCCACGTAGCGCAACCACAAAGAGTGACAATTGACATTTCGGAGACCTCACGCTACACTAGCGCCTCTAGCGGCGAATTCATACGCGATAGCCCTCATTAAATATCCTTTGTATTGTGTTTCTATACAAAGTGTAGTACACATTTTTTGCCTTTGGGTGTAATGCTAACGCGTGTTGGACAGTTATGTAATTACAGCTTGGAATAAAAACAATATAACAAAAATTGCTCTCCAAATTAACGTTATATATTTACGTATAATGGTCGGCTTGTAACTTTCCAAAGTGAAAGTTTTCTTTAAATTTCACATAAGTCACAGAAATTTACTATGCATTTCTGGTTATGTTTCGCGTATCACACATTTCTTTCAGTAACATAACGAATGTTTATATAGCTATAAGGTTTACGAAAGGTATGAGTTGCTTTCATTTTAAATAAGAAATATTTATTCGACACGAAAACAGCAATTAACACAGAAAAAAATAAAATAAACAAAAACTACAAAAGTTGTTATCTCGAAACGGTACCATCTCACCCATCCCCATTGCCCATCACCATTTAAGGTAAACGTCCCAATGCTCGACACCTTATTGCACAATAGATGACAACTATTGATCACCTCTGTCATTATGATATAACATAGAAATTTTCATATATTGGGTCAGTGTTAAGCACAGGGACATTTATCTTTCGTATGAATAAGCTCCAAAGCATACGTGTGCTCCTACATACCTAAATATGTAATAATGATAACGGGTCAATACTTATTTACCCGCTCGGCGTATTTGGCGCAGTCATTTGGAAATAAGTCGGTCACGTGACATGACAATGCTTGGAGCTCTGGGATTGACAGGACGTAATATCCATCTGTACAATAAAGCTTTTATATCGACGAATCAGGGGCTATATTCCAAACGTTTTAATGACTGCTCGTGACATCGAATTTGCAACATTTATATCAAATCAAATGAGCCCATATCCCAAAACTACCTACACGAGCTCTTAATGGTTTATATAAGTCCCTAAAAATGGACAAGTGTAATATTAGGTGCATTTGTATAATATTAGATAAAAAATATATATATTTTATCGTCATACAATGAGATAATGTTGTCATTTTAACACTTTAAACGCCCCGTTCCTTGTCATCTATCAGAGGTCTGTGCCCAGCTGTGGGAGGTATAGGCTGATAATGATGACATTAAAAAAATATATATTCCGTTAACATTACAATAGTATAAAGGTTGAGGCTAAAACACATTAGTATACATGTACCTGTAGTGTAGGTACCTACAACGTTTTGAGTAGCATTTGTCAATAAATTGGGTGTTGCTACGAGTAACATTTGACAGGTCATGGGTGACACCCACGCTCTTTTCACAAGTGTCCATAACATTGCACCTTCCATCCATTCCTTCCATTCCATTATGACGACCGGTTTAGCCTAGTGGGTAGTGCACCTGCCTGTGAAGCTGACAGCCCTGGGTTCGAATCCCGGTCAGGGCAAATATTTGTGTGATGAGCATGAATATTTGTTTCTGAGTCTTGGATGTTTTTTATGTATTTAAGTATTTATATCTATTAAATATATCGTCGTCTAGTACCCATAACACAAGCCTTCTTGAGCTTACTGTGGGGCTAGTTCGATTTGTGTAAGATTGTCCTCTAATATTTATTTATTTATTTATTTATTGCAATGTCACGAATTGTCATTAAAATCGTCTGAGTAGACCCCGAAAAGCGAACGGCCAAATTAAAGAACATTTTATACCATTGTAAAATTCTGTTCGAGTTATTATATTAGCGTAATTAAATTACAAAACCAACACAATAACGCATTTCATGAACTTTCAGAATTTACACGAATCTACAAATTCATTCAAATTGTCCATATTCCATATTCAAAATGCTTTACAAAAAATGCAGTTTAAAATAAAATCGCCTCTCCGCGCAATACTACCAACAGTACCAACACAACAAAATATTCTATTTTCAAAATTTTCACGCAACGGCCGTCCCGATGGAGTGATGGATGCGACCCGTTGCCTCCGCTGTCACGCGTTTGGATGAATTAAAAGGGCAGATATGCTCCTTGCAATTAACTTGTCACGGTACCGTCTGTCCACGGCCAGGATTCATTGTTTTGTTTAAAGCAATATTTGGTAACTACGAATAATAGAATGACTGAAATCACGATAGATATTGAAGATCAATATAAATATATTCAAAGTCAACAGAGTATCTATATCAGACAAGGACAAAGAGACTCCATCATATAGAAACACAAAATACTTATTAATTGAAAACGCCTCAATTTATAAGTTCAAACCCATGTATAAAAATCTTTTCTTTTCAAAATATGGTACTTACCTTAAATTCCAAAAGGAAAATAAAATAAAATACACAAGACATTCTTTATTGTACAAGATTTCACAAAAATACGTGTTTTACCGTTCGCTCAGAATATCGTGTTAGAAATTATAACTATTATAAGAAAATATTTCCCATATTTCCACCTGGAATCCCGGATCAATTTTTCAATTATGTCTACGGCCTTGGAATATCCATTAACTTAAGCCATCACATGTACAAATATTACGTCGGGCGATAAAGCACTACAGACGATGGTACAATTTGGAGGTAACTAATTACATGCTATCTTTGTTTCGGTAAAGATTGTCGCGAGTCGTGAATCACCCCGGCGTGGAGTTAGCACTTAATTTATAACCTGAACTAACAGCCGTAGCTAGTGACATTTAGGAAAGGAATTGCGTGATTTAGCGTTACGAAACTAAATTGGGATGTGTATCCGCTAATCCCGTGGCAGATATTACTCTTTCGCGTTTTAACTGAGCAGCTGTTTAGCTTAAATGCAGTTTTTAGGGTTTTCGTACCCAAAGGGTAAAACGGTACCCTATTACTAAGACTGCTGTCCATCCGTATGTCTGTCCGTATGTCACCAGGCTGTATCTCATGAACCGTGATAGATAGACAGTTTAAATTTTTATAGATGATGTATTTCTGTTGCCGCTCTAACAACCAGTACTAAAAAACAGAATAAAATAAATATTAAGGGGGCTCCCATACAACAAACGTGAATTATTTGCCGTTTTTATAGGTACAAAACCTTCCGTGCGCGAGTCCGACTCGAACTTGAGCGGTTTTTTAAGATCGTCACGAACAGCTTCGAAATTAGTTTCATTTTCAGGACATTTTCGCTAATTCACGTGGTCGCTGTAGCACGCAAGCAATGAAGTAGGTTTGGAAATTCTCATTCAGGGGGCGAAATTGGACGGCAGATCGATCACGCCCCTGACGTCCAGCAAAATACACCTAAAACATATTTACACGTTTAGCTGCAGCAAATATACAATGTGAATGAACCCGGCAGATTTTAACAGCACTGCAACAGCTGACCTTATTTAGGCTACTTCTTTATTAGTCGGAGCGGGGTCATTAAGCTGTCAGTGTCAATAGGGATAACTCATGTTACAATTTATAACACATATATATATACAGAAAAATCCGCTTATAACAACTTCGCTTATACCATTTAACCGCTTTTAACGACTTTGAAATCACCACACATTAGATTTCACACCAAATATTTTCAAAACAAATTAGTCCGTTTTGTGCGACGTCCTGTGCGGTGTCCCTTGACTATCGCTTCATCCGGATTCCACTGTATATGTACATAAACGCAATGTTTCATGGCAAGAACGGCAAGTCTCCCTTTTTCCATACAACGGTAGTACGAGGCCACGCAGGCGTGACGTCACGCCTGCTTGTGAATCTGTATTGAGCGTTTTCAGTGCTCGTTAGCTATGCTGTACTTTGCCTCTCATTTTCGTTTTTTGTGTTGCTCTAAATTGTAGGTGGTTCTAAAAAGTGGTTCGAATGGCATGAATTTGTTTTTGGCAGCATGTCTGTAGTATGGCGATTGGACACTTTCAGTGTTTAGCAGTAACAATAGTTTACTGCGACATAAACATATTGCTTGTATCAGCGCAACCTAAAGTGTATATATAGTTAGGTCCGAAAAAAAAGAACTCTACTACTAGCAACACTGAGTTTACCTCACCTCCCATATCCTGGGCACCCACCATCTTGTACTAATAGTACGTGCCTATTGTCAGAAGAGTCCACATTCGGTACAGATTCTGGCGCGGGAGGCGCGGATGAGGGTCAATACTGCAACGGTACTGTACCGCTTCTGTAATACTACGCAAATGTAATACTGACGGTATATCGATAGTTAAGGAAATCTAGGCGACGTCAGTATGCGGCCGGGAAAGTAAGAAATGCACACTCATGTTCCGCTCCGCCAACTCAGAACGTAGCCTTACCTAAATTAGAAACTAAAATATCATAGCGTTCTTTGTATACTACTTCTATCTAATCGCAGCAAAAGATTTTTTGATATAGCTCAGTGTAAAGCCGTTTTGATTGCGTCAGCTCGTTTTGTTTGTCTAGAGAATGAATAAAATTCTGTTATTTCGTTTTGTCTAATGAACAAGATTATTTATATAATAACTGTATATACAGTTTACGCTGGGTCGTGGGTTGGAAATATGGTCACACTGGGTTTTACAGTGATAATTTATATAACTTTGAACGTGACTATCACATCGTCATGACGGGACTATAATAACAGCGAAAAGAAAATACAACAATAATAAAATAATGACACATTAAAATAAAAATATTTATAAATAAGAGTATGCATATGTATAGTTCTGTTCTGGTTTCATGTCCTATTCGTTTACCATTCAAGTCGCTCGTCTCTGGAACAGTCTACCCATTAAAATTAGGCAATCTGATACCAAAATAGTGTTTAAAAACTCTCAACGTATTTTTTTTGCTAGCAGAACCGAATATTCCTAATGTTTCTGTACATAGTTTCGTCTGTATATAATATATGTATGTATTGGTATTAATATGTACGTACTATATTGACACTTAGTATATTCGTTTTTATATTTGGAGTTGCACCGCCCACAATTTGTCTGCTTTGCCCTAAGGTTGACTGGTAGAGAATGCTTATGGCATTAAGTCCTCCTTTTGTACGATAAGTTTTACTTTTGTGCAATAAAGATTAAATAAATAAATACAATAAAAATAAAAGGCGTGTACCTTGCTCAGCGCATCGGTCTTGCTGTGCAAGTGTGCAGCGTGACAATGCCGCCAGCCTTCTGGGCACCCTTCCTCTGGGCTCTGAATTAGAGCCCATTTTTTATTTATAAATAGGTTTTTATCTTTAGTTTTGTATGTTCTTTTATTTTATATTCATTGTTCTTTCAATAAAATTGATAAAACGATATTATAGGTAATATTCCTGTAAAAGGTGGGTAACACGGTGGTAAAAACCCTTTTTTCATACAAATGGTGAGACATCCAAAAATCACTGAGTTACTTGATTTGTGAATATTAGCGTGGTTCGGTAATTATCAAAACTTTCGGAAGTGATACTCCAATTAAACCTCATTCTAAATAACAGTACAAAATTATAAATTGAGGGCCAAGTATTCGAACATCTGTATTTAAAAAAAAGTGTCTGAAAATTATGTACATGAAAAAGTAGAATGGCCCATTTACATAGTTGCCATACAATTTCTTTTTATTGAAACATGAGAATTCCATTGGTAACTTTCAATTTACATAAAAATAAAAGAATAAAATAAAGTTTTAATATAGGTACCTACCTACAAAAGATAAGTATATAATCATCATTTCTAATTCTCGTCTCGATGTACAGACAGCCACTATCGGTATACTATATGGGTGAGAAACAATTCTTGTCAGTTAAGGCGTTCAAGCCTACATTTGAATTGGTTCCGTTGTGAGACGAAAGCTACCCATACAATTTATACATCCCAAACGTTTCATCGTAACCGAAAATAAAGGTTCAATTTAGGATTTTTTTTCTATCGAGAAAATTTCAAGCAATCATTCTTCCGCTCTAATCAGAGAAATAATAATATAATTAATCAAGAATCATATATCTGAAAATCACTCCATATTGTTTCCTCGTCTGGTCAGAACGGCGTTTCAAAGAACGCGATATTTTGTATGGCATAATAATGAATGAGTCACGTTTGTGGAGTCCGGTCTGTTCATGCTTGCTAGGACACAGTGACTACGTTAATACTAGTGTCTTTTTATAGGGGATTGACGAGAGACATTATCCTGTTGTGGATTCGTTTTTATTATCAGTGACTTAGAGACCATACACATCTCTAACAATATTAAATTAATTTTAATTTTGACGCTCAGAGACCATGTACATCTCTGGGATATTATATTAATTTCATTATACTCCTTGTTTAATCTTGAGACCTTGTACATCTCTAACTTTACTGATGTTGTAATATTTGCAATAGATAACTTTGCAAGTTTATCTTCACTGTATGACATTAATTTTGTTATAATTGTAAACTCGAAATTATTATTCCTTCTTGAACTGTAAATTAATATTTTGACATGAAAAATGTATTACTTATTATAGTCAGACTTTCTTAAACTGTAAATTAATATTTTGACATGTAAAAGTCTATTTGCAGAATAAATGTTTGATTTTGATTTTTGATTTTGAACCTGCGTAGGTATTAGATTTATAAACAGTCAGAGAGCCTCATTTCCTATTCAATCCCCCGTTGGGGATGAACCCAACTAGGAAATTAACTTTTCTAATTGTCTCGGGTCCCAAGTGTTCCGAATGTACCCAGGAAATAACGAATTCTACTTTAGAGGCCGATCATTTGTGTGATGTTCTTCCGGTACCGTCATACTATGGTACCTATACGTAATTCAATACAAATAGCTAGACTTCCATCGTTTTGTTCCATAGATACATTCATATTTCAACTTGTTTCGTTTCCTCGCTTTGCCTTGTGAGCACAGTGTACGTGGGAGTGAACATTCAAATGTGATTGGAATTTGAATCGAAGGACCAAAATAAAATCTCTTGGGGTTTTCTTTGACTCGAGGCGACTGATCGGGTAGCATTTCTTGCGAGCGCTTCATTTTATGTATGCCAAGCTTAACGTGTCAAAGTGAGACAACGATTACATATAATTAAACAATTTCCCTGTCTTTTTTTTTAGCGTAGAGTTCGTAGCCCAAAACATGAGAAAAAATGAGTGTAGAGGAAAACGCCTGGGATGAGAGCGCCCGCCTAATGGATTCCACGTACCCCAGTGTTATATAATAAGAAATTGCCATAAAGTAAGACATAGTTCCGGATTAAACAGAAAATAATGCAAAGACGGATTTTTTCTGATCCTTTCTCTGTGACGCTGACATGCTGGGTTGTATCTGCTGAATAAAAGTTTCTTTTTTGCACCCTGATGAAACCAACACTAAATAATTTTGGCTCATGGAAAGGAATTATTACGACACATTGTTAATAAAAACAGTTGCCCAACTAATTGGTTTATTAACTCCAAACGAATCGCAGTCGTAGGCACCTATTTTAAATGAAACATATCTAAAGACATCCGCTTTACGAAATTCTAAGATTTTAGCCTTTAATGCGTTTGCCAACTTCTTTGTTTCATAATAAAGTGTCAAATGATAATGGAAAAATTTTCAAATGCGCCTGAATTTAGAGATTATAACAAGCAGTAAACCTCTCTTAGTTCTCTGTGAATATTTTAGTTCCCGACATATATTGCAAGACCGCCTTAGCCGTGGAGGCTGTTTGTACAGCGACTCAGCCGCATTTTATGATGCTCCGAACACCTTGTGGGTATAACGTAGCATGCACTGTGCAGGTCCTCAGTAGGTCAGCATGGGGATTAATGGCCGTCCTAGTAAGCTTAGTAGTGACACTTGTGGTAATGACAATATTATGTAATTTCTTTCCGTCTCTACCTATGTTTAAATTGTTTTGTATTGCTATTAAATGACTAGGGTGTGCGGTAAAGCGGAGTGGAAGAAGACAAGATGGTGCACCGACCCTAAGTAACTTGTGGGCAAGAACAACCAACAATAAAACAAATAAGATGAATAATGTCTCGTTCTGAAACGATTTTCGTTCATTTATTGTGTTCAGCACCAATATTTAAATATAATAAATAAGAGGTATCATTGAAGGTGGGTAGATCAGGTATTTTTTTATATTGGTCAAAAAACACTTATGTGTAAATAGGTGTGTGTTCACTGTCACAGGCAGTTTTTAAGTTCCTTTATAACTTAATTTTAACCATCCGCTAACCAGACGTTTTTAACAGTCAAGTGGTATATGAATAGACGTTGGTAATGCCGTGTCGCCGTGTCATTACCGTGTCTATTGTCAACTACAGTGGAATCCGGATAAAGCGACAGTCAAGGGACCGGTGATATTACGTCGTACTAACAGAACGTCACACAAAACTGACTGATCTACTTTGAAAATGTTTGGCATGAAATCTAATGTGTGGTGATTTCGAAGTCGTTAAAAGCGGCCAAATGTCATAAGTGAAGTCGTTACAAGCGGATTCTACTGTATTTTTTAATTGCACCCGTCGTGGGTTTATCAAAATTGTTATTTTTTATTTAGGTTTAAGTAACTACAATATAAAGAGGGAATATACTTTTATTCCCAAGAATTTATTACAATAAGAGCAAGAAGTTTGTAAATCTCCAATGTTAGTACAAACTTAGCTGAATGAGTCATATCTCCCACAAAAAATAACACATTCTCAAATGTAAAGAACTAGGATTATAACTTCGAGTAATATATTTGGAATTGTAACTATAATATCAATAACAACCCTTTCCCTCTAAGCCCATTGTTAACAAACCCATTGTATATGCGACCGCAATATATGGTTGTTTAGCCGGTCTGTTTGTTTGTGCTTGTTTAGCCGGGACCTTTTCTAAATGTACAACGTCGTCTGGTTTATTGTTATTGCTAGTATAGCTTTTTTAATATCTTCTAGGCCCGTATTTCGTTTGAGTTGTACTTAACATGCATTATTTTGAGGTAGGTGGGTTGTTTTTTATCAGTTTTTATTATTATGAATTAAGTTGTTTGATTTGCTTTATTTAAAAATTAAGTAAGTAATATCAGTTTATATATAATAAATTGCATACTTTACGTTCCAAGCGTAGAAATTATATCAATAATGTAAGATTCAGAAAATCACATTCATTTTTATGATGTAACTGCATAATGTGTGTATGAATATTTTTCTAATTTCACCACAGCTGCAAGTTTGGCATTTTCTTTTTCTATCCTCTTTTAGGTCTTAACATCTTCCACATAGGTATTTATGAAAAGACCAAAACCTATACGTATATCATTATTTTCATAAGTGTTCCGTTCTCATTCTGGTCTGAAGCGCTCATCAGGGGGACTCCTGTATTAAATGTCACAAATCAACGAATGTGACAAGTTTACGCGCATCGTTTCGTCCAGCTTTACTTTTATTTCTTTGCTTGCCACGTGCCCCCATTAAATAGCACCAACATTATCTATGCCACTTTAACTAACCTTATTGTTGAGTCAGAAGACTGGTTATTGCACAGCTGGGGTACTGGATTTGTTTGTGAAACTATTAGCTGTCAGTTTTCTGTCACAATCCACGCGTGGGCCACTTTTGCGCTTGAATAAACACCTGTTTAGGGTGCCTGGGGAAATTATTTTTTTAAAGGATTCAGTGACTTTGGAATTGAATTCTTTGGGTCTATTGGATATCAAATAGGGTGATCGATCAATAATAAAATGTGGTCTGGTAATGGTAATGGATACGCCCATATTCAAGCAATTATTTGTAGAAAGTTTTCACAAGCAAATCAATATAGTGCGAGAAATAACTGCCGTACCAAAATGATTACAACCAAAAATAAAAAAAACAATCAAAATCAAACATTTATTCTGCAAATAGGCCACAAGGGCACCTTTACATGTCAAAATATTAATTTACAATTTAAGAAAGTCTGATTATAATAATACATTTTTTATGTCAAAATATTAATTTATTCAAGAAAGAATAATAATTTTGAGTTTATAATTATAACAAAATCAATGTCATACAGTGAAGATAAACTTGTAAAGTTATCTATTACAAGTCTCAAGTTAGATTAAACAAAGAGGATAATTAAATTAATATAATATCCCAGAGATTTACATGGTCACTGATCGTCAAAATTAAGACTAATTTAATATTGTTAGAGATGTATATGGTCTCTAAGTCACTGATAATAAAGACGAATCCTCAATAGGATGATGTGTCTCGTTAATCCCCTATTAGACACTAGTATTAACGTGTCATTATGTCCTTGCAAGCCAGAACAGACCGAACGAAAGTTAAGCATCCACGTATATATATATATATAAGTATGAAAAGGTATGGCATCGGGAAGGGCATATGCGAATTCACTTAACCCCATTATGAAAACAGTTAGGAGTAAAAATGAATGCAGCTGCTGCTACAAAACTAAAAGAAATACAAAGACGCATACGACAGAAATCTTTGAGATCATTATACAAAATTGCGGTAAGATTTGAACACATAAGAATGGAGTATAATAACTTTAAGAGACAAGACGGGAAGATAAATTACTATAATTGAAGAAGATTGTAATAATGAAGTCGAGGTTGTGTATGATGGGGAAAGTTGTGATGCGTTTTGATAAGCCTTAGAAGACTTGAATATAAATAATGATCATAATGAAATACGCAATATACGTTTTTAAGGGCAAGTATTTGAATATTATGAGATGCATCAACACACTGCATCAACTAAGATACAAAATGAATGCATTTTTGGGTAATTATATGTATCTTAAGTATAAATTCTGTTATCTGTCAGTAATAAAACACTATTGGCAATTTTATTCGATAGGTAAAAATCCGAGGTTGGGTGTTTATTTTCCTTATAAATATACCTCGACGTTCCTACTTTCCTACACATACATTATTAACCGACATAATTAAAATGGTGATATTGATCTTTATTGAAATCGGCCCAACAAAGTCAATCTCGTAAAGTGATAATGTTTTTTTACACGAGGGTGTGGTTTACATGAGAGGCCTTCCCTTAACTTTGTTTTACCTTTTTGATACATTTGCTAGATTTGTTAGTGCTGATATGAATACGAATTTTTTTTAGGTATTAGTAACAAGTAATTAGAGAGGAGCAAAGGAGAAAGCTCATACTCCTGAAGAATGTGTAACTTATGCGAAAAAGCAAAACGAATTGGAAAACTAGATTAACTTAAGTGAAAACGGAAATAAGTAGTTTTTTTTAGAAAGAATTCTGCCTATATTAAATAGCAGCAGCTCAGTCAAAGTTACGTATAAATACAACTAACAGAAGAATAAAGAATCCATGAGGCAAATAGTCCAGTGTCGAATACATCTAGATTTACAAACTATGTATGCTCAAGTTACTTAAGATCTTATCAATCAACCCAATGTTATATTCAAAAGACATTCAAATAGTTTTAATTCCTCCAGAGCTAACGAACGCTACACCGAGCACAAAACCGGTCGGTCTATTCAAAAAGATCGTATGTCTGAAAGACCTATAACAACAGATACGACTTTCTAAAGTAGATGGATACAGAACCGGTCGAAATGTGGATAGCTTCCGCGCAAGAAATAAGTCGTGGACGAGATAGTTTTGTTCAACTCTTGTTCTATTTGTTGAGTTCACATGCCTTTATTCTCTTGGCGTATTGGTTTTTGTTACATGATTGTTTTATTAAGCCTTTTATTCCCCAAGCTTTTGGCATATCGTGCATTTAACTTCAGAGTAATATTTTCTGTAAGTAATAATATTTCGTAAAATTACCTATAATGACTGAGCATGTTGAGCAGAACTGGCGGCTGTAGGCGTTTTTTCAATGGACAGAATAAAAAGAAACAAATATAGGTACCTGAGAAACAATAAAGAAAGGTATAGGTGTTTCATTAATATTGTATAAAAGAGATATACAATTTATATACAGACAAAAAACGAAGTCAATTTGAATCAAAAGTCGTTCAAAATCTATTTGTCTTTGACAACAAATCAAACAGAAACGCAGAAACTGCCGACGATAAAACAGAGCAAAATGCAAAGTCAGACAGGGTTATATCTGGAATAGAGCAGGAAATTAGAGCAAACAGACTCATCTTCACAAAGGAAATTGGTACCTAGCCCCTCGGTCTATTATGAACTCGGCTAATACAATTACTGCAGTACAATTTTCGAACAATTGGAAATAGCAACATGATTTAAAATTCAAGTGATGAATTAATGTGTGGAAGCAGAATGATAGAACTGAAAACCAGTTCTCTTGTACAAACTCAACATTTTTCCAGAATCCTAGGAATTTCTGCACTACGGTTTTGGATTCTGATAAAGAAACTGCAGCATTAGCAACCGTTCCGAACAAAACAATCATAACAACCCTCGGAAACCGACCAACGACGAAATTTGCAACACAAATCGCACTGCAGTGTCTAGTGCAGAGTTTTTGTGTACGGGTTAAAAGAAACCTCTTATTAGCATATTCCATAGGAAACCCACCCTTCGTCAGCGTTGCGGCAAAACGGTGGCCCATAAAAACATTACACTATCTGCCTGCTTTGACGACACATTACCGATTAAAGGACGATGTAACAGCCGATTTATCGGCGTACGAAATGTTTCATGTCATTATTCACGATACTAGGAGGCGCGTGAAGTTGTCGTGCGCTTGGTATCCGAAGCTCACATACACTAGAGATGTATAGTATCACATTGGGCGCACTATAACACTGATTTTAATTGTTGTTGGTGGTATTAGTGTGGTGGTAGGTTGTATTGTGGTGGCTGTGCGGCGCGGCGTGAAGGCGCGACGGCGGCGCGCGGTAGACTGCCGAGCCAACCCCGGCGAGGGTTTCGTCCCGGCCGGCGGACTTGGCGCGTTCCGTTGCACGCAACGTATTGATTCCTAGAGCTTTTAAGTTTATGTATATAATGCTTTGTTTTTTTTTACAATATTTTTAATCCGATAATATCATTTTTTTTAATTCGAGCTATTGCAAGATACCTATTTTCAATATGTTTTTAATATACGTAAATGTTTTAAGAAATTAACGAAACTTTTATCACGTATTTGATGATTCAAAATAAAACGTGACGTAGTTATTAAGAATTAACGAGCAAGGTGCCAATTAGGATCAGGTGCACGTGATCGTTAATTCTGATGTGTTCAATTCCAATTATGGAATATTGTTAGATAATTATTTTACAACTTTTTATAAAACGTTTGAACAACTACCTAATATGTAAAAATATTAAATATTAGACTTTGTATGCATATAATCAAATAGATACATCCATAAATAATGCAATATATCTCAATCAAAATATAAATAAAAAAAAACAAATACAAAACACCTTTTGCGCCGAACGGAACTGTGAAAAGAATGAACGGCTCTACTTCGTTCCCTTTCTCACAATTGCAGACAGAAAGTGACAGAGAAATGCGTGTCCCAACCCTGTACCCTGTTCTATGCAGGGTTATCCGACGACCATATTACATAGACCTCTTATGTCGTTCAATGAATCGTTCATTGTCCTGTGGTAGAGAGGTCTTATTGAATTAGTTTGTTAGTAGGGCTCCGATTTTAGGGTTCACAAATTAGGAAGGGGAAAAATGCTCAAACATCAGGTTTATTGACATTTTGTTAGCGATCATTAAGGGTAGCCCCTCACAGTTTTATCGGCGTGTTAAAAAAGTAAGTGTAACTTTTCTTTCAATTAACGAGTTTTAAAGAACATTGAATTAGTACACAAATCGAGAATTTTATTTATGAACCATTGTCATCGTTCACTTTAATAGCCTTCGAGCTGATTAAATTTAATTCCTAGGTAAAGTATATCTACATTATGTATTATAAGGACATACATATATACAAACTTGACCAGGGGCCCACTTTTTTTGACTCCGTAAATGATTGCGATATCATAAAGAAAAAGAAGAATTAGAAAGAAGAAGAATTTTATAAAGAGTCCGCAACGCGTAAGTGACTCCTTTGGAGTAGCGGGCGTCTATAGGCTGCGGTGGCCGCTTACCATCAGGTGGACCGTAAGTTTGTTTGCCACCGGCGTTATATAAAAAAATAATGCATGTTTTCTTGAAACACTGATGTTTGTTGTTGTTGTCCACAAATTTGTGTTATTATTTATTTAAATAAATCAATGTAATAACATGACAGTATTTCAATTAATTCTGCCATGGCAACTATCTATGCTATAGCTATAACGCTATAGCATAGATATTAGACAGTTCTATATAAGAAATTAAACGTACTTAATAAAATATGTGTAGTGTCGTGTTCAAGATACCCTACAAAAGTAACAGATGCATCAACTTAGACCTCAATCTGAAAACAGTGAAAGAAGAAATCGCAACGAATTGTGAGAAATATCAAGTCAGACTGAACAAATACAAAAATGAATTAGTTGGGTCATTGTCAGATTTAGGTTCGCGTCTTTTCGGTGGTCATATCAAAAGTTAAGGGCCGCAAAGCTTAATGTTTGATTGGTCTAGTAACCAGCATAAACTGTGTTTCCATAACTTTAAATCCATATAATAAAACATAACTTATATCTACATAAGCCGTTAACTATTGACCACAAGGTGGACAAATTTTGTTTTTACAACTTACAATGACCAAGTTACGCAGCTGAGCTGCCAGGAACCAGCAGGTTGCAATTCTCCCGACTGAAATGAAATGAAATCATTTATTCTTCCATTTAGGCATAATTACATGCACTTACGAATGTCAAAACACTACCACCGGTTCATAAAATAAACCTCTGTCTCGAGAAGATCCGGCGTAAGAAACTCGGCGAGGTGTAATTTTTTCAAAACAATGTATATAAAATAACAGTATCATAATACTACAGAATTAAAATGCTATAATGTAAAACCTATATAAAATACAAAAAAATATCCTAATAATATTATAAATGTGAAAGTTTGTGCGGATGGATGTACGTTCCGCTTAATCTCAAAAACTACTGAACGGATCTCTATGAAACTTTCCAGTATTGTAGCTTAGGCATCAGAATAACATAGGCTTCCTTTTATCCGCGGGTAACACCGCAGGGCGCTGCTAATATTTAATATTTAGGACAAAATATGTTAGATTACTTGTGCGGGACGCTATCACTGCCAAACATCCCTATCCATGATGTAATCGTTTATCTTATAATATGCTTTTGAAATAAGTGTTTGTTTCACGACAGATTTATTAGAATCCGTAAGTTCAGTAATGTGTCTTGAAATTTTATTGTAGAATTTCATACAATTTCCCAAGAACAACTTTTTCGCCTTTACTAGTCTGCAAAAAGTTATTTTGAGTTTCCCAGTGTTTCTTGTAGTTATTAACTTATCAGTGTTCGTTGGGAAAATGTACAGTGACGGCAGGGTTAGGATATCTATTTCCTTAAACTGAAGAGGAATAGCATAGGAGACCTTGCGAGGAGATCACAGACAAGGAATGAGAGAAGTATCATTGGATGCTTCCTAAACATTATAATGTATCCGATGAGTGTAGAAGCAAGAGTTTAGTGTAGTGTATACTAACAAAGGGACCAACCGTTGTTATCAGAATTCAATTCTGATGATGGGGAATTGAGGGAACTCCTCAAAAGTTCAAGGGAAACATATACACCTAGCAATTTTAGTATTTTCGGTAACAAATCGACGCTAAGATACTTCGCACAAGATAGTGAAGCGACTATAACGAGGTCAAATGATCTTGGTGTAATATTCTTTGCTTTTTAGAATTTGAATGCGGTGTTTTTTTTTGTTAAAAGTTTTTATTAATCAATGTGTCCTGCGCAGTATGCAGTACGGGGCCGAGACATGGACGCACAAATGAGGCAGTGCATAAAGTAGGTACCTACGGGTAGAACAGAGAGTCGTGGAGCTATGCCCACAAGAAAGGGTTAGGAAAGTTAAGATCCGACGACACACTAACGTGCGTGACGTCACACATATCTCTAAATTCATTGCTAAATAGAGTTTTTTTCACAAAATTACATTGCTGATTTTATTTCATATCAGAAAATCTAACGGATATAAGCCACTTCAGCCGAGCTTAAATTTCTGAAATTTCTTAAGTTTCTGAAAAATTTATTACAGTCATTACCCCATAAGAATATGTAGGTACCTAAATCTGTTAGTCGTAAATATGTTCACTAAAACTTGGTAAAGCATCGGTAGTCTCTAGACATTAACGCCATCTACTGCTTTAAAGCTGAATCTATTTCCTTTCTATGCGCGAAAGGTTTGGTTGAGTGGAAGTAGTCTTTGAAGTTGATAAGATTTCCGTCAGATGGCACGACTTAACTATTTCGAGTTCAGTACACTTGTATTAATTGTAATGGTCGATAATATATTATTATACATAATAATCTTTTTATAAAATTATGTACCTAACGAAATAAAAATTGTAGCTACGTTT
The DNA here is from genome assembly GCA_963556455.1 of Epiblema foenella. Lineage (NCBI taxonomy): Eukaryota > Metazoa > Arthropoda > Insecta > Lepidoptera > Tortricidae > Epiblema > Epiblema foenella. Next base: position 6,647,243 of record OY747105.1, read on the forward strand.
AAATTAGCCTCGTTATGGAAAACGTATCCAATTATTTTGGTGAGTCTATTATATATATTTTTTTATAATATGAAGCATGATACAATAGTAGATTGTCAAGGGTTAAAAGCGACCTACTGCACCCGAGATATTTTGCACCAATCGTTCAAGGGTGAAATGGGTGCTTTCACCCGAGTTAAAGACTCTACTTTCATTTCGACTATGAGGAAAATAAATGAGAAATAAAAGTGGATTCAGTAATAAAAATATGCGCTGCAGCAACCAGCAGCCGTCGCCGCCGCGCTCCGCGCCCGCGGCCCTGTGCTTAAAACACTTTCCACCCTAGGGTCGGAAAAGCGACTTTCCACCAGGGACCGATACCGGTATTTTTAAAAAACCCTGAATTAGCCCAATTTGGATTATTTTTTGCTCTTTACGTAGGACTGAATCATGTATTTAGGTTAGGTAACAACGTCGTATTATTAGATTGTCCCATTAAAAACGAAATAATGAACCGGTGATCGTAATAATACCGGTATTTTTCTATGGAGAAAATACCGGTATCCGATCCCTGCTTTCAACCCGGCTACTTATAAAAATTAAATTTTCCGAATAGGAGAGATGAAAAAAGCTTTTTTATTTCATTGATGAGGGCTTGGGTTCGTGACTATTCAAGTCCTTGACAGCCTAGAGGATTGTGAGAACATAGCATTATCTGTTTTGGCTACCTATCATACCGTAAAATTAATATGATAGAGGCAGTAGCCGCCAGTGCTTGAAGTTTTTCTTAAGATTCCTCACAGGATCGAATAGTTCGAGGAACCGTAAAAGTATGTAACTAAATACACTTAACATAAAAGCAAATTGGAGGTATATTCTATTACTATTACGTTCTATTTGAATTATATAAAACTAGCGACCCGCCCCGGCTTCGCACGGGTGCACTATTTAATGGATGTTATTATACATATAAACCTTCCTCTTTAATCACTCTATCTATTAAAAAAACCGCATCAAAATCCGTTGCGTAGTTTTAAAGATTTAAGCATACATAGGGATATAGGGACAGAGAAAGCGACTTTGTTTTATACTATGTAGTGATTGGAATATAGTAGGTATAGTAATATAAAATAATACTAAGACAGGTAATTTGATTATTTTATTTCCAAAATACGGTGAAAAAGATATACAACTGTTTTTACAGTACCTATCCTTAAACACTACTTAAAGTATCACATAGTTACAACACCTATAAAAATATAATTTCTCTAAACTGACTGGTGTAAACATTGGTATCCATAAAATGTACCAAAATGGGTATAAACCCGATTTTCCACTGAGAGCTATAACATGTACAGTATAATGTACAAATACAAATAACCAGTAATAGGTCGGTATACAGTGATAGGTATATATATGATCGATACATAGTAGAAAATAAGGTTATTTCAAAGGAAAAATAATGTAATATTGAATATCTACCAAAGAAGTGTGAAACTGTGTTTTGACACCTCGCAAACTTAACATTTAGTTCAAATATACGAAAACACGGCTTCACACATCTGGCGGGATATTCACACTAACAGGCATAATTATTTTTCAGTCAGTAACTTTTACCCTCTTCATCTCTAGTGTTTCTACCAACAGGGAGCCGATTTTTGAGTGTCGAACGCTCTACTTTTCAATTCGACATCTGTCAAATCTTCATAGTTTTTTGACAGATCTCGAGTGAAAAGTCGAGCGCTCGACACTCAAATCGGCCCCCAGATCCTTGGAAGCAGGAAGAGGATGAAGAAGAAGCAGGAAGGAAGCCCCAACTTCCTTCCTGCTTGGAGCCCGGGACCCGCTAGTTTTGTATGAAGACCAACGAAACATATTATCACATTCTTATATCCCAGGGCATAGCCATGCTACGCTAGTCATTGACCGATACAACTATCGTGTTTAACATTAATAATAATAATACGGGTAATAAGATTACAATTTCCTGCATGCAAATTAATAAGTTTCTGTCAAATTTGCCTTTGAGGTTAGTTTTCGTATCGTTGTGATGATAGTGTTTATAGTTTAGCTAAACTAAGTCTATTTGAGCGATTCGTTAAACAGATAAAATGGTTACTTTACCATAAAATTGCTGGCATCACGTTGTATCATCGTTGTTAAAAAGGTTCGATATGTTACCTAAATTCATTAGGATTTACTTTAAGTAATATAAACCATAAAAATATACAAGTTAATTATATTTACAACTAACTATCTAATTAATTGAGCATAACCACGGACGGAACTTAATTTTAATAATATCAGTACTGGACGGAATATTGAGGTAGTTCGGCAAAAACACTATATCCACTTACTATATTGGATATATCCCGATTCCACCCATTTAATTGTACCAATATTCAATAATTGAATCAAACGTTGGACACATGTATAAAATAGGCATAAGAAATTACTAACATTTATAGGTATATGCAATTTAACGTGGTTCTATACGAAATACATGTGTGTATAACTATATTGATAGGTATATATGTATAAGAGTCTGTATAATACATGTAGGCACTGGTATACATATAGATATGTTACTGTTATATATTTATTTTGTGTGTAAATAGTGTAATAGATTACTAGATTCAAGTTCTTTTGACAGCTGTCACTCTGGTACGAGAAACGTCAAATATGGCATAATATGACCTAAATTTTACTGTGATGACTGCAGTTTTTAACACGTTCACGGTCCCAGTAGAAAACGATCTGACAATGTCACAAGTCCAATTGAGTTGGACTGTGCATCCAGTATGAGAATGTGACTCCATAGTGGGAGCATGGACTCCTGAAAAAAGTTACATAACCCCACATTGGGGGCACCCGGACAGGGAACGTGTTAAGTTTTGTCAAAACCAGCTAACTAGGAAATTACGTTCTAGTGTATATACTTATTTATGTTTGAAACTAAACTTTTCATATAACGTTTCAAATAGAATAGTCAGCAATCTTAAAAATATATTTTTGGGTACGCTTTACAAATTAAACATAAATTCTGTCAAGACTACATTGGAATAAATTCCAACAGGGAAAGTATAAAAACGACGTATGCAATATCTTCCAGGTACTTATTTACATTAGTATACTTAATTCATAAACAACCATAGCTCACAGTGGAACCTTAACTAGCATATGGTACAAACATAAGTTATTTATAATAAGGATTTCGGTATAAAGTACCTATGTACAAAACTAGCTTGCAAGTTCATAGTTTGACAAATTTGATACGCATTGCATTTTTAACAACGACACGACTGTCGGAAACGAAAGTTTTGAAAGACACAAGTATTCACACAAGTAAACACGGTTTTCAAATTTGAACTCAACACTTAAACCGAAAACCACTATGTGGTAGAACCGTACCTAGTTACTATTCGAAATCCCTATGCGACCACGCCGTTACGAAGTTTCGTCATACGTAATTATCTTGACATTGGACCTTTCTTTAAGAATACCTTGTAGGTATAACCATGATCTTAATAAGGGCCCTGATACAGTTAAATTAAGATAAATTATTCCAAAATGTCGTGACTGTTGACATTTTGAAGCCAAGGGCACGAAACTCTCTTTGCGGAACTAAAGCACATATATAGTCTTATTGCACTTTTTCCTTGCCTCTGACGTCACCGTTGATGTATCCATTTTTGATGTGGCCGTTGCCATTAAGGATCTGGCCGTTTGATTCGTGGCTATTTGGGATCTGGCCGTTCGATTCGCGGCCATTGGGAGTGTGGCCGTTCGATTCGCGGCCATTGGGAATGTGGCCGTTGGGTTCCTGGCCATTTGTTTTGGCGTAGCCATTGGGGATAGTGTTGTTGTTGGTGGGTGGTTTGACGGCTGGTTTCTTCTTGTAGGCCTGGAGGTAGAAGTTAGTGAAGAGGACGATGAAGATTGTGGAGTGGAGCACGAGACCAAGGGCGATGATCCTGTGGAAAAGATAATGTTTTAGTTGTTTATTAGAAAATTAAGTAAACGGGGCATTAATGGAATCAACAGTGCGCGCATTGTACAATCATCATATTATTAAGGTCAGTGCACATGTATTTTTTGCCATAATTATTTGTTGATATTTAATTAAAAATAATTTTATAATGGGTTTGTTAATGTTTTCACATTATGTGAACTAATAAATTAGACATCAATAAAATATAACATAAGGTATTAAATTAACCGACATAGTCCAACGGTTACACATTAAATAAAATATTAATTAACACATTCCATTCCAAGTTGAGGTAGTGGTTTATATGAATATGTACAGTAAGCGACTTTGAATCTTAATGCAAAAATAATAGAGTCGAATAGTGGTTGACCCCTTTCTTGGCTGACTGTACCAAGCGGAAACTTTCCAAAATACATTCTTGTGTAGCAATATAACATTTTATTGTGTATGAGGGATAAATGAAATTGATCGGTTTGCGACTGTTAGCGTAATTTAACGAATTTAATACCTACAATTGAACGAGTTTAATACCTACTGATGCAGTACAGGTATTAAAGCAAATGGTACCATTATCAATATGTTTTTTTTGCTAGCCTTAATAGTTCAAATAGGGCCTACTATCGCGTTTGGTGTATCGTCGCCTTTACAGTGATCGTCCTTGGTAGGTTTTTTTTACCTGACTGCGGCTATATATGCCGGGCCCAATACAGCGATAGGAGTGCGCGATTAGAGAGTAGCCAGGGAAAAATCCTGAGGAAACCTCCGACACGACCACGCGGGCGGTTTAAACAGTGGATACTCTAAGAGTTTTTGCGCTCCAGTGACTCTTCTTGGTCGAGTGACCGCGAATTGCACGTGCATTTTCCAATGCAACCGCAACACTCTCGTTTTCGACATCCCGATGTGCAAATAATTCTTGAGACAAGGGCAGTAGTTCGAGATTTGGTAATCAGCAGTAATTATTATTAAACCTGGCTGAAAACAGTGTGAACTATAATGCGATTTCAAATAAAGCCTTTTAAACTTACCTTGGATAACCACAGTCGCAAACAAGAGCGCTAATGGAGTGGAAAAGCACCATGTAGAATTGGACCTGAAATAAGGAAAAATAATGTTTAAAAACTATTAATTTTTTTGGTAATATGCATGATGTATGCTAAGGGAATAATAAAAATAATCAGAAAGATATAGATGAAGTACTTTTCAGTAAAGCTGAAGGTTACATGATGTAGTAAAATTACATAAGACTTATGATTGTGATAAGAGTCTAACCCTTTGTCATTCATAACAAGCCCATTTCGGACAACTACATTATGTCAAAATGACAGATAAAGACAAAAGAATATGTGTCGAAAGTTTTATTAATAAGCATTAGCATAAAGGCCTAAATTCGGTTTCGAAAAAATGTTTCTTACATTCATTCAAATATTTCGTTATAGTGTTCTTTAGAGTTAGTACTGTAATTAACGTTTAGTGAAGTAGATTTTTTAATTAGACGAAGTAAATTGATAGATGTCTGTGTGAATATTCCGTTATCTCGACATTATTTCATAAAAGTAGGTATACATGAAAATATATTAAGTGAAGTTATAATATGAAGTGAGGGAAAACATTGTTTTTAATAATCTCTTTTACTTTAGTTAAGCTACTTTGCATGAGCACACAACTAATTAGGTAATTATCTATAACGGCACCTGTAACTTATTTAGTCAACCGTAGGTAAACACATTTCATTATAAAGGCGACCTTCTAAAAACTAAACAGCCTAATTAATTTTATCACTGAAAACATTTGACAAGCTGATTGATGATTGAAAAAAAAAAGAAAGTGGAGCTAACTTATGTCGTTTTCAAGCGGCATGTGGTAGCGGTGGTAAGCGGGCCTACATTTTGAACCGGATTTGCTATAGTAACAGTTTCCACTATAAAACAAGCATATCAACGAACATATAATTATTAATCATTTCATTCATCTCGTGGATCATAAAATAAAAATCAATTGCCAAAAACGTATGGTTGCGCCATCGCGCATCGCTTGCGTTAAGCTGCACTTGTATCTCTTGGATATCCAATTATCCATCCATACAAATAAAAAACAATTGCCAAAAACGTATATTCAATTTTTCACTCATCACTTACTAACGGCTGCACTTATTTGTCTAATTTTTTTTATTAAAGAAAATGTGTGAAATTTTTACGGAAAAGTACTAGGAAAAATCTACATAATAAAGGAAGTGAATGCGTGAAACAGAAGACATCATCAAAAATATTAAGGGGTTTGACTGTTTTTTAATTATCACCAGAATTTACATTATACTCAGTATTATCACCTGTAATAATATTGGCACAATCTCCAGTTGTTGTCTTCATTTTGCTTCATTTTTTCTGCTTTAGATAATAATGATCCATATGATTTAATCTATACGATACATTCTCTTTACTCGGTTGTCGAGTCATGTGCATATTAAACTTAACAACCGATTGACTAATCACATATCCCTATAATACTTAATTGTATATTTCCTGTTCTCAGTACTCAGGTTAGTTTTTCAGATGATGCCCTGTTTATTGTCATCGAAAGAAAATCTTTTCGATAATTTATTTAGTTAAATTTACATTTTTAAGACCGCGATAGGTTTGTTAGTTGCTGAAGTTAGTCTGATTGCTATTGATTATTCTCATAGTTGTAGAAAAAGCGAAATGACATTAGGTGCGCCTGTTGTACCATACTGTGCAAGAAAGTGGAAATGGCTAAAAAATAATGAAGCATTGTGTGAATGTATGCTTAAATTAAACTTTCTAAGATAACGACCATGGAGGCAATTTAGGTATATTAAATCTAACTTTCTGGGTTTAGGTCACCCATTGCGGTATGTGCACCCATTCACTTTCTTCAACGCATAAAATTGCAATGAATACCTCTCTATGTATTTCTATTTTCATAATTATCTAGTAGTTTACCTGTGCTACTTATGTTTTTCAATTTTGTAATACGAGTTTCGGTATAACGGCTTTTGTCAAGGTTCGCTTTCATACTCGCTTAAATTTCTCCACTTTATTCGATCCTGGGCATCCTCTTTTGTTTGTTTCCCCATTATATTATAATGCTGTGAAATGTTGCCAGTATGACACATTATATTAAATTCATGGCATCTGTACCACATCTTTTTTCTTTTCATTAGGATTTGGCCGTTACAACAACTCAAATGGAACTTGTTTTTTTTTTTAGTGTCGCCATACAATATAAACGTTATTTGAGCTGTATTATTAAGAGCGGTCGTGTACTCATTATATATTAATGAGGTTAAGACTAGTATATATATTTTTTTTGTTGTCCTGAAAATCAGCGTCACGACACATCAGTCGTGGCACATGCTGAGCGACAACCTTTTTGGTGTATACCCACTTCTAATTTGTAGTATCTTCTTTTTATCTGTATGTACACCAAATAAACGTTTTTTCTTTCTTTCTTTCTGTACCAGAGCTGTGCGGAAAAGTTTTTAAGTCTAATAGGTATAGGTAACTGATATAACCTATTGCGTTTTATCAGAATGTGATTGATTAACCGTGGTAGTGTGTTGATATGATGTTATTCTTGAATGGTGGCCAGTTAGGCTTGCGAATCGAGCCGGGGAAAGGATGGCGTTCCGCCGAGCGATGTCGACACTCACAAGACAGAGTTATACTGCGTTATACGTTTCATTTTGCGCCTTGCATCGACTATACTGAGCGGTGCTTTTTTCGACTTCAGCCCTTACAAATATATTTTAACAAACGTAACTTATGATTACCGACGGTGAAGTAACCTAGCCATGAATAATTAGAAGAGAGAGAAATTTTCATTTAACTGTCTGATACCTTACAATCTGACTGAGCTTATAATCATGTGATTTAACTTCAATATTATTTAAATAGTCTTATTTATTTAAACTTTATTGCACAAAATACACAAATTGTACAAATGGCGGGCTTAATGCCAAATGGCATTCTCTACCAGCCAACCATTGGGCTAAACAGATATTTTATAAAATGTGCAAAGAAAAAAAAAAGAAAAACTATGAAAATGTATATCAGAATATCTAATAAAACATAAACATAAAAAAATAATATATATACAGGTATACAAGATACATACATACAGGATTAGATATACTACTACATATTCAATACATACTATAATTATAATGATGGATTTTATACGAATTCTTGTTTAAGCAGGTGCTTACGCAGCATCCGCTTGAAAGCAAACTTGCTTGGGGCTTGCCTGATGTGAATTCCAGAGACGACTTGCTTGTACGGCGAAGGAGTGAGTCATGAAACCAGTGCGGTGGAAAGGTATAGATAATTCGAGTACAGGGATTGTCGAGTGAGATTGGTAGTGCACACATCACCATAATCAATACTTGGGAGCACCAGCACCTGAACCAGCAACTCTTATCGCAGTGATAAACAATTCCTGCGATTTTATGCACAAGCTATAGATATTTCCCTTTTGCCTTTATATATTTTGGCTTAATTACAACATTTAGCTCTAAATATTGCGTTTGTGCCCTCGTCTTTCCACGTTTAACGATGACCCAATTTTAACGATGTCTTCACTAACTAGTTTTGTGTTTCCGGATGGACGGTTTTTGTACTTTTATATCGGTGCACTGATTTGTGTGAAGTGCGAGGCGGGCTAGTGTTCAGTACCAGCATATATTTCATACCGCAGTATGACTGACACGTGTGTTCTCGCTCCGTGCATATCCTAATTGCGCAAGAGCAGATCCCGTCAGACGGAATGTTAGGCGCGGTCTATCCTTATTGGCGTTAATGAGGACATTGAGAAACTTATATAGTCTCAATTAAAATAAATATTATATTTCCCTATTTATTTCCCTAGGCTATAATAAGAATGCGGCCCTAATCATACACATATAGAATAATGATTATTCAATAAGATGAATTGAAAAATAGGTATATAGGCTCACACATTCTTTAATCAAGTAACTAAGGTTTTTAAGGCATGATTCCAAGTAATAATAATAACCCAATCGATGTACCTAAACGCAAGGACATACAATCATATATTGCGAAATATTCAAGTAAAGTAGGGAGTAATTGTCTAGCCTAATACAAGTGGACCGTGCGCGTGCGTGTATAAGACGAAGGTAAAGTAGTCCTATGCTTGTGCAATGAATTGAACACAGTTGGCGCTTCTTAATGGGTTACCATTAAGTTACTATCACGATCGAAAAGCTCACTCAATGACGTATATTCTTCTCTAACCGTTCATATCTTTGAACTTAATAATAGACATAGTATAAAAGAAAGTCGCTTTCTCTGTCCCTATATCCCTATGTATGCTTAAATCTTTATAACTTCGCAACGGATTTTGATGCGGTTTTTTTTAATAGATAGAGTGATTGAAGAGGAAGGTTTATATGTATAATATTTCTGTAGTGTATTTAGTATCAGCATTGCCGTGCGAAGCCGGGGCGGGCGCTAGTTATATCATAAAAATAGCTTATAACGACGACCTGGAAATCTTAACCCGTCGTATACCGGAAAAAACGAACAGTACATAACAATAACATGTGAACGGTAATTACCGGGCTTGGTAGATGACGGGAATAGTATGTATCGCACATATCTGGTTGAACGTGATCGTTTTGAAAGATGATTGAAGAAATGTGACATAATTTGCACTATAATCGGAACATTGTGTGTTTGTATTGATTCCAAAGACGGCTATTATATTTAAAAAGTTACCTTCATTTTTATGTGGTTGTGCTCTCTTTTAGTTAATAATATGTGCAATAATAGTTATTTACGGTATAAGTTCACGAACACGTATCGTACGTTTTATAATGCATTGTGTGAGGAAATGAAAAATTTAATCGAAAAGTTAATTTAAAATTTATATGTTATAATAATAAATTGCTCGATACATCAACGTCAACGAAAGGCACAGGCTGAATCTGCATTCAGCCAAGCATGTGAGCGAATATTTACAATTTATTTATAGATAAAATTTAAATCTAAAATGGTTAATAATACGTTTAATGAAGAATTCATATTTATATACCTTTTATAAGAATTTAAACCTATAATTGACTAATTTCTAAAACTTTTTTCAATCAACAAATTCTGTTTGTGTTGAGCTGACGACGAAGATAAAATTAAAAAAAAAGTGTTACTTTCCTCACTGTTTGGCTTAGCTTAGAAAACACACTTTTCGAGTACATGCATATAAAGAGTATTTGTATTGTATAAATGAGTGTTTTACGATCAAGAAGAAAGGTCATAAAGTTCTTTCCTTTATCTCCGGTTACAATGTCAGAACGTAGTCACATTCATCAGTCCTTCCAAAATCGTTGACAGGTTCATTACAACGTCCAAAACAATAAGGGCGACGCCATTGCCTTCACTTATATGGCACAAAAATCACTGCAAGTTGTTTCCCACTTCACTTCACCTTGTAATTACTAAGGTAAACACGAAATATCAAGTTACAGATTATCTGTCAAGGCAGACTTACACTTATGGCTTTGTAACTGGTTTTCTGGTGTGATTCCGCTGACATTATGGGCCATAATTTAAGATTTCATTAAGCTCTCTCATAATTCATGTTGTTAGTTAATAATTAATTTGTTTGCGGCAACGCTCAAAAGAAATGGATTGGTGATTGATTTACCTAATTCTTTATTACGTAGTTACTGTCGACAGCAGCATATCGATACATATGATGGCTTGGTATGCTGCTGTATTTATACCAAGCCTTATATATAATGCCTATTTATACCAGGTGTATACTAGAAGTAGCACTTGGGGTATACTTCGATGATAAAAAAGATAAAATGATGACTTAGCTAGTGTTAGAAGCTCTTTCAATCCAATGTATATATATGATCTACTTGATGAGGAGTTTAAAATAATCTTTTCAACGCCCCATCAAATACAAAAGCTGACGTTCACACACCATGACATGGGAATGTCGAACGCAAAGTTGAACCCTATAAAAATACATGTAGGTTGATATCACACTGCAGGCCGTGACGGATATATCCTTTTTTTAAACCTGTTTATGGGGTTATAGGTCGGGCCCAATAAAGCGATAGGAGTGCGCGGTTGGAGAGTAGCCTGAGGAAAATCCAGGGAAACACGACCACGACTTAAAATTTAGAATGACTTACTAGTTGAACAGTAGTGAGGTAGCTCTTCCACCACAGGTATTTATGTATGCTAGGTCCCATCGCAGAGAGCATATAGTAAGCATACATGATGACGTGCACCAAGTTGTTCACGATGTTTGAGAAGGTTCCATGGCCACCTAGAAACGTAATTTTGCACATTTGTTTCAAAACAGAAATTGTAATGGTGACTTAATTTTTTTTATTTATTTATTTGTAAACTGTACCAAGCAGAAGCGTCTGCTAAATAAACTAACATTTTTAATCAGAAGGAAGGAAGGCCAATCACTTGTATAGCCTAATACCAATAAGGTCTAGTTTCCCTTAGGTTGGAAGGTCAGATTGCAGTCGCTTCCGTAAAAACTAGTGCCAAATCTTGGGATTATGTAGCAGACCCCGGGCATCCTTCAGAATGCAACTGTACTGGGGTAATGCTAGGAGGATGATGAATTAGAGGGAAGAATTAATGACATATTTTGTATGGCAAATAAATACACGATAGTTTAATATAACTATCTGAATTCAGAAGGCCCACAAAAAAAAAACTGAATTTTATTAGGGTGGTCAATAGTTAACGGCTTATTTACATGTAAGTTATGTTTTTATTACATGGATTTATAGTTACGGAGACACTGTTTATGCGGGTTACTAGACCGATCCAAAATTAAGCTTTGTGGCCCTTAACTTTTGATGTGTCCACCGAAAAGACGCGCACCAAAATCTGGCAATGACCCATTAAGGCTTACCAGCAATGAATTTGACGAGCAGCCACGCCTCGAAGGGGGTAAGGGAGTGGTGGTAGAGGTGCAGCCACGAGACTTGGCCCTTCTTCTTCCTCAGCACGAAGAACACCGTGTCAGCGAACTCTGACAGCTTTGAGAAGTAGTACACCCAGCATAGATGCAGCATCTGCGGAAAAAGACGTGAATGAGCCCAAGTTCAAACCACTTTAAATTGTTGGTTAGTTTGCTATAGACAAGTTAAATAATAAAACTTTTATTTACAAATATTAACTCTTAAAGGCGTTTCGTTTTCAGAATTATAATATTCGGTGTAAAAGAATTCTCAGTTGTGATAGGTAACCTCGTAGTTCAAGTGAACTGTTTATGCAGGGTTATTTTATGTAAGATTTCATATTTCTAGTTAAAAAACACTCAGTGCGTATAGCATACCTGCAAATATTTACCAGATTCTATTCATAGGTACCTCAATATCGAAGTTTAGAAACGAATTCGTATAAACTGCCGCTTATTATTTACCAGACTTGTTTAATTACAGTAATTCGCGGTAATTAGGTAATTTATTTCATTACCTTTATGTGTCTCTTAGTTCTATTCATAGGTACCTCAATATCAAAGTTTAGAAACGAATTCGTATAAACTGCCGCTTATTATTTTTGACGGTGACTTATGAAAACCGGATTTTTAGTAAAAGTTTTTAGAATACGTATTCCTAACCAATTCATGGTATTCGACTAGACACTCTCTCTGTCTATTTACACCCACGGCAGTGTTTCTAGCCAAGTTCGGGGACACCGCCTTCTGTAATTTATCAAAAATTAATACTTGTTACGCAAATGATTGTGAATAATCAATGAGTATAATTTCACTTTTCTTCCGCAGCTATTTCTGGTCACATTGTGGATGTGAGACAAGTTTTGCAGCATTCATAATGTATTAAGTAGGTGGAACTCCGCTGGCTCATACAATTAGTTTTTGCAACGGTTTTGTTTGGAAATTTATCTTTAACTAGAATAGAAAATATTGAAACTTTGATGAAAAATATTCGTAAATTAATGAGGCTCCTAATTCAAACGCAGAATCAGACCAAAGTTATAATTTTTTAGGGTTCCGTACCCGAAGGGTCCGAACGGAACCCTATTGCTGTCACTCACGTGTTCGTCCGTCCGTCGTCTGGCACGCAATTTTATTCCGAAGATTTTTTTTACTTCCCATAGACCTATGAATTTGAAATTAATGATATTGTTTATTATTACGTATATTTTACCAACAAGTATTAATATATTGATAAACCAAATTTTTTTTTTAAATATTTTTATATTTCCTATTAAAATCATCATAATTTTGCGGTGGGTCTGCCTAACTAAACGCATTGGTTTGGATTTTTATACTAGCCTGTGGTACCTCCATGAAAATGACTATTTGATATCAAATAAAAGGTTGCGTTGTGTCACAAATCGCCCGGACTAACATTTCTAGGTAGTTTAGTTAGTTTCTCGAAGAAATCCCTTAAAGGATAAGTTAAGAAATAAGAAATATTTATTCGAGACAAAGACAACAATTAACACAGCAAAATAGAATATAAAAATAACCAAAAAAATTGGGTGTTGTGTGTAGTTCATATTTGTACCTACTAACTACTATAGAATACCAACCACGTTTGTGTGGAGGCCGACAAACGGCACTGAGCACACAATCTGCTTTTGAGAAAAACTTTCTCTGGGCGTGAACTTGACAGTGACAACATTTCCATACAAACACCAGGAAAACATGAAATCTTATGTATAGGCAAATTTACAAACGTTGGCGCTAATTGAACGAAAATAATGATATTATAACATTGAGTTGCCCATTTGGGCCGCAATTCCACTTGCATTATGGAAAACCTCAAACGCTCTTTTACAAGTTATAGATTAATAACTGAAGAGAATATATGTGATAATCCATATTGAAAGGGACCTCACGGCGGCCGGCACTTACGCCTTTATTGCCGCTGTTCCAATACAATAGTGAATAGGTGCAACGTAAGCGCCTGCCGCCATAAGGTCCCTTTCGATGTACATTATCACATATAAGGATATCGTTTTTATTTCATGTCTCTGGCATACAACTTTGAAAATAGGGATCTCTAATTGACTATATAACAACCCATTGGTCTATTCAAGACACTATGATTACGATGTGATCTTAGTGAAAATCTAAATCAAATACGAATGTAAAATTTTGTGTTTGGCTCGGAACCCTAAATGTGCGAAGTACGACACGCACTTGGCCGGTTTTTGATGTTTTAAGGTTGTAACATCGTACCCAAGCTATGTGAAAAACATAAACTGATTTTTTGTCTTGTAAATACTTGTTTGAAATAAAAAAAGTTTTTTATAAGACAACGCTAATTACGAGTAATAAGCCATCAAGACTTTTAATCGAAAGTGACCCAAAACATTCCCTCTTGGTAGGGAAAACAAGCCGTTGGAACTTGATTCACAGCGGTGTTTTTATTTAATGTAACTAGTTGTCACGTTTTTACTTTCATTCTTAATTAAGTCTCCAACGTCATGAAATTGAAATATATTTTTTAGGGTTCCGTAGTAAACAAGGTACCCTTATAGTTTCCCCATATCCGTCCGTCCGTCCCCCGCTTTTCTCAGTAACCGTTAGTATTAAAAATCTGTAATTTGGCATGAGTATACATATCAATGATGCCGACAAAACGGTGGAATAAAGTAATGAAAAAAAGGTTTTTTAGGGTACCTCCCCTACATGTAAAGTGGTGGAGCAATTTTTTTTCTTCCAAACCCCATCGTGTGGGGTATCGTTGGATAGCTGTTTCAAAGGTCAGGTTTCTAAAAGCATTTTTTGATTCAAGAATCGGTTGGCGTGATATTAAACTTTAAGTGATAATTTTTGCTATGGTCAAGCCCCCCCCTGCCAGCTAAACGGTGGCTACTAGGCTTGTGAAAAAAATCATGGTAGTAGTATATAAGATGAAATTAAAAGGAAAACTATCACAGCTAAGTAGACATTACCGTAAAGGGCAAAAATATGTATACAACACAACATCGCAAAAAAGTACAACAATACTAAGATCAGTTGACATAGAAGCTGCAATTTTTGACTACATGGGTATTTTGACATTTATTTTTATAATTATTACTTTTTGTGAATTCTGTTATTATTATATATTTTTTTTTTTATAATCATTATTTCTTTTTTTTTAATTATTGTATTCTTTGCTAATTTATTATTGTTGACATATTATATCATAACGTACGCAGCACTCGCAAATGTTTGCATGCCTGCGTGCAGGCTGAATACATGGAACTGTGTTATAATGTATAAGACCTATTTGTATTTACTGTATTCCAGCAAATAAACGATTTGATTGATTGATTGATTGATTGAGTAAAAACCTTTATATGACCGGTGACGTGATGGACGGGCAACTACGGAACCCTACTACTACGGACTAATGTAAAAAAAAATGTCTACAAATAGACATCAAATATAACTATTAACTGTCGATAGGAAATCAGCATCCTTCAACAAAGATGACACAACACTTTCGAATCGCGAGTCTGTGATGGAAAGTGTATAACTTGTGCCGTTGGGCAAACTTGACCTGTCGGTGCGCAAACTGTCCAGCGAGCGGAATAGATCACACATCGGACGTTATCACTACATAGTATAAAACAAAGTCGCTTTCTCTGTCCCTATATCCCTATATCCCTATATCCCTGTGTATGCTTAAATCTTTAAAACTACACAACGGATTTTGATGCGGTTTTTTTAAATAGATAGAGTGATTGAAGAGGAAGGTTTATATGTATAATAACATCCATTAAATAGTGCACCCGTGCGATAATGATTTCAGGAATGGTTCTATGTAATAACGTTCATGGTGGTAGTGTGCAGTTTTTTTTATAGCAGAAATATCAAGCGATGCACATAATACCCACGTTCATAAGGACGGGACGGTAAATCTGAGGCTGTCTCTTGACTTGGCGGGAAGGAGTGTGTATGCGGTATTCTCTGTTTTACCGAGATTCATCTGAATTTGATCTGAATTAATGTCCAGATTCCCTCTTAAATTTGCGCAGTATTAAGAGGCCTTATAAGTTTTAAAATGATTTGATTTCAAATTATGACAAAAGTATTGATAATACCAATAAAGTGATGAAAGGATACATTGACTTTATTAAAGATTTAGATAGTGACATAGCCATTTCTTGATTTTATCGTGCCTAGTAGAATTTAAGCGGATAAAAGCAGTTTTTAGTTTAAAATGATCGTTTTGGAGTGATGTTTGAAACGATATTTCTTGATCCAACCAAAAAATACATTTAATTTCCAGTTCTAGATAATAACACTGACAAAATTTCAAGATACGTGTCAAATCAAACAGAAAATCGCTTAAATAGATGAGCGTTTTTAACTCATAAGGGCTCTTAATGTTTTGCGGCGGTCAGTACGGACGGATGTAGTACCTACTGTGTTGGTTCCGTCCTATTTCTGCACATACCGTGCAAATGTAGGGGCGCAGTAAAGAATTTGTACTGACTCTAATAACAGTTGACAGCTTACTGATACCGAACCGACAAACTCGGAAGTATCCTAACTGTACATACTGCATCATATTATCAAACACTCAAAGTACATATTAGCGTATGAAATCTAAAGTAACGTAATTAGGTAATTAAAAATGTATCTTTTGCGGACACAGATTTTAGCATAAGATTTAGGATGAGCAATTTTATGAACCAGTCGACCATCGTCGTACTTTCTATACTTATGAATCTTACGATTCGTTTCCTGAAATTTGTACTTTTGGTAAAGTGTTTTAAAATTCCTATTTAATGAACACAACATTATAATGCTACGTTCACACAACGGTCAAGCAACTTATAATCAAAAAGAAAAAAACAAATTTCGAATTTTCTAGAAAAGGGTTCAAATTCTTAATCAAATGGCGAAAAAAGTACCTCAAAAGTATAAATATTTACTTAATTATAGGTCTACAACGTTTTAAGAGGGGGCATACTCTGTCCCTTTTCCGCAAAACGCACCATTGTATTGGAACGATCGTCATTTACTATGGCGCTCGTAGTTAGAGTAATAATTTGGCAACACTATCTCAAACGTCACATTTTCATACAAATATGACGTATAGGGTTGCCACCCGTACTTTATTATAAAGTATTGTACTCTATTTCGACTGTGCGTACGTTATATTTTACAAGACACATAAAGTACGCAAAAATACTTTATTTAAGTCATATATTTACACTAACGTGAGACGTGAGACTTGGAAAGTCACTATTTCCAAGTGAGTTTCAACCGTTGTTCTGTTATTAAGTTTATTTAAGTGCTTCAGTAAACATTGTAATTTTGTAAGCGATTATTCGAATTTCAGAGTATTTTTGCATCAATAATATTTGAGAATGTTTCTGTTTCTGAACGCTAGCTTCATTGACAGCAATGAAATGACAATGACATTGACACTTGACAGCTTAGGAAGGGACCGCATGAGTGTCTTACCTTACCCCTGGTTGGAAGTTGGCGGTAAACTATATTTCGAGTCTAGGATTTTCTTTGCTTTCTGAAATCTTAGTGAAAAGCTGAGTCCATTACATTACAAAATGGAAACTAAAAGTAGCGGTGACGACGACAGTGCCAATGATACAGTCATTACAATTAAGTGAACCATTAAAATCAAATTACTTAGGGAAAACATTTGTAACAGCAGCATCACTTTCAAAGAAACGTGCACTGCAGAAAAATGGCAAGCCATATTTATGGAACAACCTGATTTCCCAAATCTGTTTAAAGTAGTGTCACTTTTGGTGTCCGTTCCGGCCACTTCAGCATTTACAGAAAGAATATTTTCTGTAATGAACGCAAAGTGGCGGGACGACAGGAATAAAGCTTCATTAAAACTAATTAAAAATTAACTTTTAGTTTACTTAAATCTTTGTTTGCCATGTTTAGAGGCTATTAATGTATTTAAGAGCGACAGCAATTTGCTACTGGTTGCTAGGTGTAACAAAAAATATGTTTTTAAAAACAAAAAATAAAATACTTTATTTTTATGCTGGGTACTTTTTTTTAAAACCTTTTAGTCGAGAAATACTTTATGTAAAGCCGGAAAAGGTGGCAACCCTAATGACGTATAACGCACAGTGTTGCCAAATTATTCCTTGCAGAGTTAGCGTGGTCGGACTATAATGACGTTCACTGATCTGTCGCACTTTCTCTCTCTAACCAGCAACATTAAAGCGGTTGTAGCTTCATTATCTTTTGAGTTATTTGAACAGGATTTTCACTTTTTGGTATATTTTTTTGCTGTTTCTTTTGGAGTAGTCAAATTTTGAGCCAACATTGAGACGTTGGCACCGTTTCTGAAGTTGTAATAGCTTCGCGGTAGATGTCGCTACCAGCCTCCCTAAGGTGTAATTAGAAGAAGACATTCGTCACCACAAGAGATGCCCACGGTAGTTCACTTGGTTCAGAGCAATGGACGGATTCCAGGGGTCGTGGGTCATCAAAATTATAATTTCGTTAGCGCAAGCTTCCGCTTTACAAAATTTAAAATTAATAATCCTCTGACTATACATACAAATGCCTTTATTACTTGTTATAAACTACTAGCGACCCGCCCCGGCTTCGCACGGGTGCACTATTTAATGGATGTTATTATACATATAAACCTTCCTCTTCAATCACTCTATCTATTACAAAAAACCGCATCAAAATCCGTTGCGGAGTTTTAAAGATTTAAGCATACATAGGGATATAATAAATAAATAAATAAATATTTTGTGGACAATCTTACACAAATCAACCTAGTCCCAAACTAAGCAAAGCTTGTACTATGGGTACTAAGTGACGATATATATACTTATATAGATAAATAGATACTTAAATACATAGAAAACATCCTTGACTCAGGAACAAATATTTGTGCTCATCACACAAATAAATGCCCTGACCGGGATTCGAACCCAGGACCGTCAGCTTCACAGGCAGGTGCACTACCCACTAGGCTAAACCGGTCGTCAATAAGGACAGAGAAAGCGACTTTGTTTTATACTATGTAGTGATGAACAAAACAACATAACACTCATAACTATATGCACGCAATCAGATACACACGATACAGAATACCTACAAACAGACGCACGGACATTAGAGTAAAGTGATGGTTCCGTTACGCAAAAAGTTAAATTGTTATTCCGTTTCGTTACGAAATAGATTTAGTGAGTTTTCTATACTAATGAGAGAGAAATTGGACTAGGTAACGGCTGCATGACTTTCAATTTACATTATTTTAATGGTTAACAGAAAGTGCTAATAACTCTATACTAATTAATCTTCTACACATATTATACTAGTGGCTCTGTGAGCTGTAGACCTCGTGAGTGAGTTTTTTTATCATTTCTAAAATCTGACATTATAAAAAGATCAATTATGAATATCGAACCTGCTAACAAAATTTCACGAGAAGCGGTTGAAAAATGCGACCTGCATTATTCAGCACAACAAACCGAAATTCAGACGCAGAAACTTACAAAATATTTGAAATAAAAATTGTTTTTGAAAATTTCCGAAAATTTACTCGACAAAACAATTCTATATAATTACCGGACCTGCTCACAAAATTTCACGAGAAAAGTTTGCGAAATGCGACCTGTAGAGGAGGACAAACCGTTGAACAAATATATATATTTTTTAATTTCCAAAAACTTATTCGACCAAAATATCTGGTTATTTATCCAACTTGCTGACAAAATTTCACGACAATCGGTTGAGAAATGCGATCTGTAGAGCAGAACAAACCGAAATTCGCCCGCAGAAACTTACAAACTGTTGATAAAAAAAATGTTTTTGGAAAATTCCAAAAACCGTGTCAACAAAAAAAAATCTATATAACTATCGAACCTGCTCACGAAATTTCACGAGAATCGGTTGAGAATTGCGACAGACGAGAACAAACGGAAATCCGGACATTTTTATCGAAGCTGAAATAGATCTTCGCTTCACTCGGTCAAAAACACTCGTTTGAGGTTTGCAGTAAAGAGAGTTTAGGTATATGGTAGAGGATGTTGACATTAGATAATAAAATCAATAAGTTCGAATTTTCTCGAAAAAGGATCATATTCTTAAATGGCGAAAAAAGTAACTCAAAAGAATAAATAATTACATAATTATAAGTCTTCAAAGTTTTAAGAGGGGGCATAATCTGTCCCTTTTCCGCAAAACGCACTTTTGTATTGGAATGATCGTCATTTACTATGGTGCTCGTGATCAATGACGTCACTGATCGGCCGCGCTTTCTTTCTCTAACCACTCACATTAAAACTGTTGTAGCTTCGTTATTTTTTGAGATATTTGAATAGGATTTTCAGTATTTGGCATTTGCCTATTGTAACTCACCCGTCTCGCCTGTTCACTCTCGCTGTAGTCCACGGGTTGACACGCCAGACTGTAGTCGCCCCACCATCCTGACATCAGATGCTGGAACAATCGATGTTTGTTAGGCAATTGAGCATCTAATATAAAATCGAGTCATTTAAGCTACATGTACTTAATAATCACTAAAAGTTAACAGTAGATGTAGCTTCATTTATGAACAGGATGACGATTTGCTATGTCCTACCTCTCAAAAACCTACTTTGGTGAGTACCATCCACGATTGGCTGCCATGTCGCTAATTATTGTTATCAGCTTTAAAAAATCACCAATTTTTCTTAAGTCTGGCCCAAATTATGGTTTAATGTTAAGTAATTATACTAAAATACTACTTAAAGATTTGTGACTATGCTCTCCGGCAACTCGTAAGCATCGCAACTGTCAAAACCAAAAAGTATATAATCACTAAGTTTTTACAATAAAACGAAAGTCAAGTTCCGGTTCCGGTCCGCATGAAAATCTACTGCTTAACCCACAAAGAACCAACTTGACTAGCGTCACCAGCAAAATGCTTAACTAATACAGCTGTTGAGTTCTATCTTGGCAGATGGTAGCAAACTCGCTTTAAAACTGTGGTCGGTGCGGTCGGTTGGTTTTTGATGCGTAGAAAGTGAATGAAGGAAATGTAAAGATTTAAAAAAGAAACGTCGGGCCATGCGCAAGAGTTTCGTAGTTGTCCACCCTTTACATTATGTGGATTTAAAAGGTAGCAAACTTGTATTTATACTATGTTTTTGACACAACTAATAACAAAATAAAATACTTGACCATAACAAAAATTATAACTTTGAACCTAACCTAACCTAATCTTAATATCACGCAAACGGATTTATGAATCAAAAAATGGTTTTATTAACTCCACAATATTATTGAACGAGCTATCCAACTATAGGTACCGCAAACGATGGGGTTTAGAATTAGTATTTCAAACTATTTAATATTGATGTTTTCATAGCACAGTTAAATATTCGAGCCAAAATGGGAGTTTTAGCTAAAACTGCCAGCGTTTGCCGCATTTTCGCTGACATGACAGTGACAGCATACACACAGCTACAATTTTGTATCTTTACGTACACAAGCGCATTTATCGTGGGTAAGCTAGCGAGCTTACGGGATATCGTCGACGTCCATGGCATGCATTTACCGTCCACGGTAGAATAAAAGCGTCTGCATACATTTTCATACATTATAGGTCCCCTATTTTTTCCTGACGGTAAATCGTCCACGGTAAAGTATAAAAATGACCATTGCCATAGATACCCGTCTGGTGGTATTCTATGGACGCAAATCTCCTCTGTCACTCCTTTCAAAAGGTTGCATCCTCTGTCTGTGATTCAGTCACTTGTCATTATAGATACGTATGTGTCTTGCTATTTCGGTACATCCTATAACTTAATCAAGATTGATCCAGAATTGACGAAGTTATGAAGTCGTATATATATCGTAGTATACACGAGATGAACATAAAACCTCCACCTTTTTTGATGTCGGTAAAAATAATTTTATGGGTACTAATAATGTAAATGTATAAATAGTCTCTGCCTGATACCTTTTTATACCTCAATCGATACTATGATAAGGAATGGTTTGGATAGTTTGGGTCCCGTATACATTTCTGATAGAAGTAATATAATCCATTAAGGACATGAAACATTGGGTATAGGAAGCTATTAACTTCCACGCGGGCAGAGTCGCGACCAGCTTGTACGTTACACAATGTATTGAAATGAGTTGCCAGGATCTGCTGGGGACCATCACGTGCTTAAAGCTGGATTCATATTTGTTTGCCGTGTCCTAAAGCGAGAACAAAATTGGTGTCATACATTTATCTGATGTGCTCCTTCGGGACGTCCCATTCTGTGTCGGGCGTCAGAGCGCATCAGAGTGCATTACGTCAGATAAGTTGACCACTTCAGCCTAGTTGGTAGCGACCCAGCCTACGCAGCTGGTGGTCCCGGGTTAGAATCTCGGTCGGGGCATTTATTTGTGTAGTGAACACGAATATTTGTTTAGAGCCTTAGTTGTTTTCTATATATTTAAGTAGCTATTTATCTATATTAAGTAAGTAGCTATTTATGTATATTAAGTAAGTACCTACATCGTCGTCTAGTACCGATAGGACAAGCATTGCTTAATTTGGGACAAGGTCTTAAGATTGTCCACAAATATTTATTATGAATTTCGCTTAATTCGGCCAGCGTTGCTGCAGTGTTGGTAGCGCGGTTTGAACCGCCGTCTCGCTTGACCGGATGCAACGCCGGACGTATGCGCGGTGCGCACATGCGCAGTCGGTCAAGGCGATGGATGCACGCATGACTTTTGAATATCGTGAATATCGTGATGCATCAGTGAGTACATGACCTACTGTTGAAAGTATCAAAAGTAAAGTAGTAAAGATATTATTAAGATCATCAGGATGTATTTTTCTCGTAGCTTTAGATCCCAATCACATTTCAATGTATCTATATAAGCATACTTATGTAGTGTGTTTTTTGTTTGTTGTGTTGTTACCTTATAGATTATCCACCAAATAATGTAGTAGTGCCGGCCCGTGCCAAAATTGTATATAATATTTTAGTGTGCTTTAATCACAGTCTAACACTAAGAAAAACTAATATGATTCAGACAGATGACAGACCTCCAGTTGTTAAAAAAAAACAAATTATCTTGGTACGAGAGTAACTGCGTCCTAAAAAAATATTCCGTTCAAATAACGACTTCACTGTCCGAATTGGAAGACACAAATAGTAATGAAGCATATCGAAGAATCCAAATGTTAACTGTACGCTTCGTACGGCAAGACGTAGACGCTAAGTTATTCACAACTCGTTTGCCCTCGCCTCAGGTCACCCTTACTGTATGTTGACACTGGGATTCGTAACAACAGCAGGTGATCGGAGGCATGTCTTACACTAGATTTCCTCTAGTTCGCCCAGTTGAAGCTTTGTAGATAGCAAAGCCGTATTAAACGGTACTTGATCGACGGCACCAGCACAACCAGTCTCATCAATTCACTATAATGGTGCCATTTGCAAACCTGTTTGTGGTGAACACTTTCGCTGGCTAGAGCACTTGACCTCCACGCGCTTGGCAATACTTAGCGAGAGTATAGTTGCAAAATTGTTGCCGGCAATATTAACTCAAATGTCTCCTGGATTTTGTTGCCAAGGTAATGATTTGTTTGAAAAATTAAGGTAGAATTTATCGATTAATTTTCCAAAATATGTGACCTGTTCTTCTTAATAGAAATTTGCTTAGAAAATGTAAGAGAAACAAAATGGAACTAGTTCCACCTATTATATATATAATATACCTATTTTGTGTGAAGGTAATGGTGTATTCCAAGGTTTTCGTAAGTTGTAATGTTTTTATAATTTGACCTCCGTCATATTATTCTCTTTATTTAGGTATTTTCTGTCTTAGGTTAGGTTTTTATAATATCTTTATAAAAAGTAAAATATAAAAATACACTTACAAAACATAAGAATATTATAAAATCCTAACCTTCGTCATATTATTATGAAAGTAACTATTCGCGTCGTTGACACTTTTCTAGTTCAAGTTGCATCTTGCGGATGCGCGATGCAGAAAATTGGTTTTGCCGCCTTGACACTGTGGTTTAGGCGACGTTTGTTCATGACATGGCACCGACCTCTAACTGAGTGTGGTCGGATATTTATTGGCCGTAACATGTTTGTATAGGCCACCAGAGTTGAGGCCACGCACGCAACAACATGTCATGTGATGACAGCGGGATTTTGAAATTACTATTCGTTTTTCATACCTATAGCAAGTTCAACAGTGAATTACAAGATAGACCAAAAAGTTTCTTTAAACTATTTTGGCGCTCGTCAGTGCCAACGAGCTCGCCGCTCTAGAGACCCAGATCGTGCGGAGCGATGGTAAGCGCCCTGATGGGATGTCGTTGATCCCTTGCAAGAGGGGTCGCGCGCTGCTATGGGATGCCACTTGTGCCGACACCCTGGCTGCGTCCTACCTCTCATCGACCAGCAAGCGTGCCGGGGCGGCGGCGGACTCCCGGGAGACTTTGAAGGCAGCCAAATACAGCTGTCTCGGCTCTTTCATGGACTTTGTACTATCGACTTTGTCGCATTTGGTACAATACCTAGGGGGCCTAATTTTGATATTATTTTTTAGTGTTTATTTATTTATAGTTATTTTTAGTTACGTAATTAATAATTCCTTTCTTAATATGTATTATCATATATTCGTGAATATTTTAAATATTAATATTTGCCAATTTAATTTTTTTTAAGTACTTATAATTTTCAAAAATTCATGAATTCAAAGGGAAGAGATTAATTCATTGTCTTGTTATTATTTTAATTATTTTATTTAATAATTTTTTACTTATTTTTATACTTTTTAAAATGTAAGCGTTTTTATTTACATTCATTTCATTAATTCACTTATTTTGCAATTAGTGCTTCATGTAGCGGGGTGTGTAATCATTCACCTTAACTCTCATGGTACTATCAATACTCAGGTTATTTATCTATTTTCAATAAAATTATCACAATAAAGTGTAAATTATAAAAAAAAGTACCTATAGACAATTAAGAAGAAATGTAAGACTACAAAGATTCGACAAAATACATATATTTTTGTTTGATCCAAGAGTCGTTTTAAAGTTACCTATAGGATTATATATCCCCTCAGCTGTGGAAAATAAAAATGGCTACTTACGCACGTCTGTGGAACCCAATTTTAACTGCTCCACAGACTAGCATTCTAAGGTGTAGTGATTTGCTAAAATCACATTTTCTTCAGTTTTTTACAGTATTATAGGCTGAAATAAACCTAATCTTTATTAAATTATCTAACTTTAAATATGTATCATCATAACAATTTAGTTGTATTATGACGATATAACTGACCTTATTGCCAGGGTATCGAATATGACGACATATTTTAGGTTTTTACTATAAAGGATTACTATATGGATAACTTTCAATAAAAAAATAATTGCATTACAAACATTCACTTTCTTCGACTGTATATTACTATCCAGGTAATGTACAAAATGTTTGTCAGTTTTTATTAGGTATTTACACTACTGTGCTAAAATCAAAGCTATGGCTACATCTTTCGGCATCATCATACTCGTAGCCTAAAGTTAAGTTACCTGAACTTCTGAAAGTTACTAAATAAATAAAAAGATGCACTTACACTTCATAAGTAAAGCGATAGATGGTTGGAGATTGACCTGGGGAAAATCTAGGGGAAACCTCCGACACGACCACTCGTGTGCTTTAAATAAGTGTATGTAATATGCCTAAATTGAAGAACAAATAACTTTGACTTTACCTCATAAAACATGTAAGAGGACAGCAACACTTGGAAGGCATTATAAGCGACCAAGGTGTTCTTCAGTTTGTAGGGCTTTCGGTTCTCCATCCAGAGGGGCCCGATGACCATGACGAAGGCGAGGTAGGCTATTACCATCGCCAGGGTGGGGAGGGGCGTGTCGAAGAGGAACCATCCTTGGACCCGTGGATCTGGAAGAAGGAGGCTTTATAAAAAACAAAAACGGGTTGCGGCGTTTTCACTAAAAACATATTTTTCTCGCATTTTTTTTTAAATATAAACACAGATCCTAATAAAGTAACAAATTAATCCAATTTTTATTCCAATATGCGACGTTTTTCATATCTACATTCTGTATGGACCGGTCACATAGCGAAAACCTAATAAATGTGTGCGTATCAGAATACTACATACCAAGAAATAAACGTAACAGGTATAATTTAAGTGAAAATGTCATTTAATACTCGTAACAGGCAATTCCACCTCAGCTAAAGATAAATCATTATCAGACTTCCGTAATTATTGTATCTTTGTCATATTTTCAGTGAGAATTGGTCACCGCGTGAATAGCTATACAAGCTATACATAGTCAAGAAGAAAGTTTCAGAGTCTGTTACTTTGGCGCCCAATAATGTAAGTATAAATGAAACCTATCCTAACATACTAGGCTCTGTATGATGCTGTTGATGCAAATTTGAAAAATTAATGATTTCATGGCAAAAGTATTAATTTAGTCTTCTACGTTTTGGCAAACGAAATAACGAATATCGCGAATATCGATGGATACCTGACCTATTTAGGACTGACTGTGGTGTATAGAAGGTTAATTATCATCAATCGGTTTATGTTTGGTTCAACTACCTTTCTTTGGTCCAACTCGTCTCTTACATACCTACCACCACATTCATATCTAAATAAAACTACTGTAAAATATTTAGAAAACCAATTGCGGTTATTTAATTTAGGGTGACCGCAAATTCTTTGACCTCGAGTGTACGTTGAGCACAGTAGGTGACACTACGTAAATTCAAACCTATGTTTTTGCGATAAAACTAAGATTACTTTTTGCATTTGTTTTAATTTGCAACTGTTTTCTGTCAGTTTTAATTTTTTAGCTGCCATGGACTTTGTACCATCGACTTATTGTCAATGAGTTTAGTACGATTACATTTCATAACCAATAGATTTTTATGAATCATCGCAAATTGGTAGAGAGGTACATGCTCTATGAATGAGGATTGGCCGCATTGTCTTTAATAGGCTACTAAAACGGTTAAAATCACGTATTAATTGTCACAAAATTTAATAATATTTGCGAAAAAACGCTCTGTCACCCTTTATCGTATCACTACACAAAAACTAATAGAGCTATCGACACATTCGCTTGTGTTGTTAGTAGACTATTTGTAGCCAGAGATAAAACTGCTGTGGGTACATTAATTATCTACGTTAAAACGCAAAATATAGCGTTACACAGCTGATGAAATACAAAGGAACGAACACCCCCCCCCTGAACTTTGAAAAAAAAATTTGATATAGTATGTTCGTTGTAGAAACCTTACAAACCATTTTCTAGATATAGATTAAAAGGACCCTAAATAAATTTCTTGGCCAGGACTGTTTCAATCAAAGTCATGATTTTTTGAATACCACCTGTTACACAAAGGAATTTGTATGGGAGCAGAAATACATTTTTTTTAGTAAATGAGATTTTTTGTAAATGTATCCATTTTATGCTATAAATCTTTATGAATGCTAAGAAACTAGAAGTTGAATAACGTGAAAACATAAATGAAAAATATGCTACTCTCATACTTATTTTTATTACAGATTTTTTAATTAGGAGGACATTTAATTTTTTGGCATGTACATTTTTTTTGCAATGCACCCCGGGAGTTCTCATAACGGTATCGTGCACAAGTGAGAAATATGTCACCCGTATTGAAAATTAATGCATGTGTTTAATCTTTTTTTAGTATTGTAACATTAACCCATTGAGCGACATAGTGTCATATTGGGTCACTAATGAATTTTTTTGGGGCCTACCTTTTGTATATTACAATTTCAGCATGTAACAGGTTGTACATTTTTGACATATTATTCCACGGGGTAAGGTAAGCGTCACAAAACGGTAATGACTAGGGAGTCCCTTACAGTACTCTGCTACTGACGTCTTCATCAAGCACATTGTAGCATTGATTAATAACAACCGCCATGACGCGTACTGTATACCTCGTCAGATAACCTTAGCATAGACATGTAAAAGTCACGGACGTTAAGTTTACGTAACAGCAAAAACGGTACAGAGAAATTGGGAAGCATATTATTGGTAACTAGCGGTTTGATCTATTACTGCATAACTTTAGTGATTCCAATTTACCCCTCTCAAGATTAGCTTGATATTTCTGTAAATTTGGAAAACTGCAAAATCTTTAAGCCAAGTCCTGCTTAGAAAGGCAGGTTAAGCTGTTGCTGCTTTTTTCTGTAGCAGTCTCCAAGTTCAATCCTTTTTAATGTGTTCTCTTAAGTTTGCCCACTAGTGGGCATAGTTACTTCTTACTGTTGGATATTGCTCTGGACTCGTCCTTATGGGCCAAGCCAAGGCCGAGAAGGAGAAGAAAAAGGGAAGATGGAAAAGAGACGAGAATAGTTTAGTATTGTGAATGGCTTGAAGGCCATTATAGTCTAGTCCCACGCCCTTAACAAATCCAGATGACAGTCGTTTCCGCAAAATCTTTTTTCTTCTCTATTCTTGGGATTTGATGCATTCGAAAGAATATAAGGAGGAACATTTTTCTGCTAAGTTAGTAGTTTGAATGCCAGCAGATCCCATCATCGACTCCCCGCAGGCAGAGACTGTCAGTGTTTGATTAGATCAGCCATTTACTTAGTTCACTGAGTAGCCTGTAGGTAATATACGCTAAAGTATGTTAAATTATTAGGTCTAACGGTCGGTGCATAGATCGAGTAAACGCCACGGATGTGGCCTATTATTATTATTATTATATTTTATTTTAAGTACTTGACCCACAGTCCCTCAGTCTCAGCACAGCGCATTCTCGGAAGCTCTGGCTACCTTACTCACTACCAGCAACATCCACACAACATCACATACCAACAGAGCAAAATTTGATGTCCCGCTCTGCCCTACCTCGTAAAATACAAGTATTATGCCAACAAATAGCGTGACAGTTTTTTCATGAAACAGAAGGTCATCCAACGACTCATTAACATTGGTGGAATAATTCAGTTCGCGCGGTAATCATTCAAACGATCTCCACTTATTTCATTCGCTGAAGTAAGGTCATGGAGTAATTAGTAAATGACCTGCATTTATTGTGTATAATACCTAACACGTAGTTGCTTTGTTTCGACGTATTTAATTTTAAACCCCCGACGCGCAACGTAAAATAGGGGTGTTGTAAGTTTAACATGTGTATCTGTGTGTTTGTCTGTGGCATCGTGGTTCTCTAACGGATGAACCGATTTGAGTGATTTAAAAAACCATATCGAAAATAATTATGACGGAGTATTGTTGTTGGCTATGTTTCGTGCCGGGGGAGAAATGTTGTAAAAATATTTAATTAAACGAAGTAAAACCACCCCGTTAACAAAAACGGTATTTACACAAAACGCGATGGGAACGTCGCAGTAAAAGTCGATCTCCATAAATAGATTTCGGAGATGGGCGCGCTCCTCCGAATTTGCTTTAAAATAAAAATGAAGGCTAAGTATAGCTCTTGTGTATATGTCCGTTTAATCTATATTTAGATAACTAATTTAGAAAGAATTGAAAAATACTTTGGTTTTAGCATATTCTAGAACCTAGTCACTGGTGAATAAATCTGCTCTCGTGTCAAATACGGGTGAATTAAGAGCAGCCGGGCGCCTCGCCCTCAGCTGCCTCGTTGTCTCGCCAGCTTCTCTCGAGAACTCGATAAAGTAAGGCGACGAGTGCCAAGAGTCAGCTTTGCCACAGGCTTAACCATCGTCCATTTGCTTATAAGTTAAGCCTTTTCGACTTTATGCCTGATGCGGTCTAGTTGACTCGTGTTCACACACTTTATAATTGTGTCGCTTATTAGAAGCACTTTCGTATTGCCTTTGACCGCGTGTATTATATAGGCATGTTTGATTTTCTTTTTCATAGTTGATAGTTTTAGGCGTTACGGCGTAATGTAAAGCAACGAATTGGGCGGAGATAGTTTTCCAATGTATTTTGATATTGATAAGCGGTGCTAAACGCAGCACATCGCTTATGTAGCACATAGCTTATTAACCATTTATTAATCGTGATTGCTCTGCAAAAAAGAATTGCGATAGACAGGAAAAAATGAATTAATCTAGAGGTGCAAACGCCCATAGGTTACGGTGTCTGCTAACTAAAAAAAAAAAACGCTAACTCTAAGACCACTTGGGAGCATGGAACCCGAGACACCAGCTAATCAAACCACATCATCGTAATAGACATGTTGACTGATAGTAAACTACTTTTTACGAAATGTCACTATGAATTGTGTAGGAATATTTGCAAGAAATAACGTTAGAAGTGACGGCTATGTTCAACAAGCGCCCTTTTTTATTTTGTTGTATATAAAAAGTGGAAAAGTAAGTAGAACCGTGATTTCCGAGTATTTTCGTAATTTTGTTTATTGGTAATGTTGGACTTACTTTTTTTAGTGTCATTAACTACCCTATTGTAATCAGCATCATGAACGTAATTGTATAGTATTATCGGAAATGTTCGCAACTTCCGTATAACGTAACTCCGCATTACACATCGAAACAATAAATAAAATCAAGTATTGATATTAGAGCTTCATGAGTAGTTAGAAAGTTGAACCTAATACGCGTTTTAGAGGAGCAATCAAATGAAAGTATATTTTTTTCTATCACTGATGCGTAGTAATTTATGATAATAATTCACCATGAAAATTGTTACCTAGCATATCTTTTATGTTTTAAATCTAGTGTAGTGACTATCTATCATTCGTTTCGATTCAGATGATATTTCCGTAAGTTGATGGAAATCGATCAAATGAATAAATTTATAACCGTAATAAGTTTGGTGTTATAAAAAATTAAGTATTCCAATAAACTGCAAACGAATGAAGTGTTAAATTACCTTTATCGCGGAATTTAGAAATACAGTATCGATTTCTGAACTATACAAAATTGACGTGGCTAGAATAAAAATCATATGACAAAAGTTCTTACTCTAGATTCGTATCCATTAATTAAAATATGAGAACATTTAAAAACAAATTGTAATAAAATCGATTTGAATAATCATTCACTATGCACTAATAATCGCTAATTAAGGCAATCTATTTGTCTTACTCTCATCACTACAAGTACCAATTTATAACTGTCAAAAAGGAACTGGTCAAAATTTCCGACAATAAGTAATTTTGACCCTGAAGATCTCCACATCGAAATTGTCGAAACATGTTTCGCCTAAACGAATAAGACATGTGAAATATTAATAAATGAATAAAAATACCTGACACTTTTTCTGCCATCATCCAGTATTTTTCGATGATGGTCGTCCAATTGCTGTCCGAGTAGTAGTCGTCGATAGCGATTTTCACGAAACCCGACATTTTGGATAATTTGCACTACACTATTTTAAGTCACAACACTGCACTAACGCAAACTGATGGTACGCTAAATATCGTTCGTAAGTCTTTGCGAGGGTCGGCAATATTTTGCCGTGCGGGAGCTGTCACCTGAAAAAAAAAAGAAATAACCATTAACGTATGGGCTTATTGTGTACAAATTTTTTTTCGCATCACAAGGTATCTTTTCATTGTATTTTTTTTAAATTTTCGTCATGGAGGTTTATTTCTATTAGTGAGACACAGTAGTAAAACTTTTTATCTATCTTTTTTCAGTTACCTTAATGACACATTGGGATTGTAAACATAAATAAGTGTGGCATGGTATTGCAAACGAATTGTCACTTTTTTATCGATATCTACTTATTATAGACTCAACGTTAGATGCAGTTTCGTTTTATAAATAAAAACACGACAAAAATACGACAGTATACGAAAGATCAAACAAAAGGGGTAAGTTGTTAAGATATTTGAATGAACGCTCGGGTTTATACAGTATTTGGCATACCTATGTTTCGCGACGGTGTAGTTCACCATTTTACACAGATTTTAAGAAGCCTATTTCACGCGCACGTCTCATTTCTCCAAATGAAAGCGAAATTTTGAGCTTCCCGCGAAAGTCCGCCTGCGCTGCGATCTCGATCACAATTGAAACTCCCGCCAGAGCCCAACCAATCACGGCTCGCCTCACACCACGCCACCACAAGGTGGAATGTCAGCTGTTACATCAAACGAAATAGAATTCTATTACTGAATAGAGGAATTGATTTTTCTGCAACCGACAGCGCTGGCCAATTGACCAGTGAAGGTTACTTTTGTTTTCCAACTGCCTGGTTTTAATTATTTTAATACGGGTTTAGCCGTTTGTTTCAATGTAAAAACTACGACTGAGCAGGTAAACTAATAAGTTTTAATATTGAAGTAATTTTACTCACATGAATTGTTAAAATGCTTCTACATAACACTTGGACTATGCTCCGTGTTTGACACGGTAAAATCGTGCCCGTTCATTGGAAGGTTACGATCCCACAAGAGATTGTGTCCAGTGAACACATCTTCAGACTTTCGCGTAGCCTCGGACAACGTGGCTGTATTGCGGTTTCGAAAATTAATTAAGGACAATAGATTACTTATGAAGGCGTTGTAGGGATGGGTCATTGTCAGTTGCAAAAACAAAAGTAGTCCCTTCGGTGGTCAATAGTTAACGGTTTATGTGCATGTAAGCTATGTTTTTAGTACATGGATTTATAGCAACGGAGACACTGTTTATGCGGGTAACTGCACCAATCCAAAATTAAGCTTTGTAGCTCTTAACTTTTAGTATGTCCACCGAAAAGATGCGAACCTAAATCTGACAATGACCCGGATATGAGTTATTATGTTGCTTACGTTTTCTTGATACTTTAATATTACTCATGGAATATTACGAAAACAGTTATTGCATTGAACTCATTCGCAATAATTACGTATAATTATTTACCTGATTATGCTTTTGCATGTATTTTATGGTATATTTGTTTTGACTGTGAATGTAAAATCGTTTTTTTTTTTAACAAATGAAGAGTACCTAGACATGGACATAATTATTTGTCAATAATGCTATCTTATCTTTGGCTGATTCTTCGGCAATTATGAAATAAAAGTAACTACGTATACGTAGGTAACAGATGCCGCACGAGGCTATGAACGGGAGGCTAGGAACTGAGGGGCTACCGCGAACCGAAAACGAACGAAGTTAGAATATCTCCCTCTCTGTCTCTGTTGCTAATTCGTGCGATAGAGAGGGAGATATTGCGGTCATTGCGGTCATATATTTGTTTCGCTCTAACGCTCTCGCCGTCGTGCCCTTATTCGACGCTACCACAGAATATGTACCAAAGAATAGTCCTACGACACTATGTAGTATCTAAAGCAACTACACGTATATTTTGCGGACTTAGAATAGGTAGCTTGTCTTGGGACTTATCTCAGGCATTGCAAGCTTGCGTATCGATTATAGGTCACTAAATAAATACACAGGTGGCGCTAGCATGGGCTTTCACTTTTAAAATGATCTCGCGCCACTTATTAAACTTCCATCTCCAAACGATATCGGATCATTCTAGGAGAGAGTCTATTGTGTTGTATAACTATTGTAACATTACTTTTCACGGTTTTTTTGAGGCGAAACCTATTCTAATGTTAAATTCTAACCACTGTTACATAAAGAAAAATTGAGATGAGTTTAGTTGTCTTCCATTTGTAACACGCATTTTAATCATTTGGCGTAATATCTTCCGTACATTCACTCGAGACAAAGATAGTAGCTACTTTATCTCTAAGATATGGGAGAGTAAAACCATTCTTGATTGAACTGAACGCGCCCCCAATGTGTAATTAAATTAAAATAAGTTTTGGTATTACTATGATTACTAAATTTTGATTATAAATAAAATAACTAATCATCGTTATTAATAATAAGTATATAATATTTTATTTTGAGGACCGCTTTAGCCTTGTTGGTAGTGACCTTGCCTACGAAGCTGGAGGTGCCGGGTTCAAATCGGTTCGAAGGTTCGAATCGTTTGTGTGATGTGCACTAATATTTATTCCTGAATCTTGGATGTTTTCTATGTATTTAAAGTATCTATTTATTTATATACCTAAGTATGTATACCGTCGCCTACTTAGTACCCATAGTACAAGCCTTGCTTAGTTTGGGACTAGGTCGATTTGTGAAAGATTGACCACAAATATTATTTACTTATTTTAAGATGTATACTGAGATCAACTGAATATTGAGATCAAAAAATCTATTAGATAGATTCAAACCAGTCTTATTCTGAACGCCCCTCCAGTGTGTTTCCGCTCACGCTAAGCATATGTACCTAAGCATATAGGGGCAATACACAGAAACTCACACACAATTACTAGGAGAGTGGCGTTCATTATAAAATTGGTTTACTATACAGTCACCAGCACCAATATCTGTCATAACACATAAATATCTGACACGGCTATTAGCAATGCCGTTAGGACATGTCAGATATTTTTGCTGCCTTTGATTTAGTAGATATTAATGCTGGTTACTGTACCTACTTATTGCACGTGTCTCGTGTTAAAGGGGAAATCCTTACAGTTAACTAGGTAAGTATTCTTACAGGTAATTTTTTATCTCATTCTGATGCTTATCATTAACTAGCATTGCGAAGATCTGTCGATACGTCTGCAGTTGCACTTCATAAATAATGTTTTTTTATTCTGAATGCAAAAAAAAAATAGTTGAAAATAAATTAATTATATGTCTTTTTAGGCAAATGTTACCGTGTCGGTATTCAATAAAGTCAAAACAACTAATCCTCAACTCAATAAAGAGTAGTCATCGGGCATGTGATTATTCTGGAGTCGCACGCGTTCATAGGCTTCGGTGTCTGTTTATCATACCACCATTGCATATTACAAGCTTTGCTTAGTTTGCCACTAGCTTTATTTGTATAAGATTGTCCACAGATATTTATTTATTTATTATGCAGAATCGTTTTTTTTTTAATATGAAGTTCCAGTGAGTTTCAGACATATTGAAATAAAATAAACGGGACACTCAGGCCTTTAAGGTCGAGTTTCGCTCGACATGTTTCGGACCAATACGTGACCCATAATCATGAGAACCAGCAGTTACTGTCGCGCGTCTCGCAATGCGCGGCCGTCCTGTTTATTGCATTTCAATAGAATCGTGTCGGAGCTTCAGAAAATAGTAATCATAAATATTACTTTAACATATGCGTAGGAGTTCGAATAAAGAGCCTCAGTAAACTGTCAGAGGTCGCGCTCCGCTACGTGTATTTGCATGTAGTAGCCATTATTAGCCATTCTATATCCTGTAAAACTCATTATTTTTATGCTATGGATGTGATTAAATACTTTACTGTACGTACTACAAAGTATGTAAGTAGTTTATAAATCATTTTACATCATCATCATTAAATTTTCAATTGCCTTTAATATGTAAGAAATTACCGTGATGACGTGAATAGATAATATGCATGCGGAATGAATAATCTTAAGATGTCACTAAATTAATAGTAGACCATCAAATTAGTCAATAATCAAATTGCATCATTTTTAAAAACTTTTAAGTGTCATATCTTTTTAAGATTTTGAGTATATTTATTAATTTACTGTTTTTTTTCATAATTAAAAACCCCATCGGGATTCTTATGATTTAATAAACAAAAAAATGTATAATAACAATGTATCTAAACGCAATATTTCACGACCACAAACAGAAAATTACTAATTTTCCCATATAATGGTAGCACGGGCGCATTATATGACGTCACACACTATGCTCGATTAGTATGGGAGTTCTGAGGCGTTTTTGAGCGCTCGAATTTTATGCTATACTTTGAAATCCATTTTTGTTTTTTGTGTTGTTCTAATTGTACTTGTGTCATATATACATTTTTTCCTCTCTAAAAACTGGTTCAATTAGCACCATGAAAAACCATGATTGTTACTAAGTATTCATCATCATCATCAGCTTATCATTCGGCTCGGTGTCATTGGTGTAAAGATGTACAACACACTTCCGAACGAGATTATTAACTCTGCAAGTGACGCAATATTCGCCTGCAAACTAAAAAAACTGTTGACTGAACTGGCTTGTTACAACATAAATGAGTTTACGTTGAGGCCATCTAACTATTGATAATTAAATGACATGTAATAAATAAATAATACAACAGTAAGCAAGTTCATATAAAAATGACATGTAAAGTTACTTATAATCGGCATGTAAAATTACTCATAATTGACATGTAAATATTACTTATAATTGACATGTAAAATTACTTATAATTTTATCAATAAATAAATATCTCAATCTCAATCTCAATCTCTTATGTAAGGTATGTCCCACTGCTGTGTACAGGCTTTCTCTCATGGATGTGAGGGAATTGGCAGCACTCCTCACTGTAATAATATAGTGAATGTGACCAAGTAGGGCAGATGCCCCGGTTCTGGCCACTGGGCCCGGGTTTGGCCAAATTCAACTTTAAATTGAGTTTATTGAGTTACAGACGTCTGAACAGACAATCTTTTTTAAAGTGGCCAGAATTAGGGCACCTGCCCTAATATCTAAGTGTAAACTAGTGAGTTTGTAAGCTGTAGACCTCTCGAGTGATATTTTTACGTCTTCAACTCCTATGACTCGGCCATTTTGAAAATATTCCATAAACCGAATCGTCAAAAAAACCCTATATTATTATCGAAACTGCTCACAAAATTTCACGAGACACACACTTTTACGAATTTGACAGCGTTTTTCAGACAACTCCATATCATTTTTGAAGGCCTATAGCCATGGATACCCCACAAGACTATGTGCGTATATATTTTTTTCATCCACCTGTTAAATATAATATGTGGTTCCCCCCCATTTCCCCACAGTCTCTATATTGAAAACAAAACTTTACCTGCGAAGTTTTCTCGAGTATGGAGAGGAAATTAATAAACAAAAAATTAACAACCATTAACCCCGAATATCCGTTCATCCGGTCAAATTTCGCCATCCAACCTTGCTATCCAAAAAATCATACACAAACTAACATTACCTTCACATACATAATCTGTTGAACATGATTCCACGTTTTGCTAAAGAACGGAGGTCAACTTTCATAAGCCATTGTGAAATGCCCGAGTCAATATTATGCTAGAGCTGTCAATGTCAATTTAGCTATAAAAGCATTGTGGGTTAAGGTGGCTAAGTTTGGGTGTTAACTTGTTCGTAGAATCGCAATAAATAAAGAACACACGGAATTGGTATTTTTTTTAACCTGACCGTGGCTTTATAGGCCGGGCCCAATGAAGCGATAGGAGTGCGTGGTTGGAGAGTAGCCTGGGGAGAAAACCTCCGACACGACCATGCGTGTGGTTTGGAACTGGAATGCTCTAAGAGTTTGCGCTCCAGTTAGATTAGTTGATCGGTTTCAACCGAGTCTGAGGTGTTAGTGGAATGGAGTTATGGGAGTTTTGTCGCTGGTTTACTAAACCTAGCCTAGAGTCCAGCAAGAAACTCAGCTAGGCCCGACTTGGGTAGGACTGACTCTACCCGGTGTGCGTCGCTACCGGGAGAATTGGTATGTGGTGTTACTTCTACACACTATTAAATCAATGCAATAGAGAATACGCATGCTAAATGAATACCAATAAAATGTTACTATATGAATATTAAACCATAAAATTGTGACAAAAAAACAGTAAATTGATAAATGTGCTCTAAATCCTACACAAATAGTTGAACAAAAATACTTGAAACTGTCGAAAAATGGAGTATTTTTTTATTGACTAAAAGTAAATTAAGTAACTATATTCTCACTATTAAAATCACGTTTCTTGTATGGGGCCACGATAAATATATATTTTTTGTATTTGTTGTTATAGCGGCCACAGAAATACATCATTTTTCAATACGGTTCATGTGATACAGCTTGGTGACAGACGGGCAGCCAGACGGATGGAAAGCGGAGTCTTAGTAATAGGGTCCCGTTTTACCCTTTCGGTACGGAACCCTTAAAAGCGCTTGAAGCTCGTTATCAAACAATAATAATAAGTACTTATATGACCGCAGTTATAAGGGATCGGTACCTTAATATCTCCGGCCACATAAATACCATTATTGTTTTTTTTTGCCGTAGACGACAGGTTAAATTACAGTTGCAAAAAGTATTTTGAACAAAAAAGATACCGTTAATTTAGTCAAACAACGGGTCAGAGGTCAGGGCACAAAGATGTCATTTGTTATGTATTTTGTGACGACAATCGAGAACAATAGTCCGGGAAGTGACTTAAGTGTCATTTACGCTTAAATGATAAAAAAAAGAAAAACTAGATGGAGTTGTGATTATATTTCTTGTGGTTATGGTCCTGTAAAATGGACATAGACATTAATGTTCTGTAATGATTCAATATTTTTTCCTTGTAAAACTTCGGAGATATGAGTGGGGGGGGGGGCGGTATTTTTTTCACATTTTCCTTGAGAAAAGAAATGTTTCAGATTGTGTAACTCAAGCCCTTTCATATGACATCTCACTTGACTTATTCACTAGACTTTGCAATTTTGAACCACATTTTAGCTGTCATTATTCACAGAAAATTAAAAGAAATAATAAAAATACCATGTTGTATGTATCTGGGTTACCCTTCTTTATAACTATTCCAAATTTCAAATCGATAGCACAAGTAGTTCTTTACATATTTAGCAAAGACAGAAAAAGTAAATAAATGAATAAATCAAAAACAATAGATTTTTTAAGATTTTGGTACGAAACCCTAAAAAAACCCCGTTTGATCTTCAAAATAAACGTAAAAAGTTTCAATACGTAAACCTATTTACAACTTACTTATTCAGATTTCAAATCGATAGCATGAGTAGTGCGTGAGATACATAGTTTTGATAGACGGGCAGACTAATTACAACCATAAGAGTTCCTTTTTGGTACAGAACCCAAAAATTCTTATTTGTTACACAAGGGTGCAAAGTTGTATTTTAACCGCGAGTGTGGAATTGAAAAACGAGCTAGCGAATGGATTCTAGGGTTGAACTACGAGCTAGCGAATGGACTCTACGGTTGAACCGCGAGCGAAGCGAGTGGTTCGAAAATAGAATCCTGAGCGACCTAAGTAGTCCAAAAATAGAATCCTGAGTGTAGCGAGTGTTGCAACACACGAGACGTAAAATAACTTTGCAACCGTGTATAACACAAATCTTTTCACCTCACTAGAGCGAGGATTTTTTTTTGCTCCTCCTCGTCCTAGCGTTATTCCAGTACAGTTGCATCCTAAATATAGTTGGATGCCCGGAGTCCACTACCTAATCCCGAGATTTGGCGTAGGTACTAGTTTTTTTAACGCAACAGCGCAATATAAAATTATTGTTGCTGCACTGTCTGGTTTGGCCTATACATGTTATTATGTTTAAAAAAATCACATTCGGATTTCAAATATTCTTTGCACTCTTATGGATAAAATGCAGTTTTACTATCTGTTTTTAAAGAATAAAAAAGGGCTTTCCGAGCTAGTGAGGTGAAAAGGATTAGAATGGACAGTTAAGGTATGATTATTTCTGCAATGGGCCTGTGGTATAAAAGACATCAACGCGACAGTTTCTGTAAAATAGTACATACACTACTTCAGGGATCGGATACCGGTATTTTCTCCATAGAAAAATACCGGTATTATTACGGTCACCGGTTCATTATTTCGTTTTTAATGGGACAATCTAATAATACGACGTTGTTACCTAAATACATGATTCAGCCCTACGTAAAGAGCAAAAAATAATCCAAAATATTGGGCTAATTCAGGGTTTTTTACAAATACCGGTATCGGTGCCTGCACTACTTTGATTTCACGAGCGCGGGTCAGCCATAGTTGTAGTTGTGACACATACGCACACATAGACAATGTGAATTTCTAGGTCCTACGCCGACGCACACAGACAAGGTGCATGTATATCAGTGCCTTTACCATGAGTTTACATGACCGTACTCGCTAGCGACTGCGTAAACGATTAAGGCTCGGTTTTATAAAGATCCGTTAGACCTTATGTCGGTTTGTTATGTCAATAAATGTACTGAGTTACTGAAATTACATTTAATATTTGGTCTAACGGATCTTTATAAAACCCGGCTTTAGTATGCCGATTCTTAGTTCTATTGCGTAACGCATATGCGGTATATTTATAATTAGCACTGAATACATTTTTGGGAATGTCGCATTTCGAAATCCATTTTGAGGTTAAGTTTATTTAAACTATTTTAGCCTTTTATCTCGACAAAATAATCAATTATTGAAGACGTATTTACAAAAATGTCTATTACGCATCTGCAACATACTTCGTCCAAAAATCCATACAAGTTAATAATCAGCAACAGGCATCGTCAACAAAGATAATAATAAATAATCCGCAACATGCTTTGTCATAATACACCTATTCAAGTCAACGCATGTTCCCGGGACGGCTAGTACAGTCGCCATCAGATATATCGGAGCGAACAAGGTGCTCACAAATATCTGAACACGACTCTATTGTCAAGGCGTTAAAGTGCATGTTCAGATATTTTTGTGCACCCTGAAGAGTACAGATATATTTGATGGCGACTGTACCTGGCGCAAATGTGCCCAATATACTGGCAGCATTACCCCGCTGCACCACCAACTATATTTGCTGGACCAGGTACGAGACGGACCTGGGATCACATCCTCTCTCCCGCAAACGCTGCCCCGACTTCTTAATAAAATATTTTGCCTCGGAGCACCAAGGGCCGATTTAGTAGCCGTTAATCCAATACGCAGTTCTTCCAAATAGCATCTGGACATTCGTCTACTACGCAGTTCGTCTATAACATGATTCGTCCCGTTCGAGATTCGTCACTACGCAGTTCGTCCATATCAAGAATCTTCATTACGCAGTTCGTCCATGTCGAGATTCGTCATTACGCAGTTCGTCCATTTCGAGATTCGTCATTGCTCAGTTCGTCCATTTCGAGATTCGTCATTACGCAGTTCGTTTCCACCGCAACCGGGACGTAAAATGTCTATGAGTTTGACTTTGCCCCTGTCAGTATAAATAATACTTTGCCATTTTCTAATTTAAAAAGTCAATAACACCTCGATCTATGGTACTTGTCCAAATGTCACTGTCAAACTTCAAGTTGTCAACCGTCTTTTCAATGTAAACATGCAATTAAATATATTTTTGCATTTTACAAAAACAACGAAAATCCACTGTTTAATTGACCGTTATGATACAATACTTTTGGGTCTCGTATTTTTCGAACTTACTAACTTTAATATAACATGTAACAGTGTTTGTATAAGCAAATTAATTTTCCCGAATATACATATGCATAGTTCGGGTTTGAAGCTATATACTGAATCAAGCTTGTTTTCTGGCTTCAGAAAAATCCTGGAATCTGCTTTAAGGAAGTGGTCGCTCATATTTGCAGCTCGATCGTTTATTACTTCCAAACTTTACTGTTCAAGTTAAAGGTTAAAATCGTTGATACAAAGCTTTACTTTGATATGACAAACTTGTGACAAGATTGACAAATGTTTTTTTAAATATCTATCATGCTTGACCAACTCGCTCGCACGGCTAGCACAAGATGGCGCGCAAGCTATCTCGACGCGAGATAGACTACCCGTCTGTTTCTGCGTATATTAAGAGCGCTTTAGTTTTTACGTTGCTAGATTCGTCTCTCTACGAGCTCAAAATTAAAACGGCCGTTTTAACTTTGGACGCATCGATTGCCGAATCCAGCAACGTAAAAACTAGTTTGATGGATTCAAAAAGTACTTAAATACAAACTACAGTACGTAGCGGCCCCCTTTTTTAGTTATATATCGTTAAATTTAAATAATTACAATTATTTACGAGTGGCGCTAGTGGACCTGTTACATTTTATTAAAGCGCTCTTAATTTACAAAGGACAGATAGTTTATCTCGTGGTGAGATTGCTCACGCGCCATCATGTGCTAGCCATGCGACGTGTAGTTTTGGCATAGTCATATCTGATTTTTGTAAATTACAATAATGAAATTAGGCTATAGAATCCCAAAATAATGAAATTGGTTCTTGAAATGGGCTATATTTTCAGAAAATAAAACAAAAGTTATGGGTAAAAGAAATGAACGATGCAAAATTGTCATTTTAATGATACAATCGATTTGTAGTCACGGTGTTAAAAGAAAAAAATCAATTAAAAATAATAAACCTTTTAACATTAGTCAAAACCCTACCGCTTCAACCTTGCTATTTAAGTATTTACATTTTGACATGTGTCACTTAAAAATGTTAATAGCTTCCTTATAAAAAAATAGGGTTGAATCACGCTGATTTTTAAATTGATGTTTAAGAATCTGCCTTAAACACGGTTTAGAATATGAACACAGTTTAATTGGCAAAAAGTTTAGTATTAAGGCCAACCAATTCCCATGTCCCTATATCCCTATGTATACTTAAATCTTTAAAACTACGCAACGGATTTTGATGCGTTTTTTTTAGTAGATAGAGTGATTGAAGAGGAAGGTTTATATGTATAATATATGCATCAGAATTGTACCCGTGCGAAGCCGGGGCGGGTCGCTAGTAATGTATGTAATAAACTGCTGATAGTCATAGTCAAGAGCGGAACGTTATTAATGATGTATGTAATAAACTGCTGATAGTCATAGTCAAGAGCGGAACGTTATTAATGATGTATGTAATAAACTGCTGATAGTCACAGTCAAGAAAGGAACGTTATTAATGATGTATGTAATAAACTGCTGATAGTCATAGTCAAGAGCGGAACGTTATTAATAATGTATGTAAAAACGCTTGGAAAATGAAACTATCGCTGTAAAACATGTCATAAATATCAGAGCTGACAGATAAACAAGTCAAAAATGTAATTTAGGCTGTTGCCATATAAATAAGAATAATAACGCCCTCTTGACAATGGTCATATATCTGGTCAGACTTTACATACCTGTATGTCAGCAGATATGCCTAATCTATCCCGAATTGTCATTGTCACATGACTATATTATGCATCCGATGAACTCGGTAAATGTCCTTGAGCTCCACACTGGCCCAATACATGTCACTT
This sequence comes from Epiblema foenella, assembly GCA_963556455.1. Taxonomy (NCBI): domain Eukaryota; kingdom Metazoa; phylum Arthropoda; class Insecta; order Lepidoptera; family Tortricidae; genus Epiblema; species Epiblema foenella. The sequence continues at coordinate 6,690,169 of OY747105.1, forward strand.
TTTTATTTCACAATGACAGATCTGATCAATAGGTGTCAACTATTGGGCAATAAGGTGTCGGGTATGGAACCTTACATGTTAATCATTAAAGGGTACGAAGACGAACCCTAACTACGAAACGGAGCTGATGCAAGTAGGCGCGTCCATTTAGCACTAACCGGCGACAAATTATCACTGATACCTTCGGATTTAGAAATAGTTAACTGGGACATAGTTCATGGTGACATCGATACTTTATGTACCGTTGCGTCTTACAATAAACTAGTTTTTAATTTCGATACATGTACAAACATAAACATTTGACTCTTCTTGGGAATACAGTATGTACAGTCGAGGAATAAAAAGGTTCTCAAATAGTTAAAAAAAACTTCATTTTAATGACACAAAAATTAAAAAGTCCAAAAACTGATGAACGTTTCATTCCGCGACTGTACTACTTGAGCTGACGCTACCATTCAGTGGAAGTCAGGGCATTCCTCGAAAACTGGGGGCCGTAACATTCGGTCTGACGACAGTGCAGGTCATCCGCCCTCATCGAGATAGCTGGGTGGAGCGGCGTCACGGGGCTCTCACGTTTAGGCTGGTCCAGGTGCTCACCGGGCACGGATGCTTCGGAAAGTACCTGCACCGGATCGGACGGGAGGAGTTACCCAACTGCCACGAGTGTGGAGCCGAGGTGGACTCGCTGCGTCACACTCTCGAGGAATGTCCTGCCTGGGAACCCTATCGAGTGGAACTGAGGGGCGCGGTGGGCGCTGATCCCTCGCTGTCGAACGTGGTAGGCGCAATGCTCGATAGCGATAGGCGGTGGAAAGTCGTGGCCTCTTTCTGTGAAGAGGTAATTTCGCAGAAGGAGCGGTTGCGGGAAAACGACCCTACCGCACACCCGCTACGAAGGCGCAGGGGAGAAGGCAGGTGCCGGTGATATGCGCATCTGCTGCCTCCAAATTAAAGCGATTTGCCTCTCATGGGCAAAAAATAGGGCTTGGGGGCATCCAGGTGAGTGCCCCGCATGAATTGCGGCCTGCAAACTAAATTGCGGGCCACCCGCCGGTGCGTCGCAGTAGAATGCCATTTGCGATCCTGCGGCGCCCCACTGAAGGCGTAGCCGGTACCTAGTTGGGTTTTTAGACGGTAGTACGGTCTAACCGGATGTTCCGTCATACTCACCTCGGTCTTTCTCCGGGTGGGATACGTACACGTATTTTCCCAACGTTAAAAAAAATGCGTAAAAAGTCGCTTTTACGTAAAAGTCTAAATCCACCACAGTTATTCTGAGGATGCTCAATTGGACACTTAGAGAACATGTTGACCTATTACTTTATTAAATATTAGCTGGAATAGTCTCGAATTGAGCTCAATAAGCTTGTCCGTATTATATTTTCTGGACGATTTTGAAAGCATCATAAAGTCCTTAAGATGCAAAAGTTAACCACATTCTATCAAATGAAATGGTTAAAAACTCCCTCAGGTCATATTCTCAGAACATTTTAATTCAAAATAATAGGCATGTCATCAGTCTTTAAATATAAACGAGCAATTGTTGTAGAAGGTATATTTATTAGGGAACCTCGTAATCGGCTCTAATGAGGTTGCTGAAAGTAATGTAGGGTTTTCGGCCGCGAATAATCGATCTAGCTAGGTCTCAGAGAAAACGCCGAACAAAGCTCGAGGGGCTACCGCGAACCACAAACGAAGTTTTTCCTCTCTCTCTCACTTGCAAGTGCATATGCAAACTTGCAAGTGCAACAGAGAGGGAAAACTTCGTTTGCTGTTCGCGGTAGCGCCCTCGGTCTCCCAGGTACTTAAACACAAACAAAGTCACTTAACCTCGAAACGTTGACATGATCCATCTGATTAATTATGATAACTTAAACTTTATAGTTATCTGCGAGGTTCTGCAACAACGTACATCCGCGTACAAAATAATATGATGCTGATACTATCTTAGCGCATGAGCATTTATAAAGTAAACGCGAGTGGGATTCAAATCTATTTAATTACTTTTAATGAGTTTTAGTAACTTAGTTCTAAGTTACGCAATGCTTTTAATCTGTTTTTTTTTTAGGAAATAAAACGGCGCTTTTACTGTAATTAATTGGAAATTGACATAGGTGGTTTCTCGAGATGTATATTTAAATCAATTATAAGATTTTATATAGATATACGTAAGATTAACCTGCAATATATATTAACATAATGCCACAGAATCGAACACTTTACCTATAGAAAATTAGAAATTAAATAAATGAATTCCTATGGTTAGTTTACGTATACTATAACTACATAATTAATTATTACAAAATAGGATTTATTTATATATCCTATTCGTGCTACATTCATATACGCCTAGTAATAACGTTCGTTATATAATTTAATGATATCTTCGTGATTAGCCGATATCGATTGTTTATTCGTTCATTCACTCCCTTGTAATGTCGAATGTGACTATTAAAAATAAACTAAACTCTTTGTTACCTTCGAGTAAGGCCGCGTTTACACACAGTCACACCCGCGTATCATGGGCGTGCAATTGACAACATTTCATATTTTTTTAAAGTGGCTACAGTATTGGATCAGGTGTGTTACGTCACTTTCCGATTTAACTATTTTGGTTATTTTTGGCATTGTTTTTTACATTGGGAAAAAAATCTAAATAAATGATTTTTGTCTTTTACATGCGTTTTTCTCGAAATGGTTTTTGATTTATGGAATTTGATAAAAAATTATATAATAATATAATGTTGTCAATTGCAATGATAGATATCGCGTTCTTTAAAGCGCCGTTCTGAGCAAACAAGGAGAAAATAAGGATTGATTTTCATTTTCAGATTCTTGACTAGTTATATGATTGTTTCTGTTCTTATAGCCGAAACATGATTGCTTACAAATTTTTCGATACAAACAAAATCCTAACTCGCTAATCAAATTTTTATTCCCCCTTTTTTCCTCATCCTTCTAAAACAATACAATTGAATGATTGTTTTTCACCTCACCTCGACGCTCATTAGAAGAAATATGAATAAAAATTCAGTCAGATATTTGTCATAATCATGCGCGAAAGACTTAAGCGCGTCTCTTATCCATGGGGTACGGTGTACAGGGGTGGATCAACTATTCTTTGTTGCTCGTTACCATGGTTACGACTCCTGAGTCACTCTTTAAAACTTTGATTTTATAGGGTTTAAATCTAACGAGCATGAGTTTAGCGATGAGCATAAATCCATTTGGACATGGGTCATCTCTTGAGCATGCTTGAAGTCCATATTATAAACATTTGTCTAAAAAACTCGGTTACTGCTGTCTCCTCGCTGACGGAACAGAATAACAACAAAGAAAAGTTGATTGGCCCACTAGAATCGAGGCATCCTCTTAAACTCGCGGAACATCGCTAATATAGTCGGAATGTATGGAAATTCATAGACGTATGACAAACGGAATTACGCATGCGCGTAAACGCGGCCTAGATATTTATTCCAGTGCCAACTTGCATTTGGATTGCCGTTGTTTTCCTAAACGATCATTTTAAGGCCTGTACACACTTTGATTAGCCACTAGCCATGCGCCTTACGCAACTGTCGTTCACAGGTGTCTTTCTTATAACAAGTACTAGTTCATGTAAAGTGCATATCGAGAGCATTTTTACTCGCACTTCTAGCAATACATGAACTAGAACTAATCACTACTCAATGAGTACTATAGATACGGACTTTAGAACCGATGAAAGATCGGTAAAGTTCGTTAATTTTATAGGCTCAAGAATTCATCAAGAATGTGAATTTTAAAAATCATAACACATTACAAAAGAGGTTTTGTAATTCGACCTTCTGAGGTTGGTCAGTCGACCGGACGACCTCGCCGGTCGAATTTGACCAAACCCTAGCTATGGCGGTCACTGCCATCGCGTTCCATATTAATAATCATAGTTTCTGCCCTTGAAAAACAGATGGCGTGTTTGTAAGGTATTGACTTGAATTCAGAAGCCATTATAAACTTTTACTCATTTCTTACTCATATCTACTCAAAGGTTATGTGAAAAATACCCCTGAATGAAACAGGTTTACCTTTGTTCATATCGTTTTTGTTTGTGAACTTGTACTATGTTTATTATAGGGTTCCGTACCAAAATGGTAAAAAGGAAGGTTTAACTTTCTCTGTCTGTCTGTCACATCGCTAATTATTTTTATTCTATATATTATAATACTACTGTTGCTTGCCTTATGAATCATTATTTTTCAGGTTCCTTATTTACGAAAATATATAAGAAACTATTAAAGAAATTACATCGATTATCGTCTCTCACCTTCACCAAGGATGACGAAAACTTGAATGTAGTATGTTCGATTTTCCATTTTAGTTTCAATATTTTGACATTTTCATGGCAATTTTTTCTACCCTATTGCTTGTGAAAGGTCAAAATTTAATTATGTGACGTGCAACGTCATATGAGATTATTGGTAAATGTCACATAATCGTTAAGCGAAGTATAATAAGCCTTATGAGGGGCAGCGTGTCGGGCGCAGGCCAAGAATCTCAGTAATCGGTCAGTATATGCGCATTGTGAAATATAACTAGTACTGCGCTCACGCAAGCAGCAGGATATTGCGCGCCAAGGACTTCGAAACCACTACCAACGACCGGTTACCTGCCACTTCCACAACGTTCCTTCCGTCCCAGGAACTGTAAAATTAGATAATCGATCATTACTCAACTGTTATAAGAGTTGTGTAATGTAACACCCTTGAAATTAAAGAAGAGCTAATCACAAAAGATCAATTTACGTTTGTGTTCATTAAATTTCAGTACTTTTTATTCCTATACTAGTTGATTCGTTGTAGGCATGGTCTAAGAAAAGAAACAACGATTGTCAAACGACAATCCGGATCGTGACACCAGTGACGTCACTGTCGACAACACACTCATACTTATGTCCGTATACTATCGATAGGCTGATGATAGGTCATGTCACCCACACTGCTAACCGATTGCCATACCTGGCGCAGTATATTACTGTAGGACGCGCAGACGTAGGTACTTCACTTTGCTCTGATATTCATAACATAGGTCTTTTTAACCTACGGGGATAGTTCGATCTGTGTGAAAGTGATTTAAGGCCTTTTTATAATCTGATCTTAACATTTAAAATATATAACACACATAGTCATAAAACTCTTTAGTTTTTTTTTGGGTTTCATTTAAGCATAAAAATGACACTTTAAATCAATACTATACACCAATGTATCAGTACGAGTACCACAACAAGATGTCAAGGATTAACTGAAGATGAATTAACATTAGTAGCTAATTCGGAAAAAATACTGGCAAGATCAAGTTTAAGTTTATAAACAATTGTCTTCGCATAGTCAAGGCTTTTTTTTAACCGACTTCAAAAAAGGAGGTAGATCTATATTCCGCAGTATGTATTTTATGTTATTTTCACCGATTTCTCTATCAATCGTGGACCGATTTTCAAAAATATTTTTTATTCAAAAAATTATTTAGTTAATTATTTACTTCCCTTTTCAGTTACCATTCTCGGACTGTACTTTTAAGAAAAAAAGAAATTCGTTGCAGACAATAAGGCACGCTTGTAAGCTGTAGGTACTTATTTAATTTGTTGTGCTCTAAAGCTAGACATTATTTTCACGTTATGGAAGAAGAAAAAGGAACTTAAGGAACAAGGTGCAACGTCATTATAATTATTCATGGAGAAATATTTAAAAACAAAATCTACAGTCTCTTTTATAAAAAAAAATCTACCTATTCCACAAAGTCGTAATTGTAAACCACAAGAGCATTCTACTCTTTACTTTCGTGTTAGTTTGAGATCGTAATCAAATTGTTGCTAATAAAATGAAAATGTTTGCTTTCCTAGATGCTGTTTGCCTCTGCTAGTACTTGCTGTAATCTGAACTGTTTATTTTTTTTGACGTGTACAATAAAAAATACATGAACTTTATTGAACTCAAAGGATTAATTTGATTGTAACAAATATTAATTTTATTAATATGGCATAATTAAGTTTATTGTGGCTGTGCTCCTCAAACCATGTCACAGACCCCATCCACCGCCACTTCCTTAAACCAGAAATGTCGGGTGACCAGAGGGCTGGCAGCTATTTTCGCCTAGCAATCTAAATAGGAAACGCTGCCGGCTTTCTGGGCACTATAGCTAGTGATGGGAACTTGTATTTTAGTTTAATTAGGTTAGTGGTATTATTTAACTAATATTTTAATTCCGTTTTTTATGTTTGTTTCAAATTGTAGTTAATATATTTAAGTACCGGTTTGGCACGCGGAATTTGAGGCCTAAGAAATAACACCTAAGTAATTTTATTTGACGATACAAAAGTGTGGTTTATACTATTTACAGATCTTTTACGAAAGTATAATGTTAAAATTGTTCATATTGTATATTATTTTATGTAGTACTGCAGCTAGAATAGCTACATAGTTTTGGTAAACTATATCTTTGTTTCACTAGATAACAGTTATTTTGTTAATTTATTGGACTATATGTCTTAATTGTCATAAATTCCACTTTAATAAATTATGGGTACAATATTTTTCATCACTACCTAATTTAAAAAAAAAATGCGATACTGTTAAATAAGGAGTTATTACTATGGCATCACTAAAAATATTGCTCATTAGCACTCGTGTAAATTTGGGTGTTTGCAGCTAAAAATTAGCAGGGGAGCTACTCACGTCGCGCATTTTAATATGTTTAGTGTGAAAATAGAGTTTATAGTATTATTAATTAAAATATATGATAATACATTTGTATCATATTTGCATAGCGCTTCATTTAACTTTTTAATATCCTTAATTCCATAATAAAGAGCAATGAACATGGGTGCACAGTGTACTCAGTTTACATTGTATGTTCATGCATTTTTTTATTGACACGTACGTATTCTCCACTGCTCTTCGGTTAAACATTAAATCTAAAATTATAAATGAGTATGAGTACACACTATTTTATTTAGTTTATGCACATAAGTGCAAACGTTATTTCCTTAAGATTTCAGAGATTAAAAAAAACTTAGTACAACTCATTTTTAATTGTGAAATATTTTAGATATTGAATTTGGTACATACCAATTTCTTAGACTGCAAGCAAAATAATGATAATTACCTGGTGAAATAAAATTTAAATCGTTGATAACCTATTACATCTTAAATAAATTTTATGTTTGTCAATTATTGTCGTCGGAGAAGGAGTAACTGTTATTAGAGATAAATAATCTCTTACCAAATAATTCCCTAAGATAAACGAGAAGGATATATTATTATGTACTTCATATTTTATTTCTTTCGCTGGAACCAAAACAATTAATTATATTTACTCACCCAACACTAGTCAAGATGTCAATTTCCTTCTCAAACTAATTTATTTCTCACAAACTAGCAGAGTCAAAATACGCATTGCACTGTTAAAACCATACTATAAAAATCCATTTCTTAAAACACATGAATAATACTCCATTAAATTATTTTTTTTTGCCTTATCCGTCAGAGTTTCACAACAACACTGGCTGTGTAATTAAATAACTTGGTATATAAAACGAGAGAAGCTACCCCTTGCCGTTATCAATGCGTTTATACGCTTCACTCGCCACAGATTACTGAACGAAACTAGAGGCAGCATTCCTAATTACACGTAGAGGGGCGCTCGAGACTAGGCTTGTGGCCTTGCTTCGTCCGTGTTATCGGAATTTCATTGCTAATTTTGTATAACTTGATGATCCTAGTGTTGAAATTTAAGCATAAATTTTATCGACATTGAGAAGATGATTACATACATTAACGATTATGTGGTTAAAACTTTTTTTTTGTTAATTGTGTACATCCTCCAGTCCAAATAGAAGCGCCTCGCCACTTCTCTTTGCTTATTCGTTTGTGGTTTGCATATAGTGGCTAAAAACTAATTTTTAATATAAATAAGAAATCATTCGTAGATTCTCAATAATCAATGAATTTCAATGTTCATCTATAACGATATTTATTATTTCGTATCGATAAACTTGTCGACTTTGATTTTAAGCACTCATCTCAAAAATGGCAACGGATCTTGTCAAAGTAAAATGAAGTTCCATACATTTCAAGTAATGTATATTATTAATTATCCTCAAAAACGGCAATCATTATAAGGATGAGAGTAAAACTTATGATTCCTTTTATGAGTATAGAAGTATCTGTGTATGTATTAGTCTGTGACTATATAACGTTAACGGACACAAATGAATAATATTATTTCCTTGTCTTTGCTACCATGTACTATCAGCATCACAGATAACTGGCGATTAATGAACCTTAATTCATGGTCAGTTAATAACTGTAGGTAAACTCCTAACTCCGTAACTCATGTTTTTTCATATTTTGGCTTTTTAACAACATTTTGACTTGTTTTGTGTCAGATTATTATACGAGTATATATTAAAACTTCGTCCGCGTAGATTTTAGATGGTAACAAAGACATAAATGAGGTTTATTTGTTTCTGTCAGTTGTCTGATGCTATTAATCTTTTGTGAAAAATTACTCAAAAGAAAAAAATAATGTCCGCCATCTTGGATTTGAAAATGGATATCATTTTCGTAATCGGCACCCCGAGGAACCACAAAGATGACACCCATGTCGATTTTTAAGAAAAATAAATGTTCGCCACCTTGGATTTGAAAATGCATGTCATTTTCGTAATCCGCACCACGAGGACCTCGACGATGACACCCATATCGATTTTTAAGAAAAGTAAAGATTTGCTCCCGGCACAAACTTGGAACTCCTTTTTACCCCATTAGGGGAGCAATTTAGAAAAACGCTGAAACATGTTTTTTTATTTTAACAGAGAGTCTATATACGAAATTTTAAATCACCCACTTCAAAAAAGATTTGCTCCTATACAAACTTGGAACCCCCTTTTTACCCCTATAGGGGAGCAGTTTTGAAAAACGCTGAAATACGTTTTGTTGTATTTAAACATAGAGTCTATTTACAAAGTTTCAAATCTCTAACTTTAAAAAAGATTTGCTCCTCGTACAAAGTTGGAACCCTCTTTTCACCCCTTTAGAGGAGCAATTTCAAAAAACGCTGAAATAAGTTTTGTTGTATTTAAACTGAGAGTCTAAATACTAAATTTCAAATTTCTAAGTTAAAAAAAATTACGTTTCCCATACAAACTTTCATCTCTTGTTACCCCTTAGGGGATGAATTTCGAAAAATCCTTTCTTATCCCTTGCATACGTCATAAAAGTAAGCTCTGGACCAAATTTGAAGTTTCTAGTCCCAGTAGTTTCGGCTGTGCGTTGATGGTAGATCAGGACTTCTTCTTTTATATATTTACTAGCTTTTACCCGCGGCTTCGCCCGCGTAATAAAAATAATTTTTAACCGTCTACAAAAAAGGAGGTTCTCAGTTTGATCCGTATGTTTGTATGTATGTATGTAGATACGTATGGATGTCATTTCCGTAATCGGCACCCCGTGGAACCATAAAGACGACACCTATATAAATTTTTAAGATAAATTAGTTTCTAAGGAACCTCGAAGATGACAACCATATCGATTTATAAGACAAATAAATGTCCGCCATCTTGGATTTGAAAATGCATGTCATTTTCATAATCCGCACCCCGAGGAACCTCGGAGATGACACCCTTATCGATTTTTAGGAAAAAAATGACCGTATAGCCATTATATAACGTCATCATATTTGAAAATGGTTGTCATTTTCGTAATCGGCACCTCGAGGAACAACAAAAATGACAACCATATCGATTTTTAAGAAAAAGAAATGTCTGCCATCTTGGATTTGAAAATGGATGTCATTTTTGTAATTTGCACCCCGAGGAACCTCGAAGATGACACCCATATTGATTTTTAAGAAAAATAAATATCCGCCATCTTTAATTTGAAAATGGATGTCATTTTTGTAATCGGCACCCAGAGGAACCTCGAAAATGACACCCATATTGATTTTTAAGAAAAATAAATGTCCGCCATCTTGGATTTGAAAATGGATGTCATTTTTGTAATTTGCACCCCGAGGAACCTCGAAGATGACACCCATATTGATTTTTAAGAAAAATAAATGTCCGCCATCTTTAATTTGAAAATGAATGTCATTTTTGTAATCGGCACCCCGAGGAATCTCGAAAATGACACCCATATCGATTTTTAAGAAAAGGAAAAATTTGCTCCTCGCTCAAACTTGGAACCCTCTTTTCACCCCTTAAAGGGAGCAATTCCGAAAAACGCTGAAACATGTTTTGTCGTATTTAAACAAAGAGTCTATTACGAAGTTTTAAATCTCTCACTTCAAAAAAGATTTGCTCTCCGTACAAACTTGGAACCCCCTTTTGAACCCTTTAGGGGAGCAATTTCAAAAAACGCTTAAATACGTTTTGTTGTATTTAAACATAGAGTCTATATACGAAGTTTTAAATCTCTCACTTCAAAAAATATTTGCTCCCCGTACATACTTGAAACCCCCTTTTCACCCTTTTAGGGGAGCAATTTAGAAAACGCTGAAATACGACATTAATATATTTAAACACTGACTATATACAAAATTTCATGTCTCTCACTTTAATAAATACGGTTTTTCATACAAACTTTGGACCCCCGTTTCACCCCTTTAGGGGGTGAATTTTGAAAAATCCTTTCTTAGTGCACCCCTAGACCTTATAAGGAACCTACTTGCCAAATTTGGAATCTTTAGAACCGGCGGTTTGGGCTGTGCGTTGATATGTCAGTCAGTCAGTCAGTCAGTCAGTCAGTCAATCAGTCAGTCAGTTTCTTCTTTTATATATTTAGATTAAGATTAAGATTAAGATAAGATTAAGAAGAAGAATAAAGAATAGATGATTAACTAATATTGAGATGACTTATTGATTCAGTTGAAGTTTTTCGAATATATTGAGGATATAATAATTATATTGTTATGTTCTTTCAAAGATCGACAAAAGATTATATTTGTTTGTTGTTGTTGTTGTAGACTATACTATATTTGTTTGAAACGATTCCTAGCTTAAGTTTAACATCTTAGCAATATTTCTTCGAAAAATTTTCTTGATCCAGAAATCTGCGGAACGACAGATCCAATTTCAAAACTTCTCTACTTTAATAAAATAAAGAGTCTGTTTCATTCAGCATGGTTGATTACTATTTGGTTAAGAAATTTTTTTTTTTGATAACTAGTTAAGTAACTGTATCGAAATGTTCCGCCTGACTAAAATTGAAGGTGCGGGCAATGTCGCACTCTGAGTTCACTTGTCTATCGACCTTGTCTTCGTTTAGTTTGACTCCATTTTATTACCAATGATTTAGCTAGTACTTACATCATGGATAGTATTGACAAAAACTAAAATGGACAGTAGGGTTATCAATTGCATTGCCATCAGCGAGGGAACGCAGCTAGCCTCATGGGCACCCTTCCACATTCTACTGATTTAGGCGATAATCTTCTACTGATTTTAACCTATAAATACTAATGTATTTATATGTTAGATACCATAAAAATATTTTTATTATATATGATTGCCCGCAGGTTTGGAAGGAATTCAGGAATAACCCTATTCAGGGCTTTTTGTACCATTTTTACACATGCAGCCTGTGGAGCAAAATTACAAAAAAGTCGTACAGGGCCCTACAAGTTTAATATAATGCGTTCCGGGTGATGATGGGGCTGCCGCGCTATTGCAGGAAGGACCTCACAGATGTTCGCTGAGGTGCGCGTAACCTGTTTTAAAGCGGCAATGCGCCTGCGAGACGCGTCGCTGGTGCGACGCGTGCGCGCCAGCCCAAATAACATCCTAACTATGTTTGCAGACAGGATTGACTGTCCGTACATTATGCAATGTTGTAGACTTCACAAGCCCAGCAACAGTGAATTGTTTTGATTGTAACAAAAATATCACTAACATGGTATTTAAGTTTTATTGTAACTAACACTTTATGAGCCATTGAGCTTGAAATAAACGTTAATTTAATTTAATTTTAATATATTTTCTCAGTATTAATAAAATCTTATTTTGACATAATTTGATGGTTTACTATTCATATATTGTATTCATACATTTTATTATTAATTCCGCATGTATATTCTCTATTCGATCTAGTCCCAAACTAAGCAAAGCTTGTACTATGGATTTGAGTTCTATAGCTGTCAAGGGTCTTGATAGATAGTGGGCTATCTTGCAAAGGCACTATTGAGTAGTTTCAGCCAAAATAGTAGCTAATTAAGTATTACTTTTTTTTCAGAATTGGGATCAAAATTATGTGTACGAATTTCCCACATTTTTTGTTGGTTTATACACTGTAATCATACTGTAATATAGAAAATGAATGACAGAAATGTCACATACTGGAATAGTACATACTGGAGTAGTCATAGACATGTACGTTCCTAAAGTCCTTGTTATTAAAATAATGTTCGCATATTTTGTCACAAAATGCGTATAGGTATTATCGTATCGTAGTCAGCAACAATAATGCCCATGATTCCAAAACCATCCAAATTTTGAAAAAAAAATAAAAGAAACATTTTTCAACGACACTCAACCATGGCTCACCTACTGTACCCACTTACTTAAACTAATATATATATTTGTTTCTTAAAAAAAAAACTTCCTGTGCATTTCAAGCGAAGTACAACACAGTAAACCTTACCGGTTCAGTACGGCAGCGCCCTATGCTGCGTGTAAAACTGATACTCCTCTTCTTCAGTGAGCACACACTCTTCGAAGCACCACAGTCCGCCAATGGCAAGCAAGAGCGTGTAAAACGCGTAGTAGACCAGGTATATCAGTATGCTAAGCCACATCGCGGTGACACCTGCTAACAATACATTGTTGTCAGGCAGAGAAGTAAGGGATAGCGAGATAAAGCGTTGAGACATTCGATAGGTTTGCGGCTTTGGGATCATACCATATCATGTGAGGCTTTTATAGCTAATTATGAACTTCTTTAAATAATAAAGAAAAATAATACACGAAGGTGTACTGGTGTCAATAGCGCGGTTTCGTTGCTTTTTCAGAGGTAGAAATAGAAATCACGTGTTCAATGAAAATAAATACACGTGATACTCACTTGTGGTGATATTTTCAGACCCCCCCCCTCGAGCCTGAAGTTAAGGTCTAAAATACGTATGCACATTAAGTCACATTTTAATGTATTGAATAATAAAAGGTGCGACAAATTTTATTGATGTTGGAAAATGTATTCGCATGTTTATGATAACGTATCGGATTCTAAGTAGGTGCAAGTAATTCTGTAGAAACGTACCTTCTTGTAAATGGTTTTTTTGATAGTTTTTTTATCAAAACGACGACAATGTGTGATCTGTAAAGAAAATATAAAAAGGGTGAGTACATTTTTAGAACATTTACGCCAAAATGAAAAAAAAAAAAACCAGCCAAGTGCGTGTCGGGCCACGCACAGTGTAGGGTTCCGTTGTTACCCGTCCATCACGTCACCGGTCATATGCGGAATTACGGACCCGTAGAAGGGTTTTTACTGATCTTAGTACTGATGATGTACTTTTTTGAGATGTTGTGTTGTATACATATTTTTGCCCTTTACGGTAATGTCTACTTAGCTGTGATAGTTTTCCTTTTAAATTCATCGTATATACTACTACCATGATTTTTTTCACATGCCTAGTAGCCACCGTTTAGCTGGCGGGGGGAGGACACTTGACCATAGACCATAGCAAAAATTATCACGTCAAAGCTTAATATCACGCCAACGGATTGTTGAATCAAAAAATGCTTTTAGAAACCTTATAATAATAATATGAAAGAGCTATCCAACGATACCCCAGACGATGGGGTTTGGAAGAAAAAAAATTGCACCACCACTTTACATGTACCCTAAAAAAAAATTTTTTTATGATTTTATTCTTCTGTTTTGTTGGCGTTATTGATATGAAAGCTTAATATTACGCCAACCGATTCTTGAATCAAAAAATGCTTTTAGAAACCTTATAATAATAATATGAAAGAGCTATCCAACGATACCCCAGACGATGGGGTTTGGAAGAAAAAAAAAAACACCACCACTTTACATGTACCTTAAAAAAAAATTTTTTTATGATTTTATTCCTCTGTTTTGTCGGCGTTATTGATATGTATACTCATGCCAAATTACAGCTTTCTAGTACTAACGGTTACTGAGAAAAGCGGAGGACGGACGGACGTACATGGCGAAACTATAAGGGTTCCTTGTTTACTACGGAACCCTAAAAAGGAGTGAAAATAGTATGGCCATTCGATCTTAATGAAATACTATAGAACGAAAAAAATACGTCAGGATTGTAGCAAGTAGAACTGTCACTGTTTATATTGGCTTTTCGGTGAAGGAGAACATCACGAGGAAACAGGTCAAATACCAACAGAGTTTAGTTTTCCCTCTGGATTGGGAGGTCAGATAGCAGTCGCTTTTATAAAATTAGTGCGTACGCCAAATTAAATGTCAAAGCAGACCCCCTGGCTCCTCAGGTTGCAACAGGGAAAACTCTAGGAGAGTGATGATCGCATCACGTGCTGAATGTACGTGAATTATTACGATTCAACTCTGTTCGATCTTCAATAGACTCCGCGAATACGTAGGTACTTTTTTTTTCTAAGCCTCTAGGATGTCCTACTGCTCGGCACGCCTCCCCCTTGACTTCCACTGGTCTCGGCTCTGAGGGGTTACCGCGAACTGAAAACGATCGAAATTCGAATATCTCCCTCTCTGCCGCACGAATTAGCAAGTGTGACAGAGAGGGAGATATTCGAACTTCGTTCGTTTTCGGTCGCGGTAGCCCCTCTGAGCATTTTTGGGCGGGGTTAAGCCGTCGTCTCCCGGCGAAAATACTAAACAATAGCATTCTTTTGTAATGAACCCTGGGATTCCAGGGACCGGTAGACGACTGGTCATCCCGCTATCTCCGCCTCGGCCTGCCACGTCGTCGCCGCCCATCGTGTGGCACCCACTTCGTACGAGTAGCTAATTTAGCCCACCTCTGTGGATGCATGCGGCATCCGTGGCCGGCCCAATCCTATTTCAGCCGGTACAGTCGCCATCAGATATATCGGAGCGGACGAGGTATTCACAAATATCTGAACACTACTCTATTATCAAGGCGTTAAAGTACATGTTCAGATATTTTTGAGCACCCTGAAGAGTACAGATATATTAGATGGCGACTGTACCTATCTAATAGTAAAACTTTAGGCCAAGGATGATACGATACGAGTATGTTTCATCTAATTACCATGGCAGTTTCCTGTACCACGTTCCGGTTATGGGGATTCCAAATTATAGTTATGTGACGTTGCATGAGACGTCAACAATAATTACAGTAGTAATTATGTAATAGTAATAAGGCGAGAGATGTAGGTGGGTACGTGTTTTTCACGGGACCGTACTCACGATCAATTGACGTATAGCTTGAATGATAATGCCAAAGATAAAATATTACTACATATATTTTAATTTGTAAGTCAAAAAATCAAAATCTAAATCAGACATTTATTCTGCAAATAGGCCACAAGGGCACTTTTACATGTCAAAATATTAATTTACAATTTAAGAAAGTCTGACTATAATAAGTAATACATTTTTCATGTCAAAATATTAATTTACAGTTCAGGAAGGAATAATAATTTCGAGTTTACCATTATAACAAAATTAATGTCATACAGTGAAGATAAACTTGCAAAGTTATCTATTACAAATATTACAACATCATAACGTATTTAGTTTACTCTTAGTTTGTTCTTGTTTGAATATTCATCGTTTATTATTTATTTTATTTAAAATACGTACATACCAAATGCTTTTTGAAAGTGTAAAGTTAGTTATAATGGAGAAATAGTAAAGTTAATAATGGAAAAGACATAGGTTAATCTATAACATTGAATTGAATATACCTGTAGTATCTTTACAATTTGGCTGAAATATGATTTGCTTTTACGTTGTCATTTAGAAAAACATTGTCTACCATTTGTTTTACAAGTTATTTTGAACTTAATATCTTTTTGACGTCTTTACGCAAAAGTTTTAAATTTTGATTATTAAGTGTGAGTGTTATTTATGATGTATAAGTTAAAAGTAAGTATATTAAATTAAACATAAGTTGTCAACTTCTAAACTTTTTTTTGGTTCAAACGAAATTTATTACAAATGCCCTTTATTATATTTTCTTTAGGTATTTGGACTTATCTTTTTTGATTGTAAATTGCAAATCCCCGTAATGTAGATTGGTCCATAATTTACCGAACATTACTTTTGATTTCTAAAATGAACTCACTTTTTTAGTAGGCTTTGTTTCACATCTGAATTTCTTTGTATTACCCATCTACACCCGGGTTGAAACGATTGTGAGCTCGAATTATATGTAATAGACAATTTTTAACAAGTGTCATTAAAGTCAAATTTGATTTATTTACGTCAGACAGAAACACACTGGAGGGGGTGTACATTTTAGTTAAGTTCTCAGAATAAATATTTTTTAGAGATACAAATGTTTATTTGCTGGAACACAGTTGATGGATGTTATATAAAATATTTCAGGTCCTGCATGCAGTTATTCAGTAGTCCTTAAAATACCTACAATATTTACTATAAATATTAATATAAGGAACTTATTATCAAAAAAAATCTAAATACAATTTGAAATGTCACAACATTCAAGTATTTACTAACACGCAATGTCATATAGAGGCATATATTTTTTTATCTCTGTTTTTAAGTTCTTTGTCTGCATTTCCATTGACAACGCCTGAGGAATGAAAAGACGTAATCTTTGTCAAAAACTATTAATAATGTGACCCCTGAAAACAAAAAAAGGAAACAGTGACGTCAATAAGCGTGTACATATCATCATTATGTCAATCAACTTATTTGTTTGTCCAACGGCATTGTTAGGTATAAACATAATAATATACATGCGTAATTTAATTTTCGCAATCCCCGTCTGGTGTCTTGGTTATGACTTGACTTGGTAAAGTTCATAAATGAAAAAAAATAGTTACATCAAAATAACAAGTATAATGAATATATTATGTGCCATGGACGTTGTTGCGATCAGATCAAAGCAATTTCAAACCGAAACCCCACTGTGTTTTTACTCACATCTGACCACAGTAAAGATTTTTATAGAGGTCCTATACACGTGCCACCAAGAAGTACGGAAACTTAAGAACATGTTTAAAATTCCTGACGTCTTATCACAAATAACAATACAATACAATACAAGTATTCTCATTGCTGCTGCTCACCAAACGGAGTACATTAAAAGAACAACAGGAATTAAATTACACATAAAGCGATAAGACCGCCTCCAATTAACCTCCTTAACTTGGATGGGTAATCGTTTGTTTGCCACAAAGTCGTATCAAATAGTTTGTGGTAGATTCTATAACTATGACAGGGACAACAAATGATATGTCTCATTCTGTCGCTCTTATACAAAGTTGTATACGACCATCTCGCTCGGTAGTGATCTTATTATTTGAATAACAATAGTACATTACTGAAGAAGCCGACAATCCCTATTCGAGTCGAGGCTTGTATTATAGTGCTTTGATGAGCGCACCTGTCTCGACCCGCAGCTGCCTATAGAACGAATCCTTAAGTCAATAAGGGTTCGGCAACGCGCTTGTGATTCTTCTGGAGAAGCAAGTGGTCTTACTCACCACCAGGACCTCGACGTCACATATCTAAAAGTCTAACAGGTATATGCAATATGATTGTATTACCTTTAACCTATACAAATGTATTTTATTATTGACGTGTTCGTATATATTATAAGCTGGATAAATAATACTTTTAGTTTGCTCGCTTTTTTAGTAAATTTGTTATTATTTTTCGGCTACCCAAAGTTTGTATGGAAGATTCTGACTCTTTAGCGATAATTCAGATTATTGTTTACCTTTAGTTTTAAGTTTTTTTTTAAGTTCATGAGGTTCACAATAAAAAGTGTAAGTATTGTAGTGAAGTGGGTTTTATTTTAAGAAAATCCTACTTTTTTTTTCGAAAATATGTGTCGGTTTTGGCTTAAAAACAGTAAGCAAGCTTGTATCGACGTCAAAGAAATAAAAAACGTAAAATGTTATAAAAATATATCATTACCTACATACGCATTGTATAGGCCTACGTTTAATTTATTTAATGTGTGAATAAACCCATAACATGTTTTTAAGTATCTATTAAAATTAAATTCTACTTAACTAGATAATTCATATATTAATGTCACAAAATAAGGTTACTATGGATGCTAGCATCTATTTACGCTATTTTCTGTATGAATTGTAATTTTTTTATAATTTCATAGATTTTACGTCTTTTTTTGGATTTTTCATCAAGAAAAATAGTTTCAAGCTAAAATCACTTAATTTCGCTTAAATGACTATCTGCATATAATAAAGGCAAAATTATGGCTCTCTTCCTATCTAAAACTTTTACGAGTAAAACAATGTATCATTTAATCAGATTATTAGAAAAATAAAAACTTTTTCACTTCTCATGCTCGAAAAGTGTGTCATATTAGGCTTATCAACCGGAGCTAAAGTAGTACATTTAGACGCTAGGGAAAATATGAATACATTTATGATTGACAAAACATTCTAATTTGACTAAGCTAAATACTTCACCATATTAAATCCACCAATCAGAAAACACATCGACAGCCAATCGGAACGTTGGGTTCTTTTTGGTACATACTTTGTTCAACTAATTTAACTATAAAAATCATTAAGGCTTTTTTCTGTGATGTAGCTAAAAAAAAGATGCCGCCATATTCTCATTGTATTTTATTATTTGTGGGTTTTCTTTGTTTTTTATTTGAACCTGACTGTGGCTTTATAGGCCGGGCCCAATAAAGCGATAGGAGTGCGCGATTGGAGAGTGGCCTGAGGAACATCCAGCGGAAAACTCCGACATGACCACGAGTGTGGTTTGGAACATTGGAATACTCTAAGAGTTTGCGCTCCAGTGAGACTGGTTGAGCGGTTTCAGTCGAATCTGAGGTGTGAGTGGAATCGAGCTACTGGGATCATAATCTTTGTTTATTTATTGTCTCGCAATCAAAGTGAAAAGTAGACTGTATAACTCTGGTCTAAAAGCCATATTACCACTCGAGCTATTTTCCCTCGCCAACCTTGTGGGAAAAGAAGTTATTCAAACTTCTTGCGTTGCGTTTTGCGTTTTTTTAGCATACATATTATTTTTGTATTTTCATTAAAGTTCCTTGAAATAGTTGTAGATCAGCTCATTATAGGCCGCTCTCTGTATGCATGTCTTCGAAATGTGTAGAAATTTACATATCAAGTTCGTATCAGTGAAACCGTCCTTTATTTCGCAATTTCCAATGGAAGAACAAGAAATGTTCAAAAATATGTAAGCACATATTGGCCAAGTGGCAAGTGCCCTTGACACACTAATACGCGTTTGTCATATTGCGAGTAAAATCAGTGTTTTAAGGCTATTCACGCAAATCGAATTATAAGGCCTGAATCGGTAGGTAGATTCGATTACCGGCTAATTGTTTCCGTACTTTTTCGTGTATATTCGAGAAAATGAAGTATATATGTATTTGTATTGGGACATAATTTATTTTTGTACCAATATTATCGCTTTTTTCACCTCATTTTATTATAATAGATATGTAAATTAGGAAAATCAATAAATGGACGATCCATGTCTTTAGATTATTTAATTCTTTTGTTCCTTTCTGATATTATTTGTATTAAGCTTCAAAAATGGTGACTGACTCCACAGGCTTTTATGACTTCCATAATATCGTAAAGTTTTATATGTATATATAAACTTTCGCAATTTGTATACCGAAATGAAAGAAATGGACTGACTCTACTCTTAAAAGGCAGTATTGATTATGAATACCGCCCGTGCTATTTGTTAAGTTAAGCCGTCGTCTCCCGGAGCAAAAAATAAACAATAGAATTCTTTTGTTATGATCCCTGGGATCCCAGGGACCGATAGACGACTGTAAAGTAAGTAATGAAATGGGGACTTGAGTAGGTATTCAAAATTCGTTACAAATGAATACGTAGAAAGATAAGTTCCTCAGGCGGATTATCTCATCTTAAATATTAACATAAACAACACTGAACTTCCTGTGTTATGAACCATACTCGTATGCCCATAAATGTTGTACCATGAAATCTTCCTTCCTAATTTCATGTTTACACCATCAGTCTTTTCATATATGAAATTATCAATAAGTATTATTTTTCCGCATAGTTACAGACGGTTTTATCTAACGTTATTTTTAAGTGTCATGTTATTCAGAAAAACATATCTACATTTGAAAGGTATAATAAGGTGCCAGTCAAAATCGCAAATATGTTAAGGAAAAAACAAACCATAAATTCGAGTAGCTCGTTAATTTTTGTCATTTGTGCTTACAATGAAGACATTCTTTCTTACACTTATTAAAAAAAACAGGCCGGCTCTACTATACTAACTATACTACGCGGGTAATAACGTCCTGGGAGTACGACAAGATAAAGCATCTGTCACTTTCTGATACCACTCGATAGAAAGTGAAAGATACTTTATCTTGTCGTTTATCACGCTATCGCGCGACCATAATACAGGGCCTGGTTCAAAATTCACTTCAGAGGAAAAATTGCGTAATTTTTATAACGAGTGGTACAACAAATCAACTTTGACGACCGGTTCAGCCTCCTTGCCTACGAAGTGACGGTTCTGAGTTCGAATCCCGGTAAGAGTATATTTTAAGGTAAGACAATATTTGTTTAAAACTATTCACAAACCTAATCCAGAGTGCATAATTAAGCTGTGTAAATGTTATCCGAGATTTTTAATAAGTATCGAGGTCATAAATCGCCAAATCAAGAAATGACAGCTAACCGCCGGTCAACGTTCATATTTTGAAAAAATCGGAGTGTATGGTGCATTTCGACGGAATTTAAAACCAGGGGAGTATTGTTTTGTATAAGTATTACCTTAAGTTTGGTCTAAGTGAGCATGTGATCACAGAACATGACCCTTTTGTAACCTTTTGTTGCAATTCTAGAAAGCCTAGCATATATATATTTTTGTTATAAATAAATTTAATATGATTGAAGTAAATAGATGTCAACTTTCAGATTACACGGAGTTAATCTTAAAACCAAAGTTTAACAAATATAGTAGGTAATTTTTTAAAGTCTGATAAATATAAAAAAATATTGCCATTTAGAACTTTCTAGTTATTTAGAACGTATATTATATTATATATAACCTACAGGTTATTCGGACGACAGCTTTAGCCTAGTTGGTAGTGACCCTGCCTTCGAAGCTGGAGGTCCCGGGTTCGAATCCCGGTCGGGGCATGTATTTGTGTGATGAACACGAATATTTGTTCCTGAGTCATGGATGTTTTCTATGTATTTAAGTATCTATTTATCTATATAAGTATGTATATCGTCACTTGGTACCCATAGTACAAGCTTTGCTTAGTTTGGGACTAGGTTGATTTGTGTAAGATTGTCCAAAAAAATATTTTTTTTTTTTTATATATTTTACTTCTTCGAATCCCACTAGAGTTACGTTTCTATTGCGCTTCGTTTACAAAGATGAACAAGCCTGCATTTAAACTTTAAGGCATGACTCGTCGTGACCAAACCAGTATATTGCTCAACATTAATTCAATGAACATATCATTTTCTACAAAGGCCTTAATTCTGTAAATGGCACAGTTTATGAACGTATATATTACGTAGTGTAGTGTAATTAAAAAATAAAGCACATAAAACACACTCCAAGATCACGTAAAATTTATTTGTAACAGTACAGCCGAAACTGATTTATAAAAAATCTTAACACATACGAAATGAATGCCCCTTTGGGAGTTATTGAAATATTGATCGTTGGGAAAACTGTAAACGTTGGGTAAAATAATTGTTAATTGAAGTTTTTGATTCTGGGTATACCGGAATAAATCACGGTTGCGGGAATGAAGATGGAATGGGATGGATAGGGTGGTATGATACAGCCTAATAGGTTTTCCGAAAATAAAAATGACGTCGGTAGATAGAAAATACCTTTCTGAATTTAGAGAATTGAAAGACACGTTAAAAAAAATAAGTTAAATTACCGCTTTCCAACGACAAGTTTCCCTGGGTAGAGAGTTTAAAGTACATAAAAGAAGGGCACTGGATTTATCGACATACAATTTCTAGAACTACACGAAAACCCCGCGTCTTGTTTGCAACATCAATATGAGTCGACCCGGTTTACTTCTATCTACGTCGCCGTATGCCGCCACCACTTAACTCCGCAGAAGGTCCGGGGCAGCTTCGGGTTGACGGCTGCCGTCGAATTACGCACGTCTCCGACCACGACGTGCACGAGTCCACAGAATTCAAAGCTTCAGGCAACACGAAAGCTTAGGCCTCACGAATGGCGGTCAGGCAACCCGCGTCTAGGTCAGCCGGTTAGTCAGGCTTCCGTCCCGACGGAAGAGCTAAAACAATACACTAGGTGAGACCTATGCCACGGCACAACATGATCACCAAGCACATTTAAACGAATATCACGAAACACTTACCCAAACGCTTAGGAAACGCTTGACTCTTTGGAAAGAGAAGGATAAAATCCTCCCGGACCACTTCGACACTAGTGTCCGCTGATGCTAAAAACCCTCGAACCACTTCCGGCACTATTATTGAATAACACAGATAAAATCTCTTGCCACTTCAGGGAAAAAAATGGAAGATGGATAAATATGTCCTCACTCGGAGAGTCTCAATGGCAGAATGAACCAAATTTTGTTTGCACATCCGTCAAACGAATAGTTTCAAATTACGAAGCGCGAAATCTAATTTCAAATCTGACTAGCTTTTTTTGAACCAGACAGTTTCGAACCCCTGAAATATAACGACGAAGGTAAAACACGTTTTGGTATCGTTTGTAAAATTAAGAAAAGCGCCATCTGCTTGCGCTGAGCAAAACTACGAAGCAGTTCGGAACGACGACTAACGGCAGGAAATCAAACGCTCTAACCACAGCCTAAAAGTTCGCCTATTGACGTATAGATGGCGTGGAAGCCTATGCAGGAATCAAAATTAAAACTAAAAAATACACAGTAGCGTTATTAACGCTACAGACATCTCCCTACCAAATGAAAACAACGACAGAAAAGGATACTACCCAAATAATATATTGAAGGAGACTACATCCGTCACAAAACTATAATCACCGTAGCAATACTGACACAAAAAAATATGTGAACACCTCAATTTTAACCCACAAAATATCGACGAGAATTGAACGCTCCATAAACGAACACTTGGACCTATCCGGGCAAACATCAGGAAATACACCAACGGTCATTATGCTAATATGTGCACTCCTAAACTAACACCTGAACTAATAAATAATAAACCACAACATTCAGTCATTGACTAATAATTCTTTTCTTTGAATTATTAACCGAAAACCTATGGTAGTTAACCCCCTTACCATCTACATTAACCTATGTTTACTACAAAAAAAACCATTACCGGTTTACCGGTTAAAGTAAAACAACACCTTTGAAATTAAATTATGGGCGGGTGCTACCGCAGAATATACTATGGTCCTGAACAAAGTTAGCCAGGCCATTAAAATCAAACGTCCGGATAAGGTGAGCGACCACCACGAACTCGACCACTGATCTACACAGAGGGAGAATGAAAACATCAGACTGCAGTCGTGGATGCTCCGTTCATATGCTAAGAAATCATCACTACGTTGAGTGAGGTTGTAGTTGTCCAGGTTGGGAATTCATATTTCAAAAGAATTGAATATTACCCCTTGACCAATGACGACGTCACAGCCAAGTCACATCGCTAATGAGGATCGTACTACACACGAAATCCTACATTAAAACGATCTAAGTCAAGTCCGAAATTATTTAATTTGCCTAAAAAAGGCTTAACCTAAAAGCTTAACTAACACACTCTTACAATAAACAAGAAATGGAAAATACCGTTTCAGATAGGTCAACAAGCGTCAGCAACTTTAGCGTACACATCCTGTAAAGTACGGAGATTCGTCGCACGTCCTGCCCGACTGAGTCCCATCTCTTGGTATTCAGCCTGACCATCAACGCGCTCCGGATAAACCATAACCTCGCCTGAGGTCCAACCATGGGCCCTCAAGCTGAGCACTAACGCCCCTGCAGAATCCATGCAACCATATAGAACGAACTCTAAAACTATGAAACGAAATTACACAAACGACACCGAAGGCAATCGGTACCCTACTTATTTAATAATAACTACTAGCAAGATCAAAAAAAATGCTAGTGGGTGGGGTGCGGGGTGTCGACGAGAATCGACGAAGCACGACAGAAGATAGGAACATCTCGACGAAAGCAAAAAAAATATCGACGAGAAAAAAAAACGGACAAAAAGAAAAACGAAGGTCGACACAAAAATGGTCGATTTCAGCTCGCCAAAAGGGTCATCCAAGCTAGACAAAAAAAGTCGACGAGGCTTGACGAAAAAATAAAAAAAATCGATGAGACGACACAAAAATAGGTCGACGGAACCCGACCAGAAAAGAATCGGCGAAACTCGACGAACGACACGACGGAACATGATGCACGACGCAAAATGATGAAATCGATGAGGGCTAATAAAAGCATCAAACACCGTCGAAGGCGAGAGCCAAACGAAGTAAAAAAAAAATCAATGAAAGTTAATCGGTTATAGATGAGCGATGATAAAAATCAAACAAGAGCCGATGGCAGTTGAGGAGGGTAAAGTCAAATGAAAATTTATATAAGTCGATAGAAAAATCAACACAAAAATTCAAAAGTTGCTAAAAGTTTATGCCGCTATAAAAGTCGATAAACCGATAAAAAATTCATTACACCACTGACCGGACAAAGACTGCTGACGTAATATAAACGTTGTAATGGATGACTAAAAGGTTTGTTACTAAGCACAATTAAAAAATGTTGAAGATTTCGAAACCATGTGAAGTTCAACGAAGCCCGACGAAGCTCAACGAAGCTCAACGAAGCTCAACGAAGCCCAACGAAGCTCAACGAAGCTCAACGAAGCTCAACGAAGCTCAACGAAGCTCAACGAAGCTCAACGAAGCTCAACGAAGCTCAACGAAGCTCAACGAAGCTCAACGAAGCTCAACGAAGCTCAACGAAGCTCAACGAAGCTCAACGAAACAACGAAGCTCAACGAAGCCCAACGAAGCTCAACGAAACTCAACGAAGCTCAACGAAGCCCAACGAAGCTCAACGAAGCTCAACGAAATTAAGAAACTCGCAGAAGTTATCAGGATCTCAGTCTCACAAAATTTCACTAAGTCTCACTAAGTCTCACTAAGTCTCACTAAGTCTCACTAAGTCTCACTAAGTCTCACTAAGTCTCACTAAGTCTCACTAAGTCTCACTAAGTCTCACTAAGTCTCACTAAGTCTCACTAAGTCTCACTAAGTCTCACTAAGTCTCACTAAGTCTCACTAAGTCTCACTAAGTCTCACTAAGTCTCACTAAGTCTCACTAAGTCTCACTGAAACTCAAAGAAACTCAAAGAAACTCAAAGAAACTCAAAGAAACTCAAAGAAACTCAAAGAAACTCAAAGAAACCCAAAGAAACTCAAAGAAACTCAAAGAAACTCAAAGAAACTCAAAGAAACTCAAAGAAACTCAAAGAAACTCAAAGAAACTCAAAGAAACTCAAAGAAACTCAAAGAAACTCAAAGAAACTCAAAGAAATTCAAAGATCCCTCAAGACTCCTCAAGACTCCTCAAGACTCCCCAAGGTAACGAAAATCCAAACAAAAAAACAGAAAATTGCGAATATTACAACAACAGTTTCAAGAAGTTGACGAAGGTCAATACGAGGATGAATTGGGATCAATTGAAAGTGATTAAAAGTGAATTAAGGGTCACATGAGTCACTAGGTGTATTTGACAGAGATTGAAATACAATCGCGAAATCGTGGGAGGACACGGACCAGCACTGAAAATAACTATTATGCGAACTGTACCAGTAATAGAAAGAGGACAAGGGAACTCTTAGCCCAGCTCGGACCTCCCTGAGTACCAACGAGACTAAACTGGATTAGGTATACAAGCCCAAAAATAAACAAACTATTTTTTTGTGAAAAAAAAGTATTTACTAAAATTAGTTTGAAATTACTAATTCGTAACTAAAAATGCAGAAATCCTAAAATAAAAAACAAAAAGATGTTACCTGCCGGGAATCGAACCACGAACAAATGTTTGCCTGACCAACGCTTTCCCACTGAGCCAAGTTGATTCTTATAAGGTGATACGAAAAAGTGCTATATATGGCTCGGCCTATTCAAAATTTACACGAAGGTCGATTACGTCACGTAAACTAAATAACGACTAGTTAAGAATTACGAGTTACGACTTGATGACGCTTGTACCGAAAAAAACAAGTATAACCGTCGTCACCTGCCCACAAACGTCGAATGCCAAACTGACTATTATTCCTGCACTGAAAAGATTAGCTAAGGAATAAAGCACGCTAAAGCTCACTTACCTTGGTTTTCCCTAGACTCTACGGGAAATAACTAAGGGTCAACTAGTCTACTAAATAAGTGACACAGGGTATAAGGTTGGGGTCAGAAGAACAACGCAATAGGTTAAAGGCAAAACTTGTCGTAAATCAATTATTATCACAACACAAAGCAATAAAAAATCAATGCAGCGAAGCTGTCAATGGCGTACACAGGGTTAAGAAGAATTACGTTTTCCACTCGTTCCAGATGACGTAAGGGATGAGCTTCGATCAAGGATACACTGAAACACAATAAATAGTTAATTAAACGCGACCGAGAATCGGTCACCTTCCTCTCACCAAGTTTGAAAGAAAAAAAAATTCAATGTTGAAATTTCACATAAAAAGTAAACGAACCAGGGTTCTTACCTTATGTCGGGCGCCAAATTGTAGTGTAATTAAAAAATAAAGCACATAAAACACACTCCAAGATCACGTAAAATTTATTTGTAACAGTACAGCCGAAACTGATTTATAAAAAATCTTAACACATACGAAATGAATGCCCCTTTGGGAGTTATTGAAATATTGATCGTTGGGAAAACTGTAAACGTTGGGTAAAATAATTGTTAATTGAAGTTTTTGATTCTGGGTATACCGGAATAAATCACGGTTGCGGGAATGAAGATGGAATGGGATGGATAGGGTGGTATGATACAGCCTAATAGGTTTTCCGAAAATAAAAATGACGTCGGTAGATAGAAAATACCTTTCTGAATTTAGAGAATTGAAAGACACGTTAAAAAAAATAAGTTAAATTACCGCTTTCCAACGACAAGTTTCCCTGGGTAGAGAGTTTAAAGTACATAAAAGAAGGGCACTGGATTTATCGACATACAATTTCTAGAACTACACGAAAACCCCGCGTCTTGTTTGCAACATCAATATGAGTCGACCCGGTTTACTTCTATCTACGTCGCCGTATGCCGCCACCACTTAACTCCGCAGAAGGTCCGGGGCAGCTTCGGGTTGACGGCTGCCGTCGAATTACGCACGTCTCCGACCACGACGTGCACGAGTCCACAGAATTCAAAGCTTCAGGCAACACGAAAGCTTAGGCCTCACGAATGGCGGTCAGGCAACCCGCGTCTAGGTCAGCCGGTTAGTCAGGCTTCCGTCCCGACGGAAGAGCTAAAACAATACACTAGGTGAGACCTATGCCACGGCACAACATGATCACCAAGCACATTTAAACGAATATCACGAAACACTTACCCAAACGCTTAGGAAACGCTTGACTCTTTGGAAAGAGAAGGATAAAATCCTCCCGGACCACTTCGACACTAGTGTCCGCTGATGCTAAAAACCCTCGAACCACTTCCGGCACTATTATTGAATAACACAGATAAAATCTCTTGCCACTTCAGGGAAAAAAATGGAAGATGGATAAATATGTCCTCACTCGGAGAGTCTCAATGGCAGAATGAACCAAATTTTGTTTGCACATCCGTCAAACGAATAGTTTCAAATTACGAAGCGCGAAATCTAATTTCAAATCTGACTAGCTTTTTTTTGAACCAGACAGTTTCGAACCCCTGAAATATAACGACGAAGGTAAAACACGTTTTGGTATCGTTTGTAAAATTAAGAAAAGCGCCATCTGCTTGCGCTGAGCAAAACTACGAAGCAGTTCGGAACGACGACTAACGGCAGGAAATCAAACGCTCTAACCACAGCCTAAAAGTTCGCCTATTGACGTATAGATGGCGTGGAAGCCTATGCAGGAATCAAAATTAAAACTAAAAAATACACAGTAGCGTTATTAACGCTACAGTAGGTACGTGCGTGTGTACGTATTTCGGTGACGAAGTCAACATAATTGTTTTAGAGCAGTTTAAAAATATAATTGACACATCAGGCAATTGGTGTTGTACGAGATGTTGTATTAGTTAACCAAGGCCCTTTTTAAGATGAGTATTGTATAAGAAGTGAATTAAAAGGTTAAAAAAAGAAAGCTTTTTAGGCCATACAATTTTCTCAGTTCGCAGATAAGATTTTTTTTACCAAATGTCACTTCAAACTGTTTTCAACCATAAACAATACCTATGACTATAGATATTTTCGTACTCGCCTTTTAAGGCCGTTTATTTTCTCTGGGGATCTTGAATCGCATATTTTGATTTTTTATTTATTTACCCAGTGACACCCCGGTAAAGACGAAACTAATCACGTATTCGATTGAGCCGTTGTATAGTTACGAGGGCAGATAAGAACGGACATATCTATATACATACACTACACATAACCCTACTTTTGGGCTTCGCCTCAGTCGGGTAAAAAAGTTACATTTCCAAATCACATTCCAGCCTATTTGCGGTCATGTTTTAAGCAGATAAATTAAACGAGCGTTAGCCACCAGGCGGCGTGTCGAAATTTGCGAGTGTTGCAACAAGTGGACACTGCTCCCGCCGCCAGCGAAGGTTACAAGACAGCAATTATGAACGTATATCTATTCGATCATCAAAAATGAAATAGCTTTTCATCACCAAGCAATATTTTTAACACTTATCATATTTTTACAAACAAAAATGGAATTAAGTAACCCTAATTTTTATTTGGTAGTCGGTGAAATAGTAAAGCAACAAAAGTGGCGCTGGACAGGCCACATGATTAGACAAAATCTGGACAAATGGACAAAAGATATAGTTGAGTGGTATCCAAGAGGAAATAAAAGGAAAAGAGGTAGACCTAATCTTAGATGGTCAGACGACCTTAAAACAACTGGAGGAGGTATTTGGCTGCAAAAGGCAAGGGATCGTGACAAATGTTAAGCTCTGGAAGAGGCCTTTGTCAAGGGACAAGTTGAGGTTGTCGATGGAGAACTAGAACATTAGATTAGATAAAAGAAATAAAAGTGTAAAATATAATAAAAGTAAAACAATGATGTAAGAAAACAAAACTTCAACAATAAAGGCTATTTTTATTTTATTTTATTTTTAATTTTGTTTGAATTAGATGAATAGGTCAATCACGTAAAAACGGCTTATAATAAAACTTGGTATATAACTATTTTATAGTCCAGGTTAACATATAGAATATTTTTATCCCAAAAATCATCCCTCCAATAAATGAAATAGGGAGTAGAAGTTTACGCGAACGAAGTTGCGAGAAAAAGCTAGTGCCTACTGAAATAATCCGTTCCTTTTCCTTGCCGCTTATCTAGTGTTAGGTCATGGTCTAAGAAAACAAGGTCTGACAATAAGGATCATGACACGAGGTCGAGTTGCCACTTTATAGTAACAAAACGGATAATTAAGGAAACAAAATCTGCCGTTATCATGGAAAATAAATTGTTTACGCATTAAAATTGGCATTTGAACATGAATGTACTTAATAATTTAATAAAATTCTCACAGAATACATGGAAGTCAGGGAGTATCATAATACACTACTGACAACACTGCTTACTCACACATACGAGCGTCATGTCAGTCGCTTTGACGTTAACCGCGATCTCTCTCAGATGTACTGAATTGCATATATCGCTCTCGGTCGGTGTCAGTTTAAGCAGTAATTGCCAAACTTTTTTGCGGTGCCGTTGCTAATAAGATTTGATGTAGGCCAGATTTTAAAATGGTTGGCTGTTCTATTCGGAACTGTAAGAGTAGAAGTGTTAAAGGCTGGACCTTATTGTTTTTTTCACTTCCACAAAACGAGTCAGTAGCCAACGAATGGCTTCGCTATTGTGGATCGAAAACAAGGAAAAAAATGGTACACCGTACTACATAAAATTCTTTGATTTCTTAATTTGTTCATTTTTGACACTAAATGATAAAAATAATGATGTGGCTAAGCCGATACTTGACAATTGGAATATCAACCGATTATTTGCAAAAAACCGCAATCGTTGTGTTATGTTGTTATACTGATTGAATATAGTTGGGTCTATACTTTGGTATAGATGATTAGAATTCTTATTATTTTGCAGAGAGAGTATGTTCAAAGCATTTTTTACCTTCTGACTATTACAAGCCACTGCCGCAAATTCTCCTTAATCACGATGAACGACATGCAAGACAATTAAGGCCAGATGCAATACCTTTTTTTGTCATTGTTGTAATTTTGTTTTTTATACAGTCGTTTAATATAATTTATATCCTATTTTTTAAGTAAGACAACTATTTTCCCCAAAATGCAAAGTTTGAGAACCATCGATAGCAGGGAGTCCGAAGGTCGTGTCACCCACACTACTAAGCGACGTATCCGTTTGCCATACCTGGCGAAGTATATTATTGTACCATGGTGTTAGGTCAGTAATAATACCATAGGGATCCGTACCAAAATGGTAAAAAAGAAACCATTATGGTTTCACTTTGTCTGTCTATCTGTCACATCGCTAATTATTTCAAGAACTGCTTATCCCATGGATTTGTGGAATAGTTATAAAGAAGGGTAACCCAAAGGCATAGAACATGAGTTCTTTTGAATATATTTTTTTAATTTCTGTGAAAAATATGGTTCAAAATTTAAAAGTTTAGTCAAGTGGGGTGTCACATGGAAGGGCTTGAGTTGCACATTCTGAAATATATTTTTACGTTGAGTCATTTTCGATGTATGAGGGCAAATATACAAAAAAAAATACCGTTCCCCCGAATATATGACAATGCGCCATGCTGCGGAATTCCATTGGAACTAATTTCTTACACTCGCAATCATTTTAATGATAGCATGTCAGATTTGTCAGTGTCACAGTTGCTGGTTATTTCAATAATAACATAGTTGCCCGAAACGATTCATAGTCAAGAATATTATTAATAATGTATAGAATAAATTTATAAAGTACTGAAAAGAAACGCTCGGAAAATGAAACTATTTTGCTGCAATATATTTCAATATTAACATCAGAGCTGACAGGTAAAGAAGTCAAAATTTTGTTTAGTTTGTTGCCATATAAATCTGAAGAATAATAGCATCCTCCTATGGTTTCGAGGATGTTGGTCGAGCTTTTTTAACTAAAGTAGCTTTGATTAACGATTATGAATAAGGTAAGACGGTAACTTATATAATTACAGATGAACTGAAACAACTCTGCTTGAATATGCATATTTATTAATTTGCGTAATGTTTCAATGTTAAAACTCAAATGCCTATGTTAAATGAATATAGGTTAAATATTGATGTAATGTAAAATAATGAAAGTTATTCGTCCAATAACGTACCTAGTTTGTTGCCTAAACGTTCATCTGAACTTGCACTGCGTATGATGAAATTGGTGTCATGTTACACTTCGAGTCTCTGCACAATAAGTACTTGTTTCGCGTTTAATACAGTAGTACGTAGCCAATGGACGCTAAATACATTGCCATTTTTAGGATTCCGTAGTAAACAAGGAACCCTTATAGTTTCTCCATGTCCGTCCGTCCGTCCCCCGCTTTTCTCAGTAACCGTTAGTACTAGAAAGCTGTAATTTGGCATGAGTATACATATCAATGACGCCGACAAAAAGGTACCTCCCCTTCATGTAAAGTTGTGCAATTTTTTTTTCTTCCAAACCCCATCGTTTGGGGTATAGTTGGATAGCTCTTTCAAAAATATTATAAGGTTTTTTTTATTAAAAGCATTTTTTGACTCAATAATCGGTTGGCGTGATATTAAGCTTTGAAGTGATAATTTTTGCTATGGTCAAGTGTCCCCCCCCCCCCCCCCTGCCAGCTAAACGGTGGCTACTAGGCATGTGAAAAAGATCATGGTAGTAGTATATACGATGAATTTAAAGGGAAAATTATCACAGCTAAGTAGACATTACCGTAAAGGGCAAAAATATGTATACAACACAGCTTCTCAAAAAAGTACATCATCAGTACTAAGATCAGTAAAAACCCTTCTACGGGTCCGTAATTCCGCATATGACCGGTGACGTGATGGACGAGCAACTACGGAACCCTACACTGTGCGTGGCCCGACACGCACTTGGCCGGTTTTGACTTGAGGGTGTTACGGAGAGAAACATTTGTCAGACAGAGAACGAGTAGAGGGAAATTTTATATCGTTTTATTTCTTTATATAGATGTTGTCTCCGTAAATTAGTAAAATGTTATTTTAATTCTAAAAATATACAGATAGAACAAAGTTGGCAAATAAATATAATACACACTTAATGTTATATTTTATTAGATACATTTAGATCAAGTAATTATAAATTAATAATTGATTATGAATGGTTTATACTTTTAATATTAATATTAGGTTAGGTACCTATGAATAACTTGTAAAAAATTGCAGCCAAATAATAACATGTAAATAAAACATTAAAAAATCTCTTTTGTCTCTCACGAATATTATAGATAAGCATATACAATATACAAATATTAATAAGAGGTTATATATATACATATTTTAAAATAGATGCTAGTAGTAGGTACTAAACGTAATAAACAAGTTAAAATAACAAATTTAACACTCTTAAGATAACAACCTATTACTTTAATAGTCTTATTTCTTTCCTAGTGTCTAATTAATAGTAGATTGTGTCTCAAGGGAGCAAAATGATATATTTACGGCGAGGGCGGTATATTGAATTCTGACAGAAACGAAAGATTCTACAATAGAATCCTGAGCGTAGCGAGAACCTCGAGCAAAGCGAGGGATTCAAGTGTTTACGCCCAAGACGGAAATAATTTTGCTACCGTGTGGCACATACTGCTTTTCACACCGCCTATGAGGCTGGCTGCATGAAATACCTTACAAATGATTTTACTACAGTCTTTAACACACTGCTTTTCACACCTTCTATGAGGAAAAGAGTCATTGGTGCTCTCAAACGAGGGAATAAAAGTACACCTTTGATCCCTCATTCGAAGGTAACGCATAATTTTCTTTAATTATAAAGGTCATTTGTAAGGGTCACTGTTGACTGTTCGATAGTGACCTTGAACGAGACGTGTAAGATGCCATTACTGTGACGTCACAACTATTAATGTGACGACACAGACATTAATGTAAGTGCCATGCACTATGTACCTATTCTGGGGCAAATAGGGACGACTAGAACAAAAAACTGGCCAAAACACTTAAGTACAACGATTTATAATAGGTTCACGTGCGCGGAACAAGAAATTAATATAAGTATATATAAATATAAATAAACACATAGGTATTAAAACGAAACAATGTTTGGCTAGAAATAGACAATTAAACTTAGTGTGGTCACTTCACTTAACTTCCTGTTACATGTGAAGCTTTAAAATAGTTTTTAACTAATTATATATTTTAATAATATAATATTGAATTTTATTTTTTATACCTTTATTCGAAAAAAAAAAAATTAGTAGTTGTGAAGGTAATCCCCATTTTCGGTAAAACCCCTCGTTCTAGTCCACTCGGTGAAATAGACAATATTGGTAATTAATAAATATAGGTTATTATTGCACGCTATTAAGTCGTCCCATTTACTAACAATAAAGTACTTGTTAAGGTTAAATAATCCTCGTTTCAGTAACACCCCTCATCCTATTCCACCTTGTTAAAAACAGATTAAATTAGCTATGGTAATTTGCATTTTGAAATTCAGACCCAAGAGACATTCAGAAGTATAATAAAAATAATGTTACGCCAAGGTTGCACGGTTCAATAAATGCAATGAAATCCAATAATGAATTAAAAACCGATAATATTTATACTAACTTGAGAGAAAATGTCAAAGTTCGATTTTTTATGGAACTGATCGTAAAAAAAAAATACCTAAAATAATAATAAATTACACTCCAAATAAATATAAGTCACTCAGCACTAAGCCCTATTTAATATAATTTTTTAATTAACAATCATTTTCGGAAGAACATATTATGAATATAGAATTTAATAAAATCTCTTAGTCCATCTAATTATATAATAAGACTGGAAAATATCTAACCTATCCCTTTCTCTCTAACATAGGCTTTAAGTGAACTGTTTTTACATACATTAGCATCCCATTTACTAATGATCACTAGACCACTTGACATCAGCCTAAGTCGATAGGGGTCACAGCGAAAATGTCATATATTACATGACCATAAAACTTACAATGCAATACAAACAAATACTCTTTATTGCACAACCTCAACAAAAAAAAACAATACATAATTATAATGCTTATTAAGCTAGCTAGACAGTAATATGTAATTTGTTGCTAAGGTAAATGTCCCAGTGCTCGTCACTGACCTAATACACGGCACTTTCAATTTAATGTCATAATGACGGAGGTGATCAATGAATGTCGTCTATTAGACATTAAGGTACAGTCGCCATCAAATATATCTGTACTCTTCAGGGTGCTCAAAAATATCTGAACATGCACTTTAACGCCTTGACAATAGAGTCTTGTTCAGATATTTGTGAGCACCTTGTTCGCTCCGATATATCTGATGGCGACTGTACAACAACTACTACAACTACAAACCCGGTTCCCATATCGACTATTACGACACTCACGGGAAGAAAGGGGGAAGTGGTATTCTGACCCGGCACCACACGGGGAACCGGCACCACTTATATGCAATCGCAATATAAACACAACTGTGTTATAAGTTATAACTAGGTAGGTACCCAGAAAATGGACATATAAATAATCGCTGAAACTCTTTCAGTCAGACTTAAAATAGTTACCCTCATCACTGAGCTGAGGATCATATTTTAGCTAACGATGAAGAGGATGATGGGTAGTACGAAACGTCGAGGTCAATGGGTTAATTTAACTAATTTAATTTGTACAAATGGAAAAGATTAGAGAAATCATGAAAATAAATGTAGTTGACAATTTTCAGTAGGCAGTAAGTAATGTATCCCGGGTGTTTTACAGGAACACTAAGGTTAAAAGAAAATATTGGATTCAGTCCTTCGCACAGAAAAAGGCTGACTGTTAGATTATTTTCAAGAAAACCCTAATGCTTCCATCAATTAAAAAAGACCGGAATAAGGGATGCGCTGTTAAGAAAATATATCCATAAGTTCCTGATTTGTATAAATTATAAACGAAATTATTCCCAAGCTGGGCAAATTTTCTCTACAATTCAGGAATATTGCTGACAACAACTCATCACGACTTGGGGCACATTTCAGTATCTGCATATCACTGAAAATTCTCATTCACAATTTGCAACACAATACACTATTAACTGGGCATTATAGGTAATACCGTCATGTTTTATTTTACTACAGTTCGGCCATAAAACGTGACAGTATATGCAGACTAAACCCCCAAAAAGCCAAAAAAAAGTTTTCTGGCTGAAGGTCAAGAGTAAGTTGCGCAACTCACCAAGGTCACAGCGCAGGATTGGTGTGGGCCAAGCAGTCCGCGGCTCGCGACTGAGAGCCGTGCGCCCGCGCAGCCGGGGTTTCACAACCCGGTGTCTTAATACTTCGGTGATTGTAACGAGGGTTTAAAGCAAGGTTGATTAGTCGCTCGGAACGGTTCGTCATGGGGTTGTTTGTTTAACATTCGTAAAATACGCACGTATTTGCAAAAGAGGTAGGCAAAGGCGTTTACGTAAATTTTCGAACGAGAGTTAGGACAAATCAAGTCACCCGTGAAGAATCCTAGTGAAAACTTCCGATGCTCATCGGCCATGTTGAGGGTAAATTAAGCAGACGCAGAATACTCGTTCGTTGGATGCCATTGGGGGAGCTACGTATCTCGAAACTCCAAGACTATTTGAGGGAGGCAAAAAATCGGTGTATTTAGAGCACTGCAGACTACAGCGATTTATGTGGTCACGACCGTCAGTCATGAGGTTTCGATGAAGAAGAGATGCCGCTTCCGCATTGGCTTACGCAGCCATAACAAACGTTTTTCTCTACCTGACTCTGCATGTATGACTGTGATAGACTTAAAGACCATTAATATGTTTGAGCTATTGTGTACGCGATAGATAAAGAGCGTAGCCGTGTTTTCATATAAAATCAGCCCTTTCACGAAATGGTTCCTGTATTTTTTTCAATAAGAGCTCTCATGGCAAATATTGTTTTCTGTAAGCCTCAGCTTCCTATCATTGTTATTATCGGAGATATGATTTTTTGAAAATTTCCAAAAATAACCGGATTTTGCCTCATAGGCTAATGGGATTCACGTGAATTTTTGGAACAGTAATAAACATATAATGACTCACGTATTCCTAAAATAATATTGAATACTGCCAAAAAAAATCTTGCATAAATGTAGGAAATAAAACTTCAGACTTTTTTTTAAACGACAGAAGAAGAGCGACACCAACAGTTCTTCATTAGGTAATTGCTATACCCATACTAGATCATTTGGTTGCAAAAGAGATAAGTTATGCACATTGCTTCTTTATCATTAAAATTATAGGTACTGGCTGATAGAATTCTTAAGGACGTACGTCAATGTCAAGCTGTGATAAATGCATTTAATGCGTTTCGATTAGATTACTTATGATTGTGTTGCAGCAATAGTACCTATAATTTACGAATTTTAAATTATTGATACCAATAGAATGACATCAAAAGTGACACTTATTAAGAAATGTGCTAATTGTGCTGTTTATTTAAATAAAACGAGAGGGAAAAGGAAAATAATAACAGCAGAAGACCTGGCCTTTTTTTCCAAGTTCTTATCGCCGACACAGACGTTTTGTATCGACGATGTTAGCTGCTCTGGATGGCTGGTGTTGGTCTATGAATCTGCTGGTAGGGTAAATCGCCAGTAACTGGCCACCACATACCAAAACTCTATTCGCCTATAGTAGAATTTATTTTTAGTAAAATATTTTAGTAACTGGCCACCCTTCATTAACTGGCCACGTTATAATACATTGAATTCTGTTTGTAGGGTTACAGAGTTCTTTTTTAGTATGAGGTGGCCAGTTACTGGCGATTTACCCTATATCATTACTCGTAATGATAAAGAGGTTGCAATGTGCATAATCTTTTTGCGACTAAATGATCTGGTATGGGTATACCTCATCCTTTATTTTTGTATTTTCTAGTATGAAGTACTAGCTGGATTATTTTGAAAAAAATATATATGGTAGACCTTTATATAAGCAATTACCTAATGAAGAGCTCTTGGTGTCGCTCTTCTAGAAAGCAAGAAAAAAAGTCTGAAGTTTTATTTCCTACATTTTACAATATTTTTTTGGCAGTATTCAATATTATTTTAGGAATATGTTAGTCATTATATGTTTATCATAGTTCCAAAAATTCACGTGAATCGCATTAGCCTATGAGGCAAAATCCGGTTATTTTTGGAAATTTTCAAAAAATCATATATCCGATAATAACAAACATAGGAAGCTGAAACTTACAGAAAACAATATTTGTCATGAGAGCTCTTATTGAAAAAAATACAGAAACCATTTCATGAAAGGGCCGATTTTATATGAAAAATGAAAACACGGCTACGCTCTTTACATCTTTGCACCTTGCTCCATTGTATTAAGAGGTCTTGCAAATTTTAAAATGAATTGATAATTAAGTTATTAAAGAATCCGATTTATTAAAGGTTGGTTT
Source organism: Epiblema foenella (assembly GCA_963556455.1). Classification (NCBI taxonomy): domain Eukaryota; kingdom Metazoa; phylum Arthropoda; class Insecta; order Lepidoptera; family Tortricidae; genus Epiblema; species Epiblema foenella. The sequence continues at coordinate 6,728,165 of OY747105.1, forward strand.
AGATGGTAACAGACCAATTTTTTTTTAATGTGTGTAGTATAGTGTTCTCCATGTAGTGCACAATAAAGCATTTTATTATTATTATTATTATTATAGACTATTAGTAAGAAATATTTGTCAGTTTTAACTTTAAACACTGGAATACTCTAAGAGTTTGCGCTCCACCGAGATTGGTTGAGCGGCTTCAACCAAATCTGAGGTGTAAGTGGAATCGAACTACTGGGAGTTTTGTCGCTGGTTCACTAAACCTAGCCTAGCTGAGGAGAGTCCAGCAAGAAACACGGCTAGGCCCGACCTGGATTGGACTGACTCTACCCGATATGCGGCGGTACCACGACGGTTGGGCAAGAACATTGTCATTGATCAACGTAACATGTTAGCTGTGCCTTATTATTACGAGAGACTTTTTTAGTTACATAATAAACATCAATTGATGATTATCCGAAGGGATTTCCAAATAAATATTGTAATAATTGCCTAAATGTCAGGCCGTGCGAAGATAAATAGCTTATAAAGAACATAAGCCGACCTAGATTCATACGTGTCTGCAACAATTTTGAACTCAGGTCACTCACTGACATGCACTCTTACGCCTCAACAATAGTCGGGTTTAGAAATATACAAGCACCTTGTTTTTGCCTACTTGAAAACAATGCTTGTAGAAGAGCATCTTATCTAAAATTTTGAAGAATAATAAGCTAAATGGCTTACTATCACTTGTGTGGTATTTGTTAGACATGTCCTTAGTTAAGTATGCCGGTGAATAATATACTCACGAGCAAAAATATCGGGTACACTTTCTGCGGAAATTCAATACAATGTGTACCCGTTATTTTTGCTCGTGAGTGTAATATACCACAACTAATTCGCTTGAATTTTTCGATCATTCACAGATCGACCAGACTACAAGCGGAAATGAGAAGGCGCGACTCACATTGATATTAAAATATATTATTACTGCATCTTTCCTTGTAGAGGGTACTGCCTACCTAAACTTATGCTAGCAGCTCCTGTACTCCGAACTTCGAAATCCAAACTTCGTATCGTGCCGTCCCTTTCACTCTCGTGTTATTTACTACATGCATGAGAGTGACGGCACGAAACGAAGTTCGGTTTTCGAAGTTCGGTGTAGCCCCTCTGGGCAAGTGCCTAATGTAGTAAACAATCTAATGCTCAAATGGTATACTGACAGTAAACTGATAAGTGCGATAATCTGGACATCAGTAAGATCTCGGTAAAGTAGAAACTACCACATACAGATTCCTCCCCGCTCAGTCAGGAAGTTACTAAACATATAAACCGGCCGACCGTTTGACGCAAGCATGTAACAATGATCTTGTCACATATAGTAATATCTTTGTACTTCATCAAAACATTAATGGAATAATAAATAAAGCGAACATATTAAGTGTTACTCTTCAGGAGTTAATGGATAGTGGAAAACAAATTGACGTCTTATGTATTACCGAGCATAATATGAAAACAGGCGATGAAGTACGTCTAGCTGTTCCTAACTATAAGCTGGCATCATATTTTACAAGGAACAGCCGGAATGGAGGCTCTTGTATTTTGGTTCGCAACATACACAAATTTAATCTTCTAAATGAAATAACCAAGACCTCAATTCCGAACGTCATAGAGTGCACCGGCATTGAGTTAACAGATCATAATATTGTCATCGTCTGTATATATAGAATACCAAATAACAACTCAACCCTTATGTCATTATTTCTCCATAAATTTAACGAGATCTTAAATAAATTTTGCTTTACTAGGAAAAAAGTTGTAATATGTGGTGACTTTAATATTAACATTCTTAAAACTACTGTACAATCAACTGACTTCAAAAACCTTCTAGATAGCTACAATCTTAAACTGGGAATACATCAACCTACTAGATTGACCAGTGGTACTTGCATTGACAACATTATTCACAATGTTAGAGGTAGCAAAACTGAAGTTCTAGAACTAGCCCTGTCTGACCACACAGCTCAATTATTAAAATGTCCAGTAAAAAGAACATGTTCTATTTCCTTTTGGTACATACGAGTACAACAAAGAGATCTGTCTGAGCAAAACATAAGGAAATTTGAAGAATGCCTCCAAAACCTTAGTTTTAACGATGTATATTTGGCAAGTAATCCAAACGAAGCCTTTGACAGTTTTTTTGAGACCTTCGATCTGTTCTATAAATTGTGTTTTCCCCAGAAACGAGTCAGATTTAACACTATCATCAAACCTAAATGGATTACAAAGGGTATACGTCTGTGCTGTAAACGGAAAAGAGAACTATTATGGAAGTATAGACTGTCCTCAAACCCTGACCAAAAATTGAAACTTAACTATTATTCTAAACAATTAAAAAAAGTAATAAATAATACACAAAGAATTCAAAATGACGATTACATTAATAAGTCAAAGAATAAAACAAAAGCCACTTGGAAAATAATTAATACTTCGAAGGCTAGATTTCCTATAGAAAATATCGAGACCATAACCTCCGAAGGGAAAACAATAACAGATCCTAAGCAAATTGCAGAAGCATTCAATAATTACTTCATTAACCAAGTCTGTCCTATAAATTTGTCTGGTATTATCAATAAAAACCATAGGTCTACGTTAACATATAACCCCCATTCTTTATTTATGAATCCTACAGATGCGATTGACATAAACCGAATTATAAACTCCTTAAAAAGTACAAATAGCACCGGTTATGACGGTATACATACAAAAGTAGTGAAAAGAGTCTCTAATATTATATCTCCGTTACTCAGTCATATAGTCAACTTGTGTATCGAGCATGGCGTATTTCCTAGCAAACTATAGATATCTGTTGTGAGACCTCTTTTCAAAAAAGAAGAAAAAGATAATATGAATAATTACAGACCGATCGCTTTAATCTCAGTTTTTTCCAAAATCATTGAAAAAGTAATATACAGTAGCCTATACAACTACTTTGAAAATAATAAACTATTTGCACATGAACAAAAAGGATTTCGCAAAAATAAATCCATAAATATGGCTATATTTGACTTAATTCAAAAAGTTATTACTAACATGGACAAAAAAATACCCATATGTGCTTTGTACATGGATATGTCCAAAGCATTTGATTTTGTGGACCACAATATTCTGTTTGACAAACTATTTGCTTATGGAATTCGTGAAAATGTTCTTAGCATGTTACGTTCATACATTAGTAATCGACACCAAATAACGCAAATAAAAAGACTATCATCAAGAACAAAAACTGAAGAAGTCTATTCATCTGATTATAGAGAAATTTGTTATGGTGTACCTCAAGGAAGTGTATTGGGTCCACTATTATTCCTGATTTACATAAATGATTTGCCGAAAGCTACGAAACACTCAATGGTCCTGTTCGCTGACGACAGTACTGTTATATTTTCTGGACATGATTTACATACATATGAATTTGAAATTAACAATACATTAATCACAATCATAGAATGGCTATCTAATAATAATCTGAAATAAATCTCAACAAGACCAATATTATGACATTTCAACAAAGAACCAAATCTAGTAAGCTTGAACATTACGGTATCCGAGGCAGAGCGCTTGAGTGGATAAAAAGCTATTTGACCGACAGAATGCAATGTACAGAAATCAGTAGATTTGTTGAAACAAATAATGTTGTTAGCAAAAAAGTTTTTAGATCTCCGTACAAAGTCAATCATACTGGTGTCCCACAGGGAAGCATCCTGGGCCCACTTCTCTTTGTCGTCTATATTAATGACCTGCCAAACGCAACCCCTAATAAAGTTATCATGTTCGCAGATGATACGACCATAATGGTAAAGTGTAATAATAGGTTAACTCTCAATCATGACATTAATAACTCTTTAAATGACATTATATATTGGATGGAAATGAATGATTTAAAAATTAATATTAGTAAAACTAAATTTATGCAAATCAACTCTTATAATTCAAATGACATACCAATTCAAGTTCAATACAAAAAGGAAAATGTAGATCAAGTAGCCTCAGTTAAGTTTCTTGGATTCACTTTAGATAACCATCTTCACTGGAAAGGTCACATTGAGCAGATTTGTACCAGACTAAATAGATTTGTGTATGCCCTCCGAAGATTGAGGGACACTGTCTCTGTGGAAGCCGCACTGACGGCTTATCATGGATATGTGTCCTCAGTTTTACGGTACGGCCTGATTCTGTGGGGTAACTCTGTTGATGTAGAACGAGTTTTTAAAATTCAAAAAAAATGTATACGAGTTATTTGTAATGCCTGGTCTGATGATTCTTGCGTCCCTTTGTTTAAAAAATTACAGATTCTTCCCTTACCCTGCCTATACATAAGAGATGTATGTATATTTGTGAATACCCATCGACCTTTATTCAATAAGCGAGGAGAAGTGATGCACAGACTGACCCGACAGAAAATCATGAACTTGCTATACAAGCCACGAGCTCGCAAAACGATCTATGCGAAGAACATATTTAACATGTGCATCGTAATATATAATAAACTGCCGGATGACATGAAATTACTACAAGGCAATAGTTTTAAGAACAAAATGACTGGCTGGCTTCGGGACAAATGCTTTTATAGTGTAAGACAATATTTGGACCCTAATTGACATTGTAATTCATGAATTATTATTATTATTATTTGATATCATTATTATAATTTTGACTACTTTGACATTGTTTCGTAAATTTTGCAAATTGTGTAGATATATTAAATTATTGATTAATTAGGTCGCTCCTAAATAATGTTTGCACGCCTGCATGCAGGCTGAATGCACTGGACATATTTATTTTCAACACCTTATGTATTAACATGTATTCAGAGCAAATAAATTCTTTGAATCTTTGAATCTTTGAATGTATTAATTTAAACATAGCGTATAAAGGACATAATATCAATGAAACGGACATAACAAAATTTCTGGGGTTAAGCATAGATAGTAAGTTGACGTGGAAAAACCAAACTGACAGTATATGTAAGAAATTAAGTAAATTCTCGTACGCACTATATAATCTGAAAAAAATTGCAAATCAGTCATCGGTCTTAACTGCCTACCATGCATTTGTTACATCTACTCTGAGGTATGGTATAATTTTCTGGGGGAACTCGACGAATAAAGAAAATGTATTTAAGGCTCAAAAGAAATGTTTAAGGTCGGTATGTGGGCTTAAACAAGATGACTCCTGTAAACCATTCTTTATAAAACTAAAAATACTTACCTTACCGTGTTTGTATATATACGAGACAGTAATTTTCGTAAACACTAACCGTCATTTATTTAATCAATTTAAAAGTGTACGCCTTCGTAATAAAATAAAATCACAACCAAGTAACACAGCACTGTTACAAAAAAGCATTCTTGGCATGTCTCGAAAAATTTATAACAAACTTCCACAAAATATTACCGAAAACAATGGAAACGATGTCGATTTTAAGAAAAGTTTAAAGGCATTTCTTGTACAGAAAGCATATTACTCTGTAGCAGAATTTTTGACTGATATAAATAATTAATTAATCCATATTGACTTGATATTGACATAGGTGCCCTACAAATCTTTATTTTTATTTTTATTAGAAACTTGACCGTATAAATGCTGTATGACAATCACATTAATTTTGATTTCAATTTATCTGTTTACCCACCATGACATGTTTTTAACCCATATTGTATTGCATTTTATAATTTTATCTCAACGAATTTAAGCATGTGTTTGACAATTATATTTGTATGCCACCAGGCACCACATAGTGATACGAAACTACTATTAACATCTTGTACTCATTTTTTACCTATGTTGGACAAATAAAACTCTTTGAATCTTTGAATCTTTGACGATCGGTTTAGCCTAGTGGGTAGTGCACCTGCCTGTGAAGCTGACGGTCCTGGGTTCGAATCCCGGTCAGGGCAAATATTTGTGTGATGAGCATGAATATTTGTTTCTGAGTCTTGGATGTTTTCTATGTATTTAAGTATTTATATCTATTAAATATATCATCGTCTAGTACCCATAACACAAGCCTTCTTGAGCTTACAGTGGGGCTAGTTCGATTTGTGTAAGATTGTCCTCTAATATTTATTTATTTATTTATAAAACACTAAATGCTAAATATAATTGTATATGCTTCCTACTTAAATACGGAACTTTAAGAAGCAAGAGAGGGTGAGGTATTCTTAACATGCAGTATTACTTATTGAGACACAATCCTCACTGACATTTGCGGTGATTCTATCATATGTATATGTCAGGGCTCAGCGGGGATGACGTCGGCTGTCATGAACGACCCAGGAACGGCCGAAGGGCATGGCAGTTCATACAGAAATGTAGCAACAGGAAACATTTAGGTAAATTATGAACGGACGTACGAATTTTTTCATTGAAATTTTATTGCTGACTTTTGGCACCGGATATTCTGATACAACATCTTGCTTTTCATTAAGTATGATACCTATAGCTAAGCTACTATTGATAGATTTTTAGATCTAAGATGGAAAATCCGTGATTTAAACTAAAAAGTGGCATAGGTATAACTGCTTATTATGAATTATGACAACAATATCCTAGATTTCACCATTCTTCCTTTAAACCTTGTATGAAGGAACTATAGAGGGAGCTGAAACCCTCATGAAAATCTACGAATAAGTAGTAGTCCCATCTTAAGCTGGATATACATTAATTATCTGCCAAAGGTACTCGTATAGGAGAAAAATCTGCCACGTTATTAAAAACTATTTCATTAATATCTCATTAACCCGTCGTCTATCGGTCCCTGGGATCCCAGGGATTATAACAAAAGAATGCTATTGTTTATTTTTTTGGCCGGGAGACGACGGCTCGATTATACGTCAGTCTCAAAAACATTTCCGGCGTATGAAGAGCTCCAGAAAAATACCTTTATGTGCTGTTTTCGAGTGCAAATAACGTTTCAATTTATAAAAGTTTAATAAAACGCACTTGCACGTATATTTTCGCTTTATTACAATTTTCTGCATACCTAATTAAGGTTTTAATGAAAATCTTAAATCGAGCATCGAGTACGCAGTCGATTTAAAAACATTCGTAATTAACCATTCACGCTTGGCCGCAATTTTCACATTTTTACGTCGCCGTATTTCAGGACGTAAGGACTATTGTCTATGAGATTTTTTATGAAATGTGATCCTTAGCAACATCGGTCAGTTTAGCCATCCGATAATGGACCTAGAGGCAGGCAAATAAGGTTGAATTTTATGGCTCAAATTTAATGTTTTGAGTGTGCGTGCGTGGTTGTTTTAGTGTAGGTGCGTAGTAATGGGAAGAATGTTTTGCAAGTGTACGTAGTTCTTTATATGTGTGTTACCCCCCCCCCCCCCCCAAATTTGACTAAATATTTTGTTCGGAAAGATGCGCTGAAGGTGTCTCCTGTCTTAAATGCTAATAGTTCCATTGACTAGATGTATGTGGGCCTATGCAAAATGTTAAGTAAGATTTTTAGTTCACCGGGCCAATGCAATATTATTATATAATACGAATCGGAGATTTGTAAAAAAGCAACGCGACCCCGTCGATTTTTTGCAAGTCATAGTCGTCTCGGTTACTATGCCTATGCCTCGGATTGGTTCATCACTTTCGTAATAGGGTTGTTGATTTAAAATTCTAATCCAAAAGAAGAAGGCAAAAAGAATGGAAACTGATGAAAATCCTATTCAAATATTTCATTTATTTTTATATGGAGTTTTAATCCATTTTATTCTTTTTTCTTAGTATTAAAAACTTTATCTTTATATATACAAATGCAAGACACCAATATTTATGTATATTATAATTCACGTCAAAACTGCCTGTAATCGTTTAACCTTATAAGACGATAGTTAGTCAAATTCCAAAAAGATAATCAAATCATTTACGAAAATTAAACTTTTTCATTTGAAAAATCTTACTATTTACACAAAAAATCGATCGAACATTCTGTAAATTCCACCAAGTAAATATATACGTTCATTTATATGTCTGCGGCTGTAGCTCATTGGAATGGATAAACTTTGCACTTCGTTGATCAATAAATTACGGTCGACCTTATGAGAATACTCGTACGTTTCGTCGACGTATTGGTCTCGTACACGTAAAAAACTTGACATTTAAAGATCTTTATTAATTTCACAGTCAACATAATTTCATCGCCTCTTTATGATCCGGAAAAATCTCCAAAATACACCATTCACGATATATCCGACAAATTGAAAATAATTACCATCTTGACTTGCTACTATCGTAAATAAATCCATAATTACTCGGACGAATTACAACTACAGAATCAATAGGTTGTATAAATCGATGTAATATTTGAGACATACGGCCTATTGTTTCCAAATGCAGAGGGCCTATCGCGAACTTTAAACCAAGTTTTCCCTCTATATCGCACTTACGTACAGATTTTCAAGTGCGACAGAGAAGGAAAACTTCGTTTAAGGTTCGCGGTAGGCCCTCAGGTACATCGTTTTGTAATAGCGTAAAGCAGCGATGCCACGGCGAAAAAAACCGCCGAGTCATTCAAAGTTACATGACAGTCCGTATAAATTTTAAACTTGACCTAGATTAGTAAGAGGTGTGAACGCTCGATACCGGGCATTACGTCATTTAAGAAATACGTAATACTCAAAATAGACGAATAATAAATAAAACAAAAATAAACAAAACTAGCCTTAATTAGATTTCAGTTACTTAAGATTATGAAATAATAAATATTACTTAAATTTGGATTTCATTGATTTGATGTTAAAGTATTCTGATTGGCTATTAATTTAGTGATGATTCCTTATTTGCGTTTTTGTTTTTGATTTGGTTTTTATTGTTTCTTTCTATTTCTGGACAATGGGTTATTTCTATTATTATTTCGGTACCTTGTTTTGACGATCGTGATAACATTTATTTTATAATTTTGACACGTATGCAAATTTATATTGTAATTCCTTATTATACATTATATTATAAACTGAATACTTATTCATTCGTTACTCGAAATATCTCTCTCGAAAAATCGATATTAGTATCATCTTTGTGTTTCCGTGAGGCGCAGATTACGAAAAAGACATATATTTTCAAATCCAAGATGGCGGACATTTATTTTTCCTTTTGAGTCATTTTTCACAGAAGATTAACGGCATCAGACAACTGATAGACAAAATAGACCTCATTTATATCTTTGTTACCATCTAAAATGTACGTGGACGAAGTCGCGGGCGGCCGCTAGTGTTAAATAGATGCGAAAATTACTTTTTCACGCTTTGAAACTCCTGAATCAATATGGATGAATTTTGGTTAGATAGTTTGATACCCGGAGAAACACATAGTATATACCTACCTACCTAGTTCTTATTTATTTTCATCAGCAATAGTATCCCAGAAATCATCCCTTAAGGGAGGGTAAGTTTCTAATGGAAGGGCGATACATAGAAATGGAAGATATGTCCTAAGGCGATTCACGAATATACACCGAACAAGTCGCGGGAAAAGGCTAGTTAACCAATAATTTCAGAATGTGATATTTATTAATTTATAATATTAGATATGCCTCGTATTTTGCTTGTTCCAATTATCGCCTAGTGATCCAAATATACATACACAAAATTAATTATTTATTTTATAATGGCTATAAATAATAAAATAAATAAATATTTGTGGACAATCTTACACAAATCGACCTAGTCCCAAACTAAGCAAAGCTTGTACTATGGGTACTAGGCGACGATATACATACTTATATTGGTAAACATATACTTAAATACATAGAAAACATCCAAGAGTCAGGAACAAATATTCGTGTTCATCACACAAATAAATGCCCTGACCGGGATTCGAACCCGGGACCTCCAGCTTCGTAGGCAGAGTCAAACAACAACAAACAACAGATTATGAACAAAAGATATATTTACATATTTTGATGTTACATTTATTTGCACACCGTATTATTGATAATCCATTTGAAAAACGATAAAATCTGAATGCGAATTTACAATATGGATGTTGACACCAAATGAGAAACAGCAAAATGTCATCTTGCTCGAATTTGGATCAGCCCAACTGGGGAAGTACCTCCGCCTTGCAGAAGACCACAGCCATAATAACATTATTTACTATACAAGTATTTAGTGTTGTGTTCCTGGAGGTGAGCAAGGTTGCCAGAGCTCCCGAGGATGCACTGTGTTGAGAGTGAGGGACCTAAATGTGTTCCTTCTGCTGTCAACACAGTGCATCCTCAAATCTTATAAAGGGTCGGCAACGCGCACGTGACTCCTTTGGAGTTGCGGGCGTCTATAGCCTGCGGTGGCCGCTTACCATGAGATGCACCGTACGCTTGTTTGCCACCGACGTTGTATAAAAAAATTAATAAGTACAAATTTTCTTGAGAAAAGATCAAATTCTTAATCAAATGGGGAAAAAGAAAAACTCAATAGAATAAATAATTACCTACATAATTATAAGTCTTCAAAGTTTTAAGAGGGGACTTTGTCTCTTTTCCGCAAAACGCACCTTTGTATTGGAATGATCGACATTTACTTAGGTAAGGGTTGTCACTGATCTGTCGCGCTTTCTCTCTCTAACCAGCAACATTAAAAGGGTTGTAGCTTCTTTATTTTATGAGATAATTGGATAGGATTTTTATTTGGCATATTTTTTGCCTTGTAGTTTTATGGAGTAGTCAAATATTGAGTAAACCTTTCTGATTAGATTTCATTTCCGCTACCCTAAGGTTGTCTGGAAGAAATCGCTCTTTAGCGATAAGACCGCCTGTTGTGTGCAATAAAGAGTATTTGTATTGTATTGTATTGTAAACATCCCTATTAGAATTGTGTATGTCCGACTTATAATAATAATAATAATCAATTTATTTCAGGCCTTGCCCATAAAGTGTTAGTATATACAAATTTTTAAATCTTACAAAACTACTGTTAGTAAATGACACAACATAATAAACAATAATTTCAGGAACCGGATGAGTTTCACAAATCAAATTAAAAAAAAGTTGTAACGCATAACATAATTATCATTAAGAACTGAAATAAGAATTATGATCAGGCATAGAACTTTTAGTAGCCATACGTGTAGGTACAGTTGCCTACAAATAGATGAATACTCTTTTCACCAAATATAATTTGCGTTGCATTACAATAAGGCTCAGAAGTGTATTCATATCTTTCAAGTCATTTTTAGTCGTCTGTAGTGTCAAGTAATTTGATTGACCACTTCGTACCTTGTCTCAGCTCAGAAGTGTATTCATATCTTTCAAGTCATTTTTAGTCGTCTGTAGTGTCAACTAATTTGATTTCTGGATCACTTCGCACCCTATCACAGTGAAAATCAATATGAAAGCCGCCAGAAATCTCATATTAATATCACTGTGACAAGGTGCGAATTCAAAGTTGATACGAGTACATTTAACTTCCCTACTGTATTAAATTTACTGATATATTTTTTACCTAATAATGGTAGTCATTGATTTGAACTTGCACGATTTTCACTCACTATTATTGGAAAACGGGACTTAGGTAATTAGTATTGTACGCGAATAAATCCCGTTTTCCAATAATAAAAGTTAATCAGCTCCTATAACTTATAATTATCTTTGGTAGTGGTTTTTATTTCTCCCCCTGTATGCTGTAATTTCCTGTACTGCGTGTTAATAGTGTATATCTTATATTGTCAAGATTTAATTAAGGATTACTTACTTACTTTTTTACAATGTCATCTTAACTAATATGTGTGAAATCCTAGTGGGTATTGTCTTAGGATACAGACTGTACATACTTCATTTATACTGATTTGTCCTATTTATTACATTGGCCTGTATCTGATTTTTTCCCCAATAAAGAAAAAAAATAAAAAATAAAATAATGAGTAATAAATTGGTTGTTGTTGTTATTTTAATGACTCGCTTTTGTTAAAGTCTTACTGTATACGCCTGTTAAAATATTATTTCAGAATATGATAAATAAATATAGTATTTTAATGTACGTAAGTTGTCAGTTACGAACGTCATTCAAAAATGAAATTAACGTCTCCTGTCTCTCCACATATCTTATGCCGCTGATTATATTCAAACTACAATGATGCATAATGATTGCTAAAAATAATATTAGTGTATAGGTATGTGTATGTCTTACAAAATTCGTTATGTTTATGTAACAAGGCGATTATTTCGTAAATATAACACAATTTAAACTAGTGGCTCTGTGACCACACTTCACGAATATTTCTTTTTTTTTAATTTCCAATAACTAACTCGTCAAAAAGACTGTATAATTATAGTACGTACTCACAAAATTTCATGAGAATCGGTTGAGAAATGAGACCTGTAGAGGAGATAATCCAGAAATCCGCCCGGAATTACGAAAGCATACTCAAGCAGTTTACTCCAAAACTATTAGCTTGCGCCTTGAAATAGTAATTACACTCAAGAGCAATGAAACTGGGACATCTTGCAGAGATATTTGATTTGACCCTTTTATTGATCTTAAGGATTGAGAATCTCCTTTTTTGAAGTCGGTTAAAAAATAATCACATCAGATTTATTTGACAGATTTTATTTTCATAATATATATATATATTTTCATAATATATTTCATAATAAATCTAACTCCCGAGATACAGGTCTCCCACCTAGTTAGTCTTTTAGGCGTTGTTGTGTACAGTCCACATGAATTTCTATGATGTATGATCATTGTTTCTAGCTATGTACAAAATAAACGATGATTATTATTACTATTATATTATGCGAAGCGCTCGCGTGCTGTGTACGAGGTTAAGCAACGTCGGCCGGGTTCAACTCTTGGATGGGTAACTACTTTGAGTGGTTATTAACTGAGCGCTCCCGTGTTCTGGAAGGCACGTTAACCCGTTGATACCGGCTGCTGTCTATCACAGCAGTCGTTAAGCCAAGTATATATATATATTCCTTCGGGCGACTTGAAAACTTCTAACAGTCAATCCTATAAGGTCTAGGTCCTTGGGTTGGAAGATCAGATGGATTGCCATCTGATCTTCCGTTAAAACTAGTGCCTACGCATAATCTTGGGATTAGGTAGCTTACCCAGGGCTTCGTCAGGATGCAACTGTATTGGGATAACGCTAGGAGGATGATGATGATGATTGAACACAAATTATGCCAAAAGTATTGATAAAATCTTTTTTTAACCTGACTGTAGTTTTATAGGATCAGCCCAATAAAGCGATAGGAGTGCGCGGTTGGAGAGTGGCCTGGGGAAAATAGTTTGTGCTCCAGCGAGGTTGGTTGAGCGGCTTCAACCGAATCTGAGGTTTGAATGGAATCGAGCTACTGGGAGCTTTGTCGCTGGTTCACTAAACCTAGCCTACCAGCAACAAACTCAGCTAGGCCCTGTATGCGGCGGTACCGGGGCGAATAGGGACTTTATAGTAAAGTTTTACATAGTAACGGACCCATTTTTTGCTTTTATTGTGTGTAGTAGAATTTACGCAGAATTTTTTTCTCTCTCAATTTGTCGTCAGAATGTAGGAACCTAATTTTCATTTTGGTTCTGAAATTTGCTAGTTACGTGTAAAAATGATAATCTTATAAAGTTATTGTTCGTCTAAAACTAGTAAAACATACGTTTAATTATATAAAGTGCCTACTGACAGTATATAGCAACAATTGTCGTAATGATTACTTGCATTTTTTAAATTATGATCGAGTATTTATATGGCTTTACTAGTTTCATAATAGAAATCATGGAACTGAAATACATTAAAACAAATGAAATAAACAGGGTGACGATCGTGCAGTCCGGAGCGCGTACTCGGGCCGTCCATCTCGTCGAAGTCCTGTTGGTCGTCCTGGGTACCTATGGGGCGAAGTCCAGAGGGACCTAGCTGAGCATCAGACTGCCGACGACTGGATGGAAATAGCTAGGGACAGGGAAGCCTGGCGGTCTTTGGTGTCGGAGGAAAGATCCTGTTCAGAACCGTTTAAAAACTAAAACGTTTTTAATCCTTTTTCTTGAATCATAATTGTATTCAATAATTCATATAAAAATAACCCAATTAATTGTATGTAATAAATTCATCTTATAATTATTTCAATCACACTTGCATATTTTTTAAATAAAATATTCAATGTAATATTAAATTCATAACCAGTCGAACTAATATGGACAATTTTCATATAGCAATTTTTAGATTTCAAAATTGTCTTACGTTAATAACTTACGGTTGTTCAGCAATTCCAAAAGACTGTTACACTTACTTTTCTGTATATTTTTTTATTTTGGATTACATCAGCTCCTAAATCCACTATTTTTATTTACCACTACGGACCTGCGAAAATTTTACAATCCACTTCGGGTCGTTGCGTCACAGCAGTAAGTAAGTAAGGCACGAGTGAATGGGCATCTTCTGGGTGAGCTCGTTTCATCGTCGGCCTCATCTTTGCCCCCTGGCTAGATGCTGGCTAAGAGCAATCCCATTTTTGATAAAAAAAAAGTAAATGAAATAAAATAACGAGTTTATTCTCCAAGGTTTTATTTTATTGTGCGTGTGGCCGTTGGCCCTATCATTCTAAGGAAAGAAAATTGTACCTACACTAGAGAGCATATAAGATTCCACTTTGTGTAGTCTATATCCAGCATTAGGCGGACTTTACCAGAGAAGTGTTATAGTAAATTACTTACCTATGCCTTTACCATGAGTTTACATGACCGTACTCGCTAGCGACTGCGTAAAAATTTGTATGGGCAAAAGTGCAGCGCCTCTGGCGATTACGCAATGGAACTAAGAATCGGCATACTAAATCGTTTACGCAGTCGCTAGCGAGTACGGCCATGCAAACTCATGGTAAAGGCACTAGTAGTTGTTAAAAAAGAATGTCTCAGGTTGCAGGTATTTGAGGTCCGAAGCGAAGGCAAGGGCGATAAATATGCGATCTGAGCCTTTCTTTATTAGAGCCCGTGGTAAAATTTTATGTCCAGTTAGTTAATATTTTCAAGTTTTCAGCCATTCGGATCTATAATTTCACAGATCTAAATATCTCCGACTAACAAAAAACAGTGGGCGAGTAACAGAAGATAATCAATTATTTATTAGGCAATATGTCTGCCGCTTAAAATACGGGAACGTATTCTTAATATCTTTTATTTCCGTTTCCAACCTTAACACTTTTCGTTACAATCTAATTTTAAATGCAGATTTATTAGAGTTCGAACATTTATTTTTACATTGTATTATATTAGTAAATTACATTAACATACAAAGCGAAATTACTAATCATTCCATTTATTAAGTCTGTTAACTTGTGGTTGAAAACATTCCAACCCGCTGCAGTATAAAAGCAACGTCGAATATGTTAATAGGGGTTTCGAAATATCTTTGCTAATTTTTATAAAATATAATTGAAGAAAGTGCCCAAATTGTGTCCTAGTTTTTAATAATGGTTACTGAACTAAATAGGGAAAATATTGTTAACAATTTCGATGATATCGGTGAGTGCCTAAACTTTGAATATTATTGAAAACAATCAAAAGTGTTATCGGGCAATTCAGGCAAATAGTACCATAAGTAAATAAATTTTACTACGCCAGGAAAGAAGAAATGGTCTTACAATATTTTTTAACTTCTATGAAATATAACTACCAAAATAAAATAATTCAAAACGATATTGACATAAAATTAGGTTAAGCGTCAAAGGAAAATAAAAATAACTTGCAGGCTAAAGGCTGGATAATAATTTGAAGCAGGAAGATTTCCTGCTTTTTACTTTTTCTAAACATTCAATATAAAGTATTAAGTAAATATGTAGTGTGGATTTTTATTTTTGCATTATATTTACAGATCTGATTAAACGATGGAGTCTTACAGAAACTTCGTTAGGTCTGGGAATTGTTATAAGCCTTTACCTATTGGTGGTTTTGAAGATATTACCAAACTACATGAAGGACAGACAACCATACAGTTTGAAGAGCATATTAACGAAATATAACGCTTTTCAAGTTATATCTTCGGCATACATCGTATTTCTAGTAAGTCCTTTTATAAATTATGTGTGTCGTTCAAATGTCCGCTTAATACACCTAGCTGTCTTACTAACATAATCGCGTTTATGGCTGATATAATGCATTCGTCTCTTACAGGCAAGTATGTAATTGGACAAGGGGAGGGACGAATGCTTTATGTCCGACGTAAAGGGGACCATGCTAGCTAGGCTAAGGGAGTATTTTTTTCTTACTTGTATTACTACAGTGATCGTCAATGAAATACTCACTCCTACTACACTCCCGACTTGTATTCAAGTGTGTACTGTGTACTCTGTCAATTAGGAAATACCTTCATTTTAACGCTTGTACCACTATTTTGACTATAAGTAGCTCAAGGTGCAGCAAAACCCCGTCTTTTCCCGCCCAGCTAGCATGATAGGTTATACCATCACGTTTTATGACCGAAGTGCATTATCACTTTCGTTGGCAAGCTTTTCGTAGTGCTACGTAATTTCCTCTACATACGGGAAAACTTATGTTATCGATTACACGTCTGCGAACAGAGAATCCCCAGCTCTTGGCACAGAAGGTGTCAAAACGTCACATAAAACATAACGGTATATAATCTATCGTGCTAGCTGCACTGGTGACACTAGATAAAAATTAAATGAAAAACGTACGTAGTAAGCAACATATTTGACTATTTCTCCAGTATCATGTATGACAGTAGTGATCGCGACGACATATATACATACAACTAAATTTATTTGCATAAGTTGACCACTCGATTGCTCAAAGGTTATTGGGAAAGCGACTTTTGCATTTGGATTCTAGTAAAATTAAAGTCCGTTCTTCGGTGATTAGTATGTTCCTATATAATTTAATGTTTATTTGTAACAACACATTCATTAAACGATAAGTAAGAATATAGTGTAAGCTATATTCGTGGAACTAATCTTAGAGAACGTTTTTTCATTCTGCACAGAAATCGAAATAGTATTTTTTTTTTCTACAAACTAACGCCTAGATCGAACTTACTTTCCCAAGTAGTTTCTATAGGATTTAGGGGGAGGGGGGGGGGGGTGAAATGGGGGTGGAAGTATGTACTGTGTATATGGGAAAACGATAATTAAGTCTGCGCCTACAATAATTTAATATCATTATTTACTTCCCTATGAAGTTATTGAGTGATACGCGGAATAAGGCGCGGGCAATACTAAACTGGTAAACAAACATTGGTAATTGGTCTGCCATGCCGACCCACTAAATATTTTTTTATTCCTCAGTATGCCAGATACATTGTGAAGCATGGAATAATCACTACAAGATGTCCTCAGGGAGCAGACTTGCAAGGGGTTCGTTTGTATTTATTTCTGCGGTGGTGGAAAAAATCGTACGATATAAATGTGGTCACTCTAGTTTACGAAGACAGAAGTTAAACATTAGCTTTTTATAAATCTGCCTAGCTAGTATGTTTGAATTTATGTCTGACATAAAGAATTTGTCCTTCACTAACAAGTAGGTAAGTGCTCAAGGGATGAATGCTACACGTCCGACATATACGAGGTGTTACAAAGTGTTTCTCAATATTTTTTATGGCCTGGTCATCAGTTAGGTTTGCTGAGACTATAATATGAGCACTTCAAGAAAGAAGACAACAGCCTATTTAGCTAGCTAGCGTTTGTCGGACGTATAGCATTCGTCCCTTGCGCACTTACCTAAAGTCTTTTGGTGATACCTCGATTCAATAAATCCAGCCATTGACTACTTAGGTTTCCTTGGAGCATTTTTTTCCAAAATTGTAGTCTAATTGATATATACGTATACGCCTTTTTAATGGCACTAGAGAATGTACTTAAAGTATTACCCATACATTAGATGCAGTAAAATCGACGCCTGGTGTTTATTGTTATCATATAAAAATATTGCAAAAATTTTTTTGGAATGCGTCAGGAATCGATCGCTGTCAAATAAGTTCCACATAAGTTTTTGAGCCTCTTGGGTTTTAAATATGCTGTTCAACTAAAACTATCCAAAGTTTTCAGGTTATCAAGGAGATCTACCCCTATTTTGTTGCCAAACACCTAGACCTTCTGGACACTGTATTCTTCGTTCTCCGAAAGAAAGACAACCAGGTGACATTCCTGCACCTGTACCACCACACGGCCATGGTGTCCTGGACGTGGTTGCACCTGATGTACCACCCCACGGACCACTTTGTGGTGGTGGGGCTACTCAATAGTCTTGTCCACGTGATCATGTATGCGTATTATGGGATCAGCTCCATGGGCCCGGAGTATCAGAAGTACGTTTGGTGGAAGAAGCATGTCACTAAGATTCAATTGGTAAGTTTTCTGCTTTACTAATGTTTGGAATACCATGTTTTCGAAAATTTCGCAGGAGTTTTATTTACCATATCATCTTTTTTTTCATTCTCCTTAATATGTACGTGTGCATTTACTTCCTGTCCTTAAATTTGTGTAAAATTTGTTCAAGAGTATATTTGTTTTTTTTTTTCAGATACAATTCGTGCTAGTCATTTCTGATCTCTACTATCAACAGAAGCTGACTCCATGCCCACTGCCTCTTTTTTTCCATTACTTTTGCGTCTTTAGCATCGGCTCTTTCTTTGTCCTCTTTCTTAAATTCTACTACAACAGTTATACCACTAAGAGAGCGAAGCAAAATAAAAATATTAAAGGAAATAATAGTGGAGGTAAAGATAACTGTGATTGTCGCTGTATTGTTAAAAATGATTAGAACAAAATAAATGAATCCACATAAAATTTGATTAAAGTTCTGTTCCTATCTCAAAGTTTCAGAGTGACAGGATAATTTTAACGGCATTTGAGCTATTGGTAATAGGTTTGGTGAACGATATGAATAATGTCATATAAGTAGATGCCTAAGTGGTTTACTTATTATAAAATCATAAGTCTCCAGCGCACAGCGCATAGATTATATCGATTACCATAAAAGTACGAGACCTTGTCTTTTTAGTAACACAGTTTTCAGGTTGTTATTGTCTGTCTCTAACAATAAAATATTTATTGTGTAATATGAATTATTTTCCATAGCGTCTTTTTCAGGATAAAGTTTACCTGTACGTGCAAACTTGGAAGTACTATTTGCAACCACTTTATTGTATGATATTTTTCTGTGATAAAGTTAATTAGCTGAGTAGTTATATACAGAAAAACAAACCACATTATTACTAAATAATAATAATTTATTAAAAAATATAAATGCACACTCACGTCTTTGAAAGACCTTAACATAGTCAATTAGTCACATTTAAATTAACCATCACAATTTTATAACTAAGCAGATTAAAACTAGTGTAATTTTATTGCGGGAGAATTACAAGCGTATTTACTTGTCCCTGATGATAATCTCCGCCTATAATGTATAACTTTGACTACTCTAAAACAATTGCGAAGCGAAGCACAGTTAGACTCATCCCTCTAACTGTACTTCGCTACGCAATTGTTTTAGAGTAGTAGGATAGGAGAGATGCGCCTCCTTAGCAGGCCTAGGGTAAAATCGTTTGGTTATAGCTCTGAAACGAAGAATTTCTCCCTTAGTAAATCCCTCTTTAAAGTCCTAGCTACCCCTTCGGCTCGAGATAAGGTAAATACTCATTCACTGGTCATTAGAGCCCGCATCAGAGCTCGTGCTATCCTTCTTTTTGTTAAGCAGAAAAACTAGATATGTAAATGAAAACTATTGAGCCATCTGCGATCCGGGGCTGTCCTTTATGTTAAATTCATTTGACGAAGCCTGTTGCGGATTTCATCTCTGGTATCTCTGATATGTTTCTGTACGCACTTGATGAAGCCTACTTTGTGGATTAGAATTTGTGGACCATGTATATCAAGTTTATTTGTTGCAAGAAATAATTATATGTAAAAAGCCATTAAGATGACTTGTTTACTTCGAAGTGGATGCCCAGCTGGGCAGGGTTGACGCCAGCGATAGCCGTGGCGATGGGACGCGCAAGCGCAACGCCGTTGACCGCGATGGCTGTGGCCTGCGGACGCGAAGCGGCCAGCCCCTGCTCGCCTATCACTGCAAGACCTGGGAAAAATATGTTATTTTAAAGTTACCGTCTTGTTCCCAAAAAAAAACCCTATAAATCCGCTACTTTAGTCTTTTACCTTACCTTTTGAACCACCGTGAACCAGAAAGAGAATAATTAAATAGTCTGTCTATAAGTAAATTTTGTTTCATTCAGGACTCCTTTATCATCAGATCGATGCATGTGAGAAATCCAAAAAGTTGAGAGTTAGCGCACAGTGAATTGTCATTTCGCTCGTATTTGGAGCAGCCGACTGGGGAAGTACCTCCACCTTACAGAAAGCCGCAGCCACAATAACACCACTAGTTGTTCTGTAGGTTATGTGCTATTGTGTTTCTGTTGGTGAGTAAGGTCGCCTGAGCTCCCGAGGATGTTGTATTGAGAGTGCTCTAGCTCAGTACAACGAATCCTCAAAAGGGTCAGCAGAGTGCTAGTAATTGTTCTACAGTCGCAAGAGTCCATAGGCTACAGTATCTACTTACCATCAGGCAGGCTATATGCTTATTTGCCACCTTCGTAGTATATAAAACAAAAGTGTAAAAGAAGAATTAATCTGCTTGTGGTTAACTTAATTACTTACCTACTTTATAGGTATACCTACTACGTCACTGAACCATTGTTACTAACCTACAGGTTTGGCTTCAGCGATGGTGATGCCCTCTAGCGGGATGCCATCGTCATTTACGGGCGTGTCGATACCGACTCCCTCTTCTCCAACCTGTAAAATAAATCTATTGTAGGTACCATAGATCGTGTGAACGATGAAGAGGAATATTTAAATATTTTCTAAATATCATGTTCATTCTTAATAATAGTCTTAATTTTTTTAAACCTGAATACATTATATTAAGTTAGTGTAACTAATTTAGAAACTATTATTTAATCATATTAATGTCTAAATTACTTCCACCTTAGACATATTGACACTGAGGTCCGTATTATATATATATATAAACATTTATACTTACATCTTCTTCGTAGTTTTCATATTGCCTTTTCGACCCGCTTTTGAACAGAACATCAATATTATCTCCAACTTCATCAATCAGCTTGATAGCATTGGAAGCCGATTCTCCTAGGGACATCAGTTGGGACCGGAACCTTTCCTTATCAGCATTTGTTAATGAACCAGTTTTCCTTCCAAGGTTGTGAAGCTTTATCAAACCACTAGAAAGGGACTGCAGGCTCTGAAGATTCTTGGCCAATACTTTGGACAGCAGGCTCTCGTCATTGTTTTTGACGACATTTTCACTGCTTATTTTTTCCTCAGACACGACTACTTCGCTTATCACGACGCCTCGGTTGTTGGTCTTTACTTCTAGATACTGGCCTTTGGCACCACCGTAAAAAGGTAGGTATTGGATGGTCACCCTATAAATAAATAGAATGGATTCTTTAGATATGAATGGCAACTAGGAATACTTAATCAGTCACTTATTACTGGTACGGTTTGTATGTTCTGCTATTTCATTTATTACCTTGTACTTTATAATCCTTATTATGGACTTTCATCACAGTTGTTTAGAATTATTCTAGTCATTAGTGATATTGATCGGCAAAATTTACTTGAAGAATTTATACCTATTTAATACTGTAGAATTTATGGTCTGACTGTATTTACTCTAGTTAAATACAGTCATACCACAGTCAATAAACTTCTGATAACCGTTATTCACCTCGCAAACTAAACATTGAAGTAAAGATTACAGTTTGATATTATTTTAAGGTGTGTTTAATGGTACCTATTGTGCTCCCACACAGAAATTATAAAATGTTTTATGACGTTTTATAACACGATAACATTCTCTAACATGATATAATATAAATGCAACTAAATATTGTTACATAACAAGGTAACAATGTAAAGCCTTTGTTACAATTTGTACTAAAATGTTGATTAACAAATATGTTATAACGTTATACAACACTTTACAACTGCAGTCAGTGTCGGAGCACCATTACCATAGTATGCAAAGTTTCAAGATTGATTGTACGTCGAATTCCAACACAATTTGAAACATCCAATGTATGTAAAGAGGTCTTTATATGGTATGGTTTTCAGAAAGACATGTCGTATTCGAAACTGTAGTATTTTTAGAGTTATTGATATTAAAATCTGTATATACTAATGTCATCTCTTGTCACCGTTTTGGTAAATAAATTATAAGGTCAGGTGGGGTAAGAGGATCTATGGGGTAAGAGAACCTATACATCATAAACAGAAAACTATGCGTTCTATCTGTCTAGTTACTCCGTCAGTAAAGCAGTATATAGGAGGTATTTCGAATATTTTAATAAAAATGTAGGTACGTCATATATATGACATCGAAAGGAACGTTCAAAGATTCAGTTGGGTACGAAAACAAAACACGAGTGGTCGGAAGTTTTTTGGTGAGCTTGAATAGAAAAGAAAAAACCGTGTTAAATAACTTTTTTCGATGGTAAGTGCAATTTGACTAGTTATTCTTAATTCCTACGATTTAATTTTAGTCAAATTCCTTTATTATATATTGTTTTCGATGCATTAAAAATCATTATCTGTAAATTACCGAGTGGGGAAAGAGAAACTAGTGTCATCGGGTTAAGAGAAACATATGTCCCTCTTTCCCGATGCCACAAGTCACAAACATTTAAATTTTTGATAAAATTATAAGTACTCAACCTATGTTTCATGTTCCTTAATATGTGGTGTCATCTTCATTTGGCTCGCTTTTTATTGGAATACAGCGATACAGTGACATTTCGATTTAACCGTAAATAACAGATTCAATCCTTTGTCTACATTTGCAAGAGCCAAATGTTGAAAAACTGACTACTTAATGATTTTTTCAAACATGGTCCAAAAAAGCTCTATTTTCGATATTAGTATGTTATTTACGAATTTATATATATGAAATGTACATGTAACTGGTCCTTATTGACGTCTCTAACAACGCAAGAGAGATTTTATTTTTAACTCATTTTCACAAAAGTTACGTTAAAAAAACTGGTTTTTCAGCCTAAAATTGACAAAGTTTAATGCCATATATCTCGAAGGCAATGAGTTTTGAAGTAAATACGGTATACTATTTCGGTAAACCTTGTTGTTCTTAATACGATAAGCCATAAAAAACACGAGAAAATGAAGAGTTACAGATTGAAGGTCATTGGAATCTGTGAGCCCCTTAAATTAAATAAATGATTATTCACACCTTTTTTACTTGCCCATTGTTGTGAACATCTGACTATGACTTATATGTACCTCTCACCCCGAATTCGGTAATATTCTCTCTGATAGCAAAATTTAGCCTTATTACAATATGTTGTCTGATTGTACTTATAGTATTTAATCAATTTTAGATTTTATAGGCATATTATTAATGTCTAAAATGGGAACCGTTTCTCTTACCCCGAAAGCAGGGAAAGAGGAACGAATACGCGGTATCTGACTTATTTATTGAAATCATCCTAATGCATTTCATCTAGAAGTTTCAAAACTAAGTCAAATACAGTTGAGTATTTAGATAATGTACTAACATTATTTCCGAAAACAACTACCGATTAGGAGAAGAGTTAAATCACTTCATATTCAACCAAGAATAAATTATGTTTCCCTCACCCCACCTGACCTTACAAATATTAATACAAATAGAAATATTCGAACACGCCTTTATGTCAGTGACAATAGAGTGGTGCCTGCTCCGATGATGTTGGCGTTTGCTTTATACAAATTGACTGATTTAATTGGTTGATTGATTGATTTGTATTTATTGTTGACTGCACCCTGAATCATTATATATAAGGAAATAGGAAATAAAACTACACACTTCGATATTTTATACCACTTTCAATATTAACAATAACATCAGTAAAAATAGTTTAAAAATAATCTTAAACATACATTTTATCCACAACTAGCAGCCGCCCGCGACTTCGTCCGCGTAGATTTTAGATGGTAACAAAGATATAAATGAGGTTTATTTGTTTCTGTCAATTGTCTGATCTTTTGTGAAAATTACTCGAATGAAAAACTTAATGTCCGCCATCTTGGATTTGAAAATGGATGTAATTTTCGGAATCGGCACCCCGAGGAACCACAAAGATGACCCCATATCGATTTTTAAGAAAAATAAATGTTCGCCATCTTGTAATTGAAAATGCATATCATTTTCGTAATCGGCACCCCGAGGAACCTCGACGATGACACTCATATGGATTTTTAAGAAAAATAAATATCCGCTATCTTGGATTTGAAAATGCATATCATTTTCGTAATCGGCACCCCGAAGAACCTCGACGATGACACTCATATCGATTTTTAAGAAAAATAAATGTCCCCGTCTGGGATTTGAAAATGGATGTCATTATCGTAATCATCACCCCGAGGACCCTTGAAGATGACACCCATGTCGATTTTTAAGAAAAACATTTGTCCGCCATCTCGCATTTGCAAATGCATGTCATTTTCGTAATCGGCACCCCGAGGAACCTCTAAGATTACACCTATATCGATTTTTCCGAAAAGTAAAGATTTGCTCCCCGCACAGACTTGGAACCCCTTTTTACCCCATTAGGGGAACAATTTAGAAAGACGCTGGAACACTTTTTGTTGTATTTAAACAGTCTATATATATACGAAGTTTTAAATCCCGCACTTCAAAAAAGATTTGCTCCGAGTACGAACTTGTAAACCCCTTTTCACCCGTTTAGGGGAGCAATTTCAAAAAACGCTGATGTACTTTTTGTTGTATTTAAACAGAAAATCTATTTACGAAGTTTAAAATCTCTCACTTCAAAAAAGAATTGCTCCCCGTACAAAGTTGGAACCCCCTTTTCACCCATTTAGAGGAGCAATTTCAAAAAACGCTGAAATACATTTGGTTTTATTTAAACAGAGAGTCTATATACGAAGTTTTAAATCTCTCACTTCAAAAAAGAGTTGCTCCCCGTACAAATTTGGAACCCCCTTTTCGTCCCTTTAGAGGAGCAATTTCACAAATCGCTGAAATACGTTTTGTTGTATTTAAACAGAAAGTCTATATACGAAGTTTTACATTTCTCACTTCGAATAAGATTTGTTCCTTTACAAACTTGGAACCCTCTTTTCACCCCTTTAGGGGAGCAATTTTGAAAAACGCTGAAATAAGCTTTGTTTTATTTAAACATAGAGTCTATATACGAAGTTTTAAATCTCTCACTTCAAAAAAGATTTGCTCCCCGTACAAACTTGTAAACCCCTTTTCACCCGTTTATGGGAGCAATTTCAAAAAACGCTGATGTACTTTTTGTTGTATTTAAACAGAAAATCTATTTACTAAGTTTGAAATCTCTCACTTCAAAAAAGAATTGCTCCCCGTACAAAGTTGGAACCCCCTTTTCACCCCTTTAGAGGAGCAATTTCAAAAAACGCTGAAATATGTTTTGTTTTATTTAAACAGAGAGTCTATATACGAAGTTTTAAATCTCTCACTTCAAAAAAGAGTTGCTCCCCGTACAAATTTGGAACCCCCTTTTCGTCCCTTTAGAGGAGCAATTTCACAAATCGCTGAAATACGTTTTGTTGTATTTAAACAGAAAGTCTATATACGAAGTTTTACATTTCTCACTTCGAATAAGATTTGTTCCTTTACAAACTTGGAACCCTCTTTTCACCCCTTTAGGGGAGCAATTTTGAAAAACGCTGAAATAAGCTTTGTTTTATTTAAACATAGAGTCTATATACGAAGTTTTAAATCTCTCACTTCAAAAAAGATTTGCTCCCCGTACAAACTTGTAAACCCCTTTTCACCCGTTTATGGGAGCAATTTCAAAAACGCTGATGTACTTTTTGTTGTATTTAAACAGAAAATCTATTTACTAAGTTTGAAATCTCTCACTTCAAAAAAGAATTGCTCCCCGTACAAAGTTGGAACCCCCTTTTCACCCCTTTAGAGGAGCAATTTCAAAAAACGCTGAAATATGTTTTGTTTTATTTAAACAGAGAGTCTATATACGAAGTTTTAAATCTCTCACTTCAAAAAAGAGTTGCTCCCCGTACAAATTTGGAACCCCCTTTTCGCCCCTTTAGAGGAGCAATTTTGAAAAACGCTGAAATAAGCTTTGTTTTATTTAAACATAGAGTCTATGTACGAAGTTTAAATCTCTCACTTCAAAAAAGATTTGCTCCCCGTACAAACTTGGAACCCTCTTTTCACCCCTTTATAGGAGCAATTTTGAAAAACGCTGAAATATGTTGTGTTGTATTTAAACATAGAGTCTATTTACGAAGTTTCAAATCTTTAACTTCAAAAACGAATTGCTCCCCGTACAAACTTGGAACCCACTTTTCACCCCTTTAGAAGAGCAATTCCAAAAAACACTGTAATACGTTTTGTTTTATTTAAACAGAGAGTCTATATACGAAGTTTTAAATCTCTCACTTCAAAAAGAATTGCTCCCCGTACAAACTCGGAACCCCCTTTTCACCCCTTTAGAGGAGCAATTCCAAAAAACGCTGTAATACGTTTTGTTTTATTTAAACAGAGAGTCTATATACGAAGTTTTAAATCTCTCACTTCAAAAAAGATTTGCTCCCCGTACAAACTTGGAACCCTCTTTTCACCCCTTTATAGGAGCAATTTTGAAAAACGCTGAAATATTTTGTGTTGTATTTAAACATAGAGTCTATTTACGAAGTTTCAAATCTTTAACTTCAAAAACGAATTGCTCCCCGTACAAACTTGGAACCCACTTTTCACCCCTTTAGAAGAGCAATTCCAAAAAACGCTGTAATACGTTTTGTTTTATTTAAACATAGAGTCTATTTACGAAGTTTCAAATCCCTCACTTCAAAAAAGAATTGCTCCCCGTACAAACTTGGAACCCCCTTTTCACCCCTTTAGAGGAGCAATTTCAAGAAAGGCTGAAATACGTTTTGTTTTATTTAAACAAAGAGTCTATATACGAAGTTTTAAATCTCTCACTTCAAAAAAGAGTTACTCCCCATACAAACTTGGAACCCCCTTTTCACCCCTTTAGATGAGCAATTTCAAAAAACGCTGAAATATGTTTTGTTTTATTTAAACGGAGAGTCTATGTACGAAGTTTTAAATCTCTCACTTCAAAAAAGAGTTGCTCCCCATACAAACTTTGCACCCCTATTTTACCCTCTTAGGGTTAGAATTTTGCAAAACGCTGAAAACACTTTCTTTGGATTTAAGTTCGTAACCTTTTCATGAATTTTTAAGTCTTCAGCTCAAAAAAAAAATTTTCTCCCATACAAACTTTGCACCCCTATTTAATCCCCTTAGTGGTGGAATATCCAAAAATCCCGTCTTATCCCTTGCATACGCCATAAAAGTAAGCTCTGGACCAAATTTGAAGTTTCTAGTTCCAGTAGTTTCGGCTGTGCGTTGATGGTAGATCAGGACTTCTTCTTTTATATATATAGATATTAAATTTAGTTACCTATTATCAATACAATTCGGAAAACAATTTCAAGAGATCAATCGAATGTGTTTTCCGAAATAAGTCATTTCAGTCTATTTGAAGCGGATTTCCAAATTTATTGACACAAAACAATAATTTGGAATTACAAATATCTCTAAAATAATTAATAGAAACTCAATAACTTTATTTAAGAAGCAATTATTTTATATCAGATTGTATTCATACAAGTATAGATCTGACTGCGCGTGGGCAATACCGCCAGGACCAACCACTGCGGATGACACAGGATTAAACACTATATTTCCCTTTTTACCAGAACCTATGACCACACGAGAAATTGGATTCGCTATGGCCGTTCCTTTGGGTCCATTTGTGGCATGTGCTATGGGTTTCAAAAACAAAGTGAAAGTACTATCTCTAATTGCTGGTGACTGTAAAAAGTTTACACCATCAAATTGATATTCCTCTGGTTGTCGATCGTATCCACTGTATCCGTCGTATCCCGAGTATTCTCTTCTTCGTCCAAAGTTTCTCCAGAATCCCCAATGTCTATTAAGAAAGAAAAAGAAATTTAATAAAAGGAAGGAAGAAAAGAAATAAGGTTAAAGGTTATGAAAGCAAGAAACAAGCGTTTAGTTTATTCAGGATGGTAGTAAATTGTGGGCCCTATAGCGACAATTTTGCCTTCAGGTATTGCTTCTAGTAGTCTTGGAACCGAACCGTCGGTAGCGGCGTGTTGTTGCTGCAGGCGCGTCACGATGGTTGAAAGGTCTACATCTGAGGTAAGGGCCACGACTCGAGAGGAAGGCCCGGCTACGGCCAGACCTCCCGGCTGCGTGTAGGCCAGACCTCCAGGACCAACGATGGCTGCTCCTCCTTTTCCAGCTGTAGCAACTCCACCTGGACCCGCAATCGCTACACCTCCTCTTCTCACTTTCAGTTTATTGATAAAGAACCCAGGATTGTACGCGGGTACCGTTGGTCGGCCCCCAAATAACGAGAAACCACCCATATGAAATCTTAAATCATCATCTTTTTGCACAGTTTTTGTACCTTGCGCAGAGTTTTCAGTTTTTGCAGGCTTTGTAGTGGGTTTTGCAAATAGCGTCTCTGCAGGCTTTTGACCGAAAAACTTCTTCAACTTCTTTGGACTATCCTGAATGTTCTGTTTTGGAGCTTCAGTAGATACAGTCCTTTTTCTGATGGCCTTTGCTTCTCTAGCATTCGTTTTCACCTCTGGCAGGAAAAAACTTAAATTGTCGTTCACATTTTTCTGTTCATCTTCTACTTCAGTATTTTCTTTCAATCCATCTTCAATAGCTTTTTGCTTTCTGTTACACACGTCAGCGTTCTGTCCATATTCAAAGAAATTATTCCACCCACCGCCATGAAGAAATCCAAGCAAAGGATCTTTGACTAAAATTGGAAAGAATGGTGCTAGTGGCCAATTTACATTAAAAGGAAGAGAAATTGGTGGTCTTTGTCTCGATTGAAATTGTGTATCTAATTCTACAGAATTTAGTGAATTATGGGCATATCGGTCGTATAAATCATTCGATGGCATAACGAGGACAGGTATACTCGTTATATACGGTATACGAGACGCCGTGCTCTGAACTTGATTCGAACCCAATAAATCTGACTGAATCCCTCCATATTGCAACGCCCTTGCACTGTCATATCGAATTTCATTAACGTTTTCATTTTCTAGATTATTATTGTCTTGTTTTTTCTTTGCATCTGAGTAACCGTTTATCTTAGCTCCAGCGATAATTTGTTGTATTTTTTGTAAAGTAGATGCATCTAAAACGTAATCTCCAAGTGTGTGTGTTTGCGAATTTTTATTTCTATTCTTATTAGGTTTGACTAGGTTTTTGTTAATAGCATTTATTTTATTTAATATTTCTTGCGTATTTTCAACATCAACATCTTCAGGATATCTAACTTGTTCTCGCGGTAATTCTTCATCATCGTTGATGTCTTCTGGTTCACTTGCAGGTATTTCAAAGCGAAGCCGTGCCGTTGGCCTGAAATAGCAAAATAAACTTTATTAGCATATGCGTTTTATTTCAATTATCCTTAAAAACACCATGACCCAAGCCTGTTATTAATTCAGCGTGTAATCAAATAAGAGATCAATGTCATAATAATGAAGAACATTATTACGCAGATGGCAATTTCGAACAACATTTGTACTCCATGTTATTTTTTCTAGTATTGATACTTACTAGACTGCCTCCACGGGATAACGTACTTCTTATTTAGATTTGAACTCTTAGACTATTAAGCAGCGGTAAGCATTAAGAAAAATCACCATACTTGAACCGAGTCTACGCCCGCTGTAGTACCTCCTTGCCACTAGTCTTATTGTGTACCGCATCAATATTAAGGGGCAACAAACCTCGGATGAAGTAAAAGGAACAACGGCAACAATGGAAAACATTTCAATATTTACAGGTACTAATTCTCTCACCCAAGACAAAAGAACGTAAGTACACTATGTTCCAATTACTCATTTTAATTAACTGAAGTTAAAAAATTAATAATCATCAAAAACTAATCGTGCAAGGAAGATGAGCTAGTACCGATGCTTTTAGAAGATCAAGAGAAATTTCTAGAAACCTTTTCTATAATTTGTGTTCGGGTTAGGTACAATGGCTAAACGAAAAATAGACGCATAAGTCATTGAGTTTGCAATGGTCAATTCAATTACTTATGAGTCTTTTTTTCTATTAGCCATCTCTTGTCACCGTTTTGGTACACGAAATTATACAAATATTTTATTAAAAAGGATCGCATGTTCATTTCGCTGTTATTAAAATTTTGAAGAAAACTAAACTGGTTTAGCTCCTATCTTCGTTGTACAAATACATATTATTATTAGGTAGTGAGATTGGATGTGTCACAGATAACATATTATACACAATATCTTAAAAATATCTAGTCATAAAAATCGATGATAACAGAATAAAAATAAAATCCTCTTCGTATACAAACCACTGATTTGCATGAAAAGGGTTATCGCAAGATGATTACTGTATAATATACTATCAGTTACGTGTGAAATTATCGTTTACTATATTTATGTTAGTCGTGATTTGTATTTAATACATGTGCAATTGTGCATTACCTAGAAAACATAACCTGACTAGCGATTTAAGTGAAGCGTAAGGTTTTTTACACAGTTGCGCCTAACAATCGTAATTTTTGGTACTAAAGTAATTCGACCAATATACCCCGCTTTTTGAGGCTAGTGTAGATGGCTGATTCTCATCGTTATTGTTAATGGATGTCCTTATAGGCCCGAACGTTCAGTGAAAGTTAAGGAAATCACAGTACTATTCAAACTTATTGCTGACTATTACTCTATACCCGAGTCACTAACTGTTTAAATAGTTAGTCATAAATAATCAATGGTAGGTACACAGACTGGTTTAGCATCCAGCGAGGTGTAAGGCAGTGTGTGTGCCTCACCATGGTTGTTTAACTTATTTATGGACAATTGTTTGTCACCTTTGAAAGAGATCTAATGTGGTTTAAGAATGGGTAAGTAACTCGTCAAATTCCTCCCTATATGATGATGACCAGCTGTTGATTGCGTCATCAGAGAGGTAGCTGTAGTAAAGGTAACCTTGACCATGCCGCATAGCAGTGCATTGAAACTTGACCATGCCGCATAGGAAAATATATTGGACGTAATGTATGTTTATCTGACGTAATGACATCTCTTTCAAAAACAGATATCTCACAATATGTACGTATGTACAGTCGATGTCATTCACTTCGCAGAAAAATAAAGGATTGTTTACAAAAACAACACTACCCTAGTGAAGTTTTTGCTCCTCTATAAATGTTCTCGATTGTACAAATAATAACGATAGCTAATGTACAAAAAATAGGGAGAAGTGTATCTGAAGGTGAAAAGCAAGACAAGCTTTTTACCATGTTACTACCTATACGTATATTTTGAGTGCAAATTCTAACTGACTTCACAATTTAGAAATCTACATGTTAAGGATTAGAAAGTGTGTAAGTATATATTATTAATGTGCAATTCATAAAATGGACAGGTATCAGTAATACTTACTCGCTGTCGGAAGGCCGCGAAGAAACCTCCGCAAGGCAGTATGTCAGCATCGCCTGGAATCAAATATTTACTGATCATTTACACTGAATTATTATTCAAAATCATTGAAAACCTTATCATAATTGGTCGGATAATAATGTAATTTCACTTTTCGTAGTTCTTATTGTTATGTCGTTAAAATCTAATTTCGGCACCGCGTGTTTCTACTACTGAATGAACTTAGAATCTCATTTCGAGTTTTCCGATAATTATCATTGCAGTTTTTGAGAAGAGGACTATACAAGCCTCGGCCGGAACAGCGAGTTTTACAAGACATTGCTGTTTATGGAGGAAAGCTGACCTGAGCAAGAGTTGAGAAAAGTACAGTATACTCCTCGGGGATAAAGCTTAAATCCCTCACTGCACCCAGGACTCAGTGTTAGTTCCCCGCTTCGCTCGGAAGTAAAATATGAAGTCCTTCGTTCCGTTCAGGATTCAATATCCTGCCCGTGATATAAAACAGTGCTTTATCCACTTAGTGTACTTACAATCTACTATTTTACTACTTGCAGTAACTGTTTACCATCAGGCGACGTTTTTTCGTTAGCCACCGACGTGCGTAATGCTACCGACTACAATTTACAAGTACTTAAACAAAGCTATTGTATGCTATTCTTTAAGAAAGTTCCAATTCACACAAGCCATTGTTATCCAAACAGCTGTGATTAAATATTGCAAATTCGGCAATTTTCACCTGCCCCGGTGACCCAGACAATACCAAGGAAAATCGCAAATAAATAAGTACTTAAAAGTATATTAACCTATATAAACAATGAATCAGAAACCTTTCTTTTTAACAACATAAAAAACCTTGTTTACTGACCGAGTGAAACGAACGGTCTCAGCTTCGTCAAAAATGCTCTCGTTTGTCCAGATGTCCGGATTTCCGATTGTTCTCCTCTACAGGTCGTATTTCTCAACCGATTCTCGTAAAATTTTGTGAACAAATTCAATAATTCTATAGAATTCTTTCGTCGAGTCAGTTTTTGGAAAACTTTTATTAATGATTTCAGTTATTTCTGCGGGCGGATCCTTCGGTTTCTTCTCGTTCGGTAATTATAAAAAAATATTTTGTATTATAAAAAATTGTTTCAAAATAAAAAATACTTGCGAGGTCTACAGCTCACAGAGCCACTAACAACACTAAGTATTTAGGCACGAAATGACTGTTATTTGACATGTTTTTTGGACCATCATATTCACATTTTTGTAGATGTTTAAATAAGATGACTTGGCAGATTTATCTAAATTAACTATTTAATGGACGCTCATCAGATTGTGAAGTGGACACACACGATGAGATAAAAAGTACCAATCCATGTATCTTTCTTGAATCGACGGAACTTCTCAAATAATTATAGGTCTCTAAGCGGCGGTAGCCGGGTAGGTTCTAATCTTGCGTGCGACTTTCAAACAGAGTCGTATCATATTGCTTCAAGTCGCAATTGTGTAATTGTCGTAATTGTGAGTAAGATAGATAGCACATGACACTTTCCGTCTACGGCCGTTAAAGAGACGAGAGCTTCAAGTCGTTTTCGTCTATCGCTGGATAAACGCGACCATAAATGCCCGCTAGCTCATACCAATGAATAATGTATATAAAGAACATTTCATAGACATTAGTATCTTTGACGTAATGCAAATACTCAAAGAGAGTTTATCGACCTCGATAAAAGATACATTTTAAGCCGGTCCTAAATTTAGAAAACCGGCTGGGGGGTTTCTCTGCATTGGTTTATTATGAACGGGAAGTCGATATCTCCTTGCATTTTCATCCATAATAATAAGGCAGCAGTCATCTATTTTTTACTAATTATTGATTTTGAGTAAATAAGATGAAAATTATATTATTTGTTAAACAGAGAAAGTATGATGTCATAATGTGTGAACGAAAAACTTGCTTGCTTTATATACTTAACAAAACTTACTATGGGCCGGGCCGGTACCTAAAGCGATAACAATACTTGGTGGGAGAGTAGCCTGGGAAAATCCAGGGAAACCTCCGGCACAACCACGCCTCCCGTTTTTCCCTAGGTTAGTTCAGTGCGTTCCAATAATAATGTTTAAGTTGTATTATAGCCATATACAGGACGTATATAGGTATCCTTGTATTAATTAATATTGTATTTCGCACATCTCTGTAAATCTCACATAAATCGCTGTGCCTATATTTATTTGGAATCGATCACCTTATGATCACAATCTCAGTAAGTATGATAATTGGTGAGATGTGAAAGTGTTTCGAAGTTGTCGATTTAGTGATTGATTTTTTGTGCAGGTGAAACTTTTTGCATCTCACGTCTCGATGAGAAAGGATTTCATGAAAGTAAAACATAGTATACTTATTTAATTGACTTTAACATAAAAGTAAGTAAGATTTTTTTCGAATGTTGGATGCTGCTATAAATTGCTAGGTCAGCAAAGATCATGACATTGTATTTATTTTAGTTAATTTATTTCGAGTAGGTATCATCTTTTGTCTCTTCTTCTCTCAGTTGGCAACATCAACAAACAAAGTCGAATACCTTGTTTGGAGAGAGATAATATATATAACTTTCAACTCTAGCGCAGTTTATACGGCAAACTGTGTCAAAAAGTGAGCGTTGGCGGTGGGCCAAAGCACGTATTGACCATTTAAAGATAAAGTGGAATGTAATATGCACCATTCCGTAAAACTTGAGTTATCTTCGAGCGTCTTCGATACAATACAGATTTTAATATGACATGTTAAACAAAGTACCTACCTAACTACCTGCGTCATGTATCTTTTGAAGCTATACGTACGCACACCTGAAAAAAAATTGAGTGACAAATTTTTGTCCTATCTGTTTGCAGTGCGTACTGCCTAGATACTGGGAAAATAATTGCAGTCGTCGCAGCACTTAAGTAAGATATTTTTCTCAAACATGTAATAAAATATTGACGTTATGTTCGTAATAACAGGCTGCAAAGTATCACGTTTCGGGTTCGGCGCAACGAGCGGCCCATTATGGAATGGCAAAAATTTCTTGTAATTTTCACTTTTCATTGATTTTTTTGAGCAAAACCCTCTATACAAACCTCGTCACGATCAGGTTGTCGACCTCATATCTCTATATCTATAGCTACTCGACCGACAATCCCCTATTTCGCGGCTTCTGCAGTAATGTACTATTAATTGCAAGATTTAAAAACAAAACGAAACCAGACATAAACAAGGAATTACTAAAGGTTTGAGACTACATCAGCTCCCTCAATCTATTACCGCATCCGAATACATTTATCGTATTTGACACATGACGATTTGGTATTTCTCGACTCTCACGTTTAGAGTTAATGACCTGAACCTCAACACTTAACATACGCAGAATATACTGAAGTACTTTTAAAGGTCAGCAAATAATTAGGGTGATTTCAAAGTACTTAACTGCAACTTGCCCTGGTTAAAAATAAATTAAAAACAAGTCGGTTCGCTTTTGAAGGATTTAATTGTGTAAGTACCAAAATAAAACAAACCAGTTCAGTCCGTTCCAATTTCAATACGTTCAAGCTGGCTATATAGTCTTCCTGATACATTATTTAGTATTGCTGTAACTTTATAAAGTTTAGTGGGATTCCTAGACCAATTTCAATCAACATACTCATACTCATACTCATACTCATTTATTTGCAATGGATCATATACATTACTCGTCAGAAACAATGATTGACAATGATAAAAATGTCAAGGTATGATTGATTTACAATTTGTCAGACTGTCACAGTAAAATTACATTTAAATTTGGAATTCCAGTATAAAATAAGAGGATGATCAAACGTCGTATGTCATTTATAAACGCATTTATTTAAAAAAATGTAGCTCCTTCATTTAATAGCCTTGATGTCTGAGGCCCGATTAACTTTAAGAGAAATAAGGTTACAATAAACTCCACAAGTTAACAAAAACCCTGGTGCTACTCTGTCCTTCTTCTGCCTCACGTCATTAAATAACTTAGGAAATAATTATGCTATCGATTTGAAATAGTTATATTAACAAAGCTAAGTTGAACAAACGAACGTTGTTAAATTATACACATGAGTAAGATTAACGATTATTAAACCAAAAATATAACCATATATACCTAATAAATAAATTTCGTACGGAACTCTCTGTACGTAAGTCAAACTCGCACTTGACCGATCTTGATTTATAAATAAGTGGTTCAGGTAAGTTGCCCTGGAACTGCCAAAACAAGAAACGTTCACAAACCCGGCGCGTTATTTGTATAATACCCCAAATTAGCACGCCACGTACAAGGAAAGAGTCTGAATTAGACTTATCCAATTGCTGGCGCCGATAGGCGCCGCGCGCTCGCACTGGACTGGCACTGCATCGAAATATAAAATAAATAAATGTATTTTATTCTGCAATTAGGCTGCAATGGTACTTTTACAAGTCAAAATCTACTAGCGTTAGCGTTAGTTGTTTATATGCATTCAGGAGCGCTAGACTGGCAAGAAAATTTATGAATTCAAATCACGCCAGTACCCTGCCAGCGCTGCGAGACTGGTAACAGCAACTGGATACGTCTAATAGCGTCTTTATCAGTGAAACATCCCAAGTACCGTCAACAACGGCAGCTAACACCGGCAGTTACCTTATCTACCAGTGCCTATGTGTTTAACGTGCGTGACACTATCCTAGAGAAGTGATGATCTTGAGATGATTCTTTAGGGCTCCAAAGAGGAAAATAAAATATGATGCTATTTTTACTACCTAAATTAGGATCACGGACAAAGTTAAGGTCTTGATGACATTAGATTTTATTGACCGAGTGAAACGAAGGTCTCTGCTTCAGCTTCGACAAAAATGCTTTCGTATGTCCGAATTTCCGTTTGTTCTCGTCTACAGGTCGCAATTCTCAATCGATTCTCATGAAATTTCGTGAGCAGGTTCGATAGTTATATAGAATTTTTTTGTCAAGACGGTTTTTGGAAATTTCCAAAAACAATTTTTTTATCAATGATTTTGTAAGTTTCTGTGGGCGAATTTCGGTTTGTTGTCCTCTATAGGTCGCATTTCTCAACCGATTCTCGTGAAATTTTGTGAGCAGGTTGGATAAATATACAGATTTTTTTGTCGAATAAGTTTTTTGAAATTAAAAAAAAAAATATTTGTTCAACGGTTTGTTCTCCTCTACAGGCCGCATTTCGCAAACGATTCTCGTGAAATTTTGCGAGCAGGTCTGGTAATTATATAGAATTATTTGTCGAGTCAGTTTTTGGAATTTTTCAAAAACTATTTTTATTTTAAAGATTTTGTAATTTTCTGCGTCTGAATTTCGGTTTGTTGTCCTCTACAGGTCGCATTTCTCAACCGCTTCACGAAAAATTTTGTTAGCAGGTTCGATATTCATAATTGATCTTTTTTTTATAATGTCAGATTTTGGAAAGATAAAAAAACTCACCCACGAGGTCTACAGCTCACAGAGCCACTAGTTTAAATTGGTACAAAATCGATTGAAATATTTTGACAAAATGTTTATGTACACTTGCAGTTTTGCATTAAAATCATTTTAAAAATTAGCTTCATTGGTCTGTCAGGCATTATCATTCTATTTCCCATTTTATATCAAGTTGATTTAACCTTTACAACGCCATATGAAATACAAAAGCTGTCACTTACACGCCATAACATGGAAATGTCAAACGAGAAGTTCAACTCTATGATATCGCACTGCACGCCGTGACGGATATATCTTCCGTTGGCATTGCACCGATGGTGCTGATATATCCGTTGACGTCGATAAGGATCAAAATGCCTGTATACCATTGGATGAGTACCTTTATCGTATTATTTACTGTCGTAGCCTCGTTAACCTCACCGCATCTAGCCTAAAAAAACTTTATGGTTATTTTAAGATAACACGGTCAAGAATGACAAAGTAGTAATAAAAGTAAATGATGCTACGACAGTGACACTCGGGCTTCACATAGTCAGGACCGTACCTTTGACAGTCATACCCGAGTTAACGATAGGCGTTAGACTTTCGAAACCCGTTCGAGTACCTAAAGTACAGTCAGCACCGTCGTCGGAAAATTATGCCGTAATTATTTATAATTCCAATAAGGGTAAAAACAAAAGTTGTCCACCCGGTGGTGTTTATATTACATGGATGTATAGTTATGGAAACACCGTTTACGCGGGTTACTAGATTAATCCAAAATTAAGCTTTGTGGCCCTTAACTTTTGATATGTACACCGAAAAGACGCGAGCCTAAATCTGACAATGGCCCATAAACTGATTAAACGATACGATGTATAGAGTAAAGTTTTAGAATAAGGTAGTTACCTCCTGGGTCCTGGGTTCGAATCCCGGTCAGGGCAAATATTTGTGTGATGAGCATGAATATTTGTTTCTGAGTCTTGGATGTTTTCTATGTATTTCTATTAAATATATCGTCGTCTAGTACCCATAACACAAGCCTTCTTGAGCTTACTGTGGGGCTAGTTCGATTTGTGTAAGATTGTCCTCTAATATTTATTTATTTATTTATTTATTTTATTTATTTATTTTACCTGAGCCATTATATGGATTTAAATTGTAGCACAATCTACACAGAAACAAACGGTTATTAGTTTGTAATTTGTCAAGTTATAGTAATAAAATTAAATATTTGTGGACAATCTTACATCACTTGGCCGCGTCCCAAACGGTGTACCCTGTATTATGATCATTGATCACGTTTATCGACGACAAAAGACACGATAAAGTATCCGTCACTTTCTATCGAGTGGTGTCAGAAAGTGACAGATGCTTTATCTTATCGTTTTTCGTCGATAAACGTGACCATCATAGACCTCCAGATCAGAGATAGATAGTAACCAAGAGAAAATGTCAATCAGGTCTCTCATGTCATACATAAAGCCTAAAAACATACACTTTTTGGCCTTATCTAAAAACAATACAGTGCTACAATGTATACATATTTATGATACTGAAGGTACAGATAAAGTGAGATTTTTTTCCCTAAACAAGACTCTATCACATTGACATATAAGGTTTTATTTTTCTGGCCCGTGGAAAAGGTTTCTACACTATAATGCTCAGTTTTAAGTTGGTTTTAAGACAAAGCGGGCTTTTGTTCATTGTTTCATGTTATGAATTTTGAAATCATTCCAACTAAAAAAGTCAGTTATACCTTCCACATTTGACCTCAGACCTGCGACAATGAACTTGGCACTCAAGGAAGTAAAAATGATAAGTAATTTTCTTTAGAATTTCTAAACAGTAGTAACTAAGTACCCGTTTTACTGACATATGATCTTATACCATTGAAAAATCTACTTTAATGCTAAAGTAATAGAGTTTCTATTACATTAGTGTTAAAGTAGAAAATCCTACGCGATATCTTTTTTTTTATAGATGATATACCTAAAGTAATTTAACTTTAAATAGCTTTAAATTTGTTTAATTATTAGCATCCAAAATCATATTCAATCGAATACTGCCATATCAATACAATACATTATCGATATAGTCCGTTATGGTTCAACAAACTCGATGCCATTCGGATTATGATGAGAGGTTGTTAACACATAAAATGTTTGTTATGTCATAAATGCTAATGTTTAAACAACAACTTGGAAATTTGCTTGATTAAGTGTTTTTGTTCCGTTCAATAACGGTTACAGTCAGAAATAATAAAATGAAGTATCAACTGCCTAATACAATTCAAAAATAAATTAACTGACAAACGGACAGACAGACATCGGAGCTTTCAATTTTGTACATACGTTTTAGGTACGCAAGTTACAAAATAGAGCCGCGAACTAGAAAAAACATATAATACAACAATAACATCTTTTAAAAACATGACAGACATGACTTAGAAAACAAAACATAAATATAAAAATAACGGAGGCTCTAAAAACTACCCGTAAATGGTTTCAGTAATGAGCTGTAAATGTTACGGTAATCCGTTCAATTAGGCACGTAATTAGCACTGTTACTTCCAGTCGGTAGTGTTTAAGACCATTATGACGTAAATAGGTAAATATTTATTTAAATTAGTGAGTAAAGTTAGTTATTGATTTGACGACCGGTTTAGCCTAGTGGGTAGTGCACCTGCCTGTGAAGCTGACGGTCCTGGGTTCGAATCCCGGTCAGGGCAAATATTTGTGTGATGAGCATGAATATTTGTTTCTGAGTCTTGGATGTTTTCTATGTATTTAAGTATTTATATCTAAATATGTCGTCGTCTAGTACCCATAACACAAGCCTTCATGAGCTTACTGTGGGGCTAGTTCGATTTGTGTAAGATTGTCCTCTAATATTTATTTATTTATTTATTGATCAGGTATTATTTTGAAAGAAAATTAGTAGCTTTGTAAAATAGGTGTGGCTAAGATGTAGGGGTTTTGAATTGCACATGCAATTTAATTAGATCAAAATAATCCTGTGAAATGAAATTTCTGGAATGTGTGTGGTGTGTGTGTAGTGTGTGCTGGGTGTTTAAACCTTTACTTCATAAATGTTAAATAATTATTATGTTTTTATTGATGTTAATTCAATGTTTAATTGCTTGTTTTTAATTTTAATATTTTTAATATTTATCGCTATTGAGTATATGACATTATTATTTGAATTATTTATGCTAACATAATCGTAGTTGAATTGTTTAAGACGACATGGAAATAGTCTGAAATAAACATTTGAATTGAATTAAAAGACATCGTTGGTGACTTTCAGAATGTAGAGCAAAACTTGTGTAGTTTATACTTTACATTATGCATTAAAATACTAGAGAAATAGAAAATGTGATATTACAGCGACAGCTTGCAAGTGTATTACCATAACCGTCAACATCATTTCCATAGTCAACTTTATGACACCTCGGAAATAATTTATATTAAACCGACACCACGCATCATTGCAATACTCATTGCATTATGAATATCATTTGAAAAATCGTTTCTGACGTTGTCTTTCAAACGGTGTGTGCGTTAACACTGGTTACTTACAAAAAAAAGATACTGCACTATACTGGTGCTGTCTTGACGGCGTATACTGTCTTGACCGTATTTTTTGTGATCGATAGATTACCGACAAACTACAAGTAGGTAAACGAAAGAAAGTTGCTGTTATTAGAATATGTACGTACCTACATACCTTATATGCTCAGAATATAGCACGGTCAATTTGAAGACACGATTGGTGCCATGGATATGATTAATGATTTCATTGATGATTCGTGACAATGCAGCTAGTAATTTAGTACAAATTATTGTTTATGTAAGGTCTAATTACTTAAAACATATATTTCGTCTCACTGTTCAAACGAAATTAAAACTTTCCAACTTTAAAGAGAGGGTAATTTTGTTTCAATTAACTTAATCTATGAATGTTTAATGAACTGAATAGGTAACTACTCATATTTATGAAAACCTATGAATATAAAATGTATATTATCAAGACATTATTTAAACATGATTACAATTAAACACAAATAACTTTTTATATCTACACACATTGTTCACACATGTATGTGAGTTAAAAGTTAAGATTATTTCTTATCGATGAATAAAGGAAGTGAAATCTGAGAGTAACTGTGTCAGCAAAGATTCAGAATTAATATACAAATAAAAAAAACAGTAGCGAAGTCATTGAACTTTAACAAAGATACTAATAATAAAGTTCGTACCTAATAAGTGAGCTGATCATTTTTATTAAAATCGGATAGAACTCAAAAATACAAAATTGACTTACCAAAAATATGATCCATGAGTGCTGTGCCATTGTAAATTAATTAATAGTTAATGTATATGAAATCGGCGTCGAAACTCGTCCGCAGTCCACTCGCGAATGTGGATCTCCGAGGCTTCGCGGCAGCTTTTGCTAAACGACCGGCGCCCGTACCAAGGGTCACTTGAGAAAGTGCACAGACGAGTTGTTTACTCAGCTAGTGAGACGGTTTTTGGTATACAAGCCTTTGGCCATCAGTGGGGCAGTAGTTTTTTACTACCATAACTGTGGTGTAGGTTGTGTTGGGGCGTCTAACCTCCACACTGACAGACCTGACTATGATTGGCCGACTGACTTACAGATATTTAAATTGAATTCTGGATAATATTACAGAAGAAATCCCAATCGTACGAGACGATACCGTACACGTAGCTTACCGTACAGGGAGCTTGTCCTCTAGAGGCGAGTCACATGTCATAGTCCTGTTCATGTTTTATCATTGTAATAATCCTCTATGTACTACGCAATAAAGCATTTTATTATTATTATTATGTATGCTCAGCAGTTTCAAGAAAGCGCATTTGTATGTGCATGACAATATAATGTTAAATGTACATATTACACGTAAGGTGCTGTACAGTTAGTAAGTGCAAAAATGCGAATGAAGACCCATGGGATGTCTATGTATGAGCAATAATATTTTTGCACATGACTGTACTCACCAAGATTATATGGATTATCTTGAAATTGTTCTTATATTATACTGGACTGGCTGTCATATTTATCATTCAACACTCGGATTAATACTCAAAAATTAAATTGAACCACCTTTCACGAAAGTTGAGGAGAAAGGAGCCTGCATTTGTACTGTTAATGGTGAATCGTACAATATTCATTGATGTAATTGAATTGTCTAGCAAAGAAATAATTCAAATAATGTCTCAGTTATCTACAATCTTTTTATATTATAGTATTTGATATATAATATCAATAATAAGAAGAATATAAATGCGGATGAAGCTAAATCTGCGTACCTACTGCTTACGGATTTATTATACGAAATGGATATATGGGTGGATCAACTATTCTTTGTTGCTCGTTACCATGGTTACGTCTCCTGAGTCACTCTTTAAAACTTTGATTTTATAGGGTTTAAATCTACCGATCATGAGTTTTAGCGTTGAGCATAAATCCATTTGGACATGGGTCATCTCTTGAGCGTGCTTGAAGCTCATAATATAAACATCTTTCTAAGAAACTTGGTCACTGTTGTCTCCTCGCTGACGGGACAGAATAACAACAAAAAAAAGTTGATTGACCCATATGATCAATTTGGAAGAGTTTTGGGGTAGTTATTGGATATACAGTACCGGTCAAAAGTTTAAGTTCATCCTGTTATTTTAGTATGTCCTTTACTCAGCAAGATTTCACCACATTTATCACATATAAAGCATTCACAAGCTACAGATCCTTCATCAGTCAATAGCATCATGCATTTGTTTTATCAATTCTCTAAAAGAACACGCAGACGCCACTGCGTTATCTAAAGTGCTGTTTGCTGATCTTTGCTTCGAGGTCTGCACAAATTTCTGGAGCTGATTGAGTACACCTACTAACATATGCTCAGAACTCAAATAACATGTATTGACTTTTTAGTGTTACTTTTGAGCTTCCTTTGAACAGAATTGATCGGAATAAGATATTCTCCTTATCTTTTCGAAAAAGCATTTACAACTGCAGTTATAGAAGCAATATTCTTTGAGCAATGGTCATCTAACCGTCATTGAACAGAACACAAGGAGTGGCCGAACTTCGACGCTTAATTTGCTGGATTTTCGACACAGTTTTAATGTTATCTATTGTTTAAAAGCTTTTGTAGATCCTGTTAAATAAAAGCCTGATCAATAATCAGTCATTTACTTTAGGTATTATAATTTCTAAATAGCCCAAAGGGTAAATTGCCTTATATAATGTATACATTTTTGCCCTTATTGTTATATAAGTCCATTCATCATCAATTAATTAGGTAGGTACAGTCGGAATCATGAACATGTACCTATATTATATAAGACATATACCCTTATTCAAAAAAATTAACACACAAACTAAAATGTGTTTTGTCCCTTTCTCAGAAACATAAATATCAAAGTGATAGGTAAGGACAAATGAACTTTAGCGGCAATTTAATTAAAATAGGTTTGATGAATGATTATGTAACAGGGGAATATACATGAACAAATTTTATTGTAATTTTAATTGGTAAATAATACTGAGCGAATATCATTCGAGTTATCGTGGTATTTGGTAGGGTGTATCATGTGAAAGTCGGGCCTTCCTGCTAATTTTTAGCTTTAACGTCCAATTACGTTAATTCGGTCGAGAAGGTATTATACTTTTATACTAAACATATAAAGTAGGGTAAAGAACCTTTTACTCGTCCCCAAAACCTGAAAGATATAGAAAATCAAGGATTAAATTAAAATACTTAAATATCCAAATGATCATCTAGAGACCAGAGTAGCTCTACTCGTATCTTAAGTAAACGGGCAAGTACGAACCGTACATTACGAAGCACGACTAAATGTTGTCACATACAAATGAGACTAATTGACATGATTACAGTAAAAAAAATCCAAATGTTTGATTACCGCAGATCTTGAGCATTCTATATATTATAAATGCGAAAGTAATTCTGTCTGTCTGTTACCTTTCTTTCTGTGCTTAAATCACCGAATCGACTTATGACATTTGGAAGGAGGGATTATGTTTATATTTTGAGATCTTGG
Source organism: Epiblema foenella (assembly GCA_963556455.1). Classification (NCBI taxonomy): domain Eukaryota; kingdom Metazoa; phylum Arthropoda; class Insecta; order Lepidoptera; family Tortricidae; genus Epiblema; species Epiblema foenella. The sequence goes on from OY747105.1 coordinate 6,772,243, forward strand.
AAAGAATATAGGATAGTTTTACCTTTACATCATCCCTTGGCCTTGGGGTGGAGGTTTATATGGGAGAGCGATAAGTAAGAATATACCGAATAGTTCAATAGCATGTCTTAGGCGTTTAACGAGTCTCGCGGGTGGACTGTCCAGCAAAATATAGTTGTAATATAAAAATTCCATATCATCAAGTGATTATTATTTATTTGTTGCCATTGTATTATCGTCATTGATTCAATTGATTTGCGATGTACTCTAAGTTTAACCCACGTGTGAGGTAAAATTATAATATATTGATTTCAAAGACCGTCGAAAGTGTAATTAAGTACAAGTTTATCTTAATATTGTATTAATTAATGCATTCTCGTTTAGCGTATACTAAATTCAACTTAATAGGTAGAGGATATCTGTTTTAAAATTCAGTAAAAAGATTCCCAACATCCTACAAACATTGCAAGTTAAATAAAATCTTGTTAAAACAAAACCCTTCGGAATCTCTAACGCTATGAGGAATGGCATTATCTTGAATGGGATAAAGAACAGCAAGATATTGTTAAATAACTATGAGTCTTAATATAAATAATTCATATTACATCTTAACAAAGTATCTTCCTAGACTGTACGTGAGTGCCACAAACCTCATTGGAGGGAAGTTGATTGCATTGTTTTGCCTGCATAAATGCGAAACGTACAAACAACTTAAACCACATATACTGATACTACCTTCTTTCAATCAGTTTTTAAAGTCGCAATATTCAGAATCACAAACAGCATGCGTTTAATATTCAAGAGATGAGCTACCATAATTACATTTTTGCATCGTTTTACCTTTGTCCCTTTTAGTTGAACACATGCTTTTCTCTCAGCGCGGGAAGAATTTCTGATTGTTACTTGCGAGATTAGGCTAGTTTCTCCTAGAGGTTGGATATTGTACATATATTATTGTAGTGTAGATTTGGAGTGACGTCAGATATTTAGTGAAGATATTTTCAAGTAATAAACAAAATAATTGATAATTCCAATAAACTGATTGGAAGAAACCATGCTTTCATGAGTGCGCGGTTGGAGAGTAGCCTGGGGAAAATGCATAGAAAACCTCCGACACGACCACGACTATGGTTTTGAGCACTGGAATACTCTAACCCCCTTATTCATAAAACTTAACAAACCTCTGCTAACTAAAATGTCTGTTGTCACTGTCTCACAAGCACATGTGTCAAAGTGACAGATAAGGACAAACGAACTTTAGCGGCTAGTTAACTAATATAGGTTTGATAGACGTTTATGAATAAGGGGGTAAGAGTCTGCGCTCCAGTGAGATTGGTTGAGCGGTTTCAACCGAATCTGAGGCGTGAGTGGAATCGAGCTATTGGAAGTTTTGTCGCTGGTTCACTAAACCTAGCCTAGCTAAGAAGAGACCAGCAAGAAACTGAGCTAGGCCCGGCCTGAGTCGCACTGAATTAACTATGTAATTTTTTCTTTGAGTGTAGCAGTATGTGAGAGAAAATACCCCGTTTTCAGCTTGATACAAAATAGTAACGAAAAGAAAATGTCTGTAGAGTCTAGATACTGGTCAATTTACATAGAAAATGACCTTAATGGACGAGCATTTTTAACTGATAAGGATTTTAAAACAAATAAGTAAATCAATGTTTTCTGCAATACACAATTACGCTACAGATGTACTAATATGGCCTTGGGCTGTGTTTTAATTGTAGCATGGGTATGTTATATTATAACGGCCATAATGGCCTGTTTGATCTGAGCGGTCTACTCCGAACTTCGTGTCGTGTCGTCCCTCTCACTCATATAGTGAATAACACAAGAGTGAAAGGTCGGCATGATACGATGTTCGGAGTACAGGCGCGTCCTCTCCCTCTTGCCGCTTCGGCTAAACTCCACGCTGGCACACCCCCGTGGTGTCCATTGACAACGAAAGATAACACGGCTATTGAATTCAGTCTTGGATAATTTCTATGTATTTAATTTTTTAAGTTTTATAGTCAGGATCGGGGTCCATCGTTAAATTTTAGTTTTTGCACCTTGTGCTTTGATCATCTTTGGTGGCTAAAAATAGATACAATAATACATATTATTAAGAAAGAAATTAAACATTACGTAAATTAACTATAAATAACTAAAAACTAAAAAATAATATCAAAATTAGGCCCCCTAGGTATTGTACCCAATACGCAGGCAGCATTCCCGGGCTGAATTGCGATGGCAATTCTTTGCGCTAGAAAGCTGCCCGCGCGTGTGTCGCCTGTCGCTACCCTAAGACGCTTGCTGAGCTCCCTGTGGAGTAAAAACAAGTATTTATTTATCCATTTAAGTATGTATATTGTCGTCTAGTTACCTATAGTAGAAGCTCTTAGTCTGTAGGCGCTCCTTAGCGATAAGACCGCCTGTTGTTTGCCTCTACTCATTATGATTTTGTACCTTACTCTGTCCTTTAATTGAGGTGTGTAATAAAAAGTATCTGTATTGTACAAGCTATGCTTTGATATGTTGGTTGGGACTAGCCCAACAACATATATTTATGTTATTTAATCGAACATTGACGGCTTCGACCAGTGGGGTACGGTCACCGTCAAATACCTGTACTCTTCATGGTGCTCAAAAACATCCGAACGTACACTCTAATGCCATGAAAATAGACACCTGTTCAGGTACTTTAGTACATCTATTTCGCCCCGATAAAATTAAGCAGAATGGAGACTGTATCTGTATATTGTGGTATTTGGGTCAATCAACTTTTTTTTGTTGTTATTCTGTCCCGTCAGCGAGGAGACAACAGTAACCGATTTTCTTAGAAAAAAATAAAATAAAGATTTCAAGCATGCTCAAGAGATGGCCTAAGTATGTACAAATGGATTCATCGTTTCGTATCGCTCGATTTATAGTCATCGCTAAAATTCATGTTTGGTTTAAGCCCTATGAAAATAGTTTTAAAGAGTAACTTGGGAGACGTAACCTAACGATGGTAACGAGCAATAAAAAATAGTTGATCCACCCATTTATAACCTATAAAAACAGCGCCTAAAGCAGCTCTCTAGCAAACAAACTCGTTGCTGTCAGTTCTTAAAAAATATACCGTTTGTTTTTGGCTTTAATGTTGTCAATTATGTTTTACTGATATTAGATAACCATTATTAAGATAATAGCAGATAAAAGATCTGCTACATCTTAATTATAAAGTACAATAATAACTTAATTATAAGAAACAGTTTTTGTGGACATAATTTGAATAAATCTCTTAAGGCGCTTTGTACAAAAAACCTATCATTCATCGCCATCTTTTAAGTAACAAATAGACGAACGGCGGTTTTTTATTTAGATAGACGGTGCCGTTATGCCTTGCAGTTTAGGGTTCCGTAAACAATAGTTTAATTCTGAATAAGTACCAACAGAAGAAAAAAATAAAATATGTAAATAAAGTTGTTTTTAAAGTTTACACAACACGACAAAATGGAAACGATATATAAACGAAGTTCTACATTCTACATAGAACATAGTTTTGAATATCTCTCACTCACAATATTCGAACAATCAAGAAATGGAAATATTCTATGAGCTCACAAAAAAGTCACAGTACCTAAAGGGGTGCCTTTTTTGTCATTTTGACTACTGTACCACAGAAACGTCGTACCGTTAAACCACGTAGGTGTTTTATGTCTCAGTCCATTCGTAGATGCTGTTGTTGCCAATTCCGCGTTTAGAGTTCAATAAATTCCTTTTAAGATATATTTCAAGTCATACCGAATTGGGCCTTATTGTTAAGACTATAAGTTACACGTCCGAAATAGTGTAGGCCCAGTAGGACAGTAACGGTAAGTCTTGCTGCATTTTAAGATGTTATGACTTATGAGTTCATTTGTGTGACATAGGGCTGTCAATTTATTAAAATAATCGACGTCAGAAGTATGACTTTTTAATAACTCGGTGGTAAACAACCGTACTGCCTACCGAAAAGGAGACATCGCCGTATATGGAAGCATGCAACTTGGGGACAATCACCAGCCCGCAGCCGAGCCTTTATTTGATTCTAAGATATGTTGTCATAATGAAGACAAATCCAGTTTCCTAACTCTAAACCGTGGGAGTTTTGAAGACATAACTCGCCACTACCTTACCTACCTTAAGAGTAAAAAGTGGTATGGTTAGGCTTATATCTTGTTCTAGGAAAAAGATACCGCTTTGATGGACAAAAAGTCAGTAAGGTACATTTTCATAGCAATGAAATTGACAATTAATTAGCTACTTTCAAGCTGGTCGTGTACATTTTGTTAAATAAAACATGTAATAAAAATATGCTTCAGTATTTTATTTTCATTTAAGTTCTTATTAGTTAAAAACGCTCATTAATTAAGGCCATTTTCTGTTTGAATTGACACGTATCTTGACATTTTCTCAGTGTTAGGATCTAGAACAGGACTATTGATTTTACATCCAGAAACTTCGTTTCAAACATCGCTCCAAATCGATATGATCAAATTAAAAACTTTTTTTTTTTGCTCAAATTAAACAATAAAATTAAAAAATGGCCCTGTTACTATCTAAACTTTAATAAGGTCATCGTAGTCAATCTTTTGTCATCATTGGAAACTAAAACATTTTAAAACTTGTAAGGCCTCTTAAGTAGTATATATTTTCATCTAACAGTACTGAGGCCAGGCAAGAAGTACTCTGGGTAAGAGAAAAGTCCACTCCACCACTAAGTCCAATATCGCTTAAGTGTTCGACTTTCTCCAGTTTCCTCTTAACCCACCTAATATTACTTTATTATGACTTTATTTATAACATTAGAAAAACCTGCTTTAGGTTGACAACCTAGCGTTTACCCGACTGCGGCAAAGCTCAAAAGGAGGGTTAATGTGTTTGACTTATATGTATGCTTATTGTTACATTGCACAGAGTTTTTATTTAACATATTATTTTACTTAACATATGTAATTACTTTATACTCTAGCATTTTATGTCAAGTCAACAACATAAATAAAAATAATGTTCTTTATATAGAGTATGGTTAAATGACATCATTTAATATAACCATACGTAAATAATTCTTTATCTTTACGACCAAGAAAATTTAAATTAAACGTCGAAATAGTAACCAAATTATATGATTCGTTTGTCGATTTTCAACATTTATTTGATCCTCATAACTTTGAAATTTATATTGAGTAATAAGTACCCTACTAAATTGTTGATATCGTTTTAAAATAAAACATTTCACATCGTGTCGCTGCTTTACAATGTTTAAACCGACAGAAAAATTTGCAAAACATTCTTAAATTTACGCCCACTACGACTGCTCTCATCCGGACTCCAAGTAGCTAACTCCCACATCACCTTGTCTTCTCCTGCCTTTGGCTTCACATCTCTTGCAACAACTTTTATTTCCTGTTTCACCTTTTTCATATTATCATTTTCGCTTTTCGTTAAATCTCCATCCAAAATGTCTTTATCTAGTTTGACTTCTTGATGAATATTAAACACATTCTGAGGTATTACCTCAGGTATAATATTAGTAGTGTTCTTACCATCTTGTATTCTAATACTGCCTTCTTTATAGTTTTCATTTGTGCGAAAGTTCACAACAATATTAGGCGTAACGGAAATATGGTAGTCTTTATTTCCTATATGACTTTGATCAGCCATGGTGTTTACTATTGGAACTTTGAGAGTTTTATTTCCATCATCAATTACTTGTCCCATACTTTGTGTTTTGTCGTTAGTAGGCTGTTTTGTCGATTTTCTTTTATTCCTCTGCGTGGTTGTCTTAGGAGGCAATTCAGTCGTGCTAATGTAAATAACAATTTCATCTTGTTTAGGTTTCTCGCCAACGCCTTTAGTTTTTCCACTGGGGTCTGTGTCATTAATGGTTATACTTTTAGGAAATCTATATTTCAGTGATGTTAAAGCAATTCTATCGTTTCTTCTTGGTATGAATTCTGCGTCATTCGGGAGGTGTATGTCTTCGTTTTCGTATCCATACCTTTCGAAGATTTGTCCAAGATTGTTCTCATCGTTGTGAATTATATCTTCTGGAGGCTGACTTCTGATTCTCAGAGATTCAATGACGTCCTGGAAGAGTGAGCGCTTATCTGGCGTGATGTCACGACGCGGGTAAGCGCTACAGATAAAGAACATGTACGTCACGCAAATGAAGCACTGCATCTGAAATCAGGGAATTCAGATGAAATTAGTTTTTATTACAAATAAATATTACTGTTTTTGTGTTTATTTTTATCCTCAGTATACATTGTTTGTATAACATATTGTGTACCTAAGTAAGTAATGTATTTGATGAAATAATTTGGTCAAAAACAGAATAACAAAAACTACAAAGTATAGAACTTTTATAACGTTTACTGGATTTTGCACTGAAGTAATACTTTTTGAAATAACCAAATTTCTAATAAATTAAGGCAGCAAAATAGACAAAGTTCACTGAACTTTAAAACGTAGTACCTACCTATAGTCAAATTAAACATTGTATTCAATACTTCCCTATAATAGAAACTACATTCACATATTGTACAGTACCAACGACGGAACCACATTATATATAATATCTATGACTGGAACACAAAAATTAACTCCGACTCTTCCGAGTATATCTCCGATGAAATAGTGCTTGTATATTCTGAACCGTGCTAGATAAGACAGCCCGGCGTATTAAATTTGCAAAGCACATTCAGATTTTTTTAACGCCCATGTAAAAAATAAGTGATAAAAAAAAATAACTGGATGATCCGCACACGAGAAACGTATCTTTCGGTGGTAGGTTTATTTTTATTCGTCGCATCTGATTCCAATAGCATTCCGATTTTATATTTAGGTCAGTGGAACTTACTCTTGAAGATAACATTTTGATTTAATAACGGTTAACTAGTTGCGAGGTAGATATATTTAATTAAAAAACAGTAAACAGTATTATAAATAAACCTATTACTAAAAACTATTATATTCTGTTAATACTTACAGTAGGTTTTTGCCGTCATAATATGTTTACAGGCTAGTCAAATTTTCTTTCTTTATTTTTTTTTGGAAGAAAGATTTTATCTAAGTTGTTGTTTTTGTTTGCAGTCATGTTAAACTTTTGTTGATTTTTTATGCACCGATTGTCAATTAGTTACATGATTTTATCTACCAGCATTTCAAGGTTCCTCAAAAATGTAAATGTAATGTAATGTATTTTATTTTTGGGTATCTATAATGAAGTCCTAAAATGATTATTAACTTATTTAAGATTTTTTTCGTCCGTTTCACGAGGTGCATCTTTTTGTATAAGTTTTACGTAAGATTCAATATTATCGATCATTTTCGCGTCAAATTTACTGTGAAACTTAACGCAGCATAATTTCGCTTTTATAGCACTTTAAAATTTATCAAAATGCCCCATTTTTCTTTCATTTACCCCAATATAATACCAATAATAAAGAAGTAATTGACTAACCTTGACCACGTCAGGTGCGCTCGCGCCGGCCCTCCAACTGCGGTAGGCGCCGGGAGTGAGGGTTTACTGAACTTGCCTGAACCTCTCCAGGGATGGAAAACCTTAATGGCTGTAAATAACATTATCGAAATATATTAAGGGAGTAAAAATGAGCCTTGCGGACTAAACGAAACATGGTTAGAAATACTTACACAGTGTACCTACAAAGCATTTTAGCACATCATTTCACTGTCATCATTTTCTATATATGGCGACTTGGTGGGGTGTCATCGGTAGGTACCTGTGATTTTTTTTAACGTGACAATACTGATGTGGTACAGATTTCCTCACAGACCTAACTTTAATGCACAGATTGTGCATTAAAGTTAGGTCTCTGCTTCGACGAAAATGCTTTCGTATTTTTTTATTTTATTTTTTTTATTTTTCCGTCTGTTCTCCTCTACATTTCTCAACTGATTCTCGTGAAATTTTGTGGTCAGGTCCGATAATTACATAGATTTTTTTTGCTGTTAGTTTTTGGAAAATTTCAAAAACAATATTTTTTTTAATGATTTCTTATTATTCTGGTGCATATGGAAAAAAATTAAATAAAAAATGGTTTTTCCTCTACAGGTCGCATTTCGTGAAATTTGTGAGCAGGTTCGATAATTATACAGTTTTTGACGAGGCGGTTTTAAGACATTTTTATTAACTTTTCTTTTCAAACAGAATAAATAGAACAACACTCGCGAGGTCTACCGCTCACAGAGCTACTAGTAATACAATGTACAGAAGCCGGGCAGTACCGGGGAGAAAGCACTCATTTTAATGTAGGCGCGAAGTGAAGAAGCTATTCTGAGTATTCTGACTCGACTGACAGTTGACTGCTATTTCACATTGTCCCACCTCTACACCACCAAGCTGCCTAAATGTTGAAATATTCCCATATACTGTATCTGACAACATGAAAAATCTAACGACCACAGTAAATACACAGTTGTTTTTTGTGTATATATAATAAGCGTACCTACTTTTAACGTTTCGTACCGAAATGGTAAAAAAGGAACCCTTGTGGTTTCACTTTGTCGCTAAATATCTCAAGAACTACTTATGCTATTGATTTCAAATTTGGAACAATATTTTACTATTTTATTTTTATTTTTGTGAAACATAAAAGGTGGTTCAGAATTTGACAGTCTAGTGAATATGTCAAGTGGGGTGTCATATGAAAGGGCTTGACATGCACATTCTGAAAAATTTTTTTTAATTTTTTTTACGCTGTCATTTTTGATCTATGAAGGAAAAAGTAAAAAAACTACCGCCCCCCCTCTTATCTCCGAAGTTTACCAAGGAAAAAATATGAAATTCTTACATTCTTAAGATTGATATTAATGTATAATTTACAGGAAAAATAAAACTATTGCTCTATCTAGTTTTTTTAACGTCAAAAAACATGTCTATACTAAGTTTGTAATTTAATCCCCTTTACATGTATTTTTATTGTATAAATTCTACGCAATAGTGCTAAAAGTACCTTAATTCAAATAAAGCAAAAAAAAAGAAATCGGTTCACGTAATAAAGAATTATCCTTGAAAGTTATTCAGTCTCTCTTTGCAACAAAATTCACCGATAGATAGCGCTGTGCCCATGGCGTTCAGTTTGTACACCATGTTGTTGAAATTTTCCTGAATTAATTCGATTGGAACCGGTACATATCTGTGTACGGAACCCTCGGTGCGCGAGTCGGACTCCCACTTGACCGGTTCTTATTTAAATTAGATTACGTTCCACACGTCACCCATTATTTTCATGGGCCAAACGGCACAAGATAAATTTTATTTTCTATAAACCCTGTTACAAATACAATGTAGCTACTCGTAATTGTTGAACAAATATCTATAATTATAGTATTAAAAAAATGTATTTTGTACAAAAATTGCAAGGTTCCAACTAGGATTGTGCAAGTAGTTGCCAATCTCTGAATCGATTAAATAGAAAATCGTCTATCCCAGTCGGGAACTAAAACCCATCCGGAAATTGTCTTGTTTCTAACTTCACATTATTTCCGTCCACAGCAAAATAGCTCTTATTCCTTCTGAATAACGTCCTTAGTAACTGCACAAGTTTCTTGCAGTGCATGTATCTCGATCCGTAATACATGGTTTTTATGCCGATCGACCAAGTGCATTCGTTTTTTTTACGGTAGCACTGGAATCACGCAACTGGATATTTTTTTATAGATGTTTGTGCACGATTTAAAACGCACATTAAGTATTTATCTCTTTCTAGATAATATGAAGGAGAGAGGGAATAAACATGATAGTTATGCTAATGTTGCCTACTAACAGTTAGGTACCTATACCGCAATGTTAATTAGAGTATCAAAAATATTGAAAGAAAATGTTTGCGCCTGCTGAAAAATTGAAATTATACAAAAAACACTAACTATTATTAGGAATTTCTGAATAATTACAGTTTATCAGCAGGCGCAAACATTTTCTTTCAATATTTTTGATACTTTAATTAACATTACATTAATAACAAATGTCATTTACATAGTCACTACCTAATAATTTTGCCGAGTGAAATGAAGGTCTCCGTTTCAGCGTGGGCAAAAAAGGTCTAATATTACCGGCGGGCGGATTTCCGGATACGAGTATCCAACAGGCTGTTCTCTTTTACAGGTCGCATTTCTCAACTTATCCTGATATTTTAGATCGATGGATTTCTGTCGGGTCAGTTTTAGAAAATCAAGAGATCAATCTCTATGCATGTACAATTGTACATAGAGTAAAACCATTCTTAAAATGAACAATCTCCTAGTAGGTAATTGTTTCAATGTGTGAGTTTCTGTGTATTGCGCCTATAAATATGCTTACTTGAATGTGAGCGGAAACACACTGGAACTGCTTTTAGTTTGAGGTTGTTTTTATTTTTATAATAATAATAATAAAAACAAGCAGCGCAAATATGCTGTCCTCAGCGAGAGCTACACCAAGAATCGCGAAGCGCCTTAACGAGACTTCGGGTGACCAGAAGGCTGGCAGCAATTTCTGGGCAATGAAGAGGACCCGAGGGGGGATTTACTTTTTATAGGCATTATTAATTTAGTCATATACCTCCATGCTCTTTTTATGTATATTTTAAATTAAAGTTTTATTATTATAGGTAATACTAGTATACTAATAAGTTAGATTTATTATGTTACCTATTGTTTATTAATTTTGTAGTTTTGTTGAAGAATATATTATTTACTCGGGTGTATCGAGTAATTTTATCAATGTTTTATTACTAGTATAAATAATTACTAGTATTAACAGTATACTAGTACTAATTAGGCAGGCGTCCGTTGTCTCAGCAAATAGCCAAGCTTAGATTCTTCACCCTATTAAGTACATAGTAACACTGAACTAGGGCCTTGCGTTATATTGTGTGACAATGCGTAGGGATACCTAATTTTAACAGTGCACATCATCATCATCATCATCAGCCTGTGTCAGTCCACTGCTGGACATAGGCCTCTCCCATGGCACGCCACTGAGCTCGGTCTTCAGCTCTTCTCCTCCAATCCCTGCCCACTGCCTTTCGAATATCATCGCCCCACCTAGTTACAGGGCGTCCTACACTACGTTTGCCGACACGCGGTCTCCACTCAAGAACCAGTCTGCCCCAACGGCCATCGGTTCTGCGACATATGTGACCTGCCCACTGCCACTTCAGCTTACTAATTCGCTGAGCTATGACGGTAACCTTTGTTCTCTGACGAATAACTTCGTTCCGGATACGATCCCTAAGAGAGACTCCAAGCATAGCTCGCTCCATAGCTCGCTGCGCGACCTTAAATTGGTGGACAAGACGTACAGTGAGTGGCCACGTTTCGGCTCCGTATGTCATTACAGGCAGGACGCACTGATTAAAAACTTTTAGGCTTAACGTTTTTAGGCTTTGTGGTATCGGCGATGAGAAGACTCGACGAAGTTTCCCAAACGCTGCCCAGCCCAACTGTATTCGTCTCCTAAGTTCCTTGTCGAAGTTGTTCCTACCTAGTTGGAGCAGCTGCCCTAGGTATATGTACTCGGAAACAACTTCGAGGCAGACTCCGTTTATAAAGATCGGTCCCGGATCGACGTGCTCATTGCACATTGAGATATAAACCAATCAGCCAATCTATTATTATATCTGTAAAAGAAGTTTCCCACGCTCTTGCTTACGAGTAACAATAGATGACCTCAATATAAATAAATACTATCCAGGAAACCAATCAAAGCTGAGCTGACGCGGAATTGAAACTGTCGTCACTAAATTAAGATATAAAGAAAAAAAACCCAAACTTTGAAATAAGCGATCAATTTAATCTAAAATGATATGGCTTATGATACTGCTGGGACTTTGTGTTTGGTGGATGTCTGGGTATAGGAATAAAAGAATGCTGAGACAAATAGCTAAGGAGCTGCCCACGAATATTCCAGCTATGCCAATAGTTGGCCATGCGTATTTATACTTTGGAACTGATGAAGGTAAGTTTTTGAATACTGTTTTCGTTAATTTTATCACACAGTATAATTATTATAATACTGAACTACAAAGTACGACAAAATGTACTTTTTCTCAAAATTGACCGTATAAAGTGAACGTTACTCTCCACAGATTGGAAGGTTATTAAGGTCAGATACAATTTATAATTGTATTTAATGTCATATTGATGTCAGCTTCATACGAATCTAAGTTTTTTCCAGAGAATTTATAGTACTGTCATCAGCAAAGAGAGGGATTGGATGATAAATGGCATCTGGAATGTCATTTATGTAAATAAGAAAAAACAGAGGGCTTAAAATGTTCCCCTGTGGCACGCTGTAGCAAATGTCCCTTATATACGATGAGTAGGTTATTTCCACTTTGGATTTAATACATAGTTTACTAACTTCAGTTATTTGTTTTATTTCGTTTAAATTAGACTTTATTATGGACATTAGTTTCGTATTCCGTAGTGAAAAAGTTTATCTAAAAGTATTTGATGGTCAACATAATCAAATGTCTTGGACATATCCATGTCTAATTCAGAGACAGGAATCATTTTAAATATTATTTGAGACAGTTTGTATTACGTCATAAATAGCCGACATGTTTTTCAGACAAGTTATTGTGTTCAAAGTAGTTTGACACTTGTAGAATTTTTTTTCAAGAATATTGGAGAATATAGGAATAATAATAAAATATATTGAACATGGTAATTCTTTATGTTATCTTTACTTGCTTTCTTATATAGAGGTTTCACAATAAAAAAAATCTGGATATTTACAATACATAATGCATAAGTTAATAATATGAGTGAGAATGGGTGAAATTATATGATATAGTTTAATTACTATAATAGTACTGACGCCGTCATAACCAGTGCTGTTCGTATTTTAGAATTGTTTATTATTTTATTAATATCGTTAGGAACGGCTGGTTCCATGAATAAAGAATTACGTGAATTAAATGACAATTTTTTATTACATTGGTTAGTGGTCCGGTTGTTTTAATTTAGAATTGTTGATTATTTTCCAGGTTGCTTTGGTTTTATTCTGGGCATAAGTGACGAAATTGATGTTTTGCGATGGGGTGATCTACACAGGTGATATTAGTGGATACCGTGTTTTTTTCAGTCGAATATAATATTTTTTAAAGTACCCTTACTGCTCTTAGTCACCCTTTTCACGAGAAAATGGCATTTCGAAAGTAAATATCTCTTTCGCTTTTCTTTTTTATGCCTTCTGTGACCCACGTAGGCTTTTTGTGGATGATATCTTTAATCTCCGGAAAGGGAAGCAAAAAATATAGAATAGCTCAAAAAGGTCGGAATAGCGTTGTATGTTTTACCCTATAATTTAGTCGGTTCCAATATACTAAGTCTTAAGCTATGGCTATGTAAATATATTTTTAAATTCTACCAAGGGTGAGGTTCTTTTGAGCATGTCAATATTAAAGTCACCACAGATTATCACTTTCTTATTTTTCACTACTACATAATATAATATTATTAAAGATATTACATTTTGTGTCAAAAATATTTTTAACTTTTCTTGTCATTCTTAGGTACTCTATAAACAGTAACAATAATTATTTTGTGATTTGTCAGCTCAACAGCACAGCATTCAATAATATTCTTAACTGAAAACCTTGTAATTTCGGGTATGATTTTGTATTTATGAATATTCTTATACATGCTCCGCCGTGTTTGTTACTTCTTAAAAAATTAACCGGCTAGTTTAGCTATCGTTAATTAGTTATGTTCTGTGACACCAAGAACGTCAATTGGTTTATCAGATCTTAATAGATTTACTAATTATTTTATTTTATTTATTTCATTCTCATCAAACAGGCACTGGTGTTCCGTCTTTTCGGCCGTAGAACTGATAAAGTCAGAATATTTTTTTTTGGTTTATATTTATTGTAATAAGCAATATCAACATTTCATAAAAATAGAGGTGTGATCAGGAGACGAAACCCTTTCGATTCCTATATAAATTTATGGGATCAAGAAAAATGAAATGTTGTTACTTAATAGTTTGCTTCCGTGCCTCAACAACAATTTTACTATTGTTGCCAAAATAAGATTATTGTTTTGTCACATTATTTATATCCAGTGTTGCAAAACGTAGTTTTTTTTTTAATTTGACGCTATTACTAATCTTAACTTCCACACGCCAGACTTTAGTGGGAGTAGTTTTGTAACCATTATTTTATGCATTAACCATATCAATTTTAATTTTACCAGAAAGAATATATCATGATTTTACTGAAAACCCAAACTTATTCATAAAAATTAATTTAACAAGTCACCGTTATTTTTCCACTGGTAACCAGTATTTTTTATAGTATTGTATTTTTTATCGGAAAAATATATAATTTTGTAATATTCATTTAAAATATGTGCAGGAACAATGGTTTTCTTACTTTATTGAAATAATGTTCCGTTTTGACAAACCCACTTATTTTATGCTGACTTTAACACTAGTGAACGAACAACACAACATTTTGGCGACGGTCGATCCATATAATTGATGAATGTAGTTCGTTTTCGAATGCCATCTACTTCAAAACTTTTTTTTTTCAGATAGAATGATTGCCCTACAAAGATTCGGTCTCGACGCTATTGAACAAGGTGGTACAATGGCACATTGGCACGGCAGTGATCTCTACCTAGGTGATCTATATCTATATATACTTACAATACCATACAAATATTCTTTATTGTTCACCAAGAATACTAGAATAGTTCACTGTTATATAACCTATAATAAATCTCTAAAATTCCAGCCAGTAGGTTTCATAAGAGTATTTTGTGTCCCGAAGGACCTCAGGATGCGCTACATCGATCTGTACAAAGTTTATGTTTTATAGTTAGATAATTATCGTGGCCTTCTCATAGCACAGTTTTTATTTAACTGCAATTAAATAGTTAATAATTTTTTCTCAAACATGCAATGAAATGTCGTCATTATATGCGTTATAACAGGCTTCAAAGTATATAAAGGAATTTCATACAAAATTGAAGGCGGGAAGTATTTTTTTTTCATTATAATATAATGTAATTTTTTGTAATGTAAATTGTAAATTGTAATGTGGCGGCGGGGTGGATAGATAAAGGGATCGACATTGGTGGGAAGCGACTGACCAATCTGCGTTTCGCTGATGACATCGTCCTTCTCTCATTGTCAGCTACAGAGCTCAATGTCATGCTACAAGACCTTAGCAGAGCAAGCCTTGAGGTCGGATTAATGATGAATATGTCAAAGACCAAGCTCATGACCAACAGTGTCCGGAGGCATGTGCAGGTGGATGGCGGAGTAATGCAATGTCCATGAGTACTTATACCTGGGCCAAATAGTCTCCTTCCAGGCCCGACAAGACAAAGAGGTTGCTAGACGCACTGAAAACACCTGGAGGAGCTATTGGTGTATGAAGAAGTACATGAAGGGCACCCTTCCAGTAGTGAAATGTTGAACTGATTTAATTAGCATTAGGAATAAAAATACAACTTCGAAGTGATCTTGAAATTATCTTAATGATAATTAATTTTTGTAAGCTTAGTATATATTCTACTTTATTTCATACGCCTGTTCATTATCAATAAATATATTAGCCAACAAAATGAAATAATAATTAAAAAAATTGTAATAAAAAATCTAAGTACCTACTGTCAAATGCTGTGATCGGGTTTCACCGGGATATAAATCTGACACGAGTATGTTGTTAACAAACAAAAACCTGATTTTACTATATCTGTAATTCTAGTACTTACAAAAAAATACGAATTCGCTTTTCCCTTTTTTACTCCGGTGGTGCGAGTATGCTAATATTGCTAATAACACTCTAGCGCTGTGAGATCCTGTAATTAGCTTTTCTGTTAAAATGATGTTGTTACTGCTGCTGCCTTATATAAGTAAATAAATAAACAAAATTCCTTGTACCGCACGCACGTGCCTAAAACTTTTTGGTTTGATTAAAGTATAATTGTAATGTTACAGCCGTCGCGGACCCTGTGGTAGCCGATTTGCTACTGAAATCCTGTTTGTCCAAAGATATGAACGTGATGAGATTTTTGCGAGTGTTTATTGGAAATGGAAGCTTAATCGCTCCAGGTCAGTTTTTTTACTTCAATAGTTTATTTAGTTTTTATATTTGTATATTTTTGCTTATAGGTACTGGTCGTGTATGTTGTGATAAGTACCAAATATTATTTAATATAAGTTTCTGTAAAATGAAATTCTATGAATTTTCTGTCTGCGAAACAATGTAACACCAAACATGATTCTACTGTTAAAGATTAATATTAATTACAAATAAACAAAGAAATTAAAATAAAACTAAAACTAATGATTATAAGTTGTAATTATAAATTGATGAAATAAACAAAAAGTTTCCTTAATTACCATCAAAAATATTAAGTTCCATTATGAACCGAAGTTTATCTAATGTCATCAAAATCAAACTTTTTGATGGTAAACTCAAGTAAGTTGCTTCATGTAATTTATGTAACTGCCTAATGCCCGCCTTGAATTGAACAGTTCCTATTTGGCGTCCTCGTCGCAAGGTCCTTTCCCCAGTCTTCAGTCCGAAGAACCTTAACGGTTTTGCGGAGGTGTTCGCGAAGCAGAGTGCCAAGCTGGTGGAGCTGCTGGGACCAATGGCGGGTGCCGGGGACTTCTCCATTTGGAAATACATCACCACCTATACCTTCGACGCTGTATGTGGTCAGTAATAGAAATATCAAGTACATATATGGAAAGTAGCCAACATAAGCGTTTTCTTCATGATGTAAATATTTGGAATATAACATTTCCATACTGCTTTATTCTAATACCTTGTCAATATCGAAATCATTTTTAACAAGCGCCTAGCTTTCAACTCAAATCCTAATTTTTATAACTTATTTTCTAGAAACTAATCTGGGTATCAAGACAAACTCGCAGGAGCAAGTGGACCAAAAGTTTCTGGAGGCATTTGAGAAAGTGGTCGCTTCTATCGCCTCACGAATGTTGCAACCCTGGCTTTATTCAGAATTAATTTATCGCATGATGACAAGTTACAAAATATGCAAAAAAAACGTTAACTATATTAACAACTTTGTTAGTGAGGTAATAGCAGGATATTTCATTATTTTTAATTTATTTATTTCGACCTTCAACAATAAATACACTGATATATGCTATAGGAAATTCATTTCCACTTAACAGTTAAGCACCTTATCACGACTTTTATTTAACTATCAGTGTGAGAAAATAAATAAGTACCTTAAATATTTTAATAGAAAACGATTGTTTTGGACTTGCTTTACCCCTTTCCGCCCGATTTTAAACAATCGTGTCTCAAACTTAGTAGTGAAAGGGGTGAATTTGTTGCGTCAGTTGAGGATAGCGGTGTTTTATTGACACGAGTAACACACCTCGTAAAAACTAGTTGCACGATCGTGCGTATTCAGCCGTAACTGCCAAGTGATGGCCATGATTATTCAATTTTCTGATAATAATAAGTACGTCATAATTCAAAACTGATAACCAATAAAAAAAATACATAACTATTTAATTGACCCAGTGAAACGAACGTCTCTGCTTCAGCGTCGAAAAAAATGTTTTCATATATCGGGCGGATTTCCGTTTGTCCTCCTCTACAGGTCGTATTTCTAATACATAGAATATTTTTGTCGAGTTAATTTTAAAAAACAAATAGTTATTTTCAATTATTTCGCAAGCTTCTGCTAGCGGATTTCGGTTTCTTCTCCTCTATAGGTCGAATTACTGAATCGATTCTTATGAGATTGCGTAAGCAGGTTTGGCAATTATATAGAATTTTTATTAGAGGCCCTTGTTGGATTTTTTTAAAACAGATTTAAAAAAAACAACGCTCGCTAGGTCTACAGCTCACAGAGCTACTAGTAATAAAACGTGTTTTATTTAACATATTTATATATATACATATACATAAATAGTTCCTGAACTGCACGATCATGCAGTTAATTTTAACGACAACTGATTTTTTTTTTTTCTGGGTGGATATGAGCTGTCAGGACGCAATTAAATGCTATATTATATTCAATTGTCTTCGTACATTAAGTTCCTCGGCGGGAAAGGGCCAGAGTAGCGTCCTCTAACAAGCATGAGTCAGTGTGTAAGGACATACCTTTGAAAACCAATGAAACAAAAAAAGACAGGCATTATTATTATGTGGCCTTCTGTTTAGTGATGAGGTCAGTGTGACTCAAGTATGATAGTTTTGTAACGAAGATTTAATTTTACAGGTTATTAAAGGACATCGAAGAGAATGCAATGAGACGAAAGATACATGTGAGTGCATCTTGTTTTGCCTTGTCTACTCCTTTCCTCAAGATACACTCTAGACTCTAGAGGTGTTAGATTCACCAAATGTCTAGGTTCAAAAGCAACGTCCCGTCTGCCAATTTAAAAAATCTTGAGTTAAAATTACCATTTTGCAGTCGTTTGATAAAGGAAACAAAAAAAATTTGGAATATTTTCGTTAGAAAGATATTGTTAAATCAAATATCAGGGGTTGCGTATTTCATCCATTCGTCTTTCGTCTAGACATGATCAGTTCAAACGTTGATGTAGGTAAGTAATAATAAACCTCAAACAGTTACAGATGCAACGGAAACAAAGTCACGGACCTTACTTGAGTTGTTAATAAAGCCTGGCACAGAGAACATTTGGAATGACGAAGAGATTATAGAGGAAGTAAAGACCATTGTGAGTGCAGGCACTGACACATCCGCTGTTGGTGCATGCTTTACCCTACTCCTGCTCTCTCGTCATCCAGATGTGCAAGAAGCCGTTTATAAAGAGTAAGAACTGATCTCAATGCGAAATGAATAACAAGGTTACTAATAATTGACAGTCATATGTTTTTGCAGATTGTATGAAGTGTTCGGTGATTCGGAGAGAGAACTAAATGTGAAAGATTTGCCTAACCTCAAATACTTGGACATGGTTATTAAGGAATCATTACGACTGTATCCCCCCGTACCTGTAATTGTGAGAGAGGTCGACAACGACGTGAAATTACGTTAGTATCAAAGATATCACTTTAGTATTTAAATTATAGCAGTTCACCATCTTCATAACTCAATTTTCTAACTTTTCTTCTTTTTTTGTAATCACTGATTCTATCAGCGGTTACAAGCGCCTCATCCTACTTTCATTTAATCAAATACAAGAAAAAAAACAATTATCATCTTCACGAATATCATTGTATTAGATTTAATACAACTCGCTCGCTTCACCGTCGGCCTCATCTTTGCCCCCTGGCTAGATGCTGGCCAAGAGCAATCCCATTTTTAATAATAAAAAAAAAAAATTCCGCTACCCTAAGGTTATCTGGAAGAAGTCGCTCTTTAGCGATAAAACCGCCTGTTGCTTGCCTCTACTCATTGTGATTTTGTACTGTACTGTGTCCTTTAATTGAGATGTGCAATAAAGAGTATTTGTATTGTATTCACAAACCACTTTGATTTCTTGGATATCCTTATAGTTACCATATTCAGGATGTGTTAAAATATTTTTTGTTGTTTCATGTATCTTGTTACTTGCAGCGACAGGAACGACCCTAGTGAAAGGTATCAAGATTGCTATTAATATTTGGGCCATACACAGAAACCGTCAATATTGGGGCGACGATGCTGCTCATTTTCGACCTGAGCGCTTCCATGAGCCCTTAAAGCATCCAGCCCAGTTCATACCGTTCAGCTACGGAATGAGGAACTGTCTTGGTGAGTACCAGCTAAACATCACAACATCAGTACGCAGAGTCATCTTTATCATTACATTTATTGTTCCTAATTTCCGCAACCTGTTCACCTTGCACTTCTGTTGTTGATTTTTTACAGTTATGTTCAGTAACATATAATAGTTTAAAAACGTGTGCATGAGGTGTTTCATTATTTATTTCTAGGGTACCAATTCGCGATGATGTCCCTTAAGACTGTGTTAGCAACTCTTCTGCGCAAGTACCGAGTGCTTCCACCCCAGGGGCTGGGTCCAGCCCGTTATCACGAACCCCTGAGAATCAAATTCAACGTTATGATGAAAGATATTAATGAATTCATTGTGCGGTTGGAAAAAAGAACTTGACGTAGTTTGTTTTCTTCAGATCAGCAATACATTATGGCTTGGCATTACATCATTTATTTCTGGATTAATTATATTTTAAACCTACAAATTCATAGTTTTAGTGATATTTTATATATAAAAATTAATAAAATGATATGACTGACGAAAAATCTAAATTCTCGATGAATAAATAATCATAATAAGGTTTGTCCCCATCAAATGCTCCTCCTGCTATTCGCAAAGTAAAGACAGCAACAAAGAAAGCAAACTAATTAATCCGGTTTGTTGCCTGTCTCATACGCATAAAGATGATATTGAAGTGGAGACCTACATATTACTTCTCTCAACTTCAGTGGTTGAGCGAAATAAGGTTGAATAATACAGTAATCAATAAAAATTATGTGTTTTGGTCGTTTAATTTTACTTTTTTTCCTCTGCTTTCCTGTTGAAAAAGAGAGTCACGCTTTCAAATTAACCAATATTTTATCCAAGGTAGAAGTAGTTACTAGAAGGATGTATTAACATTTATGTCTTCGAGCAAAGTAAGCTGGATTCGACTTAGGCTTTTATTTTTGTATTTTATATTTTATTTTATAACTTCTCTTATATTTGGCACTTCTACTATTAAAAAAGATAACAATGAAAAACGTTGCCCGCTTGTCCCGACATGTTGACTGGAAGAGCAATAGTTATTATTTTGTGCAACAAGAGAGTAAAGTTGCTTTTTGCTGCGAGTGTTGATTTTGAGCCCCATGTTCACGAGGTCTTACGTCTCTCAGAGCCGCTAGTCGTAGATATTTAGGTATCTACGGTCTTACAAAAACAGTGCTATAACGAGCCTATTTTAAGTTTACCGACTCAAGTATTTTCTGTAAACTATATAGATCTTACAAATTATTAAATTTAATTATGACAAAATTTCAATAATTTGATTAAAGGATTTTAGATACTTAAAGGATTTCAGCAGGGCCTTTTTGCTTTAATTGTGTGTACTGTGTAGTAATAATTTAAGCGGAAAAATAATTTTATAGCTTGGGTCGATTGTGAAGTTTGAAACGATATTTCTTATTGAAAAATATCGGGTCGGATCGGAGCCGGACAGTTGGGTACCTTTCCTTGTAAGTCTCAGGCAAAAGATAAAACTATAATATGGACATCAATAAAGTAAAGTCACAGTTGAATGGTTTATCGATAAAATAACATCGGTAATTCTTATTCGACTCTATACCTTATGCATAAATTAAAAATTAATGACATATTCGTGGCAGAATAATAAAAAGGTGTATTTAACTGCTATTGAAGTCTCAAAACTTACCTTTATATTATAATAACAGGACACCAGGATAGGATTCAAGTGAATGTAGCACTTTTAATGAAATTATACTACTTATCCAACTAATTGTTGATGTCTATTAAAAGCACGTTTAATAGCCTTTAAATTACTACGTTTTTAAAATAAGTATAAGTGAATAAGTGAATGCTATGTAATGATGAGTGTGTAGAAAAAAGGGAAAATTGTCGATAAAAAGTTCGATTCTTCTATCGGCCACTTAGCGCAATCAGAAGTGTTTAGTGTAAAGGTGAAAAATGACAATCAACCTTATTTCAGATGTTGAAGAGAACCCATCTTAAGAACTCAACGTGGAAACAAGAGTTCAGCAAAATGACTTTGCTCGGAAGTTGGATTTAAGGCGTTTGACCTTTTGCTTACTTCTTTTTGCGGTTTAACCTCTTTAGTACCCTGCGCACCTACCTGTACAAGTATACAAATTACAGAGAAACAAGTTTCGAACTGTAAGGAAATTAATGAAGCTTCCAAATTCAAAATCGCGACAATCTACCCGGGATTTACGAGTTGAATTATATTGTTTTGGAATCAGTTTGAAACAACTTGTCTGTTAAACCAGTCGAGGAAGCAAAACCTCGAAATGTTTGTAACTTTGATGAAATTAGGTACGAATGTTCATTGATGGCCTTGTTTTCGTCTCCCAAAAGTCCCCAGGCCAGGTTCTAGAGCCGCCGCTATCTTGGAGAATGTACTCCATCCGAAAGATATTCGCATCCTATTAAAATATGGTCAAGGGAAACATTAAAGCTTAGTAAATTCTACACTAACCTGTAGTACATAACTGTGACGTTTAGTAAAATGCATCCATATGTGAGATTGTGAGAGAATATCTGAATTTGAAGCTTGCAAGAATTTCAAATCTACTTAGATTTACGCAATAGGATATGAGCTATATTAATATCAACATTTTACCCAACTACGGCTAAACCAAAAAGGAGGGTAATGGTTTGAATAGATCATTAAGTACTAATACTTTGCTGCCATCTCCAAGTCAAGATGCTTGATGGATTCCAACAATTGAAGTGGTGTTAGATTTCTCCTACTTCTGTCTACGGTTTTGTGCACATTGAGTTTAAGAAAATTCAATATGGCAGGCGTGAGAGGGCATCACGTTTTAAATCATGACGTTGCTTCTAGCACTTATATTATCAGGCGGATTTCAATAGACGTGGCAACAGTAGATAGCACAGGACCGCGCCAGTGCTATACACTATAAAATTCCTAAATATAATCGATGCAAGACGTATTACGAGGACTTGCTAATGTAATGACCAAGACAGATTTTAGGGTATAAATGGGACCAAAATGCAAGTGACAGCTGTCAAGTTTAATACACACGCACACAGAAACCTCTGTTTACAGGTCTAAAAATTTGAACTTCGGGAACCATGGGGATAAAACGCTGCATGAAAATATGTACTTTATTTTTATTGCCCTCTCATTTTTTTTAAATCATTGACTTTATGAGATATGTGACTAAACGAAAGCTTATTCTAAAATCGTTGAAAGTATTTATTTATTTACAACCTCTCATTTTTTCAGAATTTTATGGTTTTTTATGGTTTAGAAATTAGAGAGGGGGTCAAACTTTTTAGGACTTTGACAGCTAATATCTCACCAACTGTTGACTTAAATGGAAATGTTTTTTAGAAACTCATTTATAAAGGCCTGTCTATACTCGATAAGCATATGTGCATTTAATTTTTTTTCATCCCATTTTTTATTTAGAGCATTCAGCTTACGGGTTATCCACCGCGATACAACCGGCTGACGAGTTGAATTATTCACAGTACCTAGCATGTAAACTCTCAACTTTAGAATTTCATGTAGAGGAAATGACTGAAAAAAAAAACACTTTTTTACATGTTCATATGACCAGCTTATAGTCGGTGCCATTTTATCAACTTTAAGCAATTTCTTTGTATGCCACCAGCTCGGCTTGAAATATTACAATAGGTACGACTACACTCAATTGTTCAATAAGAAGTGTATTAGTCTCATATTGAGCTATTAGATTTAGACAATTATTTCTTTATTTTTCAGTGTATTTTTGGAGTCGGCTTTTTTGCACTTGCAAAGTATTAAAAAATTTAAGCCATTTAAAACAAGTAATTTTTTTCTATTACGTGCGTAGTGCGTAGGTACGTATTACCTGAGGTATTTAAAAACAAAAAATGCATAGGTACTTAGTAATGACTGAATGATCATAATATCATCTATTTCCAAGATTTTGTGTCATGTATGTGTTTGTGGTAAGTAGGTAGGTACTTTGGAAGTAGTATATTATTGTCTTTACCCAATTCAGTATATTTCATTATTTCATATTCAAGTATCACCAGGTGTTATATTGTAATGAAACTGGTACCGTACCTAATCATACTTTAGTTTTTAAACTCAAGAACAAATAACACAGGTACACTTTTTATGGAAGTCCAATATAAAATTAAAGTTAATGTTTTATTTGTTTCTTGATTGTTGTTTCCATTAATACCTCTGAACAATAGATGACCTCAATATAAATTAATAATTTTCAAGAAATCAATCAAAGTTCTGACGCTGACTTAAAGACAATACATAATAATATTACATTCAATTTAGATTTTGAAGTAAGTGATCAGTTTATCCAAAATGATTTGGCTTCTGGTATTGCTGGGACTTTGTGTTTGGTGGATGTCTGGGTATAGGAATAAAAGAATACTGAGGCAAATAGCTAAGGAGCTGCCCACGAATATTCCAGCTATGCCAATAGTTGGACATACGTATTTATACTTTGGAACTGATGAAGGTAAGCTGGTACTTTTTTGAATATTGTTTTTAGAAATGTTAATAGTTAGTATTTAATACACTAAACTATGCAGTACAAAAATTCAAAGAAAAAACATTGCAGGCCTGCTTTACGCGCCTGAAATATTACATAATAAATTCCATTAAATGTACTCGACATTAAAAAGGAAAGTAAGATGGCCATATAAAGAGAGGATACAAATTCGTATGTATACAGCCGATTTAAATACGAAAATCGGTATAAAAATACACTTGCGATTTTATTTAAAAAAGAAACGGCAGGAAACCATTAAGTTTTTGACGTTGTAAAATTATGTTCATCAAACCTTAATCCAAGTTACGTCTTATATGCCCAATTTTTGATAAAAGTAAAGATAAAGTGTATAGTTTACTTAAGATCAAATAAAGAAACAAAAATTAAAAACATTGTAGGCTCCCTCCATGCGCCATATAAATTCCATTTTGTAACATTTGAGGAATTGTGGTTAAAACCAAGTCACAAGTCGTAGTCAAATTAAGTAGTTTTTCCTGTTGGATTCCTGACTTTTTTGTTAGTGGTCTGAAACAACTTGCAGTGTATGGTAGAAAAATTGCGATTTTGTAATTGAATTTGAAGTTTTAAGGCTATGCTGTTTATCAAACCTGGCCCTGTACTCCGATCTTTGAACTCAGAACTTCGTATCGTGCCGTCCCTTTCACTGTGTTATTATACACTATTTGAGTGAAAGGAATGGCACGATACGAAGTTCGGATTTCGCAGTTGGGAGCAGGCCCTCTGTATTGCAACATATTTTATTTTAATTAGACACTATTTCTTCATAAAATAATGTGCAACAACTTTGATTTTCTTACTTTTTCAAAACAATAATCCGTTTTGACAAACAAACAAGAAAGACAAAGTTTTGACGACGATCGATCCTTCATTGGTTAGCCAGTCCTCTCTTGGCAAAAAAAAATAAGCAGTGTTTCGTTATGTGCCAGGACTTATCTGTCACTTAATGAATGTGTGTTCGAATGTCTGTTACCTCAAAACCTTTTTTTTTAGATAGAATGATTGCACTACAAAGATTGGGCCTGGACGCTATTGAACAAGGCGGTATAATGGCATATTGGCACGGCAGTGAGCTCTACCTAGGTACTTACCTATATAAGTATTATTAATAAGATAATAATAGTAATAGGCTTTAATCCAGCAAGTAGTACCTAGACCACTGGCATACGAGGTAACTGCCATGTGGGACGTTGATTCGATCATTGTCCCGATAGTCATCTCTGCGAACCGTCTAATAGCGAAGAGTCTCGACCAATACCTCTAAGGGCTCTCGCTAGATGGCTAGGTCAAGGGTGAGATACAGAAGGCGGTACTCCTAGACACGGCGCGAATAGTCAGGAGATTCCTCCCTGTGTCGCCCTAACCACCGGTAGTTTAGGCCCCGCCTCGTGGCCGGCGGCACCCTAGGTTAGGTTTTCTATATTTTTTATGACTGCTTTTATATTTTACTTTATATACGAATATTGTAAAAAACCTAATTTAAGAACAACAATGAATAAATTGAATAATAGGCTTTAATCATAGCCACGCTAATGTTAAAAATAGAAGTAACTATATCTGTCTTATTGGCTTGTCATTCAGCAGTTTAATGCTGAACGGATTTAGTTAACATTTGGAAAAAAAATTATAAAATAGAGAATAACCTATATAATTGACTTGAAATTATTTCCATGATTTAAACTACAATTAAATCTAAATATTGTCAAATGCTGGGACCGGCATTCGATAACCGGAATATAAATTAGACTTGGTTAACAAACCATGATCTGGTTATGTAATACTATATATAAAAGGTGGTGGGTGATCGGAATATCAGCGTAGGAGAGTAGACAAGACAGGAGGGCAGGGTAGTAGGAGAGCTTAGAGAGAGAGTTACTTGCTTATCAAATTTACTTGATTATATAAATTAACCTTTTTACCGCATGTGCCTAATACCTTTTGACTGGATATATAAAGTATAATTCTAATCTTGCAGCCGTCGCGGACCCTGTTGTAGCCGACTTGCTACTGAAGACCTGTTTGTCCAAAGATATGAACGTGTGGAGATTTGCCAGAATTTTTATTCGAAATGGAAGCTTAGTCGCTCCAGGTCAGTTTCCTTGTCCTGTAACTAATTTGTGGTTTTATATTTTGCTTCTACTGCTTTTTACAATAAGCATATAATTTGTAATTATACATTACAGAAACAAGTCTTTAATTACCACCAAAAATATGAAGTTCCATAATGAAACTTTTTGTTACACAATATTTTTTATATTATCACCAAAGTCTACCATCATCCTCAAGTTAGTTGTTTAATATAACTGCATAATGCCCGCCTTGAATTGAACAGTTCCTATTTGGCGGCCTCGTCGCAAGGTCCTCTCCTCAGTCTTCAGTCCGAAAAACCTGAACGGTTTCGCGGAGGTGTTCACCAAACAGAGCGCGAAGATGGTGGAGCTGCTGGGACCAATGGCGGGTGTCGGGGACTTTTCTATCTGGAAATACATCACCACCTATACCTTCGACGCAGTATGCGGTGAGTCATTTTACTAAAAAGTGTAGGGGAAGTACCCAGCAAATTTTAAGCATTTTATAAATTAAACATTTGGAACGTATTATTTCTGATTTAAGATCCTGCTTTATTCAAATACCTTGTCAATATCGCAATCACTTTCAACAAGCACCTACCAGTGTACTAGTGGGACTGCTATTAAATGATATTAACTCTCAACTCAAGTACTAACTTCATTACTTTTTTTCTAGAAACTAATCTGGGTATCAAAACAAACTCGCAAGAGCAAGTGGACCAAACGTTTCTGGGGGCATTTGAGAAAGTGGTGGCTTCTATAGCCTCAAGAATGTTGCAGCCCTGGCTTTATTCAGATTTTGTTTATAGCATGATGCCAAGTTACAAGATTTGCAAAAAACACGTTAACAATATTAACAACTTTGTTAGTGAGGTAATAGCAGGATATTTTTATATTTTTAACTATCTGCGATTTCTGAAAGTATTTGTAGTAGAAAAAGATCTGCAAAGTAGGTCCAGTGGTGGCCTATAACAAGAATGAGTCAAATGCATTGGATGCCTTTTAAAAACAATTATTAAATAACAAAACAAAATTATGACTATCTGTTTCATGACGAAGCCAGTGTCACTCAAATATAATAGTTTTATAACCAAGATTTCATTTTACAGATTATTCAAGAACATCGAATAAAATACTATGAAACGAAGGATACCTGTGAGTGCATCTTTTTTTGATTTGTATACTCCTTCCTTCAAGAAACCCTCTAGTGATATTAAATTCCTCAGCTGTCAAGCTACAAAATGCTATCATTAAAGAAAATTATAGTGCATGATTTTTAAATATCTAAGTTTCTCTATTTAAATAGTCATTATCACCATTTTGCAATTATTTCGGGTTAAATTTTTTTCCTGAATAACTTCGATTTTCGATGGAAAAATATTGTTGACTCAAATATCTTTCGTCTAGACGTGATCAGTTAAGACGTAGATGTAGGTAAATAATAACATTAATAATAAACCTCAAACAGTTACAGATACAACGGAACCTAAAACACGGACATTACTTGAGATGTTAATAAAGCCTGGCAACGAGAACATTTTTAATGAAGAAGATGTTATAGAGGAAGTAAAGACTATTGTGAGTGCAGGCACTGACACATCCGCTGTTGGTGCATGCTTTACCCTACTCCTGCTCTCTCGTCATCCAGATGTGCAAGAAGCCGTTTATAAAGAGTAAGAACTGATCTCAATTCGAAATGAATAAAAAGTTTAGATATTGATAATCGACAGTCATATGTTTTCGCAGACTGTATGAAGTGTTCGGTGATTCGAAGAGAGAAGTAAATGTAAAAGATTTGCCTAACCTCAAATACTTGGACATCGTTATTAAGGAATCATTACGGCTGTATCCCCCCGTACCTGTGATTGTGAGAGAGGTCGACAACGACGTGAAATTGCGTTCGTATCAACTATATGATATTATATTTTAATTATAATACTAGCTGCTTATTTAATCCATTAAATACATATAACAAGTTCGAGTTTTCCATCTTCATAATGCAGTTTCCTACCTAATACTGTCTTTTTAATCACTTTCATTCTATCATTATTTACTTTGATTTCTTGGATATACCTCGGCTTTACATGTAACAAAAAAAAACTGCGATAAGTTGTTTATCTAAACAACTAATAGCAGGGCTCTTTTTTAAAGTGTAACAAATATAAATAGACGTAAACTATCTCACAAAAAAATCAACGATTTATTATTATTTCATTTACGTTCGAATTACGGCCCGGACACGCAAAAGTAAGGTCTCTGAGAATGGCCGACATATTATTTTGATTGTTTTACAGTATTGTTTTGTTATTTGCAGCGACAGGAACGACACTAGTAAAAGGTATCAGGATTGCAATTAATATTTGGGCCATGCACAGAAACCCTCACTATTGGGGCGATGATGCTGCTCAATTTCGACCAGAGCGCTTCCATGATCCCTTGAAGCATCCAGCCCAGTTCATACCGTTCAGCTACGGAATGAGAAACTGTCTTGGTGGGTACGCTGTGCTCCGCAACTTGTTCACCTTGCTGTTCTATTGTTGTATTTTTGACAATTATGTTCCGTTTTATATGGTTTTAAAACTTGTAAATGACGTATTTTATCCTTTATTTCCAGGATACCAATACGCGATGATGTCCCTTAAGATTATGTTGGCAACTCTTCTGCGCAGGTACCGAGTGCTTCCACCCCAGGGGCTGGGGCCAGCCCGCTATCACGAGCCCCTGAGAGTCAAATACAACGTTATGATGAAAGATATTAATGGATTCATTGTGCGGTTGAAAAAAAGAACTTGAAGTTTTCGTCAGATCAGCAATAAATTATGGCTTGGCTTGACCCATATCACTTGTTTCTGGCTTAATTATATTTTCAACATGCTAGTTCATCGTTTTAGGAATATTTTTATATTTAAATGTTAATAAAATATTTATTTAATATTTTTTTTATTGATTTACAAGCGGTAATATCAGTTAAATAACAATAACTTAAATAATATTAAATGGAACTTAAGTCTAAAACAGACCCTTGGGGGCATTGTATAAAGGATTCTGGCGGCATTTCCTCGCTGTATCGCAATGCTGATACGTTGCGCGAGGAAGTTGCCAGCTCTTCGGTCACCAGTTACGTCAACCAAACGTTTCGCGATTTCCGTAAATAATTTGTACGGGCTGGGATCCCATGGACCAAGAGTTTTGACACCAAAAGGTACAAAATTGTACTCTCTGCCGAGGCCCTTATATTTATTACGCTCTAATATTTCGGCATTTTCCGCGGTTCTACCCGTAAGTGGATCGGTCAAAACGATTTCACAACCACTATATATAACGCTATTCACTCTTTACAACCTGATGGCGTCAGTAAAATCCATTGGGTAGGTACATCTCGAGTGCTGAATTGTGTGAAAAAACCTTTCTTACTGTGGCGTAAGTAGAAGGAATACGCCGGTTCTGCCCCCGGGTCCAGGTAGCTACCCCCGCCCCGCCCCCAAGGGTCCACCCCACCCCCATCACGGGCTACCTGCTCCTACTCAACCTATCCGGGAGTGGTCATCGCCAACATGGCGGCCACCCAAACCAAAAAAAAAAACAAATAGCCCCCCATTTGAGTCATTTGCACCGGGTCCCAGAGCTCTAGGACCACTCCTTCACCTTTTATTTTATGTGTTCATTACATAATACACACTAATACCGCCCTCTTAGCTCGAAGTTCTATTGTTCCATTGTTCGACCATGCGACCCTTCAGCGGCTACCTGCGCCCGGGATGCGCGGCCGCGCGGACCGCTGCCAGTACGGTACCTGGGTACCTGTATTTTTTTCCTTACTTGCAATAAACCCATTCCACATTACCTAATAATTATCCATGTATATTTTTAATATATCTGCCTCTTATACCTACTCTTTTATCCGTAGAGTCAATGTTCTAACCTAACCTAACCTAATTTTGCGTTTCACAATCTTTACCTAACCAAACCGTTTGTATGTACATAAACAAATTTAGGTACCTACCTATTTATGCTATATATGTTTAAGGGTAATTTAGTTATTTATTACCTAACCAAGCCGTTTCTTATTCGTTACTTGTACTTACGTACATAACCAAACTTAGGTACCTATTTAAGTTTTATATGTTTGCCGGTAATTGAGATATTTAATAATTCATTTCTTACTCGAGTTAACTGCAAAAAGAAGTAAGCGCCATGAAATTTACGGCGGTTAAGACCTTTTAATCTTTAATATGCTGCACATTAACCTAACGGAGTTTTAGACCTTTTTCTTGAACGCTCCACGTCTTGGGTGTCCATTTAGGTACTTAATCATTCCAATTAATGTTTTCACAAAGAAACCTGTTTAAACCTGCAATCTGCCCAATTATATACATGATGTTGATGGATTTACATTAACATTAAACCCATTGTTAACTGGCTATTGTAATTTTTGTACAAAGCATTTGTGACAGCCCTCTCTTAAATGTGTGTACGAGAAACATGTTTGAACAGGAGATTGTCGCCGTTGTACGATGCTTAGGAACATGTCTGAACCAGTATAACCAACCAAGGAAGTAGTAGGGTATTTTTTTGTGCTGTAAAATACTTATAAAAGGAACCTCTCCATGTTTATACCTTAATAGTTACCTCGTGTCGTTCACCAAGTCAAGTGCACAGTTCCGAAAGTATAACGTGTGAAGTTTTCGCCATTGTTTTAAGTGAAAGTCATCTGTCAAGTGTAGTGGCTCTATTCGCTCCAAAATGGATGTAAGTATGTTTTTTTTGTCCTCATTCTATAAATTTAATGATTAGTTATTCATGTATGTGTTTAATTAATTGACAAATGTTGTTTCAGTTCTCTGACAATACGTTCAAGAATTACTACTACCCAGAAACCAACCAAGAGGACCCTAGCAGTGACGAGGAGGGCACTGTTGACCTCAAAATAAGGCAAGCAATAGCTAAGAAGAGACCAGCGAACAACATCGACAGCTTTTTCGAGCGCCCCAAGAAGAAGACAAAAGTGATTAAAAAATCATCAAACGTATCACAAAGTTCAGCGGATGGAGTATCATATTTAACGTCTGGTCAAGACGATGCCGGCTACGCGTCCCACCTCATTAAAATTGAAGTCTATGACATGGAAAAAATAAGAAATTTACCACCCACAGACCACTGGAAACACTGTGATATACGACTAAAATATTATTCCATCGGCGAGGATGATTTACATGTGCAAAGTGCTCGTGACGTTATTTTTAATATTACAAAACAATTAGCTTCAAAAGAAAACAGTGTTAAATATTTTATAGAGACTGATAAGAAAAAGTGATAATTTGTTCATTTAGTTTTTATATATCTTTTATTGTGCTTAAGTTATAAAACTGTCTTTTTTTATGGAATGTAATAATTTATATTGTTTGTGTACATTGTATTAAAATATAAGTAAGTAAAACACAGAAAAACCTTATTGACATTGTTTTATTTCACAAATACTGATTTAAACAAAGCTCTTAATACTAGATCGTTACATAAAGTATTATTATAAAATAGACTTAGAAAGTCTGACATTGTTTTTCCTTGAAACTTAAAATATAGATAAACTAAACAATATTCTCCACAGACGGAGGTAAGATGGTTTTGAAGTAATTTATTATTATAAAACCACCTCTTTGTATTTCTTTTTAAAAATAACTTATGGTAACCAGTAGGTTTTTTACCAAAGGAATCAAAGTATTCACCTATCCCATTAACATCAATATGCATGGCAACCCAGTGAGAGCCGGGCTTGGAGTCAGGATCTAAATTGCATATAATGAAAGCAGGTAAATTAACCCAAATAGGTATTTGATTTGCAGCAAAAAATTTTGTTTTAAAACCAGAACTTATTTTATTCATACATAATTGTAATTCATTTGTATCCATTATTATAATAATAAACATTCACATTTATCGATGATCTTGCTTGTAATGACTATGAGCTAATGAAAAAAAATTAGAAAAACAATCTAATTATTTATTTATTAACTGTTGTAATCTACCGTAACGTCTCGGTTTTTGTTTATTTCTATTATGTTATCAAATTCTGCATATACGATACAGTTTATAGTAGTACTTAAAGATGATTCAAAACGAACTTCTATCCGAACAGAACCATGTCTCACAAGATTCGAACTGGCAGATAAATCAGGTGTCAAATCAAAACATAGCAAACAATTACCCCCTCCATAATTTGATCTGTCTATTGCATTACCTTCATTATGGAAATGAATTCCTGATCCAGAAAATAACGTATGATATGTTGATGCTATTAAACCAGAATTAAATGAAGGTTGCAATGTTATCGAAGGTATTTCATGACCGTCCACATACAAACTAAAAGAGTTCATATTGAAATGTTGAAAATTAAAAGGATTCAAAGCTAGATTACCATTAAATGCCGAGTTTGAAACGAATCCAATAATACATCTTTTAGGGACTTGCCCGAGAAATATATTATCTAACGTTTTTCCCTGTATTCCAGCTGGTAATGTAAGAACCTTTACTTCCGCTCTTGGGATTGGATACTTTGCTGTGGTTGATGCTAATACTTTTTGATGTGCTAACAAAACACTTGGATTGATTCTTGCTCTTCTAACTATGAGACTGGCATCCATTATCTGAACTTTAAGTTTGAGATCTTGGTGACAAATTAAATTAAACGATTCTTTAGAACGTGCCAATTTAACACGCATTTCGACTCCGTTTATTAAGAATTTCTCTTGGTTAAACATATCACCATGCAAGTGACCAATCAGCTCTACTTCCTTACTTTCTTTAATAAATTTCTGTCTTTTGTGAAAGCCTTTATTATTCACATCAGCGGTATCCATATAGTGTGGTGTATCTTCATACCATAATCCACAAGTAAGATGATTCTTTGGCTGCTGGACCATAATTAAGTAGATTTTCCATATAAGCACGATAGGCGTAGGTATTTGTCATGATATTGATTGTCACTCTTGTCAGTTTTTTAGTGTAATAAAACCTAAGATTCAGGTTTGCTATTTTATTAATATTATATCAATTTATTACACTAAAATATATCGGTTACGTATGTAGAAATATCGGTAAATATGGAAAAGTATCTTAGACCTGAGAGATTCGAAGCGGATCCGATGGATAGTCAAAATCCTTCAAAATGGCTCCATTGGAAAAAGACATTTGAAAATTTCCTGGAAGAATGCAAAGCAGAAACAGATGCGGTAAAATACAAATTACTTATAAATCTTATAGCACCGAATATTTATGAGTACATCTCTCAATCAAAAGACTATAAAAGCGCCATGTCTACGCTAGAAAACTTATTCGTAAAGCCAAAAAGTGACATTTTCGCACGTCATAATTTAGCGTCCAGACGTCAACAAAACGGCGAAACAGTAGACCAATACCTTCAAGCTCTGAAACTGCTGTCTAAAGATTGCAGCTTTAAAGCCGTTACCGCTGACCAATATGAAAAAGATTTCATCAGGGATTCATTCATTGCGGGCTTAACGTCATCCATAATTCGTCAGAGATTACTGGAAAATATGACTCTTACACTAGATGAAGCCCACAATCAGGCCCGCGCTCTAGAGTCAGCTCAAATACAATCACAGAGTTTCAGTCCACAACAAACCGCTGCTATCGCGCAACCCACGCCAGTTCCTGCACAAACTACGTCTACCGCTGCGGCTACAGTTGCATCTCGTAAATCTGTCAGTTATCCAAGACCGCAGACTGATGACAAATGCTACTTCTGCGCTAATGCTAGACACCCTCGGCGGTTATGCCCGGCATATCAAGCTACGTGCCTCAAGTGCGGAAAGCAGGGCCATTTTGCCAAAGTGTGCAGAGGCAGTGCGTCACAAAATGCAGCTATGATAATTAGCAATGATGAAGA
Organism: Epiblema foenella; assembly: GCA_963556455.1. Taxonomy (NCBI): domain Eukaryota; kingdom Metazoa; phylum Arthropoda; class Insecta; order Lepidoptera; family Tortricidae; genus Epiblema; species Epiblema foenella. The sequence goes on from OY747105.1 coordinate 6,806,437, forward strand.
ACCAGAAAATCTATCCTCATGTTTAACACTGGCAGCATGTGGTATCAAGAAGTGCACTACGTATGTTAATGTGAACGGAATAAGTCTTCAAGCCCTGATCGATACGGGAAGTACAGCTAGTTTCATAGATGAAGAAGTAATTATTCAATACGGCCTTGCCACTAAACCTTGGAGCCAAAACGTGTCAATGGCGTCCTTCTCACATACATCAAATATTTCTCAAGTCTACCTAGCAAACTTAACTCTAAACAAGCAAACAGTTCCTGGGGTACTTTTCCGAGTTATGAAGAATCTTTGCTGTAATGTCATATTGGGCCACGATGTACTGCAACAGTACTCTTCTGTTGAAGTTGGATTCGGTGGGCATATGCCTTCCTTAAAATTATTCGCCTTAGAAGAAGCCAATATCGACCCAGTTGATTTATTTGCGAATATGTCACCCGAATGTCACCCAATTGCAGTGAAGTCCCGCAGATTCGCGCCCCAAGACCAAAAGTTTATCGAAGATGAGATCAAGAAACTCCTAGCCGATGGAATTATTGAAGAAAGTAATTCACCGTGGCGAGCCCAAGTACTATTAACGGCGGGCGCACACCACAAGAAACGGATGTGCATTGACTACTCGCAAACTGTAAACAAATACACCTATCTAGACGCGTACCCTCTACCTAACATCGAAGAAGTCATAGCAAAAGTATCAAACTTCAAAGTCTTCAGTAAGATCGATTTAAAATCAGCCTATCACCAAATCCCCATCATGCCTGAAAATAAGCCCTTCACCGCCTTTGAAGCAGCCGGCAATTTATATCATTTCTGCCGTATCCCATTTGGAGTCACTAACGGCGTTGCGTGCTTCCAAAGGGCTATAGATTCAGTCATCCGCAAATCAAATATTGATGGAGTTTATCCCTACCTAGATGATATAACAATATGCGGAAAAGATAAAAGTGATCACGATGAAAAACTAAAGAAATTCATGGAAATCGCAGATAAATATCACTTGACCATAAACAAAGAAAAAAGCCAATTTGGACTGACTGATATAAGTATTCTTGGATACAACATAAATAATGGTATAGTCAAACCAGACCCGGATCGACTACGTCCACTACTAGATTTAGCGCTACCCCAAGACTCAGCAGCACTGAAACGAGCAATCGGCTTGTTCTCCCACTACTCTAAATGGATACCAGATTTTTCAAGTAAGTTGCATCCGCTAACACAAGTTGAGAGCTACCCTATGGGTACCGAACAAATAGCGGCATTCGAAGAAATGAAACGCCTCATATCGAAATCATCATTATCTGCTATAGATCCAGACGAAACTTTTACCGTTGAAACAGACGCCTCGGACTATTCCATCGCTGCTTCGTTGACACAAAATGGTCGGCCCGTAGCATTCTTTTCCAAATCTTTAAATGACAGCGAAAAGAATTACCCTATCATGGAAAAAGAAGCCTATGCCATAATAGAGAGCCTAAAGAAATGGAGACACTATTTAATCGGACGATACTTTTACCTGGTAACTGATCAGAAATCAGTAGCTTACATGTTACGAGGGCATGCTAGCAAAATAAAAAATGACAAAATACAAAGATGGAGAATAGAGCTTTCGAATTACGTCTTTGACATCAAATACCGTCCTGGAAGTCAGAACGCTGTGGCTGATGCCTTGTCCAGACAAGTGTGCTGCCCATCGAGCGGAGATCGCCTGAAGGAATTGCATGAGTCACTCTGTCATCCTGGAGTGGTTAGATTAACACACTGGATAAGATCTAAGAATTTGCCATTTAGCTGCGATGATGTTAAGAAAGTTGTTTCGACATGCCCGACATGCTCAGAAATCAAACCTAGATTTAATAATTCAGTCGGCACTCTGATAAAAGCCACCGCCACTTTTGAGAGATTATCTATGGATTTCAAAGGGCCAATCCCATCAGCAACACGAAACAAGTACATTTTAACCATAATAGATGAATATTCTAGGTTTCCGTTTGCCTACGCTTGTCCGGATATGAGTACGGAAACAGTCGCTAAGCATCTTAGTGAATTATTTTCCATGTTTGGATACCCTGCGACTATTCACACTGATCAAGGAACTTCTTTTATGTCCACTGAAATGAAAGATTTTTTGCACTCCAAGGGTGTAACGACTAGTCGGTCCTCACCATACAACCCACGCGGGAATGGCCAAGTCGAACGTCTGAATGGGACCCTGTGGCAAACGATCCGTCTGGCTTTGAGAACCAAAAACCTGCCTATCACCATGTGGGAGACTGTGATGACACAAGCTTTACACAGTATACGCTCCTTACTGTGCACTGCGACTAACAAGACACCACATGAAAGGATGTTTAACCACCCGCGACGATCGTCTTGGGGGCAGTCTATGCCATCATGGTTGCAACCAGGGAAGGTTCTCCTCAAGAAATTTATGCGTACTAGCAAGTATGACCCTCTAGTCGAGGAAGTGGACCTACTGGAAGCTAATCCTCAATATAGCTCCGTCAGATTATTGAATGGGAAGGAGGTGACTGTCTCCAATCGTCACCTTGCCCCTAGGGGCACCATCCTTTTGCCGGAAACTAATACACATGGAGATCCCGATTCCACTGAGTGCTTTGGCCGTGACCTAAGCCAAGAGGAAGTACTATTGGATCCTCTTCCACCAACTTTAGATCCATCGTCTACCACAACCCCATCAACCCCACGTCCATCCACAGCAGAGGCAACAGCGGACCCAGTTCACCACGCTCCCGTCTCAGATGGACCGCGCCGCTCGGTACGAGATAGGAGACTACCTTCCTATCTCTCCGATTACGTTCAGGACTAAGGAGGGAAGAATGTCATGATATTGATTGTCACTCTTGTCAGTTTTTTAGTGTAATAAAACCTAAGATTCAGGTTTGCTATTTTATTAATATTATATCAGTATTATTTGGTGGTGATATGAGTTTCTGATTTAAATATACATCTAGTTGGCTAAACAGGGAATGTAACCAATTATTGACGGGTGCAACTGGGGCATCTGCTTTTAGTTTTGTGCCATCTTGGTTTAATACTTTGGCATTGATATGTAACAAAGTATGTGATAGGTCAATATAGTCATCACCAGATCCGGGAACTTGAAACTCAATGGGTCCGTCGTCACTTAAAGATGAAATTGGTTTGTAATGAACCCACTGTCCGCTTTCAATGCTGGTTTGAGTTGATGGCAGTGCAAACAAATCTAGTTCTGATTTAGCACATTCACATGAATTACTATGTAAGAAAGACATAATTAGTTTGAAAATATATCCTCAATATTATACTTTTTATTTCTTTTATCTCCTCTTCGTCGTGAGGCTTTCAAAGTAATGAGAGGTTCCCGTCTCTTAGTTGACATTTTATACCCTGATCCCGACATAAGAGAATCTATTTTTTCGTCAGCTTTCCTTTTTAAGTTCGCACTTGCTTCTTTAAGCCGAGATCTAATAGAACTCTCCATAGGACGTGAATTTACCATATCAGACAACAGTCCCATCCCCGCATCTAAAGTTTCTCTTCCTACAGTTTTAAAACCGCTAGATAATAAAGGAAGTACAGACCTAAATAGTCCACCCAAAAAGCTACCGATTCCATGCCCTCGTTGATATGGAATACCTTTATAGACAATTCCTACACCAGAGCCAGCTTGATGAGAATAGTAATGTTCATAAGGACAGGAGTGAGACACTCGTTTATGATTCATTTTACTCGTCGAAAGTGTAGCTTCACACAAGAGGATCCAAATTGAAATGGTATTCTTGATCCCGTGGTTGTCCTTATATCTATTTCAAGAGTGTCAAACTCTCTACGTAAAACAGGAACATAGTGAGCAGGTGAAAAAACATGCATTTTATATGCTCCATAGATAAATTTTGTGGGGTCTAATGGTATTATTCTTAGTAATGATGTAATTACATCCCCCACCACTTGTGGTTGAATAATGTCAGTATAAACAAATATTTGTGATGGTAAACCTAAGTATAAATTTGCAGGATGTATTCCAATAGTACTTTCTTTTAAATTAGTTCTAGGTTTATAACCAAGCTGAAGACTTAATATAGGGGAAGTTATGATTGATGTTATCTCTTCGTTCGCTGTTAGAGCCACCATTTTAGTAACTGCATCACATCTAAATTTAACTTTTGTCTTTAGCTGCGGGTTTTCGTTAAATGCTTTGAGAAAATGATCAATACTATCATACGAAGTGGCTGGAATGTGAGTTTTTACATCAACGATTTTGTATTTTTCCTGAGTCGGTACAGCTACCTTTTTTTTAATGTAGACTATGTTTTCATGTTCTTGAATATTATACATGGAACATGGGTATTGGAACTCCACTAATCCAACAACCCATTCTCCCTCCAATTTAATGGTTCTAGGTAATTTAGTTAAAAAATGAGCTGTAGTATTATCGGTAAAGTAGGTCGATGAGCTGTTACTCAACAAAGTTAGATAAAAACTATCTTCACTCATATTTCTTCTAAGTTTGATGTAGGTATCCAAGAGTTGAATTTATTGGGATAACCTTGCCACTTAACGAACACTTCCTTTCTGCCACCAATGCGTCGCGAGCGTATTATTTTATCAATTTTATACCTCATGGAGGGGCGGTATGTGACTTTTTGTAATTCTTTAGAATAGAATGTACCAATAATTGGTTCACCTTCTAAATCTTTTAAAGTATAGACAATACGTGGGATTCTTTTAATAACTGAGGCTATTATGAATATTTCATCACTCCAGTTAGTCTCATATCCCTTTTGAAATATATGTTTATATATAGTTATTTTAGTAACATGATCACCGACATTAAGTAGCGGAGACTCCAACATATTTTGTTTATCCTTATTGCGGTCATATAAATTACACCAAACAGTCATAATATTATCCGAGTTAACATCAATTGGCCGCATTTTAATACTAGAATGGTAGCTATGGTTATATGAATGAAGAAGGTCTTGCAAAACGTTGACGTAATTGTAAGTATTTTGATGAGTGAAGTAACGCCACATTTTCGATTTAAGAGTTCTTTGAAACCTTTCAACAATACTTGCTTTAATATCAGGATTATTTGTGGTATAATAATTAATGTTTTTGTTTTTAAAGTAATCTCTAACCACCTTAGAAACAAATTCTGTGCCTTTGTCAGATTGGATGTGACGAGGGGTAGAATTGGCTTCTGCAAAAATGCTTTCAAAACATTTTTTAACTGTTTCAGAGTCCTTCTTTTTCATAGCCCTAGCAAAAGCATATTTACTAAAAACATCAATAACACATAGAATATATTTATATCCATCGTTATACTGACTATACGTTCGCATATCACTTAGATCGGCTTGCCAGAGTTCATTAAAGTTAGATAGGATGTATCTGTTTCTACTAAAACGTTTATGAACGGGTCTATGCAGGGTGTACGCTTCCTGTGGTGATAACCATTTTTTCACTTCCTCTCTGTTCATTTTACCTTTCATTTCATTCACCAATTTGTTTATGCTGCTGTAACTAGCTGGATTTGATACATCGTAGTAGATTCTATTTATCTCTAATAGGGGGTCCATCTCTCCCAATCTAATTTCTTTTTCGATAACCTGGGTGATTTAGTAGATACAGGAGTAGAGGTGTTTTTTTCTTTAACTAACGAGTTGTTCAGATTTATCGAAGCAGTTGAAGTGTTAGAATTATTACATTGTAGTCCATTCATAAATTCTAAGTTCGTAGGATTACGTATACACGATTTGGGAACTTTTATATCATGTAAACACTATCAAAATCTTCCCAACCTTTTGGTTTTGAACGTTTTAGAGGTCTAAGCACGTCGCCTACCAGATCGAGAATATTACTGTTTGGAATCGTACGATTGTTTATTACTACTTCCCCGTTCTCCTTCCACCAAATTTTTGGTTTACTTTGTATCATACATTCCAACAAAGTTTGGCTATTTGTTCTATACGACTTGGGTATTACGTCTATAATATAAGACGGAGAATATTGTTTAGGTAAACCAGATTTCGCTTCTCCAGGTTGTATTGCGTATACGTCATTTTCTATGTCTGGCAATACTGCGTTTTCGATTGAATTATTATTAACAATTTCCTCCTTTTTTGTGATCTTTGGATGCAATTCATTGTTTTCGTTGGTGAGTTGATCAACTTCTGTCACTAATGGTATTTTAAACGGCTTTCGATCCGTTTCGGTAAAATGTAAAAACCGTTGTAATGCTTGAGAATATAATGCCCACTTTACACGATCATCTATTTTACTCTTGAGAATTTTTTGCATTTCACCATCTAGACGGGATGATTGATGATGATGATTTTCTGATAGGTTATCACTATGTTTGAGTCTTTCGATGAAATCTGGTTCTACTAACAACATTTTTTTCATGTTTTCCATTTTCTTTATGTTAAAGAGTTCACTAAAGCACTTAAAATTGCACCTAATACAATAGGCAGAAAACCACCACCTTTCTGGATAATTACGGTTTTTCTTAGCTTATGTTTTCCCTTAGTCACTAATTTTCGTAACGTATCCTTATATTTTCTTAATTTGGATTTTTCTTTTTTGTCTAAAGGAATTTTACCCTTTAATACGTTTTAAATACACTCACAAATTATATTAATTTCTTCGTCATCACACGATTTAAGTAAAGCCGTGCGATATTTTGGTTTGAGTAAATGTAGCGCTTCAAGTAAATGTTTATATGTGTTAACTCTAGCTTGCATCATTTAGAACTGACTAAAATATGGTGATTTTTGTTATATTTAAACCCTTTTTTAGGGATATATACTGTACAATGACCATCGAATGGAAATATTTTGGTCTTAAAACGACACATATCGTCAGTATTTTGTCGCAAATCAATCATGAGGTAACCATATGCATTTGCAGTAGCATCCTTGTAAGCTTCATCAACGACTTTTGAATTTTCTGGATAAACTTGTCGAGACAAGTAGCGTATTTGAGTTTTATCATGGGGATTCTTAAAATAAACAATATAGCTCGTATTCAAAGGGATATCACGTTGACCTTTGCCTTGATGAAATATATTTTGAGTAATATAAAACAGGCTTAGGTTTCTGTGATGACTACCTTTCGTAAAAATTTCAACGATTCGTCCATCTGACTCCCTCATCAAATCATCTATAATAATTAGTTTAGGTTTTTTCCCATCAAACATGGCGATGTCAGGTATTCCTTGGTTATAATTCACATTTTCTAGATTGTACAAAGGTTGCATTTCATCATAACACCAAATAATTTCATCAAATTCAACATTACATAGTTCATTGGAATGATTTAAAAAATTTGTAACAAAATTGGTTTTACCGCACCCACTAGGACCCGCCACAATGGTAGTAAATGGATGGTAAAAATGAATCATTGTAACAACGTAATGTGCGTGTTGATATGAAAACGTTTGAAATTCAAATAATCAATGTTGTGGTGGTTATTACCATTTAAATAAAACGAATAGGGTAGGTAAGAATTGGATATATAATAATAAAAATCATAAGTATGTTAATAATTATGTAATTTATTTAGATAAAATAATTAACCAAGATACAATATTGAAATAATTTTAACGTAATAGTTATTACATTTCTCATTTTATTTTAGTTAGTACCCATGCAAAGACTTAATGTAAAACAATCAAGGGTAATTTATTTACAATCATAAATATCACAAAATTATACATAAGAATAACACATACTAAATTGAAATTTTTGTTACTTAAAATAAAAGACATTTATATACATTGTTATAAAGTCGGTATCTGTGTACAAGAGTTTCAGTTTATTACCGAATTTAGGATTCATATAGTCGTAATGAAAATTGTACATTAACGTTTTAGACATATCTAAAATACAAAAACCAAGATATATTGGTTTGTTGTACAAAACTTTAGTTTTTTTCAATTGTACAGCTGCCAAGTTTTCTGAAAATATTGATAAACTATGAAATTCAGGTTTGTTATCAGTGATTGAACTCCTTGAGATTTACCTTTATTTTCCCAATGATTCAATAGTTTTACGTTTACTCGCTTCAAAACATTTTCCATCGTTTTTCCGAAGACTGAATTATTCATTAATTTAAAAAAATCTTTGTCGAAATCCGAAGATGCTTGTGATCGCATGCGGGTGTTTAAATCTATGTAGCTTTTCAACCATGGAGATTGTTTAAATTTCAAAATTTTATGTATTTTAACTAATTGTAAACCATTTTTCAAACATTGCTTAAGATTTCTATAATGGATTACGTAGTTTTTTTTGTTTTTCAAGTTAGGTATCAATTTATTTTCCTTTGAATCACCAAAACAGACGTTCTCTGGACAGAAGGGAAAATCTGAATGTGAATCATGTAAATCGTTGGGATAATCAAGATCAACTTCTAAAATGAAACCATGCTCCGCATCGTTAGACACATTAAAATCCGTATTCACATCCACCCATTGAAATCCACCTGTTGGTAGATATTGGGACATAGCCCACCCGTATAGGTTATTTGCATCTAAATACATGAGAAAGGATGAAGGAATAGCCGAATCGTATTCCGCTATGAATTTATTATTTGCTTTGGCGTGTCGGTTGCTGCATTGAGATATACCTCCCCGAATATTTTTGCAATAAAAGTAATCTTATCAATGTCAGTTAACAGTTCAAGTTTGATTTTTGTGACTCTTAATATAGCATCCCAACTTAACCCCGGTGCAGTATAATAGTGTGCCGGATCTAAACCGTATGTTTCAAGACAAACGTTTCTAAAATTTTCGAATACGTCGGCCAGTAATAAGACATCTGTTTTTAAATACAGATCTGAATAGTCCCCCATGTTTTGACAGTTAAAATGGTTCCATACATCTTCGGCATGATTGTAATCATTTTCCGATATGCGACTATCGGTCAAGGAGCTGTAGAATTTATCTGGAGAGGGGAGGGATGTCAATTTTAATGAATCAAACGATGTCATATGTTCATATGGATATATACCCTTACGTATTAAACGTTGAAAGTCATCTTCACATGGAAAATTCAATTTCATTTCATGGAACTGTTCTGGTATTAAGTTCTTGGCTAGTTTGTCAAGACTACTGGACATGAATTTAAGAGAATCAACAAACCTTAATTTCATGACTCGATTATTAATTTGCAAATTCTTTGTGAAAGATATGTATTTTTCTTTGGTTTCCGGGATAACTTCTATTTCACCATCCTCAAAATTTAGTCCATGTACTATGAAATGACTGTCGTAATTACTTAAGTTGTGAAGGAACACTGGCACAAAATTGGGAACCCTTAATTTGTTACAACAAATTTCATGTGCTACACCTTCGTAAACACCAGTGTAGCAATTATATGAAATGGTGGCATCTCCGTTTAAGTCTGTATCACAGATATAACACATACTACTCTGCGCAATGTTTTCTTCGTTTTCAGATGTCAAAGGCAGAGGGGTCTTTACAAATGTATTCTTTTTACAAATATTCTGCAAATCTTTTTTAAGAAATTCCATAACCGTTCTTGCACAATTTCCTCCTTTGTATGTTCGATAGACTGACAAGTTATCATCATACGAACATTTAATATAGTATCCGAAACTATATACTTCATGTTTCTGTACATTAGTAGTTGAAGATGTAAGTGGATTATTGGAACATGACTGGATTGGATTTAAAAACGCTTCGAAGTCGGCATAGATAACGAATGGATGCCGTAATTTACGATCATAATTATCGAAAGTCACTTCATTGGAAGCAACTTTTTCATTGAACCAATTGTTTCGTTTGTTCTGTTCAGAAGGCAAGTTAGTACATATATGAAAACAATCGTTTTGTTGGTGGTTTACTAAATTCTCTCTTGATGTGAAATTTGTTAAGCAACCATCACATATATGAGCAGCATGTTGAGTGTTTGTCAGTTGAGCAGATACTAATCTAGATAAATTATTAATAAGACAATAATGTCCTTTATTACCTTCGGTGATGTATAACAAGTTAAAATGATTTTCTTTTTTACATTTTGTGAAATGTAGTGGACCTATAACAGAATGCCGTTTACTCTGTGAATCGTATTCTATCCCAAAAACGTTAATACTTAAATTATTGATTTTTTCAAATTTGTGAATATCCGTTAACTTCATAGGAAATGGAATGTTTTCAAAGTTTAATTTATTCCTTTGATTTTTGTATGTGTTAACATTATGAGCACGATTATTCTTTTCTGGTGGAAATAATCCAGATAGTATAGCCCACCGGAAACATTCGTGATCATTGTTCTGAACATTAATTACAGCTTTTTTCAACTGTATATCACGCGGTAACTTGATATATGAAGACCCACGTAATGGGTTATACTTATTAACATTGACATCTAGATAATTTACCTTTGTTAAAGACCACCCACTATCTTTTCTCTCAAAGTTCGATAATCTCACTGGAATTTCATTGACAAGGGATAAAAATATCTCATTTTTATCACTGCTAACATTAACTTGGTTATTACTCAACTGAAAATCAAACACATTGTTGAGGCTTTTTGTTTCCTGAGTAAAATTCGCGTTTAGTATAAAATTTACTTTTAAAGAACGATGATTAGCAATTGAGCGGTCTAATAAAGCAAATATCGTATCTTTATTTTTTTCTAAAAACGCTTCCGGTGTATCTAGACAATTGGGATCACTTTCAGTTGATATTCTGTAGGTTGCAACTCGGTTTCGGAACGCGTTTTCAATTAACTGAACGTTAATTAACTCACTATCAGAACAAAAGACATTATTTTTATGAGTGTTGCTGTCAAGATGATTAGTGAAATATTTTTTGAATACATGGCACACAGAACATTCAATTTTATCATTATTTGTTGCACTTACTTTGCTTGTAGGTTCTTGGACTGTTGATGTTGTTGTTGAAGTGTCCCGGCTGGTTGACGGTTGATTTGTTGCGATGTTTTCACGGCTGGTTGAAGGAAGGTTCTTCTTAGCCGATGGTTCTGCAACAGGATCCGCTGCTGGTCGTTTTATCCCTCGTCCAACTTGTGAATACCTATAAAAATTAAACACCATATAATTATACACGAATTACATAGTAATTAATGTATGAACTATTCATTAGGTTATAAATACTAACTTAAATCGTTTTTACAATGCAAACAATAGGCTTGCATTGGGAGAACCCCATCAATTACATCGGAATTATGTGATACTACTTCCGGTTTTCCTTGTACATGACCGCTGCATGGCGTATAATATGGTATAATTTCTTGGTCCTCCATAAGATATTCCGGTAGAACTCCTTCAATATACCACAATCGAATATACTTATGAAATCTACGAAGGATAAAACCTTTACTTAAACTGGCTATTTCACTCCTAGCTAGCCTATGCCCAAGAAAAAACGTAAATGCCATTGTTGTAACAAATAAAATTCACTCAAACACTGAAGTCACAAACGTTACTGAACTATTTCAATCCCAGTGAATGCCTTTATATTGTGAAAGGGTCCGCCCCACCAAACCAACAACAATGGCATGTCTCAACTAGATAGCCCGGAACTTGTGGTGACAAGAACTTTATGAACAGGTTGAAACAAGATTTAGTATAAACAAGGATTAAAGTTATACTCACGGTTCTTTGATCTGTTGGCTTGCAAGTTCTCCGGCGTTATATAATTCTTCATCTTCTTCGACGTCTTCACAGGATTTTACCAGTTGTGGGTTATAACTATTACAGTTCAAGTTGTCCATAGTGATTGGATCATATGAATGAGTGCCCTCACCAAATGCATGTGCCTTTAAATAGCTACAGATAAGTACTCCCTACTCTTAATTCGAATGAAACAATTTTATTTTCCAAGATAAACCATTATCAGTCAACTCTTAGAAATCTGAAGGTATACAATTGAAACTGAATTTGTGTGTGGCCGCTAAACTCGACCGAGTACAATAACTTAACAATGTTAAGACTATTTATTGGGAATTACAACAAAAGTGTAACATTTCTAAACGTAATCTCTATTTTCGAGTTAACAATTGAAACAATGCATTTCGGGTTCGGTTTGTTAAAGATAATTAGGGATTGCTTCCAGGTAAAGGCATTTTACAAAACAAAAATTTCTTATCATTAAAAAGAATTACCATAACTCCCAAAATAATAGAATTCACAACTAAAGAGTGGTATTAAAGTTAATAACTTAAAGATAAATAAAAACTAAATGAACAAATTATCACTTTTTCTTATCAGTCTCTATAAAATATTTAACACTGTTTTCTTTTGAAGCTAATTGTTTTGTAATATTAAAAATAACGTCACGAGCACTTTGCACATGTAAATCATCCTCGCCGATGGAATAATATTTTAGTCGTATATCACAGTGTTTCCAGTGGTCTATGGGTGGTAAATTTCTTATTTTTTCCATGTCATAGACTTCAATTTTAATGAGGTGGGACGCGTAGCCGGCATCGTCTTGACCAGACGTTAAATATGATACTCCATCCGCTGAACTTTGTGATACGTTTGATGATTTTTTAATCACTTGTCTTCTTCTTGGGGCGCTCGAAAAAGCTGTCGATGTTGTTCGCTGGTCTCTTCTTAGCTATTGCTTGCCTTATTTTGAGGTCAACAGTGCCCTCCTCGTCACTGCTAGGGTCCTCTTGGTTGGTTTCTGGGTAGTAGTAATTCTTGAACGTATTGTCAGAGAACTGAAACAACATTTGTCAATTAATTAAACACATACATGAATAACTAATCATTAAATTTATAGAATGAGGACAAAAAAAACATACTTACATCCATTTTGGAGCGAATAGAGCCACTACACTTGACAGATGACTTTCACTTAAAACAATGGCGAAAACTTCACACGTTATACTTTCGGAACTGTGCACTTGACTTGGTGAACGACACGAGGTAACTATTAAGGTATAAACATGGAGAGGTTCCTTTTATAAGTATTTTACAGCACAAAAAAATACCCTACTACTTCCTTGGTTGGTTATACTGGTTCAGACATGTTCCTAAGCATCGTACAACGGCGACAATCTCCTGTTGGCAGATTGCAGGTTTAAACAGGTTTCTTTGTGAAAACATTAATTGGAATGATTAAGTACCTAAATGGACACCCAAGACGTGGAGCGTTCAAGAAAAAGGTCTAAAACTCCGTTAGGTTAATGTGCAGCATATTAAAGATTAAAAGGTCTTAACCGCCGTAAATTTCATGGCGCTTACTTCTTTTTGCAGTTAACTCGAGTAAGAAATGAATTATTAAATATCTCAATTACCGGCAAACATATAAAACTTAAATAGGTACCTAAGTTTGGTTATGTACGTAAGTACAAGTAACGAATAAGAAACGGCTTGGTTAGGTAATAAATAACTAAATTACCCTTAAACATATATAGCATAAATAGGTAGGTACCTAAATTTGTTTATGTACATACAAACGGTTTGGTTAGGTAAAGATTGTGAAACGCAAAATTAGGTTAGGTTAGGTTAGAACATTGACTCTACGGATAAAAGAGTAGGTATAAGAGGCAGATATATTAAAAATATACATGGATAATTATTAGGTAATGTGGAATGGGTTTATTGCAAGTAAGGAAAAAAATACAGGTACCCAGGTACCGTACTGGCAGCGGTCCGCGCGGCCGCGCATCCCGGGCGCAGGTAGCCACTGAAGGGTCGCATGGTCGAACAATGGAACAATAGAACTTCGAGCTAAGAGGGCGGTATTAGTGTGTATTGTGTAATGAACACATAAAATAAAAGGTGAAGGAGTGGTCCTAGAGCTCTGGGACCCGGTGCAAACGACTCAAATGGGGGGCTAGTAGGAGCAGGTAGCCCGTGATGGGGGCGGGGTGGACCCTTGGGGGCGGGGCGGGGGTAGCTACCTGGACCCGGTGGCAGAACCGGCGTATTCCTTCTACTGGCGTAAAACAATAAAATTGTGAAAAACGTTGTCCAAGGCATTTGTTGACTATAATTATTACTTGTTGCAAATCATGTCACTTAATGATACCGCGATGACTTTATCTTCAACTATATCTACTTATATTACTCACAATGAGATGTCGAGAATTATTGATTCATTCAAATACCCATATAAATTGTATATATGTTTTTCTACTCGGCGATTTTAATTTTTGAATTAAGATATCGTAGACGAAACTAAAATCATATACTTTTTTCTATGGCTGCTTGCCTTCAAGTGAACTCTTATGAAATAGACCAATCACGTGTCGCCGTTAGGGTGAGGCCGGCAAGTTTGACCAACGTGACATAAAATAACATTTAAAGAATACTTGACGTTACAAGAAATTAAGTTATATTGAAAAATATTTCGAAATACATATGTTTCGAATTAACATAGTTAGCAACAGTTATTTAACGTTGTGTACTAAAACAGTACATGACTATTTGAACTTCTAAAAAAATACTGTTTAATAATAAAACAGCTTTTAGAGTCCAAGAATCCGAGTGTGATGCAAAGACAGAAAGATTTAGTAAAAAATAATTTTGTACGGAGCCACTTTACAAAAAAAGTTGTTACACGTACAAAAATATACAATACAGGCGCCCGGTACCTACACTACTAACCTAACATAACCATTTAAGCAACCCTGTGCCTTTACCACGAGTTTACATGACCGTACTCGCTAGCGAATGCGTAAAAAATTGTATGGGCAAAAGCGAAATAGAACTAAGAATCGGCATACTAAATCGTTTACGCAGTCGCTAGCGAGTACGGTCATGCAAACTCATGGTAAAGGCACTGGTGGTCTAAACGCGGTTTGCAACTAAGAAAGCATACATTATAAAACGATTAATAATTTATAATTAAACTATGTATTCCTGCAGTGAATAAGATAGCGTATGCTGGAGGTGCCTTTATTAAAATTTTTGATTTAGCGGGGAAAGTATAAATGGAATGTTGAACTTCGATATTCGTTATGACACCAAACGGACCGTTAAATATATAATTGAAGTAGACTCTATAGGATTTTGAAATGTCTAAGCAATAATTAATCATTGATATACTCATCGTTTTTCTGCAAAAATGTTTTATTTCAAAACATTTATGATTTAAATATAATTCTATTCTTAAAAGGAATGTTGCCAAAAACTTACTGATAATTTTAACTTATAAGTTCATTTACGAATTTTTGAAAGTGTAACTTATTTAGCTCGTTTTTTGAGAATCTGTTATGAAATTTGAATGTCGAACAATGAATCGACATTTTGTACCTAGTTAATAATTATATTACGGTCGATTTTTCTATCGCCAGACAAAATTATCGCTATTACTTTCTAATGTCAAGTGAAATAAAAATAAAAAAAACTGGGGATTGAAAAATCGGCCCTTATATTTTAGTGTATATGTGACTGGCAAATAGCTTTATCCAAAAAACGCTATACACAATGGGGTTCAACGTTCAACCACGGTTCAACGTTTATTTCGAAGGATGAGTAACTTTTCCAATATTTTTTTCCATCAATATGTGACAAATAAGACCTATTTTGTTTCCTGATATTATTTTAATATAATCGTGACAGTAATAAATATTTTATATTTTTTATGACTCAAGTCGTGATTGAGAGAACATTTACAGCAAGACATCGTAATAATATAAACCACAATTGCTCTAAAATAGTACTAATAGGCAAACTGCTGTAGCAATAAAGTGCAATGCAGTGAAAAGGCAAGAGAATACAGTTAAATAACATATGTTGATCAATGATCATACAATAATTGATACTTACCTGATAGACAAAAAAAATGGCGTGGCTTCTGATAATATTAGCCGTTTCGATCTGGTTTCTGCTTGGACAAAAAAAATGTAAAAAACTGCAGCAGATAGCTAAGGAGTTGCCTACGAAAATTCAGGAATTGCCACTCATCGGACACGCATATTTATATTTTGGTACTAATGAAGGTAAGTTGGATTGGTTTGGCGCTGGAACGAACGTCCAGGGGATCAAGCCTAAGATACATTTTCGCGTTCCGGTTTAAACAAAAAAAAAAGAATCACATTTTTAATCGACTTCAAAAAAAGGAAAAGGTTCTCAATTCGGCTTTATGTTATTTTTGGATTTGTCATGACATGACATGCAGATCATGTTTTTTTTATAAACAATTATTTTTTACTTTTTTTGTGATATTTATCTATTATTTATTTATATATTATTTTGTCAGTTTTTTATTTTAATTGTTTATTCTATTTACGGATCCTCATAACACTTTGTAACAACTCACTAATACCCCTGATCCTATACTAAATGACAAAAAACTATGACCTAAATTACACAACAATATACACCTAAAATGTATTCTTATACACTACTACTACACTTATTTTTTTTTACTATACTTATTTTATATTCAAGTAATTTAAATGCATAAACTAAACCTTTTTCAAAATGGATTCTTTCGTAGATTTAGACACATGAGAATACAAGAAAACAGTTCTTTCAGTAACTTTATGTTCAATAGATAATGTCATCGGCCACCTCGGCGGCTCGTAAAAAATACGTACCTACCTAGAAAGTAAATTTTCTACATATTAACGTTTCTTATTTAAAGATAGTGATATGTACTGTGATTGTATATACTTGCTAGAATAGCTTTGCCGATTAACGTGATCGAAATGTTTTCAGACAGAATGAAAGGGATCCAGAAATTGGCAGAAGATTCTATCAAACAAGGTGGTGTTTCGAGCCTGTGGCATGCTAGCCAGCTCTATTTAAGTAAGTGCATTAATCATAGGAATCTGATTAGATACAGCGGGTGTGCACTTAGGCCACGTTTATGCACATGCGTAATTTCGAGCGATACGCCACGTGCGCTATGAATCTCCATAGGTTCTAAAAATAATTAGGTATTATGTTTCCCTTAAATTTTTGAGGACTTCCCTCTATTCCACATGGATCCCATCATCAGAACTGGATTCTGGTAACAACGGGACCAACCTTACCGCATATATTGCATATGCTTCCAAACAAAGAAATAATTTTCAAAAACGGTTCATAAACGACGGAGTTTTGAGCTCATAAAAAAACCGTTTTTGAGAGGGTATAAAGCGCTTTAGCGTACACTTAGAGAGATTTGAAACTTCGTATACAGAGACTCTCTTTTAAATACAACAAAATATATTTCAGCGTTTTTAAAAAGTAAAGTTTTTGATCCGACACTTATTCGTCGGATGAGTACCTAAACTTCCTGCAACAAAACCAGCAAAAGTCGTTTTTGCTCCCTCTTAATACTTTTTTTAAATATTTCATTTTTGACTCGCGCTGGCGGGGGCGGGGGGCTGCGCGGGCGCCGGCCTTGCGCACGCGAAAGCGCCCGGGCCTATTAATTATTCATCACAACAATCGATGTAGGTATACGGGAGATGACGGTTAATCTAGCAAATTTTACAAATACAAATACAAAAAGGTTTATTTCTCAAAATTTTACAATGTTCAATCTATAGTAAGTATGGGTATTAAAAATAAGACGTTGAAAAATCGGTGTGAGCACAGCGCTAAGCTGGTTTTAAGCCCACCCGTAGTCAGTGACTTGGTATTACAATAACAATATAATTAATTTAAAGTAGGTTGTATGCTATAACATAAGTAAGTTGAAATTTATGAAATCACGTAACAGTTTTCAGTTTAAAATTATATTTATATTTTACTTATAATTTTTGACTTATAGGAGAAGTGAAAAGAAGACACGGCAGCAAAATTATTTCTAACTCGGGCGTGGCGATTTGAATTGAATTCTACACTCAGTATTCCATTCTGCTAGCTAGCCTTCGATGAAATATTGGATTTTGCTCCCTTGTAATACAATCCTCCAATATGTCCTTTTTTCTATTTAAAAGTTAGGAAATATTGATTAAATAGTTATTAATTATGTAACTTAGATATAAGACTATTGCTGTGACCTTACGGAGTCCATTTATTTAAAGATGTGTAGGTACAATAAACGTTTTGAGTTTGAGAAGAATAACGTCACACGCTTTATTTCCTTTATTCATATAGGTGTGAGTGATCCTGAGATTGGGGATATACTTCTGAAGTCCTGCTTAGCTAAAGACGAATACTCGATAAGATTCTTTCGGCCTCTAATCGGGAATGGCACTATATCTGCTAGAGGTCAGTTCAATAAAGCCGGATTCATATTTTGTCTCACGTGACGTGTTAGGTGGCATACTCGAAGGTAGGACTATGCCCAGCAGTGGGCGATAACGAGCTGAAAATGATGATGATGATGATTATTATGATGATGATGATGATGACGTGACGGAACGGTATCGATGGCATACATTTAATATGGTTACATGCTCATTTTTCTAATGCGCTCTGACGTGACCACTTCAGGCGTCAGCGTATCAGAGAGCATACACGGCAGATAAAAATGAATCCGGCTTAAGTTTTTTTTGTATTAGCTTATTGAATTATTTTTGGTTAATTCAGAAAGGGCGCATAAATATCTGACACGTCCTAAAGGCCCTACAAATAGAGTCCTGTCAGACATTTATGCGCGCGCGCCTTGTTGTAACAGATATTGAAGGTGGTGCCTGTACATATCACAATAGATACATGCATATACTCACGCCCGTATCCCATTGGGATAGGCAGAGACCAAAGAACGCCAAATACTACGGTCCTTACATACTTATTTTGCTTCTATCACATCCATACATCTCTTCATAAATGCGGGTTGATTGCGGGAACTTCTGACCTGGGCTTTTCTCAGTATCGAAGAAATTTGATCAAGATACCCTCGCCTTGGTATCGCCTTTCCGACTCCTCCATCCATCTCCTGACCATAAATCCTCGTAGTCAGTCTGCTTTCACACATCCTCTCGACATGTCCAAACCACCGAAGCCTACCTTTTTCAATCTTAGCCTTACATCGTCTTCTATTCCGCATCTTTCTTTTACGTTAAACGTTAAATAACGTTTCTGTAAATCATTTGCCGAACGTAACCGTCTGGTTACGTTCGGCAAATGATTTACAGAAAAAAAGACAGTGTCGTATTGTAAAAAAAATACTAGCTTTTGACCGTTAACTTCGTTGGCGTGGAACTCGTAGTCGTATCACCACCGTCATACACACTTTCATCTCCAATTCAACCGCTTAGGATTTTTTTTCCGGAATAAATAATTAGAAACCATCATATTTCCTTCCACAGGACACTATCTCCATATCAAATTTTATCTTAATCGGTTCAGCGTGAAAATTAAACAGAAAGACGGACAGTTGCTTTCACATTTATAATAGTACTAGCGACCCGCCCAGGCTTCGCACGGGTGCAATGCTGATACTAAATATACTACAGAATGTCTTTATATACAATGTTCTCAGTTTTTTTATCATATGACAACACAAACATGTTTTCATTAGAGGTTACTCTTGAATGATCGACATACCCGTATAATTGGCCATGTGAAAATTCCTCCGGCCGGTATAGCCGCAACCGCTATGTCCCTGCATTTTAAATCTGTAATATCTTCGAAAATAATAATATATCATTTGTATTACATGCTGTAAAGGGCCATATTGATCTATATTAAATGTACAATGTATTTAAGGTTGTTACTTAATTGGATAAATATTAATGCTATATTTCTTAAAATCGCTTCGAAAATAAGCCATTATCTCTCGTAAAAAATAAATAGTTATTGTGGGTTATCCATAAGAGATAGACATATACCATTGCCGACTTTTTGTAGACCTTTTTAAGGTGTACAATACCGTAGTACATTATTTTGACCTATCTAGTAGGGTTCAGCCAGCATTTGCAATGTAAGCGCAAAAAAATGTGTTTATTTACGACATCACATTAGAAACCTCTAAAACTATCAGTGTTTCTCTACTATATTATGCATATATTATACATATATATAGTTCCTATTGAATCACTCTATCTATTAAAAAACCGCATCAACATCCGATGAGTAGTTTTGAAGATCTAAGCATACATAGGGACAGAAAGACATACATCGGAAAGCGACTTTGTTTTATACTATATAGTGATGATTATTTTGAGGTTTCCGTACCCAAAGGATAAAACGGGACCCAATTACTAAGACTTTGCTGTCCGTCTGTCACCAGGCTGTATCTCATGAACCGTGATAGTTAGACAGTTGAAATTTTCACAGATGATGTATTTCTGTTGCCGCTATAATAACAAATACTAAGAAACAGAATAAAATAAATATTTAAAAAAATGTTGTATAACTCCCATACAACATTTATTTGCCGTTCTTATATATAATGGTACCGAACCCTTCGTATGCGAGTCCGACTCGTACTTGGCCGGTTCTATATCGTTGATACTAATCCATAGTACACGCTTTGCTACTGGGACTAGTAAGATTGTCCACAAATAATTATTTATTTTTATATTTAATTTTGATTTCCACAGTGAACATTTGGCGGCCGCGACGCAAGATTCTGGCAGCTGCATTCAATCCCAGGAACCTCAACAGCTTTGTGGAGGTATTCACAGAACAGAGCGCCACAATGGTGAAATTGCTCCAGCCAATGGTGGGAACGGGAGACTTCTCCATTTGGAAATATATCACTAAGTATACCTTTGATGCCGTATCGGGTTAGTAACTAAAACACGACCTATATGTATCAGTCAGTGTGATTACCTGTAATAGTAGTTTATGCAATCGTTATATAATGTATGCTTTCTTAGTCGAGAACCTCGTTTAGACCACGGGACTTGTCGAGTTAAAATTAAAAAGCTAATGACATAACGCACTAGTGCATACACTATTGTTCTACGAGTCAACGGAAGTTAATTAAACAAACGGAAGTAATTAAACAAACCAGTCCCGTGGAAATGTTAGTTCTATAAAATCTTTTGTTCTATGTCCGCGGCGTCACGTGCTTGGTCAAAATACTCAAAATCATTTCACTAACAGCGACACGCGATTTGTCTATTTCATAAGAGTTCATTTGAAGGGAGCTCCTTAAAGAAAAGTAGGTATGCGATTTTAGTTTCGTCTACGATAACTGAATGAAAACATTGAAAAGTCGACGAGTGGAAAAAACAACATGCAACCGAATTAAGAACCTCCTCTTTTTTAATTCGTCTCCGTCGTCTCATACAAAAAATGCTATTGTTTAGTTTTTTCGCCGTGAGACGACGGCTTAAAGAAGAAGGTCAGAAGGCGTGCTATAGATGTGTATGTAGGTAGAGATTTCAATGGTTAGTATTTAAAGGCACATCAAAAACAACCTAACAAACTAAAACTACTGTCATACACTACGTAGTCAGGAAGTCGCCTGTTTATACTTGATTCCTCGACCTGTCTAAGACTTTTGACCTGGTTTCCTACGAGATGATGTGGAGTAAACTGAAAGCTATCAATGTCCCTCCTGAAGCAATACGTATTTTCAGTTACTGGTATGGAAACCAGGTTAACAGCGTTAGATGGGCAGATACTCCATCTGACCGATACAAATTGGAGTGTGGAGTAAGACATGAAGCATTGAGCAGCTCTTCTAATGTATTTCATTTGTATATTAATGGCCTAGTCGGAGCGCTCAGCAGAATGCATGTTGGCTGTCACATTGAAGATAAACGCATCAACAATATAATAGCTATGCTAACGACATGGTTCTGATGGGTGCGTCGGTGTCTAGTATTAGGACATCAACATTACGAGTGTGTGAGACATATGTCAAAAGTCATGGGTATATATTATCATTATGTGGCGTAAAGCCAATATGGTTTCGACGTTGGGTGGAACGAACAGTAGAGGAACCACGCATCGATCTTGACGGGGTACGCCTAGACAGGGTCGAAAGTATTTGGGCCATTTAATTACGTGGGATCTCAAAGACGATACCGATATAGAACGAGAACGGAGGGCTCTCTGCCGGTCAGAGGCAACATGATCACCCGCAGGTTCGGGCGCTGTTCGAGGGGGTCCCTCTATACGTGGTACGGGGTTTTGATGTACATTAATATTTAAACCGTGCAAATCAGTATTTTTGACAGGTGATTAAATAAGTGGGTTCACATATATTCCAATTTCAAGTAGTGCTAACTAGATCTAATTATATCAGACAGATTTTAGAGGCCTAATCGTCGATGGACTCAAATAATAAAAAGACTTCTCGTATTCGTATAGTTCATGTACGCAAACAAAAGGTCCTTTCACGTCTGCTATTTAGAAAAGATTTATTGTTGCCCTCAATTGAGGGATCAAAGTTGTACTTTTCTTCACTCATTTGAGGGCAACAATTACTTTTTCTGAATAGCAGATGTAAAAATAAAATTTATTTGTTGAAGAACCAAAGAATACATTAATATTAACAAAACTAACATATTGAATATAAAACTAAAACTAACTGCAATTCAATTAAAGTAACTAAATATAAAAATCTCTTTCACTTCAAAAAAAAAACCGACTTTAACTGAATACTTCGCCAAGCCATCCCCAAGCATCACCAAAAAGCCGTTTTTTTTAATAGGTTTTTATTTTTTCAGTCACACTTTTCAGTGAGTCATTATCAGAGTGCATCTCATGACCATTACAATAAGCTCAAACACGGCTAAGCTACACCGTTTTATTGCGGAGTTCCGTTGTCTACTTTCCCGCTTCAATTACCAGATTAGGTTGATAGTAACATTACATCAGGACCATTTAAATTGGCTTTGTCGTACTCGCTGCAGTATCTTAATCAAAATATCTTAGCGTCAACCTTCATGGTTATACTAGCAGTTTTGGATCCGTGGTCTTCTCAATTAACTCCTGTATACCAAATGCGAATGCTTTCTGAATGTAAATGCTCGATTTGTTGCCGAAAATACTAAAATCGCTATATGTTTCCCTTGAATTTTTTAAGAGTTGCCTCAATTCCTCATGGTACCCATCATCAGAAGTGAACTTTGAACAATAGGACTAATCTGGAAGCATATGCTTTAAAATAAAGAAATAATTTTCCAAATCTGTTCAGAAATTGCGGAGTAATCGCGTAACAAACATACAAAAAAAAAAACATACAGGCGAATTGAGAACCCCCTCCTTTTTTTGAAGTCGGTTGAAAATAAAAAACCTAAGTATATATTTTTTTACCCTTGGTACTTACGGTGCCCATCACGTAGGTAGCGTTCCCTTGATTGAGATTGCAATACTGGCTACTATAGGAAGTTTGCGTATGCAGAGTATTTTTTAGGAAAGGTGAGAAGTTTCTACTCACCTTAGCTGCAAAAAAAATCCATAAGCAAACTTCCCAGGACAGTAGCCAAGTGCTGGACTACTTACTACGGGAGGGTCATCCGATGCCTCCCTCAGACGTTAGGCGAGCGCCTTGTGGAGCATTCACTTCACAGACTCTATTGTAGATATTTCTCTTCATTCAGGATTCAATATACCGCCCTCGCTGTAAATATATCATTTTGCTCCCTTGAGACACAATATACTATTTTACGTTCTTGTGCTTGTACTAAAATCCTGTTTAAACCTCAGTCAAACAGTCAACCCACCCAGGTTACATTTCTTTTGTAGAAACGAATATGGGAGTAAAAATGAACTCGCAAACGCAGGAAGTACACCAATTTCAGGATGCGGTCGAGAAAGGGAGCTCTTTGGTCGCAGCACGCATGTTGCAACCCTGGTTTTACCCTGAGTTCATTTACAGCCTTCTACCAACCGCCTGGAAATTTCGAAAATACGTAAACTACATAGACGATTTTGTAGACGAGGTAGGTACTTACCCTAATTAAGAAAGCAAGAAGCAACAAACATTTCGTTTATAAAAAGCAATCGCTAATGGAAAATGTCTCGAAATACTTATTAATTGGCTATATTATAGGTCTTTTTTGCAGGTAATCAAAAAAAAACGCAAAAGTTTGGATGATAATGGACACAATACTGAGAAAAGTACAGGTGATTTCACTCACTCACTCACTCATTCACCCATTCTGAAATATGGTACGGGGTACAGCGCCAGCTATCGGCGAATTTTGTTACAAATTTGAGCGGCTGAATAACTTAGTATGTATGATGGGTTTTCAAGGATAATTCTTTATCACGTGAACCGATTTCATTTTTTTTCTTTATTTGAAAGAAGATACTTTCAGCATAATCGCATAGGAATTTATAAAACAAAAATACTTACATGCAAAGGTGATTAAATTACAAACTTAGAATATAAATGTTTTTGATATTTTGATATAAACAAAGAAAAACTAAATAGAGCTATAGTTATATTTTTTCTTGTAAAATATACATTGATATCAATGTTATGTAATAATTTCATATTTTTTCCTTGGTAAACTTCGGAGATAAGGGGGGACGGTTTTTTTCACATTTTCCCTCACATATCGAAAATGACTCAACGTAAAAAAAAATATTTCACAATGTGCAACTCAGAGGGGCTTCGTTATTTGTTCGCGGTAGCCCCTCTGTTTTCGCGGCGCGATGTTCCTTTGATAAAATAAGCACTTATTTAACGGATTAACGGAGCTTTAGGCAGTTAGCGGAAGTTAATGAGTCCGTTAAAAATCTTGCAAGTTAACTTAAAGGTTAATCCGATACACGGATGGTTAACTTCGTTAATTAACGATTAACGGATTAAAGAGTTAATGTCCAGCTCTGTACTGAAAGCTGACGACCTCTATGTGTTTGTATGAAAAGTTTGTTACTTGCTTCTAGAAACTTTCATACAATCAGATTTTAATCCGTTCTCTACCCGTGCGGGACGGGGAGGGGATAATTGCACAAAAGATCCCACCGAAGTGCATCCGCAAAGGCCCTCATCTAAACATCTAGACAAGATTAAGACCCATGCCGGAGATCTCCGGGCACATAACAAAAGAATGCTATTGTTTATTTTTTTCGTCGGGAGAGGAGCGGTTTGAACACCACTTACGATTAGATAACCCTTCCTTAGATATTCGAAATGACTGCGGTAGACAACGGCTCAAATATTTTGCTTCTTATTCGTGGGTGATAAGTGTTTATTTACGAACAAAGTGCATACAAAACAAATCTTAGATATCCATTATGTTATAATAATAATAATAATAATAAGCCTTTTATTTCCTTAACTTTACAATTTTGATCAAAATTATTTTAAAATAAATCTTACATACTAAGTTAAGGCCCCTTTCTGGGTATAGGCCTCCTCCAGTTGTCTACATTTCTTTCTGTCTTCTGCTTTCCTTTTCCAGCTATTTCCAGCGACGTTTTTTATATCTAGCTGGTTATTTAGTGTCATCAACCTTGCAGATTTTCAACAAAGGACGCCACTTGGCACAGTTGTACCTAATGGTCATCTGAGCAGATTTAGCCCTGTACCCACGAAATTCGTCCATGGTGGTGGGGGCTGGAGGGGGGTGAAAACCCCATTTACCGCGCTGCACTCTGAGCTCGATTTCTTCATAAGTTTAGTGAATAGGTCATGTTTGGTATCGTTTTCGTATAATTCAAGGATGAGGGATTCATTTCTGAAACAAAATTTTCACTCTTCCGTAGAAAAAAACAGAGTTCTGCACAAAACTTGAAAATTTTTTTTAAAGAAATTATACAAAATCGTGCACTACAATTAAACCGCGAAGTAATGCACTATAAAAAAAATATGAGTTAATAGCCCATTTTATTTGAAATGTATAAGCATAAACTGTATTGACAGATTTAACCTGCAAATGTGTAAAAAAAAATAATTCATGTAGAGGCGGAGCTGCGTACTGTCGAGAAGCTATTTTATTTCTACATGAGCTTAGAAAATAGGTAATGTTTGGTATCGTTTTTGTATAACTGAAGGACGAGGAATTAGTTTTGGAACATAATTTTCACTCTTTCGCAGAAAAAAAAAACAGTTCTGCACAAAACTTGAAAAACATTATATGAAATACTACAAAATCTTGCCTTACAATTAAACCGCGAGGTAATACACTATAAAAAAATTAATTACTTAATATAGAATATACAGACATAAACTATATTGACAGATTTAACTTTTAAAATGTGTTAAAAAATACAATACAATACAAATACTCTTTATTACATACCTCGCACAAATGAATCAGTAGGTAGAGGTAGACAACAATATTGAATGAAGAATTATTCAACAATTCCGCACAAAACCTGAAAAATAAATCCAAAAAAATCTACACCATGAGGTAATGCACTATACAAATATGAGTTAATAGCCCATTTTATGTAGAATGTATAAAAATAAACTATATTTATTTACAGATTGAACCTTGAAATGTGTTAAAAAATAATTTATATTTAGCGGTGGAGTTCAGTACTGGTAAGATTCTATAGAATTCTTAATTTTATTGTTAGATGATGAAACTGATTATGTGCTTCTAAATCAAGAAGTAATATTTTATGATATTTTTAATATTAAAACAGATTGAGATAACCATAATTCCGAATGTTTGTATATTTATTGGTATCCCCACAATTTTACCTGGAAACCGTATGTTGATATCAGTGCAAAAAGTTGATCTAAAATAAAGACAATAGTCAGACATTTAATAAATAATTAAATAACTTTAAATGCCGAAGATCATCTCAACTTCACATGTAATATTAAGCAATAATAACAAATCTGTCAAAAATCGGCAAATCCTTCTATAAATTTCCTGCTTTGGCCTTTATCGGAATCATGACACGCGCTTTTCTTCCCTTTACCGACAACAAAATAAACTGTATTAAATACATCCAGAAAAGGCGTGCCTGTCCACAGCTCAATTAATCTAATAGGCAAAATCCTACGGCGTCTCCCCTACTATGAGATTACTGGCTTGGAGACCAAAAACACTTGATAGTCTGCTTGCACGGGTAATGATTTAGGTACCATCCATTCTGCCAGACGAGCTACGACGACGATATGTCAAAGATTTCTTTTAATTTTCTTCTGAGCCACAGCATAGGAGGAAAACGAGCCAGGCTATTGGCCTCAGGCACCAAGGAGTATGGTGAATGTCCTACCGCCTACCCATCGCCAAACACTGGCACCTTATTGTAGTCTGAATCCCTCCGAATCGCGAATTGTTTACGACTCGGGCTCCCTATCTGTATTCCACACCGGTGTATCCTAGCGGTAGTTTGGTTGACGGGTCTCACGGGTGATAGCCATGGCAAGATATTCACAGAAACCGTTGGCCGCATTTCCAAATTGGCCGCTCTGGATGACATAATCCGCCGCTCTCTAGTCAACGTGCCATCTCTTCTTGAACCAATTGGCATCGCTAGAATCGACGGCAAGTGGCCGGACGGCATGTCCCTCATCCCCTAGACTGTGAGACGCAAGCTGTACAGTCACTCTGGCTCCTTTTCACCTCCACGGGACTAGCAATCACGCTGCCAGCTTCTTAATGACCCAATTTTTTAAACATATTTTACTTTAAGTTTGGCTTTAATTTTCAGTAATATATCCCTTATTTTTAGTAATTATCCCCAGTAGATCCCTTAAAAAGTATAACCTAAAGTATGGATTCCAAGTAAAATTGTGCAAATCAATTGGACCAAGTATCAATCTGTTTTAATGTTGAGAAGTTGAGAATATCATAAAATATTACTTCTAGATTTAGAAACACCTAATCAAAGTCATTGGCAAACAGTAAAACGAAAAACCCTATAGCTTCTCACCAGTACGCAGCTCCGCCGCTAAATAGAAATAATTCTTCATTAATTAGGTATTGTTTTCTATATTGTTGTCTACCTCTACATAAGTACCTACTGATTCATTTGTGTGAGGTATGCAATAAAGAGTATTTGTATTGTATTGTATTTTTAACACATTTAAAAGTTAAATCTGTCAATATAGTTTATGTCTGTATATTCTATATTAAGTAATTCATTTTTTTATAGTGTATTACCTCGCGGTTTAATTGTAAGGCAAGATTTTGTAGTATTTCATATAATGTTTTTCAAGTTTTGTGCAGAACTGTTTTTTTTTCTGCGAAAGAGTGAAAATTATGTTCCAAAACTAATTCCTCGTCCTTCAGTTATACAAAAACGATACCAAACATTACCTATTTTCTAAGCTCATGTAGAAATAAAATAGCTTCTCGACAGTACGCAGCTCCGCCGCTACATGAATTATTTTTTTTTACACATTTGCAGGTTAAATCTGTCAATACAGTTTATGCTTATACATTTCAAATAAAATGGGCTATTAACTCATATTTTTTTTATAGTGCATTACTTCGCGGTTTAATTGTAGTGCACGATTTTGTATAATTTCTTTAAAAAAATTTTTCAAGTTTTGTGCAGAACTCTGTTTTTTTCTACGGAAGAGTGAAAATTTTGTTTCAGAAATGAATCCCTCATCCTTGAATTATACGAAAACGATACCAAACATGATCTATTCACTAAACTTATGAAGAAATCGAGCTCAGAGTGCAGCGCGGTAAATGGGGTTTTCACCCCCCTCCAGCCCCCACCACCATGGACGAATTTCGTGGGTACAGGGCTAAATCTGCTCAGATGACCATTAGGTACAACTGTGCCAAGTGGCGTCCTTTGTTGAAAATCTGCAAGGTGCTCCATACAAATACGACACTAAATAACCCACTAATCGTCGACCCACCGCTCTCGGGGGCGCCCTCTATTTCTATGGCTGCTGGGTCCTGGCCATGCGGTGACTCTTTTTATCCATCGCTCGTCTGGTGCACGAGCGACGTGGCCTGCCCACTTCCACTTTAGGTGTTGAGAGTGATGGAGAGCGTCTATAATCTTTGTCTTGTTTCCATTATGTTACTTTGTGATAAATGTTGTTAGTCCTCCAGAACCTACAATTGCAGGTGAAACGGAAACAAAGCGAAGAACCTTTCTAGAGATGATAATGGAATCATCGGGTTACAATGATATAGAACTTCGGGACGAAACGAAAACGATTCTGATGGCTGGTACTGACACATCAGCCGTAGGTACCAGCTTTACGCTAGTGTTGTTGTCGCGCTATCCTGATGTACAAGAAACTGTTCATAAAGAGTATGTATCGACGATGTAAAATTATACTGTATAACCTCGGAATGAGAGATAATAAGTTGGAAACTTGTATACACCTTAATTTTGGTGTTTGACCTACCCTACTAAAATAACGGGCACACTTTCTATCGAAATTCAATACAAAGACAGCCCGTTATTTTTGCTCGTGAGTGTATAATCTCGTGGCAGGTTATTTAAGGATAAATGTCACAATAATCGGCTTCTCGCGATTATCTTGATATTTGTCAGTAATGGGCCATCATGGCCCGTGGTGTGGATTCGGCTCGGATTATAGGCGACGCGTGCGTATGCAGACGCGGGCCGTCAGGTGATTAAAGAAGCATTCAGCTCTGTAGGTACAGTCAAGAAAGCGGCCTTCCATTTTTCGACTCTATTATTTCTGTGTTAATGCCACTAATTCGGTAGACACTTTCTTGTCTGACTATAGACAAACGCTCCTAAGCCCACGGCTCCATAGGTTACGGTGTCTGCTTACCATCAAGCAGGCCGTAAGCTTGAGCTTGGAGGTACAAAAAATAACGGTTAATTGAGAGTCAGACTCGCCCACCGAGGATTCCGTACACAATTTTAGGTATGATTAAGTACGTACTTTAAATAAAGACCATATTTTTATGATTTAATCTTCCCTGTACCTACTTGTACTATAAGACTTATTACTTGCCAAATTTCATAGTTCTAAGTCAAGGGAAAGAAAATGTTGATTCCCTTGTGTGTCAAATTATACGTTTTTTGAGTCATAAACGGCCGTATCTTTTTTTACGTTAACATAGAAGTTTATTTTTACAGCTTTAAGGGACTGTAGACCTGAGTATATGGTTATTATTTCAACTAAATATCTCCACGCGTTTCCGGGATAAAGGGTCTTGACAGACAGACGGACAACAAAGTGATCCTATAAGGGTGCCCATTTTTTCCTTTTGAGGTACGGAACCCTAGAAAAAATTGCCATAATGATTATGTTTGGCTAAAATCCCGCGCTGCTGCGTGCGTCGCCTGTGCATAATAAACGTAGCCTAAGGCAGGGGTTTGCGACCTTTTAGCAGCCAAGGGTCAATAGTAGCTAACAAACTTTATGTGGGGCCTCACGTGTTATACTTTATGACTCTATCAGACAAAACCGTCGCATTATCGATTGTCAGTAAGGAGACCCGCGGTCCACCAGTTGCCGACCCCTGGCCTAAGGTGCAGGTACTTACCCCCTTATTCATAAATGTCTATCAAACCCATATTAGTTAACTAGCCGCTAAAGTTCCTTTGTTCTTGTTACTTTGACATTTATTTACGTTTGTGAGAAAGGGACAAAGAACATGTTAGTTAGCAGAGGTTAAGTTTTATGAATAAGGGGTTAGGTACAAAATATCTCAACTTATAATTTGAGACGTCTAAAAGCTTGTTTGTAGATTGTATGAACTCTATGGGAACTCCGATAAAAAGGTCGCTGTAGAAGATTTGCCGAAATTTAAATACTTAGAGGCAGTTATTAAAGAATCAATGCGACTTTATCCGCCAGTGCCTATTATGGTGAGAGAAGTCCAAAACGACGTTAAATTACGTAAGTATCAATAAAGCTACTTACTGACATGGCGGGGCGGGATCCGTATGCGATATTTTTTTCTTTAACGTGAGCTTACTGATGTCGCACGGGTTCCTCAATTATCGGTCAGTCAGGACCTGTAAAGAACGGTACAACTGAATAATTAAACTAGTCGATATCTGACAACCGTTGTGACAAGGTTCAGGTTCAACATTAGCTTATATTCATGTGAGGTAGGGCACAGCAAAATGTCATCTTGCTCGAATTTGGAGCAGCCCAACTGGGGAAGTACCTCCGCCTTGCAGAAGACCACAGCCATAATAATATTATCTACTATACAAGTATGTAGTGTTGTGTTCCTGGAGGTGAGCAAGGTTGCCAGAGCTCCCGAGGATGCACTGTGTTGAGAGCGAGGGACCTAAATTTGTCCCTTCTGTTGTCCACACAGTGCATCCTCAAATTTTATAAAGGGTCGGAAACGCGTACGTACTCCTTTGGAGTTGCGGGCGTCTATAGGCTGCGGTGGACGCTTACCATCAGGTGGACCGTAAGCTTGTTTGCCACCTGCGTGGTATAAAAAAAAGTACTGATAAATCTGTCACTGTTTCAAACCCACGACCATTACAATAGGGGTGTTGACTCAAAATTTGAGTAGGTACTCCAAAAGAAACGGCAAAAAAATATGCAAATGGTATAAAATCTAGTTACAACCGTTTTAATGTTGCTGGTTAGAGAGAGAAAGTGTAACAGATCAGTGGCGTTCGTGATCAAGGGACGGAGTATGTCCCCTCTTAACTTTGAAGACTTATAAGTAATTATGTAGTTATTTATTATTTTGAGTTACTTTTTCGCCATTAAGAATTTGATCCTTTTTCGGGTAAAATCGAACTTATTGATTTTCTTATTTGGTGTCAACATCCCTATTGTGCAAGTTATTATCCCTGTATTATGGCATGCAGCATCAGGGACAACACTGGTGAAAGGAGTCAGATTCTTGATGAACATCTGGGGCACACATCGGAACTATCGCTATTGGGGCGACGACGCAGAACAGTTCAAGCCAGAGCGTTTTCTTGAAGGCCCATTGAAACATCCAGCGCAGTTCATACCTTTCAGCTACGGAATGAGAAACTGTATTGGTGAGTATAAAAACAAGACGCCGAGGAGAAGGCACCTGCGACAAGGCAGGGGCGCGGAAGAAGGCATAGGGCATCGGAGTGGTCGCCTTTGCCGACATCCGGGGTCCGAGATCCCCCTTTCTTGTCAACCACGCGCCCTGTCTCCACGGAGGTCCGTCTCAGTTTAAGCAGTCGAACAGTTCATCGTAAAATACTACAACCCCGCTTCTCATACTAAAACAAGTTCATCAGTCATGGCTCCTCGTAGCTCGAGTCACTGCACTTTGGTAACGAAGGAAGAAAGCGGCTAAATAGTTGTTTTGTGTTCACTTTGCGATGCCGGTGCCGCTCATGCAGATGGTGGCTACTGAAGCGTGGTAAAACAAGTAGTTTTACCACAAGACAGAGTAGGTACCAGCAGCCTACCAGGTTTGTTTGTATTGTTGAGAGTTAAGTTAATTTCACCTCACAACGTTATATTTTTTCACTTGATTTCGTACCTTCCAGTTTCGTACCAGTAACCTTGTCGCTTGAAAGTATGGAGTAGACTAGTGTGCGTCAAATTCGGTATTTCTGATTTTTTGCAGACTTACTTATTTATGATGTTGGCTTAATGAATAATCCAAGTTTGTGACCTCGAGTGCCGAACGTAATTATGTCAAAAATACGAAAAAATCGATTATAACCCTAATGACTAGTTCCTGACAGTACCTTCATAGGGCGTTTTTTGAGAATACAAAATTTGCTACAATATGGGACTCAAATTGTCTCTGTAGACCCAATAGTTTCCGCGATAAATCCTTTCAAAATTTGCGAAATTCGAAAAAATGATAAGCTTTGGAAGGCTTTATCTCGAAAACTATTTGGTCTACAGAAACAATTTTAGTCTCATATTATAGTAAATTTAGTCTACTTTAAAATCGTCCTAAGAAGGTACTGTCAGCAACTAGTCCTTTAGGGTTATAATCGGTTTTTCGATTTTTGACAAAGTTGCGTTCGGCGCTCGGGGTCACAA
This sequence comes from Epiblema foenella, assembly GCA_963556455.1. Taxonomy (NCBI): domain Eukaryota; kingdom Metazoa; phylum Arthropoda; class Insecta; order Lepidoptera; family Tortricidae; genus Epiblema; species Epiblema foenella. The sequence continues at coordinate 6,839,105 of OY747105.1, forward strand.
ACTTGGATTATTTATTCATTGGGCCAACATCAACATCATAAACAAGTCTGTAAAAAATCAGAACTACCGGATTTGACGCAAGCTCTTAGTTACTGGATTCTCATATAAAATCATGATTATTTGCAGGGTACAAGTACGCTATGATGTCAATGAAAATAGTCATAGCTACGCTGCTGCGTAACTACCGAGTACTCCCACCAGTGGAAATGGACCCAGCCCACTATAAAAACCCATTAAGAGTCAAATACGGCATCATGTTGAAACATGTTGATAACTTTGTTGTGCGCTTGGAGAATAGAAAGTAAAAAAAATAAGTTTTGTTCTGAATATTAGATAAGAATGTGTTGTATTTTAGGCAAAAAATGTGAATTACAAGTTTTATAATTTTTTTTTAATGTAAACCACATATGTAATTCAAAATTCTTGGATCGTAATTTTATTCACATACTAAAATATATTAAAAACAGTTGTTGTCCAATGATGGCCCACTATATCAATATGAGCGTGGCATGCTGTGTTTACCCGGAAAACCTAAAAAAATCGTTTATAAGACATTTATAAAAACAGATTATACGAACCACAGACCTATAGCAATCTTGTCGATAATTAATAAAATTGTCCAGAAGGGTGTAGTAGGACAGAAACGGGCTTTCTGGAGAAGCACAACATACTCACGGAGGCACAGCACGGGTTCAGGAGAGGAAGGAGCTTGGGGTCGGCTCTGGCACAGTTCGCTGAAGTCAATAGCCGCTTGGATGAGGGCAAACAGGTTCTCGCGCTTTTTATTGATTACAAAAAGGCGTTTGATAGTCAAGACCATGAGGTCTCCGGGCAATGAGAGAGTGTGGCACAGCCAGCCCCATCAACGACTGGTTCCGCAAGTTACCTAATAGGCAGGACCATACGCATGACCATCGATTTGTTAGACACATTTCCTGTTAGGCCTGCACATATATAAAAAGATTTTTCTACTCCTGTACTTTTTTTCGCGACTTACGCAATCGTGAACTCTAATATAAATACATACTTTATTTATTCTGTAAAAAGTCTATCTAGTCTATTGCCCAAAAACACACTCCTTACCCTACTTTAATGAAAAATAAAAGCAGAGGGGCTACCGCGAACCGAAAACGAACGAAGTTCGAATATCTCCCTCTCTGTAGCACGTATTAGCAAGTGCGACAAAGAGGGATATATTCGAACTTCGATCGTTTTCAGTCGCGGTAGCACCCCCGAAGTTGGGTGCCACAGACTACTACAAATACTATGTTTAGTAGTCATTCTGTGGTGCGTTAAGTGAAACTTTTATGATTAAAATCAGTGCTGCCAACTTAACGCAACATTGCTATAATTTTTTATGTATTAATTAATGCATAATCTATTATTTACAAATATAAATACATACATTTATCATCTTTTCTGCGTTATTTAACAAGTTTTATCTATTTTCGGATATATTTATGAAAAAGAAACAGATGAGATTCGATCCGGATTTGAATTCAGTTTAGGTCGGATGCCAAGTCTAGCAAAAAAAAAAAAAACCATAAACAAAGTGTCATATTTTTGATTTCCCACTAAATTCCTAATTGAAAACATAAACATTCAAGCTGATAAATGATTATATTACTTAAATAAAACGCTTTTTTTATGTTCATGAAGACAATGTGTAGGTACGATGATTCTTTTAAAAATCCACGAAGAAGTTATACAGCATTACTGAAGAAATTGCGTAGGTAAGTTGTACAATTACTAAGGGAAAATATGGCGCATGAAAAGTCTGAAAATACTTACTTTTTATTTGAAATAAGTCGTAGAAAAAGTATTGTATGCAACGGTGTATAACTGGTATAAAAAGGCTCGTGGTGTCTTTACTTGCGATGTTCGCCAAGGCTCACATCGCAACCCACACCACTCGCCTTTTTATGCCCTTCTTATACACCAGTTGCATAATATACTATTATACCAATTGGAAAACGCATATCAGTACAGTTTGTGCCAAACTTCGGTCAGTGTTAAGTGAACTTCATCATTTAAACTAATTAATTATTAAACCATCGTCTGCCGGCGAAAAAAATAAACAACAGCATTCTTTTGTTATCATCCCAGGGACCGGTAGACGACGGGTGTAAATAAGTAAACAAACTATGCTGTTAGTGTATTAGAGGACTTAATCAAAAAGTTACAAACCAGATCAGTCAAGTGCTTACCTAGTAAATAAAAATACTGAACGTAAATGTAAATTATGATAAGTTATACAAAATATGTAAATTTCTACCTATGTATACACGAAAGGGTTCATTATTTGATAGCTGTAGTGAATTATTTTAATGAGGAGTTTAAGGTGCAAACAGATATAGAACGAAAAATATTAGACTAGGAAAATATGTGCAAAATTATGTTAAATAAGTAACAATTATTACTTATGGCAGAATGAAAGAGAAGAATTGTACTTCAACTGTAGTGAAGAGCAAGCTAAAAATATATTATTAGTAAGATTACCTTACCTGTGAATATTTTAAGATAGTAATAAGTCATTAAATATAGGTGCATAATAGATGATATTAGAACTGTTAAAATGGCGGTCTCGCCAACAAACTGTTTCGTCAGTTTAGCGAGTAAAATTGTAATGAGGGCTATCGTTTTTGTGCTCACCAGTTGGCGCCGCTGTCGAGTGAGGTCCAGCTGTCAAAAATTGTTATGGTTGTTATGTGCATGAGAACGAAGTTTACATTTAAATCGTATTTAATACCTTAAAACCGTACCGTAAAGATATCGAACATCCCGCATTGTAGCACAGTCAGGTTTTATTCAGAAAATAAGGAGGAAATAAGTTTCCGAAAGACAAAACTGTCTCAAAGCACTGACAGTCATTGACTCGTAACTCATATTTGCCATAATCAAGCTCAGGTATTGCAAAATAGTCACCATATTGTTCCAAGTAGAAATCAAATTGACATTTCGGAGACCTCACGCTACACTAGCACCTCTAGCGGCGAATTCATACGCGATAGCCCTCATTGTCGAACATTGTGCAGGTTTTTTGAAAATAAATAAAAAAACGTTGGATTTGGTTTTGTATTAACTACTATCGTCCGTTACCGAAGTTCCTGTTTACCGTCACACATTAATCCAGATTTTTAAATAAATAAAAATTTATTAAATTAATTAGGTAGCGGTCAATTAATATTTAATTTTTAAACCATAATTAATTGACTTTGAAACAAACGCCATCTATGTTTTTGTCTACTGACAAATTGGGTATAAAGAGAAAAGACCAAGCCTTTTCAGCAAAGGTGGTTACTTTGTTGGTTAGTGTCAATATTCTGTGGCAGGTGGCGCTTATCTATATTATGCTCTTAGAGTAAAGCATGGTCTAAGGTCTAAGAAAACAAGGTCTGACAATCAGGATCGTGACACGTGGTCGAGTTGCCACTTTATAGTAACAAAATAAATAATTAAGGAAAAAAAAATCTGCGGTTATCATGCAAAATAAATTGTTTACGCATTACAATTTGAATTTATTTGTTTAAGCACACAAAACAGGTCAAGTTAAACTTAAATGCACTTAATAATTTCATAAAATAGTCACAGAATACATGGAAGTCGGGGAGTATCATAATACACCACTGGCAATACTGCTACTCATACATACGAGCTTTGACGTTAACCGCGATCTCGATCGGATGTACTGGGGCGCTATCGCCAACAGCAAACGAAGTTTTTGCTCTCTGTCGCACTTGCACGTTCGGACGGAAGTGCGACAGAGAGGGAAAACTTCGTTTGCTGTTCGCGGTAGCGTCCCTGAATTGCATATTTCGCTCTCGGTCGGTGTCAGTGTAAGCAGTAATTGCCAAACTTTTTTGCGGTACCGTTGCTAATAAGATTTGATGTAGGCCAGATTTTAAAATGGTAGACTGTTCTATTCGGAACTGTAAGCGTAGAAGTATTAAAGGTGGGACTATATTGTTTTTTTCACTTCCACAAATGGAATCAGTAGCCAACGAACGGCTTCGTTATATCGAAAATAACAAAAAAAATGGTACGTACCTCCATATGTAAAATTCTTCTTTTGTGTTTTAATTTGACAAAAGAAGTAAAGTTTGGTAAAAGAAAATTATGTATAGTGTCAAACATCCATTACTGAACATTGAACATAATAAAAATGATTTGTAAATTAAATCTCACGGTGATGATCAATTCATTGTTTTACTGTAATATTTGTTTATGTATCGGCATCAACCACTACACCGAAATAATATGTTGGATTTGAATGAATAAGGGTAACGAATGGTCAGTTTTTAACTGTATTGGTGTTTATTCATTCAGGCAAAATATACTAGGTGTCGTGTACCTACAATATTATTCGTTGCGATAGAGTCTTCGAATTGGAGTTGAGGGTATACAGGCTTTTTTGTTTTTTTGTAATTCTTGTAATCTTGTTTTTTATAGTGTTGTTTAATATAATTGATACCCGATTTTATTAAGTAAGACAACTATTTTCCCCAAAATACAAAGTTTGAGAACCTACGATAGCAGTGACGCCGAAGGTCGTGTCACCTACACTACTAACCGATGTACCCGTTTGCCATACCTTGCGAAGTATATTATTGTATCATGGAGTAAAGCATAAATATTTCTTTAGAGATCCTCTTAGAAAAAAATATTATGTATATAATATCAGTCAGTTTCAGTATTGAAATAGAGTTCTCAGTCAAGCTTTATGACTGCCTCGCCATCTATATGGCGATTCCCACAAAACGGCCACCAAGCGAGCGGACTATTCCACTGACATACACACTTATGCATACACGAATACACGCACACATGCACATGTTTTGATTTCTGGGTTTACTTTGAAACCTACAATGAGACTGAACAGCAAACCAGGAAGAAAACCTTTCTTAAATATTAACAGAAAAACATTTTCGTTGTACTTCTTTCCATACTTTGCTAGTCATATTGCAGGTTCCTTAGTAAACAGCAAATCACTACATAGTATAAAACAAAGTCGCTTTCTCTGTCCCTAATCCCTATATCCCTATGTATGCTTAAATCTACGCAATGGATTTTGATGCGGTTTTTTTAAATAGATAAGAGTGAATGAAGAGGAAGGTTTATATGTATAATAACATCCATTAAATAGTGTACCCGTGCGAAGCCGGGGCGGGTCGCTAGTTAGTAATAAATCAGAGAAGTAAAATACGCAACATTGGTAGAAGTATTTATGTGACAATTTGTAAAAGACTAAACAAGCAACAAACAATTTACAAATGTTCAAAAACACACACTATTCACAATAAAACTCAAGCTACGATTTCATTAAAAAATTTACGCAGGAAATTCTGTGTACAAACATGCTATGACTGCTTGAAGTGATTGGCCAATTTTTTTTTTGGTGATGGGGCAAAAATCATATTTGAGTCATCATTAAAAACGCAAAACAAGGACATAATAATTAATCCTGGAGACTCTAGTGCCCCTCTTAGGGCGGTTCCGTAACTTTTTGGCAATTTAGCCAATCAGAACGAGGCACAGAATAAGTTAGTCGAGGATCGAGGTAAATGTACTTAGTGAAAAGTCCGTGGTAGATCCTATACGCGTGACACCATGGTCTAAGAAAACAAGGTCTGACAATAAGGATCGTGACCAGCGTGACCACTTTATAATCGGCGTTCCTACTAAAAGAGTGGTCAGAAAACTACTAAAAAATACCAAATGAATTTCATAATCTACTAGAAACTACTAGACTAACTAAATTAAGCTTGATTGTGCTTAAATCGCAATTATTTGTGTATAAATCTTGTATATCGTAGTTCGGAACAAGCATTCGTCCTTTGCTAGTAAGTTAGTGAGTGCGAGAGGGAGAGAAAGTCAGTAAAACACTCAATCATGCATAGTGACAGCTTCGTGAAGGCGCATCCACAAGCCTCGAGATAGAGCGAGACAATCAAGGTCATCATATGACGTTTCAGCTTATACGATTTGCAAGATAGGGATATCCCTATATTGCAAATCTTATAAACTGAAACCTTTAATTTACAACAATTATAACATATTGAAACAGATTTTCAAAAATTGACAAGTAGCCACTTGTGGATTGCTATAAACTACTAAAAACTACTGACTTATTTTCTCCTACTAAAAGCTTGAAAAAATTCCCTCAAAACTACCAAAAAAGTAGGAAACTACTAAAAGTGGTCACGCTGATCGTGACACGAGGTCGACTTGCCGCTTTATAGTAACAAAAAAGATAATTAAGGAAAAAAAATCTGCCGTTTACATGCAAAATAAATTGTTTACGCATCAAAATTGGCATTTACTTGTTTAAGCACATAAAATAGGTCAAGTTGAACATGAATGTGCCTAATAATTTAATAAAATACTCATAGAATACATGAAAGTCAGGGAGTATCATAATATACTACTGGCAACACTGCTTACTCACACATACGAGAGTCATGTCAGTCGCTTTGACGTTAACCGCGATCTCGCTCCGATGTACTTATTTGCATATATCGCTCTCGGTCGGTGTCAGTTAAAGCAGTAATTGCCAAACTTTTTTGCGGTGCGGTTGCTAATAAGAGTTGATGTAGGCCAGATTTTAAAATGGTTGGCTGTTCTATTCCGAACTGTAAGAGTAGAAGTGTTAAAGGCGGAACCTTATTGTTTTACTACACTTCCACAAAACGAGTCAGTAGGCAACGAATGGCTTCACTATTGTGGAACGAAAACAACGAAAAAAAATGGTACACCGTACTACGTAAAGTTATTTGTTTTCTTAATTTGAGCATTTTAATGTTGTTGGGGTCCTTTTTATTCAGTCAAAATATAATTTTGACACTAAATGATAAGAATAGTGATGTGACTAAGCCGATACTTGACAATTGGAATATCAACCTATTATTTGCAAAAAACCGCAATCGTTGTGTCATGTTGTTATACTGATTGAATATGAGCTGGGTCTATACTTTGGTATAGATGATTAGAATTCATATTATTTGGCAGGGAGACATGCAAGACAATTAAGGCCAGATGTCATACCTTTTTTTGTAATTTTGTTTTTTATACAGTCGTTTAATATAATTTATATCCTATTTTTTAAGTAAGACAACTATTTTTCCCCAAAGTTTGAGAACCATCGATAGCAGGGAGTCCGAAGGTCGTGTCACCCACACTACTAAACGATGTTTCCGTTTGCCATACCTGGCGAAGTATATTATTGTACCATGCGTGACACCAAGAGGGGCGGAGAAGGTCTTATACAGATTAATTGAGAATTTGTTTAAAATGGCTGATGGTTTACCATAAATTACCTTCTTAACTAGGGCAGGTAATCGTATGTGTGAAATAATTGGGCACAACTGTCACATGAAATAGATTGTGCTCGACAAAAAAAGTAAAACTATGACGGAGAATAATTGATATGTATGTGTCAAATAAGTCATTTGCCTATACTGCTTTTTTAAGCATATGAGGATTGGCTGTACCTGTCAACAGAGGGTGATAACGTAAATGACCTAATTTCAACCCTGATAATCCACATGCTTACCTACAGGATAAGTATTTTGAGCAGGAAGTGCGCTAAGTTTGGCTAGGTATAGTGCTTCTTAAAAGGGATGTATCAAATGCGTGTCATACATGGTCGCCATCGACGTAATTGGGACCAATCCGCTAATACTCCAAATTGTATAAATTATGTTGGAGTCAACACTACCATTGTTATAAAACAATAACGAAGACGTCATTGTATAAAATACATATTTCATTGAACAATGACGTTAAGGACATATTTTTTTGTCTCTTGCAAACAGGTACTAAAACGTAGAAACTTACGCAGCACAGTATTTAAATTATCACGTACCTTCTATTGCATTACATAAAGCTAAATTTATTGAGACAAATAACAATAAGTAGGAAATATTTGAAAAACTTAATTTTATTTTCATATAAGAAATGTAATTTAATATGTTAATATTTGTGTGTCGCTTACGATTGAATACTGTAACCTACACTTGTACAAAATCTGTGTAATCAAATTAGTAATAAGCAGAGCTGGGCATTAACTCGTTAATCCGTTAATTAACGAAGTTAATCCTCCGTGTATCGGATTAACTTTTAAGTTAACTTGCAAAATTGTTATCGGACTTATTAACTTCCGCTAACCGTCTAAAGCTCGGTTAATCCGTGAACTAAGTACTTATTTTATCAAAGGAACACCGCGCTGCGAAAAACAGGTTCTGACAAGTCCATTCGATCGGGGCGGCGTAGGCATAGGCACAAACTATAGCGCTGAGTGAGACACGAGATGCAAGTGGGGCGCGTCAGGTGCGAGCGCGAGTGAAATGAACTATATTGCGTTGTCGGCTCGGTGTGTTAGTGAATGAGAATACAAGACGTATGGTGAAGTACTGTTGATTTTGAATTAATCGTTCGTTATAAGAAATTCTTAAAGCTTCTAAAAATGTTGCTTATTAGGGTTCCGTACCAAAATGTTAAAAAAGGAACCCTTATGGTTTCACTTTGTCTGTCTGTCTGTCACATCGCTAAATCTCTCAAGAACTACTTATGCTATCGATTTGAAATTTAGAACAGTTATAAATAAAGGTAACCTAGATGCTAGAACATGTAATTTAATTTGTAATAATTTCTGTCTAGTGGGTGAATATGCCAAGTGGAGTGTCATACTCGCATGAAAGGTCCTGTTGCATATTCTGAAACATCTTTTTTTTATGCCTTCACTCATTTTCGATTTGTAAGGGAAAATGTAAAAAAAAAACCATTCCGAATAATCTCCGAAGTTTATCAAGGTAAAAATATTATATTATTACATAACATTGATACCAGTGTATATTTTAAAGGAAAAATATAACTATAGGTCTATCTAGTTTTGATATCAATGTATATTTTACAGGAAAAATATAACAATAGCTCTATCTAGTTTTTCTTTTTTTTATCATCAAAAACATTTATATTCTAAGTTTATAATTTAGTCACCTTTGCATGTATTTTTGTTTTATAAATTCCTACGCGATTATGCTGAAAGTACCTTCTTTCAAGTAAAGAAAAAATAAATAAATCGGTTCACGTGATAAAGAATTATCCTTGAAAAACCATCATACATACTAATTTATTCAGTCGCTCAAATTTGTAACAAAATTCGCCTATAGATGGCGCTGTACCCGTGGCGTTCAATTTCTACATCATGGTGATGAGATTTTCCTGAATTTATAGGGTTGGAACTGATACATATCTGTACGGAACCCTCGGTGCAGGATTCGGACTTGCACATGACCGGTTTTTTTTCATTCCCTGCCTGCTTTCCAAAGCGTATACCCTGCCGGTGCTGTTTTTACCAGGAGTTAACGATTAAAGATTAACGTTAACTTCCGTTAAATGGCCCGAAATGTAACGCCTTAACGTTTAACGAAGTTATCTTTATTTTTAACGGATTAGCGATTCACGAAGTTAAATATTTGGTTAACGGTGCCCAGCTATGGTAATAAGTGCTCTTGCAATTAAATATTATGATTATGAAATTTCTGGCGATCTCGTACATAGAAACGTGGTATAGCTAAGCATATTCCAATACAAATAAACCTTTGTATTTCTTAAATTCTGCTTCACTTTCATTAACTAAGATCGGAACTACTAATATTTCTGGTACAGTCAGCATCATAAGTATCTACACATTCTAACACTTTATTCGTAAGGTATAAGCTTGAAAAGTGTATACATATTTATGATTCTGACTGTACCTATAGTACATATTCTAAATGGAGAATCACTCAGATACCGAAAACACAGAATACATTATGTAAGACTGAGGGTCACTTCAATTACGACTAAAGTCACAAAGTTGTTAAATGGCATAGCAATGCCTAAAGTTTCTCTGCAAGGCAGGATTAGTAATATGATCTGCAGCAGAACCACATAAGTGGCAATGAAATATTTACTAGCTAGGAGCGTGACAAGGCCACCCACCATGTGACTGACGTTCGGGCTCTGAGAGCCCGTTGGATGCGGGCGCAGCAAGATGATTTAGGGAGGGAAATGTCCAGCAGGGGACGTATTTTTCCTAAAATTAGCAGGTGATTATAATTGCACATTATACTATTTTTGTTAACAAATAATAACGCAAGTGAATAATATAGCTCCCAAATATTTGAAATGCCAAGTTTATTCAGCTTTTTCTTTAGTATTGTTTGCGTTAACTTACGTCTGGAAATATGTAGTGTTATCAGAAAGATGCGCTTAGCTCTGCGCAGTATGGATGTAACTGACAATGAAGTCTAAAGTGATAGCTTTATGCGTGTTCGTTTGCGCCACATTAGTCGGTAAGCCAGTTTTTCTTTGCTAATTTTTGATTTTCTGCCTTTGTAAGCTTTTAGGAAAATGTCAAAGCAAAGCAAATAAATTTAATTGCATTACAGTCATAGAGTCCTTACTGTGATTTCGTTTGCCAACTATTACTATTTACAACAACAAATTAATGCAATGTTTTAAATGTCACACTTTCGGACGAAGATCTTTAGGTGTTTTATCCTTACCTCTCCAGCTAAGGCAACGAAGAATATTTTTTTTTAAAGTGCCGTCCCGTCATTTACGATGTAGCGCCGACTCTACTTATTCTTTTTACGGTTCCGTAGCAAAATAATAAACAAGGAACCCTTATCGTTTCACTTTGTCTATCTGTCTCTCTGTCTATCACATTGAAAAATATCTCAAGGACTTACCCAGATGCATAGAACATGGTTTTTGTTAATTGACCGAGTGAAACGAAGGTCTCTGCTTCAGCTTTGAGATAAATGCTTTCGTTTGTCCGGATTTCCGTTTGTTCCCATCTACAGGTCGCAATTCTCAACCGATTCTGGTGGAATTTCGTGAGCAGGTTCGATAGTTATATAGAATTTTTTTGTGGATACGGTTTTTGGAAATTTCCGAAAACTAATTTTTATCAATGATTTTGTAAGTTTCTGCGGGTGAATTTCGGTTTGTTCTCTTGTTTGTGAGCAGGTCCGATAATTATATAGAATTTTTTGTCGCGTCAGTTTTTGGAAATTTTCAAAAACAATTTTTATTTCAAAGATTTTGTACGTTTCTGCGGCCGAATTTCGGTTTTTTCTCCTCTACAGGTCGTATTTTTCAACCGTATCGTGAAATTTTGTTAGCAGGTTCGATATTCATAATTGATCGTTTTTATAATGTCAGATTTTGGAAATGATAAAAGAACTCACTCGCGAGGTCTACAGCGCACAGAGCCACTAGTAATATTTTCTGTAAATAATGACAGGGTTTTATTTTTTTTAAGTCGAGTCGTTTCGTTTCATTTGTGAGTAAAATTAAAAAAGAAGTTTACCAAGGAAAAATATTAAATTTTTACGTAACATTAATATCAACGTATATTTTACAGGAGAAATACAACCATCTCATGTCTCTCCATCTAATGTTTCTTTTTTCATCAACAAAAAACATTTCTATAGTAAGTTTGTCACCTTCACTATCACCTTTGCATAGTTTTTTTGTTTTATAAATTTCTACGTGATTATGCTGAAAGTACATTTAAAAAAAAACTAAATCCGTTTACGCAATAAAGAATTATCCTTGAAAACCACCATACAAATTCGCCGATAGATGGCGGTGTACCCATGGCTTTTAATTTTTACCCCACGTTGATAAGATTTTCTTGAATTAACCCATCGTCTACCGGGCCCCGGTATCCCGGGGCTCATTACAAAACAATGCTATTGTTTATTTTTTTCGCCGGGAGACCACGGCTTTGGGTCGGGACGGGTACACATCTGTGTGCGGAACCCTCGGTGCGCGAGTCGGACTCGCACTTTACCGGTGTTTTTTATTTTATCCAGACACTAATTTTCTTATTTTAACACTGAGATAAATACAAGCTGAAAGATGAGTGATGTTTTTTTTCAGAGTCGGTTCCGTTCGCTGAGCCGATTGGATACGTGGCCATTGGATTGGTGCGTGGTGGTCATACCAGACTTCTGGTGCCTCTGCTTTACCATCAAGCGCTAGTGCAGGAAACAACTATGCCCACAAGCAGCTAACTCAGCCCCAACACACACCGGCTTCAATTCCTATTCTAACTCAGGTTATCAACCGCCAAGATATGAATACCGGCGACCACATTATGACAACGTGATTTCTCATCCACTGGTTAACACTTAGCCAAAACAACTGCCACAACTGTCTCAACTTCCGCAACTCCCACAGCTGCCACAACTGCCTACACTGCCGTCACAGTCATATTACAAACAAAGTTATCAGAATACTAAGCAAGCACCAAGTTACCCAAGTTATCAACAACCGCAGCAGAGCTACGTGCCAACTCAAAACAGTTACCATTTTGGCTCCAGTCAAGCCCAGACTTACGCTAACTCCGGCTCCCAGAACACATTAACTTCCGGCTCAAACTTACCGAGTGCCTGCCCAAACTTACCAAAACCGACCCTAAACATACCAAGCACTAAGGCAGAATTACCAAGCTCCAACGACAGCTTATCAAGCACCATCTTACTCCGGCTATCCTCGGACACAGCCAAGCTACAAGCAAGCTGTGGCTTCCAGCAATGTCCATGCTAATTATCTGCCTCAATGGTATTCGAATCCAGTTGTGCCCCTACCCACACATCCTCAAGGTATGTTAAATATATTTTTATTGTTTATAAAGTACTTCTTAATCTTCTTATAGATGTATTTATTAAATAAATAAAATAATAAATAAATAAATAAATATTAGAGGACAATCTTACACAAATCGAACTAGCCCCACAGTAAGCTCAAGAAGGCTTGTGTTATGGGCACTAGACGACGATATATTTAATATATATAAATACTTAAATACATAGAAAACATCCAAGACTCAAATATGACGTCAATTAGTATGATATTAATTTATGTTTTAGGGCACAACGTGCAGCAAGTTTTCTCTCATCCAAACATAAGAAAAATCCTTGAAACTGCAGGATCTAGAAGGAAATATTTAGTCGTTCTACCAAACGGAACCGTGCAGCATGTGGACAACCTCGGCTCGATTATGGCGAACCATCCAAATTACGTCGTGGTCAACCAGAAAGGCCAACATGTGCGTAGATCTGGAGCTCGGGCTCAGGCACACGTTCAGGCCGTAGCCATACACACTGGACAAGCTACTGCTAATGCAGTTGCTAATGCTGGGTCTGTAGCTCCAGTCGCCCCAGTTGCACCTTTACCATCTGTGATAGGTCCCGCCTCACCTAATCCTCCCACCCCGTCTACACCAACCACACAAAGAAGTCCATTGGCCTCTGTAGCTAAGGCATTTGCTTCAGTTGGAAATCTACCACTGACACCAGCAACAACACCAACACCCTCAACTCTGCCAACGTCAGCTAAACCATCGCCTACCCCACAAACCCTAAATACACCGCCAACCCCACGTACTCCACCACCCCCACCAACACCACCGACAACTCCGCCAACCCCAGCTACACCGCCAACTCTATTGACCACATCAATCCCGCCAACTCGATCGACCACTCCAACCCCGCCAACGCCGCCTACCCTACCACCACCGATTACATCACCCATTCTAACCACACCACAAACCCCAGGTACGCCTCTAACCACACCAACACCACCTACACTATCAACTCAAACCCCGCCAAATCCAGCTACTTCATCAACCCCGCCAACTCCAGCGACTTCACCAACCCCGCCAACGTCACCTACACCGTCGCCCACCCCACAAAACCCAGACACACCGCCAAACTCATCTACTCCAGTTACTCCATCGTCCCCACCAACGGTGCCAACAACTCCATCAACCCCAGCTACGCCACCTACTCCACCAACCTCACCAACACCACCAACACCACCAGCAACCTCGCCAACTCCAGCTCCAATGCCAACTCTACCAACCCCTTCAACCCCGCCAACGCCGCCTACCCCAGCACCACCGGTTACACCACCCACCCCAGCCACACCCCGAACTCCAGCTACCCTAGCTACCCCAGCCACACCACGAACTCCAGCTACCCCAGCCAGACCACGAACACCAGCTACCCCAAGCACTCCAACTACGCCCTCTCCCAACCGCGAACCACTACTCCTTCAACACCAAAGGTGAAAACTTTTCCGAATGGAATAGAAATGACATTTCTTTAAATAAAGAAATAGCTTTGTAATCTATCTGTATTTGTAAATAACTAATCTTTTAATATTCCTTGTCATTTCTTAATTATTTATTTTTGTATAAATATTTATAAACTTATTTTATTTTTGTAATTGCTCTTTTATTTATTCATGTTCCTACCTTGTGATAGTTACCCTACGTCTTACTAGCCTTACCTAGGATGATCGCGTTTATGTCAGACATATTTTATTTAACCGCTTAAACACACAGTCATGAGATGTCTGGCGGACCCCAAACTAGGCTGAGCCTGTATACAGGTAGCGTGTTAGCAGGTTAGGAGAAAGGCCTCCGCGACATGATATGGGAATGCTACTAGCCACTCTGCAGTCTGCAGAGCAAGGCCGCGCACTGCTTGCGCAGTGGCGTAGAAGCAATCGGTGCGCGTCTCCGCGAATATGACTGATGCGCTTCAGTGGCGCTACAGCCGCAACAGCACCCTGACCCTGAATGCGTTTTTATATTGTACTCGCAGAGCGTCAAACGACCTTCGAGTGAAATGGGTCACAGAGTGCTAGTGTAAAATGATGTGCAATACGCCTTAAAAAGGGTTATTTTAACAGAAGTCGAATATGTAGCAAACCTGTGAGTAATCATATTTATTACAGCGTGCTGCGCTCACTTCAACTGCAGTAGAGTCATGAAGTAAGGATAAGACTGGAGCCGGCAATACACACGTACAAAGATGTGTGAAAGATATGCAAGCATAGACATCAACACACGTGGGAACGAGATACAATGTGTCATCTCCTGTCTCTCATTGCGTATTATTTGTCACCGGCCTATGTCATCGTAGCGTCATCAATGTATTCAAGCCTATTGGCTTAATTTAAATTTGGCGCAAATGTTTATACAGTACGACTAATAATGAGATGTCAGAATTGGGCAACATCTCAATTGAGTCAGCCTATCATAACTTTTTCAACGAGTAGAGTGGTTTTTGGTGCGCTTACCCAGCCCATAGGGTCGCTAGGCCAGTTACGCGGCCTGCGTTAGTTTGCGTCCTTCTGAAGAACGAAGTTTTTTCAATTAAAGGTATTTACATTTTTACATGCCCGATAGAAATAGTGAGTCGTATGCATTTTAATGAGTAGCTATTGAATGGGAATATATTTAAAAAGCAAGAATATGTCTTTTCAGTTTAGCAACTCATCCAAGTGGCCGCAAACTGGCGCATCAAATTAACACAGAGCGTTGTACACAATGCGGAGCATTTTCTGGGTGGTGCAGTGCAGCAGCGAAGTTTTTTCATAATATAAATATACTTCCTTACTCTGCCATATAGCCGACATAGCCGAGATGTGGTATTTAAAAGGAAGGTGTTCGTCGATTATCAGAGCCAGATATTTGACTTTTTCCGATCTTGCTATCGTACTGCACTTGCATAAAGTGAAAATATGCTAAGGTTATTGTTCTAGAGTGCATAGTTAGATTTCTATCAGATGGAGCAGAAGAGGCAGATGTTTTCGAAAAATCAAAGAAGTTAGACATCATGACGTTAAGGGTGAGAAGATTGTTATCTAACCACGTGCCAATATAGTATACCCTTGCTGCAGCTAGCAAGTATGTGAGTGCGAAAAGGACAAATGCTTCATGTCCGACATAAACGCTAGGCAGGACTTGACTGCAGTCCTGTAGGGCAGTTCGAGTATGGAGAATTTTTTTTTTTGGGAAGGTGTTAGAAGTATTAGTAAGTATTTTATACTTGGGTAGACATCTGTCACCGGGTTACTTTTTCTATCTTTGATGTCATATTTTTTTATATAAAAGAAGATTTTATATAGAGTGCATAGTTAGATTTCTATCAGATGGAGCAGAAGAGGCAGATGTTTTCGAAAAATCAAAGAAGTTAGACATCATGACGTTAAGGGTGAGAAGATTGTTATCTAACCACGTGCCAATATAGTATACCCTTGCTGCAGCTAGCAAGTATGTGAGTGCGAAAGGGACAAATGCTTCATGTCCGACATAAACGCTAGGCAGGACTTGACTGCAGTCCTGTAGGGAAGTTCGAGTATGGAGAATTTTTTTTTTGGGAAGGTGTTAGAAGTATTAGTAAGTATTTTATACTTGGGTAGACATCTATCACCGGGTTACTTTTTCTATCTTTGATGTCATAATTTTTTTATATAAAAGAAACAAATATTTTTCAAAGAGCTGACGAGTGAAACAAATATTCTTCAGAGAGCTGACGAATGGGGTACCTATCAAATCAAAGGGCTCCATGAGCTGATTCCAAAAGAATACCACAACATTGCATATCAGCCAGTATCTTACTACTTGTGAGTGTGTCGTCGACAGTGACGTATTGTGGTGTCACGATCCGGATTGTCGGACCTTGTTTTCTTAGACCATGATTTAAAGTCGGTTCCTTCTAAACGGTGACAAAAGGTGGTCGCTGTGTCGGTGCTCAAAAAAAGGATTCCGACTCAAGTCACAGTTTTTTCGATAAGCAGATTATAATTCACTTTTTTAAAAAAGATAATTGCAATCGTTAATTATAAAAAGTTAATTGTAAGCTGGGCTAAGTTTAGTGAATCAGCGACAAAACTCCCAGTAGCTCGATTCCACTCATACCTCTGATTTGGTTGAAGCCCGTCAATTAATCTCACTGGAGCGCAAACTGTTAGAGCATTCCAGTGTTTAAACAGCCCGTGTAGATTTTCCTCAGGCCACTCTCCAACCACGCACTCCTATCGTTTTAATATTTTTAATAGGCCCGGCCTATAAAGCAACAGGTCAGGATAAAAAAAGGATTTCCGTGTACTTGTCCTACGAAAATTGACATAAACTGTCGTAGAGTAATTCATGTTTTACAGTGCAAATCGCCTAAAACGTCAGCGTGACCGTAAATCCTATTTTTGACTGTTAGTTTGAGCAGTAAAAGTTTTGAGCTGGCACCGCTAGATGGCAGAACCTACAACTTTGCACATATCGTGCGCTTTATTATCATGGTCGGCTTCAAGTCTGCTTTAGCGTAGTCTATGGAAACGTCAAAAATTTGAATGTCCGATATTTTGACTGGAAAATCGTAGCCGTTATATCTAAAGTAATTCGTCTCGTTATATTCATAATATAAAACAAAATAAATAGAAATGACTATGTCGAAAATAAATAAGAAGCAGTTAAAAATTACGAAGTTGTTTCGCAAAGGAAATAAACGTAAGTATATTGATAATAAACACTGATGATATTATAAGTCTTCTTTGACAAAAGCGTTGTTATTTTGACTTATTTGATTGGATGTAATTTAGTGTGGAAAATACTACGTTTTCTGCTAGCGAGTGATCTATATGAATGGTATAATCATATGAAATTCTGTGTGGTATCAATCTGAATACGATCAATAAATCTGTAGTTATGTCATATATAGGTCCTAGAATCCATAAGGAAAACAGTGAGAACAGTGAGTTGCAGCAGGAGGTGGAGGAGCTAGAACAGAAGCTGCGAGAGAAGCAGGACTATCTCTTCCAAATACAGAGAGCAAGCTGCAGGCACCAGTTTCAGGCTCCGAAGAAAACCGAAGAGAATGATGCAGCTTTCACTAAGCTTACTAAGGTAAGTTAATAACTTGTGTTACCAACAGTTGGATAGTAATTAAACTTCCTTTCACTGTGTCGTAAACATCTCCATTATTTATTTATTTATTTATTTGGAGAACCAACAGCTTTTATGACACGATAACAGTTTAACATATAAACAGGTAGCCAATTATAGGAGCTCACCGGTAAAGCAAACTTTATGAATGTTACGCACATACACAAGTATCCATGCAAGCAATAATGCTGGAGAAAACATAAACACTCAAAATGAAAAGTAGGTTTATGGCTTTTGGGCCATTAGGAACTTAGTGCAATCATTAATAGCACACAATAAACAAGCTAAACATGATATACACAAGAATCTAATTTTAAATAGCAGCACTGACAAAATGACAACAACACACCAAAAATACTGATTAACCATGGCTTACCTCACACTAGAAATTGCACAATTGAATATATCACAAAGCTGTTTTGTCTGTATTTAGCGGATGCAGCTTTTAGTGATTTAGGGGGATGATACCTTTTTGAATGAGTAGGGGTATTAAAGTTTACTAAGTAGCCCGGGACTGTCTGTTACGCCACTGGTGATGTTCCAAAGACAGGTAATATCAGATATCTCGCGACGTTTTTTCAATGGTCATTCATGTTCCAATCCAATCCGGTTGGTCAATGCTGAGGAGCGTGACGACAGAATAATTAGGTAATAGGCTTTGCTTGAGCCTATGTACCCTGTGTGCAATCAATCTTTGTGAGGGCTAGAGCCGTGTGCGACACATCTTCGGACGTGTCCCGAGCTTCGCACGGCGCCCCTAAGGCCCTATATATAACTATATAGCCGCTATATAGCCTGCTCCTTTTATTCACAAGGTTCTCTATCGAACAAAACTGAAGTTTGACAGACACATAACATCAAATTCTCTTTAAGTTGTCCTCATTGACATTAAAAGAAAGACATTTTAAATGAGAATCACACTTTTGTTGATTTTAGCTGAGAAATAGTATCCCTTCTTCTAAGTCCTAAATGAAACATATATTTGTCCCTGATTATTAGCAAACATTTGTGAATAATTATTATAGTGATATTTTTTCAGTCAATTATCCTCCAAAACCGGATAGACGGCTGGCAGAAAACATTGGACCTAGCAGCCATGCTGACCGGCATGGAGGTGGAGTCCCACAGCCGAGACCACTGCAGCGTCATATTCCACATGCAACTTGATCGGGATGTGGAGGTCAAACATGGTGTTACCATATCTAAAGTTAATGGTAATTGTTAATATTGGCCTGTTCCTCTTGCCACTTTACGACTTGACGACCGGTTTAGCCTAGTGGGTAGTGCACCTGCCTGTGAAGCTGACGGTCCTGGGTTCGAATCCCGGTCAGGGCAAATATTTGTGTGATGAGCGTGAATATTTGTTTCTGAGTCTTGGATGTTTTCTATGTATTTAAGTATTTATATCTATTAAATATATCGTCGTCTAGTACCCATAACACAAGCCTTCTTGAGCTTACTGTGGGGCTAGTTCGATTTGTGTAAGATTGTCCTCTAATATTTATTTATTTATTTATTTACTTTGGCTAAACTCTGTTCTCATGCACCACCGGGGTGTTAACCCCCGAACGCGGCTGACACCGCCGGACAGTGATGGCATCAATCAACTTGGATTGACATGCAAACAAGACTACCGCAACAGAACACTTGGTATGCGGTAGAGTGGGCTAGCATGATTCTGTGTTTTCTATCTGTCAAACACTGGTTTTGTTTGATAGAGAACCTGTATGTAAGTATAGTCTATCCGCTGGTCGAAGGCCGAACAGCCATAAAGATAAGCTAATGAATTACTTGACAATGGCTATGGGCAAAAGCCCCCAAGGCCACATGAAGAAAAAGAGCTAATTAGTTGATTTCTTACACATAGCAAAATCTAACGTAATAGTTTGCACTAAAGTTAAATGTCAAATGACACCAATTAAAATCGTAATGCGACAAAAAATATTTAACGGTAGTTGTTGAGATAATCTCTGTATACGGAACACACAAGGTATTTTAGACTTTTAAAGAAGACTTAGGTTGCAATTCAAAAGTTCTAAAAAAGCTTCGGGGAAAGCACTTTCAAATTGAGCAAGTGGTCATAGCCTGACTTGCATGACTAATGTTTGCTCTACCTGGAATACCTGGATATGGATTGATATTGTGACATTTGTGATTATATTAACTCTTAATAAGCAAGTAGCGCTATCTGTGATGCATAGACGGAAGCATTACATTTCAAATTTAAATGTATTCCAATTTGTTGTATCTATTTTATTGTAAAATAAGATATACTCCTGTTGTATTTAAATCATGACGAAAGAATGATGAAATTGAAACTGTTAATGCTGTATACGTATAGGGCCTTTTTTGCCGTCTGACCATTATCACATATGGAACGGGACAACCACCCTACCCCCTTGCGGCTTGAAGGGCTAAGGGGCAATAGGTTGTTTATTCATGGTGGTGACTTGGAGGGCTGCCACAGCTCCTGAGTTGCGTTGACATCAAGAGATGTGCTTTGTTCCATAAGCTGTCAACTCATACAAAGGATTGGCAAGCTACATATGACATCTCGAGATTTGCAAGCGTTCTTGTGACTGCCTATTAGGAGCTCATTTTACAAATTGGCATAGGCACTAGTTTTACGAGAGCGACTACACTGATCATCTAACCCAGAGGGGAAACCTGGCGGTTAGACTGGTTTCTTCACGCTATATGGTGTGAAGGTGAATATTCAGCGTTTTTACGGCAAGTTTTTTTCTTCACTGTCGTCTTAATAAATATAGTCAAAGGAGACAATGATCAGAGTCAACTCTTGTAAGAAAGTAAACTAGTATCGGTTCTGAATCTTATTTGATCAATATTCTCGCGGCTGTCCTAACTTTGGGTAGATAATCGTGAATTTACAATGACTAGAAACGAGCGTTTCAAACGCTCTGAGAATCACCCGTAACGCACTAATTTCAGGTGAGCATGAGGTCACAGGCTGCTCCTTGCCTCTCGGATTTGACCTCAAGTCTGTGCTAGATGGCTGCAACAACGAGGTGTCTCTGAAGACCTTTGATGTCATCAGGAAGGCTCTCACTGCCTACTACACGAGACTAGAACAGTATGAAGATCTTAAGGTAAAAATATTACTTGAAAAAACTAAATAACTTATATGTTGAGGAATGGATTAGGTATCTTGATGAAATAAAATCCGCAATGCATGAGTTCGCAATGCTTCGACCATCAACATTTCATGTTTTTTATTTATTTAACCTTTATTGTACAATAAAAAAATACTAATGGCGCATTTAATGCCATAAGGAATTCTCTACCAGTCCATCACTTTATTGGTGATGGTTCGGAGTTGCATACTGTAATGTGTATTTTTAAGGTTCCGTAGCCAAAATAGCAAAAACGGAACCCTTATAGATCCGTCATGTCCGTCCGTCCGTCCGTCCGTATGTCACAGCCGATTTACTCGGAGACTATAAGCACTACAATTATGAAATTTGGTAGGAATGTGTATTCTATGAACCGCTACATGAAAGTGGTGAGATTTAAAAAAATAATTAAATTAGGGGGGCGCTCCATACATGTAACCTGTGGATGAAAAAAAATATTTCAACGCACATAGTCGTGTGGGGTATCGATGGATAGGCCTTTAAAAATGATATAATATATATCGAGATTGGGCGAGTATCCTGCATTAAGGGTTTTATTTAACACTAATATTTATGTTATTTTTAGGTTTTCTTAAACGTGGACGCATCACTGTTCAAATTGATGGATGGGACGCAAATAGAAATAACGTTTGTAGTTAAAAATGAACTGGAAGATGATGCTGATTCAACAGAGAGTATTACATTCATTCTGTTTTACACAACGTTCGATATTCGTCCGAGAGACTTTCAATTTAAAGGTAAAATATCATCTTGAAATTATAAATTTATTGGCTTCGAGCTTCGTTTTATTAAGTTCTGTTGTGAAGGGTTTTTAAGGTACCCACCAGCTATATTATCGGCTATATAAAATTTGTTTTATCGTCTACTGAAGTTTCAATTCAATAATCATGTATACTTTACAAGTATACTTTATTTTCGTATGAATTTGTCATTGTTTGTTTTGTGCAATTATTTGATATTTTTGTTATTGTTAACTTTATGGTGTATGACTTGATATTTTTGTTATTGTTATCTTTATGGTGTATGACTTTTCGAAAGTGCTGTTTATACTGCCTACTTGGAAAAATAAATTACTTTGACTTTGACTTGTCTCCTTGCCAGTGGAAAAACAGTTTTAACATCATGATCATCACCAGACTATGAGACCTGTATATATCCCACTGCTGGCCTCTTAATGGATAAGAAGGACCGGTTAGGTCCCACGCTGGCTCAGTGCGGGACCTACCCGGAGAGCCCTGTTTTCTACTTGTAATTTAAAATGTATGTTTTTCAGGTTTGGCAGATAAACCTCAAGAAGTGCTACGGGAACAGTTTTTATTATTCAAAAAATATCCCCTAACCAAAGCCTTCAAAATGGCGTTCCTTGATGGGGAGGGCTCCTACAAATTGGTCAGAAATGTAAGTATAGACAAACATCTCCTATTCTTCTAGTATTATTAAGTTATTAATAGAGAGACGACCCAAAATTCAAAGCAATAAAAATAGACCAAAGAATGACAGACTCATTTAATTGAATTTCATTTTCAAAGTGGCTGAACATTGAATTGGGGACATTCACAACTTGTTTGGTCCTAACCGTTACCCAAAGGTAGTCATTGAAAAATCGACCTAGGACGATAAGACCGCTTTTCGTCTGCTATATTTTATAGTAGTACCAAGTTTCATGTATTGCCTTTTTTAAGTCGTGAATTTTTTATCACTAATTAGAGGAATAGGGCTCAAGAGTTTTCTATCTGGTTCGGTAGCCTCTTTCTATTTCTTTTACAATCCAAAAATCAGTTACCCAAAACCGTATTCTCACCGACCGCGCGGAATCGGGAGACCATTCTACTAAGAGGAATTTGAACTGTCTACAAAGCTAGTTACGTTTTATATTTGAATGGACTTCCCACTGGATGTCAGCGGCCGACGCCGCCTTGAAGCGGATATATGATTACACTGTAGACAGTTCAAATTCCTCTGAACTTAGTAGAATGCTCTCCGACTGCGCACGTACGAGAATCGTACATTACCCTGGGCACAAACCTGTATAACCCCAATTTGTCGCCACTGGTAATAGCTGGGGTTTTATACCAGTCAACAACAGTGGTAACAATGTGGGAATAACCGGTCTAGTGAACTATTTTCACGACATGAATGTTTTTGTCTTATGAAACAATGCTCTAGAAATATACCGCATGTTCTTGCGTAATGTTATTCTTATTAAGCGTAAAACTACGGCTTTACATGTTTCAAAGAAATTTCACATCTGTACAAATTGCTATACAATGAATTACGCGGTGTGGCTCATACAGACTGTCTAAATGTTAAATGAATTGTTTACTTTTTAATGACTGATGTTTCGCTCATACACTCAGTATAAATTTTCCCCCAGGTGTCTACTTCAAGATACGTTTTTGTTCAATTCGAGATTTTTAATCTTTTGTGTCTAGTACGCGTTCGTAGAACTCGTTCATTGTATTGGAATTTAATTGCTATTCATTTATTTCAGGCGTTTACCTAGTTATCGCTCTTCCATACAAACTTCCATCCCATTAAGGGATGATTTCTGGGGTAATCTACCCGGGACCTCAAACTACCTTTGTGCCAAATTTCATCTAAATCCGTTTACCGGTTTAAGTGTTACGAGGTAACACACGCACATACTTTTGCGTTCATAATATTACTATGGATTTCAGAAATTAAAGTATGAACTTGGAATGTCGCTTCAATCTCAGCCTCAATAAATTCTAATCTATACGTACAAAAGGCCTTCAGTCTAACGAAACCAATGTTAGAACTTGTAGTGTGTGCAACGCTGCACGCACACGTAGCGTAGCCTTAGTACATAAGCTGATAGGTAACCATGTTTAGAGAGAATACATCATACTTCCAACACTATCGGTTGTCTGATTACTGATTTGAATATTCTAGTTTGTAAGGATGGGCTTACAAACTAGAATATTTAAATCATGGCCTCCCGCTCTCACGCGCTCGCCTCACTACACGTGCTCTTTCACTCGTGACGTGATCGGGTTTATGGAATCGAGATTAGCCTATGACATAGGAGGAACAGGCGTGTTTCAGCACACCGCGCGGCATATAAACGTGAATGTTGAGGTGTTTACCTAGCCTGTTATAATTCTGAAAAAAAAAATTTAGTGGCTGCACTATTCTGAAGTCCATCATTAAGCGAAGTTGCCAAGTCAAAATGCACAAATGTTGCCATAGGATCATATCGATATTATTTAAGGCCTTAATAGACTTACTGATCTTTCGGCCCCATTTATCGGGTACTCCTATATGATTGCTGAGAAAATTGAAATTAGTAGTGTTTCTCTCAAGCTAGTATGCTCCGAATTTGTCAAAAATGGATGTTTTGTAAATCTTCAGATTTATTCATATTTAAAGGACTAAACTTCATATTTAAATATTACGTTTGTCCCGCTTAAAGAGCTTTTAGTAGCCGGAAAGTTGAAAGATCATAGATTACTACATTGGAATAACTTTGATAGTACAACGTTATACTTATCGATATGTTTTTATCGATATATACTGTCACTATTTATTGTTTTCTACTCCTGGCGACCAGCGCTAGCCAATCAAAATCAAAACATTTATTCTGCAAATAGGCCTCAAGGGCACTTTTACAAGTCAAAATCTATCTAGGTAGGTATATCAAATAAAAATAATACAATAATCAAAGTATCATTAATTAAATGTAGTGTTACATGTCAAAAATAAGACTAAGAAACTAATAACAATCGAGATTTGCAATGGCTAGCACTATACTGATTTGGGGCCATTTCGTGGCTATTTTCTGTATTTTGGTGTTATGTTTATTTGTACTGTATCTGTGCCACGAATAAATGATTTTTTTTTCTTTCTTTCTTTCTTTCTTTCTGGCAATATCTTATCTGTCAGCTTACTTCGCCTAATTGTGGACTTTAGTTTAATTGCTCTGGAACTTTTATATGCCACAGATGCCTGAAATAAATGATGACGATTATTATTATAGACAGCGGGTGGCACTTCTGGCCTTGTTCTATACAGTGCTGAAAATGTTTAGATATCGGATCTTCTAGTATAAGTTTTTTCGAAACAAAACAAACGATCGCGTTTGCGATTAGTCTCAATTTATATGGCAAGAAATAGTTACCACCAAAGGCCACCAGAGGCGCTGCTGCTGTTTGTGTTTTGTTTCGAAAAAACGTATACTAGAGGTACGGTCATCAGTCACTAGGCTACTTTACCATTTCATATCCATAAAGTCAAAGGCGGAAATGTGTACGTTCCCGAAGTATCAAAAATATCTGTACGCTCCTACGCCCTTGTCACTAAAGTCATGTTCGCATAATTCGTCAGTCAGATTGAGTGGCACCAAGTTATACATTTAAACATAAAGGAAAGTATCCCATCAAGTTTTTCACAATAATAATTAATAATAGTTCGCGGCAAAAGAAATATAAAACTTTTTTTTTTATTTTAGCTTGAGGACCCTATGAATGAGATCCATCGTCGCAAGCGGCACCGACCAACCAATAAAAACAACGACAACGATGATACTTTCCACGTCGAAGAATGCTCGGAGTCCAGTGCGGATGAAACTGAAAACAATTGAACTGATAATACTGTTTTTTTAAAATTAATGACTGAACAGCGATTGGCCTTAGACTATATTATAACTAGCGTTTGAAAGTGCAAAGACGCGGGATTTAATAAAAAAATGACAATCAGCCCAGCTAGCAGGATAGGGTACCTATGTTGTCATGTATTGTTTTGTGCCACGTTTTAGTACATTTCGGCCGTACGTGACGGTATAACCCATGATTATGTTCACGTGCAATTTTATAACCGCACTCCCATACAAACCACGATAGACGTTAGGGCGCATCCATTATTTACGTGAAGTGATTTTGGTGGTATATTAATATTTGTCGAGACCTTTTCCCCAGATAAACATGATGTCGGGAAACTAAATGACCATGTCTGTGACTAGTAACCATTTTTTTTCGTATTTATTATGTCATATAAGTCAATCCAGTCGACGATATACTCCAAATACTTATACAGAATAAACTAGCACTATAAGAATTTTCATAATTAAACTTCTATAAAGTAGTGTTTGCTTTTTACTTCGTGTATGAGCTTGAATTCTACGGATGGATTTAGATTATCATCACTATATAGTATAAAACAAAGTCGCATTCTCTGTCCCTATATCCCTATATCCCTATGTATGCTTAAATCTTTAAAACTAGGCAACGGATTTTGATGCGGTTTCTTTAATAGATAGAGTGATCGAAGGGGAAGGTTTATAATTATAATAACATCCATTAAATAGTGCACCCGTGCGAAGCCGGGGCGGGTCGCTAGTATTTAATAATGAACATAAAACATTCGATGGGAATTCTATGTAGGCTCATGATATAGTTTTGTTATGCGACTAAACATGGGTGTCACCACAAACTAGTAAATTATATACACTGCCAATGTCTATACTGAGAATTACCTTTCAAATTGAAAACAATGATCCTATAGTTAGTCATACGAAGTTATTTAGCGTGGCCCATGACGCGCGTCAAAAACATTTCTACATTATTTTTTTATACAACGCCGGTGGCAATGGATCAGGCTACAAAATTGAATGAAGACAGCGAATAGGAAATTGTCCTTGTTTGTCGTTGATAGTTTAGTGATTGTCCGAGTCCCGATTTGGACATTAATTTCACATCTTTATTTAGTGGAGTTGCGTATAGCGTAGACTTCCTCTTGTAAATGAAGTAAGCCCTAGTGATGATTCATCTTCTCTTGACATTATTTGCTAAGCTTGAAAATGTGTCCGCTGTTTCGCGAAAATGCCTAATTAATATAAAACCATCATATTTGATTTAGGTATTGTTATGACACTAGCGCTTCCTATATAAGGTGTTAATTTATTAGTTGCAGATATTTTTACAGCTGATAGTACTCGGTCCCTGGAGTATATTTAAGTACGAAACAGTATAGCTTTTACGATGTTTTTTTGGAGAAAACTGAAAAACAAATTTGCTACGTAAAAACACCCTGTTAATGTGATTATTAATTGAGAACTGATTGATCAGATTCTAGTACCTCTTTTACATACCGCTTAACTGTAACTGGCCACTTCACGTCGACAATGTGAATGTGGATCCTCACACTATGAGTAAAATGACAGATACTGTTAAACGTCTTGTCAGTTAAATGCACATGGTGATTACTTTTAGACGAAATTACAATTAATTTTTTGTTCGGCAATTGAAAACAAAAAAAAAATATGTAAAAAATTTCTTAATTTCTATTTACTTAAAGTTAATTGTTTTAAAGTAAAGTATCATCTGTTAAAATATCTGCAACTAATAAATTAACACCTTATATAGTCAATAAATCAAAAATAGGACGTCAATTCTGGCGCACTGTTTACCGCCAGTCTCAGCCAAATGGATTGCCAAAAATCCAATATTTGTGTAGGGATTCTCATTATTTCGTATTTACGCAATCATTATTGGGGCCCTGAATTCTCTTTGTGACGCTTCATAAACATGTATTCAGTAATCGGAGCGGGCTAAAACACAATGGCTGGATATTTGAACAGCTTGAACATTTGTTTGTTCGTACACGCGCTTATAAGAGACGTGGACTGAAGAGTTTTCAGAGTTGTGTGAATTAGTATACATGTAGCTAACAATGAAGCCATTAGTCGTGTGCGCTACTATATTTTGTTTAGAGCTTGTCTGTGAGTACTTCCTGTATTACATACTTATTAGATGTATTTAATTTAATTGGAATTATTTATATTAAGTTTCGACTGTACCGATGCGAATATTCTAAAATATTTCATTTAAATTCTTCAGAGTGGAATTTTAATAAGACCATTTTACAGCGGTTTCGAAGTGTTAATTGGCTTGATCTATAATTAGTATATATGTACCTATACCAAGAATAATAAAACAAAAACTACTACTGAATGATATTATATGATATATAGGTAGCTTGTAGCTGAGCTTGCATCATCTATCGATCATGAACAGTCAATTCGGACCCAACGATTGATACAATCATCAATTATTGGAACTTTTTTATTCAAAATAGCAACGATAGTCCTGCAAAAACTAGGTTACCTATTTTTAGACTGTTCCATATTCGTTCTTTACTTATTATTATCTATTTACTGTTTAGCTTCCTTTCCATTCCCGGAAGCCCTGCCGGGTTATTATGAAACCTACGAGCAAGTTCCCCAACAAATCCAACTTCCTAACATAGCACGCTCTCCCGACCTCTACCACCAACAGCAACTTGCGTACATCCAGCAACAAAATGAGAAAAGAAGGCAGAACTACGAGAGTTTACTGAGGAATCAAGACTTGAATCAGAGGCTGTCACCCCAGATACTGCAGCGTCCGAGTTACAATGTTCAACCTGTGTTGAACACCGTACATAAGCCTTATGTTAACTCGATTCCTCTTCAACGTCCGATCCAAGAGGCTCAGTATGAGGCGCCTATTACGCAGCAATATTACCCGGCTCGGAATGAACTTAGGCAGTATCAGCCAGTGCAAAGTCAGCAGTACGAAGAAACCAGAACTGAAGCCGCTGGGACGCAGGCTGGTCATCAGATAAACAACCTATACTCACAGCCGCACTATCCAGGCAAGTTACAGGTTTGACGGATGCAAGTTATAATGAGGCGATCGACTACAAATGTGGTCGACGACGAAAGGGGCGGATCATATACATAATGTTATTTATAAATATAAATATGTGGACTGTGTGAGAGACTGTCTGTTTGGGAGTGAGTGGTGAGCAGAGGAATGGAAGACAAAGACTTCCTGCACCTAATTCCACTAAATGAAAACGAATGAATGATTCGAATGAATGAATAAGGATGATGGTGATAGATTTAGCTGGTCTCGCATTTTCTACTTTTAGCTACCGTAAAATGAGGCTATTTGGCACAATTTTTAGACTAAAACATCAATCAATTTATACTTTATATGTTTATCAAACGTTTAATATTTGTAATAGATTTAACGAATGATGCTTAATCATTTCTATATAATGCACGTGTTTTAATTGTTAACATAGGACGAGTATTTTTTTTTTAAAGATGTGTTCCAAATAACCTTGTAGGTATTTGGGGCATTGTGGAAACCCATGGGTTTCAAACTGGTTTTGACTGAATTTTGAAGCTGTTATATTTAAATCATAACTAGGACTATTTGGGACGCTTTAGGAACGACCGCCGAAGGTATTAAAGTAGATTAAACACGTTTGCAGTATAATTTTTGGGACAAAATAAATCACAAAGTTGTACTAACAAAAACAAGATTTACTAAAATCTTTTTTTAGCTGTATTATACTTTTAAGGAACCGTAGTTACATTTATAATAACTCAAAATGTGCTCAAATGAGTAGAATGTGTAAAGTAAATTTTATGTTTCTATTATATACAAACATAAAATTTACGTCATTGACATTTACACGACAAAGCGTACTCTTGGATATGTTATGTTTCTAGCCAATGTCTGCCAAACATGCCAGCTGCCAGCAGCTATAGCATTAGGCAATGCTTCTTGGATAAATAACGTGTAGGGTTGGTTTTTTTTCCTCCGATAATTACGGTACGCGCGGACTGGTACAGCTGTACTTTTTCACTATTTTCCTGTTAAAAAAAAAGAGTCAACCTATCTTTACCGTACTGTATGTTAGTGGGATATTTGGTTCTAGTCACCAAATAACCCCAAAAGCCGTCTCAAATAGCCTCGTTTAAGAAAATAGTTAAAATAAAATTCAAAATAAACAGCTAAAATTATATGACATAGCTTAAAGAACTCCCGAGGATATGTACTTTTAGGCATATATATTAAAAAAAAGCTTACCCCACAAACATCCAACTTTTGAATAAAAGTAGGACGGTACCTATTCAATTGCACTGATTTTCCACCGATTTTTTTTAGCAGGTGTGTGCACTCCTTGGCTTCGCTGCAACCACTAACCAACTTTACATGAGACTTAGGGTTGTCAGACAAAGATTTACGTTTCTACCACTGTCATGACAAAAATATATGGACTCAAAACATATATTTTTTTATTCCAAGTAGCCTCGTAGGTCTTAATTAGCTCCATTTTACGGTACCTATTTATTTATCAATATTTGTACTTTGCATGTGAATAATTTCTCGAATATTTTCTTAGGATACAATGTACAAAACTTGGCTTATCACCCCCGAATTCGTCAAGTTTTAGCTACCACGCCGCTAAAGAAACGCTACTTGGTGCTTCATCCAAATGGAACCATTGAACATATTGACAAGATCGAGCAAATTGTAGAACAACATCCTAACTACATTTTAGTGAATGCTGGAAACGTTGCGCCTAAACCCAATGGACCAGAGGCGACAGCGCAAAATCCAGTTAATAGTCAGCAACCAGTGGCTCCAGTGGTACCAGCCATACCCGCTCAATCTAACCCTGTCCCTGTGTCAACGAATCCCGCCCCTGTAGTTCCAGTGGCACCAGTAGCTCCGTCGGCCCCAGTAATACCAGCCACGGTTACAGCTCAAGACAACCCTGTTCCTCCGTCACCAACTCCAACCCCAGTAGCCCCAGTAGCGCCGCCACCCTCAGCCCAAGTAAATGCTGTACCATCACTAGCAGACACTGACCCTGAGTCATTAACTCTACCCCCAGTGGCACCACTGGACCCAGTGGCTCCAGTGGTACCAACCACATCCGTAGCTCAAGCAAATGCGTCGCCAACTCCTGCCTCGACTGTGGCGCGATCAAACGCTGATCCTGCGTCACCAGTGAGTTCTCCCGTCCCAGTTACTTCGGATCATGTGGCCCCAATTGCTCCAGCTGTACCACCTACACCAGCGCTGACCTCAGTTGTACCAGTTCCTCCCTCAATTCAAAATGGCACGGTCCCTGGTCCTAAACCTACAGTTCCACCACCAACTGGAACAACAACCACTCTCCCACCGGTATCTGCGCCAACAGCACAACCACCCATCATTCTAAATGGCACCGTCCCTGGGCCAACTACAGTCCCATCAACAACCAATGTAACACCCACAACACAGCCACCGATTTGGGTAACAGCTACTGCAACTGCCGTGTACCCACCTCCAACCACTCCTTTGCCTCCAACAACCCCGACACCAACGGTAACACCAGTCTCACCGACCGCGACCCCAGATAAGGCTACTGAAGCACCAGTTACTCCTACCACGGTTCCTCCATACACCAAGCCATGTGACGCAAACACCGACCTCGGTAAGTAATACAATTTTAATGTGGATTGTAACCGACTAGTTAAGTTACCCAATTTCTATACGATATTTGCGAATAAGACAAGACGGTTTGGTGTTATGTCATCAACTGCACACATTCACACCAATATGGCAAACAGTAGGTAAATTATCCTAGATAATAGACGTCACACATAAATATCAACTCTTCAGTCTAGTCGGATTAAAACCTATTCTTGAATATAGGGTAGAATATAATTATTCTATAGGTACTGAGTGGAATTTAAGTGGTGATTAAAAGAATATGAATCCATTTAAACGTAAGATATAAGTTTTACTGTACTGTGACAAAAATTGTCAGCGCAAAAGGTCTTCAATTAACCAGCCAAAATGTATACATACAGTTTTTTTTGCACAAAGTTTATTCCATAGTAAAAATTATCCAAACCGTGGCACGACCACGAAGATACAGAACAAGAATTATGTTGCCGTTTGTTTGACATCTCCGATGTTTCAGATGTGTTACACTTAAAAAATGGTACGGAACCAGTGATTTGGTTCAGAACTAAGGATCTGGACTTCTGGAATAAACTGACGAGCGGTAATGAACTCTACGATGTCGTTTACTTCTTCAATGTACCGAGGGAACCAAGGGTGACGAAAGAAACTAAAACCACGATTCATGCGGATGGGACTGTGGTTGAAGAAATAACGGAAACCATCGACGAGGATGAAGGTGAGCGACATGGTTTAGGTAATAAATTGCTAGTACCAGGGTGGCCACTTTCTGGAAAACCGGGAAAACCGGGAAAAGTCAGGGAATTTCGCTAGTCATGGAAAAGTCAGGGAATTGTCAGGGAAATTTAATGGAGGTCAGGGAAAAAAATTGTCTCTCTATGTAAATGAAATAAATGAACTTTATTCTGCAAGTAGGCCCCAATGGCACTTTTGCAAATCAAAAATTACTAGCGTTTCTCATGAAACCACTGCTGAGAAGAAATGTCGAAAAAAACTCGACAGTCAGTCATTTTCTCCAAAAATATGCTTAATTATAATGATACTGCTTAACTTACTGAAGTAAATCCGAGTGGTAAACAACGAAAGAGAATTTTAAAAATGAGGAAAAAAGAACAATAGGTATTTACAATGCGTAGTTCCACAAGAAAACATGTCGAAACTGCATACGTATTACATGGTATTACCAAATACGAGATAAAGATAATAATTCTAAAAGTGCCCAACATTTATTTTGCAAATAGGTCTCAATATTTGCAAAATAAATGTATTGATTTTGAATAATAATTGAAAATACTTCTCCTAGACATTCAATTAAATTGTCTGATATGCTTTCCTGCAATAACTGTGTCAACTAGATACAATCAAAATATTATACACGAGTCTTTACGCTATTTAGGTATTTGGTTTGGGCCATGCATTTCTGTCTGTTAAACAGTCCTCAACCCTATAATAAGCCTTTGACATCAATGTTGTTTTAAAGTAATTTTTAAGAGCTGGAAAGGGTAAATTCAAAATTGCATCTCGTAACTTATTATAAAACGGACACATTGACCTACTTATATATTTTACGTACACGAAACTTTTAAGCGGTAATTTTAATAATTATGGATATCAGAATTTTTACAGAATGCTTCTCGGTTCTTTATGACATAAACAATATTCTCACATATGTATTGGGACGCTACAGTTAAAATGTTAATTTCTTTAAAGAGTTCTCTCAGAGATTCCTACTTTCGTATGCTTTGACTAAGGGAATATCTTGTTTCGATCCCGCAATCACAGTCAATGCAGAATTCCGACTACGAAAGAGGCCCGATAAATTGTTGGACATATTTGTCCAAAATAACCGACTTTCAGGATATGACGCAGATAACGCCATAAGTGCCTTCAATGATATTTGTAAATCACCTGAATTTGAAAAATCAATGAAACAATTTTCCATAAGGATACTCACCGACTGGATGATCTTTGGCTCGGTTTGATATAAAATGAAAATAAAGACTTGCAATCTTTATTAAAAATGGTCATGGTGTTATCACATGTAAAAGTGCCCTTGTGGCCTATTTGCAGAATAAATGTTTGTATTTGTATTTATCCCACGGAAACGCATATAGTGAGCGTGGCTTTTCCATCAATAAGGAGATATTAGTGGAAAATCTTTCGCAAGTCTATAATTGCGCAAAGACGCGTTTATGACGCTATATCTTACCACGGCGGTTTAGACAACACAAATATTGAAAAAAAAAATATCCACGCGGTTCGTAATTCTCACTCCTTGTACACGGAGGATCTACACAAAAAGAAGGAAAATTTGAGTTCAGAGGCAAAAATCAGAGCAGAAAAAAGAAAAATTGCGGAAATGGTTAAAGAACTAGAAGCAAAAAGACAAAATTTCTCGAAGGAGCTGCCAAAGAAGCTGCAATATATTTTTAACCGACTTCAAAAAAAGGAGGAGGTTCTCAATCCGGTTGTATGTTCTTTTTTTTTAACGTGTGTTACCTCAGATCTCCGTTGTTTATGAACCGATTGGGATTTTTTTCTTTGTTTGAAAGCATATGTATCTATCCTGTTGTCCAGAATCTAGTTTTGATGATGAGATCCATGAGGAATTGAGAGAACTCCTCGAAAATTCATGCGAAGCATATAGCGATTTTAGTATTTTCGGTAATAAATCGAGCATTTGGTATACGGGAACTGATGAAAAAGACCACGGATGGTCATCCAAAACTCCTATTGTGTCATGGGTGGCATTAAGATATTTCGACCAAGATACTGAAGCTACTATGACGAAGTCAATTTAAATGGTCCTGATGTAATGTCACCATCAACCTGATCTGGTAATTGAAGCCGGAAGGTAGGCAACGGAACTCCGTAATAAAACAGTGTAGCTTAGCCGTGTTTGAGCTTATTGGAATCGTTATGAGATGCACTCTGGTAATTATTCACTAAAAACGTGAAATAATTAAAAATTTTAATAAAAAAATAAATCCGACACCAAAAATTGATAAAATAATAATTGCCTTACTTCTAATACAAGACTTTACGCTTCTTATTGCACAATGTAGAAGATATCTACAAGTCGGTTTTTGTTATTATTATTTCAAATTATAATTAACATGATAACTGATGACTAGGTAGTTTTGTTTCAGTTAAACCCAAGATTTTTAACAGAATTCAAAAAATGAGGTTTCTCAATTCTTCACTTTAATTTGTACCATAATACGCAAAATGTTTAAGTCTAGTACTTACTAATACGATTAAGACCCGTATAAAGTGTTCTCTTTAGTATTTCACGCTGGATTATATTATATGATACATTTAATATATCCAATAAATTCAGTAGTCAGATGAACTGTTTCAATTGGTTTTTCCTGTACAGCTTTTAACAAAAATGGTCATAAATGTAATGAATTATTGGGTAATTGAAATTATAGAACTGTCTGATAGCAAATTAAAATATATAAATACAAGAAATCAGTACAAAAACGTCACCTGACGTAGTATGTGAACCCACGACTTCCGTCTAACAATGCTTTCGCTCTTACCAACTGAGCTATTCAGTTACTACTTCTTATTATTTCCGTTTATGTATTAATTTCATTGTATTTATAAATTGTAATTTGCTAGCAGAGAATTCTGAAAAAACGTGTTCAAATTACATATTTTTATTTATTACATTTAAGATTATGGTCAGGGAAAAACTTGAAAAAACGCCTGGAAAACCGGGAAAAGTCAGGGAATTTTGGTTGTAGTAAATAGTGGTCACCCTGTAGTACCTATGTATTTTTTATACACGATAAACAGGAAATGAGAGATTTTAGTTGATGAAATGAAAGATTTCAATTGATGAAATGAGAGACTTCATCATCATGAGCAAAGGCCATAGTCAGTTTTCCATAGGCCCTTACATCAAATGGGCTCGGGTTTTTTTTGTGAGTACCTCTTATAGAGAAGATTATTTTTGACGAGTATGAATATCTTATTTGGTATAGTTTATGACTTATGATTTATTGAATGTGTTTTTTTAAATTTATTGTTACAGGATGTATTAAAACGATTTGCGTCACCCAAAAAACTAATTCTAGTTATCATATAAAAAAAGACCAGATAAAAAAGATTTTTTTTTTATGTGGTTGTGATTGTGAGGTAGTGACACCACTAGATTTTTCCCTCAAAACAGACCATACATTGGCCTACTAATTTTCCAGGCGGTACTTTCTACCAACAATCAGCAAAATGTGTGACCAAGTTCTGTATTCAATCGATGTTTTTCAATGTAGTATTATGAAGACATTAAGTTGTCATAAATACGACCAACTTGTAAGAAAACTCAAACACAATAGAAGAGTTTGTATACTACATTGAAAAACATCGATGGAATACAGATCACAAAAGACGATAATGAGAGGCAAAGTACAGCATAGATAACTAGCCTCACATTCATAACTAGATTCACACGCCTGCGTGGCCTCTTACTACCAAAGTATGGAAAATAGGGAAATTGCGGTTACTCGGGAACGAGTGCTGGCTTTTGTTATTCCGTCTTTTCAAGATGGATTTCACTCTTTAGTGATTTCTTTCGTTACTGAAATGACGTGACTTTAAAGGCTCGAGACGGTAAATCTAAGACTAGCCTTATAGCATACTGATAAGCCTCGCCATAGCCCTCACGGCTCAAGACTCCAAGCCTCAACTGAGCTGAAACTCACAACACTAGGTCGATTGTACTTTGGGTAACAAAATCAAAATCAAAGCATTTAGAGGCAAATAGGCCTCAAGGGCACTTTTACAAGTCAAAATATACTTATATCAATTAAACATAATACAATACTCAAAATATTTTTGATGATCCTCATGGCCGATCCATGGTGGCCATTGTTTCTGTCTTCCTCACATTAATTTTAAGGCCAAACATCGTTGAGATTCAATATTAATTTTTACAAACCTTCCACGGTATCTGACATAAAGCATAAGTCATCCGCATACATTATTTCAGTTATTATTACATGGGACACCTTTCCACGGGATTTAAACTTAGCAGTGTTAAAAAATCCTCCATCCATTCGGAAGCGAATGCCGATACCCTCGCATGAACCCTTCAAGGACTCTCGAACCATCACAACAAAATATTCGGATTGCTTACCAATGACCGATACACAACACTTCACTTGATCGTGTAGTAGCCGTAATAGTTTTGCTAACTTGTCAGGGAATCCCAGTTTAAATAATATTACCCAGAGGTATTCGCGAGGGACGCTATCAAACGCCTTTTCGAGATCAACGAAACACAAAAGCATAGGTTGATTTGAGTTAGCGTATCGCCGGTCAGTTTCCTTACTCGTCAGTTAACTGATTCACCATTTTGCTCTCGGCTTTTCTCAAGCAGCTGCCGTTTTTTTACAGTCCGACCGGCTTCCTTTACAGTGAGCAAATACTTGAGACTAAAACATTCTGGTACTTGTTCCTCAACCCACATGCGTACAAACAGTTTCCACAAGATGTTATGTAGATTATCACCACCGTACTTCAGTAATTCACTACAAATGTTATCATTACCTACCGCCCTGGTTCTGCAGTTGTTGATGGCAGTCACTGTTTCAATGAGCGTTAATGGAACCACGAGCTCAGATTGTGGTGGCGAATCCGGAGGTGCGAGGATAAATTCAAGATCTACTTGGCGATCAATGTTAAGCAGATGGCTGAAAAGAAACAGTCCGTTGGGCAGGATATATTATGGTGCGTAAGTGTTCGCGCAGACACATACGCACCCTATCGTCTGTACTCCTCTTGACCCGATGGAACGGATAGCCGCTACGATCGGAGAAGAGTAGAGATGCAGTGTTTGGGTGGCAATAACTGAGACCCCTATTGCAACCCTCCAGGCCGTTCACAACTGCCTAGCTGCCTTGCCACCGATGGTGGACTGCTAAACTAGCCAAGGCAGGCACTATGCAATATGCGGGGAGCGACCGCAAGGCTTAGATGCATGCATCTAAACCCTCTTCTACCAGGCTTGGCCCACGAGTCGACGTGGTTGCCCGGAGTATGGCAGCTGCGTGCAAACAGCTAAGAGGAGCCACTGGTGAGAGTTTATGGGCATTAAGGATTTTAAACTGGTAATCCTTCGCTTACAAGCTTATAAGCCGACTGGGTGGATCTGACACCGAAAGCCCACTACTTACACCCCAAAAATATCATTAATTAAATAATGTACATATCAAAAATAAGACTAAGAAACTAATAACAATCCAGATTTGTTAGATATGTATAATGTATAAGGCCTCTAAACTTCAAGATAAAAAGTAATAAGATACCACTAATCATAATAAAATACTGTGAGAAGATACATCTCTGAGCGTCAACATGAAAAATAATAAAATCGAATAAGTATCTAAATATTGTCAGAGATCTATAAGGTCTCTGAGCGTCAGACTAAAAGTTTAATCACTAAACACTACCTAAATTAGGAATGAAATCTCCATTTCTTGTGCTTTCCATATTAAAATATTCAACACTGAACTTATTTGTTTTGCAGACACACCACCAAGAGTTATCAAAACAAGAAAAGTCACGAAACCTGATGGCACCCAATCAAAGACGTGACGTATATCAGATTCAAATAAGTTTTATTAAGTAATTAAGAAATGCCTTTTGATATTCTTTAAGAATAAATTTACTTTGAATTTGTAATTTGTTTACTACTTACATAATGTAAATAAAGTTTGCAATAAAATGTATATGTATTTTTTGTCTATTCTTGTCCCTTAACTACCTGATGATGACTAAATCTGTACAAGACCAGCGACCCATCGTAATATTTAAGGCGATATAACTTAATAGCGATGTCAGTAGCTCGCTAGAACTGGAATAGAGGTCAAGGAATTTGTTATTAATTATTATAAAAAAATGTAAAGAGACGACGAATGCTCAATTATGGATATTTAATATAACCATAAAATTGTAATAATTATTTTAATTGAACCTTTTTAAATGATTAACTTGGAAAAACCCTTTGTGGATAAGGTTTGGGTTAAGTAGGTACCTACCTATAGGTACGTAATATAACCTCAGGAACATATAGTAGGTACTATATGGCATTATGATCATGACATGGTTATCCCCTACACACGTTTAGTAGAAAGAAGAATATTTTTTTACGCGACTTCAAAAACAGGAGGATGTTCTCAAGTCGTAGTGTGCTCATTTTTTATGCCTGTTACCTCAGAACTCCGTCATTAATCAAGCGATTTAGAAAATTCTTTCTTTGGTTGAAAGTATATGCTTCATGGTTGGTCCCATTGTTACCAGAATCTAGGTCTGATGATGGGGTCCAGGAGAAATTGAGGGAACTTCTCAAAAATTCAAGGGACACATACACCGATTTTAGTATTTTCGGTTACAAATCGAGAATTTGCATTCAGAAAGTAGAATTTGGTGAACGGGAACTGATGAAGAAGTCCACGGATAGTCATCCAAAACCCCTAGTATTCCACGGTTAGCACTAAGATATTTCGATCAAGATACTAAAGCGACTATGATGAAGCCAATCTAAATGGTCCTGATGTAATGTTATATCATCAACCTGATCTGATAATGGAAGCCGCGAGGTAGGCGGAACTCCGTAATAAAACAGTGTAGCTTAGCCGTGTTTGAGCTTATTGGAATCGTAATAAGATGCACTCTGGTAATGATTCACTAAAAAGTGTGAAATAAGCAAAAAAAAACCAACTCCATAAAAACCGCTGAACAGTAAAAAATAATTACCTAACTTCTAATATCTCAATATGAAGACCGAATATTTTATGAAGTTGGTGCCATGCACCGACTTCAAAAATTACAATACAACCACATTGTTCAATAAGAAGCGTATTAGTTTCATATTGAGATATTAGAAGTTGGGTAATTATTTTTTACTTTCCAGTGTTTTTTTGGAGTTGGTTTATATATTTTTTTATTTTTTACCTATCATCATCATCAACAACAAAACAGCCGTGTTAACTTTTAAACGTTTTCGGAAAATTATTCAATTTTGCTTCTTACCTGTAGATACATAGAGTGGCAAACTAAGGGTCAGTTGCACCAACATATACGAACACAGGCCGGTCATCGTCAAATATGGCGCCGGCAGCTGTCACCCCATAGAAACTTGTCAAACTTTCCATACAATCAGATTTTAATGAACACCGCTTACGATTACAGACGGTTTGGTGCAATCCACCCTAAGACTAGCGCCTGATTAGGTACTTTTAGATGCTTGCGTAAAAGGTGTTAAAATCGTAGTGTAAAAAGACAAAAATCTACGGACCATTATAGAAAATCTTAGTCACAACTAAGGGGGAAAGAGTATCTACTATGGTTTCCACTTTTTTTCATGACGTCATATGAATTTTGTTGTAGGGTTTCAGTACCTAATAGGTACCTGTTATTAGAACAAAATTATGGGACCGTATAATGAAACACTGGATTTATGTAGGCGTTGATTATTTAGAGCAGAACGTTGTTAAGTACATTGTTTTAGCAAATATTCAATGTATCTCTGTTTAGCCCAACGGGAGGCTGGTAGAGAATGCTATTTGGCATTAAGCCCGCCATTTGTATAATTCTGTGTTTTGTGCAATAAAGTTTAAATAAATAAATGCATGTATGCAGTTGTCTCAGCCGATTTGCGTAGGTACTACGTAATGTAATACTTAGACTAATTGCGTATTAAGTTAGTATTGATCTAGATCTTGTTAGTTTATTATTCTCTAATTTATGAACCTGCCCGCTGCATCACTTACTAATACCACGTGTTAACAAAATTAACATCTATGGTACGCAATTTGTGACTCACTTAGGATTTTATTGCAAAATTCCTCGACAAGAGTGTCATCAAGGCATAACGTATACATATTATATATAGCATATATAGCGTACCTATATAATATATATATATACATATTCTTGATAAAGGTAGGTTACTTTTTATCGGAATTAAGTAAGTAAAAATGGTTCATAAGAAGAGCTGCCGTTCCCACTTTGTAGTAAGATAAATATGTCATTCTCAAAAGGTTTCTCTTTGTCGATGTCAATAAGGGCGATTTCTAATGTAAGGCGGTTGTCACACTGATGCTGTTTCCTGATGGTTTGCAGTGCGAGCGGGATAACGGTATGTAAGTCTAGTAACTAAGTAGTGCGGAATCCGCATCAGTGTGACAACCGCCTAAGGAAATTTTGCTTTATGGACCGCGCTAGAAGGTATAATTGAGCTTGAGAATAACTATGATATAAACACGATATACCTGGAAACCATTAATTTTCGGCATAGTCGTTGGCCGCGGCTAAGTCAGACTCTTAGGGCATATGTACACTACGGTTTTTTAGTAGTAGGAGACCGCGTGTCACCGGTGCGTTTGAAAAACGCGGTGTGCATAATAGGCCTAACCACAAGGATACTGTCATTTGAATGAATACTTGTTCTACTATTCTGTCTAACAAATTATTGGAATGAAATGTTGAAATAAAAAGAATATTGGAAAAAACGCGAGGGTGACTTTGTTGAGTAGGACATCCTACGTTGAAGAGATTTTCCAAAAATATTGGGGACCTATGTGAAGAACATTTTCTCGATTTAAAGATCCTTTTACGAACTAAGTCCACTTGAAAAGTGGTTATTTTGGTTTGAATAGACAAACAAATATAAAAGATTTTAAATATAAAACTCCCGTGAACTTCAGACCTGACTGTGTTAGGCTCGCGACCGTTGCGGCTGGTTCTCATGATCAAGGGCCACGTATTGGTCCGAAACATGTCAAGCGATACCCGACCTTACAGACGTGACCGTTTATTATATTTCAATAAATATAGAAGATTATAAACATCATCGATTCAGAAGGTAATTATATAGTCATCAATCCCTTTGTTCGTACCTACCTTTCACATTCCGGTCACTCACAATTAGCTATTGTTGTTTAGACTGAGGCAAAATCCCACTAACAACCGACAGCTAGAAACCAATCAAAAGCATGAAATACCTAATGATTATGGGTAAATATCGATTTTTCGGTTAGATCGATACTTGTCGAAGTTGTCGAAATGCATGAATAATCTGGGATGTCTGCTTTGTGGTTAGGTATAACCACAGAACAGGTATTCAGTGAGTAATGTACAAACAGGTTAGAGGAATGAAACAAACCGCAGTTATATTCTAAGAAAATAATTGTAAACTGGAAGCATTCTTGAAATGTTGTTTGTCACGGGAACTTCCACTCCTTTTGGCATGTGCTTCCTTGATTCGACAATAGTTTGTCAGTCAATTCGTTGGTCTTGGACTAGGTCGTAACAATGAATATTAGGTACTCGTACTAGATTCTATCATTCATTCCTTCTTTCTTTTTATTATTTTGAGCGCGCTCGGTGAGTCATCTCGTCAGGTTAGCTAGTGTCAGTCGCATAAGAATCGTAAAAGTTTTAGAAGCCACGTCAGTTAAGAGCGCTTTACTAATATGTAACAGTTACCACAGGTGCACACTAGTGCCACTCGTAAATAATTGTGATTATTTAAATTTAACGATAGGTATATTATCTAAAAAAGGGGGGCGCTATGTACTGCAGTTTATATTAAAATACTTTATTAATACATCAAACTAGTTTTTATGCCGCTATGGCGGCCCCCTTTTTTAGATATCTATTGTTAAATTTAAATAATCACAATTATTTACGAGTGGCGCAAGTGGACCCGTATTACATTTTATTAAAGCTTTTATACTTACGCAATAAGTGTTTTTCAAATGCTGAAACTTTTTTGCAAGTAACGGATAAATATAATACTTGGTATGCAATCCACTCTATCAGTCCTTTTTGTCACCTAAAAAACAATTTTTGGCATCTTTGAAGTTCAAATGGTGCCTACGAATATAAATAGCAAAGTGCCTCCAAGACAACTCTACCATGCTCACATCACTAACCTTCAGATAGTTACAAATAATGAGGGCTATCGCGTATGAATTCGCCGCTAGAGGCGCTAGTGTAGCGTGGGGTCTCCGAAACGTCAAATGTCACTCTTTGTGGTTGCGCTACGCGGGTTAATATCTAACTGGAACAATATGGTGACTATTTTGCAATACCTGAGCTTGATTATGGCAAATATGTGTTAAGAGTCAATGAATGTCAGTGCTTTGAGATAGTTTTCTCTATCGGAAACTTATTTCCTCCTTTTTTCCGAACAAAACGGGACCGCGCTACAATGCGGTATGTTCGATATTTTTACGGACCGGTTCTAAGGTATTGAATATGATTTAAATGTAAACTTCGTTCTCATGTCCATAATAACCAATAATAATTTTTGACAACTGGTGAGCACAAAAACGATAGCCCCCATTGTGATAGAATAAGTGATAATTATGTAATAATAATGTTTTCATCTTACTAGCTCGGAAAGCCCTTTTTATTTTTTAAAAACGGATAGCCAACTGCATTTTATTTGTGGATAAGAAAATTTGAAATCCGAACCTGCTATTTGTAACTTTTTGAAACATAATAACATGTAAAGGCTAGTCCAGACAGTACAGCAACAATAAATTTATATTGTGCTGTTGTGTTAAAAAAACTAGTACCTACGCCAAATTTCGGGATTAGATAGTGGACCCCGAGCGTCCAACTATTATTTAGGATGCAACTTTACTGAAAAAAAATCCTCGCTCTAGTGAGGTGAAAAGATTTGTGTTATACACGGCTGCAAAGTTATTTTACGTATCGTGTGTACGCTACGCTCAGGATTCAATTTTTGACCACTCGCTTGGCTCAGGATTGTATTTTCGAACCACTCGCGTCGCTCGCGGTTCAACCATAGATTCCATTTGCTTGGTCGTAGTTCAACCCTAGAATCCATTCGCTAGTTCGTGTTTCAATTCCACACTCGCAGTTAAAATTCAACTTTGCACCTTGTATAACAAATAACTATTATTGATTTCCGAATACTCACAACTAGTACATTCTTAGTCGAAGATATAGATTTGTTGTCTTAATTGGTTGTATTTGTGTCGCTGATACCTTAAACCTATGCTATAAGTATCGGCTACCTTCCATCTGACTGAATACTATCTTGACCTACAATTTCAAACGGACATTCGAAAGTGTAAAAAATAGCGCCGAATTAAATAGCTTCCTCCTCCCGAGCGTTCATCGTTGTATAGTCGAGATAGAGATTATAAATATACGTAAGTTTTATGGTTACGTTCCCAAAGGTTAAACATACCTGAGCAACCTTATGCTCTTAACAATAAAGTTGAGTTCACTTATTTATGATTACTTTCTCCGTGCACATATTTCGAATTCGACTGTACCTATCCCCAGACTGAGTGCACAGAATGCATCCTCGTGTACCTTAATGATTGTGACTTGACTATCTATTGGATCAGCGCCAGAGCGTAGGTGATGTGATAAACAATAAATACCTTGAAAATACCGGAATCTACAATTTATTACAAATAATTACAAATGCCGGACATGTCTGCCGTATGCATCCGGAAAGATGGGCGAAAATAAGTACGCAGTGAACCCCAAAAGATGGCTACCGGAACAGAGGCAGACCAAAAAGGGATGGCGGGACGACCTGGATGCGTTTTCCTTAACTTGGCGGGAACAAGCTAACAATAGTGCCGAATGGAGTAAAAGAGGGGAGGCCTTTGCCCAGCAGTGGGACACTTAAATAGGCTAGTTAAATAAAAAAAAATTACAAATGCATTTACCTACGTACACTCGAGGTGATAAATTTCCGGTCACCCTAAACTAAATAACCGCAATAGGTTTCTAAATATTTAACACAACTTTTATTTACATAATATATTACTAACAGTATTAGCAATTCCCAGGATCCTATCATAAAAATATCAATCTCCAAAACTGTCGATTTTTGCCATATCTCGCTCCGTTAACATTGTTTTTATCATGGGTTTTTAGGAGTCCGATTTAAACCTGGAAACGTTGATTTTTTTAAATAATATTATTGCAGGTGAGATTAAATAAAGATCATGACAGGAATAAAAAACTGTACAAGTTTGCACTATTTTAGGAAATATGACGGTATTTTATCGATCCGTATTCTTTGTCCGCGAATGTATTTGTACGTTTTGAATAGGGACCAG
The DNA here is from genome assembly GCA_963556455.1 of Epiblema foenella. Classification (NCBI taxonomy): domain Eukaryota; kingdom Metazoa; phylum Arthropoda; class Insecta; order Lepidoptera; family Tortricidae; genus Epiblema; species Epiblema foenella. The sequence goes on from OY747105.1 coordinate 6,883,434, forward strand.
ATAAAAATGGATATTAAGTAATTTGAAAACAGGTAAGTATCCTACGCTACATTATTCCTAATTGTATAAAACTAGGCACCTTGTGGAATAGGAAACCTTTTGTACTGTGTCCTCCCGTCATCAAGTGACCGGTCCCTGGGATCTCAGGGATCATAACAAAAGAATGCTATTGTTTATTTTTTTCGCCGGGAGACGACGCCTTAATTGAGGTGTGCAAGATAATACAAATACTCTTTGTATTTGTCTTGTATTGTGTTCATGTAATATATATTTTTACTACTAGCAAAAAGGTGTATGTAGCATAAAATTGAGCATAAAGGTGTTTCGTAATTAGCCCAGCCCAGTGAAAATACTTCCTACATTTAGTTCTAAAATTTTTGTGAATGATAAACTTCCACTGTGTATTGAAATGCGATGCAATTGTGAAGCGACGAACAAAAACATACCTCCAGGGATGCATACTCGCATTGCAGAGGAAAACGTAAACAATGCGTAGCGGAAAAGTCGATATAAGCGAGGTGCGCCTGAGCAGTACGCATTTCCCCCGACGCTCGCCCGTGGACGACATGGCGGCCTTTATTGTGAGTTTTTATTTATTTACTTTAATTGAAACAATCATTACTTAGATGCTATTAATTGGGTCAATCAACTTTATTACACAATTCCTAAAGTGGCACTGGAAATAAAAATTCCGGTGTTCTGTTTCCTAAGGTGACACTGGAAATAAAAATTCTGTGTTGTTGGAGGGAGACATGGGTTTTAAGATACTGTAAGATTCGGGAGCTCTTAAAATGAATTTCGGGTGTTAAAATATGCTTTTGGTATCGGCGGAGATACGCCTTTGTGATACTGATGTTCTGCTTTCTTAATAACTTACAAAAGTTATGTAACCATCAATGTAAAACAAATACTAATTTAATGGTAACTGTTACTGTATACTTGTTTGACAACTTTATTGCAATTTGACTTTTTGTGAAGCTAGTCTAAACAAAATGGAATCAGATATTTTGAATTCCTCCCATTTTACTAATTTTGTCGGAAATTTTACAGAATCCGAAATCCGAATGACATTTGAAAAGCTCACGGAATGTAATTTTTTGTTACATTCTGCCATTTTAAATCTACTGACGGTGTGTGTTTTTTGACAATCATAAAGCTCTTCACACTTTCCGTGACAGAATAACAACAAGAAAAAAATTGACGATTTAATTTAATTTAACGCGGCTTAGACTAGCATGAACTGGCATGCAATTTTCAGTGGATTTTCATTACATTGCAGCGTTTGATCGTATTCATTTTACCTCGGTAGCCCGCAGCCCCGCAATGTAAAGAAACTTGCATGCACGTTCTAGCTAATGTAAATCGAACTTTACATAATTATCTAATTATGTGCCGATAGGTATAATGACTGATATGTGACTAATAGTTAATAAGCGACGTTTAATAAAATTTCAAAAACGCTCTGTTAAGGTAGTGAAGAGAAGGTATGAATAAATAAATAGTATACATAGCTCAATAAGGCTTGCGTTATCGGTACTAGATGTCTAATGATGATGATAATTTAATACATATATATCTTATCTAGATGAGGGCCCTTGCGGATGCACTTCGACCCAATGGGATTTTTTTGTGCAATAATAATACATATACTTAACACATATATATATACTTAAATAACATGGACCCAGAAATCAAATTGGGTTTACTAATCACTAGGCTACCTACTTGCGATCAAGGATGTCGTGACACATCCGAAACGTCGACTAAGCTAAAAGATTTCAATAAATTTGTTGGATATATAGATTATCAATGTCCGTTGCCTTTGGTATATTCCTCCAGTTTAAGTATACGTTTACCCTATTACTGTCACTCACGCGTCTGTCCGTCCGTTGTCTTTCACAAAATTTTGTATGGAATATTTTTTTAACTGCCCATAATTTAAGCCTATGAACTTGAAAATTTGGGAGAATATTTAATATTACTTATATTTTACAAAAAAATACCAATATACTGATAAATGCGATGTTTTATTTGAAATTTGCTGTTAAATTTATCGTATATTTCCTATTAAAATAAATTTAATTGTCCTCATAAAGTCTGACACGCACTTGGCCGATTTTTGTAAAATTGGTGAACTATAGGGATTTTTTAAATGCTGAATACTAATATATTTGTTTTGTTAGCTTTTGTAACGCTTCATGACACGTCGCAATATGTAGAGTGTTGAATATAAACAGCAGGTAGGTACCTACCTACGTTGCATTTATTTACTAAACTATAATTTTATCACTTGGGTATCGCCACGGAGCGTTTCAACCGCTCCTTCCCGTACGTTACCATTACCAAGTATTCATAGATATGTATGAACATTTGTTAATACGACTACAGTTAACTTGTAAACGCGCCATTGTTAATTCCATGAAAATTTGATGCATTTGTCATCGTATTCTAGGAATATTTGGTAACGTACGGGAAGGATCGGTTGAAACGCTCCTTGGCCTTGGGGGGGTGCGCCAAAGTTTACATAAAATTGCTACTTCGATTATTGGAAGTCCGAAAATGTTTGTTATATAATTTTATATCATAATGATCATTACTTATAATTTGTCTTTGCGCATAACTATCGTAACACTGAATCATTCATGTTAATAATGTCAATCATAATAAATATCTGTAATACTAATGTTAATTTTCATTTATTTATAAAATATAACGAATTTAAATAATAAAATTTTAAATCATATTTATTTTTTAACAACGACAAATTAGTAATAAAAAATTATATAATATTTATTTTAAACTTTACCTGGTTTTACTTATAAACTGTCAGGTATCTTCCACACCACATTCAACTTGCTATCAAAATAGAAATACAGCCCCAGAGTCGGGATAGGTACGACGACGAGCGAAGCGAGGAGGAGTGTTAGGTGTCTTTTGTTCCTCAGAGCGGAAAAAGGAGCCCCGCGAAGCGGGGCTCCGTCGACTTCTTGGCGGGCCGAAATCGCTTAATAAGCTAGGTACATGAAAAATAAAAAAGTTGCGGGGATAATCGACATAATAGATGATTTTACGTTTGTACGTTCCAATACACCCATACTTTATATGTTATGCTTTCAAATACTTATACAATATAAGTTTATAATTATTAAGTTTATTTTAAAAATCATTATGAGTTGTGATGAATAGTTGGAAATGACATTATGTTGTTAAAAAATCTGCCTAAATATAATTATGAGTAATGATGTTGGTAATACAAATGTATATACAACAAATTTGTAGGCAAAAAAATTATGACAAATGATTACTATGATCAAAAAGCGTTATTATGAAAAATAATATGACAAGTAATGTTATGTGAGCCAATATGGACCCGGCCTTGGGGATGTCAAAAAATAATCGATTATTATTTAAAAAAATCATTGATTATTAAATAGATTTATATTTTGCGATAAATCGATTAATAAAAAATCGATTATGACTCATAGCCGTAACATAATTTATCAAAGAATATTGTAAGCTACCACCTTGGACATGAGAATATTAGACGTCTACAAACTCGTACGTTGTTTTTTAATCGATTTTAATTTGGAGTAAAATAATCGATGTTTCAAGACGGAAGTGACATCCCTACCTTGGCCTTACCCAGTTACGGACTTTCCAATAGCAGAAACGAATTATGATATAACATTTGGATGACAGCACTGTCATTACCACAATCACGTCACGGATAGCAATTGCGGCCTAAACAATTCTTTACTGAAGGACGCACGTTATGGTTTGTACAAACCTTATGTTTACATAACTTTTGTCACTATGCAACAACTGTTGCCATTATTTTGTACAATATAATCTTGCAGGGGAAATTTTAATTATTGCAGTGCTTGGGATCGTATGAAATTTACTAGAAATTTGAATAAAATTAGTATGTAGTTTACGTAAAAATATCAAATCAATGATTAAGGTACCATTTAGCAGGCTTTCATTCAAAATAATTTTCCTTCATTAGAAAATTGATCATTTTGTACCTTTCTATTGATATTATCATATCATTTTAATACCAATAAATCGACCTGTAAAATGTTATCTCTAAACTCGCCTTTGACATTTGTAGTTTGTGCCTAACACCGTACATGTTTGCAAGCATACGGATATGCTGCAGGTATCATGCTCAAGGAGTAATACGTGGATAAGTATTTCATTTAGAGTTGCAGTGGGATTAATACCTTGGTTGACTAGAAGGTATAATGACAGATATAACCATCCTCACTATCGAAACCAACCGAATCCAGGTCGTCGCATACGCGATCAGCGGCGCGCGTCCCTCGCGCCTGCGCACCACAATTACTGGAGATTGCAGCCGTTTTGAAATAAAGGGATTCGCGATGCCACATGTTAAAATGCGCGTGACAGCTTGTGCAATTTTGATGGGACACTGTTGGACATTTAAGTAGTTTGACATCTTTACCTGTTCATCACTCTTAAGTCGCTTATTACGTCTGTCACCGAAGATTCAAGCATTGCTGTTAGGCGCCAGTTTCAGTGGCAGAAAAGTGAAAGTGATGAATGAGAGAAAAGGAGGAGAATGGATGTGTAAAAATAAAATTGAATGAAAATAATGCAAGGAGTTTGTTCAAATGAGAATATATGCAGTTCTATCTCAATGCCGTAGGTAGAGTTACCTAAGCTTGGAAAGAATGGCAATTGTCATGTAAGACATATGTACGACATGAAGAATTTGTACACAAATATACTACAAAGGATGTTTGCCATACGAAAGCCTAGTTCATAATATCTAGGTAATAATAATAACTAGGTATACCCACTTCTTAATAAACAAACACAATTGATGGAATGGCTTAATCAATAATAAAACAGAATTCACGTCAATAGTTACTTAACAGTAGTTAGACTGAGGTTATATTTAAGTTACTTCAAGTCTTGTCTTAAATTTGTTGGATACTTATCACTTTAGAGTTTGAATGTCTTATATCGTCACTACTTTTAAAAAATCTCGTATCTGATTTTTTCCTTTTTTTCGTTTATTTTCGCATTAAACTAATAAAAATACACCTCGTATGATGCACAAACTCCAACGACGATAAATCGTCATTATAGTAAGTATTCGTTAGTTTAAAAAAATCGTATCTAAAAAAATTATAGTCACTACCTACTTTGAAAAAAACTCGTATCTGATTTATTATACTTTTTCCTTTCTTTCCTTTTTTATTTGGGTACCTACTTACTTATTTGGTACTGGTTAAATAATTTTCAAGTATTTAAAATATAATAGTGACTTGTCAAGTTGTCATATAAAATAGGCAGCAATCATTGAAGAAAATGTCTTCAAGTAAGATGTCTCGTAATCTTTATGGTATTGCTTATACATTTCTTCTGAAAAACAGAGAACTTCATCTGCCTGCCGATTTTGTAAAAGTAATAACAGAGGCATCTTTGACTAAAAAGTACAATGTAAAATATTTACACTGGAGTTTTTTCAAAAACTATGCCGCACTTAAGCACTACACATCTATAAGACCTGGAAAGAGAGCAGGTGACCCATGTGTAGTAGATTTGAGGGCTTCAAAATATACACCTTACAGTCCGATTGAGTTTAAACTTCGCTTTGCTGACATCTGGACTGTTCTACCTCAAAGATTCCATGATATTTCCGAAGATCAAGCGATTCCTCAGCTATATTCTGGACCGGTCCCCATTAAAAAACGAAAGTATGATGATTTGCAATCTCTAAAGCCGATTTTGCCAAAAGACTTTCATGCATTTTACGATAGTTTATTGCATGTATAGTAGAGAAAAAATAATTCGACCCGATCTTTTTTTACATAGGCACGTTGTTATTTAAGTCCGTCTATTGTTACTCGAAGAGAGTTTACTTAGTTAATTTAATAAACACAAAAACATACATTTCGTTTCATTTTGTAACATAAAATTCAAAGCAAAATTATCGTAACTTAACAATTTTCAGTCAATACTAAAACAAAAATCTTGTATCTTACGAATAACTGTAAATTTTATAAAAAAATGTTTGAGTGAGTTATTCGAATATTTGTGAAATTAATGACTGGCTATCAAAGTATCTCATGAAACTAACAAGAACTTTTTTGATCAATCGCAATAATTTACAGAATGTTTATTGTTCCTCCTAGAAACTTGATGATTTTCAGATACGAGTTTTTTTAAAAGTAGTGACGATATGTACTTCTAAGAATATATTGCATTCCAAATGCGGCGTTACATTATGACACTATGCACACATAAATCTTCAAGTTTTAAGTACACTCGTATATCAATGAAACCACGTTATGTAGTGCTTGTAGTAGGTACACTGACCGGTCCGCATACGTTAGTATTCTGAGGATATGAGGTGAAGGACTTATGGTTAGTACCTAGTACGAGCAGTGTTGTTATCAAGCTTCGCCATCTTTACGACTTCCTAAGAAAAATTACTGTTACTTCTAATAAAAGAATTAAGATTTTTTTAAATTTAGCTTTTAGGTTTATTTTACTTTGGCGCACACAAAAAGTATTTATAGCAATAAAGTAGGTATGTCTACCGGCATTTAATTCTAGTATGGCATATTTAGCACTTCAGTTGCGTTACTAAACGACGGATGGTTGAAGAAATGGGGGAAAAAAATAGTTCAGGTAGACATCACTGGCCAACTCCAAAAACTAACAATTTTGCATGCAATTATATATGCATGTAAGGACTTTATTGTACACAGTAACAGGTTAAAACAATATATATTTCACATACGATTAGAGCACAAAGCGAACCTATCCCTATGAGGGATCTCTTCCAGCTAACCTTTGAAGGATTGAGTGGAAAGTGAGAGAAACTTACAGTGTACTAAAACGTTTCAATAAGGTAACTTATAGCTAAAACCAAAACTAAATAAATATGTAACAACTATACATATAATAAATACATGTTATAATTATATACTTATTTAAATTTATATACATAGTATTCAAACCTAATCACAAGTCATTGAAGAGCCACAATTCCTTCAAATTACTCTTGAGTGAGGCGACAGACTGGGACTTTGCAACAGGTAATATTCGCAAAACAATATTTGTTGGTATTATTGCAATAAAATGGAAATAACTAGATCAAGAGTGTGTTCTTGTATTTTATCAAATGGCATCACCCAAAATTGGTTCTCAGTATCTGATTGTTTCTTCGTTGGTATTTATTGGAAATTTACAGATAAACGTTTTTTTGCGATGTATCACATTTTTGTCCGTTTTAGTTCACTAAATGTATGATATGTATGAATCCCTCTGAAAGCGGCCAAGGCCTTTGTCAGTCACTCTTTTTGTCTGTCTGTCACTGCGGGTTCGTCGGCCGCGGACAAACACATTTGCATGCAAACGGCTCTGTTTTCGGACCACGTGCTCACCGTTTTTGTATTATTATGTATTTAGATGACTATCTGAGAAAATATGCGATTTAAAATTAAGTCGGTGTCGTCGACTCAGAATTTGTAATACCTTTTAAGACAGTTTTCACCACCACGACGTTGGCAGAGGAAGAGTCGGTAGATATACCTATCGATAAATATAGGTAGTTCCACGAGAGTTGCGGTGAACGATTACACACACAGCTACATGAATTACTGATTGCACAAAAGTGAATTAATGAAATGAATGAGTGAATGTAAATAAAACACATATAATAACAAATAAATATATCTGGCCTTTATTCACATAACTCATTTATTTAAACAAAACTATTTGAATCGGTATCTACAAATATTTAAATACAATGGATCTCAATATTTTATTTTCTGTTTGAATTCAATATATTTTGCATTCGTTATAAATAATATTTAATAATAATAATAAATAATAAATAAATATTAGAGGACAATCTTACACAAATCGAACTAGCCCCACAGTAAGCTCAAGAAGGCTTGTGTTATGGGTACTAGACGACGATATATTTAATAGATATAAATACTTAAAAACATAGAAAACATCCAAGACTCAGAAACAAATATTCATGCTCATCACACAAACATTTACCCTGACCGGGATTCGAACCCAGGACCGTCAGCTTCACAGGCAGGTGCACTACCGACTAGGCTAAACCGGTCGTCAAATTTAACAAAATAGTTTGATGAAACTTTTTGGTATATCTTGCAATTCACTGTTGAACTTGCTATCGGTACGAAGAAAGAATAGTAATTTCAAAATCCCGCTATCCTTACATGACATGTTGTTGCGCACGTGACCTCAACTCTGGTGGTACCATGGGGGGTCATCACCAATAAGAGCGACAGTATCAATCAGTATGGTTAATTTAACTTAACACGTCCACAGTCTAATGCCCCATACATGGGTCACGACGAACTATCTCCACAAGTTCGTGCCCCGCACATGGGTCACTATAGCCGACCAGGTCCTAGTCCAGGATCTAAACTAAAATATAATTATAGTGATTTGAGTGCGTACCATCAAATCACTATAATTATATTTTAGTTTAGATTGTTCTATTTTGTTATATTCTTTTGCCTGACGATCATGATGCGAATTATTGTGTACTGATCATTGTAGTGCTAGTCGAAGATATGATTCACTTCCTACTGCATTCGGTAAAACGCTTATAAAGACAATTCTGATTTATCAATTCATATTTTAGTTAGATACGAAATAGCATTCTAAAATATACAAGGTGATTTTTAAGTCGTGATCTGAAGTGCCGGCGGCGATGGGGAGGGTCACACAGCAACTTTTACTATGGGGTCTCAACCATGAAATCGCGAAAAAAACACCAAATTAAGAGTTAATTGATAGCTAACTATCCTAAATGTATTACAGAACAACTAATTTTTTAAAATGTTTTCGTCATATCACCTTGTATACTGTAATAATCCGAGTGTTTACCTGGTCGTTTCATAGTGACCCAAACGTGGAGCAGGGACGTGTGATGGAAGTAATTTGCTTTGACGTCCAAGAAAATGGAAACATTTTGTATGAGGACTGTGAACGTGTTAATGTTAGGGCTAGGACGAACTCTAATTATTCAATTTGATTAAAATTACCTACACTAATTCAAAATATCTAATCATAAATGAAAATACTACAAAGTACCAATTTCTGCACATCGCATATCGTAGCCACACATTCAACAAAAATAGCATACTCCATCAGTTAAAGCCTCGGCGACACTGAATAGTCCAAAGGATTTTGCTCAGGAAAGAAATACGAAAAGATAAGGATTAAGGATGTTACATAAGAGATAAGCCAAGCATGCAATCAAACAAGCGGATCTCCTAAGTCCTAGTCTTGGTTGGTCACATAATTAATGTAATTTGATAACGATGGAAGGAAGTCAGCATCGGATTGTTCTCGTATTAGTATGTGGCTGACGTGGGGCCTTCACCCACATCGTTACACCATCGTTGAGGTCGCGTGTGACATCACTTTGACCAAACGGGAATGTGCTGGGTCTAAAATAAATTGAGATATTAAGAAACTCTCACATATTCACGCCAAAGAGAGATAGACAGAGTCCTTGGAACAGTCGAACTGCCGCTTTTAGTAGTGGGTTACAGTACAATTTAAAAAGTACATCTTCGTACATGGTCAGCAATTACATACTTAACTGATTGATTGAGTGATTCAGGCGCCAAGTGGAAGTACCTGTCTGTTTTTTTCTATACTAAGTAAGGCTTAGAAGTGATGCGCTCTGATAATTTAAATTACCATACTTTACCCTAGTCTACGTCTTATAGAATACATGAATACCTATTTATGCTAATTTATTTTATTTATGGCTGTGTGATGATCATTTCCGGATACTTCAGATTACGCGTTAAAAGGGCAGAAAAAAAATCACGACTAGACTATATATTAGATAATAAATTAATGTTGGTGTTGGTCATTCTGTCTGAATGAATAAAATAGTTATTGTTGTACATATTAGGAGCACTCGTGACCCAGCGGCGCCCGCATACCGCTTGCGGTATATGAGGTTAAGCAACGTCGGCCGAGATCAGTTCTTGGATGGGTGACGTCCAGGCTGCTGACTATGATAGCAGTCGTTAAACTAAGTTAGAGGCCTTCGGGCGGCTTGAGAACTTCTAACACGCCTAAGTCCAATAAGGTCTGGTTTCCCTTCGGGTTGGAAGGTTAGATGGCAATCGCTTCCGTAAAAACTAGTGCCTACGCCAAATCATGGGATTAGGTAGCGGTCCCCGGGCCGGGCATCTTTCAGGATGCAACTGTACTGGGATAACGTTAGGAGGATGATGACATTGGTGCGTGCTTTGTGTGTGGATTCACACATATGTAGGTAGGTAGGATAGGTTTCTATGTACAATGATAGCATATTTTCCATTGTATAACTACATTTAGGGTCGATTTTCATGTAAATAAAAGTATCTGGCAGATAAATCTTAGCTCTGTCATTTTCTTTCATATGACATTAGAAAGTGACAGCGATAGATTTAACACACGGATAGTTTTATCTGGCAATTGAAAAATCTACCCTTAATCTATATTATTTTGATTATGAAATTGTATTAACATATACATCAATCAATGTATAACAGCGGTTATACATTGATTAATGTTTATGCATGATTGCGAGTGAAAGCATAATTTCCTCTTACGTTTATAATTCGATGCGATTCTATGAGGTTTACTAGATTTTTTCGTAATATTCGCAAGATTGTCTCGCTGTTTCGAAGTGGTTTTAGATACCGACGCATGGAATGCTTTTATGGCATCCCATTTATTTACGGACTAAAAACTTCGGTAAACTTACTTTATAAGAAGTCGCTTTAAACAAGGTCTTATACCTTTCTGCAACCCTATCGAAATAAAACACAAACGAAATGCATTTAGGGTCGGTTGCACCAACATACGATCACAGGCCGGTTATCGTTAAATATGGCGCCGGATGCTGTCATCCCATAGAAACTTGTCAAACTTTCCATACAATCATATTTTAACGAACACCGCTTACGATTACAGATCGTTTGGTGCAAGCCATCGTAAGGGTCGTTAAAATCTGATTGTATGGAAAATTTGACAAGCTTCTATGGGATGACAGCTGCCGGTGCCATATTTTACGATGACCGGCCTGTGACCGTATGTTGATGCAACCGACCCTTAGTCTCAATTTGTATGGCAAAAATAGTTACCACCACAAGCCACCAGATGCGGTGCTCGCATTGCCATACGTATTGCAGGGACCGATACCGGTATTTTAAAAAAACCCTGAATTAGCCCAATATTTTGGATTATGTTTTGCTCTTTACGTAGGGCTGAACCATGTATTTAGGTAACAACGTCGTATTATTAGATTGTCGCATTAAAAACGAAATAATGAACCGGTGACCGTAATAATACCGCTATTTTTCTATGGAGAAAATACCGGTATCCGATCCCTGACATATTGAGACTAAACGCAAACGCGTTCGTATGTCTTTTGTTTCGAAAAAGCTTGTAACTGGACGGATTGTCGTTGTCGTGCATCCTCCCACTCCACCACCACGTCACTTGAGTTTACCTTCATCAAATAGCCTACTACCCTAATACTGTTTTTAGGGTTCCGTACCCAAAGGGTAAAACGAGGCCCTATTACGAAGAGTCCGCTGTCCGTCCGTCTGTCTGTCTGTCCGTCTGCCACCATGCTGTATCTCATGAACCGTGATAGTTAGACAGTTGAAATTTTCACAGATGATGCATGTCTGTTGCCGCTATAATAACAAATACTAAAAAACGGAATAAAATAAATATTTAAAGGGGCTCCCAATCCCATACAACAATGTGTTTTTTTGCAGCTTTTATAGATAATGGATACGGAATCCTTCGTGCGCGAGTCCGGCTCGCACTTGCTGGCCGGTTTTTATTAATCGTATGGCAATTTTGTTGCCAGTTTTGTTACACCATTTAACTCCACCCAGGAGTCACGTGTAGTGTAGCGGTGGGTACTCGCTAAGGACGTGGTGCAAATCCGACCTCCTTGTCAAGTGAGTGGGCAACTTGACTGTTAGACGTTCTCAAGCCGCCCGAAGGCCTCTTACTTCGCTTTCGACTGCTATCATAGACAGCAGCCGGGATCAACGGCTTAGCTTGCCTTGCAAAGTACGGGAGCGCTCAGTTAATAACTACTAAAAACGGTCACCCATCCAAGAACTGATCAGGGCCGACGTTGTTTAACCTCGCATACCGCACGAGCTCTCCATACCGTAGTAACCTACCGTTAAATATTAACCGGGCCAATCAATATGTCGTTATTACAGTTCGGCCTTTCTAACAAAACAGCGGTCCCTGACGTCCATTGTAATTCAAACACGCATCGCTGTCACCTTGCCCGCTCCTTAGAGGCCGGACACCGGAAAACTCTGTGCCTCGAAAGTTGCGAATCTTCATAGAAAACCCATAAAATTACTACTTATTCCGCACACGGTGTCATGTCGCCTAGTTGAAAACAATCGTGGCAATGAGTTTTAGATGAAGTCGAATTGCTCATCTACTGTTGTAGAATGCTAATAAGGTGTTAATGAACGTGATACACATGTTGTGGTGATAATGCCACGAGAATAGATGATTTCAATTGGATTAATTGCCCATTATCCAATAAATAATGTAACAATATTTTATGTAAATGGTAAATATGTGATGGTGATGGGTCTAGGTTAAGTATCAGGTACAATACAATACAATATGGAATTATAATCTTTATTGCATACCTCAGAAAAAAAGAACACAGTACATTAGGTACTGTTTTTCTTGGCGAGCAATCTTCAGATTAACTATAGCATAACTTAGGTACTTTTTTATAATTTCATTATGAAATTATAAAAAAGTACCTAAGTTATGCTTGAAAATATGAAAATAAACTAAACTAAAAACTAAATAACTTATATTTACAAGTAAAAAAGAGGCTCCAGCTCACAGCTCGGCGGTAATGTGCCCAGAAGGCTGGCCGCATTGCCGCGCTGAACAGCAATGCTGATGCGCTGAGCGAGGTACGCACCAGCCTTCTGGTCACCCGTCGCTTCCACAAGGCGCTTCGCTAGCTCCTTGAAAGTGCAAAGAGCCGCAGGGTCACAGCCCTAGAGTTTCCACCCCAAACGACTCAAACATGCAGCCACCGTCAATGGCTGCATATATGCGCCGCTTGAGGTGTTCAGTCGCGTCGGCGGCCGACAACAGATGTCCTGGAAGATGAAGACTTTGTATTGTATTGTAACTGTTATTTAAAAAGATTATTGCCGGTATTCCATGGGTTACAGTTGACAGAAAGGGGTTATCTCCGCTTTCATGCCTCTGTGTTAGATGGCTGGTATAGTGCCTAAGGCAACGGCCCGGACTGCGTCTTGGATCATTCGGGATTACCTACGCTAAGATCAGGACTAACTCTGGAACAGAAATATTTGTTTACTTTATTTGTAAGACGAGGATAATTCAATAACAAAAAAGATAAGGTTATAAAATAGTGATTTAAAGATTAACCAAATTTCTGATGTGGAATTCGCTTCTCTATTCTTAGGTGTTCATTGTTTTCTATGATGACTAAGATATAATACCTATCTATTTGCGTATTTTCCTACAATTTATCCTTATGTATTCATCATTCCGAAAAACTAACTTCATTAACGTCACGTGACATCACGGCCTCAAAAAATAAAAAATGTCCGGCTTTGTTTTTTGGTTAAAAAGAGAATTTCAATCTCTCTGACTGAACTCCTCAATTATGCGTTTTTATTGCTCATTCTCGCTTGCTTCTGTGAGGTAGAGACCATCAGGTTCTGTGTTATACAAAACGATAGCCTCATCTGCAATATCCAGAAAAATAAATCTGCTCTTAGATGACCCAGTCAAACCAGACACCATTGTTCTGTACCAACATCGGAATGTAAACCGGAAGGTTATAATTATATACGGTGTATTTTCCAGTGCATCGCTGCAGCTTTGTTCGTGGCTGTCTCGGCAGCGCCCCCCGCCCCACCGAGGTATTTCCAGGGTGGGCCTGGGAATCAGAATTTTCAGGGCGGGTAAGTTCTTGAAATTTCAATGAATTCGGAATGTATCTCCTTACTACGAGACTCTACAAAAGCAACTAGTTACGTAAAGTAAACAAGTTAAAAAGATTATGTATAAGTTGTAAAGATTATGCATGCGGTGTAAACCGATATCATAGAAATATTCTGAGGTCTCAACAATCGTGCGAATCACTGTAACAAACATGCCTCAACTATTCTGTGAAATAAAATGTAGGTACAGATCATTTTAATCTACTTCAAACCGTCGCGCTTCTACAAGTTAACACGATTTATCACTGTTATTTTGGACGAAAATACAAAAAATCAGAAGCGATTTTTTATAAATTTTCTATAAGTAGATCTAAGATCAATTGACATAAGTATAATTAACGTTTTTAGTGATGGTATAGCAACTTTCTTACAGTCAAGTTCAATAATATGGGTGCATACAATAACTTGCTTAAATGTCGGCGGATTAAGGAACCAATCTAGTTAAAAGCGAAATGAGAACTCGACTTTCATAATAGTACCTATATTATTACATATTCGTGGGCGGTAATAATACTAATAATAATTAGGTAGGTACATAACCTTGCTGTAAAAAATTGAGTCATGGGTTTTTTTTTTCACAGGCTAGAGCAGTATTATTTGGACAACGCGGAAGTGGCAAATTACTACAGCGAAGCGCAGCAGAAGCAAGGTAACGACGACAGCACAATGTGTACCTAAATTGCTTAGTTTTTATTTAGACGATTGTAACACTGATGCGGTTTTCACACGGAGGTGCGGTATGCGAGCGGAACGTCGCTATAGACATGTATAGCGCCGTCTCGCTCGCACACCGCACCGCCTTAGACTATTTCGTTTCAATTCCAGGTCAAGTGAACGCCAACGCGCCGGCGCGGCTTGAGAGCCTGGAGCCTGACAGCGAAGTGGAACTGGTGCCAGGAGTGCAGCAGCCGCAGCAGCCTCCTCAACAGGTTAGTTTGACTTTCATGAATCATCCCAGGTCAAGTGAACGCCAACGCGCCGGCGCGGCTTGAGAACCTGGAGCCTTACAGCGAGGTGGAACTGGTTCCAGGAGTACAGCTGTAGCAGCAGCCTCCTCAACAGGTTAGTTTGACTTCCATGAAATATTCCAAGTTCCTTGGCCGAACTTAATAGATAGGATCAATAAATATTATACATAACAGTATTATTAGAAAAAAAAACATCTCAAGTAGGGTTCTGGATTCTTAGTCGATATTTTCGCATACTACGAAAAGAAAATAATACATCGCCATTGTTATAATTAAATTAACTTAAATTAAGTTACATATGTAGTAATGTCTTGTTTTGATGAAGTGTGTGTAGTGTAAGTAAATTAAGTAACAGATGAAGTGAATGTTTTCTTTTGATGTAGTGTGTGTAGTGTAAGTGTTACCGATGTAGTGAATTTTTAGCAATCGTATTTTGCCGGAAAGTTTCTTATAATATTTTGCGCCTGCGACAGACAAAATAGCAAGATTCCTTCAGCAGTGGTTTTAAGATTACACTTTAATTTTCCCAGAACCCTGTGTCACCTAACTTGCCTGGTTTAGCGCCTGGACAACGCGTGTTCATTGTGCATATGCCAGTGCCGGGGTACAGGTAAGTTGTACTTCTGAAACTTGGCAGATTTAATCTGTCATTTATCAACTGTGAATTTTCTGAAATTTTATTTTTTGGCCAGAGGATTAGCCTAGCAATCCAAAGAGGAAACGCTGCCAGCCTTCTGGGCACTATAGCCAGTGATGGGGTCTTGGGGGGCATCTTCTTTTTATAGTTTAGTTATAGGTTTAGTTAGTTTAATTAGGTTAGTGATATATTATTTAACTTTATATTTTAATTGTGTTTTTTATGTTTGTTTCAAGTTATAAATAAATTGCTTATAATCATTAAAAAAAAAAAAATCAGAAAATGGAATATCAAATGTTTTGAATAATAATTTTGCAGGCCTGGCAGTATTGGAGGGTACCAGCCCCTGTACATTGTTGCTGCAGCGCCTCAGGGTAACCCCGGAGCTTATGCAGCTAATGGTAAGAATATTCTGTCATTTTCACCAGGTTGTGTCTCATTTTGGTTTGGTAATCATTTAAATGACGTTAATGGTGTTAATAATGTACCTTCTCAATGAAATGAATAGGGTGAATAGGAATGAATAGTTGTTGATGACACCTCACGAAAAAAACAATAATTTCGTATTTTCTCGAAGGGTTATAAAAATTTGAAAAGAATGGAGAAAAAAAACAGCCTAAGAGAATAAATAATCACAAAGTTATAAGTGTTCAAAGTTTACTATGACGCTACAGCATTGTGACGTCATGTCTACAGCGCTTTCTCTCTCTCACTAACTAGCAACGCTAAAACAGTTATTACTTCATAATTTTTTGAGATACTAGGATAGGATTTCCATCATTCGGCATATTTTTGGTCTGTTTTGAAGTAATAATAAAACTTGGGTCAATAAGCCTATTGTCTCTAATTTTAGTCATAATTATTTAGGATCGTTTTGTTACGTTACTATGTTAAGCAGTATTATATGTATAGTACCTAGATGCGGATTAATTATCATACACTTCATTGTTTAACACCTGCCAAATCCCTTAGCAAAACGCATAGCAAAGTAAAAATTAAGCACAGGGATTATGTGCGCGTTATACATTAGGAGTGTTTTTGTAAAACGATTATATAAAATATTAATTTGTCCCTTGCTCTCATCAGGCTACCAGAACGCTATCCTACTCGATCCCTCCGGGCAAGCGGTGGTCTCTCCAGTAAATGGGTACTACCGACCTGGCGTAGGGCCTCAGCAGAACCCTGGCCTCCTGTTGGGGGCGCCTTTGGGCTTGCAACGACCGTATGACCTGGCATATCAGGGCCCTAACTTGGCCTACCAGTGAGTATAAGATGATCATCCTCCTAGTGTCATCTCAGTACAGGTGCATCCTGAAGGATGCCCGGGGTCCGCTACCTAATACCGAGATTTGCTGTATGCTCTAGTTTTTACTGAAGCCACTGCCATCTGACCTTCCAATTACAAGAGCAAACTAGACCTTATCGGGATTAGGCTTGCCAAGTGAGTCGACAGCGTGGCTGTTACGTGTCGCTCAAGCCGCCCGACAGCCTCTAACTTGGCTTAACGAGTGAGTATAAGATAGGGTGTAATAAGTATCTATAAGATATGCCCTTCTAAACATTTTGGACCAACATCTCTTACCCCCGAAACCCTACAGTGACATTTTGTGAGCACGTTCGATAATTGTTATGGTTGTTTTTGTCGTCGAAACAGTTGATGATCTTCTTTTCGTGTCGATGGTTTCAGACTGTGCTGGACCAGACAGGGCAATAAGCGTCGCCATTGGTGTTGAAATCGTAATAAATGCTCGCGAGGTCTACTGCTCACAGAGCCACTAATTATTTAGTACTTTTTTGTACCTGGCGGTGGCGTCATATAGGCCAGGCCCTATGAGAACCGTAGGAGTGCGCAGCCTGAGGAAAATCAAGAGATAACCTCCGACACGACCACGCGGACGGTTAACCACTGGAATATCATAAGAGTTTGCGCTCCAGTGATATTGGTTGAACAGCTTCAACCGAATACGCAGTGTGAGCGGAATCGAGCTACTGGGAGTTTATCGCTGCTTCACTAAACCTAGCCTAACTGAGAAGAGTCCAGCAAGAAACTCAGCTAGGCCCGACGTGGGTCGGTTACAAGTTTCTGACAGCTAATTTATGTTGTGTATCGTTGTAGACAAGTCGTGCCTCAGTCGGAGGGCCAGTCGATACGCCTGGCACCCCCACAGCTGCGACAACCTGCAAATCCCGCCAATAACGCAGCCCCGAGTGCTAATCGTAAGTACTCTTTTTATTATTACAACACTGCCCAAAAAAATAAGTTTTCAGGGCATGTATGTATTTGAGATTCTTTGTTCCCCCAGAACTTCTCAAAGACTTAACCTACTTTGATGTGTGAGGTATCGTTGTTAAATCCTTACATCATCCCGAATAACATAGGTTAATTATGTGATGTTGCAATAAAAACAATATGGCGGGCTATGTACTCCATTTTGTGTGTTCTGAAAAAAAATGCACGAATCAAATTATCTAAAATCTAAACCAAATAATTATCTTATTGTAATCGCTAATCAGAGACTATCTAATGTGGTCCGGTTGGAATGAGGTTTAACGTACAACTTACGAGCACCCATTAGAGGGACGAAGGGCTGTGAGCCTTTGAAGAAAATAAAGAGGGGGTTGCTTGTAGTGGCGGCTTAGAATGGAAGGCAAAGATTCGCTGTGATGACATCGTGGTCTGGGTAGCCTAGGCGTAAGGGCGCTGGTTCGGCAAACCAGAGGTGCGGGTTTGATTCCTGTTTCATGCTGCGTGTGAGATCATGGTTCATTCTTCTTTGTATTTGTTCTGTGTATCAAGTGTGTAAGTGTTGAACCCATTGCAATTCGTAGTCTAGCCAGCAAGTGGTTTAGGCCAGCAAATTACTTAACCCAACAAGTGCCCAATCCCCTAATTAGTCGATAAGATTTTTTTTAAAAGGTACTCTAACGTGTGCATGTTATCTTTGCAGTTTCTCTGACGTAATAATATTCCATGGGTTAAATTATAACAATTGCTTGCACTTACTTACTTCTTCCTCGTCGTTACCTCATGACTAAGTATCGTGACCAATCACAATGTCCTTCCATAAGACGCGGTCAAGAGCCATATGAGCTGTTTTAGGTGTGGAACTACAAGCGTGCTTTATGATGTCAGACCACCTTGTAATACTTAACCTGTCGCATTATTAAGTAGCTGTGTTTGGTTAGTGGAATTTAGTACAATGGCGGTGTAAGGGGGGGGTCGAGGGGGGCGGTCCGCCCCGGGTACTAAGCACCAAGGGATGACAAACGACGGTAAAAATCTGCTATGGGATGTGGAGAGCAGGAGAGACACTAGGGATTTGAGCAACTGGATGGGACGCTTCGGGCCTTCGGCACTCAGGGTTGCTTGTGAGACACTCGTGGATAGGAAGAGTCTAGAGAGCGCGTTTCGGGCCTTAGGTCCTACGCTTAGCTCACTGCCGCTCACCTTATAAGACACTCGGGTATTTCAAGGATCTGCCTAGGCTAAATATATATATATATATATTGGTGTTTTATTCTCAGTGTGGGAGGTGGCGGGAGAGGGGGGGGGGGGGTGATCAGAACCGCCCCGGGTGCCAGTCTACCCTACGCCGCCACTGATTTTGTATGTGGCACTGGTTTAGTACTGATAACAGGAACTGTCATTATCATCATCATCTTGACAGGACACTTCACTTAACATTTTAAACGCCATTCCAAAACAAAACGCTGTCACATGTCATGACATGGAAATGTCAAACACGAAGTTGAACCCTATAGAAATGCATGTAGGTTGAAACCGCTGGGTTGGTTTCACTATGACATGTAATGCTTAACAATATTATCAATAAACACTATGATTATGAGTATCGCTGTGACGGCTATATCCGTCGTCGGCGTCGAAGAAGTTAAAAGTTTAAGTGGGTATAGAAGATCTTCACATAAAATTTGATAGCTTTTGCGCCGTTCAGTAGAATACGTAATGTCCCGTTGTTTACTTTCGTTACTTGAATGAACGTTTTTTCGGATTTTCAGAATCAGCGGCAACATCAGAGCAGAAACGCGTAGGTCAGTCCTCGGAGAGCAACGAACTAAAGGAGGAACCACGTCGTAACGCGAGACCCGCTCCCGCTCACGCTCCGCGCAAGCCTTAGAGCACGAGACTGAGACGAAATACGAGGACGCACAATCTGTAGACACACTCTTATTCATACAGTAGGGTAGATGACTCATGTTACGATTTATAACATAACGTGGTTATATGGATATAAAACCATCAATCCATCACAATAAAAAGTAAATTAGACAAATTAATCAAAATCGTGACAAAATATGGGACTAAAAAAATTCGCAAAACCTGGGCTTCTTTTAGTCCAAATGTAGATTAAAAGTTACCAATAGAATTCTCATGTTTCAATAAGAAACAAATTTTTGGCATCTATTTCAAGACCAAAATGGCAAATTCCCCTTTTTTCCATACAATGGTAGTATGAGGCTATGAAAGTGTGACGCCACATCTAGCTGTCAATCAATATGGAGCGTTTTCAGTGCTCGTCAGCTATTGTACTTTGCCTCTCTTTGGTCTTTCGTGTTGCTCTAATTGTAGCCGGTCTCATACAAACATTTGATCGTCAAAAAACTGGTTCGAAAGGCATGAGTAAAATAAAAATAGTCATCTAGCCTACAAGCCTCTGTTGAAGTTCTAGAAGTTAATACACGTTAGTTGCGTCTGTTGTGACATATGCAGTATCTAGGTAAATAGTTAAATGTGATTTTGAGATTTTTTCCCGTCTACTCCTGCCCAAGTTAACTATCATTTAAAATTGATTTACTTTGTCGCACGGTTCACAAAAGCGGTAAAAGCAGTTTATTTTTCTTATTAATGATTCGATTCATGTTTAATAATGGCCTAAAGATTGTCCACTAATAAAGTAGGTAGTGCTTGACGGAATAATATCATCTGGATATTTTTAATCGATTACCTACTAGTATTTATTAAGGCTCGATAATTTAACTGGAATAACGATTTAACTAGAGGATAAACCTGTGGTTAAACCATCAAATTAGATCAGTTAATCTCGGTATAACACTATTCTTTTTCGTTAAATCGATGTTAATGAAAATCTCCGATGAAATATACTTAAACATGCAAGAAATCCGGAGGATATTATGTTTCTAGATTTTGATTTGATTTGATTGTGTGTCTCTTAATATTTTATATGATAACCAAAAAATTAATGCTCTTCTAATAACACTCGAATTTGCAGGGTATTAATTGCTTTGTACCTGATATTAGAAGATTGAACAAAGGATACAAATTAGAAATAAATATAATAAATTTATTTAAAATGTTTTTTTTTGTAGTCACCCATTTTACCTACTTAATGAGTTGTAACATCCGTGTAGTGACGTTATACAGCTAGCTACCTAGTCTTAAAGTGTTCTCTTGTTTATTCCTCTAGTCTATGTGTACGGACAAAAGTGATCAAATAATGTGAACACGACTTAATTGTCAAAAGTATAAGGTTGCTCAGATATTATGTGGCACCGGCAATTTTTTTTTTACATTTTCCCTCATAAATTGAAAATGACTCAAGGAAAAAAAAATTGTTTCAGCATGTGCAACCCAAGCCCTTTCATATGACATCACACTTGACATATTCACTAGACTTTCAAATTTTGAACCGTTCATTATATTTCTATATGTTTGAGACTCACGGGAGATTTCTATTTAAAACAGAAATGAAAAATTCAATTTCCTGTAGTATTTAAGGGCGCTGCTGCCCAATCTTGCCCTTAGTATATCCACACGTATTAGCTATCCCGATAATAAGTACCTATATTAAAGGTTATTATAATATCTATTTCATATTTTAATGTCAACTATCAGCCACAAAAAATAATAATTAAACGAATAGTGGAGTAACATTTAAAATAGTAGATTGTATGACAGGGATCTAAAATAAGCCATATTACCATGAGTTGGTTATTTTCCCCAACGAAGTGAGAGAAAATAGTTCGAGTGTTAATGTGGCATTTAGACCAGAGTTATAGGTACACTCATCGATGGTACACTCTACTTTTCAATTCGATTGCAAGAAAATAATTAAACCGAGATTATCCACCTACAATTAATAATAAAACACAATGAGTATATGGCGGCAACCTTTTTTTACTCAGATACATACTAGTTGAAATAGGGACGAAAAAGACCTAATGTTTTTAATAGTTAAATTCGTTCAACAAATTATGTACCAAAAAAAACCTAACGTTCCGATTGGCTGTCCACGTGTTTTATGATTGGTGTATTTAATATGGTGAAGTTTTTTGATCGGTCAAATTAAATTTTTTTGAAACAAATGAAAATAAAATACTATAATAATTACATACTATTAATATAAGGCTTAAGTCTATAAAAATAAAAATAAATTAAAAACTAAATTAAATCTAAAAATGGCCCCTGCGGCATTGTGCCGAAGACGCTGGCAGCATTTCCTCGCTGAATAGTAAGACTAATTTTCTGTAAATCATAAATATGTATTCATATTTTCCCTAGGGGCTAAATGTACTACTTTAGCCCCGCTTGATAAGTCTAATATGACAACCTTTTCGAACATGAGAAGTGGAAGAATATTTTCAATGCCCTACTTCTCTCAATGGAACTTAGGTGAAACTCGTCTAATATGGAGCGATAGTGCACCTAGCCCTAACGTTCTATCTAGACCAGACCGGCTAGTCCTACTCGTACCGGCTTAGTGAGCTTTCTAGTGGGCTCTAATCAATTCTAATCGAATTATGTCGCACGCATGTTCAATATAATGAATTTGCTGCTATGGGATAATTTACTTCAGTTTTCGCATTGCACGTCAATAATCATGTTTTTAGTACATGCACACTTACAAAATCCAAATGAAAACCTTTTTTTAAAGATTCCTAATCTGATACAAATTATTTAAAAATAAACGTTTAAGAACAGGTTGTTTTTAAGATTAACCAGATTAAAACATCATATAGCTTAAGAGATTTATAATGAAAAATACCTATCTGTTAAAATGAACAACTATTTAGTGTCTGACAGGACAGCTCTCTCTCATGTGTACTGTTTTATAATTTCATGTTGTTTCCTGGTTGACCTAAAAATCAGCGCCATGATTTTCATGACACTATGCTGAGCGACACGCATTTTGTTACTGAATAGGTACTTGTATTTCTCCTATTATGTATAACTAATTTGTACCAAAGAAATATTTCCCTCTATCTTTCTCTCTAAATACCTGGTATGCTATGATTCCAATGTTTCAAGTAAAAAGTTTGAAAATTTAACAAAAGGTATTGTTATTTTTCTCATCTTTCACAACAACTAAACCAAAGTTTGAAGCAACCCTGTTCCAAGTACTTAAACCAAATATGACATAACAAGCAATAAATATTGTGCGCTTTTGGTATTGATACCCAAGGCCGGAGATCAGTACGTAATATTACACAGTTACGTTGGTATGAGCATCTGTTACATCTTTTCCTACTACCGTTACTATTCGCAGCCTTGCCACTAACGGACCTCTTCCTGCCATCCAGCCCGGTAAACCATAATACAACCAATATAAACCTACACACAACAAGAAACATTATAAACCTAAACAACATACTCATAGAGACGAAGTTAGTCTAGTCTTTGATGGAACTAACGGCGGATGTAGCAGAACCAGGCGTAGTTAAACCTTCTGGTTTACGATCCTGGCTACGGACAGGACGCGAAATTATGGTCAGAGAAAACTAACGATGAATAAATACATTTAAATTAGTTGATTGATAAGGAACATGTCACGTTCAAGTTTACGTAAACTATTACACAAATACGAGCAGATATTTTGAATTTCTCCGATTCATTTATATGTCAATTTGGCAATTAAGAATTAATTAATTACGTAAGTATCGTTTACCACTATTTTATTTCTATATCCTTTTGGTATGTTAAGTGAAACTCTTCTAGGCATTTCTATCTACAAATATTGGCCTCATAACTACTAAATAACTATCTACTCTAAAAACAAAATGTACAGTTCTTTCAAATCAATGTAATCACCAGCGAAATTGCTAACAATTGCATTCGAAATGGAAGCTAAAAGAATGCAAATTCTACAAACCGCATTTTGTTTATTTTCGTTGACCTGCATCCGATGGCCTTGATACTGCATCATTACGCCGGCTCCGATACGCGCTTTTCCATTCTGATGATGATTGATGAATTTAAAATTGGACATACTTACAAATGAATATAAAGCCAATGTGCAATAATTTGCACAAAAAATCACTAAGTAATGCTGTATAAAACGAAAATAAACCTTAACGCCTGCCGAATAAGGCGATTACGGCCGCAGCCGCAAGGAACAGTTTAACGATAAGATTTTCATCTTCGTTTTATTAGTGCCATGATTGCAAAGCTATGACCCAATCCAGCAAGAGCTCCCGCATAACGAGCAGACGAGCCAGCGTAGTGAGAACAAAACAGTATGAAGAAGCGCTAAGAAAAGATCTCCCTTAATTGGCCGTCGGATAATGATGACTCACTTAAATTGAGATGGGAGCTTTCCAAACGAAAGGTGTTGAGAAGTCGAGCTAGCACTGCAATTATCCCGCGCCGTAACTCGAGGCAATTATGATCTTTTTGCCGGAGACCCGTTATCTTAGCTTAGATGCGGGGCAAAAACGCAGTCCGCGCAGTGTGGCAGCTCTCGCGGCCGCAGGCGCACGCCGAACTCGTTCCCTGCGTCGTTGCACCATGGTTCCTCGCGTGCTGCTGCTGGCCGTAGCCGTCGCCTGCCTGCAAGAAACTTTAGCCAGACCTGTTCGCAGAACTCTAAACTTCAACATGTTCGTGTTACGCCCACGCCCCGATGCCCCAGACCGCCTCCTCATGAGCACTGAGGGCGTCTCCAGATTCGGACCTATTTTGGAGTACCTCGTCCAAAGGGTCCAAGGACTCATGTCAGTCAGAGTGCCTCCGAAACATGAATTTAATCAGGCCGATGTTCCCCAAGATCCAGTAGCAAATAGGGAAGAACTGCCGGTAGCTGATGCTGCGGAGAATGAAGTGGATGGAAACCAGGAAGCCAGGATGCCTGGAGTGGTCGTCAGGCCGTCTAGGACAAAGCCTGGGACGTACGAAGTAGAGATCGACGTGGTAATAGACGACGGACAGCCGGAAAACAGGGAAACCAATATCCCGACATAAACATCGGTAAATTGCAAGCAGCGGGGTAATCACGTAACTTTTGTACTACCGTTAGGTAGATTTTAATGTCAGATTTTGATTGTCATCTCATACATTTATACTTCAAAATTGACATTAAAATATATCTACCGTTAGTACATAAAGTTACGTGATTCGCCTGCGCTTACTTGATATTCGGTTATGATGGCGATGTCATTAAATAATCAGAATGAAAAAGTTAAATGTTGTAAGTATTTCAAGTTAGTAGTTGATTATTTATTGAAAGATCGAGTGAATGGTTATTGGAAGCTTTTTGTCCATGTTTTATCGCGTAATAAATAGTTATTGTAATACCTATGAATAGTCAAGTTTGCATTTATACTATATTGTTTAATATTTAGTACTAATGATTTTTGTTTACTTACTCTTGCCATATAAATAAGGGGATTAAATTTTTTGTTTTTATATTTGTTTATTTATTTCGAAGTCTTGGAAATATTTCCAAAATTGTATAAGTAGTCCAGTCCACATGAATCCACAAATCTCAAAATTTGTAAGGATATTTTTGAAGGAAAATTTTATTTTATTTTATTTTTTAACCTAATTTGAAAAAACAACCCCCAACTTGGAATGCCAATAGGATTCGTTTCTGCTGCATACTTAGTATGCGCCGCCACAGATTAATAAGTACCTAGTATCTACCTAAAGGTATGTACAGAAACCTTTAGTGGTATCGTTAACTGTAAAATTTTAGCCCTAAACAATACTAAAGTAAACGAGGGTTATCGACAGATTGAAGAGTCCTTTTCAGTTAAAAACGCTCGTCTATTTAGGCGATTTTCTGATTGAATTGACACATATCTTGCCATTTTCTGAATCCAGAACAGGACTGTTGCGACCTAATGTCCTAAATTTTAAATGTATTTTTTGGATCTTTCATTAAGAAATATCGTTTCAAACATCACTCCAAATCGACCATTATCAAGCTAAAAACTGTGTTTTCCCTCTTAAATTCTAATACACACAATAAAATCAAAAAATGGCTATGTTACTATTTAAAACTTTATGAAGTCATCGTATCCTTTAAAACTTATAAGGGCTCTTAAACAAACATTCAAGTGTATAATAAATACCTAGAACAATGCCTAGACCCCACCTAAACCTCGAAAAGTACCTAGTAGGGCAACGAAAGTATTAAAAAATCCTTTCGCCGTTTTAAATAGTTTTAATTTACCTGTAATGACCCTAGGTTAGTCATTTCGCGCCAAAATTACAGTTTAAAAATAGAGAAAAGGCCTATCCGCGGGGATATTCCACAATACATACCTATAGAGAGTTAAAGAAAGAAGTTTATATTTTTTTTAATGTTCGAGCGTGTGACACTCCCGGTGTTGCAGGCGTCCATAGGCTGCTGGGGTGACCACTTACTACTAAAAAAAACCGGACGTGCGAGACGGACTCGCCCACCGAGGGTTCCGTACAAATTTGTATGTATGATTACGTACTTTAAATAAAGACTAAGTATATTTTTTATGATTTGATTACAAATGTACCTATAGTTGTATGAATTTTGCCTGTACTTGTAGAATAAGACGATATTACTTGCCCTATAAATTTTGATTTCTTAGAGAGTTTCGAAATATACGTTTTTTGCGGCACAAACAGCGGTATTTTTTTACGTTAACTAAGAAGTTTTATTTTTTTACAGCTTCAAGGAACTGTACACCTGAGTGTATATATGGTTAGTTTCATCTCGTTATCTCCACGTATTCCCGAGATAAAGGGTACACACAGACAGACAAACGGACAACAAAGTAATACTAGTCAAGTTATTGAACAGTAGCTGTAAATAAGATTTATATACTTTTTTTTTATACAAAGCCGGTGGCAAACAAGCTTACAGTCCACCTGATGGTAAGCGGCCACCGCAGCCTATAGACGCCCGCAACTCCAAAGGAGTCACGTACGCGTTGCCGACCCTTATAAAATTTGAGGATGCACTGTGTTGACAACAGAAGGGACAAATTTAGGTCCCTCGCTCTCAACATAGTGCATCCTCGGGAGCTCTGGCAACCTTGCTCACCTCCAGGAACACAACACTGCATACTTGTATAGTAGATAATGTTATTATGGCTGTGGTCTTCTGCAAGGCGGAGGTACTTCCCCAGTTGGGCTGCTCCAAATTCGAGCAAGATGACATTATGCTGTGCCCTACCTCTCTTAATACTACTAGATTTTGCTCGCGACTTTTTTCACATGGAATTCGTTTATACGTCCCCCATTTAATCCCCTTAAGGGATGATTTGTCAAATTAGAAATCTTTGTAAATCTTATGATTTATTCCCATTTAAAGGACTAAACGTCTTATTTAAATACCACCTTTATCCCGCTTAACAAGCCTTTATTAGTAGATTGTGTCTCAAGGGAGCTAAATGATATATTTATAGCGAGGGCGGTATTGAATTCTGAGTGAAGCGAAAGATTCTACAATAGAATCCTGAGCGTAGCGAGGGATTCTAAAGTATAATCTTGAGCGTAGCGGGGGATTCAAGTGTTTACGCCCAAGACGGAAATAATTTTGCTACCGTGTGACACATACTGCTTTCACACCGTCTATGAAGCCCGCTGCTAGAAACATGAGAAGTCTTACAAATAATTTTACTATCGAGTGGCACATACTGCATTTCACACCTTCTATGAGGATTCATTGTTGTCCTCAAATGAGGGAAGAAAAGTACATCTTTGATGCCTCATTCGACAGCAACAATAATTCTTTTCTGAATAGCAGGTGTGAAAACATGTTTTTATATGCGTATCTCATAAATTACAATATTGGCATTAGTTTAGTAGTACAACCATAGTACAACGTTAAGCTTATCGATATGGTTTTGACGATATATACCGTCATTATTTTTTTTTTCTACTCCTGGCAATATCTTATCTGTCAGTTTACTTCGCCTAATTGTGGATTTTAGCTTAATATGTCCATAGAAATAGTTTTTTAAAGTTTTACAGCTAATTAAAAACGTAATTCTCATTTGATAAATGTAAGTAGTTTTAAGTACTTAAACCAAATATTAGGTAGCTAGCAGCAGTAAAGTAAGTTTATAGAAAAGAACTAGGTGTAAGTTCCGAACCTGTAAGTGAGAGAGCGCAACACTCGCCAACAAACTGCATATACAGTTTGGCGAGGTAAAATCAGATGCCTACTGTAATTTATATTTTTGAGTTAAATAAATAAATAAAAAAACTTCAAAAATATCTCCGCTGCCTATTAATGTGCTCGCAAATATCTTTACTTTACAGCGGCAGTGGCTCAGTTTCTATGATGATAGAGTCAGGCTTTTTTAGGGTTCCGTACCCAAAGGGTAAAACGGAACCCTATTACTAAGACTTCGCTGTCCCTCTGTCACCAGACTGTATCTCATGGACCGTGATAGTTAGTTGAAATTCTCATAGCTGATGTATTTCTGTTGCCACTATAACGACAAATACAAGAAACCGGACAAGTACGAGGCAGACTCGCCCACCGAGGGTTCCGTACAAATTTGTAGTTACATGGTCATACCGTTGCTTACCCTCGATGATGGATTACGTTCTTTAAATAAAGACTATATTTTTAAAGATTTAATTACAAGTGTATAATTTTCGGATGTTTCGATGTACTTGTAGTATAATACAATATTACTTACCAAATTTGATAGTTCTAGGTCAGCCCTATAAATTTTGATTACCTTGAGAGTATGCAAATATAAGTTTTTTGGGGCATAAACGGCTGTATTTTTTTACGATAACTTAGAAGTTTGATTTTTTTATAGCTTCAGGAACTGTAGACCTGCGTTTGGTTTTAATTTCAACTCAATACCTCCACGCGTTCCTGAGATAAAAGGTCTTGAGAGACAGACGGACAACAAAGTTATCCTATAAAGGTTACGATTTTTCCTTTTGAGGTACGGAACTCTAAAAACAGAATAAAATAAATATATAAGGGGGCTCCCATACAGCAAATGTGTTTTTTTGCTGTTTTTGTAGATAATGGTACCGAACCCTTCGTGCGCAAGTCGCGTCATACTTGGCCGGTTTTATTATTTTTTAACCTGACTGTGGCTTTATAAGTCGGGCCCAATAAAGCGATAGGAGTGCACGGTTGGAGAGTGGCCTGGGGAACATCCAGAGGAAACCTCCGACGCGACCATGCGGGCAGTTTAAACAGTGAGATTGGTTGAGTTGCTTTAGAGAGTTGGTCTCAAATTGTCAATATAGTTAAGCACGTGAGTGTTGGTGACATTTCTTACACTCTACAATTAGCCTCGAACGATATTGTTTGCGACTCGTATTATTTGTATTAAGCTTCAAAAGTGGTGACTGTCTGCTCAGACTTTTATGATTTTCATGAATAAGCGTAAAGTTTATAAGCTTTCGCAATTCGTGTACCGAAATAAAAGATTTCACTTTCCAATGCGATTTAAGATTGACTTTTTACACCGTCGCGAAATACATTACTGACTGTTACAGAGCAGAGGTCGCAACTAAAAAGAAAACAGCGTATTGTAAATACTTTATAAAAGTGGTGTTGTCCGTATAACTGGATTTAAAATGGGTGCCTATTATAAGATATAAACTTAAAATAGGCACCCATTTGAAACTCAGTTATAAGGGCAACAGTTTTGGATGAAAACCTTGTTTAGAAAGCTTTTAAAGACAAATAAGCCAACCTTATTCCCTCATACTTGTCAATGTGAAATTGACTCAAAAGCTCAATTAAGAATAGAAATAGTAAAAATTATTAATTTCTTTGTGTGCCATTGCTCTAAATAATTGAAC
Organism: Epiblema foenella; assembly: GCA_963556455.1. NCBI lineage: Eukaryota > Metazoa > Arthropoda > Insecta > Lepidoptera > Tortricidae > Epiblema > Epiblema foenella. The sequence continues at coordinate 6,913,128 of OY747105.1, forward strand.
AACATCAATGTGACATAATTTCCCCTCGTATCTTAAGTAGGGTAAGTATCCTACTTAAGATATTTTTTGATACGGTCGCTATTACTTTGAACCTCCCCAAAACACGTAAGGACGACGAACCACAATGCTAATAGTACGTTCAACTCGGGACCTTAAAAAAGAAAGTCGAGACAAGGTCAGGATTCCGTCAGTAGGCCAGTGGGCTCACCATGCATAATAATGGTCACCGGATGTACATACGTCCCTGTCAGAGCCGAGGCTACTTTCAAACTGCACACACCCTGTATTGTTGTACAACACGACATTAACTTTGTTGCTGGTAGCGATGTTGATTGTGTAGTGATTTAACTAATGATTTGTAAAACAATGAAGTATTTACTGCTGACAGTGTTAGTGATCAGTGTAAAATCGGCGCCGTATATGCCGATATCAGGGGAGATGATGAGAAATAAGCAGTTGGATCAAGCAATGATGGATCGAATAGCGCAACAGTCAATGGAGCGATGGGTTCTGCAGAATCAGTATAATTCAATGCAGCAACAGCTGATGGCGAATCAGCAATTACAAACGTTGAAGAAAACTTTATACAGTCCAATGCCGGCATTGTAGTAAGTCTTCTAAATGTTTTTATTTGATAAATGTAAGGTGACTTTACCGTATGCAAATAAGTTAATAATAATAAATAATAAGATATGTTATGATTAAACATTAATAGTAAACAAGGAACGGAATCGATCGGTATGACGTGTAACAGTTTTATTTGAGGGTTCGAAACATCGAGATACATTTATTACCTTTACTCCTTACAGATAACCGTGGCTAGATAACTGGTGAGCTGTGAAGATTTGTTTTCCTTGGAGATAACTTGTTATCTCCGAGGATTTTATATTATTCGCAGATAACTATTATTTTTTTAAGTTTTCTGTGAGGAAATTCCAATCCTTGGAGATAACTGGTTATGTCCAAGAATTTTATGTTCTTCGCAGATAACTATAATTTTTTTAAGTTTTCTGAGAGGAAATTGTATCTTCGTAGATACCTACCCGGCCGTATTAGACTGAGATCCTTATGCTTCATATTCTATACATATATACTCTTCTACCTATAATAAACGACATGCCACAAAAGTAAGGGAAACTGGAGTGTATAAAACACTATGCTAAGTAAGGCTATTGAAATTTCATCACAGATAACTGTTAGAAATAACAGTTATCTGCGAAGATTTTAAATTTCTCGCAGATAGCTAGTTATCTCCGAGGAATACAATTTCTTCTCAGAAAACTGAAAAAATTATAGTTATCTGCGAAGAACATAAAATCTCGATTGGATCGAATCAAATCGATTGGATTTTCCTCACAGAAAACTTAAAAAAATAATAGTTATCTGCGAAGAATATAAAATCCTCGGAGATAACTAGTTGTCTCCAAGGAAAAAAAATCTTCACAGTTCACCAGTTATCTAGCCACGGTTATCTGTAAGGAGTAAGGGATTTATTAATTGTATAATACTTATCCATTGTAAAAATCTGTTTTTATGTCATGGAAATACGTAGTTGCAGTAATCGGTTACTGCAACCCGTTCGGTTGCTGCCTTCGGAGGCGATATTATTTTTCCAATACTTTTGATTGGGTTAATTTAATTTCCTTCATTAGATAAATAGTCTAGTTTACCATAGTCTAAACTAGGGTTCGAAATTATCAAGATAATTATGGTCTTTGATAATTATCGCAATAATTATCCGATGGCGAATTACTTTTGACGTTGACGTTTAGTGAGCGCGTTCGGAAACACATATACAGAGCGCAACTATTAACGTTCGAATTCACGCACGTATTTTTTTAAGACTCATGCCGAATTTACAATTTCAGGTTATTATCAAATCGATAATTATCAAAGCATAAAAATCATGATAACTTTCCTGATAATTATCATTGATAATTATCCTTTCGAACCCTGGTCTAAACATTACAAAACATTCGACGAAAATTTTATTTTTTATAAAATTATTTATTGTGTTACGCCGTTTTTAAGATCATACTGTTTTTCTATTCCAGTAATTTACCTCAGCAGCCGTTGATAATTTTAGTGCCAAATACGGTAGGCAAAACAACGAATCGACTCGAAAACGAAAACGAAGAGCTTAAGTTAAAACTTGGTATTGAAGATGCTGGAGATGCACACACAGTCGTGGCAAACGCAGACGATGAAGCCAATATTCCTAAGAGAAACATGTTTCCCCAAAGAGCTGTATTACAATTACCAAATGGGCAAAGATTGATAATAGGCAGCATTATTTCCGCCATTCCCTTTTTACCTTTAGAAGTAAATGTACCAGATACGATTGGATGGATTTACAATGGTATAGCTGGTATAATTGGAGGAATAGGTCAGAGGTTACCATTTCGTCCAAAGCCGACCACGGAAAGCCCTATTCAACAGAATCAGGAATCGATGCCGTCGGCGCAAGAACCTATTCCACAAGTTCAAGGGTCAATAATAATTCCGCAAGAAACAGGAATGCCAATGCAAGAGAGCAGATTGGAGCTGATGCAAGAACTAAAGAAGCAAAATATGGGCATGCCAATATTAATGTTGCCTTTGGCACATAGTATGCCGATACAGGTGCCTATACAAGTATGAATAAAATAAATGAAATGCTGTTCAAGTTGCGTAAGAGATTGTTTGAAAATAGAGAACTATGCGTAACGAATGTTGAGTTCTTATTTTAAAATGCAACGATTTTTCGGGTTTGATCATGCACCTCTCGATATTATGTAAGTTGTCTTCAAAATTTGCAATCCTTTTTCAGCCATTTGTCGGTATCCGATTGAGCTGAAATTTGGCATAGGTACTTATAATTATAAGTGACAATACAATATTATGGTACCACCGAGTTGATCTCATGCTGGAGACAGAAGGTGCCCATAGCAACTCCTAAACTACACAAGATACACTCAAGCCCATTAAAACCGTTTCATCTCAACGTGTAGTTGATGACCTTTGGGGAAAAAATGCAGTTTGCAATAGAAGCTTGTACTAAAAATGTTTTTTGGTAGATTATAATGTTACTTCAATTTTTCAATTTTCTGACCTATTCCTCCAATTACACCAGCTATAACATTGTAAATCAAGCCATTCGTATCTGGTACATTTATTCGATTTTTGGTTTTATTTCGCTTTAAAAGATGGTTTTTTCCAAAAAAGAATTAACGAAATTTACTCTACTTGAATACCTTGTTAATGATGATATATAATTAAAATAAAACATTCAAAGATATACAATATTTTATTTGATACTTGAGATACTAAAGAATATTGCTTAATTTTTGTTTTTATTTCAAATGGACATTACTGAATACATGGTAACATAAGATTTAGAATAATCTAATAAGATTATTACATAATATCTTACGTGCACCGGCGCGGTGTTCAAGAGTGTAACTTAGAATAAAAAAGAACGTTATAACCTTTCTTTAAAATGTATGAATGACTCCCTATTACCTTGATTACTAAGTAAAAATAGAATATAAATTGAATCATTAATAAGTCATGAAATACGACGCACGTTAGTTACACTGTCAAACACCGACCACGATCATACTAATTTCTAACTTAACCTAATTCGTATAATGGCAACGACAACCGATTTGAAATCGATTTAAGATATCCAAACGAGTAACGCTCATACAAATCGACTTATTATAATCGGTTGGCGAAAGGCACATCGATCAAAAGTGACGTCAGTACCAGAAAGGGTAGAATTAATTATATTCATTACCTAAAGTGTGTGGCGGATAAAAATTGCTGACTTATATAATGTTGTAAAATAATGTAGGTAAGTACTTTTATTACCAGTGAAGCTTTAATAATTGTGATACTTTAAGCGAATTTTATGTAAGTACCAAACATAAATGGTAGAGATTGGTATAAAAATAAATTGCTCACGTGACGTTTATTTAAGTATCACAGACCAAAATATTAGAGACCTTACATATACGTACTTATTCAGATGTTTATTCTGAACCTATGAATTGATATTGAAAATTATTTCTAACTTCCTGTATTAATTTCTTATTTATAATCAGGCCACAGATATATCCACTGCTGTCCACTTATAATAATGCTAGTAAGCCGCTCCGTAAGTATCATAAAACATTGTAGATATGTACTTATAGTGACGATGTGGTGCAGATGGCCACCAACAGAAGCCGTTGGAAGCAAGTCGTGCTGTCCAGCAAGACTGCAGATGACCACGATCTTCAGTCATGAAGGAACGACTACAGAGAGAGACTTATAGTGAATCATTATTTAAGTCTTGGTATAAGAATTCTTTCAAAAATATCAATAGTTTTCTGTTTCAACAGTCACTCTTTTCTCTCACAAAAAATTCTTTTGTTTTAAAACCACCGATATGTAACCGTCATTTCTGAACAATCTTTGTATGGCAGTGGATATAGGGTGACCAAAAACTAAACTAATTTAGCCCTGGTGGGCACTGATGCCGACGGTGTCGTGGTCAACTGGGTGGCCAGGGTTGAGGGCTCCAGGCTGCTGGCCACTCTTCGGCGCGATGATAGATACTGGGTAGTTGAAGCTGTAGAAGAAACCACGCGGCGGGCCCTGGAATAACAAGGTTAATTAGGCCTTCCAATAAATTATAGTAAGCAGTACATTTTTTTACATAATTTCATTATTTAATCGGACCTTTGATTTAACGTATCTTTAATTAACATGTAAAACCTGGCGTTAGTTGTCGAAATAATCAACATAAGGTCTAATCGATGTTTATAAAACCCAGCCTGAATCGATTCAGGGCTACGTCTAACACCTATTTATTTAAAAGCAATTTGGAGGTCATATTATTTGGTTAGTACAAATACTATAAACACTAAATACGTATGCAATGTTCAGTGAGGAGTCATTTTCTGACAGCATGAAAAGCCTACCACATCGCCTTCTATTTTCCCCGTCTGACGTAGAGAGTAAGTACGGAGAACAAAATATTAGAAGAGTAATTTTCCGAATATTTGGTTGCCCTGAACCGCCTGATCGTTGGTACTTACGAATAATGGTAACATGTCGTATCATTAATTTATTACGTTATCTAGGAGTAAGATGAAAACCAAACTTACCGTAGGTTCCGGCTCCTCATGTTGACCCTGCTGCTGCTGTCCATACTGTTGCTGTTGGCCGTATTGTTGCTTTTGCGGTCCCTGTTGGTATTGTTGTTGCTGGCTCTGTTGGTATTGTTGCTGCTGTCCTTGCTGATACTGGCTGTACTGGTTGGGCTGGTAGCTCTGCGCTTGGGCGTAAGCCTTGCCTTCGCGGGGGGCGGCGGAGAGGGGGGCAACGACGTTTTGTTGTTGTTCAGAAGCAGCTGGGTTGTAATCGTAGTGGCTGTTGTAAGCGCCCCTACGAAAATAAAATTGCAATGATCATTATTTTGTGAAAGGTGGATGGATGTAGTCGTGTTATACGTTTCCATTAAATTTGGATGTGTCAGTTAACAATTAACATACCAAAGTAATTATAATTGATGGAATAAGACGTTACTTTGTTATATTCCATGATATTATAGTATTACTATTCGTAGAACAAGAAGAAAATTTTGTCTTCTAAGTCCACTTGGTAGAAGCTCTTGTAACTTACTGAGGGTCAGGGTTCTGGGCAGCGGCGGTAGCGGCCTCTTGCCAGGCCTTCTCGTGAGCTAGGCGGGCCTCACGGACCTCAGCTGTCTCCTGAGCTGGCTGCAGCTCTACCTTCGGCAGGTTGTCCTCTTGGTGGAAGCCTTGGCTGTCAGCCCAGTAACGGATCTAGAGAGATGTTTTCAAGTTTATTGATGCACACCATGGCTAAGCTGACCTGATACATGAACTAGGAGGTAATTTTTGTTTGTGGCATCCGATCTTGTGTCAGGACGAGCAAGCTTATCATATTGAAATACTGGGATGTGAAAGATGAATTGAATTGAGTAAACGATAACGAACCTCGGAACTATTGAAAATCATTTTGTATACCTATTCAATGAGCCATGTTGCTCATTGAATTATTTAGGCGTTTTTCACTTTAAGTGTGTATTCACAGATAATCCTATTGATCGTTCTATAGTTTACTAAGCATACATGTTTATAAAACCTTCTTTTTTTTCTATGATAAACTATTTTTGACCATACAGAATAGTGCCGTCATTAGTCTTATTTCGTTACAAACTTGATTCTAACCGAGCGTTTTTGACGTTTCGTAAAAGCTGCGGAATTGACTATCAGAAACTCCCCTATTAAGAGGAGTGGAGCGATTCCTCGTCAAGTAGTTAAAATCAGGCCTAATGCTCTAGTGATTACCTTAATAAGTTCATTGTTGCCGTCCTTATAGGTGTATGATCCCGTGACGTCGCCGGTCCGTGCGCGGTTCTCCACCTTCGCGGACTCGGGCGCCTGGTAGCCGTAAGCGTAGCCGCCGAGACCGTCCTGCCCGTGGAACTGTGACGCGTCGTACACCTGAAAGAATAAATAGTTTTATGAATTTTCATTAAAAGTACTTTTATCTCACGACCGCAGGTGAGCCACGGTTGTGTGTTGAGATGAGATACACAGTGATTACAGTGTGTGTGATATATACTACTACCATGATTTTTTTCACATGCTTAGTAGCCACCGTTTAGCTGGCATTGGTACACTTGACCACAGCAAAAAATATCACTTCAAAGTTTAATATCACGCCAACCGATTCTTGAATCAAAAGATGCTTTTAGAAACCTTAATTATAATATTTTTGAAAGAGCTATCCAAGGATACCCACACACGTTCCTCCTTCCTTGTTTACTACGGAACCCTAAAAAAAAGTAGAACATTTTTTTTGACGCGAAAATTTTTTTTTGTATGGGGCAGGTCGTCTCAGTCAGCTAACTGTCCATACAAAGACCAAAAATTTATTGCGTCAAAAAAAATTTTCTTCTACATTTCCCTAATCAGAACACGATAACGAATATGCTCTTAAACGGATCCTCACTAGTTTTGTTACACCTAAGTTACTGTTCACGACGAATAATAGATATATTTAAATAAGTAAATATTGTAAATAAATAGTACGTAGAATAAGCTGTAAAATAAAAAACATTCCGTCGTTGCATTTCATTACCTCAACAATTAGAACAGGTAGGGTGTAGGCCGTGCGAAGCCCGAGCCGCGACTGGCTGCGGGCCGGGCGACGCACGGCTTATATTTATAACCTCGGTGAGGTGCGGGGGGCTACCGCCCAGGCAAACTCCAAAAAGTGAGTCCAACAGGAATACCCGCAACCTCACCGAGGACTATTCCAATAAGAATAGCAATAGGAAACTAGATTCAATAAGATTTAATAAGAATCTACATGTAAATAGCATAAAAAAGGCAAATAAAGTGAGAGGGGCGAGGGAGGGGAGCGCGCGGGGTCCGGGGGACGAGGCGCATAAATACAGCCGCCCGGCGCAAATAAAAGGCGGGCGCGCGCCGCATACAAATTCATTACGCAACCAGCAGCCTCCGAGTAAACATCTCTCCAATCTCGCCTCTCCAAATTCCAATAAGAAAGTGTTCTCATTTTTCCCTGGCGCTTATATAAACCCTATACCTACAGTCCACAATTACCCACCCACTATAGGGCCATAGACAACATTTATGGTCCTTCGAACCGGATCACTGAAACAGAAGAAAAGCCAGCAAGATGAAGACACGCAGTAATCACGGGAAGAAAGAAGAAGCCTCCTCAAGCAGCGGCAAAGATTCAGAAGAAACTCAAACCACGTCGGCCACCGAAACCACGAGAACTACGAACTCCACGGAAGATACGGACGCCACAGGAACCACGGAAGCCTCGTCCGAGACCAACGCCACCGCGACGGAGAACAACACGACCGAACCGGCCCCTGGCCCTAGTAACGTCGTGGGAGCCCTAGCTGAGTCGTCGGGCATCAAAGCCACGCCCGTACCCAGCACGGTCACGCCCGCCGCCAGCGTCCACACCATCGTCGAGCGCCGTACAGTCGACTTGATGCCGCCGCCTACGAATACGAAGACTCTGAAGCCGGCTCGGTCACGCCGATCCAAGGCCTCTAGCAAGAGACTCCTCGCGGAGTTGGAGGCCAAGGAGAGGCTAGCCGAGCTGGAACTGAGGAGGATTCAGGCCGAAACCGAACTTGCCAAGATTAGGCAAGAACGAATGAATATAGAATCTTCGTCGGAATCAGAGAGAGATGAAGAAGATGACCTCGCACCAAAGAGAGTAGCTGACTGGTTCAGTCGGCGAGCGGCCGAAGAAACAATGATCGAGATACCAGAGGAGGTGCGGCACGAACCTGCCGCGTGCGCCCCCAAGATGCCGGAGCCCCATCAAGTCGCCCCGCAGCGCCCTTCTCAGGCATTAGACGTCTCGACATTGGCCGCCGCCCTCACTGGCGCCATTCAAGCCAGTAAATCAATCAAGAAGTTCATCACAGACCTGCCAACATTTAGTGGGCTGTGTACAGAGTGGCTACAATTTAAGGCCGCGTATATAGAGTCATCGCCGACCTTCTCCGACAGTGAAAACGTCGCCCGAATAAGAAAAAGTCTGAAGGGAGTCGCCTGGGAGGCCGTGAGCGCCCTCCTCATTAGCCAGCCGCATCCCGAAGATATAGTGAAAGCGCTAGAAAGAAGATTTGGACGACCAGACGCACTGCTCATGAACGAAACGGAGAAGATGAGGGGACTGCCGCGGCTGACAGATAGCCCGCGCGATCTTTGCATATTCGCAAGCAAGATCGCGAACACCGTCGCTACGATCGAAATACTGAAGAAACCACAGTATCTCTATAACCCTGAGGTGCTGCGGTCGATCGTAGACAAGCTGACGCCTATTTTACGAAACAAGTGGTACGACTACTCGCGCGGCTGTGACGACGTGCCTGAATTAAAGAAAATCGCCGACTTTTTAAATGAAGAAGCCGACAAGTGCGCGCCGTATGCCCCGCCCGAGTACGCGCCTGAACATAAAGAAGCCAGGTTCGTGAAAAAGAAGCCTGAACGTACGTACACAATAACAAGTGAAAAGAAAAAAGAAGAAAGAATGATGTGTCCATTGTGCCAACCCGCGTGCCACCCGCTACCGTCGTGCCCGCAGTTCAACAAAATAGAAACAAACGAACGCTGGGAAGTGGCGAAGAAAAATAATATTTGTTACCGGTGTCTGGTCAGTACACATCGCCGCTTCGTGTGCCGCGCGAAGCCCTGCGGGCAACACGGCTGCCCCATGAAGCATCACCGCCTTTTACACCATGAAAAGGCGCCGCAGCCGCCCGCTACCGCCACATCAGGAGGATCGCCACCACAGAAACAAGAAGAGGTGGTCGCCTCGGCGGTCGCCGGCGCCGCGACAAGGGCCAGCCGCGCGTACCTAAAAATCGCGCCCGTCATACTACGCGGCCCGAAGGCAGAAATAAACGCGTTTGCACTGTTAGACGAAGGAAGCACAGTGACAATCATTGACTCCACACTCGCAGACACTCTCGGCCTAGAGGGGCCCACCGAACCTATGTGGGTGCAAGGCGTAAGCGGGAAAGAGACAGCGCATAAGAAGAGCAAGAGGGTCGACCTAAGAATTAGAGGCCTACACGACGGCGCCGAACAGCTGATTACCAATGCACACACGGTCAGCAGTCTCGACTTTGCTACGCAGTCAGTAGGCGAGAGCGAGATAGAAGATTGCGCGCACCTGGCAAGAATAAAAGAAAAATTAGTGTACGAAGACGCCACGCCGAAAGTACTTATTGGCCAAGATAATTGGGAGCTAATCGTGTCGCGCGAGATCAAGAAAGGGCGGCGCGATCAACTCGTGGCCTCTAAAACCTTATTGGGCTGGGTACTTCACGGCTGCCGCAACTCTCAAGCTAAGCCGATCGCCTACTGCGCGCACCTAACTCGCTCCGAGCCGACGGACAAGCTGGAAGAAATGATGCGACATTATTTCGCCCTCGAATCACTAGCAATCGAGCCGAGAAGACAGAAGAGTGACCCGGAACTACAGGCGCTGAAAATACTCGAAGAAAAGAGTCGCCGCCTACCCGATGGCCGATTCGAAACGGGCCTCCTATGGCGCGAAGAAATAAATAAAATACCTAATAACCGCGCCGACGCCCTCAAACGACTGCTCACACTGGAACGAAAACTCGATCGCGACGCAGAACTGAAAAAACAATATAACGAGCGCATCGAAAATCTGCTTACCTCCCACTACGCCGAGCGCGCGACCACGCCCCCAAATGAAAAAACGTGGTACCTAGCGCATTTCGCGGTCTGCAATCCTGAAAAAGCGAAGATTAGATTGGTCCATGACGCTGCCGCCGTCTCCCATGGCCGCAGCCTCAACGACATGCTGCTGCCGGGACCCGACTTCCTGCAATCATTACCTGGGGTCATCATGAGGTTTCGACAGTACAGCATAGCAGTCTCCGGCGACCTGAAAGAAATGTTTATGCAGATAAAAATACGCGAAGAGGACAGAGACGCCCTCCGCTTCCTATGGAGGGGCGAGCGGCGCGAGGGAGAGCCGGAGGAGTACCGCATGACCTCCGTAATATTCGGAGCCTCCTCATCACCGTGCACCGCGCTGTACATAAAAAATAGAAACGCGCGAGAGCACGCAACGGAGTTCCCGCAGGCCGCCGAAGCTATAGAAAGAAACCATTACATGGACGACTACCTGCAAAGTTTCGCCACAATAGAAGAAGCTAAACGAATAACAAAAGAAGTCGACTACGTGCACAAACAAGCCGGTTTCCAGCTGCGCGGTTGGGCTACGAACACGAGTGAAGCTATAAGCGACGTCGCCGGGAGCGAAGAGCGAGAAGGAAATACCGTCCCTATCGGCGGGAGCGAGATAGAGAAAACGCTCGGCCTGCTATGGGACACTAAGGAAGATAGTATTCGTTTTCGCTTCAATAAAAGAAGAGCTCCGCCGGAGGTAATAGACGGCCTCCGCCCTCCCACGAAGAGGGAGGCCCTCAGCGTCATTATGTCGATATTCGACCCTCTCGGCCTCATATCCCCGCTCACTACGCCGGCGAAACGAATGCTGCAAGATACGTGGCGCTATAATACAGGCTGGGACGAGGATATTCCGAGCGAACTACACGCACGGTGGAGCGCATGGCTACAACAGCTGCAAGACCTAGGTAACCTAGAAATACCTAGATGCTACGACGCCGCGCCCGCCATCCGCTACGATCAACACACTTTCGTAGACGCGAGCGAAGAAGCCTACGCCTGCGCCGTATATTGGAGAATAACACGAGCCGACGGCAGCATTAAAGTCGCCCTAGCAGCCGCGAAGAGCCGCGTCACGCCCACGAAGCCTATCTCAATACCTAGACTGGAGCTTCAAGCGGCCGTCCTAGGTGTACGGCTAGCAAAAACGGTCGCCGACGAACACGATTTCGAGATCGCCTCAAAAACATACTGGAGCGACTCTCGAACCGCTCTAGCATGGATACGCGCCGAGCCTCGCACCTACAAGACCTTCGTCGCACATCGACTCGCCGAAATCGAAGAAAATACAAAGAAAAACGAGTGGAGATGGGTACCGACGGCACACAATACCGCCGACGACGCGACCCGCGCCACGCCGGCCGAATTCGACCCGAACCACAGATGGTTCACCGGGCCGCCCTTTCTATATCAACAAGAGGAGAAATGGCCCCGAGAGAATAAGGTCGAAATTACGGCGACCGGAGAAGAGAGAGAGAGGTGCGGTGCAACGATTATTAAAGCACAAGAAGCACAACAGTGTATACCAGTGATCGAACGCTTCTCGAAGTGGACGCGGCTACTAAGAGCGACCGCGCGCGCGCTACAGTTCATCGACTTGCTTCGCGACAAAACTAGTGCCTCGGAAACACAGAAAAAAGAAACCGTCGGCGCAGCCCGAAGAAAACGCACACGCGCGAACGAGGAGCGAGATGGGGCCTGGAATAAACGCAATCGACGCCCCGACGTGCGCGCCAAGCCTAAAATCACGCGAGCAGAGAAAAAATACATCATGTTGGACGCGAAATACCTACTCGCGGCCGAACAGCTGTTAGTGCGTGCTTCACAAGAAGACACCTACGCGCGAGAGAGAGAGCGCATAGCGAGCGGCCGCGCGCCAGACAAGGACGACCGACTAGCTAAGATATGTGTGTATATGGACGAAAATCGCGTGCTACGACTACGAGGAAGAATAGCGGCGGCCGATGACTTACAAGAAGAGGCTGTACGTCCAGCGGTACTACATGGGAAGCATCACTATACAAAATTGTACATTTCCCATGTACACGAGAGGTTACACCACGGCGGCACTGAGATCGTCGTAAACGAGCTGCGTCAGCGATTTCACATTGTGAAGATTCGTCCTACAGTAAAGGCGGTAATCGCGCAGTGCCCTAAGTGCCGACTACGTAAGGCGAAGCCAGCTACCCCATTGACCGGCGACCTACCAGCGGCGCGGCTAGCTCACCACGCCCGCCCCTTCAGCTACACGGGCCTCGACTACTATGGGCCCCAGGAGGTGACAGTAGGCCGCCACCGGGAAAAAAGATACGTCGCGCTATTCACCTGCATGACATCAAGGGCGGTACACCTAGAAGTGGTTACCTCACTAAGTACCGATTCGGCTATCAACGCACTACGCCGTTTTATCGCCCGGCGCGGATGTCCCACCGAACTATGGAGTGACAACGCGACAGCCTTCAGAGGAGCCGCCCGAGAGCTGACCGAAGCCATGAGAGACACAGCCGCTGCGCGCCACATCAATTGGCGTTTCCTCCCCCCCGCTGCACCCTTTATGGCGGGAGCATGGGAGCGCATGGTGCGCACAGTGAAGGAAGCGATGAAGGCCACCCTACACGACAAATGCCCTAGCGACGAGACGCTGCAGACCCTACTGGCCGAGGCAGAAGCCACAGTGAACTCGCGGCCATTAACCTACGTGGCCGTGACCCCGGATGACCCGCCCGCCTTAACGCCGAATATGATACTGCTCGGGCCCGATTGTTATTCGCCCGCGCCCGGCACTTTCACCGAGAGCGACACCAACGCGCGCCAACATTGGAGGCGCGCCCAGCTGCTCGCCGACACCTTCTGACGGCGCTGGGTGCGCGAGTACGCGCCGCTACTCCAACATCGGCGGGAGCCCCGCGACCAGGGGGCCGGCCCGACAGTAGGCGACCTCGTCATCATTTGCGACTCTAATCTCCCTCGCAACACATGGCCGAGAGGAAGAGTGACGAGGACGTATCCGGGCCAGGACGGCGTGGTTCGAGTTGTGGACGTCACCACCAGCAGAAGGCACATCCTGAGGCGGCCAACGAAGAAAATCGTCGTGCTACCAGTGGGATCGCAAGGCGACGGCGGGAGAAATGTTCACGACGAATAATAGATATATTTAAATAAGTAAATATTGTAAATAAATAGTACGTAGAATAAGCTGTAAAATAAAAAACATTCCGTCGTTGCATTTCATTACCTCAACAATTAGAACAGGTAGGGTGTAGGCCGTGCGAAGCCCGAGCCGCGACTGGCTGCGGGCCGGGCGACGCACGGCTTATATTTATAACCTCGGTGAGGTGCGGGGGGCTACCGCCCAGGCAAACTCCAAAAAGTGAGTCCAACAGGAATACCCGCAACCTCACCGAGGACTATTCCAATAAGAATAGCAATAGGAAACTAGATTCAATAAGATTTAATAAGAATCTACATGTAAATAGCATAAAAAAGGCAAATAAAGTGAGAGGGGCGAGGGAGGGGAGCGCGCGGGGTCCGGGGGACGAGGCGCATAAATACAGCCGCCCGGCGCAAATAAAAGGCGGGCGCGCGCCGCATACAAATTCATTACGCAACCAGCAGCCTCCGAGTAAACATCTCTCCAATCTCGCCTCTCCAAATTCCAATAAGAAAGTGTTCTCATTTTTCCCTGGCGCTTATATAAACCCTATACCTACAGTCCACAATTACCCACCCACTATAGGGCCATAGACAACAGTTACTTATGAGTTCACATTGTCTATGTGTTCGTATGTGTCACAACTATAACGATGGCTAACCCGCGCTCGTGAGATAATAGTAAGGCTCGGTTTTATAAAGATCCGTTAGACCTTATGTCGGTTTGTTATGTCAAAAAATGTACTCAGTTACTGAAATTTGATCTGACATTTGGTCTAACGGATCTTTATAAAACCCGGCCTAAGTGTATCAATGAACCAAGTCCATGCGAAAGTTTATCCATTCTCCTCTTTAGATTTACAGGAATACGTACTATAATCGCGTGACAAAACATAGGTCACTGGAAAGTTTTTGTAGGTATATGTAGTAGTGTGAATATGCATTAGGCATGGCAAAGTTCAAGAAACATACATAAGTTCACACAAGGTGACTTTGTTTTCATCTTGCATTGATTCGATAACAGATTAGCAAATTCCTTAATAAATACACATCTATGTTCAAGCGGCCACTCAATGTTTATAATTTATAAGTGAAACATTGATTTATAATTTTTTTTGATAAATTTAAATAGAAAGCTATTTATACCAACTTAATTAATACGTGTAATGCAATTCATAATATTCGTTAAAACAAAGGCAACCTTCTAATAAATGTACAATACAGTGTTAAATATTAAAAAAAAAAACAAAATGAAATAAAATATAATTAAATTACGTCCGGCTCCAAAATGACTAAATGTGCCCAAAATGCAGGCTGCGGTGCCACGCTGTATGGCGACAGAAATCGGTTGGACCAGGTAACAGCCGGAACGTGGGTCACAGTGCTGTCCGTCACGCGACGTCCTAAATTTATTAGTTTCCATGCCTCGGCACCCCAAAGCCAGCCGTTTCGACGGCGACCGGAACAAAATAGTGCGCTGAATTTAAACTGGCACATTTAGTATGCTTTAATTTAGCGGCATTTTCGGCGGCTGAGCCTGCTACTTTACTTGTGTGAGTAAGATGAGAGAGTGCAAACGTATTCACACAAGTTGCATCCCATAACAGGCTGCGCTCTTTTGCCGAGTAAGATGAGAGGGTGCAAAGCAAACGTATTCACACAAGTTGCATCCCATAACAGGCTGCGCTCTTTTGCCCAGGGTACCAGCGTATTAAGACCTTCCGGTTTCTTGCTAAGCTTAGACCTTGGGGCTCCAGAACGCAAGGAACATTGGCGGAGGACATGTATCAATTGTTTCAACTGAAATCTGCGATGTTTTTACAAGCACATAATATGTATTTTTTCTTTCTCGATAATTATTGTTCTTGTTCCAAAACATTCATATTTATATATGTAGGTATATTTTTTTCTAAATTCAAGCTCATATTTTCTTATTTCGTTCAGAGAAATTCTTTTTCAATCCCGGTAGCATCGACATTCTCATGATAACGAGGTACTTGAGATACTGAAGATAAACGACCCAGTTTGACACATTAATTCCTAATAATTATCGTCGACAGTTACGAAATAAGATTGGGTAGGTAAGTATTGGTTCAGTTTCAAGCACTAGTACGTTTATCCTAGTTTGAGTTTATACTCAGATGTAATTAATATAAGATTATAAAGAAGAAATCTACCTCTTCAACGTAGTCCTCGGTGTTTTCAATCTCACGGCCATTCTTCCAGTAATGGCCTAGGGTGGGGCCGGCCTCTGCCGTACGAAACCTCGGGTCGTTCCATCGTACCTGAAAGGGTAAAAGAGTTGAAATATCAGCATTTGGAGAAACACAAACTAAAAAAAACTTTGTTGTGTCACGGACTGTGAACGTGTTAAGAAAAATCCGCAGGAAAAAATAATAAAAGCTGCAGGCTAAGGCTTTTGAAAGTCATGCATTACAACAGTGTTTTGGGGTGGATCAATTATTGTCGTTAACGACGTCCATGATTCATTTATTGTTATTTACCTATTTCAATATTATACACGCAATATTTCACGACAATATTCCTTTTAAATCATAAAATTTGCATGACATTCAAACCATAGCGTTACAGCAATTCATATTTTTAAAATACATTAAACTGAACTAAATACTAATTTGTTTTATTTTATCAGTTCGTTCTTTATGTGTTTACGGCGCTGCCCGCCGTATTCTTACGTCATTTTTTGTCTTTTATTTTTATGTATGTTGTTGTTTTATGTATGGGTGCCATGAATAATACAAATGGGACTATAAAGATACGCAAAAATGTTTTTTGTTTATTGCACGGATGTAAATTAAAAGTGACCAATCGAATTCTCATGTTTCTATAAAAAAGAATTTGTACAGAAACTATGCCCGAAAACGCAATATTTCAAGATATAAACCGCAAAAATTCCCTATTTTTCATACAACGGTAGTAAGAGGCCACGCATGCGTTATGTCCTGAAGGCGTGTGAATCAGTATGAAGCGTTTTCAGTGCTCGTTAGTTATTCTGTAGGTATTTTGCCTCTCATTTTCAACTTTGGTGTTGGTCCCATACAAATATTTATTCCTCTCTAAAAACTGGTTCGATGGCACCATATTTTTTTGCCAAATACCAAATTGTATTCAAAGCTCAATAAAAATACAAAGCAGGCTAATTATCATTCGTAACTCTAGGTATAAGAAATCTCTAGAAATTCTCAACTCACCAGAGGAAGAACACCAGTGCGTCCAGAAAGCTGGGGCTCTGTGAACGGCGGGCTATTCAGGTACTTCGCTGCCTCTTCAGGAGAGATATCGATCTCGAACACGTTCGACACTGGGTTTGGGGCTGCCGATGACAGCGCCACCTGTTGGCAAGATACGTTAATTAAGCGAATTTCAAAAATAGAACGTCACACACGAGGAACAATCTAAATGCGGTGACATAACGTAGGAAGACAGGTACAGTCAGTATCACAAACATATGAACCTACAGGAATAAAAAAAATAGAAATAGGAAGGTACCTAAATACACTGCATTTTTTTAAACGTTCTTCAAACGGAAAGAATGGAGCTTCCCACCCCAGATCCAACCTATTAGCCAATGGAGAGCTACAAAACATCAAAAAAAAAATTGGAACTTTCCATTTGCAATCAAACGTTAGCGATTATAACTAAAAATTTAATAGGTACTCGAATATGTATTATGTAGTTATTTCTTATTCATATGATGTAAGACTATTAAAGTTACCATCGCAGCCTTAAACAATCTAGCTTTAAATGCTGACTCATCAGACGAACATCTTTATGCCTTGGAAAATATAATCCTCTCTGTATACACGAATTATTCAAACATCCAGAATAGCTTCATATATGTTGATTTCAATAATTTTAAGAAAATTGTTTTATGTTATATGAAAATGCGCAAGTTGACCATTACCCCCGTATCCCCGAAACTACTACCAATTATTACAATATTAGACACTGCTTTAAATAAATATATAAAAAAAATGGCTGTCTAGGAATATAAAAGACGCAAATAAAAACCACATCCTATTCGCACAAACATTCGGTTGGCATAATCAGCATAAAACAACCATAACTACAATGACCAATAATAAAAAAAGCTTGATGGATGATCGACCATCAAAATGAAGTAATAATAGAGACGAATCAAATGATGGCGAATACAAATATATTCATTCAAGAACCGGATAGTTCACGTGACGTAGCGACCTTAGTGAGTACTCTACGACTGATTAACACATATCATCACGGCTAATATTGGCTTTGTAGATGGTTATTCATAACCATAAGTCACATTCAGGTGACAAATATAAAGATGAAGCTGAGAGTGCTTATGCTTATGTTTGAATGAAATGGAACGATCACAAATCTAGTAAAGAACCAGTGTAATACAAAGTATGTTAGAAACATAAAAAACTATTTATATGGATAAATTTGTCTATGATAATATGAATAACATTGTTTGCAACTAGGCAACCTCTTCTCGTTCCACCGACCGAGGCTGTAAAAGTCTCTTTTTGTAATATATTTTTACACATAAGTTTGGGTGTTTTTCTTCATCATCGTGCCCCCTACAGTCCGTGGCTTTGCCAAAGTATAAGCACAACATATAAGCATATTGAGATGTGTAATATCTAACATTCTTCTGCTTTATTTCGTGTGTATATGCCTATACTCTAAACATATTGATTCTACACTACGTATAGAAACCTTTTCACGAGAATTAAACTAATAGAGAAATGCATAATTTCTTTTCATAATGTCATTCGAAAAAGTTTTTAGAGAGGAATAAATGTGTATATGGAACAAGTACAATTACAATAACACAAAAGACAAAAATGGATTTCAAAGTACAGCTTATAATCCGAGCCTTGAAAATTTTCCATACTAATCGAGCATTTTATGTGACATCATATACTATTGTATGGAAAAACGAGAAATTTTCCGTTTTGATCGTGACATTGTCATACAATTTCTGTTTACTAAAACATAAAAATCTTGATTGATCTTTTTAAGATTTTGAGCATATTTTTTATTAATTTACTGTTTTTGTCATAATTTGATGATTTACTATTCATATAGTGACATTTTATTATTGTTCATTCTACATGCATATTGTCTATTATACTTCTCTTTTATTTAGAGTGTAAAAGTCGAGACAAAAAGTTAAATATACTTATGGTATCAGTCCGAATATCAACAAAAGCAATTGTTAAAATTCTTAAACCGTCCAGACCATAAACAAGGTTTCTAAGCCGTCGCCGAAATGAACACCCAAAACAAATGCGGGCAGTATTCACATGCAAACCATGATGATGTGGGAACTAGAATCGAGTGTTACTTTTTCTATTGTAACCGCTTAGCAACAGGAAGCTCAACTCACTTTTTGAATGGTGTCGTCTATTCTAGCCGTAATTCTTACTGACTATACTATTCACTTTAAGATTTACGATTAACTGGCACACAAAACCTTGCTTGAGTGTGCAAGTTTGGACTTCATCTTTCTAGCTTATATCACTTACTTAACTTACCTTCTATCTAATTTAATACCCGATGCCCTCACCTGTGAGAATTCTTTAGTTTATTTCCCAAGAGGACAGTTATTTTAATGATTTTGAGGAGGGGCTTTCTAAGCACACAAGGGATATTTCGATGAGCATATCATGACAAATAACTAAGTTGCTATTTGCTCATCGCACTTCGGGTCAATGCTATTGAAATTTTCAAGGTATTATAAATTCAATTGTAGTTTTTGCATACGTCGCGAAGACGGATGACTTTTAATCAAATGATGTATAATGTTACTCAATATTTTCAATTTGTTACGGTATATTATTATTCTCGTTAATAATGAATGACCTGCGCAGTGATTTGACCGCGTACTTATTCAAAACCTTCCGTCAGGATTAATAAAGAGGGGATTTCGGTTGTGATACAAAACATGCGAGCGATTTTCGTGATTTTTTTGTCATTTTCTAGCATTTGTGAATTTCAGGTCGACCGCTAGCCGCTCGTTGGGTGTTTAAAATTACATCAGCCATGCAAATTTAATGTTATTTATGTATTCCATCTCCAATCGGTCACTGGAATAAATTATGACGATGTGTGCTTGTTTAAACTTAGGCAACAGAATTTAAATCTACTTTTTTTAGGTGTAATTGATTGGTTTTTTTTGTGTCTGTTTGCCAACTCTTAATCCATCTCATATCTACCCCTGGCCAGTTAATTCACTTAATTATCTTTACATGCAGACAAAAAACTATTTTCCTTATACAATACTTTATATTATTGGACTCAACAAATACAAGTTAATGAAGGTATCATTTTATATTCATACTTGCAATATAAAAAAATCAACTTTTTGTGAAACATAAGTTTCTCCGCGTACCTGTGACTATAAAATATAGTGGTACATTCAATCTCACGAGATTTCTGTTTATAAACACCTGGAGGTCTATTCTCGCTTGCGCTAGTTGTGCTAACTGGCGTATTGAGATTGCATAAGTATAACATATATTGGTGAGTTAGATTAAAATTTGAGTTGTTATCGCTTACTACTTAGATGCAATGGATTTATATATAATACTAGACGGGCTGCGCAATAAGTTATTATTGATCTCTTTCAATTTAATAATACAACGACGGTGGCAAACAAGCGTACGGTCCACCTAATGGTAAGCGGACACCGCAGCCTATACCTACACGCCCGCAACTCCAAAGGAGTCATGTGCAGTTGCGCGTATGCGCGGGCGCTTATTATCATAAATCAATATTTGTAAATCAATATTTATCGTAATATCGATTTTAAAATTGTTTGAATTTTGCTTTAATATGTATCAAAATTTACGCGATACTGCCTCAACATTACGTGTATCGTGTGATAATAATGACTGTGAAAAATGTCCGAATGTCAGAAAGATAGGAATTGACTAGGAGTTGAGTTAATGTCATTCAGTACCAAACCGCCCTGTAATACCAATCCGCCATATGTATTGCTTTTGGATGATGTTTTCTGAACTCTGTAACTTTGTAAAACGTAACAATAACTACTTCATTACACTAGCTTCTAAACGTGATAATTTACGCACTCAGTATAGGTACAACTTAGCACTGCCTTTAGCAAAAAACAAAACCTATGAAAAAAGCACCTTTATGAGTGCTATACGAGTTTTCAATCAGCTACCCAATGAATTAAAAATGCTAAATGATATGAAATTTAAACGTCACTTAAAAATATGGTTGATCAAGAACGCTTTCTATTCCCTAAAAGATTTTTTTGAATTTACTCCTTAGGAGAAAAAAATAAATAAATAAACTTGTATATAGAATGTTACACATAGCATAAGATTTGTTTTTCTTAGTTTTAAGCAAATATTGTACACCCGAAATGGGTAGCCGTTGAAACCTAACACTTGTAACACCATGTCTGTAACACGGTTAAACAATAAAGTTTTTCTATTTCTATTTCTATTTCTATAGATTAAATAGTCTTAAAGGGCCTCTTTGCGCTGTTGGCTTCGGCCCCAGGTACGCCGTCCAAAAGTCCGGGACCCCATGGTCCCGAGATAGGTATGGTAAAGACTTACAATTTAATAATATTGTAAGTGTCAGCACTGGAACGGTTACCTTAATAATAAAGAATTTGAAACATAGCCGAATATTATAATGTTATTTGCATCTACAGATAAGAAAATGGTTTTCTAGACATTTCCTCATTCATGTCCAAACGAAGATTCATACTATTGACCATGGCATTAGTTGACCTAATAAGGTCAATGTTACGCATACCATACGTATATACTTAATACAGGAGCATTCTTAAATCGTAAACATACGTTGATAGTTATTTCGAGTTAGAATATATTTATTTTATTTTTTTCTTTTTCCTTATACATATTTAATACACCGCTCTCGAAGCTTCCAAATATATGCAAAGAAAAGAAACTGTGATATGTAAGTGTGAGTGGTCTAAAGACTTTCCCTGGGAAAGGCGAAGCCGTGGTTTTATTCCTGCCTTCAACAACGATACCTATTTATTTTTTTATCATTGGATTGACTCCTTTGGAGTTGCTACCGTCTATAGGCTGCTGTGTACCCTTGTTTGCCACCAGCGTTGTATAAAAAAAAATGATTTGAATATGGTATTCGACCTCTTGTGCAGAAATACGAATAATTGAAATACGTCATAGTCTTGCCTGCGTTCGAATCCGGATTTAACATTAACATTTAATATTATGATCGCATCTTATGAATCACGATAAACTCATTAATAAGGATATTCGAGAATCGCCGGATTAAGTAGACCTTGAACTTGCTCGAATACGACGAAATGTGATATATGGATGCTGCTCCTAATTAAATGGTCCTCTATTACATTTACACTATTTCTATCAAATTCTAGTTCTAGCACGAATCGCATTTTTTTTAAAATATGCCGTCACAGAATTGAGTTAATAAGATAACTTAATTTGGTGACTAACTTCTTTACTTTAGTTCAGCATTCATATTTGTTTTATTTAATTTTATCTATACATATAAAAGAAGAAGTCCTGACTGACTGGCTGACTCATCAACGCACGGCCGAAATTGCTAATGCTAGAGAGTTAATTTTTGCACAGTCGATTACATTTCTCACGAGGTTCCTTGTGGTGCTGATTACGAAAATGACATGCATTTTCAAAGCCAAGATGGCGTAAATTTATTTTTCTTAAAAATCGATATGGCTGTCATCGCTGTGGTTCCTCGGGGTTTACGAAAATGACATTCATTTTCAAATCCAATATTGCGGACATTTATTTTTCTTAAAAATCGATACGGATGCCATCGTCGAGGTTCCTCGGGGTGCTGATTACGAAAATGACATCCATTTTCAAATCCAAGATGGCGGTCATTTATTTTTCTTGAAAATCGATATGGGTATCATAGTCGAGGTTCCTCGGGGTGCCGATTACGAAAATGACATCCACTTTCATATCCAAGGTGGAGAAAATTTATTTTTCTTAAAAATCGATATGGGTGTCATCGTCGAGGTTCCTCGGGGTGCCGATTACGAAAATGACATCCATACATACACACGTATGTACATATACAAACATACGGGTCAAACTTGAAACCTTCTTTTTTGTAGACAGTTAAAAATTAAGCTTAGTACGCGGGTGAAGCCGCGGGAAAAAGCTAGTACTTAATATACGCTCTTCGTTTCTGCTTTTAACCACGAACTACGGCTTTCTGCATAAAGACGCACCTATGTGAATACGGCAGGACAGATGGTCCGAGACATAATATATATTAAGTTACTAATGGGTGGCGAGAAAATTAATGGTTTTGTGGTCAGTCAGGTAAATAATGTAAAAGGACCAAAGCATGTCGTTCGTCTTGAGTGTTTGAAGCAATTTTATACCCTGTGAGAAAGGGTTTAGAGCTTTTGTTATTTGAATTAAACCAAGCTGTTTTCCTTTAATGTGTGTGCTTCTTAAAACTCCTAACGTATTTTTACCTTTTTTTTTTTTATTAAAAATGGGATCGCTCTTGGCCACCAAAACCTTGGCCTTTTACCTCTCCAAATGTAAGTGTTTTTTTTAATATATGCACACTTTTTTAGTTATTTAGGCTGGGTATATCTAAATTAAACAAAGTAGCGTCAGGTGATATCGTCAGCCCATTTCGAGAACTGTCAAAATTCACATATAATGTATTTTTAACGGACGAACCAGTTGCGCAGACGCCTATGGACGTCGAACATAATCATCTTCATTTCTTCTTCTTTCACCTCATGGGTGAAGGTGATAACGTCAATCCTCATTTCTTTAACTTTTTGCAAGTGATATTGGTAAATACGCGCACGCAAGTCAGTCCATCTTAATTTAATGTAGAAATTATGCTGTTATTCAATTTAAGTACCTAGTACTGGCTCCACTATACAACCTAATGAATACTAAAGTCATTCTTAATTAAAATCCACGTGAACTCATCAAATTAATTAATTATTTTTGCATTCGAAGATGTTGAAGTAAGGTGACGCCTTGCAAATAACAAATTCGCTGACACTTTAGGCGACTGCAGAAGAAATGCCATGACAGCTGTCTCTGTGGTGAAAACCACAGTTTAAATATTTGGCTTATTTGCTTGTAAGAGCTCTAGATTAATAACAAAATAGGCCAGCTGGTGAAAACGATGAATGAACTAAACTATAGTATAAAAGAATTTCTAATGCATGTGCTCGAAACGTGCGTTTTCTAAGCAGTCAACTGTGTGGAATTTTTTCCGCACTAGTGCTTTGCATTTTTCAGTTTTTTTTTAATTTTTTTACCTCCGTCATCAGCCCGACGCAAAGAGAATTTAGTCCATTATAGATTTAAAGGTACATAAACATGAATACTTCATTAAACGTATTATTAGTCATTTTAGATTTTTTTTTTTACCTATAAATAAATTTAAAATTATTAGCTAACATGCTTGGCTGAATGTAGATTCAGCCTGTGCCTTCCCGGTTTAGCATTTCGCACTTGCGCAGTTAGTAGACTTTGACGTATCGAGCAATGTAAATAACCTAGCAAGCAATGTAATACCTATTATTTTTTAATTAACTTTTTGATTCAATTTTTTATTTTGTCGTACGCTCGCATTATAAATAGTTGTATGATACATATTCGGAAACAATTCCCAACTTCTAACAGTCAAAAACAATCGCTAAACGCTCGTGTTTTTGTTCACCGCCACTTGTCGGCAATTGCTTTTTTTTCGAACTTGTATCGTAAATAACTATTATACGTATATATATATATGGAAGTGTAATAAAGATCGCCACAACCAGCATTTTAGCGCCCGCCGTTCCGACGGACCAACGAATATCTCTTTGGGATGAAAGACGAACAAATATTTCTTTGACTGAAGGTCCTACACGTCTCGATCCTAATCTAAGGCAATAGGATCAAAAACAAAAGAAGAACATTATTTACTCGTAACTTGTTGATATCCATATGGTATTAACTACAATGTGTAGGGGAAAGTGGGGGAAACGCGAACACCTAAGGGAAAACTGAAATAAAACAGAAATATCAAGACTCAGAATTTCGTTTATTCATTTAAAGTTAAGTTTAACTATCTGGCTAACTAATTAAGTAATCAACAATGAAAATACTTTTATAAAATGTAACATTAAGAACAAAAAACAAAACCCTTAGTGTTCGGGTTTACCCAACTCTAGTCGGGTAATTACGAATAAAGATTTGTACTCTTTTAATCAGCCTTAATTACAACAAAGATCACATTTATAACCTGCCGAGAGTAGGTTAATCACAAATTAACAATTTTAGTTTATAATCAGTCTTAGTTACGACAGAGATTACATTTATAACCCGCCGATGAGGACTGTCCATCTGTGCATTTCTCATGAGCCCATTTTTTACATACGAAGCACATGATCCAGTCTTCATCGGAGGGACCTACATATTTATCCTTACAAAAAATACAATAGTAGTCATCATTTTTATTTTTTCTTTTTTTGCCTGGCTCTGCCTTTTGCCGAACGTTCGAGATTACCCGACGTGGTTTGTTCGCCTTTACCCGCAGGATCAGAACAGTAAAAGTGTTAAAAAATATTCAAGGTTATTTTATTGTGGCGGTTGGCGTCATTGTCAATAAAATTGTTAATACATGAGTATTCCACCAAGCAAATGTTGAATTACGATAGTCGATGGAAGTAAAGCTACATCAAGTTACATTTACGCAAAAATTACATCAAAAACACACAAAATATTGAAATGTTCATACCTTGACACGTGCGCGCGTCCGCCTCACTCTTGTTGTTGACCGGCACTGCCAGCGACGTAAACTTCAAGATGGCGGTGGACAATATATTGTCATCTCTTTCTAACATAGTAGAACTATCGCGGTCGGGATTACCCGCCGTTCGCGTTTCCCCCACTCTCCCCTACCTAATTAGGTATTACATATAAGAATGTATGTGTGAGAAGATACAAGTCAAGATTGACCACAAAGATTGTGGTCAGGAATGTATTATTGTTTTACGATAATTATTTACAAATAAGTACATAGAAGAAGTTAGTAGTAGTAAGCTTAAGTGGGTAATTATCACAGAGTTTTATGTAAACGTTCTTAATTAAAATAATTATCCGTATTCGAAGTGCAATATGTAACAATTAAGACAATTCTTTTGTATTTCTTGCTCTGTACCTACAGATCAAAGTCATAAGGGACAAGTGATGGCTGGTAGGTTTTTCCCACAAGCCGCAAAATCAATCTTTTCTGATGTTTAATTCAAGTAAGTATATAAATTCTTAGTTTGTAACAAAATGATATAAAAAACTGGCTGAGTGCTCGCGAGGTTTAATGTGTGATTAATGAACTTATTTTTAGCGTTATATATTATTTTAGCGTTTAGTTAGGTATATTTTAAGGTATTTTTTTATTTCTTTTGTTGTTCTTGTATATAACTATTAGATTAATTCAAAATTGTATTTAATAAATATGTAACTCCAAATAAAACTTATTTTCCATTTATAAAATAAGGAATATATTTGACTGCAATTGCGAAAAAATTAAACCGACAACTACATTTGCCATTTTTTTTATCTTGACTCAGTCGAAGGAGAAGTTAGTTCAGCTAGGATGGAGATAGTAGGTAATAATAATAAATTATCAATTTAGGTTTTTTTTTCATTTTCTTAATCATCATCCCAACCTGAGTGACTGTTATCTACTGTTTAAGAGCGTCGCTGATATCTCTCGGTTGACTGACGGGAGCACAATTACGTTTAGACGTAAAAATTAAAAATTAATTATTACTTACTATAAAATCTACAGTCTAATTTTGTCTATAGAAAATAGATATGTATAGATTATGTTATTACAAAACCAAAAATATATATAAGCCGAATTGATGGCCTTATTTTCAATGCACAATGAAGTCTGATGATGTCATGATAAATGTTATTCAAATAGTAGTCCAATTTCTAGTCCAATCTCAATAATACACATTATAATGCAAACTCTTTAGTATGCAAAATGAAACTGTCGAATTTGGATGATTATATTCAAAGAAACTTGAAATTTAGACCTTAGAATGCTAGAATCATCTAATTTTTCGCAAATGCATCGTTGGGGATATCCAAGAACCAATCGAACAAGAATTCTTAAATTTGGTTATCAACCTTGACTTTGGATTTTTTATAGCGGTCGCACGCTACGTATAATGACTATGCAAATATAAACTGAAGACGTCTGTCGTCCGTGTACGATGTCATCTGTTAAATGATCGGATTCACTTATACGAGTACCATTTGTATGACTCCTCTTTTTGCATACTCGCCTAGTAAGTGCCTATGTAATTGATGTATCGGTATGATATATACTAATGTATACATACATACAGTCATACTTATGGGTAGTAATGTATTTAATAGTCACTAAGTACTAATACTCAATGCCTAAGTAGAAATATACTGGTAGATGTTCCCGCCAGCGGGGACGTCCACCGCGCGATCGTGACAACAGTGACACGTTATAGTCCCTATTCGGTACCGCCGCACACCGGGTAGAGTCAGTCCGACCCAGGTCGGGCCTAGCTGAGTTTCTTGCTGGACTCTTCTCAGCTAGGCTAGGTTTAGTGAACCAGCGACAAAACTCCCAGTAGCTCGATTCCACTCACACCTCAGATTCGGTTGAAACCGCTCAACCAATCTCACTGGAGCGCAAACTCTTAGAGTATTCCAGTGTTCCAAACCACACGCGTGGTCGTGCCGGAGTTTCCCCTGGATTTTCCCCAGGCTACTCTCCAACCGCGCACTCCTATCGCTTTATTGGGCCCGGCCTATAAAGCCACAGCCTACAGATCATTGTGAACCCTGTTGGGCACTGCAATGTTAATGAGAGGAGGATTTATTTATAATTTTTCTTCTAAGTCTTCATTTAGCGTGTAATGTGATTTAGCTAGTAGCAATTGCTTTATTTCATTTACGTACTTTTTATAGTCTTCTTTTTTTACAGAATCAGGTAAATTACATTACTATAAATCTTGTGTCTATGTGGTACAAAGCCTAGCACATAGACGCAAAGTAGCATGTCTGTGCGTCTTCTACAAATTGTACTTCGGAGAGTGTGCTCAGGAGCTCCATGAGCTCATACCGCCTTCCCCCTTCTTCCGTCGGACATCCAGATGTACGGCTGGATACCATCCTTACTTGGTCGAAATTCCTCTTATTCGAACCAAGCGCTTTGCATCATCTTTTATAATGCGCACTTCTAAGGTTTGGAATTCTCTGCCGGCGCTTGTGTTTCCGAGCTCATATAACCTAGACCTTTTTAAGGCACGAGTGAATAGGCACCTTCTGGGTGAGCTCGCTTCATCGTCGGCCTTATCTTGGCCCCTGGCTAGATGCTGGCCAAGAGCGATCCCATTTTTAATAATAAAAATAAATAAATCTTAATGGACATCATTAATGGGCCTGAGGATAGCAGCTTCAGCTTGACAGGCGGTCGGACGAGTCTATTATTATTACGGATAGGTCGTGAAGAGGGAATGTCATCACATTTTACGTAGAACTCTTTATGTTTCCGTACAAACTTACATGTCTCAAAGATGCGTATACTAGGAAGAGCTAGTAATTTATGTTTTTTAAAGTAGCTGTCAGTTTGCTTGTAGTAAATATAGAAATATATTTACATATATCCAAATTAAAACTAAACTAAAATATATGTTAGAAAAAAAGTAGAAGTCGGGTACCCGTGGCATGGTACCGAAGATCCAGCATTTCCTCGCTGTATTGCAATACTATTACTAAATACTAGTGTAATTGTATAATAACTTGGAGAGAGAACTTAAATATTGAGACACGTCTTCAATTACCTAGTGTGTCGTGTAATCTGAATTGACATTACATTTGATCTAGAAATATGTGAAGTTACGCAATGCAACCATTGACTCGTATATTAGGAAATAAATGTGAGGCCGGACATGAGAATTAAGAATAGAGTTAGTGTGTCAAATTGTATATAAATATGTATGTAAACGACTAACAGTGTAATTGGTTAGATCACTTAATGAAGCATTTCAAGCATTACATAATAATATATACATAATAAATACTGGTCATAATTTATGGTACCTTTATAGTAATATTTGAGCATTGCAATCTCAATGATCAGTTTTATACTAATTAGCAAATTGTAAACAGAAGGCAGAAAATAAAGTTCTGTATTAATAAATTTTGTTCTAATCTGATTGCACAATTGATCTTTAATAAATAACTAAATATAGTGATTGCAGCATCAGCACATAATGTTGAATGAACAACGAGAATATTATGTTCAACGTATAATTCATTGCACGACAAAAGTATTTATTAATAATAGAAATCTATACGTGCTAAAGTAGGTGTAATAATTTTAGTGCTGCATATGTGAAGGGTACACGAAAGAACATGTCTAGTCCTTTAAAATTTCGAAACCAGTTTGCACCTTATACCATTATACAATAGGTTGCTTTTTGTTTTAAAATTTAAATGGACTAGATATGTTTTTTCCATGTGCCCTTCATGTTTACTTTGATTAGGTAAGTACGCCTGAACAAATTGAATTATGGGTCATTGAATCTCGCCACAGTGATAACTAATGTGAGTCATGATGATTATCATAGCATTGTAATTGTAACTAGGTGCAAAATGCCACAATAATTCAATTTATGTGTATTAAATCATGATAGTTTGCATATATCTCTCTCTCTCTACGAACGACTCATTTGAGAGAACCTAATGAAATCAAACGCTGCTTATTGTGACGTTCAATCTTCATAATCGACTTTAAAATTTCGAAAATCGAAACGACCCTACTTGTAATGAACCCAGTGGTTATATAAAATTGTACTACAGTTTTGTTTCTACGGCGATGAATTTTCAGGTCCATTGACTTAGTGTAAAGAATTGAAATAACTGTGTCGATGTCATACGAATAAAGCACCCATAAGGGCCATAACAGTCAAGGCCCACCGAAGGCTCGGACAAACAAACTGGTCAGTCAGTCAATATGAATATGTATGGCACACATGATGAAGATATACCGTGCGTAATTGTAGAAGTCGTTATTACAAAGTACTGTGTAATAATGAAGAATACATAATCAAATAAGAATTTCGGTCATTATTACATACTTCCGGATCGTGACGCAAAATTGTATAGGTACATACTTATATAAAATTTATATCGCGCTCAGTTACTTCCACCTTTGGCTGTCCATCTTTAGTTTATTTTTAGGGTTCCATAGTAACAGCGGTTCACTTCCCGTTGGTAACGAAATAAATTTAACTCCTCCTTTCTAACTCAGAACAGAGCCTATCCTCTAGGATAGCTAAAGATACATTTTTAGTTGCAATAAGGTTAATATTCATATATTTATTCTTTTTCATTTTCATATTCGGTTCGGTTCGGTTTATTCTTTTTCATATGTTTATCTGTTGGTTGAGGTACGGAAAGCCAGCGGGACGGAGTTACGAGTAAGTACCTAAGTACCTATGCGTTAAAGACAGCACGACACGGATAAGTATACCCATCTCATTGTGCCTTTCATGTGATCATGCGGTAAGTCCTAACTATTAAAATTGAAAATAGTAATAAATAATAAATATTTTACGACAATCTTACACAAATCAACCTAGTCCCAAACTAAGCAAAGCTTGTACTACGTGTATCAAGTGAAGATATAAATACTTATATAGATAAATAGATACTTAAATACATAGGAAACATCCTAGACTCAGGAAGATATATTTTGTTCATCACACGGAACCTCGAGCTTCGAAGGCAGGGTCCCAACTAGGCTAAAGCGGTCGTCAAAAAGCGAAACTTCTAACCACCATTTTTCAATGCGCAACTCATGCTTACCTACCCAATGATTGATGGGCATATTACAAGATCATTAATGATTTTGCGTTGTTTGTAACAAAATCAACCTTGTTTTTACATATTTTTTTTCCACGTTTCCGATATGTTAATAACAGTGATGACGTGTTTGATGCGCAAAATTTAACCATGACGCAGATTCAAAATCTATTCTGTCGTGAAGTTATTGGGTATCATAGGTAAAAATCTGTGCTCAACACTGGCCCAGTACTTGACCTTGACACTTTATAGAAGTGAACGATATATCCTAACTATTGGGCATTAAGGAGCCCAGCAGTGGTACGTTTACCTTATTCTAGAAAACTTATACATTGAAGTCTGAAAATGTATTTATAAATATTTACGTAAAGACAATACATAAGGAAATTCCCCCTGACCACTTTTTGTAAACCCACTCGTTATTTTTAACGATCCTCCACTGTTGGCGGTAAAAACTTGGTTCACAGGTATACAAACACGGTGTGTTGACTGCATATTATATGACGTATTGTCACGTATCGCATTTCATACTATAAACTGCCTTTTTCAAGCGATTATAACCCTTTTATCACAGGAATTAGAGCTGTAGCTGTCGCAAAAACAGTTCTTGCAAACCTGAAAGGACCTTAACTGTGCCAAGCGCGATTATGTACAATACCGGCGCTTTTGTGTGAAACAATTGCAGATGCGTGTTCTGCAGCCAGTTCGAGTTTTATTTGTTTTAAGGAATGTTGACAATATAGGTTGTTTGCGGACTTTAACAATTTCTTATACAAAAACTAGATTTTTTTTTATTCCTAAGATCAACAAATCTACAGAATTAAATTTCTAAATCAGACCCCAGAACATGAAAAATAGTTGGTCATTAGTCTTAGGTACAACTACTAGTTTTCGATAGTTCTAATTTCGTATCGTGTCGTCCCTTTCAGACATATAGTGAATAACACGAGGGTGAAAGGGACGGCACGTTACGAAGTTCAGATTTCGAAGTTCGGAGTACAGGCTCTGTATTGGTTTTTGTTATAGGTATGCATATCGATATAGTATCTAGTCAATTTATAATATACAGTGACTTTATACATATCATTATGAAGCAAGGAGGTTATACGGTTGTCAAAAATACGACAAAACACGTATATAATATTTCTCGACAATCTCTCCTTTCAAATACTCTTTCTCTAGCGACAGTGTCAAAACATGACGTCTGAAAATTTTCAGTAATGTTTATTGTAAAAACGAATAAATGTGTTCATGGGAAAACGGCGTGGTAACAAGGATTTTAGGAAACGACTTCGTTGGAATTAAATTAGGTAAGTTTTCCTTATTTCTGCCCTGCCCCTGGGGCCGCTCCTTAGATCTACATAACTCTCTAATAAGAGCTTCTTGTAGCCAATTGCTGAAGAATGCATTCAAGTCGTCCTGCCATCCCATCTAGGTTTGACCAGTCTACGTCGCCCATCATGTGGCATGCGGGCGGAAGCTTACTTGTTGGGCCGAGAAGCGTCCAGACAATTTCCTTATAAAAGACAGGTTTAAGGCAAGGCCATTCCAGTGCAAATGATCCCCTCTAACACGCATGAGTCTGCAATTAACCATCCTGCTCTCTACGAAAGCTCTGCGCGTACTTTCGTAAATATTTAGTACATTTTCATTGATTGTTGAAAAACTGAATCACTTATGAAATAATCTATCCGGTTATTTCTTTAGAACAATAAAAAGCTATCGTTTTGTAAAAAAAAACGTATCAACGTCGTTGATAATTAAGAGATCTGCAGCATTAAAGCTTATTTTTACTATGATATTTAGGATTTTTTGACAGAGTTACCAAGCCATTTTTCAATATTTTTTTCGGTTATTTCTTTTCTTTGTTTCTTTTTCAGTCTACTGTAATTTTTGTGTAGTGTAATTCTACATTATTTCTTTACACTGGAAGCTCAAACTTAAGTATTTTCGTCAGATCTGTTAATGGGCCGTGCCTTAACATCTACAATAGCAGCGTAATTATGAACCAGGGATCGGATACCGGTATTTTCTCCATAGAAAAATACCGGTATTATTACGGTCACCGGTTCATTATTTCGTTTTTAATAGGACAATCTAATAATACGACGTTGTTACTTAAATACATGATTCAGCCCTGCGTAAAGAGCAAAAAATAATCCAAAATATTGGGCTAATTCAGAGTTTTTTAAAAATACCGGTATCGATCCCTGTTATGGACACGATCCATCCTATAAACAAAAATGTTATGTTCCACAACGCGTTGCCATCCCGGCAATGTAATATGTTAAGAAAGGCAGACTACTTAGATTGCGCCTTAATTTTGTAGAAACAATTCCCATTTACACGGTGCATGAACTTGCATGCAATTATCATTACATTGCAGGGTTTTATTGTACTCTTTTTACCTCTGTATTCTACAGCTCCGCAATGTAATCAAAATCGTGTGCAAAATTTGTACTATGTAAATCGGCCTTTGGAATAGATTCCGCTTTTACTTTCTGAGCAATAAATATCTTCCTCTGACCATCCAAATCATCCTTCAGAGGTTAACTTACCATTCATGAACCTTATTGCAACGCGATAAGGTCTACCAATGGTCAGTTACCTGTGATGCTGATACTACCACCGACCTATACCTATATCTTAAAATAGATTCAATAAATAGATCTTAAAAGAGATACGCGTCATACTCGTGATCGGGTGCAGTTTGTGGAGTCCGGCCTGTTCATGCTTGCAAGGACATTGTGACTACATTAATACTAGTGTCTTTTTATAGGGGATTGACGAGAGACATCATCCTGTTCTGGATTAGTTTTAATTATCAGTGACTCTTAGAGACCATATGCATCTCTAACAATATTAAATTAGTCTTAATTTAGACACTGAGACCATGTACATCTCTAAGGACGTTAGAATAGTAATTATTCATTGTAATTGGATGCTCAGGGACCATGTACATATCTGGGATATTATATAAATTTCATTATACTCTTTCAAACTGAGACCTTATACATCTTTAACTTTACTGATGTTGTAATATTTGTAATAGATAACTTTGCAAGTTTATCTTCACTGATTAATATTGTTATATTTGTAATCACGAAATGATTATTCTTTACACTGTAAATAAATATATTAACATGAAAAATGCATTATAGTCAGATTTTCTTAAATTGTAAATTAATATTTTCACATGTAAAAGTGCCTATTAGTGGCCTATTTGCAGAATAAATGTATGATTTTTTTTTTGATTTTGAGAAAATATCTAGTTGCGGAAAACAATTATACAAGCATGTAAGCAATAGATAAGTAATGATGCGTTGATATCGTATCTATATCTCTTGAAATGGACTTCGTCGTAGATGTATTCCTTTTTTTCCTCTTCATTTTAGTTTTATCCTAGTAGCCTTCTAAAGAATCATGGGTACTGCCACCAGACCTTTTAATCACGAATCTAGACCTTTTAAATAGGAATGCATATCTTTACTTCTAGAGAATTGATTATTATAAGGATCCGTTATGTTGCAAGAGGAAATTATCAAGAACCAGACGCCGACACAAAAAAAAACAGACGTTTATTTTTCGTACCCCACAGGGCGTTGCGTGCGCGTTCTGATTCAGAGACCATAATATACGGAGAAATGCACATGGAATAAATAATGAGTTATCCTTTAATTTGAATGATTGCGCCAGAGATAGAATGGAAAAGATAATTTGGTGTCGGTTATTCGTCTGCAAGGAAAATACATTCCGGGATCCGTAAGCAGATAAATATAATACATAAAATAAATATATTAAACTCAGATTATCGAGATAATACATTTTATCGATTAGTGTCGAGAGAGTATCAAGGAAGAGTGGATAAAAAAATTTAAAGGAGAAACGTAAGTTTTTCGTAAAAAATAAGAAAAAATACGTCAAGCTTGTGTTAAGAAGAATATTGCGATTTTTGTTAACCCGGTTGAAGACAGCTGTGATTATTTATTTGTAGGTATATGCATTTGTTAGTTCATTAGTTTGGGGCAGTTTGAACATGTAAAGTGACAAAGTACTGAATTGACTGATTCTTCTAAGTATGAGGTCGTTTAGAGTGTATTTTAAAATTTAAAGACGATCCCAAAATTTACGCCCGAAACCTGTTTTGTGTGTTTAAATTCTACCACGGGTTTCATTGTAGACTTGACGAAGCTCGATTTGAATACTAAATCTTATATCGAAATATAAACTATTAATCCGAGTTGATACGACTAGGATTGCGATTATAGTACATTATTAGGTTTGTATGTAAAGCAGGAATTAAAACATATTTTTTGATAATCACAACATTGTAATGTAATGTTCAGATTATCAAAAAGATATAAACAGAAATAACAGAAAGGCTTTTCTAGAAATGTAAAAAGAATCCAGATTTCATGTTCACTTACCACAACTGCGCAAACGGTCGCAAAACGAAGCATTTTCTTTACACTGGTCACACTCGAGTCACAAAGAGGATTGAGGATTCACCTGTGCGCATCTCGTATATACCGCGCAGCCTCCGGTGACGTCATGTAGCGATAGCAAACGGCGCGGACACTTGAAAATAAAAGCGCAGCTTAAAATCCTTTGGACAGTAAACACAAAAGTGTTGCGTTTAAACCTGGCGTCCATGATGGCGATTCGTCTGTTAGCGTTAATTAACGCATTCATCCCTTTCGCACTTTCAAATTTGCTAGTAGGACGAATGCTTTATTTTCGACCCAAACGCGAACATGCTATCTACGCAGAATAATTAAAGTGCTAATAATTTCAACTCAATTGGATACCGGGACGTGTTGGTCACATTGTATTTAAGTTGCAAGTTTATATGACCACCAGTATAAAAAATAATAAAATAATTCCAAAAATGAACGACACTAGTGAAACAGCTGAATTAGGTTCAATTTTGAAATAAATTATGGTTATGTAATATCAGAAGGAATGAAACATCTAATAATGTGAATAACTAAAGTATGTTTCCGGAAAAAAGCCGGGCCTTAACAGTTTAGGCAAGCAATGTCAGCTTGAAAACATTAGTTAAACCATGTATTCGCATGTTTTTCAGCATTGTGTCTTTACTGCCTCTAATCTGTGCACCTCAAACCAGTTCCGCGCATCTTTACACTTGACCTTAGTTTG
This sequence comes from Epiblema foenella, assembly GCA_963556455.1. Taxonomy (NCBI): domain Eukaryota; kingdom Metazoa; phylum Arthropoda; class Insecta; order Lepidoptera; family Tortricidae; genus Epiblema; species Epiblema foenella. The sequence goes on from OY747105.1 coordinate 6,948,619, forward strand.
CAGTACATTGATAATCGTTCTAGAGACATCTTGTTGTATTATTTGTCTAAAACGGCAGTGGATGTGACATTTAAATTCTGATACAGTTTTCCGCAATCACTTCGCTCACTCATTCGTACTATGAGATTAATTCGACTATTGTGTGCTTTGCATTCTTTTTGCTTAATGGCTTGGATAGATGTCGCTAAAGCAATTTCCGGTACTATTTAAGTACAAGTTCTTTCTCGTTTTGGGAAGTTTAAGTTTGTAATTTTTACTGAAAGGACAGGGAAATTATAATGGAAACCAAAGCGCTATAATTGAGCAATTTAAACCTTGAGATATAATTTTTTTACTTTAAATTTTGACAAGTGTATAATTTTTTTACTTCAAATATTGCCTAACGAAATTACAAACGGATTCCAGAGGTCGTGGGTTCAAATCTAACCTGTGGCGATAAATGTTTCAATTTATATCTTTGATTGAAAATTAAGAAAGGAGAGATGATTTTTAAGAGAGGTAGGGCACAGCAAAATGTCATCTTGCTCGAATTTGGAGCAGCCCAACTGGGGAAGTACCTCCGCCTTGCAGAAGACCACAGTCATAACAACATTATTTACTATACAAGTATTTAGTGTTGTGTTCCTGGAGGTGAGCAAGGTTGCCAGAGCTCATGAGACATGGTTCACTGTGCCCTACCGTCCTCATTGTTACTAAATACTTGCATAAACACAAGGTTACAACGACATAATAATGTACTGCTTCTCGTTATCCCTATGCGGCATCTTTTACTACCTAGTTTTAACTTCATCTTTGCATATGCGCAGAAAAACTACTTTTTTCGTGTTAAAATATTTTTTAACGAGACAACATTTTTACACCGATTACTTATTTAATTTTAGGCTTCCTAATTTAGACTTCCTGGTAATTTGTAATGAACAAGCGACACTTGATTATTACATTTGAAAAAGGAGAAAAGATATTTGCAAGATCATATATAGTAGTACTATAAATGTTTCGTAAATCTAGTTTCCTTGCTAAATCTTGGGATTAGGTGTCAAAGCGGCCTTTGAGAAAAAGGGTAAAAGGCACAATATTAGAAGCCTATTTTTAAAACGTGCTACTGATGTAACATGTCCAAAAGTGTCATAAAATAGCCAACTATTGTATAAAATCATAAGCTACAGTCAATTCATGACTCACCCGTTTATTAGTATAGATATTACACCATGTTTAAATTCAGCCTTGCGTTATTTGGCCTACTAAATCGGAAAAGCATTGCGATTCGCGGAAACATCCTCTAACATGTAATACAAATAAGTTAAAAGTTATGTGCTAAACGTTCAGTTTTATAAAAATATCCGTTCGACCTTATGTCATATCAATATTTTATTTGACCTTACCGACTTTCATAAATGAAACTAAACCCTAACAAGGCCCTCTTGCAAGGGCAAAATTAAACTTACCTGAAACTTGGTAGTTGTAAAATAACAATCAAACGTCAAATCTTATAGTCATACGCGTTAAGACAATTGACAGTCAGTATATGGTTTTGTTTGAAAACGTGTTAAATTCTGCCTGATAATGGTACCTATATGGTTACCTTTATTGAAATTCGAAAGTAGCGATGTCTCAGTTAATCGAAAAAAAAATTGAATTAATTTCAGGATTAGTCAATACGATTTAGTCCTTTACAATATTTTATGGGCTAATATAATATGCGTATTTCAGTTCAACCTCTCAAAAAAAAGGTTTGATGGCCATCTAATTCAAATGAAAAGACAGACAATCGCGATTCCTGTTCTTCTTTTTTTCCGTTTTAGTGTGTACTGTGTATTTGTCTCTCCTAACGGAACGGAAGCACATAAAGGGCCATGATAGGCGCAGGCCAAGGATGCAGCTAACTCTGCAAAGGAATAATTTGGCAACACTGTGCATTATACGTCATATTTGTATGAAAATGTGACGTTTGAGGTAGTGTTGCCAAATCATTTCAATGCAGAGTTAGCGTGGTCGGACTCTATGCGGTGGAATGATATGAAAATTATGTATAACTGCGTCCCGTACATTGCGTGTTAGACTGGACCATCATGACCCATTCTGTTGATCCGTCATTCAATCGTTCTCTTCAGTCCGATTTGCTGTGTCTTACCCTAGACAGCCTTGAGATCGTTTTTAGTGTTCCTTACTTCAGAAGGGGAAAAACGGAACCCTTATAGGATCACATTGTTGTCCATCTGTCTGTCGAAACCCTTTATCTCGGGATCGCGTGGAGGTATCTAGTTGAAATTAAAACCATATATTCGGGTCTATAATCCCTTGTAGCTGTGAAAAAATCACAGCTACAAGTTAACGTAAAAAATATACGGCCGTTTATGCCGCATAAAAAGTATATTTTTAAACACCCTCAAGGGAATCAAAATTTAATTCCATTCACTGTTTATTGTGTACTTTCCATTGACCTAGCACTAGAAAATTTGGCAATTAATATCGTCTTATATTGCAAGTACAGGGAAAAATCTGAAAAACTAAATCATAATTAAATCATAAAAAAATATAGTTTATGTAATCAATACCCGGGTATAGAACCCTCGGTGGGCGAGTCCGACTCACACTTTTCCGGTTTTTATGCCCCTCTATTCCTGTTCATTACATGATAAAGTTATGTACCTACTCGTGCATTACTGAGGGCGAATTTCACGCAACGTGAAATCACCGTGAAGTGCATTGCATAAATCGCATTTGACTCAAGAGTTCGTCAGACATATTTTGGGTACAATTTTCACAGAAGTGCTTGACCTTGTATACTCCTAGGAACATATTATTAGGATATGCTTTTCGCAGAATACCTCTGGTGTTACTTCTTTAATTAAGTTCGGCTCGCACGACTCGCACGAGTGTGAGCGGAAATACACGTATCAATAATAGTGTTCTTTGAATGTATGTAATAAAATTGTACTACCTATATATTATGAATATTGTTATGATAACGTTCTTAACCGTATCAGCGCGTTGTAATACATTTTTTGCTAACAAAATATGTCAATAAAAGAGTGAATCATCCATCAAACAGGAAAATTAAGTATCAATCAAGTAAACGCCTATTATGGTGGCGTTCTAATGTTATTAATTATGTTAAACTTGAAGGGATCAAAAATGGTGTTTACGCAATGATTAGGATTACCGGTTTTACCATGATATTTAGGATTTTTTGTCAGTTACCAAGGCATTATTCAATATTTTGTTCGGTTATTTCGTTTCATTGTTTTTTTTTTTCAGTCCACTGTAATTTTTGTGCAGGTAATTCTACATCATTTCTTCACACTGGAAGCTCAAACGTCAGTATTTTCGCCAGATCTCTGAATTAGTCTTGCCTTAAACTGTATACGTATCGCATTGTCAATAAATCTCATTTTTTGTCAGTCTGGCTAATAAACGGCAACGAGAAATGATTAATAACTCTAGGCTAGGCTAGAATTGAAATGACATAAAGTCTGCTATAGGTACTCTGCCTCTTCTAAAAGCACGCATGTCCTTAAAGTTATTACAAACGTAACTTAATGAGGATTTTCAGTTTCAGGATATTATTATGTGTCCATCCATTGTGTTACGGTCGCGGCTGTCACGTGATAATGGATTAGACCAAGCACCCGTCAATTTCTGGGACAATTTTTATATTGTTGTCGATTTTTTTTCGTATGAATTGGATCAAAATGGGTAGGTTGGAAGAGCTCTTGATTCTGTACAAAATACATATAAATTCATAATATGTACCCAAAATTTTATTTTTTTCTCTTGAACTTTACACTGAGTTCCGAAATCCCCATAAATTTTGACATCCGATGGTTTTTTTCCTGTATGTAGGACACTGTAGGAAATCGTGCATTATTGATCAGAATATAAGGAACTCAATCTATGCACCAATTTTTACCGTAATTTATAAATATTAAAAAATCATCAAGTACATAAAAATTACCCATAATTATTATTACAGGTGGTGTCAGAAACTGACTGATTTATCGTCTTGTCGTTTATCACATAGCAGACGAGACCATCATAGGCCCGCAACATACCAATCAAAAGGGATAATGATGGGTGAATCTAGACCCATAGATCTCTCGCCACAATGCTACCGCACATGTGAAAGAGCAATAATTTAAAAAAATCCTCTATACCGATTGGCCAGTGCCTTTACCATGAGTTTGCATGACCGTACTCGCTAGCGACTGCGTAAACGATTTAGTTTGTCGATTCTTAGTTCTATTGCGTAACCGCCAGAGGCGCTGTACTTTTGCCCATACAAATTTTTACGCTAGGGAGTACGGTCATGTAAACTCATGGTAAAGGCACTGATGGTTTCTGTCCAACCGTGTGACTAAGTACATTATTGATGACAATATTAGATTAAGTATAGGGGAAAAAACTGCACCCCATTTAAAATTCAATCGTGAATAGAAAAAGAATTGAAAACCACATCCGTCCTCTCCATCGCCATTTGAAACAAGCTTATATCTTCATAAATGTTTATCTCCGTACGTCATTTTATGTATCTTTTTAGTCACACTAATGTTATGCCATGCTTTGCGGCTTATGATACCAATCACTGATACAGGTCTAGTCTAAAACGTCTAAAGTTTATCGTGAGTTCATTGTAGATACGTCACTCATTAATACTACAAAGATACGCATCGGGAGTTCGTCACGAAAAGTTCAAGGTGTCATCCTATTTTATTCATAAGCTCAACTGGTCTCACCACTCATCTCAAATATAAATTGAGCACGAGTTTCGAACAACGATGGGACGTCGGGGGTCATAATTATATTGGATGTGGCTAGTTACGTTGTGAACACAAGCCATGGGATTCAAACGGATATGCTTACTTTATTCATATTTACATAATCTCTTTAAGGCATCATCGTACAGTCAGCTGCAAAAGCGCCCAACAGGCCCACTTGGAGAATAAATGATTTCATTTCATTTCATTTCATTTACACAAATGTTTACGTTAGCGAGCACGTTATTGCTATAAATCTTTTCAATGAAATTTAAGTGGGTTTTGACGATAGGAATAAATATTTAGTTTTTTCCTTTCTATCATTGCAGGACCAGGCCCTAGAATGTATTCCTTTGTATTAAGCCAAGTGTACATATACAAGCAAGCCAAACCAAGTATGGTTATACATACGTATATTACAGTTTTTTTTAAATATTAAGCAATTTCATGACATTTCTTTCAGTGGATAATCATTACCTCACATGCTTCTATAAACTTGAATTTAAATTCTACAAGCGACGTCAAAACAAGTACTTATACCAAATTTTTCCGCCTTACTGCAAATATGTAGTAATATTCAAAAGTGAAATTATTTCACGTCGTCCTTTTCTATACCTAAGCTATGTCTCAATTCAAGTGGGTATCTACAACTTAGCGAGCTGTTGTTCAACTCACTAGTTCGAGCAACGAAACAAAAATAAATAATCAATAAATCATAAACATTTTTTGTCTTTCCTGTTCGGAAAGTTCGATTTTCATGAGTACATAGCCGGAAAGTCACTTTTCCGACTCTAGGATGGAAAGTTTTTTTTTTAATAGTTCAATAGTCCGGCTGCTGGTGGCTGCAGCGCGTGTTTTTATTAAAAATCTTTAGAATTTCATTTACTAATTAGGTACTTTTATTTCATATATATTTCCCTCATAGTCAAAATGAAAGGTAGAGCGTTTATCTCGGGTGAAACCATTTTACCCTTGAAATATTGGCTAATTCCCATGCAGCTAAAATCATTGCCATACGAGGAAAGACTACAGAACCTAGGCCTGACAACACTAGAAAAAAGGCGTGAACGTGGACAATTGATTGAGACTTATAAAATCTTAAATAACTATTATGCCTGTCTAGAGCTGAGCGACTTGTTCACTCGAAACACAAACACACGCACGAGAGGACACAACTTTAAATTGTCAGCTAACAAATCTAAAACAAATATCGGCAAGAACTTAATCTCTAATAGAATAGTAAAGGCATGGAACAAATTACCTTCAGAAGTAGTGAACGCTAACAGTGTTAATCAGTTTCAAAATAAACTTGACAAACTAAGATCTAAGCAGTGTTAACCAGTGCCAAGTGAACTATGATTTAGACGTATCAGCGTCAGCTGCCTGTCTAAAATATATAATAATAATAATAAATATCTCGGGTAAAACGGTCGCTTTCAACCCTTGGCTAGCAATCTACTATTCTTGTCCTTCATATACTACTATTACTAGAACTCAACAAACATTACCTACATTAGCTTCGTAGTCCTTCTTGCGGTTTCCAGGTTGTGCTCTATAGAGTCCGTGGTCTGCTTTTATTTTATTTTAACAATGACTACAATGACTCTTAATGCTTAATGTATAACTACTTACAGGTAAACGCAGCTTGGCAATATAAACAAGAACTACATAAATTTACACTAACGTGAGACATATTTACACTTAATAACACTTAATATGTCGCAAATAGTGACTTTCCAAGTGAGTTTCAACCGTTGTTCTCTTATTAAGTATAAACAAGAACTATTTAATAATAAAAAAGAAATAAAGTTAGTAAGGTAAACTATATAAATAAGGTTCTAATTTGAGTTATTGAGTCACAGTTTATGTCGATTGAAGATTCGAGCATAGTGATATGCTTATTGAGTAATTTGCTCAGTCATGGTAATGGGGAAGATGTGGTATTCTACGAGGTACTGAAAAACGAAGCTTATTAAGGAGCTATGGGCAGTCAATATTGTTCTTAATCAGTTTAAATAGAATTAGGAGGTCCAAGACAATTCTGGAAATATATTAGTCTGGCAGCGTAGGAGAAAGATGTCCGCGCAAGGCCTGTGGAGCGAGCCAAATGCCACATAAATCATTTTGCAGCATTTCGATGCGAAGGCAGTGAGTTGCGTAAGATGTTTTGACACCTAATCCCAATATTAGACGTAGGCACTAGTTTTATGAAAGCGCCTGCCATCTGACCTTCCAATCCAGACGGAAAACTAGACTTTGCTAGTATTAGAGCCGTTTCCTTATTACTTAGATTAGAGTAACACAAACCAATTCTCATCTATGTGTAACTTACACAATACACCATTTTGATCTTAATCTCAGTTTTTGTGTTCAATCTTCCGCATGGAATTCGTTTAATTGGTCATATAATTATATCAGTTGCTTAAAACCTGGATTAAGTAATTGTAAAAGCAACCTTGTTAATGGCAGATAAACTTGGAATTCAAGGAACGTATGATATACTCGTACTGAACTTAGTGGTATTTTATTTAGGTGAGAGGTTAAACAATGATAGCATTATTAGTATTTAAGCTGAGGAAGATATTCTGATGAAATCACCGCCTCAGGGATTTGGAGCAAGCTTGTTTTTTCCTTTTATTAGGTAAAATCAAGTTCGAAAGTATGTGCACGGACAAAGTGATCAAAAATAAGTGAACACGACTTTATTATTAAGGGCATAAAATTGTTCATATTTCCAAATATTTGGGAACGTATATATATTTATGAATTTGACTGTATCTGTACTACGAGATAAGACTGCAATACTGTAAGGCTAGGTTTTGTAACGATCCGTACGAGCTAGGGAATGCAATACCGGGGTACCGGGATCCTGCATGGATTATGCGGGATCAATCCCGCACCAAAATTTTGCGGAATCCCGCGCGGGATTGCGGGATTGAAGAAAAAGGTAGTTTTACTATTAGGGACACTTGTCACGCTCATAATTTCTAGTTACAGTATGACAAGGGTCTAAAATGAGACCTCACTAGTCACTACGTTCGGGAAAATAACCATCTCGTGGTACTATCACTTTTAGACCAGAGTTATACACTCTATTTTTCAATTCGATTGCGAGAAAATAAATAAACAAAGATTATCCACACACAATTAATAATAAATTACAATGAGAAGAGGGCTGCAACTCCTTTTTTAAACTGTTTTGACTCAGATACATAGTAGTTGAAACAGGGAAGATAAAATACCTACCTAATGTTTTAATAGCTAAATTAGTTGAACAAAGGATGTTGTACCAAAAATAACCCAACGTTCCTATTGGCTGTCGATGTGTTTTTTGATTGGTGGATTTAATATTGTGAAGTATTTTGATTGGTCAAATTAGAATGTTTTGTGAATCATAAATATGTATTCAATTTTTCCCTAGCTCCGCTTGATAAGCCTAATATGACACACTTTTTGAGCATGCGACGTAAAAAATGTATTTAAAAAAATATTCTGCCGAACATTTCGTTGGACAAGAGCTAAGTAATAGTTAAGTGAATGTTGTGAACTTTGTAATCAGTCTCAGAAAGCAAATTTTCGTTAGACAAAAAGCATATTTTCGGTTCTTCCAAATCAAAATCAAATAACACTTTAGAACTAGTCTTAAGATTAGTTTCATCGAGATTTGCCCAAAAACTCCATTCCCGAAAAGTGTTGTGTCTCTTTCTCTCGTGAGATTAACATAAACGTGGCTCTTAGTATAAGTGAGCGTGTTTGGTAAAGGGCAATTTTTGATTCTGGTTGTCTAACAAAACTTGCTGTCAAGTCACTTCTCGTGCGACTCCGCGATACCCGTTTCACTCGAACAACCTCGAACTGTGCGAGTTAGAATGAGGAGGGGTAGGTAGTTATTTCGCGTTGCGTCGCTGCAGCAGTTATGCTAGCCCCGCTGGTGGCCAATATAAAGAAACTTACCCTCTTCAAAAACAAACTCAGTGAAATGATTAATGGGTAATGCACCTTATTCCGCAGCAGTAAGGTCCACATCAGAATGGGCAGCGGGCAGTCCGTCCGCGCGACGCACTTTTCCCGCCCGCAGTCGCCTCAGACGGAAGAACCAGCCGACCCCCGCATCAGTATTTCAAATAAGATGGTGAGAGACCCTTTCAATATGTAAAAAAAATTGAGAATAGCATGTAATTGGAACCTAGACTACTTTCTCCATATAAAAGGGCCACTAACAAACCTGAAATTTGACAAGTCTCAGACCTAACCTCGAAACACACCTTTCTTCTATGTCCTGTCATGCATCAAATGTGTGGATTGAAGAGAAAACGTATCGTCCCGTTCATACAAAAAAAGAAACTTCGTACAGTTCAACTACTCATCCACTTCGAAACAGTGAAGAAGCCGGATCATAAAGTAGATTTGAGGTTCTAATTATTTTGGCGCGAAACGACACTTGTCTATGGTAACCACCTGGTGTTCTAGTCAGGGTTGCACAGCGTATCGCCACAGTCCGTACAGTATAGTACGTGAATTTAAATTTTATTAAAATGGCAAATGAAGTATAATAAAAAAAACAATATATTCATTATACTCTTTGTAATCTAAGGTGAAGTACCTAAACTGAAAGATAAGATGTTGCCAGGAATAGAAAAAACTAAATAGTGACGGTATATATCGATAAAACATAACCGATAAGTATAGGTAACGTTGTACTACCAAACTGCTTTCAATGTTGTAATTTATGAGATATGCATAAAAAATATCCTTTCCGGCCACTAAAGGCTCATTAAGTGCCAATATTATTAAAATTTAGTGCTTTAAAAGTTTGGTCCTTTAGATTTTAATTTTATTAAAAATCATTTTGATTTGACAAATTCAGAGAATATTAGATTGAGAGAAACACGAATAATTATGATTTTAGATGTTCTTGGCGAGCACCTAGGAGTACCCGATAATTTGTCCGAAAGATCGGTAACTCTAGTGAGGCCTTAAATATAATATCGATATGAACCGCACTGCACATACCGTGGCAACATTTGTGCATTTTGACTTGTCAAACAACTTTGCCTAATGGTGGACTTCACTTTAGATGCGTTCTAAGTATTTTTAACACAAGATAAGAACGAAAATAATGTCATTGATAGTTTAATTTGATATGTTGGTAACCCGCGCTTACTCTTGCAAAAATTTGACAGCTAACGTTATCACCATGCCGAAAGGGCTTCTGTACCTTTATAAAATAAAAATTGTACCTACCTATTAATTATTCTATACCGGTCGACGCAGAGTAGTGGGCTGATGAAAGGTCGCGGGAGTCCGCTGGACGCAGGCAGCCCATGACCGATCGTTGTAGCATTCTCTGTGGGAGGCCTATATCCAGCAGTGGACGCCTTTCGGCTGATGATAATGATGATGAATTGATTATTGGGTGTCTTTAGGTAGAGCGGCTAGTAGAAGATGCTACGCTCGCCGGAGGCGCCGCGGCCGTAGCGCCGGTGACGCGCAAACCTCGAGACGATCTCAAAGACAAGATACTCACAGAGAAGATGAAGTGTCTGGACGACACGCATTCAGAGAGGAGCAAGTGAGATAAACTTTAAAATCCATACATATCGTTACGTTAATCCTGTCTCAGCTCAGCTCAAATGCACGCGATGACGCGATCTGAAATGAGTCCGTCCTAAGTAAGTATAAAAGATTAACACGTTCACTGTTCGAATCCGAATTGTTAACCTTACGGCTTTGTAATAGAGGCTATAGCAGTGACCCATATCAGGTTCGTGTTAATAGATGTCACTATATAGAAATTATGTAGCAGAACTGAATTAATGAGAAATTTTTGTCGCTGCACTTTACTATATTCTGTAACATTACTCCAACAAATAATGGAATATTTTAGTATAGAAACAGTTAATTATTTTCAAATTATGAAACTTAAATTTGTTGATCCTCTGTGCCACACATGATGCTTGACCCATAGCCACTGAGAACTGAGGTTTCCAAGTAGATTTTCAGAAGTGGTTGAAGTCTGGCTTGAGTTTTGACAATCGGTCCGAGATTTCACTCTTTTAATTTCACCGCCCTCTAACGGCCATCACCATCACTTGTAGCCGTCATGCGGCCCTCATAACATTCTAATATCGGCGTGAATGGTAGTTTACACCGAGTGGCGCTGTGCGTTAGTTTAGTAACTTACTCATAGATGGCGCAAAAGTTAATACGTGAAATGCCTTATTTTGCGACTAAAATATTTAATCTCTCTAGAATTTCTTTACTTTAAATTCGAATTAAGCTTATTCATTCATTCTTCAATTAGAAACTTCTTAATTGAGCTACATTACTATTTTTGTTCCGTCACAAATCCTGGATAAAAGTATATATAAGTAATGTTATCGTAATTGAGTTGAAATATACTTTAGGTACCTATTAAAACATGTCTTGCATAATATCTTCGTCAAAATGACTACGTAACGCATAAGTTTCCATGTTAAAAGTCATCATCATGATCATCTTCAGCATGCAGTCGTCCACTGCTGGACATAGGCCTTCCCTAATTCACGCCACCACAGCCGGCCTCAGCTCTCCGCATCCAACCGCCGCTATAAGAGAACGAGATTCTTTCGACTTTGTCCGAGCGCATCATGGTACAATAATATACTTCGCCAGGTATGGCAAACGGAAACATTAGTTAGTAGTGTGGGTGACACGACCTTCGGCCTCCCTGTTATCGATGGTTCTCAAACTTTGTATTTTGGGGAAAATAGTTGTCTTACTTAAAAAATAGGATATAAATTATATTAAACGTCTGTATAAAAAACAAAATTACAACAATGACAAAAAAAGGTCTTGCATGTCGTCCATTGTTATTAAAGCAGTTATTACAGTATCCTGAATTCAGGCGTCCTAACTAGGATGCGAGGGAGGGGATAGGAAGGAAGCTTCTGATTACACTACACTGAATCAGTTCGTTTCCACTGCTCGACGGAGTGCGGCGTATCCTAGCGATGCCGCCGATATTGTCAAAAAAACAGAAAGTTGGCCTTGCAAGGTTTTTTGCAAATAATCGGTTGATATTCCAATTGTCAAGTATCGGCTTAGCCACATCACTATTTTTATCATTTAGTGTCAAAATTATATTTTGACTGAATAAAAAGGACCCGAACATCATTAAAATGCACAAATTAAGAAAACAAAGAATTTTACGTAGTATTGTGTACCATTTTTTTTCGTTGTTTTCGATCCACAATAGCAAAGCCATTCGTTGGCTATTGACTCGTTTTGTGGAAGTGAAAGAAAACAATAAGGTCCCGCCTTTAACACTTCTACTCTTAGAGTTCCGAATAGAACAGCCTACCATTTTTAAATCTGGGCTACATCAACTCTTATTAGCAACGGCACCGCAAAAAAGTTTGGCAATTACTGCTTAAACTGACACCGACCGAGAGCGATATATGCAATTCAGTACATCCGAGCGAGATCGCGGTTAACGTCAAAGCGATTGACATGACGCTCGTATGTGTGAGTAAGCACTGTTGCCAGTAGTGTATTATGATACTCCCTGACTTCCATGTATTCTGTGAGTATTTTATTAAATTATTAAGTACATTCATGTTCAACTTGACCTATTTTGTGTACTTAAACAAGTAAATGCCAATTTTAATGCGTAAACAATTAATTTTGCATGATAACGGCAGATTTTTTTTCCTTAGTTATCCGTTTTGTTACTATAAAGTGGCAACTCGACCTCGTGTCACGATCCTTATTGTCAGACCTTGTTTTCTTAGACCATGGAGCGCATGGACTGTCAGATTCTAAAGTGCTGGCTGTCTGTGCACCGCGATAAGAGATAAGAAATAAGAAATGAATGTCTCGTGACTGTCCTTGTACTTGTCTTTATACATTTCTGCAATTTTTACAAAAGAAAATACTTTTTAATTTTTTTCCTTTTTACATTTTATCTTAATTTACATTTCATACTTTACATTTTATCTAAATACATATTATATTGTATTTTCCATATGGTCAATTACATGAAGTAAATGACATTATTATTATATTCTTTATTTATTTTTCATCTTAGGCTAGGCTTTTACAATATCTTTATAAAATGTAAAATATAAAAATACACTTACAAAACATAAAAATATTATAAAATCCTAACCTAGGTTATCCGCGCCGTGTCCAGGAGTACCGCCTTCTGTATCTGACCCTTGACCCAGCCATCTAGCGAGAGTCTCTTGAGGTGTTGGTCGAGACTCTTCGCTATTAGACCGTTCGCAGAGACGACTATCGGGACAATGATAGTTGAATCAACATCCCACATGGCGGTCACCTCGTGTGCCAAGTGTAAGTACTTGCTCACTTTGTCCTTCTCGACCTTCTCGAGGTTCTCGTCATGGGGGATGGTGATGTCAACGAGCACTGCCTGGCGCTTCGATCGATCTGTCAGCACGATATCAGGTTTATTAGCTACAATAGTCCTGTCCATGATGACAGATCGATCCCAATAGAGCGTGGCACGACCATTTTCGAGAACTGGCGCAGGTGTATACTTATAGTACGGCACTTCGAAGTTCACAAGACCGTTTAGAATTATTATATTATTATTATAAGTAATGATAATAAATTCTCTTTGGCTGCAATTTCAAATAATTATCACGCAATCATGACACGCTTTATGCATTGGGGGTTTTCACTTAAAATTGTAGGTTTCCTTGTTCATATTTTTTCTTTGGGTTTGGTAATTTTTAGTTTATGCTACTCAGAATAATAACTATCATGAGCATTCTTACTCTTGATCCTGATATAGAAAAAAAATATTCCCAATTTTCCATACATTAATTAAGTTCTATACAGAATGTATAAAAAAACGTCACAATGTTTAATAAAAAAATGGGGACAAGTTTTTCCTTTATCAGGATCAACAAAAAAAATTGTGCTCATGATTTTGAGTACCTAGAATAATAATAATAAACTAAAAAAATCCAAACTGAGCCAAAAAAAATCTTAAAAGGTAGATACAATTTTAAGTGAAAACCCCCAATGCAAGCATAATAATATATGTAAGTTGTTGGTAATTTTCACGGCTCGTTTTTAAAGTAGGGCATTACTGCACAATAAGCCTTCTGCTACGACCCTGTATTAATTTATCTATGTTTACAGAATAACAGTGGACGACATCAACTCTCTAGCACGTCGCATAGAGATGCGGACGTCCAACTTGCCAGGGGTAGACGCCGTGTGTCCAGACTTCCAGCAACGCGTCATCGAATGCTACAACGAGGGAGAGGAGGCCGGCGACGTCGTCAAGTGCTGGAACACCATCGGTTAGTGCAGGGTTCGGCAGACTTTTTAACCAAAGACCCACCACACCACCACATACGCCAATTAACACCATTACATACCTAGGTTGGTTAAGGAAGCCGTTGAAATCAACTGTCAAGTGTCTGGCGTCCAGTGATCCGAAAGTTCTCAAATCGAAAAGAGACTGTTTCCGGAAAGAACTCGCGTATTGATACTGTGAGTGTGGTGTGTCGTGACCGTAATCGAGCTTCAAGTGACAAGGCGGACGGTGGTAGTGACGGTGACACTGCGAAAAAAGCGAACCAGGAAGAGGGTAGATGGCTATGGTGTGTGGGTAGACCACAACTAAAACTCGCAGCACGTCAGTTAATCCTTGAAAATGGCGCTTGCAACAGTGCCGAAATATCGGGAACTCAAAAATACAAATATACATGGTAAATATCCCGTTTCAAATCGTAATTCTAATGTAAATGACGATGTAAGCTTGAAATCTTATATTCAAAGACCCAAATTCACTAAGAATATACATTTTTGGGAGTCTCAGAGAACCGCAACTGGCCCTTTAAAGAGCCGCGGTTTGCCGACTCCTGGGTTAGTGTCCCACGAAGCGACAGTTCCTTTTGTCATTTCGGCTATACGTACTCGGTTGTCGCACACGCCCGGAGATCAGGGGCGTATTTACCCTAGGGCCATCCGGTGAGAGTCAGGATGGCGGGTGTACCTAAACAAATATTTAAAAGAAGTGTACGAAATTTTTGTACTAAATTTGTACTATTTTGTACCACATTAAAAAAAAATTGTACCCTTCCGTAATTAAAGTTATTACAAAGTGAAGGTACACCCGCCATCCTGACAGTCAGGATGGCGGGTGTACATGGAAAAACTATGATCCTACCAATTATTAACCAATGTTAATATCTTAATTTTTTGTACTAAATTTGTACTCAAATATACAGTAAAAACTTCAGCCATCTAATTCGTAGTTTGCGAGTTTTACACATTTGATGATTTTCTACTGCTGGGCAATACGGTTATTCAAATAGGCCTAGCAACAAGCACTTTTGAATCGTCAGTTATATATTCAGAACAATTTATTGATGCCTATGAAATTTAAAATGAAATGAATTACTGTAATGTATTTCAAAAGAGAGTATAATAAATTCACAAAAAGATCGTCAATATATATACAGGATCGCGCTTATAAAAGAAAGAGAGCGTGTTAGGGATCGTCCTAATTAAATATAACAAATATAACACGACCACTCGATTATCGCGCGTTTATAAAGTCGTGCGAACTTGCAAATGATTAGGACACCTATTCGAGTTCCATATGTTTGATCGCGCCTTCACGCGAGTAAAATTCGCGCGAATGCGTGATAATCACGTATTCGCGTTGTATTAGGACTAGCAGTTTTCTAGCAGTCAAACGTCGGTTTTGTTAGACAGCGATTCTGTTGTATGTATGAACAAATAATTATTCTGTGACTTCACTGTCACACGGGCACGGGCATAAAATCTTTTTTTTAACCTGACTGTGGCTTTATAGGCCGGGCCCAATAAAGTGATAGGAGTGTGTGGTTGGAGAGTGGCCTGGAGAAAATCTAGGGGAAACCTCCGATACGACCATGCGGGCGGTTTAAACACTGGAATACTCTAAGAGTTTGCGCTCCAGTGAAATTGGTTGAGCGGCTTCAACCAAATTTGGGGTGTAAGTAGAATCCTCTCGAATTTTTCGCTGGAGTTTTTTCGATGCTTTCGGAGTTTTGTCGCTGGTTCACTAAACCTAGCCTAGTTGAGAAGAGCCCAGCAAGAAGCTCAGCTAGGCCCGACCTGGGTCGGACTGACTCTACCCGATATGCAATCACCGCACCAATGATGCGCTTGTAATGTGCACACAAAAAAATACGATAACACTGTAGCCGAGGATCACGATTTGCGTTTTCCAATCTGGAAGAAGTGTAACAGTGTTAGTGTGACGTGTGTGCAGGTCTTAAAAAGTATGTACTAAATATAATTTCATATTAAACAATAGCATTTCGGTGAAGGTAATAACATCATGAGGAAACGGGTCAAATCTAAACAAGGTCTAGTATTCTCTCTGATACCGGGAAAATTCAAAAGGATTATGAATGAGTCCTCTTTATTTTCAATTTCAGGTGAGTTTTCTGCGTGTGTGGCTGCCGCAAGCGCGGCACGACTACACGCGCACTCGCGGCACGCGGCGGCGGCGGCGGCGCGGCGCGAGCGCGGCGTGGCGCTCGCGCGACTAGATCTCGGCGCATCGTCATAACAATCCAGCACCACGAAGTTACGCAGTTGGATACTATATCTCCATCTCGATCGCTCGAACATGGCGATGGCGTGAGAGATGGATATATTCGACACTTCGTAGAAAGGCGTGTGGTGACAACGATGCTGCGATGTTTGAGGATCGAAGTATAACCATCTTTGTAGTGGCCAGAAAAAAGGATTTTACTCACATCTAATTCTAAATCATCAACAGCTGTATCTAAATGCCGCGAACCGCCTTGCTATCGCGGTTGTGTGATTCAGCGCCGTTTACAGTGCAGGCCACATGGCGTCCCACCAAACCAATCCAAAGCAAACCAAAGGTAGCTGCGTGGCGCACGCAAGAAGAGCGGTCTGATGAACCTGAACCGTGGGTACAACTCTACCAAGGCATTAGACAACTGGCACGGAGGAGAAGGCTAGTTGGTTTGTTGAATTAGCCGGTGCTACGATGATAATAATTAGCTTGCAGGCTTGTGGCTAGACTATTCACTCACATCTCGCACGCAGAAGGTGGAATAGAGATGGAGGTATTTCAACTTCGATCTTTGAACTCCGCTGTGTACTCACTGTTTAGTTGTATCGGAATATTAGCAACCTTAAGCGAGGTTGTTCGATTTGAGACGTCTGTTTGTAAGAAACATACCCACGAAACAGATTTTTATACAAAAAAAAATCTTTACTGATTTTTTACTTGGTGTCATTTTGCATCTGAGCCATGGCCGGCCAGTAACGTAGTAGGTTTAAAATGTGCATTTCCTCCATTGGCGCTTTTGCTCCAGTTGACCTTACTTAAAATATAATAAAAATAAAAGACAAGTTTATGTCATTTATTAATATATACGTATTACTTTTCATTTCACATGGTTTTTATTCTTTTCTATTACTACATATTGTATTTTAATGTAGGTAAAATGTGATCGATTTACTTTGAGTCTGAATTAAATAAATCCTACAAATAATTAAAACAATAGAATATTACGTACTCTATAGGGCACTGCAATAGGGAGCGGACATATAAATGTGCGTTCCCATTGAGGGTCCGCCACGTTGGAATTTCGAGCTTTTGAATGTGTCAGTCTATAGTAAAAGTTCTCAAACGATTGTGCGAATGTATCGCTTTGAGCATTTTTATTTTACTGATAAACATAAATAATGATCGACCAGCAAACCGAACTCTAAATCTCTTCATTTTATCCCTATCCAACACTGTGATGTAAGTTTTCCCTTTCACCCATATTAATAACAAACTGAGGTTGACGGCTGTGCCTTCCGGCGCTATACACAAATTTATGGCCCAGTTTAAAAACGATACAAGTCTATTTCTATTCTTACGGCTTTACAACCATTTTTTTCATAACTAGATAACTTTTGGGTTTCGCATTGCTATTCATACAATAGCCTTGCAACCTCGTACCGATAATATTATATTAACATAATGTTACGAGACTTTTGTCATGCTTACGATTTTGCGCGTGTTATCTGAACTGGACACCTAAAACTTTCGACGGTCAAAATTGAATTGAACAGAAACACGTTTAGACT
This sequence comes from Epiblema foenella, assembly GCA_963556455.1. Classification (NCBI taxonomy): domain Eukaryota; kingdom Metazoa; phylum Arthropoda; class Insecta; order Lepidoptera; family Tortricidae; genus Epiblema; species Epiblema foenella. The sequence goes on from OY747105.1 coordinate 6,966,498, forward strand.
ATTAGTTTATAATCAAAGTCATATTATAAATACAGAAGTGAAAAATCTTAAAGTGATTGAGTAAGAAATCTGTGGATTATTGCTACCATTTCAGGCGACAGCCACCGAACTCATTTTGCTGATAGCAATGAGGGTCCAACCAACGTCATTAACGGAGTAATTTACAGTAAAATAAAATAGGTCACTTTCGAAGTCAAGTTATGTTCAATTTTTCTGTGATACTGAGCATATAAAGAAACAAAAAAAAACACTGAATGGCCGATATTATAACTAGAAGAAAAGAAAACTTTTATAACAGATATAATAATTGCAGCTAAATCGGGACAGTGACAAATCAGCATTCCACATGGTAGTTCCTTCGTGTGCCAAAAGTGCGACTTTGTCCTTAAGAGATAGCAGGCCCCTATTTCACCAAGTTGACATATGTATGTATTTGACATAAGTAGACTGATAAATCGACAATTTTCATGTGAAAACTATTTCACCAACTACAATTGTAATATTTATGACAATTGTCGCGCCTATCAGCTTCGGTGAAATAGGGGCCTGGTAGCTATTAGGTACCTACTAATCTTAATCTGAATTAAATAAATAACCACTCTTTTGTTCCCATATTGCAGTGAAATTTACATTTTCCTTTCCTAAGCAGGTCAACGAGTTGCCTTCGGCCGTGACTCGGTATCACAAAACGTGGAGACGCTTGCGATCATAAATTCGTAATAGCCCACCTTTTCAGTTTAAAACTAAAGTGAGTGCTGAAAGAGAGACGTTGGCGTATATTAAAATTTAAAATATACTGAAGAAATAAAAACCAAACTCATTGGAGTCTATAGTTTCCAAGTTCGTTCTATTTGGACTAGTGACTTCAAATATATCTCTTGAGTTACATCGCAGATATATTCTCATAGTAAGGGTTCTAGGTGTTTTCCTTTATCGAATTGAAACGATGTTTAGTTTTCTCTAACCAATTTCGAACCCAGAGATTAGGTACGCCATTCTGTTCGCGACAAAGATTGTTGTGTGACACATCCACACATCCGTAACATCGGGTAATGGGGGCTATCGTTTTTGTGCTCACCAGTTGGCGCCACTGTCAAATAAGATCCAGCTGTCAAAAATTGTTATTGGTTATTATGGGCATGAGAACGAAGTTTACATTTAAATCATATTTAATACCTTAAAACCGTACCGTAAAAATATCTAAAATCCCGCATTGTAGCGCAGCCCCGTTTTGTTCGGAAAAAACTGGCCAAGTGCGTGTCGGGCCACGCACAATGTAGGGTTCCGTAGTTGCCCGTCCATCACGTCACCGGTCATATGCGTAATTACGGACCCGTAGAAGGGTTTTTACTGATCTTAGTACTGATGATGTACTTTTTTGAGATGTTGTGTTGTATACATATTTTTGCCCTTTACGGTAATGTCTACTTAGCTGTGATAGTTTTGCTTTGAAATTCATCGTATATACTACTACCATCGAGGGACGGACGGACGGACGGACATGACGAAACTATAAGGGTTCCTTGTTTACTACGGAACCCTAAAAAAAGAAGGACATAAGTTTCCGAAAGACAAAACTCTCAAAGCACTGACAGTCGTTGACCAGTTACTCATATTAGCCATAATCAAGCTCAGGTATTGCATAATACTCACCATATTGTTCCAATTAGATATTAACTCGCTTAGCGCAACCACAAAGAGTGACATTTGACATTTCGGGGACCTCACGCTACACTAGCGCCTCTAGCGGCGAATTCTAGCCCTCATTGCAATGCGGCAAATAAAACTAATTATTCCCAATTACTAATAATAATATTTGTACCCTTTACTGTGTATTTCAATACTATATTGTTGTTTCTCTGATGCGTCTTGCTATCCACTAATGCAAACGTGCGGTAATCGGTAAACGGCAATAAAATATATATCATGTAGTGTACGGTATATATTTTATTGTTATTTGCCTAAGGCTACACCTAGGTACATAGTGAACTATTAAAGAACTAATGATTAATGAATAATTTAGTGCATTCTATCTACTACTCTGATTATGCATTCATAGAATACCCTCAAACTGTGATGCTAAAATTTCCGCGATTGTTCCAATTTTGCCGATTACCTCTAATGAAGCGCGAAAATCGATAACCAATTTAGCGATTGATTATTCTCGCATGTGCTCGTCATTGTAGTATATTAGCGACGACTATTCATTATATTTGTACAACTGTGCTCTACAACTTGACGAGATGGACATCCTACTTCCTAATACTCTCCTACTTCACTACATACTCTACATAGTATAAAACAAAGTCGCTTTCTCTGTCCCTATATCCCTATGTATGCTTGAATCTTTAAAACCACGCAACGGATTTTGATGCGGTTTTTTAATAGATAGAGTGATTGAAGAGGAAGCTTTATATGTATAATAACATCCATTAAATAGTGCACCCGTGCGAAGCCGGGGCGGGTCGCTAGTATATTATAAATGCGAAAGTTTATATGTTTGTTACTCAATCACGTAAAAACTAGTGAACAGAATTTATAAAACTTGGTATACAACGAATTTACAGCCTGAATTAACATATAAAATACTTTTTATCGGCAAAATCATGCTTCGATGGAATGAAATATGGAGTGGAAGTTTACGTGGACTAAATCGCGGGCAAAAACTAGTTTATTCATAAACACTTGGCCCAAAAAATCATCATATTCGCTATTCTGTATTTATTATTTCTACTGCGGGGTGTAAATGGCACATTCTAGGGCTTGCCTAAGAATGTGATCCTAGGCAAGCCTGGATGGATGACCTAGCGAGAATGGACCACTCCTTACCCTTGGTACTACCGATGATACTGCTGGTAGTACCACGGGATCTCCACAAGGTAAGAGGAAACCTGGGCATCCCCAAGCGATCCTGGCGGCGCTGAGTAGCGTCCGAGGGAAAGGCGGTCGGGCTATCACGGTCCAAGTTGAGGCAGAACGCGATAGTGGCATGCTATGGACCTCTGCTCCAACTAGGGGACTTAGGGGACTTTAAGTCAAGTACTCGTAAGTTATTTGGACACAGTTAGGTACAGATCTCCAGGAGAAGGGACCTACTCCCCAGCAGATAATGTCGGTACTTTGCAATTTATGACACCATTTTCAAAATCGATAATTGATATTGTGTAGGATAATGTAGTGGTGCAAACTAGACTTGGTCAAAGGGCCATCTGAAATGAAACCTTTGAGTTGTTATTTTGACACGACTTATAATAACATCAGGGTTTGTGTATTTTCTTTGGTTTTAAAGCCAAAAGTACACTTTGTGATAATATGATTAATTTATCGAATACAGAAAACCTTCACGTGAATCAATTAAGGTTCTAAATTGCATACACCTACAATTCACTGATTTGCATTTGAAATTTGAGCTAAGTTGAATAATACGATAAATTTGTTTTCAAATGAGCTCAATGCCACGTTAATTATTTAATTGCGGTTAGGTGCAGGTGGCGTTTTCCATTATTCATATTCCTATGCCACCATGTTATTTAAACTGTCGTATATGTAATTTTATTATTAAGAACGTTATTAGGGTTCCGTACCAAGGAAAAATGTAACTGTAGCTCTATCTAGTTTTTTCTTTTTTTTTATCGTCAAAAAACATTTCTATCTTAGTTAGTAATTTAATCACTTTTGCATGTATTTTTGTTTTATAAATTCCTACGAGATTATGCTGAAAGTAGGTTTTTTCAAATAAGAAAAAAAAAATGAAATCCGTTTACGTGATAAAGAGTTATTCTTGAAAAACTACCATATATACAAAGTTATTCAGTCGCTCGTAACAAAAGTCGCCGATAGATGGCGCTCCAATTTTCACACCAGGTTCTTGAGGTTTTCCTGATTTAATAGGGTTGGAACCGGTACACATCTGTATACGGAACCCTCGGTGCGCGAGTCCGACTCTTACTTGACCGGTTTTTTTTTAATTTTAAACTTTTTGATAAGTATACTTACTCGTAAACTCAATACTGGATAAAACTAATATTAATTAGATAATGTAACGAAATCCTTACCTTAAATATAGGTACTTAGTAAATAAATAATTTAATAAAAACGATCTTTGCTTTTATTTAATTAGTAACTTAAACTTTAAACAGACCTTTATGAAGCTTACGTATGTTACGTTTTCACGTATTTGATGGTACAATTTACGGCGATACCGCCCAAACTATACGTAGTTTAGGCTATATAAGTGTCCAGAATAGTTAGAATTGGAGCAATTAGTGACAATCCAAAAATTAGTGCTGTTAGCGCGTAACGCACGGAACTGAGAAATGCTTCACCTACGAGAAAAATATCCCTTTAAGAAGAGGGAAACGAGATGTGTTCATAATCGAATATGTGCTGCCAACGGTAGATTGATACGGGTAGGAGCCTGTCTTTTACAGTCTGCGTTCTTTATTCAACATCATTATTTTTCGCGTTACGCCGTGAACAGCTGTCACGTTTTTAAACCCTTTCAATTAATGTGGCATTTGCGCACCGCACGTAAAATTTGATTTTATGCCACCGTCACACTCGGTTAAACATAATGAGCGGTAAATTCCAAGACTTAATGGTAAAGGCAATTGATGAAACCTTACCTAAACCAGGCCGACCTTCATAAAACGAAACCATTTAATGACGCTAGCGGGTTTTGAATGTTCTATATTGGGTTTGTTGAGCCCTGTCGGGCTGTAAAAAAGCGACTTATTGGGGGCATTTAAAAATCAAGTTCCGGGTTTTTGTTGTTCAGTGTTTACAGTTACTGAAACGTGATACAAACCAGAATTTATCATCGAAACGGCTGCATTCCTGGGAGCTGGGAGCCGCCTCCTATCTCAGCAATTGGAGTGGGCTGGTGTTATTTTTTCGAAAGCGCCAGCCATTTACCTGACTGTCAAATTATGAAAAAAACTTTAGGAACATATCGAGTGTGGTACTCTTGAACGATACGTTAAAAACGGGAGTAAATCTTTCTATATATATGTATGAGACTCGACATGCGAGTTTCACTACATTGCGCGGTTTGATAGATCGATGGAATATACCTCGGTAGTCCGCAATGTAATGAATCTCGCTTGCGAATCATAAGTGTCTAAATAAGGCTTAAGTCTTTGACTTACATAGTAAGGAGAGGCTCTACGGACTCGATTCGGCGGCAAGAAATTTGGTACCTAACATTCCAACCTTGTACAAAGGAGATAGATTTCATAATTAATTCAATGGAATGTACCACTGATGTGAACGCAAGTGAGAGGAATTTGAACCGTTTACTAGAGATTAGATTTCATATTTAAATGGAATGTTACAATGTGTAGAAGGTTCAAATTCCTTTGACTCTAGTAAATTGTGCGCCGATCCTGGCCACCAGTACAAAATTTTGCGACGGGTTTATATTGAAGTTTGAAATCATTGGAGTAAGTTTCATTGTGTAAATAACATTATAAACGAGGAATAAAATTATAATCTCACGAAACTACAGTAAAACTTCCAACTCTAATATTATATTTTTTACTTTTTCTACTCGGCTGAAAGAAGCGAAGCGGCACGAACGTGGTCGTAAAAGTTATTTCACGAGCATTTATTATGTCACGAGCGCGATATTGAATCCTAAACGTAACGAAGGACTCCAGATTTTACTCCTGAACGTAGCGAGGGTGTAATGAGTTAATTCCCGAGCGAAGCGAGTGAATTAAGACTGAGTCCTTAGTGTAGTGAGGGATTTAAGCGCGCTCAAGACTGAAACAGTTCCATCCCCGAGGATAGTTCGCAAACTACATTTCTCACCTCTTGCGAGACAATAAAGAAAAACCAAAACTGAAACAGAATCAATCAGTCCGCCAAAGCCCAATCACTTTCGTGACCCGCCATGTTATTAGAATTGTATCTTCTATTTTTATAGAATCTATAGTTTTAATCCGTATAATACAGCGCCTTGTAGCACTCGCGACTTTTGTTTTAGGTATTTAATAGTAGGTACATTACGGCAAAGGCCGCGAATAAAGAAAGGTCATCCCTGTTCCGGCCGAGGCTGTCTCAAAAAATGCAATGAAGTTTGAAAATTATAATGAAGCTCCGAATTAAATTCCAAGGATTTCAGTAATCGCGGCCTTCAGTAACTCGCGGCTTTTGTTATAGGTAATTAATGGACTATAAGTTACCTATAACAAAAGCCGCGAGTTTTACAAGACGCTGTATTTCGTTTCTAGTTAGCCTTTGTTTTCTTTGACGGCCGTGACATAAGACTGTGTGTAAAGTGCTTTATTCCCTTGGTGTATTTACTATTACTACTCCGACAATTTAACAGTAAACTTTTTCTTAGATCGTTTCTATAGATGAGTACCTAAGTACTTCTAGCAACTTTTAAACTATTGGCCGTTTTTGAAGCGGACCACCTTTTCCTAGGTAGTGATAAAATGAATTCATCAGAATTGATTTGGCGACCAAATCTTTGATCCAAGATCCAGTTTTCACTGAAATTCTATATAAAACATTATTTACGCCGCGGAAGCTCCATGCAAATTTTGCACCTTTTTATTAAGTTATATCTCCAATAATATTGCATTTACAAGTGCATAATAGAGTGGAATCAAATAGTTCCGCACCGTTGCGCCAAGTATTTTAATCTAACTTCGTACAGAAGTTGATAAACTATTTATTGCTGGAGGAACTTCGTAGACTGATCGCTGTTGCCCAACCCTAAAAATACCCGCAATATCGCAAACTACGATTGTTTATTTAGAAAATATTTATCGGTTAGAGTGTGGAAGTTTCTATGATATTGGAGTAGGTTGGCTCTATTGGCTTTGCGGGTGGCATTAAGTTCAAAGGAGTTTGTCAGTTTCCTTCCTGGATGAAATATCCTTTGTGTTCGTACTCGTTTCTCTACTTGTTTTTTTGTATAAGAATGTAAAACCTAATGTATCTTTCAAATCTTTTAAGGAACCAAACATTGAATAAAATTTTTAGTGGATTATTTCGTATGAATGTATGAATTCACGTCTCGTCTCTTCATTAGATAATATTTAGTAGGTACTAACTACTATTGCGGGCTAATACCGCAGATGTACCTACATATAAGTACTATATGAACTTTTGAATTTATCATAGGGAATATAGTTTGAAATATCATTTCACAAACTGGATTAGTTGCTTAATTAAAAGCATAAAATACATTGTTAATAAATTGAGTTCCAAACATTTTAGAATTTGTGAGGCGTCTGAACTAAAATAACTTATTTACTATCCCCTAATTCACAAACGGCCATCAAACCTATTTTAGTTAAATTTCCGCTAAAATTCTTCTGTCCTTATCTGTCACTTTGACATAAGACAGTGACAAAAGACATTTTCGTTAGCAGAGGTAATTTTTTGAATTTGACCTCAAGAGGTCTTTTATATGTTTGAGTTCTACTAGTACTACTACTTCTTGGTCGTATATATATTCTCTCATGGCTTTCAAGGACGCGAAGTCTGCTGCCCTATATATATATATATCACAGCCCTTCAGACACTATTATCACTCCAAAACGTATGAAATCTGGGCAACCTTTAAATATGTGCAATATGTGTTGGTGTAATGAATCATACTGTATTGGCCGAAAAGTTACTCAAATTATTCACGTTCGTGACTGCCAATTGAATAAATTATCCCAATTAATGCGATAAAATCCGTCTAAATTATAAAGCGTACATGCTGCGTTTTTCTCGAATTTACATAAACACTACAACGTGCACTAAACTAAAAACAACGGAGCTCAACCCAGAACAAACCAGCAGGTTTTAGCACTTCAAACAAAATGTGTAATCTCACGTATTGTGTATGTACGAAAGTCTGTTTGTTCAGAACAAAAGGTTTGTTTGCACTTGAATAGAATTTCATAAAATGGCTTTGCAGTTTATGTGTCACAGATACATCAGTTTAAGGCACTATTATCATATCAGTTAGGAAGGCTGTCGACTACGTTCCCATCCCTACCCCTCTGTCGTAACTCGGCGATCACTGCTTAGGGGTCGCACGGTCCGGCGTCCTAGGCACACACTCGCGGACTCGGACGACGTAATTACAGCGTTCATCGAATTATACGTTATTTATCTAAAAACTTATTTTTGAAGGAAAGTTTTTAAGGCGGGCTGCCATACAGCTAATGCGAAAAAAAACCTAACCTACTCCATCGAGTGGGGTATCGTTGTTTAGAGCTTATTCAGTAGATAAATACTGTATTTTTTGTTTTAAAAAATATTGAAAAACAAAGGAATGAGAAGCCACCAAAGCCAGCTTTTTTACAAAAATTTGTTCCGATTTTTTTTTTACTTCTCATTGACATATAAACGTGAAATTTAGTGATAATGTTTACTATTACGTATGTTTTACCCACAAATACTAGTATACTCAATGTGCGGAGTCCGACACGAACTTGGCCAGTTTTTTGTTATGCTAAACTTTACTGACAGATTTTAAAATAAATGCCCAGCTCCTGGTAGACATTGCTTCAATGAATGAGTGTGATGCACCTATATGCTTACGTCAATAGTGGGCGGTAACACACTACATCTCCCAAAGTGCCCCAGACTACCGTAATATAAACCTGAGGGCTTACTCCGGACTTCGTATCGTGCCGTCCCTTTCGCTCATATGGTGTATAGCACGAGAGTGAAAGGGACGGCGCGATAGGAAGTTCGGATTTCGAAGTTCGGATTAGGCCCTCTGGTGAGTGACCTCGACGAAGACCAAAGTCGTGGTTCAGGACAGTGATGTTTTGCGAATTAAGTCAAATTTGTTTTTAATTGTGATGTAGCCGCGGCTGTAAGGCTATAAGATTTACGTTTATGAAAAAACAACAGCGAGTAAACCTGGTGAAAGTTTGAAGCGGTGTTCTATCACAAAACCATTATAAAATGAGACCGTACAAAAATGCAGTATGTGAGGAAAAGGTCACCGTTAACCATAGGCCGACCGCTTAATACATTAACTGACAGGAACACCTAGCGGGCGCTCTGCTCGTAGACGCGTAGCCGATATAATTAAAGAGTTTCCCGTATGTAGAGAAAATTGCGTAGCACTATGAAAAGCTTGGCAGTAAGGTAACTCAGGCGTCAATTGGTATTGGTATTTGACACATGTTAATATTTATAAGATGACGTCTTTCTATGTATAATAAACCGTCAAAATATCAGAATAAATTATAAATTACAAAATTTTAACGTAATTATATGTAACATCCACGATTCGGAAAACTATGTTTTTTCTTTATCGTCCCAAAGTCAAATAAAAGGTATCAATAGAATCCTTATGTAAAAATAAAGAATAAATTATGTCACAACTATGTACTTATCTAAACGCAGTATTTCTCGACTGAAATCGACTTTTTTTTCTTTATGTAGACTTGGAGCATACAAAGGTTGGTTCGATACCATGCTAGTGACGTCACTGGTTAGTTTCAATTTGTAATAGGCGTTTACGGGGCAAACCAAGATTTCTACCCGTTATTGTGCTCTAAAGAGGGCTATCGTTTTTGTGCTCACCAATTGGCGCCACTGTCGAGTAAGGTCCAGCTGTCAAAATTTTTTATTGGTTATTATGGGTATGAGATCGAAGTTTACGTTTAAATCATATTTAATACCTTAAAACCGTACCGTAAAAATATCCAACATCCCGCATTGTAGCGCAGTAACGTTTTGTTCGGAAATAAGTTTCCGAAAGACAAAACTTTCTCAAAGAACTGACAGTCATTCCGCAACTCATATTTTCCATAATCAAGCTCAGGTATTGCAAAATACTCACCATGTTGTTCCAATTAGGTATTAACCCGCGTAGCGCAACCATAAAGAGTGACATTTGACATTTCGGAGACCTCACGCTACACTAGCGCCTCTAGCGGCGAATTCATACGCGATAGCCCCCATTGTAGTAGGTCCCATATAGACATTTGATCGTCTCAAAAATCTGTACCATAAAAAGGTTAGCCAAATAGTGTATTATGAACAAACAACCTCTCACCCTAAACGCATATACCTTCTCCGTTCCGTCGTGGGTAAAAATATAGTAGTTACAGCACGATTCAGCCTGTCTGCACAACTCCAAAGAATTGCTGTAATATTGCTCCGAGTCACGTAATAATCATTGAAGATGCGTCTTATATGAACTCCCACGCTTTGTCGGATCAAACGTGGCAGCTAATACCGAGTATTCTATTGAAAGTATTGGAACTCAGAAGCAAACTAAGTATATTAAATCTACGGGGAAAAACTTGAAGCCGAGCGAACGTCGCAATATTAGTTTTAGGTATATCGCAGGGATTCTTAGGAAAATATCCTTTAAAGGCGTCAACGCACAGCCAGCTGACTGATCTATTCAATTTGGGTATTTGACACATGTTAAAAATAACTCAGAGTGAATATATTGAATAGAAAACCATCAAATTGCCACAATAAACAGTAAATTAGACAAATTAATCAAAATTATGAAAATATAAGGGACTTTTTTTGAATACAACGCCGGTGGCAAACAAGCTTACGGTCCACCTGTTGGTAAGCGGCCACCGCAGCCTAGAGACGCCTGCAACTCCAAAGGAGTCACTTACGCGTTTCCGACCCTTTATAAAATTTGAGGATGCACTGTGTTGACAAGAGAAGGGACAAATTGAGGACCTTAAGGACTTTAAGGATTAGCAAAAATGTTGTTTTTTTTTAATAGTCCAAATGTTAATTGAAAGTTATCAATAGAATTCTCATCACTACATAGTATAAAACAACGTCGCTTTCTCTGTCTCTATGTCCCTATATCCCTATATCCCTATGTATGCTTAAATCTTAAAAACTACGTAACGGATTTTGATGCGGTTTTTCTTAGTAGATAGAGTGACTCAAGGGGAAGGTTTATACGTATAATACATGCATCAGCATTGCACCCGTGCGAAGCCGGAGCGGGTCGCTAGTGTTTCAATAAAAAAGAAATTGTATACCAAATATATCCCTTAACCCAATATTTCACGACTAAAATAGCAGATTACTCATTTTTCCGTACAACGGGATTATGAGGCCATTATACACTGTGGCGTCACATTTCACTGCCTATCAGTATGGAGCGTTTTCAGTGCTCGTCAACTATGCTGTAGTTTACCTCTCGTTTTCGTCTTTTGTATTGCTCTAATTGTAAATGGTCCCTTACAAATTACAAACATTCGAACGTCTCTAAAAAGTTCATGATCGAATGGCACCGTAATTCTTTTTAGTCAAATAACCAATTATTAAGGTTAACACCCCTGCACTCGGCACTGACACGATACAGTATCTTTCAATCATGATGACAGAGGTGATTAATAGATGTTATCTATAGGACACTAGGATGCCGACTCGCTGTAATACAGAAGAGATGAATTGAACAAATAGTGCATCAGTGCTACAAAGGGATTTATGTGGATAATTTCACAGTGAAAATGGCTAGTTCAGTTTTCCGGCTGATTGAAATGGTTCATAGCGATCTCACGTATTCATGAGGGAACACTTGACCGTATGCATGATAAGGGTTAGGGCTCATTACAACAAAATTTCATAGTGCCTTATTTACTAATTTGACTAAATTTCAAATGATCACGATCCCATAATGCCTAAATATCAAATTGACGCATTATTAAAATGAACGTAAGTCATAATGACTTAGACCGAAAACGTATAATTCCCAAAATGCCTAAATATTGATTTGTACATTTCCTTCAAACACCGGAAAGTCAAAATGTCACAGTCTCATAACACCTAATTTTTTTATCCGTCTTAATAAATACTTCATTTAAATTCCTGAACTCGATTAGAACCTACAGTTCCCACATGCGATTGTCCACGTGAGAATATCAACTGAAAGCTCACAAAAACCTGGCCAACCGACCGAGTCAGACTCTCGTACGAAGGGTACCATTATCATAAAAACTCAGGAGAGGCAGTAGATAGACCTTATAAAAGAAGCTTACTGAACAAAGCTGCAGGAATCTAGCCGAAGATAGAATAGAATGGAGAGCTCTCGTAAAAAAGGTTACCACTGATTGTTGTCGCGACCCTCAGATATGAGGAATCGAGGAAGAAGAGAGAGATCTTAAGAACATGTCCGTTTTATGGGAGCCCCCCTTAAATAGAAATATGTTTTTTATTTTCTTATTTATATTTAAGGTAAATATACTACTTGATATTCTGTGAATGTTTCAAGCGATTACCTGTTATTGTTAACAATATCGAGCAAAAACGAGCAAAAAAATCACGTTTATTGTATAGGAGCCCCCTTAAATATTTAAATAATTCTATGTTTTAGTATTTGTTGTTATAGCGGCAACCGGAATACATTAATTGTGAAAATTTAAACTGTCTAACTATCACGGTTCACGAGATATAGCCTCCTGGCAGACAGACAGACAGCGGAGCCTTTACTCTTTGAGTAGGTACAGAACCCTAAAAATCGATAGTTTATGTTCGGAGACCCTTAAATGAAAATACAGAAGTTAGACTTACATTTATTACATTACAGTCATGAAAATATAATTACAATGACAATAGCAATGATGTTTGCCTGATGTCATTTTATAATCTTTATAATAGTACTTTAGTTTCAAGTGGCCAGCGATAAAGAAGAAAACCATGTATGAAGGTTAAATAACGTTTTTTATTTAGGTATTTTGGGATTTGGTTGTTTTGCGATAAAGGTGTTGTGATGTTTGATTATTATGGGACTATGACATTTTGAAATTCAGTCGTATTAAAAATTCGGTGTTTTGAGAAAAAAATATAGGTATTTTGGGAATCAGCCATTTTGACACTAAGTTATTTTAAGATCTAGGTATGTTGGTAATTGGGTATAACGGAATTTATGTAAAATGGGACCTAACCATGATAAGGAGGCCATCAAACGTGCCGCCTATATAACTTAGGGACAGAAACTATTTCTCGTACTTGTACTAGATTTATCAGGGGCATATAAGACGAATTTAATAGGTTGTTCTTGGTCACTGACAATGAAATTCATAGTTGTTGTACTAACATGTTTTTTATACAACATCTATATAGTAGTGTGTAGGTAAAACCTATTTGTAGAAAAAGGTCGACTGGTAGAGAATGGCTCATGGCATTAAGTCCGCCCTTTGCACTTATATTCTTTTTGTGCAATAAAGTTTAAAATAAATAATAAATAATTTAAAAAGTTAAAAAATAATGTCCTAACTTCTAATAGGTCAATATGAGACAACGCTTTTTATTGAACAATGTAGGTACACTATTGTATTTTTTGTAGTCGGTGCCATTTCGTCAACTTTAGGCATTTTCTGTGGATGGACCCGACTTAAATAATTGCAATACTTTCATTGTGCAATAAGAATTTAAGCGCCCATGGTTAGCGGTTTAAGAATGAAGAGATAACAGACAAATATAGAGATTTTCGACTTTAGCCGACGATATAAAGGAACGTAAGTGGCATGACAGGAGGAGTGAGAGGGACAGGGAGAACGATTTGAACGAGGAACTAAAGCGTGTGTGGCTTGTGCATTAAAATAATAAAAAAGTTGTTTATTCTCGATTTTTATTAAGAGGCCTTCCAAAACCCCACGTATACAATTAGGTCACCATCATCATCATCATCATCATCAATACATCTCACTGCTGGTGCATGCCTCTTATGATAAATGAAAGGGAATATAATAATATAATAGGTAGCTAATAAGAGTAATAAGCTGGAATCCATACGTGAGAGTAGCTAACTAGATTTGACAGTGACACGTAAGATTTAGGTTACACATGTCTAGGACCATCCCATCTGACGCTGATCTCGGTTGCGTCTCGCTTTCTGGAGCCCCCGGCCCTTTGAAGTACGTGACCGGGTGAAGTGTCGACGCGGTACACTGCACTTCTGCTAATTCGCAATTTTTTGTACACACTGTCACATCCATTAACCTTTGGCAAGTATATACTGCACATTAGTGAAAGCCGTGTGAAAATCGGTTTAGTATTTTTAGTTTATCACAAACATACTTAAATACCTACGTAAAATCTATTATTTTGGTTTTGGTTTAAAGCGTATATATCAGTAGGTATATACAACCTACAATTTTATACACGTCGGATAGTTACAGCAGATAATTGTAGCATAATTTAACTTAATGATGACACTTTAACAGCCTTCCCATTACTTGTGGGCCACATGGATTCAACAGTTATTTATGGCATCCATAGTAATACAGGTGTTATAAAATAGGTACATTCGTTTCATATATATCCTGGTAGGGCGTAGCAATTTTTACATTTACAAGTTCATTTCAAAAGATACAAAATGATATGAATTATATAGTTAATGTAAATAATATAAGTGTCCGTATAATAATGTCTCTCATCTGGTAATAATATAAATTTTAATAATTTGATTGTCATATAATATCACAGTTTAATAATAATGTGTAAATTTCACATGCAATTAACTTTAAATGACTGAACACACTTAAGATCTAGGTTTCGTTAATGGCTTTGACGGCCTTAAACACTTACAGAACGCGGCATGCTTTTGAAAACTACATTATTTAGGTATAATCAGCATCAAAAGTAACTACGCATATGATGAAGTCAAAAGTCTTTATTACGAGGGAATAAAATAAATAAATATCTATATTTGTGGACAAGCTTACACAAATCGACCTAGTCCCAAACCAAGCAAAGCTTGTACTATTGGTACTAAGAACTGATATACGTACTTATATAGAAAACACCCGAACAATTATTCGTGTTCATCAGACAAATAAATGCCCTGACCGGGATTCGAACCCGGGACCTCCAGCTTCGTAGCTTCAATTCGCTTCACTTCAATTTATTTTGCAACCATGTACATATGTAGTTAGTTATGATGCTGACTGTACAGTCGCCATCCCTAACATCGAAGCGAATAAACTGCTCACAAATATCCGACCACGTCAGGCATAAAAATATGTACAGACATTTTTTAATCATGATCATAATTAGATACATTTGATGGGACTGTGTTATTAAGATAAATCCCTAACAGTTTCTCTTTTTTACAGAATACGCAAGGAAAGTAGGAAGACCATGTTTATTACGAAAATCCTCATTCTACGTGCTTGATTCCGCAATCAATAAACGAAAACAGTTCAGCAAAATAATATAAGAAGCAGTGTAAGGTATCCATTAGATCACATGTGTGCTCCAGAAGTTATCTCGAATTCGTGATTGGCCTAGCCACCGAGTTTACCAACTCGTTTCGATATTTTCATGAAAATGATAGATAATATAGATAAATTCAATAATATGTTGGAGCAGAGAGATATTTGTGGATGTTTAAAAAAATAGATAATTTGCTTGATCACATTAATCGACATCAGATTATACAGTGATCCAAAAGCATATTAACATTAGGTATATTTAAGGCTATTGTGTTAGGAAAAATAACTTTAGGTCAATCGTAATTAGCGGCATTAAAGGTTAGGACAAATAATATTACGGAATAACCCGTTAGGACAATTAACTTCGATCAAAATGCATTAGGTGCATCACTTATAGGGCACGTATGATCAGTATGACAAACTATAACTATACCTATACTGTAATACAAAAATAGGACAAAAAACTTTAGGGATTTCAATATAGACCCGCATGTTTAAGTACTTTTATACTACAAGATGGAAAGGGACGAAAGACTTTCACCATGTATACAGTATTGGTAAATGTATATGATTCAGTTTGCTGTTCTATATATAAATACATAGGTACCAAAAATAATAATTCTTACACATGACATTTTTTAGCCTAATAGGAGGAAATAAGGACCTTTTGAGCCCTGTAAACCAAGAAAATGAGGAGTCAATGTTTGTACGCAGATGAAATCGCGGGCATAAATTCTTAATATAGTACTTATATGTAATGGAACAACGAACTCACGTCCGTAAGTACTAATTGTTCGCGCATCTGCTACCAACCATTAGAGGTACAATAACCATATTTCATGAGATTATTAACACGACCAATAATAGTGACTTAATTGTACCAAGTATTTCCATTATTACAACTTCAGAATAAATAACGTGACAATTTTCGTACATGGGGTAAGCCAGATATTCTAAATATTTATGTGTATAAATAAATAAATATAAATATAAATAAATATTAGAGGACAATCTTACACAAATCGAACTAGCCCCATAGTAAGCTCAAGAAGGCTTGTGTTATGGGTACTAGACGACGATATATTTAATAGATATAAATACTTAAATACATAGAAAACATCCAAGACTCAGAAACAAATATTCATGCTCATCACACAAATATTTGCCCTGACCGGGATTCGAACCCAGGACCGTCAGCTTCACAGGCAGGTGCACTACCCACTAGGCTAAACCGGTCGTCATAACGGTCGGTATGTGTATAATTATGTTTTTATTATATATCAAGAATTGCATTGATATTGTGTATCACGAAGACATGAATCGATTTCCATAAACTTACGGAAACATCATTGGAATCGAAAAGAATGAGTTAGTCGCTACACTAGATTAAACGAAAGATATATATATATAATACGTAACTATTTGTTTTCACGTTGAATTATTATCATAAATTACTACGCATCGGTGATAGAATAAAATATACATTCATTTGAGTGCTCCTAAAACGCGTATTACCACTTTACACAATACAACAATATTCATTGTTGTTGTTGTGTGTAATGCGCATTTACCCATATAATGTAAATGCGCATTATAATGTGTGAAAATGGAACGGGTAAACATTCCCGATAATAATTTACATTTCTGTTTGTTTTTATGTATTAGATAAGAATATATATATTATACACTATATATACCAGGCTTTTGAGCCCCATGAGGTTGTTATCGAACCAAGTAATTGAAATAAAACGTTATTCATATTTGAGCTGGAATTTGGCAAATAACGATTTTTAGGGTTCCGTACCTCAAAACGAAAAAACGGAACCCTTATAGGATCACTTTGTTGTCCATCCGTCTGTCTGTCTCTGTCTGTCAAGACCCTTTATCTTGGGAATGCGTAGAGGTATAGAGTTTAAATTAAAACCTTGGACTCAGATCTACAGTCCCTTGAAGCTGTGAAAAAAACAACCTAAATTAACGTAAAAACAAATGGCCGTTTATGCCGCAAAAAATGTATATTTCGACACTCTTAAGGGAATCAATTACTCAATTACGCAAAAAGGGCTAAACGGATTATGATGAAACTTTGTATACGTATAGTTTTTAGCCTGGATTAACATGTAGAATACTTTTTATCCCTTAAATCATCCCTCATCATCATCATCATCATCATTTCAGCCGAAAGACGTCCACTGCTGAACATAGGCCTCCCCCAAGGCTCGCCATTTAGACCGGTCCTGTGCCGTTTGTTTCCACCGGATTCCCGCGACCTTCACCAGGTCATCACTCCACCTTGTCGGAGGCCTACCGACAGCTCGTCTTCCGGTGCGTGGACGCCACTCAAGCAGTTTCTGGCCCCATCGACCGTCAGTCCTGCGAGCAATGTGCCCTGCCCACTGCCACTTTAGTCTCGCAATTTTGAAGGCTATGTCGGTGACCCCAGTTCTGCTACGGATAGCTTCATTCCTAATTCTATCACGCAGAGAAACCCCGAGCATAGCTCTTTCCATTGCTCTTTGGGTGACCTTGAGCTTTCTTATGAGGCCCATCGTTAGCGCCCATGTCTCGGATCCATATGTCATCACTGGCAACACACACTGGTCAAAGACTTTTGACTTGAGGCACTGCGGTAAACTGGACGAGAATACACTGCGAAGCTTCCCGAACGCTGCCCAGCCGAGTCGGATTCGACGAGTGACATCCCTCAAATTAATGATTTCGCTGGTGGGAGTTGAACCTATGAAACAGAGTCATGTAGATATTTACAATGCCTGCTGACGTACGGAAAATTCGTCTCAGATCCAGTATAAGGCTGACCTCCGAATATGCACATATTTTTCAGGGTCAAGACATAAGGACGTATGATGAGGCGACTCTATAGACAGTGTTCAATACGTGACATTTGAAAACGTCATGCATTGGCATTGAGGTATCATTTTATACCGATGACATTAGGTGAAGTTGAAGCTAATGAACATAATTTCATACAATTGACTACTTTGAGTCTTACAGTGGCTATGATAAAGAAGGTTTTCGCATTATTTAGTTTTTATTTTTACAATCATAGTTGCAAATTAAGTGATTTCGCTTCTACTCTGGTAGGTACAAGATTTAAATAATCTCCAAACCAAAAGGGCTTATGTCAATCAAAAACAAACCATTACAGTCCCTACCGTACTAACAATTACATGCATAACCACATGAAAAACAATAGATTAGAATTACTTAATATACTGACCCACAGCCTCTAAAGCGCTTGTTATATAAATATAAGCCAATACTCGCTGACCCATCGAGCCGTAATAATTTTAATGTTTAAAATAGGAGATTAAATAGATTGCGCTTTAATTTCTGCCTATAATAGTTGTTAAGAACCGGGGTCAAGTAAAATGTATGGGGTTGTTGGAGTGCTTTGTTTATAGTCACAACTATGACTTGTGAAGTTGTAACTTTAAACCTTATTACTACAAAAACGTTGGTAATCCTTGACATGTTTTTTAGTTTAAAATAATTGGTACCTCAGTAGTTCATTGGCTATTAGAAAAAGGCATTTTTACCATGAAATTGCAAGCATTAAAAAGAACCATTTTCAAATCATTGCAAATTAACTCTAGTATAACCCACTTCACGAAATAGGTTGAATTATTAAATATAAGTTTGTAATTTAATCACCGTTGTACGTCTTTTTTTTTGTAAACTCGGTTTATGTGCTAAAGATTACTATGTTGTTCAGGCGCTCAAATTAATAATATTAAATATATATATATTTCCTGAATTATTATGGGTCGGGACGGGTACACGCTCTGTGTTCGGAACCATCGGTGCGCGAGTCAGACTCGCACTTCACCGGTTATTTTTATATCACCAACACACGTTTAAATCGTGAGCAGAGACATGACCGATCCTTTTTTTAACCTTAGTAGCTCTGTGTCTGTATGCGAGCTACCTAATAAATATTCCAAAATCTATTTGAATTTGCCTTATATATACTCATTTGCATTTCATTCGATTTCGTCCAAATTTTTTTATTCAATTGCTATCCAAAGATGGACGGTACAAGACGGTGTGCAAATTGGATCTCCAATCTTGATTCAATTTGGATAAGAGATATCTATTTAGGTTCAGTCATAAACACAGTAGGTACCTAACCTTTTCATTTGAGTTTCCAGGTTTTACGACTCCTATTCGTCAATAATTAGGGTATGAAATAGGTTTTGATAGTTGTGCTCACAAATTAGGGTTTCTTGAGGTATAATTACTGATATAACATTTTCAAACACAATCCATGTTCTTGAATAAATGACTTGAAACTATATATTTCTCTCTCCCTTGCCCTTACACGTCTTGCCTAAATAAGCATATTTACATGAACCTAATTATTTTCATAACTTATTGATTGTACTGTAACTACCTACGCTTTTAATTAGTCGTTATTTTATTAGTCTAAATATAAAAGTTTAGTTATAACACCTTTATATTTAGCGTTGGAATTGTTGGTGACAGTGTTGAATTTAGAGAATACGAATCCGATCTCCAATTCAGTCGTTTTAATTTGATGCTGAATTATGGCCGGATCGGTTTTTACGTCTTTCAATGTGCTTAGGGCTGGTGAAAATTAGATAACCTACACGCCATAGAATACTATTTAATAAGAATTCATGAAGTATGTACTTAGTAATTACTGGTACGTGTTGGTTTCCAACTCATTTGTGATAAATCGATTCCATTTTGAAAATTCCCTTATATCCTTATACTGGTTCGACTATTTCGATTTTTTTCAAATTATTGGTAATCGTAAGCATTGTTCGTTACAATCGTATTGCATGATAAGGTTCTTTCCTATGGGATAACAACAACCAGCGCCATATTTAATCTCTTCGTCGCCATTGACAAGCTGAAAAGCAACCTACGTGCTGTCAAGTAAGGCTCATTTACGGTTATTTGCCCTGTGACTTTGGCATGTGAGACACAACTTACGAAATCTATTGTGGCGGTGAAGAGGTTAATGTTGATGGGACTGTAATTGGAACTTGATGCGACCTAGGGGCGGTTAGGTGGTTGCCATTTCTCAAAGCGTCTTAGCCTAGTAATATTAATATTTCATCTCATTTAGTAGTTTTATTACATTAGTATTATATCTAAGTCTAATATGATTTAATAAATGGAGCTAATGGAACTTAGCTCCATTTGCCGCTTGCCTAATAATGGCTGGCTGTTTGCCCAGTGTTGCGGTTGGATATGAAATATTGTAACTTACTATCAAAATTCCACTCAAAGATCAGATTACTCAATTTTTATAATAGGTGGTTGAAAATAATGGGAAAGTGTGGGCTGTAACTAAACCCGTGATGCAATGAAACTATTATATTACCTTTGAACGTGTTATTTAATGAGAAGAAATGGACAATAATCACAATTTTGAAGTAACAAAATTCACCAAAGACAAACTGACAATGACAAAGTACCAAGTCAAAATGGTTTTCAATTTAAATACAAATCATGTTTACACAGAAGCTAACCTAAGCAAAGAGTTACCCTATGTACAATGTATCACGGCAACCCATCTCAAATGACATTTCTATCGATTAGACTAGGCTAATAATTCAGGGCCTGTATTCCGAACTTCGTATCGTGCCGTCCCTTTCACTCTTGTGTTATACACTATATGGGTGATATGACGGCACGATACGAAGTTTGGATTTAGTAGGAGCCCCTCAGAAATAGGCTCTGATAGCAATCGTTGCGCTAACCATGCCTAGACTGCCAACTAACATTACGCCCGCACGTGTCGACCCTATGATAATTGAGTGCGGATACGAATGAGGTCACAATTAATTCGGTCCGATCGTTTAGTTTAATAGAGTTAGTACATGTTTAAAATAGATTCGCTGCTTTGAATAAAGATGTGAAGAACATAAATGTTCTTTTATTTCTTTTTAAACGCAAAAGATAACATCTAGTGCTACATAGGCTTAACGTTCAGTGTTTATATTAATAACTAATTTATTAAAAAATTAGGGCTACAGTCTTCGATCGATCCCGTATAATTTGAAGATTATGTTTTAAAAAGTGTATGCATTAATAGTACACAGTTTAGTCAGTCGCTTTAGAAAAAATGTATATATTTATTATTTTAAGAATTATGAAAAGAGTATTCAGCTTGGCTGGCTCGATTCTTGCCAAGGTCCGCTTTCGATCGTCGATCCTTGGCATTCTCTTTTGTGAGCCAGTTTTCACCCACGTCGGCCTTTACATTAAAAATAATATGTTTACTTAATTTTCTCTCATGCATCAATGCTCCACCGGGAAACACAGGTCCTTAAAACAACATTTCATTATATCCTCCTTAATTTACAACGACGAAAGATTATTTTTCCTCCGTGAAGTGCGTTAATATATCGCCCGGATTCCCCTGAAGTTTATTGCCCACGAAATTTATCGCACTAAATAGACGGGCGTATCTATGCGCAAACGCTGTTAATTCTGTGAAACAAAATTTCGTAATCGCTTTGCGAGTTCCCCTCATGTGGGAGTATACTGTAGCGGTGGATGAACGATATTTAAATACCAACCATACAGCTGCCGGAAAAGTATTGAAACAACGTTTAGCAATCAAATTCAAAAATTCAAATTCAAAATGATTTATTGCCAAAAAAGAAACAAAATGTGTACAGTACAAAGGATCTCTTATAATTAACTTTAGATCATCGACCGTAAACAATAGTCTTCGAATAATCGGTGAACATAGATTAACGAAAATATTCTAACGAATTGAGAACCTTCTCCTTTTTCTGAAGTCGGTTATCAAGCTAATTACGTAAACCTTAAGTATTTTAAAAAAGGTTTTTCTTTTGCCAATTTGACAAGATACAAAGCGGTGGTAGAAAATGCCTACAAAATGTGTGATTTTGCCTCAATACAAAATTCCCTTGTGTGTCGACAACCGGAACTTCGAGAGTGACACTCTTGGCATGCAAAAAAAAATTAAGTAGCTCCTTGATAAGTGTTTTATTCAGTTGCCGATTTTTTTCGCATGTTAGTAATAACTAGTTAATTTAATATTACTTTAAATAGTTTTCAAATATTTCTGCGCCGATTTTCAGCAGAATATACTGAACAAACACATTCTTGACCATTAGAATTACGTTTTGTAACGGGATATTTACCATATATATTTGTATTTTTGAGTTCCCGATATTTCGGCACTGTTACAAGCGCCATTATCAAGGATTAACTGACGTGCTGCGAGTTTTAGTTGTAGTCCATCCACACATCATAGCGATCTACCCTCTTCCTGGTTCGCTTTATCGCACAGTGTCACCGTCACTACCACCGTCCGCCTTGTCACTTGAAACTCGATTACGGTCACGACACACCACACTCACAGTATCAATACGCGAGTTCTTTCCAACATTCATTCATTCATTTTCATTCTTGACCAACATTGTACCATATTCACGGAAATAAAATTATTATTATCTCTTTATTGATTTCTCTACTTAGGTTAGGTTTTATAATAATTGTATAAAAAAAATATCGACAAAACATAAAATCATTATAAAAACCTAACCTAGTGTGCCGCCGGCAGTGAGGAGGGGCCTAAGCTACCGATGGTTAGGGCGACAGAGGAGAGAGGAACCTCATGACTGTCCGCGCCCCATGACTCCAGGAGTACTGCCTTCTGTATCTAACCCTTGACCCAGTCATCTAACGGGAGTCTCTTGAGGTGTTGGTCGAGACTCTTCGCTATTAGACCGCTCGTAGAGACGACTATCGGGACAATGATTATTATTATTATTATATGCTCAGCGACCGGGGTGGCCGTGAGTAAGGGTGCGTTAATTAGAATTACAATAGGCCTCCGAATTTGTGACGGCACTCAACATTTCTTCCTCTTGCAGCTCGGTTGTGTAATAAAATTCTTACACGGATCCTATTTTGTTCAATTAAGTCTCGTTAAACACAAATTTGGATTTGGTGTAAGTGGTAATTTGTTTTCTGATTTTATCTGTGTAAGGGACTGTTGATCTTGATAAAGACTAATACCCATTTATTATTCCAACGTGTGAAATGTTCCGATATTTTTTTGTGTGGATCGTTACATTATTTAGGGGGTAAATATAATCATGAAAAAATGGGGTAATTTTTTTCTCTATCAAGAATGAATCGTATGCATGGTTGTGAGGGCTTAGAGAAATCAAAAAAATCCAAAAACAGGTAAATATTCAGTAGTGTGTAGGTTATAATGTGATTTTTATCAACAAAAGGAAAACCTAGCACACCTTTCACACTCATTTCGTTTTGATAACAAGGTCACCCATTTAGGAGGTTTACATGGGACTATTACTATTTGCCCATTTTAGTCACCGTACGTATGTTACATAAACACACAAAATCCGTTTAAGTATTTCATCCTCTCTCGATAAGTGTAATTACATTTGCCAAAGCCCGCGTTACAGCTCACAAGGGAAACATTAGTCTGTTTGGCAAATTGTTTATCCATTCGTGGGCCTCGACCGCTAGGCATAACGCGTAGCAGCATTTTCCGCTTGGTTGCGAAAATTGTAGGTAGAGACCTAGCCATAGCTTTGAATGAGTTAGATTGTTGCAGGTAGATATGAACGTGAGTGTGGAAATCCATGCGAGCGCGATGGGTGGAAATGGTCGTTATAGATACCACGGCGACCACAGCTTCTCAGAAAAAATTATAATAGCGGGGAAGAAGAGACTAGAGGCTACGTTCCACTTAAGTACCTACTCCAAAAAACTAAGTAAAAACCATTAATTACTTCACTTGCAAGCCGTCGCTTTTCAGATGCTCTCACATTTTCACATGTGACAACTTGACTTTAACAAGCTTGACACAAAATTAAGAAAAGATAACCCTCAGATTACAGTCCGTACTTGTTACAAGTATATATATATATATACTATGTCTATATTATTACCTACGTATCAACATCGTGAGCTAAATGTCTTTTAAAGACATTTTAACGGCCATTTATGGCATAAATTTCCAAACATAAAATACTCGTACTAAGGAATATGTGACCTCACTGCTATTCCAGAACTCAGCGCACCAAACCTAACGTTAAAAATCGACTTTCAAATATTGCTAGAAATGCAAAACACTTACATTCCGCACAAATATCACGAAAACGTTAAAGTTATTTTGCAATTTTTCCACATATTTTTGTTAGGAAAGCTGCAGCGTTTCGATAAGTTTCGAACTTCGCCATTTGGGACGGTCGATCTAACTACTTTGCATAGCTACTTCAACTTTGTGCTCGTACACAAAAAGGTCACAATTTAATGCAAAATAGCTGTCACATTAATGCTTTCTGTCCACGGGAATCACAGCTTGGGTATTTAACGATCACTTCACGCTTCGCAACTAATGTTACTATCAAATGGTTTGAATTTGATGTTACAGGATAAGGTCAGATGGGATTATTCGACGGCAATAACAAAGTATTTGGGGGAGGCCTATGTTCAGCAGTGGACGTCTTTCGGCTGAAATGATGATGATGATGATGATGAATAACAAAGTATATATTCGAAGTATTCGAACACAGCCCGTCGTGAGCGAGGGGCGAGGGGCGTTCAAGTTTATTGAAGTCTAGTGTATTTTTGTCTCCTAACGGCGAGTTTTGGACGGCAGGTGTATAGCTCACGTCAAAAAACAAAATAGCACATACCAATCCTGCCCCGCAAAGTGCAGAAAGTCACCTTAAGTAATAACTCATCAAAAATTTACCTGATCTTTTTTATTCAATGGATCGAGAACGTGCCTGAAGAAGAAATTAATTTAATCATAAGCTAATTGAAAATTTTTATTCTTGAGGATATCTCTAAGATCTTAATGAAGAAATTTGATGGGTAGGTATTTAACTTTATGCTTAATATAATAAGGTTTCTTTTAAAACGTACCTTGAACAGATAGGTACTAGGTTAAGTAAGTTAACTTTATCGTAAACGTTATAAGGCCTAAATCTGGCAGGTGTCTAAGCTTCAGTTAAGCGTTAATTTGGGCGTCTTAAGTTAAATTTTGATTTACCAGGGATTTATTAAAAGACGGAAGTGGTTTTTATGTTTCAGGCGACTAGTCAAGTAGTGATAAAAGTTTCCAACTATCTGTATATTTTAGGTACCATCATAGTTTTAGTCCGTTTATACGTTTATTCGTGTCGCAGTCACCGTCATAATTTATTTTTGTTATCTTGTCATACACAAAAACATCGTCTTGTAGACTTTAGTCGAAGTTGGTAAGTTAATTACTAGGCGACACTACAGGGTGGTATCCTCCCCATCGCATTACGCACGCCCTTGACTCGTAACCGCTACATAACCCACAACCACTTGTTCACTATTACTTTACGGATATAGGTATCTTACTAAATGTAACCCTTTTGTTAGCATTTGAACTATGTTTTGCTAATAAAATCTATTTAGAGCCGGATTCATTTTTTATTAGCCGTTCGCTTTGAGTTGGCCGTCGCAAAATGACGTCACAAGTCAATTTCTAGTACTGACGACGGCATGAGCGATGCGTGAGCGGCGAAGGTAAGGGAGGTAACGAGAACGGCTAGTATCTGACGCGATGATCTGATACGTTCTGACGCCTGATACAATATGGGCCGCCTGACAATTTAAATCTAACCATATCTAACTAAAATACGTTACGTCAGACAAATGAGAATCCGGCTTATGTTTCACTCAGTCGTTCCCTGAATCCCCATCCCATTGTATCATCGTGTTGCCTCGCGGCGAAATAAATAATTAATAACATTGTTTTGTTATGTGCCCGGAGATCTCCGGGCTCGGGAGATAACGGCTTTATCAATTCTGTTACATTTAGCTAATAGGTTCAAATTCAAGCCATCCAAGGAACTATTCGCCAACTGCTTTATAAACTTCGTAATTACCCCGGACGCTTAGGTTAGATTTCTGCATATTTATTATCTACTTACCTGAGTATCAACAGGATAATTTAGTATTAGGGTGGATCAACTATTCTTTCTTGCTCGTTACCATCGTTACGTCTCCTGAGTCACTCTTTAAAACCGTGATTTTATAGTTTAAATCTACCAAACATGAGTTTTAGCGCTGAGCATAAATCCATTTGGACATGGGTCATCTCTTGAGCATGCTTGAAGTCCATATTATAAACATTTTTTTAAGAAACTCAGTTACTGTTGTCTCCTCGCTGACGGGACAGAATAACAACAAGAAAAAGTTGATTGACCCATTATGTAAGTATATAATATATGAAATACGTAACAAAACATCTGAAATCAATGTGTTATGGTTCTACCCTGCGGTCAGGAGTGTGGCCTCAAGATATCCTCACATCGTCTTTAATGAATAATACATCACTCATCTAACATGCATTGTTTGGATGTGGATACAGGTACGAAATTCACAAAGCTTACCAATAACTCATTTGTGGCCCACTTTCAGTCTGATCTGAGATTACTAGTATTTGTGACGAATCTTAAGATCAAGATATGGTAGAAATTAGTGGTGAAGCGAACCGAGATGGGTTGTGAATTGGATAACAGGCTATTAATCTGTGAAAGTAATCATTGGGGGCCGTATCTAATTATTGGGCTAATAATTACAATGGCAAGTTATGTATTTCACCCGTAAAATATGTTTAGATACGAACGATTTACATGTAAACTGCTCAATGTAGAATTAAGAGTCAATTATTATAAAATAATATTTTTACTGTTTAAATATATATTTAGTGAATCGGGTTAACTTTTTTTCATTAACTTCAAGTAGATTCGTTAACCTAACTTCACTAAATTATAGTGCAATTATTACCGAGCCGCGATTTAGAGGTGACAGTTTTTCCATATACTTACGTCAAAGTGTATATGAAATGACAGCTATTCCGATCGTAAACTAATCCCGCCCTTATTAACGCATAAGGCCGGGTTTTATAAACTTTCGTTAGACTTTTGGGTTTGTTATGTCAAAAAATGTACTGTGTTACTGTAATTTGATCTGACATTTGGTTTAACGGATCTTTATAAAACCCGGCCTAAGTGTTTTAAATTCTATGCATTTCGTAGCTCATATTTTTATCTATGAAATGATAAGTACCTATTACTGAAAATACCTGTTAAGTGTCCTTATGTCAAATATTAAATTACTACATATTCGGAATCTACTTTTCGAGCTCTAAAACCTGGAAAACCCCATTTTTTGATATGACTTACCGTTGCCACGATAGGTTATCGATTAAGGTAGCTTAATGATCATTTTCTTGCATAATGTACAGGAAGAACCTGCAAAGTGTAGGATAATACATTTAAGAATTGATCTCCAAGTAAAACATGATATGTGATTTAACACATGTAACATGATATGTCATTATGTTATTTTTTTATTGATACCTAAAATATCAATTACACAGATGATACATATAGGATTACAATAAAATAATAAAAATTAACAAATAAATTATTTCAATTGTATTTTTATCTTCAACACGACACAAATCATTCATCAACACGAACTATCTTTCGATTTCATGTAAGAACAATCATTCAAACTTTAAAACATTTTTTTCTCGAAATGACTTTTTTGGACTTAACAGGTATTTGCAGTAATAGGACGAGTGAGTCTGGAGGTTTATAGTCACGAAATAATAGATGTCTTTATTTATTATCTGCTAACTAAACTAACTCTACAAGCATTAAATTTTGCCCAGCAATAGTGAGATAGGTACACAAACCAAGAATATACTTATTGTGTAACGAGAATTTACTACACTGGAAGTAAGTAATGTAAGTTAAGCTGCACGTAAACCAAGTTTCTAATAATTTTCCAGACTAATTTATGTTTATGTAATGGAGAAGCTAACACAAATAAATGTGTGGCCTTTTTATATTTGTGATATAATAAATAAGATAAAAGAAGTTACATAAAAATGTGTTATCATATAATGGTCTCGTTCGACGTATAATCGTTCTGAGGATCAAATCATGCTTCAAAATTGTGATGATTTGTCTTTTTAGGGTTCCGTACCAAAATGGTAAAAACGGAACCCTTATGGTTTCACTTTGGCTGTCTGTCCGTCTGTCACATTGCTAAATATCTCAAGAACTACTTATGCTATCGATTTGAAATTTGGAACAGTTATTAAGAAGGGTAACCTAGATGACAGATGGTGGTTCAAAATTTGAAAGTCTAATGAATATATCAAGTGGGGTGTCATATGGAATGAGGCTCTCGAATGGGCTTAAGTTGCAAATTCTGAAACAATTTTTAATTTTTTTTACGTGACTCACCATAAAACCTTCGATTTATGAGGAAAATATAAAAAAAATACCGTTCCCCCCTTTATCTACGAAGTTACCAAGGAAAACATGAAATTATTATATAATATTGATATCAATGTATGTTTTACGGGAAAATAACAAATATAGCACTCTGTAGTTTCTCTTTTTTTATAATAAAAAAATATTTCTATACTACTAAGTTTGCAATTTAATCACCTCTGTATATATTTTTGTTTAATAAAATCCCACGAGATTCTGCTGAAAGTACTTTCTTTCAAATAAAATAATAATAATTGATATTGGTTCACGTGATAAAGAATTATCCTTAAAAACAACCATACATACTAAGTTATTCAGTCGCTCAAATTTGTAACAAAATTTGCCTATAGATGGCGCTGTACCCATGGCGTTCAATTTCTACACCTGTTGTTGAGATATTATTTATTTATTTATTTATTGCATCCATGGTTCACATTTCGGTCTTACATTTAATTTAGTACAATAGGTTTCACATGGACCCTGGTAGGGCACAGCAATTGGAAGCCTTAAGTCTAGCTTAATTGTAAAGTCATATTTTATAATCTAAATATGTATGGATAAAATAATTACAATGTCATCTAATAATGTTGGATTACTTAATATAATTACTTAATACACATATTTTCCTGAATTAATAGGGTTGGAACCGGTACACATTTGTTTACGGAACCCTCGGTGCGCGAGTCGGGCTCGCACTTGACCGGTTTTTTAAAGATCAGGATGCTATGAAAAAAAAGAGGGCTATGAAATGAACGTGATACTATAGGATTGTCCTGAGGGTTTGTGACAGGTGTTCTGTCAATGAAACAACTGGATCTCGATCCTAATGTTATAACTGACTCGAAGTGTTTTGAATTCGAACTAACTCAACATCAACTGCCACTTACTACAAATTGGTTAGCTACTTTTCACATTATTCAGTATTAACATGGCATTGGTACGAATAGCATTTCATAACAGTAGTCGTTCTAAATCTCTCACAAAACCTAAGTATAATGGTTACTTTTTCTCCCTTTTCCAGTAAATTATGTTTAAAGGAAACCACCTACTTATCCTGAGCCCAGAGCTAGGGCTTATAGCCGGCAATTGCCCTGAATGTGTTTAGATTCACACATTGGCCGTAAAAAAGAGAAATGCTATCGTATCTTTGAATATTCTAGAGCCTTGTTACAGCATCCAGCTTAAATGTAAATTCACTCTGAGTGAAGACATCGGACGGCTTGACTTAGAGATAAGTGAGTTTTTGGTCCGTTT
The DNA here is from genome assembly GCA_963556455.1 of Epiblema foenella. Classification (NCBI taxonomy): domain Eukaryota; kingdom Metazoa; phylum Arthropoda; class Insecta; order Lepidoptera; family Tortricidae; genus Epiblema; species Epiblema foenella. The sequence goes on from OY747105.1 coordinate 6,996,250, forward strand.
TAAAAAAAAAACACCTTGAATGAGTCCGATAGCTTAAGATTATTAAGATTATTTGGCACAGATTATAATTTCACCCCTACCCTTTATTAACCACACCTCTATCTACAGCATCTACATATACAAGCAAAAAACCTAAAAACTCACTGCATACGGAGGTATTAAATGTGTGAATGAGACATTGTGTATGTTATTCTCTCTCATTACTATTATTATTATTGCTTTTTTTAAATTTTGCATCAGAGCTCGTAAAAGACTGGGTCCTGTCTAGCTGGAGGAGTGGGGCGCGTTGAACGATCTTAAGAGCATTAATATTATTCTTATAGTTAGAATTTTAAAATTACTTACATTATAGTCAAGTAGAAATTGTAAAAACATCAACGCTTCTTTCATTTAAGAACTTTTTTACACGTTTAAATAACTCTCCTAACGTTTTTGCTCTTTAATACACTCGAGATCATATTAAATTTCGGGTCACCCTAAATTAAATAATCGCAATAGGTTTTTCTAAATATTTTACATTAGTTTTATTGCCATGACATATATTATTCTTTGTAATACCCAACAATATTAGCAAGTTTCCTGTAATAAAAATATCAATTTCCAAAACTAATGATTTTTGCGATATCTCGCTCCGATAACATTGTTTTCTTCATGGGTTTTAGGAGTCCGATTTAAACCACGAAAAGTTAATTTTTCAGCTATTATTATTGCAGGTTAAATCTAAAATTAAATAAAGATCATTGCAGTATTAAAAAACTGTACAAGTTTGCACTATTTTAGCAAATATGACGTTATTTTATCTACCCTTTTTTTTTGAACCTGACTGTGGCTTTATAGGCCGGGCCCAATAAAGCGATAGAAGAGCGCGGTTGGAGAGAAGCCTGGGGAAAATCCAGGGAAATACCTCCTACACGACCACGCGTGTGGTTTGGAACACTGGAATACTGTAAGAGTTTACGCTTCAGTGAGATTGGTTGAGCGGTTTCAACTGAATTTGAGGTGTGAGTGGAATCGAGCTACTGGGATTTTTGTCGCTGGTTCACTAAACCTAGCCTAGCTGAGAAGAGTCCAGCAAGAAACTCACCTGGGTCGGACTGACTCTACCCGGTGTGCGGCGGTACCGGGACGAATAGGGATAACATGTGTCAGTGTTGTTGCGATCGCGCGATGGACGTCTCCGCCGGCGGGAATGCCTAAGTGTACGCGTCGTGTTTAAATTGGACGCCGTAAGCACAGCGTTCCATCTTTCGATGGAGATGGAATGGTATGGGTGGATTTCGAGTCCGTGAGTGTGTGCCTAGGACGCCGGACCGTACCGACCCGTATTCTTTGTCCCCGAGTCTACTTCCTTTTTATTAATCCCTGTCTCGGCTCGCCCTCAAATCACGTATCTCTCACTTTTTCGACCCACCTACCTATATACAGGGCGTCCCACGGCTATGCCACATGGAGGGAAAGTACCTTAAATATTGTAGATGGAGCATTTTACTGAATGAAGACATTATTTGAATTTAAAAACATTGTAAATTGCATTCACAGATATTTAAATATTTTTATGGTTGAACCGGAAATCGAACCCGATACACGTGATAAATTAATTAATTTTGTATTAAAAATGTTAAAATTCATGGTCTTCCTTTTATTTCTGATACTATGTTATTTAGCAAAAAATAATCCATATGATGAAGCCTTTCGATTGGTATGATAAATTATTTTTCTTGTGTAACGGGTTCGATTCCCGGTTCACGGTTTAATTATTATTTAAATATCTGTGAATGCAGTTTAAATTGTTCTTAAAATTAAAATAATGTCTTCTTTCAGTAAAATGTTCCATCTATAATATTCAAGGTACTTTCCCTCCATGTGGCATAGCCGCGGGACATCCTGTATAAAACCCGGAGGAAATGCTTCTTTGGACGAAGCTTACCGTTTCAGAATTTTATGTGTCAATTTTCACCTGTTTATTTAGGTAACAAGCGGTACGTGTGTGACGTTTAAAATATAAGGCGTACTGGGTTATTGGCGCGTTTCAACCGCCTCACTTTTGTGGACAAGTTTTAAGACAAATTGGCTGTAGATTCTGGTGGCATTTCTGAGTTAGTTGGTAGCGGTCCTGTAATTCTAGAAAATAACCGAAAACGGCATTAAAATCTTTATCCAATTCGACGACGCTCACATTTTTAATCCATCTTTGAATTGACTACCTACGGAATAGGCTTAGCCTAGGGTGTTTGTCAACAAATAAACTTCTTGTCTTAAATGTCTTATGTCTAAAAATAGTAATCCCAAAAGTGATTTGCAACAGACACCCAATTAATGACCCTTCTACTTAAGTTGCTCAATTCGGTTATTGATAATATCATTTAAATTTAAACACATTATGAATTATATAAATCAAATTATGTATGTAGATAACTAACTACAGAAATGCATCCGAGTACGATGCGAAGTAATGAACTAAATTGTAATTGAACAAGAGTAGACGATATCTTCTATCTATCTATACATATAATAAAGCTGAGGAGGGTCGAAAGTCTGTAGATGGATGATATTCGAACAAAAGTTGGCTGGGGATACTTAAAGTCGGTTTGTCTGTTTATCTGTTTGTCTATTTCTTTGAACGCCCAACATGTGAAAACGGCTGAATTAATTTTGATGCAAATTTTACTTATCTGTCGCGAAAATCTCCGGCCAGGTTATAGGCTACAAAAATTATACAATTGGGGATGAAAGGGGTTAAAAGAGGGGTTGAACTTTGTATGAGAACTTCTTAAATTCGTGATATAGGCTTTAATCCGTTCATAACAATTTACGATGCGGCATTAAGTTACGTAGAGTATTTAATAAAAAGTGACGAACATGTACTACGGGTTACGGCGTAGCGCGACGGACAGAAGCGTAGTGAAAGTGTTACGTAAATATCTATACATGATAAATAAATAATAGTAAATAAATATTTTTGGACAATCTTACACAAATCAACCTAGTCCCAAACTAAGCAAAGCTTGTACTATGGGTACCAAGTGACGATATACATACTAATATAGATAAATAGATACTTAAATCCATAAAAAACATCCAAGACTCAGGAACAAATATTCGTGTTCATCATACAAACACATGCCCAGACCGGGATCCGAACCCGGGACCTCCAACTTTGAAAGCAGGGTCTACCAACTAGGCTAAAGCGGTTGTTGCAAAACAATAGTTTTATTTTGTTTATGATTTCAAAAATCATCTAAACCTTTTTACCAAATTAAACCAGCCAGGTAGGCCAAATTATTGCCAAAACTTGTGTATTTTCTTATAGACACTTAGATTGCATAAAACACCCATTTTAACACACCGAACAAAAATTTCATTAGTTCACAACCAAAGGTAGAGAAAAACACCTACAACATTTAAGTTATCTTGTTATAATTTGTTATTATTATAATTTGTTATTACAAGATAAAGTAAAAGACCACGCCGCTTTTCGCTTACGGTTCGTAAAACCATTTCAAAACGGATATTGCCGAAGACTTAAGTACATTCATTAAGATCATCATTACAGGGTTCCGAAACGTTATCGAAGAAGTACAGTCGCCTTCAAATATACCTCTATTCTTCAGGATGCTCTAAAATATCTAAACATGCACTCTAATGCATTGACAATAAAATCGTGTTCAGATGTTTGTGAGCACCTTGTTCGCTCCGATTCATCTGACCGCGACAGTACTGAGCAAAAACTGGGGGAGTAAAAAGAAATCACGCCCTCGAAAATAGATCGCTCTCCATGTGAGCTCATCATTGGTTCAAGATCGCCAACCGTCAGCGTCACGCCTGTAATTAATTAGGGTCCCGCAAAAAGGTGTCGAGGTCCAGCGACTGTGACGCAGGCTCCTGCGGCAAGGCAGTATCCGCCCAAATGCCGAATTGGCCGCCCGTGTCTCGACCCGGGCGCGCCGAGGCCTAACCCCGCGCTCGAGCTTAGAAAAAAAAAACGTTCCTCTTTTAAAATCATCTTTTAATTTTGGATAAATTTATTGTGCCAGTTACATTTCATAGACGATTTTATTATTATTTGTTAAAGTTTGTAGTTCACGGTCGACTAAAAAGTTTGAATAGTTACATTTTAATGAATGCATGTTAATTTTGAGAGTTTTGGAAGCAATATTAAACTCTTAATTTAATGTACTTGTAACATAGAAAACGAATTATAATCTTGTATCGTTAATAACATTGAGATTTGGTCGCAGCAATTGGGTATGTGTTAAACAATTTAGTACGGGTGTATTTAGTTCTATGTTTATATTTTGATTTACCTATCCATAGCATCAGTATGTTTGCCTAAAATTTATGAATAAGCTATTTTACATATTATTCATTATCTGATCAAAAATGACAAACAGCACACTGAAAAATTCATTTTCCTGAAGCTTTGCGTTTCTCACGTGATACTTGTATGACGTAAGATGCGTTCGACGAAATTGAATTGCACAAGGATTTTCTCTCTGTCGTACGTAACAATACTTTATGATACATGGTGCGACATATATTATTGAAATTTTAAAATTCTGAGTAGATTTCCGCTACCGTAAGGTTGTCTGGAAGAGATCGCTGTTTAGCGATAAGATCGCCTGTTGTTTGCCTCTTCTCATTGTGTTTTTGTACTGTACTGTATCCTTTGATTGAGGTGTGCAATAAAGAGTATTTGTATTGTATTGTATTGTACTTCATCTCGTTCATTAAAGTCTCTACATAATTATTTTTTTAAAGTTGTTTACGTAACAATCTCCGAAATAAATATTGTAAACAAATCTTCAGCCCCGTATAAGTTAAAGTCATCGTCCTACGCGTCAGCATTTCCATCCTCACCACTTAAATGGTTGGCAATCCAAAACTGTGCGTTTCTCAAGAAATTTCCTGCCTCGCACAACCAAACTATGGAATGAACTGTCCCCTGCGGTATTTCCGGGCCGATATGGCCTTCAAACCTTCAAGAAAAGAGCGTATTCCCTTCTGAAAGGCCGGCAACGCACTTGCTCCTCTGGTGTTGCAAGTGTCTATGGGCGACGGTAATTGCTTACCATCAGGCGATCCGTCTGCTCGTTTGCCCCCTATAACAAAAAAAAAAGTTTAAAGTTCCTAATATTCAGTCAACTTAATAATTAGGTTTGTGAATATTGTGATTGTAAATAATATTTATGTTGCCCGTTTCGTCTCATCTGTGAGAGAAGGCCTGGTCTGTGGCTGATGATGATGATAATAATGTAATTGGTATCTACCTACTCATCTACCTACTATCACGGGCAACAAATTTTGAAACGAACGCGTTCAAGAATACATTTCCTTGTTTTTGGGTGTCGTCATTACGAAGAATTTCGACATAAGTACTTTAACTATAAAAATATTCGTTTATTTAAATTTATAATTTCCTAAACTAACTACTAAGTACCTATCTATATATAAAATACCCCACCAAGTTCACCCGCTTGAAATATCAATGTATTTATAGGAAAAATATGACTGGTATTTTGTAAACAACAATATAGTCCAGATTTTTTAAGATAGGCTGTGAATGTTATAAACTGTATTGTACATAACTTTTTAACTCACTGCACTCACTGATAGACTATCTAAAATTTGTCGCGGTGGGCCTCCCAAAAAACAGGCCCTGAATTAAATAAATACCTTATGTATGCATACGCTTTTTTTTACCTGACTGTGGCTTTATAGGTCGGGCCAAATAAAGCGATATCAGACACACGTACGCATACGCATCTTTGCATTTTACTACACGGCTAAGCAAATGACGAGTCAGGCGTATAAAACGAAACGTCTTCTTTGCACGGTGGCATCCCGGGTTACGACATCGCCAGGATTGACATGTCAGGTTTATGTCGCAGTATTTGCATTCGAATAAATATCTATAAATATAGTATAGACGTAACTAAAGTTAGCCCTTCGTTCGATTACTCACATAATTTTTCATAGAGATTTCTAGTGTTAACTATTAATTGTTGATAGTGTGAACCACATGGCAGAAAACATGAAAAAGTTTATTGATAAAAGGGAACACATAGAACCGAATACTTTTTTAAAACACTTTACGTAAGAAGGTAGATTCCGATTAAACATAAAGGTACCTACTATATTTGGTATAGTATTAAATAACCACCTACCCAACCTCATTGACGCCCTGAATTACTTACTTCATTACAAATCGTTGTACCTTACCTACATATAATCAGGTGCGATAATTCAACCGCCCGTACTCTTCGTGGGGTTTGCATTGCTTGCATTCAGTCTTAACAAACTACATTTAAAAAAAAATTGTAGGTCAGTTATTTCACGATTTTTTCAAATTAAAGGCCCTTTGCCCAAACCTAGCCTCATCCTAGAGCAGATTACGGAAAGTATTGTACAACAACAATACAAAAACCAATTCCAATTCAGTCGAAAGCTCCTATAAACATAATCCGAAACCAATAACGACAGTCAAACTTAGGCAGATGTTTACGATGGCGTCGCGGGCTCGATTTCAGTAAGTGCCTCTCGCGCGGAGTCACGCTTTGGAGATGGCGGCAGTTGCGCGAGCAGCGTTTTATTAAAGGTCTTTATCGTCAACATGTATTTTGTATTTATTGACCAAGTGAAACGAAGGTCTCTGCTTCAGCTTCGACAAAAATCTTTTTTCTCGTCTTCAGGTCGCAATTCTCAACCGATTCTCGTGAAATTTCGTGAGCAGGTTCGATAGTTATATATATATAGATTTTTTTGTCGAGGTGGTTTTTGGAGATTTCCAAAAACAATTTTTTTATCAATGATTTTGTAAGTTTCTGCGTCCGAATTTCGGTTTGTTCTCTACAGGTCGCATTTTTCAACCGCTTCTCGTGAAATTTTGTTAGCAGGTTCGATATTCATAATTGATCTTTTTTTAAATGTCATTATAAATGATTTTGGAAATGATAAAAAACTCACTCACGAGGTCTACAGCTCACAGAGCCACTAGCGTAGTCTAGGCATGAAAAACTAATATATCGTACCACATTTCACCAACCTATATCGATTGTCAAACGTGAAACGGATACTCCTTTATATAAATATATCAGAAATATGTACTTGGATAGGCTCAACCTGTGTATTACGAATAATATTTTATGTATATAATAAATACAGTTGTTTTTATTTAACAAAAAACAACGATTTCCGATGAAACAGGTATTTGCAGTATGTATAGAATATCAATAAGAAATTACGCATTTTTGTTACATTTTTAGTAGCACGCTCCGATTGTCGCCCCACCAAACACGTAACCTAGAAACGGGGCGATTGAACAAAATCTTGGCAAGAGTTTGAGCGTCTTGCCGCCGCCGCTGGCAACGCCCTCTATCCTAATTACCACAGATATGCTATTCAAAATTCGTGTCACCTCACCGCACCGCTCATCTTGACGCCAGGATTCGTAATAACAACGCGTAATCGGAGGTCTGACCTATACTGGCTTGCCTAAGTTGAGGTGAAATTGTGAGTTGTAAAAATCGCTCTTTCACAATTGGAATTTTAATAATGAATCCTTGATTAATTAAAGTGTAAATAGAACGGTAATTTAAAATGGCTGAATCCTTTCGATTGATCTCGTTCTATCGCTCTTCAAAGCGATCACCAAATTTTAATTTAGAATAATTTATTATTTGAAGCCTGTGTTTTTTGTTTCTTCATTTCGTGGTGTTTTGCCTACTGTAATTTTAAATCTAGATTAAAATCCCAATTTTAATTAAATATTTTCATTTAGGTACTTAGTTAGCAAAAGGTTTTTTTTTCTTTAATTAATAAATAACAAGCACTCAGTCGATTTGAAAATAGGAATTCAATTCGAAATGCTGATGATTCATTTGAAACTACACAGTGTTTTTGATTTATACGAGTAGTAAAACAATATATATAAAATATTAAGGCTCGGTTTTATAAAGATCCGTTAGACCTTACTTCGTTTAACACGTTCATTGCCAGGAAACTGGCGCTCTAATCGCAGGCGATACCGAGCATTTTCTCGCATGTAGAGAAAAGTGTTAATTGATCCACTTATTAAGTTTCCCTCTGTGTATTTCCAACTTTAATAGCCGCTATTACATTTCACCGCTGGCTACCCTAAAGGATGGTAATGTTTTTGTAACACTCGACAAAGTTTCAGCCTCCACCGCTATTATTGCGTACTATGGGCTGCCACACACTAGGTGCAAAAACTTTACGGTATATAGTCATTATACAGTAGTTAAACTTAGACTTTGAAATAGTTGTACGCATACGTATGTAATACATTAGTTGAAATTGCTGACACACGGTGCTGTGTAAGTACTAAGTATCCCTCTAAAACTTTATTAGCCTAGTGGATATGGCATAGAGCCTGGATGACTATTATTTTTTAATATTTTTGCAAAGGTTCTTTATCTACATACTAGGTAATTATGTATTTTGACATTGGCGAGTCAGAAACCCGTGGTCAGGGTACAATAATACAGGATTTGGTTTCTTTAATTCAAATATAAAGTCAATGCATGATTAGGATTACTGGTAGCACGACATATTCAGATGTCAGGATATAATATTGTGTTGTGAGAACCACATAACATTAATAAGGTAATTGCTCTTCATACACAAAACATCGCCCCATACACACTCGTCATTCTCTCTCATACACACACTCACCTGTTTACACATTACTTGTTGCGTAGCGTTGCACTTTTATCAATTTCTTGCAATTTCATTTAAGTTTTATTTTTGTAAGGTTCTGCCAGAATATCAGAGATGTGGCTTATTGCCGCATCATTGTGCTGAGCCAGCGCCTATTGTCTGCCACGACTCATGGTTCTTTTCTTTGGTGTATAGGTTAACTGCAGTCTTAAGTTGTATGCTTTATTGTAGTAACATCTAGTTCAATTTTGTTCAGTTGCTTATTTTTTGTCATCTTTTGTCACTTTCATATTATGCTATACCTTATATGTTATGGAAATGAATAAAGTATTTATCTATCTAAGGACATAACCGTAACATATATATTATGTCAAAAAAATCAAATAAATTAACAGTTGAATATAAAATAATTTTGTATTAAGCAGTACCGCTGCTAACGTAAACTACAAATTTAGAAATAAAGAGAGGGAGGAGGGGGGGGGGGGGGGAGAGAGGTCACAGGTTCAAATCCTGGTTGGTGCCTAAATTTTTAAATTTTTCCTTTATTTCTAAATTTGTAGTTGATATAAAACTAAAACTACCTGCAATTAAAATTTATTATCTAAAGCTAAAAATACCTATCAAAATTTACTGCCCTTGGTAGGGTTCCCGCCCGTTGCCTCTCTCAGCCGTTTGCCGAACATCTTGTGGAGCATCTGCGCGCCCCTGCCCCACGAACCAAGTGTCTCGACGCCAAAAGCGATGAATTCGAATTGGGCGCCGAGACAGCTGTATTTGGCTACCTTTTGTCGCTCCCGAGCGTCCACAGCTGCGCCAGCACGCCGGTCGATGGGAGGTAGGACGCCGCTAGCGTGTCAGCGCAAGTGGCGTCCCACACCAATGCACGGCCCATCTTCCAGGGAATTAACGACATTCCGTCGGGTCGCTTGCCGTCGTTCCGCACTATCTGGGGCTCCAGATATTTATCTATATGTATCTATTGCTGACTGGGGGCGGTTAAATAAAGATTCCATTTAAAAAATCTTGTACGAGTATTCTATAGATTTCCGCCCATACATATTATGGGGTCAAAGTTTTTGAATTTTAGTTCCTCTATCGCATCCTCTCAGGAATACTTCCAGTTACTAGTAACCACATATAATTATGACCAAAGCATATAAATATATATAACCCTCTATAAATTAGGAAGTAGAAAGGCTGCACGTTTTGTTTCCGAAAACGTTCTGTATTATTGCCAAAAATCAGTTTGTATTTTATGTGTAGGTACCTGTCTTATTTGGTTACGTTATTTTATTCAAATATTATTGAAGCATGAAAGCATTTATTTCCGAAAGCATGTATAAAAACATTAAATTGAGTCTCCCAACCTGATGCGTACGCCGTGTCTGCGAACAAAAGAAGTGTGCTTTCACGTGAATGTTTTGTTAACTACAAAGCGGAAAAGTTACCATATTACATAAATAAGCACATAAATACTTAAAATATTTGTGGACAATCCTACACAAATCAACCTAGTCCCACTAATCAAAGCTTGTACTATGGGTACTAAGTGGCGATATACATACTTATGAAATGAAATGAAATAATTTTTATTCCAGACAAATGTCTATAAATTAACAAATTTTAACTTGAAATTACGTAAATTAAATTCAAATAGATTAAATAACATACTTATATAGATAAATAGATACTTAAATACATAGAAAACATCCAAGACTCAGGAACAAATATTTGTTTTCATGACACAAATAAATGCCCTGACCGGGATTCGAACCCGGGACCTCCAGCTTCGAAGGCAGGGTCAATAACAGCTAGGCTAACATATTACATATTTCGATGAGTAATGACTTTGTATACTGACAGTATTATTAGTCTTAGATTATAACTTTAAGTCAGGCGACTATATATTGATTCTAAGTTTCTGACCAAAGAATATTATTTAATTGCGTTAAAAATATACCACATTTTCAATGGAACAAACATTGTACCAAATATTTATATGCTTACCCAATTATAAAAAGTTATTTGAATGAACACTAGAATCAACACAATTAACCCATGTTTTATTTGCTACATCTGTACGAGTAGCTAACACAAAATTCAAATTAGGTACTTACAGAAACAGGCTTTCTTGTGTCTTAACTTAAATAAAGCCTTGACACAAACATCTTAAAATCCTCCCGGTACATGTAAACTCAATTAAAGTTGTGTTGAATCTGCTCGTACAAGTTGGTACTTAAAACTGGCACCGTCGAGTGCCTGATCCTGGCAACTTGAGGCGGTTTAAACTTATTGAATCAGCGGTTGACCAGTACATGGGTTGCTTTGCTTTGTCCTTTATAGTTGTACACAGGTAGAACTAGAGTTCAGACTCTTTTTGGTTCAGCTATCCTATCTTTATTTACCTACTAGGTTACTACCTAGTACTTCTATGTAATCAATACTTGGGAAAAACAAACTACTAGCGTTTTGAAAGCCACAGTCAGGTTCACAAAAAAAACCTTAATATTACTCAACCAGCCTCTCTTTAGGCAACTATAGCAAAAGAAAGAAGCTCCCTCACCAAATCATTTCTTTAGTGTCAGTTAGGTAGTGTAGGCAGAAAAAAATGCCATTACTTAGTTGTGTTTTAGTCACTGTACGAATCTCTTAAATAAGACCCATATTTAATAGGAATTACACTAATTGTTACTCAAAACAGCATTTATACGACCCCATTAAAACGTAAACCAAATAAACGGTGTAATTGCGTCGTTGTTTCTTGGTCTCTAACAATTGTAAATGTTTTTCTTATTGTCACAGGAAACGAACATCAGTATCATCATTATCATCACCAGAAATATAATACATTGGCCTGCAGAGAGAAAATATGTAAAGTCTAAAACTATGCTGCTTTGCTTAGTTTGGGACTAGGCCGATTCGTGCAAGATTGTCCACATATACATATTTTTTATTGCATGCAAAATGCCCATTGAAATTTGAGTCATGGCACCAAAATGGCCCATCAGAACACGACATTTCCCAAAAATTCAAATTACCTATTGAAGAAATATCAATATTCCCTAGCATGCGCAGCCACTTGGGAATCCATCGTGCGCACTTGACGCTGCTTTGCAATAGAATTTGAATGCTTATTGTGAGTGCTTCTGTTCGCAAGTCCAATTTCTAAAGTGGCAATTCGGGATGCTGATTATTTTACTAAAACATGATATACATATATTGTTTTGTTTGTTGTATCATTTGTTTCCTAAACACAAAGTTTTCTAAGTAAATGAGAATACCGTTCCACATTGTCTCATGCTACACATTTATATAATTCAAAGCTGTATACAGGAAATAACATCGTAATAATTCAATTATTTTGTCAGCTAAATCTAAACTAAGTAGCTACAGCCGCGGTTTGATTACAAACTTAATGATACTGTCAAACCGCCGTGATTCGAGGGAGATCCGATTACTCAAATTGGCTGTCTAAGTTTGTCGAGAGACGTGACAAGGAACATCCTATTAATTACTCATGTAAGTTAAATTGTTAATGTAGAATATAAGCAAATTTACCACAAGTTAAGAAATATCAATTATGAACGGTTCTGTTGCATTTGAACCAGGATTAACAAAGAAACTTTCGTTGCTTAAGTAACAAAACAATGGACGTTGTCGCTGGGTTTTGTATGAAATATCTTATAAGATCTCAGTGTTTTTTTTTTGTCAACATGTACAGTCAGCTTAATGGGGTTTCTCTATAATAATGGTTTCCAATTTATCATATTACAATACAGTAACTTAATAAAATAGACACATCTTTTGTAGCCAACTGAACTTAGTTTTATTCCAACAAACAGCGGGAAATAGCCTAATAACTTTTAAGTCTCATTTTGTACTCGATATTTTACGATGAAATTAGGATAATAAAATAGCCTAATTTTCACGAATACAATGTCAACCGGTGAAGGGTAGTAATCAATCACAGGTTTACAAACCGTCACAAAACTGATCTGACATGCGTAGAGATTACGTGACAACGGATAAGCTAAAATAAATTGGCAATTAGGTGAAACATCCTGCGTTTTTTCAAGCGTGCAATACTCAACTACAAACAATCTTCATGATCAATGTTAGCTGCCTGGTGTACCTAAATTTGTAAGTGCCAACTATTGGGACAGTCTTTAAACAGGGGTTAATTGCCTTACTTGTGTTGCAAGGCGATATATAGGTAATAGTAATCTGTGGACAATGTTGTTGGTTTCACACTCTGTAATTGTACAACTTCTACACTTAAAGCATGTAACCTCATGTGTATCTGTTTTTAGTTTAGTCCTTAACAAATTAAATTGAAAAAAAAAAGAATCCGTGATTTGTATATGTACATAATAGATGTACTAACCTAAAAAAAAGTTAAAGACTAGCCCCTAATGCATCCGTTAGATAGATCTTAGGTTAATTTATTTTTTCTACTCCTGTACTTTTTTTCGCGACTTAAGCAATCATGAACTCTAACATAAATACATACTTTATTTATTCTGCAAAAAGTCTATCTAGTCTATTGCCCAAAAACACACTCCTTACCCTACTTTAATGAAAAATTAAAGCAGAGTTGGGTGCCACAGACTACTACAAATGCTATGTTTAGTAGTCATTCTTTGGTGCGTTCAAGTGAAACTTTTATGATTAAAATCGGTGCTGCCAACTTAACGCAACTTTGCTATAATTTTTATGTATTAATTAATGCATAATATATTATTTACTAATATAAATTCATACATTTATATATTTTTTGGTGTTTTTTAACAAGTTTTATCTATTTTCGGATATATTTGTGAAGACGAAACAGTAAAGATTCGATCCGGATTTGAATTCAGTTTAGGTCGGATGCCAAGTCTAGCAAATTAAAAAAAAAACAAACCACAAACAAAGTGTCATATTTTTGATTTCCCACCAAATTCTTAATTGAAAACGAAAACATTCAAGCTGATAAATGATTATATTACTTAAATAAAACATGTTTTTGTGTTTATGAAGAAAATGTGTAGGTACGTTGATTCTTTTAAAAATCCACGAAGAAGTTATATAGCATTACTGAAGAAATTGCGTATGTAAGTTGCACAATTACTAAGAGAAAATATAAGAAATGAATCGTAGAAAAAGTATTGTATGCAACGGTGTATAACTGGTATAAAAAGGCGAGTGGTGTCTTTACTTGCGATGTTCGCCAAGGCTCACATCGCAACCCACACCACTCGCCTTTTTATACCCTTCTTATACACCAGTTGCATAATATACTAATGTTCCCTCGCTGGTATTCCCATTAAATCATTTAAATCATCGTAGTGAAACGGTAACGAAGAAACAAATGTTCGCTCGTACAATGTTACTTACCTAAAATGTAACTCAACAAAAAATCTGCCAACACTAAATCACACGGGAAGACACACGCGTGAGACATGTAAAATGCTGTGCTCCGGAATATGTTGGACGCGCCACGCCACTGAAATTATAATGCTTTTTGTCTTACCTCGAAAAAATATTTTATTCGCGTCATATTTAACAGCTTTTGTTGGGACAGTCAGGACGCCTGACGAAAGGGGAATAAAAACTTTTGCTGTCACGTTGGATTTTATCATGTCAGTTGTCAAGTATTCTTGGTAAAAGTGAGGAAGGAACCTACTTAGTTCAAACCAGGGACCGATACCGGTATTTTTAAAAAACCCTGATTTAGCCCTATAATTTTAAATAAATATTTTGGATTATTTTTTGCTCTTTACGTAGGGCTGAATCATGTATTTAGGTAACAACGTCGTATTATTAGATTGTCCCATTAAAAACGAAATAATGAACCGGTGACCGTAATAATACCGGTTTTTTTTATGACCGGTCTCCGATCCTTGGTTCAAAAAGGTATCTAGTAGTTTTGTGTATGTCAGTTAAAATTGTAAACGAACATATTTAAAATGCTAAATACATGTATTACACAATGACTTAATTTTGAATGAAATTATGTTTCATTGGAAATTAAGTCATTGTGAAGTGAATATACTAATTTGAAGAATCGTCACGTAACTGATTCAAATCATATGTTTCGTAATAAATAAATAAATATTAGAGGACAATCTTACACAAATCGAACTAGCCCCACAGTAAGCTCAAGAAGGCTTGTGTTATGGGTACTAGACGACGATATATTTAATAGATATAAATACTTAAATACATAGAAAACATCCAAGACTCAGAAACAAATATTCATGCTCATCACACAAATATTTGCCCTGACCGGGATTCGAACCCAGGACCGTCAGCTTCACAGGCAGGTGCACTACTACCCACTAGGCTAAACCGGTCGTCAAAAATAAATGAATGAATCAGTATACCTGTATACAATTCATACAAATACTCATTTAAAGTGGATAGTAGCTATAAGAGCTTATAATAAGATACCTAGTTCAGATACTAAGTCAATATTTTTCCAAAACCCTATACAATATTGAGCTAAAGCATAATAACAAAGTTTTATCGGCGGCAACCTGTCCCGGGCCACTAAAGTGTGGAGCTCGAGCGAGGGTCCTTATGACTGTCTAGGGGCACCTTAATGCCCTGATTTTTGGACTGCTAGTTCAAAAACATTGCTTAAAACCACTGGTTACTAATAGCAATACTGTTATCAAGATATTTAACTAGCAATAGTTTAAAATAATTAACAGTTTTTTTGTTTACTATTTATGTCTCACTAACGTAGATGTTAACCCTGTTACTAACAAAATATGGATTGGTCTGAAAATAAACGATTTATCATTTATTAAAAAGTAATTATAAAATTCATCAAGAAGGTGAGGAAAAGGACAAAGCTTTTTCGTAAAAAGCGTTAAGTTTACGTGGATACACACTATTTGAAAAGCGTTATCCATCGGTATTGCCTATAGCTACAATCAATTTTCTACTATATAGTACTAAGACCATTCTATTTTACCGAATTTTACCGAAAATCTTATTACATACTTACACAATGCGAATATTACCAGTAAAGCTATCGTGCATAGTTTAACTATCCCATTACGAACGGTGCATTAAGCTAAATGACCCTTTGTCAAAGATCTGAATGTGGTTTCCATGTAATTTGACAATGAGCTCGTTAAAAATCATACGTATATGTCACCATTTTGCAGGGACGGGTTACAAAATTATCTTTTTCACTTCTCATGCTCCAAAAGTGTGTCATATTAGACTTGTTAAGCGGGGCTAAAGTAATACATTTAGCCCCTATGGAAAATATGAATACATACATATGATTTACAAAACATTTTAATTTGACCAATCAAATTCTATTAAACCCACCAATCACAGAACACTAATTTAGCTATTTTAAAAATATTTCGTATTGGGTATCAACCAATCAGAATATAGATCTTTACTAAAATAGACCAATCTGGAAAGAATTCATTTCTCTGAAGATTAAATTTGTAGTAGACCTTATTGCACAATAATTAAAAAAGTAATTAAATCGTTTGAACAACGCTTTGAAGTGCTCAATGGGGAAGGTCAGTAGCTTTTATTTGCGCAATGTAAATGTAATGTAACTTTTTTAATATACTGACAGTTGAGGTCAAACATACATTTGTCACAAGACATTTGTCTCTAGTAGTCAATACAACGAATCCTCAAATAAGTAAAATATTCTCTAAAAATAGTACATATTTGTACTAGCAGCTCGAGCATCTGTACGAACATTACTCAATGTCAAAGCAGCGTTTGTAAATGGATGTATATACCTACTTTTAACATGCTGGATCAATCACGTTGCAATGTTAGCCAATAAGTACTTTATAGACGCGGGCGTGCTATTTTGCGTTCGAGACAATAGGAAAGATAAGGTTTCAAGTAAATACGTACATATTACGTGTACCAGAGTAGAATTAATTGTCACCCGAAAAATAACCGTAGTTACTACATATATATTTACCAATGCATAGTCGACGAGATTATGTTGGTCACTTTCGGACTCTAATTCAATTGAAAGTAACTCTTTCAATAGAATTACACTCCAAAGGTGACAAACATTCAGTTTACTCGATTCGAAATCGACAATTTTCATGTGAAAACTGTTTCACCAACTAAAATTGTAATGTTTTTTGACAATTGTCGCGCCTGTCAGCTTTGGTGATATTAGAACCAGAAATAAAATGTGCCAACTTAAAGGATGCCGCACCAAATACTTTAACTGCCTTACACTCGACAGATAGGTGTATTTTATACTCATCGATATTTTGCGTAATCCCAATCACACCGATCCATATTTATTGCGGGTGCGATGGATAAAACTTCCTTTTACCCACAATTCGAAAGAATTATAGGCATTTTTGTTTCACGATGCATCAAACTGTCTAATAAATCTATATGTCTCAACGTAACTTATTGTCATATCTCCGCAACATACTGTAACCGCTATTCAGATATATAGCAGTTTATGGTATGCATACATTACAGAATGATTTTCTTGCGCAAACGTTAGAAATGTTTTCGGAGACTACTAAAAATACAATAGTGAGTTTCAAAAACGTACTATTAATTTAACAGTATAAAACTAGCAAAGTGTACAAATGCAAACGACATTTGCATACATTACACTGTCTGGCTATAGGTTTATTAACCTGACTGTGGCTTTATAAGCCAGGCCCAATAAAGCGCTTGGAGTGCGCAGTTGGAGAGCAGCATAGGGAAAATCCAGGGGATACCTCCTGGCTGTAGGTATATTTATGAATTAATGGGTTACACAAACCCTCTGTCATTTAATAAATATACCTATTTACTCGTTTAAAATATTGCACTTTTGAGATAAAATTGACAATGTTTCGCATACCAAAAGGCATTTGGTTTATTGGCTGACAGCAGCTTCTTAGCAAGTGTAAAGGTTCATTCACGCAATGTGCTTACAAGAGTAAATTTTGCCGGAAATTATGTGCTCAATCTTAGTTCTTTTATTGCGCCCCGTAGGCTATATATTCAGAGAGGCAGGCCGACTTAATAACGTCTGACGCAAGCCGCGATATCGCGAGTATATCAAGATGGATTTGCTCAGTTGTTCAACACAAATGTTCAGAACAAAAAACTATGGGGCTTTTATAGAAGACAAATTCAAATGTACTAAGGGCGCTAGTTAGCTATACTCTGTTCACTATTTACACCAGTACAATTTAGGTAAACAAATCACTAGTAAAATAGTATAGTCATTTTGGGTTTACTAAAACTGTATGTAACGATATCCCGATTACTTTCCATTTCTTCTAAGTTGCGTTTATTTTAACATCCAAGAATTTACCGTGAAATCTTTTAAACAATACAGGAGAAAAAGTACTGTATTCATTTTAAACTAAGGTTCAACGTCAATCAACGTAAGACTTTAGGCATTATCGCCCATGCCGTTCCACAATAGAAATGTACAACGCGCAGGTTACGACAATGAACTTCCTTCTCTTTACTTTACCTTCAGGCTACAATGCCTATTAAAAGAAATCGCTTGAATATTCCTCGATTGTACGATTTTTACGTGATATTAGTTGTAATATTTATAAGAAAGTAACAATACGATACCTATAGAAGACATATTTAGGTGCACGAGCACTTGAAGAATTAATATTCGCTTGCGCTTACTCGTTCTTATGCCAAGATAAACGATTTTACCCGAAGTCAGAGACTGTTCTTAGAGATTACGGTCTGTAATTTAATTACTGTAAATATTTATATATTATATGATATCGTATAAAACCAACAGTATCAAAAACACTTATCTAACGTTCAAGCAACTCTATTGAGTTCCAAAAATACCCAATTCTGCGACTCCAATCGAAAGCTAAGAGGCGGCCGCAATTAACAATCCTATATCTTATTAAGGCAGGATTAAGGTCATTGTTTTCCTTTTTAGGCACAAGCACCGGGAATTGCAGTGTGTCTGCCGCAGAATGGGAATAAATGGGCGCAGTCAAAATAGGTGATCGCTGCGGTTAGGGAAGCGAAGGATTATATTCGGGGTAAAGCGTATTTCCCTGCTTAGGGGGCATTTAGAGGCGTCGATAAGGAGTTTAAATGGTAAATGTGGTAGCATGGAGTTCGTTGCGGTACTTTTCATTTGAATAATATGAGATGACCTGTCTGACAGTATTTCTCGAAATGCATTGTCGTGGTGGGGTTCCAATAGCAACAGTAGTGTCTATGAAAACAATTGTTTTATCTAAAGAATCTGCGCCAATTTCAAGTTTTGAAAAACAACAAGTTGGTCGACCCAGTAAACAAATAAACAAAATCAAAAATCAATATCAAAACATTTATTCTGCAAATAGGCCTCAAGGGCACTTTTACAAGTCAAAATCTATCTAGGTACATCAAATAAAAATAATACAATAATCAAAGTATCATTAATTAAATGTAGTGTTACATGTCAAAAATAAGACTAAGAAACTAATAACAATCGAGATTTGTTAGAGATGTATAAGGTCTCTAAGCGTCAAGATAAAAGGTAATAAAGTAAGTACACTAATCATAATAAAATATTTTGAGCTATATCTATAACACGTCAACATGAAAATAATAAAATCTAATAAATAAATATCCTCAGAGATGTATAAGGTCTCTGAGCGTCAGTCTAAAAAATAAAATCAAATGAGAACAGTGAAGTCTCTCATCATGTCAATTCCACTGAACACTAGTACGAAGTTACTAGTCCTTGCAAACATGAACAGACCGGACCCCACAAACAGCACCCGTTCACGAGTATGACAGATAAAGTAAAGGTAAAGGTACAGGTAAAAGTTGACAAATTATACAGCAATTTTTTAAACAGTGGTTGTTATATTGTGAAGATAAAAAATAATAGGTGTGTACTTCTTCCTAACGATAAAAAAGGAACCGATTCTTGCCAGTAACATATGTTCTATTGAACAATTCCTAGTTCAAATGTGCGTTGTCACCTTTATTGCCGGCCTTGCTCGTAAACATCTTCTAACGACTTCACACGGTCCAATTATTGGCACAGAGGTGCTACCCGCACATGTCCAATTTGAATACGGTGAAACGATCATAACGTGGTATGGGAATATTCGAAATTTTGTTTAATATGATCCGTTCTGTGAATTTGTATTTTTTCACCGAAAACATACTTAAATCGCTCTTTAGTAATAAGAGCCCCTTTTGTTTGTCTCTAATCATTGACATTTTGTACTATACTGTGTCCTTTAATTGAGGTGTGCAATTAAGAGTATTCGTATTGTATATACCTGCCTGTTTGAGAATATTAAAAACTAAGTAAAGATTAAACAATCACGCAAAACATGTAATTTATACACGTAAGTGAATTGTGTGTAAGTGATTTACAGGCACTTGCTCAATAGAATCGGAAAAGGGAAAACTAAGCAGGTTATCATTTTATACAATACCCTAAATAAAAATCTCAATTATTTACTTTAATTACACTGACATATATATGGACTAAAAATTAAAGGAAAAAAACATAAAAGAACATAATTGACGGCTGCCAGATTTTTTAGATATCTACTTTACAACATTCCGAGTAGTTATTGCTGGCAACTGGCAAAAATTATGCTCCTAAGATATTCCTTTAGATTTAACTGAGTGAAACGAAGGTCTCTGCTTCTGCTTCGACAGAAATGTTTTCATATGTCCAGCGAATTTCCGTTTGCCCTCTTCTACAGATCGCATTTCTCAACCGATTCTCGTGAAATTTTGTGAGTAGGTTCGATAATGTTACAGTTTTTTTTCTATCGAGTCAGTTTATGGAAATAAAAGAAAAAAAAATTTTTATGGTTTGTCTTCCACTGCAGGTCGCTATTAAAAGTTTTTGAGCATGTTCGGTATTTACGAGTATATAGATTTTTTTTGGAAACTTTTAAAAACATTTTTTTTGTTGAATCACTTTTGGAAAAATTAAAAAACATTAAATTTTATTAAGCTATGACTTCTTCTCTATGCTTATGTATAGGTATGTCAGAACAACAAATGGCTAACCCGCGCTCGTGAGATAACACTACTGTTTCAGGTTGTGATTAGCGCAGCCGACATATCACTTCGCGGTTTAAATTTACGGTTAGCTTCTAGAGATGTATGGTCTACTTGGGGTAGTTTGGCAATTGGCAATCGAGTTCGGTTGTACATTGTTTTCGCCCCAGCATTGTTATGCCGGAGCAACAAACTTAAGGCCCGTGGTACTCCCAAATTTATTCTCCTTACATTACCTACTGAATTGTTTACAAGTAATTTGTTTTATGTAACTGCATTGGTCGCTGTATTACTTTCAAAACCTGAAATTTCTGAAGACAAAAAAATGTGTAGCGAACTACATAGTGTAATGGGGACCATGCCGCAAGTATACGACGGGGTGCTCCTTTTATAAGTTTAGGTTATATTAGGTATTATTTTTGTATTTACATATTTCTATTTATTAAGTTATTTTTAATAATAGGTCAGTTTTATCAGTTTTAATATTATATTTAATAACTTTAGTAGATTCTGTTGACTAAATAATTAATTTTGTCGAAGTAGGTATTCAGAATTCACATATTTAATATCGGATGTAAAAAGACGATCCTATTATGAATACTTAAAATATAGACCTACCTATTATTCTTCATATAGATAGCAAATTTATTATCTTGTTCTTATAACTTGTTATAATCCAGGACCTGGCTATACTTGTCCTGTAGGGAAGTCCGAGTATAAAATACTTACTAAGGCTCCAATTATAAGCCGTTGCCGACCCATCCCGCACATGCACATAACAAAAGTACCTTTGCTATTGTTTATTTTTTTCGACGTTTAAAAAAAAACCTTCATATGCAGATTTCCCTACAGGACAGTAGCCAGGTATTAAACTACTGCGCATTTCTCAGATTACGAGGAAACATTACTTACTCGTACAAACGCAAGATGATGTACGATTAGTTTGCAAGATCAAGAGCTTCATGTCATATCGTATATTCCAAGTTTTGGGCATTTGAACGAAAAGAGCATATACGCCTTAATATTACTAAAACTTAAAGATTTTTCTCTCCTAATACCCCTATGTTGTGCCTCTGGGCCTTTCCCGAGACTTTTGGGTTCTTTCACCGGATCCCTTCATTTCCTGAGATAAATCTCCGTTCCATTTATCTTGGGCTTAACAGTTAAGTTATAAGTTACTTAAACGATGACCTTAATAGCATTAATAAACTTTCAAAATTAAAATTTAGAGCGGAAGGCATTGAAGAACTCTACTTATCATGATGGAAATTTCTAATTATATTTATCGTGATTAACTTGTCTCATGATTTTGATATTTGCTATATAAATACACCTTTGGGCATTTTTACACTACTCTTGGAATGTCAATGGCATATTTTGTTTTTATATTTTTTTTTTGTTTGTTTCAAAACGTTCTCAATTAAAGTATGTCTATTATTTAATTTTCGTGCACTCCTGTATATACCTACATCCATTCCCAATATTAAACCTTTTGGGTTATGATATTTTATATTCTCTTATTCCATGTTTTAATCCCGGTTATAAACTCTATGTTTATTCCTATCTAACTCCAAGCACCCGGTTTTATTAGATTTCGTAACTAACTTTCATGTTATTAGAGTAAGATTAATAAAAACAATTTAATAAGATTTCCTGTATGATTCATAAAAAAATAGTTATTTTAAAATAATCGTGTAGAATTTCTTAAGTTGTTAGTACCTACAATACAATACAATAATACAAATATTATTAATATATTAATAATATTATTAAACGATATTGTTTTATTGATTTTTGGAATAAGAAATCAAATTATCCTCAAATTATATAACGGAAGACAATTAGCGATTTGTTCCAGACAACCTTTGGGTAGTGGAAATGACAAACAATACAAGTACTCTTTATTGCACCTTACGCAAAGGAATTAGGCACAGAATCAAAGCAGCAACATGAAAATGTCCTTTATTTCTCAAGATAAAAATACAAAGCTGAGATAACGCTAAGACTTTCCAACAAGATTTTGAGTGCGAGTACGAATTGAGCGTATCAGTTATATACCTTAACCGATAAATGATAAGGTATACTAGTAAAGTAGGTCCCACTATTGAGGATAAAACCCTTAGCCTTTATCTTGACCTCCATTGTCTCAGTTAAGGGTCTTGACACCGTTAAGCAAGGCGTTTATTATGAGAATTCATAAGTATTACTCTTTGAAGTTCCATAATATATCTATGTATGTTGCTGCTGTCTATGAAGGCCGTTAAGCCAAGTCAGAGGCCTTCGGGTGGCTTGAGAACTTCTAACAGTCAAGTTGCCCACTCAATTGACAAGCCTTATCTCAATAAGGTCTAATTTTCCCGTTTTACCTTTAGTTGGAAGATGATGGCAGTCGCTTCCGTAAAAATTAGTGCCAACGCCAAATCCTGGGATTAGGTAGCGTACCCCGGGCATCCTTCAGGATGCAACTGTACTAGGATAATGCTAGAAGTATGAGTTTCATAATCTATGAATGTAATTTTAGAGATGAGAAAATCTAGCCTCCTTTATTAAGGATCGAGTAATATATCCACTAAGTCGCGCGATCATATTTGGTAGCAAGCTGTGCTAGCCGGCGGAAGAAATGAAATACATGGACATAGTAATGCGGAGTACCGCAAGTAGGACGCAATGACCAATTTACAAGTCAAAATCTCGCAGTGTTTCTGAAAAAATCACTGTCTAAAAGAAATGCTTCTGCCGCAGTCTTTTTGTTTCCAATAATATGCTTATTGAAATGATAATAATTCAAATAAGTAATTTTGGATATCAATACAAAGAATACAACAAATATAAGGTGTAATTCTACAAAGAGATAACAGAACTCTGTTACAAAACACGAGATAAAAAAGAAAGTAATACCTCCGACCTCCTACCGACCTCCTAATAATACCGACGTCCTCTTTAGCCTAGTCATCGAGACAAACCAATACGTAGTTTTACGGTGCCTTATGATAATTATTGTAATTAATTGTTTATTAATTAAATTAAAATAAATTATTATTGGTTAGGTATTTTTACTGATAGATAATTGCTTCTATTACTACAAGAACTGTATTAACTACAATTAAAATAAGTGAGTCAAATAATTCATTGGCCAGATTAAAACTATTTATTTCTTCATAATATTTGTTGTAATAAAAATGACTCAGGTTTAATTTGAACTCATCGTACTATTTTGAATACTTCTCCGTAACCGACGACGCATATAAACAACATTAAGGCTGGGTTTTATAAAAATCCACTAGATCATAACTTGTGTCAAAAATTTACTTCCTAAGTTACCAGAATTTCAGAATTTGATTTGACATTTGGTCTAAGGGAAGATCCGTAATTATATATAAACTGAGAAAACCCGAGTTATAGCGATTAAAGTCCAATACAATTCACATTTCATCCTAAGTAGCTTGAGATTTCTAAAAATAAAATCCTTCAAAATCTCAATTCACAATTGGTGAACTATATACATCAAAATCAGCAAAAAAACTAGTGATTCGGACAATCTATCAAGGGTATATTTACCAAGCTATCGAGGAAGCAAATTTGTTCAGCCGATATCAAGTTGCTGACTGCTATTGTAACAGTTCATTCTTTTTATGATGAAATTGATAAAAATTCAGTGTCATGTTTTTTATCATACTACTATTAAGTGAGATCAATTAAAATTAACTATATACTTATTAAACATACATTGGTTTTTTTAAACATTCTGTCATCGTAGTTCCGTTCGTAAAATAAATTGTTATAGGAAGTTGACAGTTTTCTATTGAATGGCAGTTGCTGTTGCCATATTTACCTTCAAAAGGGTACGAACAGCTTACTTATTTAATTTTAACGATAGATATTTAAAAAAGGCGAATGCTATATATATATTGTATTTTGTATTTAAGTACCTACCTTTTCAATACATCAAACTAGTTTTTACGTTAATAGATTCATCGACTGTGGCTTTATAGCAAACAAAACGGCCGTTTTATTTTTGAACTCGTAGATCGACGATTCTAGCAAGGTAAAAACTAGTTTGATGCACTCAAAAGGTACTTAAATACAAAATACAGTACATGGCATTAGCTTTTTTAAATATAACTAGTGGCGCTAGTACACTCATTCGTAATTGTTCGTACCCTCTTAAGTGTGGTTAATGCAATCCGCTCTGAGAATAATAAATATAGGTACATAAACTTGTTCTCCGTGAGCCACACGGCTACAGCTTCGCTACTAACCAGACTTGTGGAGTGTGCTATAAAATGCATTAAGTATCTCCGTTCTTAATAGGTCGATTCTTGTTTTTAACAATACCAGACTCGTTTTATTTCGATACTATTAAGCACTCATTCCGCCGCTTGTAATTAACAACCATTACTGTGATTCCTATTCATTCAGATGCAATGACCAAAAATTGAAGCTATTATCAAATCGGATGTACAACAAAGACTGATTGCCGGAGTAAAACTGACCGGTGTGAAGTTAGCAGCCAAAGTTAGCGGCCGCCTATAACCCGACCAGATTAAGAAGTCATATTTTATTATGGTCCATATTCTTCTAAAAAAAGAATCTAATAACACTCCAAACCCATACAAAATATTAGAAATTTCAAAATACTTAAAATAATGAATATCACGTATAGGTATGTACATGAAATAAATTTGGCCGCTAACTTTTCGATATAGCGGCCGGTGGCTGCCAGCACCTTAGACGGCAAGCGAGTACTTTCTGATAACTAATTCGTAAAGAATATTTATCTAGCTACAAAATGACATCATTTCCAGAGTGGCACCCGAACGCTTATTGAGGTAAATGTGCCCAGAAACATTCTATTCAACATTTTCAAAGATATTTTATGTAAATGATTGGCTGCTAGCACCTTAGACGGCAGGCGAGTAATTTCTGATAGATAATTCGTATAGACAATTCTCATAGCTACAAAATAAACCTATTTTCAGAGTGGCACTCCATCATTAAGAGGGGTAAATGCGTCAAAAACTGGTCCTATCAATAATTTCAAAGATATTTCAGAAAAGACTGGCTGTCATCAACTTAGACGGCAGGCTAGTAATTGCTGATAACTAATTCATAAAGAAAATTTATCTAGCTACAAAACAACACCATTTTCAGAGTGGCACCCGATCGTTTAGTGGGGTAAATGAGTCAGGAACTGTGTACATAAGAAAATTTATCAATGCTTTCAGTAAAGGTTGGCAGCCAGCACCTTAGACGGCAAGCGAGTAGATTCTGACCATTCAATCGTATAGATATTTCTCCTGGCTACAAACAGAAACTATTCCCAGAGTGGCACCCGATCCTTAAATAGGGTAAATGAGTCAGGAACTGTGTAGTAAAGAAAATTTTTGACAGAAAGGATTGGCTGCCAGCACCTTAGACGGCAAGCGAGTACTTTCTGATAACTAATTCGTAAAGGACATTTATCTAGCTACAAAATGACATCATTTCCAGAGTGGCACCCGAACGCTTATTGAGGTAAATGTGCCCAGAAACATTCTATTCAACATTTTCAAAGATATTTTATGTAAATGATTGGCTGCTAGCACCTTAGACGGCAGGCGAGTAATTTCTGATACATAATTCGTATAGACAATTCTCATAGCTACAAAATAAACCTATTTTCAGAGTGGCACTCGATCATTAAGAAGGGTAAATGCGTCAAAAACTGGTCCTATCAACAATTTCAAAGATATTTCAGAAAAGACTGGCTGTCATCAACTTAGACGGCAGGCGAGTAATTGCTGATAACTAATTCATAAAGAAAATTTATCTAGCTACAAAACAACACCATTTTCAGAGTGGCACCCGATCGTTTAGTGGGGTAAATGAGTCAGGAACTGTGTACATAAGAAAATTTATCAATGCTTTCAGTAAAGGTTGGCAGCCAGCACCTTAGACGGCAAGCGAGTAGATTGTGACCATTCAATCGTATAGATATTTCTCCTGGCTACAAACAGAAACTATTCCCAGAGTGGCACCCGATCCTTAAATAGGGTAAATGAGTCAGGAACTGTGTAGTAAAGAAAATTTTTGACAGAAAGGATTGGCTGCCAGCACCTTAGACGGCAAGCGAGTACTTTCTGATAACTAATTCGTAAATAACATTTATCTAGGAACAAAATGACATCATTTCCAGAGTGGCACCCGAACGCTTATTGAGGTAAATGTGCCCAGAAATATTCTATTCAACATTTTCAAAGATATTTTATGTAAATGATTGGCTGCTAGCACCTTAGACGGCAGGCGAGTAATTTCTGATAGACAATTCGTATAGACAATTCTCATAGCTACAAAATAAACCTATTTTCAGAGTGGCACTCGATCATTAAGAGGGGTAAATGCGTCAAAAACTGGTCCTATCAATAATTTCAAAGATATTTCAGAAAAGACTGGCTATCATCAACTTAGACGGCAGGCGAGTAATTGCCGATAACTAATTCATAAAGAAAATTTATCTAGCTACAAAACAACACCATTTTCAGAGTGGCACCCGATCGTTTAGTGGGGTAAATGAGTCAGGAACTGTGTACATAAGAAAACTTATCAATGCTTTCAGTAAAGGTTGGCAGCCAGCACCTTAGACGGCAAGCGAGTAGATTCTGACCATTCAATCGTATAGATATTTCTCCTGGCTACAAACAGAAACTATTCCCAGAGTGGCACCCGATCCTTAAATAGGGTAAATGAGTCAGGAACTGTGTAGTAAAGAAAATTTTTGACAGAAAGGATTGGCTGCCAGCACCTTAGACGGCAAGCGAGTACTTTCTGATAACTAATTCGTAAAGGACATTTATCTAGCTACAAAATGACATCATTTCCAGAGTGGCACCCGAACGCTTATTGAGGTAAATGTGCCCAGAAACATTCTATTCAACATTTTCAAAGATATTTTATGAAAATGATTGGCTGCTAGCACCTTAGACGGCAGGCGAGTAATTTCTGATAGATAATTCGTATAGTCAATTCTTATAGCTACAAAATAAACCTATTTTCAGAGTGGCACTCGATCATTAAGAGGGGTAAATGCGTTAAAAACTGGTCCTATCAATAATTTCAAAGATATTTCAGAAAAGACTGGCTGTCATCAACATAGACGGCAGGCGAGTAATTGCTGATAACTAATTCATAAAGAAAATTTATCTAGCTACAAAACAACACCATTTTCAGAGTGGCACCCGATCGTTTAGTGGGGTAAATGAGTCAGGAACTGTGTACATAAGAAAATTTATCAATGCTTTCAGTAAAGGTTGGCAGCCAGCACCTTAGACGGCAAGCGAGTAGATTCTGACCATTCAATCGTATAGATATTTCTCCTGGCTACAAACAGAAACTATTCCCAGAGTGGCACCCGATCCTTAAATAGGGTAAATGAGTCAGGAACTGTGTAGTAAAGAAAATTTTTGACAGAAAGGATTGGCTGCCAGCACCTTAGACGGCAAGCGAGTACTTTCTGATAACTAATTCGTAATAGTACATTGTTGCCCAGGTATAGAAAGTAAGCAATAGATGGACGAGTTTGTTCGCGGGCCGAGCCGCAGGTGAGGCCCGCGAAGATGCGAGTCCATCTATTGCACTTTCTACCGAGGCATTTACTATGTGCTTTTCACGCCTAATGTAAGGAAATAAAACAGGTTGAGTACACAGTATAATACACAGTTTAATTAAAAGTAATATTGATATTCGCATTAGGGCAGTTGTGGAATGACAAGTGTTTTGAATTTCCGGCGGTGTAAGATCCATGTCCGTACTCGTGTCACTCATTGTTATTTATTTTTATTTCAAATCGTACAGAATTATACACAATTATCTGAATGTTTGTTTCCGATCTAAAAACAGACAGAAGAAATTTTCCTTCCCGCCTTTTCAAATTTTTTATTTATACTTTTTTTAAGCATGCAAAGGCGTTTTTCACATACTTAAATAAAAAACGCTTACATTGAGCAAACACATTCATTGAGCAAATTTGACGTTTTAATTTTTTAATTAAACGCACAAATGTAATGTTGCTCTAATAATTTTGTTATTTTCTGAACGAGTTACTAATGTCAAAAATAATCGACCAATAGCAGAGTAGAAAGTAAAAAAGGCCGCTAAACACTACATTTTACTTTGCAAATCTACATTGTTTGACTGTTTTTGAATTGTACTACTAAGAACTACTTTCTACTCTCATTTCGATCCATCTTTGGCTATATTTCCGAGCAGTGGCGTGAAAAGAATATTTATCTAGCTACAAAATGACATCATTTCCAGAGTGGCACCCGAACGCTTATTGAGGTAAATGTGCCCAGAAACATTCTATTCAACAATTTCAAAGATATTTTATGTAAATGATTGGCTGCTAGCACCTTAGACGGCAGGCGAGTAATTTCTGATAGATAATTCGTATGGACAATTCTCATAGCTACAAAATAAACCTATTTTCAGAGTGGCACTCGATCATTAAGAGGGGTAAATGCGTCAAAAACTGGTCCTATCAATAAATTCAAAGATATTTCAGAAAAGACTGGCTGTCATCAACTTAGACGGCAGGCGAGTAATTGCTGATAACTAATTCACAAAGAAAATTTATCTAGCTACAAAACAACACCATTTACAGAGTGGCACCCGATCGTTTAGTGGGGTAAATGAGTCAGGAACTGTGTACATAAGAAAATTTATCAATGCTTTCAGTAAAGGTTGGCAGCCAGCACCTTAGACGGCAAGCGAGTAGATTCTGACCATTCAATCGTATAGATATTTCTCCTGGCTACAAACAGGAACTATTCCCAGAGTGGCACCCGATCCTTAAATAGGGTAAATGAGTCAGGAACTGTGTAGTAAAGAAAATTTTTGACAGAAAGGATTGGCTGCCAGCACCTTAGACGGCAAGCGAGTACTTTCTGATAACTAATTCGTAAAGAACATTTATCTAGCTACAAAACGACATCATTTCCAGAGTGGCACCCGAACGCTTATTGAGGTAAATGTGCCCAGAAACATTCTATTCAACATTTTCAAAGATATTTTATGTAAATGATTGGCTGCTAGCACCTTAGACGGCAGGCGAGTAATTTCTGATAGACAATTCGTATAGACAATTCTCATAGCTACAAAATAAACCTATTTTCAGAGTGGCACTCGATCACTAAGAGGGGTAAATGCGTCAAAAACTGGTCCTATCAATAATTTCAAAGATATTTCAGAAAAGACTGACTGTCATCAACTTAGACGGCAGGCGAGTAATTGCTGATAACTAATTCATAAAGAAAATTTATCTAGCTACAAAACAACACCATTTTCAGAGTGGCACCCGATCGTTTAGTGGGGTAAATGAGTCAGGAACTGTGTACATAAGAAAATTTATCAATGCTTTCAGTAAAGGTTGGCAGCCAGCACCTTAGACGGCAAGCGAGTAGATTCTGACCATTCAATCGTATAGATATTTCTCCTGGCTACAAACAAAAACTATTCCCAGAGTGGCACCCGATCTATCAGAAATTAATCGCCTGCCGTCTAAGGTGCTAGCAGCCAATCATTTACATAAAATATCTTTGAAAATGTTGAATAGAATATTTCTGGGCACATTTACCTCAACACCTCTTGGGGGCAATCTCCCGAAGTAAATAAAATCCTTATACTTCAAAAGAAGTGCATCAGAATTCTAGCCAATATCCACCAAATGGTATCTAAAAAAACCAACCTAAAAAATACAAACCTTAAATGCTAACCTTAACTTCTATGTACATTTTGGAATCCAGTAAATTCGTAAAAAAATATTTTGAACTTTACACCCCAAAACCAGGCACCCGCAGAAATGATAGAAATGTTAATAAACTTAAAGTACCCTTCTCTACAATGAAAATAGTAACGTCTAGCCCTCACCACATGATGATCAAAATATATAACCAGCTACCTTCCTCAATTAAAAATATACAGAAAACAACGCTATTTATCAAACATCTAAAAGCATACCTCATTAATAAATGTTTTTACAACTTAAGCGAGTATTTCGAAGATAATACCAATGCCTGTAACATAATAAATAAATAAATAATTCAAATAAGTTGATATATGTATAAGGCTTTGAAAATCTACTTATCGCCATCTTTCATGAGTTGTATTTGATGAGGTTTTTACTTTTAGTATTGTCTTTGGTTTGTAACGTAGGTTACGTTATTGTTGACTGTCAAGTCTTGTCAGGTTCAGTTTGGGTTTTGAAAATAAAGTGTATGGTGTACATGTTGGTTTTACTGATAGTAATAAGGAATATGCAGAATTCCTTAAGAGACAGTGTTAATAGAGTTATAATAGGTTATGGGCCGGCCCATATTCCTGATTTTCAGTGATTCAAATGCATATTTTACAAATTTACGATAATATTTTTTTTGTCAAATTCATAATTGATATAAAATTACACTAAAGTACGATAAGTGCCTGCAATTCCCTATTGGAGCTAAAGGCCTGTAAGAGAAAAATATGGCTCAATTGAAAACACAAAACGTGATCTGTCGGTTAGAAGATGGAAACAATTTTCATAATTGGAAATTTAGAATGGAGATTTTAATGGAGGAGAAAGGCCTTGGTGATATAGTGGCTTGTGCTAAGGTAAAGGAGGAAGATAAAAAGAAGGATGCAGAAGCGAGATCACTCATAGTACAATGTATAGGAGATAATTTTTTAGAAATTGTAAAAGGATGCAAAAGTGCAAAAGATATGATGAATTCTTTAGAAAATATATTTACACGAAAAAGTATAATGAATAAATATAATTTGAAAAAGAGGTTAATCGAGTTGAAATGTGAAAACAATGAAAAGTTACAAGATTTTTTCTTGAAATTTGACAAGTTGGTGAGTGACATTGAAGTGATGTCAAAAATGGACGAATCTGATAAAGTGGTACATTTGCTACTCGCCTTACCCGGTAAATACAATAATGTCACGACAGCCTTAGAAGCAATGAATGAAGAGCTGACTTTGGAAAAGACAAAAAGGACTCTACTTGATGCAGAAATTAGACTGGATGACATGATTGTACCAAACCAGGATAGTGCATTTCATATAGAATGCTGGAATTGCAATGGAAAGGGACACACAGCAAGATATTGTTACAAAAATGTTCACAACGGACAGTATTATACATCCCAACGGGGAGCTCCGCTCCGAGGTGGTGAATTATATAGACGAGGTCGTGGCAGAATGCAGGGACGCTCTCGAGGTGCGAATAGAGCATGTACATCAAGGGACAATGCCATAATAGTTCATGAAGAAAGTACCGAGGAATTGGGCTGCATGATTGATGGAGAGTTTAATTTAACTTGTAAGGCATTTCTCAATGAATCGATTTCCTTTGTAGTAGATTCTGGTGCATCGCAAAATTTTATATCTGATCTTTATACACAGTATATGACAAATATAAAAAAATTAGAATATCCCATAACAATTAACACAGCTAATGGTGAAAAATTAATTGCATATCAAAGCGGCAGTTTACCAATACAATGTTGCAATGTTAAGTTTACTGTTGAGGGACTTATAGTGGCAAATTTAGCCTATAATCTTCTATCTGTACGAAAATTACTGGAAAAACCAAACGAAATCATATTTGTAAATGAATATGCAAAAATTACCTTTCATAATGGGTCTACTATATGTGCTTACAATAATGGCAAACTTTATATTTTACAGGGTAGAATTGTAACAGACGACGGAGTTGCGGCTATATATTCAGCGGAGGGCATGTTATGGCACAGACGGTTGGGACATACCAGCTCTAAAACATTACAAAGACTACAGCTACCACTTAACAACAATGTATGTAATGCGTGCATGAAAGGTAAGGCAACACGGTTACCATTCAAAACGTTAGAGCGACCTAGGTCACGTCAGGTCTTAGAACTGTTACACACAGTGATATAGCGGGCCCATCCAACACTCCGACCATACAGGGTGAAATATATTTTCAAACGATTATAGATGATTATTCCCATTTTTGCGTAGTTTTCTTGTTAAAAAGAAAATCTGAAGCCGTTGATAATATTATTAACTATATTCGTCGATACGAAAACGAATTTGAGAAAACGGTTAAAAGGATAAGATGTGATAATGGAGGTGAATATACCTGCAGTAAACTACGTGAATTTTGCGCTCTGAAAGGTATAGCTTTGGAATATAGTTTACCATATTCACCAGCTAGTAATGGCGTTGCAGAACGAATGAATCGAAGTTTATATAACAAAGCAAGGACAATGCTTGTTGAAACTCAGCTGCCGAAAAATTTGTGGGGTGAAGCTATAAAATGTGCTGCCTTTCAGTTAAACCGTTGTACCTCTATGGCTATTAATTATAAAACTCCTTGTGAAGTTTTATATGGAACAAGAGACTTAAATAAACTACGTACATTTGGCGCAAAGGCATGGGCTTACATTTTACCTAAACGTGATAAACTTTCAGAAAGAGCACTTGAGTGTAGAATGGTTGGATATAGCAGGACGGGGTATAATTTATGGGATCCTAAAAACAACAAAATAATTGTGTCTCGAGATGTAAGATTTGATGAAAACAACATTATATACAAGGAAACGAATCAGGCTGATATAGAACAAGCGTGGCAAAGAGGAAGTATGTCAGAAATGATCCCAGAAAAAAATAATAGGATTACTGAACCCGAACAAGGTAATGAAGATAGAGAAGAAGTTATCGTTGATAATATGAATGTTGATGAAGAAATTATGGAACCAGAAGAAATTTTTGAAGATTGTACTGAAGAGAATTTAAACGAAAGAAACGAAGTTTCAGACGAACATGTAATAAAAACAAGAAGTGGCAGAATTGTTAAACCTCCCAAAAGGTTAGAAGATTATGAAACACATGTGGCCTACTGTTTGTGTACGGGTGATCCAGGTTCTTACAAAGAAGCTGTTGAAAGAGGTGGCAAGATGCTATAGATAAAGAGTTAAATTCCCTTAAATCTTTGGGAACCTGGGAAGAATCAAAATTACCAAAAGATAAAAAGGCTATAGATACCAAATGGGTATTCACTACTAAAAAGGATGGTACAAAAAAGGCCAGATTAGTGGCGAAAGGATTTCAAGAAGAAACACTATTTAATGTATATTCCCCAGTAGCTCGTATGCCTACAATTCGTATGATGCTGAGCCAAGCAGTACAAAA
Organism: Epiblema foenella; assembly: GCA_963556455.1. Lineage (NCBI taxonomy): Eukaryota > Metazoa > Arthropoda > Insecta > Lepidoptera > Tortricidae > Epiblema > Epiblema foenella. The sequence continues at coordinate 7,030,114 of OY747105.1, forward strand.
TGATATGTATATGAAACAATTAGATGTACCTACGGCGTTTTTAAATGGTTTTTTAAAGGAAGATGTCTATATAAAACCGCCTTTAGGAGTAAAAATTGAAAAGGGTGTTGTTTTGAAACTAAAACGATCGCTCTATGGGTTAAAACAAGCACCTAAATGCTGGAACAAAAGACTTCATTCCTTTTTAATGGAGAAAGGGTTTGTACAATCGAAACATGATTTTTGTTTATATGTTTTGGATGATGTGTATTTATTAGTATATGTTGATGACATCATTCTAATGTCAAAAAGTAAAATAAACTTACACAAGGTACATGAGTTCTTAAAAACTGAATTTAACGTTAAGGACCTTGGAGAAGTCAGTGCTTACTTGGGATTGGATATAGTGAGAACGCCAGAATCAATTACAATTTCTCAAGAATCAGCAATAAATAGATTGCTTGATAAATTTAACATGACAGATTGCAAAGGAGCTGAAACGCCGATGGAAGTAAATTTCACAACAGATGATAATGAAACTGTTACCTTGGATATACCATATCGCGAGCTTATTGGTAGTCTACTATACTTAGCTACTTCGAGTAGACCTGATATTTGTTTCGCAGTATCTTTCTTAAGTAGATTTTTGGATTCGCCTACTTTATCACTGTGGAAAGCAGCTAAGCGTGTTTTGCGGTATCTAAAAGAAACAAAGTCAAAATCTCTGGTATATAAACGGGATAGCAGGTGTAGCTTAGTTGCCTATACCGATGCTGACTGGGCTGGTGATAAAAAAGACAGGAAAAGTGTGAGTGGTTCTGTAGTTTTCTTCGGCAATAATTTGTTAGCCTGGTTCTGTAAAAAACAAAACGTTGTCGCCTTATCAACAGCCGAAGCTGAATATGTAGCTGCGGCTCTAGCGTGTGCAGAATTCATTTGTTTAAAGGGTTTGTTACATGATTTTAACTGTCCTTCAAATTCAATATTATTTGTAGATAATCAAAGTGCGATTAAGCTAATGGAGTCAAATGAAAATAGTAAGAGGTCAAAGCATATTGATATAAAATACCATTTCATCAAGGATTTAATTAGTAAACGGGACATAATTGTAAAATATGTAAGCACTAATCAAAATGTAGCGGATATTTTGACAAAGGCATTAGGGAAACTGAAGCACAACTATTTTGTACAGGAACTAGGCTTTATTTGATGTTTTTTTTTGTATATCGCTATAGTAGTTGAGGTTGCTATAATGAGTCATAATTATTAATATTAGTATCAAGTTCTTGAAATTGAGGGGGGATAGTGTTTATTAAATGGAAAGACATTACCTAATGTTTTGTTTACTCTTTCAGATTTTTTTATTTGATAATAATGTTTAGTAATGTTTTCGTTTCTGCTTGTTATATCAATTCTTATTCTATCGTGAATTAGAATTGAGGGGGGATGATGAGGTTTTTACTTTTAGTATTGTCTTTGGTTTGTAACGTAGGTTACGTTATTGTTGACTGTCAAGTCTTGTCAGGTTCAGTTTGGGTTTTGAAAATAAAGTGTATGGTGTACATGTTGGTTTTACTGATAGTAATAAGGAATATGCAGACTTCCTTAAGAGACAGTGTTAATAGAGTTATAATAGTATTAATGTGATATAAAAGTAAACATTATGTTCAAATAGTAGCCCCCTGAAATTGCTGTGCCCTTGCAGGGCCTCACATGTGTCTATACTTATATTGTAATTCCACCTGCTCATGTATAAATGTGATATGCAATAAAAGTTTGATATTTGATATTTGATATTTGATATTCAATAAGCGTTCGGGTGCTACTCTGGAAATGATGTCGTTTTGTAGCTAGATAAATGTTCTTTACCAATTAGTTATCAGAAAGTACTCGCTTGCCGTCTAAGGTGCTGGCAGCCAGTCCGTTCTGTCAAAAATTTTCTTTACTACACAGTTCCTGACTCATTTACCCTATTTAAGGATCGGGTGCCACTCTGGGAATAGTTTCTGTTTGTAGCCAGGAGAAATATCTATACGATTGAATGGTCACAATCTACTCGCTTGCCGTCTAAGGTGCTGGCTGCCAACCTTTACTGAAAGCATTGATAAATTTTCTTATGTACACAGTTCCTGACTCATTTACCCCACTAAACGATCGAGTGCCACTCTGAAAATGGTGTTGTTTTGTAGCTAGATAAATTTTCTTTATGAATTAGGTATCAGAAATTACTCGCCTGCCGTCTAAGTTGATGACAGCCAGTCTTTTCTGAAATATCTTTGAAATTATTGATAGGACCAGTTTTTGACGCATTTACCCCTCTTAATGATCGAGTGCCACTCTGAAAATAGGTTTATTTTGTAGCTATGAGAATTGTCTATACGAATTATCTATCAGAAATTACTCGCCTGTCGTCTAAGGTGCTAGCAGCCAATCATTTTCATAAAATATCTTTGAAAATGTTGAATAGAATATTTCTGGGCACATTTACCTCAATAAGCGTTCGGGTGCCACTCTGGAAATGATGTCATTTTGTAGCTAGATACATGTCCTTTACGAATTAGTTATCAGAAAGTACTCGCTTGCCGTCTAAGGTGCTGACAAAAATTTTCTTTACTACACAGTTCCTGACTCATTTACCCTATTTAAGGATCGGGTGCCACTCTGGGAATAGTTTCTGTTTGTAGCCAGGAGAAATATCTATACGATTGAATGGTCACAATCTACTCGCTTGCCGTCTAAGGTGCTGGCTGCCAACCTTTACTGAAAGCATTGATAAATTTTCTTATGTACACAGTTCCTGACTCATTTACCCCACTAAACGATCGGGTGCCACTCTGAAAATGGTGTTGTTTTGTAGCTAGATAAATTTTCTTTATGAATTAGTTATCAGCAATTACTCGCCTGCCGTCTAAGTTGATGACAGCCAGTCTTATCTGAAATATCTTTGAAATTATTGATAGGACCAGTTTTTGACGCATTTACCCTTCTTAATGATCGAGTGCCACTCTGAAAATAGGTTTATTTTGTAGCTATGAGAATTGTCTATACGAATTGTCTATCAGAAATTACTCGCCTGCCGTCTAAGATGCTAGCAGCCAATCATTTACATAAAATATCTTTGAAAATGTTGAATAGAATATTTCTGGGCACATTTACCTCAATAAGCGTTCGGGTGCCACTCTGGAAATGATGTCATTTTGTAGCTAGATAAATGTCCTTTACGAATTAGTTATCAGAAAGTACTAGCTTGCCGTCTAAGGTGCTGGCAGCCAATCCTTTCTGTCAAAAATTTTCTTTACTACACAGTTCCTGACTCATTTACCCTACTTAAGGATCGGGTGCCACTCTGGGAATAGTTTCTGTTTGTAGCCAGGAGAAATATCTATACGATTGAATGGTCAGAATCTACTCGCTTGCCGTCTAAGGTGCTGGCTGCCAACCTTTACTGAAAGCATTGATAAATTTTCTTATGTACACAGTTCCTGACTCATTTACCCCACTAAACGATCGGGTGCCACTCTGAAAATGGTGTTGTTTTGTAGCTAGATAAATTTTCTTTACGAATTAGTTATCAGCAATTACTCGCGACAGTCAGTCTTTTCTGAAATATCTTTGAAATTATTGATAGAACCAGTTTTTGACGCATTTACCCCTCTTAATGATCGAGTGTCACTCTGAAAATAGGTTTAATTTGTAGCTATGAGAATTGTCTATACGAATTGTCTATCAGAAATTACTCGCCTGCCGTCTAAGGTGCTAGCAGCCAATCATTTACATAAAATATCTTTGAAAATGTTGAATAGAATGTTTCTGGGCACATTTACCTCAATAAGCGTTCGGGTGCCACTCTGGAAATGATGTCGTTTTGTAGCTAGATAAATGTTCTTTACGAATTAGTTATCAGAAAGTACTCGCTTGCCGTCTAAGGTGCTGGCAGCCAATCCTTTCTGTCAAAAATTTTCTTTACTACACAGTTCCTGACTCATTTACCCTACTTAAGGATCGGGTGCCACTCTGGGAATAGTTTCCGTTTGTAGCCAGGAGAAATATCTATACGATTGAATGGTCAGAATCTACTCGCTTGCCGTCTAAGGTGCTGGCTGCCAACCTTTACTGAAAGCATTGATAAATTTTCTTATGTACACAGTTCCTGACTCATTTACCCCACTAAACGATCGGGTGCCACTATGTAAATGGTGTTGTTTTGTAGCTAGATAAATTTTCTTTATGAATTAGTTATCAGCAATTACTCGCCTGCCGTCTATGTTGATGACAGCCAGTCTTTTCTGAAATATCTTTGAAATTATTGATAGGACCAGTTTTTAACGCATTTACCCCTCTTAATGATCGAGTACCACTCTGAAAATAGGTTTATTTTGTAGCTATGAGAATTGTCTATACGAATTGTCTATCAGAAATTACTCGCCTGCCGTCTAAGGTGCTAGCAGCCAATCATTTACATAAAATATGTTTGAAAATGTTGAATAGAATGTTTCTGGGCACATTTACCTCAATAAGCGTTCGGGTGCCACTCTGGAAATGATGTCGTTTTGTAGCTAGATAAATGTTCTTTACGAATTAGTTATCAGAAAGTACTCGCTTGCCGTCTAAGGTGCTGGCAGCCAATCCTTTCTGTCAAAAATTTTCTTTACTACACAGTTCCTGACTCATTTACCCTATTTAAGGATCGGGTGCCACTCTGGGAATAGTTTCTGTTTGTAGCCAGGAGAAATATCTATACGATTGAATGGTCAGAATCTACTCGCTTGCCGTCTAAGGTGCTGGCTGCCAACCTTTACTGAAAGCATTGATAAATTTTCTTATGTACACAGTTCCTGACTCATTTACCCCATTAAACGATCGGGTGCCACTCTGAAAATGGTGTTGTTTTGTAGCTAGATAAATTTTCTTTATGAATTAGTTATCAGCAATTACTCGCCTGCCGTCTAAGTTGATGATAGCCAGTCTTTTCTGAAATATCTTTGAAATTATTGATAGGACCAGTTTTTGACGCATTTACCCCTCTTAATGATCGAGTGCCACTCTGAAAATAGGTTTATTTTGTAGCTATGAGAATTGTCTATACGAATTATCGATCAGAAATTACTCGCCTGCCGTCTAAGGTGCTAGCAGCCAATCATTTACATAAAATATCTTTGAAAATGTTGAAAAGAATGTTTCTGGGCACATTTACCTCAATAAGCGTTCGGGTGCCACTCTGGAAATGATGTCATTTTGTAGCTAGATAAATGTTATTTACGAATTAGTTATCAGGAAGTACTCGCTTGCCGTCTAAGGTGCTGGCAGCCAATCCTTTCTGTCAAAAATTTTCTTTACTACACAGTTCCTGACTCATTTACCCTACTTAAGGATCGGGTGCCACTCTGGGAATAGTTTCTGTTTGTAGCCAGGAGAAATATCTATACGATTGAATGATCAGAATCTACTCGCTTGCCGTCTAAGGTGCTGGCTGCCAACCTTTACTGAAAGCATTGATAAATTTTCTTATGTACACAGTTCCTGACTCATTTACCCCACTAAACGATCGGGTGCCACTCTGAAAATGGTGTTGTTTTGTAGCTAGATAAATTTTCTTTATGAATTAGTTATCAGCAATTACTCGCCTGCCGTCTAAGTTGATGACAGCCAGTCTTTTCTGAAATATCTTTGAAATTATTGATAGGACCAGTTTTTGACGCATTTACCCCTCTTAATGATCGAGTGCCACTCTGAAAATAGGTTTATTTTGTAGCTATGAGAATTGTCTATACGAATTGTCTATCAGAAATTACTCGCCTGCTGTCTAAGGTGCTAGCAGCCAATCATTTACATAAAATATCTTTGAAAATGTTGAATAGAATGTTTCTGGGCACATTTACCTCAATAAGCGTTCGGGTGCCACTCTGGAAATGATGTCATTTTGTAGATAGATAAATGTTCTTTATGAATTAGTTATCAGAAAGTACTCGCTTGCCGTCTAAGGTGCTGGCAGCCAATCCTTTCTGTCAAAAATTTTCTTTACTACACAGTTCCTGACTCATTTACCCTATTTAAGGATCGGGTGCCACTCTGGGAATAGTTTCTGTTTGTAGCCAGGAGAAATATCTATACGATTGAATGGTCAGAATCTACTCGCTTGCCGTCTAAGGTGCTGGCTGCCAACCTTTACTGAAAGCATTGATAAATTTTCTTATGTACACAGTTCCTGACTCATTTACCCCACTAAACGATCGGGTGCCACTCTGAAAATGGTGTTGTTTTGTAGCTAGATAAATTTTCTTTATGAATTAGTTATCAGCAATTACTCGCCTGCCGTCTAAGTTGATGACAGCCAGTCTTTTCTGAAATATCTTTGAAATTATTGATAGGACCAGTTTTTGACGCATTTACCCCTCTTAATGATCGAGTGCCACTCTGAAAATAGGTTTATTTTGTAGCTATGAGAATTGTCTATACGAATTGTCTATCAGAAATTACTCGCCTGCCGTCTAAGGTGCTAGCAGCCAATCATTTACATAAAATATCTTTGAAAATGTAGAATAGAATGTTTCTGGGCACATTTACCTCAATAAGCGTTCGGGTGCCACTCTGGAAATGATGTCGTTTTGTAGCTAGATAAATGTTCTTTACGAATTAGTTATCAGAAAGTACTCGCTTGCCGTCTAAGGTGCTGGCAGCCAATCCTTTCTGTCAAAAATTTTCTTTACTACACAGTTCCTGACTCATTTACCCTACTTAAGGATCGGGTGCCACTCTGGGAATAGTTTCTGTTTGTAGCCAGGAGAAATATCTATACGATTGAATGGTCAGAATCTACTCGCTTGCCGTCTAAGGTGCTGGCTGCCAACCTTTACTGAAAGCATTGATAAATTTTCTTATGTACACAGTTCCTGACTCATTTACCCCACTAAACGATCGGGTGCCACTATGTAAATGGTGTTGTTTTGTAGCTAGATAAATTTTCTTTATGAATTAGTTATCAGCAATTACTCGCCTGCCGTCTATGTTGATGACAGCCAGTCTTTTCTGAAATATCTTTGAAATTATTGATAGGACCAGTTTTTAACGCATTTACCCCTCTTAATGATCGAGTGCCACTCTGAAAATAGGTTTATTTTGTAGCTATGAGAATTGTCTATACGAATTGTCTATCAGAAATTACTCGCCTGCCGTCTAAGGTGCTAGCAGCCAATCATTTACATAAAATATGTTTGAAAATGTTGAATAGAATGTTTCTGGGCACATTTACCTCAATAAGCGTTCGGGTGCCACTCTGGAAATGATGTCGTTTTGTAGCTAGATAAATGTTCTTTACGAATTAGTTATCAGAAAGTACTCGCTTGCCGTCTAAGGTGCTGGCAGCCAATCCTTTCTGTCAAAAATTTTCTTTACTACACAGTTCCTGACTCATTTACCCTATTTAAGGATCGGGTGCCACTCTGGGAATAGTTTCTGTTTGTAGCCAGGAGAAATATCTATACGATTGAATGGTCAGAATCTACTCGCTTGCCGTCTAAGGTGCTGGCTGCCAACCTTTACTGAAAGCATTGATAAATTTTCTTATGTACACAGTTCCTGACTCATTTACCCCATTAAACGATCGGGTGCCACTCTGAAAATGGTGTTGTTTTGTAGCTAGATAAATTTTCTTTATGAATTAGTTATCAGCAATTACTCGCCTGCCGTCTAAGTTGATGATAGCCAGTCTTTTCTGAAATATCTTTGAAATTATTGATAGGACCAGTTTTTGACGCATTTACCCCTCTTAATGATCGAGTGCCACTCTGAAAATAGGTTTATTTTGTAGCTATGAGAATTGTCTATACGAATTATCTATCAGAAATTACTCGCCTGCCGTCTAAGGTGCTAGCAGCCAATCATTTACATAAAATATCTTTGAAAATGTTGAAAAGAATGTTTCTGGGCACATTTACCTCAATAAGCGTTCGGGTGCCACTCTGGAAATGATGTCATTTTGTAGCTAGATAAATGTTATTTACGAATTAGTTATCAGGAAGTACTCGCTTGCCGTCTAAGGTGCTGGCAGCCAATCCTTTCTGTCAAAAATTTTCTTTACTACACAGTTCCTGACTCATTTACCCTACTTAAGGATCGGGTGCCACTCTGGGAATAGTTTCTGTTTGTAGCCAGGAGAAATATCTATACGATTGAATGATCAGAATCTACTCGCTTGCCGTCTAAGGTGCTGGCTGCCAACCTTTACTGAAAGCATTGATAAATTTTCTTATGTACACAGTTCCTGACTCATTTACCCCACTAAACGATCGGGTGCCACTCTGAAAATGGTGTTGTTTTGTAGCTAGATAAATTTTCTTTATGAATTAGTCATCAGCAATTACTCGCCTGCCGTCTAAGTTGATGACAGCCAGTCTTTTCTGAAATATCTTTGAAATTATTGATAGGACCAGTTTTTGACGCATTTACCCCTCTTAATGATCGAGTGCCACTCTGAAAATAGGTTTATTTTGTAGCTATGAGAATTGTCTATACGAATTGTCTATCAGAAATTACTCGCCTGCCGTCTAAGGTGCTAGCAGCCAATCATTTACATAAAATATCTTTGAAAATGTTGAATAGAATGTTTCTGGGCACATTTACCTCAATAAGCGTTCGGGTGCCACTCTGGAAATGATGTCATTTTGTAGCCAGATAAATGTCCTTTACGAATTAGTTATCAGAAAGTACTCGCTTGCCGTCTAAGGTGCTGGCAGCCAATCCTTTCTGTCAAAAATTTTCTTTACTACACGGTTCCTGACTCATTTACCCTATTTAAGGATCGGGTGCCACTCTGGGAATAGTTTCTGTTTGTAGCCAGGAGAAATATCTATACGATTGAATGGTCAGAATCTACTCGCTTGCCGTCTAAGGTGCTGGCTGCCAACCTTTACTGAAAGCATTGATAAATTTTCTTATGTACACAGTTCCTGACTCATTTACCCCACTAAACGATCGGGTGCCACTCTGAAAATGGTGTTGTTTTGTAGCTAGATAAATTTTCTTTATGAATTAGTTATCAGCAATTACTCGCCTGCCGTCTAAGTTGATGATAGCCAGTCTTTTCTGAAATATCTTTGAAATTATTGATAGGACCAGTTTTTGACGCATTTACCCCTCTTAATGATCGAGTGCCACTCTGAAAATAGGTTTATTTTGTAGCTATGAGAATTGTCTATACGAATTATCTATCAGAAATTACTCGCCTGCCGTCTAAGGTGCTAGCAGCCAATCATTTACATAAAATATCTTTGAAAATGTTGAAAAGAATGTTTCTGGGCACATTTACCTCAATAAGCGTTCGGGTGCCACTCTGGAAATGATGTCATTTTGTAGCTAGATAAATGTTATTTACGAATTAGTTATCAGGAAGTACTCGCTTGCCGTCTAAGGTGCTGGCAGCCAATCCTTTCTGTCAAAAATTTTCTTTACTACACAGTTCCTGACTCATTTACCCTACTTAAGGATCGGGTGCCACTCTGGGAATAGTTTCTGTTTGTAGCCAGGAGAAATATCTATACGATTGAATGATCAGAATCTACTCGCTTGCCGTCTAAGGTGCTGGCTGCCAACCTTTACTGAAAGCATTGATAAATTTTCTTATGTACACAGTTCCTGACTCATTTACCCCACTAAACGATCGGGTGCCACTCTGAAAATGGTGTTGTTTTGTAGCTAGATAAATTTTCTTTATGAATTAGTCATCAGCAATTACTCGCCTGCCGTCTAAGTTGATGACAGCCAGTCTTTTCTGAAATATCTTTGAAATTATTGATAGGACCAGTTTTTGACGCATTTACCCCTCTTAATGATCGAGTGCCACTCTGAAAATGGGTTTATTTTGTAGCTATGAGAATTGTCTATACGAATTGTCTATCAGAAATTACTCGCCTGCCGTCTAAGGTGCTAGCAGCCAATCATTTACATAAAATATCTTTGAAAATGTTGAATAGAATGTTTCTGGGCACATTTACCTCAATAAGCGTTCGGGTGCCACTCTGGAAATGATGTCATTTTGTAGCTAGATAAATGTTCTTTACGAATTAGTTATCAGAAAGTACTCGCTTGCCGTCTAAGGTGCTGGCAGCCAATCCTTTCTGACAAAAATTTTCTTTACTACACAGTTCCTGACTCATTTACCCTATTTAAGGATCGGGTGCCACTCTGGGAATAGTTTCTGTTTGTAGCCAGGAGAAATATCTATACGATTGAATGGTCAGAATCTACTCGCTTGCCGTCTAAGGTGCTGGCTGCCAACCCTTACTGAAAACATTGATAAATTTTCTTATGTACACAGTTCCTGACTCATTTACCCCACTAAACGATCGGGTGCCACTTTGAAAATGGTGTTGTTTTGTAGCTAGATAAATTTTCTTTATGAATTAGTTATCAGCAATTACTCGCCTGCCGTCTAAGTTGATGACAGCCAGTCTTTTCTGAAATATCTTTGAAATTATTGATAGGACCAGTTTTTGACGCATTTACCCCTCTTAATGATCGAGTGCCACTCTGAAAATAGGTTTATTTTGTAGCTATGAGAATTGTCTATACGAATTGTCTATCAGAAATTACTCGCCTGCCGTCTAAGGTGCTAGCAGCCAATCATTTACATAAAATATCTTTGAAAATGTTGAATAGAATGTTTCTGGGCACATTTACCTCAATAAGCGTTCGGGTGCCACTCTGGAAATGATGTCATTTTGTAGCCAGATAAATGTCCTTTACGAATTAGTTATCAGAAAGTACTCGCTTGCCGTCTAAGGTGCTGGCAGCCAATCCTTTCTGTCAAAAATTTTCTTTACTACACGGTTCCTGACTCATTTACCCTATTTAAGGATCGGGTGCCACTCTGGGAATAGTTTCTGTTTGTAGCCAGGAGAAATATCTATACGATTGAATGGTCAGAATCTACTCGCTTGCCGTCTAAGGTGCTGGCTGCCAACCTTTACTGAAAGCATTGATAAATTTTCTTATGTACACAGTTCCTGACTCATTTACCCCACTAAACGATCGGGTGCCACTCTGAAAATGGTGTTGTTTTGTAGCTAGATAAATTTTCTTTATGAATTAGTTATCAGCAATTACTCGCCTGCCGTCTAAGTTGATGACAGCCAGTCTTTTCTGAAATATCTTTGAAATTATTGATAGGACCAGTTTTTGACGCATTTACCCCTCTTAATGATGGAGTGCCACTCTGAAAATAGGTTTATTTTGTAGCTATGAGAATTGTCTATACGAATTATCTATCAGAAATTACTCGCCTGCCGTCTAAGGTGCTAGCAGCCAATCATTTACATAAAATATCTTTGAAAATGTTGAATAGAATGTTTCTGGGCACATTTACCTCAATAAGCGTTCGGGTGCCACTCTGGAAATGATGTCATTTTGTAGCTAGATAAATGTTCTTTACGAATTAGTTATCAGAAAGTACTCGCTTGCCGTCTAAGGTGCTGGCAGCCAATCCTTTCTGACAAAAATTTTCTTTACTACACAGTTCCTGACTCATTTACCCTATTTAAGGATCGGGTGCCACTCTGGGAATAGTTTCTGTTTGTAGCCAGGAGAAATATCTATACGATTGAATGGTCACAATCTACTCGCTTGCCGTCTAAGGTGCTGGCTGCCAACCCTTACTGAAAACATTGATAAATTTTCTTATGTACACAGTTCCTGACTCATTTACCCCACTAAACGATCGGGTGCCACTTTGAAAATGGTGTTGTTTTGTAGCTAGATAAATTTTCTTTATGAATTAGTTATCAGCAATTACTCGCCTGCCGTCTAAGTTGATGACAGCCAGTCTTTTCTGAAATATCTTTGAAATTATTGATAGGACCAGTTTTTGACGCATTTACCCCTCTTAATGATCGAGTGCCACTCTGAAAATAGGTTTATTTTGTAGCTATGAGAATTGTCTATACGAATTGTCTATCAGAAATTACTCGCCTGCCGTCTAAGATGCTAGCAGCCAATCATTTACATAAAATATCTTTGAAAATGTTGAATAGAATGTTTCTGGGCACATTTACCTCAATAAGCGTTCGGGTGCCACTCTGGAAATGATGTCATTTTGTAGCTAGATAAATGTTCTTTACGAATTAGTTATCAGAAAGTACTCGCTTGCCGTCTAAGGTGCTGGCAGCCACCGGCCGCTATATCGAAAAGTTAGCGGCCAAATTTATTTCATGTACATACCTATACGTGATATTCATTATTTTAAGTATTTTGAAATTTCTAATATTTTGTATGGGTTTGGAGTGTTCTTAGATTCTTTTTTTAGAAGAATATGGACCATAATAAAATATGACTTCTTAATCTGGTCGGGTTATAGGCGGCCGCTAACTTTGGCTGCTAATTTCACACCGGTGTAAAACTGATTGGCTAATTGAAGACCAGATTTTATTACTAAAAAAAATGAGACCGAAGATTGAAGCTAGAATTCCCGGTATTCACGTACAACAGGCCGGGTTACTGGGTCGAAGTGAGTGGAACTCCGTGGAAATTTTATATCAGTTACCTGAAAAGTTGTGGATTGAAATGTCGTTTATTTTAATTAAATGTTGTTGTCATTTGTGGCACTTGATAGCCGAATTAAGCAAGCAGCAAATTAAATTAAATTGCGTTATTGGTAAATGTATAATACGTAATAAGTACTAGTATAATTATAATGGAGAAGACACCAGAGACTTTACTGTGCGAAGTACTGACAATTAATTAACAGTAACATTTATTTATATAGAAAAGATTCTTAACTTTGGAAAGGTTACATTTTGTATAAGTGAGGTCGAAATAATAAGGGCCGCAATTGCTTAAATCCTTGTCAAAGTATCATATTAGATGTCGACTTTACGAGTCTAATATTTTATTGAAAAAAAGGGAGATTCTAAGCGATTTTATTGATTTGTCAATCCGATCAATATCGACGAAATCTACTACAGACGAGAAAATTCTAAGCACGAACTTACTTGTACATAAAATACCGTTGTTTTTTGCTAGAAATAGTGAAGTCAGACTGTGCATTTATTGTTAATTCTTTAATTAATCTAAAAGTGTACGGAGTTTTACTTATGAAATCGGAATAAAATAAATTAATTCAGTAACAGAACATTACTTTTTAAAATCTCAACCTTAACTAAGCATGTACAAAGATGTCCTATACAGAACTCCAAAAATCATTAACATTAATAAAAAACAAAAATTATAATATAGACGATGGTCTGTGATGACGCACAGACCTTATTTCCGGTTAAAATTCATTATTTGATGCTAGAAGAGATGCCTACTATAAATTCAAACAAAAGTCGCGTTAGCCTACTCAGGATTCAGTTTAAACTTCCACTTCAAATTAAAATCACTAGAAGCGCTGTCTTTGTTGCGTGAATAAAGCTAGACTGAAAACAATGGGGTAGTTAAATAATGGATTGTGCCACAACATTTTATTAATAAGTCCTATAGAGGGTTTAAACGAAGTTAAAGATAGCGAAATAACTATAGTAAGTGTGCCATGGCTCTTATTATCTGTAGTATTTTAAACTTCTTAGACGAATAGATTCTTTTTATTTTTTTGTAAGCTGATCGATTCTCTTTATTGTTATAACACAAAATGAATACAACAAATTGTAACGATTACAATTATCTTTCACCGAAGAGCTGGCAGCTACCTCGCATAAAAAAAATAGTCTTACTATTTATTCAGCGAGGAAATGCGCCAGCGTCTTCGGCACAACGCCGCAGGCGCCATTTTTAGATTTAGTTTAGTATTCATTATTATTATTTTATTTTATAGATTATTACAGTGTTTTATTTTTATTTGTTTGATTAAATAAAATTTAATTCTTGTCATTACATTATTAGTCACGTGAAATTTGTCGTCTTTAGGTACCACTAGTGTACAAAAAGATTTCAAAAGACTTAATTAAATACTCAAAGAATTAAACCCTTAAATTCCACATTGCAAAAAGTGACTGCAAAACAGTATTGGATTGAAAGCGTACAATGTCAGTGAAAAATTACGTGATTTGTTCTAAAGTGCAATGGGCTGGAGGGGGGAGGGGTCGACAGTGAGTGAGTGACCAGTGACAGCAGCACCATGTCGGCAGGTGAGTCAAGGAATAGTTTTTAACAGGCTTTGAAAAGTGGATAGTTCTCGTTTGTTCTACAGAACTCCCACATTTTAACCTTGTTGAGGATTTCAATGTTGTATGGAACATTGTTTTATGGTTTCTATTTCATAACAAGATATACTTAATGAATACCGCATAAAACACGCCACTTATAATAGCAGTTTACCTACCTATCACAAGCCAAGAACGATATTTCTAGCATATTCGGGAAAATCCTATTAAAGAATGTAATTGAAATCTTGAATTTCAAAAAAAAACCTTCAAATATCACATTTTGACGCTGAATAAATCTCTCTTTCTTTTCTTGTCCAACCATCAATAAGTAAGACCTCCATTATATTTTTAAGAGCAAAATCGTGTTTTCCTTCTTACCCACATCTCATTAAAAAGTAATATTTTGGACTTCATATTTATACGCTCATATTCAGCTCGCTTCCTTTATTCGACCTAGTGGTTTTTTGCTGTTTTAATCATTATAAATGATGTATCTTATTCTTGAAAAACACATTTTTTTGTTTGAATAACAACACTTGAAAAACACATTTGTTTTTCTTAGAAAAGCTAAAGTTTGAATTTTTTTTTGTAAATTAAAGAGATATTCGAATTGGAATTGTAATTAAATAACAAATACACTTGATTGCTGCACTGCGACATAGTATTAATTGAAAACTACTCTAAATCTATCCGGAATAATACTTGAAAGCTATAGGGCTAAGCGGAGATAAAAGAAGTTTTCTTTCAAATGTTCTACTTTCGATCGGTTATTCAATTCATAAAAACAAAATTATGTACATGGGTGGCATAAGTCGCAGTTTTAGTAATTTTAAAATTTGTCGGAATATATATTTAGCATCGATTCCCTCATCCTTCAAGGGGGATTAGGTACTGGCCTTTGACACAATAGTATTATAAGAGGGCGCCCCGTCATCTGTCACTCCTAAATCGAATACATTAGGCTGGAGAGATTGACATGTCCATTCCAATCGCTGGACGGTCCAAGGAACACGAACACAAAAGGTGCCATTAATTTAACTTGCTTTAAATGGGGTGGAAATAGGATACGCTCACGCTTTCTAACATGGAAGTTTGACAAGTCAGCTGTGTTACATGTGTTTTGAAATGACTGGAAGTTTAGTAAATCTACAGGCCAATTTACCAAAACTGCTTTGGGTTATTTTTATAAATAGGTAATGATTGAAGTGAACTTCATTGTTCCGTACAGGAACACTATTTTAATCTTGTGTGCTTTATATCGTCAATTTCTATGACTGAAAACACAATCTTGTAGGTCAGTTTTATTTTGTTATCCTATTACGTATCCTTACATGCTTCTAGCAATTTGCTGCTTCTTGTCTTGTCTTGAAGCCGATCTCTCCGGGATGGCAACATCCGCGCGCTAACAGCGCTTCCCGCCGGAAGCGGATATACGAATGTGTAGTGACACGCAAAACGTCAAAATCAGTCCGTTAATTAGCGGTGCCGCGAGAACATCATTTTTCCCTATATTATTTGTGTGTGAGTTAAACACCTTTCCCGCTTGGAAGAGTGCGCTTGTCAGTGACTTAGGAACCTGTGTACTTCATATTTCCAATCGTGTTATTTTGAAGCAATAATTTAATATCCCACCGACTGCAAATAATATAGCTAAAAATCATCCCGACTTTATAAAACGCACTTAAATCGTTTAATCCGTTGCGAGTTACGACACCACAGACAGACACACAGATACATATATTAACTTGTAAAACCCCCGTTTGCGTTGGAAGCTAATATATACCGATCACAGCTCATACTAGAAAATAAAAATTTAACAAACATTCAAACAGCCATTTCCAGCACTTGGGAGTAATTTATTAAATGAGAGAAAATACAATTATGTTATTATAATACATAATTTTATTATCATTTATGGTAGCATATATAAACCTAAATTCTACATACCCACAGTAATGACTTCACACAATATGAACGCACGATCTCCAGCGACCTAATTTAATCAGAGCAACCCTCTAATAAACCACCGACAAAAAGTAAAGGTTCGGCGAAGGGACAATTAAATGTCCTACCGCATGGCAGCACTGTCGCGTGAACTTCATTTTGAAGTAATGGATTTTTGTTAGGAATAATCTAGATCAAACTAAGGTAAACCTCCGTGTGCTCAACACTGATGCAACCTTATGTCATGATGACAGAGTTCATTAATGAGTGTCATCTATTTGGCACAACGATGTCGAGCACTAGGACATTTATCTTACTCTTTTCCATGAAACAGATTAAAAATAGAAAAATAGAAATTATTTTGTTCAATATTCCTGGTTCATCGGCCCAAACGGGTTGTTCGATCAATAAAGAACTCCGTGCCTCCCAAAAAAATCACGATAAATGTTTCTTATGTACTTATGTATTCTTTGTATCTATCAAGTAATTGGTTCCTACTACATTCGTGAATTTAAGTACCTATTTTAAAATATGCTAGCTACTATTACATACCTACATATAAAGACAGTAAATAAATGGGTGGATAATTTTCGAGTTAACGTTTTTGTTTGAATCCTGGTCAAGGCACCTTTGTAGTCATTACGTTATAGATAGGATTTTAGTGCTTGTCACAAAGATGTCCATGATAGTCATGATGGTTAAAAGCTATCTTAGATAGGTATTAATTCTATTACTAATCGATGAACGCTCAAAAAAACTTGTAATTTGTGCTGATAAAGATATTCTTACAGCGTTAGTTTTTCTAGAAAAATAAATTAGTAGACTTATCCATTTTAATAGGATTTCGATAGCAATTGACATCGTCAATATTAGAAACAGCGAGTTGGCAATTTTTTTGAATGTATTATTAAATAGAGGACTAGGGATACCTTAGCTGAAACATTAATAATTTTGCGTTTTTCATAAGTTTCTATTCTCTGCATAAATAGTCCTAATTTGATAAATCAACCAATGGTTTTAAATGTATCAGGATCGGCAGTGGCTATGATCGGCGCTAACCTGCGCTTCGGCTCAGCCGGGGCGACTAACTCATCCATCCTCAACCACACGCGACACTGCCCGCCTGGGGGCGCGGCCAGCGCGGCGGCACTGCTGGCACTGTCGGGACTTGGCATGTCGGCAAACCTTGCGCTTATGACGGTTATATTGAGCAAGAAGCAGTTAAGAAGGTCAGTAGACATATAAAATTTATATTATAATTAATTGAATTAGACCTACACCTATTGTCGATGCACACCCACAATCACGTTGAAGATTATTTTAAGAAAACATGAATGAAAATTTAATGATTTTATAATATTAAATATTGGTTGTAATAAATAATGACGGTTTTGCGTTACCACAATTTTGACAGAAAGATCCAATTTCGAGTCTTTTATTGCACCTTATTGTGTTTTACCGAAATAAGAAGTCTGGTATGTGTTCATTGTTATATTTATCTGTATTGGTATTGGAAAGGATAATGTTCGTTTTATGTAACTTTTTTGACTGCCACCGTTCCGGGAATAACGGCGATATAAGTAGGCTGACAAAAACGGAATCAAACTAATCAATCAATCACTCCAGCCTCATTTACCCCATAAAAGGAAATGTTTTAGTTACATATATTACCTACTCGTAAATAGTTGCGAAGTGAAACTTGCCGCTAATATCCTTCCACTGAATATTGATCACTACAAGTTATAATAAGCTTATAGTAAGTACTCAAGGTCGGTATTGGAAGCTTATTTGAATTCATAGAGATATTGGCATTATATACGCTATAAGCGATCTTCTGTCAGGATACAGTTATATTATATTTGCTTATAGCGAATAGTTATTCGTACTGAGGTAGTTTCGTAAAGTCGTAGATCGTGGTAGATAAAGTATCTTAGCCAAACTATTGCTGAATTGTGTTACAGTTATTATAAATAAAAAAAAACTTTTTATTTCTTGTACATAACAAATTGCGTAACAAAAAATATATATGTACTAGACTGTATCGTTAAGTATAAAGACAGCTTTACCTAGCCGTATTTATATCCTAAAGTTTTTTTTTAGATTAAAATTGTACATGCGTTTCATTAGTGCCTTTATGAAGTAAACATTTCATCCTGGGAGCTCGATGTGAAGAATCTGGTTTAGTAAAGATAACGAAATCTGACAAATAGTAAAAGAAAATGTGCTGTTTACGAACAAGACAACGTCACACTGAAAAACATACTACGCAAACAGCAATTACACATGATTCGCAAAGTAAAACATATGTGGTACGGTGGTGGTAACATGGTGGGTCTAATCATATCTTTTTGTTTAAAAAATGCATAGATCCGTGGACGGTGGCAATTTTGAGAATATTTATATTACTTATTGTAATAAGGTACACCTCCCGCCGACTTTGAAATCTATCATAACTATCAAGGAGCGTTTCTATCGAAGTGCTCTACGGATGGTTTGACGTCCCGAGTATCATTTGTGCTTTGGTCTCCGGCTGATATAGTTCGCTAGTTTCCGTCCAAAAATAAAAATCCGCGTAAAATTCTAAATCTACCACATTTATTCTGAGAATACTCAATTGGGCAATCATGAAGCACTTATAGATAAATGGCAGCATATTAACCCATTATTATATTAAATAAATACTACATAGGATTCGCTGGAATTGTCTCCAATAGAGCTCAATAGGCTTGTCCGTAATATATTTTCTAGACGAATTTGAAAGTATCATAAAGTCTACAACATACAAAAATTAACCAGATTAGGGGAAACTGGGGAAGATTGATCACCCCTTTTGATTTTGCACTCTTAATTTTTCGAATTTTAGAGGTATTCTAAAACTTATTCTATTTCTATTTTATACGTCATTTTTTTCTATTCATAGATAATATAAACGAGACCAAGATTGCGTTACAAAGACTGCCGCCGCTGCTGCTGCTGGATCCGTCGGCGTCAATGCACCCAGAAATAGGCAGATATTTGTATATCTGCCTATTTCCACATAAACAAATATTTCAAATTTATTCCATGCCTACAAAATAAATTTCAACTGATAGCTGACTTGATTCAGGAATCGAGTCTCCCATAATAGGTCCCCAGGGGTACGTATTTTAGGTTTAAATTGTAAACCTTTTGAAAAAGCTGTGCAATTAATATCGCGAGACGGCTTGTGCAATTTGCTCTCTGCCGTATTCACCAAAGCCGTGGCTGTAATGAGATCACGAGCGCTGAAAAGCAACTGTGGCTTTATAGGCTGAGCCCAATAAAGCGATAGGAGTGCGCGGTTGGAGAGTAGCCTGGGGAAAATTCAGGGGAAAACTTCCGACACGACCACGCGTGTTGTTTAGAACACTGGAATACTCTAAGAGTTTGCGCTCCAGTGAGATTGGTTGAGCGGTTTCAACCGAATCTGAGGTGTGAGTGGAATCGAGCTACTCGGAGTTTTGTCGCTGGTTCACTAAACCTACCCTAGAAGGGCCCGCTGACTGACACTACGCAGTGTGCGGCGGTACCGGGACGAATAGGGACTATGTGTGTCAGTGTTGTTGCGATCGCGCGATGGACGTCCCCGCCGGCGGGAATGCCTAAGTGTACGCGTCGTGTGAGTGTTGGACGCCGTAAGCTCAGCGTTCCATCTTTCGATGGACGCTGTGATTATGTCGTCCGGGTCCGTGAGTGTGTGCCTAGGATGCCGGACCGTGCGGCCCCTAATCAGTGATCGCCGAGTTACGACATAGAGGGGAGGGATAGGAACGTAGTCGACAGCCTTCCTAACAAACAGATTCCTATGATGCGTTGTCAAAAGAACGTCCGGCAGTCTGCTTAAAGAAACCGTACATGGTGCTAATCCCCATGTCGTGGTAAGGTTCGACTGGTACCACGGAGCTC
The DNA here is from genome assembly GCA_963556455.1 of Epiblema foenella. Classification (NCBI taxonomy): domain Eukaryota; kingdom Metazoa; phylum Arthropoda; class Insecta; order Lepidoptera; family Tortricidae; genus Epiblema; species Epiblema foenella. The sequence goes on from OY747105.1 coordinate 7,050,093, forward strand.
CAATCGCCCTACGGAGAAAACTTAGTACCCATAGTACAGGCTTTGCCGAGTTTGGGACTAAGTTGGTTTGTGTAAGACTGTCAACAAATGCCGATTTCGTGGCCTGGGAGTTATCTGAAAGGCATTCCGGGACACAAACTTACGTTACGTAGATCTAGCTGTCATTTTTAGTACGGAGAATGACGTTGAAATCATGGTCGAAAACTGTACGAAATCACCTCGTTTTCGATGAAGATAATCAATTGCATTAATATCATTTCTATATATTTTGCAAACCAAAATAAACTTGAAAAGGCATTTTGAAGCAAAAAGTGTTTTAGTGATTAAGAGTCTGTAGTTACCTACACTTTAGTACTGTATATTTTGTGGCCGAAACTATCAATAACAATCGAGTTTTTATTCGAAGCTGGGTCAAGATCGATGCTGTACATACGATTCGCAGTCCAAGGTATCCTCAGCATTCATCTCCAGTACCACATCCCGAATGCATCAATCCGTTGTCTTTCTCGGGTCAGGATTGTCCACGTTTCCAACCCATACAAAAAATACGGAATATACGGCTCGCTTTATAAAATATTTAAATTAAATTCGGAGACGCTGTGTCGCTCCACCTTACGAAAACGCGACTTGATGTGTAAAATTGCGCAAAACACTTGTGACTTAAAGTTCAAATTTGCATTTCACAATATTACTAGTTTATAACAAGTTTGTGGTTTGCATTATATACGTTTACGCGCAAAATTATTTCATTTGAGCGAATCCTGTGTTTTGTGTAATTGTGTTTTTGCAATGGAACTGCAAAAATGTTACAAAATTTTTATCGTAAGAATAAACAGAAAAGTATAAAGTACTTTCGTTCGTCATTATGCAAATAAAAGTCACATCGCAAAAGCATAATGCAAACAAAATGAAGAGAGTTTCAGAATCGAGATGAATATTCCCCGAATCGTATTTTGATAACTCCATTTCAATGGAAGTTCTTTAGAGGCTTTCAATGAAGTGAATGCTTTTAGAATTCACGAGTCTCTGGCAGAGGGAAATTATATATTTAAAATCCCTCTAATCTCAACGATTACTTTAACGTAGAATTTCGTAGCAAGTGAAAAGCAGCAGCTCAATTTGGTTCGAGGAACTTATCCGTAACATAACTAAAGAGATACATAACCATCTACGTGTAGGATTTGACAATTTGATGTAGTATGCTTCAAGCATTGCATAATATATAGGTACTATTACTACTCGCGCAACTGCGAAGGAAAACTTAACTACATATATACAAGTAATGTAAGCCGAGACTCTTTTCTAGACATAGCAAATAGGGAAATATCGCTAATGAAATACCGTACTGACTTGGTTCCCGACGCTTTTTCACATATCGCTTGGAGGTGAATGTAACAGAAAGATTAATAGAGTGCTTCCTCTGTGGAATAGACTGGACTAAAGACTTAAAAGTTTATAAATTTTAGTGGAAATTTAAATTCCTACATTCGAAAAACAGTAAAATGTTTTGTGTGTTATAGGTAATTCTAGTGGTTAACCTAGTAACAATACGTCACAGTAAACAGACGTTTAAGCGAAATAGCGTCTTTTTAAACTATTAGATTTTTTTAAATCAGAGCCACAAGAGACGCTATAAACTTATGTTGTGGAAAAACATATCAGTTTAAATTGAATGTGATTAAATCACTAATAATAATCTTCTAAAACCCTCGTAGTTTGATAAAATAATACATTGGCTAAATCACTTATTTGAAGTAGGACAGGACAGGAGGTTCTTATGAAATGAAGACAGATATTTGAATGCACGTCCCCAAAAGCCTAACATTTCTGCCGAGCATTTGGACCAGACGTGAATAAAAGAACGGGTATAAGATAGATGACATTGCAGTTAACCAATCTAATATTGCGTTCGTATTTAGTTGAAGACATCTTAATTTAAATTACGTAATAAGTACCTAGTGAATTGCCTACTTAATTTTGACATCTCTTCAGGATTTCTCTATATTACTCAGTAATTTTAAAAGAATAATAATTGCATCAATAAATTGTTTCGGATAATTAGCTTAAAAGTGTGTGCGAACGTACTTTTTGCTAGCCCTATTTGATTAAACAATGTTTTGATTTTGACTTTAAAAACAAATTCAACATTAGGTTAGTAATATAATTTGAACTGTTAAGAAATGCTGTTAAAGAAGTTCAACCTAATAACTGTCTTATATGGCACGTCATGAACATTGAGTTCAGATTGTCTATTATTTTTACACTTACAATCTTCTACGAGTATAATCATGTCATGAGTCCTAATATATTCAGTCCCGCTTGGGATTGACACTTCCGTACTATTTACGTGTAAATGTGAAAGGAAAGCAATGCCGTCCGCCGTGTAGCGCAGAATGAAACTCAAATATATCAAGAAACATGGGAGTGAATAGAACTTGAGCCGTTTTGTAAATGATATTCTGCAAACCGTATAATACGGGAGAATGAGGTTTCAATGCCAATGACCTTACTCTTTTGTGCTAATGCGTTGTTGTCAAAGGCTTCTGTGAATAAGTGAATTGAATCAAGATTAGGAGTAGTAGTAACGCCAGGTGGTCTATTGAAAGGCTATTGAATGAACCAGTATGGCTATTACTAATACATGCTAAAATATATGTTAACAGTTTGTCTTATTGATAATCTGAACATCTGAATTTCCTGTAATATATTAAACGCTTATTGTTCAGATTTGTGTCAGCGTCTAAACTCTGTTGGACGTCAAAAAATATAGTAACAATTGACGGAGTTTTTGGTTGATCGCGGACTGTGAATTACCGAAAATACTACATATGTCTACTTAAACCTTGCTATTACTTCTAAACCGATTTCGAAGTAAGTAATCATTCGTTTTAACTATATTATTTTTTGTATTGAAGGTACGGTAAACAATGAAATAAAAAGTTACAGACGTTAAGTTGAAAAGAGACAATGAACAACAATGTCGTTTTAACGTAACATCATATTCGTCAACACAAGATAAATTAATTAATCTATCCCGCCCTAAGCAAGATTGTTTACAACATAACACACATTTTAGTTACAAAGTTGTCTTGAAACGTGGCATGAAACCATTCGTGTAAATCCGAGATCGGAACACGCGATTGGTCACGATTCTTCTTGGAAACACGGAATTTAAGTGTTTGAGATTACTTCCGACGCTCTCACAGACTAAAGAGTTGATGTTAATGATATCACGACAACTGGTTTTATTTCATCTTTTGTTTTATGTAACTTAAAACTTTGGCGGATCAATAAGGTGTTATTTGCATAACGATGCAATTAAAAATCGCCCTTATTGACATAGACAAAGGGGGGCTATATACTCTACTTTTCACTTCGATTGCGAGAAAATTAATAAACAAGGATTATCCACCCACAATCTATACTAATATTCTAAATGCGAAAGTGTGTCTGTCTGTCTGCCTTTTGTCTCTCTGTTACCTTACATTTGGTGTGAAGACGCTTTGAGTCCCGGGAAAGGACTTTGGATAATTTTGATCCCGAAAATCATCCCTTAAGGGGTTGGAAGCTTGAATGGAAGGAGTAAAGAATAGGTAAGCGCCTGATATAAAAAATAGCAATTAAATTCTAACGCGATGAACGAGTTCTACGCAGACAAAGCTGCGGAAAAAAGCTAGTGAATAGGTGATTGTTTTTTTTAACTGCTTTGACACGTACATAGTAGTTGATATAGGGACGACCAAAAGAAGTTTTTTTCAGGTAAGAAGCCGTCAGGGGACATTTAGTTATACCAAATTTACATACATACACATACATAAAGTCACGCCTGTATTCCCAAAAGAAGCAACAGAGCACATGAAATTCAATTTCAGTGCCACATTTAGCAAATTATGTTTAAAGATGGAGAAAATGTGATATTGAAGAATGCAGAATCAAATTTTCATGCTATAAACTCTAATAGAAAGCACCATTAACAGCTAATATAAATAGGCTTAATCCCCACATAAAATCTTAATAGCCAATAGTTTACGTCACCATCGCATAAAATAATACAACCCCATGTTTAAACCGTTTGGTTTTATTATGAGACTTGGCCGGCTCTCCTCTTTCAATTGGACTATAATTTTACTTTGATAAAGTTGGAGAACACTTTTTTAGTTTTCAGATCCAACTTGGTGCTATAAAACAGTACTCCGAATAAAAGTTTATGAACAGGGAGATAACATTTATCATTCGTTTTTAAAAACAGTAAGTTTTTTTTAACAACGACGGTGGGACACAAGTGTACTGGCCTGATGGTAAGCGGACACCGGACCTCCAAAGGAGTCGATGAATGAAAGAAGAATGAATAAAAGAAGGGACAAAACGTCCCTCGCTCTCAACACAGTGCATCCTCAGGAGCTCTGGCAACCTTCATAACACTATATACCTGTATAGTAAATATTGTTGTTCTGGCTGTGGTCTCTTGCAAGGCGGAGGTAATTTTCCTATATTTTGCTGTGGCCTACCTCTTTTAAAAAGCAGCCTTTCGTGAAATGCAGGCAAAATTGCTATTTTTTTATATTTATATATGTAGACAACTATACAATGGCGAGAAGACACAATCATATTGGAGGAGGGCGGGAGGTGACTGAATGCGTAAAGCGCAGGGAAAGGGCTATGTAGTGCCTTAGGAGAGGCCTGGCCTGGGCTGGGAGAGCAGTGGGCAGTGGTATACGATTTTTTTTTCTATATAATATTTTAGGACAAAAATTGAGATCGGTTCTTTGTGAAAACATCGTATGAAACGGAATTGAATCAACATGACTAGATAATTATGCCTATTAGGTACTGAAAATCACTATGTTCGTATAACTTTTCTACTTTTATTTTCTTCGCAGTTAGCAGAGTCATTCTACTTTTTCATTACCTGTTTTCTATTACAAAAAAAAAATCTATGATATGTATTGAATTAGTGTACAAAAATAGGATTTCGAAATAGTATCTGAACCTAATAAAAGGATTTTCTAGGTAAAAATACTTAAATGTAACTTATTGCTGTTAAAGGTCGGTAACAAAGTGGTAAACAGCATTTTTTCATACAAATGGTGAGACATTCAAGGACCACTGAGTTACTCGATTTATGGATATTACCTGCGGTTCGTTAATTACCAAAACAATCGGAAGTGATACTGCAATTAAACCTCTTTCTAAATAACAATACAAAAATATGAAATGAGGGTCAAGTATTACAAAATCTGCATTTAAATAAAGGTGTCTGAAAATTATGTACATGAAAAAGTAGAATGTCCCACCAGCCTAATCACGTTACTGATGTAATTAAAAAAAAACTGGCAAAACCGAAAAAAAAAAATTCTGTCAAAACCATTTTTCCAAATTAAAACATTACAAGGTAAAACAATTTTGTTATTTATAAGTGTAAGATATTAATTACCATTAAACGTACGTTACCATTACCTATATACCTTGGCATTGTAAAAAGATAAATTACACTTTAAAATCTTACCGCGTAACAATATCTAACTAAGCGATCGATAAGATGAATATTTTAGTGTTCTCATAGAATACTGATTAGACAAGGGTTAGATTAATTATTCTAAATAGGCTGTTTTGGGCGTATGCGATACAGTAACGAGATAGCTGAAGATTAATCTATAGCCTTATTTGTACCTACATTAATTAATAGTTTGTACCTACATGAATTAATGTAATAGCTTCGGACATTCATGACTGTTTATGTACTCTAGCTTTACTGCGTAGATAGAGATACCAACTCGAAGACTTAATTTTATTGAACTAATAGAAAGGAGCCCGTACCGTAAGTCTCAGACAATAAAGCTGTAGTAAACGAAATATAAATAAACTCCTTTATTTGAAATGTATGAAGCGTATTGACATCTTGTACTTAATCTAATTATTCGTCTCATTACACAAATTTAGGCCGAGACACAAATGTCAACAAATTATTTTTAATGGTCTGCTTCGCTTCTTTAACTTTCTCGTCGCCGGTAGGTAAATATTAAGACTACGGAAAATATACCTAATTTTTTCTTCGTTTGAATTCGTTTTTAAAAATGAGCATTAAAAAAATGGTAACTTGTAATGAACTCTTTGTTGATATGGTTTCTCGAATATGCGGTGCTATATTTTTACAATCTGGTTTTAACTATTCTTAACTTATTCTTCCGGTTATAACCAGAACTCAAAATCGTCTTAATCCAGTGAAATATTAACTTGGGTGTTCATTCACTGGCAACCCCCGTATTAATATTTTGGCGATATCTTATGTTCTAGTCATCGTAATAAATTTTACTTTCATTGACATCAGCAAATTGTCTCGAACATAAAGTACTTATTAACTGGTTCGCGAGTTTCCAGTAAATGAACATGATCGATAAATAATTATGGTTTTTAGAGCGAGTTAATAAACGAACTTTTCTTACAGCGTTTCAATTTTTTTAGCTAAATTATCTCAAAAAACTCCTATCGCATACCTTTTAAGATTAAGAATACTGCAAAAAAATCGCTAAACAGCAATTTAAAGTAAGAAACCATAGCCGAAACAGTAGTAAATTCACTGGTTTACGTTGTTCATTTACTAGAAAAGTCAAGTTCATTCACACTAGTGATTTTAGTTTTTTTGGCTAATAAGTCTTGTAACTTAAAATTATGGGCTGCTACTGCATAAGTAATGTTACCTAAGCTAACTATAATACTTGCATGTCCAATAAAAACAGTCACGGTCGATATCAAATATAGCTATCACAAAACTATTTTTAAAGTCTAAATTATCCTTAAGGTTTCATTTACTGGTACGTTTACCCTACCTATTCAATAACATTTTTTATGGAAAATCGTGAACTTTTTCCTAGCAAAGATATTGAAATCGAAGATTGACAACACAAAAGATATCGGTTGAAAGCTCGTTATTTTTGTCTGTTAACTCCAAAAGTATCTGGCTACATCAAAATAGAATCAGAGCAGATTGTTTTCAGTCAAGCAAACCTTGTTTTAGAACATTTTATGTAACTATTAGATACGGTTATATAAGTGTACTAAACCCGCCGGGTTCCCACCATAAAATAGTGAAAAATATAATTATAAGACTTGCGATTTTCCACATAATTTTCCGTGTTAAAGATAATTAATCGCAAAGTATAGACATTAGTTACCTTTGCCTGTTCAAAGCTCATTAAGCTTTATCGAGAAAACTATCTTGCTTAATGTTCTTCTTATAAAAAAGAAAGATTAATGTCGGTTAGAAACTAATTACTCCGGCCGCTTGTGCAGAGTAAGGTCACGTTTACGCACAGGCGACGTGCCAAGCGTTCATCAGTATCATTTGTCTCACGTCTAGGTTTCCCTCGACTTCAGAAGGTATGATGCAGTAGCATTCGTAAAACTAGTGCTTACGCTAATTCTAGAAATTAGATATGAAAGCCGGCCCCAGGGCTCCTTTAGAATACCTACAACCGGGAAAATGTTAGGAGGATGACTATTTTTACATGGAATCCCGTTTACAGAAACAATTACCTATAGTAACAAAACCTTACGACTAACCAAAATACCACGCCGAAAAGTATTAATGATTAAATATTTAGGTAATACCACAATGATTTTCGTAGAATGGTCAAATTGAGTGGCAAACTTAATGATATCACAGCCATACAACAAAAAAGACTTGTTATTAAAAGTCGGACTTGGACTGCCGCAAAATAATATCGAATACCATCAGCTTACCGGAAATGCGTATAACTTACAAGCCGAATATCCCAGTTACGTCTGTAGTAGAAACAAGAAGACACTTACTTTCCCGTTGTGAATGTTCCCGTATGTCTTCGTTTGTACGCGTCGTTGTAAATATGAAACCTCAGGCGACTGCTAGGCAATTCTAGGGGACGGGCGGTCCGGCGGCGACGGCGCTTTTGGGAATACTCGCGTTTAACGAATTTGCCAAGTAGGTACACAAAGCTAAAATATTTAACAGTGAAATGGAAAAACGTTTGCCGAGAGATTTTCTTCGTGTAGGGACTAATAAAGGGAAAAGTTACGTTTAGTTAAGTTTGTGTGTCGGTGTGTGTAAGGAAGCGATCACGTTAGCACGGAAAACGTCGTAGTCGCCTGACAGGCCTCGCATCGCGTAGCGCATGGCCTAAACATTCTATTACTATTCTACTATGTGTAACTTTCTACTTAACAACATAACTTTGTACCGTGCCGATATATGTAAATCCTCCAAATCCTCTTACATATGTGTTTAATCGACTCCATGACCAATTATAATAGCAGAATCGCTGAATCACTATATCTGTCAAGGTAGCTTCATTTGTAACGCCACTAGAGTGCCCTAAGATCCCCAATAGTAAAATATATTTCTCAAGGCACTCTGACTCGTCAATCACGAGGGACGATGATGGATTGAGTGACAAAGTGTTTCTTTTAACCATTTTTGAAGACGCCGTGATAGCGATATGACGGTAATTTGAGGTTGCGTTTCACAAGTTGTAATGTTTTAATGAGTGATTCGGGGTTTAATGAAAGTCGTTGTCGCGGCTAAGTAGTAAGTAGCATTGAAAACTAAATTTCATGTGATCTGTGTGCTCTTTGGGAAATAGACAGGACAGAAGTAAGTTTACGTACGTACATTATGTACTAAATTTCATGTACACTGTTTGATTTTGGGAATAAGACAGGACAGAAATAAGTTTATGTATGTACATTATGTGCTAAATTTCATGTGCTCGGTGTGCTCTTTGAAGGTCCGTATAATAGACCGTTTTATCGAGTACACTAACTCGATAAAACGGTCTATTATACGGACGAATTATACGGATATTATACGGAAGATTATAATTACATAGAATTATTGAAACTATAACTGGAATAATTATTAACCTGGTGAGGACTAAAGCTGACGTACACTAACAAAATTGACGACGATTTTAATTGTTCCAACAGTAAATATTTTTTCTTAGTCTGCATTCACTACCAATTTCATATAAAATATTTTGCTACGTGAACTATCTGAACGCTTATTCTTAACAACCTTATTTGTGGCGTCAAAATGGCGTCTACGTGTTGTGTGTAGCACACACACATCCATTTACCTTCATAAAACACCTTCACATTCCCATCTCCCATCCACTTAAATATGTCCTTGTTCTTTATCTTCGGTAGGTCGTATTTTCAAGCCTGTAAAGGGTTATTTTTTGCTTCGATTGACGCATCAGGACACTTAAAGTTAATTATCTGAGCACTTAACCTAAACAAGGTTACTCTATTATTCTACGTGTTGAGGAATTATAACGATTTATTCAAGGGTATTTTTGATTTTATTGCACGGAATTTTGAACCGCATATTGTTACGAACAAGGTTTTATATGAAACGTTAGACAGCTGGAGAAAATATAATGTTTTATAAATCCCATTAATTAAGTGTTGGTAGGGTTCGTGGAAAAGATTATAATTACATAGAATTATTGAAACTATAACTGGAATAATTATTAACCTGGTGAGGACTAAAGCTGACGTGAATTACTTCAACTTCAGATACTCATAGCTATATATTATGTAAGTAAGTATATGTAAATCGCTTAATTCTGAAAAAGCAAAATCGAACGACGAATTTTGCGGGTTCTCTTGCCAGCTGTTTTATAGGATTTGTGCCTTTGTTAAGAATTTTAGCCAAAGCTAATAATATCTTAAGATTTTGCTCAATGTACCTCAAGTAGACCGGGTTCACCAAATAAATAAAAAATGTCATGATGATCATTTTCATAGACCTATATTTTTATTAATATGAGGCGAAGCGGCGGTCCCGCGCTATCAGGCCCTCGTAACACTACGACCTCTAATCTGTTCTGACCGCCACCCAGGATTTATACAATGAAGGTTTTTTTCTGAACTGAAGAAACAATGTCTTCGAGGCATTTAAAAATCTGTTTGCCTTGGATAAAACTCTCGGCTGCGCACTGAACAAGGGCAATCAATTGATGTTTGTGGTGCTGTGCGGGTCCAGCAGTTTACATACTCTCCACTGTTAGCTACAGACCTCCTATCGCGGGTAAAAGGAAATGACCTGTATAATGACTCCTTATTCTGTTGACATTTGTAAAGACCAATCAAAGACAACGATATACTCGTTTGGTCCGATTGATGTTTATTACCATACCAACGTTTAAACCATCGTCGATGCCAAGTCCAATCGACAGGGACACCCTTTCTGGTTATACCACTAGCACCGAGTGGTAGTTCTATCAATATTTTTAGAGGTGCAAGATTTAAAAGTAAGATAAAAAAAAAGCGGTTGAGTTCGCCCTTCATGATAGCGCCCGGTGCTCGCACCACTGGCCAGTCACTGGTGCAACCCATGCTACGCCACTGGTTTGAGCAAACTTTTTTTTGTCGCAGGTGGTCCCACGGACTGCTATTCCACCAGGCGGTGGTGGACTGCGCCCGCGCAGCAATCCTGCTGCCGCTCGGCATCGCCGTGTTTCGCTGCCAGCCGGTCTACAAGTGCTCGTTGGTCGAAACCGCGTTTTTACTATTGGTATGTATATGCCAATGACAACCATGAAGCCTATGGACAGCCAGTAACAGCCACTATCATAATCTATCATTATAGCATCATCATCATCTACCTATTTATGAAGACTTTTGACACGAATATGATAGTGTGTTCTCTTTGACCGTCGAGTGTGTTCTCTTTGTCGCCTTGATTTTCTCTTTTTATTTTTTTTCTTTTTTCGTAAATTAAAATTTTCTATCCTACTAATATTCTAAATGCGAAAGTTTAGATTTTTGGATGTTTGTTACTCAATAACGCAAAAACGGCTGAACGGATTATGATGAAACTTGCTATACTACGAGTTCCATTGAAGAGGTGAAATAGGTAGAGGAAGTTTACGCAGACGAAGTCGCGGGCAAAAGCTAGTAAAGTCATATTTTCTTTACTGAATTGCATTAAAAATAAATAATACTCGAACAAAAAACACAAAAACAGTAATTATCGTGAGGAAATGTGACATCATGTTTGGCTTAATGGCCTGCCAGAGGCACTTCACTATATTTTACTCTTAACTTAATAGGTATCCAAACATAACGGCCTATTATTTATTTATTTGCAAGTCAACAATTAAAAGCCGGACACTAATGGATTTTGGGCATTGGGGGCAGTGAATAGCTTAAAACGGTTAATGTTTTTCCTTTCAATAAAATCCATTAATAATATTTATACCCACAAACCAGGGTTTAAATTCTGTCGAAAGCGATTTGAATGATAGGTACCTAACTCAGCTCGTGTCAATCGATAATTTCCAAGCAAAACTAATTATTTATAGGGTTTCGTAGCCAAAATGGCAAAAACGGAACCCGTATAGATTCGTCATGCCTGTCCGTCCGTCCGTCCGACAGTATGTCACAGCCGATTTACTCGGAGACTATTAAGCACTACAATTATGAAATTTGGTAGGAAGGTGTATACTATGAACCACTACATACATGTGATGTGAAATTACAAAAAAATATTAAATTAGGGGGGGCGTCCATACATGTAACCGGTGGATGAAAAAAAAATTCAACGCACATAGTCGTGTGGGGTATTGATGGAAAGGCCTTTAAAAATGATATGGAGGTTTCTAAAAAACTTGTCCATTTAAGTCAACCGTTGGTGAGATATTACCTGTCAAAGTCATAGAAAGTGTCCCCCCCCCCCATCTCTAATTTCCAGACTATAAAGTTTAAAATTCTGAAAAAATTGAAGTGATGTGCATTAGTAAATACTTTCAACGATTGTTGGTTTGAACAATATAGGTTTTACGGTTTTTGAGTTTTCGCTTAAAAACTCTCTTCCCCAAACAAAAGGTCGTAAGTGCCGTGAGTTCCCTATGAAGATACGACTTTTTTAGATTCAATGTATTGGATAGTGATTTTAAATGTGGACTAGTAGGTGTTGGTATGGAACCCTTCATTATGCGTGGTCCGACACGCACTTGGCCGGTTTTTGTCATTTAATTGGTATATTGTGATTTAATTTTGTGACTCATTTAATACCTAATAGTCGTAAAAAGTTTGAATTGTCCTAATTTCAGATCAGGAATAACCTATATTGTTCTGTAACTCTTATTGTTTGAACTATTGATTCAACTCTCTCCTGGAACGGTCACCTCACGGAAACGTGTCGAAAGGTTTCTGGTATGCTGCGTACTCTCTACAAGTTTAGGAGTTATCTCCCAGTAAGTACCAAAATACTACTTGTGCAAGCCTTAGTGCACTCGTAGATTAGGCAGATGTTTGCCTCACCGATATCTCATAGGAATATATATTGAGTATTGAGTATTGAATACCTCAATAAATTGGACCGCCTCCTTAACAACGGAATACGTTTCATTTTTAGCCTCCGTAAGTACGACCATGTGTCTCTCTATCATCACCAGCTCAATGAGGGCTATCGCGTATGAATTCGCCGCTAGAGGCGCTAGTGTAGCGTGGGGTATCCGAAACGTCAAATGTCACTCTTTGTGGTTACACTACGCGGGTTAATATCTAATTAATATAAAAAAAATATTAGAGGTCAATCTTACACAAATCGAACTAGCCCCACAGTAAGCTCAATAAGGCCTGTGTTATGGGTACTAGACGACGATATATTTAATAGAATAATATAGTGACTATTTTGCAATACCCGAGCTTAAGCCTTAAGCCTTAGCAAATATGAGTTAAGACTCAATGACTGTCAGGGCTTTGAGACAGTTTTGTCTTTTGGAAACCTATTTCCTCCTTTTTTCCGAACAAAACGGGACCGCGCTACAATGCGGTATGTTCGATATTTTTACGGTACGGTTTTAAGGAATTGAATACGATTTAAATGTAAACTTTGTTCTCATGTCTATAATAACCAATAACAATTTTTGACAGCTGGACCTTACACGACAGTGGCGCCAACTGTGCCTTTACCATGAGTTTACATGACCCTACTCGCTAGCGACTGCGTAAAACATTGTAAGGGCAAAAGTACAGCGCCTCTGGCGGTTACGCAATAAAACTAAGAATCGGCATACTAAATCGTTTATGCAGTCGCTAGCGAGTACGGTCATGCAAACTCGTGGTAAAGGCACTGGTGAGCACAAAATGATAGCCCCCATTGGCTCTCAATTCGTAGCCGTAGATCCCTACGTATCCTCTGTACATTATTTTCTGTCCTGTTTGAGCCTTCTGCTCCAGGTTGTCGAAAATGTAAATTTTCCTTCATAACTCCTCGTCCCGGGTGTGAATTGCGTTCCTTCCGCGTGCTTAAACTTTCAGTTCCTTCACACCGTACAGGTTTTATGTTCAACGGTTTCGCCGTACAGACAACCCTACTCTGGAATTCGCTTCTTCTGCCTATAAGGCAAGCCCCAAGCTTTCAAGCGAATGCTTCGTTAACATTTGTTGACAGAAGAGTTTAGATAGCGTCCATCATAAATATATATATATATATATATCAATATATATTAGTTTATATATACATAAGTAAATCGCATGTAATTATGTGTATGTCTTAATGTTATTGAGGTCTGTTTTGCACTCTTAACGTTTCTACATTTTCCTGCACCGTTTGTGGTTGACTGGTAGATAATGCCATTTGTGCAATAAAGATAAATAAATAAAAGACCGCAACCATAATACAACTACTTGCTCTATAGGTAAATTCCTTGTGACACAGAATAAGTAATTAGTACTACGTACAGAAGGACCACCGTTCCCCCAACAAATCCCCCGTTTAGGTATGCCAAACCTGCCTAAACGTGGCCATCTCTTTCTATCGCAAGCAACACGCACTTTCGGGTGCGGGGCCTTAGCGCTAGGGTTGTCACCAGCGAGAAGCTATTACATTACACGTTAGTTTGGAGTGTTATTTTTCAATGCAATTGCGAATAGTAATTTTAGGGTTCCATAGCCAAAATGGCGAAAACGGCACCCTTATAGTTTCATCATGTCTGTCCGTCCGTATGTTACAGCACAGCCGATTTACTCGGAGTCTATAACACTACAATTATGAAATTTGGTATGAAGGTGTAATCTATGAACGGCTACATAAACGTGATTTGCAATTACGAAAAAATATTAAATTACACTCCATACATGAGAGAAATTTTTTTTAAGGACATAGGCGTGTATCTATTTAAAAATGATATGGAGGTTTCTAAAAAACTTTTCCAATTACGTCGATCATTGATGAAATGTCAAAATCACCAAACTCAACCATTAAGTTCTGTTATGACATCATAACTGTCAGCTTCCTTAAAAAAAAGACAAAGACACAGAACTTGGGTCGGTTGGTAAGAATAAGTGTATAATGTTTTTTTTTTAATTTTATTACTATATATATTAACGCTGCATTATATTTGACATTATGACTACGGTCACAGAATAAGTAATAGTTACGGATGGGGCGCGAGCGCGTGCGATCGGTAGCGGTGGAGCTGCCGGCCACATGTACTACTTCTTTCGACACGGCACGTCGCAATCACGGAGTAGGCCGCCCTTGAGGGACTGCTCCGAACTTCGTATCGTGCCATTTCTTTCACTCATATAGTGTATAATACGAGAGTAAAAAGGACGATACGAAGTTCGGAGTAGGCCCTTTGCTTGTGGAAAGTTCTCCAGAGCTCCCAAAGATGCGATGACGTGAAAGTTTCTGTTGACACAACGAATCCTTGAATCAATAAAGAGCTTTTCACTCCTCTGGAGTGCCTGACGTTTGGCACCGTCGTGATATTAAAAAGAGATCGAAAATTCTACTTGTTACAAAATGGAGACGCTAATCTGTACTCTAATTGCGTTTAGGTAAATGGGTCAATCAACTTTTTCTTGTTGTTATTTTGTCCCGTCAGCGAGGAGACAACTGTAACCGAGTTTCTTAGAAAAATGTTTATAATATGGACTGCAAGCATGCTCAAGGGATGACCCATGTCCAAATGGATCTTTACTCATCGCTAAAACTCATGTTTAATAGATTTAAACCCTATAAAATCACAGTTTTAAAGAGTGACTCAGGAGACGTAACTATGGTAACGGGCAAGAAAGAATAGTTGATCCACCCAAATATGGGCGCCCGTGTGTTTAGGTATTTGAGTGTAAACGTATTAGTGCAAGACTAAGTGAAGACCAAGTGCAGCATAATGTTAGACGAGTGCCACCCGCGTGTGCAGGCTTATTTAAATTTCTGATTCAGCGCCAACAAGGCTTTGAAAGCGACACCGACGCCTCTGCAGCTGTAGATGTATGTATACGAATTGCTAGCCATGGTAAGGCTTTAGTTTTAGCATATGGTAAGCTTAGGTAATATACAAGTATTTGAGGGCGGAAAACTCTAGTAGCTTCCATGATATTCAAATAAAATTAAGATACAAGGTTAGAAAACATGTAGGCTGCTCATTTTCATCAACTTGCGTCCCCTGTCATTTACAATTGAGAAAAAGTTGGTCACTAACGACATTTTAATGTCGACATTAAACATAGGGCCGGGTGCACTGACTGGACTGACTGGAAACAATAAGAAATGTTTTTCAGATATGTGAGGTTTTTTTTATTATAGTCTAAAACATGATTTAATACGTTTTTTCCTCAACCTGCTCAAACAATACATTATATTTAATAATACCGAGTTAAAAGGATCATCTAAAATCTCATAAGAAGAAATATGAATAAAACTTGACAGTCAGATATTTGTCGATTTTTTCTAAACAAGCGATTTCTTAAGAGTTTCGCATCTCGTTTTCCCGTGTGAGAAAGCCATAAGCTTATCTTTCACACATGGGGGATGGTTTACAGAATCCAGGGACCCTCTTTAGTATTCATAATGTAGCTAAAACTATCCATTCAACATGCACGTACCTATAAACGTTCTTTATCTTGCTTTCTTACCTTATTCTCCTTATCTCTGTTATCGCTCCTCATCCTTCGCGTCTGCGTTTCGTCTCGCATTATTCTGTACTCTAGATGATGTACACTATTAGGTTTAAGCCATTTAGTAAATTACATCATCAAGCCGAAAGTCGTAACGCGCACTTTGGCTTATGCTTGTGATAGTATCATTTCCACAGATGGCAAAAATAATTTTGTTAGACAAATTACCTAAGTTGTAGCAATTATGAAAGTAAATTGCAAAACGTAATTCTAAATTACAATCATTAACTTATTACATGCTTCAGACTACATAAACTCTAGCCGATATTCCCAAAAGGGACAAGCAGCACGTGAAATTTAATTCCGGTGCCACTTTTAGCAATTATAGGTTTATTGGTACCTAATTGTCGATTATACGAAAAAATGTGTGTAACTGTCTTACAAAATGTTTAAAGGGTACGTATCAGTAATCCAACTGCAGTCTACAATCTATGAGACTAAATGCTGAATCACAATCAAAACTCATATCAGGTCTTATTTCAATATACAATGATAAATATATTGGCATGCCCAAACGAGTACGCTGTTTGGGCATGCCAATATATTTATCATAAATCCATTGAACTTAGACTACAGGACAAGTAAGTTTAGGAATTTCAATTACAATTATAACATATATACATTAACATTGCTATAAATTTTGATAATTCTTTATTAAAAGTATTGTTTTAATTCAATGTCCTAATCACGCTTAAATTATTTATCTTCGTTCATCAAAAACTCATTTAATGAGTAATAACTAAAGAACATAAATGTATGTGTAGCATTGCGCCACTATCCAAGAGCCAAAGCGCAATAAACTTCAATAAGTTGTTCATTGGCAATGAATTATAATATATTCGAAGCGTACTCACTTGAAGCTGTGGGACCGTTCGACGAGAGTATTAGTGGCTTTAGTGGTTACCGGCTATCTTGGTAAGCCTTAACAAAATACTAGGGGGTTTACCTGACTTAACGTCTTGTATTCGCTATTTAACTACTTCGCTTTTGACTCGCTTGTATGTTGCTATACGATCCAGTTTTTAGAGACGATCAAATATTTGTATGGGATAAACTACAATTAGAGCAACACAAAAGACGAAAATGAGAGGCAAAGTTTTGAGCACTGAAAACGCTCCATACTGATTGAAAGCGAAATGTGACGTCACAGCCCTATAATAATAATAATAATGCTGTCTCTGTGTGCGCCCCATGACACGGGCAGGGACAGCATCCGCTCGGTGTATCCCTTTCATTTCATTAAAGTGTCAAAAGGGACTCTACGTGTTGGCTATGTGGTACTCGTATGGTATTTCGGTGCCTCGGTACTTCAGCTGCACGCACGCCTCCCAAAGGCCCGGGATACCATTGTCCCGTAAACGGAAAAGACATATAAATAATAATAATAATGTTTATTTATGGATCATGTTTACAATTATTTTTACACAGTACTTCTGCCAAACCAGAATATAGAATAATATAGTTGTATATGAGAAAACGAGTAATTTGCCGTTTTCATCTTGAAATATTGCGTTTATGGACATGGCATAGTTGCCGTACAATTCCTTTTTTTTTGAAACATGAGAGTCCTTTTGCTAACTTCCAATTTATATTTGGACTATATTTTTTAGTTTTGATTAATTTGTCTAATTTACTTTTTATTGTGATAATTTGAAATATTCCTATCCATTTAGCCACACTATGTTATAAATTTTAACATATGTCAAATACACAATTATAATATTATTTGCATTCGTCGCACACTCTCTTTTACTCTACTAAGCCTCAGGTTTGGATTTAGTGATTAGTGCGTGAAAATGTAAATTTAATTTTATTGTAATACCTTCAGTCGGACATATGCAATAGCGGCGGGTATTTAGTTGATGTAAATTGTTAATTAATTCCGGGGTTTAATTCCAAGGATGCGTGGTAATACCGTCACAATAACCGGAATTGGGAACATTAGGTTTTTTTGGAGTGGTCCATATTATATTTTTTATTAATAGTAGACTAGATATAGACTTCAAAACTGTTGCCGATTTTTTTTATTAAGTATAGTTTTTAAGAAATATTTTTACAATCTTATCTTTGACATACCACACGTTTGGAGGGATTCATAGTATGGCGCCTTGGTCTGCCGCAAAACAAAAAAAAACATTAACTTTACAACTGACAGATGTCAAATGTGGCAGTTACGTGTATGATTTTGTACATTCATACAAAACTTATGGTTCCAATACCTTATTATGAGTAGCCAAATTCATATAATAAAAAAGCATAAAATTCGTATACTTAAGAGCATATTGTGAAGATAAGAGTAATGTGTAAATTCTGAATTTTCCTTTCTTATAAGATGAAACTTTCGCCATTTTATTATATTTGTTCCGTGTAAATTCTTTTATACTTCTATTTTTATTTTTCTTTTATCTATGCTACTATGATTATATTCACATACTGATAAAAGTAAGTAACAAAAACGAACTTAAAAGTAGGTAGAACAAAATCATATATTTGTTTTTACCATTTGTACTTACCATTAGGGACCGAATATCTAATAAACAGATAATTTTGAAACATATACTGAACACATAATAATCAAAATCATAATAATTTATTTGCATAATCATATACATTACATTTACACAGTTATTATTTGCAAAGTAAGAGGTACTGATACCTTGGTAGGGCAGACTAAATTTACATGTCAATTAAAATTAATACTCAAATTAAATTAACAACGAAAATACTTTTTTTAAATAATGGTTGTTTCACAAATTTAATAATGAGATATAATTATATTCAAATCTAAAATAAATAAAACTGCGTATTAAACTTATTGTACTAAAATATTTTAAAAGATGATAGTAAAGAGAAGACAAGATAGCTAATTATTAATTAACTAATTATTACTATAAATATAAAATATAATACTTTGTGGGCGTTAATAACCCGAAAGATTTAATACAACGATTTTAGAGCCTAATTAGAGTATACTAATTAAACTTACGTAACATATAGTCCTAAAACCCATAATTTAAGAGATATTCATTATTTAAAACAAATCACAAGTTAATAAATCACAATTCTAGCACACCCTAAAGGCGTGACGTAGCCACCTACTTCTTTTACACGCAGACGCACTAACTGCATAGTTGTTAGCCAGTTTCACTGTTAACAAGTTTGGTATCTATCCTACAAAAAGGCTTCATTACCGAAAATTTTTCGTCGTGATAAAAGGACGTGACTTGCAACTAAAATACAGCGCAGTGCTTTAAATAATTATGATATCTTTGTCTTACACACTTTAATCACACGTAGCTTTCCTCTTTCTCTTATCGCTAAGACTAGACTTAAGTTTTGTTCTGTTCTCAATCGTGAGTGTGCAAACTATTTACCTTCACTGATAACTGGCTGATAGTTTGAAATTGATGTCACTAAAATGACAATGCTCGCTCTACTAGAGATTAATTAAAGTCACTCACTCTCTGATGAAAAGGTTTGTTCACAAAGAAGCGGTCAATTAATATGATTTAATTTGTCCTAAAACAGACACGAAATACGCACGTATTTAATAAATAATGCTATATCAACATGGTTTAAACCTTTTGGGTTATTAACACCCATGGTGTATATCAGTCTTAGTTTCATACAACGTCTGTCATAAATTTGTCAATTGAATAACAGGCTCTTTGAATAAGAATAGTTTTTAGTTTCTTACAGAATACTTCGTGGTTGTTCTCCGTATTTTATTATAAATTTTAGTAAGTAGATCTTTATTATGGTGCTTGTTTCTAGATATTCAATTTTAATTCGGGGCCTGCCAATTTGTGTCGACGTCTTGCACTCTTTTTTAAATTCATACATAATATATATGTACGGATTTGATAATAGACTGTACGACTGTACACACACACTGTATTAACGTTAACAAAGAAAGTCATAAAGTTAAACACAAAAGGCGAAATTCCTTATCTGCTCGGAATATAAAAGACGCTTGTAGCATTTGATACCATCAATAAAATAATTCCGAGGTTAAAAAAAGTTCTCTGTGCCATCAAAATTAAGTGGCAAATTATCTCAGGTCTGGAGTTAAGTGCTTTAAATGCGATTACGTATATCTTTTCACGAAAACGTGATCTACTGATGTCCTTTGACTCCATCTTTCAGTATCCGAATTCGAACGTTTCTTTACCTTTTTTATGTTTCTTAGTCTTAAGTAGTTTCAACGAAGTACTAGGTGATTTACGTCACCAGTTTAGACAGAAACCAAACCAAACCAAAGGTTCTACCCATGTGGTGTATACTGTTACAATATTCATAAAATCGAGAAACTTTTATGATATTGGAAAATCAGAGGAGCTTTAATCTTTTTTTAAATTGGGATCTAAATGAAAATAAGATTTCTATAGGATATGCATACATTACTAGTTTTTACGTTGCTAGATTAGTCGATTATGGCTTTATAAAAAAAACGGCACTTTTATTTTCGAGCGCATATCTCGACGAATCTAGCAACGTAAAAACTAGTTTGGTGTATTTATAAGGTACGATCGACAAAATTGAATCACGACCCACCATAAGGTCATTAGGTCATTTTGCCAAGTCATCTAAATACTAGTAGGTTAAAATTCTCCTGAACATTTTCTATGGTAACGAATTTGTTATCATTTTATTAGACACTGACATTTACTAACTACTGTCTTAAACAGTTTGGATAACCATGGCTGAGTCTTGGACTAGACTGTATGTATGTATGTATGTAAATGCATGTATGTAAATTCTTTATTGTACATGAGGAATAATACAACACAAATAACAAGAACAGTTGACATATATGTAAAAAGGCGAGCTATATTCGTTGATCACAAAAGAGAAATGCTATTACTATCTCTGTTCTTCACAGTAATACCATAGCCTTCTTCACTGAGCACTATAATCCGAGCTCTTTGTTCTGCCAAATGCCAAATGTGGATGGTGGAAATCTCATAGACTGACCACTTGACATCTGGCAAGCAATTAATATTTGAAATTGAAATATATTTTTTGTTATGAAAAGGTTTTTTATTATAAATGACAGCTTATTCAAGATTCAAAACATAACCGTTTTATTTAAAATATATCTATTGCAGTGATAACAAAGGTTAAAATTACATAGATCTCGGACCCGTATTGACGAAATTTAATATTTAAAACGACCTAAGTACATAATTTAAATAATCACAATTATTCATGAGTGACGCTAGTGGACTCGCTCGTAATTGACCGTACCCTCTTTCTTAACTTCTAACTGTAATTACTTCTTTTGTAGCATTGTACGACTTCGCATAATTGAATGTAAATATTCGTAGAGAATTCCCATTTTGTTTTTTATTCCTTCTCAACTTTGTGAGAGTTTCACTCAAAAGCGTACCGGTTTTTAGGGTTCCGTACCGAAAGGGTAAAACGGGACCCTATTACTAAGATTCCGCTGTCCGTCCATTTATGGCTGACTGTCACCAGGCTGTAGACAGTTGACATTTTCACAGATGATGTATTTCTGTTTCCGCTATAACAACAAATACTAAAAAACAGAATAAAGTAAATATTTAAGGGGGCTCCCATACAACCAACGTGAAGTTTTTGCCGTTTTTATAGGTAATGGTATGGAACCCTTCGTGCGCAAGTCCAACTCGCACTTGGCGGGTTTTTATTTATGCTCAGAATTTGTCTTTTTTTTATTTGTTCCTGCTCAGAATCATACATGACCACTCTAAAAATGAAAAAAAAGTCCCCGTATTTTCAATCCACTTTGTGACGTTTTGTCTCACGTTTCGTATAGTGGAACCTTACAAAAAAGACTATTTTAACAGCAACACATAATTCAGAGCAAAAGAAACCAAACAAATTTTGGGAAGATAATAAGTACAAATTATGTGAAAATGCCCTAGATTTATTTCAGTTACACCATTTTATTTATTTATATCATGCAACAAAACTCATATTTACATAATATAACTGACAAACTAACATACATGTCAATAAATAAAAATACAAAAAAATAAACACACCTTCGTGGTGTCCGGTAACCGACCGCCTTGGTAATGAAATGGATCCCGGGAATCGCCTGTTAACTATGTTTAACTAACAGATTTATGTATGAATAATTATATACCTACAATACGCATGTTATTAAAATAGAATACCAATTAGCACGTAAGGTTTAGCTGTTAGTGCTGATAATGGTTTACAATAAATAAATAAACTATTATTCATAACCAGCTTTCACAGTTCTGTCTATTAGACAGGCACTATATTTCATACAGAGTTTTACGCGCTGACATAATCCAATCGAGACAGACCTCACAGTGAAAATAAGCCGTGTTAATGTGAAGGCTCAGCAATGACCGTGTTAATTACAGATCCTTTATGTTTGTTTTAGGTGACAGTGTCGACAGTGAACATGCTCACAACGGTACTAAACGACAGCCCCATATTTCCGGAGAACGAGGAGGAACAGGCGGATTTGTCCGCGCCGTTGCTTATGGACAGTCCTCAGGTAAAATTAAAATTATTTCATTTATCGTTTCTTTTATTTTATTGGGAAAAAAACAACTTAAAATTATGTACAATATAAAATTAATTAACTAATACACGAGCCCATACAGTTACCACTAATGCAATAAACACAAAATTGCTCAAATGGAACTAAAAAAATAAATGAAGTTTAATGGAAATAAAAGTAAAAAAAATATATTAATGAAGGAACAAAAGAAAATAATTGCTAAGTAAATATATTCACCTAATCTGTGCTCTATAGGGCGCTTAAATATAATTGAATATGCACTTTATCGTCTCAATGAAAGAAAATTAGAAACTTCTTGGTCCGATATATCTGAAGGCTATTGTACGGCCGAGAGTCGATTCAAGTATTATTTTCCAAACCTATATCTTGTGCGCTCATTCACATTAGCAGCACGCAAAAAACAAATCAATTTGTAATTAAATTGGTATAAAGCACTAATAACATTATCGTTTTTTAAAAAATCGATTCCATGATACTGTGTATACTTATAAATCAACTATTAATAAAGGTCCCTAAGATGCTTGCTATAAACATGTATATCATGTATTATATTTAGAAAATATTTATCTTCATTACCTCCGAAAATGACAGTGAAGCAAACAGATTTTATCCGAGCCCGGCCTAATGGACACCCCGTGTAATGATTAGGTACAGAATGAGCTATTAAGCTAAATAATGAGCGAATTTAAACGTACGGCGCTCATAAAGGAGTACATTGCGCACGGAACGGGACATAATGAAGACCGCTTTAGCCTAGTTGGTAGTGACCCTGCCTTCGAAGCTGGAGGTCCCGGGTTCGAAACCCGGTCAGGGCATGTATTTGTGTGATGAACACGAATATTTGTTCCTGAGTCTTAGACGTTCTCTATGCATTTAAGTATTTATTTATCTATATAAGTATGTATATCGTCACTTGGTACCCATAGTACAAGCTTTGCTTAGTTTGGGACTAGGTTGATCTGTGTGAGATTGTCCAAAAAAATATTTATTTAATGGAAAACTGAGATACGAGAATACGAGTAAACAACTTTCATTAAAACGATTTTGTTGTTTCTTTTTTAATTACGGGTTGAATTTTGTTTTAGTTATTGGTTTCAAAAGATAACACTAATGGAGAAGAGTCTTATTAAATCGTATAATTAAATTTACTTCACAATAGACAAGTCGCTTTCAGTGTTCAAAATCCAGTTAAATTCGGCCGGCTAGTAGGACTATTGTATATTGGCTAACTCTGCAAGTTTCTAAAGCAATTTTTATTTTGATAAACGATATCATAGTAGTGACTGAAAATGTGTACATATACGACTAATTTAACTATGTATGTACTAGTAAATTTTTATAATTTATTATCAAGATATGGAAATAACACTTTCCTTCCATATTAATTACCTACTTGTAGTACCTACAAATCTTAAACAGGCCCTGAAACATTATTTTGTCCTTGTTGCAGTGCGTCCTTTTCGGCACTTTCATGATATGGTTCGCTTCGATCACGATCAATCTCGGCCCTACGTTCCTGTCCGGGGCATTAGCGGCGAGCGCCGGATCCTACGGGTCCTACGGGCCGGCGCCCTCGTGCCCTCTAGTCCGAGGACCCTTCCGACATTACGTCCTAAACGCCCTTTGGATTGGCGTTAACGCTGTCTGCGTAGGTCTCACGCTTTTCCACCTCAAGAAACTCCACAGGGACCTCACGAAGGTATGAAGATGTTTGTATTTGTGCTCAAGCAACGGACACAATGGCATGGAGAAGTACTACTATGTTAGGATTGGATAGCCGCTTAGTATGTTTAATTTGCATTCATGGTCACCGTCATTCGATGTAGACTTCTCCATGATCATTTGACCATATGTCACTTAATGTCATCCACGGCTTTTAACGAATTAGATATAGTGTTTGTTTCAGTGACACAAGAAATGGTGGTAATATAGGTGGTGGTATAGTTTTGCAGAATGCATCTTTGTCAAGCGTTCTAAGGCAGAAAATAGACAGACAAAGGCTCTTTAGATTTTTGGAATCGCTTTCATATCCTATCCTTAAAGATCTCTCACCGTTTTGTAATCCAGTAAACATAGGATTAAATAAATAATACATAAAGTTCTGCAAAATAACCTGCAAGATAATAAACACATCCGTTTTGCGAAACTATTCGAAACACTTCAACGTCACCACTTTTGTAGGTACCTGTATCACCAAAGATGTCTACACTACACGGTTCGTTTTGGGACTACGTACAAAATTCAAATTTTAAGGCACCTCCATAAAATCATGATCAACAAACAACAACGCCGGAGCTGGGAGTTTTTGGTACTTTGCCAATACGCCTTGCGCCACAAATAAGATTTAAATTCTCATGAGTCAACTAGTACTAAATGGATGGGAAATTGGAAGGATTTTGCCTAGTAAAGTTTTGAGAGTGGTGCGGGATACGGAATGAGAAGTTTGTTGCTTCGTCTGTTATTCGATTATGGCCACCAAGTTATTTTCTGAAAAGAAGCATGGTAGTCAGATTCAAACAAGCCTTTGGCAAAACAAATTCTTGTTAGTTCTGCAGCCTTGTTGCTTTCAAAATTTGAATTTTATTTTGGTACTGTGAATAAAAAGCCGTACTTCCATGCACAAAACAGAAGTGTTATTAGAATAACAGACGAGCGTGCCGATAACTTCTGCCGGATCTCAGGCCACAGGGGGGGTTCGATAATTTAAATCTTATCGCATGCAGGCTAACGTAGAGGCAGTACGAGTAGCTGGTCTAGTGACCACGCTTGTCAGCATGGCCGGTGACAATCGGCGCATGGACTCGCTGCCAAATAGCGTCGGACCGAGGGTAAGTAACATGCATGCTCCGTACTCGCAAGTCTCTCGTGAACACTAAGCAAGGCAACCAAGTGCAACCTCTATTATATTTTTCTTAAATAGGTACATTCACCAGCAGGCGAATCACGTAACTTTATGTACTAACGGTAGATAGATTTTACTGTTAATTTTGAAGTTTAAATGTATGGGCTGACAATTAAAATTTTGACGTTAAATCTACCTAACCCAAAATGTTCACCCAACATGTGTTCAGTTCAATGCACATGAGTCGAGTAGATTTTCAAGAAAAAATTCTTTCTCTGAAAATAACTAATACTAAACTAAAATTTTATCCCTGAGGATAACTTGCCTTGCTTAGTCTTTATTATATTGCGGAGAGTCCGAGAGTTGTCTAGCATCGCATGCGCACCCCTATAACCAATAGTTGCATCCGTAAAATATTCAGTGCACTGTAGTCATGACCATCCTTTAATGCCATGTCTGGTCGCAGGGTTCTCCGTCACAATATGCCCGTAATCTTTTTGAAGTAACAATGTTATCAATACTAAATCGATACCTTCTGGATATAGAAATTTTATGGCACACCTTGTTGATGCATCATCCACTATAAAAGTATTATTTTAAATATTTAGTCAAGATGTAAAAAAAAGTTTGAAAGTTGAATGACTTGTTTGACAGATCGTGTAGTCAGAACTTTAATAAAAATAACAACAACATTATGATTAGTTAAAGTCACAGACAATCGTGTGGCCAGACACAATGCTAAACAATTTTTTTCAACTATTACCAGTACTTTTAACTACACTTAACTAAAAACAAACCTAAAAACTATAGTATCTGCTTTTATTAAACTTTCTTACTAAATAAAAAACCGTTTTAAATGACCTTATCACAACTTTTAGTTTTTTCCCTAAACTTAACACGCCTTACCTTACTATCTAACATTTACCTAACTAAAAAAATTAAACAGAGAAGTAGATTTCCCGCTTCTAATAAATCTTCTTTAAACTTATTTTTTTTAATTTTTAGTCTCTTTTAAAATACCACTGATTGCTGGAGTCCTTAAACTGTGCCAGCAATCGGGTTGCACGTCAAAAGAGCAATTTAAAAAGGAAACAAATCTGTCAGACTGTAGATGGCGCGCTAGCAGACGGCCAGCAGTGCCGCATGCCGAGCTCAAACCTCCCGCTGGGCGGGGGCCGGCGTCTGCGGGGGTACCTCGCGCGGGTGGAACGGGAGGGGGTGCGGCGTGTGCGCATGTTCCTGGTCATCACTGCGGCATATGTGCTCTTTTGGGGGCCGCTGTTCATTGTGACGCTGCTGCATCACCCGTCACTCACGTCACATGTAGCGTATGAGGTACAAAATATTTACAATCTAATTATTTACGTGCTATATATATCGATCGATGGGAACTGAGATCGACCGGCTCTGTCACAACACATAAGTAACTACGAATGACCTTTGTTAATTGCCTACTGACCATCACGATAAAGGTATTTTCTTATGAGTTGTACTTTTTTGATGCATATTTCTTCTTTTATTTTAATATAAGGTAGAGTTGTAAAGCACACAAATTATTATTTTGTCAAATTTGAATTTCCACCCCCAACTGAACAATATGCTCCACGCTAGTACGCAACGCCTTAGCGTCAATGATTCAATAAGATTATCGTCGATCGATTAGATCATCTGATAACAAAATTTCGTATCCCCTACAGATGTACTTCCAAATCTCTCTGCACATCTCATACGTGCACGCAGCGGTGAATCCTCTACTATTCATGGCACTGCACCGCGCGTTGCGACGAGCGACGCTTCAGTTGTGCTGTGGCTGCTGCGTACATTGGAGCCAGTTCGTGCTCGCGCTCACTGCTGCTGGTAATTTTATTAATCTTCGATATTACTGCATAGATTGTATTATAATTATTTTAGTACGTTAAATAAATTGAGAACATAGACTGGACAGATAAAGTCAGAAAGATGGCCAAAGCTAACTATGAACTCGATTGCAGCTCAGTCACCACTGGCTCCAGCTTCCTTTTCCCCCGCGGCGGCATCTCCAGAGCCGCCCCCCGCGCCCCCACCCCCAATGGCGCCCCCCGCGCCACCAACCTCACACTCAGTCCCCGCGCCTCACACGATGATGGTAATTACTTCTTATATGTAAGTGTTGACACCGTAATACGTGGTTTACTCACTCGCACTACCCCGCACGACCCCTTAGTTCCCTCGCGAGTTTGACACGGAATATCCGCGGTGTGTTTGGTTATTGAGGCTACTTTATAAGGACTACTGATGCTTAGGCTACGAGTAGGTACATTAGACGAACAGGTTGTCGTTATCACCAGAGCTCAGTAACTAGCTATCGGAATTGAGATTGAGACTAATAAATCGACTTCGCTTGTCAACCCGATCGTCTCTTGTCCCAACGTGGTCTCTTTAGCTGCACTAATATAAAGAATCCTAACAAAGAAGCTTATTGGACCAATTGTATACAACTGCGATTGCATAATTTTATCCTGCACTTTCGGGGCTATGAGTCAATCTGTGGGATACCTGTAAGAAGAAAGGTCCATCATCCACTCAGCAGTTCCAAAATCAATAACTCTCGAACTGATCCGACTTCAAGCTTCAACTCTTCTGTGACCGTGGCGTTCCTATTAGACATGCCGTAGCTACCCTACTCTAAGTTAAATGACCTCAAAATCTCGATCTCAGAGTTGGGAAGTTGAGGAGTGTGACGCTGAGAGTATGTCGAGTGCGCGTGTGCAGGGAGACGAGGATATGATGGGGGAGCCGTGGAGCGGCGTGCGGCGGCCCCCGCGCTCCCCGAGTCCCCTGCTGCCCGCGATCTAAGTGGCCTCGGAACCGCCCAAGCCGGCCTCGGCAACGCCCCCGCCGGCCTCACCGACAATGCTCCCCGCGGCCTCGCAAACAAGCGGTCGTACCGGGGTCGCCACACATATCCGCGTCCTGCCACATATTATCGTCCGTGTCTAATATCTGTTTATATGTACGTCAAACATCAACGAATTGTATGTATATAGTTGGTAAATTAGTGAAATATATGTGTATGTAGTAGTGATTATGTCTGTTCAGGTTCCTGGCTTGTATAAAATTGGTAAATTAAAGATGTGGAGTTACTGTATAATGCCGGTGCCACAGATATAGCTTCAATGTTTGAACACTCGTTTGATTACTGTTTGTAGCAAAGGACATTGAATATGTGTTCAAAGTTTGAACAAAGATTTGCACTTTGCCATACGATGTCGATTCAAATGTTTGCAAAGCAAGTCTGGCAGGTTGCATCAATATGTTTCCAAAATCTTCAAAGAAGTGTGCGAATCTTTGAAGCTATATCTGGCGCCGGAATCACGTCAGCAAAACCAGCGCTGCAGTTGACTTCATAAAGTTTAATAGAACTTGCATTTTACGCAAGTCATGTAACATTTGTTTATCACAAATTTTTGAAATAGTGGCAAGTAAGTTTATGATTATGGTAAAAACTATTATGGGACTAATTGGCTAAGTACCTTTATTGATTAAGAATCCTGAAGTTAAAAATTTCTTAAGGTTGAATTCGGCTAAATGGGAATATGAAGTTAGTTATACTTTACTTTAGAAGCTGTACCGATTAGATATAATATTATCAAATGGCTATAAAATTTAAATATTCAAAATGTATATTATTCCGTTTTAGTCGAATTTAGGCTAAATAAAATGTACATGTAAATCACAGATTAAATCAATTACGTAATTTAAAAATATGAATGTTTATGATGTTGTAGGTATTCGATTCATGTGTGTTCTATTTCTGAATTTTAAATACTTAGAAGAAATTTATAGAAATCCTATTGTATCATAAATGTATGTAGATATTTTAAATACTATACACTTGTAACATTTTATGGAAAGCTCAAATTCTAAACAGAGGACATAGCGTAACATTTCAATCATATGCACTAGAAATAGTATCGACAGGCAGTAACAGTCTAAATAAAGAGCAAAGAGTATATATATTTTTAGTGAAAATGCAATCTCCTATTAAGTACTTAAGCAAGTTTTTGTCGAAACACCAATTAGATAGGGATAGATGTATAGAATAAATATATTTATGACTCTTCTGTCACATTGTCTGAATGTTGTTTTGTAAATATTTGCTAACAAACATAATCCTCTACACTGTTAATATTTAATAGGATGCGTAAAATACGTTACTATTTTCCATTCTTGATGTTCATGTCCTTTCCATGTTAAGTGTGATTGCCAATATTTGTTGTTTCTAACACTCAATGTAATATTTATACATAAAGACTGACTAATTTTATTTTTCCGTTTAACTATCCTATTTATTCCTACTATGAACTTATGTATAATGTATACTATCCTAGTTATAAATATCAAGGATCTTACTAATTAGATTTAATGACTTCTCATTTATACGAGTATGTATTATGGTCCAGTGTTTAATTCTTTGTTAATCACATACACATATAGTAAATGTCTCTGTGTTTATGACATATATATATATTTTTTATGATGGCTATAAATTTCAAATCACAAAATTACCTAACTAGGTATATTAATCACATCACACATTCTGTATGTTCATTTTCAACTAATGTAAGACGTTCTAAGATGTAAAAAATAACCAAGGATGCCATAACTCATGAAGTTAGAACAAACTATGTGTCTATTCGACAGACGTTACGTAAACGTACAGCCGAATTGGAATATACGCACGGAGAAAGTGATTAAAAACATAGCACGACTTTATTGTTTAGGGAGTAATATTGCTCAGATATTTTTGAACTCTTGAAACTTACATTTATAAACTTGACTGTAATCATGTTTACTTAATACCCAATAGTTGACACCCATGGTTTGCTCCTATTATTATGACATAAGATTTAAGTGGCATGGGTCAGTGTCAAGTACTGGGACAGTTATCTACCAAATGTGACTCGGCTAACTAACGCACTCTGCATGAAAATGACGTCACATATCTACCTGCGCGAATGTCAAATGATAGTCCTTTTATTTTATACAACGCCGGTGGCAAACAAGAGTACGGTCCACCTGATGGTAAGCAGCCACCGCAGCCTATAGGCGCCCGCAACTCCAAAGGAGTCACGTACGCGTTGCAGACCCTTTATAAAATTTGAGGATGCATTTTGTTGACAGCAGAAGGGACAAATTTAGGTCCCTCGCCCTCAACACAGTGCATCCTCGGGAGGTCTGGCAACCTTGCTTACCACCAGGAACACAACACTACATACTTTGTAGCAGATAATGTTATTATGGCTGTGGTCTTCTGCAAGGCGGAGGTACCTTCCCAGTTGGGCTGCCCCAAATTCGAGCAAGACCTCTCTGAAACTGATTCATAATTTAGAACTGTTAATAACCCGTAAAATCATGTCCCATGTATGTTTTAATACAATATATATTACGATAGCAAATTCAATTATTAAGTATGTTTATCTATTGATGTCACACCTCCCACCGATTGTGAGTTTTCGGTTCCGCTTTCTATTGAGCAAAATATATGTACATAGTGTATCGGTACTTTACCTACGCAAGAATTTCTGAATTAGTGAAACTACTCGTACCTAATGGTTAGACGCTTACCCAAAGTTCGTTAGTTGAAGTTCCGAATTAGGTATTTAAAAAAATCTTTAAGCGGTTTTAGATTTCGCGTTTTGATAAATGTGTTTTGGTTAATTATATATTGTTTTTTCTCTTTTAGTTTGTTAGTTTAACTAATGTTTGCACTATTCACTATTATATAGAGTTTGCTCGAGAACTAATAATACCTATAGCCGAAATTTTTACTAATCGGCCGGGGCTTACCACACCTTTAATGTAAAACTATAGTTTCGAAACCAGAGGCAAAATGAAGGTAAAGTTGCATAAAAAATGAACTTTATAAAAATCGTTGTATATAGTAATGATGAGAATATAAATCGTCCTGTTTACATTTTCGGATTCATTATACAATTTTTTCTATAGTTTAATGTACCTATGTTGATAATAAATATGACGCAGTGGTAATGTAAGGACATATGTGTAAAATAAAATGCCAAATTAAGAAAATATTATAAAATCGTGTTCTTCACGTATTTATTAAAAAAAGATGATAAAGTGACACAATAAAATGATTTGACTAAATGATTTGTGCTTTCATTGTTACAATAACTAACTAAATACAATGGCTCACCGACCCAAAGTGAGTCTTAGTCTCCGACACTATTTGTCTCCACTTAGCCCTATCTTGCGCCACCTCTTTAGCCACGACGATTTTTTTGACGACCACTTTAGCCTAGTTATGACCCTGCCTACGAAACTGGAAATGCGGTCAGGACATTTATTTTGTGTGACGAACACGAATATTTGTTCCTGAGTGTTGGATGTTTTTACGTATTTAAGCATCGAATTATCTACCCGTACCCATAGTACAAACTTTACTTAGTTTGGGACTAGGTCGATTTGTGTAAGTTTTTCCGTAAATATATATTTATCTCTATCCAGTTCACGATTTTTGTTAGAATAACTGAACCAAAAAGTAATTTCATTACTAACGCACGTTTACGCATGTTTTGCTAATGTGTTGTCGGTTTCGCTCACGCCTAATAAAGTGTGCCAAAGCCGGTCGGATGTAACTGGCCATTTCAATATCCTACTAAGAAAGAAAATCCATTTGATATAGATTTCGCATTTCAAAGTCTTTCTAAAAAGCTTCCACGCGCCAAGATAACGTGCCAAAACAAAAGCGCGCAACATTTTGATATCAAATTAGAATTTTATATTAAAATTAGGGTCAACCTGTTGGTAGCAGCACACTGGAGTACCGATAGCGATAGAGTAACCTCAAAAATATATAGGTACAGTGGAACATAGAACCTCCCCACTTTCACTCACATTGTACAACAGCAGAAAAGTGAACCGCATCTCGCATAGGTACAAACGAGCCCTCATAAGGAGAACCTACAAGGACACTGAAATTAAGAATAAAATCAAACTGTCAGAGTAAATTTTATCATAAAAATGAAGATAAATAAATACCTAACATAACATGATCGGAGCTTATAGTATTGTTGTGCTTGCGGTCGTTTGAAAACATTTAGTAACTGAAAATTTAAGGCTTTTAATAGGTTTAAAGAATTTTATTTCTCATAAGAATATTTACAATTCACTTACATGAGAATAAGAACTATATTAGTTAATAACAGTGATTTGGTGAGCGTATGCAGGCATGCGCATAGCTACATTCACACTAAAAGAAAATGCTTACACTAAATAGGTACCTATTTCTATTTTATGTTACGTTAAGTTCTATGTACTCTAAACGTTGGTATACATATATAAAAAAAAGGAGTGTAACAAAATATCTGTATGTATTTTTTACGTGTTCGGTGGGTAAACCTAAATTTGTAGGTAGACGAAATTGACATAATATTGCATCGAGTATAAAAGTACACAGCTAATGATGTATTGACGCTTTGAGCGCTACATTGTTGTAATAATAATTCATTCATTTACACCTTGTATTTATGAGTTTATGGCCGTGCAGCGAGAAATATCGCGTTCTTTGAAAGGCTGTTCTGCCTAAACTTGGAAACAGGATTGATTTTCAGATATATGATTCTTGATTATATGACTGTTTCTGACAATAGCCGAAACATGATTGCTTAAAATTTTCTATAGAAAAGTTGAGTAATTATTTTCATTTTTTTACTCATCCTACTAAAACAAGGCATTATTAAACACCACAATTAAGTTGAAATGATAGTATTATACCTCATCTAAACTCTGTCAAGAGGAAATTTTATAAAACTGTACACAATCAGATATTTATCGATATTTGTCTAAAAAAGCCATTCCCGAAGAGTGTTGCATCCCTTTTTGTCGTGCGTGTGATATTGTGTATAATTATATTTGCATGCTAAATGCGTGCAATCATTTATTTATTTGCATATTGCATTACTGACTACGGGGGCGTGGCTGACCGAATCGAGGCATCCCCTTAATAGAGACGAATGGAGGATTTTGGGGAAGGCCTATACAGCGAGGCATAACGACCACACCACCGATGCCAATGATATACCTACTTGATATAATTCTAAAGGTCTTGAATAAAGGGGTTTTTCATTTACTTATTATTTCTAACTTTAATTTCTTAAGACAGTTAGGCCATTTCCCACCTCAATATCAGTTTTCGCACTCACACGCATGTAGCTCCTCTCACGAAAGAGGGAACATATCAATCAAATGATCCAATCTTATCAAAACGTCAATAACACGTTTCATTAAAATACTTTGAAATATATGTAACAATGATACTCCGATGAATATTTGTGTCCCTTACTGTTTTAACACGGCTTTGTTACAAAACATACAGTCATTTTACGTTCATTATCATTTACTGTGCCTCCGGAGCACAAATAAATAATACTAATTTATTAAAACTGTTCCAAAAGCTTTCGCAAAATATAATTATATGCCTAATTGGCACGCGTGTGAAACTGGAATGGGGCTAGCTAGTTACACAGTTAAAATAAAATAAAAGTACTTTAACTTGGTATAAACTGAAGATTTATACTTTATGAAGCAGATGAGTTTTTACATAACGTGCGTGTGTAAGGTTGATCAAAATGTCACTTTCCATACTTAAAACAACAGTTAGGTCTACGTAACGTATGTTTGACACGTGACGTAATTAACTAGCAACAAGCGCAGGCTTAATAGGAATGTAGACACCGAATAATAAAATCAATAAGATCGTTTTTTTTTTCGAAAAAGGATCAAATTCCTAATCAAATGGCGAAATAAGTAACTCACAAGAATAAATAATTACATAATTATAAGTCTTCAAAGTTTTAAGAGGGGCATATTCTGACCCTTTTCCGCAAAACGCACCTTTGTATTGGAACGATCGTCATTTACTATGGCGCACGTGTTATATGACTTCACTGATCTGTCGCGCTTTCTCTCTCTAACTAGCAACATTTAAGGGTCATATTTAGTTGAATAAACAAAAGTCGTCCCTCCTGTGGTCAATAGTTAACGGCTTATGTGCATGTTAGCTATGTTTTTATTACAGGGATTTATAGAAACGGAGACACCGTTTATGCGGGCTACTGGTTCAATCCAAAATTAAGCTTTGCAGCCCGTAACTTTTTGTATGTCCACAGAAAAGGCGCGAACCTAAATCCACGTATGACCCTTAAACGGTTACAGCTTATTATTTTTTGAGATATTTGAATAGGATTTTCACCGTTTGGTAAGTATATTTTTTTGTCTTGTTTCTTTTGGGGTAGTCAAATTTTGATCCAACAACCCTATTGAATCAAAAAAAGAAAACCACAATTGAATGGACTTGTTACTTGAATGCGCAGTGGTGGTGGTGCTGTTATTTTGCTGCAAATTTTGAAACTTAATGTCGAGTTGTCATTGTGTCAGAACAAAAAAGTGGTTTAGGTAGGTATGTTTCAAATTCCTTGGCTATACAATGTTAGAATACTGCTGAGCCATATTTTTACCGTCCTTTCAGACGATAACTAGATTTACTGCCACTAAGCACGTTCGAACCAACCAAGTTGCTTCTGTATCTGCAAGTTTTGTCAAGCGATTATGAACTCTATATTAATGTGCCAAGAAACTTGATAAGTGCACTACATAAATTGGATACTACGTACGAGGTACGTGACAATTCACTCTCGTTCCAAGGTCGTTATATATTATATAAAGCACTAACTTTTTCCAGTCACTTCATAGGCGCATAAATGGTAGTTTACATGTTACTTATACCTATACTACTGCCTACTAGGAAATTAGTACATGTTCGGTAGCAGGTCATATTTCATTGAAAACATGTCATCATCCATACATCATAACAAACTTACGTGTTAATAATAATAGATTATGCTTTTCAAGTGAGTGGATACTTGACTGTAATGTTAGAAGTTCTCAAACCGCCTAACGGCCTCTAGGCTTAACGGCTGCTATCATAGATAGTAGCCGGGATCAACGGATTAACGTGCCTTACAAAGCACGGGAGCGCTCAGTTACCACTCAAAGCGGTCACCCATCCAAGAGTTGACCTCGGCCGACGTTGCTTAACCTCGCATACCGCACGCAGTACGCGGGCGCCGCTGGGCCACGATCGCTCCTATAGTAGATGTCAGACTATTGCACCCTAAATTGAAAGGCAATGAAAATGTTCCTCGAATAATTATTTCAAATCTATTTCATACCACAGGAGTATGCAATGGAATCTGTAAACTATACTCAAGAGCAAAAATAGCGGGTACACTTTCTATTTAAATCTCCGTTATGTTTGCTCGAGAGTGTATTTTTCGATGACGAATAATATAATGGAAGTTTTAATTACACCATAACCATCTGCATATTTTTTTAACCTAAACCAAAAAATCAATCTCCAATATTTTACAAGACTGTGCTAACTGACAGGTACTGCTTTTTAATAAAATTTTTACCTCACTAGCTGGGAAAGCGCTTTTTAGGGTTCCGTAGCCAAAATGGCAAAAACGAAACCCTTATAGATTCGTCATGGCTGTCCGTCCGTCCGTCCGTCCGTATGTCACAGTCACAGCCGATTTACTCGGAGACTATAACTACTACAATTATGAAATTTGGTAGAAAGGTGTATTCTATGAACAGCTACATAAAAGTGATGTGAAATTACAAAAAAATATTAAATTAGGGGGGGCACTCCATACATGTAAATGTAACCGGTGGATAAAAAAAATGTTTTCAACGCATATAGTCGTGTGGGGTATCGATGGATAGACCTTTAAAAATAATATGGAGGTTTCTAAAAAACTTGTCCATTTAAGTCAACCGTTGGTGAGATATTAGCCGTCAAAGTCATAGAAAGTGTGTCCCTCCCCCCTCTAATTTCCAAACTAAAGTTTAAAATTCTGAAAAAAATTGAGGTGGTGTGCATTAGTAAATTCTTTTTACGATTTTTGGTTTGAACAATATAGGTTTTACGGTTTTTGAGTTTTCGCTTAAAAAATGTCTTGCCCAAACAAAAGGTCGTAAGTGCCGTGAGTTCCCTATAAAGATACGACTTTTTAGATTCAATGTATTGGATAGTGATTTTAAATATGGACTAGTAGGTGTTCGTACGGAACCCTTCATTGTGCGTGGTCGGACACGCACTGGGCCGGTGTTTATTCTTTAAAAACATCAAAACTGCGTTTTATCCAAAAGAGTGCAAAGAATATTTGAAGTCCGTGCTATTTCTAACTTTTTTAAACATAATAACATGTAAAGGCCAGTCCAGACAGTCCAGCAACAACAATTTTATATTGTGCTGTTGTATTAAAAAAAACTAGTACCTACGCCAACTCTCGGGATTAGGTAGTGGATCCCGGACATCCAACTATATTTAGGATGCAACTGTACTGGAATAACGCTAGGACGAGGAGGAGTAAAAAAAAATCATCCCTCTAGTGAGGTGAAAAGATTTGTGTCATACACGGCTGCAAAGTTATTTTACGTCTCGTGTGTTGCAACACTCGCTACGCTCAGGATTCTATTTTCGAACCACTCGCTTCGCTCGCGGTTCAACCATAGCATCCATTCGCTGCCTCGTAGTTCAACCCTAGAATCCATTCGCTAGCTCGTGTTTCAATTCCACACTCGCGGTTAAAATACAACTTTGTACCCTTGTATAACAAATAACCATTAAAAAGGTAAGAACATAGCTTTAGTTACAAACTTCTACAATAGTAACTATTATTGTTACATACGGGACATTGTAGGTAGATATTTTGTTCAAAGACAATCTAATTTGTTCCCCTCTGTAAGAAAATTGCTTGTTCTTCCAATTTCGTTTTCAATTTGTAGGATATTATGGACTAAGAAATTAAATTGAATTTCGAAACAAGAAAGTACTTCGTTCTCTATAGTGTTACGCCGGATTTGAAAACGCTTGAAGTACATACCAGTATATAGCGAAATTTCCAGCATGAGTGACTGACATAGACAGTAGTAGAAAGAGATAACTATACTCAGAACATTCGAGATGTAAATGAGAGAGGTATCAGTAGTAAAAGGAGATAGCTATACTCGGAACCTTCCTGTAGAGCGTGACAGAGATAAGCACCATTGGAAAGAGACAGCAATGGACGAGAATATTCCCTACAGTACCGGAATGGACGCACAGGTGAAGGGTAGAATGTTCGAGAATATAAGAGTCTTTCGCGGAATATAAAAGGGGCCGCCGACAGCCGGGGGAGTTATACATATGCAGCCCCCGCGTGGTACGAGAGGAGAGTGCAAGAGGAGACAACTACGCGCGCAACAGTCGCTCTCGCTGCACACCATGACAGGCTCCCACTACTTCGTGAGCAACGCGGTGCTGCACAGAGACCTGGGTATCGAACACCTGGATGATTTCATTACCAGATTGACCAAAGGGATGTTCGAGCGTGCGGACCTCCAACACATCGCCCCTTACCACTCACGACCACCCGACAAACGGGCCCTACCGCGAGACCTAATCCGCGAAGACACGGACGATGACTAGGATGTTCCTGCCCCGTCGGCTTGAATGTTGCTCGCTGGGCCTCCCCTGTCGGGGACTCACCTGGTATGGTTTGACCTCGCCAACGGATCAAGCAGATGACCCCACCACAATACCCGAAGAGTAAAACTCGCCCCAGTTACCCGCCCGTATTTTAGCGGGCCGCGGAAGACACCGCCAAAAGTGGCCCAGCCACGAAAGGCTTCCTCGGACCACAACAGGCCCGAGAGAGGACTCGTACAGGGGGAGTCAGTTTACTTTTAACTACGATACAGCGCAATCGAAGTGATAAATACGAGCGAAGGATTATAAGTGATTAGTGCAACTATTGACGTTTTAAGTACAGTTTGTGTGTGTTGGTGTTAATTGTGAGAATTAATTTCATAATAAAGTGCTCGTTTTAATTAGTGCATTTTTCTATCTACGCGAACCTCACGCTCGTAACAATACTTTCAATGGCAATTTGTACACAGCTAGTCTTCAGTGTCATCAAGTTTCAGATTAGGTACATCTGAAACGAATTTATTGAAATGAGTATGACATTTTTCTAATGTTTATCAACTGGGAAAATATTTAGTAATGTATAATTTCGGACGCTAACTGTTTGACAAAAATTAATTATTATACTTATCAAACAATCTAAATGCAGGAAGCCTTACATTATTTTACCAATGCGTGTAGGTACATGAATGTACTTGTCTATAATTAGATACCTATTGACGTATAACAAAACAACAAATTAAATTTCCAACTTACATGCCGCGAAAGGCTGAATGAATCTGAAAGTCAACCTAAAGAAAGTTACAAATCGTAAGTAAATGGATCAACGTACACTTGTCTCCCTAGTGCCTTATCAAGTGAAAAAGTCAAAAAAAAGTTTGTGAAATTCAAGTTGTCACTGTCTACGAAAAACAAAGTCAACATCCGCTAATACTCCGATCGCTTGACACAAAATAAATAGCGTAGGTACCCCTGCATACGGAACCGATCTTGCTGCAAAGTACGACCATTAATTATAAGCAGCAAAGTGCTCAGGAAGTTTTGAAAGAGCCAGCAATTTATTTTAGACGCTCAGCAGCCTAGAGCCGGAAGGAATTACCGAGGTTCTTGTTGTGTACTTGTAATTAATAATGCATTCACAACTTTACCGCGGATTGAAACCGAAAATTATATACGCGAAAAGAAATTATTTATGGTGGTGACTAGGTAGATGTTTCATGTTACGAAAGCGGAATAACCGGGACTTGCATAATGTTTACAGGGCACATACTCCATGATTACCGTAAGCTTGAGAACCATTCGTCTCACACATGGTATTTCTGGATGCTCTTACTGGTGACAACCAGAGTTGTCAGCTTTGCATACCCTCAAATCGGTTGTGGCTATAGTAACCAAGCGTAGTTGTGTTGTAAAGCTATTTAGGCTACCCTTTTAAAATCCGTAATCAAGGGACAAGCGAGGCGATCAACAGATAGATATACACATGTGCCGTTGCATCACATTGACATTTGCGTTTGAGAGAAAGGGACAAAGCTCATTTTAGTTAACAGAACATGTTAAGTATTATATGAATAATGGGGTAAGTTTTTCGTTGATCAATTCCATGTGGCAAACGTGTGCCAATATCAAAAATGAGAGACATTATCATCATTATTGCATTGATAACGGTTCACAAGTACGTAACGGCTCTCATGTTGGCTTACAGAAGCATAATTCCTTTTCATTATCATTACTCTACAGTTCTGTAAACATAAACACGGAGTCACACTGAGTTTAAATCCCGCAACTCACACAAAAATATCACTTCTATTATGCCTGCAGTACACATTGGGCCAAGGTATTGGGCCAGCCCGTTGTACCAGCGTGTAAAGACCCACTTGGCTGTATGCCGGTAGTTGGCGCCATGCTGGCTCATCAACCGAATGGTGTCAGTTTTTCGTACACACATCAAAGGATCTAGGCGCGCTTCGCAAACTGTGTTCACACGTTGGAGTCTTGGCATAACTGCTGGCCCCATACCTTGGCCTAATGTGTACAGCGGGCATAATAGAAGTGATATTTTTGTGTGAGTGAAGAGTAAACTTAGGCGATGACCGCGTTATGATGTTTGGAAACTTAGCATATTTGACGGATAAAAACAAGAAGCGACGAGAAAAGAAATCTATCTCATACTCATACAACTTTCAATATTATAAAATACAATTATTTTTAATATTTAATCGTTGTATATGTCTGGGAACGTGAATCTGGAAGGGATATGCCCATAAGAAGTTTACACGCTTTGTATAGCTTCATAAACGGCATCGTTATTGTTTTATGACGAACAAACTTGAATTGTTACGACATTTGTATGACAGCAAGAGCCGGGACTTAATATCTAATTCACGCTCACATGAACAACGTTAATACTAATACAGTTCGTACGGCATTGTTTATGTTTATGGATGAGCGACGACGCGGCAGGCATGCTGTAAGGAGACTGTGAAACTATTGAAATGTAATAAACGGGTCACTCACGTCTTTAAGGTTGAGTATAGCTCAACATGTTTCGTACCAATACGTGGCCCTTAATCATGGGAACTAGCCGCGACGGCCGCGCGTCTCGCACTGCGCGCTCGCGTGCGGCTCGATCGGCTGCTTGATGTCGGCGGTGGTGCGGGAACTATGGAAGAATAGGATTCTTATCTTCTTTTTTGTGTTTGTTTACTTTTCTTCTATATTTTCTGTCAATTTATTTTACTCTCTTTCC
Organism: Epiblema foenella; assembly: GCA_963556455.1. Taxonomy (NCBI): domain Eukaryota; kingdom Metazoa; phylum Arthropoda; class Insecta; order Lepidoptera; family Tortricidae; genus Epiblema; species Epiblema foenella. Next base: position 7,090,705 of record OY747105.1, read on the forward strand.
CCCTATGCTGGTTTTAGGGCTTCATCGATGGTTGTATCTACGCGAATGCGACCAATCTAGCGAAGTATAGTAGAAAACATGAACGTGTTCACAATAAGTTTGACCGCCAGCGCATAATCCTAATGCTTGCAAAATCCAGCATCTAATGCTAGCTCCAAAACGTAACATAGGTACTTACTTACCTTGCGCAAAACGTTAAACATTGTAACTCAACAGACATTTCGCTGTATATACCTAGTACCGTTAGGACCTAGCATAAGAGCATGAATTATAAATATTAAATTAGGATTATATTTTAGCCCTGAATCTAATTTTCGTATTTTTCAGTATAATCGTCTCCCAGATCATGATGTTACGAACCCCATTTCATTATTACATCTTTACGCCCGACATAAAATTTTCATGGCAATGCAGCGAAATTATCCTCCTTATCGTATTTACGCGTTCAATTTTTGGTAAAAATAATGAGACGAAATTATGTTACAATGTATTTTCAACCTTGCATCTAAGTCGTAGGGTTTAATAAGAAACAGAAAAAAAATGTGTCAGATTTTATGAAAGACATGATTGAGGCCCCAGTACTGAATTAACGTTGCAAATAAGTCAGGATTGCTGCATCAGTTTTTATTACGAAGCCTCAATTTGGTTCATCACCATCGCATATAAATGTAGCTCCGCGGATTGAAAAGTTTCATCGTTTTAAGACCTTAACGTCATTGAAATAAGGAAGAAAAGGGGCGAGCCCTTTGAATCTTTAAGTATACTTGCGCACTTCTTGTAACACATCAACTCGGCGGGCGTGGAAACGAGCGCGCTATCACTGAAGGGCGATTCGGATATGAAGCGGCAAACAAACTTCGGAACACAGTACACGAGGTTCCTTAACTTCATTTACTTCATTATGCGACCCCGACTTTTGGATTGTGTTGTTTGTATTCTTAATGAATTCCGTGTTTGATGTGTCGAATTCGTTGTAATATTTGAAATGAAATAAGTGTGTTTAGTTTAGATTACAGTTTAATATTCGAATAGTAAACAAGAATGAATTCACACCTCGGGTCATTAAAAAAAATGTTTTAATAACTAATTTCACACGTTACCGAAAACAAACACAAATTGGAGACTGAGAAGCAACGCCGGACGTCACTGCTTATTTTTATAAACTGTTGATATGTTTGTCACCCAATATGGAGTATACGCGCATTTAGGCAGTGCCATATTGACTGAAATGACAGGAACATATCTGCGTCTCTTTCACAATAGATCTACGCGTAGGCGCCACCCCTTACAAATATACTAATCAGTGTAGTTTACCTCTCGGGGCCGTAGGCAGTAGCGTAGTACAGATAGTGGGTTAGAGCCGACGCAGACAGAAAGGCGATCCCTTAGTTCTGCTTTCGCGTTCCGATGACCGCCGTCTGTCTGCGCGGGCCCTTTGTTAACATGTCATGCCCATGATTACCCGCCGCACGCGGCCGGTAACCGACGCCTGTCCGTGGCCGACAACGTCCAGATGTTTTATTTAAGCATGTTCGACTCTGGTTTCTCAAAAACGTCACCGGCAGCGGATAGCGTTAACGTTTAAACCTCAGAATAAGTTCACATTCATATTTGGTTGACTTCGACCTAAATTGATTTATATACTGTACAAATTATGATAACGGGCTCGTAACGAGGTTTCTTCTGTCACAGGGGACCCAACTAACGAACCAGAAAGTCGACCTGACTCAAAGTATTGGTATGATATTTGTTTGACATTTTATCGCCCACGCTCCAAACTTCGTTTAAACTAAGAGTTAGGGAGACAGATGTCATTCTAGAATCATGTCAATACGTCGATTCCAACAGACCTCCAGTCCTGGTCACATCATAACTTCACCCGAAACTGAAACTCTCAGATATTTATATTGTGGCTTTAGGAGACGGGGAAAGTTTCAGGACTTGCTAATGGTGTATATATTGGATGACACCGGAGATACACAAATTTATAAAGATGAAGATGCTTAGCAAGTTTTAAATAGAAAACTCTCGAGAGTTTCAGATATAATTGGAATTCGTCGTAGCATCGTTTTCCCGCTAATCGCACGATTCACATATACGAGTCGTTGACCTCGAATGGGGAAATGTTTACGATTCATTAGTATTTTTGTTTCTATGTATATAGACAGAATCTTATGTTATTTTGATGGTGTATTGGCCTTTGACTTTGATCGATTTAATAACTCGTAATATATAATGTAGAAAAAAACATAACCGTAAAAAATAGTAACCTACATGTCAGTTTCTTTTGAGAGCCTACCTTCATGGAATGTATTTGATTGTAACATTCTATGGCAAAAAGGAGAATGGTCTCAAAATTACTAAATTTATACCAAAACAATCACACCTAAATAATTGAATCTACTTCTGTTTACGTGACAAAAATATATTGTTTTGGGTTGATTTTAAATGTCTGTTTGATTCATTGCAGTACCTACTACGAGTAAAGTATGTATTCAGCCTATTCAGTGTAGGTATGCAACCTATGCTATTTTTCATAGCACTAGTTTCATCAACCAACGTCATCGTACAGGGAACATGAACAGTCGGTTAATCTCAATGATATACCGGCACGTCACTCGACTCAGTCCAGACTGTCTGCCATCTGACAAGGAACCACTACCACTGAAATGACGTAAAGAAAACGTTGTTCCAAAACACATGCGACATTTCAGATCTACAAAGGTCACAAGAAGTCGAATCGTGGTTTATCGAAATGCGGCTCGTTGTCTCTCTTGCCCCGGTTTAAATGAAATGGGTTTAGAAGACGGCGCTATTGTAGGATATTCGAGCTTGAAATTCATACCTAGGACTAAATTATATTGGCAGACAGATAAGATTTATAGACGATTTAATCTACGAATACTAATAACGAGATATTTGTGGTCATTAAAAGAATAGGTAGTAAAGATATGATGGTAAACAGAGGCACCTATTTATTTCGCAGTTCCCACTCTAATTATAATTCTTATTTCGTGCGCGCTCGTTTCCGATATCGTATTAGAGAGAGCATACGAGATAAAAACGAAACCGATTTCAACTGAGTATTGTTATAGTCAAGCAGATTCCTTTACTGTTAAAGAATTTACAGTAAAGATATACTTTCAATTCTTTAACAGTAAAATATTGATATTTCTGCAACTATTTATCTAAAAAAAGTCCCATTTACAATTTTATGAATATTCTTGACAATTTTAACCCTCCATTAAAAGTTGTTAATAGCAACGCCCATTTGTCACCTCCCATACACCCGCTATCTGCACAAAATTCATTCGTCATTATTACGCCCGACAGATTTATTATCGTACGAAAATGCATCCTCCACTTTTCCATTTTATTTCAACTTGGTCCGTACTAACTAAGCTGAGATTATGTAAGTCTAATATATCGAGTAAATAAGAGTTAAAAATAATCGACATATTTATTATTTTATGCAAATTCAAAAGCGGATTTAAATCTATTTTGAAAGAAAAAACAGTATCCTTTCATTTATCTTTTTTATGATTTTGAACATATTTATTATTTTACTCTTTCTTGTCATAATTTGCTGGTTTACTATTCATATAATGACATTTTATTATTATACATTCCGCGTGCATATTCTCTATTGGTTGGGAGTCCTCGACACAAGACAGTGCAGATAGCGGCCGTCGTGAACTTGTTATACCGTAGAAATACAGCGTACCGCACCCAGTGTTCGTTGGAAAAGCGAGCGAGGTATCATAGAATCTGGTTCGCAGTGCCTCTTTTCAATTTCCTGTTTTGATTAACCTGGTATTCTGCGTACGAATTTATCGCTTCTCTTATCCTACACCCGTATGAAACGTAAAATACCTCGAAAAGTTTCGAAGCCCGCACCGTGAATAATAAAGCGCTCACTATCTTTTTCCCGTAGTATACGAGTACGTCATGCGTGCCGGCTGCTACGCTAAAAGCGTGTAAAATAACGTGAACATAGCAAAAAAGAATCATAGGGAAAAAGGTTCCGTACCTTACTACAAATTAACAATCGACTTGGACGAACATTTTTCTATAAAATCATGTACTTACAAATTTTGTACCTTTTGGAGTTGACTCCTTAAGATTCGTTTTTCATATAATAAGCCCGGGGTATGAAAATTCTTGGGCTCCCCTACCATAACGCATAACGTAACGGAAAAAGTTTAATTTTATACCCCATCAATTTTCATAAACCTTTATATGGCTTATATATGAAAATCGATTCTTAAAGAGTAAACTCCAATAAACTGATAGTTTTGGAGTTCTTACTGAAAATAAATAGGCTGTAACAACATGCTGAGTGATTTAGCATTTTGTGTGTCACATGTCAAATACAATGTACGTGTTTTTATTTTTTCTGGCACAAATCTGAAATATGTCACAAGTCTGAAAATTCAAAAATGAAATTTGATAGGAAGGTGTTTTCTATGAACCGTTACATAAAAGTGATTTGAAATTACAAAAAAATATTAAATTAGGGGGGGGCATACATGTAACTGGTGGACAAAAAAAAATTTTTCAACGCATATAGTCGTGTGGGGTATCGATGGATAGGCCTTTAAAAATGTTATGGAGGTTTCTAAAAAACTTACCATTTAAGTCAAGCGTTGGTGAGATATTAGCTGTCAAAGTCGTAGAAAGTGTGCCCCCCCTCTAATTTCATAACTATAAAGTTTAAAATTCTGAAAAAAATTGGGGTGGTGTGCATTAGTAAATACTTTCAACGGTTTTTGGTTTAATCAATATAGGTTTTACGGTTTTTGAGTTTTCGCTTAAAACTGTCTTGCCCAAACAAAAGGTCGTAAGTGCCGTGAGTTCCCTATAAAGATACGACTTTTTTAGGTTCAATGTATTGGATAGTGATTTTAAATATGGACTAGCAGGTGTTGGTACGGAACCCTTCATTGTGCGTTCGAGACGCACTGGGCCGGTTTTTATTATTTTTTGTAACGTTATGTTACGTTTCCACCTACGTAAATTATAATAAAACGATCTATATTTATGTTTATCTATTTCTACATAGATCCGTTTCCCATTGATTCTGGATTATGATAAAAAACTGCTATAGGTATTTCTAGTTTCTACGTTTTGTCCTAGCCTGAAAATCAAATGCGACAGCGCGCGCTTCGCTCGATCATATTCCCATTCGGGTTTTCCATTCCAAGCGCAGAATCCCGAGCACAACGTAAAAATAACGAACGGATGAGATTTTTCACCGAAATGAAACATGTCCATAAACATAGAGCGATGAAAACAACTGTGCATCGTTTGCCCTGTCGCCGCTGTGCCAGAGTTACGAGTTAACACTTATAGGGGCTCTAGACAAATAGTGGAATCAGAAAAATGATTTGAGTAACTGATTCGCTTTATGAAACAAAATCGTGATAATGTTTTTGTTTTCTATGAAATATTTAATTCAGACTGAAAATTTGATTAGGGTTGAGAAAGAACAAGGGACTATATCAAAATTCAAGCTCTATAGGGATCTAATGGGGGGTGGTGGAGACTATTAATGACTTAGGGTTGAGCTGAGCATAGATATGAGTAGTAGCTACAGCTAAAAATTATCGTGGGAACAAGAAAGAAAGATGCACTAAAATATTATAATATTTTTTATATATCAGCACTTGTGTAAATAGAATATTTAGGTAAATTAAACTACGATAAATTAATATTATTTAAAGTTCACGTTATTAAGCCAACCATTCGATATGTTTATGTTATTCATTAATCTTTCTTGATTGATTCACAGCGTAATATAAAATCACTCAAGTCACTTACTGGTTTCTTATAAGACATTCGTCAGACGTCGAAACATAATAAATCAAATAACGTAAGTACCTAAAAGCCTTAATATACACTATAGTTCACTTTTATAGACATAAAAGGGCTCATAGGCTTAATATATCACAGGAATTGAGTAATAGTCATCTTGGTAGGAAATAGACAAATCGGCATATATTACGTAATAACATTTATTATAGACAACTGCAGAGTGATTAAGAAACGTTTTCAATCATACGTGAGATGGATCTAAATTTCATTATTAATACAGAAATTATATTTAATTGGAAACGTTACGTTAACAACTTTGCTGAAAGAAAATATGCTAAATAAGCCAGTTATGACGGCTAAGTAAGTATCTGTCCAAATTTTAAATATATGCTACGATGGATACAAATATACTTACATAGGTATAAATATAAACGGCACTCCAAAATGATAATAAAGTTATCAAGTCTTCAAGATTTGTTAAGCGAGTTTTTGGTAACCTTTCTTGGTACTAGCAATGTTGTAAGTTCCAAGTTTACTAGGCAGGTACATAACACAGGCATAATTATGTAGGGCCCGGATATTTTATATAAGACGATTAATGACGATATGATTATTAGTCTGAGTATGACCATTTGTTTGCTGTGAGTGCTTTTTACAAGTTTTTATTAATAGGAATCTTGACTTCATTTAAGTATGTCTAACGTCTTATCCTGTGAGGAACTATGCGGGCCCAGAAAAATGATTACATATCGTTTTCGAGAGTGCTTAAGGTAGATCTAAATTTAATTTTCCAAGCTAAAAATGACAGTTATATCTACTTAACGTAAGTTAAGACAAATTTCAAAATGAAATAGCTGGTCATATAAAGCTCCTCAGTTTCTCAAATAATGTAGGCGTATATAGCAACTTAATTAGATATAACAGTTTAATACGCATGTCGTGAAAGCAAATAAGACACATTTTATTTTTAAGAAGTCAATTTGTGAAAAGACTCGAATTCAGATCGCCGACCTTTTTGCTTGCACATTAAAAGAATCGAAAACGTGTAGACCAAAATTGGAAACGCTCCGTTAATCTTTAGGGATGCCGAATTATTCGTAATAGAATTATACAAAATTGGTACAAATTTGTAGTATACTATATGTTGTAGGTATTATTACAATTTTGTTTTTGTGAATATAACTATTTTATTTCGTCCCCGGTCTGACATTTTTTAAAGGACAGATTACATCTCACTTGCCTGTATGTGACAAGATTAAAAAATTAATGTAGTAACCCTACCTAGTTACTTATTATAACTACAATAGTTACGCAAGACGTAGTTACCGTTTATGTAAATATTAACACTTAATTTATTGTGTAAATATTATATTAGTCCCATTTGGCAAGGATGTATGTTTAGCTATTCAATTAATTTCATACCATTGCTTCAAAGGCACATTTACGATATAGCGTACAGAGTTGACAACGAATACCATACTTGGCTATGGTGTGCATCGCAGGTACCTACCTAATTTATTAGTACTATCCCATGTGTAAGCAGTCAACAAAGAAGAGACTTGGTATATCATTGACATTTATTCAGATGAATGTTAATTTAGAAAAGCAATATCGGGTTTTCATTAAGCAATCTTCCATGTTTCGGTACTCTGATCAAAATGTCTCAGCAGAATTTGCATTTTAAAGAAGTCTATTATTTTAAGCGAGGTACCGGTGGCTGGAAATCGCTGAATAAGGTTTTATATCGATGAGAGAGATTCGCCACTTTCGCTAACCGTAGGTAAAAGGGCCAATTACGAATACAATTCGTATTTGATTACCGGTGGTTTGATACTAACTGAAAACTTTTTAAGTTTATATTTTTATTTGGATGGCGATTATTAGGTACAAGGCAAAGCTTTATATACATTTTAAATAAGATTATAATAAATAGAGATTCCATTTACCATTAGGTACATACACTACAACCAAGCCCTTCAATAAAATATAATTTAGGTACATACCCTTGCTCAATTGAATAAGATAATGTTATGACAATTTTTCTATCGATAACTTTTCTAGAAAAATCTTAGCCCACCCTGAAAAATATTTTTTGGCTATATCTATTACTTGACCGGACACGTTTGTTACCTTTAAAAATCTAAATAGATGCTCGAGATGAGGATGAAATTTGGTGAAAAATTTTACGTAGAAGATATGCAAGGAGAATTTATTCCAGGAATCATTTACAAGACAGAGGATAGAAATTTGTATAGTAGTGCGATTAATAAGTTTCACAAACACTGCGCAAACAAATATTGTAAGGTACCTACAATAAAATCGGTCTTTGCCAAAACAATAATAGACATGTCACGCCTATTTGGTGAAGATTCCAACCGTAGATTATTAGATCCAAGAGAATAAAACACTGTTTTTATGTCACGGGCGCGATATTGAATCCTGAACGGAACGAAGGACTCCAGATTTTACTCCCGAGCGAGGCGAGGGAATTAAGACTGGGTCCTGAGTGAGTCCCCACCGCCGTACGAACTTCACGAAGTTAGACTTTGACAATATAACAATACGAACTATGAGAAGAGAAATCACATTATTACCTGGCGGGTTATTATGATTTTCAGTACAAAACTACAACCCGGCTAAAGCCGAGGGTTATAATTATTTGCTTTTGGTAAGGTTTGCATGATATGTAATTGGGCATTTTCGAGCAGGTGGTGTGAAAATTCAGTTTCGTGCAGTATTTACCGGTAGTAGAATGGGCCAAAAGATTCAAAATTCAGTTAAACAGTAATATAACTATACAATACATGTAAACAATAATATAACTATACATACAAAGTTGTATAAACATTGTGTTTCAGTTAATCCAAGCACAGAAGGAATAAATATTCCAAAACATTTGTTTGAATCATTTTCTAACAAGACCTAAATCAAAGAAATAATAATTATCACTAAACCCAACTGTCACGGACTAGGAAACAAGTATCTATAATGGAAAATAGCGCTCAAACTAGAATAACCAAATCGCTAGTCATTTCGTATCCAGAAATATTTATAGTACATATATATATATATATATATATATATATAAAACAACATTAAACATGAAAATCACAACGGGAATAACACAATGTCAAAACAATTCATTAATAACCATCACGGAAAGGGGAAAATGCAATCAACCAATAGCAATCTCATCCGTCCGTCTCTGTCAACCGTAGCATGATTTACTCATCTGAAGTATGATTAATTTGATGTAATCATAAAACAATAATGATACTTTTAGCGATGTTTTTGCTGTCTAAAATACTGGCTGTGTTACCAATAGGAATGATGACAAAGAAAAGAAAATCAAGGTCAAATGTTTGTATGGGATCAATTATAATTAGAGCAATACGAAAGACGAAAATTAGAGGCAAAATACAGCACGCCTGATATCACGCCTGCGTATCCTCGAACTACCGTTTATATGGGGAAAAGGGTACCGTTTTTGTTGTGAAATATTGCTTTTATGTATGTACATGGCAACTATGTAGTTACCATACAATTTCTTTTTGAAATTACATTTGGCTAATAAACAAAAAACAATGTTTTTCGCCCGATATCTTTTTACGACCTTAATTAATTTGTCTATTTTACTTTTATTGTGATAATTTGATGGTTATCTATACATTATAGCCATAGTATGTTATAAAATGTGACATAATGAGTCATGATCCCTATTGGGCCATGTGCGGCGAGACTCATGCCGCGAGCACATACTTATTTTCGTAGGTGAGCATATATTTTTCCAGTAACATTAATATCTGTACAAAATTAAATAAAAATATATGTATATGCCTTTAAATCAGTGACAAATAAGCGTTCCTGACTGTAGGTACTTAATATAAGTAACAAAACCTAGTGATAGTTAGTTACTCAATTGATTACTGGGATTTGCGCATGATAGAGAGTTCGACCGTTGCATAGCTACGAGTAGAATTTTCAGTTACCTCTGTAAAAGAAATTTCGCCTAAAGGATGTCAAGCTCCAACGTTTTCAAGGCCTTAAATGTTTACGACCTGCATACACGCTCCGCTGCCCGCTTAGCGTCGAACGTAGATACAGGCCTTATACGTAGTATTAAAGTTAATGTAATGAGTTTTATTTTGATGTACATGTAAAACTTGTTACATTCATATCAATAATGTAAGTCCATGTTCATTCTGACATTCCCTGACTCAAATAAATTAATTCAAAACTATAAAAATTCTAATCGACAATAGGAGTGAATTAGCGATGTGTTTACATCCAAGCTATCCCGTAAACCACAGTTGGCAACCGCTTATTGAACGATAATTATTCAGAGATATACTTGTTAGCGATGTATTGCCATTACTTACTCGCCATGGACGATCGTCCTGCGGGGAATTACAGGGCACTAATTATTGCCCTGATCACAAGATAAATATCAGTGATAAAACGACAATATTTTAATAACAATCGTTTTGTTTTGTGTTTACCATTCGTTTAAGACAAGCCAAGCCTCAAGTTTATATCGTCCTACTCTCAGTATGTAATGGTTTATATTATAAATATAGCTCTCGTAAACTATGTCTGTTTGCGAGAGCGTGTCTCCGCCAACAAGGTAAACTGTTATACAGTTTGGCGTGTTCTAGGCTAAGCTGCCATGTACCTTTTCAAGTAATAAACCATTTATTTATTTTATTTTCAATATAATTATTGATAAGATAAACTTCCGAGCGGGCGGCTTGAGAACTTCTAAAAGTCAAGTTACCCACTCACTTGACAAGCCCAATTTCAATAAGGTCTGGTTTCCACTCGGGTTGGAAGGTCAGATGGCAGTCTCTTCCGTAAAAACTAGTGCCTGCACCAAATCTTGGGATTAGGTAGCGGACCCCGGGCATCCTTCAGGATGCAACTGTACCGGGATAACGCTAGGATGATGATGATGATGATGATAAACGTCCGAGAGAACTCGAAACCTTATTTACTACCCAATATATGACACATATTAACCCCCAAATTTACTCAAATTCAATCTCATTATTCATTTAAACGTATTGTATTAACAACATAATGTCAATGACTATCAATTACTTTTCTTCATTATCTCCAATAATTATTTTATTTATCTCGTTCGTAAGAGCATCTTATAATAAGTATTCGCTTGCCGCTGCTGAATTAAATAACAAATATAAAATCTGTTCACCAACTTATTAATATTCATGATTTACCGAACACGCTCAAATTTTATTAGAGTACTCTGTAGCAATTAAACCAATTTATTTGCAATATCGGGTGTTCAAAAAGTCACAACGGCTAATAAAATATCCAATAAACCGACACGGTACCAGGATCTGTCGACGACAAACAAAGCTTATGTACGCGTAGACCTAACACTCTGAACAGACACAGTTGTGTACATGTAACATTAATTCTCACATAATTGTGTACTGAAACCTTAATTACACCCACAGCTTTTCACTACACATAGTCGCAAATGGAATGAAGGACTTGTGGACGATTTGACAATAGATAACGAAGACTTTCCCGGGGGTAAGCATTTGACCACATCTCATCTTACGTGAGGTCGAGGGTGTTACATGCGTACCTTGATAGTGCCTATTCCCTTGCCTTGAAAAATATCCAAGTTATAAGTAGCATAGCAAAGGTTTCCTGGAAGAGGACGTTTTCTTTTTTTATTTTTTTTTTGTAATTTAACAATTTATATATTGACAATTTGACATGTAAGTACATTTTTTTTAAATAATTTGCACGCCTGCTTACAGGCTGGATGTACAATATAATTTTAAGTTACATCTTTGTTAACTGTATCTAAGCAAACAAACATTTCTGATTTCTGAGACTTCCACTTTTTAGCCATCCTCATATGAAAACTAGAAACAAAGCGCTTCGAGAGAATCCGTGGTATTATGTTGACAACATAGTATGTCCGCGCGTTGTCCCAAGATGGCAAAATGGTTAAAGGGCATTAATTGGTTATTGGTTATTAATTGTATGTACAAGTCTACTCGTAGTTATAAAGAACACTTTGACCTAGTTTGTAGCGACCATGACTATGAAGCCGGTGGCCCCGGGTTCGAATATCGGTAAAGGCATTTATTTGTGTGATGAACACAAAAATTTGTCCCTTAGTCTTGAATGTATCCTATGTACATAATACATGTATTGTCACAGTTACATCTTTGTCTAATAACCGTGTTAGTGCAAATTGCTTAGTTTGAGACTTGGTCGATTTGGTATTCATAGTTCATGGATACACGTCAATGGCTGTAAACCAGAACGAGAATCAATACGTTATTGCCGGCATGTGTGCATAACAACGCTTATCCAACCATTTAGAATAGGAATCGGCCTACCGCATTGTAGCAGAGTTTATAAAAAATAAAAATAAAATAAAATGCTTTTATAACAATATCGTAATAACGTATCTTATTTAGTACTGTGATAATTTGATTTAATTGACACATTCAAACTTTATTTAGTCACATCCAAAAGTATGACCACACACACTGAGTACGTGTATGTGGTCACATTTGAATGTCCTTTCGTCCAATTTGTGAGGAGCTGACTGTCCAGCCTGTGAGCTATAACGGCCAGGCGGCTGTTGCGACTGTCCTGCGGGACAGTAAGGTACTGCATACTCATAGTCAATTGTATGCCGCATTCGTTTATTTCTTGCATAGAACTTGTAGGTATACCGTAGTTCTGTAGAGATAAAAACTAGGCTATAGTGACTCACCAATATTCCGGTAAAATAGCTGACCGTAAAGTAAACAACTAGCTTTCATATCCGTTTGACAATCACCAATAATACAGTGACAATATATAATAAAAATACTAACAGGAAAATATTTATTTACACCAGTAAAATACTCTCGATTTTTGACACCGAACCACGTAGTTACACAACCTATGAATTATTCAAACATTCTGCAGCTACCGTAACTGCTTGGTACTTTTAGCCGCGAGCAAAAAAGGGAAAAAGGGAAATTTAGTAAATACAATATCTGTTTCTGGGCTGGGAGCCATGCGAATGAATGATTAAAAGTATTTATATCGCTTAATAGTCACTATTCATTTCAAACACGTAGACTAGATTGAGATAGGAGAAGAATTTTCTTAATTCATGGTAATTATACTGAGAATACTTTGCAACCCTACTCCTGAACTTAAGCTCCGGTTGTATTTTATAAGAATATATTTTAACTTAATACCAATGCAACTCTGTTAAGGGTTGAAACAGACTTTATTTCAATGACAAATGGACCATTGGATGCCAAAATTAAATAAACACATAAAAAATCCGTATATATAATTCAGCTCAGCGACACACATAAACTAAAATCCAAACTACTAAAACCTCAAATCCTAAAAGGTTTATGGCCGCCTTAGTGCAACGAGTGGACAAAAGAATCCGCCACGAAGTGAATAATATAGTATATCCATAAACAGAACCAGAACCAAGGCCTTTATACGGTTTTGAAGTTGCAAATATTTGAACTGCGTTAGGTGCTGACCAAGATTTTATCACAGTTCAGTGAATACTTTGTACTAGAGACATTTAAAAATGAGTAAGGTGCCCAGTGCTAGACAGAGACCCAATACATGAAACTTTTAATCTTAAATATAATATTAGCAGATATTACGAGTAACAATAGATGACGTTTTCTGGATATTGAAGCATTGAAATTTATTTATTTAGATGAATTAGGCGAGTTACTTTACCACTGAAAACAACTCTGCCTTTTAGAAAAGACAGTTTATCAACAACAACAAGGTCAACTTTAATTAAAGCATGCAATATTTAAAGCCTTTCAAACAATGCAAATACTACACTCGGTTTTTAACTTTCTTAAAACAGAACAACGAATAGGTAACAGAGACAAACTGTCGACATTTTTCTATTTTTAAATTTGATAAAGGGGTTCTAGATATCTTGTTTCGAGTTCACGTATAGTCAGTTTTTTTTCCATAGGAATTACTACCCATGTAGTCTTTTTATTTCTACACAGCGTCTTCCAGTAGGTGGTCATCACACAAGAAGCTGCTGCGCCCACCGGCTAGCGGCTGTCAGTTCTCTGGACAATACGCCGTCGTACACACTGCCCCTTATATTGACCATATTTTGTAATTCGGAATTCAGTTAAATTAATAGAATTGATTGTATAGCTTCGGAATTGCAGGAGCGACTTACAATTTTAAATTCCATTAGGTATCGTATTAATATGTAGCAATATGTACATGATGTAATTAGCAGACAGTGTTCCACGCGCACTAGTGTGTTAATTTTGTTGACATAATCATGGGATGACATGGCACCAGGCACCATAGACAGCATTTAAATGTTTGAATGTAACAGCCTAGTTCTATTCTCGCTTCGCTAAATGTAATTGAATACAAATCAGATTGCTGATGCTGCTACCCCTCAACAATTAATAAAATTACGCAAAACTGAATGAAAAAGCGAGATGCACAAACAAATAAAAAGGTCGAAAACTTATGGAAAAAAATCATCACAGAATAGAGATCAGGATAATTCCGAAGACGAAATCTTAAATTCTAGTGAAAAGGGGTACAAGTTTGTACATTTTTGTAGGTGACTTGGATTAAATCAACGGACTCGAATAAGACAAAAAAAATACAGACAATAGCAAAGTTATTTTCGACTGGAAAATGAAAGTTATTTTTATAAATTTTAGCAGAATTTGTTATAACTTATGTCACACAATTAAGTCACACTACACTGTATTTTGAATTGCTAATTCAATGGACCTAAACTGCCATTGCATTGAATTAACAATCGAATACTACGTTACTCGGTGTGCCTACTGACTTACATCTCCTTATCAATGGCGCCTTGATGGACCGTTCTCAACAGTTGCCGACGGATAAGTGGCCTCGATTATTATCGGTCCATCGCTCCACACCAACTTTTTCCAATACTTAATCTCGCGTTAGTGGTCCAATCTGTCGCTCTGTCGAGCCACAATATTAGATCACTCTGTAATCTCCGTCGTCGGAGCCTGACAGTTATTATGTATTATATAAAAAAATTGGATATGTCTGCCAACAATCCTTATGACTGGGGCGTAACGTAGAGATGTAATCTCTTTTTATGTTAGCGTTACTCCAACGAAAAAACAGTACTGTATGTGTAGATGTCTAGTCTGTTTATTACTGACAAAATTTGTGGCGAAATTCTAAATGACAACAAACTGAAACCATTCAGGACACTCTTTCAAACACAAGTTACATAAGCAACTGAATTTCGGTACCGATTGACTTTTTACATGTTAGCAACACGCTCATATTATTCATCATATAGAAAATTAAATGAATGAATGAAATTGAAAAATTTATTATTTTCCTCTATACTTACTATACCATTGTCATGGGACTTCCTTTTAGGTAAGAGAATCTGTGTTAGATTGCCTCGCTTTTCCATAGCTAAATATCTATTTAAGAAGTATTACAGTCCCTTTTTTTTTAATATATTTTGTTAATACCTATAGTTAAGAAATTGCACGGTACAATAATGTCTCCATAGCATCATAACTTAAATGTTTCAGCCATTTAGTTAGTTCGATCGTCTTGTGTAGCCTGAGTGTTGTACTCAAAACATACAGCTTCCTCATAGTTTGTTAACCACTGATTTCATAAAGTTCTTTTGTAGGAAATCTATATGCTTTTGAGTACATCACTTGAGTAAATGGTGTAAAAATCGTATAGTTCAAAACACATTCAATTTTAATCATCATCCTTACGAAGTTCTATGAATAAGGGAGCCTTCACAATCTGTTTGCGTCCAGATAGGCAAGTTAGATACAAACATTAGTCCAAGTTACCAAGACACATTAATCAAGAAGTAAGAGTCTATTTCCCTTAATGTTTTGGACCCAAATCTAATTGGTATTGTTTCAAATGGAAGTAAATATGAATTTACTTAACAATTTGGATGCTACAAACAATCAATACACAAAAAAAAAATGCACCTTTTTCTCTCGTACGAGGATGACGTAAACTTGTCTTACACGGGGCATGGTTGACAAGGATCGGCAAGTAGCCTTGCTTGCTTGATCGCTTTTAAGTCGGACACAGAGCGTTCGTCCCGCTTGCACTTATATATTTGCTTATATAAGGGAGCAGTATTTTATATCCCACATAAACACATTCATCATCATGAATCGAGTGCGAGCAATAAACATCAATTTGTTTTCAATCAATACGCTTAGTCAAACCAATATCCCAAAACCGGCGACCTCGTATGATGACTACCGCCTTATCACTGGGGACGAGCCTCAGTTTTGTGCGAATATTTGATTGTTGTCCTAACGTGTGGAGACAATAATATGACCACATATGGACGGCTAATCCACATACGCGAGTAACTAATGGCTATCATATGTTAACGACCTTCGCAAGCTAATAAGTGAAAGTGCCGCGTTTATTTGAACACTAGCCTTTTCTCGCAACGTTGTCCGCGATTAGTTAATTACCTTCGCGACTTCAAGAGCTTTTGCTGGACAAAGTAATAGTAATAAATACCACTTCCATAGACTGCTCGATCCCCATTTAACACCCTTAGCTGGGGTTCTGGGATGTAAAACATTCTATATAGACCCTGGGCAAGTCTAATTAAACTATGTACCTATATAACTACTAGTATATACATAAAAGTCTTCTTTATTTATTTACATAACGTGTTACTTCTTTCAGGTCCTTTCACACTGAATCATACTCATTCACCATTCAAACCATTCGAACGTTATTCCTTAATTCTTCATCTGGCAGCCAGCACCTTACACGGCCATCAAAAAGTACCAATCCAACATTCTACACCTCAAGATTAAAACTTCATACCTAATTTTATCGCAATCAAATCGTTTAGCCAATAGGTAATTCATGGTAAAGGAATGGACAAACCCCCACACATGTAGTCTATTACTTACAAAAAGATGTATATATTTTATACTACAATGCAACACATCTTTTACAGTGCATACTTACACGACCTAAATATATTTCTTTCGTCTAAGGTATTATTTATATTAAGAATACTCTAAGAGCCTCATTTTCCTCTAGTCTACAGTTGGCGAGTAATACAAGCCAGAGGCATCCCAGCAAGAAATATAATTAGGTTTCAAAGTAATTTTCATAACCTCATTACCGTTTCGGAGGCTTTGTTTGCAATAACAATGTGTCTCAAACGAATTCTACGCTTGCTGTAATGAGATTTTCATGGCATTAGCTTTGTGAACCCAGTTCACTTTGTACAGCGAATTGGAATTACGCGAATGACTTACATCGATATATTAGTACCAACATGTCATTTATTTAAACAATATGAAATATGGATGGATATAAATTCTAAACTACAAATAATAACAGGTTAGTGGTCACCACTGGTGACCAAAGGGCTGGCAGCTTCCTCGCACAATGCATAAGCATTGCTATACAGCGAGGAAATGCTGCCCGCATCTTTGGCACTATGCCGCGGGGGGATCCCTTATTTTTGGTATATTATGCAACTGGTGTATAAGAAGGGTATAAAACGCCTTTTTATACCAGTTATACACCGTTGCATACAATACTTTTTCTACGACTCATTTCAAATAAAAAAGTAACTACCTATTTTTTAGACTTTTCATGCGCCATATTTTCCCTTAGTAATTGTGCAACGTACCTACCCAATTTCTTCAGCAATGCTTTATAACTTTTTCGTGGATTTTTAAAAGAATCAACGTGCCTACACATTTTCTTCATGAACGCAAAATAAAATTGCTTGGTTTAAGTAATATGTATAATAATTTATCAGCTTGAATGTTTTCGTTTTCAATTAGGCATTTGATGGGAAATCAAAAATATGACACTTTGTTTATTTAATTTGCTAGACTTGGCATCCGATCTAAACTGAATTCAAATCCGGATCGAATCTTAACTGTTTCGTTTTCATAAATATATCCAAAAATAGATAAAGCTTGTTAAACAACACAAAAAAAGATGATAAATGTATGTATTTATATTAGTAAATAGTATGTTATGCATTAATTAATACATAAAAATTATAGCAAAGTTGTGTTAAGTTGGCAGCACTGATTTTAATCATAAAAGTTTCACTTGAACGGCACCCAACTCTGCTTTCATTTTTCATTAAAGTAGGGTAAGGAGTGTGTTTTTGGACAATAGACTAGATATACTTTTTACAGAAGAAATATAGGATGTATTTATATTAGAGTTCATGATTGCGTAAGTCGCGAAAAAAGTACAGGAATAGAAAAATATTATTTTCACACCTGCTATTCAGAAAAGAGTTATTGTTGCCTTCGTATGAGGGATCAAAGTTGTACTTTTCTTCCCTCATTTGAGGGCAACAATGACTCTTTTCCTCATAGAAGGTGTGAAAAGCGGTATGTGACACTGTAGTAAAATCATTTGTAAGATATTTCATGTTTTTAGCAGCGGGCCTCATAGACGGTGTGAAAAGCAGTATGTGTCACACGGTAGCAAAATTATTTTCGTCTTGGGCGTAAACACTTGAATCCCTCGCTACGCTCAAGATTCTACTTTAGAATCCCTCGCTACGCTCAGGATTCTATTGTAGAATCTTTCGCTTCACTCAGAATTCAATATACCGCCCTCGCCGTAAATATATCATTTTGCTCCCTTGAGACACAATCTACTATTATTAAGTTTTTATTTTAAGTTTAGTTTGTGGGCCTTTTATTATTAGTACCTACATTTTAAATTCATAAAAAAATGCATAAACGCAGCTTGTACTCGATCATTTCATCGTAAACTTCGATTTTAGATATTTTTTGTCTTAAAATGCCTATTGTTGGCTACGTCCCCACGTACGCCGTCCAAAGATCTGGGACCCCAGGCACGGTCCCGAGATATGGAAAGTACTATAGCAAAAATATTCCTTTTTAAATGAAACCAGCTTCTTCATCGTTCAAGTAAAAGTCCACTTTGATTACCTACTATTTATGTTTTGGTGTCGAACTAATCTGAATTTTTGTATTCCATCTAGATTTTGAGGCCTGGTTTTATGAAGATGTGTTAGACCAAATATTCGATCAAATTATGGTAAATCAGTACATTTTTTGACATAACTTACCAATATAAGGTCTAACGGATCTTTATAAAACCGACCATTAGTAGTTGAATTTTTTGGCTGTTTTTGTCTAATAACTTCAGTGCCCGGAACCCATTCTAGCCTATTCAAGACCCAATGATCTATGCATTTACGTACTCCGCTGCAAGTCGGGATAATGCTGCTACGCGCTACGGCGTAGCATACGTAGCATTCATAGGCACGCGCGCGCACGTTCGAGCTCGTCTTGTAGGCGCTTTCCTATCTATATTTCATCCCTTTCCCGCATGTTATCACCAGGCTACCAGCGTAACACTACGGAATCTTTAGAAGTAGGTTCAAAATTGCGAGACTTAAGTGGCAGTGGGCAGGGCACATTGCTCGCAGGACTGACGGTCGATGGGGCCAGAAACTGCTTGAGTGGCGTCCACGCACCGGAAGACGAGCTGTCGGTAGGCCTCCGACAAGGTGGAGTGATGACCTGGTGAAGGTCGCGGGAATCCGGTGGAAACGAACGACACAGGACCGGTCTAAATGGCGAGCCTTGGGGAAGGCCTATGTTCAGCAGTGGACGTCTTTCGGCTGAAATGATGATGATGATGAGGTTTCGACTGTAATGAAGCCTAGTTGTAGAAACTTTTGTCAATAAAAGTGTCATTTACTAGTTATAACTGCAGTTTCATGTTTTTGAAATATCCTATTTAACGCGGAAAGTCGTTTAAATTCCGGGCTTCCCTCATTAAAAACTCTAATTGCCGTCAAGAAGAGGCGTTAACACAAAGTAGCCCGTAGCGAGACGGGGCAACATGTCCGACAAGGTCTCGGACAATAGCACTTTGAATATGGCCACACTACACACCGTCATGGTATAATAATAATTAAAATGATTTAAGCTTTAAGGATTGGGCCATTCTACTTTTAAATGTACATAATTTTCAGACACTAAATGCAATATCACTTCCGATAGTTTTGGTAATTAATGTACCACAGCTAATGTCCATAAATCGAGTAACTCAGTGGTCCTTGGATGTCTCACCATTTGTATGAAAAAATGGTTTTTACCACTGTGTTACCCACCTTTTCCAGCAATATGATAATATTGAAGTATTTTTACCTACAAATTCCTTTTATTAGGTTCAGGTACTATTTCGAAATTCTATTTTTGTACACTAATTTAATACATATCACAGATTTTTTTTGTAGTAGAAAACTGGTCATGAAAAAGTAGAATGACCCGATTACCTATCAAGCATCAGTTTAACTTCGAAACACCGCGATCCCCATTATATTATTATGGGATTTTTTCAAATAGCATCTTCTCTTCATATGTTATACTCGAAAAATTCTACAAAAATAGCAAATGTGCATAGTTCAAGCCTCGGCGACGCTGAATATTGAAAACGATTCTACTCAGGAAAAAAGGCAAAAAGATGGTCAAAGATAGTGCCCAGTCTCCGGGACACTACGCGTTAAAACGATAAAGAGCATTTTAGTTCTTTAGCATCAATACGCAGATTAGGTAAACCATCTTAATCACTAAACAATACCTATTACGGTCTAAAACAACATACACATCATCCAAACGGTTAAACCTCCTATAATAAATACGATATTATAAGGCTCGGTTTTATAAAGATCCGTTAGACCTTATATCAGTTTCATATGTGAAACAATGTACTGAAATTTGATCTAACATTTGGTCTAACGGATCTTTATAAAACCCGGCCTTAATCTTATAATGGCACCGCTTCACCTTCTAGAGTATAATATAACCCCTACTAATATTCTAAATGCGAAAGTGTGTCCGTCTGTCTGACCTCTTCACGCTTAAACCGCTGAACCGATTGAGATGAAATTTGGTATGGAAATAGTTTGAGTCCCGGAAAAGGACATAAGATACTGTTTTTTATGTTGAAGTTTGTATGGAAGAGCGATAACTAGCTAAGCGTCTGATATAAAAAAATAGCAATTGAATCCTGATATTAAAAATATCAAATAAGTTACGGACAAAAGCTAGGTATGTTAAAATACATTAAGAAAACACATTCCGCTCTCGCGATATGAAGCGTGAATGCGTATTCGGCGCCTAAAATAACACTCACATGGATGGATGACTATGTATTTTAACGGTCATGCTTGATGGTGTAGAAATCCGAATTCATTTGTAAATTAAGTCCTGTAACAGCAATGTCAGAAGCGTGACAGGCAGGCGTTGAGTAAAATTAATATAATGTCTAGAATATCGCATATTATACCTATTGTGTCTTTAGATACCGATTTTACTAACCTGGGACCTTTTTTGTGCAGTCAATGAAACCGAAACACGTACCTTTTCGCTCCTGACAATAATAGATAGAAAGGGACGTTTACGTTTCGTCGCTCTATCTATACAATGTACATGTACGGTCAACCAATTTGACTTCTGGGTCACTTCGTACCTTGTCACAGTGACATTAATATGACATCTCTAGCGGCTTTCTTATCCTCCTGAGACCCACCATACAAATAAAAATACAATCGAATTTGAACCTAACAGTTCCGATTACAAATTTGAATTTTATTTTATGTCAAATCAATCAAACCAAAACAAATGCAACTCTATCATTTCAAAATTTAACTTATTTCCGTTGACCATATTTTGTCCTTTATATAGGACGCGGGGTCTTAGGAGGATATTGATTTCCACTGTGATAAGGTACGAAGTAGCCCAGAAATCAAATTGTTTTACTGTACATAATACCGACTTTGAAAAAACACTTAAT
Source organism: Epiblema foenella (assembly GCA_963556455.1). Lineage (NCBI taxonomy): Eukaryota > Metazoa > Arthropoda > Insecta > Lepidoptera > Tortricidae > Epiblema > Epiblema foenella. The sequence goes on from OY747105.1 coordinate 7,112,398, forward strand.
GCCTCTACTATCAAGAGCGATGAATTTTGTCTACTCTTAATAAGAATTTATACGACGTGACGTCACAAAAATCGCTCAGCACATGATGGGCATTGTCCGGGTTCGTCGTGTTCAGTATCCTTATCATTATTTTGTATTGTTTTTATGTAGAAAAATGAACAATTTTCCATACATTATAATTATAACGACTCACAAAAATAGAAAAAACGTCACATCGCAGAAATGATTTTTTAGTTTTTGAAGATGACAAGATAAAAAATCATAATTTTAGAAAATATTTGAAAGATTAGAACTAAACTATACTTATGTACTACTTATATATAAAATACCCCACCCAGTTCGCCCCCTTGTGGCATGGTGCCTAGGACGCTGGCGGCATTCCCTCTTTGCACCGCAAGACTTATACGCTGTGCAAAGGCTCCAGCCCTGTGGTGGAACACCTCCTTGATGAAATTCATTTCTTTATTATAATCAAAAGTGCTTGATTCGTATATGGAATGGTAAGGAATAACACAAACTTTCTCTATTCAATCAAAAAATACCAATCCTATCCGATTCCTAGACTCACATACTCCAAATTCTTATGTTATTTAAAACATATTTATCAATTGGGCCCGATTAATAGTACCGATATAAGCACCTGGTGATTACAGAATATACGATAAACTTGAAACCTCACTTCCGCGCGCCTATGTGTTACAAAGTTTCTTGCTAGTTGTACGATGTTCCTAAATGCATCCTGAATGCATTTGAGTAACGGATATCTTTACTAGAATCTGAGTGACTATCGAGCTGACGTCACCATTATTTTATACGACCACGTTTTACTGTTTGGTGCCTGCTTTACAGAGTCTAACGTTTGAAACATTTCATTACAATAAACTTTCTGGAACGGGACGGCAATTTGTTATTGTTTTTAGACAAATTTCAAATGCTATATCTACGACCAGTGCCTACTTAAATGTTGACGTATGCTCCTATACTAAATGGAACCTAAGGTCTCCAGGGCCCTTATTTTGCGTAATAATTTCGTTAGTTTTCAGTCCTCAGTTGCTTTCAACGAAATTTAAATTTAAAGGATTGTTGAATAGATAGACAGATTTAAAATTAAATGACGGTAACTGTACATACAGTGTAAGTGGCAGCTCTATTTAGAGAAGCACAAAGCCAGGACACAGAGTGAATGTCAAAGGGCGAGGTGGAAAAGCTAATTAGTCGACGAAATTGTTATCAAAGCGCGCATAGTCAAGATGGCTGTCGTCATGACACACATTTACAATCGTGGCTATTAACATTGCATTGCACAAGGCATTAAGGCAATTAATAATGAAATGACCAATTAAAGACCCCGAGGCAGGCCATACAGGTTTATATATTTGCTTTATAAGCGAGTTATACAGAAATTTAGGTGATTTTTTATTTAGTAGCTGGGCGATGACAATGGTACCATGTGAGTGAGGTGAAGCAACGTTGGCCGCAGTTTATGGATGGGTGAACGTATTGAGTGGCTAACTGACCGTTCCCACGCTTGGTAAGGTTGTCTGGATGAGATCGCTCTTTAGCTATAAGGCCGCCTGGTTCACTACCATAGTTTATATCTAGGTGAAGTTTTATGCACCGGTTTGTTGTTTTTCTGGGTGAGCAATAATAAATAAAAATAATGGGTGAGTAGTAAAATTGTATTTTATTGTACGTTAAGTCGTTCATCTCGGTTAATGTCTACAACTGTAATTATTGTGCCAAGGTAAAGATCTTCAGGTGATTTGAAACATTTAAGTTGCCTACTGACTTGGAAAATCGAGCTTATTCAGGATATAACCATTATAACGTTAAGATGGGTAAAATGAGAAAAAATATCAAAGAAACCTCTAGTGAATTGAATAATGCTCAAAACATAAATGTCGTATTCTACTCGTACAGGAATTTCAATACAAACGGTGCAAAGAAAATAATTATTTTTGACCAAACGATTCGGAATTTATTGAGGGAGATATTTGCTTTGAACAGACGGTGTAGTTATAATACCTAAAGTTTTTTTTAAAAGAAACGGATTCTCGAAGAAATTGAAAAGAAATCCGGGCCTAGTCAATGAAAAATGGTAATCGTATGGGTGTGGAAATTCAATTTAGCGAATAGAGATAATTTTGCTCATCGAATTGTAAAGAATCTGTTATTATTTCGAGTAAATATTATTAATTCGTGATATCAGTATGGAATAAGCCTAATATATAGATGCCTAGAACATTGTCTAAAGCTTGTAATTCTCTGAAACGATTTAGTAAAGTATATATGAATTAGAATAGTTCTCTCTACAATTAAGTATTTTGACAAAAATCGATTGAAAGTATTATTTAATAAATAAAGTGTTTCCGACAACATTTTCATTTAAGCCTTATGTTTTAAATCTGTAGTTAATATTTTGTTAAACCAGTTTCGACGTCCAAAGATCAGCTGGGCGGTTACATGTTCTAGATGTCATATTCCATAATAAAAATGACAGATAGATCTACATACCTAACGCAATCTTGACACGTTAAGTAAACACACATGACAGGTGCCGTGTCGAAACGATGGTAACAAAGTCGTGTAAATAAATCTTTTTAATATGTGTACAAAGCGCGAAAGTTCTTTTCATCTCATTTGTTGCAATTATCATGTTCATCATACAAAAAAAATTAAAACGTTTAAAATATTATAGGGATGTTACGTAATAAACTAGCGGAGGTTAAAATAGTGTCTTACGGCTGATTATCGCTATTCCCGTTCTAGCGTCTGACAGTATATTTTTCCAAAACGAAGGGCGATTATGACCATTTTAAACACAATAAAAATATCTATGAAATGGTATAAAGTAACCGACAATAATGTGCTTTATATTGTCATGCAAAACACAAAGCCAGTTAGAATATTAGTAAACAAATCCGTGAAAGCAATCTCGTGCCTCTCTCGCAGTCCAAAGGCATATTATTATAGCCGTAATCATACGCGCCCTGACCCGCATTCATTTGTTGAATACAATTTAATTCTGACAAGAACCTTAATTGATCCCGTAAATGAAACGTCACGCGCATTCAATATATATTAACGTGACGTGGCTACACCATATCATAAGAATCACGTACGTCCATTGTAATCTGGAGCGTCAACGAAACCTATAACTACGTAAATGGGGCTCTATTAGTACAAATTGCTTGCTATTGGACATTCCATCGGCGATGTTTGATGTCCCTACTTTAAAAATCATATTTATTTTATCGTACGGAAACTTTGTTGCCAGTTTTTGCTGCACCGTTTATCACCACCCAGGGGTCACGTGTAGGGTAACTAAACGCGGACGTGGTGCAACTTCGACAAGTGAATGGGCAACTTGACTGTTAGGAGTTCTCAAGTCGCCCAGAGGCCTCTAACTTGGCTTAACGACTGCTGTCGTTTTTAAGAAATATTTTTTTTAATTTTATTTTTGACATACCACAAGTTTGGAGGGAATGTACCTTGGCCTGCCGGGAGTAAAAAAACATCAACGACAGATGTCAAATTGATTTTACTTTTTGAACTCTATAATAAGTCTACTATCAACAAATATTTTTTTTATACCACGTCGGTGGCAAACAAACTGACAGCCCACCTGATGGTAAGAAATATAATAAGGGCCACTACAAAAAACGTATTGTTCCCAATTCAGTGTTCAGACGACAACCGGCGTATTCAACGTTGGTCGAGGCAAGCTTTGTAAAATGCTGCCAGATTTATTTTGCTGAAATTTCGTAAATTATTTTGCATTATTCTTGTTTATTTATTATCTGGCTGATACCATAGAAACTCGTCGGATTTTCGGAACATTCCGATTTTAATGAACTCCGCTTACGATCACAGACGGTTTGGTAAATCCCCCCTAAATCTCGATCCCGAACTTATTAATCTTTCGATTAAAACGATTGATGTTAACGAACGAAAACAAAATCCTGACTTTTTGCGAACAGGGATTACCGTCCCCGAGGTAAGCTTACCGCGATGTCGCGAGCGCTACGACTCACCAGAATTTGGAAACTTTTAAAGGTTTCGGGTTGATATTCACAAAGCTTCGTATTACTGTGTAAGGTTGCCAGAGCTCTAGAGGTACAGCAGAGTACTGAGATTGAGGAACTTTTTCTGTCTTTAGGTGTTTATATCAGTCACCTGGGGGTCTATGATGGTCGCCTAATAGCGTGATAAACCACAACACAAAGCATCTGTCACTTTCTGATACCACTCGATAGAAAGTGACAGATGCTTTATCCTGTCATTTATCCCGCAATCAGCCAATCACGCGACCATAATACGGGGCTTGAGACCTCATGAACTCATAAACGACACTCTCACTAGCCAGTTTCTTTTTGATTCTAGTCGCTTCGGTCGAAATCGGCCAGGACGTGGTTAGGTGTTGACATATAACCAATATTGAAACCAAGGGTAGGCAACACATTGTGACCTTTCAGGAGTCACTAACGTTCATAAGTACGATGTATGCCTATCATTAAGTATGGTTTAAAAAATCCCGGTGTCAAGATATTCTAGGGATGAGCGTTGAGGCAAGGTGAAACAAGTTACGAATAGCATAGCTGAACATTTCAGTTTTTATAATGAGGTGAAGCTATATTTGGAAACGGGTCAGGTGGTCTTTAGCGGCTACTAATTATGCTGTATATACATATATTACATGTTTCGTGGTCTTTAGATTAACGCGGCTACTGATTATGGTGTATATGATTACATGTTTCTTTAACATGAATCAGGCTATGCTGATTGAGGATTAAATATATTTTTACTTTATTTTAATTTAACCTCGCCAACGGGGTGGGTTTTGCGTTCGAATTTTTGGGTTTTACCAGATCACGAGAGTTGTTGAATATAATAAGCATTAGAACATGTCTTTTTACACGCGTAAAATATGGAAATCTAACTTATTTATAGAGATATTGGGACAATGTGTGACTCAGCTAATTAAGCAAATAAATTGAAGACAAACAAGGAAGCCCATTTTTAACGCATGAAATCGCATCCTTTAGCATGGCATGCTAGATAGAAAATGGATTGCTACCCTCGTATGCTGAAGCTCTACAAGACTACACTATGTTATACTAAAGTATAGACCGGTAAGTCCACCATATTTGAAAACCGGACGATAGTGCTTCCATCCGTCTCTGATGATTAGTAATTAGATCTATACATGTACACATGCACGCACACATGCACAGTAGGTAACACACACATATAAATATTCATTTTAAATTATAGTTTCACACATCTTAGACTTACGTGGAAATAAGTTTCTAAACGCGATCGTGTAATTATTTTTTCTTTTGGTGGGCCTATTTAGAAACTTAGTCCTACGTAACTTCGTTTCCGATTATAATAGGAAAGAATCCGAATAGGTACCTACTTAAAAATCGAATAATAAGCTACATTGTAAATTTATTCTTTGGGTTGTCGTAAACTTCCATAAAATGCATTCTGGGCAACAAGCCCTGGATTACGAGTCTCGGCTCACTATAAACATTCTCAAACTATGGCATGTAAAACAACACAAGGATTTTTATTTCAAAAATCCTACAATTAAATATTTCAAAATGTTTAAATTTTGCCTCTTTGTCGCCATCAAGTTCAACGATGCCTGGAGTTGAAGGGAATGGCTGGTCGTCGCTGGTGTCGTAATTATCTTTGTCCAAAAGTTCGATGTGATATGTTGTTTTCGACATCGTCATAAGTTGTGCGAGTTGTCACTTCAAAAATTGATGGATAATTGACACTCTGCTACCATTTTAAGTTTTTGTTATGAAAAGTAAAAGAATATTTCAAGTTTCATGAAATATTATTGTAGAAATTAGTCACGACTACAACAAATATTTAAAAGTTACATCAACTAGTCGTCTACCAGTCCCTGGGATCCCAGTGCTCATTATAAAATAATGCTATTTTTTATTGTTTTTTCGGGGAGATGACGGCTTGCCACACACAATACAATAGTGATAGTGAAAATATAACAGTCAGTATATCGCCTTAGCAACTTATATCATAGACTATTGATGGAAAGTCATACAGCCTCTTCACAAAAACACAAGAATTTGAATGGATCTGTCAGTTTACGTTCTTGCGGTTTGACCATAGTTGCCATATCAACACTATTTCGTATATAATTTAGGTATATAAAGTAGTCTCATAATTTTTTATTTAGCAGTTATTAGTTATTTCGCAGGCATAATCTTGTATAATAAATGTAATATTTGCTATCCGGTTATTAGTAATCGTAATAATTTTGTACACGAAGAAAAAAAAGACCAAGCAGTTAACACCACCACGGTTAGATGGCAGCTCAATCTAAACGCTCCATCTCCCTTCAACTAAGTTTCCATAGCATGACTAAAAGAAACGTCCACTTGTAATACAAGTTATTTAAATGGCCCTCTTTTGGCAGTAGATTTACGCCTACACTGCACAGTTGCACACGATATCACACATCATGAGTCTAACAAAAGTCAGCAGGACCTCCCAGTAACCCGGAATATATTCTATTTCACTCGCGACGACAAACTTACTCTTCTGTTTCCGCAAATAATCGTATCTTAGAATGAGATAATAAACGGCTGTTGCAAGGGTAGAAACCAGTGCGTTCCATGGTATTATGGTTATCAGAGATTCCTAAGTACTTGTAAACCTTGCGAGCAAGACTGAAGGAGAAGTTTAAAATTATGTATAGTTACGAGATAAAAGTTTCAAAGTGTAATGGCGGATCGTTCGAAGACCGCTGATCAGTACCTATGCCGTAAACTGAAGATTTGTTGCAAATCTCGTAGTTTTAAAGATAAGATACCATTAGGGTTGGTAACTGCGTAAATTTTCAAGCGGGCTTTAGGATCATTACAAAAGAAAATCACCTACATTATTACCTTGCCGGTTAAAAGTTTATAAACCCAATTCCTTCAATGTTATTACAATACTTACTCACGGTAGACTAATATCGTATTGCATCACAAGAATTCAAGTAACAAATGTAACAATGAAGTTCTATTCAATAAAACACTGAAGTTCAAAGCGATAGAAAAACTATTTTAATTTATTGGCAATAAATGTTAATTAAGTGAACGCTAGCTCCAGTGCGGAGTGTACTCTGGCAAATTGCAATCAGTTTACCGTTCGTTTCGTTCACTAACAAATTAAGTGTTTTTTGCGATGCTTCATTGATATTGGCTATCGAAGTTAAATGGTAATATTGTTTGGTAGCCTAGAAGTTTCGTTATTTTTATAGCGATCGAGGCAGTATTTCACTCCGGCCCACCGCCAACAGCTGTACAAGGCGCAGGTTCGCCCACATATGGAATACTGCTCTCATCTGTGGGCAGGGGCACCCCAGTACCAGCTTCTCCCTCTGGATCGCATTCAACAGAGAGCGGCTCGAATCGTCGGCTACCAGCGTATTTCTGATCGGCTCGACTCCTTGGCATTGCGTAGAGATGTAGCCTCACTCCGCATGTTCTATCGCTTGTATCACGGGGAGTGCACGGAGGAATTGTTCGGAATAATTCCTACTGCATCTTTTCGTCATCGTCCTACGCGTCAGCATTTCCATCCTCACCACTCAGATGGTTGGCAGTCCAAAACTGTGCGTTTCTCAAGAATTTTTCTGCTTCGCACAACCAAACTATGGAATGAACTGTCGCCTGCGGTATTTCCGGACCGATATGACATTCAAACCTTCAAGGAAAGAGCGTATTCCCTTCTGAAAGGCCGGCAACGCACTTGCGACTCCTCTGGTGTTGCAGGTGTTTATGGGCGACGGTAATTGCTTACCATCAGACGATCCGTCTGCTCATTTGCCCCCTATAACATAAAAAAGCGACATATTTACAGGATAATAGTAAAACACAAAATTATAAGGAAACTTCGCAGGTGTTTCAGCACCGCGCTCGGGCTCATTCATCCGCCGCTGTCTATGTAAACGCGCGGAGGAGCAAACGCAATGCGCGAACGCGAGGTTCCATTCGATATCCTTGATTCATTTTACCGCTCAAAGTTAGGTACGGTAGTGCGTATAAAGAGGGTCCCCACAACGCACAGTCACGAGGCGCGAATCGCGCTGCAGAGGGGCGACGCCGCATTTTCCGCTTACACACTCGTACTAGTGGCGCCGTGTGCAGAGTTCGCACTATTTCATACATCGTAATAATTAGTTAAGTTCTGAAATATGTGAACACGTAATGGCACGTTGTGCTTTGCTGAAATGCCTTTCTTGTAAATTTCTGCCTCATTTTTAAACACTTAGAGCGTTTTCTTTTTTTTGCAATACGTACTGTTTAATTTTGTGTGTGTTATATGTTAAGGTGCTTCAACTGTGCTACGAGTAACTTGACGAGCACAATGCCTCTATATGCGTAGTTACAGACAAGGCAGAAACGGTTAATAATAGTACGGACGTCTTTATGATCTCGACTGCACATAAATCCTACACGGGGGTTTCCTTATTCCTGGACCGGAAGTTGCGGGTTCACGCCCCGGGAAATAAGGATGATAAAATAACACTAGAGTGAAAATATTGGTTTTTGTCATACGCATGGAACTGAGAAAACAAAAACTGATTTGTGACGTCATGTAAAACTAGGCCCCGATTCCTTGTCCAGAAAGGGATGATATCACTTCTGTTTCATGTGTGTTATTTTAATTTTGAAAGAGACATGCGTAGATTATGACATACGTCTCAAATCATAATTTAAAATCAGGGTGCGGGTCGGTATTCATGAAAATTACGTTATCATATATTCAGTCAGCATAAAAAAATTTAAACAATTAATAATCATTTCTAATTTCTTGCATCCCATTTAATTTCATGTTTCTAATTGTTTGTAACTATTTCTTATTTCCAGTTCCTGTTACTACCTACACACTTAGGTTGGCAGTGTGTACAAATATTTATTTATCAGTATATTCAAAAAGTTAGTCATCATTTATAAAATAGCAAAATTATAAAATGCAAACTTACATTATCCCTAACTTTTAGTTATAAAACAAAGAGAAAACTAATCAAGGGAACAGGATTCTACTATCGATACTTTGTTTCACTAGCAAATATGAATATGAATATGGAAAGTTTGACAAGTTTCTATGGGATGACAGCTGCCGGCGCCATATTTGACGATGACCGACCTGTGATCGTATGTTGGTGCAACCGACCCTTAACCTAAAATTGTTAATGACCGAGACAGCGTATCTGTAACGTTCTCTGTTGTACCTGAAAAGTGCGATAGGCGCAACTACAAAATGTGGAATGAATATTCCTGTCTCACTCCATCTTATAACTTGCAGGATGATTGAGTCCTCCACGTAGACAGTCTAGATGAGCCTTATCACGTTAGGCTCGGTTTGGTATACTTGGAAGCGAAAGAGCGCGCGTGATAAATGTGAATTTAATTGCAGTATTTCAGTTCACCTAATACTTTTAATCAGATAGACCCCCAGGGACACCTCCCTACCGGGTTGAAACCCAATTGTTGCGAACTTAACGGGACCCTTATTTGCATTTGATCGCAATAAATGTCGGTTAGTTGTGTAATACCTACTTTGTATGTTATTGTTTTGCCGTATTATAATAACATAGGTAACAAACATTACTCACTGCTAAGTATTTGTGGCACTATTGTTTAGGTACCTTGCAATGTTTATCCCAACGCACGTTTTTTTTATTCCTATCTATGTGCTTAATTGTAATTGAGTGTTGGGATTATATAAGCTTGTGGCCCCGGATCCGATAGAAGCCCTCACTAAATCTATATATAAGTTAAGGGACAGTTATGTAGCGGTGATGTTCGTCCACCACAGCAGTGACAGATGAAAGGATTAGCCTGACTTATAAGGGCCCGGGGAGGCACTTACGGCTTAAACGGTTTAGACGACAGTGCTGCATCTGGCTGGTATTCACGATGCTTACAGAGTTGTGTCAGGAAAACCAGTGTAAGCTTTAGCATTCAATAGATTTTAGAGATTTCTATTTTATTAACGAAGCCTTTTGTTCCAATTTTTAGAGGATCAAATATTTGTACGGTAGGTATAAACTACAATTAGAGCACAATAAAATACAAAAAAGAGTCGAAGTAAGAGGTTATCATCCATTAAAAAATGTTAAATGTGGTGTCACAACTACCCTCACTAAACGTTGTGCATGTATGTAAGAATAAGTAGGTAAATTATGGTTCCAGTTGTGGTATACTGAGTGTTGTCATACAATTTCGTTTTTGTTATAACATAATAGTTCTAGTGATATTTTAATTCACTTTTGGCCTTTAAAATATATATTTTCGTTTAATTTTTTTGGGTCTCATATATTAATAATTTTAGTTCTATTTCGTAATCTACAATATGTTCTGAAGACACTATGTTATAAAGTTTAACATGAGAAAACAGAGAGGTAATGTCGCCAGCATAATGGAAACCATGCCGCAGGCGGAGCTGTTGGAGGGAGTATTCTTTTTATAATTGTCAGTTTTTAGTTTGTTAATTTATATTTGTCAATAATTTAGGTTAAGTTTTATTTGTTCATTTTTATGTTACTATAAAATATACAATTCCTAATATAGAATATAATAATGGGGAAACTATTCAATTTCATATAAAGTTATTACAGAAACGAGTTGTAGTTATGGTGATTCAAACGGGTTGTGAATCGCATACCAAATGTAGGTCAATAAAGTGGTGGAGCACCCTCAACTACAATATTAAGCCTTAAGGTTTGTTAAATTGATACTCTATACCCCAGTTGCTGAAATAACGATATTGATAAATATATTTGTAAATAGCAGTTGACGCGATATGTGAATCCGCTTTTTAAATATGTTTTTAATAAAATGTACGCTGAATATACGAGATTCAAGTTGTAATCCTTGCAATCTGTTGCTTAATTGCAAAACATCTCACTGACGACTAACATTTCTCTTGTACCGATCGATATAGGTCTGATTATTTTTTTATTGAATGGAATAGGAATACATAAATAGGCATAATAAATTAATGGAGAGAGCAAGACCGGCAGCCCTTATTTGTTTTTGAAATAAATATAATGAACTTCAGTGCGTATTTGCCTAAATTACAGCCTGTGTACCTATATAGGTACTGCTCGATATTATGTAATTCATGAACAGATGTTACAGCTGCTCCTTGATAATAATTTTATTGTTTTCCCTCCGATCTCTATTCAGTGATTGAGCCGCCCCGGCATCCAGGCAAATACACCGACAGAATGAATCATAAACCGATAACATCAATATTTATGGCGGATAATATTTCTTTGACTGGTCTACATCAAAGATTCATGCATAAAAATATACATGTAGGTACTAAAATGACAAATTTGCAGACTTTCTCAAGTTTTAGATTAGTTTCTTACTATAACAGAGATGATGCGCTCGTATAAGCAAAATATATTCATAAGCACGTCTCACAGCAACAACATACACAAGAAATCCATTAAGATCCGCACTACTGGCTTAATAACTACGGTTTATTTATTTAGGACGTGGTTGCGACATAAGTTTATCATTGTGTACTTGTATACTTCTGGATATAGTTCCATTTCCCTTGGAGAAAACATGGACCCTGTTATTCACAATATATTGACATGAGCGTTATTATATTTGATTGTATCTCTATAAATTGCTAAATTATAGAAAAAAAGCGCTATAGGTAACTATAAGTAATTAAACTGGCGTTATATTGTATGAGTTTATTTGTTTAAAAAAAGTAGGTAAGATAGTACCTATCTAAATAATACCAACCCTTTATCCCCAAAAATACACACCATTTAGAAAAGTACAAGCCTTTTGAATACAAATCTGTATTTCATTTACCTACCATTTTTTTTTAATAGAGTTGAAGCTACGAAACATAATTATATTAAAAATAAGTAGAAGTTCCATTTAAGTCTTAAACCATTAATACATTGATCTATTGATCCCCATATTCCTCATTTACGCATTTTATTTTTAACCCAATTAAAGAAAACTGAGATATCATACGGGAGAGGGACTTAATGCCCCTATACTCTGACCAATATTAATACAGGGGCTCCAGCCCCGCAACATTCGGAAGAGGCGTGGAAACACTCCACACAAGGCTTGGGATCTATCCCGCTCAACGTCTTAAATTTATATCAAGTTTATATTCTTGCAGGTACTTGCTTCCATGCACCCCACAGCCTAACACGTCATAACAAGAGCGCCCAACAAATCCAAATTTGAATAGTTTGATTTCAGACAATATGTTTAATCGTTTAGGGAAATATACCCCTTAGGCTAGTATTCACAAAGCGTACTGACAACTCGTCTTAGACGGAATAGTACAGGGCTGATCTCCGTTTACGCATAGTTGTTAAAAGTCTCAGGGTCTGGCTGTATTAGAAATGATTCGAAACGAGTTGAGAAAGGTTGTGAATTACATAACTGCTGTCGGACTTCCACCTCGTCGCCTCGCTGCCCTCGTCAACGTGTGACCTTATCATCATTCGACTTCTCTAAATGCGGGTCGCAGATTGTCTATTTTTTCTTTTTTTTATTAACATTATACATAAAATATAGAAATACCAACTCAAAACATACCGAAATAAAGATCAAATATGACTACCGCTGCCTTATTATCATCGAACGCTGTTTATAGTTATTTATTTCTGCCTTTAAAGGCAAACGTTGGTAGGTGCGGTGCATCTATGGTCTAAGAAAACAAGGTGGTGACAATCCGGATCGTGACACCACATTACGTTACTGTCGACGACACACTCTCACTTGCGTCAGCATACCGTCAATAGGCCGATGCCAGACTGATGACGTAAGTCGTGTCACCCACACTACTAACAAATTGCCATAACTGACGCAGTATATCGTTGTATCATTTATTCATTACATAAAGGTTTCATTGCCACGAAAACTCGATTCTCCCTTAAAAAGAAGAAGTGTCTTTTATTTTTATTATCCTCATTCCGTACAAAGTCGTATACTTTAGACATATGTACGGCCAGATTCACGGGTCCCCAAAGTAAAACAAAAGCCCTAAAACATTTTTTTATTAGAATCAGTGAGGCGTTATCCGACCGGGACCGTCTGCATTGGCATATAATACGTTCATCATACCCGTCGGTCGTTTCAATAAAGACGTCTTTTCGAGCGGAAAATGTCTAATTTGTGCTCGTAAAATATCGGAGTCCCATTAAAATATCATTTGCCTTTTGACTGTAATGACTTCGGTCTGTAATTGAGTCTTCCTTACTCTCACTCGTAAAATATTTCTTTTATGACTACATAAAATGGTTCTATGACATAGCTGCACATTGTACAATAGTAGTTTATGCAATCGTTATATAAAATGCTTTTTTAGCTGAGAACCGCGTTTAGACCACGGGGCTTGCCGAGTGGTCTCAGAAAGGTTCGAGACTTAAAAAGCTAATTATATAACTATTACACATACTATTTTTTCTACGAGTCACCGGAAATTAATTAAACAAACCTAAGTAATGAAACAAACTAATTTACTATATTTTACTAAATTTACTATAAGCATGAACTATGAAGGTAGTTATTTGTAATCATTTCTGTGTTTACATATGCACCGCCTTCGCCAGCGTCCGACCGCCCTGAGTAGACGATCCCTTACTACGTTGCTCGAAATACCACAGACAACTCGATCACGTATTAGCCCGTACTCTAAAGTTTCAAACTCGCATCCCTAACTGAGCAGTTTTAATGCTGTGACATATTGATTGATAGTTTCGCCTGGGTTCTGCGTGCGTGTAAAAAACTTAAAACGTGACATCGTTACGTTCACTTTCGTACCGAAGAAGTGATCGTCGAACTTCCGCTTAACACAATCGATTTCGTCGGCTCTTTCATCCTTAGCATACGTGAATGTGGAAAAAATCTTGTATCCTTCGGCGGTTGACCAGCAGGCTCGCTTGCATGTCCTTCGCCTCCTTGTTCACTCCCGATGCTTTTAGCAACACACCGAGAATTGTTTCCACCATTTTTCCATGCGTCAGCGCGCGCCGCCGCGCTGCCTTCGACATTTAAATCCAGCAGAGGACGAACGTGCTCCATTTTACCCATAACATACTAGCACCCGGTGATTTGGACAGTTTGATATAAACACTTATATCGAGCAATAGTGCTTTTAACTAATTTATAAATCCCACCGCTGCCACTATGAAGTGAAACACAAGATGCTTGGTCAAACACTGATTTATTGAGAGTATAAGAGTAAATGTAGAAAGGATTACAAACAACTACCTTCATAAATCATGCTTATAGTAAATCTACAACAGAAGATTAGGCACATGGGTTGAAGGCTCGTTGATGTCTATTTTGGCCGCAGCGTGACGTGATTGGTCAACATCATTAAAGTTCACTAACGGTGACACGTGATTGGCCAATTTTACAATAGTTCACTAACGGCGACTCGTGATTGGTTTATTTCATGAGAGTTCACTTGAAGAGAGCTCAATAGAGAAAAGTTTCAGTTTGGTCTACGATATCTTAATTCAAAAATTAAAGTCGACGAGTAGTACAACGTAGAAGTAAAACATATGTTTTGTAATACAACAGTGTGTGTATATATCCCAGACAAAATTAATATCCATATTTCACAGTGAAAATTCTAAAAAACGAGTAAATTTTATATTATTTAAAATTCCCGTTTTCTCTATTCAAAAAGCTACGCAATGTGCTGAAATTCTTCTAAAGAGATGCGAGTACTAGCTAACATAAAACGCAAAGTAGCTTTTTTAAGCTGAAAAAATAAAAATACGCTACCGTCTACAAGCGGGTGTTGCATATTCATTGTAATTATAAATTCATACTGTTATAAGGCATAGGTCAGACGTAAGATTACGGTATAGAGAGGTAAATCTAACTGTCATTACCATATACGAAAATGACAGTTAGATCTACGTTACATACATTTGGATACGTTATTACCCGTCTGGACTGGTAATCTAACTGCGATAACAAAGCAGAAGCGGACATAATGGTATCTCCGTCATTCTGATTTTGAACGATCACGTCCCTCGGGCATGTACCTTTCTGATAAATACCGTGGATGGAATATTGGCCATGTATTGGAGTAACCAACAAAAGTGACTGAATAAGGCCGGGTTTTATAAAGCTTCGTAGACCCAATATATCAGATCAAGTATTGGTAACCCAGTACATTTTTTTAATATAACACACCCGTCAGGTTTAACGGATCTTTATAAAATCGATCGTGATTGTATTTAATGGAATCTTACGTTCACGTTACACATGGCATTTCATGATTATAGTTTTCTTCCGTGCCAATCGTCATATTATTATAATCGATATTTGTTGCGAGTAAAATAATAACGGTCATGCGGAACAAAAACATTCAATTACCGATTCTACTCTCTTAGTCTATTTGACTTTGAGATTCCCATATGATAAATTTCTTCTTCTGAATAAATACATCTAACAAAAAAGACAGTTCTTATCATGACTTTTCATTGTAAAACTATCATTCAGAGCTTTTCTTTTATCCGTGAGTCATCTCTTAACCAGTCCAGTCAATATTATAACTCTTTAGAAATAAGCGCGTAACCTATGCTTAACCAAGATTCAGTGTTGAAATGGCACTTCTCTGTTGCAACTGCATGCTCCGCGTCAGTTACCGGGGACAATTTCCTCAACTAATGAACTATTTTACATAGATGTAGGGTGACCGAGACATTACTTATGTGAAGTTGTCCTAAACATCCAACGCGTCACATCAAACACGTGTTCTTAGTAAATGTTGTGTGATAAAGACACTTCCATCAGGGATTTTACATTGCTGCGAAGCTATGAGGCTTCGCAGATTGCTGCGGCGTCGCGCGTGGACGTAATTTTGCATCGAAGCGCGCACTTGCTCTAGATATCATGGAAAACCAATGCCTAGTACGTACGCATAAACGCGACCTAAGCCGGCTTAGAAATTGCGAACGCGTGCGAAATTGGTGTTTGCACGCAAAGTCACATTGCTGGAGGTTTACAGAGTCTTAAACCCTTCACCGTTATGCACCTGGATCGACTGTAAAAAGGAATATTATTTTCACACCTGCTATTCAGAAACAAGTCATTGTTACCCTTTAGTGAAGGATCAAAGTCGTACTTTTCTTCCCTCATTTGAGGACAAAAATGACTCTTTTCCTCATAGAAGCCGCAGGCCTCATAGGCGGTGTGAAAGTATGCGTCACACGGTAGCAAAATTATTTCCATCTTGGGCGTAAACACTTGAATTAACCTCTCTACGCTCAAGATTCTACTTTAGAATCTCTGTAGAATCTTTCGCTTCAATATACCGCCCTCGCCGTAAATATATCATTTTGCTCCCTTGAGACACAATCCACTATTTCCACCTACTTTTTAAAATTATCATCAAGAGCCATTTTAACCTCTGATCCGTCTATTAGACATATCATCACTAACTATGTGTAGCCAGATAGATTAATAATATTTGGGCCCAATTTTAACATTGTGCATATATTATTGCTTGATTTTCCTTTAGATATTTCCTATGCTTAGTCATCTTACAATTTTCCTATCACTAGCGTAAAATATAACGACTGACGACTAATACTAGATGCCTTGATTCCCTTTAATATTTCCTAAATATATTCCCTATAACAATTTCCTATTCTTTGTAAAAATAAATAGTTTCAGAGTAGGTGGAAAATGGAGTAAATATTATGTGGCGAATGATATCAACGTTACCTATATCATTTCTTTACCCTTAATACATTCACTAGATATTAACGTTATACTCGAGGATCAAATGATGATGAGATACAACAGACTGAAGGGCATCATCCCTGATGGAAAGTAATTCTGTCTGCCATTTGATCCTGTCGTCGGGGCACTCACTGTTATAATGGATAAAAATATTTTATACGAAAAAAGTTATTCCCTGGAGCGCTTTCTTTTTACATAAAATTGCTAAGAAAGCAAATATCTTCACCGAGATATTTAGTTCTATTAGAACATTTAATATATATTTTTATATAAAACCCCTTTCAAAGCATCTCCCCGTGTATATTTTGATCCCGGCTTCTTTGCAGAATGCCGTAGGTTGCAACAATCATTTCTAACAAGAGGATTATTCCGCAAGGCTGGGTTTTTTCATAAAACGTTCTTATTCCAACAGGCGTTCAATTTTATGTGTTTTTATTCCGTCTCTAGAGATCTTGTAGGAGCTTTGTATAAGAAATTGTTTGTAATGAGATTTTATTATAAAATTACATATTTCCGTTGTATTGAATCATTTGTTTTGTTGATTACAATCGAATTATATATAGGTACTGAGTGAATTTTATTACCTATACACTATAGTACAATTCATCAATTAGGCGATAACAGACTAAATGAATGAACACTAACTTGAATTACCTCTAATATCCTCCTCTCCTAATATCTCTCTTTGCCCCTGAGGTAGATGTTGGCTAAGAGCAATCCTATTTTTAATAAAAATAATAATAATATAACTAGTGGCTTAGTAGCCAGGATCGAAGTGCCGCGCCGTACTATAATTTTATGACGTGTATTATGTAATAAATACCTACATTCCAACATTATGAGCTCTTTGTAGCCCTCGCGGTGAAAATTACTGGTTTAATTGATGTAATGAGTAATAATGGCGAGTATTATATCCCACACAATCAACGCATTTTAAACTGCTCTCCAGACTTTGACTACGTTACACAATATGTGAAAGTTATGTTTCTAAAACCTGACCAAAAATATATTGCCATTGTCAGACGGCGGTATTATTCTCATTTATATGGCAACAGGTGATCAATGTCAGTACAGCCGGAATAATTACATTTTGACTTGTATACCTGTCAGTTCTGATGTTAATTTTGAAATGTTTTGTAGCGAAATTGTTCCATTTCCCAATCGGTTTCTCCAAAAAAATTTTAACATTCTTAATAATGTTCTGCTCTTGACATGAATCGTTTAAGGCATTCTTTGAGATATCTAAACTACTACAGTGACACTGACAGCAGTGAACACCTATCATCATAATTATTGCCAGTGTAAGAAATTAGTATCAATGAAATTCCGCAACATGGCGAAGGATCATATATTTCTAGTCGGGCTTTACCTGAGTGCCTTAAAATGCTGTAAAATCAGTTAGGATTGTAGTCGACGTGTTTCATACACGTTATACATTTCAGAATAATTCTAGGGAGAGCACTTATAACTTTTAATGAAATAAATAAATGAAATAAATGAACTTTATTCTGCAAGTAGGCCGCAAAGGCACTTTTACAAGTCAAAAACTACTAGCGTTTCTCATGAGACCACTGCCGAGAAGAAACGCCGAAAGAAACTGGACAGTCAGTCATTTTCTCCAAAATATGCTTATTACAATGATACTACTTAACCTACTTAAGTAAATGTAAGTGGTAAACAACAAAAGAGAATTGAAAGAAGAACGTGGAAAAAATAACAATAGGTATTTACAATGTGTAGTTACACAAGAAAGCAAAACATGTCGAATCGTTTGATATGCTTTCCTTCAAGAAATGTGTCAACTAGATAGAATGAAAATATTAGACTCTTTACGCTTACGCTATTTAGGTATTTGGTTTAACATTACAAACTTACTAAAGCATGTGCTAAAGCTTAGAACAAATTGGAGGTACTATGAACTTAGTAGGTACAGTGTTTAATAGGGACACTAAATGTTAATTGTAATTTCGCTGAATATCGTTTCTGTGAACTTTGAAACACAACGGTCATATTGTGAAGACACTGGGCTCATACGTATACGCTACAGATGGAATGAATTCAAGTTTTTATAAGTTAAATTGAAAATGGCTAGCATATCTTAACCTTGTCAATGCTCAAATGAATTAATACCTTAACATTTTCAAACCTTTTAACTTCTTCTTTGGCAGCCAACATAGAATATAAGGAAATCTTGCAAGATATTTGTGTTGTTTGTGATAGTGATATTCATCATCTTTTTATTTCCATCTTAAACAGTAATATCCGGGACGACGTTTGTTCTCACATTTGGCTGCCGCCTTCGTTTATCTGGCAACTGAGCGGTAGACAATGTGACTTAAGAAAACATTGGCTCATCCCTATTTTAAACACACTAGATTCTCATGTAAGCAATTCAAATGACTAAGTATCTCACGCTGGGCCTTTGACAATGATTTTTTAGGGTTCCCTACCCAAAGGGTAAAACGGGACCCTGTTACTAAGACTCCGCTGTCCGTCCGTCTGTCTGCCCGTCTGTCATCAGGCTGTATCTCATGAACCATGATAGTTGAAATTTTCACAGAAGATGTATTTCTGTTGTCTCTATAGCAACAAATACTAAAAAACAGAATAATATAATTTTAGGAGTGAAAGACAAAATCAAAAAATAACAAAATATAATCGCTGTTTCTACAAATATACAAAGAATCTGCATTAAATTAACAATTTATAGACACAGAGCAACATTATACGCGCCTAACCAATCTTAGCAACAACTGTCCAATCTACCGTTTCCCGCGCGAACTGACAGCGGTTGTCAGTCGGGGTATTTGAGGCTTTGTTAAAAACTCATCGAATCCAATAATAAATATTTAAGGGGGCTCCCATACAACAAACGTGATTTATTTGCCGTTTTTGATAATGGTACGGAATCCTTCGTGCGCGACTCCGACTCGCACTTGGCCAGTTTTTTTATATTTACATCTGACCAATCGAGTAACCCAGACTCGGCAATCAGGTACTCCGGCTCCGGCTTAATAGAAATAGATAGTGACATAAAAAAAGAATAGTCGATATAATTTTTTTGAAAGTTTAATAGCAACTTATAGACTATGTTTATACTCAAAATCAAGTGAACAGAAAAGCAATAGCCTTCCAGCAAAAGCCTGGAAAGGGTGGGGCTAATGCTACTTGTAGACGTAACCCTCTTTTATCTCTTTATCTCTCTGGTAACACGCCACTGCCCATGTTCACTCTTTTTCTCGTTTTACGCGTATACTACAACAGGTATTATAAAAAGAAAAAACCGGGGAAGTGCGTGTCGGGCCACGCACAGTGTAGGGTTCCGTAGTTGCCCGTCCATCACGTCACCGGTCATATGCGGAATTACAGACCCGTAGAAGGGTTTTTACTGATCTTAGTACTGATGACGTACTTTTTTGAGATGTTGTGTTGTATACATATTTTTGCCCTTTACGGTAATGTCTACTTAGCTGTGATAGTTTTTCTTTTAAATTTATCGTATATACTAATACCATGATTTTTTTCACATGCCTAGCAGCCACCGGCAGGGGGGGGGGGGGACACTTGACAATAGCAAAAATTATCACTTCAAAGCTTAATATCACGCCAACCGATTCTTGAATCAAAAAATTCTTTTAGAAACCTTATAATAATGAAAGAACTATCCAACGAAACCCCATACGATGGGGTTTGGAAGAAAAAAAATTGCACCACCACTTTACATGTAGGGCAGGTACCCTAAAAATATTTTTTTTATGATTTTATTCTACCGTTTTGTCGGCGTCATTGATATGTATACTCATGCCAAATTACAGCTTTCTAGTACTAACGGTTACTGAGAAAAATGGGGGACGGACGGACGGACATGGCGGAACTATAAGTAAACCAAAACGTACGCATTTGCAGTTCAGACTGAGATCGATTCAATAGGAAATTAGAAAATGATTGGCTTTGATTAGCAGATAAATTAACCTTTGATGTTAAAACAAAAGGATGAAATTGATTTTAGGCTGTTAATTTAATATACTGCCGCTGATTGACAGCAATCTTTAAAATGGAAATTGACGCATGTATTTAAGATTGGTGAAAGTAATAATAGCGTCAAAACCAAATATATTTTATGTAAACCCGTCGCCTACCGGTCCCTGGGATCCCCGGGCTCATTACAAAAGAATGCTTTTGTTTATTTTTTTCGCCGGGGGACGACAAATTCTGATGCGTATAGTGTGTCCAAAATCATCCAGCTAAATGCGATTCGATGCTGATAAGTGTGGCTTCACCCTTAAGTGAGTCACTAGCTTAGAGAGCTTCTCACATCACGTCTTGACATCTTGTGTTTTATATTCAACTTCCCCGTTGTCGCCATATTTGTAGAAGGAACACCTAGCTTTCGCCAGAGCCTTAAACGCTGCTAGTAGACGATTAACACATTTCGGACGTGAGAGAAAAAGTGACGACACTTTTTCTCTTTCAAAATGGCGTAGCCACTAGTTTAGAATAAATTTAGCAAGAGTAGTAACGTCAGTAAGAGTGGTATATGCCAATGTTTAATCACAACCAAACATCAATCAAGCCTGTGTCTCTAATTTTCGGGAACAGAAGTAACAATTTTTGTTTTCACTGTTTTTTTTTAACCCGACTGTGGCGTTATAGGCCAAACAAATAAAAAAATCCTACTTAGTGAGACAACTTTATCAATCCTTCACATTTACTCAGAACCAGCGGATACATCATGTGTGACAGACAGCATTTGGTAGATATTGCTTACTTTTTTTTTAAATATGTGATATTGCGTAACGGTATGTGATATAATGAAATGAATAAGTTATCTTTAGAGTTCGGTAGACTTCGTCATTAGAGGAAAAAGAACATTGAGTCTGAACAGTGTACTTAACTACTTACTGAACAGGTTAATTGTTATACTCTGGAATTTAAAACATACGCATGAATATACACGTAAATTATATGAAAACTACTTCAACTATAAACTTGTAGAAGCATGCTCGACATCTCGCAATTTCTCGTGCGCCTCATGCGGTTGAGTTAGCATAATTTTGCATACTTCGCGAAACTACACACTCAATTTAAACTAAGTAATATTATAACTTTTTATACGAGTCATGTTTAAGAAACAGCGCTGTCAAGATTAGGAAAGCGGGTAATTCTGAATTTTCATGCAATAAAATGTGCCAAGTTAAGAGCAACCGTGTTACTTTATCTTTACCTATTAGGATGGGTTGCACCAAACCGTCTGTAATCGTAACTGGTGTTCGTTAAAGTCTGATTGTATGGAAAGTTTGACAAGTTACTTAATAAAAACATTTATCTTTTTACGGCAGCCGTAACAAGTTACGTTTTTGTTTTATGGTGGCACTATATAGGTATAATAATTGTTTTAGACCAATTTACCTACAGCAGCTATTCCATATGATACATATAATACAATTTATCTAGGGGCGCCCTAATTATCACCTATCTGAGGGTGAGACCCGTTGTAAAGATGTACTATGAGATGTGGTGAAGGTGTGCCCCAGAGGGCACACTAGGGAAGTAAGTACACACAACTGCAGTCGAATATTAATTGATTTATTGTCTAGAAAATACATGGTTTATATACTAGAGAGTTCCTTTGTTCGTGTGCATTCTTGTGGAAGTAATATACTTCTCAGGTTACATCGTAAAATAGGTAAATCATGTTACAATAAATAATATGTAATGTGATACAATCGAATTAGTTAAATGGTGCGTTAAATAGGTTAATGGCGTAATAAGAGTAATCGGTTATTTGATACCTTAATGCATGTGTGTGTGTACTCACACTACAGCTTTCCTCTTTTTTTTTTTAGACAAAAATAGTATGCTTCAGAAATCTATTTTTGGCTAATGTACAATGAACATGTATCTGTAAATGGTATGTAATATAAATCTTAACGCTATTTGGTTATACAATTTTTCTCGTAGTATAATAAAATTCTTAATGCTACTTGGGTATACAATTTTTCTTAGTTTCTACGTTTCATGTTTCTTACATGATTGTGTTCTACAGATTTGCTCTAACATATGTTTAATGTCGTGTTAGCAGTTAATATGATATTTGTTACCTGTTATAGGACACTCTTTTAATTATGATTGTAGCGGTTCCTTATTTGGAGTTGGTATTTATCGGTGTCTTATTGCTCTTGTGCTTTAATAATAGACTGGTTTATTTATTAATGGGGTTTTTCTTGATCCTTATCTCGTAATAATATTAATCTATTCTATTATTAATAATATTAATATTTCTTTTTTGTAATTGAATTTCAACGCTCGTTGTGATGGCGTTTTTTTTTTTTATAGTACTTTATAATTTTTGTCGAATTCCCATGTGGAATTTATATCATTTATTTACGTTTTTGTCGTAATACGCGGCGTTTTTGTCGTTTTTCCTTTTTTACGGCGTTTTATTATGTCGTCGTTTTCGTATATGTTTTTCGTACGTACGTGTTTAGTTTCTTGGTATTTTTTTTTTATACCGTCTTAAAGAAAACAGTGGCTCTTGTAAGCTCTTATCTGTGTCTTATTTGTCATTTATTTTTATTGCGCATACATTTTCTTTGGACGTCATTGCGCTATTTTTTTTTGTCAGTCACTTATTATTTAACTTGTGACAAAGTGTGCACTACTCATTGCGAAGGTACATTGCATGCAAATATATGGCCGTTTGACCCTTAATTATTCCTACAGTATACAAGGATTTTATAAATAATTATATTTATGTAGAGCGCGCATAATACCTTAATAGGTATTGGTTTACAGGTGTGACAACTCTTTTAACACAAATTGTGTCCAAGGACTTTTACATGATTGATGCTCGATCGAATTATGTTCGAGTCAAGGATTTGTTGTTCGCCTAATAGACAGTTCTTTTAACACTTTATAACAAATAGTGCCCAAGAATTTCCACTCGTTTGATGCTCGATCGAAACGTGTTCGATATCCAAGGGTTTTGCTGTCTACCTTGTATTCTGGTGTACCTTGCTATTCGTCATATATTTAATTATTCAATGGTCCCTCTCGGTACTATCACTGAGTACGGGGAAACACATTGTTTTATTTATTTCTTAAATAAATTTGTCTTAGTATTTTTATCCTGAAATCTTCAACATATAAGAATTTCATCGACTTTTAGATGATCAGGCTAATCGTCTAGTGAAATATTTATGTGTATCCGTTTTTCGGATTATTATATGGGTGCGGGAGAAGATTATAGTCACATAATGGTTCTAAAGTTATGATTCCGTTGTTTAAAATTGTTGCTGGTTTTTTTGTATATTTTATAATTACTACGAATTATTTTAATTGGCTTTTAAATTTTTTTTTTTTCCATTTTTATTTGTTTTGCTCGTTTGTCGTAATTTTTGATACATAAATGTTGAATCAAAAGCATTGTCCGATTAATGTTAATACGTGGAAATCATATTGAAATTTTTATTTTAGTATTCTAAAGAGAATGTACTATGTGACGTTATCTTTCCTCGGACTCGATGTGAGTCGTCCTTACGTGTCATATGGCGCGGAGTGCGTCATGCGCTTCCTATGGCGCCACGACTTGCGCTCGCTGCGGCAAATCATATGTGCCTTGCGTCGTTTATATGTGCTGTACCGCTTCTTCCGGTAATTCAATACTTGGTCCGGGGCGGGCGTAGTGGATGTGGACTGTTTGTGGTCCTGAATCGCATTTTTAGCGCGGAGTATCCAAAACATACGCATTGCATAGCATTTTTTGTGTATGCTATGCTTGTCATTTCGTTAGTCTTTTGTGAATCTGGCTATGGCCATTTGTTTAATTAACGATTGCAGTACTGAGTCCGCTTCTGGTTTCTCATTGGCCTGGGTTACTGTGAGGTTTACAAATAGTTCCTCGAGTTCTTGGCCGTACCGCTCGATTGACTCATGTCCTTGTTTTGTTGTGAGCAATCTAGCTTGAATTGCGATTGTCGATTTGGTTGGTAAATGTCGTAGTCTTATCTCATTAAGTAATGTAGTTACATTTATATGTTTATCCGCTATCCTTAGCTCGGCGCTTTGAGTTAACCGGATCTTAGTAACGAAAATAATTAATGACTTTAAATCGGAGTCTTTAATCATTGTTGCGTACAACTCTATAGCATCTATGAGTTGCCTCGTGACGGTTTCCGAACCGTCCATGGCTGGTAGCAACGCTACTGCCGTTTTTAGGCTGAAATCGTCTTTTGACGTCATTTTGCCTTGCTCGGTTTCCTTCTCGTAAGACGCGTGTATTTTGCTATAAATCGCTTCTATTTCCGTTAAATAAGACTGGATTAACTCGCTGTCGCTTACGGATATCTCTGATTTTTCTAGCTTAAGACTATACTGCTCTATATATTTTTCGTACTCACTATACAATAACTCGACTTGCTGGAGTTTACTTTGACCGATCGCCTCCCTTCGGCGTTTTGTACCTAATTTTCTAAAGTCTTCTTGCAATGATTTTAACTCGTTATACAATTTTTCAATGTCGGTCATAATTACATATGCCTCCTACACGTAACGCGTGTACATAAAACGTGTTTTTAATTTTGAATGAGTCGGTTTACGCGGCTAATTTCGCTTAAGTGGTACCTGTAGGCAGTAGTTGATGGTGGCTGGAGGTTGGTGGTCGGTGGTGTCCGATGCCGATGTTGTAGCCATTGTTGCGCTGGTCCTGCAGCCTGGAGTTGTCAAACGTCCCGTTCTGGCTTGCTGGTGTTCCGCATGATCGCTGATGCCGTTTGTCTCTCTATTTTTCTGGTGAGGCACTTATGAATTTTCTTCCACACGGCGTAGGCGAAAATTACCAGTATTAT
The DNA here is from genome assembly GCA_963556455.1 of Epiblema foenella. Taxonomy (NCBI): domain Eukaryota; kingdom Metazoa; phylum Arthropoda; class Insecta; order Lepidoptera; family Tortricidae; genus Epiblema; species Epiblema foenella. Next base: position 7,138,028 of record OY747105.1, read on the forward strand.
TGCGAGTGCTGTAGTAGTCACGTAGACTGTTATTTTGCTGCTGTCAGCTTGGCTTGCACTTGCGCTGTTGGATGCCCCGTTTTGAGCTATGATGACCTCTTCTTTCTTGCTATCTTTCGTGCACTGGGTTCCCATGGTTTGCTGGCTCTGGCTGGCTGGACGGTTGGGCGGCGGCAGTGGTGCTTGGCTCGGTGGTGTTTACATTGCGGTTGCCCCGAGTAGCCTGACGGGCAGGGTTGCCCCTTGGTACTCGTGCATACCGGCTGGCAGGGTCGCCATGTAAAGATGTACTATGAGATGTGGTGAAGGTGTGCCCCAGAGGGCACACTAGGGAAGTAAGTACACACAACTGCAGTCGAATATTAATTGATTTATTGTCTAGAAAATACATGGTTTATATACTAGAGAGTTCCTTTGTTCGTGTGCATTCTTGTGGAAGTAATATACTTCTCAGGTTACATCGTAAAATAGGTAAATCATGTTACAATAAATAATATGTAATGTGATACAATCGAATTAGTTAAATGGTGCGTTAAATAGGTTAATGGCGTAATAAGAGTAATCGGTTATTTGATACCTTAATGCATGTGTGTGTGTACTCACACTACACCGTAACTCCCGTGAGAAGTCTATGGGGGACACCCTCTGGCCGTCTGGGTGACACCCACATGATTTCCGCTCTGGGTGCAACTAAATGTTAAAAAATCAGATCTCCTTTTTTAGGGTTCCGTAGCCAAAATGGCAAAAACGGAACCCTTATAGTTTCGTCATGTCCGTCTGTCCGTCTGTCCGTCTGTCCGTCTGTCCGTCTGTCACAGCCGATTTACTCGGAAACTATAAGTACTACAGTGATGAAATTTGATGGGAATATGTGTTGTATGAACCGCTACAAAATTATGACACTAAATAGTAAAAAAAAGAATTGGGGGTGGGGCCCCCCATACATGTAACTGAGGGATGAAAATTTTTTTTTCGATGTACATACCCGTGTGGGGTATCAATGGAAAGGTCTTTTAAAATGATATAAAGTTTTCTAAAAAACATTTTTCTTAAAGTGAACGGTTTTTGAGATATCAGCTCTCAAAGTCGTAAAAAGTATGTCCCCCCCCCTCTATTTTTATAACTACGGGGTATAAAATTCTAAAAAAAATAGAGGTGATGCATGCTAATTAACTCTTTCAACGATTTTTGGTTTGATCAAAGTATCTCTTATAGTTTTTGAGATAGGTTGATTTAACTGTAATTTTGGTTAAGTTATTTTTGCTGTTTTATAGATACTAGTACGGAACCCTTCGTGCGCGAGTCCAACTCGCCCTTGGCCGGTTTTTTCTTAATCAGTTCACATTACGTAATACATGACCTTAATATGGATAAAACGCACTCGTGTCATACCGTGAAACGAACACCCTATTTAGTTAAAATCAAAATCTATTACTATTTTAAACTCAGCGGGCGTAAAAGCAAGCAAAGGCATCTAATACTAATATGATTCCAAATTAAAAAGTTTGTATATATTATCATGCCTCTTGGTAACTTGGTATATACTCGACAAATTACAACTATTTTGATGACGCACTCAGCTGCGCGTGTCGGTCAAGAAATTAATCAAACTTTAAACATGGGATTTCACAGCTAATTGGTTTGAATCTTATTTGATTTACTTAAACAGAGCGTAGTTGTTTATGTAAGGCAATTAGACCCCTTAATTAATTTTAAATCTGTAGCCGTAGCTGTCACATTAAAGTCAAACGTTTTTCTAAAAGAACACTGTCTATTTATTTTCACGCTATTTCTATAATTAACGAATGAATAAACGTAAACCGTGACGGTTACAACTGCCTTCCTGAAAACTAAATATATTTTTTTCAAAACTATGGAACAACTTTGAACTAAGTAAAAACTGGAACCATGTTCCGCTATACGCTGAAGAGAAGTTTCGCTAAACTAGATGGGATTCAGTCTCGGAATTCGTTCGTGTCGACAGGGAGTTGCTAAGTGTCGCATTCTTCAAGTTAATATAGGCATGTATTACGTGGGGCTCGTCTGAAATGTGTAGGGTAACTTTGACCTAAGTAACTGGATTTTGGCGCTTCCTTGAGATGCACCTACAGTGCGCGTTAAAGATAGTTGGGTCATTTCCACATAGTAAACCATCAAAATATCACATTAGATAGTATATTACAAATTTTTATGGTTATTTTTTAATATATCAGTATTATAAAATTGTAAGAGACTATTTCTTGCAGTCCGGGATTTAATACGATCCGCGGAGATAGTACGTATCTTTTCTGCGGTCGCCAGCGACGACCTAACTTTGACACTTTTTTTTTAATTTATTTTCAAAAAGGTACATAAAGCTTCCAATTTCAATTTTACTCGCCAAACTGACGAGACATTACTTATTTTTAAATTTTGCTTAAAAAGTTGTCAATAGCCAATAACAGATGTTTAAGCGCTTCCCACTTCAGTATTTATAATGGATATTTTACAAATTAGCACCTTATAACAGAGGGGTGGGCTATATATCAGTATATCACCCGTAATCTGTTTTCTATCCTATCATAAGGTAAACGTCCCAATGCCTACACTTACTATTCACCTCTGTTATGTAAAAGAGAAACACGGAAATTATTACTTAAAGTGTTTCTTATTACACACAAACACAAACAAGAACACACGCATATATTCTAAACAGATTTAATTTTATTGTTATTTTAAAAAATAAATTTAATTAAAATGTATTTCTCAACCTAGAAGTCCAAATGAAAACATCCGTTGCCCCTGTGTTATTAATAAATATTCACTAATTGGCAACACGAATTCAGTTCGCTCTGCTCTTACCGGTTAAATATCAGCAAATACGTAGGTAAATACTTATTATTTTCGCTTTTTAGCGATAAGACCGCCTGTTGTTTGCATTATTGTCAGAGTTAAAATTTGTTTTAACATTTCCATTTTGTATAGTGCACAATAAAGTATATTATTATGTATGTCTTTCCCGTTCACGGGACAATGGTATCCCGGACCTTTGGGAGGCGTGCGTGGAGCCGAAGTACCGAGGCACCGAAGTACCAAAGGAGTACCACATAGCCAACACGTAGAGGCCCTTTTGACACTTTAATGAAATGCAAGGGATACACCGAGCGGATGCTGTCCCTGCCCGTGTCATGGGACGCACATAGAGACAGCACCCGCCAGGGTGTACAGGGACTATTTCTGGTTGATGGAGTCTAAATGAACTGGGTTATTGGGTGAAAATGTTGGATTAATGGCTGGGCTATTGTGTGAGACACCGGACGCCTGCCTAATAAAACTGTCTCAAATATTTATTTCCGGCAGGCGGTGACTCGCTCTCTGCTAGATGGGCCCCCATAAAATAGCGACATTATAAAATGGCCTAAGGGCAACACCGGTCAGAGAGCTGGGGGTGGAGAGGTGGCACTGGACTTTAAACATATAGCCAACTCGCCACTTAGGTGACCACATCCACATATTATTATTATTATTATTATTTTCCGCCCGTGAACTTTCAGCCGTTCAGCTAAGCAAGTCTCCTAAGATGTTTTCAAGATAAATTCTATTAACGACTGACTCTGAATGGTTCCAAAGCCCGGGAAATATATCAAAATGATGGATGTAAGATAAATGTGGCCTCTTCACCTTCCGAAAATGCAATCATTTAGTACGCGCGTTGAAGGAAATTAATAAGGAAAATATTTTAGGCACGGGCTGAAAAATATTTCGGCATTCTATTTTCATTGTTGTTGTTGAACATGTTCATCAACTTTATGTTTTGCAAAAATACCTTCTGAATCTAACGCATTTAAGCGATGTATATTTAATTTTGTACGTTTTCCCGTTTGGACTTATAGTACGCCCAACGAAGAAAATTGGCGGAAATAATTCGTGTATAAACGAATTTTGGCACAGTTCTAGGTAAAGATGTCCTAAACAACATGCTAAAAGTACTGGTGGATGGGGGGAGCTAACGGGTAGCTAAAGGAGGGGGTTGTAAAGGTCCTTTTTGAGTTTTTTGTAAAAAGCTCATAAACGGTAGCCCGTAGTAAAAAATGTTCTTAGACAAAACTAATCTACATAAAATTCTCTACAAAAAAGATTCTGTACACTTCTTCGCTAGGATGTTTACTCAATCATGCAAAAACGTCTGAACGGATTATGATGAAACTTGGTATACAAAGAGTGTGTAGGTTAGATTAACATATAGAATAATTTTTATCCCAAAAACCATCCCCCGAAAGGATCATTTAGGAATCAAAAATAGGGAGTGGAAGTTTACGCGGACGAAGTCGCGGGCAAAAGCTATTACTACATAAGAAAAACAACCGAAATATGTAAAATCAGTCTTTATTTTAACTAGATTTCTGAAATGACATAACATAACATAAATTCACACCTGTATTCCCAAAAGGAGTAGGTAGAGCACATGAAATTTAATCCAGTGCCACATTTAGCTATTGTAGGCAGTGATAGGTTGCTAGCCCATCGCCCAAAACACACTACAGCCAGAAATTCTCTGAAATGAGCGTAGGTATTATACTGTTAGTGAATATCTAAGTCCTCTATAATCATACTTTATAGTCAAGGGTACCAATGAGTATAATTTTTTTTTACCTTATTCCATTGAAATAAGGTCCAAAAATGTATACATATTTATGTCCTCGACTGTACATTGAATATTTAATTACGCGGCTCTATATCTATCTCTAGTCAAATGATGTCTAGTACAATTATTTAAAGAATTATTAAATTATGTATAATAATTATTATTACTCACAATATTGTTAATTAACAAATTAGTTTTATAACATTTACCAACTTATTTTTATCGAATTATATTACCGCCGCCGCGACGCGTGTTTATTGTATGTACATGGTTGCTAATAAATTGAAATCAAAATTGAGGTATATCAAGACAAGTATTTTGGCAAATTCATTAGGTATAGTTTAATTAAGGGTTCATTTTGTCCCTCGTCAATGAGCATGCCAGCTCAACAATGGCATTCGTATAATTGGGTGGCGTAAACAAAAAATATTTATTAGCAAAAAGTCCGTTGACCCCACAATGTAGGTCATGTGGCTCGCAGCCAACTCTCCAAACTAAGCCGAAAAGCCTTACGAACATATAACAGCCGATGTTCATACGACTTTTCGTTGACACGGTGAGTCTACTGCCCCTTGCGACAGATAGATTTGCGCACATGTTTTTGTTGTAAATTACGAGGTATGTGAGATTTGATAAGTATTGGAAGTAAGAGGAAATTGGGGAGCCTTCTGGCATAGTATTGAGGATATAAATACGACTAAAGAAAGGAAAGTTCGGTAAGATGCTGTTTGGGTGATTACTAGTATAATATATAATATATGGGCATTTATTTTTATTTTACTTGAATGCAAACACTATTGCTCATCCTGGTATTCTTTTATCAGTAGCCAAAGAAACTAACTGGAAACGTAAACTATCAATCATGACCGAAAATATAAACTAATAATGTACTTTGAAAAAGCAACACATTACTTATGTCTGTATAACATAAAGTATGTAACAAAACAACGAAAGTTCAACACCCTAACCAGTGGAAAAGAATCGTATGAGACCACAGATTGTTTCCATAAAATTATTACCTGTCTCTCACTGCACCAATGAATTATTTTTGTCACAAATATACTTGAAAGGATTGAATAGTACAACAGGTTAAACTATTTCTTCTATAGGTAATAATGTTCTCAAGATAAAATTGTGTATATTTGCGAATCTATTTTCGTAATAAGATTTACGAGATGGCAATTGTTTTCGTCTCGTCGGTCGACGTGGTTTGTCAAGCCCTTTGTCTCGAATGTAAAGGGACATAAATTGTATTTTCAAGATTTCTTGAGAAACAATACGGGTATTACGCAATAACACCTAACTTTTACGAACTCTATGCTAATAAATTTTAATTCAAATATTAAACTGGTTCTGTGTCATTGTCATTTAGGATTTTGGTGAAAAAGGCTGTGTCAAATATTGTTCCCGAATCTGTTTTTACAATATAAACTACATTTAAAAGGTAAACAATACTTTCGTTTAACGCAGGATATCAGTCCACACTCCCATTATTTTCACCTAACTATTTAGTATAGATTTTACACCTAGCAAAAACGATAGTTCTATAAGTACATAATTATGATGCAATCGACAATAATTCAAGAAAACATATAATATTACGGTTCGTTTAAGATAATCTTTAGAAAGCTGTGGTACCGAATCAGCAACGATCAGTCGATCACGTCTGGGTCTCAATTTAATTCATATTTCACATTCCAATCGGTTGCGCAAATTTGCACACTCGTTATTTTATGCTATATGACGTATGGTAAGAAGCGCATAAAAAAGCTGAAATGTGTTTGTAATACAATACAACACAAATACTCTTTATTGCACACCTACAATACAGGGTACCTATACAAACCTAAAATGAAGAGGAAAACAACAGGCGGCCTTATCTCTAAAGAGCTATAATCAGAAGACGCTGACAAATTAAACCTCTCGGCTTCCTTACTTTGCTTTCGTATAATTTCATCAAAATATTGAAGTAAGACCCTTCCAATTATAACTTGTTTTAGGTAGAATAATATAATAAATAATCCCAGAATCCTAATTAATTTATGCAGGGCGCGCTCGTTATAATACCTCAATTATTATTACGATAAAGCTTCTAGTGAAAGGATGGTAATGACCACTTTCGCCCGAGTTTAAATTTCAATGGAAATATTTTGTCAAATACAAGTATTTCAACATTGGGCATTATTAAACATTAATGATTGTTCCATTTTATCGCTTAATTTTACATTCAAACTGCTATAACGACTATGAGGATTGAAAAGGAGACGTCATTTTAATACTAGATTGTATGACAAGATTCTAAAACGAGCCATATACCACGAGATAGTTCACTTAGGGTACTCGGGAAAATAATTCGAAGGGGTAATATGGCTTTTAGACCAGTTATTCACTTTACTTTTCACTTCGATTGCGAGTAAATAAATAAACGAAGGTCCTGATGTAATGTCATCATCAACCTGATCTGGTAATTGAAGCCGGAAGGTAGGCAACGGAACTCCGTAATAAAACAATGTAGCTTATCCGTGTTTGAGCTTATTGGAATCGTTATGAGATGCACTCTGGTAATGATTCACTAAAAAGTGTGAAATAAATAAAAAAAAACACTAAAAAGAAAAAAATAATTGCCTTACTTCTATTGATCCGAAGAAATTGTCTAAAGTTGACAAAAAGACACCGACTACAATTACAATAGGTACGTCTACATTGTTGTATGTATGTAAAAAAACATTTCACGCAATATACTTAGAAATCCAAACATTAAATATTTTCCCTTAGAATTCGCTCTAAATATAACAATATTGTGGATGCAATCTGTAAAATACCATGGTGAAAATATTGGCAAACAAAAACGTAAATCACCAACTTCTTAATTGCAATTGCATTGTAAATACTGAAACAATAAATAAATTATAAAATCATCTAACTCCGGCCACGCGGAAAACCTAATTACGAAACCTTAGAACTTTTTAGAACATTCAATTTACATGTAAGAGTTATTATGGACTGATTTATTGAAGTTAGTGCTTCAAAGTGGCAAATGATATTTATTCTGAGTCTAGAGATCTTCCTTGCCGGTAATATTCCCATATTTTTATAGAGAATATTTTCGGTCGGATATATTCCCCATACGATGTAAATATATATAATAATAACAGCACATCACCCATTTTTTAATTTTGGCATTGCATAGTTGCCGTGAATCTTGAATTTACTTATTATATCACTTACAGAGTTTTCGGTAACTACTTTTAGCGGTAACATCTAGGATTTTTTCCCAATACCACTGGTAACAGATGGGGAGAGAACCCCAACTGCTATCAATAGTAACAAATTGACGGAATCAGCCTGGAATAACCCGACTTACGGAAACTGGAACAAAAGGTTGAAAGAAATTTAAATAGAATTTCTATTTTGCCAGAGACAGTTGCAACTTACGCCTGAGAACGTTCCTGGGTAATTAGCATTTTTCCGTTTAACTCTGAAAAGAACGTGCATTTACAATTTTATTGTTTCGTGTAGGTTTTTGACTAGGTATTTATTTTTTACTTTGTCCTTTTTAGAGAAATTATCTTTAATGTTGATGTGGCCTAACGTTTCATTTGAAAACCAAAATGCCATAATATCTAAAAAGCTGTACATCATATTCAGGGTAGTAAAATGAAACTGACCCAATTCATATTAAGCCAAACGATACGTGTCTAGTTTCTAAAAATCGTCTTTTTAATGTATTATTTATAAAAATTAACAAAAAAAATGCATTGATTATGATAGAAACTTTTCATTAATAACGGTAAAGCTAACTTAATTATTTTAGGAATTATAGTTGAACTAATGCAAAAGTGACTCAACGACAAATCTTGTTTGGCGATTTCCCAAAATGGATTTTGCATTCAGTCAGTTTAATTGTAGAGGTGCGATATGTTTAATTTAAGGCCTTATTGGCTCTATTTCGTTTATTATCATCATTTTATTTCAAAAAAAACTAATTTTGACGCGGAATCTTTCTTTTCAATCGCAAAGTTACGAGATCTGCAAGTAATGTGAAAATATTATACTCTGGAAGCAAATTACTAAAAGGACCTTTAGCTTTTCGCGAGTACTAAGAAAGATCCTACGTCTTTGAATAATTTTATAGTACCTACCATCCATCAACCCGGCGTGCTCAATATATTGGTTTTCTACCTTATACCTTTTTTATGGTCAAGTTTGTTTTTGTTCATTTGCAGCAATCCGCTGATTTGATTGATGGAGGTTATAGACTAATTTAAAAAATAAAAGCTACTAACATCGCTGTCTGGCTTATAAGTTTCGTACTTACATCGTTGCGTTACACCAAGAAGTCATCATATCCAGCAGTCAGTCAAAAAACTGAAATGAACTAGGCATAAGAACTTTTGTTATGCAGTCCATTCAACTTAATATAAAATATTACTTTTAGTCCTCTACTACTTATTAAATGTATTAGTAAAAATATACCAAATTTTTTATCATTCCTTCATCTGCTTAACAGCTATACTTTAGCCAACCCTCGACAAACAACATGCACCGGCAAATAACAATGCTGTACTTGCTTAATATAAATACGCCTCCTATTTACAATACTCTTCAGGGGTCCACATTTAGCCTTGTATGCACTACACTAGTGAATCCAACTGTATCTCAGGCTAATTTTAAATAGACTTATGCGCAGCACTGCTATTTTGTTCACAACCTGCCTCGACTTATTTCACCACAAGCCCCTATATCTGGTCTCTAAGATTTGTAAAACTATGCGAAATCGGAGATCAAGCTTGCACTGGTTATTTTCAGGCGTGTCGTCGGTAAGTAAGCATTGTGAACAGCAACCAAGATGGTAGTACATAAGACGTTTTACAACCGCAGAATAGATCTCCGATTGTGAACTAGGCGGTGAACCTCAGGTCGGTTTATGCAGTAGAATATACGATTACAAGTCTGAGCTCTGAAGTGGATTGTAATGTAATATGGAATCTTTTGCTTTGGAACCGGGTGTTAACTCGGCTACAAGGTTGACACTATATGTTTAGATGGTTGCAACAGTTGGCACCGTAAGCAAGTATGAGAGTTATTGTAAAATCAAGATCAAAAAAAATCTTTTTTTTTGCTCAGAAGTGTACATTATTGTGAGTTGTATAATAGAGATAATGGCATTCGCAGTTACGGCTCCTAAATATAAGATAAATTCAGTTGCCTAGTCTCTGAGACTGTTTTGTTACACATGCGTCCGTTTTTTTACCCCATAGGCTTGCTCCATTATCTTCATCCAATAACCCGGTTCATTCACATTACATCAAACAACAATGGACCCGGTAAACCCTGCCCTGGCGGGTTTTGTCTCTCTCTGTGTGCATCCCACGACACGGACATGCCTTCTACGTGTGCATGATACTCGTTTGGTACCTCGGTACTTCGGTTCCACGCACGCCCCCAAAGGTCTGGGACACCATTATCCCGTGAGCGGCGGGAAATGCAGATAGGTAAGTGAAATTTACTTCCTAAACGTTTTACTTAACTGAGCTTTATTGTAAACTGTACTAGCCTATAAATACACACCAGTACCCTGTCTGCTATCCATACTTCAACAGATAAATAATTGGCCTCACTGTACTACATATTCTATTGTGTTGACTATCTTATGTACCCGTCTCGTCGTCCTAGCAGGCGTCTCCTTCGATGACAATGCAATATCGCCGCGCCTGTCTTCAATGTTTTATCTCTTTTGCTTCGCTTTTGCGTCAACATTTTCTTCGAGTCCGATTTAAACCCGGAGATGTTAATTTTTTTAACTGTTGTTTTGCGAGTTAGATTTAAAATTAAATACGACGGGACGAACGGGATTGACGGGATTAAAAAACTGTAAAAGTGTGTACTATTTTAGGAAATATGACGGTATTTTAACGACCCTTATTCTTTGTCCGCGAGTGTATTTAGATATGTGCAACCATTAGATCTGTTCTCTTGTCGACTCGATGAGCACTTGCAGTATTCTATGAGCTTATTGCGGCTTTCAAATCCATGATAGCAAATAAAAATAAATGGGCAAAGACAATAATGATAGCAACAAAATAAAACGATGGATCATTTATTTGTATATTCTAAAAATTTATTCCATTTTATGTACAAACACAGGCTGTTCAGAGGTAGCTTTCATATGAATCAAAATCAAAATCATTTTTTCTAAATAATTAATTTAAATGATGCACAAACTCAATTCATTTCAGCAGGAATTCCAAGCGGCTATAAATCCACCACCAGATTTATTCAACAAAACAAACGGAAAACGAACCGCCCTTCACCTCTTCTTCTAACCATCCATAAATTATAAAGATAACCGCAATAGTTCTCCCTCGAAGAATGTACCAATTCCATTGATTTAAGCCCGATCTGTCTTTTCTGTTCTGTAAATTTGGCGTATTCTTGGCTCTTATCTTATCTCTAAAATATTGGCATGTCGGAGTGGATGTATTTTGAAATTTCGTATTTCACGATTCCTGTTACGTTTCTCGTGTTTTATCTTGAATCCACATGTAAGCAACGGCAGCTTTGAGAGATTGGACTGAATTTTTAACAGATAGAAGATAGCAGACAAATTACGTTGCATTCCAAAATGTTCCTAGTCTCATACATCTACGATTTTTTTCTATTTTACTGAAAGTAGGCTAGCGTTTGGCCGCTATCTCAGTCTCAGCTCATGGTAAGATACGATGCGATGTAGGGTGTATGTAACACGTTTGCTTAGAAGACACCTGTTCACTCGGGACTTCAATACCCCACCAATTTCTTACTAAACTCAAAAAAAATAGAAAATAAATAAGAGATAGGGTATGATGACCTTCATTCTTATTTACCCATTATATCAATATTGCCCATACTATAATAGCTAATACCATAAATGTGAAAGAGTGTCGGTCTGTCTGTCCGTATGTTACCTCTTCACTGTTAAACCGTTGAACCGATTAAGATGAAATTTGATATGAACACAGTTTGAGTACCGGGGAAGAACATAGGATACTTTATATCCGAGAAAAAAGTGTATGGAAGAGCGATAACTAGGTGAGCGCCTGGAATAAAATAATAGCAATGAAATTCTTACGCAATGAACGAGTTCAGCGCGGACGAAGTCGTGGGCAAAAGCTAGTATATTTATAAGTACCTTGAGATAAATGTTACTAAACACTAACTTATTTGGATGGGATTTGATTTTTGTTAGGACGATAAATCACCTTGATATCTTGATAAATAATTTAATTTCTGTATTAAATTATTTACCAATGTCACAGATAATCGTAGATGAAGTAAATCAAAATTATATTCAATTTAGATATTTAAAAGAATCGTGTTTAAGGCTCTAATGGCAATAATAACATTGCACTGGCAATACGATAAGAAACAGTCTTTATTGCACAAGAAAAGAAATATATTTTAAAAATAAAATCAAAAACAGCAGACATCAGGCACTCACACCGCTATAAAACGTTCAGGCATAGACAAGCTTTGAGTATCCGATGGCCCGCAAAATGATCAAGATAAAATTCTTCTCTTAGAAAATGCAATATCATAGTCAGTAGCACTATTTTTGTCGTTTTTCCTAATAACCAGAGCTTGGAAATTTCATAGCAAAACAATTGCAACTCGGTAATTGAACAAATTGATGAGTATAAGAGTCATATTATGGACATGTACAGTATTATATTAATTGTATATTATTATTATTATTTTATTTATTACCGTAACCGTTACCCAAATATTTGTAAAGGATTAACAATGTTCTTAATTCTGATGATTAAATTGAACATGCGTATAGTTACTTATAATAATATTCCACACACATCTTCATATAACATACAATTCTTAATTTGACCATATTATTTAAGAGCAAGTAAAATTCAAATATTATGTTTTTTTACTATGGAATAAAATCTATCAGTTGACAATATAAGATTACTTTGTAAATGAATGTACTTTTTGGCGAGTAAAATTAGTATATTATATTTGTAGTTATTTACAAATAGCAATAAATATAGTTTTAAGGAAGGGAATACCACTATGAAAGTACTATGACAGAAACAAAATTAAAATAGATGACCATGTCCGAACTTCACAGACTCACATTTCAATTTGTTTGGCGGCCTTAGGTTTAGGTAATTAACATAGTATCAAAACGAGCACGCAAAACATTGATTTGAAACAGAAGAAAAATTACTTTTTCGAGCGTGTGTAAGATAGACTTAATTGTCAATTTATTTTTTATTTTATACACAGCCTTACATTAGTATTTGTTACGGTATTTTTTTTTCGTTTGATTCCGTACAATTTGTACATCATAACATCACTATCAAACAGGAATCTATGCATTTGTTATTGTCAATATCCAAGCAGCGGGTTATATCGGGCAGTGTTGGGCAAAAAGTAATTGCAATTTCATTTACCAATTACAATGTATTGCACTTTCAATGAACAATTACAAAAAATAATTGCTAGTTGAATTACAAATTACATTTTGTAATTATAATGTGTAATTAACTACTTTATTAATTTACAAATTACTTTTATTTCCTAAAATATGTTTGCTCATTTTTATTCCCAAATCAGCTTAACAGTAAGTACATTTTGATGCAAGTGCGGAAGGTATGACATTTTGAACGAGTCCCGGGTTGTTGACGTTTTTTAATGCAATTGCGAAAAAAATATCAGAGAAACAGAAATAAAACAGTAACTAAGAGGAAAAACAAAATCCTCGGAACTCACGTAATATGCTACCTTCCCTTTGTTGAAAGTTTTTGCTGGAGGCCTATACAAACCCCCGACAAAGAAGTATTCATTTCAAAAACATAGTTATAAGTAGATCTAAAGTAATCAACTAGCAGATCCATGTTTATATTTATGGCGGATATTGATTAATATTCGTTAAGGGAATACTCTAGTAGTTGTCAGGAATCGGTGGATGAGTCCCGACCTCGTCCCGAGGGCCGATGTTGCATTTACATCACAAAGCTACTGATGGGAGGAAATAAATACGCGCTACATGGTTGTAACACGAGGTCAATCAAGTTTTACATACAAGTTTTAAATAGCATTTTCATCAAATGAAATTAACTTTTACCTAATATAGTATTAGTTATGTACATTATATTTACATATTACTATCTGACTTCATTAATTATAGACGTTTAGCACATACGGTGCGTACGCATGCGTGATGCACGGCGTAAAAAGGCAGACGTCAAAGTGGAAGCGGGGTAGTTCCCAGCCGTGCGTTCCCCGGCCGCGCAGGAACCATCTAAGATCATATCAAACTTATGTACATAAGTGCCGCGCGCTGCGCACATGTTCTAACATATTCATAGATATCATCACAGTGCGCGTGGAAATGTCATGCATTCAATTATGTAATATTATATTAAGGACCCAAAATATTTTTAAATACTTTTATCTTAACTAAAGAAAAAAAAATATCTTAACATTATGCCAATAAGTATTATTTATGTTTACTAAAGTAATGAACTGTGATGCCTGCAACTACTCGTATATCTATCTCATCTTATCACTTGCCATGAAGCTAGCATTCATTAAAATTTTGCTCCTTAGACGACGGTGAAATCAACATCATTAACTGCGACATACTTCGTATATAATCAGATTAGACACGCTACGGTATACCTTCTTAATTGAATGTGGCGGAAGTTAAACAATCTTATGAATACCTGCCCACCCATACAAAATAATATTAATAGTATACTATAATTAGTGACCTCGAACCCAACGCGCGGTTTTACCAAGCGACTGTGGAAGATAAAGAGTTTCACACATATCTACTGAGCTACAGCTACGCCATGGATTAGTGGTTGTTTTCAAAGCTCCTCTTGTAGTAGAACTTCCAACAGACAACCACTCATAAAATTGATCTTACCAGCACAATGTATTAAGTACGTCCTCTTTTTTTTTACCTATCACTATTGATTACAAAAATGATACTTTATAATAACGAACGTGTATTGATTTCATAACTATAGTATAGGTAAATATGAAACCACAGTATATACGAAACTAAAACTTAAACTAAACCAAGATATTATTATAGATGCTAATTAAATACCTAACCCACCGCGCGTCATTCCTGGTGCAAAGGTGCCCAAAATGATTGCAGCGTTACCGCATTGGACTTTAAAAAACTTACTTAAAACGCTCTCAATATATACGGAGCAATATATTATTATAGCGCATATCACGAGAAATGTCAACAATTTAATCCTTCGCACTTGGGAACAAAGTAAACATTTTAAAATTAGTGGCACACTCGCAGGTGCGACAGCGATAACCGAGCACATTTAATAAAACATGTCTGAAAGAAGCATATTTCCAACTGAAATCTTCAACCAATTATACGTTCCTATGGTGCTTTGTCAGAAGTATGACGCGTGCCTTTATTAAGTTGGATGGAAACAGACAGATTATAAATCTAACTAATTGGGTGTTTCATTTCATCTTGTTAATAAGTTACTAAATAAACTGCCGCGTGTTTCAAGGGTTAGTATAAAATAACAGACGGTCTTGTTCAAAACCATGTAAAAATGCACTACTTGCTTGCACACAAACACAACTATTAGGTTCATAATCACTTCAAATTAAAAAAAAGTTATATTATTTTCAATATACACCTGCCATTTCAAAAATACTTTTTAATGCGTATTTTCCGGGTTGAAGAAGCAGATAAGATATGTTTCTCAAATTTTTTTCACTCCATAATGAATGGTGAATGAAGTGTATAGTTTAAGGTAAGATAAAAAAAAATAAACATACCAGGCTCGCTCCACGCGCCTGAAATGATACATATAAATTCCATTAAATGTCGAATCCCAAACTTCCTAAAAAGCTAAAACTGCCATACAAAAAGAGGGCAAAAGTGTTATACACCCAATTCAAATGTCAAAATAGTTTTTTAACTGTTCTAACCGACTTTTTGTTAGTGTTTGAAATATATTGACGTTTAGAGTAAAAAATAAACTTGTGCTTGCAGGCTTTGTATTTATTAGTCCGAAGGTTGTCCGTTTAAAACTAATACTCAGCCAACAATTGCCTCCTTCCAAGTCTCGACAATCATGTACTATATTGTCGGCGTTTAGTTAACATAACAAAATACCTTATTCCTAGACCAGCCCTTAAAGGGTTACAAATCTTAATTAATTTCATTGTATTATGCATAAAGGAAGATATAGTCAGTGGCATCTGATAAGTCAGTTAGTAATGCAGAAAACTCAGATAATATGAAGGTAGTATCTAGGTCTATTTTATCACGAGACGTATGCTCGAGCAACTAAATGGGATATAATCTTCCAGGTTACCGTCTCTTACTGGATAAAATCAAAGCACAACGTGTATCCAAATCACGTACCGTTTCAATGTAATGTAATCCTGTCTTTTCCTTGATCTTTGGGGCATGAATACATTTGGTTTTTTGGCCATGTAGCAACTCGTTTCATACACTTAAACCCAACCCAGTTGTGCAAGATTGCACAACTTTTTGTAGCCTTTTACTATTTTGGTCTTTGGTTTTTATATATTTTTTTAATGTCTTGTTGATTGGTGTCATTATATCTTTTGTCTCTACGGAAAACCAGTGCCTTTTAATTTAATAGTTAACACCAATATTAGATTATATGTAGTTTCAATTAGTACCTAATGAGCAGCATTATCTATAAGTAGATCATTGTTAATTGTTGATCTAAGCCTCTCTCCTAATTTAGGCATTGCATATTGCATCGTTCAATCGACTTTGTTTTGGACTGCCACTTGTGTATATTTTCAATCCTCAGCACACTATAGGATTTAAGACGCAGCCGCACTTTTTTCTAGAATGTTGTGAACTAAATTCCGAACTCGAGTAATACCAAAGACTTGACTGCGCTTTTTACTAGGCACTCAACACTTAAATTTGTAAACCAAAATCAGCCTTCATCCCAGAGTATCTTCATAAATTTTCACACAGGCCCTCTCAAAAGGTGAGCCAATTACCAAGGCAATCCGGATCCCTCCGCGGTCTCGAGTGCTTTTCGGGCCATTTCGGGAAAGACGAGAATAAAGTTTATGCCTCCGAAAACAACTTCGGCTAGACTGAGTACAGTTGTTTCAAGTGATCAGTGTGATTAATCTTCTAGTTTATTGTGTTGTAGACGTACTTTATGAACTACAGAAGGCAAACATTAACAGTAGATGAAGGGCATAGTGGCATCTGAAGGTGAACTTACAGCATTATGGGTTAATAATGGCTTGCCGAGTCAGTTACGTAAGTAGTCATTATAACGCTAACGACCGTAGGAACTATGTTTGAGTTCAATTTTAAGCCATAAGCTGAAAAATGAACGATACTGAGTGTGAGAAGACTACTGTGAAACTGTATATATATACATGATATAGAGCCACTTCGCAAGTAGATCGCAGCAATATCGGAGCTTGTTTATTCCACAACTTCTGTAAAAGTCTTAATCAGATTAAAACTTTTCGCAATATGTTACAAACTTCACCATTAATAAATATCATGTTATTTCTAGAATCATATGCTTTTATTATAATCGAATTTAAGGAGTCAAAGTAATTACATAACCCTTACTGAGGATTATTCAAGATAAAGAAAGAATTTGAAGGGAAGTACCTAATGTATATTAGGTACTTATGTTGAAAATTTTATGATACATACAAAGTTGTTATTGGATAGTCTATTCACATTAAAGTCTTAATATTCGAGACCAAATAAAACAAATAGATTTTATATCGAATTGCCATACAAAGCTTTAGCACTGATTCGGGTCACAAGTCAAAAAATTGTCTTTGTATTTAAATAAATTAAATAGGTGTTCTAATTTCGTCTAGGAAGATATTCTCTGTTTGCTAACTTTTGAAAATATAGGTGCGTTGAAAAGGGATTCCTTGGCTTTTCACTTCTCTACGGCAAATAACACACGTTCACTCAATCCACAGAAACTCAAACATACACGAATTTACGGATAATAATTTATCATCCGACAATATTATTTCAGTACCTATACCAAACCTATTTTTCAGATGAGAAGATGTCCCTTTGAAGAAATACATAGGTTAGTCTCGCAAAATACCTATTACATCGGAGAATGTGCTCAGGTTTGCGAGAAAAACCGTGTTTGTTTTTTATATTACTCCCTCAATCCTTCACAAAGCATCTTAGATCGATCTGAGACACCTGGATCCATTCTTTCTTTTGAATCTCTTGTAATATGTACATAAAGAAAATTAAATCAGATTCTTTCGCCACCAAACAATCCAAAATATTACTTGCGCTTCGAAAAATAGCGAATGATTTCGATCAATTCTATTCCCTTGAAGAAAAGGCGGAATTTCGCCATTATATTTATAATGACCTATATGTAGTAGCATATTACACGTAAAGCCTTATAATGGGACTGCCTTTTTCGTGTTGGGTCAGTGGGGATAGAATTTGAGCAGTTTTTTAGTTACAAAAGTTACGGACAGATTTTTTACATTGATTCTATCATCACCGTTGAATTTCTATTTTTTGGCTAACATTGTTAAAATCGAAACGGGCCATATTTTCAATGTCTCAAACTTAATTGAAGAAATTATTTATTTACATTAAAACACTTAAAATATAGTAGAATAATAAAAATTATTAAATTAAAATAAAACAATTATATCTGACTAAATCAAAATTAGGTCCCCTCGGGATGTTGCCCATTACACAGGCAGCATTCCCGCGCTGTATTGCGATGGCAATGAAATGAACGAATGATGAACGTGTGTTATTTATTGCCATAGAGAAGTAAAAAGCAAAGACATTCCTTTTCAGCGCACTTATATTTTCAAACTTTATTTAGTAATAGCTCTGACCCAGCTCAGGCCAGGGGTGGGTGATGCCTAAAAACAGTAGTGTACTTAGTACACATTTGTGGGAATATAGCTCCTTTTAGCTAACATGGTCGCGTTTACGCTCGACATAAAGCATACATCCTTGTCATACTTATTTATTTATTCATTTTATTTTCTTTATTCGGGAAAGAACAGATACAGGCCGATGTAATAAATAGGACAAATCAGTATAAATGAAGTATGTACAGTCTGTATCCTAAGACAATTACCACTAGGATTTCACACATATTAGCACTTATATGCATAGCTAGTGAAGGCCGAATGATTTCTATCCGACGTAACCCCGATCATGAAAATTCACTATAGGTAAAGACTAAAATAATCAATTTCACTGGAGCGCAAACTCTTAAAGTAATCTAGTGTTTATTAAACCGCCCGCGTGGCCGTGACGGAGGTTTCCCCTGAATTTTCCCCAGGCCACTCTCCTACTGTGTACTCCTATCGCTTTATTGGACCCGGCCTAAGATAAAACCATAGTCAAGTTCATAAAAAAAGGTTAAAATACGTGTACCTTAACTAACTCTATCGAAATAAGAGTTTGCTCGTGAGGTGTCAGGTTAGAATAGCACCATCCCATGTCTTCCGGCCGGTGTCGCAAGAGTCGACAACGAGAACGATGGTGAAGTGTATTGGAGATGGTCTAGCAACCCAGCACTGCAATATCTTTAAGCCATTACCATTTTATTTTTCTCCAGCTTTAAACCTACAATTGCTAAAATTGGCACTGAAATTAACTGTCATGTGTTCTGCCTACCCTATCTGGGAATACAGGCGAGATTTTTTTTATATGTATGTAGTTTTTTTTATACCACGTCGGTGGCAAACAAGCGTACGGCCCGCCTGATGGTAAGCGGTCACCGTAGCCTATGGACACTTGCAACTCCTGGGGTGTCTAATGCGCGTTGCCGACCCTTTAAAAATTTATACACTCCTTTCTTGAAGAACTCCATACTAATATTTAATATTTTGAATAGAACTTAATACACACTTTCAGTGTCAGAGCCGGGTAGGTAGGCACTCGTCACGTAGGCACCTTTCTCTACATACGGTTTTTCGTATGTTATTACCTATTGGCTACTAGAGTAGCACTACGAAATCGTTAGCAGTGAAAGTGTTAAGATTTTTTTTTCTGAAAAACAATTGTTTGTTTAGGTAGTTAAGTTATAGAACTTTCCTACATCCTCGAAACTTAAGGGCGACTCCACAAGCCAGCATTACTTATTAAACGCATAGCAAGCATTTTGTACGCCTATTTGCGTCTTTTTTCACGTGAATAATGTACAAAGTAAAGATTTATTGTGGTGGCAGTCGGAGGCAACGAGAATTGTAGCCATATGTGGGCGCACATTCTTCAGATATTAAACATGTTTAACGTTATATTAGCTGAGAGGAAATATTTTTTAGTAGCTCGGACAAGCCTATTTTGCTGCGAGAAATCAGTGAGCTATTGAAATGAGTTTATGTTCAAAGTGAGACAAAATAACTTTTTTATTTAATTACGTACTACCAACTCAGTCTTCGGAGTCTACTACAATATTTCACTTCATTTACTACTTATGTCCCTTTCGATACGTTAAGAAAAAAGGGAGTGCCACAAATATTATAGATTCATATTAGTTCGACATCAAAATTTCATAATAACGTCCCAAAAATGCGGTAATTAATTAATTATCACGTTATATTATTATAAACAATTTTCGTGTTTAAATGTAATTATCATGTTCGACAACTCATATATTTACCTAAAAGTTGACAGTATCACGAAGTTTTTGGCAACGTTTCTTTCAAAATACTTATTATTAAAATGGGATAGCAATTAAATTGAAATGAAATTATTTCTTTTTAAATGGAGACCTGTGCTTGTAGATGTAGATGGAATAAAAAAAGAGAATAAGCTTATAGAAACTCATCATATATACCTTGTCGGGATAACAACACAATAAATTTTGAAATAACTAATATATCATCAATTGACGCACGACTTTGCAAGAATTCATTTTTTATTACGTCGAGCGATAATTTCTCAAGATCCTAAAAACTAGATCTGAAAATGTCTTGCGTTCGATTGCGAAGGATTCCCAAATAGTAATTAATCTATGTCATTCTGTGATAAATCGAGCTGTAGGTAATCTATAACATGACAATAGGTCTATACCAGTATTTTTATCTAAAATCTCTTGCTACATTATATAAATCGCTATATTCATGTTCGTACTTAACTACTTTTTCGTAAAGTATCATTATTAGCTTGGTATCCAGCTGGCTGGGTAGCATGTCATTTCGTTCGAACATACATAAGTGTATATAAACACAGTCTTAGAAATCCCAAAAGGGATTAGGAAGAGCATCTAAAATTAATTTTAGGTGCTGCTTTTGCAACTTGTAAGGGTCATGCTCATCACATAACGCACTTCAACCATACGTAGACTCTTACCAGCCACGGAAATAATAAAAAGGGATACTTTATTAACCCGATACCAGAGGATATAAACAATATCAACTATAAATTTACTTCCAGTCCATCAATAAAGGAACCCTTAATCTAATCTCTAAAGAGGATGAACAATATCCATGATACACATCAATTCATAAGCCCTGGCATTTCCGAGCAAAGTGCATTTGCATAAGAATGGTAAAACTGATTGCGTGAGCGCTTGCAGTCATATATGTAGAACCCTTACATAACTGAATACATATACCTCCTTTACATAACCAGTGTATGGATATATAACTTTTCCTGGGTAGGTAGGTACGTTTGCGAAACCGAGCTGCAGCCTCTGACGTTTATTGACACGTGACAGTGCGATGAAATAGACAATTCCCAGAGCCGCAGTTCCTTTTGTTTTAATTGAAGCGAACATGCTTGGATTAGAGATATCACTTTTGTTTCATGTCTCTATCATTCTAATTTTGAAGAGGAAGAAATATGAAGAAGAAATTATGGATTTTCAATTAGGCCCCAGACCCGGAAGATTCCTTATTTTGGCGTGTAACAAGAAATTAGGCAAGCTTATTATTTGTTTATTTACTTTATAAGCCATTTATAAGCCTGTTTTATCATCATCTTAACCTTTCTGTTTTCTTAACAAAGTTCCAAGGGACAATTACAATAGAATACTGTATTAATGAAGTAAGTAGGTAAAGGGCTCGTACAAACTCAATTTGTTACATGACTTCTATATAGCTACATGACTGTTTTTATTTATCTCACACAATGGCACGTTTACTCATCTCCTATTTATAGCCCGCACTGAGTGGGGCTTCACTTGGGACCCCTTAAGCACGTAAAACTGACAAGAATACTGTAGATAATAAACTAAGTAACGTACTGTTTACGCAAGCGCTCCAAGCTACTTCTGAGAGATATTTTGTATTTTCTGCCCCATTTTGTAAGAGTTACTTGTAGTATATCCTTTCTTTTATAGGTTATTTTGAGAAGCAAGGAATCCTGTTTAAATCTGCATTACCATAAAAAGTTACGACACCTTTGGATAGGAGATATTAACCATGTTAACTTAAAGGAGATAAAGAAGCTAGAATAACAAAGAAACAACAATGTAAGACTGTCTTGTTTGACCTGTTATAAACCCTGTTTTCTTCACGATGCGATGTTCAAAGAAAGTCTTTATCATAATATTTTTTTCTACGCTATTATGTTTCTGGCTTTTGCCCTCGATTTCGTCTGTGTAGAACTCGTACATCGCGAAAGAATTTAATAGCTATTTAATTCTATCAGGCGCTTACCTAGCCATCGCTCTACCATACACACTTACGGGACGATTTCCGGGATAAAAAGTATCCTATGTCCTTCCCTGGGACTCAGACCATATATATATAAATATATAGTATGGAATGTGGTCACTGCTGAAGTAATATTTGGTCCAAATTATATCAATATCTTTTTTAGGGTTCCTAAATTAGCGTTTACATTCAGAAAACGCTCAGCACGATTATTTAAACGAGAATAGGACAGCGAAGATATCTACATTCCCCGGATTTAATGCAAAAGCGATCCAATTCGGAATGTAATTATTTGAGAATCAATGTCACGTAAATTGGAGCGTTCTTGCATACAAACGAACCCACTTTGACATTGTAACCTCAAGCAAAGTTTGAATATACACTTTACGCTTTATCGTTTTGAAATAGGTTCAAAATTAATCACTAAAAAACTATAAAGTAGATTTTAGACACGTAAACATTCATTGGGCATGTTATAGATTGCCTAGCTAATTATTAATAAATAGGATAAAACTTTTTGGTGTAGTTTATTCACGACTACCCCATTCGGTGACGTCATACTACATTTTTGTGTTGTGGATGGTCTGTTTCAATTTAATTTTGATTATACATTGTACAATCTTCTATCCTGTTTGATCATATAAGTAAAGTAGCACAAAACACAGATACAGGCGGCAGCTTGAAAACAAGACCAGAGATTAATACATATATAAAACAAATAAAAAAAGCAGACTGCGAGACATGTACTTGTCACAACAAGGCACGCGTTAACAATCTTCTATACATATAAAAGAAGTCCTGACTGACTCATATACGCACAGCCGAAACTGCTAACGCTAGAGAGTTGATTTTTGCACAGCCGATTACTTTTATAACGTAGACTAGAGGTAAGAAAGTATTTTACGAAATTCATCTCCTAAGGGGGTAAAATAAGGGATGAAAGTTTGTATGAAACACGTATTTATTGAAGTGAGAGATTTGAAACTTTTTATATAGACTCTCTGTTTAAATGCAACAAAACATATTTTAGCGTTTTTTGAAATTGCTCCCCTAAAGGGGTGAAAAGTGGTCTCCAAATTTGTACAGGGCGCGTATTTGATATACGAAATTTTAAATCTCAAAATGCAACAAAACATCTTATGTGAAAAAGGGGTTCCAAGTTTGTGCGGGGAGCAAAACTTTTCTTTTCTGAAAAATCGATATGAGTGTCATCTTCGAGGTTCCTCGGGATGCCGATTACGAAAATGACATGCATTTGCCAATCCAAGATGGGGGACAATTACTTTCTTAAAAATCAATACGGATGTCATCTTCGAGATTCCTCGGGAAGCTGACATCCATTCATACCTACATACGTAGATACATAAAAAATACTCAAACCGCGAACTTCCTTTTTTTTATTAGCCAGTTACAAATATTACGCTTAATACGCGGACGAAGCCGCGGGAAAAAGCTAGTTTAACATATCGTTGCTTTTCTAGAATAACGCACTATTCCGAAATACTACGTTTTGCAACTAACTAAAGGACTAAACGCGAAACACGCAGAAGTTTATCGTGAATAAAACACCCATCGGGTTACGTCAAAAAATAGCCAGATGACAGCATTGTGCCGTTATGCCATTGGTCGGATGGCGACGCCAATTTTTGGGCAAGACCGTCCGCGGGCCAATTAAGCCGTAATTTTTGACGCCGAAACCAAGACACTTTGCTGACTACCGGCACATAGCGAAATAAATACGCACACACGCATTTATTATTTGTGCAAAAGTGTAGTATTGTGAAATAGTTCACCAGAGTACAATAAAATATTTGTGTAATAGTGTTACATTTATGGCGGGGACATTATTCAAGAGAAAGTATGTGTAAATATTTTGACATAACAACAAATGCACTTGTGTTCACGAAAAGCGTAGATACGACCAAGGTCTTGTTAGCGAAATAAGCCTATGTAGGTACTTGATAAGAGTAAATTAATTATTGTTGTAGTAAACTAATTCGTACAGTGTTATTTAAAAAATGACATTAAATTATCTGTTGTAATACGAATTAAGTAATAATTTTATTGAAAAATGTTAATAGTGAGCTGTTTCAATAGTTTTAATAAGGTTCCTGTAATACTACACTGCAAGTTATATAACTTATTGTGTTATTTAACTTGCAATGTAGTGTTATAGGAAGCTTACTGAAACAGTAGCTTGTAAAACTGGCCCTTGCTTCTCCTTCTTACTCTTATTCTTGTTCTATGCGCCAGGCAAACACCGTCTGAGCAAATGCGCAATTTCATGGATCGATGACCCGCATGCGGGGTGACTAAAACGGCATGCAATAGCACCCGGATGCGGGGAGTCGATTTCGTTGTTTTAATTCGGTTGATATAGGTACAGCAAAAAAAAAAAAAAATCAAAACATTTATTCTGCAAATAGGCCTCAAGGGCACTTTTACAAGTCAGTCAGCTTGCAGGTGCTCCTCGCATGCTGTATAATAAGTAAAGAGGCATTTTCGTTGATTGATAGGGCCCGTATCCCCGCATGCGGGTGCTATGGCAAGCGTTTTGGAAATCTTTCGCACCCCAGCTCGCTAACGAGCAGCCTGATTTTACCGGCCGTTATACCGCAAGCGGTAAAACGACTGTGCTATCGACTACTGACTTTCATTAGTCGTTGTACATCATCTTATTAGTTGTATGCGGGGTGCACACTGCACCCGCAAGCGGCATTGATGACCAGCACTTGAGCCTAGTTGGTGGACGCTGCCTACGAAGCAGCTTACTTGGCGGTGATTCTGCCTACGAAGGTAGATGAGGTCGAATATTTGTTCCTAGGTCTTGGTTTTTTCCATGTAGTCAAGTATCTTTTTATCGATTTAATTATCTACATCGTCAAGCTTTGCTTAGTTTGTGACTAGGTCGAACTTTGTAAATTTGTCCACAGATATTTATTTATATAATTTATTATTATGTTATGTTATGGACACGTGTTTCAATATCTTCAGATAAATCCAAATATTGCTAAAAAACCGATACTAAAACATGTACTACAAACGCCTTAGCTCCCAGCAACGAAACCGACCATGACGAAAAAACTCCAAAATTTAGATTAGTGTAATTTGTCTATGTGTATGCTAGAAGTTTGTCGACATACTATACGCATTGCGAGTCAGAGTATGCTATCGCATACTTTTAGCTGCTAAGTTATGCCATCGCAAGCTTTCATTTAGCTGCTAAATGATGTCATCACTTAGTTTCAGCTGCTATAGGATACCATCTCATGTTTTCAGCTGCTAGTCGCATGCTTTCATTCAGCTGCTATAAGGTGTCATCAGGTCATCACTTGACTTCAGCTGCTATAAGATACCATCGCAGGTTTTCAACCGCTAAAGTATGTCATCTCATGCTTTCATTTAGCTGCTAAAGATTGTCATGAACAACAAGAACATAAATATCACACCCAGCCAGGAAGCAAGTCTGGTCCGGACGAGGCGGATATACCAGGGGGCACAAATTTCTGAGGAGTGACACGCTCTGTGAGGGGTAAGGAAGACCGACCAGCCGTAGCCAGTCGGCCATAATCGACCGGCTGTGCAGCCTTTAGTCAATATTGGAAACGTGGAGGGGTAGGAAAATTCGTCGATGGATGAGCATTGTATTTTCAGAATAGGTAAGTCTTCTCAGGGATCACTGTGTGTTCCTACGACTCGCAGTAATCGTTGTCGTAAACTATTAAAACGTTTCTTATCTATCCGCTGGTTTCCTTGTTAAAGTGCATCATTAAGTGATAGAAGACCTTCCTAATTAAAGAGGTTTTTGTAAGATATATCCTTGTATCTAAGTCATCAGGCACGCTTTGACTATAAGCCGTGTTGCAATAGCTTCTCAGCATACGGTGACTTTTCACGGTGTAGACATGCGACACGTACTATACTTTTCTATGATAAGAATATTTTAACATGGCTTATTAATTATATATTATAAACAATTAAACACTTTCATTCAGCTGCTATAAGGTGTCATCAGGTCATCACTTAGTTTCAGCTGCTATAGGATACCATCGCATGTTTTCTACCGCTAAAGTATGTCGTCTCTTGCGTTCATTCAGTTATGACATTACATTATTTCAACTGTTATAGTATACTATCCCATGTTTTCAGGTGTTAAAGAATGTTTTCGCATGTTTACAGATGTTAAAATATATATAATCGCATAATTTCTGCTAAAGGATGTCATCGCATGCTTTCATTCAGCTTGAAAATGATGACATTGCATATAAATTTGATATAAATTGCATTATTGTGATATTATAACGGTAAAAATATTTGTATTAATGTTTCTATAAGAAAATAATTTAGTGAAAATACCAAAAAGATATCGAACTAATCAACAATACCTCAATATTAGCGATATAATTGTATTATTTTTTATGTCGCATGTCCTGTTATGCCATTATTATGCAAAGTTTTAAAAATTATTATGTTATATAAAACGTAATACTCCGTTATTGCTGATACATGATATACAAAAATATGTCTTAAAGATAAATAAGCCGTTATTCATCATAATAATAAACCATAATGTTTCAGTATTACGTATTGTGACATTATTGCACATAAAAACTTTTGAACAACCTCTAAATATGAAGTCACAACTCTAAGTATGTTATTAATTTTGGGGTTTTTAATATTATATTTTTATGTTATCTTAGTTTTCTTTGGTTTGTCATATACTCTAATAAACTATGAAGGTATTACAAAAAGAGGATTTCGTTTATGTTACTTTAAATAAAAAATATTATAAAATCATTTCTGTTCTACTTTCAAACCTCTCTCCTGAAAAAACACATTTTTTAAGATACAGCGTTGTTTTTGAAAAGCAACGATATGGCATCGCGCCCGACATTTTTAAACAATACGTGATAGACGAACGTTATGAATAACCCTAATAAATTCATGGCTAAGTATAACGCCGGTAAAATGGAAAGTGTTTCACCCCGGGGACATGTCATTCGTATCATTGTTTTCGTTGACCACAACGCATAAATTATAATGCCGTGACCAAAGCCGCGATTAACAGGGGCCCAATTCGAGATGAAAAAGAATGATGTGCCCAGTATGCCAGGGGATATCCCTACTTTCAATTAAACAAAAACGGGTTTAATCGTTTTTGGACAGATTCTGAACTAACCAAATTGGTTGGTTGGTTCGGTTATTTAATACATCTTTTAGGTTACTGTCTTTCAAAATAAGAATGACTCATTAACCAAAAGTGATATCCTATGGATATCGTCTTCTACCTAAGGCTAGTAGATTCGCGACCCAGGACATACATAATAGGCAGGTAGGCAGGTATTATGTCATTTAAAATTTCATGCTTGGACACGGCGGATTATTCCAGTTTCGTAATAACACTGACATGGTGCATGTGTTTGTGCATTTGTGGAGCATTCTGATGCTGACATGTTGTTTGTGGCTTCTAGGATCTCTAGCACTGGCTTTCAACAGAATAACACAATAAAACCTTTGTGCCATGACGAGTAACTACAAGTACCTACATACATTTACGTCTGTTTTAAAAATAAAACTTCCGAGAGTTTCAGACATATTGAAATATAATAAACTCACGTCTATGTATGTGTATCACGTCACGTATATGTATCTAAGCACTTTATTACTTTATTGTCTACAATAAAAGGTTAAAACACTTATCGGGCTCGAATAAAAAATATTTCAAAGACAGACGTAAATGTCTTGAAATATAATAAACGGGTCACTCATGTCTTCAAGGTCGAGTATAGCTCGACATGTGCGAGCGCGCAGTACAAGACGCGCCGCCGTCGCGGGTAGTTCTCATGATTAAGGGCCACGTATTGGTCCGAAACATGTCGAGCTATACTCGACCTTGAAGACATGAGTGACCCGTTTATTATATTTCAAGACATTTACGTCTGTCTTTGAAATATTTTTTATCCGCGCCTGATAAGTGTTTTAACCTGTTATTGTAGACAATAAAGTAATAAAGTGCTTACGCACATATATAAGTAGGTAGGATATTGAAGATGGTAAAACATATTTTTAATGTATAACAATGCCATTAGGAACATTTAGGTAACTTTTTTATGAACAAATGTACTGATAATTTTTATAGCGTTATACGTGTAGCCAATAGCCTGATGTTTCCACTTTATAGCGAAACCTACATTAGATAGGCCTTGATCATGTCATGTACAAGGTACAAGCGATGCGTTTGGCGGCAAGACAATGCGAGATGACTATGGAAACATCATTCAAAGAAAACGCAGCGCGCAATTGAACTCATAAGCAGCTGGACATTGGTATTTTGACGTTTTCACCCGTTGAGAATTTAGTAGGTAAGTATGACTATTTAAAAATGACGGCAAAGCGTCAAGGTACATAACTGTTAATCCCTTTGTGAGTTCGATCGTACTTACTGCCTACCTATTCTACGGAAATACCACAAACGCTTGACAGTAGGTAGGTTGGTATTCGTACGCGTCTATTGTCGCCGAACCGTCACCGTACGAGGCCTAACGGATTGTTGACTGCGATAATGTAAAGTAAATCATAAAAAAGACTCACAGAGAATTTTCTTATAGCTGACAAAATAAGACATGTCTCCTAAATAAACTCACGCGTAAAATGTTAAGACAAGAATGAAACAAACGAATAAAGCAACACGCGCTGGAGTGACGTGAGCGCCATCTAGACCCGGCGACAAGAAACGTGCTAGGTCCCGTAAATGTAATGAAAGACAAACAGTGCGTGGCGTGGTGCAAGATAAGCACGGACGGAGCGAAACGATTACCCGAAATTAAATATTTATCGTTCCTATCAACCAGCAACTTCAACTGTATTTATAGTTTGTTTCTAAAAAAGTTATATTACAGGGGAGCAGTAGATGAGTATTGTTTAATTCATGTGATACTCGTATTTAGATTTTTTAAAAGAATATTTACCTACCTTCTTAACCTTGTGACTAAGAGGTCCCATACTTTCTAATTTATTTAGTGACACTGTCAATAAACATTTATGAATACCTATCTAGACATGTACGACTAATACCTAAAAATCAGATTTAAAAAATGCGACATGCTATTCTGGCTGAAGAAAAATGACATTACAGATTAGGGACTCATTCAATAATCAAAAACTATAGTATGCAAAATGCGAAACTTAATATGAATTAGCTATAGAAAATCAGCCATCAGATGTAAAAAAAAATGTAGCCCGCTAGCGTTCGATTCTTGTAGACTTCAACAAATTGGCGCTCCACTTAACTCGTCGCCGATAATAGACTTCTACATCAGAACTTGATTCGGCGTTTGAATAATTCGTTTACTTCTAAAATATCCACGTTTCCAGCCAGTTTTCTTATTGCTTCATCTTACAAGAACCTTCGCGTAAAACATTTCTGGGAGACAGGCTAATTAGTTAAAGAAATGAATTAAGAGGTTGAGGAAAAATTGTGATGAGGGTGGGAGAAAAGAACAATTAAGTACAACAAAGACATTAAATCTCGACGTTCGTATGATATAAATGGTAAATATTTGTAGGCATTCTTAGCATTGACTGACATCTCAAGTCCTGTCACCCTTACCATCAGGTAACTAATAATACTCAGTCAATCATTGGAATAATAAAGAAACCCGGACAAGTGCGAGTCGGCCTCGCCTACTTACCCCGGTAACGGAGATCTCCGGGCACATAACAAAAGAGTGCTATTGTTTATTTTTTCGCCGGGAGAGAACGGATAAAGACTATTTTTTTATGATTTAATTCCAAATTTATAAAGTTAGTCCTGTACTATATTACTTGCCAAATATCATAGTTCTAGGTCAACGAAAAGATTCCCTTTTTGATTTCCCCTATTTGATTCCCTTGAGAGTGTAGCAATATACGTATGTTTGCGTCATAAACGGCCGCATCCTTTTTTACATTAACTTAGAAGTTGGGTTTTTTCACAACTTTAAGAGACTGCACACCTGTGTATAAGGTTTTAATTTCAACTCTATACCGTGTTCCCGAGATCTGGGTCTTGACAGACAGACGGAAAACAAAGTGATCCTATAAGTCATCCGTTTTTTTAAAGAAGCCTAAAAGTATAAGTCGACCTAACACCGTATCAAAGCTTATTCTATTGCTGTAGATAGACGACGATATAAAATACTTGTTAGGCGCTGCGCTGTGACTACCAAGTACCAACAAGGCTAAAAGTTGTCATCATAGATTAATTAATTCGAAATAATTTCTCAAACTGGCTTACATGGCCAATTTGGCTTATATGATAGGCTGGAAGCACTTATTTATAGCGTCATCCGATGTATGTCCCGGAATATCTGAATAATGTTTTTTTTTGTTTAATCAAAGAAAAGTAAATTTCGCCACTTTACGACTTTACTTCAATGACATTAAAAGCAGAGCTGGACATTAACTCTTTAATCCGTTAATCGTTAATTAACGAAGTTAACCATCCGTGTATTGGCTTAACTTTTAAGTTAACTTGCAAAATTGTTAACGGACTCATTAACTTCCGCTAACTCCGTTCCGTCCGTTAACTAAGTACTTATAAGGAACACCGCGCCGCGAAAAACAGGTTCTGACAAGTCCGTTCGATCGGGGCGGCGTAGACGCGAGCCATAGACGCTGAGTGATACAGGCGATGCAAGTGGGGCGCGTCCGACCAAAATGGTAAAAAGGAACCCTTATGGTTTCACTTTGTCTGTCTGTCTGTCACATCGCTAAATCTCTCAAAAACTACTTATGAGATCGATTTGAAATTTGAAACACCACAAAGCCATCGCGTCGTTCCTGGGAAATCGAAAACAGCGAACCTACGTCCTCAATACCGGGTCGGATCTGGAACCGATTGGTGACTGCGCCGTGCCCCAAGGTTCTGTCATGGGAAATAACCTTTTTTTGATTTTAGTAAATGACATTACGACTGCCTGTTACGAGCCGGAGTACGTGATCTTTGCCGACGATACGTGCATCATTGTCAGTGCTGATGATGTGGAAGCCTTGAAATCGAAGCTAAGCCTAGTCATGGTACATATGTCTGAGTGGTTCTCTGCGAATGGCATGTTACTAAACGTGGAGAAGACGAACATTGTCCATTTTAGCCTAAAAAATAAACATAGCTCGCTCAACATAACCACAAATAACACCATCGTACCTCAGGTAGACGCAACTAGATATCTTGGCTTCGTAATCGATTCGGGGCTGACATGGTCATCACACATTGACTATGTATGCGACAAACTGTCTGCCGCGTGCTACGCACTGTCTAGACCTACCACACTATCGCCCGATAACTTGAGGAAAGCATACTTTGGTTATTTTCATTCTATTTTAATTCAAGGAGTAGATTTATGGGCAATGTCTGCCAATCGTGACAGAGTATTCAAAATTCAAAAACGAGCCTTGCGCATCCTTGACCGAAAACCGTTAGACCATCCCGCTAAAGAAATATTTAGACATCACAAGATCCTAACTTTACCAAGTGTATATATAGTGACTGCTTGTTCATACATACGAACTAACCTACATAACTATAAAACCTATGGGCAACCCACCCAAAGGGCTACGCGCAGGCGGCACTTGCTGGTGCCCCCGCGCCGGCGCCTGGCTAAGGCTCGCGCGGCACTCAGCGTTGCCGGGACTCACATATATAACTGTGTCCCTGAACATATAAAAGCATATGAAAGTGATGCCTTATTCACAAAAAAACTGAAGGCACTGCTTGTTGACCTTGCGTGCTACAACGTGAATGAGTTTCTTAATATTGAAAGATCATTGACCTAACAGTACATTAAACTATAATATGGTAAATTATTATAATTCATTAAACTATAATTAAATTAATATGTTAAATTGTAATAATTCATTAAACTATAATATGTTAAATTGTAACCGTTAAATTGTAAATTGTAACAGTATGAAAAATAAAATTCAAACCACCCCATATGTAATTATAAAATTATGTATTTTAGACTGACATGTAAATGAGATGTACATTTATCAATAAAGATCTGAATCTGAATCTGAATCTGAATCTGAAACTGTTATAAAGAAGGGTAACCTAGATGCTAAAACATGTTTTTGAAAGTTTCATGAAAGGGCCTGAGTTGCACATTCTCAAACAATTTCTTTTTACCTTGAGTCATTTTCGATTTATGAGGGAAAATGTTAAAAAAACCGCTCCCGCCTTATGTCTGAAGTTTACCCAGGAAAAAGTATGAAATTATTACACATTCTTTTTCTTATCATCAAAAAACATTTATATTCTAACTTTGTAATCTAATCACCTTTGCATGTATTTTTGTTTTATAAATTCGTACGCGATTATGCTAAAAGTTCCTTCTTTCAAAAAAAATGAAATCGGTTCACGTGATAAAGAATTATCCTTGAAAAACCATCATACATACTAAGTTATTCAGTCGCTCAAATTTGTAACAAGTATGGGCAAGTAGGGTTGGAACTGGTACATATCTGGGTACGGAACCCTCGGTGCGCGATTTGGCCTTGCATTTGACCGGTTTTTTTTTTTCATTCCCTGCCTACTTTCCATAGCGCATACCCAGATGCTGTTTTTACCATGATTAACGTTAACTTTCGTTAAATGGCCCAAAATGTAACGCTTTAACGTTTAACGAAGTTAACTTTTATTTTAACGGATTAGCGATTAACGAAGTCAACTATTTGGTTAACGTTGCCCAGCTATGATTAAAAGTAATGAACCTTTTCGTTCAGCAATTGTACCACTTATATTCTTAGCCGCCAACAAACTGTTAAACATAATATTACAATTTTGTAAACAATTTATTCAGACGTTATCACTTCAAAAGCTACGCAGACAAAATGGAGTCGCATATGTAGTAAGTCGGTCCGTAAAGTTGGATCCTTAAAAGCCACACGTGGCGTGGCGTTCCTTTAACGATGGACCAAGGGCTTGTAGCGGCAAGACGTGACCATGTTACGGGATCCCACGCGAGGGACGAAACATAGCTACGTATATTTCACAGATTTTTTTGGCTTGGTTTAAGAGGTCTTAGAAATTTAAAAATGTTTTGAACTCAAATTATTACAAAAGTATTGAGAATTCCAATAAACTGATTGGATACGATAAGCCATTTTTTGTTTTTATTGTATGTTGTGAGCAGAAGTTAAGTGGAAAGTAATCAGTGTTTAACTTGAAATTGGACTTAATGTGTGAAACTATACTTTTCGTAATGAAAAAACTAAAAGAATATTAAAAGTTCTTAAGTAATACGGCTATATAGGACGCTACCAGAAGTAGTGGCTGATGGATAAACACTCTAGATTTATGTCGTGGTTGATATATATTCAGCAAGTGACATTAAGACAATACAAAATAATGATTATATTTTGTTTATGAACTGATTCTGAGTCAGTTTAAATCTGTGGCAAGTACGTAATACTGATTACCTATAAACGGCCAGCAGGCACACATGCCAACTCCAATAAAAACACATGTAAAATCTGATATTAGCCCAAACAGTCCGCAACAAAAAGAAAATGTCTGTGAATTCACGCATAAAATAGCCTAAACAGATGTGCGTGTGTTACTGATAAATCACTTTCGATTAATTTTTGCAATCAGTAAATGAATTCAAAACTGTAATGTAATAAATAGCACAACTGATTAAACATGACCCATTTATATTGGAAATATCTGGCAACTATGAGTAGTATGTATTCGCCGCTACTGGCCCCGGTTCCAGGTAGTAACCCTCCCCCAGCCCCCTTCCCCTGTCCTACCCCCGCCCCGCCCCCAAGGACCGCCCCGCTCTACCTGCCCAGGGGGGTGGTCAATCGGCAACATGGCGGTCATCCAATCCTAAAAAAAAAAAAAAAAAAAAAAAAAAAAAAAAAAAAAAAAAAAGTTTGGACTTTTTTTCCATAAACAGCCCCCCATTTGAGACGATTGCGCCGGGTCCCATAGCTCTACGACCACGCCTTCCCACTTTTACCTAATGTGCTAATAAAACAATACACACCACTCGATCCCTTTTCTCGGCTTATTCTATTGTTCGAGCATGCGACCCTCAGCGGCTACCTGCGCCGCGCGGACCATCGCCGGTCACCTGGGTACCTGTATTTTTTTCCTTATTTGCAATACAGCCATTCCTTATTCTCCTACAATTATCAATTTATATTTATAATATATCTACCTCTAATACCTACTCTTTTATCCGTAAGAGTCAATGTTCTAAGTAACCTAACCTAACCAAACCCTTTGTATGTACATAAACAAACTTAGGTGCCACATAGTGTGTGTAAAATGATATTTTTCAAGTAACTGTAAGTGATCTTCCTTATCAGTTTTAGGTATTCATTTTGATATCAAAATTTAATTATTTTCATACCTACACTTTTTTAATTACTTCAGGTTTAGTATAAGTTTCTTTTTAAAGCGATGCCATATAGTGTGTGTAAAATTATATTTTTCAAGTAACTGTAAGTGATCTTATGAAGCTGACTGGTCCCTTATCAGTTTTAGGTATATATTTTGATATCAAAATTTAATTAATCATTATCAAACCTCGTAGTTATACCTTGCTGAATATGATATGTTTTTAGAATTAATCAATCGCTAAATAATTAAATACTATAGAGTCTGTTTTCACACACATTTTAATTTATCTGTAATACGATAATATAAAAACTCGCAGTAACATCTTCTTTTTATTTTGTTTAAAAAAATTAACGACTCTATTTAACTGGTATAGATGTAATTCCAAGTATTGGGATCTAACGTGGTAATATTTGTGTACTTTGAATTCATTGATACAATGGCTTAACTGCTTTATTGGTGGATGCCTATTATGTTTTATGCTCTCAAGGGGTTCATTGTTTGTTGTTGAGACATGATTTGAAAAAGTTTTTGTGTACCTAAATAAAAATCATTGTCATAACGGTTTAATTGCTTTATTGGTAAAACTCTATTAAGTTTTATGCTCTCGAGGGATTCATTGTTTCCTGTTATTTTTTATATTTCTTGAGTATAGAAAGCGTCTGTATCAAGTGATCTTGTTGAGACATGATTTTAACGGTACTGCCGCCTCCCCTACTATCACAGTATAAAAACCAAAGAGAAATGGGATTGAGTAAGTATTGTCAACGTGGTAGTTCTCTGTACCAGACCTCCTTGTATCTATTGCAATATACAGTAATAGTGTTAATTCGAATAGTGAAGTGATTATAAAAAGGACCAACAATGGATGTGAGTATGTGTGTGTAATTACTATTACTTAAATTGAGTTTCGTTTTTGTTTTGTCTTGTGTTCTGTGTTATTTTTTATGTTAAGTAAATTGTAAACCGTGTGTAAATTATTGTTTGATATTGTTTCAGTTCTCTGAAAATACTTTCAAGAACTATTACTATCCCGAAAATAAAGACGAATCAAGCGACGAAGAAGGCACGGTTGGTCTAAAAATTAAAGAAGCCATCGCAAAGAAACGCTCAGGAAATAATATTGATAGCTTCTTTGAACAAACCAAAAAGCAGTGTAAAGTCTTGAAGCGATCTTCGAATGTGACTAAAAGTTCTCCGGACGGGATCAAAAACTTATCGTCCGGACATGATGACGGAGCGTATGCATCTCATTTAATTAAAATCGAGATATATGACATGCAAAAAATTAGAAACATCCCACCCACGGAACACTGGAAAAATGCAGACGTCAGATTAAAATATTTCGCTCTAGAAGATGATTGTGAACTACAGAGTACGAAAAATATTATATATAACATTACAAAGCAATTAGCTTCTAAGGAGTCTTGTGTGAGATATTCTATAGACAATAAGAAACAGTGATACAAATTGTGTGTGTAGATTACATTTTAGAAAAGGTTATTGTATTAGATGGTAATTTTCTATTTAGTTTTTATTTATGTTTTACTGTAATATTTGTGTAATTAAGTTGCAATGTAATAATTCATTTGGTTCGTGTACAGTGTATCATCTGTTGCATTAAAAATATAATTAAATAAAACACAGAAAAACCTTATAGACATTGTTTTATTTCACAAAAACTGATTTAAACAAGGTTCTTAATACTAGGTCGTTACATAAAGTATTATTAGAAAATAGACTTACAAAGTCATACATAGTTTTTCCTTGAAACTTAAAATATAGATAAACTAAACAATATTCTCCACAGACGGAGGTAAGATGGTTTTGAAGTGATTTGGTGTTATAAAACCACCTCCTTGTATTTCTTTTTAAAAATAACTTATGGTAACCTGTAGGTTTTCTGCCAAAGGAATCAAAGTATTCACCTATCCCATTAACATCAATATGCATGGCAACCCAATGAGAGCCGGGCTTGGAATCAGGATCTAAATTGCATATAATGAAGGCAGGTAAATTAACCCAAACAGGGATTTGATTTGCAGCAAAAACATTTGTTTTAAAACTAGAACTTATTTTGTTCATACATAATTGTAATTCATTTGTATCCATTATTATAATAATAAACATTCACATTTATCGATGATCTTGCTTGTAATGACTATGAGCTAATGAAAAAAAATTATAAAAATAATCTATTTATTTGTTTATTAACTGTTGTAATCTACCGTAACGTCACGGTTTTTGTTTATTTCTATTATGTTATCAAATTCTGCATATACGATACAGTTTATTGTAGTACTTAAAGATGATTCAAAACGAACTTCTATCCGAACAGAACCATGTCTCACAAGATTCCAGTGTGAAGTTGAACTGGCAGACAAATCAGGTGTCAAATCAAAACATAACAAACAATTACCCCCTCCATAATTTGATCTGTCTATTGCATTACCTTCATTATGGAAATGAATTCCTGATCCAGAAAATAACGTATGATATGTTGATGCTATTAAACCAGAATTAAATGAAGGTTGCAATGTTTTCGAAGGTATTTCATGACCGTCCACATACAAACTAAAAGAGTTCATATTGAAATGTTGAAAATTAAAAGGATTCAAAGCTAGATTACCATTAAATGCCGAGTTTGAAACGAATCCAATAATACATCTTTTAGGGACTTGCCCGAGAAATATATTATCTAACGTTTTTCCCTGTATTCCAGCTGGTAATGTAAGAACCTTTACTTCCGCTCTTGTGATTGGATACTTTGCTGTGGTTGATGCTAATACTTTTTGATGTGCTAACAAAACACTTGGATTGATTCTTGCTCTTCTTACTATGAGACTGGCATCCATTATCTGAACTTTAAGTTTGAGATCTTGGTGACAAATTAAATTAAACGATTCTTTAGAACGTGCCAATTTAACACGCATTTCGACTCCGTTTATTAAGAATTTCTCTTGGTTAAACATATCACCATGCAAGTGACCAATCAGCTCTACTTCCTTACTTTCTTTAATAAATTTCTGTCTTTTGTGAAAGCCTTTATTATTCACATCAGCGGTATCCATATAGTGTGGTGTATCTTCATACCATAATCCACAAGTAAGATGAGATTCTTTAGCTGCTGGACCATAATTAAGTAGATTTTCCATATAAGCACGATAGGCGTAGGTATTATTTGGTGGTGATATGAGTTTCTGATTTAAATATACATCTAGTTGGCTAAACAGGGAATGTAACCAATTATTGACGGGTGCAACTGGGGCATCTGCTTTTAGTTTTGTGCCATCTTGGTTTAATACTTTGGCATTGATATGTAACAAAGTATGTGATAGGTCAATATAGTCATCACCAGATCCGGGAACTTGAAACTCAATGGGTCCGTCGTCACTTAAAGATGAAATTGGTTTGTAATGAACCCACTGTCCGCTTTCAATGCTGGTTTGAGTTGATGGCAGTGCAAACAAATCTAGTTCTGATTTAGCACATTCACATGAATTACTATGTAAGAAAGACATAATTAGTTTGAAAATATATCCTCAATATTATATTTTTTATTTCTTTTACCTCCTCTTCGTCGTGAGGCTTTCAAAGTAATGAGAGGTTCCCGTCTCTTAGTTGACATTTTATACCCTGATCCCGACATAAGAGAATCTATTTTTTCGTCAGCTTTCCTTTTTAAGTTCGCACTTGCTTCTTTAAGCCGAGATCTAATAGAACTCTCCATAGGACGTGAATTCACCATATCAGACAACAGTCCCATCCCCGCATCTAAAGTTTCTCTTCCTACAGTTTTAAAACCTCTAGATAATAAAGGAAGTACAGACCTAAATAGTCCACCCAAAAAGCTACCGATTCCATGTCCTCGTTGATATGGAACACCTTTATAGACAATTCCTACACCAGAGCCAGCTTGATGAGAATAGTAATGTTCATAAGGACAGGAGTGAGACACTCGTTTATGATTCATTTTACTCGTCGAAAGTGTAGCTTCACACAAGAGGATCCAAATTGAAATGGTATTCTTGATCCCGTGGTTGTCCTTATATCTATTTCAAGAGTGTCAAACTCTCTACGTAAAACAGGAACATAGTGAGCAGGTGAAAAAACATGCATTTTATATGCTCCATAGATAAATTTTGTGGGGTCTAATGGTATTATTCTTAGTAATGATGTAATTACATCCCCCACCACTTGTGGTTGAATAATGTCAGTATAAACAAATATTTGTGATGGTAAACCTAAGTATAAATTTGCAGGATGTATTCCAATAGTACTTTCTTTTAAATTAGTTCTAGGTTTATAACCAAGCTGAAGACTTAATATAGGGGAAGTTATGATTGATGTTATCTCTTCGTTCGCTGTTACAGCCACCATTTTAGTAACTGCATCACATCTAAATTTAACTTTTGTCTTTAGCTGCGGGTTTTCGTTAAATGCTTTGAGAAAATGATCAATACTATCATACGAAGTTGCTGGAATGTGAGTTTTTACATCAACGATTTTGTATTTTTCCTGAGTCGGTACAGCTACCTTTTTTTTAATGTAGACTATGTTTTCATGTTCTTGAACATTATACATGGAACATGGGTATTGGAACTCCACTAATCCAACAACCCATTCTCCCTCCAATTTAATGGTTCTAGGTAATTTAGTTAAAAAATGAGCTGTAGTATTATCGGTAAAGTAGGTCGATGAGCTGTTACTCAACAAAGTTAGATAAAAACTATCTTCACTCATATTTCTTCTAAGTTTGATGTAGGTATCCAAGAGTTGAATTTATTGGGATAACCTTGCCACTTAACGAACACTTCCTTTCTGCCACCAATGCGTCGCGAGCGTATTATTTTATCAATTTTATACCTCATGGAGGGGCGGTAAGTGACTTTTTGTAATTCTTTAGAATAGAATGTACCAATAATTGGTTCACCTTCTAAATCTTTTAAAGTATAGACAATACGTGGGATTCTTTTAATAACTGAGGCTATTATGAATATTTCATCACTCCAGTTAGTCTCATACCCCTTTTGAAATATATGTTTATATTTAGTTATTCTAACATGATCACCTACATTAAGTATTGGAGATTCCAATATATTTCGTTTATCCTTATTGCGATCATATAAATTGCACCAAACAGTCATAATATTATCAGAGTTAACATCAATTGGTCGCATTTTAATGCTAGAATGGTAGCTATGGTTATACGAATGAAGCAGGTCTTGCAATACGTCGACGTAATTGTAAGTATTTTGATGAGTGAAGTAACGCCACATTTTAGATTTAAGAGTTCTTTGAAACCTTTCAACAATACTTGCTTTAATATCAGGATTATTTGTGGTATAATAATTAATGTTTTTGTTTTTAAAGTAATCTCTAACCACCTTTGAAACAAATTCGGTCCCT
Source organism: Epiblema foenella (assembly GCA_963556455.1). Lineage (NCBI taxonomy): Eukaryota > Metazoa > Arthropoda > Insecta > Lepidoptera > Tortricidae > Epiblema > Epiblema foenella. The sequence continues at coordinate 7,178,122 of OY747105.1, forward strand.
TTGTCAGATTGGATGTGACGAGGGGTAGAATTGGCTTCTGAAAAAATGCTTTCAAAACATTTTTTAACTGTTTCAGAGTCCTTCTTTTTCATAGCCCTAGCAAAAGCATATTTACTAAAAACATCAATAACACATAGAATATATTTATATCCATCGTTATACTGACTATACGTTCGCATATCACTAAGATCGGCTTGCCAGAGTTCATTAAAGTTAGAGAGGATGTATCTGTTTCTACTAAAACGTTTATGAACGGGTCTATGCAGCGTGTACGCTTCCTGTGATGATAACCAATCTTTCACTTCCCCTCTGTTCATTTTACCTTTCATTTCATTCACCAATTTGTTTACGCTACTATAACTGGCTGGATTTGATACATCGTAGTAGATCCTATTTATCTCTAATAGGGGGTCCATCTCTCCCAATCTAATTTCTTTCTCGATAGCCTGGGTGGTTTAGTAGATAGAGGAGTAGAGGTGTTTTTTTCTTTAACTGACGGGGTTTCCAGATTTAAAGAAGCAATCGAAGTTCTAGAATCATTAGATTGTAGTTTATTCATAAATTCTAAGTTCGTAGGATTACCTATACACGATTTAGGAACTTTTATATCATGTAAAACACTAGCAAAATCTTCCCAACCTTTTGGTTTTGAACGTTTTAGAGGTCTAAGCACGTCGCCTACTAGATCGAGAATATTACTGTTTGGAATGGTACGATTGTTTATTACTACTTCCCCGTTCTCCTTCCACCAAATTTTTGGTTTACTTTGTACCATACATTCCAACAAAGTTTGGCTTTTTGTTCGATAAGACTTGGGTATTACGTCTATAATATAAGACGGAGAATATTGTTTAGGTAAATCAGATTTTGTTCCTCCAGGTGGTGTTGCGTATACGTCATTTTCTATGTCTGGTAATACTGCGTTTTCAATTGAATTATTAACATTTTCCTCCTTTTTTGTGATCTTTGGATGCAATTCATTGTTTTCGGTAGTGAATTGATCAACTTCTGTCACTAATGGTATTTTAAACGGCTTTCGATCTGTTTCAGTAAAATGTAAAAACCTTTGTAATGCTTGAGAATATAATGCCCACTTTACTCGATCATCTATTTTACTCTTGAGAATTTTTTGCATTTCACCATCTAGACGGGATGATGAATTTTCGGATAGGTTATCACTATGTTTGAGTCTTTCGATGAAATCTGGTTCTACTAACAACATTTTTTTCGTATTTTCCATTTTGTTTATGTTAAAGAATTCACTAGAGCACTTAAAACTGCACCTAATACAATAGGCAGAAAACCACCACCTTTCTGGATAATTACGGTTTTTCTTAGCTTATGTTTTCCCTTAGTCACTAATTTTCGTAACGTATCCTTATATTTTCTTAATTTGGATTTTTGCTTTTTTTCTAAAGGAATTTTACCCTTTAATACGTTGTAAATACACTCACAAATTATATTAATTTCTTCGTCATCACACGATTTAAGTAAAGCTGTGCGATATTTTGGTTTGAGTAAATGAAGCGCTTCAAGTAAATGTTTATATGTGTTAACTCTTGCTTGCATCATTTAGAACTGACTAAAACATGGTGATTCTTGTTATATTTAAACCCTTTTTTAGGGATATATACTGTACAATGGCCATCGAATGGAAATATTTTGGTCTTAAAACGACACATATCATCAGTATTTTGTCGCAAATCAATCATGAGGTAACCATGTGCATTTGCAGTAGCATCCTTGTAGGCTTCATCTACGAATTTTGAATTTTCTGGATAAACTTGTCGAGATAAGTAGCGTATTTGAGTTTTATCACGGGGATTCTTGAAATAAACAATATAGCTCGTATTCAAAGAGATATCACGTTGACCTTTCCCCTGATGGAATATGTTTTGTGTTATATAGAAAACACTTAAGTTTCTATGGTGACTACCTTTTGTAAAAATATCTACTATTCGTCCATCCGATTCTCTCATCAAATCATCTATTATAAGTAGTTTAGGACTCTCTCCATCAAAAAACGAAAAATCTGGTATTCCTTGATTATAATTTACATTTTTCAGGTTGTAAAGAGGTTGCATTTCATCATAACACCAAATGATTTCATCAAATTTAACATTACACACCTCTTTGGAATTGCTCAAAAAGTTTGTAACAAATTGAGTTTTACCACATCCACTAGGACCTGCGACAATGGTAGTAAAAGGATGATAAAAATGAATCATTATTATATTGTGTAATGTGTGTTGATACGAAAACGGTTGGAAATCAAATGGTGCTATTTATGAAGATAATTACTTTTTAAATAGGTTACATATAATGAACAAAAGAAAAAAAAAAGCAGGAATCAGTGAAAAATAAGATTTGTTATTTGTGTGCACATAATTTATATTAATAATAATATTTTTTTTATTGATTACACTACTAGCGCTTCGGAAATTACCATCATTGACGAGAAGAAACGCCGCAAGAAACTCATCAGAAAAGATTTTTTTTTCTTATTTAAAAATCTAGGAAGTAGTACATCTTGTAAGTGTTTTCAGAGAACTGAAACAATGTCAAACAATATTTTACATATGGATTACAATACTCTTAATAAAGACACAGATTACAATATAAAATAAATACAAATCCTTTTTTTCAAATTCATTAACAACAAATTTTAAATAAAACATAAAAACAGTGTATTTCTAAACGAAAGATTTTTATTATTATCTAATCACATATAAATGAATAACATCACCTTCACCTTTGCCACCACCTGTTTCTATTAACTAATAAACTCATACAACATTAGGTTACATATTTACAAGTGATATCTTTAAAATATACTATGTTCAAAAAATAATGTTGAAATTGGAATGTTCTGAAATAATATATTGTCAATTATTTAGGTATTTTATAATGGCCCCACGCAAGAGTGTCAGAAGAGTTTTCTAGTAAGTAGCGTTTTGTGTCATTGTGTGATAATGATACTTTATTTATCTTTTGGGTGAAAATAACGTGTTTTATTGACTTAAATCTTAACATTTGTGCGCGTTGCATATTTTTATTAAATAAACATTCTTTGTAATTATCAAGCGTAAATTTTTCAGTGACACACTTATTAACTCCTTTCGCTTTAGATATAACACCATATTTTTTAAACTCTTTATCGTTTTCGTCGTGTTTTTCAATTTCTACAGCATAAAGTTTCGATCGCAGGCCTACAAATTCTTTAAAAATTCGACCATTGTTTTCATCTTTAAAAAAACCTAACCGCTTTTTATTTATCAATGGTAAACCATATTTGTTGTCATGAGCATAGTCTGATGTATCGAAATATACATTCAGATCTGATTTTATATCTGTATAATAGTTTTCTGTGAAAATTTGATATATTAAGCTATCGGTATCGGTATAAAGAAGCTTGAGATTATCTTGATATTTCGTTTTCATGTAGTCGTAATGAAATTGGTACATTAAAGTTTTCGAAATATCCAAAATGCAAAATCCCAAATAAATTGGTTTGTTGTAAAATATTTTAGTTTTGTTTAATTGAACAGCAGCTAAATTTTCAGAGAATATGGATAAACTATGAAATTCAGGTTTTGCTATCAAAGATTGAACACCCTGCGATTTTCCGTGATTTTCCCAGTGATTTAACAATTTAACATTTACACGTTTTGCGACATTTTCCATGGTCTTACCGAAAACTGAGTTATTCATTAGTTTAAAGAAATCTTTTTCGAAATCAGATGATGCCTGCGATCGCATGTGAGTGTTTAAATCGATATAACTTTTTAACCAAGAAGATTGCTTAAATTTCAAGATACGATGGATTTTACTTAATTGCAAACCATTCTTTAAACACTGCTTTAGATTTCTGTAATGTATGACATAATTCGTTTTTCTGTTTAAATTAGGAATTAATTTTCTTTCTTTAGAATCACCCAAAACAACATTTTCAGGGCAGAATGGTAAATCTGAATGAGAGTCATGCAATTCATTAGGGTACTCTAGATCAACTTCTAAAATAAAACCATGATCAGCGTCATCAGATATGTTAAAATCGCTGTCTACATTCACCCATTCAAATTCACCTGTTGGTAGACATTGAGACATAGCCCACCCGTAAAGGTTATTAGCGTCCAGGTACATAAGAAATGACGAAGGGATAGTTTGATTATAATCTGATAAAAATTTATTATTAGCTTTCGCATGTCTATTGCTACATTGTGATATGCCGCCGCGGATATTTTTTGCTATAAAAGCTATTTTATCAATGTCAGTCAAGAGTTTTAGATTTATTTTTGTAGTTCTTAACATTGCATCCCAACTTAATCCCGGAGCAGTATAATAATGAGCAGGATCTAATCCGTACGTCTTAATACAAAGATTTCTAAAATTTTCAAAAACGTCGGTTAGTAACAGAACATCCGTTTTAAGATATAAATCAGAATAATCCCCCATGTTTTGACAATGAAAATGAGACCAAACATCTTTTGCGTGTGTGTAATCGTTATCTGAAATTTTACTATCAGTCAAAGAACTATAGAATTTTTCTTGAGGGGGCAGAGAGGTTAATTTTAAGGAATCGTATGATGACATGTGTTCATAAGGATAGACACCCTTTCTTATCAAACGTTTAGAATCACATTCACGTGGAAAATTTAATTTTAATTCATGAAATTGTTCAGGCAACAAGTTTTTTGCTAATTTTTCTAAACTACCAGACATAAATTTAAGTGAATCAACGAATCTCAATTTAATTGTGCGATTGTTAACCTGCAAAGATTTAGAAAATGAAATATATTTCTCTTTGTTTTGTGGAATCAATTCAATGTCTCCTTCCTCAAAACCTAGCCCATGGACTATAAAATGACTATCATAGTTGCTCAAATTATGGAAAAATACAGGTACAAAATTAGGTGCCCTGTATTTTTCAGAGCAAAATTGATGGGCTACGCCTTCATAAAGACCAGTGTGGTGATTATAAGAAATGGTGGAATCACTGTTCAATGTTTTATCACAAATATAACATGTACTAGTCTGAGCAATATGCATGTTATTTGCTTCAGACAAAGGTAATGGTGTTTTTACAAAAGTATTTCTCTTACAAATGGATTCAAGGTCATTTTTCATGTATTTCATAAATGTTTTAGCACAATCTTCACCTTTATATGTTCTGTACACTGACAATTTATCATTATAAGAACATTTAACGTAGTATCCAAAACTATATACCTCGTGTTTTTGTACATTTGTTGTTGCGGATGTAGTTGGGACTGTAGTAGGTTCGTCAGAATGTGATTGAATGGGATTTAGAAAGGCTTCAAAATCGGCATAAACAACAAATGGTACTCTTAATTTACGTTCATAATTATCGAAGGTTACTTGGTTAGAAGGGACGTTTTCCTTGAACCAATTTTTTCTTTTAACCTGTTCTGAAGGTAGATTTGTACAAACATGGAAACAATCGTTTCTTTGATGGTTCATTAAATTGTCTTGTGATGTAAAGATAGATAAGCAACCATCACAAATATGGGCTGCATGCTGTCTACTGTTTAATTGATTAGATACTAATCGAGATAAATTTTTGATAAAACAATAATGCCCCTGACTGTCTTTGGATATATATAATAAATTCAAATGAGTAGCTTTTTTGCATTTTGTTAAGTGTAATGGACCTACCACATCATGATTTTTACTCTGCGAATTGTATTCGAGACCAAAAACGTTTATACTTATATCATTCATTTTTTCAAATTTCTTAATATCATCTAATTTAAGTGGGAAAGACAAATTTTTAAAGTTTAGTTTATCTTTATGCACTATATACGAACTCGTCAGATTTGAACGATGACTGGTAGTTGGATATAACCCTGACAATACAGCCCACCTAAAACATTCATGATCACTATTTCTTACATTAATAACAGCTTTTTTGTTCTGTATATCACGAGGTAATTCTATAAAAGAAGACCCACGTAACGGATTAAATTTATTCACATTGACATCTAAATAGTTCAACTTAACTAAACTCCATCCACTGTCTTTCCTCTCAAAGTTAGATATTTTTGTTATTATATCGTTAATTACAGATTCGAAAATGTCATTTTTGTCGCTGCTAACGTCTACCACATTGTTGCATAATTGAAAATCAAACGTATTATTTACTTGTTTGCTCTCTTGGGTGAAATCAGCATTCAGAATAAAGTTCACTTTTAAAGCACAGTGATCAGTAAGGGAGCGATCTAATATTGCAAAGATCTTTTCTTTATTTTCTTGTAAAATTATTTCAGGTGCAGATGGTTGGTAAACATTTTCATTTAAAAGTATTCTGTAAGTAGCAACCCTATTCCTGAATGCATTTTCAATTAGCTGCACATTTACCCATTCAATATCAGCCCTCAAAACATTATTTTTGTGGATATTACTGTTTAAATGATTATTAAAATATCTTCTAGACACAAACTTATTACACACAGAACATTCAATTTCACCATTATTATTTGTACTCACATCAATATCGGGGGTTGGTTCAGATAAAGTCGATGCTACAGGTTGAGCAGCTGCTGCTGGGCGGCGTGAAGTTGAAGCTACAGGTTGAGCAGCTGCTGCTGGGCGGCGTGAAGTTGAAGCTACAGGTTGAGCAGCTGCTGCTGGGCGGCGTGAAGTTGAAGCTACAGGTTGAGCAGCTGCTGCTGGGCGGCGTGAAGTTGAAGCTACAGGTTGAGCAGCTGCTGCTGGGCGGCATGAAGTTGAAGCTACAGGTTGAGCAGCTGCTGCTGGGCGGCTTTTCTTCACCGGGACTTCTTCTGTTTCCAAAACAGTAGCTGTTCTCTTTACTCCATGTCCGATTTGAGAAGATCTATAAAAATAAAAATAAAATAAGTATTAATTACATAATATCAGTTTATAATTTAAATAAAATAACCATCAATTACATAATATCAGTTTAAATGTAATAAATTAATTGTTATATATAGATATATACTAACTTAAATCTTTTCGACACTGTTGACAATATGCTTGCATCATTAAAACCCCATCAATTACATCTAATGATGGAATATTTTGTTGGGAATCTTTGATATGTCCATCACATGGTGTAAAATATGGTTTTATTTGAGAATCTTCCAGTAGCCTGGCGGGTAATTTATTTGCTATATACCACATTCTTATATTTCTATGAAAATATGCTATAATAAATTCTTTACTTAATCCCTCAATCCCTTCACGAGGTAAAGTAAGACCAATAAGATAGTAAGAAAACACCATGATGAAATAAAGGGGGTTATCAAAATACACTAGTAACACAAGCACGGTACCGAAACACTGAACGGTTTCAAATCCTGATACCTGGCTTATATAGACCTCTCCCACCTAACGTTTACTCCAACAATAACATCAAGTCACAACAAGTTAGATGCACAACCTTTTTGATGAGTATTAAAGTACATTTAAACATGTTAGAACATGAAAATTAACGTATAAAATACTACTTACGCCTGTCGGTGAAGTTGACTCACGAGTCGGGCTGCCTCGCATAGTTCTTCATTTTCTTCTAATTCTTCACAAAGTTTGATGAGTGCAGAGTTGTAGATATCACAGCTCAGAGAGTCCATTGTGAAATGAGAACTCCAACATAAATTTCCTTTCCTTAAATACTAGAGTACAGATATGAGATTTCTTAAAGAAAGTGGGGGCCGCAACCTTTAAAAATAAGTGATAGTACAAAATTAACACGATTTGTTGTTAAATTTCGGAACAATACAAAGGAAAGATAAGAAATGAGAAATACGTTAATACTATTTAAAGTAAGTATTCATGTTATTTAATTTTTAAAATAGGCTATTGTTTAATGATAATAGGAAATACCCCGTGTTTCAAAGTTTATGAATTGTTATGGTATTTTTAAACAGCGCACACAATCAAACCATAAAATAATCGATTACAACGAAAAACCATTTGCGTTTACACTCGGTAGTCATAAAATATTACAAGATTTACACATTTGTTTTAGAAATTGCAAACAATACAAAGGAAAGATAAGAAATGAGAAATATGCTAAAAATACCTTAAGTAAATTTGAAGATGTTTAAATCTATAACAATGGTTATTGTATCAAAGACAAAGGTAATACCATGTTTTGCATAGTTTGTGGATAATTATATTATTTTTTACCATCTAATACAATAACCTTTTCTAAAATGTAATCTACACACACAATTTGTATCACTGTTTCTTATTGTCTATAGAATATCTCACACAAGACTCCTTAGAAGCTAATTGCTTTGTAATGTTATATATAATATTTTTCGTACTCTGTAGTTCACAATCATCTTCTAGAGCGAAATATTTTAATCTGACGTCTGCATTTTTCCAGTGTTCCGTGGGTGGGATGTTTCTAATTTTTTGCATGTCATATATCTCGATTTTAATTAAATGAGATGCATACGCTCCGTCATCATGTCCGGACGATAAGTTTTTGATCCCGTCCGGAGAACTTTTAGTCACATTCGAAGATCGCTTCAAGACTTTACACTGCTTTTTGGTTTGTTCAAAGAAGCTATCAATATTATTTCCTGAGCGTTTCTTTGCGATGGCTTCTTTAATTTTTAGACCAACCGTGCCTTCTTCGTCGCTTGATTCGTCTTTATTTTCGGGATAGTAATAGATCTTGAAAGTATTTTCAGAGAACTGAAACAATATCAAACAATAATTTACACACGGTTTACAATTTACTTAACATAAAAAATAACACAGAACACAAGACAAAACAAAAACGAAACTCAATTTAAGTAATAGTAATTACACACACATACTCACATCCATTGTTGGTCCTTTTTATAATCACTTCACTATTCGAATTAACACTATTACTGTATATTGCAATAGATACAAGGAGGTCTGGTACAGAGAACTACCACGTTGACAATACTTACTCAATCCCATTTCTCTTTGGTTTTTATACTGTGATAGTAGGGGAGGCGGCAGTACCGTTAAAATCATGTCTCAACAAGATCACTTGATACAGACGCTTTCTATACTCAAGAAATATAAAAAATAACAGGAAACAATGAATCCCTCGAGAGCATAAAACTTAATAGAGTTTTACCAATAAAGCAATTAAACCGTTATGACAATGATTTTTATTTAGGTACACAAAAACTTTTTCAAATCATGTCTCAACAACAAACAATGAACCCCTTGAGAGCATAAAACATAATAGGCATCCACCAATAAAGCAGTTAAGCCATTGTATCAATGAATTCAAAGTACACAAATATTACCACGTTAGATCCCAATACTTGGAATTACATCTATACCAGTTAAATAGAGTCGTTAATTTTTTTAAACAAAATAAAAAGAAGATGTTACTGCGAGTTTTTATATTATCGTATTACAGATAAATTAAAATGTGTGTGAAAACAGACTCTATAGTATTTAATTATTTAGCGATTGATTAATTCTAAAAACATATCATATTCAGCAAGGTATAACTACGAGGTTTGATAATGATTAATTAAATTTTGATATCAAAATATATACCTAAAACTGATAAGGGACCAGTCAGCTTCATAAGATCACTTACAGTTACTTGAAAAATATAATTTTACACACACTATATGGCATCGCTTTAAAAAGAAACTTATACTAAACCTGAAGTAATTAAAAAAGTGTAGGTATGAAAATAATTAAATTTTGATATCAAAATGAATACCTAAAACTGATAAGGAAGATCACTTACAGTTACTTGAAAAATATCATTTTACACACACTATGTGGCACCTAAGTTTGTTTATGTACATACAAAGGGTTTGGTTAGGTTAGGTTACTTAGAACATTGACTCTTACGGATAAAAGAGTAGGTATTAGAGGTAGATATATTATAAATATAAATTGATAATTGTAGGAGAATAAGGAATGGCTGTATTGCAAATAAGGAAAAAAATACAGGTACCCAGGTGACCGGCGATGGTCCGCGCGGCGCAGGTAGCCGCTGAGGGTCGCATGCTCGAACAATAGAATAAGCCGAGAAAAGGGATCGAGTGGTGTGTATTGTTTTATTAGCACATTAGGTAAAAGTGGGAAGGCGTGGTCGTAGAGCTATGGGACCCGGCGCAATCGTCTCAAATGGGGGGCTGTTTATGGAAAAAAAGTCCAAACTTACTACTATGACATATTAATGACGAGGCTATCTATAAAAGGTCAAAGTTACCAAACCAAAATGTTAAAATCAGATCATTGGTGGATCCCGGGTATTCGTTTGAATACTGAGATCATTTCAAATGAGGTTGAGACAAACTATCGAGAAAAAAATGCATGATTGTGTAAAATGTCACTTTTAATTTTTAAATAAGCAAAGACTCACCCGTAGTTTCCACACATATCAAACTATTTAAATAAAATATTTCTTATCTATTATGTTTTCCTACTTCCTCAACTTGTTATTTTTTCAGACAGCGAGACGTAAAATATTCTGCGTTATGCCGCTATAATACGCAACCTTCGAGTTACTGTGAGCATGAATATTTGATATTAGAAAAACCATGCCATCTCGATGAACCAGAGAGTGGTGATTAATTTTTCAAACAAAATGACAGTTCGTTAGGTAGATCCTATATAGCGTAAATTGGACATGTTACGTAATCAACTAGCAGAGACATGTGATCGGTAGTTTCGAACAGATAAATTGGACAAGGCGACGTGGGTCGGACCGAACGTGAAGATCTGATTACTAGTCATAGACGACACGGGTTAAATAAAATTGCTTAGCTAAGTTCCTACTATGCATGATTTTTAAATTAATTTGAGCTTAATAAGACCTTATTTCACACATTAGAAGTACAAACAGCAACATGAATACAAAGTATCCATTACCACATTTTACTATTTTTGCTTTTATCGACAAAGAAATAAATAAATTACAGTTTTCGAAATTCAGCAACAACATTAACTCACGTCTGTATTCCCAAAAGGGGTAGGCAAAGCACATGAAATTTAATTTCAATGCCACATTTAGCAATTGTGGGTTCAAACACGGAGAAAATGTTATATTGCAGTGATAGGTTGCTAGCCCACCGCCCACAACACTACGACGCAGTTCCCATATTCGACTCTTACAACACCCTCGGGAAGAAAGGGGGAGGCGCTGTCCTATCCCGACAGCCACCACACGGGGGAAATTCAAACTTTTGTTTTAAACATTTCGCATTAGTCCCCTAGTTTCTGGGTAAATATGTCAGTGATAAACGGACAGGATAAATCGGTTAAGGATTTGACATTTTCTCTTCGAACCCCTAAAACAAAAACGAAAGAAAGGTTGAAATCCAGTTCAGTTCCGCTGTCACCAACTTTATTTAATATTTATCTTCAAAGAACTATAACAAAAATTATTTCACCCACCAAGCCTACGAAATAATTAACCGGTTGGGCTGCGTACAATGCTTTTCGCAAACCGAGCTTTCGCCAAAAGACGACTAAATTATTTCCTAAATTCTTTTGTCTACCAGCCTGCTCATTTATCTTTCATCCTGGCAGATCAGAGGGGAAGGTGGCTGTTTGGTTCAATACTTTCACATCTCCATCTCATTTCTCGTATGTTTCGTGCGTTACATCGGCGTGCGTGGAAAAAGTGCAAGAAACTAATTGAAATGTATTTGACATCCGTAGCGACAGACAAAAATTAACTGCCAAGAGGTTATTTAGAGCATTCTAAATGATGCTCAAAGGAATACGTCTTTCTATTGTTTGAAATTGTTTTAGGGAATAGGCATGATGACAAAAAAACATTTTCATGCCATTCGAACCAGTTTTTAGAGACGATCAAACGTTTGTATGGAACTACAATTAGAACAACACAAAAGACAAAAATGGGAGGCAAAGTACAGCATAGCTGACGAGCACTGAAAACGCTCCATATTGATTTACACGCGCAGGCGTGACGTCACGCCACCGCGGCCTCGTACTACCGTTGTATGGAAAAACGGGAAATTTGCCGTTTTCGTCATGAAATATTTCGTTTCTGTACACAGTTGCCGTACAATTTATTTTTTATTGAAACATGACAATTCTAATTGTAACTTTCAAAGTACATTTGGCCAATAAACAAAAATCAACGTTTTTGCGAATCTTTATAGTCCCATATCTTTTTATAATTTTAGTTAATTTGTCTTATTTGTTATTTATTGTGATAATTTGATTATTTATACATATATCCACACTGTTATAAATTTTAACACGAGTCATCATCCCTATTTAAGGGGAAAACGTGCTCTGGGCGCTACCGCGAACAGCAAACGAAGTTTTCCCTCTCTGTCGCACTTGCAAGTTTGCACATAAGTGAGACAGAGAGGGAAAACTTCGTTTGTTGTTCGCGGTAGCTCCTCTGTGCCTGTACCGCGAACTTCGAAATATGAACTTCGTATCGTGCCGTCCCTTTCACTCTCGTGTTATGCACTATATGAGTGAAAAGGACGTCACGGTACGAAGTTCGGATTTCGAAGTTCGTAGTAGCCCCTCTGGAACTTTCGTAGTACAAACATGAGATGCTTTTAAAGCAAGCAAGGAACAGAATAAACTAAAGTTACAATAGTACTTCTATCCTTTTATCTTGGTACTTGGTTTGGACTTCATTAAATGAATAGAATAGAATAGAATAGAAGAAACCTTTATTTCGACAACAAAAGAACTAGAATTACAATTATGCGAAAAAGGGGCCCACTCAGCATGAGCCCGGTCACAAAAAGTATCCCGACGCTGGTTTTCTTAAATTTCTAAAATGCTTTCGAAAATTAGGAATGCTGACATATAGACATTCAATATTTAACATATTAGTAATTATTTTTGCACGGCCAAGTGCATGTCGGATCACGCACAATGAAGGGTTCCGTACTACCGACACCTACTAGTCCACATTTAAAACTACTATCCAATAAATTTAATCAAAAAAGGTCGTATCTTCATAGGAAATTTACGGCGCTTTCATTCTTTTTCGCGCCGTCCTGAGACGATGGATATTGAAATTGAAATTTTAAATAATGACCAAACGCCTAATAAAACCGAACTAGGGCAAAGACACTTTTGAATAATGTAACTTAAACCATGTAACTTATTTTCTCTTAAACCTTGGAAAGATTGCATTTGCCCAAGGCAGTTTGCCTATCAGCCATCTAGTCGGTGAAATACGGTAGGGGGTTAAAAAAATATGTGTTACACTATGCCAAAATTAATCAAGAACTAAACGTGCGTGCGTGCGTGAAAAGTGCGTGTCTACGTTTACTAAACTTTAGGTCTTACAACTTAAGTTATCTCTCCTCCTTACCTGCCTCTTAATAAATTCAAGTTTTAGTTACCTCTTACTCTCATAAGGAAGGAACGAAAGGCAAATAAAAATAGAAAGTTCTCTTACATTAAGTGGCTGCATCGTTGTAGGGCGATCGCGTCGAATTACGCAAATAATTCGGCTTTTGTTGCCACCGGATGACTCGTAAATGGACTCAGGAATATTAGCGCTTTTAACATCAAATGAGGTTGTAATACCTTCTTTCTTTGGCCGGTTGGAAATAAGAACAGTATTTTATAAGGCTTACGAAACTGGCTGTTATAAAGGCGTTAGTAAAAAATAATCTAGCAACCTTTGCATTCTAGAAATAAGTAGGGTAATATCTATTATTGCCTCATTAAGTAATTAATTATATCTAGTATGAGGGTATTTAAAGTTTTCTATCTAAATACTTATTTAAGTGCTCGGGCCGTCAAATGTGCCTCCAAAGTCCAAAATATCACGCCCCTTAGGCTCATTCATAAACGTTAAGTTGTGGTAAATACAAGTTGATTCGTCATTTGTCTTATCCCTCGGCCATCAGTGACTGGTATGTTCACAAATCAATTACTGAATTCCAAACGTTTGTATGTACGTTTGATGGTATGGAGACGTTTTCTTCAAGTTGTTCGATCATTTTTTGCTCATTTCCCCGTAAAAGTAATTTGGCTGAGGACGAATGGAAACAATTTCGGTTGCACAAACTTTTTATCATTTAATTTGGCAGTAGAAGAACAAATGGAATTACTTAGTAAAAGATTTATTTACATCTCAACGTTTGCTGACTTTTAATGTTTAAGATTTGTTTTATTTATGTATTTTTTCATTAAATAGGAAGCGTGTGTAACAAAGTGATACTACTTTTCAGTAATAACACAATAACACTGCTGAAGTACAAAAGAAGGATGAAAAGTCGAAATGTATGATGTAGTACTACTGTACCACGTCATAAAATATATACAAGAGTACTTAACAACAATAACTTAAATAATATTAAAAGTAACTAAAACTGGCCCTTGTACCGTGGATGCTGACGGCATTTCCTCGCTGTATCGCAATGTGCGAGGAAGTCGCCAGCTCTTCGGTCACCTGTTACGTCAACAAAACGCTCCGTGACTTCAGTGAATAACTTGTGCGCGCTGGGACCTCATGGAGAGTCTAGAGTTTCGTCGCCAAAAGGTACAAAATTTTATTCTCTGCCGAAGCCCTTACCACGTCTAAACATTCATCGAGCAACCCTTCGAGAATATACTTATTTCATACCAAAATACGCAGTTCATTTTAGACGTTCGGTAAGATGCGCTAAGGCATCCCGAACCAAAATAAAACTAAGCATGCCCTTAGTTCCTATGATGCAAACCACAAATAGCACTTTGTAATATAAAACAAATTTAATCATAAATAAAGCATTAAAATGTTTTGTCACCCTTAACCTCGGCCACTCAGTTTCCTCGCGTACTCAACAAGACGGATGACTCCATCTATCACTGTCCGACATCTCCTGTTTATCCACCAGATTAATGTCACTTAATATCGGGGGTCTACTTAACTAGTGATAGTGGGTAAACAAATTTAAGGCCTCAGGATAATTTCGGAGCTATTCTTATAATTTACTATCACTTTTTACCGCTATGTTGTTTAATTTCCTAACTTTATCAAATTTCTAATGCAATAAATGATGATTACGGTTATTATATCTTCGATGTTCCTCAGATCTAAGCCCGCTTTCTGTGCCTTGTGAGAGATATTCCGTTTTGGTGCACAATGACACTTATTTTCAGTGACTTCCCTATGTACCTACATAGGGAAGTTACTGAAAATAAGTGTCTGTATAATAATTTGATCACTTAGACCTCTAAGTGATCAAATTATTATCGCGCTGACTGGTACTTACGCTGTCAATATATAAATTGCGAACGAAACAAAATCTAAATGTAAAATGTTCCCTTTTAGGGTTTCGTGTCTGAACCCTATTGATGTCACTCACGTGTCCTTCCGTCGTTTGTCACATTTTACGACCAAATCGTTGAAGCTACAGTCTTCAAATTCTCACATCTTGTTGACCCAAACCATACAAATTACCAAATCTTATATTTGTATGTTTTGAGGGGGGCTCCCAAACAGCTAAAGGGGCCGCCGAAAAAATTTTTGAGCTACGCCATCGCGTTGTAGATAAATATCATATATCTTGTTTTAAAAAATATTGGAAAACGAAGGAATGGGATGCCATCGAACTCAGTGATCTTTTACAAAATTTTGTTCGAAAGACATTTTTAACTTTCCAATAATTAACACAAAAACTTGACGTTTAGTGATAATGTTTAATTATTACTTTTATTTTACAAACGAATACTAATATATTGATAAATCAATTTTTTTAATTGATTTTTTTGGTATTTTTCCTATTAAAACCAACTTAAAATTTATTAAACCCTAAATGTGCGGAGTCCGACACGCACTTGGCCGGTTTTTTTTTACTTTGATATCACGTTTGGTGGTATAGACGTAGAAAATAATTTCAGCGGCTGTTTCGTTTGTACGCTGACAACCGTCTCTTAAGTCATTAGTATCGTCACACTCTGGTATCGTTTGTAGCGTAATTTGTTAGCTTACGTCATTACTTAAAGACTGGAGCTTTGGAACAGTATGTACTATTTCTTAATCTCTGAGTTTTGAGCATTCACTGTGTTGTTCCCCAAATACGAAAGTGTCAGTAATTGATAAATGATTTCGGAAACAGTCGAACAATTTATATTTTATATTTGACTGTACCTTTTTTGCTAACACTTGCGCTTGCCGCGAAATGTCCGTTCGCGTTTATATCGGACATATTACATTCGTCCCTCTCGCACCTGCTTTTTCACGTTTGAAGTAGGATATCTCGCCGGCACGTCGCAAATGCGGCATTCACCCGGCATCGGCAACTGACCACCTGCCATTAGCTTGTCCAGAGCTGGGGCGACACCGTTTCGTACTTAGTCGGTAAATGTGCGATGAAGTTTGGAGTTTGATACGGGGCGGCAACTGTCGGTTGCCTGGGTAATAAGTATGCGTTAATCTTTAGTTAAAACACAATCAGCCCAAGGTAGTATTGGTCCATATATGACAATATAATAATCACTCAAACACAGTCAAGAACTGGACAACCCTATGCAAATGAGCTAGAGAACGAAATCCATTAGCGATGCAAGCCCGATCAGCCAACTTTTAAATTAGTACTAAATGACCTCATCAGTTCCAACGCCATTAGGTACATCTAACCGCAAGTTGTGGTGTTACACTTGATTTCAAATTTAACTGTAGCATTTAGTGAATAAACTAAATCTTTTGCTAAGCTTTATTGATTTTTTAGGGTTCCGTAGTAAACAAGGAACCCTTATAGTTCCGCCATGTCCGCCCGTCCGTCCCCCGCTTTTCTCAGTAACCGTTAGTACTAGAAAGCTGTAATTTGGCATGAGTATACATATCAATGATGCCGACAAAACGGTAGAATAAAATCATAAAAAAATTTTTTCAAGGGTACCTCCCCTACATGTAAAGTGGTGGTGCAATTTTTTTTTCTTCCAAACCCCATCGTATGGGCTATCGTTGGATAGCTCTCTCAAAAATATTATAAGGTTTCTCAAATTCTTTGATTCAAGAATCGGTTGGCAGCTTTGAGTTGATAATTTTTGCTATGGTCAAGTGTCCCCCCCCCCCTGCCAGCTAAACGGTGGCTACTAGACATTTGAAAAAAATCATGGTAGTAGTATATACGATGAATTTAAAAGGAAAACTATCACAGCTAAGTAGACATTACCGTAAAGGGCAAAAATATGTATACAACACAACATCTCAAAAAAGTACATAATCAGTACTAAGATCAGTAAAAACCCTTCTACGGGTCCGTAATTCCGCATATGACCGGTGACGTGATGGACGGGCAACTACGGAACCCTACACTGTGCGTGGGCCGACACGCACTTGACCGGTTTTTTATTTTACATTTCGCAAGTTTTACGTCAAAATTCATGGCTTCAATTTTAACTTTCGTGAGTCATATTATAACTATATTTTATAACGGTTTTAACTCACATTTCGCCCGGAGCGACAATCAACATGTGAGTTTAAACCGTTATAAAATATAGTTAAATTTCAAGGCGTTATTTTTCTTGCGGATAAATTTTCATCATATTGCTCCATGCGCGTTTTCCAAATTTGATATCTGCCAGGTGCCAAATTTCCAATCGAATGCATTCCTAGTAGAATATTCTCAGAGGAAGTCCTGTTCTCTGGACTGGCATTATTCTATTCATTGACTGCAGTGAATGGTTTTGGAATTGGGTCGAGCAAAACGGATTAGCGCGGTGGACATTTAATTATAACGAACTAGTGCGTTCGTCATTTACCATAATGTGCACGTTCAGGTGCACAACGTCTATATATGTAGACGTCGCATCATAAGGCTTAACTACGAGATAATTTAGGTACCTCAGGTGAACGTGTTAATAGCACATAATATATATTATAAATGAGAATGACAGAGATGTAAATATCCTTGCATAACTCCACTTTTGGATATCGCTTTAATTTCATAAATGTATAAAAAGACGTATTATAACTAGAAATGAAATTGACGTATTAAATTGAAGTAAACACAATTAAATTCTTAACTCTGACACCAATTATTGTTGCAAATATATATATATAACTACCCGATAAATTATAGCTGCACTACTTTTATTTGCTAGCAATTAAATTGTCCACAAGAACATTAGGAGTTCTGGCCAGTTTCTAGAAAGTTTCGGGCATTTAGACATCTGGCCACCCAAGGCACGCTAATGCATTTCAGTTTTAGGCTTGCATACCAAACAAAGGTATAACACGATCTATTAAGTTAAAATTATATACTTACTCGTAAATACTTAGCACAGCACTACCCGTTTGTCCCCCGTGGGTGGCGTAAAAGTCGACAATGGGAATACAGTTGAAATATGCTATGAGTTATGATCTAGTTCTAATCATTGAAATAAGTATAATTTTTAAGCATCTTTGAACCTGTATCTGCTAGAAGTGACAATGATTGAATGCCCTTTTCATAGTAAACGGTTGATTTTATTTTTCTATGAAATTTAAAACGTGGTGTCGTCTTAAACTGCTTAGATATACCTAGATCATTTACGTTGTTCGTTTTTTAGTAAGACTCAACTTAATAAAATAAACATTATCGACCTTTAAATGAAATAACTATAACGTGCATTCCCGTTAGTCGTGACAACTAGAATTTTACTTTGCATTTTGCAACCATGCCGCCACCATAAAATCTAGATCTTCAACTATGTAATTACATCGTCCAAGCCCACATAACATTAAAAGTAATTAAGTACTGAGATTGTGTTTTTCATTAAAAAAAAGATAGTAACAGCGTTGAGAGGCAGTGCGTTGAGCGTAAGCCAGGGCTTACAGCTCAGTCCCGAGAGAGCAAGCCGTTAGCTTAATTAAGTTGAGGCATTATACTTTCTATTACTCTATGGATGCCAAAGGAAAAGTAATAAAGTGCGAACTACGAACAGACTTTATGAACACAGGCATGTTTAAAGTGGAATAAAACCATTTAAATGGAAATTTTATATCTCGAAATAAACTAACTCTGTTCATACGATTTGAAATTAAAATACCACAACATTCAATTGGTACAAGTAATATCTGCTCTGCAAGTGAAATAGGGAATTCCAATATAAGGTAAACAAACGTCCCAGTGCTCGAGTGCCTAATAGGGTCACCTATTCAACCTATTAATAAACCTATTATTAGGTGTCAACCTATTAATTACCTCTTTCATCATGACATAAGATTGAAAGTGCCATGTATTGGGTCAGTGTCAAGCACAGGGACGTTTACATTACATTTACTTTACCCGACGGCACTTGAGGAACATGTTCATTTTACTGGTTAAACTATGTGTTGATGTCAATCAGTGAAAACGAAATTCGGCGAGCACTCTAGGGATAACTACGCACAAAAGGCATTATTGAAGTTCGCACCAGGATAAGTATCACCTTTTATTAGTTTATTAGTTTACTGAGTATTTAGTAGCTATCGAAGTTATCACAATCCCTATAGACAGCTTCCATTTGCGAAGAAATAGTTTTAGGTACTCCTGCCTGTATGTATCGAGTTGCTCGGGCTACTTTCGACAGTTCCGCTTCATGTAAGCCAAAGTTGGATACAAAGCGGTAGTTCGGTTGGTGCTAACTTGGTTACATAAGTGATGGTAAACTCTACACCAATTTTCGTACAGTCTATGGAACGGATATTGGTGTACGGATAATACCTAAAGACACGTGAAACCAAATGTTATTCCGAGAATTCGGTACTGAGTTATAATTTTTGATTGTGAAGTAAATAGTTTAGTGTTAAAAATATCATAGTATTTTACATAAATTATAACCAAATCGCCGTACGTTAGCGAGTAATTAGAACAGCTTTTGTCGTACCTAGCTAGGTATTCACGTTATGTGTGCGTGAGAAAATAAGACATTTATACTGGTGTCTACACCCTAACCTTTTCTGTACGAGTAGGTAGATACAATTCAATAAACTTCACAAACTTTCTCGAAGCTTTAAAAGTTAACGAAAGAAAAGTAGTTCCATCTGTAAGTACCTACTGATAGATTAAGCTGAAAAAATATCATACATGACTCAGGTTTCTTGATCCACTACCAAAAAAATGAATTGTTTATTTTATAAATTCAAAAACAATCTAATTGGCGGATGTTTCGTCCAGCCACAACAAAAAGTATCCACCACAGGTTTCGTCAATTTATGCTACAAAGAATCATCCACAACACGTTTCGTCACCTATGCTACATACTCCATTAACAATGACTTGTCCGATAAGTACCCGGCTCAAACGTCCCAAATATACTCGCCGCGTTCCGGCGCTGGATTGCTAAAGAGATACGTTGAACCAAGTACGCACCGGATCTAGGATCGCAACCCCTATCTTGCAAACGTCTTCCCAAGGCTCGTATAAATTGCTTTGCCTCAGAACACCAAGGTCCCGCCGTTTCAACAGCAAGAGGTACGAAGTCATACACCGGTTCCAAGTTTGAATACTTGGTATGTTTGAGTCTAGCAGCAGTCTCTGCTGCCCCGCCAGCCGACCGCGTTGTCCGTGCAAGATGTGACGCGGCAAAAGTGCTCACACAAGTAGCATCCCACAACAGACTTCGCCCTTTCACCCAAGGAACCAGTGTAAGACCGTCCGGCCTCTTCCCATCTGTCCGGCTAAGACCCTGGTGTTCCAAAACGCAAGGAAGGTTCGCCAATGTCATGGCCCGTCGTACAATATCATTCAAAGCATGATGGCGAGGAAACCTACCAGCACACCGAACACAACTTAGACCATGATGCTCATCAGCCTCCACCATCACCCCACAGATGCAGACCTCACGTCTGTCACGTCTCACAGACCCTACATCCAAGTCTCAAAGCAACCGCAATTCTAAGGGTATCGTCGTCCAACAAGGTCCCCAAATGCGATGACGGCAAGGCATGTAACCAAACCCCCGATTCGGGTACCAAGAATATTAAATAGTCAAGTGCAAGTCGGGACTCGCATGTAATGTCCCTTATATATATAATAACAAGTTGCTATTTGTACACTCAGTTAGCATATAATTTTCAAGGCGTAAGTAATGATTAATTAATAGAACTCCTAAGTATTGTAGATTAGTTGACTAGCGAAAACAATGTCACCCAAAAATAAGAGCCACCCTTAGAGTTGGCTATTTAACAACATTTTTTTATGATGTCACTCGACCCAGATTTTAGAAACGATCCATTGTTTGTATAAGACCAACTACAATTAGACCAACACAAAAAACGAAAACGAGAGGTAAAGTCCAGCATAGCTGACGAGCATTCAAAACGCTCTATATTGATAGGCAATGAAATGTGACGTCACAATGCAATGGCGTCGTAATCCTGTTGTATGAAAAAACGAGTAATTTGCCAGTTAGTCGTGAAATATTGCGTTTACGGGCATAGTTGAAGTACAAATTATTTTTTATTGAAACATGAGAATCCTATTGGTAATTTTCAATTTACATTTGAACTATTAAAAAAAACAACATTTTTGCGAATATTTGAAGGTTCATATCTTTTTACGATTTTGATTAATTTGTCTAATTTACTATTTATTGTGATAATTTGATGGCTTTCTATCTATAGAACTCCACTATGAAATAAATTTTAACATGTGTCTTATACCCAGTTGTACGGGAAAATAGAAGAAACGTCGTTCCATATTCGTCAGATACTGCTACTGATTTTCCACCGCATTTTTGAGGTGTACGATTTTATATCACTACATAGTATAAAACAAAGTCGCTTTCTCTGTCCCTATGTCCCTATATCCCTATGTATGCTTAAATCTTTAAAACTACGCAACGGATTTTGATGCGATGCGGATTTTTAATAGATAGAGTGACTCAAGGGGAAGGTTTATATGTATAATACATGCATCAGCATTGCACCTGTGCGAAGCCGGGGCGGGTCGCTAGTTAACTATAATGTATGTTTTGCTTCTTGAGAAAATTTTGATAATTGAAAACGTTACAATTGGTATCCTACAATAAATAGCAAACAACAAGGTTTAAGTTTTAAAACGATATGCAAACATGAAATAAAATTCCTGAACTGTTCACTATTTTCTTACTTAGAAATATATCATAAAACAAAACAAACAGGTTTCAACAAATCGTAATTACCTATTGTGGCAAAATAATTTTAAATCCCATTCTTCTAAAAGGAAGCTAAATTATTGTTGAAATTCTCAAGTATTAAGTTATATAGTCTATACCGCAGCAGTAAACAACCACTGACTACACTTTTAATTTACTGGAAACGTATAAACTAATAATGAACTTTCTAAACTTTTGGCCTGGTACCTAATTAAGCAAACAAAGAGTTAGTTTTCCCGAGCTCTTGCAAGTTAACGCAGAAGAAAGTTTCTAAACGGTCTTTTACCTTTAGAAATCCAACATGAATCGCATTAGCCAAGTGTGTGGACAGGACGATTAAGATAGGATTGCTTCAGTTGAAGGATGCTAGTTGGAATGTTCACCGGGGTGATTTTGTAACGTTAATAACGATCGTGCGAAAGGTTGATCTAAATGACACTAAGATTAGACGACGAGACGTCACATTTTTATTGGGTAAATTTCAATGAATAGGAGATAGTTCACCAAGGGTTGAACGCCACCCATTTCAGAAGAGCGAGACGAACTAAGTGAGATCGTCAATAGTTCTAGGCCGTTCTAGGCTGAAACGGGTGGTTTCACCCGACTGAAACACTACTTTTCATTTCGAATATTTTGGCGGGAACTGTTGAGTGACATGAACAGTGTTTGTGTGTGGACTAATTTTATTTTATTTTTTTGAATTAAGAATTTATCGTACTTTTGCTTGTATGAGTTATTGCCTTTGCCCAATCTAATTACGATTCACCGTACTTTTCTTTTTAATACTATTCTGCTCTAGAGCAGAAAAGTGCCACTTTCAACACGCCACCTAGATGAACAATGACCCACTTTCAGAGTATGAGAAATGAAAATAAAATATCCCGTTTTCATTAGCGGAAATCTAGAGAAAACTCTCTGCTTTATGCGTTACAGGATAACAAAGATAAAGTGATAAGACAAGGGTTATATGGACGTGCCCGGCGCACTACCATGCTTGGCTTGAAACAAATAAATGACTTATGGTAATTTTAGGCACAAAAAAAGTATTTAGAAAAATACGGCCCAGCAGTATGTCATCTCGCTCATATTCGGAGTAGTACAGACGAATCACCTCCACGTTACGGAAGACCGCAGCCATAACCAATCTAGATTGAGGGACTTGCATGGAAATGCATAACGTTACTCGACTACGTGACTATCTCGATTCTGCTAAGCGCGTAGTTCAGCGAGCTACTGCCATTGCAATGCCAGCGGCAATTTATCTGATGTTCAAAAATGTCAACACTGTTATTGCTTCAGTTGCGAGTTCTGCGACAGTCATTATATCCTGATCCAGTACCTATGTGTTCAACATACGTGCGAATTATACACGATGATTTTTATTCGATGATCGAGAACAAATTTCCCGACAAAAAATCATAGCCAAAAACAATCAGGACAGATAAGGTTTTTTTATTTAAAACACCGCACTCAAATCGGTTTATCCGTTTGGGAGTTACGATGCCACAAACAGACACAATGTTAAACTTATAAACACCCAACGTTTGCGTCGGGGTAAAAATTAGTTCAATGTAATTACAAAATAATTAAAACAGCACCGTTAAACCGTAGTCTATGTATCTCTATGCACAATTCCCCACCTTACACCTTAAATATATGCGCCCCGTGGCGTTACAAACCAACAGAAGAATGATTCTTTCTTAAAACTTGTTGTTTTGTTCTTTGGCGAAGAAGTATGAAAGCGTCATATGTCTTACCTAAATGCGCGCTCCACGTGGATACCATACCTTACGTAACATGTTTTTAATTTGATAAAATGTGGGTTTTGTACTTGATATTTCACACATAAATTTCGGAAAATTTAAGTTTGAGTTGTACATTTCAGGCAACAATGGCCGGCGGGCAGTGGAGGAGGGATACGCCATTGCCACCTGGTCGGGACTACGGCATCTAGGGCGGCATACAGCCTGTACGTAAATGCGGTGTCTGAGAAAAAAAAAAGTAGATTTTATTGTGAATAGTAAGTACGAGAAGGTTGGCAATGCTCGGTGGCCAGCGCGGACAAAGAACACTCACAAAAACGTAACAAATGTGCAGGACTGCCGTATGAAGTAGGTGCTTGCCGCTAGTATTACTTACAAATGTTAAATGCTCACAAACCCACAAAAACATATTCCATTCAAGATACCCACTTACCAAAATTCCAACGTACGTTTTGAAACTTCCAAACTTTATAAAAAAAATCACCCTCCTCCCGAGGTCCCGAGGCACTTCCAGTTCCCAAGTTTGAACCTTTGGCGGTTGTGTACACTCCAGTCGCAGTAGCAATATCACAATCAGTATGAATCCATAGAACTATATAAACAGAGAATCTTTGAGAAAAAAAATCACGTAATTATTGTTATATGATTTTATTTGCCTAATAACAAATCAGTATAAAAAATTTTACTGCGTAATAAAGATTTTTTCCATGAAAAAGGGGTGGGCCCTTTTAAAGCAAATACGAGTAGATAACTAACTAAATACGTAATTACTCCCTATCTACTTTTATTAATAGGTATATTGAACATTTTTAATGTAATTGTTTTGACGACCGGTTTAACTTAGTATAAAATCTGTGGCCTTGGCGAACATCGCAAGTAAAGACACCACGAGCCTTTTGAGACCCGTTGTACACCGTTGCATACCCCTAGACAGAGAACCCTCCCCTGACCCGCATAGTGACTACGTTAATACTAGTGTCTTTTTATAGGATTGACGAGAGATATCATTCTGTTGTGGATTCGTTTTTATTATCAGTGACTTAGAGACCATATACATCTCTAACAATATTAAATTAATCTTCATTTTGACGCTCAGAGACCATGTACATCTCTGGGATATTATATTAATTTCATTATACTCCTTGTTTAATCTTGTGACCTTATACATCTCTAACTTTACTGATGTTGTAATATTTGTAATTTGCAAGTTTATCTTCACTGACGTCTTATATATTATTGCATGATGGAGCAGATTTATCAATTTTGTTTCACAAAGACTGTTTTACTATCTGCCTTAATCTCCTCATGCTTACACACAATATTCATGTTTACACACAAAACTGTATGTACGTATACTCGTATTTTTTTTTAACTTATCAATACGCTTCACTCGGCCTAGCAGAGAAAGTAGTAACAAAATAGTTCTGTGCAGTTGCAGAGAACTCGCGCAATTAGTGCCAGCAGCTGCAATGCAGGTGTGGTTAAAATAAATTTTATATCTTCAACAATTTTAACTGGCCGCTTTCTTGAAAACTTATGATCATAATGACTTGAATGGTCGTTTCTTATATAGATTGGGACTGATAGACGACGGGTAAAGATTAGAATTATCATTTGTTCTAATTTCCAACGGAACAAAACAAATTGAACTGTGTCCTTTCAAATTTGAGTTGACATTCCATTGAACCACTTTGTCCTTTCTATAGGAACCTATTAGAACTCAGGAGGTTAAGGCTGTAGACCCCACCTAGCGACAATCCCGACACATAATACACGTCAAAGCGCTACGGGCGCTTTTCACTACATACATCTACTACGGACTATTGCGTAGCGCTACGAGCGTAGTGTGGCTGCCAACGAGCTAAACATTTCCTTCACTGGTAGTTTTTTGACATTCATAAATTTTTCATTTTATTTCACTGCGCAAAGTAGTAACATCGTAACATTCGTAACATTATCATGAATTAAAATCAACTAATATTTTTTTCGCAAACATGACAAAAAAGCTTTTGCAGTTACCACTACGTACATTACTATTTTCTTTTAAAATCTTATTTTAAAATTCGATTAAATTTTCGATGTTTTACAGCTCAAGAAAATTTGCTAAATATTTTGGGTACAACGTCACTTACAGTCTGTATAGATGTATATGTAACTAAACCCAATATACAGTGTGTTACCGGCATGCGGGCTTTTCTTTAAGTAAAGTATTTAAACGTAGCTTCTTAACCTAGCCATGCATAATTTCAAACAAAAATTGCCAGCAATGTACGGCAAAGTAAATTGACAGCTCAGTACAAATGACAGCTCTTAATGTTTTGTTTACTACGACTTTATCTCAAACAGTGCACCTAGTACATTGAAGCTGCGAAGTTAGGTAATTTAATTACGCAGTTATTTCACATAATTTTGATTTTCTAATACGTGGAAATGAAACATATTATTATCAGTTTCAATAAATGCCGGCTTGTAACGCACTGTATACATATTTATGAAAAGTGTATTTAATGTCACGTCTTGTAATGTTGGGCACCAGCTATGCGATTCACTAAGCACCGTCCTCATCTGTCACAGCTCACCCGTATTTGGAAACTGCCAAATGTCATTTGTCACTTTTTGACAGTTTCCATATAAAAACGGGTGAGGACGAGTCGGTTTATGAATAACAGCCCAGTTAATAAAACAATAACTTATGCACGTACCGATTTTTTTAGTAAACTGCAGCTGAAAACTTCCTGACACCAATGAATCCGTCATTCAATTACACTTATATTTAACCCTTGTATTGTTGTTTCGTATAGGTACTGTTGAATCGCATTACAACAATGTATTTCTACCATTAATTTAACTTTAATTAAATCAAGATCGCAAATCTGGAGAATTTATGAAGGTCACTTGGAATGCGTGTATAAATACGGAGACAGACTGTATGCTTGTGTGTGAGTATTGTGTGCATACACAACGCACACTAACAAATGCTGCAAATGGAACCCGATACATCTTACTCTGGGTTGCGGGAATATTACCGAGGAACAAACAGTAATAATATAGATATGAGTGCGTACGAAACGTCGATGACCGCATCACTATACAATACAATACAAATAGTCTTTATTGCACACCTCACACAAATGAATAAGTTACATATACACTCACGAGCAAAAATAACGGGTACACTTTATATGGAAATTCAATACAAAGTGTACCCGTTATTTTTGCTCGTGAATGTATGAGTAGAATCAAAAAAAACATCGACATGTAGGTAGAGGTAGACAACAGTGGGCAACTACGAAATCCGAACTTCGTATCGTGCCATTCTTTTCACTCTCGTGTTGTTCACTATATGAGTGAGAGGGACGACACGACACGAAGTTCGGATTTCGAAGTTCGGAGTAGTCCCTCAGGGGTTCACTTTATTGAGTTAGACGCTATTACGAGGCTAATTGCCTAACTTTTGAAACGGAAGTCCACTTCGCCTTTCATTTTGAATTTGCTGTATGAATTTTGGCATGAAGCGTATGTTTAAAAAGTCCAATGATAGTTTCAATAGTCCTAAACCCATTTCTGAAGTTACCCAATATATCTGCTGTGCTGTTCTGTCACTGACGTGAGTTTATTTCCCACCCCGTTAGCTGGTCAAAATTTATGATAAAGAGTTAAGACGGATTTATAGGAATAATGAGGCACCCTTGAAATGTCTAAGAGTTCAAAGTGTTAGAACCTTGACCCGAATAGCTTCGAACCCACAAACACTGTGACACAAATGGACAACTGTCCTTTAGGCGCATTTCAGAAATGTCTTGGTCCAAATTCGGACCTTAAATTGTGCAGTATAAAGATCTTTTCATAACGACTCAGTAAAATACGAGTAGAAATGAGTTTCAAGCGCAATGCAACGCTCTCTGTTTGTAAATCATCAGCAAAACAAGCCATCCTTGTTTGGTTTTGGATGCGAGTGCCACTGGAATCCCATTTGAAATTCAATGAAATTTACACGAGTCCAGCAAACAAATATCACATTAAACCGGCAGATGAAACAGTATCACTCAATTACAGGTTTGTTTACAAGTTAGCGATGTTTAACTTCATATTTAATTAAATTATCGTATATTTGCTTATTTCTTATTTTTAATGGTTCTGCAAATGCTGTCTCAGTACAGTTAGCAAAAGTAACTACGTAAATGAAAAAGTCAAAAGCTCTATTATTCCATTACAATACATACTTTTGAACTCTTCATATGCGTAGTTACTTTTCATGCTGGCTGTACCTAAATAATCCGGTTTTAACACAGGACCAAAACTATTGCAAAATAGCATTACATTAGAATTTTTAATTAGACCAAGTAAACTGACAGATGTCAGTGTGAATTTTTTGAAACTAAGAAATTATTTCTTAAAAATATACAAAAAAAAACGGCCTGGTGCATGTTGGACTTCGCACATTTAGGGTTCCGAACCAAGCATATAGTGAAGTTTTTTTTAATAGGAAAAATAAGGAAATTTGACATCAAAAATTTGATTTATCAGTATATTCGTTTTTTTTTGTAAAATATACGTGTAATAATAAACATTATCACCAAATTTTAAGTCAATGGGAAGTTAAAAATCCTTTGGAACAAAATTTTGTAACAGACGACGGAGGTTGGACGGACGGACGCGTGAACTGACAGCAATTAGGGTTGCGTTTGGACCCTTTGGGTACGGAACTCTAATAAAAATACATGTAACTGGTCACTGGTGGTGTAAGGTAAGGGTTACCTTAATTCATAAAAAGTACCTTACAACCTACAGTACTTTAAGCATTACGGATGTGCGCCCGTAAACGTCAATTTAGTTCGTCTAATTAAAATTTCTACTGTACTAAGTTGTTGCCACGTACAAAAAAATACAGTGTTCATTTCAAGGGACAGAACAGACAATGACAAGCCAAGCCAGCAATTTACGTTCAAATTAAACATCCCATATGCCGTTTAAGGCTCGTATTGGTTAAAAAAACAATAGCTGTGCATTTACCCTTTGTATCGTTAGCCATAGCCCGTATGCTACGGGCCAGAAAACATACAATAATCCTAACGCGTATTGTATGTCGTTCTTCAAATACGATACGACGCGGTTAAAATACGATAAAAAGCAGCTACATAATGAACGTATTGTGTTATTCCGTACATTGAAACTGCATCGACGAAACTAAAATACGTATGATAGGAATACGACACTACATTGGAATACGACACAAGTCAACAAAGTCACTTAAGCTGATTACATTGACTGATTTTCACAGCAGCGGCATTAGCGTTGAAACTCAGCCGGCAGGTGTTAAATTGAACGGTTTACAAAGTCATAAGGCTCGGGCTACGTGCGCACGGATCCCAGGGGTATTTTATAATGGAACGGTTTTAAAAGGTCCTAAGGTCCGAATCCCCGGTGTATTTTCTAATGGAACCGTTTGTAACCGAAAGACAAACCTTGTTCAGACTTTTAACGTTGAGGATAAACTTGTGTGAGAATCGTAAATGATAATTGACAAGATGAGTAAGGTAACAGTTATGTAGTTAATCTACTCAAACTCAAACGTTTTACTCGTATTTGCCATAAGTGAGTATATACAGATATACATGCAAATACATTATTAAATTGTAATATTAATATCATGTACTAAATGAATGACCCATCGGCTCATAAAAAATACTGCCGATCTTAGTCTCAAATTAAGGAATGTATATATTTTACATATAAGTTGAAGGAAAAAATATATAAGCTTATTTGCCGATAGGAAATAAAACGTGACTTTCGCGTAAATCTAGAGGACTTACTTGCAATTCTTCAATCAATCAATTAGATTGAAGAATTATAAATTTTATAGTTATTTTCTTATAGGGCAATGACGGAATGGTGGGCAACGACGGATGTCGCGCATGAACGATGTAACACACTTGATATGCTACTTTCGAAAATATGTCCAAAGGTGCACGCATATTAATGACCCCGGGGTATAAGACACATAAAACATAACAGTTTAGGGTGGGTGGTTCTGCGGCACAGGCAATAACAATTATTTGTTCAAGCGAATCATGTTATTTTTAATATTATATTCAAAATAACATGATTCGCAATAGTATTTTTTTTAAAGAAAGAGAGTAGGTATATCATTAGAACATTAATTTACGAAACTCCAAATACACCAAAGTACTTTTATTTGGAGTTTCCTTGACCATTTAATCATTAGTAATATGCATTATCAGTACTAAAATCTATAATAGATTAATTTAGAAATAAACCCATAGGAAAAAACTTCCAAAATTGGTTTCGACTGCTAAAAATAGACTAGCACAGAGAATAAATTAGCTTTCAGGCAGATGAAGAAAGTTTACCGAAAGTGACTTGAATTCGTGATTAAGGAAAGTTGTTCGATACTGCGGGATTTGCGTATTGTTTATCTTGTAACGGGTTCTAGTGGCTAAACAATATGGTTTGCAAGGTACATATATTGAATTACCGGAAACTTTATATACTTCCAATATAAATAAAATAACATAAAATTAAAAAAAAAACCTTAATCTACTACCTACATTTAGTTCTACTTTACAATCCATTCATGCTTTATCATGTTGTAGTATATTTTCTTTCACATTTATTTCATTTGACTTAATATAAAATAATAATCTCAATTACCATGTTAATTTGACTAGTGACATACTTAAGTACAATAAATATATTACATACAACAATCATTCGTTATTCATTTATTATGGTAGTTGCCTCTGCCGCGTAGGCCTCCCCCAGCGTTCTCCATGTTTCTCGGTCTCGAGCTAGTTGCAC
Organism: Epiblema foenella; assembly: GCA_963556455.1. Taxonomy (NCBI): domain Eukaryota; kingdom Metazoa; phylum Arthropoda; class Insecta; order Lepidoptera; family Tortricidae; genus Epiblema; species Epiblema foenella. The sequence continues at coordinate 7,208,745 of OY747105.1, forward strand.
CCTAGGGTATGGGCACCACAACGCTGTCTAAATATGGCTGCCAATCGTTTCTTTGGTCTACCTCTCTTTCTCATTCCAATCCGTGGTATCTATTATAACTTTTCTCCTTTACTCTCAACATAAGTTGTTTTAACCGCGGCCGAACACAAAAGGGGCTTAACCAGCTGCTCACTGTGTTGATTTAAAGTCATATTTAAACTTTGAAACGGGTGAAAGCGACAATGTATCCAGCAACTTATGGGTTATTTATTTCCACAGGCTACTTATAACAAAATCAAAGAAAAAAACACTTCTTATTTGATATTCAGCTAACAGTTAGTACTTACCTGAACCAAAAAGCCTAATCTAATCATTAACTAGATACAGCGATGACCTAAACTGTCAGCAATGCAAGAAATCTTCTTCATCATCTTTAAAAAACGTTAGATCAAGACAGTAATAAAAAGGATTCTTCCTAATACCTAAATAAGAAAAACAAGCACAAAATGGAAAAGTATCCAGTGTAGTTTTGATCGAATTACGCCGAGCTCAGGGCGTCGGCGTCGCAGCTGCTGACGCTTAAGTGCCTGCTTTAAAATACTATTTACTCGCTACTTTATTAGAAAGCCACTTAAATATACAATTTAGAAAATCGTACCTCGGACAACTTGAAACAGAGGGCAGATAACTTCAATGAGCTGGTACTTAGTCTAGTCATAAGTCTATCCCAAGTGTTTACCGTTTATAAAAGATTTTTTTTACTAGCCTATTTGAGTGTCCCACTACTGACTCTTGCTGATGCTCTGTTAATTCTTCCCGCCAAGTTAAGCGATATGCGTCTTATAAAATATTAACACGGTTTTTTCTTCTTAAAAAGCTTGTTAAATACTGATTAGACAAAAATAACATTTGTTTACAAAAATATTAATACGCTTCCTCGTAACCTTACCATACCATAGCTATATAACACAGGTCATACCTATGGTGGCTAAAGCGGCGAAAAAACCTAAGAAATCCATATTGTAACTCTAATCTGAGGGGCTACTCCGAATTTCGAAATCCGAACTTCGTATCATGCCGTCCCTTTCACTCATATAGTGTATAACACGAGAGTGAAAGGGACGGCACGATACGAAGTTCGGATTCCGAAGTTCGGAATACAGGCTCTGGTCGTGTGAAGTGTCCTAGAGAGTTGGCTTTGAGAATCACTGAACTCAATGTTGTTAACCAGAAGTCGTTCCGAGTACCGGAAGTGGATGCAAACAAGATAGCGGGCAATAACCTTAACTTAAAAAACTGTTATTAAAATTGAGTTTAGCGACCCCCAAAACCCAGTCCAGGGCACCGCACTCGACCAGATTCGAGTTATATTTACGGACTTTTTAGTTGAACTCCGCCATCTTAAATTCTGAGCAAAGGAGCTAAAATTCGTTGACAACATTCGGAATCGGATTCAGTAGGCTTTTTTACTTTGAAAAAGTCATGTTGCCAAAACGGCTCAGAAAATGCCGTTATAATGTTATAAAACCACCCGTCTAATAGAGAATTCCCGGTGTTCCGCCACTGACAGCGTATTTTCTTTCACTTTTTGCATTTATCTTCATAAAAATCGCTCAATGAAAATTGATCATTATTACTTTTTCATACACGAAATAGCTTCTACATATAATAAATACCCTTTCAACTTAATACAGTTTCCGATCCATATTGGAATATCAATTTTGCAAATGACATGACGCCACACAATAAGTAAGTGACAAAGCTATACAGCCTCCATTGTATCACCTAAAACAAAGCATAAAAATAACAACAGAGTGTTGACACGAATATAAATTGAAAAGCTATGAAGCGAAGCGGAAATCGATATAATAACACTTGAAAAACAACACGAAATAGTAGATTGTATGACAAGGGTCTAAAATGAGCCATATTACCACGAGATAGTTATTTTCCCGAACGAAGTGAGGGAAAATAGTTCGAGGGGTAATATGGCTTTTAGACCAGAGTTATACACTCTACTTTTCACTTCGATTGCGAGAAAATAAATAAACAAAGGTTAACCCACCCAAAATTAACAATAAATTCCACAGCGAAGATAATACTTTTGCAGCATGTTTTTTTTTCTATACTCCTTTGACACACAAAACATAGACACTGCGGTTCGCGCGCAACATTCACGCGCGAAAAAAGCTAAACTGACCTTCCATTGAGCGCTTCAAAGTGTTGCTCTAACGATTTAACCACTTTTTTTATTATTGTGAAATAGGGACTACTATAAACTTAATCTTTAGACTCTTTAGAAAAATTTATTATGTTTCCAGATTGGTCGATTTTAGTAAAGCTGTATTCTGGTTGGTTAATACCCAATACCAAATATTTTTTTAAGAGTTAAATTAGTGTTCTGTGATTGGTGGATTTAATAGGTGAAGTATTTTGATTGGTCAAATTCAAATGTTTTGTAAATCATAAATATGTATTCATATTTTCCCTAGGGGTTAAATGTACTACTTTAGCCCCGCTTGACAAGTCTAATATGACACACTTTTCGAGCATGAGAAGTGAAAAAAATATGATACCTGTTAAAACCTTAAGTATTGTGTGAGGATTTTATTTTGCAGTTTGAACTATATTTTAAACTAGGTAAAGTATATTTTCCGTTGTAGGAGCTAAAACAAAGCATTAGAACTTTTGGTGAATTCGATAAAAGTAGGTAAATGCTAAACAGTACGACAACGCAGCATTCATTTTCAGTCATTTTCTGAATTTAACATACTGAGATGCTATCGTTTGCTCATTTATAGGTATTTTATTTTGATGGATATTTTGATCGTGATTACAAACTATGTAACTGCGAAGTTGACGGTCCTGGGTTCGAATCCCGGTCAGGCAAATATTTGTGTGATGAGCATGAATATTTGTTCTGAGTCTTGGCTGTTTTCTATGTATTTAAGTATTTATATCTATTAAATAATTATATCGTCGTCTAGTACCCATAACACAAGCCTTCTTGAGCTTACTGTGGGGCTAGTTCGATTTGTGTAAGATTGTCCTCTAAAATTTATTTATTTTATTTTATTTATTTATTTATTTTATTTATGTAAGCTTGATTTTATTCGCTGTATACAAAAGTTTAAATCAAACCGATATACTGGAATCAAACCAGAATATCGACCCTCAGACTTATACGACACTCGGGGAGTACCTACTGTATTTACTTATCAGCAGCTTCGCTATCAGTCGCTATAAACCTGCCTAGTTGATTAGGTAATGGGTCAAACGTAGGTAGATGTAACTGACATTTTCAGTACGTACCTATAGAACATTACATTTGGATTAATCTGACGCACTTTGACATATTCTTTATTGATTTACAAGTGGTAATAATAGTTAAATAACATTAACTTAAATAATATTAAAACCAACTCAAATCTAAAAGGGCCTTCGGACATTGTACCGAGGATGCTGGCGGAATTTCCTAGCTGTATCGCAAGGCTGATACGTTGTGCGAGGAAATCGCCAGCTCTTCGGTCACCAGTTACGCCAACCAGACGCTTCGCGATTTCGGTAAAAAACTTGTGCGCGCCGGGACCCCATAGACCAAGAGTTTTGACACCAAAAGGTACAAAATTGCACTCTCTGCCGAGGCCCTCATATTTATTACGCTTTAATATTTCGGCATTTCCGTCCCTGCACCCGCTTTTATTGTACCTAGTTCGTTGGAGGTGGGACGGTGTCAGTGTGTTTACAAAGGTACCATCCCACACCAACATCCGTAACAAGCTCCAAGGAACTAAAGACACTCCATCAGGTCTCTTACCATCATCCGTGATCATGCCAATCGGGTCAAAAAGAGCAGGCACGTTGACGGTGGCAAGAGACCTGCGGATTATGTCATTTAGCGTCGCATATCTTGAAAAACGGCCTGCATATTTACGCACTTCCGAAAACTTTACGTACTCTGAGTATAGAGATAGCCGGCTTATTTATTAATTGTGTGTTCTCTGTAGTGATCTTACTGTTTTAAATGGCACTCTATGGCTCACATGTCTCACGGCAGACAAAATCGTGATGAAAACACATTTAGCGGAAGCTACTCCACGCGATAGACACGCGCTTAGTTACCGAGTAAAATATGGTCCACATAAAAACTTCACCCGACTTTTACCGTTGTTGATGCATAATAAAAGTTAATGAGTTTATGTATCTGTTTGTCAGATAACAGAGTTATATGTTGCCAAGAAAAGTGGCAGTCTCTATTCGAGTATAATATATGTACGCTGCAGATACGCTGTGTGCGCGTAGCGTACGTAAGTTATATTATGAACCTAATAACTATGTTCCGAAGTGTCCATTTGCCGCTAATAATTCTTCTGTGATTGGATTTTGATAATGAAGTACCTAAACTTGAAATTGACCAAAACATACATAATTTAAAACGGGATATATTTAATTGCATAATAAAAAATAGGTATTTATTTGCACATCAAAAATTCTTGCAATTAGTACCAATTTTAGCTGTGCAAATCAGCAGTGTTGGCAGGCTAAATCGAATCGTTAATCACAAAGGGACCCGAGATTCAAGTATAATTTTCATTAAGGTTGTATCTCCGACACAATCCACTGTTCTTCTTTTACTGCTACGTTACTTTTAAGATTTTCTTTACTGACTCTCAAAGCTTATTAAATACCATATCAAAGGAATTCTCCTTTGTTCCGTATAAATCAGAATCGTATATTTTTATATTCTCTCATTTTTTCAAAGCTTTATAATCAATCTTCTGTAGCCCGTGTCCCGGTTGGCAAACGAAGATAATTATTCTTTCGGCCTTTAACAATGCCTGGTCGACAGTCGTAGTATTGTAGGCACAATACGATATATACTGCACCACCCTTTTTATGTACGTTTTAACCATTTACTTTATCTTGATAAGAATTAAACTGGAGTCTCGTTGTACGTAACCGGTCCGGAGTTTATTTTAAACTACTGTCAAGAAAACATATCAAACGATGTAATTTCATGTCTAGGGAAAGTATTTTCCATTATTGTTATTTTCCTTATCTTAGTGTTTGGTAATACGTATACAGTTTCGGAATGTTTTCTTGTGTAAATACCTATTGTTCCCCTTATTTTTGTTATTTCCCATTCAGATGTCATTTTAATAAGCATGTTTTGAGAGAAAATGACTGTCTGTCGAGTTTTTTTCGGCGTTTCTTCTTGGCAGTGGGCTCTCGAGAAACGCTAGTGGTTTTTGACCTGTAAAACTGTCATTACGGCATACTTGCAGAATAAAGCGATCATTTATTTAATTTAATAAAACGCCTATTCATGGGCGAATACACTTCCATTTTCCACACGTGCAGCGTCAACTATCGCACTCACGTAGAAGTTTCATTCCCTTTTTACTCTTTTAGGGGTGATTTCCAGGATAAAAATTTCATTGCAATTCTTTTATTTCAGGTGCTTACCTATCTCTCGCTCTTCCATACAATCTTCCACCCCCTTATGGGATGATTTCCGGAACAAAAAGAATCTTATTTTCTAAATTTCATCTAAATCAGTTCAGCTATTCTTCGCTATAAGTTCGGATGCTTCGCGGTATTTCCCTCGCAACAAGTGTTTAACTGTGTGTAAAAAAGCTAACCTTCGATCAAATAAGAAAATTACAGTAATTACGCACAAACACAGATACCTACTTAAAAGAAACAGTGTCAAATTTACAATTCGCGTCTACCGTGAACCACAATCAGGAATTACCTGCACATTAAATCAAATGTATACTTATTTAGGTGTAATATTTCAGTGTCTGTTAATATTTTTCTACATTCACATTAATTACTTGACAAAAAAAGCGAAGTAAACTTAAACAAAAAAATAAATTCCTATGTGACATTGCAGCGTTATAGCGATAACATATTGAAATATCTCAATTCACTTTATTTGTTTCAGTATAAAGATAAAACCTCAAGCAACACAAATGCATTTTGTAGGTATGTAAAAGAACAAAAGCAAAGATTTACTCTCTAGATGACTATTAAAATTTTACGTCTGTTCTTCACACCCTAGGGAGCGGATGGAGCTCAGAATATTGTACTAAAAAATAAGTTTCGTGTGAGTTGTAGAATTATTTTACAAATGGATAAATGGAAATTGTCTCGTAAGCAGACGAGTAGATATAAGGTCGACAGCAATGTACGGTTGAACCTTTTGTAACTACAGATGCAGTGAATATCGTTTTTCCATGATGAAAACGAAAGTAAATCGACAGAATACGTAAAACTGATTAAGGTTTGGTAAATAAATATATGTCAAAGAACGCGTTTAACAATCAGAAATAAAAATAAACATCGCCTTAGAGATGTTTAAAATAATCTTCAATATAGTTAATTTGTGTCTAGGACAAAACCATCCGAAAAGTGGTTAATAACTGACATTTCACCAAGACGCTTCGCCACTTAAGGAACACCGTAACGTGATACAGCGACATGGTTCCAGACGAAGCTGTTATCTGATCCGTGTCGGCACATTTGGAACCCTGCCATACTCACTGCCGGTTGGCTGGTTCATCGTCAGCAAGGCCACGACCATTAAAAAGCATTTATGAAATATTACTGGCCCATTTCAGTCGTACAGTCAGTCAAGAAACTGGTTTACATTTTTCGACTCTATTTTTTGAATTAGGGTTTAGCTTACTGTACGATTTACAGGATAATGTTAGTTATAGCCTTTTCGTCTCCATTCCGGTGTAGTTTATTGTTACAAAATGCACCCAATATCCCACTCGCAATTGACGCAAATTGAAGGTGTCATTTTGAAGGTTGTCTATGATAACCTCCTAATGCATGTAAAACACCATACGTAGGTCGAGGTTGTCGAGGTTATTACCACACTACCTATATATATCATGCATCGTCGTAGGTACCTGTATTAACCTTACATTTTCAGCAGAAAAGTTGAGTCGATATTAATTTAAGTAAGAACTTATAAAATATAGCTTTAGTTCATTTTAATAAAATATCGAAAATTTCCCAACATTAACCTTAGATAATAAATTCCAAGCTCTAATTAAGAAATACCTACTGGAAATTTAATCGCAGGCTCCGACGTTCAAGGCTTGTGAATAAATGATTTAGCCATTAGCTTTTTTGCTAGTAAGTCTTTGTCTCAGGACCCGAGGCAAGTTCTGATAGCTCCTGCAACTAAAACACCTAAAACAGTAGGTACAGTACCTAAAACCAATTTAAAAAAGTACGCCAACTGGCCACTTGTCCTAGTAAACTTTGTTTCAATGTGTGAGTTTGTGTTTATTCCGCTTCTACGCTTACACTACGCTACTGACGTACGAGCGGTACGATACGTACCTACACTTTCTTTTTCTTTCTGACATCTGATCAGATGTGAGCGGAAAATCGGAAACACACTGGAGAGGAGTTCGGTTTAAGACTGGTCTTGCTCAGCTATGGTTTAGGTACAAATAGCTGTTTGATTAAGCTCCACGCTAGCACTATAAGCACTGTTTGAATAATTAAGTGAGATTTGATACAATCTACACTTTTATTTCATTTCCCGACTAGTGTTTTCAATATTTAAGTGTTACCGAAATGTCCCAACTTAAATCGGTTTTTGCAGCCAATAAATTGAAAATTCATTGGATTGTAAAAGTATTTAGTTCACGGAAAAATCCTACGAGCCAGGTACCCAACCATTGAGAAATAACTCTGTAATGCTATCCACTAAAAACTCCACGGGCGCTAGTATCTTCACTCTCATGCGGTGGGCTCGAATCTCATAATAAACGCACTGGAGCAGATTGCAACCTACCTATACATGGTATGAAATTATTTAGCTCCCTATAATTAGTCGAAACAAATATGACAAAAACTTATTTTTGTTTATAAACACTTCTTTCAAACTTCTTTTGTTTATCTTTACATATAATCTTATATAAGGCAAAAGATAACGAGAAAACCACGTTCGGGACTTTACAGAGACCGGCGTTACGTTTATCGAAACTGTGATTGATGGAATGTCACTTCTAACTAAATTCGGTATTTCCTCACCGGGGAATAGAATTTGCTTTTCAATTTAAATGCTTCGATGGAGAAACTTCTGATGCAATACGAAAATATAAGTGATAGGTACATCAGGAATATACAATGAACACAAATAAATATTTGCATACTCTGCAAGCAAGCCATTCCAGGCGTGCTATATGGAAGATATTTTTAATATAAAAATTAAACGAATACCTACTTCAGCAGATCGTACGTACCTATATACTGTACATAGATAAACCATACAAATCAAATAAGTGATTCATGGATTAGTAGAATCAATTGACTATTTAAGAATACTTATAACTATACATCTACATTATATCTTACGATATTTCTCAAGGATTTTCTTATTTTTAGGTAACACCAACCAAATAAACAGATACTTGAGTTTTTACAGTCCACTACGAGTATAATGTGGGCTTTTTGGCGAGTTAAGTAATAAAACATTAGTCGCACTTACACGACTTTATGGAGTGCGACTCACAAGTCTAGTGGTAGTTTTATGAACAAAAGGTTTTATTGCTTTTTAGTGTCTGAGCCGCCAAATAGTAGCATTGAGTACTTATAGGTACTACACGCACTATAGCATAAAAATAAGAAGAATATGAATAAGAATAACTTTATTTGCATTAAACATTACCATTAGATACAAGCTATTAATATAATTATTGGTAAGTTAACATGTTTAACCATAGTTAGCCCATAGCGAAACAAAATAATAATAATTGACCTACCTCGCCTATTTCATGTTTAAAATACCTACATACCTACCTACCATATTGATGGGTAAATGGGTTAAGAATCGCTTAATTAATTAAATTGGTTTCATATTCATGTAACATAATTTAATCCGATTAACGTAATACGACAAGAGTTACACATTAAACGTTTAAAATAGACAGTATTTTAAATCAAATGTCAATCGCTATTATTTAAAAGCGGGATACGGGATATTTTAGTTAGGCTTATTAATTTTATTATACAATGATCAGAAGAAAAGATCCGTAGACACTGTTTATGCAATGCGGGTTACTAGTCCAATCCAAAATTAAGCTCTAGCCCTAGTAGCCCTTAACTCTTGATATGTCCACAGGAAAGACGCGAACCTAAATTTGTGTATGACCCCACTAAGGTGTCGAGCACTGAGACGTTTACCCTACTGGCATCAAGCAATAATAATATACACGCAGGGCGTGAAAAAATTACCTCACCAAGATTCGTTACGGGCTTCATGCCTTTGACAAAATGACAAACGTGACGTCGTTTTGACGTGTACTTTAACGTCATTTTTAAACTGTCTTACTAATTTTCCAACGAGTGAAAGCGACGAAGACCCAAAGTGTCCGTTTACTTATTATTATTTTTTTACCGACTTCCAAAAAGGAGGAGGAACTATGTTCGTCCGGTATATAGATGTACGTTTCTTCATACGTAACTTCGGCAATTGTGGACCAATTTTGATAATTCTTTTTTCAATTTTTAAAACTTGACTGCTCAAACAATATAAGGACCAAGGGCGAACTTAATACCATGAGGCACTCTCAACCAGTCAACCATATGGCCAAACAAAAACTTGCAAACGTAGGTGCAATGAGAAAATAATTCATAAAAGAAAATAATTCTTATTAATATATTATTATGTATTGTTTAAATGCAGTATAGTGAATGCACCACTTTTTATCAAATATTGAAGTATTAATAAACTGGAATTTTAAGTCAAAGATCTCAAGGCCTTTAACACTGTCACTACCAGACTAAAATCTTGTATGTACTCCAGAAAACAAATGTAGAGAGCTACCTACAGATAAGACAGCCCGCTTACTTTGTAGAAAGTTGGTTTACAGTAAACAGTACACGCGACAGAGTAGTAAAGATGCGATTGAATTGCGTATAATATTCCAATTGATCATTTAAGTTCACTGTGCATCTTATATACCAGCTTTATTTAACTCTTGATATTTAATAAATTTAAGTATGTAGTCATCTATATTATAATATTGTAACCAATGATTTGTTTCTCACGCATTTGACAGAACTAGCCGAAAGTTTGTATCTTAGCTTACTCTAGTAACAAGTATTTATTACATTAGTGAGATTAAGTTAGTTTTTATAATTAATTGACCGAGTGAAACGAAGGTCTCTGCTTCAGCTTCGACAAAAATGCTTTCGTATGGTCGGATTTCCGTTTGTCCTCATCTACAGGTCGCAATTCTCAACCGATTCTCGTGAAATTTCGTGAGCAGGTTCAAAAGTTATATAGATTTTTTTTGTCGAGACGGTTTTTGAAAATTTCCAAAAACAATATTTTTATCAATGATTTTGTAAGTTTCTGCGGGCGAATTTCGGTTTGTTCTCCTCTACAGGTCGCATTTCTCAACCGATTCTCGTGAAATTTTGTGAGCAGGTTGGATAAATATACAGATTTTTTGTCGAATAAATTTTTGAAAATTAAAAAAATATATATTTGTTCAACGGTTTGTTCTCCTCTACACGTCGCATTTCGCAAACGATTCTCGTGAAATTTTGTAAGCAGGTCCGGCAATTATATATAATTTTTTTGTCGAGTCAGTTTTTGGAAATTTTCAAAAACAATTTTTATTTCAAAGATTTTGTAAGTTTCTGCGTCCGAATTTCGGTTTGTTCTCCTCTATAGGTCGCATTTTTCAACCGCTTCTCGTGAAATTTTGTTAGCATGTTCGGTATTCGTAATTGATCTTTTTTATAATGTCAGATTTAGGAAATGATAAAAAACTCACTCACGAGGTCTACAGCTCGCAGAGCCACTAGTTTATAATTTACTTTTCTTATATTTTACTTTAAAAAAACGTATAAGCTAAGTCTAAAAACTTAAATAAATAGGGAGCGAAATAGTTTACTTTAATAATTTACTTTCTACATTTAGATAATTCGCCAAAACTCGGAAGTAGGTACTTAAAATGTGACCAATGCTTTCCATTTTTAACTGCAAACAGATTTGAAACAAAATCGAGTAAGCCTTCATAATAACCTCTTATCCCACTAAGACCCGAGTCCCAAGAATACTTATGGAATCCACTCATGGACCCTTTTAGAAAAGGTCAATAACCTGTCGCAAGTTGGCATCGTAATATCCCGCGCGGCCGCAACACTAACTGTCACATCAGATAACGATGTTTAGCATTAATTATTATGTTATACCTTCACAATGTCAGGGTATTAAGAAAGAAACACTTATTATTTCTTTGTCGTTTCTTTACATTGGCCCTCTAATTTCAGTCCAGGAGGTCAATCGGACTCGACATGTAACACATTGATATTATTGGGATGCGCCCAATAATATCAATGTGTTACAAGCACCCATTCACACATGGTCGCGTGAAAGCGTGATAAACGACAAGATAAAGCATTTGTCACTTTCTGATACCACTCGAAAGAAAGTGACAGATACTTTATCTTGTCCTTTATCACGATATCGAGCGACCATAATACCAGAATATCCAGATGATCCAGTCTAGGACTTCACCTCAGAATGAGAGATAATAAGCTGAAAACTCGTATACGCCTTCATTTTGGTGTTCTATAAGTTGTATCAAAACTCACATGAAATCTCGTGTCCGCTTCATAAGTTATTCAGTTATTATCTAGGTTTCTATAGCTCCGATGATGTTAACATCTACTACTACAAAATTTGCGACAGATTTGGTTTCAGAAAAAAAATCATTTGGTCAACCGTTTATGAGATAGAGAGCGGAGAGCCTGCAGCGCTCAGCCGTTGACATACTGTAATGCAAGGGTAACTGTGAATAACCGGTGGTGTAACCCTAGCAAAATTAATAGCTGTTCATTTGATTGATTGATCACCGGAGTCTCCACGACTCATTACCGATAAGTATTCATGGACCTTGGTTGAAGGACATTATCGTATTAGTTGCTGCCAATTAATCAATCAAAAATAAAACATAATATATAGGTAGCACATTTTAGAAGGACAATCGGCAGTCGACTATACATAAATGACTTTGTAATTATCTTGTGGCTGTCATGAATAAATCTTTCTTTCTTTCTTTCTAAATATGTGATAATCCATATTGAAAGGTACCTTATGGCGGCCGGCACTTACGCCTTTATTGCCGCTGTTCCAATACAATAGTGAATAGGTGCAACGTAAGCGCCTGCCGCCATAAGGTCACTTTCGATGTGGATTATCACATATAATGTGCCTGCCAGTACATACATTATGTGACATGGTAACAAATACCCTGGTTTCATATCCTGGAGCTGATAAACATTAAGGATAATTTGTTCTGAAACCGAGAAGTAGTTTTCGTTATGATGTTATTTAAAATCTGTAGGATTTAGGCTCTTCGGAGTATGAGAACAAGGAATAACAGAAACAAGTTTGTAACCATATTTTAATTAAAATACATGGTTAAATCCGCAGAAACCTATTTGTAAAAACTGAAAGAGACATATCTTGGATCTCTAACAAATCGAACCTGAAAATTGAGGTCAGCACGAAAGGCCTGCTATTATTTCCAATAAAAGTAGAATAAGTTACAATAAATCTTTTCCATCCATTCAGAAACAATGTAAATTCAACGGCAAAGTATAAATCAAGCCTAGGTCCCTTGTACAGAAAATATTGTAATACAGAAATGTAACTATAACTCAACGTCTAATCGAGGTTAAAAACTATAATAAAGTATTTGTAACTTTCTACAATAACAAAGCTTGTTTTTTTCACAACATTCGTACATTTAATTCGTTATATTTTTGAAGTATTGGCCTGCCTATGTAAATTGTCACTGTACAAGCCCATCTCTATGGTGCGGTAGCATTGCTAAGCGTGTGCGGGCGAATCACTGATACCTAATCAAGTGGAATTGAAATCGATATCTTGTTACCATTTGAAGTCCCTACTTACATTGCAGCACTTTGACTTCTGCTTCCGAGCTCTGCACTCGCTCAGTTTAAAGTCCATCTTCTGCAGTATGGCATTACCCATGCCCAGGTCTCCGATGCCCGTAACTTCCCCCTATTTGAGCTTGATAACAACTCTGCAGATAGCGGGCAAAGTTCACGACATTTTAACTCGCGCAATTCAACTAAAATATTCAGAAGATATTTTAACTAAAATTACATTCAGGCTGAAATAACAGAATTGCTAGAGCTCGTGTTTTACATATTAAAAGTTACATATTGATTCTATGAATAATGTGTATACCTAATGGCTATCGTATTGTATTGTATTGTATTATTTATTTCATGATAAGGAATTACATTATAAATTTGCACACATGTCAAAATTACAAAAATTGTTATCATGATCGTCATAACAGGAAAAATAAAAATAACATAATGCCAACCAGCGGGGTAATCACGTAACTTTTGTACTAACGGTAGATAGATTTTACTGTCAATTTTGAAGTATTAAATGTACGAGCTGACAATTAATATTTGACATTAAAATCTGCCTAACGGTAGTACAAAAGTTACGTGATTACCCCGCAGAGTAATACAAAACACGATAAAAAGTAAACAGAAAAATAAATACATCTTCCATTCGGAATCGTCAGTCAGATAAATAATAATAATGTCCATTACAAAATACAAATTTCAAAACACAATTATATTCTATTCTATTATACCTGTAAATTATCTCATGCATAGTATTTAGGTACAGTCGACGTGAAACGTAAATATTATGCCACAAGTTGAACATAACCAAAATAAAATTGCCTAGGTACATATGTTCTCTCTTCATTAGCTGTCTATCCATGAAGAATTTGAAAAAATGCTTTCAGCCCATCACTGCTAATGCCTTTGAAAATATCTTGACAACGGCTCGTTTGTCATTGAAATAGTCGACATCAAAAAGACACCGTCAATATATTTTTTTAGGTACTGTATCAATATAATTTTCTGAAGTTCATATTGCTTATACCCAATACTACCAAGTGGCAAGCAAATGTGAGATATAATCCATAATTACTTAATTGCCAGTTACAACCATCCTAACTCCGATGTAACTCGAGCCTCAAATTCGCCTTGGTCATAAGTTTAACATACCTAGCAGTAAACTAATTCGTTTCACGAAATAATTGTTATTCAATTTTAGGCTTTATAACTTCGAATTAGGAAGATACTGCTTTTTATCCAGTGGCTTAAAATATGATTGTTGAGGCGTCGTCGAGGACGCGTGTAAAAGTTCCGTGCGAGCTTAAATGCGTTAATAAATCATGCTTTAAGACCGTCGCACTATAGTGCGAAGAATTGGTATAGGATATTTGCTTCTGCGTGAACTACAGATCGACTGTCTTATTGAGTACTCGCCTGATGACTCAAAAACTTGGGGGGGGGGGGCAGCAGGTGCATTATTGACACAAGATAGTATGTAGCCATCAGCATCACACGTGTTGACAGTAGCGGACGCTATATGACAGTTATCCATGAGATTATATTATTGTCAAGATCAGTCGAAATATCTTCGGACATAGAATGAATGGTCAGTGTAAGCATGGCTTCTAACTTTAACGTATTCGAATACCTTATCACTTACATAATTTATAGTTGTTTCAACCAAAATTAACTATTAAATTAACCCGTCATCGACCCGGAGATCTCATTGTTTGTTTTTTTCGCCGGGCGGCAAAGGGTTAATCAAAAAAAAACGACAAGTGCGAACCCGACTAGCTCACCGAGGGTTCCGTACACAGATGTGTACCAGTTCCAACCCTATTAATTCAGGAAAATCTTACCAACATGGTGTAGCAATGAACGCTATGGGTGTACCCATCCGCGCCATCTATCGTCGAATTTTGTTAGTTTGGTTGGTGGTTTTTCAAGGATAATCCTGTATCACGTGAACCGATTTCAATTTATTCAAATTCAAAAATTACAAACTTAGAATAGAAATGTTATTTCATGATAAAAAAAGAAAAACTAGATAGAGCTATAGTTATATTTTTATTGTAAAATATACATTAATATCAATGTTATGTAATCATTTAATATTTTTTCCCTGGTATTTTTTTTACATTTTTGACTCAACGTAAAAAAAAATTGTTTCAGAATGTGCAATACAAGCCCTTTCATATGATACCCTACTTGACATATTCACTAGACTTTCAAATTTTAAACCATTTTTCTATCTGTGATTTTTCACAGAAAATTAAAAAATATTAAAAAAATATATTTTCTATGCATTTAGGTTAGGTACCCTTCTTTATAACTGTTCCAAATTTCAAATCGATAGCATAATTAGCTCTTGAGATATTTAGCGATGTGACAGACAGACAGACAAAGTGAAACCATAAGATCCAAAAACCTGCCAAAGAAATAGACATACATACCTACGCTCGAAAAACATAACCCTCCTTCTGCGGCAGTCGGGTAAAAATCCATCTGTCACCATTAACCACAATGATGTCACATATTTTAAGAACTGTCTAGTACCTATGTACATTATTTCCCTTCTTGTGTATAAGCTTTTCACGGCCGCCGCCCTCACCTTCCGTCTACCCCGGCGCCCGCGTCCCGCGCAGGCGAGAACTCACTAAAACGGTTATCACTAAAAGCTACTAGTTGATTTCGTAACGTGTCAAACTTATCTACGCTAGGTAGACCTAACTGTAATTTTTAGTATGGAAAATGATGCTTGAAAACGTAACGTAATCACGGCATGGAAGTAGATTTTTACGCATTTACGTCCGTCTTCGATCTTTTATTTATTCAAATAAAGTAAGCGGTCACCGAAGAGCCTAACCCTTAAATGCTTCCCACTAGGCAGGCATTTACTTTGCCAAAATATCTTGCAAACTTAGAAACAATGCATAGGTATTACACACTTTCAAATCCGCAATCAAACAGTAAATTTCATACAACCGAACATTCACCAGAAAATTATTCCCGACTCTTCTAAATATCTGTTATTAATAAAACCCTCGCTGCGCTTATAAATTGATGTATTATTAAAATCACAAGCGGGGCTTGCTTTTATTTTCCTCCGTGCGATTAATTAAAGCAACTGGATTATAGACAGGCAGATTAACGACAGCCAGAATATTGATGAGGCGTTGCCACTGCATAATAATTCACCACTACTAACCCCGAAACATACAATTGGAAAGAGAATCGTACTGTGAACAAAGATAATGTTTTAACATTTCATGTTATTTACGTTTTTAAATATTGCCTTGCAGCACGTTGTTGTTGCAATTTGAAACGTATAAAATAATAATTAAATAAGCATGATCTAGTAACTTTCCATGTTCAAACTGAAGATTTGCCGTGAGCCATGAAGTATATTAGGTATTTATTTAAGAGTCTTCTTAAAATGTGTCTACATAGGCCGTCGTCTCCCAAAAAAAAAACAATTCTATAATGAGCCCTGGGATCCCAGGCAACAACAACGTGCCGGTACACCCTACACGCTAATTTCGTTATCCCTTTTTTTGGAGAAATTATTACCGGGTAACATTTAAAATGATAAATAAAATGAAATGTTGAAACGTTATCTCTGTTCACAGAACGATTCTTTTTCCAAATGGAGGTACAGGATATTACCAGTAGCACTAATAATATAATGAAGGCAAACATATTAGAAAGCATTTTATAAAAGTTCGCAATTGAAATTATTAACCAAACAAACATTATTTTATAATCAACTCTATCTACTATTAAAAATACAAAAGCCAAAACTTATTTGATCGTTCGGTCGCCCGGTTTCTTTAGGGTGGTGAGTATTGCGGAAATTGGGCATTTCTGTTGGCCTTCAATATTGTAGCCGAGGCAATTTAGAAATATGAAGTCGCTTTACCAACAAGTTTAGGCACATATTTTTCATTTTAACAAGCTGTTACGAGATCTGGCTGGTATGAAATAAAAATCTCGGATTATCTTTTTATTCACACACACACATACCTACCCAGGCAAAGCTGACCAACACAGTCAGAAACAATTCAGATAAAACTTAATAAACCTCAGTTAACTAAAATGTTATTTTATCCCTTTCTAATGAAAACCAACATCAATGCGACTTTGCGACGAGGGAATATTCATATTCAAAGGCTTAGCTCAAATAGGTTTGCTGTTACGTTTTTAAATGTAGTAATTAACATTGGACGGGCACGAATTTTCATTTGAGAAAACCCTAAAGATTGGCGGTCGTGTTAAACTGTATAGAGATTCAAAGATTATTTTTCGAAATGGGTCACGAATAAAAGAGCGTGATTGAACTTGGAAAAGTCAAAAACGATAGGTACTCCGAATCCTAACCAACTTAACTGACACAAACATCCTAAACAAAAATACGCTTATTGCAAGGATAGTACGTATTTCGGCATGTTATTAGTACTTAAGGCGAGGCCATTTCTCTGCAAAGATTCACTGCATAGAGATTCAAAGATTATTTTTCGAAATGGGTCACGAATAAAAGAGCGTGATGTAACTTGGAAAAGTCAAAAACGATAGGTACTCCGAATCCTAACCAACTTAACTGACACAAACATCCTAAACAAAAATACGCTTATTGCAAGGATAGTACGTATTTCGGCATGTTATTAGTACTTAAGGGGAAGCCATTTCACTGCAAATATCCCGCCGCTAACACGCGTGAGTTTGAAATTAACCATCCCGCTCTCTACGGAGGCTCTGCGCGTAGTTACGTAAATATTTAGTACATTTTCACTGATTTTTGGAACACTGGATCAGTTATGAAAAATCTATCCCGTTATTGTATTAGACCAATAAAAACTATCCTTTTTGTAAAAAAAATAAACATCACTGTCGTTGATAATTACGAAATCGGCAGTACGAAAGTTTATTTTTACTACTTATGATATTTAAGATTGTTTGACAGAGTTACCAAAGCATTTTTCAATATTTTGTTCGATTATTGTGTTTCTTTGTTTCTTTTTCGGTCTACAGGAATTCGTGTAGTGTAATTTTACATTATATCTTTTAACTGGAAACTTTAACTTCAATATTTTCGAAGATGAAAATAATAGAATATATAACTTAAGGGCATAATATGATGCCGTTTGTAGCATTTATACTACACACTTCTGATATAAGGTCATAAGACCAGTGAAACAGTAATGGACCATGAGAAGGTACATAAAAATGTAATCGCCTACCAGAAAGAAGTCATATTCGTTTTTTTTAATAGTTTGTTTGGCCCGCGTGGTGTCGGGTTAGAATTGCACCACCCCATATCATCCGGTGGGTGTCGTAAGAGGCGACTAACGGAAGATATCCAGGGAACGGGCAGCAGCGTTCCCTGAAGGTCACACCTATTATTACTGCGATCCCCAACCCGCCTGCCAAGCGTGGGGATTATGGCAAAACCCCCCCATTTGGGGGAGGCCTATATCCAGCAGTGGATGTCTTCCGGCTGAATGATGATGATGATGATGAATAGTTCTGGAGATGTATCTTTATTTCATAGAATTACACTGTAATATTGTACAACCAAGTTACTGAAAACATGTGAGGTTGGAGAAGTAACCGGTTTGGTTCATAAAAATGTTATTCCAAGGTAATATCCTGTTTGGAGCTCATTACGCGTTTATGATTTACTCCTAGGTTTATGTCGTTTGCGCAAAGGCGTTTTATGCTGTAAATAAGTTGTGCGATGCGTAAAAGCACGACAGCACGAGGCATATACTGTCAACAAATATATGCAAACGTGTGTTTTACATGGATATTATGTCGTGTATAAGCCGGAAGATTACATCGATCAAGTATCATAACCCGTCTGATTTTAATAACAATGGCGTACTTAAAAGCGTATAGATTCACGCCACTTGGACAAGTCACTGCATTGTCTTTTTGGAAAGGTACATTTATGTATTACTTTGACTGTACATATATTTGGGCATTTCCTAATGCGTAATAATATGAATAATATATTAGTTTGCATATGTCATACGTATTATGAATGAAAATACGAACTGAACGCATCATTAGCCTTACGTGTCACTGCTGAGCACCGGACCGCCTCCTCTGATGGATGTCCATTTATTATAATTAAGTTCTTAGCATAATTTGATTGCCACGGTTTACATCATTGCAGCTCAGTTTGTGTATATTATTTATTTATATGAATTAAATTTGCCGCTGTTACTTTACACTTATTGTCATGTAAGTAATAAATAAAAAAATATTACAATTTTTGTTGTCCACTGTACCTAATGAACCGGTTTAGTGTCGCCAGAATAAACAATTGAATCTTAAATTCAAGCCATAATGGGCATAAATAAAAATAAAATTGCTTATATTTAATTTTTCTCTTGCTCGTAGTTTCTGTTTCTAAATATTAGTGTAGACGAACCTCGATAATTTCTCTATAGTTATCATGCAAAATAAATTGTTTACACATTAAGATTGGCATTTACTTGTTTAAGCACACAAAACAGGTCAAGTTAAATATGAATGTACTTATTAATTTAAATAAAATACTCAGAATACATGGAAATCAGGGAGTATCATAATACACCACTGGCAACACTGCTTACTCACACATACGAGCGTCATGTCAGCCGCTTTGACGTTAACCGTGATCTCGCTCGGGTGTACTGAATTGCATATTTCGCTCTCGGTCGGTGTTAGTGTAAGCAGTAAATCCCAAACTTTTTTGCGGTGCCGTTACTAATAAGTTAATGCAGGCCAGATTTTAAAATGGTATTCGGAACTGTAAGAGTAGAAGTGTTAAAGGCAGGACTCTATTGTTTTTTTCTCTTCCACAGAAGGGATCAGTAGCCAACGAATGGCTTCGCTATTGTGGATTGAAAACAACAAAAAAATGGTACATACCTCCATATGTAATTTTTTTATTTTTCTTTCTACTTTGACAAAAGAAGAGTACAAGAAAATTATGTATGTATTGGCATCAACCACTACACCGAAATAATATGTTTGTATAGGTAAATAAGGGTCACGAATGGCCAGTTTTTAACTGTGTTGATGTTTATTTATTCAGGCAAAATATACTACGTGTCGTATACAATATTATTAGTCTGCGAAAATAGAATTGGAGTTGAGGGTAAAACAGGCATTTTTTATGTTTTTTTGTCATTTGTAATTTTGTTTTTTATACTTACTACTGTTGTTTAATATAATTTATATCCGATTTTTTAAGTAAGACAACTATTTTCCCCAAAATACAAAGTTTAAGAATCATCGATAGCAGTGACGTCGAAGGTCGTGTCACCCACATTAATAACCGATGTACCCGTTCGCCATACCTGGCGAAGTATAGTTGATGCTGAATCCACCGTCATTTTCGCCACTTTTATTCAATGTCGGGACATTTAGACGTGAGTGAGCCGTTTTTTATATTATTAGCTTTTCCCGCGGCTTTGCCCGCGTACTAAGATTATTTTTTAACCGTTTACAAAAAGGAGGTTCTCAGTTTGACCCGTGTGTTTGTATGTACGTGTGTAGGTATGTATGGATGACATTTCCGTAATCGGCACCCCGAGGAACCACAAAGATGACACACATACCGATATTTAAGGAAAATAAATTTCCGCCATATTGGATTTGAAAATGGATGTCATTTTCGTAATTGGCACCCCGAGGAACCTCGAAGATGACACCCATATCGCAGTTTAAGAATACGATAAATAAATAAATGATGATGTTGAACAATATTAGCCATTGTAATGTTGTAATTTATTAAATCACGATTAATAACCACAAATACGACCATCGGCTATATAATAAGGACATAATCTGAAGTTAAACGTGAAAATTGTACGGAAATTCCTGGAATATTGTTTGGTCTAATAACACTATAAATATAATAGATCGTAAATCCAATGAAGAAAAGTACCACTCGTTCCTGCACCATGGATACGAGTAAAGTACGAATTGGTACACAAATACTCTTATACAACGCCGGTGGCAAACAAGCGTAAGGTCCACCTGATGGTAAGCGGCAACCGCAGCCTATAGACGCCCGCAACTCCAAAGGAGTCACGTGCGCGTTGCCGACCCTTTATAAGATTTGAGGATGCATTGTGTCGACAGCAGAAGGAACACATTTGGGTCCCTCGCTGTCAACACAGTGCATCCTCGGGAGCTCTGGCAACCTTGCTCACCTCCAGGAACACAACACTACATACTTGTATAGTAAATAATGAATATAGTAAATATCTTAGAAGGAGTGGATCGCGTTCGATCATGGATTTAGCAGCACAGCAGGTACAAAAACCGGCCAAGTGCGTGTCGGGCCACGCACAGTGTAGGGAACTACGGAACTTCCCCGTCCATCACGTCACCGGTCATATGCGGAATTACGAACCCGTAGAAGGGTTTTTACTGATCTTAGTACTGATGATGTACTTTTTTGAGATGTTGTGTAGTATACATATTTTTGTCCTTTACGGTAATGTCTACTTAGCTGTGATAGTTTTCCTTTTAAATTCATCGTATATACTACTACCATGATTTTTTTCACATGCCCAGTAGCCACCGTTTAGATGGCAGGGCGGGGGGGGGACACTTGACCATAGCAAAAATTATCACTTCAAAGCTTAATATCACGCTAACCTATTCTTGAATAAAAAAAAATTGCACCACCACTTTACATGTAGGGGAGGTACCCTAAAAAAAATTTTTTAATGATTTTATTCTACCGTTTTGTCGGCGTCATTGATATGCATACTCATGCCAAATTACAGCTTTCTTGTACTAACGGTTACTGAGAAAAGCGAGGGACGGACGGACGGATACCGGACACGTGTTGTTGTCGTGTGTGTTGGGACGGATGTCTAACTAAAATGCCTGCTTCAGACTCCCCTACTCTCTGACACTTCTTTTTATAAAAAACTTGACTGGCATAATTAATAACTGTTAACTATTTTCCAACGCAACATATTTCCAATTTTTATTAAAAAAACTTCCACAGGCAGTCGTCAAACTTTTTTAATCAAAACTCGAATTTATGCTGTTGTCCTTGCGTTTTTTGTTAACATTTCTCTTTTATTGGCTGGTGTATAACATTTTTGTTTTCATTTATTTTGAAATATTTACAACATGGCTATGATATTTCTGTTTTGGAACCCAAGAAAAAAATTATCACATTAAAGGTAAAATATTTTACAAAATAGTCTCATTTTCTTTTACGTAATCTATATCCAGAAGACGAGAGATACGATACGATACAGAGATACATGGCATAGGGTTAAATTGGTTCGAAGACCACAGCCATAAAACTGTAAGCTAAATACCCAAAGCGCGATATCGGAGCCTCATGCAGTAAAATAATCAAAACACGACCACATGCAGTGAGTGCATACTCCGATATTGGCCCGAGCCAATCTGATAGCCGCAGCTTCTAATGCATTGTGCTTCTCAAATTGCCTAATAGCACACCACTGGACAGAATTTAAGTGATATAAGAATTCATACTCTTTAAATGCATGCATTTTAAAATAGTAAACTCCACTGAGTCTTGGACATATTGAACGGGTGCAACGGGTCACTTACGCCTTTAAGGTCGAATATCGCTCGACATGTTTCAGACCAATACGTGGACCATAGTCATGAGTACCGGTCGCGAAGAAAGCACGTGAATGAACCGTTTATTTTACTTCAATATGCACACATTTTAATTTAAACTATTCAATACATAAGAGATCTGAACTTCTGGGATTTTTTCTAAAGTAAAATTCTAACTTACGATGGTCCATGGGGTCCCAGCGCGCACAAGTTATTTACTGAAATCGCGAAGCGTTTGGTTGACGTAACTGGTGACTGAATACCTGGCGACTTCCTCGCACAACGTATCAGCATTGCGGTACAGCGAGGAAATGCCGCCAGCATCCTCGGTACAATACAAGGCATATGCCAAAAATCTTCAAATTGACATGCTGCATTCCAAATTAATAATCTCGATCATGTTATAATATTATACAATTTTCTCACTTTCCAAAACAACTCGTCACGTGACAGATTTCAGTGTACTAGAAATATTTGATACGTGAACTGAAAATGTATGAAGGAATTACGAAATACACTGGAAATTAAAAAAAACTGATTCTGAGCACGTACGATTAAATGGGAGACCTCCAAAAGCTCGCTTGGTCCGTGATGCAGCAATTTATTCGACTGAACCAGAGAGAACTGTAATAGATATAGGAATACTAATTGTAAAGCAATTTCAGTGCATTCGCTCTCTCTAACACGTTTACTCGACATATATGTGGAAGCTAGCACGCGCAACCCATTGAAATCAGAACGCAATACGAAACGTATGTCTCTAATCAACAAATTGGTGTGTAATTATGTTAATTCGCCCAATCACCTACTGAGTCGCCGATTGGATCTCTATTAAAAGCTTGATTGGGTGCTGAAACTATTATGCGTAAGCATATACTTACTGCAGAAAAGCAGTTAAACCTACGATTGATAACAAGATATAAAAAAAAAACTTTTTACACCAAGGCATTGGTAAGTTAGTTAGTTTTACTGGGCATTTTCCGCAAGTCGACATCCAACGTGCCTATTTTGCGTGAAAAAGCGCTACTCTAACCACACTGGTTCCTGTGTGAAACTTACTAGTGCATTGATATTGTTTACTGATTCTTTCAGTGTTTGGATTTCCTTTGTGCTTTTTCCTGTATCCGCTTTCAGTCTAGTAGAATATGTCTAGAAGTCTCCTCTGCCTCCATGCATGCTCTACACGTGGAGCTGTCCATGATACCTAAATTGTATAGGTGTTTTTTAGTGTGTTATGTCCTGTTATTATTCCTACTACTTTTCGTAGTTGATTCCTGTGTGTTCGCAGTAAAATTGTTGAGTTTGTTGTTTAGTTCCGTTAGTATTTCTTTAGTTTGTCTTTATGTATTTAGCTCTTTCCAGTATCTTTCTTGTGTTTGATGACGGCGAGGTATACGGTAGCATACGGCCCGGCTGATGCAGACATAAACAGACGCCATAGCATTTGAATATACGAGACTCCAGAGAAGATTTCATACATATAGCTATCGTAAGTGTAAATTTCGTTTTCAACTCGGAGAGGAGAGCTTATGTTTTGTATAAAAACATCAAGGTCCAATCAAAGATCAAGTCTTAAGTCTTGATTTAAATTAGGTTCAAAGGTCGAACCAAACAAGAATAAGAAATTTATCTGAGTATTTTTTAAGCGTTAATTTTTATTGTAGTAAACTGGGGATAAAATGTGTTCTGGGTGTGTTCAAATTAATAGGTTGGTGAAATAATGCGCGGGAAATGTTCAGAGTAATCCGGTGAGTCTTACGTGCCGGCTATTATTGAAGAATGCAATATTACACAGGATTGTGATTAGCTATTCACCGCCCGAATAGATTATGGAAGTTTATTCTAGCCCGTTCGGTGTTTGCATAATTCAACAGGCTTATTGGCGGAGTATAGAAGGGTCAACATAGTAAGAGATTTATTGCTTCCTTTATTATTTTATTTATCATGAGAGTGTGGCAACCTCCTTTTAAGGCGAAGTAAGCCTCCTTTTTGTTTGACAGTTCTCTGCTGTCAATTGATTAGAGCTAAAATGCAATACGGTATAAGAAGATTTTATGTTCTCAAGAATTGAGTATTTTCTAAGTATTTCATTATTGTTATTATGAATAAATAACATATAAGTTGGCACGCGCCTTTTACATTCACCATCGACCCGCATCTTCGCCACTAAAAGAGCAAGCTTAAGGCGAATGTAGCCCATATAGCCATTTTCGGTCGCAGATTTTTCAAAGTATAGTCACAAGCCGAAACAGTTTCGTAACCGTTACGAGTCTCTGCGACTGTGTTGGGTTTGGTTTTTTTTGTGTGGTAACAGTTCATATACAGTGCGACCGTAATTATTTTAATAACTAAGTGTAGTAATCGTGTCCACACGTTACTGAAACATTTGTGTCGAAACATTTTATACACATTTGCGTTTAAATTGTGACTGGTGTACAGCTTAGGCACAATGTTTAGTAACTGTGTCGACACTTTGTTACTAAAATTTGTGAAATGTGTCGTAAATGTGATGAAACTGTTCCTACACTTTGTAACTAGATTTAAATTAAAAAAGTCACTACAACGTCCAAACCTTTCCAACCTTTCTCTGTCAGTTTTACTTCTTACTCTATTAAATAAACCATGAAAATCATTCAATGATATAAAAATGAATAGTGAACCAAAACGTTTTCGTCTCACATCCACTTTTTACCGAAAAATACTCGAGGTTGTGACTACCAATTGAGCCTATAATTGGTAGGTAGGGTTCTACTCTGCATGCCTATGAAGCTAGATGACTGGGTTCTGATCGTGGTAAGCGGAATTTATTTGTATCATAAGATTCATAAGCACGAATATTTGTTCCTGATGAATACTTTGCTTACTTTTTTGAAACTAGGTCGATGTGTGTAAGACTGTCGGCAAACATCATTATATTCGGGGCTTCAAATTATGACGCTCAGAGACCTTATACATCTCGGTGATACTTTAAATATTTTTTATTTATTTACCCCCGTATTCATAAAACTTAACAAACCTCTGCTAACTAAAAAGTTCTTTGTCCCATTCTCACAAACGTCAATGTCAAAGTGACAGATAAGGACAAACGAACTTTAGCGGCTAGTTAACTAATATAGGTTTCACAGACGTTTATGAATAAGGGGGTTAATGTTTTTGACAGAGACCATATACATCTCTATTTTCATTTGCAACGATTTGGTTTTTGTAATGATTTTCAGTTTTTTTAATTAAATAGCTAATGACACTGTAGCTTTATTATGATTATTGTTTATATACCGATGACATGTAAAAGTGCCCCTGTGGCCTATTTGCGGAATAAATGTTCAATGATTTTTGTTTTCAATTATTTTTATTCTAATAAATGTATTTTGATTATTTTCCCGTAAGTGCGGTCAAAATAACCTCTCTCAACATTTTGCTGTGCCCTACCTCTCTCGACATTCTCCGAATCTCTCGACCTCTCTTGAATTGAGAAGAAGGCATAAGTATGAAATGGCCCCGTTCGTATATTGTGACATAAACAAAAGAGTTGTAAGTGCTCAATTGCACAGGCATGTAGCCAAATAGTTATATTCAGGACATTACATTTGAAATAAATACTACTTAACTAGTTGGATTGGTTGCAGCTAAATGCTGCATACAGAAGTATATCGATACTGGCGGCATTGAGCGCGAATATGTGAACTTGTCAACTTCACTACAACTCATAACTGTGTATGTAAGCTTATTCTATTATTCAGTATATACTCTAAGTTAAGGACCGATAACGGCTTATTAGGTAAAGATGAATTAGCGAATCAGAGAATTGCTTATTTACTGGCAGTCTAAACATGAAATTTCCGTAAATACTTCGTAACAATAGCTCAATTACTCGTTGCTATTTGGATGCCGATTGTGTACCTATGTAAAACCATCTGGTATTACTGTTTCACCTCTAGATAGTTTCCATTGAACCCGGTCTGAAATAAATAGTTCCATTTTATCTGCGCTAACTCAGTCCATAAGCCGCAGCCATCCATTACCCAAATACGAAATATTGAGCCCCGCGCGGCACTTGGCTTCGTTCCTCATTTACTGGGAGAATATGACACCGCCGGTGGTCGTCTTTTGCACCGAACCGCACTCTAGGACTGACTATAGAAATGTCGGTCACACTTAACTAGTTCTTAACGAGCTTTAGGCACCTTGAGGTTAGGTTAGGTTAGGAGCTTTAAGGAACAGTAAATTAGTTAAGAAGTACAAATACAAAACCTTGAAGTGTAGTATTTTATTCAATAAAATGAATACATAAAAACCATTCTCCACTTTATTAACTTAATCTGATTTTCATAATAACATAATTTAATCCATTTAAACTTCAACACTAGTAAAAGCAGTGGAGATAAATAAACCGCCAAGTGAATTTTCCAATTTACCCGCCTTCCGAAACCCCATCCTATCGACAGTAAAACCTTAACGTATCTGACTAAACTAGTAGTTACAAATTTTATCTTTATGTTACACGGTGTAAGGTTACTTTCTTATTGAACTATGAAGAAACATAAGAGATTTAAAAAGTAGGGAATGGACACAGCTCTACTGCAAATTAATGATTACAGATTCTGGACGAATGCAGCTTGAAAACGGGATAATTGAACCTATCCGAAACAGAATTGATTGACGAGAAACTTTTTCAATTTGTGCAAGTTGCAAAGTATTTGGCACCATTTTTTGCTTTTTTAGTCAAACACGATTGTAATGCTGGCGCGACGCTGGACATTTCACAGTTTTTAATGAAACACTAACAATTTGCAACCACACACAATAAGTTTTTGTATATTTTTTATAAAAGTAGGTATATTATTCTTCAGTATCTCTAGTATATATTTTTTGTTCCGTTTGCGTTTAGTCTCAATTTATATGGCAACTCGAACAGCGCTTCTGGTGCTCTGCGATGTGAATTATTTGTTGCAGTACAAATAAGGATTAAACGCAAACGCGTTCGTTTGCGTTTATGTTTCGAAAAAAATATATCTAGACGTGCTAGCACGTGTTTTTTGTCACTTGCACAACACAAACCGTTGGACGAATTTTGGTGCAATAATTGTGCGTTCAAGTACCCTCGGACTGGACAATATTTTTTGGACCCCTGTACAGTAAAGTGCAAAAATATGGGTCCAAAGTACTTACTTCAAAATGGGCATGGCTTTTACGTCGGCGACTGGTAGGAATATTTATGGGACACAATGAAATCTATATGAAATTAAATGAAATGAAATCATTTATTCTTCAATTTAGGCATGTTACATGCACTTATGAATGTCAAAAAACTACCACCGGTTCATAAAATAGACCTCTGCCTCGAGAAGAACCGGCGTAATAAACTCGGCGAGGTGTAATTTTTTTCAAAACAATATACAATGTATATAAAATAACAGTATCATAATACTACAGAATTCAAATGCTACAATATAAACATAAATACATATTTTTTAATATATTTTTCCACTTAGCTGTACTGTACCTACCTATACCTCATCTATTTATACTGTAACTTGCAATTGTTGGTCACGTGGCATGAATAAATATTTGAATTTGAAATAGCAACCTATCGCCACATTTCCTTGCTCGTAAAATTGCATGCGCACAAGTGCAATGCCTAAGTGACTGTCGGCAGTGTGGACTAACCGAACGTTATGAAAATGAAATGCCGACTTTATATACATTTCATTTCGATGTCTCATTTACATTCAGCAGTCATCCCCTGGCAGCTGTACAATTTTGCTACTCGAAATTTAAACTCAATAAAAATGCTCTCTAGCATTTCATGACATTTTCTTCCGGCGCCGGTCACCGCTTTATCACTGTTTTACGACTATGGATAAATCTGACAGTGAAATGCGGTCAGCGATCGTTGTTTATAGGTTACTAACTCTTGTTGACTGCCATTTAGATTTTCCTTTATCACGAATATATTTGAGGGCTATTTTTATATTTCTTTGAAAATAAACAAATTATGTGTAGTTTTGTATGAAGAACTATAATAGAAGTTATTATAACAGATACGGTCAGTGTGGCGTATAGTAAATTTAATATAAATAGTAGAACAAGACTAAAAACCACGGTACTTAGATTATATGTATTGTACTTATAGTTAAATCGTTTGTGTTGGCGATAACGAGGTTATCGCTACAATTAACAACTTTATTAACAACAATAAATATTCTATTTTTAATTAGATTTTTTTGGTAGTTAATTATCTTAGTAAAATGGCAAACACTTATTGCAATAAGTTTCTGTAAAAAACCCATTTTTGGTACAAGCTTTTATTGCCGACTGTACCTTTTTAGGTTTCCGTAGCCAAGATGGCAAAAACGGAACCCTTATAGATTCGTCATATCTGTCCGTCCGTACGTATGTCACAGCCGATTTACTCGGAGACTATAAGCAGTATTGGTAGGAAGGTGTATTCTATGAACCGCTACGTAAAAGTGGATGAAAAAAAAATTTCAACGCACATAATCGTGTGAGGTATCGATGTATAGGCCTTTAAAAATGATATGGAGGTTTCTAAAAAACTTGTCCATTTAAGTCAACCGTTGGTGAGAAATTAGCTGTCAAAATAATTGAATGTGTGTGCCCCCCCCCCCCCCCCCCCCCCCCTCCAATTTCCAAACTATAAAGTATAAATTCTGAAAAAAATTGAGGTGATGTGCATTAGTATATTTACTTTTCAATGATTTCTGGTTTAAACAATATAGGTTTTACGGTTTTTGAGTTTTCGCTTAAAAACTGTCTTTCCCAAACAAAGCAAGTGCCGTGAGTTCCCTATGAAGATACGACTTTTTTAAATTCAATGTATTGGATAGTGATTTTAAATGTGGACTAGTAGGTGTTGGTACGGAACCCTTCATCGTGCGTGGTCCGACACGCACTTGGCCGGTTTTTTTCCACATTCGATCGGGACGACATCATCGTCATCATTACCTATGTTTAGTATTCTTAGATATAGATTTGATTTGAACTAATTATATGTCAGTATGTTATGAATATAGTTAAATTAGTTCTACGGCGAAGAGTGGACTGCCTGAATGGAACTAATTGTAAAGTTACCAAACTATGCAGAACAGTCGTTTTACACACCCCGTGGGCATACCGCACGGGATGTATGAACATACTTAGCTGGGTATTCTGACGTACAGAGTTGGGTAATGAAAGCTAATTTGAAGCCTAATTTAACCCTTTTACCGCCAATCGACGACTACTTTAGAATAGTTAGTTATTACCCTGCCTACGAAGCCGTGTTCGTATCTCGGGAAGAGCATTTATTATGAACATTTTGTTCCCCAATCTTGGATGTTTTCTATATATTTAAGCTTTGTTTAGTTGGGGACTATATTAGAACATTAAGGCCGGGTTTTATAAAGATCCGTTAGACCAAATATCAGATCAGTAAATCAGTACATTTTTTGACATAACGAACCGGCATAAGGTGTAACGGATCTTTATAAAACCGAGCCTTAGAATAGAACCTTCAAATTCCCCAACTGTACATACTTATTAGTACAGCATATATCCAGTGACGATGATTGTAATTAAATAAAGTATGTGAAATGGAGTTTGAAGTTCAAGAAAAATCAAGACCATAAGTATTACTTACTAATAGGCGATCATAATATACCGTGCATTACGAGTAATTAATTAGTCATTAAGCAACTTGTCCAATGGCCGAGCAAGCCAATTAAACAGTCTGTTAGTAATAGGAAGCTACATATCAAATTACCATCAAAGTATATATAGTAATTAGTGTGCCAAACTGTGCAATCATTTACCTGTTAATGTTACTGTTGAGTTTGATTTTCGTAAACATATCTAATTACCGGGCATCCTAATATGTCCCGTTCGGCCATCCCATTATTGAAGAATGTCCCGATTCGTTGGATTATATTAACTTTCATTAAATTCCAACAGTACCTTTCATTGAAAATCGTAAAAATTGAACGTTGTTTGACCATCAAAAATCGTGACCACACTTTTTTTGTATTTTTCTACAAACTATATAATAGACTAGATAACACAGCATTTTTAACCCCCGACGCACAACGCAAAAGAGGATTTATTTAAAATGATTTGAGTGCGGTTTTTTTATGATTTTGTTATGATCCGGAAAAAACAAAGCGAAGCGTTCAGGAGAGGGTGAAGGAACACATAGCGGCAGTCAAGAATCGCCAAATAAACAAGTCCGCGATAGCCGAACACCTTATAACTACTGGATCGAACCACTGGATTGAGCTGCATAAACCCAAAATCCTCTCCACTGATCGCCATTATTACCCGCGAGTGGTACGAGAAGCCATTGAGATCAAAAAACACCCAAAAAACTTCAATACGGAAGACGCGGTTTCAATCTAACGGCAACTTGGGGACCATCAGTGATACAAAACCTAAAATCTCGGGGTAAATTTTCGGATTTGTGTGCGGATACTGTGAGTGTTGTGTGCCGTGCTCTAGACAATTAAAAACATAGTGGACGGGTAGAAAACTTTTTTCGGGTCTACCCTTCACTTTTTTATAGACTTTTGTAGGGTATTCAAATGTTGTGTAGCCATATCTCCGTTGACAACTTGCTGAGACGACAGTTTAACCGCGACCAAGACCGGTGCAACCCGTGCGAAACGTCGGTAACAAAGGTAAATACATAAATATCGCGTTAGACCCGTTTAAACAAATCTTTAAAGTATGATCCGGAAGTCTTGATATGGGAAATGGTCGTTAGCTATGTTTTGTGTCGGATTTTTTTATCTAGCTTTTGCCCGCGATTTGGTCCGCGTAAATTTCCACTCCCTATTTCATCCCTTCCAGGTATGATTTTCGGGATAAGAAGTATCCTATATGTTAATCCAGGCCATAAACTTTATATACCAAGTTTCATCGTAATCCGTTTAAAAAGTCGTTTTTGCGTGGATTTAATTAACTTGCATGTGATTAGGCATTAACTTTTTTTTATCAAAAATTGCTGATTTGACAATCAGTCACCAGCCCTATTCTATAGCATCATATTTTATAGCTATAGATTTTTAGTTTTGCAATAGCTACGCAGGGATGTAGATGTAGCTTTACCCAGCAATACGGAGACGAATTATGTTAAATACATAAGCCATAATGTTTTCTTTCAGACTGCGAGATTGAAAGAAAACATTACTTCAGACTGAGCGTAAAAATAGTCTATAACGGAATAACATGTGAAGCCTATAACGGATAGGGACTCAAATTGATGCTTCACTTTCGGATCTCATTTTAGTATGTTTCGCGTTCGTTGTGACATTATCTGACGTTATCTCTGCGCTCGTGGAAGCATGTGCATTAGAATGTGAAGTGACAAGCACAAGTTTACCTCTCTTGCGGTAGGTATACGTCGCTACGAAATCCATATGCTTGTTCACCTGCAAAAAATAGCCATACAAGCCGCAGGCATAATACTGCGGCACAGCGGACGATCGCCTCTCACGTCTGTTTTAACGTATGTCCTCATAGAAGAATGGGGTAATTTTTCATCGCATGTCCAAGATACGCGGCGAGTAATGGCGACACTCAGTCTCCGTCCGCGGCGTGACACGCGGGTTAATAATACCACCAGAGCCTGTACTCCAAACTTCGTGTCGTGCCGTCCCTTTCACTCTCATGTTATTCACTATATGAATCAGAGGAACGGCACGACACGAAGTTCGGATTTCGAAGTTCGGAGTATTCCCTCAGGAACTCCCAGCGATTTGTCAGACCAGTATTAACATATCTCTTTTTTAATTTATTTATAACGTAAATAAGGTTGCTTAAACATAATTTTAACTTACCTGCCAAAATGTATGACAGTTTGTTAGCAGAAAACATTTAAGGTATAACGCAAAGAAGTTCAAATACAAATACTCAAATAAATACAAATACTTAAATAATATCGACTACCGTAGGCTTATTATGTATTTTACCCCATATTTATGAAAAATACAATAAATAATTATACGTACAATCCTACTATCGTACAAGTACGTTCCAAAAAAAACCCGTTCCTTATATGGTATGACGGTTTTAATGTAGACGTGTCGCAAGCAACATCTCCTAAATAGAAAAACACGCAAGAATCGCAATTAATATTTTCCCAGATCTTTATAATTATTTATTATTATAGCATACGGGCAACAGTAATACATGTTTTTACAACTGGCTACCAACGCTTCATGAGATACAGCCCTCTGACGGAGGAACGGGTAGCGAAGGATAACAGGACTCCGTTGACACCCTTGGGTGCGGAACCTTAAAGAGTTGGAGCTTTCAAAAAACCTGCGTACCAGAAGCCAGCAAAATTGCCCGCAAGTTTGAAAAAGTCTTTGATTTCGCATTTTTCTTGTTCCAAACGATGGCCAAGTATTTATCTCAACTTTGATCCTCGGGGAGTTGAGACGTTACGTAATTTTTTGTGTGGAAAATAAAATGCTCACGAAGGATCAGAAGAGAATATAGGAATTAACATATTTACTGTTATATCTGTGTTGTAGCCGTTTAAAAAATTCGAAATATAGGAACAGTATACAAAGTACCTATATAAATTTTACAATGGTATAGAAACTACCTACCTAAACCAAATACATTAAAGTTTAAAACCGTTACCATTGAAATAGTAGAATGTATGACAAGGGTCTAAAATAAGCCATGTTACCACGAGATGTAAAATAAATCGAGTGGTAATATGGCTTTTAGACCATAGTTGTACACTCTACTTTTTACTTCGATTGCGAGAAAATAATAAACAAAGATTATCAACCAATAACCACTACATAGTATAAAACAAAGTCGCTTTCTCTGTCCCTATATCCCTATATCTCTATGTATGCTTAAATCTCTAAAACTAGGCCACGGATTGTGATGCGGTTTTTTTTAATAGATAGAGTGATTGAAGAGGAAGGTTTAGGTATATGTATAATAACATCCATTAAATAGTGCACCAGTAAGAAGCCGGACCTCTGTGAACCTGGCCCCCCGCTTTAGCCGTTTTTTTTTCTCAATTTTTTTTTTGAGAGATTTTCGTTTGTAGTTGATTGTAGTAAAAATTATTTCGTTTGTAGCTGCGTGGAAAAATAAATTGGGGGACCCGGAAAAAACCTCAGCCCCCCACTTGAAAAAATATTTTCTTTACTCATCGATTCTGGTACTGTATCGTTTGTAGTTGATTGTAGTGAAAAGCATTTCGTTTGTAGTTCCGTAAAAAAAAAATTAGGAGAACATAAAAAAAAATCAGCCCCCCACTTTTAAAAAACGTTACATTATCGAATGAATCACGTTCAGAATCGTTTGTAGTTGATTGTAGTGAAAAGCATTTCGTTTGTAGTTGCATAGAAAAAAAATAGTGGCGACATGAAAAAAAAACCTCAGCCCCCCACATTACAAAACCATTACTTTGCCAATTGAATCTTATTCTGAATCGTTTGTAGTTGATTGTAGTGAAAATCATTTATTTTGTAGTTGCGTGAAAAAAAATTTGTGGGGCCCGGAATAACCCCAGCCCCCCACTTTAAAAAACCTTTACTTTAGCAATTGGATCTCGTTCAGAATCGTTTGTAGTTGAATGTAGTGAAAATCATTTCGTTTATAGTTGCGTGAAAAAAAAATTGGGGGGCCCGGAAAAACCCCAGCCCCCCACATTAAAAATAAAATACTTTAGCAATTGAATCTCGTTCAGAATCGTTTGTAGTTGAATGTAGTTAAAAATATATAGATTGATGATGCGTTGGAGAAAAATTGGGGGACCCGGAAAAAATCCCCAACACGCATTTTCTAAACATTTTATTTTATCTGTTGATTCTCTATCAGAATCGAGTGCAATTGATTGTACTTCTCTTGCTTTTGTTTGTGGTAGCCCATACGGACAGTAAAACAAATTAGAGGAAAAATTAAGTAATCCGGTAACCTACATCGAAGTCTTTTCTACTTCTGAAAAGACTTCGACACTATTAAAGTGGAATATTATACAGAGTCGATTGTAGTTCATTGTAGTACTCTTATTTTCGTTTGTAGTAGCCAGATAATGGTGCTAAAAGATAAAAGAGGAAAAAGTTACGTAATCCGGCAAAGAGGACGTGGAGTTAATCCTGACTGGCGAAAATCTTTACTTTTACAATTGAACATTGTTCAGAGACGTTTGTAGTTAATTGTAGTTCCCTTATTTTCGTTTGTAGTAGCCAGATAATGGTGCTTAAAGGTAAAAGGGGAAAAAGTTACGAAATCCGGCAAAGAGGAGGTGCAGTTAATCCTGACTGGCGAAAATCTTTATTTTTACAATTGAATATTGTTCAGAGACGTTTGTAGTTAATTGTAGTTCCCTTATTTTCGTTTGTAGTAGCCAGATAATGGCGATAAAAGATAAAAGAGGAAAAAGTTACGTAATCCGGCAAAGAGGACGTGGAGTTAATCCCGACTCGCGAAATTCTATACTTTTACACTTAAATATTATTCAGAGACGTTTGTAGTTAATTGTAGTTCCCTTATTTTCGTTTGTAGTAGCCAGATAATGGTGCTTAAAGGTAAAATGGGAAAAAGTTACGTGATCCGGCAAAGAGGAGGTGGAGTTAATCCTGACTGGCGAAAATCTGTACTTTTACAATTGAATATTGTTCAGAGACGTTTGTAGTTAATTGTAGTTCCCTTATTTTCGTTTGTAGTAGCCAGATAATGGTGTTAAAAGACAAAAGAGGAAAAAGTTACGTAATCCGGCAAAGAGGACGTGGAGTTAATCCCGACTCGCGAAATTCTATACTTTTACACTTAAATATTATTCAGAGACGTTTGTAGTTAATTGTAGTTCCCTTATTTTCGTTTGTAGTAGCCAGATAATGGTGTTAAAAGACAAAAGAGGAAAAAGTTACGTAATCCGGCAAAGAGGACGTGGAGTTAATCCCGACTCGCGAAATTCTATACTTTTACACTTAAATATTATTCAGAGACGTTTGTAGTTAATTGTAGTTCCCTTATTTTCGTTTGTAGTAGCCAGATAATGGTGTTAAAAGACAAAAGAGGAAAAAGTTACGTAATCCGGCAAAGAGGACGTGGAGTTAATCCCGACTCGCGAAATTCTATTCTTTTACACTTAAATATTGTTCAGAGACGTTTGTAGTTCATTGTAGTTCTCTTATTTTCGTTTGTAGTAGCCAGATAATGGTGCTTAAAGGTAAAATGGGAAAAAGTTACGTAATCCGGCAAAGAGGAGGTGGAGTTAATCCTGACTGGCGAAAATCTGTACTTTTACAATTGAATATTGTTCAGAGACGTTTGTAGTTAATTGTAGTTCTCTTATTTTCGTTTGTAGTAGCCAGATAATGGTGCTTAAAGGTAAAATGGGAAAAAGTTACGTAATCCGGCAAAGAGGACGTGGAGTTAATCCCGACTCGCGAAATTCTATACTTTTACACTTAAATATTATTCAGAGACGTTTGTAGTTAATTGTAGTTCCCTTATTTTCGTTTGTAGTAGCCAGATAATGGTGTTAAAAGACAAAAGAGGAAAAAGTTACGTAATCCGGCAAAGAGGACGTGGAGTTAATCCCGACTCGCGAAATTCTATACTTTTACACTTAAATATTATTCAGAGACGTTTGAAGTTAATTGTAGTTCCCTTATTTTCGTTTGTAGTAGCCAGATAATGGTGTTAAAAGACAAAACAGGAAAAAGTTACGTAATCCGACAAAGAGGACGTGGAGTTAATCCCGACTCGCGAAATTCTATACTTTTACACTTAAATATTGTTCAGAGACGTTTGTAGTTCATTGTAGTTCTCTTATTTTCGTTTGTAGTAGCCAGATAATGGTGCTTAAAGGTAAAATGGGAAAAAGTTACGTAATCCGGCAAAGAGGAGGTGAAGTTAATCCTGACTGGCGAAAATCTGTACTTTTACAATTGAATATTGTTCAGAGACGTTTGTAGTTAATTGTAGTTCCCTTATTTTCGTTTGTAGTAGCCAGATAATGGTGTTAAAAGATAAAAGAGGAAAAAGTTACGTAATCCGGCAAAGAGGAGGTGGAGTTAATCCTGACCGGCGAAAATCTTTACTTTTACAACTGAATATTGTTCAGAGACGTTTGTAGTTAATTGTAGTTTCCTTATTTTCGTTTGTAGTAGCCAGATAATGGTGCTTAAAGGTAAAATGGGAAAAAGTTACGTGATCCGGCAAAGAGGAGGTAAAGTTAATCCTGACTGGCGAAAATCTGTACTTTTACAATTGAATATTGTTCAGAGACGTTTGTAGTTAATTGTAGTTCCCTTATTTTCGTTTGTAGTAGCCAGATAATGGTGTTAAAAGACAAAAGAGGAAAAAGTTACGTAATCCGGCAAAGAGGACGTGGAGTTAATCCCGACTCGCGAAATTCTATACTTTTACACTTAAATATTATTCAGAGACGTTTGTAGTTAATTGTAGTTCCCTTATTTTCGTTTGTAGTAGCCAGATAATGGTGTTAAAAGATAAAAGAGGAAAAAGTTACGTAATCCGGCAAAGAGGACGTGGAGTTAATCCCGACTCGCGAAATTCTATACTTTTACACTTAAATATTATTCAGAGACGTTTGTAGTTAATTGTAGTTCCCTTATTTTCGTTTGTAGTAGCCAGATAATGGTGTTAAAAGACAAAAGAGGAAAAAGTTACGTAATCCGGCAAAGAGGACGTGGAGTTAATCCCGACTCGCGAAATTCTATACTTTTACACTTAAATATGTTCAGAGACGTTTGTAGTTCATTGTAGTTCTCTTATTTTCGTTTGCAGTAGCCAGATAATGGTGCTTAAAGGTAAAAGGGGAAGAAGTTACGTAATCCGGCAAAGAGGAGGTGGAGTTAATCCTGACTGGCGAAAATCTTTATTTTTACAATTGAATATTGTTCAGAGACGTTTGTAGTTAATTGTAGTTCCCTTATTTTCGTTTGTAGTAGCCAGATAATGGCGATAAAAGATAAAAGAGGAAAAAGTTACGTAATCCGGCAAAGAGGACGTGGAGTTAATCCCGACTCGCGAAATTCTATACTTTTACACTTAAATTATTCAGAGACGTTTGTAGTTAATTGTAGTTCCCTTATTTTCGTTTGTAGTAGCCAGATAATGGTGTTAAAAGATAAAAGAGGAAAAAGTTACGTAATCCGGCAAAGAGGAGGTGGAGTTAATCCTGACCGGCGAAAATCTTTACTTTTACAACTGAATATTGTTCAGAGACGTTTGTAGTTAATTGTAGTTTCCTTATTTTCGTTTGTAGTAGCCAGATAATGGTGCTTAAAGGTAAAATGGGAAAAAGTTACGTGATCCGGCAAAGAGGAGGTGGAGTTAATCCTGACTGGCGAAAATCTGTACTTTTACAATTGAATATTGTTCAGAGACGTTTGTAGTTAATTGTAGTTCCCTTATTTTCGTTTGTAGTAGCCAGATAATGGTGTTAAAAGACAAAAGAGGAAAAAGTTACGTAATCCGGCAAAGAGGACGTGGAGTTAATCCCGACTCGCGAAATTCTATACTTTTACACTTAAATATTATTCAGAGACGTTTGTAGTTAATTGTAGTTCCCTTATTTTCGTTTGTAGTAGCCAGATAATGGTGTTAAAAGACAAAAGAGGAAAAAGTTACGTAATCCGGCAAAGAGGACGTGGAGTTAATCCCGACTCGCGAAATTCTATACTTTTACACTTAAATATTATTCAGAGACGTTTGTAGTTAATTGTAGTTCCCTTATTTTCGTTTGTAGTAGCCAGATAATGGTGTTAAAAGACAAAAGAGGAAAAAGTTACGTAATCCGGCAAAGAGGACGTGGAGTTAATCCCGACTCGCGAAATTCGATACTTTTACACTTAAATATTGTTCAGAGACGTTTGTAGTTCATTGTAGTTCTCTTATTTTCGTTTGTAGTAGCCAGATAATGGAGCTTAAAGGTAAAATGGGAAAAAGTTACGTAATCCGGCAAAGAGGAGGTGGAGTTAATCCTGACTGGCGAAAATCTGTACTTTTACAATTGAATATTGTTCAGAGACGTTTGTAGTTAATTGTAGTTCTCTTATTTTCGTTTGTAGTAGCCAGATAATGGTGCTTAAAGGTAAAATGGGAAAAAGTTACGTAATCCGGCAAAGAGGACGTGGAGTTAATCCCGACTCGCGAAATTCTATACTTTTACACTTAAATATTATTCAGAGACGTTTGTAGTTAATTGTAGTTCCCTTATTTTCGTTTGTAGTAGCCAGATAATGGTGTTAAAAGACAAAAGAGGAAAAAGTTACGTAATCCGGCAAAGAGGACGTGGAGTTAATCCCGACTCGCGAAATTCTATACTTTTACACTTAAATATTATTCAGAGATGTTTGAAGTTAATTGTAGTTCCCTTATTTTCGTTTGTAGTAGCCAGATAATGGTGTTAAAAGACAAAACAGGAAAAAGTTACGTAATCCGACAAAGAGGACGTGGAGTTAATCCCGACTCGCGAAATTCTATACTTTTACACTTAAATATTGTTCAGAGACGTTTGTAGTTCATTGTAGTTCTCTTATTTTCGTTTGTAGTAGCCAGATAATGGTGCTTAAAGGTAAAATGGGAAAAAGTTACGTAATCCGGCAAAGAGGAGGTGAAGTTAATCCTGACTGGCGAAAATCTGTACTTTTACAATTGAATATTGTTCAGAGACGTTTGTAGTTAATTGTAGTTCCCTTATTTTCGTTTGTAGTAGCCAGATAATGGTGTTAAAAGATAAAAGAGGAAAAAGTTACGTAATCCGGCAAAGAGGACGTGGAGTTAATCCCAATTCGCGAGATTTTATACTTTTACACTTAAATATTATTCAGAGACGTTTGTAATTAATTGTAGTTCCCTTATTTTCGTTTGTAGTAGCCAGATAATGGTGTTAAAAGACAAAAGAGGAAAAAGTTACGTAATCCGGCAAAGAGGACGTGAAGTTAATCCCGACTCGCGAAATTCTATACTTTTACACTTAAATATTATTCAGAGACGTTTGTAGTTAATTGTAGTTCCCTTATTTTCGTTTGTAGTAGCCAGATAATGGTGTTAAAAGACAAAACAGGAAAAAGTTACGTAATCCGACAAAGAGGACGTGGAGTTAATCCCGACTCGCGAAATTCTATACTTTTACACTTAAATATTGTTCAGAGACGTTTGTAGTTAATTGTAGTTTCCTGATTTTCGTTTGTAGTAGCCAGATAATGGTGTTAAAAGATAATAGACGAAAAAGTTACGTAATCCGGCAAAGAGGACGTGGAGTTAATCCCGACTCGCGAAATTCTATACTTTTATGCTTAAATATTGTTCAGAGACGTTTGTAGTTCATTGTAGTTCTCTTATTTTCGTTTGTAGTAGCCAGATAATAGTGCTTAAAGGTAAAAGGGGAAAAGGTTACGTAATCCGCAAAGAGGAGGTGGAGTTAATCCTGACTGGCGAAAATCTGTACTTTTACAATTGAATATTGTTCAGAGACGTTTGTAGTTAATTGTAGTTCTCTTATTTTCGTTTGTAGT
The DNA here is from genome assembly GCA_963556455.1 of Epiblema foenella. Classification (NCBI taxonomy): domain Eukaryota; kingdom Metazoa; phylum Arthropoda; class Insecta; order Lepidoptera; family Tortricidae; genus Epiblema; species Epiblema foenella. The sequence continues at coordinate 7,248,779 of OY747105.1, forward strand.
AGCCAGATAATGGTGCTTAAAGGTAAAAGGGGAAAAAGTTACGAAATCCGGCAAAGAGGAGGTGCAGTTAATCCTGACTGGCGAAAATCTTTATTTTTACAATTGAATATTGTTCAGAGACGTTTGTAGTTAATTGTAGTTCCCTTATTTTCGTTTGTAGTAGCCAGATAATGGCGTTAAAAGATAAAAGAGGAAAAAGTTACGTAATCCGGCAAAGAGGACGTGGAGTTAATCCCGACTCGCGAAATTCTATACTTTTACACTTAAATATTATTCAGAGACGTTTGTAGTTAATTGTAGTTCCCTTATTTTCGTTTGTAGTAGCCAGATAATGGTGTTAAAAGACAAAAGAGGAAAAAGTTACGTAATCCGGCAAAGAGGACGTGGAGTTCATCCCGACTCGCGAAATTCGATACTTTTACACTTAAATATTGTTCAGAGACGTTTGTAGTTCATTGTAGTCCTCTTATTTTCGTTTGTAGTAGCCAGATAATGGTGCTTAAAGGTAAAATGGGAAAAAGTTACGTAATCCGGCAAAGAGGAGGTGGAGTTAATCCTGACTGGCGAAAATCTGTACTTTTACAATTGAATATTGTTCAGAGACGTTTGTAGTTAATTTTAGTTCTCTTATTTTCGTTTGTAGTAGCCAGATAATGGTGCTTAAAGGTAAAATGGGAAAAAGTTACGTAATCCGGCAAAGAGGACGTGGAGTTAATCCCGACTCGCGAAATTCTATACTTTTACACTTAAATATTATTCAGAGACGTTTGTAGTTAATTGTAGTTCCCTTATTTTCGTTTGTAGTAGCCAGATAATGGTGTTAAAAGACAAAAGAGGAAAAAGTTACGTAATCCGGCAAAGAGGACGTGGAGTTAATCCCGACTCGCGAAATTCTATACTTTTACACTTAAATATTATTCAGAGACGTTTGTAGTTAATTGTAGTTCCCATATTTTCGTTTGTAGTAGCCAGATAATGGTGTTAAAAGACAAAACAGGAAAAAGTTACGTAATCCGACAAAGAGGACGTGGAGTTAATCCCGACTCGCGAAATTCTATACTTTTACACTTAAATATTGTTCAGAGACGTTTGTAGTTCATTGTAGTTCTCTTATTTTCGTTTGTAGTAGCCAGATAATGGTGCTTAAAGGTAAAATGGGAAAAAGTTACGTAATCCGGCAAAGAGGAGGTGAAGTTAATCCTGACTGGCGAAAATCTGTACTTTTACAATTGAATATTGTTCAGAGACGTTTGTAGTTAATTGTAGTTCCCTTATTTTCGTTTGTAGTAGCCAGATAATGGTGTTAAAAGATAAAAGAGGAAAAAGTTACGTAATCCGGCAAAGAGGACGTGGAGTTAATCCCAATTCGCGAGATTTTATACTTTTACACTTAAATATTATTCAGAGACGTTTGTAATTAATTGTAGTTCCCTTATTTTCGTTTGTAGTAGCCAGATAATGGTGTTAAAAGACAAAAGAGGAAAAAGTTACGTAATCCGGCAAAGAGGACGTGAAGTTAATCCCGACTCGCGAAATTCTATACTTTTACACTTAAATATTATTCAGAGACGTTTGTAGTTAATTGTAGTTCCCTTATTTTCGTTTGTAGTAGCCAGATAATGGTGTTAAAAGACAAAACAGGAAAAAGTTACGTAATCCGACAAAGAGGACGTGGAGTTAATCCCGACTCGCGAAATTCTATACTTTTACACTTAAATATTGTTCAGAGACGTTTGTAGTTAATTGTAGTTTCCTGATTTTCGTTTGTAGTAGCCAGATAATGGTGTTAAAAGATAATAGACGAAAAAGTTACGTAATCCGGCAAAGAGGACGTGGAGTTAATCCCGACTCGCGAAATTCTATACTTTTATGCTTAAATATTGTTCAGAGACGTTTGTAGTTCATTGTAGTTCTCTTATTTTCGTTTGTAGTAGCCAGATAATAGTGCTTAAAGGTAAAAGGGGAAAAGGTTACGTAATCCGCAAAGAGGAGGTGGAGTTAATCCTGACTGGCGAAAATCTGTACTTTTACAATTGAATATTGTTCAGAGACGTTTGTAGTTAATTGTAGTTCTCTTATTTTCGTTTGTAGTAGCCAGATAATGGTGCTTAAAGGTAAAAGGGGAAAAAGTTACGAAATCCGGCAAAGAGGAGGTGCAGTTAATCCTGACTGGCGAAAATCTTTATTTTTACAATTGAATATTGTTCAGAGACGTTTGTAGTTAATTGTAGTTCCCTTATTTTCGTTTGTAGTAGCCAGATAATGGCGTTAAAAGATAAAAGAGGAAAAAGTTACGTAATCCGGCAAAGAGGACGTGGAGTTAATCCCGACTCGCGAAATTCTATACTTTTACACTTAAATATTATTCAGAGACGTTTGTAGTTAATTGTAGTTCCCTTATTTTCGTTTGTAGTAGCCAGATAATGGTGTTAAAAGACAAAAGAGGAAAAAGTTACGTAATCCGGCAAAGAGGACGTGGAGTTAATCCCGACTCGCGAAATTCTATACTTTTACACTTAAATATTGTTCAGAGACGTTTGTAGTTCATTGTAGTCCTCTTATTTTCGTTTGTAGTAGCCAGATAATGGTGCTTAAAGGTAAAATGGGAAAAAGTTACGTAATCCGGCAAAGAGGAGGTGGAGTTAATCCTGACTGGCGAAAATCTGTACTTTTACAATTGAATATTGTTCAGAGACGTTTGTAGTTAATTTTAGTTCTCTTATTTTCGTTTGTAGTAGCCAGATAATGGTGCTTAAAGGTAAAATGGGAAAAAGTTACGTAATCCGGCAAAGAGGACGTGGAGTTAATCCCGACTCGCGAAATTCTATACTTTTACACTTAAATATTATTCAGAGACGTTTGTAGTTAATTGTAGTTCCCTTATTTTCGTTTGTAGTAGCCAGATAATGGTGTTAAAAGACAAAAGAGGAAAAAGTTACGTAATCCGGCAAAGAGGACGTGGAGTTAATCCCGACTCGCGAAATTCTATACTTTTACACTTAAATATTATTCAGAGACGTTTGTAGTTAATTGTAGTTCCCTTATTTTCGTTTGTAGTAGCCAGATAATGGTGTTAAAAGACAAAACAGGAAAAAGTTACGTAATCCGACAAAGAGGACGTGGAGTTAATCCCGACTCGCGAAATTCTATACTTTTACACTTAAATATTGTTCAGAGACGTTTGTAGTTCATTGTAGTTCTCTTATTTTCGTTTGTAGTAGCCAGATAATGGTGCTTAAAGGTAAAATGGGAAAAAGTTACGTAATCCGGCAAAGAGGAGGTGAAGTTAATCCTGACTGGCGAAAATCTGTACTTTTACAATTGAATATTGTTCAGAGACGTTTGTAGTTAATTGTAGTTCCCTTATTTTCGTTTGTAGTAGCCAGATAATGGTGTTAAAAGATAAAAGAGGAAAAAGTTACGTAATCCGGCAAAGAGGACGTGGAGTTAATCCCAATTCGCGAGATTTTATACTTTTACACTTAAATATTATTCAGAGACGTTTGTAATTAATTGTAGTTCCCTTATTTTCGTTTGTAGTAGCCAGATAATGGTGTTAAAAGACAAAAGAGGAAAAAGTTACGTAATCCGGCAAAGAGGACGTGGAGTTCATCCCGACTCGCGAAATTCTATACTTTTACACTTAAATATTGTTCAGAGACGTTTGTAGTTCATTGTAGTCCTCTTATTTTCGTTTGTAGTAGCCAGATAATGGTGCTTAAAGGTAAAATGGGAAAAAGTTACGTAATCCGGCAAAGAGGAGGTGGAGTTAATCCTGACTGGCGAAAATCTGTACTTTTACAATTGAATATTGTTCAGAGACGTTTGTAGTTAATTTTAGTTCTCTTATTTTCGTTTGTAGTAGCCAGATAATGGTGCTTAAAGGTAAAATGGGAAAAAGTTACGTAATCCGGCAAAGAGGACGTGGAGTTAATCCCGACTCGCGAAATTCTATACTTTTACACTTAAATATTATTCAGAGACGTTTGTAGTTAATTGTAGTTCCCTTATTTTCGTTTGTAGTAGCCAGATAATGGTGTTAAAAGACAAAAGAGGAAAAAGTTACGTAATCCGGCAAAGAGGACGTGGAGTTAATCCCGACTCGCGAAATTCTATACTTTTACACTTAAATATTATTCAGAGACGTTTGTAGTTAATTGTAGTTCCCTTATTTTCGTTTGTAGTAGCCAGATAATGGTGTTAAAAGACAAAACAGGAAAAAGTTACGTAATCCGACAAAGAGGACGTGGAGTTAATCCCGACTCGCGAAATTCTATACTTTTACACTTAAATATTGTTCAGAGACGTTTGTAGTTCATTGTAGTTCTCTTATTTTCGTTTGTAGTAGCCAGATAATGGTGCTTAAAGGTAAAATGGGAAAAAGTTACGTAATCCGGCAAAGAGGAGGTGAAGTTAATCCTGACTGGCGAAAATCTGTACTTTTACAATTGAATATTGTTCAGAGACGTTTGTAGTTAATTGTAGTTCCCTTATTTTCGTTTGTAGTAGCCAGATAATGGTGTTAAAAGATAAAAGAGGAAAAAGTTACGTAATCCGGCAAAGAGGACGTGGAGTTAATCCCAATTCGCGAGATTTTATACTTTTACACTTAAATATTATTCAGAGACGTTTGTAATTAATTGTAGTTCCCTTATTTTCGTTTGTAGTAGCCAGATAATGGTGTTAAAAGACAAAAGAGGAAAAAGTTACGTAATCCGGCAAAGAGGACGTGGAGTTAATCCCGACTCGCGAAATTCTATTCTTTTACACTTAAATATTGTTCAGAGACGTTTGTAGTTCATTGTTGTTCTCTTATTTTCGTTTGTAGTAGCCAGATAATGGTGCTTAAAGGTAAAAGGGGAAAAAGTTACGTAATCCGGCAAAGAGGAGGTGGAGGTAATCCTGACTGGCGAAAATCTTTACTTTTACAACTGAATATTGTTCAGAGACGTTTGTAGTTAATTGTAGTTTCCTGATTTTCGTTTGTAGTAGCCAGATAATGGTGTTAAAAGATAATAGACGAAAAAGTTACGTAATCCGACAAAGAGGACGTGGAGTTAATCCCGACTCGCGAAATTCTATACTTTTATGCTTAACCCGTCAAGCGATCCCCCTCCCACAGGCTCAGAAGCGCAAAGTGACCCGGGAATTTCGAAAAAAAATTGATATGTCGACCTGCGTTAGAAAAGATGAAATTGTGCTAATATGTTATAATTATATTGTAAACATTATATACCGTTCGGAAGCAGATAAAATTGTCTATCCATTTATTAGGTGGACTACTTGACTGACCTGTCTCATTACCGGGAAAACATATCAGTTTGCCCGATTTTCATTTGTTTTCTGACACTCGTTGAATTATTTTGCTTGTTTACACTAAACTTTATCACATATTCCACACTGTTTTAACACTATTGTGAACTTTATTAAATTATGCATCGATTAAAATAATCACTTCTCTATGATATGCATTATTCACAATAACACAATTATTTATTTGCATAACCAAAAAGACTCGCTTACGCGCGCCATCTTGCCGGTCGGTCACTGACCAAAAGTAGCGTTGACAAAACAAGGACCGGTTGGCGAGTCCAAACAAAAATATTTTAAATTGCATTAATAAATTTATTCCTATAGTGTCAATCAATTGCAGTAAAATAAGGATAGTCATATTTTTAGTATTGTAGTTTTACGTAGGTAATAGTTTTCTTGAAAAGTTGAATTACAAAATTAGACATGTTATTTGACTCTATTACTAATAAGAATCTTAATAGTTTTGTCTGTATGTAGTATTTGTTATTTCTTAGAATTTTTGTGTTTTGTAATTGAGATTATTATAAAATAAAATTTCCTTATTTCTTTAAGTTTAGAATCAATACTTTTTACCCTTTCACTGCGTAATGTAATAAGTAGGTACTACATCAGATATAGAGGACTACGATCATTTTCTATTTGATTATCGTTATTGAAATAGCTAAATGGGGAAAAAAGTGTCTGTCTCTTTAGAGTTTCAGACATTGTATCATCATCATCCGCCTATTTATACATATGTATACGTCTAATGGGCACAGGCCTTATAGCTGACAGGGAACGGGCAGACATTGCATTATGTTAAAAATGTATTAATTGTATAATGTATTAGAATAATCCAATAATTTAATATATATGTAATTGACGGTCCTGGGTTCGAATCCCGGTCAGGGCTAATATTTGGGTGATGAGCATGAATATTTGTTTCTGAGTCTTGGATGTTTTGTATGTATTTTAGTATTTGTATCTATAAAATATATCGTCGGCTAGTACCCATAACACAAGCCTTATTGAGCTTACTTTGGAGCTGGTTCGATTGTCCCCTAATATTTATTGATTCATTTATATGTGATAGGTAAAATTATTTTTAATTTATTCAATAAATTGATTATTAATTGTAATGTTAAAGTAAATATTTTGCTATACCCTATCAGGGTCCATGATATGCCTAAATAAATGTAACACCTGTGCTATACCATGGTTGCAATAAATGAAAAAAAATATGAATTTGTTACGTTATGCAAAATAGGTACGCCAATTCGAAGTCGTTTGAATGCGTACGAAAATACATGTAACAGGGTACTGGACTAGACTAAAAAGCAATTTTTTTTGGTAATGTAGTTAACATAGATAACTACACTCGATGGGGCAAAAACAAATGTCCAGTAGTTTTAGAATTTAATGAATAGCTTTGAAAATGAAATACTTGCTCTATGTATGTATATGGCTATGTATTTGACTGAAGTTGAATTACAGGTCTAATATTTGTCATGTTGAAGTCGATAAATGGACGACTTAATTTTCAAATCTTTTTTACCGTCTGAATTTGTGCCAGTTACTTTTAGGTCAGTTAGGGTAAGTGCACCAGCGGGATAATAGTGCGCCAATAATAAGAGACATTCTATAGTAGTTGCGGTTACGCTGGTTGTGCACTTGCCCCCGACTGAATACTTAATGGAAAATCGTAAAAAAACGCGATTTCGTATATTGGACGTGGTTAATACATACATAGGTCGTGATAATGATCGTATTAGGGATGTTAGTAGGGCTTGGAAGTGTTTTCTCAGGATTTTAATGTTTATTCTCTGTGATAAATATTAGGGTAAGATATTGAAAGTAAACGTAAATTTTATTATTTTATATTTGTAAAATAAAACATGGGCTACAAATTAAACAATTTTATATTGACCACCAAAATTGACAAAGTAAAAAATTCGAATCATTGCAGAATTTGCTGATTGCTTGAAGCAGATGGAGCACGCCTGAGCACATGGAGCCTCTGTGAAATAATATAAAAGTTTATTAGATTTAAAACCAACATCTGTTATATATCAAAGATCGGATTTAAAATACTCATATATTTACATTAGTCATCCTGGACATGAAAAGGATAGGTAACTGAAATAGCATAATACTCACGTAATACGGGAGGCTTCCAAAGTTTTGGGTCTGGCTCTACAAACACATCGCGCTCCTGTGCTTTGGCCATATTAATCATGAGCTGCCGCCTTGCAGCAGATTCTGGCCGCTGTTTCGTGCGGTCCTCTGGCCCCGGCATGATCGACCGCTCCCTGGCGCACGATAGTCTTCTAAAAAAATCGTATACGTTATTAATTTATTTAATCTTTCATCATCCTCCTAGCGTTATTATTATTTATTTAATCTTTATTCAACAAACATCAAATTGCGGACTTAATGCGACATGACATTCCCTACCAGTCAACTATATAACCAGAGAGTTTATTATATGAAGGAATCTGGAAAATATTAGTTAGTGATTAATTAGAAGGTTGATTATATTGCAACCTTAATAATATATACCTACCAGCCGACTATCGTTCTTATTTAGTAATTAATTATATAAATCAAATTTCAGTCTTGCAAATTCATTTAGTAATTAAATGTGATTTCACAATATCAAATAAAATTATATTTACTGTTCTTCATTGATACAATATAAAATGAAATGGAAAAATAAGTTTTTATGCTGACAGTACTTCTTTACGCGCCATTTTAGTCATATGAAAGTACTTATGTGTTTAGAAATTCGACTACAATATACTTCCACAATAATTGAATGATCTGATTATTAGATCAAATAACTGGATAAATTTACTACAAACTTATCTATATTTCACAACATTTGGAGTTAATTACACATAATTTAATACCTGAAATACTTTACCACTCAAACTTATAATTTACGTCTTTGTACTTTGAAACTTTTATCAACCCAGATATTTTTCGAAATCATTAAAACGAAAGCATAAAACACATTAATTATTTTATTATTCAGCATTTTAATCAATAATATAAATATAAAACACTCACCGTTTCATTTAAAACACTTATAAACACAAGCCACTCCGACCTTGGACCACTAAGTTTCTGACAAATGGCGCCCTAAGAAGGTTTATTTGGTACCATTGGGATAAAACCCGATTTGTTTTGCCGCGACTGCTAGTAATTTAGCCAGAATCGTTATTTTATGTTGGTACACTACATACGCAACCCTGGTTTATTTCATTTAGGATGGCAACTTAACAATATCGACGAAATAATCCAGCCAATGAGAGCGAAGTCGTTAGTATCACACGTGTGATACTAGGGCGCTAGGGTTCTAATTGCGTTAGTAACACACGTGTGATACTAGGGCGCTCCACGGGTTAAATATTGTTCAGAGACGTTTGTAGTTAATTGTAGTTCTCTTATTTTCGTTTGTAGTAGCCAGATAATGGTGCTTAAAGGTAAAAGGGGAAAAAGTTACGTAATCCGGCAAAGAGGAGGTGCAGTTAATCCTGACTGGCGAAAATCTTTATTTTTACAATTGAATATTGTTCAGAGACGTTTGTAGTTAATTGTAGTTCCCTTATTTTCGTTTGTAGTAGCCAGATAATGGCGTTAAAAGATAAAAGAGGAAAAAGTTACGTAATCCGGCAAAGAGGACGTGGAGTTAATCCCGACTCGCGAAATTCTCTACTTTTACACTTAAATATTATTCAGAGACGTTTGTAGTTAATTGTAGTTCCCTTATTTTCGTTTGTACTAGCCAGATAATGGTGTTAAAAGACAAAAGAGGAAAAAGTTACGTAATCCGGCAAAGAGGACGTGGAGTTAATCCCGACTCGCGAAATTCGATACTTTTACACTTAAATATTGTTCAGAGACGTTTGTAGTTCATTGTAGTTCTCTTATTTTCATTTGTAGTAGCCAGATAATGGTGCTTAAAGGTAAAAGGGGAAAAGGTTACGTAATCCGGCAAAGAGGAGGTGCAGTTAATCCTGACTGGCGAAAATCTTTACTTTTACAATTGAATATTGTTCAGAGACGTTTGTAGTTAATTGTAGTTCCCTTATTTTCGTTTGTAGTAGTCAAATAATGGTGATAAAAGACGAAAAAGTTACTTAATCTGGCAAAGAGGATGTGGAGTTAATCCCGACTCGAGAAAATCTATACTCTTACACTTAAATATTGTTCAGAGACGTTTGTAGTTCATTGTAGTTCTCTTATTTTCGTTTGTAGTAGCCAGATAATGACGATAAAAGATAAAAGAGGTAAAAGTAGGGTAATCCGGCAATGAGGACGTGGAGTTAATCCTGACTGGCGAAATTCTATACTTTTACAGTTGAATATTGTTCAGAGTCGTTTGTAGTTCTCTTATTTTCGTTTGTAGTAGGCAGATAATGGTACTAAAAGATAGATTAGGGAAAAGTTACGTAATCCGGCCAAGAAGTTGTAAACTATTACTAACTCTAGTAAATTAGACAACTGGCTTAAAAGCTTCGTGATCGTTTAAAAAATCGTTGACGGAATAATACGCCTTCCTTGCCATGTGACTTTTAACATGATACTTAAATCTCTTGAAGGGCAAAGCGCAGACTACTTAGGAGATACTACGTGGGCAAAGTCACTACATCGATAGGTATTTTATTATAAAAGCGTATACAGTTCCCCACGAAGGACGTGCTAACTTTACGGAGACGACAGGCTGCCATTGTGAGCTTGTTTTCACTTCTTGTGTTGTAGTCGTGGATATCGCTGTTCAGTTTGTATTCATGGAGATTTTCCCGTATATATATAATGTTCTCAATAATGTTTGAGATGCTAAAGTGAGAATGTTTGCCTCTTTGATTTTTTCTCTGAAGGAGATACGAGCTCCTAGTTCATAAATAGAACGCACTGCTCGGTTAAGGAAGTCAGTGACTTAGGCGTCTTCGTGTTAGAAAGGCTCCGGGTGCGGATGGTGTATCCAATCGTATCCTGAGACTTCTCCCTGAAACCCTCCTCCTCATTTTGGTCGGCATCTACAATGCCTCGCTGACCAATGCTCACTTTCCAGCCACGTGAAAAGGTGCAGCGGTCATAGGAATAGCGAAGCCCGGTAAACCCAGGACTTCGCCTGCCTCTTAAAGGCCGATCAGCTTACTTAGCTCTCTAGGAAATCTATATGAGCGGATCCTTCTCTCTAGGATTCTCAGATTTACGGCTGAGAATAACGTCATCATCGACGAGCAGTTCGGCTTTAGATCCGCGCACTCGTACGTCCAACAGGTGCACCGCGTCACGGAGCACTGATATACAAGTTATATCATCTCGGTATGCCTGACAAACTCGTACTCACCATACGAGATTTTCTCAGGGATCGAAGCTTTGATACAGACTAGAGGGAACGTACTCGGACCCATACCCCATCCGGGCCGGAGTCCCGCAAGGCTCCGTGCTCTCTCCCACTCTTTATTCGTTATTCACGGACGACATTCCCAGGCACCCTAAAGTGCAACTGGGATTGTTCGCGGACGATACCGCGCTCTTTACGACTCATTGTAAGTATACTTTTCTCCGGCGATACCTCCAGGAGGCAATCACTGACCTAGGTCGTTGGTTTAATCATTGGCGTATCGAAGTCAATCCGGAAAAAAGCACTGCGATAGTCTTCCACCCGTCTGACAGCGTTAGCACGGAAAGGCGTGTGGCTCCGATCCAGATGTTTGACCGGCCCATCCCCTGGGCCAACGAACAGAAAACTGACTTTCAGTAGCCACATCAGTAGGGTACGCAACCGTGCGTTGTTCTTGCTAGGAAGGCTTGGGCCGATGATTAACAAGTTTAGTAAAATGTCACTCAGAAATAACACTCTACAAAACTTATGTTCGTCCAATCATGTCTTATGCAAGTGTAGCTTTTGCTCACGTGCCTATGACATCGCTCAAGCCGCTTCAGATCATTCAGAATCATTTTCTCCGTGAGCGACTGGTGCTCCGTGGTACCAGTTGAACCTCAGTCTGCACCACGACATGGGGATTAGCACTATGTATGGTTTCTTTAAGCAGACTGCCAGACGTTATTTTGACAACGCTCCCCATCATAGGAATCCGTTAGTTAGGAAGGCTGTCGACTACGTTCCCATCCCTCCCCCCTCTGTCGTTACTCGGCGATTACTGATTAGGGGCCGCACGGTCCGGCGTCCTAGGCACACACTTACGGACCCGGACGACGTAATCACAGCGTCTATCGAAATATGGAACACTGCGCTTGCGGCGTCCAACACTGATACGACGCGTACACTTAGGCATTCCCGCCCGCGGGGACGTCTACCGCGCGATCGCGACAACACTGACACATATAGTCCCTATTCGTCCCGGTACCGCCGCACACCGGGTAGAGTCAGTCCGACCCAGGTCGGGCCTAGCTGAGTTTCTTGCTGGACTCTTCTTAGCTAGGCTAGGTTTAGTGAACCAGCAACAAAACTCCCAGTAGCCGATTCCACTCACACCTCAGATTCGGTTGAAACCGCTCAACCAATCTCACTGGAGCGCAAACTCTTAGAGTATTCCAGTGTTCCAAACCACACGCGTGGTCGTGCCGGAGGTTTTCCCCTGGATTTTCTCAAACCGCGCACTCCTATCGCTTTATTGGGCCCGGCGTCATTATCTGGCTACTACAAACGAAAATAAGAGAACTACAATGAACTACAAACGTCTCTGAACAATATTTAAGTGTAAGAGTATAGATTTTCTCGAGTCGGGATTAACTCCACATCCTCTTTGCCAGATTAAGTAACTTTTTCGTCTTTTATCACCATTATTTGACTACTACAAACGAAAATAAGGGAACTACAATTAACTACAAACGTCTCTGAACAATATTCAATTGTAAAAGTAAAGATTTTCGCCAGTCAGGATTAACTGCACCTCCTCTTTGCCGGATTACGTAACCTTTTCCCCTTTTACCTTTAAGCACCATTATCTGGCTACTACAAATGAAAATAAGAGAACTACAATGAACTACAAACGTCTCTGAACAATATTTAAGTGTAAAAGTATCGAATTTCGCGAGTCGGGATTAACTCCACGTCCTCTTTGCCGGATTAAGTAACTTTTTCCTCTTTTATCTTTTAACGCCATTATCTGGCTACTACAAACGAAAATAAGGGAACTACAATTAACTACAAACGTCTCTGAACAATATTCAATTGTAAAAGTAAAGATTTTCGCCAGTCAGGATTAACTCCACCTCCTCTTTGCGGATTACGTAACCTTTTCCCCTTTTACCTTTAAGCACCATTATCTATCTGGCTACTACAAACGAAAATAAGAGAACTACAATGAACTACAAACGTCTCTGAACAATTTTTAAGCATAAAAGTATAGAATTTCGCGAGTCGGGATTAACTCCACGTCCTCTTTGTCGGATTACGTAACTTTTTCCTCTATTATCTTTTAACACCATTATCTGGCTACTACAAACGAAAATCAGGAAACTACAATTAACTACAAACGTCTCTGAACAATATTCAGTTGTAAAAGTAAAGATTTTCGCCAGTCAGGATTAACTCCACCTCCTCTTTGCCGGATTACGTAACTTTTTCCCCTTTTACCTTTAAGCACCATTATCTGGCTACTACAAACGAAAATAAGAGAACTACAATGAACTACAAACGTCTCTGAACAATATTTAAGTGTTAAAGTATAGAATTTCGCGAGTCGGGATTAACTCCACGTCCTCTTTGTCGGATTACGTAACTTTTTCCTCTTTTGTCTTTTAACACCATTATCTGGCTACTACAAACGAAAATAAGGGAACTACAATTAACTACAAACGTCTCTGAATAATATTTAAGTGTAAAAGTATAGAATTTCGCGAGTCGGGATTAACTCCACGTCCTCTTTGCCGGATTACGTAACTTTTTCCTCTTTTGTCTTTTAACACCATTATCTGGCTACTACAAACGAAAATAAGGGAACTACAATTAACTACAAACGTCTCTGAATAATATTTAATTGTAAGAGTATAGAATTTCGCGAATTGGGATTAACTCCACGTCCTCTTTGCCGGATTACGTAACTTTTTCCCCTTTTACCTTTAAGCACCATTATCTGGCTACTACAAACGAAAATAAGAGAACTACAATGAACTACAAACGTCTCTGAACAATATTTATGTGTAAAAGTATAGAATTTCGCGAGTCGGGATTAACTCCACGTCCTCTTTGCCGGATTACGTAACTTTTTCCTCTTTTGTCTTTTAACACCATTATCTGGCTACTACAAACGAAAATAAGGGAACTACAATTAACTACAAACGTCTCTGGATAATATTTAAGTGTAAAAGTATAGAATTTCGCGAGTCGGGATTAACTCCACGTCCTCTTTGCCGGATTACGTAACTTTTTCCCCTTTTACCTTTAAGCACCATTATCTGGCTACTACAAACGAAAATATGAGAACTACAATGAACTACAAACGTCTCTGAACAATATTTAAGTGTAAAAGTATAGAATTTCGCGTGTCGGGATTAACTCCACGTCCTCTTTGTCGGATTACGTAACTTTTTCCTGTTTTGTCTTTTAACACCATTATCTGGCTACTACAAACGAAAATAAGGGAACTACAATTAACTACAAACGTCTCTGAATAATATTTAAGTGTAAAAGTATAGAATTTCGCGAGTCGGGATTAACTCCACGTCCTCTTTGCCGGATTACGTAACTTTTTCCTCTTTTGTCTTTTAACACCATTATCTGGCTACTACAAACGAAAATAAGGAAACTACAATTAACTACAAACGTCTCTGAACAATATTCAGTTGTAAAAGTAAAGATTTTCGCCGGTCAGGATTAACTCCACCTCCTCTTTGCCGGATTACGTAACTTTTTCCTCTTTTATCTTTTAACACCATTATCTGGCTACTACAAACGAAAATAAGGGAACTACAATTAACTACAAACGTCTCTGAATAATATTTAAGTGTAAAAGTATAGAATTTCGCGAGTCGGGATTAACTCCACGTCCTCTTTGCCGGATTACGTAACTTTTTCCTCTTTTGTCTTTTAACACCATTATCTGGCTACTACAAACGAAAATAAGGGAACTACAATTAACTACAAACGTCTCTGAATAATATTTAATTGTAAGAGTATAGAATTTCGCGAATTGGGATTAACTCCACGTCCTCTTTGCCGGATTACGTAACTTTTTCCCCTTTTACCTTTAAGCACCATTATCTGGCTACTACAAACGAAAATAAGAGAACTACAATGAACTACAAACGTCTCTGAATAATATTTATGTGTAAAAGTATAGAATTTCGCGAGTCGGGATTAACTCCACGTCCTCTTTGCCGGATTACGTAACTTTTTCCTCTTTTGTCTTTTAACACCATTATCTGGCTACTACAAACGAAAATAAGGGAACTACAATTAACTACAAACGTCTCTGGATAATATTTAAGTGTAAAAGTATAGAATTTCGCGAGTCGGGATTAACTCCACGTCCTCTTTGCCGGATTACGTAACTTTTTCCCCTTTTACCTTTAAGCACCATTATCTGGCTACTACAAACGAAAATATGAGAACTACAATGAACTACAAACGTCTCTGAACAATATTTAAGTGTAAAAGTATAGAATTTCGCGTGTCGGGATTAACTCCACGTCCTCTTTATCGGATTACGTAACTTTTTCCTGTTTTGTCTTTTAACACCATTATCTGGCTACTACAAACGAAAATAAGGGAACTACAATTAACTACAAACGTCTCTGAATAATATTTAAGTGTAAAAGTATAGAATTTCGCGAATTGGGATTAACTCCACGTCCTCTTTGCCGGATTACGTAACTTTTTCCTCTTTTATCTTTTAACACCATTATCTGGCTACTACAAACGAAAATAAGAGAACTACAATGAACTACAAACTTCTCTGAACAATATTTAAGTGTTAGAGTATAGAATTTCTCGAGTCGGGATTAACTCCACGTCCTCTTTGCCAGATTAAGTAACTTTTTCGTCTTTTATCTTTTAACGCCATTATCTGGCTACTACAAACGAAAATAAGGGAACTACAATTAACTACAAACGTCTCTGAACAATATTCAATTGTAAAAGTACAGATTTTCGCCAGTCAGGATTAACTCCACCTCCTCTTTGCCGGATCACGTAACTTTTTCCCATTTTACCTTTAAGCACCATTATCTGGCTACTACAAACGAAAATAAGGAAACTGCAATTAACTACAAACGTCTCTGAACAATATTCAGTTGTAAAAGTAAAGATTTTCGCCGGTCAGGATTAACTCCACCTCCTCTTTGCCGGATTACGTAACTTTTTCCTCTTTTGTCTTTTAACACCATTATCTGGCTACTACAAACGAAAATAAGGGAACTACAATTAACTACAAACGTCTCTGAATAATATTTAATTGTAAGAGTATAGAATTTCGCGAATTGGGATTAACTCCACGTCCTCTTTGCCGGATTACGTAACTTTTTCCTCTTTTATCTTTTAACACCATTATCTGGCTACTACAAACGAAAATAAGGGAACTACAATTAACTACAAACGTCTCTGAATAATATTTAAGTGTAAAAGTATAGAATTTCGCGAGTCGGGATTAACTCCACGTCCTCTTTGCCGGATTACGTAACTTTTTCCCCTTTTACCTTTAAGCACCATTATCTGGCTACTACAAACGAAAATAAGAGAACTACAATGAACCACAAACGTCTCTGAACAATATTTATGTGTAAAAGTATAGAATTTCGCGAGTCGGGATTAACTCCACGTCCTCTTTGCCGGATTACGTAACTTTTTCCTCTTTTGTCTTTTAACACCATTATCTGGCTACTCCAAACGAAAATAAGGGAACTACAATTAACTACAAACGTCTCTGGATAATATTTAAGTGTAAAAGTATAGAATTTCGCGAGTCGGGATTAACTCCACGTCCTCTTTGCCGGATTACGTAACTTTTTCCCCTTTTACCTTTAAGCACCATTATCTGGCTACTACAAACGAAAATAAGGAAACTACAATTAACTACAAACGTCTCTGAACAATATTCAGTTGTAAAAGTAAAGATTTTCGCCGGTCAGGATTAACTCCACCTCCTCTTTGCCGGATTACGTAACTTCTTCCCCTTTTACCTTTAAGCACCATTATCTGGCTACTACAAACGAAAATAAGAGAACTACAATGAACTACAAACGTCTCTGAATAATATTTAAGTGTAAAAGTATAGAATTTCGCGAGTCGGGATTAACTCCACGTCCTCTTTGCCGGATTACGTAACTTTTTCCCCTTTTACCTTTAAGCACCATTATCTGGCTACTACAAACGAAAATAAGAGAACTACAATGAACTACAAACGTCTCTGAACAATATTTAAGTGTAAAAGTATAGAATTTCGCGTGTCGGGATTAACTCCACGTCCTCTTTGTCGGATTACGTAACTTTTTCCTGTTTTGTCTTTTAACACCATTATCTGGCTACTACAAACGAAAATAAGGGAACTACAATTAACTACAAACGTCTCTGGATAATATTTAAGTGTAAAAGTATAGAATTTCGCGAGTCGGGATTAACTCCACGTCCTCTTTGCCGGATTACGTAACTTTTTCCCCTTTTACCTTTAAGCACCATTATCTGGCTACTACAAACGAAAATAAGGAAACTACAATTAACTACAAACGTCTCTGAACAATATTCAGTTGTAAAAGTAAAGATTTTCGCCGGTCAGGATTAACTCCACCTCCTCTTTGCCGGATTACGTAACTTCTTCCCCTTTTACCTTTAAGCACCATTATCTGGCTACTACAAACGAAAATAAGAGAACTACAATGAACTACAAACGTCTCTGAATAATATTTAAGTGTAAAAGTATAGAATTTCGCGAGTCGGGATTAACTCCACGTCCTCTTTGCCGGATTACGTAACTTTTTCCCCTTTTACCTTTAAGCACCATTATCTGGCTACTACAAACGAAAATAAGAGAACTACAATGAACTACAAACGTCTCTGAACAATATTTAAGTGTAAAAGTATAGAATTTCGCGTGTCGGGATTAACTCCACGTCCTCTTTGTCGGATTACGTAACTTTTTCCTGTTTTGTCTTTTAACACCATTATCTGGCTACTACAAACGAAAATAAGGGAACTACAATTAACTACAAACGTCTCTGAATAATATTTAAGTGTAAAAGTATAGAATTTCGCGAATTGGGATTAACTCCACGTCCTCTTTGCCGGATTACGTAACTTTTTCCTCTTTTATCTTTTAACACCATTATCTGGCTACTACAAACGAAAATAAGGGAACTACAATTAACTACAAACGTCTCTGAACAATATTCAATTGTAAAAGTACAGATTTTCGCCAGTCAGGATTAACTCCACCTCCTCTTTGCCGGATCACGTAACTTTTTCCCATTTTACCTTTAAGCACCATTATCTGGCTACTACAAACGAAAATAAGGAAACTACAATTAACTACAAACGTCTCTGAACAATATTCAGTTGTAAAAGTAAAGATTTTCGCCGGTCAGGATTAACTCCACCTCCTCTTTGCCGGATTACGTAACTTCTTCCCCTTTTACCTTTAAGCACCATTATCTGGCTACTACAAACGAAAATAAGAGAACTACAATGAACTACAAACGTCTCTGAATAATATTTAAGTGTAAAAGTATAGAATTTCGCGAATCGGGATTAACTCCACGTCCTCTTTGCCGGATTACGTAACTTTTTCCTCTTTTATCTTTTAACACCATTATCTGGCTACTACAAACGAAAATAAGGGAACTACAATTAACTACAAACGTCTCTGAACAATGTTCAATTGTAAAAGTAAAGATTTTCGTCAGTCAGGATTAACTCCACGTCCTCTTTGCCGGATTACGTAACTTTTTCCTCTTTTATCTTTTAGCACCATTATCTGGCTACTACAAACGAAAATAAGAGTACTACAATGAACTACAATCGACTCTGTATAATATTCCACTTTAATAGTGTCGAAGTCTTTTCAGAAGTAGAAAAGACTTCGATGTAGGTTACCGGATTACTTAATTTTTCCTCTAATTTGTTTTACTGTCCGTATGGGCTACCACAAACAAAAGCAAGAGAAGTACAATCAATTGCACTCGATTCTGATAGAGAATCAACAGATAAAATCAAATGTTTAGAAAATGCGTGTTGGGGATTTTTTCCGGGTCCCCCAATTTTTCTCCAACGCATCATCAATCTATATATTTTTAACTACATTCAACTACAAACGATTCTGAACGAGATTCAATTGCTAAAGTATTTTATTTTTAATGTGGGGGGCTGGGGTTTTTCCGGGCCCCCCAATTTTTTTTTCACGCAACTATAAACGAAATGATTTTCACTACATTCAACTACAAACGATTCTAAACGAGATCCAATTGCTAAAGTAAAGGTTTTTTAAAGTGGGGGGCTGGGGTTATTCCGGGCCCCACAAATTTTTTTTCACGCAACTACAAAAGAAATGATTTTCACTACAATCAACTACAAACGATTCAGAATAAGATTCAATTGGCAAAGTAAAGGTTTTGTAATGTGGGGGGCTGAGGTTTTTTTTTCATGTCGCCACTATTTTTTTTCTATGCAACTACAAACGAAATGCTTTTCACTACAATCAACTACAAACGATTCTGAACGTGATTCATTCGATAATGTAACGTTTTTTAAAAGTGGGGGGCTGATTTTTTTTTATGTTCTCCTAATTTTTTTTTTTACGGAACTACAAACGAAATGCTTTTCACTACAATCAACTACAAACGATACAGTACCAGAATCGATGAGTAAAGAAAATATTTTTTCAAGTGGGGGGCTGAGGTTTTTTCCGGGTCCCCCAATTTTTTTTCCACGCAACTACAAACGAAATAATTTTTACTACAATCAACTACAAACGAAAATCTCTCAAAAAAAAAATAGAGAAAAAAAAACGGCTAAAGCGGGGGGCCAGGTTCACAGAGGTAGAAGCCGGGGCGGGTCGCTAGTTAATAATAAACTACAATAAGAATATGGCGGCAACTGTTTTTTACTGTTTTGCCTCAGATATGTAGTAGGTAGTTGAAATAGGGACGATAAAAGATCTAATGTTATTAATATTAATAGTTAAATTAGTTGAACAAAGTATGTACCAAAAATGACCCAACGTTCCGATTGGCTGTCGATGTGTTTTCTGATTGGTGTACTTAATATGGTGAAGTATTTTGACTGGTCAAATTAGAATGTTTTGTAAATCATAAATATGTAAAATTCATATTTGCCCTAGGGGCTAAATGTACTACTTTAGCTCAGCTTGATAAGCCTAATATGACACTTTTCGAGCATAAGAAGTGAAAAATTTTATTAACTTCTCTTGGCTGATCAAAAGCGGTTTGGAAGGCCCTATCTCCATATACATTATAGTATATCTGGCGAACGTTAACAAGTTATGTGTCAAAACCTTTTCACTCTAACGAGTTTGCGGGTTGGGTTTTTGTTGGTTTGCAATTTTGCATATTGTTCAAAAGGTTTCTTTAGACACTAGATCTACAAAAACGCGTCACTGCCTGGTTTTGTAATAACGAGGGATTCTACGCTACGTTTGAATGACGAGGGTCTTTATCGAACCAATGGAAAACGACGTATTTGCAGTGAAGCCTAGATGAGCTAACACCCTTTCTGACTAGTTTGGGTGTGAGCATTGTTTGTTTTGGCTAGCCCGGCTTAGAATTAACGGACGCCTCAAACTGGGCGTATATTTAGTTAGATCCTTTGAATAAGTTAATAGCTTAGGGCTTCCAGATTTATCGATATTAACTACCAAAAGCTTTTTTACTTTCTTCACGTACCTACCTAATATTGTGTCAAATCTTTCGTTACGTACCTACCTGCCTCACAGCGGTGTGGCAATCCAAAGAACTCTATTTACCACCTAACCATCGCGACAATACTGACACATATACTTCCCGGAACCGCCGCACAGCGGGTAGAGTCAGTCCGACCCAGGTTGGGCCTAGCTGAGTTTCTTGCTGGACTCTTCTCAGCTAGGCTAGGTTTAGTGAACCAGCGACAAAACACCCAGTAGCTCAATTCCACTCACACCTCAGCTTCGGTTGAAACCGCTGAACCAATCTCACTGGACCGCAAACTCTTAGAGTATTTCAGTGTTCCAAACCACACGCGTGGTCGTGTCGGACGTTTTCCCTGGATTTTCCCCAGGCTACTCTCCAACCGCGCACTCCTATCGCTTAATTTGATGCTGCAACAATCATCTACAACTGTGACCAATGATGATGATGATGAATGACGTATTTGTTAAATAATATCTGATGGACAAATCACGTGAAATAATATAGGTATAAGGTAGTGCCACGAGAGTTGAGGTGAATGTTTACACACAGCTGCATGAAGTACTGATTGCATAAAATTGAATGAATGAAATGAATCTGTGAATGTAAATAAAAATACTTAAATGTGTAGTTTTAATAGGTCTAAAGAAAGAAAAAAATAAATTTATCTGACCTTTATTTATTCGTATAACCGAAAATGATTGAAATCGGTATCTATAAATATTTAAATAAAATAGATCTAAATATGTTAATTCCCGTTTTGTTTGAATTCGATGTATTTTTGTAAATTAAATGATACTTAATAAAATAGTTTAAAGAAACTTTTTTGTCTATCTGCTATCGGTACGAAAAAAGAATAAATTTCAAAATGCCGCTATCATTACATGACATGTCGTCGTGTGCGTGACCTCAACTACGGTGGCACTTCCCTTTACGTAGTATGCCAAAACTTTACAGAGGGGCTGCCGCGAACTGAAAACGAACGAAGTTCGAATATCTCCCTCTCTGCCGCACGAATTAGCAAGTGCGACAGAGAGGGAGATATTTGAACTTCGTTTGTTTTCCGTTCGCGGTAGCCCCTCAGGTCAGATAATGATGTATCATCTTGTAAAAACTACTTTCGAATAAATATCAGAGACAGAGCCTTATTCATTGCCACTTAAACAGATGGCCTATTGGATGGCACATTATTTAAATTCTATTCAGTAAGGCGTGCTTCACAAGGTTTCAATTTGCAAATCGCTTAAGCGACAATGGCGACGCGAAGACATATTGCTATAGGATGGTTATAGGCGTATTTATTCGCGGTTTGCATGCGGCTTGTTGCTCGATTAGAATCCGTAATGGTGCGGTCGCCGCACAGACATATATTCAAATAGACGTGACATGTACACTACTGAACACAAACCCAGTCTTGTGTCCTGTGTGTGAAAAATGTGACGAAGTACTTTAGCAAGATCAGCTGGCCAGGGTCATGCAGATCGAGGTCATTGTCTACCTATACTCCGTGCAAGATGTCACAAATAGTACCTACGCTTATCAGATGTAAGCCAGATGTGCAACCTCTGTAAGAATCCGTATTCATAGAAAAAATAATAGTTCGTCTATGATTTTATCTAGGGTTCGTAGTCCCGGAACCCGGGACCGGCGGGATATTTGACATAATTATCACATGACTCCCGAGACTGCAAGCAATAATTCTGTCTGTTGTGTCACACAAACCCACAGAGTACTTTTCTATATATCACAATCCAATCTTGCACGATTTGGCAACTTGACTTTCAAATGTCTGAATCTGGAGCAGACGGATCATCTCTTGTTCTCCGGAATAAGTTATTTTATATTTATCCTTTTTCTGGATTCTGATTACGATTAGGTACAGATAAATATAATATAAAAGAAAAATACTCTCGTTCATTCAAAGTAATTTATTACATTTGTTTGTTAACACGCATATTAGATGCGTCAGCGTGGTCTATCTAGTTATTTGTATGTGGATCATAGATAACCCCCAGGATCGAGGGCGCTGTGGGCAGTTAAAAACAAATTCATTTGCGTACAAACCTTTCTATTGTCTGCATTTGACTTTGAAAGCTAATTCGGCCGCAAATAAAACAATGAAATCGAATGTTTACGGCTTCGATAAATGGGTTAGGTAATAAAGCAGCGAGAGATAAATAAGAATAGGTAATAAACAAACAAGATTATTTTAATGCCCGGGGATCTATTCGATTTAACGTATTGAGTTGCAATCTGTTTGGTATTATTGCGCTGTTACTATCTCACGCCCTCCTGAACAGCCAAGCTTGACAGCCGATCAGTCTTTGGTACAGTGAGCATCAAAAGTAACTACGCACATGAAGAGTTCAATTGAAATGGCAGAATTGCTGCATGTCAGAGCAATTGTCCGAAGCGCATTGATACCAAATATGAATGTCTAATTCCCATCCCAAGCTCTTTTTCGACTTGGATCACTTTTAATTGCCTTGTCACGGCAATAGCACCCTATTGACACTGCCAAAGTAACAGTACTTTTATCTCACGAACGCGGTTGACCCATGGCTGTATGTTGAAATTAGAGATATACATGCACGTTGTCTATGTGTCCGGCAGCGCAGGAGCAATGATTTCACATTGTCTACGAGTTCGTATGTTTCACAACTACAACTATGGCCAACCTGCGCTTGTGAGATAAAAGTACTGTTCCCATCGAGAATGACGCTATACGTTTCAAGTCAAAAGTTTACTCATTGGCGTGGAGACGACGACCTGTTCTTTGCCGCCTTCTCGCAGCAACACAAACTTAGTTAATATTAATTTAAGCACTGCCGGGAATAATTTTGGAGAAAGGGGGTCTCCCTGCCTTACCACTTTCTTAACCTGGAACTCATTACCTTCCCTTTCTATCCTAATTCTTGTAGTACTATTTCTATATGTTTTTTGTATTATTCTTTTATATTTGTATGCAATGCTTTGAATTTTGAGAGCCATCCATATAGCACTATGTTTATTGTAGTCTATGAAGCTAGGGTAATATGTTTGTTGGTCGATCAATCGTAGAGTAATTACTTTTAAATCCTGCTTGTTCTTTTGGTTGCGCTTGTTCTAGAGTTTTTGTCATTCTATTTAGAAGGATTGATGAGAAAAAATTGTACAAGTTAGACATGAGACTTATTGGTCTATAATTTTCGATTTTGTTCTTATCGCCTTTTTTGTGGAGAAGTATTGTAGTAGATTTCGTCCATTGTTTTGGGATTTTTTCGATTTCCAGGATGTCGTTGAAAAGTTGTATTAAGATAATGGCAGTCTCAGTTCCTTTTAACCTCGAACTCTTTGTTACTAATGTTATCGTTGCCAGCTAGGAGCTTTGTAGTTGTTCTGGGCTTTTATTGCGTGTCTTATTTCGCTCTCTATGATAGGAGGTATTATGTCATCGCTAGTTTCGTCAAGATGTATCTCTGTACTCTCTTCTTTATCATTATACAAATCCTTGTAGAATGAGGTGGTAACTGTCATAATATCCTCTCGTATCCAAGTCTTATAATTTTTTAGTTCTTTTTCTGCTCTTTTTAGTCCATTTGCCTTTCCAATATTCTTATGCTGTTATTCATGTTTTTGCTTAGTTCCGATATATTGGCTTTGTCTTTGTTTCCATTCGTAATCATCTCTTCCCTTATACGATTTTTATGTTTGGAGAGAGGTTTTAAATATTTTGTTAAGTTTATGAGTTCTAGTTCGACATAATCGTATCTTTCTTGAATACAAGCCCGTGGTACGTTTTTTAGCTTATTTTTTAGACGATTTTTTAATTCGTTTAACGTATTTTCAGGTATGGCTGCTGGTACTCTGAACTCCGCATTGAGACGTATGTAGTGTTATGTTCCTGGAGGTGAGCAAGATTACCAGAGCTCCCGAGGATGCACTGTGTTGGGAGCGAAGTACCTAAATTTGTCCCTTCTTCTGTCAACACAGTGAATTCTCAAATTTCATAAAGGGTCGACAACGCGTACGTGACTCCTTTGGAGTTGCGGGCGTCTATAGGCTGTGGTGGCCGCTTACCATCAGGTGGACCGTACGGTTGTTTGCCACCGGCGTTGTATAAAAAAAACATGTTTTCTTAACTTTTTGGTATCTTTTAAAGTTATTTTCGCTTTCAATATGGATGGTCTGAATTAATTTTCATGAAAAGTTTTGGTTGATTATTGAGGACGAAGTCTATCTCTTTTAGTGTCTTCCAGTCTAGGGAGCGCCAAGTCCATCTAGCATTTCGACTCTTTTCGAAAAATGTATTCATAATCGAAAGGTTTTGTTCCAATGCAAAGTAAAGCAGTCTTTCCCCGTTATTATTTCTTGTCCCGTAGCTAAATTTTCCCATAGTTTTGTTTTCATGTAGTTGTTAATCGCCTAATTAACTATTAATTTCAACAGTTCACCCATAATGATGACATTTCCTTGTATTTCCTGCATAGTTTCTGATAGTTGCTCGTAGAACTGGTCTTTCTAGTAGTCATCTTTTTCCTCGTGTGGTGCGTATATTTGAATTATTGACCATTCTTTATATATCCAGGTAGTTTGATATTTAATGATGCTGTTCTGTCCGAAATTCCAATAAACTCTTTTATGTGTCCTTTCAGATGGGATTTCACCCAGAATCCAACTCCATTTCTGCCTTGTTTCTGTCCTGAATAGTAAAAGATGTCCTTGTTGATCTTTTCCTCTATTGCTTCTCCCTCTCTTCTAATCTCGCAAATTCCGATAATATCCCATTTAGCGTCATCCGTATTCCTATTCAATTAACATTTCGTCGTTCATCAATGTTCTTACATTATATGTGGCTATATTCATTTGTCTGATTTAGACCGTGTTGATTTGAACCTGGGAAGGTAGTGGTCTACATTGCGCTCACCGTGACCAGCCGGATTAAGGGTAGTTTTATTTATAGTTTCATGGTCGTGTTTTATTATTTCTGTGTTATTCGGTGTCTCGTTTGTGTGTTCTTTGCTTCCATTTTGTGTTTTATGAAGAGAGATTTTACATCGAATGCGTTAGTTTTTGTAATTTTATCCGGAGCTGATATTTTCCTGTTCTGTGTTTCAGTTGGGGTCTTTGATGGAGATATTTTTCTCTTGTTGTCCTCTCCTGTTGGTCTTCTATCTTTCACTACTATCTTATCGTAGGGAATGAAGGCCACTTTACCCTCTTTCTCCATCTCTTTTTTGCGTACCATCAATTCTTTCCTTTTGTTCAATACTTCCTTTGGAAAGACTTCCGTAATTTGTATGTTTTCAGGTAGATGGTTTTTGGGTTTAGATTAGTGTTACTGTTATCAGTACTGGTCTTGGTCTTGATCATTGTTCTTCTTACCAACTCTGTATACATTACTGACTTCCCACTTATCCCATTCTTGTGCTTTTGATTTAACACTTACTTTGTTGTTATTTTTTCTCAACGATTTGTCTAATATTTGAATTTTGGTTCGCATTGTTTGCACACCCTCCTTCAATTTATGATTTTGTTTGGTGGTTTTATTTTTTCTTCTATATGAATGTTCAGACTTTTGTTATAACAGAATATTGTTTTGTTCCTGGAACACTTTCATATTTTCCATTTTCTCCAATATAATTTTTATTTGTTGTTCCATCTCTGTAAACGAAATCTACTATTTAGGTAGGATTTTCAGATATTGCCAACACTTTTTCGTAGTAACCCTTTTCCTGACAGTTTGTATTTTCTTTACAAGCAACACCTGATGACAATTAGTCCGGTGGGTAGGCAGCAAACACTATTTGACGTATTGTTTTCCGTTGTAGGTCTAGGTTATGTTTTATGTATGTATTATTATGTACGAGTATATTATATAGCTTATCTTACGGTTTTCTTAATCTTGACTTCTAAATTGCTCGTCCATCGCGATAATTCAATCTAACTTCGCTGCTCACGTTTTTGAAGTGTCTTTTGGAGATTTCGGTTTGTATTTACTCAAAATTACAATTTACATTTGTTACAAAATTAAATCAACTCGCTGTTTTTGACGTGCGAAATGAATATTTATGATTTCCTACATGAGCAAATATTATTTCACGGTTTTGTAGGTAGGAAGTTCATTTAAAAACATCTTATGCCTTAAAATCATCTTTTAAATACATACATTATATACATTTTTAAAATCGTCTTTTCAAATGCTTAATTTAGATATACAAAATTCCGCCGTATTATTTTTATTGAAATGTCACATATTCGATTTCAATCAGAATGAAGTAAGGATTCCAACGATATCTCACACATCTAAGTCGGTTAAGGCGTTGAGAAGTTATGGGTAAACAAATAATCTCACATACATACGTACATACGTGAACCCTGAAAATAAAAACTCCTTTTTTGGGCAGTCGTATAAAAACAAATAATGTTTGCAGTTGAGTTGACTATACCTACTTACATACCTATATTTTACGCATGTGTCGAACGCTCAGTAGAAAATAATTCACGCCAGCTTGATAAGATCCTTTCCCTATTTCTTTAATAAAAATTACACTTTCAATCTGTTCCAGTGAGGAAGCGTTTTATCGCACACGAGGGAATTATTCGCGATCACGTGCCGGTGAATTTACGGGTTCCTCTCAGTACATATTTATGGGAAAGTAGATACCTATACAGACACACATCGGTCCGTGTTCCTAGATATATCGCCCACACAAGTCATACAACGAGTGCAAAACGCGTGCACTCGTTTCTGCTTCCGAGTCCCTCCTCGCTCCCATATCACTTTCTACTTGAACGCCACTGGTCTGCTGAACATGCCTGCACGCAGACGCCTGCACCTCGCTACTCTTCTTTTTGGCATAGTGCGGTCTGGGGTCCCAGCATATTGGCTGAGTAAACTTGCGTGGCCCAAAAGTGCGCGCAAGTGTAAAACAATGATTCTGGTGACTAAGCATCATACCGCAGCGTTTCGAGGAAGTTTCAGGTTTGCGGCGTCCAAGTGCTGGAATGATCTTCACCCATCTATCCAAGGAGCGTCTAGCAAATATACCTTTAAGCAACTAGGTCCCTCGACTGCAAACAAAATAGATTTCCTTAAGTTGTTCATTTTGAAACTTGTTTTTATCATTTTAGTAACTTTTTTTCCAGTGCAATCGTGTTTTTAATTATTTTAACTTGGGGTAATAATGCATTTGTGCAAGCAAAGAGGACGAAGAGCAGGCTTCTAATAACTTCTATTTCACGAACTTGACAATTGTCACCTGACACTCCCTCTCTGTCGCGCTTGCTCGCGGTAGCTCCTCCGATGTCAACGAGTACCTAACGATGTTGTGCAACGACCACCTTTACAACTTATCGACCCAGTAATAATATACGTGGAATATACAGCGTGTTTGGTAGCTAGGTGCAAAGACTCTAAATGTGATATAGGAGGTCATTTTAGACCACAACTAACAATAATACAAAGGCGGGGCAGCGAGTATGTATGAAAACCCGTTCATGTATTGAACTCTCAAATTTATAAACGCCCGGTTGCCGCTCTTTTGCTTGCTAGCGTTCCGTCCGCGGCCTATCCGCAGGTATAAAACATTGCTTAGTGTATTTCCGTCATATTTCAAAGAGTTTTTCAGTTACCCTTGAATTTTTATTTTTTGATACATTATTATGGCAAGCTCCCCACAATGCTATCTGGAACCCCGCCATCTAGCGGCAGGGGGTCGTAAGTAAACCCTGCCTACCTGCCTACAGACTGAGCTACGTTTACGTATTACTAATTAATACTCTGTGGTTCTTTCATCTAATGACAGTTACTATGTTGCGTTTTGTTTTGGCAGTGGCAACTCAACATACTTTCGCTACGCTACGCTTTGTGTTAGTTTTTGGCGTGTATCAACGCATCCACAGGACTTATCAGCGCTAATATAGTCTAAACAAAACGCTGCTGAGCGATGTGAACATGATGTGAACTGACGAACGTCATCGTCATTTTCCACAACACGACCTAATTTCTTGTCGTGTTATCAAAATATTAAAACGAATGCTTAGACTCCTATGTAAAATCATAAGTTTTCATTAAATTCCGCTTAAAATTGATCACCAACAATGTTATTATTTTCAACGAGTGCCTAAAATGTCTGAAGCGAAGTCTCAGAACACAAGTATAGAATTCGATCCTATTTTGCCTGATACTGGTGTATTGTTCTACGAAGAATGTCCAGTGGAGTATGAGATTGAGCGGCCGATGTTATTGCCTTTGAAGTCTTCTACACAAGTGCGTTTCGAGCAACTGCAGCACGAAGCAGCGAGAGTGTGGAGGGAGAAACAAAGAACAGCAGCCACGGCGAAGAAAAATTAACTTAAACAAAGATTCCTAGTTCAAATTAGCCCGTAACCTAGCAAGATGGCTTACACATTGTTTGTGATAGAAATTATATCGGCATTTATATTGGCAGCTACGTTATTGTACAGATATGGTGATGTGTACAGGAATCACATAATAGTAACAGTGGCTGTGCTTACAGCGTGGTACTTTTCGTTCGTTATTATGTTTATATTGCCATTGGATGTGTCTTCGGTGAGTATAAACAATATGCAGCAACATATAATTAAAACTCATTTTATCCTATCCAGAGGGAGGCAGACATCGTTGTCTTCATGAATTATATTATTTTATTATTCTGAAGTTTATTGGTACGAATTTTATTTCTTTTTTCAACTTTTTTAGAGACATGTGAGAAATACATATAGGTAATGAGTAATGCTCCATCACCTTTTAGGTTTTATCAGAGATAAACATTTCCGCCTCTTTATTCATTATCTATGTAATTAATACTAAGTGGAATATATCTCTTAGTGCCCAAATAAGATATCTGATCACTGTTGTCGTTGTAATAAAATGAGATTTGTTTATTACTAAATATTTTGCAATGTAGATAACTACAACATACATGCTTAAGGTGCCAACAAGATTCTATTACTGAATGCTGGCTGTTGGTCTCAAAGTGTTTCTTAATATTTTCACGTAAGCTGTGTTTTGATACATTTGACTGACACTTCACAAGCTTGACAGCTAGGTTGCAAATTTATGAAGACAAATTCACATATCTCTGGTAGATGTTCATCCTTAGAACAATAACATTGTCAGATTTAGCCACTACTTATCATTCTAGTATGAAAGGAAAGATATAATGTGGCCAGCTAACTTCCCATTAACCAATCTGTTATTGCAGCTTGAATTAATAGATAACGGATGGTACCTATGGAATGGTGAGGGGTGTAAATTTTTACATTTTTCCTTTCATTCTGAAGTGATAAGTAATGGTTGAATTTAACAAAAATAGGATTGCCATTTTTTTAAAAGTAAGCTCATACTTGCCTTTTTCTAAAATAGCCAGGACTCCTAAAATAATAATGACTGTTCATTCCTCAGACTGTATACCGACAATGCATGCAAGACAACAGCACCACAACCACGTTGGCGCCTACCCCATCTCCACACAACGAGACATCAACACCCGCACCTGCAGTGCCTAAGTGTCAGAAGCCGTGGAGCTTTGTGGACGACAGTGTGTTCCCTAACCTTTGGAGGGTTGTGTATTGGACTTCGCAATGTTTGACTTGGTAATTTTTATTTTTTATGCTGACTATGTAATACCTTTTACCTAGGAAGAAGATAATTTAAACACTAGCATCTAAAGTATTAATATTGAGATACATACTGCTGGTAGTAACTGTCTTTGCAAAGTCATCAGTCATCACTGTGCAATGTTGAATGTTGCACGCCCAGGTCAATTTTCAATAAGAATTAATTAAGTAAACAATATGGAAGTTTCTATTAATATATTTCATATTAAAATCAAAAGCCTGTTTTAGCTGTGTACCTATTGGTCTGTGGTTCTTACTTACCATATCATTAGCAACTGGTGACTGTAGGGCTGGCTCGTTCCTCGCTCAACGCATTGGCATTGCCATTCAATTTTTTTGGGCACCCTACCAAATGGCAACAACTCCGGGGACATCTGTATTTATACCAGTACGGTAGATAGGTTTAGCTGACTATTTATAATATTATTTTTCATTTGGACGAATTATTTGCTTTTAAATTTTTGTATTATGTATATATGTACTATCAAAGCGAAATATTGACAATAAATTAAGTTAAATAATAATAATGCTTTGAAAATATTCATTTCACAAGGCACTAACTATAATTACATTCAAAGTCAAAGTAATTTATTTTCTCCAAGTGGGTTGTATAAACAGCACATTTTCGAAATGTCAATATGCGATAAAAATCACGACAACAATTATATCAAACAATTGTACATACAAACAATATCCGATTTATACAAAATAAAGTAAAATTGTTCTTGTAACTTGTAATAAATACATCTCAATATTGTTCAGTAGATATTGAGCAGCTGAACCGAATACTGCTAATACCGAACATTCAAGAACATGCCGAATACCGAATCATAAACGAATATTTGCGCATCCGTATTTTAGTAACTTTTATTATTTTAAACAAATAATTTACTATAATTTCAGGTTGATAATGCCAATGATGCAATCGTACAGCAAAGCTGGCGACTTCACAGTGAAAGGGAAGCTCAAGTCCGCCCTAGTGGACAACGCCATCTACTACGGCTCATATCTCTTCATCTGTGGCATTCTGCTCATCTACATCGCACTGAAGCCTGGAGTTTACTTGGACTGGGCCAAGACCAAGGCCATAGCTTCATCAGGTCTGTTCACGGTTGCAAAAATTATAAAGATTTTTATTATTGATTCCATTTTGACGCTTATGATGATATGATGATGATGAGTTTCATTACACTGCGCATCAAGGAGGTATAACGAGTTCAATCGCTCAGTAAAACCGCACAATGTACAATAGAATCCGTTGACTCTGCATAACGTTTTAGCGCTTTTTTCTACTCGTCGACTTCAATATTTGAATTAAGATATCGTAGACGAAACTAAAATCCCATACTTTTCTCTATGGAGCTCTCTTCGAATGAACTCTTATGAAATAGACCAATCACGTGTCGCTGTTACTGTATTCTTATGAAATTGGCCAATCACGTGTCCCCGTTACTGTACTCTTATGAAATTGACCAATCACGTGACACCGCGGACATAGAACTAAAGACATCAACGAGCGCCCGACCCATGTGCCTAATCTTCATTTCCGCAGGACTAGTTTGTTTCATTATTTCGGTTTGTTTCATTAATTTCCGTTACTCGCAGAAAAAATTGTGTATGCAATAGTTATATAATTAGCTTATTAAGTCTCGAACCTTAGTTAGACCACTCGGCAAGCCTCGTGGTCTAAACGCGGTTCTCGACTAAAAAAGCATACATTATATAAGGATTGCATAAACTACTATTAACGACTCTCATGTTAGGTTTGAAGCAAATCAGTCCGTTTTGTGCGATGTTCTGCTAGTGCGACGTAATATCACCGGTCCCTTGACTGTCGCTGTATCCGGATTCTACTGTAGTTAAAATCGCATGAGAGTCTGGTTCGTGTGTATTAGGGCCTTTATTCACAAATCTCGTAATTTATCATTGTAAATTAACTGAAAATTTCCTCGCAGTATTTTTTCAGATATTATACACGTAGCACTAAAGTTAAACTGATAACTGATAAAAGTAACATTTTGGCCTGTATTGAAAATAAATATTTGATTTCAGCCAGTAATACCTGGGGTCTGTTCCTCCTGATTCTACTTCTCGGTTACGCTCTGGTGGAAGTACCAAGGAATCTGTGGAACAATTCCAAGAAAAACTATACTTTGACGTATACTTACTTCAAGATAGCTAAGTTGAGCACGGACAAGTGTGAGGCGGAGGAAACTATGGACGACATATTGGATGTGAGTTTACGATGTCATTATCTCATCGCCAACATAATGAACCTTATGGCCCATTAAATAAAGTCTACTCGAGATCAGTGCCGTAATGAAATAAACCCAGTAATTGATATCAGTTGATAATGATCCTCATTTACTTTACTCAGAATCTATGCTTAAGTAGCCTCACTCACTGCCCGAGCGGCTAAACTTATGGCAATCAATTTCAAACCTTACTTATTTTACATAGAGTCTGTACCATCAATTGACCACCTTGCCAATCATCAGCCTCGGCTGAACTTATCGCAATCAATAATGAACCTTATTCCCGTAGTCGTCAAGACTAGAGTCTATGCGCGATCACCATTGTTACAAGACCTTTGTTGACAGCCAAGCGATAATGAACGTTATTGTCCTTCAAATAGCCGTCCGAACCTTAATGAAACCTTATTCTCATCTTTATAGAGTTTATGCGCGATTACCGCGGCCGTGGGCCCCGGCCACCCGCTCCACCGACACGTGGAGACTATTGTGCAGAAACTGCCCATACAGCTACGGGACCGACTGAATAATAGACAGCCGCCTGAGAGAACGAACGCGCCCTCTTTCAAGTCGCTCGTCAACTTGCATAAGAAGGTAAGTTACACTTTATTCCACTGCAATAACACCACTTTTAATCCTTCAACTCCAAGTTGTCATTTACACTGTCATGTTTTCGGATGTATCCGATGTCGGTTTAGGGGTTCATAGGTTGCCTCTTTTTCACTTAAATAACTCACCTCAGTCCGTAGTGCGAGGTGCAATGTCCATGGATTTTTGAAAAACCTTATTAGAAAAATGATTCTTATTTAGATGATCAAAGCGCTCCACGTCCTACAACGCACGGAGACTCAGTGGAGCATAATGCTGGAACGAGTGTTCCACCTGGAGGACGTCTCGAATAACCTGCGCTCGCCGGACCGGCGCTTCCAGCACACGTTCCACACGGCGCGGCCTCGAGCCATGCGAATACTGTACCCGCCCACTATCGGTGAGTCAGTAGTGGTCATATAGTCAAAATAATTGAAACACGTACCTTCTTCACCCTTGTTACTATGACAATAAGGCATAAAGAGCTGCGTGATGCAGTATCCGTGTGTTTCACGTGTGCCAACAATAAAACGCACCAGTGGATGATATTTGAAAAGCGTGGAAGAAGCTCATTAAATCTAAGAAGAGATTGTCTACCTATGTACTAACTTGTATACACACTGCACTAGTACTTTATTTATATGTTGTATCTACTTGTTCGAGAATTGTTGTTTTTTACATGACACATTAAGATTTCTGCAAATATTTTTGTATGTGTATGTAGTGGGAATTAGTGGCTTCCCATGCAAATTTTTTTGTAGGTGTATCTCAGCGAAAAGTCAACAAAAATTAAAAGAATAGTAAAAATCTTTTTTTTATATAATGAAGTTTAAGGACAGGATTGCAAGTGTAAAATATGCATTTTGTAGTCTATTTTATTATTATAAAATCTGATTTTATTTAGTTAATCTAACTTGAACAGTATACAAAATATGACATTTTAAGTGATACCCTGATATTTAACATTATCGTGAATAACTCGAAAGCAAAAGAAGATCGAGGACTGATTTTAAGCATAGAGTGTTCCTAGGGCCTGCCAATACACCACCACACCAAAGAATAACCAAATCCGTCATTGGGGGCCCCCAGTGGCCACTCTTGATCACTTAGCCTGTTAGATAGACCCTTTGAAATTGTTGTAGGTAACACATTCATTTCAAACTTGTTGTTGTTTTCTCTTTCAGAATGGTACTGGGAATGCTTCCTAAAGCAATACTTCCTGAAGACAATGGCGGTGGTCACAGGCCTGATGTCGGTCGCGCTCGTGTGGTCGGAGATGACGTTCTTCTGCAAGCAGCCGGTGCTGTCCATCTTCGCCAATATCCTCAATGCCGCCAAGTACACCTACAACTACGCGGCCATCGTGGTGAGCGCCCTTTAGTTAGTTTTACTGGGCTTTTTCCGCAAGTCGACATCCTTCACTTCAGCAACCGTCTTAATCTTCTAACCTATCCGCGTTAGAGTCGGTTTTGACCTAACATGTCTTTCTGGGCTTTTTTTGCCAAATAAAAATTTGATGAAACATTATTTGGTAATATATGTTTAGGTTTAATGAAAATAGACAAAGCGTGTAGGCTGCGGAATGTCATGCTGGATAAGTGAAAAATGGGTTGTTAAACAAAAGACGGAAGCAGTGAAAAGTCTAATGATTGTAGTGGTAAAAGTTGTTCGAACAAATGATTTGTTTGGATAAAATCAAATGGTAAATGAAAATCTAACGAATTGTAGAAGTAAAACAGAACCTAAAAGTTTTCGGACAAATAAAATTCGGTAAAAAAAGTTTAGTGGTTGCGATAGGTTACCACTGTGAGCCTTTGAGAGACAGAGGGGTCACTAGTATTAACGGCGAATGCAAGGCAAACATTTGCTGTGATGACGTAGTGGTGTGGGTAGCCTTGGGATAAGGGCGCTGGTGCAGCAAACCAGCGCGGGTTCGATTCCCGTCTTAGGCTGCGTGCGTATCCCGATTCATTTTTTCTTTGTATTTGTTCTCTGTATCGAATATCTAGAAACATTGTTATAATTCCAGTGGGTATCAACCTTAGTAATCGCCTACATGTTCTACTGCGCCTACTCCACCGTACTCAAGATCCGCCTCCTGAACCTGTGGTACCTCGCGCCGCACCACCAGACCAACGAATACAGCCTCATCTTCTCCGGGATGATGGTGTGCCGCCTCACACCGGCCATGTGCCTCAACTTCCTCAGTCTAGTGCATATGGACTCGCATGTTATAAAGGAGTATGTGCTTGAGACCTATTACACACAGGTATGTTTTTACTTTATATAGATTTTTAACTTTTCTTTTCCGCTCTCATGGTGTGCCGACTCACACCGGTGCTCGAGATCTATTACACACAGATATGTTTTAACTTTATAACTTATAACCAGGTTAGTTTTAAAACGAAGGTTAGAACGCTGAAAAGCAATTGTAAAAGTTACCACTGGTAACCATATAATTCAGACATGTTACTTTCTAAAAAAGGAGAGATGGGTGGGGATCTTCGTTAATAATAACTTTCTCGGGCTTATTTGTAGTAGTAGTAGTAACCACTTTATTGCACAGACCAAGTACATACTAGAAAACAAACTTAATAATAGATATTTGTGTGTTTGTAGTTGTCGCTTATCGGTGAAGGAAAATTTGCAAATCAAAGATATTCCTAGGTACAGTACAGTTAATAAATTTATGTACATTCCCAAAGGTTCTAAAATATCTGATCAACGTTGACATTATATCTATGTCCTTTGCGGGATCTTAAACTACCTTTGTGCCAAATTTCATCTAAATACGTTCAACAGACTGAAGAGTTAACAGACAGACATACTTTTGCATTTATAATATTAGTATGAATTATATTGGTGTAGATACTGTATACCGTAAAAGTATAAATTATTAATCTCTGCAGATAATGGGACACATGGACGTCCTTGGTATCGTAGCTGAAGGCTTCAACATCTACTTCCCCATGCTAGTGGTACTCCTGTGCGCTGCGACGTACTTCTCGCTCGGCAGTCGGTTGCTCTCGCTCTGCGGCTTCCAGCAGTTCGTGGGAGACGATGACCTCACAACAGACCTTGTGGACGAGGGTCGGGAGATCGTCAAGCGAGGTCAGTCTACTTCAATTTAAGAAGCTTAATGCGGTACATGACACCAGTAAAAATAAACACTTTTGCATAACCAATAAACGAAACTCGTGAAAATACTCGGAAAACTAGTGAACCAGTGACACTCTCAGTATCTCGATTCCACTTACACCTCAGTACCTCACCTCATTCGGTAGAAGCCGCTTAACAAAGATTTGTTAACCAAAGCACGTGGTGAGATGGTGTTGTCTAAGAATTCGTGCTCCAGTAAAATCACTGGAGCACAAATTCTTAGAGTATTCCAGTGTTTAAACCGCCCACGTGGTCGTGTCGGAGGTTTCCCCTGGATTATCTCCAGGCTACTCTCCAACTACGCACTCCTATCGCGTTATTGGGCACTGTCTAAAAAGTTGTTAGGTTAAAAAAAAACAGGAAACACTAAGGTTCAACCTATTTTGCTATTACAAAGATTTAAAAATACAAAATGGAAATTGTTTCATAAAGAAAAAAAATACGTTTATTTATAAAACATAAATGATATTAACCCTTATAGTATGCGAATGTATCAAAAATACAAGCTGTATAACAACTAGTAGTGTTTCCCATATACCATCGCCTGTGTCAGCGGTGTTCCACCCTTTGGGCGATAATCGCTTGAACGTCTCGCGTTGATTTGTAGAAAGGGGCAGAGTTATATTCGGTACACACTACATACACACACACTACAGGGACCAGGGCAAATTTTTCTTAAGTGGAACACCGCGAAGGCAAGCGATTGTACTTAGTTTTGGAGACTTAGGGTGGGTTGCACCAAACCGTCTGTAATCGTAAGCGGTGTCCATTAAAATCTAATTGTATGGAAAGTTTGATAAGTTTCTATGGGATGACAGCTGCCGGCGTCATATTTGACGATGACCGGCCTGTGATCGTATGTTGGTGCAACCGACCCTAAGTCTATGACTAAGGCTTGTCTTATATTAGTGTGTTGTATTTAGAAAAGCGCAAGCGGCAACGCGCGGAGGAATCCCTAACGCGGCGGCGCGACTACAGCGAGCGGTACTCCAACTACCGCACCAACCGGGAGAACCAGGATGGAGGTAATACCTAACCTAACTTATATGGCCACTTTTTATGACCTTATTTATAAACATGCTTCAAACCTATTTTAGTTAGAATGCCGTCAAAATTCGTTTGTCTTTATATGCCAGTTTTGATAATTGCATTTGTAAGAAAAGGATAAAATACATTTTATCAACACAGGCTTGCTAAGTGTCATGAATAAATTAGTAAGACATTAAGGCTCAAGATTGTCAACAGTCACAGTGGCCGAATGAGAGATAAGCTAGCACTTTTAGGGCCTCGATCCATTGAGTGTATGGCATTTATTTATAACTGATTGGAAATCAGATTCCCTGTGGGCGCGTGAGTTCCGATCCTACTGGCTGCGCTGTCAAACATGTAAATGGAACATCGAGTTGGATCAAAGTCCTTCAAGTTCCTTATGCACCTACCCTCATGTATTATGATATCTACCTATATAAATTATATAATATATTCACAAATTGTATCTGTCGTTTTCACACTTATATTCTCCAGTGAATGTGAAGGGAACGACTTCACAATTTAATTAACAACTAAATCGGTTATGGGTTTCAACGGGCGATCTGGTGTGGTAATTGTTACGCACCCCATCTCACTTGCACCGACTTTACTTTCTAATTTTGTTTTACTAACAATTTGGAACACTTTACAAATGGGAGTTTTATTCGTCCCTTTATATTATACGTAGCCTTAGATGTTAAATAAAATCGGACTTCAAATTACACAAACGTATAAAAGTATAATACACGCAGCAAGAGTTGAAAATTAATTAAGCCACCCTGTTAGTGTAAGATAATATGTGTATGTTCTGATGACATCTAATATGTTTCTCCTTAAAATCCGCGTTTAGACTCTCTCTCTCACACACACACAAGCACACATACACGCTCGAAAAGTGTTACCTTATTCTAGTTGACTGT
This sequence comes from Epiblema foenella, assembly GCA_963556455.1. Taxonomy (NCBI): domain Eukaryota; kingdom Metazoa; phylum Arthropoda; class Insecta; order Lepidoptera; family Tortricidae; genus Epiblema; species Epiblema foenella. Next base: position 7,286,511 of record OY747105.1, read on the forward strand.
TGCTTCAAATTAAACGTAATTCATTTGTGATCCTAGTTCCGGTATAACACAAACACTACACAAACTGTAATACTAACACTTCCAACTCACTTTACCATCCATTTATACCGGTTATTGTGCATGGTACCACGTTTCAGCCCACACCGGGCTCCTACACGACGTGGACTCAGACTACTACGTACAGCCGAGTCCCGAGCGCTCGCAGCCCATCTCCGCCTACCAGCGCGCTGAGTTGCCTTACAACCGGCCTACTCTGGCTTTAGAGGATGAACTAGACCAGAGATTCGGTGAAAGCACCCTCCCTAGCATACAGTCTGAATTCGACGAGAGACGACGGGGTAAAATGAGTGCGCCCCCTCGCGGCATATTCGATGACGTGTAAAGTGCAATAATCAACGGGTTTTTTAAAGGCCTATTTTGTAAATCGAGTACATAGCTTGAGTATTGGTGTTGTATTGTATATTACGGCATTGTTTTTGTGAATAAACAGTTGACATGCGTACGGTATTAGTATTTGGTTTGTATTATAAATACTGAATTATTTAAGTGAATATAATAGCGTTTTGACTTGCTTTAAGGAGTTTTTCTTCTAAGCTAAAAGAAGGCATATATAACTTATCTAGGAGATAAACTTAAGCAGTTTGATAGTCGGTAGACGAAAGTTGAAGAGATTAGTTTCAAAACACTAACACCTTATTGATGAACGTTCATCAAACCTATATTACTTCAATTGGGTACTTGACATTTTTTTATAATTTGTTTTAATATGTTAAAAATGTCGTTAATTTAACGTTCAGCTATCAAAAACGAAACATATTTTTGCTTCCTGATGTTTTTATTAGCCGAGTCAATATCGTTACCGCCGCTGTGTGGCTGGTAATCAGCTCACATGCTTATGGACGAAATCCATACTTTTTTATTTCATTTCATTTTTCGCGCTAAAACGCGATCCAGTGCTGGTATAACGTCACACTCCTATAAATGCACCTTTCCGCGTGACACTTCGAAGAATTACGTATCAACTATCAAAAACGGTTTTGACAGCAGCTGTTTGTAGTGGTATGACGTCACTAGCAACATGATGTCGTTTCGATCATTTGAGTCACAGATAAGAAAAAAATTATTTTAATCATAATTATATTAATTTATTTAATGATTTTCAACAAATGGAACTAGCTATTTAGCTTCTAGGAATTATAAGCTACATTTAACAATATGTTTTATAATCATTAATTGCATCTGTCAAGTACCCTATTGCCGCTATAATTCGTTTGTCACTTTGATGTTTACGTTTGTGAGAAAGATATAAAACACTTTTTGGTTAGCAGAAGTTTGAACACTTTATAGGCAAAGGTTTCTTTCCATAATTGCTCTATGTTCTTAACCAAGCCATAATCATAACAAGAAACAACTTTGTATGTTCCTTGATAGAAGCTCGTAGTAAGTTGTACAGTAAATTATTCTACACTATCATATGATTGTAGGTACCACATAGTATAAATTATGTTAATAGATGTGACTCAAGTCATTATAGAAGATTTATTTTATGTACAAAAAGGTACGTGCTTTTGTCCATTATAATACTTTTCTTAGAATAAAATTATTTATAGTAAATCATGTAATATAGTTAAGTAATATATTTAGTTTGCTCATGAAATTAAGACAGTTAGTTTATTATGAGATTGATTTGGTTGAAATTATTCTAGGTGAATTTTTTTAACAAAATAATATCGACCTACCTTACAGAATTGAGAAGTTCAGGTTTTAAGGAGTTTTCGTTAAAAGGTCTATATTTTATGTGAGCATCAGATTGTAGGTCAGAGATGGGCTTACAATAAGTGAACTATACGCGTAATGCCATCAAAAAAGAATATTTTAAGAAATAAATCACAATAATTTCAACCATAAAGAATACGCTAACATTATAAAATTATAATGAATTCATAATGTTATAAGGTTGGATGTAGGTCAATTAGTAAAAAAAGGAATCACGAGCCGCAATAGATAAATAGCTCGATTTTAGTGAAAGTAGACAAAGGTATTTTAGTTGTATTAGTAAAATCGACATTTTCTTATTCGGTCTCTTTTAATTACTACTTTCTGAATAATTAGTAACTAGTATTCAACCCGGACTCGGTTCGGTGACGAAGTTCTAGATACAATTGGCATATACTAAGGCATTGGCATATACTTATATACCAAGGTATTTTCAACCCTTATTGCTTACGAGACTATATGGCAGATATAATTTAAAACCTTATTGACAGTGTTCAATTTAAACAAACAATTTTATATGTCATACAGTAAAGGCTTAATACCATCGTAAAATTAGTTATTGGCATTGGTTGACGAGGCGAGTACCTAAAGGCCTACCGTGAACCGTAAACAAAGTTTTCCCTCTCTGTCGCTCTTGCAAGTCTGTACGTAAGTGCGACAGAGAGGGAAAACTTCGTTTGTGGTTCGCGGTAGGCCCTCTAGTCTCAATGACAATAAGGTGCCAAGTTCTCAATTTCCTTGACCATATATAACACAGGGTTTTCGTATGTCAAGCTAAAACCCGGATTATAGGCTCGTAGTTAAGGTTCAATTATATGTGATACGTCCACCACGCTTAGCGCTCAGGATATTAATTTCTCTTATCATAAGGAGCAAAACTAGATGCACCATTTTATGAATGTGATTAGGACTTGTTTGTGTGACTTTTTTACTTCACCTCAGTTTTATCCAAGTATCTATTAATTCTTAGCATTCTGTTTAGCTGTCATACACCTTACTTTAACACCCAACTGGGCATTTTATACGCCATATTACTTCGCTGTCTTGCATTGATTACAGTCGCCATCAAATATAGCTGTACTCTCCACAGTGCTCCAAATGGAACATGTACTCTAACACCTTGACTATAGAGTCATGTGTGTGTAAACACATTTGCTTCAATGTATCTCATGACGGCCGCACAGCCTAGACAAAGCTGTCCCACTGACACGGTTAGCAGATGCATGAATGAATACTGACACAAGTACCATTATTACTGGAAAAGAGATTCCGACTTTTTTTTTGTTTACTTACCAATAAATCATCATTTCATGAAAAAAAATCATAATAATCTATATAAGCCGATTCTCAGGAAATGTTTTCAAGATAAAGGGATCTACTGCAGCTTCGGCGGCAAATTAAGATCATTTCATGCCATATTGCTTGTTTTTTTTTTATCGACTGACCAAATCTTGAATTTATTGTTCTATCACATAAATACGTAAGATAAGTGTTATGTTTTTGTTAGATTATTCATTCCAATATTTAACCATCATAATAATTTTGCTAGATTATTAGCATTAGTTTTATTTAATTGTGGGTGTAGTACATGAATTTTATATATTACTGGAAAATATACAAAATACGACATTGTAAATTGAGTTCAGAAAAATCACTTCGCGCTTGCAATCCGACAAAGAACCGAAATGGTAACCGTTTACACAAACTAGATTCAGCATGGTAGTTCAGTATGGTATCAAACACTTAGCCGACATACCACTATTTTGATGTGTCTCCTATGACGTCACGGGCCGCGTAGGAACCGTCTGAATTAAACGGTAGGCCTACAGATCCCGGTGATAGTAACTAAAACCTGCGCAGTTGTCTATTTAGGTTGTAATCTTGTTCACCGTCCCGTTGTTATGCAAAATATACTAACTGTACATTCGCACCATTATATTAGTGGACCTGCAGAAGTACCGCCATCTTGGTTCTAGTTACGTACCAGGGATCAAACATTAACTAACATAGTCCAGTTGTATAAAAGATTCATGAATAAATCTTTAATCTTAATGTATGCTAATGTGATAACTGTATGAGATATAATTTAATGAAATTGCATTATCTGTCTGTTACTGTAACCACAATTACGAAATAAAAAGACAATTAATTTACAGGTTATTTTATTGATTAGTTCATGTGATAAATAGCGAATAGTTTATTTCAAGAACACCTTGATGTTGTCTACTTTGGCCCTTATCTCGTGTGAAGAGTCCTTGGACAGATCTTTTGAATATAAATTGTAAATACTGCTCAGCTTCTCCAGTTCTTCCGATTTGTTCAAGTCTGCAAAATGAAAATATATTAAAAATCAACTGGTACGCAAAAGTAATTTCAACCTTCACGCATGTATGTAAAGGTTCAACTTTGTAATTATAATGAATTACGTTCACATGGAATGTGACTAATTTCTTTGCATTCAAAAATGGTAATAGCTACCATATACCTGGATAGGTTCCTTTTATATATTCGCAGAAATTGTACAACGTGACAATGTTAATAGTCTGTATAACACTTCGCTATTTTGTTAAACCTACTAACGTTGTTTCTCACCGCAGAACTGCATTTTAGTACAGACAAGTGTGCCACGTTTTCTTTTTTTTTCATTCGTTATTGAATTATTTAACTCAATTCAACGACTGTTTTGCCAATTTGTGCTTAAAGAGGTTTAAAAAAGGCATATAAAACATAGTAGCTCAAACCAGTATGAAAACAAATAATTAGATGATCGCGTTTATGTCGAACATATAGATGTCCTTGGTCCTATTCCATTCGTCCCTCTCGCACCTCCATACATACTAGTAAGGGACGAATGTTATATTTATGCTCAATATTAGCAACTTGGCTTGTAAGTTAATAAGACTATAAATTTTACTCGACAATGCTATGAATAGATTAGAGTAGAATTAAAGGATCTCTTCGCGGGGCCATAAAATATGGGAGCGGAACAACTATGTTGCACTTATGATTGGTACGACAGAGAACACAACAGAGGTGTCCTGAGCCTTTAATAGTAGTATAGTTTATTACCTTTGAGCTTTTTGACAAGCACTTCCATGAGATTCAGCGCGTCTCGCCTGTGCCTCACTTGATTGTTGTTTTCTAAAACAAGAAATTTTACAAATTAATATAGCATATAACCATTGTTGGGATGGAATATTGTATATTATCGTTGGACTCAAAATATCAATTCTGCACAAAAATAGCTTCTGACGACACAACACAACGACAGTAACGACATGTTACTTTACGTGTAGTCGACGACTACATATGATATACAGTATTCCACCCCTAAATAGTCGATGACACTGGTGAGGCCAGCGACGATGACCAGCCATTTATCCTGTGAAATATTATTTATTTGCATCAGGCAACAAGGCCCATATTTACAAATACCTTACAGACTATACATATAAATAATAGAAAATAACAAACAAACAAACTAAAACTGCGAATATGTAACTTGTTGTGACGTTGCTATTTACAGCCTTGCTCCTACTGTCTCCGTCGCCCGTATCCTTCGACTCGGCGCTAAGCACGGCCAGTCCCACAAAGCGTGACAGTGACCATGACCAGTCATTTATCGTTTTCTGAAAGACGTACTTACTCAGCGTGTCCCATCACGCTGCTTATATTGCTCCTACTATCTCCATCATCAGTATCCATAGACTCTGCACTCAACACGACCAGTCCCACAACGCGTGACATCGACGACCAGCTATCCATACTAATATTATAAATGAAATAAATGAAATAAATGAACTTTATTCTGCAAGTAGGCCGCAAAGGCACTTTTACAAGTCAAAAACTACTAGCGTTTCTCAAGAGACCACTGCCGAGAAGAAACGCCGAAAGAAACTCGACAGTCAGTCATTTTCTCCAAAATATGCTTATTACAATGATACTACTTAACCTACTTAAGTAAATGTAAATGGTACACAACAAAAGAGAATTGAAAGAAAAACGAGGAAAAAATAACAATAGGTATTTACAAAAAAAACATGTCGAATCGTTTGATATGCTTTCCTGCAAGAAATGTGTCAACTAGATACAATGAAAATATTAGACTCTACGCTATTTAGGTATTTGGTTTGGGCCATGCATTTCTGTCTGTTAGATAGTCCTCAACCCTATAATAAGCCTTTGACATCAAAGTTTTTTTTAGGTAATTTTTAAGAGCTGGAAAGGGTAAATTCAAAATTTCATCGGGTAACTTATTATAAAAACGAACACATTGACCTACAAAAGACTTGTAAACTTTACGGACACGAAACTTGTGAGTCGCAATTTTATTTTTATTCCGGGTATTAAAATTATGGATATCAGAATTTTTACAGAATGATTCTCGATTCTTTATGACATAAATAATATTCTCATAGATGTATTGGGACGCTACCGTTAAAATGTTAATTTCTTTAAAGAGATCTCTTAGAGTTTCACGTGAGCCCAGGTTATATATGGAGCGAATGGCTCTTTTTTGTAACACAAAAATTGTCTGTATGTCAGCTGCTTTACCCCAAACCAGAATACCATACGACATAACATTATGAAAATAGCTGTGATAAACTAAGCGAGCTGTTTCTACATTGGTCAGTTGTCTGATTTTTCTAATAGCATAAGCGGCTGAACTTAATTTACGTGCCATAATGGCTATATGGGGACTCCATTGTAGATTTTTGTCTAATGTTATACCTAAGAATATTGCTTTATCTACAATTTCTAAACACTCGTTATTTAAAAGAATATTAGTTTCAACCGGTCTAACATTAGGCAAAGAAAATCTGACACATTTAGTTTTCTTAGCATTAAGTAGGAGGTTGTTAACGGTAAACCAATCAAGTACTTTGACCAGTGTGCCATTAACGTTAGAACAATCTATTGTTTTTCGGTCAACCTTAAAGATTAATGATGTATCATCCGCGAATAATATATATAAATGCGAAAGTGTGTCTGTCTTTCTGTCTGTCTGTCTGTTACCTATTCACGTTTAACCCGCTAGACCAATTTAGAAAATTGGTATGGGGATAGTTTGGGTCCCGAGAAAGTACATAGGCTACTTTTTATCCCGGAAATCATACCTTAAGCGGGTGGGAGTTTGTAGGTAAGCGCCTGATATAAAAAAAATACAATAAAATAATATTGCGAAGTCGCGGGCAAAAGCTAGTTTATCATATTGTGAAAGATGTAATACTTACTCAAGGTATAGTCAATGACACTGGCTGCATGTCCCACCACGCTGCTTATAGCCTTGCTAGTGTCACCATCTTCAGTATCCATAGACTCGGCGCTAAGCACTACCAGTCGTTCAACGACTCGAGTGGAGGCCGCGAGTATGGCCAGCTGTGTGGAGCGCGAACTGAGAGGGTACGAGCGAGCGCAGTGCTCGAAGAATACATCTTGGTATTTTTCTAGAAAAGAAAGAAAAGATGTGCTAAGTAATATTGTACCTTTTTTTAAAGCAAAACGGTGGCAAACAAGCTTACGGCCTGCCTGATGATACCAGACACCGCAGCGTATGGCCGCTTGCAACTGACGAATTTTAACTTGTACAAACTTTAATGGGTTATCAGTCTGGGATACTTTTAGAGATTTAACAGTGATGTAACCATGTCTTGACATCAACGTGTATAATGTCAAGACATGACGTCATATCGACTGACATTAACTGGCTGGTCAATGTGACAGCCACAGTATAACTAGGTATATAAGAATATCGCAGCTATCTCTAGATATTTCTATGTCGACTGTACTATACCTTGCCTAGACGTATCAAGTCCGCCATTTGTTTTGTGTAATAAAATAAAGTTCAAATAAATAAATACTAGGTATAGCCCAAGCGAAATTAAATCTCATGTCAAGGTCGAAGAGTTTAAAATGGTTGTACTTTGTTTTGCAGACAACTGTTTCATAGAATGTATTGTTTAGCAGAATTTTCATTTCATAAAAAACATTTTGTTTTTTCAAAAGAATTGCAGTTCTAACCTAACCTACTTTTCTGGTAGATTTAATTGGGTTTTACACAATGGCATTTTAGCTGTTGTACCTAACGTAAAAAATGGTTTAAAAAAAGGGATGTATGAAATGAAAATTCTACGAAACAACACATACTATGAAATATTTTTACAAGGGGACACGGTTTAAAATGTAAAAGATAAGATCATTTATGTCACACCTGGCCATAAAGTGGCAATTACCGCACGCTCCGCGCGCGGAAAATCCCACTTCCTGGCCAGGGGGTGACATAAAATTTTGTACTTACCTCGGGCGGTAATTAAGAAAGCCTCAGATCGCATAATTACCTGCGATCTGAGACATTCTTTGTTTTACCGCCCTTGGTAAGTAATGTACTATTATTCAATATATTACCTTGAGTAGCGGCATCTTTAGGCCACGCCTTGCCGAGCAGCTCGTACGCGGTTTCTTTGAGCGCGCCGAGCTGTTCGCGGCGCAGGCGCGCGCCCTCGTTATCCTCTTCGTCCGATTCCTTGCCCATTGATAACTCGTCCTGAATAACATGCAAATTGATTGATTATTATCAGTATTTTTTTTATTTTATTTGGTTTGACATAGTTATAGGAGTAGACAATCATTAATTTTGCAACATTCCCTGGGAATAGGCTGTTAATCTACTCCCAGAGAATGTTGAAAAATCTGGGAGTAGACTGACCGTTAATCAAGTCTTATGTTTTGCCGTGAAAATTGCGACATTTGATTATCAGCAATTAAGTGCTGAGTTATTTTGTGCAATGCAGCTTTTATAGTTATAGCAAGTTGTAAAAGAGTACTGTTTTTTTTTTATTACTGTCCCAAGGCACAATATTGTAAGTTTCTACATTATTAAAAATAATCCGTTTTCATATCCTTAGCTTACCAATAGGGATGATGACTCATGTTACAGTTTATAACATAGTGTAGCTATATGGATATAAAACTAATAAATTATCACAATAAATAGTCAAATAGACACATTAATTAAAATCATAAGAAGATAAAGACTACAAAGATTCGCAAAAACGTTGTTTTTTATTTATTGACCTAATATAAATTGAGAGATACCAATAGAATTCTCATGTTTCAATAAAAAAGAAAATGTAAGGCAACTATGCGCATAAACGCAATATTTCACGACAAAAACGGATAATTTCCATTTTTCCATACAAAGGTAGTACGAGGCTACGCAGGTGTGACGTCACAACTACCCCGTATGACCCTTTATGATTTCCGCCTCACCTTGGACACTGGCCCTATTGATGATTCCCGCCTTACCTTGGACAGTATGACCTTCACGATCTCGTAGACCTGATGGAAGCAGTCGATGTCTACGGCGCTGAGTGCCTCTCCCAGCGCGGCGATGGCGTGGCGCTTGTACACCATCTCTTGCTTACGGGCTTCAACTAGGAGGGAGTTGATGCATTCTGATGCGAGCGCTTGGGAGATAGGCGCCTCGCCTTCTTTCACGCTGAAAAGATAAAGGTAATCTCAATATGGGAACGCTTGTTCTCCAGAACTGACAATACGAGTGGGGTTGTATTAAAAAAAACTGAGAATGTTATGTTATTTCCACGCAGGAGGGTCATACTTAGTTGAAAAAACAAATGTCATCCCTCCTGTGGTCAATAGTTAACGGCTTATGTGCATGTTAGCTATGTTTTTACTACAGGGATTTATAGAAACGGAGACACTGTTTGACGACCGGTTTAGCCTAGTGGGTAGTGCACCTGCCTGTGAAGCTGACGGTCCTGGGTTCGAATCCCGGTCAGCGCAAATATTTGTGTGATGAGCATGAATATTTGTTTCTGAGTCTTGGATGTTTTCTATGTATTTAAGTATTTATATCTATTAAATATATCGTCGTCTAGTACCCATAACACAAGCCTTCTTGAGCTTACTGTGGGGCTAGCTCGATTTGTGTAAGATTGTCCTCTAATATTTATTTATTTTATTTTATTTATGCGGGTTACTGGTCGAATCCAAAATTAAGCTTTGTAGCCCTTAACTTTTGGTATGTCCACAGAAAAGACGCGAACCTAAATCCGCGTATGACCCAGGAGGTCGTTATTGTTTTTTTTCATGCAGTTAGTACGCCGGTAAAGCAAAGGAACCCGTCGTATATTGGTCCCTGGGATCCCAGGGATCATAACAAAGGAATGCTATTATTTGTTTTTTTCGCCGGGAGACGACGGCTTAAGGAAAACTTTCATACAGGTATAGAAATTTTTGGACACTTTGGACCCATTGACATCGAAAGAGCTCGTAATTCTGAGTAGATCACAAACAAGTTGCAGAAAATGTTACAATAAAAAGTGCAATCTTTTGCGTTCAAAATTCAAGTACAATGTTGTTTCCAAGTTCAGTGTCTGTTTTAGTTCAGGGTAAACTACTATTCACCCACACAAGCGACTTTATTTCCAAGTACTTATGGTTTAAACTACTATCGTTGATGCTTTTCGCATGGACAATTGGTAAAAACGCCCAAATCAACTGCTTTTTATGCACCCTCAAAATGACCATTATTACTAAGAACATAAAGGTGAAATTGACCTTCAGCACTCTGCTAGTGCTTGGATTATGTGTTGTTTCCCATCGAAGGTCTTCCCGTGGACTGCGGCTACTAACGGATCAATTCCTCCCTTTGTTACCCCTAAAATGGCCTTTATACCCAATAACATAAAATTGAAACTGACCTGCAGCACTCTGCTAGCGCTTGGATCATGTGTTGCTTCCCGTCGAAGGTCTTCCCGTGGACTGCGGCTAGTAACGGATCAATTCCTCCCTTTGTTACCCCTAAAATGGCCTTTATACACAATAACATAAAATTGAAACTGACCTGCAGCACTCTGCCAGCGCTTGGACCATGTGTTGCTTCCCGTCGAAGGTCTTCCCGTGGACTGCGGCTAGTAACGCCCGGATCAACTGCTCCCTTTGATCGCCGAGGCCGTCCGTCAACTCTTTACATATCGTCTTCACTGCGTTCGCCGCCTGTGAATAGCAATAGCACATTACTTACCTAGAGCGGTAAAAGGTCTGTTATATTTGATATATATGCGATCTGAGGCTTTCTTTATTACCGCGGTAAGTACAAAATTGTATTTGTACCCTTGGCTAGGAAGTGGAAGTTCGCTACGCGTAATAGAGAATATGCATGCGGAATGAATATAATAATAAGATGTCACTTTATGGATAGTACAAGTAAGACAAAAAACAATAAATTAATAAATATGCTCAAAATCTTTAAAAAATATGACACATGAAAGGTTCGCAAAATGATGTAAATTTTTTTTATTGAAATATTATGTTTTATTAAACAAAAAAATGTATGATAACAATGTACCTAAACGCAATATTTCACGACCAATACAGTAAATTACAATTTTTTCCGTACAGTGGTAGTACGGGCGCATAGTATATGACGTCACGTGGGAGTTCGGAGGGCGTTTTGAGCACTCCGATTTTATGCTGTACTGTGTACAATGTATGTAATGCTACGTCACAAAAAACGAATACTCGTAGCATGCAACAATACAAGCTCAAATCCGGACGCAAACCGAAAACGTGGTTTCTGCTAATCAGAAACTGGTATTTTTTACAACGACGATGGCAAATATGCTTACGGTCTGCCTAAGCAGACACCGTAGGCTATGGACGCTTGCGACTTCAGAGGAATCACAAGCGCATAATGCATACTTAGGGTGGGTTGCACCAAACCATCTGTAATCCTAAGCTGTGTTCGTTAAAATCTGATTATATGAAAGTTTTGACAAGTTTCCATGGGATGACAGCTGTCGGCGCCATATTTAACAATTTATGTATCGTATGGCAATTTTTTCGAACCATAAGATCTTCTAGAAGACAGTACGTACGGTTGCCAGTTTTGTTGCACTTTTAGCACCACTCAGGGCTCAAGTGTAAGGTAACGGTGGGTACTCCCTACGGACGTGGTGCAACTTCGACCCCCCTATGTCAAGTGAATGGGCAAATTGACTGTTAGAAGTTCTCAAGCTGCCCGAAGGCCCCCAACTTGGCTTAACGACTACTGCCATAGCCAGCAGCAGGGATCAACGGCTTAACGTGCCTTCCAAAGCATCATGCACGCAGTAACCACTAAAAGCGGTCACCCATCCAAGAACTGACGCCGGCCCACGTTGCTTAACCCCTCATACCGCACGCGGCACGCGGGCGCCGCTGGGCCACGAGCGGTCCATATTTAATAATGACCAGTCTGTATCGTAAGATGTTGCAAACCGCCCTTAGTACCTATCTTTTTTTTTTTGAACCTGACTGTGGCTTTATAGGCCGGGCCCAATAAAGCGATAGGAGTGCGCGGTTGGAGAGTAGCCTGGAGAAATCCAGGGGAAACCCTCCGGCACGACCACGCGTGTGGTTTCGAACACTGGAATACTCTAAGAGTTAGTACCTATCTGTAATTCATTCATCTTGGGAAGGAGAGGGTAACAAATAGCAGTGGCATCACGACCGTGTGTTCGCTGGAGAAGTGCTCAAAATGAGTTAGAACAAGAGGTGTTCTGCCTTAGAATAAAGACGTGTATAGATTTTGACCTCTTGATATAGATAAATTGTTTGAAATGTCCGACATTTATAAAACTGTCATTAGATTTTGAATCTTATTGCTATGATGATAAAGTCGCTTTCAGAACGTACCAATTTGTACAATTCGGCCAGTTCAAATTATTTTAAATCATACACATAAAGGTTTTGGTAAGTCCGATGGATGCGGGTGGCGCGGAACCAGTTATTGTGGCAATCTTCGGGGGAGGTGTATAACCAGTAGTGAACGTCTTTCGGCTGATATTATAATGATAATAATACACATAGTTACACAGAAAAATTAATTATACTTACATACAGAAGGTTTTCTGTCAAAGAAAACCGATGTTTAACGCATGTGCTCTTACGTTTATCGCGCGATAGGGTATCTGGACACCACGGCGGTGTGCCAGAGCTGAGTCTAGAAGAAGCGGCACGAGGTCTGGTAGCTACTTTTCCTGGTGACTGTGGGCACACTGACCTGTATCTTCTTGGTCCAGCTGCTGGAGTTGAGCGCGCGCTCAACCTCCTCGCGGAGGGCGCGGAGGTGCCGCCGGATGCCGCTGGCGCGAGCAGGACTGATGTCCGTCCAGATCTCCTCGAACATCTCCACTGTTGACGAGTCTATGGAAGTGACAAATAAATAAGTAGGGGGACAACCTTACACAAATCAAATTATTCCCATAGTTAGGTCTAGAGGGATTGTGTTATGGGTACTAGAATATATATTTATTATATTAATCCTACTAATATTATAAATGCGAAAGTTCAGATGTTTGGATGTTTGTTACTCAATCTCGCAAAAACGGCTGAATTATGATGAAACACAACGAGTTTATAGCTTGGATTTACATATAGGATACTTTTTATCCCGAAGATCATTACTTGAAGAGATGAAATAGGGAGTGAAATTTTACACGGACGAAGTCGCGGGCAAAAGCTAGTGTTCAGAATTCATCCAAACTGACGTCACCGAAAACGCCCGAAATTCGAAGATCGGCGACTCGCGGCAACATACGGTCGTCAACAGTTGTCAACGACAATCACCATTCAAAATTTGTAACGAACGAACACCTTGTCTGCCTGATTTTTGTACTCGGAATAAATCCGATTTTTTATTTAAAATAACAATCTTCATTGAAAGTCCACCTAGGCCATTCCCGATTTGCCTAGATGGGAACCTAGGCACCAAACAGCTAGTATTTAATAGATATAGAAAATATTTAAAATACATAGAGAACATAAACACACAACACACAGAACAAAGGATATAAACACTAAAATAATGTACTCTCTCATTATGATCATGGCTCTAGTCTCGGAGACTAGCCTTCGCGGATCTCATACATTTATCCGGTAGCACAGTGTGCCTGTGCGAGTCTTCATTTAAACTTAAACGACTAATGTTGAGATGTCACGATCGTGCTAAACGCTCAGCTTTATGATTCTTCTTAATTTAGTCAGGTTAGGTACAATAATTCCATCCCTTTCGGTGATTCGCGAAACTCCTATAGGATTCTATTTTTTTGTTGTAGTGGGCCAACGAGCAGACGAATCGTCTGATGATAAGCGATTACCATGGCCCATAGACACCCGCAATAACAGAGCAGTCACAAGCGCATTGCTCTACGGGTCATTACCTTCATCTTTAGGCGCGTGCATGGCCAAGAACACCATGGGTGCCAGCACCGCCTCGTTGTCCTTCACGTGTTCGATCTTGGCCTTGGCGATGGACTTGAGAGTGAGCGCGATGGCGGATCGCGCCGTCTCTTCCTCTTTCGTCTCGTACAGACCGACTAGCTTCTTCATGAGTTTGTCGATCGATGATTGCTGGAATAACAGGTTTTATGTAGCAAATACGGTTTATGAAGATGTTGTGTAGACTAATAGTGTTATCAGGCTTTTTACTTTTGACAACACTGGTTTTTGTGTAATAAAGTTATTTTCTAATAAAGAGAACAGAATTTTTATAGATTTTTAGATACGGCGATACCTCTCATCCGAGTACAATTTAATATAAATGATAAGGTTAAATTCTGACCCAAACAGTTTGAAAAACAATGTCGCTATAGAAGTTATAAAAACTAAGATTTCACGAGGCAGCTTTTTGACAGAGACTATTTCGTCGCTTCGTTAGAAGCAATGTCGTAAAAATTCTAACTGGTCACGAGTTAAAATTCGCATTTATTAGTAACAGGTATAAGAGAAAAAAAAATACAAGTAAACAATAAATAGCAAAATAAAAATTATATATATATGGTCACGAGCAGGTCTGGCCTCAGCGTAATTGATATAAGTAGAGCCTTCTAGGGAAGTTAAATGCTTGCACCAAATGTGTCTGTTTAGCCCAATGATTGACTGGTAGAAAATGCCTTATGGCATTAAGTCCGCCATTTGTACATACTTCTTGAATTGTGCAATAAAGTTTAAATAATTAATTAATGCCGACTAAGAGAGACGGGGCTGATCTTCCGGCGAGACCTAAGCAGGCAAACAGACGGTGAAGAATCGGAAGAAAGAAAAGATATAAGTAAGTTTTAATGACGTACCTTAGCATAAGCAGACACTTGTCCCAACGCCTCCGCGTAGTTCTTCCTAACAGTAGCGTTCCTGTCAAACGCTCCATTAAGCAAATTATTCATAATCTTCCCAGCTACTGGCTCCAAGTCATTCCGCAAGTAATGTGCGGCCAGCACTATGAAGTGTGTGCAGGCGACCTTAGTGCCGAGCTGAGGGGATTTCGTCAGTTCCAGGATTTTGGGGAGAGTTTCTTTCATCACCTCGATGTTTATGTACGGCATGCACTGTTGGAAAAACATTAGTGATAATTACGTTACGTCCGAAACTGCTCCGAACCCGGACGAGTGGAATTCAAAGGGAGAGGCCTTTGTCCAGCAGTGGGACACCTATTACGCTTAAAAAAACAGTAATGGTGATGTATATTCCATTAACATTATTCGACTATCAAACAATCGGTATGATGTTCAACACGCTTACCGAGGAATGTCCTTCCTTACCAAGATTATATAGGGACAGTGGAATCCGGATAAAGCGACAGTCAAGGGACCGGTGATATTATGTCGCACTAACAGAACGACGCACAAAAAGGACTGATTTACTTTGAAAATGTTTGGTATGAAATCTAATGTCTGGTGATTTCAAAGTCGTCAAAAGCGGTCAAATGTTATAAGCGAAGTCGTTATAAGCGGATTCTACTGTATTTACTAAGAAATGTATTTTTATAACAGAAGCTAGTTCAATTTTAATACTTTTTGGGACAAGCAGAGACAATAGAATTAAATTATTAAGTCATAAGATGTTCTGTGTCATTGAAGGTGTTACGTTATTTCGGCCCGGCCACGAATTCCGAGAGCCAGCGGCAGCGGGTCTCCTAATATATTGCGTGTTATTCCTACTAACCGCAGTGCGTTGAGCGTCTCGACCGCGCAATGAACAGATAAAACGCTTTCCACGCCGCAATTCACGCAAAGTCGTATACAATACCTACCCACAAAAGTGGGATGAATTGACAATATTTCATATCTCTAAACGTACTTATCACTTCCTTGTATTTTGATTGAAAAGAGAAACACCCCAATGGTTTGAAATCTTTCCTGGGCTTCATATTTAATTTAACATATATATATTTATTAATTTGCTAATTCTAACTCCAATTCTACGATAGAATAGATCGATTGCTTTAATCCTCTGCCGATAATGCCGATTTTAAAAAATAGGCATAGGGCGCTAAACGTCAAATGAGCGCCTTATGCCTAGGTACTTTTTTTTAATCGGGATTATCGGGAGAAGACTGAAGCAATGGGTCTAACGTAGAAGTTACGTAACTGAAATTTTAATAAATTATATATTAAGCTCAGGAAAGATTTAAAAGTATTGATGTGTTCATGTTTTCAAACAGAATACAGGGAAGTAATAAAATTGGACGCTTAGAAATATGAAATGTTGTCAATTCATCCCACTTTTGCGCGTAGGTACCTCTTTTCGAATAGAATCCAGAGAAGTAACAAAATTTTAGGCTTACAAATATGAAATTAACATCTTAAGTTACCTTAACAACAGTGTCAGTAGTATAGTGCTGCCGCGCCGCATTGGCTCGCATGTCATCTATTAAGTCCCTCGTCCCACTGTCTGTACCTAGCGCTGTACTGAGATAAGACAGTTTGGCGGATTCTAGTTCGCCCGCGGCGCCGACTAAAGCCGGTATTAGCTTGGGAAGGAACGGCGCGAGAGAATCGCCGGCGGCGCTCACTAGCTTGGCAACCGTCTGCAAACTGAAACAGTATCATTATTAATACAGTAACTCCAGCATAAGTTTTTTCGGAACAAAACACAAACTAACGCGTTTGAGTTTAGTCTCAATTCGTATAGCAAAAAATAGTTATTACCAAAGGCCACCAGAGGCGCTGCTCGTGTTGCCATACATATTGGGACTAAACGCAAACGCGTTCGTTCGTATTTTGTTTCGAAAAAATTATGCTCGAGGTACAGTACTTTTATCTCACGAACGCGGGTGGGCCCTGGTTGTGTGTTGAGAAATACATTGTCCATGTGTGCTGCAGTGTAGGAGCTAGAAGTTCGCATTGTCTATGTGTTCGTATGTGTCACAAATACAACTATGGCTAACCCGCGCTCGTGAGACAAAAGTACTGAACAAGATTTTTTTTTGGCAATAGAGAATATGCATGCGGAATGAATAATAAAAAGATGTCACTATATGAATAGTAAACCATCAAATTATGACAAAAAACAGTAAATTTATAAACATGCTCAAAATCTTAAAAATATGACACTTGAAAATTTCGAAACTGGTGGTTTTTTTTTATTGACTAAAAGTATATTAAAAACCACCATCAGGATTCTTATGTTTTAATAAACAAAAAAATGTACAACAACAATGTACCTAAACGCAATATTTCACGACCAGAACAGTAAATTACTCGTTTCTCCATACAATGGTAGTATGGGCGCATAGTATAAGACGTCATACACTATGCTCAATTTGTATGGGAGTTTTGGGGGCGTTTTGAGTGGCGCTTGGATTTTATGCCGTACTTTGAAATCAATTTTTGTCTTTTGTGTTGCTCTAATTGTACTTGTTCCATATATATACACATTTGTTCCTCTCTAAAAACTGGTTCGAATGGCATCATGAAAAAAAAAATGTATAATCTCTATCATTATTTTTTCTCATAGCTCATTGCTAAGGGTATAAAACCAATACACATATTTATTTGTGATAATGATGAATCTCTCTTATGGGTGTTTGAATATTAAAATCATTTTTTCTATGAAATTCTAGCACGAAAGACTCCGTACCGAACAGACATCCAAAAAAAGGTAAACGTCGGAAATGGCACTCACAATTTTCAACTCTATCATAAACCAAGAACTTCTTATTTACGCTGTCACTCTATGTGATGTATTTGGATACATTCGATGGCGGTTAAAGAGTATGGTATGGCATTTCTTACCTAACGCTCCGGACTTCTCGAACAATGTTAGTGATACCGTTATCGAGTAACACGGGGAGGATCACCGACACGATCTCTTTCCCGTCCTTGCCTTGGCTCACGTCAGACGCGCGCACGCATAACTGAAACATTCATTGTTTTAAATATATATTTTACTAAATGGATACAACTGACGTATTAATTCGGCAGTATACGTTGCAACCTCGCCACGAATGCACTCATTCTGAACTCTTTCAATACTATTGTAGAAATATTTCTGTTGCATTTACAAGCTTTTTTATTATGAGAACAGCCAAGCTGTATATGATGCCAGAATCCTTGTTCTCGTGAACTACAACCTTATGGTCTTCGGATTGAGAGTGAACCGGTTTTTACTAGGTAAGCGCGTTCCATCCTAGACCAGAATACTAACTAGTCTAGTGCTAATATATTTATAAAGTAAAAAAAAACGAATAGTTACTTTAGAAAGTACGTTAGCCGTGGTAGTGGCTGCCTGCCGTGTGCCCTCGTGGACATCGTCCATAACTCTGAAGAGTTGCGCCCACAGAGTAGGTAACTGGCTCAATGACTCGTGGAGACTCAGCGCTCCTCTGTAACATCCGTATCTCATTTAACACCATGTTGATACTATAAACTTATGAACTATGAAATAGCACACATTTTCCAAGCTCACTATCAAGGCTGACCAGTGACACACAAATTTAGCGAAATATGGCTAATGTTGGTTGGTTATGGTTGGTCGGATAGGCCATCGAACTAATTTTTGTTCCCGTAAAAGCAGTTAAAAATGAAAGACAAAATGGATATTACAATAGCAGAATAATAGAGTATATCGAATCCATAAATTACCTCAATAAGTCAGCGAGAGCATTGCAGCAGGACATTCTCACTCGCCACTGGTTCGAAGTCATGTTAGCCACGAGATCATCGAGAATTTCTTTATGATATTTGTGCACCTGGATAACAATGCAGAGGAACAATTAAATGAGATTAAAACATTTCTCACTACATAATTCAGCAATAAACTGCAAGGAACTATTAATTTTTAAGCTTGAAGTAGTTTAAAACAGCATACAAGTTATCGTGTGATGACTTGCAAGTGCAAGTTGTATCTTTGCATACAGAAATCACGGGCCTATGTTCAGGAAAACCTAACCTATCACCGTTATAAGACACCTCACAAGCCTTTTGCTTTGGTGCGAGTCGTGACTACAGAGTGAGTTGTAAAAGCATATCTACATTTTGACTAGCTATTTAAAACTTAGCCGATTGCCGAAGAATATTTCAGCTCGGCTGTTGTCCCGGAGGCCACGACTCATTTTGGTTCCTCATGCCAGGCCAATTGATTTTAAGATTTTTGTTGTAGTAAATATACAGTCAACCCATTTGATTTCTAGGAATTCATATTGATTTCTTCTGTGACAAGGTATGAAGTGGCCCAGAAATCAAATATTTGTGACGTTTGAGCCGGGTACTTAGCGAAAAAATCGTTGTTAAGTTTGAAACCCGTCGTCTGGGACCCCACGACTCATTACAAAAGGATACTATTGTTTATTTTTTTCGCCGGGAGTCGATGGCTTAATGTTGTATGTAGCTTACTATGACGAAACCAGTGGTGGATACATTGATTTGTGCATGGACGAAACCGGAGCTGTGGATCTTAATGGTATGTGTTTCATTTTCTTTTTTTTGTTACCGTAAATATAGAAATCAATTTTGTTGACTGTACATACTGTGGCCTGAGTGTTCGGCACCAGAGCGTGCCAGATACTGGCCATGGAGTTCTGTATGCGCGGCGTGGGATCGAAGCGGTAACGGTACAGTCGCGGGACAATCTTAGGCAGGTGCTCGGAGAGTTGAGCGCCCGCCTGGAGAGCTATCGAGTGGAACCCGAAGGCAGCACCTGGAAAAATAATTAGGTATTAAATATTAGCGAAACATCTCAACTATTATCTATTGGTGTTGTGTTTACACTGCCGTATATAGTACTCCCACACTGCAGTAATATAACACAATAACATTCACTAACACTTCGTAATATTTTGTTACAAAAAGTTACATAACAAAATACACTAAATAATGTTATGTAACATAACAATTTATAACATTACTTACAATTTGTGTTAAAACGTTCTATAACAAATGTTTTATAACGTTACAGAATGCTTTGTAACTGCAGCGTGGGAGCTGAAAGCAAGCAGCAAGCGCCGTGGTTTTTTCTTGGACGGGTACAGTCCGTCAGCTCTTAGAATGACATTCGGGTTTCAGGTAAAAATCGGACGTAATCTTATATATAATAAAAAATGACAATGTAATTTTGATCAACATGTAATGTACTCGTATGTAAACGGTAAAACATTTTACGGTACGTTTAAAGTTTTGTGCTCACGGACTAACTGCGTTGATCTCAGTCGTAGTTTACAACCAGTCGCCAGACTTGTCTAACTTGTTAGATGCCTTAGGGCGTGGCGGCGTGAGAATTTCTATAGTTTGCCCATTCATTTCACATGGCATAGTCTAGTCTAGTTTCCTTTCGGTGTTGAAAGTTCACGTGGTACCTAGTTGCTTCCGCATAACTGATGTCTAATCTAAGCCAAATATTAGAATTCTTCTATTTCTTTCTGCTCCAAAGCAGTCAATGTTACAGGTAGCAAATGGATACCGTTATGATGCGGACCTAATGATATCGGTGCAGTATAAACCTTTTCCATGCATAGTACGATTTATCCACCACATACGTGTCAATAGATTTTCAATCTTAGTCCTGGGGTTTAACGTTAAAAACAGATTGCATTTTATTAAAAAGTAACTGGTCTTGAAATGAATCACCAAAACGTAACTATTTTAATATATATTTTGTTTTTTGTAATGCTTTGAAAAGGGTTAAAGTTAGCTTACCCTTCTTGGAGTTCCACATTGAATTATGATGTGCCAGATGCATGAACTTATACAAGAGATCCGGTTGGTTCAGGTCTGAAGCAAGCGAGCATAACTCTTTGTAAGTGGACAGGTTGCCTCTGCAAATAGAAAATGAACAATTAGATTACGTCATCTTTATTGTCTGGGTCAGAAAGGCCTTTTTCACCCATTCCTTAGTGACTTACCCCGTCGGTGCTTTCCCTAGTTGTCCCTCCTCGAATATCTTCGTGTCGTCTGTGACTTGTGCTACGGCGCGCTTGCCACTAGTAAGCTGCTCTATTATCTGGTCCACAAGGGCCTTTTTCGCACTCTCGTCCGAGTTCTGATATACCAAACTCAAGCCCTTGCTGGCGACGTCTTGGACTATTTCTGTTAACAAGTTCGAAGTAAATTTTAAAAACTATTCTGACGTCAATTCATATTTCAAAGTCTAACAGCCATTCAGGCTACGGGATAGTGCTAAAGAAATAAAACGTGCCTTTCGGGTAAAAAGAACGTATAGAGAGTGGCAAGACAAAAACAGCACAAACATTTTTTTTTTTTGTTTTTTACGCTTAATGAATTTACACTTTAGGGCGTACTGTTATGGTGCGTTTTCATTTGACTTACCGCTGTTTTCTGAAAGGAAATCCATGAACACATCTTGGAGAGCGGGCAGTTTGTTTGAAATAGGTGTCCTCTCGGGGCAGTTCTTTAGTAAAGCCAGTAACCAAATACTGGTCGCCTACAGAGTAAATATATTACATTTTAGAAGGGGGCATCTGGAAAGTACGTTGACTGTCGAATAAGCTACGGTAGACAAGGAATAAATTAGTTACAGTGGGTACTCAGGAACCCTTTCTCTAAAAACACGCAAGCTATGGTAGCCTAGTGGTCCAAGCAAGCCGTTAAGCAGCAGTTGTGGGTTCGAATCCCGGTCTGGTACCAGCGAGTTAACGGAATGTATGTACTGAATATATTTTTTTTATTACCCTTAACATTCTTATGATGATGATGATGAATAAGAACAGGCGACAAAATAGCGTTAGAGAGCATGGCGCTCCCTGATTGGCTCTGCAACAGAGCAGGCAATAATGCCAGGAATATTTTTTTAGTATTGTCCTGGAAACCTCACCTGTCTCGAGTGTGGGTGCGGGTGCTTCCCGATCTTAAATAGCTCCTGCAGCAGCCACTCCAACAGCTCGTCGTTTTCCTTTAACGCCTCCCGGTCCTTTATTTTTGCATCACCCTAGAATAAAATACAAATTTGGAAAAGTCTCGGTATGTATGTTCGTCTGATGTCCTTGTACGTTGAAACCGCATCAAAATCGGAGACTTCGTCGGAGTTCTGGTCCAAGGGTGTAGTGTTTCGGTGGTCCCGAGGCAACCTCCCGAACCCTACATCAGGGCTGACGGCGCAGCGGAGCCACACCGTTACGTCGCCTAAATGAACTCTTTTTGTTTTCTTTTACTGATATGTATATTAATCCGTAAGGTATATGTGAATCCATATTCACAAATCCCTGTAAATCAGTTAAGCTGGTATTTTAAGAGCCAGATAAATAGAGTAAAGTTGCTTATCCATCATCTAGGTAAAGGATAACTCCATTATTCCAATGTCTTTATTGGTGTCGCTTCTAGACAATACCTACATAGAAAATGTAGTTCACCTTTTGTACTTTTTCTATCTTAACTGAATTTAAAAAAACTAACTTCTTTTGGTAACTCGGTCCAGAGATCTCTGTTTTCATTAGAGTTGACGCCTTCCACACACAGCACCAGCGACTCGCCGATTTGTAAATGGATTTCGAATTCTTTGCTCTGAAAAAAAAAACAACAATGGGAATGTTGACTCAAAATTTGACTACACCGTAAGACTACTCCAAAAAAACAAGGCAAAAAATATGCCAAACGGTGAAAATCCTATTCAATTATAACAAAAAAAGAACGAAGCTACAACCGTTTTAATGTTGCTGGTTAGAGAGAGAAAGCGCGACAGATCAGTGACGTCATTGACCACGAGCGCCATAGTAAATGATAATCTTTCCAAAGGTGCGTTTTGCGGAAAAAGGACTGAGTATGCCCCTCTTAAAACTTCGAAGACTTATAACTATGTAATCATTTATTTTAATTATTTGAATTCCCTTTTTCGAAAAAAAAACGAATTTATTGATTTTCTCATTCATTCACTAACTTAAGAATCCTTGAAGTATGTATATAAATATAAAAATATGGAAATACAATATTTTTGAGAGCCAGTTGCAATAGTACATACGCTACTAATCAGGCTCAAAGTTGTATCCTTCAAAGACCTCCCATACAAACAACAATTGCTAGTATTTTTTTTATGTGACTGCATTTTACAGCCAGGAAAAGATGGGCCACACCTGCGATCTCCGACAGCGCACAGTCATTTTCTTCTGTCAAGGTGCTGTGTCCAATGTGTATGTAAGACAACACAAGTACACACTTTTTTAATCTGACTGTGACTTTATAGTCCAGGCCCAATAAAGCGATAGGAGTGCGTGGTTCGAAAGAAGAAAATCCAGGGGAAACCTGCGACACGAGCACGCGGACGGTTCCAACACTGGAATACTTCAAGAGTTGCGCTTCAGTGAGATTGGTTGAGCGGCTTCAATCAAATCTGAACTGAGTGGAATCAAGCTACTGGGAGCGTGCTTCACTAAACCTAGCCTAGCTGACAATAGTCCAGCAAGAAACTCAGCTAGGCCCGACCTGGGTCGGACTGACGACTGTACCAGCCGGTATGCGGCGGTACCGGGACGAATAGGGAACAAGTACTCACGTCTTTGGCCATCCGCAGGAAGCCTTTAACGACTTGCTTCGCGAACGGGAAGCGCTCCCCGCAGCACAGCAGTCCAAGAGTGTATAGAGCGCGCTCTTTGACCTTCGACGGCAGTTTGGCGTTCCCTACTATCCTGAACAGGCTGTCGGCTACTGTGAACTAGAAAATATATTAAAGATGTACTGTGCTTAAATATATTTATTACTATTATCATAATCTTGACATTACTGAGAAGTTCTAATCCGCTATGCAGGCTTCGTGAGGCGGGTACAATTAAGAATTAACAACAGGCGTCGTCACATATAGATATCCACACAACAATAAAACAATCCGCAACAAGCTTCGTCAATGAGGGTTATCGCGTAAGAATTCGCCGCTAGAGGCGCTAATGTAGCGTGAGGTCTCCGAAATGTCAAATGTCACTCTTTGTGGTTGCGCTACGCGGGTTAATATCTAATTGGAACAATATGGTGACTATTGTGCAATACCTTAGGTTGATTATGGCATATATGAGTTACGGGTCAATAATTGTCAATGCTTTGAGACAGTTTTGTCTTTCGGAAACATATGTCCTCCTTTTTTCAGAACAAAACGGGACTGCGTTACAATGCGGGATGTTCGATATTTTTGCGGTACGGTTTTAAGGTATCAAATATGATCTAAATGTAAACTTCGTTCTCATGCCCATAATAACCAATAACATTTTTTGACAGCAGGACCCTACTCGACAGTGGCGCCAACTGGGGAGCACAAAAACGATAGTCCTCATTAACCTTAATACATCAACTAAATAGGATCGCCCCAGACCTGACTCAAAAGTTCCCATTACGCTTACAGCATTATCGCGCTGCCAACAAAATCTGTTGAACCAGATAGAGGTTATGTACTGTTATATGTTGAGCGTAACATTAAAGTAAAGACAATAAATATATTATAGACTGACATTCGCAATTAACAATCATGTCATCTACCCAACGTATGAATATACCCATGGACCACGTCATGTGTGACAGTAGCCCGCCGCTGGCACAGAGATACATAGCAGTAAGCTAAATGTTGACTTGACTAGTATACCTTAACCTTGACTAGTGTACCTTGTTCACAGTGTCCTCCGCATGGGTTTTGTTCACTTTGTTTTTTAGGGCGGAGTTGGGAATTGACAATTATTTTTCTGTTTTTTTTTTTGCGCTTATTTTTCTTGTTTTTTTTTCTCTGTTCTTTTAATTGTAGTTATAGCTTCTTGTGTATAACTTATCTTTGTTTAATTATTGTATTCATTATTTCATTTTTAGTTTATTTTTATTTAAATGTGTTATCTTGGTTAATGGTCCTTTAATGTGTTACCTTCTGGGAAATCACTTAATGGTTCTGTCGGAAGATCAGCGCTGGTAATCGCGCCAGCACTACGCTGAGACAGAACCATTTCGTGCAGTACCTTGTTCTTCTGTTTTTATTTACTTTCTTGTTTTTTTTGTGTTTTGCACGAATAAATATTTCTGATTTCTGATTTCTGGCCTTACGCTGGCGAGGAGATAAATAGCAAAAGCTAAAAGTTGACTCGAGTAGTAAGTACCTTGTTCACAGTGTCCTCCACATAAGTTTTGTTCACGTTGAACGGGTTATCGCTCTGTATGGCCGCGTCCTGTTTGGGGTCGGAGTTGGGTAGCGGCAGTGGACCCACTCGAGCGAGGAGCGAGATCGCCGAGACCGATGTACTGACCAGTAGCGTTTGCGGGTTGGAAAGGAATTTTGCTGGAAGAAACAAGTTTTAGAGAACGTTTTTATGCCTATTATAAGTTACTTCAGATAGTCTTAATATTTAATAAATAAATAAATAATAATCTTTCGACAATCTTACACAAATCGACCTAGTCCCAAACTAAGCAAAGCGTGTACTATGGGTACCAAGTGACGATATACATACATAGATACTTAAATACATAGAAAACATAAGACTCAAGAACAAATATTCGTGTTCATCACACAAATACATGCCCTGACCGGGATTCGAACCCGGGATCTCCAGCTTCGAAGGCAGGGTCACTACCAACTAGGCTAAAGCGGTCGTCATCGGTCATCATTATTTATACTGTATTTCCATATAAGCACACAATTTCAACTCCATGAAACATTAGGATCTGGGGGTCCAAGTTTGAACTTGCGTAATGAAATCACACGCGCGCAGGCGCCTGCTTATGGTTAGGGCATGAAAATAATTTGCGACTAAAGAAGACTTGAGTATTCTATTCCAGCCAAGCCAAATCTGGCCAATATTAAGGGGCTCCACGCGCTATTCATCTATTTTGACGAGTTTTGAGTTGATATTGCGCCGTCACTATAGATATACACTCGCGGTCAAAAATTTCGGGTCACCCTAAATTAAATAACTGCAACAGGTTTTTCTATATATTTCACACTAGTTTTATTAACATGATATATTACTTTGTAATACCTAATAGTATTAGCAATTCCCTGGATTCTATCATAAAAATATCTATCTCCGAATCTGTCGATTTTTGCGATATGTCGCTCCGTTAACAGTTTTTTTCATGGGGGTTTAGGACACCGATACAAACGTTTATCGGTTCTTCAATTCTTTATCTACATTTGCAATCGCCAAATTTTGTAAAAACCGACTACTTATTTTTTTATAATTTATTCATGCATGGTCCAAGAAAGCTCTAAATTGCCAAAGTTTGGTGCCATATATCTCGAAGTACATATGGTATACTATTTCGATAAACCTCGTTGTTCCTAATACGATAAGCCATAAGAAACACGGGAAAACGTAGTGTTACATATCGAAGGTCATTGGAAGCTAGGAGCCCCTTAAGGGCGGGTTGCACCAACGAATACAGACGATCAACGTTAAATATCAATAGCAGCGGCTGTCGTCCCATAGAAACTTGTCTTTAACGAACACAGACCAAAGATAACAATTAAGATTACAAATGGTTTGGTGCAACCCACTCTAAGTATTTAAGTGTTTGCGTACCATCACTTACCCAATATTTTAACCCCCTCCTGATAAGGCTCCCAATTAGCCCCATTAAACCCTTTCCCCGCAAACTTCCCCCTCTTCGCCAGCACCAAACACCGCTCACACAAATGCGACATCACACACAAATATCCGCACTGCGACTCCAAGTTCTTATTACTATCACCCTGTACCACGAACTCCTTCAGTTCCCTCTCTATCGAGGATTTATCGCTAGTGTGTACGGTGATGATCGCGTATATTACGGACGCAGTTTCCCTGATCTCTTCCTTGGTACTGGTCACGAAGAGGTTCTTCAGGAACGGGAGGAGTTGTGTGTATTTGGAGGCCATCTTTTCGGGCACACAGCCCACGATGTCGAGGAAACATGTGAGGGGCATTAATTCTGAAAAGTAAAACTATTATGTGTTTTTTTTTGTACAAGTCACAGAAATGCAAATTATTTGGTTTCTATCCGCTATCGCAGTTTTGTATAAATTATGGTCATTTTCAAATGCGACACGGCAACTTCAATTCCAATGGAATGACTTAGGCCTTGTATATGTACGGTACAGGCGACAAGTTCGGCGAGACGAGACGCGGGCTGACAGGCGACTATGGCGTTTCTTTAGTCAACTGACAGTATATATCGTGTCGCCTTTACATAGAAAATCCCTAGCGTTTCGTACTAACTTGGGCAAAACGATACGCTATACAACTACAGAATCATATCAGAACAAGAACTACAGAATCCAAGAGCCCATCTTCAATAAGGATGATGACTCTTGTTACAATTTATAACATAGTGTGGCTATATGGATAGAAAACAATCAAATATTAAATTAGACAAATTAATTAAAATCATAAAAAGATATGGGACTATAAAGATTCGCAAAAATGATGTTTTTTTTGGTTTATTGGCCAAATGTAAATTGAAAGTTACCAATAGAGTTCTCATGTTTCAAAAAAAAGAACTATGTACTTCGCAACATTCCACGACAAAATACGTCGTGACGTCACGCCTGCGTATGATCCGTTATGGAGCGTTCAGTGCTCGTTAGCTATGCTGTACTTTGCCGCTCATTTTCGTCTTTTGTGTTGCTCTAATTGTAGTTAGTCCCATACAAACATTTGATCGTCTCTACAAACTGGTTCGAATGGCATTTTTTTGTCATCATGCCTATTAGGCTACAAGCAGTCGGCAACGCCCCGTCTAGAGGTTTAGAGAAGTATATCGCAGAATTACCTGGGCTAGCGTTCAGCAGTACCGCTCCAGAAGAGTTAAGCCGTCGCTGGTAAAAGTACTGGATTCACCAAAGTCTATTTTTCCGTCTAGGTTGGAAAACCAGTGCCTACGCCAAATCTTGGGTTTACGTGCCAAAGCAGACCCGAGCCCAGTAATAAACAACCAGGAAGATGGATGGAAACTATGAGGATGATTATGTACCTAGTTAGGATTACCTGGGCTAGCGCTCAGCAGGGAGGTGATCATAGAGAGGTACCGCTCCAGCACTTCCGAGTTGAGCAGTCGCTGGTAGAAGTACTGCGCCAGTAGAGGCGACGTGGCGTTCGGGTGCTCCGAGCACTCGCGCAGCCCCGCCTCGCGGTTCAGACACATGCGGAGGTATCGCAGGATCTGAAGACAAGCGGATTACATAGCACCAGTAATGGACAAGGTCCCAGTGATGCACATAACTGGCATGGCATTAAGCCCGCCTTTTGTACGTTAAGATTTCTTTTTGTGCATTTTAGAGAGGTAGGGCGCAGTAAAATGTCATTGTACTCAAATTTGGAGCAGCCCAACTGGGGAAGTACCTCCGCTTTGCTGAAGACCACAGCCATAATAACATTATCTACTATACAGGTATGTAGTGTTGTGTTCCTGGAGGTGAGCAAGGTTGCCAGAGCTCCCGAGGATACACTGTGTTGAGAGCGAGGAACCTAAATTTGTCCCTTCTGCTGTGAACACAGTGAATCATATATAAAGGTTCGGCAACCGCATGTGACTCTTTTGGAGTTGCGGGCGTCTATAGGCTGCGGTGTCTGCTTACCATCAGTTGGACCGTCCGCTTGTTTGCCACTGGCGTTGTATAAAAAAAAGATTAAATAAATAAATTACTCTTATTTAAAATAAACTAAGAGTTATTTCTTTTTTATACTATCGTTGAATTAGTAATATAGTGCCCATGAATGGGGCTTGTCAGATTATAGTGTCCAACATGGATACCTTAACCTATCTACTACTAATTTTTAGTTTACTTATGGCGCAGCCGGCTAGAGGATAAATACGCTTTAATTTTGTGTGAATTTGTCACTAAATTTCTATGTAGATTATTTGAGTACATCCATACTAATATTATAAATGCGAAAGTGTGTCTGTCTGTCTGTTACCTTTTGACGCTAAACCGCTGAACCGATTGAGATGAAACTTTGTCTGTACACGTTGGCCCAACGCCTTGGCCCAATGCTTTGGCCCAATGTGTACAGCGGGATTTAGTCTTGTAGGTAAAAATATGTTAGTTTGAAACTCACCTCATGATAAGTCAATGGATGGAACTGCAACACCTGGTTATTGACCACATACCGATGCTTAGAATTGGACCCCTTCTTCCTCCTCTGCAGTTGCTCCCACACATAATTTACTACGTCCCCAAACTTTGGCACTTTGAACTCGTCCTCTTGTTCTCTGTCCTTGTCTTTCTTAGAGGTATCGTCGTCTAAGTTGACTGTGGTTGTCTCTTTCTTGGTCACGTTGTTGACTACGTCCTCTATTTCGCTCGGACGGGAGGTTCCGTAGAGGCATTTTAGCGCTTCCGTCGATACCTCATCTTGGCTAAACAAGAAAATTACTGGTTTCAACTTTTAGATATTCTAAACCTATTCGAATTACTAATACATTTGTGATCAAAGCACAAATGTCTAAGGTCACAATATCTGTGTACTTCACCGCGTGACATCATTACGGTGTGCGGTGGCATATTATGACCAGGTAGTATGCAATCACTACTTAAAGCATTTAAAACAGGAAACGCCTTCAGGGCATCTTTCCAAAAAATTTAGCCAAATTTGGGGGGCGAGGTAACACACATATAAAGAACTACGCACACTTGCAAAATGTTCTCGCATTACTACGCACTTACACTAAAACAATCACGTACGCACACTCAAAACACTAAATTTGATCAATGAAGTTCGACTTTACAAGCTTTTACACTAAGTCAATTATCGCATGGCTAAATTGACCAATGTCATTAAGGATCATATTTCATAGAAATTCTTATAGAAAGTAGTCCTTGTATCCTGAAATACGATGAAGTTTGATGTCCAAATAGCGGCCAAGTGTGATGGTCAAGTACAAATGCTTTAAATCGACTTAGTAATCGATGCTCGATTTACGATTTTAATTTAACTTTAATTGTGCAGAAAATTATAATTAAAGCGAAAACATATGTGCAAGTGAAACGATAATTCATCTTTTCGTAAATTTGATAAATTGAAATGTTATTTGGACCCGAAAGCTGCACATAATATTAGCCTTTTGGACGCCAACGATGTCTATATCCGTCACAGCGTGCAGTGCGTAATCAATCTACATGCATTGTTATAAGGTTCAACTTGGCGTTTGAAAACCTGTAATTAGTCACTTAGGTCGACTTGTATGTTTTTTTCGACGTACCTGTCTCCACTGGCCAACAATAGCAGGTATCTGGAAGGGATGTAGTCCTGCGGGAACACAGCGGCCGCATACCGCATCGCGATGTATCTGATCATTGATTCCTCGCTGTGCATGTAGCTGAACAAAAATACGACATTATAAAATATGCTTTTCTGTCCTTTGGATGGAAAATTCAATTTAAAAGTTACCGATTACCACTACCGATTGCGTTGTCGTAGTCTGTTGCTTTGAATTTCTTTTATCGCTTCGTTTCTCCCAGATAGTGTCCAACTTGCTTTATAGCATATATTGGAGTTGAGATTTGGAGTAAAAATGGATAGAAAAACCAACGTCTTAAAATGTTTCAATAAAAAAGAAATTGTATGGCACCTATGTACATAAACGCAATATTTCACGACAATCGGCAAAATTTCCTATTTTCCATACAATGGTAGTACGAGGCCACGCAGGCGTGACGTCACGCACGCGTGTAAATGCAAATGCAGTATGGAGCAATTTCAGTGCTTGTTAGCTATGCTGTACTTTTCCTCTCATTTACGTCTTTTGTGTTGCTCTATGAGCTGGTGATGGCTGAGATACGCGTCATACTCGTGACGTTAATACTAGTGTCTTTAAATAGGGGATTGACGAGAGACATCATCCTGTTCTGGATTCGTTTTTATAATCAGTGACCATAGACATCTCTAACAATATTATATTAGTCTTAATTTTGACGCTCTGAGACTATGTACATCTCTGGGATATTATATAAATTCATTATACTCTTTGTTTATATTGTTATATTTGTGATCTCGAAATTATTATTTTTTCTTGAACTGTAAATTAATATTCTGACATGAACAATGTATTCTTATAGTCAGACTTTCTTAAATTGTAAATTAATATTTTGACATGTAAAAGTGCCCTTGTGGCCTATTTGCAAAATAAATGTTTGATTTTGATTCTAATGGTAGTTGGTCCAATACATACATTTGATCGTCTCTAAAAACTTCAGGTTCAAATAGCATTTTTTTTGTGATCATGCATACACGGAATCAGCCTTATTTTTCCACTTGTAACCATTTTCGCTGTCGTAGACAAACGGAGGTTTTCGTTGCACGCCTAATGCCTATAAAGATAGGTTAAATATTACTTACTGGTCCAACAAAGCGAAGAGAGCCAGAGCTTGAGGTTCGTCAAACGCCGTCGTCTTAGGCTTCTTGCTATCTGAAGCTTCATCAGTGTCCATCGGCTCTTGGGAAGTGCTTGGATCTTCGGATATTGTGTCCATAATTTCGAGTTTATCTTTAATAATGAAACATATATTATTTACACCAACGCTCGGGTAGCCAGATGACAAAATTTGTAAATAAAAACTTTATGGGCGAATAGGGGAAATCGCGTTGATGAAAAGTACCGCTGATGATGTCAAATGACACATAACATTACAAGAATGTACTATAACCCTTTTATGGTGTGTCCTCTTTGAACATTATCTAGCTAAACTGTTGTATCTAAAACGAAACCAAGAAAACGGTGAATTCTCCATTGATCAATTAAAAATCTGACATGCTTGCCAATCCAAAAAGATACCTTGGCGCCTCAAAACTGTCACCAAATTTCGCGAAACCTATGATTCTTTCATCCCTCTTTGCCGTATTTGAACTCACCTTCAGGATTGATCTTGTAAGCGACAGACATCTCGAGCAACGCGTCTCGTAACGCCGTCCTCATCTCGGGCGTGGCTTCTGGTATCTTCTTGACCAACTCTTCGAGGAGGGAGAATAGATTGTTGACGGATTTTGGGCACTTAACTGCTAGCCTGCCTGGAGATCGAAATACGGTAAGCATAGGAAGAAAAAGGTGAGTATGAATAGGAACTTTGTAAATTACTGTGATGAAATATGATTAGCATACTTAGTTAATATTACTCATACTCATACTCATACTCATTTTATTGATAAAATATAAACCGCCGGCGAGTAGCGAGTAATCACATAGTAATTCCACTCGCTTGAGCGAGAAAACGAGTAGAATTACTATGAGAGTACTCGCTGCTGCGGGACAAGTGCCTTAACATTTTTTCTTAACTAAGGAGTTGCATTAATTCTATGCTTATAAGGTGCTCTTAATGTTGCTCTTAATGCTCTCAACCGTTTTTATTTTTATGTTGTATGTTATTATTTACCTGATATTTATTATACTATATTCGTTATATTGATGAGTGCTTTCGTAGTGACATTTTTAATACTGTTAGGTTTTTATTTCATGTCTTCAATGACCTGCCTAGGGAGGATGTTCAGTGTATAAGAAAGATAATAAGGGATAAGCCATATTCATTGCATTTCTTTGGTATTTTGAAATATGGCTCATTTGATAAGTGTCTAAGGTTGGGCGATCTATTATGTCTATCTATCATGTCTTTGTATTCTAGTATCACAGCCAACTTTACTTTGTCAAACACATTCAAGACTCTACAGTACTGAAATAAGTTTGTGTCGTTGTGTCTATATTTTAGCTTAATTTTGAATGGGACTATAGCTTTTAGAAGTCTTATCTGAATATTGTAGATCTTTCTTAGGTGTGTTTTATAAGTTCTACATAACTGGATATGCCATAATTGATTACAGAGTCGGCCATTGCCATGTACAGGAGACGTAGTGTGTTAGATGGCATTTTATGTTTGAGTATACAGAGATTGCTTATTCTAAGCTACAGCTTACTCAAACAGTCATTAATCTGTTGCATACATGTTCGACATGTGATTCCCAGTTAAAGTGATCAATTTTTAGCCCAAAGTGTGTTGATTGATCAGTTCTAGTGGCTCATAATTACAATATGTTTGAAGGGAGTGCAGGCATGCATGGTCATGGGCCACAATGTGGGGACTAGTGAGGGAATATGTGGTGAGTGTATATCATTACTTTGTTTTTTTTTTTATAATTCAATGATAGTCCCACATCATGGGCCCATTTACACAAGGTATTAAATTCAGTTTGTATCTGGCACTCCACAGTTTTTACATTACTGTCGGCTGTAATCAGACATGTGTCATCAGCAAATTGGTATAGAGCGGCATTTCGGAATATGTAGCACATATCGATTACATATAACAGGTATTCGGTAGGGCCAATTATTGAGCCCTGCGCTGTGCCATGAGTGGTTTGCAGCAGTTCGCTTTGCTCTCCTGCTATACTGACCGCATTGTACCTATTCTGGTGGTAATTTTTTAGCTATGCTAGGGTTGGCCCCTGGATACCACTTTGCTGGAGCTTTTCGTACAGTATATTATGATTTAGGGTGTCAAACGCTTTGCTGAAGTCTATCATAGTTATTATTACATATTTTCTGTCATTGAGATAGGCATTCACATAGTTGTGAAGTGTTCTTCCCTTTTATATTTTTTCAATTTACAACACGGTTCTGCAACTTGCATGCAACAATATTGTTATATACGCGATCAATGAAATGAATGACTCCGCCATTTATACTCATTTGTTTTGCGCAATAAAGTGAAACTAAATATATAAATTAAATGACTATTTGAATTAGGGATGTGATGATAATTAACATCTGGAAACCTGTATGTAACTGTGTTTGGCGTAAATAGTTGGTGTTAATCAAGCCACTTACCCAAGCACATGTAGGCTTTTGGTTGGTGTTCGGCGTGCTCATCAGAGCGAATGATCTTCAGGAGTCCTTGTAGGAACACCGAGGCGACTTTTCGTAGTTGCAGTATGTCGCCGCTGCAAAAAAAAACAATCGTGAAATCGGAAAGGTAGAGGACAAATCCAATAAGAATATAAAATAATAGAATAAAAACGAATTGATAACAATCTAAAATAAAACCACATTACAATTAATTCTTAGTAAGAGCAACAACACTATTGGGTGTTAATGTAAAGTTTTATTGTATACATCTCAAGATTCATGGGAAGTTTTGAGAATAGCCATATAGGCTAATAAAAATTGATTATAAGGAGTTTAGTTAGACTTTACAAAGACAAAAATATATTTTACTTTTTCTATTTTATCGTTTTAACGCGTTCTTGCATTTTCTTACCTATTAATAACGTTAAGTAAGAACATCAACGCCATATTACGCAGCCTAGAGTTCGTGTTCGGGTCGAACAATGACGAAAATATCACCTGTCAACATAAACCAAGTTAAAGTAGCTCTTAAGGTTAAAGACAATAGTGTTATGATTTATAAAAAAAGGCGCTATGCTGACTCAAATTAGGGCAAGGCTGGGGAATGAACTAGACCTGACTTAGTAAAAGTCAAGCATTTTGTTTTAAGGACAACTTGAATACCCGTAATTGTATCTTGAAAGAGCCACGATTTGCAGATGTGACTAATAACTTGATAAGAGTATGTGAATAATTAAAGAGGCAGATAAGAAGGACACTTTAAACAGTTATTCGTACAAGCATGCACCAATTTTATTTAATGAAATTAAAGAATTCTGTACCTGTACACAATGCGGGAACATGATCCCGGCTCCAGTAGCTTTGTTCAGGTATTGAATAATTTTCAGCCGAAGTCTTGTGCAAGCTGGCACCTAAAAAAAGGAATTTGATCTCGCTACGTGCTTTTTGCCATTCCTCTTTTAAAATGAATATCTAACTTCACATCGATAAATGGGCCATTCTCATTTTTGTCACATCCGTGGATGTCACCTCACTACCGTGGATGAAATTACAGCTATTTAATATGCCAGTTTAGTGATGAATTTATTGAGTATAGTAGAGTAATCAATACTTACTCACAACACTCAACAAATTCATCATTAAACAAGCATTATTGCTGTAATTCCATCCACGTTAGAAAGATCCATGGATGAGGCAGTGTGCACAAAAATGAGAATGACTCAAATGCTACACAACTTTCAAACAATGTACGACTCCCGCGTGGTGTCAAAATAAACTTTCATTGTCTTTTGTGAAAGCTTTTATTTTAAAATATTAAGTATTGATAACACTGTATATATCTCCTTACCTTACGGTCATCCGGAGGCACCTTCATACCTCCCCAAGTACCTAAATAAAGTGAATATAGTGGCGCCACCACCGCAGGCTGCGACCAATCCACAGAGCTGAAAGAAACCGAGATATTTTTAATAAGCAGCCAGTCTGTAACATAGACTCAGACGTCAATTTCTCAGCCAATGGAAAAGTCGCTCCAAAGCTGTAACCCTAAAAAATCCCGCTAAGTTGCGAAGCCTTTCAAAACAAATATGCACAAAGTTGACAAAGTATAACTTTGTGAAGTAGGAGAATTGGAAATTGTTTGCTCATATGAGTGAACTAGAGGCGTTGAGCACCATATTTTAGAGGGGTATAAAGCGATATCTATTTAACTATATCTCTGACATTTTGAAGCAGTGCTACATACGCCCGGCCGTGGTCGAGGATTGCTAACAAATTAGCAAAATATCAACACAGACATACATTCAGCATCATAATTATGTATACAGTTTTCGACCTTATCTCTTAACAATAAAGTGCTAGAATGTATATATTATAAATATAATTCCGTATGTAAATATTATTCAAAATAAATATATATTTTTTAATTCTGACTGCGCTCAGCAATAAAATATTATTCCGCTCTTTATGGCTATGGTACAACCACATTTTAATACCCATTTACACAAAGAATCGCATGCAAGTTTAACTACGTTGAGGGTTACAGTACTTTTATCTCACGAACGAGGTTGAGCCATGGTTGTGTGTTGAGATAAACATGCACATTGTCTATGTGTGCGTCAGCGTAATAACGATGAGTTCTCATTGTGTATGTGTTCGTATGTGTCACAACTAGAACTAATGCTAACCCGCGCTCGTGAGATAAAATTACTTTACCTTGCATGCGATACTTGTATGTAAATGAGGCTATAATCTATCCCCCTTGTTCATAAACTTAACAAACATCTGTAAACTAAAATGTTCGTTGTCCCATTCTCACAAACGTAAATGTCAGAGTGACAAATAAGGACAAACGAATTTTAGCGGCTAGTTACCTAATATACGTTTATGAATAAGGGGGTATGTGTGTTAGGAGCAAGCTCCAGTAGCTTTGTTTCAGGTATTGGACAATGTTACCTGTTAGCTCGTATAAGCGGGCTGTTGGCATGGTTGGCGACGCTGAACCGTGAATCAGCCGCCGCCACCACCAGTGGCAGGAGCACGTCGTTCGTGTTGAATATGTCCTTGCTTATCAAGTTCACTATAGACAGCTTCATCTAAAACACACACAAATTCCTATGTCGTTGGACTCAAATGAGATAAAAATTCCCTAAGAATGTCGACCTTACAATCCAAATGAGAAGGTTAAAATTGTAATGACTAACGACATTACTTCTAGGGTCTAGGGTAGTATGTATGTTCCCAAAGCGACAAAAATATCTGTACTCTCTTATGCCCTTATAATTAAAGTTACATTCTCATATTTTGTCACTGAGTGCTTATAGATATTTATAGCTAGCTTACCTGTTCTAACTGATCGGGGTTGAGCTGATTCTTGTCCACGATCCTTTTGTATGTTCTCATGCTCATGCCTGGAGGCACCTGGAAGTCGCTCTCGCCCGGGTTAGGAAGCGCTCTGGAATTATCTGAGTATATAAGGGACTTGCGGAGTCTTTACGCTTGAATTATAGGTAGATATAGGTAATCATGTAAAGTAAGGGTCGTTTTTTTCAATTATCTGATAATATGATCCGTCAATTAAAATTGTCATTGTCACTTTCTAATGTCATATGAAAGAAAAGGACAGGGCTAACATTTATCTGACATATTCGTTTATCTGGGGACTGAAAAATTTGCTCTAAATATACAAATATCTGTCGAAGTCTTCAAGGAAATGCAAGGTGCACTTTTTTTTAATATCGCACGTTTTTCGATTTATACTTTGGCCCAGTTAGTAGTATTCCTGCCTGCAAATATATATGTTGTTATTAATATTTGAAGGTGTGTATATAACGTCCCCAACCTGTACTAGACCAGCGCGGAGATTACTGCTCGTTCCCTCTCATCTACGAGGGGAGGCCTGTGCCCAGCGATGGGACGTATATATTGAGTAAGATATTTATTTGTAAGGACGATTGTAATTACAACCCAATGTTCTAAACGAAGATCATAAAAAAAAACATATTTTATTAGTAGCGTCCCAAAAAGGGTTTAAATTATATTAAAATATTTTAAAAAGTTGAGCTGTTAAGGCTGATTTTTTTAGTCCTGAAATTAAACTTATGTGTCTTTAGAGCTACATATGTAATCAGCACCCACCTGTAAGGCAGCAGCAGTATGTCAGTGGCGAACTTCAGTATTAACGAGGATAGTTTTGGCTTCTCTTTGAGATTCAAATCTGCCTCTTTTATGTCGCCAAGCAGCGGCATTATTAACACTAATATTCTGTAAAAAAGTAATTCAAAAATTAACATAAACATTTTGGTAGGACAGAAACGGGAGTAGGAGCATATCGGGCAAGATATATGAGAAAAGCATTCTAGGAAAAATAATAGGTAATAATGTTACCCATCCTGATGCCCCTGCGGCTTATTCTCGATGGCCTCCAACAAAGATGGCACTAAGACAAGTTGTTGCTCCCGCGGCAGCCTCGGGAATCCCATTGTGATGTAAATTATTGTGAAGTTCTGAAAGCATTTAAATGTTTAATACTTGTAAACTATCTCATTCATTCATTATTTTATTTAATAACTTGTTGGTGGATTAATCGCCACTCTTCTCTATTAACTGCCAGTCTCTTGACTATATTGATGACTTAATTTTAAGTAATAAAGGTTCGATTACACCGCATCTCAAAATACGCTGACGCGTCGTAAAAAGCAGTGACGAGAGGGAGACAGGTATGAGTTAAACGTCACGCATTAGTCGCGTTATTGCGTTTACGGCGCGTCATTGCGTTTTCGGCGCGTCATTCCGTTTAAGGCGCGTCATTGCGTTTTGAGCTGAGCTGTGGTCAAACCCTAAAATCATATGTATGATATAGTACTTTTATCTCACGAGCGCGGGTTAGCCATAGTTGTAGTTGTGACACATACAAACACATAGACAATGCGAACACAGTACCGTAACCCTCAATGTAGTTAATCTTGCATGCCATTCTTTGTGTAAATGAGGATTAAAACATGCTTGAAATAAATTAATAAATAATTAAAATCAATTGCTAATTCCATTATTCAAAAAGCAGAATTCTGAACAATACTAATACGGCTACATTACGCTAACAAGATTGAAACACTTTTTTTATCCAATATGGTTTTACCAGGGATATCATATTTCCCAACGTTAAATTGTAGATATGCCTTCATTCAACTTTTAACCAATGATGGATGGCTGTAAGGCAATGAGGCCAGCAAGCAGTAAAAGTCTAATTAAAATAAGCCCACATACAAATATGGTACCTTGTTGGATATTATACTCACAATGATAAAGCTATTGGCTTTAGGATCCCTGTACAGTTCTAGCAAGGTCTGCACAGGCAGCTGCACATCTGCTCGGCATTTCATTCTCTTGTTCACATGTACCAACAGCTCCATGACTTTTGTACGCACCTACAACATAATGTACACACCGATAAATAGTTAAAGCACTTTTTTAAAATATGGATGCTTCAAGATACATTCTTTGACTCGAAAACTTCCTCTTGGTTTTTTCTATTATTTTATAAACAAGAAAGATACAATAAGTATAAAAGCAAAACGTATAAACCTAGTTAAGGATGTAACATATCAATCAAGGCCAACACTGTCTCATTTGATAAAAATTTAACAGGTGGAAAATGTTGCCACCGGAACACTAATTCTGCGAGAAATTAGGCGCCAATGACCGATTGCGACGGCTCTCTCTGTCGCACGATGCGGGCGCAAGACCCCGACGGGTGAAACAGAAAGAATATTCGGAAATGCCCGTTCTCGCTCCGCACGATAGGTTCACAAGTCTTAAATGAATTTATAATTAATTTAGACTACATTAGACCCAATTCAACAAAGTTAATGGACAATATACATGAGAGGAAATATTTATCTAGCTTATTTGCTTTGCAACATCTGCCGCAAAATTTTGACTTAGTGAACATACCTGCTCATGCGGAGAAGACAGCTTCAAAATGACCGGGGGCAGAAAGCGCGTAAGGCAACTCTCCAGCTGTTCGTCGGTATCCGCGTTCCCAAGTCGCAGGAACACTCGATCCAGGAGCACTAAACAAAAAGACACCCAAAGCTAATTTAAACTACAAGCGCCGGCCGAAACATAAGGTTAAGTTTTGCCTTTGTTTTGTATCGCAAACTCATATCAAATATATATTGACACTTACACAAATCATTAGAACAGTCATTCTCATTATCACCCACGTCCATTTCCGACATAGTGAAGGTTTTATTTGAAAAAATTCGTCGTGAAACTCCAACTCCAATTACTCGAATGCAATTGCAATGACACAACAGAATGACAGGACAAAATATTATGGATGGTTTGACGTTTCAGTGACACTATGGTAGATTTTTTTTTTCTTTGCTTCAATATCTAGTATGGCCAACCAACTACTTCAAAGCGGAGGGAGAATTCATTTCGGACCTCATCGACTAAAATAACTTTTTTTGGTCTTTTAGTTCTCGAAGATATATATAATTGATTATGTATCATTTTATTTTATACCATTAACTTAAAATCTTCCTGATCGATGTGGTGATGATTTGATGAATGCGCGCAGGTCGCAGGGATTGACATGCAATCTGAGAGCTTTCGTGTAGGCTTGTACAGTCAAGAGCAAAATGTGTAAGTTAAATTTTTTGCACCTTATTCCGTTGTACATACATACATACATAAACTCACGTCCGTATTCCCAAAAGCTGTAGCAAGGCACATAAAATTTAATTCCTGTGCCACTTTTAGCAATTGTAGGTTTAAAAATGAAGAAAATGTGATATGCAGTGATAGGTTGCTAGCCCATCGCCCACAAACACGCTTATTGCGTTGTGATAAGATAAAAGACTTACTTCTGCTGGTGACTTGTAACTTGGGGTCGTTTACAGCTCGGGCGTCCGAACGGACATCGAATTACTTATTGAAACTTTTGAGACCTACTGTCTAAGTCTACTGTACTTTGGATTTTAAGGCATGACGCTATAGACAAGGAAAAGTGAGAAAAACACAAATGATAAGTCTAAAAAGTAATTGATTATATTTAATCCAAAATTAAACTAAACAATTTACGCAAAATAGGATTGTAATTTGTTGCCAATTCAACTGATTGTACAAAAACTATGAACAAAAACTTAAAACTTCATACTTCGTGATTTGTGGAAAACAAAAAAAAATGCTGAGTCATAAATATAACTCCAAGTAAACTGTATAATAAGCATTACACACTATAATAAACATAACACAGCACACAATCACTGATATTAATAAAATATTTGTAAAAACCTTATTAATTTTTTTTTTAAACTGGCAAATGTATATCAAAAACTGAGTGATCTAAATACAAATAACACATAAGGCAACACATACAATAAAATACAAATTAATTTAGGAATGTTACCACTCTTAATTAAATTTTTCTCACTTAAACAAAACAATACTTTGCAACTTTTGTAAATATTACAATCATTGGCTATGCTAATCAGTAATTAGTGTTAAAAAGGTTCTATTCAACTCTGTGCTAGTCAAAACATAGTTTTGTTAACACAAAATTCTTATATCAGCCAACATTTATAAGGCTATGGCATCAGTTAAACAGTGATTATTATTACGCGATACACTCCTATCATAATACGTATCACTCATGTATCCATGAATATTGAAGCAAAATCCATACAATTTTCAATACCACGATAATATTGACACCCCAGTATTGTGAGTAATAATTACCGTGTAACTGATGTCATTCATCTTGCATACATATAGCGACGGACGCGTTTGTTTAAATATAAAATAGGCGCCTCAGACTTATTTTTGGTTATGCATGCTAAAATGATTAAATTCAGTTTAGCACACACATTTCGAGTAATAAGTTTGATAAGCTCTGCCGAGTTCGAAATTCAAACCGCGAGCAATTCTTTACGCGTGCCCAATCTGTGTGCCATAGACATTGGCTTGAGCTTGTTATTTTTATAATTCAGTCATGGATCGTTACTCTATGCCGTGCGCGAAGATCATGACGAGGCCGGGCTCGATCATCATGTGTTCGTCGACGTGAGTATTGTCGCACTGCAGCACCAGTACCGCTTGCTTACCGGGCACTCGCTTGCAGACGTACTTCTCGTATAATCTGGGAAAAAACATATGTATTAATACCATTTTTTACTCATGATCCATTGCGCCCTGAGCGCTGTATAGTATGTGTGTTTTTCTTGTGTCCAATTCATTGTCCTATTGTGCGGTTTGCTACCTCATTATCGTCCGTCATAAAACATACACATACTTCGCAAATAAAGACTGCATGTGCATTAACACTTTACCGGATTATCAACTCTAGGACCTCAACCAAAAGTTAAAATTGCTTTAATAGAAATGTGACGTTACACGCATAGCCCAATACACCCGGCGGCATTTACCTGAATACCTGAGAATGGTACGAATAGAAGGCATTTCGACCGCCATTTTTCTATTAGTGCACTAGTAATCTTTTGCTTACGGAGATAGGGCCGATAATAAATTGAACATTCAAGGCGTTTGTTACGACTATTTGCAACGTGGTCATAGTGTTTTGTGCGGTTACCCCAACAAAAGCATTGTTTTCTTTAAGTGGATCGGCCAAAAATGAAAAACAAAGACTATATCAAGGTTTCGTTACGTACGATACGGACCTTACGTTCTAAGGGTGGGTTGCATCAAACCGTCTGTAATCGTAAGCGGTGTTCGTTAAAATCTGATTGTATGGAAAGTTTGACATGTTTCTATGGGATAAGAGCTGCCGGCGCCATATTTGACAATGACCGGCCTGTGATCGGAGTTGGTGCAACCGACCCTAAGCGAAAAGATTTAAATTGTGATCTCAGTTTTCGCAAGTGTATGTTTATTTTATTTAACTTCAAATAAGTTATGTTACAAGTAATTTACCTTGAGTATGACACTAACATATGCTCTTATACCATCGAATATCCTACTTTAACACTAATGTAATAGAGTTTCTATTACATATACACTGTCTAAAAATCGTACCATTGCAATAGAAACTTTATTACACTAACGTTAAAGTAGACTATTAAATAGAATAAGAGAATAATTACTAAGTAATCAACACTAATCATACGGTAGCGATAAGGTATGGTGAATAAATTTGATTTTAGAGCCACTTCATACCTTGTCACAGTGGCATTAATATGAGTTCTCTAGCGACTTTCATATTAATTTTGACTGTCACAAGGTACGAAGTGGCCCAGAAATCAAATCGGTTGAGTGTACACCACCTTCTATTGTTCTGCCTGGTCTCGAGCGAGGAGAGCCCGGCGGGCCACCGGCGCTCGTGGCAGTTCTCCATGAGGTCGTCGATGATGTGCGGCGGGCAGCCCGACTCCGACAGGCTACGTTTTATCATCATCTGTTACAATAACCAATCAACGTGTTAATCCATACTAATCACGGATCTTTACCGGTATTCT
The DNA here is from genome assembly GCA_963556455.1 of Epiblema foenella. Lineage (NCBI taxonomy): Eukaryota > Metazoa > Arthropoda > Insecta > Lepidoptera > Tortricidae > Epiblema > Epiblema foenella. Next base: position 7,329,325 of record OY747105.1, read on the forward strand.
TACTACCGGTTTTAAATCAGGCGCGGATACACTGGGGGGGGGGGCAACAGGGGCAATTGCCCCCCCCTGAAGCCTGTGTCACGGGAGGGCAATTGCCTATGTCCTGACGTAGGAAATATGTTCTGACAATAAAAACAGTTATCAAAAGTCAGTTTAATTTTCGGAAAGTTCGAAAGTGCCCTGAACAAAATCCTGGATCCGCGCCTGTTTTTAATAAAGTATAACCGGTTATAATTGCATTTCGCTATTTATATCCCTAAAGCTCTGATTAGCGGTATAATCAAAACCGGTATTCAAATATATTAGCGGTTTCGCCAATTGACAACAATACCTCTATTGACACTTTACCCATAAAAACCATTACCGGTAATAGCTGTTAGTGTCAATATACTCGATTATTTGTTTCTGCAAACTGGCGTATTGTAAAAAGTAGGTATGAATATTTCAGAATTGGTATTTTTGTGATTTTTGAGTTCATCGTAATAAATGAAAGGGACCCATTATTTACATAAGTAACTTACTTCTAAAAGTACAGAATTATTAAATGTACTACCAACTTGCTGTATGGGCGTTACACTATTACACCTATTTGCTGCGTTTTAATAGTAATGTTTAATTGAAATTGAGATGTTGGGGGAGGCCTATGTTCAGCAGTGGACGTCTTTCGGCTGAAATGATGATGATGATAAATTGACATCTCGTCTTTCAAGTGCAATGAATAGCGGTATTGAATACAGGTATTTAAAATTTTCTCAAAAACCACAAGCATTTGGTGAAAGTATATACATACATAGAGGTAAATAATCAGGTAAAAGGAAAATCATTTATCCGCCAAGGGCAGTTTGGCCGTGCTTAGCCGGCTATACCCTTTGGTATGGAGACAGTTTGAGTTTTTTATACATTCATACATCATCCATTAAGGGAGTGGAAGTTTGTATGGAAGGAGCGATGACTAGGTAAGCGCCTGATATAAAAAAATAACAATTAAATTGATCGCGATGAACGAGTTCTATGTAGCCGAAGTTAAGGGCAAAAGCTAGTATACATGATAAAAAAAGGGATCAGTCATCAGTTTGAAAATCAGCGCTGGATGTGCAACTCCTACCTAGTGTGGCTGAGACTGGTACCCATTGTCCAAATATTTAAATTATGTACTATTGGTTTTTGTGTTTTTTTTCTGTCTTTTTATATGCTACACTTCCGCATTTATAGTATTAGTGGGAGGATCAACTATTCTTTGTTACTCGTTACCATGGTTACGTCTCCTGAGTCACTCTTGAAAACTGTGATTTTATAGGCTTTACATTTACCAAACATGAATTTTAGCGATGAGCATCTATCCATTTGGACATGGGTCATCTGTTGAGCATGTTTGAAGTCCATATTATGGACATTTTTCTAAGAAACTCGGTTACTGTTGTTTCCTCGCTGACGGGACCGAATAACAACAAAGAAAAGTTGATTGACCCTAGTATGGTTTTATAGCTGTCTAAATAAAGGCTTCATTATTGACGACCGCTTTAGCCTAGTTGGTAATGACCCTGCCTTCGAAGCTGGAGGTCCCGGGTTCGAATCCCGGTCAGGGCATGTATTTGTGTGATGAACACAAATATTTGTTCCTGAGTCTTGGATGTTTTCTATGTATTTAAGTATCTATTTATCTATATAAGTATGTATATCGTCACTTGGTACCCACAGTACAAACTTTGCTTAGTTTGGGACTAGGTTGATTTGTGTAAGATTGTCCAAAAATATTTATTTTTTTATTTATTTATTATTGACACACCTGCAAGACGTCGTCGGGCGTGGAGATCATGCCGCCCCAGCGCGTGACGCGCGCGCGCGCGAGCGAGTTGGCCCAGCGCACCACCTCCTCCTGCTCCATCTGGTCCGCGATCACGCGCATCGCGGGGTTGGACACGCGCATCGCGCGCATGAACTCCTGGAAACACTTCTCGCGTCAGAACAACACTTATACTCGTAACACATTTTCTTATTCAATACTACCCGCCCCGGCTTCGCACGGGTGCACTATTTAATGGATGTTATTATACATATAAACCTTCCTCTTCAATCACTCTATCTATTAAAAAAAACCGCATCAAAATCCGTTGCGTAGTTTTAAATAAAGATTTAAGCATACATAGGGACATAGGGATATAGGGACAGAGAAAGCGACTTTGTTTTATACTATGTAGTGATAATAATAGCTTCCGCCCACGACTTCGTTGGCGAGGAATTCGTTTATATTGTACCTTCATAAACTTCCGCCTCCCATTTCACCCTTAAAAAGGGATGACTTCCGGGATAAAATCTATCGTATGTCTTTTCCGGTCACTTCAACGATCACCATACAAAATTTTATTTAAATCGGTTCAGCGGTTTGTGTGAAGAGGAAACAGATGGACAGTTAGACAGACAGACATACTTTCGCGTTTATCCTCCTACGACCCATTTTCGAAGACGGTACTTCCGAGGAAGACCCAATGTCATAATATTAGAACTAATTAATAAAGCACTGAACGCCCGGACCAAAAATTGTTCATATCTGGTTAACCATATATTTTGTTCTAGTACTATCGCAGTGGGTCATTGCTCCAACTCTCTGTTAAAATACTTGGGCTTTCACTGCAAACTGATTTTGTCCTAGTATTATCACTTTGAACCCCAGGAGGTTATAATATTAGTATGAATCATCTTCACTCTTCACGCAATGTCCACTTGGATTCCATCAACCAGCATTAGTGCCTATGTACCCTATGTTCCTTTCCATGACTAGCAAGACACGGGCACGGACATTCACTCGGTGCATCTCTTTACAATTTCATAAAATTTTCGAAAAGGTCCCTATAGTGGCTATACGGTACATATATGTGTACTCCAGTAGCTCAGTACTTCGGCTTCCCGCACGCCTCCTAAAGGTACAGATCACCATTGTCCGGTGAGCGGGAATAGTAGCTAGTTAACCAAGATTCGAAAGCCACCCATTTCAGACGAGATAGCACGAGTCACTCGAGTTAAACACTGCTTTTCATTTCCAATACTAGGAAACTAAGAAAATGCCAAAACTTGCACAAACATTTTCTGAAACAGCGAAAGAACCATTTTGGCGGGAACTGTTGAATGACGTTAACAGTGTTTGTGTATGGACCATTTTCTTTTAAATTAAAAATTAATCTTACCTACTTATGATTGTATGGAGATAATGTATGGGAAGTTACAAATTCGTTCGTTCGTTTTACAAAAACTTTGCCCAATCTAACTACGATTCACCATACTTCTTCTTTTCTGCTCTACAGCACTCTTTCAGCACTCCACCTAGATGAACAATGACCCACTTTCAGAGTATGAGAAATGAAGACATTATTACCTACGTTATTATCACTGCTAGAAGTCCCTGCTCTGTCAATTCTTCTTGGAACTCGATTTTGCCATGTTACATCGTAAGACCATACTTAACAATCATATTACTTGGCAGACCAGTGTATTGATAACCAACCTTCAACAGCGCGAGTTCCCTCTTGTGCTCATTGATCACCAACCGCTGCTCCGCCAGTTCCTGCTGGAAGTCGGTGAGCTTCCCTTGCTGCGTGGCAATGAGCGCCCGGAGCTCCCGCACACAGTTGTGCTGTGCTAGCTCGTCCTTGGGGATAACGAGGCCACAGCCGGCCTCGCATGGCATTGGTCGTTTAGGGTTGTATTCACCTGCAAAGTTTCAGTCATTATGTTAACTAAAAGTAGATTGAACATGATTGCGTCCCTACATGACTTAACAAGCTATCACTGAAACAGTATTAATGTACCAGTAGTTATTAGGAGTATTGGGATTAACTAAATAATAATATGAGCAAAAAATATATAACACTAGCGACCCGCCCCGGCTTCGCACGGGTGCGCTATTTAATAGATGTTATAATACATATAAACCTTCCTCTTCAATCACTCTATCTATTAAAAAAAACCGTATCAAAATCCGTTGCGTAGTTTTAAATATTTAAGCATACATAGGGATATAGGGACAGAGAAAGCGACTTTGTTTTATACTATGTGGTGATGGTGATTATATAATGTATAGATAAAAATAATAGTTTAACATAAATAATACAAAAAAAAATACATATAATGTACAATAAAGAATTTTACATACATACATACATAATAATAGAACAGTAATTCAGCTTTTAGTTGTTGAATACAGACATAACCAATACAATTTCACTGGTACAGTTACATTAGCATAATCTTGTCTATTCTGCTTGACTGAAAGATAATAAAAACCAGATAAATCATTTATCTGGTTTTTATCTTATCATAAATGTGAGTTAAACTCTCATGTAGAGGATTCTGTACTTCTGTTTATTTATATATTATGCCATCTCTAATCTATAGTATATATAGTGATAGATATCAATCTGTAATCTATAGGTGTGTCTGTAGGTACTCAAAAACAAAAAAAAATTGTCAAGAACAACTTTATCACAGATATTCTTAATCACAAATACTTTATCACAGATTCTTTATCAGGAAGAGATCTTATCTGAAAAGATCTTATCACTAAAAGATTTTATCAGGAACAGATTTTATCATATGAAATCTTGGGAAAATTTTATTCTACTGGCAAACTATTTTCTGGTATTTTTTCCAAATTTATGGCTCAGTAGCTTCGGAGATAATGCAGCAGTGATCATCTTACGCCTATTTCTTATATAACTTCAAAACTATTTGTCATAAAATTGTAAAAAAAACCGGTCAAGTGCGTGTCGAACCACGCACAATAAAGGGTCCCGTACCAACACCTACTAGTCCACATTTAAAATCACTATCCAATACATTCAATCTAAAAAAGTCGTATCTTCATAGGGAACTCACGGCACTTACGACCTTTTGTTTGGGCAAGACAGGTTTTAAGCGAAAACTCAAAAACCGTAAAACCTATATTGTTCAAACCAAAAATCGTTGAAAGTATTTACTAATGCACACCACCTCAATTTTTTTCAGAATTTTAAACTTTATAGTTTGGAAATTAGAGAAGGGGGGGGACACATACTTTGACAGCTAATATCTCACCAACAGTTGACTTAAATGGACAAGTTTTTTAAAAACCTCCATATCATTTTTAAAGGCCTATCCATCGACATCCTACTATAATATAATTTATTGGTATGAATTACTTGACATTCAATATTGAATATTAAACAAACAATTTATTGTAATATCAGTGTAAGGCATGCCACCAATTTATTAGTATTAATTTAGATGAAAAGCATGTATTTTGTGAGAAATAAAGGCTTATTATTATTATTATTATCCATCGATACCCCACACGAATATGTGTGTTGAAATTTTTTTTCATCCACGGGTTACATGTAAGGAGGTGCCTCCCCTAATTTAATATTTTTTTGTAATTTCACATCACTTTTGTGTAGCAGTTCATAGAATACACCTTCCCACCAAATTTCATAATTGTAGTGCTTATAGCCTCCGAGTAAATCGGCTGTGACATACAGACGGACGGACGGACCGACGGACAGACATGACGAATCTATAAGGGTTCCGTCTTTGCCATTTTGACTACGAAACCCTAAAAACTTGATATTCTCACAATAAGCCCTTGCATTTGATTATATCACGTGAAAGTTTATAAAAGTTTTTTTTTTCATTGTTTTTCATGTGTTTAGAAGTAATAACATAATAAATATTTATGGACAATCTTACATAAATTGACCTAGTCCCCAACTAAACAAAGCTTGTACTATGGATACTAGGTGACAATATACATACTTATATAGATACTTAACCTATGTTACCCGTCTTTGGGTCACTGATTAACATATAGATCTACCAAATTATTATATTTTATAAGGGTTCCCCTTATAAAATTATATATTATGAATCCAAAAATAAACAATTATTACAACTCAGTCACAATTTAGTCATAAAACCCGCCCCTCATCGTCCCGGTGCAAAAGTGCCCATAATGCTAGCAGCATTTCCGCGCTGAATAGCGATAGAAAAAAAAAAAAAAAAAAAAAACCTTATAAAAAAAGCCTTATAAAATATAATAATTTGGTTGGTTTTTTCCTTTCAAGTTCTGTAACCCTAAATATGAAATACTTCCATTACATCCGACTTTTTGTCACATCCAATTTATAATAAATAAAAAATTTATAATAATATCATTCATTTATATAAATAAAAACATCACACTCACATTCAACTAGATGGGATGCCAGGGAATCCAGTTTCAGTACAGAGTTGCAACCATGGGGAGCGTTATCACAACTTGTGCACAACCTGCAGAACAAACATAATAAAACACTATATATGGCTTTCTATATTGGCATAATTTTAGAGCACACATAATATGGCTTTTAAAATGTAATCAATCCAGTGGTGGATTTGCAGTCTTGGCCTAGGGTGGCCCTGGGCCATCTAGTAAGTACCAGCCACCCTCTTTCTCAGCATTCAGCTAGAATTTTTGTTGCAATTGGCCGCCCTAGGCCCGGGCCTACTGGGCCTTATAATATGACTCCATTTAAAACTTTAAACTATTAGAACTCACAATTACTGCAATCTTCACTTATCAACGGATGTAGTCAATAATAACAGATTTGTTACACTTTTTGCAGTGTTACATATGCTTGATAAACAAGTTTGTAGGTGATGCTAGCAACACATTTCCAAGAATGGCACAGGTAAGGTCAGTCATGTAATAAGTTACGAAATGCTCACCTGGACAGCAGGTTACGTAGTATCCGAGGGACTGGTCGCAACTGGCTGGCGGTGACCGCCTGGCGGTCCACCGGGCAAGTTGGCTGGCGGCTAATCCACTCAGTTATACACGCGCGACAAAACGCGTGCTCGCAAGCTGGTGCCTTCAGTAAACATCCAAAATGCACATGTACAAGATGTTCATATGAAAGACAGTATATATAACTATGAAACTATGGTGAAAACAAACTATCCCACCTGCAAAGGATCCTCGAGAACTCCCGAGCAAATAGGACAAATCAGCTCCTCGTCAACGTCACCTTGAAACCTTTTTATTTCAAACCCCATTCTGAGAATTCTTAATAGATTTAGCACACATCGGCCCGATTTTATTGATTGTACGGTTTCGGTTCAGAATTTTATTATAACACTTCAATTAAAGTCAATAGCAACAAACAACAAAACTGGAACATCAATCTTTCATTAGCTTTTCTCTTTTTCATTTGATACATTTGATTGGGTCTCGTCTCGTCTGACAATTGTTTTAATTATAAGAAAGGTAAACTTAAGGACTATAAAAGAATATAAGCTTTATTACGCAGACTTAATGAATAATTTAGTTTCATGATCTTACAAATACTACAAGGAAAATAAACTAATTTTCAAAAAAGTTTTTGGCCAATGAGAACAAGGCAACACTAATTTAAAGTCCAACAGACTGTCCTGCATAGCGAAATGCATGCTACAAGATAGAACGAGTTAGGAATATAAATGACTTGAACCATATTCATTTATCTCGCTCTATCTAACTAATACAGTTGCAGTAGGCTACGCAGGATTGTCTGAGGCGCCTTTACATTAATCAACAAAAAGTAAAAAAATGTCTATGGATCGCTTAGTGTTGCCAACTGCTTGGATATAATTTCCCGACATTGCTGTAACTTTATTGTAAATGTTAAATGTGTCTATTTTTTCTCTACAAGGTTTTATTTAACTTCCAATGTATGTATGTTTGTTCGGGTGGAATCTTGCAACTCAATTTGCAACCACTTGCCGGTATCCGATTGAGCTGAAATTCGGCATACGTACGTAAGCTCGGTGACAAGGCAATATTATGGTACCATCGAGCTGATCTGATGACGGTGACAGAAGTTGGCCATAGCAACTAATAAACTACACAAGAAACCCATCGTGTTTGAGCTCATTGGAACCGTCTCCAGGAGTAGTAGATGACTGTGAAAAAAAGTACAGTCGGCAATAAAATAAAGGCTTTTACCAAAAATGATTTTTATGATAGAAACTTTTTATGATTATAGAACCGGCCAAGCACAATGAAGGGTTTCGTACCAACACCTACTAGTCCACATTGAAAACCACTATCCAATACATTGAATCTAAAAAGGTCATGTCTTCATCAAGGTACTTACAACCTTTTGTTTGGACACGATAGTTTTTAGGACACATCCATATTATTTTTAAATACTTATCCATTGATTCATGCATTGGTTACATGTGTGGAGTGCCACCCCTAATTTAATATTTATTTGTAATTTCACATCACTTTTATGTAACGGTTCATAGAATACAAAATTCTTACTTCTTACTAAATTTCATAATTGCTTATAGTCACCGAGTAAATCGGCTATGACATACGAACGGACGGACGGACAGACATGACGAAACTATAAGGGTTCCATTTTTGCCAATTTGGCTACGGAACCCTAAAAATGAATTCATTCGTCTTTAACCCGTATTCAAGTATGACAACGTTATTTATACTTTTGTTTGGGTAAACAAGAAGCGTTGGCAACATTAACATCTTCTGCCAGTGCCAACGAAACCAATCTGCCAATTTCGTCAAATTGGCTCTGCCATTGTAAAATGGACTCATGCAAAGGCTGCTGATTAAAAATTGTATTTATTCTTTATTTCACCTAACAAAACTTTCCAATAATACGTGAAAATGAGCGTATTTAAGTCAGCCATGGGCTACTTTAGCTCCAGTGGTGCTAATGGTGGTAGTGACAATGATTTCGTGGGTCAGTTTGTTGAAATCGGGAATATGAAACTGAGGGTCAAGAAAGTGATTGCAGAAGGTAAGTGTTTCAGTTTTTCTAATATAAAAGCATTATAATGTCTTTCTTATAGATTCATGCAAAAAGTTTACTGCAACATATCGTTATAATCTTGTAGAACGTCACCGCGCAGTGGGGGCGGATGAGCTTTGTCTGGCGTCTTTATAAATTAATAGTTTAATATTTAGAGTAATAATAGTAATCTCCTGTGCCACATTGTTAAGCACACTGAATTTCTATTTTCGTATGTGTGGTGAACTTAGCAGCTAAAGGCCACAAAAAATTGGACTTGTTAAAACTGTAAAATAATCTCTAATTTATCATGTTATAGTCTATAGGCACATACTATTCTAACAAAAATCACTTTTGTAACTTTATTGATATGGTAGTAATGTTGAGTTTGGTTTCTATGTCAAAAAGATAAGCACTGATAAAATTGCCTTAACCCCTCATATACATGCCCGAGATTCTCGCCTTTACTGCCTTATAAATTAAATAATTTGGTGCCAATTTTCAAAATGGATTCTTTTTTTAAATAATTGCTACTGGTGAGGAGGTATTCGGTGAAAGTCTCCACACATCTAGATCTCATCTCAAACTAAGCAATAAATGTGTACTAGACACTGCATACTTATACAGATAAATGAATACCAAAATACATAGAAAGCGTCAAAAACTTAACAGCAAATATGTATTCTTTTCAACTAACAATGAAATATTCTAGGATTCCTAGGCCAGCTTCATAGGTTTGCTACCATCTAGATGTAGACTAAACAGTTGAGAGAGGTAATTTTCAATTGGTTTAGGTCTGACTTAACATCAACATGATTCTATAATCACTTAAGTTTTCATGTTTCCCTTACAATTGATTTGTCAAACACTACTGCTCGGGTTAAATTTACGAGCTCTAAGTACTTTGAATTTCTTTACTTTCATCATATGCAACATATAGAATGGACATGAAAAAGTAGGATGCACCGTCATGGATTGTAATCCAAAAGAATCTAGCTTAGGAATTTATATTAGGTATATGATTTTATTTAATTTCACCGGTCCTGTGGCTGTGGGTGTGTATTTCTTGTGTATAAATGAAATGACAATGAAATATAATGAGTTCATTAACCTGGTCTGATGATGGAGCCGGATGGCAGCAATAGGAATTCCGCAATATGCTTAGCAGAGATCCTAATACTATTCAAAAATAATTTAATGTAATGCTTAACCTATGTGATTAACAGTAAAAATCTTCATATGTATTTGGCCTGCTCCTTTATCCATTTTGATTACAGGTGGTTTTGCGTTTGTGTTTGTCGCTCAAGACGTGTCATCCGGCACTGAATACGCTCTAAAGAGACTCATGGCGGCAGACGAACAGGCAAACAAAAATATAATACAAGAAATTAGTATATTAAAAAAATTATCGGGTCATCCCAATGTTATTAAATATATAGCCGCTTCATTTATTGATAAGTCGAAGACCTCTCATGGAATGGGAGAGTATCTGCTGTTAACGGACCTATGCAGTGGGGGCAGCTTGATGGAGGCGCTGCAGAATAGGGGACAGGCCTTCCCGCTGCCGACAATCCTCAGGGTGTTCTATCAGACGTGCAAAGCGGTACAACACATGCACGCACAGGTTCCTCCAATCGCTCATCGTGATCTCAAGCTAGAAAATTTCTTAATATCTAATGAAGGTAATAAAAATTTTGCTTAACCTGCACGGCTGGTGCATGACCGCGTGCGAACTTTCTAATTAGAACATTTAGGATAGTTTATCTACGCGCGAGACAGATTACGCTGTAATGCTCACACGAAAAAAGACCCAATTGCGCAAAGAAGGTACAATATAGTGACGTCACTGATCTGTCGCGCTTTCTTTGCCTTGTTTCTTTTGGATTAGTCTTTTGTAGTACTCAAATGTCAAAGAGTTAACAACCCTATTTTACGTGTAGATGCATTTAACTTAATGAACGGCATTGTAAGGCTCCGTTGGATCCAAAGACTGGCAGTCTGCCCATTTGAGCTGCTTTTTCTCCACAGAGGCGAAGATAAATTGAAATAACATAAGTACAGTCAAAGTTAAAGATGTGTACACATTTTTCGCCTTTATTCTAGTGCAATAAGATGCACAAACGTGAATGTAAATTATAAAAACGATACAATAAATGACTACTATTTGACCGCCGATAGTTTAAAGTTTCCTGTTCCGCTTCACGGTGGGAAACCCATTTTAGTCCTTTGTTAATTTCCTAATTTTTTTTAGGTACAATGAAACTCTGTGATTTTGGTTCCGCAACTACCGATGTATATTCGCCTAATCCTTCTTGGAGCGCTAATCAAAGAAATATGTTAGAAGAAAACGTAAGTAAACATTTTTACTTGTTATCATAAATATCACGTAGTCTGTTATTTATGGATGTTATAGTTGTGTATATACAAATTCCCTCTTATTAAAGAGAATGGTGCAAAATCGTTAACAAACCGATATTATGAATGGTAGGTACATATAAATTATAATGCGTGCATACTCAAATTTTATAAAGGGTCGGCAATGCGTACGTGACTCCCCTGGAGTTGCTAGCGTGTATAGGCTGCGGTGGCCGCTTACCATCAGATGGACCGTAAGCTTGTTTGCCACCGGCATTGTATAAAAAAAAAAAGATCCACAAGTATTGAGCAAGCAACCTTAATTAATAAAATATAGAACATTTACGGAAATTGTCAAGCCACTGGTAAAACAATAGATTGAAATAGAAAACTACCAAATATTTCCTGTCTGCAATGTACCAACTACATAACAACGTAACCAACGGAAGCCAGCTCCAATATTGTTAACAAGTAGCATTGCAAACAGCTCTAACAAGAGCTGTTGGCATTCTAATTGACTATGCAATGACCCTTAAACAGTGTGCTCTCAACTGTTTTGTTTAATTTTCTAATCGTTCTGCTCTGCGTTTATAGCTCATATTTTACAACAGTGAAAAGAGTTCAGGTTTTAGTAGCTAATATACATAATATTAGGTGGTTATGTTTACTGGGCATTTTCCGCAAGTCGACATCCAGCGTACCTATTTTGAGTGAAAAAGGGGTATGTATTTATGTAGGTATCACATGGTTCTAGGGATCGATTTACGTAATTTCCATTTATTGATATTAGAAATGGAATATGTTATAGTTAGTTATTTATAGGTACCCATATGTGTTGACATGATTACAGCCGTTTCAGCAATATTTAGGTATGATAGACCATTTCGTTTATAAAATTGCATATCTCTATTTGTTGTAACACAGATATAACTGTATGATGTAAGTCAGAATCCTGATAAAGTGCAGCGGGTAATCTAGACTGTGTAATCGAAATATTTTCCGTGATTTATATTATTTACTAGCGACCCGCCCCGGCTTCGCACGGGTGCAATGCTGATGCATGTATTATACATATAAACCTTCCCCTTGAGTCACTCTATCTATTAAAAAAACCGCATCAGAATCCGTTGCGTAGTTTTAAAGATTTAAGCATACATAGGGATATAGGGACATAGGGACAGAGAAAGTGACTTTGTTTTATACTATGTAGTGACTAGAGTGCTATCTTGGTGAAATTGTGTAACAATATTTATTTCATACAACGGTTTCAAGTATTCTGAATATATATATTAATACCTCTCTATTAACGCGATGGTTCTGAATAAATAATTATGTGTCTGCTCGTTTTTCCGTTCAAATGTCCAACTTTTCAGTGACTCTATCATCTAAGCATTATTCGCCACAAGCGGAATTAGTATGTTCCGTGCAATGCTGTTTTTTTTTATATAACGCCGGTGGCAAACAAGCTTACGGTCCACCTGATGGTAAGCTGCCACCGCAGCCTGTAGACGCCCGCAACTCCATAGAAGTCACGTACGCGTTGCCGACCCTTTATGAAATTTGAGAGTGAATTCTCAAATTTCATAAAGGGTGTACAGTTTCAAGCTATCGTAGGATGCACCCGTGGTGACGAATCTTTCTAATCACCCCTTGGAGAGGCTCGTAACGACATCTAGTGTGAAAGTATTACAACTATTCACCAACGACTCAAATTACATTGAGAATCCGTAATAAGCAGGTAGCTCGTCAGAATATTCATAAAAGTCAATAAATTAAATATGTACAAACAAATGATATGCTACATAAATGTTCATTCGTATAGACTTCCAGCTTATTTACGAAGAATGCAATGCGACACGTTGATAATCGATATCGTGACATCATTGATACGACCACACACAAGTAGTAAGCGTAATAGCTAATTAATGGCCTATACGTTACAGTCAAATATGTGTAGTGTAATATTCGTAACAATGTGCAAGAAGAATTAAGACCTTCACATACCAAAGGTATCTATTAGGAGGCTTGAAACTCCGCGTGTTGTAGATACAGTACTGGCCAATAATATAACCGTTGTCTTTAAAAAATTAGAATTCTCTAAAACAATGTTTTGTGTTACAAGGTCTGTCTTTACATTGTACATTTCTATTAGAATGTAAAGAAAAGCGTCTGCAATTGCAACAATCATCTGTCAAGATGCTGTGGCCAATGATGACTGTATGTACAGTCGCGGAATTAAACGTTCCTCACTTTTTGAACCTTCATTTAAATTAAAATAAAGTCGAAAATTGGCGAGCCCTATTGTTCCTCGACTGTACCATAAGACAGGTTTCGAACTCACAGTCCATATTGCCCATCAATCTCGTCATCTGCATTATCAGTATAAGTCTCACTACTGAAACAAGCCTCTCATGGATGAGAGGGAGCTTGGGCATCCCCGAGAAATATTTTGAATTTAATCTTTCTTTATATGAAGTTATAGTTTGAACCTTCTTGCTTATTGCGTAAGTTGTATAGTTGTACCCATTATTTTGTTAGAATTGTTCAAAGCCAACATTTTAGCAATCACTCAATCGGTTGGGACTGTTGTGAGCTCCTGGCTTAGCAGTAGATACTGGTGATCGATCTTTGTGTCCAAGTTTATCGGTTACAACACTTCATCCACCTGCGGTTTCTAGGATGAAATACGATCAGTCATAATCTTCTTAGTTCCTATATTAGGTATACTGACAGCAACTTAGCAACACACATCGCCAAGAACGATTACTTTCAAGTAAGGCTTGATATTGGCTCTCTCGTAAGTGTAGCAACGGTGTCGACATGTAATTTTTTAATGTGATTAACGCTGAAAAGTTTTATTGGTTTTATTAACGCTAAAGAGTTTTATTAATAATCCTAACTCGTCAGTTCAACGCAAATGGGCGCGAAGTAGCGTAAATTATGCGAAGTGACGAAACGAAAATTGGACTTACAAGACGCGTGATTACATGGAATTAACGATGTTCTCTTTTCAGCTGGCCCAATACACGACGCCTATGTACAGAGCGCCAGAAATGTTAGACACCTGGGACAACCGGAAAATAGACCACGCCGTGGATATTTGGGCGCTGGGTTGCATACTGTACACGCTCTGTTACATGCAGCACCCGTTCGAGGATTCGGCTAAACTGGCCATTTTGAACGGAAATTACAACTTGAACCCTAATGATCAGCGATACAAATGCTTGCATGATATTATAAGTAAGTTCTTTTGTTTTTTCTTACTTCTCTACTTCTGACTCTTACCGTCAGCGCGTACACGAACACTTACTTCAGCTTAAGTCATATGTCAAATGCATATTCAAATATTATTTAATTCTAGTAAAAACGACTTCAGTAAAACAAAAATGATGTCAAAGGCTTATTATAGGATTGAGGACTATCTAACAGACAGAAATGCGTGGCCCAAAGCAAATAACTGAATAGCGTAAAGATTCATGTATAATATTTTCATTGTATCTAGTTGACACAGTTCTTGCAGGAAAGCATATCAAACGTTTTATGTCTAAGGGAAGTATTTCCCATTTGTAAAAGTGCCATTGCGGCCTACTTGGAGAATAAAGTTCATTTATTTCATTTATTACTTCAATGGGAAAAAGGACCTTCGAGTTGTACAAGTATTACTCTGAGATAGATTCTTCTAGTACAGTGTGTTTGGTGGCAATGAAGTGACGGTGTGTAATTGTTTGCGCAGACGGCTGCCTGTCGGTGAGCCCCGAGCAGCGACTGACGATCACCGGGGTGCTGGAGCGGCTCGCGGCCGTGGCGGAGTCCAACAATATCAATCTCAAGCAACCACTCAAATTTGAGCGTAAAAAAGTTGAACAATCTGTGGCCACTAGCTCGCCAGGTAATAAGAAGTCAAGTAAATATTACACTACCATTTCCTAAGCGCGCTGCGGATGCCCTGTGATACGACGCCTCCATGTTGATTTGCGATCGCGGTCCTTAGTTCGACACATTATGGTTCATTATTATGTTCTGTTGCATTCGAAATTAACCAGTCTCGAGCTAAACATGGTCAAGTATTTTTTGACTTTTTACACTCAAATTTTTATATTTTTGTTTCATATTTATTTTGGGTTGATTTCCGTAGAGAGGTTATTTTATTGAATTATGACACTGTGAGATACCTTTACATTCCATTGTTGATATCGCCAAAAATTGAGCATCACCAAAGGTAAGATCGAACGAAATGTTCTCTGAAGGAATTAAGGTAGTATAGCATTTATTTGACTTTTATAATTTATTTAGATGTTACCTATTGCAGTGATTATGGTAATTTTGTCGAATTTTTTTATTTATGTTGCTTCGATTTCTACGGAAGAGCAATGACAGCGTCCTGTGTTAGCTAGGCTTTGTATGCGCGCGCGCAAACCGAGCGGCCTAACGCACCTCCAGTGCAATATGGAAACGCTGTTTCATGTACAGTCACACGTGACAAGCTTTAATATTTAAGTCTGAAAATTGAACTAAAAATGAATGATTGATTATCTTATTTTCAATTTCCATTCACTTTAGGAGTAAATGTGAAATAGTCTACTTAGCTTTCTTCAATCATAAGAATACCAAATAACTAATATAACAAAAGTCAGTGTGCATTTATGAAATGCATGCCTTAAATATATTTAAAGTTTAGGATACTTTCCGCTAGTTAGTTTCGTATTATTATACGTTAGTAAATCTATTTATATGTACATTCCTGTAAGTTTTAAATTAATACCTACATGGGGCTTAATGCAATCTGCTCAGCTATATTCGAACCCCAATGTTTATAAGATATCAAGGGCATTTTATCTAGCTAGAATATGATATATTTATATTATAACTGTTAGGTCCAGTTCTCGTAGTTAATGTTTCCAGTACTCAGTTACTATATGTATTTATAATTATTAACGCATTTGATTCAACTAACAAGGGTCGAACAATCATCTGTGTTCGTCAGCACTAACAAGGTGGGTTGCTTGGTACAGCGCACTGGTCTCGAGTGTCACACAACTCATTGGTTTGGGTTCTCGCAAATCATGGCGAACTACAGATAAATATGTAAAATATTTATAGTGAATAATAACAACGGTAATAGGCCTCTAAGGAGTCTCATCGAGGCGGGCGCGACTAGCGGTAGCGCGGACAGTGAAATGTATGGCGCAAGACACTGCTTAACACGTGTTTTACTTTCACCGTCCGCATATAAAACGCAACCGTTGAACGAACCCGCTTCAGTGCGGTCTTTGATAAACTGAGAACTATA
The DNA here is from genome assembly GCA_963556455.1 of Epiblema foenella. Classification (NCBI taxonomy): domain Eukaryota; kingdom Metazoa; phylum Arthropoda; class Insecta; order Lepidoptera; family Tortricidae; genus Epiblema; species Epiblema foenella. The sequence continues at coordinate 7,345,768 of OY747105.1, forward strand.
TCACATATCTGTTAGTGTTGCGAGTTATAGCTCGGCTGAGCCTTAATGACTCGAGCCGTCAGGGCTAACGTGAGTCTTCTCAAAGGGGAAAAAGGCTATCTTAGCTTTAACGACTCGAGTCTTTAAGGCTCAGCTGAGCTCCAAATTACAACACTTAATATCTGCAGTTTGCCATGTTGTGTGGATCAACCGCAAGTTTCACGTGGAAGATTAATCTATCCATGGTTTAGTGAAACGATCACTGAAAGCAATGGTATATTCCGTACCTTTATTGGACAATATAAATTGAATTGAAATGTTAAATTGAGGTACAAGTATTTCATAGTGTAGATTTATATAATATTTAAAAGAGAATATGTCTAATGTACAATGTCATATTTAGAATACAGTCACAATTTTATAAAATATTTTTGTTAAGAAACCATGTCTTTTAATGTAGATTTGTCACGAATCATAATTTTCTGTGCATATTATGATTTAGTCGTATGACTATGTCAGAGCTTATAAATAAATGAGTATATTCTTCTCATTCATGGTTTGTTTTTATTTCTTGGATAAAGATTGAGTACGGAGGTAATTTCTCATCATCCAGCTTCAATGTCCCTGATAATGGGATTTAGAAATCGGTAATATTTTCCGCAAGACATTCTTAAAATAACATAAACCTAGCGAATTTTTATTTGAAGGTCCATTGAAGTCCAGTGAACCCAAAAGAAAGATACATAGAAATCAATTTTATTTCAATTTGTTTGAAGGTATTATGACGCATGGTTTATTGTGTTTGATTTTTTCACTTTGGCACTGTTTTCGAACGCATCCACATCCTGTGCTAACATCACAAACTACTTTAACTGTACACTAATCCTCATATTGAATAACAATTGTTATTAGTTAGGTAATTATTCAATTATTACTTTTGAATTGCTTGTAAACGCTTGTGCTATAAAATGGCTTTTTTGCTTTAAAGCTTGTAATAACTATTGCACATTCGTTAAGGGACATTAAACTAACAAAAATATTGTATCTAGCTCAATATCCTAACACATTTACTTAGGCAATATAATTCTATTATACGTATATATATCTTTGAAATCAGTTAAGTAGTTCAAGGATAAGGGAAATACATTTTCATAATATAATTCTTTATTATAAGATGCTCCCCGCCGCGCGTCCCTTCGACGATTGATTGCTCGTCAAAGGTATTTCTCCTTTTATACCGAATGCTCTTATCGAACTAGATCGCGGTAGCTATTGATAAAACTTACAATATGAGTACGGAATGCTACTAATCTGAACGTTATTGAATTAGGCATGTAATCTATGTCAGCGTGAACCAGAATAAAGTGCTAACGTACGAAGATAGTGCGTGCATGACCTTGTTATGATGTATGAAATCAATGCTTCTTTCTGTTTCTTTGATTGAACATAATTCATTGCATGACCGTGTACGCTGTGTAGTGCTATTCCCTCCTACGCCTGAGTTTGAACTTTATTTTACCCGTTTAGAGTCCTGTTTTGTAATTAAACTTTGAATGAACGTAGTCTACATAGAAGGTGGCGTTGTGTTTCTGTAGTGTTGACCTTTGATAATCGTTTAATAGTCCAAACTAAGGCGTGGGGGTCTATGTATCTGTGTCACTGTTGAATTGCTATACATATCACGTTTTCTTTTTTTCATTTTAGGTGTATTCAACTTTTTCGGCTGCCCAATTGTTTTCTCGTTTAAATGACCCGTGGCGCTAGCATGTACTGTGTCGGACGCCACTCGCACCCTTGACCGCTTGTGCTAGACCCTCGGACATGCTCGCAATGATGAGTATTCGTTTTTACTTATTATGTTTACGATGCGCTGCAGGATGGACACTGACTCGCTCTAAATTGTATTCTACTTCAGAAATCACGTGACATGTTCTCTTTTACATTTATATACCTCGGACTTAAAGTGGCTTAGTTTCAGACCCATCCTGCAGAAATTACCGCAATGTGTATTCGGTTAATATGAAATGTATGCCAGCAATTTTGATCCCTAAAATTATCTCTGCTTTTATGTGAAATTACCGGTTGGTCATTTAGAAAAACTTTTTTAAAATTAAATATTTCCTTGCTCAAAAATATAACATGGGAAAATACAGGCCTTAGTAATTGACAAATTTATTGACCTATTTGATTATGAAATAAATTTATAGAAAATATTCTTATCCTGTCAATATACAGATATGATAATGACAATAATTATATTAACTTTTCAACTAAGTACCTTGTCATTTAAAAAAAATAGGCATTGAATTAAGCTAGTACCTAGTAGTACTGTTATATTTATTGCAAAGCTCGACTAAGTTATTGAGATTCATTCTATCTGGATTTCTTCAGATTTGTGCGGTTGAAAACGCAACCCTGTGTCGTACAAAATAAAGTTTACATTCCAAACATAAGACCGTGATTTGAGCTTGAAATACTTACTAGTTGAATTACATTTTGATATGAACCTACTTCAATATATTATAATTTCAAGTATACCTAAGTAATCTAGTTTTAGTCACTTGGATTAGACCATAACAGAAGCTATTCGTATTAAACTCAGGTATAAAGCATTACATTACTTGAATAGAAATTAACATTCCAGAAGAAAATACACCATTTACCCTAAGTAGGAGTAGCTAGTGAATTATTGTTTCAAATATTCTATAGTATTATTGTTTTACGCATATAACAAAGAAATTAATGTATTTTTAATCGTTTAACAAAAAAGTTTTCAATTCTCGGAACATTTTGATTGCCAACTTATTTGCCAGATGTCTGAGGTCAGTCATGTTTCCACGCGTTTTGTCTCCTTTTATACCCACTGTACGTCCATGTGTGTCAGAAGTACCTTAAACTTATTTACACACTACCTACTATTATAGTCAAGAAAAAAATGTGGAGTGCGGGATATAATGTGTCTGATTACGTGGACTGAATTTTAAAATAAAATCTGGTATACCTCATGTGTTAACCAATAATACAGCATCCGACGAAATGAGGTTTTTCAAAATGGATTCCGAGTAGTCAGTGTTGCGAACTGATGACAATGCATTCAGAAAAACCTAAAGTAGATTTTTTTATTAGACATATTAAACTGACGTTTATGGGCGCACATCGGAAGTGATTATACCATAATAGTTAAAGTACAGTACTTTTCATGAATTAAATTTACGTATATTGTTTATTACTTTTATCAAATAATGTCTACGTAACGAAATATTTAAATATTCATCTGTCAGTTTGCTTTATCTAATAAAAATATCTACTTTCCTAATTTTATTTCTGAAGAGAATATTCTAACGCGCATTATGCGGTACAAAATGGAGTCCTACGTAATTGGACTCGTAGTATTATTTAGTTACCATAATCATGTATTGTTAGTTAAATTTTGTTATAAACTTTTGTTTATGATTTATGTTAGTAATTTATTATATGGTTACCGTAAAATGGAATAACATGGGACATTCATGGTTTACTTGTGGGACACCCGTTTACATACTGGTTTCTAGTAAAAACATTTGTCCCAAGTAACTAAGCCATGAATGTCCCATTTTACCCCATTTGATGGTAATCGGTAAAAAAAAAACGCTTAATTTAAATATTGTTTAAGTAGTGGCTGTTTACAATCTCTAAGAGATTCGTAGTAACTTTAAATTTTTACTTACATGCAACACAACTGCATATAAATTCGAAACTTGATCAATGTCTAGTAGTTAGCAAAACAAAACCAACAATATACTCGTTGTAAACTACAAACGAACTCGTTTCTATAAAGCCATCTTGTTTAGATCAGATCAAGTCAGTATGGCTAGCACATGATGGCGCGTGAGCTATCTCGTCACGAGATAGACTATCCGTCCTTTTTAAATTAGTATACGCAGAAACAGACGGGTAGTCTATCTCGCGTCGAGATAGCTCACGCGCCATCTTGTGCTAGCCGTACAATAACTCTTTTAATCAGCAGTAGTGGAATATATCGTGATTATTTACACTTGATAACGGTTTGTGTAAGGTATATTTAGTCTTATCATAACAGTGGTTCTTCAGAGTTCAGTCGACGACAATAGTCGTTGCAGCGTGCTGGGCAGCGTAAATCATTCTGACTTGAAGTCGACGGCTATGAAGAATCCGACATTCACATAACGCGCTGCCCTGACGTGAGGCAGCTCACTGCAACGGATATTGATGGTGCTGTGAGTTAGAGCTCGGCCGACCCTTAAAGACTCGAGCCGTCAGGGCTAACGGTGAATTTTCTCAATAGGGTAAAAGGAGTATTAGCCTTAACGACTCGAGTCTTTAAGACTCAACTGAGCTCCAAATCACAATATATATTGTCTTCATCTTCAGAGCCCACTTTAATGTAATAATCAACTCTCAAAGGGTTGACGTAGCTGTGGAAAGGAAGCATGCGTTTAGTAACGACTAGAATGAACTAAATACGGGTTAACAATTTTCATCGAAGTTTAGTTCGGTTATTATAGTCGTACCGTTTAACTGAGACGGCGCCTGTGACGGGGCAGGGGCAAGAAGGGAGACGACAAAGGGTAGCGGAGGGTAGCGGGAGGCACATAGCCGCCGTCCGCTACGACCCGGCACCGTCTCAGTTAAGCGGTCAATCTATAGCTATTATTAGATTGCGATTTTTTAAATAAAAGTCAATATGACGGAGATTTTCTGAACTTCAAATTTTCCAACTTGTTACTATATAAATTGTGCTGAAATTACAATCATACGAACCAAACTTCGACAAAATCAGTGATCAGTTACTTACCACTGCAAATGCATAGATTTTCGATATGCTTATTTAACACGTATTTTGAGAAAATTGGAATAATCACGCGTCACCTACCGATCCCGGAGAGTTATATTCCCATATTACTTTGTGTATTGTTGATAATACGTAACGTGCTGTATTTTTAAATCCAAGGTACTGATTTATGTCTACTTACAATATTTCATGTGTTAATCTGCTAAATTAGGTACGTACGACGGAACTGGGCTTTTGTATGTGAAGCCAAGCCAAATATACATACATATACATATATCTTATCACGTTTTAATTATATTATATGCTATGTTAGTTTTATTTTAATATGGTGCTTCACTTTTATAACTGAATGATTTAAGACGACGTACGTACCACATGGAAAACTATTTTCTTTAGTGACTTTTAGAAAACTGACTTAGAATTTACTCACTTTTGAATTCAGGTAGCGAATATTGATGTTCTTGCCAGCCCAGAAAATCAGGTGTTTGCACATTAGCTGGCAACATACGCCTAGTGGGTATGAGTGCTAGGCATAAGAAAGGGATGACTAGAATTCTCTCCAGAGTATTTAGTGCCGCGTTTGTGACTGGACTGAATAAACCTATTTGGATTAAGTATTTAGGTATCACTATAATCAAATCAACAGTATTTCAATTTGTTGGCACTAGACAAGTACTTAATAAAAGTAAGCAGATGTATTGCACTTTGTAATGGAAAATGATCTTATTGTTTACGATCAAGGGTTCATTTTCGATTGTTTTTTTTTTGTTTTGTGCTTGCGCTTATACCTAAGGTATGGCCTGTTTGTTTTGATATTGGTTAGTTTCGTTAAGGATTATGTTTATAGATGTGCTTTATAATTATCGAGGCTAAGAGCTCAGTAAAAATAAGTCGTTACCACAATTCGAGAGTAATGAATTAACTATGTTTTAGCTCTGTGTATGGTCTATCGGAAATCCTTTTATGCATGGTCTTAGTATTACTAATATTACCGTCGAGTTCATAAATATGTGTACGTTCCCAATGGTTCAAAAATATCCGAGCAAAATTAAGTACGCTCGTAACAATAAACACGTGATCACATATTTTTGATCCCTTTAGCCGTGCACATACTTTTGAACTGGACTGTACCAAATATCGCACCTACGATTATGTAGTTTTTTTTATAAACCCACAAAGTGACTAGATTTTTTTATATAATGCCAATTTTAAAAATACCTACGCCTATTTTAGCTAAAGCCTCTTTGTATTAAGTACTCAAATGTGGCCTCGTAGGTTATTGTATAATTATAATTATGAACGAAATTATAAATCAAAGGCCTATGTATTATTATTCTTGTAGCTCTTAAACCGGCTGTACACTCTCGTGCGTCTCTGCGAGCACTCGGGCCAGTGTAAAAGCGGGGTCTCGTCGACGATTCCCTTTCTGTACACAGCGAGGCAATCCGAGTGCTCCCCCACGAGAGTGTACAGCCGGATTAAATGTTTCAAACACCTGTACCTCGTTTGGAGAGTTCTTATTATAGGATAGGCTTTGAAATTATTATATTCAACAAATATCTGAAAATGGTTTTATAACATATCCAAGCTTAGAGCATTTAAGACTGGAGACGCCATTGATATACTTACTTCTCTGACAAAGGTATAGGAGAAAATTTTACCAGGTTATTAAAAACTACTTCATTAATCGATTTATACGTCTGTCTCGAAATCGTTCCCGACGTGTGAAGAGCTCCGTCAAAATGCCTTTATGTGTTGTTTTCGGGTGCAAAAAAAACGTTTTGATTTATCAAATTTAGAAAAATTAGAATTATCATTTCACATATGCACGGATATCTCCGCTTTTATTATAATTTTCGGCACAATGAAAGTATTGACGAAAATCTTAAATCGAGAATCGATTACAAAGTCGATTAAAAAAAAACATACGGGCGAATTGAGAACCTCCTCCTTTTTTAAAGTCGGTTAAAAACATTCGTACTTGACCATTACGCTTGGCCGCTATTTTGACACGAAGCGTCACCGTATTTCAGGACATGAAGACTAATATCTATGATAAATTCTAATAAATGTGATCCTTAGCAACATATGTCAATTTATTCATCCGATAATGGACCTAGTTTAAACGATAGTAAGATCGAATTTTATTGCTCAAATTTAGTGTTTTGAGTGTACGTGACTGATTGTTTATTGTAGATGGGGAGAATGTTTTGCAAGTGTGCGTAGTTTCTTTATATGTGTGTTACCTCGCCCCTTCTAGAATTTGGCTAAATATTTTGTTCGGAAAGATGCGCTGAAGGCGTCAGTCTTAAATGCTCTAAGTTTCCAAGTGGTAGACTTTTCGTTTATTTTACATTTCTGTTTGGAACTTGGCATTGTTTATTACTCAAATATCATTCCATCTCAGCTGTATTTAATATTTAACCTTTGTTATATAGTTTATAGATGAGCAATATTTTTGTTACTATTAGTTGTTTAAGATAAATATATTATGTAAGATATTTAAATTAGCAAATAAACACCATGTAAATTAACGGTTGTTTTTGTAATCAAAAAACCTCAATGCACAAAAATATGAAACAAAAAAAACTGATAATGAGTAATAATGTCGAACTAGCTGCGAACTAACACGAGTCTAAATTTAAACGTAAAGGTCATCTAGCTATTTATCAAACAACTGGCTGTTATTGGAATGAATAGCACGTATCGCTGTCTCATTCCAATCACGGCCGCATCTACCGATTGTCGTGACAAATTGCTGCATGTAATGGCACTTTGAGTACGATAAAGATGCTAACGTTTTCTTTTCAGCGGTGAGCAAAGAGCCGATACCAAACAGCCAGGAGGTCCCCAACTCTCGGCCGCCTGAGCCAGTGAGGCCGCCTCCCCCCGCGAGGCCGCCGGCGGCGCCCCACTACCCAGTGCCGCCGCCCCCAGGGAACTCTGGCGGTCTGTTCTCATCGATTAAAGGCGGGGCGGGAAGTTTTTTGAAGAATCTAAAAGATACGTCTTCGAAGGTCATGCAAACTGTTCAACAGTGAGTAGTTACACATAAACACATTAACTTCACGCCTGTATGTAAAAGGGGTAGGCAGGGCACCTAAAATTTAATTTCTGTTCAGATTTTTGTGAACAATGTTTAACTCGGTTCCCATAGTCACGCTATACAAAATCAAAATCAAACATTTATTCTGCAAATAGGCCACAAGGGCACTTTTACATGTCAAAATATTAATTTACAATTTAAGAAAGTCTGACTATAATAAGTAATACATTTTTCATGTCAAAATATTAATTTACAGTTCAAGAAGGAATAATAATTTCGAGTTTACAATTATAACAAAATTAATGTCATATAGTGAAGATAAACATGCAAAGTTATCTATTCCAAATATTACAACATCAGTAAAGTTAGAGATGTATAAGGTCTCAAGATTAAACAAGGAGTACAATGAAATTAATATTATATCCCAGAAATGTACATGGTCTCTGAGCGTCAAAATTAAAATTAATTTAATATTGTTATTATCAGTGACTTAGAGACCATATACATCATATGGTCTCTAAGTCACTGATAATAAAAACGAATCCACAACAGGGGAATACGGGGGAGTAGTTGCAAAAGAAAGAAAAGGCATGCCCAGTATACGAAATCTAACTCTCATTCATTTGACTAATAAATACTTAATTTAATAAATATTTGACTAGTTAGCCGTCGTCTCCCAACGAAAAAAAAATAAACAATAGCATTCTTTTGAAATGAGCCCTGGGATCCCAGGGACTGGTAGAGGACTGGTTAACCTAAACACACACAATAGTTAAACCGGTACACCAGGGTAACAGGTAAACCGGTTCAGTTATGATCTTACTTATATTTCACAATTACTACACGATAGTACACAGTCTGTTATTATCAAAACTGAAACCGACCGCCGCACCACCGCTTTAGCATAGTTGGTAGTGACCCTGCCTTCGAAGCTGGAGGTCCCGGGTTCGAATCCCGGTCAGGGCATGTATTTGTGTGATGAACACGAATATTTCGAGGGGTGAGTGGTCAAACCCGATAAATCGAGATAATTGTTTTTTGAAATAAGAACTCAACATCCATTACGCAGAGTTCTATTTTCAATAAACCTTTTAGATGACTTATCGGGTTTGACCACTCACCCCTCGATTTGTTCCTGAGTCTTGGATGTTTTCTATGTATTTAAGAATCTATTTATCTATAGAAGTATGTAAATCGTCACTTGGTACCCATAGTACAAGCTTTGCTTAGTTTGGGACTAGGTTGATTTGTGTAAGATTGTCAAAAACTATTTATTTTTTATTTATTTACATACCGTGGAATCTGTCGATTAATTTTGCAATATAATTTCGACTCTTATTTTTCAGGTCCATAGCGCGAACGGATCTAGACATAAGCTACATTACCAGTCGCGTGCTCGTGATGCCCTACCCGTCTGAGGGTTTGGAGAGTGCTTACAAGACCAATCACATAGACGACGTCAGGGTATTTATTCATTTATTTAAAACCTGATTAAACATGAGCGGTACACAAATGAGGTTAACCTTTTGAGTGGTCGGACCACAAACGGTTGGGGCTGGACGCTACCAGCTATACTACGGCATACGCCAAAATATAAGATTTAAGGCCGACTTACATGGTGCAAGAAATCGCATGCGATTGTCTTTGCATGCAGGGCTGCGGGCTACCAAGGTTAGTTGAGATATTTTGTGTTGGCCGATATTTTATATTGTCTATTACTGGATTTTTAATCTTCTAGCATGAAAAATTAAGTCGCTTTTTGTACGGATTACTTTGACACAATTCAGCCAACTCAAATAATCGTAGTATAAAACGAGTAGGAACAAACCATGCGATGTAAAGAAAATCACATGCAAATTCTCACACCATACAAATGGGCCTTCTAGGTCATATGTGGTATTATGTATCTAGTTTTGTCTTTCATAAATTACCAATATAAACATCCAGAAAATCTCATGTTTACTGCACCTTAATTGTATTAAAATCAGGGACCGATACCTGTATTTTTAAAAACCGTGAATTAGCCCAATATTTTGGATTATTTTTTGCTCTTTACGTAGGGCTGAATCATGTATTTAGGTAACAACGTCGTATTATTAGATTGTCCCATTAAAAACGAAATAATGAACCGGTAACCTTAATAATACCGGTATTTTTCTATGGAGAAAATACCGGTATCCGATCCCTGATTAAAATAAATTAACACTTAAAACCTCTAGACTACCGAATTCTTAATAGGTACGAGTGTACCATAAAAGCGTTACAAGTAATATTCTTCTATCAGGCGTTCCTGGAGACGCGGCACCCAGGCGGCAAATACTGCGTGTACAACCTATACCGCGGCGGTCGCTTACACTTCCCGCGGCACGTCACCGTGTCGGACGTGAGCCAGTTGTGGGCCACGGCCGCGCACCGAGCGCCGCTGCTCGCGCCGCTGTACCGCCAGCTGCAGGCCATGTACCAGTGGCTGGGCCGCGACGAGCGCGCCGCCTGCGTCATCACTTGTCAGGTGTGACCTTAAACCTCGGCGGTATTCATGCGGAATGAATAATAATAAGATGTCACTATATGAATAGCAAACCATCAATTTATGACAATAGACAGTAAATTAAAAAATATGCTCAAAATGTTAAAAAGATGTGACACTTGAAAGTTTCGTAAAGTGTTTTTTTTTATTAACTAGAATTAAATTAAAAAACACCATCAGGATTCTTATGTTTTAATAAACAAAAAATTGTATGTTAACAATGTACCTAAACGCAATATTTCACGACCAAAACAATAAATTACTCGTTTTTCCATATAATGGTAGTACAATTTTATTAGAGAGTATGTAGAAAGAAGAAAATATATTGTGCCCACAAATCGTGTCTTGTTTCTTTATACTAAGTGTAATTGTAACGGGTAGGCAGATTTCCAGATTTTTTGCTTATCTTTCATGTTAGCTGTAGGTACGCAAATTAGAAACTGACAGTCATATTTTTATATTTGAAATTAACTTTTTCGATGCCAACGATGGATGTATACGTCACAGCGTGCTGTGCATTTATATAGGGTTCCACTCCGCGTTTGACATTCCCAAGTCACGGCGTGTCAGTGACAGCTTAATTTGTATTTGACAAGATTTTTTTATATATATTTTTTTACTCTATCTAGCAGGCTGCGATTTCACCGAGTGCTTTAGTTCGTATATAAATAGGCTTAATTATCACTAGATCATAATTCCATAACCCAGCTAAGTTTTCGGGTGTATACAATCTTCTTTTTCCCGTTATTTAGTTAATTCTGAATAGCAAAGTGTGAATGTGAACGCAAAGTTGGTTAAATTCCTTGTTTTGTTTCTATCTGTGAGTTCCTTTAATGGGGGCTATCGTTTTTGTGCTCACCAGTTGGCGCCACTGTCGACTACGGTCCAGCTGTCAAAAATTGTTATTGGTTATTATGGAAATAAGAACGAAGTTTACATTTAAATCATATTCAATACTTTAAAACCGTACCGTAAAAATATCGAATATACCGCATTGTAGCGTGGTCCCGTTTTGTTCGGAAAAAAGGAGGAAATAATTTTCCGAAAGACAAATCTGTCTCAAAGCCCTGACAGTCATTGACCCTTAATTCATATTTGCCATAATCAAGCTCAGGTATTCCAAAATAGTGACCATATTGTTCCAATTAGATATTAACCCGCGTAGCGCAACCAAAAAGAGTGACATTTGACGTTTCGGAGGACCCCACGCTACACTAGCGCCTCTAGCGGCGAATTCATACGCGATAGCCCCCATTGGCTTTGTATTATTATCTAAGTCTCTTATCATAATCTAGTAGCTGTTGGTACTCCTTAAATTAAAAAAAAAATGATGTTGAAAATGTTAAGCCAATTTCAGGACGGCAAGTCAATGTCCTGCATGCTGCTGTGCGGGCTGCTGCTGTACGCGAGGCTGGTGTCGGTGCCCGAGGACGCGCTGCAGGTGTTCGCCGTGAAGCGCGCGCCCATCAACATGCCGCCGAGCCAGCTGCGGTACCTCTACTATCTCCATAATATTATTAGGTAACTTCCCTATCTATCCACACTAAAAAAATTCATGTAGACAGCAGTACGTGATTACTTACAGTGCTTTTATCTCACGAACGAGTTACCCACAGTTCTAGTTGTGTAACATACGAACACATAGACAATGTAAACTCATAGATCCTACGTTGACGCACACATATATAATTTGCATGTATATCTGAACACAAGAGAATTACTCAGATCGCAGGTATTTGATCCCCGAGCCTAATGCAAGGGCGTTAAATATGCTATTAGAGGCTTTCTTTATTACCGCCTGCGGTAAGTACAACATTGTATGTCTCCCCCTGGCCAGAAAGTGGTTTTTACGCGTGCGGTAATTGCTACTTTATGGCCGGATTAACCGCCGACCGTCAAAAAAGCACCCGGTAATTTTCAACTCATAAATTAAGATGTTATCTATATTGTCACTTTAAATTTAGTTTTATTGGGTTTTAAGTGCCTATTTGCCTAATGAATAGTAGGCAAATAGTCACGCACTTAAGCTTTGACCTAAATTTATTTATTAACCGGTCGCCATGTATATATATATTAAGTCTTGTTTCTATGTTTCAGACCTGAACCAATACTCCCGCACTTTAGGCCAGTCACACTAGTCTCCCTAACAATTCAGCCAGTACCACTATTTACGAAAGCCAGGTAAGGAATTTTACATGTATATCTTTTTTAAATGATATTTGGAGTAATTAATGTTAAAAATAAGTCATTAATTTGCAGGGACGGCTGTAGACCATACATTGAAGTATTCAACGAAGATAGGTTGCTGCTGTCGACGCTACAAGACTACGACAGGTTACACATGTACACAGCACAGGAAGGCAAGGTAAGAAGACTTCATGTTTAATTAGCAAAATTTTAATTAAACGTATATATTACCTATAGAAATCTCCCATATCGACATAGTTCGGACGGATGGACGTCATTACTAGCAATAATGTCATTATGACGTCACCCGTCATGTAATGACGCCCATCCGTCCGATTTCTGAATATGAATAATCAGTTTTATTCATTTCTGTTTTGTAGTCATATCCTACACCTACTGTGACCATTTTCTGGATGGTTTGAAGGTTAACTGGTAGAGAATACCTTACCTTGGTGGGCCTTATGGTATTAAGTTCGCTTTTGTATCTGTCACTTGTTATTATGCAATAAAATTAAATAATAAATAAATCTCCAGCAAAATGTGATTAAATTCGCAACTCGTCTTTTGTTTGGAGTTTTAAGCTATACTAATGTAACATTTGATTGTGGGTCGATCAAATTTTCTTGGTCGTTATTGTATCCCGTCAGCGAGGAAACAACAGTAACAGAGTTTCTTAGAAAAAATAATATATGAACATATAGCATGCTAAAGAGATAAATAGATAATCCACGTCAAAATGGGTTTATGAATCATCGGTAAAACTCATGTTTGGCAGACTTAAATCCTACAAAACCTCACCTTTAAAGAATGACTCAGTAGACCACGGGAAAGGGTCATAAAAAATTGTTGGTCGACGTTTATGTATTAGTACATTACTACAGAGACAGGGAAGTAAGGGTTTGCCGGCCGAGTACATATAGACGGCTGAGCGTAGCGAGGCCGGATAGTTACGAGGTTGGCAACCCCTTTTCACGCTGAGGTATGTATAGTGCTTTTCTCAAACATGCAATCAATTTCTAAAAAAAAACGTAATTAACACATATATTACTATTTATTTCGTTCAATTTCCCACTCGAATTGAATATAAAACACTACTACTACAAAAATATACTAAAATGTACGAAAGCACGTTTCGAAACGTAAAACTATGTACTATTGTGTGATATCCAAGTCACAATTTAAACGTTAGGATCGACCTATCCTATGGAACGACACTGACAGTTAATGACTGTCAAAAACCCCTTTCCTTCATCGCTGAGGGGCTACAGAGAGGGAGATATTCGAACTTCGTTCGTGTTCGTTTCACGGTAGCCTCTCTGTAGTCATCGGCGTCGGAACTCATATTTAAATAGGTAACAAATTCAACAACGCATAAATCCAATTACAGAATGAAAAAAAACAATTTTGCCTCCAAAACGATTAAAAAGAATACCTTCACGGTTTAAGTAGACATTTTTACCGCTAATATTTAGATGAAATATTTCAAATGTTTATTTTTGTAGTTAAATTTGTAATTAAAATGATTCGACTGTGTTAATAATGTGTTATTTATTATGTTCATGTCGATTTTATATAAAAAACAAAACAGCAAAATATAGCAAACATTGTTTATTTTGAATATTTTTTTAATAATCGTAGTGGCAGAATGTCATGACGAACCAAAAAGCAAATAATTGCTTATGGCTGAACGCCGTGATGCTGTGTCACAAATAAATGTGGAATGGAAATTAAAAAAGAGCATCTTGCAGGCCTAGGCCTCCAACTTTGTATGAAATTCCTTTAAAGGCCTCTCGTCTAGCCGCACCCGAAACGTGACACTTCGCAGCCTATTATAAGGAACATAACCTCAATATTTCATTGCATGTTTGAGAAAAATATATTGTATTATCGCTGCAGGTAACATTGCCACTGGACACTACAGTATGCGGAGACGTCCTTGTGATCGCCTCACACGCACGCCAGCAGCTCGGGCGAGTGCACTGCGTGCCCATGCTGTCAGTGTCCTTCCACACCGGCTTCCTGCAGCCCACGCAACACGCCATCAAATTCACCAGGCGAGTAACTGGCGCCAGCAGCTCGGGCGAGTGCACTGCGTGCCCATGCTATCAGTGTCCTACCACACCGGCTTCCTGCAGTCCACGCAACACGCCATCAAGTTCACCAGGCGAGTAACTGGCGCCAGCAGCTCGGGCGAGTGCACTGCGTGCCCATGCTGTCAGTGTCCTTCCACACCGGCTTCCTGCAGCCCACGCAACACGCCATCAAGTTCACCAGGCGAGTCACTGGCGCCAGCAGCCCGGACGAGTGTACTACGCGCCGATGCTGTATCTCTAGTAGGAATTTTTTTTTGAAACAAAACGTAAACAAACGCTTTTGCATATCTATTTGTATGGCAACGCGAGCAGCGCCTGTGGGGGCCTTAGCTGGTAACTACTTGCCATACAAATTGAGACTAAATGCAAACGCTTTCGTTTGTGTTTTGTTTCGAAATGAACTTATACCAGGGGGGCTAGCACAACTATCGCTGCGACGCGACGCGAGTAGAGAAAAAACTACCCTCCTCTTTCTAACCCGCACAGTTCGAGCGAGACAGAAATCGCTGAGTCGCGCGAGATACGATTTGTCTGCAAGTTGTGCTAGCCCCACAGAGGTACTGTTATCATCAGTGGGCGGCTGACGAATATAAATTACGTCAAAATAATGTCGAACGATATCCGTAATATGGATAAGACTATATTTGTTTAAGAAAAAGAGAACATCATTGCAAAAAGTTACTTTTATTGTTGAAGTAAATCATCAAATATTCAAATAATCTTCTGATTTATAACAAAAACTGCAAATATTTTCATACAACGCTACTAGAAAAATACAACTAGCATTAATAATATCTATTTCATCCCGCAGGTCAGAGATCGACGGCATAGAAGACACCACCCCAGTAAACGAGCATTTCCCCTCGAATGTCTCTGTAGTGATCAGCCTAGTAGTACAGAACGGGGAGAGACGAAAACCGCGCTCGGACCCCTGGGAGGAAGACCATTCCTTCCCTGTTCGAACGCCGGACGTACTGTTCTCTACCACGCTGGAGAGAGACGAAACCGTTGATAACTTCGGTAAGTCGCACTACTGCAACGTACTTTCGATATCAGTTTGAAGTTTTTTCATATCTGTTATATTTACGGAGTAATCGCCTTGGTAGAGATCTTACATTAATCTCGTGATGCTCTTTTGCAAATTTTACCGCCCTTTGGTGATACGTGGTGCGGTTTTAGACTTTTTCAGTGATGTATCACCGTAAAATACACGTCGCACCTAAGGCCTCTTGTGATATTTGGTGATTATTTTCGGAGCCCTCCCGCTTTCGAGTCTCACGTGATTAATGTACGATCCCTTATACCTAACGATTGCATCCTATATATCGATCTAATAAGACTTATATTTGTATAGGCTGGTGCTAGTTTATGTCTATTTATTTGTACGTAACATATTTATTTATGTATGTTTACGCAGCTAATCTACGAAGCAACCGTACGGCTATACCACCAACAAGTATGTCGTAGTGTGTGTTTTAGATAGTAACTTATATATAGATACTGCACATATCCATAAACAGTGTTATAACCACTTAATATAATTTCACACATTATATCAAATTACATTCCCTATGGGTCCCTGGCATGCCTACATATATTTTCTCTCCCGTTTAGTACATTGTATACGTAGTTAAACCTAGATTTATCATTTAAGATGTGTTGGTATAGACTCAAATCTTTTCAAGAATCGACTCATTTTTACGGGAGTTCAAGTTTAAAAGACTTCCGAGTCTGCCTTTTTCGAGTCTTACCAAGTCCAGTCATCACGACTCAAGCTCGGAGTCCTGTAAATATGGATCGAGTTCTCGAAATGTACACGATATTCTGGATGGTAGAAAATTAAAGAAAAGAGAAAAAGCAGAAACCTAAATAAACACACAGAAAAATGTGCTGACATCAATACCTATAGTTGAGTTCTAAAAAAACTGTATAAGCTTTGAAGTGTAAACAAGACACTTGAATTTGCATGCACTACTCGACTCTGCAGAAGTCGGAAGATTCAGCTTCGCATCGTCCGACAAAGTCTACTTATCCACGAATGAACTGCTATTTCCCGTCCTCAGCAATCATGTAATATTTCGCTCTCATTCGAGGCCTAGCAATGCTACGCGTGAGCCGCGTGGTACAGTCGCCATCAGATATATCGGAGCGAACGAGGTGTTCACAAATATCTGAACACGACTCTATTGTCAAGGCGTTAAAGTGCATGTTCAGATATTTTTCAGCACCCTGAAGAGTACACACAGATATATTTGATGGCGACTGTACGTTACGACGTAGCACACGAAGCGTGTAGCTGCATTTTCCCGCCTTAGGAGGAGATCATGCATAGACCTCGTAAGGATTAAATCATCCAGTAGATGGTCGTACTTTAGAGTCTGGCTAATGAAAGCTGAGACGGAGATTTATTTTAAACTTTTTTCTACTCGTTGACTTCAATGTTTGACTTAAGATATCGTAGACGAAACTAAAATCACATGTATACTTTTCTCTATGGAGCGCCCTTCAACTGAACTCTTATGAAATAGACCAATCACGTGTCGCCATTAGTGAACTCTTATGAAGTTGGCCAATCACGTGTAGCCGTTACTGAACTCTTATGAAATTGACCAATCACGTGACGCCGCGGACATACAACAAAAGACATCAACGGGTCATCAACCAATGTGCCTAATCTTCATTTTCGCAGGACTAGTTGTTTGTTTAATTATTTCCGTTGAAAGAATTTGTATACGATAGTTATATAATTAGCTTAACGTAATAGTAATTTTAGAGTCTTTAGTGGTCTCTTGGTACAGACACAAGCTGAGCCTCCTACCCTTTCAATTGTTTTTGTATACATTGTTTTATTGTACCTGTCTTGGTTACCTGTAAATGTATACAATCATTGAATAAACGTCTTATTATTATTATTATTATTTTAGTATATTATAACACAGTGTTGCAACACGAAGATTTTTTTTTGCCGCTATTTTCTAGCTCCGCTTTCATTAACCAGAATCTAGCCGAAGAGCTCGTTTCTTTCAAGTCATAACTCATTTATTTGCTTAAGATAGGGTTTACAATAAGGTGTTAGGAACAATTTTCATTAGAAGCTTTGCTACTTTGTCACTGTAAAATTCGTGGTATAACAGTTACAGCGGAGTCCCCGGCAGCCCGGTCGGCTCCGCCCCCCGCGCGGCCCGCGCCTCCCTCCCCCGCGCCCCCTCGCCCGCCTCGCCACGCCCCAACCCCCTCCATCGCCGAAGCCCCTGCTCCCATCGACGCCCCCGCTCCAGAGACCGCAGACTTCTTGAACCTGGCCACGCCCAAGCCGAAGGAGGACAAGCTGAAGAGCGGCGACTCGTTCGACTTCTTCGGCATGATGGAGAAGCAGGACGCGTTCGGGGATTTTCTGAGCGGGCAGGCGGCGGCTGATAATCCGCAGGTTAATACTTAATTTATTTTCGTTCTTCAAACAATCAGCGTATCCTATGAGTATATGTACTGTATGCGTTGTGTTCCTGGAGGTGAGCAAGGTTACCAGAGCTCCCGAGGATGAACTGTGTGGAGAGCGAGGGACCTAAATTTGTCCCTTCTGTTGTCAACAGAGTGCATCCTCAGATTCTATAAAGGGTCGACAACGCGTACGTGACTCCTTTGGAGTTGCGGGGGTCTATAGGCTGCGGTGGCCGCTTACCATCAGGTGGACCGTAAGCTTGTTTGCCACTGGCGTTGTATAAAAAAAAAATTAAACAGTGATGCAGTACAACACTCCCCTTTCTAATTTGCTCTGTACGAATGAGAGAGGTCAACAAACACGTCCGAAGCAATATAGGAGCACGTTGTGTTAACCCTTGGAATGTAGGTCTCCTATTGTGGTGGTCCAATACTAAAGCTATCTTATATGCGCAGTTTCTGCTGCTACAAAAAAAATCGTAGCGTGATGCTAAGTTTAATGTGTTGTTCATCATCATCTGACCCGAAAGCGCACATTTGTATTACGTTCAACTAAATACCTCTCGGTAAATTTCCAGTCCTTCTCATCTTATCGGTTCCGCCGCCGAAACCATGCACAGTATTACGTTCAATTAAACAAACTACGCTGTTTTGCAGCCATTCTCGTCGGAGTCCATGTTCGGGTCGGCCCCGCCGCCGGCCGCGCGGGCCGCCGACCCCAACTTCGACCCGTTCGGCCTCAACGACCCGCTGCCCGAACAGGAGAACCTACTCACTCCGCAGCTGGTTAAAGAGGATGGTGAGCACTTCGTTGTTGCTATTATTCCAATCAGTTTTTGTTTAACTCAGTTTCGAATACCAGTATCTTGAAAGCGAGACAGTTATTTTGTACCCGTTACACTGTTATTGACCCTGATTAACAGTCTTTGCTTCAGCTTCGACAAAAAATGCGTTTCTATGTCGAGATATCCGGTTGTTCTCCTCTACAAGTCGCATTTGTCAACCGATTCTCGTGAATTCTTATGAGCAGGTTCGCAGTTAATAAAAAACAACACTTGCGAGGTCTACAGCTCACAGAGCCAGTCATTGATTGCAAATCCCATAATTTTCTGTTGTCGCTAATTTACCTATAACCATATCAAATGTTGTAATTGTTTGGCATGTTTCGCAGTCCGATCTCAAAGCGTGCCGCTGGAACAGCTCAAGAAGGACCCATTCGCGGACCTGGGCCTCCTGGGCTCGTCGATCGGCAACGTATCTACAGCGTCCACGCCCACGCCCACGCCCGCGCCCACGCCCGCTCCCACGGCAGCGCCCACGCCCGCGCCCACGCCCACGCCCACGCTGGCGACGCCGCGCGCTTCGCCCGCCCACGCACCTCACAACGCCATGCCCGCGCGCTCCCCACAGCACCAGCCCGACTACAGGTAGGGTGATTCCACGGTAGAGTATTTTTATCTCACGAGCGCGGGTTTGCTAGTTGTAGTTGTTTGATAGTTGTAGTTGTGACAAATAGACAACGTAAACTCATAGCCCCTACGCTGACGCACGCATAAACATTGTGCATGTATATTTCAACACACGACCATGGCTCATTTTACTACTGCCGATAATAATAACTTGGGTCTTTGTCGGCTTAGCTTTCAGCCCAAAACTCTTGCTCCACTTTGAAACGCGTAGTAAGTCATCATTAGTCGACTTAATGGCTGCAGGTAGATCGCTAAGCACCCCCCGCATGTAAATCTGCAGATCGTCGGCGTAAAGGTGATAACTAGAATTATACTCCTTGTTTTCTCTTGAGATCTTATACATCTCTAACTTTACTGATGTTGTAATATTTGTAATAGATAACTTTGCAAGTTTATTTTCACTGTATGACATTAATTTTGTTATAATTGTAAACTCGAAATTATTATTCCTTCTTGAACTGTAAATTAATATTTTTACATGAAAAATGTATTACTTATTATAGTCAGACTTTCTTAAATTGTAAATTAATATTTTGACATATAAAAGTGCCCTTGTGGCCTATTTGCAGAATAAATGTTTGATTTTGACTTTTGAGAAGTAAGATGGCGAGCAATAGTATTTATAAAAATGGAAAATATGAGAGCAGACAGTACACCGCCTTGTGGAACACCGGCCAGCGTACTGCACCAAGAAGATCGAGACGCATCTACCTTTATTCTTTGCCGACAACTATTGAGATAAACTGTGAAACCAGCCAACCACCGCAGGAGATATATTAAGAGAACGTAAGATAGCAAGCATTATGTCAAAATCCTATTGAAAGCATTGCTGAAGTCCAATAAGGTTTACACTGTTACCTCGCCGTTATTCATACCAAGCCGAATATCATCTGTGATTTTGATATGAGCTGTTGTGGTACTGTGGCCTGGACGGAAACCCTACTGAAATTGATCCAATAGATCTTTTCTATTAAGGAAAGAAGTTAAATTTTCCGTTTCAAGACTTTAGGCAGGAAAGGAAGTATAGAAACAGGACGATAATCGGAGAATGAAGCAGGACAACCAGTTGGCCTTTATTAAAACGGAAGCCAAGTCTTATTTGATCAATGTTCTCGCGGATTGTCCTGTCTTTAGTTGTAAGCGCACAGTGACGCTTGAAACGAAAACGGGCGTTTCAATATTTCGGAGATTCGCTCGGTAACACATGCAGCGTGTTACATTCAGCGACACAGCTTGTCGTAAATCATAACTGAAAGTACTTAACACGTAATAAATAGCTACTATGTATATGTTCCTTATTATTTAAGATTGCATGTTGAGTTGAGCTATTTGTTTTGTATGCCTTATGGCTAGACATAGTGATACCAAAACTACGCTATGACACCAATGTAAACCTATGTTTTGCAAATAAAAAAAAATGTATAAGTATTTGTTTCAGAGTGGTCATTAAAATTTATTCAAAGCGAATTTAATTCTTCCACCTATTGAGACGACAAAAATCGAAGTTGGTATCGCTCGAATAGGCATACGAATTCGATAGACATAAGACTACACGAACTTTTTAGGACAGCCTTAGCGACTGCATCCATACGCTGTAGTACCTAAGTATTTAAATTAAAACTCGCCATGTGTGATGGCAAACTACGATATGCAATATCATCATCCTCCTGGCGTTATCCCAGTACAGTTGCATCCTGAAGAATGCCCGGGGTCCGCTACCTAATCCCAAGATTTGGCGGAGGTACTAGTTTTTTTACGGAAGCAACTGCTCTCTGACCTTCAAACCCAAGGGAAAACTAGTCCTTATTGGGATTAGGCGTGTCAAGTGAGTGGGCAACTTGACTATGAGAAGTTCTCAAGCCGCCCGAAGCCTTCTAACTTGACTTAACGACTGATACCAGACAGCAACTGGGATCAATGGCCTATCGTGCCTTCCGCACGGGAGCGCTCAGTTAATAACCACTCAAAGCGGTCACCCATCCAAGAGTTGACCTGGGCCGGCGTTGCCTGACCTCGTATACCGCTCGCGGTACGCGGGCACCGCTGGGCCACAAACGCTCTACAAACTACGATATGCAAAATGCTTACTAATAATCGAATCTTCCTTCCAGTCGAACACACTTCGAGCCAGCCAAAACTCCGATGGACGACAAGCCCAAAAAACCTGCAGACGTGTTCGGAGACTTGCTCGGCAGTCAGGGCTACGAGTTCGCGGCTAAGAAAGACTCCGGCCCGCGCACAATGAACGCCATGCGCAAGGAGGAGATGGTCAAAGAAATGGATCCGGAGAAGATCAAAATACTCGAATGGGTAAGTCTTGCGTTTACACTAGACAGACTTACCGGTGAAGCATCTTTTAAATTCCGAATAAACAGACGCGCACTGACTGTGAAGCATCTGGGTCATTGTCAGTTGTAAAAACAAAAGTTGTCCCTTCGGTGGTCAATAGTTAACGATTTATGTGCATGTAAGCTATGTTTTAAGTACATGGATTTATAGCAACGGAGACACTGTTTATGCGGGTTATTAGACCAATCCAAAATTAAGCTTCGTAGCCCTTATCTTTTGTTATGTCCACCGAAAAGACGCGAACCTAAATCTGACAATGACCCATCTTCTAAATTCCGGAAAAGCCTGCAGCTAGGGTGCCTTTGCACCAGAAATATGCTATGTACACCAATGAATATGATTGATGGATATCACCGCATCCATAGCAACATGGCATAGCACATCTCTGGTAGGAAGGCGCCCTAAGTGTTAACCGGTCCGTTTCAGACGGAGGGCAAGAAGGCGAACATACGCGCGTTATTATGCTCGCTGCACACCGTGGTGTGGGCGGAGTGTCGCTGGACGCGCTGCGACATGTCGCAGCTCGTGTCGCCCGCCGACGTCAAGCGCAACTACAGAAAGGCCTGTCTCGCCGTACACCCGGACAAGGTAGGATCATTATCATCATCATACCGGCCGAAAGATGTCTACTGCTTTACATAGGCCTCCCCCAAGGCGTGCCACAAAGCCCGGTTCTGTGCCTTACGCATCCAGTCGCCTCCCGCTCTCCTAGCTGGAACGCGGTCTCTACTCCAGAACACTTACACTAGCGGCTGTCAGTTCTGCGACAGATGCTACTGCCACTTCAGTTTGCTAATTTGAAATTTCCTAAGCTATGTCGGTTACTTTGATTCCCTGACGGATTACTTCGTTTCGTATTTTATCTCTGAGAGAAACTCCAAGCATAGCTCTCTCCAAAGCGCACTGAGCTACTTTAAATCATCATCATCATCATATCAGCCGAAAGACGTCC
Source organism: Epiblema foenella (assembly GCA_963556455.1). Lineage (NCBI taxonomy): Eukaryota > Metazoa > Arthropoda > Insecta > Lepidoptera > Tortricidae > Epiblema > Epiblema foenella. The sequence continues at coordinate 7,368,618 of OY747105.1, forward strand.
ACTGCTGAACATAAGCCCTCCCCCAAAAAGTGTCACGATGACCGATCCTGCGCCACCCGCATCCAGGAAGGTAGCATCGACAAAACTGTGCCCCCATTTTTAGGGTTCCGTACAAAAATGGTAAAAAAGGAACCCTTATGGTTTCACTTTGTCTGCCCCAAGAGCTGCTTATGCTATCGATTTGAAATTTGGAACAGTTATAAAGAAGGTAACCTAGATGCATAGAACATGTTTTTTTAAACTATTTTTTTTATTTTCTGTGAAAAATGACAGATAAAGTCTAGTGAATATGTCAAGTGGGGTGTCATATGAAAGGGCTTGAGTTGCATATTCTGAAACAATTTTTTGTTTATTTTACGTTGAGTCGTTTTCGATTTATGAAGGAAAACGTAAAAAATAATGGCGCTGTACCCATGACGTTCAATTTCTGCACCATGTTGTTCAGATTTTCCTGAATAAACTGGGTCGGGACCGGTACACATCTGTGTACGGAACGCGCGAGTCGGGCTCGAACTTGTTTTTTTTAGTTTTATACTACAAACAAACAAGCGTACGGCCCTTCTGATGGAAAGCAGGAACTGTAGTCTGGACGGTTGCGACGCTAGAAAGAAACACAAGCGCGCCATCCCTTGTCAACGCGCTTGTGTTTTTCTCTTCCTGTCTTTAATGAGTATAGTGTAAGAGTGACGACAGTACTACAATAGTGGCTGGTTATGACGTAACATGTACCCTTCATAAACAAAAGGTACCGGCCTATCCGTGTGGCTAATGTGGGAGTTTTAGGGCAGCGAAGCGCACTCAACTTACACACCAACTAGACAAAATTATAAATTACAAATCACAGGTTGCCGGCTCTTACTCTTCGCCTTAGCATCATAAACCGCTCTCCAAAGACTCGCTTTCACTCTCAATTTCGGCTGATTTACTTACCAATGTAATATAAATCATCTATTTTCAGCAAATGGGCACGGATAATGAGAACATCGCCAAAATGATCTTTATGGAGCTAAACAACGCGTGGAGCGACTTCGAAAGCGACGCCAAGCAACAGAATCTCTTCCAGTCTTAGAAACCACCACTCCTCGCCACAGTAAAATCTAAGCTCGATTCTTGGTATTGTTGATTGTATTTATGCTGATCGGAATATTTCCAACTTTCACCATCAAACTGTTATCACTGATGACTTGGTATATTTTTTTGAAATAAGAACTCAACATCCATTACGCAGAGTTCTATTTTCAAAAACCTTTTAGGCGACTTATCGGGTTTGACCACGCACCCTCGAAATACTACTCAAAGTCAGATGGGAAATATAAGATGTCATTTTGCCCATGTCACCTCCACTCCAATATTGTATTACTACAGTGACAGGAATACAAATGGTTGGTTCAGTCGCCACCGGACTAATACATAGACAATAGTCGTGTTCAGATATTTGTGAGCACCTTTTTGGCTCCGATTTGTCTGATGGCGAATGTACCAATGTCACATTACACTGCATATGACATTACGAGACTCGATTTATATTTGCACGTGCCCTAATGCGAACAGTCCATGATCGCGGCAGAATTATAGTCAAGACAAAATATTATTAAATAATAGAATTTTTTGACACAGCTTATGTTCTTCATGGGGGTCTATGGTGGCCGCGTGATAAACGACAAAATAAAGCATCTATCACTTTCTGGTACCACTCGATAGAACGTGACAAATGCTTTATCCCGTCGTTTATCACGCTATCACGCGACCATAATCCGGGGCCTGGTTTAATTCCTAATAATGGATACACACACAACAATAGTATAAGTAATGCTGTTATGTTCAAAGTTAATTTAATAGTCAATGTAAGGCAGCGCATGTAGGGTTAAGAGGTCAAATTATTATTGCCGGCGAAAAAGTATAATGAAGATATAAATACTGTATATTCGGAATATATAAATATATGGGTATTTAGGACGCCGTAAGGGTACTAGATATGCTGCCATAAAGCATGTCAGAAACGGTTTTTCGAAGAGACAACAGTATAAGACCATTTTAGTTATTGTTTGTGCACTCGTTTTTAGAGTATCGAGAACATTTAGGTATACAAATATTGCGGACACCGAGACCTAAAATCTGTTTCATGAATCTTCAAGTTTATCGTACGCAGAAAAAGTAAGTACCCCAACACAAGTGTTAGAGACGATGTTCTGAGATGCTGTATGATTTCTTTAAAAAAATATATATACTACTGTTCAACTGCTTATCGCGTTAAGTTTTATTAGCTGAATAATAATTATGTTTTAGTACTTGTACAGTGATTTCGAATGTTGTTGAGGTCCGTCAATTACATTTATTTCCAATCATGTGAATTTAGGTGCAATACCCTAATACGAGAACACTATTCACATGTCTGGAACTTGTTACAGCTAGGTGTCAGTACATAAAGTATTTGAATGATTTCACGTAGTTTGAGAAACCACTTTCTAAGTATTGAGATATTGATCTTCTTGAGTTGATGAGGGTTACCTAGTGTCATTGCATCCTGCGGCAACGAACAAAGTCAGACCTCAAACGTTCAGGAAATAAGGCAATGCGAAACACTTTTGTTTCTTTCAAGACTGGTTTCTCGATGTTTCAGCAGCTTATTTCTTTGCACTGGCAAAATAGCAATACATATAAAAATAGTTAATAATATAATGTATAAGATTGGTTAAAAAAAAACTCCAATGTTATATTGTTGTACTTATTAGGCTTTTAAGAATTCTGGCTAGATGTGTACATTCCTAATTTAATTATGATGTTATTTTTGTAATTTTTTCTCAGTCTGTGGCTTGACTTGCATCATCACTCATAGTGGCGTACCATATGTACTGGTATGTGAATTATCTTTTACGTTACACTGACTTAAGTTGTATACGTTTCGCCTCATTATATTTTGCAGATTTATTCATGTTCCTTTTAGTATTTTAAATAATGCTTAAATTAGCTATTTCTGTATAATTGCAATACTTTGAGCCAGTGATTACGATCGCACAGAAGTGTGTTTGAAATGTATATTTTGCTTAATAATTAGCCCTGTGCGATTCATAATAAAAATGTTCAAATAAAAAGAAAATATGGAATATATTTTTGTATTTTATTACTCTCAACCCTTTCATCCTTATCGACAAATACTCATGTATGTACTTACACAATTAATTAAGAGCCATTGCACCTGACTTTTTACTGCGATTTCGTTGTCACTGTCTGCATCAATGCCGACGCTCAGATCCACTAATCGATCAGTTCTGCAAGTGCACTGCTATGCACTTACCGCTTAACTCTGACGGTTCCTGCAGATCTATGATGGTCTCTTTTACCACTTTGTCACGACTTGATAAAAAGTGACGGATGCTTTATCGGTCATTCACCAGATTTATATCTGCGTCTAAACTCCGTCAAACTATGGTAACCTTCGTAAAAAGTGACGGAGTTTAGGTTGACCGCAGACATACAATTTGAGAATGACCGTTATCTTGTCGTTTATCACGCGGTGAATTATACATGGACTGTGCGGCGTGTGGCGACAGGGGAGACGTGATAAGATGAGAGGGTACTGCAAGCGCGTCTGTACCTCTAGTACTAGTTTTTTCGAAACAAATCAAACGCGCGTTTGCGTTTAAAGTCCACCATTAGGCGAAGTTGTTTGACAAGTCAAAATGCATAATGTTGCCACAGTACCGATATTATTTAAGGCCTTACTAGACTTACCGATCTTTCGGCCCAATTTATCGGGTACCGTTAGGTGCTAGCCGAGAACATCGAAAAAAAAGTGTTTCTTTCAATCTAATGTGCTCTGAGTTTGTCAAATTAAAATGATTTTGTAAATCAAATCGTATGTCATATTTAAAGGATCAAACTTCATATTTAAATACAATTTATTCCCACTTAACAAGCCTTTAGTGGCCGTAATCTGAAAGGTCATAGATTACAACATCGAAATAAGTTTGGTAGTACATAACGTTATACTTATCGATATGTTTTTGTCGATATACACCGTCACTATTTTTTTTTCTACTCCTGGCAACATCTTATCTTTCAGTTTACTTCGCCTAATTGTGAACTTGACCTTAGGTCTCTAGGTCTAGGTCTAGGTCTTAGGTTATTTGTAAGGCAAAAATAGTTGTCACCAAAGGGCGGCAACTAGAAGCGCTAATCGCGTTAAGTTTGTGTTTTCTTTCGAAAAAGCTTATACCAGAGGTACTGATGCGAGTAAGCCCCTTATAAGAGAACGATGTTGCCACTATACCGCGAGTGAACCGATTTTATATCATGACCGCGCTGTAAAATTACTTCGCGTGCGATAGCTCTCTAAAACGAAAATAATATACTACAGTGTTTGTCAGCTCTGTTCCATTTTGACGTCCATACATCCGTATCGTTCTAGAAGTTCCTGCTTCTTCTTCCTGAGCAGAGCTTCTTCAATATCCTTCTGCGATGGCACGGCGACGTGTGACGTGATAATCTGTGGCTCCATGTCGTCATCGTCATCCACTCGTTTGTCTTCGGGCTGTAAAATAATATGGATATGTTGAACGCTCTGCAACATGATATTTTACAGCCTAATAGCTATTGCTAGTATAGGATATTTGTTTCAATTGCACGAAAATGACAATGAACAACGGCAGTCCCATAAATTTGGTAGTATGATTTTTTACATTATCCTTTTCGACGTCAACGACGGCTATATCCGTCCCGTCAGTGTAAAGAAGTGCGATATCAACCTAAATGACCTTCTATAGGCTTTGACATTCCGATGTATTTGTCATGGCGTTGAAAAGGTTAATAATTGGTCCCTATATTTACTTACATCTTCAGGATATATGTTTTCTTCTTCGGGCAAGTCTTGTTCCTTGTTCTCCTCTTTGTTTCTCTTCCACTCGTCGACAGCTCGAGCTATCGCTATAATTTAAGAAACACAATGATTAGGTTCCCGTACACAAAGCAAATGCTTAGTAAATCCTATTGATTATTTTTTTTGGCTTAAGACTTTCGCTGCCGGACTTAAATTTTGAATTGTAGCGACCTACCTATGTGACAGCCCGCCTAGCGGGTGCTAGCGGACTGTCCGGCATCTGCGAAGTTATGCAGCGCCCGATAGCCGGGTTCTTGTTAATGAAAGTGTATCAATAAATCAACCCATAAAAATGTGTAACTCACAATCGCTTTTATCGTTCGTAACTCGCAATGTAATGAAATTCGCATGCGAGTCTCATACGTGTATGTAGGACCTGTCAATGACAACTCGATCAACGCGGAACAGAAGTGAGTTTTTTTACAAAATTAGTTCATGCAATTATATTATTATTACATTTCAGGTTTGGTATAATTCGCCCAAAGAAGTACACAGCTCTAGTTACTATCATCCAAAGTAACCAAATATATCGCGACACGTCTTTACTACTGAAGGATGAAGGCCGTGTTACAAATATTACAATATACTTGGTGTAGTTACTTTGGCTCTTACCAACTATATGATGCAGACTACAATAGTGTCCAAAAGCCATTCCATTATTCTACAGTCAACCAATTTCATTTCTGAGCCACTTATAACCATGTCAGTTAAAATCAATATGATAGCCGCTAGAGTAGCAGTATGGTTGCCATTTTTAGGATTCCGTAGCCAAAATGGCAAAAACGGGACCCTTATAGATTCGTCATGTCTGTCCGTCCGTCCGTATGTCACAGCCGATTTACTCGGAGACTATAAGCACTACAATTATGACATTTGGTAGGAAGGTGTATTCTATGAACCGCTACATAAAAGTGATGTGAAATTACAAAAAAATATTAAATTAGGGGGGCACTAACTGTAACTGTGTTTTCTAAAAAACTTGTCCATTTAAGTCAACCGTTGATGAGATATTAGCTGTCAAAGTCATAGAAAGTGTGTCCCCCCCCCTCTAATTTCCAAACTATAAAGTTTAAAATTCTGAGAAAAATTGAGGTGGCGTGCATTAGTCAATACTTTCAACGATTTTTGGTTTGAACAATATAGGTTTTACGGTTTTTGAGTTTTCGCTTAAAAACTGTCTTGCCCAAGCAAAATGCCGTAAGTGCCGTGAAGATACGACTTTTTTAGATTCAATGTATTGTATAGTGATTTTAAATGTGGACTAGTAGGTGTTGGTACGGAACCCTTCATTGTGCATGGTCCGACACGCACTTGGCCGATTTTGTTACACTTCTAGCGCCAACCAGGGGTCACGGGTAGGGTAACGATGGGAACTCCTTAGGGATGTGGTACAACTTCGACCTCCCTTGTCAAGTGAACGGGCAACTTGACTGTTAGAAGTTCTCAAGCCGCCCGAAGGCCTTTAACATGGCTTTACGACTGCTATCATAGACAGCCCCCAGGATCAAATCACGGGAGAAATCAAATTGGTTGACCGTACATGTCGCCAGTATTTGTCCATGTCTCGCACTGCCTCACCTTCTTTCTCGGCCTCCCTCTCGAGCGGTATGAGCAGTCCGTCGTCGTCGTCCCGGTACCCGTAGTAGTCTGCGTCGACATCGCGCATGAGGTCGGCGCGAGTTCGCCGCGGCGGTGGCGGTGGCTCCTGCTCGAACAGCTCTCTCACTCCTGCGACACATAATCATTCTCATTAGTTCATCATCCAATTTTAAACCCTCGCGTTTTGTGCACATACTTAAAAGACCCGCACGCAAAGACGGGATGCGATAGACCGGCTTAATTTTTTTTAAAGTATGAATCCAACACACATCCATCCATCCATCTTGCTGGTGTTTTCTTGGTTGGATCCAAAATGATAGTACATTACTTACCAAGGGAGGTAATACAAAGGATGTCTCGGCAGGTATTTGAAGCCCAAGCTGAAGGTAAGGGCGATAAATATGTGATCATAGGCTTTCTTTACTACCGTCCGTGGTTGTACTTGCACAACGTTTTATTCTGCCTCTGGCCAGGATGTGGGATTTTCCGCGGGCGTACTACTCAGATGTTACATATATAATGTTACTGTTTGTTTTTTTGCCGGGAGGCAAAGGGTAAATTACACTACTTCGTTCGCCATGCTTCGGCCACGAACTTCTTCTTCACAATTGGTCGTCCACCTACTGTACCTTACCTACGGCGATTTCAGCTGTCGTTCACCGAATGCAGTCTAAAATGTTTACGCTGTTGTACACAAGAGCGGGATTAGTTTACCATCGGAATAGCTGTCATTTCATATAAACTTTGACGTAAGTATATGGAAAAACTGTCACCTCTAATCGTATTCTAATCGCGGCTACGTAATACTAACTTGCCGCATCAAATAGTGGTATGGATGTTACCTGGCAGGTCCTTGGCTGCGCCGAAGTACTTGTACCCGCGGTTGCCGGGCACCTCGCGGCCGTCCTGGTCGAGCATGCGCGGCCCGACGCGCGCGTGGTCCGGCCCGCCCAGCGACTTGATCTGCACCTCCCAGTGCCGCTTCTCGCGCATTAGCTTGTTGATCTCATCGTTCAGGTCACGGATCCTGAACTCGCCTAGACCGGCTGGAGATATACACATTTATTTAACTAGTGCAGTAGATATTATCCCTATAAAACAATGTAATGAAAAATGAAATGTTGGACACCTCCAAAGAAAGTAACCACCAAACACGCCACGAATTGGAACAATGGATACCGATGAATAGAATCATAGATATATAAATACAAGAGATGGGAGTTGTGGGCGTGTCGCCATTCCATGCACTGTCTGCACAGAAGTGCAGGGAATGGCGACACGGCGGAAAATATTATGTATAAGATCTGTAATACCATGGATGCAATAAATAAATAAATAAACTATATTTAGCTTTAGTGGTGACCGATATTGTAATTGTATTGTTCACTGTCTTTTTTATGGGTCCTGTTTTCGTGGACGGCGTGAATAACTTTACCTATTGGTAAGGCCAACAATACAAACCATTTCTTGATACGATGATAACCTGATATTGATTCTCATAACTCAGATTTTTAAAAATAATTTAAGGAAATAAAAACAATACAGATATATATTTTTAGGCCATGTATGTTTATTGTAATGCTAATGTTTTATTTATTGGTATTTCTGTTTGGGATGATTTTTTTATTTAAACATTATTTAGCTTTTTTCCCCTTCTTAGTCTTGCCAGCCTTGGCGCCTTTCTTTCCTTTATCACCTTTTTTGCTTTTACTTTTCTTATTTTTTATTTTTGATTTGCTGACTTGTTGAGATACGTTGGTATTCTCAACGGGTTCGGTACCGGGTGCCTTCGGCGTCACCAGTTCTATTTCCAGGTCTGTCTTTTTGTCTTTAGTCTCTAGCTTCTTTCCAATTTTGAGAATAAACACGTCTTTTTGCGAGTGCAGTTGCTTCTTCATATCGACCGGCACTGGACAATTCGTCGGCGTGACATTTACCAGTTTCCTGTTCTTGTTATCGTAAGTTTTGGCAGGAGCGTCGATGGTGTACTTGAGATTGGACGTGTAAGTGTTGTCGGTCTTGCGAAGGTCCGAAGGCAACTGGAACTGTATCTGGTCCCCTGTGTTGTAAGGGTTTTCTTCACACTCGCACAGTTCTTGTATCTTCTCGTACCTCCCAACTCGTTCCACTTTAGTGCTTTTTGGCACTCGGATTTTTAATTCATTGTCATTCATTTTCGTGAAGATTTCATCGAATCGTGACATACCACCTACAAGTAAATAAGACATTAAATTTAGTGAGGAAATTCGTCCAATAACGTATAAAGCCAATTCGGATTGATTGTTTTAGTTACCTACCAATATTATCATGGTCCATATAGCCTCCCAGATTATAATTTTTCCGTGTCGAATATGAAGACATCTCTGACATTGGACTCGCGCTCCGGGAAAGAGGCTTGCAGCCATTTTTACCGAGAGCATCTTCATCTAGAAGTATTTTTCCCTGCTCATCCATTTCAACTTTTTGGCAAGAATACATCGTCATGCCGTGGCCCTCTTTCAGTAAATGTGAGGTTCCTTTCGGTTTTGGCGAAGCAGAAAACCCAGTCGTTATCTCTTTGCCCAGGAACGACATTCTAACTGTCACCTCTATTACACCAATTGCATCGTTCTCCTCACTATCGCTACACAATATGTAGAACTGGTTTTTGAGTAATGGGGTAGAAGTGGTACAAATAATGGTGTCTTTGGGCTGTTCTTGCATCCATTTCTTACATAATTCGTCTCTAAGTTCCAGAAATTCTTTAGTGTAATCCATCTTGGATGTTCCCAATTTAGTCACGCAATGCGAGCACGGAGGTTGCTTATTTAGATCTAAAACGATTTCGAAGTCTTTGATCGCACAAATTTTGTCATATGTCATAGCAAACAAGATTGATTTCCCAATATTTATTTTATAAAAATCTTCAACACACCCATTTGTGTTTGAATCATATAGAATTATTGGATGTTTTCCCAGAAAATATGCGGATATTACGAGATTATTGCAGTCCATATCGAAACAATCGCATTTCATTTGTATTTTATTGACTATGATTTCCAGAAGAAAGAGATGATATGGAAAATCAGTTATGTCTTCCTTATATTGCCCGATTCCATCCTCTGCGCGACAGATGTCTTCGGATAAATGTTTAATGGACTGCCTTAAGGCATTGGCCTCATCTGTAAGTATTTTACTCATCTCCGCAATTTTATTTATATTATCATCCGTCGGTGATTGCGGATCCATTTTATGCAAAGCCAGTTGTTTCACTGAATCATTTAACTGCTCAATATGTTTACTGATACGTTGCCCTTGGGGTCCAAGATTGGCAATCGTATCTTTGGTGTTTTCTTTGCCACCCTGTTTCTGGCTTCCCGATCTTGCGCTGGACATGCTGCCTTTGTCTTTTACTAATATGTCGAGGGACATTGGTTTGGTGGGGGAGTGCGCCCAACTGCTCTTTGTAGGAGAACCTTTAAGAGAGAGGCGAGGCGATGTGTGGGAACCTTTTTTCGGAGATAAGATAGATGCCTGTCTGCTTCCGATTAAAGAACTTCGTCTATGTTCTGATTGCATGATTGGTTCCCGTTGAATGCTTGGTTCTCGCTGAACGCTCGGTTCTCGCTGAACGCTCGGTTCTCGCTGAACGCTCGGTTCTCTCTGAATACTAGGCGCACGCTGAATACTCGGTTCTCTCTGAACGCTTGGATCTCGCTGAATGCTCGGTTCCCTCTGTATGCTCGGTTCTCTCTGGATGCTCGGAGCTCGTTGAATGCTTGGTTCTCTCTGAATGCTCGGCTCTCGTAAACTAGGCTCCCTTGGTGAAGCCCGAACGGGGGACGGGGCCCTTTCCGAAACATTGTCGGCCATTGTAGATTAGTTCTTGCAGCGACGTTAGTTTGCAATTTTGGCTGTTTTACTGTGAATTTATTACATCCTAAATCTGATAATCAAAGGAAAAATGTTTGACAAATACATCATGGCCTAATAGATTATATTTTATATCCTTGAATATAGTACACAGGGCAATGTGAGTATATTTTTAAAGTTATGTAGTAGAGGAGGATGTCAGTAGAAGTGGAAAAGCGTAATTTAAACATATGTTGCGTAATACATATGTTAAAAAAATAAATAAAAAAATAACCATTACCCTTTGGCGTTAAATCGTTAAATAAAGGCCAACTCATTTTTATAATGAGACCTATATGATCAAAAAATAGAAATCAAGGCTTGTTGCAAGATTATGTTATGTGACTATGGCAACGCAAAGATTAACTCTCTTAAATCATACCGTTCTGTATCTGCGCGACCTTCTTAGCGATCTCGCGCACGATCTGTAGGCGCCACTTCTCGGCCTGCGGCAGGTCGGTGCACTCGGAGGCGAGGTAGGGCCGGCGCTCGCGCTGCCCACCCGCCTCTTGCACCTGCGCCGCCCGCCAGCGCGCCAGCGTCGTCCTGACACGCAATAGCAATGCTTGTACAGATAAAGTGAAATGTTATTCGCCATCAGTCCTTATTACAGTGATATAAAATTGAATTTCATTTGGCCTGTGGAAACGAGGTTTTCACTAAACCTGTACAATACATGTCGGCAACTAGATTAAAGCAATTGATAAATAAAACTTGTCTATGTAAAAGTAAGAATAGTTTAACCTGAAATATCTATATAAACTACTTACTACTTACTGATCTAAGTTAAAGCTAACTTTCCCACCAAGTGGAGGCCACAATTGAATTAAAATTGCAGGATCAAAATGAACAATAGCTTATTACTTTGGTGTTAATGAATGAAAATGCCTGCTTTCAACTAGCTGTATGAGTGAATGTTTGGAGCAGCCTTTGCTCATAGAGTGACACAAATTTCCTAAAGATCCCTGCATGAAACGTAATATTTCTCAGTTGTCAAAAAAAGGTGCAAAGGCGAAGAGAACAACTCGTGTTTCACTTGACCAGGCACATATCCAAACTTTTGGTTCGGGGGGGGGGGGACAAACATTGAAACAACCATGTGAACTGTAAAAATCGCTAAAAATCGCTGTAATCACTGTACTATAAAAATGGCTAAAAAGTTTTCAGGGGGGGATAAATCCCAACAACCCCCCCCTCTGGATATGTGCCTGCACTTGACAAATGTGTGGGTTTGGCCCACACCACCATCCATGCCAGAGACAAAAAGTCAGTGGGGGTTAGAAAAATGAGAGGCCTAATTGACTTGAATTTCTATGTGAAAAATTGTAATCTATATCTCTGTGAAGCAAGTCCGAGTTAACTACTGAATAGACTCATAATATATATAAAAAAATAATGATTTTACTTACATAGCCTTTTCTGCATTACGAGCCTGCGGAAAAGTAAAGAGAGTTGGTAAGAAAACATTTATTTGCCATTTCGTTTATTGGTAATGTTATCTATATTAGTTTTAAACAAGTGTAGTGATATTAATAGAATTTGTAGACAACTCTTACAATGGCTATGACGGTAGATCCCAGGGATCATAACAAAAGAATGATATTGTTTATTTTTTTTGCTGGGAGACGGCTTAATTGAATAACAAATTAATATCGAAATTCAATAGCAACACTAACAACATCAAAACTGATGTCATTATTTATAAATACGGCCTATGCCAATTTTGATATTATACATATGATTAAATGAAAAAACACAAAATTTTTAGAATAAACAAATTGAAATAATTGAATACAAAAATTTCACAATTCCTGTTCAAAATCATCCATAATAGCTCCTTTTTCCAATGGCTTAAAAAACATCTCTGAAATTCTAGGCTAAACTTAAATGGAATAAATGAACTTTATTCTGAAGCAATGGCACTTTTACAAGTCAAAAACTACTAGCATTTCTCAAGAGACCACAACCGAGAAGAAACACTGAAAGAAACTCGACAGTCATCTATTTTCTCCAAAAACATGCTTATTACAATTTGTGTTGGCCGTGGGCATGAGCGTGATCCACAGGCAACAACCTAAATGAAACATTTTAAACCTGATCCAACAAAAATAGGTAGCTAAGCATAATCTCAACAGACAAGGCTTCAGATAAAAAAACACTCAAATCATTCCATCTATTTGGGAGCTATGATGCCACAGACAGACAGTCAGACACACAGATGATATGTTAGACCCAATAACAAAAAATAGCTGGTAGAAGATCGCAAAGCAAACTTATTTTGATGTGGTACATTTGTATCTAGATCATTAAGTGTTAAAATCACGAAAAATTGATTTACAGGATCAACGTAAACATGAAATAGATTCATTTTTAAGGTTAACTCACCATCTTTTAAATTTACAGACGCACGACCGAGGTATTACGGTAAACTATTTAATAAACTAGAACTGATTTAGAAGCAAGGTATTCCAATGTTTGGGTACAAATCACTTGAATCTTACTCGATGAAAATAATGATTGTTTTCATAACATACGAAGCTAAAAGAACGAGCTAATGGCAGTCAATCAATGGCAGATGGCGAAGCTTTCGGAAATCGGACAACTGTTTACTGTTTCGAGCGAGATGTTTAATACAAAATAAAGATAAAGTACGTTTTAACAATCTATAAGTATGTAAGATACAATTTTTTTTATATGTGTAAGTAAAATTATTAATAGTTATTCTGGATATTTGCACGTCTTACAAAAATTGCTCAAATAGGAGTTAACAAGAAAAATATTTTTGGAATCCGAACGCCGTCTGAGACTGTCGTTTGACGTTGGACTGAAAAATCAAAATACTATCTTTATGCGTTCCAAAACAAAGTAATATTATCTATCTAGGCACTTTGAATTGCCCTTTATAACTCAACCTCTTTTTCGTTATATATTTTTATTATCATTACCGAACCAACAGTGAAGTAAAACCGTAATAGTAAATCCTGACCCCGTCTTAACTTTCGAAATGTAATGTTCGAAATGTTTACTTTTGAACAGTACCTAAGGACACTTGTTGACATTTCTATAGTTGACATTGACATTGACTTTATTTGTATTGTAATCGTAAATTGTAAGTTGGTTTTATTTGGAAGTTGAGTTGGAGCCTGTTTTTGAATAATTTGAATGGTATTGATCGGAGCAATAGTACTATTTCCATTACTAAATAACACTCTTTTTTTAGAAACACAAAGTTGTAACCATGAGTTCTGTTTCGAAATCTGCTTTGGGTCACAGTATGATACTATCACTATCCTCTTCAACAGTTGGTTGGGATGATTTGCCGACGGAGATTTTTCTGTATATATTCAAAAAAATGGATATCACATCCCTTAGATGTTGTTTTTATGTCAGCAGGAGGTGGAGGGAAATCGCTATCTGTCTGTGCGAGGTGAGACACACTTTATGCTTTAGCAAAATATTTTTTATACCTATTATAATTACATCTCATTGTATAAAATAGATAATCACTGTTACCAATGCGAAAAAAGGTGTTACAAAAAATATGCAAGTTGTTACCTATTTTTTGTGCTTGTTGTGTGCAGTTGTGAACCTCAGCTCTGCTGGGACAAGAACGAAGGAAGGCATTTGAGCAGCAGTGTGGCGCAATGCAAAATTGTGGGCTATTTACACATTCTGTTTATATTTGGGAACATTTGTACATGGACCAATTAACTTACATAAATCTATTTAAATTATGTTAAATTTAGCTTAACCCATCGTCTCCCGGTCCCGGGGATCCCCGGGATCATAACACAAGAATGCTATTGTTATTTTTTTCGCCAGGAGAGGACGGCTTAAACAACAATGGCATGTAAAGGAGGAGCGGTCCTTACTGATCCAGGTTCTTACCTACTAGGAAGAATCTACCTTCTTGGCATCTAATGACTTTTTTTGTCAAATAAAAATATATATAAGTATTTCATTCCAAAAATTCTCCCATGTTTGGTTAGGTTAGGTTAACTTAAGTCAGGTTTTTACAATACAATACTCTTTATTGCACACCTCACATAATAAAATAGCACATAAAAACATAGATACAGGGAGACAGAGGCAGAACAACAGGCGGTCTTATCGCTAAAGAGCGATCAATAATGATATATAAAGTAAAATATTATTATTATATCATTATTCATTCTCTTTCTTATGTTTTTGTTATGGCCAATAAACCAATTACAAACCATATAATCTCGAACCTGCTTACGGAAACCATCAATTTCATTAACTAATGTTGTCTCTTGTGTTATGGACAAATGAATGTTGATGGATAAGAATTTAAAAGACAAGCTATAAATATGGAGTCAAATTAGGTTCACTAACATGTCATTACAATACAAGTTATTTATTGTTTGGTTATGGGTATTATTCAGAAAACGAATAGTTTTTTTTTTCTTTCTTGTTAATAAATTCTGTTCTTTTAGCTACAAGATTTGTGGCAGGCATTGGCTGAAGATGGAATGGTGAATCATGGTGTAACTCAACATCACAAATCAGTACTGAGTTGGAAGGATCTGTACTTTAATTCATTCTTATGGAAGCACTTGTCATCTGCAGCTGCCTATAGAATTGAGCAAATGGAATTAAAAAATATCCAAAATTTGCATGTTTATAATGGTAGGTAAATTTGGGTAACTATAATATAAAGTTATTAGAAAATGAAAGTTCAGACCACAACTTTTTACTGTATTAGCACTACTATATTATTATTCTCTTTGTTCTATGTTGGTAAGTATTGCAATGATTTTAGTACATAAAAAAGGTGGTAGAATTAAACAACTTCTCAACCTCAGTGGGAAAATTTAAATTGCAATCATAATCTTTGCTAGTTTTCATTAACTCAAGATAATTTCAACATAATAAGACTGGTTAGTTTACTGATAAACTACTTTAATAATCTTGTTTGTTTCAGATAAACTAATTGTGGTCAGTCCATATGGTTTTGAATACTATGATGTAGAAACATTGCAGAGTATTCGTTTTGTTTCAAAAGAACTTTGTAAGTAAGCCTATGTTTGGATTGTATTATTCTAAATTGTTTTATACAATGACTAATGACTTAACAATCTTCAGGTGTAGATGTACAAGAGTCAAATGACATACTGATGGTAGTCACAGACAATGATATTACCACCTACAACACAGTGACTGTGTTTATTAAGTTGAACAAGGATGACAAAATAGATCTTCACAATTTTTTAATTGAAGCTACCCATGCATTTGCTGACTCATGGCGTTGGCGGTAAGATATAGTTTAGTAAGTGACAAACTTGTTAACCGGTTCACATTTGTACTAATTTCAATTTTTATAGTCCACACTTTTTGTCAGTCGAGTATTAGATTCAATTTAAATTTATTGACATCAAGATGTAATAGTAATTTCGGACAACTCTGAGTTGAAATGACTCACTTTATATGGGCATATATTTCATTCTATTGACTATTTAATAGGCAACTATATGACGTATTCAATTGAGCTGCATCTAAAAATTAAGCTCGCCACTGATAGTAGCAGTAGAGTAATGGTGTGGCAGTAGATTACTGGCTATATGATAAAGTTCGGTGTTACAATAGCAAAAGATTACAATGAAATTGGCGTGCAATGCTAATAATAGGGACCTGTCGTACCGGGAGAGTCAAAAGGAACATCTCTATGCCTACGGTATAACCCGTGCGGTTACTGCGCGGCACGGGCCGCAAGGGGGTGACGTCAAATGGTAGAGGCAGGTGAAAAAAATAAAGAACATCTAATTAGTGACGGGTTCAGATAGGAAATAGTCTAACTTGCGGATTGTTATAAGCAATCTGTTTATCGTGTGTTAAATATTCACAATTTCCGTAGGTGTAATTGTAACTTTGTATAATTATGTTATTATTTTTTTCAGATTAGTCGGTAATCGTGTGTATGTAATTGATTCAAGATCTTGCCTATGGGAATGTGTTGCAATGAATAACTCACTGATTGTTAGAGTGCTAGCAAGGTTTTATGGAGATTACCTGCTCTCTAGAGGAAGTTCCTTGAACTCCATTCATGTTATCCAGGAAGATGTTTATGTTTCAGTAGAGTGGGGTGGTTTACTGATATGTGCAAAAAATTCTAGAATTTTTCGTAAGGTCAACGCACTGGAAATACCCACAAAACTCATCGAAGGCCCCAACTTCGCTGCAAAGAGAATACTGTCAACTTTAGACCTTATGACAATAAGACACGGGGAACGCTTGCACAAGTTTAACGCCTTCATTAAGTGTAAGATTTAATTTCATTTACAAGATTTTTTTTTAATTAATATAACTTGGGTTTAGTATTCTTCTTAATTGACTCCAGTATGCAGCAGTATATATGTGTTTTTATTACAGGATGTCCGGTGGCAGAATTAGGATTTAAATTTAGATTTTTTCTAAATCCGTTACGTGGAGGTTCGAACAAGGGGTCGCGTTCGATTTTTAAATTGTGCCGGTTAATTAGACACGATGTCGTAGTGGATGGATCAACAACGTAAGTGTGTAAATAAGCAGAATTGTCGCTATTGGTCACCTAAAGGATTAAATCCCCGATTAAAACATCAACAGCCACTTCACTGTCCCAAAGTGACGGTTAGGTGTGCATTGTCAAGCAGAGGAATAATGGACCCTATTTTTTTTTAATGATCGAGGGCATGCCATTACTGTGAATGGGTGTTTCTTATCGGCGGATGTTAACGATTATTTTCTGCCAATAATCCGAGAACATTCTATCTACAGTTCTCACACTGCTAGGGAAACTTCGTGATTTCTTCTCTTTTTTATAATAGTCATTTACATAAATTTATATACTTTAAATATTTTTATTATTCATATTTAATCCTAATTCTACCACGGGACATCCTGTATAACTAAGTTTTCAATAAATTACATACATCAACTTTCAGTAGATGTATCCCACTCTTTTTCAGAAATTATACCACTTTTATGTCATTAAATGTTTTGTAAATAACCAGGTAATAGCGCGTAATGTATTTTTACTTGAGTTTTCTTCTTTGCACTTCCGACTTTGTGTATCATGTGGACTTTCATATTTTTTCAGACCCACTCAACGTAGAAATTCTTCACGAATGTGAAGCGCCAGAGAACATGATACATTACCATTATGATGACCCCGAGATGACGGCCGGCTTGCAGCATGGAGACGTCGTGCTTCGAGGATTCGTAGATGGAGGAGTAAGTTATAATATAATGCATTCTTAGTTTTTAAACAGCACAGGCATAATAGGGATGTTGACATCAAATAAGAAAATCAATAAGATCGAATTTTCTCGAAAAACCGCGTTTTCTCTCTCTAACCAACAGAATTAAAAAGGTTGTAGTTTCGTTATTTTTTGAGTTATTTGAATAGGTATTTTCACCATTGGCATATTCTTTTTGTGTTTTTTTTGGAGTAGTTTTATGGAGTAGTCAAATTTGAGTCAACATCCCTGTGTTTGGTTCCAATGACGCCCATTATGTTGTATGGTATCAAGACATTTTTTTTAATTACAGATAGAGATCAATTTACTGAGGGACGACTTCAAACATGATTTAAACGTGCAACAGTTAGACCGGGGTGACGTGACGGACCCTGCCGTGGTAGCGCTGGAAGTATGCGAACTCAAAGATATGCACAAGATTTTTGTGGCCACAAGCTCTAAACTTTACACGATGCTGCTGAAGTACCCGGAGAGAGAATTGGAGACTTGAACGAAACAGTAAAATTTCTTTAGCCCCTTTTACTTACAGTTGGCTCGTAGCTAAACAAGCCATGTTAATGAATGTTTATGTGATCGATCGTGGTATAGAAATATGTCGTACTATGAATACTATGATTATGACTCACTTATTTTATTGGGTTAAGGTAGGTTTTATCAGGGTTCTATTAAACCATTATATAAAAATTTAAGTACACTACTGTTTTATAGAAGAATGTGCCAAAGATGTGTTAAGCAAGTATTTAATCGGTGTTTTATTAACTTCGGAATACTTCTAAATATTTTATCAGTTAAATTGCGCGGCCAAGGCGCGGGAATAAACTAGTAAACTAATTTATTACCACTCTAAGATATAATAGTAGCACGCGTTTTGATACGATTCCGCCTAAGTTGCCAAAGATGGCCGACGTAAATGTGACTTGAAATCGAATTTATTTGTTTTTATATCGAAATAAGAAACTCGTACATACTAAAGCCAACTTTATATTAACAAACAATGTAAGTACAGCGGGGTAGTAATATTTTTATAAATATAACATGCCCAGCAAAACGGGCTAATAAGTATTTGATATTAAATAAATACGAGTAACTACATGATAAAATGATTATCTATTTGGGGATTAAACGAAGATAAGTCTAGTCTCATAGCAGGATTGATCTCCCATCATTTGTATTGTATAAGAACTAATCTTAACTCTCTAAGTACATCCTCTTCGTTTTCCATTGAAATAAACATGTAGGTAGTTCCCGCATAAATTATAGCTAAGTATATATATGTAGGTATACACCATGTATTTACTTAATTCTATATTTTATTCGTGTACCAGACACTTGACTTACGACTACGTATTAAGCTATATGTACCTACCTACGTCAGTATGTACATGTTACTGTACATTAATAAAAAACTGAGCAACTAATGCTTCTTTTTTTATATAGAATAGTATCTTCCAATGTACACATATTATAATGTTCATAAACATGTTGTTCTTTAATCAGTTCGTAAATATTCCATTTCTTTTGTCCTGTAAGGTCATTTCTTTATTTCCTTATTGCTAAGAAACCCTCAATAGAACAGCTGTTACATTTTTGGTTTACATAGGTACATACATTTTTATTAGGAACGATGACTGAACTTATATAACTAAAACAAAACTTTGCCATCTGAAAATGACTAATTCGAACATTTATTGTAAGTAGTTTCAAATTAATTCGTTTCTCCTAACAAGAAGCAGTGACCATTATTGACTACAAATCATCATTGTACTCTCCTTAGTTGTACCTAGGTTAAAATGTTCCCATAACATATTATCTCAAAAACACGCTTTGTTAACTATAAACCTTAAATAATGGGTATAGCTAGAAAAACTCATTGAATCTCAATGCGTTTCATAAATTTCAATGGGTAGTACAATTACAATTGAAATTGGTATATCGGATGTTGAACAATACGCTGAACCGCCATAACGCATCGAACTCCTCAAACCCAATTCAATCGAATCAACTCTGTCGCCAATCTGTCGTCAGAGCGGGAAACTAAGCCAAGCGTATATCAACCGCAACGTTAAGGTCGGTGTTAGCGATCGGTCGCGTTGGGGTTGGTGTAGGAGAAGCCCCTGAAGGGCTGCTGGTCCATGGAGCGCAACACGTGCGGCTCCACCGCCGTGAGCCGCGGCCGCTCGCCCGTGAATGCGCGGTCGAAGTACTGAGTGTCCAGCGGGTGTCGCTGTGAACAAGCACGTAAACAGGTAAGTACAGAGATAGGTACAAATAGTTTATATAGGATAAGTTAAGTATGTCAGTCTTAACTGTAGAGAAGTTGAGATTTACGCTTGTCCGTATTGGTCGCCTTTTTGTACCGACCCTGTACTAAGTACACTACGTAGCGATTGTTTAGTAAGTAACACATTGGTAACAAAATACTACACCTCTATTCCAACTCCTCCCATTTTTGACCCAGAGTCCCAAGTTCACGCTAATGGACGGATTTGCATACTTGTCGTACTTGTGCATCACGTATGAGTGACGCTTCTACGAGCGATTTCTGCTACGAAAAAATGCTGCTAAGCCCGTAGCACACGTGGCCTTAGTTAGCCTCATTAAATAAATAGGGACTGGCTGTGTTATGTTGTACCCATCTACCCGTAAAATTTTCGTTATGACACAGTACGGTGATTTGTGATTTAATTTTTGTTAGATGGGCTACCTATTTTTTAAATAAACGGATTCGTGAATTTAGTGATTACGTGAAGTTTACCTTACTGTTCATGTAAAATGTATTCTGCTTGGTGTAATCATGTAATCAATATATATATTTTTATCTGAAATAATTACACAATCTGTTGTACCCAGTACCTATACTACTAATATAACGGTATATTTAGACCGTTAGATGGCAGAACGCCAAGCGTTTTGGCAATAAAAATGTTTCCGTTTTAGTAGGCCTGCTTACTATCGGTGGGAACCATGAACTGCTTGGGCCGGGTTTTATAAAGATCCGTTAGACCAAATTTCAGATCAAATTTTAGTAACTCAGTACATTTTTTGACATAACAAACCGTCACAAGGTCTAACGGATCTTTATAAAACCCAGCCTAAGGCTCGGTTTTATAAAGATCGGTTAGACCAAATGTCAGATCAAATTTCAGTAACTTAGGCTCGGTTTTATAAAAACCCGTTAGATCTTATGTCGATCTGTTATGT
Source organism: Epiblema foenella (assembly GCA_963556455.1). Taxonomy (NCBI): domain Eukaryota; kingdom Metazoa; phylum Arthropoda; class Insecta; order Lepidoptera; family Tortricidae; genus Epiblema; species Epiblema foenella. The sequence continues at coordinate 7,389,441 of OY747105.1, forward strand.
CAAAAAATGTACTGAGTTACTGAAATTTGATCTGACATTTGGTCGAGCGGATCTTTATAAAACCCGGCCTAAGTATATTTTTTGACATAACAAACTGCCATAAGGTCTAACGGATCTTTATAAAACCGAGCCTTAGCGTACCTAATTTAACGGCGTTGATTTTAAAAGCTAAAATTAAAAAAAATTACACAGTAGAAAGAAATGAGATGATGAACTTGTAGGACTCACTATTTTGTCTGGTAACACTTGAGACAAAAGTATCAAGCTTGTCTTGTTAGCTACTTACATTTGTAGTTTGTAGCGGAAGAAGTGAACATTTTATCGTTTCGTATCGCAGTATTCTTTGATCTGTGATATCGTTTAACATTGACGTACCACTTTAGGCTTGAACGGCGCTTCGAGCTCCCTTCTCTCCAACCGGTCCCAGTGGATCTGGTGGAAGAACTCCTGGTCGCGAATGTCTCCGTGCATGCACTCGACGCCTCCGAGTCGCGTGCGCGCGTCCTTGTCCAACAACTGTCGACACACCAAGGTAAACACAATTTTCATACGGAAAGTATAGATAGAAGAGATTTGGGGAAGTACCTACCTCCACCTTTACTACCTTACCACTTTACTGTGTAACAGTGTTCCTGGTGGTGAATAAGGTTGTCAGAGCTCCCGAGGATGCGCTGTGTTAAGAGTGATAGACCTTCATTTCTCTAGCTGTCTACACAACGAATCCCTAAGTCAGTAGAGGGTCGCCAGCGCGCTTGTGATTCTCTTGAAGTCTCAAGTGGCCATTGGCTATGTTTCTGCTTACCATCAGACAGACCATAAGTTTGTTTGCCACCGTCGTTGTATAAAAGTTGGAAAAAGATTCGCCAAAACAGACATTTTATGCAGTTTTTGGGGTGGTATAGGTATTTATGGAACTTGAAAAGTAAACAATATTCAGACAAAATATAGCATCCCAAGTATCATGATGATTACAAAGAACTGAATATCTAAAGTACGAGAGATGGCAGGTTGATAGCGTTTTTTTTTTCAGATTAGTGCATGTTTTTTACGTTTTCCATTAGTGAAAAGTTTGCGGTAAATATCAATTGATTCCTTATAGGTCCTATAAACTAATTGGTATCCTCTATTTAAAAGTACCGCTGAGCCACTGCTACCTCCAGTGGCGGTTCCAAGATTTTGTTTAGAAATTAGTAGTCAGTTTGGACTTGCCCGTGTTAATATATTGAGAGAGTCAGTCGATAGGAAGCGCGGGTAGGAGGGCATCTCATTGCAGATGGACCAGAAGAGCTCGTCCTCGTCGCAGCCGCTGAACGGGCTCTGGCCGATCAGCATCTCGTACAGTAGCACGCCGAACGACCACCAGTCCACCGTCTGGTTGTACTTCAGCCCCTTGATTATCTAGAGTGAACATTTTACAATAAGATTCTATGTGAAAACAAATGGCTTCCTACTAATAGTTCACTGGCTGATACTACGTGATTATCTGGAGATAAAATATTAATTAATTAATTAGTTACTACACTACATTCAGGTCCTTGATTAGTTACTTGAAATAAGTCAACCAATTTGATTTTTCTGGGCATTGTCGTACCATGCCACAGTGACAGTAATATGAGATCTCTAGTGGCTTTCATATTGATGTTCACTGTCACAAGATACGAAGAGGCCCAGAAATCAAATCGGTTGACTGTACCTACATAGTAAAAATCGAAAAACTTTTGTACTTTCCATTATACACGAAAAATTTCACCTTAATATAAAAGGAATAGCGTAAACATCTCTGTAACACCAACCGTACTTAAGGTCCTTGACAACGTGCACAACTTATTTACTACGCTGGCTCGATGACCCAAAGAGGATCTTGGCCTCTGACACAAGAGAACGCCACTCTTCTCTATTCTGCACCACATCACGCCAGTTGGGTGACAACGTCTACAAAGCATTCGTAATTATCTGACGTCAAGAAACTTTCAGAATATTGGGCAAAAGGCTGCTTGAAGGGAAACGGAGCGCCAAGAAATTTGTTAATATTCGGAGTAGATCACCACTGTTATTATTCATTTCTTGTCTCCCGCACTCGGCTTCGTCTACGTTATGTTATGTCTAATGAAAACAACTAACCAACAATAAATTGAGACACACCTCAGGGGCCATATAATCCGGAGTGCCGCAGAACGTGTCCGCAGTCTTCTCCAAGTATATCTGCAGCTTGCACATGCCGAAGTCGGCGATGCGCACGTGTCCGTCAAAATCCAATAGTATGTTGTCGAGTTTCAGATCTCTATAAGCCAAAACGGTTAATTAAATTAAACGTGAATTGTTTCGGTATTAGGTACTACCCGAATCAAAAGTTTCGTCACTTTAACCCAAATTTAACTTACAGAAATTTTGACGTTCCACTATTATGATACCCATGATTTTCATTAACTTTTGATTAAATTGTTAAAAGTTTACATTTGGTGCACAAACAGATAACCTGTAAACAATCCCCCTTTTGTGCAGGAACTTGAGTCCCGAGACAATCTCGGCCGCGTAGAACCGCGCCCGCGACTCCGGGAAGCGGCCGCTCTGCTGGATGTGGAACATCAGGTCGCCGCCGTTCAGGTACTCCATCACGAAGAACAGGTGGGACTGGAAAGGGTGAGTTGAGCCGTTAAAATTTGAAGCACTTTTACGCCGAGATTGGAGTAATGTTAAGTTTCCATGCTTGTACATGTGGTACGATACCTACAATGGAACGCTATTTATTTATGAAAAATGATATCGAGAGATACCTTAGCAACTAACTCGCAATACATAAAACTAATCGTTTACTTTTGATCAGTTGTTAATATACCTACGGCGTTCTTTATTTGTCGCTTAAAAATACCTTTATTACAATTTCTGTGCATTCAAATGTTGTCTAAGATGCAGTGGGGCAATCTGGACTGCGGGAAATTAAAACTAATCGAAATATTTTCCGTGATTTCCATCATTTACTAGCGTGCCATCTCGGTGAAATTGTAAAAGCGCTTTTCCGGTATCCGCGGGCATAGACAGCACTCTAGTAAATGATGTAAAACACGGAAGGTATTTTCGATTAGTTTTAATTTCCCACAGTCTAGATTGCGGCGCTGCACCTTATGTAAAAAAATTTTATAGCTGACTAGTATAGTGATTATTATTGTATAGGCCCAGCTTAGGTACCTACTTTGTGGAGGCAAGTAATTCTTAACGCGGGTCCGTTCCGCATGTAAGCGATTTTTCCTTAATTTGAAAAATGGCGCCCAACATGAGACTACAGAGAAGGTAGGTACAATGAACCCTACATATACTCACGTCAGTCTGGAACGTGGCGAACAGATGGCAGAGATACGGGTGGTTGGTCCCGAGGGCGAGCACCCGCCTCTCGATGAGCGTGCACTCGACGTCGTCATCTTCCAATACCACGTCTTTCTTTAAGCATTTTACGGCATAGTAGTATTCTGTATCCCGAAGCTCGGCTAGTAGCACCTGGAACAATTAGTAAAGAAGGCGTTGCTGTTATAATTCTTGGGGAGGATTAGTACCAGCCAGCGCACAATGTGTGTTATACCGCGCGTTTATATCGATATAGTCTCTAACATACAAGCTTGCTGAGCTATTCCGCACTTTATAAGCAGTCCTCTAACTAGATTAAAATTTAGGGTAGGGAATGACTTTGTGCCTACATCGAACGCACGTCACCTGCTATATGAGAAATTGAGAACTTATAATTAACTATCATATTTTCTTTTAAAGCAAAACCCATCGACCGTATATTAAAAGATATTATGTGTCATGAGCCATATCCGTTTAATTTGTGCGTAAGAAGGTGCCCCCTTGCACAGCTATAGGTAGTCACTGACCTTTCGTTTGGCAGCCGCGTGTAACAATTAGATATAGGTACTTATTATATGTAGCATTTACATAAAACATTTGCTTCACAATAAAATATGGAACGGACATGACTGTTGACTGATCAAAAACTGCCGGATTAAATAAAAACAGATACGTTTATTTGTAAAGCATTACTTATAGATTTATTTATATGTAAAGCAAAATAAGATATCGAAAATTTTGTATTAGTCAAATGCTGAGACATTTTTAGCAAAAGGATAAAACAAAATTCGCAGTGTTAGCTGGTGATATATGTTGCAGGAAACACGCCTGACAACCGTGTGACACGGGGTTTTCATTTATAACTGAAATATATTATAGCTTTCTCTGTATTCTTGGCCCGCTCTCAAAGGCAATTGGGCCAAGCCGTGCTAAACCAGGAAGCCTGGCTCACGTAACGGGCGAGCATACTCGACAATAACAAGTTAAATGTGCTACGCGTCATGTTAAATGTCAACGTTTGATAGTTCCGGTACTTTCACATTATAACGTATGAGCTACATAGATTATTTCTGGATCTAGAAAGTCTAACGAGCGAAAATGATTAATAATTTTGATCTACTATTTCTAACTATTTTTAAACCGTAGTTGTTAGTTAAACGTAATTTAGAGAAATGGAAATAGTCGGACACTTTGCAATTTGCTTATAAATACTAATTTACAAAAACCTATGATTTCGAAAGTAGGTATCTACTCTCTTCCTAAATATTCCTACTCGAACTTAGCAACGTTTCAACAATTAATTTAATATGACGTTAGTGGGAAAGATGTTGTAATTTGCGACTTTTGGCTATAGGACAGTTTAAGACGGGGCCGATGACACGTGCTCCGTGACGTGCGATGGCCAGTGATGTAGGTGACGAGAATAGATCGTGGATGTAGTAGTACAAATAGGATGGCATGGCAGGCCAGGTGAACGGTGAACCAGAGCGAACTGCGCATCCCGCTGCAAATGGCAAGCTGCCACGCGGCTTGCGCTGCGGGAGGTTACGGTCAGCGCATTTTCGATCTAACTCCTGCAATTTCACTAGGATAAGGATCCACAGTATTATTTTGGAAATATTCGTCAACGTTTATTGGCAAAATTCTTTGTCAATAACTTCTCGCATGTCAATAGGCTGGCATGTGATCCTGAGTAATTGTTCCTCATTCCATTTGTAGTGTATGCTTGGAGGTACGAGAATGTTCGTGTTGGCAGCATTATCAATGAAATCATTAGCTGGTTGCTCCGTTGCAGCTTTCCCGGAGATCTGGTCGATGTGTAAAGTCGTGGATACCCTGTTATTCTTCTACATTCTACGCTATTCATACGTCACAATGCTTTGCGTAAAAGCCAATTATTAATACTCTTACTAGATTTATAATTTGGCAAGACAAAACCGTTAGATATAGCGCCATTATAGCGCTTATAAGTACGACGTTACTACGGGTATTATTTACCTATGCCAATTTCACTACCAACCGCTCATCAAATTGTTTGAAGTTTAAAATAATAGGGTAAAAGATGAAAACAAGTGGTGCAACTATCCGGTAGTCGCATCACTTTTCAAAAATGCTGTTATTCAAAAATATGTACTTATTTAGAATACCTATGCGTCATCCGATTACTATGGATAGTATGAATGCACAATTTTTTTGAAATATGTAAATCCAAAAACTTCAACATGTTTCATAAGTGGTTTTTGAATATATATGTATTCAAAAGCCACTTATGAAACATGATGGAATTTAACAATTGGTTAAAATGGAATTTAAGTACGACAGCATTTTTAATCTATGTGTTGCACCACTTGCAACAATGTATATAATGTGACAAATCAGTAATGATACCCTGTCAACTATGATCCTCGCCTCCGGCTCGTTGATCGACACGACAATGGAGTGCCGTTTGACGGATTTGATGTCATAGCTGCCATTTAAAAAGTTTTATTTAAATCCGGTGACGGACTAAGCCCGTCGAAGGCCCCGGAGCGGCCAAGATGAATGGGGCCCCTAGTTTGTCCGCCCGTTAGTCGCCCCCAGAGGCTCGGGTCGGGCCACCCTTTTCGCCACTGAATAAGACAGGTTTTCAATTTACATGAATTCACGTAATCTCCCAAAAAGGTGTCGGTGTTTGAGATTCGTAGTCGAAAATGTTAGTGGGTATATAGGTACTAACGTTGTCCAGCGACCCAATTCCACTAAACTATTCTGGTGGCTCTTGCAGGTAACTCTATTTTCATTTTATTTCTAGTTTGACACAGTTTACGTCGTCGGCAGTTTAACTGTAACTACGTCTTGAAATGATACTTCCATTCTCATCCTCTTACGAAAGCATGTTTTGCGATCCTCCTTTGTTTTAACGATACAAATACAGATTCATTAATTAGGTTTTGGTTTGTACAGTCTAATGGAATCATATTCGCGTTTATATTTGTATATTAAATGAATCAATCACTTCAAGGCAATCACGATTTCATAACTATCCATGACTAACGTTTACGACAGCCAATAGGTACACTTTTTTTACTTGTATGACAATGGTACCTACTGGATTATTAGCGCATTTGTCACACGTTTGTTTAAAACGCGCCTTTCATCGCCCCGTTACATTCGTCTACTATATTCTGTTTACTACTTCAACCTATTCGTGCAGAAACTCTTTTTTTCTTGGCAATATCCCTTGTTTTATTTCTCCTGGGGTTTATTTTGGGATGGCGTGGACGCTAACTACCTACCCACTAGTTATGCTTTGCAGAGTTTAACGCGGTTGATAACAAACGATTATGTTGTTCCTAATTATGTATGTTTGTTTGTGTTTAAAATAGATTAAGGTTGCATTAAGCCACGGAACTACACAAGCACATTTATAAATCTAGATAACAGTAGCGTGGCGTTATATAATATACATGTAAGCAAGTTAGATCTTTGCTTACTTTTTCTTCAAGAGAATAAGGATAGAGATAGAAAGTAGATGAGCTTCCTTAAAAATGGTATTTCAATGACAACCGCTTTCTATAGACGCCACTCCACTCTTCTTAATAGGAAATAGGATAACTGTCTTGTTGTAGGTTCGTAAGGTACAAAAAGGAGGGTTTTACATGTTTCGGATTTCATTTTTGATTTACATATGTACCTGTTAACTAAGACCATTATAGTTTGAACGATAGCCAAGCGAGCTAATACGTATCAATTGTAGAAGAAATTACGCGCGTGATATCTATAACAGCTCGGAGGCTGTCACAGAAGAAATTGATTTGCACTGAATAGGTACAGTCGACTACAATGAGATGTACCTGTCCACTTTTGGACTTTATTACTATGCCATACATAAGGTAATAAAGTAGATACAAATAATATTTTGTGGTTAACTGCACCTACATGGTGCCATTTTTATCTTCTCGTTCGCTGGCACTCGACTCGGCTCAACTCTGGGTGCATTTAGGTCAACCAAAACAATGCTAATTGCTTTCTGTAGAAGCTGTTTCGACAAGTGTTTTATTGTTTCAGTAGACATAAAGATCTATTCGGAAAATGTGTGAGATTTCAGATTTTATGGGCCATCGGAAAAAGCGGACTTATGTTGAACGGTGAAAATTGACAGGGGAAATTCAAAAACTATTAACATGGTCCCTGTCCGGGTGCCCCCAATGTGGGGTCATGCACCTTTTTTCAGGAGTCCATACTCCCACTGTCATACTGGATGCCCAGTCCAACTGTCGTGAATGAATGAACGAATGGATTTGTCCACAAGAACATAAACATATGTCAGTTGGACTCGTGACATTTTCAGATCGTTTAGGGGCGCGTGTATGGGATCTCTTGCACACGAGAGGGACAAACTATTTCTTGTTGTTATTGTATGTATTCTATCCCGTTAGCCAGGAGACAACAGTAACCGAGTTTCTTACAAAAAATGATATAAGTAATATGGACATGATGATTCAAGAGATGTTTTACGTCAGAATGGGTTTATGAGCATCGCTTAAACTCATGTTTGGTAGAATTAAACCCTGTAAGATCGTGGTTTTAAACAGTGACTCAGGAGACGTAACCATGGTAACGAGCAACAATAAATAGTAGATTGCCCCACTTGCTACATTACTAAAACGTGATAACTAACCTTTCCAAAGCTGCCTTTCCCCAGCACCTTGACGAAGTGGAAGTCCTCTATGGTGTACTTGCGGAAGCGCGGTATAGAGCGCGCGGGCGGCGTGAACCGACCTGTCTTGCGGAACAGCCCGTACGCCGTTGATTGTTCTGTAAACAATCAGGTTTCTGTGTGAATATTAGGTACACTTAATAATTATACATCTTATTGGGTTAGGGTTACAGTTAGATTCAGTTTTATCGAATGGCGGTGAGGTGAAATCACGATGAAACGTAAATTCGAATGAAAGACATCAATAGACAATCACTATCATAATTTTTTACATTCAATCCTCCGTCTATTTGGTTCCAAACTTTGTATTAAAGAAAGGATGTGAGATATACTTCCCAGTGCGCTACTTGAGATTGACTTGCAACAGATTGTTGGTATCCTACCTATGCTACTTTTTAATTTTAAATTAATAAGTTTAATTCGTAAATAACCTGTAAGTAAGCCTGGCTAAAACAAATGTTAACAGCTGAGTCGTTAAAATATTCTTGAAGTTAATGTGAGGTGAGGACTAGGTAGTGAAATAGCAATTAATATATTTTATGACTTGTAATATAAGTCCGTTGACTTTAAAGTAAATAAATTATTAGCACAAGTGTTTTGGCATGTGTTCGTCAAGATTTATATCACTGTGAACAACCTTATGCTTTCTATGGATGAGCGCCACGAAGATCCTTATCAGATGACTTGCTTGTTTTGTTTTGTTTCCAACTCCTTTCAAGTGGCACTAGGTTTCTGAACTAGCACACTAAACGCCCCTGTAAAGCTATTTTTAAACGATTATTTCACTATCTTTTATTAGCTTTTTCCCGCGACTTCGTAAAAGTAGACTACATGTTATTATTATCTATAAGATATATTACTGGCAAATTAGTACACTTTCGATGGTGTATGCATGACATATTTCATTGGAAACATAAGTCATCATCTAAAACACCGAACAGACTTAAGTGTTAATAGTTAGCAAACTTTTAATCTCTTAGGGGAGGAATTTCATAAAACACTGAAACATGTATTTTTGTATTTAAACAGAGATTATATATGAAGTTTCAATATCTCGCTTTGAAAAACCGGCCAAGTGCGTGTCGGGCCACAGTGTAGGGTTCCGTAGTTGCCCGTCCATCACGTCACCGGTCATATGCGGAATTACGGACCCGTAGAAGGGGTTTTACTGATCTTAGTACTGATGATGTACTTTTTTGAGATGTTGTGTATACATATTTTTGCCCTTTACGGTAATGTCTACTTAACTGTGATAGTTTTCCTTTTAAATTCATCGTATATACTAATACCATGATTGAAACCTTATAATATTTTTGAAAAAGCTATCCAACGATACCCCAACGATGGGGTTTGGAAGAAAAAAAAATTGCACCACCACTTTACGAAGTAGTCCGTTTTGTTCTACGATTTTGTTCACATCGTAGGGCAAACCGGACAAAAATGTAGAGGAGGTACCCTAAAAAAAATTTTTTTTATGATGTTATTCTACCGTTTTTTCGGCGTCATTGATATTGTATACTCATGCCAAATTACAGCTTTCTAGTATTAACGGTTACTGAGAAAAGCGGGGGACGGAACCCTAAAAAGGGGCTTCCCTATAGGGGGCTTTAAATGAGGGCGAGAAGCGAGAGAAGCAAATCTATTTGGAAGTGAGAGATTCGAAACTTCGTATGGAGGTATAGATTTTGTTTAAATACAACCAAAACATATTTCAGCTTTGTTTGAAATTCCTCCCCTAAAGAGGTTAAAAGTTGGTTCCGCAAGAAATGTTTTGTGAAGTGAGAGATTTGAAACTTCGTGTTCTTCGAAATTCGAAATTCGAGACGCTGAAATATGTTTTGGTTGTATTTAAACAGAATCGAATCTATACCTCCATACGAAGTTTCAAATCTCTCACTTCAAAATAGATTTGCTCCCCAAACAAACCCCTTTAGGGGAGGAATTTTGGAAAACGCTGGTATATACCATTTGTGTATTTAAACAGAGAGTCTATATATGAAAGTCCAAAAAATTTACGTTTCCCATACAAACTTTCAGCCCTTGTTTTACCCCTCTTAGGGGATGAATTTCGAAGAATCCTTTCTTATACCTGGCCTACGTTATAAATGTAAGTAACCGACTGTGCAAAAATCAACACTCTAGCGTTAGCAGTTTCGGCTGTGCGTTGATGAGTCGTCAGGGCTTCTTCTTTTATATATACAGAAGATAAATCTTCCCTAATTTCTATTAACCCGTACAATACGCATGACGCCCGAATCCTCGGTTCATTTCTTTGTCATTGTATTTCGCCCGTTCTGGTATGTTTTTTGTATGCGAAGCATCGAATAAGTGTCCTGCCATGAGCGCGTGAAGGCACTAAGCTTAATATTTTACTACATGCTAAACTGCTTCCAACAAAACCGTAGCATGGGCTAGCAGCCGTGTTTGAGGTAAAAGTAAAAAAAAATAGTATTACTACACGATAAATATTATTACACGACGTGCGCATCTGCGCAAGCTTCATAATATATTTGTAACGAAGTACATAAATTCGGGTATTACATACTCTAAATTCTTATTTTCGCATGATAATAACCGTATCGTGTCTGGATTTGAAGAAATTGTCGTTCTGTTGTCCCCGGCCTACGCGATTGAAGCGACTAATTTGAGATTGCGGAGACTACGTTGACAAGTGTACGGACTCGAACATTCCGTAATACGTGCGAATTCATTTACAACTTTTTTATAAGCCAATACATATGGCCAATGTAAACATTGTACCTTGTTATAGGTACTTAATTATGGTACTTCGAGTGTACCTGTATAAAGCAGTGGTTCATAGAGATTAAGTCAGGTTATTTTATAATAAATATGTATATTTATTAATCATTCATGTCGCTTAGCTCAATTACTTATGACAATGCAGGATTTTGTTATAATTACTTACATATGTTGTACTTTTACGGCGCTTTTCCGCGCCAGCTATTGTATTTCCCGAACCTCTATTATCTAGAGTCGGGTGTCTGAAGGAGTCCCTGAGGCCTACATGCAGAATCATTATCATCAGCTCATCCTAACAGATCTGGTCACATGCTTCCTATTATGAAAGAGTGCGAATGGGCCGTAGTCTTCACTCTCACCCAATCTGAGTCGGGGACACACACATACTTTTTTTAAATCCAATTTTCTTCTTAAACCAATTAACATTCATTGGCATTGGTGGCATTGGTGAGCGCGAAAACTTATGAGCAGCTCGCGATGAAAATTCGTGAAGCTTGTGGTCAACTGCAAACATGGTTCTCGACAAACGGCTTACTTCTTAACGTCACAAAGTCCATGGTAATGGTCTTTGCAGGTCGGACGACTGCCTTGCCCCCATGTATCACCAACGGTCCAATGCCATTATGCAGCGAATGCAAATTTCTTGGATTTACGATTGACGCAAACCTTAACTGGAAGTGCCATGTTGACCAACTATGTAATAGGCTTAGTAGTGCTGTATTTGCCCTTAAAAAGTTGCAGCCATTGGTATCACGAAGTTCATTAAAATCTGTTTATTTTTCACACTTTCACTCGCTAATGTCATATGGTATAGCAATTTGGGGCAATTCAACTGATTCCAAGCGGGTCTTCTTATTACAAAAACGTGCGATGCGATTGCTAGCGGGAGTAAAACCGAGACATCCATGTAAAGATCTATTTAAAACGCACGGCATCATGACACACTACTCCCTGTACTTGTTTGAGGTGCTCATGTTTGTCAGAAGCAATTTGCAAACTTTTAAACGAGTTGAAGTCACGGGGAAGCAGATCCGATCCACCGGGAGACTTAGGACAGTACCGCGTCGCATGGCACTCTCAGCTAAAAATCCACGGGTAATTGGACCAACCTACTACGAGCGCCTACCCGCCAAATTAAGAACTGAACCATCTGACGAAACATTCAAACGTCAACTGAGAAACTTTTTATTAGAAACCCCGTTATATTCTATTAGCGAATACATGGAAATAAAATATAGTTGACATTGTTTCATTTAATTTAATATTATTGATTTAATTTAATTCCTATTTTAATATTTACTTTGACGACCATTACGAAATATTGATATTTAATTTCCTTGTTATCCGTGTTTAGAGTACCAAAAATATTAATATTCATGACGATCCTCTCAGGTGAATTTTATCATACTCATTGTATTATTTAACTGCTATTTTATTCATTGATTTTAATCTATTTTGTTTTATTTAATGTTATTGACGATCACAATAGAGATACCTGTAAATTGACATTGTAATTTATATTGTAATCTTATATTGTGAATAAATGAATCTGAATCTGAATTGCTTTGCTTACATTTTATTAAGAAGGTAGCTACTGTGTCCACTAGGAAGCGGTTCGACAATTAGAAGCGACGTCACATTGTTCAAATGGATTCGATACGCATCACTGCTAGTAATTATGACCCGCCAAACAATATTATGATTATGACATAATTTGCAGAGCATGTGTGTCAAATTAATTCTCTTTCACCTCGGCTGAGATCGCGGTCGCCGCTAAAAATATTAGCTGAGATAAGACCGAGCAATATCAAGGTCGCTATGTTAATTTTGGGGCAACTATGACGTTGGTACTTACACGATTGACTTCCTTATACAGGGATGGATTTAAGGGTCTCTAAAACATTAATTAAAAAATATTCCGATGAATTAATTACTAACAAACCAATAAACTCAAATCTAATTGAAACCCAAGCTGAGAAAACTAAATCAGTTTTGCTTTAAAGTATCGTACCCCAACTTAAAATTTACGCCATGCGTAATATTCTAAAAAAAAAAAAAATAAAAAAAAAAAAATATCTAAAAAAATAGTAATATATATTCTTATTAAAATTAAAATAATATCTTCTTCTGTCGTGTATTAATCGTGATGATTTCATTTCAGATTTGAGTACATATACTAAAAAACTCAAGTCATGTTAGTCATACTATTAATAAATTTCTACTCAACACTGCCAATTGTACTACCACTACTCATAACAATATTAATAATATACTACTTACATCACTGCACTGGGTAAGTAAGATATAGGCGCGACGCGTCACATATTTCGCTATAAAATCTTCAACAATTAAATGCTCAGAGGCTTGTTTTTCTAAAATCAATATAGTAGAGATGCGCCGAATATGGGTTTGACCGAATACGTACATTCGGCCGAATATTAGGTCCAGCTGTTGGCGAACCGAATATTCGGCCGAATTATTCGGTTCAACGTAATTCTTTCATCTATTGTTGTTACACATACTAATTGAATGGTAAAATTTTTGTTCATTATTAAAGCGATATATTGAAAAAAAAAAAGTTAAATAACTGTTAATAATGGGTCAAGTATTAATTTCACGAAGCAGTAACTGTAATACACTCTTGTTACTTGTAACAAAACCCTCTCAAAATGATTCGTTAAATATTCGGCAACTGAACCGAATAATTCAGCCGAATACCGAACAATCAAATACATGCCGAATATGCCGAATACCGAATAATAACCGAATATTCGGCGTGCCCTACAATATAGTATTTTGTAAATCGTAGATTGTTTTCAAAGAATCGAAACACTGCATGGTCAACTGCGCGTTAAATTTCTTAAGAAACTCTGACCTGACCATGTTATCTTAATTTACGAAAAAATAATGTGCTTTTATACAGTCGACCCGTATTTTGGGAGTTATGATTAAATTCTTCTAAGATATATCCAAGCTAATTCTTTCCTGTCGCAATCAAGTGCGCTACGCGAACATTTAGCGCGAATGATTTTAGATTTAAGGATGTTGACCTCATTACAGTACCGGTTTGAAAATAGTCTTCTACACACGATGAAGGTAGCTTTTTTTTTCAGATGTGAGTTAAAAACCGCTCGTAGGTATTCAACTCGCTTTGCACCATTCACGTAGAATCGGTTAAGGTAAATAAACTCATTGGGTTTTTATTTATAACGTAAACAAAATGTCTGATAGTAATCTGATTGAAATATTAAATATCTATCTAATTTTAAATATGTTGCTTGTTATGGCGGTGTTTAAAATTTGTAAATTGTTTGTTTTGCTGCTTCTGTTTCGAATGTATATCAAACATTAATATTATATTTAAAAAATCTTAAATTATTTATTATAATAATTAAAAGCAAAAACGCCGCGGGTATGCTTACATTTTACACATATTGAAATATTTTAGATACCGTTAGGTTTGTGTCTTTTATCGATGTAATGAAACTAATGCAATTCGTCGTGATCGTCCAACACCAACGCAATCATGTGGCACAGCATTCCTACTACCTATAGAAGCAATCTATCACTGTATTTGTTAACAATCAATAACATTTAATGATGTCTATCAATCTAGCAGGTCTATTTTTCTCCATTGCTTCCCGATCACAATTCAATCTGTTTTACGTCGTGCTCGCTTCCACACACGCTAATTTAACGTGTCAAAACGAGGGCGCGAATACATATATATATTAAATGTGATTGGAATATAAAAGTAATCGGGGCACAGTTCGTTACAATATATAACGCGTCGGTACTCGATAGTGTGTGCATTTGGCATGCGGTTTGTTCGGCCACAGCCCATGCGAGCTCATTAGATAATAATTTTATTATACAACAGTTGCGAATAACATGTCACTTGTCCGTTGTCCGAAGTTTATGTTATCGTTTAATCGGTCGTTGGTCTCTCCCGGAATAGGCACTCGTAACTTGCGGTTTGTCAGATCTATTGTTGTCCGCGGTTGTACGATTAGATTGATTACCAACAGGACAATTGTAAAGCAGTGCAATGCGCTTTTTCCTTTGGTAAACAAACGTTTACGGCCTGCCTTATGGTAAACACGTACCGTAGCGTATGCACACCAGCGACTCTACAAGAATCACAAGCGCGTTGCCGAGCCATTATTGACTTGAGGAAATATCTCATATCTCATATTTATCAAAGTTATTTGTTGCAGAAAATAGAGTGGGTACAATCATATTAGGTATATAGACAATAACTTAGAATCAATAATTATTTTGCTTCATTACTTTTATATGCTGTACCTGACACACAAAAGTAATGAAGCAAAGTAGTTATTGTTTCTTTATAATAACATATATTCTGCCTATAAAAAGCTGCTAGCTGCTTATATTTCAGAGAGCACTACCTACTGAAAGTTACGCAATGTCTACTCTCAGCTTGTTTTCATTTTCATTTTACAGGAAGATAAGTGGATTCTGAATATTCGGATAGCAGGTTACGTCATATGATCTCAAATGGAACGCGGAACCCGAAGTGAGGCGAACACAAGTGCTTGGTGTCAGGCGAAATGTGGCCCTTATTATTTGGCAGAGCGAGGGACCTAAATGTGTTCCTTCTGCTGTCAACACAGTGCATCCTCAAATATTATAAAGCGTCGGCAACGCGCACGTGACTCCTTTGGAGTTGCGGGCGTCTATAGGCTGCGGTGGTCGCTTACCATCAGGTGGACCGTACGCTTGTTTGCCACCGGCGTTGTATAAAAAAAAAATAATGAGAAATCTCAAACTGAGATTGAAAACGAAATTGGGCTAAGAACGGTTCCTTCCAATACCGGTATTACGAGTAAGTGCCGAAAACCATAAACAAAAACGAAACCATAAACGTTATTTATTTCGGTTTGAGGTCAATGGCTAATACCGGTTTCAGAAAAATACCGGTATTCGACCCCTGATCTCAATGCTTTTACATTAAAGTCTACTCGTATATACCTATATATATTAGTGGCAAGTTTAGCTCCGCTGGCGTCAAGGCTGCGGACTTATATATCGGCCTATGCCTACACGAAATATTGACATGAGACTGGATTTTAAGTCGTCAAGTTATGTATAGTAAAAAGTTTGACGGAATAAATAAAATACATGCTATATAATAATCATGCCGACTGCTCGAAAGATATATAAGTACTTAATCCTTTCATGAAAATCTATTTTGATTTTATTTAATTTTAGAATTCTGTATGTTCTGGTCGTTTTAGTGGTCTCTTATCCTTGCTAGCTTTCATTGTCATTTTTCCGATTAAGGCTGGGTTTTATAAAGATCCGTTAGACCAAATGTCAGATCAAATTTCAGTAACTCAGTACATTTTTTGACATATCATACCGATATAAAGTCTAACGGATCTTTATAAAACCGAGCCTAAATAGATCAAATAATTTTCGTCTAGATTTTCCCCATTCCATTATATGCATTCGTTTTGCTAGTATTCCTATATGGTACCCATGATTAATTTATACAGTACATCACGTATAAATAATACATGTCTTTTAATGTTTTCTATTGAAATACGTGACGTATTAAATTGCAATTGCCATCGAAGAGCTTGGATTCAGATT
Source organism: Epiblema foenella (assembly GCA_963556455.1). NCBI lineage: Eukaryota > Metazoa > Arthropoda > Insecta > Lepidoptera > Tortricidae > Epiblema > Epiblema foenella. The sequence goes on from OY747105.1 coordinate 7,405,855, forward strand.
TCGTAACATTCCTAAAACGTGTATATCGACTAACTAAACTCATTGCTCCACCGCAAATATCTAATAATAGGTAATTCAGAACAGACCAGGCACTTGGCATTTATAATTCATGTCCTAGTTGATCTTTCCGAAAATATTGCTCTGAACCAGTTTTGTTGGCAGGTAATCTGTTGCAAGTCAGAAATATTAACGAACGTGTTAGTGATTTATCTAGCAGATTACTTTACATTACCAATAACTCATGAAACGTTTTATCTTCCGGGAAGAGAACAGGAACACTGATTAAATTATATTTGTACGTATATGAAAACAAGACTAATGTAATTTGAAATAACTCATCCAAATGAATACAAGCCTACCACTTAACTCAGACGGTGCCTGCGCAGCGCGCGGCGCAAGAGGGACACGTCGACGGGTAGCGGACGGACGGGGAGCAGGACGCAGGTCCTGATCTGAGTTATACGGTGTCAGCACCCACAATGGTGCAGTGACATTTCTCATGACAACAGACTACATAAAATACTATTGGTCACTTCCGGTTCCACTTACCCAAAAGTCCACTCTTGCATTTGCCACATGTAATAAATATTTGCAATAATGTGATGTTTAAAAAAGAAATGAAATAGTGACAGTATGTTTGTAATGTTCGATTAGTGCTTGCAGAGCAAAATGGTTATTTACAATTCCAGATCTAACGCACAAGCCACACATAACACACAATGACTTGAAGATAAGGATAGTTACTAATAAGCTAGAAAATTATGGCGTATAGAAAGGGGATATTTCCTTTTGTCCGCAACCCTTTATCCGCACTGCGTACTGACAGGATTGTTTTTCAATTGTCCGACATATTGGGACAATACATTCCCTCTAGTCACGCTCAGTGTTCAAGATGCGACTTACTAACAGTGTGGGAAAGGGCGGGCCAAGTGGGAATAGCCCAGAAGGTGGATTGGCTCTCACCGAGCTCCTGCTCTTGGAAGTCGGGGATGTTCGGCGCCGGCGCCGCCGCCGCGGACGTGCCGGGACTCTCGCCACCTGCGTACACAATGCTGGTTAATCTGCTCCTTTAATACGTGCGCCCAATGAAATTGAGATCTAGAATGCTTTGTGTCTGCCCCGATGGAGGTGATCTGTGCTCGGTGGCAATAAAAAAAGGCACAGAATTTAGGCTTCAATTTCCTTGAGCTTATTGAGTGGTGTCCTGTTACCAAATATAAACGAAATATAGTTATACGTAAAACTATAACACTATAGTTTTTCAGTAACTTAGTCAAGTTACGTATTTCGTTTATATTTGGCATGAGGATACTTATTTAATCCATTCCGTCGCGTCCCTAACTTTTATTTATCAGCATAGCGTATATTTAACAAATTTGTATCGTCAGTCTTTGTTGTTTGTGCTAAAATTTACGAAATATTTTAACCGTCCCATGTTAAAATTTTAGTTTTTTTTTTGCCTTGAAAGTACTTAACACAAATAGAATTATTTAATAGATATGACAGAGTAGAAGAATATGTTAAGAGCGATAGAGAGGAAATGTGCAAAAAGTTATTAATTTGAGCCTAGGATAGAAAAATTAAAAGAAAAGTTAGGAACATGACAGTTTCTAGATCTGATTGTATTTAATAATTATGTGAAAATAAATGAAAGCACACAGTGCTGTTTGGAAAGAAATAATTTACCCATATTACATCACATTACTTAATTTTTTCGTATATTGTCGAAAATTATCTCAATCTTGCACTCACGAAAGACGTAAATCTATCTAAAATAAACGGCGATTCCATAAAATTTACTAAAAAATATTTTGAAAAAAGAAGCAGACATCGAAGCAATGCCAAACTATATGTTGTCGGAATCGGGAATAAAAATACAGCAGTGACGTTTGAAGTCAGGCCAAAATAATCGACGATATAGTGCTCGATCAATTTGTTAGTCACGATCACGAGCACCGGGCCTCTTCTCGGATCGAGCTGTTCATGCGCTGGTACAGCATAGTTTTACATTGAAGTATGCTAAATATTTTTAATGTTCAAACAACAAGTTCGACGTAATAAATATTAGAGCAGTGAGATGTTCGTTTGCATAAATTGCGGACCGCATTTTGACTTCTGATATATATTGTTTAGATCCCAGACATTCAATCAACAGATGTTGCCAACCAGTTTTGTGGTTCCCTTCTATGCAACGATGTCATCAATTGTTTGTATGAAAAAAAAAACAAAAGTTCCTCAAAAACCCATCGGTGGGGTATACAGCTGATTCCAAAAATATACCACATCATTACATCCAGTGGTGTAGTAAAAAATAAAATTCATTTTCAAAACACACCATGTTTGGGCTCATCCTATAACGAGTCATTCGACGTATATTTAAGAAAAAATCATTCAGTCGTTTCCGGTCAGGAAGAGCCCAAACTTGGTGTGTTTGGAAAATTTATGAATTTTTTGTGAAACTGTGTTTGTTTGTTTGTTGTGTGTGTTTGTGTATATTTTTGGAATCAGCTCATGGAGTCCTTTCATTTGACATTTGAGCCCATTTGATGGGTTTTTGAACAAAGTTGTTTTTTTTTACATACAAAAAAATATGACGTCACAGCATAGAGGGGGACCACAAAATTGGTGGATGATGATTGATGAGATGGTGGCAGATGTTCTGTTGATTGGATATCTGGGATCTATGCAAGTCAGAACGCAGTCCGTAATTTTTGGAAATGAACATCTCATTGGAGCCTGCTCTAAAAACATGTAGTCTGGCAAACGAAAGAAGAGAATGAGTTTTTTACGGAACTTTTTATATGACAACACCGCCTGAATTTTCAAACGTCATTATTCTATGAAATATAATTTTCGATACTTATGTTTATCCTATAATTTTACTTGTCACTACTCATTATTTAATAAAAATATAATAAAATTACGCGCGGATATATGTCAGGTTAACTTAAATATTTTTATTTGGCATGAAATTTGATATGATGATCTATTATAACACCGGCCAACATTTAGGGTATTTTTTAACTCGTGAATCGGTCAAGTTCACATATGTCATGCGGAAGAAGTCGCAGGGCACAGATAGTTTATAATATTAGTTTGTATTGAACTATGTATAGGAAATTAATAAAATCATTTTAAATATATTACAAGTGTCAAGACTGCTATTCCTGTTACGCGTCGGGGATACCACACTGAATTTTTGAATTTGCCGGCATTTCTCATTCTCATCTTTCATTTGCCAGACTTTGCCTAAATCAAAATATAAGAAAGTGTATTAAAATGACTCAATGTACCAAAATATGAGAATGAAATACCCCAGGTTTAGACTTTAAAAATAATACTTTATTGGTCTCATGCTGATACAGCAGTGCTAGTTTAAGGTAAAACATAAAAAAACCCTGTACGGGTATTGCAAATTACAAAATTAAAATAACAGTAATCTATAACTTACATAATTCATATCCAACTTTTAATAACTATCTAGAATAGATACCTAATCTATTCTAATTCTATTAATAGTAACTATTTAAAGTCAGGAATTTTTGCAGGGAATAAAAGCAGGTCTCTAAAGCTGTCCTCTCCGGCGAAAAAAATAAAAAATGCATTCTTTTGTTATGTGCCCGGAGATCTCGGGCACTGAGAGATAACGGCTTAAGTTCTTAACTAATTTTTATATTTGGGCTCATAAGCACAGCTTGTAAGACACATCCTTAAGCTGACTTTGATATAGTCTGCGTGTTTATTTTGGGTAAATCGTATGTCTCTTTAAGTTAATTTCAGTGGCAATTGGCACTATTAATTCTGTACAGGTGAGCGAGGAGTGATTGGCTGGTGTCCAGACAGAGGCAACCGCACCACCGCCTACGCGGTGTTCTCGACAAATAAACAAATACGCATATCTAAAGCGCCCACCCACTACCTAGTTACTCGTATTATTATCTTCATTTGCTTTTCGATAAATTTTTATAAGTTTACTTTTACCTTCAATGAAAACAAACAAACGCGTGATGTTAGGTACTTCAATACCTAAATATAATTAGGTAGGTGTAAATTACTTGTATTGGTTTGATTTTTGTAATCTTTCTTGTGTTGAACTAATAATACCCATTAGGATGAAGATAATTTACGGTATTAAAACATAAAGCTAACGTCGTTTGACGTCTGTAGGTACAGTATTTATGACACATACTGACCCGAGGAAACGACAACAAACATCATCGCTATATGTAGGTGGTTTCTTTTAAACCAATTTGCTGGAAACTTTACCCACCTCTTTTAGACGCGCTTCGAGATGACAGAGCTTCCACTAAGAGCCGCTGGTTCACTCCGCATAGGTTCGCTGTCAATTTTTCACACTTTCGATGGCAGTTTACATCGCAGTCTATAACAAAATAACGAGACGTCGCGCTGCTAAACGAGGGGTCTTGGACGTTTAGCATTACTTACTTATCCTAAGCTAAGCCGTGCAAAAGCAGTCGTGCATTGTCAGGAGACCAATTTTCGTGGTGAATCATTATATATTGTTCATAAATCCATGCAAAAGACATTAGATACGAATCGATAATTGGACTCCTCGTTTTTCTATACACGTTAGAAGTTGGTTAGTACGTAGGTGTGACAGTGTAATACGAAAATGTGTGTTCCCTAATGAAAGTCAGCTAACAACAGAGTAGTATTGTTTACCTTTCTTGATGTGGACGAACCCTGCAGGTGATGTTGGCGCTGAAGAGTCAAATCCAGAATCGTTGGATCCTGTGGAAGTTCTGCCGTCAGCGTTGTTCTCGCACTCGAAAAACTCGGCAGATTCTTCGCTGGTATCTGACTCGTCCGCGTCCTCGTCATCTGAAGTATCTTCTTCTTCTGAAGACGATGAAGATGAACTCGACGAATGAATAACCTGAGGGCTCTTCTTTTGAAGAGGACGAGGAGTAGCTATAAGAGGCCTTACTGCCAGTTCTTCTTTAATTGGCTTTTTAACGGGTGGTGCAATTGTTATTGCTGGTGATGGTCCCCGTTCATCTTTTGCTTTGTTAATAGATTTATTTTCAGCCTTTTCACTCTCTCTTTTTTGTTCTTCATTCTTAACTGCAGTTTCGTCATTTGGAATGATTACAGATTCTATAATTACTGGTATCTCTTTAGGACAAGTGCTCTCCTGTAACTTGTCATTATCGACCTTTACATCTTGTGTTATTGCTTGTGAACTAAGTTTCTCATCGACTACGTCCTTCGTAGATTCAAGTGATAAACAACTCTCACTGTCTGCCTTTTGTGCAGTTGATGATTCAATTATAATAGATGGTTTGGAAGACTCTGGTTTCGTATTGATTTGGGAGGGTGTATTATTATTTTTCGGAGCAGGATCATTTTTTTCATCCGTTTTAGGAGTTTTTGGAGAATGTGTTGTTTTAGGTTTAGGCGATTCCGCGGCCGTTTCAATTTTCGGAGGCGCGATTTCTTTTTTGCCATGTATAGGACATGGTTTTTCATTAGATTTAGATTCTTTTGGAGAACCTTGTTTTTTCTGTTTATTTTTAATAGCAATGTTTGATGGCTCACTAACTGATTTATTTGTTTTAGAAGTGATAGATTCTGTTGTACTGTCTTTATTAGTTTGTGGAACTACAGGGTCTTCATCTACTTTTGTTTTTGTTAATTTTGAGTTTATGGGACTTTCACTATCTTTGTCCACATGTTCCTCATTTCTATTATTTTTAGTCTGAGTATGTAACTTGATTGATGTTTCTGGCACGTGATCTTTTTGGGCTGAACTGATTATATCCTCACTCTTGGTTAAATTTCCAGTATTGTTAATTTCAACCAACTGCGGTTTACTAGATTCTGTTGACAGTGTATCTTTCTTTGCTATCTCGGGTATACAAGGCATGTTTATAGATGAATCACTGTTCACTGTATCATTATGCCCTTGTTTATCTTCGTTTAATTTTTTGCTATTGCTTGTTTCGTTATTAGGGGCTGCATTAGAATCTTCTGATTTATTCAAATTAGCATTTACAGAGTTTAAGTTATAGATAACGTTATTACTATCTGATAATTTTGGTTCTATTATTTTGTTGCTAACTACAGCATCACTAGTACATTTTAATGAGTTTTCCTTTACTTCAACAATTACTCGCGCGCAATGCTGATCATCAGATTTATTTACGGGTCTGGTTAGTGAAATACTAATAGTATCTGTATTGCAAGTAGGAACCTCTTTTTCCTTAATTGCAATCGGTTGACTTATATTGCTATCAGTGAGATTAGTATTCGTTTTATTATATAAATTTTGTTTCTCATCATCATTTTTAACTTCCATTTGAACTATTTTATCGCCACTTATCTTTGAGTTAAGTTCATTGACTTGCTCAAAAACATCTTCGTCTGCACCTTCAACCTCCGGAAACCAAAACAGAGCTCTCCTGTGTTTTTCTCTATCATCTTCTATATTTTGTTTTCTTTTTAACAGATAAACTGTCTCTCTTTTGCCAATTTTATCCCAAAAATTACCATCATCGGGTTCAGGCGAAGGAACATTACTTTCGAGGTCGGTTGTTTTCCTGATAGATCGCATTCTACTTTTACGCAATGCATTAGTAATAGATTTGTTTTCAAATTTAGGACTTTCATCAAAATTCGTATCTACGGTGCTGCTATACGAAATTTCCTTTTTCAAAACACGAGGCTTTTCTTCAACAGTAACTTCCTCCACTTTAAACTTTAAAGGACTAGTTGGTGAAGATACTTCAACTGTTCCAGTTATTTTAGGTTTTAGCTTTGTTTTTGACTTTGTAATTTCATGTTTTATCGATGGTCTGTTTTCTTCAATGGAAGGTAAGCCGGAATACATCACCTCCTTAGGGAATTCAGTAATAGAGTCGAGCCTACCACCAGAGGCAGACCTCTTCAAACTGCGTCTTTTCATTGAGTGTTTGGGTTCTATAGATTCCCTAGACCTCCTAAAGCGGTCATTTATGGAATTTTCGGATTTGGCTGTCTTTAAAGGATTCCTTTTAGGTTTAGTGTCAAAAGATTCTTCATTAACTCCAACTTTGCTTAAATCTAAAGTCGCAATACTTAAATTTTCACTTCTAATTAACGAGTCCAACACATTTGCTTGCTCTGCTAAGATTTCCATTGAGCACCTCCTTGTAGGTGATTTACTGGTGCTTGGCTGAGGCGTAGGCGGTGCACTTAATGCTGTAACATGTTCCTGTTTATTTCTAATATCACTTGGTATTTCAATGTCACTATCGTTGCTATCTTTAACAATGAATTTTTCCATCAATTTTGCACCTATTGTTTTCTTTTCTTTTTTGTCCTTGTATGCTAAGTCTTCTGAGAGCTTTTCTCTCCATTTCATTGATTCTGTGTCCTTATTAGCCGTTTCTTCTACAGATTCATTTTTATCGTTTCCTTCGGAACTCGACTTCTGTGATCCATCTAAGGGTTTGCGAGGTGAATCTCTGTCTTTTCTCTTAATAGTGTGCAGTCTTACAACGGTCCGACCGCGTTTGATTGTACTTCTCAATTCTCCCGGTGAGGAATCTATTCCAGTTTCAGGTTTACCGTCTATTCGTGGCATAAACGGTCCACATTCACTATCAGTAGCTGGTTCATTACTCTGGGGAGGAGGCGGAGGTGGACTTTCTATTTTTGTTCGATACTTGTTCCTCGATACGTCAATATCAGCCGTATTAATATTTATCGGTCGCGGAGTGTAACTGGAAACGTATCTCCGTTTGTAACTAGGTATCCTTCTAGGACTACTTACTCTAGAAGGACTCGACGTTGTTCGTTCTGATATAGTACTGAGTATGGGAGAGTAAGTTCTTCCGCTGCTGGTGATCCACCTCGAGCTGACTGGGGTGCGAGTGTATCCTCCGAGCGAGGAATGGTTAGAATAGCTCGATCCGGGATTGAGGTACGAAGCACTGTACGAGGATCCAAGCGGTGTTTTTGAACTGTAACTGTATGGAGCACTATAGGAAGATCCACTGTAATACATGTTCGATATATGGTCAGAGTAAAGGGGCATATTGTTGCGTCGCAGCGTGCGCTGCGTGTGGCGGCATGCGGGCTCGCTCGCGCGCAGACTGGCGGCCGGCCGTGGCGCGGCGCGGGCGCAGACCCCGCCCCCGCGCCGCGACGCCCGCCCGCCCAGTCGCACAGGTGATTGATTGATGATTATTAAGAAGACAATAATAGGTCTTGTGACTTTTCCTACGATGTCGGAAGGAAGTTTTTAACGTTTGTTAAAACAAAGTGTGACAATGATTTCAGATGTATTTTTTTTAGTCTTTTCTCATACAACTTTTTTATTTATATTAATAATGTTTTTGATTAATAAAATATCGTAATGGTTGGTGGTTTGGTGGAGAATATGTGTTAATTTATTATTAAGACTGATTAATGTATTTCAAGTAATAATTATGATAAGGTACTTTTTATGTACTTCGTTGGCAAGCAAGTATAAGTTTGAATTGGGTTATGTATAAGAGGTAAACTAACAACAAAGTTGTATATAAACGTAATTACGTTGTATTACCACTAGTCCTACTTATACACGTGTGACACATTTAGCCTCGTAGGTTAGCTTGGTCGATTTTTTTCGTGAAACAAACATTACATTCGTATTATTAATCTGAGGAATGATGTGTGAAAATAGGAACAGGATGGATGACATGGTACACCCGTGAATGAAATACCTAGGCACTCTGTGTTTTAAGTCTTTACAGCATAGCAGGTAAATCGTAGCACCCAGCATCAGTCTACGATATTCGTATTAGGTAACAAAAAGACAAGTTTTGAATTAAATACAAATTGAATAGACAATCGCTTTATGTGCCTGAAATCGTGGTTTCTTGCTCTGACATATTTTTTTAATGTCCGAGCATACCACGCCAGACTAATATAGTCTAATAGTTACTCTAATAGTTAGTGAGGCTCCTGAATATCTCCGTGTGTGCATGTGCAGTCGCTGTTAAATATATATGTACTCTTCAGGGCGTTCAAAAATACGCGTTCATAAACTCGACTCCTTGAAAATAAAAGTGTGTTTATATATTTATGAGCACCTTGTTCGCACCGATGTATATTATTGTCAATAGTCACATCTTCATAAGTCTACTATTTTACAGTACAGACTCTAAAATAGTAGATTTATGAAGATTACACAGAAATTAGTTCATCAATATTTTCTGTGTCGGTCCTTCTCTTGTGTCAGGTGTTCTTGTATATGTATAAACCGTTGTGGAACGACAGACGAAAATATTAAGTGGGTTAAAAGAATGTTCTATTTTAAGATTATATTTTTGAATCCGTTGCATCACTTCCTATTTGCGGTAGATTAGAACCCGTGTCAATCAAGATGTGTTATTTATAGTAGGGGCATCAAGAAGCCGCCCCCATGTTGGAGTAAGGCCACGCCAAGTAGCTCACGTGAGCCTCTTGAGGAATGCTGTCATTCGTCAAGTCCATAGGTGAGACGTTATCTAGAGAAATAAAGTGTTTGCAGACGGTATAGTTTTTGCGTCGTTCTCCGCGTTAGACGCGTAGCGGAATAAACTGGCGAGCTTGGAGTCGATAAGATTTATGTTTAACATTACAATTTGACTATTCAAGTGTTCCATGTGCTCTTACCGTAGAAAGAGGATTAGATAGAAGGAGGATTATAATAGGCTGCCTAAATTGAAACGTATCAGAAGACTGATATAGATGTATCACAATTCCGACATCTCATAATTAGTCGTGCTGTATATACGTTGGCGCCAAATTTAAATTAAGCCAATAGGCTTGAATACATTGATGACGTTTCTGTGACACAGGCCGATGACAAATAATACGCGATGAGGGACATGAATGACACATTGTATCTCGTTTCCACGTGTGTTGGTGTTTATGCTTGCATCTCTTTCGCACATCTTTGTATGTGTGTATTGCTGGCTCCAGTCTTATCCTTCCTTCATGGCCCTTACACTATTGTACGGTAGTCACTGCCGGTGGCACTATACACAAAAGGGTGAGTATATCTAACGTTTTCCCGCATGCGTAAAGGCTAAATGTAATATTCCATACTAAATAGGACAGCTGGATCAACCTACGAGTATTTTTAAGTGTATTTTTCTTGTTAGAGTTTCGTACGGATTGTTGTCACTCACGCGTCCGTCCGTCCGTCGTCTGTCACAAAATTTTGTTCCAAAGTTTAACTTCTCGTTGACGTATGAACTTGAAAGGTTATAATGTTTATTATTAAAGATACTGATATTTATAAATCAGCCTTTTAAAAAAAACCTTATGTTTCTTATCAAAACCAACTTAGGTTTGCGGTTGGTTCGGAACCCTACATTTGTCTACGTCTACGTCAACACGCACTTTCCCTGATTTTTAATATTTATTTTATTTTTTTAGATATTTTACGCGGACTCGGACCCCGAAAAGGCTCCGTTACATTAAAATTTCAAGAAACCTGTAAATATTAGGATTGATCCACGATTTATCTACAACCCTCAGGTCGTTTTTTTTTATTATTCAGTAAAGCAAATGACGTGACTTAAAAATAAATACAATGTCCCGCAAAATGTTTGCACAGTTTTAAGTACCTATTATAAATTAAGGGACAAAATCTATCAATGATGATAGGTTCCTACATGTGATCAATTGTAATTGTGAATTCATTAAATATTTGTATAAGCTGCCAACAGTGTGCAATGTGCACTTTCGCCATGGTCAATAATTCAGGTAAGTATACGGTAGTGTATTTAGCAACTTACATTTCGCATTCTCAGTATGATATCAAAGTGTATTGCTGCGATCCATTAGCCAAGGGAGGACCCAATTTGAACAATTTTTCTTACGTATTTCGTCTTAGAGCAGTATCATGAAGCTGCGTAAATATCAAAAAAATATCAACTGCGGTTCCGTGGGCGGATTGAGCCCCAAATCGCAGTAACACCACTACTTGGTCTGTAGGTTTTTGGTATTATGTTCGTAGCACTGAGAGTGAGGGTCCTGCATTTGTCATTCTCATTGACAACGAATCTTAATTCAATAAAGAGTCTGCAACACAGTTGTACCTACCGTAGCTGTCGGCTTACTACCAGGCAGGCAGTAGTTAAGTTGTTTGCCATCGTTGTGGAGTAAAAATAGTAGGTACCTATTACATAATGTGGTTTCAAATAAATAAGGCATTTATTATTGCCGTGGCCGGAAATGAGGCAATTTCAGGCTGAGTACCTATTTGTTTAAACAGACGAGCTTGCGAGTTGCGTTGTTGCTAAAATAACAATATTATGATCAAATAATTTTGCTGTGCAATCAGTATTTTTCATTAAAATTTTAAAAAGGTATTTATTATCTCCACCATAAAGTATACAGTTTATACCTACAGTAACTATAGTAATGATTAGAATTGGTATTTTCTTTTGATGAAAAAGAAAGATTTATTGGTGTGCCTTTAAATGGATAGTTAGTAACAAACCTACAGCGTTGATTGAGGCTATGCGCGCACTGCGGATTTTTGCCGTGCATTTTTTTTTTCGCAAAATCTGTGAAGTATGGAACAACCTCTTTGAAGTGCCCGCACTGCCTGCCTTCCATATTCCATTGTTAGCAGATTTTACGGGAAAAAAACGTAAGGCAAAAATCCGCAGTGTGCGCATAGCCTAATCCTCACAAATAATCTGCGAATGTACAGATACCGCTATGAGCGTTACAACTTACAAGCGCTGCTTAGTACCCATTTAAAGTACTGCTTACCTAGGGTCGATTTTTCAATCGCGAGATGTTATTATCCTTCAGTTAAAATTATCGCTGTTCCCTTTCTAATGTCATATGAAAGAAAAGGAAAGAGCTAACATTTATATCCGACAGATATTTTTATCAGGGGATAGAAAAATCGGCCCTAAATCATTAAAATTAATATAAATGTTGGATAGGCTTTCAAATCACAAAACTTATTATTGAAATGGGATTAATTGTATTATCTATTGATTGATGTGCTCTCGCATATGACTGTACATTTGTATTTAAAACATTTTAATTGACTGACCGCCGTGCTTTACTTCACACGCTCTTGGGTATGTTCTCACGCGAGGTATTAGATACGTAGCCGCGATTAGAATGCAATTAGAGTTGACAGTTTTCCATATACTTACGTCAAAGTGTATATGAAATGACAGCTAACAAGAAAGGAGGGTACAAATTTAGAAATAAAGGAAAAATTAAAAAATTTAGGCACCGAACAGGATTAGAACCTGCGACCTCCCGGCACTCGCGGCCAGTCGCTCTAGCCAACTGAGCTATAGGTGCAACTGCCACCCGGGCCGAAATTCCTCTATCATTCCTTCATTTATACAAACGCCTAAAGGGAGGCGTTAGCAGCGGTACTGCTTAATACAAAATTAAGAAAGGAGGGTCCACAAAAAGGAGGTTCTCAGTTTGATCCGTATGTTTGTGTGTACGTATGTACGTATGTATGGATGTCATTTTCGTAATCGGCACTGAGGAACTACAAACATGACGCCCATACCGATTTTTATGAAAAATAAATGTCCGTCACATTGGATTTGAAAATGGATGTCATTTTCGTAATCGACACCCCGAGGAACCTCGAAGATGATACCCATATCGATTTTTAAGAAAAATTAATGCCCGTTATCTTGGATTTGATAATGGATGTCATTTGCAAAGCTTTTAGAGGTTGAATTCTCAAACAACCTGAAACACTTGTTTGCTTATTTATCGTTAGGAGTAAGTCTGTGAAGTTTTGAATAAAATAGTCTAACTATAACCGAATTGATATCGCTATCTCTTGCATACTTGAATGGTATTACGAAGTGTGTCTGACATTTCTTATGACCTCAGTCGTCAGTTTGGTTTACGGGCACTATAATCTTGTTCCCCAATACAAACTTTGGACTCCCGTTTCGCTCCCATAGGGGTGAATTTTGAAAAATTCTCTCTTAGTGTACCCCTCTTCGAGACAACATGTTACAGCGGACCGCGGCGCTCCCGTTCCATGTACATGTCGTCACGAAAATTCTCCGTCAGAAAGTGGCCCAAATACTTGAAGGATGCTACCACCCGAACCGGCGCTCCATTTAGATAAATTGGCGGTAATACCTCCGGACCCCTACCGTAACGAAAAACGAGCATTTCCGTTTTTAAAATATTATATTTCAAAAAGGATGCTACCACCCGAACCGGCGACCGGCCATCCGAACAACATCCGCGACGTCTTCTGATGTACGTAAACTGACGCATGTTAGTGGTTGGAGAGGGACTGGACTCGCGGACACGGCGGGGGGAGCGGACACCTTGTTATCGCTCGGCGGGTCCACACTGTGAAGTGCAAACAGGTTCGCTATTTGTTTAGGATTATTTATGTTGTTTATTGTCACAAGCAATTTAAATTTAAATGTACATTTTAATCGACTCTTCATTATCCTGACACCATTTTAATTTATTTTTAAATATTTTACGACTTTTTGCCATATTATTGTAGATATCACCCGCGCACTGCTTCCCTCAATCTATCCAGTGTGGCATTGTATTTGTTGTGTAAGTAAGCCTGGTAAGTGTAAGTAGGCAAAACTTGCTGGTTCCACGTCACATAAGCTGCGGTCGCGTACACTAGAGTTGCAGGAACTCGTATGCGATTTTAGTTAAATTACTGGTTATAATCCTACTCGTCTTACCTCGTTAACCCGCAATATAATGTAAATCGCATTCAAGATATTGCACCATGTAATGTAAATCGGCCTTTAACAGGCTTCTGGTTACTGCTCGTGTAATTAAGTGCTACGAAGCTCTACGATGTAACGCTACGCCGTAGCACATCCTGGCGTAGCAGTTTCCTAGGGCCTGCTAGCCTCTCTCTAGCCTCGGGTTATATTGTTGGAAACCTCGGAGTAATCCAATCCGACCGAATGACAGGTAGGTAAAATAAATGAAATGGAATGGTAGAAAGGGAGTTTATATTATTTTATTATTATAATATTAAATGCGCAAGTCAGGATGCAAGGTAAGTATTAGCACAGACATTAGTTTGCGTGTTTAAAACAGAAAGGCTCTTTACTAGACATCACAATCAACACTCTTAATCGACATCACTAATAGCCAAAGTCATTGAGTATCAGGTACCACAATAAAATTATTCGAATAAAAAAAAATACTTGGATACTCAACTGTCTCTGCTGCAACATATATTACTCGGAGGTAGTTCAAAACATTTCACATTTATAAGGACAACAAGTAAGTCATAAATATATACACGTTCCTACAGTGACACGAATATATATATAATACGCCCTGTCATTAAAATCAAGTATATAGTATGTGTAGAGTGCGTATAAATATTATTTATATTAGTATTTGAACTATCTCCAGACTCTTTGAGTTGTTTTTGTCCAAAATCCGGCCGCCCAACTAGAGGAATTTCGTGTATTGAAAAGCGACAGAAGCATGTTAATGTACGAGATTATTCATGCTCAGCGGCCGCACTTTAACCTCATGAGACCCCTTGTCATATAGGTACTACATAAAATACAATTGATTTTGAACTATACGTAAAATTGTTAAGGTCGAGATTTTTTTGTTAATTTTTGAAGGTTAGACCTCAGGAGGTTAAGTGTCTGAAAGAGTCGGTTATGTTCCAGTTCAGCGGGGCTAGCACATCCGCCGTTGATGCGACGCGAGATAGTAAACTCTACTTTCCTCCTTCTAATTCAATGCGAATGAGGCGAATGGCTGAGTGACGCGACTTGGCAGCAAGTTGTGCTAGACCACCTAATACACATCGACACACGGGGTCCATATTTTCTGTTGTTTTTCTTTCCATCTTCCAACCCGTAAAGTAAGGACAGCTAACGTTAATAAAAAAAGTCTGAAAATATATAGTCTGGCCAATCATTTGTGCAACTGTAATCCCATCTCTTTCCAATGATATCATTGCTACTTCAAAAAAGGTATGAGTAATATGTGTTCAACTTTTACGTTAATGACGCATTTGGGGGGCAGGCAAATGGGTACATTTTTTTATGACCTAGACCATAATGAATGAGGATTTTTTTTCCTGGTGGTAGTGATTCTATAAGAACTCGCTAGAAACTGCTCCGAGCCGGGAAGAGTGGAGGTCAAGGGGATAGGCCTTTGTCCAGCAGTGGACACCTTTACAGCTACTAGGTTAGAAGATGGCACTATATCGAGGGGTGAGTGGTCAAACCCGATAAATCAAGATAATTGATTTTTTGAATAAGAACTCAACATCCATTATGCAGAGTTCTATTTTCAAAAAACCATTTGGATGACTTATCGGGTTAGACCACTCACCCCTCGATATGTACCATTGTACAATCTGAGATGGAAATCTCTAGCTTGAGAGATAGTCTATCGTTTGAATGCCCCTTACCACTTGCACACCTCCACTTCCATACCTTCGCACTTGAGCCCCTGCTTGAAGAAGCCGTAGAGCAGGTTCCCGCAGTGGTCGCAGAACGTGGGCGACATGAACTGGTGCAGCCGGAACCGATGCGGCACGTCCACTTTGAAGCGCTCGCGCAGGTACTGTAACAGGATCTAACATAGATTCCACTTTGCCTTAGGCCGCGTTTACGCACCGGCGACATGCTGCGCGTTAGTCAAACGCATTAAATTCCCATACATTACATATGGCAGACGTGCGTTAAGCGCGCGGTTGTTTTATGCGGCAATCGCAGCGTTTTAATATAAATGCAATAAGCGGTCAACGAAATGAATCCCAATGTACGCGCAACGGAACGCTGTAATTCCCGCATAACACAACCGCGCGCTTTACGTCGCATGTGCGTTTACGCCTGGACCTATACTCTGAACTTCGAAATCCAAACTTCATATCTTGCCGCCCCTTTCACTCTCGTGTTAGACACTATATGAGTGAAAGGGGCGGCACGATAAGAAGTTCGAATTTCGGAGTAGCCCCTCTGCGCGTGAACCTTATTCAGTCGTGTCAGTCCCGATTTGCGCTACACGTCCAAGTTTCGAAGATTGGCAAGTGGCTCCACAATCCCTGTGCGTGATGGTACTTAAGTAACTTTATGTCATACCTGGCCATAAAGTGGCAATTACCGCACGCTCCGCGCGCGGAAAATCCCACTTCCTGGCCAGGGGGTGACATAAATTTTTGTACTTATTTCGGGCGGTAATTAAGAAAGCCTCAGATCGCATAATTATCGCCCTTGCCTTCGGCTCGGGCGTCAAATACCTGCGATCCGAGACATTCTTTGTTTTACCGCCCTTGGTAAGTAATGTACTATTTTAAGTAAGTTTGACGACCGCTGTAGCCTAGTTGGTAGTGACCCTGCCTTCGAAGCTGGAGGTCCCGGGTTCGAATCCCGGTCAGGGCATTTATTTGTGTTATGAACACGAAATTTGTTCCTGAGACTTGGATGTTTTCTAAGTATTTAAGTATCTATTTATCTATATTTATATCGTCACTTGGTACCAATAGTACAAGTTTTGCTTAGTTTGGGACTAGGTTGATTTGTGTAGATTGTCCACAAATACATATTTTTTTTTTACTTTCTAATTTTCTAGGTTTCTCACCACAGTAGACGCTGACTGGTCCGAGGAGCCCGGGCACTTGCCCAACAGCTTGCAGTGGCATCGCTTGTGCACGGCGGTTTGACACACAGCGCAGCGGTAGCCCTGCTTGCCGAAACCCCACAGGAATTCCTTGCAGAACGCGCAGAACGTTGGCTGCCTGAAGAATTTGGCCACGAAAAGATGCCCGTTCACTTCGTGCACCCTGAAACGCAAATGGTTAGAGGTTAGAGCTAATATGTACATTTACAATATTTACATAAGTATTGAATTGCTTTTACATCTCTGTAGTTGTGCTAAGATAACGCCTGCATAGGCTTTACCACAAATACTTGCGGAATCGAAATTTTTAGTTGCAAAACTCATGAGGCGTTTCTATACTGCGCTCTGCCGCGGTTCGCGTCGCGGGACCACGTAAACGCGCGTAGGAATGGTGGCGTGTGAACCAGGTCCCACGTTTTACACAACATCGTTAGTAACATTTTAATGCGCATGAAGGGGGTGCCACAGCCCACAACGCCTCGTATGTTCCGTGCCTTAGTCCGACTAAGGTATCTTTTAAATGTCCTAGGATTCGACACTGACACATTTTTTGCCCCCGTCAATTTTAATCAAAAGCAGTAGAAGTGACAAACAGTCTCAAAGATTGCGTGTTTAATATTGGTTACCTTACTACGTTTACGTTTACCTTACTTTATTTAATTAATTAAGTTTTTACAATACGAGAATTGAGCCGCAATGACTTAAGGAGGGTATTATGCTCTACTTTATTTGTCTGATTTTCCGCTAACCGTGGCTAACGTACCCGGAATACAATTCTTTGTCTCAAATTCCCGAAACTCATTAGTGGTTAAATATTTCCCTATGTACGTTCTATTTTGGGGCTGTATTTTAGTCATATTGAGTGCTTTAAGTGACAAAGCCCGCACACGCACGTGTGATGATGGCTGATGGAATGTCAGCTCTTGAGCCAAGAATTCTGACGTGACGCGACACAGCACAGAGGGCCTACTCCGAACTTCGAAATCCGAACTTCGTATCGTGTTGTCCCTTTTGCTCTCGTGTTAAACACTATATGAGTGAAAGGGACGGCACGATACGAAGTTCGGATTTCGAAGTTCGGAGTAGGCCCTCAGGTAACTGCGATTGGGGGCGAAGCCGATAAACATGCATACGCGAGTATTTACTTGATGAGAATTCTGATTGATGAAATGTACAGGTACTCCTGGGAGGAAGTTACTAAATCAGTTTATCGGAAACTAGTTTATCCCTTAGCTCCGGCCCGTAAATAATGTAGATATCGGTGTTTGCTACCAAACTTAGAATAGAATAGAAAACATTTATGCGACACACAAAATAACACGCAGAAAAATAGAGCAATAATCAATAAATTGATCGTAGGTACTTCGTCACCGTACCTTTGTAAATGGGTAGGTATTCCACCATTTATATCACCCCTTGGTGTACAATATCCGAGATAATCAAATCCATTGTTCTTCTCCTGGCCCCTCACCCTATATTATCCTCAAAGTTGGTCCCTAATTACTGAGGGTTTTCTGAATGCGTATGCCTTTCTAACAAGTAGGTACCTAGTACCTACCTATTTTTACTAACTACTGCATTTATTTTCTAATTAGGTGTTTAATAAGTACAAATGTGCAAGAATAATTAATTAGTATATCCAAAGATCGACTATTTCGGTTGAACAAAACATGCTAATTTTCGTTGTTAGTCATAAAGCAGGAATTCGTTCACCTGCTTGTTGTATGCAGTTCATGGAATAAACATTTTGTCTGACTTTAAACACTGCAATAAATAATTTACATAATGTTTAGATGCGGTTTCATCGGTTTAGCAGGTAAATGACTGCAGCAGGTACATCGTTAACATGCAGAAGCGTAGCTTTTAAATTTGGCGCCCCGGGCCAATAAGATTCGCCGCCCCATAAACCAAGAAAAATAATGTAATTTGTTTTTTAATAGTCTACATTTTTATTGTATGATAGTACATTACTGAAGAGGCCGCGAAATAGGGGATTGCCGGCCGAGTAGTTATAGATGGCCGAGTATTAACGAGGCCATCTAGAGATACAAGGCTGACAACCCCGGTACCGCAGAGGCTTTTATAGAGTTTTTTTCAAAAAATGCAATAAAGTTTGAAAATTAAAAGAAAAATTGAAATGAAATTCTAAGGATTCTGTAATAAAAACACACATTGCAGCTGCCGGTCGGGGGCGGCTAGGCGGTTACGCCGCCCTGGCGGATTGGCGCCCCGGGCCATGGCCCTGATGGCCCTAGGGTAAATACGCCCCTGTTAACATGACATATATCTACACTCAAATTGTAGAATAGTTATTTGTTATGCAGAGCTAGAGCTGCGATAGTATTCGCTCGTGGTTCAAAAGTACAAGTCCTGGGCGTAGCCGAACAACTTAACTGCCGAGCGAAGCACAACGTTGGCACCTCACCACCGCGAGGAAAAAATTCATGCAAGTATTATGATTTATGTCATTTGTAGCCATGTTCAATTAATGGCTGATTAAATCTCATCCTTATCAAAGCATTTCATAGATTATTCACACTAAAATGCATGAAATATCCTCTATTCCTACATTAAACCAGACATATTATTGTTGAATATTAGGTACCTACTCAAGTACTCTCAGGTAACGGCTAGAATAAATATATTTCAGGGAAGCACACGCGTGTATGCAATAGCGGCCCATGCACTTACCAGGAGTTAAAATTCTCTTGCTTATAAGGAGTTAAAATTCTAATGCCTATAAGGGGTTAAAATTCTAATGCCTATAAATATTTTCTGCACTGCAATCAATAAATAAAATTCATTATTTTGAATCTATTCCAGTTTTACAATAAAACAAAATATAATTAAATGCATACGGTGCGTTCCGAAATTGCACGAAGCGTAAAATTTTGAAACAAAAAATACATTTCATTTCAAAATTAAGTAGTGTCAAGGAGCCAAAAGGCGAACTCTTAAGCGACTACCCCAACTTTAGATTTTTTCCGAGTTTTGTTATAATAAAGGGATTAATCAAGAATTCATACCATGCAAAACTGTATTTACAGCTTATTCTTGGAAGTGCGAATCTTAAGTAGATCTCCATACAAATTGCGTTTATGGTGCGAAGTCTAGACGCGACCACACCCGCATGCGTGGCGTAACGCCCTGGAAGTATAAGTTCCTATCTCGGCAAAGAGATGCCGCGTTAGGAAAAAATATCCCGACCACATTAAATATGCCACGATTTTTTTATAACGATATTTCGATCAAATGTTCAACTATTAGGGGGTGTTCATCTGTTGGTACCTCTACCCTATTGTCTGATTTTATAAATAGATCTACATTAATATTTAATATTATAAAATTAAGCTAGAATAACTATTACTAATTGAATTCCATAAAAACAATCATAAACTGCACCATTACATGATATTTGTAAACGTTTAGTAATGAACTCTTAGTTTACTTTATAGAAAAAAGTTAGAAGTCATGAAACTACGTAGAGTTCGAATTAGAGAACGAAACAAAAGCGGATAAAGTGGACTTTTGCACGCAGATGAGAAAAGGCTTAATTTATGCCTTTCAGAGCGGCTGAGGTGAAATAATATGTATCAAACGAATCCTCTCATATGTAAATATGTAGGTGATGCTTTACCGAAGCCTTTATTCTCCGACACAAGAGTCATGGGACATATTTTTGAGAAAGTAGTGTGCATCGATATTTCTGCATTTGACTGAACAGTAAAGCAAACTTAAACACGTACCTTTATACTTACTTTACTCTTCGCAAATTTTTTTATGCCCTTGTAATCGTGACAAGAGCACAGATTTTATAAACAAGAGCGAATATGGTCCCGTAGGTGCGGACCATATAAACAAAACATATTTTGATAATTTTAGTCGATTCGTTAACCCACACTCGTGGTTTGTGCCCATCAGCTTTATTTATTATTTATTGAACAATTGAAGAAATCTGCACAATATGTGTATGTTATTTTCAGTACTTTGGGTTTTTTTTGCAGTCGGAATAATAATGTAAACCTTATACCAATATTAGGTATGGTACCGACATCTACAACTGCTCTGAACCCTATCTACGCTACCCCTTAAGTCTGACGTGTGAACGCACCTACGAGAAAAAATACCAAACCAATTCCTGTGTCCATATGTTAACCTGAATCGAACCCCTTAAATTGATTTGCGGATAAAGCATCGTAATTAGTAGAGCTGGGCATTAATTCATTAACTTCCGCTAACTGTCCAAAGCTCCGTTAATCCGTTGACTGTGTACTTATTTTATCAAAGGAACACCGCACCCCGAAAAATAGGTTGTGACAAGTCCGTTCGATCGGGGCGGCGTAGGCGCGTGCTATAGGCGCTGAGTGAGACAGGCGATGCAAGTGGGGCGCGTCAGGCGCGTGCGCGAGTGAACAGAGCTATATTGTGTTGTCGGCTCGGTGCGTATGAGAATACAAGGCATATGGTGAAGTGCTGTTTATTTTAATAATTAAATTAATCGTTCATTACAGGAAATTTTTAAAGCCAACTTGCTTTTCTTATTACGGTTCCGTACCAAAATGGTAAATTATGGTTTCACTTTGTCTGTCTGTCACGGCGCTAAATCTCTCAAGAACTACTTATGCTATCGATTTGAAATTTGGAACAGTTATAAAGAAGGGCAACCTAAATACTAGAACATGTTTTTTTTATTGTATATATTATTAAATTGTATATATTTATAATATTTTTTTTCTGTCTAGTGGGTGAATATGCCAAGTGGAGAGTCAAACTCGTATGAAAGGGCCTAAGTTGCACATTCTGAAACATTTTTTTTTACGTTGAGTCATTTTCGATGTGAGGGAAAATGTAAATGTAACCGTTCCCCCTAATCTCCGAAGTATACCAAGGAAAAAATATGAAATTATTACATAACATTGATATCAATGTATATTTTACAGGAAAAATCCATCTAATTTTTCCTTTTTAACATCAAAAACATTTCTATTCTAAGTTTGTAATTTAATCACCTTTGCATGTATTTCTGATTTTTAAATTCCTACGCTATTATGCTGAAAGTACCTTCTCTCAAATAAAGAAAACAAAATGAAAACGGTTCATGTGATAAAGAATTATCCTTGAAAAACCATCATACATACTAAGTTATTCAGTCGCTCAAATTTGTAACAAAATGTACCCATGGCGTTCAATTTCTACACCGTGTTGTTGAGATTTTCCTGAATGAATAGGGTTGGAACTGGTACTTATCCGTGTACGGAACCCTCGGTGGGCGATTCGGACTTGCGCTTGACCGGTTTTTTTCATTCCCTGCCTACTTTCCATAGCGCATACCCGCATACCCAGGTGCTGTTTTTACCAGGACTTAACGATTAACGTTAACATCCGTTAAATGGCCCGAGATATAACGCATTAACGTTTAACGAAGTTAACTTTATTTTAACGGATTGCGATTAACGAAGTTAACTATTTGGTTAACGGTGCCCAGCTATGGTAATTAGCAGGTACAAAAGATCAACGAACCGTACACGATGCGAGCGGCTTGCTCGTAAACTAGATGCTTATTAATCAAACGCGAATATTTTCATCCCCAACTGAGGCTTATTTTAGCACCGGTTCCATCTAGATAGTGTTTTCGAAATCGACGATTTTATCGCGGTCGTAAAGTGGTCGTTACCGATCAAATTAGAGTTTCGGGCACTTAATCTATTTTTAGACGTCTACTATTCCGAAACTTCGCTTCTGTTAGGTAAGATACCGAAAAATATCACGTTTGTGAGCAATAGGTACGTAAGTATCTTAATTACGTATCATTGGCAAAAAATACTACTACTAGGGATTAAGTAATTAAAATTTAAAGGCATAGGTAACTACATTTAAAAGGTATTATTATTGATGCGGCTTAGTGCTTAAGAATCGCACAAAATATTAACACGAGCTCCATCGACACAAAAAAAACAACAGTTCTTAAAAACAGATTAACTGGTAGGTCAAACGTAGTCTTCATTATCATCAGCATAGATAAGTCCCGCTGCTGCGCATAAGCCTCGTCTCATGGATGAGTGGGAATCGTAGTGTCACTAGAAGGCTTATTAACAGGGTACGAAACTCTAAGGCGAAAAACACATTGACAGGACACATTTTGCGTTTACGATATGCGAAGGATACCTTACTGATTCTGCCAAGCCGGCACGCGAGATGCGTCGCGTCATCGTGATTTTCCTACAAAGATGAAGCTTACTTGTTGTGTTTGATAGCTCCTCGTCGCTGCGTGATGCATTTCCCTCGGGAGAGCCGTTGCCCCGCGCCCCCGCCCTCCGCACCCTCGCCCCACCCCAACCACTGAAATTGAAAGATAACACTTTTATTTATATTTTCGATCTGTCAGGGAGGCCCATAATGGCGTCCCTAGATAAGCGTGTGTATGACTGGTAAATGGCGTCTACGCACAGACAGTTAGGACGCCCTATACATATGAGTTTAATATGGGACGCCCATCAGCAAAAGTCATAAAGGATGCTGGAATTGCTTGATTGATATTTTCCCAAAAAATGTTTTACTTATGGATTCATTA
Source organism: Epiblema foenella (assembly GCA_963556455.1). NCBI lineage: Eukaryota > Metazoa > Arthropoda > Insecta > Lepidoptera > Tortricidae > Epiblema > Epiblema foenella. The sequence continues at coordinate 7,429,046 of OY747105.1, forward strand.
TCGCTAAGCGAGAGCATATAAGCATCAGCGTTTTTAACCAATGCTTATCCGATATAAGTTGTCACTATGAAAGTTAATTATCTCAACAAAGTATCCCTGCACTGCTTGCAGCCCGACGCACTTGTCCGACGGATTTGTGGACGGCGGAACTTATTCCACTCTAAGAATTTTAGGGATCCGTACCAAAATGGTAAAAAAGGATGAGGGTTCCTTTTTTACCATTTTGGTACGGATCACTTTGTCTATCTGTCACAAAGCTAAATTTCTCAAGAACTACCTATGCTATCTATTTCAAAATTGGTTTACTTAATTATAAAGAAGGGTAACCTAGATGCATAGAACATGGTTTTTTTCTTTACTTCTTTTTATTTTGTGTGAATAATGACAGAAAAAAGGTGGTTCAAAATTTTTAAGTCTAGTGAATATGTCAAGTGGGGTATCGTATGAAAGGGCTTGAGTTACACATTGTAAAACAATTTTTTTGTTTTATTTTATGTCAAGTCGTTTTCGATTTATGAGGGAAAATGTTAAAAAAAATACCGTTCCCCCGGCCCCTTATCTCCGAAGTTTACCAAGGAAAAAATATGAAATGATTACATACCATTGATATCAATGTGTATTTTACAGGAAAAATATAATCAAAGCTCTATCTAGTTTTTCTTTTTTTATCATAAAAATCATTTCTATACTAAGTTTGTAATTTAATCACCTATGCATGTATTTTTGTTTTATAAATTCCTATATAATTATGCTGAAAGTACCTTCTTTCAAATAAAGAAAAAAAAATGATATCGGTTTACGTGATAAAGAATTATCATTGGAAAACCACCATACTAATTCGCCTATATAATTTTTGCGCTGCAGCCATGGCGTTCAATTTCTACACCATGTTGTTAAGATTTTCCTGAATTAGTTGGGTCGGGACGGGTACACATCTGTTTTCGGAACCCTCGGTGCGCGAGTCGGACTCGCACTTGACCGGTTTTTTAAATACCTATGGTCCTGCTGATGAGCACGCAAGCTAAATGCAAACTAACAATAATAACGTCTACTTATGGTTTAAATTCACTAATGGGGCGCTTGGTTTATTTGTTTAAACAAATACGTTGTGTAAGAAAACGTTCTGTATCTATCTTTCAAATTACAAATACGGGTCTAACATTATGTTTGTAGGGTAGATAGGGGACAATTGTTCCTCCCTCTATAATTCCAGTCATTCTGTAACCCGTGCCGACTTGTATCTGAATTTCCCATATAATGGAGAAGGAATTTTGATCAGATTTTCTTTTTTTTCATATCCAACGTTTAAAATAATGTTGTGCAAATATGATTTCACAAAAAATCTCATTTCCAAAATAAAACCAGTATAAAAGCAGCTACTCCTGCCGATTTTGTTCAGTTACAGTTACCTACAGGGATTACCTGATTTTCAGATTGTAGTAGGGTTTAGAAGGCATGCGTTATTAACTTAAAAAAAAACGCAAAATATGGGACATCCTAGTTGCACACGTATTAAAAGTTATTCAAACATGCAATATCATAATTTGTGTAGTATACTACATAATCCAAGTCGTTTACATATGTGTATGTGTGTATGCTGTAGAACTATTGTGTCCAAATCAGTACCTCGTTTAATTTTATTCGATTACTTATGGGGACGACTAAAATGCGGGGACGTTTGAAACGTTTCAATCGTCCACAAGTACAGTCGAATTCAAAAGTAGCTGGACACTGAAAATTTGTCGTTTTCACCCGTTGCATATGTTAGTATGAGAGTTTAAACTTGACGTTAGACCAACAAGGTACAAAGGTGTTAAGCCCCTTGTTAGTTAGATTATACGTTGTTTCTACTATCCCCACATGACATATTTTACTTCAAGTATTAATCGTCATCCTCAAATATTAATCATACACAAGGTACACAAGACTCCATCGCTGATGGCGGTCAAAATATTCGATAATTCACATCCGAAACACCAAAAGAATTCAATTGGTCAGACTAACACAAAATTAACATAGTTAAACTAAAATATATATAAGTGCATATGCTTACTTTTTACCGCGAAATTTTTTAACAGCTCCTGAACACTGCCGCGTCGCTCAGCCTCTCGGACGCGATTGGTAAGATTCAAAAAGGTTTACTCTACTAAGTACAAACGTTTAACCGTGCTGAGAGTGATGTAATTCAAAAGAAACATATTTCAACCCCTAAACTCCTACTAGGTATTCATTAAAGTAAGTAGCTTTCTTAATATTACTCATTATGATTTAATCTAATTTCATGACCGAAATAAGCGTTATGAAAGTACTGACGTCATCCAAAACGTCATGAAAGTACTAAAATAAGTAGAAGTGGCAGTCTCTCTCTAATCTCTCCAGGACTCCACCAACTTGCCTTTTTAACTTACTTCATTTCGACTTCGCATTATTAGCGATTAGCGGCAACGGCAAGTCGATCATGAGTTGATAAACAAACACTTATTTACTCGTTCCTACATAAATCTGTTATTGTATACATGTAAATAGATCGTCATTATGGTAATAAACTAAGAGAAAAAATATCCTTTTAATTGTTTTTTTACAGACGTACTTAGTATGAATAATGTAGCTTTCTAATCATGTATCACTCAACACTAATCACGCTGACTTGACTGACTGCCAACAATCTATAGTCACGTTGACGAATAAAAGTAGTCATCAATATACCACCCATCAGCCTAATCTATTAGGATTTAGGCCGAGATATACCTAGCTGAAAAACTTAAGTAAATGTAGTTGGGGACTGTTCGAATAGGCATTTGTTCTGTTTGTGTTTTAAATTTTATTTGAAATACGTTAGTCATTACATATTTAAAACACAAACAGAACAAATGCCTAATCGAACACGCCACAACATTTTTTTACCTATAAGTATGTAAAATAGATTTTTTAATAACCAATTATGGGGATAACTGCATCAAAAATGACGGACTAGGTACGTAAGTCACTGAATATACCGGCTCTTAGCGGCTAGCCAAAGCAGCCATACAAGTAAATAAATGACGTAGCGCGATTCATAAATAAACCCACAACAGCCGAAACGTTGAACCAATTCAGATCCCGCCCCGCTACAGCCCAACTCCACGCGTTACATGCTTTAATGTGGAACGCCGGTTGCATTATAGCGTGCATTCAGCAAGATCGTCGTAAAACGTAGCCAAGAATTCGAGACGGTTCAGACGGTCGACTCGAAATGAGAAATTTGTTCAACGTACCCGAAACCACGACGGCATCTAGCGACCGCGGTGCGCACTCCCTGCATCGCCAACTCCCGTCGTCACTCTTTGGGCAGAAAAGCCATCGCCAAATAAAATGACCGTAACCGTAGTGCCCTATCCGCTGAAGACTAGCTACTAGATGTACCAATATTATCATAGAAAGCGATGTGCTCCAAGGTCTTTTTTATGAATTCTCTGGCATGGCTCCGGGTGATTACAGCTCTGAGTTAATACAGTACGATGTAGTCATGAGAATTCGTCTGTCATGAATCTTGTTGTGGGTTAGATTAAGTACCTGTATATTTGTTGCTGGTCACGTGAAACAATGACTCATTTCAGGGCTTTTGGACAGTCATAAGTCAGAAATGGCAATTCCACCTTAAGTATTACAACTGTTCTTAAACTTGCAGAATTCAATCGGAATACAACGACTGCGAGACAAAATTATTACAGAGAGCTACAGTACTCAAAGAGGACGACCGCTTACATTTTTGCTGGTAATACTTACGTTGGACATGAAAGCGATCGTATCGTACTGCTTACCCTAATACCCTTAAGAAGTTCACTAATCCAAGCTCTATATATTCTCTAGGATCTGTAATCGGGTAAAAAGCATCAAGGTTTCATGCACTCCTGCAATGCACGCGGATATAAATAGAGGAAGTAACGCGGGTTAAACGTTTGTGGAACTATGACGTGCGTCATTCAGGTATCAGAATGCGTGCGTTGAACTGATGCTGATTTACTGCTAATGCACATATTACACAGATCATTAAGATTATTGTATAATTTATGAGGTAATTACCGAGCATATGGGTGTACTAAGTCTAGCGAATTATATATGATTAGGGATTTGCGTCAAAATCAGGAGCAACAGACACTGAGTGATCGCATTAAGATGTCTAGGTATAATAAAACAAGGGTCGGGGTTTAACTACTATTCCGTCATCTCTTTTTTTTAGGACCCGGCTGTAGCGTTGTAGGCCGGGCCCAATAAAGCGATAGGAGTGCGTAATTGAGAATAACCTGGGGAAAAACCAGGGGAAACCTCCGACAAGATCACGCTCCAGTGAGATTGGTTGCACGGTTTCATCGAGTGAAATCTAGCTACTGGGAGTTTTGTCCCTGGTTCACTAAATCTAGCCTAGCTGAGAAGAGTCCAGCAACAAACTCAGCTAGGCCCGACCTGGGTCGGACTCACTTCTGTAGCTACACTAACACAATAATTCTTACGAGTTTATCGGTGAACTTCCTGAGTATAAATAAAAGTGACCGCCTGTCTATACTGTCGTAGGCTTTATTAGCAAAATCTACGAAGAGGAAGTGTATAACTCTTTAAAGAAATTAATATTTTAACTGTAGCGTCCCAATACATATATGAGAATATTGTTTATGTCATAAAGAACCTAGACTTATCATTGTATTGTATATTTCTTGCAAGAAAGCATATTAAACGATTTAATTTACCTAATTTACTGTCTAGGGGAACTATTTCCCTTAATTATTATTTTCTTTATATTTCTTTTTTGTTGTTTACCACTCAGATTTACTTAAGTAGGTTAAATATTATCTTTGTAATAAGTAAGTATTCCAGTTTCTTTTGGCGTTTCTTCTTGGCAGTGGTCTTTTGAGAAATGCTAGTAGTTTTTGACTTGTAAAAGTAACATAACGGCCTACTTAATAACGGCCTAAATAATGTTCATTACATCAGTTATATCTTGCGCAAATACCCACTTTTTCTCCAAGAGTTGTTTGAGGAGGAAGATTTCGTCTATAGTGCGATTGCGGCGGAATCCACACAGGTAGTCTCCTAGAATTTCCTCGGCATACTGGTCTAACCGCCGGGTCAGTAACACGTAGGAAAGTAGGTACTTTATATGCAGTTGGGAGTATTGCTATAATATTCCTCTATATATTGATCACTTCATCTTACATCCCCTCTTAAGTGTACTGGACAAATTATCCATTCCATTCAGATGGTTGCCATTCCAGTCGCCATAACAAAAGTTCGCGTACGCGCAGTTCGCGTACAAAAGGGATTGCGCTCCTCCACCGCTGTGTCTACTTCCAAATAAATCCTATGATATACATAACAAATGTTCCATTCACTGATATCTAATCAGTAACTTTCAGCTAAACGATATTTATAAAATTCTAATTGTTTATGGCATCGCATCGATTTCCAAAGTTATTAACGTTACTTCCTAAGAGTTGTATGTTTTAAACATTCCCAGAATGTGCAGTTGAAAAGCCAAACTCTCGAGTAATTCCGCGCCGGTTACCTATTCCGAATACTCGTATTGCTTGGAAGCCGCAAGAAACTCACGTCATTCGCGAGTCTCTGGGCGGAGTGCCTGGGCGCGCGCGTCGCGGGCGCGGGCGAAGCTCGGCGGCGCCCCCCGCCGGTGAAGATCATCGCGCGCGCATGCCTGCGCGGCGCCGCTGCGCGCTGCGGCTGCGCGCCCACCAGCCCCGACACCTATAGCCCTCGATTCCCGCCGTCGCTCTCCCGCAACGTATTTATAAACGAAATTCCACGCACTCGCGCGGTATCCGCCACCGGATACAACTTTTTACACGACTTTCGGCACTTACGTCGTACGGAGCACTGAAGAGGCGGGTCGGCGCGATTGTCTGCCACAGTCGTGACTCAACGCGCGCCGCGCAAGCTTTACCCTCGAATATAAGCTTCAAATAATAAGTAGTACTTAAGCTTACCAAAATCCTGAAAGAATGCATCAAATGGGAAAGATCAGATTTATTTTTAGATGGCCCCATTGTACCTATATTGAGACATTCCATCTGACAATACGCGAAAATGTACCTGGTTATTATGACTTCACATTGTTTTCATCAGTTTCCAAACTATATATATGGTACATTATGTTTACAGCGTGAGCGTTAATCTGCTTCAAGTGACCTAATTTCGTGAAGATTGACCCTTGAGAGTGGAGTAAAAATAAGGTGGGATCATTTTTAAGGGCAGTGTTCGGGAATTTGGTGAGTTGCGGCGCGTACCGGCTCGTATAAAGCGCAGTTAAACCACGGCGGTGAGTTTACGACTGATCCCCGATAATAGTTGTTTACGCCACGGTCCACGGGCTACTAGCGAGCCGCAATTTATGTCGATACGAATAAAATAGGAGGAACTCCTTCGTCAGTGTAGGTACTTGAATTATTTTATTCGTATAGCAGAGTGAAATATCACCTGGGCCGATTATACACAGATTTGTTCCAATTCGACTCATATGTCTGGTATAAATAAATAAATCTAATTAAGGAACTGACTTAAGGGTTATTACTTAAACTTCCATTAATAGGGCTACAGACCCGTCTTTTGTGATCAATGGTGAAATTAAAACAAGTTTAATGCTAATGGAAATAGGCACAAAAACGATTATATAATGTACACTGATGCTCTTTATTCTAAAGATACGAAATAAAAATAGGAATTGCAGACGGATTCAACAGCTGGTGCCATTGAAGATTCATTATTTACTTTCGTTCCAGAAAAGTGAACAGCGTATAAGATGAGCGCAGCACCTGTCAACAATAGAAATAATTATTGATGTTTACATTTTCGATATTCTGGAACAAATTAGTTACTTATTGCCATTTCGTCAAGTGTGACTGAGTGCATAGTTAGCTACCTACGTGCGTTGTTACCTACTACCAAAAGCAAAACAATTATGCGCCTCAACCAGTCAATCGTTTTAAAAATCCAAATGGATTGTACAGTAGAATCCGGATATACAGTCAAGGGACCGGTGATTATGTTGCCCTAACAAAACGTCGCACAAAACGGACTGATGATTTGCTTAGAAAATGTTTTGTATGAAACATGAGGGGATTTCGACGTCGTTAAAATCGGGAAAACGTTATGCAGTGTCGTAATATAACCGCATCAGACCACTCTTTAAAAAATGTAACCTGTTAACACTCACTGGAATGTATCTATATTTAGGCCGGAATATTTGTACGATCAAATCCAAATTTATACATAACTGTGAAAACCAATTCTAAACTTAGAACGGGAGATCCTTCGAAATTAAAAGTCCAGCTAAGTATGTAAAAGCGCGCTACAGAGAAACAATTGTCATGCAAATCATGAAATGTATATAAGGACATTTAATAATATACCATTAGCTCTAAGACAATTGCCGACATTAACAAGTTGGGGGTGTATTAATAATTTTTCACTTCTCATGCTCGAAAAGTGTGTCATATTAGACTTGTCAAGCGGGGCTAAAGTAGTACATTTAACCCCTACGGAAAATATGAATACATATTTATGATTTACAAAACATTTGAATTTGACCAATCAAAATACTTCACCTATTAAATCCACCAATCACAGAACACTAATTTAACTCTTAAAAAAATATTTGGTATTGGTTATTAACCAACCAGAATACAGCTTTACTAAAATCGACCAATCTGGAAACATAATTAATTTTTCTAAAGATTAAGTTTGTAGTAGTCCCTATTTCACAATAATTAAAAAAGTGGTTAAATCGTTCGAGCAACACTTTGAAGCGCTCAATGGTAGGTCAGTTAGCTTTTTTTCGCGCTTGAATGTTGCGCGCGAACCGCAGTGTCTATGTTTTGTGTGTCAAAGGAGTATAGAAAAAAAATCATGCTGCAAAAGTATATATCTTCGCCGTGGAATTTATTGTTAATTTTGGGTGGGTTAACCTTTGCTTATTTATTTTCTCGCAATGGAAGTGAAAAGTAGAGTGTATAACTCTGGTCTAAAAGCCATATTACCCCTCGAACTATTTTCCCTCACTTCGTTCGGGAAAATAACTATCTCGTGGTAATATGGCTCATTTTAGACCCTTGTCATACAATCTACTATTATTTTCATTGAATGTGATTATTTTAGAAGGTCTACTTATATTTTTACATGCTAGAACAAGCTGTGTGTCAATCAATTTCACAATTTGACATCTTATGTGAGCTTTATGTAACCACACCACACTTAAAGCAAATAAATATGATTACATTTCATAATTCATTTAATAAGTGAATTCTCTCAAAATTTAATAACTGTAGATGTTGCATACGCTCAGAGCCGCCGCTATAATATTACCGCGATGAAGATGGCGAGCGACATCCACTCGCTCCGAGAGAACCGCACTAATATTACCGCGATGAGGCCTCATAAGCGACGTCCACTCGCTTCAGTAAATGTTGCACTCACTCAGAGAGAACCGCACTAATATTACCGCGATGTAGGTCTCGAGTGACATGGGTATGATGTAGGCGGTGCGAGGCGCCACGGGCCGCGCGCCGCGCACCATGAACACCAGCAGCAGCAAGCGGAAGCGAGGCGACAGCGACGTCCACTCGCATCGGTAGATAGAGATGTTGATAAACTCGCTCTGGAAATAGCCGCACAAAGTAGGTAAATTATTTTTTTGACAAATCAGTTATTTAACTTATTTCAGTGACTCTTTTAATAGGTACGTTAGTGAGAGATCGGTGTGGTGGCTAAAGGACTCACGCTCACGTTGGCTGCCAAGCCCGATAGGCTTCCGTAAAATATAGCCTAACTAATGCAGTAAATAGCAGCTCATAGGCAATTGTTTCATAGCTCGTTAATAATGTTAAGTATGAGCTGGATCTTCACAAGCTTCCCAGCCAACGCTTGGATGCGGCACGACCAGTGTGGGGAGTTGATGACCGAGTACCGTGCGATTATGTTTGGGTATCTCTCCGTGAAATCTGACCTCTTCTTATTCTTACCTATTATATAACATTTTAAGCTCGCGCGTTTTGGTGCAACCCGTGTCGAAACGTCGGTAAATAAGATAAATCCAAAAATATCGCGTTATGTAGGTACACTCGCGGAAACAAAATGCTCGTCGCTTTCGGAAGTAAAGCCGAAAATTAGTGAACTTTATATATTACTCTATTACCTACCTCATACTTGACCTGAGTACCATAGAAGCAGAAGATGAAGAGTTGCGCCAACATGCATGCGAGGTACAATAACATCGTTACGAATTCCACTGATAGCAAATTTAACTGAAATAAATAACAGATAGGTAAGTACAGTACTTTCATCTCACGAGCGCGGGTTAGCCATAGCACTCCATAGCGTTTGTAGTTGTGACATATACGAACACATAGACAAAGTGAACTTATAGCTTTACGCTTAGGCACATGGCTCACCCATGTTCGTGAGATAAAAGTAGGTACTGTAATTATGATTTTAACCGATTTAAAAAAGGAAGATTCCCAATTTTACTGCAGGTTTTTAAGGTTCCGTAGTAAACAAGGAACCCTTATAGTTTCGCCATGTCCGTCCGTCCGTCCCCCGCTTTTCTCAGTAACCGTAAGTACTAGAAAGCTGTAATTTGGCATGAGTATAAATATAATGACGCCGACAAAACGGTAGAATAAAATCATAAAAAATTTTTTTAGGGTACCTACCCTACATGTAAAGTGGTAGTGCAATTTTTTTTTCTTCCAAACCCCATCGTGTGGGGTATCGTTGGATACAATATTATATTATAAGGTTTCTAAAAGCATTTTTTGATTCAAGAATCGGTTGGCGTGATATTAAGCTTTGAAGTGATAATTTTTGCTATAGTCAAGTGTCAATTATTTTATATCTCTTATATATCTCTTTAATCTGTATCATTGTGGAAAGGAGAAGGAGATTCTAAAAAGCCCACTAACTAAATTACACCTGGTATTATTATTTTGTATTTGTATCATTATCAACAACACGTGTAACAAAACTATGTGACAGTGGTCTTGTAAGGACGTTATGTTGTCTTGTAATAATGTACTAGGAATAAATTACTATGTAGTACCTCTACCTTATTACTATATACTACTTATACCTACTAATTAATATGTCGTATTTGTCCCGGGTACCTAGACTGCACTTTTATTCTTCCAATATTATTTAAAATAAAAAAACATGATGACTTTATTTGACTAAGAATAAGTTATCTTCATTAAATTTTCTCACGTACGAATTATTCTCGACCAAATTTATTTGATGAGTCTGACGATTACCTACTCTACCGCGGTAGACCTAAGCGATCTACCTAATCAATTCAATTAGGAAGGTAGGGTAAATTGCCTATAACTGGCCACCCCCCAATAACTGGCCACAAATATGCACAGAGCAATCCAATTGCAATTTCTGCAATTATATAAGTAAAATTTTAATAACTGGGTTCAGAGCTGACTATGTATTTTGTTAAAGGCGGTCTTCACTGCACAAATTGGCGGTTAGTAGGTAACTAAATGTAATTTTCTAAGTGGCCAGTTACTGGCGATTTACCCTATAGACATTTCGAGTTACCTATACCCATTTTATTATTTGTCATGTTTTGATCTTAGTTTACAATGCCAACATAGAAAACACAAATATTTCTGACGTTCCTATGTCGAAATGTTGAAAAATTGCGTGCGTGCTTTCTCGATGAACGTTCACATCGAATAAAATAAAATAAACCTAGAAAATAGTGTTTCCTTGGAAATCCAAAATAAACTTACACCAGCTATCTTGTAAAGAGTCATGCAAATGACCCAGGCCATCGCGAAGAATTGGATAACCATAGCCTCGCCAAACACGGCTTCCACTTCCTTGGTGAACCTAAGAATTTGAATAATTTATAATATTCATTAATATTAATACCTACTAATCCATTAATTATTATATTTATTAAGTATATTATCCAAGATAGATTGATCCACAATAACTATACCGCGACTTCGTTCACGTGGAATTATTTATTACAGAGTGTTATCTAAGTAGTAAAATTTAATATAGATTCTCAAGGAAGATTGTCAAGCCAATTTAGAGGAAGGAAGCCGGCAATGCTCTACACGGCATTACTAATTTAGGAGCCTTCTTGGTAAATTAGGTAATCATCATCATTCGCTTGCCCTTTTCCCAGTTACTTGGTTGGGGTCGGCGCATTCAGTCCAACAAGAGAAAAGATTGAAATCATAAAATGACTATAAGCACCCACTTTACGGATTCCGACGCTCCCTTTGAAAAATCCACTCGGATTCATAATGCTGAGTGATGGCGGTAGCTCTAGTTCTCGCTAGTAAATTTTGTATCAGCATGATGCTTACTGTCACGTTATATGGCTGCAACGTACTGAAACGTCACATATAAAACTTGACGGTATCCTATAGTGCTATCTAGGCTAGTGTAACTATATGTTTGGCTAAAAAAAAACATTATCATACCATACCACCAGTTTATAGTGCTCCACACAGCGCGCCAATCTTTTCTTGAGCAGAAGCCCGAATGCTGGATCTTCAATATCCTTGTAAACCTTTGATCCTAGACCAAACCGCGCTCCGCGCTTCCGCGCTGGTCCGACTGGGTCCACCAGGTGCTCAAGACTGTTGCGCAACATCTGCAGCTGTATCTTGGCTTGCGCATAGAAAGCGACGATTGTACAGTCCAATGTTACGTTCCCGTAGGCTTGCATTGTTAACGCGATAGTGTTGAATGCAATTGCTATAGAAAAGCTGCAATAAATGGGACGCATCACAATCATTTCCACAGGTCGTTTTATACGTACGTATGACACCTCACGACCCGTCGTCTACCGGTTCCTGGGATCCCCGGGCTCATTACAAAAAATGCTATTGTTTATTTTTTTCGCCGGCAGACGACGGCTTAATAAGCCTACAGGTTAAAAACCTATAAAGTTATAAATTAACACTCACCCGTTCCAGCCGCTGGTATCAAACGGGAAGTACCCCGTGAGCGGCGCGTCCTCGCCCGTCAACTTGTTGACCAGCGGGAACAGCCCGAAGAAGACGCCGCACAGGTAGATGGCGCCATGGTACAGCATGAGCAGCCGAGACATGTCACTCGCGTTGTCCTTCATCACTTGAGAGTCGAATGCGTTGCGAGCCTCAAACAAAGGCCCTTGACGAATAAAATCCAAAATTTTAATTAGACCAAGTAAACTGGACGTTTATGGGCGCACATTTGGACGTGATTATTCCGTAATCGTTAAAGTACCAACAGTACTTTTTATGAATTAAAGTTACCCTAATATCACCGGTTACATGTATTTTTTATGTATATTTTTGTCAAAAAAGGGTTTAAATTACGAAATATCCATTGTTACTGACATCAGTCAGTTTAAGGTTTAATTTTGCTTGGTCTAAAAGCCGTTGCCTACCCACGCCGGAGATCTCCGGGCACATAACAAAAGAATGCTATTGTTTATTTTATTCGCCGGTCGAGGACGGGTTAAAAGTATGACTGTAAGTAACTCAGCCTTTAAGACATTTAGTTCTTGGGTGACCGAGCTTTGCGCGGCGTTTTCCGGGGTATAAGACCTAGCTTGCTAGATCGATTGTTCGTCCCCAAAAACCCCCCTATACCAAATTTCATCGAAATCGTTAGAGCCGTTTCCGAGATCCCCGAAACAAATAAATATATGGGATGTTCTATTTTTTAACACTAATGTAATAGTTTATATTACAAACATACGATCTTTAGACAATGTGTACGGAATAGAAACTATTACATTCGTTTAAAGACGTTCAAATTGCAACTATTAAACTTGTGGTTATCGAAAACGAGTGACATCATGACATGCCGCCACCATCTGGCTCGATGGACCAAAATCCTACTCTGCTGCTAGTATAAACCTGTAAGATAAACCTTGCATGGTGGCGATGATGCGGTCTATGCGCCAGCTTCGTACGTTGAAGGCGACCTGCTTGCCCAGGGTGTTCAGCGTGGTAAGCAGCACGAACAGCGTGTTCACGATCTGGTCCGTGCTGTGCCGCGCCTACATTCAAACATGGTTATACGAAATCAAACAATCTTTCGTTGTTCTCGTCTTCATGGGTATTTTGTTAAACCGACGGCTGCAAAACGAGCAAAAGGCACGTCAATTAGTAAGTACCTAGCCTAATATGCACTGAATTACAGGGCGCGTCAAATGGTAAATACCTAATCTATATAGCCTGGCCTGATGACCACTGAGTTACATTTCATCTTCCTGTGCCTGAAGATATTAACAAAGACATGGTCCGTGGGGCCCAGGAGCTTTGAGCCTCTTCAAAGAAATCGCGAAGAGGCTTAAAGATACTACCGGTGACCGAAGAGCTGGCAGCTACCTCGCACAGAAAATTAGTCTTACTATTCAGCGAGGAAATGCTGCCAGCGTCTTCGGCACAATGCCGCAGGGGCCATTTTTAGATTTAGTTTAATTTTTAATTTATTTTTTATTTTTATAGACTTAAGCCTTATATTAATAGTATGTAATTGTTATAGTATTTTATTTTCATTTGTTTCAATAAAAATATTTTTTTGTATTATTAATAAAATACTTATTCATATTAACTGACTCTCAACTTTACCTGAATAACTCGTATGATATGCTGCAGATTATAAGTAATGACGAGAACCCACATCCCCACGCGATACGCGGTGTGCAATGTGTGCTTCAGTTCAGAGGACGGTCTTGGAACTAGTTTGTAATATGCCACATTGGCGAGGGCGTCGAAATGAGGCCTGAAGGCCTGGAATGTAGGATACATGTCTGTCATGGTAATACTCTGCATACATCAAAATTGTCGTAATTAAGATATAATAACGATTGATTTCTTAGTTTTGTTCAGGACTCGAGGCTGTGAAGTTCTTGGTTTGTAATACACAGTAGGTAGGTAATGCAGTGCCTTTATTTAGGTTGTTGAAAATTAGTGTCACGCTGATTTAAAATGTATAAATGAAATACAGCGTGTTGTGCTTACGTTTTCATTGTAAGTAAATAATACCACCTAGTCAGCATCAGAAGTAACTACGGATATTTATTTATTTATTTTAAAAATATTTACACAGCATTACAGATTTACTCTAAAACACTGTGAAGAGAAACATCAATTTAAAGGAACAAAAAATAATACTTAACCTCTACGTCTACGTCGATATGAGAGGTAATAAGCTTATTTCCTTACAATAAAAAACTTTTGATGTAGCTACTTTTGAGGCTAACTGTATCACCGGTTAGCGGTCGAGTAACCTTTGACGCCCAACGTGGGTCCAGTAAAGAAGTTGGTGAATTTTGATCAATTTAATAAGAAGTACGTACTAATGTTTTTTTTTTATTGATATTAAATAACTGGCGTTATTAGGGTTAAAATAATTAGAAATGGAACCAGTACTATTTTAAGGGATTGTTACCATCTCCCACAACAGTTAGGCGAATTCCGGACTTGGCGGGGCGAGACCAATATATGGTACCTACCTATTTTGTTCTTTGAGATGAGCTTGCAGCTCACTAATGGCGCAGAAATTTCCTCTCTTGAGTATCCCGTCAAGAGAGGAAATTTCTGTGTCAATATTATATTTACACAGTAGTAATATCATGCGCAGAAGCGGAGCAGTACTGCCTTCTTATCGCCTCGCTTCCACGTAGCCCGCGCCAGTCGGAAAGCATTCATTTAAATGTACTCGTATGCTGAAGTAGACTGACAGCTAGTTTTCTCGTTCGTGTCCACACCGGTAAATCAGGAAGTCGCCTTATGTGAGACTACCTTCAGTCTCGGCAGTAAAATATTCTTTTACTAGCAAACAATGATGAAAGCTAACCACAAATATTACTATAACCAGAAAAATAAAATGATAAAGCATATTTTACGAAATAAAAGAACAGCCTAAGCAGGTGACAAACAAATCAATCAGTCGCAGGGTGTTAATTTTCGCAAGCGACCCTAATGGGACACTTGGCTCTTAATGTCCCCATCACCTTGTCAATTAGCCGGCAATTAAGTTGTTTTACGAGCACCAACCGCTAGTTAAATGTCGGCGCGGGACTTAATATTTAATGGGAAAATCATTTGATTGTGGGTTTACAAGCAAGGATTTGTGTTTATATAAATGTGTTCTTTCTTTTTCTAAACATATATACCTATGTGTAATGAAACAAAAAGATAAAATGTCTATTAACTTGTTTTATTTAAGGCTCATCTTTAGTTTTTGATTAGTCATCGTTAAAATGATTAGTATTGTAACCTCTTTAAGCATAACTATTAATAATTTAATACCAGACAATAATTAGGTAGAAGACATAAACCATGTAAACTGTAAGATTTGATTTTCCACAAAATCCATTAGAAATTATTGAAATTCATTCGCCAAATTTGCCTTATTTTTCTTACAGCATATCAAGATAATGTAAAATATTACTTTCTTCTCCTATTGAAAAAAAGGTTTTTATCCCGATTTTAGAATGTCCTCGCGTGCCGGCGACGAGAACAGCCCACCGAGCTAACACTAGCGAGCGAAACAGACAAAATTTTGTTGTTGGTCATGGCTTTAAGTATATTCTACAGGGTGACCACTATTTACTACAACCAAAATTCCCTGACTTTTCCCGGTTTTCCAGGCGTTTTTTCAAATTTTTCCCTGACCATAATCTTAAATGTAATAAATAAAAAATATGTAATTTGAACACGTTTTTTCAGAATTATCTGCTAGCAAATTACAATTTATAAATACAATGAAATTAATACATAAACGGAAATAATAAGAAGTAGTATCTGAATAGCTCAGTTGTTAAGAGCGAAAGCATTGTTAGACGGAAGTCGTGGGTTTACATCCTACGTCAGGTGACGTTTTTGTACTGTTTTCTTGTTTTTATATATTTTAATTTGCTATCAGACAGTTCTACAATTTCAATTACCCAATAATTCATTTCATTTTTGACCATTTTTGTTAAAAGCTGTACAGGAAAAACCAATTGAAACAGTACATCTGACTACTGAATTTATTGGATATATTAAATGTATCATGTATCATATAATATAATCCAGCGTGAAATACTAAAGAGAACACTTTTTACGGGCCTTAATCGCATTAGTAAGTACTAGACTTTAACATTTTGCGTATTATGGTACAAATTAAAGTGAAGAATTGAGAAACCTCATTTTTTGAATTCTGTTAAAAATCTTGGGTTTAACTGAAACAAAACTACCTAGTCATCAGTTATCATGTTAATTATAATTTGAAATAATAATAACAAAGACCGACTTGTAGATACTTCTACATTGTGCAATAAGAAGCGTAAAGTCTCGTATTAGAAGTAAGGCAATTATTTTTTTTAATTTTTGGTGTCGGATTTATTTTTTTATTAAAAATTTTAATTATTTCACGTTTTTAGTGAATCATTACCAGAGTGCATCTCATAACGATTCCAATAAGCTCAAACACGGCTAAGCTACACTGTTTTATTACGGAGTTCCGTTGCCTACCTTCCGGCTTCAATTACCAGATCAGGTTCATGGTGACATTACATCAGCACCATTTAAATTGACTTCGTCATAGTCGCTTCAGTATCTTGGTCGAAATATCTTAATGCCACCCATGAAACAATAGGAGTTTTGGATGACCATCCGTGGTCTTTTTCATCAGTTCCCGTATACCAAATGCTACTTTCTGAATCCAAATGCTCGATTTATTACCGAAAATACTAAAAACGCTATATGCTTCGAATGAATTTTCGAGGAGTTCTCTCAATTCCTCATGGATCTCATCATCAAAACTAGATTCTGGACAACAGGAGCATATGCTTTCAAATAAAGAAAAGAATCCAAATCGGTTCATAAACAACGGAAATCTGAGGTAACACGCGTTAAAAAAAAAGAACATACAACCGAATTGAGAACCTCCTTTTTTTTTAAGTCGGTTAAAAATATATTGCAACTTGGTAATCTGTTTTTCCAATAACGCAGCTTCTTTGGCAGTTCCTTCGAGAAATTTTGTCTTTTTGCTTCTAGTTCTTTAACTATTTCCGCAGTTTTTCTTTTTTCTGCTCTGATTTTTGCCTCTGAACTCAAATTTTCCTTCTTTTTGTGTAGATCCTCCGTGTACAAGGAGTGAGCATTACGAACCGCGTGGATATATATATTTTTTTTCAAAATTTATGTTGTCTAAACCGCCGTGGTAAGATATAGCGTCATAAACGCGTCTTTGCGCAATTATAGACTTGCGAAAGATTTTCCACTAATATCTCCTTATGGAAATGATGGAAAAGCCACGCTCACTATATGCGTTTCCGTGGGATAACACCATGACCATTTTTATTAAAGATTGCAAGTCTTTATTTTCATTTTATATCAAACCGAGCCAAAGATCATCCAGTCGGTGACTATCCTTATGGAAAATTGTTTCATTGGGAATCTCTGAGAGAACTCTTTAAAGAAATTAACATTGTAACTGTAGCGTCCCAATACATATATGAGAATATTGTTTATGTCATAAAGAACCGAGACGCATTCTGTAAAAATTCTGATATCCATAATTTTAATACCAGGAATAAAAATAAAATTGCCGCTTAAAAGTTTCGTGTACCTACGTAAAATATACAAGTAGGTCAATGTGTCCATTTTATAATAAGTTACGAGATGCAATTTTGAATTTACCCTTTCCAGCTCTTAAAAATTACTTTCAAACAACATTGATGTCAAAGGCTTATTATAGGGTTGAGGACTGTTTAACAGACAGAAATGCATGGCCCAAACCAAATACCTAAATAGCGTAAAGACTCATGTATAATATTTTCATTGTATCTAGTTGACACAGTTATTACAGGAAAGCATATCAAACGATTTAATTTAATGTCTAGGAGAAGTATTTTCAATTATTATTCAAAATAAAAACATAAGTAGTATCATTATAATTAAGCATATTTTTGGAGAAAATGACTGACTGTTGAGTTTTTTTCGGCATTTCTTCTCAGCAGTGGTTTCAAGAGAAACGCTAGTAATTTTTGATTTGCAAAAGTGCCATTGGGGCCTACTTGCAGAATAAAGTTATTTATAAATTTCATTTACATAGAGAGACAATTTTTTTCCCTGACCTCCATTAAATTTCCCTGACAATTCCCTGACTTTTCCATGACTAGCGAAATTCCCTGACTTTTCCCGGTTTTCCCGGTTTTCCAGAAAGTGGCCACCCTGATTCTATATGTAAATAAAGACGTATTGCGCCTTGCGCTGGGATTTGTGATAAATGAAATGGGGCAATGTAATTAGGGATAAAGTATTTATTATTCTTAATTATTTGTTGTAATACATAATGACAGGTCTGAAAATAAACAATAATTACACATATTTGGCATCCAGCTCCGGCCGAACATCTGTAATTTGCTCTCTGCAAGGAATGTGAGACGAAACCGCCGGCGTCCCCGCGCTCGCGCCGTCGCGTCACACCGTTTGTACTACTCGAAGTGAAACGCCAGCGCAAAGCCCCAAGTGCCGATGTGACTATAACTAAAACTGATCCAACAAGCGCTTCAATTTAAACATTAAATAACCCTTACGCGTTCACAACATCATTAACCCGGAGCTGCGAGGCAGCGTCTCTCACTTGGCACCGCACGTACCATCGCGAGCATCACTCTATTAGAATCTTAGGGCATTGTCTCTTGGGGGAGGTTTCTTCGTCGACAGGTTCTTTCCTCTTGAGTGGGTTGCCGTCCTTGTCTTCCGCGGGGCCGTCGCGGTGTTCCTGGTCGCCATCCTTGTTTTCGTAGTGTTCGGGTTCTCCGTCATTGTCGTCCGCATGGCCGACGGGGTCGGGGTGAGAGGGAGCGTCGAGGCGGTGCGTGTGCGTGTGCGCGGGGCAGGCCTCGCCAGTCTCGTGCGAGGCGCGGAGCCGAGCGGTCGCGTCGCCCGCGCGTTTGCTTATGCCGATTCGGGCGAGCACCGCTCGGTGCAGCTGCACTATGTCGCTCGGATTACCCTAGGAAACAACAATCAAAATGTCAGTCAATATTAAACCTAGTTTTTTTAGCATTAGAAAGAACCCCACAGAATGACTTACGAGGTTTTTACCAGGCACGTTATACGGTAAAAGAGTGTAATAATCTCTATTAATATTACTGCTTTTATTTTATTATGTGTTCACAAATAATAGTCGCATCTGTACAAAGCAAAAAATGTGCAAATACGGCTTTTAATGAACAAAAGATTTCCTTTGGCAGGATCGATATCCGTGGTCTAAAGATCCATTTTCGAAGTAGAGCCCCCCGGATTTTTGATGTAGGTGGTAGTGGGGGGGTTTCAAAGATAGCAGCCGACGAGTACATACGCAACACTCCATGGCAGTATGGCAAAATAAACACCTAACTGTAAACACAAAGATGATCGTGTACAAGACATGCATCTTATCCATACTCTTGTACGGGGCCGAGACTTGGACGTCGTATGCCAAGCAGGAGCGGAAATTGAACAACTTCCACATGCGCTGTCTTCGGCGCATATTAAACATCTCGTGGAAGGATCGAATAACAAACGAGAAGGTGCTTAGCATCGCGCGTTTACCTAGCATTGCAGCGGTCCTGAAACAGCGACGGCTGCGGTGGCTGGGACACGTGCAAAGGATGGAGCCTTCTCGTTTGCCACGGAAAACTCTCCTGAGCGAAATAGCGCACGCTAAACGACCCATCGGGCGGCCCATGTTGCGCTTTAAGGATAGCGCTAAGCGTGACATGATGTCTTTTAGGATCGGCCCCTCAACTTGGGAAGAAGACTCACAAGATCGTGACCAATGGAGGGAGACCCTTAGCAATGGAGTAGTGGAGCACGACCAAACTTGGTTTAATCTGTTATCCCATAGACGTGAATTGAGACATCAGCGCGTTGCTCTGCCTCTTTCGTCTTCGGACGGGACATTTATTTGTCAAATATGCGGTCGTGGCTGTCGCTCCCGTATCGGTCTTACAAGCCACTTACGTAAGTGCCGCATCTCTAATACGGACACTGCTTAAATCATCTTTCCATAGATGAACAAGGCCAATGATGATGATGATATTTTAAGATACGGGCGCATTTCACTTATGAACAAAACAAAAGGGTCGTTATAAAATTATGACTAAAACTAAACATTATTTTACTCAAATGTCAATAAAAATAAATAAAGTTAAAAAAAAAATATTCCACTGAGGCACAACGAAGTGATAGCGCATGCATTGCTTCGATGTTTCCCAGGAGACAAAGCTGCTCGCCCAATAGAGTCCTCGGAAAAAATTGTTGCCGTTGGTTACGTTCATACGCCAAAAATGGCTTCGTTACAGTGAAATGAGTCACATTCTTGCCGGTGTTGCGTGCTTGAAACAGCTGATTGGTGACAGCCTAAAGGCCACCCACATTCACAGAGCCGCGGTACCGGCTGGTGTTCTTGTTTGGAACAACTGTATGCACAATTTAATGAATTTTCTATTTTTTTGGGCTAATTATTAGGATATGTGACACAAACGTGTTGACGTATGAATGCCAGCTGACTTTGTTTTTTTCTAAATACTGTGTCCTTTCATTTTTAAAACTTTTAAAACTCATGCATATTTTATCTGTGCTAAAAATTTGCAAAATCGTAGCCGCCATTACGAGTGTCAAGTGTGACGTCATACGACACTAAAATTCCGGATCAATACAATGGGTGATGAGGGCACAAACATATGTACATAAAAATATGTCTTTCTCCCTTTAACGCATAACTGCGTCCTGTACAATGGGTATAATTATCATTCCACGTAGCTCATTGTGTGCATCCGACTTAAAGGCTCTCTATTTGACACTTGTGACAGACAACATTAGTGGTGCGGCCAATCAAAATCGCATACAGGGTTTGTCGATAATCGATATGTTTTACGAAAGAAAGACAATCGAATCGAATCGATCGACATAAAAAAAAAACAATAATAACGTAGCAACAATCTAACATAAAATAATTTTAAAATATTTGTACTCGACAACTGACACGAGTGACAGATATAACAATGAATCGGTTGAACTACGCCTTTTTCAATCACTACGTGCCGTATGACATCACACAAATAGCGGCTCGACTTTTCGAGTGGATACTGAAATTGCAAATTTCAATATTATTGTTTTAGTATTCATCGATTCCATAAAATAAAAATTCCATGTGGTAATTGAATAGTATGGATTAATTTAGACTACTTTACAAAAATACGTGTAAGATCCGGATCTTTCGTTCCAATTCAACGTGTGTTTACGACCCCTGCTTCTCTATTTACCTTATTTCTAATCCTAAAAAAAAAGGTATAGGATGCGATAGAATATTAAACGGAAGAACACTAATAGTTGTTCTTTTAGATGTCAGCGAAAACTCGCGAACTCACCATGATAAGGAAGAGTTTGACTTGCTGTTGGGCGTCGGCGGCGGTGATCCGCAGCGACTTGGCGCCGGCGCGCTCGGCGACCATGTCCGGCCACACCTTGGTGTTGAGCACGACGCGGAGCGAGCCCGCCACGCGCGCCACGAGCCTCGACGCGGCGGCGCCCGACGCGGCGTCGTTCAGTCGCAACACACCGCGCCCGCGCTCGCGCCAGCTGCCAGACTCCCATGCGAACAGGCGGCAGGATAGCTGGAAATTATAGACCAATTTAGGTACATGTATCTATAGATGTCAATTTCTAGGCAGACAACATAATCTCTCTCTTTCGAGTGTTGATGTCAAGAAGCAAATGACGTAATGATCCGATGATTGAAGCTGCATCAATCGCACTACAATTATAGCTAATAATAACGTAAACACGTTAACAATTGTAATTGATTATCCCTAGAAATTCTAGCTATTATTATTATTGTTGTAAGCTACCCACTCTAAATTGTATCACCTTTAACTACGAATCACTGTTTACTTTATATAAATCAATATCTTGTATATTTTCTCTGCCTTAAGTGAAATGTAAATTTCTTTAGGGAAAATAAAGTTCTTTAACCAGAACTTTTTATATTTTGCATTTAATGGACGTACGTAGCGGTGAATAGATTGGTACAAGACACAGACATACAGGTAGGTAGATTACAGTTAATCACAGACCAGATAACCTAAAGACGTCGCGTAGTCGGGCGACCCCCTCTGCCACTCATATGGTGAATTCACTCTATGTTTGAGACACGCCCCCGTTGCTAACTTCAGTCTACAGACGGCTTCCGTGCAAGTAAGACTATCACTAAAATAAAGTTTTGACGTGGTTTTAGTGATGCAAAATGCATTATTGTTGTGTTAAATTGTGTGGAAATAACACTAAAACATCTGGTGTGCAAAAAAATGGTATTTCATTTCACAGGTAAGTAGTTTTTAATAAAATTACAAATTAATTTAAGCGAAAGCATTGTAGGTACTCGTTGATGTCTTTTAAGAAAGTCTCTTTCTGCCATGCTGCGTGGAATAATCGCTCCTTCCTTGTCTATCACCCCTTGCATTGCTTAGTGCGAACTAGTGATGTCCATAATATGTGTTCATTTACTATCGATAAGATAATTCACGGAAGATGCAATACATCGCAAGTAATTTACAATTAATACCTATTATGTTGGCAAAGTATTTGTGTGCCGTATCTAATTATCTATGATCGAATTTTCCGTTGCAACACGGGATGAATAACCTTTATGATCTTTTCAAACTGGTGTTACATTATAAAGCATTCTAAGCATGTTTACTAAAATGTGCATCCTTTGTTTTAGGTTTCCTAAATGTCCAAACATAAAAGAAATGTGGATCAATGCTACAAATCGATCACATGGTTGGTTTCCTTCTCCAAGCAGTGTCATTATGTTCTCGGCACTTTAAATACCATACCGTCACATACTTGCAGAGAATTTTAATACTTCTAATCATCGATACTATTGATAATATATTTATTTAACGCGTTCATCTCTAGCGGCCGGCAGCCATTATCGTCTGACGCTCAAGTGACCTTCATTCGACAAATCACGGCACGGTAAGCGCTCGCTGCGTCCCCCGCACCCCTGTATTTTTGGCAGCATCGGTTGTAATGAAATAATTGCGCAAAGCGACGTCTTTAGGTTATCTGGTCTGTGCAGTTAATAGACGTATGTAGCGGTGAATAGATTGGTACAAGACAGTCATGACACTGGCACGTGCTCATTTTCTATTAGACAATCTACTTTAACTTAAAATAGTTTCTATTACATATCTAATAATCATATGTTCGTAATATAAACTATCATATTAGGCTTAAAATAAGACTATCCAAATAAGAGCATAATGCCAGTGTGAAACTCAAAGGAATCATATTGTACCTGCAACACGTTGATCTCGTCCTCCTCGCCGGTGATGGTGGTGACGTCGGGCGGCGGCGGGCGCGCCTGCGCGCGCTCGTACTCCGCCGCCGCCGCCGCCAGCCCCGCGCCGGCCGACTCGCTGCTGCTGCTGCCGACCGACTCCTGAAACAGACCCACTCACTTATCAACTGTCAGACAACATCACCCTCCTAGCGTTTTCCCGGTTGCATTCAATTTAGCATAGGAACTAGTTTTACGAAAGCGGCTGCCAACTGACATCTAACCTTCAAACCCAGCGGCAAAACTAGACCAGGTGGGGATTAGAACTGTTTCCTCACAATTTTTTGCTTCACCGAAAACCTGTTAAATATCAAATGATATTTCCAACATAAGTTTCATTAATAAATCCAGTAAGTAGCATGTACATTTTCACTCATGCAATCATGCTCATACATCTTCAATAATATACATTATGAGACTGTTGTCACAATTTCTGAAGCCACATCCTTCCAAACCTACCAGAAGCAACAGTAGGCAGAAGCTTGGTTTTCAATGTAGTTTGTGGGTTTTGTTAAACATACCTACTAAATGCCCAAAAATTGCCAAATGGCGAGACTTGTATTATATACATCATAAAGTAAAATAGTGCTGTCCTATGAATTGATATGAGAACAAATTGACAACATAACCAAGAAAGTATTAATTCTTGCATAAGTAACATTAACTAAAGACTATGTGAAATGGTTGACTACGACTATATTTCACCAGAAATAAAGCAAACTTTTTAACAGTCACTGTAGCTCATTTTAATATTGGTATGAGCTTCATGCAGTACACGTTTTGCGCGTGTAATTTGTATGGGAGAATAGTCTTTAGTGAAACAACTGTAGTGGTTATTTTAAATACTAAAATCGGAATCCATATTTATAGGGTTCTATACCAAAAGGGTAAAAAATTAAGTATCAATTTGTCTGTCTGTCTGTCACATAAAATACACGCTAAATATCTCAAGAACTAATCAGACTATAGATTTGAAATTTGGAATACTTATAAACAAGGGTAACACAGATGCATTAAACGTTTTTTTTTTATATTCTGTGAAAATGACGGATACCAGCGTGACGTCACTGATCTGTCGCGCTTTTCCTCTCTAACGGGCAACATTAAAATGGTTGTAGCTTCATTATTTTTTGAAATATTTGAATAGGATTTTCACCAATTGGGCATATTTTTATGGCTTATTTTTTCTTTGAAATATTTATTTGGAGTAATCAAGTTTAGAGTCAACAACCCTATTTAAACCTCGCATATATTTTTGTTTCGTAAATTCCTAAGAAATGATGCTGAGAGTTCCGATTTTAGACAAAACTTTTGAATAATCAATAAAACCGATTATAACTCTAAAGGACTAGTTGCTAATAGTACCTTCTCAAGTTGTTTTTAAAGTAGACTAAATTTGCTACAATATGATTGTCTCTGTAGACCATATAGTTTCAAAGATACAGCCTTTCAACATTTATAATTGTTTTCAACGTAGCAAACTTTGAAAGGCTTTATCGCGGATACTATTGGGTCTACAGTGACAATTCTAATCTCATATTGTACCAAATTTAGTCTTCTTTAAAAACGTCCTGAGAAGGTACTATCAGCAACTAGTCAATTAGGGTTATAGTAGGTCTTTGGATTTTTTACAAAGTTTGCATTCGGTGCTCGAGGTCATAAACTTGGTTAATTCATTGGGCCAGCATCATAAACTCTGAAAAATATCAGAATATCGGATTTGATGCAAGCTCTGATGTATTAAGTTACTGGATTATACAGGCTAAACGAAAAAAAGAATAAAAATAACAATTGAGAACCAGTATTTACCTGATTATTTTCTTTAACAGAAGCAGCAGCACTCGTAAACAGTAGTTCAGAAGTGCCATTCTTCATACAGTGTTCTGACGGACCAGCATCCCCATTATTGATGTTCTCTTGGATAACCACTCGTTCACTTAAGTTTTGGCCGAAGACGAACCCTGATGTCCCCGAGGCTGACTGTGTCGGAGCTGGAGCTGGAACCTGTGAGGAACTTCTTGGCGCAGTACTTGTGGCACCAAGCGGTACGAATTTTGGAGCATCCTCTTTAATTTCATTAAGTCTTTCTTCTCCTGCAGTTTTCTCAGGTTTATTATCTGTTTTTTCTTTCTTTTCAGTCTCTTCTGTGTCAGTAACTTTAAGGAAGGGGTTGCTGCCTGGCTTCAGCTGAGAAGGACGTAATATGGACCCTGAAATTTGTGTAAATTATGATATATCATCAATAAAGCCATGTATCTATAGAGTTTTCAATGAGCTATAAACTTTTGCACCTCACAAACCCATGATGAATGGATTATGGCTTAATATTCCGTATGATTGTGCTTTATTTTTGATTTATCAGGCATCAAAATTCTTGTATTTAAGATTCATTACAGTTTTATAGCCTTGCACCATATACTGTGCCAAGCTCTTAATAATACAAGCAGACCACACAACTGCCTGCAAATTGGAGAACCCAGGAAGAGCCGTGGGATATCATATTACATCCATAGGCTACATTATGGCCTATTCCACACTGAAAGTCCATTCTAGTTACGTGAATGAATTTTTGAGAGTTCACTACACCAAATTTAGCTCTTTATGTTTTAGGGAGATAACAAACATCATCAGTGGCATTGAGGCCATTTTAAACTAAGGTATAAGTGGTACCTACCAAAGGGATTACTACCTCCAAACCCTGACGAGCCAAAAGCGCCCAGTCGAGGCTTCGCCAGCACGGCCCGTGACTGAGATGTCCCATTGTTTAGTTCTAAAAGAATCAAAATAATAAGGCAATGTCATATACATCCTTTTGAAAAAGACCTTAAAAAATCTTGAAATAAGAATAAGTAAACAGGTAAACAACAGTTACGATGTTGTTTTATCTTATTTTGCATCCGAGTAGAGTATGGATATGGACTCCGTGCCACAAAATACACTGTGACATGTACATTGTATAAAGAGATTAAACGGAATAAAGTTATTCAGATCGTCACTGAAATGCTTGAAAAATGCTTGCACCATGACAAGTTTAGTTATTAATTGAAATGGTGACAAAAAAATTACGTTGAGTGTGCAGCATGGCCTTAGCTCTTGAATAAGCTCTGCAGCTTTTCAACAGCAAATATCATGACAAGCAGTTAAGTTTAAGTTACCTGAGTAGGCAGGATTTTCTAATATAAGAAAACTACATAAATATTCAAAATAAAGCGATTCTGTGTACCTTGCTTCGCATCTGCCATTGTCGAAGATTGGGTTATTTATTGGTTTGAATGGTTTGTGGTCGAGATAGAAAAGATGATTGACAGCTACGTGAATGTTGCCATGCGCAGAAACGAATAGGCATTCCTGAAGGTGGCCAGCGCATTATAAATTGAGAGAAGCGTTTTACTAACATGCTTGAATGGCGTGGTGTCGAGCTAATATGAGCTAATGCATTGTCAAAACGACTGTCAGTCAGACAGTTGAATTGACTGATTGGGTCAAATGATTGTGTGTCTAATGTCTATCGCAGTGTTGCCAGGTCTACTGGTTTTCCAGTAGATCTACTGGTTTTGGGGTATGTCTACTGGTTTTGCAAGAGAATCTACTGGATTTTACGAGTTGCATTCTGGTTTTAAAACTTTTTTTACGTACATGCATTTGCGCATGGATAATGACGTATATTTATGAAGCAAGTGTCAAGGCGGGCTTAAATGACATCGACGAACGTCATTTATCAAAAAAATTGGCTATGTTCCAATTATCCGATATTTATCGGTGTCAGAACCGACGACAAATGTATGGGAATGTGATCGATATCGTATCTGATAGTGTGAACACCAAGCGGTTTTCTTTACAATTTTGTCGGATCTTACACCGATATTGTGTCGGATAGTGAGAGCTGGCCCTTACGAAGTTTTTTTTAGCTCCATTCAAGTATCTGTAAGCATTTTGTTTGTTTGTTTACTTACTTAGACGTGCCAGAAGTTAGAAAACTTTGAAAAGAGTGGTGAAAATTTTTGAGGTAACGCGTAAATTCCTGCGATGCCAAACATCGAACCAGACTGGTTATATTGTAGCATTACTGAGTAAGGCTACAATATCAAATAAAAAGAAAAAAAAGGAAAACTTGTGATTTGACAATATCAGGAAGTAACTAAAATGAAAAAAAAAATGTGATTTGACAATATCAGGAAGTAAAAAGAAAGAAAACTTGTGGTTTGGTAAGTTTTGGGGCATCAAATTTTTCTACTGGTTTTTTTCCTCCAATCTACTGGTTTTGAGCCTCATGTCTCCTGCTTTTTTCAGATTCGGTCTGGCAACACTGGTCTATCGTACGTCATGCCATGGCAGTGCTGCAATGAGTTACTACGTTATTTAATTTATTTTGTTTATCGAACTTTCCATTTATATAGGCATTATTTAATGTATTTCATAAGAAACATAAAAATATCACAAGTGAAATGAACTAAGTTAAGTAACTTATAAGTAAGTAAAGTTTTGGACGGTTCATGTGATGCCCTGTTTTTGTGTAACTCTTAAGAACTGAGTTGAACTGGCGTAGTGCATTTATTCCCTCCCCTACGAAAATATCAAAGGTGAGTGTCTGGCTTATGGTTTAATAATTAATGTACTGCATGACAAACAACTCAAATTGGACCAATTAATTTATTTGCATCTTTCTCATCATACAACACAACACTTTAGATCAAAATAATACCGCGGGAAAAAGCTAGTATACTTAAATGTACCTAGTACAATATATCATGAACATGAAGGGGATAGTCTCATCACTCATTCAATAGATTCTTAGGCAGCATGCATGTGAAAGAGAATTATTCTAATTTATTTCTCACTCATATACCTTGTTCATCTCTGACATTGTTAAATTAGTGTTCTTTTTGGTTCGATGTTGATGCTCCGAGACCTTATCAATAAATTAATTTAATACATTCATGTTAATTCTGACAGAGACCATTTACTTATCTATTTTCCTTGAAATTCTAACATGTAATGAATAATATTTTGTTACTTTTTAAAAGATGAGTAGTTTCTTACTCTATGCCTTTGAAATTATTATTATCAATTGACATGTGAAAGGTCACAGGGGTAAGACCTAAGTGCAGAATAATAAATTGAAACGGGTGTAGATGTACACCTCCTTATTGTTTAGTAGTTTGTCGTTAAATAAAAACAGCACGGGGTTCATACAAGGTTTGTTTATTGTTCAGACACTTTTACACAGCACATACAGTAATTAAAACACAACACAAAGCACTTGGATTTAGTTATTTAAGTAGATTCTAATAAGATCTATCACAAACATAACTTACTAGCCGTTGCGGACGCTTGCCTTCTCGGCGCGGGCGCGAGCGTGGGAGGGGAAGCGAATCATTACTAATATTGCCGTTAAATGGCGTTGTCTTATTAGACGGAGACACTTCCCGCTATAATATTTATATTTTTTAGGCCAAACTTAATAAATAAATAAAGTAGGAACCAATTGATTTCCAACTAATTTCTTAACTTGTAAACATAAACAATAAAATATTAACTTTAAACAATAATTATTTTAACTTAAATCCATAAAAGAATAGAAGATAATTGCAGTATCATCTAGATGTATATATATATATATATATATATTACGCCAGGCCGATTTATGTACACCCCATCACATTTACCACAGACCATCAATTTAACTAGACGTCGCCTGTGTACGTACTTCGCGTGCCAAAAAGTAGTCAAAATGTCAAACTTCTATGCAGTCTTGCTCAGTCCGCCTTGAACGGTCATTGCCGCGAGACGTCAACCGAAATACGTAAAAATGACTCGTTGTTCAGTATTGAGTTGTAGAAACTGTTCAGAAAATGCTGACCCAAATAATGGACATGTTTCCTACCACAAGTAAGTAAATTCCTTCTAAAATTATGTTTAATTCCATTTTAAAATCATTTATTTTAGATTTGTCGTAGTTGTAATATGAAAAATTTGCTATTTGTGACAGATGTACGATTACTTAATGTTCATGATACATTACCTACTTTAGTAACAAAGTTGTAGGGCCTGCCTATATTAAATGGAAATAAAACGATGGATCTTTAACTTGTGTCCTCCATCCTGAGTTCAGAATCCTGACTGAGGAAGCAGATTCAGGAACGTGTAATCGCATTCAGGAAGTAAGGATCCTAAAAAGTATCCTAACTAGGACGTCAGGATGGTTCCGTACGAACAGAATGACCAAGCATCCTAGCTAGGAAGCTGTTTAGGACAGTGTAATAGTATTTAGCCAGATCAGTCTGGGGGGCTAGCACAACTACCGCTGCGACGCGACGCGAGTAGAGAAAAATCTACCCTCCTCTTTCTAACCCGCACAGTTCGAGCGAGACAGGAATCGCTGAGTCGCGCGAGATACGACTTGTCAGCAAGTTGTGCTAGCCCCTCTGCTCGCGCCAGCGGCAGCGTATGCACGTCCAGGTCGCGTGGAATGAACGAAGCACGAAAGAATGACAACACTAGTGCGCGATTACTCTGTGGTAAAAGTGAAGTATGTATTCTGTAGTATTTATCAGGTTTTTCTGTGAAAAATGGCGTCTCACAAATTAAGTAATAATGAAAAACAAACGCTCACTTCCGGTTCCATTACACTTGGAATATTAAGCGCCGTTAGTTTATTCCGTAGAAGTAAATATAATTATTTTCCCAAATTCTCCTTTTTTTTCTTTTCCTTATTGGCATGGTAGCCACTGCCGAAGCTAGGCCAAGGCCAACTTTCTGTTTTTTTGACAATATCGGCGGCATCGCTAGTATCCTAGCGATGCCGTCGCACTCTGTCGAGCAGTGGAAACGAACTGATTCAGAGACTGATTCAGTGCATGGTACAATAATATACTTCGCCAGGTATGGCAAACGGAAACGTCGGTTAGTAGTGTGGGTGACACGACCTTCGGACTCCCTGCTATCGATGGTTCTCAAACTTTGTATTTTGGGGAAAAATAGTTGTCTTACTTAAAAAATAGGATATAAATTATATTAAACGACTGTATAAAAAACAAAATTACAACCATTACAAAAAAAGGTATGGCATCTGGCCTTAATTGTCTTGCATGTCTCCCTGATAAATAATATGAATTCTAATCATCTATACCAAAGTATAGACCCAGCTATATTCAATCAGTATAACAACATGACACAACGATTGCGGTCTTTTGCAAATAATAGGTTGATATTCCAATTGTCAAGTATCGGCTTAGCCACATCACTGTTCTTATCCTTTAATGTCAAAATTATATTTTGACTGAATAAAAAGGACCCCAACAACATTAAAATGCACAAATTAAGAAAACACATAACTTTACGTAGTACGGTGTACCATTTTCTTTCGTTGTTTTCGTTCCACAATAGTGAAGCCATTCGTTGGCTACTGACTCGTTTTGTGGAAGTGTAGAAAAACAATAAGGTTCCGCCTTTAACACTTCTACTCTTACAGTTCCGAATAGAACAGCCAACCATTTCAAAATCTGGCCTACATTAACTCTTATTAGCAACCGCACCGCAAAAAAGTTTGGCAATTACTGCTTAAACTGACACCGACCGAGAGCGATATATGCAAATCAGTACATGCGAGCGAGATCGCGGGTAACGTCAAAGCGACTGACATGACGCTCGTATGTGTGAGTAAGCGCTGTTGCCAGTATTGTATTATGATACTCCCTGACTTTCATGTATTCTGTGAGTATTTTATTAAATTATTGAGTACATTTATGTTCAACTCGACTTATTTTGTGTGTTTAAACAAGTAAATGCCAATTTTAATGCGTAAACAATTTATTTTGCATGATAACGGCAGATTTTTTTCCCTTAGTTATCCGTTTTGTTACTATAAAGTGGCAACTCGACCTCGTGTCACGATCCTTATTGTCAGACCTTGTTTTCTTAGACCATGATTCAGTGTAGTGTAATCAGAAGCTTCCTTCCTATCCCCTCCCTCGCATCCTAGTTAGGACGCCTGAATTCAGGATAGTGTAATAACCGCTTAACTCACACAGGGCATAATTATGAAATAACCTTTGTACTCTGTGTATCTATGTTCATAAACTTGATTGGACATTGTAATACTGGCAATTTTATGGACAATATTTTTTGTGCTTCCAATATACTTAAATTATAATGATAAGTATGAAAATACCGACCACTACCATTGCTAAATGTGGCACTGGATTAAATTCCCTACCCCTTTTAGGAATACAGGTGTGAGTTTATGTATTTATGTATGTAACTATAAAAATAAATCACAAAAATAATACCTGTTCTCATGTTCATGCACTGATGAGACATCTAATGCCTAAACCAACACAAGTAAATTATGGGCATGTCATTATTGTGTTTGGCAAATATACATACGAAACTGGATGATTTCGCTTTTCCTCGTAATTTTAAATGGGGCCATGTAATGGGTTCACAATATGTAGGGATTGGATAGGAATGCCCGGAAACATGCGGGCAGTCGATCACAGGCCAGCATCATTCAGCCCAGGTTGTTGTCCCGGTGGCGATTCCCACATCAGCTTCTTCCATTCTTACTATTGTTGTGCAGAATAGTAGAACACCCAATTCGCTCTGCGGTAACATATATCTGCCAAATATATTAAAATGCATTCCTGCATAGTGTCACTACATGTATATGTAGCCATTTTAGGTGTCTATTTTATGCTGAGTCAGAATGAATGGTAATATTGACATTCACATTCCTAATTCTTATCTATTATCTTTGTTTTGAAAGAATTACGTACACATCTATTGAAATGGCGGATAGGTGTGGTCATTTGCTATCTATTCATTCATGCCCCCTAAATAGTTTTTGGACCCACACAGTTGTTTATGTGATGTTTTAAATGAACCTTAAATAAAAAAGTAAGCAGTAGAGCATGCCTTTTTATTTTTATTGCAATATGTAATGTTGTATGGTTCTATCAAAAACTACCTGCAAGTAACTTCTAGTTAATTTTAAATTGATCCACAAAGATTTTCCAAGACGTAAAAAAACAGTCAAAGGTATACTTTGATTCTCAATAAAAAATGTAAAAAAAAATTGTTCTTAAAATTCTTAAAAAAAGTTTGCTGGTCTATCCTCTTTCTAATGATGTGCAATTGTGCAGTAATGCCAAAAAAATCTTTCAAGAACTTCATTAAGAGGCCTTTAACGTGTCCATTAGCGCCAATCATATATACAATTATGATTATTTAAATTTTAAAAAGTTGGCCGCTGTGTACTGTATTTTTTACATATTTAAGTACTTTTTGAATACATCAAACTAGTTACTACGTTGCTGGATTCTTCAATCTATGCGTCCAAAGTCAAAACGGCCGTTTTATTAAATCGACAAAACTGGAGTCATTTGATAATCGAGTTATTGGGCTATACTACCTACCTGATCATTTTAACGGAGAGAACAGGGTCTTACACGTATTTTTTTCAACTTGATTATTAGAAGTTCTCAAGCCGCCCGAAGGCCTCTAACTTGGCTGGTTGGCTTGACTGCTATCATAAACAGCAGCCGGGACCAACGGCTTCACGTCCAATTCTTTCCAAAGCACGGGAGCGCTCAGTTAATAACCACTCAAAACGGTCACCCATTAATTAAGAACTGACCTCGGCCGATGTAGCCGGCTCAAGCCGTCGTCTCCCAGCGAAAACATTAAACAATAGTATTATTTTGTAATGCGCACTGGGATCCCAGGGACTGGTAGACGTCGGGTTAACCCTGGTACGCGGGCGCCGCTGAGCCACGAGCGCTCCCCGCTGGACCACGAACTCTCCCCGATGGGCCACGAGCACTCCCCGCTGGGCCACGAGCTCTCCAACATCACATAAAAAATTGCGTGGGCCCAAAAATTATTTTGGAGACATAAATAAGCAAATGACCACACCTATCCACCGTTTCAATTTGGCAAAACAATGGACCACATACCCTGTATTGTAAATTTGTGATTATCGCAGTTCGGAACATGCTCTCCAAAGTAACCGATCTTCTGCCTGTCTATAAAGTTTGGAGTTTCAGACCCTTAATCTTCTTGAGCTCTGCCTGAAGCGAGAAGCGAGCGAGGCTCCGGCCTCGGGCTTAGTGCCTGAAGCAGTCGGAAACTCGCCTGATATAAATAGTGTAGAAGTGGGTCACTGAAACCAGCACTATCCAGTGAATCTGGCATATGATCGAATTCCTCAATCCTTATTTTTTTATTGCGAGAACGCGGGAGCGCAAACTACTAGAGTATTCCAGTGTTCCAAACCACACGCGTGGTCGTGTCGGAGGTTTTCCCCTGGATTTTCCCCAGGCTACTCTCCAACCGCGCACTCTTATCGCTTTATTGGGCCCGGCCTATAAAGCCACAGTCAGGTTCAAAAAAAAAAAAGCGAGAACGCGGTATGCATATGGCATGTTTGAAAGCAAAGATCTTTATACTTATCTACTGTTTGAAACCAAACATGTATATACTCGTACTGCCTTCAGTTTATCTGCTTGATAAATAACTTACTTTCTTTGCCAGTCTTTTAATAACAATCAGTGACTATATTCTGTTCACGCTACATTCGTGTATTTCCCGGTTTATTAAGAGAACCGCCTAAAACTACATCCCGGAAATCATGCCATTACTTACTTGATATGAGGGCTTACTAAACGTTTGAGTACGATTTGTTTTAAGAGGACACAGTAATATCGAGTTTACGATTATTGATACGGTTGTATAAGTCATGATTAGATATTTGTAAAGGCCGAATTAGGAGCTGTACTTTTTAAAATCTTGTCGAGTCATGTAGATACGTGTGATGAGTTATATGTTCACGAAAGAATCGAGTCTTATTTGGTCTCTGCAGTTGTGAACTTGTACATGTAGTTGCAGGGACAAAGTAAATGTTTCGCCGAATAGGTGCCTATATAATTTACGGGTTGATCGGGATAACTTTGGAATATAATAGTAGTTTTACTTAAACCAGAGATCTCAATTTGTGATGTGTTGTGAAAGTGAAGGAATCAGCAGCGCGCAACTTCGACAGACTGGAGTATTAAGTACCCTACCTGTATTAAGGAACTCACATTAAAAACAATGCAAATAATGAAACTGCATGCTGACAAAGAATGCATGGAGCTCCTATACGGGAAGGCTGGTAATAATGCTTTCAATATTTAAAAAAAACTGTTCTAAAGAAGAGTTTTTAATGTAATCGTTATAAATATTCGCTATCATAAATTTAAAAAGGGTTGAAATTTTTAAACCTTTGTTGAGAGAGGATTGATCAAGTTAATGAATAGATTTTAAATAAATGTAGGTTTACTTTACTATTAAGGGCCTAATTTGTCCACAATTTATGCAATTCATTCCGTTTATTACGGAAGTTCGCAATATCTATCAGTTCTGGCATCAAATATATATGTTCGCGGTAAGCTCGGGAAAGTACTGAGCAGATTTTGACGCAGTTTTTACCCACGTCGGAATAGAGAAGGTAATCATCGTGATGTGTAGCTTTACGTGCTTTAATCTTATGTTTCTACTACATACATTATACAGGGTGTAACAAAACTAGTGAGGATCCGTTTAAGGGCATATTCGGTATCGTGTTCTGATTAGGAAAAAGCAGAAGAAATTTTTTTTGACCGTAAAGAGGATATCGAACAGCAAGACGACTTTACGCCCGCGAACACAGACGATAGTGAGATGATGAATGGGCAAGAGTTATGTTTTCTGACGAATCCAGATTTATGCTCTATATATATAAAGGGCGGCGAAGAGTTTACAGACGGCCAAGTGAACGTTTTATTCCGGCTTGCTTGGAGGAAAAAGTTGGCGTTCTGCGGCGGGTCTGTGATGATTTGGGCTGGAATCTCATCAGAGAGTCGCACCGTGTTAGTGGTGATAGAATGGTACGCTGACTAGTGCAAGATATGTGGAAGAGATTGTTAATGAGCATGTCGGCCCATTCTTAGTCAATATGGGTGAAAATTCTGTGTTTATACATGACAACGCCAGGCCACACACAGCTCAAGTTTTATGATTATTTTGAGGACGTTGACATCAATTGTATGAACTGGCCCTCAAGGAGGCCGGGCATAAATCCAATTGAGCATGTATGAGACGAGCTCGGGAGGCGTGTAAGAAATCGAAACCCCGCCGAAACATGCGTTAGTGGAAGAATGGATACCGATATCCTGCAACATCGCATAAGCAACTTAATAAACAACATGCCCATGACTGGAATCTGTAAGAAGAGCCCGGGGAGGCAATACGAAGTATTAATTTGGTTAAAACTTTTTTTTTGTTTTGTATGTGAGGTACCAATTGTTAATTTTTCTACGTACTAATGGTGGATATTTTGTTTTCCTATGTAATTTTAATGACATAATCAATAACGTATCAAACCGTTGGTGTTATTTGATTAACTATAAAAAAGATCTACAATATAAAATTTTAATTATGTCGCTAGCTCTGTTATTTTAGGAGACATTTTAGGTATTCGTACTGACCCGTATTATTTAACCGCCAGTAGACAAATTAATTTAATTTATTATTCGAAAAAAAAACCGCTGATGAGGAAAGTAATCGACGTTTAATTTAATCGCGACTAAATTAATCGAAACTACGACTAAATATTAATTAATTGTTGCTAGCGATTAAGTAGCTTCAAGTTACTTAATAAATAACAAGTTATATCGCTGTTTGTCCTGAGGCTGCCGCATACACTACAGCATACATTACATTATTAAATTCATATGAAATAATTTTATACCTTATTATGTTATGTAGTTATGTGAATTCCCAGAAAACGATTGTATAGATAGAGATTAGAGACACAAAGCATACCTCAATTATTTACAATTTGTTGCCGGATCCATAAAATGGACCAAAATGGCTCAACGTACAGAGTAATAGGGCTGCAACAGGATGCAGGTGTGCAGTAGCAGAGTGCACGTGGTCTCAGGATTAGCAGCGTGGGAGTTCTCCAAGGAAACAACGAAATATTTTGTCTGTTATATTATGACACACTGATATTAAATGTTACATCAGAAGAGACTTATAACTTTGATTTAATGCAGTAATTACTATATACTTTTAAGATACATCTAGTCTGGTCAACGTGCGGAGGCAGAAAGGGAAGCGGAAAGCTCTCCGACAGATAAAGTTGTCATGCACAAATGCATAGCGGCATTCACGAGCATAGAGTAATGCATACAACCATTCATTATCAATCCTAATACTTCCCCTTATGCATTACAATCTTATGCGATAACCATGCTAACATATGCACCAGAACTCTACATTCCATTTAAATGCGACTCTACATGTACATCAAAACATTCCATACAATATTGACTCTACATCGCTTTACATTGCAAACAAAGTATGCTCAAAAACTGAAACTAAGATCTAACAAGGCTTCAAACACATTTCATTCATAAAGAAACTATGTTGCCTACCATTTAACACTTTAGTAAGAGCATCTGCAATCATTTTCTGTGAACACAAGTACTTAACTACCATAAAGCCTTTTTCTACCAAATCCTTAATAAAATGGTACCTCACATCAATATGTTTGGTGCGTTTATGACACATTTCCTTTTTGTCGACAAGTCTAATTGAACTTTGATTATCATTATATACAATTACATTTACTCGAGTTTCTGGTAGTAATTCTGACATCAGCTGTTTAACAAAACATAAGTCCTTAGAAACATCAGCTATAGCTACATATTCAGCCTCACAAGAGCTGAGTGAAATTGACCGCTGCTTCCTGGATTCCCAATTTACTGTATTGTTTCCCAATTTAATTATGTAACCAGTATATGATTTTCTATCAAGACAGTCATTAGCCCAGTCAGCATCGGTATAAGCGTTCAATAACAATTCTTTACTTTTTACATAAAATAAACGGTAATTAATTGTGCCCGCTAAATACCTTAACAAACGCTTAGCAGCAAGCCAATGAGATTTACCAAAACAGTTGTTAAACTGGCTAAGTTGGCTACAGGTGAAAGATATGTCTGGACGTGTTGAAACACAAAGATACATCAACATGCCTATCAGCTGTCTATACTTATAAGTATCATCATTTATACACTCATCATCTTTCACCAACTGAGTTCCTGGAAGCATGGGTGTGGACACTGGTTTACAATCCTCCATCTTATACTTTCTCAAAATACTTTTTATGTACACAGATTGATCCAAAGACAAAGTTCTATTCTGTCTATCTCTAGTTACACGTATGCCTAAATAACTTTTAATGGGACCAAGATCTTTGACTTGAAAATCTTTTTCTAATGCTTGCAATAATTTAGCTTTACATAAACTATTCTTAGAGTAAAACAAAAAGATATCATCCACATACAAAGTTAAAATAACAAAATCAGTTTTAGACCTTATGTAGTACACACAAGGTTCACTTTTGCTTTGAACAAAACCAATTGTACATAAGACATTATGAATTCGTAAATTCCACATGCGACTGGATTGTTTTAAACCATAGATGCTTTTCTTAAGTAAACATACTTTATTTTTATCATAATTAAAACCTTTCGGTTGCTCCATATATATTGTTTCATTTAAGTTTCCATTAAGAAAAGCAGTGGTAACATCAATATGATCTATATTCATATCATAATCATTTGCCAGACAAAATAATAATCTCATGGTTGAATGACGAACAACAGGAGAGTATGTATCATTGTAATCTATGCCCTCCTGCTGAGAAAACCCTCTAGCTACTAACCGTGCTTTGTGACATATGAAATTTCCTGAGGCATCAGTTTTTACTTTGTAAACCCACTTACTTTTGACTACATTTACATTCTTAGGTCTATCAATAATAGTCCAAACATTATTATTGATTAGCGAGTTGTACTCCTGTTTCATAGCATCTCGCCAATCATCAGCATTTACGCTGGACATAGCCTCCTCGTATGTAGACGGTTCAAGAGTAGAACAGCTAGCCATTAGAGACATATCATAGTCACCATACCTCTGTGGTGGAATGGAACGTGTACTTCGTACTGGACGTTCTACTGGCGATGACGGTCGGACCTGCACATCGGTCAGGACTTCCCCTGAAGCGCCCTCTGCACCCGAAGACCTCCCAGCCTCCCCGGTTGAATCACCATGGTGTGAGTCGCTGTCGCTGGCCGAACAGTACTCGTCATCGTCACCAGACCCTGTAAAATTCATAGAATAATTATGATCGTTTCTAACACTATTTAATATGCTGCTAATATCATTCACATTCGAGTCATTGCTCTTATTCATGCTGTCAGTACTATCATTCCTGCCGCCTGTAGTGTTACTGTCATTCACACATGAATCTGAGCATGTAGTACTGTCATTCCTACAGCTTTTTACCGTGTTACTCTCATTCACACATTGAAACATGTCACTAGTAGTACTGTCATTCCTACATATTGTGATACTCTCATTCATACTTTGTACCTTGTCGCTAGTAGTACTCTCATTCCTACAGCTTTTAACAGTGTTACTCTCATTCACACTTACATTTGAGCCTGTAGTAGTCTCATTCCTACAGCTACTTGTGTTACTCTCATTCACACATTGTTCATATAAAATCACATTACTCTCATTCATGTCATTTACCCTAGTGTTATTCTCATTTACACTATTATCATCCATGTCCATAATAAAATCATTACCAATAAAATTATTCAAAAATTCATAATTAAAATGATTATCATTATTAACATGTCCAAATTTATAAAATTCCCTTTCTAAAAACTCTACGTCCCTTGACAAAACAACTTTCCTGGGATCAGAACAATCGGCCAACCTATACCCTTTGGTCGTTTCTGAATAACCCACAAATACATACGGCTTACACTTTGCATCTAATTTTGTTCTTTTAGCATTTGGTATCTTTGCATATGCCAGACAGCCAAAGACCCGAAGATAACTGAGATCAAGTTTTGACCCCGTCCATAGCTCCTCCGGAATCCTGCCACCTAAACTTGAAGTTGGTGAGCGATTTTTTAAATATACACTAGCCATGACCGCCTCGCCCCAGAAACGCCTGTCAAGCCCTGAATGCTGTAGTATACATCTAACTTTATTCATTATAGTTCGGTTGAGACGTTCCGAAACAGCATTTTGCATTGGGCAGTATGGCACTGTTGTCTGATGCAAAATACCCTTACTCTTAAAAAACCGTGAAAGTTGTTTGCTGGAGTATTCACCACCTCCATCACTACGTAGACATTTGACAGGAAGACCAGTCTGCCGCTCGACCATATTAATAAATTCTATACAACGGTCACATACCTCAGATTTCCGCTTAAGTAAATAAGCAAAAGATTTCCTTGTACTGTTATCTGTGAAGGTGAGGACATATTTTGCGCCACCCCAGCTACTCGGGAAAGGTCCGCACACGTCGCTATGGATCAGCGCCAGCTTTTCGCCAGCCGGTGTCTTGCTCGC
Source organism: Epiblema foenella (assembly GCA_963556455.1). Taxonomy (NCBI): domain Eukaryota; kingdom Metazoa; phylum Arthropoda; class Insecta; order Lepidoptera; family Tortricidae; genus Epiblema; species Epiblema foenella. Next base: position 7,468,880 of record OY747105.1, read on the forward strand.
TTTAGGAAAAGGCTTCGCAGACAGTTTTCCCTCCAGGCAAGGAATACACTTTCCCTCCTGTTTCTGAATGTTGTCCTGTAACATAAGATGTTTAGGAAACCTATCCCTAATAGCATTAAGATCCCCATAGTTTATGTGCCCCAGCCTTTGGTGCAAAATATCAATGGGCGCCTGAGTAGCAACTGCGGAGCTTGTCATCTCTCGCCCTGGCGAAAGAATGTAGCTCTCCCTATTGCGCAAAGGCTCACCTGTGCTTAACCTGTACACCCCGTTTTGTAAAACAGCAGACCCCACATTATGGTTTTCCCTGTCAAATATAATACAGCCCCGCCTGTTGAAATTTAAACTAAATCCATTTGAGATCAACTTACTCACTGAGACTAGATTCATTGATATATCAGGTACATATAAAACATTACTAAGTTTTCTTTTAACATTGTTAAGCATCAAGTACACATCTCCTATACCTGTACACATGAGTTCTTCATTATTAGCGACTGTCACTTTAATATTTTGGCTTCTAAAGTTCACTATACAGTCTCTAAGATAGGTCATGTGCGAGCTGCAGCCCGAATCAATCAGCCACTGATGGTTCTGCTGCCTCACCACCATAGCATCCGTAGCCACCATTGCTTGGTCCTCCTTGTTGTATTTAGACTTCTTAAATTTATAACATTGTGCCTTCATGTGCCCCTGCTTCTTACAATAGTGACATCTTCCTCTGAACGGTGTCTTGCCTCTTGACACAAAAGCAGTACCAGTTTCCGTGTCAGTCTTCCTAGTTTCTTCCTGTATTAGCCGCGCCCTGACCACTTCGCTAGATAGCGCATTGGTCATACTAGCTGTTTCCAGATTAGAAACGAGAGGATCATACTCTGATGGTAAACCGCTTAGAAGGATCTCCGCTACCTCGGTGTCTTCTATTGTTTTGCCTATGTCAGCTAATTGCTGAACAAGGGTCATAACATTTTCAATATACTCTGACATCGTATTAAATGTGCTGTATTCTATTCTATGTAACTGTCTGAGTAACAGCACACGCCTAACAAGACCAGCGTTTTCAAAAATGTCGGCTAGATTCTTCCATGCTTCTTTTGCTGTTTTAGCAGACCTTACATATTGGTATAGATTACTTCTAATGCTTAAACAAATCCTCGCGAGTGCGCGCTGACCACGTGCGTCACTCTCATCCGTACCTGATATTATCATGTCGTACAATCCGTCGTGCATCAATGACATTTTCATTGCAAATTTCCACGCATAATAATTCCTCGCACCTTCAAGTTTCTCAATGGAGACATGCGACGAGCTACCCGGCATGGCCACGGCCGGCAGCGGCAATGACGCAGCAGGTGCTGGTATCTGTGTGTCGTTTTCGCTCATAATTTTTAGGTTATAAAAAATTGTTTGCTTACTTGTTCCTTGAGCCTCAGGTCTGGGCCCATAACCTAATAGGGCTGCAACAGGATGCAGGTGTGCAGTAGCAGAGTGCACGTGGTCTCAGGATTAGCAGCGTGGGAGTTCTCCAAGGAAACAACGAAATATTTTGTCTGTTATATTATGACACACTGATCAATATTAAATGTTACATCAGAAGAGACTTATAACTTTGATTTAATGCAGTAATTACTATATACTTTTAAGATACATCTAGTCTGGTCAACGTGCGGAGGCAGAAAGGGAAGCGGAAAGCTCTCCGACAGATAAAGTTGTCATGCACAAATGCATAGCGGCATTCACGAGCATAGAGTAATGCATACAACCATTCATTATCAATCCTAATACAGAGGGCCTACCGCGAACCGAAAAGGAAATATCTCCCTCTCTGTTCCTCGAATATACAAGTGCAACAGCAAGGCAGAATTTTTTGTGATTCAGTCAGTTGTGTTATCATAGCCCATTGTGTGGATTCGGTTGCCAAGTGCACGGGCGAATCGCCGTCAGGCACTAAGTGTCTAGATTATCTAGATAAGTCATGTTCAAGTTCAACCCGTTGGTCAATGTCAAGACAGGTATCTAGTTTTCTTATCTTTCCATTAACTTGGATATAAAAAATAATACCATCGAAGTTGATTACAAGTATATCGGGAGTTTATAAATACCTATTATATAATAAACAACCCAAAAGAGAAAACTTTTTTGCAATTATTGGAAAGGACATTTCGCCTCCGCACGGGGAAAGTCAGAAACTCGGTGAAAATCAATTTTGCTTTATATCGAGGTCTTTAAGAGTGCGAATAAACCTTGAATAATAAAGTGGATAGTAGCCTATGTCCTTTACGAGTAAGTTATTGTCTGCCTTGAAGTTTGATGATATTGAGATCCTTTTTATGGAAAAACCTTTGAAATGAAATGAAATCATTTATTCTTCAATTTAGGCATGTTACATGCACTTATGAATGTCAAAAAACTACCACCGGTTCATAAAATAAACCTCTGCCTCGAGAAGAACCGGCGTAAGAAACTCGGCGAGGTGTCATTTTTTCAAAACAATATACTATGTATATAAAATAACAGTAAAAATAGTACAAAATTCGAATGCTACCTACAGTATAAACATACATACATATTTTTTAATACTAAGGACAAAATATTTCTGTGTTAGATTACTTGTGCGGGACGCTATCACTGCCAAACATCCCTATCCATGATGTAATCGTTTATCTTATAATATGCTTTTGAAATAAGTGTCTGTTTCACAACAGATTTAAATTTAGAATCCGTAAGTTCAGTAATGTGTCTTGGAATTTTATTGTAGAATTTTATACAATTTCCCAAGAACGACTTTTTCGCCTTCACTAGCCTATAAAAAGTTATTTTGAGTTTCCCAGTGTTTCTTGTAGTTATTAACTTATCAGTATTCGTTGGGAAATTGTATAAATTCTTCCTAACATACATGATTATTTCAAATATGTACAGCGACGGCAGGGTTAGGATATCTATTTCCTTAAAGATTTCTCTCAATGACTCACGCGACCCCAAGTTATAAATTGCTCGTATAGCCCTTTTCTGTAATATAAATACAGTTTCGATATCTGCAGCCGATCCCCATAAGAACTCTCTTAAACATAATCCTTAGACCCTTAACCACAGTTCTATGTTCATACATAATGTTTATTATATGTGAGTATTGTTTGCTACAGAGACAGGGGATATGGAGGGGGCGGGGAGCAGCAACTTGCTGGATGACATGCCGCCGTTCAACTACGAGGCGTCGCTGCAGGGTGACGTGGGCGCCGGCTGCAACGACGTCGGCGACATGACCTTTTGCATGGGGAACTACGTCTCCGACTTTATGAAGGTAGGCTTTTTAAAATTAACAATGGGATTGTTCTTGCCAGCATCTATTAGCCAGGGGGCAAAGATGAGGCCGACGTTGAAGCGAGCTCACCCAGAAGATGCCTATTCACTCGTGCCTTAAAAAGGTCTAGTTTATGTGAACTCGCGCCGACATATGGAAGACGGCAGGGAATTCCAAACCTTAGCAGTGCGCATTATTAAAGATGATGATGAGGTAATTCATATAAACTGCTGCTTACTGCGAGCCGCCAATACAATCAACTGCAAGTGACATTGGAGTCGTTGATAAAATGGTCCTCCGACTTCGTGAAAGTAGATCAGCAAGTCCATACAATATACTACAAGCGACGTTGCAGTCCTTGATAACATGGCTCTCTGACTTCGTGAAAGTAGATCAGCAAGTCCATACAATCTACTGCAAGCGACGTTGCAGTCGTTGATAATATAACTCACCGACTTCATGAAACTATATTAGCAAGTCCATACAATCTCTTGCAAGCGACGTTGTAGTCGTTGATACATGGCTCTCCGACTTCATGAAAGTAGATCAGCAAGTCCATACAATCTACTGCAAGCGACGTTGCAGTCGTTGATAACATGACTCACCGACTTCATGAAACTAGATCAGCAAGTCCATATAATCTCTTGCAAGCGACGTTGTAGTCGTTGATACATGGCTCTCCGACTTCATGAAAGTAGATCAGCAAGTCCATACAATCTCTTGCGAGCGACATTGTAGTCGTTGATACACGGCTCTCCGAGTTCATGAAAGTAGATCAGCAAGTCCATACAATCTACTGCAAGCGACGTTGCAGTCGTTGATACATGGCTCTCCGACTTCATGAAAGTAGATCAGCAAGTTCATACAATCTATTGCGAGCGACATTGTAGTCGTTGATACATGGCTCTCCGACTTCATGAAAGTAGATCATCAGCAAATCCATACGATCTCTTGCGAGCGACATTGTAGTCGACATAATGGCTCTCCGACTTCATGAAAGTAGATCAGCAAGTCCATACAATCTCTTACGAGCGACATTGTAATCGTTGATACATGGCTCTCCGACTTCATGCAAGTAGATCAGCACGTCCATACAATCTACTGCAAGCGACGTTGCTGACATTGATAACATGGCTCTCCGACTTCATAAAAATAGATCTGCAAGTCCATACAATCTCTTGCAAGCGACGTTGTAGCCGTTGATACATGGCTCTCCGACTTCATGAAAGTAGATCAGCAAGTCCATACAATCTACTGCAAGCGACGTTGCTGTCGTTGATAACATGACTCTCCGACTTCATGCAGGTGAGTTAGTGACTTCGGAGGTACAGTCTGTTAATTAAGTGCAGATGCAGGCGAGGACGACATGGACGTCGGCTGCGACGACGTCTGCGACATGACAACTTCAAATTCATGTTTTGTGCTTTAACAAGTCGTCCATGTGTATAACTCAAGCCCGGGAGGCTTTCCAGTATAAAGGAAATAAAAATAAAGCATCTTTATTCAGACCTTCTATTACAGTTATGTACTAGCTTTTTTCCGCGGCTTCGCACGCGTACTAAGAGTAATTTTTAACCATCTACAAAAAAGGAGGTTCTCAGTTTGACCCGTATGTTTGTATGCACCTACGTACATACGTAGGTACATATATGGATGACATTTCCGTAATCGGCACCCCGATGAAACCACAAAGATGACACCCATATCGATTTTTAAGATAAATAAATGTCCGCCATCTTGGATTTCAAAATGGATATCATTTTCGTATTTGGCACTTCAAGGAACCTAGAAGATGACACCCATATCGATTTTTAGAAAAATAAATGTCCGCCGTCTTTGATTTGAAAATGCATGTCATTTTCGTAATCGGCCCTTCGAGTAACCTCGACGATGTCCGCCATCTGGGATTTGAAAATGCATGACAATTTCGTAATCGGCCCTTCGAGTAACCTCGACGATTTCCGCCATCTGGGATTTGAAAATTCATATCAATTTCGTACGGCGCCTCGAGGAACTACAAAGAGAGCACTCATATCGATTTTAAGAAAAATAAATTTTCGCCGTCTTAGATTTCAAAATGCGTGTCATTTTCTTAATCGATATCTCGAGGAACTTAACGATGACACCCATATCAGATTTTTAAGAAAAATAAATGTCCGCCATCATGTATTTGAAAATGGATGTCATTTTCCTAATCGGCACCCGAGGAACCACAAAGATGACACCCATATCGATTTAAAAAAAAATGTCCGCCATCTTGGATTGGAAAATACATGTCATTTTCGTAATCGGCACCCCGAGGAACCACGAAGATGACACATATTTATTTAAAAACAAAAATTGTCCACCATCTTGGATACGCAAATGCATGTCATTTTCCTAATCGGCACCCCGGGGAACTACAAAGAAGACACCCATATCGATTTAAAAAAAATGTCCGCCATCTTGGGTTGGAAAATGCATGTCATTTTCGTAATAGGCACCCCGAAGAACTTCGAAGATGACACCCATATTTATTCTAAAAATAATAATTGGCCACCATCTTGGATTTGCAAATGCATGTCATTTTCGTAATCGGCACCCCGAGGAACCACGAAGATGACACCCATATCGATTTTTAAGAAAAATAAAAATTTGCTCCCCGCTCTAATTTGGAACCCGCATTTCACCCCTTTAGGGGAGCAATTTCGAAAAACGCTGAAAGGTGTTTTGTTGTATTGAAACAAAGAGTCTATAACGAAGTTTTAAATCTCTCACTTCAAAAAAGCTTTGTTCCCGTACAAACTTGGAACCCCCTTTTCGTCCCTTTAGGGGAGCAATTTCGAAAAACGCTGAAAGTTTTTGTTGTATTTAAACAGAGAGTCTATATACGAACTTTTAAATCTCTCACTTCAAAAAAAATTTGCTCCCCGTACACACTTGGAACCCCCTTTTCACCCCTTTAGGGGAGCAATTTTGAAAAACGCTGAAATACTTTTTTTTGTATTTAAACAGAGAGGCTATATACAAAGTTTTAAATCTCTCACTTCAAAAAAAATTTGCTCCCCGTACACACTTGGAACCCCCTTTTCGTCCCTTTAGGGGAGCAATTTCGAAAAACGCTGAAAGTTTTTGTTGTATTTAAACAGAGAGTCTATATACGAACTTTTAAATCTCTCACTTCAAAAAAAATTTGCTCCCCGTACACACTTGGAACCCCCTTTTCACCCCTTTAGGGGAGCAATTTTGAAAAACGCTGAAATACTTTTTTTTGTATTTAAACAGAGAGGCTATATACAAAGTTTTAAATCTCTCACTTCAAAAAAAATTTGCTCCCCGTACACACTTGGAACCCCCTTTTCACCCCGTTAGGGGGAGCAACTTAGAAAAACGCTGAAATACGCCATTAATATATTTAAACAAAGATTCTATATACAAATTTCCAAATCTCTCACTTCAATAAATACGTGTTTTCATACAAACTTTGGACCTCCGTTTGAGATGAAGGAGCTGGATCTCCCTTAGGAGAGAATTTTGTAAAATCGTTTCTTAGTGTTGTACCCGTCAGTCAGTTTCTTCACTATCAGTACATAGTATAAAACAAAGTCGCTTTCTCTGTCCCTATATCCCTATGTATGCTTAAATCTTTAAAACTACGCAACGGATTTTGATGCGGTTTTTTTTAATAGATAGAGTGACTCAAGGGGAAGGTTTATATGTATAATACATGCATCAGCACTGCACCCGTGCGAAGCCGGGCCGGGTCGCTAGTCTTTTATATATTTAGACAAGTCGTAGGCTCATAGTTGAGTGGGAATCCTGTACACAATACTATTTTAAAACATTATCAGATTATCAGTCTCGTATAACATATGTAATATCCGTAGTTATAACATGTTTGAACCTTGAAGAATGACTAAGCCAAATTTTCTTGGGGTTTTCTCCAGCTTTGTATGTAGATTTACATGTCAGTTGTGCCATTGGTAGTCATGAGAGTCGTGACTAATAAAAAATAACACGTTAACATTAATTAATACACATTAAGAACCGGTTTCCTTACCTACTTAAATATCTGTCATTTTTGCGATAAGATGTAACTAAGTACACTTTTTAAGACTATATTCATCAAGTACAACAATGTTTAATTAACATTAGTAATTTTCAATTGGGACGAAGTTTAGAGAAACGGATGTCACACGATGTAAAAATTGAATAATGATATCTTGTAGGTTGGAAGCTTGTAGCGCAAATATCTAAAACAAAACCGGACAAGTGCGAGTCGGACTCGCGCACGTAGGATTCCGTACCATGATCTATAAAAACAGCAAAAACAATCGCGTTTGTTGTATGGGAGCCCCCTTAATTATTTAATTTATTCTGTTTTTTAGTATTTGTTGTTATAGCGGCAACAGAAATACATCAACTGTGAAAATTTCAACTGTCTAACTATCACTGCTCATGAGATACAGCCTGGTGACAGACGGACGGACGGACAGCTAAGTCTTAGTAATAGGGTCCCGTTTTTCCCTTTGGGTACGGAACGCTAAAAAGAGGTATTTAAAGTAAATACATTTCATGCGCGATACAAGCTGCAAACATCTTGATGCTTCTAAATAGTATCATTTTTAATGATAGAAACATTATATAACATGTATGTCACTCTGTGACATTTACATAGTGTTTATGTGGGGTAACGGGTCGCCAATGTCGCCATATCTATTAATTTTTTTACGACTGTCCAAAAAAATGAGTGTAGTGTTTTCAGGGTTAATGTATGTGAGATTCTTTATTCCCCCAGTACTTCTCAACGCCGATTTAGATGTGCTGGGAGGTATCGTCATCCCGAGGAACATAGGATATGTGACGTTGCAATAAAAACAATATTGCAGACTATGTACTATATACTCCATTATATGTTCTGAAGAAAAACATTTTTTCGATCTTATCAAGTGGGGTATCAAAATGAAGTATTTGAAAAGACGATTTCAAAATTTTTACGGCATAAGATACTTAAAAATGAAAATCAAAAATTGTGAAATACGATTATAATTAAAAAATTAAAAACACGACTGGACTGGACACAAGTTAACTAAAAAATAAAAACAAGGTACCTAATATTTTGTTATTGTAGTAGGTCCCCCGACTGCACAGAAAATAGAATTGCTGAAGGTCCTTTTTTTGAAACTTGATTTTATCTTCTTAGTAAACTTTTATTGCTAAATGGTTTTATTCAACATTAAGTAGTTAATTATTTATCCCTTCATGGATTCTAGCAAAGACCGTGACTGTCATTATCTTTTATAATAATATATATTGTTTTATTTACTCGTATATCTTAAGGCCTACAGTTAAATTTTTAATTAGTCTAAGTAAAATTACGTTTACGGGCGCACATCGCACGTGATTATTCCATAATGGTTAAAGTACAGTACTTTTTAATGAATTAAAGTTACCCTTTTATCACCGGATACATGTATTTTTATGTATATTTTTATGAAATATATGTCTAGACTACTAAATATTCCCACTGACATGTGTCAGTTTAGTTGGCCTAATTAAAATTTAGACTGTACAATACAATACAATACAATACAAATACTCTTTATACTCTTTTTTTCTGTAATACGTGCTTTATCTTGGAAGACTTATTCAGTCGGTGGATAGCCCTTGAAATAAAAATCTTGAAGTCTGACGACAAATATCTACACATGGTAAAATCAGCACATGAACAAATTTACTCGAGCATAAAGTTAAACGTTAGTCTTAACTACTACGAGTATATGCGCGTAAAGCGTGAGTAGGTACCTATATAGATATACATACACTACCTCCATACAATACATACAATATACATGTATACCGTTGCAGATATCGCAAGCTAGGATGACTTGCACTCTTTGCGCCGTGACGTGCGGCTCTGTGCAATAATAAAATAACATACTTAAGTACCTATATAAATTTACAATCTATAGTATTCGACATAATGTTAGTAATGTGAAACATTCCAAATACACGTGTCGTACACGTCATCATAATGTGATATACCTTTGAGTTTCCCAAAGCGTGCCTATGACATCATATACGTCGTACTACGCACTACTCGTCTGTACTCGTACGCTTAGCCTAGGTATTCAATATGCTGTTATTACCTGCATAATCATACTAATATTATAAATGTGAAAGTGTGTGTCTGTTACCTGTTCACGCTTAAACCGCTAAACCGGTTTAGATGAAATTTGTTATGGTGATTGTTTGAGTCCCGGGGAAGGACATACGAAACTTTTTATCCCGGGAATCATCCCTTAAGGGGGTGGAAGCTTGTATAAAAGAGCGATAACTAGGTAAGCACCTGAAATAAAAGAATAACAATTAATTTCTAACGCGATGAACGATTTCTACGCGGACAACGTCGCGGGCAAAGGCTAGTGCACAATAATAACAATAATACTTCATAGGTGACAGGTGACTTAACTAATATACCTATGTAGTTACTTTGCAAGTAAAATCGAATCTCACACTTCATATTCGAAGTGACTCTTGGATGATTTGATGAATGCCGTTTAATAGGCTCAAAGGGGGATAGAAAAAATTGTGTTGGGAACAACAAGTTAATTTTTGAAATTAGAGATGTCAAACATCGGTAAATAGGTTGTGTTTGTGTTCAGATGATGTTCACGATGCGCTCGCACCACATGCTCACGGACGTGGTGTTGGAGGTGGGCAGCGAGCTGTTCCACGTGCACAAGGTCGTGCTGGCCGCCGGCAGCCCCTACTTCAAGGTGAGCTGGCTATTTGTGCGCAGATGATGTTCAAGGTGAGCTCGCACCACCTGCTCACGGATATAGTGCTGGAGGTGGGTAATGAGTTGTTCCACGAGCACAAGGTCGTGCTCGCCGCCGGCAACCCCTACTTCAAGGTGAGCTGGCTATTTATGCGCAGATGATGTTCGCGGTGAGCTCGCACCACATGCTCACGGACGTGGTGCTGGAGGTAGGCAGCGAGCTGTTCCACGTGCACAAGGTCGTGCTGGCCGCCGCAGCCCCTACTTCAAGGTGAGCTGGCTATTTTTGTGCAGATGATGTTCAAGGTGAGCTCGCACCACATGCTCACGGACGTGGTGCTGGAGGTAGGCAGCGAGCTGTTCCACGTGCACAAGGTCGTGCTGGCCGCCGGCAACCCCTACTTCAAGGTGAGCTGGCTATTTGTGCGCAGATGATGTTCGCGGTGAGCTCGCACCACATGCTCACGGACGTGGTGCTGGAGGTAGGCAGAGCTGTTCCACGTGCACAAGGTCGTGCTGGCCGCCGCAGCCCCTACTTCAAGGTGAGCTGGCTATTTGTGTGCAGATGATGTTCAAGGTGAGCTCGCACCACCAGCTCACGGATGTGGTGCTGGAGGTGGGCAGTGAGTTGTTCCACGTGCGCAAGGTCGTGCTCGCCGCCGGCAACCCCTACTTCAAGGTGAGCTGGCTATTAGATGTTCACGGTGAGCTCGCACCATATGCTCACGGACGTGGTGCTGAAAGTAGGTAGCGAGCTCTTCCACGTGCACAAGGTCGTGCTGGCCGACGGCAGCCCCTAATTCAAGGTGAGCTGACTATTTGTGTGCTGATGATGTTCATGATGAGCTCAAAACACGGACGTGGTGCTCAATTTTTAATTCGAGTTAGTTAGCTGACGTTTACGCGCGCCCATCGGACGTGATTATTCCATAATCGTTAAAGTACAGTAAGTATTTTTGTAATGTTCAAAAATGAGCGTCTTCTTACTTTTAATCGAGATTGAATCGATGAAATTACGACAATTTCAATTGTTTTCGAACATTCGATAGATTAATATAATCACTATTAAATTTATCGCAATTAATCTTGTAACGACTGATGGTTTCATCAATTAATTAGTTGATTAAATAATCAATCGATTGATGCCCATTCCTGGTCCAGATGCTACAATACCCTGTAGCTAGTCTTAATCTGCAAACGTGTCAGAATTACAAAGGAGTCCAGATACTAGAAGTAGAAAGGCCTCTAGCCCTAATGTCAAACTGATATCTAAAAGTTGAAATTTGTCAGATAACAAATGCAAGAGTGAATGGCAAATGTTCAATCCATGGGAAAGCAAACTTTTACACCTAAGCATAATTGTTCCGATGTCGGTAAAATAAACACACTATGCCAAAATAAAAACCTCTTATGCCTTGAAAACCGGGTTTTATCGAACGTGATATTTACATAAACTACTAATGCTTATAACCTATTAATTTTAAGTTAAATCCATACATGAATAACATCAAAACCTAGCGGAAATACCGTTGAAAGTTTACCATTTCTTAGTTTATCTTTACTCCTAAGGAATCTAGTTACTTATAAACATACAAACTAAAAAATAATAAATTAACCTAAATATGCTTATACTACCTATCAAAAAACCTAATCTATCAAACCGCTGCCAGTGGATCTTTACTTCTTGTATGGGATTTACAGCATTTAATGTCACAATACGTCACATCATATCACTAACATAAACCTAGCATGGGTCAGGCTCGTAAAACACACTTTCCCGAAAAGTGCACTTTCTGTAAAGGTGCACTTTTTTAGGATGATCACTTTCCCGGAAAGTACACTCTCTCTAAAAGTGCACTTCCCGACATTTCTTCAAACATTCTCGTCGGAAAATCACAGAAAAGATTTCACCGGAAAGAGCCGTGAAATTTTGCCAAATATTGCAACCACTATGCGACCAAGGCAGCTAGTTGTGAATTGTCATATAATGACATGTACTGCCAAAGAATGATAAGTATTTAATTTTACTGTATGTACCATGGTCTAAGAAAACAATGCCTGACAATCCGGATCGTGACACAAGTGACGTCACTGTCGACGACACACTCACGCGTAAGTGAGACATACACGCATACAATCGATAGGCTGATGCCGTAGGTCATGGTCACACTAATAACCGATGTACCGGATTGCCATTCCTGGCGCAGTATAAGCATTGCACATTCCAGTATTGTGCCCACGCATTGACATGACATTTCATCTGGCTTCGAAAAAATGAAGTTTTAGTTTTTGTCATAATTTATTAATGCCCCGTTCAGTTATGATTTTATTATAATTTTGTGACATGTTAGGTGCATGTTCCTTGTCCGTGTTGTTTATGGGTGAATTATGACTGATTGATTGGGTGATTAGTTTATTGTCAATATTATTGTATCATGCCTGGCGCAGTATAATATTGTATCATGCCTGGCGTAGTATATTATTGTATCATATACTAAAACCAATTAGATCAGGTCACGATCAGATTGTCAATTTTCTTTATGTAAGTTTCGTGCCATCTTATTAAAATGGAAAAAAACGGATTGTTGCTTCAATCACTCATTCGACTCAATCATCGATCAAGAATAATTTACGTCAGGTGAATAAAGAACGCTGTTGTCATGCTCTTATTTTTGCTAGCTTTCTATGGTTTAGTTATTGTTCTAAGATTCGAACAGACTTCCTGATGACAGGGCAACGTGACTACTGGACGTTTTGGCAAGTGGATATGCTGTGCTAACCTCAGATGGTAACTTGACATTGTGCCTAGTGGAAGTTTTGGCAATTAGACGTTTTGGCATGTGGGTAATTTGCTAAAGGAACATTATGACCACAATATATTTTAATATGTTGACAACTAGAAAATTTAACACTTGTCATTATTTCCTTGATATTTTGACACACGGACATTATTACCGGTTGGACATTGGCCAATACTCCAGAAAGGTAATTGCTTATAATCTATTTTGGGCTTAGCTTGTATATCGAGTGTCGATAAATGACGTCACTATGACAATCAAAATAATATACCAAATCTACAGCCTCTCTGTCTGACCTATTACTATAGTTTATTTTTTTCTCCGGGAGAGGACGGGTTATATGTATAAACAGATAACAGACCGTCGGACTCGTATCCATACATATTACAAAAAAACCGGCTAAGTGCGTGTCGGACTTCGCACATTTAGAGTTCTGAATCAACCGCAAAATTAAGTTGGGTTTAATAGGAAAAATAAATCTCCATGATGAGAACGTCGTGAAGGCCGAGAAGGACAAAGTCAGCAAGTACCTAGACTTGGCACACGAGGTGACCGCCATGTGGGATGTTGATTCAACGATCATTGTCCCGATAGTCGTCTCTGCGAACGGTCTAATAGCGAAGAGTCTCGACCAACACCTCAAGAGACTCTCGCTAGATGGCTGGGTCAAGGGTCAGATACAGAAGGCGGTACTCCTGGACACGGCGCGGATAGTCAGAAGGTTCCTCTCTCTGTCGCCCTAACCACCGGTAGCTTAGGCCCCGCCTCGCTGCCGGCAGCACACTAGGTTAGGTTTTTATAATAATTTTATGTTTTGTAAACATTGTTTTATATTTTACTTTTTATATGATTATCATAAAATCTAACTTAAGTCGTATAGTAAATAAAGAGAATAATAAACATTATCACTAAATACAACGGTAAGAAGAAAATAATCTGAGATTGGTGGCTTTTCTCATTCCTTTGTTTTCCAAAATGTTTTAAAACAAAAAATATGGCATTTATCTTCTCAACGAGCTCTAAACAAGGATATCCTACTCGATGGGAAGGTAAAAAAATTGTTCACTCCTCCCTTTAGCTCTATGAGAGCACCCCTTGAAACCATTTAAAAATCATTTTTGACAATTTGTATGGCTTTGGATCAACAAGATGCTTAATACTGTGAAAATTTGAAGATTGTAGCCAACCGTTTTGGCTATAAAACCTGTTTGGTAGACGACGGACGGCCGGACGGACCGACGGACGCGCGAATGACAGCAATAGGGTTGCGATTGGATCCCTCGGGTGCTGAAACCTTAGAAGTAACTGCCAGGTATTTTACGTCTTAGGCCACGTTTACGTACAAGCTTGAGGGTTTTATATGTGCTTCCAATTGAAGCATTACATTTTGTTTGTTTAACAATAGCTTGTCATGTATCTAAATGAATATAATATATTTTAACATTTGTTCTCTAAATAGTACGATTAATTTATATTGCTCAGTTGTTTTTATTCTGGATTGGAAGGTCAGATAGCTGTCCTACCGCGAAGACTACGTGCGCCAATTTTTTGGTATTAGCCGAGCGAACCCCGGATTCTTTCGGGATCCAACCGGGACAGCGCTATAATAATTAGGAATTTACACTAAAACGCTGTTTCCGGATAAAACATTGTTCAAAAGTGTTCTAAAAGTATTTATTGATAAAGCGAACTGGATGACGATAAGTTCGCAATCTTGAACAAAATAAATATGTATACAATGTTCGAAGTTACAGCGCCATGTTGACCAGTCAAAGACGGCTACGCGACTATAGAACTGCAAGTCACGCCATGCCGTAACCTATTTTAAATACCTAACCTACATACATCAGATCATTTATTATATGTTAGACTTGTTTTGTATTAATTCACTGCCGTAACGTAACAAGCATAACAACTTCACGCCTACATTCCCAAACGGGGTACCTAGAACACATGGTATTTAATTATCAGAGGGCCTACTCCGAACTTAGAAATCCGAACTTTGTATGGTGGCGTCCCTTTCACACATATAGTGTAAAACACGAGAGTGAAAGGGTCGGCACTATACGAAGTTTGGAGTAGGCCCTCTATGCCACTTCCAGCAATCGTAGGTTTGATAACCGGCTAAGTGCGTGACGGGCCACGTTCAATGTAGGATTCCTTAGGAAGTTATCCACCCGTTACATTGACAAAAATTATTACTTTAAAAAGCAATATCACGCAAGCGGATTCCTGAATCAAAAAATGTTTTTTGCTCTCGTATATCTCTGTTTAAATACAACAAAACATGTTTCAGCGTTTTTCTAAATTGTTCCCCTAATGGGGTAAAAAAGGGGTTCCAAGTTTGTGCGGGGAGCAAATCTTTATTATTTAGTAAAAATCGATATAGGTGTCATCTTCGAGGTTACTCGGGGTGCCGATTACGAAAATGACAACCATTTGCAAATCCAAGATGGCGGACATTAATTTTTCTTTTGAGTAATTTTTCAAAAAAGATTAATAGCATCAGACAACTGAGAGAATCAAATAAACCTCTTTTGTGTCTTTGTTACCATCTAAAATCTACGCCGACGAAGTCGCGGGCGGCCGCTAATACAAATATATATATAACAACCAAGTTTAATAGCCTATAATAAAAATATAATTCACAGTACAACCTTTACACAGTTATAAATGTTAATTGGCAGAGACCTTCGTCTCACTGGGTCAAAAATCGGAAAGTCGTATCAGCTACTCGAGTCTTTTTTAGAAACCTATAAGTGAACAGAAATAATTCAACAGTATACCTACAAATACTCTTTATATTACTCTTCGTACAAATAAAAAACAGGCCAAGTGCGAGTCGGACTCGCGCACGAAGGGTTCCGTACCATTATCTATAAAAACGGCAATAAAATCACGTTTGTTGTATGGGAGCCTCCTTAAATATTTATTTTATTTTATTATTTTAGTATTTCTTGTTATAGCGGCAACAGAAATACATCATCTATGAAAAATTCAACTGTCTACATATTACGGTTCATGAGATACAGTCTGGTGACAGAAGGACGGACGGATAGCGAAGTCTTAGTGATAGAGTCCCGTTTTACTTTGAGTACGGAACCCTAAAAATACAAATTACAAGTATGCAGACGAGTCAAAAAACAGGCTGGTTATCGCTCTTTGTAACTATTGTAATATTTTAACCTGCAACCCAAACGGGGTATTGTAAGTTTAACATTTGTATGTGTTTCTGTCTGTGACATCGTAGCTCCCTAACGGATGAACCGATTTAAGTGTTTATTATCGAGTTTTTTTGATGGTGGTTAGCTATATTTTATGTCGATTGTTAGGTATGTTTTATGTCGAGGTTTTTTCAATAATAACTAACTAGTATATTGGTACAGGCGATGTTCACGAGCGGGCTGAAGGAGTGCGAGATGTCGCGCGTGCGGCTGCAGGGCGTGTGCCCGTCGGCGATGGCGTGGCTGGTCTACTTCATGTACACGGGCAAGGTGCGCATCACTGAGGTCACCGTGTGCCAGCTGCTGCCCGCCGCTACCATGTTCCAGGTACTTATTCAAGATTCTGCCTTTATTTGTCGCCTCAGTAGGATCCTGGCAGAATATCAGCGATGTGGCCACCTGCCGCATCATTATACTGAACCAGCGCCCATTCTCTGCCACAACACACGGCTCTGTAACACTTTTAGTTTTTTTTTATTATTTTGTTTGTGATTAATAATCTTGTTATTAGTCAAGCTGCATGTT
Source organism: Epiblema foenella (assembly GCA_963556455.1). Taxonomy (NCBI): domain Eukaryota; kingdom Metazoa; phylum Arthropoda; class Insecta; order Lepidoptera; family Tortricidae; genus Epiblema; species Epiblema foenella. The sequence continues at coordinate 7,485,488 of OY747105.1, forward strand.
TCTTTTCTTAATTCATGCCATTTAAATTGTTGGAACGAATAAAGTGTTTATTTATCTATCTAGATATTTCATATCATATTGTATTAAATTTAATAAAAGTTACAAAGAGTATACGATAACTACATACAAATGTCTGTAAGGTATTGGGCCCGTCCTATGAAGCTAGTTAGATTTAAAAAAATATATAAATCGAAATTAATTGTTGTTGTCATGTAAACTGGAAACACAAAACATTACACTTTCCATATTTTTCCTACAGTGGTTTACACATTGAATTAAAGAAGTAATTTGAATATACTTTTCACTTTCTAAGTTACGAAAGTGTGTGCGGAGCAAAAGGATGCTCTTTTGAAGCACGCCCATATAAGGTAAATTGGCATTGTTCATCGCTAATCAAAATAATAAAAAAACAGTCTTACTAGTTACAAAAACAAATACATCAACCAATACTCTCTTTTTTATAACAATTTGAGAGATATTTATGAAAACCATGTTAGTCCAGATATTGGTATTGAAATCATGTTAAGCAATTTGTCATCATTTCTAAGTCGGTATTAGGATTCTTCACAGTTGGGGAAAACAACCAACAATCGATGTAGGTATCTAATCACACTAATTAGTAATTACTATAATTAGGCATCATATCAGTCACGTTATTTTCGAACTGTTAAAAGAAAGCCTTGGAAATCGTGGGGTTGTCGTTGAGAATATGTTTCAACGTATTTTATGTAATAAGTCCTGTGTTGGAGTTGACTGCTCCAACAAATTGTCCAAGTCGACCGACGGCAGGCACACTGAACTAACTATGTCCAAACAAACAAACAAACAACTTCTCACCCTAAACGCATATACCTTCTCCGTTCCGTCGTGGGTAAAAAAAGAAAGCTGTCCTTAATTCCATACATGTACTTAGTTTTAACACGAATTAATGGCCGTCTATCACAGTGTTTAAACTTGGAAATGGTTGTGGTATTTGTGTACATACTTGCAAAATCGGTTTTTGTTTATAATGGTCATTTGTTTACACATGGTAGGTATGTATCTAAGGGCTTTTTAAATACTTTTTTTCTTTCATTCGTGCAATATTCAATTAATGTCCCGCCCGCATCGTGCGCCTTCATGAGGTCCATTTCACAAAGGTAACAGAGGAAGCACAAGCAAAAGGGACAAACGGAAGGCTCTTTCTAATATTAATAGTTATCAAAAAGGAGGTTTTGTGAAATCGGCCTCTGTCGTATAGTTGAGATTTTTTGTTTTTATGCGGGGCGGTATTTTATATTACTGTTATTGGATTTTTACTCTTTACTGGTTTTGTACGGATTACTTTTTTGACATAACTCTGCCAACACAAATAATCTTATGTATAAGTACGGCGATCACGCTGTTCCGCCATTCCGCTCGCAAAACGTAGTGTGATAAGAGTATGAGTAGCCGCGCCCATTAACGGCTCGGCGGTGGTTTGGAGACAAACAACATTGAACATTAAGTAATGCGGGCTACAGATGACATTTCAATACTATAGGCATCCTTAAGCATTTTGCACTGTCATTGAAATAACAATTGTAAATGAAGTTTACTTAATAGGCATGATCACAAAAAAATAACATGCCATTCGAACCAGTTTGTAGAGACGATCAAATGTTTGTATGGGACCAACTACAATTAGAGCAACACAAAAGACGAAAATGAGAGGCAGCACAGCATAGCTAACGAGCACTGAAAGTGAAACCGCTCCATATTGATTCACACGCAGGCCTGCGCGGCCTCGTACTACCGTTGTGTAGAACAAGGGTGCCGTTTTTGTCGTGAAATATTGCGTTTATGTACAGAGTTGCCGTACAATTTATTTTTATTGAAACATGAGAATTCTATTGGTAACCTTCAATTTACATTTGGCCAATAAACTTTGAACAACGTTTTTGCGAATTATTATAGTCCCCATATCTTTTTATAATTTATAAAATGTAACATGAGTCCCTATTATATAAAAATAATGACAAAAATATGACTTTCGTTCCTGCAATTTGCACTACCTTCTTTAAAATAAGATTAGAACTAGGAATACCTGTATTTGATGTTGTTATAGGTATAATAATAGTAATAGGTAATACATAGGTAAATAGGTGAAATACTGAAATAGGTATGTTTCATAGCCAAAGGGTTCTTATGGCAAGGCCATATTCAATTAATGCAATGTCCGGCCCGCATCATGCGCCTTCATGAGGCCCATTTCACAAGGGTAATGCATGCAAGGTGATTTCACAAAGCTATTAACTTTTGCTATGGAACGCCACAAATAAACTCATGCGGCTAGGTAATATTATCTATTCAGCTAATTACATATGCTGCTATCACGTCAGATTACGAGAATGTGTGATTGCCTATGTGTCGATGAAACAGTTAAGGCATACATTTTTATTTGTTAAAGCTTCACTTTAAGTTGTTATTTACTAACATTCTTATCTTTACGTGGATTTTTCTATAAATATCGATAAGCGCGCATCCAAAGGGACCGAAAGTAAATTATATCGGAATGAAATGGCATTTTTCCTCTGTTACGTCACTACTAGCTGACACCTTATTGTCTGTCTCTACGGCGGTAATTATATACTGTGTGGGAACTAATTAGAGTTCAAAATGGCGCGGATTTCTACAGCTTTGATGCGCCATTTTGAACTCTGTTAGTGTTAATCCGGGCTGCGATAGACAATGTAGTAGGTAATCCTTAATCAATTATTTATTGGATAAGGATTACATTAATTATATACAGAAAACGCACTCGTTTTCTGTAATTCACACACAGTAATTATAGTCCAGGTAGATTAATGGGGATAATTATCTTCCAAAACTGCATTAATAAAACCTTTAAGTTGTATGTGTAGTTCTCAGTAAAAATTGATCATAGCACACCTTGCGAAAATATCCTTTTTCCCACTTTATCGAAAGGTGGACTGAGGAGTAAGGGCCCTCTTCTCAGCGAACATATTTAGTTTACATTCCGGAAACTACTGACTTATTAATCGTATTAGTTAGTAGGTAATGTTGGTAAGGTAATTCGATAAGTTTCTGCGCTATAACGCTTAACCAAATATGCGCCAATAATAAGGTTCGCCCACACCAAAACTTAAAATTCGCCGACTCGGCGTTTAGTTTAGTAGTGGCGCGAGAGTAGTACAGGCCCGGACATGGTTTTAAGTGCTCACGAACCTTACGTCAATAGAACTCGTCCCTTCTTGAGAACAAGTGCAGTCGCGAAGTGAAAAGGCTCGCTACCTTTGGACCTTAAGCAGTATTGAAATAAAGTCAAAATTTGGCGACCCTCTACAGTAAAAGAAATAGATTTGTACGCTAGTAATTGGTGGTAATGAACATGAGATCAGCACTCGGCAGATATCGAACGTGATCGAGGCGTGCTGCGCGTTCCTGGAGCGGCAGCTGGGGCCCTCGAACGCGATCGGCATCGCCAACTTCGCGGAACAGCACGGCTGCGTCGAGCTCAAACAGAAGGCCAACCAGTTCATCGAGAGGCATTTCATTGAGGTACGCTAGTTGTGAACACGCGCTCGGCGGTGATCGAGGCATGCTGCGCGTTCTTGGAAGTACAGCTGGGGCGTCGATCGCTATGATTATACTTTTTATACCGCGATGAGGCCAAACTAGTGTACAGTCTTTAATTAAGCGGACACCGTAACTAGTACGGCTTGTTAGCTCGAACCTGTCCCATCTGGCAGAAAGTACGAAACTTGGCATGCATGTAGCTTTCATATATGTGCTTTAATGTTTAAGGAGAAACAGGCTGAAAATCTTTTTCCCCTCTCCCTCCCACTTATGTGTACCGGATCATAGTTATTTTTTAATTTTTTCGAAAACGGCTGAAGCTAAGCGAAAACCGTCAAAGGAAAAAATATTCCTTATAAAATTATCTAAAAGTCATTCTTTGGATGTATGTTGATAGGACCTACCTACCGTAGTAGGGATCCTAAACGGCAGGTTGCTAAAATTTTCAAACAAAAGATTTCAACGTGTTTCTCCTTAAATATTAAGCATATCAAGTTTCGTGCTTTCTGCCAGGTGGGACCGTATTTCTAGCTAACAAGCCGTACTAAACCGTAACGCCAGTGCCAGTGGTTTTATTGCTTTAATAACCTTTTGTCTAGGGGCAAGTTTTAAAGAACTCCCTGCTGAATAAAAATATCGACAAGCAACATAGTGCTCAACCATTTATTTGGGTTCCAGGGTGAGAATCTTTTTCTATAAATGCTTATCTCCTAATATGACAAACATTACCAACTAGCTGTCGTGCTAAAAAAACTGACGAACTAACTCTAATTAAATGAAGTGTTTTCTGTCAGGTTTGTCAAGAGGAGGAGTTCCTTCAGCTAACGCCCTCGGAGCTGATATCGTTGGTGCGGAAGGATGAGCTCAACGTTCGGGAAGAATGCGAAGTCTACAATGCCGTCCTTAGTTGGGTGAGTTAGCTGTTAAACCAAGTTTACGTTACAGACTCTCATTCGGTATTTCACTATACTCATACTCATACTCTTTATTGATAATATTGTTAAATATTACATGTCATATTGAAATTATGTATATATATATGTAAAAAGGTAACATAATTAGTTCAATTGTTATTATAAATATAGACTCGACGCCGACTAGTCGGCTAATCGGCAAAATTCATAGTCGATAGGTACATCCCTAGTAAGTACTGTTAATTATTCTGTGCCTCTGCTTACTAAAATGTCTTTTGTCACCGTCTCACAAGCACATGTATCAAAGTGACAGATTAATTTTAGCGGCAATTGAACTAAAATAAGTTTGATGAACTTTTATGAATAAGGGGGTTAAGGCGAGTGGATTTGATAAAATTAGACTGTAACGTCACAGTAATAGGAACCACTCCACTCGCCTTCACGAATTGCAAGGCCTATAAGTGTTGATGATAATCGAGTGGACGTTGTGACAGGTGAAGTACGACGAGGACCGGAGGCACCCGCGCATGGAGCACATCCTGCAGGCGGTGCGCTGCCAGTACCTCACGCCCAGCTTCCTCAAGAAGCAGATGAGCTCCTGCTCCGTGCTGCAGAAGGTGCCCGCGTGCCGCGAGTACCTCGCCAAGATATTCCAGGTGACCATTCTAGTTTTTTTTTATATATAGTGTTTTTATCTCACAAGCGCGCGTTAGCTATAGTTGTAATTGTGACACATACGAACACAATTTGAACCCATAGCTCCTACGCTGACGCACACATAGACAATGTGCATATATATTTCAACACACAACCATAGCTCATCCGCGTTTGTGAGATAAAAGTACTATACCACAGTACAATATAGTCTCGCTACTGAGGTGAAAAGACGTTGCATGTGTCACATGAGAGCAAAGTTATTTGCATCTCGTGTTTGTACCAAGCGCATGATTCTAATTATGAAACTTTCGCTTGCTCTGGACTGATATTGAGTCCAGAGCAAGCGAAAGTTTGCTTTTTTGCTGCACTGGCAGCAAAAAACAAACGTTGCTCTCTTGTTTCACAGTAGTACATTTTGATGCAAGTGCGGAAGATTTCGCACGAATCCCGACTTGTCTTAGCCCGAGCCGTCAGGCGAGGGACAAGACTTGGGACGAGTGAAAATAACACTTCCGCGCGTATATCAAACAACGTTTTTTAATACAGTTGCGAAAAAATATCAAAGAAACAAACCTATATAAAACAGTAACTAAAAGAGACTAAACAAAATCTGTTTACTTGCCATTGTGGGCTTTGCACGTACCTGGTCTACATCTGGCTTAGTTTATACGTACATACATTATATTTAACAATCGTATAAATCGCACATATTACTAAAATATTATTAAAACAATACGTCATTACAAAATTAATTCGTGAAATTATGAATTGAAGAGGCGGGATTTAAAAAATCGGTTTAACTTTTAATTGATAGACTTTTTTCAACATGTCATGGTTGTCAGCAGTCAGCCAAATCAAAAATTATTTTGGGAGAGGTATTATGTCACATGGTAGTTTATTTACATTTAAACATGAAAAAACTATATTTGATATATTTGTAAATAAATGTATGTTTTGACGAAAAAAAACAAGCGTCCAGTCATCCGGCGCGGCGGTACCACTTTATGAGCGACTGTATTAAAAATAACTATTTTATCAAAAAATGCGGGTAGAATTTTAACAACAAACTTTATTTCAAAATAGGTATTCTGAGACACACTAAAGTACCTATGAGATCTGGGAGCATTAAGGTATTGGGCAAAATAATTTTACCTAAGTTTAGATTGTAGGTACTGCCCCACTTGGGCTACTCCAAATATGACTTAGATTTATCCACCTCAGGCTCGGTCAATAACTAAAATGTTTTAAAATTAAAATTGTATTTACTGCGCTAATCTGTCATCAACTCATCACCGATTGTATGATTTTTCTATTTCGTTCTGTGGTTCATCTTAGAACCTATTTATTTTATGTTACGTATGTCGAATTGTGGACGAGAAAACATGTCTTCGTGTAGTAAAATGCATCCATATGTGAGATTTTCCGTTAATGTCTTTCCAGGGGAGAATGTCTGAATTTGAAGCTTGTAAGAATGTCTAATCTACTTAGATTTACACAATAGGATATGAGCTATGTTAAAATTAACATTTTACCCAACTACGGCTAAACCAAAAGAAGGGTAATGGTTTGAATAGATCGTTAAGTACTGATATTTTGCTGCCATCACCAATTGAAGTGGTGTTGGATTTCTCCTAATTCTGCCTACGTATTTGTGAATATAGAGTTTCAGAAAAATCAACATTGCGGGCGCGAGAGGACGTCAAGTCTGAAATCATAACTTTGCTTCTAGCACTTCTATTATTAGCTGGAATACAATAAACCTAACAGTAGATGAAAAACTCGTCCGCAAATTATGGTGGATACTAGTGGCTCTACTGGGGTCGCTACTAGTGGCTTAATGTGCAGCCCCTTAGATTATCTGGTGGCTATACAAGAAAATACAAAAATTAGTGGTTTTGAAATACCTTCTCGCGAATAAGGCAGATTTATACATGGATTCTTAAGACTAGTGTTAAGGATGTACTTGTGCAATCAAGGGCACAAAATGTGTACATTTTTTCACCTTATTCCATTGAAATAAGGTCCGAAAATGTATACCTACATATTTATGCCGTCGACTGTATCCATGGACTTGCACAATTTCGGCTTATCGTGTTTACTTTCTTGGTATAAACACTACAATCTACTGTTAAAAGTAGTAATAAATCATTTGGACGCCGAGAACACCTGCCGCATGTTGTCGTGCCTATGGCGCCAATAACGCATGTAGGTATTATGACGTAAGTACTTACCTGTGTTGTTAAATCGCCTTTGTCCCTTTGTGCTTTACACTAAAGTTCATATTCAATCCCTATTGGAAATGAGTTGTCGTTTAGGTATCACTGCCGTTCATGAAGTCATAAAGTATCGCGTTCAAGGGGTTAAAAATCACCCAGAACTGCGAGAATCATAGAAGTTAACACAAGATACAATTGTAGTGTAAAGGTTTCGCGTGTCTCCTTGCGATGACAATGCGTTTTCCTGTGTGAGAAGTGACGACATATAGTTGTATCATTGTGTTCAGAATATTGTTGTATAAAATCAATCTGAAAACCATGAAATCTAACATAATTATCATTTTATTAAGTTGTTTTTTTTTACTTCGCATTACCTCAGAAATGCATGACTAAAATCTGTCGGTTATTCGGGCTAACGTTTTATATATGTACTTAAAAAAACTTTAGTATTATGTACAAATATTTCGTGCGTAATCTTTCATAAGACTTGTGCACGCCGGGTCAATGAACGCCTACTGACAGATAATGAGTTGTTTGGCGGCGCGATCCTACTTCTATGATTACTGCGTTAGATACGACCTACATTTTTTTTATCAATTAAAGTTAAGTCTTACGATTGAAGCACAGTGACGTTTATACATTTATGAAATAGTGGTTAAATAGGCAAGAAATAAATAAATACCTGTGTAGAATACAACTGTAGATGTAGGAAAATTATTAATGTGTGTTTAATTATTTTTTTTGGTATTATCTTTAGTAATAAGAGTAATGGCGGCATTTGAAGTGAGTGATGATATCGTTCTAGAAGAATTGAAGGTACGTAATTTTTGGTACTCGTACTGATTAAGTTGAAGAAATGAGAAGGAAACTATTTAAGGAATCTTCTCTTGTCAAGAGGTTACATTACCATGGTATTGACTAAACGGAAAAAATCGACGTGGCGTGACTCCATCGTGGGAGCATGGACTTCTGAAAAAAACCGGTCAAGTGCGAGTCGGACTCGCGCACCGAGGGTTCCGTATACAGATGTGTACCGGTTCCAACCCTATTAAATCAGGAAAATCTCAACAACATGGTGTGGAAATTGGACGCCATGGGTACAGAGCCATCTATCGGCGACTTTTGTTACAAATTTGAGCGACTAAATAACTTTGTATGTATGGTAGTTTTTCAAGGATAATTCTTTATCACGTAAACCGATTCCATTTTTTTTCTTTATTTGAAAGAAGGTACTTTCAGCATAATCTCGTAGGAATTTATAAAACAAAAATATATGCAAAGGTGATTAAATTACAAACTTAGTAAAGAAATGTTTTTTGACGTAAAAAAAAGAAAAACTAGATAGAGCTACAGTTATATTTTTCCTGTAAAATATACATTGATATCTATGTTACGTAATAATTTTATATTTTTTCCTTGGTAAACTTCGGAGATAAGGGGGGGGGGGGCGGTATTTTTTTACATTTACCATCATAAAACAAAAACGACTAAACGTAAAAAAATGAAAAAAAATGTGCAATCCAAGCCCTTTCATATCCCCACTCGACATATTAACTAGATTTTCAAATTTTGAACCACCTATTATCTGTCATTTTTCACAGAAAATAAAAAAATATATTTAAAAATGTCATGTTCTATGTATGTAGGCAAGCCTTCTTTATAACTATTCCAAATTTCAAATCGATAGCATAAGTAGTTCTTGAGATATTTAGCAATGTGACAGACAGACAGACAGACAGACAAAGTGAAACCATAAGGGTTCCTTTTTTACCATTTTGGTACGGAACCCTAAAAAGACGTGTTAGTGGAGTTTTTTCTTTGTTTTCAGGATCTGACGTTGCACAAGAAACCGGTGGTGAAGGAGCGGCGGCCGAACACGCCGCGCATCATCTACGTGGCGGGCGGGTACTTCCGGCACTCCATCGACGTGTTCGAGGCCTTCAACCTGGACGACGGCTGCTGGACCACGCTGCCGCGCCTCACCGTGCCGCGCTCGGGGCTCGGCGCGGCCTTCCTCAAGGTGACCATACAACTTAACCACAGAATTATTTATCGCCAGAGCCCGGAGTTTTCGCGGCAAAACAAAAGACTGTCGCAATCTAGCTAGTGTGTGGCGTCTAAACACACCACTCTATTCTCCCAGACATTTTATATCGTGGCTACACTGACTCCCGGTCTCATAAAGACCGGGTCACTGATTGGCAGATACAGCCGCTACCATTCCGTTCATTCTGAACGGAATGACAGTTTTATAAAAAGCGATTGCCGGCTGCATCTCGCTCTCTTTTCTATCTACGCCGCACCTGCTATTAACTGCCGTTAAGTAAGCATTATTACTACTCGTACATGTTACACATCACCGTGCTACAATAAATATAATATTCCTGTCTGCTGGAGTTTGAATCACCGCTCACCATCACCACCCAAAAGTGTTAGAAACTTTTTTTATCGATATCGAGTAATTATATATAAAACAGCGACAGCTAATTTAAAATAGGTAAAAGAAATAGTGAGGTACGGGTTTTTGTTTATATGTATTCCAGTTTTATAAATATTCTCACTTGACGTCGAATGAAATTAAACGTTCATTTAGTAAATATACATAAATGTAGACCCTGGACAGAGTCCACGTTGAATGACATAATGAATCTTGTATAACAAAATGTATTCTTTATTTATTTCCGATAATTTTCGATAAATATCGATAAAAAATATAATATGAACCATTCCAAAAAACTTAGGTTCCCAATCCAAACGTTCCTTATTCATCATCTAGCAGCCAGCACCTTGCATAGCCATCAAAAAAGTACCAATGCCACATAAATGGCTTTATAATGATAATCGAATACTCCCAGAGAATGTTGAGAAATTAATGATTATGTACTTCTATTACTATCACGAACCAAATAAAATTGCATGTGCTGCTGTGTGTAGACTGACGTGGATTTCCAAGAAGATCTTTAAAAGATCGAAATTGCATCTATTTCTAAATAATTTTATGCAAATCTCACGTAATTTATTTTATTATTCTTTATTTGGTGGATCGTTTTTTCTTCTATTAGGTACACAACTATCGATATCGATAAAAAAGTGTTTCTAAGACTAGCGACAGTCTTTTGTCTTGCTGCGAAAATCCCGGACTCTGCTAATAGTATTTACGTACAGAAGGTTTTCTTCTAACAAAACCGACGTTTGACAGCTAATCATGGGATCCCGTTCGCACGTGCTTGCCGCATAGCATGTGGTCTTTCGTTCCTAGCGTTATAGGGTCTCTGGACACTGGGTCTGGATGAGAGAGGTAGAGCACAGCAAATTGTCATCTTCCTCGAATTTGGAGCAGCCTAACTGGGGAAGTACCTCCGCCTTGCAGAAGACCACAGCCATAATAACATTATTTACTATACAAGTATGTATTAGTGTTGTGTTGTGAGCAAGTTTGCCAGAACTTCCGAGGATGCACTGTGTTGAGAGCGAGGGACCTAAATGTGTTCCTTCTGCTGTCAACACAGTGCATCCTCAAATCTTATAAAGGGTCGGCAACGCGCACGTGACTCCTTCGGAGTTGCAGGCGTCTATGGGCTGCGATGGCCGCTTACCATCAGGTGGACCGTACGCTTGTTTGCCACCGGCGTTGTATAAAAAAAAAACACCATGGAGGTATGCCAGAGCCAAGTTTAGTCGAAGCGGCAAGAGAAACAGGCCTGACTTAATCTTGGTTCGAAACATCATCTGGGTGAGCTCGCTTCACCGTGGGCCTCATCTTTGTCCCCTGGATGCTGGTCAAAACAAACCATTTTTAATTAAAAAAAAACATCATAACCTAACTGGGCCGACACGACGACCCAAAATCAGTCTTAGCCTCCGACACAAGCGCACTCCACTTTGCTCGATCCTGCGCTATTTCTTGCCAGCTTACTCCGGCTCCGAGCTCACGCAGATCCGCTTCCACAAAATGCTTCCAGCGATAATGGGGCGATCCACAGGACGTTGTTCAGTCCCCTACCGGCCGGCGGAAATGTAACTTCATGAAAATACTTTCGAAAGTTGCCCATTCAGCGCATACTCGGCCTATTCAATGCAGCGCTTGAGCGCATAGTGCTCCATGAAGCAGTTTGTAAAATCAACGTTATTTGCGATTGTTTTTACACAATGTTGTGTTGTTCCAGGGTCTGTTCTACGCGGTGGGCGGGCGCAATACGTCCCCGGGGTCGTCGTACGACAGCGACTGGGTGGACGTGTACAACCCCGCCAACGAGTACTGGCGGCCCTGCAGCCCCATGTCCACGCCCCGGCATAGGGTAACCACTCTTTGCGCTGTCATCTTTAAGGCTTTCTTACTCGAATGAAGCTACATACGCGACACAAAACATTATCGTAATTCTCCCCAGTAAGAAACACCATTACATTTCACACACACTATCTCACTTTACTGTAACGGGACACTGAACTCATGTATTTTTAATCATTTTTGAAACTTTGAATTTGAATAAGTGACAGACCTCCTTTGACAAACTGAAATTGTCAAGCATCAGATTGTAAAATGGGTTATGATCATTTCGTCTAAAACGCAACTAGTACAAGCGGTAACAGGTCTAAAACGCTGCTAGTCTAAAACGCATCTCGTCTAAACTGCAACTGGTCTAAGTAGCTACCAGTCTACGTCGCTACTGGTCTAAACAGTAAGTGGTCTAAAACACAGCTGGCCTAAGAGTACGTGGTCTAAGCCTTAGCTGGTCTAAGTAGTAAAGGGTCTAAGCCACAACTGACCTAAGTAGTGTCTCGTCTAAAATGTAGTTGGTTTAAGTAGTCATTTGACTAAACATTTGCTGTCTTATTAAGCAGGAAGTAGTCTAAAACTCGACTAACCTAAGTGTCTGTAATAATTTGTTTCTTGATGAAATATAGCTTATCTTATGGTCCTCAGGTCTCATTTTTGACCCTAGGGTATAGGGTATTCCGTTGACCGATAACTATGAAATTAAATTCAAGCCCGTTTGGTGTCTACGAGTACATCACTTAAAAATGTCACTCGGTAAACCAAAAATTTGAGAAAAACCTATGCTACATTGAGCTTGATTATTCAAAACTGGATCATAAAGTATAAACTAGTGGCTCTGTGAGCTGTAGACGTGATTGAGTTTTTTTACCATTTCCAAAATCTGACATTATAAAAAATATCAATTACGAATATCGAACCTGCTAACAAAATTTCACGAGAAGTGGTTGAGAAATGCGACCTGTAGAGGACAACAAACCGAAATTCGGACGTAGAAACTTACAAAATCTTTGAAATAAAAATTGTTTTTGATATTTTCCAAAAACTGACTCGACAAAAAAAATCAATATAACTACCCGCCCTGCTCACAAAATTTCACGAGAATCGTTTGCGAAATGCGACCTGTAGACGAGAACAAACGGAAATCCTGAATCTGGACATACGAAAGCATTTTTGTCTAAACTGAAGCAGAGACCTTCGGTTCACTGTCAAAAATAGCACGCTTATCTCGAGCAGATTGAAATTTCCTTTCATATCATGTAATAAAATGTATGATATTACTGGTATTTTACGAGAAATATCCCGATGAAGTTGAGCAAAATCGTCAAAATTTCGTATACGGACTCTTCAATATTGTATAAACAGCTAAACCAAGTGATATAAATTCGGCATGTGTATGTATGTATTAAAGTGATTAATAAATACTAATTCGTGAATAACGACTTTTCTTTTATTGACTTTGACATCACTATAATGGTGGTACCGTGAGGATTATACAAATACCCACCGTACCACTAGTGGTATAGGCGGTAGTATCACCATACTACCGCCTATTTATTCTTAAAAACAGACCCACCGGTCTGGCACGGTTTTAAGAATAAACAGGAAATAAAAGGCGGAACTTTACCGACGATTGACATCTAGTTTAGAACTAGGAGCGTTTAAGACCAAATCAGCTTTAAACGGGGTGCGTCTTAGACTAGATGTCTTATTAGACCAGTTGCGTTTTAGATTAGATGCGTATTAGACCAGTTGTGTTTTAGGCTAAATGCGTTGTAGACCAGTTGCGAATTGTCTGCTAGGCTAGATGCTACTTAGACCAGTAGCGACCTAGACTGGTAGCTACTTAGACCAGTTGCAGTTTAGACGAGATGCGTTTTAGACTAGCAGCGTTTTAGACCTGTTACCGCTTGTACTATTTGCGTTTTAGACGAAATGATCATAACCCTTTTTTTGTTATTGAACCTGACTGTGGCTTTATAGGCCGGGCCCAATAAAGCGATAGGAGCGCGCGGTTTGAGAGTAGCCTGGGGAAAATCCAGGGGAAACCTCCGGGCGGCGTAAACACTGGAAATACTCTAACCCCCTTATTCATAAACGTCTATCAAACCTATATTAGTTAACTAGCCGTTAAAGTTCGTTTGTCCTTATCTGTCACTTTGACATTGATGTTTGTGAGAATAGGACAAAGAACTTTTTAGTTAGCAGGGGTTTGTTAAGTTTTATGAATAAGGGGGTAAGAGTTTGCGCTTCAGTGAGATGTATTGAATGCCATCAACCGAATCTCAAATGTAAGTGGAATCGAGCTACTGGAAATTTTGTCGCTGGTTCACTAAACCTAGCTTAGCTGAGAAGAGTCCAGCTAGTATATAAGCTACGCTCGACCAGGGTCGGCCTTACTCTAACGGGTATGCGGGACCGGGGCGAATAGGGATTATATCTTAACCTATTAGGTGGCGTGTGCACTTGAGGATAACGGGGCTTATTTATACAACGAACTCGATTGAGATCTAATGCAATGCAATAAACACTTCTAATAGGTTATCTTTCTCACACTTAGGAAACTTGTCACAATCAATCCATAAGCGTGAGAGTCGTTAGAGGCTCTAAGCTAATGCTGACGATTGAAACATGTGTTTTAGGTGGGAGTAGCAGTCATGGATGGATTGTTATACGCGGTCGGCGGCTCGGCAGGGTCGGAGTACCACAAGTCCGTAGAATGGTGAGTTACCAAGCTTGTCTACATGACAATTATGGTAAATAGAAATAGGCGCGGTAAAGGAAACTTACCTATTTATGCTTTAATTCCATTGATACGAGAACCAACGTAAATTCGATTTCCTTATGTGCACGTCGCGTTTCGACCCACAATGAATACTTGCGTCCTGCAGGTTCGGCAAGCGTGTCATCATTCTTTTAGCATTTTCCTCGTTGTATCTTTATAGAGCCCGATTTGGCACCTAATCCCAGGATTTAGTGTAAGCACTTGTTTTACAAAAGCGACTGCCATGTGTTCTCTTTAGCGATAAGACCGCCTGTTGTCTACCCCTGCTTATATCTCGCTATGTTATGTTTCTGAACTGCTTTGTATTTTTATTGAGGGGTGCAATAATAGTTATTTATGATAAAAGTTCGGAAAGTAAGCAATTCCCAACAAGTGGCGGTGAACAAAAACACGAGCAATTACCGAGTGTTTTTGACCGACACGAGTTGGGATTGCGTTTCCGAACACGTATCGTACAACGTTTTATAATGCATTTTGCGAGGATATTTTTTTTTTTATCGAAAAGTTAATTTAAAAATTATAGGTTATAATTTACATACTCGATACGTCAATTACATTATATTATATTCTTAGGTAGTTATTGTTAGATTTGTTAGTCTGTCATTAGCATTGCATGATTTAGTTTATAGGAAAGAAGTAGGTGTAAGTTCCAAACCTGTAAGTGAGGGAGCGCAACACTCGCCAACAAACTGCATATACAGTTTGGCGAGGTAAAATCATATGCCTACTGTAAGTTATATTTTTGAGTTAAATAAATAAATAATATTCGCCAATAAAAATAAACCTTACGAGCTTACCCTTATTTAACCTTTTGAGCGGCAAGCATCGGAAACAAATAATGCATCGCTGACGCCATACCTTTGCATTTTTCAAAGCAAAATTAATCCTTACGCAATCGCGCATAGATCGCTACTGCTTTGGCCAGGCTGTCGGTTGTAGCTGTCGTTGGCGTCCATGCCATGATTTTCCGATGACGTGTATAGCCGACTCGACTGTGGCAGTCAGAGTTAACCACTGGTATCAGCCCGGGTTCGAATCCACGTCCTCCAGACTCCAGATTCAAAGTCGCGTGTCTCACCTAAGACGATGCATACACGTTGCGTTAGGCATTCCCGCCGGTAGGGGGTTAGGGACGTCCACTGCGCGATCGCGACAACACGGGCACATTCGTCCCGGTACCGCCGGGTAGAGTCAGTCCCGGGTCAGAAGGTTTCCTGCTGGACTCTTCTCAGCTAGGCTAGGTTTAGTGAACCATCGACAAAACCCCCAGTAGCGCGATTCCACTCACACAGATTTGGTTGAAGCCGCTTAACCAATCTCACTAGAGCGCAATAATCCAGTAACCTTGTCGCTTGAAAGTATGGAGTAGTGTGCGTCAAATCCGGTAGTTCTGATTTTTTGCAGACTTGTTCATGATGTTGGCCCAATGAATAATCCAAGTTTGTGACGTCGAGCCCCGAACGCAATTTTGTGTCAAGAATCGAAAATATTAGGGATTATCGAAATAATTTCAGGATGTTTTTAAAGTAGACTAAATTTGCTACAATATGAGACTGGAATTGTCGCTCTAGACCGACTAGTTTCTGTGAAAGTCTTTCAAAGTTTGTGAAGTTTGAAAAAATTATAAACTATGAGAGGCTTTATCTCGGAAACTATTTGGTCTACGGAAACAATTATAAATTCTAGTCTCAAATTGTAACAAATTTAGTCTATTTTAAAAAAATTCTGAGAAGATACTATCAAAAACGAATGCATTGTTTTTTTTTATGTTAGACAAAAACTTGAAAAATCTGATAAACTGATTATAACCCTAAGGCCTAATTTTTGACATTTCATTTTCAGGACGTATTTAAAGTAAACTAAATTTGCTGCAATATGAGACTAGAATTGTCTCTGTAGACCGAATTGTTTCCGAGAGAAAATCTTTCAAAGTTTATAATTTTTTCGAACGTCGCAAACTTTGAAAGGCTTTATATTGGGTATACAGCGACAATTCCAGTCACATATTGTACAAAATTTAATCTTCTCTAAAAACGTCCTGAGAAGGTACTGTCAGTAGTCATTTAATTTTTGACGAAGTTGCATTCGGCGCTCGAGGTCACAAACTTGGAGTATTCATTGGGCTAACATCATAAACAAGCCCGCAAAAAATCGGAACTACCGGATGTGACGCAAGCTCTGACTGTATAAAGTTACTGCATTACTTAGGCTCGGTTTTATAAAGATCCGTTAGACCTTATGTCGGTTTGTTATGTCAAGAAATGTACTTAGTTACTGAAATTTGATCTGACATTTGGTCTAACGGATCTTTATAAAATCCGGCCTTAGGCTCGGTTTTATAAATATCCGTTAGACCTTATGTCGGTTTTTTATGTCAAAAAATGTACTGAATTACTGGAATTTGATCCGACATTTGGTCGACGGATCTTTATAAAACCCGGCCTTAGAGTATTCCAGTGCTTAAACCGGCCGCGTGGTCGTGTCGTATGTTTCCCCTGGATTTTCTCCAGGCCACTCACCTACTGCGCCATCCTATCGCTTTATTGGGTCTGGCTTATAAAACCACAGTCAGGTTAAAAAATAGCGTGTCCCACCACCCGGGCTACAGCCGTGGTACGGCAACTGCGTAACGTTATCCGTTGTTCTAGCTACGACCCCGAGAAGGACGTATGGTCGACGGTGGCGCCGATGGCCTCGGCGCGACTCGGCGTCGGCGTGGCCGTCGTGAACCGGCTCCTGTACGCCGTCGGCGGCTTCGACGGCGCGCGCCGCGTCAACACGGCCGAGTGCTACCACCCCGAGAACGACCGCTGGTCCGGCATCGCGCCCATGCAGCAGGCGCGCAGCGGCGCCGGTAACTCTCCTCTATTCTACTAGTATACGGCTATGCGTATTAAGGGGTTTACAATGCCTGATTTGAGGCATTAAATGAAAAATTCATTGAGCTATGGAATGTTCAGTGTAGTATATCGTAGGGTTGTCATTTTATAATGTATCGTCAATCCAGTGTGACATAGTTTATAACATTCCGTACATTGAGATCCCGTTTCCGCGGTCGATCTGACGCGACGCGGCGAGTGTGGCGTAATTATAAGCGCTTCCACGGCATGCTTGTTTGGCCCTGGCTTCTACGGTCTGTGAAAAAAGAACCGAACATTACCAAATAAAACATACGGACGTTGTCGGCCGCGGACACACATCGGTTACCGGACGCGTGTGCGAGAGTCATAGAAACCAGGGCCTCACTTAAGGTTAAATAAAAATGAATGTATAGATGTATTGCAAAATGATTTTCCTTCGGGAAAACTCGGATCTCAATCGGAATACGATGGCACCCGAACTGTCAATCAATGATTTTATTAAATGAGTGACGTTTTCATATCCATTATTATGGAACTTTGTTGTTTAGTGTCAAATGTCAAAGTGAAAAATGTTATTGTATAATTTAGAGATGTTACAACCACCTTCAATAACTTTGAAAATATTCAGTTTTATGTTTAATTGTCATTAGCAAACGAAACATTATCTTCACTTTAAAACATAAAGTACAACAAAATAAATCTTATTGGGAAATATTTACACGAATAAAACTCAATACCTGCCTACTTAAAAACAGCATCTACTTACGGGGCTATGTCATTGGCGTCCCTATCGCACCTAAGTAAATAACCCGCGTGTGAGAGGGATGCAAAGGACATGAAGGCTTTCATACTAGGCCCGTTAGTATACTTGTAGGTACAGTCACCTTCATAAATAAGTGGTGATTTCTGTACCTTGTCGCTTTTAATCGTTTGACAATTTCGTATGACATTTCAAACAAGACGTTAAAGTGACAAGGTTACTAAATGATAACTTATTTATGCCGGTGACTGTACTTAACATTAATATTTTACCTACACATTTGGGTCGATATTTTCAACATCTTCCATTTCACAATCTGAGTAAGTCAGACATATCTTCGTCAGTGCTTTCATTTACATGAATTACATTCCTATCAATGTGATCATCCATCGAGTGTTCCTGTGACCGATATTCATTTTCACATTTGATGGCATGTTCACAAACTTTCTTCCAATCATCCGGGCCAATCATATTTATTTTTTCTTCAATCAATTTTTTTACTGTATCCATATTCATGTCTATGTTCCTGTTTAATACGTGAGCTTTTATCTGTGACCATATTTTTAAGGTTCCGTAGCCAAACTGGCAAAATCGGAACCCTTATAGATTCGTCAGTATGTCACAACCAATTTACTCGGAGACTATAAGCACTCAGGGCCGTAGCCAGAGTTGAATTTAAGATAGGGCAGCGGTAATTTTTTACAGGTAGGGCACAACTAGTGCAAGAAAAAAATTAACTCAAAATTAACTTGGTCTGATCTGGTGAATCGATTTTCGAGTTTGAGGCAGTTCTTAATTATTGGGCTCCGGGGCAAGGAATGAACAAAATCATTTATGTTGATGCCTAGGCCGTGCTACTTAAATCTGATAATTTAGATGTCGATACACTGCCTACCCTAATATGTCTCAATTTGGTACGCCAATTATAAACAAACAGTTTTCTAGATATCATATGCGATGGGTTAAGGTAGGGCAATAGTATTTTAAGGTAGGGCATTGCCCCATAATGCCCCCCCTAGCTACGGCCCTGTAAGCACTACAATTATGAAATTTGGTAGGAAGGTGTAATCTATGAACCGCTACATAAAAGTGATGTGAAATTACAAAAAAACATTAAATTAGGGGGGGGGGGGCACTCCATACATGTAACCGGTGGATGTAAAAAAAAAAATTCAACGCACATAGTCGTGTGAGGTATCGATGGATAGCCCTTTAAAAATGATATGGAGGTTTCTAAAAAACTTGTTCCTTTAACCCGGTACCGCATACGAAGCCATATATGGCAGATATCGTTGTAGACCTTATTGCATCGTATCAAGGCTCAAATTTAAACCAATATTTTTTTACGTCATGCGGTATAGGGTTAAGTCAACCGTTGGTGAGATATTAGCTGTCAAAGTCATAGAAAGTGCAGTGCCTTAACACATCGTGTCCATGTTGATGTAAAATTTTGTCAATGGAATATTCTACAAAGTCTTCTTTATGTCGATAAATAATTTCGTATAGGTAGTATTTTAGTTAATGATGAATCATGGGGAATGATGAATGATGGAAATGGGATGTATGAACATAAGTTTCGTCCGTATATACAATATCTCTGCCTTCAGATCTGTACTTCCTTATTAAGTCCAGGTACTTTACTCTTTTAAGTCTAACGTCATCTTTTTCCATCAGCATTTTTAATATTGTTAGTAATTTTCTTGAATAGAATTAATAGAAATCCCATTTGGCGTAGTATCTTTCTTAGTGTAAATTCACAGCCTTTGAAATTCGTCGTTTCTATTAATTTGGACTTTAGTGCTCTTATTGTTGGAAATTGTTTATAAATCAGATGGAAGATATAAATCATTCGTCGTATCACTGCGTAATCAAAATCATCGAGATCTAGATAGAATTTCTTGCGTGGTCTACCCATCTTAATATTATTTGGGTATTTTTATTTTTTCTATATTCTTCTTCCTGGTTCAAAATTTTTCTTGTTATAGGTTTAGATATACCCGTTGCGTTCGAAATTCGCTGTTGAACTTTCCCAAAATACTCTTTGAGTTATTGCTTTTTTTGAATTTGCTATTTTCTGATATGAAGTACAGGTATATATTAAATATAATTCCTTGGACTGGATTTTTTAACCGTTTTTGAGGTTTCGGCATGGTAATACAACCTTTTTATAAGTAAACTGTAAATATAATCAAAACTATAGCGAATATTTGAAATGCGTGTTAGCCACTCTATATAATATATATTGGTCGGCTGATGCGACTTACCCCTACGGCTGTAAGATGGGTACTGAAGCTAATTGAGAGAGCACGATAAATAGGAACTTTTCCGATAAAGTACGAAGGAAAATCATTTTGCACTACATCTGTATGTTCTGACATGAACATTGCTCGTGCGCAGGGGTAGCCGCGCTAGGACAGTACATCTACGTGGTGGGCGGCTACGACGGGTCGCAGCAGCTGGCCTCGGTGGAGCGCTACGATACGGAGCGCAACGTGTGGGAGCCCGCGGCGCCCGTGCGCATCGCGCGCTCCGCGCTCACGCTCACCGTGCTCGACAACAAGCTCTACGCCATGGGTGAGTGTGTTTACATGTGTGTGTCTACGTGGTGGGCTACGACGGGTCGCAGCAGCTGGCCTCGGCTGAGCGCTATGACACGGAGCGCGACGTGTGAGAGCCCGCGGCGCCCGAGCGCACCGCGCTCACGCTCACCGTGCTCGACAAGCTCTACGTCATGGGTGAGTGTGTCTACATGTACGTGGTGGGCTACGACGGGTCGCAGCAGTCGATTGTCAAGGGGCGCGCCTTCATGGACGCACTACATGTACGTTGTCTATGTGCGCCAGCGTAGAAGCAATGAGTTCATAATCTCTGTTCGTATGTCTCACAACTACAACTATGGCTAACCCGCGCTCATGAGATAAAAGTACTGTTGGACTGAGAACCGTTTTCAGTATTTCGTATGAAGCTCGTTTCCCTTCCTTCAGCTGGTCAAATCTAAACCATCCCGCATACGGTCTATATTTCATTCACTAACGCATAAGTGCATGTAACATGCCTAAATTGAAGAATAAATGATTTCATTTCATTTCATTGAACAAATGCTGTTTCCAGGCGGCTACGACGGCACATCATTCCTGGACATAGTGGAAGTGTACGACCCCGTGACGAACACTTGGTCTCCAGGCACTCCGCTCACTTCTCTACGCTCTGGGCACGCTTCGGCCGTGTGCTACGCGCACGTGGCCAGTGCCGAGCTCGAGCCGGCGCCAGAACCACGGAAGAGGCCTTCGCCGACCGACCCTGGCCCCACCTCCGACATACCAATGGCCAATAATATCATAGGCACGTTATCGAATAACAACTGTCGAGGGTGTTTATAGCGCCAGTGATGTCAAGTGCAGCTAGGGTCCAGAATCTGAAATGTTCCTGTTATCCAGTACTTCACCTTTTCAGTGCTCTGTACTCACGTCATGACATGGGAATGTCGGCAGCGAAACAGAACTCTTATCCTTTGGTTGGCGTTGAACTGATGGTGAGCATATATACGTCGGCGTCGAAAAGGTTAATATTAGAGCTCTTTGAACTAAGTCAAAGTCAAATCATTGGTAAAATTGCGTGTTTACTGAATTTAGTGCGGGTGACGAGTTGAATATAGAGGATGCTGCCCGGTTGCGTGCGTATCGAGAAACAAAGTGTCTGAATGGGTGCAGTATAATAAGACTTCGTGGCGAGCAGCGGCGGATTTGCTCTAAGGCCCAGTAAGCCCTGGTCAGATATTAGGGAAGGCCAATGGTGGCCTAAAACCTATACTTTGTGATTTACCCTATAAGACCTTACTTATACTTTGTGATTTCTTACTTCAAATATTTGACATTTATGAATTGGCGTTTGTAGTGGTGAGGCTAAGACGTATCGTCTGTCAAATCAAGCGATTATTAACGAATGGTTGATCGAATCGATTATCAAGCCTATTAAATATTGTATCACTCTCATCGAACAGAAAAAATGTTATTTATTATACAATATTGCACATCGCATATCATTTTATTTATAATTGATATTTGTTTTTGGTTGTAAATATATCGTTTATGTAATCGATTTTTATCAAATTACGGAAATGAATCGACCTGATAGACTTGGTTACTACACTTGTTTTAAAAAAAAATAAGACATATGACTATTGAGTGGTGAATTATAATCCTAAAATACTCAGCAACTATGATCTAAAAAAATGTAACATAAGTTAAATTATGTGAAAAGCAAAATATTATTAATATATATTTTACTTGAGAAGCCCTAGTATTATTACGTGTTTTATTTATGATTTCGATAAGTCATGCGTGTTTCCGTACTATAGGTGTTGTGATGTGCCAAATATTTTTTGTTTTCAACCTATTGTGGCTTTATAGGCCGGGCCCAATAAAGAGATAGGAGTGCGCGGTTAGAGAGTAGCCTGGGGAAACTCCAGGGGAAAAGCTCCGGCACGACCACGCATGTGGTTTGGAACACTGGTATACTCTTAAGAGTTTGCGCTACAGTGAGATTGGTTGAGCGGCTTCAACCGAATCTGAGGTGTGAGTGGAATCGAGCTATTGAGAGTTTTGTCGCTGATTCACTAAACCTAGCCTAGCTGAGAAGAATCCAGCAAGAAACTCAGCTAGGCCCGACCTGGGTCGGACAGACTACCCGGTGTGCGGCGGTACCGGGACGAAGAGGGACTATATTATGTGTCAGTGTTGTCGCGATCGCGCGGTGGACGTTCCCACCGACGGGAATGCCTAAGTGTACGCGTCGTGTCAGAGTTGGACGCCGTAAGCGCAGCGTTCCATCTTTCGATGCGCCGTGATTACGTCGTCCGGGTCCGTAAGTGTGTGCCTAGGACGCCGGACCGTGCGGCCCCTAATCAGTGATCGCCGAGTAACGACAGAAGGGGAGGGATGGGAACGTAGTCGACAGCCTTCCTAACGGATTCCTATGATGGGAAGCGTTCTCAAAATAACGTCTGGTAGTCTGCTTAACGAAACCATACATGGTGCTAATCCCCATGTCGTGGTGCAGACTGAGGTTCGACTGGTACCACGGAGCACCAGTCGCCCTACGGAGAAAATGATTCTGAATGACCTGAAGCGGCTTGAGCGATGTCATAGGCACGTGAGCAAAAGCTACACTTGCATAAGACATGATTGGACGAACACAAGTTTTGTAGAGTGTCAGCTTATTTCTAAGTGACATTTTGCTAAACTTGTTAAATCATCGGCCCAAGCCTTCCTAGCACGAACAACGCACGGTTGCGTACCTCCTGATGTGGCTACGGAAAGTCAGTTTTCTGTCGAGGGTCACTTCAAGATATTTGACTTCGTTGGCCCAGGGGATGGGCCGGTCAAACATCTAGATCGGAGCCACACGCCTTTCCGTGCTAATGCGGTCAGACGGATGGAAGACTATCGCAGTGCTTTTTTCCGGATTGACTTCGATACGCCAAAGATTAAACCAACGACCTAGGTCAGTGATTGCCTCCTGGAGGTATCGCCGGATAAAAGTGTACTTACAATGAGTCGTAAAGAGCGCGGTATCGTCCGCGAACAACCACAGTTGCACTTTAGGGTGCCTGGGAATGTCGTTCGTGAATAACGAATAAAGAGTGGGAGAGAGCACGGCGCCTTGCGGGACTCCGGTCCGGATGGGTTGTGGTTCCGAGTACGTTCCCTTTAGTCTGTATCCAAATATTTGAAGTAAGAAATCACAAAGTATAAGTAAGGTCTTATAGGTAATTCCGAAAATGGCAAATTACTGTCAAAACGAGCAATAGAGATGTTGACGCCAAATAAGAAAATCAGTTATAAGTTAGAATTTTTTCGAAAAAAGATCAAATTATTAATCAAATGGCGAAAAAGAGTTACTGAAAAGAATAAGTAATTACATAATTATAAGTCTTCAAAGTTTTAAGAGGGGGCATACTCTGTCCCTTTTCCGCAAAACGCACCTTTGTATTGGAGCGATCGTCATTTACTTATGGCGCTCGTGGTCAATGACGTCACTGATCTGTCGCGTTTTCTCTAACCAGCAACATTAAAACTGTTGTAGCTTCGTTACTTTTTGAGATATTTGAATAGGATTTTCACCATTTGGCATATTTTTTTGCCTTGTTTCTTTTGGAGTAGTCAAATTTTAAGTCGACATCCCTATTGTCTTTAATCTAGGGCATACTCTGTCCCTTTTCCGCAAAACGCACCTTTGTATTGGAGCGATCGTCATTTACTTATGGCGCTCGTGGTCAATGACGTCACTGATCTGTCGCGTTTTCTCTAACCAGCAACATTAAAACTGTTGTAGCTTCGTTACTTTTTGAGATATTTGAATAGGATTTTCACCATTTGGCATATTTTTTTGCCTTGTTTCTTTTGGAGTCAAATTTTAAGTCGACATCCCTATTGTCTTTAATCTAGCAACAAAAAAATTAAGTGAAAAAATATCTAGAAAACATTATAGGATTTTGTGAGAAAGGGCAACTAGAGCGATCATACTGACGCCAGCTCCGGTAAATTA
Organism: Epiblema foenella; assembly: GCA_963556455.1. Classification (NCBI taxonomy): domain Eukaryota; kingdom Metazoa; phylum Arthropoda; class Insecta; order Lepidoptera; family Tortricidae; genus Epiblema; species Epiblema foenella. The sequence goes on from OY747105.1 coordinate 7,510,061, forward strand.
TAATGTTCCGATCGGCGAACAATTGGAGCGAGCCGAGTGGAACGACTAATCGTTTATAGTCAATTGTTAAGTCTGTACTCTTGTTGTAGTTCTGAGTTGTAAGTGTACGTGGACAGATCCATTCATTGTATTTATATTTTTAATGACATAATGTAAATATATTGTTAAGGGCTCTGTAAGGCCAACAAAGACTGTTATGGGAATAAAAGATTGAATATCAAATAACGTATCTTATTTTAATATCAGGAAATGCATTACACCGTAATGGTCAAATTCCAATATACCCTTTTTGTAGAAAACAGAGGAAATCATGATGCTAAAGTATTTAATGCGGCTTAAACTTTTGTATAATAGTGAACACACACACATTATGAAGCAAAAATCGGGTGAAGAATAACTGAACAGGCCATTGCCATCAGTGGTAATACCATCAATCAATAATATAAACGTTATGGCCCAAACACTTGCATTGGGATTGGGTCCTATTGCATAACACATTCCAAGTTACGAAACTAATACGAGCGTTTTTATATACAAAAACAACCAATATTACCAGTCTCGTCCTCTGTCATGCAATACGACCTAGATGACCTATTTAATAATAATAATAAGACGTTTATTCAATGATTGTATACATTTACAGGTAACAAAGACAGGTACAATAAATGAAAGTATACAAAACAATTGAAAGGGTAGGGGGGTATTTGTTAAAAGGGCCATTCTACTTTTGCATGTACATAATTTTCACGCACTTTTTTTTTTAATGCAGATTTTGGAATACTTGGCCCTCACTTCATACTTTTATATCGTTGTTTAGAAAGAGGTTTAATTGCATTACCACTTCCGATAGTTTTGGTAATTAATGAACCACAGCTATCGAGAAACTCAGTGGTCCTTGGATGTCTCACCATTTGTATGAAAAAATGATTTTTACCACTGTGTCACCCACCTTTTACAGCAATATGTTAATATTTTGAGTATTTTTACCTATAACTTCCTTTTATTGTTCATGTACTATTTCAAAAATCCTATTTTTGTACACAAATCAATACATATCATACTTTCTTTTTCGTAATAGAAAACTGGTCATGAAAAAGTAGAATGAACCAAAAAGCACTTTTTTTTAGGTGATCCCCCTTGAGAGCATAAATGAGAATACTTGGTTGTGGTCAGTTAGTCTCACTCTTACATACGTGTAAAATTACAGAATTTTTATATAAATATACGTACCGTAAACTGGGGTGACTAAGAATAAAGGGGCTACTTTGATACATATAAAACACTTATATATATTCATCACTAAGTATTTCTAGTTTGATTCAGTTTAGTAAATAGTTAGGAAATATAACTTGACTTAAGGTTAACTAAATAAAAAAGTTTTTTAAAGTCGCCCCTCAATTTGAAAGTAACCCCGTTTTACGGTAATCTATTTACTTTGAGTACAACGGCCAACAAATAAAAACTATGTTCACTCATATTTACAGCACACTTTACAAGTAAACAGTCGCCATGCTTATTAATATAGTCGTTATCCAAGTATGCAAAGAGATCATGACAATCCAACCCTTATTGCTTAATACATGTAGAATTTCGATGATAGAAAAAAAAGAAAAATGCTTAACACCATATCAGCTCTGGGACAATTTTTTGCATGCACTGAGAAAATATGTATGTAGTGCAGAAATTAAATCTACGAAAAAAAAACAATATGTAAAGTTATATCCAACTACAACCAGAACACTAAATACATAATAAATAATAAACAACATTGTCGTTGCATAATACGCTATTTTACTGATAGTCAAATAAGCAACTTTTTATTAAACGTCATAAACGCTTTGTTAGTATGAAGTTTGTAGGGAAGTAATGTCTTAGTGACGTCATGAATTACTATGTTCAAGCAGCATAAATTAAAGATTGATGTTTTCCGAGTATTTTCGTAAGTTTTTATTAGTAATGTAGATAAATCATTGTTTGATACCCTATTATGTAGATTAGAAAATTATTCCAATAATATACAAACATCTAAATGTGATCCAGCATTTAAATGTTATATGTTGGGAATAAAAATACGCATTACATGTTCCAGCAGGCAGTCACGAATAAAATATGCATTTTATTTATGAATAGGTGTAACTGAACTATTTCATGAGTTCATACTCGACATTTCGGAATGCACGATAAACGATCCTGCGTATATCACTCACGTATTAAAAAAACCCATAACTTTTCATAAAAAAGGTTTCAATAGGTGTTGTCATGACTTAAAGGTTTGGTTTTATAAAGATCCATTAGACCTCATGTCGGTAACTTATTTAAAAAAAATACTCAGCTAAATTTGATCTGACATTTGGGCTAATGGATCTTTATAAAACTCGGTCTAAATATGTCGACATACTAGTTCATCAGTTTCTAAGGTAAGTTCAATAGTAATACTATATTTACAAACTTAAGCCTAAAACATTATCTCTTAAGCACTTTTCTTCGTCTCCTGTAATAATTTATTCTTATATCAGGTGCATCATTATCAGACTGTGAAACTGTATCATCCCTTTCAATTGTCACACTCACTTGTGCTGAATGACTGATTTTTGGTTCCAATTCAGAAGAATTTACAATAGACAATTCCTTACCTGGAGTTGACGAGGCCAGAGCATTGAATGCTGTAGCATATTGCGTAGAATTGGAATCGAGAAGTTGGATGCCTGTCGATATTACAACCGTTTTCACTAATCCCGGTTCATCTAACACAGTAGCAAGGTTTGGAACATCTTGAACTACAGTACTGCTAATGGTATCTTTTGGTGAATCATGCAATGGTAGTTTTTCGTTATCGACTTTACTGACAGCAGGAACCGTGTTCTCAAAAATCCTTGCCATTTCAGTACTGATATTCCTTTCCGAATTGTCGTTACCTGTCGAGTTTTCTTTATTATCACTTGCTACGGTTAGATTTGAATCAGCTTCCAAATGGTAAGTCATCTTTGTATTGCTTTCTTGCAAGGTTTCACTAGTAGACAATCTTTGTTCATCTTTATTTTTCAGTTTTTTATTGATCTTTACAGACCCCTTAAGTTTCTCATTTGGGTTTATTGCATCATTTTTGTTTGTATCAGTAGTTATTTTTCCATTCTTCATTAGTTTCTGTGTTTCATTTGGTAAAACAAGTGTTACTGCTGTTACTGAGGGAGTATCTGTATTTTTGTTTACTTCATCTAATTTACTCTCAGGAGTTTTATGTCTATCATCTGAAAGACTGTCCGAATGTTTGTGTCTTTTGTGTAAGCGATTTTTACTATCTTTGGTAACTTTGGCTTTACGTTTATCTTCCTTAAGCGTGGAACCATCGGAATTTCCTTTAGTATCCGAAATGCTGTTCAGAACTTTTGATGTTAGTGTTTGAACAGTTTCTTTAGATTCCATGATGCCATCACGTGCGTCTTCGGGGGCAGTCGGGCAGCCTTCGGCGGGCAGCGCGTGCGCCGCCCTCGTGGCGAGGTGCAGGTCCTCGGGAGTTATCAAACTACTGCTGTCGCCAAATAATTCACTAAATTTGTTGGTGGTTTTATCTTCCTTATTCTTCTTATCCTTTTTCGATCTAGTTTTCCTAGTTGTGTCTTCCACATCTACAGGCTTCTCTTTGGATGTTTCCCGAGTAGATTTCCTTCGGATTCTCTGCTTTGCTTTCACCTCTATCTTCTTTTCGTCTATTTTAAGTTGTTTTTCATCATTGCTATCATCACTTAATTCTAAATCGCCTTCGACAATATGCCTCGTTGAGTAAACTCTGTGTTCAAATTCTCGGAAGACTTGCACAGGAGTTTCGTTTTCTTTTTCGGGCTCAGGGGATTTTTTATGTTCTTTTCGTTCCACTGTTTTTAGAGTTTCCTGTACATTTTTATCCATTCTCCTTGGTTCTGAGGTTTCTTTGCGTTCGTCGTCTTCCTTACCCTTCAATGACTTATCAAAACTACAATGTTCAGGGCTTTTCTCAACAACAGAATTAATTAACCTTTGCAGTATACTCGGTTTTTCATTGTGCTTGTTTACACCAACCTTGTCTCTAGGAGGCGTTGTTGTAGATTCATCAGCACTACGATTATTCGTTTTCTCCGATTTTAATAATTTAGATCTTGTTTTTTGCTGCTTTTCAAATCCATCTCTTTCGTGTCCAATATTGTGGGAAGTGTTTAAGCTTGGAGATTTATCTCTATGACGCTTTTCCAATGTATTACTTTTATATGCAATATGTTTGGAGGTATTTAAAAAAGAAGACTTTTCTTTATGATTCTTGTCCCCAATGGAATCACTTTTATATCCAATTTCTTTGGAAGTCTTTTCAATAGGAGACTTTTCTATGCGTTGCTTTTCCAATATATCACTTTTATACCCAATATCTTTCGGTGTATTTTCAATAAGAGAAGTTACTTTATGATGCTTTTCGAGTGGATCACTTTTATAGTCAATATCTCGAGGCGTATTTTTAATAGGAGACTGTCCTCTGTAATGCTTCTCAATTACACAAGGACTATAGTTATAACTTGATTTCTTAACCTCTTGAAAATCAGAGACATCATCAGTAACCGTGTCAGTCGTTTCAGAACCTACTTCACCAGATTCCATGGATATGATAGATAAAGGTTTATCTGCTTCCATTTCCTCAACAAGTTCTTCGCCAATTTCTGATGGTCTGTGCTTTAATGCGTTAGGTACCTGGACTTCTTGAAGGTTCCAAAGAGATTTATTAACAGGTTGCAAATAGGTTTTGTTAGCATTTGCCGACTGTAATACTTCTTTGTTGCCTTCAGTGCTTATAACATATTTCTTACTAGTTACTCTGGGATCATCAAGCACCGTAGAAGCTGTACTTCTGATTTCTGCAACAGAGAAACATATCATAGGTTATACGTAAAAGAAGTCAATAGTTAGTATAAGTAAAATATTCAACTCAACCTATTATTAATAGCATGTTTTATTTTGTTAAATAACAATGCCTCTTTCACAGCGCCTTATTATTGAATTCTCAAATACAGATACATCTAGTGAATTCTTGTAATAATATAGTAATTAGCTTCAAACTGTTACCTGGGATGGGTTCGTTAGAAGACTCTTCATGTGAAAAGTCTGGAGACTGACAAGTGTGATCTCTTAGGTTGGCATTGGACATTTCCTTTGAATACTGCTTGTCACTAAGTCTTTGGTCTTCCTGGTGAATAGGATATGGTGGGTCTATTCTGGGTCGCTTGATTTGTGGTTCATCGTATTCACCATGAATATGTTGTCTTACAGTATGAGGTTCTGGATGGTTGGATCTATGCGCGTCTTTTTTATATTCCTGTCTTTCATGGTCATGGCAGGACCGCCGACGCTCGCGACTCCTATGTTGATTTTTCTCTCTTGAAGGGCTTACCAACCTCCTGTTCCTGTCATGCTGTTGTGTGTAACGATTGTCAGGATGTTCCTTCACACCCCGATAATGTCTCTCAGGGCTATATCTCCGATAATGTGAATCATATTTATCACTTTTATTACTTTCGTATTGTGCGTCCCTATTCATATTTCTGTTGCCTTCATTATACTGCTTGTCTTTGTTCATATTTCTGTCGTTATTAGAGTACCAGCCAGTTCTATTTCTATTAAAACGCTCTCTAAATGGATCCGGATAATTTAACGTTTTGTCGTGTGTGTTGTTATAAAATGCTCTGAAGTCTTCAGAATCATCACGACCCCTCTTGCGATTTCGTTCTGGCTCTCTGTCTCTGTCTGTCTTAGGTTTCAAGGCAGAATACAAGTCTTCAAATTCTTCATCTGAGCTCAACTTGGAAAATTGATGACTGAAATATAAATAAAATTTGTTAATACATGCAAGATGGCCCAAATAATGAGAGCACTTTACTTTTTAATAAATCCATTTTATTTCATTAAATATATTTCTAGTGGCGCTATTCCGGCAAAACAGAGGGCCAAGTTCGACTTCTCCCCTTGGGCTGCACGCGATCATCGTTATTTGTTCTCTGCATCAAATGACGGGTTAAGCCTCGCCGCCTACCAGCCCCTGGGATCCCAGGGCTCATTACAAAAGAATGCTATTGTTTGTATGTAATGTATTTTTTTCGCCGGAAGACGACGGCTTCAGAACATTTATTTTCAGACTCACCGAGCCAATGCAGAAACCCGTCTATCCACAGCAACGGGAGATCTGTTGCCATTGCCTCTATGATTAGGGAACACCTCACGTTTGTGGGCTTCGTTTTCTTGTGTAAGTCTGATATTTTTGTTATTATCTCTAGTTTTGGTATTATCCATGAGTCTCTCGTTGCCCATCATTTTGTAACTATTATCAGTGGCAGTAGAGCTTGCTTCAGATGATGGTGGTCGTTCACATTCTCTCCTGTAAGACAACTTATAGCTTTTACATATATTCGCCGGTTTTAAATACTAGCTCCAACAAACAAAAAGTCGATGTACAACCTAAATATTTGTGAAATATTTTTTGTTTCATGATTATTTGGGATTTTACCTTATACATGTATACTATAATCAAAAAATATATTTTTATAATATTGAGATATGTATTTCCTGACAAAATAAATAGCAAAAGTGTAAACATTTTGTACGGAAATTCTAAACATTTTCCTTCTTCAATCCTCCCAAGGGAAACTTGCTGCATGATAGTTCCTATCTATATTTATAATACTTAGGTACCTTATAAACTCAGTCCTGTCCTTTGCACCTTCTCCTACGGTATTCCGCTTTTTCTTCCTTTTACGCTTAGCTTCAACTTGCACATTTTTCACTATCTTTTGGATTTTTTGCGCAGGTACCTTTTGAGCTGCAGTTATAATTAACATGTCTTTTCTGTAAACAAATAAATGGGGTAAAAATCTTAAACTTGTTATTAAATTGCTACTTTGTAGTAAGTAATCAGTAATATGTTTTCTTTGTTCTGTCTTTACCGCAATAAATATAAATCTAAAATAAAGCAATATAGATCCTGACCAGAAATATATGACCATAGTCAAGAGGCCAGTAAGAAAATACTATGTATGTTGTATCATGCATTGGCGGATGCTGTAATTGGATATACGAGGGTGAATCAAAAAGTCCTTAGAAATAGGGTCAAAAACAAACGAATACCTATCATTTTTTTTTTACTTTTCAACATAATTTCCTTCTTGTTCTATACATTTATTATACCGTTTTTCAAGTTTTTTTAATCCATCATAAAAAAATGTTTTTTCTTGATCCTCAAAAAACTCCTCTACGGCGCCCATGACCGCGTTGTTGTCGTCAAATTTAGTTCCGCGAATGTGCTCCTTTAGTTTCGGAAACAAGTGGAAATCACTAGGAGCTAAGTCTGGCGAGTAGGGCGGATGATCAAAGATCTCAAAACCAGCTTGGCGGATTGCAGTGAGAGCCATTTGTGATCGATGAGCCGGAGCATTATCATGGTGAAACAGCACTCCCGCACTCAATTTTCCTCGACGTTTTTCTTTGATTGCTTGACGCACTTTTGGTATTAAATCGGTGTAATAGGCACCTGTAATGGTTTTTCCTTTGGGCAGATAATCAATAAAAAGGATTCCTTCTGCATCCCAGAAAACTGAGGCCATAACTTTACCTGCTGTCGGAAATACTCTAAATTTCTTTATTGGAGGGGAAGATGGCCGTTTCCAGGACATGCTTTGCTTTTTTGTTTCAGGGTCAAAATGGTGAACCCATGTTTCGTCCATTGTTACGAAACGACGATAAAAAGTGTCCGGGTCATGCATGATTTTCTTTAGATTCCGCTTCGAAACTTCTAAACGCAAGTCTTTGTTAGCCTGCGTTAACATTCGCGGAACCCATCTTGCTGACACTTTTTTAAAACCCAAAACATCGGTTAGTATTGAATGTACGCTACCAAACGAAATCTTTAGAGTATCTGCTATGTATTTAATTGTTAGTCGCCGGTCGTCCAAAACCATTTTCTCAATTTTTTCAACGGTTTTTGCGTTAACTGAGGTAGATGGCCGGCCGGAGCGGGGGTCGTCTTCGCAGCTAGATCTGCCTCTTTTAAACTCGGCAACCCAGAAAGCGACGGTGGAATAGGGTACAGCACTAGTGCCTACGGTTAGCTGAATATCCAAAAAAATTTCCTTGGTAGTCATTTTTTTCATACACAAGTACTTTATCACGGCACGTAACTCATTTTTTTCCATAATGGGACGTTTTAGTCGATTTATTTCGCAAAATATTGATTTACCATGTAACGGCGGGACCAATTCGAATGAAACCAACTGTTAAATATTACGTTATAATGACAGTTCAAAATAAAAAAAAACTTCATTAAATTTTTTTTTTATAAACAGCCAGTTCTAAGGACTTTTTGATTCACCCTCGTAGAATGATGGCTTATGGACGCACTTTTAAGACATACTTGGATAAAGTATTACATCTACAAACTAGACTGTTAAAAAACATAGTTGATAAAATAACCAAAGTCAGTTGTAGTATTGATAACTATAAGTCCTTATTTAAGAAACTAAAGATAGGTATACAAAAACCGGCCAAGGGCGAGTTGGACTCGCGCACGAAGGGTTCCGTACTAGTATCTATAAAACAGCAAAAATAACTTAACCAAAATTACAGTTAAATCAACCTATCTCAAAAACTATAAGAGATACTTTGATCAAACCAAAAATCGTTGAAAGAGTTAATTAGCATGCATCACCTCTATTTTTTTTAGAATTTTATACCCCGTAGTTATAAAAATAGAGGGGGGGGGACATACTTTTTACGACTTTGAGAGCTGATATCTCAAAAACCGTTCACTTTAAGAAAAATGTTTTTTAGAAAACTTTATATCATTTTAAAAGACCTTTCCATTGATACCCCACACGGGTATGTACATCGAAAAAAAAATTTTCATCCCTCAGTTACATGTATGGGGGGCCCCACCCCCAATTCTTTTTTTTACTATTTAGTGTCATAATTTTGTAGCGGTTCATACAACACATATTCCCATCAAATTTCATCACTGTAGTACTTATAGTTTCCGAGTAAATCGGCTGTGACAGACGGACAGACGGACAGACGGACAGACGGACAGACGGACATGACGAAACTATAAGGGTTCCGTTTTTGCCATTTTGGCTACGGAACCCTAAAAAAGGTATCTGATAGCTACTGACCAATTAAAAAAATCGGAATTTAAATCACCTCGAGTGTATACCCGCAAACTGAGAGTTACGACGCGCCGAAATTACGTAGAATCCGCAGCTAACAACTATTACGGCAAAAGAACTTGAAGCTATTTAACACCACGCTTTTTCAATACCATCTTTCCAGAACATGATTGTAGTAGCAAACAAGTCTTCAAAACTAGATTGAAAAAATTGCTAATGATGTCCACCCAGACGCTTCCGTCGACGGCGACATCCTGACAAATTAATTTTATGGGATGTTAGGTATTTTCTTATTGATTACGAGCATGTGCGCGAGAGTGAGGCCCGTATTAACAGCACTTCGCCAGTCCGACCTCCGAGTAGCAAGCTCCTCCCAAGTCTCGCAGGATATGCCGGTTGCAGAAAGGTGGCGTTTCAGGACATCTCTGTACCGCAGGTATTGTCCGCCAACTTTGCGTTTGCCTGAGGCTAGCTCGGAGTAAAATACTGCTTTAGGCAGTCTTGATGACGGCATTCGCACGAGGTGTCCACACCAACGCAATTGGCCCTTCATGAGGAGACATTCCATGCCAAGCAAGCCCGTTCGACGCAAGACCTCCGAGTTTGGAACACGATCTTGCCACCTCAGCCGAAGAATTGCTCGGAGACATCTTAAGTGAAAAGTGTCAAGACGTTTGATGTCTCCTTTGTATAGACACCACGTGTCGGAAAGTGGGGCTTTGATGGCAGCACTGGCCATAGTGAGTATAAACAAAACTTTGCTGATTCCGATGTCACAGAAGATGGAAGTTTCTTCGTAACATCGTATGTGCCGCTTCGATTGGTCTCCACGGACTCATCTTCAGAAGAGACTGTACTGTGGAAGAATCCACGCCCGTCATCCACCAGATATTGTCGACCTATACGATTACAGTTCATTAAGGAGATCAATGAAGTCGATTATTTTCAAGAAAAAGTTGACAAAGTCGTTCCTAAAAAACTGCCATACGACGATGAATAAGGAAATTGATGTAAATCATTGCCTGCAAAGGACCATGGTCGATGGAAAAATATGCAGCGCGCTGAGCAACACTTCCAATTCAAGATGCTACATATGTGGAGCCTTGCCCAAACAAATGAACGACATCTATTCTTGCATTACAAGGAGTATTGCTTATAATAAATTAGAATTTGGACTATCACCTTTACATTCATGGATCCGATTCTTTGAATATTTTATACATTTATCGTACAAACTTCAAACGCAAAGATGGCATACAAGATCAGCGGATGGTAAAAATCATGTGGCACTAACGAAGAAAAAAATCCAGGTCGAGTTTCGACAGAATTTGGGATTAATCGTGGACAAACCGCGGAGCGCCGGTAGTGGTACATCAAACGGCGGAAACACTGCACGCAGGTTTTTTATAAATCCGGCTGTATCTGCTGAAATCACAGGTATCCAACAATGCCTTATCGAAAGGTGTGAAATTCTTTTGGAGTGTATGTCCTCTGGCTACAGTATAAAGTTTGATGAATATGCCATAGAGACGCCAAGCAGTCGTGACAGCATACCCATGGTATCCCCTAGCTTCATCCGTGCATAAAATGCTCTTACACGGTGCTATAGTAATAGAAAACGCATTAGTTTCTATTGGTGAACTGTCCAAAGAGGCTGCAGAATCAACCAAGATCATCAAATAGGCTCAATCATACCAGAAAAATGTCACGGGTCTTCACAACACAGACCTTTTGAATTTTTGAATTGAAAAGACTTTTACTGAACTCAGACCCATTGATCACTTCAATGAGGGAATTGCCCAGAAGAAAAAAGACTTTACTGTCTGCTAACGTTACAAGTTTCTTACATTGTACTTCCTAATAAAATTAAATACCTCATTGAACAATAATTCATGTCATGTTAATGGAATATTAGTTATTTCATTAATTAATTTGTAATTTATTAATTGTTCCTATACTAATATAGATTAAAACACAATTATTGTTAAAGTTTAACAAAATAGAAAAATCGTAAATAACAATCTATATAACTTAAGTTTACTTTGCTGTTTAGTTTTAATAACTGCATAAGTTTAAATATTTTATTGATAATTTTTTATATGTATTTACACCAATAATTTATTTTAATACCCCAAATTGTATTTCTATTTTATAATGTTTAAAGAACCTGTTCTTTAAAAATTTTTCCAATAAAAAAATCATAATATTAATCTGTAATTTACGTAATAATTTATTATGAACGCCTTACTAAGGAGCGCCACCCACTGTGCACAGTGACACTGACAACAGTTGCCACCTTGTTTAAATTATTGCCAGTGTAAGAAATTACTTTCAATCAAATTCCGCAACATGGCTCACGGTCATATATATCTGGTCGGGCAACATACATGGTGGTGGTTACATAATTATAAACTAGAATTTACTAACTCCATATTAAGATTAGTGATCATCTCAGTTTTCCTCTGTATCTCCGCTCTGGCACTCTTAAGCAGTGAAGAATAGCTAGCCTCAAGTGCTTTGAACTCTGCTGCCAGCTTATCAAAATCCTGAAAAATGCTCTAAAATATCAATGCACATCCATTCAATGGCTTCTTCATGCCATTGATTAACAATGGAGACTCATTTCACAGCAATTATGTTAGTTAAATAAAAATAGCCAGCAAGTATTAAGCACAAAGTAAGTCACACAGATCATGGAAACCCGTTTGACTCCTGTTTCCTGTAGATAGAACACAATCTCATTTAATTTTCATTGCTTAAAAGTTGTTTATTGTCATTTTTTTATTTTCAAACAATGTTGATCTCTGTCGAATCAGTTGCTCTTAGGTTGTTTTTTTTCTCATTAATAGTTCTGGTTGTGTTTTTATTTCTTTTAGGTGTTTTTCCAGTGTATTATATGTTAACAGACTTCCTTGCAGTTCTTTATTTCTCTGTTAATCTGTTTCTAGACATTCTATTGTGTTAGTTGAGACTGGAAGTAGTAGTGGTTTTCTTATAGGCTGTAGATTTTCTCTCACTCTCACACTCTCAGTAATCTGTGCTCTGTATTAAAGTTTACTACTTCTACTACTTCAACATTTGAAAATAACCTTGGTTTATTTGTCATAATGTAGTAGTCTATTTCGTTTTTTGTTGATAGTTTTATACAAAAAGTGACCATTTAAAGTTATTTATAAATTGATTTCAAAAGTCATCAATAGTGAAATCACCCAGATGCTATTTTCAAAAATGAGTGTCATCAAAAACCAATTTATTTTAAAGAGACAGCTTACACAGATACATTTTAACTAATTGATTATTTAGTTTTATTGAAATGAGGGCACAAATAGTAAACTGTCACATATTTTTGAATGTAGAGTTTTAGTTTTTGGCTTATTCTAAATCATGCATGAGTTTGATATAGAAAAAGGTTGAAGTAAAATTCTATAAACATTATGAGATAAAATTAGTTCTTCCTAATGTGAAACTTCCAATTATGAACAAATATAAATGTTCAATAATATTCAAGTTCCTTTCCTGCCATGGCTTACAGTAGCATGAAATTACGAAACTAAATTTGAGTCAAAATGGTAAGGATGAATTAACACATTCATGAGTTGCCTGCAGTAAATGCCTTATTTATTACATACCTAAAATATTAATTGACCGCTTCTTTGTGAATAAACCTTTACTTCAGACAGTGAGCAAGTTTAATTACTCTGAAGTTGAGAAACAGAGAGAGAGCATTGTCATTATAGTGACATCAATTTCAAACTATCAGCCAGTTATCGGTGAAGGTAAATAGTTTGCACTCTCTCGATTGAAAACAGAACAAAACTGTCAGTAGTGAAACCTTTTTGTAGGATAGATACCAAACTTAATTAAGTGAAACTGGCTGACAACCATGCAGTTAGTATGTCTGCGTGTAAAAGTGGTAGGTGTAGAATTTAGATTTTTTAACTTGTGATTTGTTTTAAATAATTAATGTCTCTAAAATTATGGGTTTTTGGACTATATGTTATATAACTTTATATACTCAAATTACGCTCTAAAATCGTTGGTTTAAATCTTTCGGATTATTAATGCCCATGATTTATATTGTATATAAAAAGTCTTTCACAAATAGGTTCAGCGGTGATAAACTGATAACTAAGAGAGTGTGAACAAATTAACATTAGCACAAGCATTTTTGACTCGTCTCTCAGCTTTCAGGTACTAGGTACTTACTTCTTGCAACTTTTCTATAGATTTGTTACGTTCTTCTAGTATGTGCTTCAGCTCATAATTTTCAGTCTTGAGCTGAAAAACAAATTTCATAGTTATGAGATCACAACCTATTATTTGGACAGGAAATTTAATGTGAATGTCTATATAATGCAGGCAATATTGACTATTACTAAAAGGTATAACCGGAAGCAAAAAAATAATTTTCCCCTTCTCGAATTATTAACATTAATACATATATTGCTTTCAATAAATTTAAAACCTCAAATGGTTGTGGTTTTTGAGAGAATCACGAAAAGGAATATAATTTTTTTTTCCCTAGCTATTTCCATTGCATGAATGGTTGAAAAAGACTTGACTTTAAAATTGATTGTCAAATGCAGTGACACTACATTCTTTAATGGTTCTGAGATTACACACAATATTACCTACCTATAGGTTGGGGACTTCCTTACCTGTTAGGTCAGAAACTGTGTCGTTCATAAAGTTCACCTTTTAGGAACGTGACTGCTGGTACTGTTAATTTAGCAGTTTGCCAGAAGATACTACATCTAACTTTTAATCAATAATATAATAAAGTTATTTAGACTCGTCAAAAGCATCTAAACTAGCTACACATACTTTAAGTTCATATAAATCAAGCAGGGAAGTAATTGAAGAAACTAATACGATATCAAAAAATTTGGCGCTAAAATGTAGCATCGTTCTTACCTGGTTCACAATGTCAACGTCATCGTAATTCTCCAAATCGTCGTACAATTCATCCATGGTAACCGACTTTGGTTAAACGATTAAAGGCACTTAGATTATACAAGTGGCTATGAAAAATCGCGGTATAATACCTTAAAAAATATGAAGAACATAAGAACCGAGGCAAAGCAAAGCAAACGTCAATGTCGCTATAAATTCCGTTCTGTTCACAGATTACTAACTTGTACTGTTCTGTGATCTGTTTTCATTCATTTCATTTCATTCACTTGTGACACTAGTAACCAGGCTCGCGCGACTACGAACAAAATTTACAAAATGTCACTTTTGTATGGAATTTGGCCAAAAAATAACGGCGGATACTGCTATCTCGCTACCTGAGTTAATCCATCTCAGTCACATATCAATGTCACCTCTGGTCACTTCCGTTCAAATTGAGTGATCGCCACATTGTTTCTTTGTTGATCAGTTCGTAGTGTGGTTTGTAGTTTGTTATTTTGGTATTTATAAATGGTATAAACCATAATTTAAAGTGAAAAAGCATGTAGTAAGAAGGCAGTGTGTTTTTCAACATGCCACGGACTATTTCAGCCTATAGGGTATTTGTTATTTGTGGTTTTCGTGCCGGTCGAAAAGATGACGAGAAAAGCAAATTAATGGCAAGATTTCCTTTAGATCACGACCGGTAAGCAATTAATTGGAGATTATCTATTAATATGTACCACAGCAAGTTACATGTAAGCAAAATAAGAAGCGTTATTTGTAATTTAGTTTTATTTGTATACTATACATACTAGTGTTGGCCGTAACATATCGATAACTAGCTTATCATACAGAACTCTGGTATTTTTCAGTTGCAGACAGTGCGTGAAAGTGATTGGCAATGAAGACCTAGCCTACGTTCCGATTGAGAAGCTGAACGAATTAAAATTTGTTTGTGGTGACCACTTTCAACCCAAAGATTTTAACCGAAAGAAAAGTCGTCTAAAGAGATGGTTAATATATTTAAAGCAACACAACTTTATACTTTTTTATTTTATTTATTTCTAGCCCTACCCACTGCGGAATAAGTGCATGGACGTCGTAGTGTAGTCGTCAAAACCTAACCAGTTGAGAATGGATTCAAACCCCAATTGTCAATAAAGGAACATCCATTATTAATGTGAGGTGTTTTTGGCAAAATTCGATCCCCTCCCGCCAAAAACACCTCACGTAAATAATGAACGCCCTCTAACTGGGATTTTTATAAAAATTGAACCCACGACGTCAGTAGTCGTCGTTTATCGTTATCGTTAACCGTACTACATCAAAGTTACATCCTTATCGCGCTGTTGTGTTGGCATTACCTATCTCCTTTTTATTATTTTATTGTGGTACAGAATGTTTGCCAAACTCTACGTCAATGTCATGCAATGACAATGTCACTGTCTTCCAAAACCTAGTTCGAAGTCCCGTCTCTTAGAACGTAGTGGTTATATTCTCTTTGCTAGTAACGTCACAGTTGTCGACACACTCACCCCATGTTCCGAATCACGCCAACAATGCTCACAGCGCTTACAGTGCTAACGGCTGGTCCGAATTTGTTTTAACAGCCCGACCAGAAATATATGGCCATTGTCATGAGGGCGTTATTATTCTCGTTTATATGGCAACAAGTCAGTAATGTCAGAGGGGGCCTACTCCGAACTTCGAAATCAGAACTTTGTATCGTGCCGTCCCTTCCACTCATACAGTGTATTAACACGAGAGAGAAAGGGACGGCACGATACGAAATTCGGATTTCGAAGTTCGGAGTAGGCCCTCAGTATAGTCGGAATAATGTCAATAATGACATTTCGACTTATTTACCCGTCAGTTCTGACGTTAATTTTGAAATGTTTTGTAGCGAAATAGTTCCATTTCCCAATCAGTTTTTTCCAGAATATTATTTTATAAAGTTTTAATGACGTTTTGCTGTTGACAATGAATCGTTGTGGGCATTCTCTGTCATTTATTATTTAATATTCAACATTTAACCTAAACTAAACCACTACAGTGACACTGACAGCAGTGACAACCTATTATATTATTGCCAGTGTAAGAAATTAGTTCCAATGAAATTCTGCAACACGACGAAAGGTCATATATTTCCGGTCGGGCTTAGCGCGCTTGCCGCGTGAGTGGTGTTTTGATTCGGACCGGTCATCGCATGTTTACTGTCATATCGGTGAGCACAGTGAGCGCCGTCCATGACATTATCAATGACATGAATCAGTCCGGCCGTGAGTGCACTGTGAGTGTGAGAGAGACGGAACGATACGAAGTTCCGAGTAGTCCCTCTGAATACCAGAAGTGCTACCGCGAACAGCAAACGAAGTTTTCGCTCTCTGTCGCACTTGCACGTTCGGACGTAAATGAGACAGAGAGGCAAAACTTCGTTTGTGGGTCGCGGTAGCCCCTCAGTGGGAGTACCGCAAAACAATCGAAAACGAACGAAGTTCGAATATCTCCTTCTCTGTCACACTTGCTGATTTGTGCGACAGAGAGGGACATATTCGAACTTCGTTTGTTTTCGGTCGCGGTAGGCCCTCTGAATCAACATCTGCTAAATAGCGGTAGGCAGAGGCAAAAAGGCAAAGGATATAATACTCACTCAGTGTTGCCAGTGCGGATCTTTTGGTCCGATTTCGGATAATTCAGGCCTCTGTCGGTTTTAGTAGGGATCAGATCAGACCGCGGATCAAATCGGACCGCTTCCCAATGTATGAGAAAATAATGAAATTGTACGTTGCGGATCCTCGGGACCGTTTTCGGATTCCTGGCAACACTGTACTCACTGGCTTTCATGGTTTCATTCATTCGTTTGGGTACGCCTCTAAAGAATCAATCACTCATTCATTTGGTTGGAACTTTTTTTGTCATTTGAGTCATTTCGCTTTCATTCGTACTTTTCGCTGATGCGCAACACAAGGGGCGCTCGTCGCGTTCAAAGCTAAGCGGACCTAGGTTTTTATTAGTGTTTTTAAATTTGGATAGATAAACCCATGTCTCATACCTATAAAATAATCGTGAAATTAGTGTTGTCAACTATGATCGTGTGTATATCTTTAGTTTGCATGGTTTCCATGCAATAGTGAAACAAGCGTTCGAAGCGCAACGGGCCCGTGTAAACAGAGGAAATCATCACGGCGACAACATGCCTACGGACTCGGAATGCGAATGCGAGACGGTGTCGAAAGAGTGGCTGTTAGCAAAGCTGCGGTCGGACGAGCGGGACACGGTGCTGATCGACTGCCGGGGTTCGAACGAGTACGCGGTATCGCACATCCGGTCGGCTGTTAACTTCTCAATCCCGAGCATCATGCTGCGGCGGCTAGCAGCGGGCAAGATCGAGCTGGCGTCGACGGTGCAGTGCAAGGAGCTGAAGGCGCGCATCCTGGCGTGCCGCGCGCGCGGCACGTTCGTGCTGTACGGCGACGGCGCGCCGCGCGACCCTGACGCCGTGCACGGCATCCTGCTGCGCCGCCTCAAGCAGGACGGCGTGCAAGTCGTCTGTCTGCAAGGTAACACATGACACGCTTACTGTCACCAAACTAATATGCATAGAATCTACTAATAGCATGGAATGCAGAATTAGTATAGCAAATTGTCTGTTAAGTATTTGTAGATAGCTTTTAAATGAAGATGCACAAGATGGTGTTGAATTGACCATAGGGCCATTTAACCCTGACTGGATACATTCATCCAGATCACATCACCGTAAGAAAATTGTAAATAAAAAGTGATGAACTACAATTAGCTAATAGGGACAGAATAGATAAAAATTAAAGTTAACCCATTCTCTCCCCAGCAAAAATATAAACAATAGCATTCTTTTGTTATGTACCAGAGATCTCCGGCACCAGGAGGTTATGGTTTAATTATTTTCATAAAAACTAAAATCAATCCCAAATATTGTAGGACAGTCAATGGCGTTTGTGAAATTTAAAGAACTGCCCAAAATCAATCCTTTAGCAGGGTGAATGTTTGTTTTTCTGATCTGATAAACCAGAATATTATTGCACAGCGACTACCGCCTCCATCAGTGAGATTAGTGTACATTTCAATTAGAGTTTAATTTGTCTATATAAATTAACATAAAATTGGCAAATAATTGTAATTGAGAGTCACTCCAGTATCATATTTGGTACTTATGGATTATAGTATGAAACATGCCATTCAATGCCTGTTTGTTCTAAAAGTTAGTGTTATTATATTAACAGTAGGTGGGTTAGCAACCAAAGAAACTAATTTGGTATTGCCCATTTACAACCACTTGAATGAGTTAATGAAGAGAAAGGATATTTTCTCGTTTTTTAATGGAGTCCTATTCAATAACTACCAAATAAAATGCATATACTGTTCCTTTAGCAAATATAAATATTGAGCCGATCTTTAATTAGAAAACCACTCCTTCAGGTAGATATAAACTGCCAAGTGACACTGGTTGCCTAGTGACTAGATAGACACTTGTATATTGTGAAATATACCTATGTATTTATACTCCAGAGAAAATAACTTGGGTACACTTTGTATTCAATTTTCATATGAAGTGTACCCATTATTTAATGTAGTGTAGTATGGTACAGTTAACATAAACTACTACTTCAAACTTCAAAACCACTTTTGGTACATTGATTGAGTATTCAAATTATTTATCTTAGTAGTATCAATAAATGATTACTACCCACACCAAACAAATGTCCAAAAGACATTATCACATGAATAGCAATGGCCAAGTTTTAATAATGAATAAAGCTTATTTTATTGTATAATATCAGTCCATATCAGGAAAAGGCTTAATTGAAGTGTACATCTGGAGTGTAAGGTTGGGCAATCTAGACTAGATGGGAAATTGAAACTAATCGAAAATATCTTTTGAGTTTTACATCATTTACCAGAGTGCTATGCAATGGGTTTCTTGGATAAATAAAGAATTACTATTATTATGCCCGGATAGCGGTTTACCCGTTGCACCTAAATAGTAGTAATCTAGAAAATAAATACTTAGTATGATTAAAGAAAAGAAGATTGTTGGAAACCATTGTCAGTAGAATAGGACAGATGTTTAGACATTTTTTATTTATTTATTTAAAAACTCTTTTGAGCTTACAGGTCATCCCAAAAATTTATGACATGATAAATACTACACTTCATACTACAGGTATATTCTGTCTACAGCTAAAGCACTCTGCAACATATAAGCTGTCATACAGTCGAGTTCATTAATATATGTACACATTTGCACTCTATTCCTTTGCAATAAGTTCCAAAAATGTGAATATATTAGTGAACCTGACTGGACATGTAGATAACACTGATTCTTTGGCACTTTTTATGGAAATGTGATTTACTCTAATAATTGTTGGGTCTAATAAGGTAGGGTAATAGCTTACAGCATGGTAACAGGGTAATAGGATATTATAATAATATATTTACGCCCGACCTGGTCAGAACAATATGTTGCTTAATTATATAAAAATACTAGCGACCCGCCCCGGCTTCGCACGGGTGCAATGCATGTATTATACATATAAACCTTCCCCTTGAGTCACTCTATCTATTAAAAAAAAAATCCGTTGCATAGTTTTAAAAATTTAAGCATACATAGGGATATAGGGACATAGGGACAGAGAAAGCGACTTTGTTTTATACTATGTAGTGATAGTGATGACTATCCCTTAAATTAATCTGTCTTAACAACTTTCAAAAAGGTTTTTAGAAAAGTAAAATACTAAGAATAAATGTCTAAAATGTATATATATTATTACAAATTACAATAAATCTATGTGTGTTGGTAACCCATTAGCATTTGAAAGAAGCGTCTTAAAAGCCATGTCGCCAGCTCGGAGGTCGCGCCGGCATCCGCTCACCAAACGTGGGAGAGGAAGTCCACTACTTATTGTGCTCCTCAATGCGAGACGATAGATTATGATCATTGCCTCACGCACACTGCTGGCCGCCTTCCCTCCGACTGCGTATTGTGTACACTGTACAGACGCTTTGCATTCCTCTATCTTCAATTGTATTGTGATCAAATTCCAGGCTACGTTAAGGTGTTCACAGCCAGAAGACCAAATCAGTGTTTACATTTTACAATACGGTTGTTGGCTCAAAATTGGACTACTCAAAAAGAAACAAGGCCTAAAAATACGCCAAATGGTAAAAATCCTATTCAAATACCTCATAAAATAACGAAGCTACAACCGTTTTAATGTTGCTGATTAGAGAGAGAAAGCGTTAGTTACGTCACTGGTCTCGAGCGCCATAGTAAACGACGATCGTTCCAATACAAAGGCGCGTTTTCAAAAAAAGGGACAGAATATGCCCCTCTTAAAACTTTGAAGACTTATAATTATGTAATTATTTATTTTTTTGAGTTACTTTTTTGGATATCTGATTAAGAAAATGATACTTTTTTGAGAAAACTCGACTTATTGATTTTCTTATTGGGTGTCAACATCCCTATTGTATATTATTTGTTCATTTGTTTTTTTTTAATTTGTTCAGAAACAAATAGTCATACATAGTTTTATGAAAAATTTAAAGAAAAGAAAAATAAGCCTATAGTTTCATACAAAATAAAACATAAGATTCGTGGCTATAACATAAAGAAAAGACAATTTGTATCGGGCAACAAGTATATAATACAATAATTTTATCTACTAAAATGGTACATAGATTTTACTGACGATTTTGAAGTATAAATGTATGAGCTGATAATTAAAATTTGACATTAAAATCTACCTAACGGTAGTACAAAAGTTATGTGATTAGATTACCCCGCATGTTCGATAATTACTATTAATTACACTCTAGGTCAAAAATTTCGGGTTACACTAAATTATTTAAATAACCGCAATAGGTTTTTTTTTGAGGAGTATTTTACACTAGTTTTATTTACATAATATACCATTATTCGTATTGCAACCATAGACCGAACTGTATTAGCAATTTCCGGGATGCTAACATAAAAATATAAATATGAAAATGACGATTTTTGCGGTATCTCGCTCCGTTAACGTTGTTTTTATGATGGATTTTTACGAGTCCGATTTAAACCTGGAAACCTATTTTTTTAGTTTTATTGTTTTTTAGATGTACAGTTCAGTCAAGATCAAATGACAGGATTAAACATACTGTACAAACTTCCATTTTGTCTTCATCATTCATACATGTTTTTCACATTTGTTTTTGAGAACCCACAAAACACATTTTAGTTAGCAGAAGTTTGTTATCTGTATAAATAAAACAAAGTGGGGCAAGAACGGCTGGACCGACTTACATGCTCTCTGATTTGTTGTATTCGTCTCCACCCCGAATACCGGAATAACTATTGAAATATCGGAAAGTATCTAAAACAAAATCGCGATATTGTGCTTAGTCGTCGCGATACTGGGCAACTGCAACAAATATATGAAATACACCGTTCACATTATGCGTTGCCATACCCGCTGATATCTTACAAGGAGACGACGGATATTATTATTAGGATAATGTGGACACACAGCCTTAGGCGGTACGACGTTCACCGGGACTGCTGTTAAAAATAAATAGGGGGCTAAATGTTTGACTAATGAAAGCTATGCATAGGTAGATCTACGACAATGTTTTTGAGTTAACTGCAATAAACGATGCTATGATTAGATTGAACAATATAAGTGCTGGAAGCAGCGTATAAATCCCCGTATAATAGTCAGTATTCTTATAAAACAGAATGATCAAAGGGTCTATAGAGAAAAACCGTTTAACTAACACAAACGGGATGATCAAAGAAGGTGGCCGGAAACGCACCGGCTCGACCCACGTCCGACGGAAGAGCGCTACCATTTTATTGATAGGTTCCTGTTTCACTCACGTCCTGTCAATTTCATTAAATCCAACGGTCCCAGATCGCGTGCAATTTTATTTGAAAACGCCAGCATCGCTCCGACGCGACGCGGGGCGGCGCGCGCATCGCGTCCATCTCATTCATTAATCAACTGAACTGGCCAATTCCACTTATGGCGGGCGATGGTCGATCGTAAAATAGCACGTGCGGCCTAACAACAGGATGTAGCTGCCTCGGGCAGAATGTAAACTCTTTGAAACACAGAAACTCCAGTGGTCTGGCTGAGGAAATCATTAGCATCTGGTCGCGCTAATACAACTCGGGAAAGCGAAATGGGTTAAGGAAGCTATATTTTGCATCTGACTCTCGCATTTCGCATGGGGTTCATTTTCGGAACACAAAAAACTACAGTCGGGTCAGTTAGAAGTCTGATCTCCGATTACACTGTAGGTAAATTTATAAAAATAATACCTACATATGTGCTTATAGCACAATATATTTTGTGTATAGACAGACTGGACTCATTGCTACCACTTGCAGACAAAGGAGGATGCTAACCACTATATAGTATAAAACAAAGTCGCTTTCCGCTGTCTGTCTGTCCCTATGTATACTTAGATCTTTAAAACTACGCAACGGATTTTGATGCGGTTTTAATAGATAGTGATTCAAGAGGAAGGTTTATATGTATAATACATGCATAATATAGTAGAGAAACACTGATCATTTTAGAGGTTTCTAATCTGATGTAAATAAACACATTTTTTTGCGCTTACATTGCAAACGCTGGCTGAACCCTACGAGATAGGTCAAAATAATGTACTACGGTATTGTACACCTTAAAAAGGTCTATAAAAAAGTCCCCGATGTTATATGTCATCTCTTAGAGATAACCCACAATAACCATTTTTTTATCTTTTACTTTTTATGAGAAGTAATGACTTATTTACGAAGCGATTTTAAGATATATAGCATTAATCTTTATCCAATCAAGTACCTTAAATACATTGTACATTTAATATAGATCAATATGGCCCTTTACAACATGTAATTTAAATGAATATATCCGAAGATATTACAGATTTAAAATGCAGGGGCATAGCGGTTGCGGCGGTACCGGCCCCCTATTACGTTTCACGAGGCCAATTATATGTCGCTCTTTCAAGAGTAACCTCTAAAACATATTAATTTGTATTGTCTAATGACAAAAAAGCTGTTAACGTTGTATGTAAAGACATTCTGTAGTATATTTAGTATCCAGCATTGCACCCGTGCGAAGCCGGGACTGGTCGCTAGTATACATATAAACCGATCGTCTATCTATCGAAAAGTTCAACAATGGGGCAAAATGCACTTTACTTGTGTTTAAACATATTTAAATTTTGACTTCATTTTCAACTAATTTAAGTGTTCCTTTTCCTCCTTGTAACTTTTATGTAGTTTATAAAAGGGCTGAATGTTTCCGTCAAAAGCGACAAGTTTTTTTTCAGTGCTGATTGTAAAAAAAGACAGCGTTCTCTGAATGGAGCTGCCTATAAGTAATTATCTATTCGAAGGCGTAACATTGGCATTGATAGTTTTTGCGTGCTGATGTAATGTCCAAACACCGGTACAAGACGGCCGGCTAGATAGGAGATACACTACGCATTGTATGCTGATATGTCTATATCTCGTTCCGCTACGGTGGTTCCGATTCAATATCCCGCATGGGTATTTTTTCATCGCGTTGTTTGGTGAGCGCACCGCGGAAAACTCGCTGGGCCCCGATTGGTACTGGCAGTCTAAAAATTATCTTTTGTTTGACAAGGCTGCCACTGATACAATCGACAAAAGCCAGCCACGTGTGCTCGACAGCCTAACAGATAATATAGCCAGGTAAATACATGGCAACTCATTTTATATTTTTACATTCTTACTAATAGAAAAGTGGTGTTAAATTAGCCTTGAGAGTTGAAGATCATTGAAATAAGGGAAAGATAGATAATGTCTTATTTTAACGCAAGTAAAAATGTAACTTGATCTACCGTGGAATTAACCTAACTAATATGAATTGTGACTTGACATCCTGAAATGTTGACCTGACATAGTAGTTTATGCAACTGATACATAATGAGAGGTCTTAAAATAGGAGTGTGGTTTTATGAAACGAGCGTCAGCGAGTTTCATAATAAGATCACACGAGTGTTTTAAGGCCTAATTATGTACAGTTGTATACACTACTTTATCTACATCCATACATTAAATCCTCTTTCATGTGTTGAGGCACCATTGCGTTGAAAGTGCAGGAGTTCGAGGTCGTGAGCTCGTTGAAGTCTTTTTGAGCACGAGCCTGAGGGGCTACCGCGAACAGAAAACGAACGAAGTTCGAATAGCTCCCTCTCTGTCGCACTTGCTTATTCGTGCGACAGAGAGGGAGCTATTCGAACTTCGTTCGTTTTCGGTTCGCGGTAGCCCCTCTGTATCGTAATGGGCGGAGATGGCCATAACGATACCGTTTTTGATGCTGTTATGGCCATCTCCGCCTCGGACCGGCGCGATATTGTAAAGTTGGTCCTTACCTACACTTTTTGAGCACATAAAAGAGGATTTACTGTATGGGTGTAGATACAATTATTTGTATTCTCATTAAGTATTTAATATTTATACTCTTCTCCATTATTTATTCAGACTGTTTACACACCAAAAGCGATTTTCGAACGAATGCCCTTGCTTTATTTTACCGAATCCTATCCAATGACGTCAATTCGTTCTGAGAATGTAGTCTTCCCAGAACCTGTCCGTCCGTACATTATTTCCTCGTTTATTTAAAACTACCGTTTGATCACATTTGCTTGCCGTGAACAAAAAGCGGATATTGTGTATATTTTGTTAGTCATGTTGATTCTTACAATTACTATACATTGTATTGAATAGTTGCGGTTGGTATTTAAAGGATCATAAATGACAATTGGGAGTGATTCTTCTTAAGTGTATTTTAATAAATGTAGGCGAGCTAAGTCGATACAATTGACCCATCAACAGCGTCATTCTTCATTGAGCCTGACTACTCATTTGCTGGAGCTGCGCCTCTTGGCACAGTGTAATGCCGTAGCTTCCAGGCAGAGAGTATTGTTTTCTTTTTTGATATACCTTTAGACATGGTTTTCTTAAATTGAATTTGTGCCAAAATTCTTTACGTTTCTTTGCTTTACACCTTTATCTCAAGAAAGAACAGCTATATCCTATCTATACTTTATACAAGAGAGTTGGTTCCTGATAACAAAATCAAGGTATCCCATATCGTTAGGGATAACAGTCTGCAATACATTTTTACAAAGGCTGATGAGTCATCATTTGAACAACACTTAGGATTTGTAATCAATTTCGATCATAGAATTATTGATGATGTATGAATAATACACACACAGAATGATGTCGGTAAGTCCGGACAGGCAAAGAGATTTAGAGGGAGGCGGGTCGGCAAGGTTGTTGATAAACGCGCGGGAAGGACGCGGCCGCGGGCCAAGGCCTCCCGCACCTGCCTGCAGCTCCCCGCCGCGCCCGGGACCACCCCATACCTCCATCTTTGTTCCTAACTCGCACTAACTACCATCATTCTCATTCGCTACTGACACCTACCACACCAATTATTTCGTACCTACAGATTTCAAGCTATATTCAAACCTTGAGCGTGTTGTATATAGTTATACTTGTTTTTTGTGTGATTTTTCGCAAATTAATGACACAACCTAAATGGATTGTCTGTGTATGGCCCGGGCGGATGGGTGGCCCTGATGACCGCAAATTAGGCTGAAATATAAGACGTCCAACTTTATGTAGGTGTAACACCTACTCTGGTAACTCAGGTTGAAGGATTCTGTCTACGCGACTTGGCCGAATTTAATGCGAGTCCTTGCAAGCAAGGCGAGCGCGTGGCCTGCGCGGGGGGCAGCCGGTTCATTGAGAGCGGCGAATGAATGGGCGAGATGAGTCATCGGATCGATGCCGCGCGCCGCCCCCCACCCCGTGCCGCGTTCGCCACCGCACCCCATGTTTCGCCAACATCATGCACCCTCCTCCCCACAACGCACACGTTCTAGTGCTCCCGTCTGCAGAGCCTATCCTACTTCATTCGAATGTTGCCTAGATTCCAAGATTTCAAAGTCAAAGGTGGAAACCCCCGAGCGACTATTGAGAAGTCCTTATTTTAAATTATTCTTATGATTTATAGCCTTTGCCCGCTGCTGGGGAAAGGCCTCCCCCTCTTTATCATTTCGGTTTATTTATTTATAATACTTAACCTAATTTTTTGATGCTAATGTATTTATTCTCTAATCATTCAAAGTATAAAATCCGCAGAGCAAAGGTTATTTTATTGGTGTCACCATATTACTATTATCAAAATCCATAGCAATATAGAAGCTACATACGTAAACGAAAAACCAAGCAACAACTCTAAAAGAGAGCGATGGACGAAAATCATACGCTGCAAACTTAATTTATCACGAGCCTTTCTCGCTGAGCGTGACAGGGGATGGATGGCCAACCGCGGCAATTTGCTGTCGTGAAATGTAGGACTGACGGAGCTTGAGGGTCACTGAGAGTGAGGAAAATTTAGATACCCGCTACATTAAAAAAAAAACAGTTATAAAATGCCGGAAGCAAGGCATAACAATAAATTGGAATCTAAAGTGTCAAAAAGGGACACTCTTTCAATATGGTATTAACCTCTTCTACGGGCACCGATGCGAACCAAATGACACCAGAGGGCCTACTCCGAACTTCGTATCGTGCTGTCCCTTTCGCTCTCGTGTTAAACAATATATGAGTGAAAGGGACATCACGTTACGAAGTTCGGAGTAGACCTTCAGGACGATTAAAACGTTTTCTGACTAACGTGCCGTCGAGCATTCGATGAATAAACATTTTTTAGCTTTTCTGTTGAAAGTGATAGTACCGGGCTAGTGTAGGTATCAATGCAAAACCGAGAGGTACATCGTATGGCCAACGTATGACGGACATAATAGGGGCAGCATTAGCATCACAATGGCGGGAGTTGGCAGGAAATGCGGCGGAAGCGGCGACTTGCTGGACGCTGCACGCTGGACGTCCAGCCCGTCTGGAGCGGCTTTTGTTCCGTAATCCGAGCGCCCGAGTAACGACGGCAATATGATAGCTTCGACACCTTTGTTTCAACCAAACGATGCTATGAAGTATGTTGAAGCAAACGAGCTGGCGAGCCGTTTGGTGGATAGCGACATATTTTAAAACATAAATGCCATGTTTATTGCTTCTTGATTAGTTTTTGCATGATTCTCAGTCCGTAATTTCTAACTTTCACAGTACAGTCTACAAAGCAAGTAAATTTAAACTGCATACAAGGTTTTGTTAATAGATGTTTAAGCGTTGCTTCTGTTAAATATTTCTTCTTGAAAGCAATACATCAACCTCTTCAGTCGAGTAGCTTACCTACCCTACAAAAAACATCTGCCATGTCACAGAGAGCCTTCACTCATGGATTAATTTTAGCTCTGACACGATTTGTACATTCGGCTAGATAGTGGTACCAGCAGTAATTATTTCCACATGTCTTTATTAACTCCCCACGTCTGTGTAACGTCTAATAAGCTAGTTTGTATGCCTCTTGAATACCTGTTTTACATTCGGCTAGATAGTGGTACCAGCAGTAATTATTTCCACATGTCTTTATTAACTCCCCACGTCTATATAACGTCTAATAAGCTAGTTTGTATGCCTCTTGAATACCTGACCTGTGAAACTTAGTGCTAAATGCTAACTCGACTACATATATATTGAAAACGGCAAAGGCTGCCGATCATATCGTAATGAATGGCGAAACATCAATGAAACCAAAAGAATGAATGAAACAAGTCTTGTATAACGTTTGATCCACGAGTGTGCGCCGATTGTTAGCACAGCTAGGCCGCGCTAAAGCTCAGCGCCTAATGGTCTTATCTCATACCCATTATACAACACATGCGATTATTAGTCTCCGAGGCATAACATTAGATTTGCTATACGCTTTAATGAATGGACAGCATTGTCATGAGTATGTTAAACGAGAGTTCGTAACAAAACGTATACGTTTCAGTTTTCAACTAGCCTTGAGTTTAATTTACAATTGACGACTAGATTGTTATGTACGCATTATCTACCTCTTTTATTTTCTAGTGGCCTTCCGCTTCCCAGAACAATAAAATGAACGGTTACTCTACTCATGTTCGCTGCAAGGCATGGTATTACACATATACATTATTGCAAAGGCATTTCGCCCACCACTTAAATTATATAAGCTCCAGTTTCCCAGAACCCTGATATTTTTCATATGTATAGTTCAACGTGTGGAAATCCACAGTGGAAATGTGAGTGGTAGAATCCACACTGTAATTTGTGAGCGTGATTTTCGTAGCTTCCTCGCTACATATCGATCGCGAGTTCTTTCAACTTTATTAATAAATAATGGACCCGCGTTTTCCTTTTTCATTCTATACTCGTACTTCTATTATTTGCTCACTCGATTTCATAACACAGTCGGTTTGAACTTCAGTAATCATTTGGTAATTATGTGTTTTCGGAATGTTCACTTGTATATACTGTTTAACTTAATTGATTAGTCGCCTTTGTTACCATGTTAAAATATTAACATCGTCAACACATACTAGAAATGCGTCATGATCTCACGATGATATCACATTGAATTGATGATTGAACTCGTCATTCAACTTGCTATACGTTTTATGCGTTGTCTTGTAACTAATGTGTATACGGTATGACGTAGACGGTACTAGTGAACGTGTTTGTGTTGTTCGCAGGCGACTTCCCCGAGTTCCACCGCGCCTACCCGGAGTGGTGCAGCGAGACCGGGGCCCAGCACGTGCCGCACCTGCCGCTCATGGGGCTACGGTCAGTACAATCAACAATTTTACAACAGCACCACACACGCATTGTAGTAATATGATTGCAAATTACAGGCCTCTTGTCCCTCAACGGCCATGAACATTGAGGAAGGGTGTTTGTAATTAGAGGTTTGACAGAATATGCTGCACTTGTCTTGTTTGCTCCCGTATCATGAAGCCAGTTTTGTCCTCCTAAGATGTTAGATGTCTTATGCCAGTAATTAAATCAGTATCAGAATTTCTAGAACCCCTCGTTTGAAATGTGCCGCGATAATTACATGATCGAGGAAAATTGCGCACGCGTGGGAATCCGATGTCGGAGCATGAACCGTTTCCCTTGATCGCTGACTATCGGTGGAAAAAGCCGACCGCCGCGCCGACGGATTCCGGTGCAACTGGCTTTCATAATAAGGCCTCGTTCAGAAGCTCTATAATCGTATTCCATGGGAAACTGTTACACTGCCTCTATATTACAGTTTCTAATGCGCTGCTTTTTATTAGCCACAGGACGGGACCATTAAATCAATTAATAAAAGCGAATAATATGTAAATAAATAATGTCCGTTTCCTCGATAACGTGCATCCGGTATTTAACTCAAACTAGAAAACATGAAATGTTAATAAAAGCTCTGCGAATACGTTTAGTTAATGTTAACTGCTAAGGCTAAATACTATGTCGTAACATGAAAACTGAATTTTGTGCTTGTAGATTGGGAAAAGTCGTAGGTTTTTCACACCTAATACGTAATGCACACCTGCATACCAGTTTGTACATGGCGAAGTACAAAAACCTACACCGCCGAGACAATGTAGTTGCAACGTGATCGACAAACCTGTCTGACTAGTAACTAAAAGTCAATTGCGTAAATAATACGTAATTCATGTTTCATAATAGAAATACTATCGCGCTATCCGTGTTCACAGATTCACTCTGAAGTCAAAATGAGTTTGCGTTAGTTATAATGATGACTGTTGGCGCATATGATGATTTAACTTTATTTATTCACTATTTATTTTTAATAATGATCATATATGTAGGTAAGATTTTGTATTGTTTTTCAATACTTAACTAGTCATTTGGAAAACAATAGAATTGTGTTTTTGCGTTCGCAGTCTCAGTTCAGTCACGTAATAAATGAAGTGGAGTGACATTTACTCAGCTCGGTAAATACTCGCTCGCTGATGATTTGATGTCAGCAGGCAAGAACTCAGCTAGAAGCCTAAGAAGCTGGCAGTTGAACATAGATTAGATCATGCCTACGTGCCGCATACGATCAACGCAAAAAATACTATTAATATTAGACACTGCGATTATTTGCATTGAACCCTCTATCCTTTAGCAAAACAGCAGGTCGTTGCCGAGATTCATTGAAACGATTCAATGTCAAATATTCCATTCTATGATTCTATTCATCATTCCGTGACTATTCACTAGTACTCTACTATAGAGACTGTTTATTCAGTTGGAAACATTCGAATCGGTGTGATTGCGATGCGACCGCTTTGTATCGAGTTATCAAAGATTTCGTGTTGCCATAATTAAGAAGTCAACTGAGCCTGGGATATTGTCGTTTTTTTTCATAACGGCCAATTACCAATTTGGTTCTATATATTGCTAGTGATATAGAGAACAATTGAATTGCACAAATCGTAGTTTAACGAATTACAGATATCTTTACAGCTATATCTATCATTCGTGTAATGATAGGCAATCAACTACTGGCAATCGGGTACCAGCGTGTCTCAACGATGGTAGATTTAAAAATGAAATAAGGATTTAATCTTTGACCTTTTACAAAGACGCTGGGCACACGGCCGTATCAGAGCGAGATTGGCTCCGCGTTAACGCATTGCAGGCCCCGGAAACGGCTAATGGACCCATTCATCATAGCGTTATATTACCGTAGAAACCTCATATCGTGCCTCACTAACACGTATTTCAACCTCAAGTATCTCAACCTCTAGTTGATGGAAAGAGTTCTGAGACTTCTGACATTTTTAGCAGAAGCCAAAGTTGGATACCAACTTCTGAATATCGTGCGACTGAGTTTCGTGAGCGGGGCGCACAATCGACGCGAGTCGCAGCGCCTGAGCGATTGTAGTTGTTGTAGTGCATTGCATTAGCGGTGAAACCTAGTTTTACGCACGCTGTCAATGGACAACACCGCCATTCATGCAGCAAACGCATATATAGCCAGGTACATGCCCGACCTGAGGACCTACTCCGAACTTCGTGTCGTGCCGTCCCTTTCACGCATATAGTGTATAAAACGAGAGCGAAAGGGACGGCACGATACGAAGTTCGGAGTAGGCCCTCTGACGCGCGGCTATACTAAAATAAGAAATAATCATCCACAACCACAAGAGCACTTTGGACTTTTAATAGTAAGAACTAGTGACCCGCCCCGGCTTCGCACAAGTGCAATGCCGATACTAAATATACTACAGAATGTCTTTATATACAACGTTCACAGTTTTTTTGTCATTAGACAATACCGACACGTTTTCTTTAGAGATTACTCTTAGGTATATAATTGGCCTTGTGAAAAGTAATGTACGGACCCCCCGGCCGGTATCGCCACAACCGCTATGTCCCTGCATTTTTAATATGTAATATCTTCGAAAATATTCGTTTAAATTACATGCTGTAAGGGGCCATATTGATCTATATTTAATGCACAATGTACGAGCCCCAATGCAAATGAGTACGTCTGGTAGGAAAAAAATGTACTAAACTAACGTTAACCTAAAAATTCTGGGGGACGAAGGTGTTTGGAAGAATTAGCAATATAAAAACAGTATAAGTTATAAATCGTATTTTATTTATTCAATGAAAAAAAAAACGAACTTTCCTTGGTAATAAAAAAAACATTGTTTCACCAATTGTACTAAAATGCAAAAAAGTTCGTCTTTAGTGTTACCGACGCAGATTAGAACGTCTACCACTTGGTGGCGTCTCCTTTTGCATCTAAAACGGCTTTAATTCTGAGCGGCATTGTATCTACCAGCTGTCGACACTCTTCCGGGGTTGTTTCATTCCAAACACAGGTAAGTTTCTCTTTAAGATCAGCTTTTGATCTGGACGGGTCCTTTCGCAACTTCTTCTTCATTTTCCACCACAACGTTTCTATGGGAGACAAGTCCGGGCTGCTGGATGGCCACGACATGGTAGGTATTTTTTTCTTTTTCAGCCACGCCATCGTTGCTTTAGCGGTATGGCATGAGGCACCATCTTGTTGAAAAGTATACGCATTTTTATACTTTAACTTACGTATAGACGGCAGCAAACTCTCTTGTAAGATGCTTTTGTATTTTTCGGCATTGACGGTTCCATCTATAAATTGCAGACAGCCGACACCCTGTGCCGACATGCAGCCCCAAATCATTAAGGAAGCTGGAAACTTTACCTTACGCTTAAGACAATCTTTTTGAAATGCCTCTCCTTTTTCGCGAATGACTTTACTTCGTTCATCGCCTACTGTGACTTCAAATTTAGATTCGTCACTCCATATAATTTTACGCCACTGATCGACGGTCCAATTTCTGTACTTTTTGGCGAATTTCAACCTGTTAGTTTTCTGCCGTTGTGTAAGTAACGGTTTCTCTTTAGCAGTGTAAAAACCGTAGCCCATCCTCTTCATCACTCTCTTGCAAGTATCCACTGAAATGTTTTTTTTAATTGCGTCACGCCATAGTACCGTAAGTTCTCCAGCTCTTGCACGACGATTTTTCTTGATGATCTTCCTCAGAATCCTGTTTTCTGCTTTAGTAGTAATTCGTGGGCGGCCGGATTTCTTTAAACAAGAAATTTTGTCGTGTTTTCGATGATGCTCGATGATAGTTTGGATTGTAGACCTTGGCATAGAAAGGTCCTTGGCAATTTGGTACGTAGATTTGCCTTTATTGTTACTGGAGATTATAATTTTCCGCACTTCTTCAGTCACTGGCTTACCTCGTGCCATCTCGATAGAAAAACGATTTGGAGTAATAAAAAATTAGGCTGAATTTGCCCTTTTATATAGTGGTTTGTCATTTTACATGACAGAGAATATTCCGTATTCAATTTGAAAATAATATTTTATATTACGAACCCTGGTAAACAGGTTTTATTTTAAATAGACGACCTATTTTGCCTTAAATATGAAGCAGACGTAATTATTTGCGTGTGAGATGTAATATTTATAATTAAATTATTTTAAAATAAATAACGAGATGTACACTTTGTACAACTCAAAACTAAGCTAGCTTTAGTGACATTGCGTCTAGTGTATTCCATTAATCATCAAAGTCGATTCGGGTAGAAATACTAGTTTTTGAAAAAAAATACGCATGCAGAATTGCGACTAGACGAGCTATTTTGCATTGGGGCTCGTATTTAAGGTACTTAAATGGATAAAGATAAATTTTATATTTCTTAAAATCGCTTCGTAATTAAGCCATTATTACTCGTAAAAAGGAAAGGATAAAAATGGTTATTGTGGGTTATTCCTAAGAGATAGGCATATAACATCGAGGATATTTTTGTAGTTTTTTTTAAGGTGTACAATACCAAAGTACATTATTTTGACCTATCTAGTAGGGTTCAGCCAGCGTTTGCAATGTAAGCGCAAAAAATGTGTTTATTTACGACATCACATTAGAAACCTCTAAAATTATCAGTGTTCCTCTACTATATTATGCATTTTTTATACATATAAACCTTCCTCTTGAATCACTCTATCTATTAAAAAAACAGCATCAAAATCAGTTGCGTAGTTTTAAAAATCTAAACATACATAGGGACGCGACTTTGTTTTATACTATTTAGTGATACCCTTGGCAGTACCCATTAGAAGACCAACACCCCTTTAGAAATTGCGTGGGAGATTTATACAGCCCGAGCTCACCCAGAATCACCCAGAGTCTAGGTTATATAAACTCGGAAACACACGTTACGAGTCGCAGGACGCGGTGTGGTGCCTGCTTATATATTAGGATCCTGCTCACATCACTAGGGAATGCAATCTCGAATCGAAATTGACAATTCGAGATCTCGCATGAAAGATCCGAGGTCGAGATTTGAGATTAGCGATCTCGTCAGAAAAATCTACGAGATCTCGATTAATCTCGTCCATATCGAGATTTTTTTTTTGAAGAAAGGCGCTTTTTCCTTAAAATATGTTTGAATTCAATGGTTACTTCCTACTCGTGGACGTACAGCAGACGTATTGCAAATAAAGCCATATTATTTGGGTACTGAAACAAAAAATATTTAAAAAAATATATATATCGTCTAGTACTTCATTCGAATTAGATCCATGTAAAAAACGGTGCACACAAGTTCGCGCATACAATACAAATACTCTTTATTGCACACCTCAACCAAAAAAATACAAAGCAATTGAGAAACATAACAGCCATATATAAGCAGAGGCAGCAGACAACAGGCGGTCTTATCGCTAAAGAGCGATCTCTTCCAGACGACCTTTGGGTTGCGGAGAGAACTAAACACATGTTCAGTGGGTGGTGCAAAAATACACTTACACGCGATATATCAGCCGTTAGCGTAGAAGAGTATTCAGATCTTCGTTTCCAAATTGGCTTCTAATAGACGAACTGCGTAATAAAGAATCTCGAAATGGACGAACTGCGAAATGACGAATCTCGAAATGGACGAACTGCGTAACGTTATGACGATTATGTAAATGGACGAACTTCGTAATGAAGATTTTTGAAATGGACGAACTGTGTATGGACGATTCTCGAAAGGGACGAATCATATTATGGACGAACTGCGTATTGGATGAACTCCTACTAAATGCTCATTACCTACCGGTCAACTCAACAAAATCAAAGGTACAGTTATGTAATCTCGTTCGAGATCTCGAAAATATTAGTCAAAATATCGATGGAGATTACGGTAATTGAGATTTCTCATCAACGAGATTCAACTTCGAAAATCAGCTCGAGATCTCGTGATTTCGAGATCTTGCGAGATCGAGACATTTTTTTGCATCGCGCATCCGCATAAAAATAAGTAGCGGTGACGGTCAATCGCTACAAAATAAATGCTTGTGCTTGCAGTGGCGTAGCTACCGGGATTGAAAGCTTATACAGCAATGTTGACTTCTTGCGGTGATTGCCTGACGCTCGTCGGGCAATTACGGTTTTCGGACTTAAGACCCTCTGGATAAAAAAATACGTATTTTAGTTTATTTACCGTATATCATTCAAATTATAGGTACAATTATAAAATGAATATAAAAAAAACTAAGCTTATAGGTACGTAAAAGCGTCAAATCGCGCGATTCTAAAAATAAACTTTTATATGTTAGTATTTATAATAACTAAACTGAATCGTAAATCAGGTGAGACCGTGTATCTGCGCGAACTCCTTTATGTTTACGTTGAACCTAATTGGAGCTTTCCGTTTTGTTCCGCCCACGGCACGGCCTGTCGGCTCCTTTCGCGATAACATTTACCTACGAACTATAAATAGGTAGCAACATTGGAATATTGTATGGTATGGTCTAAATGTAATGACGCCCACGCGGCACCCGCTCCTCGCCGATGGGCGCTGTCAAACGCTATATCGGTGCGTTATGTATTGATGGTGAAGGAAACATTTATTTCTGTATACGGGTACGGATTACGTCCGCTTGTGAAGCCTACGCCGCGCTGCGTGGGAGTTCCGCGCTATCTCCTGACAAGTGGCTCCCGTCCTCGAGGAATGCGACTTCGTTTTTCAATTTGATCGCCGACAAAGGACGCGGCCTAATGCTCGTAGGCGAGACCTTGGCGCGGCCTCCAGCCCGCGCGGGTAACCTTTTGCCAACAGCGCACGACCCTTGTAATATTCGGGTTGCGAATAAGCCACCCTCATCAACTTGTGCTCCTGGCATTTGCGGCTTATAAACTAAGCCCAAAAACTAAGTCAAATCAAAACTAGTTAATAGAGCAAAGTAACAAGATGTATACTGACAATCAAGTTAATTCAATTTAAAAAAACCGCGACACAAAATTACGCTTACGGTGTTGAAGAGTATTGGTACTAAAAGGTTTGGATTTTTTTTCAAAACGGTGCATGATGATTTTTAACACATAAACCATTTTCTTACAAGAAAGTTATTTATTGGCGATTTTGATTGAAGTACTAGCCAATGACTAACAGAGTTTTTATTCTTGAAACTTGATAGTTTTTGATATAATGACCGAAACCTAACTTATCACCGGATTTTGAAATCCACCCTCATCCGTTAGGGAGCTTACGATGCTACAGACAGACACACATTTAATACATACATCTATAAACAATATATACATGTATGTGGGGGATTAAAACCGTTGAAAACTGCTAGCTTTAACACTTAGTACGAGATTCTCTCATTTATCTTCGAAGTATCATAACCTGTGGAGACGCCGGCTTGGCATGGCGAGCCGCAGGTACGGCTCACGGCGACGGCGCGGTGAGGCCCTGACGTCAGCGTCGACGGCGGCGCGACTCGCGTGATTTCATTTACGTGCCAAACCGCGGTCACGGCCAGATAAGCCAATCTCGAACAATTCCACCCCTTCATTACCAGCTCTGAACAAAACACGTCAAAAGAAGAAAGAAACAAATTTAAATAACCCATTAATTACACCCGCAGGTATTTCCACTTCTCCTAATTAGCCCGCTCGGCTCTACCTCTATTTTATTGTTTCGCTTTGTCAAGAACTGGACTACATACGCCAGACGTTAGTAATAATTGTAATAAATTACCACTCGAATGCATTCCGCCGTTATACTAAACATCACCATGACTCAACCTATGTACTCGTGTCCGCTGGTGCTTTCAATTGTCAACTCGCCGGCAGTATGTACTTTAATTTATGTAATTCCGCGTAATCTAGTGGGGAAATACACTACCACTCAAAAGTTTAAGTTCATCCTATGAAACTTCGTTTTTCCATTAAATTATATTGAAATAAATGTTTCGAATTTTAGACATTTTACTGTTTCCATTAAAAGTTAAATAAATATATCTTGGAGGAAATTAAAAATTGTTATTAGCGAAATGAATCAGATACACATGAAACTGTAGGTACCGTTTAAGTTAAAACCATTAAAACTGTTTTGGAAAGCCACCAAATGAAGCGTCGAAACTCGAAACTCGTGCTATCCTTGTGTTGAACTGTCTAATGAAGGTCAGACGACCAATTGCACAAAGTATTGCTTCTTAAACTGCAGTCGTAATTGGCTTGAAACGATAAGACAAGAAGAAGGTCTTATTCCAGTCGAAACTGTTCAGGTAGCCTAAAAAGTCAAGACATATTATTTACGTCAGTATGTGTACTAAAACAGCTCCAGAAATTTGTGAAGAGCTCAACACATAGATCAGAAAGTAGCAGTTTCCAAAAATCAGCGGCGTCTGCGTATTCTTGTAGAGAAATTAAAAAAACTGCATGATGCCCATGGTCTAAGAAAACAAGGTCTGACAATCCGGATCGTGACACGACATACGTCACCTGTGATCACCTGTTAATACTTTATATGTGATGTGGTGATATGATATCATGCTGAGTAAATTAACTAAAATAACAGAATGGACTTGAACTTTTGACCGATACTGTATGCTTTCTGTATTTTCTTCAAATATCATAATTTATTTTTCCTTGTATTATACTATACAGTTTTTTTCATAGTTAGCGAGCTTTTTCTTCTGTTGCTATCGCTCATCAGGTGCTGTAGATGTGCAGGTGGCTATTTAGGTTTGAGCTCTAGCGTTACCCGAGTCGAAGTTGTATCTGGGAACACCATTCACCATAAATATCTTATACCTACGACACCTGAGATTCGTTCATACATACAAAAGTGGTCGTTTCGTGTGGTCAAAACTGTGGCTCGACATGTATTTTTCAGACTCTAATAGGTTAGTCTTAACTCGATCAATTTACGTAAAAAACTAAGTTTTCAATGTATGTAACTGGTTAATTGTAACGTAATAGAGAATATGCGTCAATAGGGTTCCGTAGCCAAAATGGCAAAAACGGAACACTTATTGTTTCGTCATGTCTGTCCGTCCGTCCGTATGTCACAGCCGATTTACTCGGAAACTATAAGCACTACAATAGAAAGGTGTATTGTATGAACCGCTACTGACATAAAAGTGATGTGTTTTTTTTTTAAATATATTAAAATTACACACGCACAAACACATGAAACAGGAAACAGGTGGATGAAAAAAAATCAACGCACATAATCGTGTGGGTATCCATGGATAGGCCCTTAAAAATGATATATATACATAAAACAGGCGGATGAATTCAACGCACAATAGTCGTGTAGGCCCTTAAAAATGATATAGAGATTTCCAAAAATGAAATGTTACAATATTTTTCAGTTGGAGAAGAGGAATCAATTTAACTAAGATGACGTAAAAGTAGAACACCCAGTAGAGTAAACTCATCTATTAAAGTTTAACTACCCAATTATGAATTATACATATACAGCACAGCTCTTACTGTGGGTGATAAAGAACTCAAATGCCTTACAAGTATTAGTACCCGCGCTTCCGGATGAAAGCCATTTTATGTACACCGCGCCTTAGTTAGGCTAAGTCGCCGGCAGACGGGCGTAACCGCGAACGGCCTCGACATACTTACCGGTAACCTGCCATATTTCACGCCACCACCAATTAGACTATCCTTAGCAGGTTTAACATCGGTCATACCAATATATCAGTTTACTTTACATGTATGTACGGTTTAAAAAGAACGCTTCGCTTACTTTTTATTGTCGTCGAATTCCTCTCCTGAAGCGTGTTTGAGAATGTATGGCGCTTTATGGTTTCGTCTGAGAAGTTTTATATGTGAGCCATTAAAATTCCTTGTCCGCAATGGGCCGCATAATTCACAAAATAAGTGGAGAGTTAAATGTTTCAGTACGAAGCTGTGTTAAGTATCACCTTGTTCGAACCTGATATGTCTGTTTTATCCTATGCTAATAATATTATAAACGTGAAGTAAGAAGTAATATATACAAGTAGTGTTCAGAACGTATCCAGACTGACGTCACCGGCGGCCGTTTGTCTCCGAAAACACCCTAAATAAAATTCGAAGATCGGCGACGCGCGGCAACTAACGGCTTCAACAGTTGTCAACTACAATCGCCATTCAAAACTTGTTAGGAAGGAACACCTTGTCTGCTTAATTTGATCTCTGTATTCGAAATAAATCCGTTTTTGTATTTAAAAATAACATTTTTCTCTGGAAATCCACCTAGGCCATTCCCGAACTACCTAGAAAGGAACCTAGGTCCGAAACAAGTAGTTTACGTGAGTAGATCAAAACATTAAAGACTAGACTACCTGTGCGAAGTCGGGCGGTTCCCTAGTAGGTAATTTAATAGAACGTCTTATAATATATAATGTATTAAATTGATTGAAACTGAGAAACTGTTCGTATACTTATACTACTAATTCAATGTAAGTATATCTAATTCTTAATTACTTACTCGAGAATTTTATATCATCCTTCAAAGAAAAAGCAAGTAGACTGTAATTAGCTTGTTGAAATCCTAAGGGGAATGTGCTCTCAAGCTGACATTAATAAAACCTGTACTTGCAATAGTGCAAGTCTAGGTTTATTACTCCATATTTAGTCAGACAATGAAATAAACATAATTTATATCTGTAAGATCTCGCTAATGATACTGAACACGCAGTTTTATAACGTTCTGCGTATAAGCGACGAGCTAATCCTTTACCGGGCTCGTTAGTCGTCCTGCGCGGATGGGAACTAGTAAGGTGGGCATTAAAAAACGTCCCTTGCAACGGTCATTGGCAGCGGCAGCAGGCCGCATTCCAGCGGCGCGGGCGCACGCCCACACGGCATTGCCCGCGCCCGCGCGCTCAGCTAGTCCGATTAATCTTCGCTAACCATCATACAACCTGAAATCGATGCAATATCCTCAACGAGTATGCTATTTATAATACCGACATCTTTTTTGGGAGAAACTTTCGGAATTAATTTTAATCTCATGCACAGTAAGCCATAGTGCATGGATATAACAGGATTCGTTTTCGAAGTTGCTGATTCTGAGTAAAATTTCAACTCATTAGTAAGTAACTGAAAGATTATCACTATCATGCCGTGAACTCGTGACGTGTCCTTGTTCCGAAGGAAACGAAGGTTGCATTACATGTATATGAATTACCTTTTGTTATTAAAACTTGCTAGTTTTTGTTATTGTAATCCATTCTCAGCATCTCGACTCTACTCTGGCAAAATAATCTGGTAGGCCGTACACATATATTCTACGTACACGTTAGTTATCTATCCATATATATAAAATAATAAGTCCTCACTGACTGACTGACTCATCAACGGACAGCCGAAACTGCTAACACTAGAGAGTTGATTTTTGCACACTCGATTACATTTATAACGTAGGCTAGGGATAAGAAAGGATTCTTCGAAATTCATCCCCTAAGGGGGTAAAACAAGGGATGAAAGTTGAAAACATATGTTTATTGAAGTGAGAGATTTGAAACTTTGTATATAGACTCTGCGTTGAAATATATTAATGGCATATTTCACCGTTTTTCTAAAGTGCTCCCCCAAAGGGGTGAAAAAGGGGTTCAAGTTTGTACGGGGAGAAAATCTTTTCTAAAGTGAAAGATTTGTAACTTCGTAAATAGATTTTATGTTTAAATACAACAAAACACATTTCAGCGTTTCGTTTTCGAAATTGATCCCCTAAAGGAGTGCAAATGGGGTTCCAAGTTTGTAAGGGGAGCAAATCTTTTTTGAAGTGAGAGATTTGAACCTTCGTAAATAGACTGTTTAATTACAACAAAACGTATTTCACGGTTTTTCGAAATTGCTTCCATAAATGGGTGAAACGGGGGTTCCAAGTTTGTACGGGGAGCAAATCTTTTTGAAGTGAAAGATTTGAAACTTAGTAGACTCTGTTTAAATACAACGAAACATTTTTCGAAATTGCTCCCCTAAACGAGTGAAAAGGGGGTTCGAAGTTGGTGCGGGGAGCAAATCTTTACTTATCTTAAAAACCGATATGGGTGTCATCTTCCAGGTCGCGGTGCCGATTACTAAAATGACATGCATTTTCAAATCCAAGATGGCGGACATTAATTTTTCTTAAAAATCGATATGGGTATCTTTGTGGTTCCTCGGGGTGCCGATTACGAAAATTACATCTATTTTCAAATCCAAGATGGCGGACATTTATTATTCTTAAAAATCGATATATGATTGTCAGCGTCGAGGTTCCTCGGAGTGCTGATAACGAAAATGACGTCCATTTTCAAATCTAAGATGGCGGACATTTATTTTTTCTTTTGAGTAATTTTTCACAGAAGATTAAAAGCATCAGACAACTGACAAAAATAGTTTATATCTTTGTTACCATCTAAAATCTACGCGGACGAAGTCGCGGGTGGCCGCTAGTGTCCACATATAAGACTTTTTAATATACCGTTCTTTTGTGCGTGGATGTATAGTCACGCTAGTTAAATTATAAATTATTAAATTTTAATTTCCAAGCGAATATATAACAACCAAAGATCCTGACCTGTCATTATCAATAAAAAGAATATGAATAAGTATGACTTGAACTTTTTTGTACGTTAAGTTAAAGTGTACATATCATAAGTGTGCCTTCGTTAAATTGTTACGCTGGGTGGTGGTGATTGTAAAGCCTTCGCGCAGCTATGGTTTAGGACATGTGTGCGGGCGGCCAGCATGGCCTGTGCCGGTACCCACTGCCCACTTTATAGGAGTTCATTAATAACGCGGGCCGGCGTGTCACGGCTTCCGGCCGCGCGGCCCCATTCAAACACATTCGATTCGCACGAACCTTGTCGCAAGTTACACAATGCAGCCTACTACCAGTGGCCACTACGCTCGCCTTTTCAATGAGACAAATAATACCGTTCATTAAATCGCACGCTGTTTTTTTTACAACTTTTATTTAACTTGCACTTGTATGTAGGTAGTATTCTTCAAAATTTGCGAATTTTTTTTTTAGTGTTAGTTCGGTGACAATGTAATAATATGGTACCACCGAGCTGGTCTGATGATGGAGACAGACGGTGGCCATAGCAAATCCTAAACTACAAAAGATAAACTCGTCGTATTTCGGCTCATTGGATTGGAACCGTCTGAACGAATAGTTGAGAACGTGGAAAAAAAGGTACAGTCGGCAATCTTTGTCTCGAATAAATATTTCTTATTTCAATAAAAGCTTGTACTTACCTAAAATTATTTTTGGCAGAAACTTTTTTTTTATATTATAGGGAGCAAACGTGCAGACGGATCGCCTGATGGTAAGCAATTACCGTCGCCCATAGACACCTGCAACACCAGAGGAGTCGCAAGTGCGTTGCCGGCCTTTCAGAAGGGAATACGCTCTTTTCTTGAAGGTTTGAAGGTCATACCGGTCCTGAAATACCGCAGGCGACAGTTCATTCCATAGTTTGGTTGTGCGAGGCAGGAAATTTCTTGAGAAACGCACACACGTGATATAAGCGATAGAAAATGCAGAGTTAGGCTACATCTCTCTCTTATTTCATATCAAATTATTTTTTAGCCTAGCTTGATCTTTAAAAAATCATAATTGTGTTGTTCAGAATCTAGGCGTTTTTCGAGTCTATCTTTGGCCGCTGGATGTTGTCGTCGCTGTAAGAACTCCAATGCTGCAGGCGAATCTGCTCCCCTTTGTTCAGAAGGAGGGACGCCCACAGATTTTCCCATGAATAAACAATTTATTAAACGTCTATTTTTAGCGCCGAGTATGTAGCTTTCTGATCTCGGCTCTGCTTAATGTTTATCTTTATCGACGGCGCTCGCCAATCGTGGTGTTGTACATGGCAACTTATTATTTTAGGGTCGCTACTAATTCTGTACTAAGAACCTACACTCCGTCTGTATTTTGCGGTTTAGCCTTTACCCTTTGCGGAGTCATCAACGATGAGTAAACCGGAAAGCGGTGTAAATCCACAACTCAGAATTATGGAATATAAAATATTCGTTTATTTATAGAACCATCTGAATTTGTCCTTGTTATATAAAATAAAGCAGCAATACATAAAAAGGCTAATAGAAAATGGTTCATCATATCATAAAGAAAATGGTGCTAACACTGCGTGATTCTAGCGAAATCGGGCTCTAATCTTCCTCGGGACCATTCAAGATTGACCAAGTTCAGCGTGGGTACTACATTTAATTTCGACTAAATCTTATCATTTTGCCAGTGTTGGATTAGTACGTGAAGAAGAAGAAGAAGGCAAGTCAAGTAGATGCTTATCTCCCAATACCTACGTTAAAGACGTCATGAATTCGAGTTACATGTCTGATAAGTACAGTAGGTAGGTTAAATACGAGTAGGTACTGTAACATGCGAATTGATTATACACATTCACAATTAGTATGACTCAGAATTCTTATCAAACGGAGCGGTAGGCCTTAATTACGTTGGGCCTCGTATTTCCCCAGTTACGGCGTGACATCATGACGTTTGTCTAAATGAATGAGTTACTCGTCAACGGCGGAGCGCACCTCGAGTCGCGCTCGCGATCAATCGAGGCGGCGTCGTGATTGCCGCCGGCGCGTGGGCGCGCTGCGTGAATGGCCGTCGCCCACGCGCGCCTACGCTCGCAACACTGCCTACTACCACGACATACCTCTACGTACATTATGTTATGTACACCCACGACGCCCACGCCTTTGTCTCTTGTAAATATTAATCTGATGACCGTTCACGTAACACTGATTCAATTTCGTGCTCATGCTCATCAGCGCGCCCGCTCTGGGGAGCTTTCATGGAATTAATAATCTATCTATCGCCCTCGCCGCCGCAGCCTTGCCATCCATCAGAATCTGATTAGCCTTAGACTTTGCCATAACTAAATTGTTGTTGTTGTTTTGGATCTCATTACTTGAATTAACGCTTGGAGTTTTGGCATTTTAGGGATAATTTACTGAAAATCAGAATCTCTTAAAAAAAATTGCAACGGGCGGTTATCGAGGACGGAGATAGGCGCCTATCATTGAAGCTAAACTTAATGATTATAACTTTAATGAGAGCGCATTTTTGGAATTAACCAGCTACATATTTGAATTATGATAAATATACTTATTTCTGTATTTTCCGTAGAGAATCAGCCGTGCGTTTAAAATCTTGGGTTCTTTCCATTTGTTTGTGTTCCTTGT
Organism: Epiblema foenella; assembly: GCA_963556455.1. Classification (NCBI taxonomy): domain Eukaryota; kingdom Metazoa; phylum Arthropoda; class Insecta; order Lepidoptera; family Tortricidae; genus Epiblema; species Epiblema foenella. Next base: position 7,554,076 of record OY747105.1, read on the forward strand.
TGCGATCGAAGCAGTTATAGTCGTTAGGACGTGTCAACGTGTAGCTACTCCGCCAGACTATAGACTGCATCACATGGTCGCGCCCCGCGGAGGCGACCCGCCCTAAAGGGAAAGAAGCATTGCTCTTATTTGCCGTAAATCAGTTGCCACTTCATTGATAGATATAAAACTCGTTCAATTAGGTATTAAAAGTGTGCAATGCGTATACGAAACAAATAGATGGAATTTTTAATAATACAGTTACAGCAACGCTTAATAATTTCCGCGACTATGCTATCGGTACCTATATTCTCCAGTTTAATATTATATAGGTAGGCGTTTGCCAGGAATTACTGAATTAAAAACTGGTAACAAGGTAGGCGTTGGTTGATGTTTGATAACGTTATCTAGTTAGAGGTTAATCAGCGGGTGCAGGCGTGGGCGCCGACAGCATCGCGGCGGGCGGACTGCTCGCCTTATTTGATGGCTTTCAAAACTGCAAACTGAATGGCGGCGAGACGACTGAGATGGCGGATTTGGAAGTGTCGTCCCCCGCGAGGGCGCGCTGCGTGGGCGACCATTGAGCCGCGGGGCCGGGGGCAGGTGAATGGCGCCTCCACCGCCCCTCCCATTCAGCTCCCGCATCGATCCGCCGTCCCTCGCCGCTCCGCCGCGCAAGGCTACCCAGACCTATGTACAACCTACCCTCTGACTCGAATACAATGTGCCAGCTTTACGCAACAATGTCTTTATACACTACCCAGACTATTTAAACCTGTGAAGTCCTTATGCCGCGTCTGTAGGAGTTGGAGCGGGTCACTTGCTTGCTGCTAGCCCTACAGCCAGGTGCTCGGGCGTCCGACGTTATTGGATTATCTTATTCATTAGGCTTCATGCGACCCTTAATTTTCGGATTCGACTACGTTACCCGTACAAGTTTCATAAATAACTTCGTATACCTCTTATTTATTCTATACTACAAACATTATGCATGCCGTTTGCCGCTCTATAATAGTATAATATTGATAAATAAATATAAATACTGATCTGATTCGTAGAGAGTAAGAAATCTAAAAAATTCAAAGGATAGTTATCACCGATTGCTTCATAATTGTATTTACCTGGATAAAGGTGCGTTCACTCAGACTGGTTTTATACGTCTGAGATTAGAATTCAAATTATTTTCTTAAGTTTTTTGTTCAAAGACGTTAATCTCCCCTAATTGTGTTACATTTCTTTAAAATACATAATTTTTATCGTTCGCCTTCATCACTATCGTGAAATTAGATGACATTCGTGTCGACCCCACTAGACTAAGTTTCCAACGAATCCAGTGTCCATGGAATATAGGTAGAGACAACTACTTAAATTGTGTGTCCCCGTTTCAGGTCCCTGCGCATCTCCGGGTCGGGGTGCGAGGAGGGGCTGTCGTCGGGCTCGTCGTCCGAGTGCGAGGAGGCGCACGCGCACGCGCACGCGCCCGATTTCCCCGTCGAGATCCTGCCCAACCTCTACCTCGGCAACTCCACCAACAGCGAGGACTGCGACGCGCTCGCCAGGCACAACATCAAGGTAGGCGTTTAACCACAAAAATAGTGATAGTGACTATTCAAAAGAACAAACGCAAAACAAATCAAGACAAACTAGAAGTATTCTTGAAATTTACAGCAAGTTTTTTCACGAGCTTCGTTGCGATGTATTTATTCACTTTTAATAACTTCGGGTTCGGCTACTTTACCCCTACAGGTTTCATAAATAACTTCGTACAACTCTTATTTGTTCTCATTTTCATACTCGCATTGTTTGCATACTCGGTCTATAGTGTTATACATATTTTAAACTAAGTAGTAATCTCCCGACGAGTTAGGTTCCAATAAAGTTTATTGTGTGTTAATATAAAACTACGAGTTTTCCCAGACTAATCCATATTATGCATGCCATTTGCCGCTCTATAATAATATAATATTGATAAATATAATTTTTTCACGAGCATCATTGCGATGTATTCACTTTTTATAATTTTCATGTTTATACATGTTTTTTACGAAAAAAATAAACAATATCATTCTTTTGTAATGAGCCCTGGGATCCCAGGGACTGATAGACGACGGGTTAATTGGTCATTGAATTATGACATGAGATTTGAGTTAACAAGACCGATCATATTTCGTTACGACTGTCTAAAATTTTATCTTCGCTCTACATTCTTCTTCGAATCTTTCGGGCTATAAAAAATTAAGCACCTTATAAAAACTACATATATTTGACACGTGTAACCTTAATTGTAGCACTCATCACATCAAGATCCGGACTCGTAGGATCCACTACATACGTAACCCATTACAAAGTGGCATGCACTAACCGCACTGTTCTAATGTCCAGGCGTGGGTGGTGTGTTGATAGTCGCTTGTGCCCGCAGTATGTGCTGAACGTGACGCCGGACCTGCCCAACGCGTTCGAGTCGGCCGGCGGCGACATCAGCTACCTGAAGATCCCCATCGCGGACCACTGGAGCCAGAACCTCTCTGTGCACTTTCCGCAGGCTATACGGTTCATTGGTGAGTAGTTGAGCACAAATTTTAAACTACTACGTTTTTGCTCTTTGGGTTTTGTACCGGAAAATTCTGGACAGTCGGGACATTGTAAACGCGACTCGACCGTCTATGACACACTCGGCAGGCAACCCCTTACTAACGTAGATCTCTGTACTAACGTACATATAGTAGTTGGGTTTTGCTTGTGTCCAATTCATTGCCCTATTGTGCGGTTTTGCTGCCTCATTATTTTCCTTCATAAAAGATAAGCATACTTCGTAGAACAAGACTGCATGCATTAACATTTTACCGGATTATCAAGTCTTCGCTAAAAGTTTTAATTGCTTCAATAGGGTGGCATCTAGCCTTTCTGCATTTTACTGCCGCCAGGGCCATCCTTGCCGTTTACATGATCACCTGAGAATGATACAAGTACTCGTTATCTATTACTTACGGAGATAGAGTCGATAATCGATTGAACTTTCTAGATGGCTGTAACGACTTTTTAAAATATGCTCATTTTGGTGTTTTGCTCTTAAAAGCTATTGTTCCTTTAAGCGGATTAGACAAAAGTATAACCCAACTAGTGGTATGTTCGTATCCGCAGAGGAGGCGATGTCGGCGCGGTGCGGCGTGCTGGTGCACTGCGTGGCGGGCGTGTCGCGCTCGGTGACGGTGACGCTGGCGTACTTGATGCAGCGGCACCGGCTGTCGCTGCGCGACGCGTTCGAGCTGGTGCGCGCGCGCAAGACCGACATCGCGCCCAACTTCCACTTCATGCGGCAGCTGCACGCGTTCGAGCGCGACCTCGGCCTGCACGAACGCAGCGCCAGCCTGAGTAAGGTCTGCACTGTCGCCCGAGCCCCGCTTCCGATCCCACGCTACTCCACGACCACCACCTCCATATACTAGATTGTGTCTCATGGGAGCAAAATGATATATTTACGCCGAGGGCGGTATATTGAATCATGAGTGAAGCGAAGGGTTTCTATTGTAGAATCTTGAGCGTAGCGAGGGATTCAAGTGTTTACGCCTAAGACAAATAATTTTGCTACCGTGTGACACATACTGTTTTTCACACCGCCTATGAGGCCCGCGGCTAAAAACATGAAATGTCTTACAAAAAATTTTGCTACCGAGTTGCACATACTGTTTTTCTCACCTATGAGGAAAAGAGTCATTGTTGCCCTCAAATGAGGGTAGAAAAGTACAACAATGACTTTTCTGAATAGGAAGTCTGAAAAAGTCTATTCATCCTGACGTATCCTATCTGTAATAACAATAATAATGTTTATTGCAAACCATGGTATTTACATTAAGAAATAGAACATGGCACTTATATATTAAGAAATACAATCACATGTACCCTGGTCTTGAGCATTGTCACACTTTTGTTGTTGTATACTTAAAGCTCACAAAATATTTAAATCAACCAAGATATCACTGAAAAATATAATTTCTAATAAAATCTTCTTTAATTTTTAACGTCACGTTTGTTTACATGTTAGGACACTTAAGGATGAATAGACTAGATCATTCCATTCAGAAAGATGCACCCACTCCTGTCGACCCTTACAAGCAAAGTATAGTACTCAATGTGAACGAGTGAGCCATCGTCGTGGATTGACACACTCAACATTTAAACACGCCAGTGGCGAGATGTTCATATACCTCGATATCTCGCTGGCTTGCCTTAGCTACCAGGCCATACCCCCTAGGAACAAAATTGAATGAACTTGAACGCACATATGCGTTGCCGGCAGTGAATAACGGTAACGGTACTGAAAGTAGTTCGACATTATTAGTGCCTGTTCTAAATTAGCAGTAGTAGCGAAGAGCATTATTTGTGACTTGGCTCGGTCGAAAATGTAAATGTATCACGAAGAACTCATTCGTTTATTCACATTTCGTCACCGTTATTTGTAGTGTAGACATCGCTTGCCACCCCGCTTACACCAGCTATATTTAAAAAATATTCCTAGGACTGACTCCATACCCGTTGGACATTGGTGCTCATATATAGGCGTACCCGATTCACATAGTTAACCACTTTGTACGTTAAAGCTAACGTTACGAGTTAGGGCTAAACCGTGCTCTAAGTCGAAGAATCATAACATCGTAGAATATTCCCTTTCCACCTGGTAAAACTAAGATTTTAAATAAAACTTCTATTGAACACAGCGTCATATCTTGTGGTACCAGGAAAGGCACCGGCAAGAAGCGCAGTAACTTCATAGTTCTCACTACTATCAGGGAAAAACATGTCAAAATTCGCCGGCTTCGCAATGGAGCCTATGACTCAATTGGCAGACCACTCCTGCTCGTGAAAGGCAATAAAGATGCCGACTTGAGTTTAGCCAGCTCGACAATTTTTCATGTTGACTGGTCTTACTTTCAAACGTTTAAAGTTCGGTTTAGTTTTAATTCAAAATACCGGTTCGAACGGAATCGGGCCTGGTCAGATCGAAACGATTTTACATCCTATGGCCAGTTTCCCACTTGTCGGATGTCTAGCCCGGATTTTAATGGAATATTCCAAAGGCAGAACATTTTATATGAAGCTATTCACACTTGCCGGACACCAATGTGTATGAGGCGCCGATACCCGATACTAATCCGGGTTCGACATCCGTAAAGTGGGAACCGGCTCTATGTCGCCAATGTTCGCCGGGAGGTTTGTCAGGTCTGAACCTCTAGTATAAGTTTTTTCGAAACAAAACACAATCGAACGCGTTTGCGTTCAGTCTCAATTTGTGGGGCAACGCGAGCAGCGCCTCTGGTGGCCTTAGATGGTAATTATTTTTTGCCATGTTTATTTATCGTATGGCAATTACTTCGAACCGTGAGATCTTCGAGAAGACAGTACGGTTGCCAGTTTTTGGTGCACTTTTAGCATCACCCAGGGGTAACGGTGGGTACCCCTTACGGACGTGGTGCAACTTCGATTTGACTGTTAGAAGTTTCCAAGCCCCCCGAAAGCCTCTAACTTGGCTTAACGACTGCTGTCATAGATAGCCGGCATCAATGGCTTAACGTGCCTTCCAAAGCACGGGAGCGCTCAGTTAATAACCACTCAAGGCGGTCACCCATCCAAGAACTGACCTGGGCCAACGTTGCTTAACCCGCATACCGCACGCGGTACGCGAGCGCCGCTGGGCCACGAGTTGGGACTAAACGCAAACACGTTCGTTTGTGTTTTGTTTCGAAAAAACTTATACTTCTTATACTAGAGGGTCGACGCTCGCCGCAGGTGCTGGAGGAGCTGGGCGTGGCTGAGCCGGGCGCGGCGGCGGGCGCGGGCGCGGGTGCGGGCGCGGGCGCGGGCGCGGGCGCGGGCCCGGCGCCGGCCGAGGCGTGCGGCTGCGCGGCGCCCACCGGCGTCTCGCCCGACTCCGGCATCGAGTTCGACCGCTGGAGCGCCGCGCGCGACACGCCGCAATGACAGTTCTTCACCGCGCCCGACCAGCCGCCCGCCTGAGCGCCGAGCCCCGAGCCTCACCTCCCGCCCTGTTGAGGTACTATCAGCATCACAGTTAACCCTTTTCCAGGCCGCGCCGATCTAGAAGGCTTTACATAAAACAAAATATATATTAAAAATAGTTACGTTTTGGTGATTCATTTCAAGACGAGTTACTTTTTAAGAAAATGCAATCTAATTTTAACTTTAAACCCCAGAACTACGATTGAAATTCTGTTGACACGTATGTGGTCGATAATTCGTCGTATGTCTGGAAAAGGGTGATGCTGATAGAACCTCCCACGGACGTGCTCGAGCGTCTGCGAGTGTCACTCGGGCGCCGAACGGGCGCGAGCCCCGTCAACTAGATACATTAGAGAGCACTTCCGAATGTCAAGTAATTTAATCTATTTAGTGCCACCAATACTATTGATATATTGTAGTCGTAAGTGAACGGTAGGAGATGCGAGATGGACGTTGTAATTGGTAAGCCAATTTTATAAGTTTGATATCTAAATGTATTGAGGATCTATTGATACGAAACTGAAAATGCATTCCCGACTATATCTTCCCCTCCTATGCATTTTGAGTTCATATATTTACTAGGATGATTTGCTTTTGACGGTGTGGTTCTAGTGATCGTTTTTGAGCGTCTCGCCCTCTGTGAGGAGCGGCGCGCGTGTTCCATGGCATTAAATAACTATTTTTATGTACCTATACAATGAAGCGTTTGATATTTGTTTGTTGACTGCGACAGTTAGGGCCGGCCGGGCTGCGATGCTGGGTTCGATCCATCGACGCGCTCAGCTGGCCAGGCGACAGGTGGAAGTTCATTGTTTTATTATGTATATTGTTATTACTAGTAACACAGGGCTTCTCGAAACTCTTCCATTATTGTTGATGTAATAAACATAATTATATGTATTTGTATGAGTCGCGGGTGTGCGTGTGATATAGACTTAATTCTCTACTTATATTAATATAAAAATATTTACAAATTTTCGTAACACCGACCAACTGCTGCTGAAGTTGTAGTTGTACCTTAATCCCCTTATTCATAAAACTTAACAAACCTATGCTAACTACAATGTGTTTTGTTCCTTTCTCACAAACATAAACGTCAAAGTGACAAAGACAAAACAAATTTTAGCGGAATTTAACCGAAATAGGTTTCATGAGCTGTTATGAATAAGGAGGTAAAAAACTAGACCCCTTAGCATTCAAAATTATTTTATTTCATAAAGTTATGCTATTATAACTTAAGAGTATATTTATAGTTAACTATGAGGATGAAGAAGTAGAGTAACGGATTATTTTTCTATCAATCTTCTGAAAACCTTTCCATCGTCTCGAATAGTAAGAGCGTTGGGAGAAGGACCCGTGCAAGTCGCTGGGGACTAGTATTTATCTCGGGACTGCCGCCCGCGCCGCGGGCGCGCGCGTTCAGTCGCTACTACGTGATAGTTTATTTTGTAATTACGAATATGTTCATTGGCATTTATTGTTTATCCGCTGATGAATTATATTTTTCTATATGGTTGAAATTATTTTTTATCAACTTTTAGTGTATGTAAGTGGCAAGCTTTAAAGTTAAGTAACCACGTTAACTGTGAAAGTATATTGTTAACAACTGTACATTTGTTGTAGCCTAAGATAGTGTTCAGATTCGCTTCCTCGACCTGATGCCAACATTAGATGCAGATGATATTGTTTGATAAGTCTTCGCAATAATGTTGTAACTTGAGCATATGTTATTGTTATATTAGAACGTATTTTTCAGTAACCAAATGTATCTTGTTTTATGAATATTCGAGCGTATAATTATTTAAGGGAGTAGAATATTCTAAATATTAACACCTTGGTTGCACTTTAGTTTTGCTCTTTAGATGTTTTACATTCAGTTTCATGTGGTACTCAATTCAGTATATTGTCGGTTTCCCAGAACTCGAGATGGTCATTTAAATCCTGTATGTTTCCTTGACCTCTCCATCCCTTATTATTTATTCAAAATATAATGAAATTAATCCTATTATATTAATAATTAAAATCACGCGGTAGCATTTTATTCCATCGAGATTTCCAGTCATGGCACTGTATGTAAGATATCTAATTATCAAAAAGTTTAAAAATTGTAGTGCACAAATCACTAAACCCTATTCGTACGAGCACGATATGAATGGGAGCTGATATTCACATCGACTTTTGTAAATATAACCGGAACTGTTGTTTCGATTGGTCATTAATATGTTAACAAAGATGTTTATAATGTTTTAGACGTCTTTTAGTGCTTTTTCCCTAAGGTACCTAAAGCCACAAGGCACACGTAATATTAACCTCAAAACAAATATAAACACTGTTAATTGAAATTGAGTTTTATTTATTTTCGTCTGCGAAACCTGAAACAGCTAACAGCAACTTTCATAACATCGCAGTTCTTCAGGCATGTTCTGCAGGAAATAACGGACGCGCACTAGATATTCGACAAGGACAATAGGAATAGATTAATAATAATAAATTAATATTAATAATTATACATATAATAATGCTATAGAGGTTCGGAAATTTGTACATTGAAGATATTAGCAAAATAATCGATTGAGGGGTCTTAGAATCGATAACAGAAAACAAACAATTTTTAGACTTTGTGTCTGTTTATTTGTCTAGGCATCACGCGAAAACTAGAGAACAGGTTTTAGTACAACCATCACTAATAAGTATAATGGATCTTCGGCCAGGTATAAAAATCATACAGATTGGGAACGAAAGGGGTTGAACTTTGCATGAGAAGTCCTTCAATTCGTGACTTAAAGGCTTGAAAATTGGTAAGCATATAACTGGAAGCAAAATAAAAAGAATCCCATTCAAAAATTGTACAATAACAGAAAATATGTGAAAAACTGGATGGTAAAAAAATGCTTAGGGGACTAAGGACAAATTACCAAAAATCCCTCTACCCATAGTAGGTAACTGTTTGACATGAGAGATTTAATTATGTTAGTCAGTCGCTGTCAACATTAACAAACCAGAGGGGCTACCGCGACTGAAAACGAACGAAGTTCGAATATCTCTCTGTCGCACTTGCTAATACGTGCCACAGTGAGGGAGATATTCGAACTTCGTTCGTTTTCGGTTCGCGGTAGCCCCTCAGTGCCTTGAACTCCGTCTACCTATAATTGATGTCTTCAGTGGTCATCTAGAACGTTGTTAGAGTGGTCGAGTGTATTAACGGTGTTATCTGAGCCCCTACAAAATCCCACTAATATTATAAATGTGTAAGTTCGGATGTTTGGATATTTGTTATTCAAACGGCTGAACAGATTATGATGAATCTTGGTGTACAACGAGTTTATAGCCTGGAATAACATATAGGATACTTTTTATCCCTTCATCGTCCCTTAAATTGATAAATTCAGGGGTGGAAGTTGAATTTATGAACTAGAGTCATGTAGATATTTACAATGCCCGCTGACGTACAAAATTCGTCTCAGATGACCCAGTATAAGTCTGAGCTCCGAATGTGCACATAGTTATCACGAATCGTAGGGTCAAGATACAATAAGGACGTATTGTGAGGCGAGTCTAGACAGTTGTAAATATCACGATGTTTGGCGTGTCAGACACATTACACAGATGACATTGGTAAAGTCGAATCGAAGCTAATGAAGATTATTTATTACTTGCACAATTCAATAATTTGAGTCTTATAGCGGCTTTTATAAAGTAGTTATTTGCATGAAGTTTTTATTTTTACCATCGTAGTTATAAACTGAGTAATTTTGCTGCTAATTGATTATGATGAGCTATTATTAATTATTATGACAGATTTAGTTCGGATATTTGTGACTCTTACAGCTTAATTATCTCAAAACCAAAGCGACTCTTGTGAATGTGATTGTTTATCGCTTTTCAGTACTTAGAGCTCTATTAATCACATGCATAATCTTAAGCAAAACAGAATATATTTGTGTTACTTAGGTACTGACTTACAGCCTCTAAAGCGCTTGCCTTGCGTTTTAAGCCAAAACTTGCTAACCCATCGAGCCTTAATAACTTTAATGTTTATAAAGTTGGAGATTAAATAGATTGGGCGTATTCACTCCGAAATAACTCCCAGTAGCTCGATTCCACTCAGCTCAGAATCGGTTGAAACCGGTCAACCAATCTCACTGGAGCGCAAACTCTTAGAGTATTCCAGTGTTCCAAACCACACGCGTGGTCGTGTCGGAGGTTTTTTTCCCCTGGATTTTTCCCCCGGCTACTCTCCAACCGCGCACTCCTATAGCTTTATTGGGCCCGGCCTATAAAGCCACAGTCAGGTTCAAAAAAAATGTTTTAAGCAGTAACATCTACTAACGAAAATTCTAAATTGAAGTTAAGGAAGCGCGAGTCTTTTTGGTAGATGTCACTCTGCGTACACCTCCCCAAGGCTTTGTAAGAGAGAACTGGTACTGTCTTGGTAACCGTGTGTGATGGTTCAGATATATATAGGTATTCATAAATCATACCCATTTTGTTTCATTATCCGCCTATTACATCCTACTTCGGGACACATGCCTCCTTTCATGGAGAAAAGGGCCCATTTCATTTGCTAATATATTTATATAAATAAGAAACTTTGTAAGGTTGTAACTTTGAGACGTAAAAACGTTTAGAGTAAATTTTGAGTGGGAAGGAATAGTCTGTAGAAGTTCACGCGAACGAAGTCGCGGGCAAAAGCTAGTGTGAAATAAAATGCGAAATACGTTATTTTATTTTATTACTTTCTCAAGTAGGTGAAGTATAATAATTACGTTAATAACAAATACAATGGATTTCTGTAATGATTATTCCATATAAACCTTAGAAATCGATACATCGGAGCTGTAGTAGTCGCTTCTTGTTCGAGTTATCGTATGTACAGCCTAAAAACATAATTAACTCCTCTACAAATAAAAATCTCAATCTCTTGCTAATTGACTATCGTTGGGTGAATACTGAGAATATTGTAAAGAATTCTCAGGAACTAAATTAATTCTAAATCCAAATAGGCCTCGCGTCCTTAATTTTATATGTAAACTCTCGATATAATCATCTATAAATAAACATTTACATATACAAACAGGTGTACAAAAAACCTTAACGTAACCATAGGGACTTTCCTACCTACGATATATTTACATAACTAGTACATAATAAATTGGTGCCATGAGTTTAATTCAAAGGATATCTAGAACTAGGCCCGGAGAAGTGCGGTTGTGACCGAGAAGCTGTCCACACAGACTCTCCTCCTGCTAGTTTGGTCACAGATATACAATTTTGGCACTAACATGTGCTTATTTATTATGTAAGTATATACACAAAGGCTTCACAATAATTTATTGCTTTATATTAAACTTCATACTGGATCCATTTTGCTAGATTTGAATACTAGAAGACTCGAATATATAAAATATGTTCATCCATATAATAAGAACGAGATAGTGTTACACATGAAACATACACAGTAAATATTTTTTAGCAAGATTTTATAGGAATGATTCTTAAAATAATAACAGAATAAGATACATATTCATTGGAATGTAACGAAGCTCTATCGTAGGCAGAGATAAACTGAATAAAAATAGACAGCGGAGACGATATGAGGGATATATTTATTCTATAAGTAGCTCGATAAGGTCCACGAAAAGGCACCTTCTGACATCGACACGGAAAATTGGTCCATCCGAAAATTACATTCTATGTTACAAATAATCACTTAATATAATGGCACCAGTCAATTTTGAATCTTTAGATTGTGATATACTTTTGCTTTATGTGCCATCACAAGATACTGTGCATGATCATAATATATAGGCCGACCTGGATTTCAACCAAATATCGACATCACAGATCACAACGACACAAATGCCAACACGAGAAACATCAAATTGATATGAAGTATTAACAATACAGTCATAATAAAGCTCTCTTCTATTGAGACACAAGGGCGTCAGTCAAATTACGATTAAATTGAATAAATCTGCCATTCCGTCAGTGTGATCTGCGAGTGGGAATAATAATAATATATCTGATACATACACGCATGTAGAAATGTAGATATATAATTAATCATCGCACTAGATGCTAAGGCGACGTATGTAAACAACAATCAAAATGTATTATCATAAAAATATATTCGTTTGTAAAAAGGTACTACTTAATACCCTACATGTAAATTGGTGCTGCATTCTGATAAAGGCAAATCGTGGTCTTACGGGTGACATGTGATATTTTATAAAATAGGGACACAATAAAAGGTAGCTAGTCTCACAGGGTCCAAGACCACGAATAAAAGCTCCAGGTTATAACTAGGTATAGGCTGCCAAGACGCCGTAGCGTTGCTGCAATGTGAAAGGGTAAACTGCTCTTAATACGGTCACATGTTCGCTTTTACAGCTTTAAAATAGGTGATGGTATTTTAGTAAGTGGAGGATGTCAACGAAAGAGATGTTTACCCTTTGTAATACTGTGTATAAACGTTAGTGAGGCCATATGAATTATTAACGCTGTGTCGGTGTCTCGCGGGCTCAGTGCACGGCGTCGATGTCCCGCTGCGCGCGCGAGATCTTTACCTGCAACATTATGCGGACTACATACGCATGAGGAACAAACGGCTGCTAAATATTGTATAACTGTTGCGTCACTGTGAATTCAAAATCTTGCTGCTTCCTAGTAACACTTATATTTGTTGGAGCGGAATTAATATAGTGTCGCATAAACTGAGGCTATCCGTGGACAGCTGATAGGGCTGTTAAATACCTATAAATGTCTAATTTTAGCTTTAATAAAAATGTAATACCCTCTTTAAATAAACGTTATAAGTTAGAAAAGTCAGCATCCTGTATCAGATATGTATGTTCCCAAAGTGACAAAAATATATGTACGCTCTTATGCCCTTGTCACTAAAGTCATGTTCGCTTATTTTGTCAGTAGAGTGCATATAGATATTTTTGATGTTGACTGTACCTTGTCCTTGGGCGTGTTGGGGTCGCCGGCCTCCAGCGCGAACATCTTCATCTTCTCCTTGAAGGAGAGCTGCTCCGGCACGGGCGCGGCGCTGGTGGCGGCCTGCTTCTCGGCCAGCCGCCGCTGCCGCGGGTCTCTGCCAGACGCCAGGATCGCCACATTAAGTAATTATATCATTTCGCGTCGAATAACATTAATACGGGATTTAGGCGGTCATTACACTGATGCGGTTTCCGCGTGCGGGCAATCACGCACGCACACTTAAAACTCTAAATTTGAGCAATAAAATTCGACGTTACAATCTTTGTACTAGGTCAATTATCGCATGGTTAAATTGACCAATTTCACTAAGGCTCACATTTCAGAAAAGTTCTCATAGAAAGTAGTCCTTGTAGGTCCGATATATGATAAGTTTGATGTCAAAATAGCGGCCAAGCGTCAAGTACGAATGTTTTTAAATGGACTGTAATCGGTGGCCGATTTATGATTTTAATAACAACTTTAATAGTACAGAAAATTATAATTAAAGCGAAAACATATGTGCAAGTGAACCATGAAGTAAGGATAAAACTGGAGCAGGCAATACACACATACAAAGATGTGCGAAAGAGATGCAAGCATAGACACTAATACACTTGGGAACGAGATACAACGTGTTATATCCTGCCCCTCATCGCGTATTATTTGTCACCGGCCTGTGTCACCCAAACGTATTCAAGCTTTAATTTAAATTTGACGTCAATACAGCACGACTAGAATTGTGCTATATCCACATCAGTATTCTGATATTTCTGATACATCTCATTTAGTCAGCCTATCGCTAATCCTCCTTCTATCTAATCCTCTTTCTACGAAGTGAAATGATAATTCATCTTTTCGTATATTTGATAAATTAAAATGCTTTTTGCACCCGAAAACAGCATATAATAGTAAAAACAAGCAAGCAAGCAAGTAGCAAGGATTGAAAGCCACCCAATGTGAGAGCGCCAATAGTTCGAGGCTGAAATGGGTGGTTTCACCCGAGTTAAAGACTGCTTTTCATTTTTCTCATATACTTACCTTTGGCAGAGGGGTAAGTATATCAATGACATCTCCAACCTTAAATGCTCTAAGGCGGGAAGCTTAACTCGGCTAAATCCCGCATTTTAAATGAGTGCCCACAATTTTGCACAGTGCACGGTAAATAGATGGTTTAAAGGAATCTGGGTGAACAGGCTTTTGAATAATATTTATACGGATATAGTACATTACTTACCAAGGGCGGTAAAACAAAGAATGTCTCAGATCGCAGGTATTTGACGCCCGAGCCGAAGGCAAGGGCGATAATTATGCGATCTGAGGCTTTCTTAATTACCGCCCGAGGTAAGTACAAAATTTTATGTCACCCCTTGGCCAGGAAGTGGGATTTTCCGCGCGCGGAGCGTGCGGTAATTGCCACTTTATGGCCAGGTGTGACATAAATTATTTTATTTAGGAAGGATGTTAATTGATATTGGAACATGTACCTGTAGACTTCCTGCGCGCCTATGACGCCGGGCGTGTGCAGGGCGGCGGGCGCGGCGGCCGCGCCGGGCGGCGTGCTCGGCGACAGCGCGCCCGCCAGCATCACTGACGCTTCTTCGATGAAGCGCTGCTAATATTACAACACCGGAATTCATTTCACTTTGACGTAAGTAGGGTTAATTGCCTATAATTGTATTCTTAAGTGGCCAGTTACTGGCGATTTACCCCATATGAAAAACCGTAACCTCTAATCCTATTCTAATCGCGACTAGGTATCAGATTCTAGCTATCGATCATTTGCAAAAGGTTAGATGTAATAGGGTTCGTTATATTAGATGTGACAGAGGGTCGGTAATCTTTGTTATACGAAGACGGTGGAAAACTAGCATACGGCCTGCCTGATGATAAGCCGAAAGCGTAGCTTATGAACGCAACCAAAAGAGCACTGCCGAACTTTTTTTTATATGAGGATTCGTTGTGGTAGCAGCCAGCGGCAAACATTTTTATTTTGAACCTGACTGTGGCTTTATAAGCTGAACACAATAAAGCGATAAGAGTGCAACTGGCTCGTGTACTCGGTTCGAGGCTCTTGGCCCATGATCGGGGTCGATTCCTGCGGGTCGTGAAGTCGGCCCGCTGGGAGGTGGTAGGGGTGGCTCGTGTAATAGCATTGTTCTGTGTATTTTATACGACGTACGTCAGGGTCCTCGTGCGGTGCATCGTGCAGCGGCGGCGGCGAGGAGGACGGCGGCGCGGGCGGCGCGGGCGGCGCGGCCGCGGAGGCGGGCGCGGGGGCGGGCGCGGGGGCGGGGGCGGGAGCGGGGGCGGCGCGCTCGTGGAACGACACGCGCTTGTCGCGCCCGCCGCCCGGCGGGGAACTGCGGACAAGGTACGCATTCTTGAGTTATAGTTTAGCTAGACTAGGGTGATGTAGGTAATCAAAGTCAGATTCGAAATATTACAAAAAGTATGATAATTGTATTAATTGTAAATGTGATAATTAGTGTCTCATGTACATTACAAATTAAATTCTATGGAAATTAATATTTATACGCTGGTTTGGAGGCACAACGTGGAGATCAGACATAATTTGATGGTAATTTTAAGACTACTTCGTATACACACTATTAAAAGCATACTACTCTACAAGTCCAATAGATATACTGACTGCGGGGTAGCGGGTTGCGCGGGTGCGGCGGCGGCGGCGGCGGCGGTGGCGGACGCGGACGCGGGCGCGGGCGCGGGCGCGGGCGGGGAGAGCGCGCGCGCGCGCGTGGCCATGACGGCGAAGGACGAGCCGCGTTCGGGCGGCGGCGGCGCCAGCGACAACGCGCCCAGCGACTCCGCGGCCTGCCCCAGGCGCTCCGATCCGGGGCTCTGCGTGACACATGCCAACAATCATCATTAATAGGGTAGCTGACTCATGTTACGATAGAGAATATGCATGCGGAATGAATAATAATAAGATGTCAATATATAAATGATCAAATTATGACATAAAACAGTAAATTAATAAATATGCTCAAAATTTTAAACAGATGTTTGATGTCACTTGTATGTTTAGAAAAATTATGTAATTTTTGTACTGACTAAATAGTACACTACTACAGAGGCCGGGAAGGAAAGGGTTGCCGGCCGAGCGCAGCGAGGCCGGATAGTTACGAGGTTGGCAACCCCATTTCACACCGAGGTATGTATAGTGCTTTTCTCAAACATGCAATGAAATAAATAAAAATAAAACTCCAAGAAATCAAACTTTCATTTCTAAAGAAACTAACAGTAAATAAGACAAAAAATATAACTAACACATATATTACTATATTTCGTTCAATTTCCAACTCGAATTGAAGATAAAACACTACTACTACAAAAATATACTAAAATGTACGAAAACACGTTTCTGAACGAAACGTTAGAATCAATCTATCCTATGGACCGACACTGACAGCTTGTCACTCTTGTTAATTATCAAAAACTATAACCTCTTTTCTTCATCGCTGAGGGGCTGCCGCGAACCGAAAACGAAGTTCGAATGTCTCCCTCTCTGTCACACGAATTTGCAAGTGCGACAGAGACGGAGATATTCGAACTTCGTTCGTTTTCGTTTCGCGGTAGCCTCTCTGCCGTCATCGGCGTCGGAACTCATATTTAAATAGGTAAAAAATTCAACAACGCAGAAATCCAATTACAGGATGAAAAAAAAACAATTTTGCCTCCAAAATGATTTAAAAAATACCTTCACGGTTTGAGTAGACATTTTAACCACTAATATTTAGATGAAATATTTTAAATGTATATTTTTGTAGTTAAATTTGCAAATAAAATTATTCGACTGTGTTATTAACACAGTCGAATATGTGTTATTTATTATGTTCATGTCGATTTTATATCAATAAAACAGCAACATATAGCAAACATCGTTTATTTTATTTTTTTAATAATCGTAGTGGCAGACTGTCATGATGAACCAAAAAGCAAATAATTGCTTATGGCTGAACGCCGTGATGCTGTGTCACAAATAAATGGGGAATGGAAATTAAAAAAACCGGGCAAGTGCGTGTCGGACCACGCACAATGAAGGATTCCGTACCAACACCTACTAGTCCACATTTAAAATCACTATCCAATACATTGAATCTAAAAAAGTCGTATCTTCATAGGGAACTCACGGCACTTACGACCTTTTGTTTGGGCAAGACAGTTTTTAAGCGAAAACTCAAAAACCGTGAAACCTATATTGTTCAAACCAAAAATCGTTGAAAGTATTTACTAATGCACACCACCTCAATTTTTTTCAGATTTTAAACTATAGTTTAGAAATTAGAGGGGGGACACACAGTTTCTATGACTTTGGCAGCTAATATCTCACCAGCGTTTGACTTAAATGGACAAGTTTTTTAAAAACCTCCATATTATTTTTAAAGGCCTATCCATCGATACCCCACACGACTATGTGCGTTGAAATTTTTTTTTTCATCCACCGGTTACATGTATGGAGTGCCCCCTAAATTAATAATTTTTGGGAATTTCACATCACTTTTATGTAGCGGTTCATAGAATACACCTTCCTACATAATAGTAAACAAGGTAAACGCCGTAGTAAACAAGGAACCCTTATAGTTTCGCCATGTCCGTCCGTCCGTCCCACGCTTTTCTCAGTAACCGTTAGTACTAGAAAGCTGTAATTTGGCATGAGTATACATATTAATGACACCGACAAAACGGTAGAATAAAATCATAAAAAAAAATTTTTTTAGGGTACCTCCCCTACATGTAAAGTGGTGGTGCAATTCTTTTTTCTTCCAAACCCCATCGTGTGGGGTATCGTTGGATAGCTCTTTCAAAAATATTGTGAGGATTCAAAAATCGGTTGGCGTGATATTAAGCTTTGAAGTAATAATTTTTGCTATGGTCAAGTGTCGTCCCCCCCCCCCCACCGCCAGCTAAACGGTGGCTACTAGGCCTGTGAAAAAAACTCATGGTAGTAGTATATACGATGAATTTGAAAGAAAAACTATCACAGCTAAGTAGACATTACCGTAAAGGGCAAAAATATGTATACAACACAACATCTCAAAAAAGTACATCATCAGTACTAAGATCAGTAAAAACCCTACTACGGGTCCGTAATTCCGCATATGACCGGTGACGTGATGGACGGGCAACTACGGAACCCTACACTGTGCGTGGCCCGACACGCACTTGGCCGGTTTTTTATTGTACAATTTTAAATGGATAAAACGCAACGTAATATATTTATTTAAAAAATAGTTGTTGCCTTATCATGTAAAATATATATAAGACTTATTTTATTATGTTCGAATAACAATATATAATGTGCATGAAATAACTATTTATACATTCATTGCGACTATTTGGCACTTGCCGCAGAACGTGCCTGATGAAAAACCTCGTAAGTCGTTCCCTGTCATTCTTTAAAAGGCTAAAAAAACAAGGTATAGGTATATACTGACCATGTCCTGTGCGTATCCGTTGGTGTCGGGGCGGTGGTTGGTCTTGAGGATGGACTTGGGCGGCTGCGGCGGCGCGGGCGCCGGCTCCGGCTCCGGCGACTCGCAGTCCGACTCCGCCGCCTCCGTGTTGGCGTTGTCCTCCTATCAATTGGTACGTATACTATGAGAACTGTCACTACATTTTCGGCAAATATACAAGGTGTAAAACCTTGTATATTTGACTTTTAGTTGTTGTCGGAATACACACACACTTTCCACATGTTACAATTTATATGGATAGTAAACTATCAAAATATGACAATAAATTGTCTATTATTACAGTTTATCAAAATCATAGACTCCAAAAGTTCGAAAAATTATATTTGTTTTTTTGTATCGCCCAACAGTAACTGTCTCCGACACCGGAGATCTCCGGGCACTTAACAAAACAATGTTATTGTTTATTCTTTCGCTGGAACCAATACCAATAGAAGCAATATAAGGCCATGCGCCATGTTGCGGAATTTAATTGGAACTAGTTTCTTACACTGGCAATAATTTTAATGATAGGTTGTCACACTTGTCAGTGTCACAGTTGCGGTTTATTTCAATAATAATAGTGTCGATAATTAAATGATAAATAACCAAAAATGCCCAAAACGAATCATGGACAAGAGCGGAACATAAAACGCTTGGGAAATGAAACTATATCGCTGCAAGACAGACACGTGCCTAGGCCGATATAATTATATTCTTTTTAATGCCGTTGCTCAAAAAGTGGTAGTGCTTTTCATTTTTCCATTTTTTAATTTACTGTTGGACCAAGCCATACGTCCTACCGACTAATTTAGGTTCCATCAGTTTACTTATTAATTTAATAACGTATTTGGCATTAAAATTGTACTAGTATTATATTTAAAACTTTAAAATTGCAAATTAGACAATTAAAAGGGTTATCAACATCGATTTAAAATACCCTAGATACACTATCACCTACAAATTCAAGACGAAAAAGTGTCCAAGCCGGCTGAGCCGACATTGTGAGTGTGGTTAGATACACGCTAAACGAGCGTAAGTCAATTGGGATCAATTTTTTTTTTTTCAATAGTGAGCCTTACGTCACCAGCGTAACGTTTTACTTTAAATGAGAGCGTTTGGCGATTACAGCATTTCAATTTTGTTCACGCACATTTTCCACTGATTGTGTTGGCAACATTGGACATACATTGGAACAGAGTCGGTATCGTGTACCGTGGAGTCGAAAATGATTTGTTTAAAATAGATAGGTGGTAAACAAGCATACGACGTCAGACGTTAACGTCGATTTATTATAAATAGTAATGATAAATCGATTTATTATGTTGTGTTGTTTTTTAATTTTTATTATTTTAATGAGTGTTACTTTAGAACTCCGTAGTTTATGAACCGATTCGGAAAATTCTTTCTTTGTTTGGAATCATATGTTTGAAGCATGTTGGTCCCGTTGTTGCCGTAAACTAGTTCTGATGATGGTATCCATGAGGAATTGAGGGAAATCCTCAAAATATCAGGGAAAACATATAGCGATTTTAGTTTTTCGGTAACAAATCGAGCATTTGCATTCAGAAAGTAGCATTTGGAGAACAGAAGCTGATGACGAA
Source organism: Epiblema foenella (assembly GCA_963556455.1). Classification (NCBI taxonomy): domain Eukaryota; kingdom Metazoa; phylum Arthropoda; class Insecta; order Lepidoptera; family Tortricidae; genus Epiblema; species Epiblema foenella. The sequence goes on from OY747105.1 coordinate 7,574,126, forward strand.
GACCATGGATGGGACCATCCAAAAGTGTTTGTGTGTGGCGCTAAGATATTTCGATCAAGATACTCAAGCGACTATGACAAAGCCACTTTAAATGGTTCTACTGTAATTTCATGTTATGTTACCATTAAATTAAAGCAGTCCTAAATTTAAAGCAGTTAATCGAATAAGTTATACTTGAAAGAAGAAATAGAATATTATTATCTGTAACACATTATTTTTAAAAACAAGGTTTAATTTACAAAAATTACACTGAATCAGAGTAACTTGTATACATGATAGTGTCTCAAGCTTTGAAATCTTTTTTTTACATTTTGAAATGATATATAGGTAACATACCCCTCACGTTACTAGAACATATCTTTCTACAAATAGTCATAAATCATTTAATACTTTTTTTCTACTCGTCGACTTCAATGTTTGAATTACGATATAGTAGACAAAACTAAAATCACATACATTTCTCTATTGGTTCCCTTCAAGTGAACTCTTATGAATTAGACCAATCACGTGTCGCGTTTTACTGTACTCTTATGAAATTGGCCAATCACGTGTCACCATTACAGTACGCTTATGAAATTGACAAATCACGTGACGCCGCGGACATAGAACAAAAGACCAACGAGCGCCCGACCCATGTGCCTAATGTTCATTGCCGCAGGACTAGTTTGTTTGATAGTTTTGGTTTGTTTAATTAATTTCCGTTGACTCGTAGAAAAAGTAGTGTATGCAATAGTTATATAATTAGCTTTTTAAGTCTCGAACCTTAATTAGACCACTCGGCAAGCCTCGTGGTCTAAACGCAGTTCTCGCCTAAAAAAGCATACATTATATAACGATTGCATAAAATACTATTATTCACTTTGTTTTAGATAAACGCTAATATTATAATTAATAGTTTTTACGAGCTTACATATCTACATACACACTCCATAGGTGTGTGCTAATAACAAACAATACTTGTAAACTTTCATAAAAAAATTAGTCAGTCTGCGACTCCATTCCTTCGAAATTTTACTATAGTCCGATTCATAGGTCTCCCGTTTCGTTTCGATATACGACTCACTCAACGTGAGGGAAAGAGACAGTAGCATAGCTGGTCGTGTGTCTGATATTTTGATAAAATAATTGTTATAAGCGCGTTAAAGCTTAATATAACTACAGATCAATTAAATAACGAAACTTTAAATAAATACTCACCGAAAATACGAAATTCCATCCTTTTTAACGTCGTTAACGTGTTGTTTTTGCATTTTTTTACGGAGCACATGGGCATGTTGACTCGCCGATGGCTAGCGCGCGACTCTGAACGCAAGAGTGCTTAAAAGGCATTTAAGCACTCTTGAGCGCGGACGCTTTTGACAGGCGGATAGTGCATCTAGGGTATTTTAAATCGATGGTTATCAAATATTAACAAGTCTAAAACTGTTCAAAAAGTTAGTAGACGGAATGGCCGGAAACGAGTATTAAGCGAGACTTCCGATTATGCAAGACCGCAGCGCCGGATGAACGAATGCTTGTTTTTTTTCACCAAAAAATACATTTATTTACAAATAAATCAAATAGTAATTAATTATAAAAATCTAATTGTAGTTTTTTCATATTTAAACGTAATAAATTTTCGATTTTGCTGAATGCTGACAACTATGGCATGTTGAAAAAAGTCTATCAATTAAAACTTAAACCGAATTTTTAATTCCCGCTTCTTTCATTCGTGATTCATGATGTCACGATTTAATTTTATAATGACTTTGTATTGTTTCAATAAAATGTTTGTGATATGTGCGATTTATATGATTGTTAAACAAAATATATGTAAGCTAGGTCAGATACAGACCAGGTACCTACATACGTACGCAGCCCACAATGGCAAGTAAACGCATTTTGCTTCATCTCTTTTAATTACTGTTGTCTTTTTGTTTCTTTGATATTTTTTCGCAACTGTATTAAAAAACCTCGTTTGATATACTTGCAGGTGTCATTTTTACTCGGGACTCGTGCAAAATGACATACCTCCCGTACTTGCATAAAAATGTACTATTTATGCAGTGTCTATTAACGTATTTATATCTATCTTTACAGGGCCGCGTAAACACCAACAGACGATAGGTATAAATACATTTATAGACACTGCATAAAATAATATTATTTTGTCTGCCACGGCACGTGTCTGGCACGCTCAATGTGTGTAGTAGATATGAATCGACCTTAAAATTACTTATTTCCCATACAACGACTGGTTCGAATATGAGGTGCCGTTCCGAGCCAGTCACATTTGTCCCAAATTTATGGCTTTTTTGTGTGCTTTTGTTGTAGATCCTATATTGACTTTCCTCTCTAAAAACTGATTCGAATGAGACCATAAAAAAAATTGTGTCAAGTAGCCAATAGTCTACCTGCGCATGCTGTGTGGCGCGACGCTCGAAGTCTCGCTCGAGCTGCAGCGCCCGTAATTGTTGATTTTGTGCGGGCGAGCGCGCCGCCCCCAGCGCCACCAGCGAAGCTATGGCCGCGTCCCTGCAACCACAACCTCACATCATTACGGTGGTTGCCACACTGATGTGGTTCCCGCACGACGGTACGGTGTGCGAACGAGACAGCGCTATGAAAGTCTTTAGTGGTGTCCCACTCGCACTGCGAGAATCGTTCGGAAACCGTATCAGTGTGACTGTGACAACCGCGTACAACATCCGAATAGCAGCCATTGCTGGAACTGTCACGTCAGACGTCCATCGTCATCGACGCGCGGCGCTGCTTGTGCTGACGCTCGCGCTCCTCGCGCTGCCAGGAGTTGTGCGTGGGTACTGAGCGCGGCCTCGTACGGTCGTATAGTCGGCTCGGGGGTGTAGTACACGTACCGGCGGGAGCGCGCGTGCGCGCGGCGCTGCTCGTGCTGGCGCTCGCGCTCCTCGCGCTGCCAGGGGTTGTGCGCGTACTGCGCCACGGACGGGCCAGGCGGGGGCTCCAACGCGCTCGCCACGTACCTCTCTATATACAAAGATCAACATGAAAAATCATCCTGCTAGCGTTTTCTCGATTGTGTCCTAAAGAAGGTCGGCGTTCGTTTTAGTATGCGTCTACATGCACTCGCGCTTAAATGCCGATCGCAGACTCGACTCACGCGCGATAGGCGAAGAACACACAGACCCGTCCGCCGCAGCGGCGCGCGGTAGAGCGGATTAAATTTTTTTAATACAGTTGCTCAAAAAGTGGTACTTTATGTTAGCTGTATATCGTGCGCAAAGTTGGATTTCGTGCATTAGTGCTTTTTACTTTTCCATTTTTTTTTAATTTACTGTTGGTCCAATCCAAACATCCAACAGACGAGTTTCAGGTTCAATCAGTTTACTCATTTGTTTAATAAAGCATTTGGCATTAAAACTATACTTCTATTATATTTAAAGCATTGAAATTGCGTACTAAAGAAGTTAAAAGGTTATCATATACCAAAAATCTAAAACTGTTTCAAAAAGTTATCTGACTGAGTAGACCAATGACCGGAAACGAGTATTATGCGAAACCTAAGATTAATAGAGTATTATGCAGTACCGCCGCGTCTTGTTTTTTTTCGCCAAAACATACATTTATTTACCAAAAAATCAAATATAAATTAATTATAAAATTACAAATAACTGTTTTTTCATGTTTAAATGTAATTAAACTACCACGAGACGTAAAATGTCTCGCAAAATAGTTTTGGTTTTGGCTGAATGCTGATAACCATGGCTTGTTGAAAAAAGTCTTATCAATTAAAAGTTAAACCGACTTTTTAATTCCCGCCTCTTTCATTCATAATTTCACGAATTAATTTTGTGAAATGTGCGATTTATACGATTGTTAAAAAAATGTGTGTAAACTACGCCAGATACAGACCAGGTACGTGCAAAGCCCACAATGGCAAGTAAATGCATTTAGTTTTGTCTCTCTTTTAATTACTGTTTTTATTAGTTTTGTTTCTTTGTTATTTTTTCGCAACTGTATTAAAAAAGGTCGTTTGATATACGTGCGGAAGTGTAATTTTTTCGAAATGACAAACCTTCCGCACTTGCATCAAAATGTACTATTGTATCACAACGTAGCAATCCGCCGAGAGCTTGGCACGGCGCGGCGAAACGGCACTGTACCTGTTGCCTCCCCGCGAAAAAATTAACAATGACATTGTTTTGTCTTTCTGGAGATCACCGGGCCCGGGAGATGAAGGCTTACGCTCTCGGCGGATCCGTGATACAAAATTTCAATCCGCTCAACCGCGTGCGAGCGGGTCCGTGTATTCTTCGCCACGCGCAAGTCGTAGTCAAAGGGCGGCCATGTCAGCGTTCAGTCATCGTGAGATGACGAAGCCTGGAGAAATTCTGGAAAAAAATATTTCGAAACGGAGCGTGTTCCAACACGCAAGCTAGCCGGACCAAAGAACGGAAAAAAACACGCGTAATTTGAGAATACGCATGTCCACATGCACGTAAATCGCCACATATGAACCGGCTCTAACCCGAAGATTTGGCGTAGGCACTAGTTTTAAAAATTTACTGCCATTTCCAAATCCAACTCCAAAGGTTGATACAAAGTCAACTTTATATCAACAGACAAATAACACGCAATTAACTAATCTCAGAGTTAACGTAAACTGTCCGTTTAACCATACCAGATCATACAGCCATTAGAAAATGTTACAGAAAGCTAGGTAGCCAGTACTCACCATCATCGGGTTGCAACGTGCTCTGCTGCAGCTGCTGGTTGTGTTGGTGATATTGCTCTTCCAGCTCAGACTCGGGTCGCCTTACACCCTGAATAAGACAAAAATAACGAATTATATTCATTAATCAATTTATGGAATAGGGCATTTTAGTGTATGAAAAATAAACAATAAAATTGTAAGAATAGGATAAATTTTCGAATGGAGTTGATATAAATTTTATAATTACTTTAAAATTCATGCATAAATTAGCAAAACGGTAGCCGCCATTACGAATGTCAAGTGTGACGTTATACAGCACTAAAATGCCGGATCAACACAATGGGCGATGAGGGCACAACGTACATGAAAATATGCCTTTCTCTCTTTAACGCATAACTGCGTCCTGTACGTTGGGTATAATTCTCTTTCTACGTAGCCCATTGTGTGCATCCGATTTAACGGCTCTGTGTTTGACACTTGTGAACATTAGTTAACCGGCCAATCTAAATCGCATACAGTTATTTCGGTAATCGATATGGTTTACGAAAGAAAGATAATCGATTAGAATCGATCGTCATAAAATGAAACAATAATAACGTAGCAACAATCTAACATAAAACAATTGTAAAATATTTGATTTAACAAAAATACAACTACTCACATAGGCAGATGCAATACTCGATAACTGACACGAGTGACGGATATAACAACGAGTCGGTTGAACTGCGATTTTGTCAATCACTATCTAATGCCCTATGACGTCACACGGCTCGTAAAAATGGCGGCTCGCGTTTTCAAGCGGATATTGAAACTGCAAATTTCAATCTTATTGTTTTAATATTATATTTTTAATAAACTAGAAATAAAAACGAGGTAATTGAAACGTAAGGATGAATTTAGGCTACTTTTCAAAAAGGGTTTAAGACCCTACTGTATGTTTGGTCTCAATAAGTAAATGTACGTACTTGAGGTTTAGGTGCTACAGGGGGCTGCGCCCGCTGTGGAGACGGCGGACCAGGCGGGTGCCACTCGTACCTATAAAGAACCATAATTCACTGAATAAGTTAAATAAAAATTCTGTACATACTGGTCAGCCCAGTGCCAAGTGGTTACATTTACTATCTGAGTTCGAACTAGGCTATGCTAGAGGCACATATATATTTATTTTATTTATTTGAAATACATGGAAAACCAACAGCGTAACATATTTCTATAAACTACAATAGAATTACATAGTCAAGATTCAAAGGTTCTCGCTTATAGAACTTAACTTAGAAAAAATTAAAATCAGACCAATTAATTTAAACACACAAGTGAGTCTACAATAAGGACAGTGCGTATAAGACACGGAGAAGGCGGAATTAAATCGTGTGATTCCTGTGCACACTCTCCAAAATGTATCCGATAAAAATACTGATAGGTAAGTGACTCGACGGCGGTGTTCCAAGGTTTGCAATTTAGACTCAACTGACGAATCGTCCTCAAAAAGTTTACGAGCTCGGCGCTCGATTGAGTACAAGGCCGCTAACTGATACTTGGCGGAACCGTCCCACAGGTGACAGCAGTACTCGACCGAATCTGAGCTTTGTACAGGATGAGAAGCAAACTCCGTGAGAAGTACCGTCTCACCTTGTACAGGAAACCAAGTTTGATTAAAGCACACTAACCTTTGCGGTTGTCCGTGTTGTCCGTGGTACGCTTGCTGCGGCGGCGGGCTCTGCACTGGGCCATGCATGTGGTGATGCTGCTGGTGCATACTCTGTTGCATGTTCCCTTGCGCATTCGGCATGCCTTGCATGCTCGCTTGATTCTGCTGCATGTTCGGCGACATAGGCGGATGCATGTTGGGTGACATGGGCGGATGCATATTGGGTGACATGGGCGGATGCATGTTGGGTGACATGGGCGGATGCATGTTGTGTATCTGCTGCGGGTAGTGCGGCGACTGCTGGTGAGCGGGATGGACGTGTTGGATGGGGCTCATCGTGTTCTGCGAGTGCGGAGGGAGGGTGGCGGCCTTCTGCTGCGCTAGTTGATATTGCATTTGCTGCCGCCGCGTCACTTCTTCCGACATTTCCTGTAGTTTAGCCGAGCGCACGCTCATGGCGTTCATTTGGTTCGGCTGGAAATATGAAAATGGTTAGAGGTTGTCTATCTGGAAATTGATAAGATGTAGGAAATTGACAATATACAGTCTGAACAGACCAGCTTAAGTCACTGACCATACCATCCGTGCCGTACTTCGCAACGTATTATGGAACCGGGAGACATTGCGAAGGAAAGCGAGGTCATCATTGACCAACAATTTAAGGACATGACATGTTTGATTGATTAGATAAGTTAAGAGTAAGTACATTTGGTAGTTGATGTTGGTGCGGCGAGTCAGGCGAGAGGTGAGTCTCGAGCGGCGCGGGCGCAGGGGCGGGGGCGGGGGCGGGCGCGGGCGCGGGAGCGGGCGCGTAGTGCGCCGACTGCGGCCGGTTGCTGCCCGTGGAGCTGCGCAGCGACGACCATCTGCGATACAACGTATAACGTATCATAGGACGGGAAACGATGAGCTTCTTAGTTAAAAATTTGGGTCACAGCTGTGACGAAAATAAGCTTCGCTAGTGACAAATTACACTTTGACAAAAAATACAGTAGGCTACAGGACAATTTTTATTTATTTATGCCATTCAAACCCATTTTTAGAGACGATCAATCAAATGTTTGTATGGGAGCAACTACAATTAGAGCAACACAAAAGATGAAAATGAGATGTAAAGTACAGCATAGCTGACGAGCACTGAAAACGCTTCATACTGATTGACAGCATCAAGATGTGACGTCACACTTTCGTAGCCTCATGCTACCGTTGTATGGAAAAAACGGGAATTTGCCGTTTTGGTCATGAAATATTGCGTTTATGTACATAGTTGTAGTACAATTTCTTTTTTATTGGAACATGAGCATTTTATTGGTACCTTTGAATTTACATTTGCACTATAACATTTTTGCTAATCCTTATTCGTCCCGTATCTTTTTATGATTTGCATGAATTTGTCTAATTTACCATTTAATATGATTGTTTGATGGTTATTTATTCATATAGCCACACTATGTTATAAATTGTAATCATCTACCCTATTGTTTGTGTTTCACATTCATCTGGTGGTGTCGCATAAATAGGGATGAAGTAGCTAGAAACTTTCGGACCGGCCCTAGTATTACAAGATTTACAAGTATTACACGTGAGCGCAATAACTATAACGAGAGTCCCGTAGCGGCGTCCCGACGCCGCTAAAATACGGAAATTCCGATAGTTATTCAGGAAAGGAACAACTATAAGTATAGATATGTAGATTTCTGTAATTTGTGCCTCTTTTAGGAACACCAAAAATATTTGAAAAAGGGGTCTTAAAAATCGACAGTTCCTTTTCAGTGTCACATTATGCCGGATCAAAGCCAAGCCTAAAGTAGACTGCTAGCTAAGTTATCAGGACAGGGTGAATGCGGCACATCATCATCATCAGTCGTTCCCTCGACGCTGAGGACATAATGGCCAATTATTACTGACCAGACTCCTCCATAGGTTCTTATCACCTATCACCTTACTCGTGCAGATATAGTTGCAGGGCACCAGTGATTTGGGTGCTCTATCTAGCGGGTAGTTTGCCCCGTAACCTGTGGCCCTCGACTTTTTCCGTCATAATATTATTCTTCTGGCTATCCGAAGAACACCGTGAGAACTCCTCTTTCTTCATAGTACCCGCTCCACGATGCGCCTTAGGTAAGGAGGGACTTTTTTTACCGTGTTATGTCAATTCAAAACAGGAGCCACGTCGCGCGGCCATAGTCAATCATAAAATTCGTCTCATGCTGGAGAGTTGCATAAAACTCTCCAGCATGAGACGAATTTTTTGACATATCATTTATTATAATCGGACCATAACTGTAGATCTGATGGGGTGGGGTGTACGAAAATCGGCCTCGCGTAATATATATATATAGATAATCATTGACCCCCTTATTCATAAACGTTCATCAAACCTATTTTAAAATTCCGTTTATAATCGTTTGTCACTGATATTTGTGTTTGTGGGAAAGGGACGTAACATATTTTAATTAGCAGAGGTTTGTTCATTTTTATGAATAAGGGGGTGAGAATAGAAGGCTCCCAGTGGGCACCGACCTGTCGTGCAGGTTGTGGTGCGAGTGCGCGGGCAGGTTCTGGTAGAAGCCGTCGGCGGGCTGCGCCAGGTTGTGGCTGCTGCGCGACTTGCCGGCCCACGCGCCCGCGGGCGCGCCCACCGTCGTCATGTTGGCCACGCTGGCGCTGCCCGGGTGCGTGTTCACACTGGAAGATATCAAGCGGTGTCAACTCTTTGAGCGACTTCGTCTTCGAATCTACGTGTTCTACAGTTTACGTCTTTTATCGTAAAGTTTCTCTGAATTGCTCGAGTGAACGTGGAGCAATATTTTGGCGTAAAATATAACTTGAAGTGAAAATGTTAGTATTTACGGCAAAACAGACAAAGCCATTGTCATCCAAAATCTTAATAATTAATTAGTATTTAGTTTGGGCCTTCCCTTTCGAAATCGTGACGCGGCTTACCATTTAACTGAGACGGCGTATATTGTGTAGGCGACAAAAAGTAAGTCCCGAAAGGTAGCGGAGGGCAGTCGCCTGCTTCTCGCAGCCCGCGTAGTCTCAGTTTAGCGCCGAATCTATAACTAGACGAGGTGTAATAGGCGAGGCTATAGTTACGGATGCGGTTGTGGCGTGGGCGTAGTGTAGGGCGAGAGTACTCTCGCTGGGCCTCACGGGCTCGGCCACCAGCCGCGCTGGCAGGTGGCGCTTCGACGAACATATATCATAGTTATTAGTACAGTAGAAGGTATAGTTACGGATGCGGTTGTGGCGCGGGCGGGTCGGCGGGCGGGTCGGCGTGGGCGTGGTGTAGCGCGGGCGTGCTCTTGCTGGGCTTCACGGGCTCGGCCGCCAGCCGCGCCGGCAGGTCGCGCTCCGACGCACGCCGCAAAGCGCCCAGGGGACCTGCGCACAAACACCATACTACTTCAAACGTCTGAACGACTAATATGCACAATTATTACCCATATATTTTATTACAACAAGAATATGAAATAAGGTCGGGTTGCACCATCTTACGACTACAGACTGACCATCGATAAATATGACGCCGACAGCTGTCATCCCATAGAAACTTATCAAGACCGCCATACAATTAGATTTAACGCACACAGTTTCCGATTTCAGACGGTTTGGTGCAACCCACCCTAAGGTTATTTGGTGCACAACGAATAATAAACAAAGGCACGGGGAAAATAGACTCAATCACGACGCTAACAAAACCTGGTTGCCACTCAGCATGTCTTATGACTGGTTTTGAAGGCAACCAATTTAAATTTATTTCTGACGTCGAAAGAACGGGTTTAATTTGGCGCCCTATTTGAGAATCTCAGCTTGCTAAAAAGTAATAATAATAATAATTTATTATAAGAGTCTCGACCAACACCTCAAGAGACTCGCTAGATGGCTGGGTCAAGGGTCAAATACAGAAGGCGGTACTCCTGGACACGGCACGTATAGTCAGGAGGTTCCTCTCTCTGTCGCCCTAACCACCGGCAGCTTAGGCCCCGCCCCGCTGCCGGCGGCACTTTAGGTTAGGTTTTTATAATGATTTTATATTTTGTAAATATTGTTTTATATGTTACTTTTATATAATTATTATAAAACCTAACTTAAGCGAAAAAATATATAAAGAGAATAATAATAATAATAATTTATTATCCTTTCATATATCGGGTTTGATAGACAGTGAACCTTTATTATTTTCTCCACATATTATAAGTCACTATTTTCTCCACGTAGTGCACGTATATTACTTTAATTAATGCACTACCTACCAAATCATATCTGTATTTCTATGTTATGAAATCAAATGTGAGAATTTACGTACGTAAGTATTCTAACATAATATAAATAAAAATCACTTACCATTACAAGGCTATGCAGTGAGATCGCAAACAAAAACGAATTCGTAAACTAGGACGAAAATAACGGCACAGTGATCCTTAACTACGAACAAATAAACGTGTCCCGCATGCTCGAACCAAAAATAAGGCGTGTCGGAAATAATGTGCGCACGACTATAACACACCTATCATGCGTGTGCGGTCTTACACGGGCTGAGGGCGGGGCAGCGGCTGATGTTCGGGCAGCTCTGCACTACGGCCACGTACGACTCCCGCGGCGATACCGCCGAAACATCCAAAACTGATAAATCGCCCTTTTTTCCATCTTTCGCGGCTTTCGAACTGTCCGCGCTGCTATTGAGCGACTCTTTGCTCTGTTTCGCGTCCGAATTCACGCTAGATTGGTTCGATTTCAGTCTTATATTGTCGAGTGTGATCACCTTGGGTTTCTTGTCGATCTCGTTGAATACGTACGCGGTGGCGTTGTTGTCGGAGTGCTCCTCCGAGGGCAGGTTGGGCAGCTCGAACTCATTGCCCTGAGCGAGCGTGTCCTCGCTGCCGCGCGACCCGTACCGCGACCAGTCCTCCAGCTGGATCAGAATGCTCTTCACCTCGTCCTCGGACATTTTTTCCCCTTTCGTATCGCTAGTATCCGTTTTCAAGGACTCGTACTGTACATCTACTAAACTAGTGCTAGCGGGTAAAATTTCTTTATCTCTAAAAGTTTTCTCATTACGATAACTAAGATTAGGACTAGACTGGCAGTTCCGCTTGTAGTTTTTGACACAGTATCTGAGATTGATGTCGTCGAACCGTTTGGTTAATGCTTTAACTCGCCCAAATGCGGGGCGGTACTCGTCGGGTGACTTCCAGGACTTGCGGTCGACGCTATCTAGGACCTGTTTCGCTCCCACCTCCACCGGCGTCGGGAAGTTACTCCTCCCGAACAGATGCTTATCGTGTATCGTGTTGTCGAACGACTCCGAAATGGAGTATGCGGAAGCGCCAGCCGCATCCTCAGATTTACTAGAATACGACTTAGACATGGTAAACAATGCTCTTCTTAACCTACAATGAATATCTTCTAATTTCTCGGTGTCCTTACTAACATCTAATTTGAGCTCGAGCTTTCTGCTCTGCGGGGTCGGGGGCGCGGGAGGGAAGTCTTTCTCGTCGACGTCCATCGGGGAGGAGGGGGTTTGGCAGACGGCGTCAGCGGTTTCCGGCTTATCGTCGGGCCGGTCGAGAGACATCGAAGGTAAGATGCGGCGGGTTTTAGGAGTCGCGACGCGGGCGTCCTCGAAAATGAACGGCTCGTAGGCGGGCTCGTCGATGAATGGAATCTGGGGGGCGTCGGGTTGCGGGGTGCGGCAGCACTCGCACACGCTCACGCACTCTTCGGGCACGGTGCAGCGGCGGCGGAACCGCAGGCGCTCGTCGCGGAACAGCTCGAGCGTGAGCCGCGTGTCGATGGGGCGCATCTGCGGGGGCAGGCCCGGGGGGCTGTTGGGCTCGGGGGCAGGGTCGGGGGGCGGAGGGGGCGGAGGCGGCGGCGGGGCGGTCTCCGCGGGCACGTGACTGTCGTACGTGCCGGTATCGCTGCCGGCTTGCTGCTCGTCGAAATCTTCGCATGTGAACGTAAATATAGGAATGGGTCGCGGTGGGGCGGATCCGCTTTTTAACTCCAGAGGACAGCCCGGCGTCTCGGGCGACAGATCCTCCTGCAGTTGATTATTCTCGCGATCTAAAGTTATAATCAGCCTTGGGATGGAACCATGGTAGTGCGGGTGGAACTCCTCGCTCTCCGACGTGCTAGATTCGGTGGACTCGTCCCTGAGGAGGTGACATCGGTCGTGACACGGACGCCGATATCCTGTAACGGAATCAGTATTTTTAACCAAGAAATCTACGTGTTTTGAGTTCTGAGCGCCCGTATTTGACGGGCTCGTAACTGAGAACGGTGGGACGAACTTTCAGAACTCAAACACTCTTCTAATTCACATCGAAATTGACTACAAGAACTAACTAAATTAGACGAGCTGAAAACTTAAGAAAAAAGCCACAGACTGACAAGAATACTACGACAACAGCCACCAGGGATCAAATCAAAATTGACAATACTGAAAAAAAAGCAAATTAATACATTGACACCCAGGCACTCCGAAAAACAAAAAATCATAAATTGGGTGAATCATTTATGACTTTTTTCGAAACTGTTCAGGATACTCTGTGCACCTGCAATACTCCATTTTAGGACTACGAGGAGCGACTCGTTTTCAAAAACGTTATGCTTTCAGAGACTTCCAAAATATAATAGAAACATTGGAGTTCAGAGTCACAGAACAGTGCGCAAGAAAATACCAACCGTACAGCAACGGGGAAACTCAAACTTAAATTTTTAATATATATTTTTTATCGACTTTAAAGACTCACTTATTGCAACAACAAAAAAACTAAGTACATACAATGCAATTTTTATTGCACACATAAATTAACGGATCCTACAACTTGAAACATAGGAATAAAACGCAAAGTAAATATAGAAAGCGAATAGTTAGGGATGTTCGATGGGATCGACAGAGGTAAGATCGGTAAGGATGGAGTGCTATGTAAGCATATCCTGCTTATGCAGGCCATACATACTATACTTGATCGTGTACGGGCAGCATTAAAGAAGAGTAGGTAATGTCGGTAGGCAGGGTAGGATCGGCAAGGATATGTCGGATATGCTTAGTAGTGTGGCGGTCGTGCCTGCGGTGGCGAGCTCGGAGCGCGGGCTGGCGGCGCGCAGCAGCGCGGGGTGCGGGTTGGTGAAGGTGCCGCTGTTGCGCCGCAGCCGGTGCTCGTACACCAGCTCCTCGCGCTCTGCTCGCGACACCACCCAACACCCGTTAGCACGCCCGTACTCACAACCACCAGGTCAATCGATCAACATCAATACCTAAACAGCTCAGTTTTTTTATTTTGGGAAAGATGAGGCCGACCCTGAAGATGGTTATTCCACACGTGCTTTAAAAAGGCTTTAGATACATATCTTTCCTGTTCCCGGAAGTGCGTCACTTAACGGTCCGCATCGCAATAAATTTGACCGTAGCATTAACCGCGCTTCAAACGACGTATTTTATTATCCATATATAATTCTCGCGATGTAATATTCCGCCCGTATCGATAACAGGAAAGACAAATTAGTACCTAAATCTATGCAAGGCCCAATCATTGGGCATTTTATATTATGTTGAAACATCATTTTGACCTGATAGATGAATAATCCAAAATAATACAAAACTAATAGTTATTCAAATAAATAGATTAGTCAGCCATCATTTACGGTTTCAGTTGAAAAATTACTTATTTATTGAAAAGTAAATTGCTGTCTATCATTTCGCTAAGGCATATAATATTTCGCTTAAAAACAGCTACTGCTCCAGTATAGCATTTAAATACATAGTCGATATAATGATAAGTGTCAAGTGTTTAGGAGGCCTTACACATTTTATGTTTTGAACTCAAGTTATGTAAAAAAAAAAATCTAATAAACTATTGAAAGGATACGAAACTTTTACTAAAATTTGAAGTAGTAACGTGGCCATTTTTTCCTTTTATTGTGGAGACTAAAATTTAAGCCAGAAAAAAATCATTTTTAGTTTGAAATTTGTCCATTTGGAGTGATGGTTACGATATTGAATTTCTTAATGTAAAATCCAAAACAATATGTAAAATCTATATTGTTTCGGATATAAAGAAATGGTAACGAAGAGAAAATGTCAAGATACGTGACAATTGACACCGAAAATGGCCTAAATCGATACGCGTCTTTAACTGATAAGGGGCCTTAAGGCTATGCCCGTACTGCGGATTTCTGCCGTGCGTTTTTTCCCGCAAAATTTGTACAATATGGAACCACCTTGAAGTGCGCACACTGCGGAACTTCCATATTCCATAATTAATAGATTTTGCACGAAAAAAAAAACGAACGGCAGAATTCCGTATGCGTGCATAGCCTCTCGTCCCACTTGTGTGGTGTGTCGGCTTACCCTGTTTCTGATTGTAGGCGGGCTGGTGCAGCAGCGTGGCGAGCCCGTGCAGCACGGCGCCCTGCTTGGCCACCTCCAGCGTCACCGTGGGGCCCGTGCGCACCAGGTACTCCGCCGCCTTCAAGTGCACTCAAGGACTTTATTTGTTGAACCATTATGAGCTCACTTTATACTGGACACGTCTTTCTTAAGCTATGAGGTGTCCCGTATAAAATGACCGCTAAATGGCTCGACAATTTAAGTCTGTGACGGTACATGTGTTACTGTACTTTTATCTCACGAGCGCGGCTTAGTCATGGTTGTATTTGTGACACATACGAACACATAGACTATGTGAACTATAACATAGCGCCTACGCTCACGCGCTCCTAGACAATGTGCATGTACAGCTCAACACTCAACAATGGCTCACTCGCGTTAGTGAAATAAAACTACTGTAACTGGAATTGGCCAAAGGCAGGCCTATTGCTTTTGACGTTTCGGCTAAACTCGGGTCTGGCACAGTTCCCTGGTGTTCAGATACTCTATCGCATTAGGAACGAAAGAGCGCGTGCTATGCGGCGAGCGCGTGGGAGCGGGATGACATGATTAGCTGTGAAACGTCGTTTTATTAGACAGAAAACCTTCTGTACGTAAGTACTATTAATTATCCGGTGCCACAGGGCTGATAAAATAATCATATTGTGTAAGTACAAAGCAAAAAAAGCCTTTGTTTTATGTTTAAAGGAGAGAGAGCTACTATTGCAACACAATTTCATATTGAACATGATCATAATGATTCTTCTTTGTTCTTCATGTAGCAACGGAATGAATTTATGTTACTTTTTGTAAAATTTTGTTTATTAGATAAAAGGTCACATGGTTTATAGAAACATTTTAACGGGTCAGGTGGAATTCCAGTTGAAAACAGTCAATACAAGACGAGCAGACACCATATTTACTATTCACTACTCCCGCAGTCGAGCCGTTGTATGATTCCAATTCCACGTAGGGTGGTTTGCACCAACACTCGATTACATTACATTACATTGATAAGTCAACGTTAAATATGGCGCCGACAGCTGCCATAGCATAGAAATGTATCAAACGTTTCATACAGTCGGATTTTAAAGAACAGCTTCCGATTACAGACGGTTTGGTGCAACCCACCCTTAATACATACACGTTATTAGAATTGTAGTATTACAGCAACGCAATAAGGTACCTTCTCCTGCGTGATGCCGACTAGCGACTGCCCGTCGACGGACAGCAGCTGGTCCCCGGCCGCGAGCCGCCCGTCGGCCGCCGCCGCGCCGCCCGGCACCACGGACTTGATGTAGATGCCCAGCTTGCTCTGACCCGCGCCCTGTCCGTTACAAGTCAACATCCTCCTCTTATGCCCGTAGGACGAGTATACATTGAGCCAAGATATTGGGCCAGCAGTTGGGCCAACACGTCAACGTATGGACACAGTTTGCAAAGCGCGCCAAAATCCTTCCATGTGTGCACGAAAAACACACACCACTCGATTGGTAAGCCAGCGTTGGCGCTAACTACCAACATACAGCCATTTCTGGCCCACCATTTAGCGTATTACCGATTGTATCCTAAATTCCTGACACCGCACCTTGTTTACAAAGGACTAAATTAACTATGCTGTTGAGGCCGAGCATTTAGATTCGGCAAAGTGCGGAAACGGTCGAGCCGAGTCCTCCTTGAAGTACTAATTACCACCTTATTTAGTAAGTAGTTCGGTCGCAAAATATTGTCTCGTTGGATTTTTAATGCTCATAGCTTGGTAATAATATAATGATTAAGACCATGTTATTGCTAATCAAAAAACTCTAGCACATGATTATATTTTGACACCATTGCCGGATTTGAAAAAAATACGTATTGGTGGACCTTATTCGTCTTCAATCGAATGCGTTCTACTGTGTAACGAAAGTTAGATGCATTCACTAATTCACTTCTAACGTATTTTTTTACACATCGGAATGAATTAGATGTGTCCACCTGTACCAACCCAGTTCTTGAATATGTTTGTGCAGTTTTTATTAAAAACACAATTTTGTTAATTTTTACACAATTCCATTGGGATAATTCCTATTCACATAGTTTATCGGACAGGCACTATAACACAACGGAATACTCACCTTAGCAGCGACGATACTGAGCCCCATGCCGTTAGAATTCTTGTTCAACTGTATGATATGCACGGCCGGGTCCGGCGGGCGCCTGTTGTGCATGGCGCCGTACCCGGTCATGTACACGGTCCACACGCCCCGCGCGTGCGGCTGGTGCGCGAGCCGGCACAGGCCGCCGCGCTGCAGCGGCGCCACGAACTCGGCCAGGCCGGGCGGCACGCCGCGGACCACCTCCGCGCTGAACCCGTCGCCGGGGATCAGCAGCCCGACGCCCAGCCACGAGCTCTCTTCTAGCGTTATCTGAAACGCCACTCGATGTCTAAACGCGTATTCATTTCATTCATTGCGCTGGAGACTCTAGTGTCTCAACTCCGACGCTGCATCGTTATCAAATATATAATGAAAATTTAGACTTGCAGCAAATGACAGTTTTCCGATTACTAACCGTAGCTACCGTTACAACAAAGTAAACAAAACGGACCACCTCTGGTAATACATCACATCACATCACATCCCGACGCCATGCGTAAAGACAGCAGTTAGCCTACTGAATGATTAACATTAACAGGCCGGGTACACAGGAGACTCACCTCGCGGCCGTCGGCGCGGCAGAGCTCGTCGGCGAGCGCGCGCGCGTGGTGCGCGGCGGCCTCCACCACGTCGGGCGGCGCGACCGGCGCCAGCAGCGCGCGCACTTGCACGGAGTTCAGCTTGAAGCAGGCCGCCAGCGCTGCGCGCGCTTCCTCCGCCGCGCGGTACGTGCCGCTGATCAGGCGCGCTGTCCACACAATACACGTCATTCATTGTCAACGGTCATAAACGATTTGTCTGCGTTGCCCTGTGGTTGACTGGTAGAGAATACTTATCCGCCTTTTTTGAAAATACATAAAAATTACCTCACGGTGAAAATAATGGAATTACACAAAGAGGTCCCAGTGACACTGACTCTTGTTCAGAAGCAGTAAATGCGTGACGTCTAGCGCACGCATCGGCGAGGCTGTAACATCGCGTACGGGGATGCAAGTTCTTATTTAACATGAAAATAATCACCCCCCCCCCCCCCCCAAGTCGCGCAACACCCCACATAAGGCATGCGTTGAACGCTGTTTCTAGACATATACGAGTTTCTCGTCACATCAAAGCTTACCACTATGACAATCAAGGCCGCTGAATGGTAGTTAGGATTGTCATAGTGCACAACTGGCCGCCACCGCAGGCCGCTCCAGTGTGTGGTACGCTTAAAGTGTGTGTTTACTACATTGGGTGTGAAGCCAGTGTTGGCACGCCCTCATTGGTCTCACCCCAGCGCGCCGACCCCGGGCCCGGCTCCGCCACCAACTGTACGCTACTGACCGGCTTGGTGCGTGCGCGCGAGATGGCAGTCGGCGGGCAGCTCGAGCCCCTGGCGCTCGGCCCAGGCCGCCAGCAGCGCCAGCCGCGCCGCCAGCGCCGCGCCCCAGCGCGCCGACACCGTGCCCGGCTCCGTCACCAACTGTACGCTACTGACCGGCTTGGTGCGTGCGCGCGAGATGGCAGTCGGCGGGCAGCTCGAGCCCCTGGCGCTCGGCCCAGGCCGCCAGCAGCGCCAGCCGCGCCGCCAGCGCCGCGCCCCAGCGCGCCGACACCGTGCCCGGCTCCGTCACCAGCTGGAAACAATCGACACAGTTGAAATCGCCGCTAGAGGCAATAGTGTGTTTTTTTTCTTTTATTTAGAAACAAACAGTCTTAAAAAAACATATAAGTAACTTAACTATGGCTATGAGAGTAATTCTATGCTAGACCTTTAGTTTCATACATTACATTATATTATTACCTAATGTTATTTAAATTTTAAAAATATGGCCGGCATCATGCTTTGCCAGTGCATTTGCACCCGTAAACCCCAACATACACAAAAAACAAAGTTGGTTTATTATTATTGTACAATGCAAAATAAATAAAGTTAACGTTGACTGCACTTAATATTTTATTATTATTTATATTAACTATAAATATCAGACAGTGAAGCATAAACTAATCTTTTGAATATATGATACGAATCTAATAGGCAAACAAATCTGCGTCCATATATTTCTCGTTGTAGAGCTTACGTCGTATATCTAATTAGAATAATATGGTGACTATTTTGCAATAGCTGAGATTAAATACGGGTCTTTTTATTAACCTGACTGTGGCCTTATAGGCGGGCCCAATAAAGTGATAGGAGTGCGCGGTTGGAGAGTAGCCTAGTGAAAATCCAGGAGAAAATCTCCGACACGATCACGCGGGTAGTTTTGAACACTAGAATACAGGTCAGTGAATTACAGTGCTTTGAGTCAATTTTATCGTTCGTAAACTCCTTTTTTTTTCGAACTAAAAGGCTTTGCGCTACAATACAGGAACTAGATAATTTTCCGGTACGGTTTTAATGTATTAAATACGATTTAAACGTAAACTTCGTTTTCACACCTACGTTAAACCCGTAACAAATTTTGACTGCTGGACCCTACTCGACTAGTGGCGCAAACTGGTGAGCACAAAAACGGTAGCCCATGTTCTCTTCACTCTGAAATAACTTCTGGTAAAATACCTCTAACTTGCTACTATCATTGATAACATGTATGCGCTCTATACGTAACTTGCTGAAGCAACATCTCAAACAATACATTCCGGCTTCCACATTATGTGTGCGCACCGTCACCACAGTATCATCCACGCGGGGTCCACTAATACAGAGGATGTATGTTCAACCTCCCCAATGCTGGCCGCATAGTTCTTGTTTTGAATCGAATCATCCATTAACTTGTAAATACAAGAAGATTGAAGACGTCAAGCAGTCGCTTTCGAGCCTTTGGCCTCAAGGCAACGAAACTACGTAAAGGTACTCGTAAATCATGTCGGAGTGCGTATCATCTGTGTTATACCCCCTTCCTCCACATCTGAGCCACGCGTGTCTCGCACTGCTCACCTTGTTGAAGCAGACCGCGTTGATGTAGTGGAAGAGATGCGAGAACAGCTGTATGGTGAGCGCGGCGTTGACGCGGCAGCGGCGCAGTAGCACCATGGCGGCGGCCAGCGCCTGCAGGGTAGGCGCCGTGGCCTCCGTCGCGTCCGCTATCGCCGGGTTCGTTAGGGTCGTTAATGCGCGTGACAGCTCTTCTTGGAAGCATGATACTAGATTGCTGCAAACAGTTGAGTATTTAATAAATGTTAAAATTTATAACATAGTGTGGCTAAATTGATAGAAAACCTTCAAATTACCACAATAAATAGTAAAGGGTCTAGCAGGCTAAGCTAACAAGAGTAGCCCCCGCAAGGGATTTGATTGTAATTTGAGGTGCAATAGTGGCAGGACCTAAGAACACTGTATGCGTAATATCAGCCTTCGGTCTTCTTTTGTTTCAGACTTATTCACGAAAATGTCAAAAAATTAAGGTAGTTTTTTAACTGTTATTTTAGCTAAACCAAGCAAGCGAGAGTAACCAAATAAATTCAGAATTAAGGAGCATAAAATGGTGTTCATAATGCATATTTTCCAAGGTGTCCGACTCTTGATGTACGGCAGGCTAAATCTAGTGCGTCTTTCAAATATAATGATCATCCTAGCGTTATCCTGGTACAGTTGCATCCTAAAGGATGCCCGGGGTCCGCTACCTAATCCCAAGAGTTGGCGTAGGCACTAGTTTTTACAGAAGCAACTACCATCTGACCTTCCAACTCGAGGGAAAACCAGACCTTATTGGAATTAGGCTTGTCAAGTGAGTCGACAACTTGACTGTTAGAAGTTCTCAAGCCGCCCTAAAGCCTCTAACTTGGCTTAACGACTGCTATCATAGACAGCTGCCGGGATCAACACATCATCAGGCAGGCTTATAAGCTATAAAATTTAAAATTCAGATAAAACAGCCGATGTTTACATTAAAATTAAATAAAATTACTAGCCTAGGCCTTCAGTTTTGTATGCAATTCCTTTACAGTGCTCTCGAGTTGTTCCACCCGAAACGTGATACTTTGAAGCCTGTTATAACGAACATAACGTCAATGTTTCATTGCATGTTTGAGAAAAGTTTCTTATACCACGCAGCTCTAATGAAAATATAATAAAAAGCATAATCTGTTCTTATTCTGGCAGACACCGATATTATACTATCCACGTGTCGAGTAATAACAGACGAATCGATAGCGGGATTCCCGGGCGCCAGGTGGACCGGCCGTAAAAAATACAATTTAATGAGGATAAAACATACGGCGCCATAAGACATTCGAGGTCAACGGCTGCCCGAGGAATTACGTTCAAGGGTGATTTATTAGCCTTTTAATTTGTTTTGACTCATGATCTACCGACCGAGTAATAAACCTGTGGGATAAAACGGTTCATCTCAACACAATTTATTACTGGAAAATCATAATGAAATAAGAGCGAAAATGATTGGGTTGCAATGAAGCGACCATAGGAGTTCGCGGCAAAACACCCATGACCACGTCTGATTGAGATTATGTAAGTCTGATTCTGTCACACTGAAGATTGTAATCATCATGTAAAATAACTATGAACTATATTGGAATCACTCGAATTTCCCTTATTTTATTGTGTTAATTCAAGGCTAGGTGTAGTAGCTTCTTCGTCCTGTATTATAAGTACAAATAGGTAGTTGACGTTGCGTATGACAAAGGAGGTATACGGGATGTTGTTGAAGCATAATCTTTATTAATATATAAACCTAGGTATTTATTTATACACTTTAGGCTGACGCTGATAAAGGTAATATGCGCTAATGTAGTGATAAACTATTCTGTTACTGCTAAACACTAAGGGCGGGTTGCACCAACGTGCAATTACAAACCGTTTTAAGTTAAATATGGCAGCGGCAGCTGTCATCTCATAGAAACTTGTAAAAATTTCAATAAAATCAGATTTTAACGCATACCGCTTATACTACTTACAGGCGGTTTGGTGCAACCTACCCTAAATTAGTCAAATTCCATATTATAGTCGTTACCTGAAGGCGTTCTGTACGGTGGCCGGCAGCAACTCCTGCGCCTGCGTGGAGAAGGAGGATATGTGTCGGTCGCACTTGAGGAAGTGCAGCAGCTCGCTCGCATTCGCCATCCAGAATGCTTGCGCGGCCGAGTCCGTACACCGCTCCTATATATGTAACAATAAAACGTTGCTCACAGTACTAAGGTGCATTACAGCAATATTGATAAACAATAACTCCCTTATTCATAAAACTTAACAAATCCCTGCTAACTAAAATGTGTTTCGTCCCTTTGTCACAAACATAAATGTCAGTGACAAATAAGGACAAACGAATTTTAGCGGATGTTTAATGAAATGAATACGGAAGTACGTCATAAGGTAAACATCCCTCTACACTACCTCATAAGGTAAACATACCTCTACTCGACACTAACCCAATACATGGCAATTTCAATTAGGTCAGGTCAGGTCAGGGTTAGGTGATTGGTCAGGGCTAAGATGTTTAGCCCTGGAACGTTTACCTTAAAATTATAATTATATTAATAAATATGAAGTTAGTTTAGTTATGGAGTCGAAAAGACAGATAATATCAAAATTACAACTACTTTACAAGACATTGCCTTAGCCACTTCACTGACAGACAAGCAACATTCATTAGAAGTCAGTCGCAATAAGTGTCAAGGACACTCGGTTCATATATATTTTCCACCTTAATTTCATAGTAATTCACTAATTCATTTCACCTCACCTGAACAGTAGCGTGGATGAGCGTTGCGACGTGGTGTAAAAACGCGGTGAGCTTGTGCGCCCGCTCGGTCGGAGTCAGCTCGGGCCGGTAGTGCGTCGACGCGCGGTACCTGCCACATTTATTACCCAGTAGGGTATTTTTGTGTATAAGAAATAAACAATAAAATTGTAAGAATTAAGCTTACAGTAAGTAATGGTCATTTTGTTTTTGTGTCCTTAATTCATAAAATTTTACAGAGGCTTAACTAAATTTTACGTTTAAACAGATTTCAATTATGTTATTTATTGAAAACAGATCTGACAGACGGTTGCGGTTGTATATTTAATAACTATCGCAATGTAAAAAATAGAGCACTTATATAATAATAGCTGATATCGAAGATGTTTTTTGTTTTCAATGTGGAGCAGAATATACTGTTTTGTTTTGAAGTGGGTGAGACTGATACAATACAATACAAATACTCTTTATTGCACACCTCACATAATAAAATAGCACATAAAAAACAAAAAACATAGATACAGGGAGACAGAGGCAGAACAACAGGCGGTCTTATCGCTAAAGAGCGATCTCTTCCAGACAACCTAGCAACCAACAACAACAGACAACCTGCTGTAGTTGATTATAACAATAACATATGTACAGAAGACGAATAGAAGACGATGTAGTGACTAAGATTGAAAAAGGTATGCTTCGGTGGTTTGGACATGTCGAGAGGATGTGAGAAAGCAGACCGACTAAGAGGATTTATGGTCAGGAGATGGATGGAAGGGTCGAAGGAGGAGATCAAGGCGAGGTTGTCTTGATTAAATTTCTGCGATACTGGAAAAAGACCAGGTGAGAAGTTCCCGCAACCGACGAGCATGTATGAAGAGATGAATGGATGTGATCGAAACAAAAGAAGTATGTAAGGACCGTAGTATTTGGCGTCTTTGGTCTCTGCCTACCCCGACGGGATACGGGCGTGAGTATATGTATGTATGTAAACAATGTATGTAAACAAATATATGGCTGACTGACAATTGAATTTGTACTACTTAATTGTTGTCTTAAGCACCACCGCTGCTGACGCAAACTACAAATTTGGAGATAAAGGAAAAATAAGGGGTTTGTATAAATGAAGGAACGGTTGAGAAACTTGGGGCCGGGTGGCAGTTGCACCTATAGCTCAGTTGACTAGAACGACTGGCCGCGAGTGCCGAGAGGTCGCAGGTTCAAATCCTGCTCGGTGCCTAAACTTCTCAATTTTTCCTTCATTTCTAAATTTGTAATGTTGTCTGTTGATTTATTTTAAAATAGTGATGGGTGACACTCGCTAAATAACTATTAAATACAAACAAGTCAAATGCACCCAAAATATTTAGAGCAACCGACCTGGCGCACAGGTAGAGCGTG
This sequence comes from Epiblema foenella, assembly GCA_963556455.1. Classification (NCBI taxonomy): domain Eukaryota; kingdom Metazoa; phylum Arthropoda; class Insecta; order Lepidoptera; family Tortricidae; genus Epiblema; species Epiblema foenella. Next base: position 7,598,034 of record OY747105.1, read on the forward strand.
TAGACGGGCGCCAGCTTGAAGGCGGGCGCGTGCGGGTCGAGGCGCGTGATGACGGCGGCCAGGAACTGCGCCTGCCCCGCCTCGGGGAACTCCAGCACGGCCGGCAAGATGGCCTCCTGGCCCGGCCGCGCCGCGCTGCCCACCGTCGCGCTCATCCTGTATACACACACACGCATATTCCTAGTAAAAGTTTTTTCGAAACACAAACGAACGCGTTAGCGTTTAGTCTCAATTTGTATGGCAAGAGGCGCTGCTCGCGTTGCCATACAAATGAGACAAAACGCAAACGCGTTCGTTTGTGTTTTGTTTCGAAAAAAACTTATACTAGAGGGATGATTGCGTAACTTTTCCTAATACAAATTAACAAATCTCTGTTAAATAAAATGTGTTTTAAAGAGGGACTCTTTCAAACACGAATATCAAAATGAAATGACCTTAATTCTTCTGTCAGAAATTATATAAAGCTGACAAATTAAAAATATATTGTGATTTTCTATTACACGATTAAGTCCGATTTTATCCGAAACCCGAATGTCATTCTACGAACTCACGGACGGCAGCGGCTTTGAAATAAATGCAAGATCATCTGCATAATATTCGATATAAAATCTACATAAAATAAATCAAAAACAAAGGTTTATAAAAAGGTAAAGGTAGGTAAAGGTTTTAGGTAATAAAAATTTATTAAAATACTAGCTTTTTCCTGCGACTTCGTCCGCGTAAACTTCCACTCTCTATTTCATCCCTTCGAGGGATAGGTATATGACTTTCCACAAAAAGTATCCTATATGCTAATCCAGGCTATAAACTCGTTGTATACCAAGTTTCTTCATAATCCGTTTTTGCGTGATTGAGTAACAAACATCTAAACTTTCGCATTTATAATATCAGTAGGGTGTACATTTAAAAACAAAACAACGCGATGACACGACGTTGAATGATATGTTATTTATATTCGCTAAATGTTGAATGGATACGGTTAAGCACAAAGAAGCCCGGAATAGCTGTAATATTTTCAATAATTTAACCATAGAGCGTTCAGGCCGAGTTCAATCGAGTACCCAATTAAAATGAGCCTCGCAATCTGATCCCGTAAACAAAGTTTGTATAACTGAACATCGTTAACCTTTTAAAGTACTTTAAATTTAAAAAGTCTACCATTTATTCATAAAAAATATTCAGCCGACCGGTTCAATATGGTGGATTGTTAGGTCCAGTCAGCTCCAAAAATGTTTTCACTACTAACTACTTACGCTACTGCTATGGACAATAGATGCGGTGTAAAGATATGTGCATCAGTAGTTGGTGAAGACACTTCACAGCTCACTGTACAAGTATTAAAAATGTGTTTACAAAAAGGTTGTGGATGTATGTTAGTGTAGGGTACCTGTTATCGTGGCCGGATCCACCACTCTTCGCGCTGCATATGCTTTTGGTCTCGACGTTGCCGTCTAGATCGAAGGTGGTCTCGTAATTGTCCTTATACTGCGAGTTGTTAGTTCTGTTCTGCGAGTGTTCCTGGTCGTAGATGGAGCCGGTGTGGTCGTTGTACTCGTCCTTGGAGTCGTTGAGGTGCGACATGACGGAGTCGTTATCGAGTTTGAGGGTGTTGTTGTTGTAGGGTGTGAGGGTGTCGTTGGCGTCGCGATAGGGCGAGTAGGTGTCGCGATCGGGGCTCAGCGGTCGATAGTCGTCGGGGGGCTCTGCGTCTTCAAGCGACGGCGACATCGCGCCCACCGGCGACCTAGCGCGACAACGTACACAAGCGGATGTCGTGAGCCAGTGAGAAAAACATGCAAACAAATATACGACATGAAACCAAACAAAATAAACACGTCGGAAATGCAAGCGACGGGTTGATAGTGATCGGTTCTAGTGACATTGGTGGAAAATAGTGAAAGCGCTCTATTAGTGTAACACATTGGGCAAACAAATAAAAACAACGTTTCACTACTTTCTTGAATGATTCAAAACGGATAAAGTAGTCAAAAACAGACAGAGTTAACCAAACAATAATGTAGAAAGTGCATAAATGAAATTTCAAAATGTCTAGTCCATTTAAAATGATTTATTACGAACGAACATCCAACTGTTACTAGGACAACACTTATCACGACAACTATGAGAAGGTGTGGAATGAACGTCACCCACCTGTCGTATATTGATCCCGAGCCGAAGTGCTGTGACTGCGAAAGGTTGCGGTTGAGAAGGTTCTCTTGGTTCGGGTCCACGAAGCGGAAAGTCGACACTCGCCCGAATTTGAGTAAACAGCCATGCTGACAATAAATAACACAAAAAAATTTATAAACAATAAAACCTCTTTTAGAGCTTCAGTGGTTAAAAGCATCCATTCAAAACAAAGCATGCTCGTAATCTAACTGAAAACCGAGAATTATTCATGATGGGAAACAATATTGCTGCCGCCAGACTTTGTTTGCCGGCTTATTCATATTTAATTGAGTGGCAATCATAGCTTCAGTTTATTGCATAACAAAATGTTATACGTGCCTTGTCCTTATGTGGTCCGGATGATGGGGAAAATGAAATAGCAGTGAACAATGGCCTGGACATCAATAAACATGTGACGTTTTCACAACGTGCCCGCGGGCGGGCGAAACGACACGGCCATCGTTAGGTGCACAGTAAAAAATAATGGAAAAGCCGAATTTTATGTCGCGAACGTAAAGTAAAAGTTAAAATATTGTCTAGGAATTACTACTACTAAAAAGCGTTATTCAAGTTTCTAAACGTCGGAACTAGATACACTCGTAACGAAAATGCAAAGATTTCACTGCTTCTGCCCGAAATCGTTGTAGTTCCTGAATAATATACTGATACGAGGTGTAAGTGAAACATGACCGAATTAAGCGATCCGACAGAGCAGTTCGGAATAGTACAATAATCCTTCATTACTAGTAATTGGTTAATTGAGTTGGTTGTCGGCTGGAACTGAGCTTGTCTCGGCTACGAGCTTAGAATTTCACTCTGTTTTTTGTTACTCTTAATTTGTTTAGGGAGCAGCGGACCATCAGAAGCCAGTGAAAGACTCTATTCCAAGCACGTATACTCGTAGTAGACATTGTTCTTGCATATTCATTAATGTAATTAGAAGAGTTCGCCTCTAAAGAAACGTCCAGGTTAAAACAAATTACCTTTCGTCCTGAGTTATTTGATATTTGAAGCATCAATCAATAATCGATCAGATCAACAGTAAATGACCTGATTTGCGTCCACGACTTCGTCCCACGGAATTAATTGACCTTTTTTTGACAATTAAGAACTACGGTTTGACCTTTTGTTAATGTCAAGTTTGTAGCAATAATTCTATTTATGCATAGGTGCCTACATAAATAATAAGGAATTGACGTAATTATAGTTTTTAGGGTTCCGTACCCCAAGGGTCCAAACGGAATCCTATGTCAATCAAAAGTCCATCCGTCCGTCCGTCGTCTGTCACACAGATACACAGATTTTCTTTGTCTTTAAATTTTCACAGTATACGCATCTTGTTGACCCAAACCCATACAAATTGTCAAAACTTATTTTTTAATGTTTATAAGGGGGGACGGGGACAGCTAAAGGGCGACAAAAAGAAAAAATTGACATCGAGTGGGGTATCGTTGTAGTGCTCATTAAGCAGATACATACTATATTTTTTGTTTTTATAAATAGTGGAAAACAGAGACCACTTTTTTAACAAATTTTGTTCCGAAGGTTTTATTAACTGTCCATTAACCTATAAACTTGGTTTTAGATACTAATATATTGATAAAATTGATTTTGGGTTGGTTGGTTGCTAGGCATTTAAGTGAGGAGTCCGACACGCACTTGGCCAGTTTTATATATATAGGTTAATACTGAAATAGAACCAATCTGTTCCGTTATAACATCGTGCTCTATGCATAGGACCTTATTATATTGCGATGGCTCTACGACCTGATCCGTATCCTCTTTGGACGCAATACCATGGTTTAGTGTCTTCTCTAATGTTAATCGCATTAGTCTAAAATCACATCCAGGGGGTGTTCTTACGAGTACTATATGTCTCTATACTGACTTCTTCCTCGCCGCAACCTGTCAACCTAATAAAGTTGGGACCGCGGATGGTGATCACTAGTGTTCGGAGTTTCGGTGGCAAATTTCACAGAGGTAAATGGAGTCGCCTAACAATTCTTTTCATTAAACGAATAACGATTAAATGATTAATTTTGCATAATCCTCCTTATAAATTATCTTGCAAGCATTACCTACTTATACCACGATAACACAGGACTACTAATAACACAAGTATGTAGGTAAACATTGTTTAATAAATTTGTTTATTTTTACTTATTACATACGTACAAACATGTCACCTAAACAGTCGGGACAGTATAATGTTTGTACCTGCCGCCAATTATACAATTCGGTATCACAAACATCATACTCCCTATGTCCACATCTGGAGCAAACTTCGGTAAAACAACCTTTCTTCGTCTAGGTCTATATCTTTTGGTGGTAATGCCATTAAATGTAATTCCTTGAATAAGGTTTTTGGCAAATTCAAATCATATACCCATCCGCGAAAATTCATCATCTAAAATAATAACGAGAAAATAAATAGAAAAAAGAGTCTTATCAAAGACGGTAAGGTGTAATAAAGTCATATGAATAAAAGAAATTGAATAACAACCCAAAACATTTACGACATAACATTTGGGTGTTCCTCTAATCGTTTTATGAAAACAAATAGTTTTAAGTACTTGAAATTTACGAGTACCTACCTAATTAATGTCATACTAAGTACTTCAGGTAAGTGAATAATTTATTTATTGAAATCTTTAAAAGTTAATCATAAAAACGACGCCATTACCCACTGTGTGAAATTTGCCACCGATACTCCGAACACTAGTGATCACAATAACTTGCTTAAAAAGTGATATAAGCTAAGTGCTTTTCCATGTGTTACATATTGCAGTGCCAGAAATCCGCTAGTCGGCCGCTCATCTTATAGGCGCTCCGAAATAATGCGAAGTTGTCGGTGGATGAATTTTTAACTTTGTATCAAATTAGCATATTGGGGATAATTCGACTGTTCACTTTTAGGCTATTGAAAGATACGTGTCCTAGCTACTAGACTAGCCGCTATGGAAAGTTCTGTCGTAACATTTTGAGGAAAAAGACAGTTATCATGTCATTGACTTTTGTGATTTTCACAGCTAATATCTCACCAACGATTGACATAAAACGAAGACGTTTTTAGAAACCTATATATAATTTTAATATTGAGGCCTTTAAAAATTATGTAGAGGTTTCTAACCCCCGGTTACATGTATAGAGGTCCCTCTTCCCCCTAATTTAATATTTTTTCGTAACTTCACATTACTTTAATGAGGCGGTTCTTAGAAACCTTCCTGCGAAATTTTTTAATTACAGGGCTTATAGTCTCCAAGTAAATCGGTTGCCATATACGACGGACAGACGGACGGACGAAGGGCCTATATGGTTCCTTTTTCGCCATTTTGGCTCCCGAGCCCTAAAAGTACTATTCGTAATTGTATTGTAAATGACACTACTAATACTAACGTCTAGTACATAACGTAATAGGTTCTCGCTCGTGGCAACCCTAGCGCTAAGGCCCCGCGCAAGAAAGAGCGCGTTGCGTGCGATAGAAAGAGATAGCCACGTCTAGGAACGTTTGGCATGCTTAACGGGGGATTTATTAACGGTGGGCCTTCTGTACTTGGACTATTACATATGCTGTGCTTGAAGCGGCAGCGAGTGCGGCGCGTGCGAACGGAGCCCGTTGACTTATACTTGCGCGTCAGTGTGCAGCAGCGTGACCAAATTAGCATAAAGCGGAGGGCATCCTGATCTAAAGCAGCGGATGTCAGCCTTTATAAGGCGTCAATATAGATAGAGCAATATGTGATTACTTGAAGCGGCAGCGAGTGCGGCGCGAGCGCGCGACGCCCGTTGACGTAGACTTGCGCGTCGGCGTGCAACGGCGTGACCACGTAGCCGCCGGCCTCGCTCGCCGCCACCACGCAGTGCCGCGGCTGGATCGACGGCCCGTACAGCTGCAGCGCCGTGCCATTACCGGATCCCACCTGGAAGCAAGCTCTACTTAAACCATCGTATAGCGAAAAAAAAACGAACATAACAATAACATATGGCTCAGTAGATAACGGGTACGATGCTCGTAATAGACAATTACTAAAAAGACGAGAGTAAATACCCTTATTTGCAAACCTTAATATATTAACCTAATACAGAACAAAAAAGCCAAAATTATATAAAACATAACCCACTAATTGAACACAGATCTTCACCCAGTGTGCACTGACCGGCTTGAATCTCCGATGCCTCAAAAGCGGGAGATTTCCACCGAGGAAAAGTAATTATGACTTTATAATGAAGATATTTCTCAGCTTATACGTTTTCCATGGCAATAGTAACATTAACGGACAACTCGAGAGCTTACGGACTATAGCTATACTGTCGATGAATATGTTGATAGGTGTCGATAACCCAAACTGAACTAATCTTCTTAACCCGTCGTCTACCGGTTCCTGGTATCCCAGATCAACAAAAGAATGCTATTGTTTATTTTTTTCGCCGGGAGACGACGGCTTAATTAAACATATTGTGATAACTGAGAAACTACTACCTAATATGAATATCTAAGTTGAAATAATCGACATATAAAATGCTTAATTTTATGAATAAATATCTGAATCTGAATACAATCCGGAATATGTGTGCTGTTGAACTGTTAGTTTAAGTTTATATGCGTCTCTACTGTCTTATAACTAATATGAAAAGCAGCGAGTCTTCGAGCTTAGCGAAGACAAAGACTGAACTCTTATCTATACAAAGTAGGTACGCCTACTCGCATTGAATTCTCATCAAAGGCGCCTCCTTCGCATTTTGTTACATTAAATAGTAATGCGTAAGTCTCTGATAGGATTGACTGCGTAGGCTCTTGTGCTACAACAAGTTCTCTTAGTATTACATTTACAACTAAGGAAATTTATTCATGAAAGAAACAATGTATTTGTATCTTGTCTTACATTAATTATTCTCCACCAGCCCCGCAACAACGTATCATCGCTATATTTATTTGTATTAATGTCTACCCAGGTATGTACGTGTAAGCGTAAAGTTTACCTTTTACGTCGTACCTACGCAATGTGCCATTCACATTTGTAGAGACGCAAGGTTTTCTCACATTATTTACCAGTAACCTTGAGCACACATACCATTGTAACGGAGTTCGAACCTCGGGCTTCATAATCTAGCTTCGTAGGCGATCGGCGGAAAGTCATTTGGCACTGATTGAATGACTTTAGAGGGTAAAGTCGTAGTCAGTGGGTACTATTCCTTTGTTATTAAAGTATTTGAGATCTATAGTATAGAATTAACCCTAATCGGATGGAATCAAATGGAACTAAATAAGATTTCAAGAGAGCGTATTTTTAATTAATTTGAGCGTTGTTATAATTTTCTTAAATTATCGTTCTGTTAACATCACACGCACATATGGGAGCCAACATAGTTGAATAAAAGCAGGTAGCGCTACTGTATTTCAACTTGCTTGGAGTTGCACCCGTTACTCCGGAATTCATTAGGTTTTTATTTCGTTGTATATTTGCTAGTTTACGACCGCATCAAGTTCTAACTAAAAGTTAGTTAGAACTTAACTAAAAGTTAGTTAGAACTTATTGATGCGGTCGCTACGAATATCCTTAATTGGATTGTTTAGTTTCGAAATTTCACTTTATTCATTTATCATGTAGACGTAATATACATAAAATAATCATTCATTATACCAACTTTACCGTACCATTTGAATATGATTTGGGACATAATATAATTTCGTAATAACCACATTTTAGTGACAGTTGCACGCACGTATTTGCGAAGAAATTAAAATAGCAGTTTATGCAATCGTTTTATGATGTATGCTTTTTTAGTCGAGAACCGTGTTTAGACTAAGCGCGCGTTTGGTCTAAGTACGAGTTCGAGACATAGAAAGCTAATTATATAACTATTGCATACACATTCATGAAACAAACTAGTCCTGCGGAAATGAAGATTAGGTACATGGGTCGGGTGGGTGTTCTATGTCCGCGACGTCACGTGATTGGCCAATTTCATAAGAGTACAGTAACGGGGACACGTGATTGGTCTATTTCATAAGAGTTCTCTTGAAGGGAGCTCCATACAGAAGAAAAGTACGTTTAGTTTCGACTACGATATCTGGATTCAAACATTGAAGTCGACGAGTAGAAAAAGGTTCATGTAGTACTCGTATTCCCGCACTACAACTATATTTACAAGCCCAGAAAAATCCGTCGGGGGCTGCCATTGCCTGCCCTGAAATGAAGTAATATTTTATGCAGTTAGTTTCTACCGTTCTGTATGTTATCTCGAATAACCAAGAACCAGTTAACCGTTTAGAATTTTTTTTTTATCTGTATGTAATTATTTCCTATACATTCGGGGGATTTTCAAATACATTATTTAATTATTTTTCAATTGAGCATAAAATTTTTAATTTTCCTTTTACGTTTAACCCAACACTTCGGTTGTGAATTGAGCTCCTTACCGAGGTTTTCCTAAGGAGCTACAAAAATAAGTAAGTGCCAAGTGGCCACTTTCTATCCCTGAGTGCCTCACAAGTATACCTGAGGACCGAAGGCCCGAAGCTAAGAGGCGAAATACACGAGGTCTGAAGCTGTTCTGCAAAAGGCCGAAGGCCCGTAGCTTCTCCTAGGAGCATGCTTGCTATGCGAGCCCGAGGACCGAAAGCCCGAGGGGCGAGCCCTAGTCGACAATTTCGAGCCGCAAGTGTCTTACAAATGAACCTGAGGGCCGAGGCACACGAGGTCAGAAGCCGTTCCGCGTAGAGCCGAAAGCCCGAAGCTTCTCTTCGGAGCACGCTCGTCCGCCCTCGATGCGAGCCCGAAGGACGAGCCTAAATCGGCAATTTCTAGCTCCGAATGTCTTACAAGCGAACCTCAGGGCCAAAAGCCCGAAGTTGAGGGGCGAAGTGTATGAGGTCAGAAGCTGTTCAGCGAAAGGTCGAAGGCGCACGCTCCAAGGAGGGACAAAGGCCCGGTAGTGATGGGCGAGGTACACGAGGTCAGAAGGCGTTCCGCGTGGGGCCGAAGACCCGACGAGCGAGTCCACGTGGACGCACATTTTCTATCATTTATCTTTTCCCTTTTATTGCTCACAGCTGCCACGGATTTGTACCTACACTTCTTCCAGCTATATAGTCGCAAAGCGTAAATAAATAAATACCGAGGGTTCATTTTCGCAACGGCTCTTGAAATCGGATGACGCAATTTGAAGTACGAATATACCTTATTTTGTTCACACAATTAAGGTAAACTTCCCAGTAATCGACACCTTAGTGGTCAATACATTGCACTAATTAATCACCAAACCACAGTATTGGGCCAGTGTCGAGTACAGGGACGTTTACCTTGCCAACACATTTAGAACCAAGGAAGTTTATATGTTATTTCAGCAAACATAATATTTATAGTAGTCACTAGGACGGGTCATAAAGTAATAGCACATGTAGATGGAAGCGCGAGCGCATCAAGCGCGAAATTTTTCAAACATTATGATGCAGTGCGGAAAACACTTCATACTTTTCGGTCTCCGGTTATAAAGCCATATCACATCTAGATGAACGATGAAAAAATTTTCGGACATTTAATACAAGTGAGGAAAATACTTCATACGAGTCTCCAGAAATCTTGTCACGAGCATTAGTAACCTAGTTAACATTGGTAGTTATCCAAAACATTACAACATCGCAAAGTACACGATGTAAGTATCTGGTTACTTTTCAGGGCTGCGTACCCGAAGGGTCAAAATGGAGCCCTATTGCTGTCTCTCAGGTGTCCGTCTGTCGCCTGTCACACAGTTTTTACAGCCAAACGGCTGGAGCTAGTCTTCAATTTTTACAGTATAAGCATCTTGTTCTTGTCCCAAAACCATACAAATTGTCAAAAAATATTTTTAAACTAAAAGAGTATACTCATAGCAACCAGTATACACATAGCAACTTTCTTTCGGGATTGCACTAATTTTATTACTGGCTCTAGGAATGATCAGTGGACCATCGACTCTCCCTTCACCCCTCATATACAACCTTGGTAGTAGTTAGGGGAACCTACAAACAGCCGAAGGTCCTCTATCTACGAGCCTTCACAAAGTTCGTTACGATGTTATTCGATTTCATCATCAAGCCCTCAGAATCTACGCAGCAAACAGTATTGAAATAGTCGACATACGGTAATCCACCTATATGCCTTCGCAATATTCGCTATGCTGTTGTTCTGCTGTATCATCAGGCCTTTTCAAGTTCCTGTGCAGAGGCTTCTCAATAGATAGGTACTATCAAAGGAGTCTAATGACATATCACTAACTAAATACCTTTAAAACATGCCTTAAAATACAGTTCTGATACATCATCAGATCCTCAGCAGATCATGTATAGAAGCTACTCAGCAAACACAATCTAAAGAGTCCAAACTCGAATAAGTTACTATATATATCTCAGTTCTCTACGGCATGGTTTTACTCCATCATCAGACCCTCAGAACAACAAAAGGGACCAGAAACAAACAAAAATATTATGTACCCTACTATGCTTTTCTGCTCCATCATCAGACCCTCAGAGTTAAACCCTCAGTGCATGTACTCCACACCAAGTCCTATGGAAATCGTAAATGCTGGCGGAACAGTTCCGGAGAAAAATGCACTCACATGCACTTTGGCAAGTCAAAAATGTTTACTGCAGCGGCCCCTGGCGAGTTATCATCGTAACTCCTAGCTAAAATTCGGCCCGACTAAACTACAAACCTATTTCAGAAAACCGTTTCTAAATTGGTCAAGCCGTTTCGAAGATGTTGATATGCACACACAAACAAACAACCTCTCACCCTAAACGCATATACCTTCTCCGTTCCGTCGTGGGTAAAAATAAGATTAAAATTGAATAAAGTATGCTTATAACAAATATAATGTAAACATAATACTTGTAAAAAGACCAAAACAAGGATTTATGCCAAATAATTAAATTTATATTTTCCTGTTACCCCCATGGAGTCTCATTAGTCTCATTACCGTCCCCTCCTTCACCTTCACCGAACGAGAGGTCATTTAAAACAGTAAAAATAAATAAGTAAATAAACCATTGTAACATGTTTTAATATAATTGTGTAATTTTAAAAATTATTTAATTCTTTGATCTGTAATAGCATATCAACGCACGTTCGACTCTTTGTCGTCCCATGCTCTGTCACTTTTTATTGCTTGTTATTCCTGAAGTAAAACAAGGACAAAGTATATTTACATTTAACGAAGTTCCGAGGTTAATTCACACGTACTACGAACGTAGTATTTCAGTAATAAGCAATATGACTCGCGGTGATTGCATTTGATAATGTATCTTATGCCAAGAATTATAAGCCTGTCGATTGCATTTGCTGATTAACCTTACATATGTTTCTTGTGTAGACTGTTTTTGTTATGAAATCTACGTCATACGAAAAAATGTTGCTCCAAACGTAAAACCGTATATCATCAAAATTATGTATGTGAAATTGAACTTAACACACCTTATTTCATGGTTTGTATTTTAATCATATTTTTTCTATGTTCTGCATCGCACTATCGAAGTTTTTAAGATTGGTTTATATCTATAAAATTTACATTGTTAGAACTAGCGGAGTATCTGTGGCTATACCGACCGACAGATAGTTTATACTGATTCTGTTCCAAATTGTGATTGAGAATTCTGTCCCACTGTTGCAGAATTACTTTTATGTATTGAGAGTTCGTGCAATACTTTAATTCTGTTCTAAATATGTGATTGAGAATTCTGTCCCACTGTTGCAGACTTACTTTTATGTATTGGGAGTTCTGCCCCACTAAATGTGCAATACCTTAATTCTGTTCCAAATATGTGATTGAGAATTCTGTCCCACTGTTACAGAATTACTTTCATGTATTGGGAGTTCTGCCCCACTAAATGTGCAATACTTTAATTCTGTTCCAAATATGTGATTGAGAATTCTGTCCCACTGTTGCAGACTTACTTTTATGTATTGGGAGTTCTGCCCCACTAAATGTGCAATACTTTAATTCTGTTCCAAATATGTAATTCAGAATTCTGTCCCACTGTTGCAGAATTACTTTTATATATTGGGAGTTCTGCCCCACGACCGCGGAGGCGAGCGAAGCGAGCCGTAGCCCAGGAAAGTGGGGCAGAACTCCCAATATATAAAAGTAATTCTGCAACAGTGGGACAGAATTCTCAATCACATAATGTGGTCTCCGCTAATAGACAGCAGGACTCGCACACACACGGCCGTTAACACAATTTTGTGCTGACGCTTTTCAGCATTAATAGAAATTGGCCGACCCGCATTCCTCAAAACGCTCCTATGGATATCATGTATATTATTATTATCACTATGGATTTTAATCGAAATTAAATGTTATTCATTCATCCATTCATTATCTAACAGTTGCTATTAGAGACAGGTGGAGAAGGATATCATCATATCAAAAGCAGCGACTGCATTATTGAACGACGCATATGATCACAACCATCCTGTTAAGAGTGAATGATTAATAAGCGGAGAACCGACGATCATAACAAATGGATACCTCGAGCATGTCGCCGGTGATGCGCACGCGGCGGCCGTTCTCGAGCGGCGAGCCGTCGGGCGCCACCTCGACGAGCACGGGCTCGCAGCCGGGCCGCGCGCTGCTGCCGCCCGCGCCCATGCCCGCGCCCATGCCGACCGCCTTCTTCTTGCGCCGACGCGGCTGCGAGTCCGCCGGCCGCCGCCGCACGTGGAACATGATGGAGCCTGGAAACGATTACACTTTTACTAACCATGTATCATCATCATCCTCCTAGCGTTATCCGTACAGTTGCATCTCGAAAGATGCCCGGGATCCGCTTCCTAATCCCAAGAATTTGGCGGAGGCACTACTAATTTTTACGAAATCGACTGCCATCTTGACTTTCCAACTCAAGGGGAAACTAGACCTCATTAGGATTAGGATTGTCATGTGAGTGGGCAACTAGACTGTTTAAGAAGTTCTCAGTCGCCCGAAGACCTCTATCTTGGCTATGGACTATCACTCTTAAGGCCCATTTACACCGTGCAAGAACTAGCATGCAATTTTGATTACATTGCGGGCTGCGGGCTACCGAGGTAAGACAAGGCCGATCAAATCCCGCAATGTAATGAAAATCGTATGCAATTTCTTGCACGGTGTAAATGGGCCTTTAGGCTTTAGTCCCACCGCCGGCGACTAGCAATTCTACTCGCTTGAACGAGAAAACGAGTAGAATTACTTTGAGAGTACTCGCTGCTCGCCAGCGGTGAGGCCAGTGCCTTATCCACGTATATATGTTTATACATATTCCAGATACGTTCACTGGGGATCAAGCGATTTCTCCAGAAGGGTAAATCGGGTTTATTTTCAATACATACATATCGGTTAGGTACGAGTAAACCAAGATCACGATTCTAGATATGTCTTAATTGACAGCAGGACGTCCCTTAGGACATACATTTTGTTTCCTTTCTGGCATGGCATACCGGGAAAATTATGTTATTTCGGCGATTCGTGGTCGGAGTAGAGATTGCGTTATTCAAATTTATGCCTTATGGGTGTATGACTTGATTTGTTTGACAATATACTTATCTTAACATTTGTGATTGAGTTGTAGGCTAATTTAATGACGATGGTGGTGTTATATGTACATATGTATCAAGACACTTAAACATCGCAGATGTGTTTATATTGAAACAGTGCAACTGTAACTACCTAATTACTACTTACATCAACTAAAAGCTAAGCAAGTTTTCATAAACACACTTCACATTTTCGGAAACTAAGAACTTAGACTTGAATCGGATGGAATTGTCACTACAATCTGAGGTATTTCTTTTTTGGAATTCGATTTGTATTACTTGAAACGAGCTTGTCATTGTAATAAAATACAAATTGGTCTATGTTTCAGTTTCCTTGACTACATGCATTCTGGCCCGACACGTTATCAATTTCGCAGTAGGTAAGTCGAGTCAACACACTTATGTGGAGTACACCCGCAATATCCGCATCGGCCCTTGGATTGACATATCATGTGATAAAGGATGGCCCTGTTTGGAAACAGGAGGTATATTTGCCTCCATGTAATGATATGAGATTGATATCATATTTTTGCGCGTTACGCGTTAGGTTTGCCACAAATGTCATACTAATATAAATTAATAAATATTTGTGGACAATGTTACACAAATTGACCTAGGCCCAAACCAAGGGTGTGGCGCATATCCGCCTCCGCTACCGCGGAACTTACGTATTAAGAGCGGCAACGTTTGCCACCCTCTAATCCTGAACCGATTTGCAAGACTTTTGTAAATGTTGTCGGTATTATTAAACATTAGCCCCATTATTCATAAACGTCTATCAAACCTATATTAGTTAACTAGCCGCTAAAGTTCGTTTGTCCTTATCTGTCACTTTGACACATGTGTTTGTGAGACAGTGACAACAGACATTTTAGTTAGCAGAGTTTGTTAAGTTTTATGAATAAGGGGGTTGGTTTATACGTTATGATTGTTTAGGAAAATTGCACACAAGTGAAAATATGGACCCTTAGAGATTCGTTTTTTTGACTCGAAAACTTCCTTCTGGTTTTTTGATATTATTTCATAAACGAGAAAAAAATACAAAAAAAAAACAGAACGTATAAACCTAGTTAAGGTAAGAAATCGATTAAGGCCATACTGTCTCATTTGCTAAAGGTTTAAGGGGTGGAAAACGTTGCCGCCCGAAGCACTAATTCTGCGTGAAATTAGGCGAAAAACGGCCGACATCTCTATCACACGATGCGGGCGCAAGACCCCGACGGGTGAAACAGAAAGAATATTTCGAAATGCCTGTTGTCGCCCCGCATGATAGGTATACAATAAATAGTCTTAAATTCAATATCCTTATCCACAAAAATCAATGCGAAGTTTATGCGTATCATCCAATAGGAATCTCATTACGTTTTTGTGCTTCGTTGGTCGTGACAATGACAAGAAGCGACGACCTTCAAATATTAAGATATTTTTTTGTAAATAAAAATTATTAAAAGTAATATTTAATGCTTTTTTCATATACTACTGTACTACAGGTTGTCAGCAAATCCGCATCCGCAACATCCCTGTCCCTAAAGATAAATATTATACTTAAATACATCTAAAAAATCCAAGACTCACGAACAATTATTCGTGCCCATCACACAAATAAACGCCCTGACCGGAATTCGAACCTGGGACCACCAGGTTCGTAGGCAGGGTCACTACCAACTAGGCTAAAGCGGTCATCAATCTAATATACAATACCTTAGACCTTGAGATTTATTAATAATCATATTAATTGATTGAGTGAATTTATTATTTACTATCTGCCCACGCGGGGAGCTGCGTTACATGTTACAAAAAACCGGTCAAATGCGAGTCCGACTCGCTCACCGAGGGTTCCGCACACACATGTGTACCCGTCCCGACACAATAAATTCAGGAAAATCTTAACAACATGGTGTAGAAATGCCATGGGTACAGCGCCATCTATCGCCGAATTTGTATAGTGGTTTTTCAAAGTAGATTCTTTATCGCCTGAACCTATTTCAATTTTTTTTTTTATTTGAAACCTCTTTGAAGCTTAGAAGGTACTTTTAGCATAATCACGTAGGAATTTATTTATACAATAAAAATACACGCAAAGGTGATTAAATTACAAACTTAGTACAATAATGTTTTTCGATAATAAAAAAACTAGATGACCTATGGTTATATTTTTCCTGTAAAATAATATAATATAACTAGCGACCCGCCCCGGTTTCGCACGGGTGCACCATTTAATGGATGGTATTATACATATAAACCTTCCTCTTCAATGACTCTATCTATTAAAAAAACCGCATCAAAATCCGTTGCGTAGTTTTAAAGATTTAAGCATACATAGGGATATAGGGATATAGGGACAGAGAAAGCGACTTTGTTTTATACTATGTAGTGATATAATCCTGGGTAAACTTTGGAGATAAGCGGGCGGACGCCATAAAAAAATTGTTGCAATAACGAGTAAAAAGTTATATTGTTATTTGAATGCTATTAGGGAAAGATGGCTGAGGAAGTGTGGATTACACCCCAGGGTTTATGGAAGTCCACACTCAGTGAGACTCAGAAGTAATCTGACTGTGAATATGTATATTTATTGATAATACCGTTTCCTTATATACTAGCACATACAATACATACATAATCATCCATACATCTCGCACGTTCTTAATCTCTAACTTATCTTACGCACGTAATATAAAATTAACATATCAATTCAGAATTATGTGTCTGGTCGGCACATGGCTCCTTCCTTACATCAAGAAACGAATCAAGTCTCCAGGAAACTGAAACGTAAACAGAAAACTCGGCTACTGGGCCCCCTAAATATTTTAAAATCTACGTACATGCTAGATAGAGACAAACCAAGTACAAAGTGTCCTTGGGCTACCCGATCGGCCGCACCGCAACACCAGTCGCGCCGCGCTTCTCGGTGACGACTGAATTGGCCAATTATATTTGCATTAGTTTACGTGTACTGACGTTTTGTTTAGTTTGGAAATGTTTAATAGCCAAAATTTATAACAGCAGATTCTGATTTACTACATTAATTGTGTAAATTATAAGGCAGCGAATTAAAGTGGTCCAATCGATTTTCCACTAAACTACCGAAGATACAAGTAGGCAAATCGTATAGACTATTCTGGTTTGCATTCGCAGCCCACATAGATCGCAATTCGCAATCGAACAACTTCACTTCAAATGTAAATTTGACATTTAAAAGAAATCTAAACATAAAATTCTTTTATAGCATATATAAACTAAACAGTACATATATGGCTAAATGTAAAAAATGGCGCTCTATGTGTGAAACAGTCCCATCCCACTTAAGCGACAAAGTAGCGGAAGCTGTTATTTAATGTTAAGTACCTGCCATAATTAAAGTAAGTTAATTACAGATGGAGCCGCCTCTCCCGGCGTACACGCGGAACTATTTAGTGCATAACGTAAGCGACGTTAATTGCATCTGAAATGGCTGCTATAATCCTGCCCTAACGAAGAAAAAACCAATTTGGTAATGCACCGAAATTTACTGACGACTATATTGAACGCTAGATTGAACTATGTGTGGACGTGTCATCAGCGAGAGGTCATCGATTATAAGAATCGATGAATAACAAACTTCTCACTTCTTTTTAGTTTGCTCAACTGAACGCGACGTCGCGTCGAATGAATCAATTTACTTTTATTATACGAAAAACCTTTCAGCATTCGTGACCGAGAGAATAGCGTTCACGTCGTCGAAAAGGCGTTGTAGCATTAGGCACAACGTGGTTTTCAGCGGTAATTGTCGAGGCACATACTCGTATCTGAGACGCGTTCCATTTAGTGGTATCGCGGGTCTGAGTGCACTCGACCCCGCGGCGGGGGGAGGTAGACAGCGCGCCTCTAGTGTCAACATCATTAGCGTCTACAGCTCTGTCGCCCTCACCCGACCTACTGCTACGAGAGCTACGGGCTACGACATTTCGTAGCCTAGGTTTGTTGTAGCGCTGAAATGTTAATTCGCTACGGACTCCGTGCACTGCAAATGCCGACACGTAGTAGCCGTGAGTCACGGCCCGTGACACACAAACCGTTCGTTTCGTAGAATAAGAATACATGATTTCAGCGGCGGCGGAGTTTAAAGAAACTCCGTCTGAGATTGCGCACTGAAATTTATACTTGTCTAAAGGTAATATTGTAATTACAATTTATTATATCAAAGGAATATTGTAATTACAATTTATTATATCAATTTATCAAAGGAAACTCAAATATTATAAATGGGTACTCAACTCGATAAGCCTTCCATTTAACCGTTCTAATTATGGATACCGAGTGGAGTGAAAATTGACATTAATTTATTACTTATGACCAATTACGTTCGACTGATAATAAATACTTCTTTATTTACTTAATAATCTAACTAATGACTCTGTGAGCTGTAGACCTCGGTAGGGTCTTTTTGAAAATTTCCAAAAACTGACGACTAAAATTCTATATAATTATCGAACCAGATCACAAAATTTCCCGAAAATCGAATACATACAGGGTGTCCAGTAAATAATGGACAAGCTTCTAACCACCTGTATGACCTGTAGAGCACCTGAGGCTGGTCCAGAAAAATGACTTTCAGGTTTTGTAAAAGTTTCAAAGTGTAAAAGTTGTAAAGTGGTTTTCGAGATAATCGAACTTTCCTTTTTATTAATAATTGGTACCTTGTTTCACTTTAATGACCGCCGAGGCCATAAATGAAGAGATATTCTAGTTCTGTTTGTTGCTAAATATTGTCTAATAGTGATGTTAATACACAAGTATTAGAACTATAGGGTAGCTAGGACTCATTATTAAAAATTAGGCTTTCATGAATAACATTACACTGGGCTCTAAAATTGTCAACAGGTTTGATCGCTCGTGGTGAGCAAAAATTGTATGGAAATTAGGGCGACCAACTTTCTAAAACATAGTTCATCTAATACTGATTCTAAAATGGTATAACACATGCTAATTAATCCTTGCTTATGAAAATATTGCTATTAATATTCATTAAGAGGGAAATTTAACCAAAGAACCGTACCATAGATAATTAACTTGGTACTTAATTGGATTAGTTGGAACGTGTACAAAACATGTCTCTTATTCAAAATAACACCTACTCGTAATTACTACAAAGAAATGGGTTGCCAACTATTGATTTGCTACTATCCGAGTCAACGAAAAAGTTGGTAATGAAAAACCGAGATAACTTTATGTAGGACCTTGTCTCTTCTAGCTGTCAACACAATCATCCTCAAGTCAATAAGGGTAGGCGGTAACGGGCTTGGGAATCCTCTGGAGTAGCAACCGTCCATAGGCTACGGTGTTTGATTACCACACAAAAAAGTTGGTAAACAAGCTTATGGCCTGCCTGATGGTAATCAAGCACCGTAGCCTTTGGACGCTCGCACTTTGGGGGAGGTCCAAGTCCAGCAATGGACGTCTTTCGGCTGATATAATGATGATGTCACTTGTATTACGTTGCGTGTCATTATCACTGCGTTGCGCATCTGAATGAGCCGCGGCTGACATGTGGGGGAAACGCCGCGCTGCGGGGCTAGCATAACTGCCGCTGCGACGCGACGCGAGTAGAGATAAATCTACCCTTCGCATAGTTCGAGTGAGACAGGAATCGCTGAGTCGCGCGAGATACGACTTGGCAGCAAGTTGTGCTAGCCCACCTGATGTGGGGGAGGCAGCTGACGTCGGTGCGAGGCGGTTTGCGTCCGTTCTGCATGTAATACTATTATTATTCTATTCTATGTCAGTGGTGAGTCTCTACATCGTAACTCTTAAGAGCCAAAAGTTTCCATGGTCTCCTTCCGTCTCATAGTGAGTTCAGTTTGATCGTGCCATAATATCTACCAAATTTCAGCTCAGTTATACACCACGTAATAGCAATAAAATAATCTATTTTTGCCATTAGATAACAGAAAAATCTTTTAAAAACAATGGACGTATGAAATTTCTACGAGAACTTGTGCAGATGATAAATTAATACCAAAAATCCGCTAAGAAGGATGGGGCACGACTCGCGAAATCTGCTGATCTGATTTCCAATCTAATTCGGCAGCGACGGAGAATCAATCATGAAAGCAAACAGAGCCATGCCGTTGTGCTGATCGATTGAACGAACAAAACCAATCGCCCATTATTAATTGACTGAATATAATCGCAATAACAGATCTTCCTGCAATTTATTATTTACCAAGCAAAATATGACTTCAGAATATGATAATCTCTTCTAGCTGTATTCCTGCACTGCCTGTTATAATTCTTGTAAAAAGATTTCCTGCTACCCAAAGGTTGTCTGGAAGAGATCACTTTAAAGCGATAAGACCGCCTGTTGTTACCATTATTAATGTTACCGAATCTATAAATGTACTCCTGTATTAGTGGTGCAATAAAGAATATTATTATTATATTATTATTATTATTATGACAAAGTTCTGTTTGCGCTTAACTTTTCCCACAATACTTCCCTTATATTTAACATAGAAACCACCACCTGGTTAAATATGCGCATCACTTTCGACTTGCTGTTTATAATTACTAACGTACGTCGGTGTCGGTACAGTCAGCACCAAAAAAACTACGCAAATGAAGAAGTTAAAAGCTCTTATTACATTATAGAATCGAATAATACAATACAATACAAATACTCTTTATTGCACACCTCTGCACATAATAAAACAGCACATACAAAAGAAAAAACAAAGATACAGGGAGACAGAGGCAGAACAACAGGCGGTCTTATCGCTAAAGAGCGATCTCTTCCAGACAACCTTTGGGTAGTGGAGAAATGAAATATAAAGCTGAAAAGGAGGTGGTGCATAAACTATTACAATGAGAAAATAAAGATTCCAAAACGACTATTCAATATGAATACACATATTTAAATAATATATAAATGTACATACATATTATATATAAAATTAATATTTTGACATGTAAAATATATTACTTATTATAGTCAGACTTTCTTAAATTGTAAATTAATATTTTGACATGTAAAAATGCCCTTGTGGCCTATTTGAAGAATAAATATTTGATTTTGATTTTTTTGATTTTATGCACAAAGACACTGTTACATAATAAAACAAATATATTCGATGAGTCCCAAACTAGGCTGATCTTGTATCTTAGAACCCGTTACGTTGTTATAGAACAAAAAGTGTATGTGACAAGTGCGCGTGTGCGTGTGCGTGTGCGTGGGCGTGGGCGTGTGCGTGTGCGTTTGTGTGTGTGCGTGTGCGTGTGTGAGTGAGTGAGTGAGTGAGTGAGTGAGTGAGTGAGTGAGTGAGTGTGTGTGTGTGTGTGTGTGTGTGTGTGTGTGTGTGTGTGTGCGTGCGTGCGTGTGCGTGTGGGTGTGTGTGTGTACTATTCGTATGATGTGGGTATATGTGTATGAGAGAGTATTAAATAAAGGCTCCTAAATACATGGTCGTAGAATATCTTCAGTGGGACTATATGAGAGAGTAGTAAACCATTTCTTATTTACATTATTATAAAGACTTTTGAACTCTTCGTATGCGTAGTTACTTTTGATGCTGACTGTATACCGCGGACATGTACAAAGGTAATTTGACCGCATTTGAGTATTCTGACCCGAGAATTCCTGCTGAGTAGCAAAATCAATAAGCAAGTTGCAGTCATTCAAACATAAACTATTTATGAAGCCTTCAACCATCGCGTGGCGCAACTTGATCAGACCAATACTAATAGCTGTCTATTAGACAGTTTCAAATACAACGAATATTTGAAATAACGATTATTAGGTACTTACAGTAGTTTTAAAACTTACTCCCTCTTAGTTCGGCTGACAAAATTCTCAGTTCATAAAGTGAATATTGTAACATGTTGCAAGAATACCAATATTGCATGTTTACGGATTCCGAGGGCTGTGTAATATGTACCACTTCTAACAACAGTCAAGCGGTTTAATGCACATGCTGGAAGCTTAAAATGATTCATTTGTTTGTTGTAAAATTGTGACATGTTGTGTCAATTATTACAATTCAATGAGTGCAATATTACTTAAATACGATACAGTTGTCAAGAATATATATTTACTATAAAGTGTCGTTACCAAGCACAACTTCCTTTTTTCCGTTTCGGAGTCTCGAACTAAAAGATCTGTTCATCAACATCTTTGAGGAACAGTGGAGGATGTTTTGAAGCCATATTCGATGTTGCCGCGAGTGCTGGCGTTCCCACGTAGGTGGCTCGGATGCGACGGTCTAAATGGAACTGGCATCAATACCACCACCGCACCATTATACACTGCTGGACGCTCACAAGCAACGCAATAACGTTTTAAGGTTAAGGTACAGACTCTTTCCAGTTGGAGGCGGGCTAACATTATTGTGATGATGGACGCCAGAGTGAAATTCAATTAGTAAGTAAAGTATATTCCTTTTTCTGAGTGGGAACACTTAGTTCACGAGTGAATCTATATACATTCTAGACTCGATAGAACTTAGAAAATATGGTAAACTTCTCCTTAATCAAGTTTTCAATCAGTGATTAAGTAGCAGTATCGATGCCACGCGCCCCTATGCAGTGTAAAAGTTTAACGAAACCTTTGTACTAAGCACTATACCAGGACTTCTTAATTAAGTGCATCGAGGCCAGGCTGGAGTACAATTAGGAGTTGTAACCGCCTCAGTCTGTTGTTTTCCATGAAACAGCATTGTCTTAATCGAATTTTATCGACAAAAGCGTTTGTCAGTTAATTGTCTCAAATAATTTGTTAGAGATGATTTCTTAACTGGCACATGATCGCAGTGACACGGAATGGCGTTCATTATTTAGTTTGGGCACGGCCTCGTTGTACAAACACTATTGACCGGCTCGAACGTCGAACTCGGTAATGTTATTGTAGGAAGTAACATCTTTACTGTTGATCGTCTACTGAATTATACACTATGTGGTTCATTGGGTCTTTCAAGTTGAGCGCACATTGATACATGATCTCCGTCGTCATTCTTATGAAGTAAGTTGCCTTTATAGTTCTTCGTTGCTCTCTTTGACGTGATCCTATAAGTCATTTTGGTTGCTTCTTTTACATAATTTATGAACACTACGCCTGGCACTAGTTGATTTTTATAGCACGGCCTACATGCACGTGGTTTTCGCTTACAAAATTTAGTAATAAATATTAGTGGTCGGTTGTCAGGCGGGACGGCGCGCCCGGCGCCCGCCCGTCTTGTGGTGTGGTGCCGGGCAATACTGTCGCGTGCCTGCGTGACTTACACGCGTAATTACCCCACCTGTGGCTCCACAAACACGGCAACATTTTATAAACCGTCGATACCATCAAATAAACGTTTTTCTGTGACCATCATAACATACATATTGACAGGGTTGAGCGTGTCCAGAAAAAAAACATTAAATATCTGTGTTTTAAAATTAAATGCCCCTATAGTATATCAAACTATGTCAACGTATGTAAAGCCCGACCAGAAATATATGACCATGCGCCATGTTGCGGAATTTCATTGAAAGTAATTTCTTACACTGACAATCATTTTAATCATAGGTTGTCAAACTTGTCAATGTCACAGTAGCTGTTTATTTCAACAATAATAGTGTTGAAAATAAAATGAGAAATGACAAATAATGCCCAAAACTGTTCATAGTCAAGAACGGAACATTATTAACAATGTATATAATAAAGTGCTGAAAAAAAAGCGCTCCGGAAATGAAACTATTTTGCTGCAAAACATTTCAAAATGAACATCAGACCTGACAGGTAAACAAGCCAAAATTTCATTTAGTCTGTAATATAAATCATAATAATAGCGCCTTCTTGACAATGCTCATATATTTCTGGTCGGGCTTTAAACAGCATCATTGTACCTTTGCAAAAACGTCGAGAAATATCAGATATCTAGACATCACCAGTGGCGTAACTGATCGTCCTGAGCTGCTTAGTAAACATCACTAGGGTCAACCTCAGCTAGGCTAGGGTTAGTGAACCAGCGACAAAATTCCCAGTAGCTCGATTCCACTCACACCTCAGATTTGGATGAAGCCGTTCAACCAATCTCACTGGAGCACGCGGAAAAAACTTTTTAACACAGTTGCTCTAAAAATGGTACTTTATGTAGCTGTATATCGTGCGCAAAGTTGCGTTTCTCGCACTAGTGCTTTTTACACTCCAATTTTTCTAAATTTATTGTTGGTCCAAGCCATACATTCAACCGAAGAGTTTTAGGTTCAATCAGTTTACTTATTTATTTAATAAAGCGTTTGGCATTAACACTTAACTTTTATTATATTTAAAACATTAAAATTGCATATTAAATAAAGTTAAAGAGTTATCAAATACTAAACAATCTAAAACTGTTTATAAAAAGTTGTCTGATTGAGTAGATCAATGACCGGAAACGAGTATTATACGAGACCTCCGATAACGACGACGACGACGAATATTATGCAAGACCGCCCGCACCGGATGAATGAACGCTTGTTTTTTTTCGCCAAAACGTACATTTATTTACAAATAAATCAAATATCAATTAATTTTAATATATTTTTTTTATGTTAAAATATAATTAAACTACCACGTGACATAAAACCTGTCCCAATAGTTTTTTATTTGGCTGAATGCTGATAACCATAGCATGTTGAAAAAGTCTATCAATTAAAAGTTAAACCGACTTTTTAATTCCCGCCTCTTTCAATCATAATTTCACGAATTAATTTTGTAATAACTGGTTTTAATAATATTTTTGTGATATGTACGATTTATACAATTGTTAAGTAAAATATAAGGTATATTGGTAAACTACGCCAGCTGTAGACGCACGTACCTGGCGAAGCCCAAATGACACCTTTTGTTATGTTTATTTACTGTTTTATTTAGTTTTTTTTATTTGATATTATTTTGCAACTGTATTAAAAAAACGTCGTTTGGTATACGTGCAGAAGTGTCATTTTCATTCGTCCCGGGACTCGTGCAGACTAACAAACCTTCCGCAGTTGCATCAAAATGTACTATTTGAGACACGCCAGTCGCAATTTACACGAGCTGCAATTCCTACTGTGAGGCGAACATTGTAATCGGTATTTTGGGTGAGCGCGTGATTGTTGTGTTGTTATTTAATTTATATCCTTGTATACACCTCACGTTGTGTCAAGATTGTTTGATTTGTACAACAAATTCATGCACTAGATAAGTATGTCCCTATAGTGGCCTAAAGCCACAGTGTATTTATTTATTTATTTAAATTTGCATACATGTCATTACATTTTAGATGGTAATATTATAATATCGATACAATGTTACCCTTGTCGGGGTGTTACAAGTTGCAATAAGCTATCTATGTAAATACTAGTAATGTTACATAATACAATATAGCCATTAAGTTTTAAGAATTACTGTTTTATTTATAGTTATGTTTTCTTTTCATTGCTGTTTGCATGTATACTAGAGTCACGCGTAAGTGCGCGTAAGTGGTGGCGTGTTAGCTACCTGTTTATATGTTATAGTGTTGTTGTGTTATAAACAGAGATCGGACAAATTTGCGTCATTGCTCGCAATAATGTGGACATGACTCCAAAATTAATCAAAATGTTTATCGATTAATTATTTCTTGAAATAAAATTTTAATTTCCGGAGATAATAGTTTATACGTGCTTATAATTATTAGCAAAATGTTATTTAAAGTGGTTATCGTTTTCGTAAATATTTTTAAATATTAAAGAAGTTACGATTTTAACACGATTAAATACTACATAACAACTACTACATGGTAAATATCCTGCATGATTATTATTTCTGACGAAGAAGTTTTCTAGTGGATTGCGAGCGGAGTTTTTCAGAACATAAGTATATTTTTGATGTAAAAAAAAATTGGATAGATACTGATTGTTTTCCTTAATAAATATATACTTTAACAAACTTTTGTATTTATTGACTAGGAATCAAATTATATGTCAAGTAAGAAATGAATTAATTTATTAACATTTTGATTAATTTTGGAGTCATATCCACATTCTTGCGAGCAATGACGCAAATTTTTCCGATTTCTGGTTATAAAAGCTATTGGTTCTCCATATAAACAAATAAATAACCAATTATGTAGTTAATCAATCAGTCATGCGTTGATGCAAAATGATTCACATTAATACCAGTGGCTTGTAAACTGTAGATTTCGCGAGAGAAAAACCACCCTACGCGAACTGCACAGGACTGTAGTCATGTCCATAAAATGCAAGTACATATTTTTATAAATAACTAACCTGCTCTTTTTAAAAATATTAAATAAATACTAGGCATCCATATTATCCGACTTCCCAATAGGACAATAGCCAGGTCCTGGATTAAAATCCGGACATATGAAAGCATTTTTGTGGAAGCTGAAGCGATGACCTTTGTTTAAATTAAAACTACAAAAATAGTTGGTATTAATTAGGTAGCCTTGTGGTTCAATCGTGCGGCTGACAAGCGGCGGTTGGGCAGGTTCGAATCCCGACTTGTACCAATGAGTTTTTCGGACCTATGTAATAACGGGCCTAAGTCCATGAGAAGTGGCCTCACCTAAGGAGTGGGAAGTATAAGTACGTATAAGTAGGAAGTATAAGTAGTAAGTATTAAGTACTGATGATGGGCAGCGATGTACGTATACGAACTCGTAGTGACTTGTTCCACGCCACAAGCCGTGTTAAATCACGTACCTGTGTAAAAATACATAGGCGTAGCATCTTGATGTCATGCGCTCGAGTGTCATGCGTCATACGCAGTCAAAATGTTAACTAAGTTGAGTTTAATTTGATATTACATCTTCATAATATTGTTATACCATTACTATATACTAGTATTCCAACGATTTCTACGTAATCCTTACCATAATAACAGGGAATACGAACGACGCGATCTGCATGCATTGGCTCGCGACCTGAACTAAAAGTAGGCCGCGAATAACGAAATTCCACAACGATAAACAAGTTTGGTCATTGTTCTTCCTCTGACGGCCCTATAATTTTAACGAACGAACCAAATATAAATATGTATACAAGGTACAACGTGATTTAACATAGGACCCCTTTGTTAAAATTGCATTAATTTCTTATAGGTGCTACGAGACAAACTTCAATTCCGCTGGAAATCTTGTTGCTTTCTCATAAACGTACGAAGCTTAATATAAAAGGTTTCATAATAACAAACAACAATCATATTGTACATCAAACACTATCCCTCAGCCACATATAAAACAAATGTGATAAACTGAGTTAACGTCCATTGAGTCCACAATGAAAGAACGTATCCGAAAACTGGTATTGATCGAGCATTCAATTATTAGAAGCGATGTGGAAACGTGCCCGTCCCGTATCGCACAAGTAAACAGAGCATGGCTCCGATTTCGATCTCAAACGTCACTCCGCATTACATATAACATGATCAGGGCCGGCCACACATATAAGGGAAAAACCTCTATTTCAGAAAGGTCTACAATACATTTGATTACTATACTTGTCAAGCATTCCGTCCCGGCACTTTCTAAAGGGGAAAAGGCATATATTTTATGATCACTGTGTATGTTGAACTGGTAGGATGGGCATGACTGTCAACCTCCAGATACGGACATATTATTGTTATTCTGAAACCACAAGTCTATGAGCTTTCATTTTGTCTCTCCGACAGTCCAGAAATATTACAGTATCCTCTGTTAAAGTAGGTACCTAAATATCATAACTGAATTCAAACTGCCATAATCATAAACTTTTAGTGAACAGGCTTTGAGAAATAACTGACCATGGTGAAGTCGTATCAGAAATATAAATGATGGGACAAATTAATGTTAATTAAATTAGTGTAGTATAAATCTGGATACATTTAGATTGTTAAAATAAATTAGGCTATTTGCTACATTCAGCGTTATAACGTCATTATTAACTTCTACTAATTTAATAAGCTATGAAGACAGGTAGGATTTACACAGATACACACTATGTAATGTAGGTATATAAGGAGAATTAATACAATAATGCTTGTTAGAATTAACTAGACCATGTCAAATCGGCTGACAACAGCATGCACTGCTTACGGTGGGTCCTGTGTGACAGCGGAATTTAATACCTACCATACAAGAATGCCAAACGGGATGCACCATTTGAACTTTTTGGTCAGCTTTAAAGCACTTATCAGTTGATTAAGCTACAGGTTAGAAATTGGGGCTCGTCCATGGTTTGGTGTCCAATATTAGCTAACATTTTCGACAGTAGGGCGAGTTTTTTCAACACACGTGCCGGTGCGGCTAGGCTAAAAACGATACCAGTTGTTTTCGAGATGCCTAACGAATCGTGAATACGGATTCGACATTAATGCCGGTCCAGAAAACTATCTTCTCACGTGTAGTCTTTTTCTTCGGGGTGAAGAAATTAAGTAAACCGCTGGGTAATATATGAAGAGCGATCACCTCTAGCGCTATGTACCTATATAACTGAAACCTTGGTAGGTAATGTTTCAGTATGGTACACTGAAAATGTTTCGCGACAATACCGCCCTCGCCTTTATTTATGTTGTGAATAAAACAAGAGCTACCGGTCTCTCCGGCGCGGGCACGGGCCCAGTCAAATGCAGCGGAGATAACACTGCGCCTCGCTACCTTACGTGAACAAAGCTTTTATCGAACTCTGTATACTCCAATTGACGCAGCGACAAGTCCGAATAGTTATGTCCGTAAGAGTTTTTAATTAGCGTTAGGCATATTTTTACAGTGGATATTAACATTACGATTCAGGATATACTTAAGGTAATCAAAATGTGTTACTCATTTCTAATTTATCGGACATTGCTACAACAGAATTAGGTGATTTCGCAAACAAATTCCAGGTAATTTTATAAAGGCAGCCGCTCTACCCGAGATTTAACAACTGCGGTGGGAAAAACTTTTGTTTGAATATTTCTTTTTTAAACTTCTAAGATAGATAGAGACACCTCAATTTTTTTGACTTACCATTTGCAATGAAAAAATAAAACTTCATGTGTTCACAACATGAAGTTTTATTTTTTATACGGAATGTTTTGCGGTTTATAGTGACGTATTATGAGTTTCCGCTAATTGTATCATATGTGTAAAGCACGATGTAATTCGTTCCATTGAAGCGGAAATATTCATAAAAAATCTTTTGTTTTTGTTCGAAAATAAGATAAGAATAATGCTGATTTTTGTTTATAGCACTTACTAACGGCGTGGCCTATCATAAAAAAATGAGGCGGAAAGCTATTAAGGCACAAGATGCTCCCTTACCCTGTCATGGCCTTTGGATGTTTTTCGTAGCACTTATTTAGGCAATGATAGGGAATAGGTAAAAAAAATACAGAACCAGCAAAATTGTAGGTAGAGAATGTTATCAACTTTCATTATGTAGTACAACAAAATTTCCTATGATGCATCGTTTTCAAGATCGTAACAAAAATCTAAAAAAACTAGTCCTTTTTGTGCCCCTCCACCCTAGGGCATTCCTCCGAGGGGTGGGGACTTTTAGTATGTTTGTGTCCTAACTAGTCCAAACAACACGTCGAAATCAAACTTTCTCGGCTTTCGACCGTTCCATCCACAATAATTCGGTGCCCGACTATTATGGTATATTGTACTATACAAATACTGTATATATGAGTACATACAATTTATAAACAAAGACGATACAAAGAGAAACAAAAAAAACAATATGTAAAGACAAACAACAGGCAACCTTATCGCTGAAGAGCGATCTCGTTTAGTCTAAAAATTAGTACACAATTAGCTTTTTCACTTCATGTTTTACTATAACGATCTGATGAAGATATCCATTCAATCAAACGAATCCATTTTGTAGATAGCCTCTTGTTGCACATCATTATTATTAATTAAGAACTGTAAAATCATGCAACACATGCAACATCATTAATATTAATATGGTCAATATTACACTCTACGTCGTCGATATTACTACCGGTATCCATTACAGGATTATTTCTGATTCGAAGCGGACTCCATTCAAAAAGCGAGCACGCTCTGCACACTGATTTCATCACAATGCCAGCCTATTAACATTTAAGAAGTTGAATACTCAGGAAACCCTTTGTAATTTTATACAAACACAATGCATTTCAAAGATTGTACGAATTGTCAAGCGTTTTTGTCAACGTTGTTGTATTCTAATATTGCAATATGAAATTATATATATATATTATCAGAAAGAATCATTAACAAAAAAATGCCCTTAAAACGTTGTCAAAAACCGGCCAAGTGCGTGTCAGACTTCGCACGTCGTATGAACAGGAAACATTAGGAAATTTCAAAGAAAAAGTCCGATTATCAAATATTGGTATTTTGTTGGTAAAATATACGTAATAATAAACATTATCACCAAATTACAAGATCATACATAGGTCAATGGAAAGTTAAAATATTGTTCGGGACAAAATTTCGTAAAAAGGCTGAATTCCAATATGTTTAAAGCAAAAATACGTTATTCATCTCATCAATGAGCTCTAAACAACGATACCCCACTCGATGGGGTAGATCATAGATACGGCTCATCTGTATTTAGCTTAAATACTGTAAATGAACCTATTATAGCCAAAATAATTTTAGGAATTAAATCCAATGCAATGGGTATTGATCATATCTCTTTAGATATGGTACTTCTAACACTACCTGAGACCCTACCAGTTATCACCGCAATAATTAACAAAGCTATCACAACTTCAACCTTTCCTGATACATGGAAAACTGCTCTGATCCGTCCAATTCCCAAAACTAACAACCCGGTCAGTGTTCGTGATCTGCGGCCTATCAGCTTGTTACCATTTTTGTCTAAAGTTTTAGAAAAAGTTGTTTATGATCAGGTGCTTCATTTTTGTGAAAGTAATAATATTCTACCACAAAAGCAATCTGGGTTTAGGAAACAACATAGTACGTGCACAGCCCTGCTTGATGTCGTTGATTATATACTCTCTTCCCAAGATACAGGTAATGGAACAATACTCACTCTTTTGGACTTTTCTAGGGCATTTGACTCAATTAATGTAACGCTTCTACTCTCGAAGCTCTCCTACTATGGTTTTGATAATTCTTCAATTAAGTTCTTTCATAGTTACCTCAGTAATCGACACCAGCTTGTGGAAGTCAAAAAATCCGGTGGATTATTGCAATTATCTCTCCCCCAACCCGTATGTAGAGGGGTACCTCAAGGCTCAATTCTTGGACCTCTTTTATTTATTCTTTACTCTTCTGATGTCATTCAATGCATTAATTTTAGTAAATATCATTTATATGCCGATGATCTACAGCTCATGGTTTCCTTCAATAAAAATAATGTTAGTAAAGCTATTCAGTGCATGAATAACGATCTCCTGGAGATCGCGGAATGGGCAGCTAGGAACTCCCTAGTTCTCAACCCAAAAAAATCCAAATATCTCATTTTGGGAAGTAAAAAGCAAATATCTTTGTTTACGCAAAATGACGAAAATATACAAATTAATGGTGTACCTATTGAGCGTGTGTACACTGCGCGCAATTTAGGTATTCTCATGGACTGTAGTTTGCGTTTCGAGGAACATGTTCTTGACACTGTCCGGAACTGCTTTTACAGATTAAAGGTGCTTTACAACATTCGTCAATACATATCAGTAGAAATGAGAATCAAACTTTGTGAATCACTAATTCTTTCTAAATTTAATTATTGCGACTCAGTTATTGGTCCGTGTCTATATAGTAAAACTCAAAAGCTAATTCAAAGGGTGCAGAATGCTTGTGCCAGGTTTTGCTTCAAAATACCGCCTCGTACGTCAGTATCACCTCACCTGGCTAGTGCAAATATTCTCAATATGAAACATAGGCAACGTCTTCATCTAGCTTCACTTCTTTTTGGATGTATCAAATCGGGCAAGCCAGCCTATCTTTTATCCAAAATCACTTGGCGAGAGCAGCGGCGGGCGGAACGCACAATAGCCAATCACAAACCGCTCATTGTGCAAAAATATAAATGTGCAGCATTCCGTGGCAGCTTCCGGTTCCAGGCTACCAAATGTTGGAACGATCTGCCGCCCCCGATTAGGAATAGTAGATCCAAGTTCTGCTTCCAGCGAAAACTGCGTGAATTACTACATGCTACTCAAAAATCTGCAGCTGCTATCCTGATTTCTACTTAACCTATTATGTACAAAATTTATACATATTTACAAATTATACTCATAGATTATTTACATAAATACACATTATTATTATTGGGTTTCACATTTATACATATTCGTTTCTTTTTTTTCTATTGATATTTATCTATTAACACATTTATTTACAGATTACAGCATATACCATATAAGGCGCTGGTTAACTTTAACTATTTAGGCAAACATGGAAACTATATAAAGCAAACATTATTAAATTGTTTTGGTAACTTTAGAAATTAGTATAATGGTTTTGTCAGCATCATTCTTCACAAGTAGTTATGAGAAATAATAATTAACTACAAGACTCATATAAAATTTTCTCTTTTTTTGTATTATTCTAATGGACTAGACTGCGAATTAGACTCATAGGCTGTGGCAGAATAACAGCGTTGCAGTTTGCACGGCAAATAGCAACACATGCTGAGTCTCAGCCTTTTCTCTATGGCACACATTGCTGGACTCATTGTGCACCTTCACTCACTGTGTATTATCTTACACCTATTTATTATGACCGGTTGTGTGTGCTTTATTGGGATCTATCTCATTAGGTCCATTCAGTAGATCCACTGTGTATCTAATGAGATTTTTTTTTACCGCTAGATACATTGCAATTCATAATGGATCTATTGGGATGTTTTCTTTCATTAGATACATTTTAGCCGGGGGCTGTGAGGAATGGATCTAGTGAGAGTTTGTTTCTCATTAGATTATATAAAATAGATCAGATGAGAAATTTATTCTCTCTAGATACATTTACTGACCAAGCGTGGATCTTATGAGAATTTATTATCATTAGATCAAAGACAATGGATCTTACGAGATTTTTATTTCCAATAGATCTATTTTCCCAGATCCATTAAATATTTAGTGACAATTTTACTGCTAAATATCAGATGATATTTCGTATATAAGTTTATTTTAAAACCGAGAGGGTCGTACGTAAGTTTTTTTTGGGAATAATCCCAGCCGAGGTTTGAACCCGAGGGTGTGTAAAAAATGTGGGGTATAAAAATAAATTATGTATTTGCATTCAGTATAATAACACTTTATATTATTGCAAACTATTTAGTCACTTATTTTATATAATAAACATTTTGTATATGTAATTTTCAAATATATATTATAACCATAATATGGTATAATTTTCATGTAATATACAAGTTATATAACATAAAAATGATCGGTTCTTAGTATACGGCTCGGTTGACACCCGTTGAAAAAATAAGTTAATATTGATTAAGGAGCGTATACAGAAGTTAACATTTTTTAAGAAGCGAAAAGAGGAAAATAACTTAATAATCTGTATAGCCCTTGACTGGATTATTATTTTAGTATAAAATATCCCACAGTTATTTGAATGGTACTTTTAGTAGACATAATGTTACTTGCAGTTAAGAAAAAAATACATATGCTATTTACAGTCGATCTACTCTAATCGACTTTTATATTCAATATTTGAAATACTTCTCACCTGATTAATTAGGTGGTCTAAATCCGGCCATTTTACTAGCTAGGATTAAAAAGAAGTGTATTATTCTTTATTGTATATTATTTAAACAGAAGTAAGCAAAAGGCAAGGACATCTATTTGTGTCCGTCGCTCGGGCTCGTTTCCTTGTGAGCCGATCAAACAAATACCGAAAAAACTTATTATAATTAATTGAAATTATGAAGCATTCGACCAAATTCATATAAAGCTTGTAATTCCTATGCTGTCCCTTTGTGTTAGAGATTTTCTATAAATCTTATTA
This sequence comes from Epiblema foenella, assembly GCA_963556455.1. Lineage (NCBI taxonomy): Eukaryota > Metazoa > Arthropoda > Insecta > Lepidoptera > Tortricidae > Epiblema > Epiblema foenella. The sequence continues at coordinate 7,631,665 of OY747105.1, forward strand.
TAGAATTGTAGATCTAGGATCTAGTTTCTCATTACAGGATCTAGTAAGAGTTTATTCTCACTAGATCTTTTTTGTGACATTTTCTCGATCGAGTACCTACGGGAGGTCCTTTTTTTACAGTGTACATTTATACTGTAGGTAAGAATCATAAATGAAAAAGCAAAGTAGAGAGTACGAAGTGATCAAACTTCATTACATTTATCTTTTATGCAATATAAAATTGAGGTTAAATAATTTTAGAGAAAAAATATTAATAAAAAAAGTGTAGGTATTTGGGTAGGTTTGCATATATTTTAATCTAAACTGTAGGTACATCGACTGTTTAGTGAGATTGAGGAATTAATGTCTACACATACAATCTTTCTCATTAATTTATTATTTTATTTATTAATTTAGTAGAATTAAATTAGGAATTATAATAAAAAATAAAAACAAAAAAAATATTAATGCAATGATAAATAATAACAATTTTTTGTTAACTTCTCACTAGATCCATTCTAGATTTCAATCTAATGAGAAATAAACTCTCACTAGATCCATTCCTCACAGACCCCGGCTAAAATGTATCTAATGAAAGAAAACATCCCAATAGATCCATTATGAATTGCAATGTATCTAGCGGTAAAAAAAAATCTCATTAGATACACAGTGGATCTACTGAATGGATCTAATGAGATAGATCCCTTTATTGAATAAATGGTTTTTCTTTCTTTCTTTCTTTCTTTCAAATTTTGGGGGGACGAGGTAACACACATATAAAGAAACTACGCACACTTGCAAAACATCCTCCACGCACACTCAAAACACTTAAGTTCAACCTTACAAGCGTTTACACTAGGTCAATTATCGCACTATAAACAATTCAATAAGATATCCTTATGGTCTGAAATACGTCGACATGAAATTTTAAAATAGCCGGCAACGTGAAGCGTCGAGTACGAATGTTTTTAAATCGACTTTGTAATTGATGCTTGATTTACGATTTTCATAAAAATTTAATTGTGCAGAAAATTATAATTAAAGCGAAAATATATGTGCAAGTGAAATGATAATTCATCTTTTCGCAAATTTGATAAATTCATACATTTTGACGGAGCTCTTCACAGGCCGGGAACGATTTCGAGATTGACGTATAATCGATTAATGAAGTAGTTTTTAATAACGTGGCAGATTATTCTCTTATACATTTGGCAGAGGGGTAAGTATATCAATGGCGACTCCAGTATTAAATACTCTAAGAGTGTAAGTGCCTGCCACAATTTGGAAGCTCTCAAGAATTGTGCATTTTCCGATTCTCCATTAAAACTGGTCGGAATATCGTTTTATCTAGCATGTGGGTAAAGCAATTGTAGTCTATAGTTGTAATCATGTAGGTATAGAAATCTCGGATGTGGGTGCAGCGTCCCGGCCGCTAGCGCGCAACGTGCATGCGGTGTTAGCGTAAACTAACAATACGCAGACAAACTGTGCTTCTGCTCTCTTGTGTCATGGAACGAATACGTGGTACGCGAACCCTCGGTGAGCTGCATATGTCCGTATATGCAGCTCACCGAGGGTTCGCGATGAAGAACTGTAACATGTAATTGAGATACACTAGGATAATGCGATGCAATGGAGGTGATAACTGTCAAGACAATAAGGAGAAAATGACTAATTTAACTCCATCGGTTACAGCGTGGCGCAAACTAAAACTTACGATTACGGCGTCCTAAAACTACTTATGTAGATGATGGATTTTTGATATTAAGACAAAAGAGGGCTCAAGAACAAAGAAAAATGTCACCATATCCTTACTAACAAAATTTGTTGCGTGGATACAGGGGCGAAACAATTTCATATAAACGGTAGCTACGTCTCTTGAGGTTTAAATGATTATATGTTATACCGGGGTAACATAATCAACAAAATAAAGCTTTAGCCGTTGGAATGGAATCCTCTTGGCAAACAATGATATTTAATATAGGCCATAGCATTTGACCTTTCGGTCGGTCGTAACCCGTCCATAGCGTCCCGATTTCGTACGATGCCCGAAGTGAATATAAATTTCGATACTTCCACGTGGAATCTTTGATGTTCAGTTGTAGCGGTATTCGACTTGTGAATTATTTAATATCACATTCTCATTTCACGTATGCCGTAAAATGAGGCTGAGAATATACGTTCTGAACCACGTGTGTTTGGAAATGTTAATGGTCTATTGTGAAACAATCTCGCAATAAAAATTTGTTTGCATCCATTCCCCAGGCTTAGCATAATATGGTAGCACCATAACATACCAAGCTACACCGTTCGACCCCACCCATGTAAAGTAATAATAGTCTAGCTCTTAGGTATTTTGTTCCAAAATTCAACACATTTGCACAATAACAATAAAAGTATCTTGTCTGAAGCTGCAACATTTGCAGCTAACAACTATTATTTTATCGTCAATGAAGAAAACTAAAAATCCAGAATGCCAGACTCGGACAAAAAGGGGTGGTTTAACATAGTAAAACGCGATTTTTTTTTACCCAATAAAAACAAAAACAAATGGAACTGAACTTTAGACGCAGCTATGGTCTATTATAAGATAAACACATAGCGCGTTCTTGCTCGAAATATGTAGGTACATACGACTTGTTGCGGCCGAACGCATCCTTAGCGTAATTCGGGCCACAAACGTCACACGTCATGGAGCTGTCAGTTGATAAAAGGACAGTCGGGTTTTGGATACGAGCCGCGCGTGCGGACGCGCATAATGGCTTGAATTGTGTAGATATATTTGGTTGAATTCGCGGTTTGTGTGGCATAGTGCCGGCGCGATAATGGATTGGGTTTAATGTGCTTCTTAAGAGAGTTCGGATCGGAAGGTGCGATTTGGAGGGAGCCTTTTGTATGTGGCTCGCGCACTCAGGCCATGGTGGCCTGTAGCAGCGGGACAGGTATCTGTTAATCCTTGTCCTCAGGGCCGGCGTTGGTACCAACGGCTGGGCCCTGTCTCCGAAGAAAGAAGACCGACGTAATTGTTAGTGTTAGTTTTTAAGTCAGAGGTGCGTATCGCATCCCGTGTTCACCCCAGGGTTACCCAGTTTTTGAGTGAAGCTATCTGATGGGCCCGTGGCTTTCGGGGAGTCCTGGAGTGAACACGACTGGTAGATACAGACTTAGATAGAATTGAGAACCAGGTCCGAAATTCGAAATCCGAACTTCGTATCATGTCGTACCTTTCACTCTCGTTTTATATACCATATGAGTGAAAGGGACGGCACGATACGAAGTTCGGAGTAGCCCCTCAGCCTGCCCAGCCTATGTCGTTCACGCGATTACAATCTTACTTAAACATAACGTACTCATTTAAACGTATCGCTCAACTGGGCTAGGTTTAGTGAACCAGCGACAAAACTTTCATTAGCTGGATTCCACTCACACCTCTGATTCGGTTGAAACCGCTCAACCAATCTCACTGGAGCGTAAACCCTTACCCCCCTATTCATAAACGTCAATCAAACCTATATTAGTTAACTAGCCGCTAAAGTTCGTTTGTCCTTATCTGTCACTTTGACACACGTGCTTGTGAGACAGTGCCAACAGACATTTTAGTTAGCAGAGGTTTGTTAAGTTTTATGAATAAAGGGGTTAGAGTATTCTAGTGTTCTAAACCACACGCGTGGTCGTGTCGGAGGTTTTCCCCTGGATTTCTACTCTCCACATCTTATACAGCACCTAATGTTTACATAATTATTTAACTATAATTTACTAATAACATAATATGAGTGTGATATTTACAATCTACATTTTAGATTTAAGTCTTTTCACGTTTCTTTACCGTAATTGTACATATTTAAATACTTAATATGTAAAACATTAGGTATTACCTAGCCGCGATTAGAATAATATTAGATATTTATTCAAATACTTACGTCATAGTGTATATGATATGACAGTTATTCCGAGTGTAAACTAATTCCGGTCTTGTAATATGAAATGAGCTGTTAATTTTATATGGAAAATATAACTCCATTTACCATACGCCTTCTATTATGTAGTGCAACAAAGGCGGACATTGTAATGTAAATTAAATCGTAATGTAATACAGATCCTTACTCCTTACAAGGTCTGACAATCCCGAAATTCACTAGTGTATTCAATTTAATAATACCTACATTGCACGCCACCGGTGCCCTCTAAACGCAATGTAGTAAAAAATAAAGCTACATCAACAAGCAAAAGCATCAATCATCAAGCATGTAACTTTATTTTCCCGTAATATCTATTTCCACGAGGTGTTGGTAAGCTACATAGACGTTTTGAAAATGTTTACCTTTTACAGGCAGACATTGACAAGAGCTTTGGAGTTTAGTCGATTTATTGGCGCTTTGGGGATCGAGATATCGACAAACTTGCCGGAGACGCCTGCAGGGATTTTATCGATCGGAAGGAAATGCTCAAAGTTTTACAAAGCGTCAATTCTTATGTAGAGGCAGCCTAGAGACTTGTTACCCTACAACAACCAAGTACAGAATACCTATGGTAAATACCACGGTGGCACCTGAAGTTGACCAAATTATTTATTTACATACCTACATTATTCCGGGCACATCAAGAAAATCCTTGAAGAATTGGTCGTTCGTTGAAGAATAAATCTATATTAATTAATTTCTAACGTCAAATTACAGTTAGCATCACAAGTACGCCACGCATATGAGGAGGTCAAAAGCTCTTATTCACTAACAACAAGACTTGTGACGTCTTCATATGCGTAGTTACTTTTGATGCTGACTGTACCCCGTTAGAAATTAATTAATATAGATTTATTTTTCATGTTATAAATTTCAAAACGTCATGTATTCCGAAAATTGCAGCAACTGTTTTAAACACACCAGACTAACGGACATGTCATATTATATAAGATTTCAAGCTCACATGGTCATTTGCATTAGAATTACGATAGAGGGTAGATCGCTATGGTGTGTGGGTAGACCACAACTAAAACTCGCAGCACGTCAAGTTAATCCTTGATAATGGCGCTTGCAACAGTGCCGAAATATCGGGAACTTACTAATACAAATATACATGGTAAATATCCCGTTTCAAATCGTAATTCTAATGTTATATTATAGTTACATATGCGTAATTGCGTATTAAATTTTAAATTGGCCCTTAGTCACAAAAGTATTGATATATACGGATAAAATAACTAACATGAATCATAATGTCACTAGAACTTCTGTAGAGACATACAATTGAGTTTGTCGAAACCTGCCGTATAGAATAGATGGCAAGGGCGCTGCCGGCGTTACTTCGGGCCCAAATCGCTCCCGAACATCAAACCGCACCTCTTGGGCGTGGCTAGATGCTCTAATTAAGGGGTTCAACAGTAACACTGCTATGTTTTAAATAAACAACTTTCTTCTTATGGATTTTGCATTGAACTGTGTTCCTATACGTGACACATCTTACCTTAGTACCTATTCATTAATTAGTAACCTTATTATGCGATGAGTTTGAAATATGAACGATGACGGAATTATGTGTACTCAAGATGCTGTACGCTGTACCAATAGTCCTACAATTTTTAAAAATAAGAAAAAGTAAGCAGTTAACATTCAGTTCCAAAGACTTGGCAAATATGATGATAAAGGTGACGAAGCTTTTTAGCATTGTCTTCTGCAATGCTAGTACAGAATCAAGTAACTTTCATATATCTCTTACCAGCTTAAATTCAGCATTAATTACAGTTCATACAAACTGCTTATAATGACCAATTAAATCACAAAGATCACGGTCTAAGCTACTATACTTTATTATTGTTACTGTACCTATCATTGCAGCATCCAAACAGCCACGACCATGCACTCTAACAAGAGTATACGACTGAGAAGAAGAACCTATCGTTTATTTATTGGCTAGTTTACTTAATGTTCCTGAATTATATGTATGGGTGATGCGTGCGTGCGTGACGGCCGGTTTTACGTTTAACAAATTGCAAGTAATCAGACAGGTTAGCTACCTGTAAGTTGGCATAATAATCTTATTCATATAAGGGTCAATTAAATTGGCATTCTTAGATCCCTAACAACCAATAATCCCCAGTCTAAAATTGGCAGTTCCCCGTCATCCCCTTCAATGTACCTACGTATTGCAAACATTGAAGCGTACGGATATAACGTCTTTGTCTATCACCAGCTAGATTCTGTTGAATTACATTAATTAAATAACCATTTAATTAATAAATAATGAACCAAGATTTTTTCACGAATCAATCTAGTCTCCTACCCACCACATGCACGTAAAACTATATAACGACAAACTTGTAACAAGTTAAATACATAGACAACATCCAATATTAAGACAGCATTTCACTGCTCGTCACAAAAATACTTGCCTTTATAGTCATAGTAGGAGCTACCGAGTAACAAAGGAGGGACTAAAGAGTCTAAAAACGTATGACATTTACAAATCCCTCGGCGTAAACCCTAATACTAGCGACATATCATTCATCGTATCGTTTCCAACGCCTATGCGAGATAGTACAACTGATACTACTTGATCCAACCGTATAGGAAGATGTATAAGAGAAAGGATTCGAGGTTTCGCTTTCGCGGCACCACGCACTAGATACATGATAATATAACGCGTTATGGCGCACTCGCACGATAAAGCCTGACACACATTTTGGATTATTATAATATGATATTTTCGCTGAATCATACAGTTTATTTTGCGATAGTGTGCACGCATATGTTGGAAATAAATATTTGTACTGGCATATTTGACAAATGGCGTGTCGGGTGGTAATTGAAACATGTATTAATCATAACCTGTATAAGTACTCGTAAATCATAACAAGCCTGCTACCATCGTCAACAGACGACAACCCGTTTTTAGCAAAGATTTTTAACCTCTATTATTACTAGGTATATATGAATCGTAAACCAAACGGAATACCGTACCGTATAGAATACTATACTTTAGGACAAGTGATGTCATTTGTTTAAAAAAATAGTTAAGCACAACTGCGTCTCATGTAGATTACGAATTTAAAATTGAGGATTCATATGTACTCGTAATCAAAATCCGCAGGTTTTCGACGTCGTGGAATCGTGCTAGTTACGAGTTAATTGATAAAACTAACGCCTAAGTTATTTTAAATAGGTACGTGAAGTTAGGATGTAGTGCGTGAATGAAATTAGGGGACGCGGGACAGCACGTTGATCCCGATCTTTTTTTTATGCCTATTGGGCGACTAGCCAGCGTCATGTCGACGTATGTATCGGAAATAAATTTAGTAAGTTGCTATTACTTTAATAAAGAAAAAATACTATAGTTATATTACTCTACAATTTGAGTTTAGCACAGTGGGAGCCTATTGCCTCAAACATTTCTTTGTTTCTAAATTGGAGCAGTTCAACGAAATGAGTAGGCAGGGGAACATTTTCTTTTAATAAAACTCTGTACAACGCTGAATTATCGTACAAAGGGCAATTCAGAAGGATATGGTTTAAATCGCCAACGTCTAGTCCACATTCACAAAGGGAGGAGTCCCTGATGCGCATTTTTGCCAGTGCAATGAGGAGCAGCAGTGCCCAAGCCTCATTCTTATGATGGAGGAGGAAAATTCCTTTCAAATGTGACATTTAAAAAACCATGGTTTTCTCGGGATTGTTGGTTGAACCAGAAAATAAGGTTTACCCCGTTTTCTGCAGGATTTAGACCAAGAAGTAGTCCACGATTTGAAAAGGGCCTTCGACGTAAAAGGGGCCAGATCATGGCAGTAGTTTTTAAAAGGAACTTTGTCCCCACATACCACCGCGTCCTCGGGAACTTGATCGGCTTTTTCATTGCCACCAATGCCAGAATGGCTTGGGACCCAAACTAATGACACCTCAAATCCCTTATTTTTACAGGTTATTAGATGCTGTTTAATTTGGTAAATTATTGGGTTATGGACTCTTTTGAAAATGGGTTGGATAGCAAGGCCTATAGACAGGTACGAGAATCAGAAAAAATAATGGTCTTTTTTCAGTTACAGCATAAAATATAGTTGACACTTTCTAATATACCGATGCACTCCCCAGTGTACACTGAAGTTTCTGGAGGACATTTTACCTTTTGGACTATGTTATATTGAGTGTGGACCACTCCTACCCCAACACATTCTTCTTCTGATAACTTGGAAGCATCACAATAAACAGTATGCCAGTCGTGCCATTCACGACAAAGAATTTGTCGGAGGTATTCGTCTGCATGGGGATATTTATGGCAAATATCAAAGTTAATCCCGATCTAATACACCAGCTATTTGTCTCCGACGTCGACCCCATAGGGTTATTAGGGCAGGTGTGTCACTCGTGTCGCCTTGACATTTTAAAAGTAAAACTTGACATAGACTATATACAATACAGCGACAGCACATCTTGAGCGCTAAAGAAAACACGCTCTGTTGGGTCGGAACTCGAGGTTCCGCGAAGTGCCGATTACTAAAATGACATGGATTTTCAAATCCAAGATGGCGGACATTTATTTTTCTTAAAAATCGATATGCGTGTCATCTTCGAGGTTCGTCTGGGTGCCGATTACGAAAATGACACGCATTTTCAAATCAAAGATGGCGGATATTTATTTTTACAAAAATCGATATGGGTGTCATCTTCGAGGTTCCTCTGGGTGTCGATTACGAAAATGACATCCATTTTCAAATCAAAGATGGCAGACATTTATTTTTCTTAAAAATCAATATGGGTTTCATCTTTGTGGTTCCTCGGGGTGCCGATTACGAAAATGACATCCAATATATATCTACATACAGGTCAAACTGAGAACCTCCTTTTTTGTACACGGTTAAAAATTACTCTTAGTACGCGGGCGAAGCCGCGGGAAAAAGCTAGTTATTAAATAAGTCTATCCACCAGTTTATAGAAAAAGTGCTGCTTTGCCGTTTAAGTACATAAGTCTACTTTTTAATTTTGTTATTAATGGAATCTTATTTATTAGGCTGGTAGCACATATGAGTCCGGGAATCAAATTATTTTGCTAAATTGTTTTTCATTCGTGTCAATTTAACGTAGAAGTTACTACGATAAAAATTTAAATTATTTGATACCGAGAACAAATACAAAGAAAAAAGAGCAAGAAGAAGAGAGTGACGAAAGGCTGTGAGCCTTTGAAGAAACTACAGAGTGGTCGCTAGTAGTAGCGGCGCAGAATGCAAGGCAGATTTGCTGTGATGACGTAGTGTTCTGGGTGGCTTAGAGGTAAAGGCGCTGATGCGGCATACCAGAGGCGCGGGGTCGATTCCCGTCTTAGGCTGCGGGCGAGAAAACGGAGCATTTTTTCTTTGTATTTGTTTTCTAAATCAAATAATTGAAATAACAGAAATTTCAAAGAAACACTTCAGTCTCATGTTGTTTATCTGTGCCTGCTTATGCACAAATATGAGCAAAATACTTATCCCGCCCACTAACACGTTCTGAAGTGGTCGGGGAATAAGGGAGACGCTTTTCGCTTCACTCCACTGAACAGAAAATCTAATCGCAAGACTCTATTATGTAAGTATACATAACATAACACAATTTAAAGCGGCTACATATGATTAACGATTATTAAGGGATAAATTCGCCTCTTGTACCAATGTAACCGAATTTGTCAATATTTTTTAACTGTGTTTTGTGTACAATACAATAACGTATTTACATACATACAATACATACATTAAGTCTAAAATGCTGCACAATTTGTACTAAGTTGTGGTTGCGAATCTCACGGCGATGACTTTGTCGTATTACTTACTAGCTGGCCGTTCCGGCTTCGCAAGGGTATAAATGAATATAATGAGACCAAATTTTCCCATAGTACCATAGTTTTGAAGATCTCCCTACACATTCACCTGAATTTTCACTTTTCCGTTCCATTTTCAAACATTTTCTTTTACACAAACCTTGCCTTGACAATTAGAAACACAAGAAAAAAAGTTTGCTAAATAGGTGTTGCCGTTCTGAAGTGATGTGAGTAAACACATTTTCTGATTGAATTTTATCAAACACCATCATCCTCCTGTAGCGTTTTCCCGGTTATGTCCTAAAGGAAAGTCAATAGATTTTTATCCATATAGAAGATTATTCTCTTCTGAGCAGAATAATTGTAACTTCGTATCCAAGACTGACCTCACACGTATTTTATTTTAAAACAAAGAAGGATATATTTTAAGCTTTATATTTTGCAAATATTTTATTTCGGATTAACACGCGGGTTCTAACAGAAAAATACAGTAAAAATGTGCTCTTCACATTCATACTTCGTTTTTCGAGAACACAAAAAACCGGCATTCGAGTACAATTCGAGTATAATCCGTTGTTTTCTTCGCGAAAAATGAACCGTATGTAGGTGTAAGAATACTCGTTGCTTTATCTAAAATCTTTTGATTTACCACTTCACCAGTCGCTAGGCCACTACCAATATTAAACGTAGAATAACTGCGTTTATACATGTAATTTACTGAGTATTATATTCTTTGATATGAAGGCTCACTAGTAAAGCTAAAAGGAAGTATTTGCAACAGAACAACTTGTGTACGTCAAATTTTCAATTTAGAGGTGGATGCGAATTAGTATAGAAGATTAAAAACTTTGCACGTGATTGTTAAAAGTTTGTTCTAAGTCGCACACACGCCCAAGGGCAAAATGGAACAAAACGTGCATAATGTATGCACCTGACAGCACGCGGGCAGTTGCGGCTGTTTGCCCGGTGTTTTGCCCCATAATTAATTAACCTAGTTCTATTTAAGTTAAGAAAAACTAGTCTTCGTGTATTGTGCTGTGCAGGTCTTGTTATTAGGGTTATTACGTTGACTTGCTTTTGGTTAAAAATGCGTTTGGTGACAAGTATAATGTTGTATTGTTAGTGGGGCTGTGATGAGCAATCATATAATAGTAGATTGTATGACAAGGGTCTAAAATGAGCCATATTACCACGAGATAGTTATTTTCCCGAACGAAGTGAGGGAAAATAGTTCGAGGGGTAATGTGGCTTTTAGACCAGAGTTATACACTCTACTTTTCACTTCGATTGCGAGAAAATAAATAAACAAAGGTTAACCCACCCAAAATTAACAATAAATTCCACGGCGAAGATATATACTTTTGCAGCATGTTTTTTTTTCTATACTCCTTTGACACACAAAACATAGACACTGCGGTTCGCGCGCAACATTCACGCGCGAAAAAAGCTAAACTGACCTTCCATTGAGCGCTTCAAAGTGTTGCTCGAACGATTTAACCACTTTTTTATTATTGTGAAATAGGGACTACTACAAACTTAATCTTTAGACTCTTTAGAAAAATTAATTATGTTTCCAGATTGGTCGATTTTAGTAAAGCTGTATTCTGGTTGGTTAATACCCAATACCAAATATTTTTTTAAGAGTTAAATTAGTGTTCTGTGATTGGTGGATTTAATAGGTGAAGTATTTTGATTGGTCAAATTCAAATGTTTTGTAAATCATAAATATGTATTCATATTTTCCCTAGGGGTTAAATGTACTACTTTAGCCCCGCTTGACAAGTCTAATATGACACACTTTTCGAGCATGAGAAGTGAAAAATATATTTCTGGAATAAGTACCTATACTATGTTCTTAGAAACGTGCATCATAATATAATTATACATTACAAAGACCAACCCACTAACTTAATAATAATACTTTATAAGTTAAATTACCATACCCTTATCCTTAGTTACTTTGCACAATGCATTTGTCCTTGTTCAAACCTTGACTACTTTGGACAAGTTTCACAAATCACTATTAACCGTCGCGAGTCCAATTAAAGGAACAATTTGTGTTTCAAATTACTCTCAAAGGAGAAGTTAAAAGGTCATGTTACTCGTAGACACCATTTTATGAGCAGACAATAAAAGCGCTCTTTATCGTGACATTTCGCGACGAAATAAAACCGGTCAACACTGAGACAAAAGAAATATCTCGTTTATTGAGGTCGACGTAAAATGAATTTCGAAAGTTTCGGATCCTCGCGGATTATGTGAATGATACCACTCCAAATCCTCTTCGAATATATTCGCGACTGGTTTACGACTACGGCAGTAATTTACATAGTTTGCTCTCAAAACTTGTATCCAAGTTAATGCAACTTGAAAACTAAACTGATGCGAAACCGCTCCGAGACCTTGAAGGTAGGTATTATGCATACCTATCGATTCGGCTAACCAACGGACATCGAACCACGGAACGAGTTAAAAATACCATCACCGGCGAGTCGACCGGCATCTGCGGGCACACCGGTCGGACTACTCCGGGCCACATGCGTTTGTTTACTACCGGCCGCGCAGCGACCACCGCGCCGGCGACCGCATAGCCTCGGTTTCGTGGAAGGATAAAGTTGGTGGGTTCGATGTGAGGACTTACGGCGGATGCCCCAATCCATGTCGAAGTTTAGCGCGCGGCAAGCGTCGCGGGCGCTCGTGGCGCTCGGCGCGCGGCGCGGCGTCTGGCGGGCGACTGCCGTCCCTGCGCCCGCTGTTCCCTGCTGGGACGCGGGCGGGAGCGAGCATTGTCCGCGCCACCAGGACGAGCGTCGCGGAAATTGCAGAGCCGTGGAGCGTCGAGCGCCCCGCGGATCCGCTTAATGACCAGTCTTATCACACAATGAGCAACGACCGCTCATTTCCCATTGGAAATTAGACACTCTTATGGACTGGCGAGGAGCAGTTACGAGTTACGACTTCATTCGAATCATCATATAGAGGTTTTTATATGACATGTTAAAGGGAAACTATTATTATGTTTCCCTGGCGCCCATGTTACCTATTAACTTGTTAAGAAAATTAAAAACCATAAAACAGTTACAGTTTTTATTCGAAACAAAATATATGTAATACTCAAATTAAAATCTGTAGAGTTGTTATAGCGTTTTCATCGCATTGCATTAAAGGAGATCTTCATCTTATTCACATTAATTTACATTTTGTCATCTACGTATCACCGAATAGGGTGGTATATGGTATTGGATATAGGTAGGTGTAGGCTGATTGAGTATTCGTTTATATCAATATTAATGTCTAATCGAGTAACAATCATTAAACATATGTAGTGGACAGATGATGGACGGAACTTACAATATAAATCACCATAATAAATCATCTTACAATTTAAGCAGCAGTGGAATTGTTGGTTTGCCGTTTATATATAAACAGGATACACATACCCAAAATAGCTTGAAGGGGGTTTAATTCATGTGCCTACCTCGATTTCCGGGCTTGATTTAATGTTTTTACTAAGTGATTTACATATAAATGACCAGTTCTACTGAAAAGTAATAATTTCATAATGGCTCCACGAATTAGAAATACAGCCCGCGTAATTAAGGCGGTTCATATTTTAGTTAGTGTTTAGGTGAGACGTACCTACACGACATACATTAGTCCGACGTGCATGCAATGAAACTGTTTTTTGTCCCGTGCCTATTAAAACCCAGTGTTATGGGTTACCATGTTAGAAATAGAAAGAGCTTAATAAACGACTACGTATTTTATCTTACGACATGTTTATGTCCGCTCCAACCAATACGTATTAATTAAGTATTTTGCTTTTTATAGGAGAACATTTGATTGCAAGTAATGATGTCTATCATGAGACATGTTTAGCATTGCTTAGACATCACCTGGTACCTTATCGAATAAAAAAGGCGCAACAATAATCCGTACACGTACGGATCAAAACCGGTATGAATACACTTCGAATACCTACTATATATTTTAATCTAAGTTCGTTTTTTTTAATGTGATTGCTCTTGGCCCGAAGTTACTGACAAAAGTTAACGTTGTGTTTTATTTGAATGAGTAAATAAGTTAAACAGATTGAAGTGAAATTATGTTGCAAGTAAATATTTTATTGCGAGTTACAAAAGCAATGTTTTGTGAGCTTGTTACACGGGGCATCTAAACGACCGACGGGAAACAGGGCTATTACCCCTCAACAAATCACCTCTAGGGCGAGACTGCACGTTGAATGCCGATTCCTTTTTGGTTGGTATGCCTACTGATCCCCTGAATACGGATTGCTGAATTTCGTAAGTTGCGCTCTTACCCCCACGTACCTGAAAAAGGCTTTTTACCTTATAAAAACGGCTAAGAGAGCATCCGTTTAAGATTAGTAAAGTAATACAAGGAATTTCAAATGAATTAAAGACAACGACAACGGTGAGTAAGTCAAGGTTTGTTTCGCTATAGGTGTCTGTAATTTCAAGTTAGTAGTTTTCAATTATTATATAATACATACAAAACATTATATTAAATACAGACAACAATTATTTCGTAGTATTGCATCATTTTATTCTTAACGGGCACATTATCTCACTTAGTAAGTATCTCACACAGAAATGCGGCCGCATTCAAATAAATACCCACGGGACTGTTGAGTATACATATACTTTCATAATGTACGAGCAGAATAGGTGGACGGCCACATTTACAAATTATTATGGTTACACAGTAATACTTTGCAAAATTAATAAATCGTAGTTAACGTAATGGGCAAAACATAAATTACTTTCCCTCTAATTCTACGAATCCAGACACCCCTGAGATGAACAATTCTTATTTTAGTTTTGCTGCGTCATCGAGACAATGGAATTGTGAGGGAAACAATTAAGCTTCATAAATTATTCTCGGAACCACTTTTTATTGCTACGAATTTCTAGTTAGCAAAAAGGGAAAACCTAATAACTTGGCATAACTCGTTCGTATTACAACAATCATAAATACAAACATTATACCTAACTCATAACTAATGATGGTCATGTAAGTACTAGTACATATGAAAATTAAATCGCTTAAATAATTAAATAAAAACAATGAAAACAGAGAAAATCACAAAACGTTTTAAAAATATAAAAACTTAATTTATACATGCCTTGAAACCGCGAGGTCTCGAGAGAGACACGTAAAATGAGAATGAAATTCATCGGAACCGACCTCATTCATCGTTTAAAGCACATTATCAAGCTTGACGATTTAATATAGGTATGTAGGACAATCAATCTGCTGCAAAAATTCACACGGAATAAGGAATAAATGTACAGCTGCGAAATAATAGTTTCCTTACCAAACTAGGCGGGACTAGATTAAGGAGCAATACTTCTTTTCGCATTAAACAAAGATCTGCGGCTGCGTAGTGCGATGTGATCAACTCGACAAATATATTATAATATATTAAGGGCACGTTATCCTCTAACTAATTTACATAATATAATAAACGAAATCTTTCAACCGTCACGTTCGGCTGTATGCAAATAAAGTTAGAAGACGTAAGTATTGACTTTTCTGCGCGTTGCTTTAACATAACGTACTCTCATCTTCCTTGTATTACCGTACAACGTGTGTGCGTTAGATGGCAAGCTGGAAGAACAAAGTAGAAAAATCACATTACTCACTGCGGTGTGGGTGCGTCATCACGATGGCCAGCGGGCACTCGTCGTCCTCCAGTATGCTCTCGGAGTTATCGGCGGTGTCCACCTGAACAAAAACTTAAAATTAATACACGATTTAACCATTTCAAGCTATGATAAGCTTTTCTCGCTATGAGTGTAAGAGCGTAGCGAGTTTTTTGATGTAGAGAAAATTCAGTCTAAAGGCTGAGCACAGCGTGTACGTCACACTCCCTCCATAACTTGTACAAATAATGACAATGACGACATATTATACACGAATAAATGTTTTTCTTTCTTTCTATATTAGTAGTGGATTTAGAACTTTTCGAGGCAAAACAGCGATATTATTCTGTCACGAAGTGTCTATCACATAGATACACGCATTGAATCTCACAAAGTGTCTCAGACATGTCACATCATAATTTATGATTTACTCGTAAGTTACGACCTGAAGGCATAAAAAAATACAAACTTAGTATTTTACAAAAGGGCGTAGGCAGAACACATGAACCTCTAGGTTCTGTATTGATTGGTTCTAACCAATCAATAAAATCAAAAGAGACTAATTAAAACATCTCATCTCGCAGGCGGGCATAACTCGACAATCAACAAAATGAATCTGCATTTCAAACGTGCAGGCAGTTCCCACGTCGTTGTATTCAGAAAAAGCGAATAGAAAAATCTCACGGTGCAAAACTGGTATTAAAGTTTATTCTGCAAGGTATTGGAGTCGTTGTATATGTACATTTTCTATACAAACTGGTGTACTAGACAGTTCTCACGTGCCGAAACAGAGGCCAGTGCCTATCAATTAAAGACTGATGTTAAGAGCCTATTCCCGTCGAGTGTAAATGTTATTTTACCGAAAAATCCTTGTTTCTGTTAGATATAATAACCACTTGATAACCAAAAGTGTTGTAGGTATGCAACTAGAACACTAAAAATAAAGATACTAGTGGAGGGGGTTGCATCAAATAATATGATTACAGTAGACTGATCAACGTTAAATACGCCGCCGGCAGCTTTGGTCCTTACGCAACGTGTCAAACGCCATACAATAAGATTTTAACGAACACGCGATTATGATTAACCGACCCTAAGTGTATTTTTAGTCGTAAGTATTTTCTGATAACTTTTGTTCTCTAAATACACGTGTAGAAAGTTTTTAACTCTTTGCATCGAGGTATAGTCGAGTTTAAAAATATATGCTCCGATAAAGATCTAAAACACGACTTTTTGTTAACCCGTAAAATGTTATGACGTCAGTGCACTTTTAAAAAATCTTATGGACTAATTAGGCCATATAGGACGTTCCACATAAGGTTGCTCAGATATTTTTAAACTTATGGGAATGTACATATATTTATAAACTCTACCGTACCTAACCTATATTACAAGAGAGAGTCTACTTTCAGTCACATAATATAAAGTATTTAATTTTCAGATCTCGGACCATCGCAAGTAAAGTTCAAGACAATGGATAAGATGCCGCCTCCACCGGAGCGAGGCCCGGGGCGGGCGTTACGTACCGTGCCGATGCCGGCCTGTTAACGTACGAAACGGTCCACCTTCATGTGAACAAATAAATTGAAAGGAAACATTTCAAGTACCCCGGCTTTAATAGAGTGTAGGTAACCTTTGAAGTTAACTGAATAATTGGATAATACCTATGTTATTTCTTGGTTTCTAATTCAATCATACATCAATACGTGCTCATACCACAGGATAATTAATAGTACTAATGTACTCATACTGTATAATTTTTAAGGATAGTTTACAGTCCTTAAAGTTCCGAGATCGGTTTTATGATGAGAAGTAAAGAGAACTCATCGTAGTGAAAATAAAGGTCTGAATAGATTATGATTTATATTCAGCATAATACATTTTTTTATTCAATCCCTAACTTTGGAGGTAGACTAAACAACGGCGACGGTGAATCCTTTAAAACAATTGTTTAGTCTAGAATGTTTAGATAATGAATTTGCAAAGCCGCCTGTCACCGCCCACTTTAAAGAAGTATATCCTAACGACAACGTGTCACTTATAAAGCGTTCCCTGATACAAGATCGTTATATGTTAAACATAACACGATTCATAACAATTTTTGGATCGTACAGCCGCCAGCAGCATTGTCAGCTTTGTCGTGGCAGATATTAATGTTGGTCGGACATATCACATTTCCGCCTCTCGCACTTACTTACTTGCTAGTATGGGACGAATGCTATATATCCGACATTAACCGATTCGAGGCCAACGATCGCTAAGTGTGCTACACCGTAGCGCGTAGCAGCGTTTTTCCGCCTTGTAGCGGAAATCGCACGTAGAGGCGTGATGTGTATCGTCATGGGCCTTGAATGGGTTAAAAGGCAATCATGCTAGCTTGCCCGCAGTGGCATCATAAACGCGATATATCACTCACGGCATAGCATGAATTATGCCGTGTTCTAGTTCAGGAAAAAAATATTTTATTGAAACTTACTATTTCCTCTCAGCTTGCTTATTCATGAATTTCTTGATCATGAATAAAAAATGAATCAACTGCAATAATTTACGTAAACAAACTCGCAAGAGCAAAGATTTGGGTCATCACGTGCTATTGAGGGACTTGAGGGGTTTTAAAATGTTACCTCTCTGATTCTTATCCCATAACCGCATTACACGGGATACGCTGCTCGAAAAAGGACGGCGGGAAGCGACTGATCCATTATCGATTAAGACCGCGGTTTTGTTGGCTTGAAAACTTAGAGCGGATTGCACTTTTGACCAACTATTTTTACGAAACCTTTTATAGCACATCCCGGACTGACTGGCATTATCACACAGCTGAGGTGGTCCCTTTGTAGCCGAAAACCATTAGAGCTAATGCAATTTTCAAAGTTATTTTTTAACCCAATATGTCCCTGAAACAGCATTTTCTACAAACTGTTCTAATATAGGTAAGTTTATTTAAAAAGAAATATTATGTAGGTTTAATGAATCTTACAGCTAAACGTTAAATTAGAGTATGGTAGACACTGGCACAGATTATAATGCTAGTAAAGTGGGTTAGTGTCTAGGTAGGGTTAGGATTGTTGGGGAAAAAATCATGTTCCTCTATCCCCGATTGTATGCAATTTAGGTAAATGAACGACGCGACGCGCCATATATTCTCTGTACTCTGTTTTTTTTTAACTATAAGGTACTGCTCATAGTAAAATATATGGCACGTTCATTTGTTTCTTGCATAGAACCTGTAAAGCATAGCATAGTGTGACGATCCCCCCCTTATATTTAATTACAAGGCCAATATAAGGGGGTGATCGTCACAATAGTACTTCATCGTAAAAAAAACAAAGTGTAGTTCACAATCGTACTAATTAAGGGATAATAAGAAGTAATTGGGTCATACTTAGTTGAAAAAACAAAAGTCGTCCCTCCTGTGGTCAATAGTTAACGGCTTATGTGCATGTTAGCTGTTTTTATTATATGGATTTATATAAACGGAGACACTGTTTATACAGGTTACTGGTCCAATCCAAAATTAAGCTTTGTAGCCCTTAACTTTTGGTATGTCCACAGAAAAGACGCGATCCTAAATCCACGTATGACCCAATTAGCATGATAGCACACAAATTTGACGACCGGTTTAGCCTAGTGGGTAGTGCACCTGCCTGTGAAGCTGACGGTCCTGGGTTCGAATCCCGGTCAGGGCAAATATTTGTGTGATGAGCATGAATATTTGTTTCTGAGTCTTGGATGTTTTCTATGTATTTAAGTATTTATATCTATTAAATATATCGTCGTCTAGTACCCATAACACAAGCCTTCTTGAGCTTACTGTGGGGCTAGTTCGATTTGTGTAAGATTGTCCTCTAATATTTATTTATTTTATTTATTTATTTTTTTATTTAAATCAAAATTTTTGCAATTTAATTATCAAAAAGACCGTAAATAATTAATATGATTGCAAACTAGGGTACCGAATATAACAGGTATTTTCTAGGCAAGCGTGACACACCTTAGATCGCATCGTCTCTTACCATCAGGTGAGTTTGCGGTCAAACGCTAGCTAGTTATAAAAATAACCGGCCAAGAGCGAGTCGGACTCGCGCACCGAGGGTTCCATACAGAGATGTGTACCTGTTCCAACCCTACTAAATCAGAAAAATCTCAACAACATGGTGTAGAAATTGAACGCCATGGGTACAGCGCCATCTATCGGCGACTTTTGTTACAAATTTGAGCGACTGAATAACTTAGTATGTATGTATGGGGGTTTTCAAGGATAATTCTATATCACGTGAACCGATTTCAATTTTTTTTCCTTATTTGAAAGCAGGTGCTTTCAGCGTAATCTCGTAGGAATTTATAAAACAAAAATACATGCAAAGGTGATTAAATTACAAACAGTATAGAAATTATTATTTTTTTACTAAGTTTTTAATTAACTTATTTTATTTCTTATTACTTATTATATTTTAATTATTAAATTAAAAACATTCATATCAATGTTATGCAATAATTTCATATTTTTTCCTTGCTAAATGTCGGAGAGAAGGGGGGGGAACAGTAGTTTTTTTTTACATTTTCCCTCATACATCAAAAATGGCTCGACGTAAAAAAAATGTTTCAGAATGTGCAACCTTTCATATGACAAACCACTCGACATATTCACTAGACTTTAAAATTTTGAACCACCTATTCAGTCAGTTCGAACCACACACACACAGAAATTAAAAAAATAATATTTTAAATAGTCATGTTCTATGTATCTAGGTTAGCCTTCTTTATAACTGTTCCAAATTTCAAATCGATAGCATAACTAGTTCTTGAGATATTTAGCGATGTGACAGACAGACAAAGTGAAGCCATAAGGGTTCCTTTTTTACTATTTTGGTACGGAACCCTAAAATGTGTCCCAGTCTGAGTGCTCACCTGGACGATGCAGAAGTGCTGCGGCTCGTGGCGCGATAGTCCGTACTTGTCGAGCATCTCGCGAACGACGCCCGCCGCTGTGTCGCCAACCGACAGCAGCAGTGTCTTGTACGGCACATCCGGGCATAGTGACGACCCGTATATCTTCAGCGTACCACCTGCGTGTCCAAAAAGATTAGTTATAATATAAGTTTTGACATATGTTTTTTTTTTAACTGTATCGGGTTTTTTTAATCTCCCGTGAAAATATGATCTTACGATAAGACTGTCGACTGATGAGATTGGATACTAGCTGCGATTTACCCCTCGACTTCTATATCGTAATTGTTTTTAATAAACATAACATAACACGTGCACGTATACGCATGGTATGACGCATTGGCGTATTACTGGCGGAAAGCAAGTCCCTTAAGAGACGGAAACAATATTCAGAGTACATAATTACGTGTACATTTGTTCTACCAACACCGTGCGGTAGAGTAAACAACAATGTAAATAGGTGTGGGCCAGTGTACTGCAGCAAGGGAGAACCTACTTGCGAGTAAGGGAGGGTTTAATGAGGGTTCTCAGCGCAGGATCGTCTTGGAGCTATTTAGATTAGTATTTACTAGTCTTGATCAATATGGATTGGAAGTGTCTAATGAATTACATCGTTACGAAGAAAGACGCGACGCTAGAAGGGTTTAATTTGATTCTAACAAAGGACTTCAATTACAATTTCTTATTTAATTATCATCATTGATTGGTAGACTGAAGAAAATGATTGAGAAAAATAATCAATTCTATAAATAGAACGCGTAGCACTGCGTAAATTGGAAAGGACCCTTTTAATTACCCCCATGTCTTAATGTACGCAGGCATAGGTACTGAAGGACAGTGGTCTACATTAATCCCAAGGTCCTTTTGTAGTATTATAAAAAATACAAACACAAAAAACACTTCAAGGATACGTATAATTTATTATTAATATTAACAGTAGTTTTGTAAGATTTAAAAATTTGTATCTACTAACACTTTATGGGCAAGGCCTGAAATAAATTGATATTATTATTTTTCTTTATTTACTTTAACACTAATAAATATTGTTATAATTCTCTTTATTTATTTTAGGTCTAGAGGAACCTCCTGACTATCCGCGCCGTGTCCAGGAGTGCCGTCTTCTGTATCTGACCCTTGACCCAGCCATCTAGCGAGAGTCTCTTGAGGTGTAGGTCGAGACTCTTAGCTATTAGACCGTTCGCAGAGACGACTATCGGGACAATGATCGTTGAATCAACATCCCACATGGCGGTCATATCGTGTGCCAAGTCTAGGTACTTGCTGACTTTGTCGTTCTCGGCCTTCACGAGGTTCTCGTCATGGGGGATGGTGATGTCAACGAGCACTGCCTGGCGCTTCGATCGATCTCTCAGCACGATATCAGGTTTATTGGCTACAATAGTCCTGTCCGTGATGACAGATCGATCCCAATAGAGCGTAGCACGACCATTTTCGAGATCTGGCGCAGGTGTATACTTATAGTATGGCACTTTGAAGTTCACAAGACCGTATAGAAGAGCAAGTTGCTGGTGAAATGATTCTGGCTACTAAGTTATGTCTGTGCAAGTACTCGCCGTTAGAAAGAGGACCACAACCGGAAATGATATGCCTGAGTGACTCTCCGGGACGGCGGCATACCCGAAAAATGTCGACCGTACCGTCCTTCAGGATATATTTCCGGTAATTATTTGTCATGATAACTTCGTCCGCAATTGCACAGACAAAACCTTCAATTTCCCCCAAGAGATCCCCGACACGTAGCCAGTTCACTGAAGCAGGCAGGTCTACGTCGGGCCCTGTGAGGGCCCTGTAGAACCGCCCGTGTAGCTCCTTACTCTTCCATACTATCTATTATCTATATATATATATTACGCGAGGCCGATTTTTGTACACCCCATCAGATCCAGTTATGGCCCGATTTTAATATATGATATGTCATAAGATTCGTCTCATGCTGGAGAGTTGCATAAAACTCTAATTTTTCATATTTTTTAAGAAAAAGGACTAAAAATTTTTAATTACTACTACTGTGCGCTGACCACGTGACTTTGGCCGCGTGACGTCACGCGACGTGGCTCCTGTTTTGAATCGACATAACACAGTAAAAAAATAAACAATAACTAAACTCAAACCTATAGTAAGTTCTTCAGCATGAGAAAATATACGTTTTGAGTCGGCAACATACATCCACAACCCCAAGAAACTTAACAAAATACAAAATAAACGAGCTTTTTGCAATGTTTACAATTTACATGAATAACTATCGGAATCTCCGTATTTTAGCGGCGTCGACGCCGCTACGGGACTCTCCTTATTATTATAGTCGAAATATATTTATAAAATAACAATTAACACATCTTAAATTTACGAGTATGGCCCAAGAGCAAAACCCGCCTTAAATTTTAAGTAACAAACACTTCTTAATTTTTTTAGAAAAACACCCGCCTTATTTTACTGCAAATTATACCACATAATAGAAACGTATATCCCTTAAAGCGTTGTTATCCATAGGGAAAACTAGTAGGTAACGTTATGTATAGGCGAATATTTGTTGAGATGTTAGTTGCTGGAATATTACAGATTGGACCTAGGTTGATGAGGTGAAGATGGAATGGGGAGATGGTATGACAGGGTTTTGTGACTTGCCTAATAGGTTTTTCGAAAGAATAAAGACGGCGGTAGATAAAATATACCTTTTAGAATTTAGAGATTAAGACACGCTGATAAGTAAATTAAATTAACGCATACTAATGTCAAGTTTTTCAGGGTAATATGTTTAAGGTACATATTAGTTGGACACAAAATCTACCAATATAAAATTGCTAAGATTACGAATACACCCCGCGTCTTGTTTGTAGCGAATATATGAATCAAACCGGTTTACTCCAAATGCCGATGCATGCAACAACCACTTATCTCCACTGAAGGCCTGGTACAGCTTCGAGTTGACAGTAGCCGACGAAAAACTGCCTCGATTCCGACCTCGACGTGCGGGAGTCTCCCAGAATTTAAAGCTGGTCTGCGGGCAACACGCAAGCCTAGGCCTCGCGAATGGCGACCGGGCGATTCGCGTCTAGACCACTCGCTCCGATAGCTTTCGCCCCAGCGGAAAAGCCAAACGTTGACGAACGCTTGGCTCTTTGTTAAGAGGAGGATACGATCCTCTTGAAACACTCTTTCAAGAAGAAAAATCAGCTGACGCCGGAAAATAGCAATATACACACTCGTCACTTATTAATGGTTGGAATTCACAAATTTACTTCCACACTGAAAAAATCTATGCAAATTTGGTTAAAAATCGGTACGTCAAATCTCCAAGTCTCACGATGGTAGAATGAGGCACTGGTCCCACCGCCGGCGAGCAGCGAGTATATATCATAGTAATTCTACTCGTTTCCTCGCTCAAGCGAATAGACTTACTATGAGATTACTCGCTACTCGCCGGCGGTGGGACCAGTACCTAAATCAAATTTTGTTTGCAAACCCGTCAAAAGAATAATTTCAAATTACGAAGCTTGACAATCTATTTTCGAAAATGAAACGGTCAACTAGAAAGCCAGTATGTAGGTATTCCAGCAAAAGAGGATCCACACCCACCACGACGTAATATGTAACACGTAGATCATGCGTTAATCGAGTTAGAAATAGAGGTATACCCACGTTAAATCATATAGCAAAAGCGTACGAACTTGAACAAATAGTATATGAGACCCCAATAAAATGACGAACGAACGTCTGACCTTTTACGTCAGATAAGGAATAATTTGAAGCGATGAATTGCCTGCGATAAAGCGTTTTCGCTTCACTTTGTAGTATTCCCAAGTAACATAGGTATAATTTTAAAATGTGCCTTGCACTCGTTAAGTATGCCATTCCACACTATGGTTTTAAATCAAACAATATTTTTATACTGCTTACGCTATGTGCATTCTACTTCTATTTTAAAATGATTTCAGTGTACTTTGCATTTATTTCAGTGAATTTTATTTGAAAATCTATAATAACTGGCTGTATACGGGTTGACGCCTTTCGAATTTTTAAACGCATTTTTATCATTATCTGTACTGGAAAAGTTGACAATCTATTTGAATATATTTAGGAGTACATAAGAATAAGAATAATTTTATTAAATACTCATTTTACAATGAGAGCTACCGATTTCGTGCTCACCAGATTGCGCCACTGTCAATTAAGTTCCAGCTGTCAAAAATTGTTATTGGTTATTATGGGCATGAGAACGAAGTTTACATTTAAATCATATTTAATACCTTAAAACCGTACCGTAAAAATATCGAACATCCCGCATTGTAGCGCAGTCCTGTTTTGTTGGAAAAAAAGGAGGACATAAGTTTCCGAAAGACAAAACTGTCTCAAAGCGCAAACTCGTATAGCCATAAACCGCATAGACCCGTAACTCACATTTGCCATAATCAAGCTCACGTATTGCAAAATAGTCACCATATTGTACCAATTAGATATTAACCCGCGTAGCGCAACCACAAAGTGATATTTGATATTTTGGGTGACCTCACGCTACACTAGCGCCTCTAGCGGCGAATTCATACGCGGTAGCCCTCATTGTCTTATTAATCTTACACTTACTAGAACACGATTTTAGAGAATTTTATTGAATTCCATTTATGAATGTTTGACAATTATTTTAAAACAAAAAACAGTAATTCGCTGCAATTTCTCACGATGGAGTGGACATTGAAAGAAAACCGAATAGCTGTTTTAACATTGCACCGCTGTAGGCACTCGCCAAGTACCGTTTTCAAGTTGCTCAAAAATTTTAATATAACGCTTAGGTTTGTGTACTGTACTATTGACAGGTAAAATGAAGTCTCCAGTGTTGAGGACAAGAAAAGAATTGGCAGGCCTCGCTACGTACGAACACCAGCAGTGATCAAAGCGATCAAGGCGCGCATAGCAAGAAATCCTGTCCGAAAACAGAAGTTGATTGATGGCTTTGCAGATGGGTGTCAGTAGAAAAACCATCAAAAAGGTTTTAAACGAAGATCTTAGTCTACGAGCATACAAAAAAAAGAGTGGGCACTTACTTAATACCCGTCTTAAAACAATAAGGCTTAAAAGATCCCGTAAGTTGTTAAAGCGGTACGCGAAAAATCGACACCGTGACGAAAACGACAGACGAAAAGATTTTCGATATTGAAGAGAAGTACAATAAACAGAATGATAGAGTGTATGTCCGCTAGGAGCTCTGAAGAAGCAGGAAAAAGAGTTCCGTGGGTACAACATGGGCATCATCCATCATCATTTTTGCGAAAAAGGGATCAAAGTCAGTGCGAAAGTGTACCAATAGACGGTTTTGAATAAGCCTGTCAAAGATCTGCCCAACACGCTATTTTCAGGACATAATTTTGTGTTCCAGCAGGATTCTGCGCTAGCACACAAAGCCAAGACCACTCGAGCCTGGTTTGGCCGTCAAAAAATCGACTTTATAAGACACGAAAATTGGCCTTCCTCCAGTCCGGACCTTAATCCTTTGGACTATAAAATTTGGCAGGTCTTAGAGGGGAAGGTCTGTGTTAAATCCCATAAAAATTTGGAGAGCCTGAAGTCATCTTTAAGAAAAGCAGTCGCTGAAATAGACATCAAAATGGTGCGTGCTGCGGTAGACGACTGACCTCGCCGATTAAGGGCCGGTATTAAAAACAAGGGAGGTCATTTTGAATAATTTTAATTCTTTATTAAATGTACTTTAAATTGGTATATAATTTATTAAAAAGTGATTGGTACTTTTGTTTTTATCATTATTTCCATTTGTGACAGAACTTTGGGACCGAATACGTATTCAATAAAGTTGGAGTAAAAGCGATCCGCGAAACTATAAGCTGAAACTATTATCTGGATAATGTCTCAACACACGTCTATTCAGCTTTTATTCAAACAATTTTGGCATAGTTTTAAATGCTTTAGTCTGTATAATAGCAAAGTCTGGATAATAGCTTAGTAATTTTCCACTTAGCTTAGTAAAATCTGAATTTCATATTTATTCAGACAAATATATACGGCCATTCTTAACCAGAAATTATATTCGGGATTAAGTTCTTTGGCGTAATACTCTTCAAACAGAATTAAGAGTTAAGTTGTAAAATAAAAAAAGTGGCGTTGTAAATTGCAGTGCGTTTTGCTTTGTGTTGTTGCATGGAATAAATGCCAATAACGAAGTGCACAGTGTGAAATTGAGAATCAAATCTTATTATAATAACCAAGTAGTTTTATCGTAAATAGTATATGAATCATTTTTCACGCGCCGCTCTGATTATCAAGTTTAGTGATGGTAAATCTAAATATATAAAACAAAAAACTGACGACTGATTGACTGACTCACATGTCAACGCACAGCTCAAACCGCTGGTTCTAGAGATTCCAAATTCGGCACGTAGGCTTCCCCTGAGGGGGTGAAACGGGAGGTCCAAAGTTTGTATGGGGAAACAAGATTAGTTAGACTATTTTATTCGAAACTTCACAGGAGTACTCCTAAAAATAAATGAGGAAACAAGAGATTCAGGTTTTTGAGATTTCAACCCCTACAAGGTGAAAACTGGTGACAAAGTCTGAAAACCAACATGGATATTGTTTCTATGGTTTATCGGGTCGCTGATTACGAAAACAACAACGAATTTTAAATCCAACAACGTGGCGGGCGTGAAATACCATCTCCCCTGTTTGGGTGCGATGGGGTTGAAATGTCTAAATATCAATATGGGTCGCTTTTATGGTTTTTTGGGACGTTAATTATGAAAATGGCATCGATTTTGAAATTTAATATTGTGGACATGAAATTTCTTGAAAGCCAAGTGTGCCAAGTTGTAATCCAATCGGTCCAATAATTTCGGAAAAAATCGGTTGTAACAGACTATAAGGGTTCTATTTTTGCTTTTGAGATATGGAGCGAGACCTGGGTTATCCTAATAGATTTTTCAATTTATATTTAGTGCCATCTCGATCGTCGTCAATCGGCACCTAAGCGCGTGACGGTGGCGCGGCGGGACGGGACGAGTAAATAGTCATCGGGACTTCCTGCATCCGTAATAAGTACAATTCAAGGTGCTGCAGGAAGGTGGTTGCCTGCTTGTTTATTTGGGATGCGGATTACGAAAATGACATGTATTTTCAAATCCAAGATAACGGACAAATATTTTTCTTAAAAAACATTGTGGGTGCCATCTTCGCGGTTCCTCGAGGTGCCTATTACGAAAATTACATGCATTTTCACATCCAAGATGGCGGACATTTATTTATTTATTTTATATAGAAACAGTCTTATATAGTTGTATGTAACATTAACCATTGTGCTTAAATTCTAGACTTACAGTTTCCTAAAAGTATAAGAAATTCGTTACAAAAAGTAACTGCTACCCATAATAGGAATTCGGAGTTATCTGTAACAGTAAAGTTTAGTACTACAATAAAGTTCTCTTACATATATATAATTATATATATATATATATATATATACAATTCAAACAGCCTGTTCAGGTTTTGTAATACACTGCAGAGATAGTCTTTTAAAACTATTTAAACTTTCTACATTCTACGTCAGTGACAAAAGTACAATGTGTGGAGAGTTCGTGGTCCAGCAGAGCCCGCATGCCAAGTGCGGTATGTGAGGTTAAGCAACGTGAACCGGGGTCAGTCCTTGGATGGGTGACCGCTTTGAGTGGTTACTAAGTGCGAGCGCTCCCGTGCTTTGGATGGCACGTCAAACCGTTGATCCCGGCTGCTGTCTATGCCAGCAGTCGTTATGCCAAGTTAGAGGCCTTCGGGCGGCTTGAGAACTTCTAATAGTCAAGTTGCACACTCACTTGACAAAGGGGGGGTCGAAGTAGCACCACGTCCGTAGGGAGTACCCACCGGTGAGCCACCGTTACTCTACACGTAACCCCTGGGTGGTGCTAAAAGTGCAACAAAACTGGCAACCGTAATGTCTTCTCGAAGATCTCACGGATCGAAATATTTGCCATACGATAAATAAAAAATAACTTACAATGATATATCATTCTGAGATAGCGCCGTTTGCCTTACGAGGGCAGTATATATTTTTGGTTTTTATTGTGTATTTAATTTCTCGAAAATGTGAAGAAAAACAATGTAGTATCACGCAGGCAGTAAAGGGATAACAAACTCACTTGTTGCACTTTCGTTAGTAATCGCCTTCTTACTAACCTTAATGTTCAATGTACTATTAACTATTCAAAGATTGTGTCACAGAATTTATGTTTCAAGTTATGCACAAAGAGAAAACTGCTCAAGTTTCTTGATTCGTGGCTTCTGGGTCGGTAAATTCGATTAGCCCGAAGTACTTTACTCAAAGTTGGCTGGAAATACAGTTAAGGAAATTGTAACATGGACGTTTTTCGCTATTGTCACAATGGCAATAAAGCTTAAAATGGTACGCGTTTCAGTTTCCTTTACCGTACAACTCTCTTACGACTAATTTAACTTTTACTTTGCCATCGAGGTTGTGCCCGTACTGCCCAGTCTCTTGGGCGAATAAGTAATGACCTTCCCTACAATAAACCTTATATACATAGGTATTACAAATGCCTACTTATATGACATACATATTAGCACAGCGTTCCCTAGAACTTTAATGCTTTTAAGGCTTGGTCACGCGGCGTACGCAACGTACACACGTATTTTTAAAGCTATAAAATCTCCTTTTAACGATAACAAAAAGCATTTGCGCAAAATAAACAATCACTTTTCAGTGCTAGTTTCTGAAATATATTTCGGACAGGAAAACATTGTTGGTATAATAGCCACAATATATAAAAGTCTGCCTCTAGATATCATTTATCTCCCGAAGGGGTGTATTTAACTGATATTAATGTGAAAAGTGCCATATGGCACAAAACGAAAAACAAAATAACGAATATGTACATTTACTCGTAAGTCTGGTTTTTCACAGGCTCTCGAGTTTTTAAGGAGTAGAAAAAATACAACCTCTCAGTGAAGACTTATTTGATTTGAATGGACACTGAGGTTAGACTGCTACTCTGTGTGTTTTATTGTGCTATATTGATATATTTCAGGAATACATTCAAAAACAAAGGTCTTCTTCGTCTTGAATTAAGCAAAAAAAAGAACGTAAAACTATACGAACAGTAAGAATTAGAACAGTCTACTACATTGTACATTGTATTCGTATTGTAACATGTACATGTTTCTTTCATTGTCAATTCCTTACAAGGATAAGCCCGCCTTTGTACATTTATGTCAACTTTTCTTGTAATTTGTGTTGTATTTTTCCTCATGTACAATAAATAATTTTACATACATTACTAACTTCTCAATAACACTGGTATTTTTGCATTGATTGAAAATTTTGATGCGGTTTTTAGGGTTCCGTACCAAAATGGTAAAAAAGGAACCCTTGTGGTTTCGCTTTGTCTGTCTCGTCTGTCTGTCTGTCTGTCACATCACTAAATATGTCAAGAACTATTTATGCTATCGATTTGAAATTTGGAAAGGTTGTAAAGAAGGGTAACCTAGATGGATAGAACATGTTTTTTTTTAGAGTTACTTTTTATTTTGTGTGAAAAATGATAGACAATAAGGTGGTTCAAAATTGGAATTTCTAATGAATATGTCAAGTGGGGTGACATATTAAAGGGCTTGGAGTTGCATATTCTGAAACAATTTTTCATTTTTTCTACGTTTTAGCCAGAAAAATGTAAAAAAATACCGACCCCCCCTCCCCCCTTATCTCCGAAGTTTACCAAGGGAAAAATATATTCACTACACAACATTGCTATTAATGTATATTTTACAGGAAAAATATAACTATAGCTCTATCTATCTATCTTTTGTTTTTTTTATCATCAAAAAATATTTCTGTACTAAGTTTGTAATTTTATCACCTTTACATGTTTCAGTTTCAGTTTATTTAATTCATTAACAATTTGCATTGTGTTTGCATGTCATAATATGCAATATTACAGTAAAACATAATCGATTTCATAAAAATAATCACACAATTAAACAATAAAAATAGGAAAATAATAATAATAATAAGACTCAAAAATGTCACCTATACAAGTAGAAATTGTTATTAAAAATCATTTATGTCATAACAGCATTTTTCTAATATATACGTTTTTAATCTATTCTTAAATACTGTGGAGCTCCTAATTATTTTAAACTCAGTAGGCATCTTATTGAACAATCTTACTGCTTGCACCCTAGCGCTATGCTCCACAACCGTCAGCCGTGTTGCTACGATCAGTTCTAAATTCTTGGTTCTGGAGGATTCCCGCAGCTCCATTTCAGTTTCCGTCTCGTAGCGACTGCGGTGGTTGACGACGTCGGTTAAAAGAACTAATATGTAAAGACTGGGCAGTGGGCACCGTAAGTCGTAAGTATTTGCAGCCTCGCTCTTTACAGTCCTCCAACTCCTCCTTTCAATTTAAAAAGGCATCTAGGTGTATTCCTAAATTTTTTATGCTCTCGACAGGCTTAATCACGTCTCCATTTATATGTATATTTAATGTTTGCTTATTTTTAGTAGTGGTTTTGAACAGCATGGCGAATATTTTTGAGCTATTCAAGACCAGACTGTTTGCACAAAGCCATGTGTGACATGATTTTAACACTAAATTTATTTTTAGGTTCAAATCCTCAATTGTTCTACTTGACATAACGGCACTTGTATCGTCCGCAAAAATCACTAGCTTTACTTCCGGTATCAGTTTGGACAAATATTCAATAAAATCATTTAAGTATATGACAAAGAAAATAAGTCCTAATACTGAACCTGGGACACCTCGTGTTATTTTAATGCACCTTGACCTGTGTGCAACCTCTACTGCATTTTCACCTATTTGTTTCACTTTTACGTACTGTTTTCTATTTTGTAAATATGACATAAATAATTTTAAAACATTTCTTCTGACGCCATAAAACTCTAATTTATGCATTAAAATATTGTGATCGATTGTATCAAACGCAGATTTTAAATCTAGAAACACGCCAGCAACCGTAAATGTGCATTTAATTTATTTGTTATGTCCTCTATTATCGTATCTATAGCTTCAGAGGCACCTATACTACATTGATAAGCAAATTGCCTTCTATGTATTATATTATCGTTAATGTATGTATGTATTTTTGTTTTATAAATTCCTACGCGGGTCGCTAGTATTCAATAATATATTTAATCTAATATGGTCTTTGATAGATCTTCTTTGAACCTGTTTAGACAGATAGATGTGATTTCGTGTCATAGATGTTTAGTTTGATGCAATTGATTGAGGTGTCATAAATAGTCAATTGTATTAACTGATTGTTCCCATCGAAATATAATAAGTATGGAAGCATAACTGTCGCTCAAAACTGGTACCACAAAAGCTAGTGTCGAAGGCGGAGCTTATGCTTTCAGTGACGTTTCAGTGCCGGATCGCAATTCAGTCGGCTATCCGACGTTGAGTTGAAAAGTTGTCATTGTGTCAAACGAAAATATAACATTTTAATGGTTAATAGTGTGTTGTAATGGTTGGTTCTCAAAATATTAGTGTCGATTAGCACCTTTATTTAGCGAAGGGGCCACACGAATGGCAATCAGGAACATAGTTCGTTTCATTATTGACCGAGTGAAACGAAGGTCCCTGCTTCAGCTTCGACAAAAATGCTTTCATATGTCCGGATTTCCGTTTGTTCTCGTCTACAGGTCGCAATTCTCAACTGATTCTCGTGAAATTGCGTGAGCAGGTTCGATAGCTATATAGATTTTTTTTTTGTCGAGACGGTTTTCAGGGAATTCCCTAAAACAATTTTTTTGTCAATGATTTTGTAAGTTTCTGCGGGCGAATTTCGGTTTGTTCTCCTCTACACGTCGCATTTCGCAAACGATTCTCGTGAAATTTTGTGAGCAGGTCCGGTAATTATATAGAATTTTTTTGTCAAGTCAATTTTTTGAAAATTTTGAAAAACAATTTTTATTTCAAAGATTTTGTAAGTTTCTGCGTCCGAATTTGCTTCTCGTGAAATTTTGTTAACAGGTTCGATATTCATAATTGGTCTTTTTTACAATGTCAGATTTTGGAAATAATAAAAAAACTCACTCACGAGGTTTACAGCTCACAGAGCCACTAGTTTAGCTTTTCCAATTACAATAATCCCATACTTTGGAGTGACGGTTGATGTTATGCAATATGTTTCGGAAAAAGTAGAGCGGTATATAAAAATATCTGTGTACGCTGTCAACATTAGATAATCTCCTCGCTCATGAGAAAACAAAGTATATCGCATCGGTCAAATAATTTCGGAGTTAAATGTGTGTACATTTGTTCGAAATGATTTGCCTTTTTATATACCTTCTACACGTTTTTAGTCATGGATAAAGAATAAGGAATGAAGTTTAATTAAGCATAGTATTATAAATACTCGATTATTTCGTTGAGGTTAGATAAAATCATAATAGCAGAGACACGTCTTATCTTATCTTAGTGATAGTATGAGAAGCGTATTATTTCAAGAACTAGTAGACCTAAAATTATCGTATGCTGCGAGACCTGATATAGTTAGAAAGGCTCGGAGTGGAATGATTCGTCATTTACTTGGTAGTGAGGAACAAATGCTTCACGTTCGACATGAACACGATCATGACTGGTCGCGTTCCCCCGTATTCGAGGCAATAGAGGTTCCATCTTTATGATGTAGTTTTAGGTAAGAGTGTGCAGCAGTGGATCTAGTAATTTCTTTATTATTCGTTATTCAAATATTATAATATTAACTTAACATCAAATTTCAGAACACGTTAATAAATATATATTCAATAAATTGATACACGATTGTATATGTGACTCACAGAACACCGCCGCTAGAAAGCTAATGTTTCTCATTTTGTTTGCGACGCGAGTCACCAAAGTATGAGGAAGCGCTGAGGGGAAGGGCGGGTGCTACCAGCGTTGCGATTGGTCGATGAGATGGCACGCGGATTGCGTAGTGATGGGACATGTTCACTACAAACTGGTACCGTAATTTATTATTGGTAAATTACGGTAGGTATTTACTGTATATTAAATTGGTAACAAAACGTAATAAAAGTAATGATAGATATTACTTGGTTCTAAAAATGAAACAACAAATATTTTATAGATCTCTTTAATCTGTATCATTGTGGAAAGGAGAAAGACGATTCTAAAAAGCCCATAAAACATATATCCATTTCAAACCGATTCCGAGCTCCCTCGCACTTCCTCGAAGTTCATCATCGGGCTCATCTTGTGACTATAGACCCAATTGCTAACCAAGAGGATTCTAAAAATCCCACACAACATATACCTATCTCAAACCAACTCCGAGCTCCCTCGCAGTTCCTCGAAGTTCATCATCAGGCCCATCTTGTGACACTGGACCCAACTGCAAACCAAGAGGATTATAAAAAGTCCACACAAAATATCGTACTATTTAGTTTACTTTAAAAAAACTAACAACTAAACAAAAATAACATTCTACAGAATAACTAGTAACTAATCAAACTAAAATAAACAAACGTGAAATCTTTATTGTTTTATATTTTTTTAAATCGGTACGAACGAAAGCACGTGGAATCGGTACTTGACCATAACATCATCGGCACATCACTAGTCGTGACGTGTTTTCGTAAGAAAGGAATAGCATATTGCATTTTCAACTTGATGAAAAGGGATAGACATACTATGTTTAGACGAAGTATTCGCAGCGACCAGTATAAAGTGGCCTCCGCTGGCTATAAATATTTTCAAAGAAATAATGAATTTGACTTACCTGTGGAATGTAATTCCATCTTTTGTAATTAGAAGTATTTGAACGCTTCCCACACCACCTCACACTACAAAATCCCACGAGAATCCAATTTTCTATATTCTTTTAAAAGAGACACGCACACTCCGCAAAGGTCGTTGGCTTGGACGCAACTGAACGGCAGGCGGGCGACCGCGGATTATATAAGCGCTATAAATCCTACGAGTGGTGATTCACGTCGAGAACAAAGTGAACAACATTAGCTTTCTAGGGGGGGGTGTTCTGTGATGTGACTATATTACACGATGTGTCTACAGGGCGTCCCACGGCTATGCCACATGGAGGGAAAGTACCTTGAATATTGTAGATGTAACCTTTTACTGAAAGTAGACATTATTTGAATTTAAAAAACAATTTAGACTGCATTCACAGATATTTAAATAATTTTATGGTTGAACCGGGAATCGAATCTGTAGCTTTATCATACCGATCGAAAGGCTTCATTATAAGGATTATTTTTTGCTAAGTAACATAGTGTCAGAAATAAAAGGAAGACCATGAATTTAAACATTTGATGTGAAATTTTGGTCAGAAAAATGAAAAGCTGACATTGCCGTAAGGACATACAACTGACATTATCATAAGTACCTATTACTAATAAATGTACCCAATTGATTAATTTTGTATTAAAAATTTTAATAGTCATGGTCTGACACTAAAACATTCTCAGTTCCTAAGCACCCCAACAAAGTACATTTAGCGGACAGCGGCACACCCTGTGACTGCCCTAAGCTATTAATCGTTCCACGCGTTCAACTACAGCAACAAGTTGACGAGAAATAAAACAGATGGCGCTATACGCAATATGTTGTTTTGTTACCCGACTGTGGCTGGAGGGTTGTGATTACGACACGACTGAATTAAAAAATAAATACAAAATATGTAAACTCATTTAATTTTTCACCCGCAGAAACTTAAGAAATCAGTACAGTCAGCAGTTCAGCAGCAGAGGCAGTTGCGAGTATGAAGTGATCACAATCACGACGACCATCACACATTTTTTTGAAGACTTCTTACGCGTAGCCACTTTGGCCTAACAAATGGACCATGTTTAGAAAACAGTTAAAAAAAATTTAGTTCACGCCGGCGGCACAGGCTGTAAGATATTTTGACCTATCGATTGCAACCCTTTTAACGTGTACGCACCTGTGTCGGGTCCGCCATCTTTGGAGCGGAACTGCTGAAGTTTCCGTTCGAGCTTCTGTTGGCGCCGCCGGCGCATCACCGCCTCGGGGTTACTAATGCTGCGCGTGAATGACGTCTCAGGCAGCTCTGTGGAATAAAAAAGTAAAATATAATCCAGTTCTTGGCTACCTTTCCACTATGACGGGAAGGAACCAAATGAATATCGGGCTTATAGCAGCATCCACTTGGATTGGTCGGCTCACAAATACCTACAAATGTCAATGTGATACATTAAATACAAACGAATTTGAAGGGCATTTTAGGTAAAGTAGGTTTGCGGCCTGTGTATTCTATGGGATACGGCTATGGAATCCTCTGCCTGTCGTAGAAGGCGACTACGGAGTCGTAGACAGTCGTGTAGTCGGGGGCTACGATCGTCCGTAGAAACATGGCGGGACCCACATAGGTATGTAGGTGGACACTAGGGCGGCACTAGCGCGTTCCGTAGGAGTCCTCAGAGCCGTCCGCAATGGGTGAAGGAGGACAAGGAGGGGTATTTAGTTGGGGCAAGTCCGACAAAACCACCGCGCCGCCCCCGCGGTGCGGAGGTATCCATAACGGATTTTCCCCCGTACAAAAAAAGAAAGTAAAGTAGGTTAGATAAACGTTCATACATATGACTAGAAATTTCGAAGATAAGAGTAGAAATGCTTGGGGTTGCTGCATGTTTTCCGACCTAAATTAGATAGAGAGAGACGCATAATGTTGTGTTACAGGAAGTTTCTCTTTATATCCTTCTAAATCTTAATGGTATTTCTACGCGGGCGAAACGTAGTAGACGTTTGTTGAAACTATTTACACTATTCGGAACAACAAGACCGCACGTCCCTTATGAGTTATGATTTATGAAACACCAAAAGTTTAAGATCAATAACTTCGCGGCCTGTGAACTTTTGACTAAATGTTACTTGGAAACTTTTCCAAGGTCGTCTATAGAACTCCAAACAAAACTAAGAACTGAAAACACCTGTATAAAGTTTCTCAGCAACAGGTCTGTTTTCATTGTTGGAGTCGGACTTGAGTCTCGATAGTTTCTCTTTCTTCTTCAGCTCCTTCTTCTCGCGCTTGGACAGTTTCCGCTTGAAGTTCTGGTCACCTTTCTCGTTGACCGTCGACAGGGAAACCTGGGGAACAAAAGAGTTGTTATTAAAATAATCAGAACTAAGAACTCATCCATTTCACAGTTCACCAGTAAATATCCAACAGTAAATCAAAAGATAGAGTGATATAATTCTTATACCAGTTATGGTTTACGGGTACATTATGGGTACCAATATATTTATAGGTAATAAATAAGACCAACCTAACCTAAAGAATACAATTATACCACCAAAAACATTTTCATATAAAATGTTGCCAAGACGAAACCTTATCGCTTGCACTGTCAAAAAGTTATCTGATCTCATGTAGAGCCAAGCTTCTAACTCTACACGCTCTAACTCTATAAACCCTGACTTCGCTAACTCTACACCTTAGTCAAAATGGGTGATTACTTTAATCAAAAACCTGTAACCCGTAGCTTTTAATCAGTAAAGAAGTCTGTACTTGTATAATTTTCAGATCGCTAACATGAAATTAAGTTTATAGATATGGGAAAACCCATAAAAACTTCTAACCTAATTTAAAGGGTGGGGGCGATTTACAAAAAATCCTGAAATATGTATTTTATTATTTATATGCACTGGACATATTTATTTTCAACACCTTATGTATTATCATGTATTCTGAGCAAATAAATTCTTTGAATGTTTATAATAAGTAGTCCCTATATCAATTATCAAAACTTTAGCATCAAAATTTGCGTAAGTCTCATACAAGATTCCATCCCCTAGTTCAGCGGTCGGCAACAGGCGGCCCGCGAGCCTCCTTATTGACCACCTACAATGTGGTACGTTTTGTCTGACAGTCACAAATTTAATCATTAACACGTGCGATACGCAACAATTTTGGTAGCTACTATGTGGCTCTTGGCTGCTAAAAGGTTGCCGACCCCTGCCCCAGTTTAAGGGGTTGGGGGTAAAAGTTCAAACATTTAGGATTTTTGTTGTTTGTGTACTAATACTAGCTTACATACCAAATTTCAGCCTTCTAGGACTTCAGGAAGTACCCTAAGTATTTTGATGATCATCAGTGAGTGACGAAATCGTGATTTTTAGATATCAATAAAATCGAAAGCATAAGAGATATGCAATTGAAACTTTATATGTTTAATAAGTCTACTATTAACAGCATATCCCGAGAAATTTGTTTATCTGGTATAATCCAAACCGAAGAGCGTTCAGAAAAACGACGAATCGCTTCGAGAAACAGTAGGTAGTGCCCTTGCCGTTCACTCGGCTCGTCTTGGCGTGGGCACTACCGTGCCCCCAGATTACTCAAACTTAAAACGCTATGATTAATATAATTGAGACTTGTTCTTGCCGTCACAGCCGCTAAATGCTAAGAATTATGTGTAATCTCGGCAGTAAGACAAAGAAACATACATGCAAAAAAACCCTTGGTACATTACGGACGTTTGATCCAGATTTATCGACAGGCCCACATCAAAGTCACTTTGATCATTGATTCTATTTATGAACGTCAAACGAAATTTGCATTAAGGGCAATGCATTCGCATTATGTCTATCATCGTGATCAGCAATTACTGATAGGCTTATTACTTTTAATACGCATGTCTTTAGAAACAATAAACACTCATTCGCATGAGCTTTTCAAAATATTAAAAATATTGGAGTACAGCCATCTGATGGAACGAGCCACTCCTCCTCCGAGAAGTGAATGGCTAAGTAATTTACAGTATATTATTTCTCGGTTGCGACCATTTCATCAATAAAACAAGTCTTTTTCATATACGATTAATCTACGCTTTGAATATGAGACATTCTCAATGCTTTTGTTTGCAATTGTATAGGATTAGAAACGCGTACGACACCAAAGTTCTGCGTATTTACAATTTATTAATAATGCCTTAACACCAGCATAAACATACAAGTATCTAAGAATATATATATATTTTTTAGGATTTTATGGCCTGGTTGCAGAGACCTTTAAGCCACGTTTTCATTTGTTAAGTCACATCAAGAAAGTCCACTTTTATATGGTTTGCACTGTATTCTTAATGTATTTGAATATGGGTTTGTAGGTTTCGATGTTTTTAGTAGTTGATTAAGCGGCGGCGGGTGGGATAGTTTAAGAGCCGACGACACTGAACCTAGTTCGATAAGACTCCCAGATGAGATATATATTATAAGATACGTCATTCCTGGGGGAATATGAAACGGCTATGCTGTAATGCAAAAAACCTGGTGACCATAGTAAAAAAAAATTTAAAAAAATCCGGTTTCTAGTATGATAAGTCTCCCAAGTTTCGTTTGTTTTTTTTATTTTACAACAGATGCTTTAAATTTCCAGAAATAAATAAATAAATAAATGAACTTTATTCTGCAAGTAGGCCAAAAACATGGAATAACATTGGGGAGATACCAACCAGGAGACTCTTGCTAAAGGACCGGACACATTGATCCTATGAGGTATTATCTACAGTAATTTAAGGCAATACCGTTCAACAAGTAGGAGACGTCTCAAGATCAGTGGTATAATCTTAGTCTCAACTTCCATGGCCCTTATGGGAGTTGAGCACATTGCACCTGATATTATTCTCAGAGCTTTATTCTGTATGATATCTAATTTTTTGGCATGGTAACTGTTCATCTAAGAATAACTAACCATAGCAGTGTTGCTAGCAAGTAAACATAATGTTTTACACATAAGTCCACGTGCCAGATACAAATGTCAGTCATTTCCTCTCGGTGCTTAACTTGTACAATACTTCTGAGAGTTGTATCATGAACGCTAGCTTGTTAAGTCATAGCCCGAGCTTGGTCATGAAATGATCTGTTGCAGTCACGCGGACCATTAACACGTGGAGAACTGGACATTGTACTCACGTCAGAGTTAGTAGAGCACTTGAGCAGGAACCGTCCCTCGCGGTCGTCCGCGTGCCAGTTAAGCTGCACCAGAAGCGGCTTCTCGTGCGGCTCGAGCCGCCGCTCGTCGTCCGGACCGTGCGTCTCCCACAGCGAGTACGAGCCGAGCGACAGCATCCGCATGTCTGGACGGAACTTCTCGATCAGCGTCTCTGGAATTGTTAACGTATAACATTACTTAACAGCTCGTACGATGAAATACGTAAAACTCATCAAGATAATGGGTAGGACAATTGGACATTGGGGACCAAGTGCACATCAGATGTTCCACCTGTTTTTCTTAACGGTGAGCCTTTGAAGCGGGTCAACTGCTTTAAGTACTTGGGCCATATGCTGTCCGACGATTTGAAGGACGACGATGATATTGAGAGGGAGCGGAGGGCGTTGTCCGTTAGAGCTAACATGATTGCCCGCAGGTTTGCTCGATGCTCCCGTGACGTGAAAATCACACTGTTCCGCGCATACTGCACAAATAGCCTCCCAACACACATACAAGATTCATACCTATCCAACCTTAGATTACTTAAAGATGTTAACAAATATTTTATGTCATGTAATAATTATGACTACGCCTTGTGATAAGTACTTTCTTGTTGTTTACCAAAGAACTGAATGTAATGTAAGTCCTTGTCCGAACTCTAGCTGTAAATAAGCCATTCATGGCTTTAGCAGTTAAGCAATTTCAAACTCTGCGTTAAATTATTTGGAACTTTAATAATAATAAAAAAAGTTAATTGATTACTAACAGCTATTGTGCCTATGAGTCTTTGTGATACTCGAAATAAAAGATTATTATTATAATTGGACTCTGTGAAGATAATCTTAAGCGAATCGGTGTGACTAATGAGGTTCATAGAGGGACAACTCAGACGACATTCGAATGTGTCTACCGCTTCGGTAAGTCACAAAGACCGGCAACGATGTACAGCATGAACGTAATCATGCATTATCACGAGGAATATAAATAATGTCGTTTAATTCCTCCTGCAATTATCTACAGTATGAACTTACAGGTAGGTATATAAACCAGTACGAGTATAAAGTAGTCATGTCCTTTACCACCATTACTGGTGACTATACATACCTACATTTATCATCTTTTTTGTGTTGTTTAACAAGTTTTATCTATTTTCGAATATATTTATGAAAACGAAACAATTAAGATTCGATCCGGATTTGAATTAAGTTTAAGTCGGATGCCAAGTCTAGCAAGTTAAAAATTAACAAAGTATAAACAGTGTCATATTTTTGATTTCCCACCAAATTCTTAATTGAAAACGAAAACATTCAAGCTGATAAATTATTATATTACTTAAATAAAACGTTTTTTTGTGTTCATGAAGAAAATGTGTA
The DNA here is from genome assembly GCA_963556455.1 of Epiblema foenella. NCBI lineage: Eukaryota > Metazoa > Arthropoda > Insecta > Lepidoptera > Tortricidae > Epiblema > Epiblema foenella. Next base: position 7,672,373 of record OY747105.1, read on the forward strand.
GGTAGTACGTAGATTCTTTTAAAAATCCATGAAGAAGTTATAGCATTAGTGAAGAAATTGCGTAGGTAAGTTGCACAATTACTAAGGGAAAATATGGCGCATGAAAAGTCTGAAAAATACTTACTTTTTATTTGAAATGAGTCGTAGAAAAAGTATTGTATGCAACGGTGTATAACTGGTATAAAAAGGCTCGTGGTGTCTTTACTTATCCACACCACTCGCCTTTTTATACCCCTCTTATATACCAGTTGCATAATATACTAATATCTATATATATATATAAAAGAAGAAGGGGGTCATCTACCATCAACGCACAGCCGAAACTACTGGAACCAGAAACTTCAAATTTGGTCCAGAGCTTACTTTTATGACGTATGCAAGGGATAATCTAAATATAAAATTTCCTTTCTAAAAATAACTTTATCTTGAACCTTTAAAAAATCTTATACTGCGGCGATCACTGGGTCATCATCTTTAAATTTCTACCTGCTGGGGTGTTCTTTTAGCCTCGGAAATGGATAGAAATCACTAGGAGGGAGGTCTGGTGAACATGGAGGATGCTTCATCATTGATTTGAGGGACCATCTTTAATGGCAGCCATCGCAACCTTGGTAAAACTGAACAACCTTTGAACATTTGCCTCGACGTTTGTCGCGTATAACGTCACGCATTTTTATATTGTTTCTGTGTATAAAATCCCTGTAGTAGTGGCTCCATGATCAAGGTATTAGATCATTACTACCCCTTGGTTATCCCACAAAATAGAACCCTACCTTACCGGAGGATGAAATTCCCTTACATTTCTCAGGACTCTCAGATGATGGCCACTTACAAGTCATGAACTATTGTTTAGTTTCTGGATCATAATGGAGAAGTCACATTTCGTCCATTTTTGTTGTCGAGTCGAGGCAAAAATCTGTCAGAATCTCGTAGTAACAATTCCAAACAGTTGAGTAAAATCCGCAGTTTATAGTATTTCTGCGCATCCGTAAGCACTGGGCACCTAGCGCGCTGATACTTTTTTCATACCCAAAGGGTCATGTACAATACTATACATGCTCCCTAAACACTGCGATCCGTTAAAAAGTAAATTTATACATTTTTGTTATCACTTGATCGGTTACTGCTGAATTTAGGCGCCCCAAGCCCGGGTCGTGATTAGTGTAAGTTCTTCCTCTCTTAAACTTCGCCTACCACCGCGCAATCGTAGAATAAGAAGGTACACGAACCCCTAATGTTACCTGCAAGTCTAAACGAACCTGTTCTGTGGTAAAATTTTTCAAGCGCAGCAATTTAATTACCGCTTGAACGTTAATTTTCTCCAGTTTTGACAATTCGCTCCAACAAAACAAAATAAATGTATTCGTTTAAAAAAAACACAAAGGACTAGGTATCACATATTTTTTACTTATTTACTGTGTCAATAATATTGGTAATACTGGCCAATATTTTTTACATTTTCTCACTAAAGAGTTTATATATCATTCTCATTACTTACTGAACACCCCTCGTATCTAAATCCATTCATTAAATCCTGTTTCATGTGTTCAGACACCATTGCGTTGAAAGTGCAGGAGCTCGAGTTCAAGAGCTCGTTGAAACTTTTTGAGCACGAGCCTGTATCGTAATGCGCGGAGATGGCCATTACGATACCGTTTTTGATGCTGGACCTTGGTCATCTCCGCCCCGGGCCGGCGCGATATTGTATAGCTAGTCTTTACCTCCACTTTTTGAGCGCATAAATAATAAATTGTTAACCAAGGTTTGAAAGCGACCCGTGTGAGAACGCCAATAGTTTTCATTACGACTATGAGGAAAATAAATGAGAAATAAAAGTGGATTCAGTCATAAAAACATGCGCCGCCGCGCCCCTCGGCCCAAGAACTCAAAAAAAAGATACTTTCCACCCTAGGTCCGCAAAAGCGACTTTCAACCCGGCTATCTACTTATGAAAATTGAACTTTCCGAACAGGAGAGAAGAAAAGAGGATTTGTTATATAGGTTATTTAAAGATTGGTCAAAGTTGTAAATGGCTCTTCTTGAAGTTCCATTAGTCTAAACCAAACGACAGTATGTATGAACCCTATACATAAAATAATAAAGGACATTTCTGAACAAAACTTCAGTATTCAAATTCGAATCTCGATTGATATTTGATTTCGCAGTCGAAGCTTCAATGATGATGGATGGCGAATGGCGATAGATGAGGATGTCATCGTTATGCATGGTTAGACGCTCATCCGCATTACTGTTTGTCACATTGACTCGGACGTTAATGCAAAATCCTTAAGTCTTACTACGCCACTGCTAAACTATGCGATAAAATACTATCTACTTCACAAGGCACAAACAACCATGTATTTATGCAGTGCAAAGAAGTTCTACTTACTAACGAAGCGAGGAGTTTGATCGCTTTATGTACTCTTTATCGATAAATAATATAATTGCGAAAACTTGACCTTGGAAAGCACTAAAATCAAAACATTACACTTTACTCTTAAGAGTAACGACGTTACAATTGACTAGAAAATGTTTATAGTGCCATTCGAACCAGTTTTTAGAGACGGATCAAATGTTTGTATCGGACCAACTACAATTAGAGTAACACGAAAGACGAAAACGAGAGGAAAAGTACAGAAAAGCTGGCGAGCACTGAAAACCCTCCATACTGATCGATAGTGAAATATGATGTCACATCACAGTTCTATGGCCTCGTAGTAGTAAAATATTGCGTTTATGGACATAGTTGCCATACAATTTTATTTTTATTAAAACATGAGACTTCTATTGGTAACTTATTCATATTCATATTCATATTCATTTATTCGTCGCAACCATGGTATTTACAGGGTGTTCTTAAGCTAGCCAGTACAGACATGGACCCTACTAGGGTGTAGCAACATACTTATAAACTAGAACTAATCTAATCATTAAAAATATATATAAATATATATATATATATATATTAAATCAACATATCACATGTAATCAGGCATTATTTTTATTCTACCAATAATATTAGTACTTAAGATAAGTCACATAATGTACATGTAATTCTTAGAGAGAACATTAATGGTTTATGAACTCCTGTAGCGAATATGGACATTCTGTTGTGAGGTAAGTTTTCAGTTTATTTACAAAGGTGTTATATGTAACTTCACTTCTTATATGCAGCGGGACTTTATTGTAGATTCTAATGGACATCGCATAAGGGCCTTTATTGTACATTGTGAGGGTGGCGGGAACTGCTTGAATTATTTTATTGCGGTGACGTAAGTTGTGTGCATGTGAGTTGGAGTTTTCAGGTTTAGGATATAGATTCTGATATTTACGGACAAATTTGCAGGCTTCTAATATATACAAAGACACTAGGGTAAGTATTTTTAGTCTACGGAAGTGTGGTCTGCAACTCTCTTCATTTCTTATGTTACTGAGAACTCGTACGCATCTTTTCTGTAGCAAAAATAGTTCATTAACATTCACACTACTGCCCCACAGCATTATACCATATTGCAGCCATGACTGGGCAAAAGCATGATATGCGCATACAGCAGTTTTGATGTTGGTATTTATTAATATTTGTCTGAGGGCATAAGCAAACCTTGATAATTTAATAGAAATTTTATCAATGTGGTCTTTCCAATTTATATGTTGGTCAAGATTTATGCCGAGTAGTGGACACGTATTGGCGGGTTCTAGTTTGTTATTCTGGTAGGAATAGTTAATTTCTAACGCTGTTCTCTGATGGGGTCTAAACTGTATTATTTTTGTTTTTTGCAGATTTATGATCAGGTTGTGATCTTCTAGCCAGGGTAATATTGTATCAAAAATAGTATTTAGGTAATTTATAACTTCATCAGTGTTCATGCCAGGGAATATAATTGATATGTCGTCAGCATAGAGAAAGGATGTGATATTAATATTATTGAGTAATTTTGGTAGATCGTTTATGTATAAAATAAACAGTAGACATCCCAATACGCTTCCTTGTGGAATAGAGCATGTCGTGACTTTCAATTTACATTTGGACTAATAAAATAAAACAACATTTTTGCGAGTCTTTGTCCCATATCTTGTAACGATTTTGATCGATTTCTCTAATTTACTATTTGTTGTGATAATTTGATTGTTTTCGATCTATATACAACGTGATGTTATACATTTTAACATTTTTAACATGTGTCAAATACCCAATTGATTTGATTTATTTATGACTTCTTTGGCGATTTATCTCATCTTGTCTGATATTCATATACGTATGTTTGCATAGTAAGTATGTAAGTAGATGGCACTTTCTCCAACTTACCTATGACATCGCTAACGGTAGCATCGGAAGCGACACGAATGCATTTCGTCGCTATCTTCTGCCCCGAGTCTTGGAAGTAGAACCGCATAACTCCATGGAACTCCAAATTCTGCAAAACACAAAAGATTTGCGTCAAACGTTATTTAGTTAAAAAATTTGTAGTAAACCAAGTGTCCATCTAATTTAAACCAATTATTCTCATTCAATTTACTAAGCACGTTCCACGATCGTGATTGTGTGGGAAAACTAGTAATGTAGCATTACTTTAACTTTGTTTTGTAGACACAACACTCAACCTAGTTAGCAAAACTTATAATTTAATTTACCTAGACCTAGGCATTATACTCTAAAGTGAGATCTACTAAAAAGTGGGTTCTCGAAATCGCCTAACAAATATTTGATTTAAGCAAATACATATGTGCTTTGTGTGTATTTCACAATATAACACGTGTAAAAATCAACATAATACAGAGTACAAGCCAGGCAACGTAGGATTTTTACATAGAAATACATAGAAACCTTAACATGAACTACGAGTATATTAACCTTAAAATAGCACATAATTTATTTGTTTTTTTTTACTGTTAAGACGTTAAAGTTGTAACAACAGGATAGGAACAAAGAGCTGAGGAACAACTCGTTATCGGGTGTAATCTACGCTCCAGTGATAAGATTTGTTTATGTTGACAAAGTAAATACAGCGTTTCTTAAAAGGAACTCCTTTTAGCCATTGTCAAAGGAATATCTACAATAAGAAACAAACAAGATCTATGTATTAGTAAAAGAATGCCGCCTAATACGAACGTATAAGTAGTTGAGTGCCTTTGTATGGGTGACCTTCCTGGATTACATAAACAACTATATATATTCAGTATAACATAAAAACCAACTATAAAACTTTTTTTTCTTTCTTTTTAACTACTACGACATAATAGTAGATTGTGTCTCAAGGAAGCAAAATGATATATTTATGGCGAGGGCGGTATATTGAATTCTGAGTGAAGCGAAAGATTCTACAATAGAATCCTGAGCGTAGCGAGGGATTCTAACGTAGAATCTTGAGCGTAGCGAGGGATTCAAGTATTTACGCCCAAGACGGAAATAATTTAGCTACCGTGTGACACATACTGCTTTTCACACCGTCTATGAGGCCCGCTGCTAAAAACATGAAATTTCTTACAAATGATTTTACTACAGAGTGTCACATACTGCTTTTGACACCTTCTATGAGGAAAAGACTTATTGTTGCCCTCGAATGAGGGAAGAAAAGTACAACTTTGATCCCTCATTCGAAGGCAACAGTAACTCTTTTCTGAATAGCAGGTGTGAAAAGTTATTTTGTAGTAACTTAATATATTTTTAGCGTGAACAAAGGTGCACTCGTATTAACGTGTGTATTATTTATCTGTACGAGTATGTGGATGAACTGAATTTTAGCTTAGCTTTTGTTGTTTGAATTGAAAGGTGACTTAAGCGGGTGTTTTTGGTATGGTATATGCGGCATAATGATGTAGGTTCGGATTTTTTCCATTTGTAATGTAGGTAATGTTTATGTTACGGACATACATTACATATATTCTGAATCAGATGTCTCATTATAACTAACAATTATTAAATATACGAAGTGAGCACGTGAAGAGATGACCGATCAGGTTCCTCTCCAAGAAGCAGCGCCAAAACAGACCACCGCCTACGCGTCTTTCCAGTGCAGGTATAAATAATGCTTATACGGCCCGTCGCGGCTTTACAGCAATTTTATGATTCACGCGTTTAGGCAAAAACAACGTTACCGCTACCGTATAGCGCTGGTATCGACACGGACTAGTTTTAACTATGAAAAGCCTTGGTTTCGTACTTGTACTTCGAACTAGTTACGTTTATTTTTCTATATCTGATGGTGAAAAAAGTGAACACTACCAGTCGTAATTAATGAATTCTAATATAAATGTACAACTCGGATAGATAAATTGTCAGCGACGTCATAAACAGACATTCGTTACCCAAAATATGTCTGTCTATACATATTTTTTGACAAATACAATCTTTACAAAATGATCTACAAAAATGGCAGTATCTGAAATATCTTATTAATACATTGAAAGTTACGATCCAGGTGCATTCGGTGCGTCTCCATCAATTTTTATATTAGGCGGGAAAATTCGGAGGGAGATCGCCAAGAGAGTGAGTCTCGCAACAAATTACTTGTTAACTTCCAATCGCGTTTATAGACACGAGAATATGAAAATTTTTGGGGAAACAAATATCAATCTCTCAAATAAGAATGATTAACTTCTTTGAATTTTCCATATACCCATTAGTATTGGATATGAATGAGTGTAGTATTTACTATTTACCTCATTGGGTTCGCTAAGCTCGAACAGATCGAGCCGATTGGCGTTCCACTGTTGGATCATGTTGCGGAGCGCCTCGCGCTCCAGCATGCGCTTGTCCGCCGCGTCCATCGTGTCACCGCATCAAGTGACTCTGTAACAAAATTATGCTCACTTTTAAACTTAGGCTCGGTTTTATAAAGATCCGTTAGACCTTATGTCGGTTTGTTATGTCAAAAAATGTACTGAGTTACTGAAAGTTGATCTGGCATTTGGTCTAACGGATCTTTATAAAACCCGGCCTTAGGGAGGGTTGCACCAAACGATCTGTAATCGTAAGCGGTGTCCGTTAAAATCTGATTGTATGGAAAGATGGAGACAAGTTCCTATGGGAAGACAGATACCGCCGCCATATTTAACGTTGATTAGTCTGTAATCGTAAGTTGGAGAATCGATCCTTAGACGAGCTGCATACGACTGCACCAGTTATATTAGTGGAAGAATTAGTGGACGTCGCACTACTTTGATTCTGTTCTGATCGAAAAGATAAAAAAGACTGGTCGGTTTAATTCAATAACGGATTCGTTTATACTTGTAGTATACATGTAGTATACTTTTTCAATAATTAATAAAAAGCCTAAATAGACCTGTGCTGTGCCAGCTTCCAACAATCGCCTCTGATAAGCGACAATCTCTCTGCACGGCGGTATACTGCCTTTTCGGCGAAAAACGTTTCGCCAAATTTCACTTCGCAACCAACTTTTCGCAGAAGTTTCATTTGGCAAACCAACCGTTGGCATATCTTTACTTCGCACTTTTCTTATTTGGCAACATTTTTATAATGCCAAATTTCACATCAACAAACTTTTATGTGGCAAAAAATTATGAAGCAAATGATTTGCTTGGTATAATGACTTTTCGGCGAAATAGGTTTCGCCAAATTTCACTTCGCACCCAACTTTTTTGCAGAAGTTTCATTTGGCAAATCAACTGTTGGCATTACTTTACTTCGCACTATTCTTATTAGGCAACATTTTTATAATACAATCAAATAAGCGTGTTTTATAAGAATAACTTTTCTTTAAAATCAAGAATACCTCAGGACATCGGATTACCTACCTATTGTGCTTTGAACAGGGACTTAGTGGCAAAACCGACTCGGAACGCGGATAGGTTAGAAGACGGAAGCGGGAGCTTTGCTCCCGCTTCCGTCTTCGAGGTTATTTTTTTTATAAAAGAGCGGAAAAACTTGTTATTAACACTTACAACAAATGACAATTGGGCAATTTACTACTAGATAAACATAGGCTCAAATCACTAAAATCTAAATACCTAATGATTAAGCTTTCGGTATTTTGAATATAAGTGCAAATGCATCACCCTACCCACTTAAATAAAATACAATCATACTGCAACTTGAACCATCTATTCTATCGAACTAGGTACCTATTGTTTATCAAATAATTACTTAGTTGGGAAATGATATCAGTGCTAAAAGTATGTATGTTGCTAAAAGTATGGTATGCCAATCAATACATTTGACGAATACATAAATGACATCTTAAACAAATCCCAGTTAATATTTTGCCTAACAATAATTTATCAAATCATTAGTTGGGAAATGATATCGTTGCTAAACGTTGAGTTGGGAAATAAAACTTCGCCCAAATCAAAATATGGGATACAAAGTTTGCGAGTTAAAAATTTGCTAAATAATTTTCGCCGAAACATTAGTGAACCCTGCACGGCAGTGGCTTGTATAAATGTCAGAACTTCGGGTCGCTGATATAGCGCAGTAAAAACCTAAGTACAAAAAAGTATTGATATGTGCGTTGTCCCAATGCTTACTTGTGTATAAGTTTCACTGATGCGTCCACTTCAAACTCTTTTTGTATAGGCATTTACACCAGGGACGAGATTTATTTTCTACTTATGGCATTTTATGAACTCAAATCTGAAAATCTAACGTCTACAATGAATAAAGGAAAAAATAAAATTGTACGGACGAGTTTACACTATATAACACACAGTAAGATCCATGAGTATCAGCACAAATCAATTGTTATAGATTATTCATAACTGTGATCACTAGCTACGTATCAGTAATATAACGCAGCCGGAGTCTGGTAATGACAATGCTAGGAGATAGCATAATATTTGTTGACACAACCCGTTTCGGCACTCCTACTCAGCGTAACAGGGCGATTACTATCGAGCCTATCAATTGGTGATTATGATAATATTACGATAACCGGCGGGAATGTGACATTACGAGTAATTTCACCGGTTGCTGCTTATAGATAACTTCTACACATTACAGCCGCTACAAGGATAAAACATGTATTATATGTAAAACTCCATCTACATATACATTTATGCAACTCGTGATTACTATGAAAAACGATAGCAATTTGTGTAACAGCACGAAATGGTGTTGTTTCCGATCCCCTGTCATTTTCTTTCCGCTCCATTTTGATCAATGTACTAACAAGCATCGTTTACAAGCAGCATTTCTGAGTATGCCGACTAACGAGCAAAAATACGGTGAAATTGTGGAATCAAGCAGTATCTATGGAAACCAGCCGATGGTGGGTATAATCAAACAACGAGGTCACGGGGCTAGCCAAAGTTTAAGGCACTTTCTATTTTCGTCGAGCATATCTTGACGCAACAAAAATGCTCGCTGAATACTCATTGATTAGCCGTTTCCTGGGCAATCAGTAAACGGGATCGATCAATAATATATGGCATCTAAACGCAAACTTATTGCGTATGAATATAATTAGATAAATAAATATACCTACTTTTTCAAAAATAAATTGAAAAAAGTTGTACCTAGAGCACAAAGTGGGCGGAACCTGCCATTCATTATTTGCAGGCGCACCTACACACGCGCACTTCAGTATTTATAACGTAAACATATGGCCAGGTCGGTCGTGTAACACCGCGACCGTTATGCCTGTAATAATGTTTGTAACTCAGTCTGAATTTCGCGAAAAAGACTGAACGACTTAATGCACAATCTTCAATATATGTACAATAGGGTGGATCACACAATGTATGAAAAAAAAATATTGCTTCAGTCCTTCTCGGCTCGGTGTTACAACTTTTTCATAGCAGCCGAAAAGGACTGAAGCGAAAAAAAAATTTTTTCACACATTGAGCGACCTACCCTAATGTATAATTTGTGTATTTTGTGCAATAAAGTTTAAATAAATAAATATGTCAGTCATGGTACGCGATCATAGTACAGTCACCGCAGGCGTCTAAAGCACGACCTAATATTTTAACAAACCTTATATTTTATATACGTTACCAGGTATTGAATCGTAGGTGAATTATGATTAGGTTGTAATGTAACACCAAAGGGTACCCATTATCATTGCTGTAATAAAGCAATTGCCTAAGGAATCCATATTGTACGCATATGCATCTGTTGCATTCCAATCAGCAGCGGGCACGTAATGTTTGTACTTAGAAATAGACGAACGTATACGTTTCGCGTTACTAGGAAACGTTTCCTATTTGAACATTTCATACGAAGCCAGTTTATTAGTGTTAGCTGTCAGAAGCCGAAACAGCCGGCGGCGCACTCGTACTGTTAGGGTTGAGATCGCTTCCGCTACTCGTGAGCTTGTGTGGCTACAACGTACCAGCAGCAAGCACATCTAGATTCCCTTGGGAATTCCATAGAAATATGGAGATACTTATTTCTCTACAGCAGTAAATACCCAATCTAATTACTATTTTGAAAATAAAAGAGACACAGATACGATATGTAACAAGCTATTAATTAGCACATTAAATAAATAATTAATTAAATAGCTACTAGACAAAATACAGCATTACGATGCGTAATTCAGGTCAACTAAAATCAACCAATCATTTAGCAGGCAGCTGCGATAAGTTGGTTCGAATTAACAAACCGATGACAAATGGTTTCATTGATCTAAATGTCTGAGATCCAAAATAGTTATCATTTGAACATAATATGTGCATATTATAGAAATATTGGTTTATGCAACATTGAGAAGCTTAGTTACAACATATAATAAAATGGAGTAGTTAACATTAGGCTGAGAAGAAAAATATACGCGGGGTACAGAAATGTCAATCGTGTCGGAACTTCACGGTTGGACGCCGACCTTGCCCCTTCCTGTGCTACGGTGAGCTGATCGCACACGCACGTAACTGCGCCCGCGCCTCGCTACCGCCAGCCACACTAGAGTCATTCCATTCCTCATCCGACAAGTCCGGCGACCCACTGCCGACCCGAACAACGCAACGCAAAACAACAACTCTAGCAGCAGAGCAGTCACTACATGGTTGCGTCTAGCCTAAACTCGAATTCGATATGATCACAAATAACGTGCAAATATTTTCTTTGCTTTCTCGTTTGGTTTGGAATCTGGATGGAACGAACTAAATGGAAGTAATCCAGTTTCGAATATCGCCATCCCGTGGCCTTAACGAACATAAATAATAACAATATTATTCCATTTAGTTCAATTAAGTCAGAAACAGAATAGAACTATGTACCATGATAGAACGAGCAGTCGGCGCATAGGTTCCCAGTTCTTAAGAAAAGGTAATATTCTCATACCGTATCCTTACAGCCGAATCTACCTTCGTACTAAAAATAAGTTAATACCAATAGTTAACTTCAACAATGAAGCCAGGATGCCGAGAACCAATACACGCGGGTCGTGTAAACACAAACAATCTATTTTCCATTGAACACGTTAATTCCGTTTAGCGTAATATTTAGCTTACCGTGGGAACATACGTAGTTCATCACGAGGTGGGTGCAAAAACTACCGACCCTAGCAGCAAGTGCATAGGGGCGGAACAAGTGGACCCGCCAGCACGACCCTCCCTTATCAATAGCCACTTCACATTTTTCCACATTCCACGAACACTCGTGTTTAAACACTTGCTCTTTTTGTGTAATTCGCTTACTAATGAAGCATGGGCAAAAAAGAGGAATGTTGATAATAAGGTTAAAAGTCTAAGAGCACATTACCCTCGCTCTTTTGAACAATTATAAAATGGGTTTATAGACTAAATAATCGTTTTAATCATGACTAAAGTAAATACTTAACTGCATACCTACTACCGACGTTCGACTCTGCATGCATCACGTGCATTTAAACGGCGGGAACTAAATCACATACTTCCACCGGTATTAAGTGTTTCGGCATTTCTAACCGGAATATCTACATATAAACGTGTCAATGTACGTCGACTAGCATTTTTTTCGACACGGTATCTTATTGGGAGCAACCGCCTTATTATAGCGGTTCAGTAAATTATCTGAGGAACGTCGCAGACTTGGATGTGCCGCCATTCATAAAATCGCGTGTTCGTTAATTCAAGTTACGGGAATCACGGGACCTAATGTGCTTGCGATTTAGATCGCTCGAACTGGCGACTGTGTGATTTTATCTAACTGAATGTTCACAGAGTTTGCCAACGAGGTTCGCTCTCTATCGTCGTGGAGACGTAGAACGAAAATAAGCTAGCTGTTCCCGGGGATCGCGAGACAAGCTAGAGTCTGCATGAGAATTAATGTACCCAGAGCTTGAGAACTCGGTCTGATTGTGCGAACACTCCCATGTGTGTTATGTAATGCAACTGTACTGTTATATATTGTCGCGTCACGCAATACTAATTGACGTCTGCGACGGTGTAATAAGTGTCGTCTTCACTCAGCCGTTTCGTTCTCCGCTTAAGCTTATCTCTAAAACTACATGTAACATTTAAAACCGGCTCTTGTATTAGCGGCGCCCTCGTTACAGAAATGCAGCGACCAGTTTTTTAGCTCTCCTTTATCAATGTCAAGCGGAGAGGGTGATTTAGATACGCCATTTACTTTCTTAACCTTGGACTTTTTCGAGTATCAATGTACTTCTTGACAGACTAATGTTCATATATGGGCGATATGATATTCATTTGTTTTTATTTTTGACATCTCAATTCTTTATATTAGTGATATCCGTATGTATAGGTCAACATTCCATTACTTGACATAAAATAACAAAAGACAGCAGATTGCCCTTTGGCCTTAAGGGCGCTTTGTCAGCACGATTAAATTGAAAGCCTTATGCATATATATCGATTGTTCCGATATTATGCGTAGGCAGAGTGATGCGTTCAATATTGACACTCATAGTTATTAATTTAATAACTACTTAGAATGCGATGTCGGCATTGGCATAGGAATGCAAAGGTACAAAGATAAAACCGTGAGTCACATGGAAGGCACGCGAGACTGCGCCGCTCAAGCTCCACCCCGACAGCCTTAGTTAGCGCTTTAGCACAGGGTTATAGGTCCGGTGTGCGGCACTCGTGTGGTGACGTCGCCCGCATCGTGCACAATAAATTAATCACTAAGATAAAAGATACACTTGGCTTACAACGCGATCAACATTTAGGCTCGGTTGCACCAATATACAATCACAGGCCGGTCGTCAGCATCGTCAAATATGGCGCCGGCAGCTGTCATCCCATAGAAACTTGTCAAACTTTCCGTACAATCAGATTTTAACAAACATAGCTTACGATTACAGACGATTTGGTACAACCCATCCTTATTCATGTACTCGTACTGTTCATTTTTAGGGTTCCGTACCAAAATGGACCCTTGGTTTCACTTTGTCTGTCTGTATGTCTGTCACATTGCTAAATATCTCAAGAACTACTTATTATAATATAGATTTGAAATTTGGAACAGTTATAAAGATGGGTAACCTAAATGCATAGAACATGTTTCTTTTAAATACATTTTTTTATTTTTTGTGAAAAATGATAGGTGGTTCAAAATTTGAAAGTCTAGTGAATATTTCAAGTGGAGTATCATATAAAGCTGCACATTCTAAAACATTTTTTTTACTTTGTGTTTTTTTCGATTTGTTTCCCTTCGGTTAATACTGTTCCCCCGCCCCTTATCTCCGAAGTTTACCAAGGAAAAACATGAAATTATTACATAACATTGATATTATGTATATTTATTTTACAGGAAAAATATAACTATAGCTCTATCAATTTATCTTTTTTTTATGATCAAAAAATTTATACTAAGTTTGTAATTTAATCACCTTTGCATGTATTTTTGTTTTATAAATTCCTACGAGATTATGCTAGAAGTACCTTCTTTCAAATAAAGAAAATAAATTGAAATCGGTCAACGTGATAAAGAATTATCCTTGAAAAACCACCAGACATAATAAGTTATTCAGTCGCTCAAATTTGTAACAAAATTCGCCGATAGATACCCATGGCGTTCAATTCCTACACCATGTTGTTGAGATTTTCCTGAATTAATAAGGTTGGAACCGGTACATATTTGTGTACGGAACCCTCGGTGCGCGAATCCGACTTGCACGGTCAAGTGCAAGTTTTTGAAATAAAACTTTATTGAATTTTTAGTTATATCGTGAGCTGTCTATTGATCCTTTACCAAGCGGATACATTACAATCTTAAGTAAAAATCAGACTCCACTTACTACAGTTGGTATTGATATTGACTAACGAGGCGCGCACCTGCCACCTGTCTTGTAGCTTACAAACTCAACACGACATTGGTGTGCCATCATTCTAGAATCAAATTACCGTAATGTCAGCATGATCCGCGTATAAATATATGGTATTTGGTTACTTACAAGAGCAATACAATACTTAATCGCAGAGTATAGATGTATCTTAGATTTAAAGAGTCAAATCGCATCTATTGGCGAAGTGATAGTAGGGCAGCAGTTAGCAGTCTGTTTTCGTTCCGGCGCGTCAGAGAGCAAAACGCGTTGGCATTGGCAAGCCGCCTGGTGCCCAGCGCGGGGTGCCACGTTTTGCAATCTGGGCACAGGTACGGAGGAGAAGTGTGACGCGACCCGCGAGTCTGACGGCATTAGCGACTACAGACGACCGTGACCGGGCGACGGCGGACGGACACATTCACTATCGATGAAAGCGGCGAAACACGCAATTACGTCGTATAACTGATCCGTTTTGGAGAAACAACAATAATCGTCGAAATGTACGAAGCGTGGAATTTGACATAAATTGATCTACAGACTGTCATAATCCGATGAGTTACTAAATGTCATCACTTTGATAGTAAAGACATTTTGATCTGGGCGGTCACTGACTTTTTAATCGGTCGGTACATTGTTTCGAATCATTTGCTTGATCATTCGTAGGGTTCAGCAAATTGATTTATTTTTAAAGGAATACGTATGAGACTCCGACAAAAAAGAGCCAGAAGTGACTGTGAATTGTTATAAAACTCCTTCACTGTCGCCTGTGGGACAGGCAGGCCCGGTGCCGTACCTTATCGACCTTGAAGGGTGTACGAACGGAGGTCGGAGCCTGGCACCGAGTGTACCATGCAACGTGTACCTCACGCAGGTTTCCTCAATGGGTAACCCGACACGGAAATAGTGACATATTTTTACCTGTCGCTTTCGAAACGCACGAAACTAAAAATATTAGGCCAATGTCGTTGGACAAAAGGTAACGGAGCTAAACAATCCTCTTAGTTAATTGTAATTTGGTAACGGAACGGCAAACTACCGCGGATTAAAAAGATAATCTCAGACAATACTCGTCTTGCGCCATTGATGTTCAGAGAACCGAGATGCCATACAAGCCATTGTTTCCAAAATCATTTTGCAAGGCGGCGGTTAAACGATAAATAATACGTAATTTACTTGTTCCAATATCACGTTCTGTTTCCGTTACTACGAAATTGCCACAATATTGTATTGACAGCTGTGTTATTAGATAGTTACCTATCGGCATATTAATATTCTCAGCCAGTGATCACGGTTGCTGACAGTGACCCACTTTGTGTATTTCTTGTAAGCTAACTCATTATGTAATATATAAATAACAGTAATGTTTTAACGATGTTTGAACAAATCTTCGTGAAAGTCGTTATTGGATTTCGAAACACCTTCATTAACTGTGGTTCGATCTGTGCATAATGACAATTAAACACGAACAATGTTAATAAGTGCAATCAAAAAATAAACATCCGAACAAAATTCCATTGCATATAGTACGTAGCGCATCCAGATAGTATTCATGAATCATATTAGCCCTTGTCAGCCAACGTCGGAGTGCAACTCACATTGGAACGCCGGAGGAAATGTAAAAAAAGAACGTAATGACGTAATGTAATGATTAAATTTCCCGAATTACGTTATCTGACGGGAAAAGAAAAATACATAGTAGGTATTTTGTTGAACTGTTCATACTATACTAAATAAGCACTTGACTGACAAAGCTTTCATTTCAGTTTTAAGTTTTAACATACGAAATAATACGAAAATAAAAATTTTGACATATTATTTTCTGTAGAGGAAACAGAAGAAATCCCTATTTAGCGGAGTAACTAAGACAATCAGTCGGAATATGGGGATCGATAGCGGATCGCTGTCAGTCCAGTTAGACAACGAGAACACGCCTACCAAGCTCAAGTCTAGAATAGGTTATAGGCATTCAATTAGGCAGTTACCTCAACCTCAAAAAAATAAAGAATGTATATAAAATTTTATGGAATTTTCTGAAAATTTTACGAATATGTAAAGAATTTATCAATTTGCGATGTTGGTCATCGTCAGTGGAAGATAAGTTTGTATATTATTTTAACTCTGTTACATCACGAAATCAGCCCCGGTAAAGCAGATGCCCATCAGTAAAAACAAAGTCTGCAGCAGTTGTATCAGCTCCATTCACGCGCATTTGCTCATTCTACACGTTTCACTACACAAATCTATATTAGCGTTCTTCACTCATAACAAATACACCGTTTACTTTCTCAATCTCATATCTACCTTCACTTCGTTTTAAGAAATGAACTTTATTCCGTTCAAAACACGGTTACTTTTGTAATAGCAATCAGATTGTGTAATCAAGCAGACGAAATAGTGAAACGATTTGTTTATATATAAGTGATACATTCTCGTAGACCACATTCGTGAACATGTTTGTTGCATAACAACTTCCTTTCGTAGAGTCTACGAGTAAGCAAACACAGGCGAAATTTCGGCTATGCTGCACAGCAAGTGCCCCGAGCGCACCGCGACGTACAAGGACGGGGTCACGTGACGGTGTGACGACCACAGTATAATATTTACAGTAGCACAACTAGTGCATGTCGCGACAGAGTAACTAACTAGGTTTAAATAAAAATATTTTGTTTCAAGTGAGTCAGTGGTACAAAATATTGATCTTCGGATGGTAAAATCTCGTGAATAGAAATTGCAAATTAGGTCTTTAATAACTATATAGATTAAAAAAAATATTTTCCATTTAAGTCACTCGTGGGCGAGATAAGTAGCTGTCAATGTCGTAAACATTAGATTTAGGCTTATGTGCAAGTTTGGGTGCCCTCACAAATTAACTGGTAATTTAAATGGTATTCAAGGAAGCGAGTCAAGGTAAATATTGTCTCAGGTGTTTCCGCTACCGTATCGAGCACAAAACTTAGGACGTTAAAAATATAATCCCATGACTTAGATCAGAGAGAAGAAATTATAGCTTTAAGCGCCACCTTTATATAGTAGCGATATTATAGAAGATTGTACACCAAGGGGATAAAGCACTGTTTTATGTCACGGGCGCGATATCGAATCCTGAACGGATAGAAGGAGGCCAGATTTTACTCCCGAGCGAAGCGAGGGAATTAAGACTGAGTCCAGGGTGTAGCGAGGATATAACGCACCCAAGACAAAAACAGTTTTATCCCCGACTCTACTTTTCTCACCTCTTGCAAGACAATAAAAAAACCGTTCTTAATAGATATTTGAGCTGGGTGTCCAAGAGTTCATTGAGAACGAAATCACTATTTAAAAATCGGACGTCAGATTTGTTCTAAGTGGCCTCTCGGACGCTCAGATATCGATTTAGGACGTCAAAGGACCTTAAATAAACAAAATCAAGATGACCGCCACTTTTTAAAATCCGACGTCAGATTCGTTCTAAATGGCCTCTCGGACGCTCAGATATCGATTTTGAACGTAATCGGACTGTAAATAAATAAAATCAGATAGCCACGTCTTATTAAAAATCTGACGTCAGATTGTTTCCAAGTGACCTCTGGGACGGTCAGATATTGATTTTGAACGTAATCGGACCATAAATAAACAAAATAAAGATGGCCGCTACTTTTTAAAAATCTGACGTCAGATTTGTTCTAAGTGGCCTCACGGACGCTTAGATATCGATTTTGAACGTAATCGGACCATAAATAAACAAACTAAAGATGGCCGCTACTTTTTAAAAATCTGACGTCAGATTCGTTTCTATTGACCTTTCGAACGCTCAGATATCAATTTTGTTTTCGGGATGGGCTGGCTTGCGGACTTCACGAAATTAAGACTTTATAGAGTCGTAACAATAAGAACCAGAAAATGTATAATTTGACATTGTCGAGCATGTGGTGTGAAAAATTACTTATAAGGAAAGAATTTCTAACACCAGTTTTTCAAACATCCATTTGCGTGAGCTTTAACGTGATAAATTTTGTTTTGTCAAGTATTTGGTTCTCTTGAGACAAAACCTACTATTTTAAATAGAAGGGTTCCGTTTTCGCCATTTCGGCGAATAATCGCTTTCAAAGGAAACGCGGGCAACACCACGCGAATAGCCGGTATAACTACAAAAAAACTTAATGAAAAAGTGTTATGATGTTTACCGATATCATTCATTTTCGTACTATTTTCTGTGTGACAAAATGTGTGATCCAAAACTAATCACATAAGTATTATTATGCTATAAAATAATTATAAAGTGCTTGTACTGTTCGTCTTTATACTGTGTAACTATAGAAGTATACGCTGTGTAGCTGTGCGTGTGTATTAAATAGAGGAATTTGATTTATAAGCTTTTCTGTTTATTCAGTCTCCGGAACCCTAGTGACGATAACTTTTCTTTATTTATTTTTATTAGTGATTTTCAAATCACTCGGAGCGCTGCAAAAAATTGTGTACGTCCGACCTCCAATGCGTTCCGCTCAGGACTGGCGCGGTGCGGCTGCAGCGGGAACCGAGCGGCCGTGAATTGTGCCATATTTTCGGTGATTTTGGGTAAAAAATACATATGCTAGTATATTAAAAATATTATTCCCAATTGCTCTCACACTATCAAAGACGTTTATTTTGGTATAACTTTCTATTCATAAAGTTACATGTAATTGAAATAAAATGAGTTTTATGATCAAGAATCATGTTTGGCATTTTTTTCTATAGAACAAAGTTTATCCAATTACGTAACGGTCACCCGATTGCACTTCAGAATAAAACCCTGTTAAAAATCACATATTTTACGAGACGCCGTCGTCTCCCGGCGAAAAAAAATTAATAGCTTTCTTTTGTAATGAGCCCTGGGATCCCAGGGACCACATAACATTAAATAGGTTAGAAAGGCGATGTGGGCGTGGCACGCGCGCTGTAATGATGAGCGTGTGCTCATCATTCGCGCCGACTGCAGCCGCTTGCCGGCTCAGTTGCTCACGAACGAAGGAACGAATACGTACAGCGTCAAAAATATTAAAATATGCCGTCCTGTGGCATTATTCCATGCACTGCAAGAAATCACATGTTGAATTCGACACCCGGAAGGATTTCACTGCACAAATAATTTTATTTCAATGTTAATTATTGACGAAAAAAATGCTTTAATTTTGTAATTTTTTTACATTTCTCCGTTCGGGTTCGCGCTTAGTCACATGCGCGTAGTGTTGTACCAGTTCGAGAGATTACCGGTAAAAGTAATATCGCACTTAATATTATTTATATCATGCATAATGGTAAAAAGTAATATTAAATATAAAACAGTGTTGCCTTGAGCTTCTTTCATATTTATTATATTTAAAAGTTTTATTTTATGTTTCCTTGCAAGTATGGATTAAATATTGCTACATTTTTGCTTTGCCGGCTTTCATACATACTTAGGGGGGAAAGGAGAGTTTCCCCTTATGGTATCTCCGTCCCCCCCCCCCCCCCCACGCATCGTAAATCCAGAGTGGCTACTCCTAAATTCGAAATCCGAACTTCGTATCGTGCCGTCCCTTTCACTCATATAGCGTATAACACGAAAGTGAAGGGGACGGCACGATACGAAGTTCGGAGTACAAGGCCAGTACTTCATCATCCGTTCCACTTCGTATTTCGATGAGCACTGGTTGCTACGTCGACGAAATCTCATAGGAATTTGTTAAGTACCTACGTAATCGGGAACTTGCGTTAAGATTACTTCGAGAAAATATATTAGTAATCCAATAATGATAGTCATTACAAGTTTCATGATTTTGTAAAATGAAAAGGGTTGATAATTGTATAAAATGAGGGTATGCAATAAAATTGTGTGATAAGTTTGTAAAATGGAGGTTAGTTATTTATATAAAACGAGGGTAAGCAATAATATTGTAATACCAGCCCCGACATTTGTTCTTGAGAGGGGATACGACATCAAAAGCCGATGTCTGAACAGAGGCGCTTGATTCGTTAACGAGCATTAGTATCAAGAGGAGATTCAGATTAATATTAAGTATAGTTTTCATGGACATTACTGTATATTTGCAGTAGAACGATATCATTGGGTATGAACCCTGTAACTTTTATAAATGCACCAAGGAAATAAAGTGTCTACTCGTCGTCAGTCTGAAGTATCATTTTACAAAGTTATTACTGGAAGATTTATCCTGAAAATGTTATTCTTATTGCGAAATATTTTAATTAAAAGTTAGGTAATTTAAAATGCGCAGTAATGTCACTGTCACTCCATCTGTCACTCCAGTACCTAACTTTAGTAAAACATTCAAAAATATATATAAAATGGAAAATGATTTTTTACGTATGTTATTATATAAAATGATATTGAAATTATATTATTTCTGTGATGCAAGTAATATTCATGCGCCGTGAAAGTTTGACGTCTTATTACGTCACGTCAAGCCAGTGAGCGTTTACGCTCGAAATTGGAAACGATAGTTTTTGATTTGCATTAAACAAATTATTTGTGCATTGTTTTAACTTTGTCGTTTTTGGTATCGAGAATTTCTCTAGATATGATCATCAACAGCGCTACGTCACTAAATTTAAGGTGAGACGAAATGTATGAATAACTACAAAAAATACCAAAATCGGCATATGTGTGCCTATTAAAATTGAGGAATTCTTTAAATTTCTCAGGGATACCATCATCAGATCATCACATAATTTATGTGGTATAAGCTTGCAGATACCTGTTATTGAACAAAACAAGATTTATTAAAATTGGACAATTATTTATAAAAACATGACAAACTAATAATTTCTTTTCTTCCATCTTTTACCATGGGTTGATTAAAAAAAATACCTATGCACAAAACAAAAGGTCGAACACACTGAATATTTTCGTTCTAACTTTAGCACGAGTATATTTAAATTGTGCTCGAACTTTTTAGTCGAAAATTTAATTAACCAGTAAATTTTGTTTTTAGTATTTTATTAGTCAATCCCTAGCTGAAGTATTGCTTTGGCTTGCGCGTGTGCTGTCCGTGTAAGTTGACTTACGTCGTTGTGAGTGAACTGTCGGCCAATCACAGCGCTTTGTTGTCGTTGCGCGTGTGTGAGTTTCAGTATGTTTATTTTGTTTACGTGTAGTAGTAACAGACCTGGAGGGGGTTAGGTGGCGACACTGGTTCCGATATATACAACTCGGGCTAGGTAGCCTTTCTAACCTATTTAATGTTCTGTGCCAGGGACTGAGGAAACAGAAAATAGAACTGTGCCAATCTTAACCATAGAAAACTGTTTTATTTGGCGACACTCTTCTTTTACTGCATCAAAGACATATCGTTTTTCGATATAAAATGTAATATATCGCGTTGTATATATCACCGTGAATGATGTTCAATGTCGTTGCGTGGAAAATGGGCTTTAGGTGGTAGGTGCACCGAGCGCTCCACTTGCAGTCTAATTGAATTAGTAGCAATAGGCTTGCTGACGCGCGCACTGCGCCACCGACATGCTGGTGCCTCCCAATCGTGTGCCCACATAACATGCTGGTAATTAAGCAAATATCCTAATTACTATTGCTTCTACTAACTGACTGATGCTGTCTCTGTATTCAAGTATCTATATCATTTACTTACTACGTGTATCGTCTTACCCCATATTTCAAGTCCTCCTTATAGTTTGAGATTTATGTAAAGCTTGAATTAAATTCATGGTGTATTTAACAAAGGAATCGTAAAGAAAGTCGCAAGTACCTAGAAACCGTTGCTGTTCAGTAATAAAAGAAGTATTATAGGTATTCCAACACTTTTCTCAGTAAAATTATTAAATATTAATTATCAATTACCAACAGACAATAGGCAGTAAATTCCTGGTAATTGTTAGGAAGAAAGGCTTTGTCTTTAAAATATCAGTAGGTATGGAGTATAGATGAAACCAGTATCAGAAAAACTTTTTGTACACACGTAACAAGTAATCAATTTATATTAAGTACAAAATGGCTGTAATGGCGTGCTCATACTCAAGATATGCTTAGTTACACATCACCGATATATTTCCTATTATTGAATCCAATTTTTCTCAGGGCGGATCCATTAGACTGCATTTGTGCAATAAAAAAATTTGTTTAACTTAGCCATAATAATTATGTAGGTTTACATTAACTGATACTTTTTTTACTGCAATTATTCATAATTACTATATTTGTTCCATTAATTTTAGTGGAATTGTGTGTGTTTCGCGGCGGGTACCCTTGCGGCGCGAAAGCAACTTGACACCGCATCCGCTGAGCGAGCTGAGCTCCTCCAACCGCCGTCCAGTACAATGACCCATACAGCTTTAAACTATGACTATTGTCTTTGCAGGCTTACATATGAAAGAAAATCTTCACCATTAAACTCACTAAACTCAAAACCAACTTGTACTCTACTTCGCATTTCGTCAGCTCTTAAACGTCACGAATGCTATTTCAAATATGTAAACTCCAGAAAAGTTAACGAAAAAGATAAAAACAAGTTACAAAAAAAACAAGGAGCGTACGGAAATCTATTTTGTTCGCAGTCGGGGGACCTAATATTTTGATATGGTATGTAGTAGAGCCCCCACTTCAAACAAAATAGATTCCGTATAAGTTCCCTGTTTTTCAAAACATGTTTTTATCTTTTTAGTTAAGTTTTATCCAGTGCCAGTCGTATTTTTAATTTTTAAATTATTGATTTATTTCGCAATTTATGATTTTAATTTTAAATTATCTTATGCAGTAAAATCAGGTTTTAAATACATACATTATATATATTTTTCAAATCGTCTTTACAATGCTTCATTTTGATACCCCACTTGATGAGAAGTATAGGTATACAATTCTATAATAAAATAATATTATGATTTACACTAACACTTATGCACGAATTAAAAATTTACATAATTTAACTATTTCAAATTATTAAGCGCAATAAAATTTGAAAGGAAATTGTTCACTCTGACGCAACTACATATATACATCCCGTATAAGTCTCCACCACACAGCTTTCAAAGTCCAGTGATAATGATAGCGCTGAACGCGGTAGATTAAAAACTGGTTATAGTAAAATATGCCACTTACTGCGGGAGGCAAACGTGAAAGTTTAGCTAGCGATTACTTTAATATGTTTATCTTAGAAACCTGACTGCTACAGTGACCCACATGCTAATCTTAAAGATCTATAATGCCTAGAAAATACGTAGTAAATATTGCCCATTTATATGTACAAACCTGTAGAACCTTAAAATATTTAGTTTAGTATCAAGGAGGCAGAGGCACCTCATTAAAAACATTTCGAAGACGGTGACAACGATAAGTGTCACAGGTAGAAACTTAAGGAAAGGGGCTTGGCCGCGAGCACTCTTATGATTGAGCGAGCCCTTGTATACAGAGAAAACGGCGTGAGAAAGTATAAAGACGCAATCATGCAAGAGAAAAGCTTGCGGAGGCAAGTACTTGTAGCGCCTTAATAGAATACTTAAAAATTCAGGACATAAGCCAACGCTCGTGGCTTGACCCAGTACTGCTAGTTTAACACTGCCGTTAAGTGTTTATGGCCATAGCATGCCCTTTATAATTAACGACGTTTAGTGCTCCAATGTGTACTTAGAAACGCTGAAGAAAGTTGCAATAAAGACATCAGAAGCTCTCGCCTTGTGGAAAGTTGATATATGTCAGTCAAACGCATGTTGAACTTACGTTAGGAGGAATATCAAAACGCCGTCAGACAGCAGTTAGCGTTGTCCGTAACTACGCCATGCTATCTGCAACAGTAAAAAAACATATGTCACTAATTGTTCAAAGCAGCGCCGCAATAATGCCTCGTGTGCATTGTGCAACTTGCGGCAATTGGTATTAACGTTACTGTCATCGTTTAGATTTAATTTATGTGTGTGTGTGTGTATAACACGTTTATGGAAGCAAACGTTAATTAAAGATTATATACCAAGTACAAATAGGTGGGTACGTATTATACAAAAGTTATCGAGCCTTGATTAAAAATAACCAAAACTATAAATACATTTCTTGCAGTTACATTTGTTCAACAATTTCAAAATCATGAGTCTTGGAATCGACAGCAACCGGATATCTTCGAGTCTTCTTCTCACGTCTTTAAACTATGTATAGTGGCACTTTAAAATAATACCATAGCACATAGCTTTCATCTAAATCTGATAAGGGCCAGATGGACATTAAGATATCGTCATCATACGTACAAGGTCGCACTGAGCTGTATTTAAATTTTCTATGACGCGTTTGCACTAACCCTTTCACTAGTGTACTTTCATCGGATAAGGATCCAACTGTATAAGAGGCGCCGATAGGCGACCGTGCCGTAAAAATTGGTACCTGCGAGAGTGCTCACAATCACAATTGAGTCACTGCCTGCACAAGTGACTCACTGAGGCAACGACCCGAGTACCCTGCGAGTGTTGCAAATTAAGAGATTTTTTTAAATTGTAATCGTTCGGCAGTGACAACTGACAATGCCTCTAATGGGCCGCAATATGATAAAACCTTTGTTCTAGTAAGGGCTTTTAAAAAGTACATGGATCGATAGAGATCTATTTATATAGAAATTTCTATTTATATAGATCTCTATCGATAATCCAGTAACAGTCACATTCAGAGCTTGCATCAAATCCGATATGATGTTGGCCCAACGAATAATACAAGTTTGTGATCTCAAGCGCTGGACGCAACTTTGTCAAAAATTTAAAAACCGATTATAACCCTAAACGACTAGTTTCTGATACTACCTTCTCAGGACGATAAGGTAGACTTAATTTGATACAATAAGAGGCTAAAATTGTCTTATAGACCCAATAGTTTCTGCGATAAAGCCTATCATCTCTCGGAATATCTCGGAAACTATTCGGTCTACGGAGACAATTCTATAGTCTCATATTGTAGCAAATATATATGCTGTGTAATTCTTACTTATTTAGGTATTTATTGAGACTCCAATTATCGTCGGCTTGGTTGGCCTTGCAACCTCATTGGTGTGGATTCTTCAAAAATACGGTTATCATTTTAGTAATGAGCCAATATCGAGAAGGTGGGCGAGGAGAGTGAACAGTTTGGAAGTGTTTGAAGGTCCTCTTCAACCATACCAATGGAACTTGGGTGAATTCCAACGACAATTAACAGGAAGTTGACGATTAAAATAAAATAGAAGTTACAGGTAACTCGGGCAGAAGCCGTGACACGATAAAGCATCAGTATAGGTGAGAATAATGCTCATAACAGGCTAATTAGAATGTAAAGCCCGTGGCGTAGCCCCACCGCGCGCGACTGTCGAAGAATGGGCAGTACGCATAGTACGCTTAGGCACGGCACGTGTCACGATTTTGATATTCTGTCGTCAAAGTACCTACTGGCGAATGTAAGAAGGTAAATGAGCGCAGGTATGTCAAAAAGTACTTCACAAGTATGTTACTGTACTGTTATCGGCCCTTGCATGCAGTTTATTCAGAGCTCGTAGCTTAATTAGATGTTGTAGAACTAAATACGAATTTTGATCCTGCATAAATTACGAATACAAACTTCCGTGATGGTATATGTTATTATTTATTTTATACAAGAAAAGACAAACATTCGACCTCACCTAAAAATCACATGACGGTAAGCAACGATGAAGAAAAAGATTTAGCATGCTTAATGCATATCTACATAAACCCAAGTTAAAATGTAACTCTTTAGATAAAAACTTCAAGTTAAAACTATCAAGGAAGTTGGTTGTAATTATAACCACAACAGTAAGATATAAAACCAAGTTCACACCTAGAATTTTGAATTCGTTAACCTAAATTGGCCCCAAGATACCCATAGTTAGGTCTATTAAGTTGACTAATCTAACTAATCGAGAAGTCTGCTTAGTCATTTTCTCACTAATATCAAAGATGACGAATTTTATTAACTAATACTGTTTCTTTAGCCTCCTATTATAAATAGGATGTCTCTGTAGAAACAATAGTTAAAGATATTTTGGTTGATGATATTGAACTACAAATGAACAGCGGTCATATCGTGCCCAGCCTGAATCTTGTTATTGTTGTCTCCATTTTATGATGTAATTTCGCAGTTTCCGCGATGAAACAAGATCACGGCGGGTTCAGTGGTTCAGCGAAGCGCTACTTCCTGGAGCGGCGTCGCACGCGCAACGGTCGCGACGAATGCACCACCGTGACGTCTGATGACAATCCGGACTTTTACCGTTCGCTAGTCTCACTGGTATGGTGCGAATATTACAGATGCGCCGGTGAAGAAGTAACGAAATATATACCTAAATGCTGAAAACATGAAACACATAGCACCAAAGACATGGAGAGGTAGTAGCGGGAAAACTGCCTAACCTATCGCTAACTAAAGTAACTAAGGATATCAGCACTACCTTAGTGGTAGTAAGAAATTGTGTTTGCCAAAATCTGACACTTCGTTCGGTAACCCTGCATTCTAACTGGCAAGACGAGTACCAAAACCTGTGAGCTGTATTTGGAACAGGAATTGTAAAACCGGTTCTATTTAATATCTGTATAGAAATTGACAAACTATTCATCATCATCATCATCATCATTTCAGCCGAAAGACGTCCACTGCTGAACATAGGCCTCCCCCAAGGCTCGCCATTCAGACCGGTCCTTTGCCGTTCGTTTCCACCGGATTCCCGCGACCTTCACCAGGTCATCACTCCACCTTGTCGGAGGCCTACCGACAGCTCGTCTTCCGGTGCGTGGACGCCACTCAAGCAGTTTCTGGCCCCATCGACCGTCAGTCCTGCGAGCAATGTGCCCTGCCCACTGCCACTTAAGTCTCGCAATTTTGAAGGCTATGTCGGTGACCCCAGTTCTGCTACGGATAGCTTCATTCCGGATTCTATCACGCAGAGAAACCCCGAGCATAGCTCTTTCCATTGCTCTTTGGGTGACCTTGAGCTTTCTTATGAGGCCCATCGTTAGCGCCCATGTCTCGGATCCATATGTCATCACTGGCAACACACACTGGTCAAAGACTTTTGACTTGAGGCACTGCGGTAAATTGGACGAGAATACACTGCGAAGCTTCCCGAACGCTGCCCAGCCGAGTCGGATTCGACGAGTGATCTCTTTCTCGAACAACTATTACCGCTAATAAAAGAATACCTATATTCTAATTAGAGGTATTGTTGTCATTCCGCTTTTATCTATACCTGTACGTATAGACTATTTAGATATTAAATACCTGTATTCAATACCGCTATTCATTGCACTTGAAAGGTAAGATGTCAATTAAACATTACTACTAAAACGCAACAAATAGGTGTAAATACCTACTTTTTACAATACGCCAGTTTGCAGAAACATGTAATGTAGTATATTGACACTGACAGCGATTACCGGTAATGGTTTTTATGGATAAAGTGTCAAATAGAGGTATTATTGTCAATTGGCGAAACCGCTAATATAGTTGAATACCGGTTTTGATTATAATTTATGTCACTAATCAGAGCTTTAGCGATATAAATAGCAAAATGCAATTATAACCGGTTATTACTTATAGTAGTAAAAATACCGGTAACGATCCCTGATTTAGAATGTATTGAAGTACTTAAACACAGGTCAAGATGATACGAAAACAGGTCTGAGTACTTTGGCACAGTGATCGCGGGTTAGGTAGCTATGTATGGAATTTAGAATATTGTTGCACAGAGATAACGTATTCGTACATTAAAGTTAACGAAGCGAAAAGGATAGATAAGTACAGTAAGTCATAGTGTAACTGGATACTTGTCCAGAAGAATAAATGGCAAACTTTAGGGCATAAGTCAAACTTAGTGCAGTGAAGTTACAAATCGCTGCAGCGTCATCGTAATTACGGAGTCTCAGCTACGTAAGCCACTCCAGACTTCCCCCGAAAAAAAAACGGAAAATGCAAGTTAATCCTTTAAGGGGCTCCATGCGCTATTTATTGATTTTTGACGGGTTTTGAATTGATACTTCTCAGCCAAAACTATAGATATATTTATGACACAAACGGTTATCGGTTCTTCAATCTTTTATCTACATTTGCAAAAGCCAAATTTTTAATAATCTGACTACTTATTTTTTTAAGATTTATTGAAACATAGTACTAGTATGTTGTTTATGCACTTATATATATGAAATAGGCATGTAACTGTTCCTTATTGACGTGTCTAACAACGCAAGAGAGATTTTTATTTGTAACTCATCTTCACAAAAGTTAAGTCCAAAAAACCTTTTTTGGTCTAAATTTTCCAAAGTTTGATGTAATATATCTCGAAGACAGTGAGTTTTGCAGTTAATATGGTATACTATTTCGGTAAACCTCTTGTTCTTAATACGATAAACGATAAAACCACGAGGAAACGGAGTTACAGGTCGAAGATCATTGGGAACTAGGAGCCCCTTAATGGCAGATACCGTATGCTCCAAGGTATTTCCCGTGCACAAGCAAACAGCAGGTGCAAATACAGATGTTTAAATTGTACGAGTAGTGCAGACTGCAGGGTAATTTATCTTTGACGTCACCTTTGAGTTTACCTCTTGCCGGACGTAACCCTATCCCGGGTGGTAGCTTATCACTCACGCGAAACTGCTGAAAGTGCGAGTCGGACTCGTCTACCGAGGGTTCCGCACGAATTTGTAGGTAACTATTGATTACGTACTTCTAATGAAGGCTATATTTTTTATGATTTAATTACAAATGTACAGTTTCAGATTTTTCTCTATACCTACGATATTACTTGCCAAATTTCATAGTTCCAGGTCAACAGAAAGTACCCCATACATTTTGATTCTCTTGACCACTGTCCACTGTGTGTGACACTTCAAAACATACGTTTTTTGCGGCATAAACAGCCGTATCGTTTTTTTACCGTTAACTTAGAAGTTTGATATTTTTACAGCTTGAAGAGACTATAGACCTAAGTATATGGATTTAATTTCAACTCGATACCTCCACGCGTTCCCGAGATAAAGGGTCATAACAGACAGAAAAACAGACAGACGGACAACAAAGTATCCTAAAGCGTTCCGTTTTTTTCCCCTTTGATGTACGGAGTCCTAAAAAGCCGGCCAAATTCTTTCGCTAAGGTTTCCGTACCATTATCTATAAAAACGGCAAAAAAATCAATTTTGTTGTATGGGTACCCCTTAAAAATTTAATTTATTCTTGTTTTTTAGTATTTGTTGTTATAGCGGCAACAGAAATACATCATCTGTGAAAATTTCAACAGTCTAACTATAACGGTCCATGACATACAGCTTGGTGACAAACGGACGGACAGCGGACTCTTAGTATGTAATAGGGTCCCGTTTTACCCTTTGGGTACGGAACCCTAAAAATGGTAACAAACCAAGACAACACAAAGCTAACGAAGGTCAGCAAATGATGGTAAACAAGACATCATGTGTATGATGGAATGTCAAAAATGTTGTATTTATACTAAATTATCATTAATATACCGTTTTTTTATTGAAAATAAAAAATAAAGCACTAAGAAAAATATTGTATTTACTGAATTTTGACTGGACTATAAAAAAAACAGGCACCTACTGCGATAAGCTGTTTACTATTTTCTACTGTTTGAAGTAGGAAAATAATATTCTAAAGGTTAGAAAGCGGGATCGGTAACGGTTTTCTTACAATAAGATACCTATTTTTCAGTTTCATACAAAAAAATAATTTTTTTCTGCTTTAAATAAGCCTCATTTTGAAAAATTTTGCATAAAGTTTTTTATTCTTTACATCATTTTCAACCGAAAAGCATTTTTCAAAATAGGGTTTTTAGAAAAAAATGTGAATGTCCATTTTTTATTCATTTCGATCCACTGTGCGGTGCCTTGAATATAGTATACTGCTTCAGTTCTTTAACTTTGGATCACTGACTGAAACAATGCCTGTTTTGACATTCTGTTAAAAACTATACTTCCAACTACTACATACTAATGAGTAATGATGGTTTAAAACTGAGAAAATTCTCCTTATTATTGTCTTTTTTTGGGTTCCGTGCCTCAAAAGGAAAAAAACCGGCCAAGTACGTGTCGGACGACACACAATGAAGGGTTCCGTACAAACACCTACTAGTCCACATTTAAAATCACTATCCAATACATTGAATCTAAAAAAGTCGTATCTTCATAGGGAACTCACAAAACTTTAAGCAAAAACTCAAAAACCATAAAACCTATATTGTTGAAACCAAAAATCGTTGAAAGTATTTACTAATGCACACCACCACCTCAATTTTTTTCAGAATTTTAAACTTTATAGTTTGGAAGTTAGAGGGGGGGGGACTTTCTATGACTTTGACAACTAATATGTCACCAACGGTTGACTTAAATGGACAAGTTTTTTAGAAACCTCCATGTTTAAACAAAAAACCGTATAGGTATTACAATTTGAAGCTTTTTTTTTACTACTGCACAAATAGTTCATAATAACTAGTCAAATCTACTATGTTTTATAGGATCCATGACATCCAAGTTTGGTGATTAACAAACAGTAGATGCCTCATTACTTAAACAATTAGTTTGGGAACATTTTTGATGTTCTCACTGATAACTGACTGAGTGTCCCCAAGTATGAATTTCAAAGCGTATCTGATAAATTTAACTTTTTTTTCATGGTAGACCAAGTAGTAGAGCCAAGTTAATTTGTCATTTGTGCCCAACGGAAGACCAGCGTTGACCAGTTAAGTTGGCACCATGCTGACTCAAGACCAATTCATCACATTTTTGATCATTTTCTCTTTTTATTTTACATCTTTCTACTATATAAAACAGTTGTTTTTCAACTTTTATCCTTGTTATCTGTATTACTCCACTTGTTTAACTCTTGTGCTATGAATAAATGTTCTTTCTTTCTTTGTTTTCATATACCACACAATTTGTTATGTAGGTATATATATGTTAGCACAAATTGCGAGGCTCGGTAGGTGATGGGTTAACCGGTCAGATGTCATAACAAAAACTTAACCATACCATTAAAAATAAGATTTTACTCTATAAACAGCTCTACTACATATATTTGTTTCATTTAAAGAATTTATACATTTATTATTCTCATTGGAAGGAAAATGCTAGTGCTGCAAAATTAGGCAGTAGTATGTTAACCCGTCGTCCACCGGTCTGTGGGATCCCATGACTCATTACAAAAGAATGCTATTGTTTATTTTTTTCGACAGTTTTAAAATATCCTGTAATGATACATAACCAGAAATCAACATAAACATGTACAATGAGTAGAATTTGAACATGCATTTCAATTTATACCTGCCCAGCTAAAAACACTTAATAACATCTACCCACAAGAGACGACATTCATGGAGAGTAAGGACTATACTAAAAAAATATTAAATTTGACAACAATATATCATCGTTATCCTCAAACTTTCTAGACACACTAAGCCGAAATAAAACTTTGTTAGTTACTGTAATGTCACATAAGAACTCTAGAACACAAATAAAAACCAATATTTCTTAAATTATCACCGATGATTCTAATACAACACAAAACATTAGAGCACTGCCACATTCTACATCATTCGTACATGACACGCTTTCATTTAGACTACTACAACTAATCGTGCAATTAATAATAATAATAATACAAACCTTTGAAACGCAACAATCCCTTTCTTATCAAAACACTACGAAGCCCTATTCACACATTATAAAATAGTTACAACTGATCAACAACACTTGAACAACTAAGAATTTCGTCGTAAAACTTTTCCAAGGCACTGCTGTAAACAACCGATATCGTTATCACACTTTACGTAATTGTAAATCGAAATTCATTCTTTAAATATTTACAAAAAAATCACTAAGAAATAATTGCATGACGGCATGCTGCGTATATATTTCACCAAATATTTCTCAACTCAACGGACGGAAACAAACTTCACGAGCACACTTCATGACGACAAGGCACGCACAAGTACACAGATATCGTATAATGTCGACAACATGGAGATCCATACATTTGAAGAAACCTGTATTTTTTGCTTAAAGTTGGCTAAACATAGAGTGGGTGGTTTATAAATAAGTAGCCCGGCAACGATCAATGGCAGATATCAATATTATTGTAAATTGTCATTGAAGTGATTGGGAATATTCTTTTTAAGTGATTGAAGGACATTGAAGAATATTGATTGATACAGATTAATTTTAACATTTGTTATCGTAGAAAATGGCGGAATTTGAGATAATTTTTTTTACTTCATGTTAGAAACATTGCCGAGCCTATTGGTGTGCATGATGAAGCTTATCAATCGCACTTCAATGTAGCTAGCTATCAATAACGTCGATATAATGACAGCTACATTGCTACTTTAGTCTAAGTCTAAACGATTAAAATGTAATTAGTGACTGGATAGAATCCAGACCGTTCCAATCTTTGAATCGCTTTTCCGTGATAATGCCTTATTTACTGATCAAATTTTTGAGTAGCTTCCAACATTGTCTTTTCTTAGAGATCGCATTAAATCAATAAAATTTTAAAAAAGGCATATTGTAGCTACTGCGCACCTTATCGCGAATTATTTGTCAGCGCGGTTTTTAAACCATCTGCGTGAGATTTTACGTCATTCATATGTTGAAATTAATTTACGTATTGAATTCTGATCTTATTGTTTTAATCTTGGGCCCTAAAATGGTGACCCTGCATTCACTGCAGCACATAGCCTTCGGAAAACATGTCTACAGACAATGGCCAAACAAAAAATCCAAACGAGCAGTCTCAAGAGCTTTCAGGTATCGCATCTAACATTCAAATTTCGCCATTATGGTGCGACAGAATACGCGTTTAGTTTGTACAGTTTGAATCCATTATTTACCCACTCAAGAAATGAGACCAAGCAATGTACTAATTTCTAATTGCACAACTCGAACGCCAGGATATCGATGAAATTAGCGACATTCATTTAAAAGCACCCGAATCCATTGATACTTTAAAAAAACCGATTGATGTCCGTCTACGAGGAGTCAACAGATCGTAATTTGCAGCGACTTTTAACCAAAATGAAACTAGTGGGCTCTAAACCGTCTCAACTACTGCGCCGCATGAAAACCCTCGATGGCAGCAACGTGTCCGAATCATCACTCCAAATCTTATGGTCTAATCATCTGCCATCATCCGTTCGAACCGTCGTCGCAGCAAATGATACTATGGTGAAGAATATAGATCTGCACGATATTGCATTGATGGCTGACAAAATATTAGAACAGTCGCTTAAATGTATATGCGCCATTGCAACGCCACCAGCGCCACAACTGTCAACTTCATCAACGAATTGTGAATCCTCTACGCAGCAAACATTAGAAAACAAGGTCGAATATCACGTTCGAGAAGTTGCAGAGTTGAAAATTCAAAATAAATAGTACCGCCGCAATCAGCGCCCAGCCACATAATTCAATGCAACATCTTATGCACGCCCTCACTGCTCGACTATGAAAAACTCGCATAAATGCAATAAACAGTCTATCAAGCAATTTATTAGTAATTAATTTAAAGGTTATTTTTCCAGTCCTCGATACGACGTTAAACTATCGTGCACTTGTAATAGGTGTATTCTGACAACTTGGGACGCACGAAATGTTGGTGCGGTCAGTTTGGGACAACTAGTGCCGGAACAGTTTAGAGCAGCGGTGGATAACGTCTCAGACGTCAACGGTGGTGTTCATGACCCAAGTCAGTAGGCTTACTGTCCACTCACCTACACGCACTGGACGAGCGTGGTGGTTTAGAGGGGGTTGGACGATTAACCCACCACGCTCGTCCTGTGCGTGTTGGTTAGGTATATACTTTATTGGTGTCGGCTCCGTAACATTTGTGCTATTCACATTGGCCGACAGCCTCTTGGATCTCCGCGACCTTTATAAATAACTAAATGAGCGCTCGCTTAAAGTCCTGATACTACGCAAATAAACTGCGAGTGTACCTTATAAAGTACATAATATTCACTGTCACTGTCCAACTGTCGGAAATACATGTCTCCCTTTAGCGAAGGCATTCGATCGTGCAACCGAATAATTCAATCAGATCGACGCCACGTTTCACACAATATGCCAAGTTGTGCAGATTAATCCCAAAATTTTCACGCAATCTGCTAAGTTATTGCTTGTAAATGTATTTTTCTAAATAATTTTTCTAATGAGTTTATAGTGTGTTTTGTAATAGCATTATTAACTAAAACATAATTGTAAGTACATATATCTTTAGTGAAATTAAGAATATCTCGATATTGTAATTTATAAAGTACTCTCGGTCTATGTTAGTAACCCATAATAAGTACATTTTGTACAAGTATTTTGACTTGTGGTGAGAGACAGTGGCGTAGCAAAAGGGGGGCGGCGGAGGCGGGCCGCACCGGGTGTCACCTTTTTTGGGGTGACACCCACCCGGTCTCTCAACTTTAAGAACAATGTACAAACAAAAAATAAATAAACCGCTAGCACAAAAATTTCTTTTTCGGGGATTCCTCCACTAGCACTAGCTCAGGATCCATGTCCTTTATCATATAAAATTTATTGCTTTTTACTTTCGATGGGGTGACACCACCACCAACTTCCGCACCGGGTGCCACCCAAGGTAGCTACGCCACTGGTGAGAGAGTAGTAGTTTCAAATGGATTATTTTAAGTAAAAGTTATGAAAAGTGAAAATATTTTTTGTTTCCGTAAGAGAACTCTTCGCATTAAGTAGTTAATTTTTCTCGTTTTAGCATTGTGATATGCCTTTTTAATTTATTTCTTAAATCACAAGGACCTCTGTTTTATACAAAATGTCCCAAATTGGCCCTAAAAGTGATAAACGCCGAGTTTTTTTTAAATGGGCAAATAATTTCTGAATTAAAGTAAGCTTAATGTATTCATAGTGAAAGACGGTTATAATCATTTTGGAACTTAATTCAAGCGTCGAAGATTCAGTACTAAAGGGCAAAGTACTTTATAAAAGACTTTCAGATTCCATGACAACTTGCAAAAAAATATTAAACGGTATCGGTCGCATAGGTCGCATACTTAGTGTATATATATTTCTGATCTAAATTCTGTGGTCCCATACTGCCATTTAATTTAATTGTCAGTTTAGGTTACATACAATAAACAGCGAGTGCATAACAGAAAATTAAAATCTTTTATATTTATTACATTTAAGAAGACACAATCATTATCATTCATTAATTATAATTATTGTTAACACTGATTTTTAAATTATTTATTTTAAGCCGGATTACTTTTATTATTAAAATGTTGGCAATACAGACAGATTGCTCACTTTGACGATGGATGTTTACCGCACACATTTTTTTCATTACCTGTGGAAAACCATATGTAGGGATGGGTAATCTCGACTCCGGGGAACGATTCGATTCACTAAATCCGTCTCAGCTATCGGTACCAACTTCGCTTATCGACTCTTCGACTCCTTTGAATCCCTCAAAGCAATTCACTCAGTACTCGTTAGTTTCAATACAAATCCAGTGGTCTTAATGGTTCTTTGAATCATTTGATTCTTTCAACTCCGGATTTGATCGAAATATACGAAATTCCAGCAGTTTTACCTCCGGGTCCGCGATACCGGCGCAAAGCAGGGATCGATACCGGTATTTTTAAAAAACCCTGAATAAGCCCAATATTTTGCATTATTTTTTGCTCTTTACGTAGGGCTGAAGCATGTATTTAGGTAAAAACGTCGTATTATTAGATTGCCCCATTAAAAACGAAATAATGAACCGGTGACCGTAATAATACCGGTATTTTTCTATGGGGAAAATACCGGTATCAGATCAGGTACCGGCTTCAGTCGGCTCCGTACCGAGTTTGAAAGGCTACCGCGAACTGAAAACGAACGAAGTTCGAATATCTCCCGCTCTGTCGCACTTGCTTATTCGTGCGGCAGAGAGGGAGATATTCGAACTTCGTTCGTTTTCAGTTCGCGGTAGCCCCTCGGAGTTAATAACTCCTCGGATTCGATAAGATTTGAAAAGAGTCGATAAGGAATCGGCACCGCTTACGGATTCGAATCATTTAAATCTTCAAGTCCGGATTTACCCATCTCTTTGCATTCCTCTTGCACTTTCGAACGTCAAAAATAGTTTATTTTTTATACTTAAAAAGGCTGATTGTGTATTTCTTGTCTGCAACGTGCAAGAAAAAAATATATTTGCTTGTATGGGTTGCACCAACTTACGATTACAGACCAATGACGTACTAATTGTTATTCTTTATTAATTGTTACAGACCTGTCAGCATTAAATATGGCGCCGGTAGCTGTCATCCCATAGAAACTTATCAAACTTCCCATACAATCAGGAGTGCTACAGCGAACGGCATTCGAAATTTTCCCTCTGTCGCACTTGGAAGTTTACGAATACGTGCGACGGACTGAGGGGCTACCGCGACTGAAAACGTACGAAGTTCGAATATCTCCCTCTCTGTCGCACTTGCTAATTCGTGCGGCAGAGAGGGAGATATTCGAACTTCGTTCGTTTTCAATTCGCGGTAGCCCCTCAGGGAAAACTTCGTTTGTGGTCGCGGTAGCACTCCAGAGGGTCTACCGCGAACCACTAACGAAGTTTCCCTCTCTGTCTCACTTATATGCAAACTTGCAAGTGCGACAGAGAGGGAAAACTTCGTTTGCTGCTACCGCGACCACAATCGAATTTTTCCCTCTCTATCGCACTTATGTGCAAACTTGCAAGTGCACCAGAGAGGGAAAATCTTCAATGCCGTTCGCGGTAGCAGAGGGACCCCTGCTTACACTTACTTACACAAACGGTTTGGTGCAACTGCAACCCACCCTAAATCCAATAAAATAATTAATTAAGTAAATTAAACCTGAACAAAATTTATAATTTTAGTTGTAAATTTTTTTAATATCTTAGACCGAAGATGAAATACGATATATCCGAAATAACTGACTGTCGGACACATAGTATTCGTCCCTCTCGCACTTCGGACCTTGCCAGAAAGGGGCAAATGCTAATGTCCGACAAAAACAATGAAAAGTACTTTCCAATCAGTTATTTCGGATATGTCATATTTCACCTTCGGTCTACGAAATTACATTAAGTTTACAACTAAAGTTAGAAAATATAAGATCTGTAGTACCATGGATGCAATAAATGCGTTTATTTATTTATTGCATCCATGGTATTACAGACCTTATCTAAACTTATAATTGTAGTTGTAACCTTACTGTTATTTCGTACTGTAATTTTGTACTAGCTATCATAGTTTTATTGTCATTTAATAATTATATTCTTTGGATGAGATGGATGGAGAGTTCCTCATTGCCTACTCTGCTTGTAGTTATTTTGGTATACTAGTTTCTAAAATTATTTATTCATATTTACTTTGCTGATAAATCTTGTATATATTTGAAATCTCCGGAGCAGTCGAGGACGTACAAACAAAATGAATACTTGTGTATAATTTTTATAATTGATTGCACAGTGCAATAAAGTACATAAGGCAAGCCTTAATTCCATTAAGGCATTCTCTATCAGTCTAAACATTGTCACACGCATACTTGATGAATAAAATATGTAAATGCACAAGGGGTTTCATAGATTTATTTATATTTTGTTCTAAAATTGTACATTCACGCACATACACTCATATATGACTAAAAACTTGTTTTTCAGTCTGCTCCGAATACAAAACAAGACAATACAAAACAGCTCTACTCATACCACTACTTACATGATACTCTTAACTTCGTGTAACAGCGACACAAATATCATTATTCCAAAAATATTCCGTTAAATAAGTGGTTCAGGGTGTACAATAATTAAATTACGGAAAAAATGAAAATAAATCAAAATGAAAATATTTATTATAGAAAATAATACTTGACTCCGAAGTCAAATGAATTCATCTACAGTCATATGATTTCAATTTTCTTATCATAAATCAGATTACGCAATACCTATTACAATAAATCTACAAAAGGATCTTACAAATTATATCTTATAGTTGTACGTTTCTAGGGAGAGCCGTGAGCCCAAAATTTAGCCATGTTAGAATTTGGATTCATATAACTAATTTTGTGTCAGAAAATTTTAATGTTACAAAATCAATATCATAATGTGGGTTTTTATCATACAATGTAAACAATAATGTTTCTTCTGACATGATTAAAGCCTGGGTAGTCAAGACTCGAGTTCTATGCTGTCGAGATGTTCCTATGCTTGAAATTTGTAGTGAATCAACACCTTACACAAATGAATCCCGACAGACATAATGACTTATGAAGAACAAATTACACTAAGAACGAGTGTAGTGTAGTAGTGTCAAGAAAGTGTTTACTGGTCGGAGCCTTCATCTTCATCCTCATCGTCCTGCTCCTCCTCAGTCGAGGCGGCGTCTTTCCGCGGTGGCGGCGCATCCTTGCGCGGTCGACCTCGCCCTCTGCCCTCGCCACTGCCGCCCTGCATAAAATATTGAGCATTAGTACATCACATTCTTTAGTTTATGCTATCACCAACCTTTACAAGTAATTAATTTTTAAGCAAATTAAATATAAAAATTACCTTGGCTTTGGGAGTTGCTGCCTTTTTCTTAGACCCCTTGGGCCTGCCACGCCCTCGTTTCGCTACCGGCGCCTGCTCATCATCAGAGGACTTGGTTGACTCTTTAGCTTTTGTAGCCACTGGCGGTCTACCTCTCTTCTTTGTATCTGCTTTGGCCTCCTGATACAAAATGGACAATAATATTAACAACAGAAACAAATCAATAATTTTAGTTAACAACTTTTATGAACTGGTAATCTTACAGCTTGTGTTCCATTAGCTTTAGGTCTGCCACGACCCTTCTTCTCTACAGCAGTTGAACCATCATCAGACATTTTGGGAAAAATAAATTACACCCCTACAGGCACAATCTGAAAAATATAACACATTTTACAGTACAATTACGAAATTAATCAAAGCAACATAAAAAAAAACTTAAATTAAATTGCTTATTTATATGGCTCAATAAAACACATTTTAAAATAAATCATATGACACAGTTATTGAATATTGAGCGGGAGTCTCCATTTCGTGAATACGTTGCTAACACTGCCTAATACACAGGGGTATTGATTTGAATAATTCTCAACTACAACTATAATAAAACAAAAAACCTCAGACGAACATCAATGAATATATTTAACAATATTAGGCTGATACGGAAAGCAAATTGCAGTTAAACTCACTCAAAGAAAACAAAAGACTAAAAAGTCAATATTCAGTTACATACAGGCCAGCTTAATCAAAGACGACGCTAACACAAAATTTAGCTTATTTACTTATTTGGGCGGCAAATGTCACAGAATATCACATAAATCTCAAATAATGCTCAAATTTTACCAGACAACCAGAAGTATTTAGTTATCTCGAGAGATCAAATGCGAAAACAATTTGGGATACCAAGCGTACGAAGCCATTACACCTTCGTATAATGGAGTCCGCTTGGATTGAATAAATAACTATATGTGTCTTATCATTGAAATAAAGGAGCACTGCATTATGTAACACATATGGTTTCCGACGAACTAATAATTAAATTTAACAAAACACTCAATCACAAGACAAAAGCGCGAATAAAAAATACTTACACAGTTGTTTACTGCGAGCGTTATCGCAATGGCGGGCGGCGAACAAGCCGGCGACGGCGTTAGCGTTTATTCTGGCGTCGGTGTAGAGGGCGCCAATGTTTCAGAATAAGTGTGAAAAGCTAAAAAAAGTGAGCTTGGTAGCGCCCTGCAAACGAATTCAAAAATTTAACGCACTTCTGACTTTGTTTCATG
The DNA here is from genome assembly GCA_963556455.1 of Epiblema foenella. Classification (NCBI taxonomy): domain Eukaryota; kingdom Metazoa; phylum Arthropoda; class Insecta; order Lepidoptera; family Tortricidae; genus Epiblema; species Epiblema foenella. The sequence goes on from OY747105.1 coordinate 7,712,323, forward strand.
ACGCTTATCAGCAACTTGTTTACAAATTACAAATGTTGTAAACTACCTACTCTTATAAATAAAATATGCTACAATAAAATATGTGTAATGATAAATGAATTGACGCATAAACCATTTTTTTAATGGAAAACAAAAACATTCGAACTGATAAACGACTATATTACTTACATAGAACAATCACATTTGTGTTCATGAAGAAAATGTGTAGCTACGTTGATACTTTAAAAATGAAATGAAGAAAGTTACAGCATTCCTGAAGAAATTTCGTAGGTAAGTTGTACAATTTCTACCTAAGGGAAAACATGGCGCATGAAAAGTCTGAAAAATACTTGCTTTTTATTTGAAATGAGTCTCAAAAAAAGTATCGTATGCAACGGTGTATAACTGGTCTAAAATAGCTCGTGGTGTTTTTACTTGCGATGTTTGCCAAGGATCATATCGCAACTCACACCACTCTCCTTTTTATACCCTTCTTATAGAACCGTTGCATAAAAGTAGTTTAAAAATACTAATAACATTCGTTTAGTATAGTCTGTTTTTGGGGGTTTATAGTACATTACTTACCAAGGGCGGTAAAACAAAGAATGTCTCAGATCGCAGATATTTGACGCCCGAGCCGAAGGCAAGGCCGATAATTATGCGATCTGAGGCTTTCTTAATTACCGCCCGAGGTAAGTACAAAATTTTATGTCACCCCCTGGCCAGGAAGTGGGATTTTCCGCGCGCGGAGCGTGCGGTAATTGCCACTTTATGGCCAGGTGTGACATAAAAGAAGTTATACATCTATATACCTTCTATTATCAGCTATCTATCATAACATATTTTTGTTAAGTTGTTCATAAAAAAAAGCAAGTTAAAAACAGAGGGGCTACCGCGAACCGAAAACGATCGAAGTTCGAATATCTCCCTCTCTGTCGCACTTGCTAATTCGTGCGGCAGAGATGGAGATATTCGAACTTCGTTTGTTTTCAGTGGCGCTACCGCGACAGCAAACGAATTTTTCCCTCTCTGTCGCACTTGCAAGTTTCCATATAAGTGAGACAGAGAGGGAACACTTCGTTTGTGGTCGCGGTAGCCCCTCTGTGGCGCTACCGCGACAGCAAACGAAGTTTTCCCTCTCTGTCGCACTTGCAAGTTTGCATATAAGTGAGACAGAGAGGGAAAACTTCGTTTGTGGTTCGCGGTAGCCCCTCTAATCGCTTAGCACAACTTGCTTGTTGCCAAGTTGTATCTCGCTCAACTAGGCGATTTCTATCTCACTCGAACTGTGCGAATGAAGATGTGTCCACATTATCAGATATCGATAAAAAATGTATGGGAATGAGAACGATATCAGAAGGGCTACTCCGAAATGAGACATCCGAACTTCGTATCATGTCGACCCTTTCACTCATATAGTGTATAACAAGATAGTGAAAAGGACGGCATGATACAAAGTTCGGAGTAGCGAGTCTGAAGGCCTACTGCGAACCGCAAACGAAGTTTTCCCTCTCTGTCGCACTGGCACGTTCGTACGTAGGTGAGGTTAGTGTGAACACTATGCGGATTTCCATGCATTTTTATAGGCGTCGAAGTCTACAACACCGGTGTCATATCGTGTAGAAAACAAAAACTACACGTGATGCGAGTAGAGAATAACTCGCGTCACGTGTAGTTTTTGTTTTTATTCTAACTGATCTACTGTTTAATTAGTTTGATTTTGATACTTTTGAACACGTTTTCTTAGTTATTTATTTCTACAATACATTTGTTAACGGGGCGACATTATTATAGTAACATACCTGTAGAAAGAGGATTAGATCTATAGGATTAGTCTTACTTATCCGTACTTCATAATTTTGTCTAAGAAAATCAGGGAATGTGCATGCCAATGGGGGCTATCGTTTTTGTGCTCACCAGTTGGCGCCACTGTCGACTAAGGTCCAGCTGTCAAAAATTGTTATTGGTTATTATGGACATAAGAACGAAGTTTACATTTAAATCATATTCAATACCTTAAAACCGTACCGTAAAAATATCGAATATACCGCATTGTAGCGTGGTCCCGTTTTGTTCGGAAAAAAGGAGGAAATAATTTTCCGAAAGACAAATCTGTCTCAAAGCCCTGACAGTCATTGACCCTTAATTCATATTTGCCATAATCAAGCTCAGCTATTGCAAAATAGTGACCATATTGTTCCAATTAGATATTAACCCGCGTAGCGCAACCAAAAGAGTGACATTTGACGTTTCGGAGGGGAGGACCCCACGCTACACTAGCGCCTCTAGCGGCGAATTCATACGCGATAGCCCCCATTACGTAAAAATATAGAAGTTTAATCGTTTACGTTCTGGTAACCCTCGTCATCGTCAAAAATCACAGACAGACGCGAAACGCAAATAATAATACCACAACTGAGCGAGACAGTCGTATACATTTTTGTATAAGAGCGACAGAGAGTTACACATCATTTGTTGTCCCTGTCACAGTTTCACTTTTTTTTGTCGAGCACAACTTATTTAATATGACTTTTGAGTCCAAATACGTCACACTAGCGATTACCCGCCCAAGTTGAGGAAGTAATTTATGATAAACCGGCAGCCATTTTAAACCAATTCTCAATTTATCTGCATAAGACGTTTTCCGTCACTCTTGGTGGCCCGCGTATAGGATCTCTTTAGCAATATTTATACTCAAATCAAAAACTCAATGCAAAAACTCGCCTGACAGTGACAATACTGACAATTAACGATGACATTGACATTTGTTAATTTTATGTTTCAATGGAGCAACATGGAGCAAATGTATTTATAATCGCAAAAAATAGGATACTATTTTATTTACAGCCGTATTTGCCTTTGTAAGTCTGAAAGATATTTTGTTTTAGAAGACCCAGTGGAAAGTTCGACAAAGAGTTGAAGTTTCTATCGCACGAAACTACTTGTATGGTTTACATATCATTAATTTTAGGATAAAATATGAGACATCCAATAGAACCAAGCAAAGAAGATTGCTGTAACAGTGGATGTAATCCATGCGTATTTGACGTCTATGAAAAACAGCTAAAATTGTATGAAACCTTCTTAAAAAAGGGGGAAATAAGAGATATATTTGAAGAAAATGCAATATCACAATTAAAATATACAAGATTTGAACTTGTAGATAATCAAGAATTGTGTTCACTTCATAGAATACTTGTATTTAAAAGAACTGAAAGTGACGTGAGCAAAAAGTTAATTTGGAATGCAGGTGACCATTTTTTAGTGAAGTATGATGCCGGAGGCGAAGTTTGCAGCAGGGCGTACACCCCTATTAAATATAATAATAACAGTGATAATGACTATGACTATGACTTTGTGATAGTTGTTAAGAGATGTGAAAATGGACTTGTATCAAATTATTTATGTAATATGACACTAGGTCAAGAATCTTTATGGAGGGGACCTTTTGGATCTTATGATTTAGTTCCTAATAAATATCAAAGAATAATCATGGTGGCACAAGGGACAGGCATAGCTCCATTTTATTCTATCATACAAAACATCTTAGCCAATGAGGATGACTGTACCAAAATAGTGTTATATTTCTGTTCATCATCACCAGATACAATTATTTTAAGAGATGAACTGTACTCATTCAAATCCTATTGGAATTTCCAATACACTATATTCATAAGTAAATCTGAATGTTCTCCCAAGTATCAGGAACCCATAAAAAATAGGAAACTGGAATTCAAAGATATAAAAGCAGTAGAACCATTCTCCATAAGAGACCAATTTCTCCTCTGTGGATCCTCATCATTTATGAGTGGATTTAAACATTTATTAATTGGAGAGAATGTTCCAAGTGATAATGTTGTAATGTTTTAGTTATTTTCCCGTATCTTCTAAATAAAACATAACTATTTACCTTTTTTTTTATTGAGTAATATATCAGTGTTGGCAAAAAGTCATTGAATTACAAATACAAAATGTAATAATCGATGATCAATTACAAGGAAATAGTAATTACACTTTCAACCAGGGATCGGATACCGGTATTTTCTCCATAGTTAAATACCGGTATTATTACGGTCACCGGTTCATTATTTCGTTTTTAATGGGACAATCTAATAATACGACGTTGTTACCTAAATACATGATTCAGCCCTACGTAAAGAGCAAAAAATAATCCAAAATATTGGGCTAATTCAGGGTTTTTTAAAGATACCGGTATCGGTCCCTGCTTTCAACTAACAAAAAATTATAATTACACAATATAATTGGTAATTCAATTAATAATTATGTTTTGAATTTATAATGTGTTATTAATTACTTTATTTCTATTACAAAATTACTTTTAATTAATAAAATAGGTTTGATCGTTTTTATTTTCCAAATCAGCTAAAACAATATATGTAAGTGAGCTTTAGAAATTAGATTTTAGCCCTATAACTTTTATTTTGTTGAAAAGCCGATAATTCAATTTCTTTCGCCCTGTACTAGCATGCTACATGTTTTTCCTTAGAATCGCTCCAAGCAAATAGACTTTTCCTTGTCTCCTAAATAAAAGCGAACATTAAGTACCTAATTGAGTTACTATTGTGTACATGTATAATTTAGAGATGTACCGACTATGGGTTTTGCCGACTAGTCAGCGCCGAGGTGGCCGACTAGTCGGCAAGGCCGATCATTGGTTTCGGTTGAGTTCGGGCCCAATCGAAAGCGTATGCCAGTCACACATTCCATTTTATTACATAAAGCTCTGTGGCGCTACCGCGAACAGCAAACGAAGTTTTCTCTCTCTGTCGCACTTGCAAGTTTGCATATAAGTGAGACAGAGAGGGAAAACTTCGTTTGTGGTTCGCGGTAGCCCCTCTGGATTGGATGACTTCGTACGTTAGTTATCTGTTTAAAATATAAAACTTGAAGTAAATGTTGGTAGTTTTTTTTTTTTTTTTTATGTTTTCCAGTAAGTCACAATGTGCCGAATAGTCGGTACATCTCTAGTATAATTTAATAACAACCAGTAGTTTTTTTATTACATTATTTTCCAAGCCCTTTTGTTTATATGCAACCGAATGTGGAATTTGTGTCAAAAAAGAACCACTAAAAAGGGACCTTGTTAGTTAAAAACACTCATCTATTAAGGGCTATTTTATATGTGAATTGTCTATCTTGAAATGTTCTCCTTGGTACCATTTAGTGCAGAACTATTGCGGTCAGTTATTACACACACTTTATCTATGATGACTATGATTTTTGCCGCTTAAATTCTTCTGTACCTACCGTAGAAAGAGGATCCTATAGAAGGAGGATTAGCGAATGCTCAAAATTGTCGTCGACCGATTGGCGCAAAAATTTAAATTAAGTCTATTCATCAATGACGTTTCAGTGACAAATAATAAAAGCCTTATACGCGTAGAAAGAGGATTAGATATAAGAAGGAAGGAACTGACCAAATCGAGATGCATCAGAAGACTGATATGGATGTAGCACAATTCTGACATCTCATAATGGGGGCTATCGCATATGAATTCGCCGCTAGAGGCGCTAGTGTAGCGAGAGGTCTCCGAAATGTCAAATGTCACTCTTTGTAGTTGCGGTACGCGGGTTAATATCTAATTGGAACAATATGGTGAGTAATTTGCAATACCTGAGCTTGATTATGGCAAATATGAGTTAGGGGTCAATGACTGTCAGTGCTTTGAGACAGTTTTGTCTTTCGGAAATTTATTTCCTCCTTTTTTAAAACGGGACTGCGCTAGAATGTGGGATATTTTTACGGTACGGTTTTAAGGTTTTAAACATGATTTAAATGCAAACTTCGTTCTCATGCCCATAATAACATAATAACCAATAATAATTTTTGACAGCTGGACCTTACTCGACAGTGGCGCCAACTGGTGAGCACAAAAACGATAGTCCTCATTAAAGCCCGACCAGAAATATATGACCCTTCGCCATGTTGCGGACTTTCATTGGTACAAGATTGGTACTAAATTCTTACACTGGCAATAATTCCGTGCATGGCGGGAATAAGTTGACAATTCGAGATGATTTTTGTTGAAATTTGAACTTAGATTACATTTGCAATAAGGTTAAAAATCTTCAATTTTTTCACTTCGACTTATAAGAATTTAAATCTGTAACTAATTTCTAAAACTTTTCTAATAACAAATTCTGTTTGCGTCGGGCTGACGACGAAGATAAAAATTAAAAAAATATTTGAAAAGTAAAAAGCACTAGTGCTAAAAAGTGGTACTTTCCACACAGTTTGGCTGCTTAGAAAACGCACGTTTCGAGCACATGCATTATAAAATTTATAAAAGCATCATATCCAAAATTTTAAAATAATACTTTTGTCATAATTCGAGTTTAATACATTTTGAATTATGCACGAAATATGTAAGGCCTCTTTTCAAATATCCAGCCTGTCAGTTGCAAAGTAGCCGAAAACATTACCACTTCAGCCTTTAGTTTTAAATTGGAATTAAGGCGAATTTGTATTGTATCTTACAATGATCTTATCTTGCCTTATCTTTTATAGATTGCTAATGGATTTTCTTAAAATTATTAAAGAAAAAATCAACATGCAGTTATTGCTTAAATCAACTAGAGTATTTCATCGTGCGGTATCTTTTTCTACCATTCATTTCGTTATTTAATGATGGCAACATTATCAGATCAGATATGGATTTTTTCGCGCCGGCGCGAATCGTGTTTGCTCCTCCGCCACTCTTTTAGTCCATAATTATTTAATACCAGTTTGTCGTAATTTTGGGATTATAGTATGATATGAAATCGTATCGATTTCTTAAAAAAGAAATTGCTCATAATGTGTAACACGTAATTAAATAATATAATTCCTAACCGATACTATATTCAATGGATTGACTTATTTCATATCACCGACGATAAAAGCTTACAAAGCAAGAAAAAATGGGTTCAGTTGTGTTGAAGAGTTTATCAATCCTTTTAGGTGTTTTTTTTATATTTGTTGGGATCACAAAGTTGACGCCTTTCATTTCGAAGGAACTTCACAAGGATCTGGTGAGTGCATTGTTTTCTTGTAATAGGTACACATTAAAAGGTCGGTCGGCGGTGCATTGAATTTGTTACTGAGCGATGAAGAATGCTATTTCGGTATTTGGCCTGCCGCCTAATTTTCGCTGGTCGAGTGAACCGGCGGGTTGCGACAATCGTAGCGACACCGTTCCGATACTCATTCTATAAAATTAATCATAGCCAATTTAATACAGCGTTACAATGTTCCTAAACCGTAGATATCATTACGAATGCCAAGTGATTAGAATTAATGTGCAATGATTAACAGAATAAGTAGACATCTTATCCGATCCGATTGTGCGAGGTTATTTACAACTTCTAGGTACCTACCTACTAGGACAGAGTGCATAATTGTGATTGGAGTTGCAAATTCATATAGATGTAAATGACGTAGTGTAGAAACGGTATTAGTTAATAGTGTTAATTTAGGTTTCAGTACATCTTTCCTCGACGCAAGGTCAAGTCAATGTTCGTTTATGTACTACAATTTACTTGCTGTACTTTGCTGCCTATGTCGTGCTAGTAGCGGTAATATTTTTATTTTTTAATGCCGAATTAACTTCTTGCAAATTTAATAAAAAAAATTGCAACTACTTAATTAGGTAGGTAGAATCAGAGGGACGCTTAGTTTTATAGTCCTATACTCCTACTAAATGATACACTACACTCGCCATGCGTCAATAAATCCACCAGTAACCTACAACAATCATGGCTCCTAAGTATCTAATAAGCATAAAATTCCTTTGATAAGTACACTGAAACTATCATTTAACGGCCGGAAGCTTTAGCTTCAGTACTCAGTAGCTTCCGTTTCAAATTATTCTACTATTGGCCGCGAGTGCCAGAAGTACGGAGGCAATAAATTACAGTGGCCATTATTTTGATTACCCGTAAAATCAAACTAGACGGAGACTTGTATTTACGACTTTAGTGCCCTAAATATTACTGCATGTTTATTAATTTATTAAGGATAAGATAAGTTACATTTGACTTTAATTTATTAATTATACCTTTAAATGATATGTATAAACACAAAAACATATTACCTACTAAAAATTTAATTACAACAAAATTAAAACTTAGTAAAAATCCTAATAATAAAACTAAATGGTATCTAATAATGCCCCCCGCAGCATTGTGCCGAAGACACTGGCGTGCTCTTTGTTGTGATTGGGAACCTTAAGTTTTTTGAAGTGGTCCATATTAAATAAATAAATATTTTTGGACAATCTTACACAAATCAACCTAGTCCCAAACTAAGCAAAGCTTGTACTATGGGTACCAAGTGACGATATACATACTTATATAGATAAATAGATACATAGAGAACATCCATGACTCAGGAACAAATATTCGTGTTCATCATACAAATACATGCCCTGACCGGGATTCGAACCCGGGACCTCCAGCCTCGAAGGCAGGGTCACTACCAACTAGGCTAAAGCGGTCGTCAATTATATTTTTTATTGATAGATTCATTCATTATAGAGTGCAAAACCGTTTCCGTTTTTTTATTAAGTATCGTTTTTAAGAAATATTTTTTTACATCTTATCTTTGACATACCATACGTTTGGAGGGATATGGGAGGGATTAAGCTGTCGTTGTCTCCCGGCGAAAAAAATAAACAATAGCATTCTTTTGTAAGGAGCCCGGGGATCCCAGGGTCTGGTAGACGACGGGAATAAAAAAACCGGTCGAGTGTGAGTCCGACTCGTGCACCAAGGGTTCCGTACACATGTGCGTACCGGTTCCAACACTTCCAACCCTATTAATTAAGGAAAATCTCAACAACATGATGTAGAAATTGAACGCCATGGGTACAGCGCCATCTATCGACGAATTTTGTTACAAATTTGAGCGACTGAATAACTTAGTATGTATGGTGGTTTTTCAAGAATAATTTATCACGTGAACCGATTTCGATTTTTTTTCTTTTATTTAAAGAAGGTACTTTCAGCATAATCGCGTAGGAATTTATAAAACAAAAATACATGCAAAGATGATTAAAATACAAACTTAGTACAGAAAAGTTTTTGATGATAAAAAAAAGAAAAACTAGATAGAGCTATAGTTACATTTTTCCTGTAAAATGTACATTGATTGATATCAATATTACCTAATAATTTCATGTTTTTTCCTTGGTAAACTTCGGGGTAACGGTATTTTTTTACATTTTGCCTCATAAATCGAAAATTGACAACGTAAAAAAAATTGTTTCAGAATGTGCAACTCAAGCCCTTTCACACATATTAACTAGACTTTCAAATTTTGAACCACATATTATCACTTTTCAAAGAAAATAAAAAAATAAAAATAAAAAAACATATTCTTTGCATTTAAGTGACCCTTCTATATAACTGTTCCAAACTTCAAATCGATAGCATAAGTAGTTCTTGAGATATTTAGCAATGTGACAGACAGACAAAGTGAAACCATGAGGGTTCCTTTTACCATTTTGGTAGGGAACCCTAAAAACGGCACTATCAATAAAAAATATAATATGGACAAGTCCAAAAAACTTGATAAATTAACTATGTAATGTTTACTGTTAATTTTTTTTAACCGAATTTTTGGCATTTTTTAGTTTCCGTCGGGACACGAAAGTAGGTTAAGTGGTTTGAGCACGAAAGTTACCCATATAAATGTATAACGAATTAATTAACAGCCTTAACCATAGTTAAGACCATAGTCCTATGATATTTTTACAAAAAAATAAATAAAATTAAAATTATTTCGTCTATTCGTTTGCGTTTTACTCTTTCATGTTTTGTGATGAGTTGATCATACTTATGATTACATTATACAGGCGACATTGTAATGAGGAAATAATCCCTAAGAAGGCAAAATAAATATGTCGGTGACTCGAATTCGTGTCATACGAGGGGCGTTCAATATATTCTCGGTATCGGTATGAAAAATGTATTTATATTTCAGTATATTCCCCCCTATGTCTATGCACTTAGAAGATCGGTCAATTAATTTTTTTAACCCCTCATAAAAATAATTTTCTTCCTTGCTGTGAAAATATTCCATTACCGCGGCCTTCAATTCTTGATCGTCGTTAAATCGTTTTCCTCTCAGATCTTTTTTAAGGTTTGGAAATAAAAATAGTCACTCGGAGGCAGATCTGGACTATATGGCTGACTAATAATTTTGAACCCGCATTCGTTCGCAGCAGAGGTGGCAATGGCAATATGAGCACTGTGGACAATGCCGTGTATAGTAGCAGAACACCTTTAGCTAGTTTTCCTCTTCTCTTTTCTTTTATAGCCTCCCGTAACTGTCGCAAAATATTAGATTAATAGGTTCCTGTTATATTAACACCCTTTTCTTTGTAGATCCCAAGAGATGGTGGCCGTGACCTTTGCCATCCTAAAAAGTTTAAGGTATCACCTTAAACTTTTTAGGATGAGCTGTACCTCTGACATGCCACTGCATCGATTCTTGCTTACTCTCTGGGTCATAATGATGAACCCAGGTTTCATCTCCAGTAACAATTCTTTTAAGTATCGCATCGACATTTTCCCCACACAGCTCCATAAAGTCTGAACAGCACGCGACTTGCGTTTGCTTCCAATGCGGTGTCAGCATTCGCGGCACCCATCTTGCAGTAACTTTTGACATGTTAAGTTGTTTATGAATGACGGTGTGCGCGGCACCTACAGAAAGGCCTGTTTTCTCAGCTATTGATCTGATCTTTACTCGAGCATTCTCTAATATATTTTTTTCTACTTTACCTCATTTTCCTGACAAGCGGCATTAAGCGGGCCGGCCTGTGCATTTACCATGAGTTTGCATGACCGTACTCGCTAGCGACTGCGTAAACGATTTAGTATGCCGATTCTTAGTTCTATTGCGTAACCGCCAGAGGCGCTGCCTGTACTTCTGCCTATACAATTTTTTACGCAGTCGCTAGCGAGTAAGGTCATGTAAACTCATGGTAAAGGCACTGGTCGAGGGTCATGCTGGTTCTTCCTCGTTTAAATTCACTAGATCACTTTTGAGTAGTCAATAACAAAAGAGCAGACTCGCCATAAATAGCATCTGTTACGGAGAAGTTGCCAATAGATTATAAGACTCCTTTACTTTTAATACATGCATTTATTGCGTTTCAGTTTACAATAATAAAATGAAATAGTAGATTGTGTCTCAAAGGAGCAAAATGATATATTTACGGCGAGGGCGGTATATTGAATTCTGAGTGAAGCGAAAGATTCTACAATAGAATCCTGAGCGTAGCGAGGGATTCTAAAGTAGAATCTTGAGCGTAGCTAGGGATTCAAGTGTTTACGCCCAAGACGAAAATAATTTTGCTACCGTGTGACAAATACTGCTTTTCACACTGTCTATGAGGCCCGCTGCTAAAAACATGAAATATCTTACAAATGATTTTACTACAATGTCACATACTGCTTTTCACACCTTCTATGAGGAAAAGAGTCATTGTTGCCCTCAAATGAGGGAAGAAAAGTACAACTTTGATCCCTCATTCGAAGGCAACAATAACTCTTTTCTGAATAGCAGGTGTGAAAATATCATTTTTCTTCTTTGACAATCAAACATTTTTTAAAGAACATATATCTTCTGACAGTTTCAAAAACCGGATAAAAAAACGAACGCCAGAAGACTCGCCGGCCAGCAAGCGCGTCATCGCGCCGCGATGCGAAGAGGCGTTAAGAGCGTCCATTTCTTCTTTAATAGTTTTTTGATTTTTTCCTTGTTTTGTCAAGAACTTTATCACGGCTCTGTGCTCAATTTTCTCGGACATCGTAAAATCGTTCATGACTTTTGCATAAAAACAAATGAAAGTAGTGCTATCATTTTTTTTATTACAGTTAATGACTGTAAATGGCCAGTATTAAATAAAATATAAAAGGAGGTTGTAATATACCGATACCGAGAATATATTGAACACCCCTCGTAAATGCTTTGGTCGTCGTCGAATGTGTTAGGTAACTTTTAATTGATGTTACCTAATTAACCGGCTATTATGCAACATAGTTCAGTAATAGAATAATTAGGAATGGAAACCTCAGCAAGTGAGTTTTTGTTGTAAAATCTTAATCTATGAACACTCCGCCACAAACAATCATGAATAATCTATACTGGCCATGTAGATACCTGCCAATTTTGTTAATGTTGCGTAAGAGACTACTCACAAACAGCCGTCGTATACCTGCTAGAATATCTGTCTTAAAACTTGATGCTTGTTTATATCGCAACAGCATAAAAGCTAGATAATATAGCCGGTGAAATGATGTCGTCATCATTTGGTCTGTTCATTCAGAGATAACAAATAGGTAAAGACATTTTAAAGGACATGCGTCGAGTGATATGATACATGTTTACTTTACATTGTTTTCCAGAGGAAGGAATACGTTAGATACGCCAAAGTGTTTCCATTAACCGAAACGTTAGACTTCAAGCTGCCTTCGAAATGGTACAGGCGGACTGTGGGCGCGCTCGAGATATTGTTCGGGCTCACCATGGCACTGTTCCCTGGACGTAAGTCAAATCTAACAACGCGTGCTTCTAATATTAAAACAAAAGGATAATTTCTCTACAATCCTACTCAGCACTACCAATTCTGGGTTGGGGTATAGGAAAGGGGGGCCGCTTAGAAAATTCTTGATCAATTTTTTTTATTTTCATTTTTGTTTAATTTTATTTTCTTATCTTAAAAATGCATAAAATTAAGTAATTTTAATTCTTTAAACTTTTTCTCTCAGATCAATATTTATCGAAATTTTAAACGCCGCTGTCTTCGTGGTTATTTTTTTTATAAAAGAGCGGAAAGAAACTTTTTAAGGGAAAAGTTTTTCAAGTAAAAGATATTTTGATGTGTTCTGTACGTAACAATATTCAAAATAGATACAATGACACCACTTTGACAAAAAAAATAGTAAGTGCTGAAATGACCCCGATTGCTTCATCCAATAATGAACTTTGAACCGCTCTAGTTCGTAAACGGTAAGTTAATCAAAATATTTTAATCAATAAAAGATGCTTATGTTTATGCATTCTTAAGTTCTTATCAAAAAACTAGTGAAAATGCAAAAAAAAACACAAATTGCCCCCCCCCCCCCTTTGCTGTACTCCGACCCAATTTTGGATAAAAAAGCAGTATTAATCTGCAACCTCCATCAATTAATGTTACTTACTTAAAATTTATGCAGAGGTGAAGAGAGACTAGAGCGGTTTGAGCTTCCGCTATCAATATATGCTATCATTAACAATACTCTAACTGATACAAGTGCGATGATTTAAGTATTATGTGCCAAACGTTATTATGCATTTTATTTACTTTTGTAAAACCTCGCACAGCATTATTATTGTGGTACTGGTACATAAGTAGTATATTTCTGCGCGAGATTCCACGTTGTCGTGAACGAAACTTTGAAAGGCTCTAACGCGGAAAATTTTGGATCTAGAGACAGAGACAAGTTCTAGCTCATATACTTAATAGGAAATTTGGTCTACTTACATTAAAAACGTCCGGAGAAGGTACTGTCAGCAACTAGTCCTTTACGGTTATAATCGGTTTTCCGATTTTTGACAAAGTTGCGTTCGGCGCTCGAGGTCACAAACTTGGATTATTCATTGGGCCAGCAACCAGCACCATAAACAAGTGTACAAAAAATCAGACTACCGGATTTGACGCAAGGTCTGATTGGCTAACTATTTTAACAGCTAGGGACCCAGGTATAGAGTAAACTGGATTCAACAATAAGCTTCAATTGCACTCTAATTTCCTAACTTTCACTTAACGTTCGGACAGGTAATACATCAAATAAGTTTAACAATGAGAACCAACCAGTTCTTTCTTTTGTTGGTGGGGAGCTGGAGACTGATTCAATGCGAATTCCTCTTTCCGCCAGTTTCTTTTACCTGTCGAAGTTATACCGAAAAAAAAAGAACATTAGGTAACTATAACATGTGGATGGTAATTACCGGGTTAGGTAGATGACGGATTAAGCGAAAACTAACATAGAAAAACAAATTTAAAGCCCAGCCTTTTGGGCTATGTCGAGCTGGAGATCATATGCTAGACAAAGGTTGGCTAACGGGCGGCTCTTAGGCCATAAAGCGAATAGTGAAGCGACTATAGCGACATCGACGACGGCTTTGTATTTTTTTACGACGTTCTGGTCACGACAATTTTCAGATTTTTAGGTCCTGTTGGATAGTGAAGCATTTATCGGAAAAGCTTATTCTTCAGGCTAAGAGGGAGTTGCTCAAGTATACCTACCTAGGGTATGCTGTTGATTATTTGGTTTGTGAACAACTTGGAAAAAGCAGTGAAATGGTTCTTTATTCCTAAGAGAACGATGTTACAAAAAGTAGGGAAGTTAAAAAATGTTACGTACCTATTCCTAGCAGTATCCTTCATGACGAATGATCTTCGGAACAGTTGTCTTTGCTAAGACGACTAAAATAAACGCTGTTAATTAATGTTCTACATAGAATTTTGTACACCAACCCTTAAATTCGATATTACAGATAAAATAAAGAACGCTGCGAACATCGGGCTAGTGGCACTGATGATCCTCGCGGCTTACTCCCACGTGATGGTGGGCGACCCATTCGATCGCTGCGCGCCCGCGCTTGTCTTCTTCTTCATGCTAAGCGGCCGACTCGTCGTCTGGTGAGTGCTGTACATCTAAGACTACCATTGAAATAGCCATTGATCACAGTCGTTGTATGAGAGATGACAAAATGTCGTGTGGTGTAGGATGACCAAGTTGTAGGAAATATTTTTTGTTTGTAATTTTAAAAACAAAGTTTTTACTACTTATTAACAGAAAAAATATTGCGCGTACCAACTTTGCTATCGCCTTTATTCAGTTTGTCTTTTAATACTTCATCACGTCAAATTCTTTCACCATCCTTAAGTGAGGCAGTTGTAGTAACCAATGAACTGTAATAATACCGTCAAAAACATAAGTGTGGAGTCGCGCTGCCAGAAGGTATCGTCCAATACCGCAGAATTCCTTGAACCATATCATAATTTCAGCTTTTGGATACTCTCATAAATTGAGTTAAAACTATTCGTTAATTCAGTATGTAACCTAAAATGACGTAACTCTGGGTGGTGCTAAACTGTGCAACAAAATTGCCATGACAACAATGACGTAATAAGATCTAAATGTAAACAAGACCTCGGTTTATGTATACCTACTATATTTTATTATATCTCGTTGCCGGCAAATAAATATATTAAGATAATTTTGTCTTTTATTATCATCATATTTCTTTGACAAGTATGTAGTTGAAAAGCGAATTTACTTTCCGAATTTAGAGCCACCTACGCTGGATTGCTGTGAAATGTGCATAACAGACTAAATTACATTCCTCCATAAATTTCCCGCAAACATCAACGGCGGCAACCCTGTGCTAAGGCTGAACGTGACCTGTGAACTTGCTGGTACATCTAGGTAAAGGTCGTAAAAGCAACCTCAAAGAGTTTCATTACTCAGGGTAGTATAGTAACTCTCCATACCTTGACCAATTTTTATGTGATGTAAACACGAGTTACGAAATAAAACTAGCCGTATCAGACGCCGAACACAGGGCTGGCACCGCGCCAGCGCAGGAATCCGCGATGACGAACGCATGTCGCGCAAATAATACAAGTTCCAGTTGATTGCGATTCCAACTATGCGTTCTCTATACTATAACGGTATATGTGTTAACCTTTTCCGTCTGATGATGTCATAATTAATGACCATAAACAAAGACTACAATATATTGTCGAAGCGTGGAAATCGATTGGCAATAATTGGTGTTGACCTGCTAACTGATCTTTTTAACCTCATACTAACAAGCCGACGCACGCCCGATTTTTGGAGATCGGGCACCATTTCTCCGATATATAAATGTAAAGGTATATCAACCATGAAGCTCTTCGAACGTATTATCAACTCGAGGCTTCGGCAAGACTGCACTGTTTCGGAAAGTCAATACGGATTTCTGCCTAGAAGTGGCACGATCCGCACGATTTACCCGATATTTGCGATCAGAATTCTGTGGACGAAGCTTACAGGGATTACAGGATACAAGAAAGCCAATTTACAAGGCATTTCTGGACTTACAAGAAGGCTTTCGATTGCCGCCCACGTTAGATGATCTCGTGGGCACTGAAGGTGAAAACGTACCACAAGTCTACCTTGACATCATCCCAGACATGTACCGTGATTCGGTTTCTCTGTGAGGACCGCTGCCTGTTGGCGACGCAAAACGTTTCCCGATTAGAGTTGGACTACACCAAAGAGTATAATAAGTATGACTACACCAAGGCTCGGTCATGAAAACGGACAAATTCAACCTAGGATCCGTGCTGCATGAGACGTGGCCGGTTCTCGGAAGGCACATTCAGGAGCTTCGCGTTACAGAAATGAAGATATTGCGATGGATGTGCGGCGTTATGCGTGCAGATCACAATCGTAGCAGCCTCAGAATTCGTGACGTAACAGAGAGGCTCCAGGAATTTTGTCTTCCGCCTTCGCTGGTTCGGTCACGTCTCTCGTAGGCTATTTGACTACGTAGGAAACAAATGCCTTGACCTAACCCTCGACCTCCCTCGAGACCTAAGAAGCGATGACTGGATGTCGTAAAGGTCGACATGACCGAGAACGGGCTCACTAAAGAGGACGCCCGGGATCGTGAAAATTAAAGAACGGCAAGCAGGAAAGCGGATCCTGGTAATAGCCGAGATAACGCTAGGTAGAAGGGAAGAGACAAAGAGTAAAATATATACTGATCATAAATGTTTTAAACATATGTTTTAGAAAAGGAAGGTAGTTGTCTCAGGCGAAAGGACGCCGATTCCTATAGTATACCTAGGCTAAGGATATAATTGGTTCACTTATGCATAGGTGTGTAGGTAGTATGCTAGTGTGTTGGGCATTGGGCATCCATGGAACCTGATTAACTAAGATTCACTGTCATCCTTATCTGTACAACCAGACTTATTGATAACCAGGAACCTACGAATGAAGACTAACTATAAACAGAATTTGTGAAACTTGCATGTCTATAAACTTAACATTAAAAATATGTTTATTTTCAGGTACCAGATCAGCCGTCGTGAAGAAATAGAACGGAACGCAGCGACACAGAATGGCAACGGGCTCAAAAGAGATTAGCTTTGTTAATTATAAACATTTACATGGATTGCTTTCAACAGAATACCGTGATAGGTTTATATTGGAATTTGTAATGCATTTTGCATATTCTTTAATTACTTATGTGACTGTAAAATGATATTTTACAACTCTTGCCCTTGCGACTTTGTCACTACTGTGATTTATTCTAGTCACTCGTCATTGTTTTAATTAATTACCTTCCACAAGGCAACCGTTCAAAAATTACTTCAGAAGTAGGCATTTTCAAAAAAAATTGAGCCACTTCAGCCGACATTAGATCACGAATAAGAATAACATTAACTCGTACTCACGCGCGTCAGGAGTTTTTTGTACCTAAAAGTGATATTAATTTAAGCGATACCTAAGCACTAGGTTCATTTTGTATGTGCGAGTATGATAGCAATGCGTATGTAATGTAGGTACTACGGTAATTGCCACTATATTATATTGGTAGGTTTAGATTCAAGTAATGCACAAAGATAATTCTTTGGTTACGATGCACCTTTACATTTTGTGGTGTCCGATTTGCTCAAATGAATTACACTTGAAGGCGGTTAAGCCATATATTTAAAAAAAAAATACCATTGTGACGTGATATAATAAAAATAAAATAACAAGAACACCGCGTATGTTCATGTATGTCATATATAATGTTCAATACAAACAATTATATGTAACATTTTAGATATTCATTCATGGTAACATATGATTGTTACCCATTTTAAGCTTCACTTTGACTGGAGATGACAAACTAATTATTACTCATTACAATTTTGATAAATTAGATAATTGTATTATTTATTTGTGTGATGTGCATTATCGTGTTTGAAGTGTGATTGTTATGAATAAATGGAAAGATGAGTAAGTATCTTGTTTTATTATTAATCAACATGTACTCATTTATTGGTCGCTTTTATACTTTACCGTGGACGTGCACGTCCATTATATTCTCTATGGTTTCATTGATAAATAGACCATGGACTTGAGACTAATTATGAATGAAAGAATAGAGAATATCGTGGACATGCACGGTAAAGTATAAAAGCGACCATTTTGTTTTCAATGAAACAAAATAGATTAAAGCTGTTCTTTGTAACCTTATATTGCAAAATATAACACTTGTTCCAAGGTTTAGATTTAATTAAAATAGCTCGTCTATTATTTAATACGCATGATGTTGCTTTAAATATATTACATAATAAATAATAATCTCTACGGATTTTAATAAAGCAACATGTTAATTTAAAAATTACAGACTGGTAAATAACCAAGATCTTGACCTCAATAGATACCTAAATGTAAAGAAAAATGTAATATCACCTGTAACATTGCCTCGATTCTATACGTAAAATCTGCCATAAACATCATACATAGGATTTCAAGCCGGGTCTCTCCCAGTTTGCAGTAATTCCAAGGCATTTTTAAGGTTATTGATGGCGGTCTTGATATCTTCATAGTTGAGAGCACTGCTCGCCCACTTGCAATATTTTTGCGCTTTCGCTATTTGGTCCGGCGTTAGCTGGGCGGCGATGACAGTGTTATCGCCGTACAGAGTGGATGGTGCTGCGGGCGCGGGTTGTTGGGACGGGTCGTACGGCACAAACCCACCAGGGTTGGGATCAGGAGTGTACGGCACGGGGGGTAGTTGCGATGCGGCGCGCATTGCTAGGTTGGGATCGGGGAGTGAGTTGCCGAAGCTGGTGGGAGCTTGCGGCGGTGTGGCCGGAACCGCGAACCCGGGCACCTGGGGGAAGCCGGAGGCCGCCGGAGCTGGGTCTGTAGCGGGAGTGTCCGTAGATTCTGAACCTTCGTTTGGTTCTCCCTCTTGCTGGAGAGGACCTGGAAACGAAAATTCATCAAAATTAATACAATTATTTTGACATATGTCATTTGTCATGATTCTCATGATAGTCATGATAAACGCTATAAAATGAAGCAAACATGAAACTAGGAAACAAAATGATGAAAGAAGAAAATTATACTAGAGTTTTCAGAAATGAACCACATTAACAAATGAATTTATTTGAATAAAGAAGACAGAAGGTACAAATTGACACCTTCCTGCATCGAAATATAATAAGTATGGAACACAACTGTCGCTCAAAACTGGTGCCACAAAATCTAGTGCCGAAGGCGGAGCTTATGCTTTCAGTGACGTTTCAGTGCCGGATCCCAATTCAGTCGGCTATCCGACGTAGAGTTGAAAAATTGTCCCTGTGTCAAACGAAAATAATCACATTTTAGTTTCAATAAAGTGGAAAATGGGTCATATTTCTAAGTCAGTTTTGTATGACGTTACCCTTCTACACTTATTATATTTCGATGCCTTTTTGATTACACTGTAACAGTTTAAGTACTATCACCAACACAGTACCCATTCGTGCACTTCATGCGCATTGTTATAATAATCCAGTAACCTTATCTCCTGAAAGTATGGAGTTGTGTGCGTCAAATCCGGCAGTCTGATTTTTTGCATACTTGTTTATGACGTTGGCCTAATGAATAATCCAAGTTTGTGACCTCGAGCGGCTAACGCAACTATGGCAAAAATCGAACAACCGAAAATCGAATTACCCAAGATGACTGGTTGCTGACAGTACCTTCTCAGGACGATTTCACAGAATACTAAATTTGCTACATTAACTAGTATGAGACTAAGTAGAATTGTCTCTGTAGACCCAATAGTTTCCGCGTAAAGCCTTTGAAAGTTTATAATTTTAATAAACTTTGAAAGGCTTTATCTCGGAAACTATTTGGTCTACAGAAACAATTTATTTTCATATTGTAGCAAATTTAGTCTAGTTTAAAAACATGCTGAGAAGGTACTATCAAAAACTTAATAGGGTAATAATTGTTTTTTTCGATATTTGACAAAAATTTTGAAAAATCAAAAAAAACTGATTACAACTCTACTAGTAGCTAGTTTTTAATACTACCTTCTCAGGATATTTTTTAAAGTAGACTAAATTTCATACAATATGAGACTAAAATTGTGTCTTTGAGCCAAATAGTTTCCGAGATAAGCCTTTCAAAGTTTATCATTTTCTCGTATTTCGCAAACTTTGAAAGGCTTTATCGCGGAAACTATTGGGTCTCAAATTGTAGCATATTTAGTCTACTTTAAAAACGTCCTGAGAAGATACTATCAGGAACTAGTATTTTAGGGTAATAATTGGTTTTTCGATTTTTGACAAGGTTGTGTTTATTGGGACAACATCATAAACAGGTGTGCAAAGAATCGGAACTACTGGATTTGACGCAAGCTCTGACTTTATACAGTTACTGGATTATAAGGGTCACGCATAGTCACTTAAGGGGCTACCCTATCTCAAAGACCTTTAAACTGTACATCTTCACTTTTCTGTGTTGTTTTTGTGTCGTCGTATTAACAACGGCCTGCGTTAACCATACACCATCTCACTTTACCTCAACGAGTGACTGAATCCAAGATATATGCCATCACTGTTTGTTATATTTTTACGTCATAAAACCAGTTTTTTGTACTTTTCTCGAAAAGTATTAAGAAAATAAAAAAGCGCAGATGCAAATACGGAAAAAGTGGTGCTTTAATGCAGGTTGTAATTATCTTGTTGTAAGTAGTTCCAAAAAAATGAAGAGATTTATGTGGTTTCTTGGGCCTTACGGCGGATTTTTTAATGAAGTGTACAGGACTTATTTCTAAATTGTAGCAGACAAATTGTTAATAAAAGACCACCCTATAACATATATTTTTTTGAATGCGAGAACTTAAGACCAATTGAACTAGCTACAATGCAAAATGCACTTGCACATGCCCCTTAACTATGTTGGTGTTTGTACAAAAAGTGCAATGAAGTTTTTGCTCAAATGATTTTTTCACATTACCAACCTGGGACAGGCGCCTCTCCATTCTTTAAGCAGTTGTGGATGTATGCTGCCTTCCACTTAGCATACTTCCTGTTCTGAGCAGCTTCATCAGTCAGGTCTCCAAATGTTGTCAACACATCATAGATCATGCCTGCTGTGTAAAAAGCTTTCACCATGTTCCTAAAACAATATTAAAATAGGGTGAGAGTCAGGATGGCCGGGTGTACCTGGGAAAACTGTGATCCTTAGTAACCAATGTTAATATCTCAAATTTTTGTAACAAATTTGTACTCAAATATACAGTAAAAACTTTAGCCATCTAATTCGTATTTTGCGAGTTTTACACATGTATGATTTTCTACTGCTATAGTTAATACACCCACGGTCATTCTAAGTAATCAATGTATTTATGTATGGAGAACCAAATTAATAAAGACTTGAAACTTGTGTGGCATGATACATTTGGGTATATTCTTCAAAACTCACAACTCTCCCCTGCCCTCTCCCTGACGCTTCACTTCCCCTAACCGTAAAATGCGCCCCCTTTACCGGTTTTTTCAACTTTTTCCGCAAACTATAAGTAATAGATTCGAAAAACGTGTTCAGGGCAAAAATAATCTTCATCAAATTCTAAACAAAACATACCATATATCTTATTTTGATACGATTAAGGATTTTCAAGCTCAGGCTAAGCCGCATTTTACGGAGAGGCTGAGGTGAAGCGTCAAGGCGAGAGGAGGGGGGTTGTGAGTTTTGAAGAACTTACCCAAACTTATCATGCCACACAAGTTTCAAAACTTTATTAATTTGACTTTCCCATACATTGATTACTTAGAATGACCATATTACCTTACTTAGCAGTAGAAAACTACTAACCCGTCCTCTACCAGTCCCGATCCCCGGGATCATAACAAAAGAATGCTATTGTTTCATTTTTTTCACCGGGAGAGGTTGGCTTATGTGTAAAACTTGCAAACAATTACATGGCATAAGTTATTATTGCATATATCAGTACAAATTTCGCCCAAAATTTTGAGACAGTTTAAAATTGATAGGATCATATTTATCCTAGGTACACCCGCCATCCTGACAGGATGGGGGGTGCACCTTCACTTTGTAATATCTTTAAATATGGGAGTGCATATTTTTTTTCAAGTGGTACAAAATTGTACAAATTTTTCATATACTTATTTAAAAATTTGTCATCTGCTTTTTCTCATAGCTTGTACGCTGATGCTGGCTGATGATGTTCCATTCGTCACTTTAATTTCCCAAAAATTTACGAAATAAGAAATGTATTTAAGTATTTATATCTATGAAATATATTGTTGTCTAGTATGGTACCCATTGGACCTTATTGCCAGATACAAATAAATAAGTAAATAACACAAGTCTTATTGAGCTTACTCTGGGGCTAGGTTGATTTATGTAAGATTGTCCCCTAATATTTATATATTACTGTATTATAACCAAGGAAACTGAGTTGCTTTTTTTAAGGCAAATGAGAAACAATCGAGAATTAAAATTAAGCATATCAAAGCAAAAGTATGTTGTGCCGAATTTTTTTAATGCTGAGATTCCAATCAAAGGAGGTAATTTATTTAAAGGTTTATTTCAAATAGCAAACATGCTATGCCATAGAAATCCAGGGGAAAATCCTCTAATGCAATAATTTCCTCTAGTCAGCATGGAGCAACACCATAGGTTATTAAAAATAAGTTACCCCTAAAAAAATTATGATATTTAGAGAAGATTGTTGACACAGCTCTCATTCAAACCCAAGAAATATGTTTCCAACCCCAACCAATCCTTTAAATACCTAAAATAATGCTTACTTTCCATAATTTTGTTCTCTATCAGCTTTGTCAGCAAACAGAAACAGTTTTAAAGCATAGTTTTCCAGGTGGGCCTGGCCTGCAACTTCATTGGTGACGGCATCATTATCTTTCATAGACTTCTTCGCTTCTTCTAACCAGTCCATTAGTGCTGAAATACACATTTATACTTACAGTACAAGTAAGAAAAAAAATGCTCGGAAATTTAGTAGCTTGGTAATTCTGCTTTGCACCACAAATAATGAACATGTACATAATTTTTACTGAGTTTCAGCTAACTGCAACCCCATGGGTGGTGAAAAGATTACCTAAAGGCCTTTACTCTGCCATTTGTACTTCTTGTAGTTCTTGTATTGGGAAATAAACTTGTAATTCAACTTAACAACCCTGTAAACAAATACAATAGCACACTCACCCATTAAAACTTTTGTCTCTTCTGGAGTTTTCTTTGTATTGGCTTTGAGCCCAACTTGTAAGGCATGTAGTCTGCACCAATAGGTAATCACTGGGTCCCTCGTCTCATGTTCTGTTGCTACTTTTAAATAGTGCTGGATGGATTTCAAACTGGGTGGGCATTCCGGAATATTTGCCATCTTCCAGCTTAGATGGTGACTAAGTGTAGATACTAAAATAAAGTTCTATACTCGTTCATATACCTACATGTTAAGTAATTGAAAAGTAAATCAGACATTTAATGATGTGACATTCAAATACGTAGGACTGTTTGGCTGATAAAACACACGACTTCTGTCACGGTAAAACTAATAACTTACCTACCAATACCAACTTCCACAGTACGATTCGAGAATGTTAAAATACGAAACTGAGCGAGTAATATTTGTGTATTTTTACTTAATGTAAAATAACCACCCGATGTGCAACAGTCAACCGGTTTGCCGTAGATAGAATATAAACAACCCACAATTTTGGTGATAGTTAAAAAAATATTTTACAGCATGATACGAAAGACAATTTATGACGAGAATAGATTAGAGTACGTGAATGACGTCATAAATGATATATATGGATATGACATTCACGCTGTCACTGTCACTGTCATCGTAAAACATGGACAACGTAGAAAGAGGATTAGATTAGCGAATCACGAAGGGGGACGGACTTATGATAGGCTGACTAAATTGAGATGTATCAGAAGACTGATGATATCATAATTGTGATAATCCACATCGAAAGGGACCTTATGTAGGCAGGCGCTTATGTTGCACCTATTCACTATTGTATTGGAACAGCGGCAATAAAGTCGTAAGTGCAGGCCGCCATAAGGTCCCTTTCAATATGGATTATCACAATTAGTCGTGCTGCACATACCAATGTATACACGACTAATTATGAGATGTCTGTGCGCCAATGCGCCAAACTTAAAAGCCTTGTGCTACCGCGAACCACAAACGAAGTTTTCCCGCTCTGTCGCACTTATGTGTAAATTTTTATTAAGTATAAAACCTGTACAGTGTTAGTGCCTAGCAACGAAGACTGTGAGTTTGTTTATATGACTGTCGTGTTTTAGTGTCAAAGAAAATTGAATGTACTAAAGTTTTGTTGTGGACAAATCTAGTTTATATATTGTGAGTGCGTGTTTAGTGTTAGTGTCTTTCGGACTCCTCCTCCGCCGCTGCAAGCTACATGTAAGTGGTTATGGGCCCAGCGCCCGGAAGTTGAAAAAATAAAATAAAAATGGAGTTGATGAAATTAGCTATTACAAAACTCGATGACCACAATTGGGTATCATGGAGGTATCGCATGCAGGCCCTGCTTCGCGGGCATGGACTCATGGACATTGTAGAGGGTGTTGCACAAAGGCCTACCAGACCTTTGGCAGATAACGGCAATGGTGATAATGCGGATGCTGCTCCGGATGACGCTGCTCTGGCGGCATACAACAAAGACCTACAAGAATTTGTGAAGTTAGAGAGCACAGCTCTGCTCTTGATAACAAACAACATAACTGATGAGACACTAGGCAAAGTAATAAGATTGTCCACCGCAAAGGAGGTTTGGCAAGAACTCCACAGGCTCTATGAGGGTCCTAACGAGAACCGACTCTATGACCTATGTTTGGAATTCTTCAAACTGAAACGAGATCCTGCAGATGATATGTCTACTCATATTTCAAAACTGAAAAATCTGTGGCATAGTTTAAAGGAGGAACTTCTTAGGGAACAGAATGTGGAGTTACCTGAGATTCTTTTAATCTGCAAGGTCCTAGACACGCTTCCAGAAAATTTCTTCTCTTTTAAGTCAAGCTGGCTGCTGATGGCAAAAAAAGATAGAACTGTGGACAATATTACAGGCCAGTTATGTGCACACGAAAAGGCACTGCTTTCCAAGGACGCTGGTGAAGAGTCCAGTGGTACTGCACTGGCTGTTCGGACCAATGTAAGGAATGCTAAAGGAAATAATGATCAGAGAGACCAGAAGACAAAGAACAAATTGAGATGTTTTGTCTGCAAGGAAGTTGGTCACCTGAAAAGAGATTGTCCAAATTTAGCAAAGAGGGATAATCAGAAGAAGCCGTCTAATAGTACCAACATGATGCTGCTTACGGTGAACTCCATGAATTCTGGTGCTCACAAAGATGGATGGTATGTGGATAATGGTGCCACGCACCATGTCACTATGCGTGGTGATCTATACCAAGACTTTGAGCATTTTGGTGAAGCTCACACGGTAACAACGGCTGATGGAAACGTTGTTGGGGCAGTCGGGAAGGGCACGGTTCACGTCAGGGCTATAGTCAATAAGCAGACGGAGGACCTGTACTTGAGAGACGTGTGGTGTGTTCCAAAAATTAGTAAGAACCTTTTTTTCAGTGCTGAGTACACAAGATCGGAATCCGAACAGCTCGTTTGAATCAAAGGTAACTCGATGCTCTATGAAAGTTAACGGAAAGGTGGTTGTTGTAGGCAAAAGGCAGAGGTATGGCGGTTTGTACAAACTGGATTGCAAACCTGTACAGCCAGCTGTAAGTATCAACCTTGTTGAAGATAGAGATATGTTACAGTTATACCACGAGCGTATGGGGCACCAAGATAAAAACCACGTCAAGACGCTAATTGAAAAGGAATTAGGAGTAAAGACGAGGAAGAGCGGAGAGGTATGTGAAGGTTGCATTTTTGGCAAAGCGCATAGACAACCATTTGGCACTCGTGAAAAAGCAACGATGCCTGGTGAACGGTTGCACTCTGACGTCTGTGGCCCATTTAACAGAAGTAACGCTGGATATAGGTACTTCGTATTATTCAAGGACGAGTACACACGATATCGGTACGTATACTTCTTGAAGAACAAATCGGATGTTTACGATAAGCTCAAGGAAATGCTGTCTGAAGCGAAGAATGCTGGGCATGCTATCAAAGAACTGCTCAGTGACAATGGTTGTGAATACAATGACAAAAGGGTAAAAGAGTTACTGAAAGCAAATGGAGTAAAGCAAAGGCTGATTATGCCATATACTCCTGAACAGAACGGATCTTCCGAACGAGAAAATCGGACAATCGTGGAGTCTGCTCGAGCCATGATGCACGCACACGATGAAATCCCTCAGGTGTTATGGGCTGAGCTGGTTAGCACTGCTGTGTATATTTTGAATAGGACAGGCCCGACTAAGGAAGCTCATAAGTCGCCTTATGAGCTCTGGCTCGGTAAAAAGCCTCAAATTAAGCACCTAAGGATTATCGGCTCAACTTGCTACGCACACGTTCCTAAACAAAAAAGGAAGAAGATGCAAAAGAAGGCGAAGAAGTGCATTATGATTGGTTACGACAACGACGATGGATACAGACTCTGGGACAGAGAAACGAACTCCTTAGTAAGATCAAGAGACGTGACCTTCGACGAGAGACCAATTCAATCCAAAATAGACATGGAGGATTCGGTAGCACGAGAAGAACTGTCTGAGATCGGAGTTTCTCTTCACACTAGGAAGATTAATAAGGAGGTCGAGATTCATAACAACGGGCGCCATGAGGACAATACCAATATGGAGAATAACGGGTTTGGACTAAGAGGAGACCAAGGAGTTGGGTCTTCTCAGGCTCCTGTTATAGAGAACAGCGAGCTTGGACGTAGAGGAGAGCAAGAATTAGATGATTCTGATGCTCCTGCTATAGAGAGAAGCGAACTTATACTTGGAAGAGACCTTGGCATTGATGATTCTGATGTGCACATCGCTAGCAGTGATGAATTTGAAGATGCACTGCCAGAGTTACCAACACGAGTTCAAACAGAATCTATTGAATTAGAGGAGATTGTAGATGAGAACGAAGAGGAACGCAATTTGAGCACTGAGTTGTCGGATGTGGATGAGAACGAAGAGGAACATCATATGGGAAATGAGTTTTCGGTCCCACAACGAATGACACTCAGGGATCGCTCCACTCTTCGCCCTCCTGAAAAATTCAAAGATTATGCAATGATTGCTGAGATGGGATTTCCTGAATACCATGAGCCGACCTCTCTTAAGGACGTCATGTTAAGTCCAGAAAAGGAACGATGGCAAGGTGCTATGGACATGGAGATGAAATCCCTCAAGGAAAACCGAACTTGGGAACTTAAGAACTTACCGAAGGGAAGAAAGGCCATACCGTGTAAGTGGGTGTTCCGTATAAAGTTAAATCCGGATGGCTCCGTAGAAAAATATAAGGCGAGACTTGTCATTAAGGGATTCTATCAGAAAAGGGGTGTAGATTATGAGCAAACCTTTAGCCCTGTAACAAAAATGGCGACGGTTCGGTCTGTCATAAGCGTAGCAGCAAGTGAAGGCATGACAATGTTGCAATTTGATGTCGCAACTGCCTTCTTGTATGGCACCCTGGAGGAAGAAATTTATATGAGGCAACCAGATGGATACGACGATGGTTCTGGTCGAGTTTGCCTTTTACGGAAAAGCCTTTACGGGTTGAAACAAGCTCCACGTTGTTGGAACCGATGCATCCTGGATTTCTTCATGGAAATTGGTTTTAAGACCAGCGAAGCAGATCCATGCTTACTAACCCGTGTAAAGGGTAGTGAAAAGTTAATAGTGGCTCTTTACGTGGACGATGGCCTGGTCGCTGGCTCAAACCAGGAACTGGTTAATGAGTTCATTGGAGAGCTAACCAGTCGTTTTAAGATAACGACAAAACCTGCTTCCTATTTTCTAGGAATTGAGATTAAAAACAGGGGAGATGGTATAAAGATATTTCAAGAATCTTACGTGCAGAAGATATTGCGGAGATTTGGAATGGATTCCTGTAAACCAGTCTCTACGCCAATAGCAAAAGAAAGCATGATGCATGACAAAATCGACAGGAGTTACATGCTAAGTAACTTTAGACAAATTGTTGGAGCTTTGGCGTATCTGATGGTGTGCTCCAGGCCTGATATAGCGTACGCTGTAAGCGTAGTATCACGAAGTCTGGAAAACCCCACTGAAGAAGATTTTATTAAATTAAAGCGGATTTTGCGATATCTAAAATATACGCCAGATTTAGGCATCTTGTACCAGAAGCATTATAAGGAAGGCATTTTGGAATGCTTTAGTGATGCAGATCATGCAAGAGATACCACGACAGGGAGATCTACAAGTGGAGTGCTGTGCATGTATGCGGGAGGACCTATATCTTGGCTTAGCCAAAGACAAACAAGTGTAGCCATTTCAACGACAGAAGCGGAAATAGTGGCTGCAAGCGAAGCCGCAAGGGAATCAATCTGGCTTTCACGTCTTATTAGTGATCTCACTGAGATTAAGCATATACCCTGCCTAAGAGTAGACAATGAGGCTGCTATAAAGTTGGCTGAAAACCCAGAATTTCATCGTCGGACTAAGCACATTCGTGTTCGACACTTCTTTGTGAGAGAATTGGTTACTAGTGGAGAACTTGCCATAGCCAAAGTGTCTAGTGAAGAGCAACTGGCAGATATCTTTACGAAGCCACTTGCGAGACCAAGATTGAGGAAGATAACTCAACTCATAGGTCTTTGTTGAGAGGAGATATTAAGTATAAAACCTGTACAGTGTTAGTGCCTAGCAACGAAGACTGTGAGTTTGTTTATATGACTGTCGTGTTTTAGTGTCAAAGAAAATTGAATGTACTAAAGTTTTGTTGTGGACAAATCTAGTTTATATATTGTGAGTGCGTGTTTAGTGTTAGTGTCTTTCGGACTCCTCCTCCGCCGCTGCAAGCTACTTGTAAGTATTTTCAAGTGCGACAGAGAGCGAAAATTTAGAATGCCGTTCGCGGTGGCGGCCTTTGAATACATTGATGACGTTTCGGTGTCAGGCCGGTGACAAATAATACGCGATGAGGGACAAGAGATGAGACATTGTATCTCGTTCCCACGTATGTTATTGTGTATGCTTACATCTTTCGCACATCTGTGTATGAGTGTATTGCCGACTCCAGTCTTATCCTTACTTCATGATGCACATAACTTATACATTTTAAAGAGATTTCACACTAGACAGCTTGGCAAAAAGAGTACAAGCGGAGTTCTTCTGCGCCGATCCGAATCGGATGTGAACAGTAAGGCCACATTATCCGATATCGTATCCGATACCGAAATAAAAATATGACGAATCAGTCAGCGGTTTTCCATGCATTTCTATCGGTGTCGGATCTTACACCGATATCGGATCGGATAATCTGAAACAAGAAAGGATCTCACCTCCGCAATAATCATTCGTGCAAGTCGTGCGGGATAAGTGCGGGACGGCAAGGCTGGTCACATTGGGGTTGGGTTTTTGTTGACGGAAATAGTCCTTTATAATACAATACAAATGAAAAACGTCAACGTCAAGCAAAGCAAGTTCAAACTTCAAAGTCAAGTCGCAAATGCATGATTAGTTTTAGTGCTTTAAAGCATTTTTGTGAAAATCTAATCCACTGCTTATAATAACAAACAAGTGATTAAAATGCCGTCAAAGCAGAGAAAAGTCGCGATGATGGGATACAGATCAGTCGGTATGTTAAGGTTCCAAGAAATTTGCGTCTTATTTCGTTTTGACGTTTAATTAATTTAACAAAAAATCTTGCAGGTAAATCGTCTTTAATTATTCAGTTCGTAGAAGGACAGTTCGTGGATTCTTATGACCCGACCATAGAAAACAGTAAGTCATTTTATGATAACGCATCTCGCAATCTTTCAATACCTATGACAAAGATTCTGTATGTTTACATTTTTTTTGGTAAAATATGCATGCTCATATCTTTGAAAGACCTAAGTTAACAGAAAGAAAGGTTTTTTCTCGCTTAAATATTAGTCTCAGATATTAGATTTATTGCATGCACATTTTAATATACACATATTTTCGTTTTTTACTCATTGTAATTATGTTCTGTACTGTACTTTTTTTGTTGACGTTGTGCAATAAAGAGTATTTTTATTGTATTTTCTTATCAATCTTAGGATACCTCTTGTTCTTGTTCAAAGCATTTACAAAGTTCATCCGGTTGAACTCAACGGAGTATGAGGTGAAGCTGGTCGACACGGCAGGGCAGGATGAGTTCAGTATATTCCCGCTGCAGTACAGCATGGATTTCCATGGTTATGTGCTGGTGTACTCCATTACATCCAGTAAAAGCTTCCAGATTGTACAAATAATTTACGACAAACTTCTTGACATGGTTGGAAAAATACAGTATGTATACACTTCTTTTTATCTTTTGTTTGTTATTTGTGTAAAATATAGTGTGATAAAATCAATCTATAAACAATTTACTAACCTCAAAATAAGAATAAAAAATAATGGCCTTTGACCATGTACTGGACTTTAATTTTATGTTGTGGTTTTAGTCCATTTACAACCAGATTAAGCCTGAAGTAAATAGAAGTAGGGTTAATTAGTAATATGTTTTTTGTTACAATTGTTGTTTTGTCCTAGTATTAATACAAATGACATTCAGGAATTGCAGTTTTGAAACAAACTGAAAAGAAAATTGGAATTCTGACTATTCCCAGTACTTAATGCCTTATCTACTGACCAAGTCCAGATATTCTCGACTGCATATCTATTATCTATTAATAAATATGACCCTGGTAGATGAGGCAAGTAGATGGGATTAGGAATTCCAAGTAGTATATTGTAATCCCCATCTGGATGTAATCTGGAATTCCTGGTAATGGGATATAACTTGTGATTGCTGATACTGATGTGGATGTAAAGTAGTAAAAAAATATTATTACAAGGAGTTATCATCAATTCTTTTTCGTTTGCTTGGCATTCTTCTACCTCGTAAATTTCTAAAATACCGGATAAAAAGTAGTATGTGTGTGCTATAATAAGGCTTAGCAGCCGACCAGTGTTGCCAGACGCGTAAAGTTTTAAAAAGGTAGGAGACAAGGATATCGGTTACACGTGATTATTATTACGCGATACACTCATATCACAATACCTAACATGTGGTTATTGATGAATATTGAAGAAAATCGATACATTTTTGAACACAGTAACATTGACATTCCCTAATATTGTGAGTAATAATCACCATGTAACCTACAAAAACGTCAGATTGGGGAAAAAAGAGATTGCAATTTTTGTTTTTTCTTTTTAACCCGATTGCGCGACCCAAACGAGGGTAATATGTTTATCAGTATATAAGTATATGTATGTAGGTATGTACATATGTTCCTTTGTGGCACTCTAAAAGACTAAACGTGCTGACCGATTATGATGATTCTTACGTCCATCATTTTGTCTTGCTTACTGAAAAAAAAACATCTCTTTTTTGTGCATCGGAACATTATACCACCTTCGCGCGGTAGAATTTTTGAAATGATTTCACCTTAAAGAGTACGTCACGTCTATAAAGGTTCATTCTGAATATTGCTGAGGGAGTTGTGAATTCTTAAATTGAAACATAAGTATCATAATATTAATTCTTACCAATTCCATACGAAAATAAATAAATAAAATTGACCTAATAGCGACTCCTTGCGTTTTGTTCCTTTATTTGTACTAACAAAATTATTTATTGAAAGCTATGAAATAACGAGGTAATAAACATACTTTTTCTAATGTTATCAAAATAAGTTAGCCTAAAGAAATATATTACATCTTTTTCTCTTGTTACTGTTGCTATTAAAGCCGTGGTCTCACGTCGAAAAAAAAAAAACAATGGCATTCTTTTATAATGAGCCCGGGGATCCCCGGCACCGGTAGACGCCTTTAGCAGTTTTTAAAGTACTATTAAAGTAGGACTACTACTTATTTTTTGAACCTGACTGTGGCTTTATAGGCCTGGTCCAATAAAGCGATGGGAGAGTAGCCTTGGGAAACTCTTTTCCTAAAGGAATTTCAATCATTTTCAAACAGATTAGAGATAATTTTGTTTCAAACGTTTTTAGGGTTTCGTACCCAAAGGGTAAAACGGGACCCTATTACTAAGACTTCACTGACCGTCCGTCCGTCCGTCTGTCATCACGCAGTATCTCATGAACCGTGATAGTTAGACCCTTGAAATTTTCACTTATGATGTATTTCTCTTGCCGTTATAACAAGAAATGGTGATAATTTACTTATCAGTTCTTCAAAGGTTGGCACTGACATCACTTGTTTTCAACGCATCGTATTTCTTCCTGAAATTACTCCCATCATGATTCATAACCGGTTTTCATCTACGAATTTCGCCTTAAAAACCTTTACATTATTTAACCTCTTCACTGGTTGTGTCTCATACGCCAAAATCACAGCACAAACGACCGAAAAAGAACCTTACTTGACAGCACGTACGTTGCTTTACATCGACTTGACATAAAGTCGTGGCGTATGGGACACTAAATGTACTGACTTTATATCAAGTCAATGGCGGTGAATAGGTTAAGCATAAAATTCCGCTTGAACACAAACTATTGTGTTTGTTGGAATATTGTATTTGATAAATGGTGATATCATGTGGAGTTCCCACATGAATCACGGGAAAAAGACATTCCCAGAAATCCCAGAAGCAATTTGTTTGTTCTTAATGTATGCTTCCTGAGTCACTGAAAGTTATGTACAAATCAACATATTTATCTCAGTTGTGAAGCTTTTGTTATGTAAAGCTATTACTCAGCTATACTAATTTTAAATTGTAATTTCTTCCTTTTCAGTGTACCAATAGTATTAGTCGGCAACAAAACTGACCTCCACCTTGAAAGGAAGATCAGCACAGAGGAGGGCAAGAGGCTGGCAGAGAAGTGGAAAGCAGCGTTTGTGGAGACCAGTGCTAAGCGGAATGAGGTAACTATTAATTACTCTGTCATGTTGATACTTTACATTTAGGGGTGAATCGCCAATCGTAATATCTGGTTATGATGGAAATTCTTTATATGAAATTTAATCAAGTTGTGTCCTTTGCACCATCTCTTTGATTATGATGGAGTATTGAAATATGGTAAAAGGGTCACTCACGTCTTTAAACCGATATTTTATACAAAGCCTTATATGGCAGATATAATTTAGTACCTTATTCACATGGGTCAAGGTTCAAATTTAAACCAATATATTTTTACCCACGACGGAACGGAGAAGGTATTTACTCACGTTGTGAGTGACTTTTCTATTTTAATATTATGATGGAGTACAGTCGAACCAACTGATTCATGACCCACTTGCCTACAAATGGCTTGGAACCGTCAAAACAATAAGGTTTTCATGTCTCGCACTATGTAGCACTTGGGTCGTTTCAAATATTAACAAATTGCGTCAATATTATAGGTCGGAGATCTATGCAATTTTAACCTTTGTTATCACTGCAATAGATATATTTTAAATAAAACAGTTATGTTTAAATCTCGAATAAGCTGTCATTTATAATAAAAAAACCTCTCTTTGTTCATCACAAAAAAAAAACAGTTTCAAAAATCAATTGCTAGTCGGATGTCATGTGGTCAGTCAGTAGATGTTATCACGGCTCGCAATCAAATATTTGGCCTACCCTACTCTTTCCTGCCCTATTTCACAATTGTCTTCGGAAATGGTCTGAAATGTCTGAATGACAGTTATTAACACTTTCATTGCCAGGCCAAAATCCAAGACCATCGGTGAATGCCAGTGACGGTCAATTAGTATAGTAATGAACTCCCCTCGGAAGTCGTATGGTATGTGAACAAAGTTATTGAGAACTTGCTAGGGGAGTTCTTGGCACTGAAAGTGTTAAAATGTTAAAGGCCGATTGTTTTAAATTTGTCTAGTGTTAAAGTTACAAATGTTAATTTACCGAATCCGTAATTGCAGTCAGTGACGGATTTGTTCCACGCCATCCTGCTGGAGATAGAGCGCTCCGACGGACACATAAAAGAAAACGGTAACAACTGTGTGTTGTGCTAATGAATCATTTATGAACTATGTGCTTTTTACTTAAGCTGAAGTGAACTAGATCTAATTTTAGATTATGCCTAGCTCATACAATAGCAATGGTTGAAGCATTATTTGGAAAGCATAAATGTGTGAGCATAAGCCTGTACATTTAGTTTATAATTTATGCTTCATATGCTCTTACCTCATAGGATTGATTGACCAGTGATTAAATGGTAAATTGCAGAGTGTACCATGGGACCTTAATCCCACCAAAACTGTATCCTGGTTCTGTTTGGAAAATCGATGGCTCTGACCAATAGGTGTTCAGTTACAGAGCTCAATATTGGGTATATCAACTGTACATATTGCATTAAATTGAATATTTTATTACACACATAGTTAGCAAGATTGCA
The DNA here is from genome assembly GCA_963556455.1 of Epiblema foenella. NCBI lineage: Eukaryota > Metazoa > Arthropoda > Insecta > Lepidoptera > Tortricidae > Epiblema > Epiblema foenella. The sequence continues at coordinate 7,746,867 of OY747105.1, forward strand.
TTTAATTTGGATTTATATATGATTTATAACTAGTGGTTTTACCCAATTTCAAAAATCAATTAAAGGCCAATTTACATTGTTCCGTATTGCCGGCTTCCCGCTTGCGATATTGTTACTCCGCCTGCGTGAGGCAGACTGTTGACCAATGTAAGTGAGTCCGAATAGTTACATTGTAATATTGTGTGTAATATGACATTTTCTCGCATATATCAAACATTAGTACTATATTGTAAACCTATAGCCCATAGGTATTGTTGATTGGTTCAACTTTGCGTATTTTAGCAGGTCATTTGCAGATAACTCTAGATAAAGTTTTGACCTCTGCCTTGCAACATACAAAGTGAACATTGGTTTATACTTCAGTGATTTAATCCATCAGAAATCCATCAACGCTGGTTGTATACTCTTGATTTATTTTGTTGTTCTTTTGACTGCGATAGTGTGATTGGGTTTATGAAAGCAGTCTCAGATCATTTAAAGTTGGTAATCTAAACTAGAATGTTCTAGTTTCATACCTCAAAAAAGATATTGCCGAGTTATTATATTTAATTCCGAGATAGGATATCTTTCCAAATGGTACTGTGTATTTGATTTTCGTTATGTCCGAGATTACTTCAATTGGTTCAGAAGTTCATAATAAAAAAATCATCATTTTTTGTAAGTGGCGTAGTGTAGTGAAAAGGATCCAAACCTCAAAAAATATTAAAACCATTTGAGTAAATTATAAAATATGTACATAGTGTAGGGAAGTACATCTTGATACACAAATATCAATCAATTAATTTTATAACAAAATATAATTTATTTCGCTCTAATAATTTAGAGAGTTAAGTATTCTCCACTGACAAGAGTAGTCAACTCTTAAATAAAAGAAGAATAGTTTGAAATTGAGAGATCATTTATAACTTTTATGTATATGGTCATTTTCGTAAAACTACATCCAATGTGTAGATTTCGTTCCTATATTTAATAAAAATATGTATGTACACATTTTTTACTTGACCACTGGTGGTCAGTAAGGAGTCTAATCTTTATTATTATTATTCAGATTTATGAACAATCATAGTGTTCGTATTATTTACTCTATTCTTAAGTAACTTGCCCACTGTCGAGGAGAGCCATAAGACGATGCGAGAAGATGCGAAGAGATATATACTCTTATTCCGTTTGATACTCCACTTTTACACTAATATAAAGAGTCTATATTATATAAACAATTAAACGCTGTCTAAAAATCGTATGTTTGTAACAGAAATTTTATTACATTAGCGTTAAAGTAGAATATTGAATATCCAATGGAATAAGAGCATGTGAAACTAAAAGTAATCGTACTGTATGTACCTAAGTGCGAAAAGGATGAATGCTTTATGTTCGACATAAACGCGATTGTGCTACGAGTACTTAGCTAGGCTAATTTCATGAGTTTGAATTTTCTCTCATTGCTTCGTCTCTCCTTGATGGTGGAAAGCCTCCATTATTCTTGAGCAGTGCTTGGCCGCAAAACAAACACATGTTTTATTTGATTATAATATTCTACGTAAAATTGTCTGCTGGGTCGCATATCAGTTTCATACTTATTATTATCTAGGTGTCTCCTATATTAATATGTCTTATATATATAGTAAGTTTGTAAATGTAACATAATTTATTTTGATGATTCATCTCTGGTGGCGATGTTTTCGAGTTATCCTACACTCCAAATACATTGTATAAATTGCATCACTGGTAATTTAAACTACGACAATTAACTGACAGATGTCACCGAACCCAAGCTGTATTAAAAGCATAATGCCGGATCCACACAATCGCCCATGATATGATGCCGTAGGACCAGGACGCAGCTATGCGGTGAAATGACGATGAAAATATGCCTTCCTCCCTTTAACTCATAATTACGTCCTACGTTGGGCCATCATGACCGATTGTGTGAATCCGCTATTAGGTCTAGGCCACACTCGTGGGCGCCACCTGCGCCTGCGAGCGGGCGCCGAGTTGTTTGATGCGCCGCACATATCGTCAACACGGCCTAAGCTGCTTTTCCACTAACGAGGCAAAGAGAGAATTGAATTGAAATTGAGGTGACAAGGTAAATTACTGTTTTATTTATCGCCGATGATATGAGTTTTCTCGTTCATCACCCACCTGGCCTCGCCTTTGAAAAACGTAAACCATACCGTAACATCGCTTAGAGAGATCAACTCGTCGAGATTATTTCTAAGTTTCGTCTAGGATCTTTAGTGTTTAATTTGTGTAAATATCAGGAATGGGAAATGGGAAAATGGGTAAGGGCAGTTGTATTTGAAATTATTTGAAATGGTTGATTAAATTACTACTAGGTACTTGCTCTGTCTGTTGTGTTCTTGATGTTGAGTAAACGCGCCTATCTCCCGAGGATGCGTTGTGTGGAGAGTGAGGGACCTGCATGTGTCTCTAGCTGTCAACACAACGAATGCTCAAGTCACTAAAGGGTAGGCAACGCGTTTGTGATTCTTGTTGAGTTGCTAGGTCCATACGCTACGGTATATGCTTAACATCAGGCAGGCCGCTTGTAGCTAGTATGCCATCGTTGTTGTATAAGAAAAATACATTTTGAACCTTTTGATTCTAAGTAAGACGGTTTGATTTGTAGTGGCAAGGCTGTCATTGCAAGTTTTATTTCTAGTAACTTCAACCCCAAGTAAGTGTAGTGAGCACAGCAGTCCAAAGAGGAGAGTGGTTAGGTATAGTAGGATAAGGAGTGATAAACATGATCACTCCTTAACATAACAATGTTATGGCTCGAGAGTGTTTGGAAAGGAACTGAATACGCGTGATATAAGTAGTTTCAAGTATGTTATTCACCGTAAAATTGAACGAATCGTTTGTTTATAAGCTATCAAGTGAGATTGTTAATTGTCGGTTAAGTTAGGTTAATTCACTTTATACTAATCATCATCGTCATACGCTACAGATAAATAACTAACGATGTTCACAATTTTACGGTGACATGTTCATTGGATGTGGCCCCGTATTATGGCCGCGCGATAGCGTGATAAAAGACAAGATAAAGCATCCGTCACTTTCAAATGGTATCAGAAAGAGACTCTGCCTTTCCTCGCTATTATATGCTAACAGAGTGCTAAACTAAAGTAATGGAAAAAGTTGTGTCGTTTAAAGAGTTAAAAAAGACTTTCACTACCTTCCCTTTGAATTCATATACACCATATTCACCTATATAGTTTAAATGGAGTCTCATAAAGCATTTTAATATAAGGGCATATTACATGTAAGGGTTTTTTTACTCACTAACTATTTTTTTGTTGTAACTCTATTGTTTTAAGCTGTGGTTAAACTCGTAATGCAACCCGGAATTCTAACAAACCTAGGTCTAACAGACTAGCTAGCATGATCGCGTTTATTAAATGTCGAATGTATATCATTGGTGCCTTACCATGCACTTGACATACATGGGTGGATCAACTATTCTTTGTTGCTCGTTACCATGGTTACGTCTCCTGAGTCACTCTTTAAAACTGTGAATTTATAGAGTTTAAATTTATTAAACATGAGTTTTAGCGATGAGCACTAATCCATTTGGACATTGGTTATCCCTTGAGTATGCTTGAAGTCCATATTATAAACATTTTTCTAAGAAAGTCGGTTACTGTGTCTGCTCGCTGACGGGACAGAATAACAACAAGAAAACGCTCTTTAAAACTGTGAATTTATAGAGTTTAAATTTATTAAACATGAGTTTTAGCGATGAGCACTAATCCATTTGGACATTGGTTATCCCTTGAGTATGCTTGAAGTCCATATTATAAACATTTTTCTAAGAAAGTCGGTTACTGTTGTCTGCTCGCTGACGGGACAGAATAACAAAAAGAAAAAATTGATAGACCCACTTGCTTAATTAATACTATACGTCCAATATATACGCGATCATGCTGACACATTCAATCATTGTAGTGTTTTTCAACATGTGGGTTATGCGGCATAACTTATGACAGTGGCTCAAATCTGTTGTGACAATATCAACATGGAATATTAATTATTTTAGTTCTCCAATTACGAAAGGATATTTTATTCATTTATCTATTTACAAATATTTCTCCACGCTGTCAGGAAAGTGACAAGTTTCAAGTTAGTCCACATTTGTAGGAAATGTTGTCAAATATGAACACAATCTATTATTTATTAGAAATTTGCGTTACTGCTTAATACAAAATGATCTATACCATATCATGAAACCTCATGAGAATTAGAAATGATTATTGCCACACTCTTGTTTTAAATACCTTACTTAATGCATAGTTACTCCCCTAATAAACAACTATTAGCCCCATTGTACACCTTGAATTACCATAAGGTAGATGGAATCGATATGTCGCATCTGTTGCGCGCTCACTTCTACAAGAAAACGGACACCCCCGCGCTCACCGCGCATGCCCCTCCGTCATCATATCTGACAACGTCTTGTGTTCTAGACGTCTGTTCTAGTGTAACATAATACTTCAATGGTTTTACCTACGCAGCTACATCCTAAACAGTTACAATTGAAACGACAAAAACATTGTCAGGCAAATTTGGCAGTATAGCCAATAATGATAGTGTAAAGGCTGCATTTCCATGGAAATAGAGGACTTCTAGAGTACCTAGATACCCTGTTAGTACGAAAGGACTCACTAAGCTAGACTTGACCAAGTGGCGGATTTACACATTTGCCACCCATCGGCTATCCAATTTTTTTCGCCTCTACCAACCTCTACGATTTTATACCATTAATTTATGTTCAGTCAGCGCCATATAGGTAGTATGTAGCACCCAAAGTGGCCAAATAGTTCGGTACACTATATAAAATATATGGTGTACCGAACTATTTGGCTGCTACATACTATATGACGCTGACTGTTCCAAAAATGGAAAATTCGGTTCCAGATTTGCCGCCCCTAAAATGTGCACTTTCAAGCTCCAGTTCCAACTTATTAAGGCTCGGTTTTATAAAGATCCGTTAGACCTTATGTCGGTTTGGTATGTCAAAAAATGTACTTAGTTACTTACTGACATTTGGTCTAACGGATCCTTATAAAACCCGGCCTAAGCCTATTGATAAATCCGCCACTGAGACCAATATAATTCGTCACCGCCGAAAAGCGAAAACATGCTTGTGGCAAAGACCTGTATAACAACAAGTACCAGTATTCAGCTTCAAAAAATGTACACTTGTCCTGAGCAAATGTGGGGTTTAACCTTTTGAACGCTAACAACGAGCACAGTGCCTTTACCATGAGTTTACATGACCGTACTCGCTAGCGACTGCGTAAAAAATTGTATGGGCAAAAGTATAGCGCCTCTGGCGGTTACGCAATAGAACTAAGAATCGGCATACTAAATCGTTTACGCAGTCGCTAGCGAGTACGGTCATGCAAACTCATGGTAAAGGCACAGTGGTCACTTTGGGTAAACCCGGCTAATTAGGATAGTCCAAGCAGTCGATTGACTCGAGCGAACTCTCCATTCGCTTTCCCTCGTAAGCCCCAATGTGCATCAGAATATAGGTACACCGTTTCAATGGAATTTAGACCTAATTTCAATTCTATTTCCTAAATGACATGATTCAAATTTCACTGATCCAAATTGTATATGGTGGGTCTTACGAGGGTACTACAAACTACAATCCTGGCAAGCTGAAAGCACAAGTGTCATGCTACAAAGTACTACCCGGTCACAATATCTGAGTGCCCCGTCATGTGACGTCTTTACCGATCTTCAATGGCGTAGCATTCCAGGGAGGTGCACACTCACAGATATTGTGCATACATACTGCTAGGGCGCTACCGCGAACAGCAAACGAAGTTTTCCCTTTCTGTCGCACTTACGTCCGAACGTGCAAGTGCGACAGAGAGCGAAAACTTCGTTTGCTGTTCACGGTAGCGCCCCTACAATATTTGGGAACCTTTTCAGACAAACTGCGGTTTGGCGAGTAATCTCCTACAACGTTATTTCTGTGCTTGTTGGGATTCAGAAGGTAAAACTGCGTACATAGGTATGTGTAACGTGCATCCACTGTCACTTCTAAGACCATAAAATCTATGCCAATGTAATTATAATAGGTAAAATCGAATTTATCAAGTTGTGTGCTGTGAACAGTGAAGATTTGAAATTGGATTAGGATTCTGTTTACCTTGGGAGATGTACATATTAGGACTCCGTTTCTTGTACGTTTTACACAAAAATCCTGTAGTTAAGTTTTACTATGTTGCTGAGCGTTGGTCCAATCTGTTAATAGATATTTCGCGTTATTGTTTAACGTGTTTGTTGGGTTCGAGCTGTGTGTAAATGACCCTTATCTCAAGGCCCTTCAGGGCGCGATACCAATGTGTTGTCTACATTAAACTTTTGTAAAGGTATCATGCATTATACCTACTATTTATGTTTTATAAGTTGACCACTGCCGAGTTTTTTATATAGCTTACTTTATCAAATATTTGTGATTCTGATACACAAAGAAAGATCTATTATTTCAACACTTAATTGTTAAAAAATGTTGTAAGGTATTGAATCATTTTTAAGAAAGTAACATTTTACCCTTGTGGCGGCTTACTTTGCACAATGGATAAAGGAATCGTGTTAATGAATTACTTATTTTGCTCTTACTTATACGAAACTGCTTCCGTTTTGTATTTAACTCGATAGTGCACTATAATTATTTAGCTAAACCTTTTACCTTGATAACTGCCTGTAACTGTAATGTAGCTTATACCAATTTCTTAACTGATTGTGTGTAATTATATATATATGTTATTTATAGTTCTTTATTTGTACATAGTTAATTATACGTTACATTAAACAACTGCGAATTCGTTTGTTTTATTACTTGTTATGTTTACCTTCTAGTAAGAAATTAGAAGGTTTATAATTTATATGAAAACCATATCGAAATAGGTTCAGTAAGTATAATGGTCAAAATCCGGAAGGCTGCGTGATTTTCTACGAATTTATTGCTTAAGCTCCAGTGATGCCTGCCGATCGATATCGTATTGTAGGTAGGTAGCGATCTAAGAAGTGTGAGAGGGAAAGCCCCTCTTATGGCCGGGCCACGACATAGCGCGAATTCTGGCACGGCAAAGTTCATTGCACGGTCGAGACGCGCAGCGCACTGCGGTTAGTTGGGGTCACACGCAATGTAGGCTGGGTTTAGTGAACCAGCGACAAAACTCCCAGTAGCTCGATTCCACTCACACTTCAAATTCGGTTGAAACCGCTCAACCAATTTCACCGGAGCGCAAACTCTTAAAGTATTCCAGGGGGGCTAGCATGTGCTAGCCCCACAGTGTTCCAAACCACTCGCGTGGTCATGTCGGAGGTATTCCCCAGAAGCGCTACCGCGACCGAAAACGAACGGAGTTCGAATATTTCCCTCTCTGTGGAACGTATTAGCAAGTGTGACAGAGAGGGAGATATTCGAACTTCGTTCGTTTTCAGTTCGCGGTAGCCCCTCAGGCTACTCTCCCACCGAGTACTCCTATCGCTTTTTTGGGCCCGGCCTATAAAGCCACAGCTAGTTAGGTTAAAAAAAACGCAATGTATTAGGAAAACCGCTGCCGCCGCCGCCGCTGCGCAATGTCGTGGCCGGGCCTTTAGACTTTAGCCATTTTAGTGCGTGATATTCATCCAAAGAATTGTGATGTTTTTGGTAGAAGTAGTTTTCTAATCAATCTCTGATCCATTAAAGCCTGTTACAAAATGCAGCGGCCTGCTGTCACTATGTCAATTAAGGCCGCGTGTGTGAATGAATATGTCATAGTGCACAACAGGCCGCTGCAGTGTGTGGCACACTTTACTCATCACTCATAATACTCAATAACCTGAAGCGTGGTGGAAAATGAATAAAAAAGGAGCGAGACTAGAATATATTGTTTAAAAAAGTAAAATTCTTCTTGATTTTTAATTTTCCTACAAAAGGTTATTTTTATTTAAATATTAGTTCTACCTTTATAGTGATAATAATATTGAATATAACTGGTATTTTTTTAGTATGTTTTAGTTTAGTTTTGTTTCAATTTTCAGTCATATATTCTCATGTTATTTTTAGTTATAATTAGTTAGATACAATATTAATATTTTATAATAAATTTAAGTTTATATTAGTTGCTTTTGTAATTATAAAACTGGTATTTTCTCATGATATAAGTACCTACGAATTGGACAGCAATACACGCTTGCGCGTAATTGGCGTAATGTCAAGCTTGTCAAAGTGTCACTGTCAACAAGTTTATTGTGAAAATGGCGACTACTGGAGTTGGCTTCCGATGGTTAGATATATTAGAAAAAGAATTTGATAAAGCATGCGTGGAATTAGACACGTCTATAGGTAAGTATCAGGTTAATAAATGAGTATTATAAACTTGGAAGGCCCTTGCTGTCGGGGTTTCTGATGTCTCATTTAACTTTGTTTCCAATGTCGCATTGTTAGATTTATGCAACGTTTAAATGGATATTTATGATATTGATTCTCAAAATGATAGGCCCTTATTACTAGACTTCATTGGTAGTTCTTCGGTTCAATTGAAGAACTTACGACTTTCGGGGTAATGACCTGTACAATTAATTTCTGTCCGACCAACGCCACTTCGTCCATTTACCTAATATTAACATTATTACTGTTTATATTGATATTGTATTAATATGTAGGATGCAATTCAAAGTACACCTAAATATTTTATGTAGTAAAATTTATTTACGCGCGGTTTTAATGAATTTGTCTTCATCTCCAAGTAATTGTATTTATTTAATTAGGTCTGATCAGAGATCTAATAAGCTAAAATACGATGAAATTTATTCCAGTTGAGTTGGATTCAGAGGAGTCGGAGTCGGTGTTTGCAGCTCGACAGAAGATAGCTACACTAAGCTCATGTTTTGCACAACTCACGCACAAGGCCCTCACTATATTTCAAAACAGTGCAAAACTTGAGGTATGTGCTTAGTGATAGATATTTACTTTAAAAGTGTTTGGTATGAAACCTAACGTGGGGTTTACGAAGTTGTTAAAAGTGGTAAAATGTTTTCTGCAAAGTCATTTTTAAGCGGATTCTATCTAGTGTACCTTGCTTAGGGTTTGTGTTTTAAAGGGAAAAATCAGAACATGGTCAACTTTTGCCTATTTTCTTAGATAACTTCATAACTATTTACCTAAAAAAATATTAAAAATATATATTTGATGAAGCCCTTTCTTTTGATATAGTTCACATAACTTTCTTTTAACTTTGTAATTTACCCATTAAAAGTAGCCCCCATGTTTAAAATTGCTTTACTTACATTACTTTGGGTCACCAGCTTACATATGTTTATCAAATTTCAACTCTCAGACATACATCCAATAGTTTCCGTGAAAGTTAGCTGTGGCAGAAAGACAGACTCACAAGTACTGTTTATTCCTGTTGCTAAAAATATATACATAAATATTGAGTATATCTTACACAAGTCAACATAGTCTTAAATAAATACTTAGATACATAGGAAACATCCAAGACTCATACAAATATTATGTACCTAGTTCAAGTTCTAGCACTCCTGGAGCACCCACTGACAATAAGGAAAAAATAAAACATTAATACACAATTGTTATAAGATTTTTTATATAAAATTATTATAATTGTTTAGACAAGGGGCTTCGTCCAACTAGGACCTCGATCATATGGGTGTTTGTGTAGATGTCTCCGGTGAGGGGCCCTTGTTGAGACGGTGTTAGGACTGTGGTGTTCTGGTTTTGGCGTTATATTCAGGACTTCATCATTCTTGTTGGTATCCCCTTCTCCGCCATAGTCAAAAAACTCATTGTCCTCTTCATCACCGCCCCAATATTCATCTTCTTCTACTTCTTGTTCACTTCTGAAATTGAAATAAGTACCGCTAGCTATTAGGTTTCGCAATTAAATTATTTAAGAAAGGATCTTTCTATTAGTGTGGAGTACTGACTCTGATATAATATCACCATTTTTTAAATCTGGCTTCCAAAATACATATGTATAGGGGTAGTATGGGGTAAAATCATTTGTGTGCTGCCCTGGTTTCTAATTTTTATTATATTGTAGTTATAGCTTTTGCCCACGACTTCGTTCGCGTGGAAGTCGTTTATTTCGTTAGGGGATGATTCCTGGACTATCCTAACTATCCTATATCCTTCCTCGGGATACAAACCATCTCCATGCTAAATTACATCAAAATTTAGTTTAAGCGGTTTATGTGTGAATATCTAATAGAGCGACAGGGTTACTTTCGCATTTATAATGGACTTTTGCCCGCGACTTCTTTTGCTAGAACATCCATATAAACTTCTACTTTTCATACCATTGCAAGATGATTTAAGGAAAACATGTATTCCATGTTTAAGATTCAATAGTATTCTGACTTCATTAACATTATAGAACTCGACCATTCTAACAATCTTCTAGATGACCACTGAAGACATATCACATATAGGTAGGCGGATTTCAAGGTATGTAACTGGCTGTCCAACATAATTAGGTCTCTCATTTCAAACATTTACTATTTTGTCTCTAGCCTCTAGTATTTTTATTTCACTCCCTATTTCCCATTTTATCAGTTAATTGCACAATGTTTGAATGGGGTTCATTTTAATTTACATCCAAGCATATACTTACCAATTTTCAAGCCTTTATATCACGTATTTAAGTACTCATACAAAGTTCAACCCCTCTTTTAACCACACTCCATCCCCAATCTGTATAATTTTTATAGCCTATATAACCTGGCCGGAGATTTTCTCGACAGATTAGTAAAGTTTGCATAAAAATCCGTTCAGACGTTTTCACGTGATGCGCCTTCAAATAAACAGACAAACAGACAAAAATTTAAAAACTGTTGGATCGCGTTCGATTCTAAGTATCCCCAGTAAAAATTTTTTCGAATATCTACCATGTACAGACTCAACCCTCTTCAGCTTTATTACATGTATATTATTACATATAGATACCTAAAATTCTTAAAAAAATCATAAAGTGATATGAATACTTGTGTGCACAAGTGGTGAAGTGTCAATTAACGACAAAGTTTGCATACCTCGTCTGCGTACACGTATTACACGCTGTGTGCTATTTAAAGTTAAATATCTGTTATTATTAAAAATACAATGACTTGCAATGGACATGTAACTCTAAGAGTTAGGAGTCATGTTATTAAACTGTATGAGAGAGCCAGTTGCTTATATTAGGGAGGCTGGTAGGAAATATCTTATATTAGGTTTAGGAAAATATTGGAGTCCATCCATAGCAGGACCTCTGACGCTCAGCACTTTATTACAGCAGTGAAGTTACTTTACTTACTTAATTCTTTTTAAGAATTTCAAGCCAAAAGTGGACTGCCTCTGTAACTCCATTTATCTCTGCTCCTAAACTCACTTGATTCCTTTAATTTTCTGCCACAACTGATCAGCCGCCGACGTAATTTCTGAGGGTTGTTGAGGCGTGTCAGTGTCGTCGCCGAGCCTGGCCTCTAAGCGCTGCAGGGTGGCGTCAGCGCGTTCTGTCAGCGCTATGAACTTCTCAGTCAGCTGCTGCAGCTCAGTTTCTTTGAAGGAGGCGTGAGAAGAGTTCCGAAACACAGTCTCTAGTCGTCGACATGTTGTGTCGCTCTGGAAAATCGATAGAAAACGTTTTTGAATTCTGACATTGCCATCCATTTCTCTCCAGCCAGCTAAAACAAGACATGTGCGGCGCGAGGAAAGAAGCGATATAGCCATGTCGTTATTTTCGTTTGCACACCTGTGCTATCAGAGCAAAGTTAATGCTATCTTGTTTACTAAAAAATCTAAGATTTCAGAAATTGCAATTGTTGGGGTCAGTTTCCATATGTACTAACCTGTAGTGGTCGTCCGGAATTGAGCAACTTCATTACTCTGTAGTCGTGACTGCGTATGCTGGCCTTAATGTCTTGCAACTCTTGAAATGTGGAATTTGTTCTGTAAACAGTAAAACCAGCGATAAGCGGAGTCCAATGTACATGTCATTAGCTCGGGAGAAAACCTATATATTTGTGTACATGACTTGTCGATATATAGTTTAGTCACAGAGCTCGTTTATGAAAATAATAAATACATACTTATTAATAAGCGAGTCGATCAGTTTGTCGAGCACGTCTGCCACGTGCGTGGGGTCGTCAAGCTGCACGCGTTGGCACGAGTCCACGAAACGCTTCTGCGACTCCATCATCTCCTGCATCTGTGGACGAGACAGTTGCTTGCCCATTCCCATCTCCACTCTGCAGTCACCAGTGAATTATATGCCATTGGTATAGATTTCACGAGCGACTGCTGTGGACATAAGGGAATAGGTCCATTTGGTGTAACACTCACGGCATTTAATTAATTAATTACATTACAAGGTTGCTTATAGAAAATTCGAATGGAAACGCCTTCCTGATTTATAGCTCAAACGAAACACGCCTAGCTAACCCTAACCTTAACCGTAAAAAGTAATGTAGATTGTAAAGCTTAAGTGTCACGATTTTCAGGGTTCAAGATGCATAGATACACCAAAGCACCATCCAATTACCACATTTTAAGAAAAAAAGGCCTGCTTCAGGGTGGGGGCTGCCCCTGTTGACCCCCCCCCCCCCCTGTATCCGCGCCTGCTAATTAGTAAGTTTGGTCGCAAGGTCCCGCCACAATTAGTTACGAAATAATTGGGGTGCACTAAACATCTGACTGATTTGATTAACCTGCCTAATTAATGTGACTTATTATTGTCATCGGCTTTGTTTGCTAATGATTCTTTTGAATGCGCCATAAAGGTATGGATTACCTTCAAGTCGATTTTGTATGTATTATCACTAAGCCGTTTCGAGAAGGTGGCCTCTAGGTCCGCGGAGGTGAGGCGGGCGTCGCGTTGCCGTCTCGCGAGGGCCCGGAGACCGTCGGCTAATTCACGCCGGGTTACGTTTATTAGTGACATGCCGTCTCTCATCAGGGACTCCAGGATGAGACCTCGCCGCCAGGTCTCGGCGTAGGCGCCGCTGACCTACAAATTATAACATAATATGATCGTGATTTTGACCTTAAGTAATCAAATTATTTATCATATGTCGACTCTATCTTGTATTGGTGCAATGAATTAGGAGTTACAATGTAAAATTTTCGTATATACATGCAAGATTCTTTAACACTTTCAGTACCAAGAACTCCCCTAGCGAATTCTCAATAACTTTGTTCACATGCCGGACCACCCCCAATCGGAGTTTATTGTATACTATAGTTATAGATGAGTAAAGGTAATACCAATCGGCTCCCCCTAGCGGGTTTGATGCTGGAGCATCGCAATCGTAAGGTCCGAAAGAACCTTGAGGTTGTCGCAAGTCGCTATGAGAACTTTATTTATTACCCATTACACGACATTATATTACACACACCACACACATGACACGACTAGTCAACGGAACCGCGACGTAGTGTCTCCCAAACAATGTTTTAATTTTTGAGTATATAAATATAATAAAAAATTAAGTATATAATATAGTTCGATTTGTGTAAGATTGTCCTCTAATATTTATTATTATTATTATTAAATATGTATTTTAGCAGCTCTCAGGTAAATACGTTAGTTTTGTTATTAATTAACAAGAAAGTAGATAAGCCCGCTCGATTGACCGTGAAAATGCATAACGTTAGAAATTTTAGCTTTTGCGACTGCCCTTGTCTCGCCAGGGGAGGTTTCGGCGTGCAGCGTTGTTTATTCTTCGAGTGCGCGTTTGGTCTCCCCTAGCGAGTCCTATCTAGATATTTGTTCTTACGCAGGCATTCAGCAATGGTCTTGGATTTTGGCCTGGCTATGAAAGTGTTAAGATGTTTTTCTTCACCAAAAAGTTAATGTTATACGAGTAAATATCAAATGACAATCCCTACATATGTTTGTAAACACATTGGTATGAAGCAGGATTTAAACCCACGACCTCCGTTTGTAAACACATCTTAGTATTGGTTACGTTTGTGGAATTGTAGATAAGGCTTACCTTTTCTAATAAATATTTGTGCGAGGTAATATGTGTTGTCAAGTTTACGGCAACTCCTAAAATTCTCTCTTCGCTGCGTTCTATTTTGTCTGCACTTTCTTTGACTGCCGCCTGCAAATTAAAATAATGCTTAGAAATGTTTATTACATCAGATTGATAGTTTTAGATGTAATTGATAGGTGTTAGACGGCTTGAGCCTACAACAACGCTCAAGCCGCTTCAGGTAATTCAGAATCGTTTTCCCCGTAGGGCGACTGGTATTCCGTGTTACTAGTCGAACCTCAGTCTGCACCACGACATGGGGATTAGCATCATGTATCGTTTCTAAGCAAACTGCCAGACGTTATTTTGACAACGCCAGCGCAAATCAGAGGAACCCGTTAGTTATGAAGGCTGTCGACTACGTTCCCATCCCTCACCCCCCTCTGTCGTAACTGGGCGATCACTGATTAGGGGCATTGAAAGATGGAACGCTGCGCTTACGGTGTCCAACTCAGACACGATGCGTACAGTTAGGCATTCCCGCCGGCGGGGACGTCCACCGCGCGTTCGCACAACACAGGCAGACATAGCCCCTATTCGTCCCGGTACCGCCGCATATCGGGTAGAGTCAGTTCGACACAGGTCGGGCCTAGTTGAGTTTCTTGCTGGACTCTTCTTAGCTAGGTTAAGCTTAATGAACCAGCGACAAAACTCCACGTAGCTCGATTCCACTCACATTTCAGATTTGGTGGAAGCCGCTCAACCAACCTCGCTGGAGCGCAAACTCTTTGAGTATTCCAGTCTTCAGTGTTCAAACCGTGGTCGTGTCGGAGGTTTCCCCTGAATTTTCCCCAGGCCACTCTCCAACCATACACACCTATCGCTTTATTGGGCCCGGCCTACAACGCCACAGTCAGGTTAAAAAAAGGGCTAGGTGGGACATGTGTTAAATACTAACTTCAACACTAGTCTGAAGCAGATGCATCCTATGTTCTAGTCTTTCAGCCGCTAATTGAGCTCTTTCCAGTCTTAATGAGAGGGTGGTCTCTACACGATCTGAAAGCAATAAAAATAACCCAATTACTATTGTAATAAAAATTATGCATCAGTATCAATCACGTTACTTAAAAAGCCCATCGTGAAGGGAGGTCACAGAGAGGTTTAAAGCCCTCCTATGTGCGTCCGCACTAGTCAGAACACGACTGGTCAACCAAGTATTTAAGACCAGCCACTTCAGAGCATAAGTAAAATCATTATTTTATTCGTCAATCGTTAATAAAATCAATGAGGACGAATATATCCTTTGTCTTGAATCTTATTATCTCTGGTATACGCGTAACTTTTTAGTAGTTTTAGGTATAGTGGTTCTTCCAAAGGCTGTCTGTTAATGTATTCAAAGAAACCGCTGTCTGTTCACAGCCATCGTTTAATCATTGATTAAGAGCCCTTGTTCGGTCAATTGGTGCGGGACCGATATTGCGAAAGTTGCATCAAAAATAGGATATGACACAAGGCCGTCACTCTTCGGTTTCCCTGATGAGCAGCAGTGCAGTCTACAGAATTCACATACGTATGGCCGCGATTCCAATTGTCTTTAATTTAGAAGGGGACGTACACAGCCATAAGTTATAGCTTTCTTTCAGGTCTGTTATTCTGATGTTGATATAAATTGAAACTATTATCGGCACAAAGTCCTTAGGGCAATTTTTCGGTTACAATAAAGCTGAATTCAGATTCAGCTGTCTCATGATACCTTCCGTACCGATTCCGGTATGTTTAACTTTCACACATTAATGTATCTTTTCTCAAACATGCAATGAAACATTGACGTTACGTTTGTTATAACAGGCTAGGCAGTATCAATCACGTTTCGGGCGCGTCGCAAGGAATGGTCCATAGTGGAATTTCATACAACATTGAAGGCCTAGCCCGGCAAAGTGATCGTCTTTTGTTTTGAGGGCGCGCCGGGCAACGCGTTCCGAGCCGCACTCCCGCTGCTGCGCCGGCGCGCCCCGAAACAAAACTGCCGCAGCGCGTGTTTTTATTACTGAATTCTTAGAATTTCATTTCGAGTTTACTTATTATTTTTCAAAATTCATTGCATTTTTGGAGAGAAGCACTACACGCCTCGGCGCGAACAGGGATTGTCGGCCTCGTATCTCTAGATGGCTTCGTTAACTCTTGGCCATCTATAACTACTCGGCCGGCAGTCCCCTATTTCGCGGCATCTGCAGTAATGTACTATTTCTCCAATATGCTCGGAAATGTTCGCCTTACT
This sequence comes from Epiblema foenella, assembly GCA_963556455.1. NCBI lineage: Eukaryota > Metazoa > Arthropoda > Insecta > Lepidoptera > Tortricidae > Epiblema > Epiblema foenella. The sequence continues at coordinate 7,763,131 of OY747105.1, forward strand.
GTCGCAAAAATAGTCCGTAAAGATTCTCGTTATCGATTAGCGCAGGTTTAAAAAGTTAAAAAGTCATTACTGCAGCGAAACGGTACGACATTCCATTATTGTATTGTTTTTCAACAGACTTCAAAAAAGGACGTGGTTCCCAATTCGGTTGTATGTTCCTTTTTTTATATCTGTTATCTCAGAACTCCGTCATCATTCATGAACCCATTTGGAAAATTCTTTCTTTGGTTGAAAGCATATGCTTCAAGGTTGAGGGAACTCCACAATTTCTCATGGACTACGCGTGCCGCGTGCGGTATGGGAGGTTAAGGCAACAGTGGCCGGGGTCAGTTCTTGGATAGGTGACCGCTTTGAGTGGTTACTAACTGAGCGCTCCCGTGTTTTGGAAGGTACGTTAAGCCCGACTAGGATCCCGGCTGCTGTCTATGGTAGCAGTCGCAAAGCCAAGTTGGGGGTCTTCGGGTGGCTTGAGACCTAACAGTCAAGTTGCCCCCCACTCACTTGACAAAGGGGAGTCGAAGTTGCGCCACGTCCGTAGGGAGTACCCACCGTTACCCTACACGTTACCCGCTAAAAGTGTAGGTAACAAAAACGCAACCGAACTGTCTTCTCGAAGATCTCACGGTTCGAAATAATTGGCATACGATAATTATAAATAAATAAATTTATGTATTTATTATTTTTATGTCGTTAAAATAATCTAAATATATAAAAGAAGAAGTCCTGATCTACCATCAACGCACAGCCGAAACTACTGGAACTAGAAACTGGTCTTGGTCCAGAGCTTACTTTTATGACGTTTGCAAGAGATAAGACGGGATTTTTGGAAATTCCACCCCTAAGGGGATCAAATAGGGGTGCAAAGTTTGTATGGGAGATTTTTTTTTGAGCTGAAGACTTAAAAATTCGTAAAAAGGTTACGAACTTAAATCCAAAGAAAGTGTGTTCAGCGTTTTGCAAAATTCTAAACCTAAGAGGGTGAAATAGGGGTGCAAAGTTTGTATGGGAGAAACTTCTGATTTAGAGTTAAAGACTTAAAACTTCGTATATGGACTCTCTGTTTAAATAAAACAAAACTTATTCCAGTGTTTTCCGGAGTTGCTCCCCTAAAGGGGTGAAAAGGGGGTTCCAAGTTTTTGCGGAGAGCAAATCTTTACTTTTCTTAAAAATCGATATGGGTGTCGTTTTCGAGGTTCCTTGAGGCGCCGATTACGAAAATGACACGCATTTTCAAATCCAAGACGGTGAACTTTTGTTTTTGTTAAAAATTGATATGGGTGTTATTTTTGTAGTTTCTCGGGGTGCCGATTACGAAAATGACATCTGTACATACCTACATACGTAGGTGCAACTGAGAATCTCATTTTTTGTAGACGGTTAAAAATTACGCTTACTACGCGGGCGAAGCCGGGGGAAAAAGCTAGTATGATATAATACATAATCCGTATTTCGTAAGAAAAATACATTTATGGTCATTGTAGTTATCTTTAAAAAAAGATTAAAAAGTTACGGCGGGAACAGTACGTACGTATGAGTATTGTTTTTTTCATCAAAACTAGAAATTTGCGAAACTGTCGCGGTTCGCAATGTTAAATTTTGTATTTCACAATAAAAAAAATAGTTAAAGTGATCAATAAATGTTGGACGGTACCGCCTCCGGAATTGGCAGCACAAGCAAAGTGGTGATCAGTCTATATAACTTGCTACCTCCGAAGACGAAAGTAGGTAGGTATACATTTTGTTTTATTTCATCGCGTTGTTGGAGAAAAGCTCTAGCTTTGGCGGGAATGGCAATTCGTGAATGCGTATCTGTTGTCGGACTTAGCTTCGCTTCATCAGACAAAATCTACTTATCCACGAATTGATCAATATATCCAGGCCTTTGCGATAAAGTACTTACTATTCTTGCAAATCACGTTTGTCCCATTACTAACCTCTATTATTCTTTGTTATATTTTATTCAAAAATAAATGATTATTTTGTTCAGTAAACATGCAATAACAAACATAACACGAATTTATGGATTAATTAATGTTCATTAATATTGATGCGGCGATAAATACATTAGCGTCTACCTATATGTGAATTTTCGCGACGCTATTAATTTTTATTGATGCTACACAAGTAGGCACAATACCTTGGCTTATGAATTTAGTTGATGTTCCGATGACTTTGTTAACTTTTTATTTATTGGTTTGATGAGCCCACGTAGATTCTATTTCGTCCATAAATGTATGTGACGTCCTTGAACTACATAAGAATAAAGAACATTGGCAGTTTTTTTCAAGAATATCTACAAGACCAGAGGATAACATAAATAATAGAAAGGCCGCTTGGTTTCTGTACCATTAACTTCGTTGGCACTTTTATTAGACCTCTGCTTAACACAAAAATACATCTATGAATTCAAGTTTTAAAAAAAGCTGCAGCAGGCTCATTTAACTCGACATAATGAAACATTGGCAGTCTTTATAATTTACTACTACACATAATTATACCTGCGCGCACTGTCGATATTTATTTTATTTTTATTTATGTATTAGTTCACAAAGGATGCAGTACACAGTAAAATTATTTTAATTAAAATTTTACAGTCTAAGTATCAGTTTTATGGAATAGATGGGTATATAAATCTTAAATAATCGTATACATGTAAATACGAGAGTAAATGCAATGAATAGAGTCATTACAATTCGACGGTTCCATTCTATGTACCTGTGTATACTCAAGATTGCTTTGCTAGGCGGGCGGAAAAACCATTTGTTGTAACTGTTACTTATCCCTATGTTTGACGCTCTGATAAAAGGCAGCTAGGTAATTAGTTTTGATTTCATTAGCACTACTCATATTATTGCTTGTGCCTTTACGGAGTACATTTATTATGTGTAATAAATAATTTGAGTTTGAGGTTTATTTATTCACTTTGTACGTAGTCGACTGTAATGTACCTATTACGCTGGTTGGATAATACACGGTACCTAAGATTGGAATTTATTGTATGTACTCGTACGAGTATACCTAGTTTGTCCTGTAAGACTTCAAGCTTGCGCGCCTGCTTGGCCTGCGCCGCGCTCACCGCGTCCAGCGTCCGTAGCCGCTCCTCGATCTTGCCCAGCACACCGTTAAGTTCCTGAAAACACAAACACACACCATTCTTTACTCAACTACAACATACACTACGCATTTCCCCCTTAATACAAAGGAAGAAGACTCAAAATTGTTACATATTTTAACGTCAACTTTTCATATTATGTTGGTTCACTTGTTTGAAAACCTTTAACTTGCTCTTGTTTGAAGATTACAAACGGTTTAAACTTGGCGCTGTTGGGAAAAAAATAAGTGATAGTTAAGCCAATATACCTACCCTTTCATAGCTAACCGGGACATGGTACGGTGATGTATAGAATTCCAAAAATAACATTCAAATTTAGGACTCAAACAGACGCTCGATCCATTCGATCGGAAGAGTGAGATATTTTTATTTATACGGGTATATTGCAAAATTATCATAGACTACAAGGGTGAAATGGTGAAAGCACCCATTCGAGTTAAACACTCTACATTTCGGATATGAGGAGAATAAATGGGAAATAAAAGTAATAGTAAATCATATTCTAAGGATTTAGTAATAAAAACACGCGCTGCAGCAACCAGCAGCGGACGCCGCCGCGCCCCTAGGGTCGTAAAAGCGACTTTCAACCTGGCTATCTACTCGTAAAAATCAAACTTTCCGAACAGAAGAGATGAAAAGTATCTTACTGAACCTGCAGAACACCACTAACTACTACGTATACATGATGTGGTGTTGAGTGTTGTGTTCCTGGGAACTGTTTTTCCTAACTGCCAATACAACGAATCATCACATATCAAAAAGGGTAACAGCACGTTCTGCAGTCTCAAACGTCCACAGACTACGGTGTCTGCTGACCATCAGGAAGGCCATAAGCAGGTTTTCCACCGTCGTAGTATTAAACAAATTAAAGCAAAATTTGTGAGTGTGCCACATCTTGGCGACATCGACATCACCGAGCCGCCGAGATGTCACCCTGAAAGGCGTGTTGCCCTGAATATCTAATGCTGGGAACGGAGATGTGCGGGAACATCTCTGGTTACGTTGATATAATTTCGCCGAAGAGGTTGGCTTTTTGCTCTAAGGACAGCTTGTAAATAACGCTGTTGGTAAAACTGACCAGGGCAGTGTGTCCGTTTCGTGGGTGGACGCGCAGCGAGTGGGGCTCGGGCGAGCAGCGCGCCAAGCTGAGGCAGGCCAGCGCTACAACTGCGCTTAACATCGCCCTGTCTGGAACAAAACATGACACATGTTGTTGAGGCACACGTAGACAGCGGAATACGTACATCTTGCTCATGTTTTGAGAAGCTCTGGCGTCTGTACCACAAAACTTTACAAGCGTACAATTTATCAAAATTTTCATCTTTTTCTATGGAAAATTATACAATTTTGTCGATTTGTAGACTTGTAAAATGTTGTGGTATTGGGCCTGCTGATGAGTGGTATTAAAGGAAAATGTAAAACTAAATGAGATGCGGACATTGGTTCTTAGGAGTTCACTTCATCCTACTTGTGTTGGAGTTTCGATTAGATATATAAGAGAGGGATGGATTACGTCGACATATCAATCAATGTTGACGAATTTGCTTGTCCACATCTTACATTTAAGTATGCCTGTTATTTATTTCGTTTATATACGGCTAGTTAAAAGCCTATTGACGCTTGTGGGTAGGTGTACAAAGATCCCGTGTCTTCAAAAGTGACATCTTGTTCAATCCCGTCTAGTGCCTTGTAGAATAACCCTTCTAATCTTCTGGTTCACTTGAGAATTATTCAGTGTCGTTGTTAGCATGTAACCCGCGTCGCCCGTCATTTGCGACACGACGCATTGTCTATATCAAACATCGCCGCAGGTGCGAGGCGTCCTGTTTATAAGCATTTATTTATTTGCATTCCGGTGCAGTTCGTGGACCCCGGATGGGCGGAATCATTGTCTCACGGTCCGAGGAAAAGGATAGTTACTGTCTATGAAGCTTACAGGCGGTTAGTACTCTTTGTGTCTTAAGATTTAAGTACGCCCCCGCCTCGACCTTTCAACACTGGACTGTCAGCAGATGAAGCCGGATAAGCTGTATTGTCTACAACGTGTTCAGATATTTCTGGCCTGCTGCTGTCCGCATTAAGTCGCATTATGTGCGTAATGTTGGGTTCGTACCATTGTTGCGTCCACATCTATTGTGATAGGCTTATTGATATTTTGAATTCCGGGTCAAGTTTCGTGTTCCGTCTCTGCATTCCGAACCCTTATGGAAACTAAGAAGTTTTTCTTAAAAACGTAGCATTTTCGATAGATTTAGGAATTAAAAACGGCAACTAACTGGCACAGTTGCATGCACTCTTCGCTACCAGCAGCGGAATCCATTAGTTCCAGTGAGTGAGGATTATTGGGCCACGATTATTATGTGTTGATGGTGTGTCGGAATGAAACGTCACGTCTCGGCATACATAATAGTACTACCAGTATTCTAACTGCATTCAGTCATCCGGTTTTGGCTGGACGCGTATATATAAGAGCTTAAATACAGCGACTAATTCGATGACGCGTATACAATATGTTGTAGTGTGTCATAATGTGTACGCTGATGTATCTTCCTTGCACAGGGCGGGAATCTAAACTTCCAATTATAAAATGTCAAATTGTGTGCATACTCGTATGTTCCAGCAACAAAAGGGACTTCGAATCAAGTGATCCAAAGGAATTTGGATTCCTCTCTGAACATTGAATTTAACTGTATTGAGATGAGAATCGGGTTCCCGATATGAGCCACTAAACGTATTTATGCACATGAAAACGGGTCTACATACTGATTATAAGTTGACCGTTTTGGTCACGTAGCTGCACTCATTCCGGTGCCCAATTCGTTGCGGGCGCGTATCGCCAGTAATTGACGTCCAATCCGACCCGGGGCACACTGTCCGATTTACGGCGGACGTGATCAATGACTTCTCAAACATCCATCTATCATTGATTGATACAATAATTACGCTTAATGAGACTTTATGAAAGGGCGCTTTGCCTCGGTAAAGAAACGCGTTTTAAACGTCTTACTTAAGCCTCGTTGACTCTTGTCAGTTCACGCTAAAAGAACAATGGAGACTGCAATCCAATCAACGGCTTCCTTTATATTATTTTTTACCTTTTAAGATTGAAGACATTCGAAAATTCAGAGAGGGAAAGCACTCTTTTGGGAGGACGTCGACCCCGTCCGTTCTGAATTGGAGTGGAAAACCAGATGTTCAATTTAAAGATCAATTAGATAGAGATGGCGATTAAGATCTCTTCTCGCTACTTGTTGTTGTGATTTTTATTGGCCCTCCCTTTGACCAGCTTTGGGACAGATTTATTCAGACTCTTAAGTTATTGCAGTATTTCTATAACTATATCCCGTGTTCACAGAACCATAATGACAGACAACTGACAGAATAGGGATGTGGACACCAAATAACAAAATCAATAATTTCAAAATTTTCTCGAAAAGTGATCCCTTTTTCAAATGGTGAAAAAAATAACTCAAACGGATAAATAATTACATAATTATAAGTCTTCCAAGTTTTAAGAGCGGGCATACTCTATCCCTTTTCCGCAAAACACCTTTGTATTGGAACGGTCGTCATTTACTGCGGCGCTCGTGCTCAATGACGTCACTGATCTGTCGCGCTTTCTTTCTCTAACCAGCAACTTTAAAACAGCTGTAGCTTCGTTATTTTTTGAGATATTTGAATAGGATTTTCACCATTTGTTATATTTTTTGTCTTGCTTCTTTTGGAATAGTCTTATCAAATTTTGAGTCAACATCCCTATTATTCCGTGGATCTTACTACTTCCAGCCTCGGTGCCCACAGTTATAATAATTACAATTTATTTGCATTTTTTGGTTTGCATTATCTGTTAAGGAACGTAGGAAGGGTGTGAGGTGATTGACTTCCTAAAACCGTCCCATCTTCGTTGTTCGCAACTAGTGCATGCAGATGGCAGCATTTCATCTCAAAAGAACAAGTAGACGATAGAGTGGGCGTGATGCAGACGAGCGCGCTAGACGCACGTATATGTGGATAGTTATACACAATTACTGTCGGCTCCTTGTCAAAGTTCAGTGGAGCTGGAAGGGAGCCAATGCGGCTAGCGGCGTACTTCCAGGTGCGACCGCACTTTCATTGCTTTTGAATTTACACTTACCTACACAGATATAAACGTTTTCACTTTATAAAGACATTTAGGTACTGACCTAATTTGTCATTCGTTTTCATTAATGGCAGTTACATTGTACTCGCAGTTTTGCCTTTCTACCTTATTGAAATCGATTCATCTCTGAACTAACAACTGAATTGCATGCTTTGATATTATTATCTGTTATATTTTAGGTTATATGATCTATTGATAAAGTGCCAGTAAAATCCAGATATCGCGTTCGATGGTATTTTATACTTAGGCTCGGTTTTATAAAGATCCGTTAGACCTTATGTCAGTCTGTTATGTCAAAAATGAACTGAGTTACTGAAATTTGATCTGACATTTGGTCTAACGGATCTTTATAAAACCCGGCCCTAATAACCGCAAGAAATATTTCGTCCTCTCTTCCTGATGTCATTGTGTGAAGACTTCCTGGTGAGATCACGTTTATTCCTAAGCCGCATGTTTTCGCCGTAACAACGTATAATGTAACACGTATCTTTGTCTACCCGCACGCCTGCCTCGGAATCTCGCAGCGATTCATCCAACATAATGGTCGCCTCAGAACAACGGTGAAAATTAATCGGATTTTTTTGTTGTCGAGTCATGCGGCTTCCGTCCTTAAATGAAATACTGGAAAGGAAGATATCCTTGTGCTTTTTTATTTACAACGTGATATGTGCGTTTCTTGGACGAAATGTATAGACCACCCGACCACAGCTGACTAGTGACTGTTAGTTTATTTTAATCTGAGCTGGTTTTAGATGGCAGATACGTAGTTTAATTTTAATGAATACGTTCTAACGTGGAGAATATTTTAATTCTGACACGTTTTAACAATGAACATATTTGTATAAGTCGTGTGGCAGGTTTGTTAAAGTTAATTTTTAAAATATAGCTTCCTCCGACACCTCGTCACAAAGAAAACTCACAAATAGTGAAGTCTATATTTTTAAAACCGTAATTCCGAGGTTACCGCACATATTCTACTAGATATTAATCGTAATCCGCGTTGAAAGCGAGCCCATCGCGACGTCACCTCAGATCTTAATAAAGATAAATTGCAGATCAAGTTATTATCTGAGTAACTTGTTAAATTTTTAGAATTAGCATACCGATTATAATTTTCATAACTCACTTTCGTTGATAACGGCTTGAAATGGAGGTTAGTGAGGCATGCGTATTTGGGAATATCGATTGATGATTATGATTCGAAAGTGGTCACAGATTAGTCAAATACGTAACCTGTAGTCTTTAATTTTAATTTACTTGTAAATGTAGTGGTTTTATATGATTTATTGGTATGCAGCTTGTAGACAGTTATTCGGTGTTGGTGGATTCGGTTGCTGTATGTAGCAACTTCGTAATCACGGGCGCGAGCTTGCTTGTCGCGGGCTCCTCGGAATGCCGTTTGGTGGCCCCTTATTGTAAATTTGCACTGATGTTGCAATTCTATGACTCACCGCCGCACGCAATTATTAATTTTTTAAGCTCTATTTGAAGTGTTTTTTTAAAAACACTTCGGGTTTAACATATTTGACAGGACCATCGTCATAATAATGAAGTAATAACCGCTCCTCGAGTTCTGTTTGTTTTTAAACCCCCAATTATACCCGGGAATGCTAGTCCGATGCACGTGTTCCAGCAGCCCCTGTCAAATGGGTGTAACTCATGTCAAAGCACGTCTGCCTCCATAACAAACAACTTCACACACACCCACCCACCGCGGTCTGTTAATCCACCCGATGACAGTATACTTACATCGTCAAAGAATCACATTTAAATTAAGAACACTGCAGTCACAAAAGATCGAAATATTTTAGAAAATACACATTTTATGTGTATATTTTTGTAACACTAAGCTTGGGAGTTCTCCTAGAATGCGTCCACGTTATCAGCTTGCGCTAGGTCGTGTCACTTCTCGTCCCCATTTCTGAGACGTGTCAGTGAGTAAAGATTGAACATAGGTAGCTAAGCTACACACACGCACTTAACTTGTTCCATACAGAAAACAAAAACGATCGTGTAAACATGCGTCGCGTAAGTGTTTGAGTAGCGAAAGTGTGACATTTAAGTGGGCTCATGGGGTGTTTAATGTTCGTACTTATCCTTAGTGTTTGTTGTTGGTATTGTCATTATCAGGTAGTAAGCGCGTTATAGAATCGGCAGACGGCGCGGCGGCTGGCCAATTGCGCAAACTGCCAATTAATTTGTATACACTTTACTGTAGGATGAGCACGATATACCAAACGGATTTTGTAAGCATCGGTACACAAAATGTTGTTACTGCGATGTTCTAATTTTAGCTCAGTAGGTTCTATTTACGAACGTTATCAGTGTTGGACACTCAAGAATAAAATCATTATTTGAATAAGAATTCGTAAGAATAAAATCACATTGATTTTATTCCCATCGAAATTATTCAAATAAATTTGGTCGGGAACAATTCGTACGTGAGAAAATTGAATGAAGATAACTTATTCTTAGTCAAATAAATTTAAACATGATTTTTTATTTTAAATAATATTGCAAGAATAAAAGTGCAGTCTAGGTACCTAGGACAAATACGATATATTAATTAGTAGGTATAAGGTAGAGGTACTACATAGTAGTCTAATACTAGTACATTACAACATTACGTCCTTACAAGACCACTGTCACATAGTTTTGTTACACGTGTTGTTGATAATGATACAAATGCAAAATAATAATACCAAGTGTAAATTAGTTAAAAGATTCACCAAAACAAAAAAAAATACGTTAAGACTCAAAACATATGCATTTAGCAATCAAAGAGTTCTGCTGTTCAATTTCTAGAGTATCTTTGTATTTTACTACAAACTTAACTTTATTCCAAATAACATTTTAATTAAATAAAAAGTTATTTAGTAGTAATAATCCCTTTTCTAACATAATTATTCAGTTTAATATTCTTTATTTAATTAAAATAAAAGTAGCATGATTAAATCCCGTTCATTTTATTTTAAGTGTAAGAATTATTCTTATTCAAATCAATTGGAATAAGAATAAAATTCCTGGTTTTGTTTTATTCTTACTATTCACTGAAGGAATACTTTACGGATTTTGAATTGTAGGTGTATCGTGACGCATTCTTTATATTCATTAATTGCTATTTTTTAAACAATTCTGTATGCATGCTCCATCCTGACATAAAATATTTGTATGCCTAAATGGCAAAACATAGTGATACCTAATTTAAGTTTATTTTTACCAGCCTTATACCTATGTTTACAAATAAATGATTTTGACTTTTGACTTTTTTGACTTTCTTATTCAAGTTAATTTTTGCCCAACTCTGAACGCTATTTAGCATAGATATGTGGGTATAGAGCGTAAAGTAATGAAAATAATGTTTATGGACATCCCTAGAGAGATTGAAAGGCCGATTTGAGAGCGACAGCTATATATATAACCAGAATGAATTCCAACATTACGCATTTCATATAGTAATTAATAAAAGACGGACTTTGATTAAATTCGATAACACATTACAATTTCTTGTTGCGATCTATACATGCAAGTTATTTCATTTGTTTTTGTTATGCTTCCAATCCCTACACAACATACACACATATTTACGCCTAATGTTTACATAATGTAGATATTAAAACCTACTTAGGCATAGACCACAGCTCTACTTAATCAATAAAACGTTTTATTGATAATGCAATGCAATGTTTTCTTAGAAAACGAATGCGATGTCGTTATCAATTGCTAATAAAATAGATATACGTCGAGACGGTAGGCAGCATTATTTTATTTTCATTGCAACGCTATATTGCAATTTGCTATTTGAAATGTCAGGCTGAGACATGTTGCAGTGAGTCACTCGAATTGCGTTTCAGTTCTTTCGTCCAAGGACGGGTATTGACTTTGCGTTTACCTTATTACGCGGTGAACAGTATAAACATTAACTTTTATTCATAATTTGCAAACTGTAATTTTTCTTCTGGCCGCTTATCATAGGTATCATCGTCAACAACAAAGTAGTCCGTCCCGCGCAAGTTTTATCGCGCTCTGTGTGGAAAATGTATTTGATTGAATTGTCCAGTAGAGTATGTTAATCTCATAATGCTTGCGTGTCATACTCAGGATTTAAAATCAACAAGATCAACAAGAAATGCCTCTCAATCTCTAAATATAAGGGTAGACGGCTAGTTTTTTGGTTGAAGTATAATTTATATAACTATACCGTTACCGACGAAATATTTGACGTTTACTTATGTGTTTTGGGAGGATTCACCACGCCACCACCTCATTCCCAACACGCACAAAAAGTTTCTCCTGTCCAAGTCTTTATTGACATGACATTTTATTTCACCAGGCATAATTGTTTCAATAAAAAATTTTAAAGTCTGGGGTCCAGTCCACTAAGTTATAAAAAAGTATTAGCTATTAGTAATTGTGGAATACTGAGTGCTGATTCTCCGATTCCATTTAAGAATTTATCTATTGAAAATAACACGTATATTATACAGTACACACATAATTACTTCAATGTTTTGAAGTTGTTGAACCCGTTGGTTTCTATAATAATAAATTGGTTTAAAGTGGGGTGGCTATCGCGTGAGTAAGTATCATTTTCTAGTATTATAAATTAGTGTTTTTGTCAATATCAATCTGTTCTGTCGGCCATTTAATTCAATTATAGTTAATCTCTTTTTGAAAGCATTTTGGAAACCATAATGACAAATAAAATACAAGGTGACCTCTCGAAAATTAGGATATAATGTTCATAAACACTTACACCTTACACTTACGTAGTTAATTTCTCAATGTATAATAGCTTCTTAAAATACAATTTAAATATGTATTAATAACAAGAAACATTTCCTTTCTTTGAAGTCTCATTGTTTGACACGTGACAAAACCTCCAAGCTATTATACAAAACTGTCTAATCCTTCTAAACCTTCACTTTATCAACAAAGTGCTCAACTCATCCGTCTTACTTCATCCCTAGATGATAACGACATATACGCCTAACAAACCCATAGACATATACGGCGTTGTTGTATGTAGTATGTGGTTATTGCTGGCGACAAAAAGCTTACCGTTTGCGTCGTTAATCTCTTTATCAAATACTTGAAACGCGTGGCTGCAGCGGGGGTCGCGGCGCTGGTGCATTGTGCAACCTCAAGCTGCATATTTTAGTCACTTTAGTCGCATAACTGAATGTACCCACTACAATGAGATTCCAAAAACCAGTGTCTTGAGTTGAATTTGACTCGTCGTGTCAAAATCGTCCACTACACTGTGATTGTAAATTTAAGTTTGAAGCACGCTGGTATTACGACTTTCTTTCTCAAGAGTTCCTAACAAATGTTCCACATGCATCACTGCCCCAATAATACAGTGTTCTTCTATGTAAATTTTTTGGAGTTTAATATTAGACTTAGTGTCACTATGACTGGTTAAAAGTGAAACATAGAACCTTGTAATATCTATAGGGGCAGCGACACACGTCTGTTCACCCCGTTGTTCCGCTTAGGTAGTATAGTATATTGGAAATCATTTGACTTGGCCGAGTTGCATCAAAGTAATGAGTTCAAAAAGATTTAGTAGATTTATCATTTGAACAATAGGGTTCAAAATGCAATAACATTTTTATAGATATCCGGTTAGCAAAAAGAACGTTAACCTTACCATTGTCAGAGTTTCTTCAAGCAAAGGTACAAAGGTAAATCTTGAATGACATTTTCAAAACGTAATGAGGGTTACCGTTTTGTGCTCACCAGTTGGCGCCACTGCGCTCCAAGTCCAGCTATCATAGTTTCTTATTGGTCATTATGGGCGTGAAAACAAAATTTCCGTTGAAATCGTATTTAAGGCAAGGCCATTCCATTGCAAATGACCCCCTGTAACACGTGTGAGTTTGCAATTAATCATCCCGCTCTCTACGGAAGCTCTGCGCGTAATTATTAAGTATAGCAAGCTATACTCGACGATGTGTCGGACCAATAAGTGGCCCTTAATCATGAGAACTAGCCGCGATATATCACATATCACTGTCGTTGATAATTTCAAAATCTGCAACTTTAAAGTTTATTTTTGACAAAATTACCAAGGCATTTTTCAATATTTTGTTCGGTTATTTTGTTTCTTTGTTTCTTTTTTCAGTCCACAGTATGTTTTGTTTAGTGTAATTCTACATTACACTTTCACACTGGAAGCTCATACTTCAGTATTTTCGTCAGATCTCTGAATGGGCCATGCCTTAATACATTAAAACTGCAATGTACCTACCGTAAAAATATTGAACATCCCGTGTTGTAGCGCAGTCCCGTTTTGTTTGGAAAAAAGTAGGATATAAGTTTACGAACGATAAAACTCAAACTGAAATTCGTTGACCCCTAACTCATATTTGCCATAATCAATCTCAGGTTTTGCAAAATAGTCACCATATCATTCAAATTCGGTATTAACCCGCGTAGCGCACCCACAAACTATTGGATTTGACATTTCGGAGGACTGACATCACACTAGAGCCTCTAGCGGTGAATTCATACCCAATGGGGAAAACGGGACCCAATTACTAAGATCCGCTGTCCGTCCGTCTGTCTGTCTATCCGTCCGTCTGTCACCAGGCTTTATCTCATGAATTTAAGGGCGCTCCCATACAACAAACGTGATATTTTTTGCAGTTTTTATAGATAATACGGAATCCTTCGTACGCGAGTCCGACTCACACTAGGCCGGTTTTTATTTGTTGATATGAAGTATATGTACTTTATAATTAGGGTACCTACTGACGACGATATTAATGCTGCGTCCGAACTTAGCTCGCTTGTCAAGCTAATCAAACGTATCTCTGGGACGATAACGGCTGCCTAATGACATCGTGCAAACGTTCGGCTGGCTGGTCTACCTGCCAAATATGGCCCATAAGTCTCTTCCCATTTTTCTGGCATTCTAAAGAAAGAACTGGTTATAGGTATAGTTTCTGGGTTTAGATGGCTGTGGAACTGTGGTACACACGTCATGTCATGTCTAATTCAAAATAAAAATCAAATGTTTATTTGTCAAGTAGGCCTCAAGGGCCTTTTACATGTCAGAGTTCACAATGCAATTACAATGAATACAATATCATTAAGTGAAATGAATACCTACATAGCAACCATCAATCAACACATAAATGCCTAGGCACATATTTGCTATAAACTTATCCTTAATCAAAGAATTCAATTTAAGAGATGTAAAAGGTCTCTAAACGTCATAAACGAGTCCAAAAGTGACCACCATTTAATTTCCTCTACTGTGGATTGACGTCTTTTAAAACACGGAAATGAAATGTAGTATTTACAATGTTTGTAATTTAAATGCAAACTACCTACTGCAAAACAAAGACTTCAAAGTGTTTGTTTAGTGTCACAGTGTGAAATTAATTCCCATATTTTGCGTTTTAGAGCTTCATGAGAAAAAAATAATTTGTTTAAGAAATATGAGAAATTGGTACTAAAATTATATATCCTCGCTCGTTAAACATTATAAGGATACCTATTTTTGGTTTAATATGGCAAAATATTGGTGCCTTACATATTGGTCTCTCAAGTTAAAGGAGCGGAAAGCATGAAGAATATAGACATAGGCTTGTTGTTTACTAGCACGGAAGCGTGTCTGCGGTGCCGAGGGGGTCGAGACCACAGGGCCGCAGGTTCAATGTCTCAGTAACACGTCAGCGCTCTTTGTCGGTAACACTAAAAAACAATAGCCACCAGGTGACAATGAACAGATAATGTGTAGTAAGATTTAAAAGCAGCCATCGGGGCCACCAGCCTGTAGGAATTCTCTTTTGTTTTTGACATTTCGGGTGGCTCATTAGGGTCGAATTTTTGGAATGATTATTATTTTATTGTATTTAGATATCCACACCATTCCACACACCCGCTATCTGACCTTCGTGGGTTATAATTTCGGTGTCTCGCCAGTGTTAGCGAACCGGCTTCGCCGTGACATTATCTTAATTACGACATTAGCATGATGATTCGCTTTGAATACACATTAAGAGGTGGATATCGCAGGCCGCCGTCTCTCAGCGACATTTTGCGCTCCACTATCCTCATGCAAATATAATTGGGCATTGAGATGTAATGCAGGTGCCTATAGTGACCGCTGATACCTGAACATAAGACACGCTTTTCTTTGTGGGTGTTGAAGTCCTTAAATGTAACGGGTAATTAACGGATCGACTTCTATTCATTTATGTATATTGATATTTAAAAGAACTACTTATTTTGCTAGTCTTTTTTCTAAACTTATCGGTGAATTCCATCACTAATCAATATCCTACATTTTAGGTCGCCGTAGGTGGGTTACTAAATTTCTTAGAAAGGTGTTGCAGATTCGGGGCCTATCCGGTGGCATGACCAACTAGCGAAGCTTTGTTTTAAATTACGTAGCGCACTTTTCTTTTTATAAAATCACTTATACGCATTCCCTGATCCTTTGCAATTTACACGTAATTTCGTCTCTATTCAAAAAGCAAAGGTTACGAAATGCAAATGCCGGTACTTTCTCTCGTCTCGCAACTGATACGCTGGAAGTATGGAGGTTAAGAAAACATTACATCTCCGTACGATAGGATGCGAAACCCTTATATATGGTCACACGGACATTTTAATCGGGCAGAATTTATCCTCGCCGAAGGACTTAGTGGGTTTAAATTTGTCAGATTAAGGATTATGAAGGACTTTTAAAGCTGGACATTGACCGCGTTTAATATTACTTTAGTTTTTGGAACTCGAATTTCCTCTAGTTCATAGAAGGACCTGTGTAGCCTTTTTAAACATTTTTATTTGATTAGACATGTTGAGTTTCAGGACAACTGACCTGTCTACACACAACTAACATACTGTGACATATAACTACTTAACAGCAATTAAGTTTACCTCACAGCCACCTCGTAAACGAAAGGGATAATGACACTAGTATTTGTTTATATGAATGTCTTACATTATCTGTCGCGCTCAGGACGCGCAGGAGTTGTTTGTCGAGCAAATACGAGACACTTGTGGCGCGGGAGCGCTAGCCGCTGCCGCGCCGTGTTTGTTCAGGGTTCGTCGTGCATGACTCGCGATCCGGTGGCAAAGGCCTCGAGAGGCTACCACGCGACCACTTGGGATAGGTTGTTATACAAACAACCAAACTGGCTCACTTAGTAGCTCTCGTACTTGAAACACTGATCATTACCGGGAGGCACGCTTCGCAAAGCCTCTTACATTCATTATATTTTGAACGGATTGTAGCGGACGCTGATGCACGACGAGATATCCCGGGGTACTGTTAAACAAACCGCAGGATACTTAATCACACCGTGCGTTTATTGAGCTGTGCGATTTACCGGCGAAAGTCATGGAGGCAAGACACCGAACACGTTCCGCGTATGAACAATATTTATGGATGTTAATTATAAATTGGACGCTGCGAATTGAATTTGCTCCGTACAAGTACTTCCCGCAGGGAATAAGACCGCTAATAACAAGTTTAATAATATAGTAACCTAAGCATCTGGCTGCGTCTTTGTTTCAACGATAGACATTATATCTTACCGCCTGGTCGTATCTTACAATTAACGCCACCTCGACTGCTTGCGACGAATGAAGCCCTTATCTAACAGATTCTTTAGGCCGTACATGATAATTATGATATCACACTTATACGTATTCAATTGACCTATTAGTATAGAAACAGTCAATTACCGCATTTTACGTAACTAGTTTGTGTATTGGGTTTAATTGGCAATTGAAAAAGTTGAGATTTATAGACGATCAAAGGTTCCTTCAAGCGTTTCCTTGACCGGTATGAAATCATCGGTGTTGCGCGTTAACGAGTGTTTGCTCTGGTGTTGCCCTTCACTCGAGCGCTCTCCCACGTCGTTATGCAATGATAGGGCTACAGGGCCCCCGGCATGGCAGCTTTCAGGGACCCTGCTAGCAGTCTCACTAAGAATTAGCCCTAAGTTATATCGCTCTGATGATTATGATGTCATAGGCGGGTTGTAGCGGTGCAGACCGCTTCGCCAGTTAACTAATGTCGCCCCACTAATGTCTTGATTTATGCCTTCGGGACTAGTTCGTTCACATTTAGTCCCTGAGAATTCTAATTAAATCCGTTCTGGACGCTGTGACATCCTTCAATTCTAAAGTGGATTCAAACAGTTATTGTGCTTTTTACTAGCAGTGCCACTTTATAAAGGTTAAAGTTTAAACTTTTGCCTTGGGTTCCTGCTTGACGCGTAATTGAAATATGATCTAAGCTTTAAGCAAAGGCAGGGTCGATAGATCTTTGTTACAAAGACAAACATCAATCGATCAATCTTTGTGGTTGTATGTTTTGTTTACGTTAAATCTGTTGCTAAATAAATATAACTTGGATGCTAAATTGATCAGAGTTGGCGCCCTTCATGCTTTGATTACAATTCGTAGTTACTTAATAGCTTGGCAGTAAAGTACTCAAATACACGTACATAGATTATATGTACCTATATTGCTATTAATGCTGACTGCATATTAAGGTATGAAATTGGAGTTTCAGTAATTATTAACGTTATTATTAAGTAACATGAGGGAAAATGTAAAAAAAAATACCGTTCCCCCCGCATTATCTCCGAAGTTTACCAAGGAAAAAATATGAAATTATTACATAACATTGATATCAATGTCTATTTTACAGGAAAAATATAACTATAGCTCTATCTAGTTTTTTTTATAGTTGAATAACATTTCTGTACTAAGTTTGTAATTTAATCACCTTTGCATGTATTTTAGTTTTATAAATTCCTACGAAATTACCTTCATAAGTACCTTCTTTCAAATAAAGAAAAAAAATTGAAATCGATTCACCTGTTAAAGAATTATTCTTGAAAAACCACCATCGATACTAAGTTACTCAGTCGCTCAAATTTGTAACAAAATATAGCAGATAGATCGCGCTGTACCCATGGCGTTCAATTTCTACACCATGTTGTTGAGATTTTCCTGATTTAATAGGGTTGGAACCGGTACACATCTTGTACGGAACCCTCGGTGCGCGACACAGTGGTTCCAAATCCGAAATAGCTGGCCAAAAATCGAAAAATGAAGTTTCTATTTATAGATTTTTAACGGTTGGGCCAGGTAGAGGGGTCCTTCTGGCGTCCCCTTGAAGGGTCGGGGAGTGGGAATTCTTGCATTTAGCCATTGTAATGTCAGTCGGCCCGACACGCTCGAGCAGGTGGCATCGATCGTGCGCTAGGTCCTCAAAATTACGTTGTGTTCAAAGTGAAATAATTTTCAGTAGAATTGAGTGATTTTGATTTTCCAAAATGGAATCTCTTGCTGGAGGTAAGTACATTTATTATATCATTGGTATTTTTCATATAAACCACTCAATAACGAAAAAAAAATGTTAACATCTACTGTAAATTCTTGGGCCCGCGGCGAAAAAAATTTATTTTTACATTGAGTAAAAGTTAATTGTCGGACATAGTTGGGCCACCAATCAAGTTTTACGTTATTATTTATGCCCTTGAGTAAATACTCCATGAAAAATCAGCTGCCCCAAACTGCCCCTGTGGTTACGGTGAATTTTTTAATAAATTAACGCAAAAATTCAGTCGCGGGGCGCGGCGCGTTTGGTTGTGCGAACATAAGATGATGAATAGGAAATAACAAATATAAAGCCGTTTTCATTTTGACTGAACATAGTTTGATTCTTTTACACATTTACACTTTGTAATATATTCTATAAAATATTATGAATATATTTAACAAATCAGATTGTTTTTCTATTACATAAAATTCTATTGCTTCACAATATTTTGGATATTTTTACTTTCGATTATTTTTTTTTCGTTGATTCATGTTTTCAATATGTCAACTTTTAATTTATATATTAGTCTCACTATTAAATTGATTTTTTTCAGGCTCTCGGATAACCCGTGAAACGATTGCGGTTAGTTTCACGCGGCAGGAGTTATTCGAGTTATTGGCAAATCATTTAAATCATAATGCAGATGAAGTGTACGAAGTCATAGAGGTCGCATTGTCCCAAAAAGTCAATGGCCCTTACACGTTATCCGCGGATGAGAAACAAAAAATTCGTTCTTTATTGTGGGACATGCGAGACAAATGGCAAAAAGCTAAAAGGACGAAGGCGAGGTTTCTTGATAAAAATGCGGATTGGCTAAGCACAGTCGTTGTCTTTGGCAACCATAAGGAAATCTCGACAGAGGACAAGGATACAGATGCAGTTCATAGGCGTGGTCGCAATTCACAAAGCTTCGAGGACTCCAGTGAACGGTCGAAAAGAAGGAAGACCGCAGATATTCGTAAGCAGTCCAGTGTTGAAGAGCTTGCCTTTGCCACCCACATGAGTCTTCGTGCTGCAGGGAAATTGGACGCCGCAAACGTAGTGAAAGATGTTGCTCTGGGCAGTCCTACCAGAGCGTCTAAATACAAGCAAGCTTTACGCACTGCTACAGATGTTACGCACTGCTACAGACAATAACGACAGTGATTCAGACAGCAATTGGTCTCTGTAAGTGTAAGCGCATTTTCTGCTTTGTTTAAAGACAAAAATAATACTTCATGTGACTTTCAATAAATTGGTACTTTCAATATTCAAAGTGTATCTGTAATACATATTTTCCCAATCCACTATATCCAACATACATATACGTATTAATTCATTCTTTTGTTGACCCATGAGTGACAAATTTCGTAGCGATTGATTGAAATTTAGAGGAAATGGTCCGCCATTTTTAAACCGCCATCTTGTTTTTGTAAAATTTGACTTCAGATTCGTGTTCAGTGATCTCAAAAACCCCCGAGTGACAAATTTCGTAGCGATTGATTGAAATTTAGAGGAAATGGTCCGCCATTTTTAAGCCGCCATCTTGTTTTTGTACAATTTGACTTCAGATTCGTGTTCAGTGATCTCAAAAACCCCCGAGTGGCAAATTTCGTAGCGATTGATTGAAATTTAGAGGAAATGGTCCGCCATTTTTAAGCCGCCATCTTGTTTTTGTAAAATTTGACTTCAGATTCGTGTTCAGTGATCTCAAAAACCCCCGAGTGACAAATTTCGTAGCGATTGATTGAAATTTAGAGGAAATGGTCCGCCATTTTTAAGCCGCCATCTTGTTTTTGTAAAATTTGACTTCAGATTCGTGTTCAGCGACGGCAAAATACCCATGAGTGACAAATTCCAAAGCGATTTAATAATACCTTCTATTTTTGGCCAGCTATTTGGGATTTGGAACCACTGTGCGCGAGTCCGAGTCCCGGTTTTTTAATGTACATTTTGCTGCGTAAACGTAAACGTAGCGACATTATATCAGGGACCGGACCCGCTTACCCTAACCCGTTCAAAAACCCGGGTTTTTATAATGCTGATTATTAAAAACCCTTTCATTACGATAAGCTTTTCATTGGCTTACCGGTTAACAAACTAATCCTTACGTTAGAATTAATTCGGGTTTCCGCTTACCCGTATCAAAAACCCAAGAAGCGGTAAGCGTTTGAAGCGCTGATTGGATACGAGCAAGCTATTTTCGCTTTTACGTAACCTACGTATGATCTATTATCACAGTGCCCAATGCGAAACTTAGCGGCATGCGCGCGCGCGCGTTCCCCTCGCACGGCGGTATTTGTCAAAGGCTTTGTGATTCGCCGACGTATAATTGCTAATTTAATGGAAATTAGACGTTAAGTTAATAACATAGACTTCATAACAGATTTATGAGCAGCGTCGGGGCGAGCGTTGGTGTGATTTCGGCAAATTGCTGTTTACCTATTTATTCGTCACTTTCTTTTTCTTTATCGCTGACTGTGCGCATCTCTCGTATAAAAACCGGCCAAGTGCGTGTCGGAGCACGCACAATGAAGGGTTCCGTAGGTTCCGTACCAACACCGGCTAGTCCACATTTAAAATCACTATCCAATACATTGAATCTAAAAAAGTCGTATCTTCATAGGGAACTCACGGCACTTATGACCTTTTGTTTGGGCAAGACAGTTTTTAAGCGAAGACTCAAAAACCCTTAAATCTATATTGTTTAAACCTAAACTCGTTGAAAGTATTTACTTAATGCACACCACCCCAATATTTTTCAGAATTTTAAACCTTATAAGGTACTATAGTTTGGAAATTAGAGGGACACTTTCTGACTGACAGCTAATATCTCACCAACAGTTGACTGAAATAGACAAGTTTTTAGAAACCTCTATATCATTATAAAGACCTATCCATCGATACCCCACACGCCTACGTGCGTTTAAATTTTTTTTTCATCCACCGGCTACATGTATGGAGTGCCCCCCCTAATTTAATATTTTTTTGTAACTTCACATCACTTTTGTGTAGCGGTTCATATAATACACATTTCTACCAAATTTCATAATTGTAGTACTTATAGTCTTCCGAGTAAATCGGCTGTGACATACGGACGGACGGGCGGGCAGACATGACGAATATATAAGGGTTCCGTTTTTGCCATTTTGGCTGCGGAACCCGAAAAAGTACATTGTTTTAATAAGTGTTCATATTCATTAATTGTTATACTTAGTCGTGTAGTGTTCTATAATAAATAATTCACGTGAAGTTGATGCCTATAAGAAGTAATAGGTATGCCTCAGTCAAAATGGGACGCTGCTCATCGACACTTCACGTATGGACAGGCCTCCAATAAAAAAGTACATGCCTGCTCTGCAAAAACAAGCTAAAAGTAAGCACTACAGAAACCAATGTACTGTCTATAGTACGTCGATTAAATAGTCACTTTATACGTTACCGTATCTAAATTAGAAGGGTGTGGTCTGCTACACTGCACATGACTGCAAGGGTTTGATGGTGAAATCGGAAGGTGCGAGTGGAACTCTTCAGTGATTACCGGTAACCCCCTCGAGTTTGGGCTCATTTTAAATGTCTCAGTAAGCCCGCTACACTGCACATGACTGCGAGGGTCTGATGGTGGAATCGAAAGGTGCGAGTGGAACTCTTCAGTGATTACCGGTAACTCCCTCGAGTTTGGGCTCATTTTAAATGTCTCGGTAAGCTCGCTACATTGCACATGACTGCGAGGGTGTGATGGTGGAATCGGAATGTGCGAGTGGAACTTTTCAGTGATTACCAGTAACCCCCTCAAGTTTGGGCTCATTTTAAATGTCTCGGTAAGCCCGGTACACTGTACATGACTGCGAGGGTCTGATGGTGGAATACCGGTATAATACCGGTATTTAAAGGTACCCTTCGTTTCGGTTCCACAGAACCAGTATAGATAAAATACCGGTTCTTTATAAAGGCTCCTACACGTGTATGCGAGGTTGTGGTTTCTTGCAAGTGCGCGCCGCAACGGTGGCACGGCACCGACAAAGAGTGCGGGCGACAAGGAGTGTAAGGCTCACGCGGCGTCGCCGCTTCCCACGCCACACAGCCGAGCCGAGCCGAGCCGGCGGCACGCGAAAAGTGATTAAGTTCCGCGAGTAGCTTAGTCATGATATCCTGTTCATGAGCTGGTGATGGAAGGTAGAACTTCGTAACTGATAGGAACTGAAGGATATTTTTTTAAATATTGTAGGTATTTATAGACCCTGTCGGTCTATATTGCATTGCAAGTACTCAGTATAACAAAACAAACAAGCCCAATCTCGACTACCTTAGCACCTTTCGTTAGGCAGCTCCAGTGCCTCTCTTCCGGCTGCATCATCAGACCCTCGACATCAGGTGTAGTTGTAAGTACTTAAGACAACAAAACAAAGAAGCTCAATCTCGACTACCTTAGCATTTGCCGTTAGGCAGTTCCAGTGCCTCTCTTCCGGCTGCATCATCAGACCTTCGACATCAGATGTAGTTGTAAGTACTCAAGACAACAAAACAAAGAAGCCCAATCTCGACTACCTTAGCATTTGCCGTTAGGCAGTTCCAGTGCCTCTCTTCCGGCTGCATCATCAGACCCTCGAAACCAGGTGTAGTGGTAAGTACACAAGACATCAAAACGAACAAGCCCAAACTCGACTACCTTAGCACCTTTCGTTAGGCAGTTCCAGTGCCTCTTCCGGCTGCATCATCAGACCCTTGACATCAGGTGTAGTTGTAAGTACTCAAGACAACAAAACAAAGAAGCCCAATCTCGACTACCTTAGCATTTTCCGTTAGGCAGTTCCAGTGCCTCTCTTCTGGTTGCGTCATCAGACACTCGAAACCAGGTGTAGTGGTAAATACTCAAGAAAACAAAACGAATAAGCCCAAACTCGACTGCCTTAGCACTTTCCGTTAGGCAGTTCCAGTGCCTCTCTTCCGGCTGCATCATCAGACCCTCGACATCAAATGTAGTTGTAAGTACTTAAGACAACAAAACAAATAAGCCCAAACTCGACTGCCTTAGCACTTTCCGTTAGGCAGTTCCAGTGCCTCTCTTCCGGCTGCATCATCAGACCCTCGACATCAAATGTAGTTGTAAGTACTCAAGACAACAAAACAAAGAAGCCCAATCTCGACTACCTTAGCATTTTCCGTTAGGCAGTTCCAGTGCCTCTCTTCCGGCTGCATCATCAGACCCTCGAAACCAGGTGTAGTGGTAAGTACACAAGACATCAAAACGAACAAGCCCAAACTCGACTACCTTAGCACCTTTCGTTAGGCAGTTCCAGTGCCTCTCTTCCGGTTGCATCATCAGACCCTCGATATCAGGTGTAGTTGTAAGTACTCAAGACATCAAAAAGAACAAGCCCAAACTCGACTACTTTAGCACCTTTCGTTAGGCAGTTCCAGTGCCTCTCTTCCGGCTGCATCATCAGACCCTCGACATCAGGTGTAGTTGTAAGTACTCAAGACAACAAAACAAAGAAGCCCAATCTCGACTACCTTAGCATTTTCCGTTAGGCAGTTCCAGTGCCTCTCTTCTGGTTGCGTCATCAGACACTCGAAACCAGGTGTAGTGGTAAATACTCAAGAAAACAAAACGAATAAGCCCAAACTCGACTGCCTTAGCACTTTCCGTTAGGCAGTTCCAGTGCCTCTCTTCCGGCTGCATCATCAGACCCTCGACATCAAATGTAGTTGTAAGTACTTAAGACAACAAAACAAACAAGCCCAATCTCGACTACCTTAGCATTTTCCGTTAGGTAGTTCCAGTGCCTCTCTTCCGGCTGCATCATCAGACCCTCGAAACCGGGTGTAGTGGTAAGTACACAAGACATCAAAAAGAACAAGCCCAAACTCGACTACTTTAGCACCTTTCGTTAGGCAGTTCCAGTGCCTCTCTTCCGGCTGCATCATCAGACCCTCGACATCAGGTGTAGTTGTAAGTACTCAAGACAACAAAACAAAGAAACCCAATCTCGACTACCTTAGCATTTTCCGTTAGGCAGTTCCAGTGCCTCTCTTCTGGCTGCGTCATCAGACCCTCAAAACCAGGTGTAGTGGTAAGTACTCAAGAAAACAAAACGAATAAGCCCAAACTCGACTGCCTTAGCACTTTCCGCTAGGCATTTCCAGTGCTTCTCTCCCGGCTGCATCATCAGACCCTCGAAACCAGGTGTAGTGGTAAGTGCTCAAGACATCAAAACGAACAAGCCCAAACTCGACTGCCTTAGCACTTTTCGATAGGCAGTTCCAGTGCCTCTCTTCCGGCTGCATCATCAGACCCTCGAAACCAGGTGTAGTGGTAAGTACATAAGACATCAAAAAGAACATGCTCCAATCCGACACAATCGGTACGTCATTATTAATTCCAATTTAAAAAATTGGATGAGTATTAATTAGTTGCTACGTCGAAGAAATTAAAAACGTGTTTTGTTTGAACCCGTGCCCGCCCGAACGAAAGCAAAGCCAAATGAAAAGTACAAACATTAAGTACGGCCGGCCACGCACCGCGTGTCACATGAAGCGACGATGGCCTTGGGCCAAGGACAAGGGAGAGGGAATAAGGGTATCCCTAAGCCGAAAGGTAAGCGGTTAGTACACGAAAAACCTAAACCAAATAAGTTGATGTAAGCGGTAACCTCTTGTTACGATTAGGTTAACCCGAATAATACGGGTTATCATTATTATCGGGTAAGCCGATGAACGGGTAACCCGAACGATTGGGTTATCATATGAAAGGGTTACCCTTTCGAACGTGTTAAGCGAATGAACGGGTTTTCCGGTCCCTGCATTATATATCGTTGATTGATACGAAATCGAAAAATTACATTAATGAATTTATTTTTAGAAACGGTTCTCCCATTTTTACGTTCCAACATAGATTTATATCTTATTCTTTTATCCTTTTATATATATAATATAATATATATGTTTCCACACAGACACATTAATAGTAGGTATCTCAAATACAAATTCCGTATATATTTGACTGCGAAACGGAGAGGTTTGGCAACCGGACGCCGTCCATGCATATGATATTAGGAGTTCTGACTTGCCTGTCGATTTATTTTATTAGTCGGCTGCTAAATATTTGCGATATTACCCGTGCCGATGTAGAGTGAAATAAGTAAATACTGTACTGTGCCACAATTTAATTCTGGTGTTTATTGCATTCGTAGTCAGTTTATCTGCCGAAATCATTAAGCATAAAGTAGGTGTAAACTTTTGATTGCTTATTGTAATAGTCATTGCGTAATAAATCTTTACAACTATTTCCAATAATCACGCATTGCTAAACTGTTCTTAGAAATTAGTAATTACTAGAAACTAATGTAGTATTAATTCTTGTAGTTACGATATAACTACGTTATGTAAGTTTTATCTGTATGTTCAAAATCGCTGTACATTGTACAGTGTTACAACGATGTGTAATGTTACGTATTAAGTAATGTAAGTTTACTGGATTGTAGGATTAAACTACAATATATTTGATTGATGGCCCCAGTGTGACTCCAGGACCGTATCAGCTGATGTAATTTATAGTTCGGGTGAGACTTGCCTTTCTTGCAGAATTACATCTTCATTAAACGGCAGTGAAAAGTTAGATAGCATTTATGTACAGAATTGTACCATTGATAATCTATACATAGCAATATTTTTCATCATGTGGGTAACTAAAGGCGATTGCAGTTATAATTAAGTCTTAAAGTAAAAATGATACACTGGTTCGACATTTAGTAACGTAAAATGTACAAGTAATTTGCCAAGCAATGATAGTCGCCGCGTGAATTTACGCTGCTTAATTTTCAGGGGTCCGATTCGAGTTTCAAAATGTGACATCTTCGCCCCCCCAGAATATCATAGAGATATCCCCACTTCCGATATCAGAATGACAGACACATGAAAGAAGAGCATAATGCTACTTTAGTGGCTATTCCTGATATGATAACACGACTATAATAGATGTGTTTATAATAATGATTATGAGCAAGAGATCGAACAAGGTTTTCTGAAATATGTCAATTCAGTAAGCGCCAAAGTGCTTGTAGTTTGTTTGGTCTAACAAAACCCCCTCATAATGTTTGCATCTTTCGTATCAACGCACACATGTGTATGTGTGCTGTGATATGTTTTGCGTTTATGCCAATTGCGGTCTTGTCTCAATAAATCCTGGTTATACCGTGACGGTACGTGTGACCTTTTTACCCCGCTTCATCCTGTTACAATTGTCCCTTTACGTACATTCGTATCGAGAACTATCTTGTAACAAAAGATCATTCTCAGAACCACTGGAAATTTAAAACAACCTCGTCAAATAAGAGAATTGCTATATAGTTTTTTGTTAACCGTGCCGTAATCGTAGCTAGTTTAGGTATACGATTTGGCTTTTTGTAAAGAAGCAACACCTCTTTTAGGTACTTGATTGCAATTAATTACTGGTTACAAAAATACTTAAATTTAAAATTAAAAAAATGTATTATAACCCAATTATTATATATTTTTTTTGAATCGTAGCTGGTTTAGTAAAGTTTACGGTAGGTACCTACTTTAAGTGTTTTGGTTTCTTAAATAAGTGTGTAAATATTTTACTTAGTCTCTCAAATAAGTTGAAGTGATGCACTTGGACTTGCCTTGCCGTGAGTCCATGACTCTGTCCATTCATTATTATAGACGGAGAGTTGAGCAATAGATGAATAAAATATTAGTAATATTACACTAATTTTAGTATTTCGACTGTCTCTGTCTCGACTTCACGATGTGTAGGCAAATTACCTTTTGCTTTAAAACTAAACCCATTAACATTATGGTTATTGACCCCATTAACCACAATTTTATTACCGTAGTAAAATCAAAGTCAATTATAAATATTATTTTATACTTTATAGTAGGTACTCTTTTTGACCGACGTGAAGTCATAATAATAATAATCCTATTTACATAGACACAGTATGCTAAATTGCTAATCATTTCTTAAAGTCTGTTTGTTACCTATTTGACCAAAGACAACTCTATGACTCCAATTAATACAAATTCAAATGTAGGTATATCTGATATTTTCTAAGGTCATATTTTAGCGGTTGCAGATAAAAGCGAATTTTATTGCACAAGATGAGGATTCATTATTATGAATATGAATCACTTATAATGACTCTGTTTATGTTTTATGCAAAGTGGATTTCATAAGGACAATAATTATTAATATTTTTTTGCTTATGAGTATCTTCGAAGCATTTGTTACTTAGTAAAGCTTTTGAACGGTTTGTCATTTCCATCTTCATTTAACTTAAAACTTAAATAAATTTTATACAAATTTTGATTGCGTACGTTTAATCAAAGGGTTGGTTGATGTACCTTGAAATATTTTGATTACAGTATAATTTACCATATTGTCACACTCTCGTGTTTCGCTTACTTACCGGTCAAATCTGAAATGTTAATTTATTAAGCGCTAAACGCTATACTTTTACTTAGAATTAACGTTAATAACTAAATAATTAATATTCGCACGTCGGATGCGCACGCAATCAAAACACACAACGCAAGTGATAAGATAAGTCACCGACCTAGGGTTGCTTCAGACGCGCAGGTTATCCTAGGGCTTCATACACTCACTGTTTACTCACTGGTCATTTCACAAACGTAAACGCGCGTGTTTGTTTACAAAGATGCGCGACAGGTGCGCGCGCCGCAGCATCCGTAGCGGCTGTGCGCGCCGGCGCGGGCGCACGCCACGCGCCACGCCCCGTGCGTGCCCGGCGCGCTCCCCGCCCGCCTGAAGCCTTTCAGGCATTTTTCCTAACATTTTCTCCTACCTAATTAATTCTTATTTTTACTTTATTAAAAAGTCTTCAAGCTAAAAAGAAAAATAACATTCTGGGCGATTCAAATTATATTAATGAGAGAAAGGGACGTCTCTAGGTATCGCTCTGTCATTTTTTATTGACAGATCCATATTCGTATCGAACGGAGCCCTGAAGTATCGTTAATCGTTATCAATCATATTAACCAAAATTAAAATCTATTTTAAAAGGGCTGTGTTGGATGTAAAGTCAGTCTCATGACGATGGTTCGAATCGATATTTATTATTACTTTAAACTTATGGAATACAAACGCTAATTCCGTAAGGGTATTTAACTAAGTATGTGAAAATGGAAAGGCTTTGAAAGGTAATTGGAGAGATAACTCCCGTTAATTTTATATAAAAGCTTATATAGACAAGGTGTTAATTCTGCAATTACTTTAATACTAACGTTCTAAGAACACCTAGAGAGATGACTATAAAATGAAGCTATGAGTAGTCCCCGCAGGCACACCATTTACTTCAAGGAATGTGCTGCAGTGAAAAAATTTAACAATTATACATTCTTACTACATTTTTCATTTAAAGACAGTTACTATGAGTGCGTGAGAATTACCGCAGTCAGAACTCAACCCATAAATTGTAAATTGAATTTTACTAAATGCGTCCCTTGATTAGACACTAATTAAGAAAAGATGGTATTCAATGTGAGTAACGTTAGTTTTATGGTGAATCGTCGCGTCGCGTGTGTTTGTATGCGATGTAGTTAATTCAAACACTTGTGTCGCTTGCATCATGTCGTAAATATTAAAGTTCTCAAACGCTCCATCGATAAACGTAATCAATATTGGTTCTGTTGCTACTTTCAATTACATGCATACGCTTTCCCTTCAATGTTTTCATTGGTGCAAATGCTAATATACTTAAAGTAGCCAGCATCAAGTGTAAGTTATGATTTGGCGCGGACAGCATCCATATAAGAGGAATCAAAACGCGAAAGTAAGCATTGAGTTGAGTAGGTGTTATTTTGATACCGAGAACGAGATATACCGAGGAATTTTGCTATGTACATATTGGCTGAATTCTTTGTATACTTGAGTATTTGCATCATACGGTTACCTGGAAAACTTACCTGAATCACTTATCGCGACAGACATCTTGACATCTTGTTTGCATTAATAATACGGTGATACGGTGAATGGCGTTTTTATAACGCTTA
Organism: Epiblema foenella; assembly: GCA_963556455.1. Taxonomy (NCBI): domain Eukaryota; kingdom Metazoa; phylum Arthropoda; class Insecta; order Lepidoptera; family Tortricidae; genus Epiblema; species Epiblema foenella. Next base: position 7,792,753 of record OY747105.1, read on the forward strand.
ATTTGGTTTTGGTTCTCTATACAAATTGCTACAGTATATCGACAAAGGTCAACTATAACTATTAAGAGGCAGTTGACACGTTACCTACCTTCCAGTGTGGAAACTATGAGATGTCGGATGCCTGCAGACATCAATTTTATTATAGTTTCATTCTTCTCGATAAGGGAGATTCCAAATGATATAATGTTCACTCTGTTTGCAAACCAATTAAAAATGAAGTTCGGTTCTTTACGGTGTATTAACACCGTTATTTGATAAATGATAAAACATAAATGAAGTGTTCTTGGTAAGAATTACTACGACCAAATAATGTTACCTTATCAAAAACGTAAAGGTATCATGGCAATCATACTCGTGATCCCAATCCAAATAAATCGCATATGCATATGCATTGCTTATGTAGCTACAATATTTTTTCTGCATTCTCGAAACTTGCAAGCAAGCTTGGCAATGGCAAGTTTTATGTCATAGCTGGCCGTGCTACAGGCAGGAATGGGGACTACTTGTATTGCAATTAGCCAATTACAATTTTCGATTACCGCGAAGCTTGTCCACAGCCGGCTGCCCTCGACAGGTTTTGTAGGTTCTGCCTTACGGGAACAGAGCACGGGTGGCCAATTGCCCTTTCCTGCTGAGTAAACTCGCGTCTGCCAGATTATTTATCGCGCATAATTATAACACTTTGGATATTGAAAAATTAAATACTGTTAACACCTCATACCTTGCGTCAATGCAGGATTTCGCACAGTTGAGATGGGTGTTGTTTTGTTTGAAGTCTACTACCTAAACATAATTATATGTTAGTAATAGTGCTGCAACTTGAACTATTATTTGTCTGATTTATATTCTTTACACATGTATATAAGTCTATATAATATTCGTATCAGTCATTGTTTTATGATGTGCGGTTTGAAATGCAGCTTTTACAGCCGTGTCTAATAGAAGTTACGATTAGACAGTTTAGATTGGATTGGAAATTGCTAGGTTTGTCGTGTTAATGAATGATAAACTTGTGATTTATGAGCCATCACAGTCTCTTAAGGCGGTAATAACACTAACCAGTAAGCACTTTAAAGTCAGTCCAGTTAGTCCTCCCGTCCGATGCTTATTTAGCGGCGACTCGCCTCGATTTGCTAATATGGCGAGATTGCATCTTCACTTCTCTGGATTTATAAGTCACGCGCTTGGAAGTTGGTGCCGGTTAACTGCTTTTATAACAGTCAATATCGTTGCATTTCGTAGTGACTTTGCATGAACTTATTGGTATATTGGTTGTGACGGGGCAAGCTGCTGTAAAATATAAATGTAGTTTGATTTAACGTATCATGCGTCGTTTCGTATTTAATGTCACCGTATAGTGTTATTCTCCTTTCTATCTAATTAAATACCTAATTTCCTCTACTGGTTATCAGACTGTCATACGTCTTATTGGTATATTGGTTGTGACGGGGCAAGCTGCTGTAAAATATAAATGTAGTTTGATTTAACGTATCATGCGTCGTTTCGTATTTAATGTCACCGTATAGTGTTATTCTCCTTTCTATCTAATTAAATACCTAATTTCCTCTACTGGTTATCAGACTGTCATACGTCTTCGTCGGTTTATTCCACCATGAATTCAATTGAAGTTGTAAGTACATATTTCTAACCCATATCATTCCAATTATTCCATTTAAGGCCTACTTGGGTGAGGGCAATAAAAACCCATTCGCGGGTAAGGGATTGCTCTGGCATAGCGAGATCGATTTCACTGCGCTACGCCGATTTATGCATTCTACGAGGCCTCGCCGGCGGCTTCGTTCGACGGAAAAATTACTCGCAGTTACAATTACAATTTTATTGCAATGCGAAAAAGCTACTTTACTGCTAGTTCATGTCAGCTAATAGATGCAATTTCTTTTTTGTGCCTTAGACACTGCAAGATACGAGAGAATTTTCTAGTGGTTGCACCTTTGAATTTCTTGTTGTCTACTTGGGAGTCAATACGGCGTCATGTATCATTATTTCTAATTGAAATGTTTCGTATATCTAGGTGTGTGCATACTTATCTTGATATTTTAAGGTAAGAGTATAAATTGAGAGTGGGCCCTGTTAGCGTGCTGGTCATTAATTTCAATTGATGGTATATCTGTCGGTGCGAGATTTTGCAAAATCGTACGTGTCTTGACAATGATAATTGTGAACATGAGTTCACCGCCGCGCCGTTGACAGCATAAATTTTATGTCGTGCTACGTCTGTGGCTGCGGTAGCATTAATGAATTACAAAATCCCAATTCATATTTGCTATAAATAGCGATGTTAATCAGAATCGTGAGGTAAACCATTAATCATTAGTTAACTCGTGGAAAGGTTTTGAGAGTGGACACGCTTGTTGTACTTAGATATTTGTTAATTTAGTCCTAGCCCATCTGAAATTTATTATTTCTTCGGTCGCGGTGTTGAGGCGCACCAGCTGGATGCTGCTGGATGTATTCCTGTTATTGTGCACCCATAATGCGGAGTGTTGATAAAGCGGTCGTTTTATGTGACTCGTAAATTTCGATGTTTCCTGATTGATATTGCACTTCGGTTTATGACTCTTAACAATGTATGCAAGTTTGAGAGATGCAGTGTTGACTGCGAAACTCTACGCTGGGCGCTTGACACATGATATGTTTATAGAACGTTAAACACGTACACACGCAATAAAGAGGTTGTTAGGTAAAGCGGCCAAGGATCCTCATACAAACCAAATCGCCTATTATATTAAATTTATTGTCTACGTCTAGGCCTACTCACTATGTGACATAATTGTTTATTTTATTTGTATTTAGACATCGATATTAATATATGTACGAGTATTATGTAGCCGATATGTTATACGTTACACAAGATTTAGTTTCTCATTATTTATTAGGAACACGCCTTTACAAAATGCAGTTAATTTACTCATTTTCTTTGCAAGACTATTCCATGCCAATCTACATCGATGGTAGATGGTACTGAATTAATTTGTTAGGGTCTATAGATGTGCTATAGCACATACTCACGGAAGTCACAGAGGCGTATCCATTACTACGAGTGTACGCATTTTTCCCAATAATGTTTTTCATCGTAAGGTCGTAAAAGAAGTATGTATAGTCTTACTAATTAATCAGTTATCATTTCGCAAAAGTTAAAAGCTATAAAAAAAGATTTTTCTCGGTATCGCTTGAACTGCGATTCACAATCACAACCCGTATAGACTCAACTACATTATTACTAATCAAACTAGTATGACTAGACTCCGATATTCGTATTAGAGTAGCCTGGGCAAAATCCAGGAGAAACATCCGACACGACCACGCGGACAGGCCTCTACTATCACTTTGATTAACATGTTTCATGTTCTCCTAAATTGCTCATTAAGAGATTCTTTTTATAATGCGCTTAGTGACTTGAAATGAAAACGCACTATGACTTCGTTAACGCGAACTTTTGGAAAGCTCCGCTGTAAGTTATACGTATTTAAATGTATTCAAACCGTCTCAAATATGTATGTTGACAGATTAGATTATAGTGAGGGTTTAGAGTAGAATATTTGCATATCACCTTTGTATGACTAGGTTTCTTACAATGTATGAATATCGATATTGGAAATATTATGAAATAAAAACGAGATAGCTACATTACCGTTGTGCCTGTTTACGTGTTGTTTGTTATTATTATTATCTTTGAGATTAGCCAGCGAGTTACCACGTCATACTTGAATCATAGAAGTAAGTACCTATGTATATATATATATTTATCTATGACGTAAATAAAAGCCTGGTTTTCGCTAAAAAAAAGCATTTACAAAGCCTGTAATTCGGCTCGAAGTTATATTTATCATTAAGGGTAATCGTAGCTGAGTTTAAGTATATGAAACTTGAATCCCTCCTCGATTTGGGCCCGCTCAAACAATTTTGCTAGGGAAGTGGAACGGGTGTAAAATTGCAGAGAGCCAGTTATAAATATGCCGGGCTCATTCACTAGTGGCACGGCGATGTGATATGGGATGCAATTAGTTCAGGGACTACAGAGTAATGACACTGCGCATTCCTGCTACTCGTAACTTCAGATTGCTCGACTGGCCCGAGACCAAGTCACCCTCATAAAGTGTACTTACATTGATTGCATTTGTATATTGTGACGTTTCATTGGGTACAATCAGTCAGAATACATTACTCGTATAGTATTGTTTACATACTTTGAGGTTCATTACCCTAATGTGGGTCCGCTATAGTCTATTCTTCCCTCCTTCCCCCTCCTTAAACACAGCTTGCAGTGGAGCCACATCGTTATGTCGCCTAAATGAACTCTTTTTGTTTTCTTTTATTGATATGTATGTTAGTCTGTAAGGTATATGTGAATATGGACCTTGTTGCCTGATACAAATAAATAAATAAATAAAATGAGCCCTGTTTCGAGTCGTCGCTATATGTTATAGCTTAATACGTCCCGGACGTGGTGATATATCGGAATATTCATTTCGTCTGTCTAGCTATGTTTACCTCCTCATCTATTGTTATACTATGTATAACGTTTGGTGGTGTTGTGCCTTCTAAAAACGTAAGGAACCTTCAGTTGAAGGTAATCCAGCAAAAAACTTGCATTATGCATACATTTTACTCCTCTGTTATCTCGGTAGCTGTGTAGAAATGTTTACTGCCTTTAAATATGTACCGCCGAGTTCGTAAATATATAAGCATTTCCAAGGCTTAAAAATAAATTTACGCAGAAAGGCACATATACATCTGAACAGATTTGGCAATGAAAAATATGTACACATGTCACCTAGCTGTCATATTAATCTGAGCAAGCCTCTCAATATGAGAGTACTTGAAACTAATATCTGTATAGTAATATTTACCAAAATTATTTAACAAAAGTACATAAATATCAACGCAAGGGTTTTTTCAAATATTTAAAAACATGTAATAGCACATAAATATCTGTACTGTACTAATGTTATCCAACTTTATGTGAACAAGTAGAAGTAGGTACATAAATATCTGAATACAACTGAATATATAAATAAATAAATCAGCTGGTTCTCACAGCCTAATTAATACTTATCAAATTAAAACGGGTGAAGTGCAAACAACGCCAAGCTCTGCATCCGCGTAGGTAGACATATTTGGTACCGAGTGTAGAACGCAACCATCTCTTTGAATTTGTTATCAGGAAATCATTTAAATATTCCGATGATGATGTAAGAATGCATCGAAGAAGTTACAGTCGAGATCATTTACATTTGAAAACATAATATCTCAAGCTGAACACGCTCATAAGCCTTTGACAATAGAGTTGTTTTGAGATAATTTTGATTCTTTGTGTCTCCTCATACAACTATTCTGTGTCTCATGCTCCTAATTTCTGTACATTTAGATACAGGTATAAAATTTTACAATTCAATGCACCACGATTTGTATGTGATCGACAATTGAACATTAACTTAAATTCAAGAATAGTATCATTATCATTTAAAAATTTGTACCTAAGTAGCCAGTTACAAAAGATGATAACAACCTCTTTTAAGTCGATTGCAAATAGAACGTATCAAAAATGGGTAAAAAGCCGCAAGCAAACACTAATGACACTTCTGTGACGTCACACTCAAAGTGAAAGAGACAAATGTATCACTTGACAGTACGGTACGGTACTCTTTTTGGAGATTGTCAAAGCAGATTGTCAGTGTTATGTTTGTTCAGATGTTTATGTACTTCTACTTGTTCACATAAAATTTGATAACGTTAGTAGTAGTACAGATATTTTTGTGCGTTTATAAATACATATTTGAAAAAAACCGTTGATATTTACGTACTTTCACTTGGTTAAATAATTTAGCAAAATATTAGTAGATATATTTATTGGCTTTCAGTTACTCACACATATTATTGAGAGGCTTGCTTAAATTAATATGAAAGGTGATATGTGTACATATTTTTGATTTACAAATCTTTTCTGATGAACCTTTCCATGTACATTTATTTTTGAAGCCTTAGAAATGCTTATATATTTATAAACTTGACTGTAATGGTCCGACTAAGATGAAAAAAATGTGTATTTAGACATAATATACACGGTGCCAAGTATTGAGGTTTTACCTATACTTGAGCTGCAAGTTTTCTCAAATACCTACCAATTCTGGCAGTCATGGTTAAGCCGCATACACTCTCGAACAGTCATTTTGTATTTTCCTACATACAATTTCAAATTATTAAATTAAAAAGATCCCGTGTCTAAATCGAATCGATAACAAAATAACACTGTTTATGTCCCATCACTATTAATTGAAGGTTTTTCATAGACACTATAGATTTCGACGGAGTAAAAAATCTCGCCTAGCCTTTGACACATATCGTAAAACACGTACGTAGATTTCTTTTAACTTTAATACTAATAAATATCAGATATTTTAACTAAAAATGTAAGTGAACTCAAGGTTTAAGGTTTTAAGTTGGTGATAAGACCAAGATTGTGTTCTGAAAGTGCGCGATTACGAAATAATGCAGGTTTGTAGGTTTGTTTACATTTTTTTCGTTTTCAACTGGTGCTTACTTTACCTACGTTACTTCCAATATCGAACTTATTATTCCCAGTGTTTTATGCTAAAACGTATTTGTAAATAAATAAAAGACATTAAACTTGCATTCAAGTTAGTACATAACATAAGTAATAAACAATTTTTAACAAAAAAATACGTACATTGATATTTAAATGGTTGTCATGCTCATGTTAGACGTGTAATAATTTAGTGGCGAGTTAACGTGGGCATGGTTCTGCGTATTAAACTACATATGATTTGCATTTTAGTCCGAGTAAGGTATGTCTAGTTTTATGATCGTGTGAAGATGGAATTCAATTATAATCCGGTGCCCATAAGCCGGGAGGCGTGCAGGCTTTGCTATATTGCAACTATCCTTATTAATATACATATTGTATAGCTCCGTCCTCAAAAGGAAACGAAATTAACCTTCAAAATAATTAAAACTTCACTTTTACCATTTTGGTTATGTAGTGTGTTATATTATTGGAGACTGAAGATCAATTTAATTCCATATGGCCCATGTGCTTCAACAATTATATTTAAGTTTCCCTCGTAGTTTGATGGTTGGGGCTTACAAATAATCGCAAATATTGTAGTCACAGTCGCCCAGCTCAGCAGCGTACTATACGTGACTGCTCAATAAAGCTGCGGACAAACGTAACGCCATGTGCAAGCGCAGCTTTGCCCAAACCGTTTATCTCAAAAACTCCGAGTCACTGTCGCCATTGTGTTACCCTACTCGTATATGCGTTTTGTTATTCGATCCGCAAAATAACTGAATGGACAAATTGCTTCTAACTTTGAAACGTCCGGAAAATCTGATTTTGATTCAAGTTGAATGCCGCGCGCGTCAGACGAGACGATAAGTGAAATGTGTTTGTAAATGTTTACTTATCTTTTTCTGCTGCAAATACTAAAGAGTGCTTTTAACATTTTATTAATAGTGTATTTAAAAACTTTATTGGCACGGAATTTAGTTAATATCAGGACCTGGTTGTTAAAAGTAGTACATAATGGGTCTATACACATTCATACTCCATTTATATGTATAGCTCTTAAAAATTGCTCTTCGTTCATGTTGTCATCAATACTTATTTTTTACTATGTGTGATCTTCTGTGATGAGGACACTGGCGGACAGCTTACCACGTACCTGCGGTGCACTTTGTGGTGGCCGGCGGCCGCGCCGCCATCCTGTCTTGTGAGTCTTTTGACCGCAAGCGCAAGCGCCGTAGACGCGCAAACCTGTTGTAGTCAGCACTTTAGCTTGCATTTATCCTATTAACCTCTGTCTACGTATTATATTTTTTTCTACAAACCCCGAACTCTATGGATTATTATTTATGGGTTCCTGTATCTACAAGAGATTTTTAATTACACCAAGTAAACTGACATTTAAGTACAGGCGCACATCGGACGTGATTATTCCATAATGGTTAAAGTACAATATTCTTATGAATTAAAATTACCCTTATGTCACCAGTTACATGTCTTATGAAGTCTATATTATGTTTAAATTACAAAATATTCACACTGACATCTGTCAGTTTACTTAGTCTACTTAAAAATATGACTTTTGGCGGACATTTATTTTACTCAAAAATCTATATGGGGATCATCTTCGAGGTTCCTGGGGGTGCCGATTACGAAAATGACTCGCATTTTCAAATCAAAAATATTGGACATTTATTTTTCTTAATTATCGATATGGGTGTCATTTATTAAAATCGGACCATAAAACTGTAGATCTGATGGGGTGTACAAAAATCGGCCTCGCGTAATTTATATATGGGTACCTAGAGTGTATGTCCTGTCGCGGGCTCATCGAACATCGCTCTCACAAGTCTCACATCCGACGCATCGCGGAATCTATAATGAAAATGCACGTTGTGCGCGTCCAACGGAAACATTGAAATGGACAAGGAATGGAGCGAATATGCAGAATTCCAACTACTTACCATAGTACCTACGTACGAGCATGCCATATGGCATAAAATGATAGTGGTCTGACGTGTTCTAATCTGCATGTACACCATGTACAGTCGACGTCGATACACGTAATATATAGTGTTTGTGTTTTTCGCGTGACCATTTCATTGTCCTATTGTGCGGTTTGCTACAATTTTTTTATCGTCCGTCACAAAAGATAAGCATAATTCTTAAATAAATACTGCATGTGCATTAACGCTTTACCGAATTATCAACTCTAGGGCCTTTTTCAAAGGTTTAAATTGTTTTAATAGAAATGTGACGTTACACGCATGGCCCAATACACCTGGCGGCGTTTACCTGAATACCTGAGAATGGTACCTACGAATAGAAGGCAGATTCCGCCATTTTTCTATTGGTGCATTCGTAATCGGAGATAGAGTCGATAATCAATTAAACATTCAAAGCGGTTGTGACGACTTTTTGTAACGTGGTTATTAGTGTTTTTGCGGTTAACCTAACAATAGCATTGATTTCTTTAAGTGAATCGGCCAAAATTGAAAAACAAAGACTATACCTATATAGGTTCAGAGTTATACCAGCGATGGTGTTTTGGGTGTTTATTGAAAATAGCCGCATTCTATGCACTGCACTTCAAAATCTTCAAATCCACTTGCCTGAAAAAAAAACAGCAGGTTTTCATTTTTAGAGTTCCGTAGCCAAAGGGTAAAACGGAACCCCACTAAGACTTCGCTGTCCGTCCGTCTGTCACCAGGCTGTATCTCATGAACCATGATAGTTAGACAGTTGACATTTTCACAGATGATGTATTTCTGTTGCCCCTATAACAACGAATACTAAAAAAACAGAATAAAATAAATATTTAAGGGGGCTCTAATACAACAAAAGTGTTTTTTGCGGTTTTATAGATTGTACGGGACCCATGCGCGAGTCCGACTCGCACTTGGCCGGTTTTTTTGATATTATGATAATGCGCAGTCTGTGCTTCGGTCTGATAAGTAGACACCGTAGTAGTTACAACTCCAGAGGAATCTGCGTTACTTTGATACTTTGTATTGAGGATCCGCTGTGTTCACAGCAAAGAGATGGATGCCGACTCTCATTTCGGGAGACATGGCGACATTATTCAGAACTGGTTAGACCGTTATGGTATTATGACTATATTCTGTAAGATGGACTGCTCTATGTGAGTCACCTCTCTCAACCCCTCCCTTGAACAGAAAATTATTAAAATGTATATCAAGGTAAAGGGTTTTTAGTAGTGTCCGACCGAAGTTTCGGTTTCGATTTCGGCTGGTTTCGGCCTAAAAATCACGTTTCGGCCGAAGGTTCGGATTCGGCCAAAAAACTCCCTAACCTTTCGGCCGAGCCGAAACTTTTACAACATTGTACTTTCGGATCGCGTTCCTCTAATTTCTGGTGCCTTTGGATAACTTACTGGACTGTTCTATTTTATACCACACTACACTCAACTACAACTATCCTGTGTTACATTTAGGGATTGCAATCTGGTCCTTCAGATAGGTACGGTAATCCGGCTGGATCCAGTATCTCGAATAGGCACTGGATCCGGCAATATTCCGATATAGATAGATAACTCCGGTAGGCCTAAAAAAGAGCGCTAAAACACATTACGAAAATTGATTTGCTTTTTAAAATAAATGTAAATATACGTTCCCGCGTATTTTCAGAATTCGTGCACTGACGAGCGATTGTTACAACGTGGCATTGTTAATATTAAGTGAATATATAAATAACGTTTAATTCACAAAAAGGCCGCAATAGTAAACCGCCAATCACAACCTGCAATTCTTCTTCACTATATACGATCCCGTCTATCTTTCAGTTGTCGACCCAAATCCATAACAAAGCCCTTGGATTCCAAATCCCAGGATCCTGCAGTCTACCACAACAGGGACAAATTCGCACTTTGGTTCCAAGGCAGGGAACTTATCATACTTGTACTTCAGCTTATCAGCATACTCCAGTGAGTCATATCACCAGATCTGTTGGGCCAAGGTCAGTACTCTGGCCTAATAGATCTGGTGATATGACTCGAATAGGAACGGAAAAACCCTTTTATGCCACCAAAGTTGACATTGTTTAATATATAGGGGCAAGCATTCAACTCCAATTTGGCTGAACCGGCTCGATCCACCAGGATATAGTGAAATCCAGCCGGATTGAGAGACATACCGGATTGCAATCCTTAGTTACATTGTTTATATGTCTAGAAAAAATGGCCAACTGATACTTTATTTGACGATTTTCACACGTCTATAAAAGTTTCGGTTTCGGCCGAAACTAGAACCAAAGCCGAACCTTCGGTTTCGGTTTCGGCAAAAAAACGTGTTTCGGTCGGACACTAGTTTTTAGATATGTTACAATAAAACACGTCAACGAAATCTAATGGTTGAACTGTAGCAATTTGTTTGTCCGTAAGTCACACAATGCAAACTTCAGTCGATGACTACTCCAATACCCACGAACCCATATAATTTCGCTGCCAATTTTAGTGCAAAGTGGAACGCTCATAAACCATTGTGCCCCAATGGTTATCGGGCCCATGTATTCATAGAATGTATAACATTTCCGACCAGTGGGTTCTGAATGCAGTAATGTATTTGTGTGTAATTGTGACCTGTTTATGATGTCGAATTATTTCGGGACGTTCGCGCTATGCGAATTGGGTTTCCGCATCTAAGTGCGTTTCGCTATTATTGGATTACTTAATTTGGTGACACACACATGAGTAACATGGTTCCAACCTATATTGTTCGCTAAATTCTGGTCAACTATTACGATGTGCTATTTACTCTTGTTATTGTCACCAATATTTATGTGATTTTATTAGATTTCTTGATAGATTTAGTTTCGTGATTGAATAATATCGAAATATTATTGAAATTTTCAAGCTTGTGTGCAATCGCTGCTGAGCGAATAAAATTTAACGCATTTAAATTAAAAAAAATACTTAGTAATCAAGTATGAAACCTGGATTACGATAGTTTAGCTAATATACACTAAATCAATAGGTATACTTCACGTGGAACTAAGGCCAAATTCTGTCAAACGAACGCAAGCAAAAATCGATTTAGAACTCTGACTATAAGGTAGATTCTTGCTTGCGTTAATTTGACATAATTTGGCCATACAATTTCGGACGTACTATATAGGTACTACGTGTATTGACAGAAACCCTTGTGTAAATTACTTGGTTATGTTATACCCAACATTGCTGTTATTATTTTAAATCTTACAACTCGCATAACTAAGTACGCAGTAAATCATGACATAAAAACGTCAACGATATCTAAAACATAAATTTAGAATCAATGAAACGCCGCGCCGGCCTGTAATAGAATACTGGTCGTTTATAGGCGCATGACATTAGCATGTCGTCATTGTGCAGCACGGTTCGCAGAAGCGCGAAATGCCCACAATGCAGTCTGCCGTGCAGTGTAGACTAGGGACCGGCGTCTGCGCAAGTGCGCATCCCATGTGCGATTGAGCTAAGTTGCAGCGGATCAATCTAGACTGCGGGAAATTAAACCTATTGTTTTTTTTCGTGTTTTACATAATTTACTAGTGGGTCACCTTGGTGAAATGGTGAAAGTGTTTTTCCGCTATCAAAGCATAGATAGCACTCTAGTAAATCATGTAAAACATGGAAGATATTTTCGATTAGTTTTAATTTCGCGCAGTCTAGGTGGCCCCGCTGCACCTTATCTTTTTTGCAACAAGTCTTATTGTGTTTGTCCATTGTTATTTTCTTACCACGGCGAAAAGAAGGTGACTGAGACTGAGTAAATTAATATATTTTTCTATGCTGTCAAAGAGTTTGCTTAAAATGTAGTACCTACCTACGTCTGTATACAATGTACATACGCACGTATACAGGGCCATAATAAAGTCTCCTAAAAAGTTATGATAATATATTGTATAGTCTTCATTGATTAGGATTGTGATCCTAGAATTGAACGTATGAATGTGCTAAAAGTGCAGTTTTGCGCACAGTAGACGACACGGGGCCGTATACTTGAACAGAACTACTTTATTCCTGGAAATCCTAATCTATATATATATATTACTAGCGAACCGCTCCGGCTTCGCACGGGTGCACTATTTAATGGATGTTATTATACGTATAAACCTTCCTCTTCAATCACTCTTATCTATAAAAAAAACCGCATCAAAATCCGTTGCGTACTTTTAAAGATTTAAGCATACATAGGGATATAGGGACAGAGAAAGCGACTTTGTTTTATACTATGTAGTGATATATATAAAAGAAGAAGTCCTGACTGACTGACTCATCAACGCACAGCCGAAACTACTAATGCTAGAAAATTGATTTTTACACAGTCGGTTACATTTATAACGTAGGCTTGGGATAAGAAAGGATTTTTCGAAATTCATCCCCTAAGGGGGTAAAACAAGGGATGAAAGTTTGTATGGGAAACGTAATTTTTTTTGGACTTAGAAACTTGAAATTTCGTATAATTTAATATAACAAAACTAAATTCAGCGATTTTCTAAATTCATCCCCTAAAGGGGTGAAAAGGAGGTTCAAAGTTTGTACGGGGAGCAAATCTTTTTTGAAGTTAGAGATTTAAAACTTCGTAAATAGACTCTCTGTTTAAATGCAACAAAACATGTTTCAGAGTTTTTCTAAATTATTCTTCTAATGGGATAAAAAGGGGGTTCCAAGTTCGTTCAAAAGTGCTTGTTGCTAGGCCTATTTGAATAAAGAATATTTTGAGTTTGAATTTTTGTGCGGGGAGCATATCTTTACTTTTCGTAAAAATCGATATAGATGTCATCTTCGAGGTTCCTCGGGGTGCCAATTACGAAAACGACATGCATTTGCAAATCCAATAAGATAATTATTTTTCTTTAAAATCGATATGGGTGTCATCTTCGAGTTTCCTCGGGGTGCCGATTACGAAAATGACATCCATTTTCAAATCCAAGATGGCGGACATTTATTTTTCTTAAAAATCGATATGGGTGTCATCGTTTAGGTTCCTCGGGGTGCGGATTACGAAAATGACATGCATTTTCAAATCTAAGATGGCGGACATTTATTTTTCCTAAAAATCGATATGAGTGTCATCTTTGTGGTCCCTAGGGGCGCCGATTACGAAAATGACAACCATTTTCTAATCCAAGGTGGCAGACATTTATTTTTCTTTAAAATCGACATCGGTGTCATCTTCTAGGTTCCTCGGGGAGCTGATTACGAAAATGACATCCATACATACCTATATACGTAGTTACATACAAACATACGAGTCAAACTGAGGACCTCCTTTTTTGTTGTCGGTTAAAAATGACACTTAGTGCGCGGGCGAAGCCGCGGGAAAAAGCGAGTACTTACATATATCTTGTTTTATACAACGACGGTGGCAAACAAGTTTATAGTTTGCCTGATTGTAAGCAGTTACCGTAGCCTATGGGCCCTTGCGACTCCAGAAGAATCATAAGCACGGTGCCGACCCTGTATTGAGTTGAGGATTTACATTTCACATAAGTTTGAATACTTGTTTCCTCCGACGTCACAATTCACACATACTGAGAGAGATATGTATTGATTAAGTACGTATTAGTAATCTTAGTATAGGTTTGTTAATTGCTACTTTTGCAAATTTAACAAGTATTCGCTAGGTGTTATTCCTTGACCGCTTTGTACGGGTCAACGTTCTGTGTTGATTTTCGAATTTAAATTTCTGAGTAAAGCTACAATCAATGGAAAACTCCTTTTACATAGAAATAATGGTGAACCTAACTGTTAAACACAGATAATCAAATAACACAATATAAGATTAAAGAGTTTGGATTCGCTCCATGAACCTGGCTGATGGGTTACACCGGCGGTGATTTGTCTTCCGATTACTGTGTCGTGTCACAAGCTGCGTACGAGCCATCTAAACATGCTTAATGTTTTAGAATTAACGCTTTCTTGTATAACAACATTTTGTCTCTCAGAATTTGGATAACGTCCACATAGATTTATCTCTTAAGATTATAATTGGCGAACCGTGTCTCAAGAGTCTGTCTCCGATAGGGTTACTGACCCATAACTTCGCTAATGGATCGATTGTGCAGGCGCGAGTGAAAAGCTGCGTGTATAATATCTACTGATACGGCTCGACTGCGGCGACGAGCTCCCGCCGCGATCCGTCCACGATCTGAGATAACATCCGACGCCTGGGTGGCGATCCATCCCATCCCATCCCTATTGTTCTACTCCACTGCACAACCTCGACTCATTCACAAATCTTCCAAATCTATTACCGCAGCGCCCTGCGCCTGCCCATACAAGCTTAAAATATTTTTATGGTAATGGATGCATTGCTTTACGAATAAGTAATCATAAATTCCAATGCAATGCTCTATAGCGGGATCTGAAAAGTTGCACAAGCATCAAGTGTCGTTTCTACGTGGGTGGAGTTAACCAACTGACCGAAACGTTCGCCAACTAACTATTTAAGACGATTATATCGAAACTACGAGATCCCGTTGTCAGAAGTTCCGACCAGACATTAATTGTCTTGGAAATCAGTAGCTTAAACAATCAGTCCTAAATGTTTTATGAACAGTTAAGGTGACGAGAAACGATTAGCATATTGACTTATATTGAGTGAAAAGGCAGCGGAAGGTTTGTACTCGAAGTAATCGGACTCCGAGAGCATGCAAATGAAGAGCACACTACGCGAAGATTATTGTACAATATCAATGTAGCGCGTCACAAGACAAGACAAACGAACGGCGACCTCGCCAACAAACCCTGCCAGCAGTCTACGTCTCTTTCTACAATACCTTCGACGGACCCTATTTGTATTCGAAAACTTTTTGTGTGTCAAAAGAAAACGTACCGTCGCGCTACTAAAACGCGATAGGACCATAGGAGTGCTGTAACTCAAATCAGGATCAAATTTCATTTTAAGTGGACATCCAACGGAGATGTCGACACGGAGTGGAGATTTATTGTTGTTGAGATTATGCGTGTGGCTCGCGGCACGTGCGATCCGGACTAATCGGCCGTGTATCTGAGACGTGTGCTCCGATATAGAACAGCGGTGAATCAATCTTTCGGCCACTGCTTGGACGTTATCGGCGATCGGCGCCCACACTACAGGAAAGGCCTTTCGTCAATCACTCAGCGCACATCGCTCGCCGCTTCCGAGTGCAGCCCTCAAAGCTGAAGCTGATTGTCTTATATTATACACTTTTGTAGCGCTGATATCGCTTTGCGATCCGTATCTCCGTATATCGCAATAACTCGCGACTTAATTAGGGAATAGATGAAAGCGCTGTCATCGATCTTGGCATTCTCATTGCCTGCGGCTGTCATGTTATATGTTCTTGCGGTTTATTGGTTTCTTAATGAAGACAAGCCCTTAGAATAAAAACGTCCCATAATATCCACCAGGTCCGTACCTGCTGGCATCTTTATTCTACGAAAGCTCGCCAGCTTTATTCACGTTGGGTTGTGCGACTTAACTGTTGATCGTCTATTATTTTTATTATTGTGGTGCTGAATTATATTGAAGAATTCATGTATAAAGTGTCCGTAGGCAGCTGCGCACAACGCACATTGTTATGATATTGTGTGCAACAGACGCCCACCTGCGACTATTATAGGCGATAATGATCTTGGAATCAGCGTAGGTCGTGTTTATTGAATCTTATAAGGCTCATCCGTCACAATGCCTATTCGTCAGTTACAAAAGCTCCGTACAGGTTGCATAACGAAGTCTGTATTTATGCAAAGTAAACTACCAAGAATTCAAAACGTACGTAACGAACAAGTTGCCAGAATAATACTCGTACCTACCTAAACAGTGTCAGTCTTAGCACTCACTCCATAAATTACAATGCTGATGTTGAGTTATGGGGTCTACTTCACGTTCCGAAAAAAGTACTCTTCTGTTTTCATATTGACGAACCTCGTTCTATTTTTAGCTTCAGGCCAATAGACAACGAAAAGTGAAATTTAGTTACAGATCCTAACATCTTTCTTAGACATAACTACACCGTCTATTATCTTATCTACCATAGATTCGTGGTATGAACGGTACTGAAAGTGAGATCCATATTGAACACGGCATTGCAGAACTATTGATAAGTCACGAACGGCGTTTTCTGGCCTTATTTGCATGTCAATGCATGCGGAGAAATTTCTTATCGCTTGCTTATGCTTGTCCTAAACCAGGGGTGGGCAAACTTTTTTCATGGCGGGCCAATAAGCTTGAGAAATTTCGGAGGAGGGCCATAATTGCAGCAAAACTGCACTTTTGTATAAAACCGCTGCTTTGGTTTTTGGCTGAACCGTCAAAATATAATCATCGCGGGCCATGTACTAATTAATTCGATGTATCGGCGGCGGGCCGGATAAAATGCTTTCGCGGGCCGCAGTTGGCCCGCGGGCCGTACTTTGCCCACCACTGTCCTAAACTATGGAAATACGCATCGGTTTATGAGAGACGGAGAAATGCAACGGCCATAAACTATCAATACGAGCCACGAGAAGGTGATATCACAAGCAAAATAATAAAACCATTTTTTTACCTCTAAAATCATCTGATACAGGGTTTGAAAATTACCAAAGGTTATCTTTGGTAATTTTCAAACCCTGGCTTAAGAGAGTTGCGAGGCCTGCTTACCGTCAGGCAGACCATAAGGTTGTTTGCTAATAATAATAATATTCTTTATTGCACCACTAATACAGGAGTACAACCGTCGTTTTATAAAAGTCGTCCACAGCAATTATTTCGACGGCAATGTTCACTTCAGCCATGGATAGGTGCAGGTAAATAAAATCTTCAGACATCACGCTGTCTATAAATCTGTTGCTGCTTCTCCAACAACTTCACTCGTCATGGCCAATATTCCGGGAGCTCTGTCCAGCCGTGGACACTTTCTTAATTTGTCATCTTTTGACGGCCATAGTGACGCCACTTTTAGGCGCTGCGCTTACGGTAATATTGACGTAGATACTGGTTTTAATATTTTAACTGTAATGGGTAGTAAGCTTCTGTGTGGATTATGTTATTAAGTTGTAAAATGTACGTTTTCGGTCGAACAGGTGACCGCACCTGCGCTAAATCATTTGTTGGTTTTCTAAATTCGCTTATCGGTTACGTGTTTCCTGCCCATATTTTCTTTTTTGAATGGTTGTCATAGGTATTGATTTCTAACTGTTGTTTTTATTTTATTTACAGAAAGCAGTAACTCGTAGACTTGCGTGTTACATATACTTACTGAGACTGTTGAATCGAGGTTAGGGTAGTCAGGACGAGCTATTTTGTTGCCGATGTAATGGGTCGGAACGTTCTTGACGCATTAATAATTGTATTTTAGTATAAATAAAATATAATTTTGCCCTGACATGCTATAGAAAATATTTCCCCTTAATTATTGATCGGATTCACCGAGGCATTCGCTTTAGCTCTAGCATTTTTTTTTGATATAAATTCGTTTCCCTTACTGTTCGAAGGTCTAATTTGTTTGCTAAGGCTAACAATGCTGTTGCTAGATTATCAATAATTAGGGTTCCATACCCTAAAGGTGCCAACGGAGCCCTAGCACCTACTCCTCGCATTTGGCCGGTTTTTAACTCTGACTTCCTCAGATTCTACGATAGGCAACTACCTACAAGTATGTTAGTGTAACAGCGCCATTTAGGGGCAAAGGGGTTAAATAATCAAACACTGATTTTATAGCATTACTACAAACAGGTTAAATTAACATGTGAGCCGTGTTTACGCCGAGCCGAGTCGGAAGTGTAATGGTATCTCTTGGCCGAGTAGGCGAATGCAGTGGCCATCTCAAGTGGATGCAACGCGAGCGGGCTGCGCGCCGGTGGTCCATTCTATATACGTTTAACATACCTTATAACTACGCAATTTGGTGAATATTCTGTCCCGATTCCTGTATTAAATTATCTTAAACTTAATGTACGTATACCCGTATTGTAACTTATCTTAATTTATGATTATGTAACTTCAACTTTGCGATACGGCGTCATATTTTGGGGTAATTCAACAGACCGTGAAATGGCATTCAGGGCACAAAAAAAATGTATACGATCGGTATGTGGAATAGCACCAAGAGAAACCTGTAGAACGCATTTCACTAAGCTTAACATATTAACTCTACCATGCCTTTACATATACGAGATAGGAGTATATGTGAAAAGCAACTTAAACCAATTTTCTCATTTTAGCAGCTGTAGGCAGAAGGATAAAATTTATACAGGGCCATTCAAAACTGCTCTGCTTAGTAAGAGTATTTTTGGAATGGCGCCAAAAATTTATAACAAGCTACCATTACATATAATTAAAATAGATGAGTTAACAGAATTTAAAAAGAGACTGTATAAATTCCTGGTAGAAAAAGCATATTATTCTGTAGGTGAATTTTTAAGCGACACATTTTAAATTTGATTTGTTATTTAAGTTAGTAAATTAGTGTTAGTATAGACATGCATGCAAGATCTGGACTACAATGTTTGTACGCCGAAAGGCAAAACATAGCGATACCTACCTAAAATTATTGTAAGACCTTTTCAACCTATGTTTACAAATAAATAATTTTGAATTTGAATTTGAATTTGATTATGTCAGTCAGATCAGATGGAAGGTAGCTGATACTTATAGCACAGGTTTTAACTATTTACGGTATCAGCTACACAAATTCGGCCAATTAAGACAATAACTAAATAACTAACTAATTAAATAGGCAAGGTTTTACCAGCCGTCCCCATGATTAGAAGCGTGCCTATTTATTTGCAGACATGGCGGTAAATAGTAGTAAAGAGCTCGTGATCGATCTTGTGTACAAGTCGGGACCTTGGGGTCTATCGTAGCTATAAATCAGATTGCAATTGACACTGTAGATCGCAGCCGTTCGTTAATGTCTGTTTACTGACATGACGGGGGTGCGGTTGGTACTGACAGAATAAATAAGTACCGAGCAGTATTTTAGCTCAATTCTGTTCTAATTTTCAGACTTGTATGACTATGCAATTACGCACGAGGGTATGTAACGATTCAGCGGTATGGTACCTATGATCCTTTAAGATCGTCAAGAGTACCTAGGGGTAATTTACTTCGTCTTACACCGCTGAGCGTAGATTTGATTGCACATACGCTGTTTTCTATATTTTTGTTTTTTTCGAATAACCCATACATCGTGGCCCTATCGAACTATATATTCAGCTGCAAGTCGCGGCGGGCTTTCTAATACCTACTGTCGCTGCCTCGCTTAACCCATCCTGCTTTTGACTACCGATCGAGCTGCCCTCTTTCTAATCTGACTGTTACTGTGTGCAGTCATAACTAATCATACGACAAATAGATTCTAACATCTCAAATCTCACAAGTTTTTAAAACGTAAGCCAATAAATTCTGATTACACTTGAAATACTGTTTCCATGATCTAGATGGCGGTCCCTCTCTGGTCACGTCACGTGTAAAGGTCAAACGATTTATGTGCGCGTGCCCACTGTTGACACCGCTAACATCTGTCGCTTTAAGTCCAATTTACGCGGCGCTGATCCCGTCCAGCCCGGATTAAAGTTAATTCTATTGAAGTATTACCTCCCTCGAGCAAAAAAGACCTATGTAAACCGGAACTTGAACTACCCATTCACATTTGTAAACTAGGACAGGAAGGTTGCGTTTTGGAAGCGCGCGGGATTTACTAAAATCAAACGAAGCTGATCGTAAAAGCTTGACATGCGAGCTTCAAGGTTTATGCTATTGAGGAATTGTCGGATACCACGACAAAAGATTGTATTGCGTAAAAGATTGTATAACTGTAAAATGATATGTTGCATGTCTCTTTTGTTGCTATCTACTAGATTTACAAATGGCTGTTCAGAGAGAGCCCTTAGTATTTTTTGGGTTTCGCATTTTAATAGCTGTATCGGAGCTGAGTTTATCCTTTTGAGATGTGTTCGGCCGTCTAAGCTAAATGTAATAGAAAGCACTTGAACGTTGAAATGACTACTAAGAGTTCAAAAGAAACTCTTGACCTAGAAGTCTTGTAGCGGGTGGACTGATGTTTTGAGAAAATTGATGATTGTGTGATAGTATTTAATTCATAAACCTAAATTTAAAAAACATGTATCAAGTATCATCGATTAGTCCATTAGTCCATTCCCGAGATGTATATATATATATCTGAACTATACGTCTGAACAAGACATCTATTCACTTGGCGTTAAAGTGTGTAATGATATTTATATATATCACACTGTTTGTATGATCGAATTGATCAATCGACTTGATGTTAACTGTACCTTCATATTTTTCCCCGATCACTTAACTGAACTGAGGTGAACGTTATGTGTTAGGTATATAGGACGTTTGTTACTGAAACCGCTTTTATTTTTTGCAGGCAGAGCTGGTGGACATGAGGGCGGAATTAGTGCAGGCGCGGGCAGCCTCGGCCGGTGAGCTATAACAAAACGTTTTATGGCCCATCGCCGATCCAATTTAATTGTTTATTTTATGACCCAAGAGTGCAACCTTATGCGGGTTGTATGCTAAACCATAATTTATAAATACAATATCATTGGGACGCAATTACTTGTCCGCTGTGGCTTTATTAAGACAGCGAGCCACCATACCATACATATGTAGACCATGTTAAAGAACACAAGACGTAGTCACACCAATAACTATTTGCTACAAAACGGTTGATTCCCACGGGCCCACATGGAAGATTTTTATTTGATTTTTAGGCAAAGTTGTTTTAAAGGTAAGGAAAAATAATTTTTAATCATAGAAACTAGAACTAACAGGCAACACGAGGAAGTCGAGCGTCGTGTCAGTAACTTCTGGAAGAGCTACTGGTCCATGAAAAACCTGATGAAGGGCAACCTTCCATTGTCGCTGGACCGGTCACGTCTGTCGCATGCATCCGGACAGGTGGGCTAATATAGCTACTAAGTGGATGCCACAAGAGCGACGCAGACGAGTCCGGCCTAAACGGAGATGGCGGAATGACTTAGCCTTTCTCGCCAACTGGCAGGAGGAGGCACTGTTGCGGGGGTCATGGCATTCATAGGGAGAAGCCTTTGCCCAACAATCAGTACTTACCTATAGTAGATCCTCTAGAGACCGTAATTGATTAATACAAAGAATTTGCAAAAAAACTTGTTATTTTTGAATAATAAACAATAAGAAAATTTCCAAATGGGAGCTGCATTTATTTTTATTTAACTTTTTATCGTGTTATTATTACTCTTGTAGATATTATGTTAATTTTATTTTTCCTGTTATGACGATTATGATAACAATTCTTGTAATTTTGACATGTGTGCAAATTTATAATGTAATCCCTTATTATGAAATAAATAATCTAATCCAATAAACAAAACAACTGAATTTTGACTGAATGTAATAATGATAATAAATTTATTTACAGAAAAAGGGTATGTTAAGTACAGGTATTAAGTTAATAAATAGTTCAGGCTTCTTCAACCGTTTCTTAACAGCATGCAAATATGTTACACACAAATATGTAATTTTTCCTTACACAGTTTCAATTTACTACGGCGCTATCTACATTTTTTGAAGGTTAACGCAACAGCAAGAAATCGGATAGGAATATGATACTACTAGATAGGGACCCACATGAACCTTTAGTCAGGTACTTGGCGTGTGCACGTCTGAGAAATGGAAAATTGTTGCAAGCCATCCTAACCGTTACGGCGCCTGACTTAACGTACGAGCGTACGAGTATTATATCAATCACGCAGCCGTTGAAAGGTTATAAATTAGTTACATTTTGGGAGACACGAGTGTATATAGGAAGTTAGGGAACGTTGAGTGTTGATTTCCGTGTCGAGACATTTGCTGCATAATAGTTGGGGTCGTCGTTAACAGGTTCGCATATTCTCACAAATCAGTTCGTGGACGGTTCACTCAGTCATAAATATGTGATGTTTACAAGGAAGGCGCTAACTAAATAGGTAGAAAACGATGTTTGTGGGGCTAAATATTGTAGGTTCTACTGTGAACAACATTTACTAAGGGAGTAGCTAAAAAGTATAGGTGGTTTCGTGGTAAAATTTGCTCTGTATATCACGACATATTTAGCCCCACTGTTTATAACATATCTATCTATTCATATATTTAATTGGGGTGATGAAATGAGAAGAAGTAACCTAAGCTACTATTATTTCCGAGTGCTATCTAAATGCAATCGTTACTATAACATCAATATATTATGTTTGCTGTCAGCAGGCGGGTGTCAGGACGGCGACGGCACAGCGGGCAGCGTGTCGGACGCGTCCCGCGCCCGCGCCGAGACCGCGCAGCTGGCTCGCGAGAACGCCGCCCTGCGCGAGACCGTCCTCGCGCTGCACTCAGAGCTGTTCGGTGCTAGGTGAATTGTCTCCAAATTACTTGTGACAGACCGGCGATGAGACAGCAGGAAGCGTCTGTCTCTCATATATCAAAAAATCATAATCTTTTTTACAGCAGACGAAAAACCAACTGTCACAATTTTAGGATATCCCAGTATCTTGTACGTTCAATAGATTGTTGTTGTGATTGTGGATAAAATGTCGTCCATCACAACTTCTCTCTTATCCCCTCTAGCAATTACTTATTTCCCCTATAAAGTGGCGTTATCACGTCATTATCTTTATAACATAGTTCGGTAACTCAGCTGGTTAAGAGCAATGGAGGGATTCAGAGTTTGTGGCTTCATAGCCCACCTGTGGCAAATATTTCTTCAATTATTCTCCTTGATTGAAAATTGTAACGTAGGTAGTTGTTTGTTATCAGATTGGCGACAAAATACTTGGACAAAGAGCTGGCGGGGCGGATACAGCAGTTACAACTGCTTGGGAGAGACATGCGTGCTGAAGTGCGGGATTCTCTTTGGGCTCAGGTTTGTATTCAAATACCTGGATCAGATCAGTACCTACTGTTATTTTATATATTATAGAGGAATTATTAGAATAGGGTATTTTAGTGTATTAAAATTAAATAATGATATTCTAAGAATACTCGTAAGTTACGTTTTGTTATAGGAAGTCGAATTGAGTTGATATAAATTCATGAACATATAACATGTAACTGAACATGTAAAACACTTTTTGTGTATACAGGTAGAAGCGGAGATCCTCCTACAGCGGCACAAGACGCTGGTGCGCGTGTGCCGCGGCCTGGCGCCGTGCCCCGCGCGGCCCGCGCGCTCGCCGCGTCCGCCGCGCCCGCGCACCGTGCGCGTGCGCCGCTCGCCGCACCTCGGCCTCGGCATCTCCGTCACGGTGCGTGCACACTTGTGTCTACAGGTGGAAGCGGAGATCCTCCTACAGCGGCACAAGACGCTGGTGCGCGTGTGCCGCGGCCTGGCGCCGTGCCCCGCGCGGCCCGCGCGCTCGCCGCGTGCGCCGCTCGCCGCACCTCGGCCTCGGCATCTCCGTCACGGTGCGTGCACACTTGTGTCTACAGGTGGAAGCGGAGATCCTCCTACAGCGGCACAAGACGCTGGTGCGCGTGTGTCGCGGGCTGGCGCCGTGCCCCGCGCGGCCCGCGCGCTCGCCGCGTCCGCCGCGCCCGCGCACCGTGCGCGTGCGCCGCTCGCCGCACCTCGGCCTCGGCATCTCCGTCACGGTGCGTGCACACTTGTGTCTACAGGTGGAAGCGGAGATCCTCCTACAGCGGCACAAGACGCTGGTGCGCGTGTGCCGCGGCCTGGCGCCGTGCCCCGCGCGGCCCGCGCGCTCGCCGCGTGCGCCGCTCGCCGCACCTCGGCCTCGGCATCTCCGTCACGGTGCGTGCACACTTGTGTCTACAGGTGGAAGCGGAGATCCTCCTACAGCGGCACAAGACGCTGGTGCGCGTGTGCCGCGGCCTGGCGCCGTGCCCCGCGCGGCCCGCGCGCTCGCCGCGTCCGCCGCGCCCGCGCACCGTGCGCGTGCGCCGCTCGCCGCACCTCGGCCTCGGCATCTCCGTCACGGTGCGTGCACACTTGTGTCTACAGGTGGAAGCGGAGATCCTCCTACAGCGGCACAAGACGCTGGTGCGCGTGTGCCGCGGCCTGGCGCCGTGCCCCGCGCGGCCCGCGCGCTCGCCGCGTGCGCCGCTCGCCGCACCTCGGCCTCGGCATCTCCGTCACGGTGCGTGCACACTTGTGTCTACAGGTGGAAGCGGAGATCCTCCTACAGCGGCACAAGACGCTGGTGCGCGTGTGCCGCGGCCTGGCGCCGTGCCCCGCGCGGCCCGCGCGCTCGCCGCGTGCGCCGCTCGCCGCACCTCGGCCTCGGCATCTCCGTCACGGTGCGTGCA
Source organism: Epiblema foenella (assembly GCA_963556455.1). Taxonomy (NCBI): domain Eukaryota; kingdom Metazoa; phylum Arthropoda; class Insecta; order Lepidoptera; family Tortricidae; genus Epiblema; species Epiblema foenella. The sequence goes on from OY747105.1 coordinate 7,817,569, forward strand.
CACTTGTGTCTACAGGTGGAAGCGGAGATCCTCCTACAGCGGCACAAGACGCTGGTGCGCGTGTGCCGCGGCCTGGCGCCGTGCCCCGCGCGGCCCGCGCGCTCGCCGCGTCCGCCGCGCCCGCGCACCGTGCGCGTGCGCCGCTCGCCGCACCTCGGCCTCGGCATCTCCGTCACGGTGCGTGCACACTTGTGTCTACAGGTGGAAGCGGAGATTCTCCTACAGCGGCACAAGACGCTGGTGCGCGTGTGCCGCGGCCTGGCGCCGTGCCCCGCGCGGCCCGCGCGCTCGCCGCGTCCGCCGCACCTCGGCCTCAGCCTCTCTTTCACGATACGTGAACACAGCCTCTAAGCCTTGCTGGTGAAATCTATCCAGCTAGTGACACTTATCCAGATTAATCTACAAGTGTGTCGTGCGTTATGCTATCGTTCTTCTAAACACTTAACACAGTGGCATCTGTGGCATTTTCTGCAAAATCTGATAAGAGGATGTGGTGGAATGGTGGTCGCTTTATAGCCCAGCTAGCAAACTAGGACTTATGGTCATGTTTTACGGCCCAAACAGCTTGATTTCCGCTGTAAAACATGACCATAAAACCTAACAGGCTAGCTGGGCACCTAATGATCGGACCTACATGTGTGTATTCACTTGTTGCTTATATTATGGCAGGGAGGCCGCGAGCACGGCGTACCGATCCTGATCTCGGAGCTGGAGGCGGGCGGGCCCGCCGCGCTCACGGGCGAGCTGTACGTGGGCGACGCCATCCTCGCCATCAACGACCAGGACCTCACGCAGGTACCGTCTGTGAGCGGTGTCAGGCGAGCACGGGCCGGTCCTGGTCTCGGAGCTGGAGGAGGGCGGGAAAACGCAGACAATCTTCAGATTGGCCAAATTTGTATCACACAGACACACGTAGCTGTGAACTGTACTATTTAAAGTACCCTCTTTCTGTATAGAAAAAAAAATCATACAGTGAAACATAGAACCTCCACCTTTTAAAAAGTCGGTTAAATATAAAAACATAATTCTGACTGAACATCATCTTTTAGACTTTTTTATTTGCGTCAATCTACCGACTATCAACGTATTGAAAAGGTATAACAAGCGGATGACTTACGTCTTTAAGGTCTAATATCGGTCAATATTAGACCTTAAAGACATGAGTGATCCGATGTAGTCTTATATCGCGCCATGTTCCGGACCAATACGCGGCTGGTTCTCATGATTAAAGGCCACGTATTGGTCCGAAACATGTCGAACGATGTCCGAACTTAAAAACGTGACCCGTTTATTATATTTCAATATGTCTGAGACTTACTAAAATAGTGTTTTAGTAGAAAATGAAATACTGATGACAGTAAAGCTCCTCTGTCTGTTGTCAGATATTATTGACAACTGTACGTTTATGGGTGTGGATTAATTCTTTTTTTATCAAAATGTAGGCGTATTACGCCTACATTTTAATTGATTCCGTTGTGACACGAAAGTTGTTACCATAGTAAATTGTATGACAAATGTTCTTGTCACAACGGAACCAATTATAATTATATATCAATATAGGCATACGGCGTATTAAATGCCTTAACGATGTGCCAAAAATTTGATCCTCACCCTTATTTAAAGCACACAAGGTTCATTAATGTAATGACAACAGTGAATTTTGCAACAGCCGTGCTCATTTCGTCTCGTTAAGTGCCTCTAAATAATACTATAAAACTATGTGTCATCCTTGAGCCAATAGTGCTTAAATAAACTGCCAGAACTCATTCACTCTCTAATATGCATGATCCTCGCTAATTCTTGCTCTAGATTTGACGCTCTCAACTGCAAAATGGATCTTTTGGTTAAGAAATGAAACCACACTTCCGTCGTTTTAGAATCGTGTTCTAGTTAGAATAGCTGTTACGAATTGCTAATAAGCGCATGAGTAATTGTTTGAGAACACTCGAGAATTTCGAGGAACACTCTGATGGATGTTCTTCGAACCATACGTCTGGTCGTCTACTATCATAAACGTATGTATATGTATGTACGGTTGTAGGTCAAGTTTAATTTCGAGTTCGTTAAACGGCAATGGTCACGCGGTTATAAATAACTCACGTTGTAATTTTTTTGGTTTAATAAGTGTTCATAATAAATATCTTATCTTTCAGAGGTGCACTATTAAGGCTCGGTTTTATATAGATCCGTTAGACCTTATGTCGGTTTGTTATGTCACAAAATGTACTGAGTTACTGAAATTTGATCTGACATTTGGTCTAACGGACCTTTATAAAACCCAGCCTAAAAGTACTAAAATGTCCAAGAACTTATTAAGTTCACGTGACTTCGTTATATACAATTATCTTTACAGTCGTTAAAGTCAAATGTTTTTGACATAATCATAACGTTACATAAATATGAATATATTTATGATTAGATTTGACCAGTGGGGCTAGCACAACTTGCTGACAAATCGTATCTCGCGCGACTCAGCGATTCCTGTGTCGCTCGAACTGTGCGGGTTAGAAAGAGGAGGATAGATTTTCCTCTACTCGCGTCGCGTCGCAGCGGTAGTTGTGCTAGCCCCCCAGGTATTAATTCGACCTCCACTGTTACGACCACTTCAGCGGAATAGGAAACTGACTAAAGAGTACTGTTTGTGTTTTTTTTTAACCTCTGGGCCTTTATAGGCCGGGCCCAATAAAGTGATAGGCGAGCGCGCTTGGAGAGTAGTCTAGGGAAAATCCAGACAAACCTCCAACATGAACACGCAGGCGCTTTAAACATGTTGGCGCTCTCTAAAAGTTTACGCTCCAGTGAGATTGGTTGAGCGGCTGGGATTGTCACTGGTTCACTATCAGTTTGTGCACAGGCGTGCCACAAGGAGGCGGTGGCGGCGCTGCAGAGCGTGAAGGGAGACTGCGCGCTGTGCGTGCAGTTCATCGCGGCCGACGACGAGGACCGCCTCTCCGACGACAACTACCGGTAAGGCCCCGCCTGTCCACTAATAACTCTTTTCCTCATAGATGTGAAAAGCAGTATTTGTCACTCGGTAGTATAAAATATTTGTAAGACATTTCATGTTTTTAGCAGCGGGTCTCATAGGTGTGTGTGAAAAGCAATATGTGTCACATGTTAGCAAAATTATTTCCGTCTTGGGCGTAAACACTTGATCCCTGCGCTCAAGATTTTAGAATCTCTCGCTTCGCTCAGGATTCAATATGCCGCCTTTGCCGTAAATATATAATTTTGCTCCCTTGAGCCACAACACAATCTACTATATTTTATTTAAGAGTCAAAAATATGCCCCTGCTGGGCAAGGAGGTCTTCGGATTATATTTTAGGCTTGCTCTTCCACGAGTCCCGATCGCGACCAGTCTCTCACCAATCTTTCGGAAAGGCATCGAGTTCATCTCGACATCGCCGTCGTGGTCTACTGCTCCACTAAATAAGTAAAATTAATATATGGGGACAGTCTTATTATACCAATCGATCTAGTCCCAAACTAAGCAAACTTTGTAATGTGTACTAGACCACGATATACATTCATATATATAGATAAATATATAGAAAACATTCAACCAGCACACCTCGTGCTCATCACACAAATAAATACCCTGACCTGGATTTGAACCCAGGACCACCGGCTTCGTAGGGTCAGAATCTGAATCTTTATTTAATTTAATTTTATTTATTTATTGTATTTGGAGATCTAACAGCTATAATTACACACTACACACATTACACATTAAAGTAGATACAGAGAGCCAATTATAGGAACTCACAGGTAGAACATAAACTCATAAAATTTCATATTACCAACCAACCACTGGTCTGGTTGGTCACTACAACTAGGCCAGAGAGTCCATTCATGACGGGTACGACTTCGAGCGGCGGCGGCAGAGATAAGCCTTCGTAAAAGCCTGCTAAAAACAATGAAATTTCATAAAAATATTTTTCCACCGCTTTGAAATAGAAATACGTTTATTTGCCGGAATGTAGGTACAAAATGGTGACAGTTATACAAAACGAGCCATATACATTTAGCGAACTGGTGGCATGCAAAGTCAATATTATGAATTTAATAAATAACATTAACAATGATGTTAGAGCAATCAGTGAAACAAATAATTTCGAGGTGTGCGTCGAATGTCAAAAAAGGAAAACATGAACAAAGAGAATTTAAAATTATAAAATTGTCAAAATATCTAATAAACACAAAATGTCATGCAAGTCATCGTAAATAGGTAAGTAGTTTATTATAGGCTTTTTACACCTTCTATGAGGAAAAGAGTCATTGTTGCCCTAAAATGAAGAAAGAAAAGACTTTGATCCCTTATTTGAGGGCAACAATGACTCTTCTGAATAGCAGGTGGTGGGAAAAGAAAATTTTGACTTTGATGTGCAGGTTCCCGTTGTACCCCGAGGACGAGGTGTTCGGCGCGGAGCCCGACGGCTCCGGCGCCACGCCCACTGCGCCGCGCACTCCCGACTACGACAGGTGACTATACAAATTCAAGTTACTGTTTTTTTTTTTTCAGATAAGTAGCCATCCCTGACCCCTGTCATCTCCATACATTTTATAACCTGTAAGTCATTTTTATAAGAACTGTAAAGGGATTTTTTTTTAAATTTACGTTCCGACCAGGATTCGAATGTGCGACATTCTGGCATTCGCGGCCAATCGCTCTGGCCACTGAGCTACCGGAGCAACCATGCTCCAAACTGTTCAATCAATTCCCTCTTATAACTTAGGGACTATTGCTTGTGACGTACGAAAGTTTGTCATGAGTTTCGGCTCTACGAGATCATGCCAAAGACATCCTACAAAAACAAGTGACCAACATTTTATAAGCTTGCGTATTTCCACGTCAGATTCATCGAACTAATCTGAGTGTTCGTTCAATGGCTCATTAGAGATTAAGGGTGGGTTGCACCAACTTACGATTACCGACCGATCATCGTTAAATATGGTCTTGTCAGCTGCCATCCCATAGAAACTTGTCAAACTTTCCATACAATCAGATTGTAACTAACACCGCTAACGATTACAGAGGGTTTGATGCAACCCACCCTAAGTTTAAGCCCAACGGCCCGGTCACGACATCGAGCAGCGGTGGCAGCGGCAGCGATTTTCCTAATACATTGCGTGTGATCCCATCTAACGCAGTACGTTGCGCGTCTCGACCGCGCAATGAACAGATAATACGCTTGTCGAGTCAAAATTCGCTCAGTCGTGGCCGGGCTGTAAGCGCTCCTACTCTGTAGTTAATATTTTTTCTTATCATGGGTACGATGCGTACAAATAGACATAATCATAATTTATTGGTAATAACACATTACGAGTAAAAAAAAAAAGATATAATAAACTATTATTGAATGGGACAGATTAACAGTTCATCTTGCGGATGGACATTTAATTACACTGGTCACACACACTGGACATTTACTCCGACATTAAACTGGTCTGTCTGTTTTAATAAAAAGCAAATACCTTTCCTTGGCCAGGCCGCACTCGGCAGCGGGATCGACGGGCTCCCGCTCCCCGCACCCGCACTACCCCGAATACAACAACATCAACAACAACCTGTCCATCCTCGATATGGACGATGACTCTATCCGCATCGAGGCCGGTGTGCGCGGGCCTTACGGCGCTTTGCCCTCGGCCTCCGCATCCGCGGAATCCACACCTGTACACGCGCGTAGGTTGGTGACGAAGAAGAAACGCAAGCCGCAGGACTGGCGCACTAAAGGTAGGTTCATACCCGAGACATTATGACTATCCGCATCGAGGCCCGATTACCACTTCCACTTACGTATTAATTCTAACGTAATAGCGTGCAGGGGCAGTAGAAATTTTTTTCGACATAAAACACAAACGAACGCGTTTGCGTTTAATCTCAATTTGTGTGGCAAAAAATAATTACCAACAAAGGCCACCAGAGGCGCTGTTCGCGTTGCCATACAAATTGAGACTAAACGCAAACGTGTTCTTTTGTGTTTATGTTTCGAAAAAACTTACTACAGATAACGATCTGCATCTCGTTTTTGTGGATTGCACGAAAAACAGAAACCAGCACACAATGAGATGGAGTGGGCGTTTTCTTGTCCTTTGCTTGGTCTAATGAAGCGCAATATCCGATTCTGATTTGATATTTAACTGTATCTCAATAGGTGCGTACCACACAGTGGACGACGCGCAGTCGTCCGACGATAAGCCGGAACCGAGTCCGGCCCCGGAAACGGACCGCAAGCGTGACACCAAGCCCTTCCGGATAGGGTCCGCGCGGCGCGTGGAGCTCTGCAACGGCACGCTCCCTCGCCCGAGACCACTCCCGCCGCTCGCTGGCGATGGAGACCCCGACTTCGGCACCCCGGTCTGAATATATCTTAATAATTCACAACTATTGTCCTCTAGGTAACGCTTTCGTTGATGTTTCGGTTTCGGTGTTTCGTTTAAGGCCGACCTTACAGTCTGCTACTTCCCATCCGCTCCGTAGAACTGGAACGCTATTCAATTGGTGTTACCAATTTCCCATTTAATAATATTTCTATGTGTATTATGCGTACGATCATAGAAGTTGAATGGCGTTCTCAAGACATTTAAGAAATAGAATTTTAATAAAATAATATTTAACGTAAGGGGAATTAGGGGAAGTATCCCAGTGATTACTACGCTAGTAACCTTTCAGTTTTGGGCGTTTTTTGCACCGACGAGTAACGTGGTCGACTGTCGATCAAACGTGACTTAAAGAGATCGTGGCGCCATCTATTGAGACTGACATTGTTATTCGTTAGTTAGCCGTCATTTTAATGGGAAATCTGCTTCCAACGAGCTTGTCATACACATATATTTGAAAAGTACGTAAATGATACCCGGGAACTAAGCTCCCACGATAGATACGATAAAATATAAAACTTATTAAACAATTGTATTAAAACTTATCGAACATGCAATCAGCTAAAACAATCAGTGGTGTTATCTCGTATGTTAATTGCTCATGGGAGTCATGGGTGATAGAATTTAAACGAAATCGCAATATTATTTGATTGTAGATAAGTAATTCACTCTAATAAGCACACAAAAGGGTTACCACACACTATACCTCCAATGTTATGAATACCTATCCCAGAATAAAAAAAAGATTTTAAACCAAATTATTAGTAGTTGAATTTCTTTTTTGTTTGCCGATTATTGCGAAACTGTTAGTGACTTCTTCTTTTAATTTGAACGGGTCTGCATTGCATTTTGAACGGACAGTCAAATAAGTATTATCTGAAAACAATTAACCGCGTAAGACCCCGCGTACTTGTACAAGTACAAAAAACAAATCGAGTTTCGAACGGACTGGTCGGAAATTAAAGAAGGTTCCAAATTCAAATACGCGAAAATTAACCCGGGACTTACGAGGAAATTATTATTCTACCCATTGGATCGATAAGTCGTCTACGTTGCCACTATATTGCGTTCTAAGGGAATGTAGTTACTATAATACTGTTATCACTAGATACTTTTGCGACTTATCCCGCAATAAGCGAGTCACTGCCAGGTATAGTACTCACGAACGCGGGTGAGCCATGGAAGCGAGTTGAGCTATACATGCACATTTTCTATGTGTGAGTCAGCGTAGCAGCTACGAGTTAGATTGTATATGTATTCGTATGTTACACAACTACAACTATGGCTAACCTGCGCTCGTGAGATAAAAGTACTGTAATAGACAAAGTAGAACCAGTATTTGTTAATGACGTGTAAAGGAAAAGCACAATTTTATGGATATCTACTAAAGCGATCTTCAACTTTGTGGTGACGATATTAAGGTATAAAGTTAACTGGTTTGTTACGGATTACATACATCTGGCATAATATTTATATACTTTTACAGACTTTTTTTGAAACCGTTAATTTTTAACAGCTGCAGAAAATAACGAGAAAATATGCAACAGATCGTCGAAATTAAATGTCATCTTTCGGAGTTGCACTATTTATATCTACACGAATGTTTGATACGTTCCGCTCAAGTCATTACATTTAATCGAATTTCAATGGGATATTTTCATTCGGATTTCTTACTTCAAATGTATGTACTTTTTATATGTTTGTAACACGACATATTCGCCAGTAGTAAACGGATAAAAATGAAATTTTATCATGTACTTATAAATATAAGTAATTTATCAGTGTGAAGAATCTTATACACATTGTTTTATCGAATAAATCTGATAATGATTATATCCTCCCTCTCTAAAATGACTTCAATGAAAAATTAGGGAATAATGAGTTAAATTGAACCCACTTGTAGCTGTTAGGTAGCTATGCTGATCTGTGCCTACGTCACACGAGAACGAGAGACGAGACGCTTCCACGTAGATTGAAGGTTTAATAACGAGTAATGGAGAAACACCTCTATTGTAATAAAGAAATATCAGAGATCCTCCGTCATCAGCTGTCTCTAAGTTGATGATTTTATGCCTATTGAGCACCCGGCTGATGCTGATACTGTCCTGCCACCACTCGTCACGTGTATTTAAGGTATAACGTTCACCGCAAATTAAGAGTTCATCTCTTTTTCCATGTTCTTTAACACGTTCACTGTCCCCGTACTAAACGATCTGACAATGTGAGTCGAGTATGGGGTCGTGACTGAGTGGAAGCATGGCCTCCTGGCAATCGGTTGCGTGACTCATCATTGGGGGCATTCGGACAGAGAACTTGTTAATTTCTAATATTTTCACGATGGAGTAATGTAGCCCTCATCTTCCACGGTATTTTTTTACGAATACATTCTTGTTGGGAACCCCGGGCTCTGTAGATGAGGAGTTATAAGAGGTCTTAAATAACTAGTTAAGTATAACTTGTCCTGACGTCTGTTTTGCACAAAGAGAGAAGACTGCAGCGCTGCGTTTTTCGAAGGTTTTTTTGATTGGACATATCTATATCTCCTATAAAATTGATCTCTTTGTTTTCGGTATTAGGACTTTATTTAAGGATATTTACATATTTTATGAGAGTTTATTTAACTGTAGATAGAACTATTTTTTTGTCATTATTAGTGCTATCAAAATAGCCTGAATTATTTTAGATGCCCTCTTTTGTATAAAATTACTTTATATTTTTTTTTCTGAAGCGCCGTAGCTGATTCAGTGATGTTATTGAAAAATATATTTAACTTAGATACATATCAGCATGTAAGCGTCAAGTTTGTAAAAAAACGGTTAAACTTTATGAATTCCGTTTATTGCATTATTTTTTTTGTTAATTTGATAACACATAGTGTATATATTTTAACCATGACTTATTTACCTCTCGTACAAAATGAAAAATAAAAATACAATGGGACTTGTTTACTACAAAATCTTGTAAAATGTATATACCATCAACAACAACCCTCTCTGTATTCAAATACAATAACTTTAACTATATTTTAATTATTGTTGGGATCTTTGCTCCATTCATAAGAGAGATTATCTCTTATTAGGGTACATATATCATAATAAGAGAGATAAGGCGCATTCAAACAACAACTCCCACCGAACTCGAGTACGAAGTCCATGGTTAAGTATCGAATAAAAATGTACCGGTAACAAAATGCCACTCAGTATTGACATAAATGATTTTTCACTCTTGCACTTAGTCACTCGCTAGAAAGAGACGGAAGCTTTACGCCGGTGATGCTGATAGGGTATTGCGCTGACCCTGTGGTTAGTTTATAAGCTATAAAGTAAAAATATTATTACAAATGGCACTACAATAATGAATATAATGGTATGCGATAAATAATGCCAGTCTGTTATTTCTAAACAAAATTTGTGTATTCCATAATATGTGATTTTGTGTAAGGTAGAACATGACTGCAGTAGTACATTCCACGCGCTCGCGCATTCCCAAGTTGCGACAGCTCCGGATGTTAATGTTTACAGGACAATACGCCTATGTATCATTATGTATTAATTTTATAATAAAACTGATAAGAAAAATCGAAGTTGTTACTTTTATTTCACACTAGTTTCTGTTTAAGTACTAATTTATAACCCTGATTTCACCCTTAATAGGGTCGTTGACTCAAAATTTGACTACTCCAAAAGAAAAAAGGCAAAAAATATGGCAAATGGTGAACAACCTATTCAAATATCTCAAAAAATAACGAAGCTACAACCGTTATAATGTAGCTGGTTAGAGAGAAAGCGTGACAGATCAGTGACGTCATTGACCACGAGCGCTAAAGTAAAAGACGATCGTTCTAATATAAAGGTGCATTTTGCGAAAAAGGGACAAGAGGGAGTTTATAAGGGCGGCTCCCATACAGCTAAACGGGGGTGCGAAAAAATTAATTGGCTTTCCCATCAAGCGGGGTATAATTGATTAAAACTTTTTGTATGCTAAATTACCCTAATTTTTGTTTTTAAAAATAGTTATACCAGTTAAAAATAGTTAGCCACTTGTAATTTCTTACAATTAATTTTCCCCCTTTAAAATCTCATTAAATATTCATCCTAGCGAAAAACTGTATAGAAACTTTTTTGCAGAATTTTATGTAAATTACTTATGCCTTAAGAACATTTTTGGTATGGGCCATGGTATAAGAGTTATTTACGAAAAACCGAGAAATGGGATCTTCAAACCTCCCCGAAGGGCTACCGGCGGGGACTTCTGATATGTTCACCTCCTAACTAGTTCAAACAAAGTTACGAAGCAAAAAATTGTTTTCTAAGCATTTCCCTCTATACCTTTTCGTTGCCTGGCCTATAAGACTTATTACAAGATTAGTCCATTTTGATTCGACATTTAACCTCAGATTAAGCCCTTATTTTCGTTATTTGAAAGAATGACTGTAGGAAAATTACGTAAAATGAATCGAATAACACCGTTCAGGCAGAAGCTAATGTTGCTCTGGAAATGACAGCTGTGCTACACTGTGAATTACTTCCGAACTGCATCCAATTATAGAGCTTATACTATCACAATAAGGTTGTATTTTATTTAATATACTTTTTAGACATATTTATTCATATCTCTTGCTTTTGAGTCTGTGGAAGTGACTGATTGTGGGAAACGTCATAATTTCCCTTACTCTATGGGCACATTTGTTAAAGTTAAAACACGAATGGCCAAGCCTATTTTTTCTATTTAGTGTTATACGCTATTGTTTTTATTATTATTTTAATCCTAAATATCAAATTACAATCATGGTTGTCACAGTATACATTAGTGGTATTTCCGGAAACAAGGAGGTATGTTTAATATTAGAAAATTCCTGGGTTGGCGGGGCACTTTCTTCAATTTTTTCGCGAAGCTGATTCATATAATAATTGTTTTCGATTACGTGACACCATTGAATTCTAGGTGAAAAAGAGACAACAGCGTGTTTTAATGATATTGGATTCGAAAAACATAAAATATGACATCATTGACATCACAGAACCGGGAAAGGAAGCGGATAAGGATTTTATGCAAAACAATTCTAAATCGAACGGAGGGACCGTAAGCGACCCCAACCCTCGGTCTCCACTGCCACCGCAAATCTTCAACGACGATGAGTACTGCGGGGTGAGTAGTGGGACTAAGGAATCAGTTATGCCACATACATGTCAAGCAGGAAAATACGTCTAGGTACAAGTTGCCTCTTGCAACGTTAAACCTGCTGATTTCGAATAACAATTAACTTAAGCAACAGATGTAAACAAATACAGTGACCTTCAACTGCTATTGTCAAACAAATGTTTGTTCCCTGTGATCTTGGCTAGCACAGAACATTCCAATGTGATCTCTAACATGAATAAACATTTGAGTTTCTAAGTGTTGGTGTGGAAGAGAAAACAAGTTCACCTAATTACATGTTTGTAATAGGATTCATAATCAATATAAATGACACACCTGTGATAACAAAATTAATATATGTATATTTGAGATAATCAATTTATGATATACACTTAAATTAATTTATAATGTATTTAATTGCCACACAATTTTCTTACAGGATTATGACCAGTTTGACTTGGCAAATGAAGTTGATACCTTGGAGGTATTCTTGAAGGTGGAGCTCCCACCGGAAGAGCCTCCAGCAGCTGAAGAAAAGGTATGCTCACCAAATTCACTTCTTACGTTTCTTTTTAGAAAGCTGCTTATTTTTAAAACTTATTTGTGAACTTCAAATCAAATTTCTTTAATTTACTTGTGTTTGGCATCAAAATTAGTCTGCATTGGAAGAATGGACATACAAGTCAATATTTTCGTGTTTCAGCTGCCATGCTGTTTTGTTGAAAGTTCTGTACAAATCCAAACAGATCTCTCTGTTCTGTACAAATTCTGTGTTGATGGCAATTCCATTTAAAAAGTTAAGTCAACTCCAAAGGGGTTTGCGGAAATGTACCATATCATAGTTGATAAGTGGCTGACTAGCTCACACATCTACATTCTTGATTAAGAGGTTCACAATTGTCTGGGATTGGGATTATAAGTTGAGAAACCCTGGGTTGAGGCAATATCCCTCAGAAATCAGGTGGCTGAAATAATAACACATACTTACATTACCCTCATGCCTAGCTCTGGTCCAGCCAATGGTTGTTTTACGAGTCATTTATAAGTCTTGATATAAACATACAGCATCCCCCATCATATACAAACCTGCTAAGAACCTTGTGAAAAATGTGGTTATAATATTGTTTCTAGGTTGTGAATGGAGATGCAGAGAAAACTGAAGAAGGTGAGAGTAAGGCGTCCAAAGAGAACTCACAAGAAAGGGACGCCAAATCTGCAGAGAAAGAGGAAAAACCAGCTTCAAAGGAAGGAACCCCTGCCAAGGAGGGTACCCCTGCTAAGGAGGGTACACCAGCCAAGGAGGGTACACCTGCTAAGGAGGGTACACCTGCTAAGGAGGGTACCCCTGCTAAGGAGGGTACACCTGCTAAAGAGGCCATCCCAAGTAAGGAGGGAACCCCAGCTAAGGAAGCCACTCCTTCAAGAGAGAGTACACCTGCATCCAGTGTAAAGTCCAAAGAAGGTACTCCGGCTGCAGATGTATCAAGGGAAGCATCGCAAGAAAGACAATCTGTGGAGAAAGAAGCACCACTCGACGAAACCAAGGTGTCTGAAGTGGAATCAGAAGTTAAATCTGCAAAATTTTCAAAAGAAAACACACCGCAAAGGGAAAATGGTTCAGTAGGATCTCGTGAACAGTCTGAAGACAGAGAGGCCGTGGTGAAGAAGGACAACCCCTCGGAGGCTCTAATCGAGAGCGAGAAGGCGGCCGCGGAGTAAATGACTGGTTATTTTTACTTGCTTCTCAGCTCAAATAAGCCCCTCTTAGCACTAAGCGAGCGTATCCATTAAGTATATTTTGTTATTTATGGTGCATCATTCACTTCTTTGGCATAATTAGTCATTGTATATAATGCGAAGAAGTTTTCGTTGAGAACTTGTGTTGTGGCGATGTATAGAGAGAGTTAACAATGAAGTGGCCTATTATCGTAATCATTAGATATACGATTCATTTTAATGAAGTTACTGAATAAGATTTCTATTTAACAAATTTATCCTGCAAATTAAGGCTTGTATTATTTTAAAGTATTAATATTTCTTTTTTTTTACTTTTACAAATTAACTAATATGGATTTGTATTCAAATTTCAAAATATTTTATTTACTGATCTAAGTATTGTACTAATAAGATTGATCTTTCTTAGGATTTTAGGTATCCTTTTTGTAAGACATCCTGCCGATATTTAGTTCATTCGTCTTGCCATGATTATATTGACGATGACATTTTGCTAGAGTAATAAATAATGTATTTATAAAGTTAAAAAAATGCAGTGTTTATTTTGCAAAAACTGTTCATGACAGGTTTATTTCATTAATGGTTTTATAATATTAAAGACAGTTTTTAACATTTTTTTCGTATGAATTATATAAATTACTATAAAAATTTGTGCTTTCATTTCAGGAGTACCACGAATGCATACCTTACGTGCAGGGAAGGCTCATACACAAACATGACAGCTAAATTCTGTATTTCACTTTGAGCAAATAAAATTCCATAATAATTTAAAGGTTACATTAAACTTATCATTAGTATACGTAACATAAACGGAATAACATGTTATAAAATCTAATGGAAATGTAAAACATTCAAGTATCTAATGAACTTTACTGTTGTAAAGTTGAAATTGTCTAAATAGCCTCTATAGAGCTTCATTCATGACTTCATATACTCTTCTTGTTTGAGGGGGATGGCGGGTTGGAGAATTCCTTCATGAGGGCGTCCTCACGGAGCTCGGCGAAGGTTCTGCGGCGGAGGTCGAGGTCGTGTTCGTCCAGGAGGCCCGCCTGGGTGTTCTTATCCAGCGTTAATCTCTGTCGGGAGTCCTTGAACTCCTCGACGAGACTGAGATTCCTCTTGATGCCGTCGACGAGGCGGACGACGGAGTACTCGCCCATGGCGGCGTCCTGCAGCTTGGAGCCGGCGAGGCGCGCCACGGCCGAGTCCCGCACTTCGGCCGCTAGTGCCGCGGCCCACGAGCGCAGGTTACACATGATGGTCACCGGGCCCTCGAACTCGTTGGGCACAATCCCGTCCACCTCCGCTTCGAAGAACGATAGCAGCGGGAACCATATTCTCGTTCTGAAAGGAAAATAATCTGTTAATGTCCAGGTCATTGTAGTCAACAACAGAAGCTTTAAATGCGAAGCAGTCAAAATTATCTACCCACGTGTTACATGGTAATAAGAATTTGTTTAAATCATTTAGGGCTTGTGGTGACACGTAGTTGCTTATTGCTGATTGGAAGTGGTAGCTATTATGCGATAAAATCAAGCGGCGATGTCAGATACTTCGTTGATTAAAGTGCTAACGCACAAACTTATTGCAAATACAATTTCTAATTTCGATTGCATTTCGTGTACAATTTCTAATCTACTATCTAATCATATCGAAAAATGTGTTTCATTTGTGGAAAGTATCACAATGCGATAGTTTAGATAATTTTAAACAATAAGTTGCTATAGCTAGTGCATGTCGTGGATGGTTAAACTGTAACAGCACAGAGGAGTGGCGGCGCGTCACGCACGCATTGCGACGCAGTGACTAACTGCGGGCGTGGGCGAAAAGGGCACTCACTGCCACTCGGGACATGTGTCATTGTTTATAACGTGTACTTAACATGTACCAGACAACATACACCATGTCTATTATATAAAACTAACAGCTTGGGGCACAAACTTTTCTGAAAGAAGACACATGGTTGTAATACAAATATGATGCTAACTTAATGATTATTTGATGTTCCCATGGGATCACAGAATTAATTCACGATTATCAGGCGTAAATATAATTTATTACTAAATGCTGATTTCGTGAGGAGTTTTTATATATTGTAATAAACCAGTCATTAAAAATGTTATATTTCTTCCCTTTATTACTTTGTGCACATACAAAAAACAATCCTAAATATTTAGATTACGAGCCCCAATGCAAATGAGTACGTCTGGTAGGAAAAAAATGTACTAAACTAACGTTAACCTAAAAATTCTGGGGGACGAAGGTGTTTGGAAGAATTAGCAATATAAAAACAGTATAAGTTATAAATCGTATTTTATTTATTCAATGAAAAAAAAAACGAACTTTCCTTGGTAATAAAAAAAACATTGTTTCACCAATTGTACTAAAATGCAAAAAAGTTCGTCTTTAGTGTTACCGACGCAGATTAGAACGTCTACCACTTGGTGGCGTCTCCTTTTGCATCTAAAACGGCTTTAATTCTGAGCGGCATTGTATCTACCAGCTGTCGACACTCTTCCGGGGTTGTTTCATTCCAAACACAGGTAAGTTTCTCTTTAAGATCAGCTTTTGATCTGGACGGGTCCTTTCGCAACTTCTTCTTCATTTTCCACCACAACGTTTCTATGGGAGACAAGTCCGGGCTGCTGGATGGCCACGACATGGTAGGTATTTTTTTTCTTTTTCAGCCACGCCATCGTTGCTTTAGCGGTATGGCATGAGGCACCATCTTGTTGAAAAGTATACGCATTTTTATACTTTAACTTACGTATAGACGGCAGCAAACTCTCTTGTAAGATGCTTTTGTATTTTTCGGCATTGACGGTTCCATCTATAAATTGCAGACAGCCGACACCCTGTGCCGACATGCAGCCCCAAATCATTAAGGAAGCTGGAAACTTTACCTTACGCTTAAGACAATCTTTTTGAAATGCCTCTCCTTTTTCGCGAATGACTTTACTTCGTTCATCGCCTACTGTGACTTCAAATTTAGATTCGTCACTCCATATAATTTTACGCCACTGATCGACGGTCCAATTTCTGTACTTTTTGGCGAATTTCAACCTGTTAGTTTTCTGCCGTTGTGTAAGTAACGGTTTCTCTTTAGCAGTGTAAAAACCGTAGCCCATCCTCTTCATCACTCTCTTGCAAGTATCCACTGAAATGTTTTTTTTAATTGCGTCACGCCATAGTACCGTAAGTTCTCCAGCTCTTGCACGACGATTTTTCTTGATGATCTTCCTCAGAATCCTGTTTTCTGCTTTAGTAGTAATTCGTGGGCGGCCGGATTTCTTTAAACAAGAAATTTTGTCGTGTTTTCGATGATGCTCGATGATAGTTTGGATTGTAGACCTTGGCATAGAAAGGTCCTTGGCAATTTGGTACGTAGATTTGCCTTTATTGTTACTGGAGATTATAATTTTCCGCACTTCTTCAGTCACTGGCTTACCTCGTGCCATCTCGATAGAAAAACGATTTGGAGTAATAAAAAATTAGGCTGAATTTGCCCTTTTATATAGTGGTTTGTCATTTTACATGACAGAGAATATTCCGTATTCAATTTGAAAATAATATTTTATATTACGAACCCTGGTAAACAGGTTTTATTTTAAATAGACGACCTATTTTGCCTTAAATATGAAGCAGACGTAAGTATTTGCGTGTGAGATGTAATATTTATAATTAAATTATTTTAAAATAAATAACGAGATGTACACTTTGTACAACTCAAAACTAAGCTAGCTTTAGTGACATTGCGTCTAGTGTATTCCATTAATCATCAAAGTCGATTCGGGTAGAAATACTAGTTTTTGAAAAAAAATACGCATGCAGAATTGCGACTAGACGAGCTATTTTGCATTGGGGCTCGTACATACTCGTACAAGCGAGACATGTGATATGAGTGATGGCATTAATCGGATAGTCACATCATCTTCGTCAATATATGCACAATAGGTTTTGTGCGAATGCTCTATTCTGGAGTAATTCGGCATTGCACTATGCATTTTCCTGCGTCTCTTATGACTTCCACATACCCTACAGCGTTGCCGGTATAGGATGTTCTTATTTGGGTCGGAATATGCTTATCACTTGCCGATGTGTACTCCACCATCATCTAGCTATCCACATGGGGCAGATTCATGCTGTTAGCCTAAGAAAAACCTTTTGAAGTCTTCATTGGCCCAGTAAAGAAAAATCGGTGTCCGGTTCTAATATGCCAAGTGCGTAATTGTTTGAAGATATATCGGAGTCTAGTAGGACAGTGGTTTGTGACCCTTAAAAACGTGCGAATTAAGCAGTGACAAAATTATAAGCAGAGCTCGGAATAGGTAGTGCCTATTTACCTAAACTTCGCGGGAGGACGTAACTAAGAGTGGTTACAACCACCAAAAATAATTACTTTTTATTGAATGTGGGATTTCCCGGGATTTACTGTATTATTCTAGAGGCTTAATACATTTCTCTTTACTTATAAAACTTGTTATATTGCATATTATTTGTTTAATTACCTTGAAATAACACTCAGTCATTAAAAATATAAAAAAAAAATCAAAATATTTATTTATCATAAGTGTACACAATAACATCAAAAACATAGCAGTGATCTCCACACTAGGCATAGCCTGTCTCGTGGAGATCTACAATAATATAATATGGATCAAATTGAATCAAAAGGATTCCGAAATTCGATACTTTTTAGTTGACTTAGACAGAATTATACTCCTTTTTTCCATGAGAGGGGACTGTGTCCAGCATTAGGGCGTATATAGATTGGTGATGAGACAGAACTATGATGATATCGTATAGAAAATTCTCACATTCATTCCGATTTTTCGAGTCCTTTACAGCACTCGTGGTCACGGAATGTATTTTAAATTCATTATACGCGATATAATCGGTTGAAAAATAGTTTTATTTAATATATAAGTACATGTATACCATCATATTAGAAATAAATTAGAATACATCTGTACGATATCTTCTATGCCATATCATAGTTCTGTCTCATCACCAATCCATATACGCCCTAATGCTGGACACAGGTCCCCTCTCATGGAAGACAGGATTTAAATTCTGTCTAAGTCAACTAAAAAGTATCAAAAATCGGAATCCTTGATGTTATTTCAAGGTAATTAAACAAATAACATGCAGTATAACAAGATTTATAAGTAACGCGAAATGTATTAAGCCTCTAGAATAATATAGTAAATCCCGGGAAATCCCGCATTCATTAAAAAGAAATAATTATTTTTGGTGCTTGTAACCACTCTTAGTTACGTCCTCCTGCGAAGTTTAGGTAAATAGGCACTACCTATTCCGAGCTCTGATTATAAGCGTCGTGAAAAGAACCGAAAATCCAATAAATAAGTTGTGGCAGTTGACAAAACAAATCAAAGTCAAAAAATGAATTTCAGAAATTGATAACCGGATACAACAAACTTTTTTATCGTATCACAACTAAGGACTCTCTATAGTGCAGAGAACGTGATGTCACCATCCGGTTTACACTTTTTCGCGATTTTTTCCAAAATTAATGGCGAAAAAAATTCGAAAATAATTGTTTAACTGTACTTAACATCTTTCTACCGAAATGGTTTTCGAATTAAGACTTTTGAAAATTATGAAATATTGTCAATTGGGTGCGATTTAATTGTCCAGTCGTAAAAAGGAGAAAAAGTGTATGTTATCTCTTTGTTGCCGACTGTAGCGCCGCAGTGACAGTATCTGAGGTGGTTGTCTGATAGACCGTAAATAATTACTAACTGCAACAACAATTGGGGCACAATGTCGGTATAAAATATATTCTGCCATTATAATTGCGGACGTACCTAATGCTCAGGTTAATTAGGATCAAGGCTCTTCGGACTGTTAAAGCCATCAAGTGGTATAAACAGTGAAACTACCTACGCGTGTAGTCGCCATCAGAATTAGGTGCTCACAGGCGGTGTGTATATCTAAAGTAATCGTCAACGTTTTAGTAAATCTAGGTATTTGTTCTTATGTACCTTGAAAAGTATCCGATTATTTCCCTAGATAAGTACCTATATACTTGCCATGCATATCGTGCTTTGCATTTACGCGCGACTAGAAATAGTGTTGTAGTCGGAGCCGCCTGAATACCGCAAGTTAAGTCTCCTGTATATTGTGCTACTGACCTTGAAGAGTCATTCCTCATGAGCGCCTGGTTGTTGGAAAGCGTGTGGTAGTACAGGAACAGGCGCGAGGTGATATAAAACGCGATGAACACGTCGATGGAATAGTGCTCGTGGGCCGCTAGGATGAAGAAGATACCGAACATGTTCATCACCCATGTCAGTATGTGGAGCAGGTACAGGCTGCGGGACGTATCTGTGAACAATTACGCTACTACAGTCAAATGCACAAATATATACCTATATCTGGCCGCTCTTACGCCCTTGTCAGTAAAGTCATGTTCGCGTATTTTGTCACTAGAGTGCGGATAGATATTTTCGATGTTGACTGTACAGTACTAGGTTTAGTAAATGACATTTGTCATAGATACTGGCATGAAAGTTAGGTACACTAGGTTGGTAGAACCGTTGCGACGGGTGGGTTTCTATACACTCTCGCTCTCGTGATATTGGAAATGTGAGTTTGAAATTGAAGCTTATTGAAAATCATCTAAAAACTTGAAAAGGTTTCAACGCTTAAAGTTGGCAAGAGCCATGATACAATAATATACTGCGCCAGGTATGGCAATCCGGTACATCGGTTAGTAGTGTGTTGGAGCTGGTTGGAGCGCTCTCTTGAAAGGCATCCACGGAAGACCAGCATCAAGGTACTCGCAAGGCACCTTGATATTAAAGCTGAGTGTTATTTTTATTTTTGTAAACGTCATGAATAAACTAGCTTTTCTATTCTATTCTATTCTAGTGCGGGTGACACGACCTACGGCATCAGCCTATCGATGGTATGCGGACGTAAGTGTGTGTGTCGTCGACAGTGACGTGACGGTCATCCGGATTGTCAGACCTTGTAATTTTAGACCATAATCAGAGCATACGGCTATATGTAGCTTAGCCAAACGTGACGTGCGAAAAAGCACGGTTTGAGACCAGAGGCTCTAAGTTTGTATTGTGAATGTTACTCCAACCATGTTTTCAAAAACCTTAGTTAGTTTAATCTGTGATATTTAACTGAACAGCGAAACAGGTCATCTGTTAGCGTAATTGGACAGACATACTGGCACCGACAGAGAATATTTATTCATGATTTATTAAGTTCAGTCAGGAAGAGATCACTCTTTAGCGATAAGAGTCTGTTTTATTACCTCTACTTTAGCGTTATGTTCTGTACTGTGTTCTTTTTCTGTGAACGGTACGTAGTAGGGTGGTCCAAAAAATTCATATTGCAACTTCCGATTTGAACACCCACCCAATCTAGTAGTAGAAGTTGATAATAATAGTACAAGAACTGTATGATTTGGTGTCTCTGTTACTCACAAACAGCTAGTCTTGTAGTAATATTTATCCCATAGAAATAAAATTAGTAAAGTGTGTTTTCAGATGCAATTGATGGAAAGTCGTTAAGTTGACCGGAATATGCTCTACCAGCCCTTTGAAAAGAGGTCTTTAAGACAAGAAAGTCCTTTTTTTCTTCCTCCTGGATTTCAGAACCAGGAGCTTTTTCTGTATTCGACTTTTGTTATATGACTACACAAACCTTCAACATTATGATCTGTATCTAAAAGTAGCAAAAAATGTGTCCAATTGGTCGTCTCACTTGAAGACGTAGAGCAAGAAATCGAAAAAAAATCGTGGTGCTCATCGGCTTCGAAACACGTTTTTTTTCCATTTCTTGCTCTACGTCTTCAAGTGAGACGACCAATTGGACCCATTTTTTGCTATTTTAGGTGCTGATCATAATGTTAAAGGTTTTTTCTAGACACATAATGAATGTTAAATACTGAAAAAGGTCCAGAATCTGAAACCCAGCACGAAGAAAAGGACTTTCCCGCCTCAAAAACCTCTTATAAAAGGGCTGGTGGAGCATTACCCGGCCAACGAAACTACTTTCTATCAGCTGCATCTGAAAAAACACCTCACCAATTTTATTTCTATAAAGGCAAATATTACTAAAAGACTAGTTGTTTGTGAGTAACAGAGGCACCAAATCATACAGTTCTTGTATTTAATAACCTATTATTACCAACTTCTACTACCAGTAGTGAGCCAATATTTTAGGACGTTAAATCAATAAGTATAAGCAACAAATTGGGTGGGTGTTCAAACCGGAAGTTGCAATATGAATTTTTTGGACCACCCTAGTACGTAGGTAGGTACACCGTCAGATTTAGAGACCAATGGTTTATTAGGTTACAGGGTTTAAATTGAAAGATCTTTTGGTACAATGTTACATCATTATTGAATACTGGGCCTCTAGGTTATTGGGATGATTGTACGACCCGAAATCTATCTATGTTAATTCATCCACGTACAGAACTACTGACTACTAGGTCACCAGTTTAAAGAAACAAGTCAGACGTTTAAACAGCAAGTCCTTCAATGTGGCCTCAATGGTGGCTAGTCATAACGTTTTCATGGCTAAGTCGGTGCCGGAACAAGCCGGGGATATTGCAGTTTCTTGCAATAATAATCTAGGTAGAGTGAGTTCTTCATAGGAATCACTAGCATATGTTCAAAGCAACATACCATACCTTACGACGCGTGACGAGACTGACGAGTACCGTGGCGAGACAATGGTCTCAATTGAAACAGCCGCCCAATCTCGATCATGTTTACAAGACAGAATGGTATCCAGCCATATAACTAATAGTTTCGTAAAATAAGGATATATAGTGCCAGCAGCATAGCCTAACCAAAAAGTTTTTTATCTGGTCGATTGTTTGTTATCTGTTCTTCACATTTCAAACGACCTCGAGTTTTCTTTCAGCTAACATCTAAAAAGGAGAACATCGAATATTCTATAACGGAATACAAGTCACGTCAAGTCACTAAACATAACTGAATGACCCAATGAAATATGTACAGTCGGCTGACTACATATAGTTCGTGTATATGTGGCTACATATAGTTCGTAGCAGCCAAAGTAGCTAGCCAAATATATGGTAGATCGTAGCGTAACACATCCTTACTACTGATGTGCTACAATTATACATTTCGTTGCTATCATACCTACTATCTTTATTATATGATGCTGACCGTACGTAAGCTATTTCCAGTAATGACTGATGGATGACTAATTTAGACACCTGACACTGACACTTTCTTTGCTGCACTTCTTCATTTCATGTTGATGAACTATATCGCGCGCGTGACCGCGTAGAAAATATAAAGCACGAGTCTACGTCCATGTCAAGAGTTTTTTTTAATCACCAATATCACCATCATCAAATTTCCATAAGTTGTCAATAGTGCATACATCACATCCCAATAAAATAGAATAATCTCGATGTACGGATGCGATGCGAGAGCTATTTGCGTACAATACGTTCACCCGTCGAGATACGGTTATATCAGTGATCGCCTTGAATTGGAAACTGGTTACAGTGGGAAGTTTCGTTTTCAACGTTTTTTTTATAATCTCGACACTTGCTCTTGTACTTGTACCAAAATTAGATAAATAAAGATTGATACTAAAAACGAGTAGGTACATAGAATCCAAATAAAAACAGCTTCGTTTACTTCCTTTGTGTTCTAGGAGTATATCGTGTAGGTATAATCACTACATGCACTTTGCCATTTTGTGGTGGGAGTATATATACATTACAAATGCGTTTGTTAGGATTGAAGTCCCGGTTACCCTCCATACACATTTGAAAACTACGGAAACGTTAGTTTAGCAAGAATTAAAAGCGTTTGATATACTGCCAAATAATTACTCGTTATAAATGTTACGTGGCGCTCTCTCTGATGCTCATGACGCCTTGTTTTCAATCACTTTTAACGACCTAGTAACATGCAATAGCCTAATATGCTAATGCTAATATGTTAATATTATATTAAACGTGCTATGAGGTTTTGACGCTGTTAACTTCATAATGTGTTTAATG
Organism: Epiblema foenella; assembly: GCA_963556455.1. Taxonomy (NCBI): domain Eukaryota; kingdom Metazoa; phylum Arthropoda; class Insecta; order Lepidoptera; family Tortricidae; genus Epiblema; species Epiblema foenella. The sequence goes on from OY747105.1 coordinate 7,840,857, forward strand.
ACGCAAGCGACCGGTCAAGCTACGCTATGTAGGCCATATTATTATATGACCCGATATATAAACAAAGTTTTAGAAAACAAGAATGCGATATACATTATGTTGTGCGTATACGACGTAGGTACCTATTTGAATCCAGGTTAGCAATGCCAACAAAGAGTAAGCGCGTCAGCGCGGCGACGGCGGCGACTTAGCACTTCCTCGTCGATAACGGATTATTATGTTTGCCTAACACAGTCGTTTAAACGAAATTATAATAAACATTGTTTTCGTGAATTAATTTATCTATTTTGTTTTCTTGAATTAAAAGTACTACGTGAAAAACTGAGTGCGCGTTATTTTTGTTCAACTTACAAAATTTATTACGCGTTTTTCTTAGCGCGTGTCGCGTATATATATAACAAATTAAGAAAATATTCTTTAAAATAAGGGAAATATAAGTTACCTGACCTACAATCGGCATAAATGGGATATTCAATTTGTTTTAGGAAATTCGCTTCGCTTGGTATGACTACTGATTAGTTTAGTTGGTCGGTAGTAACTAGTACCGGAAATCCAGAAGCCGGGATTGAATTGCGGAAAAGCCGTTTTTTCTTGCGATGAGTGAATCACTGTAAATTTAACTTGATGGAAACAAAAAAAATAGTAAACGAATATGTTCAGAGTTCATTTAATCAGAGATTAGGTATTTACAAGAAATTTAATAAAACCTGGTCTAGAGCGTGACACCGCTAAGTGTAGGGTTCCATAACAAAACAGCGTATCGTCATAGGAAAACTCGTGGCACACAAAGAACTATGTAGCGGCTCACAAATTACGCATATACGCTCAAAGGTATACGAGTATATAACGACCAACACTTTAGTCTAGTTGGTAGTTGGCAGTGACCCTGCGTACGAAGCTGGTGGTCCCGGGTTCGAATCTCGGTCAAGGCATTTATTTGTGTGATGAGCACGAATATTGGTTCCTGAGTGTTGGATGTTTTCTATGTATTCAAGTATCTATCTAGCACATATCTATATCAAGCACAAACTGCTGAACTTTATCACAGAATAAACATGTGGATTTCATTAAAATTTGGCAGTGTACGCGGTCTCAAAATAACAGGCCATCCTTTAGAAACTTTCGTGTCGCAAGAGGAAGGTCTCAGACTTTGTTCTATGGGGTAAATACGAGTATTTGGCTTCGAGTCTACAGTGTAACAACCAGCTTCTGAATCACTCGTTAATCTTCGTTTTTAGGGTTCAGTGCCCAAAGGCTAAAACAGGAACTACGCTGTCCGTCCGTTTGTCACCAGGCTATATGTGATAGTTAGACAGTTGAAATTTTCACAGATGATGTATTTCTGTTGCCGCTATAACAACAAATACTAAAAAACAGAATAACATAAATATTTAAGGGGGCTCCCATACAATAATCGCGAATTTTTTGGCTTTTTTATAGATAATGGTATGGGTCTCTTCGTGCGCGAGTTTCCGACGGTTTTTGAAGACAAGTATACTGTCAGCTGAAAAAGTGAGTGCGATAACGATAGAAAGCTGATAACTGTTATAGACGGCTGGTTTTATAACATTATTTCAAGTCGAACGGTATTTTTGTGAGCTACTTTGACACATAACTTTGGCGAAGACAAAAAAGCCTGCTGAATCCGATTCCGAATGTTGCCAAGTCGAATTTTAGCTCCTTTGCTCAGAAATCAAGATGGCGGAATTCAACTAAAAAGTCCGTAAATAAGTAATATAACTCGGCGAATCTGATCGAGTGCGGTGTCCTGGAATGGGTTTCGGGGGTCGCTAAACCCAATTTTGATAACCAAAGGTCGGTCCAGGTACTGAAAGTGGACGCAAACCTTTAAGGGTCCGTACCAACCGCCAATTAAGTTGATTTTAATATGTAAAATAAGGAACATTAAAAAACATCTGATTTATCAATATAATTATTATTAGTATCACTACATAGTATAAAACATAATCGCTTTCTCTGTCCCTATATGCCTATGTATGCTTTAATCTTTAAAACTACGCAACGGATTTTGATGCGGTTTTTTTAATAGATAGAGTGACTCAAGGGGAAGGTTTATTTGTATAATACATGCATCAGCATTGCACCTGTGCGAAGCCGGGGCGGGTCGCTAGTTTGTTGATAAAATAAAACGTAGTAATAAACATTATCCATTAAGTCCTGTTCGTGTTTTTGTCATTGTAATAATTCTCCATGTAGTGCACAATAAAGCATTTTATTATTATTATTATTATCAACAAATTTCAAGTTATTTCACCTTATCATAGGTCAATGGGAAGTGAAAAAATTCGTCGGATCAAAAGTTTGTAAAAAAGTGGACTTTGGTGGCTTCTCATTCTTTGTTTTCCAATATTTCTTAAAACAAAAAATTACATTATTTTACTACTCAGTGAGCTCTAAACAAGGATACTCCTCTCGATTAGATAGTCTAAAAATTTTTTTCACGTCTCCCGTTAGCTGATTGGGAGCGCCCCCTTAAAAACATTTGGACCGACTTCGGGTTATCAAAATGAGTTCAGCAACCCCTAAAACCCATTCTAGGACACCCCCTCGACCAGACGAGAGTTATAATACAGTTTTTTTTTAAGTTAAGGACTGATTTCGGCCGCCATCTACTTCCGGTACTAACTTCGGGTTATCAAAATCGAGTTCAGCGACTCTCAAAACCCACACTCTAGGACACCTGAGGGGCTACTCCGAAATTCGAAATCCGAACTTCGTATTGTGGCGTCCCTTTCACTCATATAGTGTATAACACGAGAGTGAAAGGGACGGTATGATACAAAGTTCGGATTTTGAACTTCGGAGTATAGGGCCTCACGCGACCAGATTAGAGTTAAGGTGCTGATACACTTGAGCATTCACTTGTAATGAGCATTCTAGCGAATGTTACATTACAGGTAAAGGCTCACAAAATAAAGCGAGAATCCTAGCGAGCATTCTATTTTGTGGCGAATGCTCGCTGTTCTGTTACAAGTGAATGCTCAAGTGTATCAGCACCTTTAAATTATGGATTTTTTAGGTTTTTTCGCCGCTTTGGCCGCCACCTTCAATTTTAAGCAAATGAGCAAAAATTCAGCTTGGCAACATTCAAAATCGGATTCAGCAGGATTTACTTCGGAAGTCATGTTGCCAAAATGGCTCACAAAATGCCTTTCACATCGAAAAGGAGAGCGATTTTTCGAAATAACTACCGGTCTATTAAGAAGCTAGTTATAATGTAAAGTTTTAAATTTTCGATTAATACATGCTATTTTTACGGCGGTGGTGCGGCCTTGGCTTGTGCCTTTGTCGAAAGAAATGATAAATGGCAGCGTGCAAAGTAGGGCATTGGCCATCCATTGGTGTTCGATAAACAAAACAAGGAAGCATCTTATCAAATGACGTCGACTTACGCACGCTCGCGATATGTTTATTAGTAAACATACATAACGGAATAACAAGATTAGTAGACATTTTAGTTCTCTAATTACACTACTATTATACTATTCTGTGACTGGACCAATTGCAATGCAAATGGTTATTCTGAAAGAAGGCATCAATGGCTTTTTATTTTTACATGTCTGTCTACAAATAGCTAGCTTTTCGCAAGTAAAATGGATCTGTTTCTAGGTAGTAAAAAAGGAATTAAATTAAAAATATAGACGTCAAAGATGAAGTATGTGTACACGTTTACGGCGCAACACATATTTATGAGCAGAATGAAAAAATGATGTTACTAGAGAAGAGTGGCGATTGCTCTAGCGACAAGTAGTGTCCGACCGAAGTTTCGGTTTCAGTTTCGGCTAAAAAACTGCCGAACCTTTGCCGAAGCCGGCCGAGCCGAAACTTTTACAACATTGTACTTTCGGATCGCGTTCGTCTAATTTCTGGTGTCTTTGGATAACTTGGCCCGACTCCGCCAGCAGAATACATTTTATTTTAGTTATTTTATATCTTGTTAAGTATAAGTAAACTGCCAATCACAACCTGCAATTCCTGCAGTTCTTCGCCAGGTGGGTACTAATGCAAACAATAAGACGTTTCAATCAATCATTCAAAAAATTTATGGCTGGGCCGTGAGTATTTTCGCTTCCGTAGTAGTAGTCGACTTCGTTAACCTTAAACACTAATTGTGCCTACTTAGTTAAATGGCCCATCTTAATCGTGGCTAGTATGTCTCCATGACACCTGCAGTCACCACGATAGCCAGCGAAATCTGCTGCACTATATACGATCCCGTCTATCTTTCAGTCGTTGACCCAAATCCATAACAAAGTCCTTGGCTTCCAAACCCCAGGATCCCGCAGATTACCACAACAGGGACAAATTCGTACTTTGGTTCCAAGGCAGGGAACTTGTCATACTTGTACTTCAGCTTATCAGCATACTCCAGTGAGTTATATGATTATATCACCAGATCTGTTGGGCCAAGGTCAGTACCCCGGCCTAACAGATCTGGTGATATGTCTAGAATGGGTCCGGAAAAACCCTGTATGCCACCAAAGTTGACATTGTTTAATAGAGGCAATCGTTCAACTTCAATTTGGCTGAACCGGCTCCACCAGGATATAGTGAAAACATTGTTTATATGTCTAGAAAAAATGGCCCACTGACACTTTATTTGACGATTTTCACACGTCTATAAAAGTTTTGGTTTCGGCCGAAACTAGAGCCAAAGCCAAAGCAAAAAAACGTGTTTCGGTCGGACACTAGCGACAAGATTCTAGCTCGTACCGTACGGTCAAGAAAAATTGGAAGATGTGACAAACTTGTGACAAGTTTACCGTTCAACACACATACATAAATCATAAAATACTTACATTCAGTTATGAAGAAATTGAGCAGCGTTAGCGCAACCGTGTGTCCGGAGAACATGTAGTCCCCACACGTCCGGACACCCCGCACGGACATGCCTGCGCCGCTCCAAATCTCGTACGCCTGACGCAACCGGCGGCCCCACACGGTCAGGTCGTCCGCGGGCGGGTAGGACCGGGGCTCGCACTTCAGATGGGAACCGGGTACTGACAGAGACGTTATCAGCATGGTGAAGCAGCGGAGTAGGAATACGGTGCCGGCGAGAGCGAAGAACCGCCGGAGGAGGATGAATCTAGGACGAAAGAACACAATGGATAAGCGCCTGTACCTTAGTTCAAACACAGTATTTTTCGCTTGGTCACAAAGAGACATGGCTTTGGGGGGCTTAATTACGCTATGCCCTTTTATTTAAACTAATTTAAGAACTGCTCACTATTTTCGTGTAACAAATGATACCCTTTTTAGGGTTCCGTAGCCAAAATGGCAAAAACGGAACCCTTATAGTTTCGTCATGTCCGTCTGTCCGTCTGTCCGTCTGTCCGTCTGTCCGTCTGTCACAGCCGATTTACTCGGAAACTATAAGTACTACAGTGATGAAATTTGATGGGAATATGTGTTGTATGAACCGCTACAAAATTATGACACTAAATAGTAAAAAAAAGAATTGGGGGTGGGGCCCCCCATACATGTAACTGAGGGATGAAAATTTTTTTTTCGATGTACATACCCGTGTGGGGTATCAATGGAAAGGTCTTTTAAAATGATATAAAGTTTTCTAAAAAACATTTTTCTTAAAGTGAACGGTTTTTGAGATATCAGCTCTCAAAGTCGTAAAAAGTATGTCCCCCCCCCTCTATTTTTATAACTACGGGGTATAAAATTCTAAAAAAAACCGGCCAAGGGCGAGTTGGACTCGCGCACGAAGGGTTCCGTACTAGTATCTATAAAACAGCAAAAATAACTTAACCAAAATTACAGTTAAATCAACCTATCTCAAAAACTATAAGAGATACTTTGATCAAACCAAAAATCGTTGAAAGAGTTAATTAGCATGCATCACCTCTATTTTTTTTAGAATTTTATACCCCGTAGTTATAAAAATAGAGGGGGGGGGACATACTTTTTACGACTTTGAGAGCTGATATCTCAAAAACCGTTCACTTTAAGAAAAATGTTTTTTAGAAAACTTTATATCATTTTAAAAGACCTTTCCATTGATACCCCACACGGGTATGTACATCGAAAAAAAAATTTTCATCCCTCAGTTACATGTATGGGGGGCCCCACCCCCAATTCTTTTTTTTACTATTTAGTGTCATAATTTTGTAGCGGTTCATACAACACATATTCCCATCAAATTTCATCACTGTAGTACTTATAGTTTCCGAGTAAATCGGCTGTGACAGACGGACAGACGGACAGACGGACAGACGGACAGACGGACATGACGAAACTATAAGGGTTCCGTTTTTGCCATTTTGGCTACGGAACCCTAAAAATAGAGGTGATGCATGCTAATTAACTCTTTCAACGATTTTTGGTTTGATCAAAGTATCTCTTATAGTTTTTGAGATAGGTTGATTTAACTGTAATTTTGGTTAAGTTATTTTTGCTGTTTTATAGATACTAGTACGGAACCCTTCGTGCGCGAGTCCAACTCGCCCTTGGCCGGTTTTTTTGTACCTATCACAGTTCCGGTCTGTATTTGGTAAGCGCGAGTAGCGCGACCGAAAGAGCCATTATCAAAACATTATAGTCAATACAGAAAATAGTGAAATGAGTATAAGTATGGGCGAATGATTGAGTCTTCGGAGTCAATCAGAATTGGATATTTTATTAAGAAGTGTTACTTTCTACGATGTTTCTAGAACATTACATTGATTGATTACGTAGTAATGTTGAATACATTGAGATCAAACCAACAAGGCCTTTGCCAAACATTTAAATTACTTTTATATAGAAATGTGACGTTACACGCATTTTATCACACTGGCGTTATATTACACCCTTGGCGTTTACCTGAACACCTGATAATGGTAACAAGTTTTTTTTTTATACAAAGGCACCTGGACCGACATTTTTCTATTAGTGCACTCGTAATCCATTGCTTATGGAGTTAAGAGTTGATAATCAATTGAACTTTCTAGGTGGGTGTAACGACTTTTTACAATATGGTCATTTTGGTGTTTAGTAAACAATGCTTAAACCAAATCCCAACTACTATACGCTTGTCTTGGGGTACGCTGTTACCTGCAGTTATCAGCAAAATAGCGTGAACATTTGAACAACCCATGAAGGATACTCGTCTGCCATGACCGCGTTGATGTCGTATACAGATATAGAATAAAGAAAAAGTAAGTGCGAGTGTAGCACGATTATGCTAGCTAGGCTGATGACGGTACATCTCATTTTATGATACGCGGTGACACAGATAAACGACATGCTACAAATTTATAGCAATTGCTTTTCGCCACTTACAAAGACGAGTCCTTTGATTAGGTAGTTAGAAACTTCTGCGCACGGCGGTGCACGCGGCAGCACGCTGACTTTAGACAGGTTGATGACTTCCAGTGAATCATGAAACCGTCTAAGTACTGTAGCTGGTTATTTAGTGTCATCAACCTTGCAGATTTTCAACAAAGAATGCCACTTGGCACAGTTGTACCTAATGGTCATCTGAGCAGATTTAGCCCTGTACCCACGAAATTCGTCCATGGTGGTGGGGGCTGGAGGGGGGTGAAAACCCCATCTACCGCGCTGCACTCTGAGCTCGATTTCTTCATAAGTTTAGTGAATAGGTCATGTTTGGTATCGTTTTCGTATAAATCAAGGATGAGGAATTCATTTCTGAAACAAAATTTTCACTCGTCCGTAGAAAAAAACAGAGTTCTGCACAAAACTTGAAAAATTTTTTTTAAGAAATTATACAAAATCTTGCACTACAATAAAACCGCGAGGTAATGCACTATAAAAAAAATATGAGTTAATAGCCCATTTTATGTAAAATTTGTAAACATAAACTGTATTGACAGATTTAACCTGCACATGTGTAAAAAATAATAATTCATGTAGCGGCGGAGCTGCGTACTGGCGAGAAGCTATTTTATTTCTACATGAGTTTAGAAAATGGGTCATGTTTGGTATCGTTTTTGTATAACTCAAGGACGAGGAATTAATTTTTGGAACATAATTTTCACTCGTTCGCAGAAAAAAAAACAAATCTGCACAAAACTTGAAAAAAATTATATGAAATACTACAAATTACAAAATCTTGCCTTACAATTAAACCGCGAGGTAATAAACACACTATAAAAAATGAATTAATATAGAATGTACAGAAATAAACTATATTGACAGATTTAACTTTTAAATGTGTTACAATACAAATACTCTTTATTGCATACCTCACACAAATGAATCAGGAGGTAGCGGTAGACAACAATATGGAAATGAATAATTAATGAAGAATTATTTAACAGTTCTGCACAAAATATGTTTAAAAAAATCTACAAAATCTTGCCTTACAACTAAACCATGAAGTAATGCACTATACAAATATGAGTTAATAGCCCATTTTATGTAGAATGTATAAACATAAACTATATTTATTGACAGATTGAACCTTGAAATGTGTTAAAAAATAATTTAAATTTAGCGGTGGAGCTCCGTACTGGTAAGGTTCTATAGAATTCTTAATTTTATTGTTAGATAATGATACTGATTAGGTGCTTCTAAATGAAGAAGTAATATTTTATGATATTCTTAATATTAAAACAGATTGAGATAACCATAATTCAGATTTTTTGTATATTTGGTTATATTGGTATCCCCACAATTTTACCTGGAAACCGTATGTTGATATCAGTGCAAAAAGTTGATCTAAAATAAAGACAATAGTTAGACATTTAATAAATAATTAAATAACTTTAAATGCCGAAGATCATCTCAACTTCACATGTAATATAATAAGTATTTCACATAAACACCTGTAATATAAAGCAATAATAACAAATCTGTCAAAAATCGGCAAATCCTCCTTTAAATTTCCTGTTTTGGCCTTTATCGGAAGCATGAAACGCGCTTTTCTTCCCTTTACCGACAAAAAAAGAAACTGTATTAAATACACCCAGAAAAGGCGTGCCTGTCCACAGCTCAATCAATCTAATAGGTAAAATCCTACGGGGTCTCCCTTCAAACTATGAGATTACTGGCTTGGAGACCAAAAACACTTGATAGTCTGCTTGCACGGGTAATGATTTAGGTACCATCCATTCTGCCAGAGGAGCTACGACGACGATGTGTTAAAGATTTCTTTTAATTTTCTTCTGAGCCACAGCATAGGAGCAAAACGAGCCAGGCTATTGGCCTCAGGCACCAAGGAGTCATCGCCAAACACTGGCACCTTATTGGAATCTGAATCCCTCCGAATCGCGAATTGTTAACGACTCGGGCTCCCTATCTGTATTCCACACCGGTGTATCCTAGCGGCAGTTTGGTTGACAGGTCTCACGGGTCTCGCGGGTGATAGCCATGGCAAGATATTGACAGAAACCGTTGGCCGCTTTTCCAAATAGGCCGCTCTGAATGACATCATCTGCCGCTCTATAGTCAACGTGCCATCTCTTCTTGAACCAATTGGCATCGCTAGAATCGATGACATGTGGCCGGACGGCATATCCCTCATCCCCTAGAAGGTGGGAATGGCGCTAGTACCTGTGAAACGCGAGCTGTACAGTCACTCTGGCTCCTTCTCACCTCCACGGGACTAGCAATCACCCTGCCGTGGAGGCCGAAACGGCGGAAAAGCTTAAAAAGCACAAATATAGGGACCTCGGCACTGGTTACACTTTTATACCGTTCGGTGTCGAGACTCTTGGCCCATCCCAGTGCCCGTCAACTATTCAAGGACCTATTCAAAATGCTGGTGGATTACAAGCTCGCTCAACGCATCAGCATAGCGGTTCAGCGAGGAAACGATGCCAGCTTGTTAATGACCCAATTGTTTAAACATATTTTACTTTAAGTAGTTTGGCTTTAATTTTCAGTAATGTATCCCTTATTTTCAGTAATTATCCCCAGTAGATCCCTTAAAAAGTGTAACACAACTTTTTTGTTTATTTTTATATTCTATTTTTGCTGTATTAATTGTTGACTTTGTCTCGAATAAATATTTCTTATTTCTTAACCTAAAGTATGGTTTTCAAGTAAAATTGTGCAAACCAATTGGACCAAGTCTCAATCTGTTTTAAAGTTGAGAAGTTGAGAATATCATAAAATATTACTTCTAGATTTAGGAACACCTAATCAAAGTCATTAGCAAACAGTAAAACGAAGAACCCTATAGATTCTCACCAGTACGCAGCTCCGCCGCTAAATAGAAATAATTCTTCATTCATTATTCATTTCTATATTGTTGTCTACCTCTACCTACTGATTCATTTGTGTGAGGTATGCAATAAAGAGCATTTGTATTGTATTGTATTTTTAACACATTTAAAAGTTAAATCTGTCAATATAGTTTATGTCGGTACATTCTATATTAATTAATTTTTTTTATAGTGTGTTTATTACCTCGCGGTTTAATTGTAAGGCAAGATTTTGTAATTTTTGTAGTATTTCATATAATTTTTTTCAAGTTTTGTGCAGATTTGTTTTTTTTTCTGCGAACGAGTGAAAATTATGTTCCAAGAATTAATTCCTCGTCCTTGAGTTATACAAAACGATACCAAACATGACCCATTTTCTAAACTCATGTAGAAATAAAATAGCTTCTCGCCAGTACGCAGCTCCGCCGCTACATGTTTTTTTTTTTACACATGTGCAGATTAAATCTGTCAATACAGTTTATGTTTATAAATTTCACTTTAAATGGGCTATTAACTCATATTTTTTTTATAGTGCATTACCTCGCGGTTTAATTATAGTGCAACATTTTGTAAAAAAAATTAAAAAAATATTTTCAGGTTTTGTGCAGAACTCCGTTTTTTTCTACGGACGAGTGAAAATTTTGTTTCAGAAATGAATTCCTCATCCTTGAATTATACGAAAACGATACCAAACATGACCTATTCACTAAACTTATGAAGAAATCGAGCTCAGAGTGCAACGCGGTAGATGGGGCTTTCACCCCCCTCCAGCCCCCACCACCATGGACGAATTTCGTGGGTACAGGGCTAAATCTGCTCAGATGACCATTAGGTACAACTATGCCAAGTGGCGTCCTTTGTTGAAAATCTGCAAGGTGCTCCATACAAATACGACACTAAATAACCCACTACTGACAGCTATCAACCGTATAAGTATGATCAGCAGTAAACAATGCAAGCAAATGTTACCACATTTCTTCAGGAACAAATTAAGAATTGGTATAGCTGAACTGTGACACAATCGTGTTAATAATAGACATTATCGACGTGCTTATGTGCTTGCATAAAACAAAGAGGGTCAGAGGCCACCGAGATTTGTAATTGCGTAAAGATTACCAGAACAATAATGTTTTAAATGTCGATGTACCTATATATATATATATATATATATATCTCCACGGGTCAGGTAGTTGATCACTGCACTGGATTCGTGTTTTGGTTCATATGTTGTTTTTATCTACATTTTTTCATAGAATCCTTCATAGGCACGACAATGTACCTACCATGTAAACGTAAATTGTAAGGTACCTAAATAGGGTTTTTGACTAATTTGACTACTTCGAAAGAAACAATGTCGAAAAATATGCCAAATGATGAAAATCCAAATATCTCAAAAAAACGAAGCTACAGCAGTTTTAATATTTTTAATGTTGCTGGTTAGAGAGAGAAGGCATGACAGATCAGTAACGTTACTGACCGCGAGCGCCATAGTAAATGACGATCGTTCCAATACAAAGGTGCGTTTTGCGGAAAAGGGACAGAATATGCCCCCTCTTAAAATTTTGAAGAAATTATGTAATTATTTATTCTTTTGTGTTACTTTTTTCGCCATTTGATTAAGAATTTGTCGAAAAAAATCGTACTTATTGTTTTTCTTATTCGGTGTCAACATCATGCCGATTGTTTCACCCCTAATGTAGGCACCTCGCAACTGGTTGAAAATTAATTACGTGCGCATTCTTTTGACCCTTCGGATGCTAAGTAAAACAAGAAAGAGATGCGCGATGGCTTGTGTGTGTGTGGGTAATGGAGATCATTATCTCAATATAATATGTAGCTTTGGTTTAGGCGATAAGAGTCGCGTTCATAACAGAAAAACTACATACATGCAAAACATGAATGTGTCATGTTCGCTTCGCACGCAATGCGCGCGTTGCATTTGTTGTTCATTATCCATTATTCGCAGCCTTGGACCACGAGACCTAAGCGATTGACTGCAACAGGAAGCTCGCAGCTGAGGGTCCTAAGCATCGCAAGGGACCTAATTGTGGTCAACGAGTATTCATGAAGATTTTCATGAAGAGAGAATTGAGTCATGGCTCATTGCGGATGCGTTTTTCACATCATGAGTTAGCCCGACCACCAATTTGGCAATTGTACAGGACTAAGGGCGCGGCCACATCACTGCATTGCGACGTCGCATCGTAAAAACGACTTACTAGATTGTGTTGATCTATTGCAATAAGTCGTTTTTGCGATGCGACGCGACGTCGCAACGCAGTCATGTGGCCGCGCCGTATAGCCTGACGGGGCTCGTAATAAAATTTGAATATTAGGTATATTCGGAAAACGTATCTGTGCACGTACCTTTAGCACTGTAATTGTACCGTTACAGAGTATATAATAAGTAGGTACATATTTGCAAGTAAATACGTACAGGGCTGTAGGGCTGTCGTTAGTAGATATACTTGTCTGAACCTCATTCCAACCCAATAGGTAATCATTGAATGGTGAAAACAAACACATCTCAAAGCAGACAGAGAGAGACGTTACGTTTGCCTGCACGGGGAGTGAGGTCGCAAACAGCCAATATATTGGAATGGGAAGAAGGGACTAATGAAGGAGGTTGATCGAATTTTCCCTTATTGGCATTTTCAAACTACGTCAATACAATTTAATTTAAACCTTCTTAGGATTTAATTAAGTTGTGAATGTGTGAATAATCGCCATAACCGAACAAAATAATACTACTTAACATTTTTTTAAATTAGAATAGAATAGAAATGTATTTATTTAGCACACATTATTAAAAAGTATACAATTTAATTGTAAAACAACTTGTACATCTTATGTGTTAAATAGGACACACACATTGATTATGAATTTTATCAATCCCGGTTGGTGTTTTTTGTCGTAAGTTCAAATCCATAAACATCAAACCGAATTTTAGTTATTTCAAACCTAAAGAGCGTATTTACCTACTCGGGAGTATCGGGACGAACCCGAGGATTTTACCAGCGCATTTATGAGTTCATATAGTAAACAATGTTATGTGTATTATAATAATATATGAACCTTATGTTCAATTATCTACGTGTTTTTTTTGTCATACAATTCAATTTTTTTTGTTGTTTATCCATTAAAAACAGCTAAGCCGAGAAGCTGCAAACGTTTGTGATTGTCATCTATTGATTTTTTTATTAGAAAAGACTAAAAGTAAAATAACTACATACAAAAATAAATTTGGCCGAATCCTGGCCACATATTATATTCGTTGTTATAGCGTGATAAATGACACGATAAAGCATTTATCACTTTCTATCTAGTCGTGACAGAAAGTGATAGCTATATCTCGTGGATTGTTGTTCGATTCTTTATATGACATTTTATTTTCTTACGCCATTAATATTATTTGGATCCCGATGATGCACCTTGTATGTATAACACAGCTCATAAATTAAATATCTAATAGGTAGATAACTTTACTTGTACTGACTTTAGACAGTATCAATTATTTCAAGCGCTTACTATCTTATTATTACTTACGTAAATGATGCAATACAGATAGCAATGGGTGATCTTTACATAGTAAAAGCAAGCGTGCTAAAAAATAACTGAACACGCTAAAGATAAGGTCTGATAAGGTTGTCTTCAGATGCTTAAGAGCGGCATCGGCATCTTGTTTTGTTACGATGAATGTAGTGGTTGTACATGCTATCTAAATTATTATTATCTAGCGGCGAAGTAACTAGGTATAGTGTCGGTAATTCATGTTTTTGTAGGTACTTATTCATTTTAATTTAAGCAGTCGCATTGTGGATTCAGGTAAATAGTAATATCCCTGTTTGTAAACATCGGAGTTAATCTTTTGTCTACTCAATACAATTAACACAGTAACAGAGAAATCATGGTAGGTATATAAGAGTAAGGTCCTTACTGGACAATACAATATCATGTCCTTATAGGACATGATTTAAGTGTTGATATTATTGTCCGCTAAATGGTGATTGCGTTAAATAAGATTATACATAACAATAATAAAGGTTAAACTGTGTGTAATTGTCACTATTACATTATGAAATAAGATGTTGTAGACAAGGCTCGGAACCGGTTTTCAATATAGCGGTAAAAACCGGTTTAGCTTCTAAATTTTCGTGGGAACGCAAACGTTTTGAGAACTTTATATTAATCGGTTTATTCGACGAGACGCCCGGCGGGCGTACTAGTGCGGCTCACGTTTGTAGGTATTACGATAGGTAGGTATAGTTGAAAATCGTTGACCGAATTTCTATGATAATGAACCTTGTTTAAACAGTAAAATAGCTTTATAAAGAAATTAAGTTGATGCAACTCGGCCAACTCAAATGATTTCAATCATAATCGTGCGCCCGCATTAACCGGTTTATATCGTCTAAACCGGTTAATCCGAAGAAAGCCTTTATATAAAGTTCCTCCGTAAACCGGTATTTGTATTCAAACCGAAATAAAAAGGTTTTGCGGCAAGTACATGATAACGATTTGAAAAATTAAGCAGTTTCCGAGCCCTGGTTGTAGATATAAAGAAAAAGTCTACCAAAAGGGCCGTGTATGAAATTTAGTTAGGAACAAAAAACTAAATCGGATGCCAGTAGGCATATGAATATGCATAAAGGTGTCAGTATATGTTAAGTGATTTTAAGGCCTAAGGGGTCTCACAAATTCTACTATTGTCTCCTAATAAGTGTTGGTTTTCTGGTCAGATGGCAGATACTTCCGTAAAAATTAGCTTGCATAAGCCAAATCTTGGGATTACAAAGTGAAGTGAAAAGTACCTGTGTTTGTGGAACAGTAGCACAACAAGCCAGATGGCCAGGAGCAGCGAGCCGGTGATCTCGCACATGTCGAACGCCCATGGGATGTGTGGGACATTGTCCAGAAACAGGTCTGGCAGCGGTGGGTATTTCTTCATGTCTGGCACCTTATCATGTACTATCACCATTACCACTGCAGTCACCCATGTTACGAGGAAGACATAGCCTGCCAAATACATCATTGAGATATGACACTTTGAAGAAGGTCATACAGTTTATTTTTACCTGAAGTCTTTATCTAAAATGTTTTTTGTAGACATTGAACTATAGATATAACATGAATTTCCTTTTAATTTAAAACTGTGTGCAGTTCAATGAAATATTCAATGAACGGTTTACACAGCCAAAACCCATTTTGTTAGGTTTTGAAAATGGTTTCTTTTGCAGACATTTTTATTTATAGAACCATATCTTAGTTGTTCGTGCCATTTGCAATCCCCGCTAGTGTCGTAGTGGTCACAATCTTCAGAATTGAGGTATCAAGTGATTGGATTGGAAACAAATATTTAAATATTATGGGAACAATCTTACACAAATTGACCTCCCCATACCTCATTACTACTTGCATCATGGGTACTAGATGATTTATTTAATAAATATAAATACTTAAATATAATAGAAAACATCCAAGACTCAAAAACAAGTATTCACGTTCATCACACAAGTATTTGCCTCGACTGGGATTCTAACCCAGGACCGTCAGCTTCATAGACCACTAGGCTAAACTAGTCAATTGGAGTAAGTATGCTAGAGCACCCAATCAAAGCATGAGTAGATCTATATATTTCTGTATTTACAAAACTTCCAAGATAGATCTTATGTTTTATTATTTGGCACATTTTGAGATGCAACATTGTGTGAGAGACATGTGTCTGCAATCCTATTAATAATTAACACATGTCAAATGACTCCAATGAGGTTGAATGACATGATACTTACCAAGTGCAAGGGCAGTTTTCCAGATCTCTGGCTTTAACTTTGAAGCCTTTGCGTCTGGAGTAAAAGTTGGCACACATTCATTGCTCTCATATGAGAATTCACTTGGCAGTTTGTTGTGGAGATTATAACTAAGGTGTGAGAGATTTGTGCCGAGGAAATTGATGTTTGTTGAGAGATTCCCAAGTTGGTCTTCGCAGAGTCCCAGCTCGCACATAGCCCCACGATTCTGCCGCTGCAGTTTCTTCACCGACAGTATAAACCGCTTTCTCTCGCCGAGTTTCAACTGATCAAATGGGAACTCGTAAAAGTCTCTGTCTACGAACGAAAGGAGACACTGGCCATCTATGTCATGAGATCTACATATATCAATTATAAAGTTAGATATTTTGTCTTTATGTAATAAATCTAATACTTCTTTGTTAGTCCAGTTTACTACATCCAATTCCATTGTCACACACTGAAACTAGTTAATCCTACTAATAAAAATGTTTAAATTCACGAAAAATTTTAGGAGAGTTTTAAAGGTAAATATTTACAGACATGCTGAGACATCTCAAACAAAAACTGCTTATTTATCCGATGGGGTGAAGTGAAATCAAACGTCACGAGCGAACACTACACATTGTGATGTGATTAGTCTGTGTGATTAGTTTAGTACTACAGCAGTGTTGCCAGATGCCGAAATACAAAAAGCGGGAGGTGCGCATTAAAAACGCGGATTTCTTAATGAAAACGTGGAATAAATTAATTGTTAATAATTTTCTTTTTTTTTAATGCTCAAATGAAAAAAAAGGCTCTACGGCGTCACATGCACTATCACAGAAGTTATAAATGTTACTTGTAGTCATTCTATCTAGTTCTAATCGTTCGATATTTTGAATTTACCGTTTTTTTTACTGAGCAAATACTAACATTTCAATAAAGCGGATCCGCGTTGGCTTAAAGCGGATGACGGGGACGGTGGCAAAAACGCGGGGGAAAAAGCGGAAAAGCGGGGTATCTGGCAACACTGTACTACAGCAGACTACACTGTCAGGTCAGTGTCAAATGAAAACCTATGTCTATAAAATACTAGCGACCGGCACTTTGACTTCGCATGGGTGAAATACTGGGTTTTTGCTCTCTGTCGCACTTACGTCCGAACGTGCAAGTGCGACAGAGAGCGAAAACTTCGTTTACTGTTCGCGGTAGCGCACTTGCAAGTTTGCACATAAGTGAGGCAGAGAGGGAAAACTTCGTTTGTGGTTCGCGGTAGCCCCTCAGATACTAAGGCCGGGTTTTATAAAAATCCATTAGACGAAATGTCAGATCTCAGTTACTCAGTACATTATTTGACATAACAAACCGACATAAGGTTTAACAGATCTTTATAAAACCGAGCCTAATATACCACAGAATGTCTTTATATAGGTACGATCGACAAAATTGAATCATGACCCACCATAAGGTCATTTTGCTAAGTCATCTTTTAAATACTAGTAGGTTGAAAATCGCCTGAACATACATTTCTATGGTAACGAACTTCTTATCATTTCATTAGACACTGACATTTACCAACTACTGGATAACCATGATTGAGTCTTGGCCTCGGTTATATCCAATGATCACAAAAGAGAAATCCTATTACTATCTCTGTTCTTCACAGTAATACCATAGCCTTCTTCACCACTATATAGGTATAATGTAGTGGTTATATTCTCTTTGGGTAAAATCCGAGCTCCTTGTTCTGCCAAATGTCAAATGTGGATGGTGCCGATGGTGGAAATCTCATTAACTGACTACTTGATATCTGACAAGCACTTTTTTTGAAACTGATATATATTTTTTGTGATGAAAAGAGTTATGTTTTTTATTATAAATGACAGCTTATTCGAGATTCAAAACATAACTGTTTTTTTTATTTAAAATGTATCTATTGCAGTCACAACAAAGATTAAAATTGCATATAGATCCCCGACCCGTATTGACACAATTTGTTAAGAGCGCTTTAATAAAATGTAACAGCTCCACTAGCGCCACTCGTAAATAATTGTGATTGTTTAAATTTAACGATAGATATCTAAAAAAGGGGGTCGCTACGTACTGTAGTTTGTATTTAAGTACTTTTTGAATCCATCAAACTAATTTTTACGTTGCTAGATTGGTCTCTCTATGAGCTCAAAATTAAAACGGCCGTTTTAACTTTGGACGCATAGATTGACGAATCCAGCAACGTAATAACTAGGTTGATGGATTCAAAACGTACTTAAATACAAACTACAGTACGTAGCGGCCCCCTTTTTGAGATATCTATCGTTAAATTTAAACAATCACAATTATTTACGAGTGGCGCTAGTGGATCTGTTACATTTTATTAAAGCGCTCTTAATGTTTAAAACGACCTAAGTGCTACATAGTGCGAGTCATGAAAACCCTATTGTTTTGACGGTTTCAAGCCATTTCTAGGCCAAGTGGGTCATGAATCAGTTATCAGTTGGTTCGACTGTACAACGTTCACAGCTTTGTTGTCATTAGGCCCCCGGCCGCAACCGCTGTCCCTGCATTTTAAAGCTGTAATATCTTCGAAAATATTCATTTAAGTTACATGCTATATAAAGGGCCATATTTATCTATATTAAATGCTCAATGTATTTAAGGTAATTAATTAGATAAAATTTATGCTGTATTTCTCAACATCGCTTCATAAATAAGCCAGTATTTCTCGTAAAAAGTAAAGGATAAAAAATGGTTATTGTGAGTTTTCCCTAAGAGATAGACATAGGTATACCACACAGGTATACCATCGCGGAATTTTTTGTAGACCGTTCTAAGGTGTTCACTACTGTAGCAGCGTTTGCAATGTAAGCGCAAAAAAATGTGTTTATTTACGATATCACATTAGAAACCTCAAAAATTACGTGTTTCTCTACTATATTATAAACCTTTCTCTTGAATCACTCTATCTATTAAAAAAACATCAAAATCCGTTGCGTAGTTTTAAAGATCTAAGCATACACAGGGACAGACAGACAGACAGCAGAAAGCGACTTTGTTTTATATTTATTAGAATAGAATATAAAAGTAGTTAAATCGTGAGGATTAGCGAATCACCAAGGAGCACGGACTTAAGACTTATGATAGGCTTACTAAATTGAGAGGGAGATATTCGAACTTCGTTCGTTTTCGGTTCGCGGTAGCCCCTCTGAGGGTCTACTCCGAACTTCGTATCGTGCCGTCCCTTTCACTCATATAGTGTATAGCACGAGAGTGAAAGAGACGGCACGACATGAATTTCGGAGTAGGGCCCCTGGGGCTAAGGTGATCGCTTGTATGTCGGACATATGACATTCGTCCCTTATTATTAAATATGCAAGTGCGAGAGGCACGAATGCTATATGACCGACATATAAGCGATTATCTTAGCCCCTTAGGTCGGAACCTCAAATCTGACTCGACAACTTTTATCTATGAATATTATAGGTAAATTTCAGTTCTAGAAAATCTAAATACAGTTATTTGACAGTACCTTAGATTTGTTGTATTTTAGGTTCCTTCTACTCTTTTTCGGTCGAGCTATAGATGCCTAACGGAGCGCCCAGGGCTAAATAACATAGTCGAGAAGCCACATTAGCCTTAGGAGAAATTCAATAAAACACGTTAACCAGGTTACAGTATAAAATACAATATATTTTATTAGATAGTTATTGCAAAAATTGTTTTAATTTAATGATGCAACACGCATTACCTTACAAGGACCCACTCTATATTCTATACGGATTATAACATTTAAATATACATATAATATATATCTCATGATTTCCAGTATTCTGTTTGTAATGAAAACCTGAAGACATTTTTTTTCTATATTTTAAAACTATGTAACAAAATTTAGTAAAAGTTTTATGTATGCAAAATGAGAGGGAAGGAAGATTAAGGGTGGGTTGCACCAAACCGTCTGTAATCGTAAGCGGTGTTCGTTAAAATCTAATTGTATGGAAAGTTTGACAAGTTTCTATAGGATGACAGCTGCCGGCGCCATATTTGACGATGACCGGCCTGTGATCGTATATTGGTACAACCGACCCTAAGAGCGTTTTACTAAAATGTAACAGGTCCACTAGCGCCGCTAGTAAATAATTGAGATTATTTAAATTTAACGATGGATATTTAAAAAAGGGGGCTGCTATGTACCTACTGTATTTTGTATTTAAGTACCTTTTGAATACATCAGCGGTGTTAGTGGACCTGTTACATTTTAGTAATGCAATTTTAAAAGTTCTGCTGTTTCAAATATTGCTGACGAGGTGGGTAGGTGCTTGGATGGTTTGCTTTAAACTTCAAATATATTAGCGGCATCATTTCGTTTATAAGGTTTCACAGTTTCATAAACACACTAAAGTAGATCTATATATTCTGCAATGTGGACATGGACACACATTTCAGAATCAGAAAAAATTAGGTAAGTAGAATCATAAAATCCACTTTTTTTTAAAACACAGTTGGTCAGTACAGTACTTAATTATGGGTTTAAAATTTAGTTTTATTGTGAACTACTGAATGAAACGAACTTGATAGTAGAGTGTACCAGTACAGACAGATATAAATCTATGTTAATCATTTCTTTCTAATTTGATGCACAGAAGGCCTAGCACATAGTGAGGTTCTAAAATACTGAACAATATTACTAAATCGAATATTTATAAATAACTTACAAGATAGTCCCAAAATAACATTCGGCTTAGATTAGTTAGATTACATAACAAACAATTAAATAACAAATAGTAACTGTGACTTCCTTCTTGCTGAATAAATGAATAATACTTACAGTTATAATTAAATATGTTAAATATGATAACATAAATTACTAGGTATAATGTTTGAGTTCAACATAAAAAATAACAGGATCATAATCAGAAAACGAACTAAAATCTAAATGCAAATATAATAAGTATTCATTGAACACAAAATACAGTCACATGTATTTATTTGTATGGTTTTGTATTGTTTGCATAGGTGGGACGTGTTACTTACACTAAAGTCGAGGGGGAATGGTGATTGTTCAGTCATCCCGAATACTGGCTATTGTCATGAGAAAAACTGGGAGCACGCCAGAGCGGCCAGCATGGCGCGTTTTTATCCTCCACGGAATCGGTCATTTGTCCGCAGGCTCAAAAAATAGCGACGAAGAAGGATCCCTCATAGTATAACTCGATAAACTTCTTGCATTGCGCACTCTAAGCCACTAGCTTCATCGAGGGTATAAAGCTTTTATCACTGAAATTCGAGATTTCGTGCAAAGCGACTTTATAACCGCGATATAACCCTAGCAAGCCGGGAATTCTAAAATCTTAACGTCCGGATTTTACAGGAAGACTAGCAACACTATGGGCCAAATATCGGGCTTTGTTATCAGTGGTGCCAGTCGTCATTTGTAAAAGCGATAACTTTAAATGCGGAAAGTTGACCAGTAAAGGGAGTAAATTCTATATTTACTATTAATAATATTTTAAATGCAACTGTAGATCTTTAACTATTAAGGTAAGTATAAATTCATTTATCGTTATTGAACACAGGCAGTGAGCGACTTTAGTTAGCGAGGAACGCATGTAAATAGTCAATTTAACCATTTGTCCGCCCCGTCATACATACCCGTCAGTGTAAAATTTGCCCTAGACGCCAGCGACTAATCATAGCCGTTCATCGCAATTGCGTAAGCTTTAATTTTATGTTTGTCGTGCAATGGCGTGGCGTCCAGTTGGCAATAATTTCGTTTATACGGGGCATTCAAAAGGTTACGGGCTTCCTTAATCAAATACAACCAGAGCTCTAGCAAGTAATTTTAGTTACTTATAAATCGGCCATGTACCACCCGGACACAACGTCTGTGCCTCGCCGGAAGGCCACGCCGCGCAAGCTCGGTAATGACGTCACGAACTTAGGTGCCCAGATATTGTGTCCGCGTAGTACTTGCAAGTTTTCGTACGATTTTTATGCGAAGGATTGCCGCAGTCAGGAGGAATTCACGAGCCCTCAGTTTATCGCGAGCATTTATCTCACTAAAAATACCTAATAATTATTAATGTACAACACACAAATAAATAATTTATAGATTGCTGTATATTACAAAGCAGCTCACGCGAAACTAAGTGGTTGTTTCCCCTTGATCGACAAAATCATTCGTGTTTATTTATACATGCTCAGTTTATCTATAGTTTAGACCGTAATATATTATGCTACTTCACTAGAGCTCGAATCGAAACATGTTATTAGATTCAATTCATAACATAATCTGAATCTGAAAATACAACCTTATTTAAATTATTCTTAATCACTGCGGATAACCAATTCATATGTGACGAAGCACAGAAAAAGGGCTCTAAATCTTCATGCAAAATGGTAAAGAAATTAGAGTTTTATTAGAACGGAATAAACACCAAACGGTCAACAATTATTTAACGAATTCTGTATCCGTCGCTGTAAAAGTGGGGGCTAACACAAATGACCGCGCCTCATTGTCAAGCAAGTGAACTATCATCTTTTATACATTGCGAGAGAGACAGGTAAAGATGTGTGGCGCGAGATCGTGCTACTATAGACAACTAAGTATTACCATAAATGAACTACAAAATTAATAATAGTGACGCATAAATCTTGTGTAAATCAGCCCCTTTTCTAAACATCGTTTCTAAAGGCATAAGAAATCGCGAATCAGCCTCCGCAGCTAATAAAACCCGTTAAAATAAATAACATAATCATTCTGTACACATAGAAAAATAATACACGGCCGTAATACCACTAAAATAGGAAGTCATACCGTTATAATGGTAATATCAATATGGCGCGGATTGGTTAGTTTATGACAAATACTTGAGGAGGGCGGGGCCGTGTTCACGGGGACAACACAACATGACACCATATAAAGCAGATAAGACTTTACAATAAACGACACACGGTGCTGTAGTAGACTGAAAAATATGCGTTGTCGCATTCTGATTATAGCTGTCTCTTTTGTTGTTTTGATAAATTGCAAAGTTTTATAGTGTGTCAGTTCAATGAAAATTGTAACAGAAAGTCGTAAATTGGACCAGTCGTTCAGGATATAGTAAAAACTTTAAAATAAAGTTTTAGGAGTAAGCAGCATAAGAAAATCAGCGAATCCACTGTAAAATATTCTATAAATAATTTATAGAAGTCTGTGCAGATTGTGGCTACGTTCTAGGCGGGTTACGGGGTTGATAGGCCACATTATAGGTACATGTATTGTATGTATACAATCAACGGTGGTCACAATTTGGCCCGTCATTGGCCCGGATACCTTTTTAGACTTTAAAAACGAGAGTTAAAAAACACCACGATAGCTTGATTTTATACTTTCCTTCCTATCCAGTTTACCCTTCTATACAAACTCCAACTCCATTTTACTCGATTCTGCTACACAGCGATGGGCGCCTGCGTCCGCGAAACAGTCGAAACTCGCACCGAAGAAGATCTCGTGCCTGGATGTTTATTATAACCATAATAGCACGTAAAATGATCAAATTCTCCAAACCAAATTGTAACTTCAGTTGAAGTTACAATCAGTTCTTCCTTGAAGCATTCGAAGCTCGCGTCTAGCAAGAGTTCGTGCAAAGATTTTTTTACAACCATCATACCACACGTAAAATGATAAAGTTATTGTTTCCCGGTGTCTTCCGTCTATGCCGCCTTTTATAAAAACTCCGATCGTACCTATACTATTCCTTTTCACTCGTCTCCGGTACCACAGTGATGGGTCCATGTCTAGCGAGTAACGCTCGCGGCTCTTGCGCGAAACAGTCGAAGCTCGCGTCAAGGAAGAGCTCGTGTAGGAAGCGACGCGCGCACATGAGGTAGGTGGCGCGGGAAAGTAAACCGCAAACGTCGGAGTAGACGCAAGCGCTGCGGAATACCTCAGGGTGTTTCTGCTTTAGCGAGAGGACTGCTGACCGCGTCTGGAAGTTTATAAATTGTAAATGACTAAAATAACTTCAATGGCTCAACTTTTTTTTTAAAGGGATTTCTGTAGGCCAACATCTAGCCTTGGAACAAAGATGAGGCCGACGGCAAAGCGAGCTTACCCAGATGATGCCTATTCACTCGTGCCTTAAAAAGGTCTAGGTTAAATGAACTCAGAAATATAATCAGAGGAATTCCAAACATTAGCAGTGCGATCTTTAAAGCATGAACTCTAGAGAAATGACTCGGATAGGGACAAGTCACATTAACCCGTATGTCATTCCTTCGGGGAATCTCACGACACCTCACGTATTATAATCTATCACGCCGTTTAAGCGGCAGAGCATGCCAAAGGAATACACATATTACCTTAGCCGCGATTAAAATACGATTAGAGGTGACTCTTTTTCCATATACTTACGTTAAAGTGTATACAAAATAAAAGTTATTCCGATCGTAAGCTAATCCCGATCTTGTAATACAAACACTCGTAAAACACGACCTTCCATCTGCCACAGTCAGAATTGTCTAAAAACTAGAGACTGTTATCCATTTCTTTCGCGGTACAGCTGAAAGTTTTGATTGCGGGCGGCCTACTTGTCCCCATCGTCGTTGGGCTTCTAATAGATTCGTAGACAATGTGACGTCATAGCTCCTACACTGACGCACACAAAGACAATGTGCATGTATTAGCTAATTCGAACCAGTTTTTAGAGACGATCAAATATTTGTATGGTACCAACTACAATTAGAGCAACACAAAAGACGAAAAAGAGAGAAAAATAGCCGTTTTTGTCGTGAAATATTTCGTGTATATACATAGTTGCTCTACAATTTCTTTTTTATTGAAATATGAGAATTCTATTAGTAACTTTCAATTTACATTTGGCCAATAAACAAAAAATTACATTTTTGCGAATCTTTAAATAAAAATAAATAAATAAATATTTTGTGGACAATTTTATACAATTCAACCTAGTCCAAACTAAGCAAAGCTTGGACCTATGAGTACTAGGCGACGATATAACATACTTATTACTTGTAAATAGATACTTAAAAATACACAAACATGAACCAAGTCAAGGAACAAATATTCGTGCTCATCACACAAATAAATGCCCTGACCGGGATTCGAACCCGGGACCTCCAGCTTCGTAGGCAGGATCACTACCAACTAGGCTAAACCGGTCGTCATATCTTTATAGTCCCATATCTTTTTATGCTTTTAATTAATTTATATGGTTTTCTATATGGACTATGTTATAAAATGGAACATCATCCGTATTGCACGGATTGGGGTGTGGACGGGCGCGCCTTGGAGGATGACACGCGCTGTAGTCGTAGTTACCTGTCGTAAGTATATGGGGTTGGACATGCAGCGCACGTGCTGCAGTAACTCGGCCTGCGGCGCGCCGGGGCTGCCCGCGCGCCGGGGGTCCGAGGGCTCCCGAGCGCTCTCCGCTCCTGCACAAACCTCACAACTTTACTTAAGGCTGCCACAGACACTACGAGAATCAATATTATTATTATCGGTGCAGTTTAAACAGTGATAAAAAACTGTAAAGTTTTACGATGTTTTAAAACTGTACCGTTGAACGGAACAGTACGGAAATTTGAATAGATAAAACGGAATCAAAGGAAACTGTGCCGATAATCGTGTGGCCACCAGGGATCGGATACCGGTATTTTCTCCATAGTATTTTTATACCGGTATTATTACGGTCACCGGTTCATTATTTCGTTTTTAATGGGACAATCTAATAATACGACGTTGTTACCTAAATACATGATTCAGCCCTACGTAAAGAGCAAAAAATTATCCAAAATATTGGACTAATTCAGGGTTTTTTAAAAATACCGGTATCGGTCCCTGGTGGCCACACACGACAACGTTTCGATCTATCAGTGCAGATTAAACGGTACAGTCGGATTGTAACGATTTCTAGTAACGTGTGTGGCAGCCTATATGCACACTTACAAACATACGTAAACTCACGCCTGTATTCCCGAAAGGCGTGGGCAGATCATATGACATTTAAACCCAGTGCCATTTTTAGAAAGATGGGCAAAATGATGATGATGGATGGATAGATTGTGAGCCCATTGGCCACAGCACACTTCAACCAATAATCGACAAGCATGGGAAGAAAAGGGGGTGGTGCGCTTTTTTAACCCGTGCCGGATTCACACGGACATCCTCAGTTACGTCTATAAAATATTTACACTAGGGTGGTCCACACTAGTATGAAAAAAATTTTTTTTTCTTTTTTTCTGGCTCCACCAGTCTTTTCTTATTCCACTGTGATCCAAAATAATATATACCAAAATTGAGCTTTCTAGGACAATGTTTAGAGGTTGCTATGATTTGCACATAATTTAATTCACTAAAAAGCGTAGTATCCGCAACGGCCAATTTCAATAGTAATCTATAAGGAGGTTTACCCTGTCTCATTTTATGGTTCATTTCTTATTATTACTTGCGTAAGTGTAAGTAGTGATGTATTTTGATTTTTATAAAAATAATAATACTTAATTACAGGTATAAACCCAAACCCGTGTTTTTATTTGGTGGATATTCGATTTGCGTAATTAATTGCATGGTCCGGACCATTTGAGAACTAGTGAAATATGGCATCGACTAGTAGTTCCGTGTCAACTAGGGCTACCGCAGCAGTGTGGTTAATTGGAAAACCAACAGAATCAATATCTCACGCGAGACTTCCGTCAAAAGGCGATGTGCTCAGAAGATTTCACTATCATCATTTAGAAGAGAAGCAATCCGTCAAACAAAGTATTAAAAATACGGTGAAATCTGTTCTGGAAATTTGGGCGAAGGCGAGAATTCCCACGCAAAGAATTGACGTTGCAGAAAGAACATTCAAAAAGCTTTTAGATGCATACAACCTTTTAAAAAAAAATATTAAAACTGATTTGGAGTCATGCCGTGTTAAAGAAGCACTGTTTAAATCTGACCTTTTGGATCTTTTTGATATAGCTGCAAAAAACGCTTTAGACTTAATGCAAAACGAATAAGATAAGCTATTTCTCACCATGCAGCGAGAAGACACAACCAGCTGTAGTATGGCTGGCACAGATGTCACACTATTTCAAAAAGAATCTCGAAAGCGGAAGAGGGAAACAGAGGCTGAAAAAAGACTGCTGAAAAATAAATCTCAGCCAGGTTCTGATTTAAATGCTGAGCAAAAATCTTTGATACGAGCCATCGAGCTGAGTTTGGACAGTGATGAATCTCTGTCTTCTGCTCATGATTTTGAGCTTGATTCTGAGAAGAAACTTTTTCACACAGCGAACCAAAGTTCTATTTGATTTAATTGTTTGCAATGGTCGAGAGAAATCTGAAGCATTTTTAGTAAAAGACCCTTCCCACTGGTACACTGATCCAACTTATGTCGATATGCAGAAAAAGGTACAACAAATGAAAGTTGTAAATGACTGTGCTGAACGAGGTATTGCTTTGATTCAAAAATTTAATTCAAGCATTACAAAAAACGAAGAACAGAAGCAATATCTTATCCGCGTCGTCGATCTGCATAGGAAGAAATACCCAGTAGCTTCAAAATCTAACATCCTCAAAATGAGTTCTGGTGATAAGGATTAATAATAAGTAATTAATATATTAGTATAGTTTGATGTTGTTTTATGTTTATTTCATATAAGAATGTCTAATTAAAGTGCTGCTTACAAAAATGACAACTTTTTCTATACATTCCAAAAAATCGTCAAATCATAGCAACCCCTAATCATTTCCCGATCTGTCTGATTTTTTGCATAACACCGTTTTTAGTCTAATCACACGAAAAGAAACTGGTGGAGAAAGGAATTTAAAGAAAAAAAATTTTTGGACCACCCTAATTTACACCTAATGTCTTACACCGACATTACTAAGTATTTTGCCACGAAGTAGAGAGGCAAAGTATTTCGAAATAAACCGATACAACAACTTCGAGTAACAACGTAAGTAGAATAATCAACCTAAAAGGTAAGCACGTAAAAGGTGAAAATAATATGAGACACAAGCCTGAACATTATTTTAGGGGCTCCAGGACCCAAGGCTATAAGAAAACTAGTATATTCGAAACAACTGAAGGCGCACATCGAAATGTGCTATGACTTTAAATTAGAATTAGCCTTCTCAGTATATGTTAGCCGATGAAGAAGCATGTCAAGTATTATTTCAGTTCACACTTACCCAGAAAAAACGCCTCCCTCAGCTCATGTGACGAAAGCGGCCTCGTTCGCACGCACGCGAGGCACTCGTTAGTAGCGTGTCTCCACTTCCCCGCGTCATTCTGAATTTCAACTGCCTTACATTCCTTCGCATCCACGTTCATATTCGAACTCGAAATATTGAACAAACTCTTATCAACACTGCTCTGTCGTTCGATAGTGTTCTTCTCATACTTGGCGTTTGAAGTCGGTATACTTTTGTCGGCTGCTATCGTTCTGCTAGTTACGGTGGCACTGGAAATGCGCGAACTCACGTCGGTCGAACTTGATACGTCGATTTCGGGACCTGGGGGAATATTACATTAATATACCGGGGAGCCAAGTGATAAATGTACCTACAGCAAGGATGAGAGGTTAGACACAGATTGAATCATATTATTTAAAAATACCTATTTGGAATATAATAAATGGGTTACTCACGTCTTTAAGGTCGAATATCTAATGACCAAGTATTGGCCCGAAAATTGTCGAGCGATACTCGACTTTAAAGAAGTGAGTGACCCGTTTATTATATTACAATATGTCGGAGACTCATGGGAGTGTTCTATTTAAAATACCTATTTAGTTTAATAAATAAAAAAATCTTGAATAAACTTTAGTAACACACCACAAGACAAAGGAAGTATGACTTACATTTACTTGATCGTGGCTTTTCTGTGCTAGCTGTACTAGCATCAGTCAACATCGTCGAGGATTTTGCCGGTTTTAGAGGATCTTTTTCATCGATGTCATTAAGTTCACTGAAAAAAAGTTAAATCAATCAATCAATGTTGAATACCTAATTTCATATTCGGTAGGACGAGTAGAACAATTTCACGAATTTATTACTTCATGCATATCAGTTCGCGGTCGCGTATCCTGAGTATTTACCTATTTATAATATAACATAATTTACACAACGATCCGCTACTCCTTCCGCCTCCGATTATCGAACTCTTACTACCATTACTTCTCTCGCCCCCGAATTCATTTTCGAAATCTTACCGATGTGCAAATCTATAGATTTTGTTTGGAGGGGATGAGGAAAGATAAAGAACAAGGAAGAAAATATTTTGGGCGCCTGACGATGAAGCAGCACATCGCCAGCACCGCGCAACGAGCCCTCGTTGCGCGCATCGCACTCCGGCCTGTCTTCGCCAGCAAGCTTCCCAGGAGGACCAAGCTGGGTCTATACAAGGCGTACGTCCGGTCGCGGCTCACTTATG
Organism: Epiblema foenella; assembly: GCA_963556455.1. Classification (NCBI taxonomy): domain Eukaryota; kingdom Metazoa; phylum Arthropoda; class Insecta; order Lepidoptera; family Tortricidae; genus Epiblema; species Epiblema foenella. Next base: position 7,870,233 of record OY747105.1, read on the forward strand.
CCGCGCCGGCCTGGTACGCCCTCGCCGCAGCAACCAACAGGAGGAGACTTCGGGTGCAGGAGACGCAGACTCTCCGCACCATCGTAGCAGCACCGCGATATGTGCGAAACAGCACTATCGCCAACGACCTCAAGTGGATAGGACTGGAGTCGTTCATCGGTCGGCTCGCAAGGGCCATGTACGACCGTGCGGACAACTCCAGCCACGTCCACCTACAGGGCATCGCCCCACAGCATGCCCGCCCTCCAGAACGCAGCTCTCGGGCACTGCCCAGAGAGCTGCTCACCATCGATGAGTAAAAACATTAATATTTATTTTTGAATTTACAGATGGACACCAGCCGCACGAGACACACCAGCAGCAGACACCGTAGCGGGCCCCCAGGCCGGGGGCTCGCACACCACCAGCAGCATCCGCCGTCCCCCAAATGACGGCCAGAAGCCCGTCCCGCCGTAGCGGTGACGCGACCCGCAACAGCTCCCAAAGCGCCCAGCGCAGGCGGAGCCTCCTAGCACCCAGGAGGGTGCAGAAGAAACCGGAAGAGAAGAAGAATATTTTGGGCAGTACTTCGACAGAGTGCTTCCACAGCTTGGCTAAGGCTATCGGGACAACCGCGGAGTCGTAAAATGCGTTTTTTTTCCATAAATCACTTAAAACTACTTACCATTATTTTTTAAAACAGCGAGCGAAAATCGCGTACGGTTTATCTGCCGTGATTGCGTGGAGAATTAATAAACATTGCTTGGATACCCGGCTCAGTTTTTCTGCACGGTTATCACAGGGCACACAGCTACATCTGGGTGAATGTCCCAGACTTGGCCCTCCTGTTATAGCCGGGTCGGGAATAGCGAGGAAGAAGACCAGTCCAGCAAATTGTACAGTCGCAGTCCAGCAAACTGTACACACGTTACCTCGGGAAGAGCACGGCGAGGTCGCGCGGCAAACAAATGCCAATGTAGTGAGGTGGCGCGCCGAGCACTGCGCCCGCCCCCGCCCCACGCGCCCCCGCCCCCACCCCGCGCGCCGCCCCCGCCCCCGCCGGCCCCGCACTGCCCGCGCCGCTCTCCGCCACGCACAATGGCTTCCAGTCGTAGTCCAGCAAACTGTACACACGTACCACAGTTGGGCGTAATTAATAACTTTTGTAATTCAATTATATGTAATAGGTCTTACACGTGTTTTTGAAAAATATTTTTTTTTGTAAAACATATCGAATATCGAAAAACTGTATGCGATTTAGATTGGCCGTACCACTAATGTTGTCTGTCACAAGTGTCAAATACAGAGCCGTTAAGTCGGATGCACACAATGGGCTACGTAGGAAGAGAATCATACTTAATGTACAGGACACAGTTATGCGCTAAAGGGAGAGAGACATATTTTCATGTACGTTGTGCCATCATAGCCCATTGTGTTAATCCGGCATTATAGTGCCGTATGACATTACACTTGACATTCGTAATGGTAACTACAAATACACACAAATACCCTATTGAAATTACGTTTTGCAATTGTGATTGTTAATTTGTAATTCAATTACTTTTTGCCCATAACTGACACGTACTAACTATACATACTGTTGGAGAGGAAAGCTTCGAGTGCGTGAGCGCGCAATTATCCCCACATTTAAGCCTTATTTACACACGTACGAGACTCGCATGCGAGTTTCATTACACTGCGGGTCACGAAGGTATAACGAGTTCAATCGATCTATAAATCCGCGTCTCGTGCGTGTGAATAGGGCCTTAAGAGTGGGGTCACCGAACCGTCTGTAATGCTCCACAGCGAAAGGGTATTTTTATCAGTACCTCAATTTAGCCATTCTTTCTCTAGTGGACTTGGCGCGATCTCTGAGCGAGGAAAAAGGTTTGGAACGCCGGTGTGTGTCCGACAACAGCCAACTCAAATCGTCCATGTCGCTCGAACCCGATGCGGCGCTTTCCGACAAGTGGGGTCTACGAGTAAAATTGTAATTAGTACACAGACATACAAACTATACATATCTTTAATGATTGTAAAAATGAAGAACAACTGTCGAAATAAATACAATCGGAAAATAGAATAAGTCATAGATGCGACATTCGACAATTTCGGATTGTTGGCAAAACCCCACATTACCGCCCGAGTCACAATTACCAGCGAAAACTGCATTGGGCTATTTCTTTTTAGAAAGTTTAGGCAAGAAATATATTGACAGCAGGCGCTAATACTACCGGATGCGCTAGTTTTGCATAAGCAACATAAGGATTCTGCTCTTAATTTTTATGTTGCTCATGAGTCAAATTCTAAATATTTCATCAGATTATAATCTCGAAGTTTGGAGTTTTATTCAAATTCAAATTCTCTAATAGGAATAGGAACAGTATTACAATAGGAAAGGTATTTACCGTCTGTGTTTATTGAGTGATATTAACGTGGCATATCCCGTCATGTCCAACTGGGACGGAGGCGAGCTCGACACGTCCGGAGCCGTGAAACCTGCGAACACGTCCAAATCCTTACTTTGAAATCTTTAAAGAATAATAATAAGTTTTATTCATGTAACTGCAGGTTGTTACTGTGAAGGTCGAGACCTAGTACTTAGGTATTAAAGTAATATATATGAGGAGACCTCGCTCTTCCAAAATAGGACATTTTTACCGTTTTACAATATTCGTGAGCAATTGAAAAAAAATAGAAGCTACAATTGGCAAGAACATGGGACGGAAAATAATTAATTTCTTAATCTAAACCGCCATATATTTTATAGAAGAAGAACCAAATATTCTCAAAAAAATAATCTAATAATCTTCAAATAAAATAATATAGGATAAATTACAATAATGGCGCTATATAGGCGCAGACTCGTCACGCGGTGCGATGCAAACTTGCGCCGTGCTATACCTACAAGTATACCATGTTTTTCGAAGTTTCGTCCCTAGGCCTGAATCAGTGGCTTAAGCACGAAAGCCACCTCTGTCGCTCAAGTTACCTAAGTGCGATAAAGATGGGATATCTAAACTTTTATATTTGATTTTCAAGCTGACAATTGCGTGACAAGCTTTTAGCCGGTAGTAGGACAAAAAGTAGGCAAGGATATTTTAAGAATAAGAAAGACTTTATGGCCTTAAACAGAAAAAAAACAACAAGCTACAAAATGCCGACATCTAAAATACTAGTAATATCTAACATAAGTGGTGTCTAATGTCTATTACTCACTGGAACTTGAAGTCCGCCTTTGCGTCTCCGACAGCCTGGCCCGATGCGAGCTACCGCTGCCTTTCATGCCGTACAAACTTGAGGAGCTTGGTATGGGACTAAGCGTTAGCACTCGATCACTGGAACAAAACTTCTTGTCTTATTCTGTTTTATATTTCTTGTTTTTCAGACTGTTAGGTTGTAAATAACTTAAACCTTAACTTCAATTTAGATTTTTTAATAAATAAACCCCTGTAACTAGGTGGTGCGATGATATTAGTAAGTCAGTGGGCAGGGATTGGGGAAGAGCTGAAAACCCGAGCTCAGTGGCGTGCCATGCGAGTGGTCTATGTCCAGCAGCTGACTGACACAGGCTGACCATGATGAATAAATAAACATACTAAGTAATCGTAAAGTGTAGCTCGCGTAGAAAAGTTCGGCAGCGGGAGACATCTGTCGTTTCCAGGCAAAAAGTGTCACGTCGTCGAACTTAATCAAGTACGATTTCTCTAGCCACCCAGAGGCCTACTAAAAGGTATCCTCCTTCAATGGAATTTATCTTTCAATGAATTGGAACAGAGTTGCATTTGTTTTGTCTCGTTTCGTATGGTGGGCCGCTAGAGGTTTCAAATAAAAATATAATTAGAATTTGAGTTGTTAGTACTCACGGAATAGTATATTTCCCAAGCACCGAATCACAGCTGCTGACGCCGCTGGTACTAGATTCGCTGGTGTTCCTGACCCTACCCTCGTGATGCTCCAGTGAATTCATCCTTCCCAACATCAGTCTATGCTCATTCAGGTTCCGATGTGGCCGCTCAAAGTTGAAATCTCTTAATATGTCCACTGTTCTGGACTCAGTCATGAGAGTGCGGCTGTGGGAGGAAGCGCCTTGAGTCGGTAAGGTATGGGATTTTCTCTTATCCGGCTCTTTGATAATCTTGTCTAAGTCTTGGCTAAGTTCGTTGATCTTGCTCGGCTTAGCGACTTCGGAATGCAAGCTCTCGGCTGTGCTAAGGTCAGTGTGGTCCGAGTGCTCACTTGCTTCCGCGTCGTATACTTGGAATCTTTTTTCAGGGGACGCGACGAAGTTATGTAGCTTAGATTCATGGATGGCATAGAATTCGTCCTGGATTATAGGAAATTGCTCGTTTCTTGTATGTCTTACGCACAGCCAACCTGTAGATAAAATCGGTTACAAGTACAGTGGAATCCGGATAAAGCGACAGTCAAGGGACCGGTGATATTACGTCGCACAAAACGGACTGATTTATTTTTCGAATCCTGCTCGGAAAAGTACGGCCCCTGATTATGAACATTGGAAATGATACCTACTAAGCAAAATTGTAGAACTGTAAAAATATATATATTTATAAAATTATCATACCTAGATCCGATAACACGTTAGCTCCTTCGTAAGTGCTCCCAATCAAACCCAGCACGTAGAAAGCCGTCGCCCGTACGGAGTAGACCGTGCAGTGTTTCGCGAGTGCTAGAACTCGCTCTGGTACCGACTCCTCGTTGGCGTTGGTTAGGCTCAAGAGTTGTTGCAGCCCTAAGGGGTGTAAGGAGGTGTTGCCGACGGCCCAGAGAGAGGCTTTCGTGTCCATTATTTCCTGCTCGGTGACACACGACTTGCGCTGTAACACCTGCGAAGCGGAGCAAGCGAACGGTTTTATTTTGCATGCAAATTATTATGTACTCTCACAATGAATCTTACCATTCATATATATATATATATATATATATATATATATATATATATGAATGGTAAGATAAAAAATACAAAAAATGTTATCTATATTGGAGTGTCTTTGTAGAGATCTTCGAGTTTTTGTTTGGTTCGATTTGAATTGCTGCAGATTAACATACGAGGACGTGTCGTGTGTCTTGCAGGATGCAGGATGCATCGGAGCGGTAGCGGGAAATACAGCATTTTAGCTAACAGTAAGCTTATTTTTAGGGTGGGTCATTCTATATAAACTTAAACAAGTTTGAAACGGTGGACCGTGTATCAGCCCGAGCACGGCGCCTCGTGGCCTCCTGTACGTACCGCGGCGACGGGCGGCAGCGCGGCGGGCAGCAGCGCGCGCGCGAGCGGCGGCTGGCGCGCGAGCGCGTGCAGCGCGTGCGGCGGCGGCCGCGCGCAGCGCCGCGCCCGCGCGCGCGCCCCGCCCCCGCCCGAGCACGGCGCCTCGTGGCCTCCTGTACGTACCGCGGCGACGGGCGGCAGCGCGGCGGGCAGCAGCGCGCGCGCGAGCGGCGGCTGGCGCGCGAGCGCGTGCAGCGCGTGCGGCGGCGGCCGCGCGCAGCGCCGCGCCCGCGCGCGCGCCCCGCCCCCGCCCGAGCACGGTGCCTCGTGGCCTCCTGTACGTACCGCGGCGACGGGCGGCAGCGCGGCGGGCAGCAGCGCGCGCGCGAGCGGCGGCTGGCGCGCGAGCGCGTGCAGCGCGTGCGGCGGCGGCCGCGCGCAGCGCCGCGCCCGCGCGCGCGCCCCGCCCCCGCCCGAGCACGGCGCCTCGTGGCCTCCTGTACGTACCGCGGCGACGGGCGGCAGCGCGGCGGGCAGCAGCGCGCGCGCGAGCGGCGGCTGGCGCGCGAGCGCGTGCAGCGCGTGCGGCGGCGGCCGCGCGCAGCGCCGCGCCCGCGCGCGCGCCCCGCCCCCGCCCGAGCACGGCGCCTCGTGGCCTCCTGTACGTACCGCGGCGACGGGCGGCAGCGCGGCGGGCAGCAGCGCGCGCGCGAGCGGCGGCTGGCGCGCGAGCGCGTGCAGCGCGTGCGGCGGCGGCCGCGCGCAGCGCCGCGCCCGCGCGCGCGCCCCGCCCCCGCCCGAGCACGGCGCCTCGTGGCCTCCTGTACGTACCGCGGCGACGGGCGGCAGCGCGGCGGGCAGCAGCGCGCGCGCGAGCGGCGGCTGGCGCGCGAGCGCGTGCAGCGCGTGCGGCGGCGGCCGCGCGCAGCGCCGCGCCCGCGCGCGCGCCCCGCCCCCGCCCGAGCACGGCGCCTCGTGGCCTCCTGTACGTACCGCGGCGACGGGCGGCAGCGCGGCGGGCAGCAGCGCGCGCGCGAGCGGCGGCTGGCGCGCGAGCGCGTGCAGCGCGTGCGGCGGCGGCCGCGCGCAGCGCCGCGCCCGCGCGCGCGCCCCGCCCCCGCCCGAGCACGGCGCCTCGTGGCCTCCTGTACGTACCGCGGCGACGGGCGGCAGCGCGGCGGGCAGCAGCGCGCGCGCGAGCGGCGGCTGGCGCGCGAGCGCGTGCAGCGCGTGCGGCGGCGGCCGCGCGCAGCGCCGCGCCCGCGCGCGCGCCCCGCCCCCGCCCGAGCACGGCGCCTCGTGGCCTCCTGTACGTACCGCGGCGACGGGCGGCAGCGCGGCGGGCAGCAGCGCGCGCGCGAGCGGCGGCTGGCGCGCGAGCGCGTGCAGCGCGTGCGGCGGCGGCCGCGCGCAGCGCCGCGCCCGCGCGCGCGCCCCGCCCCCGCCCGAGCACGGTGCCTCGTGGCCTCCTGTACGTACCGCGGCGACGGGCGGCAGCGCGGCGGGCAGCAGCGCGCGCGCGAGCGGCGGCTGGCGCGCGAGCGCGTGCAGCGCGTGCGGCGGCGGCCGCGCGCAGCGCCGCGCCCGCGCGCGCGCCCCGCCCCCGCCCGAGCACGGTGCCTCGTGGCCTCCTGTACGTACCGCGGCGACGGGCGGCAGCGCGGCGGGCAGCAGCGCGCGCGCGAGCGGCGGCTGGCGCGCGAGCGCGTGCAGCGCGTGCGGCGGCGGCCGCGCGCAGCGCCGCGCCCGCGCGCGCGCCCCGCCCCCGCCCGAGCACGGCGCCTCGTGGCCTCCTGTACGTACCGCGGCGACGGGCGGCAGCGCGGCGGGCAGCAGCGCGCGCGCGAGCGGCGGCTGGCGCGCGAGCGCGTGCAGCGCGTGCGGCGGCGGCCGCGCGCAGCGCCGCGCCCGCGCGCGCGCCCCGCCGCCGCCCGAGCACAGCGCCAGCGCGTCGTGAATAGCCGCCTCCACTAGCCGCACGTATCTGCGGAACACCGCGATTTCGAGGTACAGTCGCCATCACCCTTTTTGTGCTCCCTCCCAGTTGGCGCTTGCGCCAGTGTCAAACTTCCTTTTCAGACAACGAATAGTCAAAAAAAGTATAGAGATAAATGCTTGGAACACAATTTTTGAATTCGTAACTTTGTTTGGTCTAGTTAGGAGGTAAACATATCAAAAGTCCCCGCCCATAGTTCTTGAGCCCGGGTCGAGGGGAGGTTTGAAGGTCCCATTTTTCGGTTTTTCGTAAAAAACTCGTAAACGGTGGCAAATAAAAAAATGTTCTTAAACATAAGTAGTTTACATACAATTCTTTACAAAAAAAGGTTCTACACACTTTTTCGCTAGGATGAATTATTAATGGGATTTTAAAAGAGGAAAGTTAATCAAGAGTAAATTATAAGTAGCTTCTGATTGCTTTGTTTTTAAATATTTTTAAAAACAATAAATAATATAGTATTTATGTACTCTAAGCAACGATAGGTACCCCATTCAATGAGGTTAGTAAAAATTTTTTTCGCGCTCCCCCCTTTAGCTGTATGGGAGCCCCCTTATAAACCTGTAAAAATATTTTTGGATATTTGTATAGCTTTGGATCGACACGATGCTGAAACTGTGAAAATTTGAAGATTACAGCTCCATACTTTTAGTTTTAAGGGGGGCTCACAACGCAGCAAATAAAAGAAACAAAAGATCTACCCCATTGAGCCCTCCTTAAAAACCAACGGTTGGAGCAAGTCTTAAAAATTTTCACTGTTTAAGCATTTTATTGCCCCCAAGCTATACAAATATTTGAAAAATGATTAATGTTTTTAATGTTTATAAGGAAGTCTTATATAGCTGCAGCAAGGGGTGCGAAATAAAATTGTATTTTTTGTGCATAAATACTGTATTTTTTGTTTTTGAAAATATTGAACAACAAAGGAATGTGAACCTACTTATAATTTCCTAGAATTAACTTTCCCCCTTTATAATCTCATTAAATATTCATCCTGCGAAAAAATGTGTAGAACCTTTTTTGTATAGCATTGTATGAAACTTACTTATGCCTAAGAACATTTTTAGGACAACAAAAAAAATCGTTTGTGAAATATAAGCTGTAAGTCATAAAAAGTGTGATCCACTAATTTCCAAACTATGAATTTTAAAATTCTGAAAAAAAAAATCAGGTGGGGTGCCGTAATAAATACAAAGTTTCAAAGTTTTACAGATTTTGAGTTTCCGCTGAAAAACTGTCTTGGCCAAACAAAAGGTCGTAAGTGCCGTGAGTTTCCTATAAAGATACGACCTTTTTAGATTCAGTGTATTGGATAGTGGTTTTAAATGTGGACTAGTAGGTGTTGGTATGGGACCCTTCATTGTGCGTGATCCGACACGCACTTGGCCGGTTTTTATGTAGCGGGATGGTATTATAATTTATAATTAATACATATAAATAACGTAAATGTTTAATTGCATGTTTGAGAAACCCCATTTAATATATGTATACAATAGCCGAAGCTACTGCACCGAAAAAATGTCCGAAGCATCAGTTGATGGTTTTGTAATAAGACCGAACATAGCTATTATTTACCTGTAATTATAATTCTTTATCCAATAATCCAGATGTTTCTTAATGAACGCCTTTTCGTTGAGGTCTGGATTCTGCGAGACTGCTGCGATCTCGAGACCGAGCCAGATTAGGTAACCTCGGTCGCCGGCCACGGACAAGTCTAGGTCAGAAGGCTCAGTCCTTTTGTCGAAACGACAGTTGTGGCCTAAGACGTCTTTTTGAAGGACTAGCTTCTCTAATAAGGCCTGTAAAAGAGTTAAAAAGGTAACTAAAAAAACGCAACTTCTGTAACGACGTACGCAGTACCGGGTAGTAGGTCATAAGTTTATTCCCTAGTTTCGATTGGATAGTATACATTAAAAATACTCACAGGTACACTGTAAGCCTCCTCCAATGCCATCACAGCGCATTTAACAACTGACTTGGACTCGTCCTTGACCTGCGCTATAAGCATCTGCAACAGCCACGTATCCATATCCACGCCACTCGTCTCTTCCTCCCTTTGAGACGACTTCAGTTGTTCTTGAATTACATTCCTTTTCAACTTCGCTCTTCTTCGTACCAATTCTTTAGATTTTTGCGAGGCTCTAAGCAATACCGTTAGGAATTGCGTGGCGTATAGTCTTGAAGCTTGAATGTTGCAGGTTAGCGTTTTAGCGAGTATGTCGCGCGGATAAGAATCCAGGGTGTAGTCGAGACTGGATATCGCTAGTTTCACGTAGCAACTGTGGTGGGTCTTTGTTGAAAGTTCCAAGAGGCTGAAATATATCATGTTATGGTAAGTATTGGGATCGTATTGAAGGTTAGTAAATAATACTATTAAACACATGGCGTTGCTCTTGAACAACAGTTGGATAGAGCAAAGTCAGAGTTGAACAGCAAGTTCATCTGGCGCAACGTGTTGTATTGTTGAAAAAGAAAGGCAAAAGTAAGCTCTAAATATGCACCACTCTATACTGACTCACTTGTCATACAACTGGGTCTGCTTGAACAAGTTTAGACCGGTCTGAGAATGGCACAGCTGTCCGATGAAGAGGAAGTACATCTGGCACATGGTGTTGCTCATGTGCTGGGGGCTGAAGAGGCATTCGTGCGCACGTCGACCAGTCTCGATGGCCTCTACTTGCCGGCTCACATCCGAGAACAATTCTTCCAGCAGTCTTTGAGAGTCAGCCTGGGAAAAGAACAATTTGTTGTAAGAAACAATAAGCGATTTTTTTATTTTAACTTTTTGGAGCCGACTGGTTTTATAGGCCGGGCTCAATCACCGAAATGTAATAAGTATGGAAGCATAACTGTCAACTGATGCCACCAAATCTAGTGCCGAAGGCGGAGCTTATGCTTTCAGTGCCGGATCGCTTCTCAGTCGGCTATCCGACATTGAGTCAATCGGTTGACAATTTGTCAAAAGAAAATAATTAAAATAAAATGGTTAGTGGTTAAAAATATTACGATAATGATGCCGGCCTGCACCGTAAATTGGTGTAGAAGTCACACAGATGGAAAAAGGGATGACATTTCTTTTCATTAGTAAGTAAAACCAATTAATATATTGCCATACTTTACTGCCGTGGTTGATGTTATGCAATATAAGTTTTTGAAAATTGAGTATATCTACTACGAACCAAAAACAATGAGGTTACTTTGTGATATACCTACCTACTTGCTTCAGTTTTTTTTGTTAAGTTCTTAGTTAAAAACTGTATAGTACAAAACAGAATAAAATAAATATTTAAGGGGGCTCCCATATAAGAAACGTGATTTTTTTTTGCCGTTTTTGTAGATAATGTTACGGAACCCTTCGTGCGCGAGTCTGACTCGCACTTGGCCCGTTTTTTTTATCTTTTTCAAGCGTTGTGTGTAACCGATGTAGGTTCGGTCTTAATTAAAGAATATCAAGGGAAAAATAATGTATGGAAGCGGACTTTTTTCCTCATGATGTCATGATACGAGTAATATACCTAAGTACTTATAATGTGGATCTTCATTCATGTATTTACAATTACGTATGATAGAATGCTTAATGTATCCAAAACAGAGTAAATAAAATTATACATCATATTATTAAAAAAGTGAGTTGGAGGTAGTAGTATCACAAATTTTTATATTACATATTCGTTATTTTTGAAAACGCGAGGCGAATGTCTACCTATACATTTGTAAAAAGCGACTTCAATAAACGTATATACAATAACTACATAGATATCTTTCATATTATTAAATAAATATTTTTAGAAATTTTCATGTATTAATTGTTGATTACGCAATTGAATTGCTATAGAATAAAACCATCCACGTTGAAAGTGGGGCGTACTTAAATCAAGTTCAACTTGAACGAATATGTCAAACTATTGACAAATCAGCAACTCGTGTCAAATAGATTCCAACCAGTCACAATACATAAAACTTTTCTTATTTGTGAACTTAGGTGAAATGGTATAAAACCTTTGCGAAAATTAGGTCTACTCAAACTTCAAGTGAATGTTGATTGGATAACGACTTATCAAAATTTAACGTCAGGTTTGTTAGGCGTTATAGTTCTATACTTATTATATTTCGATGGGCTCAATAAAGCAATAGGAGTGCAGGAGAGCAGCCAGGAGAAAATGCAGAGGCAACCTCCAATACGACCACGCGGGCGGTTTAAACACTGGAATACTATAAGAGGTTGAGCGGCTTCAACCGAATCTGAGGTGTGAGTGGAATCGAGCTACTGGGAGTTTTGTAGCTGGTTCCTAAACCTAGGCTAGCTGAAACGAGTCCAGCAAGAAACTCAGCTAGCCCCGACCTGGGTCGAACTGACTCCGCCCAGTATGCGGCGGCACCGGGACGAATGTGTCTGTGTTATCGCGATCGCGCGGTGACTTCCCCGCGGGAATGCAATTATAAGCGATTCGTTTAGACTCGAGGAGTCGAAGTGAAGGCGTCAGTGCAGTACTTGTACGAGTAGAAGACGAATTCAGCTAGCTGTAGGTACATGGGTTTGCTACTCACGTCGTTGTGCCGGAGCAGGTGCCTGATGAGCTGGCAGCCGGCGCGCGTGGCGGAGTGCCCGTTGGAGGTGGTGGAGAGGTCGGTATGCGAGTATTTGTTGGAGGAAGGCTTGAGGTAGCTCACTATTCGCGCCACCCACGCCTTGTGCCCGCTGTCGCACAGGTTTAGGAGCGGTGCGGTGTCGTTCTCCTAAAACGTAGGACAACGACATTATTACAGCACTTTTATCTCAGGTTAGCCATAGTTTTAGTTGTGACACATACACATAGACAATGTGAACTCATAGATCCTACGCTGACGCACACATACACACTGTGCATGTATATCTCAACACAACCATGTCTCACCCGTTGTGAGACCAAAGTACTGTATCTTCCAATACTATTCTAATTTAGGTTTGGTTAGGAAAATTAACATGGAGAGCCCAAAATAAACATCGAGAAAAGCAGTCATTTAGTAAGAGTATCTCCATTCACTACTTTTACAAATTCATATAGCTACCCTGAGAAGTTTTATTTACTTCTTTATATTAAATACATGGAAAACCAAAGCGTAACTAAGACATTCCTATAAACTACAATAGAATTAAATAGCCAATGAATTATTATTCATACCTTTAAAATAGTCCTAATAAATTCCCAATTCCATGTGTTGCCGTCTTTATTCTGCATCACCAACGTACACCGAATCAGATTGTCACTGTCACGATCAAATAGATTGAAGAACTTGGCGGACTTAGCCACTTTACTAATCGCGGCACCACTCCGGGAGCTCACACTTTTACTTTTCACTAACACACCATAGTTTCTATTGGCTATGTCGGCGCGCGAGCCGACGCTGTGACGCTGCTTCGGCTCGTCGTCGGAATCGTTCAGGAACTCAATACTATTATCCTTGTACAGACCGATGTTTTTCGGCTTAGCCATGTTGGCGTTATCTATCTCTTTTCTGTTCTTGGTATCTTCAGGTTTGTGTCTGTAGGCGCCGCTACAATACTGTACGATGTGGTCGAGGAACAGGGAATGGCAGGCCGGACGCGCTTCGTGTATGGCGTGGAGTCTCCTCAGCGCCGCCACGGCCGCTAGAGCCTGAGGTTTCCCACCTGCCGCCTGAGACATCAGCAGCGGTAAAGCCGGCGTTATACTGCACACTTGCGGAGGTAGGAGTAGGTGTATCAAGTGCAACAGTTGACCCAGTAGTACGGTCGCGCGGACGGATATGAACGTGTCACTCGTCACTATCACTTCAGTCAGGCCGTCTAGTAAGCCAGCCTGAAAAGGAAACAAATTAGAATCCTAATGTTAGCACTTCTTCTGTTATGCATCGTGTCCTATAGTTGCAATTTTAACCTTCTACAGTACATTTGGGTTTCTACACTTTTAATACTAAATTATAAAGGCACAAATTTTAACAAAACATAAAAAATCTGTAAAACTTAGCTATCAAACATCCTGTATTATTGGAAATACAATGCTGTATTATTGGAAAATAGGACTTAATCGCGTACAATACTATTTAAAAAAACAAAAGAAGGTAAATTAAATTATTATTGTACGCGGGACTTAATCAGTCCCGTTTTCCAATAATAATATGTGAAAATCGTGTAAGTTTAAACCAGTATAATATGCAATGCTATTTTCATTCCATTGGAGGGGAAAATTAATACAAAAATAGTACGTAGTACAGTTATGATCTTTGAATCATGTATTAACCTCTAAAAAGCATTGAAGCAGTAACGCGAGATGAATCTCTGTGATATCAGAGCCAGTCGCGCTGAGATGAGGTAGAATGGCGGTGCCTTCGGCGGCCACGAACCCTTCGTTGAGCCGCCACGAATCCTGCGAATAGGTTACATGCTTGTCAAAGTAAATAAGTACAGATACAGGTAAATTACTAGAGTTCTTATTCTATTGAACATTCTACTTTAACACTAATGTAATAGAGATTCTATTACATAAACACTGTCTAAAAATGTTGTATGCAATATACCTTCTTAAAATAATATTTCTTGTCTTCTCCAATGAGTTGAGCCAGACTCAGTCTGGACTATACTTCAGCGCGATTCTGGATTGATACCAAACCAATTTTGCTTAACTCCAGGACCGTTCCAGTTCACGGACGCCATTAACGTTAATTAAACATACTCACTTGAAAGTCTGATGGATCCACTGCATCCAATGCCACAGAAATCTCATCTGTCCACTCCGGTTGAGGCAATCCAACGAGTTCATACAATAGATCTAATATCGCTTTCTGTAACAAACAATTGAATGCAATTAATGAAAAAGTAATTTCTTTAATAAATAATTGTTAAAATTATGAATCTAGTATTTCAGAATGACATAGGGTTTGTCTGTCGAGTTCAGTTAACGCTTGCTATCGCGTTTATAGTTTGACAAAGACATAGTAAACCTTGACACTAATTGATAGAAAAAGTGCCCGAGAGTCGAGCGAGATAAAAGACTTTTTTAGGATTTCGGGTATAGTTTCGTCATGTAAGTCAGTCCGTCCGTCCGTATGTCACAGCCAATTTATAAACAAAATGACGTTAGTGCCGTGAGTTCCCTGTGAAGATATTACCTTATTTGATTCAATGTATTGGATATCTAGTGGTGTTAAACGTGGACCGGGTCGGTACGGAACTCTTCATTGTACATGGTCCGACACGCACTGAGCCGGTTTGTTTAAAATTAATTTTAAGTATGTATGTAAAATTCTTTATTGTACATGAGTAAAACATAACAAATTACAAGAACAGTTGACATATATGTACAAAGGAGAGCTTATCCCTGTAAGGGATTTCTTCCAGCTAACCTTTGAGCAATTGAGTTGAGATTAAGATTAATAGGCAAACCGAGAAACATGTACAATTCGAACACAAAATTATCTTAATAACATCACAATAATACATAGATATATATATATATAAAAACGAAAAAAAATGTATATTATAAGTATATATAAATAGATACGCACATATATGTAATAAGCAAATGTCAAAATAAAATAAAATAGTAGTTAGCACGTACTCGCACTTCCAGCCTCGGCAGATAGAGCGCGGAGAGCATGGCGCGCAGCCCGCCGGTGTTGCGCGGGTGGCAGAAGTGCAGCAGGCCGGGCCAGCTGCGCAGCACGCACAGCAGCGCCAGGCGGCTGCACGTGAAGCGCATCTCGCGCTCGTCCCTGCCGGCGGGGAATGTGCATGCGGACTCAACAATAATAAAATGCCACTATGTCAATGGTAAACCATCTAATTATGACAAGAAATAGTCAATTAATAAATATGCTCAAAATCTTAAGAAGATATGACACTTGTAAGTTTCGAAATATATGCATTTTTTTTTACTTACATAAAGTCAATTAAAAATCACCATTAGGATTATTATGTTTTAATAAACAAAAAACTGTATGACAACAATTTAACTAACCGCAATATTTCGCGATCAGAACAGCTAATTCTTCGTTTTTCCATACAATGATAGTACAGGTGCATAGTATATGGCGTTACATACTATGCTCTAGTATGGGAAGTTTTCAGGGCTAGATTTTTATGCTGTACTTTGAAACCATTTTTGTTTTTTGTGTTATTCTAATGAGAGCTACCGCGTATGAATTCGCCGCTAGAGGCGCTAGTCGGCTGTCAGGCTTCTAAAATGTCATTTTTATAGTTTGTGGGTGGGGTTCGCGGGTTTATTTCGTATTAGAATAATATGGTGAATATTTTTCAATACCTGAAATTGATTATGGCAAAGGTTGACCCTCAACTTTTTCTTATTGTTATTCTGTCCCGCCAGCGAGGAGACAACAGTAACCGAGTTTCTTAGAAAAATGTTTATAATATGGGCTTCAAGCATGCTCAAGAGATGACCCATGTCCAAATGAATTTATGCTCATCACTCATGTTTGGTAAATTTAAACTCTATGAAATCACAGTTTTAACGAGTGAAAGACGTAACCATGGTAACGAGCAACAAAGAAAAGTTGATCCACCCCAAACATGAGTTACGGGTCAACGAATTTCAGTACTTTTGAGACAATTTTCGTGTTCATAAACTTGGTTTTAGTTTTTTCCAACAAACGGGACTGCGCTACAATATGGGATGTTCCATATTTGTACAGTACGGTTTTAATATATTAAATACGATTTTAACGAAAACTTTGATTTCACGCCCATAATAAACTTTGACAGTGACAGACACTGGCGCAATGGCGCCAGCTGGTGTGCACAAAAGCCTTGACTGTAGTTTTTCCATTTATACATTGGTTCCTATCTAAAAACTCAAACAAATGCTCAAGTAAATACAAGAAAACAAAATACATTTAGTCTCTTCTGAATTACTAACACTCATCGGGTCAGTATGAGACCCGATGAGTGTCCATGATTATTCATATGTACCTATATCTATTTTTGACACTTTTTTCTCTGTTCTTCTCCCGCCCCGTACTTCTCACGGATTACAATATAATACATAAATTATACACGGAAACGTCACAAAACAAGATACATGTTAGTTAAAACCGCTTCTAAATCCATCAATCCGTTTTAGAGTTAATTTTATGTTCTCTGGTATAATGAATGGAGTATAGCATGAAATACTCACAATTCATATCATATTTATGTATATTTAGTCGAGTTCATTCAAATGTTTGCATGTTCTGGTACTTCCTGCCTCATCAGCCTGCCTAATCGTAAGATAGAATCGAGGTGCTTGTGACTCCAGTGATATGACATGCACAGAAGCTACGTATGTGACCCACAATACTCACTTGTTGGCGTCGCTGCCTACCGGACGGAAGTGGAAGTCACAGTACGGGAAGCTGAGGCACGCGAGGTCTATCCGCGCAGCTTCTCGCGACGCGGGCTCATTGAGCGTGTGGAGTAGAACGCCGCACAACGCTTCGGCCATGTGCGGAGTCGCGCACTCGGCTAGTTGTCGCGTCACCGCCGTCACGCCGCCGCATGCGATGAACAGATCCGGGTTTAACACACCTGTGGATAATAGTAGTTTATGCAACTGCTACATAATGAGAGGCGTTAAACACGGTTGCGGTATTATAAAACGAGCCGAAGGCGAGTAATTAGGAAGCCTTATAAGTTTTAAAATGTTTTTATTTCAAATAAAATCAATAAAGTGATTAAAGGATACGATGACTTTATAAAAGTTTTAGATAGCGACATAGCCATTTCTTGATTTTATTGTGCGTAGTAGAATTTAAGCGGAAAAAAGCCGTTTTTACTTTGAAAATGGTCGTTTTGGAGTGATGTTTCAAACAATATTTCTTAATGAAAAATCCAAAAAATTAATTTAAAATTTAGATAGTAACACTGAGAAAATGTCAAAATACGGGTAAATTCAAACAGAAAATGGGCTAAATAGATGGGCGTTTTTTAACCCATAAGGGCTCTTAAATTAGTTTTTGTAACTATTACTTACCCCTAAATAAAATACTTATGTTAATTTGAGTAGTAATAAATAAATCGTTAAATTACTTCTTTAATGTAAAAATTAATTAAACCAGTATTTTTAAAAGAAACGACTACATTTCATTAGGCAGAGAGGGGAGTGTCATTCGATTATGAATCTACGAATGCTGATGACGTAATTTATTAACGATGCCTATACCTTGTTTTTTTTAGTATTACAGAGAATGACGAGGAACGACTAACAAGGTTTTTTATCAGTTGTACCATAAAAAACCCAAAGAGGCAGAGATTGTAAGAAGTTGGTTCAGGTTCAGGTTTTAAAAAAGTAATTGGTCATAGTCACTAACTGTTACTTATCTGATCTTTCGTGGGAATAATGGGAATTCAATGCGTGTGTGTTTACGACCACTGCTTCTTTGTTTACCTGATTTCTATTCTTAAAAAAAAACAAGGTATAAGTGAAGCAACCACAAGTACTTCTCTTCGTCAGACTACACTTCTAGATCTTAATAAGCTTAAGTAGGTATGTGTCCAATTCACACCTGATACATATACTTGATAAAGATACTCACAAACTTCAGCGAGTGTGGCTATGGCGGGTCTCGCCAGTCGGTCGGGCGAGCCGTCGCCGGCGCCGGCGCACGCGACGGCCGCGAGGCAGCGCAGCAGCCCCTCGTCCACGCGCGCCGCCCTCAGCCGGCAGGGCCCCACGCACCCAACCACCGCTATCACACGTCGGACAACACGCAGCGCTTGCGCACGCTCCTCTTCATTGCGGAGCATCAGATCCATTGACCTAACATGCCCATAAATTAAACAAAAGGCCCAACAAGACAGTTTTCACTCACAACTGAGACAAATCCTGTCTACCTACTTATCTGGATTGTTCAAATGTTTAGACTACAGGGTGGGCCAAAGAACACCTGCATACACTCGAATTACTAGGGGCCTAGGTGCTGAATTCTTATTGGGCAGTTGGATAACTAACCCGTCGTCTATCGGTCCCTGGGATCCCAGGGATCATAACAAAAAATATTATTGTTTGTTTTTTTCGCCAAGAGACGACGGCTTGCAGTTATTACATGGGCTTAGATACAACTTTCTAAAAACAACCTCAGTCCTAGCATGCTAGGTTGTCTTTTGTATATACATAGAAAGGGAATTATCATGTAGCATGATAACTAATTTAGATAGTCTAACTAAGGTTATTTATGACCTATTCATCCGCTGACATGATTGTCACCTGAAAATAATCATGTAGTAGTCTGATAGTGGTTAATAATATATAATTATAGTGACATTCATTAATATTTTTATATTCAATGTCTGGACGACACAGTGGCATAAGGCCCAGTATAGGATGGAAAAAACTGGTTGTGGAATTAAGAGTTAAAATAAAATAAAATATTTGTTTAGTTACTATTCCACTACTTCAAATAATTCAAAGTATAACCCTACTTAAAAGTATTTAAGTATGTCTGGCTGAGCTAATAGTAGATACATCTAAATTTAATAGGCATATTTTAATAAATTGGCTTAGTATATTTAAAGATTTTACTCCACATAATCATATTCTTGTGAACAAGTAGTCAACACACAGAGCTTCCTGTTATTCCACTTTTTCCACTGACATTCTATATTCTTAGACAAGATTTTCAAGTAAAGCTTGTCTGATTTCATTACCTTGTGACAAGATAAGGCAACTTCAGGTTGTTGAATGTAGCAACATCACTTTCTGTTCTGATCAAGTATCTGAGCACTCTTAAAGCTGCTGCTCGCAACACCATGGACTCATCCACCAGGCTGATTCTTATGCTGAAATAATGGAAAATCTTTTAGCACAGCCTAAGATAACACACATAGATACAGGAATATTTCCTTGGTTTGAAGAAGAGAATTAAACAATAACAAATGTGGCTCTCATATTTTTAAACTGAAGCATAAGTTTTCTTACAAATTTAAGGTTTATACACACTTTTTATACTTAAACACCAAACTACACCAATTCAGTAGTAATAATATTAGTCAAACCTAGTCATCACTCTTCTATAGAAATTTCCACCCCCTTAAGGGATGATTTCTGAGATAAAAAGTATGTCTTTTCCCGGGACTCAAACTATCTCTATACCCAATTTCATATAAAACGGTTCAGCAGTTCAAGCATGAAGAGGTAGCAGACAGACAGACACACTTTCGCATTGATAATGAAAAGGAAACCTGTACTTATGATATTTACTAGGGATGCGCTGAATATTTGGTTATTATTCGGTATTTGGCATATTTGGCATGTTTTTGAATGTTCGGTATTTCGCCGAATTATTCGGTTCAGCTGCCGAATATTTACCGAACAATTTTCACAGAGTTTTATTACAAGTTACAAGAGTGTATTATAGTTACTGCTTCGTGAAATTAATACTTGACCCATTGTTAACAGTGATTTAACTTAATTTTTGTCAATATTTCGCTTTGATAATGAACAAAAATTTTACCATTCAATTTGTCTGTTTTACAACAATAGATGAAGGAATTACGTTGAACCGAATAATTCGGCCGAAAGTTTGTATTCGGTCAAACCCATATTCGGTGCATCTCTAATATTTACTTTCATGGCATAAGGTTTTAATCTGTAGTTATAAACTTTAACTCTTTTTGTGAGTGTTAAAACTATATACACAGAACTATAAGTTACATATTTCATATTTTTAATTAACAACAACCTCTGATAGCACATACATACCATGTCATTAACTCGTCAGTAGTAAATCCTAAGTTGCTGATGTCCTCCTTTCCCAGGAGTGTCACTAATGCATTCAAATAGGAAAGCTTGCGGGTGTCCGAACTACTCCTTGGCATTGCTCGAAATACTGTGACCTTTGGCACAGTTTTATTGGTGGGTGAAACTTCATGTTGAAATGGTTTCATTAAGTACAACCCTTCAATAATTGATACAACATTCTCCTTTGGCGTTTTGTTTTTGATATCCAATTTAAATACATCACTGGTAGCTTTGCCTGGAAGAAATTTAAAATAGTCGAAAACCCATTTGTTTTACATTTTACAACAATTATAACTGTAAGCATCAGTGTCATATAGAAATGAGAAAAGTATAGATCATTGTAATGCCTTACAATAGTAGTAAACAAAATATTGTTTACATTGTATATTATGATTGAAACCTAGTAACGTTCATGTATTTATCTAGGGATTTAATAACAGACGTTAAAAAGTATTTAAATTTACAAGGCTCTTTTTTTTCAAATTGTATCATGAGTTATTGAATAATAACAAACTATCTCATACTTTCGAGTTTCTAACCTCATTTTTATCACTTTCTCGGATTCGGTTTTCCTTCAATATACAGACTTGAAACGAATTATACTAACTTTATATCCATTGTAATATTTCAAATAGAGCTATAATACAAACAAACACTATACCTTTTCTCCGATTATACCAATTCTCTGAAGTAGCCATTATAAAATTAATTTCATGGCACAGTTGATGGACGAAAGAAGCTCATGGTAAATTCAGTCATAGTAATACTTTACATGGGAGTATACACACAATACAACTAAAAACTAAATTCTTATGATTAATGAAAACACTGACTTTAATATTATTGACAATTTGCTAAACATTATTTATGAAATGAAAGCTTGCTTGACTTCATTTTGAGGTTATATTTGGTTTAGTGTTGCAATAGTAGTACCAACTACCAACATACTTATTTCTTTGACTAGTACTATGAAGTCTATGAAATTGTAAAGGTTTTCAAGATTTTGTTCTAGACGCACTTTTGTATGTTTTTATTATTATGGAAATCAAATGCATCTATGTAAATTCGATTTGTAATGATTGTCCGTAATATACTTTCTTTCCGTATTACTTAACTGAAGATTCACTCCAAAGAACTTTTTAACAAATCGATTGCCCAACCCTTCCAATCGCTGCAATGGAGCTACTTAAACCAAGCGAAAAAGATAAAGGGTTCTACAGACCGTGCCGCACGCTGGAGTGCCACCGCGAACCAAAAACAATTTTTTTTCTCTCTGTCGCACTTGTGTGTAAACTTAAAAGTGCGACAGAGAAGGGAAATTTCGAATGCCGTTCGCGGTAGCAACCCTGAGGGGCTACCGCGACCACAAACGAAGTTTTCCCTCTCTGTCTCACTTATGTGCAAACTTGCAAGTTTGCATATAAGTGAGACAGAGAGAGAAAACTTCGTTTGTGGTTCGCGGTAGCCCCTCTGAACACTATCGTCCTGCTCAGGCTCGCGCAACTAGGAACAAAATTTACAAAATGTCACTTTTGTATGGAATTTGGCCAAAAAATAAAGGCGGATACTGCTATCTCGCTCCCTCAGTTAATCCATCTCAGTCACATGTCAATGTCACCTTGGTCACTTCCGTTCAACTTGAGTGATCGCCACATTGTTTCTTTGTTGATGTTCTCGCAGTGTGGTTTGTAGTTATTTATTTTGGTATTTATAAATGGTAGAAACCTTAATTTAAAGAGAAAAAGGACATGCCACGGACTATTTCAGCCTTTAGGATATGTGTTATTCGTGGTTTTCGTGCCGGTCGAAAAGATGACGAGAAAAGGAAATTAATGGCAAGATTTCCTTTAGATCACGACCGGTAAGCAATTAATGAGGGCTATCGCGTATGAATTCGCCGCTAGAGGCGCTAGTGTAGCGTGGGGTCCTCCGAAACGTCAAATGTCACTCTTTTTGGTTGCGCTACGCGGGTTAATATCTAATTGGAACAATATGGTCACTATTTTGCAATACCTGAGCTTGATTATGGCAAATATGAATTAAGGGTCAATGACTGTCAGGGCTTTGAGACAGATTTGTCTTTCGGAAAATTATTTCCTCCTTTTTTCCGAACAAAACGGGACCACGCTACAATGCGGTATATTCGATATTTTTACGGTACGGTTTTCAGGTATTAGGGGAGATTATCTATTAATATGTTCCACAGCAAGTTACATGTAAGCAAAATATGAAGCGTTATTTGCAATTTAGTTTTATTCGTATACTATATATACTAGTGTTGACCGTAACATATCGATAACTAGCTTATCATATAGAACTCTGGTATTTTTCAGTTGCAGACAGTGGGTGAAAGTGATTGGCAATGAAGACCTAGCCTACGTTCCGATTGAGAAGTTGAACGAATTAAAATTTGTTTGTGGTGACCACTTTCAACCCAAAGATTTTAACCGAAAGAAAAGTCGTCTAAAGAGATGGTTAATATATTTAAAGCAACACAACTTTATACTTTTTTTATTTTATTTATTTCTAGCCCTATCCACTGCGGAATAAGCGCATAGACATCATAGTGTAGTCGTCATAACCTAACCAGTTGAGAATGGATTCAAACCCCAATTGTTAATAAAGGAGCATCCATTATTAATGTGAGGTGTTTTTGGCAAAATTCGATCTCCTCCCGCCAAAAACATCTCACGTAAATAATGGACGCCCTCTAACTGGGATTTTTATAAAAATGGAACCCACGACGTCACTAGTCATCGTTTATCGATATCGATATCGTTAACCGTACTACATCAAAGTTACATCCCTATCGCGCTGTTATGTTGGCATTACCTATTTCCTTTATTTTATTTTATTGTGGTGCAGAATGTTTGCCAAACTCTACGTCAATGTCATGCAATGACAATGTCACTGTCATCCAAAACCTAGTTCGAAGTCCCGTCTCTTAGAACGTAGTGGTTATATTCTCTTTGGTCCGGACGGGCCAAGCTCACAAGCTCTCGGCCTCTCGCAAGCTAAGCCAAACACCCCCGTTTACACGCTTGTGCTTGTGGACGCTTGCCAAGCCACCGCAAGCGTGTAAATGCAGCATAAGAAGTCTGTCAATGTCAAACATAGTATCTGTCTCCTAAGTAGTCTGTGATGTGATGTCAAATTGCTATTTTAGAATTAGCGTTGCTTTATTATTTTATTTATTTTCTTTACACGCTAAATTGAGGCACTCGAATTCAAAAAGATTTAAAAAAATAAACAGTTACAGAAAATAGTTTACGAAAAACTATAGGAATCATTTACTACAAACTTAATCGTTATTTATATTGTGCCAAAAGGGATTCCACACTGTGAAGGTATAATATCTAACGTAACCCAAAGAGAATATAATATCGCTAAGTTTTAATGACCTTACCGATCTGAACGTTGAGTTAAGGAAATCAGTAGAGTGCAATTTAAATTTGATGTTGACTCAAGTTTGGTTAAAATAGTCTCAAAATAATTACTCAAGAGCTATTAGCAATCCGGGCCCGGTAAGGACAAATTAAGATGTTAAATTTTGGAATGAGAATCATTCAGGTAGAGCAGTAGTTAAAAATCATAAAATCATTATTATTTATATTATTGTATTAACTTACAGCTGCTGCCGCAAACTTTAATTAACAATGGATGCTGCTCATCAAGCAAAAATACAAAATCTACCAACAGAAACAGAGAACCCACCACCAGAAGAAGACAAACCTGCTTATGAAAGACTGGAAAACTGGAGTAAAAATGAAATTTTTGAGCTTCTTCAAACAGTAAAAGCATTTGGTTCTCAAGACATTACAATGATATCACAAAATATCCCTACTAAATCTGTAGACCAAATAAAAACAGCCATTGCACACTACAGAAAACGAGCATTACATCAACATACACCTCAAAAAAGGAAGGTCTGGTCCACTAAAAAAGCTGCTTATCGGCCACCTGTTCCACTAATTAGTTGGGCCAAGTTTTTACAGGAATCCCTAAGCTTCAAGGATCTACACACCGAAACAGCCACTGCTCTGAGAATAATTGCAGAATTTGATAAAATACCACCAGCAACACATACAGAAAACATAGATTTCAGAAACATATATCACTGTATAGCTAATGCTATGGAGGGTAAGGCAATACCAGACAATCCACCATTGGTTCCCATACTAAATAAGTGTATTGTTGACACGGCTTTGACCAGTAAAGCATTCATGCGTGTGGGAGCATTACAGAATGTTGTTGAATGGATTGACATGTCGGACAAGCCCTGTGTGCTTCCAAGGCCCACGGACAATTTTGAATTGGCAACCTTGAGACACTTGTCCTCACAAAGAACCTACAACCCACTAGGCATCCCTGAACAATATCTTAAGCCTAATTGATGTAGGTGTGAGGTGTAAATAAACAATTCATTTATGTAAATTAAATATTTTATTTCACCAAAGCAGTAAATTGTCCAATGCCTTTTGGGTCTAACTTTACGTTTATATGCATGTATTAGTATTATAAATGTTAGAGTAACTTTGTCTGTCTGTTACCTCTTGAAGGTAAAATTATATTATGGGTTTACCTACTGTTCTCAAAAATACATTGCATTCAACCTAATTATAAATTGATTCGTTTTTGTTTCAAGTATGGGGGCAAATACGTTGTTGCCGAACACTGAAGAGTAAAAAAGTGCAGTCAGCATCAGGATTAACTATGCATTCCAAGAAGTCATATGTCTTTAGATCAGTATTATGAGAAATGCATTCTGAGCACTTCACCCGCGTAACGTAGGCCGCGTAGCTACTTCTGCCGCGTATTGTATTTTAAACTAATTTTACTGTCCGATTTATGAATAAACACATCTGTCTAGGAATTAAGCCACTCCACAAAGCGCGAGAACAGTTTGACTGCTATTCTGACCACCCGGTCCCAGAAGCCGGTCTCCTCGGGCTCCTGGTGCTGCGGGTTCAGGTCGTCATCTTCGAAGGTCTCCATCTGTCGCTTTTCGCGAACAAGGGTGTCCACTGGCCGCACATCATCTGGATAGCACATGGAAATATTTAACACGATAGTCAGTACAATGAGGCAAAAAAGTGGTCTAACACTTTGCGACTCTATTATTTTTTATTTGTATAATAAGGTTCAATAGTGGTAAACCACTTTTTGGCTGACTGTATACATTGACATCACGCTAAAACACAATTCCCACTGACCGGGACGGACTTGGCTTAGCGCTTTTCTTTTTGCCTCTTCGCATCGAATTCAAATAGTAGATTGTGTCTCAAGGGAGCAAAATGATATATTTACGGCGAGGGCGGTATATTGAATTCTGAGTGAAGCGAAAGATTCTACAATAGAATCCTGAGCGTAGCGAGGGATTCTAAAGTAGAATCTTAGCGTAGCGAGGGATTCAAGTGTTTACGCCCAAGATGGAAATAATTTTGCTACCGCGTGACACATACTGCTTTTCACACCGTCTATGAGGCCTGCTGCTAAAAACATGAAATATCTTACAAATGATTTTACTACAGTGTCACATACTGGTTTTCACACCTTCAATGAGGAAAAGAGTCATTGTTGCCCTCAAATGAGGGAAGAAAAGTACATCTTTGATCCCTCATTCGACGGCAACAATAACTCTTTTCTGAATAGCAGGTGTGAAATATAAATTGTATAATAACTACTGTCATACTGTACCTAAGTACTGTGTTCCTACCGCCATAGACTTCTGGCACTATGCTAATAGGGAACATGCATTATTTCATTGACCTAGTATATCTTAAAATATGCACAAATAATTTAATTAATTCAAATCAAAAACTACTAAAGCCTATCACACACTGCAGCGGCCTGCGGTCATGCGGTGGCGGCCAGTTGTCACTATGCCGCGTGGGACGCTTAATTCGTATACATTTCCGCTGCAGTGTGAGATAGGCTTTAATCTGTTCAGGTTTAATACAGACCTCGCGGATTAGTTTGTACTCTTTGTACCTACCCCTTAACCCGACAGTACTCACTTGTTAAGTCAGTTTCCTGAAGAGCGATCTGAAAAACAAACCGATTACAAGCATTTAATTGATGGTGACTAAGTAACTACCTAGGTAGCTAGGAAATGACTGTGTGTAGGTATGCATTCCGTTTCCTGTGTGACCTAAGATTTACTTGAACAGGTAATAGATTACTTTGTGGTGCTCTTAACAAGGTGCAAAATCAAATGACCATCACAACCGAATCGAAAGACCCCGTGGCCAGTGGCCCGGGAAGTCGTGACTGCCGTGAGCACATGAGGAACCTTCTTAAGCAACGAAACCTAACCGATGATTTTGCCGCGGGCCTCATATGGTACTACGTCATTTTTGTCAATAGCAGAACTCACAAGGGGCTTAACACCTGTTGTACCTTGTTGCTTTAGCGTCATGTTTACGGGTGAAAACGACAAAATACCAGTGTCCGGCTACTTATGAGTTCGACTGTAGTACTAGTAGTTACTAGGTAAAATATGTCCAGAGAATAAAGAAAACCTAATAGGTAGGCAAGTACAGTGAGCTGCAATAACCCATGACAGAACATGGCGCTCCTATTTATAAATATCGGATAACGCCCTATTTCTAAGAGCAGAACGTGTTACACATTATTGGCTATGTAAATGCAATATTTTATACACACGCCTTAAGGGAGGCGTACAGCACCTATAACTCAGTTGACTAGAGCGATTGGCCGCGAGTGTCGGGAGGTCGCAGGTTCGAATCCTGCTCGGTGTCTAAATTTTCCCTTTAGTCTAAAATTTATGTAAATGCATGTTGCAAATGTTCTTCTGCTCATGTATGGAAGTGAGACTTGGATATGGCAGAAAAAGGACAACAGTAGAGTACTTAAATGCGGTAGAAATGAAAGCGTTAAG
The DNA here is from genome assembly GCA_963556455.1 of Epiblema foenella. Lineage (NCBI taxonomy): Eukaryota > Metazoa > Arthropoda > Insecta > Lepidoptera > Tortricidae > Epiblema > Epiblema foenella. The sequence goes on from OY747105.1 coordinate 7,897,088, forward strand.
AAGTATGTGTGTACGTTTGTGTGATCGCATAAAAAGATGTGGGATAGAAGACGATTTAGTGCCTAAGATTGAAAAAGGTATGCCTCGGTAGTTTAGGTTTGTTAAGAGCATGTGTGAAAGAAAACTGACTAAGAGGATTTATGATCAGGAGATGGATGGAAAGGTGGAAGGGGGCGACCAAGACGAGAGTATCATGATCAAATTTCTGTGATAGGTTCTGAAAAAAGGCCAGGTCAGACGAATTTTCCGCAACTCACAAGCATTTATGAAGAGATGTATGGATGTGATAGAAGCAAAGGAAGTATGTAAGGACCGTAGTATTAGGCGTTCTTTGGTCTCTGATACCTACCCCAATGGGATGGGACGGGCGCGATATTGAACCGTTAAGTATAAGGAGAAACTTTGCATCCTTGTGCGTGTTCTATCGCTTATGTATAATGGGTTGTGCTCCGAAGAACTGTTCGACATGATGCCCACGGCCGCTTTCTATCAACGCACCGCTCGCCCTCGGCAGGGCATCCATCCTCACACTTTAGAACCGAAATGGGCGCGTACAGTTTCAGAGGAATTTCCTCCCTCGGGCGCTCCGGTTGTGGCTTGAGCTCCCTGCCTAGGTTTTCCCGAGGAACAGTTAGGGGTTCTTCAAGAAAGGGGTGCTAAAAATTTTATAAGGTCAGCAACGCGCATTTTTTTTATATACAACGCCGGTGGCAAACAAGCGTACGGTCCACCTGATGGTAAGCGGCCACCGCAGCCTATAGACACCCGCAACTCCAACGGAGTCACGTACGCGTTGCCGACCCTTTATGAAATTTGAGAATTCACTGTGTTGACAGCAGAAGGGACAAATTTAGGTCCCTCGCTCTCAACATAGTGCATTCTCCGGAGCTCTGGCAACCGGACCCAAGACTGACTCTTCAGTCAAGTCAAATACATACCTATGTTTATTGTGACTACAGGTGCATGAAAAGGTGGCTTTGCGAAAGTCAAATTTGGTTTTTTTTTTTCAAAAAATGATAAGTAGGTAAGTAATTTGGTACTCACTTGATACCCATTAGCACATATCGAACAACAGATCACCAGCGCAACAATAACCGCGATCACTGTGGGTCTCATCTCGACGACGGCAATTACCACATTACGTCCCCATGACTGTGAACTTGCGTTTTATACAAGGGCGTGGTTTCAGCTCGCTAGCGGCTAAATCATGGCTTACCGTGAATAGGTACAGTATACGGTCATTACGATGTGGCGATGTATTGTGCGTATGTTCTGTGTTCTAGCCTGTATACCTACCGAAGTAGGTAGGATAGTTATTATCACATACTGCATGGTGCTCAATAATACCTAAACATGTTGTAACGCTAAGATAATAAGCTAGTCCAAATGTTTGTAACAACCTTGATTGCTGCGATATGGGAATTGTACAATCAGAGACAAAATAAATAAGAAAGAAAGAAAGAAAACATGTTTATTTAGCATATACAATATTAAAATAATAACAAAACGAAGGAAAATTAAAATACAACTAATATATGCTAAAATGGTCTCCACTCAGCTTGGTGCCACGAAATAAGCTATTAGGCATTAAATCGTGGCGCTGATTTTCAGTGGCGCCTGGTTGAATGAGATTGATATGGGAAAGGAAGTAAATAATGTGGGTCAAATGCCGAAATAGATACCGAGCATGTCTTAAAGTTCAGTCATAGCATCATATAATTAGTGGCAGCCAGCAAAGTAAGTATTTATTATTTACCAAATATATATCCGTACCACATCCTTAATTGCTACAGTAAAAAAGACGTGTTGCGATATATTTGGCTACGTTAGGCACTACTCGTACTCTGGAAATGATTGAATTACAATCCTAAGTATTTAACCTTTTCAACGCCATGTCAAATACAAAACCTGTCAAGTCACTCGTGGGAATAGGAATGTCAAACGCGAAATTGAGCTCTATAGAAATGCATGTAAGTTGACATCGCCCAGCACGCCGTGTGGGAAATATCTATTCAGATTTAATAATTTCCCGAGAGGCGGTATTGGTTATCCAGCTAGTTAGCCAGAGCTGGTGACAGTACGAGGTTCTTTAAGGAGTGAAAAGTCTGGCTAGAAGCATGCAACTCCCCGGGGCTTTACATGCCGTAGGATAGGGAGTACCTATTACCGCCGGTCTATAGATATATTGGCGCAAGGTGACAGTTTTGATGGTGTCTGACCATTGGTTTGATTTTATAGGCGTGCCTACTTCAGATTATTCAAATAAATCAAAAAGCAATGCGGTTTTAAATAAATAACACCTTAGGACAAATGAAAGGCGCTTTCTTTCAAGGACAGAAAAGTTAGGAAACAGATAGGCTAGATGAGAATCCTGCTTGCCTTCCTGATGAGTGAGGTAGATAAAGCAGCATTTCCTTTCCGCAAACGTGTATGTGTACAATCGGACCGCATGCAATACGTTTATTGAGCGACCTTGTCAATTCAACGTATTGTGCTATTCACGACCTGTCACGACTCACGATGTCTCAGTTTACCTAACATATCTTGACTCCAGATTCATAAGTAATCTGCACCGTCGGAGTTCAGGATTATATTGATGGCCTGCGAGTAGTCCTGCATTGTGAATACCACGTTCCGCATGAAAGCATCGGTACAATGGGTGAGGGATGGTTAGTTAGTAGTCATCGCCGGCGGAAATAACACGTAATAAACAAATTACACAAACATGCCATTTCGTGGTTCAGGTTCAAGGGTAATAGGTTTTTTATCTCACGAAACGGTCTGGCCGTGTGTGCGAAATTACGGGAACGCTCGACATCACGACGCCAGGGAGCAGCCACGAGAAAAGGGGGTGGTGTACTTTAGTATAACATTGTAGTCTATGGGGTGGTGCTGTTATATTATGTGTGGTGTTGCGAGATGCGGCTAGATATAGATAAATATCACACAGAGGCGGCTCTAGCCCATGTAGCGCCAGTGTGCAATCAACCTTTGAGAGCGCCGGAGGTGTCGCAAGCGGCGCTCGGCGCCCCCTAAAAGCTTGCGCCAATGTGCGCTGCACACCCTGCATCATAGGTAAAGCCGGCTCTCTCAAAGGTCTGCCGCTTGAATCGTCAAGAGGAACAGGCCTGGGGGTCTATGGTGGTCACGTTTATCGACGACAAATAAAATAAAGCATCTGTCACTTTCTATCGGGTGGTATCAGAAAGTGACAGGTGCTTTATCATGTCGTTTGTTGTCGATAAACGCGACCATCATAGACCCCGGTATATACCAAGCTTGTTATTTTTGTCACTTCGGCTTAACTCGGCTCTCGGACAGCCCCTGGGTGACGATATAGACGATCACGCTAGAAACGAAAGCGTGCTTGCTATGGGGCGAGCCTGAGTGGGCGAGATGCTATGTTTTTGATTTTTTTAGCCGATTTAATAACACAGAAAACCTGAACGTACAAATAATTAATTATTCTGTGACGTTACTCGGACCTTTGTACGTACGTACGCGAGACTCGCACGCGCATTTGACTACACTGTGCGGTATGAGAGACCGATTAAAGTCATTATACCTGGAAAATCCGCAATGTACTGAAACAAGCAATGACAATCGCGACAGCGCAAGTACGCACGCATGCTGCCTTCTTATAGTTTACCAGAAATAAAACAATTCCCTTTAACTTACTCAATATAATTAAAGCTGTACAACTACAGCTAGTAAAATCTAAGATCCATAAAAATATCCGTACAATTTTTAATCCACATCCATAGCAATATTTTGCACATTAAGTGAAAATGGACCCACCAGGGTCAACACCAGAGGTCCAGAGACAATTAGTCATGTGTCATCTTACTCTTAGACGTAGCATTCAAAAAGTCGCATTTGAGGGCTATAGAAGCAAAAAGCCACGAGTGGAATGGAGAAATACATAGAAAATAAAATATTGTTCTCCATAGTAGTCTTAATTCGATATACGCGTTTTTTGTTTCTATACCTGGATCATTCTACTTTTCCATGACCAGTTTTCTACTACCAAAAAAATCTATTATATGTGATAATCCACATCGAAAGGGACCTTATGGCGGCAGGCGCTTACGTTGCACCTATTCACTATTGTATTGGAACAGTGGCAATAAAGGCGTAAGTGCCGGCCGCCATAAGGTTCCTTTCAATATGGATTATCACATATGTATTGAACTAGTGTACAAAAATAGGATTTCGAAATAGTACCTGAACCTAATAAAAGGAATTTATAGGAAAAATACTTAAATATTAACATATTGCTGTAAAAGGTGGCTAACACAAACCATTCTTTCATACAAATGGTGAGACATACCACCACTGAGTTACTCGATTTATGGATATTAGCTGTGGTTCGTTAATTACCAAAACTACCAGAAGGGATACTGCAATTAAACCTCTTTCTAAATAACAATACAAAAATATGAAGTAAAGAATAAGTATCCTAAAATCTGCATTTAAAAAAAGTGTCTGTAATTTATGTACATGAAAAAGTTGAATTGCCCCCACCTATCATTTGTAAAGGAAGGAGAGTTAAAGCACATTGCTGAAATAACAAATGCGCTAAGTGTGGGCGAGAAGTGAGAACGGCGCATAGTATTTTTGTGGCAAGATGTTTCATCTTAACACTGTTATAACTACTACTTAGAACTCTTTCTGGTAAAAACTAGACCATATTATTTTTAGAGCATATTTTTAAATTAGAATTTCTCAGACTTCAAGTTGCTTTACCATTTTTACCAATCTTGCACAGTTAGCATAAAATCGTAAGAAAAACTAGCTGTCTGACACTAGTGTTCTAAATAGAAAGAAACGTAACGTATAAGTCTATCAAACGCACGAGTCAGTTTCCGCTAGTTAGTTTTTGGGCTAGCCCTGCTATGATTAGTAAAGGTACGAGCCGTTGATTTTGCCAAGTAAATTCCTAATTCAAGTTACAACTCTCTGTCAAAAGCATACGTGTATATTTTGTACATAGCAGCACGGCTAGCACAAGATGGCGCGTGAGCTATCTCGACGCGAGATAGACTCTCCGTCCTTTGTAAATTAGTACACGCAGAAACGGAGAGATACGGGAGACAGCTCTCGCGCCATCATGTGCTAACCATGCAGGCTGTAGGCATTATTTCTTGGAGCCCCCGAAGCCGGAAAAGCCCATGATCTGTGCCAGCTCGGACTGCGCGGGAGTCTCCTCCTCAGGCTCGTCACCTTCCTGGAATAAAATAACATTAAACTATAAAATTAAGGAAAAGATATCCTTCTAATACTATAAATGTGAAAGTTTAGATGTTTGTTACTCAATCACGGCTGAACGGATAATGATGAAACTTGGTATACAATGTGTTTATAGCCTGGATTAACATAGGTAATAGTATACTTTTTATTCCGAAAATCATTCCTCGAATGGATGACATAGGGAATGTTTACGCGGACGAAGTGATCTTATATTCAATTGTATGGTTATACAAATTTTGCGATTGTCACTAGAAAATTCGATGTGTAGAAATATTTTAACCATGCCTTGAATCTACATTTTACTGCTATCCTTAATGAATTGAGATCAATTTTTAGGGTTAAAAGGAAAAAACGGAACCCTTATAGGATCACATTCTTGTCAGTCGGTCTGTCTGTGTAGATCCTTTATTTCGGAAACGTGTGGAGGTATCGAGTTGAAATTAAAACCATTCACTCAGGTCTAGTCTCTTGAAGCTGTGAAAAAAATCAAACTTCTAAGATAACGACAACCTCAAGGGAATCAAAATTTATAGGGCGTTTTCCGTAGTCCGTAGTTTAAGTACGGAATCAAACATCGAGCAACGGTATGCGCGGCCATAATTGTATTTGTACGAAACCCTCGGTGGGCGAGTCCGACTCGCACTTGTACGGTTTTTTTACTTAATCAATTCATGTCGTGTAACTCATTAGAATTAACACCACAACTAAATCATGCCATTCGAACCAGTTTTATTGGGAACCTTGGGCTTTTCGCAATTTGAGTGGTAATTAACTGAGTGAGCGCTCCTATGCTTTGGAAGGCACGTTATGCTGTTGATCCTGATTGCAGTCTATTAGGCATTAAGCTAAGTTAGGCTTCGGGCGGCTTGAGATGCCCACTCACTTGACAAGTCTAATCCCCATAAGGTCTAGTTTCCCTCTGGGTTGGATAGTCAGATGGCAGTTGCTTCCGTAAAAACTAGTGCCTACGCCAAATCTTGAGATTAGGAACCCGAGCATCCTTCAGGGTGCAATTGTACGGAGATAATACTAGGTGGTTTGTCCAGTTGCCCACTCACTTGACAAATCTAATCTCAATGAGGTCTGGTTTCCCCTCGGTTTGGAAGGTCAGATGGCAGTCGCTTCCGTAAGACTAGTGCCTACGCCAAATCTTGGGATTAGGTAGCGGATCCTTCAGGATGCAACTGTACCGAGATAATGCTAGGATGATGATGATGTTGATGAATACTAGGTGGATGATGAATTCTATATGTGGTCCAGACCTGCAGCTTGCGCTTCTTGTCCCGGCGCCGTTCGCGCCTCAGCTCTTTGACGCGTGCCTCCTCCTCTGCTGCCTCTCGAAGCCGGCTGTCCAGCTCATACTCACGAATCTTCTCTTCCAGCTTGCGTTTGTTGCTCGCGAATCTTGCTTTCACCTAAAATATAATAGTCTTTACATATAATTTCATGAAGTGTAAAGTTTGTGAATTTGAGATTTACGGAGACTCATGGATTGTAGAATTTCAGCCTAAAGACCTAATCAAAAAAGGGTATGTATCTTCCATGGAATTTATATCTTTCAAAATTGGAAAACAGTTGCTTTTGTATGTTCGATTTTCAAAACAAAACTAACTTATTTTCTATTCCAGTACCTTAAAATTTCATTGTCAATATTTCTTGTATGGTGGGTGGTTAGTTAATGAGATAGTATTTTATGCAACAGTTGTAATTTGTATAACATAGGTCAAAAAAGGCGAGTGGCGTGGGATACGTGACAGAGTGTAAGCCGAGGCGAACATCGTAAATAAAGACGCTATGAGCGTTGTTTGATTAGTTTTACAATGTTGCATACAATACGTTATCTACCTCAATATATTAAATTCTCTTTCATGTGTTCAGGCACCACTTCATTGAAAATGCAGGAGTTCATAAGAATTTGTGAAGTTGTTGTAGTCTTCTTGAGCATGAGTCAGCATCGTAATAGGTGGAGATGTCAATTACAATACTGTTTTTGATGCTGTAATAGTTATTCCTTCCCGGGTCGGGGCGATATTGAAAAACTGGCCCTCATCTACACTTTTTGAGCACATAAAAGAGAATTTACTACATGGGTGTAGATAAATATAATAATAAACAACTGCACTAACTAACCACGTAGTCCATTTATTAATGAATCATTTAGAATTAATCTTATTAAGAGTAATATAAATGATTTAGGGGATCACTAGTATCAATTACCTGATCCAGTGAGCTCCTCTCTATCTTCATGGACATGCCAAGATTCCGCTGATGCTTTTTGCCATTGATGTGGTCCAGGAAGTTAATAGAGTCCTTGACAACACAGTCACATACATTGCAGTAGTATCCCCCTGACTGGGATGTCGGAGTGTTCTTAGTGATGACGACACTTTTGCCCAACTTCGAGTCTAAGTCAACTTTGTATTCTCTCTGTTTGAGGAGCTCTCGCTTTACTGGAGGTGCTGGAAATGTTATATTCATGGATAAGGCATGCTGTTGAAAACAGAACCGAGGTAAAGAATTAAATTAATGTACCTACTAGAACTGTTACAATCAACTAATCAACTAGTCGGTATTGTAAGCTAACAATGCAAGTCATATGTTTGCTAGCAAATGTGTGATTGGCACCGACGTTAAGACATGTATACTCTTCCCTTTATTGAACTATCGGTGGGAAAAAATAGGATCTGTATCTAAGCTATGCTCACCGACGGCAGATCGCCCAAAATACATGCAGTTATCAGTTTTATTAAACAAAGGAAATATGTTCATATACCTTTCTTTTTAGAGCGTTCCTCTTCTTCTAACTCCGCCTTCAACCTTTCTGCAGCGATCTTCTCGAACTCATCCTTGTCCCATTTCCTACGGTGGTCGTCAGGTCTCATGCTCATCTTGACGCTTTTAATGTTTTTCTACTTTGCAAAATTACCACGGAGTTAAGCTCATGTAATTATCTAAAACTCGTGTTGTATAAAATCACAGTATCATAGAGGAAATTATTATTATACTGACAGATATTTTATGAGTATTTAGTTTGGATTGGATGACAGATCACAGATGACAACCAAGTTCCACCCAGTAGAAAGAGGATTACATAGAAGGAGGCTTAGCGAATCACCAAGGGGGACGGAATTATGATAAGCTGACTAAATTGAGATGTATCAGAAGACTCATATGGATGTAGCACAATTCTGACATCTCATAATTAGTCGTGCTGTAGATACGTTGTCGCCAAAATTAAGCCAATAGGCTTGAATACATTGATGACGTTTCAGTGACACAGGCCGGTGACAAATAATACGCGATGAAGGAGGGACAGGAGATGATAAATTGTATCTCGATCCCACGTATGTTATTGTCTATGTCTACTTGAGATATTCGAACTTGGTTCATGGACGTGGTAGCCCCTCGAGTGCTACCGCGACGGCATTCGAAATTTTCCCTCTCTGTCGCACTTGCAAGTTTGCACATAAGTGAGACAGAGAGGGAAAACTTTGTTTGTGGTTCGCGGTAGGCCCTCCGGTTCCAATTTATCCTTACTTCATGGTACCAACCAAAAATGACAAGGTAGAGGCGCTATCGCGAATAGCAAACGAAGTTTTCCCTCTCTGTCGCACTTACGTCCGAACGTGCAAGTGCGACAGAGAGGGAAAACTTCGTTTGCTGTTCGCGGTAGCCCCTCAGTACTTAAGGATCTATTATAACCCTTCTTTTTGGATTAGCCGTAGTTGGGTAAAATGTTAATTTTAACATAGCTGTGTAAATCTAAGAAGATTTGAAATTCTGGCAAGCTTCTAATTCAGTTATTGTATTTTGTGCAAAATCTACGTACCTACCCTATTAAAATATGGTCAAGGGCAACATTGAAACTTAGTAAAGTAATTACAAAATTTATTTTACATGATCATGAGTTTATATCACAGACTACTTAGAAGATGGTTTATATCAACTCAATTCGTCGTCCTATAACAAAATTTATCTAATTCTTACAATTTTATTGTTTATTTTTCATGCACAAAAATACCCTATTGGTATGGAATACCTACATTACCTATTCAGAAAGAATTCTATAAGAGAGAATGGGAGTGTCTATAAGGGGAGGCTGGAGGACACTGGTAGATGGTACCTACTTACATCCATATTCAGGTGAATTACTGTGGTTTGATCAATAAATTGACTTTACGCATAATTTCATTGGGTACGAACGAAAAGTTGGTATTTTAGAAAACGTAAGGTTTTTCGTATATTTGTTCAAGTGATAACAGTGTTAAAGTCTGTTTCGTATAGATAAACTCTTATTCTAGACCATAGCGTTGCTATACTTTTATTTTTATAAACGGTTATTTAAAAAAAAACACGTTTTTGACGGTGTGTTTTGCAAAAATACGCGTCAGAGCTATCTTTCAGGCACAATATCTCCATTTTAACCTAACAAAACCGTTTAGGTGTTTATCTTTTACAATAGGATGTATAGTCTTTTAGTACATAGCGATCGCACTAGTTCTAAAATACTGGTTTTTACTATTTTAAAAAAATATTACAAAATGTCGAATTTGGTATGTTTTAACATTTTTTTTCTCACGTATTTGATTACGTTTCGGAAAAAAAACATATTATTATAAAATTCCAGGTTTTGCTTGATATTTCTTATTTTTTAACGCTTATGGATGACCCACTTAATTTATACGTTTTTTTAAAAACCATTATATATAAAAAAAAAAAAAAAAAACGGGAAAAAGTTTTTCGATTCATTACGCGCCGGGCCTTCCCAAGGAACGGACGTATTGCTCTCGTCGCTGCGTTAAGGTCGTTGACCGAGCGTACCCGACACTCGCCTATTCTGTAGATGTAGCGCGTCCGCTACGGATTGATACTTGGTAAGTAAGTTTACATGCTAAGCTTATTTATTCTCAATGCACTAAAGTGATATGTTTTTTTTTTACAGAAATGGGCAATAAACTTGAATTGTTTGGGACGAAACAATCCAATAGTACTACGGCCACACAAGTTAAAAGGTAATTCACTATGTTATTGCTGCTAGGGATATTTTTATGTCTGGATATGTGCCTCTATGTTCTTGACGTTCTGTGAAATTTTTGAATCTTTCCTTTAGAAAACAAAGAAGTTAGTCTATGAAAATCAAAATCGTGCGGCTATTTCTGACGCCACAGTGGGATGTGGAGTGGAGTGGCAATCGAACACTTGAACATGTCGTGCTAGAGCTATATTCGACATTTTTACATGAGTGATCGGTTATTTTACTTTAGTATAGTGATGTCAAGAAAAGATGTGAATAAAATTAATATATTGAAAAATCGTTATTTTGTTTTCAGCGAATTAAGACGATAAAAAATTATAAAGATGACCAGAAAATGAAGCCAAAATTAATATTTTTTTATCAAAAATGTCTTTTGCCAGAAATGGGTGACGGAAGAAAAAGTAGATGGATGTCTATGAGGGACATACGTATTAGATAATTAATAAGTGTGTACGTAATGTTAATAAAATGAAAACATTTAAAACTCATCACATTTTATAACACAAACTCAATGCTTGGCAAGTAAACGTTTAAACAATGACTCGCTTACTAATCTGATACTTTGACCAAATTTCATATAAATGTTTCAGGTAGAAAAACATATTGTAGATACGCAAAACACGCATATAGTAAGGCAAATGATTTTCAATTTACCATTTATATTTAGTCAACTGCTTAGTCGATGTCAATTGATTTGCATCTTTATTTCAGTTATGCCGAAGATACCTACAATAAGTATTAATTGCAATATGTTTTGTTATGTGGGTAGGGGATAAATCATAATTGACCACTAAAATTTGAAAAGGCAGCTATTTCCAGCATAAGATCTAACTTTGAAGGCGGTTATATGTATTAAAAGTGTATTTTTTTCACTCGGGACAAATTTTAAACAGATAATCATGTGTTCATGTTCAGATAACTATGTTCCTAAAGTTTACTGTACTAAAAAAGCAAACAAGCAAGCAAGCACGCATGCATGCATGCTGGCAAGCAAACAAGCACGAATATATGCATGCAAACAAGCAAGTATGATGTTTCAAGGCGCATAAAAAAAATCTAACACCAGAAGACTTATAACGAACCTAACAACATTAAAGTCGGTTTGCTCCGGAAGGTTTCGCTCGCTCACCCGGTAGCCAAGTTTGTATGTAGAATTGTAGACATTATACAATTTCTATTAAGCTTTTATCTTGTTTCAGACAAATGCAAGCACTTATAAGGGGTGTGTTCATCTTTTGGTGCCTCTACCCTATAAAGAAAACTTTTGTATTCACACTTCGTTTTGAGAATATTATGGAAATGGATACTAAATTGATAGAAGCAAAAAAGAGGCAAAATCCTCACAGAATTACTATTACAGTCTAGAGCGCATTTAGATGACTTCGTTATGCGGCCGAGCTATCGACTGCGACCCCTACCGACTGGAAATAAGCTATTTTACTTGAAGCTAGGTAAAAACTATTAGTTTTGTCGTCGAGGCTTCTTTGAAGAAGAATTGCGGCGCAATTCCATATAAACCGGTGTCGTGAAACGTTTTTATAATGCAAGATTTTGCTTGTCAGAGGATCGTGTTGAATCGATTGAACAAATCTGTAAGTAAAATCTTGATCAATTAACTATGAAGTCAGTATTTAAAGTGTTGTAGGTACTTTTAATGATTAGGTATTTAAAATTACGTATCGTATTTCCCTAAATTAATAAAATATTTCAGAGCAGCGCTAGTCTTGTAACAATTCCAGGCTTCGTTCGAGTACTAAGCGTAATTTTTAAACGTCTATAATAAAGGTTCTCAGTTTGACCCGTATGTTTGTATATACCTATGTATGTAGGTACGTCATTTTCGTAATCGGCTCCCCGAGAAACCTCGAAGATGACACCCATAACGATTTTTAAGAAAAATTCATGTCTACCATCTTGGATTAGAAAATGGATGTTATTATCGTAATCGGCTCCCCGTGGAACCTCGACGATGACACCCGTATCGATTTTAAGAAAACTAAATATCCGCCATCTTGGATTTGAAAATGGATATCATTTTCGTAATCGGCACCCCGAGGAACCTCAAAGATAACACCAATTTAGATTTTTAAGAAAAATAAATGTCCGCCAACTTTGATTTCCTCGATTTTTAAGAAAAGTAAGATTTGCTCCCCGCACAGACTTCGAACCGTCTTTTCACCCCATTAGGAAAGCAATTTCGAAAAACGCTGAAATATTTTTTGTTTTATTTAAACAGAGAGTCTATTTACGAAGTTCCAGATCTCTAATTTCAAAGTTTTATATTCTAATTTCAAAATTAAATAAAAGATTTGCTCACCGTACTAACTTTGAACCCCCCTTTCACCCCTTTAGGGGAGCAATTTAGAAAAACGCTGAAATAAGTCATTAATGTATTTCCACAGAGAGTCTATATACAAACTTTCATCCCTTGTTTTACCCCCTTAGGGGTTGAATTTCGAAAAAGCCTTTCTTATCCCTAGGCTGCATTATAAACGTAATCGACTGTGCAAAAAATAACTCTAGCATTAGCAGTTTCGGCTGTGCGTTAATGAGTCAGTCAGTCAGTCAGTAAGGACTTCTTCTTTTATATGTACCTATAGATAGAGGTATTACAACTAGGAGTATAATACAAAATAAGCAATTAAATCCATACTAATAAATAATAATATTATGAATATTATATAATATTATTATTATCTCTTCGGGCTTAAATCGCTGAACACCTAAGGTTTCCGTTGGTGTAACAATTCCATTCCATTCCAATCCATTTTCTGTTAAAACGCTGTGTTTAAAAAAAAACAATTTTGGTACATTATGGAGATAGTTTGAGTCCCGGGAAAGGGCATAGGATACCTTTATCCCGGAAATCATCCCTTGAGGGGGTGGAAGTTTGTATGGAAGAGCGATAACTGGGTAAGTGCCTGAAATAAAAGAATAGCTATTAAATCCTAACAAGATGAACGAGTTCTACGCGAACAAAGTCGCAATTAAAAGTTAGTCAATTATGTATAGAAATGTTGCTCGTTTAATCGTACCTACTTATACGATTAATTCGTACTTATTTAATCATCTTGGTGCACAGATGTTTCCATAGTTAGAGAATGTATTCGTTCTTATTAACAGTTTAGGTAGTTATTTCGTAAAGCTTCCATATAAAGTACCCAATTTATTTCCGTCTAGTGCAAATCCGTGATGTAAACGTTTTATAGTAGTTTTAGGGTAGGCGAGCGGGGGGTATTAAATGTAAATCGATGTTATATTGCTCGTAAAATTCTTAAAAGCGTTAACCGTGATTGATAAAAGACTTATTGCTACTACAGTAGTATCATAATTAATCATAAATATCAAATTGGATCCAATAATTTATAGGTAAGTTTAATAAAGTTAGGGTTATAAAAGAGAGTCCACTTGATTAATCCTTTTGCTGATGCGGTGACAGAATTGTGCGTAACTTTCTATTTTAAAAGTCTTGTACAAGTTCTCGACAATGTCCAATAAGTTATATAATGCAATGGGGTTGTTGACTCAAAATTTGACTACTGCAAAAGAATCAAGACAAAAAAATATGCCAACTAGTGAAAACCTATTCAATTATCACAAAAAACAAACGAAGCTACAACCGTTTAAATGTTGCTGGTTAGACTGAGAAAGCGCCACAGATCAGTGACATCAGTGACCCCAAGCGCCATAGTAAATGACGATCGTTCCAATACAAAGCTGCGTAAAGGGACAGAATATACCCCCTCTTAAAACTTTGAATACTTATAACTATATAATTATTTTTCTTTCGAGTTACTTTTTTCGCCATTTGATTGAGAATTTGATCTTTTTTGAGAAAAATGGAACTTATTGATTTTATTTCAACATCTTCGTCGATTTGGTGTTAACATTTCTGTTAAACGTACTTTTACTAAAACTTCTAATCGAACGCTGTGGGTGAATTTAATTTTTCATTTAAATTTAAATTTTGTATATATATATTAACTACACATCCATCATCGCCGTGGATGTTTCGAAAGTAATCAAACCTGTGTATGTTACTAAGTAGGGTCGGTAGGTGGGTTTACGGCCTGTTAATTTGATGCGCCAGTTTGCGGCCACTTGCATGAGTTGATGAACTGAAAGGATACTTACTTGTTTTTTTAATATATTCCCATTCAATAGCTACTGATTACAACGCATACGACTCACTATTTCTTTAGGAATGTAACAATATAAATATCTTTAATTGAAAAAACTTCGTTCTTCAGAAGGCCGCAAACTGACACGGCGACCATAATTGATTAGGATTTATAGTGAGCCCCAATGTACAATTAGGCATAAAATATTAAATTAACTATACAAATGCGTAAGTTAGTGGTAGGTAACATGACTTGCGTAATCCTTGGTCATGTGTTAAACCGCTATTCCATCTACTAAGTAAGTATTTTGATAATAAGTTTTAGCAAGTAGTAGATTTTCCTGAAAACTCGGGATATGTTTATTTCAGTAGCTATAGGTACTTAAGTAGGTACCTATGTCTTCTTAGGCCCTACCGACACAAACTCCTGAACTAGGCAAGATTAAGATGGTAAAATACATTAAGGCAGTTGAAAGTAAATTACAAACCTGAAGCACTATAACTCACTTGTATCGCATTGTCAAATAATAAAGACAAACGACTCACTGTTTCGTATAACCGTACTAACCGTAGATACAAAGTCAAGGGATCCGTTTGCCGATGCGTAACCTAATAGCGTTGTTTTGAGTTGAATAAATACTCGTTCGTTATCCGAGAGACACGGGATAAAAGAAAGCACATTTGTCTGGGTAAAATATAACAGTCCTCATAGACAAGCATGGGTTAATGCGACGTGATTTGGGACAAGAAGCTTGACGGAGCATCGTCGCTCACGAAGCGACGCGGCCACCCGCCCGTGACACATGGCTCGGCTATAACATTATTATGACGAAAACCTACATTTCGCCCTTTTTGCCATTGGAATAGCAGTTATCTATCATGCCGCATATAGCTCTTGATAAATAGTTTTATGACGTTTTATATGCCTTTGCAATGTTACGACTTGTGAGGTGAGTGCGTACATTTGGTACCATTTATCGCGACAATGTCTTTGTGCCACCTACTTTATGTTTGACAAATGGAGCTATAAATAAACTTCTTTGTATCAGTTTGCCTCTAATGTAGTTAGCAGCTAAAGTACCTAGCTATTCATAAATGTAGTATATAACTACTTAGTGGTCTGTAAATTAGCTACTGCTTGTGAAACTTGTAATGTTGTAATACACAAGTGTAATTGGTTTACAATAAGTCTTGCACTAGCCAGTTGGTTAAGCCAAGCGTTGTGAAAGTGAAGAAGGAAATTAAGCTTTTTCGAATACATCTAGTAGATCACGTACGAGTATGTATTTAAGTACCAGTTTACCGTTTATGCCAAGTTGTTGAAAAGCAAGTTTCAACTAATACCAATTGTAACACTCGATGAGTTACCTTGTTAATAAACTTCACGGGTCCGCATTACAAGCGAGCTCGTAAAGTCCGCAGTTTACCGCGGCCGAGATTTTGTTTTTCTACGCCGCTCATTTTATTTTTTTCAGCCGCTTTGAATGTAAATTGCATTGGTCTCGTGAGGCAAGAAGCTTCAGGCGCGGCGTCGCGTCCGTTCACGTGATACAGCGCCCTCGCCCGACAAAATGGCGCATTTCGTTACACCTCATCACCTGCGAGTTCTCAGGTCGCCCTCAAGTTTTATACGCCGTTTGGAGTTTATTAGACCCCGACATAAGAACTTTCCAAAATTGTAGGCTATTCCCACTTTAATGGTGTGCAAGTATTCATACATTCATTTCTCCGCTGTCCGCATAAGGTCGTATGGAGGTTAATTTATAGCACTTTCCATCATGCAATATTTTGCGTGGTTTTCCGTGTTTAGTATACCGAACGTCACATAAAAGGTCTAGTTTTAATTTATGGACAACCTCCTGGACAGATAGTAGTAGTGTACGTACATACTCGTACAGCAAACCCAAAAATAGAGATGTGATACAAAAACCTGCTGTACATATTGTATCACGTTCTGTATTAATGGGGGTAATTAAAATGAATTACCTAACCTAACTGGTAAACTAAAACATTAGCGAGTCTATTAATCTTATTCGATGTCGGCTACCATGTGCCAAAAATCGAATTTACGCTGAATTACGAGCCCCAATGCAAATGAGTACGTCTGGTAGGAAAAAAATGTACTAAACTAACGTTAACCTAAAAATTCTGGGGGACGAAGGTGTTTGGAAGAATTAGCAATATAAAAACAGTATAAGTTATAAATCGTATTTTATTTATTCAATGAAAAAAAAAACGAACTTTCCTTGGTAATAAAAAAAACATTGTTTCACCAATTGTACTAAAATGCAAAAAAGTTCGTCTTTAGTGTTACCGACGCAGATTAGAACGTCTACCACTTGGTGGCGTCTCCTTTTGCATCTAAAACGGCTTTAATTCTGAGCGGCATTGTATCTACCAGCTGTCGACACTCTTCCGGGGTTGTTTCATTCCAAACACAGGTAAGTTTCTCTTTAAGATCAGCTTTTGATCTGGACGGGTCCTTTCGCAACTTCTTCTTCATTTTCCACCACAACGTTTCTATGGGAGACAAGTCCGGGCTGCTGGATGGCCACGACATGGTAGGTATTTTTTTCTTTTTCAGCCACGCCATCGTTGCTTTAGCGGTATGGCATGAGGCACCATCTTGTTGAAAAGTATACGCATTTTTATACTTTAACTTACGTATAGACGGCAGCAAACTCTCTTGTAAGATGCTTTTGTATTTTTCGGCATTGACGGTTCCATCTATAAATTGCAGACAGCCGACACCCTGTGCCGACATGCAGCCCCAAATCATTAAGGAAGCTGGAAACTTTACCTTACGCTTAAGACAATCTTTTTGAAATGCCTCTCCTTTTTCGCGAATGACTTTACTTCGTTCATCGCCTACTGTGACTTCAAATTTAGATTCGTCACTCCATATAATTTTACGCCACTGATCGACGGTCCAATTTCTGTACTTTTTGGCGAATTTCAACCTGTTAGTTTTCTGCCGTTGTGTAAGTAACGGTTTCTCTTTAGCAGTGTAAAAACCGTAGCCCATCCTCTTCATCACTCTCTTGCAAGTATCCACTGAAATGTTTTTTTTAATTGCGTCACGCCATAGTACCGTAAGTTCTCCAGCTCTTGCACGACGATTTTTCTTGATGATCTTCCTCAGAATCCTGTTTTCTGCTTTAGTAGTAATTCGTGGGCGGCCGGATTTCTTTAAACAAGAAATTTTGTCGTGTTTTCGATGATGCTCGATGATAGTTTGGATTGTAGACCTTGGCATAGAAAGGTCCTTGGCAATTTGGTACGTAGATTTGCCTTTATTGTTACTGGAGATTATAATTTTCCGCACTTCTTCAGTCACTGGCTTACCTCGTGCCATCTCGATAGAAAAACGATTTGGAGTAATAAAAAATTAGGCTGAATTTGCCCTTTTATATAGTGGTTTGTCATTTTACATGACAGAGAATATTCCGTATTCAATTTGAAAATAATATTTTATATTACGAACCCTGGTAAACAGGTTTTATTTTAAATAGACGACCTATTTTGCCTTAAATATGAAGCAGACGTAATTATTTGCGTGTGAGATGTAATATTTATAATTAAATTATTTTAAAATAAATAACGAGATGTACACTTTGTACAACTCAAAACTAAGCTAGCTTTAGTGACATTGCGTCTAGTGTATTCCATTAATCATCAAAGTCGATTCGGGTAGAAATACTAGTTTTTGAAAAAAAATACGCATGCAGAATTGCGACTAGACGAGCTATTTTGCATTGGGGCTCGTACATTTTAATTGAGAATTTTTAATCGAATACAACCAACGGCAAATGATTTCCCGTGACAGATACATCGACCTCATTAAGTGCAAGCGAGTGCATCATAGGTATCACATTGTTTGCCACAAACATGAGTCTGGCCAGTCAGCCGTTCGTTCTGAATTTCCGGTCTGTGGCACGGCCGTCACTTTTCGAGCTGAAACTTTCCGAAATATGAAGAGCAAAACGGCATGCACTGAAGGCATATTGCAGATATAACTATAGGTATTACTTTTTATACCAAAGAAAAGGTCCCTAAGTCAATAAAGGGTCGGCAAAGCGCTTGTGATTTTTTTGGAATCGTAAGCGTCCATAGGCTACGGTGTCTGCTTAGCTCGCTTGGGCAGCCCGTAAGCTTGTTTGTAATATAAAAAGGTAAATGAACACACAAACCATTTGATAGTGAGCTGGTGCAGATATCGAGCTATTTGTAAATTTTTAAGATTGCTATACTTACCTATTGCTAACTTTGAGAACATATAGGACGGAATGCTTATGCATAATCATATGCTTCGGTGGTTATATATTTGGGCCTATACTGAATACCTATATACTTTCTTTCCTTTTATCCTTTTCCTTGAACTTACGCCCTCAACTTTACCTCAAAAATTCAACACAAATGTGAATGAAATGCGTGTATGTGGGTAGGCCTAAATTGTCTAAAGTAGAAAGAAGAATCGTGGATAATATGTATGATAACGGTTAATCTAAATTACTTAGTTCCCTTCCCATACAGTAGCATTGCAGTCATTGCTTCATTACCTCCGTTTATAAACGGAATCTTTTCACAGGCACGTGTATGTACTGTTCGTAAAATCAGCGCAATTGCAAGATGGGGTAGGTATAAACACGTGCTGTCTGTGCAAACCGGTTGATACAGAGATAAATTACCTGGGACGTATCTGACACTCAAATTTCGCATTTCAACTTGATAAACATGTGTTTGGCTCGCTCGCTCCCACACGCGCTAAGCTTGTGTCACAATGAGTGCGCGCTACGCCTTAACGTCAATGTAGAATGTGACATGTAAGTGTCAGATTGAGCTGCCTTCTCTTCTGGTGCCAGGGAAGTGCAGGGATATTATGCGGTACTTTTCGGTTTTGAGGCAGCTTGATATTACCAAAGGTAGTCAATAAATTGAACCTATTACCTAAATACTACCAATATACACTTTACGTTTCGAACTATTTTCGTTAATTAAAAAATAATACAAATTAAACCCGACATTCATATTTACGTGCTTACACGTAGGTACATACTGTTGCTAAAATATTTGTAGGTACAGAATATGTCGTAACACTCGTAACGGAACACATCTTTTCTCCTTCAGTAGGTAATAAAGAGGTGATGCGATATATTTCGCTAATTTGGCTGCTAATATGTTTATGACGCTAACTGATCCCAATTATCTACAATCTTTTACTTTCGGCACACATTCGTTCTATAGCGCAAATAAACCCGACTGTAGACACAGTCTTTGTGTGAATAGTAGGTAATAAAGGAGAATTTCCTATCAAGTTTCGCTATCACAATTCCAATAAGAGATATTGAAAACAATTTGCGACGGAATTTTTCCCGACAGTCGTCGACACGCTGTGCAGGGTTACCAGCTGGAGTCATAAATTAGTTTTAGCCTCAAATGTTGAAGTGTGAAATAGATTTTGGAAAACATGCCTAAAGTAAAAGTGAAGCATATTGAATTTGGAGGTATATGTAATGTAAGAACGCTAAAAACAAAAAGAATGTAAAGAAAAAGATGAACTTGGCGCAGCTACAGGTGTAGGGTAGGTACCTACCCTTCTTATAGTAAAATACTTTAATTGAATGCCACTATAAGTTTTACCATTCTTTTTTGAAACAGTCAGTCAGTGAACTTTCTGAAATATTCGAAATTATTGAATGAATGAATGAATGGTTTATTCATATTGAATATATGGTTTACATCAGATCTTAGTACATATTTTTTCTATTAATATATTCAGCCAGATCAGTCATATGAAAACTTAGGTCAGTGATTTAATCACTAAATAGGGATAAAATTACATGTAAATAAGATCATTATATTAAACATTGCATGCTTCATCAGCTACGCTAAATTAAATTAAATTAATGTGTATAAATAACATTCAATTAATTATGTGACATACTTCGTTAAACCTGTAATTTAAAAATTCTTTAATACTATAGAAACATTTTTTAGCTAACATTTTGTGCAATATTCTAATTGCGGCAGGTAATTTATTAAAGATATTTACACACATATTATGAGCATTTTTTTTCTGAGGTATTAGGTTAGTTTAAGGTTTATTGACAACCCTGAATTTGGTGGGAGTAAAAGGTTTACTAATACTAACAGGGAATGCATTGAGTTTGCCAAACGAAACATTCGACAGTGAACAATGTTACATTTGAACAAAACTTCTTAAGTTAAACAAGGATAAGGCATGGATACCGACACGAAAACGCAAAGTCGTTGTGTAGATTAATTAATAAGCGGACATTATACAGTCACATAAAAGACTAATCTTTTTTTATAGGAAACTCCCGTGCGTGAGGACCAAATTCTTGGCATAAAGTTAAGGCATTTAATACGCCTACATTTGAACTGATGCCGTTGTGACATGAAGTTACCCATACATACATTTTTATGGATAACTTTCGTGTCACAACGAAATCAATTAAAAATGTAGGCGTATTAAGTGAATGCCTTAAGTGTGTGCCAAGAATTTGGCCCTGACCCAAATATGTATATAATGAAATGGGTCACTCACGTCTTCAAGGTCCAATATCACTCGACATGTTTCAAACCGGGACTCGGTCCATAATCATAAACATTCGTCCCGACGGCGGCACGTTTAACACTGCGTGCCTGTGCCCTATCCGCCCGGGTGCTCGGCGCGGGCGAAGGTTAGGCTATATACTCGTATTGGGTTAGATATTGCAGATAAAGTAAGAAACGTTTCTCGCTGTCAAAATATTGGCTTGTAGAAATGGTTTTTTCACTTCTGTACAAGATTTTGAAGCTGACTGAACAGGCAACCCTAATTACATACTACTAGTGAGCTAAGCCTCGGCCTCTTTAGTGCCCGGCGTACTTAACGTCGATCACTTTTCACAGAAGCCCAGATTCTTGACTCTGCACTCCCTCTGGTTCAAAGTTCCCAGACAAAGGTAGAGCCCGATTTGCTGACTTTACGAGTTTTGTAAGACTTCTACTTTCTTATTGAAAAACTCCATTCGGGGATACTTTTAATTTGAGCTTAATGCAATGAATAAATAATACATTCCTAGGGCTGTAAAACAATGATGAATGAAAATGCAGATATATATTTGCTCTTTTTGTTTTGAGGGTATATTTTTATTTAAGGATTGCCGTGAAGATGAGTTTCACCTGAACCAAATCCTGGATCCTGGCCAATGGCAAAAAATAGTATATTATGCAACTAGTATATAAGAAGGGTATAAAAAGGCGAGTGGTGTGGGTTGCGATGTGAGCCTTGGCGAACATCGCAAGTAAAGACACCACGAGCCTTTTTATACCAGTTATACAACGTTGCATATAATACTTTTTTCTACGACTCATTTCAAATAAAGAGTAAGTACCAATTTTTCAGACTTTTCATGCGCCATATTTTCCCTTAGTAATTGTGCGACTTACCTACGCAATTTCTTCGGTAATGCTATATAACTTCTTCGTGGATTTTTAAAATAAATCAACGTACCTTAAAATAAATGTGTATTTTCTTTCTGAACACACAAAAAATCGTAAGTAATATAATCATTTATCAGCTTGAATGTTTTCGTTTTCAATTAGGAATTTGGTGGGAAATCAAAAATATGACACTTTGTTTATGGTTTGTTTTTTTTTAATTTGTTAAACTTGGCATCCGACCTAAACTAAATTCAAATCCGGATCGAATCATAACGGTTTCGTTTTCATAAATATATCCAAATATAGATAAAACATGTTAAACAACACAAAAAAGATGATAAATGTATGTATTTATTGGGTAAATAATATATTATGCATTAATTAATACATAAAAATTATAGTAAAGTTGCGTTAAGTTGGCAGCACTGATTTTAATCATAAACGTTTCACTTGAACGCACCAAAGAATGACTACTAAACATAGTATTTGTAGTAGTCTGTGGCATCCAACTCTGCTTTAATTTTTCATTAAAGTAGGGTAAGGAGTGTGTTTTTGGGCAATAGACTATATAGACTTTTTACAGAAGAAATAAAGGATGTATTTATATTAGAGTTCATGATTGCGTAAGTTGCGAAAAAAAGTACAGGAGTAGAAAAATGGCTTTATATGTCTTCTTGAGCCTTTCACCCTAATTTAGACAGTTCTTATAACTGAAGTCTGTACTTTTACTTTCAGCCAATAATTATTTGTGAACACGCATTTCGCCATTTCAGATTTAATTTTGATGCGGTTGATAAATCAGATTGAATTTTGCGGTTGGCTTGGAACAATAAATGTACGGAGTCCGACTCGCATTAGGCCGGTTTTTTATTGTTTTGTCACTCGGTTGAAAGATCATACATACTATCTTAGATCTTCTAAAGTACACTGATAGCCAATCTTCCAAAGGTTATTAAGACATTGTCCAATAAGGGCAATAAGTATAAAATATCTGAACAATGACAATTTATACTGCTCGAACATAAAAAGAGGGAAGAAAATGTTTAGAAAAACGACAATTTAGAGTGCAATCTGCCGATGGAGGGCTAGAATTGAGTACCCGGACATTTTTTAAATTACTGACTGTAAAAATTAAGGTCCACTGATGCATGTGCTGGTCCGCGCTGAGTCAGTTTCGTTGGCGACGGGATGACATCGATGTTTTAATAGGAATGTTTTAGTAAAATAAAATCATTATGACTGTTTGGTGTCCAAGGAATAATAAGAAACGTGTTAGTATATCAACTTGCAAAATAAGTGAAAGGTGCTCTATATCAATTAACCCAGTCCAGGAAGCAAAACTTCGAAATGTTGATAACTTTGATGAAATTTGGTACGAATGTTCATTGATGGCCTTCCAATAAAACCTAAATTATTTTTATTAGGTACCATAATATAAAACAAAAACAAGACAAGATCTTACTAACTACCTAAACTTAACCTAAACTAAAGGTCTTGTTTTCGTCTCCCAAAAATCCCCAGGCCAGGACCTTCATAACCGCCGCTATCTTGGACAATGTACTCCATCCGGAAGATATTCGCATTTTGTGCGACATATATGTACCCTATTAAAATATGGTCAAGGACAACATTGAAGCTTAGTAAATTCTGCATTAATCTGTATATATAATGTATATACATGTCTTAAAACATGTCTCCGTAGGGTAAAATGCATCCATATGTAAGACTAGCTTTTACCCGCGGCTTCGCCCGCGTAATAAAAGTAATTTTTAACCGTCTACAAAAAAGGAGGTTCTCAGTTTGACCTGAATGCAGATATGTATTGGATGTCATTTCCGTAATCGGCACCCCGTGGAACCATAAAGACGACACCTATATAATTTTATAAGAAAAATAAATGACCGTCATCTTGGTTTTGAAAATGCATGTCATTTTCGTAATCCGCACCCCGAGGAACCTCGGAGATGACACCCATATCGATTTTTAAGAAAAAAAAATGACCGTATATCCATCATATAACGTCATCATATTTGAAAATGGTTGTCATTTTCGTAATCGGCACCTCGAGGAACAACAAAAATACACCCGTATCGATTCTTAATAAAAAGAAATGTCCGCCATTTTGGATTTGAAAATTCATGCCATTTTCCTAATCGGCACCCCGAAGAACCTCGAATATGACACCCATATTACTGCTCCTCGCACAAACTTGAAACCCCTTTTTCACCCCTTTAGGGGAGCAATTCCGAAAAACGCTGAAACGTGTTTTGTTGTATTTAAACAGAGTCCATATACGAAGTTTTAAATCTCTCATTTCAAAAAGATTTGCTTCCCGTACAAATTTGGATCCCCTTTTCACCCCTTTAGGGAAGAAATTTCAAAAAACGCTGAAATATGGTTTGTTGTATTTTAACAGTCTATAATATATACGAAGTTTTAAATCTCTCACTTCAAAAAAGATGTGCTCCCCGTACAAACACCACATGGAACCACCTTTTCATACCTTTAGGGGAGTAATTTCGAAAAATGCCGAGTAACTTTTTGTTGTATTTAAACAGAAAGTCTATATACGAAGTTTTAAATCTCTCACTTCAAAAAAGATTTGCTCCCCGTACAAACTTGGAACCCCCGTTTCACCCCTTTAGGGGAGCAATTTAGAAACACGCTGAAATACGTTCTGTTGTATTTAAACAAAGATTCTATTTACGAAGTTTCAAATCTCTCACTTCAAAAAAGATTCGCTCCCCGTACAAACTTTGAACCCCCTTTTCATCCCTTTAGGGGAGCAATTTAGAAAAACGCTGAAATACGCCATTAATGTATTTAAACAGAGAGTCTTTATACAAAGTTTGAACGCTTTTTCCCGCGGCTTCGCCCGCGTACTAAGAGTAATTTTTAACCGTCTACAAAAAAGGAGGTTCTCAGTTTGACCTGAATGCAGATATGTATTGGATGTCATTTTCGTAATCGGCACCCCGAGGAACCACAAATATGAAACCCATACCGATTTTTAAGAAAAATAAATGTCTGGCATCTTTGATTTAAAAATGCATGCCATTTTCGTAATCGGCACCCCGAGGAACCTCGAAGACGACACCCATATCGATTTTTATAAAAATAAATATCCGCCATCTTTGATCTGAAAATGAGTGTCATTTTCGTAATCGGCACCCAGAGGAACCTCGAAAATGACACCCATATTGATTTTTAAGAAAAATAAATGTCCACCATATTGGATTTGAAAATGGATGTCATTTTTGTAATTTGCACCCCGAGGAACCTCGAAGATGACAACCATATTAATTTTTAAGAAAAATAAATCTCCGCCATCTTTGATTTGCAAATGCATGCCATTTTCGTAATCGGCACCACGAGGAACCTCGAAAACGACACCCATATCGATTTTTAAGAAAAATAAATGTCCGCCATCTTGGATTTGAAAATGGATGTCATTTTTGTAATCTGCACCCCGAGGAACCTCGAAGATGACACCCATATTGATTTTTAAGAAAAATAAATCTCCGCCATCTTTGGGTTGAAAATGAGTGTCATTTTCGTAATCGGCACCCAGAGGAACCTCGAAAATGACACCCATATTGATTTTTAAGACAAATAAATGTCCGCCATCTTGGATTTGAAAATGGATGTCATTTTTGTAATTTGCACCCCGCGGAACCTCGAAGATGACACCCATATTGATATTTAAGAAAAATAAATGTCCACCATCTTTAATTTGAAAATGAATGTCATTTTCGTAATCGGCACCCAGAGGAACCTCGGAAATGACACCCATATTGATTTTTAAGAAAAATAAAGGTCCGCCATCTTTAATTTGAAAATGAATGTCATTTTCGTAATCGGCACCCCGAGGAATCTCGAAAATGACACCCATATCGATTTTTAAGAAAAGGAAAAATTTGCTCCCCGCTCAAACTTCGAAACCTCTTTTCACCCCTTAAAGGGAGCAATTCCGAAAAACGCTGAAACATGTTTTGTTGTATTTAAACAAAGAGTCTATATACGAAGTTTTAAATCTCTTACTTCAAAAAAGATTTGCTCTCCGTACAAACTTGGAACCCCCTTTTGAACCCTTTAGGGGAGCAATTTCAAAAACGTTTAAATGTTTTGTTGTATTTAAACATAAGAGTCTATGTACGAAGTTTTAAATCTCTCACTTCAAAAAAATTTGCTCTCCGTACAAACTTGGAACCCCCTTTTGAACCCTTTAGGGGAGCAATTTCGAAAAACGCTTATATATGTTTTGTTGTATTTAAACATAGAATCTATGTACGAAGTTTTAAATCTCTCACTTCAAAAAAGATTTGCTCCCTGTACATACTTGAAACCCCCTTTTCACCCTTTTGGGGGAGCAATTTCGAAAGACGCTTATATATCTTTTGTTGTATTTAAACAGAGAGTCTATATACGAAGTTTCAAATATCTCACTTTGAAAAAGATTTTCTCCCCGTACAAATTTTGAACCCCCTTTTCACCCCTTTAGTGGAGCAATTTAGAAAAACGCTGAAATACGCCATTAATATATTTAAACACAGACTCTATATACAAAATTTCATGTCTCTCACTTTAATAAATACGGTTTTTCATACAAACTTTGGACCCCCGTTTCACCTCTTTAGGGGATGAATTTTGAAAAATCCTTTCTTAGTGCACCCCTAGACCTTATAAGGAACCTACCTGCCAAATTTGGAATCTCTAGAACCAGCGGTTTGGGCTGTGCGTTGATAGATCAGTCAGTCAGTCAGTCAGTCAGTCAGTCAGTCAGTCAGTCAATCAGTCAGTCAGTTTCTTCTTTTATATATGTAAGATTTTCCGTTAATGTCTTTCCAGGGGAGAATGTCTAAATTAGAAGCTTGCCAGAATTTCAAATCTACTTAGATTTACACAATAGGGAGCTATGAGCTATGTTAAAATTATCATTTTACCCAACAACGGCGTAACTAAACAGAAGAGTAATGGTTTAAATAGATCGTTTTAAGTACATCAGTTTGTTGCCATCTCCAAGTCGAGATGCTTGACAAATTCCAAAAATTGAAGTGGTTTTAGATTTCTCCTAATTCTGCTTCAGTGTTTGTGTATATTGAGTTTAAGAAAATTCAACATTGCGGGCGTGAGAGGGTGTCAAGTCTGAAATCATAACTTTGCTTCTAGCACTTTTATTATGAG
The DNA here is from genome assembly GCA_963556455.1 of Epiblema foenella. NCBI lineage: Eukaryota > Metazoa > Arthropoda > Insecta > Lepidoptera > Tortricidae > Epiblema > Epiblema foenella. Next base: position 7,924,126 of record OY747105.1, read on the forward strand.
GCGGATTTCAATAAACGTGACAACAGTAGATAGCCCAGGACCGCGCCAGCGCTATACACTGTAAAATAAATATAATTGATGTAGGATGTATTACGAGGACATCATAATGTAAAGACTAAGACACATTTTAGGGTATAAATGCGACCAAAATGCAAGTGACAGCTATCAAGTTCACTACACATGCACAAACAAACCTCTGTTTACATGTCTTAAAATTTTAACTTCGGGGACCACGGGGATAAAATGTTACATTGATTAATGTACTTTATTTTTATCAAGTTAACTTGACGCCCTCTCACTCCGGCTATGTTGAATTTTCTTAAACTCAATATGCACAAACACGTAGGCAGAATTAGGAGAAATCTAGCACCACTTCAATTGTTGGATTCCATCCAGCATCTTGACTTGAAGATGGCAGTAAAATATCAGTACTTAACGATCTATTTAAACCATTACCCTTCTGTTCGGAATAACCGTAGTTAGGTAAAATGTTAATATTAACATAGCTATTGTGTAAGTCTAAGTAGATTTGAAAGTCTGGCAAGCTTCTAATTCAGATATTCTCCCCTGGAAAGACATTAACGGAAAATCTCACATATCAATAGATTTTACCCTACCAAGACATGTTTTATAACAGTAATGTATACACAGGTTAGTGCAGAATTTACTAAGCTTCAATGTTGCCCCTGACCATATTTTAATAGAGTAGGTAGATCTCGCACAAAATGCGAATATCTTCCGGATGGAGTACATTTTCCAAGATAGCGGCGGCTATAGAAGGTCCTGGTCTGCGGACTTTTGGGACACGGAAACAAGGCCATCAATAATTATGACTTTACAAAATCATGAATAATTTTTCGAAGGCTTAAAAAAATGTAAGTACCTACTAAGGAACTTTTTATAATTTCTAAGTACGTAGGTATTTACATCTTTTAGGCTTTGTATCACAGAGGTATATACTGTTGTTAATGTGGTACAGGCAAAATCTGCTCTGTTGGTATATGTTGCACACAAAATATAGGCAGTACATAATCAAACAAAATGAAGGTAAGAACTGGCGGCTTATAAGAAACTTGAGGGATTTCCGACGTCATGAGCGCTGACGTAATGTTAGCATTTTCTTTACCACACTTGACAATACGCTACTTTGTAGTCTATTTGCCTGCTATTACTAAGTTTACGAATTTAGATAACGCTTTACATTTTTGTAAATGAATATATAATAATCATGTAATTTGAAAGATTTGGGCGGACTTACGTAGGTTAGGGACAAGAAAGGATTTTTCGAAATTCATCCCCTAAAGGGGTAAAACAAGATTTGTATGAAAACACGTATTTATTGAAGTGAGTGATTTGAAACTTCGTAAATAGACTGTCTGTTTAAGTAAAATTAAAAATATTTCAGCTTTTTTGTAAATGCTCCCCTAAAGGGGCAGAAAGGGGAGCAAATCTTTTTTAGAAATGCGAGATTTGAAACTTCGTTAATGGACTCTGTTTAAATACAACAAAACATGTTTCATCGTTTTTCGAAATGCTCTCCTGAAGGAGTGAAAAGGGGTTTCAAGTTTGTATGGGAGCAAATCTTTTTTGCACTAACGAGATATGAAACTTCGTATATAGAGTCACTGTTAAATACAACAAGACATATTTCAGTGTTTTTCAAAATTCTTACCCTAAAGGGGTTAAATGTTTGTTCGTGGAGCAAATCCTATTTAACGCAAGAGATTTGAAACTTCGTTTATAGACGCTTTGTTTAAACATAACAAAACTTTTTTCAGCCATAAATTTTGAACGAATTGAAAGTGGTAAAAAAAGTCTCGTTTTAACTGAATAAGTAGGAAGTATCTGGCTTTGTACCGACTTAAGCATTTAAAGTTGGCGGCTAACTGCTAAACTGGTTATATTTAATGCCCTTATTTGAATTCTTGTTTTTGTTTCGTAAAACTGTTACCTAAGGCAATCAAACATTCCCCATGTTTGATTTCCTAATATACCCATAGTTGAAACCCATTGTTAACCTCTATTAATATGACATAAGATGGAAAGCATTTACATTATTTAGTTAGTTGGTTAAAACTAGTTACGTCATTTTGCCTTTGGATTTTTTTTTTTCTAAAAATGGGATCACTCTTGGCCAGCATCTAGCCAGGGGGCAAAGATGAGGCTATAACCTAGACCTTTTTAAGGCACGAGTGATACCTATTCACTCGTGCCTTAAAAAGGTCTAGGTTACATGAGCTCGGAAACACAAACGCCGGCAGAGAATTCCAAACCTTAGAAGTGCGCGTTATAAAAGATGATGTAAAGCGCTTGGTTAGAATAAGAGGAATTTCGACCAAGTAAGGATGGTATCCAGCCGTACGTCTGGATGTCCGATAGAAGAAGGGGGGGGGGGGGGGGGGGGTATTATGTACTTGAGACATAATTATTGAAAACAAATTAATAGTCATTTATTTAACAAGTACAGAAGAAAGCACGTTTGCTCCGTCACATCTCAATCACACGGTGCGCAAAGCCGGAGTGGCTGGTGGCCAAATATTCGAACTTGGAACCGATGTACGATTTCGTCCCGGTTGCGGTGGAAACCTTGGAAACGAGTGGCCCCTGGTGCTCTGAGACAAAATGTTTTATTAAGAAGTTGGGGCAGCGTTTGCGGAAGAGAGGGTTTGATCCCAGGTCCGGCTCGTACCTGGTCCAGCAAATATAGTTGGCGGTGCAGAGGGGTAATGCTGCCAGTATATTGGGAACATTTTGCGCCAGGTACTTAGCCGTACAGGGAACATGCGTTGACTTGAATAGGTGTATTTTGACAAAGCATGTTGCGGATTATTTTTTGATATCTTTGTTGACTATGCCTGTTGCTTATTATTAACTTGTATAGATTCTTGGGTGAAGGCCTCCTCCAGAGTAAGCCAGTTAGTTCTAGAACTAACTGGCTTACTCTGGAGGAGGCCTTCACCCGAGAAGGGGTTCTTGCGTCGTAAAAAAATCGATGTAATTAGGTATTTAAGAATAACATATTTAAACAAACTAGACATTTAATAATATTATTGACATTTAAAGCTAATATTGTTGACATTGTACTGACTATTAAATTTAAAAATAAAATAATGTATACAAACTAGACATTTAACAATAATATTGATACTTAAACCTAATATTGTTGACATTGTACTGATTATTTTTAAGAATAACATAGATACAAACTAGAAATTTAATAATAATATTGATATTTAAACCTAATATTGTTGACATTGCATTGACTAGCAAGAAATAAAAGGCTTTTTTATTTTATTTTATTTTATTTTATTTATTTTATTTATAGATTCTTGGACGAAGTGTGTTGCGGATGCGTAATGTATATAATTTGGGACGAAACCTGCGTTGTGGATTTGGCTCTGTGATTTTCGGTTGATTAAAAAATGATAGTACAAAAACTAGTTGATTTCCGACGACATTTTTATATGCTAAGCGCCATTTCCGCATCTTCATATACGAACGTGCTTAGTGAGTTTAAAATAATTCGGCAACGTTTTACTTTGCATAGTAATTTAAGGACCTAATTTTGATATTAATTTTTAATGTTTAGTTTTTAGTTAGATATAGGTAGTTGTTTTTATTTTAAGTTTTTAGTTCATTTTATAATTGTTATAATTAACGTATTTTTTTAAATATGTTTTGTAGCAAATAAAGATGCATAGTGCGAGGAGATAAAAAAATACGGTTGAAAAGTTACCTACCTAATTTAAAAATAGGTTGAAACTACCTTGCTTTGCCTTGCTTTGCTTGGTATACTATATGGAACTTCATTTAACAACTTCTCGATATTGTTTTCAATCTTGACGTAAATAAAACCATCGTTTTACCGTTTTCGGAACGCAAATAATATTCAGTTGTAACATTTAAGAGGATATCGTGCGGGGTAAATTCTCAGCGCCTGTCTTTCTATTTTTATAATTTACCCCATTCCGAACTCACACATGCATATTTCACACACTACCTCATTTTGATGGGCCGGGTCATTGACCCGCTTTTTTATGAGTAGCATTTTGTGTTTTGTGTTTGTTTCCAGTTAGATTTTCCACTACCAGTCACCACCAGTCAATGCTTATGCCAATTTCGTTTAAAGGTTACAATTTAGATTTAGAATATTAAAAGGTTTATCGAGATATAAAAGAAGTGTAAAAAAATGACAAGTTCTGATCTGTAACCAAAACTCTACTAGTTGTATCTGAAAATGTCTTGAATTTGGAACTTTAACGATTTAGTAAAATACTCACTTCCTTATTCATAAAACTTATCAAGCCCGTGTTATCTAATAGTAGATTGTATGACAAGGGTCTAAAACGAGCCATATTACCACGAGATAGTTATTTTCCCGAACGAAGTGAGGGAAAATAGTTCGAGGGGTAATATGGCTTTTAGACCAGAGTTATACACTCTACTTTTCACTTCGATTGCGAGAAAATAAATAAACAAAGGTTAACCCACCCAAAATTAACAATAAATTCCACAGCGAAGATATATACTTTTGCAGCATGTTTTTTTTTCTATACTCCTTTGAATACACAAAACATAGACAATGCGGTTCGCGCGCAACATTCACGCGCGAAAAAAGCTAAACTGGCCTTCCATTGAGCGCTTCAAAGTGTTGCTCGAACGATTTAACCACTTTTTTTATTATTGTGAAATAGGGACTACTACAAACTTAATCTTTAGACTCTTTAGAAAAATTAATTATGTCTCCAGATTGGTCGATTTTAGTAAAGCTGTATTCTGGTTGGTTAATACCCAATACCAAATATTTTTTTAAGAGTTAAATTAGTGTTCTGTGATTGGTGGATTTAATAGGTGAAGTATTTTGATTGGTCAAATTCAAATGTTTTGTAAATCATAAATATGTATTCATATTTTCCCTAGGGGTTAAATGTACTACTTTAGCCCCGCTTGACAAGTCTAATATGACACACTTTTCGAGCATGAGAAGTGAAAAATGTATTTTGCCCCTTTCTTACAAGCTAATTTTGTATACGATTTATAAGTATAGCTTACGGCGTGCCTGATACAACTACGGTGCCATCGACGCATCCCGTTCCAAAAAAATCACTGCGAAAAATTACCGTGACTTTGTCACACCGTTTATTTCGTATCACGACATTTACGTTTCACCGTTCCCGCCGCTATTACTGCTATTTCTGTAACATCAGTAACAAACTGATGTTACTCTGTGACTAGTGTGACTGCTACGTTTAGGGTAGACCGGGGACAATAGAAACACATCATGATTGAGTTAAATTTCTCGAAAACGATAATACCTACGCGTCTGACGCAACACTCAGAACACGCGGTCGGTCATGTTTGAATCCTTGGCCATTGGCGCTCGAGTGCCGGTACGAAACGGGAGTGTCCACGAGCTAAACCAGTTTTTCGTGGTAAAAAGTAAATATTTGTGCTCTCGTATATTTCCTTATAACTTCGTTTACTCTTGTATTTTACCTAATCAAATTATTTTGGTGTTATAATTAGGAATAAACGAATGTTTTTAATGGCCGTTGATCAGCGTTCGAGTCTTTTTTATATATAATATTTGACCTTGAAGTGAAAAACGTAGTGTGGGGAAGACAGAAACAACTTGCTTGTGGACGATTGAAACGTTTCAATCGTCCTCACGTTTTAATCGTCCCCAAAAGTAACCGACTTCAAAATATAAGGTTCTGTTATCGATGTACATGTTTGTCCTATTAATGTTCATATTTATTTGTGTAGTATTTGACCTAGTTGATAAATTATGATAATTCGAAGTTATTTTTTTTAAATCTACAGTTTTTTTTATTGGAGATTATGTGAACATTTGTTTTTAACCGACCTCATAAAAAAGGAGGTTCTCAGTTTGACCCGTATGTTTGTATTTATGTTTGTTTGTCCACGATTATCTCGCGTTCGGCTAAACCGATTTTGATGCGGTTTTCAGAAAAGTATTTGTCACATTCTGGAGAAAGTTTTTGTGTATTTAAACAAATGGTTATTAACAGATTAAAAAAGGAGGATCTCTGTTTGACCCGTATGTTTGTAGGTATACAATACAACAAATGGTTAGTAACTCATGCAGCTGCTCTTGAAAAAAATATTTAGTGATTGTGACGATAAGCTGTTGATGAAGGCAAAAAAATAATAAAAAATAATAATTAAACTTAGATAAAATCTTATAAAAATTATTTTATTGTGTCTATTATTTCATTTTATATCCCGAAGTCTGCAACACTCGTTGTCAAAGGGTGTGTGGGAATGGTTATGATTGAAACATTGTTATAGTTGAAACAAGCACTTTTGTATGAAACATAATCATGCTTGTTTTCTAAACATTGTTATAGTTGAAACAAGCACTTTTGTATGAAACATAATCATACTTGTTTTCTGCGATTCTATATCGTTATACCTTATAATTGCATTAAAACTACTTCGTTTAAGGTAAATGTATAAGGTAGCAGCGACAAAGAAAACTAAAAGTCGTATAACCTTTTTTTTTCAAGTTTTTTATCGAGATGTTCAGATGCTCATAAATTGAAAAATGTTTATGTTATGCTTGCGAACTTTTGATGAGCTCATTGTATGCCGAGGTAGTGATGAAAAAGATTAAAACAGATATAAGTACTTTCATTGTGCCGAAGATATTTGAGTGTTTCAATTGACCTCACATAGTGTTTCAATTGTATTATATTATTGTCAAAAAACTATGGATTATAGACCATCCAAATACACTTTATTTAGGAACCAGATAACTAACCTTGAATTATTTTGATTGTACATCTTTCTACTCATAAAAATATACCGGTCACAGGCGGTTAAAGGCAAATTGTTTCAATTGTCCCCGGTCTACCCTACTTAGGAGTAGAGTAGCGTCGATGGCACAAAATAGATTCCGTGAATCTATTTTGTGCCATCGACGCTTCCCGTTCCAAAAAAATCAGTGGGAAATATCACCGTGACGTTGTCACACTGGTTATTTCGTATCACGACATATTATTATAGGTTTCACCGTTCCCGCCGCTATTACTGATATTTCAGTAACATCAGTAACAACTGATGTTACTCTGTGACTAGCCTGACTGCTACATTTACTTAGGAGTCCCGGAATCTATTTCGTGACGTAGGCGTCAAGAAAAAGATTCAGGGCGTTAGACGACAGTCGCGAATTAGCAATCACAATTCAATTCAATTTCACTCACGTAGAATAAATAAACCTAAATTGTATATTTTGTTGTTTACTTTTGTTTAGCGCACTAGTGACAATGCACGATTAAACGGCCCCTTTCGTAAATCTTATAATTTATATATTTAATCAACAATTAATTACTCGCTCGAACTTGTGTCTTTGCCCCAAAACACCGATTGAACCCGACCGGCCCCGAATTATGCTGAGCCGAGTTACAGTCACAGTTCACAGTAACAGTGGTCACGGGCGGTGCGCTACGCGATGCGATTCCTTAGGCACCAACCGGTTCCAGTGATAAGTAACAACGTTATTTTGTAACGTTATTACTTCGTGACAAGTCACACTGTTACTTTTTAACGGCGGATCACCGTGATTTTTTCATCGTGAAGTTATTTATCACCCACCTCTACCCCATTTCAATTAATACAATTTGTATACGAGCAGGCTGTCAAATAGCCTTCTTCAAAAAAATGTTAAACTGAAAAAAAAGCAGCATACGCGTAGTGCTCCCATCGGGGGCCAGAGCTCATCCGTAGTGATTATATTCTCTTTGAGCGCATCTGCCGACAAGAAAATTATGGTGGCAGGGCAAATGTATGGAATTTCCTTGGCATTGTTAATCATCACTTAATTACCAAAGCAAATTATGAAAAAATACGTATGCACACTTATAGTTAATACTTTTGAGATTTGTTTGAGTAGGATTTCGAAACTAAATTATCCATTTTTCACCTCTTACCTAATCACCGACACGCGTTCGTCTCATTTTTTGTACAACTTTACAGAATTGTATTTATTAAACTGTACCTTATTATAGATTATTAATAGACTACATAATTGCTACATTGTCATCAGTTTTTTTCAAAAAATTGTGACCTCCATGATTGAGAGGTGACGGCCGTTTTTGCTAATTCTGCTCGTCGCCCTCTTAAGATTTCAGTCATCGTAAGTACTTAGGTGTTTTTATCAGTCAGTATCAGTCCGTTCCGTTCATATTAATAAATGTAGAACCATGCTTTCGGTACACTACCCCTAATTGAACTTCTTATTTTATACAACAGTAGCTCACACAGAAGATAATGCGATACAATATGTATAGGCCTATAGGGATAAACTTTTCCAAGGGCAATGTTCTAATATTTTTTCCGGGCTCAGATTGTACTATCAGCAAAGCTAACTGACCATTTGTGAACCTTATTACAAAGAGATAAGGTCAGTTAACTGAGATGCTGATAGTACAAAGGCAGCAACACCGGGCACACCGTCAAACCCAATGAGTGATGCCTGGCGATGACAGCACACTATCCCAACCCGGTCAAGTGTGAGTCGAACACGCTTGGGGCGCATCAACTACGCATTCAAGCACAAATTTTACCGAACTTCCTAATCATGAGTTTGAATAAGGTTCGGGATAAATAAAGGTGTAGAAATATGAATGGATAAAATATGTATATCGTTTTGGGTCGGATTTGTAACAGTAGACGGGTGACGGGATATTTTCTTAGCACATTTTTCTAAAGAGATTTGCATGGGGAAAAGGAAAATGTTTAGTGTAACGCAGGTGTAAAATTATTGTAATCGAAGTTTTATCGTGAAGTTAGAGTAAATGATACACCTCATACAGCGTGATATAGCTTTTATGATGCTAATAACATTGAAAATGTGAAGTTTTTAATATGAGTCATATAAAAATGGCGTACTTTATCTGCATATTTTCCATGACAGGAGACCTATGCGGAGAGTTCGGTTAAAGTTGATTAAACATACTTAAAGGCGTTAAGCGATACCAGTTACTACTACCTATTAACAAATGTTTTTTTGAAGTGATAAGTTAGAACTATTTCTTATGACTAAGCTTCGACTGTGCAACTACATTGTACTCTGTCAGTCAGTCTCTTTTCTGTCGTTAAATAAAGAACAAACGTCATTCACCTAACTTACGGTATTTTCACAAGTACTAGTAAGTTATGGTCGAGTATACAAGCAGTACCAAGATTGTTTAGTACAAGCTATTGTAAGGCGGCTCAACTAGTCCGTAAAAAGCCATTAGATATTTAGCTTATTTCCCCACGGGCCACGCTCATATTTCGAGTCTTGCATGCATATGCAAATACATTGTTACAAAGCAAGCTTATATTAAATCAGACGCGAATTTCTGGTGGACACCGCTATGCTATTGACGACCGGTTTAGCCTAGTGGGTAGTGCACCTGCCTGTGAAGCTGACGGTCCTGGGTTCGAATCCCGGTCAGGGCAAATATTTGTGTGATGAGCATGAATATTTATTTCTGAGTCTTGGGTGTTTTCTATGTATTTAAGTATTTATATCTATTAAATATATCGTCGTCTAGTACCCATAACACAAGCCTTCTTGAGCTTACTGTGGGGCTAGTTCGATTTGTGTAAGATTGTCCTCTAATATTTATTATTATTATTATTATTTATGCGAAGTGACGGGGAGATAGGAAGATCAGTTTTATCTTTGTCAATGAACCTGCTTGTCTGTAGTTGTTGCCATGAGATACCTACGCCCAAGACGATTTGTGCTCTATGCTATTCAATATTTTATCGACCTAAATAAATGTAGGTAAGGTACTTAGACGTGTAATAAATTTGTTGTTTTTGTAGCGGAACTGAATTGATAATATTATATGAATTTAGCTAGGTGGAAAAATTATTTCTTCTAAATCTATTTCTAACAGTATGCAGTGGGTGGCAGTGGTATAAAATACGTACATACGCAATAGGGGTGTTGAAATCAAATGAAGAAAAACATTAATTTCGAATTTTCTCGATGGTCTGTAAAATTTTGAATAAAATTGTGTTTAAAAAAATTTTTTATAAAAAATCAGAACCGACTCCAAAACCAAAACCCTGAAAAGTAAAAAATAATTGCCTAACTTATAATAGGTCAATCTGAGATTTTACGCTTCTGATTGAACAATGTAGGTATTACAATTTTTGAAATCGGTGCCATCCAAGTAAATTGCCTAAAGTTGACGAGAAGTTTCCCTAATTCCTCATGGACCAATATGGAAGCATATGCTTTCAAACAAAGAAATCATTTTCCAAATCTGTTCATAAATGGCGAAGTAATCGCGTAATAAACATACAAAAAACTAAAAGATACAGTCGAATTGAGAACCTCCTTCTCCTTTTTGAAGTCGGTTAAAAAGCAGCTTGCGTTATAACTTCATAATTTATTAGGATTCCGTACCCGAAGGGTCCAAAGTTCCAAACGGAACCCTATTGTTGTCACTCACGCGTCCGTCCGTCTGTCCGTCGTCTGCCACACAGGTTTTATATAGCCAAACGGTTGGAGCTACAGTCTTTAATTTTCCACAGTATAAGAATCTTGTTGCCTAAAGCGATACAAATATGTAGTCAACATTTATTTTTATTTGTTTTTAAGGGGGGCTGATACTATAAAAAAACACTGAAATTTTTTTTGACCTATTTACCCCTTAGATTGGGGTATCGTTGTTTAGAGCTTATTGAATAAGTAGATAAATATTATATTTTTTGTTTTTAAAAATATTGTAAAACAAAGGAATGAGAAGCCAGCAAATACAGCTTTTTTTACAAATTTTTTTCCCAGAGAATGGTTTTACTTCTTTTAAACTTATAAACTTAAAATTTGGTGGTAACGTTTATTATTAAGTATATTTTACCAACAAATACTAATATGTTAATAAATCTGATTTTTCATTGAAATTTCCATGTTTTTCGTATTAAAACCAACTTAATTTAGTGGTTGGTTTGGAACCGTAAATGTGCGGAATCCGACTCGCAATTGACCGGTTTTTGAGGTATTAGTATAGGATTTAAATATATTCTCGGTCTTGATTTTTTATAAGTACCTAATAATAAAATTTCAGTTGATGGTACAGTTTATTATGAATGTGTAGCTTTCTCATATAATTACTTATAGTACATACAAATGCGTTAATTGTGGAGCCGTTATTTAAACAATATCAATCTTGTTTAAATAACGGCTCCACAATTAACACATTTGTCTAAAAATAGATCCATTAGTTGATTACGAACCAGCGGTAAACCCAATATAAAACGGATTAAACAAAGTTCGCAACTAATGGGCAAAACATAATGGGGTAAAACAACCCAATTGAAGTACCAACCTCTCTAGGTAAAGGTTGTCCGCAAGCTGAATGTCAGAAGGTCTATTTTTATTTGTCGCTTCTGATACCTATCATTCGTGCACTCGCTTCAAATTAGAACGAGAAACGTATGTATCACGTTAAATTCCACATTTAAAAAATGCGATTGGGATGTGAGTGATGAACCGATTTAAGTCCGAAGAAAGAACCACCTAAAGGTCCACCTGCAACCACCATTATTAGCAAATTAACCTACTTAGTCAGCTAATTTAATGTCCATCTAAACGTTTATATAACTTATTTAATTTACCATTTCATTTTCTCTTTTATCTCTGTAATTGGACTCGTCGTTAATTGATCAGGACATCTGATGAGTCTAATGTTATTACAATTTTACCTAATTAAATGCTAAGTAAGACTAGACATTTCATAATTTGTCGGTTATGATCAAGGACCATATACAATAGGACTGACAATCTCATACAAAAAAACGTAACTCTGAAATAGCTCAAAATTCGGTATTAAAACTAGATGGCGCTGCTTCGTAGCCTGGAAGTCGCAAAAATGTTATTTTCACCAATGTTTTCTCCTGTTTTTTTTTGTTTTTTAAGAACAAACGTCTAAGTGCTTTATTTTAATACCATTATATACCTTCTATACACAATTTTTAAGGATTATATTTTTTACTCATCAACAACGTGAAACAGATCATATTTAACAGATGGCACTACCTCTGGAATCATTGATTGCTCGCGGGTTCGCCAATTTTTGCTACATAAAATAACTAGATGGCGTTGGTGACCTGGTAAAATGTGTATAAAATTAAATTACGCGTACAGTCAAGGGCATATATATATACACGTTCCCAAAGCGACAAAAATATCTTTACTATCCGTTAGCCAAAAATATCCATACAACAATTTCGATCAGATATATTTGAACATTAATCGAGTCATCAAATTGTGTACGCTACTACGTTCATAAATATACGTACAATGACAGACAAATATATGTAGACAAACACGCAGACAAAAGCATCTATGCACTTGTTTTTCATATTCAGTAGATATTTTTGACTCCTACTTTGTTCACATAAGCAGGAGTCAAAAATATCTACACAATTTTTTTCCAACCTCATATAGACAGCAAATAGAAACAAATATCTAAACAAACTTTTTTCTTAAATACCTAGGCAAATTACATACACAATTATATCTGCCTAAGAAGAGTGCAAAAATATGTAAACATGCAATGCTCAAAAATATCCGCACTGTAAACAAACCAATATTCTAATTACAAAATTTGACGCTCATCGAGAAGAGATCGGAAATGTCATGCGATACATTCGTCCCTTCCATTTTGGGCCTTCAATTGTTTATGGAAATCGCCTTTGATTTAACACATTTATTATATTCACATTTTGCCTCTTACCAACTATAGAGTAAGTTACAGATAGTTCAATGTAGCTACCAAGGTTTTTTTTCGTTCAATAAATTAATAGGTGATGCGGGATATCGGTATCGCTTACCGTAGTTCATTTTGAAAGTAACTACGGACCCGTGCCTTTACACGTATGCAGGTAAATGTTAAGTAGTTAAAAGAAACGCAACTCCATTTTGTATTTAAGTATATATTTATCTATATACTCGTATAAGTGTCAGAGGAGAGAGAAAATAAAAGCTTGCTTAGTTTGTTCGGGACTAGGTGGGGTCGATTTGTATATGATCATACCCACATTATTTATTACATATTATATATTTATTTATTATAAACTAAGCTAGGTGTTTCACTATGTTACAAACAATATAATGGATCTTAGATTTTTTAGAATTATCTTAGTGAATGAATATGCAATGAAAATTAGAGCTAGTCTCAGAAAATTACGTTTTATTAATTTGACTACTCTGTCTTAAGCTGTGATTCGAGGACTGTAGAACATTTTTGACAATTAGGTGTTGTTTAGATATGTGGTCAGTATTTACTACTTGCACCTCTTAATACCTAAATAGGTTTAATGCGGAAGATAGGTTTATAAATTATAAGGGGAATATTTATATATGTACATCAAAAAATAGGCAGTGGCCGGCGATCGACTTCCTCTGTCCGCGCCACGCCCCTCCCGCGCCCGCGCTAGTCCACACGTGTTCGGCGCCGAATGAATTTCAAACACTATTATGAGTGACCGTTAACCGAATACTAAGATCCAATGGCGAGTTAGTGGTAGACGTTTCAATTTTCATTTCAACTCGCACAGAGTTTAAACTTTCAATTAATCTTTTTAAACTAAAGTATAATTACGGACATTATTTGGGTCCTTAAGATAAATTATAAATAACAAGGTAAACAAACTGTGAAATATATTTCATTTGTAAGTAATTATGTAAGTGCAAATAAATAGTGAAGTGCGCCAGAACGGAACGTACCTAGTACTAGTAATGAAACATCGCACCTAACGCCATCTTTTCACTTTTTACTGTATCATTTGGAATGTCGTAACGTTCGATGGCTGTGACTTCATTCATGGAAATTATAAAATTTACGACTTTTGAATGAATCGGTACTCCTAGCGGCATCTAGCTACGTAGAGAGATACTAACTTTCGGAGCACGGTGCGTAGTATGAAGATTGTCAGTCCTATTGTATATGGTCCTTGGTTATGATGAAAAAACACTAACTATATAATTTGTAAAACTTCTTTAAATTTGCTTCACGGAGGAATAATTCTCAATAGCCTTGACAGAATACTAAAGCTTACTGGAAAAGTGCCATTGCAATTATCTCAAAATTCTTATTTACATAATGGGAATTTACGTATGAGAAAGTTCTAAGTAATTCCCACAACATCTCAAACACAAGACTGTTGCGAATTTCTACTTAAATCACGTACCACATTCTCGTGGTTACTTTACCGAGAACTTTGAATCGCTAATAAGAAATTCATAAGAATTGAAAACGGCATGCATTACCTATGGCGTAAATTTTATGTATGTACGTGCTAATGCCTGCTTAGACTTGAACAATTGTTATTTAAATCAGGCAATGCACCATTACAGGACCCATTTTGGAATGCGTTTTATTTCTATCGAAATCACATGTGAATAGATTTGATTTATGCGATCCCTTTACCCTACTTATAGCTAAGTGTAAGTGAGCGAGTGGCATTGATATTGAGTTTGGGTAAACTTATCAAATGAGATTTTACTTGCAACATTGAAACCCAGATGTAATGCACTGTTTGAAAGCTCTTTTCCACCCTTTTGGACTAGGTACGAACATCTGTTTTATTATCCAATAGATAAACTGTTTTTTACTAATAGGTACCTACCTATAGCGTACCGTATCTTTTCGTCGACTCGACGAAAACGACGTCGACCAAGGCCTTTCATCCTTCAAAATACCGGAGGAATCGGTGAAAATGATTAGGGTCGCCACGCAAGCAAACCGACTTACGGTCAGAGTGGAAGGATCACTATTTGAAGAGTTTGTAGTACCTACAGGGCTGAAACAAGGCGATGCACTATCCCCAATGCTTTTTAATTTAATACTCGAAAACGCCATCCGAAAGGTGCTGATATACATCAGCGCCGTCATACGACGGCGGAGTGGAATTAAATGGCCGCCACAACATTGTAATGTGACATGTAATATTTAACAATATTATCAATAAAGAGTATGAGTATGAGTATGAGTATGGGATAAGGACTCTTCTAGGACAGTGTGAAGATGATGTCCGAGCGATGGCGAAAACTCTGGATGAAGAAGGGGAGAAAGTAGGTTTCAGAATCGGTTGATTCTGAGACCTACTCGACAAGACTGAATATTTCCACATGCCAAAGTACAGAGGGTCGGGATCTAGCAAAACTGTGGATGAAACTACTTACAAAGGCGTAGCGAAATTCAAGTACCTTGAATGCACAGTGACGGATACCAACCAAAGGCAAGAGGAAATAGACATGCGGATTTAGAACTTCCTAAGATGCTCGGCGGCTGTCCTCAGAATACTAGTGTCCAAACTTATTATCAGAAGAACCAAGATCAGAATCTTTAAGACTGATTTTGATGCATGGATGCGAAGCTTGGACACTAAGGCTGAAGAGGGGAGCAAGCTTTTAGTGGCATAGAGAAGATTTTGGGACCTACAAAACTGGAAGATGGTGGTAGCTAGAGGGTTAGAAGAATGCGGCAGTGCAAGCACTGGTTGCCGACCCCAACATCATCAGAGAGAGCAAATCTGCTCGGCTACGTTGAGAGGATAAAATACGGTGATTCTCACTAGCATATTTCTGCTTAAACCTACTGTCAACGAACGTTTCATTTTACAGAATATTTATTTAGTGAAATAAAAAACTATGAAACAATGTTTAAACATTTTTAAATAAGTTATAGGCTTTGTATAACAATCCCAACAAGGTTTCAATAAAACGGGTATTCCGCAAAATGAAATAATGCTGAAACAGCCGACGGAGCACAAACTCCATTCTGAGCAACAGAATTGAATGCTAAAACGATAGAGAGAGGAGGCGTCGATAATCAGATATTCTTGATATTACCTAATCCGGTATCAAACTGAAATGAGATTCTAAGTTTAACTGTTTGACAGCCTAGAAGTTATAATCTTGTCGGATGTTTCAGAAACTACTACTATTCGTAGCGAGGTACTTGGCTTGTAATTTATTAAAGGCTTTCGAGGACTAGGAAGTTGCGAGCAGGTGGGAGCTGAAAGGTAATTTCTAATCTTATCAACAGGAAGTGCCCCTAGCCATGGCCTTATATTATGCCGCCAAGATTGAAAAAACCCTGTACTCTGCTTGTTTGCAGGTATTTATGTTAAGAATCCCGTTAAAAGAGAGGTTTGAGAGTTCATTTAAATCAATTTCTTTTCTTACTTGTTCAACATTATTACAAAATACAGGCGTGATGTAGGTGGGCATTACCTGTAATAGGTACCTACTTGTATCTTACTTAAGTCTGGTATATATCTAGGTAGTAAACCGATTCGTAGCATAGACATTAATTCTCCACGCACTGGCTTTGTTACAGAGATGATTTTTTGGGCCTTGGTCAGCCGACATGAAGTCATTTATAAAGGCCGTGCTCCATATGGATATGGTCCTGAGGGGATTACAAAAGTGGCGCGTATCTCTCGCAACGTATCGCTAAGTATAACTACTATTTGACTTTTGTATATTATTTATACTTTATAGTTTAAGTAAGTACATTGTTAGTGTGTTTTATGAGATCATTAGTTTTTGAAGATATTATTGTATTACTTAGACAGTAATCGCCAGTGTCTCTCTGTTAGGGGTTTATTTGACATATGTATTTTATTGGAACCGGTTTAGTATTTATCGTGCGCGCTCTCTTCTAAATGACGGGACATTATATAAGTAAATGAAATATCCTAATAATATTATAAACTTGAAAGTTTGTGCGGATGTTTGGATGGATGTACGTTCCACTTAATCTCAATAACGGCTAGATGGATTTGGCTGAAATTTCGAATGGAGGTAGCTATATACTATGGATTAACACATAGGCTACCTTTTAACAGCACAGGGCGCTGCTAGTACCTCCATAATCTCAAAACTTAATATCACCACTGCCACATCGCACTTGCATTTTAAGGCGTTTCGCCTGCTAGAGCTGATGCGTGCAAAAAACAATGAAAGGCGGAACTGATAAATCAAATCGAGGCCTCTCTCGAGATCTTTTGTAGCTTCGGCCACGTTTTGGTAGAGATCACCGAACGCCAGTATTTAAATGAAGTCCATTTCCATCCCTCTAATACCCGTACCGACCGTAGCCTTCGTTAGGCGGTCGCGCCGACTTCCCCGCCACACCTTTAAATTCAGGTCATGATCTCGCGAGAGTAGGACGAGAACGGATCTCGTATGGAAACGGAAGCGAGCGCTAGTTTCCGTTAGTGAGGCATTTACGCACCGACGGGAGCTCTCACCCTGAATATTTCACTCACACGGTGCCCTTTGTTTTCTTACGTGATGTTGCTTCTAAGGTAGGAATTAAGCGGCACTTTGCTTTGTCAAGTCTGCGATGTTTCGGTTTTATTCGATACGTAAACAGTGACGATGGAGTTTGTAGGTTACCTACAAACCTCCTCCGTCGTACTCGGTAGGAACAGAATACCTAAATTATATGACTCCTAACTTAACTGTCTTTTGATCGAACTGGACCAAAGAAAAGTAAGAATATTATCATGTGGTCCAAGTATGTAAGAAAAACTAAAATAGGGCTAAAAGTTAGTAAATTAACAACAAACTCGAAAGATTTCAAGTGTAGGTATACTAATATAGCTTTTAATCGTAGGTTTAAGTAACTTAACAAACTATGGACCTGAAAATGTCTGAAAATATAGAATTTTAATTTTTTTATTTTTATTTATGAAACCTATCGGTGTTGAGACAAAGAGGCTCCTGGCTCGGCTGAAATTCAGGAGGACCTTGTCCCAGATTTCTAAATATAGAAAACAGAATCAGCTTATCTACAGATTAGGGTAAACTACAGGGAATAAATGAAAGAGGTTAGTTCCTAAGACTTGTTATTTATTCAGCGTTTATACAAAACGAATTGAAGTACCTTAACTATTTCGTTACTGGAGATCAGATCATCATTCAGGTTGTTAGTATAAAGTTGTTCAGTCGGTAGAGCTGGTCGCTTCGCGGTTCATGAATAATCTGAACTACCAGAAATCTAAACTATATGTTAGTCCTTAAATATTCTGTGCTATCAATAAAGACTTTATTTTAAATCCTACTTCCCTACATGTAAAATAAAATTCACACCGACCTTCTTTTCAGTTGCTTGTGTGAACGCTGCTGGATGCCTTGACCCAGCAGATTACCTCAAAATGGGGACATGTGGAGGAACATGGTCCCGGAGCAGAAATGAATCCCCGAAATACAGCATACAAAACATGTTTCAGAACACTCTTCAAAAAAAAACAATCTCTTCAAAACACTCTTCGAAACAACTTCAGCACAAACCCATTGGCTGAAAGAAATCAATTGTTTCTATTAGTACTAGGACCATGTGGTTTGAACCTAACAAAGGATGTTCAAAATGTTCAGATAATCTCCCTTACCAGGGAAAACGCTCCAAAATTGGATTATAGTTTCTCCTGCCGAGCCCACCCTTCCACATGGATCAACTGCCCATGTCTGTAAAGAACCACATGGTAAGAAGCTGACGAAAGCCTTCAGAAGCAATAAGTCATATACAAATTTGGAAGAAAATAACCACTTACATTTGATAACTCCGGAAAATAAAAATATTCAGGCTATTTCCATCTGAACAGCCACTAAAAGAGGCACTCCGCCACACTGTTAATCGGTGCAGAGACCGGATTAAAATGGACAATACTTCATAACACTCCTATGATTATTTCGAAAGGATCATGTCGCAGCTCTGGACAAAATTGCCAAGTAACAATGATACCAGCGCTGAAGAATCCAAGTAACCAATTATTGCTATTTATTAAGGAATAACTTTATCTTTGAAATTTGGACCTGTGGTCAATAATATTATTTAAATCAGTTTTATGCCTTAAACTTAATTAAGAAATTTAATTATTATTAAGAATTTATGATAGAAAAGCGTAGAGTAAGTCTGTATTTACCTATTTAACAATTAGATATCTATAAAATGAAATGAAAACATTTTAGCTTACAATAATTATGATGGTTCACAATTTTATTAGTTTCCAAAAACTGACTCAACAAAAACAAAACCTACATAACTATCGCCCTGCTCACAAAATTTTATGAGGACCGGTTGAGAAATGTGACCTGTGGAGGCGAACAAACTGAACTTCGCCCGCCGAAACTTACAAAATCATTAAAAAAAAAGTTATCTACATTTCCATAAAATGATGTTACAAAAATTTCACGACATTCGGTTGAGAAATACGACTTGTAGAGGAGGACAACCGGAAATCTGGGAATCCGGACATACGAAAGCATTTTTGTCGAAGCTGAAGCAGAGACCTTCGTTTCACTCGGTCAAATAGGGGAAGTAAGTTAAGCCGTTGCCGGCATAACAATTCAACACGGACAAAAGCTAGTAACAGATAAAACTAATATTCTCGTACGCAACGATTTCGCAATATACAGCATGGACTTACTCGTACTCCGAATTGCGCTATTCCGATCTTTGATAACATTAATGCTAGATAATTTGCAGTATACATTTTAGATATCAGCTCACAACATGAAACAAATCATTGTAAGGTGTGGGCTTTAGTTATTGTTGGTCGCGACTGAGGCCCTCACCCAATAGGATTATGGTTTGTCGACACGGAGCTTTGCCATTGTTCCTTGCCGTCGGAGGCTTAAACCTGAACAATCTGTGCGCTACGTGCTCTGTTTGCTAATTATAAAGTGGAGCCTCCATTTTGTAACTAAGAATTCCATTTCAGATTTATGTCAATCCAATCTGATTATAAGTGAGTCGCGGTCACGCATGCTTAGCTATGCATTTACGCAAAAGAGAGGGTATATAACAAGACCAATATGATGTAAATTCGTCATACACACATCCCGGGATTAATTCACTGAGCATTTTGAGATGCGCATGATGATCCTGTCCCTGCTGCAGTATTCTACCGCATTTAAGAACATGCCTGTAATAGTTGCAACAAGGATATACTCACACTTAAGAACAATGAGAATGGTACATTTAGCTCACTCAGTTTCTCTAGAAGTTTTTTTGTTGTCATGATTTTGTTGTGTTTCTCAGTATAATTTTGCTTTATTATAGTTTAAATTACTTTACTTAGTGATAAATAATTAACATAATTGTCGCATAATTTATTTACGTACTTATATAATCTAGGCATTAACATCGATCTTTGGCGGCTGAGCGGGGGTTAAAAGTCTAAATCTAGATTTTTTTAAATTATTTTTCCTGTAATCTACAAAATACATAGCAACATTTGAGCCCTATTACTTTACGGTACTCCAAAATTCGTGAATTCCGACCCACCCCAACGGGTACATCGATAGATACCCGTGAATCGGTTCCAGCAGGCGTTGCGACTATTGTGGGTAAAATTAAAAGATAGTCGGGCTATGGATGAGAGTTGGATGGAAAAAGTAATAGGGCTATTGCAAGAGATCCGGACACCTGTTATAACAATGTAAAAATGCTATCCAGGCAGATAGTGACTAGCCACTCGCTAGATGGGCTCCTGAATATGCCGTCGTAAAGACGGCCAGAAGCAACACCGGTGTGAGCGGCTCAGGGGTGTCGAGAGGTGGTGCTGCGCTTTCTCCGAAGTTACTCGCGGCGTTATGCCCTTTAACACTTTCTTATTATTATTATTATTTTCGAGAACACGGGAGCGCTCAGTTAATAACCACTCAAAGTGGCCACCCATCCAAGTACTGACCTCAGCTGACGTTGCTTAACCTCGCATACTGCGGGTGGTACGCGGGCGCCACTGGATCACGAGTATTTAAAGAAACTAATTTCTCAACTCAAAATGACAAGGTTATTAGTGTGTTCATCAGTGTGTTCGGACATATAGTAGAGATATACCTATTCTAGAATTGACACGTAGATAGACACCTTCCACACACCAGTACTTGTGGAACGTTTGATTCGGTAAATTCATTAGGCTTGCATACTAATACAATTAACAGGGTATAGGAAACCATATTAGATTAGGCCTAACACCGTCACATCACACAGCCCAGCGCGTCAGATCTGCGACTCTAAACGCTTCTGCATCGTGTGTCGTATACATATGTATGTGAGTAGGTACAGTACATTAATATATCTGTACAACTAAGTTTCTAGATGATATTACCGCTCCATTGCCATTAACGAGGCACTTAAACAGTTGGTGCAGTTTCTAGGAGTTACGACGATCGGAACGTTGTGTAATAGATGCACCTACTTAAGGATTCTAGGATAGATGCTTCAGGGCAACTTTGAGTTTAAATGATGGTGTGACCCTGGTCTGTTCGTCTGGCACAACGCTATATCTCAGTAACTACACTAATAATAGTAATAATATTTTCATGTATCGGAACGTTACACACAAACTTTCTAGCCGTTTTCTGACGTACTTTTAAATTTAGAATTTTAAACTACATTTTCCATATCCCACTGGACACTGCGCAGCCCTTTTCTGACAGCGCAGTTCGATCTTGATTTCCGATTTGATATATGGGTCATGAGGATAATTATAAAAAATAATTATTTTAGATTATAATATACTAACTTTTAGGAAAAACAAATTGTCGCCATCTTGGATTTTAAAATGGATGTCATTTTCATAATCGGCACCCCGAACAACCTCAACGATAACACCCATAGCGATTTTTAAGAAAAATAAACGTCCGCCATCTTGGATTTAAAAATGGATGTTATTTTAGTAATCGGCACCCCGAAAAACCTCGACGATGACACCCGTATCGATTTTTAAGAAAAATAAATGTCCGCCATACTGTATTTGATGCATTTCCAAATACAGTATGGCGGACATTTTCGTAATCCGCACCCCGAGAAACCACAAAAATGACACCCAATATCGATTTTTAAGACAAATAAATGTCCGCCATCTTGGATTTGAAAATGCATGATTTTTTCGTAATCGGCACCTCGAGGAACCTCGACGGTGACACCCATATCTATTTTTAAGAAAAATAAATGTCCGCCATCTTGGATTTGAAAATGCATGTCGTTTTCGTAATCGGCACCCCGAGGAACCTCGAGGACGACACCCATATGAATTTAAAAAAAGTAAAGATTTGCGCCCCGCACAAACTTGGAACACCCTTTTCACCCCTTTATGGGAGCAATTTCAAAAAACGCTGAAACACGTCTTTTGTATTTAAACACAGTTTTAAATCTCGCACTTCAAAAAGATTTTGCTCCCCGTACAAACTTCCAACCCCTTTTTATCTCCTTTAGGGGTGCAATTTCGTAAAAAGCTGAAATTCGTTTTGTTGTATTTAAACAGAGAGTCTATATAAGAACTTTTAAATCGCTCACTTTAAAAAAAGAGCTGCTCACCGTACAAACTTGGAACCCCATTTTCACCCCTTTAGGGGAGCAATTTCGAAAAACGTTGAAATACGTTTTGTTGTATTTAAACAGAAAGTCTATTTACGAAGTTTCAGATCTCTCACTTCAAAAAAGATTTGCTCCAAGTCCAAATTTAAACCCCCTTTTCACCCCTTTAGGGGAGCAATTTGGAAAAATACTGAAATATGCCATAAATATATTTAAACAGAAAGTCAAAACAAAACAACGAACAAGTCAAGTCAATACAAATTTGGCGAGTCTATATATGTCCAGGATATATTAAAATATTTCGCCTACATGGACTCCTACTATGGGTGTGAGACGTGTCAAAGCTGCGTAAATTAGCTCTCATGTACTTACATGCAGTTAAGATGTACACACCTGGCAGTGTAAGTATTTTGGACTCCCTGAACAGGTTTATCGCGGGGTGGTCGTAAGGTTTGCGTGTAATTATCCTATGCTCTCTTTTGCATTTTGAATGCCTTATCGCGATCTGCCGCTGTTCCCCACAGATCTACGGCTTGGGTCAACAAACAGCGAAAATACCCATAATAGGCCTTTTTCATGTTTTCGTATGATAGGCTTGGAGCAAGTCTAGAAAGTGCGAAGCACGCTGATGACAACCTATCACAGAGTGACTGAATGTGGGGATAGCCTTCGGGTGGCTTGAGAACTTCTAATAACAGTCAAGTTGCCCACACACTGCTTTCAGGATGCAACTGTACTGGGATAACGCTAGGAGGATGATGAGTCAGACAGCAACTTGGATGGGAGGTCCTAATGCTTCTTGGTAACAAAAAAGCAAAAAATATGCCAAATGGTGAAAATCTTATTCAAATATCTCAAAAAAATAACGAAGCTACAACCGTTTGAATGTTGCTCAATAACGTCACTGACCACGAGCGCCATAGTAAATGAAAGTTAGGCGCGTTTTGCGAAAAAGAGACAGAGAATATGCCCTATCTTAAAACTTTGAAGACTTATTTACTTTAGAGTTACTTTTTCGCCATTTGATTAAGAATTTGATCCTCTTTCGAGAAAATTCGAACTTATTGATTTTCTAATTTGGTGTCAACATCCGTATTCAATTGTGCTATTCAGAATCGCAACTGGGTCGTGCTGTAATTACGCCCAGCTTGGTATCCATGCGACGAATGACGCCTGATTACACCTTACGTACATACAAAATACTAATTCCGCTGGCAAATTGTAAATTGAAGAATGTTCAGCAGCCATTCGCTTGAAAATGTTTGGGGAGAATATTTTGGACGCGTCGTAGACATAATTATATTTTTCCTGTGACGCAATTTGTTTTTATTACAGTTACCTTTTTACGGAAATACTTATACGTTTAGGGTTCCGTACCTCAAAAGAAAAAAAAACGGAACCTTTACTTTGACTTTGTTGTCCGTCTGTCTGTCTGTCAAGACCCTTTATCTCGGAAACGAGTGGAGATACCTAGTTTAAATTAAAACCATATACAGTTCCATGAAGCTGTGAAAAAAAACAAATTTCTAAGTTAAAAATATATATACGGCCGTTTATACTGCAAAAAACGTATATTTCGACACTCTCAAGGGAATCAATATTTATAGGGAACTTTCCTTTGACCTAAAACTATGAAATTTGGCAAGTAATATCGTCTTACACGAGTACAGAGAAATCTGAAACTATACATTTGACAAATCATAAAAAATCTAGTCTTTATTTAAAGTACATAATCAGTACTTACAAATTTGTACGGAATCCTCGGTGGGCGAGTCCGACTCGCAATTGTCCTGTTTTTATATTATTGTGTGACATTCAAGATTGTATTCATGTACCTACGTTCTTCAATGCTGATTTGTAGGTCTAAAATTAATGTAAGTATTCTTATTCGAACAAGTATGGTAGTGAGGGTTGAGGTGAATGATTACACACACAGCTACATGAAGTACTGATAGTAAAGAAAAATGAATGAATAAATGAGTTAATGTATACATATTTTTAACACATATAAAAATATATTTTAATTAATTATTAAACAACTAGAATATAATTCTAACACATATAAAAACAGAAAAAATAAACATGTCTGACCCTTATTTATTCATATAAACCATTTATTTAACTAAACTTTTAATCGGTATCTATCAATATTTTAATAAAATAGATCAAAGTATTTCATTTTCTGTTTAGTTTGAATTCGATGTATTTTGGTAAATAATACTTAACAAATGAATAATAATTTGTTTTAATCTAAACATTAGTTGTAAACCAGCATTGTTAGAACACAGAGGGCTTTATTTTATGTTAAGTTATGTTTTCACCGTGTATAACCTGTGCTACGCATACATTTTTTTTACTTACTTACAAAATAGTTTATATAAACTTTTTGGTCTATTTTGCAATTCACTGTTGAACTTGCTATCGGTACGAAAAAGAATAGTCATTTCAAAATCCATGTTGTTGTGTGCGTGATCCCAAGTCTGGTGGCACTACCTTATACTAACGTTAGGATATTATAAATTTTTCACTTCTCATGCTCGAAATGCATATTAGACTTTTCAAGCAGGGCTATAGTAGTACATTTAACCCTTAGGGAAAATATGAATACATATTTATGATTTACGAAACATTTGAATTTGACCAATCAAAATACTTCACCTATTAAATCCACCAATCACAGAACACTAATTTAACTCTTTAAAAAAATATTTGGTAATGGGTATTAACCAACCAGAACTTTACTAAAATCGACCAATCAGGAAACAGAATTAATTTCTCTAAAGAGTCTAAAGATTAAGTTTGTAGTAATCCCTATTTCACAATAATTAAAAAATTTATTAAATCGTTCGAGCAACGCTTTGAAGCGCTCAATGGAAGGTCAGTTAGCTTTTTTCGCACGTGAATGTTGCGCGCGAACCGCGGTGTCTATGTTTTGTGTGTCAAAGCAGTTTAGAAAAAGAAACATGCTGCCAAATTATATATGTTCGCCGTGTAATTTAATGTTAATTTTGGGTGGTTAAGCTTTGTTTATTTATTTTCTCGCAATGGAAGTGAAAAGTAGTGTCTAAAAGCCATATTACCCCTCGAATTATCTCGTGGTAATATGGCTCATTTTAGACCCTTGTCATACATTCTACTATTATGTATGATCTTAATGGTAAAATAAACGAATAAACTATTTGTATTTCAATACCTGGGACTCTTTATGTATCTACAAGTCAACATTGATTCACTTTTATCGTAAGAGAATACATATAATTGGGTAGCTATTGTAGCTACTATTTCAACGAAATAGGTCGCTGGTTGTGTAAAGAAACGTCGCCACATCCACAGTAGGGATCATAACAAATGGTACCACTGTCCCCGATGTAAACGATAAGATTAACTAATTTACATAAACACCCTGATCTTCAGCCTTAACGATCTCACTACAATCGTATTTCGTGCTCTTTCTCCGCCAAATTACCAACGGAAATACTCGTTCAAACTTATTTCATATAGAGAGTATAATGGATTGAAATTACTTGAAATATGTTTAATCAATCATTTTGGCCATTATTTAGCTTCAATGCAAAAGTATAAATTCAGCTGCTAGCTCGCTATTTCACTAATTCGAGTGAAATGGTTTGTTGAATACAGTTACTAGTAATAAATTGCAAATAGTTTGAGCATTTTGTTTCGGTTTGTACGGTGCGGTGGGGTCGCAGGGCGGGCGCGGCCGGGGTGGGAGGCGCCATATATCGCGAGCTTTCTGTTATGGACCATTACCAGCGCATTACTGCGCTTATATGAAAATTACCTACGATACAATTTCAACAAAGGGATGTGATACAATTTAATATGTAGTGACTTAGTATTTATATTCGGAAAGGAATCGTTGACTGCACAGTACACGGGACTTGCCATGATTTGTAACCAATCCTTTCAACAATCAATTTGTTTGTCTGGGGCAAAATTCCACTCGTGTTTCGGAGAAATTACTTAATTTGCAGGCTCATAATATCACAAAACAGCTACGGTATAACAACTTAGTAGAGAGACCGTACAAAGTTAAAGGCACATACCAAGGTATAGGATAAGGTGATCCTACCGGGTAAATTTTAGATTAGGTGGGCGCGTGGTTCATAGCTAAATATTGCGAGCACAAACATGTTTCAAGTAAGGGTTTTATTTAGGTACGTTTGCGTGAGCACACTCAAGTAGGTAGTACGTCGTTATGCTCAGTAACTTAACAAAAGTTACACTAAAGTAAAATGGACTATCTAAGCGATCATTGAGATTCAAAATTCAAACGTCTATTCGCAATTCGTTAATTGCAATTCTTGACTTTGTTAAAAGTATCTAGCATGTTTATTCGACTAATTGTTTAGTCCTGGTTTTGAAGTCTAAGATTTTATGTTGGTTACGAAACTACGTTGAATTATGTCTGTGTAAACTCTGTAAAGTTATAATTTCAGTTTGCGCCCAACACTCGAGGCGACTTGTTTAATTAATACTAAATTTTGCGCACTCCTTTCCACTGGTGCTTATTTGCTGTCAACAATGAACTAATTTGTGCATGAAATGGGAAGTACTTTATCACTTTTCGTACCCACCTTTCGTTGTTGCAGATATTTGTGAAGTTTTATTCGTAATTTTTCTGCGCACGAAGTGGAAAACAAGCCAATCACAACTTTGTGACGGGACTGGGAAACTTGGAGCGGGTCTGTAGCAAATTGACTACATTGTGTTACGACGGAAAGGAATTCATGTCATTGCAAAGTGGAAATACACTGTTGACGCAGAAAGCCGCATTACCATAAGATTACAGCATGAATAAATAGACAGACAGTGACAGTAGAAAAAGTTCTCCCGAGACAATCATTAGTCAGATTTCAAGGTGACTTGAAAGGCGTATGTAGGTACCTATTTGCCTTTTCATTTGAAACGGAATTGGGAATTGAGAACTAAGTTAAAGTGACGGAAAACTAACTTCTAGAAGCGTCTATGGAATAAAAATAAAACGTAAATTTCATACTAAGACTAATGCTTACTGTAGTACCCATGTAGTATCCGAGTAGGCCAGTCTAATTAGACTAGGATACCGGGATATTTTCGCACTCGTTAAGTGTAGATACGTAGCTCGCTACGTACCAGGGCCATTGTAATAGCTTCAGATAATCTGTCTGAATCTCAATGCCAAATCTAGGTGATATTACAATATTTGAAACACTTGAATATATTTACAATGAGTTATGGAAAATTGATCCTCTATTCGCAAAATATAAAGTAGTAGATCAAAGCTTGTCTTAATATATAAATTAATTTTAGTTATGCTTATTCAGCTTGTAACTGCTATGAATAATACATAATTTGCGTGCCTTATCAATTCTGAAAGTGAAGTTTCCCCTCGGTGCACCAAAGCCTTATCTTGGAAGTACTGACATAGGGCTCAAAATTGAATAACTGCATCCATAACTTCGCTGGCTGAGATGTAATTGCTGGAATGGCGCTTTGATTAAGCTCTGCTAGCAAGACGTAAGGTCAACGACATTCGTAGAGCCAGGGTTAAGCCGGGAGATATATATGGGCATCTTTAACTCGAGGGCTTCGGCCCTTAGCCGAACAACCGTGACAGACACCCATCGATAAACTTGAGTGACCCTTTCCCATCTAATTGAATAACTACGTTTGGGATTGCCGTGTTGACGTCATATTAAAGTTTCAGAACTGAGATTGTTAGTGAATGCTTTTATGACTTTCTGGATAGTTATCCAGTACAAGCACTTTTAAATTGCTTCAGACTAGTTCAAATGAAGGACGTGTACGTATTTCGTTTGTGAATCTAATCGAGGTACAAAAAACATTAGCAAAATAATTGTACAAGGTTTTATTTCTTAAAAATGTTCATTTAATTAAACATTTCTGAAGCGACTTCAAATACTTTCAGTGTTTTAATTGGGCACTAGACAAATTGACGTTTGGAGGGATGTGGGAGTATTTATGTATATCAAAATGGGTATTTAAAAAAAGGTCCAGTCAAAATGAACATTCAACGAGGGTAATAGAGGCTGGCTTCTGGGATTTATCAATTTGGCGAACTCATCTACGACCCTAGCCAAGGGATTCGTCGGTTCAGATTAAAATCTGTATTATTATTAGAGGCCCTCTATACACACTTGTAATGGCAAAGGGTCTGGTCGTTTATTCGTGGAACAAAAGATAAAATGAATATCAGTTTTAACCAACCGCCAAACATCAGTGTTGACATTCGTTGTCTTCAGTTTCATCATTAGACAACCAGCGAAATATTACGAGTAGCAAGATTGGGTATCGCGTATGAAAACTTAAGTTTGCACTTGTCATATGTGCTCTGAAAATTATAAAATACAGCATATAAGTTATCAACCTGTTCTGTTGTCTTTTTCAGTATCTTACTCACATCCCTTGCGATTGTCAAGGAAACCACCCGCGATCTTCAAACTGTTACTATTTTGTTCTAGTAAAGGTATTAATTAGGTGCTTAAAATAATTAGGCCCAAAGGTTACCAAAGTAGTATAAGGGTGTAATTGTTATCATTTTAGGGGCGGGCAAGTCTCAAGAGTCTCGCTAAGGGCTTAACGAGTATGGCCCGACGAAGTGCCTTCATAAAGATTTGGTAACTATAAGTATAATGTAGGAAGCGTTGAGAGCGGAAATTAAAATGAAGTACTATAATTTTTATCTTTTTTATAGCGTGCTCTGTCGTGAGGTTGTTGAAAGAGTTTTTATGGGGCTCTTTATGTTTAGGGCAGAGTCAGAGAGAAGACAGGATGGGACTAGCACGGCCAGTTGTCCGCCCTAGTCGCGTTTGCTCCATGGACCATTACGTGCCATGCCTGGGCATATACTACCTATAAAACTTACTTAACTGTGGTGTTGTGTGGTAAGGAAGGCCAGAGCTCCCAAAGGCTCCTAAGGGCAAGGCAACGGATTGCATTTTATTTGTAGCTGTGTGGAAACAAATCTTTGAACCAATGAACGGTCTGCAATGTGGTTGTAACTCCTCTGCTACCTCTTTATCGCTGCTAGGCCGTATGCTTGTTTGCCATTGTCGTGGTATAATTAAAATAGACTCTCACTAATCAGTAATCAAAATGTGATACTGGCCAGGCTCGTTGTGCGTGTCGAGCGAATAATACCAAACCAATACCACAATAAGATATCTAATCTCTAATCTCAAACTCTCAAATAAACTTCTTTCGTTAAGCCAAGTGAAATACCTGCGGCGGTGTGCGATATTAAGCGCCAACATCTCTGATAGGTAACTTAGACCTGCACAGGCAGGTTACCATAAACTAGGACGGGCCTGACAACACGTCAAGTCAAACAGAACCCCTGATTAGTCCTAAATCTGTTTTGAAGCACCTTCAATCTCGACGACGAGTATTGCTCTATATTTCACCCACTCGCCCAATAACAATGAATATAAGCCAAATGCTAATTGTACTTTATGGCATTCATTCGGCACCAATATTATCACAATGTCTTGTCTAACTCAAACAATAAGTACAAAATTCGACTTTGAAAAGATCCTGTTAAGGTTTAGATTTGAATTAGTAGGTTGGCTGAATATAAGAGTGCTAGAGTGATACACGCATTTTCCTTTCCACATTTGTACAGATTTAACCTGTCGAACCGATTGGTTGTAATTGAAAAATACTTGTATCAAAGAGGTAATGGATTTGAATACAGAGATTTATGGAGGGATAAGATTATCATAACTTTTCATAAATCTGACGTATTTTTCAGTAATCGCTATTTATTATTATTGCACTTTATCAATTTGGAGAGGCAGAGTTTTGACAAACAGAATGATAATTGGGATTTTACGTGCGATTGAATGCAGAAACAATATCATTATAGTATTTAATTCATTTCGCTTTAATTAAGTAAAGAGGTTCACATGGTGTGCTGCTTTCCTTACGCTCGCTATGTTATTCATTTGCAAGTTTATGATGTCTATTAGACATATAACCGACTTTATTTTGTATATCTATATATTTATATCTGTCCTCTTTGTTCAAAATTATAACCACCAACCAGTAGATGCGAGCCTAGGAACGGCGTGTGTCGACGCGGTGATATATCTGTATCGCTCTAACGCTCCGGGAGGCCGGCGTGAGTGTGACGTCATTCGACGCTGTAGCGCACTAATGCGCTCGTATACGCCCGCAAACGCGGCGAGCGGACTTCAGTGGGCAACGTGCATATAACCTGATTATGTTTCTTAAAGTGTAGACTATGCTACGAGGTGTAAAGGCCTGTGCTACGCCGTAGAAGATCGTAGCAAGTGGCAGTTCAATGGAGGCTAAGCCGGATTTCTGTTGTGGCATGTAGTGTGGTGACGCGATTTTTCATAGATTTAGTTCAGTTAGATTCACATCATCTGATACATTCTGATACAGTTAGAATGTATCAGATGTATGTGAATCTAACTTGCTCCATTTCTATACTATTGGGCAAATATAATACTGGTAGCATGCCGTTTAGTGAAGAAATCTGTACAACATCAATAAGCTCGCGTCAAAGAACAGAATACCGATGTCCACCAAATCAGGTCGGCTTCGATTATACGTCCAAACGTGCCAGTACCCCTGTTCTTGGTTTGTCAAATGGTTAGTTTCATCCCCAAATTGCATTTGGCTATCAGTATGCAGAACAGGACGTCTGCTAAAAGGTAAAAACAAGTAAGTACGTTTTATCAAATTTAACAGGAGAGCATAAAAACGGTTTTTAACATTTAAAGCTAATTTCTTAAAAAGTAAACAATGTATCGAAGTGTTTTATTCTAAATGTTTGTGCAACTGCATATTGTGCTAATACCTGACCTAACCATAACCTGACTTATTTAATCAACTGTAACTGAAGCCATGCAGCTGGAAATAGTTTCTAATTTGGTTTTTAAAAAAATAGAAGCTTAAAAATGCACGCTAGAAACAAGTAAGTCGAGATAATTGTTTTGGCCGAAGGGTTTTGTGGCTATTTTAATAAACAATGGAAATGGTGACTGAGATAAAAACAAGTATCTATCGAGTTACTTGATTTTACATTCGTACTTTATTTGTAGATTGTACCTTTTCCCATCATATAGGTAAATATGCAACTAATTTAAGTTGCTTGTTTTTTGCGTATTTGGGATTGAAATACTTGGATTTAATTTGTGTAACTTAGTTATTTTGACTTACTTGAAAACGTAAAACTATAGACAATTTGAAAAAACTAATATGTAGTTCTGTGCGTCTTGGCACAAGGATAAGAAGAAGCCAGAAAACATTATTTTAAATGGACTTACCTTGTTTTTAGTTTGGAGCAGCCGAGGAGCTACAGTGCATCGCGGCGGAATGCAATCGGACAGATGCAGCGCGGACGCAGCCATTCAAATAAACCCGTCCTCGCGGGCTGTCTTAGCGGGACCACAGCTAGCGAATAACAATGCGACAGTAGGATTACGCCCAAAGAGATGTCTCATACAATCGGAATTACAAGGCTTCAACTAACCGCATCAGCTTGTATGGTGTTCACTGGATGCACTTATTACGATTATTTTTGTAGACCCCGGAGAGTGTGCAGTAGTAATAATATCTTCTTAATCAAATTGAGCTTATCAATTCTTTATTAAAATTAATTCCTCAAAATATATGGAGTGGGCAAGCAGGCCCCGTATTTTGGTCGCAGTTATCGCATTGCAAACGACAAGATAAAGTATCTGTCATTTATCGTTGATAAACGCGACCATCATAGACCCCCGCTGACTTAGATCAGCGCTCGAGGGATAGATTTTATTGCTCGAGCGCTGTTGTATTAGTAACTGAACTGTTATATTAGTAATGTACTCGTAAATGAAGAGTTAACTCATTCAAGGCCCGTGACTCACATATGAGAGCCATGCCTGTACGAGCTATTGCCTCTACAAAGTGGGAAAATGTTGTTACGAGTACACGCTACGGCATAGTATAGGAAGCGTCGTATGACCTCAAATGGGTTAAGCATATCAATTGTGTAGAATGAATCTCGCTTTTATTCATACAACGACCGCAGCTAATTAAGCGATAAATCTTTGGCAATACAGAAAACAACGGCCAAAGCAGTATAGCTAACTACAAATTCTATATAGGTTTGGGACTACATGATGGAAATGGAAATATGAATTACGTTTTAGATACTCAGCTGACCTATTAAAGCAAATTTTTAGGTTAAGACAAACGAACTTTATTACAACTTCTAAATGGGCAACGCACAGCATCGCACGCCGTGCAAGAATACCCAGAGGTCCATTTGACTCGACATGTCGCCAACCTAACAATCGGATGAATCTAGCGCGCTCTCTCGTCCTGACATGTGAACTCGGCGCGATCAATATCATATTTGTGTGCAATCTGTCGATAAAAATTAACATCCTATTTGAAAATGCTTGCAGAAGGATAAACCTAAATTAAATCCACAGTAGTAGGTTTTTGTATCTACTTAATCTGTTCATCAAAGTAAAATTAACGTTATTCAAATATTTTTTATACGTAACTTTACTAGCACTAACAACTTTAAAAATTAAAGTCATTTCAACTGTAAATAAGAAGGCTTAAATAAGTATACATTGCTATTTATATACGAAGAGTACCTAATTTACAAAATTGTAGTCAAAATATTTAGTGTAGTTAATAATTAGTCTAGTGTTTGTATTGCTACGGGCAATAGCAAATTATGGTTCGAGTGTTATCTTCAATACCTAATGTCTAAGTTCGGCCGTTCGTTACGGCATGAAAACAATTGCAGAGCTGTGGTATGGAATTTTGCTTTGTGTCGGTTTAGGTTAACCAAATGTTCGGCATTCAGCAAGCAAGTTTCGTTATCTATCACGATAGTTTGCCGATATATTGGAAATTATAGAATACAGAGTTTATAACTCGGGCCTTTATGCGACAGTTAATGCTAAAGTTGCACAGTTCTACTGCAATTTATTGCAGTTGTTAGGTGTCCAAGGTCTTTCAGTACACAAATTGATGTAAAAAATTACCACAGTGTATGATATTGTTTTGTAACGTAGTTTTCGTTAACACTAAATACCTGTTAAATAAATATTATTCTGGAATTTGACCTACCATAATTATTAAATTATTAGCTTCAATCCAATCCAATCCAATCCAATCTTTATCTGCACCCATATAGTAAATCCTCTTTAATGTGCTCAGAAGGTGTAGGTAAGGGCCAGCTTTATACATATTGTAAAGTGGCCCGCGCCCCCGGACCGCGCGCGCCCGGGGCGGAGATGGCCATAACATAACGGTTCAATTCATGATCCATTACAGCACAGTCACGCGCCGCCGCCGGGGGCTCCGGGCCGGGTATCTCGTCAAACATTGCTCATGCCGGCTCAATGAAATGAAACACATGAAAAAGGATTTAATATATGGATGTAGATAAAGTAGTGTATGCAAATGTAGGTACATAATTAGGCATTAAAACAATCGTATAATCTTATTATGAAATTCGCCTTCGGCCCGTTTCATAATACCACGCTCGTGTTTTAGTGCGTCTCATTATGTAGAAGTTGCATAAACTATTATTATCTTTAAAGAATTAGGTGTAAACAATTCATATTCCCGACGCGAAAGCCTTAAGGGATGGCGTTTGAATAGAAAAGCGAGAAAATAATACTATCGTGTTGAATTCCCTGTAATTCTTCACTCAACTGTCAAACGCTCGTAAAATATATTGGAAACAATTTGAGCGATATCTTGCCTCCACGGACGTGTTGCAAAGACGGAGCCTTACAAAGAAATATGAATAGCGATCTCTTACGCGAACCTCCCTAATGTACTTCGACACTCATGTTGTTACTGAAACTTCAAATTTATTCTTTTTATACACGATACGATCTTTATGCTCCCGTCCCATTGACTTTTTGTATTAGGCTTTCAGGGATCGGCGGAAAGCGGTCCGAGAATTGTTCTCTTCTATCCACAATTTAAGGGGAGTAACTCTGCATTTAATTTAAATAAACGTTAAATTAACTTGCAGTAAAACTCTAACAATTACACCAGGGACTCAACGTCGCGAACGGGCAATTTGGAACACTGACCAAAATGTGGAATAATATTTCGGTAGAAAACATTTGGACGTTTCGGTAGCCCTGAAGTAGTATGCCTCCTTTTTGCAGATGACAAATGGGCTGAACTTTATAAAACATTGTGAGCTTAGTAGGTACACAAAGAACAAGTAAAATATACTACCTGAAAATTTCTGTACAGTAATGTGGAGCGCTATTATATCGTAGCGCTCCACATTACTCCATATAGCCTCCGGTATTTTGTCCTTTATTTATAAGCATCCGTAACCTTTCCCTTAAAAATTGTTATATTTTTCCTATTTGCGTCCTAAACAAATATTTGCTCGTAGCTTCACCTAAAAACCATTGACTCCGTGTTGTCGGCAGCGAGCTGTTTGCTCGCGTGATTGCGGTACAGTCCTTCCGGCAGCTGGCAACCAAATAACTTCATCTCTTCAAGTATTTGCTGAACAGGTTGTACCGTTTTTTTAATTTGCTACCCATCATTACTTTAATAGTTTAGTTTCGGTGAACGTCGTAGTGAGTGCTAGCCACCTAAATGTTGTGCGGTAGTTATAGTAATTCACTTCAGGCTAAAAGTCAATATATCTATTTATAATTTCTAATATGAAACTTTATTAACTCAGATGTGGTTGTAACAACGTTCATAATTTATAGGTAGGATTATGTACTTGTCTAATCATTAAAATGTAATGTTGTTCATTAAAACGTAAATTGTATGGGATGTTTGACAGTCTTCTATGAGACATAACTGCTTCCACTATATTACATTAACCTGTTGGTTAAATATTGATGCAATCCGCCCTCCGTGTCAGTTAGAATAAACAAAAAAACGGTTTATGCATTTTTTGAAAGTTTAAATCTTAATTATTTTATGATTTCTGTTAAAAAAAGCTAAAATTTGTAGTAGGGTAATTTCACGCTACACGCTTAGAGAACCCGTCCTGGACCGACGAAAAAAAATAACCAATAGCATTCTTAGTTATGTGCCCGGAGATCTCCGGGATGGGTAGGCAACGGCTTAATTTATGTAATAATTACAAGCTCCGCAGTTTTTAAAAGACATAAAAAGCGTGATAACATATTAGATGTTAAATCGGGGTCAAGACGTAGACCGTAAGTTTATCAATAACCTTTTTAAAAAAAGATTGTGAAAAGTACCTAACACGGGGTAAATTCGTTGTCGACCTGACGCGGCACTTCACGACTTAGCACAAGATAATATTAAACCTTCTATTTGATAATATTAATCAATCAACTTGGCCTTATGAACTTTAGAAAAAAAATAATATGACAGTCCTAAGAATCTTTCAGAAACTTCGTATACGCCACATTGGATTGTAAGTGTATGTATGTTTTGGTGAACTCTGGAGCCGAGGAGGTCGAGGGACGGCAGTGGCTGACGCTGCCTCATTAATTTCCAGCGGCCAGCGGCCGCGTGAGAGTGACAGAGTCGTTAGTCACGCGCTGTGTTGCCGTCAGCGCGACACTGCCTGTTATCGAACCTTTAGGACAATATCGGATTAGGATTGAAATAAAGCAGCATTTTCGGCAATTAGATAATCATAGTCGACTGAATTGAAGTTTAGGATCCGATTGGGATTCTTGCATAAATACTCGGTGAACGATAAAATATTTATTATGACGAATCATTGATCATCCAAATTCCCAATATTGAATTGTAATATAAGAATGTGCAACTCTCCCGTCAATTTCCACATTTATATGATTTCACAATTTAATATGGTTTCAAACACATATAGTGCGTGTCATCCACAATGATGCGCCCCTCCACAGCGAATCTCATACTAATCTATGCGCAATTATACGCATTGGGTTGTGGCGCGCCCCGCGTCTTCGTGGATGACACGCACTATACCTGCTATTTCAAGGTTATCTCAATTCAGTACTGATTTTGTTCGGTAGATTCAATAATAGTCAATGTCAAGCTGACATCAATACAGCACGTGACTAACGAGTCTGTCACTCTCACGCGGTCGCTGGCCGTTCGAAATTAATGAGGCGGGCGTGAGCCACTGCCGGCCCTCGACCTAGTATGGCTTAGAGTAAGCCCTATTAGAAAATAATTCTAATTACGTAATATTCGAAAAAAACACCAGTGTGTTGTACGCTAATATAATCCGTCATAAGGACCGTATGCAACGTAAAATAATTACAAACCCTAAACCAAACCCAAAGGTTGTATGGAAGAGATCGCTCTTTAGCGATGATACCGCTTGCTGTCTACTGGTACCTACATAGTGCTG
The DNA here is from genome assembly GCA_963556455.1 of Epiblema foenella. Taxonomy (NCBI): domain Eukaryota; kingdom Metazoa; phylum Arthropoda; class Insecta; order Lepidoptera; family Tortricidae; genus Epiblema; species Epiblema foenella. Next base: position 7,960,843 of record OY747105.1, read on the forward strand.
TTTTGATTCTGTGTGTAAATATTCATTTTTGTGAGGTGTGCAATAAATAATATTTGTTGTTGTTGTTGTAACCAAATCAAAACGTGAAATGCAAAACGCAAGCTAAAGATCGTCATCATTCATCATACGTACACAGCCTATATACGTCCCACTGACTTACTCCGTTGACTGTAGTACGAGTAATGATAATTTTAATGGTACTTAGTTAATCTTCCTTGTAAGTCTCATGGCAACAAGGACGGCATAGTAAAACTAACCATAAACTAAACGTAACAGGGTGTTCATGAAGGCGTTAAAGCTAACGGTCTATCCGGCGGAAGTGTTATGTGGATCGTCTGGAAGGAAGACATTGTCTAATAGTGAACGAAGTCTTAGAGGTGATTACTGATTACGCAGATTCAGTCTGTATTTTTCCTTATTTACTTCGACTGGTTAACAATGGATCTAAGTTGTATTATAAAATCTTTATTCGCTGATGTATTTTTGTGTTGAACAGCTAGTCTGTTACGCTATTGGTTCGATTGCTTAGCGTCTAGGCAACGTAACTAGTATAATCTAGGCCCCATACCACAGATAATTCGATTATTGGTCAGATCAGATCTAAGACGCGTGAATAAAATATACATCTTATAATAATAGCCTTTGCCCGCGACTTTGTTCGCATAAACTTCCACTCACTATTACATCGAGGGATGATTTTCAGGATAAGAAGTGCTCTATATGTTAATCTAGCTAGACTAAACTCGTTGTAAGTATACCAAGTGTCATCATATTCTCTTTCGACGTTTTTGCGTGATTGCGTTTTTAATAAACATTCAAACATCTACACTTTCATATTTATGATAATAAGATTTCAACTTTGTCTACATCTATCTATACATATAATAAAGCTGAAGAGGGTCGAAAGTCTGTACATGGAAGATATTCGAAAAAACTTGGCTGGGTGATACTTAGAATCGATAAGAGAACACGTTCCAACAGTTTTTAGCGTTTTTGTCTGTTTGTCTGTTTATTTGAACGTGCATCACGTGAAAACGGCTGAACGGATTTTGATGCAATCTCTACTAATCTGTCGAGAAAATCTTCGGCCAGGTTATAAGCCTTTAAAAATTATACAGACTGAGGATGAAAGGGGGTTAAAAGAGGGGTTGAATTTTTTATGAGAACTTCTTAAATTAGTGATATAAAGGCTTGAAAATTGGTAAGTACATACTTGGATGTAAACTAAAAAGTACCCGATTTAAACATTGCGCAATTAACAAATGAAATGGGGGGATGAAGCAATAGTACTTAGGGAGCTACAGAGGGAGGGCTAGAGACAAAAAAGCAAAAGTCCCTCAAACCACAGTAACCGTTTGAAATGAGAGATCAAATAATGTTGGACAAACAGTCGCTATCAACAGTCACAAACCAGTCGTTTGAAATCCGCCTACCTATATTTGATATGTCTTTAGGGGTCACCTAGAAGGTTGTTAGTTCCCTCCAACCATAGTAACTATTTGAAATGAGAGACCTAATTATGTTGGACAGTCAGTCGCTATCAACATTCACAAACAGGGTGGTCACCTACCTTACCAACTTTTGCGTAACTTGAAATCCGCCTACCTATCTATATACTCGTAGGTATATAAAAGAAGAAGTCCTGACTGACTGACTCATCAACGCACAGCCGAAACTATTGACGCTAAAGAGTTTATTTTTACACAGTCGGTTACATTTATAAGGCTAGGGATAAAAAAGGATTTTTCAAAATTCATCCCCTAAGGGGGTAAAATAAGGGAGGAAAGTTTGTATGGGAAACGTAATCTTTTGGACTTAGAAACTTGAAATTATGTATACATATATACTCTGTGTTTAAATACAACAAAACTAAATTCAGCGATTTTCTAAATTCATCCCGTAAAGGGGTGAAAAGAGGGTTTTAAATTTGTACGGGGAGCAAATCTTTTTTGAAGTTAGAGATTTGAAACTTCGTAAATAGACTCTATGTTTAAATATAACAAAACATATCTCAGAATTTTTTGAAATTGCTCCTCTAAAGGGGTGAAAAGGGGGTTCCAAGTTTGTACGGGGAGCAAATCTTTTTTGAAGTGACAGATTTAAAACTTCGTATATAGACTCTGTTTAAATACAACAAAACGCATTTCAGGGTTTTTTGAAATTGCTCCTCTAAAGAGGTGAAAAGGGGGTTCCAAGTTTGTACGGGGAGCAATTATTTTTTGAAGTGAGAAATTTGAAACTTCGGATATAGACTCTCTGTTTAAATACAATAAAACACATTTCAGGGTTTTTTGAAGTTGCGCCCCTAAAGGGTGAAAAGGGGGTTCCAAGTTTGTACGGGGAGCAAATCTGTTTTCGATATGGGTGTCATTTTTGTGGTTCCTCGGGGTGCCAATTACGAAAATTATATAAATTTTCAAATCCAAAATGGCGGACATTTTTTTACTTTTGAGTAATTTTTCACCAAAGATTAATAGCATCAGACAACTGGCAGAAACAAATAAACTTTATTTGTATCTTTGTTACCATCTAAAATCTACGCGGACGAAGTCGCGGGCGGCCGCTAGTATTTGATATGTCTTCAGGGGTCATCTAGAAGGTTGTTAGAGTTATCGAGTTCCATAACGTTAATTTAAACATGGAATACATGTTATCCCAAAAATCATCTCGCAACGGTATGAAAAGCGGAGTAGAAGTTGATATATGTTCTCGCGAACGAAGTCGTGGGAAAAGGTTCATTATAAATGCGAAAGTAACTCTGTCTGTCTGTTACCTCTTCACGCATAAACCGCTTAAACGGATTTAGATGAAATTTGGCATGGAAATGGTTTGTATCCCGAAGGATATAGGATAGTTTTTATGCCGGAAATCATCCCCTAACGATATAAATGACTTCCACGCTGACGAAGTCGCGGGCAAAAACTAGTTTAAGATATAAAAGATCGGCCACTTTAATGGCTAATTGTGTTAAAATAAAATGATTTTAAAGAAATGAACCGTGTATAATGTACATAGTAATTACATACATCCAGACGTTAGCGCCCGTTTCGATTATTGTGTTATGGGAGTATTGGCACACTATTATTTTACACGCTTTGCTTAAGGCTCGACCGTCGCCTAAATGTTGTCCTGCTCGCTTGCTAGTGTTAGCTATATATGCTGTTTTCGTCTCATATACGCGAAACTTGTGAAAAGCAGCATAAAACAAGTTTTTTTTAATGAAAATTGATAATTATTAGAAAAAAGTAAGAAAACCAAGTTATTGTACATACATTTGAAATGAAGATGTACTAAAAGACATTTCTTTCCGATAAAACTTACTGAAATGGTTACAAATGGAAAAATAAAGGTGGCTTCGATAATTAATTTCTCTAATTTATTTATTTATTTATTTATTTATTGTTATAAAATCCACAGCACAACTTACAGCATTTTTAGAAAAGGTTACATCTTACTTTTTCATTGGCCAATTACGGATTTACATTTTGTTTGCTAAACAATTACAAAGAAAACCAATCATTACGGTCAGACGTATTCCGACTTGAAAAACAGAAACTAAAGTTAGTGAAATGACATCCAGTAAGAATGTTAAGAATCAATAATAGGACATTATATAATTTTGGAAAAACTAAACCAAGTGATAGACACAAGTATTTGAAGAGTTTGAGTTTGGCATGAGGTTGATGTTTACTGCGCTGTGTGTATGTGTGTGTGTATGTGTGTGTGTGTGTGTGTGTGTGTGTTTGTGTGCGTTCGTGCGTGTGTATGTGGGTGCGGACATGTTTGTGTTGTGTTGTGCGGCTCGGCATCTCACACATGGGGCAAATGCATTATTATATTCCTCCTGAAAGAGGCTCTGCTTTGGTTAAAAGGGTCAACAGACTCGAAGAACGTATTATACGTGCGTGGAAGACGACTGACAAGACAGTTGCAGCCATAGTTAGTGCGATTAAATGGTATGGCAAATAAGGTGGTGTGTCTGGTGCGCTGGGTGGTGGCTTTCAGCCTTAGGAGCGCCGAAGACAGCTCGCAACTGTCAAGAGAGCCTGAACACGCATCATAAAGTAGCATCATATCACGAACTAGTCGTCTATGTTCAAGCACAATAACACTATGTCGTTTGCAGGATTCGGCATAATTAGCATCTAAAGTACGCGAGCGAAAGTTCAAATGATTTAAAAACCTTCGTTGTATTTTTTCGATGGCAGTGCGATAAGTTGCATATCTGGGGTTCCATATAGTACTGCAATATTCAAGCACACTGCGCACATACGCGTGGTAAAGTATCTTGATACAGTGTATGTCATGAAAGGGTTGTGTGACTCTGAGAATAAAACCAAGGTTACGATAAGCTTTGTCGACAATTGAGTCTATATGGCTGGAAAAGGTAAGCTTTGCATCAAGAAGTACACCCAGGTCCCTGACTTTGTCCACTGATACAATTCCTACATTGTTAATTTTGTATTGATACTTTACTGGGTTTTTACGGCGCGTAAAGCTAATATGATTACATTTACTCACATTAACACTGATGCGATTTCGCTTATAGTAATCTGAGAGCCGATCGAGATCTTGTTGTAGTAATATGCAGTCATTTTCTGATCTAATGCTATGATAAACTTTTTTATCATCAGCATATAATAAGAAACGCGAGTTAAGGATGCAAGTGTTAATGTCGTGAATGAAAGCAACGTACAGCAGGGGACCGAGCAAAGAACCTTGCGGCACGCCGGAGGGGATTGATACATAACTTGATCTAAAGCCACCAACGATCACTGATTGACTCCTATTCTTTATGTATGACTCAATCCACCTCAGCAGGTTGCCACATATCCCAAGGTTGTACAATTTGTGGACAAGTATAGCATGGTCTACCCGGTCAAAGGCTTTCTCAAAGTCAGTGTAGATGACGTCCACCTGACCACTTTGCTCCATACCGTTGAGAACGTCAATTGAGAAAAGTGCTAAGTTTGTTTCTGTAGACCTGCCCTTGAGAAAGCCATGCTGCTCAGCTGGCACACCGCGTGAGATAACGGGGTATAAGCTCTCATAAACAATTTTTTCTGCAATTTTACCAAAAATATTTAGGATGGAAATGGGCCTGTAATTTTCAATGGGTATTTTTGAACCTTTTTTGTGAATAGGTATAACATTAGCCCTTTTCCAGAGAGATGGAAAAATACCTTCGCCAAATGACCTTTTGAGTATAATAGATAACGGAAGTGCTAATGATTCAGAACAATTTTTAATGAATATAGGTGAAATATTATCACAACCGGGGCCTTTACTCTCGTCCAACCCTTTCAGTAATTTCAACAGCTGAGGCTCAGTAAACGAGTAATTTAGCTTTATTAGTATGGGTTTTGGAGGAATCAACGTTACTCTTTAATATCTCCCGCAGAACATAAACAGTAACGTGCTTTCCCTCGATATGCTTTATTTAAATGGTTACAAAACTACTAATTAGGGTTCCGTAGCCAAAATGGCGAAAACTGAACCCTTACAGTTTCGTCATGTCTGTCCGTCCATCAGTCCTTCCGTCCGTCCGTTCGTCCGTCTGTATGTCACAGTATGACATTTACTCGGAGACTATAAGCAGTACAATTATGAGATTTGGTAAGAAGGTGTATTCTACGAATCGCTACATAAAAATGATGTGGAATTACAAAAAAATATTAAATTAGGGAGGCACTCCATACATGTAACCGGTGGATGAAAAAAAAATCAACACACATAGTCGTGTGGGGTATCCATGGATAGGCCTTTAAATATGATATGGAGGTTTCTTAAAAACTCTTCCATTTAAGTTAACCGTTGGTGAGATATTATTAGCTGTCAAATTCATAAAAAGTGTCCCCTCACTCTAATTTCCAAATTAAGAAGTATAAAATTATGAAAAGAATGAGGTGGTGTGCATTAATAAATATTTTTAACGATTTTTGGTTTGAACAAGATAGGTTTTACGGTTTTGGAGGTTTCGCTGAAAAACTGTCTTGCCCAAACTCTGTGAGTTAAAAGTCAAGGTCGAAAAATAAAGATACGACCATTTTAGATTCAATGTATTGGATAGGTTTTAAATGTGGACTAGTACCTAGGTATTGGTACGGAATCTTTCATTGTGCGTGATTCGACACGCACTTGGTCGGTTTTTTGTATAATCATTTACGGAGGAAATTAGTCTTAATATACCGCTAACGCTAAGGATCACAGCTGAAAGTTTGCCTATAACCTCAAACTAGCACTAAACTGTGCCTTAAGGCAGCTCCATTGCATTCCTGAAAGCGCATAACTGTTCAATTGCATTGGACTTTCACAACACATGATCGGAATTATGCGACTAAATAACTTTGTCGTAATTTCCCGCGTCATTTTAGTTTGATTCGAATTTACATTATACATTTTCATACAATGTCAAAATTACAAGAATTGTAATTATGATCATCAAACAAGGAAAGTAATTTATGAATATAATAACTTGATATGTAACTCACAATTTATGAATAAAGCTTAAAAATAGGGACGGTGAAAACTAAAGAAGAAATTTTACGAAAGAAATGAAATCCGACAAATTTACGAAATTTAGACAGGTAGGTTTGTTAATAATAATGTTTAGTTAGAATTTGACCGTCGGCTATGTTTCTGGACAAACGAGGCCTTAGGCTGCGCGGGCCTCGCATTGTAAGTCGCCGAGAAATAAACATATAATGTTATTCAGGAGAGATTATGTATTGTTACGAGATTCCATGGTCGCCTGACAGCCCGCATCCTGCCCAGTAAGAGGCAAACGTGGGGTTTAATTCGTTCAACATGTGTATTATAATTATAAAACCGCGATTAGTTTGGAAATGGAATACTTGTCGTATATAGAACAAAAACTGGTCAAAGGCGTGTCTGACTTCGCATATTTAGGGTTCCGTACCAATCGAAAAATGAAGTTGGTTGTAATAGGAAAAAATAGGGAATTTCAAAGAAAAAAAAACTGTATTAATTTTGTACTGTCAACTGAGCTATAGGTGCAACCAATGGTGAGATTTTTTTTGTCGAGGCTTTATAAACCACTGCCCTGTCACTGACTGACGATTCGAAAGTGATTGTTGCTAGGCCCATTTGAGTATTTTAACTTTGAGTGAAAATCGGCATATTATTGAATTTCACCTGGCCTATTTTTTTTTATTTTATTTATTTAACTCAAAAATACAATTTACAAGTAGGCATATGATTTTACCTCGCCAAACTGTAATTAAATAATGAAACATATATATATATGATTATGTAATTGAAACGGTTTTTCACTATACTTGTGGACATGTTAACGGTTCGACTTTAGTAGGTGATCTCATCCGATTGACTAAACTTTCCTATCACATTGAAAAGGCCTTCGGAGTACAAGTGGTCATAGATTCTAATTCGTCTTTCTTGTGGCGGCATTTAATACCTATTGTAATTGTAATACAGTGCAAAACGTCACGTATACCAAACAGTTATCAGTTTCTGAACTTGAGAGACGTGGAAACTTGCGACTATGTTATTTATTTAAAACATTGTTAGTTAACATGACATTACAGTAAAAAAATGTGTTATGAACGAAAACAGAGTAGGTACTACAAACTATAATACATATACACACAGTGCACATGTTCAAAATGAAATTAGGTCTAAAAATGCTTTACGTGATTGTTAGTCTTCGAGTAATAATATAAAGTGTATCCTTCACAGACGCCGGCCCCGGACCCCACAACATCACGAGCGCGGAGGCGACGCCATGAGCGGAGATGCCAGATACCTGTTCGCGGGATAAGAGTTCACTAACAAACTAAACTAGACCCACTCTAAACCTTTGGTGTACCACCCGGGCCCCAATTCTTCAATCATGTTGAACATTGTCAGTTACGATGCGCGATCCCATACTAAATTAATTCAGCTAGCTCAGTTGGGTAGAGCGACTGGCTGCGAGTGCCGGATAGTCGCAGGTTCAAATCCTGCTCGGTGTCAAAAACTTCCTGTATTTAAAAATTAAAATAAAACTGATTAATCAATATTGCATTGTCCGTGGCATCGTGGCTTCCAAACAGATGAACCAATTGAGTTAATTTAGATTATAACTGTAAGTGTGTAACAAAACATCAGCTTTAACTTTGGCTTCAGCTTTAACAATATATATTGGAATATTACATAATATTAAAGAGGGTTGTACTGAATTTCACAAGTTAAATCTGACATATTTGTTCTATAAAAACAATGCGCAGACCATGCCGCAAGGAAATCTACTCGACGGGGTGTTTTGCTTATTATGTTAGGCTATTTTAGGTATTTGTTTTCTATTTGTTAGTATTTATTTAGTTATTTTATTGTAGTTGTAATTACTTGAGCTAGAATAAGTATTATTAATTTGATTTTATGACTTAATTTAGTATGTTATAAAAGTATTAATATAATTATGCGCCAAGAAATCTTGCTTTTGAATTCAAAGTATCCAAGCAACGGCACATAAATGTTGCACATGGAAACGTTTTAAGTCCAGTTCTAAACCTAATTTCCGTGAAAAGGCACAGTTGGAGCAAGTTAGGGTTGTTATAATGTTGCTGGGGTTTGTTTCATACGTGCGCTAATGCCTGCAGACTTGCAGATTTAGCACTGGTTTACCAACCACGTCTCACTAGGTGTTTATTAAGAAACATAAATATATGTGTAAGCCAGCCATATAGTACGTATGTGACGTTACGACTTCAAACTTAAAGCGTTTGCTATTTAGAACTAGGATCACGTTTTACCCTCCATTGTGAAGGTAAAACGATTTTACAATATAAATTTTACAAACCCGTTTAACTTTAACATATTGAAATTAAGTTCGCATGAAGAGGGTTAATGGTACCAGAAGGTACCTTTATCAGCCATGCCATTATTAGTAGGTAATGGCTAGCATTTTTAATTTAAACTACAACAGCAAGCGAGGTATTTTTACAGAATTTTTCTTAGTCTAGTTATTTTTAACTAGACTAAGAAAAATTCACGAAAATAAAATTACTCTGGAGTTCAAAGCGAGCCAAGCAGGTTTGTGAGAAAATACGGAAACAAATATATTGGTCACTAAAATTGCCACTTAGCCGATTGAATATTAATCCTCGTACCCTTGCTGAAGGTAATGAAAATCTAATGTCTTACTTAATATGAATTTATGGTTTTTATTAGCATTATAAAATTAAAGAGGCCAGTACTAATACCGGACTGTAACGTAAAATAATCTAATTTGCCTGATGCTTCACAGGTTTGGTTTTAGTGTCGAGAACAGCAAAGTGTGCAAGCAATTACAACGGTTTCCGCAGCCGGGATATATTGTAGTAAATAATTAACGGTTAGTGCCACTATTAGGACAGGACCCATTCTCATCTCATACGCCCGAATATTAAGTTACATGGGTCCTCCGTGTTTATAGTGACAAATATGGATGCTCGCCAGTGTTACGGTCTTTCTACCCCGGAGTAGCTCTGCCACTACTTATACCCACCCACACTACTCGAGGTTCACACGACATTTTTGGGATTCAAAATTCACGGCGTGTCTAAAGGCTGTATTATTAGAGCCAAACAGGATATTTTGTTCGCTCTAAGCATATTTGTTTTGGAGAGCAATTTCCCGAATAACTACTGAACACTCACCGAGGAAATTGGCGACCCCCCTCCGACCCCGACGCTTCGTTTTTTCTGCATGTTGTCGCGGGGAAAACGTGTTTCTATTTCTGTAGTCAGGTTATTATGTGAGTACTAATCTGTTTTAGATTCTTTAAGAAACGAGAGTGCTTAAAGGCGTTATGTACTTTTTATTTCTACTTATTTGTCTTTAATCTTATAAATTGTAGAGATGAAAGTGGCTCGGCGAATATAATAAAGCGCAAAGGAAATAGCATTGAAGTAGTCCCCAGAAACAATGAAATAGATGGACATGTGCCGATAAAATAAAACATTACAGCCTTATGTGAGGCAATGTGAGGTTGTATTTCAGATTCTACGCAGTAGATAAACGTACGGAAGATGAAAGGAATAAAAAGCTTACCTTTAAAGACGGTCGCGTTGGCGGGGAGCATTCGTTACTTTTTATTACATCAGTTCGAACCAAATTAGTTTCCTGATTGTTTATACAAAAGCAAGATTATGCTTTCGGAATGATTAATTCTATTCGCCTCGGGGTAAATTACAGACAGCGGGAATGTAATCCGTTTTGGAAATTGAAGGGGAATACAGATCTTCGACACAATAGAACAGATCTTGAGTAATGTGTAATCTGCGTAGTAAAATCTAAAACGGGTCCGTTCAAACAACGTCATCCTTTGTTCTCGTAATAAACTGTCCGGGCACAAAAGAATTTCGCAGACATTGGATCCTGGAGCCATCTCTCTGAAATTTACCGCTTTTGTCACACACTAACGGAATATTCTATTATTTTGATCGTTTGCTGTTGCCGATACAGGTTCTTAGAATTGTATTGCCGTTGTTTTTGCGGTTACTTATCACATTTACAACTTAGGAACAATATTAGTCATGTACCTGCATGTAAGTATAAGAAAAAATATTTGCTCCTAGTGGGATGTAAACCTTTCATTAAAAATCCTTTCTCACGTCTTGTTAGTTATCTTAAACATATAACAAATGTATCGCATCGATTCATAAGGTCAACTATAATAAAATGTGACATTGGCAGCGTATTTTTCTACTCTTGCATCTAAGTAGTTATTTTTACTGTTAAACTGTGAACATAAAATACTAGCACAGATGAGCCGAGCCGACCGTTGAATGGTCGACTTCTCCTTTTCAGAAAATAAAATGAACAATGAACGACTAGAAAAATTCTCTAACATTTCAAAGACAAATGCAAAAGGGAATTGTTTATGGGAGCTCAATGGTGCGGTGAGCCGGAGGTGGCAAATCACTGCCCGTTTCCGGTGGGACTCTTCGGAAATTGAGAAAGTCTCCGCCCTTGACGTCACCTAGTCATGATCAGGGAAAAACTTCGCTGATCTGCCGGAAAACCCTGCGATTAGCGTTATTCTCGCCTCGGCTTATAGGCTCAGAAGGTGACATATTCTTAATTACCTACATTGATTGTGGCTGATATTGGGGATCAATGATACGTTACCTGGGAATCTGTCATGTCAATTTAAGACTTTCTAAATTGAAATTGGAATGTTGAGGGTTCTTGGAACACAAAAGTATTAAAAACAATTCGTGACAAACGCCTTCAGACAAATCATTTGCTTGCATTTGAAGGCTTTAGTGGTCAGTGTCTGGAGTTGAAAAATAATATATTTAGTAATAGGTAATGTTATTAAGGCTAACATGAGGCTTCGTCGCTTTTAGCTGATGGATTTTAAAAGTGATTTCACGCTTACTTGATAATCCTAATTGTACCTTCGTTTACCTGATAAAAAGATGTTTAGCTAGTATATTTATGTAACAAAGGCGGCAACAAACACGTTGTTTGTGGACGGTGACTAATGAATCGTGAAATGGATAATGTAAGCTAATTTATGCAAAATATACAAAACGTCCTCCCCACGCAATATTAATTTAAAACATTGTGCAATGGTTAAAATAATAACAAGCATTTATTTACGTTTATACTTTGTATAGCGCTGGTTTTCAACCCAACATAATGATTTAGTTCCAGTTAAACTTAGATGCTAAAACTTAGAGCTATGTACTTACTTGTAGGTACATAGTTGTTCTTATTAAGCTGGAAGTGATTATTTACCCAATTGTAAACAGGATTTTTAATGGTACCTGCGGGGTAATCACGTAACTTTTTTACTACCGTTCGGTAGATTTTAATGTCAAATTTTAATTGTCACCTCATACATTTATACTTCAAAATTGACAGCAAAATCTATCTACCGTTAGTACATAAAGTTACGTGATTCGCCTGCTGGACGTGAAGTACCTAATTTAAATATTGAAGGATTTCACGTTTAATTCTAGTTGCGATTTAATTCGCGGACGTATTGTGTGTAGGACACATGTACCTTTGTAATCCGACATTGACGCGTAACATAGGCTTGATCAACAAATACGTTTCCAATTTGTTTGTAATTCTGTCGTTCCGTAGATCCGCGCCTGTGATAAATGATCACGATCGTTTCTCGATATTTTATGGAAATGTGTAGGCAACTGTGCGCCAATACCTGGCACAATATTTATTGCGGACGCGTTGCCGTGTTCGATTGACAGTCACCAAGAGAGCCTGTTTACGGGCCCGGCTTACGATTATACTAGCCATGTGCGTGTAATATACCAGATAACTCAATTTATGGCACTGAAACTTAGCTGTAATATGTCGGCCTCCATGATTGCGTTCCTATATCAACTAGAATTATGATGACTAGTGCGGCCGTCCCCCGCGTATATTGCCACGGTTGCGCGGCAGAGAAGATCTCATAAAATGTTACTCACCGTTCTGGAATTGTCGGCCACGACAAATTATGCTAAATTATTCGCACATACATTACCCATATTTGAATCATAATGTAGCTTTGTCCTTAAATGTTCGCGATAAGTTGCAAGGAAATAGTATTTCACTTTTTTCCTGTGTGTAGCATCTAGCATCCACTTGGAAATTGTACGTAGTTCCCAAAGTGCAGAAAACAGGTGTTTTGTATTCTTACTCACTAGATAAACTATTGGCTTATTGTATACAAAAAAAATATTTGCACGGAATAAAAAGAGGTATTTTAATTTGATTTTACTGAAAGTCGGCATAATGTATCGTATTTAGTAAAAATGTTTCAAACACATTTCAGTGTAACATTTGCTGCTTCTATTATATAAAAAAATGTATTATATATAAAGTAGTAGTATCAAATTCTCAATTCGAGTATTAGACACAGAAATATCACTGGGCACCGCATGCCGCTCGGTAACAAATTGGAAATTGGATGAACGAGGAAATCGTAAATAAAATTTTCTATATCAGGCTGCTACCGCGAACTGCATTCGAAATTTTGCCTCTCTGTCGTACTTGCGAGTTTGCACATAAGTGCGACAGTGAGGGAAAACTTCGTTTTCGGTTCGCGGTAGCCCCTCAAATTCTATTACGATTCTGGACCATCATAGTTCGCCAGCCCTTAAGATTGGAATTTGGACCCGTAATAGAAATATACACTTATTTACTTTGCTTCACATTAATCGAACATTGTATATATTTAAGTAAACAAAATAAATGGTATCCAACATGACAAACTGAGATATAAAGCGGAAAAATAATATAAAATAAAATAAATAATGGAAATATTTACTCATCAATACTGGATTAAGTGTGTATATTTATTTACTTTATATAAATAAGAGTAACCTTTTTTGTTTGTGGACGACTACTACGATTTGGTTTTGAAGGGATACCAAAATTTATTGAGTCATCGCCTGTGTAGCGGCGCACCGTCAGTTTTATGCCAATGACCGGGAGTTAGCCCACCAGTGGCTAATGCCCCCTTATTTATGACCTAACCACTTATAACCGTTATTTTCCATCGGCCGTGTCTCGCAGTAAATCTGAATTAGTGCGTACGCGTGCGTTTGACGGCGGTTAATGATAGAAAGCAATTAATAAAGACGCTGATTGGGTTCTTTGAGCTATGTTACAGTGGATTACGAGTGATTGGGCTTCAATGACGCGATAGCATGGTAAAGAACATTTTGTATTTGTCAGTTAATTATCTCCTTACCTGCCTAAGACTAAGAGGATTACAGTGGGTAGGTAATTAATTTGGAATTCACTATTTTTTGCCAGTACGAGTAATCTACTTTAGCAAGCTTCCCAAGCCATTTATGTAGTTTTACTAATACTAATCTGGAACATGTTCCAGATGAGATTGAATCTGGAACACACGAAACTTTAACTATGAATGATTTAAGTTTTGTATAATTCGCGTTCACTAAGAGCTCAACTTTTAACTTTAACTAACGTAATCCGCTCGAATCTACTACCAACTTGTATTATTGGAAATAATTCAGGTTAATACTTATAGTTTATTAGTAATAATTACAGTTTAGACTGAAGGAAAATGATTTGATGTTTTTAGAAAAATCGACCCAGTCTCGAAGTTTTTCACCGTAAAAAGTTGTGAGATATTATGTAAAGCCAAGTCAGGCATTCTTATTAAATTTTATTTGCTTGCTAAGTTAAATTTTGTGACTTGAAATTCACACAATAATATAAAGTTATAGGTATGAAAAAATTGTTAAGAAATGAGGTAAAGTTGGTGATTCCCAAGTTACAAAATTTTATTTAGCAAGCAAATAAGGTTTAATAAGAATGCCTGACTTGGCTGTACTTACATATCTTACAACTTATTATGGTTAAATTTTTTACATGGAAGCTTTTTTATGGGATCTCACTTCTTTTTGTAGGTTAATACTGCCGTGGCCCCTACGTTATCTATTGCTACGCGAGTATGAAAATATGAAAAATTGGTAGTGGACAAGGCTAAGGAGTACTTTTGCGATAATTGTATAATCTCGAAATAAAACAAACACGCGATACTCATATCTGCATTATAAGTATTAAACCTAACATCTACCATCCCATTACCAGCAAGCTTCAATTATTAAACCTAACATCTACCATCCAATTACCAGCAAGCTTCAATTATTTACGGTACACACATCGCATTGTGTCTCCTTGGAAACTATGTCTGTCCCTTTGTCCAGACAACAAAAAGGCGCATTCCGACGCCACTACATTACTCCTAATAACTTCCGAGCCGAGCGATGGAATAATGGACTGTGACGTTCCCGCTGTTCCCCGTTACCTGGGATTTTCTCCCCGCAACATTCGTCTTGCCCGACTCCTTCGCTAACTCTGTTTTCCTAGTAAAATGGTTACGTTAAGGTTATGTTTACTAACACATAAATATTTCAGGAATGAGACTGTATTGAGAATTATCTGTGTTATTTTTCTTCTCTTCAATTGTCCTATTTTCCAAATTATCAATAACAGACGAAGTTCAGGAAGTCGATCCGAAATTAGCTTTGGCTTAATGCGAGACGCATTGATATGATGGGAATGGTAACTTCTACTATTTTAACCAACATATATAAAACCGACTCCCGACCCCCTGTTTTTATATTTATTTAAGTTTATACCAGCTTTATCAAGTAATATGTAAAAGTTACACTAGGTTGATTTAAGAGTCATATTTAGTATGAAAAAAAACAACGGAAAAGTGCGTCTCACCTAAATTTGTAGGTATAGATTACGTACTTTAAATAGTTTTCAGTTTTTTCCCTGTATTTGTAGTATAAGACGATTTTAATTGCTAAATTTTATAGTTCTGTGTCAACGGAAAGTATCCCATAAATTTTGATTTCCTTGAAAATGACGAAATATACGTTTTTTGCGGCATAAACGGCCGTATTTTTTTTACGTTAACTAAGAAATTTGATTTTGTCACAACTTCAAGGGGCTGCAGATCTGAGTATTACCCCGAGTTATACCCCGAGATGAAGGGTCTTGACAGACAGACAGACGGACAGCAAAGTGATCTTATAAGAGTTCCATTTTTTTTCGTCGAAATGTCATTTAGATTGCCTTACGCGCGCTCGATACGTACATTATTTATTTATTTATTTACACATTTATAAAATGAGCACTTACATGCAAATTACCTTACGTGCAAATTTGTGTTTGCACATATCATTTAGGTACATTTAATAATTACAATTACACGAAATAGATGGACACAAAGATAATAGACATGTATTAAAAAAAAAAAAATAAGAAGACTATAAATAGATAGACATTATTGGTAATATATTTACATTACATATACATATTGACTGTACATTACATATACAAAGTAACTTTAATCACCCCTTGGACGCCGATAGATCATTTGTAATTAAAAGTTTTGGCACTAACCTTACACTGCGAAAATAGTTATAAGACGTAAGCCATTGTCTGAACATTCTGAACTTCACCATTTGTAAGGAAATAAAACGAATCGATCTCAGTTGGAAACTACCAAAGTTCGCTATAAACCGTATTTCGGGACAATAATACTCGACATCCGTGCCGCTGTGCCTCAGCGATTGACAGCAATAATGCAAATAAATCCGTTGTTTTGTTTATCGTTCGCCGTCGTCGCACGCGATACTTGAGGGAGATATTTTGGCAGAAAAAACGCTCACTTCGCGCACGCTACCAATTTAATACATTCTATGAAATGCACATACCGACAACCCATCGTATTCACCGACAGTCAAAGTCAAAAATGTTCATTTGCGGAATTACGGTAGGTTCACATTCAGCACAATTCATCTTGTTTCATCATCATCATCATCATCATTTCAGCCGAAAGACGTCCACTGCTGAACATAGGCCTCCCCAATGGGGGGGATTTGCCATAGTCGCCACGCTTGGCGAGCGGGTTGGCGACCGCAGTTTGATGGTGGTAATGATCGAAGGATGCTGCTGCCCACCCTCCGATTTTCCCTTATTCGCCTCCTACGAAACCCACGGGAAGAGATGGGGTGGCGCAATTCTTACCCGGCAACCACACGGGGTAGGCATCTTGTTTAGTGGCATGCTAATTATAATTAAGTAATAAAAACATGATTTAAACGCGATGAAATGGATTTTCTTACATTTTTTTCTTTAAGGTATTGAGAAGTAGAAAATAATAGGTCAAACAAGTTTAGTTTTTAAAGTTTCATAAGTAGTCTCTCCATACGCAACGCTATTTATTTAGGGTGTAAAGGTCCCATTTTTAGTTATTTATAAACGGTAACTATTTAAAAACTTGTAAACGGTGGTCCGTAGCAAAAAATGTTTTGAGACATAACTAATCTACATAAAATTTTCTACAAAAAAGATACTATACACTTTTTCGCTAGGATCAATATTTAATGAGATTTAAAAGGGAGAAATTTAATTTTAAGTGTCTTCTCATTCCTTTGTTTTCCAATATTTAAAAAAAACAACAAAATATGATGTTTATCTACTTATCGAGTTCTAGACAATGACACCCCACTAGATTAATTTTTTTTCGCGCCTCTTTAGCTGTATGGAAACCCCCATTATAAACATGTAAAAATATTTTTTGACTATTTTTATAGATTTGGGTCAAGAAGATGCTTAAACTGTAAAAATTCGAAGACTGTAGCTAAAACCGTTTGCCTTTAAAACCTGTATGACAGACGACGGACAGACAGATGGTCGCGTGAGTGACAAATAGGGCTCCGTTTGGATCCTTCGGGTACGGAAGCCCAAAAATAACCATTTACTGTCAAAATTATGCGTTAATAGGCGTGTCCCCCACAGGCGAGGCATTACACTCCTGAAAGCTATAAGACAGAGTGGGAAAATCAAGGTCGTTCAGTTGCCTATCTCACTCTTTCATAGAGATACGGAGGGAAGTAGTTGGACAATAAAAAAACATATATTAATTTAGATATGGCATACATATAGTTCTAAAAAAAATTCTGATTATATCCTCTAGCCGCCCACGGACAAATCACACAGGAATTGCCAGAGCCAAAATAGCACTCCTTCAATTAGCAACCCCCTATCATCCCTCATCTCACAGCACCGGTTACCAATCTCCAGCTTTACATTTCCACCTTATCATCAGAAATTTAAAAGTATAGTACCCCAATAATTACCCCGCGGCGCCCGTATATTTACCGTCGTATCCCATCTCACCAATCTCATTGAATAGTGTACTGAAAACAATAGCATTGAAGACGGACACAACCTTCTTCTTTTTTCATACTGTACCCTCCATGCATAAAATGATAAATCATCCACTTCTCTTACACAAAAAATCAAGAACAACTGCTACGTCCACACATCTTATCCATCCACAGCTGACAAGCAAACCTTAGGGTCCTTCAACCTTCGCAAGAATATTGAGACGAAAATCTGTGACGAAGATTTAAAAGATGCCACACGTTTTCTTTTTTTAAACGATGTTCTGTCACCAAACACCCCTGAGACCCTCTTGGCTCTATAGAGCAAACACCCTCCAGCTCCTTCAACTGCCTACTTCCTCGACCCACCAATGGCTAGTCAGGTATGCCTAAAAATTACTAGAAAGACATTTGTCACGCGATTTTTTCATTTAAAACTGGTTCCGCAGCTGGCCTGGACGGCATTTCGCCCCAGCATCTGAAAAACTTAGTCTCCCTTTCAGCTGCCGTGCAGGAAAAAGCTTTTTAAATTCTCTACCCAAATTAGAAAACAAAATATTTTCTGGGAATATTAACCCTAATATAGTCACCTTTTTGTTCGGTGCAAACCTCGTCACCTTGTCTAAAAAGATGGTGGGGTGAGACCAATAGCCGTTGGTTCAACTCTTCGGCGACTTGCGTCCAAAATTGCTGTCTGACATCTTACCTAAATTGCAACCCCTTTTTAAACCTGTACAACTAGGCTTCGGAAACTAGGCTTCGGTGGGTGTGAGGCTGCTGGGCACTCCCTACGCACATACCTGTCGAATGCATCGGCCGAAGTGTTGGTGAAAATTGACGTCAGAAATGCATTTAATTTCGTTAAAGGGACACGCTGCTGACTGAAGTAAAGCAACACATTCCGGAAATTTATAACCTACCCACTTACTGCTCTCATATGCAGACCCAACCGATCTTCTATAGATACCGGGAAAATGTCCTGATGTCAGAAACCGGATGTGAGCAGGGCGATCCACTCGGGCTAGCAAGAATAGAGAAACATCAATATATATCTAGCTGCAAGCTGAATAATAAATAAACAAATAAATTAAAATAAAACTAAAACTAACTTAATCTAACCTAAATATACCTATCAGAAACTCTAATCTAACAAACCGCTGCCAGTAGGTAACGTTCCAAAAATACTGGCCGCACTGCATTGCCATGTTGGATGGTAATGGGAACTAAATATACAAAATCCATTTTTTTTAGATTCATAAAAAAATTAATGTCAGTTCAGTTCAGCAAAACATTAAAATTTTAGATAAAAATTTTCTTTGTATCCTAGGGTCACCAATTTTTTAAGATTCTTTTCAGGCTTCCTGTTAAAATTCTGCCTTTTCCTTCCAAAATGTACGTACTTTGCTGCAGACTTTTTTGCTAATTTCAAGGTACCAAAAGAACCTTTGGATGACATTATCAAATCAAATCTAGAAACAATATTAAATATACAGCTCAGCGACAATTCTTGGACCCAAGCACCTCTACCAATTAGCCACGGTGGTCTAGGCATAAGAAAAAATTCAAGTATACCTCTTCCAGTGTTTTTGTCCTATGTTCACAGCTCAATTAATCTCATAGGAAAAAACCGAAGGGGTATCCTCTCAAACTATGAGATTACTGGCTTGGAGGAGGCCAAAAACGCTTGGTCATCTGCTCTTATATCTATAACTTACTAGAAAAGCGCTGGCCGCTTTTCCAGGCATGCCACTCTGTATGCTGACATCATCCCTCGGTCTCTAGCCACAGTCAACGTGCCATCTGTTCTTGAACCAATTGGCATCGCTAAAGACAATGGCAAGAGGTCGGACGGGATGTTCCTCATGCAATGGAAGGTGGGTAAGGCGCTAGTCTGGGATGCTACTTGTGTAGATACTCTGGCGCCTTCTCACCTCCACGGGAGGAGCAATCACTCAAGTGCGGTGGCCAAAGCGGCGGAAAAGCTTAAAAGGCACAAATATAGGGGCAATAATGAGTATTTGTATTGTATATTGTATTGTATTCGATGTTTTCGCAGGGCAATACCTCGGGTTCGTGTCCCTCACACAAAATCAAAATCAAAACATTTATTCTGCAAATAGGCCTCAAGGGCACTTTTACAAGTCAAAATCTATCTAGGTACATCAAATAAAAATAATACAATAATCAAAGTATCATTAATTAAATGTAGTGTTACATGTCAAAAATAAGACTAAGAAACTAATAACAATCGAGATTTGTTAGAGATGTATAAGGTCTCTAAGCGTCAAGATAAAAGGTAATAAAGTAGGTACACTAATCATAATAAAATATTTTGAGCTATATCTATAACATGTCAACATGAAAATAATAAAATCTAATAAATAAATATCCTCAGAGATGTATAAGGTCTCTGAGCGTCAGTCTAAAAAATAAAATCAAATGAGAACAGTGAAGTCTCTCATCATGTCAATTCCATTGAACACTAGTACGAAGTTACTAGTCAAACATGGAAAGTGCAAGTAGCTTGTGTTGGGATAAATCCAACGTCGATATGTTCAAGGCTAAAGGTTAGATTTTGAATAAATCAGGCCGGACGTCGCAAGGTGAGCTCTAGCCGGTCCGTAGCTCGATATCGCATTTATATGAGTTCGCTCTTCGTTATGCGTTCGCTCGGAATAACCGATCCTGTTAGGTCGATACAGGGTATGAAATACTACAGACGTTTAACTCTTTCCTACAAATTACATGTGTATGTAGATAATATAATAGGCTAGCAGATAATATAAGAGTGACTTGAGTCTACAGGCGCCTCCGTGGTATCTGACATTCCGTTCTTATATACGCTGACACGTAAGCGGGACCTACAGCGCTGTCAAATGCCACGATTTCAGCGCCAGTATATAATTGTAGAGTATACAGATTGGTCATATAATTTTCTGAATGTATAAATCAATTCAAGTCTCATTCATAGGTCCCTCATATTTTATGTAATCTTTTATTTGCATACTTGTTAATTGTCCTATTTTTTTTTAAACTGATCCTAATATTCAATTACTAAAAACGAATACTAAATTATTTAACCTGCCTAAAAGTTAACTTGCATAAAATTAGTATAATGGCAAATTTATTGGTAGCCTACTGTACTGTGTTCTTTTTTAAGCTGTGTATTTGTATTGTATTGCTATAATTTTACTGTCTAAATTACTTTAGTAATAATATATGTAAATGGAAGCAGATGACTTTTTGGAGCCATAAGAACCCGGCACGAAACAGCAACCTATAGGAAATTCCTGGGAAAGGTACCTATGTAGTTTGTTTCTTACCACGTGCTCCTTAGAGCGAAAAGTGGAGCCGCCTTTCGACTTGTAGATTTTTATCCTAATTATACTTCACAACTGAAGAGGATATGGAAGGCGACGGTATCGGAGGATCAATAAAAAACTAAATTTAAGAAAAAATATTTCTCCGGGGTAGGTTCGTTCGTCCGGGATATATGGAGTCCATCGACTGGCTGGCGGGTTGATGTTGTTAAACGTGTCATGATTTGCTATACAAAAAATGCGAAAAATTTTCTTTTAAAATCAGAATACGTTTAGGAGATATAAAGAGTAAGTAGTTAAACAACACAACTAATATTAGTAAAATGATGCCCATAATATTCGATGGTTCGATGTTCGAGAAAATAAATCTTATAAAACAATAATTATGACAACCGATTATGAGGAGCAAAATAAAATTAGGCAGTAATCATTATGCTGTATACTATTAGGCGTAAAGTTGACCCATTGAGAAACTGTGTTTATAATTTTATAATCTCTAGTAATCCTAAAAGGTGTTTAATAAGCAGTCCGTTTTCTGTGGGGGTATATTTTCTGTTACCGATATCGAAGGGTGGATACCACCAAGACGTAATTTGGATTTTGACGATCCCTTGACCCTCGGATCTTTGATCGCTAATCCCGGTGCCTACTGGGCTCTGTTTATTTTTCTCAAACTATACATATTTTCTGAGGCCCTTGTTATCCCATTTACAGAAATTTTGCTTATCGATATTTTTAAAAATTGTGTACATAATTACGATTCGCACTGTTTTGCTTGATATTGTTGTTTTGGTTAAGAACGCTATAATTTAAGCTTAAAAATTGCATGTGACACTTAAGTACCATGATAAATATTTTAATTTTTTAATAAGAAATGAGCTGTGTTGTTTCTACTTTCAAATAAAGTCTCTAAGGTGCTATGTGTACGAGTACCTACTGAATTTGAATATAATTGAATAATTTGACACTGCCCATTTATTGATAATTACAAGAGCATGTAGTTGATATGAAATATCCATTAACAAGTATCCACATTTTAAATGAATAGTTATTTACATGCCAAGCGAATCTCATATACGCCCCTATTTCACAAAAAAGTTTTGTGTCGTTTACGCCCCCTATTTCACTAAAAACAGTTTTGTGTATCCTTTACGTCCTAAGCATTTAACAGGAACAGCAAATTGTAGGGTCTTATATGACATTTTATTAAATTTCTGGCGGTTAAAGACTTCTGTTTTGTTTGTTTATTACCTAATCTTAAATATTTTTTAAACGCACTATTTATCTCGAAAATCTATAAATTGTGACTAAAAATGACCTATACAAGTCTTAAAACCAAAAAGTTATGTAAATAAATACCTTAATAACTTAATAAAGATTTCAAAGACAAAATTGTTAGTTTAGTTAACCGTCTTTTCGAAAACCAGCTAGCTGCGTCTAGTTACGACACAGGTAATCTGACTAAAGTTACGAGTATCAACGAACAACAGTGATATAATTAGCTAGTAGTATATGCAATATCACTTGGCTAATTGACAAATCGAGGAGGTTTAAATCGGGTCCGATCGAAGGCTGTGGCCCGACTGACCACTACATTTGGCTCACTGTGCTGGTACCTTTTTCATTCCCTGCCAAGCCATTGTCTTAATTAAATTACCCTATTTATCTATTGGCGACCTTCTTGGCGTTTCTGTTATATTAAATGACATTGCGGATACCTACAGGTATGTAGATCAAGAAAACTGATTTTGTACCCAGCTTCTGCGAAATGGTATACCTGAAATGCAAAAATAAAATAAGTTTATAAAAAAAACTCGCGTGGTGACGGTAGCATCAGTACACAGTAAGCAATCATTACCTACAGTTTTGTGTCTAGCTCGCATGATCGCGTTTAACATATTCGTTCCTTACTGGCCATTATGTAAGTGCGAGAGGGATGAATGCTATATGTCCGACATGTCCATAGAAAACTCTGCTAGTCTGCTAGTTGATACCGTAATGTGGTGGGTAGGTCTAACTGCCATTGTTAGTATGGAAAATTACATTTATATCAACTTTACACACGCTCAAAAACTTTGTGTAACGTGATATACCTTATATTAACAACAGTTCCAAACTAACAGCCTCAGAAGAGGTAATTTAGTATTCAAAATAATTGACCCACAACATACGTCTCTCCTGCTATGCGCAACCTCCTGCATCAATATAAAAAGGCTGTGTCTTTGTCATTCCATCACAGCCGGCATAATATTGCGAAAAAGTGTGCAGAAACGACTCCGTCGGCATCCGCGCAGCTGACATCTGCTAACTCAACTCGGCGGACCTTGTTGCATGCGCTGCCCGTAGGTACCTACGTCAGAAAAAGGCTATAGAAAACTGACGTCGCCTAGATTTCTAGTTTACTGGTTATACGAATATCATGATTGTCGGCCAAATAGCAACTAACAGATTCCGATGTACTAGCCTTCCCCGGGGATTTATTATAATAACGAAATTACGCCTTTGGTTATTAGCTCTCTAGCCGTACACCAGCTTCGAGAACAATTACACGATGTAAAATTCAGGTGCGCTGAATAAATAGCCGCCACAATAATACTCAAATGGGTTAATAATGTAATTGACGGCGCGCAGTAAAATATCGGCTGACAGAAAGCGCCGAGTCTCCCAGCACTTACGCTCCGAAGACATTACAAAATCGTAAAATAAAAATGACTACGACTATATTACGGGGGTGCGATGAGATTTTCAGTTGGAATGGCGGCCATGAAATAAAAGCGCCAATGTAGCGTGACAGTCACCTGCGCCGCGGAGATATATCGCGTTATTATGTGCACAGCATTACGCCAAGACGGCTCATTAAAAGTTAAATCTGATTTTGCCCTCATCCCTAGATTGTGTGTTTTTACTGGAGTTTGTCATTTTTAGGGTTCCGTACCAAAATGGTAAAAAGGAACCCTTATGGTTTCACTTCGTCTGTCTGTCTGTCTGTCACATCGGTAAATATCTCAAGAACTACTTATGCTATCGATTCGAAATTTGGAATAGTTACAAAGAAGGTTAACCTAGATGCATAGAACATGGATTTTCTATTGTTTCTTTTTATTTTCTGTGAAAAATTACAGATAAAAGGTGGTT
Source organism: Epiblema foenella (assembly GCA_963556455.1). NCBI lineage: Eukaryota > Metazoa > Arthropoda > Insecta > Lepidoptera > Tortricidae > Epiblema > Epiblema foenella. The sequence goes on from OY747105.1 coordinate 7,984,970, forward strand.
CAAATTTTCAAAGTCTACTGAATATTATGTCAAGTGAGGTTTTTTCGAAATTTACCAGGGAAAAAATATGGAATTTTTACATAACATGAATATCAACGTATATTTTACAGGAAAAATATAACCATAGCTAGTTTTTCTTTTTTATCATAAAAAAACAGTTCTATACTACGTCTGTAATTTGCATTTACATTTTTACCTTTGCATTATTTTTTGTTTTATAAATTCCAACGAACTTATGCTGCAAGTACATTCTTTCAAATAAAAAAAAAGATTGAAATCGGTCCACGTGATAAAGAATTATCCTTGAAAAACCACCATACAAATTCGCCGATAGATGGCGCTTTGTTGGGCACACCATGTTTTTAGGATTTTTCTGAATTAATTGGGTCGGCAGGGTTACACACCTATGTACGTAAACCTCGGTGCGCGAGTCCGACTCGCACTTGACTGGTTTTTCTTTATTTCCGTGCGGAAAATTTTTCAATTTACATACACTTACCCACTTATGAATCGTTTCGGAACAAAAATCTGGTGGAAAAAACAGTTCACTTCGGGAAATTGTTTCGTGGTATGTACCGCTGCTGAATGTAGCGGTTTTGTTTCGATTCGGTGAAGTATTTTAACTAAAAGTAATGCGATGACATTAGAAAAAAATATACAATATTCAAAAATATGCATTGTATGCATTACGGGTTAAAACAGTATTTTTTGAAATCTATTGATTATTTTGACTTGATTCTAACTCTTTATTTCACTTAAACAGCCCATTTTTCATAAGCTAACCCTATTTTACTAGTGCAAATCAATATACATACCTGTCACTTTAATTCTGTTTGTCTATTTTTTGCATACCATTTTCTTAAGTAATTATTAATTACCATGACGTACAAAATATCGAAAAGTATTTCTAATATAAAACTATTTTTTATTTTTATGTGTTAACTTAATCAAACTTGAAATTTGAACCTCAGAGGTCGCCAGAGTTTAGACATTTGTGCTTTAGACTGCCTAACTTGAAAATAAACCTGTAACTAATTATCAGGCACAGTGAACGCGTTTCACAGTCTTAAAGGCACAGCTGTTACCCACCTAACCTACGCATTTTCTTCGTATGGTTACATTTGTTTTGTGTTAATTGTGTCTGAATGTGCGTCGTAAGAGGCAATAATTAAGGTTAAAGGTATAAGGTTTTTCCCTATATTGTTAGCATGTACGAATACAATAATCTGTTTTCCATCATCAAACAGCATTGAGCAAAAATAAAGTGAGAAAATACGACTCCGTTGAGTGCATTTTTTTGGAAAGCAGGGCGTACCTTTTCTCCATAATTGTTTTTATGACCGGCCGTCCGCTATATGGCGACAATAAATAACGCCGACACACGGATTTATGACTACACGTTCAAAATATCGGATGAATGTGAATGTTTTATCAGATTCGTTTTTTCAACATCCGGTTATTTAAATGTCATTAAATAAATTAGCAGGTTATAAAATGAGTTGTTGAAAGATTTGACAGACTTATTTCCTGTTAAAACAATGTCTCACTCGTATAAAAATAAAAAAGAATGTATTTAGATCTGGGGTTATGGCATCGTGGCATTTAAATATTTAAGAAATCAAGATAATGTTTGTAATAGATGGATCATTTAACACAAAAATCTCTAAGGATTCAGCCTTAGCGGCTAAGTTGGTGTGTTTAGTTATTATTCTCAACTCACTCTTTCCTCTGGGATTCGGGGCTACTGTAACTTTTCCTTAACTCGTCGTCTCGTTATGGTAATCTCCTTCGGGAGACTGCTCTTTAATTCCATCATTGAGTGACCGCGAAATGGAAAGTTAATCTGGGGGCTTGCAATGGGCGGCGCGCGTAGCTTTAGATACCTAACGCTCGCGCGCCCCGGGGTCGCTCGTCAGTCGAGGGCCATCGCCCCGCGAGCGAGCACATGCACGTTGTCTCGAGTTCCACCGCCGCCGCCGACTTGAATGCGACGAGCAGCACGAATTTACCGAGTGATTTAAATCCCATAACGGCAACTAGATCAGGACACAGCTGTTCTGTGTATGACTGTTTAAATACCAACAGGGACGAAAGTTTGTTTTTTTTAAGCTGCCTACAAATAGCGAACTGTAAAATATTTTTTTAATTAGGTATAAGTACTAACTTAGCATAACCAAGGTGTTTAACGTTATGAAGTTGTGAGGTACAATGTACAACAACAATACAAATGCATACGATACGAACCACCTGGTTAGGTAGGTACTTATAACTTAAACTCACATTTTCGATGGTTAGATTAGGTACTTACGTATGTATGTTTTATTATTTTTAGCGGGACACCTAATGTAATTTTCTTAAAAAAGAAACACGCGTTTGAAATTTTACTTCCTACTTCTTTGACAATGACAAACATTTTCTTGCATCTTCTGCAAGTGGTAACAATATGGTCATTAAAGGTGAGATGTGGATCAAATCTTGTGCCGAGATCTCGAACTGACGAGGATATTTAGCATGTTAGGTATTTACTTTAATTTATGGTGTTCAATAATGTATATTAAAATAAACGTGCTTATATTTTAATAAAATACAACTTTTGGTTCTTGCCAAAACAAATACAATACAAAGAGTATTTGTATTGCAATACAATACAAATACTCTTTATTGCACACCTCAATAAAAATACAAAGCAATTCAGAAATATAACATAGTGAGATATAAACAGAGGTAGACAACAGGCGGTATTATCGCTAAAGAGAGATCTCTTCCAGACAATCTTTGGGTGGCGGAGAGAACTAAACACACATATGCAGTCTATCCTATATTTTTATCCTTTTCTAACCTACACATCTTCTTAAGTTCTACGTAATGCAGCACTTTTCCAAATAAATAATATCTAGATTTCCAACATATAAGAACGTGTCCTCATAGGTTTTTTTTGTAAGGGAGAGTTTTCCGGTGATAACGGAATCTTTTGAGCCATCTATTTTATTAGTTTTAAATTTATTGCACAAAAATACAGTGTACAAAGGGCAGACTCAATACCAAAGGCTTTAAACGTATATATGCAGTTTAAAACAATTTTCTATAAAGGTAGCTACGGAACCCTAAAAAGAGTATCCTAATAAAAACGCATGATTTATGAACTTACCTTTTCTTACTTACGAATTAAAATTTCAAGAGTTAAAGAGAATTTCCGTTCACGAGGTAAATTTGATTTGTGGCGTTATTTAGAATGACACTGACATACATACATATATGTGAAGTAACACGTAGGTACTTAATTAATATCGGTTCACTGTTTTCAAGCGACATCTGGGGAGCTAGAACATTTTTTGCCCTCATCGATGTATTTTTGGCGTGACAGCCCTAACGCTACACGTGCCGTGTGTGAATGAATACAAGTTATACGATAGACAGAGATGCACAGAGTACGTATACGAGTAGGCACATTTTTTATGCCTAAACGCCGATTTTGTTAGGAAGTGAAGCTTCTGTACTTGTACTATTGTGCCCTATATTTGGTTGTCTACATCGACACTTCGCTGACATATTTTAGAAAACAACTATCTTTCAAAACAGCAATGTAATGAATTTATTAAATCCTGCAATACAGCAGTTACTAATGACCGGTGTCCCCAGCGAGGCTGCGTCTTGAGTTTACACGATCCATCACATACACGAGTCTGCTACTATTAAGTCATTAATTAAACACCACTGACAGCTGCACGACCCAGAACTGGCTCTTACCGACTTGATGATAAAGCTGAAACTGCCACAATTTACAGCGGGCACCAAGTTAATGGGGTGGTATTAGTAAGGGACGCACTGTCGACCGCTAGCAAACAAATAAAGCTACTCGTTAAATAAATCGCCGCAGTCAAACATCAAGACCTTTACGCACCTATACATGCGTGAATAAATAAACATAATAATGTGTTTAGCGCATCTCATGAAACCATTGTGTGGTCCGATCCGTTGTCGTCAAAGGATATTTTCGAACGGGTGGGATTGGATGCTCGTCTGGCGACCGTACGTCGCACCACTTTATATTTACTTATCTCGTTCGGAATCTGATTGGAATTCCCAACAAATTTAAAGTAAATGTGCGTCGTTTAGCTTCCTTATTGAATAATTTTACATACTTATATCTTACAACTATATTTTTAAGCTAAAAATAAGTATTCTGCATTTATGTTCGGCGCTTTACCCAGCTAATTCCAAGTAAAAGTGTACTTTTTAAAAGATTTCTTTCCGTTTCTCGACTAAAACCTTATTCATCCGGTTAGGGCCTCATTTCTTTTGACGTCAAAACCTATCGTATAGATTCATTAGCATCAGAAAGCCATTGTTTAACTGGCCGTGACGCCATCCCTCGCTTTCATCGGTCTCGGTTAGTCTTTGTATTTTATTTCGTAAACTATTTTTTCCCATACACGTGATGTTTTACGGTGAAAATTGGGATTCAAGAACGTTTTCGGTCACGACGGTCACACAGTGACTTTAGGTAAAAATATCGAGGGTTCTAGCGAAAGTTTGAGGAGTGGCACGCGATTTAAACCTAAAGTGTATGATAATATAAATCATATCGTACCAACGTATTTATACTTTAATTTCCATCAATATTACGTAGAAAAGATACTGAAGGCTTTTTAACGTTGAGTTAATCTTTTATTTCATACTTTTTTTATGATAACCAGTATTAATTTGGCCAGATGGCAGTCGCTTCCGTAAAAACTAGTGCCTACGCCAACTCTTAGGATTAGGTAGCGGACCCCGGGCATCCTTTAGGATGCAACTGTACCGGGATAACGCTAGGATGATGATGATGATGATGATGAACCAGTATTAATTTGGCGTTTTGGTAGTGACGCGAATGTAAGTAAAGAACATTATTTCAAAATTTGACCCAAATCTCGTGAACAAATCCGGAAGAAATACTTAACAATAAATGCATTATGTCAAACACAATAAGGATATAAACACTCAAGGCATACACTATCTTCGCTATAAGAGGTGCTTAAAAAAGAGTTAATTTAATACAATGATTGCAAGGGCCAGTTTACTGCTCATATGGAAGGCCGAATACGGCATTCCAAATTGCGCCACATATTAGATTGTATTTATGATTAGTTCCCTATTTTTCTGTGTATCATATTCTGAAAAAGTCGCTAATCGCAAATATATGAAAATAATAGATTGTATGACAAGGATCTAAAATGAGAACGAAGTGAGGGACAGTAGTTCGAGGGGTAATATGGCTTTCAGACGAGAGTTATACACTCTACTTTTCACTTCGATTGCGAGAAAATAAATAAACAAAGGTTAACCACCCAAAATTAACAATAAATTCCACGGCAAACATATATAATTTGGCAGCATGTTTTTTTTCTAAACTGTTTTGACACACATAACGCGAAAAAAGCTAACTGACCTTCCATGGAGCGCTTCAAAGCTTTGCTCGAACGATTAAATCACTTTTTAATTATTGTGAAATAGGGGCTACTACAAACTTAATCTTTACTCTTTAGAGAAATTAAATCTGTTTCCTGATTGGTCGATTTTAGTAAAGCTGTATTCTGGTTGGTTAATACCCAATACCAATTATTTTTTTAAAAGTTAAATTAGTGTTCTGTGATTGGTGGATTTAATAGGTGAAGTATTTTGTTTGGTCAAATTCAAATGTTTCGTAAATCATAAATATGTATTCATATTTTCCCGAGGGGTTAAATGTACTACTTTAGCCCCGCTTGACAAGTCTAATATGACACACTTTTCGAGCATGAGAGTGAAAAAGTAATTTTCATCATGTACCTTTTATAAATAATCCGTTTCAGATTTACGCAATTATATAGTATATTTGTTGAGCAGTGAAAAATGGAAAGTAACTACAACCTCATCACATTTATTCATACGTTTCCGGTAAGTACATTATTTCTCAATTTTTATTGAAACCGTGATACGAAATTGTGGGGAGGAGTGTCGCTAGCAACTCTTCAGATCCAATAAAGTCGAGTAGGGCCGGTAGATTACGGCTCCGATAAGCAGCTCTCACGGCACGATCTGAAATATCATTATTGCATCTGATACTGACAGCCTGTAATCCTGTAATATGGAACCCCACAGCGTTTAATAGGTTTTAAATTGGGATAATGCTATTTGAAAACCTCTGGTTTCTTGAAAACATTTAACAAATCAATCTACAGTCGATAGATTCATCAAATCACATACACAAAAATAATAATTTTTACGTAATATATAACCAATACCTACCTAATATAACTGAGATATGAGTTATTCACACATGGAGCACAACAGTTGCCTATCATGTTCAAACGTTAAGTACACTGGAGTTAATAAGTACCTGAGTGCCTATATATACATAAACTGCTCATAACGCAGGTTTGACCCGTATCAGAATTGTGAATAAGTACAATTTAGCGATTGTTCTTATAAAATAAGCTAATTTCACAATTACGAAACAATGTTCATCAATGATGCAAGCATTCCTCCAATATCGTTTTCATTTCGTATAACTGAAAATTATGTACACCGCCATTACCAAATAGGTGAAATATTTCAATCTTCTTAACATTACCTTACACCGCAGCGTTCATATTTTGAGATTCTCCTCGACAATATCACCTGCTCCGTGAGTAATGAGCATCTCCGTCACATGTCCTGATTCAATTATTTGGCTCACGCGACAAGCCTTGGGGAGCCGGAATATCTTGTTGCGTCAATTTGATAGAGCCTTGTTACACATTTGCTTGACAAATACTACTTATGCGAGCGTAGTTATTGGGTAAACACGAAGCTATTTAATTCATGATCCAAGAAACCTTTGCAGTTATGAAGTAGTTTTTGTGTCACATGGAGACTGAGATTCACCTCTTTAGGTTTTGAAAGTGAAACTATTTATGTTATGTCATATCCAACGTCTCTTCTTAAATATACACATCATTTATTTATGTAAGATTGACCACTAATTGCCTACATACTTATCTTCATATTTAATTACTAGCCTTTTCCCTCGACTTTATAAGCGTAATTTTTAACCGTCTACAATAAAGAATTTTGTATTTGTATTTGTAAATCGATTTGAAACACAGTAACAACTGTCCGAAGAAAACGTTGTTAAATCTGTAGATACCCTTTTAACTAAGTCTAACAGTCAATTGCGACAAAAAACCGATGCACAAGCAATAAATGAAGGCAAGAAAAACAGTCCATTACCATTTTTAACCTGTAAGCCCGCCTGAAGGTCGGTATTAGTTGATTCGGTGGGTGCTAATGTCCGCCCATTGAACAAATTTATCTTTGGTCCTGTGCCCATTAGGGTAACGAGGGAATAGTTTCGCGAGGACCGATGTGGCCGCCTCGCCTTGAGAACTCTTTAGTTTGTACATTTAGCGCGGGCTGAAAGCCACGACAAAAGTGAAACCATTAAAGAAAGTTTGAATAGAAACAGGGTTTGTATTGTAAATGTGCCACGTGAATTTAAAGTACGATGCGAATTTCACAACCTGCTAACTCGCTTTAATTGTTATTATTATAAAATATTGATACTGTAATAATAACGGACGGCTAAATTAATTACAATCAAAGTAGGCACAACTTAGGCTTGGTTTTATAAAGATCCGTTAGACCTTATGTCGGTTTGTTATGTCAAAAAATGTACCGACTTACTGAAATTTGATCTGATATTTGGTCTAACGGATCTTTATAAAACCCGGCCTTAGCGTACTTTAATAACTATAGTTTCAATAGTTTTCTTACGGTTTAATAACAATTATGTAGCGTAAGTAACTCTAAAACATTGCTTACTTACTTAAAACAAGTTACGTACAAAGATGTCTTAGTTAAAGATCAATTTATAAAACCTACCTAAACATGTCTACTTATAATAAAGATTTGATGATATCTTTATTAGGGGAAACGTCGTCAACCTTTTGTTGTTTTGTGCTGGAATGAAATAAGTTTTAAATGAAGACAGACGCGTTTTAATTACGCGGCCTACCTGGACCCTCTAGATTAATATCGTCTACAACTATTTTTCATACCGACCCGAAGGAATTGTTCTTAATATTTGGCGTGGTAACTATAATGTCATAATTTAGCGGAGGTATTCATGATGTACTTTAATTAAAGAGTAATGTTTTTGTATAAGGTTTTATTAAAATTTTATTAAATGTTGTTTGTTATTTTAACTCGCAGTCATTTACCAGTCGTCTACCGGTGCCGGGTATCCCCTGGCTCATTACAAAAGAATGTTATTGTTTATCTTTTTTGCCGGGAGACCCCCTGGCTTAAAATACATAAAACAAAATTACAACGGAAGAAGGTATTATGAAATGAAAAAGTGGCACTTGTTGGTACCGCATAGCATTATTTTAGCACCATCAATCTAATGTTAAATTATTGAAACTACGTTGGAGAGAAGGCACTGTTCTGTTCTGTATGTTGGAAAAGGTTAGGATTACGGGTAATATGTAAAACGATGAGCCCATTAAGTTATTTTAATATGTTACGTTTTTTTTACTTACGTACATGTGTATAATGGCGCTCTAACTAAATGTTTAGAATTTTTATTAAATAAGAGAGAAGGAGTAAAAGAAGTGAATAAACACGCGCCCTATTTACGATCATACATAATGTTTTGAGTGGTATACGAAAATATATTTTCAGGTATGTTTGTCGATTTTTCATATGACTTTACACAAAATGTTTAAGGCGGCTTGTGGGACTTTTAGACCAAGAAAATTAGCGAAACCTGGACATAAAAGATAACTGTAATTTTCTTTTTTTATGATATGAAGTATTGTTAGTTATACTTAAAATAATAGAAATTAAACATTTTAAGGTTGCGCGTCACTGTAAAAAAAACAAAAAACTAAATTTTAAACACATTTTGATTTCATAAGTACAGCATAATATGTAACTACGTAAAAGTACCTCTATTATGATATGACGTTTGCATTCCAGTTAAATAAATCAAAATTAAACTAATTAATCAACCGGCACTATCATTAATAAAGAACTTTCGGTAAGTTACACATTTTCTGGCTTTTCTTATCAGGCATTATAGATAACTGTAATTCAACAATTTATTCTGGATAGTATATTATGTGTGTTGATAAATTATTAAAAATTAAACAAATTCTCTTTGCGGATCTCTAAAATCACAAATATTGGTAATTTTTGGAAAGGCAAAATACGTAACTACTTCAAAAGTGTTTAATTTATGCCATCAACATATTACTGGCACTAAAAGAAACAGATTAAACAAAAAATATCCACGATTATCAATTAATTGTTATCTTCTGTTACTTGCGTTTTAATATGAACATTATGTCTTGCAGAATAAGGTCGTAATTTCTTTGTTTCTCAACTCACGGCCGTGCTGTCGCTACTCGCGAGCTATTCTCGTGTGGTAGTCGGCTCGTGCATTCATTTATTATAGGCTTATAGTCAATGATTGTCAAACTTTTATAAGCACGTGGGGCGCACCACGGTTCGGCTGGGGCGGAAATTTATTGAAATATTGTGTTTATTAAATCGATAACAAATAAATTGTTCAAAATGAGATATATGATTTAGTGTTGGGTAGGACATGAAATTAAAATGAGTTTGAAGGAGTACCTTATTTCCCAAAATGAGGTGGTTGAATGTCCTACTTCAAATGAGGTGAGGTAAGGTACCAACATATACTTAGTATCTGTTAGCAGAAAAAACAGGGCTTTTTTGAGATGTAGTGTATATGATAGTCACCAACCACTTTCGTGCATTATATTTATACTTGAGTTCATATAAAAATGGTATTTATTGTAGAGGCTGTTTTATTTTGGAATGCCCAGTCAGGTGAATCAAACCAATAAGAGTTAGAAGATTCTAAGTAATTCCTTTGATTGGCACTACAAAAGATTTGAGATCCATTGACTTATATAATATGACAACCCAATAGTAAACCTCATAATTAACACTAAACACGTAATATACTCGTAAGTACTCAAGAACTATAGCAGTATAGTTATTATTCCAACTTGATAATTTGAGTATGCTTGGGTAATTTTAAAAAATCACATAGATTAGACTCATACTAACACTACAAGATGTTATTATTTGAACTGACAAATAAATAATTAGCTTAGTAATGATATAACATCAATGAGGCGGAATAAAAACAACATTAAAAGTAATTCCGGAATCGTATGTCGCAATCCAAAATGCAAACCACATCAACAATACAAGTACAGCCACACTACAAGGTACATACACAGATATTCATGTATCGGCTAAATGTTTCTACCGAGGCTGATACAAATATAAATTAAATAAACAAACCTCAGAAACAAACAAGCATCCCAAAGTGATAAAGCTTTGTCAGATTGTCAATGTCAGATTCAGAACTTGTTTGAATCTGACATTGTCAAAATTGAGTTGCGTTCCTTTTGCCCTTTTTTGACCACTTTGAAGTGTTTCGTTAACCCATTTTTAAACCCACAAATTCGTGTGGTGTTTAAAAATGATATGGAGGTTGCTTTAAAACTTTTCCATTTAAATCAACCCTTGGTGAGACATTAGCTGTCAAAGTCATAATGCCCCCCCCCTCTAATTTCCAAACTATGAAGTTTAAAATTCTGAAAAAATTAAGGTGTGCATTAATAAATACTTTCAATGATTTTGAACAAGGCAGCTTTTACGGTTTTTGTGTTTTCGCGGAAAAAGTATCTTGCCTTGACAAAAGGTCGTAAGTAACTTGAGTTCCATATGAAGATACTTTCTTAGATTCAATGTATTGGGTAGTGGTTTTAACTGTGGACTAGTAGGTGTTGGTATGGAACACTTCATTGTGTGTGATTTGACACGCATTTGGCCGGTTTTTTATTTTAATAATTCAACAGCCAATTTGTTTTCGAAAAGATTGTATAGATTTTATTTTATTATTTATTAAATATATATATATATATATCGGCACCCAGAGGAACCTCGAAGATGACAGCCATAACGATTTTTAAGGAAAATAAATGTCCGCCATCTTGGATTTGAAAATGCATGTCATTTTTGTAAACTGCACCCCGAGGAACCTCGAAGATGACACCCATATTGATTTTTAAGAAAATTAAATGTCCGCCATCTTGGATTTGAAAATCCATGTATTTTTAGCAATCGGTACCTCGAGGAACCTCGAGAATGACACCCATATCGATAATTAAGAAAAATAAATGTCCGCCGTCTTCGATTTCAAAATGCATGTCATTTTCGTAATCGGCAACCTCGATGAACCTCGACGATGACACCCATATCGATTTTTAAGAAAAATTAATGTCCGACATCTTGGATTTGTAAATCCATATCATTTTAGTAATCGGCGCTTCGAGAAACCGCGAGAGTGACACCCATATCGATAATTAAGAAAAATAAATGTCCGCCATCTTGGATTTGAAAATCCATGTCATTTTAGTAATCGGCGCTTCGAGAAACCTCGACAATGACACCCATATCGATAATTAAGAAAAATAAATGTCCGCCATCTTGGATTTGAAAATCCATGTCATTTTCGTAATCGGCACCCCGAGGAACCACAAAGGTGACACCCATATCGATTTTTAAGAAACATAAATTTCCGCCATCTTTGGTTTGAAAATGCATGTCATTTTCGTAATCGGCACCCCGAGGAATCTCGAAAATGACACCCATATCGATCTTTAAGAAAAGAGAAAATTTGCTCCCCGCATAAACTTGGAACCCTCTTTTCGCCCCTTAAAGGGAGCAATTTCGAAAAACGCTGAAACTCTTATATACGAAGTTTCAAATCATCATTCAGCCGGAAGACATCCACTGCTGGATATAGGCCTCCCCCAAGGAGCGCCACAGCACACGGTCGCGAGCCACCCGCATCCAGCGACTCCCCGCTGCCTTGACCAAGTCATCAGTCCACCTAGTGGGAGGCCGTCCAACGCTCCGTCTTCCCGTGCGAGGCCGCCACTCGAGAACCTTTCTTCCCCAACGGTTATCGGTTCTACGAGCAATGTGGCCCGCCCACTGCCACTTCAACTTGCAGATTCTCTGAGCTATGTCGGTAACCCTCGTTCTTCTGCGGATCTCCGAGTTTCGGATCATGTCCCGCAGAGAAACTCCAAGCATAGCTCTCTCCATCGCACGCTGAGCAACGTTGAAGTTTCAAATATCTCACTTAAAAAAAGATTTGCTTCCCGTACAAACTTTGAACCCCCTTTTCACCCCTTTAGTGGAGCAGTTTAGAAAAACGCTGAAATACGTCATTAATATATTTAAATACAGAGTCTATATACAAAGTTTTATGCCTCTCACTTCAATAAATACGGTTTTTCATACAAACTTTGGACTCCCGTTTCACCCCTTTAGGGGGTGAGATTTGGAAAATCCTTTCTTAGTGCACCTGTTGGCCTTATAAGGAACCTACGTGCCAAATTTGGAATCTCTAGAACCAGCGGTTTGGGCTATGCGTTGATATGTCAATCAGTCAGTTTCTTCTTTCATGTATTTAGATATATCACACCACGGCAGCAGTTGGAATTTGAATTTGAAATCTTTATTGTCATATTGTGAGTTACAAATTAAATTAAGTAACAAGATAGGTAAACGTTCCGTTCGTTACAAAAATTTGACCGTGTGACGTAAACGCGTAAGATGTATGAAATCCTGCGGCGCTTACGACATTTTTGTCAACGCATGAGCATTGAGGTGATTACTTCATGTCGCACTCGTTACGACAGGTCCGATCCGCCGCACGCTCGCCGCTGGCGCTCCGCTCTCACCCCACCCCGCACCCACCGCATGCATCCCGCTCCACGACAAGTTCGCACGTATTTTCAATTTGATTTTCAATTTCTTAAGCGTGACATTAATGTGTTTAATATTGATGAAAACATGATTATAGTACACAAAAAGCTATTATTAAACAAAAAAATCACAGTTACGATTTTTGCCTACTGAGAAATACATTATTATTAAAACGTTAAAAATTGATGTTTAATTTTGGTCTGAAATGTCTAAACAGACACAATATAGCTTTAACAGATACAATCATCATAGTTACCATTTTTGCCTATCCAGATATTGAGATCAGATGGAATCTGTGAAAAAAAACATACTTGCGAATTTGGTTTCAGGTTAATTTTGCTATTCAGTGATCGCATTTGAGTCCACCTCAAAATTATACTAACATAGGTAGTGTAACGTAGGTAGTGTACGATAACTCACGATTTTTTTTTATACGTTACGATCACGCATTTTTTACTTAATATATCCAATTAATATTTCATACTAAACATTAATATCCGATAAAGTAATAAAAACAACGGGTTATCGAATTATGTCCAGGTCTCGCTAATTTTCTTGGTCTATTTTTAAACAATGTCATAGTATTTCGTTTGGTTTGTACTTCGTAAATTATTGTAAAAATAAGTAGTTTTATAATCATTTCATGTATCAAATATTAACATTTTAATATTAGAAAGCAATATATCATTATCTATACTTAGGTTTATATTAAGATTATATAACCTATGTAGAAATTATGACATGAAATTACTTTGTATAACTACGCTCACCTAAAATTAACTATAAACTTTGATAATCCATGCAGGAAGGATAGCGAGAATAGAGGTTCAAAGTTTTGCTTTCGCTTGGTGTTAAAGTAAATTGTGGAGCGAATTCAACTCTAATGGAAATGGTTTGAAGGCGTTTACCTAGGCGGTCGCAGTGTTGTGGAATGGCGGGCCCCGATGAGGGGTTGGCATTGGCAACTCTAACTCGGTCAATATTGAAAATGGACAGCTTTAAATTGCTTAACCTAGATCTAATTTAAATAATTTACAAGTTAAAATAGACTTTGTCTTACAGAGTGCCGATTTTAATGACTTGGTATGCTAAGCGGTTTGAAGTGTTCAGAGCTCTGAAAAGGTTCGAAGGTTTAGGTACTCCGAAAAAGTGTAAATAGTAGGTATTAGTAGGTACAGAACAAGTATAAATTGCAATCTATGGAGTCAATAATATTAAAATGGGTGACTACTTTATCAAGCAGATATTAAAAACAATATTATATACCCGGTAGGTACCAAACTAAACGTAGATCTGTGTCGGCATTTTTCCACCGTCCACAAATATTATTATAATTTAAAGGAGCAGTACTTAAAACACATTTTAATGCTACTAAGTGCAATGTATCTGTGTAAATTTTACTTCAAGCGCAGGCGCAATCACTATATTTCTTCGTATCGGGATCAAAGAAAGCCATGTGAACCCAATTATACATGATAAATTACTCTGTAAATAAAGATCATTATAGCCAGACGTGTGTCGACGTCTCTATCATTATTGGGTAGTACCTAGTTCCTTAAAAAGTGGCACCTTAACCTGTCTTTTAGTTTATAAATAGAAAGTATGCTAAATTTTTATTTTTTGAAAACAAAATATGTTCATAGATTTACACAAACCTTCTACATCGAGGCCATGTCATAACTTTTCTTCAAATTTATAAACTTTTTAAGAAACAATAAAACGAGTAACTTGTTTTACTGAACGTGTCTTATCCAAATGCGACATTCTGTAATAATAATAATAATAACCCCCGGGGCAGCTTGTGGCGAGCTGAATGGGAAGCGGCGTCCTATGGGTCCCTTGCCTCGGAGAGTCGGTCGGGCCCTTTTTCTTTTTTTTTTTGAATCTGGCTGTGGCTTTATAGGCCGGGCCAATAAAACGATAGAAGTGCGCGGTAGGAGAGTAGCCTGGGGAAAATCCAGGGGAAAACCTCCGACACGACCACGCATGTGGTTTGGAACACTGGAATACTCTAAGAGTTTGCGCTCTAGTGAGATTAGTTGAGCGGTTTCAACAGAATCTGAGGTGTGAGTGGAATCGAGCTGCTGGGAGTTTTGTCGCTGGTTCACTAACCCTAGCCTAGCTGAGAAGAGTCTAGCAAAAAACTCAGCTAGGCCCGACCGTCATGTCTAAGCTGGACGCCGTAAGCGCAGCGTTCCATGGACGCTGTGATTACGTCGTCCGGGTCCGTGAGTGTGTGCCTACGAACGCCGGACCGTGCGGCCCTTATTCAGTGACCGCCGATTTACGCTAGAGGGGATAGAAACGTAGTTGACAGCCTTCCTAACGGATTCCTATGATGAGGAGCATTGTCAAAATAACGTCTGGCAGTCTGCTTAACGAAACCATACATGGTGCTAATGCCTATGTCGTGGTTGCAGACTGAGGTTCGACTGGTACCACGGAGCAACAGTCTCCCTACGGAGAAAACGATTCTGAATAACCTGAAGCGGCTTGAGCGATGTCATAGGCACGTGAGCAAAAGCTACACTTGCATAAGATATGATTGGACGAACACAAGTTTTGTAGAGTCATTGACATTTTACTAAACTTACTTTTGTTGTTTATTAAACTTGTTAATCATTGGCCCAAGCCTTCCTAGCACAAATAACGCACAGTTGTGTACCCTACTGATGTGGCTACGGAAAGTCAGTTTTCTGTCGAGGGTCACTGCAAGATATTTGACTTCGTTGGCCCAGGGGATGGGCCGGTCAAGCATCTGGATCGGAGCCACCCCGCTTTCCGTGCTATCGCGGTGAGACGGGTGGAAGACTATCGCAGTGCTTTTTTCCGGATTGACTTCGATACGCCAAAGATTAAACCAACGACCTAGGTCAGTAATTGCCTCCTGGAGGTATCGCCGGATAAAAGTGTACTTACAATGAGTCAGTCGCAAAGAGCGCGGTATTGTTCGCGAACAACCCCAGTTGCACTTTAGGGTGCCTGGGAATCGGTCGGGCCCCTTTCTCCGCTTGCCTTTGTTGACTGTCGGAGTGGACCCCAGCAGGAGCCGCTGGATTCTTACCTCTGGCTTGCCCTAACCGGCCGGTCAGAGTTATCTCACTCACACAAAAATTAACGTATTTAGACCGTAATCCCGGCAAAACATTAAGTCAGTGTCGGGCTCACCATTGCATGCAAGTTGAGGCCGATTTGCCGTAGTCTTGTGAAGATGGGTGGTTGAAGGCGGGAATCTCCAGTTTGTCAACGGTATGTTAACTTTAACTTGTCTTATTTATTTTACGATATTTGTTTGGAGCGTAATGTCATTTTATTATTTAAATACATCAAATCATTGACGGTTTCAACGTAAAGTTCTAATAAGTCTACTTTTCACTATAACCTGTGTAACTTTCACCTGTCATACATGTACAGGTTAATGTGACTCCTACCAGGTTAAAGTGGAAAATTATTTTGGATGACATTATTTTAGAAAATTTACTATTTATTGAAGATCTTAATAGTGCATCATTGATCTCAAGCAGAACAGTCGTGATCATGGGGAATGTTGAACCCATCGGTTTCTCTACTGTTCAATATTTTTCTCTTTAATATGATATTTCGGGTGCATAGGTTTAAGGATTACTCGGTGAAGGCTTTTACATATTTGATCGGTCCATCGCAGGTGAGATCGTTTCTGGATCTTGTGCCATTAACTCTGCCCTGAGCTACAGGTCTTTCCATAGCATCCTCTTCCTGTCGCATAACCTGGTTAAAGCAACTCGTAGTAGACCATGAACGATCGCTGAGCGCTTCCCTTTGCTTCAACTTATCCACAATCATCCTCAATGGAAAATTTATTGTACCGCTATCGCTTGCATCCATGATATTCCTATCATTATTCATTCTTTTTCCTTAACCTATGTTTCTGCGCTATAGTGCAACACTGTTTTTGCAATGTTTCTCCAGGCCATACATTATTTATGGATTGTATTCCTAGTTATGGCTATGTGTCCCTTGATTTCCTTTTCTGGGTCTCCACTGTTTAAAGCCCACTGGTCACTCACTACCCCAAGACAGTATCTCCATACAAAATGTTGTCTAAATCGGTTCAGCGGTTTAACAGACAGACAGAGACACTTTCGCATTTATAATATTAAGTATAGATGTATATTGTATAGATTTTTTTTGTCGAGTCTGGTTTCGGAAATTACAAAAACAAGTTTTTTAATGATATCGTATGTTTCTGTGGGCCTATTTCGGAAATTGATGAAATGATGAATGATGAAATTTTGTGAGCAGGTTCGTTAATTATATAGAACATTTTTGTCATGACAGATTTTGGAATTTAAAAAAAAAAACACTCGAGAGGTCTACAGCTTACAGAGCTACTAGTAATGATAATAATGTTATTTATCGTCATCACGTCTTCACCATATTCGTATATCATTATAAATCAAGAAATATCCTTACTCAAATAAAGACAAAACCTACAGAATATAAGTTTTAATTAATATAAAATTGTACGTAATATTAGGAGACAAAATACGGAGACATTGCGAATGCCATAGTTTATGACAAGATAGATTTAGGTACTTACATCAATTACACAGATACAACCACGAAGGTTGCTCCCATATGCATGACTAAATAGTTCGCATATCAAGTCCCTTGCTAAGGATTAATGTTATGTCCTCAAAAATATGCTTATACAGTAATAACATCCGGCAGGGATATACATGTCAGCGGCGGAACTCGAGGCATTAAGGCGATTATTTAAATTATTTTGAATGTGAATCAACTGGCGGTGAAATTTCTGGGAACAAATTATTTTGATTTATGGTGCTGCCACCCATGCCGTCGCGGAAATAGAAGAGGACGACATGCTTTTAATAAATACTTATATTTAGCAGATTAATGACCCCCAGTTGTTCCGGGAACTGTTATAACTGCACTTAATTTATTAAGATCGTTTGTTATTTCTGAATTATAATAACATACTAATAAAACAAACATATTTTACGCAGTTCCTCATTGGATATAATATCTACAATTTCATGTCTGTATTTCAGAATCGGGCTACTAGAGATATAAACGCGATGTCCTAGGCATGACCCATTCTATTAAATTAAATGAATAGAATTGCAGCCCTGCCTCTTGTTTTTCAGAATCGACGGCGAGATATCATGACGAAAAAAATCTGCCACAAGTACTTTAAATAGGTAATGGAGGTCTTATTATATTACCCATGGAACAAAAAAACTATGACATCAATCCTATCTGATAATAAGTACCTACGTAGTAAAGGAGACATTTCCTTTTACCCATGAAACTAATATAATTCAAATTAAATTCTTTTAAAATTGGAATCTAACAATTTCCCTTAAAACACAAGGCAAAACATCAAATAAATTTAATTACACACACGTACGCACGCAGCACACTATTCGCTGCTATTTAGTATCGCTATTTTGTTGTATTCTTAATTAGGTGCCTAGTTTTTCATTGTTTATTATGGTTTACTACCACTACTTGGAACACCGATGTCTTCTGATAAAAGCATTATGTACCTTATGCTTACTGGGAGATTCCAAACTTGCCTGTTCTGAAATTATATCAATAGCCTAAATAAGCATTTTTCATTTTCATTTTTCACATAGTTTATGTCAAAAAATTGCTAGGGATTTATGAGGACTTTAAGCACATAATTAAATTTTCAGGTAAACTGAATAGTGAATCTGAGGGATATGTAAGGTGTCTTAGCGTCCGTATAAAAATCATAGGATCTCTGATCGACAAAACAGAATCAAACATTTATTATGCAAATGCCACAAGGGCACTTTTACATGACAAAATATTGATTTTCGATTTATGAAAGTCTGACTGTAAGAATACATTTTTCATGTCAAAATATTAATTTAAAGTTGAAGAAAGAATAATAAATTTCGAGTTTACAAATATAAAAAAATTAATGTCGTAAAGTGAAGATAAACTTCCAAAGTTACCTATTACAAATATTCAACATCAGTAAAGTTAGAGATGGATAAGGTCTCAAGTCTGATTTTAAACAAAGAGTATAATTAAATTAATATAATATCCCAGAGATGTACATGGTCTCTGAGCGACAAAATTAAGACTAATTTAATATTGTTAGAGATGTATATGGTCTCTAAGTCACTGATAACAAAAACGAATCCACAACAGGATGATGCCTCTCGTCAATCCCCTATAAAAAGACACTAGTATTAACGTAGTCACTATGTCCTTGCAAGCATGAACAGAGAGAACTTAGCTTATTCCAAAAACCTACGGATCCTGACAAACTATCATATACTTGTACCTGTTTTGATAAATTATTTTTATTAAATGTACTATTACAGAAAATGTTAAATTTTAACTCTTTAATCAATAAAAGTCAAACATTAAATCAGAATGGATCTTTTAGTCATCTTCAGGATTTCACTGTACGTATCAACATGTAAGTATTTTAGTTACTAAGGACCTACGTAATTCATATCATTTTCGTAATATATTTCGTTATTCTCCTATACTAACCCTGAGATAAGTACCTAGGTATATTACCAAGCAATTTTTTCGTTTGTACAGAAAACATTTTTCCCGGTCACTCTATACAGGAAAATGTAATACAATTTCACAAATCATGTACCTACACAATTAAATTAATGGGAGATGAAAGCATGAGTAAAGGAAACGGTAAATATATTGCGTATGCCTTGAATTATTTTAGTTTCCAAAAATCTCAATGATATATAAAATGTACTTGTGTTCATTCAGATGACCGAAATTTCCGAGAAGTTTAAAACTGGAATTTAATAACGATTGAATTTCAGCGATAATCAATCATAGACCGGTGGTAATTTCAAAAATCGCTCTCTTTTTCGATGTGAACGGCATTTGGTGAGTTATTTTGGCAACATGACTTTTCTGAAGTCAAAAAGCCTGCTGAATCCGATTCCGAATGTTGAAAAGCCAAATGTTACTTTCATTGCTCAAAATTGAAAATGGCGGAATTCAACAAAAATCCGTGAATATAACTCGAATCTGGTCGAGTGCTGTGTCCTGGAATGGGTTTCGGGGGTCGCTAAACTCAATTTAGATAACCAAAGGTCGGTCCGGGTACCGAAAATGGACGCAAACCTTTATGGTTTCGAACTAACCTAAAGATTAATTTGCTTTTAACAGCCCCCAACTCCCTTAAAAACATTTGGATCGACTTCTGGTTATCAAAATTGAGTTCAGTGACCCCCTAAACCAATTCCGGGACACTCCACTCGACCAGGTTTGTAGTTATAATACAGTTTTTAAGTTTAGGCCCGATTTTAGCCGCCATCTTGTTTGCATACACTTCCGGTATCCGGACCGACTTCTGGTTATCAAAATCGAGTTCAGCGACCTTCAAAGCCCATTTTAGGATACTTCACACGACCAGATACGAGTTACAATATGGATTTTTTAGGTAATTTTCACCACTTTGGCCGCCATCTTGATTTTTGAGCAAAGGAGCCATAATTCAGCTTGGCAACATTCAGAAACGGATTCAACGGGCTTTTTTACTTCGAAATAAGTGATGTTGCCAAAATGGCTCACAAAATGCCGTTTAACATGAAATAACGTCATAAAACTATCATTCTATTATTTGCTCAGAGAATTCGTAATCGTATATAATTACGATGTATTCATCGGCAACACACAAATCAATAGCTATAAGCGTTAGGTATTTATTTATTTATTTATTCTAGGAGTTTCAACAGCTTTGCTTTTTATTTTATACAACGCCGGTGGCAAACAAGCGTACGGTCCACCTGATGGTAAGCGGCCACCGCAGCCTATAGACGCCCGCAACCCCAAAGGACTCACGTGCGCGTTGCCGACCCTTTATAAGATTTGAGGATGCACTGTGTTGACAGCAGAAGGAACACATTTAGGTCCCTCGTTCTCAACACAGTGCACCCTCGGGAGCTCTGGCAACCTTGCTCACCTCCAGGAACACAACACTACATACTTGTATAGTAAATGTTATTATGGCTGTGGTCTTCTGCAAGGTGGAGGTACTTCCCCTGTTGGGCTGCTCCAAATTCGAGTAAGATGACATTTTGCTGTGCCCTACCAGCTTAACATATTAGTATCTTAAATAGAAATATAGAACCAATTACAGAAATTCAGAAATAGCAACAAGATAAATCAAATTATACACACTATTTTACTGTACCTATCTTAAAATTAAAGGCTACAAAGAAAACAACAATGCAACAAGAGATGCACATCGCCTACTGGACATTAAACAAATATGCAAAGTTGATCACACACAAAAGCATATCGCCACCCGCAACTACTTAGTTGGATAAGAAACAACGTTTGGATAGAATTCGCCTCACATATGGGATTGAGCAATTGGAAACGTCAATATCTAGATTGATTGAAAACGTCACAATCCTTCGACAAGCTATTCAACTTACGTCCTGTATGACATAGAAAACTATTTTGCCTATATAGCAGAGTACATTGGAGTGAAATGGGGGGATAAAACCTTTTCGACCGAGTAGGTGTATTGAACGATAGTTTAGAAAGCAGTTCGGGGCAATCAATATTGCCAGTGGTAATTTTATGAAGGTATGTTATATCAGCAATTTCTCGACGTTTTTGTGACGGCATTAAATGATGTTTTTTGCATATGCTTAGATAATTATTGGAGTGGTATTATTTTAATCTCTCTTTAATATCTTTCTAGTCAAACGTACAGATCAATTTACAGACATGTTTTATTTAAGTCGTGGTCTCCCGGCGAAAAAAATAAACAATAGCTTTTTTTTGTAATCAGCCCGGGGATTCCCTGACCGGTAGACGACGGGTTCCACATTGCGACATTTTTATTAACTTGTACCTATTGTTTTACGTAAATTTTCATATTTCATGTTAAGGAAATAAATGAATTTATCAATAATATCGTCATCCTCCTAAGTAGCATTTTCCCGTTTTCCTTCAACAAAAAGCCAGCGTTAAATATCAAATGATGTTTCGTACATATGTTTTTTGAAAAACCCAGAATATCAACAGTACCTCTAGTATAAGTTTTTTGAAACTAAACGCAAATGAACGCGCGTTTGCGTTTAGTCTCAATCTGTATGGCAAAAATAGTTACCACCAAAGGCCACCAAGGGCGCTGCTCGCGTTGTCATACAAGTTGAGACTAGACGAAAATGCGTTCGTTTATGGTTTGTTTCGAAAATACTTATACTAGAGGTACTGTTGATTTTCTGGGTATGAACTCAAATGTGAATCTTTGTGAAATTTCATTTCGTGTAGAATGTTATTCTACCGATGTGAATCGCTTTTATATAGTTTTAGATACAATTCAATCGAAAAATGTAATTAGGCTTGGTTGTACCATTTTCTTTTTTAATTTGAAAACAATATGTCACAATTCCAAAATAAGAATTTTCTAAGTAACAAAATTTACACGCTTCAGCTGGACTCTATTCCGTTAGGAAATGATGAGCTATCCTTTACCAATCCATCGCCAACTTAAATGTGATGGTATGGTGTTAGACACAGACTTCAAACTAGTATCTCAATATATGTGAACACCTGCTACTGAAGCCTCTTTGTTCTGAGATGATCCCTACATAATGTAGACGTAGTTTCTATTGTATGATGGCTGAATGTGCGGTGGAGAGAGGCGTTAAGGCGATACATTAAATATTAAGGCAGTGGGGTGGGACGTCCACCTGCGTTCTAGTTAATGTAATGCACCTACTTTATCAACGTTGACTTTTACATGTGTTCTTAGTGAAGTAAACTTGCGATACAGAAAGAAATCATCACAAAATGTTTTCATTTACTTTTCATAGGTATTTAGAAATCCGTAATATAACGAATGTCAAGGTTTATCAATTAAAAGTCACCAAAATTGTTCATAGGTATTAAATATCCGTGCGGGAGGGGTTCAATGCCGAGTCCAATCTGACAGATACGTCAATTGTAATTTCCGCTAAAGACGTTAGACTAGATATAGCTAATATGAAAAAAAGGTAAGTCTCCGGGGCATGACGGGCTCAGCATTGAGCACCTTCAGCACGCGGGCTCGCACATTGGGAGATTATATCTATGCTGTTTATGCTATGCTTGAGACACACATTTTTACCCCCTGACTTGATGAAAACTGTAGTCATTCCCCTTGTTAAGAATTCTACAGGAGAACTCGCGGATAAAAGTAAATTATAGGCCGATTTATTTGGCTACATTCACCGTAAAGGTACTAGATACGATTCTTGACACTTTTTTAAATCAACGTGTTAAATGACATGATGCTCAAATCGGTTTTCGTGAAGGTCTATCTACTGAAAGTACCATATTAAGAGTAAGCTATTATGTTAAGAGAAATACGCCTGTTTACGCCTGTTTCTTAGATATTTCTAAGGCTTTCGATAGCGTGTCGTATGATAATACTGTGCTGGCATAAATCCGGCTGTGACAGGAATCATGTCGCACTGGTATAGTGATCAGGTGAACGTAGTAAAGTGGGCTAAAGAATGTTCAGATCCATATATGTGCTAAAGTGTGGAGTGAGGCAGGGGGGGCTAACCTAGTCTATATTGTTTAACTTATGTATAAATGAACGGATTGATGGGCTCGGCAGCACACATGCGGGCTGTAGGATTGATAATATTTGCATAAATAATATTAGTTATGCGGACGACATGGTGCTGCTAAATCCATCAGTATTAAGGCTAAAAAACATATTATTGTGCATACATCCTGCATGTACTAATCAATACATGCGAGATGTATGCACAACGACATGGTTTATAGTACAACGCTGCCAAAAGTGAGTTCATGATTTTCAGGGGTAAAATTAAGTGTCCAATCTACTCGCTCAAAATAATATTGAATGAAGTTCCTTTGAATCGTCACACATTTCAAATACCTAGGTCATATTGTGACCGAGGATCTAAAAGACGATCTCGATATCGAGCGGGTGCGCAGGGCGTTGTCGGTCCGAGGCGGGATGCTGGGTGCACAGGTTCGCACGCTATAGTGCCCAAGTGAAGCTAATTTTATTTAAAGCTTATTGTCAAAGTTTCTATTATTAGTTTCAGGCTGAAGCCTTATAATACCCTGTAAATCCAATATAATAACATTTTCAGGATTATTATTATTTGTCTCAAATATTCCAGTTAAATTTCTGGCTTAATTATATTTAAATAGGTACGTTAGGCTTGTCGGCATCGTGACGAGGGTCACGTATTTTTTTTCTCTTTGTTTAATTTATAATTAGCTTCTGCCCGCGACTTCGTCCGCGTAAACTTCTACTCCATCACTTTCGATGATATTCGGGATGAAAAGTATTCTATATATTAATCCTGACTATAAACACGTTATATATCTGTTGAGCCGTTTTTGCGTGATTAAGTAACAAAAATCTAATTTTAAAACATCCAAACAGATTGTATCCCGTAATTCATCCCTCAAGGGATGAAATAGTTGGAAAGATGGCGGACTGTTTACTGATTACCGATACGTGTTTGAATATTTAATATTAACAGTAAAATAAATAAAAAATGTGATTAATTGTCACCCAGAGTTCTAAGCATGTAGGTACCTACAATTCAATGGTCTTATTACACAAAACTTTTACACGTCCAAAATGAGTTCTGTGTCGAGCATTATGTACAAAATGGGCTTCTCGAACTCATTTCGAGATTGAATTCGAGCCCTCTCCATTCACAAGTTCCTCTTAAGTCGCTAGAACATGACACGACAAACAGCAAAGTTAGACAAAAACTTTAATGATTTATAGATGTTCTGTCCCTCTTAGACGGGCGAGAAGTACCATAAAAGTGAGCTTGGTGTTTGCTTGTTTTTTTGCAATGTACGAGGTTGAGTTGTTTTACCTTTCTGGTTTACAAAAAAACGAGACTTTAATGCATATAATATAGCAAAGTTTGTTGAGTACCTACACAAAGTCTTAGTTTCAACGGTGTCCATATGGCTAGTGATCCCAAGGAGGCCTATGAATACTTCTTAGATCATTTTCAGTTATTCTATAAATTATGTTTTCCAGTTATCAGAATAAAAATATGTTCTTATAATAAACCGAAATGGATATCAAACGGTATTAGGTAATGCTGTAAAAGAAAAAGGTTTTTGCTATGGAAATATAGACTACCCCCTAACATGCAAGACAAAAACTACTTTAAAGCTTATTCCAACCGACTTAAAAAAATTTTATCACTCACCGAAAAATCCCAAAATGACTATTACATAAAAAAAATACGTAAACAAGTGTAAAGCCACATGAAATGTTATAAAGAATTCCAAAAGAACCCACTAAAGGGACAACATTACACACAAATAAGTCATAATGGCAGGCGAATAAATGACAAACAATTCAATGAACATTTTATTGACCACGTGAGATCTAATAATAGTATAAACATTTTATTTGTCATGCCTAATAATTCTTGTTATTCTAATTTAATTCCTAGTAATAATAAGTAACCATACTAAAGCTGCTCTTTAAAAAAGGTGATAGGGAAAATATGGAGAGTTGTAGGCCAATAGCATTTTTTTAAATTTTTTCAAAAATATTAGAGAAGATAATTTATAAAAGTTTATACCAATTCTTCGAGACTCATAACTTACTTGCGTCAGAACAGAAAGGTTTTAGGAAAAACAAGCCAATTAACATCTCCAAAAAATTATGAAAGAAATCAACGAAAAAAGACCAGTTTGTGCTTTATACATGGACATGCCTAAAGCTTTCGATTTTGTTGACCACAATATAGTGTTAAACAAATTACATGGCTATAGCGTACGCGGCATTGTTCACGATCTTATGAAATCATATTTAACTGGTCGAAAGAAAATGGTATCAATTAATAAAATATGTACAAAATCGAGAACAGAAATATCCGTTACATCTAATTATAAGGAAATTAAATACGGAGTGCCGCAAGTCAGTGTATTAGGCCCGTTGCTTTTCCTTCTATATATCAATGATCTACCACAAACTACAGAACATTCAATGATTCTTTTTGCTGACGACAGTACTATTACATTTACAGGAAGCGACCCACTCTCATTACAGACCAGCATTAACAAAACACTTGAGACGGTAATTGATTGGCTGAACAAGAACAACTTACGTGTTAACTTAAATAAAACAAAAGTTATGAGTTTTAAGCAAAGAGTGGATAAAACACCAAACTTAGCTGTGACATATAAAGGATACCTAATTGATAAAAGAGACCTGACGAAATTTTTAGGATTAAGTTTAGATAATAAGTTGACTTGGATGGAAGATCACATTGACATTGTATGTAAAAAACGAAACAAATTTTCATATGCATTACATAATCTAAATAAAATAATTAATCAGTCAGCACTATTAACCGCCTACCATTCATATGTTACATCAACTCTAAAATACGGAGTCATATTCTGGGAAAATTCCACAGACCGAGAAAGGGCCTTTAAGACCCAGAGAAAATATCTGCGATCAGCATGTAGGATACCACCAACCAAATCATGCAAACCGCATTTCATTAGGCTAAACGTACTTACATTACCATGCCTCTATATCTTTGAAATCGCAATGTATGTGAAAAAAACATAAGCCAATTTTCTAATTTTAACAGTGCCCGTCGATGTAATAGTATAAACAACATATACACTAAATCTATAAAAACGGCTTTACTTTCGAAAAGTGTTTTCGGCATAACACCTAGGTGTTAATAATTTTTAATAAATTGCCAAAATATGTATCTAGCTTGGAAGACACCGTAGATTTGAAAAAAAAAGCTTATTTGCGCTTTTAGTAAAAAAAGCCTATAACTCAGTAGGGGAATAATTATCTGATTTAGATTTGTAAGTTTCTATAGGTACCTAACACTGTTCAATATATTGCTTGCTCCATCTTGACTTGAAATATTTGTATGCCTAATGGCTAGACATGGTGATACTACTATATTAATTATAAGACCTGTTATAAACCTATGTTTACAAATAAATATCTGATTCTGATTCTGAGTTTTAGTAGCAGAAAATTATAATTGGTTTGGACAATGTGCGAGAAACTAATTGAATTGGGATTGCTGATTGGGATCGGACGTTTCTAGATCTGACACAATGATTACAGTACAAGCTAAGGACTTTCTGGTAAGGTTAGATTTTTTTATCTACATCCATATAGTAAATCCTCTTTAACTTGTGTTTATACCGTGCCCCGCGCGCCCTGGCTCCGCGCGCGCGGTCCGTAACCACACCACATACAACTTTACAGCACAGGCGCGCGCCGCTGCCGAGGGCTCCGCGGAGTATCTCAATAAAAATGCTAACGTCGGTCAACGGTTATACATAAAACACATGAAAGAGGATTTAATATATGGATATAAAAAAAAACTAGTGCATGCAACTGTACATAATTAGGCATTAAAACACTTGTGTGATCTTATTTATTATGAAATTCGCCTCCGGCTCGTTTCATAAAACCACGCTCGTGTTTTGGCGCCTCTCAACAGGTGCATAAGCTACTATAAAATCTATTAGATGAATTATGTTTTAAATAAAGAATGATGAACTGCTTCTGAGGGAATTAAGACTGTAAGGTTTTAACGCGAGGCTTTAAAGCGAGGTGTCATTATTGCAAAACAATATACAATGTATATAAAATAATAGTATCATAATACTACAGAATTCAAATGCTACAATATAAACATACATACATATTTTTTAATATTAAGGACGAAATATTTCTGTTAGATTACTTGTGCGGGACGCTATCACTGCCAAACATCCCTATCCATGATATAATCGTTTATCTTATAATATGCTTTTGAAATAAGTGTCTGTTTCAGGACAGACTTAAATTTAGAATCCGTAAGTTCAGTAATGTGTCTTGGAATTTTATTGTAGAATTTTATACAATTTCCCAAAAACGACTTTTTCGCCTTCACTAGTCTATAAAAAGTTATTTTGAGTTTCCCAGTGTTTCTTATTACGTGAAATATCATAACATAACATCAAAACATTATTAATATATTACATTGAAAATAGCTTAAAAGCTCTAGCGTCCTTACTTGCCGGATGTGCGTGAACTCAAATGGCTGCAATTGCTACACAAGATGAATTCGCTGTTTGGATGATAAAGTAAACTCTATCGCAATCCTTGTTCCTTGTATTGTATTTTGTATTACAGCGGTTACAAGAGACGGTTCAATGCTGCGCTGTGGCTGCTGCTGTAAAGGAAACCGCAGCTACCTAATAGTCGACTGCAATCCTTAGTTTATAATTCCTGCGTAAGTACATAACAGTTACCCATTCCGTTTTGTATAGATACGCTGTTTAAATAGAAGACAGCTGGTGCGTATGCCTTAAACATGTAGTAAGTGACTAGAAAATTCGTCTTCATATATCAGACGCTTTGGTGGTAAAGAGACTGCACTTGTATGATATATTATGTATACTGCTCGAGGCCAGTTGCACCTTCCTAGCGTTACAAGGCAGTTATTTTATTCTAACAAAAATACCGGTATTATTACGTTCATTTTCGTTCTTTGGTTCATTATTTAATTTTTAATGGGACAATCTAATAATACGATGTCGTTCAGCTCGCGCTCAGTTAAGTGAGATAAGTTTGGTACTAATATTATAGTCAAGGCCTAAAATAGATATCTATTTAATTCTCTCATAAATTTGAACCGGAACCTTAATTCGCCGACATAAGACGTACCTATGCGATATATTTTTGAATAAATTATATATAATGAGCTGAGACAGGTTTTTGAGCCTGTCATGACGCTTCCACCACATGGCTCGCATGAGGGACTGCATGATGCACGCAAGCCTGAGAGAAGAGAAGCTACGAGTAATTAATATAGTTTGATAAAATCGATTATGATATTAAATACTTATCATAAGACTCCATGTAACGAGAATTTAAGCAATAAGTCTTTTGTTTACGTAACTTATAAGTAGATAGGTGCGGACCTTTCTTTTGGATTGGTTCAGTCAGGTCAATCGAGTTTACGGCCAATAAAAGCTTCCCCTACATATGTAGGTACTAACCCGATGCGGAATATTTTGACCGCATTTGTTATCAGGTTTGTTGAGGCGGCGAAAGATATCTTGTGTAGCTACGGATATATTTTTCAAATGGGTGTATCTGCATTTATACTGGGCAAAATATTAGAAAAACATATCGTTCTTTAGAAGGAAGCCAAACTATTTAACCTGTTGCATTTGCCTGACTGCCAAATACTAAACTGACTGACTATGAACCCAGCTACAGTCAACAGCACATGAAGCTAAGCGTACGAAACGGTCAAAATGATCTACACACCTTTGTACTAATAGGAGCGGGTGTAGATAATTTTGAGCCCTTCACCCGTTTACCTACTTTTGCTACTGACTTTACACGTAAGCCTGCCAAGGTTTAGAAGAACAGAGCTCGATATTACGGCGCCCATGATTGCAAATAACACAAAGATTGTCAGTTTGATTTGCAGCCAATATATAGCTTACTGATCGTGAAGTATGGGCTAGCTCGAATTTCAATACGTCAGTGCATCTGAGAAGAGACCCACAGGGTACCTACAGCAGACCACTTACACAGGACTTAACTCTATCTCTCTCTCTCGCCAGTCTAATTACGCACGAGAGGCAGGGATTTCGTTTCGGATGCATATATATATATATATATATATGTATGTATAAATGTTTATATTGTTTCAGTGGGACAGGAAAAACTCACAGTAAAGGCATATTAAAATCCAACTTCTTAAAAATAATTCAGCAGAAAATGTAAATATGTGATTTGTGTTTTTAATTTTAGTGCCAAATGAATCGACGGTATTCGCAAACTGAAATGGGAGTGGTTAAAAAGGGGCACTTAGCATAAATTCGACTCCAGTGGGTGTTGTTGTACCTTTATTTATTAACTTCATGTAAAGTATTAATTAAAAAATATATATAATTAGTGAATTGGATTAAGTCAATGTTAAATCTTAATTTCATGTATCATGTTGCACTGCCCCATTAGCGCATGTTTTAACCCACTTCGAGAATGGACAAGTTTGTTACAATTGTGTAACAGTGTTTGAATTGTCCATTTCTTGCCCATTTTTTAAAATTTAATAATAATATAAAATAACCTAGATGGATTAGTTATGGGCCAACTCATATGTTATACCTTATACGTTTTTAATTAATTGTTACTGCTTTACTAAATAGTTAGTTACCTGATATGAACCAAGGAAATATTTTTGTGATTCATATTGCTTTGAATTTGGATCAAATTATAAATTATGACTAGTTAGACTTTAGTGCATCTTTTATGATGAAGTATAAGCTCTAACTTTTAACATTCTTCTTAGTAATCTTAAATAAATTTGACATGTAATACAGATGTAATTTTTGTAGCTATTCATTTGTATTAGCGACGTAAGCAATTAGGCGCACAGCTGTGTATTCAAGCGATCCGACAATGTGGTTGCATTGTTTTGTTTAGCCATTTACTCGCGGTTTTCTATTTCGTGGTCAAGCACCGTGTGGTTGGAATATCAGAGGGTTAATCTAAGAGAAACATTTCGCTTTACTAGTTGATTTCAATGTGATACGCAGGCTGAGCGAATGTGATAAAACAAGTGTACGAAAAATTCGTTAGAAAGGCTGTCGACTATACGTTTCTATCCGTCCCCCCTGTGTTGTAACTCGGTGATCACTGATTAGGGTCTGCACGTTCCGGCATTCTAGGTACTCACTCACGGACCCCTACGACGTAATCATAGCATCAATCGAACGATGGAACGCTGCGCTTACAGCGTCCAACTCAGACACGACGCGTACATTTAGGCATTCCCGCCGGCGGAGACGTCCACTGCGCGATCGCGTCAACACAGACACATATATATTCTCTATTCGTCCCAGTACCGCCGCAAACCGGATAGAGTTAGTCCGGCCCAGGTCGGGCCTAGCTGAGTTTCTTGCTGAACTCTTCTCAGCTAGGCTAGGTTAAGTGAACCAGCGACTAAACTCCCAGTAGCTCGATTCCACTCACACCTTTGATTTGGTTGAAGCTCCTCAACCAATCTCACTATTCTCACTGGAGCGCAAACTCTTATTACCCCCTTATTCATAATAAACATTAACAAACCTCTGCCCAGGAACACAAATTTAAATAATAATATAAAAATACTCTGGGTGGATTAATGACGAGTTGGCCATAGCTTATATGTTTTAATCAATTTTTACAGATAAAAACAAGGTGACATAATAACACAAACGAATATTAATGACATTTTAGCTAATATAGGTTTAATGAACGGTTAGGATATTCCTTATGCCTCCGATTGACCCCCGTTTCGCCCAGAAAAGGAGTAATTGAGTATTGCAATACCTGACGGGAGGAGCCGTGGACACATTTAGGCTCGATTTTATAATGCTCCGTTAGACCTTAAAGGTTATGTCAAAATTACTGTGTTACCAAAAATTGGTCTGATATCTCCTTGTCGAGAATAAACTTACTTAAACCCGATAATAGGTCTAACTGATCTTTACAAAATCCGGCTTAAGTCGTATCTCTAACTGCTGTCTGGAATTAAAATACAGGGGGTAATTTGTTTAAAATATTTAAACGGGGTATGTAAACCTTAATATTACTTAGCGAACTTAATGCCATAAAGCACTCTCTGCGAGTCATAGTTTATTTGTAATCTATTTATATCAGCAGGATACCTACATAAGTAATTAAGCCTCAGCTGTGGATTCTCGCGACACCCGGCTCGTGCGGGTTCGTAGTTTGTTTATCCATTTGCTCGGTTGCACTTATTAGGCATTCGGGTATAGAGGGAGGTTACAGTTATCCATTCGTTGCGCAGCACATGGTTGGGAGTGCAAAATAAATGATAGAAACAAATAGTTTTCTTACGATACCTTTGTGTTTAAATAGTAATTTTTGGCGTTCACTCTATGTAAAAAGCGTTTCAGTATAATAAATGCGGTTGCGCCAACCATCTGTGTGACTGGCAGTGAGCGCAGCCACATACTTAACTGATCCAATCTCCCTCTTATCCCAGCACCATCACCTCTGAGAAAGAGACGACTGTATATTTTCTGCATCTCTACAAGTCTATACTCTCAGGATTGATAGTCTGACTCTTTATAACTTTTTAACAGTGATTTTAGAGTAAGTACGCATCTTAGATCCTAATTTAAAATAATATTAAAGAAGTTTACCTATTCTCTACTTGTGAAAGGTATTGTTAATTGTAGTAATCTCGTTATATTTAACTCTAATATAAAACACATTATGAGTAAAAACAATTGCCTGTAACAAAAGTAACTAATTAATTTCTCTCATTTAAAGTAAATGTTTGTTTCATTTCTAAATGAATAATTTAACTGTACTTAATTATAAATCTGAGCTCATCGAAAGAATAATATTTTGTAGCGTTGCTACCTCTGTTATGAAATACCTATGTAAAGTGTAATTATTTACTCTCCTAAAGATTCTTACCATTCCTTGAGGTTTCGTTACCTAATTATTTTAAAGACAAATGTTACAATGGTGTTTATTGAAAGTGAAACATTGTTATTTCTTGCTTGTCGTCTGTACGTTTTATCAGATGAATCTCAAAGTTAACGATTTTTTTACTACACAGAGTTCGAGGATATTGTTTTATATTTCTGCGGCAAGTATTATTCTTCATAATTTACCTTTACTAATTTGGAAAACAGTTGTGTGATACCTACGTAATTATTACCTAACGCAATATTTATAGGGGAGCGTGTAATTGAATCTGAGTTTACGCTATCCGTAATTAATTTCCAAAATTGGTGTTCAGTACAACGCAATCATCTTATTTGCTGCACCAAAATAAGTATTATATTCGTAACCCTTTCCGGGTTGTCTGCCATTTTCTATTTATGTCTGCGAGCTGGGTGGCGTACCTCCATAAATCAGGGGCGTTTTGTTCAGGCCCATTACATCGTTTTACCGCCTTCGTACTGAGACAAAATTAGATCATACCGGAGGGAAAACCCTGTGTTACTGGTCATTCATAACTTGCGTTCTAAAACCTTTAATAGTTACGAGTACTCCGAATACGGCTGCGTTTAGTGACGCCGTTAACCGCTTTAGCGCTCCTGTTTATGGTTGTAGACAGGTCAATTATAGACAACCCTATTTCGTGTTTAACACTTCGGGCGTTTGTGCCTTTTTCTACTCCTGTACTTTTTTTCGCGACTTAAGCAATCATGAACTCTAATATAAATGCATACTTTATTTATTCTGTAAAAAGTCTATCTATTCTATTGCCCAAAAACACACTCCTTACCCTACTTTAATGAAAAATGAAAGCAGAGTTGGGTGCCACAGACTACTACAAATACTATGTTTAGTAGTTATTTTTTAGTGCGTTCAAGTGAAAATTTTATGATTAAAATCAGTGCTGCCAACTTAACGCAACTTTGTTCCAATTTTTATGTATTAATTTAATGCATAATATATTATTTACTAATATAAATACATACATTTATCATCTTTTTTGTGTTGTTTAACAAGTTTTATCTATTTTCGGATATATTTATCAAAACGGTTAAGATTCGATCCGGATTTGAATTCAGTTTAGGTCGGATGCCAAGTCTAGCAAATTAAAAAAAGAAACAAACCATAAACAAAGTGTCATATTTTTGATTTCCCACCAAATTATAAAAGAAAACATTCAAGCTGATAAATGATTACATTAATTAAATCAAACGTTTTTTTTTGTGTTCATGAAGAAAATGTGTAGGTTGTTTGTTGTTTACTTGTTTATTGATTCTATTAGAAATCCACTAAGAAGTTATATAGCATTGCTGAAGAAATTGCGTAGGTAAGTTGCACAATTACTAAGGGAAAAAATGGCGCATGAAAAGTATGATAAATACTTACTTTTTATTTGAAATGAGTCGTAGAAAAATATTGTATGCAGCGGTGTATAACTGGTATAAAAAGGCTCGTGGTGTTTTTACTTGCCTTTTTATACCCTTCTTATACACCAGTTGCATAATATACTATTTACTGTCACATGGCACGGCACATATTGGTTTTATCCGTGGCCATCAGATAAAAGTTTTATTATAATCGTATGCACACTATTTGGTAGTATCAAAGATATGTGTGCTTGAATGGAGCTAATGGTATTAGTGTGGTTTTCAGAATCACGTTTTGTCATTCAAACGAAATACAAATACTTAATGATTAAATACACGTTTAATATTAGAATTATTATTCTTTTATTTAACGTTAAGAGTCCATATCAGTTAAAAAACGCTCATCTAAAGTTCGCTCATGTAAAGACACCACGAGCCTTAATACCCATATGATGGGATCATGGGTATTTTATTAATTATGTTTTAATCAACAAAAGGGATAGATATTGCTCAGACGAGCAATCAGCTGAAAACAACTAGCGTTAGTTTATTTAAGTCACGGATAATTCGATAAAGGCGAATCAGTAAAGAAGAGCATGGCAAGTTAGCGAGCAGGCGAGTTACTGGGGCGAGCACTTAATTGGGTTTGCTTGACGTTGAGCCTTCTTCTGGTAATCTATATTTATTTATTTCTTAGTCTGGACTGTTACTTAAGTGGCAAAGTTTATTTGGATTTTAGTTTTCTTTGTGGAAATATATCATATAATATATCATTCCTTTGACAGACAGTGACAGATACCTACACTTACGAACCTTATATTATGGCAATAAGGTGTTATATAATTATGCAAAAATAATATATCATACGTCGACTGTAAGTATTTAATAAAAAAAACTGTTTATTGCAGTATTTACGACATTACAAAAATATTTTGTTTAGTCTACATAATTTATATATTTTTTTATATTTTACTACATGTTAGTTATGTTAGTTACATGTATGTTTAACTTAGCCTAGTTGACTAATGCAAGGCATTCCAGGTTTGCAAGAAGGCCCCATCCACTTTGTCTGGGACTGTGGCCGGAAGGCTGTATTGTTGGCTGTTATCTAAGTATTTCAGAAGCGCGACTTCTGAAAGACTAAAAGTGAAAATACTAGCCAAATCCCATAAGTTTACCCGGGGGAAATGATTATAATATCTAGTAAATCTTGGTGTTGTTACACTTGTGCTACAGGCTGTGATCGGATGGTAAATTTGAAACAGCTGATTGTAACCAATGTTTATTCCAAGAAAAGAACAGGATCTGTCCACACCTTGATTTTAATGGTAACCCGCCTAACCTATAATTAGAATCTTAGGTCTCGGCTAGGCGGCAGAACACAATGGGCTAGTGGGATGCTGGTGAATCGGCCAATTACTATCGCTTTCTGTGCCTCGCGAGAATCAGCTCCGCCGTCTCGCACTGGCGGACCAGCAAGGCCGCGAATTACCCACAGTTGCACAATACGTCACGCGTAGTGGGGTAACAAAAGACCCTCCGGAGACAGTAATCCCTGCTTAATTAAAGCTTTCAATCCGGGAGGGTCTGTAAAGTTTATACCGTGTTGACCAGCCCCGGGACCCTCAGAACTCCTGGAAATTAAACAGGAAGGCTATAACAGGAGCAAAAACAATTAGGTTTAACCCACAATCTAGCAAAATTACTCACAGATTCCTGTAATGGATCCGAGTTAAAATTTGGACCTCTGTCCGACAAGAAAGCAGTGACAGTTCTCTTGTCAGCTCTTGACAGGAGCGAAACCTTGCCAGATGAAAACCTACGAAACGCACAAATTAACCAATACGAACCCACTATAAATTTAGAAAACTGTTACAGAATGTAAATAAAGATCTTAAACACCTACGCCTTCGCATATAAATTAATAATTAAACATTAAAACAATTCTGAAAAATTGGGAATAATTGATTACAATTTTTTATTTTTATTTTAATACATTGTTATACTGTGCTTTATATCATTGCTGGCAAATCGGGCAAATAAAAGTAACGAATGTTATATATTTATATTTAGTTAGCCCACGGCATTTTAAAGCCGTCGTCTCCCGGCGAAAAAAATAAACAATAGCATTCTTTTGTAATGAGCCCGGGGATCCCAGGGACTAGTAGACGATGGGTACCATATACACGCACCTAAAATAGTAACTGGCTTTAAGTTTCTTCTTTACTTGTTAATTATAGTGCATATAAACATTGTTAACAAATATTCATATGTTTACAATAATAATCACAATATTATATTTATTTCAAAAAATAGGCGCTTATTTGTCAATGTTTTTTAAACTTACTTCGGGGTGGCAAATTTGCCGGATTCATAAATACAGTAGTTTAAAATATGTATTTATGAAGGTAAAACAATAATAAGGCTATTATAAATTAACGTTTTGCTGATCTGTAATTTTCCTGGACTATAATTTTTATCAGATACCTATGTTGCAGAGTTTACGCACTTGATTGATCAAAACAATTCAGTAATTTCATACCCGGCAACCTCAATCTTTTAATTTTTGTTGTGATTGTGACGAACGTAACGCTTACGCCAGATTTGTTTAAGCGAAATAAGAACGAAGTCT
Organism: Epiblema foenella; assembly: GCA_963556455.1. NCBI lineage: Eukaryota > Metazoa > Arthropoda > Insecta > Lepidoptera > Tortricidae > Epiblema > Epiblema foenella. Next base: position 8,021,334 of record OY747105.1, read on the forward strand.
GAGGTACGAAATAATGATAGGATAAACTCTATTCATGATAGTTTGTTAACTTTTATTAATAATGGGTTTAATTTTGATGCAATTGAGGTAAAAATCGACTTGTTGATTACTTAACGTGTCAAACATAAGCTAGGTAGATCTAATTGGCTCGTTTAGTATGATAAAAGACATTTACATCTACCTTACGCACCCTCAGGTCACAAACAAATGTCAATTACAAACCTAGTTAGGGTGAGGATATCTGGATAGGAAGATAGGTAATAGGTCGCTTATGTACTAAATATATGATGAAATTGGGCAGATTTACTATTGTTTAGAACTGTTGATTCAACTGATATTTAGATATATTATACGATATAGTAGTATCACTACATAGTATAAAACAAAGTCGCTGTCTCTGTCCCTATGTCCCTATATCCCTATGTATGCTTAAATATTTAAAACTACGCAACGGATTTTGATGCGGTTTTTTTTAATAGATAGGGAGACTGAAGGGGAAGGTTTATATGTATAATACATGCATCAGCATTGCACCCGTGCGAAGCCGGGGCGGGTCGCTAGTTATAATATAATAAATCGTCGTCATTCAAGTTGATGATTCTGAACTTGCCTTTATCAGTATAAATTTTATTGTTCTCATCATAACATAAACACAATATCTAAATGTATAAATCCTCCATTTAAATTCATGATCAAACTTTCTAATCTTCTCATTTTCAAAACTTGGCGTTATAAATATTACACTCACAGCAGGTGTTAAAATAAATCAAGCTTTGGGTAATTTTGATATTTTTTTGTATCGGAACGTTATACACAAAATTTCCGACATACCTACTTGTGTTATAAATTTTGAATTTTGAGCTACATTTTGTTTTTCAAATTCCACAGCCAGCGCAGCCATTTGCTGACAGCTCATATTTGAATTGATATCCGATCTATAAGTATCAGTTCAGTTATGCTGATACTTTAAATTAAATATTTTATTTTAATACCATAGTTCAAGTGAATTACGTATACTAGCGTTTGTGATCTATATAATCCAGTGTTTGAGTTACTTTCTACAGTGCAGCTTCATTATACGGCACAATATTGTAAGTTTCTATAATTATTAGTTTAGCTAATCAATTTTGATACTCTTAGTTTACCTACTGAAACCGTAGGCTAACCGCATCCTGTGCTAGTTGTATGTGCTTTATTGTTTATTATTGTTAAATTGAATAAATATCCTCTTCCTTGGCTTGCCGTGTCTTACTTCCGTTCCTGGGGTTCAGGTGAACCCCAACTACAGAGGATGGCTCGTACATCCTCACATATTTGGTATTCATGTATCGCGTCAAGTATCAATCATTAAAAATATTTAAAATTTGTGATAAAACACTAATAAATATATTGCGAAAAAAAAAATGAACACATAGAATACAACACTTAATAAATAGTAGGATTTCAATAAAAAATGGATTTCTAGCATTCATAGTTTAGGACTATAACTTCATATAGCTTGGCTACATTAGAAGTGGCCTTCGAAGTAAATGTCCCAGTGCTGAACACAGATCCAATACTTGCCACTTTCAACCTTATGCCATAATAATTGTAAGAGCTCTACGGGCCCTCCTCAGAAGTAGGGGGTTCAGGAACAGGAAGAAAACAATAAACCAGGGCAATAGCGGGTATTAGCGGGTATAGCGGGTCTTTCCTTTTCTCTATCGAGCTATTTTAATTATCTTTCTAATTTCTCAGTATTGTGTTTAGTATTAGTAAGATTTAGTTTGTAGTTTCTTACCAAATGTTGGAATGTTGAAATGTTGGTTGTAACTACTTAGTTCTGATACTGCGATTTTGAAATAAATTATCTTTATTATTATTATTATGTATCTCCTTTTAAAAAGCTCGGGTTTTAAGGCCCGGTCACTTGAGAGGCGTGCGTGGGGATATAGATACAACACGTAGACTCTTTTCAGAAGAAGTTTACTGTGCTGTACTAAAGACCATTCATGGATACAACGGTAGATACACGTGAACCGGTCGCGTGGAAAGAGAATAAACTGGCCTATGGTGATGAAGTTTGGATTCGGATCAAAGAGGTTCAGATTTATCGTTATTATCTTTTTATTTATACAAAGTAAGATATAAATATACACTTACAAAAAATAAAATCATTTTGAAAACCTAACATAGGGTGCCGCCGTCAGTGAAGCGGGGCCTTAGCAACCGGCGGTTAGGGCGACAGAGAGAGAAACCTCCTGACTATCCGCGCCGTGTCCAGGAGTATCGCCTTCTGATACAGATCCAACACGAATAGGCCCCATTGAGACACGATAATGTGTTGGGGTATGTACACCTAGCGGATACTATCTTTGCCTGCACTATTAAGGAGATACAGCCACAGAGACAGCACTCGCTACGTGCTATTGCGAAGAGAAGGGAATCTACGCCGGTTTTATGGGAAGGGACTTGAGGGGCTGATTGCTAGGATATTGATGAGACAACGGGACGCCTGGCATATGAAATGTCTCATCTCGGTAATTAGGGCAGACGGTGATTCGCCGCTTACCAGGAGAGCCGCCCTATTAGAAGCTACCGGATGGCAGCGAGGGTAGCAACACTGGTGTAAGCAGTTCAGGGTGTAGAGGTGCGGCCCCGATTTCACTATCGTGGGGTTTACCCCCATGAGCGGGTTTCCTCGTGATTACGTCATTACGTGCAATACACTTCCATCCTGCGAGCATATAGCTCTCGCATCCCACTCCGACCGGCCGATTAAGGCAAGCGAGAGGTGCGAGTCCTGCGGCCCCTGCTGGGGTATACTCCGCCGGCCAACAAAGGCAAACGGAGATAGGGGCTTGCCTGACTCTCAGAGGCAAGGGACCCAAGGGACGCCACTTCGCACTCAGCTCGCCACAAGCTGCCCTGGGGCTATATTATTATTATTATGTCTGGGGGACTATAATGATCAAGAGATCAGATCAATTTGAAAATAAACGAAAATGGCTTAAAGTAAATCTATAATCACTTATTTCACATACAATGTACCTACATCAATCATAGTTCGCAAGTTTTAGTATTTATTTGGGTAAGATAGATTGTCACATCACAGCTCCACACATTGTTAATTACGTGAACGAGTGGCTCTTCCTGTTCGCTATTAAAAAGCAATTTAAATGCTTTTTGTCATATGTGCAAAACGACCGTGCCTGTGTAACAAAACATTAATTCAAAAGTAATTGAAATTAAGCACGAACCAATCCGTATTGATGGTCATAAAAACTGATCTGGCCGGGGACTATTTTGTCATCATTTTTGTAATATCTTTTGGCTCAATTAAGACAACCTATGTAAGTCTAAAATACTTATAATCGCACTAAGACTGTATCAAATATTTTATATATATGTGGCTTATTATTTAATGGCGAATGATGAATTTCTATTAATAATACAATTGATTGTAGAATTAATTTGTTACCGTTATGTAGCTCAGTATGTACTCATGTGTTACCACTGAGATATAAGAATAAAACTGTATAAAATAACAATAAGTAAACATTTTTAAAAGAAGAGTTATTAAGTCATGCGACTTTGTACAGCCTAGTCACTGAATAAAACGAAGTGTCTCTAATAATAATTAAACAAATATAGGTACTTTAAACACTGGTTTTTGCAAAGTCAAATTTGCAGTCAAATTAATAAAATAATTTGTCTTACACAATTATAAATTCAATATAAAACGCTGCGTCAGGTAAGTACTAACCATTAGGACTTCATTGTCTGCCGAACATTTAGTAAACACAGATAGATGGCGAAGGGCATTAAAATTATCTTTTTTTGGTCTTTTTCGTACTTAATTTTCTAGGGGAACGGAACTTTCTAGGGAACAATTGTAATGCTTACTGATAAGAAAAAAAGTAGATATACAGTGTTTTAGATTTAGAATTTTTATCTATTACATAATATAAAAATGCAATACTTATGGCTTAATTTTTGTCTTAGGTATAAATTTAGTTATTATTTATTTTGTTATTGTGTTACTTTATGTTGCATATATATTTCATTATGTTTATGTCGTAAATTAGATTAATAAAAGAGAAAACATGGCTTTTTAATACATCATGACGAGTAATCATCAGCTTATAGAGAATATAAATTAATTCTATTATATATTTGACTTGCTAACCACAAAAAATAACAAATTTATATTTATTTAAGCTTTAATATATTACATGAATTTATGAAATGCTCAGTGAATGCTTGGCTAGACCACACTACGGCTGTTTTAACTAACAGATGAAAACCCCGTGTACCGACTAGGCAGGTGGTATTAATAGGTATTTAATGAAATTCAAATCTTCGTTAAACTAAACTTTGCTTCCGCAAGACTGATTAGTGCGCAATATTGGAAGGAATACGCACTGACAATATATGTCACGTAGGTATCTTATATAAATATATCCGAACGCTGGTACAGAATGTCAATATTTGATAACCAGTAAAGATAATTAGTTATGTAATTTTGCCAGCGTGACCACTTTCAGTAGTTTCCTACTTTTTTGGTAGTTTTGAGGGAATTTTTTCAAGCTTTTAGTAGGAGAAAATAATTCAGTAGTTTTTAGTAGTCTATAGCAATCCACAAGTGGCTATTTTTGAAAATCTGTTTCAATATGTTATAAATGTTGTAAATTAAACGTTTCAGCTTATAAGATTTGCAAGATAGGGATATGATGACCTTGGTTGTCTCGCTCTATCTCTAGGCTTGTGGATGCGCCTTCACGAAGCTGTCACTATGCATGATTGAGTGTTTTACTGTCATTCTCTCCCTCTTGCACTCACTAACTTACTAGCAAAGGATGAATGCTTGTTCCGAACTACGATATACAAGATTTATACACAAATAATTGCGATTTAAACACAATCAAGCTTGATTTAGTTAGTCTAGTAGTTTCTAGTAGATTATGAAATTCACTTGGTAGTTTTTAGTAGTTTTCTGACCACTCTTTTAGTTGGAACGCCGATTATAAAGTGGTCACGCTGAATTTTGCATTTAGTAAAAACTAAAAGAATATGTTTTTTCATGTTTCAATGTAATTAAACTACCATATAACATAAAACCTTTTCCGAGATAGTTTTTGATTTAGCTAAATGCTGACAACCAAGGCATGATGAAAAAAGTGGGTCTCCCCTACTTGATCTAATATCGTTAGTGCTAATTTCGTTACAACTACCAACGTTCCATATAATTTCCATTAGCCCGAATATTGAGTAACTAAACTTGTAATACACTATTATTTGATGCGCCTAATTTCATACCTCCTAATCATGTCTAAGACTAAACAACAAGTATGCTAATATTATTAATAACTATAAATGAAAGAATCATTATTAGTTATAATAATGATTATTTCCGAATGATTACTAAGTCTAATGATTAATGTGTCCAATGATTGCTATGTCTAAAGATTAACTAACTCTAATGAAAACTACACCTAATTTCATCACAACATCAGAGTTTTTTTTTATCCCAGATGAACATTCGGGATACTGACGTTAGGTCTAATAAATACTTGAGAAAATGAATATTCGGGTTTATGATCTTAGAGATATAGATAATAAGGTTTAGTCACTGTTAGGCTTCGTAATATTAGACCTATTAAAAAAATCGGTTTCATAAAATTAGTATTACTGACAATTTGGTTATGAGAAATTACACATTATGGAAATTCGAGATAGGAAAAATTAAAAATCGGGTTTGCGATTTTAGGGTTCACAACATTAGGGCTAGTGAAATTAGGTAAGAAGTTCTTAGGGCTAACGGAGGGGAACCGAAAAAGTCTATCAATTAAAAGTTAACCGACTTTTTAATTCCCGCCTCTTTCGTTTCTAATTTTGTAACGACTTGTATAATAATATTTTTGTGATATGTGCGAGATACGATTTATAAAATGTACGTAAACTATGCCAGATATAGATCAGGTAATTGCAAAGCCCACAATGGTACTAGTACTATTTTATTTTTGTTTCTTTGATGATTTTTCGCAACTGTATTAAAATCTTCGTTTGATATACGCGCAAAAGTGTCATTTTGCACGAGTCCCGAGTTGTCATGGCCCGAGCCGTAAGGCGAGGGACAACACTTGGGACCTTCCGCACTTGCATCAAAATATACTATTTACAGACTAGTAACGCGAAAAAGTCGTTCTCGGGAAATTGTATAAAATTCCAAAACACATTACTGAACTTACGGATTCTTAATTTAAATCTGTCGTGAAACAAACACTTATTTCAAAAGCATGTTATAAGGTAAACGATTACATCATGGATAGGGCACTGATAGCGGCATTGTTTGGCAGTGATAGCGTCAACAAGCAATCTAACATAGAAGTATTTAGTCCTAAATATTTAAAAATTCTATTGTAGCATTGTAGTTCTGTAGTATTATGATATTGGTATTGTATATTGTTTTGGAAAAATGACACCTTGCCGAGTTTCTTACGCCGGTACATCTCGAGGCAGAGGTTTGTTTTATGAGCCGGTGGTAGTTTTTTGACATTCATAAGTGCATGTAATATGCCCAAATTGAAGAATAAATAATTTCATTTCATTTCATATACTGTATTTATAATCTCCCACATTTAGTATTATTGAGTCCTATTGAAATAAAATTTACTTATGTAGGTACCAAACAAAATAAATATTATTAGCTGTTCCATCAAACCAACACTAAATTACACAAATAGCATTTTGAATGATGTCATTCAGTTTTACAGATAGTAGGTACTTGTTTTTATTCATTATAGATTGATTCACCTTTTTATATAACATGCCTAAAATTTCATATTAGTATTCCTGTCGTATGACATTAGGCATACCAGAGGGTAATTATCGTTAATCTTAATGATGATATAATTAGTTCCCTTGAGCCGCGAAATAAGCATCTTTTCACCCTACAAGGGCGACCTTGCGTCTACTTGTGGATTAACTTTCAGGGGTTTCTGAAATCATATGTAGCAAATGAGTAATTAGAGAAAACAGGATTAGTTAGTTATTGTGAGCATTTTGGGTATTACTTAACTACTAGGTTAATCGTTGGTCCCAAGCCTGGCAAGGGGATTTACCACCCTTGGGGATAAAACAGCTATTCTAGAGTATAACTGATTTGGTATGTAAAATGGATGAATAGGTAGACGGTTTAGGCGATATTTAAATTTGGGGTGAAATCAATTGGGTTGTGGTGAAATGAAATATAAAGTTGAAAAGTAGGTGGTGCATAAACTATTACAATGAGAAAATAAAGATTCCAAAACGACTATTCAATATAAATACACATACTTAAATAATATATAAATATACATATATATAATATATAATTATATATATCACTGCCCTAGTATAGTAAGAATAAAATAGTGTCAGCCATAATAATTACATAAAAATTTTAAGGGAGAGACAAATAATATTCTTTAAGACAACGCTGTTTATGTAATTATTAAATAACTATATCGATATTGTTTGCCAACATCGTAGAAAGACATTGTGCTCTCAGACACGATAGTCTCAGGAATGGGACACAGTGAAGTGGAGAAGGATAATACGGAATGCTGACCCCATCACCCTGTGGGGTACATAGCTAAGTAGAGAGAAAAGCCACAATGTTAGAAACGAGTGTAGGTGCCTTCTCTACGATGCATCGCGAATATTATAGCCTGTGGACGTCATTCATAGGAAGTCACATGCCAATTACACAAATGCAGATCCCGCCGTTAACGCAGCTGTGATGTTCTCCTCATCACCATGAATAATCCACTAAATATAGAATAATATATAATTATACCTATAATCGTATGTATGTAAATATTTTAAAATATATTGCGGTACGGCAATATTGGGAGTACTTTGAATTAGATTTATTTTGCTAATATAATTCTCCGGTTTCACCATATCACCGTAATGCCGCTGGATTAAATCCGTTATTGCAATCATATCATAGGTGCCAGAATTGCGATATTCCCTGTCCAATGATGTACACATTACGCCACACTCCCAATATCCCGATCTAGTTCTGTTTGTTACTGTTTGTCATGTCCCTGTCATCGAATGATGTATGTTATGTGCAGGCCGATCCTATCAGATATTTTCTATTTCTGTGACGACGTGGGTGGCGCCTGAAATATATTATTTAGTTACATATATTTTCGTTTACGGAAATTACTTTTTGTGGCGTAAATGTTTCGTTGGGTCAGTCCATCGGGCGAATAGGGTTTAATGAATTTTATTGATTAAATGGGAATATTTTTTACGTTACAAATAGTAAACAAGTTGACATATACACCATAGCAACTAAAATTATTTTGCTCTCTTCTTTCTTCAAGTCACCGTATTATCTGTTTAGAAATAATTATCCTACCATATTCCAATGATGGTTATAATGACTAATAAATTGCTTTCATTAATATTGACACATATGCGTGTGGGTAGCGTAGGTAGAGTACTACCTTACTAAAGGTGCCGTATTTACATGTAAACTCCGGCTGGTGACCGAAGAGCTGGCGACTTCCTCGCACTACGTATCCGCATTGCGATACAGCGAGGAAATGCCACCTGCATCCTCGGTACAATGACTTGAGGGCCTGTTTTAGAATTAAGTTAGTATTAATTTTATTTAAGTTATTGTAGTTGAGTATTCTTGTATATATCTTCTTGTCAACTCTGAAGGTACTTATGAATACCTATTGTGTATCCGTAAGAGAGCCGGAAATTATTCAATGTAGCTTTCCATTTTAATTATGTTGTGCAAACCAAATGTACATAATTATGTTGACAATACCTGAGATATCAGGCAATGCCCTGCTAAATGGGCGTATCTTTATGTCATAGCATTTACAAGGACGCCTAATTTTTTTATTTCTTTCGATCTAATTGAAAAGTTGATGCTAGCTCAGGGAAGCAGAATATATAGGGCAATTAGAACCGTTCTCAGGATTTCGCTCGGTTTTACGTAAGTCAGGAACTGGAATTGGTCCATTCACAAGCAACCAAGATGGGATGTGGTACCTACGTATAGGTTTAGTTGTTTAGAAAAAAAAAATATTTCAAACACGGTCTTACTCGTCCGTAACTGTGTAGTTTTCGTAATACAGCCGAGATTTTTCCAAGAAATGTAAAACTTTTATGTTTAAGTCTAATTAAAAAAAAATAATTAGGTAGTCACAAGTACCACTAAGCAAGCACTTACTTGATGACGACAAAGTGTACTTACAGGTTTAAAATTAGTAACTCAAAAAATAATGCATTGTTGTAATGAATTCGTTTTGGGATCTTGTGGCATCAATACGTTTTTACTCAATGTTTTTTTGCAGTTATATGATGTCATGTAACTGCACGCACTGATTATCATGTTGCAATAAAAATACAGGTGTAAGATGATTTTCCTATCTAACGAATTTTTACTACGAGTTCATCTCACACTTGACCTGTAATGGGGTTCCGTACACAGTTCATGCTTGTCTGTAAATATAATAAGGATGATAATTTGTCAAAATAGGGATGATGATTCGTGTTACAATTTATCACATAGTGTGGCTATATGGATAGAAAAGCTTCAAATTATCACAATAAATATTAAATTAGACAAAATAATTAAAATCATTAAAATATTTGGGACTATAAAGACTCACAAAACGTTGTTTTGTGTTTATTGGCCAAATATAAATTGAAAGTTGCCAATATAATTCAGTTGTTTCAATAAAAAAGAAATTGTATGGCTTATGCACATAAACGAAATATTTCACGACAAATCGGTAAATTTCCGTTTTTTCCATACAATGATAGTACGAGGCCACGCAGGCGTGATGTCACGCGTTTTCAGTGCGCATTAGCTATGCTATACTTTGCCTGTCATTTTCGTCTCTTGTGTTGCTCTAATAATAATGGGCCCCATACAAACATTTGATCGTCTCTAAAAACTGGTTCGAATGGCATGAGAAAGTTGGTTTTTATCATCTAGCTTATTTAGAGCAATAATCCTGAGTTGTAGTCTGAGTTAAGCAGTAAGCCATTAAATATAAAATAATGATGACGTTTCGTATAAACCTTAAGAATCTTTGATGAAAAACTGCGCATTTTGCGATATACGCTTATAAGGCCTTTTAAACTTGTTCTGCCATTTTTCTCGAATAAGGCTCCCATTTCTCGTTAACATCGACTCATGGCACAGCGCTAGCAAATGCGGCGTTTTTAATTAACATTTCCTATGTCAACTTTCTCCCCTCTATAATTTTGAAGAGCATTTACTCGTAACATATTTTTAGGGTTCCGTACCAAAATGGTAAAAGAGGAACCTTTATGGTTTCACTTTGTCTGTCACATCGCTAAATATCTCAAGAACTACTTATGCTATTGATTTGAAATTTGGAACAGTTATAAAGAAGGGTAACCTAGATGCATAGAAAATGTTTAAAAAAAAATCTGTGAGAAATAATAGGTGGTTCCAAATTTGAAAGTCTAGTTAATATGTTAAGTGGGGTGTCATGAGAAAGGGATTGAGTTGCACATTCTGAAACATTTTTTGTTTCATTGAGTCATTTTCGATTGATGACATATAATTATTTTTTGTGTCAAATCGTTTTTGATTTTATAACGGAAAATATAAAAAAGAGTCTCGCCTTAACCTAAGCAAGGAAAAAATATGGAATTATTACATAACATTAATATCAACGTATATTTTACAGGAAAAATATAACTATAGCTTTATCTAGTTATTCTTTTTTTTATCATCAAAAAACATTTCAATATTAAGTTTATAATTTAATCACCTTTGCATTACTTTTGTTTTATAAATTCCTACGCGATCATGCTAAAAGTACCTTCTTTCAAATAAAGAAAAAAAAATGAAATCGGTTCACATGATAAAGAATTATCGTTTGTAAAACCATCATACATACTAAAGTTATTCAGTCGCTGAAATTTGTACCTAAATTCGCCGATAGATGGCGCTGTACTCATGGCGTTCAATTTCTACCCCATGTTGTTGAGATTTTCCTGAATTGTTTGGGTCGGGACCGGTACACATCTGTGTACGGAACCCTCGGTGCGCGAGTCGGACTCTCACTTGACTGGTTTTTTGTTAATAAAGTGGTTTACAAAGGACGTTACAGCCAAGTTAACGGCTAGCCAATTAAGTTGAAATAATTAAAGAAGCTAGCTTATTTCTACAATATTCGGTTAAAGTAAGTCCATAACAAAAACTGCACTGTTATGATTTTCACATGAGACAACTTAGTGCGAACAGGTCAATTTACTCCAAAAAAACGTATGTCCTAAAAAAGAAGGCAAAACTCATGAAATTGTAATTTCAGTAGAAATATACAATTTATTTCTGTACAAAAAAATATTAACAGCGACACAGCATATTCCACATCTTAAACTATCTAAACAAAGACACAGAAACTATACAAGCAACAAATAACAATTAAATATATGTCTGTTTTTTATTGTACTATTTTATGAAGAAGCAAATATATAAAATTGGTATAATAATACAAAGTTAAAAGCAACCGTGTATGCCATAATATGGCATTGTTTTGTTTTCTGGTTTTCTAAATTCCTAGTGTTAATTAAATGAAACTCTGAATTTTCTCGTATCCACATTAAACCAGTGAAATGTAATAATTAAAAAAAAATAAAATGCAAGTAACGTGAGCTCCTAACTAACCTAGTGTATCCCCATTGTTTATAACGCGTAGCGCATATTAAAATGGACTGATATACATAAGTAAACATTCTTTAGATAGTAGATACATTGTCGATAAGTGGTACAGGCAACCCAATAAAACACCCAGCAGTAGAAAATTCAATTCATTAAATAATAAATATCGACCTGGACTTATTTGGGCGGCGATAATGTAATGCAGCGACTAGAATACAAAATAATGTTACGTATTTATGAGCATCGTTTTTAGTCTACCTTCTATTGAAAAATCTTAAAGAAAATTCAATAAACGGCAAATAACTTTTGAATTGTGTTACCTACTGATGCTGAGATAAATGGGCATAACTACGTGGACAGAAACGTCTTGGTAAACGAAATAAAGGAAGACCGAAAGTGGGCGGATTTGTCAGATATAGCGGCTGGAAAGGAATGATCTAGAAAGGCAAGGCCTTTACGCGTAAACACTAGACAGGTCCTTAATATTTTTCAATATCAATAATATAAAAATCGAAAAAGTGGGAAGGCCTTTGCTCAGCAGTGGGACACTATATAGGCTATAAGAAAAAGTACATGCTTCAATGTTTGCACACTATGAATAATATTATAATAATTTAAAATACTTATGCATGAAGTCAACCGTATAGTGAAAATGATATTGCAAAATATTTTATTAAGAGTAAAGGGGCTATATCGCATTTTCATTATCCGTTTATTATTATTATCTACTGATGCATATTACTGTTAATTGATTCACGAATATGTGAGTATTGAAAATAGTTTGTAAAAATTGTACACGTTTAAATATTCCAATGATTATTTTATTTCCCCTTTCGCGAAATAGGTCCCGAAATAGGTAATATATTTAAATTAGTATTTTATCGTAAATTTTACCGAAATGCAAGACAATGAGCAAGTAACAGGTTTTAGTGTCCGGGGCTACCATGCACAAGTCAAATATGACAAATGCCTTTATCAATCCAATACCAAACGTAAACGTATTCCAATTTTATGTTTAGTCGAATGTCCCCCGAGGTCCAAGGGACGTTGACACTAAATAAGAACATCAATGAGTTCGATTTTTCTCGAAAAAGGATCAATTTCTTAATTAAATGGAGAAAAAAGTAACTCAAATGAATAAATAATTACATAATTATAAGTCTTCAAAGTTTTAAGAGGGGGCATACTCTGTCCCTTTTCCGCAAAACACACCTTTGTATTGGAACGATCGTCATTTACTACGAGTATGACGCTCGTGATCAATGACGTCACTGATCCGTCGCGCTTTCTCTAACCATCAACATTAAAACGGTTGTAGTTTCGTTATTTCTTGAGATAATCCAATGGGAATTTCACCATTTGGCATATTTCTTTGCCTTGTTTCTTTTGGAGTAGTATTATGGAGTAATCAAATTTTGAGTCAACATCCCTATTAGGTATGATCATCTATGTATTCCATGCGGCCGACATTATAAATTGATTTACCTATTACTCTTGTTTTGCCTCATTCATTTCAGAAGTGATTAATGCTTCATTAAAAATTCTTTGAAATATCTGAAATTTTCAACTTTCTATACCTAATATTGAGGAAGCGTAAAAAATATTAGTAAGAACCCAAACCGTCAACCGGATCTCTCTGCATTGTAAAATAGGAAATTTTAGAGATGAGATTTGGGTGAACTCGGCGGTCGGAGCCGCGGGTAACTATCTGCATGACTCGAAATGTGTTTTCCTGCAAAGCCTGGGTTTCGATGGATTTACTTTCACGGTGTTCACAGGTGCTGCGGGAATTTAGACTGAGTTTGAAAGTTGTATCTTTAAACTCGATATTTTATGGCGAATGTGCAGAAATGTTTATTTTATTTGTTTATTTAAAAAGGTACACTTTACAGACATCACACAATAAATGATACAGTTAAGTTTGCACAAAATCAGTAGTTTATAGACCAGCATGACATCCAAAGCAAGTGCACACAGCGTGATCAATAAGTAAGCGCATAATTGACCAAGTGCACATATAAGCACTAGTGTCAAGTCGACCGACACAGAGCAGGGTTAATTACATGCATGATGTTTTCAACGGGATGTCATTAAGCTCATGTTAGGAGTTTAACTGGGGTACTCCACCTTACAGAAGACAATAGCTGTAAAAATGTTTTTTTTTATCCTGGTGGTGAAGACTACCGTCACAATATCTGTGCAACTCTCCGGAATGTGACGGCGCATAAGCTCCATAAGCTAAAATCAAACTTGTGACTGAATCTGCTCACCATCGGCGGGGTTATAAGCTTATTTGCCACCGTCGTGGTATTAACGAAATGTCGTCGTCAGCAGTCACCAATGGTGTAATGGTAATAGGTGTAATATTACATATCTTATATACATATACAATGTATATAAGATATGTAACAGATTTTGTCATATAAAGTTTGACGTAAATTTATAGAGGGTATATAAAATTACAATTCAAGATCGTAATGAACAAAAGGCTAGTAACTACTCGGTACTAGTGCTGGTTTAATTGAAAATAAGTTGTGAAAGATCGAGTGCGCTATAAATTCCCTCTTGTGAGATTTTTCAACAAGTTTCTCAATTTAGTCGAAGGCTAGCAGTTTTATAGCACCCAAGGGACACGCCCGATCGTTTTGCCTACAAAGTATTATTCCATATGAATTCCAAGTGACGGTAGGTATGTTGCATTAAGTTCAGTTTTCCGCTCGTTGCAGCGTTCGCGGGTCGGACGGCACAGAAACCTTCATATTCTTATTTCAGTGAACGTTTACTGCGATCATTACAACACTTTTTACAAATTGGATTAGAACGGGAAAACTCTCATGAAATGCGCTCATATTTACTTCATGCGAATGTTCCAGAGAGAAAGATTTCAACATAATTTAAATCTACATAAATGTCCGCCTTTCGTCATTATTTATGTTTCTAACTATTCGGTTTAATATTGTAAATGCTGCTACATTTTGACGTCAGAAGATGTATTTATGTATTACTTTATTGTATTAGTTTCATCATTTTGAGCAGAACCTGAGGGCGAATTTGGGGCTTGTCAGATCTGACCATGTATAATTATAAATATATATATATCACCATCACGAAAGATGGGCACAACGGAACAGGAAGTCTATCTAAATGAAGATAGCGGAAAGTGTTGTGTAGCCGTAACAAGTTGCCTAACAAATGGCCGGTGATGTGTGGCTTTGCCGGATTAATCACACCTTTAAATGCTTGTTTGCACGACCACCACCTGTTTCCAACGTCTTCTGAATTAATTACGTGTTTAGAAATCTCACTTCTTTTTATAAGCAACCTTTTTGAAATTGTTCATTTGCTTAATTAATTGCCGCCCTGCGCTCTTTTACATGATTACGCGAAATAAAGAGCACTTAATTAGTGGTACGTTCTACTTCACAAGTTTTTATAAGATCAGTCTTTTGTTATTAGTGTACGGAATATGACTCATGTACCTAACTAACTAAAACTCTAGTTTTCATATTTTTGTATCATTTTGTTTGTTATGTGTTCCATTAATCATACTTCCATGTACTTAAAAACTACTATGAAAATTTATTCGAATATTTTCTAAGAAGTTAATCCTGGCAAGCATTGTGTATGTTCTATCTGTGATTAGATAATTACGTATTCTATGCGATAGAGAATATTGTATACATAAGCATAATGTTATACGAACTTTGAATATTTTGGGGATTTCCGAACAGGGTTTAGCGGCAAGTCTGCGGGATTTGTGCATAATTTAGAGGTGTTAAGCTGATTTAACCCATAGGAGTTGAGTATGGGCCGACGCTGTATTTCTCACCCGCAAATACGTAATACCGTTTTAACCGCTGTAGCATATCGGCCTGAAACTTTTTACTAAAAATAATGTGTAAAGGATGCAGCAAAATGAAAAAAAAAAACACCAACTTAAAAGATAAAGTTTAGTATCATATTAAATTACCACAAATGTTGTTGTGTTGCCAAGCCAGAAACTTGTGTTATCTCACCAAGCGCGCCGGGACATAGTCCTCTTGCTCATATAACTTGAAATAGTTTCGGCCGCCCATAAATACCCGACGGAGAATGATTTTACTCTGACGCTAAACCTATCCAAAAGTTATTACCTAAGCTCTCGAAAAAATTTTGGTTAATTGGCCAATGTTACTAGAAAGTGAGGTAACATTTTTAATTGTGATTGAACAACATCAACGATTTACTGTTATACTTATTGTCATGTTCTTATATCTGGTCTTCAAAAGCTCCCTTAGAAATCAAATGAAATCATAGTTCATATTAAACGTACAACAATATCTCAAGTAAACTGAACTATTATCAAGGGATTGCCAAGACGAAGATTGTTTGTTTCAAGAAATTAAATGTTAGAAGAGTTTATATTTTCAAATCACGAACAGAGAATAAAGCAAGTTTAAGAATGATGTATGTTTAATATTAAAAATAAAACCAGGTTATCATACAAATGATACCGCCGTATAACTACCGAAGAATCCGTTTCTTCATGTATTACCTGTAGTCGTAACTACTATTTACCTTCGAGTAAAAACGTAGTTTGAGTACTTGTGTATTATATTGTATCGATTTAAATAGGATTGGAACCAAGACTCATATTATTTATTGACAGCAGCGCGACGATATATAGGAATATACGTACGATGAAGGGCTTCTTGGAACAACGGAGTGAATTTCAATTACTTTTTAATCCTCCCCCGCACACATCGTGGCTCGTGAGAGCTGGTCTCTACTATATTTACAAATGGAATATTCGCTCTTCCACGTATACAATTTAAAATGGAATAAATTATTTCATCAATATTTTGTGAAAATACCTTTTTGAAGGTTTCCATTGTATAAATATTTACGGTCAGAACATGCTTTCGATTTGTTTATTTCGTTAAAAGCATTATGTCCAAGTTTTTTTTGTAAAAAGAATTGACAAAGTCGTCGAAGCGAAAAAAGTTTGATTTTTACTGCGAACTTCCTTTAACAATATGTTGCGATATTCGAACAACACTATTGTAGTGGGGAGAAGAATTGTGATTCAAGACAGTTGTACAAAGTTACATAACTTTTACTTGGCAGAAATATCGTTTTTGCAAGCTTGTCCACTTCTACCTGTTGGTAAACTAGCGCGCTACTTATGGCTTTGCTCTAGCTTATCGCAATTTATTAAGCGACTAAGTTTGTTCTGGCAAAGTAATAAGGTTTTCGTCGGTGTTGGTTGCCATGTAGTTTCTAAGTGCGTGACAGACGCACTAGCTGCATGTTTGTTAGCCAGTTTCACTTAATTAAGTTTAGTATCTATCCTACAAAAGGTTTTCCTACCGAAAGTTTTGTTCTGTTCTCAATCGCGAGAGTGCAAACTATTTACATTTACTGATATCAGGCTGATAGTTTGAAATTAATGTCACTAAAATGACAATGCTCGCTCTCTGTTTCCTAACTTGAGATTAATAAAACTCGCTCACTCTCTAAAGTAAAGGTTTGTTCACAAACAAGCGGTCAATTAATATGATTTAATTTGTACTGAATTAGTAATTTAATTAAGACACATAATTGGACCCACGTTGATATAGCATTATTTACTCGTACTGTCGTCAATAATACGTGGTTCAAATCTTGTGGGTTATTGACGCCCACGGTGTATTATTCATGATTTTCCTTTATAATTTCAAAATAATCAGTACTCACCTAGCTCATAGCTGTACTGGAAAAAATGTTACATTGTCACCTTTATTTACTTATGTTGACGAATAAATGAATTGAATAGAATTGAATCACTATAAAAATAACTAGGTAATATTTTTACTGTATATTCTCATAATTAGCATTAGATATGCACAAAACCAAATCTAAGATAAAAAACCGGACAAGTGCGAGTCGGACTCACCCGCCGAATATTCCGTACCAATTTGTGGGTTGATTGATTACGGTTGCGAACTGGGATTGTTGAGCGACTTGCGATTGTCCGTAATTTAGCCGTGTAATGAATGACCGATGTTCCCCGATGGCGCGCCGGTCCCGATTTGCGTTACACGTCCAAGTTGCCAAGATTGGCAAGTGGCTCAACAATCCCTGTTCGCGATGGTACTTTAAATTAAAAGCTAAATTTTTTATGATCTAATTACAAATATATAGTTTTAGATTTTTTCCTGCACTTGTAGTATAAGAAGATATTACTTCTTAAATTTCATAATTCTGGGTCAACAAAAGTACCCTTTTGATTCTCTTGAGAGCCTCGAAATATATGTTTTTTGCGGCATAAATGGCCGTCTTTTTTTAAGTTAACTTGGAAGTTTGATTTTTTTCACAGTTTCAAGGAACAGAACATCCCGAGTATATGTTTTTAATTTGAACTCTATACTTCTACACGTTCCTAAACAGACAGGGCAACAGGGCAACAACAGGGCCTTGACAGGCAGACAGACATACAGACAATAAAGTGATCCAATAAGGGTTCCGTATTTTCCTTTTGAGGTACGGAACCCTAAAAATTAATAAAGGTAATAAAAATAACTAAGTATATCAGAATCTGAGCTCAAGCCCCTTCGTATAATAGCCCACGTGACCTTGTACTATAGGTACTAGACACAATTTAGGATCCTACTCATATCGCCCATATCGGTAATTTGTATCATCATCATTACTTAAGAGCTAGGCTCTCGTTGGTGGATTAATTGTCTATCTTCTTTGTTTAGGTACTGCCAAGAAAATTAAAAATATAAATTATTAATTTTCAATATAATTAGCCTTATTAGTTGGTATAAGTAGTTGTGACAAACGGTCAGAGTCGCACCATGAGGGTTCTTTTGTCACCGTTTTGGTACGGAACCCTAAAAATTAGAAGCAGCACTTGAGGTCTGCAGCATGTATGTATACATAGTATATATGCGTATGGTGTGTATTAGTAAGTAAGGCTTTGAGCAGTTGTATTACAGTCGCTTTGCAGAACATACGTCTCGTCTCCTTGAGCTCATAAAGATATCAGGTAAAATTTGTTAAAAACTAAAGAATTAAGAAAAAATATTATGATAAGTTATCAAACTCTATGACTTATAAAAAGGATGACCTGGTCTTAGTAAAGGCAGAAACAGGAAAAAAATTGACAACCTTTTTAAAGGACCTTTTAAAGTCAACGAGGATGATGGAATAAATGTTAAGTTAGATATAGACAGTAAAATCGATCTTGTCAAATCTTAGATCTTGTGAAACATTCATTGTTTTTAAAAAAAAGCACCCCTAGGTGAGGTGAGCACTTGTGCAGCATGTATGTATACATAGTATATATGCGTATGGTGTGTATTAGTAAGTAAGGCTTTGAACAGGTGTATTACAGTCGCTTTGCAGAACATACGTCTTTGAATTGCATCCCCCCACCACACTTCAAACTAAAACCTATAAGAAATTCGTTCGTTAAATATTTATTGCAGAACGGAACCCTTAATTCACCCTAACACTGTCTTCGTGTTTTGTCTATAGCAAGCGTCAAGCGCCGTCATATTAACGTCGCGGACAGCTGGCCGCCGGATGCTCCTAAAATAGCCGCCCTTTCAGGTGCCACTCCCAACATGCATCATACTTCAGACATAATTAAGGCGTGAAAGATCCCTCGATACACCGGCTTTGCTTCACGTCTTTATAGAACGTACGGAGTTGAAAGATAAATGCATTCGATTTTTAATCTTATATAGACTGATTTTAAACCCGAAATTACAGTAGTTTTACGTTCCAGTTATGATTCTTTTGTTTCGTGAATATGGCTTGTTAACCGCGCTAAACATAGGTATTTATTATTAACATTAAGGATAACTTTTTATGATACACTTTTTGTATTTCTATAAGTTATTAACCCATTGAACGATTTCATATTTGAATGAAGTAATCACTCACACGCCACGTTACGCTTACGATAAAAAAACGTTTAATCCAATAAAAACAATCCATAACAGATTTTATTCATAATCCAAGTACACCTTCACTCCAATCTTTTTAGTGGTTTTTGGCGTGGTGGGCACGACGACACACGACCACTTTATAGGTTCTTGGCGTTCAAACGGTTAAGGATCAATCAAGACTTAATTACAAACACTGACGATGATGTTAACGAAGTTTGACGAAACACGTGTTGTTATTTTGATTATCATACTCGAACATATATAAAATTCTACTTGCAAAGATTTACATGAAGGATTGCATTATTTAGCAATGCTATCGGTCCCTGGACTTAAATATTCAACTACACTTGCTAACTTATTTATAGTTAGCAAGTGTAGTTGAATATTTGATGTGTGATTTCTTTTTGAAAATAATAAATATTTTTAAAGTGTTACATTTATAAGGTGATTCAATGTCGGTATTATAGTCAGGATCAGTTAAAGTTAGTTGGTACAATACATTTTTGAATTTAGTAGTTATTCATACTAATAAATGGAGGTCGAGTTTGTATTATTATCTCTAGAAGTAATCAAGCGATTTTAAAAATTATTTATATACTTAATAGAAATGTAAATTTTTACTTAATAACATAAGCTACCTATGCCTTTTTGTGAAACGCTTTGCAGTACGAAGCCGGTTTTCTAAAACGTCATAAATTGGTAATATGATTTTTTATGGCGTAATTTATCTATTTCACCTTTTTTTATTGTAAGGTGTGAATTGGCCTAAAATATATTTTAATTCTGTTAACAAACCTACCGCTACTATTCCAAGATCACAAACTAGTTTCGGTCCTATCTATATACGAACTTCAATTTTTTTAATAATTCCACAGCAGGCACATTTTTAGATTTTTGACATATTTCAAGAATTTGCTATTGACTAATGGTCTATAAATAATCCCAAAAATGAATTTGGTATCCTTGATTTACTAGAAATTGACACCAAACTTGACCTAGTAGCTTAACTGGCGCAAATATGCAGATTAACTTGGTCCCCTGTCCCCCTCAAAAATTTACATCAAATAAATCTTGTTGGCTCCACTTCTTAAATCTATCCTTGGATCCTAAGGACCAATCCTGCCAAAGAAAATCTTTGGTTCACGAAACACCGTATTTTATCTGCTAGAACTGTCACTACTAGTTTTTCTACGGGCGTCGAATTTAAACTATTTAAAGTATTAACAAATGAGCTAATGTGGACCGAAAGGGACACAGCTATCTGAAAGAATTGATTGATATTTATTGGTATTCACATTTACAAGTCATTTACAGTTCATAAAAAAGTAAATATATTTTTTACCAATCATGTAAATTTAATTACCTACATCATCTTAAGTAAAAACACCATCATATATTATTAACAGAAATAATAACAATTTAATACAATGCCTGTATATCAGTAGGCTAATGACAGTGTAGCAAGCCATTTCTAGTGGCTTTCAGTTTGTGGACAAATATTGCATGGTTATTTGCTTTTTGCTGCTTTATTTCATAGTCCAGTATATTGTACAGTCTTATTCCGATAACATGCATAGACTTCCTAGTTTTCGCTGCAATCAGCTGGTTGCGCCTGAATTGGCCCCGGAATTGGCTAAGAGTTGCGATCTGATGTAGATTTTGTCTTACGTATTTGCATGCTTCCATTATGTACATATAGTGGGTAACGTCAGTATTTTACATTTTTTAAACAGTCCTTAGCCGGATAGTCGAGAGGTTTTCTAGTCAAAACGCGGAGGGCACGCTTTTGCAATTTGGATAGTCTATCACGGTCCGCAGCAGTAACCCCTAGGGCAAAGATGAAGGATGAGAGAGATATACAGATAAAATGAGAGACATAAACGGATTATTTATTCTCACCAGTACGTGTGTTTCTCTTGGCCCGCCGGCCCGATCGATCGTCTGTAATCGGTGTAATGATATTAATGATCCACGATTTCATTCACGAAATATTCCATTTACCGTCTCATTATACAGTTTTGAACGAAACGGTTGAACAGCAACAGTTTAATAGTTCAACGGAAGATGAAGTCACACGCTAAGATTAGACAAGTGGCCCGAAAGGAAGTGCGTTGTGACGCACCGGTCGCAGCTGTCCACGCCTGGCACTCCAAGAATCCCTTACAAAGAATACAGGACATTTCTGAGAATGCTTAGCGTCCGGCGTCACTCGTAAACCTTTTTACACGAACAGACAAAAATCTACGGCATTTATTATCTTTATTTTTTATTCGTTTTGTGACGAATCAGTTTGTCATTATTTACCTGAATTTCTTTTATATGTAAGTACTAGCGTTTGCTCGCGACTTCCTCCGTGTGGAAGTTTTAGTGTCTTTCGTCCTCATATAACAGCTTATGGGATGATTTCCTGGATAAAATATAATGCTCCATGCGAAATTTCATCGAAATCCTTTCAGCCGTTTAAGCGTGAAGAGGTAACAGACAGACAGAGTTCCTACGACGTTTATAATATTAGTATGAATAAATATATCTATTTTAGTATATAATGAATATTGTCATCACTTATCGACCCTTATTATATATATATATATATATGACGTTCAGGTCCAAAAGTAACGATCCTATTCATTCCGCGATTATGTCTACGTATATATTTGGACAGTTATAATAATATATGTACTTTACACAAGAATTGAAACTACAAAGTAACTGTCCCAATGTAACACCTTAATACCCAATTATGATACACATTGTTCACCTTTATTAATATTTGTTTGGAATGAAAAGGCGAAGTTTAATCATATATCAACCTTTGCATAATACAGCGTTTAGGTAAGTAATTGAAACGCTGGACGTTTTTTATGAAGTGGGCAATATCCGATCCATTTCACAGGCAATTAACTGTAGATAGGTATGAATAATTAGGTCACTGTGTCTGCATGTTTAATCGGCTCGACACTGATAAGCGGCACTTTAATTCCGTCGGTGAATCGGAATAATCTCAAAGCGGAGCTCCGTATAAAAACCTCATTTTGGTTGGAAGCAGCTAACTAATTCCAAAGTAATACTCAGTACCAATAAATAATAAATAAAATAAGTGAACTTTTTACTCTGTAAGTAGGCCGCAATGGCACTTTCATAAATCAGAAACTGCTAGCGTTTCTCAAGAGACCACTGCCGAGAAGAAACGCCGAAAGAAACTCGACAGTCAGTCATTTTCTCCCAAAATATGCTTATTACAATGATACTACTTAATACTTATACACCAATACCTAATTAAGTAAATCTGAGTGACATACATATACAGCTTAGGGTGCCCGGGAGGAATGGGAAAGATTTTAACCACGCATTCCTGGGCGTGAAGAAGAATATAAGAGTTCACGAATCAGTTGGAATATTGCAATTAATAAGGATAACAAGTGTTTATTAAATTGTGAATCGTTCGTTCGTATATTGATTACACAATGGTAGTAATATTGTTTACGAGATTTAATTCCCTTTTTGATGAATGAATATCGATGGCAAGTGGTCGAGAATTGAATAACACGTGTTACTACTAAGTGTAAACTAGTCATATTTCACATTAATTTTGTAATTCATTTGATTTTATTACAAGTTTCCGATTAATAATATTTTGTGATTCATTTCGCCCTTAAATTATTCAACAAAATTTCATTCACACAATTTCATTATTAAAAAAAAAAACTTAACAACTTGACAAACTAAATATTATTTAATTATCATGAGCACATGAAGAACGATTATTTCCACTAACTCCTACACTAGAAATTTGAATATCATTAAATCCATGACATCTGAGTTAACGCTCTTCCCATTCTGCAGCTTTTAAATAGTCAAGGAACACTGATGTTGTCATAAGATGCACCGTGGAGCACTCGTGGAACACTGAACAGAACATTTCCTTCTGCAGCTTCCGTAATTAAAAGCCGGTCGTCTCATTAAACTAGATAGCCCTCAATTTCTAGATATTTTGGTTTCGGGGACACTTTAGGATAATTAAAATGTATTCGTAGATTAAGATTGCTGTTGCAACGCTAAAAATCAAAGATGCCTAATAATGAGAATCATTAATGTCATTTTGACGGAGGAATGAAGTAATTTCTATGTGGCCAGTCATTTATCGTACCTAATCTAGGGTGTACCTATGATAACTCTACTTGCAAAACAGGGAGCGATAGACACGGCATAATTTCCTATTCGTATTTTGTATAACCAACCTCTTTCTGTAAGTAAATGTGGTATGATCAGCTTGTTCCGATTTTCGAAGAAGAATCTAAACCGTGATTTGAATAATCTATGCCTAAAAGGAAAAAGTCATAGGGTCGCTAGGCCAGTTTCGCGGCCTGCATCAGTTTGCGGCCTTCTGAAGAACGAAGTTTTTTCAATTAAAGATATTTACATTTTTACATGCCCTAAATACGTAGTGAGTCGTATGCGTTTTAATTAGTAGCTATTGAATGGAAATATATTTAAAAAGCAAAAAATATCCTTTCAGTTCATCAACTCATCCAAGTGGCCGCAAACTGGCGCATCAAATTAAGAGGCCGTAAACCTACCTACCGACCCTATGTCTGTTGTAAAAATAAAAAGAGATAGCAATAACAAATGTTGTGAGATCATCCTAAGGCACGCTTTTACTGGAGAAGCAAATATTATTTATTTTTTGTGTATGGCAAAATGAAAAAAGTCAAAAAGCATAATTCGACCTAGGTCCACATAATTTATTACTCCTTAAGACCTCAGGAATGCGTGGTTAAAATGTTTCCCATTTCTCTCGGGTATTTACCTTATAAATAAATTCAATGTGAATGTACCTATTTGGCTTTAAACTCATGCTTGTGCAAGGAAAACAAGTCATTAATAAAACTTTTAATATAATAATGTTATATTTTTTGTGATAATAATAAAGTTATAGAATAGGAACATACAAAATACGATTTCTACAACCACCAAGCGAAAGGTATATAACACATTTAAGCACCGAATAGAATTAGAGCATTTCAGCCAAAATTACATCACGTCAAAACCCTTTGGAAATACGACTTACTTTTATAGCAGCTTGAAACGCTTCGTTCCCGCAAAGTGAATTCATAAAGTCGCTTTCTACCTTTATATAAGTTTATGTATATACACATAAATATAGTTCAACGACTTTCTACGAATACGTACGTAATGGAACCGATGATTCGTGACCACTACACATATTTCACCTGTAATCTGTATCGTAAACTAGGTACGCTATGGGCGTAGTGCCATTTTTCATCACATATGTTATACGCCGACAAACGATGTTGACTATTAAATAATGTTAGCCTTAATGTATGCTTTAATAGATATTAACTTGTTTGATTACCTTCGTGGAACAGATTTATCAGTATAAATACCGTTTCCCAAGAAAGTTAATAACTAATAAATAGTTTAGGTTGCTTGGCGTTCGACATTCTTTATTTTTTACGGTTTTAGGTACTGCCTACACAAGAGATCACGGGTTCGATAGTCTGACCAAGTGAGCAGAGCCAAGGTTTTATCTAAAATATTTCGTAAAAAGACCGCAAATTTATTTGATGTGACTGAATTTCACACAAAGTCAGCTATGCTTATACATATTTAACTATTTAAAAATAAACACCGTTGTCACTAACTAATCTCTGAAACTGGTGCCACCGAAATAGGCAATCAGAACAGCAGGAAGCAAACGAAAACTCCACAACGCAACAACACATGTAACAATAAAGGGAAATTGGCAACCGCAACCGTGTTGCGGAACCCGCAAATAGTGAGTTACCTCTGTATACTGTACCAACTGCAGTCGGTACCTAATAAAATTTACTTAAGCCTTATAAAATCGTTCGCCCCAGCAAGCCTTGCCGCTTATATGGGCTGAGCACAAAAATTATGCTTCCTATGATGCCATTCCGGACTGCTACTTGGAATGCATTTTTCAAACCTACGGTCAGAACGATAAATATGTTGTCATAGTGCTACTTACATTTCAATATTAGTGACTTAGAGACTCATAATAAACATTCAAGTAAATCCTTGTAATGACTGTAGGACGTGGCGTCGACAGGCTCAGATACTCTACCTCTAGGTCTTGGTAGTACCTAGTCCTATTAGTAAATGTCGAGGCGTTTAACCTCCGCACTGACAGACCGGACTATGACTAGCCGACTGGCTGACTGACAGACGTTTGAATTAAAATATGGACATGACAAATGACTCGAACATATTGGACCGCCGCGCAACACAGACGTGCAAGAGAACTAAAGACCTCGACCGATAGCCGCAGACTGCAGCACCAAGAGACAGCGTACAAGACAAGACCGTACAGTAAATTAAGTTACTTAATTAGAAATCAACATTTGTATAAATAATTCAAAAGTAGATATACAGAAACAAATATGAATTGGTATAAATAAATATCTTTATAACTGTTACTTTTATCTCGTAGAGCATACCTAATCTTGCTACGAGAATGGTATTAAGGATGGAATTCATTTCCTTAAACTGAAAATCCGAGCCAGCGCTACACGACAGAATATAAGTAATTTATATACTTACTTAAGACTCAAATTAATTCCGAACTCTCAAGTTACACTACAAACGTGTACAAATTCTCTTATACAGTTTTAAAACTAAACAAATTACCATCAGTCTTGCGACTAACACAATGAATGTGGCGAATAATCTACTAAGACGCAGTTTGATACAAATGTGTAGGGATCAAAAGTTGGCGAGTCGCGTCGTTGTAAAACAAGTCGTCTAACGTTTTAGTTGCGTGCGGTGCGTAAGCGACAAAGAATACCGTGTTTGTCTAGCGCACATTAGTGAAACAGGCTTCCGGAGGGCCCCGTGCCGGCTGCTACGGATGTCTCCACCCCTAACACCCCAACACCCCGCAACTTTGACATTCGGCTATACTATACTACACCGCAACGAGCCACAATTGTTTATGTTTTCTCAACCAGGAAGTTCCTTAGAACCTCTATCCATTGAGAAAATATCCAGCTCGGCTTAGCGTCGTCGTCACGTCCTGAACAATACAATTTTGTGTTCGAGGCGAGCGACGTTAAATATAAATCCAGATTTACGTCATTGGATAACGGGTAAATGTAACTTTGTACCGAGTAGAGAATGTCTGAGATCGGAGGAAAAAGCAATAAAACGCGTAAGGCATGTGAGGTTCGCGTCCGAATGAAAGGACTGAAGTATATAAAAAACGTAACGAGGATGTAGACAGTCGCAGCGTCCTCCCTCGGCCATTAATCTACTTTATTATAAACACAGAGCCACACGAATCGTAAACACACTTTAATGTACACTCCTGCGTTCTTGCGTTTAAACGTTTTTAATATCGTAACAAAATATTCATTAATCGTTGCATGGAACATGGAACCGATTAAGTCAAAATAAATAATGAGAAAAAATAGCCGCACACTTACCAGGTACTCCCACATTTTAGTTGTTTACAATGTCACGTATTTTTTCTCGATATCTTACAATTTTTTCCTTCAGTCACGTTATAAAAGAGGATTACTGATAGATATCCAGTGAGAAGCGCCATAACATAATCCTTGTGCGCATTGTTCGAAAGTATACCAAGGAATCTTTTGTTTGTTATAAATAAATATTCAACTCCAATCTAGAGGTTTATTTTTGTTAGAATTATCACATGTTACTATTTGTCCAGTGCCCGATGTGTCTTTGTTCTCCCTGGGATGGGTATTGTGAGCATTGGGAAAAATAACTCATTTGCAGCACGTGCCGACGACCGGCAAGAGTAATGGTTTATTAAATTTCGTTGGATAGGATTATTTTGTCAGCAGTCTTGTCAAAATATCAAACCTTTTCTCCATTATCGCCGGGTGGGTGATATATACATTTGTAGCTTCTGACTGGCCTGAAAAATCGCGAGTGACTTACCTACACTCAATCACTATATTTTGCATGCTTGATTTCATCGTAATCTGCATGCAAATAATGCATTAAGTCTGCTCTTTCTGATATCGAACCTCTATCTGGATAGAGCTTAATTTGTTTATTTTTGGTACATTTTTATACCTGCTGCGGTATGATCGCCGTGTAGTGATGTGTAGGTACCTATCGATATTCGTGGAACTCTTACTGTTAAAGGAAAATTGATCAGAAAATTTCACGCAGCCTATATCAATTATTTTATTAAATATTCTTCTAGTTACAGAAATACTTTTTTATTTATTAACTAAAAGGTAAATAACATGAAAATTGACAGAATATTATTATATTTGGTACACAACCCAAATAGCATTATTTCCGCAAGAAGGGGTTTTTCCTTCGCCATTGTCAATACTCGTACATATGATATTTTTTACAAAGAAATTTTCAAGAGCAAAATATTTTATTTAATTTTTATTTAACAGAGTACATAAGGTAAGGCTATGGCTGTCTTTGGTACAAAAATATATGGAGCTTATATACCCCAATTCTTCTTCTTCCTCGATTCTTCATGACTGAGGGTCGCGACAGTCATCGCCGGTAAACTGTTTCACCAAAGCTCTCCATGTTGTTCTATCTTCCGCTTTTCGGATAAATGCCTGCGGGTTTGTTTGGCAGGCTTCCTTTACCGCGTCGGTCCAATGGGGAGGCTTTTTCCTCCCACCTGCCCAATATCAATAAAATTCTCCAGATTATCTGGATCGCGGCGCGCCATGTAACCGAAGTACTGGTGGAGCCGTTGCATGCACATAGTTGACATACGGGTCTTAATGTTTAATACCTTCAAGATGGAAGCGATTGTCCTACGCTCCGTCCAGGAGATACCCAACATCTTACGCCAACACTATATCTCAAACGCGTCGATCCTACTTCGAGTGCGTTCTTTTAGCGTCCATGTCTTTGATGATATATACAAGAAAATAGAGAAAATAAGGGTCGGCATTATTTTTACTTTCGTTTCTCTTCAGATTCCTCTGTTAATCCAAATTTTATCTAATCTCTTCACTGTTGATTTAGTAATCTGAGCTCTTCTGACTACTCCTCTGTCCTTTGACTACCGCTTTAGGCTAGTTGGTAGCGACCCTGTCTTCGAAGCTGGAGATCCCGGGTTTGAATCCCGGTCAGGGCATTTATTTGTGTGATGATCACGAATATTTGTTCCTGATTCTTGGATGTTACCTATATATCTAAATATCTATTTATTTACATAAGTATGTATATCATCACTTAGTACTCATAGTACAAGCTTTGCTTAGTTTGGGGCTAGGTTGATTTGTATAAGATTGTCCAGAAATATTTATCACATATTGGTGACCAGCGACCCCAGATATACAAACTCTTGCACTGTGTCTGGGTCTGCTAATTCACCTTTTCTCTCTGCACCCGCCAGGTCCACAAACATCACCTTGGTCTTGGATCCATTTATTTGGAGAAGCACCCTTTGCAGAAGCTCGGTAAGCTCTTTTTCCGTTGCGCCGATAATGATGGTGTCATCTGCAAAGCGTAGGTTGCTGATGCGATGCCCGCCAATTCGCATGTCCTTATACCAATCTGCCAATATCCGACGCATAATATGTTTGCCAATGAGGTTCAACAGCTGCGGCCAGAGTATGCATCCTTGTCTGAATCCGCGGTTGCTTTGGAAACATTCAACCTAATGACTGCTCTGCCGTTAAGATACAGGTTTTACATCAAGAAACTCAAATGTTCTCCCCATGTCTCTCATCACTTTAAACATCATTCTCCATGAAGTATAGTCAAACGTCTTCGCATAGTCTATAAAGGATAGAGCCATTGGGATGTTTAATTCTCTAGTCTTTTCAATCAACTGCCTCATTTTAAAAATCTGCTCACGAGTACCCCTGCCCTTTACAAAATTTCTGCTTATTCTTTCGCGATTTGAGCATTAATGTAGTTTTCCAACCTCCTATTGATAATATGTAAAATTATCTTAGTCGCAAGAGACGTCAGAGAAATGGTTCTATAATTCTCGAATTTCCGAGTCGAGCCTTCTTTGTGAAGAGGGAACACTATTGACTCCAACTAATCGTCAGACCACTGTCCCGACGACCAGACTTTTTGGCACAGAGCATGCACGATCTTTGTACCGTCCTGACCTATCAATTTCAGCACCTGCACTGGCACCCCATCACCGCCAATGGCGATGGCTGCTTCTACTTTATTTAGAAGGATATCTGGCTCCTTTTCTGCGTACTCAATTCGCTCTTCAATCCTGTCGCTATTCAATTATCCAGTACCGAACCGAAGACGGTTTATATTCCCTCGCCAAAAATGTAACCTTTGAGAACAAGTCCTTTGCATGCGTATACTTTCGTGATAGACCTCTCTACCGGAACATTCTTGTAGAACTAATTAATTTTAAATAGCAAACCAATGGGTAAAGATGATCAAACAAGAGAAAGAGGGAAAATTGTTTACTCGAAATCTTTTGACAAGGCGCTTGTTAACTTGAATAATTTCAGGAAAATGTTTAATCTATTTGTAAAAAAACAGTTTAGGTATACTTAAAACTGTGCTCTTTGACGGTTCAGGGTCTTAGGCGGCAGTGACAGGATTGGTGTTAACTTACGGTAGCTAGCCCTCACGTCTAGGTATCAAAATCTAATTTAAAATAGTCGCTATTTTTAGGGTTCCGTAGCCAAAATGACAAAAACCGAACCCTTATAGATTCGTCATGTCTGTCCGTCCGTCCGTCCGTATGTCACAGCCGATTTACTCGGAGACTATATAAGCACTACAATTATGTAATTTGGTAGGTAGGTGTATTCTATGAACCGCTATATAAAAGTGATTTGAAATAACAAAAAAATATTAAATTAGGGGGGGCACTCCATACATGTAACCGGTGGATGAAAAAAAAATTTCAACGCACATAGTTGTGTGGAGTATCGATGGATAGGCCTTTAAAAATGATATGGGGGTTTCTAAAAAACTTGTCCATTTAAGTCAACCGTTGGTGAGATATTAATAATTCCTCTAATTTCCAAACTATAAACATTAAAATTTTGAAAAAAATTGAGGTGGTGTGCATTAGTAAATACTTTCAACGAATTTTAGTTTGAACAATATAGGTTTTACGGTTTTTGAGTTGTCGCTTAAAAACTGTCTTGCTCAAACAAAAGGTCGTAAGTGCCATGAGTTCCCTATGAAGATACGACTTTTTTAGATTCAATGTATTGGATAGTGATTTTAAATGTGGACTAGTACGTGTTGGTACGGAACCCTTCATTGTGGGTGGTCCGACACCCACTTGGCCGGTTTTTTATTTGGATTAGTGATTTAGGCGTTGTTTATGAGCGGGCGGTGCGTTGAGCGATACCAAAATACGCTTTACACAACGTTATGACAAAGTAATGTAGATACATGCGTAGGTATTCTCGTACTTCCGCGTCCGCAAACATACTCTCCTCACACACAAAAAATAGTACCCGTTTCTAGACCGCATTACTGCAAATCGAGTGCAACTAGTCGATACTGCCGAACCATCCTCCTCGACGCCAGCCGTTATTTTGCATGTTTCGTCATTTGTGAAATAACAGAGCAGCGAGCGGGATCTCGTTCGTTGAGCCCATTATCAATGGCATGATTCCACTCGAAGTGTAATAATACATATGGTAGTACAGTAAGTCCATAACATACAAGCGATGGAACAGTTTTGCTGCCTTTAGAAATTTATAACTGACGCATGTCTTGCTTGTGGTGGTGGTTTTCATTTTAATTTTATTTTTAACCGTCTTCAAAAAAAGGAGGAGGTTCTCAATTCGGATGTATGTTTTTTTTTTTTTAATGTGTGTTACCTCAGAACTCTGTCGTTTATGTACCGATCTGATTTTTATTTGTTTGAAAGCATATGCTTCAAGGTTGGTCCCGTTGTTATCGAAGTTTACTTCTGATGATGGAAATCATGAGAAATTGAGGGAACTCTTCAAAAATTTAAGGGAAACATATAGCGATTTTATTATTTTCGATAATAAATCAAGCGACAACTGATGAAGAAGACCACGGTTGGTCATCCAAAACTCCTTGTCTTTCATGGGTGGTATTAAGATATTTTGACCAAGATACGGAAACAACTATGACGAAGCCAATTTAAATGGTTCTGATGTAATGTCACCATCAACCTGATCTGATAATTGAAGCCGGAAGGTAGGCAACGGAAGATCGTAATAAAACAGTGTAGCTTATCCGTGTTTGAGCTTATTGGAATCGTTATGAGTAGCACTCTGGTAATGATTCACTAAAAAGTGTGTAATTAATTTTTTTTTAATAAAATAATAAAACCGACTCCAAAAACCTCTAAAAAGTCAAAAATAATTGCCTTACTTATAACATGAGACTTTACGCTTTTTATTGAACAATGTAAACATACCTATTGTAATTTTTGTAGTCGGTTCCGTTTTGTCAATTTTAGACAATAAAAAAAAAATAATAATGAATGAGTGCATGTGCTGATTATATAGTTATTTTTGTAATAGTAACAGTTTGGCCATAATCGATCAGAAACCTACTTTCTCTCAGTCCTCTGGTTCTCATTCTCTTGATATTCTAACTAGAGCTATGATATTTTCTTTAAGTTTGTCCTTTATTTAAGTTTTCTTGTCTTTACAAGAAAATATATTCTTTAATATAATTTTTTATGTTAAAATTTTTAATGTGATGGTATCAGAGGGCTATTTCTTTTTAAATTTTTATTCACTAAAACATCTGTTCTCATCACTATCAAAAATTTTCACATCCATGCCCTTTTTATCATTCCCTTGTTGTTTTTATCATTCTTTTGTCACTTTTTATCATTCCCTTGTTGGTTTCTATCATTCCCTCTTTTTATCGTCCCCTTGTCACTTTTTATCATTCCCTTGTAATTATTCTAATTTCCCTGAGAGTTAAATTTAAAGTGGTATATTTCTGTAGTAAATTGATCTGACGTAATGCCTATTCAATAAATATGCTTATTATTCAATACAATCTCATATTTTTTTGTTACTTGGTAGAAATCTGTTAAAATAAAAAACGCCAACGGAATGAGATGAACAATGCTATTCTGAAGAACGACTTTCATATGTACAGCAAAAATACAGCGCACTATATGATGATGCTAGAATCGACATTGATGTGATGATTGCTGTTATAATTTAATCAAAAGAATATTGGAGACTGTAGAAGTTGGGTGTGATGCGTAATCATATCATAAATCATTAGTATCATAAATGCGCCACAGTAGGTATCCACATATTTTGGATTGACCAATAAAACTTTCGTTTTGATTCGTTGAATTAGGTACGATTTTTCAACTTTGTAAATAAACATTTTATGTCGTATATTTCAATTTTCAATATTTATAATTAAAACCATAATAAAATTGTATGAATAAAATGACGAAAGGATGAACTGCTTCTAGAGCCATACAATGTTGCCAACATTTTGGCGTGGCGTTTAATACCCACAGGCATCGTTGTCAGTTCGTTTGCTAACAGGGGCATAAAAAAGTAATATTGTTGAGCCATCCTTCTGTTTCCACGCATGGTGTACTCATAGTAAAGCATGTCAGTTTCAGCGTGATTGAATCTCTCGCGTTTGCGGTAGATACTAAAGCTTCTATCAAATTCTCGATATTACCTTGCTATTGCGTTAATAGGGTATAGGGTTGGTGAACCCTTTTTATTTTAAAATGTGTACTTATTAGAAATATAAAACTAAAAATGATATTAAAACAATTCGTTCCAGAGTAATTTTTTTAAAAGTCTATCCAGAATATTATGAAAATTTATGAAATCCCATCTTGCAAAAGAGACGATTTAAACTTAAATCAGGTGAATGATTTAGATACTTATAGTTAAATTAGTATAGTATAGTTCCGAGAGGATTAATACACAATCACTATACCTAGTGATTAAAACCCTTATTATAAAAGAAAACCGCCCCCCTGCGGAGTTTGTCTGCTTTTAATGTAGTTTTCACCAATGAACAGAGTGTTTTACGAGGAAGGCCTATTATGTGCTTAATTTAATCAGATTTAGAGTTAATTGGTGAAAATATAACTTCTCTCAGAACCTGCACGAAATCGACAACTACGAAGTCGCGGGCTAAGCTAGTTAACAATAAAAAAACCGGCCAATTGCGTGTCGGAATCCGCGCGTTTAGGGTCCCAAACCAACCGCAAAAGTAAGTTGGTTTCAATAGGAATAAAGCTGTTTTATCAATATCTTGGTATTGATGGTAAAATATACGTAGGTAGTAATAAACATATCTTCAAATTTCAAGTTTGTAGGTAAATAGGAAATTGAAAATTCGTCGGAATACCACTTTGTAAAAAAAGCTGACTTTGGTGGCTTCTCATTCCTTTGTCTTCCAATATTTTATATATATTTATTTGAACCTGACTGTGGCTTTATAGGCAGGGCCCAATAAAGCGATAGGAGTGCGCGGTTGGAGAGTAGCCTGGGGAAAATCCAGGGGAAAACCCCTGACACAACCACGCGTGTGGTTTGGAACACTTGAATACTCTAGTTTGCGCTCTAGTGAGATTGGTTGAGTGGTTTCAACCGAATTTGAGGTGTGAGTGTACTCATTGAGCTCTAAATAATGTTACCACGCGATTTGTTTTTTTTTTGCGCCCACGTTTAGCTGTATGCGAGCCCCCCGTAAAACGTTTAAAGATAAGTTTTGACAATTTGTTCGGCTTTCTGTCCACAAGATGCTTATACTGTGTAAATTTGAAGACTGTAGCTCCAACCGTTTGGCTGTATAACTTGTGTGACAGACGACTGACATTCATATTTTTCTAAATTCTTTTATTATGTTTAGATATGAGGATATATAGAGTCGTTTGGCATATACTTAAGGGGCTCCACGCGCTATTCATCGATTATTGACGAGGTTTGAGTTGATATAGCTCCGTCTAAACTATAGATATATTTATGGCATAAACAGTTGTCGCTTCATCAAACCTTTATCTACATTTACAAGAGCTAAATTTTGAAAAAAAAGCTATATTTTCGATATTAGTATGTTGTTGCACTTATATGTATGAAATATACAATGTAACTGTTCCTTATTGACGTCTCTAACAATGCAAGAGATTTTTTTTACGAAACCACTGGCTGATTTGTACTTGTGTGCAAAAAAAAGACGATATGCGATTCCCTACAGGAACCCTAGCCAGGTACTGGACTAACAGTGGTTACCACAGTGTAAAAGAGTTCGGTACCTAAATACCTACTCCACATAGTATACCGTTTGTACATTAATTATTGCTAGGAGAAAATTCCATCACCTTGTCAACGATCCCGCTATTTCTACTGATAATATCGCCGTCTCCCTTGCGCGTGGAGAAATAACAATAAGATATTTGTACATCGTAACCAATGATAGAGCCATTATATAGCTACAGAGATCGGCCTGTCAAGACCACTGCCAAACAACGCAGCCAGTATTATATATGGCCACGACCCAGATTAAATCATTATATTATTTACTTCTTAATAACGTTGGGAGTAAATGTTCCTTGTTTTTCTTTTAGAAGATTGTACGTTATACATATACGCGATTCATTTTCCTTCCTGCATGGGCAAATAACCTTAGAGGGAGGACTTTTTTGTTGCAGGGCAGTATCTAAACGTTTTTAATTCGCGCTTCCTAGTTCACACGGTATTGAAGTTGGAATGAAATTTCCACATTTTTCATTTGGGTTTAGCGAAAAGAACTTATATCTATCTATACGTACACAAAAAGTGGGGATGTGAAAGTGCTTTAACTGTGGAATCCTTCGCTTTCAAGTTGAGCATAATTGAAAACACTTTTAGATAAAATAAACTGTAATGAAAAGTAGGGATTACTAGTCGTTATCTTGGAGAAGACTGGAAAGTGATTCATTTTAGTTCTTTTTATTTACTACTTATTACCTAATACCTAAGTATTATTTGTTGCCTAATTATTACCTATTGTTTTGAGACTGAGATTCGACTCCACAGTAAAACTTATAAATAGTTTTGTGAAGCATCATACAATAGATGCATTTTTGTACTTAATAATCAATAAAAAAATAAATATATAAAAATAGTAATAATCCCTATTTTTGAAACTTAAGGTCATGTACTCTGATTTCGTTGGTGAACAGTGAAAATGAAGACACCGATTCCCATTTTGCTGCTAATTAGTAATTAAATACTTACCTTTATAAGCGCCACTCACTTTTCATTTGTGACATTAGAACAGAATTTTTAATAATAGAAGAAGAACTAGACGAAAATACCATATTCTGTACTATTTATAATTAATCTACTGTTTACACTTAACCGTACTGTTTATACTTAATCTACTTAATGTGTAGTTTGCTTTTTGACGACCACTTCAGCCTATATAGTTGGTTGTGCCAGTGATCCTACTTGCGAAGCTGGTGGTCCCGGATTCGAATTCCGGTAAAGGAATTTATAGAGAGAAGCACGATATTTGTTTCTTAATCTTGGATGTCTCCTATGTATTTAAGTATCTATTTATCTATAATAAAAGTATGTATTATCTTTGACTTTTACCAATGTCCAATCCATCCAATGCCAACAAGTATCAAGAGCGTAAACCGGATGCCCCTGACACATCAGGGCAATTTTCATTAAAAATTGATATAACTTATGATTTTAACCAACGTGAGCCGCCCCCAATCCAATTTTCATTATATTCACTCAAACGTAACTTCAAACGACATAAATCTGAGTTAAAAGTTAATTTCGTCAATCCGGATAATTCCTCATGGTTTAATCAGACTAAGTTGGGTGTAATTAATGTTCACTAAGGCCACACAATCTAGGAAAGCTTCGGCTTAGCCGGCTACGGGGCTACGGAACCGGGGTCCGGAGCCGGGTCCGTGTCGCACGGCTGTGCGGGCGGCGCGACGCGGGGCTCGCCGCCTCAGTGCCATGGGGGCGGCCGGCCGGTTTCCACGCTTCTCCTCGTCGCGTGTTAATTACGATTCGCGTTATCATACTGTCAAGAACTCTGTCAAACAACTGATAGTCTTCGTGCCTAATTAAGTACGGTCACGTAGTTTCTTGGAATTACATAATTGGAATACGGAGACTGTGTAAGTGATTTTTGTTAGGCGCGCTTTTAAGTTGATGAATTAAAAAGTTTTATGGAGTTGAGTGTCGATCAGATCACATTGTTTGCATCTTCTTTCGAAATTTAATTTATGATATTCGTATATGAACAATAAATAAATACAGTGTTAGTAAATTGCAATGTTGGTAAAAGTGGACGTTCTTTTTATTAAACTGAAGTGTAAGTTATTTAAGTTTTCCCATAACTTTTTGATTATTAGTACTGAGCGGTGTTTTGGCGAATCTGATATCAAAAATACCTAAATTAGTATTACTAATTGACTAGATATCTAAATCTAAATTTAAGCGTTTTAGTATAAAACACATATGAAAATTATCAAAATAACTACATGCAAAAATATATAAAATCTTATTTCAACTAGTAAACCGTAGTAGAGCTAGTAAGAAGCGCGGTATACCTACAACTAAAGTATAAAAATTACTCTCTAACATGAACCTGCTAAATTATCTTTTACTCTGCTAGAGACTTTTGCCACTAACAAGGTAACACACATTTGTAAGAACACTTATATTGGATACGAAGCTGCAATGTAATTCTTGAGTAAGTCTGGCCATCCAATTGCGGCAGTAGAAGAAGACGAATTGAGGATATACACCCGCCTCTTTATTTAGCGTCATAGCGCCAGGCGTAAGAAAGAGATAGATTACAGAGTCAACTACTTTGTACTAATGCATTAGAATGGCCATAGGCCAGGGTACTTCATGAACTCGACATGTGGAACAACTGTATACATAGATTCAGTTATGACCACCTTCATTGATAATTTTAAACGTTTAGGTAGGTACATTTTATGACTACATTCCTTATCATATTCCAGAATTAGACAAGCGAGGAAGCTTGAATTGTCTCAATCATATTAACTGGCATATAAGCGTGGAATAACACGCTAAGGCTGAAGACAATGTGCTATAATAGTATTTTATGCAACAATTGTATAACAGAGGTAAAAAAAGGCGAGTGGTGTGGGTCACGATGTGAGCCGAAGGCCGAATAAATAAAGATGTCCCAAGCGTTTTTTGACTTAGTTATACAACGTTACGTACAATACTTTATCTACATTCATATTATATTAAACTCTCTTTCATGTGTTCAGGCACCATTGCGTTGAACGTGTAGGAGCTCGAGCTCGTGAGCTCGTTGAAGTCTTTTTGAGCACGAACCTGTAGCGTTATGGGTGGAGATGACTATTACGATACCGTTTTTGATGCTGTTATGACCATCTCCGCCCCGGGCCGGCGCGATATTTGCCCGGGCTGGTCCTTACCTACACTTTTTGAGCACAAAAAAGAGGATTTACTATATGTATGTAGATAATAAACATAATTTCTCATATTGCCAACATTTTAAATATTGAATTATCGCGTTTTTCAAAATAATACTTACGGCAACTAACTGAGATTGAATTGTTATTGTGCAGTAAAGAACCCAAAAATATGCCTAACAATTGTGTATAGGTAGTATAAGCATTTCAATGTTGCTAGTTATATAGAGTAATAATTACCGAACCAGTGTTATGGATGTCTGGACAAAGGATTTATGTAAGGTTGGATTTTCTCCTGTGTATGTGTCTCCTTTTTTTGACATAAAGCTATATTGAAAAAGTTTTAACGCCACTAAAGTAGTTGTGTCTACAAAACAATACAAAACGGAGTATTTCTCTTAATTTAACGACACAGTACCGTACAAAATCACAATAAGTACATAATTGATTAGTATTTTAAACTATTAACTAATTTTACGCTGCTTAAATTGAATGGAAGTTTGACAAAAAAGGATTCAAGTACCTAGTGATGCTTTCCTACCAAGCGTAAACAGATATGTAAGTTTATTTATTTAATCATATGGCATAAAAATATGTTACAGCATGAAAAAAATAACAGGTGTGTTATCAAGGTAAATGTCAATATTTTGAATACGCATGCCTTTAATTTCTCACAAATGGCGGCTCCAGAGATTTATATTTTCAGTTTTAAAGCTGTAATACAGAACCGGCTTAGTTCTCTGATGTCGCAAACGTTGCCGGCGGCGAGGGCGCGAGGAATGAGGCTAAAACTGCACATGTCCTAGTTGAACACGTTTTTCAGCAACATTGTCTTAAAAATCTCAGAGTTTTTTGTGTTATAAAATAGTAGGTACTTATAGCCTGACTAGTCACGCTTCTCAGTTGCATAGGGGATAAAAAATTGTTCTCCTTTTCTTTTGTTGATATTGGTAGCGAAAAACGTAAATGGATGAATGCTCGCTATTATAATTTTTAAAAATAATAAAAATGGGTTGAGCTTCGTAGAACTTTTCGTGGATCTGCTACTGACTCCCTGTGACAAATTGAGTTACCTACGAACTCTAAACGAATTTAACGAAACTAAGTTTATTAATGACATTTAATCAACCTTACGTACATTTGAAACGTTACGTAATTAGTTGTGTACTATATGATTACCAATATGATACCTGTTAGTACAATATGATTCAGAGAATAAACACTGCCCTTTTCTGGAGACGAAGTACGAGTACATATTAACGGGTATTAACATGTCATTCGATTTTTAAAAATTGGATCTACTTATAGATTGGATTACCTTTGTTTTACTGTCAAAGATGAAGATATGTTTTAAAGGAATAGGGTCAATAATCTGTAGATAATTATGTTCATCTTTGACGTCGACTGTACTTTGTACAAAAAATTTACCCTGAAAGAGAATTTGCTCACAGTAGTTATATAAAGTGAGATTAATTTGAAGGTTGTAAAAATATGTCACCAGGACAGCTCCACAAGGGGATAAAATTGTCACATAACTTTTGAGCCATAAACCGTATACTTTTGTACGTGACTCCACAGTCCACGCGAAGCTTTTAAGTCTGAAGCTCGGGGCGGGGCAAGGCGCGTTAATTGACAAATAAGCCAAATAACAGATGAATATTACGCTTCCAAATATGCGTTTTAATATTGACAGTATGTATATATTTGGGGCTAGTTAGTTCTGTTTTATGACAAAAACGTTTATTTTAATATTTTATCGTCTAAGAACTCTAAGATATTACTCTCATAGTGGGCGAAGTAATCTACCACGCCTGTGGTTTCGAGGCTGCCTATTTGAGTCATCCAACGTGATATGACTTCTCAATAGTAATTATAGTAATATTTTATAGTCTATTTTCGAAAATTTAAAGAACTAGCATATTACCACGGTCCTATTTACCTATAGACAAATATTTTCGAGAAATGATGAATCAAAACATAACAAATATAGATAGCGTGTTTAGACCGAATGCTTTTTGCTCTACGCGGCTGTTTTGTTTTCGACAAACATTCTTATGTGCGCGTGCGAGTTGGTTTCTCAAATTTTCTATCAAGATAGTGGTTACTAATCTGTTTTTACAATTTTTTTAAAGGTGAGTCGCATATTTATAGCCTATTTGATGTTCTTATGTTACTTATTTAAGATTTAGTTTGTTTTAATAGTATATTGGCGATAGTAGTAATAACCCCACTAAAATTGAACTGTCGGCAAATTTCGACTGTTTTCTAGTTGACATTAGCCCTTCATATTTTATATGAAAAAGAACAAACACTAGTGACGTACACGAGTTGAGGTTTTTATTGATGTAAATTTCTATTTTAAAAATACTAAGCCTGTGGAGGATTACGTTTTTTTTGTATTATGTAGGTGTGACAATTTGATAATGTTTTAAATTGGTAAAAAAATACAAAACCGAAATGAATTTGTACTAAAATATGTGTTGATATGTAGACACATACATCAACTTATACATTGTGGGCGTCAATAACACGAAAGATTTAAACCGCGTATTTTTGAAGACAGTACGAGTAAATATTGCTATATCAACATGGGTCAAATTACGTAACTTAATTAAATTACAATTTCGGTACAAATTAAACCATATTAATTGATCGCTGCTTTGTGAACAAACCTTTAATTCAGAGAGTGAGCGAGTTTAATTTAAAGTTGAGAAACAGAGAGCGAGCATTGTCATTTTAGTGACATAAATTTCAAACTATCAGGCAGTTATCAGTGAAGGTAAATAATTTGCACTCTCGCGATTGAGAACAGAACAAGACTGTCGGTAGTGAAACCGTTTTGTAGAATAGATACCAAACGTAATTAAGTGAAACTGGCTAACAACCACGCAGTTAGTGTGTCTGCGTGTAAAAGTGGTAGGTGGCTACGTCACGCCTTAAGGGTGTGTTAGAATTGAGATTTTTTAACTTGTGATTTGTTCTAAATAATTAATATCTCTAAAATTATGGGTTTTTGGACTACATGTTACATAACTTTATATACTCTAATTAGGCTCTAAAATCGTTGGTTTAAATGTTTCGGGTTATTAACGTCCACGGTGTATTTAATATCATGAGCGCCATCATTCAATGGAGAACAGTTGAAATTATCCCGCTAACATATTGTAAATATTATTTTGTAAATCTGAAGCTATCTACATGAATAATAGGGTTCAATTTAGATCCCTGACCCATTAAATAAGCACAAGAGCTCAGGTTTGTAAGTACACTGTAACGGAACTTATTATCAGTAGTTGCAGTTGTCCCTCGGCGGGAGAATTATGACTATTTTTGCCATTTTAAATAAAAACACATTGTACTCGTAGAGTCAAATTCCTTGAATGTAGGTCCTAAAGAATAAAACC
Source organism: Epiblema foenella (assembly GCA_963556455.1). Classification (NCBI taxonomy): domain Eukaryota; kingdom Metazoa; phylum Arthropoda; class Insecta; order Lepidoptera; family Tortricidae; genus Epiblema; species Epiblema foenella. The sequence continues at coordinate 8,062,740 of OY747105.1, forward strand.
TAAATAACTAATCTACTAGTTAGTTTTGCTGGGCACACGCAAAATATAGGCACGTTGGATGTCGATTTGCGGAAAATGCCCAGCAAAACTAACTAACTAGCTAACTAATCTAGTTCATGAATACAATCAATTGTCACAAAAAGTACTTGTAGTTGAAACATCTCACATGTACTCAAAGTTGTACTTTATAATTTACCAGTCGATATTGTCCCGCTGCACCTTAATTATTAATTAATTAAACTGACCACAAAAATTACAAATAAAGAAGAACCCCGCAAAACTGTTATTACAGTTTGTCTGCAGGAAGACTTTTCAACTTCTAACGAATTTATTTCATAATGGTTGCATAATAATACGTCGAGTACCTATGCGGTGTCTCTTCTGGGATTTTAATTTAAATACCTATTTTTTCTCCTGCCGCCTAAGATGAATTACATAGGTATATAGGTAACCTATCAGCTAGTTTTTTCGTATCATCTGTGTAAATTGAAATGGTGTGTTAAAATAACTACCTCCATCAATTATAAATCATTTTTAATGTCAGATGGCAATTTTTTACCTGCACATTTTTCTTGTAAATGAACCCTAAATTAAATATGCGTAGCACCGTTCATTTGCAATTTTCTTTCTACTTAGCTTGCATAATTTTCCTCAAAGTACGTACTTTAATATGAAGGAATATGCGCATTCCAGCTAGCGTGGTATTTGTCGAGATTTCTTGATCTCGTCTTAGCACATATTTGCGGATCAAGTTAGTAATATGAGCAGTCCGATCTTGCCCGCACTTAGGGGCAATTGCTAAACTTAGAGAGCTCTTCGTTCTGTGCCTGTTGTGGCCGCACCTTGCTTCGTACATTATCTGAATAAGAGTGAAACAGAAATCACTCATTTGGAGAACGAAAACGAGACGCCGCTCTGTTCGTTAAAGTCATAAAAGTAATTGGTATAAATTGCGTAAACATTTACTTTCCAATTACAAATTTTTTCCCCGGGTTTTTAATTACTGGCTGGTTCGCGGTTTTCACTTGTTTTCGCCGCAGAGTCCGTTTTAGTGCGCCGATAATTTTAACTTCGTTAAGCTCAGAGGATTCAGGTGTTTATATAAACGTTTATGGTCACTTTATGATACTTATTATACAATGTCAATGGAATTAGTAACTTTTGTATAATATGTATTATTTAAAATTAGAGACTGATAAATTGTGGTTAAATAAAAAATAACCTACAACTTAACAAATCCATACTTAATATTTTCTGCCTATCTGTCTGTCTGTTACGCTTAAACAGCTGTTTACAACCGATTTAGATGAAATTTGGTACGGAGATAGATTGAGTTCCGGGGACGGACATAGGATATTTTTTATCCCGGAAATCATCTCTTAAGGAGGTGGAAGTTTGTATAGAGGAGTGATGACTAGATAAGTGCCTGACAAAAAAAAGCTATTAAATTCTATCGCGATGGACGAGTTCTACGCAGACTAAGTCGCGGGCAAAAGCTAGTTTCCAATAAAGGCCAATTAATAAGTATTCTAACAATTTGGAGGAAGGTATGGACCATTCCAAGGCCTCTAATTGAGTTAGTGAGAGCATCGTATCCTAAGTTTCAAATATTGTAAATGCCTCGGGAAAATTCAATTTAAAGTTTTGAAAGGCGTAGGGTACTCTTAATTAAATATAAAAATATCTTTCAAGTTACCTACTTAAGTAAATATAAAATATAGTTTATTAACTGACATTTTCTGAGAAAAAAACATTATAACCACTTCTCGTTTTATTAATTCTGTAATGTTTAACTTGTTTAAAAATAAAGAATTTAAATAATAGAGAGTCATTCATTCCTCTGAACTTTAACTAGTTTACATTTTTACAGTTACATTTTTTCACAGGAATAATAAGCACTACGAAACAATTTTATAAAGTTTATTGGGGTTTTATAGACCATCCAACTTTTAATGAAACAGCAGCTGTTCTCTTTAGAAATAGTGTCGTCTAGTGTACAAATTTAACACAAGCCACAAATGTCAAGTTTATTCCACCACTAAAACGCGCATCGACCACCGAGTAAGTTATTGCGAACGCAAACAAGGAAACAGTAAAATAAAATGCGCTCTCCAGAAAACTATCAAATGAAGTGTAAATGCATTGAATCGGAACAATTCATACAATGCAGAATAACCGCCGGCATATCATTTCGTTACAAAATATGGGACACGGCGCGCGCTCAGCAAAATGTGTTGCATTGCTCTTTGTGGCGCCTTCTTTTGTTCGCTGATCTAGGTACTACGGATACAGTTTGTTTTCCATTTGGATACCTATGCATTTTTGTGAGTTTTTTTGTTCAAATTAAATAAAACCGGCGATGTGCGAGTTGGATTCGTGCACGAAGGGTTCCGTACCATTATCTATAAAAACGGTAAAAATTAAACATTTGTGGTATGGGACGCCCCTTAAATATTTATTATAATTATTCTGTTTTTTTAGTATTTGTTGTTATAGCGGCAATAGAAATACATCATCTGTGAAAATTTCAACTGTAATTATCACGGTTCATGAGATACAACCTGGCGACAGACGGACGGACAGCGATAATAGGGTCCCGTTTTATACTTTGAGTGCAATAAAAGTGCAGAGGATTTTATTGCGAGTTAAAGAAATTATCTAAGAAGTCATATACCTGATGTAGCATAAGCTATGTCTAGTACAATGGTTCAAGTACTTACGAGTACACAGTTAGACTCATTAAAAGCCCATACTCCATTAATTGACACAACACTACAGCAAGTATGGTAAGTGAAATATTTATTTTTAAGGTTCCGTACCAAAAAGGTACAACTTGAACTCTTATTGTTTCATTATGTCTATCTGTGTGTTTCTCGGTCACATCGCTAAATATCTCAAGAACTCCTTGCTATCGACTTGAAATTTGAAACAGTTATAAACAAGGGTAACCCAGATGCATTGTACATGATTTTTATGAATATTATTTTTATTTTCCGTGAAAAATGAGCGATACAAGTGGGATGACATATGAAAATGCTTGAGTTCCTTACCTATTCTTAACATTTTTTTTCATCGTATAAATTTCGATTTATGAGTGAAAACGTAAATAAAAAACACTAATATACATATACATACTACGTTATAGGGTCGCTCAAATCAGCAACAAAATGCGACGTTAGATGGCGCTGTAGCCAGGGCGTTCAATTTCGACATGGTGCTGTTAAGATTTAATGGGGTTTTTTTCTGAATGAATGGGGTCGGGACGGGTACATGATCCGTGTATGGAGCCTTCGGTGCACAAGTCGGACATGCACGGTTGTGTTTTTAATAAGCTTACTGTGCACCTGATGGTAAGCTTCCACCGCAGCCTATAGACGCCCGCAACTCTAAAGGAGTCACGTACGCGTTGCCGACCCTTTATAACGACTGTGGCAAACAAGCTTGACATAATCCCTTAACAGTATTATTATAGGAAAAAGCATACACACCACCCAGTGCGGATTTTGTTCTGAATTTGAACCTTTGGTTAACTTCTTACACTCTAAAATTTACCTCAGTTTATTATTTTGGTACTTTTGGAACAAATTTTCCTTAGAAGTAGAATTTATTTATTTGGTTTAAAATACTTGGATAAAGCAGGTACTTGCTAGTGTAAATCTTAGGTAAATGGTAACATCTAATTTAACTAAAAATAAATAATAATAAAAGGAATACAAACTAAACTAAAGATATACCTAAACTTAAAAATAAATAATCTAAAATAAGGCGCCCCCCCGCGGCATAGTGCCAAAGATGCTGCCAGCATTTCCCCACTGTATAGCAATGCTGATGCGTTGTGCTAGGAAGCTGCCAGCCCTTTGGTCACCAGTGGTGTCCATTAACCTTTTAGCAACTTCTTTGAAGAGTTCTTGGGCCCTGGGACCCCACGAGCCAAGGGTCTCTACACCGAACGGAACAAAGTTGTATTCCGATATTTGTTTAATTTCGCTTTGTCAGCCGCCTCTGCAGCCGCACCTGCTCTGACGGAAGTTCCGTGGAGATGGGAAGGGGCCAACGTGTCCACACACGTGGCGTCGCACATTATAACACGTCCCATCTTCCACGGAATCGAAGACATTCCATCCGGTCTCTTGTCATCTCTAAAAATGCCGGGAGGCTCTTGTAGTGCCGGCACGTTGATGGTGGCAAGAGAACGGCGGATAATATCATTGAGTACGACATGTCTAGAGAAGCGGCCTGCGTTCTTTAAGCAAGAAAGTCTGTGATGACTCAGGGTGTCCATGTGGAGTACAAACCCGGACACCAAGTCGCAGGCCGGCCGGTTGCCACGCGCAGAGCTTGGGCCGTGGGATTCGAGGAAATGAGTTAAATCTCACATGTAAACATACTTAACGTACCTATCTGTATATTATTTTCTTGCCGGTATGGGACACGACACAGACAACAAAACTTCCTAAGCCAAGTTTATACCTTATTTAATTCTTCTAAAATACTATGCTACCTACTAATCTAAAATTGTTACCCCATTATCAAGCTCAAAGTATCTATACAACCATAAAACCTAGGAAACTAAAATTTAGTAGACATTGTTACCTCAGACCCTAAAAGTACCTAAGATATAGGTAGTATTTTGTAGGAAAGTGAAAGGTCCCACAGGGAGTGAGTTACTAGTGTTACTACCTAAATTCGTTCAGGAGAAAGCGTATAAATATTTAAAAGGAAAGATTGTCACTGATCTCTTGAGGGGGTCGAAAATAAATCTGTACGCTCTGTGAGGTTTACCTTTTTGCAATATATTAAAAAGCTGAGCAGGTAAAGTTAGTGCAAATATATATTTTGATGTCATGTAAAGTATGCGGTAATATAGTATTTTAAAGAAGTGGCCATTTCTGGATAAAATTGCTATTCCAAAGATGACGTTGTCTTAATGGTCTAGTTTTTCATTTCCCATATTAAAACGACTTAATTTATTGTCAAACGGTGACTCTGTTTAAAAGTACGTAATTTTTTTTTAAATTTGATGTGAAATTATTGAAATGTGGGTCTGTGAGATGTAGGCCTCGTGAGTGAGTTTTTTTATCATTTCCAAAATCTGACATTATAAAAAAGATCAATTATAAATATCGAACCTGCTAACCAAATTTCTCGAGAAGCGGTTGAATGCGACCTGTAGAGGAGAACAAACCGAAATTCGGACGCAGAAACTTACAAAATCTTTGAAATAAAAATTATTTTTGAAAATTTCAAAACACTGACTCAACAAAAGAATTCTATATAATTACCGGACCTGCTAACAAAATTCATTCAATCACGAGAATCGTTTGCGAAATGCGACCTGTAGTGGAGAACAAACCGATGAACAAATATATTTTTTTTAATTTCCTAAAACTTATTCGAAAAAAAAAATCTGTATACTTATCCAACCTGCTCACAAAATTTCACGAGAATCGGTTGATAAATGCGACCTGTAGAGCAGAACAAACCGAAATTCGCCTGCAGAAACAAAATCATTGATAAAAAAAATTGATTTTGGAAATTTCCAAAAACTGCCTCGACAAAAAAATTCTATATAACTATCGAACCTGCTTACGAAACTTCAAGAGAATTGTAGACGAAAACAAACGGAAATCTGGAATCTGGACATAAAGCATTTGAAAGCATTTTTGTCGAAGCTGAAGCAGAGACCTTCGTTTCACTCGGTCAATTAAGTCTACCTTTAGGTGTTTTTGCGTTAAGTCGAAACTGTGATCAAACGCAATCGTAATGAAGGTATTTGAAATATCTATGTTCATAGCAGAATACTGAAATAATTTAAATTCTACTCTGAGCATTCTGATAATACGCTAAAGTTCGTCTTTCGTCCTTTTATCAAAAAGTTACTCTGCCGTAGTTTAATTAATTAGTCTACTTGAATCGAACTAATTACCTCTTTTTAGAAGTCCACAAGTATTTCAACTTCTGTCATTGAGCTTTCGCAAAGGGGGGTTCGTGAAATAATTATTTAGTTGTCACTTCGCTTTCAATTTCACTTCCGCGACTGCGACTATTTAACATGAACATAGAGAAACTGCAGGAAATGCTAACAAATGTCTATTAGCGTAGAAACGATGTCACAGCTTCCTTCGCATAAAGGAAGTGGATAATAACTATAACCTGAACAGCAATAATGCGGAAACACGCGTGAGTGCGGATGTCCCCTATCGCTAATACAACGACGGAGAAAATATAATGAAACTGCTCGTTGCTGAAACTCCAATATTTGCGAGATTGAGAAGGACAACCTAAATTGAGCGATTATACATTTTGTCTGTGTCAATATGATAAAGCTGGGAAAGACGGGAGACGATTCGATGTGAAATGCAAATAAAGGACAAAGAGCGCCTTACAAAGATAGGTTTGAATGGTATCGGCAACAGCTGCGGCTTACAACGGACTAACCGGCGCCGAGCTGCGGCCGTTGTGCGCTGCGCCGGCTACATCTGCTACATTTATCAAACACCTAATGGTGGAAAATTAAAATTAAAATGAAAATGAAAATATGAATTTTGTTCAAGCAAAATACTCATACAAAACTAAGTGACCAAGTACTAAAGACTAACGTTAAGGGGTAGTTATTATTTCATTATTGCCGTGGCCGAGAAGGAGGCGATAGCAGGCAGAGCATTTATTTAAACGGATAAGCTTGCGAGTCCGTTTAATTATAAATCGAAGCTTGCAATTGCCATTCCGGCTGGACCTAATATAGGAGAGAAAAGCACTTTTCAAAAATGGGGGAAATAAGACGAAATTTGACTTCATGCTTTCCCGCCGTTTATTTTTTTTTAAAGAATCGCAAGCAGTCTGTTTTTCTACCGAAAAACGCAAATTATTTGAGACACATACATACATACTTAGGCTGGGTTTTATGAAAATCCGTTAGACCAAATGTCAGATCAAATTTCAGTAACTTAGTACATTTTTTGACATAACAAACTGACATAATTTATATGTACCTGCCTGCCTGCAATGTTTTTTTTAAATATTTTTATTTTGATCTGATCTGAAACGTACACTTTACCTTCCAGTATGTAGCCGAGTAATGTTCACTTTGCGACCCACGAGAAAAAATAATGTACACGTGTTTGCACCAAAAAATCAAGATTTAATAGTACATTTTGATGCAAGTGAGGCGAGGCACAAGACTCGGGACGAGTGAAAATGACACTTCCGCACTTATATCAAACGACGTTTTTTAATACAGTTGCGAAAAAATATCAAAGAAACAAAACTAAATAAAACAGTAATTAAAAGAGAGACAACAAAATGTATTTAGGTACTTGCCATTGTGGGCTTTGCACGTGTCTCGTCTACATCTGGCGTAGTTTACACACGTTTTATTTAACAATCGTATAAATCGCACATACACAAAAATATTATTTAAAAAATACGTCATTACAAAAATAATTTGTGAAATTATTAATGAAAGACGCGGGATTTAAAAAGTCGGTTTAACTTTTAATAATAGACTTTTTTCAACAAGCCATGGTTGTCAGCATTCAGCCAAAACCAAAACTATTCTGCGAGACATTTTATGTCACGTCGTAGTTTAATTACATTTAAAAATGAAAAAACAGTTATTTTTAATGGTATAATTAATTTATATTTGATTTTTTGTTAAATAAAGTATGTTTTGGCGAAAAAAAAACAAGCGTTCATTCATCCGGCGCAGCAGTCCTGCATAATACTCTATTAATATTAGGTCTCGCGTAATACTCGTTTCCGGTCATTGGTCTACTCAATCAGATAAATTTTTGAAAACAGTTTTAGATTTTTTAGTATATGATAACTATAATAAAAGTAGAGAGATATTAAATATAATAGAAGTAGAGTTTTAATGCCAAGTGATTTATTAAATAAATGAGTAAATTGATTGAACCTAAAACTCTTCTGTTGGATGTTTGGATTAGACCAACAGTAAATTTTAAAAAAATGGAAAAGTAAAAAGCACTAGTGCGCGAAATCCAACTTTGCGCACGATATACAGCTACATAAAGTACCACTTTTTGAGCAACTGTATTAAAAAATTATATACATCCGTTTTAATGCTAACGTTACAAATACGTAACATTGAATGACTACTAAACAATGATTGCGCCCATTCACAGAATCTTATTGAAAAAAAAACAAGTAAAAGATTTACGCTTATCGTGATACAACGAAAAAGAATGAGGGCGATGATAGCGATAAAATCAAAGAGTCAATAGATCAAAGCTTTGTTCTGTTAATATAGTGGAAGCTGAATGAAAATAATATATTTGTACATTGGGAAAATAAAAAAATATATATACGTCGCGTATAGACACGTCAATGAATAATAAAGCTGGTTTGACGCGCGCAAAATTCAGAAGCAACCTGAATAAACTATATCTTTGTGGCTTATTTGCCCACGGTATCATGATGAGAAAAGGGAGACATTTCTGGAGTTACGTAACAGGATGGAAAAGGTGCTTATATAAAAACTTCAACTTTTACATAGTATTTGATGTTGGGAGGGGCTAAAAGTAAAATATTTTTCTTCGGAGGACTCATTTAAATATTGACTTAAGTCTTAAGTAATCGAGTTGGTAAGAGTAAGGCTCGTAGTATCCGTCGGTATCTCCCGGAACACGGTTGCCTAGCGGCGCGGCTCTGCTTATGTTACCGTATCTTAATAATAGGGGCTACTTTAGTCTACCGGAAAAAATCTACAAAAGTAATACATCTTTGAATAAATTTATTCAAGCGAACTTTTACCAATATATTGAAGCCGTATCTAAACGTTAGAGCTGCAAATCTTACAGTGATATTTGTGAATATAATGATTTTATTATTTGGAATTTGTGAGTGGTCATTAAATTAAACAGAGACAACTAAACCACTTTAACTAGTGTGATACGGATAAAATTAAGCAGTACACCGAATTACTGGATCCATTGAGTAACAGTGTTAACTAGGGTTCGCTGGGTTAGCAATGTTAGCATGGTTGACTATTTGTAATTATGTTTCCTTTTATGTTAGGTTAGCTCGTGAAAACCGAGTTCTATGGACGGCTCGCCACTGGTTTTTATCTAGTAATTCACTAGCTAAAACTACCTTAACGGCAGGGTTATTGATGAAGTATTTTATTATTAACCAATTCAATCGGACTGAGATTGCAAGAGGTGCCGAAAATTTCCGCAATAGGATAATAATATATATTAAGATTATATATCTGGCTAAAAGTCTTAATAGAGAAACTTAAGGTCCTACAAAGATCTGCGTAGGTATGTTCTGTTCGGCTCCTATATTTCAAGTAAGGCTATTTGTTCCCTCAAAAGTAAACGCCTTTGAAGCTGCTGAGCACAGGCCTCGTCTCATCAATGAGAGGAGGCCACAGCAGTGGGAGTTATGCTGATGATGATGTAGAAAATTTCAGCGTCAATATTGAGGCCGCGGGTTCAAAATCAGAATTTTAACGTGAAATAAATGAACTTTATTCTGCAAGTAGTCCGCAATGGCACTTTTGTGAACCTGTGCCTGTACCTGTTAGCCAGGGTTTGAATCAATGAGTTTTTTGGAACGTTAGCACGCAATATCATAATTTACCACTGCCATTGGAGCGCATAAATGCATCGATTACGTGGGTTATTAAATGTTAGCCACTTTGAGTGGTCAGTCACATGATCCCAGTTGTTGCCTATGTCAGCAGATTTTAAGCCTACAAGATCTAGTTTTCTATTTGGGTTGGAAATTCCGATGGCACTCGCTCTCATAAGATGCCTAGGCTAATACATGGGATTAGGTTCCAAGTGGATCCAGGATTCCTTTTAAGATGCAACTGGGATAACTATAAAATAAGGAGAATATTAAACGACATTTGTAAAAAAATACCTAGAATCCTTAACCGTCAGAAATATTTTGCTATCAGGGCGCAGCTTCGCTAAAGTTGTACTGTACATGTACGTTGCATCTTTTCCTGTACCAAGCTAAATTTGGTATAATATAGAAAAAAAACGTGGTAGAAGCTGACAGTAAGTTGAGCATCATGCGCAGTATTCCGGTTAATTCAATCATTAGGTAGCGAATTCGCTTTGTTCACCAAATCATTCGTGCTTGTGTTTTAGTATAGCAAAAGAGAGAAACGGTATCAAATACGACGAAGTGTATTCCAGCCTCGAGCAATATAAATATACCTCTACAATATGGTCTTTTACGCCGATTTAATGTCAGTTTAAGTGAATGTAAATAAAATCTAAGAGACGTTTCTGACAAAGATTAGACAAATGATAAATGACTTTTGACAGCAACGGTTCGAGTGAAAGTTAACTTAATTCAAATTGTTCGTGATTTTGAGGAAAACAACCTCACGAAAAACCCCTTACTTTATAGACGATAAGTATTTTTGTAGAAGTCATAATATTAATTACACTGTAGACAAATTTACCCGATGTAATCAGTCAAATGGAAATACAGGATATTTTACAAAGAGGAAATATATGTATACTTATAAAGGTAATATACGACAGAAATAATAACTAAAAACTAACTTAAAAATGTATAAAGATCAATTCACAATACAAGATAAGTATAATAAAGACAAACTTAAAATTAAATATAGTATATATGTATATACATAGTCTAGAACAACCCACCCGCATCGTACCTGGCTCAAAGGTACCCATAATGCCCGTGGCATTTCTTCTCTGCACCGCTATGGATACCTGTTGCACCAGATACGACCCGCAGCGGGGATCGTTGCCCCTCTTCCACAACCACCAGCCTAGCTCTTTAAACAGGCGGCGGGCCTCTGAGCCCCATGGTCCTGCCATCTCCACTGCCACCGGAACACAGTCGTACGTTGATTTCAGGGTGGAGTGTTTCGTGTGCTTTTGCTTTGCATCTGACTCTGCCGCCAAGCCTGCGCCTTGTGTGGTTTGCCTCAAGTGGGATGCAGCAAAGGTGCGAACTTTCAGGCCAAATTCTTTAATGCCGGCATTAGTTCATTTAAGTCCTCGACTATTGTTTCCGGTGGCCCACCAATAGTTCCGTCATCAAGACACCACACATTAAGCGGAGATTTTAATGTGATGATGATCCTATGTATCGCTAAACTAAAATCAGAGGACTTAGAGATACTGTCATTTTTTCCTTACTAAGTATAAAGATTAGTTTCGTTCCAGTAACACTGATACATAAACGGGTAGAATGACGGTACAAGAAGGTCCAAGAACTCGTTCAATATAATGTCTCTCTCTACGCAGTTAAATGCGTTTCTTAAGTCGATCTTGACGACTGCACTAACAGTATTATCACTTCTTGGGATAAAAGAGCGAGTGTCATGTATAGCCGTCTCACAACCTCTAGGTGTTCCAAAATCGACCTACCTTAGCTGCAAATAATCTGCCATAGCACCCTTGACAGCGTAACAGTCAAGATTAGCAGTGAAACGCCGAAGTACACTGCCCACAGCAATCGGTCTCAACCCACCATCCTTCTTAGAAAAGGCACACGTTCGACGCACCGTACCCTCCCTACTGGTACGGCCTTAAACAAAAAAATGCACAAGTTTGTTATGGATTCTAAGAGATGTAGTCCGTTATTACCAGCAGATGGACTAGAGAGTTCGTTAAGGTGTTGCGGTCGCGGGCCGTCCAATCCAGACGCAGACTCATTATAAAATGAATTGATTGCTGTGGCCACTTGAGCGAGAGAGTTAAAAAGGTACTACTTCGGCTTGGCCCTGGAGGCAATGAAAGCTGTCTTGACCAAGAGGGATGCTTTTCGCGTAATGCACTCAATGCGCCATCATTCATAGGCGCAAGTGAGGAATCTGACAGAAGCATACGCACTGCACTCCTTAGATCGCCTTCATGCTCTTTAGCCTCTATAGTACGGTATTTTACTTATGGCTTACGCACTGTTCTATCAAATATAAAATTAAATTATCAATATTGTCCTTGACTTTCGTTGTTAAAGATCGGTTTACATTGCTCTCAGGTACTCTTAAGCTGAAAACGGAAACGAGCGCAAGGCAAACCAATCATCAACCTGTGCGTAAACAACTGTCTATAATATCACAAATTCTTCTTACCAGCGGGAAGGTTTCTAGCTCCTTTGGGATATATCTCAATACACGGACATTTGCTTTCAGGGATGGCAAATCCTCTAGTCTAGGTGTTTGTAGCGGCGGTATGGCTACAGCTAGGTTAAAGTTTTATACTTAACATTAAAAAGAGAGCGGAGCGACCGCGCATATAATCTCATAAATTAGAGGTCTGAACTCTGAAATAAATAGTTCTAAAATAGGAACAAATTTACATTCAGTATAGATTCACAGGTAATTTTAGTAAAAGTTAAAAGTAGTACCTAGCCTTAATTTGTCTTTCTTTCAGTTTAATCATAAACATTAGGCATAAAATAATAATACTATGAGAATATACCTAAATTACTAGGTACTTATAAAAAGTAGAACTGTAACAGGGAAAATAAATGTTAGCTCGAGCTACAGCTAAAAGCACCGACCACGGGAGGTTGACGCTGCGTATACGCGGTTAACTTGTCTTAAGCGTCAGGATTCGATCGTCAACATACATTTTGCTGAACGTAAATGCCGCGTTTTGGGATATTTATTGCTCCGATACACTCTAAAGTTCGTATGACACTTATGTAGTACCATTATCGTCGAAACGCACCCCGCTAGAATCGCGAGCAGTAGCGGCAATCAGACCAGCGGGGTAATCACGTAACTGTTTTACTACCGTTAGGTAGATTTTAATGTCAAATTTTAATTGTCACCTCATACATTTATAATTCAAAATTGACATTAAAATCTATCTAACGGTAGTACATAAAGTTACGTGATTCGCCTGCCGATTGACGTATTTTGTACACAAACAAGAGCTCATGCATTCGTAAATCGACCCGTTTGCAAACATGAATTTCAGCTATCGGGCATTTAGAAAATATTCAGGAATAAAATGTTAACTGCGACGTGTATTTTTTCTGGAATAATTATTGTTATTCTACCGATTGAGCTGATTATGCAATATGTACCTGTACTTAATTATTGTATTTATATCTGTATGTAGGTTTACATATCTATGTATTTATGTAAGTGTATGGTGCTTCTTATATAGTCATAGTTAGTATTATAGGTTGTTTATACTCTATTTTTCTGTTTCACCTACTCAAGTAATTTAACTTTTCTAGCTTAGTTTCTACTAACCAAAGGTTGTCTGGAAGACAGATAATAAGAGATAAGACCGTCTGTTGTCTACCACTTGACTGTTACATGTATTTTAATTTCTGTTGTTCTTTGAATGTACTTCATTTGGTGAGCAATAAAGAATACTTGTATTGTATTGTGCCTGTGTTACATGTTTTTAGTTTCGGCCAAATTTGTTGTTTCACTTTTTGAATAGTACTATCATCATCGCATTAAAAACAGAAAAAGGGTTCTATTCCACTTGTTCCAATAAAGGCTAGTGACATATTTTCTGTAGTGGCAAGCAAACTGGCGCCTATAATATAATGTATGTATTATATAATACCTGTAACTATCTTAGATGATATTGACATAAAACTCGTTTTTTTAAATTAAATAATTATATGCAAGTAAATCCTAGTTAGCGAATTATTTTTCTATATTAATTTATCCGTAGCTACTTAAACAACATTTTATTGAATTCATTGGAAAATTATTCTGAAATGTTTACCGAATAACCCCTTTCATAAATATTCATGTAAAGGGAACCGCTTTACTTCTTATTAAACAGTTTATAAGCAATTTAATTTCGAAGAATTTTGTTAATCAATGTTAAACCCTGGAATCGAGTCAACGAACACTTTTTTCGATGAAATAAAAGTACTATGAAAACAAAGGTACCTACGCAGCAAGTTCTGATAACGACAACAGGTAAACGTTATTATTTTATATTTTGATGTCTAGAATTTATATTATTACTGCTCTCCTTGAAACAAATTTGATTTACATAATACTTGGAGCAATGAAGAGAGACTACATGCCTCCCTGCGATAAATATTAAAATCAAACAATTAATCAATATATCTGATATCATTTTTATTGTAGGTACATTAATTTTCACCACTATTAAACCCATATTTAGCCTGAGCTAATTAATGTCTATAAATAACCTCAGTCAACTTGTTTGAAATCTAATATTGCGGAAATCGAAATTTAGCATATTGAAACAGTTTTCATCTTAATTAGCTGAATGTACATATACCCTCCTAATATTAATTGTAAAAACGTAATAGGTTAATACACAATAGCTATCTTAATTAGAATTTGTACAAGAACAGATTTTATTACATTGAGCTTTACTAAGTTATCAATTTGAGTTAATATAATTGCGCTCATAATAATTGCAAAAAAGTAATACTGCCTACAAAAAATTGGAATTTAATTATCAGCTCTGTAAAGATGTTGATATTATGATTACCAATTAATTCGTCACTCACACACTTTCAAAAAATACAACATAGCCGACGTCCTAATAAATTCAACAGGCATTTTCTATTGCAACGAGTTCAACTAATACAAAATAAAATAACAACAAGATAGTTCAGGCAACGAATACTCAAAAAAAGGTATAGAGGGAAATGCTTCGAACACAATCTTTGGGGTTGTAACTTTGTTTGGACTACATAGTTAGGAGATGAACATATCAAAAGTCCCCGCCCATAATTGTGCCTGGCCTAAAGAATGCTGAAAACTACGTACTGTCGTCTGTAGCGCAGGTCTCGTGTTTATAATACCGATATACGTAAACCTAACTTAGGTACATGTTTTTGCTAGAATAACAGTGCTTTAAATGAATTTATAAATGGCAAATGGAAATCTTTTTTTTATATACGACGCCGGTGGCAAACAAGCTTACGGTCCACCTGATGGTAAGCGGCCACCGCAGCCTATAGACGCCCGCAACTCCAAAGGACTCACGTGCGCGTTGCCGACCCTTTATAAGATTTGAGGATGCACTGTGTTGACAGCAGAAGGAACACATTTAGGTCCCTCGCTCTCAACACATCCTCGGGAGCTCTGGCAACCTTGCTCACCTCCAGGAACACAACACTATATACTTGTATAGTAAATAATGTTATTATGGCTGTGGTCTTCTGCAAGGCGGAGGTACTTCCCCAGTTAGGCTGCTCCAAATTCGAGCAAGATGACATTTTGCTGTGCCCTACCTCTCTCTAATCTATTTTGATTCAAATATTTCACCTACTTTTACTGTTATCATAGTAATGCTGTAGCAAGTTTACGATCGTCCACAGCAATGGCCGTCACGGTTGTAACTCGAGCATTATGCAGCTCATTTGTGACGGCAGTTGCACTGAGATGTACGATTATACTAGGTTTATAGTGCTATAAACTACTATGGCACTATTAGAATGAGATAAACAAGGGAAATGTAGATACAGAGGGACATAGTAAGCCTCCACAATGAAAACATGATCTAGGATTGTTTTTCAATACAAAATTAAAAATATACTCATAACATCTACATATCTTTTACACCTTTGGAGAAGCGTAATGTGATTGCCTTATTGATTTGCGTTTGTCTAAAACATGGCCCATTGTTCTTTTTCTGCGAGATTATTTGATACTTATTCGACAACAATTGTCCGAATTGTAGTGTTGGCAAACATACCAGGGAATATTTAACATACAATGTGAGTTTTGTGTTTGTTGTAGTTTTTCCTAAAAAGTGGAAAAACACGTAGAGATACGTATGACATGAAAGTTTCGCTTTAGCTAAAAAACCAATAGTCCGTTTGCCGGCTCTGTTAAGTATTCTATTTAATCATTTCAGTACCAGATTTATTCAACTGGAAATATAGGTAAACTATGCGAGATTATTATTGAGCAACGCAAAGAGTTTAATGTTACGTATTAAGAATTTATTACCTTCACTGAATCAATTATTTCATTGTTTTTATTTTGAATTGGAAAAGTATACAATGCTATTTACTTGACAATAGATTCCAGCATAAGTTCCAATAAATTTAATTTAATTACATGCAGTACACACAAAAAAACAGTGCTCGCCTAACCGCTCAGTACCCAGTGCCTACCATCGCATCTCAAAGGAAAACTTACAAAAACACACCTCAGTATTCTTAAAGAGCTATAATAGTTGATTGTGTTACAAGTGTAGCGAGCGTGTTGAATCCCGAACGAAACGAGGATTCATGGAATCCTGAGCGTAGTGAGGGATTCAAATCGCCACGCTTGAGTTAGAAATAAATATGCTGCCGTGTCGTTTGTTTTGCTGCAATAAATACTTTACATAAATTATAGCATTCGGACAGTTTCGTTGATATACTCACAAAATCAACTTTGCTCCCTCCAAACCGGCTAGAAAACCCTTTTTTCCGATAAGAGAAGTGAAAAATAGGTTTGTTAATTAGTTTAGGAAGATCGTCCCCTTTATACCTAGCGGAAAGCAACGTCAAAAAGTCACATTATTTTTACTGGATGGTTTCGTTAGTGGAACACTTGAATATAAGGATGGTTTCATATTTTTCCATAAGTGACAACGGTGTGTGTGCCACATGAGAGGTCTCTCGAGGCTGTCAAGCAGGGATGGCGCTTATTCCGTCAACGGGCAGTCGCATCTACGTGGCTTTCTTCGCGACAGTCTTCTGGGGAATGGGTGAGTGACAACTCTTAGATGGAAAGATAACGGATGATGACATTTTATTTACAGGATCGTCGTTACCTATTCCTAAACCCTAACAGAACACAAGGAAAAGACTTCGAAACGTAAAAAGAATAGTATTTGAAAAATATACAATTATCGAAATAAGTAATATTAATATAATATTTGGCAAATTTTAAAATCCTAATGTATATAATGGTGTACGAAACGAGTTATAGAGGTAGTTTCAAATAGGATAGAATTAAGTCTCGTGGACGAAGTATGCTCTTTATTAAATATACGCCCTTATGTATTTGCGTGTGTGTAGGTTTTGTATTTTTTATTATTTACTAGTTTTTGACCGTGACTTCGTCCGCGTGGAACTCGTTCATCGCAATAGAATTTAATTACTATTTTTTATATCAGGATTTAAGAGCTATTTTTTATATCAGGCGCTTACATAGTCATCGTTCTTACATACATACTTCCACCCCCTTAAGGGGTGATTTCCGGGATACAAAAGTAATATTTCCTTCCCCGGGACTCAAACTATTTCTATACCAAATATGATCTAAATCGGTTTAGCAGTTTAAGCGTGAAGAGGTAACACACAGACATAGCTGGGAACCGTTAACTTCGTTAATCGCTAATCCGTTAAAAAAGTTAACTTCGTTAAACGTTAAAGAGTTACATTTTGGGCCATGTAACGGAAGTTAACGTTAATAGTTAAACGTTAACTCCTGGTAAAAACAGCACCTGGTTATGCGGGTATGCGCTATAGAAAGCGGACAGGGAATGAAAACAAACTGATCAAGCGCAAGTCCGAATCGCGCACCGAGGGTTCCGTACACGGATATGTACCAGTTCCAACCCTATTAATTCAGGAAAATCTGAACAACACGGTGTAGAAATTGAACGCCATGGGTACAGCGCCATCTATTGGCGAATTTTGTTACAAATTTGAGCGACTGAATAACTTAGTATGTATGATGATTTTTCAAGGATATATCTTTATCACATGAACCGACTTCTTTTTTTTTCTTTATTTGAAAGAAGGTACTTTCAGCATAATCGCCTAGGAATTTATAAAGCAAAAATACATGCAAAGGTGATTAAATTACGAACGTGGAATAGAAATGTTTTTGATGATAAAAGAAAATTGTTACTCATGACATTATGTACTCTATATACGTTGTGCCTGCTCGTAACTGTCGTGTTTCATTTGCTGTGATAAATAGCCGACTAACTTTACCAATGCTTTTCTATTTAGTTTTAGTCTCAGATTTTTTGTTACTACAAATCCTAAAAACGAACTAGAGATACTAAATGTACTTATGGAGATTGATCGTCCGGTTTAGTTGTAACTTACTGTCAATTCGACCAAACTTACTTATATTTTTTAGACTTTGGTTAAAACAAACCTAATTGTATGTATCGTTACTACCTAATTACTCTCTGTACCTACATAATCAAATTACGAGAAAAGTGGTTCCTAAATATCTGAACCATGCGAACGCTTACGTTATGTATATAGGCAAGGGATTTAATAGAATATT
Organism: Epiblema foenella; assembly: GCA_963556455.1. NCBI lineage: Eukaryota > Metazoa > Arthropoda > Insecta > Lepidoptera > Tortricidae > Epiblema > Epiblema foenella. The sequence continues at coordinate 8,080,957 of OY747105.1, forward strand.
TTGTAAAATAATAATAATAAAAAGAAATTAACGGTAATACAATTGTAACGGCCTTGACTTGTAACAGGTTACCTACTGATATCAAAATTGTTACTCTATTGCACGTACGTTGGAGCTGCTCTCCTAGCTAATATAATAATTGGGTCCTTTGTTAATACACAATTGGGTATATAAATTACAAAGCTGTTTTCAATTTTCCATAGTAAATGGAACAGTAAACATACTTACGGAACGCAAGTGGGGCCATTGTCTTGATAAGTATTGGCAGGAGGACTGAAAGGGCTGACATTTGATCCACGTGTCAAAGTCCTACGACGCTTGCTTTTATATTTCCTCCTTCGTTTTTCCATTCGCGTTCAAATTGGAACAACACTTCAAGCCTTCTGATTTAGGACTCCTCAATATCTGATATGAGATCTTCTTTTTCTTGTTTATCCCGTTACCTTCTGCTGGGGTGTAGTGCTCGAATCAACTCTCTCCATCTGTTTCGGTTTTAGGCAATATGGGTTACTTCTTCGCATTTCATCCCCAAAAACACAATAAATATGCCTAGACCTCTGAGTCTGCTTGAAACAATGTGCCTTCCAAAGCAAGTAAGTACCCTGTTGATGAAGAAGTCCTCAAGGTCGATTCCGGTCACATCAATCTGGTTCAGGTATTAATAATCATTATTATTAAAAATTTGGTCCGCTCTCTGGTGCTCGTGGTTACGTAATATTTAATTGTAAACCAGAAACCGTCCGTTGAGCAGCATATATTATGATGCGCAAGTGTAAAACAGACGCACTCTTTCGTCTCTGTATTCTTTTTTTAACCCGACTGTGGCTTTATAGGCCGAGCCCAATAAAGCGACAGCGCAAGTGCGCGGAGAGTAGCCTGGAGAAAATCCAGGCGAAATCTCCGACACGACCACGCGGACGGTTTAAACAATGAAATACTCTAAGAGTTTGCGTTCCAGTGAGATTGGTTGACCGGCTTCAACCTAATTTGAGGTGTGAGTGGAATCGAGCTACTGGGAGTTTTGTCTCTGGTTCACTTAACCTAGCCTAGCTGAGAAGAGTCCAATAAGAAACTCAGCTAGTACCAACCTGGGTTGGACTGACTCTACGCGGTATACAGAGGTACCGGGACGAATAGGGACTATATGAGTGATCGTCGAGTTACGACAGAGAGGGGAGGGATGGAAACGTAGTTGATAGCCTTCCTAACTAACGGGTTCCTACGACGGGGAACGTTGTGAAGTGAAGTGTTTTGATGGCAATAACCGAAACCCCTATTGCAAACCTTCAGGCCATGCGCGACTGCCTAGCTGCCTTGCCACCGACGGTCGACTGCTAAACTAGCCGAGGCAGGCACTATGCACTATGCGGGGAGCGACTGCAAGTCTTAGATGCATGAATCCAAACCCCTTTCTACCAGGTTTGGCCCACCAGTCGACGTGGTCACGAGGGGTTTGGAAGCTGCGTGCAATCAACTATGAGAAGCTATTCGTGAATAGGCATCAATGATTTTAACAAGGTAATCCTCCATTTATAAGCTTATACGCCGACTGGGCGGATCCGACACCGAAAACCCCTGACCCCAATATTCTGATTAGTAACTAATCAACTCGGTGACTCATCAAAGATCCGATCGCGGTTGGTGTTGATTATAAGCTCGCTTGTCGTCACCGGTCCACGCAAGTGGCTAAGCTAGGCTAGTGTCATTGTTTATTTTCCGGTACGATAAATGAGTCAGTTGCTGCCCTAATGTTTAATTAACAAATCAAGCGGTTTACGAAACACTTTTTCGTATTCTCTTACCTCATTGTTTTTACATAATATTATAATATTGAGCATCATATATCACTAAGAAGACTTTCTCGGCACATTATGAGATTTCCCTCCTCGCCGTCAGATCGGCTTATGGAAATGGGGCTATCATCCCACTTAACTGCATACATAACGTAGAATGTTTCTGATAATGTATTTAATACTAGCTTCCCGCCGCGGCCTCGCACGGGTGTAGGTTACTAATGAAAAAAATGACACCCATCCATCATCCTCCTAGCGTTGTCCCAGACAGTTGCATCCTGAAGGATGCCCGGGGTCCGCTACCGAATCCTAAGATTTGGCGTAGGCACTAGTTTTTACGGAAGCGACTGCCATCTGACCTTCCAACACGAGGGGAGACCAGACCTTATTGGAATTAGGCTTGTCAAGTGAGTGGGCAACTTGACTGTTAGAAGTTCTCAAGATGCCCGAAGGTCTCTAACTTGGCTTAACGACTACTATCATAGACAGCAGCCGGGATCAGCAGCTTAATGTGCCTTCCAAAGCACGGGAGCGCTCAGTTAATAGCCACTCAAAGCGGTCACCCATTCAAGAACTGACCTCGGCCCACGTTGCTTAAGGCGCCGCTGGGCCACGAGCGCTCCAAAGCCAGCAATTATTGCCAAATTATTATGCTCTTATATAATGCGAGTTAAAATCTGGAGGTGATCCTTTTGTCAATGAATAAATAATACGTTCAACGGATAAGTTGTTACCAGCCGAGTTTTCAGGCTTAAAATTTCTAATGTATAATTACTACGTTAACATACAAAGGCTGAAATCACTGTCAATAATAAATGAACTCCTGATAGCGACGTGCGTATACTAAGACTATACCTCTATCTACCCGTTGTTTGATCACTAGTTAATGCTTCCATTCCTATTTGATTTCAATATCAGTTCATCACGATAGGTAGTTAGTTGTTTGATGAATTTATGATATAAATTCGAGTCGTAACCAGAATTTACCCCATTTAAATTAACTGTTGTTTATAGAAACTGTTATCGTTAAAGGACTACGGCAAAGGTTCACGAAGCATAATGAAAGGTTCGGAATATTATTTAGCATTTTGAGGTTGAGTGTTTGCCCCGCAAGTTAGTGGAATACAGCTACAAAGTTGGATTTCAAGTACATAAATAGGCAATGGCCACAAACAGCCTCGGTACTTACAATTATCTGTCCCGTGTCTTGGATTTTTTCTATATATGTAAATATCTATTTATCTATATACATATATATTTTAGTATCTATCTATCACCCTAAGATTGTGAAAACCGTTACATTATAATCTACCTAGCTAGATTGTAAACTGTCTAAAGGGTGTAATCTATCGAAAAATAACACGTTAAATTGTAAGCAGTATTTTACGGTTCCAGCCTTAGAGCATTTAAAAGGAATGAGTCCTTCAGCGCATCTTTCCGAACAAAATATTTCGCAAAATTTTGAGGGACGACGACGACGAGGTAACACACATATAAAAAACTAACTAACTAACCTAACCTAACCTAACCTACACTAAAACAATCACGCACGCACACTCAAAACGCTAAATTTGAGCGATAAAATTCGACCTTAGAAGCGTTTACACTAGGTCAATTATCGCATGGCTAAATTGACCAAATGTAATTAAGAATCACATTTCATATACATTGTCATAGATAGCAGTCAGTGCGTGCAAGTGAAATTATAATTCATCTTTTCGTAAAATTTATAAATTAAAATGTTTTTTGCACCCGAAAACAGCACATATAGGCATTTTGACGGAGCCCTTCACGCGCCGGAAACGAATTCGAGACTCACGTATAATCGATTAATGAAGTAGTTTTTAATAATGTGGCGAATTTTTCTCCTATACAAGTACCTTTGGCAGAGGGGTAAGTATATCAATGGCGTCTCCAGTCTTAAAGGTTCCAACTCTTCCGACATGAAACTTGCAATTTTGGTTGGATTTGGTTTCTCAAGAGTTGGCTGGAATAGATCCCTTTAAGGGACAAGTTCGCCTTTGTACAAATATCTATTTATTAAGTTTGTTTTAGACTATGTACTGGATTTGTGCAATAAAGCGTTTACTACTACTACTAGATTCGTTCGTTATCTAGGTTCTTTAGAGCGGAAATAGAAACCCCGCGTAGGGTTTCGTCGACTTGCTGAAGGAAAGCACAAAACAATTTTCAGTTCACAATCTTTCGACAGTGTACATTCTCGCTAGTTAGATTATATATAATGCAACGGTTTTTACAAATTTTACGGTAACACATATAGATTAGGGTGTTGATTATATGGCAAAAAACAAAAAAAAATGGAAATCCTTTACTCCCACAACCCCCCCCTATTTTGTTCTACTACCCCTAATTAACACATGTTAGATTTTTTTAAACAATTTTTAGAGGTCATCAAAGTTTTGGAGAAACTTGTTCAGAGACAACTATAAATTTCAAATATTTTTTATTAAAATCAACTAAAATTATGACAATTTAAACAAACTAAACCTCCGTCACGATTATGTAAGCTGTTCATTTGTTCACTCTAATATTACAAAATACCAATGTCTGACACTCCACTATCATACTTATATATAAAAAAGGCGATCCAAAGGATATTACCAACTATAGATACCTTACCAACTATATTTACCAACTATAGAAAATAAAATTATTATAAATAAGCTTGCTAGCGAGCCTCTACAAATTATTTTCCTCCATTATCGGTATGAGAATAGAACATTGGAAGTAGGACAAACCATAAAGCAAGCAATATTCAGAAATAGCTTATCCACCATTAGTCACATCCACAACCTGGAATTAATTACAGAAAAATACCAAGAACAGCAGAGATATCTATACATAACATAGCTTTTATTGATTACCTGAAAGCTTTAGATACGGTCTCACATAAGCGGATATGCGAAGTCCTAAACATCAACTAGTAGAGTGCAATTATATACAAAATATCAAAATTATATATATACAAAAAGCATATACAATAGCACTAGCCAAATAAATCTAGAACTGCTCTGGGCTCTCACTTAGCCCAAGCTTCCTTATTAAAAGGGAGGTAGACATGGCGACCCATTATCACCCGTTATCCTCGAATCCATCATCAGCGAACTGGATTGGAAATACTTGGGGCTGTACACGGCATAGATAATTATGTGCCATTTAACATTCGCAGACGACCTAGTGCTGCTATCAGAGAAAAGCTCGCAGATGAATCTCATGATCGAATCACTACATTAATCTAGTATCCAGGTAGGCTAAAAATGAACCTAAGCCAGACTATGGCAATGACAAACGCCCTAAAAAGACCAATAATAAGCCACTAGAATATACTACCCAAAACTAAAATGAAAATGAAAAAAAAAGTTTAAAAATGAAAAAATGTTTATTTTCCTGTATACTTGTGTACAATTGCCATCAGTGGGTGGGACTTCCATGTAGGTGAGTGAACCTGTGTTAGGTTGTCCCGCTCTTCGATAGCTAAATATCTTTTTAGGAAATATTACAGTACTATTTAACAATATATTAGGTGCATGCGCTATAATTGTTTTTTAATTTTTTTTTTAGTTTTATTCTATTCTAATTTAATTTAATACTATGTTGTGTGTGTGTGTGTGTGTGTGTGTGCGTGCGTGCGTGCGTGCGTGCGTGCGTGCGTGCGTGCGTGCGTGCGTGCGTGCGTGCGTGCGTGCGTGCGTGCGTGCGTGCGTGCGTGCGTGTGTGTGTGTGTGTGCCACATGTTAGCTACACTTAATAATTTGCTCGATACAATAATGTATCCGTAGCGTCATAACTTTGGTGTTTCAGCCATTTCGTTAGTTCGATCTTACATTCATACAGTGGTAGTTTATGGATATTGACAATTTTGTTTACATTGTTGTAAATATATGCTGATTGTGCTTTATACTGCCTTTTAGCAAACATCGATTTACAGGTAGATAGGGGGGCCACGTTTTTTTTACGTCGACGTGTTTCTAATATGGGGTTGAAATCTATGGTCTTGTGTAGCCTGAGTGTTGTACTCAAAACATACAGCTTCCTCATAGTTAGTTGGTCACTGATTTCATAAAGTTCTTTTGTAGGAAATCTATATGGTTTTGAGTACATCACCTTGAGCAAGCAGCGTTGCCCTCTCTCAACCTCTAAAAATTTTGTTTTGGCAGCGCCACCCCAGACAGTAATACAGTAGCTCATGACAGGTTGTGCTAATGTTATATAAAGTTGAATTAAAAGTTCTTCAGTGGTAATATGTCTAAATATCTTAAAAATCCAATTAAGTTTTCTAATTCTATTGTTTACATGTTCACTTTGCATATGCCATGAGAGGCGTTGGTCCAGTAGTACACCTAGGTATTTAATAGATTTAACTTTAACAAGTTCTATACATTTACAAGGGGGATGGTCATGTTGATTACAGGTATGTATTTTTAGTTTTAAGTTATCATTAGGTTGCGTACTATCGTACTTAGTGAAGCATATGTAATTAGTTTTGCTGGCATTAAGCGTCAGAAGGTTACTTCTAAGCCATGCAGTCACTCTACAAAGGCCAGATTCTGCACCTCTGTATACCGACTCCCAGGAGTCCCCTTCGAACACTATGGCAGTATCATCAGCGTAAGAGCCGATGTGTCCACGTTGTAGTTTGAGATTCGTCAAGTCATTAATATAGATAAGAAACAACGTGGGCCCTAGAACGCTCCCCTGGGGGACACCATACGTTGTATTCGCTACGTTACTTATAAAGTCTCCTATTTTCACTTTTTGTGTTCGCCCCTGTAAGTAGTCACCCAACAATTGGAGAGGTAAACCCCGTATGCCAACTCGTTCCATTTTTTGTATAAGAATGGGGAGAGAGACCGTATCGAAAGCCTTTTTTAGATCTAAAAATATGGCGAGGCGTTTCTTGCCATTATCAATTTTGTCAGTAATTAGAGATGTTAATGATAGTATTGCATCTTCAGTGGATCTGGATTGCCGAAAGCCAAACTGTTTGTCAGATAGTATATTGAATTGATTAAGGTAAGCTACAAGTCGATTGTTTATTATTTTTTCTATAACTTTGGAGATGGCAGTCAACATAGAGATAGGTCGATAGTTGCTTACGTCAACTCTCTCTCCACTCTTATACACAGGTGTCACAATCGATTGTTTTAGTGGGGTGGGGAATACTCCCCTTGCAAAACAGAGATTTGTTAGGTGGCTAATTAGAGGGGCTACAACATTACAGGCTTGCTTCAGGAATTTAGTTGGTATGTTATCCCAACCAGGTGCGCTATCGGCTCTCAGAACCATGATGATGCAGTGAACTTCCTGGGGGTCAGTATCCAGAAGTACAAATGAGGAGGGAGTATAATCTGGCAGGTTATTTCCGGTAGGGACAATTGGATCAACATTATTTGAAGTACTTAAGATTTCTTCAGCTAGTGTTTTGCCAATGCCAGCAAAATACTTGTTTACATGATCAACAGAGGCAGTTGGAGATGATTTAGTGTTTAGAAGTTCAGTGTTATGTGTTTTATCAGATTTGTAATGAGTTATCCTTTTTATTGTCTTCCAGAGCATTTTAGAGTTTTTAGATGATTTTCTCAGCTGTTCTTTTTCATATTTACGCCTAATTTTTTTTATTAAATCATTACAGTAATTGCGGTATCTTTTGTAGGTGATTTTAAGAACTTCATTATGTGGTTCCTTTCGTGATTTAAATTGTAGTTTGTTACGATTTCTAATACAGCGCAGCATACCGGGGGTCATCCACGGTTTTATTATACGTTGATTGCTGGGTATGGGTCTAATACATTTACTTTCATCCAGAGATTGTCTTATTTTGTTTATAAGTTGAGTTGTAACAAAGTATGGGTCATTGGATAAGAGAAGAATTTCGATATTTTTTTCCACAAGTTTTTTTAGCGCGTCAAGTTGGGTTTTTATGTAGGCAACTACTCCATCACATTGATTTAAATTATTAACAGTGGATAGAGCAGAGTATGACTTCATTTGGGGTATTGGTTTATATTGGTGTAGGTGACATTCCGAGAGAATAATAATGTCGACCATATGGTTTAGTTCAGATAAGTTAGACATGAAGTCATCCAGGTTACTATACACACTCCTAATATTTTGTGAGCAGATGGTTAAATTAGAGTTGGCGGTAGGAACGTGTTTATGTAGGTCATGGATGTCACACTGTATAGATACCGCAACTTCCACTTCGTCAATTTCATTTAGAATATCTGAGTTGCAGGTCATGTTTTGACTGGGCTAGAAATATAGGTCGCCATAAAAAGTGGAGATAGGCGTAATACGCAATTTTTGTTGCATAAGAAAATACGTTGATAGATCAGTATGGCATTTACAAGATGTATGTATGTTCTTGTTTTTTTATGATGTATATATTGTGTGTGTGTGTTTATGTTGTTAGTGTTAGAGTGTAGGGTTGTGTGTCTATTGTTATTTACATTAATTATTAAACAGTGGCAGTAGATAAATATACTTAAGTTAAGTCTTATCGTTTGACAATAATAATAAGGAAATTTCTTTTTCCTGTCGCAGTAGAATTGACATTTTAAAGAGATAAGTACATTTGAAACATACCATAGTCATTTTTGATTAGCCAGGAGAGTGAATTGGGCCTCATTAGTAATGTGAACAACCTTCGCGTTATCGTCCTTTTTCAGGTAAATGTTGCCGTACGCCGTCCAGCAGTACTTGTACTGGTGTTGCCGTTTGTGCTCCCGGGCTAAGGAATACAGCCGGGCCGCCCTGGGCGTCAGCTGCTCCGAGACGAACACAGGGGTCTCTTCTAAGCTGCGCAGGCCCAGATGTTTGGCGCGAAGTTTTTCATTGTGTTTGGTGTTGAAAAGTTTACATGACTTTAGGACGTCATTTTTTAAGATGATAGACGAAGTTTCAACTATTATGGCGGTTGCTTGAGGGCCACCGGGCTTAGGGCGGACCCTGTAGACGTCCTTAATGTCGGACTTTGTTAGGGGGCAGTCAATTGTTTCTGACAGGTTCAGGACAATATTGATGAGTTCGGGTTTGGTCTCATTACCCAATTTTGGTACGTTTTTAATCTCAAAGTTCGTCCTCCGGCTGTGTTTTATGACCTCTTCGACTTTGTCCTCCAAGAAGATAATTTGTTTTTTATCTTCAACAGATTGCTTCTCAAGGCGAGCTATCCTGTTATTAGACTCTTCATTTTCCGCAGACAAGAATTCAATTCTGCTGACGATATTTCTGTTAGATTCTTGGATTTCCGAAAGTGTTTGTGAATTTTTTCGTATTTCCGATAGTTGCGTCTCCATAAGGCTAGTCATTATAGTCTTCATTTCATTTTTAAACTGTTCCAAGTCGGCCGAAAAGTCGTCATTATATTTACGTTTAAAGCGCGTAGTGATATAGCTAGTGTCATTGTCATGTTCTCCTAGTCTGAGTTCTGTTTCTGAGTGCGACTTGTTTATCGCTCCAGCGGTAGTGCTCATTGTACCAGGCGATAATAATCCGAAAGAGGTATGTATCTCGTGCGCCCGCGCTACCGCTGTGTGCGTGACGTTATCTTAGGCCGCTGACTCACGGGGTCCGGGTACTAGGGGCGCAGTAGTTGTAGACGATGTGTTGCGTTGTACACTCACGTTGTTGTTAACTCCTGTTATCTTCTGCACTCCTATTATTTGTTATCGAATTAATTTCTTGAAATTGTTTTATTTTTAATTACAAAAGCGATACAGGTTTATTAGACGCGTGCACCTACAAAGGCGGTCCGGGGGAAGAGGGAAAATGGCTTAAGATACCAGAGATGGACTTTAAGAGCGACTGGCGCGGCCCTTCCAGGCGTTCGGAGCAGGGGAAGGCGATATCATGAGGACAGCCGGCTTGCCATTTTTACACTTTGACTTTGCTTTGGAACGAGGTGGCACAGGACAGAGACATATGATATGGACATCCTTGAAGGAGGCCTGTACCCGCCCAGGGATTCTTGTAAACCGGCTTATTACGAGTACTAAGAGTAGTTCTAAGTAACATAGTTCAACAATGTCATTTAAGCTTTTTACTAACCAGCAATATGCAGTATTTTCTATCCTGTAATAAATAAAAGCCTTTTTTTTTATTCTATGCATTTAAGTATTTATTTTTCTGTATAAGTATGTATATCGTTGCTTAATACCTACCCATAGTTAGTTGCATAGTTTAGGACTTGGTCGATTTATATAACATTGTCCACAAATATTTATTTATTATATTTAATTTGTTCTTTCTGAAGTCTTTCACTACCAAGAAAAGGTATTGCCGTAAAGGTATTGGTAAAGTGTAATTGTGTACCTGTATGAGTCTTTAGTAACTTGGAATACATTATTTTTATTATTATTGCTTTTCTTCATTCTTCGTAAGTAACATGTTGAATTTCTCAATTAACCCCATGCCTAATTTATGGTTGTTTAAAAATGGGGTAGTAGAGGAGAGACACTATTAATCCTGCAACAAAAGTAGTAGTGTACATAGCCACCCCACGCCTGGGGTGCTTTCGTACAATTTCCACTTTTTAGGAACACAGCTTTTTGCTTGGTAATGTAATTTCATATGAACACGAAACTTTACTATTGTTATAGCTAGATAAATGGGTTATTCAGCAGCATTAACATTGTTCTGATTAACTGGTTATTTTTTTATAACGCTTAAAGTAAAAAGTGTACGAATCCTACCGACTTTCCCGTACCCATAGTACAAGGTTCGCTTACTTTGAGACTAAGCAGGTCGATTTGTGTAAGATTATTTATTATATTTATTTTATAATATAATATTTATTTATTTTTAAATCTTATTATTTTTATTTATTGAAATGAAGTCTATTTCCGTCTAAAAAACCTACGTTCTAATCAGGGACCGGATACCGGTATTTTCTCCATAGAAAAATACCGGTATTATTACGGTCACCGGTTCCTTATTTCGTTTTTAATGGGACAATCTAAAATACGACGTTGTTACCTAAATACATGATTCAGCCCTACATAAAGAGCAAAAAATAATCCAAAATATTAGGCTAATTCAGGGTTTTTTAAAAATACCGGTATCGGTCCCTGGTTCTAATATTAATATGTACCTCTCTCTGAGACTTAATTTAATAAGCTGTCACAATCACCACGAATATTGGCCAAGTGGCGTACGGTAGACCAAGGCGAATGAGGTATTTTTTTAAATTATTATATTACAAACGAATATTGAAACATTAATTTAGGTGCAGGAAATCAAACTTTCATAGAGACTGATGATTTTCTATTTTAAACATATCATGGCGTTCATGTAAAGTTACTTAGATACCTCTCTCTCAGACCTAATTTAATAAGCTGAGTCTACACGAATACTGGTCACGTAGCGTATCCTGCGAATCGCTCCATTTGTGTCCCGATATCGACAGCAAAATAATAAAGGTAATTATGTTCTACATTCCAGCTTTTTAATTTAATGGTTATCGAGGCATAACAACTACCAAATTATAATCGAAATCCATGACATTGTCGATATGAAATAATTTCACGTAGGTAAATACCTATTTTGATGCCGTAATCTGTTTTATTTAGGTGATTAACATTTATAGGTATTGTCCTGTTCACACATAATGCAAATTAATATAAATGAATCTAAAGTAAATGTCCCTGTGCTCGACACTGATCCAATACATGGCACTTTCAATCTTATTATGTCATGATGACAGAGGTAATTATCTATTGGTCACTAAGGTGTCGAGCACTAGGACGTTTATCTTATATGGAGTGCAGCATGGTTGCGTTTATGTCCAACATCTAGTAAGTAGTTCTTACTAGCAAACATCCTTACTAGCATGTATGTAAGTGCGAGAGGGTCAAATTATAGCAACACAGATAAACATTATGAAGCAGTTCATATAGGTACTTACTGTAACAATAATTTGTATTTGGGCAACTTCGCAAGATGAGATGCGTCATTGTCATTAATAAATCGTTATGGAAAAAATACTAGTGGCTCTGTGAGCTGTAGACCTCGTGAGTGAGTTTTTTTTATCATTTCCAAAATCTGACATTGTAAAAAAAGATCTATTATGAATGTCGAACCTGCTAACAAATGTTCACGAGAAGCGGTTTAAAAATGCGACCTGTAGAGGAGACCAAATCGAAATTCGGACGCAGAAACTTACAATTGAAATAAAAATTGTTTTTGAAAATTTCCAAAAACTGACTCGACAAAAAAAATCAACATAATTACCTGACTTGCTCACACAATTTCACGAGAATCGTTTGTGAAATGCGACCTGTAGAGGAGAACAAACTGTTGAACAAATATATATATTTTTTAATTTCCAATAACTTATTTGACAAAAAATCTGTATATTTATCCAACCTGCTCACAAAATTTCACGAGAATCGGTTGAGAAATGCGGCCTATAGAGGAGAACAAATCGAAATTTGCCCGCAAAAACTTACAAAATCATTGATAAAAAATTGTTTTTGGAAATATCCAAAAACCGTCTCGAGAAAAAAAATCTATATATATATATAACTATTGAACCTGCTCACGAAATTTCACGAGAATCGGTTGAGAATTGCGATCTGTAGACGAGAACAAACGGAAATCCGGACATACGAAAGCATTTTTGTCGAAGCAGAGACCTTCGTTTCACTCGGTCAATTATTTTTTAAGCTAAAGTAATACGCATGTAAATGTAGAGCAGAACAAATTGAGTTACTTTTCACTTTTCCTTAATCATGTAACTAAAATGCATTTTTGATCTTGCGAAAATATCCATTTTCACTCATGGTTTAATACCCACCTACAGTACCCGGGGATATATATTGCACGTCGACCATTGAAAAGAGACTCGGCTAATTTCAGCTTCATAAAACGTTGTCACGCACTAGCTATGAGACGTTTGTCAGTCGTCAGTAGTCGTCAAAATATATAACACAGGGTTGTTGAAACCCCCAACTTAAAATTGGAGTCCCAACGTGTACAAGTTATTTACTGAAATTGCGAAGCGTCTAATTGACATAACTAGTGACCAACGCTGGCGGCATTTCCTCGCTGTACCACAATGCTGATACGAGTACGTTGTGCGAGGAAGTCGCCAGCATCCTCGGTACAATGCCTCAAGGACCTCTTTTGGATTTAATTTTATTTATATTATTTAAGTTATATTTATTAAGTATTTATTATACTTGAAAAAATACATTAATTTATGAAATTTCTAACTGTACGATGTATAAACTGATACACAATTGTCTTACTAAGTACTAGTAGTTGCAACCGCTCTCTATAGATATCCAAAGTTTACCATGTCATCGATTTGACGTAAACTAAATATATTCCATAAAATGCGGCACTTATTTGATACGAAATGTCAATTAATAAATACGATGATTGATGGACGGTCGGAAGTGTTCGGATATCGTCGTAAACAGCCAATTATCTTTTTACAACGACCGTTGTGCAATGTTTATCGCCGCGTACAGTACTCATCATGCGTAGGTATTCACTTATTGATACTCTCATTGTTAGTTAGTACTTGCAACAATACCACACGTTTACCACAACCCCCAAGACAACCACCTACCACACCACAGGTGTAGGTTCCTAACCACGTACTCGGAATTTCTGAATTCAAGACCCGTACGATGGCTTACATGCACCGAACCAAATATTCCCTTGAGATGAACTTGCATTGTGCTCTGTTTCACGACGCCTCCTCTTACAGGCGGCGGCTTGGTACTGTTGTTAAAGGTCCTTTACCGTTCAAATGTGTTTACAGAACTAACGTAGTTCGCGCACTATTGATCGAGGTGGGCCCGTATTGGGTTGTGCGTGCGCACGCACGCACGCACGCACGCACGCACGCGCGCACGCACGCACGCACGCACACACACACACACTCAATAGTTGTTATGCGACTGAAGGGACACCCGATTGTTTTTTATTGCCTTGCACTATTTGAACAGTAAGGTTAAACATACTTAATTCGAAATTAGACCTAATTCTATTTTTAGATAAATACATACTATACATGATGATATAGTAGGATTTTCTAAAACAACGCAATTATTTTATATCTATTTGCACCACGCCACGTATTAAGTTTGCACATGCTTGTAGGTAATCTCTGTAGTAAAGTTACTTGTACTAGTGGGCTTTATAGAGATTACTTACTGCTCCTAAGAACAATGAACTGCTTAGACCACTAATTTTGCTGACGTGTTCATGCTGTAGTAGATATTATAAGATACTTTTAACGTCTCAGAAGCGTACAGGAGTTTAAAAGCTATTTATTAAAGTAAACGTAAGCGCCTTCACATTTCACTGCGAGAGTGCTCCGTATATACGGGCTGAAGCGTATTCTGAATATCAATTGTGACGTTCCATTATTATGGTTTGGATATTTTCGAATTTTCAAAACGTGATTCGCAAGAATTTAATTCTGAAACTTCCCACGTCATTCTTTGACGGTTCCTATTTTTACATAAAACAGAATGGCAATATGATAACAAAGAATTTCACCTTTACGGGTACTTGTTATACAGGAATTTAATATTTTACGATCACGGTGTAATCTGAGCGAGATAGACAAAATTAAATGCTTTTATGTCAACAAAAAACAACTTTACAAGATCGTCAAACAAAATTAGTACACGTGATTCGATTTAAAGCTATAAGGAGTTAGTACTCCTTTTGAAGACGGGAAATAGTAGCATTTGTCTAGAGATAAATTAACCCTTGTCTTGCTAACAGTCGTTACTATGACATTTGTATCACTCAAAGGCAGGAAACTACCAATTTCTCTCAGTCAGCGGCTGTTAAAGCAAAGTCGTCTCTATTTCAACAATAGCATAGTTTCGCTCGTAATGATTCAACTGTTGAACAAAATGTATGTTGCTTTTTGTACTGATCTATATACCTATGACGAATGACTTCAACACTAGCTACTGTGAGACTAATGAATGCTAAGTAGTTACTGTGTTGCTTGTAAGTGTATCCTAAGCGGCAACTTGATTAGGTACTTATAGTGCTAGTAATAAGTACTATGAGTATCTATTTTTAAAAGCATAATGTAGCAGAATTACTGGAACACACTTACGTAAAATAATATTTGTCATAATAAGATAGATGAATATTTACCTAATACGTTGGTATCATTCGGGGAAGGCTTAAACGAACTCGTAACATAAGGGGAAGTTTAAATGGGTCTAATGTATAATCCTAATCTGCCTTCTGAGTGAACCATTTAATTTTTTTCATTCGTTAACCACAATTTGTACGCTGAAACAGTTTGCAAGATTGAAAAACTATTACATTGCTTTAGTTCATCCACCTAAACTTAGACCTCGTATAAAACTACACCCATATTTTAACTTTACGAGTACAAAGATCAATTTTCAGTGCAACCAAGGCTTGTCTAATGTAAAACACGAAATACAGCTATTTAGCAGCGCAGCGTTTTAAGTATAAATGAAAAATTACTTTAGTGTATTTCGAGTTGTAAGTGAAATGTGTAGGTTAATCAAGACTGCTCGTTTGCTGTCATTTTCAGGTTGCGTTGCACAATAGAGTAGTTAACATTGTGCTGCACGTTTGTGAAAGTTTGATACCTATTCAATGTTCATCTTTGCAGCAACAAAATAAAAACGAAAAACCGTGTTCACAATTTTTCATCTATTCGTGAAGTTGATCCCAGTTATAGCTCACAATAAATCGTAATCGCCTTATCAGATCAGCAATTCTGTACTACAGTTTCCGTAAATCTTATTAAATGTTTAAATGCTAAAAAGGTATTTACATATATTCGTATAAACATGCTGACATTGCCTAAAAGGGCAAAGTATAGAGCCGCGCAATGGAATCCGGCCAGCGTGAATAAAACAGTGATGAATGTGAAGTAAGCAAAGATTTATGTCATGAGCGGAGCGATTCGAAATCCGTGCGCCCTCCGTAATGAGATGAGACCACGGGAGCGTGAATCAGCATCCTCCTATCGTTATCCCAGTTACAGTTGCATGCTGAGGAATTCCCGGGATCCGCTACCTAATCCTAAGATCCTGAGACCTTCCAACCTAAGGGAAAACTAGACCTTATTAGTATTAGGTTTGAGAGAGTGGGTCAAAAAAAGTGTGTGTCAGCTCCGACGCACGACTGGAGTTTACTCGTTGCGAATGATTATAAAATATAGTAGTAACTGTGGGTAAATTCACGATTTTTTATATTACTGAAAGCATTGTTACATTTGTTAATATTATATTAATAATATAATTTATATTCATCAAAATACATGGGTCGATTTTTCAATTGCCAGATAAAATTATCCGTTAGTTAAAATTATCACTGTCTCTTTTTAATGTCATATGAAAATAAATGAGAGCGCTAACATTTATTTATCTCACAGATACTTATATCCGGGGATTGAAAAATTGGCCCAAGATCATGATTTTTAAATTCGCACGACCCCCCCCCCCCCATTCACCCACTTAAGTTCGCGTATTTGCCGTCTGTCATACTGTACTGTAACTGTTTTGCAACTCAATAGTATACTAGACGTGTCCGCGACTCCACCCGCGTGAATAAATTATTTGAATATCCTATTTTGTTTATGAGCCATGGTTAGCAATAAACGACGTATCGTTTTTGTATATAAGGAGATAAAGAAGAGTATATGTTTTCATCTAAGTTTATTTAAACTTTTCAACATTCTGTCAAATAAAAAAGCTCTAGTTGTAGTTGAACCCTGTAGAAATGCATGTGTAGCGGCATCCAAAAGTTAAACTTCAAGGCTTCACTTGTCGTCGTACCCACACTGACCTGCCTTAGATTTTCTGATTACAACTCATTATTTTTGGATGCCAACCTGTCATTAAAAATTGCTTAATTAATATTTTTTTATTACCCTTATCCTGACCCATCGGCGGCGACTTAACTGTACCATATTTATAGTGGGTTATGAAAGCCATAGTAAATGGTTTTACTGCATATGATTTTTATGGATTATACTGATTATGGCAAATGATATTGTATTAATGATATTATGAAAATAATAAGTCTGACTTCTGTACAACATAGCTTAATGTTTGAAATAAATTATTTCTTATTCTTCTTATATTTAAGGCTGATTTTAACTGAAAAGCATTTTAGTTAAACCTCAGGCCGTGCCAGTCTGTCTTACTTTGTATTATTCGGGAAATTAGGTAAGTTAGTCAAGGCCCGAGCTTGGGCAAGTTGGCATTTTATTAACACTCTTATGCACACACAGGGTACATGGTCCACGAAATGGTCCCGCCGGATGCCCAGCACCGGCTCCTGCCTGAGTCAGGATTATGCTGAGGCGAGACCATTTCGTGCCAAACTTTTAACTGCTTAGTAGGTATATAACATATTTTTTAAGTTTTAAATATATGCCGGCCAATGTAATCCGTATTATTATTATTATTGTCTTTTATTTAATCACTGCATAGTTTGTCATTAATAAATTATTTTCTTTCTTTCTTTTAAAATAAAACCATTTGAACTTATGAATGTTGTATCATCCCACAGACGGTTCAGATCTGTAAAAATGAAAAACAATTATGTTTGTCTGTATCAAAAAAAAACAATAAAATCTAATCAGCCTCTCTATATGGACCCTTAAATTTGCAAGTTTCTAATTTCTTTACCTTTTAAAAAAGCAGGTATAATCACAGCCCGGCTTTTAGAAGCAAACAGGGCTTGCACATCAAATCCCGTATGTGCCATGAAAATTCCTTCCCATAAATTGACCAATGAGTTGCATTCAATAACTTGGCGGTCATAGATCGCTCCACCTTATCCTTGGGAGCAATAAAATAAGAGCCCTCCTGGTGTAGATTCCACTAAAAACTTTATTGCCTTTCTGTTTTTATTCGAGCTGTAAGTTACTCTCTGAGCAATCGGATTAGTGGGCTTGTCAATTGGCACTTCCGTTGCATTGCATCTATAATCACCCTTTTTTAGCAGGAGACATAATGATATGTTCCTGAGGAGGAGATATAATGATATGTTCACATTATCACTTTTTTACTATGTTGCTCCTAAAATATCCTGGGCATATAAAATCAACTAGGTCATGATCAGGCTAAATGTTTATTAATGACCAATTGACCACACATCATACACAAAATGAAAAATAGTACATTAAATAATTTAGAAATTTCAAAAATCTGGCTTATTACGGCGAAACTTTATTAGTAACATAAGAAACTGATCTTCAACTGACAAACCAAGAACTTGACTCGATATTTTAGATTATGTGCCATGGGTGACAAAGTATGTAGCACCAAGTAGAATTTTTGAGTTGTTTCCAAACCCGTATAGAACTTCAAATGTAACAGCATTTCAGTTTAAAATAGCCTCAGTGAATAACTAGTGTGAGTCTCGGTAGATAATTTGTTCTCCTTCAGTACAGTATATATATTATTTCGACAGCAATATCAGGGACACTCGTGTGATGTTTAGTGCCTGCTTCTATTTGTTATCCTTCAGTATATATTTCGACAGCAGTATCAAGAGAAGTCGCATGATATTTATGGATATTTTATTTATTTGTTTTAAACTTTATTGCACAAAAAGAATAATAATAATAATAATGCTTTATTGTGCACTACATGGGAATTATTACAATGACAAAACATGAACAGGACTTAAGTAAGTAGGTAACAACAAGAATATAAGTATAAAGGGCGGAGTTAATGCCATGAGGTATTCTCTACCAGTCGACCAATATTTTCAATTCGTAAATGACAATTTCTTCATAAATCGATGTTGATGTAGTCACCTGAAATAGTCTCACGGCTACTAGCACAAAATTTATGGCGAGAACAATATAATCTATGAAATTTACCTATGTAAAACGATAATTTCAAATAATCTGTGCCTAAAAAATCTTTTCGGCATAACCTAGAATTCTTCAGAAACAATATAGCGCCATTTTGTTTTGACAGTCGCCAACCGCATGAACATAATGGTAGGGGAGCCCACGATGCTAAATGCGGATTTACTCCAGCGTCGTTGGGACCTAAAGGCTTATCACACTATCCTATCGGTAGAGTCCTAATTGGGGGAGGGGAGTTAAACTATCTCGCTCTAATGAGTGAGATGTTTTAACTCCCCTCCTCCAGTTAGGGCCCTATCGATAGAGTAGTGTGATAAGCCTTCTATTACAATTTGAAGATTGGATGATACGAAGAAAAAATCCTATCCACACACCTATGTGCATTGAACATTTTTTTTTCATCCCCGGGTAATATGTATGGAGTCTCCCCAATTTAATATTGTTCCGTAAGTTCACATTATATATATATACAGCGGTTCATAAAATACACAAAATTTCATAATTTTAGTGCTTATAGGCTCCGAGTACCTAAATTGGTTGTGACTAACTTGTATTGTCGAGTTTTGTTACGTCGGGTTATGTAAATGGTAAGATTAAGATTTCCCGTTGTTTCTGAATGATTTACTTCAAAATACAAAGTAAATCAATCGCGCTCGAGAATTTCTGGTCACGTTTTTCTTGCGTCACGCTTAAATCAAGTTCGAATATCTCCCTCTCTGTCACACGAATTAGCAAGTGCGACAGAGAGGGAGATATTCAAACTACGTTCATTTTCGGTTCACGGCCTACCCTCAGGTTAAGATTTAGGCGTGTAACTAACCCACCTTACTTTAATCTGACACGCTGGAGTAAATCCGAGGTTCGATTTTTTTACTAGTCTGACGGGCTGCCCTAGGTTTTCGAACATAGATAGAGGGCTTATAAATGGAATAGGTACTCAACAGAGTGCAAGCTATCTCCCATATATTAAGCGTGTCACACAATGCAGCGGCCTGCGATGGTGGCCGCGGGGCGGCCTGTTGTACACTATGACAATCCTAACATTCATTCAGACACATGCGGCTTTGATTATCATAATAACATCTGGCCGCCACCGCGAGGCTTTAATCTCACGCGCTTGAGTAAATCCCGAAATCTCCTCTTGGGCTCTCCCACCATAACGGATTGCATTATACGTTAACGTGCTAAACTCTAAAGGTCGTATCTTTACCCCGATCGTATATGAGATACTTTTTAAATTAGCACAGCAGATACGTTTGATTTTGTACATACCCCACATTTTTCATCTTATATATGAAAATCGACTCTTATGGACTAAACTCCAAAACGCGGTCACCCATACAAGATTTGACCTCGGCCGACGTTGCTTAACCTCGCATACCGCACACGGTACGCGGGCGCCGCTAGGCTACGAAAGCTCTCCCACCATCACGAAGGTAGCATGAACACATAGGAAAATTCACTCTGAAGGAATGTATCAAAAAGCTTTTTAAAACATTAGTTATATATTCAGTATAGCTACTACAGTGTTGTAGATTACTAGTTAATTTTTAAAAGTTTTAAGATGGATAGGTAATATATTTTCATTTTTAACTACCTAATATATTCGACAACAACAACGATACAAAACGCTAAGAAATTGAGAGAGGGGAATTTCCATGTCAAGTGTATCCGTTTTCTTTGATCTTGAGTGTAGTTTAAGGCATTTACAAGCCAGCGACAAACTAATACCTACGGATTGTATTCAATAAAGAAGCAGTACTGGCGATGCGAGCCAAAGGCATCCGCAACTCATTGATACCCGGCCAAAGTGTCCGGCTGATTGATGAATGGGACGGGAAAGCTCCATTCAACTGCCGCATCGCATCGACTTGGGTGTTTTATACATCAAGGAGTATATTGATAATTTAATTAGGAAATTATACATTAATTTGTACAGGGATGAGGAGGAGACATAATGATATGTTCACATTATCATAAGTATGTCTCATTGTCTTAGCGTTTCTTACTTTCGAAGTCTGTACCTCCGCTACCTTATCCGAATAATCGGAGTACCTTCACAGTATTTTTTAAGAAAGCAATTGCCATTTAACATTTAAACTCCTCGTTCGAGTGTCTTTTGCACCCTCCTGGGTGCTAGGTGGCTCCGCCTGCGCTTGGCGCTTTGGGAGCTGTGGCGGGTTGCGTCACCGCTGCGGCGGGACGGGCTTCTGGTCGTCATTTGGGGGCCGTCGGATGCTGCTGATGTTGTTGCCGTGCGCGCCCCCCGGCCTGGGGGCCCGCTACGGCGTCTGCCGCTGGTGTGACATTTAAACTCGATTTTGAGGGTAGAAAAAAAAACCCGCGTCCCGCACACGTCACCCGCACTCCGGTTACATCGCGTACCTAATTTATCTAGGCAGAGCACGTCGATCACATACATTAACGTTCGCCTTTCATGTCATTGGTCATGTGTGTAATGATTTTTATGTTATACTGTGTTACTTTTCATTTAAGTTTCACTTTTAATTAAGTTTGAGGGCATTCCGCCGCCATTATGACTTTAAAAAAGATTAACGGGTAGAAAAAAGCCACAGGGGGCGTAATGGTGAGAAGGTTTTAAAAAGGGGAACAACGTGTTTCTGGGGACTTCTTTGTTAACGGTGCGAAAGAGCAGACGTGTAAAAGTAAACCTTAGACTTAAGACGTGTGTAATTGTGACTATTAGTGTTGTTTTATAAATTATTCAAAAGGATCCAGAGCAGTTTTACTACATGTGTTTATTTTATTGTATATAATTTACGTAAAAAATATACGTAGCAAATACAACCCGTCGTCTACCGGTCCCTGGGATCCCCGGGCTCACTACCAAAGAAAGCTATTGTATATTTTTTTCGCCGGGAGACGACGGCTTACAAACAAATGAATGTGCTAAGTATATACTAGAGGGAAAGAAATTTATTGTTACATTTTATATACAAGACCAGAATACGAGGGGCAGGTTAAATTAAAATACTCTTCCGAAACTAGAAAATATCTCTGTTTTAGACAATAATGTGGAAATAATTTTTATTATGATAAACATAGGTATGTACCTATGTAGGTATTATAATAAAGTTATAAATAAACTAATAAAAGCAAAAACTAAACTAAAATTAAAAGTAATCAAATTATATCTAATAAAAAGGGCCCCCGTGGCATCGTACCAAAGGCGCTGGCAGCATTCCCTCGCTGTATGGCTATACTTAAACGTTGCGCGAGGAAGCTGCCAGCTCTTTGGTCACCAGTTGCGTCGACGAGCCTTTTATCGAGCTCTTTGTACAGTTGTCGAGCGCTCGGGCCCCACGGCCCAAGGGTCTCAACACCGAAAGCCATGAAATGGTATTGGCTGCCGAGAGCCTGGTACTTCGATGTTTTTTGTTCTTGGCCGCCTCCGCCGGCCCACCAGCCCTAGACGACGTTATTGAAAGATGGGGCGGTGCCAGTGTATCAACGCATGTAGCGTCCCACACCAGCACTCGCCCCATCTTCCAAGGGACCAGGGTCATTCCATCTGGCCTCTTGCCATCGTCTCTTGACACGCCGTTGGGTTCGAGGAAGGCCGGCGTGTTGACGGTGGCGAGAGTTCGGTGGATAATGTCATTCAGGGCGGTATGACGGGAGAGGCGGCCGGCGCTCAGATGGCATGATAGACCGTGGTGGCCAAGCTCATCGACGAACGTGCCACAGGGGCACTTATGGGGGACACATACCTTCACACCCAATCTTAAACTTACAGCCAACCTTAGGGTGTCAGGTTCTAAGAATTTTCCAGTGGGAGGGCAGGGAAAGGCGTGTAGCCACTGGCCGGATTCCCGCTCTGCCGCTGCCAGTAGCCTTGCACGAGTATGACCTGTACTAGAATTTAAGTAATTTGTGTATTAAATTTTGCACTGAATGTCGTCCCAGCTCCGTTGGGCATATAATTTTGTAGGCATATTTTGACCGGGGCAAGCAGACTGCCAAGCATCTCTAGCCTCCGTCAGGCACGCCGTCTCGTAGTTTAAAGGGCAAGCCCTCGGGATTTTACCCACCAGAACGGAAGTGCCATGAACGGAAGATAGAAAGGCTGGGAGTGCGACACTTGTAATTTTGCGCATGCCTAAGCCACCAAACCTGATGGGTAAGGACGCCTGGGTCCAACACTGCTCACTAAGATGGATATTGAGAATGGACTCCAAAGAAGATTTAATGATTTCGTCAATCGGGAATAAAGAATTTAATTTTTTTAAAAAAGGACTACAGAGTAACAGGTATGTGAACTTGACAGTCTTGAAAAGACAACATTTTAGAATCGTTAAGGCGTAATGGGAGTTAGTTTCGAGTAGACGTTCGGAATAGTTTTTGAATTTTGAAATTGCGTTAGCGATGGTATCAGGGATGCCTTCTTTAAATATTGGTGAAGCTAAAAGGGTTAGGGACTGCTTATCAACTACTTTAATGTTAGGAGTTAAGGCGCCGAATTGCTGGATGTTGACTGAGGCAGGTGACTTCAGTGGAGTGGAAACCGCAATATCGTGCCTCCGTCTTGTCACCTCTCGTTCTGTTTTAAGCATTATGATTGATATAAACATTATTCATGTAGGTAAGTACTTCGCTTTTTGACACCGGAGTGAGTGACGTCTTAACTTAACAATACCGATTATTAATTTTGATGCTGGGTCATACGCGGATTTAGGTTCGCGTCTTTTCTGTGGACATACCAAAAGTCTTAACTTCCAAAATCAAGCTTTGTAGCCCTTAGGCTACAAAGCTTAATTTTGGATTGGACCAGTAACCCGCATAAACAGTGTCTCCGTTTCTATAAATGCCTGTGATAAAAATATAGCTAACATGCACATAAGTCGTTAACTATTGACCACAGGAGGGACGACTTTTGTTTTTTCAACTAAGTATGACCCTGCTATTTCAAATCAAGATTGCTTTTTGGATATTGATTAACATGACAATCTGTATAAATTCAATTGTTTCAAATGATCAAGTAGATGCATAAATTAATCAACAAATGCTTACAATGATCTTGTCGTGAATATTACTTACATACATACTTTAACTTAATTTACTGGGAAAGAATACATGATGACTGATGAAGTGATGATGAAGCGCCTGGTGCATTAAGGTTTGAGTTTAATGGTGATAAAGATTAGTACCTATGCTTCAAATAAATCTTGTAGACATGTATTAACATATCGCATCTCATTCACTTGTACTGGGTATATTCAGGAAAGTAATCGGAATTTAGATAACTAATTAATGATGATAACAGATTGGAATAGTTGATTACTTTGAATTCAAATAGCATGCGACGTTCTCTGTGGTTTCAATAGACCTTAGAGATCTTTAAATATCTCTTCGATTTTATCTTATCTTAATTAATTGATATGTGTGTTGAATCAACATATCCAAATTGGACCCAGCAATGTGGATTCCAACCTTTTCGGGTAAGTCTGCCGTCATTCACGTCAGTTTTTAGAGAGGACCAAATGTTTATTACTAGAGCAAAACAATAGGTAAATATTGGACGCGAAATCCGGCATTGATAGATTTACTATTTATTTATTGCGACAATCTGATGTTAACTATACAAGTGACATTTATAATTTTTAACATGCGGAAAACTACGCAATATGATGGTAAAGTGGCACTTAAATATTATGTTATATCTTGGTAGCCTATTGTAGCCTATAGTAAGTAGTTAAGTCAAGTATAATTGATTAACCCAGCCAACCCCACATTGAAAAGTTAAAGGTAAATAATTTATTTGCATTGGGCTCAACATATAAGTGCCCGTTGGAGCATCCCATTCCTAAATAAACGAACTAACCAAGACTGGAATTCAGGAGTGGCCAAATCTAAAATGGATTTCCAATTTCAAATCTATGCTATTGGTAAGAGTCAAACAGCAACGTCCAAAGTTCATTACTTCCACTATGATGCAGCTCTAACAAATTAGTACTGAAGTTCAACATTCGATTTAGCAGCTGATTAGGTGATTGCTCATAATTGTAGAAAACAAAATATTGGCGATCATCAATGTCAGTCCTAATTACATTACAAGAGTTCCTCGGTTTGCGAATAGAAACCTAAAAATGGAGACCGCGCGGTCGACCTAGTTCCACTGATTTAATATTTAAGTAATGAATTCAATTACCCAGCCCACCGCTGTTATTAACATTAAATAAGAAGCCGAAGTTCTCACCACTAAGTATTAAGTGTAATAAAACTAATAGACGGTTTTCGAATTCATTTAAAATATGAATAGTTTTTAATGTTCCAGTCATTTGCATGTTGCAAAAACCTTGGAGCGCCGCGATTGGCGCTGGCTGTTACATATGCAGTATAACTTTTTTTTATTTCTCGTCGCTTGGGGCAATATTTTTTTAAAATAACTAATAGATCCATCAAGATGTATTAACTACGCTAAGGTGTGGGTCCCTGCATCGTATTTTCCTATGTGTGCGCTGCGATCAGTTAAATCGTTGCCAGTAATTATAACATATTTACTTAGATCAATTTTATTGTGCAATATTATTCCGAGCTGTCAACGTAAATGATGTCATTCATTTCCAACTGACAATTTGTTCAAATTTTCTTTTGCGTTTATCCACTGAATGTGAATATAATACATATTAATAATTACATGCAGTTTCTTTGGCATCACTAGGTTGTTCGTAGTGTCCCGTCTTTCTTTTTTTCTTTGTTTGTAAGTATATTCATTGTAAAATTTTGGGTAAGACTCAGAGATAACAGAAAGTGTGTTAAGAGCGCACCAATGCAGCCCGGCTCGAGCGATTCGATACCCCGCAACCCTCAGCTCCTCTGCAATACATCGCGCATGGTCTCGCCGTGCGCGAGCACTGATTGCTCTGTCGCGCCACTTTTCTGAGCATTAGAACACAGAAATTCATGGAGTCGAGATATAAATTATTTACATAGGTATTTGTTGGGAATTGTCATGAAAACTTTATTCATTGTGTACGTGTATATATTATGAATCACGTTATTTTATAATTGAGATGGGTTTTTAGGAAAGAACTAGAATAGTATGGAACGGAAGTAGTAATGGAGTATTTAATATTCTCTTCAATGAGTATATTGGTAGGAACAAAGCAGATAAGCAGTGTAAGACGGTTATTAAAGATGCCGAGTATGTTTGTTACGCATCGACTAGCACTATAAAAGTTAGTTAGGGTTAATTTTAATTTAAGTTGATATACATTTTAGTACTTTTTAGTCGTTGCGTAAGATATAAATATTTTACATCATTGGAATAAGTTATTCGTAAATAAAAACTATAAATGTTTTAATTACGATCCTCATTATATTGTTACTCTGATGAAAAGTCATCTCTGAGCATAAGTGCTTCGCTGGGCAATTAGTTAGGTACTTAAGTCGCAGCACATTGGCCCAGTAAGGTAAATGTACCCTTCTTCGAACGCTTAAGACCTAGATGTGCGTTTGTTTTTAAATAAGGTCTAGGATTTTCATGCGGTTATGAGTTACATGATTTTTATATTATAATTCTACACATAAATGTGCTTTTTATTGTCATGTATAATATAAATATAATAGTATAATTATCGCAATAACAACTGAGTGATATGACCGACTTTCAGCTATATTAGTAGACCGTGTCACAAGGAAGCTTAATGATATATTTACGGTTATTTTGAAGCAGCAGCAACAACATCGTAGTTGGCTTTATGCCGTGCATGCGTCCTTCTTTCACTTACGTATTTACTAGTCAGGGACGAATGTCCGACATAAACGCGATCATGCTATAGCTGGCATGGTCGCGTCCGGGAGGTGGTCTTATCGTGAAAAAGCGATCTCATCTACTATATTAGATTACTAGAGTCAATACTAGAGTAGACATCCTTTAGACAGTACGTGGTGCAAAAAATATTATGAGCCGAATACTAAAATAGCTTATATAAATACACATACATAAAAAGTTGTATGTTGTTAGCATTATATATCACAGCCCCGCCGTACTCCGTACTAATGAGGTCTTACTGGGATTTGAACCCAAGACCTCCAGCTTCGTGGTCACTACCAACCAGGCTAAAGTGGTCGTCAAGTACTTGACAACTCCGCCATCTTTTTTAGTTCACTGAGCTCGATCGATATTGCTAGTCGTATAAACGAACTTTTGAAAGACTACTTTATTCCGTATGTAGTTATCGTTCTCCACATTTAGTGGGTATTATATTCATAATTTTATGTCCAATAATATGTGCGATAATTACTCGTATGCTTTAAACTAAATACCTATTATACTTCATCATTTCATTTCCACTTAAATAAAAATAAACTGCTTATAAGTAATCAGTTCGGTTTCACAAAACGGCGCTCCACGACTGACGATGCATCTGTGCTTATTAAATACATTAACAATATTTGGGAGGATTCTTGTTAAGCGATTGGTATTTTTTGTGACATTTCTAAAGCATTCGATTGCGTGGATAATGGAACGCTCATTTTGAAGCTTAAACATTATGGACTGTCTGATAACGCGTTAAGCCTTGTCTTCATATCTTAGAAATAGAACTCAAAGAGGTGTTGTAAATGGAACCCAGTCTAGTGGAGCTGCAGTAATGTTAGGAGTGCCTCAGGGCGTTATCCTTGGTTCTTTTTTATTTTTGGTTTATATAAATGACTTGCCGTCTATAGTAAGTAATCTTTGTGACATAGTATTATTCGTGGATGATACATCATTAATCTTTAAGGTTGATCGAAAACAAATAGATTATAGTAACATTAACCTCTTGTCTGTGTCTGATAAGGATCAGTACAATCGAAAATTAACTCTTGTTCCTTTTTGTCATAGAGTTAATTTTCGATTGTACTGATCCTTATCAGACACAGGCAAGAGGTTAATGGCACACTGATCAAAGTACTTGATTGGTTTTCCGTTAAAAACCTGCTATTTAATGCTAAGAAAACTAAATGTGTTAGATTTTCGTTGCCTAATGTTAGACCGGTGAAAACTAGAATACTTTTAAATAACGAGTGTTTAGAAATAGTAGATAAAACAATATTCTTAGGTATAACATAAGGCGAAAATCTACAATGGAGTCCCCATATAGCCATTATGGCACGTAAATTAGGTTCAGCCGCTTATGCTATTAAAAAAATTAGACAACTGACCAATGTAGAAACAGCTCGCTTAGTTTATCATAGCTAATTTCATAGTGTTATGTTGTATGGTATTCTGTTTAGTATAAAGCAGTCATTCGCTCCATGTATAACCGGGGCTCACGTGAATCTCTAAGAGAACTATTTAAAGAAAGTAACATATTAACTGTAGCGTCCCAATACATCTAAGAAAATATTGTTTATGTCGTTAAGATAAAGAACCCATAAAAATACCCACCCATACCCATATTCAGTAACAATTCTGATAATTAAGGTTGTCTCTTCTGCAACGGTAGCATTTACCCGTTTTTATTGGTTTAAGGTCTTATTTATTTAAGGTATTTTATAGAAATTGGTAATCTTTTCGAATCGTTTTTCGGCGAGTGTGACCTTTCGTTAGGTGCCTGTGATATTTTATTGATGCTGTCGTATATTGGATTTTGTACATTACGGATGGATAAAAGACATGGTCGAATTTTAGTGTTCTTCGATTTCCATCGATGAAGCGATTTGAACTAAATTCGTGAATGGCGTTGTTTCATTTTCTTGTAGTAAGTTAGTTCGAAATTCTTCATATTTTAGTCCTCGTATGAATTGTAACGACAGGAGGGTAGGTTTCTTGCAGTGTGGGCATTTGAATTCACAGTTCCGTGACAGTCTCTTCAGTTCTAACGAGTACACGACGACTGATTCATCGTGCTTTCAGGAAGGTATGTTGAGAGACCCATATGCTAGGTGTCGGATCGATGTAGTTGTCTAAGATGTCAGCTAGCTACTCGAAAGTCTTACAAAGCGGGTCATCTGAAGAGCACATATCGTGGAATCTTTCATGTAGTTCCGGAGGCAACGTAGACAGAAGCATGAAGTCATTCATTTTAGGGTCACTGACATTATTCAGCATAAGATATACTGAAAGTCTTTTCATAAAGTTTTTGAACGTTTCCTTTTCGTGAAACGGCATGAAATTGAGTCTGGGCATCGGTAGAGGGAATAGTGCGTAAGTGATGTAGTGTTATCTTTAGTTGCAGAATTATTTCTTCCGTGGTATGTCTGATTCTAGATTATCCGTCTTAGCATCTATATCACTTTGAATATTATCAAATTTACTTTCTTAATTTTGAGATTTGACTGTCTTTGACGCGTGAGACGGTCAAATTCTTCCACCATCGTCACCAATTTATTAAATAAATAATGAAATGTAAGAGCGTTACTTGCTCATATCAGTATATTTTCAAGTGACAGGCATAACATGTCAACAACGGTATCTAGGTGACGGGATCAAATTTTCATCCCGGCCTCTATTCATTTACAAGCAAAATCCTTCGTACCGAATCCAAGAAAATTCTTAAAAGTTATTTAGAAGAAAAACGAGATACGCCGCTGACATTGTTTGAGATCTTATGTATATATGAAAAGTGAAAAAAAAAACTTAGAATATTCTATGCTTTTTTTTACTTTTCTGGTGTTTTCTTTCCTAGAGTAATAATTTACGGATCTTTTCAGGTACGAATTATTTTACCCCCTCCTCATACGAGTAAAAGTTCCGTAGCAAAGCCATGGTACAAACTACTAACAAACATTTTAAATATTCAAAACTTGAGTCGTAGCACGTAGAAAAAATAAGTTACGCCTGCGTTTTCGCACATTTACTTTAAGTTAGCTTTCCGCGTCGCGCCGCCACAACTCGGTTTTCCCCTGGGAACGCTTTATTTTCTGGCACAAAAACTGTGCTTATTCAGACTCTTATCTGCATATGCCAAATTCAAACAGCTGGGTCGAAGTCTCGAGGCAGCCAACTGTAAACTTAAACACCAGTTCGTTATTTGGAAGTAAAATAATTAGAATCCTTGTAATCATTTACTAATTTCAACCCATTGCTACCCATTGCCAAACCATTGTCCAACCCCTATAACCATTACTAAAGTAGTAAAGTAAAGGCGAAACCTTAAAAAAAACTGCGAGTAAAGTTTAATGGGGGCATTCATATAAAAGCAGATTATCATTGTGTACAGTCGACTTCATTAATATTTGTACATTTTCATTACATTGCTGTGTAATAAGATCAAGTAATGCGTACATATTAGAGAACGTGACTATATGTATGGTAGAGGTTCATCATTTTTGAACGGTCACGAAATCGCAATAAAGTCAAGAAACGGCAAACTTTTTCATTCCTTTACCTAAACATGTCCGTATGCATTACTGATTTAAAATGGAATGATTACAATCATTATCATATTATAAGTCAGGTTAAAACACAAAAGGCGATTCATTTGATAATATCAATAACATATATTATGAACCTACGGTATCAAATTTTCAATTACCTATAAGTTTATTCTGGTAGTCAGTATTTTATTATTAACTCATATCATGTGACGGCTTTGTAGTGGAAATGAAGACTAAACACGTTACAATATGAAATTTTCGCAGACCGTGCTCTAATTTGCTTACCTATTTTTATTATGGACTGCCTTATTTCTGCGAAATAACTGAAATTCTATTAATAAATTTGTTGTCCTGCCCAGGTGTTCGAGGTCTCCACAACCTTGAGATAAACGTGCCAACCGCGGTGCTGGTGGGGGAGACAGTGACCTTGGAATGCAGCTGGCAGCTGGAAGACGAGGAAGCTCTGTACAGTGTCAAGTGGTACCGCGGGAGGGAGGAGTTCTACAGATACATTCCTAAGGAACTGCCACACACTAGGGTCTTCCCTTTGCCAGGCATTGAAGTCGACGTACGTATCTGGAATTATTTCTTTATTTATTTAAACTTTGTTCCACAAAACAAATAAGTAGAAACGGTTCCAAAACTTCAGTCAACCATAAGTGGTTAATTAAGTCGTCGTCTCCCGGTGAAAACAAAAAAAAACAATAGCATTCTTTTGTTATGATCCCGGGGATCCCAGAGACCGGTAGACGGCGGGTTTTAATCAGGTAATGTTTGTTCAGTCGATATGACAGCCACATCATCATCGTTTAATTTGTTAGTGATCGAAGAGCTGGCGACTTCCTCGCCCAACGTATTAGCATTGCAATACAGAGTGGAAATGCCGCCAGGGTCCTCGGTACAATGCCCCAAAGGCCTGTTTTAGATTTAAGTTAGGAAATCATACATGTGGATGACAAAATGGTTTATTTAGCCAACATGATGTAATAAAACGGCACCCACAAAATGATAGATGTCAATGGTTTTGTTCCTCTATCCACACAACATATATAGGTTGTGGAATGAGCTTCCTGCCGAGGTATTCCCAATGGGCTACAGAATGGGACTCTTCAAAAAAGGCGTGAAAAGGTTTCTTACGGGTCGGCAACGCGCGAGTAACGCCTCGGGTGTTGCAAGCGTCTATAGGCGACGGTAACCACTTACCATCGTGTCAGCTTGTTTGCCACCGACGTGCTATTAAAAAAAACTTACCTCTACTTAGCTTAACCTGTGACTTAGTTTGCTTAAGATGTGATTACTAGTTCGAATAAGCTTCATATTTCGAATTTACTTTGTACTTGCACATTTTGCGGTTTGGCCCGCTGGGTTTTCGCATTATTCAGAGGAAAGATGCGTTTACTGGGCATGAAATAATTTATCGTGAGTTTTACCTTTAAATTAAACATGGCACCCGGTATTTATAAACAGGTAGTATTTACTGTAAAACTAATTCTTTCCACATAATTTGATAATAATTTACAACGTATTATATTTTTTGACTGTTTCCTTGCAATATATTAGGACAGCCAGGGAGCCATTTGAGATGGCAAATTGAGGCGTATATCTCATAAGTTAGGTTGTATTAATTAATTAAACTGAACGCCGATCCGGTGTGTCCACTCACATTGGTCTTAAGCACATACATGGACACTCACGCACTGAGTGAATGTCTAGTAGGAAAGCATCGTTTTTTAAATGAATAAAAAATTTACTAATATGATTTATTTATTTAAATTTTATTGCACAAAATACACAAATTGTACAAATAGCGGGCTTAATGCCAAATGGCATTCTCTACCAACCAACCAATTTCGATATAATTGTCTTGCAACTTTGGTTGGCGCGAATGGAAGTGAGCACAACTAATGTCAAACACTAATATCATAATGGTATCCGAATCCCATATGTGTTAGTCATTTTTTTTTGACGACCGCTTTAGCCTAGTTGACTACCCTGCCTACGAAGCTGGAGGTCCCGGGTTCAAATCCCAGTCAGGGCATTTATTTGTGTGATGAGCAGGAATATTTGTTCCTGAGTCTTGGATGTTTTCTATGTATTCAAGTATATATTTCTCTATATAAGTGTTTATATCGTCGCCAAGTACCCATAGTACAAGCTTTGCTTAGATTGGGACTAGGTCGATTTGTGTAAGAATGTCCCCAAAATATACCTAAAATATATATAATTATTTCTTTCTTTCTTTTTAATATACAGCAACTATCATTACAGGTTGACCCTAAAGCAATGTAGTGCCTTAGCAAAGATTTACTTAACCTAATTAATTGACCTCCTGAATAAGAAATAGTGTATTCCATAGCCCCGTTAAACCGAATAACATCACGTTTCTACTCGTAGATCTATCAAGCCGTTTGAACGCTGAATAAACAATAGCACCTGCATCGCTACCTGAAAAGCGAAACTATTGCCTTACTTTTTGCTTCCTATATTCGCTGATAAAAAGAAAGTAGAATGCGTTTCGTCACGTACTACATACACTATCACAAAAGGTATCTTCCCTCAAAAATATCGTACGTCCGCATGTTGCGCGAAAATAAATATTGGTACAGTATATATATTATATTTCCCCACAGCTTTCGAGTGTTTTATGGTTGTTAAATAATATTTAAAAAAAACCCAATAAGTGCTAGTCAAACTCGAAGATAAACCACCATTCACCACCATCCCACCACCATTTTATACCATCGTATAATATTTCACATTTAAATGTAGTAGCAAACAATGCTGAAAAAATTTTAACCGCAAACAAAGCGGACTGTAATCGAAAACGAAAGATAGTATGAAGGTGAGAGGTGAACAAGAATATTAGCGATTTACGTATTAACGAATTAACGAACTTAAATCTTATAATTAAAAATAAATAGCGGTTCGTCGGTCTAACCTGGGCTATTGGAGCTGTGGCTCACAAATCTTCAGCGTAGGCAGCAGAATACCTTCGGTTGAAGTCTCCAGTTCACCTGACCAAGCTTACCATCAACTCTTTCCTCGAGCGTCAGCTACTTAGCTTCAGATAGTCCAGATGTCCTCGGCAGCCTCCAAATACACTATAGCACTGAGCTGAAGCTATTTATTGGTAAAAAGAGGCTAAGTAGCGTAAGAGCACGTAAGAGGTGGAGAGAATGGTGTGACCAGTACCAATAGTAGGAAAATCTACAAAAGTATTGCTACGTCAAGATTAAAATTTACTTGAAATTATAACGAAAATGAACAAATAAGTTTGCCTTAAAATCGGGAACAAAAACTAGGCATCCTTCCTGTACACCATACAGAAATTAACGGTTTAGACATACAAGTGTATAAATGATATATACCGATCATACAAGCCCGAAGTCTCCATTCTGGGTGACAAAAATGCATTTTACCCTACCTAATGTAAGTTGTTAAACTATTTTTAACCGACTTCTCAATTCGCCTGTATATTTTTTTTCTGTATGTTTGTTACGCGATGGTTCCGCCGTTTATGAACAGATTTGGAAAATTATTTCATCTTTCGAAAGCATAATGCTTCCATATTGCTTTCGTTGTTATCAAAGTTTACTTCTGATGATGGGAACCATGAGGAATTGAGTGAACTCATCAAAAATTCAAGGGAAACATATAGCGATTTCGCTATATGTTTCATGGTTAAGATATTTCTATTAAGATACTGAAGTATTATTATGATTAGTGTACCTACCTTATTACCTTTTATCTTGACGCTTAGAGACTTTATACATCTCTAACAAATCTCGATAGTTATTAGTTTCTTAATCTTATTTTTGACATGTAACACTACATTTAATGAATGATACTTTGATTATTGTATTATTTTTAGTTGATATAGATAGATTTTGACTTGTAAAAGTGCCCTGAGGCCTATTTGCAGAATATATGTTTTGATTTTGAAGCGACTATGATGAATACAATTTAAATGGTCCTGATGTAATATTACTAGATATCAACCTGATTTATCTGGTAATTGAAGCCGGAAGGTAGACAACGGAACTGTAATAAAACGGTGTAGCTTAGCCGTATTTGAGTTTATTGGAATTGTCATGAGATGCAATCTATGGTAATAGCTCACTAAAAAGTGTGACTGAAATAAAAACGTTGATAAAATATAAAAACCGACTCCAAAAAATGGCATTTCGGTGTTTTCTGCTCTTAGAGTGGCTTGGGAAAGTATTACATTGAAATTGGTAAATTTTTCAAGTGAAAGAAGAAGAGTATGTCGAAATAAATTGTCAAAAAGAAGATAAACTCTTCGTCTTTAAAAAAAAAGACGGCTTTAAACTGTCTCGTAACAGAACTCTATCCCTATCTCTTGGCTATCCTTCCAATTTATAGGTACCGGAACTTTATTAGTGACCAGCCATTATCACGCCTCCGCCGTTTCCTGCCTCCTTACCATAAAGTAATCGCTTTATCATGAATCAGGAGCTGTTATCTCAGTATCTAACCATTTTACATGCAAATGAAACGATAGGGTGATTCTAGATCACGAGATAAAATGTAATGTTGTTCTTAATTTATTCTATGTATCTATTCTGTAGGACGCCGTCACAAACAATACTTTATCCATCACACTTTTACCGTGATGCCTTCTTTCAACGATAAACTTTTCATAGAATATATGCGCCGCTCTGCTCCATCCAAAATAGCATGCAGAGATTGGTTTAGGAGGTTTAAAAGCGGTGATTGTGATGTTTTTGACAAAGAACGGCCAGGCCAACCGAAAAAAATTGAGGATGAGGAATTAAAAGCGTTATTGGACGGTAATCCCGCTCAGTCACTTAGATAATTAGCTCAACAACTTATGAGTCGATAAATCAACTGTATCGTGACGTTTTTCTCTATAAGCCTTCTCTTTAACAGAATAAACGATCATTAGGCATCTAATTATTCAGAACATTTACTGAATGAAAATACTCGTACGGACGATCTTTGATATCATCCTATTCAATCGTATGTTATTTACTCAACTTGAAAATATTGCCTGTCTTCAAATATGAAAAGATAATGTAATATTTCTTAACCACACCGCAACGAGCGTTTGGTTTATCTAATTTGGATAGCTTTAATCCTGGGGATTATTAAACCTTAAGAATGGAAAAAGCAGTGTCATTTGAGAATCGTGTTTCCAAATGCTATTACGATACACCTGGTAACTCGAATTATAGGGATCCCTAACCAATTTGAACTCTTTGCTATTAGTGGGTACGTTGCGTACCTAAGGCGGTAAAACAAAGAATATTTTGAATCGCAGGTATTAGGCATTAATATCAAAGAAACATTTATTCATAAAATTGGTACAGTAGGTATATATAAATTATAAAAAAAATATTTTTCATTGATGTGCGATAGTGCAGCGCCGTCGTCGAAACCGGTGCCGTGTGCTGCAGCACATACTGGTGGCACGTAACACAGCGACGATCTTTGCTCTGAACCAACCCAGTATGGCGCTTAGGGAGTGATACCAGCATTCAGATATATGATTTCACTCATATGTTTTATGAAAGAGGACAGTTGGGTGCAAAAACGCCATCAACTGCTGTTACAAGTAGGGTGAAAGTAGCATGTCGCATTTCGCAGGCATTAGAATATTTTTTCTGTTTCTTATCTTCGGCTGATTTTAGGACATATGTGACTAGGACGTGAGAGGTAGGAAGGAGCGTCAGTGTCAACAAGACGGATATCGAATAACGCCTCTCTCTGAGTATGCCATACGCCACGGCAGGATAGGTCTGCACGTAGACCGCTGTGAATTTCAGAAATGTTTCGTTCTTTTGTTACGATGCCCCAGGCGTGTTGGCAAAGTTCACAAAACAGATCTGTGATCTCATTGTGTCGCCTTGTGATTAGTACTCCGGTTTTACTCCAGAGCGCTTGATCATGTTGAACTGGCTGTTGCCGCAGCCATCGCATGACCGCCGCGGTATTTTATATGGTAAGTAACCTATTGATAGCACATTTCTGAATTCTAGTGGAGATAGGTCAGGGAGCCAATTTGAGGACTTTGTTTTCATGTTGGATGCGATGGATCTTTCAATCTCTCTTTTCTTGTTAGCGGTGAATTTTGCTAAGGTAGTTCCTAAACGCTTGTCATCGAGGGCATCTTTTTCTTTATGGGCTTCTTTGCGTGCATATGTCAGTGGTTCAAAAAATTCATGGGAGTTTTCAGGACTAAAAAAAGAATAAACGTAGTAAGAATGACCATTGGAATTGAATTGCTTTGGTGAAGGCAGTGTAGGCCACTTGAGGGGAGTTTTTGTAGATATGTGAGATTTTTCTACTTTGGAAACGAATTTGTTTACATTATTAGTTTCATGTCTCCCCCTGGCCAGGAAGTGGGATTTTCCGCGCGCGTAGCGTAAGGTAAATACCGCTTTATGGCCCGGTGTGACATAAAAGAGATTTGTTACTTGTTTGTATTTGTCTCATTTGTGGAGGCTGTCTATAAACCAAATGTGATTATTAGTGATGCTGATATCGACAAGTTTCGATTCGACATTCGACAAGAAGCTTTATAGACTAGAAAGCTATGTCTTATTATCTACCTACCTACATACTTACATATCTTTTCAATAATTGGATGAAAACCACGATGCTGTATAAGCGTTTTATTTATATGGACCTACATGTCCAACTTTATTTACTTGCTTTTAGTATGAGAGTACAATGTGCGTTTGTAGGTATGTATACATTATGCTCATCTATCACAGATTTGAATCTCTCAATTTTATGGCTTAATTTGTATTTGAGCATGATACTATAGGTCAAATTCTAAGTAAATAATATATAGTTGTTTAATTTTCTAAATACACATATGCGATTCTTACAAAGCACACAAAGAAACGTAAGAATAAGAATCATCCAGGGACACGCACACTGTAGCACTAAAGCTTTACTGATTATTACTTGAAAATATTTTACTAATTAGTCAAGAAAAAAACGATTAATTATTAACTAACTGTTGGTACCTATCATGGTTAAATTTTATTACATTAAGGAACTGTATTAAGTAAATAATAAGAAAAGAAGATACACATTCTCAAGTTAGAGAGTAGGTACGCATTATTCGTCAACATACTCGCTGATGTCACATTAGAGGACATGGTTGCTCTCTGAATAATATTTCTATAATCCTCGGATAAAAAGGAAGCAAAGTACTCCGGTCTAAGCCTACTTCGGGCCAAACAAAACAACAGTACATCATCTGCCAGCAACGCGTTTTTGCACGCATTAGTGATCTCCGTCCTGCTATTGAACCCTAGAACATTTTTTCCCCAGCAACACGTCTGCAAGTAAAAAAGGCAGTAAGTCAAGATATTGTGTTAACTTTTCTACCCTTTACTGGTGTTCAGTAATATTAAGACGCGCCCAAGTAATGTGGTGATATTCGAGGCACGTACGGGTTACGATTTTTACAACGGCACCGATAAACGCCGGGCACATTGTTTTTAGAATTCATGATCTGTATCCGGTAATCTTTTATAATGTAGTGCCTCATGGCCCTTCATATGTCATTGATAATGTCCGATAATACCGTCCTACATAATTTCCGTTTAATTCACATTCGCAGAGGCAATGGGACGAGCCGCTCTGCCGACTAGTACGGAATAATCTTCTAGAAACGTCAACTAGTCCGGCGGAACGAGCTCGTCTTCTTGCGACTACGGAATGGGAGTCGGGTCTGTGGCTGCAGGCGCTTCCATCGCCCACTATAGGCACTTTGCTGGACGACCACACTTTCAGGCTGGCAACGAGTCTGCGGCTAGGGACTGCAACCAATGTCCCACATCGCTGTCAGTGCGGTACTATGGTAGATCGTCTTGGTCACCATGGTCTCTCCTGCGGCAGAAGCGCTGGCCGCATTCCTCGACACGCGGGCATCAATGACATAATCCGAAGAACCCTGGGAAGTATTAAGGTGCCCGCTGTCTTGGAACCTGTTGGTTTGGTGAGAGATGATGGCAAGAGGCCTGACGGTATGACGCTGGTGCCCTGGAAGATGGGTCGTCCCCTTGTATGGGACGCTACGTGTGTGGACACGCTTGCGCCAACCCATCTCCCGGGCACCAGTATCAATGCCGGCTCTGCTGCATCTTCAGCCGAAGACCTCAAACGCCGCAAGTATGCGTCCCTAGGGAGCGGATATTTATTTGAGGCGTTTGGGGTCGAAACTCTGGGACCATGGGGACCAAGTGCGCGTCGACTATACAAAGTTTTGTCGGCGCGCCTAATAGAGACCACTGGTGACCAGAGGGCTGGCCAATATTTCGGACAAAGAATAAGCATTGCCATACAGCGTGGCAATGCAGCCAGCCTTCTGGGCACCCTACCCGCTGACGGCGACCTGGGACAAATTTTTTATCTTTAAGTTTTACTTTTTACTATTACCTAGATTAGATTTTTTTTTTTATTGTTTCTTCATATATTGTATATTGTTATTTTAAATAAATTATATTGTAAAAATAGTACAAAATTCAAATGCTACCTACAGTATAAACATACATACATATTTTTTAATACTAAGGACAAAATATTTCTGTGTTAGATTACTGTGCGGGACGCTATCACTGCCAAACATCCCTATCCATGATGTAATCGTTTATCTTATTCACAGTCGAACATTAATATAATTTATTGCGGCTATTATTTATTTTGATATACATATGTAAGAGGTTACTTAGCGATCGAGTTTGCTAATAAATAACTTATACCCATTTCACCGTATAGTTTTCATTTCAATTATAATGGTATAACGTTTAATAGGTATAACAATACAATGTTTTTTTATTTTTTGAAAAGAATTTCTAATTCAATTCCAAAATTGGTTGCCAGTATTTTCATATTGTCTAATGGTAGATTACTATTTTGATAAACAAAGCACTTTATAAATTTATTTGTTGGCAGTTACATACATAAAATTAAATCGAATCCATAAATATGTAACCACAAATATTGTATATAAAGAAGTAACATTTTGCACTAATAACTCATCAGATGTTGACAACATTTGGTACAGTTTTATTCAAAAAATAGTATTGGTAAGTAAACATTTTTTTAAAGACATATTTTGCTAAACACAAGTAATCCGACCGAATCAAAAATGCTTTCATCAGCCGCTCATCATTTTCTTTTGGAGATTCTCAGGTTATCATACTACGCAAGCGAGATGGTCGTATTCCGATGACAGTTTAAATATCGAACAAAAATAATTTTACCGTCAATAAAAATATTATTCCACTTTGAATTAGTATCTTATTGTTTTGCACGCACAATCTCCGCTTCATCCTAGTATTTTACAAATCACGACCTACTGCTTTAGCAAAAAGTTAGAGCAGGCGAACGATTCTTCAAAAAGCTGAGCGAACAGAGACCCATTAATTAAACCCCGACGCGAGTTTCATGAATTAAGTTCTTTTTGTGTTTTAAGAGCCAGAAGGGCTGAAAATATTACGTTCTGACAAATAGTAACATGCATATGGACTGTGTGTCTTAATTATATACGCCTGTATTAAGTAGTGCGTTGTCGTTAGGAGTACCTATTTTGAGTGAACATCAGGAACTAAAACTAGGCGTCATTCCTATAGATAGACAATACAATAAATAATGTTGCGCAATCATACAGGACATACGTTAGCAAAAGCGCAGTGTTAAATTTTAGTGCCAGACCTACAAGTGTAGGTATAAAAAAAATCAACCTTAATGTTTTATGCCATTGTATAATGTCTATAGGAAAGACTGAACACTAACTAATGATAGGCCTTTACGTGTGAACATTTTGGACGAACATATTTACACCCAAAACAAGCGACACTGACAAATTGAAACTTAACGCCGCCGGTTGCGTTAATGGTATGTTCGAAAAAAGTTCTTGCCCCAAATTCGCGTGAAGTCCCCAAAATCTTGCATATTAACAAAGTGACATGTCTACAGATATCCCGGTCGGGGGCTAGGCGCGTGGTGCTGCAGCAGGCCACACCGGCGATGGCGGGACGGTTCCGCTGCGAAGTCTCCGCGGATGCGCCCACCTTCCACACCGAAATTAGATCCGCACCATTGGAAGTTGTCGGTAAGTATCACACCTTTTATACTCTAATCCAGTGGAGGAAGCAGAACCTCGAAATGTTGGTAACTTTGATGAAATTTGGTACGCATGTTGATTGATAGCCTTGTTTTCGTCTTCCAAAAGTCCCCAGGCCAGGAACTTCTAGTGCCGCCGCTATCTTCGGAAGAGATTCGCATTTTGTGCGAAATCTACGTACACTATTAAAATATGGTCAAGTGCAAAATTGAAGCTTAGCAATTTCTGCACTAACCTGTAGTACATAACTGTGACGGGGAAACATGTCTTCGTGGAGTAAAATGCATCCATATGTGAAAATTTCCTTTAATGTCTTTATGTTCGTCTTGCAAGAATTTTAAATCTACTTAGACTTACTTTTGGGAGACGAAAACAAGGCTATCAATGAATATTCGTACCAAATTTTATCAAAGTTACCAACATTTCCAGGTTTTGCTTCCTCGACTGGGTTCATCTTAGTGTTATAGATGATTTTATCTGTAAAAAAATACTTCACTCCAACCTGTAGTAAAGAACAAACACAATTTAGCATGCAATAAGACGGAATGGGACAAATCTCTGAGGATTTCACAGATTTATTGCATTGGTTTTTTCGGCACATGCTCTTATGAAGTCAAAACGAGTCATGGTATATTTTGTGTAATTTATTTTTAATATGTATGTGACTGCCGCCACATACAGTAATTTTCATGGGGCTTGCATAACAATTGCAGTTTAAAACTTCACTTGTATGAAATAGAATAAGACTGCAGGACAACAAATTTGCCAATAAATAATAAATTTGACAAAACAACGTTTACCAAAGGAATGGTGTGTTTTAAATTAAATTTGGTAATTGCTACTAGATCTAGGACAAGGAACCTCTGATCCCAGTAATTTTGATTAAAATAAGGAAATATACACTGAGTACCTTTATCTATCTTTAACGGAAGCAGGAACCACAATTTCTGGGGTCTCACCTTACACGTATAGGTACAGTACATTGTGTGAATCTCCAACGCGCCTTACACGTGTTTCGTATACATGGCGTGGTCCTTTACTCGAGTGTAAATAGTGAGATAAATAGGTGTAACCATTCAACGGGAATCAATCCATGTTAGTAACCATTTAACGGGAATTAATCAGCGACATACCGTATATCTGTTTAAAAATTACAAATCTCGACCTTTACCAATTTGAATTAAGGTGAAAGCGCTTTGGAAACATTTAAGTAGCTCCAACTTACTAGCAGCTAAAATCCGTAAATTTTTAACATCTAATTATCAAGGGGAGATTGTTTAGTTGTTACAAAATAGGGATAAAATGTTTGAAGAACACTCAGGAAACTTGACAAGAAGAAGAAGAAGAATAGAATAGAATACATTTTTATTTTGCAACAA
The DNA here is from genome assembly GCA_963556455.1 of Epiblema foenella. Lineage (NCBI taxonomy): Eukaryota > Metazoa > Arthropoda > Insecta > Lepidoptera > Tortricidae > Epiblema > Epiblema foenella. The sequence continues at coordinate 8,122,447 of OY747105.1, forward strand.
CAACATAATAAATTACATTACAAAAGGCTTAAATCCAAGAGATATACAGTGTTGTCACAAAAAAGGAGTCCACTCAGCATGTGTCGAGGCACAGGGTGCAACAACGCTGATTTTCAGTGGATCCCATGAACTAAAACTAAAGAGATCAGTTGCGACAAGATTGAAAACATAAAAAGAAAAATTCATCCAATTGCATTGTGCCACATTAATGTTTTTACCAGCGGAAATCAAAACAATAATAACAACTCAATGTAAACTCAAGCAGACACAGATACAAGACGCCGACACAGATCAACTAGGCTGGAAATTGTACCCTGAGTAGGTGGAGTTTAAAACTGTTTTTAAAGGTGAACAGAGAAGGAGAGTTTCTTATTGGTGGCGGAATATTATTCCAGCAGCGCGTGGCAGCGTAACGGAAGGCGCCACGGAAGCTAGCGGATCTGTGTGGAGGACAGATGAGGCGCGGGGCTTTTCTTACATGCATACGGGAAAATATCAATTTGTCGTATAGATAAGAGAGTTGTTGGCTATGGATTATGCCAAATAATAGAGAGGAGAAGTGGAGTGTACGTCAGGCATCCATTTTAAGTAATTTGCCATTCTTTAAAAATGGTGTAACATGAGCTCGGTGTGGAATCGAAAAACAAAATCTAGCGCAAGCATTCTGAACTCTTTGAATTAACAGTTTCGTACGTGATAACAGACAACCTCCAATAACGGTATCCGCGTAGTTGAGCTTTGATAGAATAAGTGATTCACATAGGCTAATACGAATATCTAGGTGTAGGTAATCACGAACTTTATACAAAACTTTAAGGCGATAAAAACAATTTCTAACTATTTCTAAACATGATTTTCGAATAGCAGCTCCTCAATTTTCTAGAACTCTCTCCTAGGAGAGAGTTCTAGAAAATTGAGGAGCGGAAGAAGAAATTGCGCATACTTATATTATGTTGAGGATACTGTATGTAATTCGGACATAAATACTAGGGTGGGTCGAAAATCACGAATTTCGGAGTACCGTAATGTATTAGGGCTCATAAGTTGCTGTGTATTCTGTAGATTACAGGAAAAATAATAAAAAAATCTAGATTTAGACTTTCAACCCCCGCACGGCTGTTAAGTATAAAAAAATATTTATAATTTTTATTTTCACTCCATATTAAATATATAAATACAAATTATTTAAATCATTAAATAACACTATTGTATCTCAAAATTATTTATTTTTTATTATATTTTATCCATGTATCATATTTTGCCATCATGTAGCCAAACTAGAAAATTGGCCTTTTATGTAAAATGCATTTTGATGTGCTTAAACCGGCAAAATTATGATTTAAAGCTGTTAACGGATCATCAGTGGTCTAAACACAGACAATAGAAACTATATCGATTAAAGCAACACGAGGCGAGAAACAATACTCGAAAAACACAATTTTAAGGCTATTTGGTACCATTGGGTACCATTAAAAACATATAAATACCGTATGTTTTTGAAGAAAACAAATCTTTCCTGTAATATTTAGATTAGCTCTTACATTCAAGCTTGTATTTAAAAAATAGTAGCAAAAATTTATATAAATATAGTATTTTGCTTTATTTATGCCATAATATTTTAAGTTATCAAACTTCAAAAAGCTATAATGTCGACTATATTGAAAATAACAAAAAAGTCTCAGTACAATTTAGCTTTATTATAGTTTAATTTACTTTATTAAGTGATAAATTATTAACATAATTATCACGTACTTTATTTAAGTACTTATATAATCTAGGCCTTAACATCGATCTTTGGCGGCTGTGCGGGGGTTAAAAGTCTTAATCTAGAATTTTTTAATTATTTTTCCTGTAATCTACAGAATACACAGCAACTTTTGAGCCCTATTACATTTCGGTACTCCGAAATTCGTGATTTTCGACCCACCCTAATAAATACCTCGTTCCAGGTACTGTTAGTGTTGTTTTGAGTAAGAGTTACGCAAGTACCGTAATAAATTGCGTAAAGTAGAGGATTGCGGCGACGAGATGTAAGGTAAATTATTGTTTTTCAGGCGTTATTTCGGTGCTCCCAGCGCGGTTGCCCGCCGTAACTAATGTGTGCTCTACAGATATTGCTGCTCTGGCTGACATCCTCGCTTTCAATCAAATAAATATTACTCCACGGTCCTTGGTTAACTTTGGAAATTATTTCCATTGCGAGTTTGCCCGGCCTGCTTTATAATTCAATATTTATTAAGCGACGGCACATAATAATTAATAGTTGGTACCTAGGTAATTGCGACTGTGCACACTCGATATATTACGCAAATATATTTTTAAGTAAAACTACATATAGAAAGAAAGAAAGAGAGAAAGATACATTTATTAGCAAACACAAGACAATTATATACAAAGACACCAAATAACAGCATTTGCCACGAAATGGTCACAACTCAGCGTATTGCAGGCAGGGCCAGCGCTGGTCTTCCGTTGTGACCATCTGGTGAAGTCATACAAATACCGTGTACAATAAAAAACTTAAATATAAACGAACAAAAAACCTTAATTACATAAACTATTAAAAAATGTTTGGCAAAAACAAACCCGACTCCGGGCCGCACTAGAGCTGTACAGTCTGTGGCACTGGCATCAAAAGTTAAAACTATTAAGCTGTCTGTGTCTGAACATTATGTAACAAATGACATAACACGTGAAGCTAAATTAGGTCACAGGAAAAAAATACAGTAAACTAAACATTTAAACACTTAAAGCGTGCCACACACTGCAGCGGCCTGCGGTGGCGGCCGCGGTGGCGGCCTGTTGTATACTATGACAATCCTAACATTCATTCAGACACACGCGGCCTTGAATGTCATAGTGACAGCTGGCCGCTACCGCGGCTGCCACCGCAAGCCGCTGTAGTCTGTGACAGGCTTTAAACTTATTGCATATGACTGCGAATAGTGACAATATATGCAGTTATAAAGAAGGTGATGATATACGATGTCGAATCCTTATTATAAATAATAATTATCTCTATTTAACTAACAGATTTTACCGGTCAATCATTTTATTTCGATTATTAATTTAAATAATATAACGTAACATTTATTTACTCGAATAGCGTAAACAAAAATTAAAACAATTTAAAAACGTAAAATTAGTTGACAAATCCAACACTGACAGCACTGATTAGCTGTACACGTAGCTGATATAATTAGAAGCAATGCCTGACGAGTGTTTGGGCTGGCTTAGAGTCGGATTAGTCTAGATCAGTAAACCAACAAGCGAACCTTAACTCTTAGATCTTGTTCTAGTATTAACATGATGCTAATAATCTGTGATTAGAACGAAGAATGATGCTCAAAGCTTTAATACTCAGCAATTTATTATTTATCTAAATTGTACTTATACCATAAACATTACTAACCTAGCTTTCATATATGGGTTATTATGTATTCAAGACCCAGGTGGGCATTACTGTGCTGCAAAGGGTAAGGTAAATTAACGATTCGGGCGGTACCTATTCTACATTGTGTTTTGACCAACTATCATGTGGTATGGTAGTAAAGTATGGTTCGTAGGATAATTGTGTTCACTTTCTTCGTAGTTTCTTCGTAGTACAAAAACTGTGACCGATCGACTATAAACTATTACTTATACTGTATTAGGTAATGAAAGTTTAATAAACACGGGATGAACCGCGCGCTCTGCGTAGTGCGTAGTGATACAGCCATTCAGACTGTATTAATTTAAAAACACCCTACTTAAAATTGTATTCACCGCTTTAGCATTCCGCACAGAGTTTACTACTTCATTCGTGTCGGCAATAAATAAATAACCTTAACACAACTATGTACCTAACGTAAATGTACCTGTTTACCCGTCCCCGCTTAAATTAATCGTGGTACAATTATTGATCCCTTAACGTCATAAAGTACTTATAATTATGTATGGTCACGATCGCCAATAGTGTGCCGGACAAAAATTATAAACCCTGTGTCGAAGATTAGTTGGTTTAAATACCTACAATGAATAATGCTTCGGGCCTTATTTTGAGTATTCCTGTTTACGTTTAATAACTCCTGAAGGCTGCCTATTTATTATCTTATACCTAACTTTAAGTACAGTATTTATTAGGAACGTCAAGAAAAAAAGGTGTCAATGAAAGGAAATATGAAGGAAATAAATGTTTTTTATTCTCGAATGTTATAAATACCTTGGACTGGATAAGTATGTCCTTGTTCTATTTCATTTAGAACCTATTTTTGTCAGCATTTTCTAAGTATATCAACTCACATATTTTACGCTTTAGTACTCGTCAGTAGCCACTAAAATACATCAGCCCATTAGTTATCTGCCCGGATATATCGGAGTATATCGGCGGGATAAAAACTACAGAATATAAGATTTTCGTATCGACAAATGACAGTTACATTGACGTGACGTTCGCCTGGCGAGCTCAACACTGACGAGCGGAAGGTTAGGTTAGGTTTGTCTTGTTCTGCCGCTTTTTGCAGGTGACCCACAGTTAATGTTACTTTTTACAGTTGGACTGCAGCCAGAGAGTCAAAATTTGAGCATGAGCATTATTGCGCACGAACCAAGACGATGCGCATATAATATTTAAATTCAATTCAATTAATATTTGTGGACAAGCTTACACAAAGCGACTTAGACCCAAAGCAAGCAAAGCTTGTATGGTAAGCGACGATATCGTCGATATCGATGTATGTACATATTTATAGGCCTTTTATTGTTTGTAGTTTAGAATTATATAACGTGTTATATAACGCTCTTTGTTTCCCATTTATACATGTAAACAGATACTTAAATACAAAGGAAACATCCATGACTCACGAACGAATCTTCGTGTTCATCACACACTGAATGGGATTCGAACCCGGGACCTTCAGCTTTGTAGGCAGGGTCACTACCAACCAGGCTAAAGAGGTCGTCAAATAACATAATTTCAATATACATATCCTGGTTTCGTCCCCATTTGTTTCTTATGTGTTTATCAACTAATGTTTGTCAGCGAATCCAGTTAAAAAAATAAACAACATTGTAATCTTGCTTTTCGCAGTTTGTTATCAGCCTGCATCACGGTACTAAAAGCGCAGTTTCAGTGGCGCTGAAGTTAAATTTAGTTTAGGCGGATTCGATCACTGAAGATCAGCAATATCGTTGGGATCTACGCTAAACCTACCGGTCCTTTGTGGATTTTGCAGCTAAATTTCCTTTATAAAGACTAACCAGTAAACAGGAAACCCGACCAGAGTTTGAAATACATTCATGAGCAAAAATAACGATCTACTTTTGTTTGCCCACTTAAGCTTAAGCTAACTTCTATCTGAAAGTTAGTGTTTGGTCGAAACGCTCATTTAACTATTTACACACACCGTATTTTTTTATAAATAATACCTAAATAAAATTTCACAACTTTTCGAACCATACCTCAGCATAGGAGGGTGTACTAAAATAATGCCGACCGGTTTAGCCTAGTTGGTAGTGCACCTGCCTGTGAAGCTGACGGTCCTGGGTTCGAATCCCGGTCAGGGCAAATATTTGTGTGATGAGCATGAATATTTGTTTCTGAGTCTTGGATGTTTTCTATGTATTTAAGTATTTATATCTATTAAATATATCGTCGTCTAGTACCCATAACACAAGCCTTCTTGAGCTTACTGTGGGGCTAGTTCGATTTGTGTAAGATTGTCCTCTAATATTTATTTATTTATTTATTATTTATTAATGCGCTTGGTAGAATGATTAGGCCTAAACAAATATTAAAAATAGCAAAGTAAGTACGATTTGGTTCTGGTTTTTAGTATAAACCTGTTACGCGTTTTTCGACAGCAAAATTCAGAGCCCTTAAAAGTGTGTTATTTTTCGCAAAATGTTTGCGAATAATGTCGTGTGTTTCCAGAACCTTTAAAACCAGAACTACATCATGCTGTGCCTTTTTATCGTCGATTTTTACAGGCCTAGAATCAGTTTAAAGTGTAACTAAATCATATTATATGACGTTATATTTATTTAAGCGGTCACGTAATTTACGATCGTTTTCTGCTAAACATGAATGTGTACTAGTAGCCGTATATAGAACCTGTCGATGTTTTATTTACATCAAATACATCAACCCCGTCGCTCGGATGCAAAGCAATTTTCGTTGAACATCCATAGTTAATTGAGCGATCGCCGGACGACCCTGTGTTACAATCGTACACTCAATCACTGTTAATAACGCCATAGATGTGTTAAAGATGGTGCAGATTAATACTGTTTTGCCACTAACTGTGGTGTGGTAACCATATGTGGTGCCATTATTATATAAAACGCAGTTTCAATTACCGCGGTTGATAAATGATTTTGAGACATGTCACAAAATTCACCATAACTTCAATATGAAGCAAATAGATTTCGTGTCAATTGGAGCATTGGGACTGGCTAATAAAAACTTTCAAAATTAATTAATTTATTTATTTATATTCAATGTGAAATTTTTACTATCATATTTTTGGCAGTAATCGAATCATTTCAAGTTATTGACTATAAATATAAGCTGAAAAACCTATGATTGAATATAATGTTAAAGGTTAAACAATAATAAAAAAGTGTATGTCAGCTACGATGCACGACTGGAGTTTACTCTTTAGGAACGATTATAAAATATTTTAGTATAGATTAAATGAATTATGTAGATTAGTAAATGAGGCTCGTTTTTTATATTACCGTATGCTAGGCTATTTGGGACCCAAGGGGCCCCACTTTACGGGACTGAAATCATACATGTTACATTTATTTATATGAATGAAGACTTAGCACGTAGACGTTGTCGATATAGATAAATGTTGACCAGGGATGTCCACCGCGCGATCGCGACAACACTTCGTCCCAGTGCCGCCGCATATCAGGTAGTTCGTCCCACCCAGGTCGGGCCTAGCCGAGTTTCTTGCTGGACTCTTCTCAGCTAGGCTAGGTTTAGTGAACCAGTGACAAAACTTCCAGTAGCTCGATTCGAACTTCGTATCGTACCGTCCCTTTCACTCTCGTGTACACTATATGAGTTAAAGGGATGGCACGATACGAATTTCGGATTTCAAATTTCGGAGTAGCATATGTTAATCTTACACGCTTGATTACCGAAACTCGAAATCGCCTCTTGACTCTCCCATCATAACGCATAACGTGTTAAATAAAAAGTCATATCTTTATCCCGATCGTATACTGAGATACGATTTTTGAAATTACCACGGCAGATTCCATTTGATTTTATACCTCATACCCCGGGCTTATAACTTATATATGAAAATCGATTCTTAAGGAGTAAACTCCAATAAACTCCAAAAACAAAACTAAACTAAAGATTGTATAAATTAAATAAATTGTGTTTGAATATCCACAGCATAGTCGTTTTTCTGGTTGCACTGCCTACAATCTTTCTGCTTTGCCTGAAGGTTGGCTGGTAGGGAATGCCTCACGGTATTAAGTGCGCCTTTTGTACGTTAAAATTTATTTTTGGGCAATAAAGGTTAGATAAATAGAAATATACTCTGTGGCATTTTGTTACAGAGCCTCCAGAGTGGCGGCCGAAGCTGGTGTCGGACCGGTCGTGGTACGGCGTGGGGTCGAGTCTGCGCGCGACCTGTGCGGCGCCGCCTGCGCACCCGCCCGCCAACCTCACCTTCGCACTCAATGGAAGAGAGGTAATGTTTTGTCCGTACCACAAACGTTGAAGCGATTAGATGACATAATTAATTTCAGCTGCGCTTCAACTCATTTTAACAGAAATATTTCAGCAACAAAGTATCGTATTATACTATGGTACCTATTTGAGGAACCATTTACTAGGTACCTTAAATGGAATATTTAATCTTCCTTAGAAGCAATAAGGAATTTCCTTATTTTGTATTGTGGTTTTAATACCCTTCTTAATCAGCACATACCAACTTTCCTGCGGCGAGGACAGATCCGCCTACTGACACCAAATTAAGGATTAATGATTACTAATTAAGATCATCAACTACTTGAAATAACAACCATATTATAGAGCTTTTCCTCATCAACTCAATCCTAACCTCCGGCTCATACAGATTTCCCTGCAATCTATGCCCTTTACAGTAATTAACTAGAATCCAAGCTGAAGTGTCCAAGCCAGCCTTTAGCACAAATGTGTGGAGAAAGTCCAATTCCCAGTATACAGACAATGTTTTTAAGGTATAAGAACGTAAGGTATATAAGTATTATTATCATCGGAAGCATGAATTGTTACGGAAGACAAAGTAAAAAATATTCCACACACTAGAAATCTCCACAGCTGCGCTAACTCTTGACGATATTTTGTCATACAAGAAAAAAAAATGTTTTAAACGTCTTATGTAACGTCCATAACGTAGTTTAAAATTTATCTCACAGCACAATGCGCAGAATAATATTTACTCTTACCTTCGCCAAGCCAAGCTCCAAGAAACAGGAAAATTTACATAATTAGTTACTAACATTTCCGCAACCTATAAACGAGATTTAAAAAAATCTTCACCTCAAAGTAAATTCTGCCTGATAATCATCAGGCAGGAGTGTATCCAGGATTAGGAATGCGACCAAGATCTCGGCGATCACTGATTAGAGGCCGCACGGTCCGGCGTCCTAGGCACACACTCACGGACCCGGACGACGTAATCACAGCGTCCATCGAAAGATGGAACGCTGCGCTTACGACGTCCAACTCTGACACGACGCGTACACTTAGGCATTCCCGCCGGCGGGGACGTCCACCGCGCGATCGCGACAACACTGACACATATAGTCCCTATTTGTCCCGGTACCGCCGCACACCGCGTAGTTAGTTCGACCCAGGTCGAGCCTAAGCTGAGTTTCTTGCTGGACTCTTCTCAGCCAGGCTAGGTTTAGTGAACCGGCGACAAAACTCCCAGTAGCTTGATTCCACTCACACCTCAGATTCGGTTGAAACCGCTCAACCAATCTCACTGGAGCGCAAACTCTTAGAGTATTCCAGTGTTCCAAACCACACGCGTGGTCGTGTCGGAGGTTTTCCCCAGGCTACTCTTCAACCGCGCACTCCTATCGCTTTATTGGGCCCGGTCTATTAAGCCACAGTCAGGTTCAAAAAAAAAGCGACCAAGATTATGTGACGTAAGTCGGTCCTCACAAACTTATTGGTACTGAATAGCCATATAGAAATAATAACAAGCCGCGTGTGGTGCCGGGTTAGAATAGCACTTCACCACCTTTCTACCCGTAGGTGTTGTAAGAGCCGACTATGGGAACTGGGTTGATGTTGTGGGCAATGGGCTAACTACCTATCACTGTAATATCACATTTTCTCCATCTTTAAACCTACAATCGCTAAATTTGGTACGGTAATTAAATTAAATTTCATGTGCCTTGCCTATCCCTTTTGGGAATACAGGCATGAATTTATGAATGTATGTTTACTTATGTATCTAACAAGCCGAGTTAGTCCATAAAGCAAATAAATAAGGATTTGTTCTAGTAGATGACTACTAGGACATCAAGTCGATACGCCGCTAATCTTGTTATCATCGGAAAAGCCAACTAATGTCAACTAATAAGAGGATTATGACAGGATTGTTGCTTTTCATAAGGAAGCCGTACCACAGCGAATTTCGTAACAGGGTCGCTTAGATAGGCCTATCTGCATGTTTTAGCTACAGGTGTGATGCTTGTATTTTAATTGAAAATCCGAATTTGTTATTCATTCATATATATATATAGTAATAAGCGTACGCATATCAATGATTACTTTTTTCTTATCTGATGTCTAATCTTTAAGTATACCTACAGGTACCTACTTAATACTAGTGTACCTTAATATGACATAAAACACTATATACATATTGTAAGTTGATATGATATTTATTTCTTAGGTACAAAAGCATATAGTAACAAAAAATAAACCCTGTTCGTAGAAGAGACGTTACATAAAATAATATAAAAGACCCAAGTCCATTTTTGCCGCATTCTATTTGCTATGTGCCAAAAATAGTCGTTGATGGGTGAGTTATGGTACACTGACACAATATGGGACAAATCCCTTTATGTCTGAGTTATGTTTTACAAATGGTTTTCGCAAATAATATATAACTACCTAGCAAATAATATATTGCTAGGTAGTTAAAAATATGTATCATAAATAAATAAGATTAGGCAGTGTTAGAAATTTGTATTAAGCAGTAACGCTACTAACGTATACTACAAATTTAATTTAAAGGAAAAATTTAATTAATTTAAATTATTAACGTTACAAAATTAATTTAGTACGGGATGGCTCATTGTTACTAACGATTTCTCAATGTAATTTGAGACGTTGGTGCCGTTAAAGAGGCCTAAGTCTTCTAGGTGTGATATCGCTGTATGCCTCTCTAAGGCGTTGTTAGAGGGGACGGTTGAGGAATTTGGGGGCCGAACGTGATAGCTCCAGTAGCTCAGAGGCTAGAGCGATTGACCGCGTACATGCCAGAAATTCGCAGGTTCGACTCCTGCTCGGAGCCTAAATTTTTCAATTTTTCCCTAATTTAAATTTGTAGTATACAATAGCAACGTTACTGCTTAATATAAAATCAATATATAATTAGCTCACAAAAATTAAAGACAGCAAAGCAAAATGTTCAATTTAAAGTCAATTAAATTTCTGATATGCTTCAATCAAATCACTCTTTGCAACTTAAGATAAAATCAGATGAGTTTTTATTAAAAACAGTAAAGCTTCGATGAATTAAAGTCGATTTAAACCAAATTTATTCGGAAAACGAAAATAAACATTGATTGGAGCCGGCGTCAAAACCGACTATAGCTGGCAGCGGGTAAATTGCGTTACTTAAATAAAATTACTCACAGCTGCTAACTGAAAAGACTAGCAGAACTACCTGGAACCCAGTGATGATAAGAGCCGAAACAGGGATGTTGACTCAAAATTTTACTACTCCATAAGACTAAGTACTCCAAAAGAAACAAGGCAAAAAAATATGCCAAATGGTGAAAATCCTATTCAAACATGTCAAAAATAACGAAGCTACAACCGTTTTAATGTTGCTGGTTAGACAGAGAAAGCGCGACAGATCAGTGGCGTCATTGACCATGAGAGTTATGCGCGTTATGGTAAATGACGATCGTTACAATACAAAGGTGCGTTTTGCGGAAAAGGGACAGAGTATGCCCCCTTTTAAAATTTTGAAGACTTATAATTATGTAATTATTAATTCTTTTGAGGTAATTTTTTCGCCATTTGATTAAGGAGAAAATTAGAACTTCTTTTTTGATGAAATTTTGAGAAAAATTTCTTATTTGATGTCAACATACCCATTGTAGTTATTTATTAAATTGCCCTTTTTATTGAAACAAACCGCAAGTTTTTCTTTTATACAACGCCGGTGGCAAACAAGCGTACGGTCCACCTGATGGTAAGCGGCCACCGCAGCCTATAGACGCCCGCAACTCCAAAGGAGTCACGTGCGCGTTGCCGACCCTTTATAAGATTTGAGTATGCACTGTGTTGACAGCAGAAGGAACACATTTAGGTCCCTCGCTCTCAACACAGTCCTCCCAACACATCCTCGGGAGCTCTGGCAACCTTGCTCACCTTCAGGAACACAACACTACATACTTGTATAGTAAATAATGTTATTATGGCTGTGGTCTTCTGCAAGGCGGAGGTACTTCCCCAGTTGGGCTGCTCCAAATTCGAGCAAGATGACATTTTGCTGTGCCCTACCTCTCTTGAAAAGTGCCTTTATTATCAAAATTATCTATTAACAGAACAGTAAGACGCATGTCTATTTTATGTCACGCTCTGCAGGTTACATAGCCGTTGGATTATTAATTTTTATCGTTAGATTGCTCATAGTTGTGGAAAAGACTATCGTTAGGAAGCGGCTATAGTTTTTAAACCAAACATTTTATTCATAATTATAAGTTTACTGACGCTTTAATGGTTGTTTTCCAGAGTGAGTTTTAATAAATGCGTTAAAGTAGATTAGGATATAAGGAGCAATCCTTTGTAATATAAAAAATCTTCAGAATATTCCTTGGAATCTAAGGAACATAATATCGAATATCAAAGCCACTTTCTCTGCAATTCCCTTGGTTTCCGGCTCCACTTTGAGTAAAACATAATGCTGATGTACAGCGCAGAGGTGAATTTAAGTTATTGTTCATGATTTCTATGCGGTCGGCTATTCAAGTAAACAATGCTTTTTCAAGACCAGGACGAAGCCGAAACGATAAGGTGGACAACAATATGATTTGGGTCCAGACACGGAAAAATGGATATTAGACCTTTTTTCAGCGAAACTTGCATGCGTTTAGAAATAGAACATCAAGAGTGTGGTCAGGAGGAGGTGGAAATCACAAAACCATACTGATATTGATTTAACTCCATCTATTTATATTATAAGCTAGGATTCAAACGAAACAACAATAGATAAGTATAACAAGTATAACAGTTATATAGGTATAACATGAGATAGCTAAACAACGATTAACATATCAATTTAATCTTACGACAGGGATGCCAGTGACCTTTAATGATGAATGATGACGTTATATAAAGTGTATTGATTTAAACTTACCTACACGATTTTCATAAATTATTATTGAGAAGCGGGACTTAATCCACGTGTGGCGGCGGGTTAGAATAGCACTTCCCCCTTTCTTCCCGTGGGTGTCATAAGAGTCGACTATGGGAACTGGGGTTGTGTGGTGTGTTGTGGGCGTTGCGCTTGTTGCCAATCACTGCAATATCACATTTTCCCCACCTTTAAACCTACAATTGCTAAATGTGGCACTGGAATTGAATTTCATGTGTGCTCTGCCTAACCCTTTTGGGAATACAGGCGTGAGTTTATGTGATGTATATGGGACTTAATCACGTACAGCCACGGGCATAAATATATATATATATATATATGTTCCCAAAGCTTCAAATATATCTGTGCTATCTATTAGCCAAAAATATCCAAACGACAATTTCAATAAGAAATATGTGAACATTAATCGAGTCATTAAATTATGTACGCTAATACGTTCATAAACATCAGTACAATAACAGGCAAATAAATATGTAAACAAATACGCAGACAAAAGTATCCATGCACATGTTTTTCATGTAAACGTAAATAAGCTGAGGTCAAAAATATCTACATAATGTTTTTTCTCATCATCATCCTCCTAGCGTGACGTCAGTACAGTTGCATGCTGAAGGATGCCCGGAGTCCGTTACCAACTCTTAAGATTTGGCGTAGGCACACTAGTGCCGCTTTCATAAAAACTATTTTATGAAAGCGACTGTCATCTGACCTTCTAATCAGAGGGGAACCCAGACCTTATTGGAATTAGGCTTATCAAGTGAGTGGGCAACTTGACTGTTAGAAGTTCTCAAGCCGCCCGAAGGCCTCTAACTTGGCTTTTGAACATAGACATCAGTCGGGATCAATGGCTTAACGTGCAAGCACGGTAGCGCTCATTTAATAACCACTCAAAGCGGTCACCAATTCAAGAACTGATGTCGGCCGACACAATCACACACACAATGATTGTTCCATTTCATAATATATATTTTTATTAAAACTATTTCATATAAACAACCGGTTCCGGTCAGTATTAGATTATATTGAAAATCTACTTTGAATAAAAGTGAGACACAGGCATATTAAAAATTTAACCCAAAACATATCTAGAGGCAGTCATTGTCAATAAATATTGTCTTGAGATATTTATGACCGTAAAAATGTGATATCAGTATATCAGCTTGACCATTTCAATAGTATTGGACACGCCCTACGCCCTTGGCAGTATGATACTTTCAAAGAATTGAGGAGATTTTCCCGCTCTGCTTCTTTTTATGTTACGCACTCACTAACTGTAACTTATATACGATATGTGACCAAAGAATACGCTTATAGTGTAACTACTTACTTGTATTAATTTTAACGTTTTCGTTCGCTTCAATTGCAACGACGGCCAATTAACATAAAAATATAATCAAATCAATTCACTTCACAATCGTACCGTAAACGACCTTCCCTTTTGACATAGGTACAATGTTTAAGTACAATAAGCCACTCAAGCAGTCTGCTCTTTGTATGATTCGGCGTAGTAAAGGAACATTATCAAGAACGACGTGCCTAACATTATTAATTACTAAAGTGACATGGGACATTGGAACAGACTCATGGTTTGACGTCTCCGGAACGTTTTAAGTCATTCCACGAGAATGTAGCTTACGTAACGCTTTAAATACTTTTTCACTTCTCATGCTCGAAAAGTGTGTCATATTAGACTTGTCAAGCGGGACTAAAGTAGTACATTTAAGCCCTAGGGAAAATATGAATACATATTTATGATTTACAAAACATTCAATTTAAACCAATCATAATACTTCACCTACTAAATCCACCAATCACAAAAGACTAATTTAACTCTTTAAAAAATATTTGCTATTGGGTATTAACAAACCAGAATCATCATCATCATCATCATCATTTCAGCCGAAAGACGTCCACTGCTGAACATAGGCCTCCCCCAAGGCTCGCCATTTAGACCGGTCCTGTGCCGTTCGTTTCCACCGGATTCCCGCGACCTTCACCAGGTCATCACTCCACCTTGTCGGAGGCCTACCGACAGCTCGTCTTCCGGTGCGTGGACGCCACTCAAGCAGTTTCTGGCCCCATCGACCGTCAGTCCTGCGAGCAATGTGCCCAACAACAAACCAGAATACAGCTTTACTAAAATCGACTAATCAGAAAACAGAATTCATTTCTCTAAAGAGTCTAAAGATTAAGTTTGCAGTAGTCCCTATTTCACAATAATTAAAAAAGTGATTAGTTCGTTCGAGCAACGCTTTGAAGCGCTCAATGGAAGGTGAGTTAGGTTTTTTGCGCGCGAACCGCGGTGTCTATTTTGTGTGTCAAAGCATGAAAGCAGTTTAGAAAAAAAACATGCTGCCAAATTACATATAAGTTCGCCGTGGAATTAATTGTTAATTTTGGATGACTACCCTTTGTTTATTTATTTTCTCGCAATCGAAGTGAAAAGTAGAGTGTATAACTCTGGTCTAAAAGCCATATTACCCCTCGAACTATTTTCCCTCACTTTGTTCGGGAAAATAACTATCTCGTGGTAATATGGCTCATTTTAGACCCTTGTCATACAATCTACTATTTAGAATACCTATGCCATGACTTGGCTTAATATATCTCAAACTATGAATATTTTAAAGTGGTTATTGTCATACGGTGCAGACGTGTTACGTAAGCGAAGTGAAATGCCATTTTAGAGTCGTCGTCAGGCAATGTTTAATTGTTTATGCAGTGGTCGCCTTCGTAAAGTGAGTACTGGCCAGACTGAAAAGATAGCGTGAGTTTCGAAGGCCAAGATGGCGCTTTAACGACCTGTGCGAGCTTTTAGCTGAGCACGCTGAAATGGAAACTACTTAGTAAAATGTGTCACTGTAAGTAGAGTTCTTAGTTTAAAAAGCCGTAATGGTGTTTAAAGATCTAACGAAACACGAAAAATTCAGCGCAATGTTAGTTACGTATCATTTTATAAACGGGAGATAACATCTTATGGATAAAATGGCATTTATACTTATACTTACTATGAATAAGTATTGAACAGGTTTCAATTGTTCGCGGTAGTATGTAGTCACAAAAGGTAAACATAACTTTCTATATCAAAGGTCTATTTATTTACACTAAATCATACTTATAGACTCGCATACATGGTAGTTTACATGTTATTTTTCTCTAAAAACTATATTACCGCCTACTAAGAAATTAGTACAGTCGACTGCAAAAATATGGGTGCATGCAAGCTACTCAAAAATATGTCCCATGGATCTTATGTCGGCGCATTAAGGTTTCGGTACATATTTATGAGAGGATTCATTCTATATATATTTTTACACTTAACTGTACAATTTTTCGGGAGCGTAGGTGTTTCATTAAAAAATTTCATCATCCTAATACCATAAAAAGCTTACGTATTAAGAAGCTTTATAAGTTTTAAATTGTTTTGATTTCAAATTATGGCAAAAGTATTGATAATACCAATAAAGTAAAGGCTACGATGATTTCATTAAAGTTTTAGAAAGTAACATAGCCACTTTTTGATTTTTTGTGTGTAATAGAATAATATAAGCGGAAAAAACAAGTATTTAGCTTGAAACTGGTCGATTTTGAGTGATGTTTGAAATGATATTTCGTAATGAAAAATCCAAAATACATTTAAAGTTTATGACATTAGGCCGCAATAGTCCTCTTCTAGATAGTAACACTGAGAAAATGTCAAGATACGTTTCAATTCAAACAAAAAATGTCCTAAATATATGAGAGTTTAACTGATAAGGACTCTTAAGGTAATTGTAAGAACTAGGACTTTACTAAGACATTACTTACCTAATTGAAATTTGTTTGGGATTCGGTAGGTAAGTAACAACTGGAAAGATAAATGCCGTGTGGGAGCACCATTTAACTTGTTAAATTTCTCAAGAAGGAATTTCGGAGTAGGGTATTAAAAAGGATTTGCTCCTGAAACAAACTTTTTACCCCTTTAGCGGAGGAAATTCGAAAAACGCTGATATACTTCTTTTTGTATATAAACAGAGAGTCTGTATACGGAGATTCAAATTTCTCATTGCAAAAAGATTTGTTCCCGTCCAAACTTTGAACCCCTTTTCACCCCTTTAAGGAAGGAATTTTGAAAAATGTTGAAATACGTTTTGTTGTATTTTAAAAGAGAGTATATATAGATGTTTCTAATCTCTCACTTTAAAATGAATTTTCTCCCCGTACTAACTTTGAACCCCTTCTTCGCCCCTTTAAGGAAGAAGTTTTGAAAAACGCTGAAATATGCCAGTAATGTTTTTAAACGAAAATTCAAATACTAAGTTTGAGATTTGAAACTTCAATAAATACGTGTTTTCATACAAACTTTTATCCCTTTTTACCGCATTAGAGGATGAATTTCGTAAAATCCTTTCTTACCACTTGCCTTCGTTATAAATGTAACCGACTATGCAAAAATCAATTCTCTAGCGTTAGCAGTTTCGGCTGTGCATTGATGAGTCAGTCAGTCATCCAGGACTTCTTTTATTTATATAGATAATAGTGTCCGTAATGCCCGGCGTCAATAAGATTTGTTTTATCGAAGTAAACATGTATGTATAAAGTTGGCGTACATTGAACCTTTGCTTTAATATTTTTATTACATTATTGACTAGCCGTATCCGTAAAGCTTAAAAAGTATTTATTTTACCTAAAATGTATTTTGTCTTTTTCTCACAAACACAAATGTCAATAAGACAAACAATGGCAAACAGCATTTTAAATACGTCAGCGGTTTAGTTTGTTTTACTTTATTGTCATATCAATGTTAATACTTTGGATTGGCTCTACACGTTGGCTAAATATATTATTGTATTTTATACGTGTGCAATTGTAGCCCTTTTTTGACCTTCAAAGAATTCGGATAGACTTGTCTTATGTCCCTGCCGTTGCTTATTGAGCAATGTAATAGGACATTTTTCCATATATTACCAGAATAATCTAGAATTTGGGTAAAAACTTTACAATGTTACATATTGTTGTACAACGAGACATTATTAGGTACTTTACAATTATGCATCACCAGCAGTACCTACTTATTTAAGGTTAATAAATTTGGCCTAAACAATCAACCCCTTAGTCACCATGAATAATGGAACTCATAACACCATTTACTCTCTTTAGGTACAAAAATTACCTATAATGTTGATTTTGATAAGCTCGAGGTGTGTTTTACTTTATAAATAGTCGGATTAGAAAATGTATTTCAAAGCCTTGACTGAAATACGATTCGCATTAAAAAGCTTGTTTAAGTAGCGGCGGACACAGACACGGGTCCGAGCGAACAATGCCAGTTACTTCACTTTGACGTCGCTGTTGTTTTTGCGCGCTGCGTAGGCGAGTCCATTAATCACAAAGCAACTCTGTCTAAACTAGATAAGCTTAACGGACCATTTATCTATCCCAGATCAGTAATGACGCAGTTTACACCATATTTCTACTTCAGGTAATTTTGTTCCAGATCGACTTGGACTCCTTAGTACACGAGTTGCCAGAATGGTTTAAGTGGGACTTGCCGGCCAAGTCGGAGACGACTACGACAGAGCAGGCAGAGGATGACAACTTCAACATTTTTCACGACGAGAGCAACATCCAGTATTTGGATGAGTCCTACATTAATCTGCATAAAGAAGAGATCCGTCGACCTCCAAAGGAGAATCCTAAACCTGTTTTTGAGAGGACGGGGCCTGATAATAGGCTGGTGTCGGTCGGGGAGGTGAGCTTTGTGGTGCGCAACGAGGCGTTCGAGCGAGGCAGCCTGCGTCTAACCTGCATCGCCAGTATATACAACCTGTACGCCGCCCGCGCGGAGCTAATCTTCGATATGGAGCAGCCCGAGGTGGCTTCGGTTTTAGGTGTACGTAACGGTGGCGTAGGTGAGTTACCTATTTGATCATGCTCAATTTTGTATATAGACTTATTAATGGGAAGGATATATTAGAAATATAGTTAAAGTATCCAGGGTAAGATCTTGACTAGAGCGGGTTAAATGAAAATATTGTAAACCCCTTTTTTAAGCAGTGGTACTAGTTCGTTAATGACGGCGTGGGGTTGAAACAACACTCTCCATATATTAGTTAGGAAAATTATAGTTAAATACTATAATTAACATACGATGGTAATTTGATGCGTGGGAGTGCTAAGTGAGTATTATTAACACTGATCGCGACAGATTTAGGCTGGATAGTTTTCATTTCAGCCTGTGAGTTAGAGGCGTGTGAGCCGCTCATTTTAATTGGGGGCAAATATTACTCATGTTCGAACGAAACCGGAGCCGAACGCGATCCACGAGTACAATAGCGTAAGTTTCAGTGCAGCTGCAAGGTTTGGCAGTTTTTTGGCTAAAACCGAATCTTCGGGCGAAACATGATGTGCCGAAACTTCGATCGAACACTAAGAAATTCATTCAAAATTTAGATTTCAATCACAAAATTGCTAAAAATGCCCTTATTTTATAAATAATAAATTACATTTATGAGCATTAAATAAAGGGATATGCGAACTCGTGAAAAAACTTAAGGGAAATGAAAATTAAGCATGTTATTCTTTAATTTCTAACAATGTTTGTTATTGGATGACTCGCTTGTACGAGTTTTCTCGGCTGCAT
This sequence comes from Epiblema foenella, assembly GCA_963556455.1. Taxonomy (NCBI): domain Eukaryota; kingdom Metazoa; phylum Arthropoda; class Insecta; order Lepidoptera; family Tortricidae; genus Epiblema; species Epiblema foenella. Next base: position 8,141,680 of record OY747105.1, read on the forward strand.
AATTAATGCGTTTAATATAATATGTTATTGCCTACTCACAAATTAAATAAAACAAGTTCAATTTAATGCGTATAACAGTTTTGTTATTTTAAACAAAAACAGAGTAAAGATATCTATGTAAGTTTGTTTTAATGAAACTTGCAGCTAGCGATGGAACGTCTTGTAACTTTCCAAAGTAAATGTTTCATTTAGTTAATTTTCACATAAGTTACAAAAAATTGCTATATCTACAGTTGATACGTTTCACAGTTTGTAAAGAACATGAAATGTTTCAGAATGCCGTCATTAATCGTAGCAATTTTCTAAGGCCACGCGCAGACAAGTTCCACTCTGATAAATTAAAATGGAGAGCACTTAGCTTGGACCGGTTTGTTTTTCTAATCCTGTAAAAAAATTCAAGTATTTTCCGCCACAAATATTTTGATGCACGATTTTCAACTCGATTCTCCATTTTACTAGATTTTGATTACTTTATCCACTCCACTCTATTTCGTATAGCTTCGAAAAGTGGGAATTTCCACAATTTACTTTCGTTTTGAATATTTTCGGCTATAACTGCATGTATGCGGGAGTTGTAGCTTACAATAGAGTCATTAATTTTATCATATTTGATAAAAACACTCATTACCCTATTAAACCTCATATGCAAAAAGCACATAGTGATAACTAAATAACAACTTTTAAAACATTACATAAATAAACTCGAATGAAACGAGTAGTCTAAGATGGTGGAAATTGGCGTCTTAGCAACTGAACTTGCTTTTTGTTTCAGATTCGAATGTCTTCAGTATATGGCGGATAGCAGCAGTGCTTGGCTCGCTCCTCTACACTATGCGGTAGTCATATTCACCTTAAGTTATTAGTACAAAATCAATTCTAAGGTCTCAATAATGAATTGTGATTCTCATTTTGTACAAACTCATTAAACATATCCAAATATATGAATTTATCTTCCGTTAAAAATTCCAAGTTTGTTTTGTATCTTACAGATCTTTTAATTATAAGTATTTAATGTTAGCCGTAGGTCACACTGGCCAAATATAGATTTAATATTAGAGTATATTATAGAAGGAGAGGGTTTTATTCATTGAGTAGGAACCTAATGCATTTCAACAATGTAATAGTTGATACAATGTGATAAAGATAAATATTAAGTTCGTTTCAACGAACGCTCGTACAGACCTTCCTGTTCTTGGGGGTTTGTAGTAGGATAGGTGCAAAGTCTATTTTAATAGACACCTCGTCTGTATAATTGTGTACATAGACTTTACTGTCAGGCCGTTTAAAAGGTTCATTCTAAGTGAACTAGACTCGCCTCAGTGTCTCTTGGCTGTTCTAAGCCACCCTTTATTTTCAGTAATACCTACACGTCTTATATTTTTGGAACAATGGTAGGGAAGACTAATGGCTTAACTGGACTCCGTAAGAATTTGTGGCCAAAACAAAAGGGAACTTGGTTTAACAATGAGCACCAAGAGTAAGCACATCTAGTGGCGCTTATCCAATAATATTGTCTATCCCATTAATAACAAATTGTTAATACCCAAATAATTACGTTAAACACTTGGACTTCTTTCAACTCACAAACTTTTTGATAAAGTTGGACCTAAGCTTTACTTTGTAACACGTCACTAAGCAATATACTGTTATACAGTATAAATCCGGCTCAACCAATATGCCATTTACGATATAAGACGCCTTTTACCGTGGCGTGGGTTGCCACGCCACATTGAATTTTATGCACCTACAGTATGTTTTTACCTAAACATGAGTTGCCTAAGATGGTCTAGTTAGACGATAAGTATAGATTCTATGAATGAATGGATTCATTTAAATGTGTAAATAAAAATATGAGATTTATGTGAATTAAAATAAATATTATTAGAAAATAAATGATGTTGGAATTAATGATGATCTTTATTTGTCTTATTTAATACATCAAAATGTTATAACCACTTACCTATACAAGTATACTTCTCATTAAATCTATAACTAAAGCAGCAGCGGCAACACACAAATCTATTAATAGTATATTTGTCAAAACTTGCAGCTTTATTATGAATTTCAACATGAATAAACCAATAGAGTTAACAAAATCTCCACTCAATCGTTGCTGAATTCATGCGTATATCCCTTGCGCTTACAAAAATAACCCAGTAATTTCCTCTTGGAAGAGTTCCTCAGCTTTAATCAATCATAGGAGGGGATTGAGTCCACAATAAACAGGAGAAATACCGCTATTATCCTCGGAGAAAATCATTTATTGAGGAGTTAGATTGTCGAGGGCAATGGATTACTCAGCTTAGTGCGAATGACGAGCCATTTTATTCGCTTTATTCTGTGAACCACGACTATAATACGGCGGTATTTTAAAATTACATAAGATAATCTACCCCCTAACCAACATTATTGATACATGGACACCGAAATATTGATTTAAACTTGCACGATTTTCGCACATTATTATTGGTGAACAGGACTTAATCGCGTACAATTGAACAGAGCATAGGTCCTCTGTGGCTCTGCATTTTTAGAGTGAGAAGACACAGTATATTCAGAAGATCCTTAGGTGGAATTGGTATGTGCAAGGTACATAGATGGCAACCAAGACGGATACCTAGAGGAAAATATCGTGATGTTTCGAGGCAACTAGCGTAGAAACGCAAATGTTAGAGGGGTAATGGACAAAATTGGCACAGTACTAGAAAAGTACAATTATACGGAGTGACAATTGTACATGTTATTTAACCGTTTATATAGTGACTAGAAAAGTACTCCATTAAAACCATATAAATACGTGCCGTCTGAAAGCGATTAACGCACATGTAGCTCTGGTTCTAATGGAGAAGTGTTTTTCAGTCTCAAAGATAAACTACCTTTTGCGAACGTCATCTGTTTGGTTATTCCCATGATACAATAATATATTGCGCCATAGCAGTCGGGTACATCGGTTAATAGTGTGGATGGTTCTCAAGCTATTTATTTTGGGGAAAATAGTTCTTACTTAAAAATTCGGATGTAAATTATATTAAACAACTGTATAAGAAATAAAATTACAACAATGACAAAAATGAGCCATGTCTACAAGCTGCTTTCAAGAGTCATTACGAACCGTCTCGCACGCAGGCTAGATGACTTCCAGCCTCCCGAACAAGCCGGTTTCCGAAGAGGCTTTAGTACAATAGACCACATGAATCTGGACTGGAGAAGGCTAGGCATCAACATAAATGGCGAGTACATCACTCATCTTCGGTTTGCTGAGGATATAGTAGTCTTGGCTGAAACCATGGAGGATTTAAGTACAATGCTCGACGACTTCAGTAAAGCCTCCGAGCGAGTTGGTCTAAGGATGAACATGGATAAGACGAAGATCATGTCAAATGCCCATGTAGCACCAAGTCCCGTTACGATCGAACGCTTTACGCTCGAAGTTGTAGACGATTATGTATACCTAGGACAGACTGTCCAGTTAGGTAGGTCTAACTTTGAGAAAGGTCAATCGTCGAATCCGACTCGGCTGGGCAGCGTTCGGGAAGCTACGGCATATATTTTTCCTCCAATATTCCGCAGTATCACAAGACGAAAGTCCTTGACCAGTGTGTGTTGCCAGTGATGACATATGGTATGGAAACGTGGTCGCTCACCATGCGCCTTATAAGAAGGCTTAAAGTCACTCAGAGGGCAACCCGGGGGCGGCTGTTGGGCAGATCTTGCGCGACTGCTGCCGGTGTCGCGGGCAGAATCTGAGGCATGGTTGCAAGCGTTACCTTCATCTGAATTGGGTACGCTATTTGTTTGTGACTCTTTGCGTGTGTCCATTGCTCTCCGCCTGGGCTGTGATGTGTGTCATCCACATCTTTGCATCTTCGGTGCCATGGTGGGTGCTGATGGTCATCACGCATTGAGTTGCCGCCGATGTGCCGTTAGGCATCCGCGTCACCATGCCCTCAACGATATCGTGCAGAGGGCTCTTCGATCGGCGGGAGTTTCGTCCCTGTTTGAGCCACCTGGTCTTAGCCGCACTGATGGTAAGCGACCAGATCGCCTTACTTGTGTGTTTGGTGTGGGATGCTACATTTCGGCACATTCGCCGCCTCCCATATAAATCGCACGCGCAAGTAGCGATGATGTGGCAGAAATGTTCCCCCTATAATAGGGCTGCATTTTTGTCCCCTTAGCGGCAGAAACTGCGTGCTACTGGGGGACGGATGCGAAACAGTTTGTGCGTGACATAGGCCGTCGGCTCCGACAAAGTGGGAAGGACGCGCTCCGAGTCGTTTCTAGTGAAAAGCTTGTCCATAGCTATCCAGCGTCGAAATGCAGCTAGCGCCATAGGCACTTTTGCAACGGGAAGGACAAGGGGCGGATTGTACATATTAGTAGTTCGGGTTTAGTATGTAACGTGTAACTATTTTTTTAAATTTCTTATGTAATTATTATTCAGTGTTGTTTGGTAACTACACAATACGTTTTACCCTCTTATTTTCTTAATATTTTATAAGCCACGAAATTAATAAAGTCGGCAACAGAAGACTCTGTAACAAATGTCCTAAAATACCTAAACATATTGCGGCTGAAGTACATACATACTAATAATAACAATATCTTTATTGCTAACGATGGTATGTTACAGTTCTTACAAGTAAATAATTGTATCACATAGACCCTGACAGGGTATGGAAAATAAATGGTACTTGATTACTAATTTCTACCTCTAATTTCGCATACAGATAAGTAAATTATTGGTAACTTGCTACAAGCACTTATTAGTTAATTATTATGTTAGCCTATCCTCCATACATTCTTGGATAGGATAATATGATTATTTATTCTTTATTCAGCAGCTTTTTAGTTTAAAAATAAATAAATTGATTGGCTCTATATTTTTGATATTGTTGGGTAGTTTATTTTATAATTGTATTGAGCGGTAATACGGTCCTTTTTATAAATATCCAATCTTGGTTCGGGGGCGACTAATTGATTATTCCGACGAGCACTCTTAATATTCAAACAAGTTTATATTGTTTCTTACAAAGGAAGCTACTTCGAGGATGCATAGAGAGGGAACTGTCAATATCTGGAGATATATGAGTGGGGTTTGCAGGTTTCAATTTGTTGAATATTGGCAATTATAAGGATACACGTTTTCTGAGATATGAGGAGATCATGCGCGCCAGTGCTATGACCCTATAACAAAATTCCATAGCGTAGCCAGGCTTCTACGTATGCGTGGTAAGCTGATAAAGCACACTCGATACTAATTTTGGATTTTAAGACGCTCGGGGCTAGTGATGGGAAATTGCAGAGAATATTTCCGTTTGAGAGAATATTCTCGGAAACATAGCGGGAATATTCCCAATTGTGGCAATTTACATGAAAGCATGTTTTCATTGTATGAAAACCATTTTTTTGCTACTAACGAAATATTGAATTGCTTTGAAGCTGTTTATTTTAATGCCTATTTGGATTAATTTCATGTTTATTTTATGCATTATTTCCGTATTTTTCCATAAATTCTCTTAAATTGCATAAGAAATTTCCTTGACAAAATTACTTTTTGTGCGAAATTATGACTTTTAAGGATGTAGGGATAAAATGAAATGTAAAAAGATGATTTTTTCATCAAACACGTTTCACTAAATTTATTTCACTAGTAATAGGTTATAAACAAAATTTGAATAATCAACAGCAAAAAAAACAGTTAACTATGAACTGAGATCAAACATAATTATATTAATTTAAAACGCAACGATCGACAATAAAAAAATGATATGGTAATAATAATCAACAGAGATAAATTAAATCTCACATACAATAATATATCATAATTATTAATTTACAATTTAAGACCACGATGAACAACAAGAAATATTGATATAGTTATAAATATCAACAGAGATCTTTCAAATTTAAACATAATAAATCGAAATTCAAAATACAAAGTTCGAACAAAACTACACATCTTCGGTTTCATCTTCACTGGTAGCTTCTGCCTCAGAACCGGAAGAATCGGTCGAATCATCATCAAAGAAATCTGAATCGTTGCCAGATTTTCTCTTGATGTGGTTGAAAGTGAATCTGAGGATGTTGATCCTTTTTCACTTTCCAATGGTTTATTCAGTAAACCCCAATTGTGGGATATCAGCATGATTTTACCGGCTCTCTCTGGTGTTAACTTGTTGCGTTTCTTGGTATGAATATTTGCAAACGTGGAAAAGGATATTTCTACAGCAGCAGAAGTGGCTGGAGTGATCAAAATTTTAAGGACGTTTTTCCGAGCTTTGTGTGTGCAACAGTTCCTTTCGGAAATATTGATGAATGATTGACTTTGGTTTCATGATGAACTATTCATCAAATCACAAACACACTGTTGGTTAGATGTTCATACCACAAGAGTTAAATCAGTACTGAGATAAAATTAAGCTTAACGCTTTTGGTTTTGTCTCACACTTATCTCTCTAACCCCTGTTGCATGGGATTTTTTCGAGTACCTGCGCACCTGTGTGTCCGACCGAGTGATCCGGAACTCGAAAATAACAATCAACGCAACGCGCCTTTATTATGTACTAGCCGCGTGTTTTAAAGAACCTAGACAGAGCCGCGGAATAAAATATAGCCTATATCCGTCCGAAAGTTCCATTTCATAAACTGGTGAGAGAATTTTTGAAATCAGACCAGTAGATCCAGAGATTATCCGTAACAAACAAACTTACAAAATCACATACTTTCCCCTTTATTATAGTATAGATTAAATTAAACTGCACTGATTTCTTCCATAAAACAATAATGCCGTGCGTAAATGTGTCAATTAGAAAATAAAAAGCATAAACGATAAGAAGAGGTAAAAAAGATAAATATCTATTTAAAAAATCGTGCACAGGCCAATTATTAACTAATACTGGAGGAAAATGATCTAAATTCTCTTATATTTTACTTATTTTTCTAGTCTTGCTAAAAAAATTCAAGGTAAGTTTCTCGGTAACTTAAGAGAAATTACGGAAATTTATGGAAATATACTCCTTAATTCTTAATGCATTGTACAAATGATTTGTCTCTTATGAACATTTTTTACCTTGTAATTTGGCAAGTATACCGACTGGATTAAATCTAATTCTCGTACAAGAAATTATAAATTTCCCTATTTTTCATGTTATGGAAATATTTCGGAAATATTCTCAGTAAATTTCGTTTCCGAAAGATTTCAACTTCGGAAACTTTCCGATTGCCCATCACTACTCGGGGCATATATGAAGGATGATAACTTGGTTTTAACTTTATCTATATGCATATTTTTTCCAGTTTAGGTATGTGTCTATAGTAAGTCCTAGTAGGGGGAATTCGGTCACTTAATTGATGTTTAAGTCCTGTAGTAGTGGAGTCATGTCTGTCGGTCCTTTTTGATTAGGTCTAAATCGGATGTTCTTTGTTTTTTTTGTGTTAAGGACCAGATTATGGCCCTGTAGTCATTCAGAGATGTTAGTGAAGGTTTTTATTATGTCCGAGTAATTAATGGATGAATAGATGGAGTTATTGTTCTGGCTAAACAGGAAAGAGATATCATCAGCGAACAGGATGCACTTATGGTTGGATTTCTTGGGGAGTTGTTTGTATATATTAAGAAAAGGGTGCAACCCAGTACGCCGCCCTGAGGGATAGAGCTGTTAAGAGTTTGCCACTGAGATAGTAGTTTTTGTTGTTGTCCGGAGTCAGTATTATAGTATTCGATTTGTACAAACTGTTGCCTATCTTTATGATCCTAGGCAACTATAAACATTGCCGCTGATACCGATTTCATGAAGTTTGTTTAAAAGGATAGGGTGTCGTAGGCTTTGAACATGTCCAACAACAAACCTATAGCATATTTTTTGTTTCTACATATACATGTCTATACAGGGTATGGTGTGCAGTGTTGCATATGTATGTAGTTGTTTTTATCAAGGAATACAAATAAATTGGATTGGATAGATTTAAATAGATTTAGATGAATACTATATTAATAAAGAAGCCAAAACAATTGGGCCAAACTGAATTAATTCATCATTTTCGTACCATCTGTGCGCGCCCAAGCGGAGTAATACACACCTACTGATATTTTGCGTAACGAATAGAATATTTTGTACAAATTACTGTTAATGTTAGACTTAATTAGACTGAAAATAGGTAAATAACGAGTAGTTAGCCTTGTTTATTTGCTTAACAGGTGACAATAAACTTTGATAAGCATGTTTGTAAATGGTTAATTAGGTAATTAGAATACTCTTCGATGTGATTTCGGCACATTCATCATGTCATTAAATAAATGTGAAATAATGTCCACCTATACCTAATCGTATTTTAAAGAATCCTACTCTGTGAGTGTAACCCACCAGTTAGTGATCATGTCAAAATGTTCTCAAAGGAATCGATGTAATTTACCATTTATTTATACTATTTAATCCTAACGAGTGACAATAGACAATTAAGACAATCATCGATACGTATGTAAATTGTAAGTGCACTCATTTTATTTACTAAACGTTCTTTAAAAAGCATTGAATACATAGGATTCGTAATGTAATGCTGTTGATTGTTATAGCACCAATAAAATTAATTGACGTAACAGATACAATGGAATCTCCCGAGTGCACTCAGACGTTCAATCGTTCACGGAAAACGCATCTTCCGATATATCCAATCATGCGAAAAACAATAAACCGGAATTATTATTTGGTGCTACACTGGGCTCATAATGAAGCCAACAATTTTTTTTTCATTGTGGGGCCCGCAACGCTAAACCAATAACAATCTGTTACGTTTTACAGTCTAAGGCTTTCGCCTGCCACTATTGTCTGCCATGTACTTTGCACGGGCGCTCTTTTCATTTGCGCCCACTTTATTGGACGAAACCCATTACGCGGCAAGCTGTCACGATTCAATGACTCAGTTATTCGGTTCAAAGCTTTCCATAAAACGAAAGAGTTTAAATTAAGTCTTAGGTACTGTAGAGCTTGTATGCCAAAGCTCTACAATGCTGCCTATACAGCATTGTTGATGTTCGAATAGAAGATTATAATTAGAAGATATTTGGAAGACATCAAGCAGTCGCCCTCGATGCTTTGGCCACTTAGCCACACAACTCCTGATCCTGATTTTCCTTGGGAAATCAATAAATTAATATTCAAGTCCATTGCGTTCGTCCATTTCCTCCACCTCTGAGCTGCGCCACCCCTACATATTGGTGGAGGTCGCTTATTGAGGTTGCAGATTCCCGGGAGTCACCGTTACGCTATGACTTGAGAAGAAGCGAGTGCTACGAGCGAGCGAGAGGAGCGCGCTGAGCCAGAGCGCGACTAGCGCGAGCACCGTTCGAACGCGCCTACAGAGAAAAGGGCGAAATGTGTACAGCTACTGCCAAGAAGAATATACGTATAATAATTTCGTTGCATTGCTGTTTTCGTTTATTTTCAGTGAGTAGTAATGTCACTGATAATCGCATTCTAATAAAATGACTTCGTCACATCGCCGTCGCGCTGATGTTTGTATAATATATAAAATAATAATTATCACTAAATATTTTTAATGTATGTTTGTAAATAATTGTAATATAAATTGCAATCCTCACAATATTCTAATATTTATGTCAAGTTATAAATATTTAAAAGATCCCAAGTATTATTAAATAATGATAAATAAATAAATAGTGATGATTGCTTCGAGTTCCTCACAGTAACGAATTAGATTGTTTGTGCTACAAGTCATACCTACATTGTACTCCCTGGTTCATATTCAGTTTTATAATAAGATATAATATGAGATAATTGATGCGTTATAATTTATGCTTTCATGTGTCAGATGATCGAGCTGTGGAGATCCAGAAGCAAATTTGCCAAGCGAGGGCGGAAAGAAGCCAGCCAAGCAGTTCCGAAAAAAGAAACCCGGTGTGCAGCGAAGATGTTGCAACTCGCGGTACTCCATCTCCATCAATAGAGCGCGAGGACGTCTTCGTATAGGAGCGAGGGTTTTCAAAATTAATTCATTGAAGTCATTTTTGGTCTTCCAATTATGGGCTCATGCTTGATCTCAAACAACGGCTTGGTGGTTCAGCTTTCAACCCATGTCGTTGCCTGTTCGATCTTAGCATTCGCTTCTAGATTTAGTGGGGATTTAGAGTTAGGTAGGCGTCATGGCAAGCGATTAGATTTTTTCAGAGGTTTTGCCTAATTGAAGCAATCTTCTAGGAAGTGGCTTTACTTTCATTTTATAATTCTAGTGGCTTCCTGAAGTTTGCTATCTCGTCAGTAAGAGACTTACATTTGTTTGTAATTTATTTCCTCCGCAGGTAGCTTCGTTATTTTGCATAGGCAGGTAACTAAAATATGATTGTTTGCAAAGTTTATAAAGTTTGTAATCAGAAGAAAGAAGATGAAGCGAAGACTCTCATCTCACCGGAGCGGCGGGTGATGGAATACTCTAAGAGTTTGCGCTCCAGTGAAATTGGTTGCGCGGTTACAACGGGTCTGAGTGGAATCAAACTACTGGGAGTTTTGTCGCTGGTTCACTAAACCTAGCCTAGCTGAGAAGAGTCCAGCAAGAAACTCAGCTAGGTTGGACTGACTCTACCCGGTGTGTGGCGGTAACGGGACGAATAAAGACTATATGTGCCAGTGTTGTCGCAATCGCGCGGTGGACGTCCGCCGGTGGAAATGCCTAAGTGTACACGTTGTGTCTAAGTTGGACGCCGTAAGCGCAGCGTTCCATCTTTCCATGGACGCTGTGATTACGTCGTCTGGGTCCGTGAGTGTGTGCCTAGGACGCCGGACCGTGCGGCCCCTAATCAGTGATCGCCGAGTTACGACAGAGGGGGGAGAGATGAGAACGTAGTCGACAGCCTTCCTAAACAACGGATTCCTATGATGGGAAGCGGTGTCAAAATATGGTGCTAATCCCCATGTCGTGGCGCAGACTGAGGTTCAACTGGTACCACGGGGTACCAGTCGCCCTTCGAAGAAAACGATTCTGAATGACCTGAAGTGGCTTGAGCGATGTCATAAGCACGTGAGCAAAAGCTACACTTGCATAGGACATAATTGGACGAACACAAGTTTTGTAGAATGTCAGTTTATTTCTAAGTGATATTTTCCTAAACTTGTTAATCATCGGCCCAAACCTTCCTAGCACGAACAACACACTACGAGTACTACACTGCCCTACTGATGTGGCTACGGAAAGTCAGTCTTCTGTCGGGGGTCACTCCAAGATATTTGACTTCGTTGGCCCAGGGGATGGGCCGGCCAAACATCTGGCTTGGAGCCACCCGCCTTTCCGTGCTAACGTGGTCCGACGGGAGGAAGACTATCGCAGTGCTTTTTTCTGGATTGACTTCGATACGCCGAAGATTAAACCAACGACCTAAATCAGTGATTGCCTCCTGGAGGTATCGCGGAATAAAAGTGTAGGTACTTACAATGAGTCGTAAAGAGTGCGGTATCATCCGCGAAGAACCCCAGTTGCACTTTAGGGTGCCTGGGAATGTCGTTCGTGAATAACGAAGAAAGAGTGGGAGAGAGCACGGAGCCTTGCGGGACTCCGGCCCGTATGGGGTGTGGGTCCGAGTACGTTCTCTCTAGTCTGTATCAAGAGCTTCGATACCTGAGAAAGTCTCGTATGGTGAGTACGAGCCTGTCAGGCATACGTACAGCTGATATAACTTGTATATCAGCCCGTTATGCCAGACCTTGTCGAAGGCTTTCGACATGTCGAGAAAGATCGGACCGGTCCTGACCCCCTGGGATCGAGAGAAACCTTCCAGCACGTGCTCCGTAACGCGGTGCACCCGTTGGACGCACGAGTGAGCGGATCTAAAGCCGAACTACTCGTCGATGATGACGTTATTCTCAGCGGTAAATCTGAGAATCCTACTAAGAAGGATCCACTCATATAGCTTTCCGAGAGAGCTAAGTAAGCTGATCGGCCTATAAGAGGCAGGCGAAAACTCTCTTTATTCCCTAGGCAGGGGTCGGTTTTGGATATTCTCCGCCGACACCTCCCTTGAGGCCTCACATCAAACAGTGTTGAGATAGTTAGTGAAGAAATCGATCGCTTGATCGGTCTGCTCAGTAGTAGTTATACAGTCATGGATGTCTCTAAGCAGAGGAGGATATGTCTGTAAGAGACTTGATTGTACCTTATTCCAGTCCAGGAGTGTTCTTGTACGAGGTGTATTATTAGGGTGAGGTCCTAGTCCCAAAAGAACTGGCCTATGGTTCGAGTCAAGTTCGTGTATCACTTCTACAGAACGCAGAGTTAGCGCTACGTTCTTTAGGAGTACTATGTCGAGTATGTGAACCTGACTGTGGCTTTATAGGCGGGGCCCAATAGAGCGATAACAGTGCGCGGTTGAAAAGTAGCCTGGGAAAAATCCAGGGGAAAACCTCCGACACGACCACGCGTGTGGTATGGAACACTGAAATACTATAAAAGTTTGCGCTCCAGTGAGATTGGTTGAGCGGTTTTAACCAAATCTGAGGTGTGAGTGGAATCGAGCTACTGGTGTGAGTGGAGTGAGTGGCGTCATGAAGCCCAGTAGCTCGATTGACTCAAGTTATTAATTGCTGCCTGCACGATTTACAAAATAGTTCATTTGGCTATGTCACGGTGATTTAATATTAGTCGTTGAATAGACCCACAACCGGAACTGGTATGGAAATGGAAAGTATGAAACAAAATGGATAAAAGCCGACCCATGTTTTGATGTAGTTTTGTAATTGGGTCACAACCTAACGATCTAATAAAATTGATTTAGTTTTGAGTTGTAATAGTAAGATATTGTCGGTAATGTAATGAAGGATTAAATAAATCTATCCTTAAAAGCAAAGTTGAGCGAGCTCCGTCTTGTGGTCGGTGCTTAATGGATAATGCCTGTCGGATCATTACTCTACTGAATCTTATTTCAACTTTTTAGTAAACAATGTCTTAAAAAAATGTATTGTAAATAAGTTACTTTGCCTCATTAGGTTACTTATGTTTTTTAAATCGTAGGCGGACGGGCATGGCATTGTCGCATTAGCATTGAGTTCCTAAATTAAGTATTGAGCACTTAAGCCAACCCGGAACCCCCTCGGTGCCTATTCAAGGATGAGTGCTCTTTAAAATCCCTCAGAGGGAAGAATTAATCCACGTCTCGTTGAGAAAAATCTACTTAAATCCGTTCACAATTTAGCCTATATTGGTCTTTTTGCCGAGCAGCTTTATTAAATACATTTGCCTCGCAGCGCTTTATAATACCGTCCAAATGATACTTATTGGCTGACTTCTATGGATATTAAAATATGCCCGCTAATAACCAGAAATTTATATGGCCCGCGGAAGCAAATAATTTCCGAACAATAAATAGTAGGTAAGTGATATTTGGTAATGGATATGGTAATTATGAACTGCAGCGTAAATCTGCAGACATTAGGGCTTATGTGTGACTAATTTTTATGACATCTAACGAGTTCAAGCCCAACTTGATATCTGGTTTGTAAGCATGCAGCCAAAAGTTTTTAAACCATAGTTATCTTTCTAATGACTTAGTTCTGTAGTGTCTTGTACAGATATCGCTGTAATCTATTATGGGAATTGAACTCACCGCATTTGGTTTGTATTTGAATTTTTCCTGGCCGTTTTGTCAAAATATCCATCGAATCGTATTTATTTTTATAATGCGGGTTTTTTGACGTGAAAATTTGGATGTCAAAGAGCTTTGTTGAGATTTTGTGGAAAGATTTTGTGGAGTGTTGATCCTCAATAAACTCTTTCGTTTCTTCGAGACTGGATTCGAGCTCCTACGGCAACAGTGTGCTCTAGGAAGCGTTATAGTTTATAGAATTCTAGTTCCTTGTGGACACGGAACGTCTGTTTTCAAGCTCTAGCCGCTTTCACCACCATTAGCGAGTAAGTGTTAGCTCCCCATTGAAAACGCGTCTCGTGATTTGCGGAAGTTGTCTAGGCCGATGGCTTATTTGTGTTTTCATTATAGCTCCTCCCGCCGGGCTTGGTGGCTTGGGTGTGCTCCCAGACGTTTGGAGGCCGTTGTTTTAATCTGGGAGAAGGCGATCTGGAAGTACATCTCCAATAGCGGTTGACGTCTACCTTCTAAATTTACTTGACTGTTGCCCTGTTGCCTCCTGCATCTTCTTCAATGTTAAGGTAACACTGACACGCGAGTGAAAAAGACTCCAGCAGCCAGTTTTCGCCCGACGTGCTCGAGATTAGTTATTATTTATTATTGTTGTGAACTTTATCTGGTTGCCCCGGTGATACGTGAAGAAGTTACGTCTTTATCTGCAGGCATATTTGAACATTAGTATTAGAACGTGTGTAATTATTCTCACCTGTTTACGTATTTTTTTTTTCTCAATTCTACAAACGCAATTTGTCCGCACTGTGGTTTAAGTTTGGCTTGCCCTTCATTTGTTTAATCTGCAAAACTTCACCTTAGTGGACTCGCGGCTTTTAATATTGCAATATTAAAATCGTTTTTAACCCTCTCCGCACGTACGCATTTTAATGTACCAATTAATTAACATGTTGTAATGAGTTAATCTGTAATTCTAAATACTGATACGAAAAGATTAATTTACTGCCTATTGTCCTAAATTAATATTCGATAAAACAGTGCAATTTTCGTATCGATTATAGCCCCTTCGTCACGTTATACATTTTTATGTGCAGATGAATTAATGGGTTAATGTACAATTAATGTCGTGGGTTACTCTGTAATTATTGATATAATTGAACTATTTAATTAAGTACAAGGTATACTTGACATTATTTTGATGCCGTTTTCGTGTTATAGAAGTTTGTTTGTGTAAATAAATAATTGTTTTTGTAGCAAATCCATTTTTTTTAATTTATGCTGCAGAACGTGTTAAATTCATTAACAAGGATTGGAACCATTATTCCGGGACGCATTTTTACTTATTGACATATCATATGCGATTATCGTCTTTCTTGATGCGCTCGCTCTAAATAAACTAGGGGTTTTTTAACGTGACGCGAGTATAGATTTTTATAAAAACCACATAGAAACTATAGTTTCAAATTAAATAAATTTGTATAAATTAAATAACTTCATACTAGGTGAAACATCAAGTCTTTCATAGATTTTATTTTGAGAATGAAACCTGCGTTTGTTAATGAGGATTGTTGACATCATTCTGTAAATAATATACTTTACTTCTTTTAATAATATCTCTAGGTATCTATATACGTTTGCTTGTACAGCAGAAAACCAGGGTACCGATACCGGTATTTTTAAAAAACTCTGATTTAACCCAATATTTTGGATTATTTTTTGCTCTTTACGTAGGGCTGAACCATGTATTTAGGAAACAACGTCGTATTATTAGATTGTCCCATTAAAAACGAAATAATGAACCTGTGACCGTAATAATACCGGTATTTTTCTATGGAGAAAATACCGCTATCCGATTAGGGTTTGCAATATTCGTCCAATTTTAGTATTCGAATAATACGAATACATAAATTTCCAATATTCGAATATTCGAATATTTCGAATAAAACGAATATTTTTGAAAATAAAACAAAATAATCATTGTAAAGTATGTAATGAGTGTGTATGTGTGTGATGTGGTGTGTGTATGTAAAATGTAATGACCTTGCAATTAAAAACATTTACATTTACAGTATCTTCTTAAAATTTAACAATAGTACCCGCTCCACTATGCGCCTCAGGTAAGGGACTCCTTGATATTGGAGTGACATTCGGCCCCGCATTTTCTTATTGCTTCCCGATCCGGGAAGCGAGGATTCTTTCCAACTTATTCCCGGTCTCGTCAAGCAATATCATGGGCCATGGGTTTCCACCCGGAAGGGGAGTCCGCTGGGCGATTTGCTATACCGAGGATAGAAAAATCTTCTTAAGGCTAAATCGCCAATAGGAATTGTACTCCTATCGGCGCGCAAGGTACTGTTAAGGTCAACAAAGATGCGAAGAGACTATAACAGGTCCACGAAAATGAATGCATGGTTTAAAACTAGAGGTTTTCTCTCAAAATTTTGAATATGCGATATGCGAAGAGTTTGCATAATTATATTTTTATTGAAATAAAAAGGTCATGACAATTTAATACTGGCATACAAGAAAAAAATATTAAATGTTGGCGTTGAATTTTTAAATAACGATACAATACGTCTGTCATTCATGTACTCGTAAATTGTAAACAGTCTGTGTTGTAAACATTGCAAAAAGATCGTTTATTTAGTATTTTGTTAATTTTCTTGGGGTTGTGGATATATGTCGCCGACTCAAAACGTATATTTTCTCATGCTGAAGAACTTACTACAGGTTTGAGTTCAATTATTGTTTATTTTTTACTGTGTTATGTCAATTCTGGTAGGCTAGCACAACTTGCTGCCAAGTCGTATCTCGCGCGACTCGGCGATTCCTGTCTCGCTCAAACTGTGCGGAATAGAAAGAGGAGCGTAGATTTTTCTCAACTCGCGTCGCGTCGCAGCGGCAGTTGTGCTAGCCCCACAAAACAGGAGCCACGTCGCGTGACGTCACGCGGCCAAAGTCACGTGGTCAGCGCACAGTAGTTTTTTAAAATCAATTTTTTAGTCCTTTTTCCTAAAAAATATGAAAAAATAAAAGTTTTATGCAACTCTCCAGCATGAGACGAATCTTATGACACATCATTTATTAAAATCGGACCATAACTGTAGATCTGATGGGGTGTACAAACATCGGCCTCGCGTGATACATATATAGATTAGAAAGTTTGTTTTTGGCAAGTGAAAAGAAAAATAATATGCTGTTTGTCTTTGATTAAAACTTCTTTTTAATATTTAAGATTATTTCTACGGGTTGTTAATGTAGAGGAGGAGGGTCTTGGCATTTTATTATAGTTTTTCGCGAAGGTAAATAATTTCAGTCAAATTTCTGTACTATTCGAAATATTCGTTTTATTCGAATAATGGATGTCATCGAATTCGAATAATATATGTAGCGAATAATTCGAATATTCGAATATTCGAATTGCAAACCCTATATCCGATCCCTGCAGAAAACACAACACAGTAAAGTTCTTAACTAACAGCAGCGTTTAAGGCGTGTGATCATATTTACGACACAAGTTCCATTTATCACATTACGGTGATACAATTACTTAAAGACTCGTAACACGTCGCGACCGCCCGCGGGGATTGCGGTTTGCCTGGGTGCGCGATGCGCGTGCGGTATAACACGACGTATGATTCAATCGATGTCTATACCCGTGTGTATCGAGATGAGTGTCCAATTGCTTCCAGTATCTGTAAACAGTCGTCACCAGGCGATAAAAATAAACAATAGCATTCTTTTGTAATAAGCCCTGGGATCCCAGGGACTGATAGACGACGGATATGTTGTCATATTTTATTTATTAAAATACGTGGGTGAATGAATCACAAGTTGCCGAATGAGAAATCTAGATGCTTGTCTGTAAGATTTGTGATCGAAAATACAAGTTTCTTAAAACTGATATTACTTACTATTACTTGAAATATAGGTACTAGATTTAAATATGTACTTATAATGGAAAATCTTTATCCACAAACTAAGTGAAATTCATGAAAAGCATTTAAATCGAAAGGGAATTTAAAAGAGTCACTTTATTTAGGTACTTATTTAGGTATTAGCTGTCTACAAAATTTCTTATGAAATAGCTTTACCGAAACTCTTCCGTGTCAAAAGTAAATTAAATCTAGATTTTATACCTTAGGTACATATTAAGTAGTAAAGTACCTTGCCAAAAATTCGATTTTACCCGACAATAGTAAATTTATAGTACCAGTAAAGCATTTTACTTTTCACGTGAGCGATATATTTCCTACGTTTTATGCTAAAAATGTTTCGGAAACGTCTACCCATGTCAACGCAACGGTGCCATCCCCAAATTGCGTGCCAATGGCCTGTAGGCCGTTCATTATGAATAAATAACTGAGTCTCGAAGCGAATTTTTTATATTCAATTGTTTTGTCAACAAATAATGTAATGCATCATTGTAATGGAATAGTTAAACAGAATTTGCACAATAAAATTAATTTATTATATTGTGAACCAGTTGAACTAATAATTAAGCAACGTAGGTAATGATTGTAGGTCGTGTAAATAGATGGGTATCTATTTATTTACTGTTCATTAATATCCAAATACAACTAATGTATTGTTCTTGAATAAACGAACTATGAATTATTAACTAAAATAATTATTTATTTGTACATAGTTACAAACAATGAACATAGTACATATATTAGGTAAGAGACCTGTGTCTCGGTGGTTAGAGTTGTCTCTCCTTCAGTGTCAGGCAATAGAAACGCAGTTCAGTCAATACTAAGAAGAACAAATTAAATTAAATTCGAAGGAATTTTATTAGTTGGATTAAAACTAAAAATACATAAGTAATAAGAAAGTAGACGTGATGCACGTTGTTTGCACCTCTGCACCTGCACCATGTGGACCCAGTATCAGTTAAGGTATTTACTATACGCTTGTAGTCGTCAAACTGACGGCCAGTACAGGGATAGGTTTACTTATCTAGTACCCAATTCACCAAGGCATAAATCGCATCAAGGTGTCTGTACCATAAATCTTTATGACCCACATACAAACAATTGCAATAGGATCAGGTAGGTACCTACACTAGCTGAGAGATTTATCTACCTCCCTCTTATTTGACAGTCATACATAGGTCCATATTATGTACTTATATTGAAGAATAAACCATTGTCAGAATACGGCGGACACCTATATTAAAACCTCCTTTCTATGAAAGAAAATTTATAGGTTCGCAACATAATGGAGTCATTACAAAAGTAAATTGAAGTTACCGACACAATCGCTAGATGGCGCAATAGCGCACAAGTTGGCAAATTGGATTCGCGCCCTGGGGACGCGGGACGGCAGGCGGCGACGTCGGCTAATCACGTTCCCATCGAGCATCACACGCTGCGACACGGAAACTTGTTTATAATGCTCAATGCATAACTATAACTCGCTTAAGTTTGCACCTCGCTGGAATGGAAAATCACTGAAACTAGCGACAGTCTTAACACAATCAACATTTTACTTCACTGACTTCTTTACTATAGAGTGTATTAGGGTTTTAAATATATTTCCGCCTGTTTTAAATAATTTATCTTTATGCGCCATGTCTAGACGAAATAATATATTTACTTGACCTAAATACGTCAGTGACCACTCCAAGGCGTATTAACGAAGATAAACATGCTTTTATTTACTTATAACACAAACGGATAATTAAAAATCGTGGTAGTAAGAGATCCGACTTGATTTACGGATCAATCAAGAAATAGCATCGAGATAGAAATTCAAAAATCCATTCAGAATACTTAGATTAACGAATAGTTAGTACTTATTCTACAGCACGCTTATTATAGTAGTAGTGCAACTGATACATAATGAGAGATCTTTTAAGGCCTAATTATGTACAGTTGCATACACTACTTTATCTACATCCGTATATTAAATCCTCTTTCATGTGTTCAGGAACCATTGCATTGCAAGTGTAGTGAGGTCGAGCGTGAGCCCGTTGCAGTCTTTTGAGCACGAGCCTGTATCGTTATGGGCGGAGATGGCCATAACGTTACCGTTTTTGATGCTGTTATGGCCATCTCCGCCCCGGACCGGCGCGATATTGTAAAGTTGGTCCTTACCTACACTTTTTGAGCACATAAAAGAGGATTTACTATATGGGTGTAGATAAAGTTAATTTACCTTATGATCGTCACATAATATCTCAGTGTATAAGGGTGGGTTGTACCGCACCAAACGGTCTGTAATCATAAGCGGAAGCAGTATTCGTTAAAATCTAATTGTATGGAAAGTTTGACAAGTTTCGTTGGGATGACAGCTGCCCGCGCCATAATAGGATTGTTGACTCAAAATTAGATTACTCCATAAGAAACAAGGCAAAAAATAAGGCAAATGGCGAAAACCCTATTCAAATATCTCAAAAAACAAACGAAGCTACAACAAATTTCATGTTGCTGGTTAGAGAGAGAAAGCGCGACAGATCAAATGACGCCAATGATGTCGAGCGCTGATGACGATAGTACAAAATTCTTAAAACTTTCAAGACTTATAGTTATTATGTAATTATTTATTCTTTTGAGTTATTTTTTTCGCGATTTGAATAAGAATTTGATTGTTTTTTGAGGAAATTCGAACTTAATGATTTTCTTATTTAGTGTCAACATCGTTATTAACGTTGATCAGTCCTAAAGAAACAAAAAAGATGTTAGGTAAACGATTTGTAAAATAAAACCGGTCAAGTGAGTGTCCGACTCGCACACCGAGGGTTTCGTACACAGATGTATACCGGTTCCAACCCTATTAATTCAGGAAAATCTCAACAACGCGCCATGTATCGGCAAATTTTGTTAGAGCGACTGAATAAGTAAGTATGGTAGTTTTTCAAGGATAATTATTTATCACGTGAACCGATTTAAATTTCTTTTCTTTATTTGAAAGAAGGTACTTTCAGAATAGTCACGTACGAATTTATGAAACAAAAATACATGCAAGGGTGATTTAATTATAAAGTTAGTATAGAAATGTTTTTGTTGAAGATAAAAACATAAAAGAAAAACTAGATAAAACTATATTTATATTTTTCCTGTAAAATATACATTGATCAATGTTACGTAATAATTTCATTTTTTTTATTGGTAAACTTCGGAGAGAAGGGGGACGGTATTTTGTAAAATTTTCTCTCATAAATCGAAAACGTCTCAACTTAAACAAAAATAAAAAAATGTTTTAGAATGCGCAAGTCAAACCGTTTCACATGACACCCCACTTGACACATTCACTAGACTTTCAAATTTTGAACCACCTGTTATCTGTCATTTTTCACAGAAAATAAGAAAAAAATATTAAACAACCTGTTCTATGCATCTAGGTTACCCTTCTTCTAACTGTTCCAAGTTTCAAATCGATAGCATAAGTAGTTCTTGAGATATTTAGCAATGTGACAGACAGACAGACAGACAAAGTGAAACCGTACGGGTTCCTTATTCTACCATTTTGGTACGTAACCTTAAAAACTGGGCTTACTATTACAATTGAGTTAAGCCCATTGTTTTTGTTTAAAAATGATTGGTGCGCTCACGCCAAAACGGTTTTCTATCTAGTAGGTAGATTCTGTTTACATGTTTACGCCTTCAGTAGAAGTTATATAAGGCACAACAGTATTTCCCGCCATTACGCACGAGTGGCGCAGAGATGAATGCTGGTAGCATACATAATATAGAAGTACTGTACCCGAGGTCGCCTTATGTGCCCGAAAAAATATAGCCAAACCTTCACAAATTAAAACAAAATCTATGTACTAGTAAATTGCGTCAAAATCTTGTGTAAATTAAGTTAAACTAACTATAAACTCGATACTTGAACAAACTGCTTCAGATTTTTAATTTATTCGATTGTGATTTTGCTGCTTTTGCTAAAGAGAGCTTAATTCAATACTTAGTGATTGCATTCGGCTCGGATGCAATAGGCTGCGTTATAATATGTAGCGCCTGCAGTTCCAATCGCTTAGCGCGACTCTACATCGGCATCACTTCCCGAATGCGGCTCTCTCATGCTATCCCTTTTTCTTAGAATATGGAATAACTCGACCTTCCCTAATGCAAGAGGTAGACGTAATCGCCCAATGTAAATGTGGTTTTGTGGAAATTATAACTGTTTGATTGTTTAAACACGATAGTGACTTTGAGGTATTCAACAAACGAGGTCAATAGACGTAACGTAGACAACTTCAAATTTAACTTTAGTCTAGTTAGTATCTACTAGGGATGTAACAGAGCTCCGGTTCCAGTTCCGTTAAGTCGGAACCGCCGATTGGTTTTAAACATCCGCTTCGGTTCCGGTTCTGTTATTTTTAAAACAGATGTTATATCGGATGTCAAAGCAGTGCAGCGGGGGGAAATGAGCAGCGTACATCAAAAACAAACAGGTTTATAATTTTTATTTAGAATAGACTTAGCTTAGACCTGCCCTTCCCTTAACATCTTATCCATCCATCACTCGGGCTCCGCATCCGGTTTCGCATCCGTTTGCAGTTCCGGCTCCGAATCCGGTTCTGGTTCCGATATACCGAATTTAAAACATCTGGTTCTGCTTCCGGTTCCGATAAAACCACATCCCTGGTATCTACCTATAGTGAATTTTATTTTTTACTAGTACTTAAGACTTTTGACGGTATGACGGGCGTTAAGTAAACACCAAATTAAGACCGTGACGTGACATAAAATAACTACCAGTAATGGATTCAAATTCTAAATAATAACAAAACATCTCGGCGATTTTAATGCCAGCTTGCCACTATAAATTTCCAGCAGCAAATTTGCTTGTTCGTTCAGAGATTCATGTTTCCAATAGTCAGAAGCTAAAACTATATAAATCCAAACTTCCCAGTTACCACTCCACAGCAGGCCTAGTTCGCCCGACCACTCAATAGCTGCAATGTTATTTTTGCAGCCCTATTTCAGCGACTTACCTATTCTCATTTCGAGTTTAGTTGCGAACAAGCATTTTGTTTGAAAACGCAGCGAAGATTCCTTTTGCTTTTTTTAAATAGGATTTCACTCCTGTCAACTATAACAAAACGCTCTAAAGTATTTCCATCAGTCAGTGCATTTCTCACATAGAGAACTGTTAAGTTGAATATAAAGTCGAGTGTGGAAAACCTTTTTATGCAAATTGCTTAACAAGCAAGTGGATTACTATTTTATAACAATTTTTGTATATTGTTGGATATAAACTTGTCAATCATTTAATACATTTTTTTATGCTATTGGCTTCTGATGTAATTCCAAGTTTGCACAATGGACAAACATTACACACTACATATAAACAAAGGGGGTCTATAAACTAAATGTATTGAATTGGAATTTGTTTTGTATTTGTGGTTGTTATATGGCCAAGAGAACAAAGTGACGAAAGTCGCGTAAACACAAACATGTCATTGCGGTGGTACGGGAATGAGTATATACCTACAGGAGGGGCGGCGTGAGCGTTTCTATGCTCGCCTCTAACGCCGCAACTTGCATCGCTGCAAGCGTCGCCTGTCCATAAACAGCGGGGTAATCACGTAACTTTTGTACTACCGTTAGGTAGATTTTAATGTCAAATTTTAATTGTCACCTCATACATTTATACTTCAAAATTGACAGTAAAATCTATCTACCGTTAGTACATAAAGTTACGTGATTCGCCTGCAGGACCTAAAATATCACAACGACTGGGCATCAAAAAACAAAAAACAGTTCCAATTCAATACGTTTATTAGAATAGGCCCCATTTAAGAATGGTAATGTAATGGATTTCAATTTCATATAAAAATGACATCATAATACCCCGGTTCACCCTCATCAAAGTAAAAGCTCGGTTGTATTTGTTTTGAAGCATATTTAACATAAAGACCTTAACATTTGAATAATGTGTCGTTATGTATTTCGATGTTCTAAAATGTATTATTTTTCAGAATTAGTGAGTGTGAGTCTTATATGTACTAAGAAAGATTTTTTTTGAAGTATCTAAGTACAAATATATTATAATTTTACTTGTACAATCAACCAATTTGATTACTGGGCCGCTTCGTACCTGATTCTTATTTTAAAGTGCTACCGTAACTGTACTACTGTAGTTTACTGTAATGTTTAAAACAGTGAAGTTAAAATAACAAAGTCTATACCTATTTGTCCCTATATTTATTTATTTAATCTTTACTACACAAAAGTAAAACTTATCATACAAAAGGGGGAATTAATTCCCTAAGCATTCTCTACCAGTCAACCTTAGGGAAAATCAGACATACATATTTATCGACTTTTTAAAAAGATTCAATAAATATGTATAGTTATTTTGTTATTAGAAGCAAAGCTAAGGTGTGAAAAGGCGGAGTGGGGCATGAATGAAAAATATGGCAATATTATGTTTTTACTGCTTGCCAAAGCTCGTGATATGAATAACAAACGCTGTTATCATGGCGCGAATAAATATTCTAGAAAACGAGGGAATTTTTGAAGGTTACAGCCAATATAACCGATGGAGTTTGTTTATATAGTAAACATTATTGTGTATTTAACTTTATGTAATAGTATTTTAAAGATGATCACTCGCTCACTAAAATACATCTTCAATGAGAGACATTGTTATAGAGATAGGGGATCGTCCAAGAAAGGTAGGAACGTCATCTTGCTAATATTTGGAGCTGCCCAATTGGAAAGTATATACAAAGCCGCAGCCATAATAACACCACTACTTGCTGTTTAGGTTACGGTAGGTGGTTATATGAAAGAAAAAGGGAAATAAGAAAGATACACACTTATTCGTGACAAACACAAGACAATTATCAAACAAAGACAATTTAATCCGATTTCGACGGAACACCCAAAATAGAATCACCTAAAGATTAAGGTCAAAATATTCTAAACAAGACACGTTTTAAAAATATTTCAATTTAATTTTTATACTTTTATCACTATTTATACTTATACCGTATTATCTATAATAATCGTAATTTTTATATGTACAATCGAGAGCGATAAGAGTGGATCAGATTGCACACAGAAATCTGGTGCAAAATGTACTCATCTTTAGGGCTTTTATCTTCACCTAGAAGTTTTACGTTTCTCGTCGCATTTTTACTTTTAAAGTTATTCATGTGTCGTTTGCCTGTAATTGGCTATGCAAAAAGTATCAGAAAATATAAAACCTTATCACTAATAAATGTAAGATTGTAACCGCTGTTGGCAGATCAAATAAACAAATAAATAAAATAAGACATTATATAGGTAACCGCATTTGCCACGAAATGGTCACAACTCAGCGTAATGCTGGCAGGGCCAGCGGTGGTCTTCCGGTGTGATATGGTGTTGTGTTCCTAATGGTCAGTAAGCTCCTGACGATGCGCTGTGTTGCCAGTGAGGGACCTGCATGTGCATATCCCAAGCTCTAGCTGTCAACACAACGAATCCTACTACTACTAAATAGACCTCTACTACTCTAATAATGTTAAATGCCTGCACCAAAGTTTTTTGTTTAGTCCAATGGTTGACTGGTAGATAATGGCATTAAGTTCGCCATTTGTAAATATTTCTTGAACAGTCACTTCATAACCAAAATCAATCAAGTCTTGAATTGTGCAATAATGTTTAAATAAATAAATCCTCAAATCAATGAAGGGTCCGCAACCCGCTTGTGATTTTTCTGGAATAGCAAGTATCTGTTATTCAAGTTACCATATCTGCTTACCATCAGGCAGACCGTAAGCTTGTTTGCCACCGTTGTTGTATAAAAAGAATAAGCAACTCAGAAGAGTCAGAAGTGAAAGTAAAGGTACTGTTACACGAAAGCATGTTACTATTGAGCAAATCCTACCTACAAGCATGTTATGTCTACGACGTGCTCGTGTTGAGCATTCTTTTGAGTAGCATGCTGACAAATAGCAGCCCATCTTATCTTTGAGCATGCTACCTGAGGTGCGGATGGCAGAAGTGGTAATAGCAAAATTAGTAAGTGTGAACGCGCTTGCTTAATAAGCATGCTAGTAGTCAGGTATTATGCTCATCCCTGGCAAAAGCATGCTCTACTTAAGTATGCTTATAACACATATATTTACAATTAAAAATCGAATTCATACTATATTATTACAACCAATTGTAGAATTTTGTGTTTTTTGTGCAATTAAGTTTAAAATACCTAAGTGATAAATTATTTATACGCAACTTGATTCAGAAGGTTTCACTAAAAGCTGGTTACGTAATATGTTGGCACACGTGAACGCAATTGCGCATGAAAAATAAAGTTTGTGTGCAGTTCCACGTTGCAGTTGAAACATAGTTCGTGTCAAATCTTGGCAGGTCTTCTATTTAGTTCATTGCTTTCGCTTCTGTTTCGCATTTCAATAAGTTTGCTCGCTCGTTACTTACTAACGTTAGCCCTGGGTGTAAAACTGAGCACGCGAAGAATAATGTAATGTGAAGCAAGGCACAAACATAAATACGTAATTTGTTTTCACCAACAAATGCGACGGAAGCGATGCCATTGCATTATTATGGCGATGAGATTACTGATTCACGTCTCACGCTTCGTAATGTAGTTTTGCGTACAAACACTATGTATATTGTGTATGTGTATTGCGTAAGTGGGTCCTTGAACATACATTTTACTCTATAGATGAGTTCTATGAACTCCCCATTCAATGAGTTTATGCTTATATACATTAATATACTTAGTCAAATATCAAATGAAAAACTGTGAAATCAATGAAATCTAATTAACTTAGTAACTTGGTGTTATTAACAAAGTATTTGTATGTGTATTTGTAAATATGGTTTCAGGACCCGGGTAAGTTCTAAAACTACGACCAAGACCACCGGGGGATGAGCAGCAGCATCCCAGGAGTGCGGTGGGAAATACTGCGATCGCCAACCCGCATGTCAAGCGCGGCGATTATGGCATTTACCCCCCCATGCAAAGTACGACAAGGCCACCGCCCCGAGGTTCCGGCGACCCCCGGTGTCCTGGTTATGGTAGCGGCCAGGGCATTAGCGGGGTCAGAGGTGCAAAAATCTCCGGCAAAGATCC
This sequence comes from Epiblema foenella, assembly GCA_963556455.1. NCBI lineage: Eukaryota > Metazoa > Arthropoda > Insecta > Lepidoptera > Tortricidae > Epiblema > Epiblema foenella. The sequence goes on from OY747105.1 coordinate 8,168,318, forward strand.
GGCTACGACCACCGACGACTCCTGGCCCTGGCAACATAATTATAACACGCGCACACTGCGGACCGACAAAAAGATAGCCGAACTGGAGGAAGGATTGAGCAAGTTGCGTTGGGATATCATAGAGTTATCTGAAGTCCGAAGAGAGGGGGAGGACACGATAACCTTAAAGTCCGGCAACCTGCTCTATTTCCGGGAGGGCGACCAACAGTCTCAGGGAGGTGTCGGGTTCATCGTCCACAAGTCCCTCGTGAACAACGTTGTGAAGATCGAGAGTGTGTCGTCTAGGGTAGCGTACCTGATACTCAGAGTATCCAAGAGGTACTTGCTGAAGGTCATACAGGTGTACGCACCAACCTCGCCTCACTCCGACGATGAGGTGGAGGCTATGTATGACGACATTTCAAAGATCAGGTATAGTTCTAAATCCTACTTCACCGTTGTCATGGGGGATTTCTGCTGGAGCTGGAGCGCTCTCGTCTGATGAAGTCCACGCTCCGACCAGTAGCAGCCCAACTCCAAAACCCTGAGAGTTTTCAGCTGGAACTCTAGAACCGATTTCGATTGCCTAGATGGCGATGTGGACGAATTCAACGATGCCGACGGGTTTGTGGAAGCTGTCCATACCATAGGGCCTAAGTTCTTTAAGGCCCAATGAAGCAACAGAACCAATAGGCTCTCTAACTCCACTCAGAGGCTCTTTGCGGAAAGGAGTAGGATGGTTTTACAGTCTTCAGTCGATGCGACATTTTATCGGCAGCTCAATAGACGGATCTCCAAATCTCTGACCCGTGATCTGCGCCAATTCAATACAAAAAAAGGGCTCAAAAGTTCTCGCAAGAGATCTGTCTATTGAACAGAGACAGCTAGCCAAGTTAAAAACTGAGGATAGTAGAATTGTCTGATCCAGACCTGAGCTTCTGAGCGAGATAGAGCGCTTCTATGGACAGCTATACACGTCAACTAGCAGACCCGAAGTTGGTGTAGTGAAAGATCCGAGAGCTAGACTAACAGTACTATACCGATGACATTCCGGACATCAGCCTGTACGAGATTAGAATGTCTCTTAAATGGCTCATAAACGACAGGGCAGGGTGAAGACGGATTACAGCCGAACTCCTGAAGGCGGGTAAAACCGGTACTTATGGCCATGCAGAAGTGTTCGATTCCGTCTTACTGGAAGGAAGAACGCCAAAGGCATGGAACACAGGCGTGGTGGTGCTGTTCTTCAAGAAGGGTGACACCACTCTTCTGAAGAACTATCGACCCATCACGCTTCTGAGCCATGTCTACAAGCTGTTTTCAAGAGTCATTACGAACCGTCTCCCACGCAGGCTAGATGACTTCCAGCCTCCCGAAGAAGCCGGTTTCCGAAGAGGCTTTAGTACGATAGACCACATATATACGCTTCGTCAGGTTATACAGAAGACTGAAGAGTATAACCTGCCTCTCTGTTTAGCGTTTGTAGACTATGAGAAAGCCTTCGATTCGATCGAAACCTGGGCGGTATTACAATCTCTACAGAGGTGCCGAGAGACTACCGCTATATCGAAGTACCAAAGTGTTTGTACGAGAACGTCACTATGTCAGTCCGACTCCAGGACCGGAACTCGAAGCCTATTCCGCTGCAGCGGGGAGTTAGGCAGGGAGATGTTATTTCTCCTAAACTGTTCGCCGCTGCACTGGAGGATGTTTTCAAGAATCTGGACTGGAGAAGGCTAGGCATCAACATAAATGGCGAGTACATCACTCACCTTCGGTTTGCTGAGGATATAGTAGTCTTGGCTGAAACCATGGTGGATTTAAGTACAATGCTCGATGACCTCAGTAAAGCCTCCGAGCGAGTTGGTCTAAGGATGAACATGGATAAGACGAAGATCATGTCAAATGCCCATGTAGCACCAAGTTCCGTTACGATCGGACGCTTTACGCTCGAAGTTGTAGACGACTATATATACCTAGGACGGACTGTCCAGTTAGGTAGGTCCAACTTTGAGAAAGAGGTCAATCGTCGAATACGACTCGGCTGGGCAGCGTTCGGGAAGCAACGGCATATATTTTCGTCCAATATTCTTCAGAGTCTCAAGACGAAAGTCTTTGATCAGTGTGTGTTGCCAGTGATGACATATGGTACGGAAACGTGGTCGCTCACCATGGGCCTCATAAGAAGGCTCAAAGTCACTCAGAGGGCAATGGAGAGGGCTATGTTGGGAGTTTCTCTGCGTGATTGCATCAGAAATGAGGCCATCCGTAGCAGAACCAAAGTGACCTAAACTTAAGTGACAGACGGCGGGCACATTGCACGTACAACCGATGTCCGTTGGGGCCGGAAGGTTCTCGAGTGGCGACCGCGGACCGGAAGGCGCAGCGTGGGAAGGCTCCTCACAAGGTGGACTCCATATGTTATTCTGACGCGCTGATCCCAAAATTCTCTCTGGGGCTCCCCTACCGTAGCACGTTTTGTGTTGCTTACACTCGTTCTAACACGTTATACTCATGATACAACAATGTAGCCCCAGGTATGGCAATCGGTGAGTATGTCGTCGATGTTGACGTATTGTGGTGTCACGATCCGGATTGTCATACTTTATTTTCTTAGACGACGATTAGAATCGACCCACGTGTAAGCGAGCGCCCACATTTTACTAGTATTAAAGTCAGACTGATTTCTGAGTAACACTTAGCTTTTTTCCAGCTTAAGATAAAGTAGAAACGATCAGTGAAGGAGATGAAAAGCTCAAATCTTACTCCCCTTATTAAATCTTCTCAATTTAGGTAAGTATGGATTTGTTTATTGAGACCCTTTAAATATAAAAGTTTCTAGGTAAGCTCTCAATAATGGAGTAGACAGAGATTGAGAGCGCGCATCCATCACCCCGGGTCGCCAGTTTAAGACCAGTTTACACAGTACAGTTATTCGATTGTTTGTTTAATATACCTACATATTTTCCTAGCACGAACGACATTTTGATAGTGCTTCACAAAATAAAAACATCGATAGTCCTGTTATCGATAAGTACCACTTCCATGTCATAGAGGAAAACTACGGACCTATATTGGTAGACGCCGCAAACAGTAAATATGTACACCCACTTCGCGTGCCACCGATTCTACAAATAGACATAATGCGTACATTTTTGGTCCTCTCCAAAAAAACTTATTCTAACCTGCGATGAACAGTTGTTGTATGGAGCAGTCTAAATTCATTTTCTAAATTCTTTTATAGTTTATTGTCTGATTTGTCTGTCTTGATTTTGTGTAATTTATGTTGAAGTAAAAATATTTTTTTCGTTCAGAGCTGGGCATGTTTGCTTGGGTACAAATCACGGCACTTGCGGCGTCTTTTTCAATATTAAGTCTGTGAGGAACACATACAGTATTTAAAAATATTCACATGTCCTTCAACTCATCAAAGTAATAATAAAGTGGCGAAATGGTGTAACACGCATTTTCATTTGATTCCTCTACTTAATACAAACGTTAAAAAGGTAATCAAATGTTTTACATTTTTATTTTATTTCTGTTACGGCTTCTAGTCCTTGGTGGTTTTAGCAAGATGGATTTGCCAATATCAAGTTTTTGAACTTGTCGCGCGAGGAGAATGTTCGGTAGTCTTATTTTGCTTTTGGGCAAGGATCAGACAGGAAACCTAAAACAAATAATGCATATGGACATCACATACAATCACATGACATTTACAAATGTTATGAAAAAAGAGCGGGAATGCGGATGACAGATTATTAGGCATGCCAACATAAGGTATATTTATTTAGGGAAGAAAAATATATATTTTACGTAGAAAGTGAATTATGTTATACAGTTGTGATAATAGTAAATAATTGTAGTCTTATATTATTTATTTGAATATATTTCACATTTTATTTAAATGGTTGATGTTGCCCGCTTAGGGGCATTTTGTAATTTAAAACCAAGGTTTACGAACCTTTCCTCCTAGAAGTATTCCACTAATCCTTCCATGAGTTGAACAAGTCTGTCTAACCACAAGTCAGTAGGCCAGAAGTATAAACGTGGCTATTTAAGAAGTAAATAATTGACAAAACAATGTCACATTTATTCGCATGCAAATTAAGGTAAATATATTAACACAAGATTGAAAATAAAAATATGCCTCCCAGAAAAACGTCTCGAGAAGAGAGAATCAAATCGTTTATTGCACATTCATCGAGATTCGAATTACGAACATTGTGATTATTTCTTAATAGCTATATAATGAAGTAATTCCTCGATCTCTCTTATCAATAACAGGTTTGTCGATATTATTATTATGTCAAGCACTAACGATATGCTGTTCCTGCTAGAAAAATATCTTGATATAGTAAGTATTTCATATTCATGATATGTATATTTTTAGTAAGTATACAAACTAAAAAGAAACATAAAATACGGCAACAAAAATCTTGAAATATCAACATAATCACCCAGTCGAGGAAGCAAAATCTCGAAATGTTGGTAACTTTGATGAAATTTGGTACGCGTGGTCTGTTTTCGTCTCCCAAACGTCCCCAGGCCAGGACCTTCAAGAGCCGCCGCTATCTTGGAAAATGTACTCCATCCAGAAGATATTCTCATTTTGGGCGAAATCTAGGTAGCCTATTAGAATATGGTCAAGGGCAGCATTGAAGCTTAGTAAATTCTACACTAATCTGTAGTACATAACTGTGGCGAAAAAACGTGTCATGATACTTTCCGTTAATGTCTTTCCCAGGGAAAATATCTGAATTTGAAGCTTGCAAGTGTTTTAAATCTACTTAGATTTACACAATAGGATACGAGCTATATTAATATTAAAATTTTACCCAACTACGGCTAAACCATAAAAATGGGTAATGGATTAAATAGATCGTTAAGTATTGATATTTTGCTGCCATCTCCTACTCAAGATGCTTGATGGATTCCAGCAATTGAACTGGTGTTAGGTTTCTCCTAATTCTGCCTACGTGTTTGTGTATCTTGAGTTTAAGAAAATTCAACAGGGCCGGCGTGAGAGGGCGTCTAGTCTGAAATCATAACCTTGCTTCTAGCACTTATCTAAAACCATTGACTTTATGGATATGTAGTATACGACAAAACGCAAGCTTGTTTAATTTTACACCGAAAAGTCCTACATCGCATTGGCAAAAAAATAAAGCTTTATTGTAGAAATCTACTTCTGAACGTTTTAAATACTTCTCACCATAATTGCCTACTATTTATTTATTATTGAAAATGTGGCGCTATTTTCAAATTAACGCTTTAAAAGGTTTACCCGACTGCAACACATCCAACGGAGATACTAAAAATATTTAATTTGTGTTATTACCTTATCGCATTTGATAAATAAATCTTTATTTTTTTACAAATCAAATTTCATCAACTTTACCAACATTTTGAGGTTTGGCTTATGTGTTTTAAACTAAACTGCCAACCAGATCTGCAACTATACATTTTTCATTGTAAAGGTTGTATTGTACAAAAACTCCGGCGTTGTATAAAAAAAGAATTGCATGCACGTTTAATGTATGAATTTTGTGCGTGTCTCGTTCTGCTATTTGGAAAGCTGAATAAAGCTTTACTGCGGCAACCACGTTCCAATCTAGGAGGTACACGGAAGCTTATATTGTATAACATTTCAGGGGCATTTATCAGATTGTTAAGAATTTTAAACAAGAATACTAGTAAATCGGCACACGAGCATCTTAGTGAAAGGGTCTGAAAAATTGTGTCTTTTAGCTGCGGAAGCATATAATTTCCACCCACTTTAAATTCAAGTGCTTTAATAAACTTTTTCTAAAGTCTTTCAATTCTAATTTTATGTACATCGAAACAGGGGTTCCAGACTACCGACGCAAATTCTAAACGACTTCGGACATAGCTGTTATACAGCAATTCGTAAGTCAGAGCCTACGAAAAGGTCTTGTAAGACGAAGTATGAATCCTAGTTCTTTGTACGACTTATGTAAAACATTATCTATATGAGTGTTAATGTAATGTCCATTGTAACACCTAGATCACGTATGTTTTTCTATCGCCCTAGAATAACACCACATAATTTATAATCATATAATATTGGTTATCTTTACTTTATACATATAAACATAGCTATAAAAAACTGCTTTATTGTGTGTAATGTACTTCGATAACAGTAGGTATTTATCATTGCCAATACGTATCACAGACGATGACATGTTTTTAATAAATAGTTATTGGTACGTTCTATGGTGATACATGGTACCGAAAATAGCAGCTGACCATTCTTAAAAAATCCTAAATTCCAAATCGTTTTGTGTAAACCAGGCTTTACATAGGAAAATAAACTTACCCGGCACTAATTTAAGTTAAAACAAAGAACAGCAATGGACGGATACTTATCGTACGGTTCGCAATAAAAATTAAACGTTACTGCTGTTTCCGAAGTCTCTCCCATTATGTTTTGTTAATTTTGTTTCAAGGATTAGTCAAGATGAATGCGCTGTGGACATGACCCTGATTAACTGTGAGATTGAGTTAGGGCAGAATTTTACTTTAATTTTAATTTGAGTAAGGAACACGTCCCAAAGTATCATACCTTAATACCCATTAGTTGACACTTATTGTTGTTTAATATGACTTACTCCAACGTTTTTACGTCTCAAAGTTACAACCTTACAAAGTTTCTAATTTATATAAATATATTAGCAAGTGAAATGGAATGTTTTGTTGAAATTTAATTTGAAAACCGCGTCAACGGTTTGTTAAATTTTCATAGAAGAACTAAATTCGCAATTGGCTATAGTGAAAACTTAAAACAAAGGCCATTCAGAGTATTCCAAATTTAAAAAGTCTTATTCTTAAAATAACGTTTTCTAAATTTAAAACTATGGTTTTTAGTTTAGAACGTTTTTTATAATCCTCGTCGGACTTTCGCGTATTGTAGAAAATGGTACTTGCTCTTTATTTATTTTTATTTTCATTTATTAAAAATAATTAACTTAGCATTAATTAATTATAACAAAATTTTATGTTTTATTTTTTTTACACGTTATTTATTAGTTAAGTACGTACTTAAAGTAAAATATCAGGACTAGTACGGGGATTTGGAATTCTTAGGAAGTGCTCCTTAAATTAGGTATTTAGCCCTTAACTCAGAGATTTGGCAAGCTATGTGAATGACTGATACCTTTAAAAAGAGAACAATAAACAGGCATGTTTTTAAGAGTAATTGAACAATTCAAAGATTTTTTTAATTTTTTTTATGGCACATCAAAATTATGCTCGTGTCAACCTACGAGTTTTTTTTAAGTTTCGTATGCCTCCATTTGGTTTTAGAGGCCATAAATACACTTAAAAGTAGCTTTATTTGGTCCGACACACATTAAACTATCAGAAACAAAAGATAGTGTATACAAAATAACGCGTATTCGGGCACTATTAACTCGTATCTACCAAATTCTGGGTATTTTTCTAAAATTCTTGAAATTTCAATTTAAAAGAAAATTGTCAAGTTTCGTCTAAGACATATATGGCTAGAAATATTTAAAAATACCTCGCCTATCACCTCCTTAAACCTTTGCACCTAGCCACCAAACACCCTGTATATACAAATTTGAAAATAATATATACAATAAATACCTGCGTAAGTGGCAGCCCTTGTATGATTAATATGAACTATACAATATTTACAGGTGAATTTAGAAATAGTGCATTATATATATCACTATTATTCAAGTTAAAACACAAGTTTATTTAAATGAGTATTAGAATAGTTTATCAGAAACAGCACGCTCCAAGTCAAATTTTCCACCCCAAAAACAAAACACGGCCGTGAAAAATGTGTACTTTTTCTTTCTCACCGGCCAGTGCGCCAGCGAACGCACTGCGAAAGTTTTGCCGTGTTACAAGACACTTATCGTTTAACAGTCGAACAAACCGATTATGAACCAAGCTAACTGATTACGAATTATAAACCTTCAGGATAAGCCTTCGGGTAATTTCAGTACAATCAGAAACGCGGAGCACTCTCCGTTTACGTCCGTGCGCCACAAAGTCAGAAAAAATAATCCTCTTAGACAACGGACCAGAGCCTTTTATACTGTCAACGTGACTTATAGTTAGTTTAGAAAAGGGTAGTTGTCAATGCATGTTTTAGCAAGTACCCCCACGGACCAAACGCAGACCACTCCCAAGCTATCACCGCTTGACGTTTCCAATATTATACTAAGTTTTCTTAATCTAATCTCGTAGCGTTGATCTGCTAAACAGGCCGTTATGTAATGTATCTCCGACATATATATATGTATGTATGTATGTTGGTAATAGGTATTTAGTACTGAGGCTAGTCCCCTAAGCACTTTTTTACCCTCCATTTTTTCACATATTATCTATTTATTGTACAGTTTTTGAATGGGATTCTTATTAGTTTGCTTCCAATTATATGCTCACCAATTTTTAAGTCACGAATTGAAGGACTTCTCATACAAAGTTCACCCTCTGTTTTCACGCCCTTTCATCCCCAATCTGTATGATTTTTATAGCCTATTAACCTGGCCGAAGATCCATTAAACTTATTAGTGAGGGTTGTACTAAAATCTATTGGCTAGTTTTCGTGTGATGCCTAGAAAAATAAGCAGACAGAAAAACAGACACAAATTCTAAAAACTGTTGAAATGTGTTCTGTTATTGATTCTAAGACCCCTCAATCGATTTTTTTGCTAATATCTTCAATGTACAGATTTTTGAACCTCCACAGCTTTATTATATGTATAGATAAATAGATAACATGTCAATTAAAAGGAGAAATACTAAGCGATACTTTAATGTTTACCGTGTTTGCTTAAGTGAACAGACCAGTAAATTAGTGAGGCAGCTGATTATGCTTCAATAAATAAAAAAGTACATTCATTTGGTTATTCGATCTTGAAAATATACCAACCTTTATGCCGACAGCAGATATGAGCTCAAATTCAGTAGATATAAATTCGATACAACACAAACTAATGCATTATTCATTGTTCAAGCAAGTCTTCCTTTTTCATTAACTATTCAGTTATCTCGTTCATATTATGAGGAAAAATTTACCACTTCCAAGTAGCGGTAGAAACATGAGCAAGTTCCATTAGGAAGCTTCGAAACATGGTCCAGGAATAAACAGATATCGCAAATATGCTATATTGGCAACTGTGTGTAATGAAGCCAACTTTTACTACTTATCTTCTCGTAAGTATATGTCTGAATTTATTTTATTTACCGTTACGAAGTCCGTTGACCGTCAAATCGTATCAAATAACCACGAATTTTTTTTAAATAACAAATGAGAGCGGCTTAATTTTTCGAACAACGTTATTGCATCTAGAATAGCTCAAGTAGTAACTATGAGTACTTTATTTAAGGTTTTTACATTCCACAAATTTGGCAATAACAAAAAATAAGTTTGAAGAAATTACTTAAAGGGTAAAGTAGAAGAGGGTCTTAAGGTAATACGTAATGTAACGGGCTGAAATACATATTTACGTCTCATCTAAACATAAGCTTTTACAGACAGTCATGCTTTGAAATATGTGGTCTTTCGCATTGTTACCTGGTCTAAAGTAATTTCTAATTAGACAGGTTCTTTCAGCAAATTATCTGAAAAGAAAGGACTGAGTTGTAAAACATAAAAACTTGTAAATTGATTACAATACAATGTTATCAAACACGATTTGTTACAGTCTTGAACTGAACCAGTATGTCCCGCGGCAATGTGTGTATTTTTTATCATACGAAGGCACTAATCAACCACAGTGAATATCCCAACTTTGTAGGTGCTGTTATTGATAAGTATCATCATAATTAATAATTCATTTCATTGTCCATTTCATATCTAGAAACCAGGACGAGTTTATAATTATGCTGTTTGTTAGTACCCATTAATATATACCTAAGACTGCTGGGAGGCAGTCTCAAAACTTTAGAAAGTCGTCGAAATGCCGTGCCGCCATCACGTGTAGAATATAAAAGTAAATGACACCCAATCTAACCAGCTCACAGAGCCGAATTACCTAAATATATAAACCTGAGCCTTTTTTTCGTTCAATAAGCTAGTTACCCTACTAAGACCGAGTGTGACAGCTTCATGATGCATGTTCTTATTGAACCAAAGAAAGTACGGTACCACCGAATAAATAATACCCAGGGAAAGTCCTCGGTCTAACAAAAACGAGGAAAGTTAGAAAATTGAAATCATATAGCGCCTCGATCGCACGCGCGCTGTACAACTTATCTAATCGTATATACTAGTCCAGTCGAGTGTATCGTCACCGCGGTGGTGCGCGATGGTTTAACCGAAATGGCAAGATGAACAGTATTTCAGCAAATGGAGCATCAACAACGAATGAGCTACTATTATAAATTTACGTAATACTCCGCAACGTTTTAGTTTGAGGTTGAACTTAAAAATTACATTAAATACTCTTAGAATTGTTGGAAGTATATTGAGGCAGTGATAATAGAAAACTATAAACTTTTACTTTAAATTAATAATATTCAATATCAACCATTCAAGTATGAAACACCCAAGACAACAAAAAAAACCTTGATAGCATTCCTGTCCTTCACGTACAGCGGCTATCAGCGGCTAACCACAGAAAAAACCTTATCCATTTTTGGTCTAATAATTGATGTTTAAGGGTGAGTTAAAAACGTTCATCTATTTAGGCCATTTTCTGATTCAATTTACACGTATTTTGACATTTCAGTGTTACTATCTAGAACAGGATTATTGCGACCTATGTCATAAAATTTAAATGTATATTTTGGATTTTTCATTAAATATTTCGTTTCAAACAACACTCCAAAATTATCATTTTCAAACATAAAACGGCTCTTTTCAGCTTAAATTCTACTACGCACAATAAAATCAAAAAATGGCTGTCACTATCTAAAACTTTCATAAAGTCATCGTGTCCTTTACTCACTTTATTGGTAACATCAATACTTTTGTGATAATTTAGTATTAGGCCTCTCCTGCTCTCATTGCATGGCTCGATTAAAACGCGATCAGATCAAGGGTGTAAAGAACACTATCAGCAATCGATCAGTCATTCAAAGGCTGTCAAGCGATAGCTCCCTCGTGATTGATACAGCATCAATACCTATTCTATCCTCTTTAAAGTGCATTATTGCGTAGACATTCCTGGAGTGCGCGTGCTGAAGAATACTAATGGTGAGAAATCTTGTGTAATTCATCTTTTCATTTTTTCAAAATATGCATGTTAGAGACACCTAAGTCGTTAAATTAATTTCGGCAAGCAAGCATTTCGGTCCTCAATTTGTTACAGATACATTTTCTTCGGATTGAATAATATACTCGTAACTAATCGTTAAATTTTTCACTCATTGTTACAAGTTTGCATATATCAGCTAAAACTTACTCAAAATTATTATTAATCAATAGGTCCCTAATCATGACAGCACTTTAGTAGAGCTATAATAGTTTATACAACTATTTTCTCGAAATTGCATACCCATCCTTCGTCTTCGTGAGTACACATACAAGTGTAGCACACTGTTTAGTGTAGGTTAGACTTTCAATTTTCCAAGAAAGACGTTTTCAAAGAATATATGCAAGAATAAGCTTATACGCTACCGTATACCGAAAGTTAATCTGCCTGCGGGTGATTTTTCTGATATAATTGACAAAGTACTCTGGCACTGCTGATGCGTTTACCTATTCAAATTTCACATAAAAAGGTCAATTTTTCGTAGTAAAACGCTTACGTTTACCTAATCCAGAATTGAATTACATATTTTCCGACCTTCTAACACAATGTAACTACCTTACCACAACACAGCTAAGAAAAACTCCCCGGACGCATGTCGGCTTCGTAAAGATATTAGACTTAAAAGTATCATATTTTCCTAAAATACGGGATAGAATAGGCTAAGTTAGCTAACAAGCTATCATGGCGAGAGCTCTTGAAGGCGAGCCGGCGTCTGCTTTTTGCCTGAAACGGGCCACAAAGTGCTCACGCGACTCGCGACCCTGCGCTTGCAGTTAATGCATCTATTCAAATATCGCACAAAACAAGGAGTTGTGTTCCGGTGTCCGACCAAATATTGCCTTCACAATTTTTTTGATTGTAATTGTTTGGCGTTTTTATTTGGTAATCTACATTATGTTGAGGATATAGTTGTACACTACTTAATTGTTTCATATTTCACTGCATATACATATAATACGAAGTTATATATAATTCTCAACTGAGCACCATTTCCTATAGTTTCAAAAGCCAAACATTCCTCACTAAACAACCAAAGCAAAAAAAAACAACAAAAGCTAAACAACCTCAGGTAGATTCAATGTTTACTATTGGCATACTCAACTATTTGCTCCTCTCTGCATTGATGGTAGAAATAAGCTTCATGCAATCTTAAAATAAATATTAATTTCGTGTTAATATTTATTTTAAGCTTTAAGTAAAATAGTGAAATCAGTAAGAAAAATATTTTTTTTATAGTCAGGAAGGAAATTAAATAGAAGAAAATCTTTCTAATAAAGATTTACTTTTGGTGTGTGATCCTCGCAAGGTTTATATCAAAATAATTTAAATATTCACCATGTTTTATACCTACACTTGAAAAATTCTTTTAGTGAGTTAAAAAGTAACCTAACCATTGATATTTTGTTACTATTATGTACCAACAAGTAACCTACAATTATAAATATGTTTATTTACAAGATAACTATTTATAGCTACTTACGTATTTTTTAGGGTTCCGTAGTAAACAAGGAACACTTATAGTTTCGCCATGTCCGTCGTTGAAGAACTCGTTCAATAATATTGTAGGTTTTCTAAAACCATTTTTGATATAGGCATCCGTTTGCGTGATATTAAGTTTTAAAATGATAATAATTTATATGCGGATATGGTGAGTACTGAGCGAGTAAAAAAGAACATGGTAGTAGTATATATAATGAATAAAAGAAAGGAAAACTGTCAGGAGGAAGTAGACATCGACCGCCTGTTGTCTAATTTAATTTCTATTGTTCTTCTAATGTACTCGTTTTGGCGAGCTATAAAGAATACGAGAGTCCCGTAGATTGGGAAGATAAGAAGAGAGAAATTCCGATAGTTATTCAGAAAAGGAACAACTATAGGTATAGATAGATTTCTGTAATTTGTGCCTCTTTTAGGAACACCATTATTTGAAAAAGGGGTCTTAAAAATCGACAGTTCCTTTTCAGTGTCACATTATATGCCGGATCAAAGGCAAGCCTAAAGTAGACTGCTAGCTAAGTTATCTGGACAGCGTGGATGCGGCCCATCATCATCATTAGTCGTTCCCTCGACGCTGAAGACATAATGTCCAATTATTACTGACCAGACTCCTCCATAGGCTCCTATCACCTATGACCTTATGGATAGCCTCGTGCAGATATAGTTGCAGGGCATCAGTGATTTAGGTGCTCTATCTAGCGGGTAGTCTGCGCCGGGACCTCTGGCCCTCAACTTTTCCCGTCATAATATTTTTCTACTGGCTATCCGAAGAACATCGTGAGAACTCCCCTTTCTTCACAGTACCCGCTCCACGATGTGCCTCAGGTAAGGCGGGACTCCATGATATTGGAGTGACATTGCGGCCCACATTTTCTTATTGCTTCCCGATCCGGGAAGCGAGGATTCTTTCCAACATATTCCCGGTTTCGTCCAGCAATACCATGGGCCTCCACCCGGAAGGGGAGTCCACTGGGCGATTTGCCATCCCGAGGATAGAAAAGTCTTCTAAAGGCTAAATCTGCAATAGGAATTGTACTCCTATTGGCGCGCAAGGTACTGTTAAGGTCAACAAAGATGCCCAGAGACTATAACAGAGATGGACGTCCACGACAATGAATGGCTTAAACCTAAAGAGGTTTTCCCTCAAAATGTATTTTCATTGAAGTAAAAAGGTCATGACAATTTAATACTGGCATAAAAGAAAAAAAAATGTTGACGTTGAATTAAATAACGATACAATACGTCTGTCATTCATGTAAATTGTAAACATTGAAAAAAGGTCGTTTATTTTGTATTTTGTTAATTTTCTTGGGATTGTGGATGTCGCCGACTCAAAACGTATATTTTCTCATGCTGAAGAACTTACTACAGGTTTGAGTTCAGTTATTGTTTATTTTTATACTGTGTTATGTCAATTCAAAACAGGAGCCACATCGCGTGGCGTCACGCGGCCAAAGTCACGTGGTCAGCGCACAGTAGTTTTTTGAAATCAATTTTTGAGTCCTTTTTCCTAAAAAATATAAAAAATACGAGTTTTATGCAACTCTCCAGCATGAGCCGAATCTTATGACATATCATTTATTAAAATTGGACCATAACTGTAGATCTGATGGGGTGTACAAAAATCAACAACAATTAATGAGTAATAGCCAAACTTAAGAATAAATGTTCTTAGAAAAGCAAACAACATTCAAAAATTCGTAAATTTCCATTGATTACTTACATATTGTTACTAGTTATGTCAAAAACATAGTAAATATACGCTTGCAAATTTTTAAGTCCGCATAATGTAAAGGGTGGACAATTACGGAACCCTACCTTGCGTGTGGCCCGACACGTACTTGGCCGATTTTTACATATATTGTGTAAAAAATACTTCATTAAAGTATGTTACAAAGTGCTTACATATATAAACACCCTAACGAGAACCTTATTCTCGCCCTAGCTTTTGCGAAAGAAAGTGGGTAACTTTTCCAGAAGCAATACCAATACCGATTAGCGATACCGCATTCCATATTCATGTGCCGACATCAATCATCATTACTTTTTACGGACGCGGCGCGTGATTGGCGGACGATTTAAGGGCAGGGCTTTCGAATGTAAAAACATTATCGTAATAGTGATTTAGCTGCTAGCTCCCGAAATATTTCAAATGTATCATGAGTACAATGCAACCATTTGTACGTTTGTGTCCTGAATACTCTCGTTTAATATATGTTTACACTCGCGGACAAAGATTACGGGTCGGTAAAATACCGTCATATTTCCTAAAATAGTGCAAACTTGTAATTTTTTTTAATCCTGTCATGATCTTTATTTAATTTTACACCTAGCCTGCAAAAATATCAGTTAAAAAAATTTACGTTTCCAGGTCAATCGGACTCCTAAAATCCCATGAAAAAAAAAACAATGTTAACGAAGCGAGATATCACAAAAATTGACAGTTTTGGAGATTGATATTTTTATGGTAGGATCCCGGGAATTGCTAATACTGTTGGGCATTACGAAGAATAAATATATCATGTAAATAAAACTAGTGTAAAATATTTAGAAAAACCTATTGATCAAAAATTTCGGGTTACCATAAATTAAATATTTAGGGTGACCCGAAATTTTTGACCTCCAGTGTAGAAACCTTAACAATTAATGAAATGGGATTCCGAATTTCTTACTCTTTCATAACATAGCTAATTAGAGTACCTACTCAGTAATTATTTATTATGGGCAGAAATTGCTAACTTCGGCTCCTAGTACCTAAAGATGGCACGTGACAGTCAAAAAAAAATCAAAATCAAAGCATTTATTCTGCAAATAGGCCTCAAGGGCACTTTTACAAGTCAAAATCTATCTAGGCACATCAAATAAAAATAATACAATAATCAAAGTATCATTAATTAAATGTCAAAAATAACTAATAACAATCGAGATTTGTTAGAGATGTATAAGGTCTCTAAGCGTCAAGATAAAAGGTAATAAAGTAAGTACACTAATCATAATAAAATATTTTGAGCTATATCTATAACACGTCAACATGAAAATAATAAAATCTAATAAATAAATATCCTCAGAGATGTATAAGGTCTCTGAGCGTCAGTCTAAAAAATAAAATCAAATGAGAACAGTGAAGTCTCTCATCATGTCAATTCCACTGAACACTAGTACGAAGTTACTAGTCCTTGCAAACATGAACAGACCGGACCCCACAAACAGCACCCGTTCACGAGTATGACGCGTATCTCAGCCATCGCCTCCCTCGACCATATGTTAGGGAAGGTTGCGACCCGATCAACCACGCCACCGTAAGCAAAGACCTTTAGGCGAGCATGACATATTCAACCTGCAGGACATTTATAATCAAAGTAGTACTTAATAATAAAATATCGAATACAATGAGATACCTCATGATGTGCTCAAATGTACATGAAATGATTTTAGAACAGTAAAAGTCCAGACTAAAATTGTAGTTATACATGTCTACATCATAAACCATTACTAATTCTAGTAAATTATACAACTGGCTTAAAAGCTTCTTGATCGTTTAAAAAATCATTGACGGAATAATACGCCTTGCTTACCAAGTGACTTTTAACGTGACACTTAAATCTGTTGATGGGCAAATTCACTACATTCATGGGTATTTTATTATAAAAGCGTATACAGTTCCCCACGAAGGACGTGCTAACTTTACGGAGACGACAGGCTGCCACTGCGAGCTTGTTTTTACTTCTTGTGTTGTAGTCGTGGATTTCGCTGTTAAGTTTGAATTCATGGAGATTTTTTCGTACATACATAATGTTCTCAAAAATGTATTGAGAAGCTACAGTGAGAATATTTGCCTCTTTGAATTTTTCTCTTAAGGAGGCACGAGCTCCTAGTTCATAAATAGAACGCACTGCTCGTTTTTGCAGTACGAAGATAGTCTGGATATCCGCCGCTTTACCACAGCAGGATTCCATAGGACATAACACTGTGGAAGTAACTGTAGTACACCAATTTTGCTGTCTCGACGTTTGTCAGCTGCCTGATTCGCCTCACTGCATAGGCTGCGGAGCTTAGTTTTCCTGCTAATGTGGCTATATGTGCATGCCACTGAAGTTTTGAATCTAAGGTTATTCCCAAAAACACAGTCTTGTCTTCGAATTCTAGAATTTCGCCCTTTAATTTAATTCTTGAGTTGTTTATGTGCTTAACATTGGGTAAAACAAATTTTATGCACTTCGTCTTCTTTGCATTTAAAAGTAGGTTATTGGCTGTAAACCAATTTACAATAGTGGATAATACATCATTAATACAGTCGAAGCTTTTCTCTTTTCTATCCACTTTGAAAATTAGAGAAGTGTCATCTGCAAATAAAACTATATCATGTCTACCCTGCACAAGCTCTGGTAAGTCATTTATGTGCACTAAAAATAAGAACGGTCCTAGGATGGATCCTTGCGGTACTCCAAGAGCAACGTTTGAACCTGCTGACGAGGTCCCATTGATGACTACTCGCTGTGTTCTGTTCGATAGATATGATGAAACGAGATCAAGAGCTCCATTCTTTATCCCATAGTGCCTAAGCTTTCTGATCAGATTTTCGTGATCAACGCAATCAAATGCTTTTGATAAATCACAGAAAACTCCAACAGCATCTTGAGCCTTTTCCCAGGCATCAAAAATATGTTTAATGAGTACCACACCGGCATCTGTGGTGGAACGGCCTCTAGTAAATCCGAATTGCTTACTGTTCAGCAGTTTATTACGATTGAAATAGGATAGAAGCTGATTAAGGATAAGTTTCTCGAAAATTTTGCTTAATGCCGGTAGTATTGAGATAGGTCTGAAGTTTGTGGGGTCTGATTTCGTTCCTGATTTGAACAACGGGATAATTTTACTATGTTTCATCAAGTCAGGAAAAACTCCAGTATCAATACTTCTATTAAAGATATCAGCTATATAAGGAGCAGTTAATTCTATTATGGAATGTAATACTTTGACAGACAGCCCCCAAAGATCTTCAGTTTTCTTGACATTCAATGATCTAAACGCTTTGGTAACGATGATAGGAGTCACATAATTGAAACCAAAGATTTCCGTACATTCCACTACGTTTCCTTTCAATAATACTTCAGCAGCGTCTGGCGATGAATTTAAAGACTTTGATGTGTCTATGGGTATATTGGAAAAGAACCGCTCAAATTGATCCGCTACATCGAGATCGGAACTTACTAGAGTATCATTGATACGTAAGCTGTAGTGCGGATCTTTAATCTTTCTTTTTCCAGTTTCATTGCTTATTACTTGCCATACAGTCTTGACCTTATCACTAGAGTTTTGTATTTTTTTGGACAAGTAATCAGCTTTAGCGGCGACACATACTTTCTTAAAAGATTTGGAATAGTTTTTAACATACTCTAGAAATTCCGGTCTTTTATCCGTAGTTCTTGAATCATATAAGTCATAGAGTCGGCGTCTCTTCTCGTGAATATCTGGTGTAGCCCAGTCGCTAAACTTAACCTTGGACTTGCCTTGAATTTTCTTAGGACTAAAGCATTTGTCAAATTCTTTTTTTATACAATCATGTAAAACAGAACACATACAGTCGGGGTTTTCCTGGGGAAATGAAAGATGAAATAATCTTTTTGCAGTATTCTGACAAAATAGGTCGAGGCGTTTTTCTGAAATAGGTCTGCACATGAAGCCACAAGGCGCTTCCTCGATTTTCCCGCTGAAGGTAACAAGTTGCCCGCAGTGGTCAGAACTTAAAGTGTTTATGATAGATTTAACTATCGCCTCCTTGTTACTGTAAATATTATCAATACACGTAGCACTAGTTGCTGTAATTCGAGTAGGCTCACAAAACAAGTTCACTAGGTCAAAAGACTTGAACGTATTTATTAAACTCACACTCATTGGCGATTTTTCTAATAAATTAACATTAAAATCACCACACACAATGATACACTTTTTGCTCTTAAAGACACTAGCGAGCACTTCATCCATAACGGATTCGAATAAAGTGTAGTCCGCTGACGGGGGTCTGTACACGCATACAATTATAAATTGTTCCAGCTCAATACAAGACAGTTCAATTTGCCGTTCAATAGACATGTCGACTATATCTTTACGCTCTTTGCTTTTGAGGTTATGCTTTACTAAAATCAAAGATCCTCCACGGCTGTAGGACTTTCTATAAAATGAACTCAGTACACTATGATTTGTGAAATTGAACATTTCATGACCTTTAAGCCAGTGCTCAGTTATACACAAAATATGAATATTTGAACATTGTATGAACAAATCTATTTCTAATTCTTTACTGGCAAATCCCTGGATATTTTGGTGAACTATGTTCACTACATCATTACTCGCATGAATACTAGTGTTACAGCGATCGAGAGGCTCGGAGCCGGCGGATGTAGCACACTTTGTCGAAGAGGTTAGTTTAAATCAACCGCAGGCTCCGTCCCGGATCCTCCGCTACTCAAACGTAACACAGGACCCGCCTTAAAACTATCACAAACCGTGTTTGACATCACAGGGTCTACAATATTATATGCTAACAAATTAGCAACATCTCGCAAGTCCCTCCTAGGAAGGTGGGTACGCTTTCGGGTCAGGTTGAATTTTTTTACAAATTTATTCGTATCAAAGTACGAAATCGTACGGCCGTAGAAGGAAAGTTTATATAGTATAGAGTTGAAATAGGCCAACTTCATATTCTCCTTCTCCGATATCATATCCGAATACGGCAACGCGCAGATAATAATTTTTCCTACACCACGGCGATCGACGTCAGCGAGGACCTCGGACAATTTAGTGATGTCCCGCCTCGTATAATCTAGGCTCTCGCTAATGAATACTACCAGCGTGCAGTCGCAGTCAAACTCGTCGGCGGAAATATGCGAGATCAATCGGTCGATGGACGCACCCGGAAGGCAGTGGTTGGTGACCTTCTGCGTCAACCGGCCTGCCAGCAGCGCACCCAGGCCGGCGCCCGCGCGGTCAGAGTACACGGCGGTGCGCCGCGTGCGCCCGAGAGGACTCACCGGGGGCGGGGCCGGCGAGCCCGGGCGAGGGGACAGCTGCAGCGACTCGACTCCGCTCGCCGGTGGTGGCTCCACACGGCTCGGCGGCGACTCGACTCTGCTCGGCGACGGCGGCTCCACACGGCTCGGCGGCGGCTCGTCTCGACTCGGCGGCGGCGGGTCGGCTCGGCACGGCGGCGGGGCAGGCGGGGCGGGCGCCCCTCGGTGCGGCGTGGCCGCGCAGGCGGTGACGCGGCGCAGCGCGGGGGAGGCGGGGGAAGCGGGCGCGGCGCCGAGGCTCGGCCCGGAGCAGCGCGCCGGCACCCGGGGCGACTCGAAGTGTACCGGGATGCCGCTACCCGGTTCTAGAACATTATTCATAAAGGCTATGTATTCCTACAATGTTTTGCTTGACAGCTCGTGTTTGATAGTAATATCTTTCAACTTTGCCTGCAGTATCTTGATCTCTTCGGAGCGATTATTCAGCTCTTTGAGTGCCTCGTCTAATTGTCGCTGACAATTAAGTAGCTGGTCATTCAGTGCCACATGATTGAACCTTGACATTGCTGCCTTAAAAATTGACTTGTGGCGTTGCAATAAAACTTTAGATTTTTTGATAAATCTACTTAATTTTAAATATTTTTTAATCTTATTCGACCCCCTCACTACAATTTTTTTATCAAAATGATTCTGTAAATACACAGAATTGGTCAAATCTATTGTTTCAACTATGGGGGCACTTACTAAACTATCATGCATTATGTCTACTTCACAATTGTTAAGTTCGGCAAAGATACTTAAATTATTCTCATCCAGCTCGGAGCAATACTTGCAAACAGTGGTCTGTTTTGCAGGAAGTTCCTCAAGTTCTTGCTCCAGATCCCGAATACGCTGCAATGCCTGCTCATGTATCTCCTGGCACTGCTGGAACCGGTCCACGGAGAGTTGAAGTTCAGTCTGCTGGCTCAACATGTCCTCATACACAATATCTTGTTCAGCGAGCTGAGCTTTTAGTGTTGTGTTCATCCTGACGACCCGCACGACTTCCTCTTCACTGTCCTCCCGTTCCTGCAGGAGCTTTTCATTTAGCTCAGTGGCTTCTTTGAGCTCTTTTTGAGTTTGTTGAAGTTTATTTATTAACGCAGCTCTGCGTGTGGTCGGTTTGGTGACTTGGGCTGAAAACATGTTCATAGTGTAAGATATTTGAAGTAACTTACAATAAAGAGAAAGTGCTTTTAGTACCGACTTGACTGTCAAGGATAACTAATTATTCATAAATTAGTGATTATATTAATACACAAACAAAATAGAATACGTCTTTGGTCGCTTAAACGAATATTTCAAACCTACAATGGGCTAAATGCCGATACAATTGAGCTATTATATTGAGATATACTTCGGCATAAAAATTTGGAACATATAAGTAGCTCATAGGTTATGTTATTATGGTCTGAAGGCTAAAAATGACGTGGAGGGAATAATTTATGAAAAACAATACTCATCTGCTTTTATTTTCCGCTGGGAATCAGTACACTCACAGTACGGTCACTGTAGGTTTAAATATTGGACGTTGGCCGGATGACAGTTGCTTTATTATTGCCGATATTTTTGTTGTTTATACTGCACTAGGACGTGTGATAACAATAACACGTTTAAATTATCCACTAAACTTAACTTTTATAACGTTTAATATGTATTATTTACATATTTAATATTTATTAGACAATTTTTAAATACGCGTATCGTATTTGACGTCTTGTCCGAGGTGCGTTCGGATACCTTTTTCAGTATTAATATAGCCAGTGATATGCCAGTTTTTTACGTATTTTAAGAATTCTGTTTAGTTTCAGGTTTACTTGTGAGACCCTCGGGGCTAGAAAGTGGCGACTTGCGCTCACCCTTCGGGCCTTCGACCCTTCGCGGAATGGTTTCTGAGCTGGTGTACTTCGCCCATCCCCTTCGGGCTGTCGGCCCTGAGATTCGCTTGTAGTTTTACAAGCGAATCTCAGGGCCGACAGCCCGAAGGGAGTGTTTGCTCGGGGCTAGAAAGTGTCGACTTTGGCTGCCCCTTGGGCCTTCAGCCCTTGGGCTCACATAGCGCGCGCGCTCGTTCCAAAGTGAAGCTTCGGGCCTTCGGCCTTCTGCTGAACCTGACCTCATAAATAAATAAATAAATAAATAAATATTTTTGGACAATCTTACACAAATCAACCTAGTCCCAAACTAAGCAAAGCTTGTACTATGGGTACCAAGTGACGATATACATACTTATATAGATAAATAGATACTTAAATACATAGAAAACATCCACGACTCAGGAACAAACACACTCCACACAGGACTCATATACTCCGTCCCTCACCTTCGGCTTTGAGGTTCCCTTGTTAGACATTCGCAGCTAGAAATTACCGAGTTGGGCTCGCCTTCCGGGCTTTGGCCCTCGGGCTCGCATGGCGAGCGCGCTCCGAAGCGAAGCTTCGGGCCTTCGGCCCTATGCGGAACGGCTTTTGACCTAGTGTGTCTCGCCCCTCCCTTTCAGGCGGACAGCTCTGAGATTCGCTTGTAAGACACTCGGGGCTAGAAAGCGCTTGCTCCAAGGAGAAGCTTCGGGCTTTCGGCCTTGAGGTTCTATTGTAAGATATTCGGAGCTGGAAATTGCCCTTTTGAGCTCGCCCTTCGGGCCTTCGGCCCTACGCGGAACTTCTTCTGACCTCGTGAGCCTCGGCCCTCAGGTTCGTTTGTAAGACACCCGGGGCTCTAAATTGTCAACTTGGGCTCGCCCCTCTGGCCTTCGGTTCTTGGGCTAGTATAGCAAGCGTGCTCCAAGGAGAAGCTACGGGCCTTCGGCCTTTCGTGGAACAGCTACTAACCTCGTGTATTTTTTCTTAGCTTCGGGCCTTCGGCCCTCAGGTTTACTTGTGAGGCACTCGGGGATAAAAAGTGGCAACTTGGCACTTACTTCTTTTTGTAGCTCCTTAGGAAAACCTTGGTAGGGAGCTCATTCCACAACCGGAGTGTTCGAGGGTGAAATGTATAGGTATACTTAGACTGCTCTCTAAAAAGATTAAAATAAACAGCAAAATTAAAAATTTACGGATGACGAAAATTTACCCCCGACGGATGTACTCAATTGAAAAGTAATTAAATAATGTATATAAAACTCCCGACTCTATACGAAATAATTACATAGAGATAACAATATATTTTTTTAAATTGAGTACATCCGTCGAAGGTATTTTCAAAATTTTTAATTTTGCCTTTTATTTGTTGTTACGTTACGGTAACATCAAACACAGACTTAAAAACAGCTTTACTTTTCCTTAATTAGGGCAATACCAAACCCCAATACCTTCCAATATTCTGCATTTTTGGAAAGCTAGAGTTGTTTACCAGCCTAAGAGTATGTACCCTGTTTCAGTAAGATTTATTGCTTGCGTTTTGTTGTTACTCAAGAACCAGAAAGTTTACGACGCTTCGTTATTCTTATTGTACAATGAAAAATCTCAGGAATTTACCCAAAACCTTGTTTTTGCTCAACTATATACTTCTAGGTATTACTCAGTCATAATATATCACCCAAAATGCAACACCCTTGCAATTACACGCAGAGCACCCGGTAATGACGTCACGTCACGCGGTGAGGTGCAATAATATTGTGACCGGATAGTACATGTAGTATTTCAGCAGGCAAAATATTTTTTCCAGGCCGCGTATACCGTTTTCAGTGGATTTTACCAAAGCCTTTAGAAACATACCCTTAAACGATCGTGATTCAAGCAATACAAGCATCCCATAATCGAATGACGTAATTGAAATTATGTAAGGGAGTTTACTTAGTAATAAGTAGTATTAACAAAACAGTCACGCGCCACAATACGCAATGCGAATACAAATAATCCATTCCGACGTGCATCATTCTTGTTTACTTTACTGAATATTTTACTTTTGATGTAATTTTCATTTCTGATGGCGTCGAAAATTTTATTCAGTGGAAGTACGGAAACGCTCTGTTTGTGAAATATTAAACAGAATTTGATATCTAAGAGTTTGATTCGGCGAAGTGCTCGGGAATTTATTCGAATCACACAAGAATAAGACTTCTCTTAATGCTAAATTGATACATTGCTAATGTAATAATGATAATTTCCGTTTATATTTATTACAAAATGATTCATATTAAGGTATGTCTCAATCATGGATGTAGCAAATAGATCTTAAATTCGTAATAATACTAAAGGAGAGCCGCAGAACTCCATGAAAGCTTATTGTAATTAAACACCAACATAATATATTTTAATAAATTGATACCTTACAATTTTTTGTGATAGACAATGATAAAACACCCTGACGTACATACTTTACGTACTGTCTGTGCGGTACATACGTACGGTACTAGGTATATATTTTTTGGCATATCGAAACATTCAGTTAGGGTCTAAAAAATAATGAGACAATTATTATTATTTCATTGTGAGAAGATATATACAAACTTATAATTATGTCGGCATTAGTTCGATACATGTACCTACATAGGTAAAACTTCTATAAGACATCTCTTTCATCCTAACCGACCCCGACTCGTTCATTTTAACACACTCGTAAAATTTTCCACTTGAGTTCAGAGGCTAATTTCATAAGTTAACCAGTCCATGTCCGAGGATTCTAGCCATTATATTATGTAGCTCCTATTTACATCACAAGGGAACAGTACAAAAGACGTCATAATCTTATGTCAGCAATTGTGATGCTTTGAAATTAAACAAAGCTCATTCCGTGGAATTAGCCACACATTTGTGGGAAATTAAAATAAACATTTCTTCTCGGCTGGAAACGTGAGCTCTGCTTTAAAGAGGGTGATTAGTCCTCACGTGCTCGCAAAATTGCCTCAATACAACGCGACACGCATCCACACAGCGCGTGTCGCCTCTTACCCGCCGTCGCAATGGCTGTAAATGTATCACACTACACAGTTAAAAATCTCGGATTCCAGGGGCCTTTGCCACAGTTGTGTGAGATTATCTGAAGATGAAATGAAGTTTTTTTTTAAATTATGAATGAAATATCCCGCGATTAGATGAATAAGACCTACATTAAAATAACCAATCGAGAATTTTAAAATAGCTACTTTTAAAATAAATCAAATCAATTCTTTAAAATAAAAAGAAGCATATAAGTACCTTTATGTATTTTACTTTCTTTGAGAATTTTTTTTTGTATTCGAACTTCGAGAATTTCTACCAAAGCGGTCCATCGTTTAAAAATGAAAATATCCCGATTCGAAACCGCCAATAGGTCGCCAGCAAAAACCTGTGCTCACAAAATGTGCAGTTGTATTGTCGGGGGCAGATTTGAAATTGAAAATAGCAGTTGGACCGCGGTCGTTTATTTAGGCGAGTGCTTTGTTCTAATGCAACGGGCTAGCCGCCGGTACCTGGCTAATAGATTGTCATCGTTGGCTGAACTAACTAACGCCTAAGCTCGGCGATTTTGTCAGAACGTTTTGGATACGAATATTGTAACTTTCAACTTATTTAGATAATGTGGAATCTAAGTAGCAAGCCAACATAAATTATTAGCTGGTGTTCCAACTATTTAGGTATTATAAATAACGGCTTCGCACGAACGTACGCTAAAGCTGATAAATTAAAGGAAATCACAAATTAAACTGCGAACAGCAGGCGAATCACGTAACTTTATGTACTACCGTTAGATAGATTTTAATGTCAATTTTGAAGTATAAATGTATGAGCTGACAATTAAAATTTGACATTAAAATCTGCCTAACGGTAGTAAATAAGTTACGTGATTACCCCGCAGGAAGCAAGAAACTCTTAGGCCGGGTTTTATAAAGATCCGTTAGACCAAATGTCAGATCAAATTTCAGTAACTCAGTACATTTTTTGACATAACAAACCGACATAAGGTCTAACGGATCTTTATAAAACCGAGCCTTAGGATACCTATTCAGAGATTTTGTTTTAAAGAACGGTCCCCAGGCAAATACTAAGCAACATTGGTCAGTAGTAAAATAACAATATATCTAATATCAAAATTAGCATCTTAGGTTTATTTATTTATTTAATCTTTATTGCACAAAAGAAACCTTATCGTACAAAAGGCGGACTTAATGCCGTATGGCATTCTCTACCAGTCAACCTTAAGGCGAAGCAGAAAGATTTGTTGGCGGCAACTAACAACTAACGAAACTCAAAATTAATATTTTATATAATTATTTTATTTATATATAATAATTTAATTATTTGTGTTATGTAACAAAACGAGTAAATGTATGCGTGTAAATTCCTGAGGTTGGCCGAGGAAAAACTAAAAAGCTCTAGATGACACGAGGTGGCGGCAATGCAAGAGTGACATAATTTTAGGGTTCTGTACCAAAAAGGTAAAAAAGGTACTGTTATTTATACTTAGCCTGGCTTGCTCAGCGGCCAGTCACGACCCGCGCTAAGAGCGGTTCTTAGGTACGACCCGAGTCTATATAAATCGCATTTGTTTTATATGCCTACGCTGCAGCGGGGCGACTATTCCGTCGCTTCTAGGTTTGGTCGGCGACCGGGTAAGTGACTGCAGATCACATTGTCGGTGCCATGACGCTCACTGTAACGCTGTGATACAGGCTATGTAGATACATTCGGCAAAGTTCCCTACATAGAAGTTTATAATATACAAGCGACTATATCTGACTGTACATTATGATATTTACGTATCGATTACACAGCGTAATCGATACGTAAGCTCAGCCTCTATCGGTTACACATGATCACGCAAACACGCGTACCTTCTGTGCTCACATATTTTAGTAACCCAGACTGATTTAGCTATGTATTCCGTACAAGGTAAAGCTATTGACGATTAAATAAATAAAAACATCTTTGTCTCATTGTAAAATTATCCCAGAAAGAACAACTCGGATAACAAGAGGCGGTTATTGCTACGAAACATTTTGTTCTTTTGTAATTCATTCCGAAGAATCCACTTCTAGTCCCTTTCACCCTTTTTATAAAACGTGGAATATCCATTATGTCATGCTCTGGGGACATTTTCTTGACTGTGCTTGTAATCTACCGAAACATAATGCGTTAAATTGTAAGCAGTATTTTACGATTCCAACTCTTCCTACATGAAACTTACAATTTAGGTTAGGTTAGGTTTACCTAGGTTCTTCAGAGCGGCAATAGAAGCCCCGCGCAGCGGGCCTTCGTTAACTTGCTGGAGGAAAGTTTTCAGTTCACAATCTTTCGAAGTTTACAATCTCGCTAGTTAAATTATAATCTAACGGTTTTCACAATTTTGATTTGTGTGATTTTTGTCGTTTGTTGAATCTCGTACTAATTGGATTCTATTATAATGCCCCTGACCTTAACTTCCACATATGCCAAATTGATTTATAGCATCAACAAATCTATCTATACATATAATATAGCTGAAGAGGGTCGAAAGTCTGTACATGGAAGACATTCGAAAAAAGTTGGCTGGGGATACTTAGAATCGTTAACAGAACACGTCCCAACAGTTTTTAGAATTTTTATCTGTTTGTATGTTTGTCTTTTATCTGTTGGTCTGTTTATTTGAACGCGCATCACGTGAAAACGGCTGAACGGATTTTGATGCAAAACTTACTAATATGTCGAGAAAAATCCTCGGCCAGGCTATAAAAATTATACAGATTGGGGGTGGAAGGGGGTTAAAAGAGAGGTTAAACTTTGTTTGAGAACTTCTTAAATGAAAATTAAAGGCACCAAAATATATACTTGGATGTAAATGAAAAAGAACCCCATTCAAACATTTTGCAATTAACGGATAAAATGTGAAATAGAGGGGTAAAACTAAAATACTTAAGGGCTAAGACAAAAAATCAAAAGTCCCTCAAATTATAGTAACTGTTTGAATCGAGAGATCAGATTATGTTGGATAGTAGTCGCTATTAACAGTCACTTGAAATCCGCCTACGATATTTGAAATGTTTTTAGGGGTGATCTAGAAAGTTGTTAGGTCCTTCCAACCATAGTAACTGTTTGAAATGAGAGACTTAATTATGTTGGACAGCCAGTCGTCATCAACATTCACAAACAAACCACCTACCTACCTTACGTACCTTGAAATCCGCCTACCTATATTTGATATGTCTTCAGGGGTCATCTAAAAGGTTGTTAGAATTTTCGAGTTCTATAACGTTAAGCCGGTGCCTACCCATCCCGGAGATCTCCGGGCATATAACAAAAGAATGCTATTGTTTATTTTTTCGTCGGTCCAGGACGGCGGAATGGAAATGGAGTCACAATACTATTGAATCTAAACATGGAATACATGTTATCCCAGAAATCATCTTGGAACGGTATGAAAAGGTAGAAGTTGATAAGGATGTTCTAGCGAACGATCGCGGACATAAGTCCATTATAAATGCGAAAGTAACTCTGTCGGTCTATTACCTCTTTACGCATAAACCGCTTAAACGGATTTAGATGAAATTTGGTATGGAGATGGTTTGTATCCCGAGGAAGGATATAGGATAGTTTTTAACCCGGAAATCATGCCCTGACGATATAAACGACTTCCGCGCGGACGAAGTCGCTGGCAAAAGCTTGTGTATTATATGGCGAGATTGTAAACTGTCCTTTTATCCTAATATGGTTGATAATCAATTGTTTTTTTAAGTCCTTGTTCAGGAGAAACCCAGTGTATATAAT
Source organism: Epiblema foenella (assembly GCA_963556455.1). NCBI lineage: Eukaryota > Metazoa > Arthropoda > Insecta > Lepidoptera > Tortricidae > Epiblema > Epiblema foenella. Next base: position 8,196,758 of record OY747105.1, read on the forward strand.
ATAGGATCTCAATCATGTCTTACCTTGTGTTGTTGACCTCCTGGTCAACAACCTTTATTTCCTTTATTGTTTTTCCGTAATAAAAATACGAACACACTAATTAATCTCAGTAATTAGGTACTTATTAACACAGAAATTACGAGAAAACTTTCCATTACGCTCGTACATAAACGGGATATTTACGCTAACCGATCCTTTTACCTATGTAATTAGGACTAGCTGACTTTCTCTATTTCGCACACAGTCTCACCTACAGGCTACATGCTTTAAAGTTTATATATTTATTTACGGTTATATATCCAGCCGGGATTATAATGGAATTAGAGCTGACAGTTTTGCTACATATACGTCAAAGTGTATATGAATTGACAGCTGTTTCATTCCCAAACTAACTGTGGTCTTATTGACCGAGTGATTTTTTTTAACTTGACTGTGGCTTTATAGGCCGGGCCCAATAAAGCGATAGGAGTGCGCGGTTGGAGAGTAGCCTGGGGAAAATTCAGGGGAAAGCCTCCGACACGACTACGCGTGTAGTTTGGAACACTGGAATACTCTAAGACTGCGCTCCAGTGTGATTGGTTGAGCGGTTTCAACCGAATCTGAAGTGTGAGTGGAATGGTTTGTGGAGTCCGGTCTGTTCATGCTTGCTAGGACATAGTGACTACGTTAATACTACGTGTCTTTTTATAGGGGATTGACGAGAGACATCATCCTGTTGTGGATTCATTTTTATTATCAGTGACTTGAGACCATATACATCTCTAAAAATATTAAATTAATCTTAATTTTGACGCTCAGAGACCATGTAAATCTCTGGGATTTTATATTAATTTCATTATACTCCTTGTTTAATCTTGAGACCATCCATATACATCTCTAACTTTACTGATGTTGTAATATTTGTAATAGATCTCTCACTCTATGACATTAATTTTGTTATAATTGTAAACTCGAAATTATTATTCTTTCTTGAACTGTAAATTAATATTTTGACATGAAAAATGTATTATTATAGTCAGACTTTCTTAAATTGTAAATAATATTTTGACATGTAAAAGTTTATATATTGTGGCCTATTTGCAGAATAAATGTTTGATTTTGATTTTGAATCGAGCTACTGGGAATTTTGTCGCTGGTTCACTAAACCTAGCCTAGCTGAGAAGAGTCCAGCAAGAAACTCAGCTAGGCCCGACTTGGGTCGGACTGACTCTACCCGTTGTGCGGCGGTACCGGGACGAATAGGGACTATATGTGTCAGTGTTGTCGCGATCGCGCGGTGGACGTCCCCGCCGGTGGGAATTCCTAAGTGTACACGTTGTGTCTAAGTTGGACGCCGTAAGCGCAGCGTTCTATTTTTCGATGGACGCTGTGATTAATTGATTATGTCGTCCGGGTCCGTTAGTGTGGACCTTGGATGCCGGACCGTGCGGCCACTAATCAGTAATCACCGAGTTACAACAGAAGGAGGGGGGATGGGAACGTAGTCGACAGTCTTCTTATGTTGGGCGTTGTCAAAATAACGTCTGGCAGTCTTCTTAAAGAAACCATACTTGGTGCTAATCCCCATGTCGTGGTGCAGACTGAGGTTCGACTGGTACCACGGGGCACCAGTCGCCCTACGGAGAAAACGATTCTGAATGGCCTGAAGCAGCTTGAGCGATGTCATAGGCACGTGAGCAAAAGCTACACTTGCATAAGACATGATTGGACCAACACAAGTTTTGTAGAGTGTCAGCTTATTTCTAAGTGATATTTTACTAAATTTGTTAATCATCGGCCCAAGCCTTCCTAGCACGAACAACGCACGGCCGCGTACCCTACTAATGTGGCTACGGAGTCAGTTTTCTGTCGAGGGTCATTCCAAGGTATTTTTGACTTCATTGGCCCAGGTGATGGGTCGGTTAAACATCTGGATCTGCGCCACCCGCCTTTCCGTGCTAACTCGGTCAGACGGGTGGAAGACTATATCGCAGTGCTTTTTTCCGGATTGACTTCGATACGCCAAAGATTAAACCAACAACCTAGGTCAATGATTGCCTCCTGGGGGTATCGCCGGATAAAAGTGTACTTACAATGAGTCGTAAAGAGCGCGTATCATTCACGAACAACCCCAGTTGCACTTTAGGGTACCTGGGAATGTCATTCGTGAATAACGAATAAAGAGTGGGAGAGAGCACGGAACCTTGCGGGACTCCGGCCCGGATGGGGTGTGGGTCCGAGTACGTTTCCTCTAGTCTGTATCGAAAGCTTCGATCCCTGAGAAAATTTCGTATGGTAAGTACGAATCTGTCAGGCATATCGAGCTGATATAACTTGTATGTCAGCCCGTTATGCCAGACCTTGTCGAAGTCTTTCGCCACGTCGAGAAAGATGGCATCGGTCCTGAGCCCCTGGAATCGAGAGAAACTGTCCAGTACGTGCTTCGTGATGCAGTGCACCTGTTGGACGCACGAGTGCGCGGATCTAAAAACTGCTCGTCGATGATGACGTTATTTTCAGCCGTAAATCTGAGAATCTAAGTGAGAAGGATCCGCTCATATAGCTTTCCTAGAGAGCTAAGTAAAATTATCGGTCTATAAGAAGCAGGCGAGGTCCGAGGTTTACCGGGCTTCGCTATCCCTATGACCGCTGCACCTTTCCACGTGACTGAAAAGTAAGCATTGGTCAGCGCGGTATTGAAAATGCCGACCAAAATAAGGAGGTGGGTTTCAGGGAGAAGTCTCAGGATACGATTGGATACACCATCCGCACCCGGAGCCTTCCTAACACGAAGACGCCTGACCAGGTCACTGACTTCCTTAACCGACACCGGTAAAATGGTTGACGTTCCGGGGAGACGCGGTCTCCTGTTCTCCTCGGAATCGACCCATCTAATATGGGCTTCTTCGGTGTGTAGGACTAGGCGAACATTGGGACTCTAAGCTACTCGCAAGGCTCAGCTTTCTCACTATCCTCGAAAGCAGGGATAGGGTGATCCGGACGATCCAAGGGGGGTATGGTCCAACAGGCATCTTATTCGAGAGAACTCGCTAGTTTCCAGTAAGCCAGATGACTAGGCGCGATCTCACCCATCAGATCCCTGAACGAGGTCTCCCGAAATTCGGTGATTCTCTGTTTGGTCTCGTTACACAAGTCCCGCAGGATTTGACAGTTTTCGGCAGAAGGGTGTTTGGAGTAAACCCTGATTGCACGGTTTTTCCTAGTCACTAACTCTATCAGTGAAACGAAGGTCTCCTGCTTCAGCTTCAACAAAAATGCTTTCGTATGTACGGGTTTCCGTTTGTTCTGCTCTACAGGTTGTATTCTCAACCGATTCTCCTGAGATTTTGTGAGATTTTTTTGTCGAGTCATTTGTTAATTTGGAAAACTATTTCTTTTCAAAATTTTGTAAAAAGGTGGTTTCATTTTGTCTGTCTGTCTGTCACATCGCTAAATATCTCAAAAATTAATTATACTATCGATTTGAAATTTGGAACAGTTATAGAGAGGAGTAACTTAGATGCATAACACAGATTTATTTTAAATACTTACTCTTTTTATTTTCTGCGAAATAAAAAATAAAAACAGATAATAATAAAGTGGTTCAAAATTTAAAAATCAAGTGAATATGTCAAGTGGGGTGTCATATGAAAGGGCTTGAGTTATACATTCTGAAACTTTTTTTTATTGTTTTTGTAGTTTAGTCATTTATGAGGGAAAATGTAAAAAAAAATACCCCCCTTATCTCTGAAGTTTAACAAGTAGAAAGTATGGAATGATTACATAATATTGATATCAATATATACTTTACAGGAAAAATATAACTATATCTCAATCTAGTTTTTCTTTTTTTTTATCATCAAAAAACATTTCTACACTAACATTGTAATTTACCTTTGAATGTTTTTTTGTTTTATGAATTCCTACGCGATTATGCTGAAAGTAAAGAAAAAAAATTGAAATAGGTTCACGTGATATAGAATAATCCTTGAAAACCACCATACATATTAAGTTATTCAGTCGCTCAATTTGTAACAAAAATCGCCGATAGATGGCGCTGTACCTATGTGAGATTTTCCTAGATTAATAGGGTTGGAATCGGTACACATCTGGTTACGGAACCCACAGCGCGCGAGTCGGATTCGCATTTGACCGGTTTTTTCAATGATATCGTTTTTCTTTGCTGGCGGATTCCGGTTTGTTTTCCTCTACAGGTCGCATTTCTCAACCGAGTCTCGTGAAATTTTGTGAGCAGGTTCGATAATTATGTAGATTTTTTTGTCAAGGTGATTTCATGGAAATTTTTAAAAATATTTATTTTTTTCAAACAAAATTAAAAAAAGAAACACTCGCGAGGTCTAAATCTCACAAAGTCACTAGTAATAACAAGTGTGCGTTTTATTTGTCTCGTTTAATTATATTTACAAAGGAATAACAATAGGTAGTTAATGCTTATTTAATTCACCGAACATTAGGCGAAAAAAATTTATGATTACTACACCAAAAAACCGTTACAAAGAAAATCTCGTTAATACAAAATTCCATTTACGCAAGATTAAAAAGTTTGGCTTCATAATTCAACCACGAAAAAATAACAAGAAGAAATTTATACAATGGAACTTATTCCATCATTTGAAAAGGTATTGCAACAAGTTAGAGCCGGCTCCTTCCTAGTTTACTCCGTCTTTCTTCTCCTGGGAGCTCGTGAAAGTACGGAAAACTTCGGGAAATTAGGTACAACGCGCCGCAGAAAACCTCTGTTATAATGTGGGCATCTAACCAAACAAAAGGTGCGAATCAACAAGGATTTGTATTGTTAACAGCCTATGTATACGCTTAATCTTTTTGATGCATGAGCGGTATTGGTACTTCGGAAATACATTCTGACTTTCTGACACTTAAACTTGTGGTTTTCGGATCACATAGGTGCCGTCAGCATCATAAAAATAAACAGTATACACTTTTCGACACTTTCTCTAGACAATAAAGAGCTACAATGTATACATGTTTATACTGATCGTACTAATAGACTTTTAAAATATAAACAGTGACGTATTTCACGATTCCAAATAGTGTTGGCCTATTATTGTAGATAACGTTATTAACAATTTACATAACACTGGCATTACCGGCCTCCTAGACATACCCCCTTATTCATAAAACTTAACAAACCTTTGTCCCGTTTTCACAATATCAAAGTGTCACATCAATATCAAAGTGACAGATAAGGACAAACGAACTTTAGCGGCAATTTAACTAATATAGGTTTGATAGACGTTTATGAATAAGGGGGTTATTCTCTACTGTAGTTCATTATAGACCATATTTTCTGTTGGGATAGGTACTATTGATAAGCCCTGTTGGCGGTGCTGGCGGCGCGCACACCACGGTCACCCGCGCCCTCGTAGTGTAAGAAGGTAGAGGAACGTTAGTTACTACCACTTTGGCTCTGCCCCGTCGTCTACCAGTCCCTGGGAACCCAGGGCTCATTAAATTCATAATTTCACTATTGGCGACCCCCTAGATGGGTCCTCTGTTCGTAGGCAATAGGGATGTTGACTTAAAATTTGACTACTCCAAAAGAAACAAGGCAAAAAACATGCCAAATGGTGAAAATCCTATTCAAATATCTCAAAAAATAACGAAACGACAACCGTTTTAATGACACTGGTAAGAAAAGAAAACGCGACAAATCAGTGACGTCATTGACCACGAGCGCTATAGTAAATGACGAATGTTCCAATACAAATGTGCGTTTTGCGGAAAAGGGACATAGTATACCCTCTAACTTTGAAGATCCATAGATATGCAATTATTTATTCTTTTAAGTTACTTTTTTCGCCATTTGATTAAGAATTTGATCAATTTTCGAGGAAATTCGAACTTATTGAATTTCTTATTTGGTGTCAACATCCCTATTTATGCTTCAGAGTGAAAATCGTGGTATTAGACGTAGCGCGATAAAAGTGGCACAATTAGACAAAAAATTGTTCTACCACTTTTCAACATTTACACATACATATAGAGTAACACATTATTTGTGTGTTAAGTTCCAAACCCACTACCGCACTTTTTAGATGTCTACCTGAACGTACGTACCTACTGCGCGCGTAGCAATACGAAAAGATTGTCAGTGAATATTACCTATCCGTGATTATAATTGGATTATAGGTAACAATTTTCCATATGTTTACGTCGAAGTGTAAATGAATTGACAGCTATTCCATTCCCAAACGAATCGCGCTCTTATAGTACGCACGCAAATTGTAAAACTATGATCCTTATAATATGCAACCATTATTAAAGCATTGTCACATAATATGCACAAGGCGAGTGTAGTGTCGTAAACTGAGACTTATACTATAAGCCTTAGTTTCAAGGCGCCATACTCAGCAGTATGTAAAGGTAGTTTGGGGCGAGATAGGGAGATTTTAATACTTAGCGAGTCAGTTTCCCGTGTCCTAGATACCTTGGGACAAAGCTCGGGTCATGTGGAAGACCTACTCACTTTGTTTCTCTGTATTGTAGTGAAGTGAGCTTAATACAGACAGGATAAAAAATAACAAAGTGACGATGCTTAATGTAATTTCTTAAATACTACAATTTATTGTAAGTGCTCGAATTGCAGGTCGATTAGCTTAGGTTAGGTTACTGCACACTCATTTTAATATGTGCATTGGTCAAAAAATAGTCTGCCGCTACACACAGGAAAACAGCTAAAATACTTTTTAGCTAACCTAAAAAGTATTTTTAGCTGTTTTCCTGTGTTTATTGAATATTAATGAAATTACCCTGCCATACTCATGTAGTAATAAAATTTATATAACGATCTGTATAAAATATTTCATTAGTTGTGTTATCAACTTTAGACAATTTCTTTGAATGGCACTAGACTATTCAAAGAAATTGTCTAAAGTGGACGAAATGACACCGACTACAAAAATTACAATATTATGTCTACATTTTTCAATAAGAAGCGTAAAGGCTCAAATTAGAAGAAAAGCAATTATTTTTACTTTTTAGCGGTATATTTTATTAAAAATATATTTATTTCATACATTATAGTTAATCGATCATTACCAGAGTACATCTCATAACGATTCCAATACGCGGCTAAGCTCACTGTTTGCGGAGTTCCGTTGCCTACCTTGCGGCTTCAATTACTCGCACCAGATCAGGTTGATGGTAACATTACTTCAGGACCATTTCAATTGACTTCGTCGAAATATCTTAATGCCACCCATGAAACACTAGGAGTTTGGGATGACCATCCGTGATCTTCTGTACTATTTCCCATTGACTAAATGCTACTTTCTGAATGCAAATGCTCGAGTTATTACCGAAAATACTAGAACCACTGTATGTTTTCCGTGAATTTTTTAGGATTTCCCCAAATTCCTCATGGGTCCCATCATAAGAACTAGATCTGGTAACAACGAGACCAACCTTGAAACAAGTGATTTCAAACAAAGAAAAGGAATTCCAAATCGGTTGATAAACGACGTAGTTCTGAGGTAACACACATTAAAAAAAAAATACAACCAAATTGAGAATATCCTAATTATTTTGACGTCGGTTAATAATATTTGATTAGTTATTTGGACGTAATACTGGAAGGCCCCCTGATCTCAAACTAAGATTGAATTCGTTTTCAAGACCGAAAATAAAGATCAAATTTACGCGAAATCAGTCTTATATATATGTACATTTTATATTAGTCAATTTGTTCAATGTTAATTTCATAAAATGCGCCGACATTAATTACGCTTCGCTAGTTTCGACCACAATGTTAGTTACACTTCAGGTCATTACGAAACGAAAGGGATTAAACGAGAATGGCGGGTCGGTCAACCAATTAGAATAGGATTTAAGGGTTTTATTTGTGATGTTTGGTATTCGATAAGATACAATTAATGTATAGTTAAGCTTTACTGTTTAACGTATTTGAATGACCTTGCCCTTATTCATAATATGCATTAATTAAAATACAGTTCATATTAGTTATATTTTATCTGTCACTTTAAATTTTTGTATTCGTAAGAGTTAACATAATGGCTCTTAAAATAAAATGTTTTTAATGCGCGATTTTTTAAGTACGTCACGTCGTTTCCATGGTTGTCGTCTTCATTTATTCGGAACGTCTCAACACCTCTGCTCCTCAATTTGATTCATCGCGTGTCGAACTAGCGTGTACATGAAACAAATACAAACTCAGTTTTTAATGCAAAACACATACTTCAAATTGACCCTCGAACAGATTTCTCCAAGATTTTCACAATTTGAAAAGCTTCATTTCCGAGAAACATTTTAAAGTATACGGAATTCAGCTAACTATTACCATTGTTAAGCGAGGCGGGCCGTTAAAGTGCAGTAAAAACAAAAATGTAATCAGAGAAAGAGGTAGGTTGAATTAGAAACTTTTGTTTGTCGATTGCGAATTTTAATAATGATTTTGTCCATTGTTGTTTGGAGTTCATGTTCTATTACAAGGCGGCGATGAAGGTCCTCCATCCGCTACTTTTTACGTCTCCCTTTTTACGCCACGCGCTGCGCAGAAACCGTCTGTTAAGAAGAACAGTTAGTTAAACGGCCCATAGTCTACGCGAGTACAACACGGCACATATCTCTAAATTTAATAAAAACACTTTTCGTGTACGCACATAGATGAATTGGATACGTCTCTTTCATTAAACATGAAGCCACCATCTTGGCCTCGTAAGGGAAACAGATATTGTACTACATATATGTATAACCTGATTACAGAGCGGTATTTTTCCTCCCATTAATGGTAACGGGAAACAGGAGGATAAACTGTTGTTTACTGCTGCGATCTAGCTAAAAGTATTGGATTATAATCCAATTTACATTTGTCTCCAACGCTCGCCTAATGTGTCAGAACGAATGCGTGCGTGACATTTCTTAATCTTGTTCCAACACGTTTTGGGCGGGTTGCACTAACTTACGATTACCTGCTATCCAACGTTTAATATGGTGTCGGCAGCTGTCATCCCATAGAAAATAAACGAACTTTTCATACAATCGCTTACGATTAAATGAGGTTTGGTGCAAACCAACCTTAAGCGATTTCCTGACTTGGCGGGGCGCGATCGATACGTGGCATTTTGCTATTACGGGATACTTGTCAGTGTTACATTTGCTTGGTAGAAATATAGGGTTGCCATACGTCCCGGTACGCCGGGACATGTCCCGGTTTCAAGCATGGTATCCCAGTGTCCCTGCCATTAAGCAAATTGTTCAGATAGGTAAATAAGCATGCATGAATGTATGTAGTTAGGACGACTATAATTTTACCGCTTAAGACAGACAGTGCCGTCCGACGGCAAACACCTGCCCCGCTCCCACGTCTGCTTTGATTTTGGAACTAGGCAAGCGCTGATGTCCTTCGAATTTTTCTTATTGGTGTGTACCTACACTACGTCTTCTTTAATCTTCCCGGTGTTCCACCCCATATTAATGGCAACCCTATATGAGTAGCAATATCATGCGCGGAAGCCGAGCTTAGCGCGGACTTCGCGCTTCGCGCATCCCGCTCCACTCAGGAAACGACAGGTATGAAATGACAGTTAAAATCTACCTATTGTGGGAAATATTTACACATCGACCTTTTTGACGCATCGCAACAAGCATATAACGTAAATCCGCATTACACATCGAAACAGTGAAGAAAATCAGGTAATGATATTAGAGCTTCATGAGTAGTTAGGTAGTTGTAATACGCGTTTTACAGGAGCAATCAAATGAATGTATATTTTCTTCTATCACTGATACGTAGTAATTTATGATAAAAATTCACCAAGAAAGTACTAATTCTTTTATTTTTTAAATCTAGTGTAGTGACTAAATCATTCGTTTCGATTCAGATGATATTTTCCTAAATGAATGAATTTATAACCGTAATAAATTACGTGTTCTAATAAAAATAAGTATTCCAATAAATTGCAAACATGAAGTGTGAAATTACCTATATCGCGGAATTATGTACGTGGGTAGAATAAGAAACATATGACAAAAGTTCTTACTCTAGATTCGTATTCAGTAGTGAAATATATGGGAACATTAAAAAACAAATTGTTATAAAATCGAATTGAATAATCATTTACCATTTATTAATAATCGCTAATTAAAACAATCGATTCGTCTTACCCTCATCACTACAATTCATAACTGCCAAAAAAGAAACTGGTAAATATTTCCCACAATAACTTAAGTTTGACACGTTACATAATCAGTTCACTTCAGCAGCAGGGTAAAAGCAAACCTTTTAGGCTCGGTTTTATAAAGAGCTGTAAGACCTTATGTCGCTTTGTTATGTCGAGAAAATTACAGGCTTACTGAGGTTTGATCTGACATTTGGTGTAACGGATCTTTATGAAACTCGGCCTTAGCAACGTACGCTAAGATATATCAACAGTAATTTTCATATCCAAAAATTACACAATACGTTCTAAAGTTTCATAATTACCGTGCTAGGGTCGGAACTTTTGATGCAGATGTCAAATAATTGATGGCATTGGATAATTAATAATTGATGCCGCGGTCTCCCGGCGAAAAAAATAAACAATAGCATTCTACTGTAATGAGCCCGGGGATCCCCGGAACCGGTAGACGACGGGTTCGATAGATAGCTGGATTAAGCCGTTGTCTATCCATGCCGGAGATCTCCGGGCACATAACAAAAGGATTTTATTGTTTATTCTTTTCGTCGGTCGAAGTTGGGTTAATAACAGTGAATAGTTTGTGGAGTCCGGTGTCCTAGTATATTTTTTTTTTTGGGGATTGAGGAGAGACATCATCCTGTTCTGGATTAGTTTTTATTGTCAGTGAGTCTTAGATACCATACATATCTCCAACAATATTAAATTAGAGTGTTTTTTAATCGTATTATTTTAATATTGATGCTTTGAGACTATGTACATCTTTAAAGACGAGACATGCATATCTCAGAGACCTCTGTCATAGTATATTAATTTCATATACTCTTCGTTTTTAATTATACTGAGACCTTATAAAGCTCGAACTTTACTGATGTTGTAATATTTGTAATAGATAACCTTGCAAGTTTATTTTCACTGTATGATAAGAACTTTAATATATTTGTAATTTTGAAATTATTCTTTCTTAAATTGTAAATTATTTTTTAGGCATGAAATATGTATTCTTATAGTCAGATTTTCTTAAACTGTAAATTAATATTTTGACATGTAAAAGTGCCCTTGTGCATTTGCAGAATAAATGGTTTTTTTTTGTTAGATAACAATCACAAAGTTTGTAACTTTTCAAAATTCAGACCCATATATGCATCATAGATTTAGATTTATTGATGTCATAATATAAAAATACAATATAAATTATCCTAAGTCAATTTATACGACTTTATATTATGATCATCAAAAAAATAATAAAATGTCAAAAATGATCATAATAATAATTATTAATTTAAACTATACAACAATTATCAAAGATATTTAAATAATGATCATACTACTAAAATCAAATCATTCATAAAAATAAAAATACGAGTCAATAATATAACGTCGAAAACTTAAATAATCATAAGTCACAATACATTAAAATAAAAATCAAACAAAACTATAATTTAAAAATACAATGTCAATCAAATTTCATTTCCATGAAGTTATTTACGGAATAAAATGAATTTTCCAATAAAAAGATACGTTGGCGTTTAAATGCTTCGTCAGATATTTCATTCTTTAATTTGGTGGGTAGATGTTCGTAATATGTCGGTCCTAATACGCGTGGGTTTTTTCCGAATGTGCCATGCGACGCGGAACTGTTCTAAGTCTACCTGTGGATCGAATCACTTTTCCCGTTACCTCCACGCGTTTGAACATCCGTATGATGAGAAATAATCTCACAAACATCAGTACCTCAAATACGTAAAGGGAGTAGTGCGTCATTATATTATGAAGTTTGAAGAGGTCTTTGCAAGAGTGTCTTGGTTTCACTCCGGCCAATAACCGAAGTGCGCGTTTTTGAAGTATAAATACTCTCTTGGCATCTGTAGAATTCCCCCATAAGACCGTACCATAAAACATTAACGAATGAAAATGGGAAAAATACACATAATCTTAATGACGAATTAGATACTAATGGCTTTAATTTTTTTAAGGCAAATACAGCATCACTAAGTCTATTGCACAGATGGTCAACATGGCACTTCTAGTTGAGGCACGAGTCCAGTGTGAAGCCGAGAAATTTAGATTCATTGAATAATGGCATCGGGCTTTTGGAAATACATGGAGGCAGTGTAGTATTTCGGCCTGAAAATACCATGACGTTTGATTTTGACAAGTTCAGTAGAAGGCCATTCGACGAGAACCATTTATGCAGCTGTCTATACGCATGGATTTTTTCAGACAGCTGGTGATGTTTTTGCGCTCACTATGACTGTTGTAATTAACTATAACATAATTCTTTAAACGAGCCTTAAAATCCTATTTTAAGCCAACTAACTGATAAATATCTCAATTACACTCTAGCCAAAATTAGAATTGATACTATCAACCGCAAATCGGGTTAAAATAGAAATTAGCGGCACCTAAATTATCTAATCGTAACCCACCACGCGGCACAGCAAAATGCGATATAAACTGCCGCAGCCAGTTCTAGCCGACAAGCCAATATTATCAATGAAAAACCAACCTTAATTTAACGCAAAATGGTTCAATTTCATTAAAAGCCATTATGGATACATAATAATTATTTCTTGATTTCTGTTTCAATTGTAATATTTGTATTGTAGGTATACATAAGGTTGCATACCATTTTCAACTCCAGAATACTCGTACGTTAGAACAGTAAGTACTTTTGCCAAACTCATACGAATTGATGCCATTGTGATACCACAATTGTATCAGTTTTAGCCTCTCGTAAAGGCTATAAAGCTTCAATTTTGTTGGCAGGTGAAACTATTATACGAGTACATGAAACAAGTGTGGTGTTCTAATTTACTTACATTATGAACCTTTCTATTCTACGACAGGCCAACGTGACTGTGATGTATCAATTATTGTGGATTTTAGTAATTTTACCAAGATTAAAACTCAAGTTACTTATTCAGGCATAAATGAAGAACATTGATCATTAACCCATTCAATGCCAATGACTCGCATATATAAGTCATGACTTATATACCGTACATAGAGACATGTCTCTATGTACGGTTTCCGCTACTAAGCGGAAAAATGCTGCTGGCGCTATGGCGTACAGTTTATGGTCAGATATAAATAAAGCAAATACAAATAAAACAGCGATATTGCAGGCGTATTAATAAAATATTGAGTCTAACATATTCACGATTTACGATTATAGGTTTAATAAGTTGTAAATCGAATAGTCCCTTATTCCCAATTTTTAAAACATACCTACTATATTAGCTTCGGCTAGAATGAAAATTGCTGGCTTCGTATTAATTAAACGGACTCCCAATGTCGTCCGTTCAAAACTAATACTCAGTCTGCAATTACCTACTTCCATACCTCAACAATATTAGATTGTTATTAGGTGCCCACAGCGCCAACCATTTCGTAGCGTTATGAGTTTTACGTTATAGGTAGAAAAAGGTAGACGTCGAGTCGTATTGAGAAATCAAAGAACTGGCGTTAAGTAGAACGGACTGGAGAGAACTGCACCGACAAGAGTAAAACTCTTAAATAACAATGAATGACCAGAAATCGTCTAAAAACAGAAAACCTACCGGAATTTTTTAAGAAATTGTGTTCACATTAAGAGGTAAATTGTGAAATGAAGAGTCAGCGATCTCAAATGTAATTTATAAGTGAATATTGATAGAATGATTTAGGTGTCTGTCACTCTGTCACTAAATTCCGTAAAAATCTTGCTCCGCTGGCTCAGCGACCCGAAGTGGATCTTAACCTCCGGTACGAGTTGTTTAATACAAACTATTTTATTTTTTCTTAGTGAAAGTACTAATTTGTATATATTTTAGTACAACAATAAACAACATTATTTTTAATACAGTTGCTCAAAAAGTGGTACTTTATGTACCTAGCTGTATATCGTGCGCAAATTTGGATTTCTCGCACTAGTGCTTTTTACTTTTCCATTTTTTTCAAATCTACCGTTGGTCTAAGCCAGACATCCAACCGAAGAGTTTTAGGTTCCATCAGTTTACTGATTTATTTAATAAAGCATTTGGCATTTAAACACTTTTATTATAGTTAAAATAATAAAATTGTATATTAGACAAGTCAATAGGTTTTCCAATATTAAAAAACCTAAAACTGCTTTCAAAAGTGGATTGATTGCGTAGACCAATGACCGGAAACGAGTATTATGCGAGACCACCAATTAATAAAGTATTATCCAAGACCGCCGCGCCGGATGAATAAACGCTTGTTTTTTTCGCCAATAAAGTCATTTATTTACAATTTATTTTTCAATATTTAAATGTAATTAAACTACCCTGTGACGTAAAACCTCTTCCAAATTAGTTTTGGATTTGGCTGAATGCTGAAATCATTTGCATGTTGAAAAAGTCTATCAATTAAAAGTTAACCCGCCTCTTTCATTCATGATTTCACTATTTAGTTTTGTAATGACTTGTATTGTTTAAATAATATTTTTGTGATAGATGCAATTTCTACGGTTGTGAAATAAAATGTAACTAGGGTCGCTAGGACAGTTACGCGGCCTGCGTGAGTTTGCGGCCTTCTGAAGAACAAAGTTATTTCAATTAAAGATATTTACATTTTTACATGCTATAAAGACATAGTGCGTATGCGTTTTAACTTGTAGCTATTGAATGGGAATATATTAAAAAAGCAAGAAAATATCCTTTCAGTTCATTAACTCATCTAAGTGGCCGCAAACTGACCTACCGACGACGACTAGACCTACCGACCCTATGTAAACTACGCCCGATATATAGACGGTGCCCTGGAAAGCGCAAATCCCATAATGGCAAGTACAAGCATTTAGTTTAGTCTCTTTTAATGACTGTTTTCTTTTTGTTTCTTTGATATTTTTTCGCAACTGTATTAAAAAACGTCGTTTGATATACGTGCGGAAGTATCATTTTCACTCTTACCTTCCGCACTTGCATCAAAATGTACTATTTCAGTTGAATAATTATGAATAGTAACCATACAGCTGTCAACAGATTTAATAAAAAACGTATTTTGTTACTAAGCTCAACTTGCCCTCAGATAATATTAGTGTCTACTAGTGCTACGAAACTATCACATAATGCATTATGCGCTGTGCTACGAGTATGTCGTAGATGTGCTACGGAGCGTAGAAGACATGTTGGACTGGAACATAATTTATTTGCTTCGAATTCTTTCCTGAAACATTTAGACCGTAAATCTGTGCATATTTTTTAAGAAAATAAATTCGTATTTTATGTCTGTTTTTTCAATCTGAGCCATATCATAAATATGGAAAAGGGGCGCTCGTTGCCCAGCGGCGCCCGCGTAACCGCGTGCGGTATGCGTTAAGCAATCGGCCCTGAACTGTCTTAGATGGGTAATCGCTCTGAGTGGTTATTAACTGAGCACTCCCGTGCTTTGGAAGGCACGTTAATCCATTGATACCGGCTGCAGTCTGTGATATCAGTCGTTAATCCGAGCAGGCGCTTGCGTAAAAACTAGTGCCTACGCCAAATTTTGGGATTAGGTAGCGGACCCCGGGCGTCATTTTTATGGGAAAAACTTAGAGAGTTTAATGTGCCCAACGACATCATTAGGATATTTAAGTACTGGTACAGTAACCAAGTAAATAATGTACGTTGGACCGATAAGCTCTCATTCCTGAGCCTGTACTACGAACTTCGAAATCTGAACTTCGTATCGTGCTGTTCCTTTCACTCTCGTGTTATTCACTATATGAATGAGAGTGACGGCACAATATGAAGTTCGGTTTTCGAAGTTCGGAGTAGCCCCTCTGGCATTGAGAGGGAAGCGCGAGGAAGGCACTAATGCGTTCAGTATTGAGATCTTAGAGAGATGCGCATGAGAGCGCAGATGGCGGTCACCGTGGAGTTTTTAGTGGGTAGAAATACCACATAAGCCAGCCATCCCCCGATGTCTGGGTGCCTGGATCGCAGGTTTTCTCCACGAAACAGCCTTGCAGTTTCTCATTAAGTGCATATTAACGTGTAAGGAGAGATTGCATGCCTACGACTGAATCAGCTAGGCGTTTGTTTTTGGACGCCAACGACGTATATGATATATCCGTCATGGCGTTCAGTGCGACATCAACCTACATTTCTATAGGATTCAACTTCGCGTTTGACATTTCCATGTGGGCGTGTGACAGCTTTTGTATTTGACAAAGCGTTGAAGAGGTTAATTCATATTCCATTATATTCGTATTTTAGAATTTATTATGTCAACAGATGACAGCAGTAGAGCAAGACAAAAGAAACCAGACAAATTAATGATGATTGATCATGAATATTGGATATTTGTGCTTCAAATATGAATGAGATGACATTCCGCTGCGCCTTAGGTATCTCTCTAAAAATGACATGTGAATTTGCTCTAAATCCATTTCAAATTGCTAGTAATGATTTCGAATATAAAATAAAAAAACGAACACGTATTATTTTACATACGTTGAATACAGAAAGGTATTAACATGTATTTTACGTACAAAAGTCTTCAGAATAACGTGTGTTAAGCTCTCCTGATGGCTTTTCCAAGAGATGGCGGTGTAGGTCCTTACGCAACATTCAAAGGTCATCTGTCGGGCGTCATTGCCTTGTCTCGAGCACATGCTTCACTACGTCGCACCGATGTGTATTTCACACAGATTTTGAACGTTAGATACCGTACGTTTATCATGAAGTCCAACATCCTTCGCAAGCGTCATCTTGTTGACCGAGTGAAATGAAGGTCTCTCGTTCAGCTTTGACAAATATGCTTTCATATGTCAAGATTCCCGAATTCCGTTTTTCGGGTTGGTCGTCTGTACAGGTCGCATTCCTCCATCGATTCTCGTGTTTTTTTTTGAGCAAGTTCCAAAATTATATGGCTTTTTTTGTGGAGTCAGTTATTGGAACTTTTTAAATCATTTTTTTTTTCAATGGTTTCGTATGGTTTTGTGGGCGGAACTTGGTTTGTTCCCCTCTACAGGTCGCATTTATCTACCAATCCTTTTAATGATATCATACTAAAAATTTGTTCTACCGCAGGACTATATTGTACTGAATAACAATTTTCAAGTTTAGATTTTACGTAGATGCCAAAAGTTGGTGAATAAACTCAATCTGTAAGAATTCTATTTATATACCTCTTTGTTAGATTTAGCTAAATAAAACTTATACCAATTTAGAAATTCAACTCGATTCACAAAAGTTGTGTCGTAATGGGGGTAGGTATTTTACTGAAATTTCAATTTAACTCGCGCATAACATCGTATCGTTTAGATGAAATGGATTCTAGGTATTATTAAAGTTAGGTAACATGATCGTTTTTGACTCCAGTAAAAAATAGTATTTTACTGAATTTTAGGGGAGCAATTTTAAAAACTCTGAAATATGTTTTGTTGTATTTAAACAGAGATTTTATATACGAAGTTTTAAATCTCTCACTTCAAAAAAGATTTGCTGCCTGTACAAACTTTGCACCCCCCTTTCACCCTTTTAGAAGAGCAATTTAGAAAAACGCTGAAATACGCCATTAACATATTTAAACAGAGAGTCTATATACAAAATTTCAAATCTCTCACTTCATTAAACATGTGTTTTTATACAAACTTTCATCCCTTATTTTATCCCCTTAGGGGAAGAATTTCGAAAATCCATTCTTATCTATAGCGTACTTTATAAATGTAATCGACTATGCAAAAATCAACTCTCTATCACTAGAGGTATGTCACTGCGACTATGCGTTGATGAGTCAGTCAGGACTTCTTCTTCTATATGTCGACAGTGGAAATTTCAAGTGTCTTAAGGGACATCTTGTCGTAAGTACACTATATGAATATACCATTGAAATCAGTTTTCTTTTTTTGCTATCGACCTATATAGTTATGGTTATGTTATCGTTTAAAATGAAGCATTTAGGAGACGTCTAAAAATTGTCGTAACTTCCATAAGTTTAAAAGCCTATGTTGTATGGGTCAACTTTTACATTTTGAGGTGTTGTATGTTTAAGAGTAACGTCGTATGTATGTCTAATCATTGAATTCCTACGTCGTAGGCACGCAAAAAAAATTACATTCCTTTACAACATTAAATTAAATAGAATATAAGTAAAACTTTAAACTAAAAGGGCGTAAGGGGCAATTTTATGCGTCGTATGTCCGTTACAACAAAATTTTCAGAAACATTACATTGTTATTTTTTTCTACTGTGTTGTAAGTCTAAATGAATCAAAATTATTTAAAACCCGAATGTAGTAAGTCACAAAACAGTACTACTTATTATTGTACATTTACAATAGCTGCGGAGCAAAAATGACAGTTGCACCTCAAATATTCTTTCATTTAAAAACATTCAATATTTTTTCGTGTGGGTTACAACATTTACTGTACTATGGCACTTGTAATAGCACCGGCGGTGCGACAAGTGCGGGAACGGCAACGTGGGGTGGGATGAAAGCGGGAGCGATGTTTAATACGGGATTGTTTCGCTTCGCACCGGTTCATTAGTGACAAATCAAAACAAATTAAGGTGTGTCGCGTGCGCAGATCACAAGTTCAGTCTTATTATTTATATTCCTCGTAAATTGGAACTTCATAGTAATACATAAATTCGTTTTCAACAATGGCCCACTAATTAAGAGGATTTATCGAGGATAACCAGCGTATTAAGTAATAATTTACCCACCTACCTACCTACTAAATTGCAGTGTCATAATAATTCGCTATTGTTAATTTTTTGTGTTAAAGTTCACTTTGCTCTGTTTATTATTAAGTCAAAGGTGTAATCAGCCAATAATAACCAACACATCTTTGTCAATATAGGTTTAGGGCAATTGAGCCAAGAAGTAGAAGCTCATTGTGATTATTTTGTTCTGACAACTTACTTACGTTCTTGCGAAGTCCTAGGCGAAACACATAATTTTTATTGGTGTGTTGTTTTTGCAAACATTTTCATTTGATATTAAATATTATGTTAAATTCGCAGTAATGGCACTTCACTTCTAAAAGACATTCCAACTTCTAAAGTAGTATGATTAAGCATACATCAGTTATAATGTACCTGACCTGACTGATTTTATTTTATTTGAATATAAATATTTGTGATATTGTTGTTATTATGTGTTGTATTAAGATTTCATTTCGAAAGTAGTTATTGAGAGTGGTACTTCTATTTGACGCTCATAATAATAACGATTACTAGGAGTAACTTATATAATATATAATTTACCTACTTATTGAAGACTACATACCTAGATTATAATTTCATTACATTATTTTGATTATAGTTTTGGATAGCCTTGCATGCACAATAAATTCCAGCACTGTACTGCTAAAAAGCTTAGGCCGTTTGAGACAAATCTCAATCTTTCTGGAATAAGTGATAAAAATTAATCTCGAACGGCCCGACAGCCGGGTTACGGGGTATTGCTTGGCAGTCAGAATTGCTTGAATTTATAATTGTTCTTTTTAGTTTAATACATTAGTTATTCAAAATGAAACAATAGATCAGATTTTTATACTTTCCCGTAGATTAATGTTGAATTAGACACCTAATTAAGAAACATTAGGTGCATAATGCTACATTAAATGCCAGTTCCTTAAATAAAAAATAAACCGAAGAAATTGGTATCAGATCTATATTTTTAAACATTTTTTGTGATTTATTTCACTTACCTAGATACTGTAATAACTTTATAAGATTAACATTCGCAGTGTAAAATATTGTTTGGTAGTTACGAAATTACGATTACATTTTAGTTTTAGGGCGTAAGAGTTAATATCCAAAACAGGTAGATTTTCTAGAGTGTTAAAGCACATTTTCTTTTTAAAATGATTGCGTAAGGGACACTATTTAATAAATTACTCAGTTTAAAGATATCTAATCAGTGCTATGGTGTAGATAAAGTAATTTTAAAAGTATATATATAAGAACCTTCTTAATCGGACAGGAATTTACGAAAATACGAATTGTTAAAAAGGTTGGATTTAGTTTATTGGTTTTCCGGAAAAGTTTTGTCCCTTACGACATTTGAAATTTCCGGTGTCGATGTATAGAAGATTGATTGATGTCCAATATTGACCTTTTTTGGTAAACAATGTTGTGTAAAATAGTATTTCTCAATACACACGTTATAAATCTAAAATGAGACCAATTTTGTGGTTGAAATGGAGATCAATTAAATTGGAGTAAATTATTGCATAAGAAATATTCTTTGTTATGCATTGACTCTTCCTCGCTTTGTACATTTAATTAAAGAAAAAATACATTTGGAATCTATTATTTTCCGGGTATCAATGCGTTATCTATTTGCCTCGTATCTTTGTCCGAACCTGTCAGTGCTCGCTCTGGTAATTAGGCTCGTGTAATTAGAAGAAAACAAGAAGTCTGATTTTTAAACTACACTAACTTTTATGTAGTGGTGTCGTAACGACAAGCGTGTTATATTTTACTGTGTGTCTAGTTTATATATTTTTTTCCCCGTTTCTTCGTTCAACATTTTCTTATTTAGACGGGTATACCTACTGAATACAATATACATATAACTGTAAAATTGTAACTTCTTTAGTTTATAATATAACTGTGTTTGCAATTTTACGTTGGCATACCTTTGATAAAGGTTAAGTGAAATTAATATTACATCAGATGAAATTTAATCTCGTGTTTAAGTTTTCTTTCCTTTATAGATTACCTGCCGTGCATATAATTATTTTCATGAATCAAAATTGTTTACTGACTAATTTGACCGTGTGAAATTTTCTATTTTTTTTTTTCAAATAATTTTAAATATTTTTTTTACTGTACGACTCACGTTCTAACGTGTAACTTGTTTTCCGGTGTTGAAATTGTAATAGTATAGTTGTTGTAGATAATATAGTATAGATCTATAGTAAGTATAGTTGTGTATTACCATGTGCATCAACTATACCTAGCTGATGCATAAAATGGTTAAAAAAACTACTAATCCAGTAACCTTGTAGCCTGAAAGTACAGAGTAGTTTGCTACGCGTTACTATCATCAACTAGTAATTTAGGGTTAAAATCGGATTTTCGATTTCTGACAAAGTTGCGTTCGACTATCGAGGTCAACAAATTTGGATTATTAATTGGGCCACCATCATAAACAAGTCTGCAAAAAATCAGAACTACCGGATTTGAGGCATGCTTTGAATGTATAAGTAACTGGGTTATACTCATTTTCCTCATTTACGCATGCATGCACCTTAAGAGATGTTTTTCTAGTGATACTACACTTGATCCTTTCTGTGCATATGACGAATATGTAACCCGTAACAAATAAATGTAGATGTTATCTTTTTGGTAATGAACTATTTGCTACTGCTGCTGCTAAAAAATGTGTTTGATAAATATATATCACATACAAATCCAAGTGCCAAGAAACTTTTATACAATGCATTTAATTAATAATTAACTTATTTATAAGTTTATACTTATACCTACGTTTAAGAACTAATAAAATATTTTCATCTCAAATGGATTCTCGTAAACTTGGGTGCCACGCATAGATTTCCGCTAAACCGAGAACAATAATCCTTTATTAGAGAGATGCTTTGCTTAATATCGCGTGTAAGAAAACAGCTTTTACTGTAAACCGCGGAGAATTCGTAATTAAGGACTTCATTTTCATTTCATGACGGCTGTCAACATCAAAAATTTCGAGCCATAAACCCATTACGACGACTCAGTAAAATCTCACTTTCCATTTTGTGGAACATTTTCGGGATATTATGCTAAAACCGCCCTTAAGTTTATGACGTAAGAATTTAACTTAGTTAGCCGTGTGGTTTTCACAATTTTTAGGGTATATTTTATCGAAAAAGCAACAAGTTATTTGATTGACCAGTGCGGTCAGTATAGGTCACTTTATCAAAGTAAGCTTTAAAATATGTACAAATGTCTTACATAGGATAAGTCAAGGAGAGGATGGTATTCACTCATTGTTTAAATAGAATTTAAAATCCCAATCTCGCTACAGATCCTGCGAAGCTAGGCAGCGTAAGACTCTTTCCATATTCAATTGAATATACACAAATAATTAATCAATTTAAAAAGATGTGTCTATTTATACCTACATTCCATTGAAATTCTTGATGAATCTGATCACACGTTTGAATTATTTAAGAATATTGGAGGTTTGAGTTAAAGCGCGCGCGCGGCTATTGTCGTGTGGAGGGTCCACAGTACCGTTGCGTATATCCCAAAATTAAATTAACTTTGACCATTAATTAAACTTACTCATAATTTCATATTGAGCTGTGGGCAAACTGTGCAATGTTCAATAAACAGAACAACGCTAAACTTCCGAGAACCTGGCTTAAGATAACAAGAAGAGGCGAAACTCATTAAAGTTTTATGTTCGGTGCTGGGCGCAACGAGCGGCGCGAGCTGTTGATCTTATCTCAGGCTATTCAGCCCAAATTATAGCTGGTACTATCCGACACTAGGAAATAATATACTGTACTTATTCAAGATGTAGTAACACATGCCGAGTCAATAGGAAGCTTAGGTTCCTTAATCGAAATTAGTGACTTCATATGTCTACTCACCTATACATCTCGCCCCTATTTTACCAAGTTGGCAATTTTCACCAGTCTGTATAAAATAAATAAATAAATATTTGTGGACAATCTTACACAAATCGACCTAGTCCCAAACTAAGCAAAGCTTGTACTATGGGTACTAGGCGACGATATACATACTTATATAGATAATATATACTTAAATACATAGAAAACATCCAAGACTCAGGAACAAATATTCGTGTTCATCACACAAATAAATGCCTTGACCAGGATTCGAACCCAGCTTCGTAGGCAGGGTCACTACCAACTAGGCTAAAGCGGTCGTCAAAATAGTCTATGATAATTTTCCATTGCCACGGCATATTTTTCGAATGAATATGGCGTTTTGTCACATATTTCTGATAAGATAAGTTAATTCCTATTGATAAATGATAAAACAATGTCAAATTAACTTTATTCAAATAAACCACCTCAACAATGTCTCTTCTAATCTATACTAAATTAAAAAAAGACAATTTCGTCGGTTATATTATAAGTAAATACAAAGTACTTTTTTTTATTTACTATCTTGTAATTAAATATTTTATACTTTGATTCCATTGCCTTAAAATCTTCCACGTTCAAATATTTGGAGACAACGTATAAGAAAGAAACAATTATTACTAGGTTTCTTGAACCAGCGACAAAAATCCCAGTAGCTCGATTCCACTTACTCCTCAGATTTGAAACCGCTCAACCAATGTCACTGGAGCGCAAACTCTTAGAGTATTCCAGTGTTTAAACCGCCCGCGTGGTCGTGTCGGAGGGTTTCCTTGGATTTTCCGCAGGCCACTCTCCAACCACACACTGCTATCGCTTTATTGGGCCCGGCACAGTTAGGTCGAAAAAAAATCTTGTGTTCCGGATACTAGACGATGGTATATTTAATAGATATAACTTAAATAAATATCACATCAAAAACTCAAAAAAAATATTTTCCCTGACTGGGACTCGAACTCAGGATCAGCTTTGTAGACAGGGTCAGGGTCACTCACCACTAGGCTACAACCGTCGTCAAATAATACTTGTTTCTTTCTTACTCGCATTTTAGTTTTTACTTCTAGCACCTAAGTCCAGACGCAAACGTCTTTACAGTGAGCTGCGCAACGTAACCACAGCATAGTTTGTAACTTGCGTTGACCACATGGTAAGAAGCGCTGAGCAGGGCGCCCGTCAATAAAAAAAAATAGACGCGCGCTGCAACGACTTACGTCTTTGGATTTGGGCCCACACTAATAGATAGACTTTCTTTAATACTTCTTCTCTGTAATAGTACCTTTCAGAATTCATTTGACACGATGTAATAATAAAGAAACAGTAAACTGAGAAACTCTTAAAACAATTACCTAACAGAATCCACGGGTATCCGAGCCCAATAGAGAGACTATCACAAGGGTCTCCAAGGGCACGATATTGTAATGAAT
Source organism: Epiblema foenella (assembly GCA_963556455.1). Taxonomy (NCBI): domain Eukaryota; kingdom Metazoa; phylum Arthropoda; class Insecta; order Lepidoptera; family Tortricidae; genus Epiblema; species Epiblema foenella. Next base: position 8,220,892 of record OY747105.1, read on the forward strand.
TCCTACAACTGTAGAAGTCACTTCTATTGTTCATTTTGTCAAGGTAACGAAGCCCTCGTTTCGAAGTATTAGTCATCTTTTGTATAACCTTTCCACCCATTTCAGAAAGTTAAATCTTAGGAAGACGTTTTTGATTGAGAATTACTTACTATATTAAAATATTTTAAAATCCAACAGGCCATTCGGCGCTGTTAACTTGAGGCTGTGTTTCGGGGAATTAAATAGGTTTATTTATTTATGAATATTAATTTAAATACGTATATATTTATAATATGTATTTATTATATATATTTATTTTAGTTATTATATATTTATTAAGTTTGGGTTTTAGCTATGATTCCTATTGAAAAGTTTTAGTACACTGTGTAAATTTGTCTACTCATTCTCCCACTTTCCACTCAATCCCTCAAAGGTTAGCTGGAAGAGATCCCTCATAGGGATAAGTCGGCCTTTGTACTCTAATCTTATGTGACATGTTTTTTTTATACAACGCCGGTGGCAAACAAGCTTACGGTCCACCTAATGGTAAGCGGCCACCGCAGCCTATGGACGCCCGCAACTCCAAAAGAGTCACGTACGCGTTGCCGACCCTTTATAAAATGTATCATGTATATTGTTTTAACCTGTTATTGTGTACAATAAAGTGCTTACATACATACATACATTTATTTATAAAATAGGTTTTCCTCATATTGGTTTCATTTAATATTTTCTTTTCGCTTTGACTAGAATTAATCAATTCGGTATTACTTATGAGAAATATCGAATTAAAGAACAATGTGTTTGCTTAATTCTTTAAATCGATACTCTGCTCACAACAACTCTGATGCCATGTTTACAGTTTGGCTTTGAATGTTCAAACTACTTAAACTTAAAGAGACTGTTAGGCAAGGCCTGTCATTTATAAAATTACCAGCCATTTAGATTAGGTACATATTTACTTAATACAATAACTACTCTTACTATACCTACCCATGAACCCTCACCTACGTTATTGGTTTAGGAAAGTGTGTGTTTATCTTGGTTTACTATAAATATAACATAGTACCTACGTGAAGTGTTGAAAGCAACTGTCTTCGTTCTATAAATTACGTGTTTTTGTTTCACGTCCAACGTCCTCCAGTTAAAAATTACACGGTGTCTATTGCGACAAACTGATTCTTAGACAAATTTATTTAGCTCTATATCTTTAATTCACACCCATTAGGTTTGAAATACTGTAGCCAATGTCCTATTTCTGTCCGTTTTGTTTGACGCTTATATTGATTAGGTTGCGGGCGAGTATTTTTATGCCCGGCAAAATACAAGTTACTACAACAGTCGTTTGCTTTATTATAATCTCTCTTATATATCTTTATAATCTATTTTGTTAAAATAAAGAATAAGTCGTTATAAATACCCTGTTAAGGTACTTAAATTTAGTTTTTTTTTAATATCACGTCGGTGGCAAACAAGCGTACGGCCCGCCTGATGGTAAGTGGTCACCGTAGCCTATGGACGCTTGCAACTCCTTGGGTGTCACATGCGCGTTGCCGACCCTTTAAAAATTTATACACTCTTTTCTTGAAGAACCCCATACTGTAGTCCCTCGGGAAAACCTCGGCAGGAAGCTCATTCCACAACCGGAGCGTCGGTGGGAGGAAATTCCTCTGAAACCGTACCGTACGCGACCATTTCGGTTCTAAGGTGTGAGGATGAATGCCCTGTCGACGGCGAGCGGTGCGATGGTAGAAAGCGGCCGTGGGCATCATGTCGAACAGTTCTAAGAACATTTACACATAAAATCGCCGAAGTAATAAAATTAAAAAAAATATCCCATAAAATTCTAAGTCAGTCTCAATACTGAATGAGATAAAAAAGCTGTTTGAATTTGATTCCTAATGCAACTGTAAAATTAGTCTAATAAGCCACATGCGCAGGTGCCGCAATTCAATGGACGCCGCTTAAATCATCTTTTATAGATGTTAAAGGCCAATGGTGATGGTAATAATTGATATTTAAATAGGTACACATTCGCACGAAAGTATAGCACATACCTATGTTATAACGTAAACAATTAGATTTGATTTAATATGATGTTGTTTTGAAGAAACGAGCGGCAAACACACAAAATAACCCTACGGATAAAAATAGTACTATTAGGTATTTCTATCTCAAAGCTATTCTTTTCAAATACAATTTATTTTAAACGGCGCTTGAAAATGATAGAGAAAGGAACTAGGTCATGCGAGCTGACAAATATTATAACAATAAAAGAACAAAACGAATACAAAAAGGGATGAACAAAGCCTTTTTGTGAATGAAGAACTAAGAGTAACCGTTCCTGAGGACACTGGACTGAACACAATGTATAAATAGCTAAGTAGGCACTATAGGCTTGCCACAACAGCAATTATACCTTAACATATATAAAATGTAGACAATAGCACACACACTAATAAGTTACAGGAACTTTGTTAAGTACCGTATACGATAAATATGGTACAGTCGCCATCAGATATCAGATATATACAGCTGAAAAAGGTGCTCATTATATATAAACACTATATTGTGAAGACGTTAACCGTACATTAGTTTGATATACTGTATATTTGATTTCCGTATCAAATTTATTTGTATGAATTGGGACCGAACCATATATTTTATGATATATCATGGGAAACGTACGAATATTAAATTTGGTAAATATTGTGGATACCTTAATCTCACATTCGATGACTTTTAACGTTTAATGTCAAAGAGTACTCCTTGCCAGTAAAATAAATTAGTACTACTGAAAAATCCGCAATATGGCGAAAAATCTTGTCAGGTCAATTATCATTTTTTTTGAGATGAAGGAAATTAATCCACATTAAGCTTTTGTATCAATATTAAACATGGTTTCACATTAGAAATACCGTATTACTACTTTTAAATACATTATATAATGTATTTCATGTTCATTCATCATTTTCATGTGGCTTAGTAGCCACAGACACAGTTTTACGCTAGCTGATAAATATTAAAATATAAAACAAAAAGTGGTAATATTTGCCCGCCCAATTATTATTTCAGCCACGAATTCCCTTAACAGTCCTAGTGAAATGCAAAAACAGTTGGCTTGTTAAGACTTATTTTGCCACGGTCTAATTACGGTTGGAGCCAACAATTCATTTTCGGTTACATATTGCGCAGTAGGTTTAAAAAAAAACAGTAAAAGCGAGATCAGAACTTCGAAAATATAACATATATGTTAAGAATTCAAAAATATACAGTTATGTATTATCACTTTTTCCTCTCACCCCACGAATAAATTCGTCTGTTTTCTCATACTTACATGAGAGAGAACTAGGTAACTAGTTGTTACACTATGCATTATTAAACTATTAGTATTCTAGTGGGGCGTTACTTACTGTTGAAGTTCCATCAAACCAATCTCATTAAACATCTAGCGCACTGACACAATAGAACTGCACTGCTTATTATAAGAACCTCATTCAAAATCGTGTGAATATCGTGAATTCTGGGAATTTATTCATTGAAGACAAAATTAAGCGTTACACGGAAGAATTCATTGAGATTGGAATGCGGTGGATTAAATGTCTCCGTAGTTTTAAATTCATGAATACATTTTCGAGAACTGTGTTATCTATAACAAGGGGTGGACCTCTGTCTGTGATCGAAACCCGGAAGTAGGTATTTAGGATTTGATTTTTACGTCGATGGAATAATTGTAGATATGTAACATTCTGCATTGCGAATCTTTGCTAAGTGGTCCTTTTTAATGAATTCGGCATTAAATAAATTTCATGTCAGAACTAGGTTAAGAATGAACATGCATGATGGTTTAATTACCGTGACCGCGCAACGTGTGAAATAAAATGTTGAATATTATAAACAGTACCTTAGCAGTAGCTCTACGCAAAGGCCCTCTTCAGTGAAACTATGCAAATTCATTTGTGTTTCACAACATAGCTGCTAGATAATGAAAATATAATGTTATGCTACAGGTATACATGCACATGGCAATGCATAATATGATCAGTTCAAAGTGGGGGAAGAGAAATGCAAGAGTGCGAAGTGCCTGAAAGCAGAGGGCTTGCAAAGGGTGGCGCGCGAAGCTTTAGATACCTAACGCTCGCGCGCCCCGGAGTCGCCCGTCAGTCGAGGGCTGTCGCCACGCGAACGAGCACATGCACGTCGTCAAAAGTTTGGCCGCCGTCGTTTTCCGGTGATAACGTGTGAAATAAAATGTTGAATATTATAAACAGTACCTTAGCAGTAGCTCTACGCAAAGGCCCTCTTCAGTGAAACTATGCAAATTCATTTGTGTTTCACAACATAGCTGCTAGATAATGAAAATATAATGTTATGCTACAGGTATACATGCACATGGCAATGCATAATATGATCAGTTCAAAGTGGGGGAAGAGAAATGCAAGAGTGCGAAGTGCCTGAAAGCAGAGGGCTTGCAAAGGGTGGCGCGCGAAGCTTTAGATACCTAACGCTCGCGCGCCCCGGAGTCGCCCGTCAGTCGAGGGCTGTCGCCACGCGAACGAGCACATGCACGTCGTCAAAAGTTTGGCCGCCGTCGTTTTCCGGTGATAACGTAATCTCTTGAGCTATTAATTTTAACTTTAATGCACAAAAATACAGTGTACAAATTGCTGACTTAATGCCAAAGGCTTAAAGCTATATATGCTGTTCAGAACAATTTTCTATAAATTAGCTACCCTAAAAAGAGTATCCTAATAAAATCGCATGCTTTATGAACTATTCTTACTTACGAATTAAAATTCCAAGAGTTCAAGAGAATTGTCGCATTACTGTGGCGATGTTGTTTTATTTGTGGCGTTATTCACAATGACACTGTCATACATAGGTACAATTATATGAAGTAACACGTAGGTAGGTACTTAATTAATATGGGTTTCCATTTACTCGAGTGACCTCTGGTGAGCTAAACATTTTTTGCCCTCATCGATGTATTTTTGGCGCGACAGCCCTAGCGCTACACATGCCGAGTGTGAATGAATACAAGTTATACGATAGACAGAGATGCACAAAGTAGGCATATTTTTATGCCTAAACGCCGTTTTTGTTATTCTGTGCTGATAGTCAGTGGTTACCATGATATCTCATATTAATATTGTATTCATTTGCTGACAAGCGATGATAATGATTTATATTAATAACACAAATATCGTTGAATTAAAATAAGAGGATGTAAAATGACGTTTATTCCTTAAGATAAAACTATATTAACTCCATTGTAGTAGTCATGAAGGAGTTTTTCATATCCCAGAAGGAAAGCTATTCTAGCAGCGTTATTCATAAATGCAAATACACAATCTCGAAACGTCTAATGCATAATGCTCCCTAAGAAGCTCTTTGGTGAATAATGATCAGGCTGAGAACTGTAGAAGAACACTTTAATGTAAAGGCCACCAAATTGGGTCAGAGCTATTGGCAAAGCTCCGAAGTTTCAAATCCACATCGATCTAGGATTTAAACACGGTAAGGATGCATATGTATAACATGAAATTTAAAATCGTAAACACATTGTTGAAAGTTGTTTCAAAGTCACACATATAACAGGAGGGTTCTATAAATGCTAGCATGACCGTTTTCTATAAAATATATGCGTACTTGTAAGTATTTGTCGGACGCACGTTGTTTATGATTATTTATACACTGTCATCAATAAAATGTACAATAAGCGTACAAAATGGCTGGTAACTCGTAAATTAACTTAAAAGAAGCATATAAAAACAAAGAATAACCAAATATTGACAAATAAGATTAATTGTTCAAAAACAGTCGTAACTCAATAAAACAAATGTATTTCCATCTCTTTTGTTCGGAAAGTTCAATTTTTATAAGTAGATAGGCGGGTTGAAAGTCGCTTTTCCGACCCTAGTTTTTAGTGGAAAGTATTTTTTTTTAAGTTTTTTAGGCCGCGGGCGGCGCCGGCTGCTGGTTGCTGCAGCGCATGTTTGTATTACTGAATCCACTTTTATTTCTCATTCATTTTCCTCACAGTCAAAATGAAAAGTATTATGTTTAGCACGGGTGAAAGCATCCATTTTACCCTTGAACTATTGGCGGTACACGCGCCTGTTTTTCCTGTCTACTTTCCGGTTTCACATGTCAAATAGGATAAGGACAGATATTGTCCGATGCAGTAGTTACGGCTGCTGGCACTAACATCCTGATCGTACAGCGACTCCAACGCATTGATCGCTACTGACTTCTGAAATGAATGAGTAGATTTCCCAAAAAATTCTTTCCCAGTCTACGCCATGTCTACCCCCAAGTACTCTAGGAACATTAATTAACCACCGATCTATTTCCCAGCTTACAACGTTTTCATTTCATTACTCATCGGACCAGCTAAGTTGCACTTTTCTGTCAATTATATTTATAATAATCAAATCATAATAAGCACAGTCTTGTTGGTTACGGTATTAAAATATATGAACTTGTGGACTTAAAAATATTTAGGAACCTAAATAGCATAAATTTTTTTTTGCTATTTTGGTTCACGTCAACACCAAAACATACTTGTACATACTTGTTTATTATAAATTATAATTGCTATCCTATCTTATTTTCAATTGTAGTCGTGAATGTGTGTAGCAGGCCCCGCCATTTTTGGACACACCTTTTGACAATTGGACATTCATGTGACGGCCAGACGTGACAACACAGCGGTGTCAAGTTGTAATAGGTCACGTTCAATTTTTAGGCGAAGCGTGCTACACACACCGTCACTAACCACCTAGGTTTCGCCGGAAGTTCGGCGCCAACTCCCTGAGTCGGAATTATGCAGAGACCTTTTTGTGACGATTCCATGTTCTTTTAATTATTTTTATTTATCTATATTTTATTTTTGTATCGTCACGAATAAATATTTTCTTTCTTTCTTTTTTTCTTTCTTTCTAAACACATATTCATAAGATATTAAATTTATCAACCGATTTTAATGAACCCCCAGTGGAGTCGTGAACCTAAATAATTCGTAATTGTGTTCCTTTACAGAAGAGTTTTATTCTTATTTAGTAGGTGATAGTATACATATAATAGCACGCAGGTTATTTTCCATTGTGTAACGTTCCAACCAGATCAGAAATCTAATCTAACTCGTGATACGTATATGATGAGGGCAAACTGAATAATGCGCGCGTGATGCATGTTGAATAGTTAAAGTGAATCTTAAACTCAAGAGAAAGCGAGAGGTTCAAAATAGAAGAAAAGGGTACTTAAAATTCGAATTGTCTAACAATTTCGTCAGATGGTTACTTTAAACCCTAAATATTACATGAAACGTTAAAACTACACCACATTTCTTCTTTTCAGTTCCCAGTCTGTCTGCTCGTGTTGCTGCTTCTAAATTTTGTCCCGTCTACTTGTAGGTAATTGTGCAATATTTGATAATGATAATGTATTGATTTTATGTTTGTAGTGTTAATTATAGTTAATATCGAGGGGTGTGCTCCCAAACCCCAAGAAGTCGTGTGAGAGGGCACGAGTATTTGAAAATAAAACTATGCGCAACGGATGTTCTCATTTCAAAAAGCAATATTTTATCTCGATTTGTCGGGTCGATATGCAAATGTCTATAATTTTAAATTTTACAAAATAACTTACATAAAAATACATTGCAGAATTACCATCCGCGTACTGATATAAATCTTAATTATCCAGGTTAGTCTCACCATTTATAGTTATTACTAGTTCCACCGGGTACATCTAAAATTTTATTTTCCCCGTACTACAACTAAATTTCATGATAGTTCCAGGGTCGTCTAATGCCACTTATAAAAACCAGTCGTTTAATCAGTGTCAGGGAACAAAAAGCAATGGAGTTGCCAGGGATGCGTCCTAATTAGACCACTCGTATCAATCTCACTGTTGTCTTGCTTTTCGTCTACGTTTAATTACTCCTTTACAGCGGAATAGACGGATTAATCTATTAGCACAAACTATATTATTATTTGATAAGTTTCAGCTAGAATTGAGTAACAATTTTAGAAGTCATCTTCTGTAATTAAGTACCCTACTCTGCTTCTGCGACACCTAAGGATTAATGTTTCAAAAATATATGTGTTATGTAATTATTAATTATTATATTTGATTATTACCTAATGTTTTTATTAAATAAATATAACAGCTACGTTGGTAAATCAACCATTATATATTTTTGAGTGACAGACTAAGAAGTAAACACACGTTACTAAGTAACTAAGTCTACTTTTGTTTCTTTTGCTATTGTTTCTGGAGAAATGTTTAACGTATTTATCTGCCCCAGTTGAAAAATGTAATGTTGGTCGAGTTTGTTCTCCTTTATTTTGTCCACAGGAAAACGTTAGAATGCTTTGCGGAACTTCTATATTCAATGTCATAATCAAATCCAGACAGAAAATGAGCATAATGGAATAGTCTCATCGTGCTAAGGGTAGGTAAGGTTTGGTGCGGGTGAAAAATTGAAGTAAGAGTCTTATGGTCTGTGATTAAAGTAAATTTTCGCCCATAACAATAGTGGAAGAATTTGCTTAAGCCCCAGAATATTGTTGTCGCTTCTTTGTCTATTTGCATGTATTTCTGTTCGCTGGAAGTCAGAGATCTGGATGTGAAAGCTATCGGTCGTTCTGAGCCGTCCGGCATTTTATTACTGAGGACAGCACCAAGTCCCATCGGTGAAGCGTCTGTAGCTAAAATCAGTGGTTTATTTGGATCAAAGTGTAGTAGATTTTTTTCGCTGAGAATTTCATTCTTTATATTCATGTTCACATTTCGGGGACCACTCGAATTTTATACCTTTTTTTAGGAGTGCGTTCAAGGGACTTGTAATCGACGACATATTGGGTATAAGTTTATTGTAGTAATTTGCCATGCTTAGAAATGTTCGTAGTTCACTAACGTTCGTTGGGCGTTGTGCGTTAGAGATATGTTTTTGTGTAATCCATCTTTGTCAATTGTGTGTCCCAAGTAATTGATGCTTCGTTTGAAGAAGTGGCATTTTTTTTTGTTAACTCGAAGGTTACTTTGTTTGAGTTTTTGTAGCACTTGTCTTAGTCTGTTTAGTAGTTGTTCTTCCGAAGATCCTTGAATAATTATGTCGTCGAAGAAACATTTGATTCCCTCTAGACCCAAAAGTAGTTGGTTCATGAACTTTTGCGAGAGACTTGGGGCCACTTTTACTCCAGACATCAGTCGGTTCACCCTAAATGTGCATTTGTGTGTGCTTAGGACTTGTAGATGGGCGCTTTCTTCATCCATTACCATGTTGAGGTAGGCTTGTGTTATATCTAAGGTACAGAAAAGTTGTCCCCCGTTCATTTCTGCTAAAATGTCTTCAATGATTGGAATTGGATACTGTTCGTCTTTGATTACTTTGTTCAAGGTACATAGTCTGATGCTTCCATTAGGTTTTACTATGCGAACGACAGGTGTGCCCCATTCTGAATAGTCGATTTTCGTAATAATTCCTTGTTTTTCAAGTCGGTCAATTTCTTCGTCTACTTTTGAACGTAATGCGTACGGGATTCTGCGTGGTTTGATAAATATCGGTTGAGAGTTTTCTTTAAGGGTCAGGTGGCCTCGAAAGTTCGGAATTTCTCCCAAATTTGGGTTAAATATGGTGGTTTCGAATTCCTTGAGTAAGTTTTCTAGTTTTGGTGCCTTGTTACATGTTTGGATAGTTCTCATATCAGCGAATTTAATGTTGAATTCTGTCATCCAACTCCTTCCCAGTATCGGTTCCACGTCCAAGCTATACGTAATAGACAACTATTACGTATAGCTTTCCGTAAAATGTTTGTTGTTGTAATTGCATTTGATATATGATACGCCGATTGGCTGAAACATTTCGCCCGTGTAAGTCTTGAGGTTAATGTCGGTTTTAAATAATTTCTAATTTATGTTTAGCCTCTTGTAATCCTTTCGCGATATTGTAGAAAGTGTCGCGTAAGTGGCAAACTCCATGTCTATTTTCTTTCCTTCAATATTAATCGTAATTATGTACTTGTCTGAAATTTATAAGGTTGATGTCTGCGGTGCTGTTGGTACTGACGCTACTTGTAGAGGTATCCAGCTGGTGTGTTTCGCTATTTCCGCTTCTTTATAGACAGAGTCGAGCAAGGTAACCATCCTTGTGACACTTATCATTTGCTTTTTATAGCGCCGCATTCATTTGCCTGATGATCATCCTTTCCGCAACGGTAGCACTTACCCTTGAGGTCCTTGATTGACGTTGGTGATCTTATTGAAGTGTCACTTGGTCCAAGTTGTGGTTTATTGTATACTTTTGACAGCTTGTTAATACAGTCAGTTAATGGACGACGGACCAATGTGGACATGTTTGAATTTTCTTTTTTTTCCATTTTCATAGATGTCGCAATATGAACTAATTTCGCAAATGATGTTGTTTCTTTTTCTTGTAAGATTTTTGTGCGAATTTCTCCATCTTTAATTCCTCGTATGAATTGTAGCGATAAAAATGAATCAAGTGTTGGTTTCTTGCAGTGTAAGCATTTAAATTCACATTTTAATGACAATCTCTTTAGTTCCGATGCGTAGATCACGACTGTTTCATCGGTTGTTGTAGACGCGATATAAAAGAATGCTGAGAAGCCCAGATGCTTGGTTTTGGGTCGAGATAGTTGTCTAAAATATCTGACAGTTCAACAAGTTTTATTAATCGGGTCGTCAGGTGAACAGAGGTCATAGATTCTCTCATGGACTTCAGGTGGTAATGTAGACAGTAAGGTGTATACTTTCGTTTTCGGGTCGGTAACGTTATTTAACAGGAGATAGACGGAAGGCCTTTTTATGAAGTTTTGGAAAGATTCTTTTTCGTTAAATGGTATGTTGGTGGTTCGAATTTCGGTGGCGGTTCACGATGCGAAACTGTAGTGCTTATCGGGTGGGTCGTAGGAGGTGGGTTCGGTAACGGTTCAGTAGGTTGGTACGTGTTCATTAGTCTTGAAATTTTAGTTCGCAAATCGGTGTAAATTTCATCAATTTCGTACCTGTACTCATTTTCTCTTTCGAGGTTTTCGTCCTCGGTCTCCTCTTCAACCTGGCATTGAATCTTTTGTAATCCTTGATAACTATTTTGCAATGTAAGAGGTCTCGTTTTCAATTTTTCGAATGTATGTAAATTTTCTTGTTCTTGGAATGCATTGTTTATTTTTACGTGAAGCCCGCGTAGGGCGGCTCGCGCTCGTTTCACTTTTTTCAAATCCAACAATATCGTCGCCAAATTATTAAATAAATGTAACAGCTACGTTGATAAATCAATCATTATATATTTTTGAGTGACATACTAAGAAGTAAACACACGTTACTAAGTAACTAAGTCAAGGATATGACAGTTTTAATGCAAAAATATTGTTTAATGAAATTGTAGTAATATGGATTGAACTCTGACGTAATTCGTAATTTTTATTTTAATATTTTATTTAAACACTTGTTAACGTGTAAATTAGTTTTATGAATAAATTAAATTCGAATATTAATATAGGAGGTAATTGTATTTTATTTTATTGCCGAATATGCATTCGTAAAGATTTATCTTGAACTGTAATACAAAGTAAATTAAATTATGTTAATAAAAAAAGGGTTATTCATTGACTTGGCTAAGTGACATGACAATAGTAAAAGTAAATTATATCAATAAACAAATTACCTATAAAGAAAGATCACTCAAATTCTCGGAAAATGTCATCCTACTTTTTTTGATATTTTAAAGATTTTTAAATACATATGAATAATGATTTTTTTTTTAATAAAAGACCCTACAAATAGAGGATCAGATATTAATGCGCGCTTTGTTATAGCAGATACTAATGTTAGTTACTGTATTCAGTAACACTCGCCTGACATTTACTAAATTCGGTTGCGTAATAATTACGAAGGGACAATCAATCAATCAATCAATCAATTTATTTATTTCTATGAATGTGGTACAATTTAGGGTCTTATAATTATTTTAGTTCAGCACATCCTGCCAGTGTTGGCGTAGAAATAGTTACACATGGAAGTCATTACATGTCAATAATAAAATATTTACAACAATATATTAATAAGAACATTAACATCTTGAAGGTGGCTCTAAAAACTCTTTTATTGAATAGTAACATTTTTCAACCAAAAATGCAACTAAATGTTTTTTAAATTGGTGTGTATCTAAACTTTTAATAGTGTTCGGTATTTTATTAAATATTTTTGTTGCCATTCCAAAAAAGCTGTTCCGCATTAATGCTGTTTTCATAGGCTGATTATGCAGCTGTATTTTATATTGCGAGCGAGTGGGAAGCTTTCGTCTTTCTGATACAAATCTGAACATATCAATATGGCGTTTTACGAATAGAGCTACCTCTAAGATATACAATGAAGGCAAAGTCAAGAGTTTCAGTGATTTAAATATGGGAACACAGCTGTCTCTTACGTTTATGCCGCAGATAGCTCTAACGCATCTCTTTTGGGCAATAAAGGCTGCCTCGCGATTTACAGAGTTGCCCCAAAAGATAATGCCATATCTAATTTTAGATACTACTAACCCATGGTATGCTACTAAGACTGTATCACGGTTAGCTACTTTGGATAGTTTATATAGTGCGTAGGCCGATTTGTTCAGGTGCTTACATACATCATCTACATGTTTTTTCCAACTTAATTGACTATCAACTGATAATCCTAGAAATTTAGTAACAGCTACATCCTCTATTGTTGTACCTTGATAGTTAACGTTGATCTTACTATTAATATTAGATAATGTTTTTTGATAAAAATGCATTACATTTGTTTTATTTAAATTAATTATTAAGTTATTATCATTCAGCCAATTTATTATACGATTTAATTCCTCATTTATGTCTTGTTCATAATTTGTCAAATCATTATTATTACAATTTATAATTGATGTACTGTCGTCTGCGAATAATACTATGGGATAATTTACATTGCTTGGAAAATCATTAATATACATTAAAAACAACAATGGACCAAGTACACTGCCCTGTGGAACATAGGAACGGACATACATACAGGTCAAACACATAGTTCTATATTTATATAGACATACATATAGTATGTAGGTGCAATATGAAATATGTAAACCAATGAGCATCGTATTTATGATATTAGATTTCGTAAAATTCGTTAAAACTTGATCTAGAGAAGTTAAATATAAAGTCAAAACTTTTGTATGGTCTTTTAATTTTTACACGACGACGACAAAGTCCAAAATGAGAGTTATTCAATTTAATTCAATTTATTTATTCAAGAGATTACAGAGATTTCATTTTTTGTTAGTGTAACTTAAAAAGACTATGTTAGAACTTAAAAACTAAATTGGATTATTATACCCACTTGACTGAACTCGAAATGGGTATTTTATTACTTTTGCGTACGTGTAAAAGCACTACGTACTTCGTCTATTATAAGCGTAACTGAATTAAAATGCTCGTCAAAATATTGAATATTTGAATCATCGAATTCTCGTTAACATTAATATTTATTGATTTACAAGCGTTAATAATAGTTAAATAACAATAATTTTAGTAATATCACAACTAACTTAAATCTAAAACAGGCCCTTGGCATTGTACTGAGTATGCTGGCGGCATTTCCTCGCTGTATCGCAATGCTGATACGTTGTGCGAGGAAGTCGCCAGCTCTTTGTTACATATTCTTGTTTAATAGGTTTTCTAATATAGTGTGCATAAAACTTTATACTCTTGCAATACCAGAGTATAAAATTCAGGGATTCAGAGGCTAAATTATATTTGGATTCTAATTTATAGGGAATGTGATAAATCGTTTATCTAAGGACCGATTTGACTTAACGAACGAATTAAAATCGATTATTGTATAGGGCGCGTGCGTAAGCTCTGATTTGTAAGTTAAAATGAGGATTTAATTGGAACCCTTTTTTATTCAAAAGTGTAATTACGTTTCAAGGTTTTGCTCAGAATTTGACAACTTTGGGTTTTACTTACTCCAAATCACGAACACTCTTGATTCTAATAAAGACAAAAGGTGTCTCAAACATTTTTTAATCCGCATCTTTTTCGTTAATTTTGTTTGGATAGGTGGCAGTTTGTGGGCACATTTTAAAAGTAAAAACGCTCATTAGAGGATTATGCACTAAAAGTATACAAATTCAAATGAAATCAAGGGTTTTCATTTGAATTTGCACATAACAAGTTAAATATAAAACACGTCTGTAGCAAGTGTCGCCGGCATCATTATTTCATCGTCGCGTCACGCGCATCTGCGACCCGAACTTCACCGGATTAGCAAAAACTTACTCAGCCCACTATACCTATTTTGTTTATTTGATTATTGAGATAAACGTGACAAACCCGTCTCTACCACGAGTGAAATATTACTTATACTTACAATCATCAGTAATCTTGCATCAATATATTTTTATCAATTGAATTGAATTCACATTTAGTGATAGATAAATGAGGCTGTCTGTTTTAGTATTTTAGCTAATAGGTACATAAGTTTTTCGAGACTCAATCATAATTTACTTTCATTCATCTGCGATAAGCGATACGACTTTCACATATGTAACCGTTACAAGCTTGAAAGCATTCGCATTCTTAAATAAAGAAATGGATATATTTACTTACAATAACCAGCTATCCAACATCGTATCATATAGATAGGATCTCCCTTCTACTCAATTAACTACCAGCATTCGGAATATTGAAAATAGAATTACTTCGACATAATAAACGAAACCCGTCCTTCTGGAAATACTTAATGAACGCGATCTACAAAGTCATGTTTTTGGTAAAAATAAATCATTCTCCTTTGACATTTGAAACAGTTCTTTGAAACTTTGGAACTAAAGATGGTACCAATCTTCTACGTTAACAACAATCGGGTAAATATATTAATTAAATCCTTGAGGTACGTCAGTCATTACTTACTGCAAGTGAATATCTAGCATTATGCCTATTAAAGAGTTGAGGACTATTTAATAGACATAAATGCATGGCCCAAATCAGGCACCTAAATAGCGTAAAGATTCATGTATATTTTCATGGTATCTAGTTGACACAGTTCTTGCATGTTGCAAGAAGCATATCAAACGTTTTAATTTAATTTGGGTACGGTCTTAGGAAAGTATTTTCCATTATTATTACTTTCCTTATCTCGTATTTGGTAATACGTATACAGTTTCGACACGTTTTCTGGTCTGTTACTACACATTGTAAATACCTATTGTTCCAGTTTTTATTTTTTATTTTTTGTTGTTTAGCACTCAGATATAGTAGTCGAGTTTTTTCGGTTTTTCTTCTCTGTAGTAGTTTTTTGACAAACGTTAGTCGTTTTTGACTTGTAAAAGTTCCATTGCCGCCTACTTGCAGAATAAAGTTAATTTATTAAATATTATGACTATGTAGTTTTGCCCTGTACACACTATCGACTACAGCTCCTTCCGAGGTTAAAAGATTACATTACTATTCACTTTTTAAAAATTGTGGTTTCGAATTCAGATAAGTTTAATGCCCCGAAGAGCTTAGTTAACCTACTTAGGAAAATCGGTGTCATTAGAAGAAAACTTACCAAGCCTCGACGAATCCATGGGTGGCCTCCGCTCTTAGATGGACAGAACAGGATAAGCTGTAACAAGTATAGTACCTATAAAAAATGAAGAATAATTAAGAAAGCCGAAATTCAGATGCCGAACTTTTCGTGAAAACCTAAACTGACAAGAAGAGGAGTGAATGCTAAATGTAATACGTAGTTATACTTTTTTCATAGTCTGGAACACGAGATTAGATTGGAATCCAATTTATATATTCGTTGATATAATTCCTCTCGCAGTAGTCAAATGTGTATTAATGAAAGGCCAATAAAGAGGGTACCGAATGTTGCTACAAATAATGACAGACATCGATTCAAAAACCGTGAGAAGAACCATAATTATCAAAGTAGGGCGCAACTTACACATTGCGTCGAGATGATGCCCTAGATACTCGAACATGGCAGGCACACGTCTCAAATAAGGCCCTTGTTTCAAACAGGAATACTTTTAATTTCATACCCTTAATAGACTGTTAATGTCGTATTATGCTGGATCACAAATAAAATTATCTTTCCGACGTGATATTTTAAGACGCAGACGTATATTTGGCAGAGATCTAGCTTATTCGTACATCTTTAAAACAATTGATGACAGTAAGTAGATATGAATATGTATAGCCGGTTAATGTCATACTTCATCTTTTCAAAAGCCATATTATAAAAACACTCGTTTCATTCAATTACCCACCAAAAATATCTGCAAGTGTCAAAATCGCAGTATTCACTCCTATTTATTTTATCTTAGTAGTTAATTATTATTTCTTTATGTCGACCAGTTTACCACTGAAATAGGAAAGGTACTTATTCTAATGTGTCCCTCCAAGTTGGAAGTATCGTCATATACGTCTTATATTAAGTAATTATGACTAATCTAGATTTATAAGTGAACAAATGTTGCGAACAATGCTATGGATGTCTTATCTGAAAATGAAATGTATATTATTATTATTCATATCAATTTTGTCAGTCAGCAAAAGAGCTCCGAGACAACTGCATAGTAGTGCAACTAAATAAGTTACAATTGTGACGTGAGTAGAGAGGAAGGAGGATTATGATTTTTTGTAATTACATTTATCTCTGAAATGTTTATTTTCAGATGGGATCTTATTTCTCAATAACCACTGTGTTAATAACAATTAAATAATCACAACGTTTTTCAGATGGATTTTTGATAGTTTAGTCCCATTATCTTATTGGTATCTTAGTGGTAAGTCAACACTAGTAGGTAGGTACAATCAACATCGAAAATATTTCAATACGCAATACAGTGGCAAACATTGCGAAATTTAAGAGGACTTATTTTTAAAATGTTTTGGTTTCAAATTATAACACAAGTATTGATAATACCAATAAAGTGATTAAAGGATACGATCACAAGGGCGTAAGGGCATTATGCCTTTGACTGTACCTATTCTAAAATATCCTTAGCTTGGAATATCGCAATAACCATTTTGTTAGTCAGCAAAGAGGTTTCCGGACAGGTGCATTGCACGGCTCGACCACAGCGCGCCGTGGTCGGTCAAATATGCCGTTATTAGCTTGAAATTGAGAAAACCCAACCATGCGCACTTTGAATGGCCGCAAGAACTCGTATAACGTGTCTGGCTGCGGAATATGCAAGTTCGGAAGCACTAACATCTTTACATTTGATGAGTATGAATACACTAGAAATATTTCTCAACCTTTGGGTGAAAGTTCATTGATAGTAAGGTTATGACATGAATATGATTTCATATAACTTATGCTAGCCCGTCAAATTTCTTTTTTTATTTGCATCAGTCTTATCTGTAATAAGTATTTCGATACGCTAAATTCGCGCCTACTCGCCAAGAAAAGACTGCAGCAACTTGAGCGAAGATAAAACTTCATATTTTCAAACTCCTTATTACAAAATATTTTATTTAATAATATGCTGTTTGTGGTAGATATTTGTTTATCAAACACTATTACGCGGTGTCCTACGTGGGCGAAATCATCGCGAACGCGAAGCGAAGCGGCGCGGCGCGAAAGAAACAAACGCTCGACACTCTATTGAAGTGTCCTACGTGACCAATACAGGGGCGGCGTGCGGGCGGCGCGGCGCGGCGAGGCCCAAAGCGAACGCGATCAGTTGGTTTTGGAGTTGTTTGTTTAGTTGGTGATTCGCGCGCACGTAGGCCAAGTCCGCCGCGTCGCACCACATCGCGTCGCGCCGCTTAGCTTCGCGTTCGCGAGGATTTCACCCACGTAGGACACGGCCGAGGACAGCTGAAGATCAAACATAAACAATGATGATTTTTCGAAAAATATTCCTAGAATTGGTAATACGAGTACAGTCTTTTTAGTATCAGTAACGTAGATCACCACAGTCGGAAATATGTCGTATTAAATGTAGCCTGCTCTAAAAAGGGAACAGGAAAAGCTTCTTCTAGAAAATAAAGATTCGGCTAGAGATTCGTTTCAGCCGCGTCTAATCTGCGACATAAAGCGTGCCAAACACTGGACTTGTGTGAAAAGTGGTTCGACTGCGTAATTTTTCGAGAATATTAGGAAGTTTTCCTGCGTCTTTCATCTTTCTATGGCGTAATGCACTTCGAAAACCAAAATTTGACAAAATGGAGTGTTTACCACATTCCTTACCTCTAAAGAGGTATCGCTTATGTTCCAAGTACCTCTTCAGGCCGCATAGGGTGGTTGTCCCTTTTCATATCTGTTTATGGTCACAAAGCAGACCAGACAGGGCAAAAAAAGCTGCCATGTGCCATGCGCAGAATACCTATACTGGTTTTTCCGCCTTAATTCCATTTCTATAATCGTAAGCGGTCTTTAATAAAATATGGTTGTGTGGAAAGTTTGACAAGTTTTTTATGGGATGACAGCTGCCGGCGCGCACAGCTGTCGGTAATCAGAAGTTGGTCCAACCCGCCCTAGAGATGGACCCACAAGTACATAAGTATAGTTGTGTCGTGTCAATTTTATTTATCGCAATTTCTTCATGAAGCGCTATGCGTCATGCACGGGCATTTTTTTGTCACAAACGTTTTATTATATTTAGTCGTGTCCATTTATCAAGTTTAAAAAAACTACTGTCAGCCAAGAAAGCGATCTACCACTTTTGAACCTTCATAATAAAGTAATAACTCACCCAGTGAAGAACAACAGAGGAATCGGAAGTGGATATGAGCACAATAGGGTTTAGAGTCAATTTAGTTTTGTGTGTAATTTAAATTGATTTTATAATGTATTTCCAATTGTATTTCGTTATATTTAGGTATGAATGACACTTGATACAATAGTTTTTCACAACAAATAATAGTATCATAGCAACCACAGTCTTCAGTATTTAAATACCTTATTATTTAGCTACCTATCCACTTTTTGCCACAACATTTAAGGCTATTCATTTTTTTCAATAAGGCTTCAGAAAAAGAAAAAAGAATTTATTTAATTATTTAACTCACGGATCCCACATTCAAACTGTGCAAACAGTTTTGCGGGACGTTGTATTTATTTATTTTTAAGTAATGTCAATCGCTTTACTGAATAAAATAAAATGCAACCTTAATGTACAAAAATATAGTCGAAAAGTGGTAGACTACTTTCTTTGCGTACTGTAAATGTACAAGATACAGCCCTGTTATTTTAAGAATAGACCGTGTTCATGTATTCATCTTCCTGCGAGTAACCATAAAACACAAGTGCCAAGCAAAAGCGAAGTAGTAAGAGCCACATTACGAGCAAATGTGTAGAATTTTTACACGACTGCCAAAAAAAAAGTGTAATGTTTTCAGGGTTCATGTATGTATGTCAGATACTTTGTTCTCCCAGATCTTATCAAAGCCTCAACCGATTTAGATGTATGAGGTATCGTTGGAATCCTTATTATTACGAGTATATATTAGTAATTTTTGTAGTACATCCACAAATGCAAAAACCATTATAGCATTTATTCCTTTCTGCTTGAAGGTAGCTTGCATTGATGTGCTCCTTAAGTGTCCTTACGACGCTATACGTCGCTCCGTACGTAACCAAGGCACTCACCCTTTTGATTACGCCCCCTTAATGACAGGCCCAATGAATTCAAAGTTAGCAGTTGGCTCAGTGTTGTGAGTTGGTTTTCCTTATCGGGTCCTGCTATTATCCTATTTTCGGAACAGAGTTTTTTTTACTAAGAGTAATATTATGTTGACCTTAGCTGTTTCGCGGCAGACCAAGGCACGATCCTATTAATCCCTCCAAGCGTGTGGTATGATAAAGACAAGATTCAATAAAATATTTTTAATACGATACTTAATTTAAATAAAAACCGGCAGCAGTTGTGAACGCTATAATACTACTTACTAACAATATAAAATTATAGCACTCCAAAAAACTTAAGGTTCCCAATTTTATTTTGGCATATCATGTCTTCTGTGTTTGTGAATAAATGTTTCTTTCTTTGTATGGGGTCGCTACGATATCACTTTTCATACTGGTCTTTACCATAATGTTTTTGAAAGACGGGACAAGAAAGTGGGGATCTGGGGGTAGGATAACCCAATGAAAATAAAAACTCAACAATGTCACATTTTGAATATATTTGTTATGTGCTTTATTTCAGTACTTAAAGGTAGTTAACTAGATATAGGTAGTGTCACGAGATTTGATTGAATGATTACACACGCAACTACATGAAGTACTGATTGCAAAAAAGTGAATTAATCAAAGTAATTAATTGGTTATAATGTAGTTGTATAAAAAACAAAAACAAAAATCTATCTGACTTCTATTTATTCATATAACCCATTTATTTAAATAAAACTATTTGAATCGGTATCTATAAAAACTTAAATAAATTATCTCAAAATATTTAATTATTTGTTTTCTTTTAATTCGTATGTTAGTAAATAATACTTAATTTTTGGTATATCTTGCAATTCACTGTTGAACTTCCTTTCGTCCTCCTAGCGTTATCCCAGTATAATTTCATCCTGAAGGATACACGGGGAACATGAGTAAAGAAACGGAACAGAGACAAAGGTTCATACAACAGCGCTACAATAGATACACTAACACTACTACTAGAGCGATGCGCGTGTGTGCGTGAGCCCCAACTCTCAGTCACGTACACAGAGAAACCAGTTTGAATTGAACTCACTCATTAAAATCATATAAGGGCTCAAGCGAGTCAAGCGCAGGATGCGTGAGTCGCGCGTCGTGCTTAATTTCGTCGTACGTTTTGAATGGTTATAGTGGAAAAAAAGTACAAACATGGGTTACTCTACTGTGAGTATGAACAATAATAGAAAAAATATACACATATCATATTTTTCCTAGGTATCCCTAAGACTCCATTAGGTATGCTATGTATATCTATACCTTAACAGCAAAAGAAAGCTTAATGATACAAAAAGGTACTGACCGTGTTAGATAAAGAAAATGTTTTTTTTTAGTAAATTTCACAGAATGAATAGTTATATATGTAAGGTGCAGCGGGGTAATCTAGACTGCGGGAAATTAAAACGAATCTAAAATATCTTCTGTGTTCAACATCATTTACTAGCGTGTTATCTATGCCCGGATAGCGGAAAAGGGTTTCACAATTCTCGTAAATATGTATGTAAAACGCGGAAAATATTTCTATTAGTTTTAATTTCCCGAAGTCTAGTTTGCCCCGCTGCACCTTACCTATTCCGAAAATAAGAATAGATTAGAAAAACATTTACTGAAAAACGAAACGAATATTACACATGTTAACATATTGAAAACGGTGTGTTCAAGAGCAAAAATGGGTACCTATCGATATTTTACGAGAATTATTTAGGCAATTTCATCATTGTATGCTTATAGTATATTAACGCTGTTGAACTTCTTAAATAAATAAATTACAAATCCGAGCGGTCTATGTACCTACTACCAGGGCAGGGTAATTCAATTAAAACATAGTAATTACAATAAAACATAAATTAAAAAGATAAAATCTTTAGAGTAAGTATAATCAATAACTATAAAAACTGATATCGTGTTTATTCCGTTTTGTAAGCGTGTGTGCCAACCCTACAACTTTAGGTATAAATTTTGCGCGCTCTTTTAGAACATTAGTTTATGTTCCGTTTTGTTACTTAATTGGCGTGGGCACTAGGTTTTACGGAAGCGACTGCCATCTGACCTTCCAACCCCAGTTCCACTGTTGAATCTGCTATCGGTACGAAAAAAGAATAGTAATTTAAAAATTCGGCTGTCATTACATGACATGTTGTGTGCGTGGCCTCAACTCTGGTGGCACTACCTGTAACTATGTAAAGTGAACGATTTACACAGATATTTTTGTCTTATTTATAGTAACTATTATTACTAAAAGGCAATGCAGGCAACAACAAAGGCTTTGTTGGCGTAAAGACTACGACTTCGCAGGATCTCGCACTTCGGGGCTTCCAATTTAATTTTTTTATGGAATCCTTCGTCCTGTCTGTATTGTCACTAAAGAAAGTGAAATTCCGTGATTGATTTGGAATTCTCGATTATCCAAGTCTCTTTGCGCTCTTTCGAATGTAATAACTGCTGCCGTTCCTCGTAGCCTCTGCTATCCGTTACTTTTCAAGGAGGAACTAAGTAGTCTTTCAGACGTTTATTATCAAAGCCATTGATTTTCTTTGGAGTAGGTAATTTGTCTGTAAAACTGTCGTTAAGTACCTATATGCAAATGACAACAACTAACAGTCTTGTTTCGTTGAAACAGTATTTAAAAAAACCAGTAAAAGAACAGTTAACAGTTACAGTTCTTTGAAATTAGGTCATCTAGTCATCTTCCAATCCCAGTTTCAAAGTGCATACCAAAAACATCATCATCAGTAGCCCATAACAAAATGCTGTGGATAACATATTTTACTTTTTTTTCTATACGACGACAATGGCAAACAAACGCCCTGTCTCCCGATGGCAAGCGGATACCGTAGCTTACTTATTCATTAATCGTTCTTACCTAGTTTTCTACTTAGATATACATATTACTAGCCTATAGGCACTCGCAACTCCAAAGGAGTCAGTAACAATGCCGACTCTTATTGCTTTGAGCACTAGTTGCGTTAACTAATCAATTATTATTAATGGCATCGGGATTATTACCTAAAGTGATCGTTATTGTCAAGAGTGCCAATAAGTACAATCTTCAAAAAAATATTTTATACAAATTTTAGGGTGATCATTATTTATCCATAAAAGTCGCATTTTAACGACTCTTAGAAATTCGTGAGCAAACTGTATACATGCTGCTCGTATGCTCGCCAAGAATCCGGCCGGCTCGATATTGGATATATGTCGTTCACTTCTGGAATATTGTAGTCGAAGCCTTAGTAATGCGAATGCTAATTTATTGCCTTTCTCTCGGCCTTGATTCACTGCTCCCTTAAACTATTGTTTACGTAATCTCAGAGATTAGGCATTTAGGTATAAGCAGACAAGCAAGCTTTCGTTTACTGTCCAACTGCACGTATTTATTATTTTGTAAAATATTGTTGGCGTTGCGAGGTCGTTTTGCGTAGGTATAGCTATGAGAAACTTACCTGTTTTCATATAAATGATATCATAAAAAAGAGACATTTAAACTCGTGTAACTATGTAACTTATAATACCATAGAATGGATCTCTTTTTCTTATTTTATTATAGTAGTCATAATATAGTGACAATTTGTTATTCAGTTATTCAATTATTCAGTAATTTATTGCTTTCATAGGTACAATATAGGTTTTACAAGGTGATAAGTTCTGCTATGACACCATGTAAGGGCACTGCAACATACACAGTTAACACATAGGTATCAACACAGTGATCCTAGATTATAAACTATTGTATGTACTTGTCATATTATTTGTAGGATCCGCCTTTATGCCTTTTGTTGTTCTCTATTTGTAGTTCGTCCCATATACAAATTTCATTCTCTCTAAATACAAACATACCGATAAAAATCAAGTAGCCAAGTATATGCTTAATTCATTGAGTCGATTGATTAGAAGTGGTTTAAGTGACATCAACATATCCAGTTCTAAATATTAAATAAACTATTTAGAACGCCAGCCACCGATTTTCATCAATCATCACAATATAAACTTTTTACAAGGAAACACCCTCTAATAAAAGGTGCTTAGTAACAAACAAGTGTGAGCGCACTAGACGCACCAATTTAGTTTCCTCGATCGATCGTTGCATGTGTCACCATTTATCAAGCAGCGGGAGGGCTTTGATTGATTATAAATTTTCATCGTAAGCCTTAATAAGGAATTCAGTTAGCCCCACAGCCCCACTGAAACTTATAATATGCGTAAACAAACTGATGGTTATACATGGAAATTAATACTTATTCAAACAATAGCATTGTTGACAAATGCGATATATCCCTTTAGGTAAAGAGATTAGCGTGATACGTAGTTGCGTAATTTTGTGAGGGTGATTATCCTGGTGCAAAGGGTCCTTTTACTACTTACACGTATACTAGGCTCTGTAAACTGTAGATCTCGTGAATGCTTTTTTTCCATAATCTGACATGACAAAAAATATCTGTAATAATTATCGCACCTGAGCTCACAAAATTTCACGAGAATCGGTTAAATTGAAAAATACATCTTTTGAAAATTTCCAAGAAAGACTCGACATAAAAATTCTATATCCTGCTCACAAAATTTCACGAGAATCAGTTGAGAAAGGCGAACTAAAAATATATATTTTTACAAAACTGACTCGACAAGATAAAACTTTAAAATCACCGAACTTGCTCACCTGTAGAGGAGAACAAACGAAAATCCACCCGCAGAAACATACGAAATCATGGAAAAAAATATTTTTGAAAACTTCCTAAAACTTCTTCGTTTCTCTTTCATTGAAAGCAATTTGGTTGTGTTCAATATACAGGATGTCCAGTAAATAATGGACGAGCTTCTAACCACCGATAGAGCACCTAAGGCTGGTCCAGAAAAAGGACTTTCAGGTTTAGTAAAAGTCCCTTGGTTTTCGAGATAATCGAACTTTTCCATTTTCTTAATAATTGGCTACCACCTGAGTCAACGAAAAAAGTTTTAATGAAAAACAGAGATAACTTTATGTAGGACCTCGTCTCTACTAGCTGTCAGCACAATCATCCGCAATTCAATAAGGATAGGCAGCAACTGGCTTGGGAATCTTCTGGAGTAGCAAGCGTCCATAGGCTCGCTCATTAATGTCAAAGAAGGAACCAATTATTAAGAAAATGGAAAAGTTCGATTATCTGGATAACCAAGGGACGTTTACTAAACCTGAAAGTCCATTTTCTGGACCAGCCTCAGGTGCTCTATCGGTGGTTAGAAGCTTGTCCATTATTTACTGGACACCCTATATACCTACTACAATATTGTTGACAACCAATTGATATCCATTTGCGCGTTTAGAACGTTTACTGGCAGACATCGGCCTCACGTTATTTCCAGTAACTAACATCGTAAAGTAAATCGAATGGGCTCACATTCGCTGCCAAAATCTATTACGTCACCCAAGGAACGTCAATGATGCTTTCAATGCCAGGAAGTAGTCACTATAGCCGAGCATTGGGCGATATTGATTGATTGAGGACCCGCACTCAATAAGGTCCTTAGGTTCGCTTCATGTAACCGGAGCCTCTATTGAGAGCAGTGCTCGCTGTAAATCTTGCATAAAAAGGTGAACTTGGACGGAAGCTGTTATTTAACATTTGATTTAACTTTTTTTTATTTATAAGTGCAGAGCGAGGAAAGTGCTCTGGATGATGTGTTCTGCTCGTGCATTTGCTGTTTATTGGTACATAAAAGTAATATGTGTATTGTACTTATAACTATTGTCAGACTTAGCTTAAAATTTAATCCAGTTGTTTTATATTATTACATAACTACGTAAAAAAACGTTGGTAGTATGTAGGTTACGAATACTATATATAAACACAATTTGCTGAATTAAGCCAGTATCCAGTAGCACATCGACGAGAACCATATTATTTGTAGTTTATTTATTTAAGGCGCGTAATAGAGTGAAATACCACATTTTGGTCGCGTTCAAAGGCCTAAAACTCAAAACTGGCCCGAAATATAGATCTCGAAAAAATATACTTAAAGAATTGATATGTCCTCTTCAATCTGAGCTGCGGAAATTGCAACACGCCTAGATTGTCCTAACAAAAAAAAATCAAATAAGGCATTTTTCAACCTTTTAAATCGCTACTGCTCACTATCTAGACATGTTTTTTACACGGGATATTCAGAAAATAAAAATTAATTCAGTTTTTCATAATCTGAGCTACGGATATTGTAAAATAGTCATTACTTTTGTCAAAAACCTACAATAACTACCACACCGTCATAAAAGTTGGGGCGGATACGTGCGCGGGCGACGGGCGGCAGTCTGTCACCGGCTCTCGGGTGGGAAGGCTGTGTCGCTTTGCGCGCGACGCTAAAATATAAGAGTTCGATTCTGAGACAATGTACCTACTTAACTATTTTATATATTTAATTACTTCAAACATTCCTATGTATTTAGAAAATAATAATATAAAAAATACATACAAAAAACCTAATTCGGATCTGTTACAGCGGGGGGGCGCGGGTAGTGCGGCGGGAAAGGCTACGCCACGCCCCAACGCCCAAGGTCGTTCGCGGTTATACGCGCCTTAAGTAGAAATAGACACGCAGAAGATATCTCGAGCAGCTAATATACAAGGTGTGACCTCTGTAACACTAGCAGTAATTAAACGGCAAATAATATTAAACTTACCAGCAATTATTTCTAAGTGGTTACAAAAAGTTTTTTTCAAATTGTTTTTATGCAAATATAGTTTTACAGTAATATTAATGAACTCAAAAAGAAACATACAATAAAAAAAACATAAAATATCCTTTCAAAGCAAAAATGCTAAAACTATGACGACTCATGACTTGATGCTACCTCTGAAATTGCAGTGACGAATCTGCTAACTTTATATACGGGGTGTAGCCTGTAACAGGAGCAAATATTTAAAACGACACATCTTTAGAGCAATAACCCCTTGTTTCCAAATATTTTATTTATTATTTAGATCTGAAAAAACTTTTATCTAAAGTTAGCAAGTAATGGATCTTGACACCACGACATAATAGCACATTCGTCAAAGCAAATTCAGAGGTAGCATCAAGTCATGAGTCGTCACAGTTTTAGCATTTTTGCTTTGAAAGGATATTTTATGGATTTTTTGTTTTACAATAGGTTGTACGCACAGCAAGTATGTAATAAAACTTAAATATGCTTCAATGAACTTTCGGTGTGCAGCGTTAAATTAAACATAAATACGTGCATTAAGTGCTTACACGAATTGCAACTGAGCGTCCAGGCCAGAGTGTAAAAGAGGGTTTTAAATTTATATTTAACTGCTGACCTGCAAGTTTTATTAAGTTCGGTTGCTCATACCAGCTTACTACAGTATATTTATCTACTTTAAAATGATATTTATGATGTATAAAAATCCTTACTTCATAGTCTTTGACGGGTGTAGGTATGTCAGAATTATTTACGTGTATGAAGTCTTAAAAAAAACGAATATAAAATAAAGAGAATTATGTGTCTGTGCTATAAATAGTAAAATAAATAAGATATCGATATATAAATTACATATAAAATACAGTAGAATCCGGATACAGCGACAGTCAAACGACCGGTGATATT
Source organism: Epiblema foenella (assembly GCA_963556455.1). Taxonomy (NCBI): domain Eukaryota; kingdom Metazoa; phylum Arthropoda; class Insecta; order Lepidoptera; family Tortricidae; genus Epiblema; species Epiblema foenella. The sequence goes on from OY747105.1 coordinate 8,248,133, forward strand.
ACGTCGCACTACAGAACGTCGCACAAAGCGGACTGATTTACTTTGAAAATGTTTGGTATGAAATATAACCTGTGGTGATTTCGAAGTCGTTAAAGGCGGTAAAATGTTATAAGCGGATTCTACTGTATTGCTTACATGTTGCCATGTGATCTGTGATTTCAAAAAGTATCCGCAGAATTTTCTCGTTAAATATAACTCTGTTACGAGTATTTGACCTTCAATATTTTATCAAATAGCATTACGCGAACAATGAATAAAACTATAAATAGAAATTCTCGACTTCAAGTCTGAATAGAAAATATTTATAGAATGTTTTCGCGAAGAACATGTTAGTCTTACTTTGCCTCTAACCTCCGTTACCTATTTTTAATAATGTTACTACGAACGTAAAAGCACAAATTGATGGTAAAATCATGTTATCTGTCGGTTCAAGTCTCACACTGCTAAAAGCCTAAAAAAAATTACTGAAAAATGTAACGACTACACTGGAAGATTTTTTCTCAGATATTTTTTTTAGTTATTAGGTATTCTTATTTTGTGTTGTTATACATGAATAAATATTTTTAAGCTTTAGTGAAGACTGCTGCACCCTATGGCCAAATAACTTTTACGCCTGTCTGTCGGTTGAAGTCTCGCACCGCTAAAATATATCAGGCTATATTAGTCATTTTCATTTATTCATTCCATCAAGTAGGTACTTATTAGGTTCAAGTACTATTTCGAAATCCTATTTTTGTACACTAATTCAATACGTATCATAGATTTTTTTGTAATAGAAAACTGGTCATGAGTAAGTAGAATGACCCATAAATATGTTATAAAACATATGTTATAGTTATATATATTTACGAGCGGCCGCCCGCGACTTCATCCGCGTAGATTTTAGATGATAACAAAGATATAAATGAGGTTTATTTGTTTCTGTCAGTTGTCTGATGCTATAAATCTTTTGTGAAAAAATTACTCTAAAGAAAAAATGAATGTCCTCCATCTTGGATTTGAAAATGGATGTCATTTTCGTAATCGGCACCCCGAGGAACCTGGACGATATGACACCTATATCGATTTATAAGAAAAATAAATGTACCCATCTTGGATTTGAAAATGGATGTCATTTTCGTAATCATCACCTCGAGGAACCTCGAAGCTGACACCTATATCGATTTTTACGAAGAGTAAATATTTGCTCCCCGCACAAACTTGGAACCCCGTTTTACCCCATTAGGGGAACAATTTCTAAAAACGCTGAAACACTTTTTGTTGTATTTAAGCAGAGAGTCTGTATACGAAGTTTTAAATCGATCTCCTTGGAACCCCCTTTTCACCCCTTTAGGGGAGCAATTTAAAAAATGCTGAAGTACGTCATGTCGTATTTAAACAGAGTCTATCTACGAAGTTTTAAATCTCTCACTTCAAAAAAGATCTGCTCCCCGTACAAACTTGGAATCCCCTTTTCACCCCGTTAGGGGAGCAATATTGAAAAACGCTGAAATAAATTTTTTTGTATTTAAACATAAAGTCTATTTACGAAGTTTCAAATTCTAACTTCAAAAAAGATTTGCTCCCCCTACAAACTTTGAAGACCCTTTTAACCCCTTTAGGCGACGAATTTAAAAAATCGCTTAATTCAGTTTTGTTATATTTAAACAGACAGTCTAAATACGAAATTTCAAGTTTCTAAGTTCAAAAAATTACGTTTCCCATACAAACTTTGCTCCCCTATTTGATCCCCTTAGGGGGTAGAATTTCCAAAAATCCCATCTTACCCCTTGCATACGTCTTAAAAGTAAGCTCTGGAATAAATTTGAAGTATCTAGTTCCAGTAGTTTCGGCTGTGCGTTGATGGTAGATCAGGACTGCTTTCGAGGATAATGAGAAAGCCGAATGCCTTGCGAGTAGCTTAGAGTCCCAATGTTCGCCTAGTCTCCTACAAATCGACGAAGACCATATTAGTTGGGTCGATTCCGAGGTGGACAGGAGATCGGGTCTCCCCGTAATTTTACCAGTGTGGGTTAAGGAAGTCAGTGACTTAGTTAGACTTCATGTTAGGAAGGCTCCGGGTGCGGATGGTGTATCCAATCGTATCCTGAGACTTCTCCCTGAAACCCACCTCCTCATTTTGGTCGGCATTTTCAACGCCGCACTGACCAATTCTCACTTTCCAGACGCGTGGAAAGGTGCAACGGTCATGGGATAGCGAAGCCTGGTAAACCCCGGACTTCGCCTGCCTCTTATATGCCGATCAGCTTACTTAGCTCTCTAGGAAAGCTATATGAGCGGGTCCTTCTCACTAGGATTCTCAGATTTACAGCTGAGAATAAAGTCATCATCGACGAGCAGTTAGGCTTAGATCGGAACACGTGCTGAACGGTTTCTCTCGATTCCAGGGGCCTTCGAAAAGCCTTCGACAAGGTCTGGGATAACGGGCTGATATACAAGTTATATCATCTCGGTATGCCTGATAGACTCGTACTCACCATACGAGATTTTCTCAGGGATCGAAGCTTTCGATACAGACTAGAGGGATCGTACTCGGACCCACACCCTATCCGGGACGGAGTCCCGCAAGGCTCCGTGCTCTCTCCCACTCTTTATTCGTTATTCACGAACGACATTCCCAGGCGCCCTAAAGTGCAACTCGAGTTGTTCGCTGACGATACCGCGCTCTTTACGACTCATTGTAAGTACACTTTTCTCCGGCGATATCTCCAGGAGGCAATCACTGACCTAGGTCGTTGGTTTAATCTTAGGCGTATCGAAGTTAATCCGGAAAAAAGCAATGCGATAGTCTTCCACCCGTCTGACCGCTTTAGCACGGAAATGCGGGTAGCTCCGATCCAGATGTTTTACCGGCCCATCCCCTGGGCCAGAGAAGTCAAATATCTTAGAGTGACCCTCGACAGAAAACTGACTTTCCGTAGCCACATCAGTAGGGTACGCAACCGTGCGTTGTTCCTGCTGGGAAGGCTTAGGCCGATGATTAACAAGTTTAGTAAAATGTCACTTAGAAATATAAGCTGACACTACAAAACTTGTGTTCGTCTAATCTTATGCAAGTGTAGCTTTTGCTCACGTGCTTATGACATGGCTCAAGCCGCTTCTGGTCATTCAGAATCGTTTTCTCCGTAGGGCGACTGGGTCTCCGTAGTACCAGTCGAACCTCAGTCTGCACCACGACATGGGGATTAGCACCATGTATGGTTTCTTTAAGCAGACTGCCAGACGTTATTTTGACAACGCTCCCCATCATAGGAATCCGTTAGTTAGGAAGGTTGTCGACTACGTTCCCCCCCTCTGTTGTAACTCGCCGATCACTGATTAGAGGCCGCCCGGTCCGGCGTCCTAGGCACATACTCACGGACCCGGACGACGTAATCACAGCGTCCATTGAAAGATGGAACGCTGCGTTTACGGCGACCAACTCAGACATGACGCGTACACTTAGGCATTCCCGCCGGCGGGGACGTCCACCGCGCGATCGCGACAACACTGACACATACAGTCCCTATTCATCCCGGTACCGCCGCACACCGGGTAGAATCAGTCCGACCCAATTCGGGCCTAGCCAGTTTCTTGATGGACTATTCTCAGCTGGGCTAGGTTTAGTGAACCAGCGACAAAACTCCCAGTAGTTCGATTCCACTGAACCCTCAGATTCGGTTGAAATTGATCAACCAATCTCACTGGAGCGCAAACTCTTAGAGTATTTCCAAACCACACGCGTGGTCGTGTCGGAGGTCTTCCCTGGATTTTCCCCACGCTACTCTCTCCAACGGCGCACTCCTATCGCTTTATTGGGCCCGGCCTATAAAGCCACAGTCAGGTTCAAAAAAAAGAAACAAACCATAATGTAGTAATATGGAGTAATTAGTATCATATTGTCAGAGTTCTATACCTAACAGTTATTAGAACGTAAGGTTTATGTGATCAGATTATCTGTCGTGTTCACGCCTATTGCGCATTCAAAGTGCTGTTTATACATGCCGAGAGGTTAACACTCGATTCAAACGTACCAACCTTACCGACCTATATGAATGCGTAATTAGGGCTCAAGTGCCCTTAAAGGTGCAATTAATGATGGTAAACAGCCATTAAGCGGCCTTTTGCAAACAAGTTAAGGTAACGCAGTTTTTACACGGATTAAAAATGTAGGCAACTTGTGGTATTATAACAATGAGTCCCGAACCACAACCACGTGTTAATGCATGATATAATGGTATATTTCGTGCACTCGCTTCTAGGTGCACCGTACTAAAGTGTGCTAAAATCACAATGATACCAAAACTTTCCCAAATTAATTGCAAAAAAATGGAATACAGACACATCTTACCTTTCCCACCCTGTTGCGTTACCACAACCTACTTCTTCATTATTCATCCCACATTCGTTCTGACGTACCTTATTATAATAAGTCGTTTAGAAGTCGAAAAGTCTAATAACAACGTTAATATTTGCATTAAAAAAGTATATCAGTCTTCTGAACAGCGTATAATATCCTCGTGCGGGGGATGCGTGAGAACGAACGTTGATATTATTCATAAATTCACCCATCTCCGTAGTCTGACGTTTGTGTTTTACAGACTAGGAAAATACCCATTTGATGAAACGCTGTCAAGATAACAGTAATTATAGTACGGAAATGCAGAAAACAGAGAACATTATTATGAACTTACTATGTATATGATTAATATTATAATACGATATACACTATACAGCTCTTGATTGAGAAAAAAACAAAATGAGTATCAAATTTTACACTATTATGAAGTTTTATTATATGTTAAAAAACGTATTATAATATTGTTTTGTAATAAAACTATAATTAATATATATATTAATGCTACTAAGCATCAACCATCTGCTTAGTAGTATATTAATATATAGGTATATTAATTATGCCAGCCTTATGGGAACCCTTCCACGGGGCTTCGATCTTGGAGGCCTTTTTTAAAATGATTTCAGATTTTATGTTTAAATATTTTGGGGTTTTAAATAAAGTTTGCTAATTAAAACTAAAAAAAAAATATGTCAAAAACATTCAACGGAATGAAATATACCTTACATTATAAAACATAAGTAACCTAACTACTAGTGGCTCTCGTAGTAGACCTCGCGAGTGTTTATTTTTCTGAAAATGTAAAAACTGACTTGACAAAAAATTATATGTAATTATCGAACGTGCTCGAAAAATTTCAAGAGAATCGGTTAAAAAATGCGACAGAGGAGAACAAACCGAAATCCGCCAGCTGACCACACGAAATAATTGAAAAATAATTGTTTTTAAAAAATTCCTAAAACTGAAAAGACAAAAAATTCTGTTCACAAAATTTCTCGAGAATCGGTTGAGAAATGCGACCTGCACGGTTAACGGTTAGTACAAAATGGCGTGCTAACTATCTCGACGCGAGATAGACTACCCGTCTGTTTCTGCGTGTACTAACTTACAAAGGACGGATAGTCTATCACATGAAGAGATAGCTCACGCGCCATCATGTGCTAGCCATGCTGTAGAGGACATATAAAAGCCAAAAATCCGGAAATCCGGTACAAAAAGAATTGTGGTCGAAGCTGAAGCAGAGATCTTCGTTTCACTCAGTCAATAAACAAAAAGTAATTGCCGCCAAAAGCCGCTTTGCCAGCTCCTTATACCTACAATATATTATGAGCACCGGCCCCCCACGGCCCAAGCGTTCCAACCTCTTTCAATTGTTTTATTTTGTTTGCTCTAAAAAATATCTTCATAAAAATATCCCGTTAATGGGCCTCTCCCACAGGCCAACCTTAGACTACACGACAGTCTTAATTACACCGACTTTACTGGGCGTCTCCTGACGGCCGAAAAGGCTTCAACGGACTTAATTGTACCAAATAATTTGGTAGCGTGCACTTTGAGGGGCTTACGTCATCTAAATAATTTAATTAACAAAGAATCTGAAGCTTACACTGAGCTCGTTTATTACCTTCTCGAGAAAATGTTTAAATAACGTCAAGGGATAGTGTTTAATATTTAATTTCTGTGCCATCTTTATTTGATCATTATTTGTCAGTATCTTTGGTTATTTGGTATGATTATTTGGTACCAATTAATATTTGCATCTGTAAGCCGATAAGCAGCATCGACTTGTGTGTGTAACCTCCATGTGTCCTGTATATCTTCGCTTTTATTTTTAGGGTTCCGTACCTCAAAATGAAAAAAACGTAACCCTTATATTAGAATCACTTTGTTGTCCGTCTGTCAAGATCCTTTATCTCGGGAACACGTGGTGGTATCGAGTTGAAATAAAACCATAAATGTACTCATGTCTACTGTCCCTTGAAGCTGTAAAAAATTAAACTTCTAAGTTAACGTAAAAAAATATGCGGCCGTTTATGCCGTAAAAAATGTATATTTCGACACTCAAGGGAATCAAAATTTTTAGGGTACTTTCCGTTGACTCGCACTTGTCCGGTTTTTTTACTTATAAATATTACATGTGCTGATGGTATTTTTGTCTTGTATGATGTTATGCTAATATCTGTCTTAAGTACATGTCCTCACCTTTTATCGGCATCAGCCAGGTAATCAAGAGAACTAAATTGTGTAACTTTTTTCCTAATAAATCCAGTAATATGTTTTAATATTGTATTGCTACTACTCGAGATACTCGTACCGTAGGCCTTAAGTTATTTTAAGTCAAAAGTCGAATAGTACTGAATATTTCTATTTGTAACTTGTTGCTGTGCAATAAAGTTTAAATAAATAAGATGAATAATATAACAACGTCCGAGCGAAAGAAGTTGTTATCAAATTGAAATTCTACACGCAGATCGAATGACCCCGTGTCTGTTGCTAGACGGCAGCATAACGCTATACTTGAACAATTTGATTGTCACTTGCATATTCCCAAGGCGCCAATCAACTCACTGACAAGCTTTGCCTATTTGCGACGTTGGCTTACATCAAGTATGTATATATTCAAGCCTGAAATTTAGACATGCGCAAAACAGTGCTTTCAAATGTAATGCCATATCATATTACATCTCAGTAAAAGAGCCATCACTTTTTGATATCACATCACTCGAATCTTCACCCGCTAGACGGCATTGCTGCCGAACAGCCGAACCGAACGTAACCGATGTTGAGCGAACATCGGAGCGGCATAGCATTACTCATTACAACTCCCATCTCTTTGGTAGCGTTGTGATGCCGGAGAGAGCCGTCTGTCGCACGCTGGCGAAAGGATAGAATATATATACCTTTCACACTGAGTGATGTTTAGCGTGTCTTCCGAGTGATGTGTAATATGGCATTACGCGGCTGTGTGATATTTCACTTGTAATATTAATCGCATTACTTACACATGTCTACTGAAATTGTATGTATCTGATTCCTTGCGACAAATCTTCGTAGGAATAAAGACCAGCATAACTAGTATTTTTAGACAAACGAGAATTAGGCTTTTAGACAAGTGATTAAAGTTCCCGCGACGTGATTCACTAAAACGGTAATCAGGCTAATACACGTATTAAAATTTAAAACCCCAAAAGTAATTGGAGGTGTCGCGACGAACGCGATCCTGAACAATAAATGGTGAGTGTGTGACAGGCGATATAGATTTGTATTGGCAACGCTGTGTGACTGTCAAGTGCATTAAAAAATATACAACGAAATATAACATAATAAAGGAAGGTAAAAGTAGAAATTGAGAATGGTTTGGCTAGGAGCTGGACAAAGAAGTAACTGTTAAGGAGATATTAGAATCTGATTAGAATACTGGACAATGCACAGTAAGATCAGGTGAGTGTTTCAATGATCTTTGTAAGATGACATAGGAATGAAAGAAAGGGGAACGATCTAGAATGTAGATCGTTCAGATGAGAAAGGTCAAGAATATGCCAAATGGTCTTGGTTGGAAGGTGGCCGGGCTGTAGGGGAGGTTGGAGGCCCGTGGCGGGGCCAGAAGCCCCACCAACAAATGACAATAGATGAGAGTAAGTATAACGAGAATATAATTAGAATAAATGATAATTAGATGACGAATGTGTATCAGTGATTAGAGTAGATGAGAGTAATTAGAACACATGATAATTAGATGGCAAATGTGTATCAATGATATACCTTTGCATTAGAACATCTTTTCGTTATGTTTGTACTAATACTCGGGCCAATGACGGTGTTTATGTAGAATGACATGAAACACGTCTTGCACTTGAACCAGAATAGATAATATGCACAGTTAAATGTAACGACAGGAGGTGTTTTTAAACATGGTCTAAGAATAAAACCGAGTCCAAAAAAACACAAAATGTTAAAAATAATTGCCTTACTTCTAATATGTATATTCATATATTCATCAGGGTCCATATTTGAGGGTAGCGTCACAAGTGAACATTAAAATAATAACACGTCGTGATAGCCGATTATTTATTTTAATAGATAGTATTGATTTTATAACAAAATAACACGTGATCTCTCTGATGCAAACGGATTAATAACTACACAAAGAAACGTGGTGATCCCAGAGACGACGTCACATAACGACCGCTCGGCTTGACCGTCTCAACCATAATAATGGCGGGCGCATGGCCGGTCTGTTCCCCACCTCCTCGACAGGTACCGCAACGCCATCTGATTTCACCCAGGCAACTACCTGACGTTCTTTTTAATTAGAAATCAATCAAACAAGGTTTGTATTACGTGAACATGCCACTAGGTGGCGCCACTAGTTATCGCTAAATCTCCGATAAATGGTTCCACTCCGACATATACATTATTATACATACGTTATTGTGCACTGTATTTTCTAACATATAGACAAGACAACAGACGCAATATGGTTCCATTGGTTATCAAACGCAGCAATGTGGAAAATTATCTGTCAAGTAGCCAAATAGGTACACCATATATTTTGTATGGTGTACCCAACTATTTGGCCACTTTGGCTGCCACATACTATATGACGCTGACTGTACTACGAAAGCCTCTCGAGTCCCTTGTGGGCGTTTAGTCAACCATGTGTTACAAATCTCAATTTAATGGTTTAGCAGCCGGTAGAACCGCGGGTAGCGTAAATCACTTAATTCTAGGATATCGTTCGACCCGCAGGAGTGCCGTCACCCTGGCCTGATAATAACAAATAGTGCAATCTAAGAAAGAAGTATAACCTACAATGATTCTAGTATATCCGCATTTTATATAAATGTGAGTAAACGTTGTTCATACGAGTACCTAAATCGAAAAGGTCTTGAAAAATCTTGACCGCATGGAAAATTGTCGTGGGTAGGGCTTGCATTCCGGAATTCCGGAATCTCGGGCAATTGTACAAACTGAGAAATTATTCGCCAATCACTAGACTCACAAACATTTTGTGAATATATTTCAAAATGTTATTGGTTTTTACCATCACGTAAACTCCTCCTATCCGTATTTTGGATACAACGATCGCCACAACTCCGCCGTTAGCTGCGTTCGTGTGTCCTCGCGTAGCTTACGTAGCCGTTCTTATCTACGAAGACCCCTGCACGTGCATGCAGTGGGTACGTGAGCACACCATTGACATAATTGTAGCTAATCCGCTTCGCCGCTGGTGGTCGCGCTTTAAGCTCATCTCTTTCACCGTCCCACTATGTTCGTCAACATGGCTCATAGTTGTCAGTAGTTTTTTTTACAAGGGCGGTGTGTAGTTGGCTTCTCCCACAGGAAAGGGTGAATATTACAATGTTTATATGGCACTTAATAAAGCACATATTTTTACATTTGGGTAGTTGTCCACCTTGCTTCCGCTTACTCTCCTCTAAATCCGAGTAAAAGATGCGCTCATTAGCCATTCGACCCTCTGCCATTTTTCATGTTATCCAAGTGAAAACCTAACTTAGAGCAATTCGTGAAATTCAGTCACAAGCTGCTGAAAGTGGTCTAGACATTCCGCAAACATACATTGATTACAGTTTTCAGAATTTCGTACAATACAATGCAATACAAATTTCTTTATTATTCACCCGAAAATACATTGAATATAAGAATAAATTAAACATGTTGATGGTAGACAACAGGCGGTCTTATCGCTAAAATGCGATCTCTCATCAACACTCATCAGTATCATTTTGGTAAAAATCATCATATCAGCCTAAAGACGTCCACTGCTGGACATAGGCCTCCCCAATGAGCGCCACAACACAATGACCAGTCCTACGTTACCCGCATCCATCGGACAGGAGTCCCAGGAGGACCTCAAACTCACTTTCTGAGCCTTCTTATGAGACCCATGTTGAGCGACCACGTTTAAGTGCCATATGTCATCACTGACAACACACACTGGTTAAAGACCCTCGTCTTGAGATGCGAAATATTGGATGAAAAGATGTGCCGTAGCTTCCCGAACGCTGCCCAGCCTCAGGAAAAATAACATCTCCTTGCCCGATTCCCCGCTAGAGATTGTAGTATCACCCAGGTCGAGTGTAGTATCGATCGAATCAAAGGTGTTCTCATAGTCCACAAATACTCAATAGAGGTGCAAGTGGTACTCTTCAGTCTTCTGCATAACTTAACGGAACCTATGGATGTGGTTTGTGGTCTATGTGGTACTAAAGCCTCTTCGAAAACCGACTTTTTCGGGAGGCTGAAATTCATCTAGCTTGCGTGCGAGACGGCTCGTAATGACTCTTGAAAACGGCTTGTAGACAAGGCTCAAGCGTGATGGTTCTGTAGTTGTTCAGTAGGATGTTGTCATCATTCTTGAAGAACAGCATCACCTCGCCTGTGTTTGTATGCTTTTGATGTAATGTGGTAAAGTAAAAAAATAAATTAAAAATGAGCATGTGCAAAGGCAAAGTACCAAATTTCTTTTTTTTTTACTTATTATTAAAAAACAGGTTACCCTATCTGGATATTGCCTATAAAATAATAATCCTTCATATTTTTAGTACATTTCTGTAACATTCATTTAGTTTTGAAATAAGCAAATCCGAATTCCGGAATCAGAGGTCCGATATTGCATGCCCTAGTCGTGGGGTTATTTTTATACAGGCAGCCCCGTATACGAGTATTTAGTATTTACCTTACATTAGGTATAATTTTGTCTGGCATTGCTGACTTGTCTTCTAAATATATAAAAGAAGAAACTGACTGACTGACTGACTGATTGACTGACTGACTGACTGACTGACTGACATATCAACGCACAGCCCAAACCGCTGGTTCTAAAGATTCCGAATTTGGCACGTAGGTTCCTTATAAGGTCTAGGGGTGCACTAAGAAAGGATTTTTCAAAATTCACCCCCTAAAGGGGTGAAACGGGGGTCCAAAGTTTGTATGAAAAACCGTATTTATTAAAGTGAGAGACATGAAATTTTGTATATAGAGTCAGTGTTTAAATATATTAATGGCGTATTTCAGCGTTTTCTAAATTGCTCCCCTGAAAGGGTGAAAAGGGGGTTTCAAGTATGTACGGGGAGCAAATCTTTTTTGAAGTGAGAGATTTAAAACTTCGTATATAGACTCTTTGTTTAAATACAACAAATTCAGCGTGTTTCGGAATTGCTCCCTTTAAGGGGTGAAAAGAAGGTTCCAAGTTTGAGCGGGGAGCAAATTTTTCCTTTTCTTAAAAATCGATATGGGTGTCATTTTCGAGATTCCTCGGGGTGCCGATTACGAAAATGACATTCATTTTCAAATTAAAGATGGCGGACATTTATTTTTCTTAAAAATCAATATGGGTGTCATCTTCGAGGTTCCTCGGGGTGCAAATTACAAAAATGACATCCATTTTCAAATCCAAGATGGCGGAAATTAATTTATCTTAAAAATTTATATAGGTGTCGTCTTTATGGTTCCACGGGGTGCCGATTACGGAAATGACATCCATACGTATCTACATACATACATACAAACATACGGATCAAACTGAGAACCTCCTTTTTTGTAGACGGTTAAAAAATACTTTTATTACGCGGGCGAAGCCGCGGGTAAAAGCTAGTTATCTATAACCCAAGGCTCGTTCCATACATAATGCCTGGGTGATCTCAAAAGTCGCAATTGTAACCACATTATCATGACAGTAATTGAGATATCAACAAATCCAATCATACTTAATATTATAAATGCGAAAGTAAACCAGTCTGCCCGTTACCTATCCACACTTGACTTACAAACGAAAATTTACTAGATGAATATGGTTGCAACTAAGTTACAAATATTTTGCAAATTGACGATTATTTATCACGACCGAATATACCACCTAACTCAAAGTAATTGTCACTTAAATTAATGGGCTTAGCAGGACAGAAACAGATAATACAATTTCTAATAAAGATAAATAACTACCTACTACATTTATATAAACCCACTAATGTAAATACGCAAGCGGTAATTTCCCGAAATGAACGTACTTACCAAGTTCGGGTACGTCGCCTTACTTGCTATCTGTTTTTGATTAGGTCGTGGAGACATCGTTTGCCGAAATATTCGTCGGTAAATACTGTAGTACATGCATCGTGGCGCTCACAGTCGGTATCGAAACTGCGGAACAGGAAAAGACATTTCTGAACTTTGCTGAATATTTATGTGTTTAACCCACTCTCAGAGGAAATAACAGAACACAAAGCGATTAAACTTTATATTTGTAGCTGTGAAATTCTACAAGCATTTTCTGCACGCGCTACTTAATGGTAATGGTATAATTTATATTCGAACGTACCGGATGAAACCAGGAAAATGCTCGAAAAGATTCCGTTTTGGCTCCCCACGGGTGACAATGTGACCCTTATATCCACATGCCGGCTCAAGACCCCTCATTATTGTAATCGGCAGACGGGGAATGGGAAAACAATCGATCGATGGACTGCTTAATGCCCATTTATAATACAGCATAGAAAGGACATAAATATTGAATGAAGCGTACGGTGAACTTGTAATGTTGTAATACAATACCTTACCTATCTACCTAGCATATGTATTTATAAATCACGCCAGAAGTTTGTTCCGCCGAATACCTAACTTTTGTGGTAATACACTCTATTATTAATTGGCTACAAAGAAACTTGAAGTAGATCTCGCTTTTAATTAGATAGAATGAAACGCGTTACAAGAAAAACTGTGCAAATAAGAAGCGGTCCTTTTCGTTTCACTAGCGGAATCTCAAAAGTTCCAAGCTCAGACTGTTGTCTGTTACGAGTAGGTATCTAAATAAAATAGCTCCTTTTTTTGTAGGTGCTGAGCTGTTTAAATTTACCGAAAGTTTGGGAATATTCGGCTAGGAGCCTTATAGCAAATGTCAAAACATGTAATGAGAGTGAAAACGTGCGGAGCACAGAATCCACTCTCGCAAAATCGAGAACTCATTAGCAAGTCGAACAACAAGCTGGCAAGTCATCGCGAGCGCAAACCGGCGTGGGGTAATTCATCACAACGGTATAGTTTCAGACTACGTCCTTATCGGAATATGAGGGGACTCATTATGCCCATGATGCTCTTTAATCTTAATGTCATTTAATCAGTAGATTAATGAAATGTAATCACGAAAAATACACCTACCTACGTACGGATACTGGGCATAGTATTTAATAATGTAGCTGCGCTGTTTTAAGTCTGGCTACTATTATACCTCATGCTCACAAATACTAAATTCGTGTGAAATAAAACAAAAAAAAAACATTATTTCCAGTTCTCACTGTGATGCACCGACAGCCAATGCCTAAAGCCTTCACAATTTGGTTCCTAGAGCTTCTAATAATCTCCGAGAAACCGGCTACCCTTGCCCTGATGATCTCGAAGAAATCAGGTACTCTGTCTGCCGCCAACATTTTGGAGGCATTGCAATAACGTGGCAACCTCATCAGGATGCGATCATCATAAATTTAAGAGTTAGACTCGTGTCGGTGTAGCTCTCTCCACCTGACTCTATCCAGGGCCGCCTCCTTGATATCCTTATACGACACGACTGCTAGCTTTCCTTTTATTTGTTTCATGTAGCTTATCCTCAGTCTTCCCCTTCCTCGCTTTCCTTCAATTTTGCCTTCTATGGTGTTCTTTATAAAATCGACGTGTCGTATAAGATGACCAATCATTTTCCCTCTTCTATTTTCTATAATTTCCAACAGTTTCCTTTTCTCCCCCACTCGCCTCAGCACTTCTTCGTTTGTAATTTTTTCCGTCCAGCTAATTTTCTCCATTCTTCGCCAACACCACATTTCGAAGGCTTCTAAATATTCTTATATATCTCTTTGAGTCATGGTCCACGCTTCACACCCATACAACGCTAAGCTCCATACAAAAGTTTTGATGAGTTTCCTCTCGGTTTTCTGGGATATATTTGTGGTCAGTATATGTAGAGATATGTTTTTAATTGTGGAAAGCCTGTTTTGCTAAGCCGATTCTGCTCCTTATATCTGGAGTGCATCTTGAGTCCGCGGTGATGACACTACCCAAATATATAAAACTAATAACATTTTGAAGTGGGGTATGATCTAATATTATGTTCTGTTATGGTTGCAAACCGATATGCATCATTATATGTATTGCATCCTAATGCTGCTATAAGCACGCCTCACGATTTGGCAAGTACCTACACTGAATCGGACTTTATTGATGTGAAGCGTTGCGTAAGCGGCGGGTGGGGTAGGTTTTATGGACGCTGACGCTGACTAAACGACTCCCATCTGAACTGCAATCGGCCGTTACCGCCAACCTCTCAACTACCATTTTACGTTTGATAGTTTATGTTACAAAGTACGCAGTACGTGACCGCATTGAATGTTTCCTGAAACTTCTTGGAGAAAAAACATGCCAAGCCCAATCACGACGCGGGCAATTAATGCCCCTTGGCATCCAATAAAACAGAGGCACGTATAAATCCCGAGGAGTGGATAGTTTCCGTATAATCTGGGCATTATGGCGCCCGCCTTCGTTACTTCCCTGAGCTGTAGAGACTTCTAAAAATATGTGTGAGTTGAAGCAAGCTAGAAGCTGTACATAATAAAGTAATATACGACTATGATTTAAACGTTCAGCTTTTAACTTAGGTACCTACAGATTTTTTGGCAAAGTTCTCACTTCTTGAGTCTCATAATGTTTCTCCGCCTCGACATAGTATATTTAACTGAAACGAAGCGGAGCGGAGACGTGCGGAATTGACCAATCAAATTAATAATCATTCTTTTTTTTCACATAGTCGCTCCGCTTCGCCTCAGTAGAAACGCAAGCTAAGCCACTTTTTTATTAAGAAGTGTATAATATAAGAGTCTGTCACGCGATAAGTATGAAGTATGTAGTCGGGAGATAATGCGGCGAAATTGGTCGACCGCAGACCCAGGTGACGCTCGTGTCGTCTCTCTATTTAACAACCTAAGTTTAGAAACTCGGCTGTGCCGTCGACTGTGAAGGACCCGTTTATCCTCTACACGCAAACATTTTGTGTGTAATCAAGTTCCTAGCCACAATGAAAGAAATAAGTATGAAAGTTAATACTGTCACCAATCTTCATAATTAAAACCTTTGTCATGATTAAATTTCCGTTCCGTGAGAAAAAAAGTTATCTTTGATTTAAAATGCATGGATGGAGAAACAGAATTCTACGGAGCTATTAATTTAAGAGCTTAAATTGAAATAAACTACTATATAGGATTCCCGTTTGGCTCTGACCGGATCCGCTTTGGCTGCTCTTATAGATAGTTGACCTCATCCAGAGATGATAAATGAAGTGTGTAGGAGAGACTACATACTTCATTTAATTTCAGACTGCGCTACTCGCACGTAGCGATATACCATTTCCAGTCTTTATGTCTATGGAGAAGTCATACCAAACATGCCTTTCGTATTCTTTTGCTCGTTTACTGCCCTAGATTATCCATCTAAATTCTGTCTTATTACGCAATAAAAATGCCACAATGAATGAAGCCATGTTGTGGCCGATAGGTATAATAGGTATTTATATCCGCAGTATTTTGAGAGTTTTAATGTGAATTATTTTCCTTCAAATCTTTGGAGTGAAAATTCATTCTTTGTTCATGACGATTTCCGAGATTTATGTCTCAAAGCTTGATAAACGTCACTTAAAATTAAACAAAAAAATGAAATGTACATTGGGTAAAATTCAAAAAGACTCAGGTATCTTAAATAAACTAAAAACAGGATACAAAGTCATACTGGCCGAACTTTGTGTCTAAGATGCAAAGAGGAAATACTATTATACTTGCCAGCCAACGAGAATTTAGCTTCTTTTCTCTGCATTTATAATATGACCTAAGTTTGGGGAACTTTCTTAATTAGATTCGTCTTAACGGAAAGTTAATGTAAAATACAGCCGACTTTTGCTCTCTTAATGTCACGTAGGTTCGCCAACGTCTATAACTCAAAACTCTTTGAATGCAGTCGAGTGGAAAACTTATATTCTCGTTATTTTACGGGTCACTTAAATTTCTGCTCCCGAATGTGCACTTGGTTAGGTACAGTTTCAGTAGAAATCGTGCTTTTTAGGAACGAGTCTAAAGATCGACGTTTCTCGTGTAGGTCAACTAAGTTATTTAACATTCTTGTAGAGGGAACATTAGATGAATGTATTATTAAATAACTGGCATTATCGTTCCGGTATCGCCGCACACCGAGTAGTCAGTCCGACCCAGGTCGGGCCTAGACGAATTTCTTGCTGGACTCTTCTCAGCTAGGCTAGGTTTAGTGAACCAGGGACAAAACTCCCAATAGTTCGATTCCACTCACACCCAGATTCGGTTGAAACGGCTCAACCAATCTCAGTGGAGCGCAAACTCTTAGAGTATTCCAGTGTTCCAAACCACACGCGTGGTCGTGTCGGAGAGGTTTTCCCCTGGATTTTTCCCAGGCTACTCTCCAACCGAGCACTCCTATCGCTTTATTGGCGACTTGATGAAAAAGATAATACTTAAAGCTTTCGTCGTAAAAGCACACTTATACGCCATGTTTCATTCGAAGGCCTTAATTAGGGCACACAAGCTTCGAATAAGAGTAAATTTTACACAACTCGTTTTAAATAATCTGAGCAGGTTAATTAAGAAGGCAACCAGGGTGTGAAATTGTAAACGTATGTGCATGGAAATATTCGGCGGTTTTTCCGCAGCTTTCCCTTCCGAAATACTGAGATTCATAACACCGGAACAATCTAACTTCGCTGCCCCATACCCATTGTTTCTAGATAAACAGATCAGCGAATAATATTATTAGTTTTTCATAGTGTTTTCGATGGTTCTAGGGAAATCCATCCAACATACCTACTCGAGTCTTCTCGGCCAAGTCAGTTTGTAAGTCAATTGATGTAGAAAATTAGTCTTCTAAGCCTGAACGATATATTCACAAAATGATTTTTGCAAAATAATACAAAACTGACTTGGGTACATAACACCCTCTCGAGACATAATCACAAAAGTCACGACACGCTAGCATCGTCCAAATGCTACCAATTTCGCTGCACAACACAATCATCACATAAAAAACCCTATGTCGCTTCGGTTGGACTAAATATCTAATATCTGAAGGGGGATGCTATATGGATGCGGTGTAAATGACAACTGAATATTACTTTTAAACAATCCCTTTCTTATTATTAATAATATTAGACGGCGCTAGGGTATTACACAGGAATAGTCACGGATAGCAAGCACTTGGTAGGTTAGTCCAAAGCAGAAAGTCTTAACCTAAACAATAACAATCCGCGAGCACAAGCACGAGGCGTAAGGCGTATCTAAGTACACAGTATTAGTCCAATGCGCGGGCGCGAAAACAAGGTAGGTACATGATAATAGCGTGGCGATCAAGTAGCGACTGTTTATCCGTCCCGCTCACTCGGCGGCGCGCGCGCTGCTGGCTGGGCATGCGCGGGAGCATAGAGGAAATTATTATATACTGAGATAGGGTTATCAATCAAGCTTTATGATTGCCTTGACATCTATACGGCGATTCCGATTCCTAAAAAATGGCCAGCAAGCAAGCGGACTATTCCACTGACACACACACGTATGCATTCACACGCACACACGTATATACGGATGCACGCACACATGCACATACGTTTTGATTCCTGGGTTTACTTTGAAACCTACAATGAGACTGAGTAGCGATCCAGGAGGAAAACCTTTCTTTAATATAAATGAAATAATATTTACGTTGCACTTTCTTCCATTCTTTGCTAGTCATACTCACATTGCAGGTTTCTTAGTAAACACCAAAATTAGTAACAGATCGGAGAAGTAAAATACGCAAGATTGGTAAAAGTATTTATTTAACTATTTAACAAAGACTAAACAAGAAACAAACAAATGTCCACAAACACACATTGAAACTCAAGCTACGATTTTATTTAAAATTTTACACAGAAAATTCTGTCTTCAGACTTAATATGGTTGCTTGAAGTGATTGACATATTGTTTTTTTTTGGTGATCAAGGAAAAAGGATATTTGAGTCATTATTAAAAACGCAAAACAAGAGCGGTTCCATAACTTTTCGGCCAATCAGAACGAGGCACAGAGTAAGTTAGATAAAGATCGAGGCAAATGTACTGAGACTACTGAGTGAAAAGCCCGTGCGCGGGAGTTACGCCAAGAGGTTCCGCGTTCGATAAACAATGTCGATGAATCGGCTACGATGGCACGATACGTCGATAGTGTTATCGAATATCGACAAATTTAATGATAATAATATATATAAAATTGAACTGCGTAATGAGTGTGTAATTGAATTCGTATGGATCGTATAATCAAAATGATAAATTATAGTATAGTAGTGGTAGGCCACATATCCATTAACAATCCTAAATAACATAAACATTGAACTGTAATTAAGTAATTAGGCACTAATTCAGCGACCTAATCGCTATTAAGCTACGCGAATCACAAAAACAAAATGTACCTACCATTTAAGAGCATCAAAGAAAAGTGGACACTGAATCGTAGAAAAGTGAATGAATTCCATTAGGGGAAATGGAATTAAAACCAGCGCGCTTGCTAAATGATAATTTAGCTGCGAAAGTAATTCCGACTTACTGCGGCACATTGTTGAGTAATGCCACTCACTTGCCATTAGATTAAAATCTAACAGACAAGTAATGGTGTAAAGGTGATTTTCATTGGAGTGTGCAAGGAGTGCTAAAATACTCTTAACTTACGATGAAGAAATACGTGGACCTGAAATGCGTTATTTAATAAATTTTTTTTTATTTTATTTAGATGTAAACGGGTAGATTTTATTCTTTTTTTATATTTTTTAACTAAATTTGTCCCTCCTGTTGTCAACACAGTGACATCCTCAAACTTTATAAAGGGTCGGCAACGCTTACGTGACTCCTTTGGAGTTGCGGACGTCTATAGGCTGCGGTGGCTGCTTACCATCAGGTGGACCGTAAGATTGTTTGCCACCGGCGTTGTATAAAAAAAAAGTTTACCTACCAAAAAGAATTTCATCGATTGCTTTACAAAAATTGTGTAATTTCGAGCGATGGTATCTCCAATTAATCTTAAAAACATTAGATAGCCGAAATAATTTGAAACTAGATACCTGTAGACCTGAATAGTATAAATCATATTTTCAGAACAACTCTTAAACCAGCATAATTTACCTAAAGGGTAGAGTAGACCCAGTAAGGTTACCTACTGGGAAATTAAATAGTCAATCACTGTAGCAATAGTACTCCTAATTAAATTTGCCTCTATCGCTACTCACATTTGACCGATTTCAATCCACATGATAATGTTATCTAGCCTCATACTTATAGTAAAGAAATAAAATAATACTTCCGAATGGTTTTATCTAGTTTTCATTCCAAAAACTGTTGGTGCCATTAATCCGACCCAACTACAAATCATCACGTATAATGAATTGGGCAATTCTATCTCTGCTGGGCTATCGGGGAAATAATTCGGGACGAAGGAAAAATATTGAAATTTGAATTTATTACACTAAGGAAAAACAAAAAGACCTGTTGAACAGTTTTTGTCTGATTTAGATTTACGCTTCCTTCTGCAATTAGATGGCTAATAAATATTCCAACGTGCTCCAGGGAAACAATTTAAGTATAAAGCAAATTACAGAAGTACCTACCTACTTAATTGAGCAGTCAGTTCAGATTGCTGTTAAGGATATTTAAGATTTAGATTGTGAATTACACTAAGTATACATATGCTAAAAAGTGCTAAGAGGTCGTCGTAAAATGGTACGTAATGATATAATTGTTTGTTTTAGTTTTTTCCGTATAGTAGGGATTGCGAAGCGATTGAGAAATTGTTTGTATGGTATACCTGCCATGCTGCACGCTACAGTAAGGTCTGCTATGAACTACTGTACTAAATTCTCTTAGTAGACTTGGCGTCGGACAAACGTCAAGAAAATAAGACTACGGCATGAGGCATGCGGCATACGTGCAAACAAGCGACTTTATGGTAGGTAGTCGTTAATTATACCTAAGTACCCAATGATAATATGTACTTATAAATGTTTGATTCAAATTTTGAATAAAAGCTCACCCCGCAAATTATGTAACCGTTATGTGTTTAATTGCCCAGAACAGAACCCCTCAAAGGTTTATTCATAACGGGAAAGTGTTAGCAGTTAAATGCGCTCCAACAAGCGCGGGGCCTCAAATATTTAAGGAAACCGCGATTCCGTCGGCGCCCATGTCACCTTGTTCCTCAGTATCTCCTGTAAGACATTCCCTAATAGAAATATAAATCTCTCGCCTTCGGAGGATTTATCAAGCTCCCGCTCACCCTTTTTATTAGTCACGTTTTCTACACGAAATTCTTTGCTTTTCGGAGGTAATTATAGAGACTCGAGCAGAGGTACATATATATCGTATGGATATACACTTTATCAATACTCATGTTGGTCGAAACCGAAAAAGTATTTTATCATTGTTCGCGTTGCGGTCATATCTTAATCGTTTATTTTCCGTTCCCGGTCAGAAGGGATTGGGATGTACGAGTATAAGCTTTGCTTATTATAAGAATGTTATACAGACAATTTATATTTTATGTATGAAAGTAACGTGTCATACACACTCGCGGACAAAGAATACGGGTCGGTAAAATACCGTCATATTTCCTAAAATAGTGCAAACTTGTACAGTTTTTTAATCCTGTCATGATCTTTATTTAATTTTACACCTAACGTAAAAATTACAGTTAAAAAAATTAACGTCTCCAGATTTAAATCGGACGCCTAAAAACCCATGAAAAAAACAATTTTAATGGAGCGAGATATCGCAAAAATCGACAGTTTTAGAGACTGACATTTTTATGATAGGATACCGGGAATTGCTAATGCTGTTCGGTATTACGAAGAATAATAATATATCATGTAAATAAAACTAATACTTAGAAGAACTTAGTAATCCGAAATTTTTGACCTCGAGTGTCATCATCATCATCCTAGCGTTATCCCGATTCAGTTGCATCCTAAAGGATACCCGGGGTCTGTTACCTAATCCCAGGAGTTGGCGTAGACACTACTTTTTACGGAAGCAACTGCCATCTAACCTTCGAACCCGAGGGAAAACCAGACCTTATTGGAATTAGGCTTGTCAAGCAAGTGGGCAACTTGACTGTTAGAAGTCCTCGAGCCGCCCGAAGGCCTCTAACTTGGCTTAACGACTGCTATCATAGACAGCAGCCAGGATCAACGGCTTAAAGTGCCTTCCAAAGCACGGGAGCGCTCAGTTAATAACCACTCAAAGCGGTCACCCATCCAATAACTGGCCTGGGCCAACGTTGCTTAACCTTGCATACCGCACGCGGTACGCGGGCGCCGCTGGGCCACGAGCGCTCCTTTTGACCTCGAGTGTATCATTCATGAAATATTTAGTTACATATCAATGCGATTTTGATTTAAAAAAAACTTAACGAGGAAACCTCTGGGTGTATTTGATTGTACTGGATTGCTTTGGGACTATGGCTCATCTTTGCAACCATTACTTGATGTGTGCACTGAGTGTGGACTTATGTGCATACATTAGGTATCAGCTATGTAACTAGCACGATAGCTTATAACCGTTATCGTGCTTGTTAGGCTGAGGTGTAGAAGACTGAAAAGAGCTACCTACCTACAAGCATTACACAAAAGTGTATTGTGAGCTGGTTAGACCAAAGAGGAAAATAACTCTTTTTCTCTCAATTTATTGGTCACACAATTCATCGTTCATCAGTTTTATATATCCATGGTCTTTAATGTAGGTAGGCGCGTTTTAAATGTGCTAATTGTGCCACGTTACGTTACCACTGAGGCGTGTGATAAGCGCTACACGTGCCTGTGCCTACTCAAGGAGGCAGTCATACTCAACTGAAATTACGTAACTTTTTTAATAGGTACGGGTTTGTACAACATATTTCTTTGGTAGCAGAACGAAGTGTTGGTAAAATACACATTTTTTTTAAATTTGCTGTAGGCAGGGGGCTTGCAATGGGCGCCGCGCGAAGCTTTAGATTTTTTTTTAATCGGACTGTGACTTTATAGGCCGGGCCCAATAAAGCGATAGGAGGGCGCGGTTGGAGAGTAGCCTGGGGACAATCCAGGGGAAAACCTCCGGCACGACCACGCGTGTGGTTTGGAACACTGGAATACTCTAAGAGTTTGCGCTCCAGTGAGATTGGTTGAGCGGTTTCAACCGAATCTGAGGTGTGAGTGGAATGGAGCTACTGGGAGTTTTGTCGCTGGTTCACTACACCTAGCCTAGCTGAGAAGAGTCCAGCAAGAAACTCAGCTAGGCCCGACCTGGGTCGGACTGACGAAGCTTTAGATACGTAAAGCTCGCGCGCCCCGGGGTCGCCCGTCAGTCGAGGGCCGTCGCTGTTCGAGCGAGCAATACACGTCGTCTCAAGTTCCGCCGCCGCCGTTTTCCGGTGATAACGTAATATTTTGAGCTATTTATTTTATTAATTTAAACTTTAATGCACAAAAATACAGTGTACACATGGCGGACTTAATGCCAAAGGCTTAAAGCTATATATGCAGTTCAAAACAATTTTCTATAAAAGTAGCTACGGAACCCTAAAAAGAGTATCCTAATAAAAATGCATGCTTTATGAACTATTCTTACTTACGAATTAAAATTTCAAGAGTTCAAGAGAACTGTGGCGTTACTGTGGCGGTGTTGTTTTATTTGTGGCGTTATTCTTAATATAACACTGACATAGGTACATTCATATGTGAGATAACACGTAGGTAGGAACTTAATTAATATGGGCTCACTGTACTCGAGCGACCTTTGGTGAGCTAGAAATGTTTTTACCAGTGTTGCCAGAGCTACTGGTTTTCCAGTAGATCTACTGGTTTTGGGGTATGTCTACTGGTCTACTGGTTTTGCAAGAGAATCTAATGGATTTTACGAGTTGCATTCTGGTTTTAAAACTTTTTCTTACGTACATGCATTTAAGCATGGATAATGACGTATATTTATGACGCAAATGTTAAGGCGGGCTTAAACGATATCGACAAACGTCATTTATCAAAAAATTTGGCTATGTTCCCATTATCCGATATATATCGGTCTCAGAACCGACGACAAATGTATGGGAATGTGACCGATATCGTATCGGATAGTGTGAACACTAAGCGGTTTTCTTTACAATTTTGTCGGATCCTACGCCGATATTGAATCGGATAGTGAGAGCTGGCCCTTACGAAGTTTTTTTAGTTCCAATTCTATTCAAGTATCTGTGGGCTCTTTGTTTATTTGTTTACTTACTTAGACGTGCCTGAAGTTAGAAAAGTTCGAAAAGAGTGGTGAAAATTTTTGAGGTAACGCGTAAATTCCTGTGATTCCAAACATCGAACCAGGCTTATATTGTAGCACAGACTTACCAAACGCGACACGCAAATAATAATACCACAACTGAGCGAGACAATCATATACATTTTTGTATAAGAGCGACAGAGTACATATCATTTGTTGTCCCTGTCACAGTTTCACTTTTTTTTGTCGAGCACAACTTATTTTATATGACAGTTGTGCCCAAATACGTCACACAAGCAATTAGCCGCCCAAGTTAAGGAAGTAATTTATGATAAACCGGCAGCTATTTTAAACCAATTCTCAATTTATCTGCATAGGACTTTTCCGTCACTCTTGGTGGCTCACGTATAGGATCTCTTTAGAAATATTTATACTCTAAGTATTGTAGCCTTACTGAGTACAACTTACAGGCTACAATATCAGGTAAAAAGAATAAACTCGGAAAAAGACAATATCAGCAAGTAACTAAAACGAAAAAAAAAATTGTGATTTGACAATATCAGGAAGTAAAAAGAAAGAAAACTTGTGATTTGGTAAGTTTTGGGGCATGCATAAAATTTTTCTACTGGTTTTTCCCCCAATCTACTGGTTTTTAGCCTCATGTCTCCTGCTTTTTTCAAATTCGGTCTGGCAACACTGGTTTTTGCCTTCATCGATGTATTTTTGTTGCGACAGCCCTAGCGCGACACGTGCCGCGTGTGAATTAATACAAGTTATACGATAGAGATGCAGAGAGTAGGCACGTTTTTTATGCCTAAATGAAGCTTCTGCACTTGTACTATTACTTATTCTGTGCACCGGTGTGAAGTTAGCAGCCAAAGTTAGCGGCCGCCTATAACCCGACCAGATTAAGAAGTCATATTTTATTATGGTCCATATTCTTCTAAAAAAAGAATCTAAGAACACTCCAAACCCATACAAAATATTAGAAATTTCAAAATACTTAAAATATTCAATATCACGTATAGGTATGTACATGAAATAAATTTGGCTGCTAACTTTTCGATATAGCGGCCGGTGTCGTTTTCATTACAGTATATCTTAATTTCCGTAAGAAAAAGATCGTAACGAGATAGCTAAAGCAAAATATATCCAGCCAGCTGTAGAAGGCAGAAAGTGGGTTAAGGCATATATGTGTCCTAAGAAACTTGCCTGTTTCTTAGGTCACATGGCTTTCACACACTATGGAGACTTGAAAGGCGGCGAGCAAAGGTGTGTGGACATCAAACTCGTTTAAGTCACAGCCAAAGCTTTCAAAAAAATTAGTTTCAGATTCTCGATTACTTAGCAGGGTAAATGAGTCAAGAAAAAGTCCTTTCAATATTTTCAAAAATATTTCAGAAAAGACTGGCTGTCATCAACTTAGACGGCAGGCGAGTAATTGCTGATAGATAATTCGTATAGACAATTCTCATAGCTACAAAATAAACCTATTTTCAGAGTGGCACTCGATCATTAAGAGGGGTAAATGCGTCAAAAACTGGTCCTATCAATAATTTCAGAGATATTTCAGAAAAGACTGGCTGTCATCAACTTAGACGGCAGGCGAGTAATTGCTGATAACTAATTCATAAAGAAAATTTATCTAGCTACAAAATAACACCATTTTCAGAGTGGCACCCGATCGTTTAGTGGGGTAAATGAGTCAGGAACTGTGAACATAAGAAAATTTATCAATGCTTTCAGTAAAGGTTGGCAGCCGGCACCTTAGACGGCAAGCGAGTAGATTCTGACCATTCAATCGTATAGATATTTCTCCTGGCTACAAACAGAAACTATTCCCAGAGTGGCACCCGATCCTTAAATAGGGTAAATGAGTCAGGAACTGTGTAGTAAAGAAAATTTTTGACAGAAAGGATTGGCTGCCAGCACCTTAGACGGCAAGCGAGTACTTTCTGATACCTAATTCGTAAAGGACATTTATCTAGGTACAAAATGACATCATTTCCAGAGTGGCACCCGAACGCTTATTGAGGTAAATGTGCCCAGAAATATTCTATTCAACATTTTCAAAGATATTTTATGTAAATGATTGGCTGCTAGCACCTTAGACGGCAGGCGAGTAATTTCTGATAGATAATTCGGATAGACAATTCTCATAGCTACAAAATAAACCTATTTCCAGAGTGGCACTCGATCATTAAGAGGGGTAAATGCGTCAAAAACTGGTCCTATCAATAATTTCAAAGACATTTTAGAAAAGACTGGCTGTCATCAACTTAGACGGCAGGCGAGTACTTGATGATAACTAATTCATAAAGAAAATTTATCTAGCTACAAAATAACACCATTTTCAGAGTGGCACCCGATCGTTTAGTGGGGTAAATGAGTCAGGAACTGTGAACATAAGAAAATTTATCAATGCTTTCAGTAAAGGTTGGCAGCCGGCACCTTAGACGGCAAGCGAGTAGATTCTGACCATTCAATCGTATAGATATTTCTCCTGGCTACAAACAGAAACTATTTCCAGAGTGGCACCCGATCCTTAAATAGGGAAAATGAGTCAGGAACTGTGTAGTAAAGAAAATTTTTGACAGAAAGGATTGGCTGCCAGCACCTTAGACGGCAAGCGAGTACTTTTTGATACCTAATTCGTAAAGGACATTTATCTAGGTACAAAATGACATCATTTCCAGAGTGGCACCCGAACGCTTATTGAGGTAAATGTGCCCAGAAATATTCTATTCAACATTTTCAAAGATATTTTATGTAAATGATTGGCTGCTAGCACCTTAGACGGCAGGCGAGTAATTTCTGATAGATAATTCGGATAGACAATTCTCATAGCTACAAAATAAACCTATTTCCAGAGTGGCACTCGATCATTAAGAGGGGTAAATGCGTCAAAAACTGGTCCTATCAATAATTTCAAAGATATTTTAGAAAAGACTGGCTGTCATCAACTTAGACGGCAGGCGAGTACTTGCTGATAACTAATTCATAAAGAAAATTTATCTAGCTACAAAATTACACCATTTTCAGAGTGGCACCCGATCGTTTAGTGGGGTAAATGAGTCAGGAACTGTGAACATAAGAAAATTTATCAATGCTTTCAGTAAAGGTTGGCAGCCGGCACCTTAGACGGCAAGCGAGTAGATTCTGACCATTCAATCGTATAGATATTTCTCCTGGCTACAAACAGAAACTATTTCCAGAGTGGCACCCGATCCTTAAATAAGGTAAATGAGTCAGGAACTGTGTAGTAAAGAAAATTTTTGACAGAAAGGATTGGCTGCCAGCACCTTAGACGGCAAGCGAGTACTTTCTGATACCTAATTCGTAAAGGACATTTATCTAGGTACAAAATGACATCATTTCCAGAGTGGCACCCGAACGCTTATTGAGGTAAATGTGCCCAGAAATATTCTATTCAACATTTTCAAAGATATTTTATGTAAATGATTGGCTGCTAGCACCTTAGACGGCAGGCGAGTAATTTCTGATAGATAATTCGGATAGACAATTCTCATAGCTACAAAATGAACCTATTTCCAGAGTGGCACTCGATCATTAAGAGGGGTAAATGCGTCAAAAACTGGTCCTATCAATAATTTCAAAGATATTTTAGAAAAGACTGGCTGTCATCAACTTAGACGGCAGGCGAGTACTTGCTGATAACTAATTCATAAAGAAAATTTATCTAGCTACAAAATTACACCATTTTCAGAGTGGCACCCGATCGTTTAGTGGGGTAAATGAGTCAGGAACTGTGAACATAAGAAAATTTATCAATGCTTTCAGTAAAGGTTGGCAGCCGGCATCTTAGACGGCAAGCGAGTAGATTCTGACCATTCAATCGTATAGATATTTCTCCTGGCTACAAACAGAAACTATTTCCAGAGTGGCACCCGATCCTTAAATAGGGTAAATGAGTCAGGAACTGTGTAGTAAAGAAAATTTTTGACAGAAAGGATTGGCTGCCAGCACCTTAGACGGCAAGCGAGTACTTTCTGATACCTAATTCGTAAAGGACATTTATCTAGGTACAAAACAACATCATTTCCAGAGTGGCACCCGAACGTTTATTGAGGTAAATGTACCCAGAAATATTCTATTCAACATTTTCAAAAATATTTTATGTAAATGATTGGCTGCTAGCACCTTAGACGGCAGGCGAGTAATTTCTGATAGATAATTCGGATAGACAATTCTCATAGCTACAAAATAAACCTATTTCCAGAGTGGCACTCGATCATTAAGAGGGGTAAATGCGTCAAAAACTGGTCCTATCAATAATTTCAAAGATATTTTAGAAAAGACTGGCTGTCATCAACTTAGACGGCAGGCGAGTACTTGCTGATAACTAATTCATAAAGAAAATTTATCTAGCTACAAAATAACACCATTTTCAGAGTGGCACCCGATCGTTTAGTGGGGTAAATGAGTCAGGAACTGTGAACATAAGAAAATTTATCAATGCTTTCAGTAAAGGTTGGCAGCCGGCACCTTAGACGGCAAGCGAGTAGATTCTGACCATTCAATCAGATAGATATTTCTCCTGGCTACAAACAGAAACTATTTCCAGAGTGGCACCCGATCCTTAAATAAGGTAAATGAGTCAGGAACTGTGTAGTAAAGAAAATTTTTGACAGAAAGGATTGGCTGCCAGCACCTTAGACGGCAAGCGAGTACTTTCTGATACCTAATTCGTAAAGGACATTTATCTAGCTACAAAACAACATCATTTCCAGAGTGGCACCCGAACGTTTATTGAGGTAAATGTGCCCAGAAATATTCTATTCAACATTTTCAAAAATATTTTATGTAAATGATTGGCTGCTAGCACCTTAGACGGCAGGCGAGTAATTTCTGATAGATAATTCGGATAGACAATTCTCATAGCTACAAAATAAACCTATTTCCAGAGTGGCACTCGATCATTAAGAGGGGTAAATGCGTCAAAAACTGGTCCTATCAATAATTTCAGAGATATTTCAGAAAAGACTGGCTGTCATCAACTTAGACGGCAGGCGAGTAATTGCTGATAACTAATTCATAAAGAAAATTTATCTAGCTACAAAATAACACCATATTCAGAGTGGCACCCGATCGTTTAGTGGGGTAAATGAGTCAGGAACTGTGAACATAAGAAAATTTATCAATGCTTTCAGTAAAGGTTGGCAGCCGGCATCTTAGACGGCAAGCGAGTAGATTCTGACCATTCAATCGTATAGATATTTCTCCTGGCTACAAACAGAAACTATTTCCAGAGTGGCACCCGATCCTTAAATAGGGTAAATGAGTCAGGAACTGTGTAGTAAAGAAAATTTTTGACAGAAAGGATTGGCTGCCAGCACCTTAGACGGCAAGCGAGTACTTTCTGATACCTAATTCGTAAAGGACATTTATCTAGCTACTAAACAACATCATTTCCAGAGTGGCACCCGAACGTTTATTGAGGTAAATGTGCCCAGAAATATTCTATTCAACATTTTCAAAGATATTTTATGTAAATGATTGGCTGCTAGCACCTTAGACGGCAGGCGAGTAATTTCTGATAGATAATTCGGATAGACAATTCTCATAGCTACAAAATAAACCTATTTCCAGAGTGGCACTCGATCATTAAGAGGGGTAAATGCGTCAAAAACTGGTCCTATCAATAATTTCAGAGATATTTCAGAAAAGACTGGCTGTCATCAACTTAGACGGCAGGCGAGTACTTGCTGATAACTAATTTACAAAGAAAATTTATCTAGCTACAAAATAACACCATTTTCAGAGTGGCACCCGATCGTTTAGTGGAGTAAATGAGTCAGGAACTGTGCACATAAGAAAATTTATCAATGCTTTCAGTAAAGGTTGGCAGCCGGCACCTTAGACGGCAAGCGAGTAGATTCTGACCATTCAATCGGATAGATATTTCTCCTGGCTACAAACAGAAACTATTTCCAGAGTGGCACCCGATCCTTAAATAGGGTAAATGAGTCAGGAACTGTGTAGTAAAGAAAATTTTTGACAGAAAGGATTGGCTGCCAGCACCTTAGACGGCAAGCGAGTACTTTCTGATACCTAATTCGTAAAGGACATTTATCTAGCTACAAAACAACATCATTTTCAGAGTGGCACCCGAACGTTTATTGAGGTAAATGTGCCCAGAAATATTCTATTCAACATTTTCAAAAATATTTTATGTAAATGATTGGCTGCTAGCACCTTAGACGGCAGGCGAGTAATTTCTGATAGATAAATCGGATAGACAATTCTCATAGCTACAAAATAAACCTATTTCCAGAGTGGCACTCGATCATTAAGAGGGGTAAATGCGTCAAAAACTGGTCCTATCAATAATTTCAGAGATATTTCAGAAAAGACTGGCTGTCATCAACTTAGACGGCAGGCGAGTAATTGCTGATAACTAATTCATAAAGAAAATTTATCTAGCTACAAAATAACACCATTTTCAGAGTGGCACCCGAACGTTTATTGAGGTAAATGTGCCCAGAAATATTCTATTCAACATTTTCAAAGATATTTTATGTAAATGATAGGCTGCTAGCACCTTAGACGGCAGGCGAGTAATTTCTGATAGATAATTCATATAGACAATTCTCATAGATACAAAATAAACCTATTTCCAGAGTGGCACTCGATCATTAAGAGGGGTAAATGCGTCAAAAACTGGACCTATCAATAATTTTAGAGATATTTCAGAAAAGACTGGCTGTCATCAACTTAGACGGCAGGCGACTAATTGCTGATAACTAATTCATAAAGAAAATTTATTTAGCTACAAAATAACACCATTTTCAGAGTGGCACCCGATCGTTCTAATTGCTTCTGGGCACATTTACGTCAATAAGCGATCGGCTTCCACTCTGGAAATAACATCATTTTGTAGCTAGATAAATGTCCTTTACGAATTAGTTATCAGAAAGTACTCGCTTGCCGTCTAAGGTGCTGGCAGCCAATCCTTTCTGTCAAAAATTTTCTTTACTACACAATTCCTGACTCATTTACCCTATTTAAGGATCGGGTGCCACTCTGGAAATAGTTTCTGTTTGTAGCCAGGAGAAATATCTATCCGATTGAATGGTCAGAATCTACTCGCTTGCCGTCTAAGGTGCCGGCTGCCAACCTCTACTGAAAGCATTGATAAATTTTCTTATGTACACAGTTCCTGACTCGTTTACCCCACTAAACGATCGGGTGCCACTCTGAAATTAGGTTTATTTTGTAGCTATGAGAATTGTCTATACGACTTTTCTATTAGAAATTACTCGCCTGCCGTCTAAGGTGCTAGCAGCCAATCATTTATATAAAATATCTTTGATAATGTTGAATAGAATATTTCTGGGCACATTTACCTCAATAAGCGTTCGGGTGCCACTCTGAAAATGATGCCATTTTGTACCTAGATAAATGTCCTTTACGAATTAGTTATCAGAAAGTACTCGCTTGCCGTCTAAGGTGCTGGCAGCCAATCCTTTCTGTCAAAAATTTTCTTTACTACACAGTTCCTGACTCATTTACCCTATTTAAGGATCGGGTGCCACTCTGGGAATAGTTTCCGTTTGTAGCCAGGAGAAATATCTATACGATTGAATGGTTAGAATCTACTCGCTTTCCGTCTAAGGTGCCGGCTGCCAACCTTTACTGAAAGCATTGATAAATTTTCTTATGTGCACAGTTCCTAACTCATTTACCCCACTAAACGATCGGGTGCCACTCTGAAAATGGTGTAATTTTGTAGCTAGATAAATTTTCTTTATGAATTAGTTATCAGCAATTACTCGCCTGCCGTCTAAGTGGATGACAGCCAGTTTTTTCTGAAATATCTTTGAAATTATTAATAGGAACAGTTTTTGACGCGTTTACCCCTTTTAATGATCGAGTGCCACTCTGAAAATAGGTTTATTTTGTAGCTATGAGAATTGTCTATACGAATTATCTATCAGAAATTACTCGCCTGCCGTCTAAGGTGCTAGCAGCCAATCATTTACATACAATATCTTTGAAAATGTTGAATAGAATATTTCTGGGCACATTTATCTCAATAAGCATTCGGGTGCCACTCTGGAAATGATGTCGTTTTGTACCTAGATAAATGTCCTTTACGAATTAGTTATCAGAAAGTACTCGCTTGCCGTCTAAGGTGCTGGCAGCCAATCCTTTCTGTCAAAAATTTTCTTTACTACCCAGTTCTTGACTCATTTACCCTATTTAAGGATCGGGTGCCACTCTGGGAACAGTTTCTGTTTGTAGCTAGGAGAAATATCTATCCGATTGAGTGGTCAGAATCTACTCGCTTGCCGTCTAAGGTGCCGGCTGCCAACCTTTACTGAAAGCATTGACAAATTTTCTTATGTGCACAGTTCCTGACTCATTTACCCCACTAAACGATCGGGTGCCACTCTGAAAAGGGTGTTATTTTGTAGCTAGATAAATTTTCTTTATGAATTAGTTATTGTAAAATATGGAGTCCTGGGGTCAGGAATGAGGCACTGAATATGGATAAGCAGCTTCCTTTATTTGGCATAAATCCTGATTGACACCTGACACTTAGGTGCTTCTTACCAGCCTACACTACACTCCTCCACCCTTGGTTTATACCTAATAATAATGAACACAAACCACGACTAACGCCAAACTAAAGATTTAACCTAGACACACCCCTGAGCCTACATTGCCTGACTGGACGAGCTTGGGGCGGGGGCGATACGCTGGGTAGAGCGTCTTGAAAAGCAGGTGATCCGGGCGGTGAGGGTGTTTGACTCTGTTGCGGCACCACAGCCTCGTTCAACGGCGGTTCCATCGACCGCTCCGCTGAACCTCCCTGGGTCTCCTCGTTCAGTTCCTGAATACCTAAGCCTCTAGGATTTGTGCGTATTTCAGGTTCTATAGGTCCTGATATTGGATATGTAAGTGACTGTCTACCCGATCGCCTCTTAAGTTGGTCAATGTGCCTATATAACATAGAGCCGTCTGACCCCCTGACGCTATAATCTCCGGAGCCAGTCCTATTTACTATTTGGCCCGGTGCCCACTTTTCCCCCTTCAGGTACTGCCGGTACCAAACATTTCCATTCGGATCTAACTCCCTATGTGCTCCCCCTGCCGCTAATATTTGCTTTTGTTGGGTCTTGTGAACCTTGGACCCAGTATCCGGCTTTAATACATCTAATTTAGTACGCAGTCTCCTACCCTGAAGTAGCATTGCTGGGCTCTGACCCGTGGTTGGATGCGTCGTGTTCCTATAATATAGTAAATAGGTCCACAGAGCTTTATTTATATCCTGTTTGTCATAAATTGCCTTCTTAATCACACGCTTTAAAGCCTTCACGGTCACTTCCGCCAAACCGTTTGAAGCGGGGTGATAGGGTGCAGAGAAAATATGCTCTATACCTAGTCCCTGGCAAAAGTTTTGCATTTCAGTGCTTGAAAACGGCGGGCCGTTGTCAGAAACAATCTGCTTGGGCAAACCCCACCTACTAAATAACTCGCACAAGGTTTGAGTTACTGCCCCGGCCGTTGTGCTTGGCATGTGGAAAACCTCAACCCATTTGGACATAGCATCCACGACTACGAGATACGTTTTTCCAAGAATCGGACCCAAGAAGTCCAAATGGATCCTCGACCACTGCCTGTCAGGCCACGGCCACATGCTGGGCGCCTGCCGAGGCGGCGCGTCCGCCTGCGCCGCGCACACCGCGCACTCCCGGCACATGCGCTCAACTGCCTCGTCAACCCCGGGCCACCAGACATAACTCCGTGCCAGGGCTTTAGATTTGACTATACCCATATGAGGCTCGTGAAGCATGCGTAGTACTCGTTCTTTGCATGCCTCTGGAACCACTAACCGGTGCCCCCACATGACACAACCTAGTTCCTCATATAACTCATCGTTCCTATTATAGAAAGGTTGCAAACCTTCTATATTACAATCCTTTGGCCAGCCCTCTCTAATAAACCTTAAAACCCTCGCAACTATAGGATCCCGCGCCGTTTGCTTACAAACCTCATTATAATCGAGCAACAATGCCTGCTGAATGAAATGCAAATACGTCTGTTCTGGTGCCGTGGGACATGTTTTCCCGCCCCTCCTCACTGGCAGTCGCGACAATCCGTCTGCTCCATTCTCATTAGTTCGGACATACTCAATTGTAAAAGTATACGCCGATAAAATTAGAGCCCAGCGTTCCATGCGACTAGCAGCCATATTAGGTATACCGGTGTGGGGCCCGAAAATAGATACCAAAGGTTTATGATCCGTCCTAAGCGTAAAATGTCTGCCATACAGGTATTGATGGAACTTGTTCACGCAAAAGATTATCGCCAGCGCTTCTCGATGTATCTGCGAGTAATTTTTCTCCGCATCTGATAATGTCCGCGACACGTAAGCGACCGGTCTTTCCCCGGCTCCGCTCAGAGTCGGCTGAGATAGCACCCCACCGAC
This sequence comes from Epiblema foenella, assembly GCA_963556455.1. Classification (NCBI taxonomy): domain Eukaryota; kingdom Metazoa; phylum Arthropoda; class Insecta; order Lepidoptera; family Tortricidae; genus Epiblema; species Epiblema foenella. The sequence continues at coordinate 8,282,253 of OY747105.1, forward strand.
ACCCCGCGCAGACGCATCGCAAGTGAGAATAAGCGGCCTATCCGGATCGCAATAAGCTAACACCGGCGCAGTAGACAGTATCCTTTTAATTTCTACGAATGCCTGCTCACATTTGTTTGACCAACGCCACTCTACATCCTTTTTAAGCAAATTATACAATGGTACGAGCCTTCCACTCATTTGCTTTACAAATTTCGCAAAGAAATTGATTAATCCCAGAAAGGAACGTAACTCTGTTATATTACCAGGCCTAGGAATCTTGGTGATTGCTTCTACCTTATCCGGATCGGTTTTAACCCCGTCTTTACTAAGCACATACCCTAAATGTTTAATTTCATTTACTAAGAAAACGCACTTACTGCTTTTCAGTTTCAGCCCATACTGACGTAACCGACTAAAAACCGCCTCCAAAGCTCGTAAATGCTCTACCACATCCTTGCCCCCTATTACTACATCGTCCAAGAACACCTCTACATTGGGAATTCCGCCCAGAACTGAACACATAATTCGCTGAAATATCCCTGGGCTTGACGCGAGACCAAAAACGAGTCTATTGTACCGGAATAGACCACGATGAGTATTTATGACTGTGCACCCACTACTTGATTCATCCAGCTCGATCTGATTGTACGCCTGTGACAGGTCAATTTTAGAAAATAATTTTGATTCTCCTAGCCTTACAATTAAATCATCTATTTTTGGCAATGGGTAGCGATCTACTTGTAATGCCGGATTGACAGTCGCCTTATAATCCGCACAAATCCTCAAGGAGCCATCCGGCTTATTTACCGGAACCAAGGGAGAAGCCCAGTCGGAGCAGTCGATGGGCTCGATGATGCCGTCGCGGAGCATGCCCTCTAGTTCAGCATCAACGCGCGCCCGCAGTGCGTACGGTAGCGGCCGTGCTCGGTGAAACACAGGCACCGCACCGGGCCGCAACCGAAGCGTCGCCTTACCGCCCGTATACCGCCCCAAGCCGCCTTCAAACAACTCCTTATACCTGTCACATAACATTTTAATGTTATCATCAATTTGCCCTTTTCCGTTACTCACATTATGACAATTTACAAAATTCGGAATAACTATACACAACTCAGTTAACCAGTGTCGACCAATGAGTGAAGTAGTGCCCCCCTCGATAACAAAAAGTTCCAACTCCTTCTCTATGGCACCATAACGAACCGTCGGTTTTATGAGCCCGAGCGGCTTCAACGTGGACCCATCATAAAACTTTAAGTTTATGCCAGGTGGTGCTAGTTCCAATTCACTGAAAAATTGCTTATACGTGTCGCTGCTAATGCATGACAAAGCCGTACCCGTGTCAACCTCCATATTAAGTATGTGATTATTGATGGAAATAGACAATCTCACCGGCTCATAGTCGTTCAAACATAGGTGGTGGAAGTCTTCTTCCTCAAGAGTTTCCTCCGCGTGTTGTTCTTCTCCTAATCCTCCGAAGTGAACTCTCGCGGGTCCGGCCCGTGATCTGTTCACCGCCTGCACCGGACACACTCGACGTAAATGTCCAGTGCGCTTACAACGGCTGCACTCGTAGTTCTTGAACCTGCACGTCTCGTAACCGTGAGTGGTTGCACCACATCCTCTGCAATTAGTGTTCGAGTCGAAACTTAACGCTGGCTGCCCGGCGCTAACTCCGCGCCCCCTTCCGCGCGCCGCGCGAGCTCCGCCACCTCCGCCGCGACCGGATATCATCGGCCGACGATTGAATCCCTCTGTTATCACGTGTATAGGCTCAGCTCCCACCGCAGTTTCACCGATGTTGGCCGTACCCGCCGAAACATCCACCGCCGCTGAGTCTCGTTCTGCCGCCTCTAAGGAAGTCGCAATTTTGACTGCATTCGGGAAGCTTAAACCATCATCTTCAGCAAACAAACGTTGCCGAATTACGTCACTTTTCAGACCGCATACAAATTGGTCCCGCAGATTGTCATTCAGATTGGCATCGAATTTACAGAAGCGGGCTTTCTTCTTAAGCTCCGCTACATACTCCGAAATGCTCTCTTCGTTTCTCTGCCTTCTTTGTCGAAATCTGTAGCGTTCGGCTAATACTGACGGCGCGGGTTGTAAATGATCTTTTAGCAGTTTGACAACCTCGTCATACTTTAACTCCGATGGTTTTTTGGGACTCGCTAAGTTAGTCAATAGTTGGTACGCCTCATCCCCCATTACTGCGATTAATGTCGGTAATTGAAGGTCTGTATCCACGTCATTTACCTTAAAATACATCTCCAGTCTATCGATGTACGATGACCATGTTCCATTTTTGACGTCAAACTCGCTTACTCTCCCTATTGACATTTTTCCGCAGAAAACTGATTTTTAATATTTCAATATTACCGTACGCGCTTTAGGGTAATTTATCCTCGTCGCCACTGTAAAATATGGAGTCCTGGGGTCAGGAATGAGGCACTGAATATGGATAAGCAGCTTCCTTTATTTGGCATAAATCCTGATTGACACCTGACACTTAGGTGCTTCTTACCAGCCTACACTACAGTTATCAGCAAGTACTCGCCTGCCGTCTAAGTTGATGACAGCCAGTCTTTTCTGAAATATCTTTGAAATTATTGATAGGACCAGTTTTTGACGCATTTACCCCTCTTAATGATCGAGTGCCACTCTGGAAATAGGTTTATTTTGTAGCTATGAGAATTGTCTATACGAATTATCTATCAGAAATTACTCGCCTGCCGTCTAAGGTGCTAGCAGCCAATCATTTACATAAAATATGTTTGAAAATGTTGAATAGAATATTTCTGGGCACATTTACCTCAATAAACGTTCGGGTGCCACTCTGGAAATGATGTTGTTTTGTAGCTAGATAAATGTACTTTACGAATTAGGTATCAGAAAGTACTCGCTTGCCGTCTAAGGTGCTGGCAGCCAATCCTTTCTGTCAAAAATTTTCTTTACTACACAGTTCCTGACTCATTTACCCTATTTAAGGATCGGGTGCCACTCTGGAAATAGTTTCTGTTTGTAGCCAGGAGAAATATCTATCCGATTGAATGGTCCGAATCTACTCGCTTGCCGTCTAAGGTGCCGGCTGCCAACCTTTACTGAAAGCATTGATAAATTTTCTTATGTGCACAGTTCCTGACTCATTTACCCCACTAAACGATCGGGTGCCACTCTGAAAATGGTGTTATTTTGTAGCTAGATAAATTTTCTTTATGAATTAGTTATCAGCAATTACTCGCCTGCCGTCTAAGTTGATGACAGCCAGTCTTTTCTGAAATATCTCTGAAATTATTGATAGGACCAGTTTTTGACGCATTTACCCCTCTTAATGATCGAGTGCCACTTTGGAAATAGGTTTATTTTGTAGCTATGAAAATTGTCTATCCGAATTATCTATCAGAAATTACTCGCCTGCCGTCTAAGGTGCTAGCAGCCAATCATTTACATAAAATATTTTTGAAAATGTTGAATAGAATATTTCTGGGCACATTTACCTCAATAAACGTTCGGGTGCCACTCTGGAAATGATGTTGTTTTGTAGCTAGATAAATGTACTTTACGAATTAGGTATCAGAAAGTACTCGTTTGCCGTCTAAATTGATGACAGCCAGTCTTTTCTGAAATATCTTTGAAATTATTGATAGGACCAGTTTTTGACGCATTTACCCCTCTTAATGATCGAGTGCCACTCTGGAAATAGGTTTATTTTGTAGCTATGAGAATTGTCTATCCGAATTATCTATCAGAAATTACTCGCCTGCCGTCTAAGGTGCTAGCAGCCAATCATTTACATAAAATATTTTTGAAAATGTTGAATAGAATATTTCTGGGCACATTTACCTCAATAAGCGTTCGGGTGCCACTCTGGAAATGATGTTGTTTTGTAGCTAGATAAATGTACTTTACGAATTAGGTATCAGAAAGTACTCGCTTGCCGTCTAAGGTGCTGGCAGCCAATCCTTTCTGTCAAAAATTTTCTTTACTACACAGTTCCTGACTCATTTACCCTATTTAAGGATCGGGTGCCACTCTGGAAATAGTTTCTGTTTGTAGCCAGGAGAAATATCTATCCGATTGAATGGTCCGAATCTACTCGCTTGCCGTCTAAGGTGCCGGCTGCCAACCTTTACTGAAAGCATTGACAAATTTTCTTATGTGCACAGTTCCTGACTCATTTACCCCACTAAACGATCGGGTGCCACTCTGAAAAGGGTGTTATTTTGTAGCTAGATAAATTTTCTTTATGAATTAGTTATCAGCAAGTACTCGCCTGCCGTCTAAGTTGATGACAGCCAGTCTTTTCTGAAATATCTTTGAAATTATTGATAGGACCAGTTTTTGACGCATTTACCCCTCTTAATGATCGAGTGCCACTCTGGAAATAGGTTTATTTTGTAGCTATGAGAATTGTCTATACGAATTATCTATCAGAAATTACTCGCCTGCCGTCTAAGGTGCTAGCAGCCAATCATTTACATAAAATATTTTTGAAAATGTTGAATAGAATATTTCTGGGCACATTTACCTCAATAAACGTTCGGGTGCCACTCTGGAAATGATGTTGTTTTGTAGCTAGATAAATGTACTTTACGAATTAGGTATCAGAAAGTACTCGTTTGCCGTCTAAATTGATGACAGCCAGTCTTTTCTGAAATATCTTTGAAATTATTGATAGGACCAGTTTTTGACGCATTTACCCCTCTTAATGATCGAGTGCCACTCTGGAAATAGGTTTATTTTGTAGCTATGAGAATTGTCTATCCGAATTATCTATCAGAAATTACTCGCCTGCCGTCTAAGGTGCTAGCAGCCAATCATTTACATAAAATATTTTTGAAAATGTTGAATAGAATATTTCTGGGCACATTTACCTCAATAAGCGTTCGGGTGCCACTCTGGAAATGATGTTGTTTTGTAGCTAGATAAATGTCCTTTACGAATTAGGTATCAGAAAGTACTCGCTTGCCGTCTAAGGTGCTGGCAGCCAATCCTTTCTGTCAAAAATTTTCTATACTACACAGTTCCTGACTCATTTACCCTATTTAAGGATCGGGTGCCACTCTGGAAATAGTTTCTGTTTGTAGCCAGGAGAAATATCTATCCGATTGAATGGTCAGAATCTACTCGCTTGCCGTCTAAGGTGCCGGCTGCCAACCTTTACTGAAAGCATTGACAAATTTTCTTATGTGCACAGTTCCTAACTCATTTACCCCACTAAACGATCGGGTGCCACTCTGAAAAGGGTGTTATTTTGTAGCTAGATAAATTTTCTTTATGAATTAGTTATCAGCAAGTACTCGCCTGCCGTCTAAGTTGATGACAGCCAGTCTTTTCTGAAATATCTTTGAAATTATTGATAGGACCAGTTTTTGACGCATTTACCCCTCTTAATGATCGAGTGCCACTCTGGAAATAGGTTTATTTTGTAGCTATGAGAATTGTCTATACGAATTATCTATCAGAAATTACTCGCCTGCCGTCTAAGGTGCTAGCAGCCAATCATTTACATAAAATATGTTTGAAAATGTTGAATAGAATATTTCTGGGCACATTTACCTCAATAAACGTTCGGGTGCCACTCTGGAAATGATGTTGTTTTGTAGCTAGATAAATGTACTTTACGAATTAGGTATCAGAAAGTACTCGCTTGCCGTCTAAGGTGCTGGCAGCCAATCCTTTCTGTCAAAAATTTTCTTTACTACACAGTTCCTGACTCATTTACCCTATTTAAGGATCGGGTGCCACTCTGGAAATAGTTTCTGTTTGTAGCCAGGAGAAATATCTATCCGATTGAATGGTCAGAATCTACTCGCTTGCCGTCTAAGGTGCCGGCTGCCAACCTTTACTGAAAGCATTGATAAATTTTCTTATGTGCACAGTTCCTGACTCATTTACCCCACTAAACGATCGGGTGCCACTCTGAAAATGGTGTTATTTTGTAGCTAGATAAATTTTCTTTATGAATTAGTTATCAGCAATTACTCGCGTGCCGTCTAAGTTGATGACAGCCAGTCTTTTCTGAAATATCTCTGAAATTATTGATAGGACCAGTTTTTGACGCATTTACCCCTTTTAATGATCGAGTGCCACACTGGAAATATGTTTATTTTGTAGCTATGAGAATTGTCTATCCGAATTATCTATCAGAAATTACTCGCCTGCCGTCTAAGGTGCTAGCAGCCAATCATTTACATAAAATATTTTTGAAAATGTTGAATAGAATATTTCTGGGCACATTTACCTCAATAAACGTTCGGGTGCCACTCTGGAAATGATGTTGTTTTGTAGCTAGATAAATGTACTTTACGAATTAGGTATCAGAAAGTACTCGCTTGCCGTCTAAGGTGCTGGCAGCCAATCCTTTCTGTCAAAAATTTTCTTTACTACACAGTTCCTGACTCATTTACCCTATTTAAGGATCGGGTGCCACTCTGGAAATAGTTTCTGTTTGTAGCCAGGAGAAATATCTATCCGATTGAATGGTCAGAATCTACTCGCTTGCCGTCTAAGGTGCCGGCTGCCAACCTTTACTGAAAGCATTGATAAATTTTCTTATGTTCACAGTTCCTGACTCATTTACCCCACTAAACGATCGGGTGCCACTCTGAAAATGGTGTTATTTTGTAGCTAGATACATTTTCTTTATGAATTAGTTATCAGCAATTACTCGCCTGCCGTCTAAGTTGATGACAGCCAGTCTTTTCTGAAATATCTCTGAAATTATTGATAGGACCAGTTTTTGACGCATTTACCCCTTTTAATGATCGAGTGCCACTCTGGAAATATGTTTATTTTGTAGCTATGAGAATTGTCTATCCGAATTATCTATCAGAAATTACTCGCCTGCCGTCTAAGGTGCTAGCAGCCAATCATTTACATACAATATTTTTGAAAATGTTGAATAGAATATTTCTGGGCACATTTACCTCAATAAACGTTCGGGTGCCACTCTGGAAATGATGTTGTTTTGTAGCTAGATAAATGTACTTTACGAATTAGGTATCAGAAAGTACTCGCTTGCCGTCTAAGGTGCTGGCAGCCAATCCTTTCTGTCAAAAATTTTCTTTACTACACAGTTCCTGACTTATTTACCCTATTTAAGGATCGGGTGCCACTCTGGAAATAGTTTCTGTTTGTAGCCAGGAGAAATATCTATCCGATTGAATGGTCCGAATCTACTCGCTTGCCGTCTAAGGTGCCGGCTGCCAACCTTTACTGAAAGCATTGATAAATTTTCTTATGTGCACAGTTCCTGACTCATTAACCCCACTAAACGATCGGGTGCCACTCTGAAAATGGTGTTATTTTGTAGCTAGATAAATTTTCTTTATGAATTAGTTATCAGCAATTACTCGCCTGCCGTCTAAGTTGATGACAGCCAGTCTTTTCTGAAATATCTCTGAAATTATTGATAGGACCAGTTTTTGACGCATTTACCCCTCTTAATGATCGAGTGCCACTCTGGAAATAGGTTTATTTTGTAGCTATGAAAATTGTCTATCCGAATTATCTATCAGAAATTACTCGCCTGCCGTCTAAGGTGCTAGCAGCCAATCATTTACATAAAATATTTTTGAAAATGTTGAATAGAATATTTCTGGGCACATTTACCTCAATAAACGTTCGGGTGCCACTCTGGAAATGATGTTGTTTTGTAGCTAGATAAATGTACTTTACGAATTAGGTATCAGAAAGTACTCGCTTGCCGTCTAAGTTGATGACAGCCAGTCTTTTCTGAAATATCTTTGAAATTATTGATAGGACCAGTTTTTGACGCATTTACCCCTCTTAATGATCGAGTGCCACTCTGGAAATAGGTTTATTTTGTAGCTATGAGAATTGTCTATACGAATTATCTATCAGAAATTACTCGCCTGTCGTCTAAGGTGCTAGCAGCCAATCATTTACATAAAATATCTTTGAAAATGTTGAATAGAATATTTCTGGGCACATTTACCTCAATAAACGATCGGGTGCCACTCTGAAAATAGTGTTATTTTGTAGCTAGATAAATTTTCTTTATGATTTAGTTATCTGCAATTACTCGCCTGCCGTCTAAGTTGATGACAGCCAGTCTTTTCTGAAATATTTCTGAAATTATTGATAGGACCACTTTTTGACGCATTTACCCCTCTTAATGATCGAGTGCCACTCTGGAAATAGGTTTATTTTGTAGCTATGAGAATTGTCTATCCGAATTATCTATCAGAAATTACTCGCCTGCCGTCTAAGGTGCTAGCAGCCAATCATTTACATAAAATATCTTTGAAAATGTTGAATAGAATATTTCTGGGCACATTTACCTCAATAAACGTTCGGGTGCCACTCTGGAAATGATGTTGTTTAGTAGCTAGATAAATGTCCTTTACGAATTAGGTATCAGAAAGTACTCGCTTGCCGTCTAAGGTGCTGGCAGCCAATCCTTTCTGTCAAAAATTTTCTTTGCTACACAGTTCCTGACTCATTTACCCTATTTAAAGATCGGGTGCCACTCTGGAAATAGTTTCTGTTTGTAGCCAGGAGAAATATCTATCCGATTGAATGGTCAGAATCTACTCGCTTGCCGTCTAAGGTGCCGGCTGCCAACCTTTACTGAAAGCATTGATAAATTTTCTTATGTGCACAGTTCCTGACTCATTTACCCCACTAAACGATCGGGTGCCACTCTGAAAATGGTGTTATTTTGTAGCTAGATAAATTTTCTTTATGAATTAGTTATCATCAAGTACTCGCCTGCCGTCTAAGTTGATGACAGCCAGTCTTTTCTAAAATATCTTTGAAATTATTGATAGGACCAGTTTTTGACGCATTTACCCCTCTTAATGATCGAGTGCCACTCTGGAAATAGGTTTATTTTGTAGTTATGAGAATTGTCTATCCGAATTATCTATCAGAAATTACTCGCCTGCCGTCTAAGGTGCTAGCAGCCAATCATTTACATAAAATATCTTTGAAAATGTTGAATAGAATGTTTCTGGGCACATTTACCTCAATAAGCGTTCGGGTGCCACTCTGGAAATGATGTCATTTTGTACCTAGATAAATGTCCTTTACGAATTAGGTATCAGAAAGTACTCGCTTGCCGTCTAAGGTGCTGGCAGCCAATCCTTTCTGTCAAAAATTTTCTTTACTACACAGTTCCTGACTCATTTACCCTATTTAAGGATCGGGTGCCACTCTGGAAATAGTTTCTGTTTGTAGCCAGGAGAAAAATCTATCCGATTGAATGGTCAGAATCTACTCGCTTGCCGTCTAAGTTGCCGGCTGCCAACCTTTACTGAAAGCATTGATAAATTTTCTTATGTGCACAGTTCCTGACTCTTTTACCCCACTAAACGATCGGGTGCCACTCTGAAAATGGTGTTATTTTGTAGCTAGATAAATTTTATTTATGAATTAGTTATCAGCAATTACTCGCCTGCCGTCTAAGTTGATGACAGCCAGTCTTTTCTGAAATATCTCTGAAATTATTGATAGGACCAGTTTTTGACGCATTTACCCCTCTTAATGATCGAGTGCCACTCTGAAAATAAGTTTATTTTGTAGCTATGAGAATTGTCTATACGAATTATCTATCAGCAATTACTCGCCTGCCGTCTAAGTTGATGACAGCCAGTCTTTTCTGAAATATTTTTGAAAATATTGAAAGGACTTTTTCTTGACTCATTTACCCTGCTAAGTAATCGAGAATCTGAAACTAATTTTTTTGAAAGCTTTGGCTGTGACTTAAACGAGTTTGATGTCCACACACCCTTGCTCGCCGCCTTTCAAGTCTCCATAGTGTGTGAAAGCCATGTGACCTAAGAAACAGGCAAGTTTCTTAGGACACATATATGCCTTAACCCACTTTCTGCCTTCTACAGCTGGCTGGATATATTTTGCTTTAGCTATGTCGTTACGATCTTTTTCTTACGGAAATTAAGATATACTGTAATGAAAACGACACCGGCCGCTATATCGAAAAGTTAGCGGCCAAATTTATTTCATGTACATACCTATACGTGATATTGAATATTTTAAGTATTTTGAAATTTCTAATATTTTGTATGGGTTTGGAGTGTTCTTAGATTCTTTTTTTAGAAGAATATGGACCATAATAGAATATGACTTCTTAATCTGGTCGGGTTATAGGCGGCCGCTAACTTTGGCTGCTAACTTCACACCGGTATTCTGTGCTGTAGGTAGTATAATAGGTTTATCCGCGTCTCCGCCCGTGTTATAACTTGGTTATATTCCAAATTCACCCAAATTGGTAAATGATTACCTAGCAGAAATAACAAAGAGGTATTCAAAAAATGAGGTATTAAACAGAAATTCAAGACGCCCCCAAAATATATTTCCTATATCCTCAAAGACCGCATTAATGCTAAGAGCGTGTTCTGTTTAGCAAGTAAGATTTATAATAAGCTGCCCGCTGGATTAAAATCACTACCAATGCACACATTTAAAAAGAAAGTATCGACAATATTAATTAATCACTGTTCTCTTCAATCACAGATTTTCTGACATGTAATCTTAGTGCGTAACTGATTATTTATTTGATTACAAAATTTCATTATTTTTGCTTGTCTCTTGTTAAATTTAATTAGTTGTAAGTTTCTAATAAGTTTTTGTACGCCCACGGGCAAAAAATAGTGTAGCATTTTTATATTTTTCTAACACTGTCATGACAGTTTCACCTATGTTTTTACAAATAAACACTTTGACTTAGAGTTAAATACGTTTTCAGATCAGGTTATTCATTAGAGCTAACATTTCTAAACAATATTTAAATTATTTTACGCGACTCCATTTGTTTCTAATTAAGAACGTATTTTAATATAGAATTTCAAGTGTGTTTCGTACATTTGCCTTAACAATGGGTGTTGTATGGAAGTAGGTAAATAAAAAGTTCAAAATTAAAGCCTTCCCCTAAGTAAATATTTATCATACCCCACTTGACTTTATTTTTTTAAATTATCTTCAAATTATTTTGAAAATATAAACCGTGATTGTATGCAGCCCAAGACAGAAATCAATTCCGATTTTAGTATTTTCGGTAACACATCGAGCATTTGCATTCAAAAAGTAGCATTTGGTGTACAGGAATTGATAAAGAAGACCACGGATTATCATCCAAAACTCCTAGTGTTTCATGGTGAGCGCTAAGATATATTTCGATTAAGATACTGAAGTGACTATGACGAAGCCAATTTAAATGGTCCTGATAATGTTACAATCAACCTGATCTGGTAATTGAAGCCGGAAGGTCGACAACGGAACTCCTTAATAAAACGGTGTAGCTTAACCGTGTTTTCATGAGATGCACTCTGGTAATGACTCACTGAAAAGTGTAACTGAAATAAAAAACAATGATAAAAAATAAAAACCGACTTCAAAAAAATGGCTTTTTGATGTTTTCTGCTCTCGGAGTGACTTGGCAAAGTATTAAATTGAAGTTTTTTTTTTCAAGTGAAAGAGTTTATAGATGAATATATAGTTTACATTGAATTCTATAATTCATTTCAATCTATATTCTAAATGTAGATGCAAAGACAATGGCAATTTAATTCCGACGTGACAACCTACGTTATCGCCGTTGGGTACCAATTTATCAGCTAATAAAAGAAAACATTCCACAAGGATAGGCTCTCGAATTTATTGCCAATCAGGCGTACAATAACTAATTTCCGGCTGCAGGCGGCATAGATGTAAGTATTGAACAATGTTTTTACACCCGACAAACACAGAATACCATTGATAAGACCCGATCACCCGAAGTGACAATCAGTAGGTAAGTACCAAATCGTATAATTGACGAGTTTCTGTTCAGCCAAGTGCAAAAATACATAGGTTTATCCAATGAATACTCTCACTTTTATGTACTTTCTGATATTTGCGAGGGTTTGAAAGTCACAAATTTTACAAGCTAAGCCATCATTACCAGTCATCGTAGAAAGTTTTAATTTTAAGATAATTTAGTCCTCTGAAAGATTGCAGATAGTTTGCGTACTACAGTTTGCGCTAAAATGCACTAAAACGTAAATATAAGAAGAAAACTGGAAAAGGTAGAAACTCCATAGTAAGTAGATGATTCCATATTTTATTTCCTAGAGGTCATGTAAAAATTATTTCAACACAAAAGTTTTAGCAAATTTTGTCGTCTACAATATTTCCGAAATACAGTTTGCGCTAAAATGCACTTAAAACGTGAATATGAGTGGAAAACTAAAAAAAAGTAGGTATCAATTTTTAACGCTAGCTCCCCATAGACGATGTCTTATCTCCGTTCCTAGAGGTCATGGAAAAATCTTCAAACCGCAAAGTTACGCAAATTTTGTATTCTCACAATATTGCAGAACCATGCACAGAATGAACTTTACCTGATGGAAAAACTTTATTCACATCTTCATGTATAGTAGACGTCATAAATAATCGTACCTACATTGTACGTTCCCGAAGGTTCAAAAATATCTGACCAACGTATAACGTTGGTAACACGAGTTTATTGTTAAGGTCATAGACCCGTCGTCTAACAGTGCCTGGGATCCCAGGGCTCATTACAATAGAATGCTATTGTTTATTTTTTTCGCCGGGAGACGACGGCATTAAACATATTTTTGATCACTTTGTACGTGCATATATTTTTGAACTCAGCTGTACACGAAAATGACCTAGGACGACCAAAACATGCACAAAAACGACCCAATGATTTTAAGGATCTGGACAACTCGAGAGAAGATACAATTACGAGTGCCGTGATTTAAACCAACCTGCGTCGCGCGAAACAAACAAGGAAACAGGAGTAATTCCTTTAAAACTTTAAAAGCAAAAACTAAGAGACATTTTCTCAGTGGGGTTCTGTAATGGTCCGTTGAAATGTTTATGGCGCGCGTGTTCTGCCCGCTGCCGGTGCTGCAGAGCCTTTAACTTAAACAAAAGAAACAAATCTCAGATCGCAATAAATCGTACCGGCCAGGAGATTTATTCTTTGATTAGCGTCTCTATTCGAATATATCTAGTGGAACATACGGAAAACAAGATGTTTCCCACGCCAATCTACACAAAAAACAAAGGCAATCTTGTAAAGCGAGTGATAAAACTTTGTCACTTTGATGTTTTTAATTAAGAAATAAAAAAGGAAATGAGAAGTCCAAATGGGTTTTTCAAAGAGCGTCTAAACAAATATCGCTTGACCAAAGCTTAAATATAACTTCAAAGCATTTTTCTGCAAAAGTAATCGAATGCTTGAGAAGGTAAGGTAGTGCTCTTTTTGTTAAGTTTTCACGGATCATTTTATTTTAGACGAGGTAGTTATTTGTTTCTCACTTGACCTTTCGTTTTTCTTAAATGAATTTTAATCTTTTGAATAAGTTACGCTAATATCTATAATTGGTTTTCATTTTTCTAGTCGTTTCACGAACCTGCAAAATATAACTTTACAAGTAGGCGGCGACACTGGTCAAATAGCCAGTCGTTGTTTTAGTGGACTTTATGTACTTAATCTCTATTATTCCAACTGAAGGATTTTGTATCCATGGCCAATAAATATATTTTTCACCTCAGCAGCTCGAACAAGCCTATTTTGCCGCGAGAAATCAGTGAGCAAAATGAGTTTTTGCTCACTCCGTGAGATTAAGTAACTTTTTAATTTTGTATGACATGAACTGCCATTTGATAGTTTGGGGTCTATTACAAATTCGAAATATTTGGACTTCAGTCGCTCAGTCCCTTTCAGTTCATTACGAAAAAGGATAGTGCAAGAAACACGTCGATTCATTGTTCGACATCACTTCGACATTCAAACTTTTATAGTAGACCCCCAAAACGCGCTAAATATGAAGTTCGAAAACTCATAAATTCTCCTAAAAGTTAAAATTATAATAAAGTTGTTGTTGAGGTTCTTTAGTATTTTAATTATTACTATTTTGAGGTAAAACAATGGATGAAGAAAAAACAGAAAGTTTATAACGTCAATTAATAATTAGACTTTTAAAAATCTTTATTTTAGTAAACCTATATTACACGAGTGCAGTTTCAGAACTTCACGTTTTCAATTGTTATTTTCTCCCGTCTTGCAATACAGATATTAATTAGTGTTTAAAATCACTAGAAAATATAAGTGATCAGGAATGAAGATTGTATTTAAACAATAGTGCGTTAAGTTTTTAGTGTAGGTACACGAAAGCTGGGGCGCGCGTGACATACTGAAATGTGCCCAAGTCTGCCGCGCCTAATCTCGCGTCGTGCGTTTTAGTAACTCCGTTGTCAGCACAACGGAGTTACTAAAACATGCAAAAAACTAGCTACGCTCGTGATTCAATTTTAAAAATCTTTCTCTTATTTGGGAATCAAAATCAGCACTTTTGCTGCGAAAAACAACTTTGCTCTCTTGTTGCACAAATAACTATTAAAACAGCCAGCCGTTGGTCAAGCGCATGTCTAACGCCTCGCTACCTGATTATTTCCAATTTACTTAGATCTCTAGAATTGTAACTTGTAAATTCGGGCACCCTCGGACTCTAGCTTAGGCACCTAGCAAAAGTTGTCGAGGAATTGAAAGGTTCGCCATATTTCTATTTTAAGGAATTAAACTTCGAAGTACACAACCATTTAGCGTCTTGGTCTTTGTAACTTCCACGCTTGTGAGATGTATAGGCATTTCAAATTAAAACCAGTTATGAAATTAATACCGACATCAAAAGAAACTAAATATTGGTAGGTAGCTAGTGAGTTAAAGATCTATCTGTGTTCTGTGTTCTCACGTGTTTGCGTTTAATCCGCTGGGCCGGTTAGTACGTTTGGTCTTTGCAAACTCGCTCCGAGCGCCGTCCATCGCATTTCCGTTTCAAATCGAGTCGGAGTCTTAGTATTATAACCTAGTAATTTTATATTTACTTACACTGAAGGCAGTTCACATTACATGAATGTCAGTTCTACAATGTGTGATTTTTAGAAATCACTTGGAATTAACATTTGACATACTAGAACACCCATAGAACGCAAATGCGCAATACCCTTCGACTTGACATCTAGGTACTAGGCGTTTAGAAAAAAAGAGGTATTAGAGTTCCAAAAGTACCTAAAAAGTATAATAGGTATGCGACGAAACGAATGTCACGTAGCTTTAATGTATCTTTTCCTAAGTTGATGCAATCTGCCAATAAATAGGTTAGGGGGCGCTTTCGAACCTTAAGGAACAAATAATAGAGTCGAAAAATAGGAGACCAATTTCTTGAATTACTGTATGTAGGTAGATACCTACACACCAAGATCGTTTAACTGCGATACATTGTGATCGAAGTGACAAATCGGAGCGAAGGTTTATAAGTGATTAGTACGACTAGTGACGTTTTAAGTACAGTTTGTGTGTTGGAGTGAATTGTGAGAATTAATTCCGTAATAAAGTGTTCGTTTTAATTAGTGCATTTTTCTATATAACGCGAACCCCACGATCGCAACAATATAAGTACCTAGTATAATTTTCCTATCGGGATAATAATACAAATCGTTCGCAGATCATATTTGATAGATGTCATGGATGGATTTCTGCCATAAATTTAAGAGACAATCAAAGTTCATGTATATACTAATTTTCGGCACGTTTAAAGATATAAAATTATAGTACTAAAATAAAACAGATTGTAGGTAAAAAAACTTAATTTACTTAATCCCTTTTTTATGTAGTGGCGGCATGTCC
Source organism: Epiblema foenella (assembly GCA_963556455.1). NCBI lineage: Eukaryota > Metazoa > Arthropoda > Insecta > Lepidoptera > Tortricidae > Epiblema > Epiblema foenella. The sequence goes on from OY747105.1 coordinate 8,297,914, forward strand.
GAATAACCATCAACCATCATCACAATATATAATATATGATGTACACAAACCAAACTAATGCCTATCCGAACAGTCCACAACTAAATACAAAAAGCGATTGATTGGAGTTTTTTACCAATAAATATGGAGTATATTTGCTGATTCATTTGTATCATTTATACGCCGCTTTCTTGTCCGTTTGTTGTCCTTGTCCGTGTGTTTCCAGCGTTCCCTACGAGTAGGATCTTGTGGGAATCTGAATGGAAAGGAAAACAAAATTACAACGTAAAATTAAAATAACCAATTTGTCTAGCGACTTACTATCACACTTGTGTTACTAAAATTGTGAATTTCGAATCTATACTGAATAGAAATTTTTAATATAGTGTTTCGCGGATTAAATAATTAGTGCATTCCATAAAATAATCTACTCAGAAAGTCACTATGTACTTGCGACATGTTTCGGGCGTGCGCGAAGCTCGCAGGCGGAGGCGGGCGGTGCCGGGGGCGTGGCGGGCTGCAACAAATTTTCCAAGTCGGCCGACGGCACGCACACCGAACTGTGTCCACACGTTCATCGTTACAGTTTTAGTCCAGGGATAACGGGCTTCCACGCTGGCAGCAACCCAGCCCTTGTATCTATTAAAATTAGTGCGTCGTCACAAAACGCTTATCTCGTGCTAGTAATTTCTCCTTTTCAAAGCGCAGAAAATGAGACACACCTGCATCACACGCGTGTTCTGCTACTGCGGATGCTGTATGTAGTCCGAAACATGTCGCAAATAGTGACTTTCCGAGTGAGTATCAATCATTGTTCTCTTATTAGATAGAAATATGTCTCACGATAGTGTATGTTTATGTATAATCTACTTAGTTCATTTTTTTTTAATTTATTAAGGACAAAAACAGTTACACACAAGGTTACATGCTTTAAGGGTAGAAGTTGTAAAAATACAGAGTATGAAACCAACGACATTGTCCACAAACGAAGTATTCCCTCTCTGTCTCACTTATGTGCAAACTTGCAAGTGCGACAGAGAGGGAAAATTTCGAATGCCATTCGTGATAGCACTCTGAGGGGCTACCGCGAGCCGAAAACGAACGAAATTCGAATATCTCCCTCTCTGTCGCACTTGCTAATTCGTGCGGCAGGGAGAGAGACATCCGAACTTCGTTCGTTTTAAGTTCGCGGTAGCCCCTCTGTTTGGTTTAATAAAACGTCAAGAATTATGACACTGATACCGACGATACTGACGTTAGATGACAGCAAAAAATATTATAATAAACTACCGTAACTTGGTTAACTTGTAGATGACTTGTAGGATGAATTTCGTTATCACAAAATTGATAACTTTGTTATCACTTATTTACCACTAAAAACCAATAGATACATCAATTACGAGAGAACAACTCCAACTTTACTAAACTTTAGCCTGTCAATTGCTGAACCAAAAAGTTATAAGAATGGTGCGAATGCTACAAAGTTTTGGTAAGTAAGTTAGAAAGTAACTTTATTACTTTTACATCATTGATTTATCATAATCTTATGTTAAAATTAATTTTCAGATCCGTCAATGTTTACAAATATTCATATTAATAGAAATAGTGTGGATGCACAAGTGAAAACTATTTTGGAGCAAAACCCTGTGTCCTCGACTGAAAACCTTAATGCTTGGTTGCTGAAAGCTGTGACCGTCATTGACTTGACCACTTTGGCCGGTGATGACACGGCATCTAATGTTAGAAGACTGTGTATAAAGGTTTGTGTACCTATAGTTGCTTTTTATTATTTTCTCAAATCTATAATAATGTTGAGTTGAGTATATAAGGGGCAGCCTCCGGAACTACTCTCCCGATTTCATAAACTATCGTATATAAAATAGAAATTCGTTTTTGGGATTATCTGTTATACCACTTTCCCTAACAGATGGTCGAGGGAGGCGATGGCTGAGATACGCGTCATACTCGTGATCGGGTGCTGTTTGTGGAGTCCGGTCTGTTCATGCTTGCTAGGACATAGTGACTACGTTAATACTAGTGTCTTTTTAGGGGATTGACGAGAGACATCATCCTGTTGTGGATTCGTTTTATTATCAGTGACTTAGAGCCCATATACAATATTAAATTAATTTTAATTTTGATGCTCGGAGACCATGTACATCTCTGGGATATTATATTAATTTCTTTATACTCCTTGTTTAATCTTGAGACCTTATACATCTCTAACTTTACTGATGTTGTAATATTTGTAATAGATAACTTTGCAAGTTTATCTTCACTGTATGACATTAATTTTATTATAATTGTAAACTCGAAATTATTATTCATTCTTGAACTGTAAATTAATATTTTGACATGAAAAATGTATTACTTATTATAGTCAGACTTTCTTAAATTGTAAATTAATATTTTGACATGTAAAAGTGCCCTTGTGGCCTATTTGCAGAATAAATGTTTGTTTTTTTTTGATATTGCGACTCCGCCTATGTTGCAGTGTGAAAGAGGGAATGTTGTTTTTCACACCAAAACTGCAACATTTTTTTCTTACAGTTCTCAATGCGGTATTGAGAATACATATTTTGATCTTACTCAACAATTGTCATATTGTTTTCTCCAGGCAGCAAATCCTCTATCATCAAAATTAGTCAGTGATTTGGGACTCAGTGACAATGAAAAGGTGCATACTGCTGCGGTGTGTGTGTACCCCAACAGAGTACCTGATGCATATGGCACACTGAAGCGCATGGGCTTAAGTAATGAAATACAAGTCGCATCCGGTAAGTTCCTTAAGCAATACTTAAAAAATATTGGAAAATTCACACTTGTTAATAGTTTGTTTGGGAATCGACTAACATTGAAGGATCCAGGAACCTATTAATACACACAAAATTTCATTCAATTCGGTCAAGCAGCTTAGGAGGAGTTAGGTAACAACCAAACCATACAGAAGAATTAAGTTTATATATTTTAAGATGATTTTTTGGATGGATGGTTCTTTGGTTTAATTGTTAATTAGTAAATTTGAAAGTGTTTCATTGAATAACATCACCATGTCTGGTAAGGGCTTAGTAAGTATCTCTGGTCCAGCCCTAACATGTGCCATATCTTGAGCCTTCTTGTGTAATCTTGCCGGTTTAAATTATTTCTAGCAACAGCTAGAAATACTTAAGATAAGACTATGAATACTTATGAAACATTACAGTGTTGTTGAAGTCTTATCTTAATTTTTTTGCAGTAGTCATTCATATACATATTTATAATAGAATATTATTTTCAGTATATTGGAAAATAAATACACAAGCAAATAATGCAGTATAAATAATTCAGTATTTGCACATTATTCATCATAATGTATATCAATGCCTACTAATTTCAAAGAGATTTACACCTACTACTAGGAAATACTAACATGTCCAAATCCTTTATCAATTATCACAAAATTAAATGATTTTGCAGTCAAATTTTACTAGGAGATAAGAGAACCTAAGTTTCACTATTAGACCACAGTTGTCTCTATCTGATCATAGATTAAAAAAATCTACATAGATACAAATAAGACACTCAAGAAGTTTTTAAATTTGCCTTGTAATTCAGACTGTTGGGTTACAACAGTATTATTTTCCTACAGTTGCTACAGGGTTCCCTTCTGGCCTATACCCTCTTCAGCCAAGACTCCTCGAAATTAGAAAAGCTATTGACGACGGAGCAAGCGAAATTGATGTAGTCCTGGACCGAAGTCTAGTGCTGACCGGAAAGTGGGATGTTCTGTATGATGAAGTGGCGCAGATGCGAAAGGAATGCGGGACGGCCCATCTCAAGGTCATACTTGGTGTAGGTGAACTTGGGACTTATGAAAATGTAAGTATACATCACGACACTTTTGGCTGTAAAGTCGCTGCTGTGACCCGTTTTGCTTGCAGAACCTACTTACAGGTCAAGGGAACCCATAGAATGTTGTACACATCATGCGCGGTAGTACCTAAAGAACAGAGTAGGTGTAAGTTCCAAATCTGTAAGTGAGAGAGCGCAACACTCGCCAACAAACTGCATATACAGTTTGGCGAGGTAAAATCATATGCCTACTGTAAGTTATATTTTTGAGTTAAATAAAAAAATATATAAACACTTCATATCCATTGTAATATTATAAATGCGAAAGTAACTCTGTCTGTATGTTACCTCTTCACTCTTAAACCGCTTAACGGATTTGGATAGATTGAAATTTGGCATCGAGATAGTTTGTATGTCGCGGAAGGACATGGATAGTTTTGTCCCGGAAATCATCGCCTAAGGGGATTACGATTTACGATATACCTAAACGACAAAAGCTAGTCGAATATAATTTATTGCCTGTAACTTCGCATCTTTCGGGAGCTGCCACTAACGCTAATCGAATTTGTAATTGAAATCATTGTGTAACGAAGTAGGATTGCTCTGCTAACGCGTGGCTCCGGCTCCGATCAAGCGATTCACACGATCGCGGTTGGCTTTTGCTTTCGCGCAGCGTGGGGTTAAACAATTTTACTGGATGGTGAGAATGCATGGCGCACTAACATGAAAACTAACTGCACCTGCTGGATGCACTGTGTTGAAAGCGAGGGACCTAGATTTGTCCGTTCTGCTCTCAACACAGTGCATCGTCAAATTTTATAAAGGGTAGGCAACGCGTACGTGACTCCTTTGGAGTTGCGGGCGTCTAAAGGCGGTGGCCGCTTATCATCAGGTGGACCGTAAGCTTGTTTCCCACCCGCGTTGTATAAAAAAAACCTCGCAATTTGAAAGACCGACAACAAAAGGAACAAAAAATTGGTAGCTAGTGCGTTTAAGATCTTGCGTGTCCGACATGTTTGTGTTTAATCATCTGGGCTGATTAAATACCTTGGTTTTGCAAACTCGCTAAGAGCTCCATCCATCACATTTTCGCTTTAAAACGAAATCATTCAGTCTTTAGGGTCGGTTTCACCAACATACGATTACAGGCCGGTCATCGTCAAATATGGCACCGACGGCTGTCATCCCATAGAAACTTTTCATACAATCAGATTTTAACGAACACCGCTTACAATTACAGACGGTTTGATGCAAACCACCCTTAATAAAGAGAGCCACTGTCCACCTTATATACTCGTACGTAAATACTATGATATAATTATTCCTTGCAGGTGTACAAAGCGTCGATGGTATCCATGATGGCCGGCGCTGACTTCATAAAGACCTCCACGGGGAAGGAGGCAGTGAACGCCACATTGCCCGTAGGGCTTGTCATGTGCCGGGCTATTCGCAAGTTCTACCAAATGACAGGACATAAGGTACGTCTTTAAGCGTTAATATGGAACGGCGCGGATTTAACTAAAACCTCCACCGAGAAAAAGGCAACAGGGCAACAGTGGATGTCAAAATCACAAATGTCACTCTTTGTAATCTTATATATAGGAAAAAAATAATCACGATTTTGCTTATTCAAAATGACGTATTCTTTGTCGCTCTTGGGGGAAGCCACATGAATAGTGTACATACACAATAGGGTCAGTTGACGACTGTTTATTTATTTGACTAGGGGCCCGTTTTATGAAGCTGCAAATTACAGTTGTACAAGTCTAAAAGCCTATTTACATGATGCTAAAACTTGCATGCGATTTTCATGACATGAATTCTATCAAATCCCCCATTGCATTAAATGGGACTTAAACCGGCAACACTGGACAAGTGGACAGTCGTTATTGGTCAAACGCTTCATTAGGTATTGCCAGTTTGGACTTGTAAAATTGTTACATAGTATTTCTGTGTTTTTTTTTATGCGGTCCTAAGATTTCGTAAACTAAGACATTGATCTCCACAGGTGGGCCTGAAGCCAGCAGGCGGCATAAAGACGGGCCGCGACGCTGTGAACTGGTTAGTACTTGTGTACACTGAACTGGGCCCGGAGTGGCTGACCCCCACACTCTTCCGCATAGGGGCTTCTAGCGTTCTCGATGACATCGTTGGCACTCTGCAGGCGAACGCTGTCCAATTCAAACTATGATACGTACGTAGTGAATAAAAAAAAATAGTATAATTTTTGTTTTAATTCACATGTGATTTCTGATTGTAGCGACGACGCTGTCACTATAAAGAAATAATTAACTATCGAGGCCAAAGTGTGGTGTTATTTAAAAATTGGCAAGCTCTTATGTCACAAAAGTAAATAGATAACAATTTTTAAATATTTATTTCATTTCATTTGTAACATTACAAAATTCTTGCCTAACTAAACCTTATCATGTGTATAACTAATTAACAACAAGTTACTTATCCATAAGTAGACAATACTATTATACAATATGACACCGGTATACTAAAACGAAAGGTACCTATGTTATGTACTAAACCATTATGATACAATTTAAAATTAAGTTATAAATCACATTGAAAACTAATTTTAAATGTCATTAATCTTTTGACAAGACCAATTGTTAATTGATAGTTAATTCTATTCAAATGTGTGAATTCATTACTTGCTACAGAGTTTTTGTTGTTAGTAGTCACTTTTGACACAAATGCAATGATGTGGCTAAAGAGACGCGATTCGCATATTAACTAGTCATGCGCAAAATGTGTCAGCAAGGCTCGGTTTTATAAAGATCCGTTAGACCTTATGTCGGTTTGTTATGTCAAAAAATGTACTGAGTTACGAAATTTGATCTGACATTTGGTCTAACGGATCTTTATAAAACCCGGCCTAAAAAGAAAAGATTGATATAGGGTTGGTAGGTGGGTTTACGGCCTGTTTGTTTCGCCAGTTTGCGGCTACTTTGATGAGTTGATGAAGTGAAAGAATATTTTCTTTCTTTTTTTAATGTATTTCCATTCAATAGCTACTAATTAAAACGCATACCACTGACTATTTCTTTAGGGCATGTAAAAATGTAAATATCTTTAATTGGAAAAACTTCGTTCTTAAGAAGGCCCCACACTGGCGCAGGCCGCATAACTGGCCTAGCGACCCACTTCATTCCTCCACGGTGAAGTATATCACTCATTTAGTTTCCTAGTTCCGTGTAGCAGTAGCCCAACAGATCCATCTACGATATAGATAGGGTAATGAGTCTCGGAACGAATGAGTAGGTAAACGATTGAACTGGTCTGACTGAAGTATTGGAGAATATGAATCCGAACTGAACTAGTGAATGAAAGAGTCACACGAGGTGGAGGTACTTCATTTAAATCATTCATTCGTGAACTACTCATGTCTAATATTAACCGATTATTAGTGATTTGGACGAGTAACCGGAATCGATTTATATTATAATTGTTTTACAATTTCAAACAAATTCAACGGGGGTAAAGCGTACAGTAGTACCGCAAAACTACGACGAACTGCGCATTAACAGTTATACCTACTTTTAATGCCAAAAAACTATTTTCAAGTAGATCGATTACCGAGTCACTTGCAAATTTTTAACGATGGTTACACTACTTAGATTTAAGAAAAAAAAGGCGCAGAATGTTACGTTTGTGTATCGTGTTTTTATTTAGAATACAATAATATGTTGAGAAAAAAATGTATGTGTTTATGATTTACAAATGGTGTAAAAGTTAGTGTACCTATATTTTATTTTTCGGTTCTATAAAACATGTAAGTTTACGTTATATGGGTGCTGTCAAAAGTGACTTCTAACAGCAAAAGCTTAGCCATAAGAAACCTGTCATCACAGGAAATTCACATTCGCAAAACAAAAGTAATTTAGTGTAAGTACCTACGTTATTGTTTATCGCCTTAACTTAACATTTAGGTCCTTGGACCACTTTTCTACACAAGTTACCAATTTTTATGTTTGCACTCACCGGAGTTTTCAAATAAATAGTCTTAACTATTACTCTGAATAAAAAATACAGCTTTTAATACTTTATAGTAAAGCATTAACAGCGAAAAAACTAAAAATGAAACCTAATAGAAAAATCACTGAGGCTCGGTTTTGACGACCGCTTTAGCCTAGTTGGTAGTGACCCTGCCTTCGAAGCTGGAGGTCCCGGGTTCGAATCCCGGTCAGGGCATGTATTTGTGTGATGAACACGAATATTTGTTCCTGAGTCTTGGATGTTTTCTATGTATTTAAGTATCTATTTATCTATATAAGTATGTATAGCGTCACTTGGTACCCATAGTACAAGCTTTGCTTAGTTTGGGACTAGGTTGATTTGTGTAAGATTGTCCAAAAATATTTATTTATATATTTATTTTTTTATAAAGATCCGTTAGACCTTATGTCGGTTTGTTATATCAAAAAATGTACTTACTGAAATTTGATCTGACATTTGGTCTAACTGATCTTTATAAAACCCGGCCTTAAACATAATATTTAATGAAACCTTTGGTTAAACTACTTATCAAAATCGTTACGCATGTTTTGCTGCGTAAATAAATTTTGTACTTTGAATATATACATTTTCACGGTTCAGTTTCTACAGGTGCCTCGGCTCGGAAGCCAAGCTGTGGGTCGGCGTCGTAGTTGACCACCCGCATTTTCCCGTGCTTGTCTACGTAGCCGTAGTGGCCACGTACATGGCCGTCGTTGTCGCGCTCTTCGAAGCGGAATTGTCGGTTTTTCCTGAAAAAGAAGATGTATGGTTAACTAGTCTCTCAGACCAGCAAAAACAAACAGTCGGCGCATTACGAACAACCTAGTGAACGTAGTTTTTGAAACTATACCCAGCGTCAGCGTGCATGCGTGAGCTTGTGCTTATTTAGGGTCGGTTGCACCAACATACGATCACAGGCCGGTCATCGTCAAATAAGGCGCCGGCAGCTGTCATCCCATAGAAACTTGTCAAACTTTCCATACAATCGGATTTTGACGAACACCGCATACGTATACAGACGGTTTGGTGCAACCCACCCTTATTGGGCATGGTTAAAAACCGGCTTCACTAGGTTGTTCGTAATGCTCTATCAATATTTAGGGTTCCGTACCCAAAGGGTAAAATGGGCCCTATTACTAAGATTTCGATGTTCTTCCATCCGTCTTGTCACCAGGCTGTATCTCATGTCTAACTATATCAAGGTTTGATATAGTTAGACAGTTAAAATTTTCACAGATGATGTATTTCTGTTGCCGCTATAATAAAAAATACTAAAAAACAAAATAAATATTTAAGGGGACTCCCATACAACAAAAGTGATTTTTTTGCCCGTTTTTTAGATAATAATATGGAACCCTCCGAGAGTCCGACTCGCACTTGGCCGGTTTTTTTCTTGGTCTGACCATAGTACCCCATTCACCTTAAATTATGGAGGACATTGTATTTTCAATTACATTATACACGATGCTTAAACTGATTTGAAGACTATAAGTCAATCCGTTTAGTTTTTAAGGAGCTCCCACGCAGTTAAAAAAATTGGCCTACCCCATCGAGTGGGGTATCGTTGATTAGAGCTCGTTGAGTGCATAAATACTGTATTTTTTTGTTTTTAAAAATATTGATAAACAAAGGAATTAGAAGCCACTTATAGAATTAACTTTCACCTTTAAAATGTCATTAAATCTTGTAGAACGTTTTTGTGGAGGATTTTATTTAAATTAGTTATCGTCTAAGAACATTTCTTACTATGAGCCACCGTTTACGAGTTTTTTACGCAAATCCGAAAAATGGTACCTTCAACCCCCCCGGCTCAAGGGCTATGGGCGGGGACTTTTGATATGTTCACCTTCTAACTAGTCCAAACAGTAACTAACTAGTCCAGTTACGAAGCCAAAAAATTGTGTTCCAAGCATTTTCCTCTATGCCTGGCCTACATACAAAACAAACATTCTGCCCTAGAGGACACATAAATTGGACAGGTCTTTGAGTTGTTAGTGTGGCAAATACAGAACAACATAGAACACAAAGGTCCTAGTAGTACTACATTTCACTCAATTACCTGTATATCATTAAGCGAAGCGTACCATTTGTAAGTCTTCATTGTGGTCGCGTGATGATGGCAATAAAGATCAGAATCTACTATAGACAAGTCCTATAAATCATGCCGGTTTTTGTCCATTTAACTGTCTTGTAAAATTAAAACGGTTTGAGGTCGCGATGATTTATCAATAGTCACGCACGGCGATTACTGTGATAATAACAATATACTCACGAGCTTTTGTCGGACTTTTTATCGCCTTAGAGTATATTGCTATACAACTCTATCAGGCGTAATTAGGCTTTGTTATCGCTTTCCTATACAAGCTTTCCACCCCTCTTTTCACCTTCTTGACTCTCACGAGGGATGATCTCAGGATAAAAATTATCCTTCCCAAGGTCTCAAACTAGGTATCTCCATTTCCAATTTAATCTAAATCCGATCAGCGGTATAAGCGTGAAAAGGTAACAGACAGACACAATTACTACAGCATTTACCTATACTCGTAATATTAGTATGAACTTATGGATGACAATTTATGTATGGGTGTAGGCGGCTGAGTAATTCGGATTTCAAGGAAAGGTTTTACAACTGCATTTCATAACCTAGAAAATTGACTTTTACGTTATCTATACTAGTGGCTCTGTGAGCTGTAGACCTCGTGAGTGAGTTTTTTTATCATTTCCAAAATCTGACATTATAAAAAAGATCAATTATGAATGTCGAACCTGCTAACAAAATTTCACGAGAAGCGGTTGAAAAATGCGACCTGTAGAGGATAACAAACCGAAATTCGAACGCAGAAACTTACAAAATCTTTGAAATAAAAATTGTTTTTGAAAATTTCCAAAAACTGACTCAACAAAAAAAATCTATATAATTACCGGACCTCCTCACAAAATTTCACGACAATCGTTTACGAAATGCGATCTGTAGAGGAGAACAAACCGTTGAACAAATATATATATTTTTTAATTTCCAAAAACTTATCCGACAATAAAATCTGCATAAATATAATCTGCATATATATCTGTATAAATATCCAACTTGCTCACAAAATTTCACGAGAATCGGTTTAGAAATGCGACCTGTAGAGGAAAACAAACCGAAATTCGCCCGCAGAAACTTACAAAATCATTGATATAAAAAATGTTTTGGAAATTTCTAAAAACCGTCTCGACTAAAAAATTCTGTATAACTTTCGAACCTGCTCACGAAATTTCACGAGAACCTGTAGACGAGAACAAACGGAAATCCGGACATACGAAAGCATTATTGTCGAAGCTGAAGCAGAGACCTTCGTTTCACTCGGTCAATAATGTATGGAAATGACAGGTGTCCGGAATGGCTTCTTATCTGAAAAAAGCTGTAGTTAAGTATTTTGAACAGTTCTGCTAGTAGAACTTGTAACAAGTTCCCTGTTTCCCTGGTAGGTGGCTTATTTTTAGATTTTGTTCAGCTACTTTTACAACTGAACTAACCAGTTACACCTTTAGACTTGCTTTAGACTCACCCTTTCCCAGTGTCGTAGCCGAACTGGTAACTATGGGGTCCCTTCATGCCGTGCATGCGGAACTCCGTACGGTCTCCCGGAGGCGGGGGCTTAGACGGGGGCGCTCCGACAGAGTGCGGCCGTGGGGGCGCCGTTGGAGGCGCCTGCCGCAGCGGCGCGGGGTACACATTACCTGTAAACATTTACAATTTCGATTAATCCTCCATCTGATGGTAAGCGGACACCGCAGCTTTTACACGCCCGGAGCTTCAAAGGAAAGGAGTCACGTGCTCGTTGCACCCTTTATTAAAGTTGAGGATTCACTGTGCTGACAGCAGAAGGGACAAATTTAGACCCTCACTCTCAACACAGTGCATCCTCGGTAGCTCCGGCAACCTTGCTTGCCTTCAGGAACACAACACTTCATACATACCTGTATAGTAAATAATGTTATTATGGCTGTTGTCTTCTGCAAGGCGAAGGTTCTTCCCCAGTTGGGCTCCCCATTGATTTTTGCTGTGCCCTACCTCTCATAATAATAATTAGGTTTTTCATCGCACTTGATAAGCAAGAATTTATATTCTTGCTTCTCTAATAATTAATGAGTACAGAAAATACCCAAACTGTTATTAATTTGTGGAGTACGAAAACTAAATAACATTATAAATCAAATGCATTACAAAAACGCTTACTATGCATTTGCCAAAGGAGGATATATATGCCATTTGGAGACTCGGGATTTTTTGTATATGCTAAGTGCCTTCAGTCTCAATTGCTTTGTAAAGGAACCAACTAGAATCACAAATAAATGTAGTACTTGTATAGACAATATTATAAGTTATAAGTAATGTTGAACTTGAAAATGTAACTGTTATCGATCTTGCGATATCGGATCACACTTTACAATTTGCTAGTTTTCGAGTTCCTATGCAAAAACATAGTGATAAAATCTACAGCTGGACCAGAGATCTCAGTGTATCCAACTTAAAGAACCTTGCCTCTAGCTTAGAAACCATTTCGTGGCTTCCTGTATACTGTAAATGATGCCGATACGGCCTTCATCACATTTCATGATATTGTTGCGTCCCATTTTGACAAATATGTTCCAATGAGAAGAATTCTAGTTAATAGGGGGCACACAAAAGACAGAGGGTGGTTAACGAATGGAATAAGGAAACCATGTCAAGTCAAACGTGATATGTTTATAAAGTTCAAGGACAATTGTAATTCAGAATTAGTAATATATCACAAAGGCTACTGCAAAGTGATAAAAATGCTATTTCCTATTCACAGAAACGACATGAAGAAAAGAAAATCCTTCAGTCAAGTAATAAATCAGGCCACTTGGAAATTAATAAATCATAATATTAAGGGTTCTAAATTAAATAATTATGCTGATCTTATAGGTTTGTCTATTAACGAAATGTCTGGTATATTTATAAATTATTTCAAATCTGTCATGTATAACTCCTATGTAAGTCAGTCTCACGCATCAAACACTATTACCCCCGCATGTACCTTGCACAATGTTTATAAAACCGGTCGATAGAGTCCAATTAAAGAAAATGATATTTAATTTAGAAAGTAAAAAATCGTTGTGATTTGATGGAATTTCTTCATTAGTTATAAAACATATCGCAAAAACAATTTTGGAGCCGCTTTGTTATTTGAGCAATCTCCATTTCTGAAGGGAAATTTCCAACAAAGTTAAAAATAGCAAGTGTTAAACCGTTGCACAAACAAGGGGATAAACTGTGTGCTAATAATTATCGTCCAATATCCTTGTTGCCAACTTTTTCTATACGGAAGTTATGGCCAATCGTCTTTCTTCTTATTTAGAAAGGGAATATTTACATTTACAAATGATGTTTTGTTCGAACTAATTTATATCTCTAAATCCTTAAACCAACAAGAAAATGTAATTGCTATATTTATAGATTTATCAAAAACTTTTCACCATGTGAATCACAATATAATCCTTGATATTTTAGATCGTTACGGTATTAGAGGGACCGTGAATAACTGGTTTGAATCTTATTTTATACAACGTGAACAGTACGTTACTGTACCTTCATTAGACCTTGAAAATAAAACTTGAGTTGATTTGAAGTCATGTACTACTCAAACTATTTCTGGTGTATCCCAAGGACGCATTCTGGGTCCAATTTTTTTCTTATTATATGTTAACTACTTACCAAAGGTTACACCTAACGGTGTAATAATGTTTGCAGATGATGTTTTTGGACTCTTCAAAATTAAACGGGATGAAGTGGAAAATCTTAGTCTCTTCATAGAAGAGTCTCTAGGGAAAACTGTTAATTGGTTTAACGCTATAAATATAACAACAAATGTAAGTAAAGCGAAAGTAATTCATTTAAGAAATTTTAAAACTAATGCTGTAAAACTAGATATTAATGTAAATAATTCATCCGTCTTGTATGTAAACGAAACTATTTTTTAGTCATATGGCTAAATGAACACTTAAATTGGAAAAAACATGATGATTATCTTTGTAAAAAACTTAGTAGTTTTAGTTTTGCTCTTCGAGGCTTAAAAAAATATCCACTAGAAAAGCAGCTATGCAATCATACTACGTTTTTTTTCAGTCCCATGTCTTATTTGATTTAGCAATCTGGGATGGTTGTGTGGATATACAACGGTTGCTTTTATTACAAAAAAGTGAGTGCGTATTTTACAGGGAATAAAATCTAGTCGTGAGTCGTGCAAGCAATCTTTCTAGCAACTAGGTTTGCTTACTTTGACAGCTCTCTATATTATGGAACTCTGCAAACTTATACGGCGATTCCCAGACAAGTTCCCACTGAAGAACTTTAAAAGCCACAGACTCATTCATATATTTGTGAATGACATCATGGTCCCAGCTGGTAATTCAACAATGTTTCGTAGATGCCATTTGTACATGTAGCGGCAAAGGTGTAAAACCAATTATAAAAAAAGTCCCTAAAATTATGTTTATTTATCCCTAAATTTTAATTTTGTAATTGACTGCAATTATTTCGAACACAACTGTATAATAGTTATTTGTTATACAAGGGTGAAAAGTTGTATTTTAACCGCGAGTGTGGAATTGAAACACGAGCTAGCGAATGGATTCTAGGATTGAACCACGAGCTAGCGAACGGATTCTATGGTTGAACCGCGAGCGAAGCGAGTGGTTCGAAAATAGAATCCTGAGCGAAGCGAGTGGTTCAAAAATAGAATCCTGAGCGTAGCGAGTGTTGAAACACACGAGACGTAAAATGACTTTGCAACCGTGTATAACACAAATCTTTTCACCTCACTAGATCGAGGATTTTTTTTTCCTCCTCCTCGTCCTAACGTTGACAGTTGCGTCCTAAATATAGTTGTCCACTACCTAATCCCGAGATTTGGCGTAGGTACTAGTTTTTTAACACAACAGCACAATATAAAATGATTGTTGCTGGACTGTCTGGACTGGCCTTTTCATGTTATTATGTTTTAAAAAGTTACAACTAGCGCGTTCGATTTCAAATATTCTTTGCACTCTTGTGGATAAAATGCAGTTTTGCTATCTGTTTTTAAAGAATAAAAAAGGGCTTTCCGAGCTAGTGAGGTGAAAATACATATAATACACCCTACTAGGGTCGATGTCTGTATGTACTACCTAGCTTATAAGAACACCTTGTAAATACCATGGTTGCAACAAATAAAGAAAGAAAAGAAGAGTTCTGCCGATTTCATATAGGTCACATAGCACAACGTCGTCAACATCATATATTTGAGGAGTTTCCTCCTCAAATATATCAAAAGCAAACATTCTCCAACATCGACAGATTTCTTATTGATCCCATCATCCCAGATCGCGGGTCTTGTAATAAATTATGTGGTGTGTGGACATGTACAGTCGGCCTCATAAGTAGCTGGACACTTTGGTACTTGTCGCATTCTCCTGGTACTAGATTGACAGTTCAAACATGACGTTAAAGCGACAAGGTACCAACGTGTTAAGTCCCTTTTGAGGCGGATCATACCTATATTCAGCAATAATTGAAATCGACAACATGGTGAAAATATTTTTTGTGCCATTAGAGCACATTTAATCAATGTCTTCTTTCCTGTGGTTAATGGTTAACGGCTTATATGTATGTAAACGTTAATATATAGATTTATAGAAACGGAGACGCCGTTTAAGAGGATTATAAGTCCAACCAACTTAACTAAACTTTAGTTAAATATGTCCCCAGGCAAGACGTGAACCTAACTCTGTGTACATGACCCTGTCATATCTTTTTTGGCAATTTAAATATTTTTAGCACACTAAATACTCACGCCCAGGGTATCTAAAGTGCGTTTCAGAAGTCTCTTGTTCAAGTGACGGCGCTGGTGCTGGTGCATGTGCTGGCTCCTCTACGGCCGGCAGCTGCTGTTGTTGTAGCTGAAATCGAAATATTAATTAGTTATATTTTCGCCTGTAATTTAGATTAGAGAAATTATAAATATTAGTGGAAACTCTACTAATGGGACCCAGTACAGCTGACATGTCCTTAATGAAGGACTTCATGTCGCGTTGCATCCCTCTCACAAAGGTCGGTGTTCCGTTTCGTATAAACTGTGTCTGTAAATATCAAAAACTAATTAATAAATAATAAGAGTCCAAGTACCAACCTTAGCGGCCTTTTCCTTCCTTAGCTTCCGTTTCTGCTTGGCTTTCTCGTATAAGTATGTTTCCTTATCGGTCGGTTTCGAATATTCAGTTTCAGATCCGTCTAACAGATGAAATAGTTTCACGGGCTTTGCTTTGGGAACTTCGGACAAAGATTCTTCAGAAAACTGAGATATCGGGATCGGCACTGGTCTGAATGCCCCTGTATACTTTTTGGGGTATAATTTAGTGGGATTTTTGTGTTTCAACGATATGGGCTTTGGCGGCGTGAGATGCAAGGAAAGTGTCGGCTCAGCTGGTATAAAGCGGAAATTTACAGGCTTATTTCTTGTTTGCAGTGGATTTAAATTTTCATTGGGTCCCATAATTGGTATTTCGTATACCTCCTCTGACGGAGCGACGAACTGATGATGTTGTTCCTCATAAGGTAATTCCAATTCCACTGACGGAGTCGGCAATAGGAAATGGTTTTCAGCGGTTTCCAACGGAGGTTCGAGATGTCTTGATGGTACAGGTATTTCTAATAATTGATGTTGAAGCTGCTGTGCTTTTCCTTTTCTAGTGTTTTCGACATTAAATAGCGGAGGAGGGTTTTCTTCTAACATCAATATTGGGATAGCCTCTTGCTGTGCTTGTGGCAGTATAAAACTGTGACTTTGAGGCAGTTGTTCAGATAAAATGTGTGGGTTTTGTAGCAAAGATTGCGGCAAAATGTTAGGATTATTTTGTGACGCTGATTGTTGTATGGGGTACCAATCACTTTGTGTCCCGGTATTAGCTGGCAGGGCGTAGAAGTCTTCCTGTTTCTCTTGTGTGGGCGGAAGAAGATACGTAGGAATTAGGTCCTGCTTGTCCTCTGCAGTTGTGTGAGGGCTTGGCGGTATGAGATAGCTATCAATTTTAGGTTCATCTGATTCATAGTAAATCGGAGCATCCGGAGTGGGGCT
This sequence comes from Epiblema foenella, assembly GCA_963556455.1. Taxonomy (NCBI): domain Eukaryota; kingdom Metazoa; phylum Arthropoda; class Insecta; order Lepidoptera; family Tortricidae; genus Epiblema; species Epiblema foenella. The sequence goes on from OY747105.1 coordinate 8,314,854, forward strand.
TGATTCATTACTTACGACTGTAGTTGTGCTTACATCTTTGTCTTCGACTGGTACTGTAATCGCGGCTGCATAAGCTGTTAATAGCCAAATCTGAAAATAACGAAGGAAGTTGGTACCTAACCTACACTAAACTTGTTATGAAACCGTATTCCTTTTGTTCATTTATTTACATACTACTCTAGCTAACTACTAGCTAGCAAGAAAAAGTAAAAATATAACATTTGTCTCTCTCACACTTAGCTATCCTAGTAAATAAATAAACAAAAAAAAAATACGGTTTCATTAAAAATGTGAAGCAAATTCAATCAAATTTGACCGATTTAAAATAATTAAAGCCGCAATTCAATCAAAAAAGGCCAAGACAGTCACTCGCAATTTTGTTTTAATGACCCCAAAAGCCGATTCACCATCCACAAAAAATATATTACTATCTTCTGTTACATCATGTCACGTAATCATCAATTATAGGAAACTATGTCACTACCGAAGAAAAAGTATGTATCTTGGGGCAAAAAATCTTGTAGGCGACTATTGCACTCGCGGGCATTGGAGCGGCACAGACAACACAATTTGTTTTGTTGTTTCCATTTAATGGTTCTGCCTTCGGATGTCTGGCAAGTTGAACTGATTTTTAGGTCTGTGATGATATAAGAATGGTATTGAGGTTCCGCGTTGCATTAACTCTGGGGTATTCGGAGTTGAATAGGTAGATGCTAATTTTCAAAATGAAAAATTGAAAAATAAATCACTACAGGTGGGATTGAACCCACGACCTCTGGAATCCGTCGATTGCTCTTAACCAACTGAGCTACCGTGGGTATCCCTTATGGTGACGAATTCAATCATTACACTCTTCTTGATTGATCAAAATTTTCATCCATATTGAAATTAATGTTTTTAAATAATTGCCGATCGCCATAATTTGTTTGTAAAGTTACCTGCTCTTTAAAATTATGATAACGTTTCGTTTTCGCCAAACTTGGTTAGTTACGGAACTTCGTCGTACTTTCCCCATTAGCATTAAGTAACTTATCTCAATTTTCGAATTCTCTAATGTTTGCTCGAGTTTTGGAACTAAATACTTTTCATTTATTTGGCAAACTACTTGGGAGTTGCGTTCATGCGGTACCCAAATAATAACCGCAACATTTCTACTAACACATGTTTATTCACTGAACCGAATTGAAAGTTGCAATAAACAACGAGAAGTGTTTTAGATTATTCATTTCATTGTCACGTTTTCTGTTAGGAAATAATAGATCGCATAATACGATATACTTAATGAAGAATGGAAGCGTATTGATATTGATAATGTTGCTAGTCTAATAACTTTTTGTCGGCTGTGAAAGAAATCATAGGAACCAATTAAAAATATTTAAATAGAAGTAAATATGGAATTGCCGTTTTCCATGTTTGTAATTATTGAGATTCAATCACGTCCAATGTGGGTAATAAATAAAACATTAAACGCACTTGGGAAGATCATTGTAACAGTAGATCATACCATAAGTACCTACTATTACTTAACCTGCGCCACGGAAAGTTCCGGTTTGCGTTTTTATTCTCTTAAATAGTTGCTCTACTTGCTCTTAAGTAATCCAGCGAAACGTTTCCTCGTACTAAGCTAAAAAGTTTAACCACGAACCGCTAATGATGTGTTTTCTTCCGTATGCCATGTTTCCGCGATAGATCTTAAATACCGCATTCATACTTAAAATATGAAAAAAAATAGGTCAAAATTCAATGAACTGTACCTAAACTACAAGAAACACTGGGAAACTCAAAATAACTTTTTATAGACCAGTGAAGGCGAAAAAGTCGTTTTTGGGAAATTGTATAAAATTCTACAATAAAATTCCAAGACACATTACTGAACTTACGGATTCTAAATTTAAGTCTGTCGTGAAACAGACACTTATTTCAAAAGCATATTATAAGATACTTAAACGATTATATCATGGATAGGGATGTTTGGCAGTGATAGCGTCCCGCACAAGTAATCTAACACAGAAATATTTTGTCCTTAACATAAAAAAATATGTATGTATGTTTATATTGTAGCATTTGAATTCTGTAGTATTATGATACCGTTATTTTATATACATTGTATATTGTTTTGAAAAAATGACACCTCGCCGAGTTTCTTACACCGGTTCTTCTCGAGGTAGAGGTTTATTTTATGAACCGGTGATAGATTTTTGACATTCATAAGTGCATGTAACATGCCTAAATTGAATAATAAATGATTTCATTTCATTTCAATCCTGAAGGTCTTAATCGCTTAATGTGACGACACATAATTTCAATACGACATGGAAAATCTCGTTAAGGGCATTAAGACTCATTCTGTGTACAACTTTCAGTATGGTAAATACATTAATTTTATGTAGTTAGGCCGATACATGCATGATTCAGTAAATCATGCATGTATTGACCTATGACATGGATCCTTGTTGCAAATTTAGTATAACATTGCATGTAGTCTTTGTTGCAAATCGTAACCTGGGCGGCCATTTGCTTTTATTCAATATTTGTAGTATGGGGTGTGATTGATCACATATGAGGGTCTACTTTGATCACACCCAGTAAAATATATATTTTTTCGGGGTATTTGGATAATGTGTATAGTTTTCTAGACTGTTTTTGTTTTCATTGTTTTAGGGAATTCCTAGAACGTATAAAAACGCAGAGTCGGCAGCTAAAGCGCTGAGAGCGGATTTCCCCATATCACATCTAAATTTGAGTATTTTGCAAAAAAGCTATTGGATAGACAAAACGTATATGATTGTGTGTATCATACTATAAGTAAATATTATACCGATACCGATATATACCGATATAAAATTGACAGATGGAATACCCGTATTTTTCTTCGTCAAAGTAACCCCAAAGTAATATATATATTTTAAAATTGTAAACCTGCGAACGGATTTTTTTTTATGTTTTGGAGTTATGTTCCTTTTTTTAACGGAATTCGTTACTATCGAATTTCTTTAAAAGGGAGGGGTATCAAAGTAATCCCAATATCGGTATAAAGTTCATCACTAATTATTTTCAAGTGATGCATTAAAAATATAATATTTTTTATTTGTGAAATCGATAGTAGAACAAAAACCGATATTGGCTTATTTTTCTTTATTGAAGTCACGTTCGAGGAGACACTTTTGAAATTGACCAAAGTACCCCACTTTGGTCAATTCTATTCCACGGTATCGTTAGTAATAAACTGGAAACTAGTTGTCAACATGTGTTATAAATATAAATAATATTAACCAACTATTGATATACGTCGATAAAAAAAAATTATCACGATAAATAACAACACCGTAACTCAAACAACAGCTTGCAATTATGTCGAAAGTAAACTCAATACCTCCCGTTGTGGCATAATCGTGGCCAAACGATGAAAGGAGAAGCCGATCAGAAAATCTTGCGTCAGGTGCAGTCATCGATACTTAAAGATACAGAAAGTAGCCGTTCCGCTTTTGTTGTAAGTAAATCGATTCTTTGCTCATTGGCTTGTAATTATTGTACACTTGACCTGCCGTCGCTCAAGGCCGGCGGGCTTCTTTGTAAATTAATTTGTATTAGAGCTCTAACTAAACAAGATCTTTTAATAGATAAGTAGAAGCCGTTATCTACTCATCCCGGAGATCTCCGGGCACATAACATATAATACTATTGTTTATTTTTTTCGCCGGTCGAAGACGAGTTAAAGTGCATGATAGAAGCCCCCTTAGAAATAGACCAGAACGTTTTAACAACTGAGAAAACATTCGCAAATTGATTACATTATGATGTACCGTAGATTAATTTTCTCTGTACCAATCATATTTCAGCAATTGCCTTGTATCTACTCTACCTCGGTGAGGTCTACAATTTAATAACCTCTCTATCACATACTCCTCCTCCTTAAAACTTTTTACCGCATCGCCATGCCTCAAATGAAAGGGTAGATATAGAGTTAATAATAATTTTATCTTTGTTTTAAGGTATGTGCCAAAACAGAAATACGTAGAATGAAAATCTATTGCCGTAAATGTATGTAAAAGCATCACTTCAGAATTACTCTTTGGCATTAGAGAAGCATGATATACTTATTCTTTGTATCCGTATAGTAGTTACTTTACAGTCAAGGTTTTAAATATTATAATATGTAATAATCGTATCTGTAATATCGTCTTACGCCGTTGTCATTAAAATCATGCCCGCATAGTGCCGCTACGTACAGATATTTTTTACGTTGACTGTACAATACACTAATACGGAATTTGGATGGTGACACATTTAAGGCACTACTTGTTTGTCATACAAGTTTGATATCAATTTGAAAGCCACCAAAACACGTGCAACGAGTAACTTATCCATTTCTATTGAAGCCCGTTCGTCCATTAATGAAATATTTCTCTGTTTATCTGCCCGGGACATTTTGTTTTCGTTTGCGGTCAGGGTTAAATGGGGCGGATATTTTATTATTAACTTTCCTTTCTGGGTACCGCCGCTTTCAATACTACTGATCGATCAAGCCTCATATCGATTTATATTGTTCGGAAACTGCACTTTGTTAAGTGGAAAATAGGACTGGTTTTTCAGTGCCCGTTTGAATCAAATACCAGGTATTAGTGCAAATAGAGAGGTCAATAAGTTGTAATCGATACCGTTGCCAGATAGATCAAGTGTCGGTGCTTTAGAAATTGCTAAGAAAATGTGGTATAGCTAATTGCATTGCACTTAGCAGTACTCGGCTAATGGGCCAATGAAACCCAGATGATAAGGGAATCCCACTATCTTGGAAAATGTACCTACTCCATCCGTAACATATTTGCATTTTGTGATATAGTGTATGACTATACTGACTTGTTCCAGGGCTATCTACTGTTGTCATAAGTGTAATGATTTCAGATTTGACGTCCAGACTCACGCCCGCCATGTTGAATTTTCATAAACTCAACACGTAGTCAGAATTAGGAAAATCTAACACCACTTCAATTGTTGGAATCCATCAAGCATTTTGACTTATAGGTAGCAGCAAACTATCAGTACTTAACGATCTGTTTAAACCTTACCCTTCTTTTTTGTTTAGCCGTAGTTGGGTAAAATTTTAATATTAACATAGCTCACATCCCATTAGTGTAAATTTAATAGTAGAAGAGCCTAGTTCGATAAGACTCCCAGATGAGATATATAATATTATAAGATACGTCATTCCTGGGGGAACACGAAACGGCTATGCTGCAATGCAAAAAACCTGGTGGCCATAGAAAAAAAATTTTCAAAAAAAATAAAATTTCCGGTTTCTAGTATGATAAGTCTCCCAAGTTTCGTTTGTTCCTCGATACAGGGGAGGGGTAGGACTATACGATAATGTAGTGCTGCAAGCCCCCCTGACTGGCCTTATCAGTGGCAGCAGCATGACAAGTGACGCCAATACTTAGGGATCTAGTATGACCGGTCTCATAAAAAAACCAAGGCTTATCTGAAAGATCATCAATTTCTGTGTAAGAAAAACCACTGCTGCCTTTTCCTAATAGAAGGTGATTGCTGCGGCGATTGAAGGTAGTGTAAGTATTTTGGTGGGGTCCGGTCTGTTCATGTTTGCAAGGACTAGTAACTTCGTACTAGTGTTCAGTGGAATTGACATGATGAGAGACTTCACTCTGTTCTCATTTGATTTTATTTTTAGACTGACGTTCAGAGACCTTATACATCTCTGAGGATATTTATTTATTAGATATTATTATTTTCATGTTGACGCTTATATAGACATATATCAAAATATTTTATTATGATTAGTGTACCTACCTTATTATCTATCTTAACGCTTGGAGACCTTATACATCTCTAACATATCTCGATTGTTATTAATTTCTTAGTCTTATTTTTGACATGTAACACTTAATTAATGATACTTTGATTATTGTATTATTTTTATCTGATGTACTTAGATAGATTTTGACTGGTAAAAGTGCCCTTGAGGCCTATTTGCAGAATAAATGTTTTGATTTTGAGTTTTTGAGTGATTTCGATTATAGAGCTTATTTCTATATACCGTAAAATGGGGTGAGTAGGGATTGTGGGGGGGAGTAGGGATGCGAATCCAGAATTTCTTTTTTCAGTAGCTACTTTAATTTTCGGGCGCAATTAGACATATTGTTTCTTCTTTTGGCAACACTAAGTTGCCAAATCATTCAATTTGATGCTCAAAAGCGGCGTGTTTTGTTTGAATTTAACTTCGTTTTTATGTGAAATTTGCCAAAGTAACTAACGAGGCTCCTTATTTATAACGGGTTTAACATAGAAAACGATTCAACCGCATTTGAGGATTTTTATGGGGTTAGTAATGTATTGAGGGGCGAGTTAGGACGATAAAGGGGACAGATGGGTTGGGTTATGAATGGGGAGAATTGGTGTTACGAATGGGCGCACCGGGATGATAGAAGGGGGAGTTCTCTTGGTGTTTGCAGTTCAGGGTTCTCAGTTTACATGAGTAGTCAAAAGTGTCTTATATTATGATAAAATGGTAAATATTATTTTAAAAAATATTGAAGTATCGGAGGAGTTGAAGAAATTGCTAATTAAAAAACGTGTTATATTAAAATGTACCTTTTATTTATTTCATACAGTAATATTCAACTCGTGAGTTTACATACAATATTTGAAAAGCCGCCCATTTAAACTCCCCCGCGACCCTATTTGCACTGTAGCCCTTCTTCGGTGTAGGTATGATTAAAAACAGTAGAGATAAACAGTTAGATTAGTCTGAGAAACCATCATATAATATTTTTTTTAGTTTTTTTTAATTATTTGTTCATTAGGCAGAAAGTTGCTAGTTAAAGTACATTCTGTTTTTTAAGTCAATACCTAATCTTTGGCTAATGACAAATATTCCCGCAACGAAAACCCCGAGGTATGTATATGATTAAAGCTCAAGATTCGCTATTATATTTTCAGGTACATGCTATCTATAAATATTTGTTCCAAGTGCAACAAACGCACTGCGTAAGTAATTGTGTACTAAATCCACATAGACCAAAGTAATTTAAGAAAATATATCTAAAAACTATGCCTACCGCAAAAAAATAAAGATCACAACTTACAGAAAACATTAAATCGTTTATGTAGGGGCATAAATAAAACATACTTTTGCTACATAAATAAAATATTCTCTTGACAAGTCAAGCTATTGACTTAATCCGAATATTCCCATCTCACCCCATTGCTATACCTTCTAACCCCAACTACGGGGTGAGCTGGCATTGCCTATTATGTGTTTCTCGTGGAAACTATGAAATAAAACAACAAATTATCGTTGACAAACTAAAATTCATACATCCGGAACTTTTTTTTGTACATGAATCAATGTGTTATATATAAAAATAAACTTTTATCAAGGTTTTAATTTCGGTTTCGTCCCTGCTCACCCCATTTTACAGTAACGTATCAGAATACGTGAGATAATTACGTGAACGTGGCACGCGTATTCAATCAGTACAAATCGAAAGGAACCGGGGGATTACTGACAAAACTGAATTGAAACACCGAATCCAGCTGCGCGGAGGGCGACCTTCAATCGCTGCAGCAACCACTTTCTCCACTGTTCGGAACGTGCAGCAGTGGTGTTTCTTAAACATAAATTGATGATCTTTCAGTTGAGCCTTGGTTTTTTAAGGAGACAGATCATACTAGATACCTAAGTATGGGCGTCACTTATCATGCTGCTGCCACTGATAAGGCCAGTCAGGGGGGCTTGCAGCACTGTATTATCGTATAGTCCTACCCCTCCCCTGTATCGAGGAACAAACGAAACTTGGGAGACTTATCATACTAGAAACCAGAAATTTTATTTTTTTTTAATTTTTTTTTACTATGGCCACCAGGTTTTTTGCATTGCAGCATAGCCGTTTCGTGTTCCCCAGGAATGACGTATCTTATAATATATACCTCATCTGGGAGTCTTATCGAACGAGGTTCAGTGTCGTCGGCTCTTAAACTATAAGTAGATTTGAAATTCTTCCAATCTTCATGTTCAGAGAACCTCTCCTGGAAGGACATGAAGGGAAAATCTCACATGTGGATGCATTTTGCTGATGATTAGTGCAGAATTTATTAAGCTTCAATGTTGGCCTTGAAAAATATTTTTATAGAATAGGTACGTAAATTTCGCAAAAGATGCGAATACCTTACGGATGGAGTACATTTTCCAAGATAACGACGGTTCTATCAGCTCTTGGCCTGGGGACTTTCGGGAGACGAAAACGAGACGTTCAGTGATCATTCGTACCAAATATCATCAATGTTACTAACATTTCGAAGTTTTACTTCGTTGACAGGGTTATAATGCCTAATTTTGCGAAAGAGTATACATATTTTGATAATAGTGTAAGGTGCTATCCGCTGCTTCTTTATTATTCATTTTGTATAATTTATTATATTTAAGGGTCCTTATCAGTTAAAAAACGCTAATCTATTAAGACAATTTTCTGATTGAATTGACACGTATCTTGACATTTTCGCAATGTTACTATTTAGAAAAGGACTATTGCGACGTAATGTCGACGTAAATTTTAAATGCTATTTTTGGATTTTTCATTAAGAAATATCGTTTCATACATCACTCCAAATCGACTATTTTGAAGCTAAAAACTCTGTTTTTAAAATAAAATATACACAATAAAATCAAAACATGGCCATGTTACTTTCTAAAATTCTAAAACTTTAATAGAATTATCGTATTCTTTAATCACTTTAATGGTATTATCATTACTTTTGTTATAATTTGAAATCAAAACATTTTAAAACTTATAAGGCCTCTTAACTTGCCTGTAAGTAAACATAATATGCGTAGCGTAGCGTGTGCCGCTGATGCTCATGTCAATACAAAAAAATTGACTTTGATAATATTTGCACTGAGGGTGTTCTCATGTAGTTTATACTTATTATCCTTAAAATATAATAAAACTAAGGTCCGTGGCATGAATCAAGTGACCAGCAGGGTAATCATGTAACTTTATGTATATTTACTACTAACGTTAGGCATATTTTAATGTCATATTGTGTCGTTAGCTCATAGAGTTATAGTTCAAAAAATGACATTATAATAAAGGACAATCTCTTTCACTTGAAAAACACCGACTTGAATTTACTTCGCCAAGTCCCTGGTAGCAGAAAACACCGAAAAACCATTTTTTGGAGTCGGTTTTTTATTTTTTATCAATTTTAGGTTTCCGTACCAAAAAGGAACCCTTGTGGTTTCACTTTGACTGTCTGTCTGTCACATCCCATAAAATATGTCAAGGACTACTCATGCTATCGATTTGAAATGTGGAATAGTTATGAAGAAGGGTTTGTAACCCAGATGCATACAACATGTTTTTTTGAATTAATTCTTTTTATTTTCTGAGAAGAATGACAGATAAAAGGTGGTTCAAAATTTCAAAGTCTAGTGAATATGCCAAGTGGGTTGTCATATGAAAGGGCTTGAGTTACATATTCTAACACATTTTTTTACGTTATCATTTCCGATTTACGAGGGAAAACGTAAAAAAACATACCGTGTCCGAAGTTTACCAAGGAAAAAATATGAAATTATTACATAACATTAATATCAATGTATATTTTACAGGAAAAAATAACCATAGCTCTACATCTAGTTTTTGTTTTTTTTTTATCATCAAAACTTTTCTATATTAAGTTTGTAATTTAATCTGCTTTACGTTTATAAAATCCTACGTGATAATGAAATCGGTTCACGCGATAATAAATTATCCTTGAAAAACCACCATACAAATTCGTCGAGAATTGGGTTGGGACGGGTACACATCTGAGTACGAAACCCGCGGTGAGCGAGACGGACTCGTACTTCACCGGGTTTTTATTTTTATTTCAGTCACATTTTTTGTGAGTCATTATCAGAGTGCATCTCATGACACACACGGCTAAACTACACCGTTATATTACAGAGTTCCGTTGTCTACCTTCCAGCTTCAATTACAAGATCAGGTTCATAGTAACATTACATCAGGACCATTTAAATTGGCTTCGTCATAGTCGCTTCAGTATCTTAATCGAAATATCATAGGGCTAACCATGAAACTAGGAGTTTTGGATGACCATCCATGGTCTTCTTCAACAATTCCTGTACCTACACCAAATGTTACTTTGTGAATACAAATGCTTGATTTGTTACCGAAAATATTAAAATCGCTATGTTCTTCCCTTGAATTTTTGAGGAGTTCCCTCAATTCCTCATGGTTCCCGATCGCTGTCAAAGTTTTTGACAATAAGCGCTCGAATTTGATAGTAAACGCTACAGTCACTCGTCTGAGCCACAAACATAATATAAGAGACTAAGAACACCTGATCCGGTACCTGACAATATGCTTTGAGCATTGGAGTAAGCAGTATTCTAGCTAACATTGTGCTACGAGTATGTTAACAAAACATTTTAACCATTTCCTGAATTGAACGGAATGTGGCGGGACATTTCTATAAGCAAAGAAAGCGCCTGCCTTAATTTAATGTCGTCTCTATTTTTCCTAATAATATTATGAGTAGAGCTGAACTAACAGGCAAATAAAATCGGTTTTACTGACCATTGTATTTATAATGAGCCCTCGTATTTTTTTCTAGAGAGATTGAATGGAAAGTGAGACTAATAGGCCACGACTCGCCAAGCAAAATATTCGTGTAGGTACCTAAAGAAAAGTTCATTAGTAATGCCCTTTTAACTAAATAATTTCATTTCTGAACTTCGATAATTTGATGTTGCTTAATGTAATTGGAAGAGATTCATAGATAACAAGATAATGTGGAATGAGATTTTGGAAGTGTATCCCAACGAAACTTAGGGACGAAGTTCGGTAGACACGAAATAACAGGCCCCAAATATATATAAAATCCTCAGATCTTCACATAACAGCAAGTTCATTGGAAGGTCAAGAATAGGATTAGAGGTGACAGTTTTTCCATATACCCTCGTCAACATGTGTACGAATTGACAGCTATTTCGGCCCCAACTAATAGCGGTACACAATTATACCATATCCTACCTATATCACGACGCAACAGTAAGGGAGGTAGTCCTCGTGTTGTTAGCACAGGTGCTAATTTGTGCGGAAGTACCAAAAAATTATATCACACAAAGACTTCAAATATGGCTCAATGTAAAGCAAATAGCTAAACATTGCATCAAAAGGACAAATATTGTAGCCTGTGCGCGATAGAAAAAAAATAAACATTTGACTGAAAGCGATGCCGAAATATTCGGGTTGCCTACTAACTATACCTATACGGGACTACAATCAGTGAGATCTTAAACCTCGCTTATTTTCGCAAGTATCTGCCCTAGTGAAACATTGAGATGGAATTGAATACCTATTCTATTGATATCTAATTCCATTACAGGATGATGTTATATCGCTCTATATTTTTTCATCTATGTTTATTGAACCATATGCTCGAGGCTAAATAATGGATACTAGCCATGTCCTTTAATATATTGTAATCATTAATATTGTATTTTATTTATCAGAACTGGAACTAGTAATTGCATTAGCACAGATTACCTACCGTGTTTTAGGTAAGTACGTAGGTACTTACTTAATCATTTATATGTTAAACATGCATGAGGTATTACAGTATGAGTGTACCGTAGGTTGCTTTACTCAGTAGGTAACATTGATAATACGTTTTTACTATTAATTATAAACCAAAAAAAATAGTTACATGAGGTAACAAGGCCCATAATTAGCAACACTAATACAGAATTTAGAAACTGAAATTCTCACCAAACTTATTTGCCGTCGCATCTTTTCAAAATAAAACACTAATCACTATCAAATTTCACACCACATTGATCTGCGCAAGTTTGCGCACCGATTTGTCCTCCTATACTGCGCCCGCGCCGACTTCGCCGCTCGTAATAAAATAATACGGAGGGGGAGGGAACCAACAATTTATATAAGTTCACTTTGCCGGTCTAGAGCAACTCGTCTATTTTGCTCCCTAGTTCCTATTTACTCTATAATGATTAGTGACCATTATTTTAAAATAATTGATGCATGAAATGACGCTTGGTCGATTTAACATAGTTATAATTCTTAGAACAGGGTGCGTAATTGGGAACCTTAAGTTTTTTGGACTGGTCAATATTACATTTTATTGATAGATGAGTTCAAAACTGTTGCGGTTTTTTTTATTATTTAGTATCGTTTTTAAAAATTGTCATCACTACATATTATAAAACAAAGTCGCTTTCCGCTGTCTGTCTGTCCCTAATATGTATGCTTAGATCTTGAAAACTACGCAACGGATTTTGATGCGGTTTTTTTATAGATAGAGTGATTCAAGAGGAAGGTTTATATGTATAATACATGCATAATATAGTAGGGAAAATCTGATAATTTTAGAAGTTTCTAATGTGATGTCGTAAATAAACACATTTTTTGCGCTTACATTGCAAACGCTGGCTGAACCCTACGATATTAAAATAATGTACTACGGTACGGATAACCCACAATAACCATTTTTAATCCGTTACTTTTTACAAGAAATAATAGCTTAATTACAAAGCGATTTTAGGATATATAGCATCTTAATCCAATTAAGTATCTTAAATACATTATGCATTTAATATAGATTAATATGGCCGTGTACAGCATGTAATTTAAATTAATATTTTCGAAAGATATTACCGATTTAAAATGCAGGGACATAGCGGTTGCGGCGGTACCGGCCGGGGGGCCGGTACATTACTTTTCACATGGCCAATTATGTGTTGCTCTTTCAAGAGTAACGTCTAAAGAAAACATGTTTGTATTGTCTAATGACGAAAAAGCTGTGAACGTTGTATATAAAGACATTCTGTAGTATATTTTGTATCAGCATTGCACCCGTGCGAAGCCGAGCGGGTCGCTAGTTAATTAATAATTTAAAAATTAAGTATCGTATATGAACGATGTCAAATGTGGCAGTTACATCTATAAACTTAGACGTAACTGCCACATTTGACATCTGTCAGCTGTCAAGTTGATGTTTATTTTTTGTTTCGCAGCAAACCAAGGCTCGATCCTATTAATGCCTCCAAACGTATGGTATGTCAACGATAAAATTCAAAAAAATATTTCGTAATTACGATACTTAATAATAAAAAAACTGGCAACAGTTTTGAACACTGTAATAAGTCTACTATCAATAAAAAATATAATATGGACCACTCCAAAAAACCTAAGGTTCCCAATTAAGTTGGCCAATTAGTTCTAGTGTCATTGCTAAATGGTCTAAGAAGCACTTGGATTACTAAATGGCAGCTTGACCTCAATATCGTGTCACCTGATTGTGCGACGTTCGCGCCGTAGTCGTAAGATGCTCTAATAGTTTTTTAGATAGATATATATTTATTTCCTTTAGAAAATTACATAATGTTTTACATTTTTAAAACAAGGATCGTAATAGGTATAATAATAATGAGAGCAATATAATTGAAATCAAATACAGTAAAAATGTCACAGGTAAAAAGTAAATAGAAATGTCAAATTTGTATACACAGCTAGGATATCCTATAGGTAATGTCAGTAGTCAGATTTAAAATAATAATAATAATGAGAACAATATTTAAACTAAAAATTCAAAATATGGTCAAATATCAATACAATGTCACAATAATAAATAATCAGATAATATCAAAAATTAAACGAAATAAAAAAGAGAATAACAATTAATACAACAATAGCTAATCCATAATTTTAAAATGGCTGTTCAGTTATTTACCGTTAGGTATGAACTGCAGATACTTTCAGGTATGTAGATTACCTTTTTCGGTACTTCGTACTGTTCATATTTCCATTCATAAAACATGCCAAAATTCTACTACTATAAAAACGTCTAACAATAATATAATTACTTACCTAATTTTTTTTAAGCTCTAGAAAGCACTAAAATGTGTTGTTTATGAATAATGACCTGTAATGTCTCTCATAACTGCCTGATTTATTGAGCCAGAGTGGCCAGATATCTATGTGTAAATAACGCCTGCCCAGATATTTTAATACGTAGGGTCGCTAGGCCAGTTCCGCGGCCTGCGTCAGTTTGTGGCCTTCTGAAGAACGAAGGGTTTTCAATTAAAGATATTTATATTATTACATGCCCTAAAGAAATAGTGAGTCGCATGCGTTTTAATCAGTAGCTATTGAATGGGAATATATTAAAAAGCAAGAAAATATCCTTTCAGTTCATCAACTTATCCAAGTGGTCGCAAACTGGCGCATCAAATTAACAGGCCGTAAACCCACCTACCGACCCTAATTTATGTTCCACGGAAGTGTGAATAAAATATACCCTTTAATGTTAACTCAACAGTCCAACGTGTTCTAAAGTAGGAATCTGTGTTGTGAATTATAATTAGCATTTTATTTTTATTAAGAATTAAACGTACCTACTTATTTATGCTTGTATGGGATACCACCTTTGCCCAATCTAACTACGATTCACCGTACTTTTTTTAACAATCTTCTGCTCTAGAGTAGAAAAGTGCCACTTTCAGCTAGTCACGCGCAAAATGTGTCACTAAAAATAAAAGATTGATATACTTCATTCCTTCACTGTGAAGTATATCACTCATTTAGTTCAGTTTAGTTCAATAGCTCAACAAATCCATCTACGATACAGATTGGGTAATGATATCAGTCATTCATTCAATCATGGCGTCTATGTCACTCTCGGAGGGAATGAGTAGGTAATCGATATGATTCATGAACTGGTCTGACTGAAGTATTGAACTATGTGAATCCGAACTCAACTATTGAATGAACGAGTGACACGAGGTGAGTGCTTCATTTGAATCATTCATTCGTGAACTACTCATGACTCATGTCTACTAAAAAACTAAATCAAAGTGTAATAAATTACTGTTATCACAATGCGAGTATGAACCAAATATGTGAGTTACTGTTAAAGTGGCATTGTGATGACAGTGTGTGTGCGTGTGATGACGCGGCCTTATTAGAGTCACAGTGGCAAAGAAAAGCAAACATGTATGCTTTTCAGTATATACCTATTAATGTAGATTCGACCTTTGCTTGAGATTTTTTGACAAAATTCCTCTTACAGTTTCGTTTCTACTCCTTCAGCAAACAGCAAAACACTTAGATCTTGTCTCTGCAATTATGGTTCACGAATGATCAATTAACGAAGCCGTCGACAACTTATTTGTATAAAATTAACGTAACAAATTTAGAGTTTAATCATGGGGAGACAAGAGTTGGAAAAATTCAGTATCTGAATACTGAATTTGCTGACACTTTATTTGCTTAAAACATGTTACAAATAGGTGGGTTTATACATGTTTCGTCATACAAGCATGCAAATATAATATAATTGGTTTTACAAATAAATTATCTTATCTTATCTTAATTTAGTCATGTGTACCACATGCACAAATTATTACTTATATAATACTTTTAATACATCAATAATGTCAATGGCAATGAAATTCAATAATCAATCACTCTACTTTTATCTTCGCTTGCGAGAAAATAAATTAACCATCCAAAATTAACAATAAATTCCACGGCGAACTTATATATAATTTGGCAGCATGTTTTTTTTCTAAACTGCTTTGACACACAAAACATAAGACTCCGCGGTTCGCGCGCAACATTCACGCGCAAAAAAGTCAACTCACCTTCCATTGAGCGCTTCAAAGCGTTGCTCGAACGAATTAATCACTTTTTTAATTACTGTGAAATAGGGACTGAATTCTGTTTCCTGATTGGTCGATTTTATTTAGTAAAGCTGTATTCTGGTTGGTTAATACCCAATACCAAATATTTTTTGAAGAGTTAAATTAATGTTTTGTGATTGGTGGATTTAATAGGTAGGTAGGTAGGAAGTATTTTGAATGATCTAAATTGAATGTTTTGTAAATCATAAATATGTATTCATATTTTCCCTACGGGATGTACTACTTTAGCCCCGCTTGACAAGTAATATGACACACTTTTCGAGCATGAGAAGTGAAAAAAGAGATAATCTCCTCCTTTTTTGATGTCGTTTAAAAATCCATCAGAGGCGCTGCTCGCGTTGCGTTACAAATTGAAACTAAACTCAAACGCAGTCGTTTGTGTTTTGGTTCGAAAAAACTAATAGAGGTACCAAATATACAATGTTGACGTACGCAGATGATTATTTCTTAAGACATCTTTATGAAAACTTCCGTGAATTTGTGACGTGGGAATCGTACCTTTAATCTGGACAGCATACACGACACGCATATACAAAGTCACTAAGATAATCTTTTAAATTATACGCTTGCCTTTAATGTAGCCAGAAATAGCACCTTGTCACTTTAATAATTTGACGTTATTAAACTACCTCAGTTCGGTTTCATTATTTCGACATAGATCAAAAGTTGTACATACTGTCGATCTTTATTGTAGATACTGTAATTAACTTGCAGCGACTTATTAATCTCATTATCAAGTAATTTTCACGGTAGTTAAGTCTGGCCCTTGGAAACACGATGACTAGTTATTACTGATTATCTATCAAGGAGATCGAGTTTACATAATTAATTTCTATTGAGGTGTATTTAATACAAGTTGTTTATAGGTAATCTTTACTACTATATCTAATTGTTTCCTATGTTGTTTGCTGTGTATACTTATAGTTAGGTAAGTAAATATGGTAGGTGTATGATAAGATCGAGTAATATGTACTTGTTAAATTAACTGATTGACTGTTAAATAGAAGTTTTATAACTTAAACAATGCGGTGTTAAGCAAATGTAAATACTTAAATATATTTTTTACATTACGTTAAACTTTACGAAAATACTTGGATGATATCAAACGTTTTGCTAATTTAAATAAAAATAAATAAAATAAAAAATAGGAATTTTTAAAACAAAAATACATGCCTGCGTGATGGGCACCCGGCCAAGAGACCCAGCCCTCTTATTTAATTAACTATTTTATTTATTTTTTCCCGGTGTGGTGTCGGGTTAGAATAGCATTTCCCACTTTCTTCCCGTGGGTGTCGTAAGAGTCAACTATGGGAAACTGGTTGTAAGTAATGTATTGTGGGCGATGGGCTAGCAACCTGTCACTGCAATATCACATTTTCTCCATCTTTAAACCTAAATGTGGTACTGAATTAAACATGTGCTCTGCCCTTTTGGGAATACAGGTGTGAGTTTATGTATGTATCTTATTGATTTATTTTTTCTAAGTTTAAGGTTTATTTTCAGTAATTTTAATTTAATAGTAGTTTAATTTAGTCTTGCAGTTTTTCTTTAAGTATCTTTTTTTTAATGCAAAGCTGATTAAATTACAAAAAGCATATAAATGTTTTTTGATGATAAAAAAAGAAAAACTAGATAGAGCTATAGTTTTATTTTTCCTGTAAAATATATTTCGATATTAATGTTATGTAATAATTCCATATAATATATTTTCCTTAGTAAAATTGGGTATTTTTTTTTTACATTGTCTCTCATAAATCGAAAATGACGCGACGTAAAAAATAAATAAAAATTGTTTCAGAATGTGTAACTCAAGCCCTTTCATATGACACCCCATTAGACATATTCACTAGACTTTCAAATTTTGAACCACTTATTTTGTCATTTTTCACAGAAAATAAAAAAATATTTTAAAAAATCACAATCAATGCATCTGGGTTAGCCTTCTTTATAACTAGTCCAAATTTCAAATCGATAGCACAAATAGTTCTTGAGTTAGCGATTTGACAGACAGACGACAAAGTGAAACCATAAGGGTTCTTCTTTTTACCATTTTGGTACGGAACCCTAAAAATGAAGCCAGCTATACGTAGTTAGAAGAAAATACAGCTTGGTCGATTATTGTCGTGTGGAATGATGAATAATTGTAAAAAGAAGATAGAAACCTCGTTTAATAATGTTAATTCTTATTTCTAAGATATTATTCACGTGAAAAAAGTGTAGTACAATCAATAATATGTTGATGCAACATTGATTAAAAACATAAGTTTATTATGCCTACGTACGTAACGTACGCTCATACGGAACATGACATAAGCCACCCAACGTGTTAATGATAGGCCTAGGCAAGGTATTCCATTTTAGTATCCTTATACCGAACGTGCGGAGAAAGTCCCATATTTCACCCATATTTAGGTGGTTGCTTTGCTTGTGCGACTAGTGGATTTAAGTATTAGATACCTGCTGCAGAATACGGGAGTTGACGTAATCGAAACCTGTATATTATTACACTATATTAAATTCAAGAATTAATTTCGTTGCTTGTAGGAAAACAGCACTCTTGTTGCCCCGGCTAACACTAGATGTACTGTACATTCATATGACAATAATATAAATAATAAGTACGAAAATTCGTCTGACTGGTATTTTTGAACATTCATATTATGATCGAATAAGAATTGGTAACCACGTCGACGTGTATTTGTAAAGACGTACTTACCTACACCTACAGAAATAAGAAAATAGATCTTACCAGGCGTTAAGGCGAGTCCCATTCAGAGGTCTGACGAAAATACTGAAGTTTGAGCTTCCAGTGCGATAAAGTAATGTACACAAAAATTTGTGTGGACTGAAAAAGACACAAAGAAACAAAATAGCCGAACAAAATATTGAAAAATGCCTTAGTAGCTCTGTCAAAAAGTCCTTAATATCATCGTAAAATTAAACTTTCATGGTGCAGATTTCGTAATTATCAACGACAGTTTACAGTTTTTATTTTACAAAAAGCATTTTTATTATAAGTCAATGAGGGTAAGACCGGCATGCTTTTTTCATAGTTAACTTTGGTGTGGTCTAACTACCTTATTTATTCAAATTAGGTTAACGACTTTGATGGCACATAGTAAAGAATTTTGTACTTTACCATTTAACTAAAGTGTCACAGCCTTTTAATCCGAATAAAGCGAAAAACAGAGTTTTTTTTAAACTTGACGTGTAGACGGTCTTCCCGTGTAGTATAGCAATGATTTAACGTACAATTTGGTCACTAATAGGTTCACAAACAAGTTCATCAAAAGAATTATTTACGAAATTGAAATTTGTATATTAAACGCACCTAAATAGGGTTTAAATTCGGAGTAAATTATACTTTTATAAATTTAAGGCAAGATCGGCATATATCACAAAGGTGGGGTTGAGAACCTTTTTAGGAAGATAACTATATATTTATTATTTAAGTATGTGGGTTACGAAATAAATAGTCCAAAGTGTATTTTTAATTTACTGAGATCACAGGGTAGGTAGCTACATTAGATTATTATTGTAAAATAGGAAGAGTTGCGGTAATTAGTTCGCCCAACGAAGACCAGTAACTGTCAATTGGCCAAAATAATTAGGGTACTAAGTGAATTTTGCTATAGTTTTAGGTAAAGATGTTAAACAACATACTGTACTCGCGTATGTACTGGTGGATGCGGGTGGAGGTAAAGGATAGGGGGGTGTAAAGGTCCCTTTTTTAGTTTGTTTTGTAAAAATCTCGTAAATGGTGACCTGTAGCAAAAAATGTTCTGAGGCATAAGTGATATACATAAAGTTCTGTACAAATAAGGTTTTATACCCTTTTCCGCTGAGATGAATATTTAATGAGATATTAAATGGGAAAAAGCTTTCTTCTTCAAAGTTTCATAGTATGAGCATCTTGTTGATCCAAATACAGCTGAAAACGGGGCGCGAAATAAAATTTTGAGCTACCCCATCGAGTGGGGTATCGTTGTTTAGAGCTAGTTGAGTAGTTTTAAAAACATTGGACAGCAATGGAATGAGGAGCCACTTAAAATTATTTCCCCCTTTTAATGTGTCATTCCAGTCTAAATATTGATCCCAGCCAAAACGTTAATAGAATCTTTTTTGTACATAACTTTATGTAGATTACTTATGTTTCATATCGTTTTTTGCTGTGACCACCATTTACGAGTTTTTAACTAAAAAAGGACCTTTACACGAGAACAAAACTATATAAGCAGTCTTGGCAGGACGATGTTTATCTATTCCTTAAATTAGTATGTACACTATACCTACTAGTAATACGATATTAAAATAATATTGAGGCCCGAAAATCAGTTGGCAACCTCTGCCCCAAGGCTTGGCAAGGGCTTGCCTTGGTCCAAGTAGACGGACTTTCCATCTAATGATTTATTTTTTTCTAAAAATTGCCAATAACATAGCTACTAGACTAAGGCGTTTTCCGTTACTTTAAACATAGAAATGTGATAGTTGATTCCTTAATTACATACAAAGCCTTTCTCTGGTAGCAACCTGCTTAAGAAAATATTTTTTTATAAAATGATTTTGCAACTCATCGAGTTCAAAACACGAGATGACTTGTCCAGTGAATCGCTCTGCAGTTAGCCATCACAGCGACATCTTTTTTAGTGCGTTGGAACTAAAATGAAAAACTGCTTTATCGACCGGACGATTCAGGAGGATACGTATTCGAATTCAAAAGTTAAGACCAGTAGACGGACTTGTCCTGTAGACGGACTTCTCCACAGTGACTTACTGAATATTTAGGAAATCACGCACAGAGCTTCCGTAGAGAGCGGGATGCAAACTCGCGCGTGTTAGAGGGGTTATTTGCATCCTCATACATATATATATATATATATATAATACCTTTTCGGTGTGACTGATTTATATGCCGCGCGGACAGGCAGACGGGCATGGCGAAACTCTAAAATAAATAAGGTTAGGAGTTATTTTTCCTTGTTCAATAATACGGAGTTCGGAACCCTCAAAGATAAAGCTCTAAGGAAGAAAATATCAATTTCAGCATGTTATACTATGAAATAGTTTTATTGAACCAATATATTTCTTTCATCTGTGTACACAGACAGGTACCTACTTGTGTAGATTTACGAGAGCGCTTTGAGTTCGTTTTGTGTTGACTAAGTATGTTCATGAAATGGATCTGTGTACATTTCCCAGGCTTTCACGCATCTTTAACTGAATTCTGGGAAAGTTTTACAGGTTTTGTATTTTTATTGCTCGAGTAAAGATACAGGTGCATTGAACCTATATAAATATACAGCGAGGCGACGACGAGGATCTTTTAGATCGGTGTAAGAACTTTCCATCTTTTTTCAATAATTTAAAAATATATTGATAGCTAAATTATAAATATTATAATAGCCATCTCATCAAAACATAAATGTGAAATGAGAGCCAAGTTCAATATTAAGAATACGCGTTGTTGTTGATTTCGCCGACAAAAGAATTGAAATCTAATGGTGTCTGTGTAGAAACACCTGGAATTTATTTCACCTGGGATGTAGGTAATTCAAGTTCAGGATTTACCAGGCTAGTTCGTACTTACAAACCAGATTTTAGAAAAATAACATAGACAAAATATAAAATATAGGTAGCCTGTACGTAAAAATCAGCCAAGTCAAATCCTGAGCTTGAATTACATCCCAAGTGAAATAAATTTCAGGTGTTTCTACACAGGAATTTGCGCCCATATAGATTTCAATTCTTTTGTCGACGGAGTCAACAATGACACGTGTTCTTAATTGAACTTGGCTCTCATTTCACATTTATATTTTGATGGGATATCATTACTTTTTGTCCCGATAGCTATGACTGTATTATACTATACTATGCGGTTCAAATAACATTAGGACTGTTAAAACGATAATGTGCTAGCTATATCTCTAGTTGAATTCGAAACTAAAATTCATTTTTGCTGTTACAAATTCCATAGGCACTTGTGTGTAAATAAAAAACTTGTTTTTGGAAGATTTTACAAATTGTACAAATCTGTTTCTTTATCACACTTTCGTAACCACACAATTATCCGGCTGGATGCCAATTTACAACTTGCTAGGTCATCCGGAAGTGGGTTAGGTTTTTTGATGTTAGGTCGGTCAGTTAGTGAGAAAAATCCCGATGTCTGTATCTTAATAACCGATTGAGTTACATTCATGAAATTTGGGGTTCTAGCTAGCCTTAATGGTCTTAATAAATTAACCAAATTCAATAGATTTACGTTAGCGGTCAAAAGTAGCTCCAAATGGTTCGTATAGGTAACACATGCTGCGTCTGCAGTTCCCTTCTTTTGAACTTGGCTGGACACGCTGCCACGTGTCTAGATTGGTTATGCAAGCCTGAAAAATTTTTGTTCGGCGTGACAGCTTGTAGGTATTGAAAGCCGATGCAACGAAGGATTGGAAGATTGAGTCACGAGCGAAGGGAGTGCTTCAAAAGTACAATCCTGAGTCTAGTGAGGTTTCACGGGACGCGAAACGATTTTGCTACCGAGACTCTCACTTCTTTTAATTTCGTTTGAATGTCAATATCACTTTATCCGCTTGCCGACAAAATGGACTTTTGGGCGCAGATTTTGAACGATAAAGTACCTAAGGCTTTCCGAGCAGATGTAAAATATGAGGTACAATCACGGTATTTATTGTATTTATTAATAAATACTATTTTTACCTATTTTTGTGAAAAAGAAACACCTACTTATATTACTTATAATCGTACAATGAGTTTTCGACTTTTATAGAAAATATATTAAAATTAAATGATTTTCTGTTTCTTTTTATTTGTTGCTTTTATTTTGTGTAACTTCTTTCTGCCAACAATAAATCTCTTTTTATATATTTTGACTTATTTATTTTATAAGCAATTGGTTAATATTTCTTTTCCTATATTTACAGCAGCCTCAAAATTACCTATTTATTTCTTAAATGGGGTCCAAAAACGAATCCTTTATTAGAGGGGTTTGAGAAGGCTAATCTTACTTATTCAGTCAAAACCGGGTATAAAAGGTTCACAAAGAATCTCAAAGAAACGGTAATCTTATTGACCGAGACTTCGGGCTATTCCATACATGTGACTATCTACAGGGCGTCTCAAAACAATATTAAGCATAAGAAACATTACAAAAAACAAACCCCGATTTTTTTTGTATTTTTTATCTTTATGAATCATAAAGTACATAGTACCGAGGTTATCTATGGTTGTGGCAAATAGCACGTATGTGTATGTGTGGGGTATCCCCGGGGCTTTTCTGACACATACGCACAATTTTGTTTTTTTTTCTAATTTTCGTTGATAGCAGACGTATATCCTATAGCTAAGACCGATATATTTCAAAACCTTACAAAATACAATTGAACTTTACGGTGTAACTCACAAGACTATTTTTAAATTAATGATAGATAAGCCAAAAACGAGCCCGACAGGCACTCATTTTGTAGCGAGCCTTTCTCCCAATCCCACTCATTGCCATATTGAAAAATACATATCATATACTTATGTATAGATATATTTATTACGTATATGGGATAGGAACACAAGAGACGCGGTCACGCGGGGTCTCGAGTTTTCGGCCACAGGTCGGCCTCTACTTCATTATGCGCAGTATCTCCTATCTCTATTATGGTTTTATGTCTCGGCGATGAGTAAATGACGCGGGTAGTTGTTGGCATAAACTCTTCAAATAGCCCATACAATAATAAAATAAAACACCACAATGTGAATTAAAGGAGGAAATTCAGAAACTTGCATGCAAAAAGGAAAGGGACAAAAGTGTGGATATTAGGTACGTAATTAGAAAAGCTGTGGAGGCTAATTACTCTATGTGCAACACCATAGGTACATACACCATACCTGCTGACTGTGCACTTTATGATTTATTAACAAATGTAAAGAAAATACTAAAAACTGTTTTCATTTCAATTTTATTCTTGCTTGAATTTTGGGACATCCGTTACAACAATAATCCGGAATTAGTGAATCATGAAAAAGGCTATTTTAAATCTTTACGACATTATATGTAGGTATAGGTGGGGTCGCTAGGCCAGTTACGCGGCCTGCGTCAGTTTGCGGCCTTCTGAAGAACGAAGTTTTTTCAATAGTGAGTCGTATGCGTTTTAATTACCTAGTAGCTATTGAATTGGAATATTGTGGCCTACTCCACATTTACTGATTTTAATAAAAAGTTCGTAAACCAAAATACGACATACGACCTCCTTCGCGTGGATCCCACGGCGCCCGCGCCTATAGAACAGACAACGTCGCGCCAGCGCCCGACCTGGCAACAACGCCGCCCGCGCGCATCGCGCCGCTCGGTCAACGGCCAGTGTTCCCTACGGCACGAAGGCGCGCGCACGCTACCTACTTATTGCTAACAATTAACTCACCTAACGCGATCGTGTACAACGCTACCTATAGTGCATGTGCAAGAGAACTAACATCTGTGACTGTGCTTGTACCTACTGTTTGTGTTAATAACCCATTAACAAGTTTACGTTACCCCTTACTAATATTCGTGTTAAACATTAACTGTAAAACTTATTAATAAACATCTGTCAAATACGTGTGAATATTATTCATAGTGCCACATAGGAGTAACACCAAACTGGTGACCACGACAACAAAAACATGCATAACAACAACGACGAAGGTGAAAACCAAAACGATGAAAATTCCGCAAATACCACCGCGCTACATGGAGCCGCCGCCGCGCCACTTGCACCCGGCGCAATTCCAGGAACTGCGAACGCCCCGCTGCATGGCGACGGCGGAATACCTATCTCGCTCCCGCACGTGCTACAAGGTAATGCGCCCGTCCCGCTCCCGCACAACGCTACGTTCCCGCCCGGCGAATTTACGGCCCAGACGAATAAGAACGCAGCTGAGTTTCTTCCCCAACACCCAAGTTTGTTCCGAGTGGGAATTAAAGTGCCTCCTTTCTGGACAGACAAACCGGCGGTATGGTTTGCCCAATTAGAGGGACAGTTCCAACTGGCGGGAATTACCTCCGACACAACCAAATTTTATCACGCCATGGCACACTTGGATCATCAGATCGCCGCAGAAGTGGAAGACGTAATAACAAATCCCCCGCACGAAAATAAATACTTTACCTTAAAATCGGAACTGATACGCAGATTATCTGTATCTCAAGGACAGAAGGAGAAACAATTGCTAATGCATGAAGAATTAGGCAGTAGAAAACCATCTCAATTTTTACGTCATCTACTCCACCTCGCGGGGCCTAATAAATTACCTGAAAGTTTCATACGTACGGTTTGGTCCAGCCGACTTCCCATACACCTGCAAACGATCGTCGCTTCTCATCCCGATATGGCACTAGTTAAACTTTCGGAATTAGCAGACCATGTCCACGAAATCGCATCACCCAGTTACCGAATCGCAGAAGTTTCACCCACTGCCGCTCCCACGCAAGCTTCATCATCGCTTAACCCATTCAACCCGCCGCAGATTTACTCGCCCACCGCGTTAGCCACACCTTCTACGACGTCATCGCTCACACCGTATACCGCACCGCAGCCGCACTCGCCCCTGGAGACGATGTCCTTGCAGATCGCCGAACTCACTCGCCAAATGGCAGCACTTTCCAACCACGTGTTTGCAGAACGTTCGAGATCTCAATCCAGATCCTCCAATCGGAATAACCGTGGTCGATCTAAGTCAGGCGCACGATCCCAGGCGCGTAACGGCGTATGTTGGTACCATCGCAGATTTGGTTCTGATGCGACGAGATGTACACATCCCTGCGAGTATAAGGCGGAAAACTAGTGAGGCAGCCTGAAGTGGCCGAAAACGACTGCCTCACGCGAACCGGCCGCCTATTTGTAACGGACAAGCACACCAAGGTTCAATTTCTTATTGACACGGGAAGCGATCTTTGCGTTTACCCACGATCAGAAGTTAAAGGTCGTCGATCCAAAACCGACTTCCAGCTATACGCCGCAAATGGATCAATCATCGAAACATACGGCTACGCACACCTGGAATTGGATCTGGGACTTCGACGGTGCTATCGATGGCGGTTCATTATTGCTGATGTCACCAAGGCAATAATCGGCGTCGATTTCTTGTCCCACTACAATCTCGTGGTCGACTGCTTTAATCAACGTCTGATAGACAGCTTAACTTCATTGCAATCACCTGCGCAACCTGTTCCACCCACAGACACGATATCGTCAATCAAGACTCTCATGGGAGAATCAAGATACCACGATATCTTGCGCGACTTCCCTGACCTCACTCGTCCAGCAGGCACTCACCGTGTGATGAACCATAACACCGTGCACCACATACGGACGACACCAGGCCCTCCGGTCGTTAGCTCACCACGCCGCCTGGCACCGGATAAGCTGAAGATCGCAAAGGTGGAATTTCAGTCGATGCTTGAGAGCGGGACAGCTCGACCTTCTGAAAGTCCATGGTGTTCACCTCTGCACCTCGCCCCAAAGAAGGACAATGGATGGCGTCCCTGTGGCGACTACAGGATGCTCAACTCCCGTACTATACCTGATCGCTACCCCATCCGCCACATCCATGACTTCACACAAAACATTGCTGGCTGCAAAATATTCTCTACCATAGATTTAGTAAAGGCCTACAACCAGATTCCGGTTTGTGAAGACGACATCCCGAAGACTGCTATTACTACGCCCTTTGGTATGTACGAGTTCCCTTATATGACCTTTGGACTAAGAAACGCTGGTCAGACGTTCCAGAGGTTCGTCGACGAGATGACACGAGGACTGGACTTTTGCTACACATATCTTGACGACTTTTTGGTATACTCGACGTGTCAAAAAGAGCACGAAGACCACCTCCGTCAACTATTCGCCAGACTCCAGCAATATGGTATGGTTATAAATACATCCAAGTGTATCTTTGGAGAGCCACAAGTCACCTTCCTCGGCTACAGCATCTCGCCAAATGGCATCAAACCACTTGATGCCAAGGTCAAAGCCATTAGAGATTACCCAACACCAAGGACGGTCAAGGAGCTGAGAAGGTTCTTGGGGATGGTTAATTTCTATCGTCGGTTCATCCCTCAGGCAGCTCATCTCCAAGCACCCCTCAACGATTTATTGACTGGTTCTGTGAAAGGCTCTCATCCAGTGGATATAGCCGGCAACTCACTCAAGGCATTCGAAGACTGTAAGCAAAGCGTGTGTGAAGCTGCCCTTCTGGCACACCCAGACTGCAATTGCCAGCTGTCCCTGGTCACAGATGCATCCGACACATCGATTGGCGCAGCTATACATCAGCAAAAGAACGGAGCATGGCAACCTCTGGCGTTCTTTTCACGAAAGCTGAACACGGCGCAACAAAAATACTCTCCTTACGACCGAGAGCTCTTAGCCATCTACGAGTCCATACGTCACTTCAGACATATGCTAGAGGCAAGAGACTTCGCTGTGTTTACAGACCATAAGCCCATTACTTTCGCATTTACCACAAGGCGCGACCAATGCTCACCCAGACAGTATCGATATTTAGACTACATTGCCCAATTTACCACAGATATTCGTCACATATCGGGCAAAGACAACTCTGTTGCCGACGCACTTTCACGCATAGCCTCTATCGCGGTGACCATAGACTACAAGGCTCTTGCAGCGGATCAGAATTCAGATTCTGAACTGCAAGATCTACTGAAAAATGGTTGTTCCCTGCGACTGAAGAAAGTCACTACGGAAGGAGCAAGCATATACTGCGACCTGTCATTGGAAAAGCCCAGACCGTACGTCACTCTCCCGTTCCGAAAGAAAGTTTTTGACAGCCTGCACAATTTAAGTCATCCAGGAGCAGCAGCATCAGCCAAACTTATAGCTGATAGATACGTTTGGCCTGGCGTTCGTCGCGATTGCAAGTCCTGGGCGCGGAGTTGCCCAGACTGCCAGCGCAGTAAAATTCATCGCCACACATCTGCACCTCTTACCACTATAAAGACTCCTTCCGACCGCTTTTCTCACGTCCACATGGACCTCATTGGCCCTCTTCCACTCTCTTCTGGATACAGATATTGCCTCACCATTATCGACCGGTTCACAAGATGGCCTGAGGTGTACCCACTACCAGACATGACGGCAGAGACTTGCGCTAAAGCATTTGTCTTCGGCTGGGTAGCACGTTTCGGCTGCCCAAACAAAATAACGACTGATCGTGGAAGACAGTTCGAGTCACACTTGTTCCAGAGCATCACAGGACTTCTCGGATCAAACCACTGCCCCACTACAGCATACCACCCTGAGTGCAACGGCATGATCGAGCGTCTGCACCGACAGTTGAAGACAGCTATCATGTGCCACGACAATCCCCAATGGTCAGAGATCCTACCACTTGTACTCCTGGGAATACGGAGTGCCTGGAAGGACGACCTTAAAACCTCAGCAGCCGAACTGGTCTATGGCGAGCCCCTTAGACTACCAGGCGAGTTTTTCAACCCTTCCACTAATATAGATATCGACGTGACTGACTTCGCATCTCGCCTGCGCAAACATATGGCAAATCTCAGTCCAGTTCCAGCGTCATGGCATACAGCAAGGACATTTTATATACCAAAAGATCTGCTTTCATCAGAGTACGTATATCTTCGCCAGGGGCCGGCACGAAGATCCCTCGAGGCCCCATACTCTGGCCCATACAAAGTTCTGGAAAGAAGTCAGAAAACATTTAAACTGGACATACAAGGCAAGGAGTCAACGGTTACCATAGACCGACTTAAGCCAGCTTACCTGCTTCGTTCCTCCACCGACCAGCCGCAACCACCAGAAAAAGTCAAAGAAAAACAAACCAGAAGCGGCAGAATAGTCCGATTTCCGGCTCACTATCGCCCGTGAGACGGTCTCGGCGGGGGAGTGTTTGTGGCCTACTCCACATTTACTGATTTTAATAAAAAGTTCGTAAACCAAAATACGACATACGACCTCCTTCGCGTGGATCCCACGGCGCCCGCGCCTATAGAACAGACAACGTCGCGCCAGCGCCCGACCTGGCAACAACGCCGCCCGCGCGCATCGCGCCGCTCGGTCAACGGCCAGTGTTCCCTACGGCACGAAGGCGCGCGCACGCTACCTACTTATTGCTAACAATTAACTCACCTAACGCGATCGTGTACAACGCTACCTATAGTGCATGTGCAAGAGAACTAACATCTGTGACTGTGCTTGTACCTACTGTTTGTGTTAATAACCCATTAACAAGTTTACGTTACCCCTTACTAATATTCGTGTTAAACATTAACTGTAAAACTTATTAATAAACATCTGTCAAATACGTGTGAATATTATTCATAGTGCCACATAGGAGTAACACCAAAATATATTAAAAAAGCAAGAAAATATCCTTTCAGTTAATCAACTCATCCAAGTGGCCGCAAACTGGGGAATCAAATTAACAGGCCGTAAACCCACCTACCGACCCCTAGGTCTACTTAATTTTTACACTTAATAATGAATTTAAACATGATATTAATAGGGTTTGCATTTTACGACTAAAACTTTTAAATTCTATACTACCGACCCCACGCCATCATTTTTTCAGTAAATTAAAGGTATGCAATTTATAGAGCTCTGAATTTGGTGTGGTATTATACCTAAATGACTGGTAATATTATATTCGAATTAAATACACTATACGAGTTATTAGGTATCATAGCACACCAAATCAAAAGTCCTATAAATTGCACACCTAATGAAAAAAAAAACCATTGCTGAAAAGCTGCGAGACAACCGAATCAATTAATAATAATAGTATGACACATTAACTAAACGGATTTCGTGTCTCTATAAATTGCAAACTATTTGCCGTAGCCTCATCCCTTAGACCCTTTTATGAATCAAGATAATGATTAAATTTCAAAACGTATTTTTGTTCCTGCAATCATCAACTCTCGTCTGAGACGACTCTAACGGGAACTTTTACCGTGTCCAAGTAAACTTTTTGGAATAGTACCTACAAAGTACATACCGTAATAATATAATTGTTTTCAGTTATATACTTGAAATGAATGACCTGAATGAGTGTAGTTTAAAACATTTCAACTCCAACAGATTGATCGATTTTAACTAAGATTAGAACGGAATATATATTCAGTTCTGAATATAATATTGTAAGTTTTAAAAATAAGCTTTCTCTTAGGTATAAAAAATAATTGCGGCCATGTTAGCCGAGTTGATTAGTTTTCTGGTTACCGATCCATTTAGCCTGGCTCTGGCGGGTTGGCTCATCCATGGCAGGTAGGTATTTGGTTAAAGAATTTATATTGATATCGGCAGATTACCCTTAGTATTGATACCTTCAAAGGCGTTCATTTTTGCTTTATTAAATTGCAAAGAGGAAGATGAAAGCTGAGTTGTTTGTCTATAACATCAAACGTACATTTTTACGGCAACGGCATGAAATGTCTTAACCGAGGCAATGAGTTCTAGATGTTAGTAAAATACTGTTATTAATGCAATAGTAAATAATGATGACCTGTGTAATTTGACATAACTTCGTGACTAATAATATTTTTTGCTTCGGCTTTAACAACATCCGTAATTACTTATTGTCGAGTAGAATTACTGTTGTCCTAAGGAAAAACAGATTAAGCGTGTTCAAAGTTCCATACATCGTTAGTGTTTTTATAGATCAACAAGTACCTTTATAAAATCATATTTAACCTTAGACGAGTATAAGTATAGGTAGGGATCCAAGATAAACAAATGTGTAGCTATACCGTCTAATGACTAAATAAACAAGCATAACAGTGTTATAGACTCCGTCAACTACTCACTCTATGGAAAATCAAAATCAAACATTTATTCTGCAAATAGGCCACAAGGGCACTTTTACATGTCAAAATATTAATTTACAATTTAAGAAAGTCTGACTATAAGAATACATTTTTCATGTCAGAATTCTGTCTAATTTCAGTCCATCAGTATATTTATGACCATTTTTAGTAGTCATTACAAAATTTTGTTGACACTTATGCGTCGACTCTGGTAACATTTTTGGTTGCCGTTACGACATTGTTCAGTAGAGAGGAATAAAATGGGGACTAGTCGACACAGTAACATTTGTTTACTTAGTTACATCGTCGTGTGGTAACATAGTTACCACTTTGCAATCAGTTACTATTCAAATCATTCGTTCATTCACACACCAAATGATCTGACATAAAAGTTGACGTAAATAAATTCTGATATGGAAGTGTTCATTATGAGAACTACACTTTTCCGTGTTGCTTTTCTGATCGTGTTAACAACGGCTGTCTCTAACAATACACCATCTCACTTTAAGTCAACCAGTCACTAAACCCTGATATACGCCATCAAACTTTGTAATTTTTACATCAACAAACACTATATACTTAACACTTTTCGAGAAAAATATTAAGTGTAATCTCAACAACATGGTGTAGAAATTGAACCTTATGGGTACAGCACCATCTATCGGCGGACTTTGTTACATATTTGAGCGACTGAATAACTTAGTATGTATGGTGGTTTTTCAAGGATAAATCTCGTGACCACGAATCACGTCGTGAACCGATTTCAATTTTTTTTATTTAAAATAAGGTACTTTCAGCGTAATCGCGTAGAAATTTATAAAACCAAAATACATAAAAAGGTAATTAAAATACACTTAGTATGGAAATGTTTTTTTTTTATATTGATAATAAAATAAAAGAAAAAGTAGATAGAGCTATAGTTATATTTTTCCTGTAAAATAGACATTGATATCAATATTATGTAATTATATATATATTGTATTGTATTGTATTATATATTTATTGTATTTTTTCCTTGGTAAACTTCGGAGACAAGGGGGAACGGTATTCTTTTTTACATTTACCATTATAAATCGAAAATGACAACGTAAAATACAAAAATGTTTCAAAATGTGCAACTCAAGCCCTTTCATATGACACCGCAGTCGACATATTCACTAGACTTTCATATTTTGAACCACTTATTCATCTAGGTTTGGTTAAGTGGAGGTTGGTTAGGTCTAGGTGGTAGGTTAATATGCATCTAGGTTATCCTTCTTTATAACTGTTCCAAGACACTTTGAATTTTATTTTATCTATATGTTTTTCCAATCAAGGCGGGTGCCTATTGTCAGTCCTAGAAAAAAGAAGGCAGAAACTTCTTTAATTTGTAGGTCATGTAACAGTGGGTTCAAGTCTGTAGGTCTTTTTTGGTGCGGTCTAAATTGAATGACGTGTGTTTTTCCTGTATAAGATATTTAGCGATGTGACAGACAGACAGACAGACAAACAAAAAAGCGCTGATGCAAATACAGAAAACGTGGTGCTTAAATGCATGTTGTAGTTGATAAGTAGTTCCAAAAAAATGTACTTACAATGTATGTGTTCTTTTTGGGCCTTCCTGCCGATTATTTTGTGAAGTGTACAGGACTTGTTTCTAAATTCTAGCAGATAAAAGTTAATAAAAGACTATACTCTACCTACAACATATATTTTTTTGAATACGAAAACTTTAGACCCCCCCCGAACTAGTTACTATGCAAAAAGCACTAAAATTTGTTGATTTCGTCAGGCAGCCCCTTAACCTTAAATAAACAATTTAGTTAGTAAATATTTAAAAACTAGTGTTGTTAAAAAGGAAAATATTGTTGATACAATCCGTCGCAAGATTTCTAGATTATGTTGACACCGTGTCGATCTGAAACTTAAAGTAGTTACAAAATTACCGAATTACCAAAATGGTCGCATGTACTTTTTTTTATATTTAGTTACAAAGTGTAAGAACAGTCAAGTAACATTTTACAAATTTTAGTAATAAAGTGTCTACACGGTTACAAAACATTGAGCCAAAATTGTACACCAGTCACGATTTAAATGCAAATGTCGCGAAATGTTTCAGTAACGTGTGAACACAATGACATGACTACACAATAATTACTAAAATAATTTCGGTCACGTTATTTGCAAACTGTTACCACACATAACTGTTTCAACTTGTAAACTTTGAAATATCTGCGACCGAAAATGGCTATATAGGTCTCCCCTGTAGCTCTAAAGATCGAAAATTCTTTGTTTAGAAATATTAATATAACACCACAAAAGCGATATATAGGCGGTATATAGGCGATATATTGTGTACTATATACCTAGGCGATGTACGCCAGTGGAACCGCACCGTATTATCCGTGTGTAAAAGAAGTCAGAATTATATAAGTAGGTACCCAGAGTAAAGGTTGCACGATTATCTGCCAGTCAATCAATTTTATTACTTTGCTATTCGTTCATAATTTTTATAGTCACTTTAAACAAGAAACTGTGAGAAAGATTAATAGCACTTTAAGATTCAATAGCCCCGATTCACCTTTGTTAGATAACCAGGTTGTCTAACTACTTTAACGTCAGGATATAAAGCGGCGGGAAAAATGAAGATACTTAAAACTTTTCTTTTTAATTAAGTTGATAATCTACAACTTACCTAACGCTGAGTTAGTTGAGAAATAATAATAAATATCTCAGTCGGGCTTGCTTTGTGAACTTGTTCTTTATTAATTTTAATAAAGACAAGCTATCTTATTTGGGGAATACAAATAAAGCCACCACCAAAAGAACTTCTGATGGGACCAAATTCTCGAATCCAAAAATAAGGTTGACATCTAATCAAAAATATTAATCATTCACCAATTAGGTACGGGTCACGAAAAAACTCATATCTATTTTTGCAATTGCAGCTATTTTACTTATTTTTGTTCCTTTAAATTTATAATCGCATCAAAAAAATTGACAAGTACCTTATCACCAAAAAACCTGATCTTCACCAGTCTTCATTAAAATTTCATCCAAAATATCAATTTCAACAACAGCAAATGCTAAGTAATACATGAAAACAGATAGAAATTACTATCACTAAAAATATTTGTGATTTTGTAACTATTGTTGTCCCATCAAGAACACGCCAATATCTACGTGACCTGGTCTGTCATGCCCTAGTGTTTTTGCAAACCTGGATGCGCGAAGGGAGGACTGCCCTCGTCTAGCGCAACAAAGCGTTAGCACTGTTTACACATTATGACATTAGTGATTAGTGAGAGGTTCATACAAAAACTACTCCAAAGAAATAGTAGACGCTCCTATTCTATGAACTCGCACTAAATACTAATCAGTGTATACAAGCCATAAGGCGCCGTCAAGAGATACCGATAGTTCTATACATACCCTGGAAATATCCAATATTGTTATTGCTTTGCAAGGCGAAGCATCGATTCTTCACAGCTCCGCAATTAGAACAGTGACAAAAAATTATGACGCGTTAAACTTAGCGGTCGAACATGATGGGAGTGATATATACAATCGATCCGTCACGACAACCTGCAGGTTGGAGGCCGAATTGTTGGTCTGACTGGGGTCTCCAATAACTGCCAGTGCAGTAGCGTCATCAAGTCATCAATGTCATCATCATCGTATACCCATTGTAAGTCAACAACAACTACGGACATGTGGTCCTTTAAACCGGATATAAGAGTAGCAAATGCTACGGGCCCCGCGCACCCACGCTTTTTGACCCTATTATAAAAAAAGTATCTAGTATGATCAAAAAATATTTTTTTTACAACATGGCCCGCAGGCTCCACGCGCTTGAAATGCTGAATGCCTTTTAATTCCATTAAAAGTCTAGTTCGAAACTTTTTAAAAAGGTAAGGTGGCCATATTAAGAGGGGGCACAAGTCATGTATAGGTACTTACAGCCGATTAAAATGAGAAAATCTATAAAAAAATACTCTTGTGATTTTGTTTAAAAAACATAAACGGCGGGAAACCATTAAGTTTTTGAAGTAGAACGTCAATGGTCAGGTTATGTTTACCAAACCTCATAATAATTCAAATTTCGTCTTACTTATTTCCCCCATTTTTGAGAAAAGCGCTATATTTTCGGCTGGAAGGGCAATTGCAGAGGCTTCGTATTAATTAAATTAAAACTATTCTCAGCCTGCATTCTCCTCCTTTCCGGCTTCGACAATAATGCCATGAAGCTATTTTCAGGGTTCCGTACCCAAAGGGTTATTACTAAGACTTCGCTATGCGTCCGTCCGTCTGGAATTTGTGTACTACTCCGTACAAGAATATTTAAATGACATTAACATATTTTTTTTTTGTTTTGTATTGTAATTCTATGTATTGTTATTGTATTTGTATTGTAATAAACAGCGTAATTTGCACGAAGCATGATTATTTAATTATTTAATAAATTTGTTTAATACATTTTTGTGCCATACTTTTATGACTATTTGTATGCCTTATAGTAAAGACATCCCGAGACTTGTAAATGTTCATAACACCTCTGTATGTACCTGTTTTTACAAATGAATGATTGATTGATTAACCTACAGCAAACCAGGGGCCCCTTGATAGAATTTGCTACAGGCCCCGCGCAAGCTTAATCCGCACTGGCATCATAAATAAACTATTTGAGACTAGAATTACACTCAAATTAATCAAATACTATCCTCCTATTTCTAATTAATACAGACCGAGAGGCTAATGAATTTGTGGCGTACGATTTGTGTCAAGACGGACAGACATTTTTTCTCAAGTACGAAGTCAACTTTGCGGTGTGTAAACAATTTATTCAAAACACGTAGCTATGGAAGGCCAGACCTTGTCTGCTCAGACAATGTATGTTACATTTGTATTTGCATATTATTATCTATTGAAATTATTACGATTACATTAACATTTTTATTTAATGTTCTCATTTGTTTCCGGAATTGCTACTTAGTAATTGAAATTAATTAGAACGTTAATATTATGAAGGCGGACAAGAAGCGGAAGAAGGGTTTGGGGACTACACCACCTTCGTCGTAACGTAGATTAACTAGAACTAGGTTAGGTACTGGGGTAAAGAAACAAATTGACTACTGCTTACTGATTTCTTTATTAGATATCGCCAGTACAGTATTATGGATGAATTAAAAAATGCACTGTTATTGTATCACTTCGAACATTATCGCCGAACACTTATTTGTACACAGGGCAACACACGAATGACTATAAATTTAAAAAATAATTAATGTCAGCGCTATTCCTACTTTTCGTCTGGTGTGCGAGATTCTTTATACATTTAACAAGTGTAGTTCTCGAAACACAATTTGAAGCAACTTACGTTCCGTCGTAATAATCTATAATATATTTTAATTGTTTGTTTATAACGTAAGTAGTATCACACACGAACACACGGGTGACTACGCTACGTAACGTTTTCTAGCGTGGGTAAGGTTGATCTAAATACCATTTTCCATACTAAAAATAACTGTTGCGCTCTCTGTCGCATCAATCAAGACTGGAAAGAGCAACAAAGAGCGCAATAGAGGTGCCCGGTTGTCACATTTTATAGCCCCGCGCGCAGTTCTCAAACGAATTGTTCGATATCGAACAAAAAGTTCTACCTATATTTGGTCGCTTCTGTGAGACAAACGAGGTGAGGGATTTAATTAAAATTTTTGCATATGATGACAAACCACATTACTGTTTCATTGCCGCTTATATAAAATATGAACCGGTCCAACTCCTGGCTTCACCATGAAAAACTTGTACAATAATTTAAAAAAAAATTATAATTTAAGTTGTAAGAATTGCTTCAAATTACATTTCTAGAACTACACATGGGAAGTAAATTTGTTCTTCCACATCTAACATTAGGTCTATCATTGAACTGAGACTTCTAACATGCATGCAATGCATACCGACTTAATGCTAACTAATCTCTCGAAACATAATTACGTATGGATCATTGCTACTTTAGGACTATACCTCTTATCAATTCAGCAAATATAAATGAAAATATAATCAAACGGGTCGCTCACGTATTTAAGGTCGAATTT
The DNA here is from genome assembly GCA_963556455.1 of Epiblema foenella. Lineage (NCBI taxonomy): Eukaryota > Metazoa > Arthropoda > Insecta > Lepidoptera > Tortricidae > Epiblema > Epiblema foenella. The sequence goes on from OY747105.1 coordinate 8,351,491, forward strand.
CGCTTGGGATCGCAAGTGCCTATGATTAATCGTGTATCGGTTCCGAACATATTAAGCGACATTCGACCTTAAAGAGATGAGTGACCCGTTTCATTATATTTTAATATATCTGAAATTCACGGGAGTTGTCCATGTAAGGTATAATTTATCGTTTTGTTGTCATTTCAATACCAACGGTCCAACGGTCGAGTTTCCCACTCCCGCACTTTCCTCTCTCACAATGTCTCAGTAGAATGGTAAACCCAAAGTCTGATATCAATACAAACTAATTCTATTTCGTAAACTATAGGTACTTTGCGAAAACCGTATACATAAGCAAAATATAATACTGCTTTACTGCTAACGTAGTATTGTGACATAAATTAACATAATATCACATATACATCTTTAAAATTGTAGCTAAGCGTGTAATACCAAGCTCCGGAGTTACAAAGTATAAGGATAGTAAAATAGGTTCTCAATACAGTTAGTACCAGGTTTCCAAAAAAACTAAGTTCCTATATATTACAGATCTTTCGGAAATCCGGTACATATATTTAAAAACCTGACTTTTTTCTTTTGACAGTAGATAACGTAAGTTATGGGTGAAGTCCGTGAGCAGATAAAACAACCTTCGAATTTGTACTTGTCTGTCTCTCACTTGTCCTTATACCAAGCTCGTTCTTATAACAAAACTAGCGACCCGCCCCGGCTTCGCACGGGTGCACTATTTAATGGATGTTATTATACATATAAACCTTCCTCTTCAATCACTCTATCTATTAAAAAAAACCGCATCAAAATCCGTTGCGTAGTTTTAAAGATTTAAGCATACATAGGGATATAGGGACAGAGAAAGCGACTTTGTTTTATACTATGTAGTGATAGTGATAAACAATTTCATCCGAAACCGAGGACTATTGTAAGAGCTCACGGACAGGATTCACTGCATTCATCGAAACGTATGACAGCGATAATATTTATAGTATTTGCATGTCAATTCTATAAATTGTCCCGAGATGACAGTTGAATAATCAAGTCTCGATAAAAAAAGTGTGGCGATTTTTTAATCAGAAGGCTATTATCGTTACCATTGTCAAGTATCGTGGTCACTTTTGTCAATGTGTCATTTTATCAAGCGATAAACGTAACCATCTTAAGCCCGCAGGAGGAATTATAAGCCTTAACAAGGTTCAAAGGAAGTGGCTGGCTTTGTCCACAAAAAAACAACGAGGTGTGTTGTAAGTGATGTACAAACAGCCTACAGCTATTGGGCTCAACACTTTCGCTATTCTGATTAAGTTTTTGTCGCCGTCAAAGCAGATAAAAAGAATTAAATAAAAACCTACGCGATAATCGCTTCGATCTTGAAACACACCAAAGAAAAAATAGAAATCTATGTTACAAGTTTCATTTATGTTTTTCAAGTTCATAACACTTGAAACGTATAACTAGAATAGATAAATAGTTTTCTATGCAAGTCTGCATACATTCCTACTATGTTAATGTTACACATATCACGGCTCTATTGAATGGATAAATGGGAAGTTTACTAAGATATTTAATTAGTATAAGTCGGCTTCCTATCTAAGCTACAAATTACATTGATAAATACCATCATACACGCTATGTCCTAACGCTAAGTAACCAACATATCACATCCATAGATTCAACCATGGCCGCATATTGGAAAGACATCATTTCATTTACATATTCGTGACGGCTAATGACATGGGTACTAGTCGCTTTTGACTAGTTTTGACACTGGTTATTATGATGAAACTGTGCTCGCCTCTCGTTCTATTCATAAATACACACTCGTAAATAATAAGTAACAAACTAGCGGGCAATCCCAGGGCACACAGGGGCAATGGGAGCGACACGGCTCGTAAAAAATAATAAATATTTGACAAAATACAATCAATTTTGCATACAAATAGTTTCCGAAAATAAAGACCATATAAAAATTTCACAGCGCGACACAAATTATATTAAGTAACTAATAAAAAAAATCAAAGCTTCCCTCGATGCACAGCGGCCATACTCACATTCACACGCCTCGAAAAGAACATCTAAAATTACATCACTCAATATTAGGATTAGAATCTCGAGTCACTTTCACTATGGGGCGGGTTTCGTTTACCACTGCAGGGTAAATTATACCGCACCTTTAACACCGCGGGTTAAAATGTACCGCTCGATTAACACTGCGGGGTAAGTTGTACTGCACCCTAAACACCGCATAGTATATTCTACCACATCATTAACCTTCCGGGTATGTTGTATGTCGTTGTACTACACTCTAAACACCGCGGGGTATGTCTTACTGCTGGGTCAATAGTGCCACTTCTTTAACAACGCGGGGTAAGTTACACTACACACTTAACACCGTTCGGTGCCGCAACGTTTTTTTTTTATTTTATTTTACGTTACCCGTAAATAGAGTACTTTTATCTCACGAGCGCGAGTTAGCCATGGTTGTAGTTGTGACACGTACGAACACATAGACAACGTAAACTCATAGCTCCTACGCTGACGCACACATGTCTAATATGCATGTAGCGCAACATACAACCATGGCTCATCCGCGCTCGTGAGATAAAAATACTATACCGGGTGTTGAACCGTGCCCTTACCACTGCGGGTTGGACGGCAGATAGTCAGGCGCGGGCGGAGCGGTGGGCGGAGCGGGAGTGGGCGGGTAACCCGCGTAGCCCGGGTATGCGCCGTAGCCGTAGTACGGTGAGTTTGGATACGTGCCGTAGCCCATACCGTAACCTGAAACGAAGCTTATATTAGTACAAACTTTATTTACACCTAATTGTATACAGTATATAACATGACGTCGGATTTTCTCGCATCGCAGAAATCGAATAAAAATGTAATATTAATAGGATTGGTCAGTTGGGTCCCACATTTACAAAGGCCTGATGAAAGTTTGCGTACCGACGCACTATCAAATTTACATCGACACAATAGGCGTGAAACACGCTGAAAAATAGGTGAGGTTAGTATAAAATTATATAGAAACCGAGACTTACCACTTCTTTTGCATATTTTGAAATTAACAGTCGCAAACTTAAGAGCATTTAAGACTGGAGACGCCACTGATTTACTTATCCCTCTGCCAAAGGTGTAGGAGAAAAATCTGCCACGTTATTAAAAACTGCTTCATTCATGAATTATACGTCACTCACGAAATCGTACTCATCGTGAGCGTGTGAAGAGCTCCGTCAAAATGACTTTATGTGCTGTTTTAGGGTGCAAAAAATCGTTTTAGTTTATCAAAAGGTGAATTATCATTTAACGTGCACGTATATAATTTCGATCGATTTATAAACATTCATACTTGACCGCTATCACGCTCGGCTGCTATCTTGACATCAAACTTCACCGTATTTCGGGATACTTACTTACTACGGGATAATTTGTATGAAATCTGATGCTTAGTGAAATTGTTCAATTTAGCCATGCGATAATGGACCTAGAGTAAACGCTTGTTAGGTCGAATTTTATTGTCCAAATTTCGTATTTTGTGTGTGCGTGCGTGTTTGTTCTAGTGTAGGTAGGCAGGTAGGCAGGCATTACTAGGCAGTAATGATGTTTTGCAAGTTTGTGTAGTTTCTTTATATGTGCTGTGTTACCACGTCCCCCCACAATTTGGAGAAATATTTTATTCGGAAGGATGCTCTGAAGGCGCCTCCTGTCTTAAATGCTCTAAGGTTGCAAATTATTATAAAATAATGTAAATATATCAGCATGATTTTTTTACATTATAATACTCGACACCGATAAAAAAATGTTTCTAACACTAGCTAGTTTGCGAGTTTTGTTTTGCCACAAAATTCCGGGTTCTGATCACGCCGACTCAACCAAGTAATTACTAGTAGCTACTAACCTGGGTATTGGGCATAAGGCGCATCCGGCGGCTGTCCGGGAGCGGGATACGGCTGTCCTGGCTTACTACTATCTGGCAACGGTGTTCCCATCATTGGACTCGCGTTCATAGTCATCGGCGCCGCCTTAGCCTGCCCATGCCCCATAGACTCTTGCGACATCCCCGGCATAGGATGCCCTAAACTACTCGGTGCCGCATTATGCATAGGATCGCTACGCTTTGTGTTGCTTGGAGAACCTAAGAGACTAGAGACACTATGAGACATGCCCGAATTAAAGGGCCTGTCGCTCTGAGATTCTGAACCCTCCTTGTTGGGAGACTTTTTCTTCTTCGATTTAGAACTCGACTTTTCATCGCTTCCAGGGGAATAAGACTGCGTTATATCGTCTAAATTTTTACGGAAATCTGGCATGCCTTCTTTATTGAGCACGCTGGCAGTTCTTTCCAGTATGCTCAAGCTAGATTCCGTTTGGGGTCTACTACCAGGTCTTTGATGCCTGTAATTTTTCAATAAGTTTATTTTCCTCTCTGTACTATCCATCATTGGGGCGTTGTCTATATGGGATGTTCTAGAATCATCGTTGGAATGAGTATCATTTGTGTCCGAAGATTTTGGTTCTAGATCCTCCTCAGGTTGCAGTTTTTCATCTGTTGTTAAAACGATCAGCTCTGACTGTTTTTCTCGAGCACTTTTCTTTTGTTTAAAAGAACTTGTTGAGGACTTTGAATCTTCAGAGTGTTCAGAGTTGTCTTGAGTTGTTTTGATTTGTTTCATCTTGTTTTGTTGTTGTTCACCAGCCAATGGTTTGTTCCTTGTCTGCTCCGTTTCTTCGTCATCACTGTCTAGAATTTGAGTTTCATTGTCAGACCCCAATTTAGTTGGAGGGTTGGAATCGCTATTTTCATTATCAGATCTCTTTGTCTCTCGTCTAATTTTCGTAATGCTAAGTGAGCCTGGGAGGTTAGGTCTCAGTATCCTGCCCGGATGTGGCGGTAGTCTATGTCGCATAGCCCCATACGATCTCATTTCTCCTATCCGGTTTCTGATATCGGCAATCTTCTGTCCGGGCAGAAGCGGCCTGCTGATCTTGTTGTGGCCTATTATAGAAGGCCTCGTCATCACCCGCTGGTAAGCGGGTCTGGGGCCACTCTTGGAGGTTATTGTGATAGCGGAGTTGTTCTTCAAAGAGCCTGGTATACTTCCTGGACGGCTGCCCAAAACTGTAACAAAATATATTATCAAACATCGCCTTCATATACCCTGTAGTTAAAGCAATGACGCTTGGTTGCAGTACCCAAAAGGCAACCAATGGCTCGCGGTATTTGAGCTCCTGGCTGAAAAAAAAAGTCGCGAGGCAACCGATTGAAAGAAGGAGAAAAGAGGCAGGCGGTTGCCTGAAAGTGTGTACACTACATAATAAAATTTTAATGCCATCCCTTCAGGCGTACGGGATACGTGAGCGAAGAAAAAAACAAATGGCGCGTGGTACCAGTTGCTTACTGTACTACTACTTACTAGGGTATATACGGGCGGCTTCAGAACATGTAACTGTCCAGGAGCCAACCCACTTCACCCACGGCTAATTCCAAACTAATCTTTGCTCCAACTCCAAGGGATTAAGTAGCAAGCGGACAATGTGCTGCTTCTAGATGCAACCAGTATAACATTACAATGATAGAGGAAGGTAGTATGCTTACTCTTCTTTCCAATAGGGCTGCTATCCTTGTTATCGGCGCCCTTCTGCCCCAAACCTTTGAAGGATGTCTTGATGGCGATGATCTTTCCCGATTCTAGCTGCATGTAGATGCCCTTCGGTGACTTGAGCACCATCACCCGCTGACCGGCCTTCAGGACGATGTTCGTCTTTTCAGCTGAGTTGGTCGGTATCACCACATCTATTAAAGAAAGGATCGTATCATAAATTGTATCTTTAGGCAATTACGTTCATTAAATAAATAAATGTTTGTGGACAATGAATTACAGCTCCGTAATGGGTTGTGTATAGGAAATTGCCGACGAGTTGAGACGTTACAATACAATACAATACAATACAAATAAATATTCTTTATTGTTCACCAGAAAATACAAATACAGATGTAGTGCAAAATGATTTTCCTTCGTACTTTATCGGAAAAGTTCGTATTTATCGTGCCCTCTCAATTAGCTCCAGTACCCATCTTACAGCCGTAGGGGTAAGTCGCATCAGCAGACCAGTATAGGTATATATAGAGTGGCTAACACGCAATTCAAATATTCGCTATAGTTTTGATTAAGTATATTTACAATTTACTTATGAAAAGGCAGGTATTGAGTTTTATTCATGTAAATATTTCCCAATAACATTTATTTTGTTGTACTATATGTTTTAAAGTGAAGAGAATGTTTCGTTTACTAATGTCAATAAAACTGACTATTTCAAAATTATTGAAGGTGGTTGTAACATCTCTATATTATAACATTTTTCATTTCAACATTTGACACTAAACAATAAAGTTCCATAATAATGGATATGAAAACGTCACTCATTTAATACAATCATTGATTGACAGTTCGGGTGCCATCGTAATCCGATTGAGATCCGAGTTTTCCCGAAGAAAAATCATTTTGCAATACATCTGTACATTACTTTATTTTTAGAATTTCTTTTAAATTTTTATTACTATTTTCATATTCCTCGCGCTTTGTCAGAAATGAGCGTCCCCTTACGCTCGGCCGTCTATAAAACACTCGGCAGGTATTCCCTTCCTCCCCAACCTTTGTATAGTAATGTACTTTATGCGTACACACTTTAATTAATTTGTGGACTTCTGGACGCTACGCGTGAGGAAAATCCCACTTCAACACAACAGACATTCAATTTTGTACTTAGTACAGGCGGTATAAAGAAAGCACAGATTTGGGTCATTCTTTGTTTTACCGCCCTAGGTAAGTAATTTACTATGGTCCATAGTTAGCGCAGCGTGTCTTAGTGATGTTTACCGAGCGGCAGCGTCATCTCCTGCGCGGTCATGCCCTGGCGGCGCCACACGTCGGCCGGGATCCAGCGCGCGCCGTGCTGCATCGGCCGCACCGACGCCACGGGCCGCTGCACCACGCTGCCGTCCGCCGTCCGGACTGTTCTGTACGCCGTCGTCGGCTTCGGCGCTAGAGCTGCCTTCTTTTCTAGTTCGTAGCTGTGTATCAAACAACATGCTTACAATTGAATCATCTCTGAGGCATTTTAAAGGAGTCATCATAACTTGGGTATTCATAGATAAGTCAAAAGAATATTAACAGATTACAAATATTGTAGAGAATAGAAAGTCTATAGAGATGAGCGTGTGGTGAGGAAACAATAAAGCACCTAATTTCTGAATCATCGTCGGAAAGAGAATGGCAAAGGTTGAGCAATGAACTCAGAACCAAATGAATTCAAAGTGCTACCATTGAGTTCCTTCATCGGTATATGGTGGAAGCAGCCTTTGAGTTAGTGATAGAAAGGACAATTGCAATAAATCTCCAAATCTAAAAGGGCTCCGTTTATAATTAGATAAGATAGTAGATCATAACAACATACCCTCTCTTAGCCAATCTCTTCTCAGCACTAGACAACTTCTTCTCCTTTCTATCAACGAGCAGTGACTCGTGCTGGAAGGGCTCCTTGCTCAACAACCGGCTGTGATGCTGTATGATGCCCTGCATTAGCACATCCAAGTACTTGTCTCTGTGCTCGGAAAGGTCTTTCGGTTCCGATTCCTGCAACAAGTTAAAGGTGAGGTATGTGAATATTCTAGTAGAGAAAGGTGAATATCAGAGCGTAACAACCGCCTAATTTCTTTGGCATCATTCATGATGAAGATTCTGTAAGGTTTTATGATAATTATATTATTATTATATTGAGCCTAATATGTCCCACTGCTGGGCAAAGGCCTCCCCCTCTTTTGCAATTCCTCGCTTTTTTTATATTCCTGATTATTTGGTAGATGGCCGGGACCTCTTTCAAACGGCGGAGTATACGCATCAAATTTACACAACTTCACCATACATGATGCCAAATAAATTAGGCGTTAGAAACGCTCAAGTCGCGACACGTGCGATATAGCGAACCCTGTCTTTAATAATCGCGCTCCCCTTGAGCTGCGTCGGAGCCCCCCCTCTAAAAACTAAACGGAAAACAGGGCTCAAGGGCTATGGGCGGGAACTTTTGATATGTTTACTTCCTAACTAGTCCAATCAAAGTTACGAAGTCAAAAATTGTGTTCCATGCATTTCCCTCTATACCGTTTTCTGAGCATTCGTTGCCTGAACTATAATGAAAGATGAGACTAGAAAAAAAGCGGCAAAATTAAAAAAAATACGTGGTGCAACACTGTGTATAATGTGAAAAAACAATAATGATACTTGGGCAAAAAATAAAATGTTCGCACTACATATTTCAGTAGAGAATATGCGATGACATTACCAAAAAGAAGATTTATGATATTTAAGTTTTGCAACTCTGTTATGGAAGTAGCAATTCAAGCGGAATAATGTGCTATTATATGACTTGTATATCCTGTATCTAACCCGCGAAGGATCAAGCAATGTTTGTCTCCATTGACACGGTAAGAAGTGACGTTTGACACACTTGACGTAGATAATGTAGTTGCCATTTAAAAAGTTTAAATAAATCTCCACGACTTCAGTAAGTTGAACGACATTAAAATTTAATATCATACACAACACGTAAACAAGTACCCATTAATTTCTTAGTAAACGGCCGTGCAATATCTTGCAATAAAGTTATAGTCAACCGTACAATCTTGCCAATTATATATAATTTTTTCTCAATAAGTGTATTGAGAAAAATTTACAAATAAATTTACAAATATTTGTATTGACAAATAAGAGACGGCTGACTGTGACTAATTTGAAATTCAGATCGACGAATATGAAGAAAAAACTTCACGGTTCAATTACGTTGCGTGGTATCTTTTACGTACTATGAAATAGAAGAAAGTAATGTACCGAGGACACTTTAACATAATGATAAGTCCATTAATGTTATTGCTAAATTGTTAACAATTTATTATGAGTTTCTCAATTATTATAAACCTATTGCAATTCCGAATTATTAACGCAATGGTCTAATATGTAGTAATTTATGCAATCGTTATATAATGTATGCTTTTTCAATCGTGAACCGCGTTAAGTAAGTAAGGTTCGAGGCTTAAAAAGCTAATTATATGACTATTGCATACACCACTTCTATTAGTCAGCGGAAATTAATTAAACAAACTAGTACTGCAGAAATGAAGATTAGGCACAGGGTCGGGCGCTCGTTGATGTCTTTCCGCGTAGTCACGTGATTGGTCAATTTCATAAGAGTACCGTGACGGCGACAGTTAGTTTTAGTTTCGTCTACTATATCTTAATTCAAACATTGAAGTCAATGAGTAAAAAAAGAACTCTTTTACTTCTGTTTCAGATTCCGATATATCAAATTTAAACACTTGATTCCGATTCTCTATTGATAGCATCTGTCACTTTGTATCGAGTGGTATCAGAAATTGACAGATGCTTTGCCTTGTCGTTTATCGTCGATAAACCTGACCATCTGAAGTACACAGATGTTTCGATGTAAGGAAAAACGCCTTCATATAATTTTTAAATGCTGTATTTCCACTTTTCCTAAATCTAGTTCATTGCAGAGGATGCGCTGCGTGGTGCGGTTAACGTCCAACTTCACTATCTCTTTCTACCCACATACAATGAATACTTACTCTACCTACACGTAACGCATATGTATATAATTTAATGTACGGTATTGTACACCATCATAGAACCACTGGTCCGTTTTCAGCTTACCTTTTCATCGTTGTCGAAGCAGAGGTTAGTGATTTCCTTCATAGAGAGGACGGCATCGGGATTGCACTCGTCGACGACTCGATCGGCCATGCCTTGCTTGTTGATCTGTCGGTCGTATATCTTCTTCTCCAAACACCAGTCCATCACGAATCGGTAAACGAAGCATGGCTTTTTCTGGCCGTATCTGACATTCAAATATTTTTTGTTAAAATAAAGATATGATATGCTGTCACTGTTGTCAGTGTCACTGTGGTGGTTTATTTTAACAACAGTAGTGTTCACAATATTAAAAATAAATGACAAATAATATCCAAACTATTCATTGTCAAGAGCGGAACATCATAATGTATATATAAAATTCTGGAAATCGCTCGGAAAATGAAACTATTTCCCTAAATTAACATCAGAACTGACAGGTAAACAAGTCAATATTAACTTTACTGACCTGTTGCCATATAAATGAGAATAATAACGCGCTCTTGACACTCTATATATATATATACAAATACGCGAGGCCGATTTATGTACACCCCGTCAGATCTATTACAGTTATGGGCCGGTTTTAATAAATGATATGTCGTTGGATTCGTCTCATGCTGGAGAGTTGCAAAACACTTTTATTTTTTCATATTTTTGTAGAAAAGGCACTTAAAATGGATTTTTAAAAACGACCACGACCACGTGACTTTGACCGCGTGACGTCACGCGACGTGGCTTCTGTTTTGAATTGACATAACACAGTAAAAAAAATATCAATAACGGAACTCAAACCTGTAGTAAGTTCTTCAGCACAACAAAATATGCTTTTTGAGACGGCGACAAATGGCCACAAACACAAGAAAATTGACAAAATAGAAAATAAACGATCTCTTTACAATGTTTACATGAATGACAGATGTATTGTACCGTCATTTAAGTCAACGTCAACATTTAATTGCTTTCTTTCTTTTATGACAGTTTTAAATCGTCGTGACTTTTTTACTTCACTAAAAATTTAATAATAATTATACAAACTTATTTTCGCATATTCAAAATTTTGAGAGAAAACCTCTTTAGATTTAAGCCATTCATCAAATTGTCGCAGACGCCTGTCTCTGTTGTAGTTTTCTTGGCGTTTTTGTTGACCTTAACAGCCTTCTAAAGGCTAAATCGCCGATATTGGCATTTAATCTTTAGAAGGCTTTTTCTATCCTCGGGATGGCAAATCGCCCAGCGGACTCCTTTTCCGGGTTGAGGCCCATTGTATTGCTGGTGAGACCGGGAATATGTTGGAAAGAATCTTCGCTTCCCGTATCAGGAACAGGGACCGATACCGGTATTTTTAAGAAACCCTGAATTAGCCCAATATTTTGGATTATTTTTTGCTCTTTACGTAGGGCAGAATTATGTATTTAAGTAACAACGTCGTATTATTAGATTGTCCCATTAAAAACGAAATAATGAACCGGTGACCGTAATAATACCGGTATTTTTCTATGGAGAAAATACCGGTATCCGATCCCTGATCAGGAAGCATTTCATGGAGTCCCTCCTCACCGTGGCGCATCGTGGAGCGGGTAGTGCACTATGAAGAAAGGGAACAAGGCCCCATGGCCTATGGTGTGTCCCCAGGGATCCGTGCTTAGACCTCTACTATGAACTAAGGCCAAATGTATAATATTTAAATATGGAAGTACTAATACGACTTCGCCACAATTTCGACAGTCTTATTTTCATACCTGTAAACTCGACACACGGCTTGCGTGTCATGGCAAGGGTTCCAACTGGCATCGAATACGATGACGCGATTGGCACCCACTAAGTTAATTCCCAGCGAGCCAGCGCGCGTTGATACGAGGAACAAGTAGATGTGAGGATTAGCGTTGAACTCGTTTATCAGCTTCTCTCGTTCTAACGCGTGCGTGGATCCGTCTAGACCTGAAATGGCAATACTATTTTAATGGCACGCTGCGTACGTAAGCAAGCGAAAGAACGAATACTGTTTTGTCGGCATGACATTTGACAGGAAAATATGTAACTGGTATATAAAAGATTTCAAGAATTTTGTTAACAACAGCTTATTAATTTTACTGGCTTCGATTTTAGGTGATGATACGAATATACTTACGATAGTAATTAGTGTTTCTCTCCCACAAACAGTTAGTGCCCGGAATGTAATTCCTCTCTAAAAAGTCTTCAATTAGATTCAAAGTGAATAAACTCTGACTGAAAAGCAATATCCTATCTCCCATCTTTATACTCTCATTTAGCAGATAGAAGAAAAGCTCCATCTTGGAGGAATTCTCTATAATGCCAGGGATGTAGTCTTTTAATAATTCAGCCGCCCAGTCGTAAGTTACTTCTTCTGCTTTCTTCATTAAAGCTAACTCTTCTTCCCTATTCAATTTCTCTTCTTTTTCACTATCCTCGGATTCAGAGTCGTCTTTCTCTTTGGAAGTTTTTCTGTCTTTCCTTCCTTTAGCTAGTCTGGGTCGACCCCTTGGTCTCGGCTTATCTGGCTTCTTGCCTTTACCTTTCTGTTTGGTTTTCTTACCCATCTCTTCTTCGGATTCAGAAACGTCACTCCTGGTCACGTTTGATTTCTTTGCTTTCTCCTTTTTATCCTGAGGTTTTTTTGTGTTGTCTTTTGCTAGACTAGAAATTTCTTTAACCTTTTTGCCATCATCTTTTACAATCATCTTTGTATCTAAATCAGCGATTTTGACTTCGCCATCTGATTCAGATTTTATTTCAGTTTTCTCCTCAGCTTTGAGTTTATCGACTTCCGTTTTGATTGAATCCAGGGGCCAAGATGTGAGTGGACTGCCAGAGCTATTGCTTCCAAGCGGTGGTTTGGTTTCAAGCGCTGGGTAGGAAGGGAAGGGATAGTTTCCATTTGTGTTATCTGTTTGGTTAGGGAAACCCGGCACGTTTGTTTGGTTATAATTATAACCTGGATTCCCGTAGGGCGCGGCTGCATTTGGCCTTGTTTCGTTCTTCACTTCACCTGGTTGGAAGGATTGAGGTTGGCTCTTAATTTTTCCTTGACCTTGGGTTGGGTTAGGTGGGGCATTGTTCGAATAACCCAAGTATGGATTTACATTTGCGTATTGGTTTTGCTGGACTGGTTTGACATCATTGGACGAGAATCCTTGAGTATTGCCAGGTTCAGATTTGATTGCCTGCCGTTCTTCTTTTGGTGGCATGTTGTTGGGATAGCCAGGGAAGTTTGGACGGTTCTCATACTGGTTATAAGGTGGAGCTGTGTTATTTCCATAAGGAGCGTCACTGTTTGAGTATGGCGACGGGTAAGGTTGGTTGGGGAACCCTGGAGGGGGCTGGTTATTAGGATACGAAGACCCTGGTGGGGGCTGATTGTTAGGGTAGGAAGACCCCGGTGGCGGTTGGTTGTTGGGATACGAAGATCCTGGAGGGCCGTTAGGATTATACTCTGGAAATCCAGGATCGTTCGGATAGGAGCCAGGATATGGCGGTCGGGGTTGATTTCCAAAACTAGTACCGGGTTGTTCCTGGTTGTTTGGATAAGGTTGTATAGGATTACCGGAATACGGCTGCTGTTCATTTGAAGTAGGAGTATAGTTAGGGGGATATTGTTGATTATTGAAATCCGGCGGAGGGTTCCCTCGGTATTCTTGCGGGGGAGGACCATTAGGATACTCTGGGTTATTATAATACGCGGGATTGCCGTAATAGTTGCCGTTACCCCAGTAATTCTGGTTGTATCCTTGATTATTCACATCAGGATTATTTTGAGGGTACTGGTTGGGGTAGTTGCCGTCGTAAGGAGTTTGCTGGGGGTAGTAGTTGCCAGGGTAGTTTTGGTTGTAGCCTTGGTTAGGAGGGTAGTATCCACTACCGGATCCGGGTCCCTGGTTCTGGTAGTTGTAAGGGGGGTAGGATCCCGCGGGCTGGTCGGGTCGGTAGGGTTGTGGTGGGCCATAGGGTCCGTTAGGGGGGTAGGCAGAGTTTTCGTAGGGGGGTACGTCAGGGCGTGGCGCAGAAGTGGTTGTGTTCGGAGGTATTGTTGCCGCTGGCTTCTTAGGTGCACCCTGTGAACAACGTTTTAGTTAAAGTGTAAGTAGAATAAAAATAATGACGCTATTGTATAGTGCCTTTTACTCTAACAGATAAATTATTTTAGACTAATTAATTTAAACAGTCGAACCATATAATCTAAAACGTGAAAATACACAGCCATTGTTTTTTTCTTGAGCAGTGGAACTAACCACAACTCACACAGAACGCATAACAATGATCGTATATTTCAAGTGATTATGACAAGACAAAGCCACAAAGCCACCGCTTATTTTTGTAAAGTGATGTCTGAAAAAGGCGAAATTACCAAGAGAACGATTACGTTATAAATTATAAATAAAGGCCAACAGATGACTTTATACTTTTTCTTTTTTTAATCCTTTTCCCATTATAATTAAATCATTACCCTCGGCTTGCCAGTTCTCCTAGGCTGATTCTTGCCGTTTTTCGCTCGCCCCGCCTTCGTGACTCCCCCAAGCTCTTCTAAGTCCAAGTCCTCTTCAATGGCAGCGTTGGCTTCACTCCTCTTCTTCAGGAAGTTGTACAGGACATCGGGATGGTTCCAGATCTGAAGCAACATTCTACGTTATAATATTTAATAATGATTATTGATACTACTAAACTTATATTCAAAATTTTTTTAAAGATTTGTTCGCTTATTTTGAATATTCGGCCATTTGTACAACGGTAATGGTGAACAGCACTCGTTTCATAATCGACCGTCGTTGTGTTCGAACTCGCATGTGCTCCCACAGCAAAAGTTCTCGCGACAAATAGGGCAAATTGCCTATAATTGACCACTTCGCAAAAATTTGCACAGAGCAAACCAATTGTTGGTATTTCTACAATTAAATAAATAAAACTAAAATAAGTGGGTTCAGAGCTGACTTCATGTATTTTGTTAAAGGAGGTCTTCACTGAACAAATTTGGTGGCTTAGTAACTGACATTTTCTTAAGCAGCCAGTTACTAGCGATTTAGCGTACTCCCTTAGCTCCCGGTAAAACCTACCTTGCAGCAAATGGCGAAGGCCTTCAAAGGGTTCGGTACAGACGTGGAACGGACCACTTCATTCATGAACCGGTCGTACAGCTTCCTTTGTAACGGTGTCATGCGCACCAACAGCACGTATTCCTCCTTCTGTGGCAATGTCGACTGTAGTACTGCGTGCGACCGTCTGCGAAAATTCAATACCTCATTTGACAAAATATAGAAAACCTCCATAAATTCTAATAACAAAGGCATATCTAATAGAGTGCTCAATTCAAGTAATAAAGCGTTATCATCTTATTATTCGTTTCAGCTGTTTCATCAAACCTTATACTGCAATTAGTCGCTTTCCCCGCTGCTACGTTCATCTCATTCGCCCTTCTTTGGCCAAAACCATTGATACATAAGCATTGCTTTCTTAGACTCATCCGCTATCCATAACGTTTTTATAACGAATATAATCAAAGGTAACACGAATAATAGTAAATAGTGAAGGAACAGATTTCATGTAATTGCTAACGGCATTACAACACTGTTAGCTTCTGCCCGCTACTTCGTCTTCGTGGAACTCGTTTCTATCGTACCTCCATACCAACTTTCCCCTTAAGGGATGACTTCCGGGATAAAAACTATCCTTTGTCCGTCCTCGGGATACATGGAGATACCATACCAAATTTCATCTAAATTACAAATGTTGATTGTTTTTTTAGAGTTCCGTACCTGAAGGGTCCAAACGGAACCTTATTGCTGTCACTCACGCGTCCATCCGTCGTCTGTCACAAAATTTTGTTCTGAAGTTTTTTTTAAACTTCCCATTGACCTATGAACTTGAACCTTGGTGATAATGTTTATTATTACATATATTTAGCAACAAAAACTAATATAGGCATTGATCAATTTGATGTTTTATTTGAAAATTCCTCATTTTTCCTATTAAAATCAACTTAATTTTGCGGTTGGTACGAACTTAGACGGTTTTATGAACTTTACCTTTGAACAAAACCGACAAGGAGCGAGTGTAGCACGTGTGCCCTGTATCGCATTAGCCGTATGTCTTGAGGGGTGGAGTCTATGCACTGCCCATTCTGGATCGGCCGCTCGAACATGTTGCAAAACTCGGTTTTACTACCGAGGTAGTTGGGTCGGACGAAGTCCACCATGCACCAGTACTCCAGTAGGTTGTTTTGGAGTGGATAGCCTGTGATAAATAGCCAGTGTCAGTCAGTCTTCGTACTTTTCTTAAAGCTTGGTCACAAAGCGTGCGCGACGCCAGAAGGAACGTACGGTAAGAGCGGTTTCAGACTAGCATTTTTTTCTGCTTTTATACGGTCATTTCGGTATACGCGCTTACACGCACGCTACATTTCGCGCTTCAACACCTACAGAGGCGATGTTCCGGCGTGTTCGCTCGAACCGCTAGTAGTGAGTAAGTATACGAGCTTTTAACGCGTCACCGCTCATAGGTGGCAAAAGGCGCTTCCAAAAACGAGCTTATACGCACGTATAAATCGCTGTTCTGAAATCGCTCTATACCTTGTTTTTGCACCATTAGAAAGAATGACAGAAAACGACTTACGAGGTTTTTTATCAGACACGTTCTGCGGTAAGTATCAAATAATCTCAATTAATATTAAAAACGCTATTTCATGCTTACATTTGATTAGATATTGGTATTTAAAAATTATGAAATAATGTCTTAATTTATAATTACATCTATAAAATAAGGCATCAGATGTATTTTTTAATTACGTTTCATTTAAATCATCTAAAATTTGTAAAATAAAAAACCAAAACATGAACAGATTGTAAGGAGTAGGTTCGGGCTTCAAAAAAGTAATGTGTTCTTTTCACTATCTGTCACTTATTCTGATATTTCGCGTGAATAATGCTATTTTAATATGTGTGTTAAATTTCTAATCTTAAAAAAAAACAAGGTATAACAGGTTAGCGACGCCAAACAGACTGCGCGTCGGGAGCGTAATGTTATCATACATTCCGCTTCGCTACAATGCGGAAATATAGCTAACTTACCAGTAAGAACAACACGACGTTTGGTCCTCATCTGCTTCAACGCGTAAGATATGTTGGAGTGAGAGTTCTTGATCCTGTGGCCTTCGTCGCAAATCACCAAGTCGGGCCCAGGCCGGACCAATGCTTCGAACATTTCTGAAATAAATTAAAATGTAATATTTAACAAGGAAATTTTCGGTGCGTCAAGTGCGATTAACGCCATGATCCATGTGGCAATATCGCTGTAATTTAGGCTTGAAGCTGAGGAGAACCGCGTAGTATTTCAGAGACAAATTTATATGTAAATGCGTTTTTACGCGTGCGTCACAAGCACACATTAATACACTTCAGGCCACGGCCTTCGCTCTGTGCGTGTAATTCTTATTGTTTTAAGCGTTCGGCAACTTATTGTGGTCACTTTAAACACTAATACTGCATATCTTACCTTATTAATGACATAATCAAATATGCACTCTTACCGTCCAACAGTTTTTTATCTTCATCATTGGGATCATCCTTTTTCTCCTCCTTCTTCAACTCGTCTTTGATTTCAGCTTCCAGCTTGCACGGTGGTTCGCCGTCCTCCAGTTTCGAGTCATGAAACGTGTTGTCTGATCCCTATAAAAATATTGGAAGTGTCCTATTTTGCAAATTTTAACCCAAAGATATGAACGCAAACATCATAGCGGCTTTTTACCGAATATCAGACAGCTAAACAATGTAAAAGTAATTGAAAAAAATCCATAGGTACTTGAGTATCATCATTGAGCGTGTCCGGTTTATCCTTCTTCTCTCTCTCCCGTTCCTCCCTCTCTTTCTCAGCCTCGGCCTTCAGCTCGGCTTTCTTTTTCTTACGAGGTTTCTTGTCTTTTTTCATACTGAGCAGTCTATAAAGCTCGTAGCCTATCATTAGGACGCCGCCCGTCGTTGACCAATCCTTTGAAGAAAAAAGGTAAGGTTAAACAATCATGGAGTCTGTGTAAAGGTAAGTATTCACTGAATATTTTAAATACTTATAAAGCCGTATGAACCAGATCGTTAAGTAAATTTCCATCAGAAAAGTTGTATCACAACAGGAATTATAAAGCTACAGTACAACCACCATCAGAATGAGGACTACCGTTTTTGTGCTCACCAGTTGGCGCCACTGCGCTTTTGGCCCAACAGTCAAAGTTCGTTATTGATTATTATGGGCGTGAAAACAAAGTTTACGTTGAAATCGCATTTAATACATTAAAACTATACCGTAAAAATAAGTGTGACTACGAGTCGGAAATGTAAATATCGAACATCCCATATTGTAGCGAAGTCCCATTTTGTTCGGGGAAAAAGTAGGACATAAGTTTACGAACGATAAAATTGTCTCAAGCACAGAAATTCGTTGACACGTAACTCATATTTGCCATAACCAATCTCAGGTATTGCAAGATACTCACCATATTATTTTAATTAGAAATAAACCCGCGTAACCCACCCACAAATTATGAAATTTGACATTTCGGAGGACTGACATCACACTAGCGACTGTTTTGGCGAATTCATACTCGGTAGCCCTCATTAGATACATCTGAACACGGCTCTATTGTCAAGGCTCTATTACAGGTGAACTAGTACAACTTGCTACCAAGTCGTATCTCGCACGACTCAGTGATTCCTGCCTCGCTCGAAATGTGCGAATTAAAAAGAGGAGGGTAGATTTCCCTATACTCGGGTCGCGTCGCAGGGGCAGTTGTGTCCAGCACGCAGCTGTATCCGCCCGCAGATGTATCCAATAGTACATTACTACAGAGGCCGGGAAGTAAGGGGTTGCCGGCCGAGTATATGGCCGAGCGTAGCGAGGCCGGATAGTTACGAGGTTGGCAACCCCTTTTCACGCCCAGGTATGTATGGTGCTTTTCTCAAACATGCAATGAAATAAATTAAAAAAACTCCATGAAATCAAACTTAAATTTTTAAAGAAACTAACAGTAAATAAGACAAAAAATATAACTACAACATATATTCCTATTTATTTCGTTCAATTTCCAACTCGAATTGAATATAAAACACTACTGCTACAAAAATATACTAAAACGTATATCGACCTATCCCAGGGAACGACACTGACAGCTTGTCATTCTTGTTAATTGTCATAAGCTATAACCCCTTTTCTTCAACGCCGAGGGGCTACGAACGAAGTTCGAATATGTACCTCTCTGTCACAAAAATTTGCAAGTGCGACAGAGAGGGAGACATTCGAACTTCGTTCGTTTTCGGTTCGCGGTAGCCTCTCTGTTGCCATCGGCGTCGGAACTCATATTTAAATAGGTAACAAATTCAACAACGCATAAATAAAAACATGAACACACAGAATGAATAAAAATCAATTTTGCCTCCAAAATGATGAAAAAAATACCTTCACGGTGCGAGTAGACATTTTTACCGCTAATATTTAGATGAAATATGTTAAATGTTTATTTTTATAGTTAAATTTGCAATTAAAATTATTCGAATGTGTTAATAATGTGTTATTTATTATGTTCATGTCGATTTTATATAAATAAAACAGCAAAATATAGCAAACATCGTTTATCTTATATTTTTAATAATCGTATTGGCAGAATGTCATGACGAACCATAAAGCAAAAAATTGCTTATGACTGAACGCCGTGATCCTGTGTCACAAATAAATGTGGAATAGAAATTTAAAAAAAGCATCTTGCAGGCCTCTCGTCTAGCCGCACCCGAAACGTGACACTTCGCAGCCTATTATAAGGAACATAACCTCAATATTTCATTGAATTTTTGAGAAAAATATGTTATTCTGCCAAGATACAATAAGCTCCACTTCTAAATGACTTGCTGCTCCTTGTAAGCCTCGGATTGTTTTTTGTGATTTTGAATTTGGAATCTTCATTAATTTTATTAAGAGTTCGAAACTCGATTCGAGTTTGTACTTTTACAAGTAGGTGGGGACTTACAACGTTAGTAGCTATGTCTACTCGGAAGCTCGGAACAGATCGGTTTAGAATAATAACAAATGAACTGTTCAAGTGTTGGTTCAAGGTTATGACAAACCGTCTGTAATCTAAAGCGCTGTTCGTTAAAATCCGATTGTATGGAACGTTTGATAAGTTTATAAATGAACTTTATTCTGCAAGTAGGCCGCAAAGGCACTTTTACAAGTCAAAAACTACTAGCGTTTCTCTTGGATGACAGCTGCCGTCGCCATATTTAAAGTTGATCGATCCGTAATCGTAAGTTAGTGCCGGTGTAAGGTCGGTAACCTTAACCTTTTGAAAGGCGAGCGACGGAACAGGACGCCGTGTCGCTGAAGCCACCGACAACAGTGGGCGTCCAAATTTAACTGTTCAAAAACTATGAAATACAACTCCTAGAACCCTTTTATAATGAATGGCATTATTTTATGGCTCTGGCTTCCGGGGCACGAACAAAGGGTTATCTCAAGTCTGCTATCACACTGTGGACTGACCTTGACGACCTTGGCGCGCATCTGCAGCGTCTTGTGGCTGTCGTTGAGCACGTATATGGGGAAGTGGCGCGGGCGCACCTCGCCGTGCGCAGCCAAAGGACTCGTCGCCGCGTCCAATGGCAGCCACATATTGAATTCTGCCACCTACGATAAACCAATTCATAATACATTACCATAATTGTAAACAGATTATTAGATATATTTCAAGGAATTATATGTAAAATATGTCCAAACGTATGTACGTATATTGAATGAAAAGTGTTGCAAAGTATAAAAGAAAAAAGACAAATACTGACAGCCATAGAGAATAGGAAAGGAATAATAATGGATCATCTATTAAGACATGACCTTTTCCTTAAAATCATTATAGAAGGAAAGATTGAAGGAAAGAGAGGAAGAGGAAAGCCAAGAAGAAACTACTTAGAACATATAAAAGACAATGTGAAAGGTCTTGTTTTATCAGAGAGTGAAAGAGATAGGATAAGACAGAAACGGCTGGCGATTGCTCCTCCGACAAGAGTAGTCAACTCTAAAATAAGAGAGAGATAGATGTCTAAACGTAGGCATAGCCATTCCATACAACAAAACAAAATGGATATTCAAAGTAGTTTTGGTGATTAATTTTGAGAAGAGTCCCTTTTTACGAAAATCCAATCTAATTTGAACCTTTTAACAGAGGAACTAAGATTAAAATTCTATTGACACATATGGTCGATAAATAATACTATACCAGGATAAGGGTAAATGGTGGAGCTCTCCCCGTAGCTCACACGATATTGTACCAAATGATATTACAACAATCATTTTACTGCACATAGTTGCTGTCCCATTTGAGTTAGTATGAAATCCCGTGGTATATCGCCGTGTCTACTGGGGATCTAGACCACACACATTTTACCACTGAGTCTCACAGGATGGCATATAAAAGGTTCTGTTTTGCTCAATTCAGGAAACAAAGAAAGGAAAATGGCAATTACCGCCCGCTTTTGCGGAAAATCCTACTTCATGGACAGGGGAAGACGTACAAGTCTGTACTTACTGACTACAAGTGGCAATAAAGTCTCAGATCGCATAATTATCAACTTTCCCTTCTGCTCCGATAAATAATTGCTGTCAACCTTTGTTTTACCGTCCTTAAGAAGTAATGTAGACACACAAGAATGTAATAAAGGATGGTTGCTTTAAAATTGACAGTGTTTTATATGTATTATAGATCACTCACCCAATTTTGCAAGGTATTTATAGGCATGATGCACAGCACAGTCTTGGAACTAGTGTGCCTCAGGAATATGTCAGTGAAGCAGACGATTTGCAGGGTCTTGCCTAAGCCCATGGAATGCGCCAGAATACAACCGAAGCCTGTAGATGTTGAGAATCTTTCTGTTGACTCTATTATGTTGTCGAATAAAAATCTGACGCCACCGATCTGAAAATACCAAGAATCACTTAATGAGAATTAAACTGCTATTTGTTACCTCATTGGCTCTCTCTAGATTCTCAATAGTCCCAAAACACAAGTCCACAAAGGTTCACGACAACGAAATATGTTTTAGTCTTTCACGTCTTACTAATGAAAGATACAGACTAGAAAATAGAGGCAATCATAAAAACCGGCCAAGTGCGTGTCGGACCACGCACAATGAAGGGTACCATACCAACACCTACTAGTCCACATTTAAAATCACTATCCAATACATTGAATCTACAAAAGTTGTATTTTATAGGTAACTCACGGCACTTAAGACCTTTTGTTTGGGCAAGACAGTTTTGAAGCGAAAACTCAAAAACCGTAAAACCTATATTGTTCAAACCAAAAATCGTTGAAAGTATTTACTAAAGCACACCACCTCAATTTTGTTCAGAATTTTAAACTTCATAGTTTGGAAATTAGAGGGGGGTATACACACTTTCTATGACTTTGACAGTTAATATCTCACCAACGGTTGACTTAAATGGACAAGTTTTTTAGAAACCTCCATATCATTTTTAAAGGCCTATCCATCGATACCCCAGGCGACTATGTGCGTTGAATTTTTTTTTTTCATCCACCGGTTACATGTATGGAGTGTCCCTCTAATTTAATATTCTTATGTAATTTCACATGTCTTTTATATAGCGGTTCATAGAATACACCTTCCTACCGAATTTCATAATTGTAGTGCTTATAATCTCCGAGTAAATCGGCTGTGACATAAGGACGGACAGACATGACGAATCTATAAGGGTTCCGTTTTTGCCATTTTGGCTACGGAACCCTAAAAATCTACGTGTGGCAACACTTTCTATAATGTGGCAAAACAATAATATTAATACTTGAATAACAAAATACACGTTTCGTGCTACGTAATTCAGTATGTACTTTATATACTATGCGCATCGAAATATAATAAGTATAGAAGGGTATAACGTCATACAAAACCGACGTAGAAATATGACCCATTTTTCACGTTGTTGAAACTAAAATGTCTTATGTTTCATTGACCAATCAAATATTCAGATCAGTTTAAGCAGACCCTATTTTCACAAAGGTTTTATGCCATTTCACCTATAACAAAAGTTTCACTAGCTAGAAACTTATAGAACTTGTAGACTGGTTAGAATACATTTGACACATGATTTTTATTTGTCAGAAATTTGTCGAATTCAGTCTACTAGAACATGATTTAAAAGCGCCTACTTTTGACGTGGGTGGTGTAATATAGAATGATACAATCGTGTATCAATTTATTGAATATATATTTATTAACGTGTTCTGAAATTTGATGTTAAGTTAATATTGATATTTAAATAACGAATAACAAAGAAATCAGTGGATCCACTGCTCATCATAAAGATGGAACCTCTATTGCCTCGAATAAACGCCACCAGTCATGATCGTGTTCATGTCGAACGTGAAGCATTTGTTCCTCACTAAGTAGATGGCAAATCATTCCACTCTGAGCCTGAATAAATGTAAATTTATTTTCATCCTTATTCTTTACCCATAACTAAACGTGTAGAAGGTATATGAAAAAGGCAAATCATTTCGAACAAATAAACACATTTAAATCCGAAATTATTTGACAGATCCGATATAATTTGCTTTCGGGTCATTAACTTATAACTATTTCAATCTTCGACGTTCTTACCTTAAAAAAATTAACCTTCACTTTGTTTTTTGAGCACCAATTAGCTGCTTTTCTTAAAAAATTATTATGTAATGTTGACAGTGTACACAGATATTTTTATATTCTGCACTACTTTTTCCGAAACACATATTGCATAACATCAACCGTCACTCCAAAGTATGAGATTATTGTAATTGTAATAAGTAAATAATAAAACGAAATATGTTCCTGATTGCCATTCATGTCGCCCCTGCGTTAAATAAACGTGCTATTCGACACTCATATATTGAAAACCAATGCCCGAAACCATTAAAGTGTTATTATTTTCGTTTGACACAATGACAACTTTTCAACTCAATATCGGACAGTCGACTGAATTGCGATCCGGCACTGAAACGTCACTGAAAACATAAGCTCCGCCTTCGGCACTAGATTTTGTGGCACCAGTTTTGAGCGACACTTATGCTTCCATACTTATTATATTTCGATGACTATGCGATAACATTACCAAAAACAAGACTCATGATATGGAAGTAGCAATCTAAGCGGAATAATGTACTATTGACTATGATGCGACTTGCTATACCCTATTTTTGACTAAGAAAGGATCAAGCAATTTGTGTCACTATTGACACGACAGTTAAGCGACATGTGACATGTTAGACATAGAAATCGCAGGTGCCAACTAAAAAGTTTTAAAATCATTTGAATCATAACTTTCATTGGCCAGGCTAAAATGATTACTAAATAGTTTCTTTTGTAAAATACAAACCTGGTGAGGTTTTATAATTCTTGCTATTTGTGGGGCTAGGAAAATATCCTCTTCGCTTTCAGGATGTCCAAGATTGATTAACACGCGGCCTTGCTCGTCTGGAGTATTGTATGCATCGTTCACATGGAGACCTGAAACAAAAGGAATCAATGTTTAGAATAGGAAAATTTAAAAAAAATTGTGGGGTTCACACTACAATTTCTTCGAGCATGTAAGGTGGTGGATGAAACACTTGTACAAAACTCATAATTCATGTGGTGCTCAAATTCATACGCGCATCGAGCACAAACACGTTAGATCGTGTCGTTCTGTACTTCTAGTATAAGTTTTTTCAAAACAATACAACACACAAAAACACACATGTTTTTTGTATACATGGCAAAAGATATGACCACCTAAGGCCACCAGAGGCGCTGCTCGCGTTGCCATACAAATTGAGACTAAACGCAAACGCGTTCGTTTGTTTTGTTTCGAAAAAACTTATACTAGAAGTTGTCCGCGGCACACTCGGATACACGTTTAAATAACGCGAGGCACTCACACCGAGGCGGCCTTTGAACCACGACCATCGCTTAACAGCCGCATGCTTGAACCACTAGGTTACCGTAGCTTTTTTTTAAAGCTGTATGTGTATCAAAATTTTTACCATAGTGCCTACAAGACTACATTGCACAGAGTATCGTAACAATATTTACCAGAATTATTAGGATCTTCGTCAGCCTCCGGGCTCGGCGGGACTTCTGAATCGGACAGCATAATACAGTCATCAGAGTCTGAAGTTGACGATGACGATTCCTCACCACTGCTGCTGTCGACTATTTCTACCACCTACACCGAGGCAGGAAAACATTAATATTAATTCTTATGGCAGACAGTTTTTGGCAACTAAAATATTTGCGGTTTCAAAGGAAATTTTAAAAGCCTAGGAAGCATTGATGTGCGATTGTAACCTTATGAAGTTCTTGTTTCGTCATGTCCGTCTGTCTGTACGTACGTCACAAGCATTTTACTCAAAAACTGATACTTACATATACTATGTAGGCTGCTTAGTCAAATTACAAAAAAGAATGTTTCTATGGTACAAGGGGTGTTCAATATAGTCTCGGTATGGTATATTACAACCTCCTTTTATATTTTATTTAATACTGGCCATTTAGTCACTAACTGTAATAAATAAATAAAAATTATAGCGCTACTTACATTTGTTTTTTTCAATTGCTACACAAATGTCATAGTTATGAACGATTTTACGATGCTCGAGAAAATTGAGCACAGAGCCGTGATAAAGTTCTTGACAAAACAAGGAAAAAATCAAAAAACGATTAAAGAAGAAATGGATGCTGTTTATGGCGAGTTTGCTCCTTCGTTATAGACTATTCAAAAGTGGTATAGTGAATTTAAACGAGGAAGAACCAGCATTGAAGATGACCTGGCCGACCCGTTTATGCTGCTTTTCAGGAAAATGAGGAAAAAGTAGAGGAAATTATATTAGAGGATGCTCGAGTAAAGATCAGATCAATAGCTGAGAAAACAGGCCTTTCTGTAGGTACCGCGCACACCGTCATTCATAAACAACTTAACATGTCAAAAGTCAGTGCAAGATGGGTGCCGCGAATGCTGACACCGCATCAGAAGCAAACGCGAGTCGCATACTGTTCAGACTTTATGGAGCTGTGTGGGGAAAATGTCGATGCGATACTTAAAATAATTGTTACTGGAGATGAAACCTGGGTTCATCATTATGACCCAGGGAGTAAGCAAGAATCGATGCAGAGGCATGTCAGAGGTACAGCTCATCTTAAAAAGTTTAAGGTGATACCTTCAGCTGGCAAGGTCACGGCCACCATCTTTTGGGATTATAAAGGAATATTGCTCATTGACTACAAAGAAAAGAGTGTTAATATAACAGGAACCTATTATTCTAATATTTTGCGGCAGTTACGGGAGGCTATAAAAGAAAAGAGAAGAGAAAAACTAGCTAAAGGTGTCCTGCTACCACACGACAATGCCCCCGTCCACAGTGCTCATATTGCCATATAACATACATATCCAGATCTGGCCCCAAGTGACTATTTTTTATTCGCAAACCTTAAAAAAGATCTGAGAGGAAAACGATTTAACGACGATGAAGAATTGAAGGCCGCGGTAATGGAACATTTTGACAGCAAAGAAGAAAATTATTTTTATGAGGGGTTAAAAAAAATAATTAATAATTATATATATTAAATATATTGAAGAATTATTAAATTCGTAACTTTTTTTTCATACCCATACCGAGAATATATTGAACGTGCCTCGTAAAAAAAACAAAAAAAAACTTGAATTAACTTCAACGCCGAACGAATGAATGTTAAGTTTCTCAGAAAAAGAAATGATTAATTGAATATATCTGCAAGTAATTGTTCCGAAAATCACAATAATTGTGTTATCTGTCTCCGCTTCAACACTAGACTAACTGCTTCGTCCGGCCGACGCGGCGTCGTACGGACCTAATGGACTAACCTCTTTTTTATCAGTCTTTTGATCCGGTTTCATGGACTTAGAAGCACCCGATGTTGTGGGCTTCAGGATCTTCGTCACTTCCACCTGACCCTGCTTCAATGTAGTTTTCTTCATTTCACCAGATGGAAGCTTGACCAGTACAGTATTTGGCAAACTGTAAGGAAATGTTAATACTACTTGTATCAAAATCATTTAACTGACCATCGGTTGACCTTATCTGCATTGTAACAAGGTTCATGCATTGCATTGTAACGGTCAGTTAACTGTGATGCTGATTGTACATATCAAGGTAGTTGCTCTGGTATTTTAAGGCATTATTATTCCAAAATTTATTTATTTTGGGAAATATTTAAACAGATATACATATGGATACAGTTAAGTAGTATGACACTGATAACGTCTTATTCCATGGTACATTCTACTTAAACACTAATGTACTAGAGTTTCTATTAAATAAAGACTTGTCTATGAATCATATGTTTATAACAGAAACTCATTAGCTTTAAAGTAGATTATCCAATTAAGGAATGCGGTCATATTTCATAACCGGTTATGGTTTCGGTTATGACGAAAAAATAGCCGAATACGGGTTATAACCGGTTACGGTTATTTAATGTTAAACATATGGAAAATAAAATTTAAACACCATGAAATACAATGACTCTAAGAGGCAGTCCAAGTACACTGAGGGGGTGTACTTGGACTGCCACTTACATATACATACATAACATAAAACTCATTAAAGTTTAACACATAGGCACCTTTAGAGTCAAACTACAACTAACGAACATAAAACCACTCTTACCTCCTTTTTAATCATCCATTAATTCTATACTAAAACTTCGCATATTAGTAGAAATTAGGGATGCGCCGAATATTCGGTTATTACTCGGTATTCGGCATATTCGGCATGTTTTTGAATGTTCGGTATTCGGCCGAATTATTCGGTTCAGCTGCCGAACATTGACCGAACAATTTTGAGAGGGTTTTGTTACAAGTTACAATAGAGTGTAATATAGTTACTGGTTCGTGAAATTAATACTTGACCCATTGTTAACAGTGATTTAACTTATTTTTTGTCAATATTTTGCTTTGATAATGAACAAAAATTTTACCATTCAATTAGTCTGTTTTACAACAATAGATGAAGGAATTACGTTGAACCGTATAATTGGGCCGAATATTAGGTTCGGCAACAGCTGGACCTAATATTCGGCCGAATTCGGTCAAACCCATATTCGGCGCTTCTCTAGTAAAAATCGGAGTAAAAAATACAGGAACTTTAATTATGTTTTAGTAAGTAGTTTAAATTAAGAAAAGTATAAACAAAAATAAACGAAACCGGTTTTTCAAATTGCCAAACTGATTATAAAATTTTGGCGAAATCACCGGTTTCTTCGGTTACGGTTTAAACCGGTTTACATTCCCTATATCCAATGGAATAAGCGCATGTACATGTAGAAGTCCGCCCAAATTAGGGCAGTGAGGTGCAGATAAGTCGTCCTTAAGGTTTATACATACTTGAGTTTTTGTCCTGGTCCTTTCTTCAATAATGAGGACCCTCCTTGTAGTAGTGATAATGTTTTCTGATGTATTTTGTTTTGTCTGTTTATTGCTATCTGTCTTTGTACCTGGAAGAAAAAATGTAGTGTTCAAACATAAAATAAAGGTGTTATAGAATAGATATTAACAGTCAACAAATTATTTAGAGTGTAAATCGAAGGGACATAGAATTAAAAATTAAAAAAATATATATATATAAGATATATTATTCTAGAGATTTCACATTCTTATCCTAGTCTTAGCTGACATTGACGACATTTTATTATTTGTTTTTTATTTTGTTTTATCTTAGTTAAGTTTAAAATTGTGACATTTGAATATTGTTAATTATATAAATACCAAATTTCTGACAAGATTGTAAATTTGTTATGGAATAAATTGTCTTATCTTATCTTGTACTACGCGTATAGTGATACATCAAAACATGCCAGCCAAATCTGGTATTTACTAAAGCCCTGTAGTCGTTTGAAGTTAACTACCGTGATCATTACCTCTCTAATGATTCTCTGCTGCTCCTGGACGCGCGCCAAACGCTCCGACTCCTGCCGCTGGGCAGCCAGGGTGGATGCGTCCAAGTTCTTCTCGTCCATCACATCTCTGATGTTTCGTCTCATGTTGAGGGCATTGGTGTTTTGTTTTTTCTATAAATAAGAGCCATAAATTAAAAAAATATATATTAATTAGCCCAATCCTTTTCAATATGAAAGTAGGGTTCCATTTTCAGATGCACTATTCTTAATCACTACAATTCCTAAGGATCATTCATTATACTGTATATTTATTGCTTTCTTAATTTTTTTCTCTAACTAAAAAAAAAATTAAAACACTGTATTCTGATAAAGAATAAAGTGTATAAATTTTTTTCCACACACTTTATATTGGGGAATATGAAAATTTTAAAATGAGAAAAAAGTAAAAGTTCCTTTTTTACACTCAGGTTTCAAACAGGCGGCAGTTGCTTTTGTAACAATAGAATACACACCACAACTTTTACAATGATTTGGTGATATCGTGTACTACTGTCATGTTGTAGGTTGAATGAATAAATTGAAATTGAACCACATTATAAAATTAGTGCTAAAGCAACAGTACATGGATGGCAATGAGATTTCAGAATTCAAAATAGATACAATCACTGCTTGATTTATATTACAACACAAGGAACATACCTTCTATCAGTTAAAAAAATACAAAACTATTTATCTAATTCTCCATTCAAGTCGCATGACATAATCATTGTATGCAGATGTCTAGGATTGTTAAGTAGTGATTTCCCACCTTAATACATGATTATCACATAGATACTACATAGATGAAATATCTCATAAATGAAGATTGGATTGGATACCTGAATATATTCTTACAAGCACTAGGAATAGCAATACTCACTTCTTCTTCAGTTTCGGGCTTCTTTTCTTCCTCACTTGGTAGTTTTTCTTCATCATCATCTTTCTTTATTGGCTTAACACTAATCTCACCCATTTCTTTCAGTTTTTCAGTAATGTCAAAATCTTCACTATTGTCCTCATTCTTCAAGTCTAACAGCTCCTCAGCTTTTGCATCTGGGCACAACTCACTCCCCTCAACTTCCGAAATCTCCACATTTTTAGTTAAATCTAAGTCACCATCACTTATAATATCACTTATAGATAATGTTTTCTTCTCTTCAGGTAACTCCTCCGGTTTGGCTGGTTCTGGCTCCAGCTCCGGTGCCGGTGGAGGACTGGCAGGTTTAGGCGGTTTTTGAACACTTTTCTTACTCTGTACAAAATCACCAGTCTCAGGGTCAATGTAACTCTCATCCTCTTGATTCAACTCCTCAATGGCATTGGGATTGACCACAAATTCCTCCTCTGACAAACCATCACTGTCCGATTTACTATCTTCACTTGAAAAGTCACTTAATTCTAGTATATTATTACCAACGAGACTTCGTATAGTAACACCAGTATCTTTTTTGAGTTTTTTCGTGAAATCATGGAATTGTTTGACAGCTTCTAACTTTCGTTTGTTGCTCATGGGCCGGGGCCGCGGGGCAGAGCGCCGGCGGCCACGCATTGCTGCCGCCTGCGCGAAATGTGCTCGTTGGACCCTCGCTATAGTGTCTTCATCATCATCACTGTCCCAGGTATCCTCATCAGAAGCCTCTTCGTCTCGACCTTTTCCCTTTTTCTTGGTACCCGCAGAACTGCTGCCGCTAACGTCACTCATGGTTTTCCCGTTCACACTTCCAAAATTCAACTATCTAGCGTTCATGTCCTGAGACGCAAGTGGACACTTCGTGTTCAAAATGCCATTCTCATGTGAGATATCCTAAAACAAAAGACATGTAAAATTCACTGAAATTATCGTTTCAAAACATGGATTATATTATCGACAATAATTATAAATAAACAACAAATCTCCGTATGACAATCGTACGTTCTTTGTAGCTATTTCATGGCTCAAAGAAAATGTATAAATAGGAGACGAAATAAGCCGGATAACAACTTATAATATCCACCTTAAGCGATTCCTCAATTGGGAAAACATTACATGATAATTTTATTTAATTATTAATTATCACTACAAAACAATATCTGCAATTAAATTTTAGGGAAGCCATTACTTCCGCAGTAAATAGCCTATTCGACAAGCGTGTGTTTACAAAAATTGTCAGAAGATGTCACAAGAAAAGCTCTCAGATGACTCTTGAGTGACCATGCTCCTTAAGGTATGTAATTGCATGCCAATTTGTAGAATTGTGCATGCGAATTTAACGTTGTCATAAATGTTATGGGATACAAAACACATCCTTGTTGACTTACATCATTACGGTGTAAGTTACGGAAGCAATTTTTTTTTACACAATGGCAACATTATTGATTTTATTTGGTGTTGTCATTCACAAACCATAGAGTCGTTGATTCAATTTTTAATTCTCAACCGATAAAGAAATTGACTACCAAAAATAAATTCACCTATAAATGTTGGACTCGATTCCGCGATTCGGTATGTTGGCTGTTATGATTATTTGTACTAATCCATATCATCCGTTACATAAGTATGACAGTAACGTGACAGTACAGTAACTGTGTCCACATTATCCGTTAACAGATCCGTACCGATAAAAATGTATGGAAATGTGAACGATACCATGCATTTTATCGGTATCGGATCCTACACCGATATCAATATAGGATTGGGGCATGAAGGAGCAGGCAATACACACATACAAAGATGTGTAAAAGAGATGTGAGTATACACACGTGGGAACGAGATACAATGTGTCATCTCCTGTCCCTCATCGCGTATTGTAATGTGGTCGTGCGACTCGTGCGTAGTGCCAAACTGCTGGAGCACTTTTAGATCGGCGAGGAAGTCCGAAGAAAGCACCACTTTTCATCGGTTAGAAACTAGTGCTATTATTTCATAAATTTCAAATACATTATGCAATATAATAGTCTCAGATAAACTGCAGATGATTATTACTATAAAATAAGTAGCTTTTGTTGCGTTCCAAGTTGATTTTAGAGAGTTATTGTTAAAAATAAACTTTGGTTAGGTTAGGCTAGTGTTGTAATTTAATGAAAAAGAACATGTCGATATTTTTCGATGTAAATTGTTTATGTATAGGCATTTACATAAAATATTATTACATTACTATTTACATAATAAAATGGCAATTTTCCGGAAAACAATTTACATTAATAAAGCATTGACTTGACGTAGTACAGGGTGCAATAATTGGCATCACTGAACAAGCAAATGTCAAAAGGGGAAAGCTTCGTGTCCATTTAAATACACAACTGTCTTATTCATGAACCAGTTTTCTTAATTCTTGTACTTCCTGTACCTGTCTCTCCTGTAGACAGGTATAAAACATGAACATAGATGAATGTTCGGTATATTATTTACTCTGTTTTAATTGTGTACACTATTTGATATATCATTTATTAACAATCGCCGATGGTAACCTCTTTTCTAATCATGAGAAATTATAATAATCAGACATGATGTTTTAAGAATAATAACTATATTCAGGTTCGGAACCCTAATAAGTATGGCTTATGATACAATTATTTCTTAAGTTCGTGGTTGGAGGGATGACTAAAGTTATTAATCGTTTTCACGTAAATTGCGATTACCTACTACAATATTTATATGTATAACTTATATATGTACGGAATATTATAATCTTGAGTGCAGTTTAGTATTGTCTTGTTACATAAACATAACAGCTTATGTTTTTAATTAAGTGAAAACTTTAACATGCCTAGTATTAAAATAAAATTAACTTACGAAAATCTTATAAATACATGTTAATTAAATATCGATGTCGATGTTTTGTAGAGAATTATCCTCCGCTGCACTAACTCTCGCCACGAAGTGATCAAAAGCGGGGACAGTGACAGATAAGACGTGTCAGATAGCATGGTAACTATCTCCTTCTTACTTATTGAGAAGTACGTTAGGTGAAAATAAATCGGAAGTATAGAAAACGTCTGCTTTACTCTGATATTCTAGTTTATACGTATGTTGCTACACCTTAGTAGGGTCCATGTCTGTACTAGCTAGCTAGCTTAAGAACACCCTGTAAATACCATGGTTGCAACGAATAAATGAATATGAATATTCACAAAAATCTTAAACAAAGGAAGTAATTGAAAACTAATTTGTATGGGGAAAAAAAATGTGATTCGTCACACAATGTAACACAAAGTATGCGAAATTGGGGTCCAAAAAACTTGTCAATTCGTATTTAAAAAATACTGTAAGAAATTCTAGCATTCGTATATGCCAAGCCGTTTACCTATTAATTCCACCATCCAACCTGTGCATCCAACTACGTAGAAACAGCAATAAAAAACAATAAGATTACCTATTTTAGGCATAACACAAAATTGACCAATTTTTGCGAAAAAACGCTCGGTTTCCCTTTATCGTACCACTACACAAAAACTAATAGAGCTATCGACACATTCGCTTGTGTTAATAGTAGACTACTTGTAGCCAGAGATGTGCCAGAGATAAAACTGCTGTGGGTACATTGATTATCTACGTTAAAACGCAGTATATAGCGTTACACAGCAGAGGGGCTACCGCGAACAGAAAACTAACGAAGTTCGAATATCTCTCTCTTTGTCGCACGAATAAGCAAGAGTGACAGAGAGGGAGATATTCGAACTTCGTTCGTTTTCGGTTCGCGGTAGCCCCTCTGACGTAATACAAAGGAACGAAATCTTTCCCAACTTTGAAAAAAGATTTTGATATACCTAGTATATTCGTTCTATAAACCTGACAAACTATTTTCTAGATATTTCACGTTGTACTTAAATATTTTTTTTGGCCCGGGCTGCTTTAATCAAGGTTGTGATTTTTTGAATACCCTCTATTACACAAAGGACATATGTATGAGAGCAAAAATACACTTTTTTTAGACAATGAGATGTTTTATATGTGTCCAATTTATACTATAAAATTTTATGAATACTAGAAAACTACAAGATGGACAACGTGAAAACAAAAATGAAAAATATGCTACTCTAATACTTATTTTTTTACAGATTTTTTGATTAGGACATTTAATTTTTTGGAATGTAAGTACAATTTTTTTGCAATTCACCCATTTAGTGGATATTTAGTACGCTAACTAGCGGAGGGGAGTTAAAGCATGTCACTCATTAGAGCGAGATGCTTTAACTCCCCTCCAATAGTTAGCTAGCTAAATAATATTGAATATTTAAATAGTAAATATCGTAAGGTGTAAAGCGGGCTTTTGTCGGACCCATATTATTACCTACTTGTTAGTAAGGCAATCGAATGCTATATGTCCGACATAAACGGGATCGTAGTCTTATAGTTAGGCTGTTTGTTTTCTATTAAGGCTTATATAACGCTAGAACACCGTTATGACGATTGTCATTCGGATTAATCTCCGAGGCAGACGGAACTTGTGTATGTTTAATCAGTTCTACACGAGCCAATAGGTAGGCATATATTTTTATTTACGACTAGCTCAGATAAATATATATACAATTAAAAAATGAGATAATCGGTACACATCAGTGCCGTAGGGGCAGGTATAGGTATAGGTACCTAGGTAGTCATTTATTTGGTGTATTAACACCAAAGCATGTAGAAAGGATGGTTGGATTTTGAATTGTGTGATGTAAGATTCAAATTGAATATTAAGTAGAAATAAATAGAAAAGAAAACAAGCATTTAATTGATGATTTATTTACATTCACATTTATGAATTATCCAGTAGCTCTACAGTTTTCTTCTTTAATTTCTATGCTGCAGCACCAACAAGTCGCAGTTCACGTTTGCGCAAGCGACGCTCACGCTCAAATTCTTTCATGCGCAGAACATAGCTGTAATAAAAAATAAATTCACTTGATATTTGTGAATAAATTAATTTTTCCTCTGGATATTTGAAGTCAATGCTCGAAGTATTGTTCTCATTGTTGGCCTGTTGGCCAAAAAAAGTTTCTTACATTATGAACACCACAACTTTGTTTTTTTCATTGTTACTTTTTTATACATGTCATGCAAAAGTGATGGCATAAAAAGTGTGATGAAAAGGATTACACATCCGAATACCTACTACATTTGTTTGTTATTTATTTTTAAAATACCTAGGTACAATCATTTCAATAAAATATTGAACGACCGAAATTTGAAATACCTATGTTCACGTGTCTGCCACCGTTTTAAAAAAAAACCGCAAGGTGCCGAAATGAAGCAAAATTAGAAAAAGAATCAAGGGACTCATAACAATTTGGACACTTTATACGCGGAATAAATCACTCCACCCTGAACAGGGGCTAGGGACTATCGTAAAATGCCATGTTAGCACACTCTAAAATCGAAGTAATAGAGAGTCTCCTCCTTTTTTTGAAGTCGGGTATAAAGTCAGTTTAACTTTTTTTTAATCTTTATTTATTTCGAAGCTGTCGTCAAGATGACAATGTCAGCTTTTCTTTTCCTAAATTCATAATAACCTATTTACTAAACTTTTTTTATTTACAATGGTAAATAACTGGTTTAATAAGAATACTCTGACAGTGACAGAATAACAGTGTGTCAGTGACAAAACTAAGGAACTTTGACGGGCAACTACAAGTTTAAATTAAGTATTATTGGGAATATAATATCTAAGTCATATTATGCCCTAAATGTTACTGAAAATTCAGGGTTCTAGTTTTAGCCAGCAGAAAATTACAGGATATTGAAAATGGCCTGAATCACTTCGAGAAAAGGATGGTACCTACCTTTATGCCTCTTTGTTTTGCTTGACTTGTTGGGGGCACTGAATAACTAAGTTATTATTATTATTATGTTATTATGGGATTTACCCTACATTAAGAGATTTCATTATTATTTATAATTAGATAATTACATTTCCTGATTCATCCGAAGGCTGGCTAAATTAAACTACATCAACAACCACTAATATTCCACAAGGGAATGTAGTTAATAAGGCTGGATACAGTGGTTGACTAACAGACAATGCATATGGTTGGTCTGGTGTGTTTTATATGGCCACATAGGTGCTGTATCACAGCATCAGTCTCAACGCATTTATGCTTGCCACAGCAATAGGAACGCCTGACCAACAATTTGCACTGACCTTTGGTCAAGCAATGTTTCCCACCTATATATAGCAAATTAAAAGTGAAAATATAAATGCAGAAAAAAAGTGTACACTGTTCAGAGATAATGATGCACAGTAAGTA
Source organism: Epiblema foenella (assembly GCA_963556455.1). Taxonomy (NCBI): domain Eukaryota; kingdom Metazoa; phylum Arthropoda; class Insecta; order Lepidoptera; family Tortricidae; genus Epiblema; species Epiblema foenella. Next base: position 8,387,366 of record OY747105.1, read on the forward strand.
ATCACTAGCAACAAACAGCTTTCAACTTGGAGATAACATTATCATTGGTCCATTGCAGTCCATTTGCGGACAAAGACCTTTCCCAAAGCCTACTACAAAGACAAAACCTCCGATTTGCACATCCAGTCACTTCATTTATATGGAAATATGACACCAATACTCACTCTTGCTGTTCACAATTTAGGTAATTATGTTTCTCATGCGCACACTTGTATAGCATTGGCATCTTGTTGTAACGGCATACTTGGTATTCTAGCAAATGATGAGCACAGTAATCACGGTATTTCGGCGGGATCTTAGCTGATACAAGGTCCTCCTCCTTAGCTAACATTTCTGTAAAATACACGAAGTATGCAAGTTTTAGTGATCATAACCTGAAGAAAACAATTACATAATAGGCACAAATAACTTGCTGCAACATGCATGAATAACTGGGCTAAGAGGTCGAGCTTTTGTTTATTTATGTGTTATTAGTTTATCAGTCGAATACCTCGTTGTTTTCGTTCAAATGAAAAACCACTTTGAACGTCGAAGGTAGGCTTATCGTCTTGAATGAGCCCAACATCGCGAGCATTCAATGAACCCATAATTTGGCCCATCTTAAGGGTTTAGCCAGAACTATAAGTCTGGTAAAATTAACACTCCTTAATAAATAAATAGAATTTTATACGGTTGGTCCCTATTTCGATTTACACCGTCCGTAAGCCTTATTCCCCCCCTCAGAGATTTTTAATTTTTAAGTGACAGTGACACAGTGTTGCCAGGGCCCTTGGGACGTAAATTACGTTTCGTTTCTTGACAAGTTACATTTTTGATGCAAAAGTTACATTTTTCCTATTTCTCATAATTACTGATCAAAACTGCCGATTTTAAGAAATTAGTAGCCACATGCAGCTAGAATTCGGCGAGCTCGGCGACAGAATTCCGCCGGGCTGATGGGGGATATCTCAAATGTCATACATAATTACCTACTCGTACAACAGACGAACAGACAGAATCGTATTATGTGGTTTCTTTTGTCACCTTTCCTGTATGGAAGCTTATAAATAGTCCCGCTTGGTCCCGGTTAGATACAAAAGACCTTTCTTTTAAATAGAGTTTCATTGTTCTTAAGTTACGAGAATTTCCCTTACAACAGAAGTTACTTACATGTTACTAGAGCTGGTCAAAACTCACGAAATCTGGCAACACTGCAGTGACATCTGAGGACAGGAGTGCTACCGCGAACCACTAACGAAGTTTTCCCTCTCTGTCGCACCTAGGTGCGACAGAGAGGGAAAACTTCGTTTGTGGTTCGCGGTAGCACTTCGGGAGGACACATGCACGCACAGAGGGGCTACCGCGACAGCAAACGAACGAAGTTCGAATATCTCCCTCTCTGTCGCACTTGCTAATTCGTGCGGCAGAGAGGGAGATATTCGAACTTCGTTCGTTTTGGGTCGCGGTAGCCCCTCAGGAGTGCTACCGCGAACGGCATTCGAAATTTTCCCTCTCTGTCGCACTTGCAAGTTTGCACATAAGTAAGACAGAGAGGGAGAACTTCGATTGTGGTTCGTGGTAGCCCCTCAGAAGCGCTACCGCGAACCGAAAACGAATGAAGTTCGAATATCTCCCTCTCTGTCGCAGTTGCTAATTCGAGCGGCAGAGAGGGAGATATTCGAACTTCGTTCGTTTTCAGTTGGCGGTAGCCCCTCAGTGGCGCTACCGCGACAGCAAACGAAATTTTCGCTCTCTGTCGCACCTGCACGTTCGGACGTAAGTGCGGCAGAGAGGGAAAACTTCGTTTGCTGTCGCGGTAGCGCCCCAGAGCCTGTACTCGAACTTCGTATCGTGCCGTCCCTTTCACTCATATGGTGAAATACGAGAGTGAGAGACGGCACGATACGAAGTTCGGAGTAGGCCCTCAGAGGGTCTTCCCCGAATCGAAAACAAAGTTCGTTCGTGTATCTCCCTCTTCTTGCATATTCGAGCGTTATCAATTTGTAGGCAGGTAGGCTGTACTTAATATAATTTTCGAGCCACAAATTTTATACTTACTTTACCCCCTATTTCAACTGGATTTTGGAAAAGAGCAGAAGGTAGATAGAAAATACACAAAAATCGTTAAGACTGCACATTCCGTACTTATTATATTTTTCAATACATTTTAACAATTTCTATACTATACGTTGCAATGGACACTGTAGCAAGATATAAAAAACATAATTTATATATTTTAAAAACCATCGGAAAAGGCACTTACGGGTATGTATTTGTTGTCAAGAGTTGGAGGAAACTGCCATTCACATCCTCTGCTCCTGTGGACCACTTATGCGCAAAAGAAGTATCTACCTAGGAAGGCACATCATGCATCCGCATCCGGAGGAGATATCTACAATAGGTTGCGACCCAAAGTCAGGAAATGCGAGACAACGGGTGTAAGCAAAGAACTCTGGCTGCCACGATAGATCAATATCTGGTCGAGGCGGCAAGGAAGACTCACAACAAGCTAAACAAATGCATTTGTTGATGATACCTAAACATCTTTTAAAACGTATTTAATTAAGAACATTATTTACTTTCAGAAATGTATTTTTATGCGAGAGACATGATACTCATTTGGCGACAATAGTGAAAGATATTCAATTGGACATAAAAATACAAGATCACAAAAAAGTAAGTTAACCTTATAGGCTTATATGAGTACAGAACTTACCTACCCAAATAATTTAGTCACATCAGACTTTCTTTTTTAGGATATTGAAAATGAAGTGGATATTTTGTCAGCAATGAACCACCCGAATATAATCAAGTTTTACGATTGCTATTATACCGACCGCCATGTGATGATATCTATGGAATATGCAACTGGTGGAAACCTGGCTGAATGCATGTATCATCGGTATCCGAAATTAATAAAACAGCAGGTACAAACTTCGGTTCAGTTGTTCAAAGTAGTACCTTGTTTAATCAATAATTTAAAAAAATGTACTTGGTGATTCTTTCAGGAAATTCTCTTTTATTTAACACAGATTCTCCTCGGTGTGAATTACATACACAGTCACAATGTAATTCATAGAGATTTGAAAGCAGAGAATATTCTTTTAACAGGAAAACACGGAATTCTAGTAAAAATAGGTGACTTTGGGATTTCGAAGATGTTGGCTTCGTAAGTATCTAATCCAATAGAGGCCGTTTATTTTCCTACTAAGCGTACGATGGGGCTATTAAATTTTAAATTTGGTTTTAGTGCGAAAAAAACCTCGACTGTGATTGGTACTCCGTATTATTTGGCACCAGAGTTATGCGAAGGAAAACCTTATGATACTAAAAGCGACGTGTGGGCCCTGGGCTGTTTATTGTACGAAATGTGCACACATAAAAGACCCTTTGAGTCAGAGGTAACGTTGTTTCCTTAATTTGTCTATGTTACACTAGTGGCTGTGAGCTGCTACTGTAGATCTCGCGAGTTTTTTTTGAAAAAAAAAAATTTTGAGAACCAGTTGAGAAATGCGAACAACCGGAAATCCAGGGCATACGAAAGCATTTTTGTCGAAGCTGAAGGGGAGACCTTTGTTTTACTCGGTCCGCAACAGTGCTACCTACTTATCAACGTAAGTCCATTTCATCGCATTACATTATTATTTTTCCAGACTCTAGTTGGCTTGGTGAAGGCGATAACAAGCGAGAGCGTGCATCCCATAGACTTGACGATTTACGACCGGGGTATACAAGATCTGATAGACTCCATGCTGTCCATTTTACCCACGAAGCGGCCTACAGTGAAGGAACTGTTGGGGAGACGGATTATTCTGCCTATGGTTTATACAGTTTTTCTCGACGCTGGAGACGATGAGTTGTTGCATCAAGTTACTAAGGACTTTTAAGTGAGATGCGTATAAATTATACATGCACATCGTAACGCGCAAGGTTAGGAGATAATATACCTTGGGTTTTCTTGCTTATCTTAAAGGTTGCAGGACTGCAGTGCTAATACGTAATGCCCGATACACATCAATGGGCCATGATAGCGCAGAACAAGGACGCAGTTATGCGTTAAAGGGAGAAAGACACTTATTTCATTCCCCGCATAGCTGCATCCATGTCCTATTGTGTGGTCGGTCGGGCATAATAATGACACGCCTTATGTTCATGGCAAAACAATGAAGCTTGAGCAGCACATCCAGGCGCGATACCGAGTTATAGATTTTTTCGTCCGCTGCCGCTTCACACATAGTTTTAGACATAAAAGCAGTTTCTATTTAGTTTTGTTTTGACATTATGTGTAACATGTACCTACCTATATTTCTACTTCATTTTAATATCGGCGTACCAGAGGGACTACCGCGAACAACAAACGAAGTTTTCCTTCTCTGTTGCACTTAAGTCTGTACGTCAGTGCGACAGAGAGGCAAAACTTCGTTTGCGGTTCGGGGTAACCCCTCAGAGGGCCTACCGCGAACCGAAAACGAAGTTCGAATATCTCCCTCTCTGTCGCACTTACTATCGTGCGACAGAGAGGGAGATATTCGAACTTCGTTCGTTTTCGGTTCGCGGTAGCCCCTCTGGCTAATACGTTCCTTTTTTATTAACAATAATATGGCGTGCTGGTTGCGCTTTAGCATAAGAACCAATTTAATACTTTTTTTAAATATAAAGTGACATTGTAACTAAATCTATGAAAACCATACTTGAAATAAAACAATTTGACTTTGAACTTTGATTTATTTTAAAGACCGTTTCGCTAATAAGAAAGTGTGTATCTGTTCTTTTGCCAACTAAGGTATATTGTGTAGTATCCACCTTAAAAGCAACGCTTGTAGTATGTTCTTATCAGCTCAACGGCACACAAGTACACTTATTAATAGAGGAAAAATGTTGTATCTGTTCTTAACATTAGAATGTTTCGCATTCTCACAGGCCATTCTGGTCAGTCTCCATTTCTTCTTCGTCTTCCTCTGAAATAAAAGAAAGTGATCATTAGAGTAGGCCACGCAAATCGTACTTTCAAGAAAGTAGGAAACTTTGACTACCACAATAATGGCCTAGTGCCATTTATTGCACACAAATTATTACTATTTAGACCATTCAGAAAATTCGCTGACCACAGTGGAATCATGGAACTGGAAAAGGTAGCAAAATCCGATGGTACCACTCCATGACTACGTATCTTCTTTCTAGTCGTGAAAAAATTTTCATGTTTTGTCACTATGTTTTGGACTAAAAGACACACTAAAAATGGGAGGAAATCTAGAAAAAAGCGGCAATTTTTAACGCTAGCTCTTTATAGACAATGGCATATTTTAGTCCCTAAGGGTCATGGATAAAATATTTATACCCAATTTTTAGCAAATTTTGTATTTTACAATATTGCAGAACCATGTTTAAGCACTACAATAAACTTTTAAGGACAGTACAGGTAAAAAACCGAAAAAAATTACAGTTTTTCCAATATGGCGGTGAAAGATATAGAGCTGGAGGGACGAAAAATTTGGGTTGCTATGACTAATATTGTTCTTTACAACATATCAAAAAACCATAACAATCGGACCTCTTTTAGAGTACCGCCGGAACAAAGATTTAATAATAATAGTTCTCTATTTCAGGTAAGTACCCATATCATCGTTACATTCATGATTTACTAAGTGGTGACGATTTTTTTTCTATTGACGGCACCTTCTCCAGGATATTTCAGTTCTCCCACTTGCGAAGTGGTGGGAACTTTCACCACGTCACCTCTAAGGATGTCAATCCTGTCAGTAACAATTAACTTCTAGGGTCAACGTCTAAAAATTCCTGAACTACTGAAAGGGTTAATAAAAACGATTAAAAGTTCGAATCGTGAGGCACCATCCTGCCATCACAGGAAGATTCCTGAACAGATGTTCTCGATCACCCGGGACTCCTGTGAAAATTATTGGGTTTCATTTTCTTAGTATAAATAAAATACATTAGTAAGTAATATAATAACTACATAATTAAACAAATGATACAAATACTGGTATAACACCAAAACCAAATAGGATTAAGAGCAGGTTGCACCAACTTACGATGACAGGCAGCTGTCATCTCATAGGGAATGTGCAGGAACTAGGTGGCAGCACAAAATCAAGAAAAAGACACTGTGCGGACACTAAGGGAAACTTATGAGAGCTGTCATCGTGCTTTCAGCAATGTATACAAAACCTCTCTCTGTATCTCTTCAATTATATTATTTTTTAATATGTTAAGGTTAATAGAGTTATAAAATACGGGTTTTGGTCTATTAATAATGATCGTCAGTGACCAAAAAATGTAAAAAGGTCAAAAGCTCTTAAGGCGCGTATACCCGCGAACGACCTTGCGCGTTGGGGCGTGGCGTAGCCTTTCCCGCCGCACTACCCGCGCCCCCCCCGCTGTAACAGGTTTTTTGTATGTGTGTATGTATTTTTTATATTATTATTTTCTAAATACGTAGGAATGTTTGAAGTAATTAAATATATAAAATAGTTAAGTAGGTACATTGTCTCAGAATCGAACTCTTATATTTTAGCGTCGCGCGCAAACCGACGCAGCCTTCCCGTCCGAGAGCCGGTGACAGACTGCCGCCCGTCGCCCGCGCACGTATCCGCCCCAACTTTTATGACGGTGTGGTAGTTATTCCAGGTTTTTGGCGAAAGTAATGATTATTTTACAATATCCGTTGATCAGATTATGAAAAACTGAATAAAGTTTTATTTTCTGAATATCCCGTGTAAAAAACATGTCTAGATAGTGAGCAGTAGCGATTTAAAAGGTTGAAAAATGCCTTATATGATAATTTTTTTTTGTTAGGACAATCTAGGCGTGTTGCAATTTCCGTTGCTCAGATTGAAGAGGACATATCAATTCTTCAAGTATATTTTTTCGAGACCTATATTTCGGGCCAGTTTTGAGTTTTAGGCCTTTGGACGCGACCAAAATGTGGTATTTCACTCTATTACGCGCCTTAAGAGGCTGGCCATGTATTGGAGGTTGAAGAAATAATAAATGAAGAAAATGAGGCTGTGATAACTAGCAAAATTGTCGCACAAACTAAAATATTTTTGTCTCTAAATGCTGAAAACTCATACTATGCTTATTTACTATGTTTACCCATTTTTTGCGTTTTTCACATAACCATGGCATAAAGGTATTATTCTTTGGAAAGTAATAAAATTTTAAGCTATTTATTTTTATTTTTTGTGGATGTATTATGACATCCAGAAATGCAACAATGCATTATGATTAGCTAGAATAATAGTTTTCACTCATACAATTAATTCTGTTTACTTATTATTTATGTCAATGTCAAGCATTGATAGAGTACAAGATTCGGATTGGCGGCACCAGTTGGCAGCACCTTTGTTGTGAATGTTCTTTATAGAAACTTGTCAAACTCTCCATACAATCAGATTTTAACGAACACTTTGGTGCAACCCACCCTAAGTATTTACTTTTATATGAACATACATACATGGCTTAATATTTTTCCTTCAGTCTGGTGAGGTAGTGAGCATCAAATATTCATCAAAATTGTTTGAGTGATTTAAATGACTCACTTTTGATGAGGATATTTCAACTGGATGGACTCCACTCGAAAATTGTATGCCTATAGGTCTAATTGTATTATCATTAGGTATGTACCTATTACCATTGTATTTTGAACATCTATACCATAAAGCAGTTTTAAAATTAATTGCGTGTGTTGTTGTGTGTATATGATATGAATATTGACTTTGCAAGTATGTCTGTATCAGACAGTTCATTTCAATATTCTTTGAAATTAAATTACCAATAAATAATTTGCCTACTGCCATCTTTTTGCCAAGTATATTTTTATATTGAAGAAATGTTTCATAGTAATAAGCAATTTTGTGGTAATTTGATGGAATCGATTTATGGCGAAAGGTATAGATTTTTACAACTGTTCTAATTTATTTACAGAAGAGAGGGAAGCAGCAACATGTTGGTGTGAAATGCTTCACTTTCCTTTCATTCTAATGTCCTGTTGAGTTTCTCTCATCAGTATCTATTTCCGAAAGCGTGACATTTAGTGACATAGCACAAACCTGTGTATACATTTGTCTTAACAGATATAGTAAAAAGATGTCTTACGCTGGCCATTTGTTGGTTGCACTTGTAATGGTTTCTGACCAGGAATCTGCCCGGACTGCAACATTCTTGTGAGCTTCTCCACTTCTTGCAGGGATGAAGCATTCTTGATGGCCTCACGGATTTTGTGGATCTCTTGGGGAGTAAGATCTGAAAGTAAGGTAAATAAATAAAAAAAATGTTTAAATAATCATCGTTTTTGTACTATGTACAGCTTCCTTATGTCATTGAAATTTTACTCTGTTACACTTATAGCATTTTATGGTAGACTTGGACCCTGGAGTTGTATATTATAAATTGTGGTTTAAATAAATATTTTGCCGCAGGTTTGTTGATAAGAAATTAGGAATGTAATCTCTAAAGAAATACAAATGTGATAATCCATATTGAAAGGAACCTTATGGCGGCCGGCACTTGCGTCTTTATTGCCGCTGTTCCAATACAATAGTGAATAGGTGCAACGTAAGCGCCTGCCGCCATAAGGTCCCTTTCGATGTGGATTATCACAAATATTTATAAACTTACTAGTGACTTTGGAGTCAGGGATGTTGCCTCCAGGGACAAATGTCTTTGCCTTCCTACTAATTTCTTTCTGCATTTCTTTCCCTTTCTTGCTTTTGAACAGCACATTGGCTTCATCCCTCTCTTTTTGTTTGATTTTTCGGAAATCAAGTAACCTTAGCTCTGGCATTTTAAATGCAATGTATGCTCTGGAAAATAAATTGATGGCTATTACAATCTAGAAATTAGTCATACCGATTACAGTGGGCTCAAACATCTTTTCCTAATAAGAAAGGATATTAATTGGCTGCAAGTAGAGATTAGTGTCTGCAAGTAAAAAGGAAAACACATTGGCAGACACAGGATGCATACAATTCACAATAACTTTGTTTTGTGATGTGATGTCACTTGTTACCATTAACATAATAATAATTATGTTAAATAAAAATTGTGTCTTAATTGGCTTTGAAATAATAATAGAAGTTAGTCACACACATACATACATTAGCTTGGGGACATTTACTTTAATGTCAACAAGATCATATGTAATTGTGTTTTCATACCTGTAATGTTGCTTATTTGCTACTGGATTGTTCATGAGCGACAGTGTTCTCAATTTGGGAAGTGTTGATAGTGGATCCAAATCCCCAAGTTCTGTTATATTGTTGCTAGTCAGTATTAGTGTGTCCAAATTTGGCAAATATTGTTCCAATGATTCACCAATTCGCCTGTAAAACAATCGTATAAGCATGGTTGTTAAACGAAAATTGTAGATTTGTCTTAATTAGAAATGCTGCGAATACAAACATTTGTTCGCACATTCAGTCCAGCTTTTGGCGAACTGAATATTCAACAAATTATTCCGTTTAACAAAATCAGCCGTTGCAAAACAGATTAATTGAATGGTTAAAAAATTGCTGTTTAAAAATATATTTGATTTATTAAATATTAGCTCTACTTCGTTGACTTCAGGGGATGATTTCCGGGATAAAAGCTGTCCTATGTCCTTCCTCGGGATACAAACCATCACCATGCCATATTTCATCTAATGCGTGAAGAGGTAACAGACAGTTACTTTCGCATTTATAATGGACTTTTGTCCGCAACTTCGTTCGCGTGAACATCCATATCAACTCATACACCGCTTTTCATGCCATTTCAAGATGATTTCTGGGATAACATGTATTCCATTCCATCCAATTCAATAGTATTGTGACTCCATTAACGTTGTCGAACTCGACCACTCTAACAACCTTTTAGATGACCCCTGAAGACATATCAAATAATAGGTAGGCGGCAAACACGTAGATCGGTATGTGTCATAAGTACATGTAGATGAAAATGCGAGCGCAGCGACGCGAAATTTTTCGGACATTATAATGGAAGTGCGGAAAATACTTCGTTTCGGTCCCCGGCTACAAAGTCATAACAATGTAAGTAGATGAAAAGGCGAGCGCAGCGAGCGCGAAATTTTCAAACATTATAGGGTCGGTAGGTGGGTTTACGGCCTGTTAATTTGATGCGCCAGTTTGCGGCCACTTGGATGGGTTGATGAACTGAAAGGATATTTTCTTGCTTTTTTAATATATTCCCATTCAATAGCTACCAATTAAAGCGCATAGAACTCGCTATGTCTTTAGGGCATGCAAAAATGTAAATATCTTTAATTGAAAAAATTTCGTTCTTCAGAAGGCCGCAAACTGACGCAGGCCGCGTAACTGGCCTAGCGACCCTACTTCATAAGTTTGGGTCCTCGGTCATAAAACCATAATACAAAAACGCGAGCGCGAAATTTTTCGAACATTGTGGTTGGTTTGTGAATGTTGATAGCGACTGGCTGTCCAACATAATTAGGTCCCTCAATTCAAACAGTTACTATGGTTCGAGGGATCTCATACTCTTCTAGATGACCCCTAATAAAGACATCAAGTAGGCCGATTTCAAATGACTGATTTGTGACTATGATAGCGACTGACTGTCCAACATAATTTTGATCTCTCATTTCAAACAGTTACTATGGTTTGAGGAACTTTTGCTCTTTTGTCTCTGTACTTACGGGACGTATTTTTGTTTCACCCCCCTATTTCACATTTTATCCATTAATTGCACAATGTTTGAATAGGAACCTTTTTAATTTACATCCAAGTATATACTTACCAGAATGTCAATGTCACCTGTTTGATATTCTACTCATTCTGGCTAGAATATCAAACAGGCTCGAAGAAAGTCAACCGGTAGAACAGGCAGGGTTCAGGAAGAACTTCAGTACAATCGACCATATACCATTAAGCAGCTGTTACAAAAATACAATGAATACAACAAAGCCATATATCTAGCCTTCATAGATTACGCCAAAGCCTTCGACAGCCTTAAACATGAATCCTTTTAGCAGAGCCTTTTAGAGCAGGGAGTCCAAAGCGCTTATGTAAAACATCATCATACTTACAGTGAGAGTAAAGCTAGCATGAAGTTGGAAACTATGGGGGATACATTTCCAATCGACAGAGGAGTCAGGCAAGGTGACAGGTGACCCACTCTCACCAAATCTATTCACAGCAGTACTCGAGCACATGTTTAGGAAATTAGAATGGGATCATCTAGGACTAAACATAAACGAATCGCGACTGAATCATCTAAGATTTGCTGATGACTTGGTTATTTTGGAGAACCCTAAAAACCTGGAATCTATGATACAAACTCTAGCAGACAAAAGCAGAGAAGTAGGCCTGGAAATGAACTCGAGCAAGACAAACTCGGTAGCTGCGGACATAAGCATCAGTGGACAAAGACTTGAGTATGTAACTGAATATGTTTATCTCGGCCAAATTATATCACCTAGCTATCAAATGTCCAAAGAAATTGATAAAAGAATAGCTACTGGGTGGAAAAAAATCTGGGCTTTGAAGGAAATCATGAAAAGCAAAGAACTAGGCATTAGGATAAAGAAAAAGACCTTTGATATTTGTATTCTCCCCTGCATTACCTATGGTTGTGAGACTTGGGCTTTGACGAAAAATCACAGGGACAAACTCGCGAAATGTCAGAGGGCCATGGAAAGAAGCATACCAGGGCTAAAACTAGAAGACAAGGTCAGGAACGTAGATATCAGGCGCAAAACAAAACTTAGACGTCCCATTACGTATCGACCAATTTAAAATGGAGGTGGACCGGGCATTTGCTACGCTGCAAAAAAAATGGAGTAAACAGGTGACTGTCTGGTACCCCAGAGACGAAGTCAGAAGCCGAGGCCGCAAGATAAGATGGGAGGATGATCAGAAACTGACCCTAGGTCCCTTTTGGCAAAGAGTGGCAACAGATCGCAAACAGTGAAAAGAGTTGGAGGAGGCCTATGCCGTAAGGCACACCGATCAAAGAGACATATTGTGAATAGTAAATAAGTAATAATAAGGAACAAATGTAAAAAAGTTCGGAATAAAAGGCTATATTATTATTATTATTATATACTTACCAATTTTCAAGCCTTTTCATATTACGAGTTTAAGAAGTTCTCATATAAAGTTCAACCCCTCTTTTAAAGCCCTTTGATCACCAATTTGTATAATTTTTATAGCCTAAAACGTGGCCGGGGATTTTCTCGACAGGTTAGTAAAGATTGCATCAAAATCCGTTCAGCCATTTTCACGTGACGCGCGTTCAAATAAACAGACAAAAAATCTAAAAACTGTTGGAACATGTTCTGTTATTGATTTTAAGTATCCCCAGCCAACTTTTTTTCGAATATCTTCCATGTACAGACTTTCGACCCTCTTCAGCTTTATTATATGTATAGATTTGAGGGTCAGCTCAGAAACCTGAGACAGCCGCAGACCAAGCCTAAATGTCTAAAGGCCGCAAGTACGTATTTCTGATGAATAAATATGAATTGGTCACACTTGCGGTAGAGACTTTGGGTCCATGGTCGTCCGACACAAAAAAAAGCATAACAAGCGACACAAAAGAGGCGTTGGCATGACTAATAGGCGTCTCATGGTGACCATAGGGCTGGCTCCTTCATTGACCAGCGGCTAAGTCTGGCAGTGCAAAGGGGCAAGCCAGCGTCCTAGCGACCATGCCTCAAGTAGTTAGTAGTTCTTTTAATATCTTGTTATAGATAGATAGATAGATAGATTAAGTCCGCCCTTTGTACTTATATTCTTTTTGTGCAATAAAGTTTAAATAAATAAATAAATAAATAATAAATAGATAGATATATTTATTTCCTTTATAAAATTACATCATGGTTTACATTTATAAAACAAGATAAATTCACAAAAGGATCGTCAATAGGTATAATAATAATAATGAAAGAAAAATAATTGAAATCAAATAATGTCAAAGGTAAAAAACAATAGAAATGTCAAATTTGTATACACGGCTAGAATATCCTAGGCAATGTCATTAGTCAAAATTAAAATAATAGAAATAAAAACAATATAAACGCTCGATATATTTTGTTTTCTCTGTAAACTAGTAATTTTAATGATAATCTGTATAAGAATAATAATTACACAAGGCAAAGACAATGTAAAATTCTTGCAACTTGCAGAAGAACACTGTTGTTTGGAAAATATTCAGCAGTTTACTCAAATAATTCAACCAAAACTGAACATGTCCAATGTACTGAATATTTGGCTCATCCCTAGTTTTAACCCTTTAACGTCAAAAAAAGTATCTTATACACAGAATTTCATTTTAACTCTAAATAAGATGTCATTTCCATTGTCTGACATATCCGACGATGTAACAGTACAAGTAAAAAATTAATCAAGTGCACTAAATATATTAAATTGCTGAATTTGTCCAATGTTTATACGTTTTTAAGAATACTCAATCAATTCAGATGATACAAGACCAGTAAAGGTAACCAATCAAACTCATTATTAAATATACTTACACAATTCTGTTGTTGTTCAATAGTAAGGATTTCAATCGTTTCAATAACGGAAATCCATCTAACTTTCTGACATCATTGTCTGAGAAATCTATGGTGTCGAATTGGTCGAGTGTGGCTCCCAAGTTTTCTATTTGAGGTATTTTGTACCCTGTAAAAGTGACACAAAGTTATATACAATCGGTAAGAAACAATGTTAATATAAGGCAATGTTAATATGAGACAATAATTTAAGTCAAAATTTAGGTTATGATGGAATACGTTTCAGAAATTCTAACCTCGCAAATCCAATTCGCGATCCCTGCAGGGATTCATATACTGCATAGAATTCTGTATGAGCTCTGTTGTTAGCTTCACCATGATTGAAATAAGATAATTTAGTTTTTTAGTAAACCGTGCAAAATTTGTTTATCAGCAACGCCGCATCTCAAAATCGAAAACTCACAGATACCATATACCATGATACAATAATATACTGCGCCAGAGGGGCTACCGCGAACAGCAATCGAAGTATTCCCTCTCTGTCGTACTTACGTCCGAACGTGCAAGTGCGACAGAGAGCGAAAACTTCGTTTGCTGTCGCGGTAGCTTCCCAGGTATGGCAACCCGGTACTAGGGATGTCAAAAAAGAATCGATTATTAAAAAATCGATTATTATTAAAAACGATTATTAAATGTCTTATTTGGATTCGCAATAAATCTATTAATAAAAAATCGATTATGATTTTCACAGCCGATTAATAGTAACATAATTATTAGCATAATTATGGATTTATCAAAGAATATTGTAAGCTACCACCTTGGACATGAGAATATTATACGGCTACTAAGTCCTAGTAAAGACCCCTGCGTTATGAGGGCATTTCTAGCAATGAAGCTAACATTAAAGAAACGCTCCTTAGGCATCGCGGAATTAATATTTAAAAATATCCGGATCTTTTCAGATATTATCACGATACTGCAATACACACCAGTACCAAAGAATATTGTAAGCTACCACCATGGCCATGAGAATACTAAACGGCTACTAAGTCCTAGTAAAGATCCCGCATTATGAGGTCATTTCTAGCAATGAAGCTAACATTGAAGAAACGCCTGTTAGGTATCGCGGATTAAAAAAAGTGTGTGTAAGCGCCGACGCACGACTGGAGTTTACTCTTTACGAACGATTATAAAATATATTAGTAAAGATTAGTAAACAATTATATAGATCAGTGAATGAGGATAAATGAACTCTTTTTTTATATTACCGCAAAGTGGGGCTATTTGATACACAAGGGGACCCACAAGTTCAAGGTTTGCACCCTTTTGTACTCTGAGTGAATATTTCACTAACTTTATACCAATTAAATAGCACATTATAAAATATTTACACGTTGTTTTATTATTTTCGATCTTGATATACACACTTGACAATTCAATAACTGAGAGCTACGCAAGATAAGTTGCGCACGAACATAACGCATAACGTGCTAAATTATAAAAAAGTCATATCTTTACCCTGATCGTATACTGAGATACGACTTTTTAAATTAGCACAGCAGATTACGTTTGATTTTATACCCCATAAATTTTCATACCCCGGGCTTATATATGAAAATCGATTCTTAAGGAGTAAACTCCAATAAACTCCAAAAATATCCGGATTTTCTCAGATATTATCACCTTGTAACCGACCCCGTAGGAAAAATAATTAAAAAATATATTCTTAAAAAAAATCGATTATTATTTCTTTAAAAATCGATTGTTTTTTAGTCGATTTTAATTTGGGGCAAATACATGTTTAATAATAAATATCGAACATCCCGCATTGTAACGCAGTCCCGTTTTGTTCGGAAAAAAGGAGGGCATAAGTTTCCGAAAGACAAAACTGTCTCAAAGCACTGACAGTCATTGACCCGTAACTCATATTTGCCATAATTAAGCTCAGGTATTGCAAAATAGTCACCAAATTGTTCCAATTAGATATTAATCCGCGTAGCGCGACCACAAAGAGTGACATTTCGGAGACCTCACGCTACAGTAGCGCCTCTAGCGGTGAATTCATACGCGATAGCCCTCATTTGCTTTTCTCACCGGTGATGCCCTACTAGAATATGAGTTGCCAGTGTACAAGAACACATTTCTACCTAAATTTGATTAAAAATTAGCGTTACCAAGCGTCACGAAAATATTCGTAACGAAAACTTTGAATTTTTGGTCAATAAAAGAAAGTAAGATAAAATAATAAAATTATATGACTATCATAATCCCCCAGACGAAAGGACTATCGTTACATCATATAATTTTGTTTAAACAAAAGCATGACCATGAGTAAGTCAAATATTATGAAAATAAGAGGGCTTTACACGTGGTCGTTTTTTTTTACAAATTTCATGACGTATTCGATACAAACATATTTTTTATTATTTTTTTAGAAAGGTATAATTGAATTATCTTGTTTGTGCCTTTGAGAACTTTTATCGCGTAATGTAATAAAAAGGTTCTCAACCCTCCAAGTGTTACACCCAAATTGGTGAAAATTCGCGGCCTTACCCAGATGCTAATGTAAAAAAAAGGCTATGAACTCTTAAGTATACCTATGAAGTTTCATCATAATCCGTTCATTGCAGCATTTGCAGCCGTTATTGCGTGATGATTGAGTAGGTAACAAACATCTAAACTTTCGCGTTTATAATAGGTATAAGTATTAAGTAGTAAGATTATCTGTAACCCCTTTTTTATCGTATTATTTGTATAATTCGGATATAGTTTTGTAATTGTAAAAATTTTTAATCTCTTGTGTCAGTCTTATGGATGTTAATACGATGATTTATGATTTACTTAGATACAGACTTAATCTGGCTTACTGCGCAGTTGTATTATTCAGTCTAATTAATTAATTGAGCTTCTTGGTCCGCATTAGGGATGGGTAAATAATAGAAAGTACTCAAAATACCTCCAATGAAATGAAATGAAATCATTTATTCTTCAATTTAGGCATATTACATGCACTTATGAATGTCAAAAATTACCACCGGTTCATAAAATAAACATCTGCCTCGAGAAAAACCAGCGTAAGAAATTCGGCGAGGTGTCATTTTTTCAAAACAATATACAGTGTATATAAATAATTTGGCAAGCCCACGCCCACGTTTTCTCCCATTGCCATTGGGGCCGGTTACACGGCGATTATTGATGTTATTATCATCCGATACTTATATCCACGCATCACGTAGGTATTGATGAATATTGAACCAAAATCTAATCAATGTTGATAACCATCTATAATTATTGTTATAATAATCACCTTGTAACCGGCCGCACTGTATATAATGCCGGTCGACATGATAGCCCAAAGTACAGGACGCAGTTATGCGTTAGGGAGAAAGACATACATATTTTAATCTCATTTCACCTGCGTCATGACGACCTACTTATGCGGTGAAGTGACCAGGACCAGGGCCTGCGTCATCATGGCCCAGCAATGTGTGGATCCGGTATATGATTAGCGACGGTTATAATCCTAGATAAGGATATATGTTATAATGTCGGTGTTGCGAAATTATTTCAATGCAAACTTAGCGTTACTTACCAAAAGAACGCTCGTAGGACGACGTATTTTGAACAGTCGGTCACAGAAAAAAAAATAGTGTTAAAGACCAATATCTTTAGATGGGCAAAACAGCTTTACAAAAGACAAGATATATATATTAATAATAGTTAAGTTTTGGTGATTCATTTCAAGATGAGTCACTTTTTAAGAAAATGCAATCTAATTTTATCCTTAAACCCCAGCACTAACATTGAAGTTCTTTTGACGCGTATGTGGTCGATGAATCGTAAGTACTATATATTTCGATGACTATGCCCGGAAAAGGGTTAAAACGGTGATTTTATTGGGTTTGATGATGATTATAATTTCATATAACGACGAATATTAACCCATTTTGACTGCTAGAAAGAAGGAGGGTAATTTGTTTATCAGCCTATATTATATGTTTGTTCCTTTGTGACACTTTAAGAGACCAAACGCGTGGGCCGATTTTTATCAATGAAACCACGTTTG
Source organism: Epiblema foenella (assembly GCA_963556455.1). Classification (NCBI taxonomy): domain Eukaryota; kingdom Metazoa; phylum Arthropoda; class Insecta; order Lepidoptera; family Tortricidae; genus Epiblema; species Epiblema foenella. Next base: position 8,404,897 of record OY747105.1, read on the forward strand.
AGTTTTCTCCCATATCTTTTTATTCTAAATACATTAATATTCTTTAGTTCAACTCAAATAGTCATTTAAACTATTACAAGCTATTTTTTTATTTTAAACATAAATAATAAGTAATGCAAATGACCAGCATTGCACACTTTAACTTGTTATTAATAATAATTTTATCTAGGTATTATCCAATCTTAGCCGTAGTTACAGTAAAACACACAAGATCACCTACTGCCACATTTATATGGGATGCGAGTACATAAACATTTGTTCGGGAGTATACCATAAGACTATAGACTCTTTGTAAAATATCTACAAAATGTCGAGTCCCATGCACATATAAGCGTATTGAGTCTAACATACAAGAGCTTGTGATGAGAATAAAGTATTATAATACAATATTTTAACATTAAAAAAAAGTATTTGTTCAGTAGGTTTACAATTCTTTGCTATGTTTTACGAGTTGAACTACGCAAGATTGGGTACGTACATTATACACAGATCTACTGGTAGTACGAACATTTTTTTAACACAATTTTGTTACAAATACGTAGGTACATTAGAAAACAAATGGTTCTAAGCGTAATCTTTCTATTTTAACACACAAGTAGTTAAGCGTTTTAATTTTTCTTATGCGAGTGTTAACTCGACATACTGATCCTAAACTATGCACTTCCAAAATCAGACATTTCGAAGACACGGCGATATCGCGTAAGAAATTTCATAAACTTTCTGATCGCCGTAAATCTTAATTTACCTACGAAAATAATGTACATTGGACCTTCATTCTTGACTCTGATGAATGATGGGTGAGAAAATGACCTGCATTTTATAAAACATAATAATACTCGTACTGAGGTACTAGGAAGAATAAAACAAGTGCGAGGAACTAAATAATTAATGAAAATATCTTTTGAGTACATGAAATTATAGAGACCAGCTCGTAATCGTAAATAAACTACTTAATAGAATTTACATTAACATGGATATAATGGCAAACAGACATCCTTAAAGGTACACTTGATTAAGTAATTGCACCCCCGTGTTTGAAATGCTGAGAGTACCAGTTATAATCGTAGGTAGACTTCTATGACAAGGATTACTGTGGCTAACAACAATGTACACATTACTTAATATTGTGGCTACGCCGGCTTACGCACATATAACGTTCAAGTCAGATCTGCAGACGATGCAACATTAATATAGGTACCTATATATTGAAAGATTTCATTTGCGTTAAGAAAGTATTACTTTTCTGGCGCCTTCTGTGATGTAGCTGCTCACGCTCAGCAAATAATTTCTTAACGCGAATGATTTTCGAAATATGACAGAGATTATATGCAAACTTAAAGTAGGTATGATTGTTGTGCGAAGTGAGAATACGAATGAAAGTGCCTGAAGTTAGAACAGACTTAGCATGTACTATTGCAAGACCCGGCCTTCGCCGCTACCGCTTACACACTTAGTTAATTACTTCTGCAAACACTTGTACTGATAATTCGAGAGAAAACTTAGTCGCAAACCACTCTTGTTAGTATGTATTTAACATTTTAATCAAACACTTCAAGCCGTTAGTTGCATACTTACACAAAACTTTTACCATAAGGTTCATGACTAACATTATGGGTAAAAGGAATAAAATACCTATGTCACATAAAAATACATTATGCTAAACGAAAAATTAAAAGGTATCGCCAGCGATCCTTATATGAAATGAGGTGCTAGTAGGTGTGCTAAACGCGGCCCGTCGTCCGCGCGGGCTGGCCGAATATCAAATATCCAGAAAAAGACACAACAACAACTCCGAAAGGCAATTTTTAAAATTTACCTTAAAATAGATTATTATTTACGATAGGTACCTTTTACGTTAATATATTTTGGTGAATAACATCATTATCGCAAACCCGTATTAAATATGAGAAACGTGGATGATATGACAATATAAATTACCCTTTCATACCAATTAATAAGCGTTTTCAATGTCCTAACTTAGTCGCTTCGCGTCGGGCGAGGCGACGATTATAACTACTTACTTTATACCAACTTTATACCAACCGAAATCTAACTACTTACATGGGATCCGAACGTTTCTGTTAAACTTAGGGGATTGAACTTTACACATCTTTGGTTAGACAAAACGAAACAACAGTAAAAACACTAGACGATCGAATGATACAGTCATTGGAGGGACATATTATTTAGTCGTTAGGTAACTCTAATTAACATTGCATAATAATCACATATATAAATAATCATGGTCGAAATGTTACGATGGACCCGGAGATCGTTCCATTTCGACGTAAGCGTCAACAAGTGTTTACATTATTATTATCCAATCCGACAGAAGACCGCCGCTCCGCCGGGTCGGGCGCTACGCTCTGCGGCCCCGTTCCTTCGCTCTCGCTACTGCCAGAGCTTCCACCAGACCTGCATCTTCTCAGAGAGTTTCTTACAGATTCCCAGTAGTTTCCGTCACATCCCACCGTCGCCTTCACCTTCGCATTCTTCTGAACCTTCACCCTCCTCAAGTGTTACCTGTTGGCAAAATTACGCCATATTATACAACTGATTTTTATTTCCAAAGGCGGTGCTAATAAGGGTAACGACGGCAGTGTTAAGTAAGCTGACAAGCACTAGTACTGTATATTTCATTCCTAATTCAAAAAAGATCATATGGTTTTAAATTGATTGTTGTATAAAAAAATTATAACCCTTAGGGTCGCTTGCACCAACATACGATCACAGGCCGGTCATCGTCAAATATGGCGCCGGCAGCTGTCATCCCATATTTGTCAAACTTTCAATACAATCAGATTTTAACGAACAACGTTGTTTGGTGCAACCCACTCTTAGTTTCTATTAAACAAGGGTCAATGTGCATCATTGGGTCCTTCTATGTTAAAGGTGCTAAAATACTCACCCATTATTCATGATCGTTCATATACTCTATTTTATCGTTAACTCTCACTCTGACATTTATGTTTGTGAGAAAGAGACAAAACGTATTTTGGATACCAGAGGTTTGTTATGTTTTATGGGTAGAAGTCCAGAATATATATCGTCATTTGGTACCCATAGTACAAGCTTTGCTTAGTTTGGGACTAGGTTGATTTGTGTAAGATTGTCAAAAAATATATATATATAAATATACATACATTAATTAAATGTAAATAAAAAAGTAATACTCACTTGAAAGCGTATTTGTTCTGGGCGATCATCATCTGGTATTCCATGTGATACGGGCGCAGGTGGTGGCGAAGGTGGGATCATGCTCTGGTAATAGTCTCGGTTCTCCTCTAACGTATCGAGAATATCTTGCGCATCGGGGTGCACAAGGTCTGCCCACGTTTCCCAAAGCGGATGCACAATGTAGTCGATGAACCCGACCTGACTCTTCTCTATTGTAGCATTGTGCCTATCACACATAGGACTAATATCCATCCCGTGCTCTCTTTCCCGATCACCCTGTTGGAAGAACTCCTCCATAAGGAGCGCAACCCACCTCTTGTAAAGAGGTAGAGGCTTCGTAGGATTGCTTAGATCGGCACAATGAACGAGATTCTCCAACACCTGTATTCTGTCCGTGTAATTGTCTAGCAATAACACGCCGCTACCAGCCACTTTCTTAGTTTCCACCATCGTTTTTAGGTCGGCTAGGAGGCTCATGTGTTTCGACATATCTGTCGAAAGCACCATATCTATAACCATTTTCCTAAGCGTCTGCCTCTGCTTCTTGTGAAGATTAACGAATATGTCACAACCGTCGTTCTGTAGTAACTTGAACGCGACGGCGAGGTGGTGGTTTTCTAGTACGGACTCGTCATTGTACATGAGGGCGAGTTCCGAACTGGAGTTGACTAGGAATTGGTTGGTGAGGCCAGGGTGGTCGACGTCGTGGACGCACGCGGCGAAGAGAGCTGCGCATACTTCTATAGGAGTGAACACGGCGTCAAGGGCGGGCGTGTTGAGGAGCACATTAGTGGACTGCGTAACATCAGCTGCGTGCAACGAGTTGTGGAAAGGGTTGTCGCGGATGTAGTGCTCCTCGAGGGTTACAGCGAACGCGATGAACGTTCTTGCCGGGATCTGTAGTGTCGTAAGCAGCTCTCTCGAAGTGAAAGCAGCGTAGGCGACGGCAGTGAGGGGCCGGCCGCATGACAAGTCTCCGATCCGGAAGATATCTACTCCCCAGCGGTCCAGCTCACTCAGGCACTGACCAAGCTCTTGCTCGTGCGGTGTGTCCACACCGTACCGGGGAACGCGTTCTCCGGTGAAACTATTCGTGTGTGTCAATGTTCTCTTCACGCCAGTGATCTGAGAATAAAGACGTAATGGCCAAATTACAATTGTGCAAGGACAACGGATGCGAGCAAGCAGCCCGCTAGTACGTATGGCCTCTATTTAAATAATGGCTTGTTCAAGGTTATATACTAGCAATGATTAGATAAGTGAGAGAAAAATATTGGGATTGCGAAAGTAAATAAAATGCCCTCGCATGTTTACCACTCGAGTTATATATTGGAATTAGTACGTAGCAGCTATATTATAAACACCATAAAACGAGCTACCGGCCCGAGCGTAGTTAGAACTGTCGCATTATAATTACAGCTAATTTATTTTATCGACTAAGGGTCGGTTGCACCAACATGCAACATACGATTACAGGCCGGTCATCGTCAAATATGGCGCCAGCAGCTGTCATCCCATAGAAACTTGTCAAACTTTCCATACAATCAGATTTTAACGAACACCGCTTACGATTACAAACGGTTTGGTGCAACCCACCCTAATAGGGCCGACCTACTACGAGCACCTACCCGCTGACATAAAAAATGAAGCTAATAGCGAGGCAACGGCAACGTTTAGGCACTGGTCCCACCGCCGCCGACGAGTAGCGAGTAATCTCATAGTAATTCTACTCGCTTGAGAAAACGAGTAGAATTACTATGACAGTACTCGCTGCTCGTCGGCGGTGGGACCAGTGCCTTAGGCACAAACTGAAGAACCTTCCATTGGATAAGTCATTTTACTCCGTAAATGAATATACCTATGTATTAACATTCTTAAATACCATTTGATTTTTTATTTATTAATTTTATTATAAATTGTAGTTATTACCTATTTACTTGTTAGTTATGAGACATTGTTTCTAGTTTTTAAGTCTGGTTCACTTACAAATTGTATTATTGTTCTATATTAACTTCTGACATTATCTATTAAACTGAATTTGTTATGATTGGTACCCTTACATTAGTACAACTTTTAAATATTATTTATTTCAGCTTGGTGTTCCAATTAAATCTTTACGTGTCATTTTTTGATTGTATTATTTTTTCAATTGATTAAATGTAGGTATATATTTAGTATAATATACCTACCCTCATATTATAATTATCAATGATTTTCATGTTATAACGATAGATACACGATTAGCAAGATAAGAAAACAAGTTTTATAATGTGTTTGTATATGGAGATAAATAAACTATACTAAACTATAGGAACTCTATTTGTTTCATAAATCGGAGGCACCTACCTGTGACATGGTAGTCGCCGGGCCGCCATGGCGAGGCTTTTCCTTCTTCTTGATCCTCTCAGATGCTTCATCGACTTGTAAAGACGGCAAGTCGAGCTCCTGTTGCTTATCTGCAATAAAAACATGCAACTTTGTAATGTAAAATGTATTATAGCATTTTCAGCTAGGGCTTCGCTTGACTTTGGCTCCTATTAAGCATTTTATCGTTCACTGATTATTTTGTTTGTTACACAATGAATCAACAGCAGAATAGTATCAATTGTTCCAGATGTCGTATCGGTCGCATCATCGGGCCGGGGATGTACTTACTCGATAAAATGTGTGTCACACTATAATTGATGACAAACTGAAAAGGGCTTTTGTGTAACGTTACAAAAACGTTCTAAGTACTAACGGTAATAGCATCTTATTTGGGTTATAATGTATTATTATTTAGGTAGTTTAATAGGGTATGCCTAAAACCGTGCCGTTGGTATTATTAACGAAAGAAAGTAGGTGAACATGTGAAGTGATAGATTTCATTGATATCGTTCTATCTAGGTCGTGGTATGTGTGTCACTATGACTTAGCTCTATATATATATGTAAATAACTCAAATATACTCTCAAATACTAAGTGGTGGTGTCATATTCCCATATCTCAAGATAAATAGATTTGATATCATGGCGTTCACTTAATTCATTATTCGTAAAATCGTTCAATTTAGAGTGCAATAATCGTTGCGGTCACTGCGCTCTGAGAATTACATAATTAAAGAAACCTTTAAATTATATTTCAAGTTAAATTTAACTTTAAAGTGAAAAACGAGTACCTACTCATTAGCTCATTTGAGCACATTCACAAAAGTTGAACTTTGTACTGAGATGATGATAATATGATCAGGTACCTTATTGGTACCAATCAGAACTAATCAGATCTGTGTTACGACGGCTTATGCAACCGATAAATGAATATGAGCTCCAAATTCGCCACATAATGACACCAGGAACGCCCAGTCGTTATTGTATAATTCTAACACTTAGGATTATACACTTGTCGTTATCAGTTTCACTAACTAGCCAACTAGCACAGGTACGACGCAATACTCACAGGCTACCTTTCGAAATGTAGATATAGGAATATCTATCTTATCTACGGTGATAAGTAGTAGGACCGCAATGTAAGTTATATTTAGCATCGAGTGGATTTTATTAAGTCAGATTAAGGAAAGATGATTCCATCGAACAATTTTTAACTCTAATTTCAGGTCTCGGTGGAATAAAACTAGTTCGGCAAGAATATTAATATTAAAATTCCCAATTTGAAACGCGTATTGATGAATCGATTATGTTTGTTAGATAAAAACACGTTTCATTTATAGGACAGCGCCGTAAAACCATAACGAATAATACGGTTGCTACACATATTTTTAACGCAATCCGAGACGCAGATCTTGATTACCTTGATTACGACTACCATAACGTAACCTACATAATTTTATTAGCAACTATCATAATAAGTGTTACTACTGTGACCTATTTGTTTTTGCAAATGTTGAAAAACAGTAGCGGTATAAGATATCAAATCTGCAATATTTTAAAGCACCGCGATTCAACTCACTGGGTACTGGGGCTCACGTATGCACATAAAACATGGAATGCGACGTTCCAGCGAGATCCACATCTAATTCATGTTCTGAGGATTAAACTCAGATATTCTCAATTGCAAAAGTAATTTATGCTAGCGAAGAAGGGAAAAGTTTGCGGTGGACAGAGCTGACAAAATAAATTAAACGCTCGTCGCTCGCGACAGACAATTGCCTCAATGAATCGTTGAGCCACTCAAATATCCATGTCCTGCATATTTTATGTACGTAATAAACTCCACTTGAATATTCATAACGTTTAAGGCCCCGTAGAGTAATGGTAATAGTAGGGAGCGTTATGGTCCGCTAAGAACTAAATGGGACGCTAAGGGAGACATTTAAATGTATGTAGCCTTTAAAAAGGGACTTAAGTGTTTCTTTTAAAACAAACAGAGTGCCATTGAATAGGCAATACGAGTTAAAAAGTTGGTACTTTATACTCTTAAGTACATGTGTTTGCTTAAGAGAAATGAGTTGAAGCTAAGAGTTTTCTCGAAAATTGTCTGTTCAAATATTTATGTTTGCGAAGCTTCAAAGATAAAATGGGACTTGTGCACTTAAGTAGGTATCAGCTATTTAGCAAAATGTAGTTCGTTGAGCGCTCTACTATTGTTGAAGCTTCTCTGTGGAAGTGCGCTGTAAATGTACTGTTTATCACGTTTAAGAAAAAATGCGTAGGTCTCCTAATTTGATTATGCCATGTGAACGCTAAGGAAAACAATTTTCGCTGCCAACTATGTACTTTTCAATAGCATATTGCGCTATGTATTCTGACATAAATATCGTAATTTAAGTTCATCTTGCGGTTGGTTCAGTTTATGTTGTTTACATACACATTTTATGTAACAATAAAATAGACATAATTTATTATAAACTCTTCACTCACTACTAACACTCAACACCAGTTTGGCTATCAGGCATGCCTGCATAAGAGGTTATCAGAACGTCATTATCTATAGATAACAATTGTTTATTTACATTGCATACTATCTGCCACATGGTCGGGAGTGATAATTGATTAAAAATATACATACGGTGGTATTATTGGGTATATGCGGCCAAGGATTAGCATACATCAGACTGGTCAGTACTATTTTCTAATAGAGATTCATGTCTCTCGCACTTCCACACTTGCTAGTAAGAGATATTCGACATAAACGAGATAATGCTAGTCGACAAGAAGGACGACCGCTCCGTGTATTTCAATATAACTAGACTGAACAACAAATAAGACGCTAGCTACGCAACATGTTATGTCTACCAAGTGCTCATCTGCTCGTTTTAATAAGATCGTAAATCTTTTTACGATTAGATACCTACTCGTATCCTAACGGCAAATTGTTGAACCGCAAAAGGCTTTTAAGGAAATGAGAAGAAGATACCAATTTGGTTTACAACTCTTAGCGTTACGCTGTGTGTGTTATCTATATACGAGAAGCAAAAACTACCCTCATCTCATCTGTTATTCAATAGTGACATACATTACATGTTAGATTGATAAATCGCACAGGGCTTGCCTGCCTGAAACCTGGACAGACCCCGTTAAAAAATAAAAATACACTTTTTTGGGTCATAGTAGGTAAAAGAATGACATGACAAAAGGAATGGAAAAATGGCGGTTAATTGCCTACTGTCAAACTGGACTACCATGCAGTTGCCAGGCTTTAAAAGCCCCGCGAGTAGAGTGAAATTATCCTCATCTGTTATTTTGATAAATTGTTGTACGAAATGAAAGGTTATTAAATACCCTATATAATGGTGTTTGGTTGCCTAGGTAAAAGTTGGACACATAAAAGGTTGACTAACTTAAAGATCGAATTTAAAAAGGCACGACGAGGTATATTATACATATTTAGAATATGTTCATGTTCTTGTGAACCTAATATTTGAAGTGCTAAGTAGAACATCTAAATAAAACAAGGCGGGGCCAGAACGTCACTGCTGTTTGGGCGGGCGGTACGCGGTTGACGTCACATAAGGCTCGCACAAGGCCTCTATTTAGTGGAACAGTTTGTGATTCAGCTTTTTAACATCGTGTAGGGTGATTCCGTTATGGTTAAATATGAATCGTTCGATTATATGTGTGAAAAGACTGAAACACCTGAAGAAATTTCAATAAAACGCTGTTCACTTAAAGATAAGCCTGCTACGAGTACATTAAAGCTAAATAACGTAAAGATTTCATATTGAATATTTGAAATAGCGTAAACGTTTCAAAGATATAGTTTTATTCATTGTAAAGCTAAAAATTCACGTGAGATACTGTTGAAATATTGATTCATCAGTCACAAAATTCTTCCTCATTTTCACCATAACATTTTCAAATACTGTGTGGACTATTCATACCTGCTTTTGTTTAAAAAATATGTTATTACCATGGGTGGTGTTGTCAGCTTTATGCACCTGTTATAAACTTTAATGAAAAGTTTGCATTCCTTATTTTATGCTGGTAGTAAACTTTAACGCAACTTCCATTTCTGAAGGTAAACAATTTTCTTTTCAGTAATTTATTGGCTTTAAATTCCTGGCAGTCAGGAATTCTAGTACTCTGTGAAATTTACATTAGGATTGCAATACAATTTTATTCAAAGCCTAAGCCTATTTTGACTTTAAATGATTGCGCACTACAGTATACAATAACTTTAACTGTGGATGAAAGAAAAATAAGAACTTACCCAAGAATGTGGAGCAGATGTACTCCGAGATCTGGTTTCCGGACTTGCTGGACTCGGAGAAGTGGCTGAGTTCCTTGTTCAGCATCCGTTTGAACTGAAAATGCAACATTTCCACTGAGTGCGCTATCCTAGTAGCACGGCGTCGCAACCAACGAGTTGCTCCACAACGGAACGATTGTCTCTCGGCGCACACGCGCATTTCACAATAAAAAAAAAGTAGAAAAAAAGGATTAAACTAATTCAAGGTGTCTAATTTGACGTATAATTCACGAACGTAGCATTTGTCGCGATAGTAGGTCAACGCGTGTATTAGCGTGGAGCGCTATGGCAATACTGAAGCGCCACGCTCTGCGGTCCCGATACGATTATCCTCGCACTACGCGTCTAGACTGTCGTCATCACATCACGCTACGCATCGCTAGGTGGAATCACTACATACACTATACACTATATTTCCTATATAAAAAAAAAGCCTAAATAATATGATTCGGATTTCTTCAAATTGCCTCCCGGACACTATATTCTCTACCTTACTGTGGCTAGATGTTGCCGCGATGCGTTCCTCGGACTGATTGGATTTGTTAAGCTCTGACTGAAATGGCTTCAGTTTAAAGTAGTACAACCAGACATGGCTGCTTTAATCTAGATGCAATAAGACATTTGCAGTCAGTTAGTTTTCGCCCGATTACCAAGATTCTGTGGCTTTCAGTTAGCTCGGTATAGTAATGAACGGATAATTAGTATTTATTAAATGGAGATAAACGATAACGGTGATACGGATCAAATCACCCTAACAGCCACGCAGGTGGCCTGGCAACGCGATAAAAGGTTGCTGGATAGCTGATACATTTTTAGCCCCATCGGGTACGGTTACTGAGCGGCCGGCTAATCCATCAACCAACATTGAGCGTGACATACCTACCAACATTTTGTATCTCGTGTTAAATTCTTAACGTGTACTTGACATAGTTTTCTATCACCTTGTGACGTTATCCCTTGTTAGTTTAGGTTCGGAAGTCAGATTTCGAGGTTCAATATGTATATATATATTACGTCGAGGCGATAACATGAGCATCGAAGGACGATACTGCCACAATTACTACCCGAAATTATCATTATCTTTGCCATCTATACGAGGATTATTTTTCAGATTAAGCAGATTAATTTCGATAGCATATATATCATATAATATAAAGGCTATCTATAATTACATTCAACTAACAGCTTTGTAAAGCCAAATCTATTTTTATGTTGTTGGACACAGCTATTCGTCACTACACTTTTTGCTGCAACAATCACCTCCGCCAATAGGAAATAAAGAGTTAAAATTATCCGAAAGGAACATAGTTACTTTATAATAAAGTCAATTAGGCGGTTGCATAAAAACTCGAGTCGTGAGTGTCACTTCACGGGACAGTGATTTTCGCTCGCTGGCGAAACGACATACAATCCGTGTTGTTGGGCCAGTGAGAGTTGTTTTGTGTCCGAAACCACATTAAAACGAACCAAATAATAAAACAACACATTTGCAAAGTAGGTCACCACGCTAGAAAACTTATATAAGATTCTCAGAATTCTGTAAAGAACAAAACGTTTCACTGGAACACACATTTGCATAATTTCGGTTAATGAAAGTTAGTGGATACATGATTCTATGAGACATTCTGGAGTGTGTCCAAAGATTTCGGAGTAAAAGAAGTAGAATGACGGTCACTCGGTCGGCGTGAAAATGTGAAAATATTGTCCCACACACGAGTCAGCTTTCCAAGAAGTGAATCACTTGTCTAATAGACATGACACGATAACGACGTAGAGATTCGATGATTTGTTGCTGCAACACCAGTGACAGTAGTAAAAATCGGCAACTAATAATAGTTATTTGTTATGCAAGGCTGCAAAGTTGTTGTTTGGCGCGAGTGCTCGAATTGAAAGCCGAGCTAGCGAAGGATCCTAGAACTCGCTACGCTCGTGGTTCAAGAATAGAATCCTGAGCGTAGCGAGGGTTTCAAGACACGAGAAGCCAAATAACTTTGCTGCCGAGCGAAACACACAAATTTTCACCTCACCCTAGCGAGGAAACGTACAAGAAAACAATTCAAGTATTATTAAAAGAAAATTGCAATACGAATATTGTTTGAATATATTTCTTATTTTTGTATTTCCATAAATTAAAAAAGTAGGTAATATAATGATATAAAACTAAAATTGAATGATTTTCAATTTCATGTAAGTACCTAAAATTAAATGTTTCATCGGATGACACATTCCTTGTGCGAGCGAGCCGTCGCTATATACATGTATAGCGCTGTCTGACTCGCACACCGCACCGTCGTGCGGAAACCGCATCAGTGTAGAAACCGCCTTAAGACCGCATGGCCGAACCATGATTCTGAACACATCCATAAAAAAATTGGGTAGCGCGGTACTACGTCATGTTCGAATTTCAAAATCACTTTATCCGCTAGCGGATAAAATGGATTTTTGCATGCAGATTTGAAACGATAAAGTAAGCCTTTCAGAGCGGGTGAGGTGAAATAAATATTCGTATTCATAAGGAAAACTATAGTACCTACAGAAAAATGCAGAGAAAAGTAACTCAACTGCATATATCATCATATATAATCGTTATCTGCATATATAATCGTTTTATATTTTATGTCGTTTTTATATCTAATATGGGATGGGAGTATAATCCCATAATAGATATACCTGAGCTTGTACTTGTGTTCTTATTCATTATGTCTGATTAATAATTCTACGCAGCGTCTCGACAATTGGGTTCTATTGATCATCCAGAAATCCCTACGGATAATCATATAATCGCTCATTACTACTCGAGATCATAAGGAATTAATAGCACCTAATATTATAAACCTAAAATTGTTATAGAATGGAATTATCAGCAGGTACTAACCATTACATACATTTAAGTACCTACTTTTATTATTTTGAACAATATTTCTACATAAACATACGTATGTAACTACTAAAGCAACAAATTGTTAATTTCTCAAAAACGGCTACTTTGGTCACATTTCTATGTAAAATCGTTTTCTCTGGGTTTTCACCATGCAAAGATAATGTGGAAATATGAATAGTTAGATCTATTCATATTACTTACTTGCTAGTTCCTCTTTCAATCAAAGTGAATGATGTTCTGAATTACACTAGTAGTGAAGTTTGTTCTTAGCTTAATCCCATTTATTTCGAATCAAATTGGTAGTAATCTACCTACTCGTAATTATTACGAGTATTACGAGGTAAGCTGCCGAGGTAAAGCTATATGAATTTTACTCAGTGGGAATATTGAATCGTGACAATGCAATGGGGGCTATCGTTTTTGTGCTCACCAGTTGGCGCCACTGTCGACTAAGGTCCAACTGTCAAAAATTGTTATTGGTTATTATGGACATAAGAACGAAATTTACATTTAAATCATATTCAATACCTTAAAACCGTACCGTAAAAATATCGAATATACCGCATTGTAGCGTGGTCCCGTTTTGTTCGGAAAAAAGGAGGAAATAATTTTCCGAAAGACAAATCTGTCTCAAAGCCCTGACAGTCATTGACCCTTAATTCATATTTGCCATAATCAAGCTCAGATATTGCAAAATAGTGACCATATTGTTCCAATTAGATATTAACCCGCGTAGCGCAACCAAAAATAGTGACATTTGACGTTTCGGAGGACCCCACGCTACACTAGCGCCTCTAGCGGCGAATTCATACGCGATAGCCCCCATTGTTAGGCTCAATGAATATGCCCTAGTACATCGTAATATTGGTAATTTATTTCAACATTTTACTATGGTGTAAAAGTCTATGTCGTTGACAAAAAACCGGCAAAGTGCGAGTCGGACTCGCGCACGAAGGGTTCCTTACCATTATTTATACAAACGGCAATCACGTTTATTGTATAGGATTTATTTTGTTCTATTTTTTAGTATTTGTTGTTATAGCGGCAATAGAAATACATCATCTGTGAAAATTTCGACTGTCTAACTATCACAGTCCATGAGATACGGCCTGGTGACAGACGGACAGCGAAGTCTTAGTAATACACTGAGAGAAAAAATATTGTTCGTATTAAAAACCTGATATCTAAAAGAAGGGAATATCAAATTCTATTAATTTTTACATTTTTTTCTAGGCGTAAATAATATAATTTTAAGGAAATTTTATTAATTTCATAGTATAGGAAATACAAAACGGTTTTACTTCATCCTGAAATTAATATTCTTTACTCGGAATAACTAGAGTTCTACAAATTCTATAAAACTTTCCTTGGGTTTATAAATGGTGTGCTAGCACCAGTACGTAAAGATTACTAGATAATACAAATGGGATATATTAAAGTCGGTGGTTACAAATGAATATTAATAATTACAAGTCAATTCTGATTTCTATCATTCGTAATATTGTAATAACAAATCCCTTTCTTATTCCTATGAATTTTATACTAATTTCCTTAAATAATAAAATAGCTTTATAGATATTAGTAAAGTGTACTAATAACAAGATTTGTAAACGCACCGGCCGCCCCTCCCCCACACGCGTGCCCCGTATCCATCCTTGACTCGTCCATTTTGATTGTAACCTCTACGGCGAAGCGACAAAAATAGTATAGCAATATGTGATTGTGCCAAAATAAGAAAAGCTTGTGTGGTGCTGTGGTGTGTTGTTAACGGACGGGCATGGACTTATTAGGGAACATACACAAACTACATGACCCGTTTAGGGGGGGAGGGAGGTCGTCAAAGTACCACTCTTGGTCACCGGGGGGAGGGGGGGGGGGGGGGGTCGGTTTCTTGTCACGTAGCCGGTAGAATACTTTTGAGAAACATTCTAATTGAAGCGGACTCACGCGCCACGGTTTAACCCCATCACTAAAACTTGTCCAGTTTCGCCACATCACTAATTGTACTGTTTCTTCTTGATATATTTTATACTAAATACAATTACAATTGAATAGCTACGCTATACCACGCTTGCACTCTCGAAGTATGCATTTTTAGGGGCCGTATGAGAAAATACAAAGAAAAGCCATTATTTTTTCAACTTTCCGCAATTTTTTTTATAAAATATACTACGTGAAAACTAGGGAAGGAGGGGGGGGGGGGGTCTTGGCTAGTATATGCTTGGTCACCTAGGGGGGGAGGGGGGTAAAAAACGCAAAAAAATTGGTCACGTAGTTTGTGTATGTTCCCTTAACGGCGGACTTGCTAAAGTCGTGGGGTTTCTTCCGAAGTTCCGATCGTCTGATGATGTATAATTTTAGATATTTTATTTCTGTATGGTTTGCTAAGTTTTGTTTTGTGTCTTTGTTTTTTAGGGTCAGAAATTAATTTTAATTATAATCAGCTGATCGGATATTAATATAGATAAGTAAATTTTTTGGGAAACTGTAAAGGTGTCATTCATTTAGAGTGCGGCGAAACGTGCGGTTGACGCCTGCGTTCGGTAACGGAAAGACTCTTTTACCTACAGTTTCTTATAAAAATATACTTATCTACATTATCTACCTATAAAAATACTGAAAATAAGAGTGCTGCTTTATTGTTTCCTAGCAAACTATTGTGAATTCTAGTCATGGGATTACTCAAACCAAGACACGAAACAATAGATAAAACTACTCCGGTTAATAAATTCCATGACTAATAATTCCTAGTAACAGGTATAGTAAGACCCAAAAAAAAGCTACTCGAAATTAAAAAAATATTCTTGTTTAATGTTAATAGCAAGAATGTTACATTATTGATTTCAAATAAAAGTTTGCTTGTTTTTAGTAAACAGTATTGTTGTTCCGAAAAGACAGTTTTAAAAGCAAGTATGTTAAATTATTTGAATTTAAATAAGAGGTTACTTGTTTTTAGTAAACAGTATTGTTTTTCCAACAAGAAATTTTTAAAAGCAAGTAAATTACATTATTTGGATTTAAATAAAAGTTACTCGTTTTTAGTAGACAGTATTGATTTTCCAAATAGGACAAATTTTTTGGTGTTAGTAAATACCATTAGTAAAACTGGTTTATAACCGTTAGTATAATCTCCTTGTCCTGGGATTCACTAAAATTTTACTAATGATTAATATTTTTTACTTGTTTCTACTCAATTTTTCTCTCCGTTTAGGGTCACATTTTACGGAAGCCTAAAAACAAATTAATCGCGAGTGATAGTTCTAAAATTTAGTTTTGAAAAACGTCTTTACTTTTTCAACCCAGTAGTGTTCGTCTTCACTTCGCTGCCCCAATGTTACAGGATTGCATCACTTTTAATCAGTTGAAAATGGAACCTCGTTATAGTGACATAGGTATTAACTACTCCAAAAATGTAACATAGAACCCTGTAATATTATTTTGGGGCAGCGACTCGTCTAAAAGCGTTCAATGTACTATGACATATACTAGTCCTTTAAAAAATATGCTTTCTACGAGTATAAGGTTAAAAATAAATCAAAATCATCTATGCCTATTTACCCTAATTATCGTGTACTAAGGCTCGGTTTTATAAAGATCCGTTAGACCTTATGTTGGTTTGTTATGTCAAAAAATGTACTGAGTTACTAAAATTTGATGTGACATTTGGTCTAACGGATCTTTATAAAACCCTGCCTAAGGCGTAATACTTAACGTTTGCCTAAGATAAATTAATTTTGTCCAGCATGCTTTCATATAATTTAAACGTGGAATATGAATCAGGTTGGTTAGAAAATTGGTAATATTTAATTTATTTAATGGTATTATGTCCCTTGGGAGAAATAAAGTTAAAGTGCCTTTTCCCGTTTGGTAAACATACTAATTCAGTTCTTAAAATATAATCGTTTAATTGAAATTAAAAATTACGCATTAGCAGGATACATTTTGACACGTGATTTGTGACGCGACAAAAGGAAAAATTGTTACATATGTCTATTATTGTGAATGTGGCGTTTGAGATATGGAATATCCAAAGCCACGGGAGAGCCGAAGTAACCGCAAGTATCTACGAACAGGGCAACTGTCACGGGTAACTCCTAGGATCCTACTTCCCATGCGACGTAACGCGATCATATAGTCATGACGTTTACATCCGAAACGTCACTTTCATGATGTTGATGACGACGTTTAAAGTAAGCGTTTTATTTGTCCCTAGATTATCTTTGGTAAACTACAACCTTATAACTTCCTTATCACGGTATTTTCCGTTATCGAGTTACTCATACGAACGACATACGAAAAGCGCAATGTACGACGTCCCATGCTCCGGCATATTGTTGCATTGGCATGAACAATATGATAGTATTGGTAAATATAAAACTTTGTAGGTATATTATATTTCTAGTCAATAGGCCATAATTATTAATTAACTGTTCCGTTTTCCTTAATACTAGAATATAATTTTCTTGTTAATATATATCTACTTGCAGTAAAATGAAGCAACCAAAAGGTACTTCGCGTTTTCAATTGTTTTACTCTTAAATATATTTACCTACAAATGTTACGGTGACAGGGAAAAATCAGATTTGTCTGATCAAAATTTAAGAGGCAACGTGATTCTAAGTGTAAGGCAAATATTTATGGAGTAATATTTAAATGAAAGTTTGAACGTATTTACTTACAGTACAATGGAAAGAAAATGAAAATGGAAATGGAAGTGTATCATGAAGAATGATAAAGCCGATTGGAATGTCATCATTAGCAAGAGTCATGTCAATGACAGTCGGGTTTCACGAAAAATAGCATTTTATAGTATAATTGTGGAAATGTCCAAACATCCACAAATAGCCACAGATAAAGCTATTTATGTTATCTTATAATCTAAGAGACAGAGATTATGACAGCAAAGCTTGGCTTAGGATGAAGAAATATTAAGATTAAAGAACCCATTTTGTGCAGTACAACCAATTAATCTTTGTGATATGTATATCAAGTAGAGTAAGTGGACACGGTGTCGATTCTTCGAGAACTCCAGGCAAAAAAAAGAGGTAGGAGGTTTCAGAATATCGAAATTATCGAATATCGTAATGAAAATATTTGATTTAATATATTTGGTCTTCAAATATGCTGACCTTGCTTTCGGATGATTCAAGGATTACATAGGTATTATATTAATACTAGCTTTTGCCCACGACTTCATCCGCGTGGAAATCGTTTATATGGGGGTACCATACAAACTTTCGTACCTAGTACGTAGTTATGTTAGCGGCTGCATTATCTCCATAGGGGATGATTTCCGGGATTAAAACTATCCTATATCCTTCCCCGGGATACAAACTATATTCATGACAAATTTCATCTTAATTCGTTTAGTGGTTTAAGCATGAAAATGTAACAGACAGACAGAGTTACATTCGCATTTATAATATTAGTATATTATTAAAATCAGTGCTGCCAACTTAACGCAATTTTGCTATAATTTTTATGTATTAATTAATGTATATATACTATTTACTAATATAAATACATACATCTATCATCTTTTATGTGTTGTTTAACAAGTTTTATCTATTTTCGGACATATTTATGAAAAAGAAACAGTTAAGATTCGATCCGGATTTGAATTCAGCTTAGGTCGGATGTCAAGTCTAGCAAACTACAAAAAAAACAAACCATAAACAAAGTGTTATGTTTTTGATTTCCCACCAAATGCCTAATTGAAAACGAAAACATTCAAAACGGATAAATGTTTACCATCAAAAACATTCTGTAAAAAACTAGCCAAGTCGCGATGGAGCTGCTTGTTTATCTCTAAAAAGTAATGAAATCAAGACAAAGTCGTGCCAAGTCTAAGGTTCCTTACTGCGATTTCTTTATTATTTATAGTTAATGTTGTGTTGACTTGGCCGTTGGCTTGCACCCACTAACATATAAAGAATGTTCAAATTATATTCTCAACGAACATTCATACTACGTAATCCTCTGTGTACAAATGTGTAGAACATTCACCTTTATGTTTGTGAGATATTTTGTAGTACCAAGTCTCAGGCATTCTTATTATTCTTTATTTGATAACTAAATAAAATTCTGCTACTTGGCAATCACGTACGGCAGTGTTTGCTTCGCGCTCGACTTGGCGGGGGCACTGCCGTGCCCCCAGATATTACTTAGGTTCTTTGATTCTTTTAAAAATCCACGAAGAAGTTATATAGCATTACTGAAGAAATTGTGTAGGTAAGTGTATAACTGGTATAAAAAGGCTCGTGGTGTTTTTACTTGCGATGTTCGTCAAGGCTCACATCGCAACCCACACCACTCGCCTTTTTATACCCTTCTTATACACCAGTTGCATAATATACTATATTATGTAAAAGTTGAAATCACATAATGTCTTCATTTCAATCGCCCTGGAATCTTTAAAGAACATTTCGCTGTGATTTAATAGACGTTTGAACCACAGGGAGCAGGACCTGTGGTGCGGACGGGTGGATTGATGGCTCTATAAAATATGAATTCTAAATGCAACCAAGAATTAATTTTTTTTCTTTGGAAATTTCTACTACCCTTCCCGACTTTGACGCTTACTCTTAATTCCCGATTACATTTCTATTACAGTTTAGTTAAGTCTGACCTAGAATCTAGATGGATGAATTTAAATTGCAATAAATTAAATATCAGTTATTTGCATTTGCATTTTTTTTTGCAATAAAAGTATACTTCGCATATACATTGTATGCTGTATTTGGAGCGCATATACAAGCCAGGACAATGCAATACGGAGGAGCACCATCAGGCTACTGGCTAAACTCCGATGAGTCACTCGCTCCACAAATACCATTGTCTCTTTCATGACGTCCTTTTTCATTATATCCAAACCCGCACACGGCGGCGGGCTGAGAAATTTACAAATACTTGGCTTCAAAAACTCATCCAATTCTATTCGGTGTATTGTTGATGCCGATTCAATTTTCCCAAGGAAATTTCAAAGAACTGAATATTTAAATTTGGATGAGGAAAACGGGGTAAGATGAATTCATTGCGATTTAATTTTGCACATTCTGATCAATCTGATTCTGATCTGATTGTACATCCAGGACAAGGTTCGTTTTTATTAACCTGTGTCCTCCAATGCATGAACATCTCTCGATCACTTCCAGAACTATTTAGAAAGGTTCTATGTTAATAAAAGTACCGTGAATTGATCACCGGCAATTATCTAGACCGGTGACGGTTTTGGTCTAGGACTTAAATGGAACAAAGACCTAGCCATCCAATATAGACGTGTGGACATTGTAACATCCAAAGGGTTTTTAAATCAGATACACTCATCACTGACTAACCTAACCGGTTTTGTTTGAAGTTTGAACAAAACATATCAGAGACAAGGATTGAGCGCAATACTATTCAAACTATAGTAAACTTGATTATTCCCTTATTAATTAAATAAAATTTTGTGATTGGGTCACAAATAGCAATTATTTGTTATTTTTAGCAACTTCTATCGGCGCTAGTCTTTATTGGAGTGTTCAAGATAAGTTTTAAGAGGCTAACGGAGTCGAATTTAATGTATTAGGAGCGTGTAGTATGGGCATGGGTTATATTAAGGTTTTACTGTATCTTTTTTGACAAATGTGTGCTCAGTTGCTTGTTGCGGGCAACAACGAAGCGCCCACTACGCTAACCGTGACCTAATTTTTTTGCAGCGAACATTTGTTTATATAATATGGCTGTGTTTGAGTAAACCGTATTACGTTTTGATCCACTTATCGATATAAATTACTCGTAATGGCTTGATATTATATTAACATTAGTCAATTCAGGAAATTAGGCACCTATATATCTACAGTTTCTAGATTATATTAAGTATGTTTCGATTGGGATGAAATAGTAAATACAATTTGAAGTAAAACATAAATAATATTAAACTGACATAAGTTGGTCAGTAACTTAAAAATGATAAGGGTAGTTTATAGCGGTGGGGCCATAAAACTGTGTTCATTCGAGAACTTCGTTACTTATTCAGATGGGTAAAGAGGGCATCGCAAATATATACATATTATCTCTATAATCTACAGCAAGTTGGATTCATGCGCAGAATAATGGCTTTCATGCCATAACAGAATCAAATAAATCTCGTGTCACAACGGAAAGAAATAAAAGCCTTAACTGTGGTCTAACATTTGGTCGTCACCCAATTTCCCTTTGACAAGTTTACATATGGGTAACTAACTATGTTTGTAACGATGAACGGCATCCGCGAGTCGCTGGCATACTCTTGCTCTACATAAATATGTTGTTATGTTGAATTACTGAAATGTTATGTAAACCTCCGTTATCATTAAATACAGATATGAAAGCATGGTACGCGCCAATACCGTGCCAATCAGGCGACGCTGGTAGACGTGACGCTAGCCACGATCCTGCGATCCTATCTCCCCGACTAATATGCACAAGTACTTATTTACAGGACGCGTAATATGTTTGCGTTGTGTAATAATGTTTACTGTACGGAGTATCGTCGATAAACGAGTTCTATCAAACGCCGGATAAGCCTACTCTACGGCTATGTCAACCGGTATTATTTGCACGTACACCTAGCTGATGTCAGATGTGGTAATGTAGCTGATATGAAACAGATTTCAATCCATGTCATGCGTAATGCCACTGATAGATAACATTTTGGTACCAGTATCACCGCATTGTAGGTTTTTTTTTAAATTATCGGACTATAGTGAGGCTTTAAGATAATAACAATCACTGAAAAAAATTGCTCTCGCAAGCTACCATCGTTCGGATAAGATCAATGTTGCCAGATAATTCCAATTTAATTTAGCAAAAATGTTGATTTAACATATTTGCAAATCATCCATTGTTGTTGGGAGTCAACGTTGAGTCAGAACAAAAATAACTTGAGTGAATACTGAAGTAGGTAAATTAATTCAGGTGAAAAAGTAAACAGATTCTCTTCTGCTCGAAATTATCTCGTCAGGACATCTGTCACTTTCGCACTTGAGGCACCTGTGAAACTAAGACTAATGTTTTATGCAATAGGGATGTTGACTCAAAATTTGACTACTCCATAAGACTACTCCAAAAGAAACAAGGTAAAAAATATGCCAAATGGTGAAAATCCTATTCAAATATCCCAAAAAATAACGAAGCTACAACCGTTTTAATGTTGCTGGTTAGAGAGAGAAAGCGCGACAGATCAGTGACGTCATTGACCACGAGCGGCATAGTAAATGACGATCGTTCCAATACAAAGGTGCGTTTTGCGGAAAAGGGACAGAGTATGCCCCCTCTTAAAACTTTGAAGACTTATAATTATGTATTTATTTATTCTTTTGAGTTACTTTTTTTTGCCATTTTATTAAGAATTTGATCCTTTTTCGAGAAAATTCGAACTTATTGATTTTCTTATTTTGCGTCAACATCCCTATTAACTGCCTTATTAGGCCATGGCAAGGACTATTTATATGACGTCTATTTTCTAGTAAACGGTTCCTATTGATTATTATCGATAGCTGGAGGACAACTGTTACATAGTACGCACCAAATTCAAGGATTAATGGACGCGATTCGGGTTTTTTTTAACGTTCCATTGCTTCTTATGACATGGCCAGGGTTAACAATCGCAGAAATGTTTATGAGTAACTGAATTGTCACTTCACTTGTGTGTGTAGAGACTGAGTAATTGTTTATAGAAATGAGACATTACATTATTATCTGATGTAACTTTCGATGACTATTACCCGACCGATTCTCACGAGAGTATCATCACGTCATTAAAATGACCCACGGGGGTGAGAATATGAAATAACACGTGAAGATAATCATAACAAAGATGAAAGGTTTAGAATTAGTACCTAACTTTTACTTTATTACTTACCTATCTACTCAGTGTTATATACACACTTGATTCAATAGTATATCTAAACGGAAAATCATCTGATCAAAGTTGTAAATTTGGAGTCAGTTTAGTTGTTGTCGCGCGTGGCCGAATTCTCCTATCACATGAAAACCAATTATAGCTATTTCAATACGGTTAAAATATTTCAAAGGTTAAATCGGTAGAGAATCATGCGACGTTCGCTTTCGATTTACTGTGTACCTACACCTAAAGTTCCCGTAATTTTACATATGAAGGAGCAGTATACATGTATAGTGATATGTATTGTATTAATATATTATATAAGAGTTTCACGCTTGAGTGTGTACTTTGTGGCAAACCCTGCACGGAGCTTTCATCTATTGACAAGCTAATTAACTAGCTGTCTACTACCAATGCGTATATTGCGAAGCTCCCGTACAAACTAAAGCAATACCGATTTTATAATCTACCTATGTATGTTTCAGCAGTCTTTGAACGTATACCCTGACGTAATGCCTACGATTTAAGTCGAAGTTTCGATGTATTTCAACAGTTTTACGTACGGTTTCGTGAAAGTGTAAATAAACTGTTCGAACCAATCTCTCGTACGTAGCTAATGTTTATTTTTCTTAGCTAACTGCTACATCCTTGAGCGCTATTGTGGTTTATCAGTGGGGATGGGGGGTTTCTGTGAATATCTACACACATCTTTATTATAGGTGTCTAATCTTATTGTTGAGATCATTTTGAACACTTTCCCCAACGAAGTATTCCTGCTGCTCACTGTGTATATATCGCAATTATTATAGTTTTCGGAAGCCAATGATTTCCTCACCCATGCAAAATAAATGACTTTATACAAAACAAACTATCGCCAAGCGCCGTGCCTGAATAGTTATTTCCAACGTGACGGTTCTCGGAAAATGTATCTTGCATAAATAGAATTTCCATGCAATATCATTATAGGATATTTACCGGATCTTTGTATGTTGTACGACATTTTTACGACAGTTGTGCGACACAAAGGAAAAGGTGATCAATTCAGCAATATTTTTTTAATGTATGTTCATTAATTAATACTTTGGTTACAGTCGAAAGTAATCAATACGTATAATAAATCGCCTTATGCCAGAAATTAATTATAGCTAAACGGGACTTAATTATAGAAACATAAATCCCAGTAAGCAGCAATTAGAACAAATAGCTAATACCCTAATGACCAAACTTATATATTATAAGATAAATACATCATGTATGGACACACAGGAAAAATTCAACTGGTTAGAGAAAGCCATTAAAGATGCTTGTAACCAACGGGAAAACAACAAAAAGGACCCTAACAAATGGATGTCAACAAAAACAATTAACCTTCTGGAACAAAGGGCTAACTTAATAAATGGAAATATCAGCAACAATAGTAGGAGGCAGATATCAAATATCAGCAAGGAAATAAAAGTAAGCCTAAGGAAGGACAGGAGACAGCATAGGATGGAATCAATAGAGAAACATATAAAACACACAGGCGGAATTAAGAAGGCATATAAACAACTAACCAATACAAAGGACTGGATCGTAAACATGGAAAGTAGTATGGGAGTAGAGAAAAGAGGAAGAAAGGCTATACTCGCAATCGCTACATCATTCTACACAGAACTTTATAAAAACAACAATGTTGAAAGAGAAACGATTCTGACAGACAGCACAAGTGTTCCATGCATCCTACATGAAGAAACCAGAATGGCTCTAAACTCACAAAAAAATGATAAAGCCCCAGGTCCTGACAGTATAAGTAATGAAATTCTGAAACAAACAAGTTCCGTAGCAGTACCTATTCTGACAGATTTGTTCAATGAAGTAATTGACAAAGAAGTAATCCCTGAACAGTGGACCCGATCGAACATAATTCTTTTATATAAAAAAGGGAATCATTGCGACATTGGAAACTATCGCCCAATCAGTTTAATGTCCAACATATATAAAATATTTGCAAAAATTATACTTAAACGAATAGAAAGAAAAATAGACGAACAGCAGCCTATAGAACAGGCAGGCTTTCGCAAAGATTACTCTGTATTGGATCATATACACACAGTTAGACAGATTTTAGAGAAATATAACGAATACCAGCTTATATACTACATGGCATTTATAGATTATAGCGAAGCATTTGATTCGCTAATACACACAAAGATCTGGAATGCACTAAAAGAACAAGGTATAGAAACTAAATATATAAGAATAATAAGGAGTATCTACAAGCAAAGTTCAGCATGTATTCAGCTAGAAAGGAAAGGTGAAGTTTTCAAGATACAAAAAGGCGTGAGACAAGGTGACCCCCTCTCTCCAAAACTTTTCCTAGCCGTACTAGAAATGATATTTCGAAACCTAAAGTGGGATAATTTAGGAATAAATATAGATGGTCGCTCACTAAATCATTTACGTTTTGCTGACGACATTGTGTTGTTTGCAAAAACGTCACATGACCTAAACAGAATGGTGAATGAACTAGCGACAGAGAGTGAAAAGGCCGGACTAAAACTAAACCCTGAAAAAACAAAAATTATGACCAACGGCATAAAAAACCCTATATTTATAGGAGACACTCAAATCGACTATGTGCAAGAATATACCTACCTTGGACAATTGATGGCAACAACAGATATTGTTAGCAAAGAAATTGAAAGAAGAGTAGCTAGTGGCTGGAAGAAGTACTGGAGTTTAAAGGAGGTAATGAAAGACAAATACTTACACATAACAACAAAGAGCAAACTGTTCAACACCTGCATTCTACCAGTCTTAGCCTACGGAAGTGAAACGTGGTCCTTAACAGAAAACACACTTGATAAACTCTCCATATGCCAACGTGCCATGGAAAGAAGTATGATAGGAGCCAACAGAAGGGACAGAATAAGGAACTCTATTATCAGAAATAAGACCAAGGTCCAGGACGTAACCATAAAAAATAAGGAGGCAAAAATGGAAGTGGGCTGGACACTTGATAAGGGGTAGAGAGAAATGGAGTAAAATTGTCACCCAGTGGTACCCAAGAGACGGCAAAAGAAAGAGAGGAAGGCCACAAAAGCGATGGGAAGATGACATCAGACAGGTAGCGGGAAAGACTTGGGGAAGAGTGGCTATAGAAAGACAAGAGTGGAGAAGATTGGAGGAGGCCTTTGCCGCCCGGCAAACGGACATCCAGAAATGGAAAAAAAGCGAAATATACGAAATATTCAGTTAAAACTGTAACACTGTCCGATGAAAAGGCTAATAATAATAAAAACGGGACTTAAACCCTTACAATTGTGTTAGACCCAAGTTGTTCCCACAGTAGTACGATGTAACGGAGTTAAAAATGCAAATGTGACGGAGGTAAAATGAAAAATTTAAAGCATATTTCAATATAACAAGTGTGTTTACAAGTTTAGTATGCTGGATTCTACTCTTAACACAAGAATAAATAAATGAAAAACTCATTTAGGTACAGTCGCATTTGAAATATAAGTATAAATCCTGGTTTTATCAATTTTATTATTTATTACTTACTTCGTGAAATTATGTAGGTATAAATAATTATAACCTTATCTAATAAATATGATTATGAGTAAACGTAATACGATACGATTCCGAATTAATGAATTATTTCACTGGATTGAGCTATTCCTATCGCAGCCGTATCGTATCGTAGTCGCGACTTTGCGACTACGTTTCCCTTTCGTGACTACTTTGATGACGGCGCACGTCACAGACCACTAGTTAGGCACCTTTAGGTACATAATCATATTGATATAACAAATTTAAAACGAGGTCGAATGAGGAAATATAGTAAGAAGGCCAAAGAGACATTGGGATATTCCAATTCCCAGTAACCGGAATCGTGTTTAGATAATAAATACCTCCTTTTTATGAGAAATCAGTTAATCTTCTGGAACTTGAGTTACCCTGCATTACAAAGAGATGGATTTGTTTCCTTTGAATAAATCTAATTATTATATTTTTAAATTTAAATAAATTAAAAAATATACCTACATATACTTCGATACTTTTAAAGTACTTTAAGACGAATGTTTAAGAAACTTATTCTACTATACTTATATTAACCCTCTTATTCATAATCTCTGCTAACTAAAATGTGTTTTATCCCTTTCTCACAAACACAAATATCAACGAAACAAATAAGGACAAACGAACTTTAGCGACAATTTAACTACAACAGGTTTGATGAACGGTTAAGGGGGTAAGTATCTACTGTTACAATTTCACTTGCGCATTCTTACAAGATTCAGAACGAACGAATCCAGTCAGATAAAATATAGAAACAAACACATGGCAATATATTTCACATCGGTATAATAATAAACATAGGCATATGGAGTATCCCATTGTCGGAAGCTCATGTCAACCTTCGGCGCGCCGTCGCTGAGGCCGGCACAGACGTCATACGGCCGGGCCATTTGTTCAATAACCCTTTTGCTATAGCAACATAAAAATAGTACCCTTGGTTTTAGGTTCAATTAGGTATATTTATATTTTACACGATCTATGAAATATTCATGAGTTCGAGTTTGAATGCTGCGTTTGTGGCTTGGTATTGGGAAACGTATCTCTCTCGTTTTAAAAACACTGGCAACAAAAATAAAAATAATTATTGCTATATATCAATAGGATACGGGAAGACAAAATCACACACTGTGATTTTGCCTTCCCGTATCCTATTGATATCTAGCAATAATTATTTTTATTTTTGTATTAGGATGTCTAATCCTGACTAGTGTCTAATGGTGCAATGCAATTACCATTGAATTTTTTTCCAGAACCATTTCAGTAGTTTTGACTCAGATTTAGAAGCTGAGTTAAAATATAAAATTCTTATCTAAATTATTCAATATCATCCGTGTTGTCATCAACAGATGAAAACTAAAAAAACTATTTACTAAATATAATGACTAACCATCATGAACAACTGTAACTATAGCCAAGCTGGGGGCAAAGGCCGTAGTCAATCGTAGACCGTAACTGTGACACTATTAGCTAGTATGATTCATACAGTAAATACCGCCTGCCTATTTTAAAATCCTTGACGTCTGTAGGTAAACTACATATTTAACCTAGTGATTCCCTTTTTTAGTGACGACAAGTCGATTTTGCAGGCATCACTATTACAGTTAACCGACCGTGAACCTTATTGCAACGAGCTAACGTCAACTATTGGTCAGTTAACTGTGATGCTGATAGTATAATAATTGTTAATTAAATCCGCCATTTTACTTATCCTCATGAGGTTTTACGATCTAAATGACTATTTAAATTTAATACAATAAAAAAAGGTTAAATGTAAAAGGAACTATTATAATTTAGAATTAGTTCCGAGACCAAGGTTGACATGACGAAGAACCTGGCAACTTTAGGTCCTATAGGTACTTGGTAACTAATTGTTACGGTTGAATTATATAGGTATTAAAGATTCTTGGGCAAGAAATTTCATTGGGTTTGGGATTAGTAATTATCAGTTAGGTATAAGTGAAATATAACTAATATATTTTTATATCATTATAATCTCACCTTTAAATTCAAATAGCTTAATTAGAAACTGTTTCCTTTGTACAAAAAATCGTACCCTTTTCATTTTCTATCTCCGAAAATACGACCACGTCTCCTCTTTTTGGTCTCAGCTCGGCTGGCTTCCTATCCGTCAACGACGAGATGCTCGCATGCTTTGCACTCTAATATTTTCCATTTCCAATCCACAGTCTCCCGAATATCACAAGTTCGTTTTTAATTTTCATGGTGCTTCTCGTGCCCGTCAATTTTGCTCTTCGGGCAATCTCTCTTTGTCTATCTCCCTTCACCGCACAGGCTTTATGTCGTATTCGTTCACCGTTCAGGCGGCTCGCCTCTGGAACCACCTACCTCCTACGATCCGAAAATCCCCAAACAAGTTCGCTTTTAAAAAGTCACTACGTGATTTCTTTGCTGGCAGATTCGTGGAGTAGTAAAGTATCTGTTTTGTAAATTTCGTCTATATATATATATATATTTGTGTATTGCATATGTATTATAGGTATATCTTTATATAATTATTTGTGTAATTAATACATAGGTTCGTAGGAGTAAATGTAATTGATATTGAGTTTCTTTAGTTGTTAGCTGCACCGCCAACATTTTTTTCTGCTTCACCTTAAGGTTTACTGGTAGAGAATGTCATACGGCATTAAGTCCGCCTTTTGTACGATAAGGTTCATTTTGTGCAATAAAGATTAAATAAATAAAAGTAATGTTAAATCTATTTTTCAATCAATAAGCAGTAACTAATTGTACAGTGCTAGGAACAATAGTTCAAAAGAACAGTCAGATGAAATTTTCATTGTTAAAGCGCCCTCTAAACATTTGACCACCACAAAGACAATACGTTTCTGGAAATGACGTTTCTAGAACGTACTTAGACGCAGCGTAGCTGGAATTTTAACGTAAATAGATAATAACTCAATGGGAAATGTATTTCGAAACGTTCTGTTTACCTATATGAAATTTCACGTTAAACGCCAGACAATGTTCGCGTGAGCTTATTTGCTGATGCTGGATTATTTTATGAATCATTGATATTTGGAAATGATATTTGCAATTTGTAGAATCAGTATTCTGAAAATATAGATTAAGATAAAATTTAGGTATAAGTGAAATATAAGTGAATATAATAAGTGAAATATAGTGAAATTAATACCTATATTGACGACTGTCTTTAGCGCCTTTAGCTCCTTAATATAAAAATATTATCACATTAGTAGCAGTAAGTAGTGAGATGTACTAACTTGTTCAATAAAGTTTCTCTTATATAAAAGTGGTATGAAAACTAACATTAATAATTAAGTAGCCATTTAAATGCCAGTTACTCAATTTATAAAAAAGAAAACATTTTATTGAAATGTAACTAAACTGCATTAATATTTATTCAACATTCGAAATGGACCCTCAAAAGGTTACAAATACAAAGCTCACGACAAGATTTTAAACTATATAACAACAGTCTAGACCTCCAGAGTCGATCAATATAATGTAATCAAGACAAGTTTGAAACAATTAGCAACATATCGACGCAAACCGAGCCGGGGTCCAAAATCAAACCCAGCTCCAATTAACACAAATCAAGACTGACACTAATTAATTCAGAAGAATAGGCTTTACATAAAATTAATACTCATTTAAGAAACATAGCCAATTTGATTCGTTCTTGGAATTATATTTAACTTGGTCAACTGAGTCGTCAATTCAAGTAAAGCGCACTACAAACGAAACAATTTGTCACAATAAAAAACAGAAAACGCAGCTATGGTTGGTATGAGACAGTAATAAAATACATTTTAAGTGAAATTGCTTCTATGTCTGTTTTTGTGACAAATTACACGTTTGTAGTTGATAACTTGCATCGTTTGTATTGTGCTTTAGAGATCCGCCTCTCACGAATATAAGTTGTTATAAGGCGGTGTCATCAGGGTCAGGTGCTAGGCGGACTCGGAGCGACAGATCGCTGCTACTCGTAGCTAAGGCGGGCGCCTACGTGACCCGGGCGGCGCGCCGCGTGACGTAAGCAAGGCCGTAGACCCGCGGTTCCGTACACAGCGTACGTATCAGCCACGATAATGAAGTTTAAAGGCCGCTTTGTTTATGAATTACATAGCGGCTTGAAGCCCGATATACCCGTTGAAGCGTCTATCTACAATTTTATCAATTTGAGCGCGTTGCGTCCGTGGTAATTAACTTTTATGAGACGATTTATTTATTTATTATGCACAGTATAGAATGAGAGGAATCGTAAACAAGTGCCTTTTTAATCCTTCATGTTGTAGTGACGAGAGCGAAAGAGGTAGGTGTTTTTATTTGTTTGAATGTACTTCCATAAGAAACAAAGCACTTGCCTCCACAAAATCTACCGTTTGTGCAGTTAAAAGTGATTAATATTTAATTGGGTCTAATAATATAAGGACCGCATTGTCGTAGTGTAATTACTAATACTGTTAATTATTACCCATTTCTTTCTATTTCGCCACTTTTTACCAGAAATTTCTGCACTTAACTACTACCTACTACTCATAGTGCCTAAGATTTTTTATATAACAAACACACTTAAAACTACTATTTTAGCTTGTTACTACACATAAATGCAAACGCGGTTGCAATTTTGTCACATTAATCCATTTGGGTGTACTCCAAATACTTGTGTCGTTAATCATTACCTTTAATCGTAACGGTGACGTTCGCAACTACCTTGAAAAGACGCCCTGGTAGCAATCAACAAAATTATATACTTAGGTACATATTTAAGCTCACTACTGTGAGAGGAGTTGACAGAGCACATGTCAATTATTTTTCAGTTCAGTGCCACTTGTAGAAATTGACAGTTTGTTTAGATGGGAACAAATTATATAGCAGTGATAGACTGCAACCCTCATAGCAGACTCTTACGAAGCCCACTGTAAGAAAGCTGATGAACCTATTTTAGAATGTGTACTTACTATAATTATTGTGTTAGACAATCAATAAATGATGTACACAATTAACGAAATACCACTTAGGTGTTCCATTTTTGGAAATTAATGAGTCACGTTTCATGTTGAAGAAACTGAATTGGTTTGAAGAAACTGGAGAGTCATTGACTTTATCATCTGGCCGGTTTTTAATAAATAACATCATTATATTTGATACTTCAGTCGACCTCCATGAGTAACCTACGTATTTTTCTTTGAATATAACACACTCATTTTTATTTCAGTTCACAAACTGTCTCATATTTCATTAGAAGTCTGTTGTTGTAATCTATTGTTTCTTCTCGGTGTAAACAAACTTAATGTTTTGACGACATGCGAGAGTATTATTTTTAGTTTTATTTTTACTTTCACCAAGTCGACATGAAATACTGCCAAAAGATCATGTTAGTAAAAACAGTACTGCGACTATTTACTTCTTGGTGATAATACTGATAATCCATATCCATTCTATTCTATCCATACTTCCATACTATTCATACTAATATTATATATGCGAAAGTGTGTCTGTCTGTCTGTTACCTCTACACGTTTAAACCGCTGAACCGATTTAGATGAAATTTGGCTTGGTGATAGTTTGGGTACTGGGGGAGCACATAGGCTACTTTATCCCAGAAATCATCCCTTAAGGGGGTGGAAGTTTGTATGGTAGAGCGATGACTAGGTAAGCGCCTGACATAAAAAAAAGCAATAAAAATCCATCGCGATGAACGCCTTCTACGCGGACAGAGTCGCGGGCAAGAGCAAGTTAATAATATTTTTACTTATAATAGTAGATACATAGCAGCAGCAGTTGGGTTACCTCACCACAACCTAGAACTGCCACGATGATAAACGAAACAATGTTGATACATGGCATTCGAAACATGTCGTTTAATGAGGTCCGCAAATAGTAAGAACAAAAATAGAACACTAACATTGAGGTGTATTTTTAAATCGTTGTAATGACTGTAGTTAGATACAACGTAAGTGTATCTAGTGGCACACAGTTTTCAAAGGCCGCTGATTTACGTCACTATTCGAGGCTAACGGGTGCCCTCCGTGTTTTTAACGATAGAACGTCACGCACACGCTGCAACTTCAGAAGGAATTTATTCCCAAATGAATGTAAGCTTAACGTTGATAATGGAATAGGTTTTATTTGCGCTTTTGAAACGTTAGTCATTAAGTATTCTATGTGGCTACAACTACAACCCAAGAGAGCTTGTATGACACGTCAGATAAGATAAATGTTAACCATTTGAACATTATTTTTACTTGATATTTCTAGCTTTTCTCCAGAATATTTATTATTAAAGAATAATGTGGCTGTGTTAGGGGTACGTGTCGCTAAGCTTCAGTGAATAAAAGAAGACTACTTTTGGTATTTTTATTTTTTAATTGGAGTCTTCTTGTACATGAGACACGCTACTCGCGCTGGTTGTTAAGAGACGGAATTATGGTTTAACAAAAGGTATTAATACGGCTTTAGGAGGAAAGTAGGTAGGGTTGGTAATTTAGATTTACTAGCTAGACCCATATCAGGATTTGTTTACAAAATGAGCGGCCGGCTTTCATTAATAAATCTCTCCAAGGTCAGGGTTCAACAGGAAAAAGCTTAATAAGTTAACGCAAGTAACCAAGTGATGATTTATAAGTAAACAGCATATTTAATTAATTTGAGCAAATAGCAAATGTAGCAATCTCTTGTAATGTTCCATCTCTTGTTGGGAGTTCGATAATTTTCCCAACCGAGAAAATTTTATCGTTTTAGTAATTTATGACGATGGCATTATTGTTACTTATGTAATTAAACAGATGCTAATGGTATATAGTAAACCAAAGACTGTTTAAGTATAAATACAGACAAAACCTAGTCTGACTGGTGACATGCGTATTATTTTGAATTACAATGTTCTGAGAATATATTTTTAACCATTTCATCGGATATCATGTGGTTAACTTTTGTATCTTATGATGATTTCAAAATCGTCTAGAAAATATATTACAGACATTATTGAGCTCAATTCGAGACTATTCCAGCGATAACTATGTGAATTTAATAAAATAATGGGTTAATATGCTTCCAAAACATGTTATCTAGACTTTTACGTAACAGCGACTTTTTACGCAATGTTTTTGATTTCCATCAACTTTTAGTGCAAGCGGTAGGACGGCCATTAGCCAACGATATCAGCCGGAGACCCAAGCACAAAGGACATTCATGGCGTCAAACCATCGGTAGAGCACGTATGTACGATAGAAATGCTCCTTGATAGTTATAATGCTCACTTCGAATATTAACGGTTAGTCATTTATGGTATTGTTTTTTTATTTGTTTGACAAATCCATCATTCCCAATGAAGAATGAGAAGAATGAGGGCAGTGAAAAGTCAAATGACTGTCACTACAGTCATACCACTGTAAAAGTTGTTCGGACAAATGATTGTTTGGGATAACATCAAATGGTAAATGAAAAAATTAACGAATTGTATATTCGGAGAAGTAAAACAAAACCTAAAAGTTTTCGCACAAATAAAATTCGTTAAAAAAAGTTTAGTGGTTGCGATATACCTATACCTAACAGATGTCAAAGTTGGAGTTGTAATGAGTGATATGCCATACTCTAAAAATGGCCACCGTGTACGGACCCGTGCCATTTTTGTAAACAAAAAGAAATAATTAGATCATGCAGATGGTTTACTTTAAGAATCGCGGTTTGCGTAGTATGATTTTTTTTGTGTAACGTTGTCTGGTTCGCAAACACTACATTTTCTCTTACTATTTCCCAGCTTTCGTTATCGTTACTCAAATGGATTAGGTAGATTTTGACTTAACTAGATGTATACCGTATCAATGCACTAATTCAAAGCATGTAAATTTGAATTAAAAAACTTTTTGGACAGAAATACGGTTAGGTTAAAATTGTCTTTATATTTACCATACAGTCTATCCTTCCAACCACAAGGACTAACAAAATGGAACAAAATGTTAATTTCTTATAAAGAGGTAAGTAATTATTGTAAAATCATAATACTTATTTCGTCGTTTTATTCAACCTTAAGTCTGACAACTTTTATAGGTCGTACCTAATGATTTTAAATGGCAATGTATATAGTGTCTTTAGAAGGTTTTCATGCTGTCTCAAGAATACACTAATTTCGTCGCCATCCATACTTTTTACTATCAAAAGGTGTTACGCCGTCAATTTTTTATTAATGCCACGTCGGTGGCAAACAAGCGTACGGCCCGCCTGATGGTATGCGGTCATCGTAGCCTATGGACGCTTGCAACCCCTGGGGTGTCACATGCGCGTTGCCGACCCTTTAAAAAATTATACACTCATTTTTTGAAGAACCCTATACTGTAGTCCCAACAAACAAAAAAACAAGGTACCTACATAGTGTAGTATTAACAAAGATAGTGCGACTAACTGCACTCTTTATACAACTATAGAACTGTCATACAATACATGCATAAATTGTGGTGTAGTAAGTACATTTTTAGTTACGAAACCCAACATTACTTATTATAGACACCTTCAGTATTTTAATATGTCAGACTCACGGGACTTCAATATAAAATACTTATTTTAACGAGGATTTACTAAGGTAAGAAACCAAGGAAAGGAAAGCGTTTGATGTAAGTATTTTATGAAATCAAGACGCTGGAACTGATTCGTACCTTATATCTTATCCCGGATTTACCGCATCACTCTAAAACGGCTTTTGGTTTCGGAAAACTCAAGTGTGCGTGCTTTTACTTCCCCCTGCAATATGCATTGTGTCGGCACCGGGCGGCATTGTGACGTCAAGCACATCGATCCATTCACAAGCAGGCACTACAAGTTGGAAGGTGTTTACATAATATAAATACACTGGCTGAGATACGCGTCATACTCGTGATCGGGTGCTGTTTGTGGAGTCCGGTCTGTTCATGCTTGCTAGGACATAGTGACTACGTTAATACTAGTGTCTTTTTATAGGGGATTGACGAGAGACATCATCCTGTTGTCGATTCGTTTTTATTATGAGTGACCATATACATCTCTAACAATATTAAATTAATTTTAATTTTGACGCTCAGAGACCATGTACCTACATCTCCGGGATATTATATCAATTTCATTATACTCCTTGTTTAATCTTGAGATTTTGATTTTTTGACACTGTTAGCATATATTATATCGCCATAAATAGATAGGCACTGTTAACATACATCGCACGTGTTCAGGAATACTATATTTTTACATATATGTAAATCTCCTGTCCTCTTCCGGTGAAAAAAAATAAACAATAGCATTCTTTTGTTATGTGCCCAGAGATCTCTGGTACTGGGACATGTTAACCTCTACGATAATCAACTTTTTCTTCTTGCTCTTCGTTACCACGGAACTTTTGTTCTGTGTTCGCTACAGATCCGTCTTTTGGATAGTGTGTCCACTAAACATATAATAAAATACGTTTTAATGAAAGTTGGGTATTTTCCACATGTTAAATAAATGTATAATATGGTGTCATTCTATGGATAGGTTGTGAACCGTCAAAATATCAGGATAAATTGTAAATTACAAAACTTTTAACAAAATTGTAAAAACATGTAGCCTCATAAATTTGGAAAATTATGCTTTTACTCGGTAAATAGTTAAATAAAAGATACCCAGTCGATATCCTTATGAAAAAATAAGAATAAATTGTTTGACAACTGTACTTAACGCAGTACCTATTTCACGGCTAAAACAGAAATAACTAAATTTTCCCATACAACGGTTGGTTCAATAACTTGTGTGTGACGTCATAAGTTTGTGTCAATTTGTAGGAGCCGTTTCGAGGGCCACTAGCGTCGAGCTACATAGGTTTGTCTATTATTCTCTGTAATTTTTGCCCTTTATTGTACTCTAATTGCAGTTTTTCTTTTGGTCTAAATATCCCATATTAGCATATAACAATTAATTACAGTTAATTATAAACATTTGATCGTCTCTAAAAAGTGGTTCGAATGGACCATAAAAAAAGTCAAGTTAGCGTAACCTATTTTAATGAGACGTTAAGAGACTGTTATTGCTGTCCCCTCGCTTATGTGATAGAATAAGTAGCAACTTGAAAATTTTGGTCGACCCATAAGGATGTTTTGTTTTATATATATATATATAAACTTTGAACGAAACATAAAAACCTTTTCATAAATTAAGTAACACACGTAAGTAATGAAAATTAATTAATGAAAATATTAAGTATTCAGCAAGGTCATTTCATCCTAAATTTAAGAGGAAAATGTTCTTAAATCTAGCTAATATTATTACAAAACTTGGAATCTTTCCGAGGAATCCAAACAAAATCATTAAATAAGGACGTGAGGGGAATCACAATAAGTAAATTCAAGATATTGACTTTGAAGCCCGGGTCTAATGCATGTTTTCGAGAAATCGTTAAAACTTTTGCCAACTCAAAGGAGCTTTATATACGTGAGATCGAATATGAATATTGCGCAGGTATTATCTGTTAAACGTAGGTATTCAAAAATAAATAGTAGTACAGGTATAATATTAGGAAATGAAAAAGAAATATTTGTCATCTTTATGTCTATTCCTTTCTTTCGGTAACAATAAAATGAACTACCTATTTTAATTTCATAGTAAATTTGCTAGTTAGTAAATCCAATATTTATCCACAAATCGAAATAATTCGCGGATAATACGAATGTTTCATATTTATTTAGATACATTTTGAAACAAACGAAGTTGTCGTTGAAATGACTCTGATGTATAATAAAATTATACTTAAATTTTAATAGCTAGGTAGGTGGTTCATGTTTTTCCTAGTTGCTGGCTGGATGATTCCTAAGACATTGAGAAAAGTCAAACAAATGAAATGCTAATACAGGGCCTTAGCGTGAGATATCTTCACGTCCCATGCTCTAAGTAGGTAAAGCACAATATAAACTCTAAACGGTGATAAGTGCTAATATGCAAGTTCCAATTCGTGTTCAGCCGGCGGTAAATTTCCATGGCGCCGGATAAAGCAATCCCACAGCAAATAGACTGTACAACTGTAATAACATCTATAATACGGTGTATATAATCCACTTGTTATACAGAGTTTTTCCATTCAATTTTACCCTTGACAATAGACTTGAATAATGCATTTAATCGTGATAACATACAGAAGATTGCTTTATTTGTTTACGTTGCTACGAATATGCGGAGACTGGGGTGTTCAAAATACACGTGTGTCTATGGGGTTTCCTTCAACATTTTCTCATTCTTGGGTAAGCTAGACTAATAACATGGCAGTTCCTATTCAGACTTAGTGCATAGCATAAACGGTTAGAATAAAACTAGATATATAATTTTAAAATAAATCTAAAAATACTGTTGAAACCTTATTCGAAATATCCTGGGGTTCATCGAGCTCCCTCGGGGATTATAATGAGGGGTACAAAAAAAGTGAATGTATAATCCCAACTGTGTCGCCTTTTTCAAGTGTTTTTAATTAATTTTAATTGTTTTAAAGCTGTTATTTACTTGTTTTTATTTTATTTTTCTTTTCGGTCTGTATCCCCCCACTGTTTGCCCTGTTTTGAGGTAGTCTCATTCATAATATAACACCTATGATTTTATTCAATATATGTATGTATACCTTTCCTATATAGTATGTTGTGTTGCGTTCCGTGGATCACGGCACAGTATGTCTGAAAACCAGCGCTGCAGGTGTCTGACACCTCGGCATAATGCTGAGACAGCAACCGATTCACTGCCGCGAAGGCGCACTTTTTAATTATAATATGTTCATGTACTGAGTCTGTTAAATTTGTAACGGTGTGTTTTTCGGTACAGTGAATAAATGCTTTCTTTCTTTCTATATAATTGAATACGTTAAACTTTAATGAAAACGAGTAGGCCGAGAGACATCGCACCAGTCAATCAACTTAATAATACATTAAGGTATACAATGATTCATTCACAATCCATTTTTACGTCATAGTTCATCAGTTATTTACAACCTACAAGCACATGACGAGGTGCTATAAGAATGTTCATGACAGATGACGATAAGACCAGTTCATTTACTTACAAGTCTCTCAATGAACAATATTGTTTGCTATTATTGGAAAACGGGATGCATACAATACTAATTTAATTACCTTTTTCAAATATTGTTTGTTCCAAGGATTAGCGTGT
The DNA here is from genome assembly GCA_963556455.1 of Epiblema foenella. Taxonomy (NCBI): domain Eukaryota; kingdom Metazoa; phylum Arthropoda; class Insecta; order Lepidoptera; family Tortricidae; genus Epiblema; species Epiblema foenella. Next base: position 8,443,203 of record OY747105.1, read on the forward strand.
CAACTTTTATTGTGAGTTAACATAGATCAAGTCATATGTATACAAATGACATTTTGTACGTCTTAAAGGACCGCCTCGTAATTTGTGTGAAGTTTAAAATTATAATTACTTGCTATTGTAATTATTTTCGAAGCAATAAAAAAGCGCGACATTGCTACAATAAAATGAACAATAAATTAAATTGTACTGTACCGAACGTATCACAAATAGACAACATCCCCTTTACAATTCAACACACACGCTTCCCTTTCAAATTTAAATTCGGCATTTGAAAATGAATTTTCATTTAAGTATGACAGTCGATATAAGGAAATGCACTTACCTTAAGTGAGGCCATATCAGACACGGAGCGGTGAGTTTGTATCGTCTCAAGTTGGTCCAGACACCAATCCAGCTCCTCGACAGTTTCCAAGGCGAGCTTCATGTATGCCTCGTCTGTAACAAAAATAAGATTTGGTAAATTTTGTTCGATAGCAAGAATTCTAGAACATGCTTCGATGCATATTGGTTGGCGCGCTCTAACTTCAGGTTTCGTGGCTAGTTTAGTTGGAGCACGTTGCAGTGATGAATTGATGATACGATTGAAGTATAATAAATATTATAATCGCAAGCTACGAACTTTACAATTAATAGTGAGGGTCATTTATATTTTTACTTGTTGACATTTACCCACATTGTAAAAATAAAATTTTCGACTCGTTTTTTTTTTAATCCAGAAGTGGTCAGACAATGCCAGTGATGAATCTGAAAGGATTCAATTCAATAATACAATAGCAAAAAACGGGCTCAATTTTGCAATGCGAACAAGCATTCGGACAGTTGAATAGCACTATAGCTGCGCTGCGTATAACAATCTAGGAGCAAAACAGCAGTCCTAACATTCCTTTTTTTACTGACGTTTACGACTTAATTTTGTATTAAGCAGTTCCGCTGCTAACGTAAACCACAAATTTAGAATAAAAGATAGATTGAAAAATTTAGGCAACGAGCAGGATTTGAACCTGTGACCTCCCGGCACTCGCGGCCAGTCGCTCTAGCCAACGACCTATAGGTGCAACTGCCACCCGTTCCTGCCTGCGTTGCTGCCTGCTCGTTGCCTAAATTTTTCAATTTATCCTTTATTCTAAGTTTGTCGTTTACGACTATTTAATGTAATTATTTATCTTTGAAATTTCAGTATTTTTATATTTCTTTTCATTTCTTTTATACCATTGATAAACATATAAGAGGAAAATATCAAATTGAATATTGTTCCCTGTCATATTTTTTTATAACTAATAAATTTGAATACCTACACGAAAAGTTTTTAATTATGTACTTAATTTATGTATTATATATGATTACTTGGGTAGCAATTAACAATGATGTATGCATATGTAAACTGATTTTAAAAATGAAGAAGAATTTCATTTTTAATTAAAAAACCTTTGAAGTAGGGTCATAATACACCATGCGATATACGTTTTCCGCAATTACATCGAAATCAGATTTCTGTGGAAGTAGGTAATGTTTACTTACAGAAATATTTACATATTTTGAATTCGCTCTAGACATTAAGCACCAAAACAGTATATTTATTACATTTACTCAGGTAGTTAAAAACCAACAACTCTAATTAGCTAACACTAGTCAAATTATTATATTCATTTACATTGAAACAGGTACTCAAGAGAGACTAATTCGGGATAAACATAAAAAAGGAAAAGATTCACAAAGTTAATTAGGTTGGGTCGAAATTTCCTATACGAGTATACGTTCATCTAATTAATGTATTTGACTTACCGGACCTCGGTTTCACACAAAAAAACGAAGTAATTTCTTAATTATAAGTAATTTTTCAACTGTAATGAATCAAATATGAAAAGAATTGCACGCATGCCTGATTAATAAATAGTAAATAATTACTAAATACGTAATAAAGCATTCGTGAATTATTTTATTTGTAGAATACCTATTCAATTTTATCGTTTACAATTTATTTCATAGTCATGTTTCGCGAAAAATTGTACCTACTTAGATCAGGTTCGACAATGTCTGAGATATTTAGAAGGTAATTGAATTTGACTTTCAAGAAATTCTGTATTTCAAATAAATTCGTTTGAGCAATTGTAAGCGTAGTCAAGCTATTCCCTAAATAGGCACAGGCGTGTATTTCATTTTCCTTCCCATACATAAACTGTTTTTTCTACTCCTGTACTGATATAGTCATTTACATAGTGACGAACACAATATAAAGACATACGAAATAAGTCTGAAAAGTCTACAATCTATATTCCTTGAAACAATACGCATAAGAGTTTAGTTTTTCGCCAAAACGATACGCGTAGGTACCACAGACTACTACAAATAAATAGCAGATATGTTTAGTAGTTACTTTTTCGCAAGTTTAAGTAAAAATTTATTAAAATCAGTCCTGCCAACTTAACGCAAATTCGCCACAATTTTATGTAATAATTCATGCATTAATTTAAATACAATTGTCATACTTTTATATTGTTAAACAAGTTTTATTTATTTTCAGACACATTTATGATAACAAACAATTCAAATTCGATCTGGATTCGAATTCAGTTTAGGTCGGATTCTAAGTCCATCAATATAAAAAAAAAAACCATAAACAAAATGTCATATTTTTGATTCCCCACCCTAATTAAAAACGAAAACATTCAGGCGGATAAACGATTACATTAGGTGCTTAAAGAAAAAGATTTTATTTGTGTTCGTGAAGACAATGTGTAGTTAGCTAGTTAGGTAGGTTTAAAAATCCAGGAGGTAAGTTACAGCATTCCTGAAGAAATTGCGTAGGTAAGTTGCACAATTACTAAGGCAAAATATGGCGCATGAAAAGTCTGAAAAATATTTACTTTTTATTTGAAATGAGTCGTAGAAAAAGGCGTAGGTTTCTTGCGGGTCGGCAACGCGCGAGTTACGCCAGAGTGTTGCAAGCGTCTATAGGCGACGGTAACCACTTACCTTCAGGTGGGCTCTCAGCTTGTTTGCCACCGACGTGGTATCAAAAAATTGTATGCAACGGAATTGTAGAACTTGATCTAGAAAGGCTCGTGGTGTCTTTATTTGCGATGTTCGCCAAGGCTCACCTTCTTATACACCGGTGCATAGAATACTATTCTCTCATGACACTTTCATTTATGTACGTTAGATCCATTACTGGTATTGACGACATCTTTCTAAGCGCTGGTTACGTAATGTTTCCGGTTTATTATCAGTATTTATCATCACGGACTTACGAGCCATATATTCGACAAACAAACTTAAACACATACAGTTTCATCCCTCATAGCTATAGTGACAAGAGCTGAATGGTTCGTGTTTCAATATCCTTGATTGAACATCCGTGCAAGAGTATTAATCCAGTGGAGAAGTTCGCGTATGGAGATTTTTTTTCGGTTTAGGTGAGTAGGAGCCTTAACCTTTTAACCACCATAGTCTGATATAAGTACCAGACAATATGTCAATGTAAATGACATCTTCTTGATTTGAAAATTGCGGGATACTTAATGATGTTTGGCGCTTAAAAGGTTAATAAGTATTTTAGACGGTACCAGGTGATAGCTATCCACCCGAGTCTAAAACTTCTACTCTATATATCGATATCTTTCCCGAAAAATAAGTGTCCATACGTGAACATCCCTACATAACACTAGTCAGGTCCAGTGCAGGGAAGACGCAAGATAGGTCATTATTGACGGCAGATAGGTCATTATTGATGGCAGATAGGTCACGAAGGTTGAATTTATAAGAGACCCGACACGCCTGATGAAGACGCCTAAGAAGCATGATAAGAAGATAGGTCTAATTACATAAGATAACCATAACTAGTTATGATTGAACATTCATCATTATATAAGACATTTTATCGGTAAATAACATAAATATCGGTGTTTCATATCATTATAATTAGCAAAACAGTACTAAAAAAACGAGACCTTCCGGCGATTATAGATGTTTATATTATAAGTAATGGTACACGGCAACAGATCGTGATGTACGTGCGTCACTGCATCGTTGCACGGTCTTTCCCAGATAACTTATGAATTCTGACCCTGTTTAATTAGTTAATCAATATCGGTTGACTATGTACACGTTTCGTATAGAGATTGAGAAATATGTGCGAAATGAGCTGATGTTAAATAAGCATCTCGTTGATACAAAGTAAAAATTGTCATAACTTATTTTTAAATGTTTTTATGGGTGGCCACCATACAGCTAAAGGAGGGCGCGAAAAAATATTTTGAGTTTGAGTTTGAGGTTCAAAACCCTAAATGAGTCCGGCATGCACTTGGCCGGCTTTTAAATATCATCTTCATTTTTTCCTACATAGGAAAAAATTGCGTCCCAGTCATATTTCATCGTTCACGTGATTCCCGGTCAGCCAGACATGGAGGCTACAATGGGAAAAAATGGTTCATTCGATTTACATATCCTGCTTTAAATCAGAGTCCGAATCGGGCTAAATTTACATATTCATGTGTTTGCTGGGAGTTAAAGCATGTGCGATATTTGTATGTGTGCCGGGAGTTCAAATAAAAAGGTAGCAGTCGTTGACTAACGGTATTTACGGATATGTCACAAATGTAACTGTAAGGAGAGCGTCTGATGATGTTAGTAACACCTAACAAAAACACACAACACAAAGCAATTATTAAATAATAATTCTTATTATCTAATGTTAGTAGGTATACTTCAAGCGCAAAAAACTAACACTTTTGGCAACTTATTTGTGGTCTATGAGACTGTGTCCAGTGCCAGAAAATTGGACTGTCATGCGCTTCCGCAACTGCGCTCAGGAGGCTGTTGGTCCTGCCGCGAACACGCCGCATCAGGGACGCCACTCGCTTACGCATTATAGCATGAAAGTCATCGGTGCGAGCCTCCGCGAACATCCCCGACGCACTATAGTAGCGCAGCAACCCCATCAGCATCCTAAATGCGTTGTTATAGAGGACGCGCAGCGCAATCAATGAGACTGCGAAGTTTTTGTATGAAATGTATCTGTTTTATGACTTCCCATAGGTTTTGTTCGCCATTTCTAGATTGCTTTTTATTAATAAGGTAAATTTATTTTTCTTTTCCCTGAACAACATACTTAATATCCGAACAATCAGTATCGATTGATCGACAGATATAATACTTTCAGCCTTGTCCAAATGATGACAAACATAATCAGATACCAAATATTTCAATTGATTCTGTTGGTACCGCGTAGATTTTATCAGACGGTATATGGCACAAGGCCACAGCTGCAATAGACGGGGTATCTAGAGCACTAAATTAACACATCATTTAGAAATTAAGCGCATCATGCTTAGTATGGTGGGTGAAAAAAAGCGCAGACGAGCGTTTTCTACAAATTATTTTAGTGTTCTCTCAAATATTTAATAAATAGTATATATGTATACACCGTGGGCCCGAAATACCTAACAGGTTTTAACCATGCATTTTGAGGGTGTAAGTAAAAAAGATAAAAAATAACATTACCTTGGGTACGGTCACAGACTAGTAAATTATATAGACTGCCAAGGTCCGTACATTGTAGAATACTTTTAAAGTAATGAATCTGCTGTCGCTGTAGGCGAGAACCCTGTACCATTCAGTTCGTATGACCCTTAAATCTCCAGTTCGGCCCAAGTTAGTTAGGGTAATTAGTATAGGACTTACTTAAAAGGCTAGGCTAGGCAAAACCCTTAAATCTCTGCTTAACGTCTTGGCGCCATCTATGTATAGGGATTGACAGTATACGAGTATCTGGTACAATGTAGCAAAACTAAAAAAAAAATTGTAGTTTATAGTATACTTGTGTTCAGAACATGAAATAGGTTTTTACATTATAGCCATCAGTAAAAATTAACCATAATATTTTTAATTCAAGTAACAATGCGTTTCTGTAGTGATATCAGTCACTGTGTGGATGTGTTCGCGTCGAAACACGGCGTTCTAACGTCCGCGTCCGGGCCGCCCGTCTGCACGCGTCGACAGTGGCCTAAATTTCGCATTTTCCTGGAAACGGTTGACATCGTACGTCCTGAATGCTCCGTGAGCCCGACCGCGCCTCATTAGTACCTGTCACGGTCCAAATACGCGATATGTTTCGCGAACTTTTCTTATTTTCGTCCCAGGGATTAGAAAAGTACTTTCCTTTGATGATTGGTGGTAAAAGTATTTTAAAAAAATCATTTCGTCACAATATGCCAACTTGACAAGGAACATTGCGTCACTGGAAATATATTAATGCTTTTATGACTTTTTAAAAGGAAGCTGTGGGTGAAGCTGTGTTTCAATGTACAGTCAAGTCTAAAAATATATATCGAATGAATCCTCTCATAAATATGTACTGAAACCTTCATGCGTATACATAAGATCCATTGGACATATTTTTGAGTAGCTTGCATACACCCATATTTTTGCACTCGACTGTTCAAAATGAGCACAGACCTAAATAAATGATAGGGTTAAGTTACACATGCACAGATCTAATTTAAAAATTTAAAAGTTTGCAATAGTCATAAAAAATAAATAATTAGGATATGCTTCTGGGATCGCACTGAAAAACTAGTGAAGCACTTTTCTATACCAAATACTGAAAAAAATTTAAATGTCTGATTCTACCAGGGCGAGGTCCAACTGTCACTTGGCTGGTTTTATATTTACTTTATTAATTAAACTTTTTTTAAGCAGGTACTTACTACGACCGGATTCGGTTATGTAAACGAGAATAAGGATTAATCTGTGGTCACACCTCAAAATTATGTGGCCTAATCTTAAACACTCCATTTTAATTTGGTCATTTTTTTTTCTTACCTTTATCTCGTAAAATAGAACGAAGATACAAGAAACGCATATTTAAAATTTATAGCACACACAATAACATTCTAAAGTCTAACCACGGGATAAAATTTCCAGTCCATCCGATTAACACCTGAAGCGTATGGCAAAGCAAATATAATAAAAAAAGAGCTCAAATCAAGCAACCGTTTGACACTTAACACAATAGCGCACTGAGCCTTGGAAACATAACCATTAATGAAACCCATGTAACCTCCCAGTATTCCGAAAATTAATATGCGAGAATCCACTTTCAGCCACTTTTAATAAGTTCAAAATTGAATGGCTAAAACTCCTAACGAAAAATCTAAGTGACAATCATATAACCACGATTTAAGTAACTATTGATGTGCGTTAAATTTGCATGTAGTTGTTAATAGGGCTCTAGTATTTAAGTTATTTATGCCGGAAAAATTAAGTTTTACATGTTTAGACAATTGTTTCTACTTACGGGTCAAGATTTTCAGATTCTGGTAAGATAGAAAATCATTAGCTTATTAAAATATTAGAAAATTGGTGTAGGTAGAGGTTATTCAGGATAATAACTTAAAGCATATTCTAAGAATAAAAATAAAGTAATATCATTGATACCTACGTCATTTAGGTCATGAAATAAAAACGAATGATGTAGATGTGGATCGATAGTCTCCAAACTTTGAAGCTGTAATTTTATAGGAAAACCGCAGTTAAGGCATATTTGCCTACGTAAAGATTCTAACAATGAAATGACGACTGCGATTTTTTCCCGTATAGTATACGTAGTTTTTTAGGGAAAAAGGGATATTTCGCCATGGGAAAATTCATTTAGAGGAAAAAATATTTTTCTAGAAATAAATAAATAATAAATTTTCCTGTAAAAGAAATTCATAAAACTATAGCTTAGTCATTATATTTGTGCAAGGATGTGCCTGCGATATTTAATACAAAACGTACATCCTTAATCGCTGGGGACGCAAATCAACTATGTTGGTATTGAGGATGACAATTCAAATTAGAAGGCACAGCGCAGCATGCGTATGTGATAACAATACTTTTACACTTCTGTGAGCTATGCAACTTCGTTGAATTTTAAACAATATGAATAATAGCTGCAGTCAAAATACCCGGTGGTTATCACAATACGAGTACAACAAACTCGTCGGCGATTAGATAACTACATCCTAAAAATCCCAATCTGATTTGCAGTAAATGTCATACCATTTCAGGGAAAAAACAAAATCGGAGGAGCCTATGTCAACACCGAAAATATCTATACACAATCAGGGGCAAAATATACGATTATGATTGATGACTTTAATGACAAGGGCGTAAGAGCGTAGGTACAGATATTTTTATCGCCTTGGGAACGTACATATATTTACGCCTTTGACTGTACATGTTGGCCCCAAAAGCAGGGGATAACAATACGTTACACTTCTGTGAGCTATGTGCTTTCGTTGTAAACAGTAGTTATGAATAAAATCTGCAGTCAAAACACCCGGTGGTTATCACAATAACAAACCCGTCGGCGATTGAGAACTACATCCTGAAAATTCCAATCTACTTTGCAGTAAATGCCACTTTCAGGAAAAAAAAACTAATTCTGACACGTGAGCTATGCACAGTATGAACATTCGTAAACATTATGAGTAAGGACCAACCAAAACATCAGGTGGTTTTATCATAGTAACAAAGCCGTCGACGATTAGTGTGCAACTGCATACCGCTAATTCCCATCTGATACGCAATAAATGTCACACCAATTCAAGGAAAAAACAAAAACGCACTGTGTTTTCAATAACTTTTCCTGTTGGCCTGAATTAATATTTAGTACTAGATGTAGATACGATATCACGCTATTACGCTGTAAAAATATTGCACAATTCGCATATATTAGGTAAATTTAAGATAAGATACATTATCGCTTTTCTAGGATAATCATTATTGAGGTTAGTTATTACAGTGAGGCACCGGCTAGACTATTATAAAATGTTCTATTTCAATACGTTTCTCGGTTAGGGCGTATTATGTGCCTTTCACAGAATGTCCCTCTGTACCTTTTGCAGAGGGTCCCTTTTGTAGACGACTCTTTCGCTAAAAGCCTGGCCTGGCAAATGGCACGTTCACAAAAACACTTCAGTTGCGTACCTACGTGTATAAGGTCCCATTCGCAAAACATCCCTATTTCAATATGTCCCTTTTACTACATGCATGATATTATTTTTATGTGATATGACAATGCTGAGGAATAAATAAATAGGTAAATAATATTATGGTCCTTCAAATTCATATCTCGTTCTACCTGATAGCTCGCTGTCCACCTCGCTGGTGGAACAGGTTAAAGTTTAAATAATCTCTTGCAGGCGTTGAATTGTTTTCGTGATTTTGGATTTGGAAAATTCATTAATTTCTTGAGTGTTCGAAACTCGATTTGTAATTTGTACGCGGGGACTTAACAGATTTCTTTAAATAATATTTTATTGGAGAGGAACGTTATCAAACGCTTCCATTAAAACATATTTCCTGCTAATCTGCCAATAATAATAATATTACCAAACAATATCATGTTGTTACCTCTTGTTTTATTTAGTTTCCTTTTCTCGTTCCGAGTGGATTCCGGCGGCTTAACCATTGGCGGTAGGCATATCCAATCCACCCGACCTGTAAGGGATATGGGATTCCCTTCCAATTACCTAAATTGCCACGGATTTTAGTACCGGTGATACCTGAACATTAATGACACGAGTGATTCTAATTCGGTAATAGTGTTATCTTCCAATACTATATTATCAAACCAAAACGTAAAAAATGTTACAGACACTGGATGACACAAAGTAAACCCGGTACTACCCGTCCCTGGGATCCCAGGGCTCATTACAACAGAATTGTTTATTTAAACTATTATTTATTTTTTTCGCCGGGAGACCGACGGCTTAAAACATTTTTCTGTGACCCCTACAGTCCCTACACTGCTAGGCCTGTCTCGTATGCGCCTATGGGCTGACACAGGATTCTGTTTTTATTTTACTGATACAGTTATACTAATCTATATAAACTAGTAGGATAAAAGAAAAAATCCTGACTGACTAACTGATTCATCAACGCACGGCTGAAACTACTAATGCTAGAGAATTGAATTTTGCATAGTCGGTTACATTTATAATTTAGCCAAGGGATAAGAAGCTCATTTCGATTTTTTTCCCGTAAGGGAGTCAAGCAAGGGATGAGTTTAAATACAACGAAACCAATTTCAGCGATATTCGAAATTCATCGCCTAAACGGGTTAAAAGTTTGTATGGGGGCAATATTTTAAGTGAAAGGCTTAAAACTTCGTATATAGACTTTCTATTTAAATACAATACAACTGACTTCAGCAGTTCCCTAAATTCATCCGCTGAAGGGATTAAAAGGAGGTTCAAGATTTGTACGAGGAGCAAGTATATTTTTTAATGAGGGACTTCAAACTTCGTACACTTGAAAATTTATTCTCTGAAGGGGTGAAAAGGGGATTGAAAGTTTGTATACAAACCTCCAACCCATACATGGGTAACCTGATTATTTAAAAGTGAGTGACTTCGTACTTGACATGTACACTCTTAGTTAAACTATAAGAAAAGTAATTGTTTGTATGGAAAATGAGTAGATAATAAGTGAGAGACTAGAAATTTCATTTATATACATACACACATATGATATACGAGTAGAAGGTAGTAGATTAATCCGAAGAATAAAGGAGCAGGTAAATTGACAAAATAAACCTTTCCTCATTTTTACCAAACTTTTCTGACTCCCGATTGTCCTCATCGTACGAAAGTAAATTAATCGTATACCAAATTTCCTTCATTCCGTTACCGCCATTGCGATAGCCATATCCAAATATATCCCTATTGTTAATGAATGTCGACGGCATTAGGGTTATATCGCTGCATCACCATGGGTAGCTATCGGTTTTATGTCTGCAAAGTTCACATGGGTTTTTTTGACACGTGGCATATACCCGGAAGGCCCTGAGTTGTAGCCGTATTAAATTACCATTGTATTTTATTGGTAAGTGGTAAGGTCCAATACGACGATATTTGCGGGCAATAAAACATTACTCAATTAAAATACCCAATTTGCAACTAAACTATTAGGTAGGTACTTAAAGTTAATCTAGTACTCGGAACGTAGTAGTAATCAGCTATTACATAACTGACCTTCATTTACAATTGATATCCTTATTTTTGTTGTAATATTGTCCTTGTATTGGTATTTGTTTATGTATTTCGCACCTATTGGTTAATGCTACTGCATGGCGGTCATTTTAATTAGGTCAATTTGAGGTTTCAGCACTTAATTCATCTAGACTTACTTATTTTAACGTTAAGTATATCATATTAATATGAAGTTTTTCGGTCCTCTTTTCGTATACCTACTTTGAATGTTATTCGGGGTAGGCATGAGTTAATCATACCGCTCAATTCGCGTTAAAAATGGATTTTTTGTTAAAACTTGTGCTTTTCATTATTACTCATACTCTTATCTCTTAAAACAGACTTTTTAAAAAAAATCGTAATATTTTTTTTTTATTAAATGTCTCTGCCGCTTTACAGTTCTACATAATGATACACTGCATTAAGGGAAGAAGGGAGAACCATACTTCCCGTGATACACACAATTTTTTTCATCACATTTGCGAATTCTAAATAAATTAACTTAAACACACAAGAAAACACGTAATATTTGTCATTATCGAATACCAGATGAGGGTTTTTATGGCCTGCCCGATCTTGCTGTATAAGTGGATTAATGTCAGGGTACAAAAATCATGAATTCAACTCGAGGGAGTTGAATTCATGATTTTTGTACCCTGACTTTTGACTTGCCATACAGTTGAATTAAATTAAATTCAAAGGTTAAGTAATTTGTGAATAAAATGTGAAATGTCAGTATCACATGATCCTGGTGCAGAGATTGAAAAAGAACCGTCCATTTACCTACTAACTCATTGTATAAAAGATTCTATTATCATTTCCTTCGGATGATGCATAATGTTTTCCTGGTAGTTAGATCAGATGGATTATCAACACGTGTATCTTGTTTACAAAAAGATTCTACGAAACACAAGGATAATATGTTCACACGTTAAAAAGGGCCCACCTCGCTCATATTTCCAAGAATAATAAGTCTCTTTTTCCAAACCAATCACAATCTTAAAGCGTTAATTACCTGATTAATGAACCCGCTGTTGGATTATAGGAAAAAAATGTTTACAATATATCTTTCATATATCATTTGTGTGACACTGAAATTATCTAATCTATACATTTGTCTAGATCTAGGCCGTATGGTATCGTAGCCGCAGTAATCGTAGTATAAATCGGTTGAATAACAGTTTAGAACGCAGTTTAGCTATAATGTAGACAAGGGACATTTTCTCAAAAATGCTATGAAAGGTTCCCATTACATCATCATATATATGACAAGCGAAAGTAAAGGATCCTGGTCAATTATTTCAAGTGTCTAAGAAATCGCAACTACTGTCCAGGAAGTAAGTATTACCCACCACATTACATGACTTGAATTCAGAATGTTTTTTGAAATGTCTGGAAAGGTAAGCACTTTGTTTTTTTCGCTGTTTTTTACTTAAGCTAGACATTTAGTTCCATTCAGTATTTAGAATAAACTAGAAACTTTTAATTAAATAGTTGTAAGCAGTTTAGCAGTCAAAACATTAGAATAAATAGTTCTTACCATGGAGTATTACATAGAGATATAAAAAAAAATGGCAGGTTTAGCATTGGTTTTTTAAGTTTTTGGATAATTTAAGTTCGAAATAAATAATGTTATATTTTTAGGGTTCCGTACCTCGAAAGGAAAAAACAAAACCCTCATAGGATCATTTTGTTGTCTGTCTGTCAAAACCCTTTATCTTGGTAACGCGTGGAGGTATCGAGTTGAAATTATATACTCAGGTCTACAGTCCCTTGAAGGTGTGAAAAAATCAAACCTCTAAGTTAACGTAAACGTAAAAAGATGCGGCCGTTTATGCCGCAAAAAACGGATATTTCGATACTCTCAAGGGAATCAAAATTTATAGGGTACTTTCCGTTGACCTAGAACTATGAAATTTGGCAAGTAATGTCGTCTTATACTACAAGTACAGGAAAAAATCTGAAACTTATACATTTGTAATTAAGTCATAAATATAACGTTTTATAAATAAAGTACGTAATCAATGCTTACAATTTTTTACGGAACCCTCGGAGGGCGGGTCGGACTCACACTTGTCCGGTTTTTTAGAAAAGCACTAAACATCGGCCTATAACAATATCATATGTTTCTACTTAAGTGCCATCCTGTATTAGTACTTTAGATGGGAATGTATATGATACTCGCTCAGGATGGTTTATTTGCTGTAATGTACTATCCCACCAAAAACATTTTCATGTAAAGTGTTGCCAAAACGACACCATATGGCTCGCACTGTCTAAATGTTACCAGATCTCATGTAGAGCTAAGCTTCTAACTACACGCCCTAACTCTATAAGCCCTAAATTCACAAACTCTGATAACATTTTGACAGTGCGAGCGATATGGTCTCGTCGTGGCAACATTTTACATGCAAATATTTTTGGTTGGATTTCATTTCTTTTTGTAAGTTCTGACGAAAGCCGTTTTATCCCCTAATTTAAGAGGTTGAGAAATTATTTATTTTTAAAAACCTGAAACGTATTTTTAAATTTGTAATATGAAGTCTCTTTGTGGACTTGTATAATTTGCAAATCTTTAGAATGAAATTAAGTTTGTAGGTATGGGAGAACCCATACAAACTCCCATCCCCTAATTTAAAGGGTGGGGGGTGATTTACTAAAAATCCTGAAATACCTATTTTAATATTTATAACAAGGAGTCCCTATATGAATTTACAGACCTTTAGCATTAAAATTTGCGGAAGTCTCATACAAAATTTCATCCTCTAGTTAAGGAGTTGGGGGGTAAAAGTTCCAAGTTTTTGGATTTTTATGTTATTTGTGTACTAATAGTCTAATACTTACATACCAAATTTCAGCTATCTAGGACTTCAGGAAGTACCCTAAGAATATTGATGATCATCAGTGAGTGACGAAATGGGGGGTTTTTAGATATCAATAAAATCTAAAGTACAAGAGGTATGCAATTGAATTGGTATATAGTTTAATTTGTCCACTATTGACACCATAACCCGAGATTTTTGTTTATCTGGTATAATCCAAAACCAAGTTATGAGGGTTCAAATAAACGACGAAGCGCTTCGCTCGGCTCGTCTTCGCGGGGGCACTGTCGTGCCCCCAGATTAATTAAGTGGTTGATTTCATACTTTCAATTGAAAACAGGAAGTCTTCTGGTGCACTATAACGTCTATAACGCTCTTTTAGGGAAATATATGTCATAAAAAGAAATAATCAGTTTGGAGGAGTCAGGAAAGTCTCAACAACATGGTGTGACTTTTGTTACAAATTTGAGCGACTGAACAACTTTGTATGTATGGTGGTTTTTCAAGGATAATTCTTTATCACGTAATTCGATTTCATTTTTTTTTCTTTATTTGAAAGAAGGTACTTTAAGCATAATCTCGTAGGAATTTAATACATGCAAAGGTGATTAAATTACAAACTTAGTTGTAGAAATCTTTTGTGACGATAAAAAAAAAGAAAAACTAGATACAGCTACAGCTATATTTTTCCTGTGAAACATACATGGACATCAATGTTTTTTTTTAATAGCATATTTAGTGTCCCACTGCTGGGCAAAGGCCTCCCCTCTTTTTCGCCACTCGTCTCGGTCGTGTGCCAGTTCCTGCTAATCCGTACAAAATGTATCAAGGTCGTCCCGCCATCTCCTTTTCGGTCTGCCTCTGCTTCGGGAGCCATCTTGTGGGATCCATTCAGTGGCTACTTTGGCCCATCGCTCCGAGTGCATTCGACAGACATGCCGAGCCTAGTCCCACTTCAGCTTTGCGGCCTTAACACCCACATCTACGATACCAGTTTTGGAACGCAGCTCCGTGTTCCTGATTCGGTCAATTCTACGGACTATGCTGCGTTCCATTGCTCGCTGGCAAACCTTAAGTCGAGACTTTTGGGCTTCGGTTAATGACCAAGTTTGGGCGCCATAGGTTAGGATAGGCATAATGCACATGTCGACGAGCTTGCGCTTCAGTGTCAAAGGAAGGCTGCCCTTCATTAGTGCCTTCATGGACCAGAAGCTCTTCCAGGCGTTTTCGATGCGTCGATCGATTTCTTTAGACTGCCTGTTATCGAAGGATGCTATCTGGCCCAAGTAGATATACTCATCGACATATTGAATATCCTGCCCATCTACCTTTACCCTATGATTTACGCCGCTGGTCATTAACTGGGTCTTTACCCTGTTCATTTTGAGTCCGACTTCAAGACTAGCCGTGCTCAGGTCTTGGAGCATTTGTTGTAGATGGGGTGCAGTGTGGGAGAACAAAACAATGTCATCGGCGAAACGCAGGTTGGTAAGATTGGTGTCGCCGATGTGGATGCCCATTGTTCTCCAATAATTTTGTATTTGTTTGTTTTTTATTTGTAATGTTATATATTAATTTTATATTTTTCCTTAATAAACTTCGGAGATAAAGGGGGAACGGTTTTTTTTTATATATTTTCCCTCCTAAAACAAATATGACTCGTATCGATAGCATAAGTAGATCTTGAGATATTTAGCGATGTGACAGACGGACAGACAGACAGACAAAGTGAAACCATAAGGGTTCCTTTTTTACCATTTTGGTACGAAACCCTAAAAAACAGTGATAACTATGTTAATAGTTCTTATTTTTGATGCGCTATCGATAAGACACTACTAATCGGATTTACGAGTAAATATGACTCATAAATTTCCTAATCAGTAGAATGAACTTTAATCGGCGGAAAGCTAGAGTAATTACAGTAAGCTGAAGATTGTCGACGATTATTGTATGAATTCTGCTTCTTTTCTCATATAAATAATAAATAAATAAATATCTTTAGACAATCTTACACAAATCAACCTAGCCCCAAACTAAGCAAAGCTTGTACTATGGGTACCAAGTGACGATATACATATTTATATAGATAGATAGATACTTAAATACATAGAAAACATCCAAGACTCAAGAACAAATATTCGTGTTCATCACACAAATACTTGCCCTGACCGGGATTCGAACCCGGGACCTCCAGCTTCGAAGGCAGGGTTACTACCAACTAGGCTAAAGCGGTCGTCAAATAATGTAATATCATGGTTTACTTATGGAAAATAACACTTATTTAGTGTCAATTCGAATAAAAACTATGAGCTATAGAGTTTATTCCAAGTGTCAGTCCACACAATGTCAATAAGTCCATATTCTTGTCTGGTTTATCTTGAAGGCAAAAGCATACTTCCCGCCTATTATAATAATACACTATTTCACTGACATGAATGCGAACTTTTAGCGATAAAGAAATATTTTATGGATATTGCTTACCTCCGCTATTCATGGGTTTCGGTTGGGGTGTGACAGCCGTCGCCGCCCCTGAGGACCTTCGAGACCTGAAACGAGATGAAATACAACATCAATTATGTTTTCAAGATTTTTTTTTTCTTAATGAATAATGCGTAGACATATGGAGTTATATATTCATTAATATTGCTACTGAAGTATTGAAATTGAATTAGAATTGCAATTGTTGGCGCCCGTTGTGCTATGTTAATTTCCATGCAATATGGTGAAAACAAAACGTTGTTAACTCAGAGCAGACAAACTCATTTTCACATTTACAAACTGAAACTACAATCGCAAATGAAATGAGGTTTTATCCAGTTTAATAACTATATTCAAAACTTTAAATCTATGAATAATAAAATAGACCCCAGTAAACAGTTGGTATCACAGCCACAGTTAGACATACCGACTGAAATTCTCTGCTCTTGTTTACGCAAAGGCGACATGCCCCGCGACACGACGCGCGAGTTGTCAGGCGACTATGCGGCGGCCTAGGCGGGAAACGCCAGAGCGTAATGGGGCTTAAAGCTGATAAAATCTTATTGGATGATACGACCCCTAAACGTTTAAGTATTAAAAAAGAGTCAATCGAATATTGGGTATAACGAGGAGAGGATAATCCTATATACCTCCCTCTGCTGGGCACACAGTCCTTATATAGATGAGAGGGAACGGGTAGCAGTCCCTGCGCTGGCCCAGTTACACACTTCACATTACACCTTTGAATTTCTTTGCAGATGTAGGTGTGATATGTTCCTTCACCGAAAAGCGTACGATAAAACGGGTTAAATTATATTTAATAAGCAAGTTCGAAACTCTCATTGATACAGTCGGCATCCCATACATCGGAGTGAAAAAGGTCACAAACAGTTGAACGGTGTACCCTGCTTGAAGTTTGAACACTACTATATTGCCAGGGCGTTACACTGTATCTAATGGCGACTGCAAGAGCTGGAATTCGAACCCACGGCAGCCCCTTGATAGACGCATGCTTGAACCAGTAGGTTACTGTGGCTTTAACCACCTTGTAGGTACTAAAAATATATAAATAGGAATGTTTTAAATTTATATCGTATCAGGAAGCTTAAATACACATTGTTTTCAGTATTATCGTAATCTACATAGCTGAAATCATGTTCCAATTACATACGATACAACAGTAGAAGTAAACACAAGATTGCAGTGAAGGCCAGTCGTCTCCGAAAGTTTAGCACGCCGTCAGACGTATTATAATGCCAACGATCTCTTAAACAAGAAAAATGTTTTTAAGCTAGTGGTGGTTTAAGCCTGTTAGTTTTAATGAACCTATTTAGAACCTGTTAGTTTTAATCTTAGCGTACTTCCTTGTAAAGTTGTTCCGTCCGCTTTTAGGTTGAATGTTTCTCGCAAACTCGCCGCATTGATCCTTGCTATTTTCAATGTCTGGCAGCTTGAATATGTCATGCTCGCTTAAGGGCTTTGCTTACGGCAGCGTCGTTGATCGGGTCGCCACCTTCTCTAATAAGGGAGGCGATGGCTGAGATACGCGTCATACTTGTGATCGGCCGTTGCAGCTTGTGGGGTCTGGTTTGTTCATGCTGGCAAGGGCATATTAGTAACTACGTTAATACTAGTAATATATTATTGGGATTAGATGAGAGACATCATACTGTTCTGGATTAGTTTTTATTGTTATTGACTCTTAGAGACCATAATACATCTCTAACAATATTATCTCAAAGGACATTAAAATAATAAAATTACTATTAATTTTATTTGGACGCCCAGATACCTTACAGAGATCTTGTACGTCTATAATATTTCTATAACTTTCCTAATTTAGTAATAAATAATACCTAGTATTTTCTGTGTATGACATTCAATTTTGTTAATCTATAGTTCACACATTATTATTATTCTTGACAGATTTTCTTACAATATTGTCAATAGACGATTTGACACGTAAAAGTGCCCATTGTGCCCTATTTGCAGAATAAATGTTTAAACAAAGCTGCAAATTTACTTATAACTACAAAGTGTTTTACTCCGAGAGCTACGTGCCGCTCAAATTTAACCTTTACTTAAAATGATCAAGTACGAAACTAAATAACAAAGACATTTTATAAAGCGGTTATTTCTAGAAAAAGCTTTGAGGAGATTAAATTTTTTTTTCGTATTACGACAGCTTTTGATGTTTGTAAGATTTTACTAGAATAAATAGAAAGCGAGAGAGGGCATAAGGGAAGAAGCAGGTGGCGACCTTTAGAGGAGAGGGATAAAACTAGTCGTATGTTCATACTTGAACATGTTTTTATTATTTTAGGTGAGAAATATATCCGTAACTAATAATGTTATGAACATTGTCGTAACAAATCGGATTACTTGTATGTATTTGTGTTGTGTATAGTGTGTAAATTTCATTTTGTAGAAGACTAGCTGCTTTGTGTATTACAAAGAACGCAAACGGAGACGCCTAAAAGAATATAGTCTATGCACCTACCCTGGAACGGTCCATTTTTAAATGATGCAAAAAGATTGAAAACGGATAAGTAGGCAGTACACAGATTACCAGTAACATTCATTAGCATTATATCTTTATAACATTACTATAACTAGATTAGTGTTTATTGGTTCGTGCAAATCAAAATGACATCATAGTTAAACGTGCTTATAGCATCGTGTATCGTAATGACGATGATATATGGTCTTAATTAGACGAATTAATTATTTATTACCAGTAAACAGACTCTATCGAGACAATTACCTCACATCTGATTGCCCTTGTGAGCTTCTTTCAAAACAAACGATACTTTTTGTAGCTTTTATTTGTTAAGTAAAATCGTTACAAACATGTCTAAACCTTTTCGACGCCAACGACGTATATATGCGCACCATCGGTTCGACGCCAATCACTCATATATCCGTCTGTCTAGGCGTCCAATGCGATATCAACTAGTGATGTGCCGTTACCGGAATATTCCCGGGAATATTCCCAGGAATATTACCACACAAAGGGAACATTGGGGAATTTTAAAAGTGTATAGGTTTACAATATTGTGTGATTGAGGATTATATCAAAACGTTATTCATTGAACTATTTACCGAGACATTAAACAGTGTAACTCACTTCCGAAAGTATATTCCCAATGTTCCCGGGAATATTCCCAATATTCTCGGGGTATATTCCCAATGTTCCCAGATATATTCCCAATGTTCCCAGGAATATTTCCATAGTTGCTAGGAAAGTCGAATAATGTTTTTTAGCAAATTATTTTTTTATTAGCAATAACTATACAAATCGTCACAGTTTCATTAAAAATCACAGTAAATCATGTACTTTGGTTTTTATAACGGTGCAGTACTTATTACGATATAAATACTAGGACGAATCTGACAATTTTTTATGCATTCATTTCAAGCACATCTACGCACGTGTTGAGCAATACGTTAGAAGACTGAACAAGTGCAACACGTTTATCTTTTTAGAGGAAGGGAGACAGCCATTGAAAGAAAGAGACAGAAACATAATACTCAGAAACGGTATCTATCGCAAAAAGAGAAACGATTTTGTGATCGAAACAAAAGCTTAAATTTTATTATATAAAACATGAATTACGTGTAACATGAGGTTTTTAGCAAAAGTCATTTAATTCTGCTAAGTACTTCATTATTAATTAACTTTAATAAAAAAATAATTTCCCCAATCTGTATTGCAATATTCCCCTGTTTTGGGAATATTCATGGGAATAAAGGAATAATTGTCAGATCGTTCCCGGGAATATTCCTACGGCACATCACTAATATCAACCTATGTAGGTTGATCAAACGCGAAGTTGAACCCTATAACATGCATGTACATATGCATATCTTACAGGGTTTAACTTCGCGTTTGACATTCCCATGTTATGGCGTGTGAGTGACAGCGTTTGTATTTGACAGATCGCTGAAAAGGTTAATAGCTTTCAATGAAAAATAAAAGTTCCTAAAATAAACTTCTTAACGAGTTTTAAATCTATGACAAAAACAGGACACAGCAGCTGAAAGTCATTAAACTGAACATCATAATTACACTCTCTAAGTTAAGCTCAAACGAAAAAATGTTTCTTCTATACTCTTAGCTTGTACAGTTGTTAGAACTTTCGTTTCTTTAAGAATAGGACAGACAGAACGAGTGGCTCTGAAACTCCGCTAGTATTTAGCTGTATATTTATACAATGTCATATATGTCTAATTCGTCGATTACGCGAATTTCTTGATAGCTTGCTTCTCATTCATTGTCTTTAAGACATTAAATGTAGAGGTATTACCCTCAGACTGTGCAATGGTTAGATTAACAAGCAATTCGGATAACTGTTTACCATAATCGTCGATAGAATTATCTCCCTGTCTTAATATTTGCATTTGATTTTGGATTGCGAAAGCTGATTGAATATGTTAGAGGTCCGGATAACGCGCCGGCGGACGCGTTAACACATGCTTATATAACGTGTCAAGACTTAAAGGCATTGAATCAACACATATGCCTTACGACAAGAGCACAGACAAAGTAAAAATATGCCATAAACATCAAACAAAAACGGGCCAACAACGACAAGTTTGAAGAATCACTGAAAATTGTAGAAACCCATAATAAGTTACAGGGTTCCTTAGAACTAAATTAGTTAGATGGAGTTGGACACTCGGAAAAGGAATCTTAGGTCAGACAGTGACTACGAGAATAATATATTTATATACGATTCCATTAAAACATTATCTTTATTAAAATTCTAGACCCTTCATCACAAATTACGCGAGCCAAGTTTGTAAAAGAGCTAGACGCATTTTCTAGGAAAATTAAGACAAACACGACATACATTGTAAAAAATAAAATAATGGAAATATTTATAGGAAAAATGATGAACGAAATAAAGAAACCGGAGTAGAATAAACAGACGAACAACGTAGGATAATATTGAATGACCTTCACCTCTTGCCCACCAGTGGTCACGCGGGCATGAGGCGAATGTACAATAATGTGAAAAAATATTATTTCTGACCGGGGATAGAAAATGATATTCGAAATTTTGTTAAGCGCTGTGACAAGTGTCAAAAGAATAAATATGCAACCCCAATTAAAGAACCAATGACCAACCAACGACTGCAACTTAAGCTTTGGAAAAAAAAGTTATAGACTTATTTGGCCCTCTAGAGACCGACGACAATGGTTATTCGTACATACTCACTTTACAATGCGAATTAACAAAATTTGTTGAAGTATATACCCATTATTTTCAAAAAAAGTAAAGGTGTAGCAATGTCCTAGGGTAAACAATTTCATTATTAGGTACGGCGTTCGTAGGCAGATAGCTGCCGATCGGGGTACGGAGTTTCTATCATCCATTTTTAAAGAGGTAGTTATTTTTTGTAAAAGGTGAGATGTGAGGAGTTATATTTTATGCAATGTCATGTGTCTAATTAGTGTAAGTATAAAAGGTATGCTTTCCTGAATAAAGGTTAGTCTTTACGCAATACCCGAGTTGTTTACTTGTTTCCCTACGTCCACCCCACATAGCTTTTAGGGTGCATTGTTCCTTAAATAAACTATGGGCGCTTTCACCCCATGGCCCCAGAGTCTCAACCCCAAACGGCGCAAATTGGTAGCCACTGTTGATGGCTAAAACTATGGCCGCTTAGGGCCTTCGGCCGAATTCGCCGCAGAGCCGGCCTTTGAGCCGGTGTCATGAAGATGAGACGGCGTCAGGGTATCAGCACAAGTCGCGTCCCAAATCAGCGGCCGCCCCATCTTCCATGGCACGAGGATCATACCGTTTATTCTATTAGTTTTGACGACCGGTTTAGCCTAGTGGTTAGTGACACTGCCTACGGAGACGAAGCTGACGGTCTTGGGTTCAAATCCCAGTCAGGGCAAATATTTGTGTGTGAACATGAATATTTGTTACCGAGTCTTAGATGTTATCTATGTATTTAAGTATTTATATCTATTAAATATCGTCGTCTAGTACCCATAACGCTCGCCTTATTGAGCTTACTATGGGGCTATTTTGGCCTATATAGCCTATTTGTGTATGATTGCCCCCTAATATTCATTTATTTTATTATTCATCCCAGAGAACTCAACTCAGAGATCTCCCGCGAGTCGCAACATTTTTCAGACACATAATTTTTTCAGGCCTTATGGAGGCTTGCCTAGCGTAGCGTCTATTCATTGTATTGAAAGGTTGCAGACTCAGATACTGATAGATAAACATTGTTTTTGGTTTTATGGTTTAGGTATTTATTAAAAAAACCCGGACAAGTGCGAGTCGGACTCGCCCACCGAGGGATCCGTATAAATTTGTAGGTACATGTACATACGCATACCGTTGCTCAACCTCGATGATTGATTACGTACTTCAAATAAAGATTAGATTTTTTATGTTTTAATTACAAATGTATCGTTTTCAAATTTTTCCCTGTACTTGTAGTATCAGATGGCAAATTTCATAGTTCTAGTTCAACGGAAAGTACCCTATAAATATAGATTTCCTCGAGTGTTGAAATATACGTTATTTGCGGCATAAATGGCCGTATTTTTTTTTTACGTTACCTTAGAAGAGTGATTTTTCACAGCTTCAAGGGACTGGAGAGCTATATAAATATTTATTTTAAATAAATAAATAAACAGACAGGCGGACAACATAGTGTTCCTATAAGGGTTCCGTTTTTTCTCTTTGATGTACGGAACCCTAAAAATTCTTTTCGTACCTATTAATACCTGTAAAACAAATTACCTACAATAACACATAACTCGGTTAACTACATTTGACAAAATTTTGTTTAAATTAACGCATAGCTTTCATCATCATCATCTCCTTAAACTGCGTTATTTCCAGAAATACGTAACAAACAGCTGCACGCGACTGCATGTCGCTCGAGTCGCTTGCATCGTAAACGGGTCGTTCATGGACGACGTTCCGTTCTAATAATAGCAAATATCGAACCTATAAACATTGATATCACGATACAAGTTGCGCATCTGATTCAGTATATTGATTCCATAACATTACGAGGCGCAGTGTGAGTAGACCCCCTCACAAGGTGTGATCTGATGACCTGGTACAGGTCGCGGGAGTGCAGGGCCGACCATTGTGGCACTCTTTGGTGGAGACCCATATCCAGCAGTGGTCGTCTTTCGACTGATATGATGACGACGCCTTCTATTTCCAAATAACTTAAGATGTAACCGGAATTTGTACTAAAATGAGCGAGGAAATAAATTATAAGTAACGAACAACATACTGAGGGCGTGGCGAGTCGACGCAGTTGATTCGACGAAGGTAGCGTAACGAACTTTCCGTCCTATACAAAAGCCTTTATGGAGGATTAAATTTGCGCAAATGGGAAACGCGAGTGAAAGAAACGTGGAAAAAACATACTCAGCACACTCAAGTTTAACACCCGTTAGACTCTTACAATTTTTTTTTCCACGAAAAAAAGTTGCCTACAATTTACATATATAAACTATACTCGCCAAACTAAAAGTAGAATATTTAATAATTTGTCATTAACACTATTATATTTACACATTTACACAAATACATACCTCCTAGGCTAGGTAAATATACTTCAAAATTCCCTGCAAGACTTATGACTCATGCTTATCAGAAAATGCTTTTGCATAGCTCTCAAGAATTAGACCGGTAGTTATTTCTAAAAATCGCTCTCCTTTTCGATGTCAACGGCAATATGACTTTTCCGAAGTAAGTACAACATGACTTTTCCGTAGTAAGAGTGCAGCGACCCCCAAAGCCCATTTCTAGTTACCCACGACCAGATTCGAGTTATAATATGGATTTTTTTTAGGATTTTTCGCCGCTTTGGCCACCATCTTAATTAATAAATAAAATAAATAAATAAATATTAGAGGACAAATCTTACACAAATCGAACTAGCCCCACAGTAAGCTCAAGAAGGCTTGTGTTATGGGTACTAGACGACGATATATTTAATAGATATAAATACTTAAATACATAGAAAACATCCAAGACTCAGAAACAAATATTCATGCTCATCACACAAATATTTGCCCTGACCAGGATTCGAACCCAGGACCGTTAGCTTCACAGGCAGGTGCACTACCCACTAGGCTAAACCGGTCGTCAAAATTCTGAGCAAAGGAGCTAAAATTCGGCTTGGTAACATTCGGAATCGGATTTAGCAGGCTTTTTTTACGTTGGAAAAGTCATGTTGCCAAAATGGCTCACAAAATGCCGGTTAACTTGAAATAATGTCATAAAACCACCCGTCTATGTGCCGGGTCTGAAATTAACAAATGCGACCAACGCCAATATAATTCGAGGTTATCATGTTCGTTTTCAAAAGGTGCGTCTACGCTAGACGAACCGAGCACGAGCGAAGCACGAGCAGAGCACGAGCTGAACACAATTCGTCTAGAGTGGACCGACTTACGAGCCTCGAACGAGCGCGCTCCGAACGTTTTGCTCGTGCTCGGCTGCGTTCCGCCAGTTGTCGGTTTTTTGACGAACACAAAGGAATTCGCTTCGATTGAGGTAAATGCTCGTTGTAGGTTCGTTGTACGTCCAGGCTTGACACCGCGAACGACGAACCCGAGAACGGCTCTGCTCGTGCTTCGCTCGTGCTCGGTTCGTCTAGCGTAGACGCACCTAAAGGGTTGTAAATTTTAAGATTCCAAGTACTTCTCACTAATTACGAGTGTAGAATTACTTATTAAGTATAATTGATCAATTAGCAAAACATACGGATACTGAAGTTTAAAAAAATCGCTTAGTGGGTGTGAGGTTTTTAGTAAATTAATTAATTTATAGGTACCCTGTGTTTTTAGGTAATTCAGAACCATAAGTGCTTAATAACTACAGTGGGCACGGTTACTCAAAAGGAATTAATAATATAATTTATTTACGGCAGAGCTAAAAATCAACGTGGACCTCTGTTTAATTAATCGATTCCTGTTGTACCTCCGCGGTGTAAGGTGTGTTTGTGGGACGTTAGATCTCAATCTGGAGCCCGTTTCGTTGGAGCTTCTCTGGTTGAGGACCCTCGAAACGCACGATTATCGCAGAAACCGGCTTACAAATAAAAGGCTAGTATTTAAAGGCACATCAAAAAACCAAACAATCAAAAACTGTTTATTTACACAGCTCAAATACTAATTGCTCATCAAAACGCGGTTTTGATGAGCAATTAATATTTTAGCTGTGCAAATTAGTATTTTTTTATGTGTAATCAGTACGTTTTGATATGCGATTAATGATCCCTGATAAAAGCCTATGCTTGTAAAAAGTTCACCTTGAGCAAACGGGAGTAAGTAACTAGGTAACGATAAAACGGAATATTTTAATTGTGACATTATATTCAATACTATTCTAGAATTAACAAGGCATGGCAGTCAATCAAGAACTGAATCGCGCAAAGGCCGGGGTCAAACGGCAGATGTGCCTGTGTCTATTTTAAACACGTCGCATAAGACTATAAAATTATTTTTAGCTTAGTTGACTGTCTGGGGACACTCGTCTAATTAACGCGTAAGTTTTATCCCCGCGAACTTTATTTTTAGTTGGATAGTTTGTTATGCTAATGATTCTACTAAATTCTGACTAAATTTGATTTTGCGAGGAAGAGGTTGTCGAATAAATACATCTAGAGTAATATTTCTCTACCGAATGAAATAAGGTCTCAAGGTCTGATGAAATACAAAAAATACTATAAAATTAACTAAATTGTCATTATACACAATGGTATATTACCGAAGTAGGTATTAAGTTGGATTAAGTCGCATATCACCTGTCACAGGTATATCCATACTTAATAGAAGATCACAACCTTTGTGTTAATGTTAACCTATTGTTTAACGAAAATATACATTTTTCATTTCATTTTCATACGACATGTTTTAATTGTTTGTGTTCCCTACGAATTATTCACAAAATGTTTTAGACGTTTAATTAGACGCTTCATTATTCGCCTTTAAACTGTATTCAAGTTTAACTGGGACAAACATGATAATATTCTGTTAAAAAAAACTTTTTCTCGTACTGATTATGAGACGATATTTAAATAAATAAACGATATTCGATTTGGGACAGCATTGTATCGAGTTCGGCGTGCGATGCTAACGAGATCGTTATAACTTCGCAGGAAAATAACGTGTTTCTGCTGACACTATCTCTTTTATTTCATCCTTTGTTAACAACCTATGGATGGTATTCCATTACTAGTGAATACTCGCCTTTATTTCAATTTACACCCACTTGGAGTCGTACAGAAATAAAGGTACGTAAATAAATAAATATATACCTGTGAATTCTGTTATATACATAGTAAATTGTGTTAGAAGGGAACAAAATGATATTATATTTAAGGCGAAGGCGGTACGCTCAGGGATTCTGAAATGGAACCTTGAGCGTAGCGAGGGATTCAAGTGTTTTTTTTATATTTAAACAGTTAGCTTGATCGAATGTTTACCGGCGATCAGCGCCCCTCTTGCTCGCATAGATCTCATGTTTACTCGCTCGCATTTAGTGTCTTTGTTCTATAATGCCGACTGAACCCGATCGGCCCCGAATTATGACGAGTCACAGTCACAGTAACAGCGGTTCCACCGTTCCAGTGATACAGTGTTAATTTTTAAAGGCGGCAGCACGGCGGACCACTGCGATTTTTTCACAGTGAAGTTATTTATCACCCATCTCTAGAAAACATTTATTATTATCTCAAAAAATAGTAAAATTCATTATTATTATCTTATTTTATTATTGTTAAGAGTATTAGTACCTAATTTTAAAGGCATTCGGAAATATATTTTGTATAACATTTAAATTGACACTATATATAGCCATTTCAACCGTTATACAAAGTATGTACTGGAAATATGCAAAGCCTATTACGAATCGGGGAATCAGCAAATTATATATTTTGACTCGAGGAGGCCACAAAGAAATAGTAGATTGTATGACAAGGGTCTAAAACGAGCCATATTACCACGAGATAGTTATTTTCCCGAACGAAGTGAGGGAAAATAGTTCGAGGGGTAATATGGCTTTTAGACCAGAGTTACGTATATACACTCTACTTTTCACTTTGATTGCGAGAAAATAAATAAACAAAGGTTAACCCACCCAAAATTAACAATAGATTCCACGGCGAAGATATATACTTTTGCAGCATGATTTTTTTTCTATACTCCTTTGACACACAAAACATAGAGACTGCGGTTCGCGCGCAACATTCACGCGCGAAAAAAGCTAACTGACCTTCTATTGAGCGCTTCAAAGTGTTGCTCGAACGATTTAACCACTTTTTTAATTATTGTGAAATAGGGACTACTACAAACTTAATCTTTAGACTCTTTAGAAAAATTAATTATGTTTCCTGATTGGTCGATTTTAGTAAAGCTGTATTCTGGTTGGTTAATACCCAATACCAAATATTTTTTTAAGAGTTAAATTAGTGTTCTGTGATTGGTGGATTTAATAGGTGAAGTATTTTGATTGGACAAATTCAAATATTTTGTAAATCATAAATATGTATTCATATTTTCCCTAGGGGTTAAATGTACTACTTTAGCCCCGCTTGACAAGTCTAATATGACACACTTTTCGAGCATGAGAAGTGAAAAAGAAGTATTAACACGCAGGTACAATAATTTGCTGGCTTAAACAGTCATAGAAATGCCTTTCGGCTACGCGAAGCTCACGTCGCGAACGAATTAACCCCGGAACTCAATAAGGCTTACCTTTGTCCGCCCATTCATTTAGCGCTAACCAGACATTGCTGGGGAGGCAGTGCCTGTAGCTTATCAATACTAATACAACTACTGGTGAGCATAAAATTCTTTCTGCGTTTTCAAGCACGACTTGATGAAAGTTATCGTATTTTTGATATTAATACAGTAAGTACATATACGTCAGTAAGTAGGTAAACTCTCTCTCTTATCCTGAGCTTTGACGATTGTATCCTCAAATATTTGGCTCGGAGCCCAGGATCCGCTTTCCTACATTTTCTCCCTATTTCGCACGATCTACGCCATTTGCTGACTATGAAACTTGATTGAACTTACAATTAGTTGCTGCCTATAAACTACATAAGTATATACCTAAATGTCATTGATTAACCTAACCAATCTTAAACGCTTGATACCTAGAATAAGAACAGAATAATTCTTTATTTACCATAACACCACATTACATCAGTATAGTTTAAACTAAATTACCATTAGTATGCAATACTTCAAATCAGATGAGGATATCCGTCAGCCCCAAACGTCTGTGTTTTAGGTTTTAATTATGTGTATGTGTGTATGTGTGTGTCTGGGTGAATGTGTGTGTCTGTGTGAATGTGTGTGTGTGTGTGTTTTAGTTTTAATTATGTCCTCAGCTTCATCATACGATAGTGTAAGAAGCCATTTCTTAACTTTGATATGAAGCTTTTGCTAGGAAGGTCATCAAATGAGCACGCCTGAGACACTCTGTTATATACGGCGGGGTGCCGATAAAAGGGAAGTCGCTTAGGGAATGCTGTTTTTACACGGGGAGTGCGAATTTTCATATATTTAAGAAATTTTTGGCGGCGTCTAGCGTGATCAGTTGAAGCTAAAGCAACTCGGTGAGATTCTGCGACAGCTTTTAAAACAAAAAGTTAGCGAACTCTAAGAACTGATGCTTCATTATATAAATCGTTGGTAGGGAATCGGAAAGACTTCCTCATCATCACTTTTAGTACCGCTCGTTGCGCTCGTTAAGTCATTATCATTATACTTCTGGCGGCACCTCTCCAAGCTGCAATATAGTATTGAAGAATGGATTGACAGACCGAAGTACACCAAAATAAGAACCTCCCTAGATGCACCACCCCCCAGAAGCTTCATAATATAAAATTATCGTCCTGGCCCGGCCAGATAATGACGCGATATGTTGTCTGAAGGACAATTTTTGGTCAATAATAACGCCAAGGTACTTAATCATTTCAACACGCTCGTTTGTCCCATGTGTAGAGTAGGCAGAAGTCCATTTTAGCTGATTAAACGCAGGGGGTGCCGATGAAAGTGTTTTGAAAAACGTTACGAATTTGTTTTTTTTTGTATTATATATCTAGATGAATGTACCTAGATACAAAGTATATATTTTTCGAGAGGTTCTCCCTCGTATATTATACTGTAATCTACCCTGGCCGAATCCACTCAGTGTCAACCGACGAACCAACTAGCCTTGTTCTCTATTCAATCAGATTAGGCTGGCACCTAGTAGAAACGTCAGAAAGCTAAATGATATTGCCTCTATGAATTAAAATACCAAGAAATACTCCTGATTTTATTTTTATTTCGTTCTCATGACGGAAAACTATTTTAAGATGGTAGGTTATTGCTAGATTTTAGTAGTATAGCAATTACTTTTGTGAAACAAATTAGTGTAACTAATATTAAACTATCATATACACAAATAATCATGGATTGTATAACATCTTAATCTAATCAAATGATTATTTTAAGTAAAGTTTGTTTAAGGAGAAATTAGTTAGATTTAGATAATATTTAGTAAAGACTTCAGAGACACTAACTAACAATTCTATACAATTTCATTAACAAAAAGGTTTGGATATCACAGCAAGAAAATATCAAGTTCTTTATGTTTAATTATTTTTATAAAATGTACATATTTTAATTTTTAAAAATAAGTCTAAGCTCCATAATTTTGTACCTATCTACACTTGACAGCTCAATATCAGGGACATACCCTTCGTTCAAAAATTCTACGTTAATGTTACCCGTTTATATATTGAACTTGGGACGAGTACCCTGCCTACTGCTTATATGCTTTGAATTGTATATAGCTCTACCTATGCGTTTTCTAATTGGACTGAATACTTACGCATCTGAGTTGCACCAAAATACAAAACACATGTTATTTGTAAATAAGTTAAATACCACTTAAATCCTTTATAGTACTACTAACGTACTACATCACGTTATTTCCGAGAAACACAATGTCCATCTAATGTAGTCCCTACTGCTCACAACTCTAGTCAAACCCAGAAAAAACCGACACTGGCGAAAGTGAAAAGAAACGTAAAATTATACCCGTTGACAAAGATTTCTGAGTTAAAGTCACTTTATATAAATTCCGACGACATACACGACAATCAACGAGAGATATTCTGTTCCATTTCTCAGCAAATTTCGCTTTTTATGCGAACCTAAACAGACGTGGTTCCATAAAATGTCAGGGTAAATGTTATGACGTCGTGTACGTTGGGCACTTTCATTTCAATCATTGTAATTACTTAACGTATATCACTGCATAGTATAAACCAAAATCGCTTTCTCTGTCCCTATATCCCTATGTATGCTTAAATCTTTAAAACTACGCAACGGATTTTGATGCGGTTTTTTTTAATAGATAGAGTGATTGAAGAGGAAGGTTTATATGTATAATAACATCCATTAAATAGTGCACCCGTGCGAAGCCGGGGCGGGTCGCTAGTTATGTATAATCTATAAAATGTTTGGTATTATGTTGATCATTGTCTTGATGTCACAATAATGTCGTTACAGTTTTCCGTCATGAGGATTCCATTTTTATCTCAAAATGATGTACAAGTACCTAATGTAAAAATTCCGTTACATTTACATTATGATCTAAATCTAGTAATTATTAATTCGCACGTGTTATTTATACAGTGGTTTATATAATAATTAGTACTTGTACTTGAATTGTTATAAAACTGACGATATAATTTATGTAGCTCCAGCAGATTTTTAAATATTGAATTTTATAAAAACCTTTGAAGTTTTGATGGCAAGAACTCACTTTGGATGAAGTTTAGAAACTTTAGCAGTTTCGGGGGTCAAAAGAGCTATTAAGGAAACCGATGGGTAATTAGGTATGCGATATGGAAAGCTTCATACTATTAGAAAGAGAACGAACGTGACTAACTTGTTTCTTTTTCAGACGTTGAAAATATTTCATTATATATTTCAGTTAGTTGTCAAAGTTGACTTTATTTTGAGCCACTGCTGTTAGTTAAAAAAGGTAGTATCTTCCTAGGAAACTCACGGCACTTACGTCCGTTTGTTTGGGCAAGGTAGTTGTTCAGCGATAATTCAAAAACGGTTTGACCTACCTGGTTCAAAACAATCGTTCGTATCGGATTTTTAAAGTTAATGGTTCTGGAAATTAGAGGGGGGCACTTTTTACTCCTTTCACAGCTAATATCTTACGAACGGTTGACTTAAATGGAAAAGATTTTCAGATACCTCTATATAATGCTTAAAGTCCTATCCATAGACATCCCACACCCTTATGTGCACTGAATTTTCTATTTCCCGGTTAATTGAGTGCCCCCATAATTTAATTTTTCGTAAATTCACATCACTTTTTTGTAGTGGTAGAATACACTTCCAGGCTTTCATAATGTAGTATTTATAGTCTGCGAGTAAAGAGGCAGTGACATACGGGCGGACAGACATAGCGAAACTATAAGCGTGCCGTTTTCGCCATTTTGGCTACGGAACTCTAAAAATGGCATTGCTTTCTTTTGATGAAAAACTTGTTTTCGCATTCATAAATATACTATTATATTGAACTCTAACTTTCATGACATCCAACAGCGTGTGACGGAAACTTTGACGATCATCATTCAGAAAAGGATTGTATGATATAAAATCCTGGCGATGGCGATGGGGTGTTTTCTTATGTAGCACAAGGTTTTAAGTTAATAATAATTATATATACAGAGAGTTCCCAGTATCCTAAATGAGAAATTCGCAAACAACAAATATAATCGATTTATATTACATTACTGTAATTATATCGACAATTCTCAGGTGCGTATCAAAACAACCTGTGTTAGGGTTAGGACACATTTTATAGATGTTAATAAAAAATAAACTCACAAGTTACAATTGAAAAGGTATAACGAGGTAAATCATCATTAAATGGTATACATTTTCAGACTGGGCTGTTTATAAAACAAGTAAATGTTATAGGTTCAAAGTGTTTTCTCATTAACCATCAAAGTTCAAGGACAGGCCAAAATGCAATCTTATGTCATAAGAACTTTGGAAAAAACTTTTCTAAATTTATGTGTACATAGTTCTAGTGCTCCAGATTCCATAATGACATTTTCAAACATGTGCCAAACGCACACGCACAATGCGCATAGTCAAATGTCAGAGGAACGACGTATGTCACGTATACGTATGTGGTATACTATTCAAATTGTCGCAAGGCCGTCAACCCGGACAGACGCCTACAGCACGTCGCGCGCAGGCGTGCGCCGTCACTGGCCACACGTCACGAATACGTCACTACTACATGGAGCTAACAAAGACTTTCACAGAAATCATGTTTGCGATGACAATGCAGGTTACCCACATTATTGCCGAGGCGCGGAGAGCAACGGGTTACCTGGTTGGCACTGTTGGCAGGACGAGGCTTTGCCAAGGCCTGGCTAGTGCCAAGACAGGCGAACCCGGTTTCCGCCAAGGTAAATATAGTGCTTTTCTCAAAAAATGTGAGGAAATAATACGAAGATATTGGAAAGAAAAACATTTGGTGACGTAGGTATCCAAAAACTATGATATTTTGACCTCGATTTAGCTGATATGATTTTTTTAAAATGCGGTATTTAAGGCATTAACCACATATTTCGTTAATATTGTGCAAATCGAATCATAGACAATAAAAAGCAAAAAATGAGAATTAAATAAAGGTGCGCACACTGAAAAATGCGTTTTCTTTGGCTGAATATAATTTATCGTCGTATAATTTGTCGTCGTCGTCTTAGTCGTGGTCGTTTCGATTAAGAATAGTATGGCGTTGACAGATCTTTTAAAAGTTTAATGAAGCAGGGTATGATGGGTTTTGGTAGGATTATGACATGAACTATATGGCAGATAACATTTTTTAAATTTTGTTTACCTTATAAAATTTGAGCGGATAAAAATTTGGACACTTTGCTTGTTCGTTTTTTAGACAAAATACGACTATTGATTTATTTATTTATTTATTCTTTATTTGTTGCAATCACGGTATTTACAAGGTGTTCTTATAAGCTAGGCAGTAGGATGGTCCAAAAAATTAACACCAACTTCTACCATCTACTACGATTAGTGAGCCGATATTTTAGGACGTTATATCAATAAGCATAAGCAACAGATTGAATGGGTGTTCAAACCGGAAATTGCAATATGAATCTTTTGGACCATCCTACTAGGCAGTACAGACAGGCATGGACCCTAGTAGGGTGTGGCAACATATTTACGAACTAAAAACTGACCTAAATATTATACACGTATTTATACAGTTGTGTGCGAAACAATTGCAGTCAATTAGAAAATTAAAATGTAGACTATTTCCGAGCATGTTTGAGAAAAGGCAAAATATGTAGAGATAAACTAAGTTTAACAGCATTTTAATTTATAGGTTTCATGAGCGTTTATGAATAAGGGCTATTGGTATTGCCTTCCAATAAATTACCTTCCTTTTTGACTCAGTGGGTAAATTAAGAAGGTATATAGGTGTTACCTACCAATAAATTACCTTTCATAAGGGAAAATTTGGACGGTAAGATATCACAACCATTTGCTTCTGTTCTGAAAGGTACCTAGATTACCCACTGAGCCAAAAAGGCAGGAAGCACCTTACGAATTTGGGCGGCCTTTTCTCTCAGTGTAAGTATTGAAATTGGTAAATTGCTAATATTTATGTATGTTCCCGCATTTGAACACAACGTCAATGTGAATGATGTGGTTTTCTAAGAACTCCAAATGGTCGATTGATATAAATTCTTATGACAGTGACAATTTCTCATTAAACTAAATTTAAAATTTGGGCACTGTTTATGAACATTTCTATATAAAGTCCGAATTAGAAAATCTGCTCGCTTTACACGTTGTGCACAGAATCTTTAATACATCCAGTCCACGTTCTTCAACCTTGATTGTGCTCACGCGCACATGACGTAGCTGCCTTCGTACCTGACTACTTATACACTCTATTACAAGTAATCTACAAGATTAGATTTATGTATTCTTGCAAATAAAAAAAAAAAAATTCTGTTTTTTTCTGATTTTTGATAATATCTGATGAAGATTTATAACCATGTGACTCATAAACAAAGAATTGCTACTTATTTAAAAATGAATAGAACGTAATAGCAACAGCTAAATTCGCCATTATATTTATCACCCTCTTAAAAGTTATCACCCACGCCCAGGACTCGACGTCATTCACAACTGTGTTAAGTACCTACTAATCTGAGTACAAAACACTCGTACTACAAATGGATCAGGAATAAAAGCCGAGAATTATAATGTCCAATGCAGATTTATCATCTACTGGAATTGAAATATAATTTCCTCTGCTGCCCGCTGTTCTAATAACGTGTTCGTTCACTAGTTCTGTGATGGTTTTGTCGGTTATTCTAGCGCTAAATGAAACCTTTCGGTCTGTGAAAACGTGTATAAAACGATTTTTCCTGGAAATAAAGCCTACTAAATTTTTCCACCGTGTATAAGCCGTGCTTCACAAATAAAAAAAATAGTTACTTAATTACTAATACTCAGTAAGATTTCTCCCCATCGAAATCGTTACATCGAGCGGTTTTTGAGAATCCATTTACAAACGACCAAATAAATAAATATACAAAGGTTGCTCGTTTAATATTAGGTACAGGATATTAAGGATTCTGAAGACAGCGTTCGTAAAACACTCTATTAAACGTCCGGCGTAACCTTTGTTTCCATAGACTAATATCATCTCGAAATATTGTGGGCCACCGTTATGAGTTTTTTTACGAAAAACTAAAAAAGGGACTCTTGTACCCCCGTCCCCCTACCCGTTAGCTCCACCTCCATCCACCGGTACTTTTAGTATGTTGTTACGGACATCTTTACCTACAACTACGCCAAAATTCGCTTATAGATGAATTATTTCCTCCAATTTTCCTTCGTTGGGTGTACTAACTGGCAACTGGCACACATGTGTGAAGAAAGCAGTGACAGCGATAACCCCAATTTGTGAATATCTATCGCGCGTATACAGGCTTAATATTAACACACAAGGGAAGAAATGTTATTAAGGGAAACTACATCCTTTACTAATTCAATTTTAATATTTACGAGCTGATTCTGATGATGTCTTATGATTATGACAGATGTTTGGAAGTGATTGCACTTTAAATGACAGTGTGAGGGTGTGTTGATTACCACAGAATAATAAATGAGTCATTATCTAATTCGATCTTTTCTATGGTGATTACCTCAAAATATATTCTAGGTAAGTACTGATTTTTACCCACGACGGAACGGAGAAGGTATATGCGTTTAGGGTGAGAGGTTGTTTGTTTGTTACACTACCTACTGTCATCTGTTCAGATAATGGTGCACGGGGAAAAAGTGAAAGTACGCGTTGATAGTTGTCGGTGTTTACTTCGGTAATTGCTGTTTTTGAAATCCATACTTACATTTTGACATGCGATTATGACGGCGCAACGTTACGAAAGTTTAGAGTACAAGTATTGTTTTGCTTGATAATACTCATATTACAAAAATATTGAAAAAGCTCAACTTTCCCGTCACTAGTTAATTTATCTATCTGGCAATATTAAGGCGAGTAATTTCCATGTTCGGTGTCCTACCCATTCTCCTCAAACAAGTGACAAGTTAATTAAACATTTGCCACCTGGGTTGTGTCTGATGAGTACTTAAATAAATGGCTTTTGACATAATACGTATGTATCGTATGTTACGATACGAGAAGACCTTGTATAATTTGATATGTGTGTGTAAGTATATTATGCTTACGAGTGTAGGTATTATTCGGTCTCGTAAATCATGCTTGAGAAGGTAATCCGGAAATGACGGATGAATTATTTCTATAACCGTGTTTATGTTCGATATTTCTTGTAGCGTAATTATAACGTTACTATGTTTTATGTTGTACCTATCTTGCTATTCAAAAATGTTGTTTAACTTACCCTAGTTTGACAAATATCGTGGTCATATATTTTACATTTAGAAATGATTTGTCAAGTCAACTTATTGCATCCAAGTGATACACGTCACAATAATGATGAAGCTAAGCAAAGGAATATGAAAGGAAATCATTTTTTTAAATACAGTTGCTCAAAAAGTGGTACTTTATGTAGCTGCGATATACAGCTGTTGTTATATGGTGGTGGTATGGTGTTGGATTTCTCATACTAGTGCTTTTTATTTTTCCATTTTTTAAATATTTATTATTGGTCCAAGCCATACATCCAACCGAAGAGTTTTAGGTTCAATAAGTTTATTTATTTATTTAATAAAGCATTTGGCGTTAAAACTGTACGTCTATTATATTTAAGACATTAAAATTGCATATTCAACAAGTTAAAGCGTTATCATATACAAAAAAAAATATTGTTTTCAAAAAGCTGCCTGATTGAGTAGATCAATGACCGGAAACGAGTTTATGTGAGACCTCCGATTAATAGAGTATTATGCAAGACCGCCGCGCCGGATGAATGAACACTTGTTTTTTTGCCAACACGAACATTTATTGCAAATAAATCAAATATAAATTAATTATAATATTAAAAATAATTGATTTTCATGTTTAAAAATAATTAAACTACTGTGTAACATAAAACCTCTCCCAAAATAGTTTTTGATTTGGCTGAATACTGCCACGGCATGTTGAAAAAGTCTATCAATTCTATTTCATTCATATTTCACGAATTAATTTTGTAATAACGTATTGTTTTCATAATGTTTTGTGATATGTGCGATTTATTACGATAGTTAAATAAAATGTATGTAAATTACGCCAGATGTAGACCAGGTACGTGCGAAGCCCACAATGACACATTTTGTTTTGTCTCTTTTAAGCGTACTGTTTTATTTAGTTTTGTTTCTTTGATATTTTTTCGGACCTGTATTAAAAAAAGTCGTTTGATATACGTGCGCAAGTGTCATTTTCACTCGTCCCAAGTCTTGTTCCTCGCCACGCGGCTCGGGCCAAGACAACTCGGGACTCGTACAAAGTGACAAACCTTCCGAGCTTGCATCAAAAATCAAAATTAACTAATATTTCACAGGCGTAGTGTATTTCATTCATATTTTTTTGCTAAGCTTCATCATTATTATGACGTGGATCGGTTGGAGCTTCCTAAGGAATTCTGTTTTATTTTTTGTGAATAATATTTTCCCGTCTACAAATATTTTTTCAAATAAGTTTAGTTTCCAAACCCGCAAAATATTCAAATGAGACGGAAAAATTATTATTCACAAAAAAAAATCAGAATTCCTTAGGAAACTTGTGCGCTCATAGAGCTATAAAGTAATAGAAAGAAAATTTAATAGTATTAAATTTCTGATCTGA
Source organism: Epiblema foenella (assembly GCA_963556455.1). Taxonomy (NCBI): domain Eukaryota; kingdom Metazoa; phylum Arthropoda; class Insecta; order Lepidoptera; family Tortricidae; genus Epiblema; species Epiblema foenella. Next base: position 8,480,895 of record OY747105.1, read on the forward strand.
CACTGACGGTTATTTCCATGCCACGTTCAATTTGTTTTGCGTCCTTATCAGATAAAAAAAAGCTCATCTATTTAGACCTTGTTTGTTTGAAATGGCACGTATCTTGCTATTTTATCTACGTGTTACTATCTAGAACAGGACTTTTGCGACATTATGACATAAATTTAAAATATGTTTTTTGGATTCTTCATTAAGAAATATCTTTTCAAAAATCACTCCAAATCGATCATTTTCAAGCTAAAAACCTGGTTTTTCCGCTTAAATTCTACTACACACAATAAAATGGCTATGTTAATATATAAAACTTTAATAAAATCATCGTAGCCTTTAATCAATATATTGGTATTATCAATACTTATGTCATAATTTGAAATCAAAACATTTAAAAACTTATTAGGCCTCTTAACCTTTAAGGACTTGGCAAAGATCTCATAAATCGGTGAGCTTGCCTATTTTTCGACTTTACTCCGCCATAAACTTTGTCATCCATTAACTTGATTGTTATTTGCTTTTCGTCGGTAAATCATGGCTAACTTTTGAGACGTTTTCAAGGAGAAACTTTGTGTTTATAATTCCTTTATAGGTACAGCTGAGTGTCAGTCACAATTATTTTAAGGAAATTATCTATCAGTTCTCACTTAGGCTCCTTTTACACAATAGGGTTAGAGTTACACGATATTAAGATATTAATTATTAGGTTAGGTTAGGTACTTTGGCATTTTCATTTTCCGGTGTATTTTTTTTTAGAATCAGGTAAATTTAGTTTTTCTGACTCAGAATCATTGATTTATTTAGAAATAACTAGAATTGTCAGACTCTTTGTGTAAATGAATAGTACTCGTGATTGTAACTCAGAAAACCCAAAAATTGGCTGCATTTAATTCAAGTGGAATGTAAAACTATCTTGCAATTTTTCCAACATACGACTAGTGTTTTTTCTCGATAACTATACCAAGCTAACTACGAGCTTTTCGCTGCAGGTGTACCGAATGGCGAGTTTCGTAATAACTCTTAACTGTCCATTAGTTTAATTAACAACATTGGCAATACAATTTTTAACTGTGACTATATAGTCATTAAACTGTAATGGCGGTTTCCACAGGCGGGATGAGATGGATCAACACGTCATACTTTCGGCGTTGAAACAGTTATTTCTTTATTGCCGATTGTACTTATATCTGGCCTCATCGGTGGAGACTAACATAAGTACTTGATAAAAAGATTTACTTACTTGGATGCTGGCACATTGGTGAGGGATAGGAAGTTGTTGCGCACGCTGCGCAGGCTCGCTAGCACCTGCGCGAACGGCGTCACAATCAGGTCTTCTCCATGGCTGTGGACAAAAAACAACTCCTTTACAATTTGATAAAGATCAATATATTTAGAGATCTTTAAGGATGGGCATTGCACTATTCAGTGGCGCTGGTGAATAAAATACAATCTAATGTAGTTTTTTTATAAATATATGTTTTTATCCAAACACGTATTCGGTAAAAGGTTCCTAGTGAAATTACAAATTTGCTAGTGAGTTGGCCCTGAGAATAATGATTATTAATGAACCTAAAAACATACCACTTTATAAAACAGTTTAGTAACAGGAAAGTATAATTTGAAATAAGTACATATAAATGAGAACCACTGGAAGTCAAAGGGGTAAGTTTGCTATGTAAATAAGACAAAACATTATTGTTTGTTATCTGACTATAGTTTGTTCGTGACGCTGATGGTAGGAAGTTGAATAGCGTATCTTCCACTGAAATATATCTCTACAAATAAGATCAGAAAAACCCCTGTTTTCCTTATAAGTCATCTATTCAATAAATACGAATAAGTGCATCACGTGATTATATCGTCATGGGTGGGCACGAAGCGCTTTCATCGGGGTTTTCTCATGAAGACGCAGCTATAGGGGTGAGGACAATTTTTTGGACCATAGTTAAGGCAGGCAAATTGTTTGTGGCTACCATCGTATATACATCGTAACATGCAAGGGTGCTTAGTAATATGTTTTTACCAATGACGACAATTAGATTTTATTTATTTATTAATCATTAAGTTCAAAAAGGTAATATATAATATAAGGTTCCACAAAACTATTTATAAGTTTGACTGTGGTGTCGAATGTCAGTCTCAAAACAATAGGTAATAATTAGGTAACAGATACTACTTAGGTAATTAGGTAATAAGTTATAATATGGCCATAGGTATAAGTAGCTATTATCATGGGTGATCTATAGAGGGAGAACTTTGTATATGTGTGTGACGTGTGTAAGAATACACATTGTTCTCATATATCCATTTGCTACAACACTTTTGCTACTTTGTATATGATAGAGACTGTCGGTAAACTAGTTTTTCAAAATCCCAAATTTCAAAAGTCAAGAAGTTGGATTACCGGTCTCCCTTAAGTGTTTCAAAATTTGTTGAGTACTAGAACTTGATGTTTGGGGACTCAAGGGTTTAGTTGTATTTGGCGCACACGATCTCGTAAAGGCGGAATTTGGCGACGATCCACGCAAACCCCCTTTAAAGTTTAATTGACATTGAAGATCAACGTACCTTCCAAGTTGGGAATATCTTCGGGAAAGGCTGGGATTGTTTAAAACGATAATCAACCAATATCGCTGTCTATAGGAGAGGTTCATTATAAGCTAATTTAATCGGGCCTAGCCTATTCAACGAACATTTTCAATGCATAAATTACGACTAGAATGTAGTTTTAGTACCAGTAATTGGTACATTAAATAACTACACCAAGCGATTAATTAAGGTTAAGGGTCGTGTTTCCAAGAACTAGAAATCTCAGGTGTGGTTTTAGTTTCTAGAAGCCAAGCAAATTATCTTTAAGAAGTATAGATTTTTTACTTTGATAAGAGGAAAGTACACTTTTCAGACCGGTTGTAAATCAAAGGAAAATATAGTGATGGTGTATTTAAGGAGAGATGGGAACTAAAAACCGGCCAAGTGCGAGTCGGACTCGAGCACGAAGGGTCCGGTACCTTTATTTATAAAAATAGTAAAAAAATCACGATTGTTGTTTGGGAGCCCCCTTTAATATTTATTTTATTCTGTTTCTTAGCATTTCTAGTTATAGCGGCAATAGAAATACATCATCTTGGAAAATTTCAACTGTCTCTGTCTTTTTTTTGTGAAATATTGCGTTTATGTACATAGTTGCCAAACAATTTCTTTTTTATTGAAACATGATAATTCTATTGATACATTTCAATTTACATTTGGCCAATAAACAAGAAACAACATCTTTGCGAATCTTTATAGTCCTATATCTTCTTATGATATTAATTAATTTGTGTAATATACTAATTATTGTGATAATTCGATGGTTTTCTATCCGTATAGACACACTATGTTATAAATTGTACATGACATGAGTCATCTACCCGGAGACGCCCGAGAACATATATAACAAAAAAAAACCCGTCAAGTGCGAGTCCGACTCGCGCACCGGGGGTTCTGTACACAGATGTATACGGTTCCAACCCTATTAATTCAGGAAATTCTCAACAACATGAATTTTGTTACAAATTTGAGTGACGGAATAACTTAGTATACATGGTAGTTTTTCAAGGATAATTATTTATCAAGTAAACCGATTTCAACTTTTTTTTAATTTGAAATAAGATACTTTCAGCATAATCGCGTAAATGAAATAAATGAACTTTATTCTGCAAGTAGGCCGCAAAGGCACTTTTACAAGTCAAAAACTACTAGCGTTTCTCATGAGACCACTGCCGAGAAGAAACGACGAAAGAAACTCGACAGTCAGTCATTTTCTCCAAAATATGCTTATTACAATGATACTACTTAACCTACTTAAGTAAATGTAAGTGGTAAACAACAAAAGAGAATTTAAAGAAAAACGAGGAAAAAAGAAACACAAGAAAACAAAACATGTCGAATCGTTTGTTATGCTTTCCTGCAAGAACTGTGTCAACTAGATACAATGAAAAAATTAGGCGTAGGAAGTTATAAAACAAAAATACATGCAAAGGTGATTATGATTATACGTAAATTACAAATTCAGTATAAAAGTGCTTTTTGATTATAAGGGTGAATCAACTACTCTTTGTTGCTCATTACAATGGTTATGTCTCCTGAGTCGCACTTTAAAACTGTTTAAAATTTTATAGAGTTTTAATCTATCACACTTGAGTTTTAGCGATGAACATAAATCCATTTGGTTATGGGTCATCTCTTGAGCATGCTTGAAGTCCATATTATAAACATTTTTCTAAGAAATTCGGTTACTGTTGTCTCGCTGCCGGAACAGAATAACAACAAGAAAAAGTTGATTGACACATAAACAACAAAAAAACTAGATATATTAATGTTATGTAATAAATCCATATTTTGTCCCTGGTAAACTTTGGAGGGGGGGCGGACGCTACTTTTTTTATATTTTCCCTCATAAGTTGAAAATAACAACGTAAAAAAAATGTTTTAGAATGTGCAACTCAAGCCCTTTCATATGACAACCCACTTGACACATTCACTAAACTTTCAAATTTGAACCACCTGTCACTTTTCACAGAAAAAAAGACTTGTTCTATGCATATAGGTTACCCTTATTTATAACTGTTCGAAATTTCAAAGCGATAACATAAGTAGTTCTTGAGATATTTAGCGATGTAACAGACAGATAAAGTGAAACCATAAGGATTCCTTTTTTACCATTTTGGTACGGAACCCTAAAAAATACGTGTTGCAATCTTCTGTAAAATGTAGCAATACAATTACTTGGGAAAGAAGTGAATCATTTTTCGTACTATGTATATGTAGTTCAATACAGAATACTATGTGATAACAATACCAACACTAGATTACTGATAGGTTATATTTTATATTCTTATATATTCCGAGCCTGACTGAATATGGAATTAACGTGACAATTTAAGCGGAATAATGTATTATAATGCGACTTGCTGCGATCTTTCCGACCTGCGAAGGATCAAGTAATATTTGTCTCCACTGAGACGTTAAGTGAGGCTTGACACATTTGACATAATTCTTATACGTAAATAGTTGATATTTGAAAAGTAAAAAAAAAAACACTTTCACTTTCATTAGCCGTACTCCAGCTTCTTTCTTAGTATCCAGAAAAATAGTCAAAATGGTTTTTCTCAACTGACACTATCTAAAGGGCTGGACGATGAATAGATATTAACATTGAACTATCTCGAGTCAACTGACGTAAATTAGTGATCAAAATTCAGGCAACTTGCAAACGTGGGTCTTTGTCCTTTATATGGAACGGGTACCTGAATATTTTATTCAGTTTCGCTGATTTGATCTAAGGTTGTGAATTGTAAACGATCTGCGTCACGATTAAATATCGAAGACGTCATGAGAGAAGATCCTCCTACCTAACCTTTTCCTTTAATGGCATGTAGGCAGTATTCTCAAATCGTCTTCGATCGACAAGTAAGTCGAAGGTAAATAGAAGTCGTACCTACTAAATAATTATGTTCAGGTGAAACATTTTCACGGTGCTGTATATTCGCAAGTTCGAGAGTTACTAAAATCTTCGACGTGGTAACATTAATTAGTAGACAACTTGTGACGTGAGAGAGTAGCTACTACGAAATAAACCTAATCTCCAAATATACATTAAGAACCTGTTTTTAGGGTTCCGTAGCCAAAATGGCGAAAACGGAACCCTTATAGTTTCGTCATGTCTATCCGTCCGTCCGTCCGTATGTCACAGCCGATTTACTCGGAGACTATAAGCACTACTATTATGAAATTTGGTAGGAGAAGGTGTATTATATGAACCGCTACATAAAAGAGATGTGAGATTACAAAAAAATATTATTCCACCGGTTACATGTATTGAGTGCCCCCCACTCCATACATGTAACCGGTGAATGAAAAAAAAACTAACGCACGTAGTCGTGTGGGGTATCCATGGATACGACTTTAAAAATGATATGGAGGTTTTTAAAAAAAGCTTTTCCATTTAAGTCAACCGTTGATGAGATATTAGCTGTCACTGTCATAAAAAGTGCCCCCATAAAAAAATTGAGGTGGTGTGCATTAATAAATACTTTCAACGATTTTTGTTTTCAATAATATAGGTTTTACGGTTATTGTGTTTTCGCTGAAAAACTGCTTGCCCAAACAAAAGGTCGTAAGTGCCGTGAGTTTCCTATGAAGATACGCCCTTTTTAGGTTCAACGTATTGGATAGTGATGTTAAATGTGGCCTAGTAGGTGTTTGGCACTTGGCCGGTTTTTTCTTTCTCCAAAAACTTTAGTTTTCTTACTACACTTTAAATACGTACCTTGTGTGTGTGTCTGCTTATGTTAATGTCATTATATTCTGCTGTCTTGATGTCACTATACTATAATATGATGCTAACCGTACAAGAAAATGCTGTCTCGAGACTATATAACTCTGTCTAATTAATGTGTATTTAATATTTTACTAAAAATCAGTTAGTCGCACACAAATAAGGGGCAAAATTACTGTCATTTTGCAGTTAAAAAAAAGTATGTGTAGTGTTAAAGAAGCAATTGTATTACGTTTAATAAGAATAACACGTACCGATTGGTAACAATGGCAACTTAGAACCTGGGATTTGGACAAAAATCGGCCGCCATATTTATTACGTTACAGCTATGGCTGTCCCCCCCTCCATTTCTTAAAATCAGTAAGTTCGTATTCTGGAGACAAAGGGGCACATATGCCGTGTAGACGAAAATCTTGAAGGAGACGACTTTTTGTAAACTTGCCTTCATACCATAATTTTGATCGGCTGAATCTCCGTTAATAGTAGACCTGAAGATATGGTTCAGCAATGAACTTTTAGGGAATTTAATGCTATTTAATTTTGTCATACAATGTGAAAATGACAGATAACAGGTGGTTTAAAATTTGAAATTCTAGTAAAATATGTCAAGTGGGGTGTCATATGAAAGGGCTAGAGCTACACATTCTGGAACAATTTTTTTTACGTCGAGTGACTTTTGTGATTTATGACGGAAAATGCAAAAAAAGCCGCCCCATTTAAAAAATCTACCAAGGAAAAAATATGGAATTATTACATGACATTAATATCAATGTACATGTTACAGGAAATATGTAACTGTCGCTATAACTAGTTTTTCTTTTTTTTAAATCACCTTTGCATGTATTTATATTTTATAAATTCCCACGCGATTATGCTGAAAGTACCTTCTTTCAAATAAAGAAAAAAATTTAAAATCGGTTCACGTGATAAGGGGGCGTCCATAAATTACGTGAGGTGTTTTTTTTTAATTTTATGTCCCTCCCTCCCCCCTTGGTGAGATGTCGTGAGATTTTATTCAACCCCCTCCCCCAACCCCCAATCTCACGTGAGATTTTTTTAAATGTGGGTTTCTTACGTAAACGCGTTGGATTGTTATTGTAAAAAGAAAATAAAAATTGCTTCGTGCTTTTATTTACGACTAGTTAAGACTGGTAATCAATATTGCTGAGAGTTAACGTCGAAGTATGAATGAAATTATTCTCTTTCGAACGAATTAGTGAATAATCTTAATCGTATTACGATTACGCTTAAGATTAAATCTTATAAGCGTGTACAATCTGGATTAAATGGACCAAAATAGTATAATTTTTATTTGTTTCAATCAGAAAAAAAATTGCGTGATATTTGCCGAGAACCGCCCTCTCTCCAACGTAAGATTAGATGAGATTTGACTCGACCCCCTCCCCCCTTAAACTTCTCACGTAATTTATGGACGCCCCCTAAAGAATTATCCTCGAAAAACCATCATACATACTAAATTATTCAGTCGCTCAAATATGTAACATAATTCGCCGATAGATGTCGCTGTACTCATGGCGTTCAATTTTTTTGAGAATTTACACCATGTTGTTGAGATTTTCCTGAATTAATTGGATCGGGACCGGTACACATCTGTGTACGGAACCCTCGGTGCGCGAGTCGGACTCGCACTTGACCGGTTTTTATTTATGAATAGATAAGTCTTCGGGAATTTCCGGACTCGGGAGAAGAGGGATTCGGTAAATACTAATATTATTCCTAATATATATAATTAATATTCACAATATATTCTCTTCTGGTTTTTTTGTAAAATACCAATAGAAAAAAAACATGCAAGACATATGTATAATCTATATGACAGAGTGGTTAAATTTTAATTAACGAAAACCCGTTTTAGACTTCGTTACTTAATCATAATAATCCGACGAAACTCGTGAAAATTGATGACTGGATGGAGTACCTATCCGTATTAAATACTTAAGCCCAGAGACTTAATTATTCTCGAAATAGGTATATAATTTGTGGTAAAAACTTAAGTCACCCGTGAATGAAAAGAGGTAAAATTACAAATACATTTAATGCGACGGAGCTTTAATTTCGCTACTTGGAAGTTCAAACGGAGTTTATGAAATTTTTACGGGCGTGAGTCGCGCGGGATTATATCTGGCCGTAAAAAAGATTCTCGGGCCCGTGTGAATGCCACTTTATATGTATATTTACCTGATTTACTGGTAGTTTAAACCATGTTTAATGTATTGAAGTTAGTGCCTAAGAGTTTTGATCTACTTCGGTATAATCCGATTCGCCGCGAATTGGAAGAAGTCGCTACACCCAGACGACTGTAACAACGTCACGACGTCAATGTATTCATAAGCAAGCTGCAGCCAATTTTGGCTCACGTCTAAGCAATAATAAGCAGTATAGGGATCAACCCTTCGAAATATTACACTTGTTAAAAATATGTATAGGTACCTATAAGAATGGGTGAGCTGCAAAACTGTTCTGCTACCTCGTAAGACTACGTAGGCAAAATATGACTGAAGAGCCACACTTAAAAGAAAAATATCAATAATATTATAATTTTGCACATTCGGCCGGGGTCCCTTTAGCCGTAATTTTGCATCATAATGTGTTTTCCATACGTAGTACTCCTTCTGACAGTTTGTTCCGGTACGCGTAGAAGTGAGCACGCGCAGTAGTCACATTGAAATAATATCGAGATTCGAAGTGATCATGAAAAAGAAAAAAAAAAGAAAAAAGAAAAGAAAGAGTGAAGTGATGTGAAAATGATCTCCTTATTCTCTCTGATCAAATATGTAGCAGCAATCAACTTTGTAATGTTAAATGTTTAAGCCGTTGTCTACCCATCCCGGAAATCTCCGGGCACATAACAAAAGAATGCTATTGTTTATTTTTTTTGTCGGTCGGTTTGTTAAATGTTTAATACGACGATAATCCCCATTTTAAATTGTCCAGTCAGCCCGACACAAAAGCTTCAGAAAATAATCAAAATTTACTACCCTAATAGCAGAAAATGTATTCAATATGTATTCATGAGAATAAAATATGTATGAACAGCTACTTGTCGCAGATGCTGGACCGGAATGAAGATTTGTTTTCCTTTAGTTATTCTTAAATATAACAGAGTGAAAGAATACAGAAGAGCGGCTAGTTATATGATTGTCAATAAATATATATTTTTAAACCTGACTGACTTTATAGGCCGGGCCCAATAAAGCGATAGGGAAACCTCCGACACGACCACGCGGGCGTTACTCTAAGATTTTCCGTTTCAAAAATACCTATTACCAATTACACAATAGCCGAGACGTAAGTACCTATAGTGCGTGCAAACCAAACTGACGACCCCTATACCATAAAAAATACGAGACACACTTCGTAACACCGTTCAAGTATGTAAGAGATAGCGCTATCAACTCGGTCGTCAGTTTATTCTGCGGACACTATAACATTTATATTAGAACAAAGACCTCAAAACCAGTTTACCGAGATGAAACAAAAACATATGTTATAAAAACTAAAGTTTCTTCAAACTCGTTACTGGTGTACGTGCTCCAGCTCATGAAAGTATAAAGGAGTCTGGCTGGAACCTTGTGGTTTTCAAACATTACATTATACGTGTAGTTGATCACGTGACACTGTGTAACCCCTTTACTGTGACAATATTTTAAAATTATCTAAGTTGTACGTGCTCCACATCACTCAGGTATTTGGGAGCTCTCGTGATCGACTGGGCAACAGTCCAATTATCTCAGCCAAGAGTATCATCGCCAGTGACTTGAAGCCCGTTCAAAACAAAGTATCGAGTAGTTTTGTAAAGTACTAAGATTTTAAGCTCAATTGAAAGTAAGTAATAAGACTGAAAGCATTTCCACAAACCGGTTCTTTACTCAGTCGAATGGCGTTCACCCATAGACAATCGTGATGTCTAGCGCAAGGCGAAAGGATGCTGGCCAGCGTTCGGTTCCAAAAACCGAAGCGTTTCTGTTTTGATTACGGGCTTAAAAAGTGATTTTAATGAAAAACTAAATTCGTATTACTTCATTTCAACTACTTTATTTCTCTCATTTTCATGACACTTTTTACAACCAAAGATGAATACTTAATGGAATAAATACCAAATTCGAACATGATGATAACAAAATTACATTAAGTAGCTACCTACATAATTGTGGTAAAAAAAATAATATTCTTAATCCATCCAACATCTGAAGGAGTCGGGATAATACAGTTGTACACGAAAGTGGGAGAACAGCTCATTGAGACTACTTCAATTAATTTATTATTTGTTCCAGAACTGACTTTCAACCTATTCGCACCTACACGCATAGGAAGTCAAAAGCTCTTATTCCCTTCAATAAAGACTTTAGACTTCTTCATATGCGTAGTTACTCCTGATGCTGCCTGTATATTACAACAACTTAATTTTATTGTTTGGTAAAATATGATTACTTCCGCAACGCAATCGGTTCGTTCTATAACCTGTATTTAAATAGATAGTAGAGGCAGAAACTATAGTCCTTGAGTACCTATAAGTGGACAAGACTAAGTGTTCAAGTATAATTATTCGCTGCGAAAAGCCGGTTCACGTGTCATGTTACAACGTACGTGCACCTATCATTTTGTTTCACGACGTCACTAGTAACAACGTTGCAGTTAAGCCGGGTTTACAACAGCGAGCTGAGACGACTCGAGAAACCTCATAATGTCAGGACTTTTATTTATGATCCCGATGATGATACATTGCATCTTTCCTATTTAAGCCTACCTCAACCCAACCTCTGATAAGTTATCTATACCTACATGTGTTGTCACATCGACAGCGACAGATATTTTAGTACGGTGCAAAATTTGCATTGTAAACTCAGGCTCCAGAACGGTCATTTTGGTAATTACGAGAATCTTCCTTGTTGGCAAACAGTTGTCGCCTGTCTTTTTTACAGTAAATGGGATTGCTCTCGGCCAGCATCTAGCCAGGAGGCAAAGATGAGGCCGACTGTGAAGCGAGCTCACCCAGAAGATGCCTATTCCCTCGTGCCTTAAAAAGGTCTAGGTTATATGAACATTATGAATTCGGAAATACAGATGCCGGCAGGGAATTCCAAACCGTAGCAGTGCGCATTATAAAAGATGATGAAAAGCGCTTGGTTTTTAAAGAAAAATTTCGAGCAGGTAAGTGTGGTAGCCAGCCGTACATCTGGATGTCCGATGGAAGAAGGGGGCAGGCGGTATGAGCTCATGGAGCTTCTGAGCACATTCACCGAAGTACAACTTGTTGAAGACGTACAGACAGTAGGCAACTTTGCGTCTATGTGCTAGGCCCTGCAGCGCAGTTGAGCCAATGAGCCTCCTGGCTCCTGGCTGACCGAGTAGAGTGCGGCAAGTTGGTATCGAGTTATCCCAAAGGTGACTACAATACTCCATGCAAGATTGAAATGTCTGCACTTGGTTTAAGACCAACTTCGCTTTTTATTCTTCCTTGTTAGCAGTGGCGCTAAAAATAACACGCAAGAAGGCAAGGACATGCGACCACAAGTGCCTCGAGACAATCGTACCTACAGCTGCATGCGCTCGGCGCAGTATAAAATGCGCAGCGCAGATATATCTATATTAAAAAAAAAACAATCAATAAAATGAACACTTCAACTATTTGTAAATATGCGTCCTGCACCCACTTGTCAGTAAACATAGTGTAATATGCCTAAGAGTGGGAAATACATATTGGGCATAAAATGCAGGCTATGCAACAAAAACGTTCCCTATATAGGTAAATTGCTGTTCCCTCTGATACGTTTATTTAAAATAAATCTGTGTAGCTTTAAAAGATAACACTTATCTTCTTTCGATTGTGGCTAGTTTGGGTTAGTGGTTTATCTAATGTACATACAATTTTATTTCGCTAAACCTTTCTTGGGATAAGAGATTCGTTTGATGAATTTGCTCCGCTGATAAAGAGAAACCTCGTAAATAGCTCGACGAGATGAATACAGTAAAAACAGTTTAGTTATATCCAAACTTGTATCTTGAAGACAGTACACTCGGCGTCAAAAATATCGCACAGCATTGGGCTGCCAGAAGGCGCTTTTTCTCAGACCACGAAAATTGGACGTTCGAATATCCTCTTTTCAGACGTGACAAGGGTGTGTCTTTACAGCAATGACAAGCGCAGGAGGGTGTATAGAAGGCAGGGGGAGTGGTACACAGAAGCCTGCACTGTAGAAACCGTCGGCTACGGAGGTGGTTCTTCCATGTTCTGGAGCGGCATTTCTATCGACGGGCGAACTGAACTTGTGTGCGTTTTTCGCACTGGAGGTGGCCGCAGCCAGGGATCCCTGAATGCTCGTCGCTAAAAAACGGAAATCTTGTAACCGCATGTGGTCCCTTATGCTGATATTGTTGGATTAGGCTTCCAATTTATGCACGATAACGCGTTGATTGTTCCGGACTACCTGCACGCTACTGGTATTAAAGTTATGGACTGGCTAGCAAGGAGTCCTGACCTAAATCTCATCGAACACCTTTGGGATCAGCTGAAACAGCAACTGCGGTCGCGTGACCCTGCTCCTGTCACTCTGGATGACCTTCAGGATGCCGTCATCGACGAGTGGAACAGCATCCCTCAAGGACACATTGTGGACACTCATCAGGTCTATGAATGATCGCTTAGAAGATGTTAGGAGGGCTAGAGGAGGCAACACTAGGTTTTAAGTTTAGTTTTAAGCTTTGTTTTTGTTGTATTTTTTGTCTTTGTTGTGTTTTACATTTTTGTAATTTTTACTTTAATAAACGTTGTTTCTTTTTTCCTGAGAATTTTCTTTTTCTCTTATGGTGTTAGTTTTCAATTTTACATTTTCCGATAAAGCGTTTCATTACCTTTCAAATGAGGCCCCACTTATATAGTATACGGTTTAAGATCGCCTGAAGGAAGGATTTGAAGATGTGTGATTTTTTTAACGTCGAGTATAAAAATGATAATAAGTAACTTTTTACTACGTAACTAAACTACGCTCCAATGTTTATGGGTGAAACTGAAGCTTCGTTATACGCGAACAACTTCAGAATAGTAAGCGGAGAAATAATACATTACCCACTCAACCGGATTGTATTAAGGGAGCGAGAAAATGTGTATTAGCCAGAATAGCTGTATGAAATATTGTAGCGCATGAGAAAGTTTCTTTCGGACAAAGGATGTAATAAAGTTTTAGGGTTACCATTACAGTTTGAGAGTAAGTATTTATATTTTTTAACGTAAGGGCTATGGCACAACGTGTGATTTATGAATCTTTGAATAAATCCTGCCATCTGATAATAAAGACGCGTGAGTGCCAGCAATAGGGCTCCGTTTGCTCCGTTTACGGAATCCTAAAAATTGCGTCTGAATACTCGAAATATATAAAATTAAGTAACCGGAAGCAAATTGAAATATAATAAACGGGTCACTTACGTCTTTGAGGTCGTCCTTAAGGGTTCTCATGATTAAGGGCCACGTAATGGTACGAAACATGTCGAGCGATACTCGACCTTAAAGAAGTGAGTGACCGATTTATTATATTTCAATATACCTGAAACTCACGGGAGTTTCGTATTTAAAACCAGAAGCAAAGTTTATACTTGAATTATCTGACGATTGAGGAAGCGTGGCTGTAGAGCTTCGTGGGTACTCGTATAACACAAATTGAGATTGATTTTATTTAGAAAATATTGAATGGCTTAATTCTGGAACACGGTTTTGCTTTAAAGAAATGAATATATGCGAATATTAAGTACATACCGACACTACAATCTTGGAAGGGAATCTGTTTAAGTGTAGGTTAAAGAATTGGCTAATTAAACAGGTCTTCATGACATCAACGAGTTCTTTAATTCTACATGTGGTAAAATAATTAAATTTATTCAGCATTTATTAGTAACATTGTGACGTACCTACCCGTATTGTAGATTTAATAATCATTCGTTATTATTGTATGCCCGCACAGGGCAGCTGTTGCTATCTTTTCACTGTTTACTATTTATCTTGTAGTGAACAATATTCTATTCTATTCTATTAAATAGAATACAAATACTCTTTATTGCATACCTCAAAAGGGACACGGTACATAACAGTACAAAATCACAATAAGTAGAAACAACCCACTAATAAATACAAAAAAAAAGATTATAATCTGGAAAACTCACGGAACACCCCGGTTTTCAGATTATAATCCCTGATAAAACAACTTAAGCAAACAAAAAATGAATATTATTTCTGAAATCGGTGTTGGTAATTCATATTCAAAACAAGATAACGACATAATAATATTATGTCAGCAGCCAACTGACTGAAAAAACTTTTCAATTGCGTTATGACACATAAAATTGCATTTAAGATGCCTTAGAAGTATTAAAATGTTTTAACTTCAAATTATGACAAAAGTATTGATAATACCATTCATTGTTTGTATTGTTGTTGTGTTTTTGTACTGTACTGTATCCTTTGATTGAGGTGTGCAATAAAGAGTATTTGTATTGTATTGTATTGTACCAATATAGTTATTAAAGGATACTATGATTTTATTAATGTTTTAGATAGTAACACAGCCATTTTTTTTATTTTGTTGTGTGTAATAGAATTTAACCGGAAAAAACAAGTTTTTAGCTTGAAAATTGCCGATTTGGAGTGCTGTTTGAAACAATATTTCTTTAAGAAAAATCCAAAAAATACGTTTAATGTTTATGACATAGGGTCGCAAGAGTCCTGTTCTAGATAGTAACATTGAGAAAATGTCAAGATACGTTTCCATTCAAATAGAAAATGGCGTAAATAGATGAGCGTTTTTTAACTGATAAGGACCCTTAAACCTTTATTAAATAACACTACACACAATAAAATTGAGCACCAACAGCGCCAAAGAGATTCCTTTCAACAGTGTCAGCTATTCACGCCTAAGTGATTTTTAGTAAAATTGTACTGTTGACGTACGCTTCAGAAAGTTGTGTTGGATTCCTTTTTGGTCAGCCTGCCTCTGCCATGAAACGTTGAGGATATTACTATTTATATGATCAATATTCGAACTGACTGTAACTGATTGCGATTGATTATTAGACTTAAATAATGTTTATATTCTTACACAAACATACATACATTCAGGCATTTATATATTCCCAAGAATATTATTATGTGGATAATTTACCGCGCCATTTCTAGCAATTGTTGTTGTTGCCCATAGGCCACATAGGCTACATATTTCAACCCGATTGTCTTAGCGGACTTTCCAGTGCTGTCTATCTACTTACTATCTAATGATTCGTATACGTGCAACTTGAAGTTGTAGTTCAATAAAGGCGCCTAAACCTGTTTAGATAGATACTATTATTGAACTCGATAAAAGCTTAACAAATTGCGCTATTGACGTCGAGTGATCGCTAATTGAATACTCCAAGCCCTTTGTATGGCGTTGTTTTATAATATTCTGGGAAAATAATTATTAAGCTTCCTACGTTGCTACTTAATGACTCCGTAGAGGTATTTTTATACACCGTGGGCGTTAATAACCAGAAAAATTAAAATCAACGATTTTAGAGCCTAATTAGAGTATCTAAAGTTACATAACATATAGTCCAAAAACCCATAATTTAAGAGATATTAATTATTTAAAACAAATCATAAGTAAAAAAATCTCAATTCTAACACACCCTAAAGGCGTAACGTAGCCACCTACCAATTTTATACGCAGACGCACTAATTGCATGGTTGTCAGCCAGTTTCACTTAATTAAGTTTGGTATCTATTCTAGAAAAAGGTTTCACTACCGAAAGTTTTGTTCTGTTCTCAATCGAGTTAGTGAAAACTATTTACCTTTACTGATAACTGGCTGATAATTTGAAATTGATGTCACTAAAATGACAATGTTCCTCGCTCTTTGTTTCTCAACTTGAGAATAATTAAATTCGCTCAATCTCTAAAGTAAAGGTTTATTCAAAAAGCAGCGGTCATTGAATATAATTTAATTTGTACTGAAATAGTAATTTCATTATGACACATAATTGGACCCATTCTGATATAGCATTATTTATTCGTACTATCGTGTATCGTCAAAATACGTGGTTTAAATATTTCGGGTTATTGAGGCCCACGCTGTATTTACGTTTAAAATGAGACTGTTCGTTTGAATTTAGAATTTCTATGCAATAAAATGAAACATCAGAAACATTTAGTAAAGATGTTTTAATATTTGTATTTAGCTCATCTCGGCATTCGTAATGAAGGCATTCGTCTTTGAAAATAGAAGTTAAATGAAAGAAGCCACTACTTATTTCTTGAAATGAGTTAAAATAACCTTACCAGTCAATCTGATCGTGCTTACAACATCTATGAGCGTTAAAAATGTTCCGAATGTTCAATTTGTACGAATTCCTTAATTTAGTGTTCTAATTTCGACGACGGAGGGTATGCCAAATCACGCACTGGCGGTAAATTGAATAAAGCCTGATTCCCATTTTACGATCTGGCTTATTGAGTTATGCAAAATTCATCATGTAAACAGTTTTATTACAGAGCTAATATAGCACAATAGGGACGAAAAGCTAAATATTTGGCTTTGATATTCAAAAATAAACATGAGTAATATGGCCAAAGAAAAGTATAACTTTGAGTGCAAAGCTGATTCTGCTGAATTTACATTTTAACAAGATAGTTGGAAGATTCCTCTGCATTTATCCGAGTCGCATATAGACATGGCTCGATATCGCTAGCTAAGTTTTAACTCCCTTATACTCTTTTACCCTGAAAGCAACTCTGCTTTCTCTATATAAAGCTTTGAACTCTCAAAGCTTGTCGAAAATATTCCATTTATATAGAGAAAGTTAGCAATAATGCATTAAAACCGTCCCAGGCCTAGTTAGGTACGCATAACCAAAGCATGTTATTATAACTACGTTTGCCATGCGGCGAACAATAGTCTGACTCTTAATATTCGCTGTAGGCGTGGCTAGAAACAAGCTTTGGTACGCAGACAGAACATGCGTTGCCGGGAGCAAATGTTTAAGTTGTAGTGTATATATATACACCTATCTAATGAATTTTTAATTCATTCGATTCGTTCCTAGTACCACTCGTATTTCACAAAGCAGACTCCAGTGGCAATCCAAATTAAATCTTGGTTAGCCAATTGAAAAGAGAGATTGATATGAATAAAAAAGAGGGTCCGTCTAAAAAGATAAGGGAATATACTTTTCGGGGATAGATAACCCCCGGTGGATAATGAATTTTGTAAATGCTGTATATAAATAGGAGTATCTTACTATTATAGGCATAGATGGGGTCGTATAATTAACGCGGTGCTATCAAGAGATTCGAAAATGTGTCAGAATGGTTGTATATAACGCATGTGATCGATGATGACGGTAGAAGGATGATTTTTTTAACTCCCGCCGTAGGGAATCGATTATTAAAAAACCGGCCAAGTGCGTGTCGGACCACGAACCATGAAGGGTTCCGCGTGCCTACTACAATAGTCCACTTTTGAATCCTCTATCCCATTCTGTTAATTAAAAAAAGACGTGCCACCACTCCTGATTTGATGACCACGACCACTCCGCCAAAAGTGTGACGAAAAAGAAGAAGAATACGCATTGAATTTTTTAGTAAGTTAATAAGCTCTTCTGAAAGTTAGCAAGCTGGTATTTATAATTTACATCGCCATGTGTAGCTTGCAATTTGCGGTAGCCGCGCGATGCGTTCGTCAGTGCCACGCGTATTCATAAATGAAGCCTAACTGCTGTCGTGTCGTAATATGGAACTATTTAAGAGAATTGCTCCAAAGCTTCACACGGAGAAGCCGTGAAATCAGACTTTGAAACATTGTTAGAAGACTTTTGAACAAAGCAAATCATACGCTTACTTTCAGAACTTCGCAAATCTTGTCGTTGTAAAAGAAATGTGAACCTTATAACATAAGCCTAAGGTTGTTTTTTAATACTCAAAAGTAGTGAGTTACGGGTTTTAGTAAGTAATGAAAACGACGAGCAGTTTGTTCGTTTTGCATAATTAATGAGCGTCGGCGTTCTTAGAGTATTCCAGTGTTCCAAACCACACGCGTGGTCAGGATTCTCCCCAGTCTACTCTCCAACCGCGCACCCCTATCGCTTTATTGGGCCCGGCCTATAAAGCAACAGTCAGGTTAAAAAAAATAGCGTCGGCGCTTGTCTTTTAACAGGTAGATTCATAAAACATCGCTAAAATAGATCGTTTCTGTAACTTTTTACAACAATTTTGTAACGGAAAGAAAGAGAATAAGAAATCCGACATTTTGGTTCCACAATAAAAAAATGTTTTTTTCAGGTTCATCAGTTTTATACGAAATTAAAAAAAAATACGTTTTATCGTATTAGGTACTGTAAAAAAATGGTCTTCTGGTCACGTAGTAGGGCCAATATTATATGTGTTATAAGATTTACTAAACACGAGTATTAAATTAATAAGTACAAATGCCAACATAGTTAACATTCGTGATCCTTATTACAATGCCCATTAAGAGCACGGATGATCAGTTAACTGTGTTGGCGATGCTACCATGCAAAATACCGCTTCTTAAAAGAACAGCCATTAGCAGCTCCGGGTATGAGTGATACGTTTAAGCGTGTTTTACACTTGAGTTCCCTTTTAGACAGCAATAAAAATGCTTCTGCGTCACTGTAAAGCCTACAACAGCTAGAATGTTCTTTTAGGATCTCGGTGCCTAGTTATACTAGAATTACGTGGTAACGTGAATCGAGATTGGTTGTGAGTCGCATAGCAGCACTAAAAGCCCCATTATAGGCGTAAGATTAAAGCCTTCTCGTAAAAATAAAATTAAAGCCTTCTGTCCCTGGATACTCTATACTACTGATGTCGTTTATTGTGTTTCAGAACTTTCATAAATGTATTTTTTAAAGGGCTCTATATAACAAGATCTTATGATCTTGAATGCTTATGATATTTAACGACTACAAGACACACTAAGCTACAAATTAAACTAGCATGTATGGTACCTATTAGCTACATTTCAAATTGTATACATCAATAAAATTCTACATACCTCATTTTACACCTTACAATTAGCTGTAAACACGCAAACAGCAAATAACGAGACAAAATATGAATAAGATCGAATTCACAACAAATAAATATTTTAGATAGCAGCAAATAATTTTATTTTTAATATTTGTTGCTTTGAGACGTCAGATTGACGCTTAGTTAATGGGAAATGTCAATATATCTATCTATATTCTTATTATGACAAAAAATACCAAACAGGTTGAATTTCTTTACTTATTATGTACTTATCATATATAAAAAAAATAGGTTTATGACTATTTCACTTTCTTTTGGCAACACTCGTTGAAACTATTTTATTGAGCTCAAAAACGACGGGTATATTTTGTGTAGTTTAGTAGTTGCAATGGCCGTAACATTGCATTGTTATCAAACTTAAATAAATAGATACATTGGGGAGTTTAATTGTCGTTTTTTTGTATCGCTTCCTATCAGCAGCCTTACGGCTTTAGCTGGAGATCTGGTTGCCTGAGGGTGGTCTTGTTTGTAGGCCACCCGGCAGGACGAATTTAGTTGAATACGCGGGCACTCATTCCGCACTGCCGTCATGAGCCAGTGTAGTTTGTCAGTGTGTAATTTTAAGTTTGAGTGTTTATCAAGGTTGTGTGGATTGTGTCGGGCTGAAACGGCTCGGTACACGTCTGTACTGGGCTTCGTAGTATGGTGTTGTGGAGTGATAATGTATGGGGCGCAGAGGCCGCCCCCGGCGGCGGGAGCGGCGGTGAGTGTAGTAACTGTCGGAGTCGTCTCGTTCGTGCCATTCACGTATGGTGACTGTTATTTTGTCCGGCGGGTTGCTGATTAAGTTTTTGGGGCATCTGATTGTTTTGTTATTCCACTTAGTGTGGCGTTATCGAGTTGCCTGAGGGGGTGTGGCGGAGGGCGGTGTCGGTTCAGAGTTAGGGGAGAGCGGTGGTTGGTGGACCACCGGTGCCGGTTGAAATTGCAATAGAGTTGGTTGGGGCGGGTTGTCAACGGGAACATAGTCCACCGCTTTGCAGACCAGCTAGTTGGGGTGGTGCGGGGCGTTGTCAAAAAAGTGCCTGGAAGCCCTTTGGACGAAGGAGTCGATAGTGGGATGTTTTGAATCGTGATGGAGGAATAGGTTGGTCAAGCAGCCCTATAATGAGGACGATGAATGTAAGCGGCACATTTTCAATAGTACAATCTACAAAAATATCTGGTAACTCCGCTATAAGACGATAACAAACTGTCACCAAATAACTGCATAGCACAGAATAGCCAAGGTTTGCCCTATTGCCTTTCAGCTCAATCGGTTTAAAATTCAGTAGTAAGATTTGACCCGTCAAATCTCACAAATTGCTTTTAACCGATTGAGTGGAAAGACATTGATTGGCTATCAACCGATTTTTGTAGTAGACTGAGTGAAACGAAGGTCGTTGCTTCAGCTTCGATAAAAATGCTTTCGTATGTCCAGATGTCCACATTTCCCGATTTCTGGTTGTTCTCTAAAGGTTGCATTTTCCAACCAATGCTCGTGAAGTTCTGTGAGCAGGTCCGATAATTATATATCAACTTTTTTGTCGAGTCACTTTATGGAAATTTCAAAAATTATTTTGTTTCAATGTATTCGGTTGTTTCTACGGGCCGATTTCGGTTTGTTCTCCCCTACAGGTCGTATTACCCAACCGATTCTCGTAAAAATAGCAGTCGCGAGATCTAAAGCTCACAGAGCCACTAGTTTAAATGATATCAGGTATTATGTAGTCACTTTTAGGACTTTGCTTTGGTATCTTGGATTGTAAATGAAGTAGAATCTGCTCTGTAATTAATTACGGCCTCTATTTTTCTGCTATGCAAATTTCAAGTACGTGACTATTATTAGTTGAGATCGTTGAGACGAAACGCTAAATACTAATAAAACCGGTCTAGTTAATTAAAGTGCGATGTGGCAAACAATTTTCATAGTGATTAAACTTGGCGCCAGAAAGATTCCGTTGATTATTAATATCGTGTGTTGTGGTGTTGAAAATTGTCTTAAG
Source organism: Epiblema foenella (assembly GCA_963556455.1). Taxonomy (NCBI): domain Eukaryota; kingdom Metazoa; phylum Arthropoda; class Insecta; order Lepidoptera; family Tortricidae; genus Epiblema; species Epiblema foenella. The sequence goes on from OY747105.1 coordinate 8,502,280, forward strand.
TCCAAGTTATTAATGTAACATCGTACATAATTTGAAACCAGTTATATTTGGAAACGGTACGAAAAGTTGAATCCATTCATCTGTCTAACTCCCACTGAATACAGCACCCAGGGATTCTCGTAAAAACAATTACCAAAACAAATCTCCCAAAATGGAAAGTTATTAGGCGCTGCAGAGAATAAAACCTGTGATTTATTATATTAGCCTTTACAAATATTTATCGAACCAAGTTGTTTATTTTACCAACTAAATAATTTATGACTGAGCTGAAAACAAATTAACTTCATGAGAAATTTGATTGCAAGCACTCGGGTGGAGAACACGTCTATAAACTCAATAAAAATGGACCGGATTTGAAATTACGCCGGTAATATTTTTCATAGATAGCGGGTACACATCGTAAGACAACATTATTTAAGATGTTTTTATCTACTTATACGACGGTTAAGGATACTGCCGGAAACACGGAAGCGATTCATAACAAAAGTAGCTAATAATATGAAGTATTGTAGACTAGAACTCTGTTTGATACCTTATAGATTCATTAAGGCTCGGTTTTACTACTGAGTTACTGAAATTTGATCTGACATTTGGTCTAACGGATCTTTATAAAACCCAGCCTAAGTATAATGAGCGCATCGCGCGTAATATATGTATACTACTAGCAGGGATTTACAGCAGCGGTTCTTACGATCGAGAAACCTAGATCTAGTCCATTCTAATTTAACCTAATTTACCAGATTAAATACTCGTATAAGTCTGGGAATGTAGGTATAATAAAAATTTCACAGTTCAGAAGTCACTGACAGGTACGGGGGTGAAAATTGGTTTTATGTGGCACTGAAGGAAAAGGAAATTGCACGTAACATCTTTACACGAGCGAAGAGCACGCCGGGAACAATTATGTTCGTGTGGAAAATCAATTTACAAATTTGAATGGAAATAAAAAGGAGATGTACAAAGTACATTAAATAAAAACATATTTGTCGAGGACAAAGGCTATTAGGGTTTCCATTATTTACAAATAATTTAATTTGAAACCAATACCACATAGTACCTACTTGTTACGAAAAATTCACTCAAAAGTAAGCGCATTCGTTATATCTTATTATACTTTCTGCTTATCATCTCAATATTTTTAATACGTCAAATACGCTATCTGAAACTGGGCTGAATCAACCATTACATTTTTGTAGCTTAGATAGGTAATAAGCAATAATAAAAACAATAGAATTAGTAGAGTGTACTCAAACTTGCTAAGATTTTTTACAAAAACATAACATGCCAAAAATACGTATTATTGGAAGTTATTGTATACGTCTTTGTCTTATTCTAAGAAATGAATTTTCAAGCCAATGTTATTACTAAATGGAAGTTAAAATCTACTGGCATTATGGCCATTGTGCGACTCGAACGCTAGAGGTAAACCAAACCAAATAGGTAAGATGAATATTCTACAAGCCCGTAAAAAGGCAACTGTTCAATTTAATACTCAGAAGTGACCCAATTAAACTAGTTTCAACTAGTATTATCGCAATACTTATTGGTTGATAGTTGATGAATATAAATTAAGCAATCAGCGTCTCAATTGGCGTGTTTTAATTAGTAGACTTTCCATCACGAACTGCTGCCCTGACCGAGTACAGTTGCATGTGTTTTGTTCGATACATTGATATATAATAAGATCCCATAAAAACATTCCTTGTAAAATAGGCCAAGTCTCGAAACTCTTTCACCGTAAAAAGTTGTGAGATATTACGTAGAGCCAAGTCAGGCATTGTTATTAATCTTTGTTTATGGCAATAGAAAAGGATGGCAAATCCGTGCCTCTTTGTTTTGCTCGACTCAACCACCAAGACTTGTGTTTTGTATGTATGCTAGCACAAACAACAACAAAAAATCGAAAACTAGGAACTTCTACCCCGTAACCCCTTAAACTAGGGGATGGAATTTTATATGAAACTTCCGCAAATTAGTTTAAGCACCTCTCATCCTTTAAATTAGGAAAATGATTTTTATGGGTTTTTCCATACAAACTTAATTTTGTGCAAGAGATCTGAAAATTATACAAGTACACATTGAAACTTCTAAAAAATACGCGTTTCGAATTTATGAAAAAAAAAGTATATAGTATCGTCAGATCTTATGTAGAGCCAAGTTTCTAACTCTATATTCCCTAACTTAACAAACTCTATCATCATCACCATCATCATTTCAGCCGAAAGACGTCCACTACTGAACATAGGCCTCCCCCAAGGCTTGCCATTTAGACCGGTCCTGTGCCGTTCGTTTCCACCGGATTCCCGCGACCTTCACCAGGTCATCACTCCACCTTGTCGGAGGCCTACCGACAGCTCGTCTTCCGGTGCGTGAACGCCACTCAAGCAGTTTCTGGCCCTATCGACCGTCAGTCCTGCGAGCAATGTGCCCTGCCCACCGCCACTTAAGTCTCGCAATTTTGAAGGCTATGTCGGTGACCCCAGTTCTGCTACGGATAGCTTCATTCCTAATTCTATCACGCAGAGAAACCCCGAGCATAGCTCTTTCCATTGCTCTTTGGGTGACCTTGAGCTTTCTTATGAGGCCCATCGTTAGCGCCCATGTCTCGGATCCATACGTAACAAACTCTATACCTTAGTCAAATTATGTGGTTTGACCGTTTCGTTACTACAAGAACTATCGTATAAATATAATTAATACAACATAATAAAATGTCCGCTACGCTGATTCAAATGTTTGCATGGCAGAACTAGCAGTGTGTAGTGTGATAAGGGTTTAATATATAGTAAAGTTTAATATAGGGTATCCGCCCGTATTCCAAGCGCCTGCATACGCAATTAGTGTCGATTGTTTCGAACGAAGTAAAAATGCTCAATAGATCGTTACGAGCCATCTAACCCAGTTAGCTCTCTATCTTTGTGCCAAACATGTTTTCACTGGGTTAATTAGGCATATATTGTTTGTTTTTTATTTTTAATATACGAAATAAACCTCAAGATTCTATTTCAATTAGGCATATGGATGCGCTACAAAGCTACCGGAACTTAATTTACCCTGTTATCAAAGCAATACCCAAGCTTCTCTTTCTCAACTCATATATACAATAACAAATAAGTTTAATTTTTTTTAAAAGATAATGTAATAGAGTAGTTTCATCGAGTTCAAGGCTGCCTCCAGGTGATCGATTCCGAGTCACTATCATTCATTTTATTCACGAGGAGTATCGATGTTGACATCAGATACAAACCAATATCTATCCATATTATATTTTCTCGGTTCATATGACGTCTCTGTACAATGTATGAGGGGGAAACGTGATCGGTTTATCGGTCCGCTTCAGGGGAAAGGCTCTTGAAATAAGATATCAACAATATTATTTCCTAGAGCAGGAAAATATTCAGGTAAAGTTCAAACATATCAGGAGCAAAATATAGGCGCTGCGTGACTATAATACGCTTCGAGAAATAACTAGCCAATACAGATTCCAGTCGGCATCCCGACGTAGTCTAACAGATCTATGAAAGGTAACACAAATCTGTATCTATACGGGAAATCGGTTAAACAATGATGTCGTGAGAATTACAATACATAGGCGCACATTTGCGAGCATTTTGAGCACACGCTTTAACACCTTGTCGGTAATATCGTGATTGTGAGCACAGAAATAGGTTTAAAATATTATAATATACTTCACGATCGAACAAATATAGGCATAACAAGTACAACAACATACTTATTAGCTAAGAGGGTCTAATAAGTGGGTAAATTAATTCAAAAGGTGTGGCAGGCAAGCAGCTTGCCATTTCAAGATACCATTGAAAGGTCAGGTGAGCATTACCGATACAACGATATATTAGTACAGGTAAGAACATACGAATATAATTATAGTAAATATGAAAATCACTGGTTGCCCTGGTTGGTCGGATATTTGGCTGCAGACATTTGGTTTCGTTCATTTAGATTCTGAATAATCAATATGAAGAAATTGCGAGTTCGCTCGTGGGACAATGCAATACTAAGTCTAGTAGCTAATTTTATATAACTTTGCTCATATGAATAAAGGAATTGTAATAAATAGAACAAAACTAACTTTCAGTTTTAAATAGATCACTTCACAAACAATTATGAAAGGTAAAATTAAATATCTCGGTATATCGGGCGTGAAACCGCGTGGGAAATTGCCGTACCTATAGTTGTTCATCACATAGTTTTTGCTCCAAAGAACTATATACCACGCGGTACTGAAATAACATACGCCATTTTAAAGGGTAATAGTTTAGAAGGGTAGAGATAAAGTTGTAGAGCCCTCATTTCCCTCGACAAGCACTTATTTATACTTGAAAACAGCGTTATCGGAACATTTTATTATATTCAAACACATGCTGTGGACAGGTGTAGATAATACGGTTTATCTCCACTTTGTTATTCAGAGGATGCTTATTGAAAAGTTAAAATTTAAAATCTAACCCCAACATTTACTTTAGTTTAGAACTAAGTCCTAGGAACGACTTGTACCTACGTACTCCCCCGAAAATCCCAGGATTTTTATGAAGGTACCCATATATTACGTTCCTGGGAAACTACCTACAATTTGATGGTCCCTCATCGGTCAGTCGCTAATAATGAGAGAATTGTAAGTTCAATTACAAACTCGGGGTCGCTGTATGTACCCCACACATTTGCTCTTGTGGCACAGATGTGGCCTGACTGGGAAATCATGGATTATGTTGTCAAAAAAGTGCAGGCCATTTTTCAAGACATACGTCGCTAAATACATAATCATAACACATAATCCGCAGGTCTCTTGCCACCGTCAACGTGCCTGCTCTTCTTGAGCCGACTGGCATGGTCAGGGATGATGGTAAGAGCCCTGATGGGGAGTCTTTAGGGGCTTGGAGTTTGGGATGGGTGTTGGTGTGGGATATTACTTGTGTAGACACCCTGGCACCTCCAACGAACTACAGTGAAAGCGGGTGCAGCAGCGGAAAATGATGAAATATTAAAGCATAATAAAATGGCAATTGGCATGTCATGTTTTACAACCTGATTTTCTCACCATTTGTATACGGAAACGGAAAAGTATCACTTATCGGTCTACAACTAGTCTACAAGGATGTTTCGTCTTAATAAATCAACCGATTCGCAGTCAGTTGGTATACATTTTGTTTCCCGAACAGTGGAAGTGCCTCTGGTACGTTAATGCTGCTATTTTGGAGAGCTGCCAACCATTATGCAACGTTCTTAGAGCACATGTAGAGTGCGAGACACGCTTTAATTAGTAAAAAAAAGGCCAAGTGAGCGTCGGACTCGCGCACGAAGGGTTCCGTACCATTATTTATAAAACGGCAAAAAACACGTTAGTTATATGGGAGCCCCTTTAAATATTTATTTCATTCTGTTTTTTAGTATTTATTGTTATAACGGCAACAGAAATACACCATGTGTGAAAATTTCAACTAACTATCACGGTTCATGAGATATATATATAATAGATAATTCGTCTAGATAAGATTGTTAGAACTTAGCCCTTACACATGGCATATAAAAAGTTAACAAGCTCTTGTGTTATTCCGTATACGAATATCCCTCTAATTCAAGAAGGGATACGGGTACATACGTACCAATTTCGTCCCTTAAACATACATACAAATGCGTAAGAGCCACACACTTGCCGTGTTGAGCCAAAAAGAGCATAAGGGAACTTATGATATAAAGGTGTTTTTACAGCTATATTAAGAATGCTGTTGCTTTTGAGGCTCTGAAGGACAAGATAACCAGGTGAAAAAAAACTTGTTGAAAAAATTGTCGCGTATTTCGACTTGGCAACTTCTATGTGCTTAAGGAAAGCAGTTATGTGTCAGGATTGGCTGAGGTGTCTAAAGTTTTTACGATGGCTTGTCTAACATGATTTCAGTTGATAAAGTGCTAGTATTGCCGTTTTATAATTTTTATGTCTTTGTCGATACTCTAATTTTGTCTTGTTTTTTTTTTAACACCAAGTTGCACCGAGCAGTCACCGCAGCCTACATCTCAAAGGGCGACACGTGCCCTTCGGGAAAACCTCGGGTTCCTCGGGCGCTCCGGTTGTAGAATCAGTAGAATGAACACCCTTCCACAACCGGGGGCCACGCATAGGCGATACCCATTCTAAACTCTTAGTACATCGATCAACAAATAACACCAACTAATTTAGTGCCATATACTATGAATAATTTCCTAACAAGTAATATTTATTTAATCTTTATTGCACAAAAGAAACCTTATCGTACAAAAGTCGGACTTAATGCCGTATGGCATTCTCTACCAGTCAACCTTAATATTTCGTAAGATTCTTCATGTAGTTCAATGTTATCAATCCTGTTGGTCATTTACTGGAGTTGCTGTCATCTATCTCTTTTACGACTACTTCGGGCGATTGTATTTTTATCTCTTATTTTCGTGTGTGTGTGGTGTAGAGACTACAACTTCACTATTATAATTATAACAGAGGAACAGGATCCAATTTAATTTTGATTCTGCAGGAGCTTCGCGTGAATAGGTATTGTGGACTGCATAATACACTAAAGCATTGATTGATGCAGCATACATTTAAATACCTCCTTTATATCGGTACATATGTTTTATAAATAATCAGGTAAAAAGTAAAAAGTGACGTCAATCAAGATAACCAAACTGACGCTAAACAGTAAATACCCCTTTTGTAATTGGATGAAAAACATGTAAGGTACCAGTGCTCGACACCTTAGTGCCCAATACATGACACCTGCTAATCACCTCTCTCATTACTGTTGTCACCCCTGCGTCCGTCCGTCCGTCGTCTGTCACACAGGTTTCACAGCCAAACGTTTGGAGCTACAGTCTTCAAATTTTCACAGTATAAGCTTCTTGTTAACCCACAGTTATACAAATTGTCAAAACTTATTTTTTAATGTTTTAAGGTGGGCATGGGAGCCAGCTAAAGGGGGGCACGAAAAATTCTATATTTCCTATTTTTAAAAATATTGGGAAACAAAGGAATGAAAAATCACCAACGTCACCTTTTTGTACAAAATTTTGTTCTGAAGAATTTTTTAATCTCCCTTAACCTTAAATTTGAAATTTGGCGATAATGTTTAGTACTACGTATATTTTACCAACAAATACTATTATATTGATAATCATAATAATTTCCTTATTTTTCCTATTAATACCATCTTAATTTTGCGGTTGGTTTGGAACTCTAAATGTGCGTCCGACATCACATGCACTTGGTTTTCTTTGTTGTGTTTTAAGTTAGACTCTTGTTCTGCCATATAAATAAATATACATAGGTAACATGTTTCAAACATGCAATCTGTATAAATAATAAATATTTTCCTACTTATCGAAAGAGGATAAGGAAAATATCGAACATTAAAACGATATTACTATTCCTAGAAGCAAAAATAGAAAACCTTCTAAACTCAATGTGGGAGTCAATCATACTGGCTCGCACTTGACATTTGAAGAGTACACGGATAGAACATGTTTAGGAGCTTTTTGTTTGGAAAAATGAAATTTTAAAGCCACATATCAATGAATAGCAAAACCTCTACATTTTGAGAAAGTAATCTCATTTACAAAGTGGCTAGACAGTTAATAAATATTTGGAGACAATCTTACACAAATCAATCTAGTCCCAAACTAAGCAATGCTTGTACTATGGATATTAAATGGACGACGATATACATAGTATAGAAAAATAAATAAAATACATGAATACATAGAAAACGATAAGAAATACCAAATATAAGAACTTATCATATAACAGTCATAACATATACGCTCACTTTGTATAAACTTGTTGAGTATAACGTTCACTGCATATAATGAACGAAAGATATAATTTCAAAATGTCTACTTTTGTAAAGTATAACAATACAATACAATACAAATACTCTTTATTGCACACCTCAATCAAAGGACAAACGTTATAACGTTATTTAGATATAATACCAATTGATATAACGATTAAAGCGTACAATATTCATAACACCTAAAATTTGAAATATATGTTATTTTAATCTAACATCAAAAAGCATTAAGGCTCGTATAAAGCAAACAAGAACGCATGCATGCAAGCAAGCAAGCAAACAAGTACGCATGCATGCATACAAGCATGCATACAAGCAAGCAGGCAATCACGCATGCATGCATGCAAGCAAGCAATCATGCATGTAGCAAACAAACATGTTTTTTTTCAACGCGCATAAAAAAAACCTACCGGAAGACTAATCTCCTGAACCTAACAACATTAGAGTCGGTTTTGCTCCGGAAGGTTTCGCTCGCTCGCTTCGCTTGCTCGCCCGGTAGCCAAGTCTGCTTTATAAAATATTACATAATACAATTATGACGACGAAGGTATTATGCGTAGGATGACAAAATAATGGGCAACAACCAAGCAACAACTTTATTGCGTGACGTGCGCTTTGGCGAGTTATACTAAAATATATCATGTATTATGAACGTTATACGTTATGTATTTTATACGAATTGAAATTAGTCAAATTGAGTGTTATAGAAAAAAACATTAATATGATATCAATATAAAATCAATTACCGTTATTTCTTATAAAAATATTGATTTTGTTGTTATAGCTAACTTTCATTATATCTTATGAACGTTGTTGATGTAAAATTATATATATTGTTGTTATATCTTGTGAGACGCACCCATACAAATCCAAGACTCACGAACAAATATTCGTTTTCATTACACAAATAAATTCCCTGACTCGCGATTCGATCGCAGGACCACCGACTTCGTAGGCAGGGTCACTACCAGCTAGGCTAAAGTGGTCGTCTAAATAGACATATTTTTTTGTATACCTTTTATTTTACACATATAATACTTCCATGACTACACGCTAATAATATTTCTAAATATTTAGTCAGCTTTTCAGTGTTTGTTTTACTTTTTTTTACAATAATAATAGTGTATACTCGTATTAGTTAAAACGTTGGCTTATAAAACCCTTTTCGTTCAGATTTAGTTGCAGACCCAAAACTCGGCTTAAAAGGCCTTGACCCTCTAAAACAGAGGACCCCTTTTAATGAGTAGTCAAGAAAACAACGAACACAAAAAAAATGGTAGATACCCATATAAAACCAAGGAGCACTAATGTATCTTAATAAGTATTATTTGCCCCTACATCACTACTAAAAATATATGATATTGATAAAATTGTGCACCGTGCTCGAAAATATTAAACAATACTAGGCCGTAATCCAAGTTCGATCTGTTTTTGTAGCTGTCTTTACTTACCTACATTAGCAGACACAAAAAACAATATTAGTTCATTTATACCTGCTATTATTTATTGTCGTCAATATCATTACTATCCTAATGAAAATTAAACTGGTACAAAACAAAACACCTACCTATTTCTTAGTCTTACCAAGTATTATTTGATCTGTGCATTTAAGTATTTGCTGTTTTGTTTCGTAATAAGCAAAAAAGTTGTTCACGAGTAAACTTTGCAGTAACGGGTAAATTTTTATGTTAGGTTAGGTACCTACAGATTATATATTTGTTTATTTCCCGTTTTGACGCCATTCCCGCGTATGTTTGCAGAGGACCCCGTTGTTGAATTGGAGGCTTGTGTACCATGTACACGTCAACTTGGCAAATGACCTGCGCTCTAAAATAAACTCAATGCCATTAAAATAATTAAATATCCTTTTCGAACATTGACATTGATAACGATTGTGTAACGTACGGTGTACACTGTAACATTTGTGTATCCTTGTACGTTTATATCTCACTATTGTGCATTCCCTTATAATAACTAAACATGCTTAAACAAAATGAAGTCATCCTCAACAGCGAAATTGAAAATTACTTGTATCTTTAGGTACCTACTTTAATTACTCTATTTGACATTTCTAGGTAATAACATTAGTGTTAAATATATAGTCCACATTCATAGCAACTAATATTAATTACGCAGCTACGCGCGATAATCGTGTGTCTGGTGGCGGGAGTTGATCCTGTGACCTCCTCGTATTGTAATATAACAGTGCGATACTGGTCTGCCAGTTGATTACGTAACGTTTCAAACGTACAGTCAACCAATTTCATTTCTGGGCCACTTCGTACATTGTCACATTGACATTATTTAATATGAGATCTCTAATAGCGGCTCTCATATTGATTTTCGCTGTGACAAGGTAACGATGTGACCCGAAAATTGGTTGACTGTAGGTACGTAGGGTAGATCTCCCTGTCATTTTTTAAGTCAACAATTACATTTAGATTAACCTTACGTGCGTTTGAAAACGTTATGTAATCACCCCGCTGATTACTATTGCTTTACATGCTCCTATGACTTGTATGTGTTGGATCATGTATCAATGAAACAATCAACCACATAAGGTAAACGTTCCTGTGCTCGACACTGATCCAACACATTTTCAATGCCGGTATATACGGCCCTTTAGGGTTATAATCAAAAATTATAATTACATGATTCAAAAATTTGGTCAGAAATCTAAATAACTACTACTAAATAAATTTATGAGACTTGAGAATCAACTTTACGTCATTCATTAATTTTTGCATATCTAAAACTATGTACTATTGTGTGATTGATAAGTCAAAAATTTTATTTAGTAAACAAAAGATTAATAACAACATTGCCTGACTTGGCTCTACGTAATATCTCCCCCCTTTTTTCGGTGAAAGAGTTTCGGGGTTTATGAGATCATACTTCTTTTTGTAGGTAAATGTGTCAATACTTATGAATGCATCTAGGGTTTAAAACTTTTCATAGATGCAGGAACTACAAGAGTATAACTATGTATGGCATGTATTTGTATAGGATTACAAACTCACTTATGCAGTATGTATATCTCTGAAACGTGACTGAAATTGCAACATTTTTAGGTTTTTTATGACTTGACAGGCTAAATACTAATTATGTTTAAATTTTGAAGCTTGTGGGTATCGGTATCGGGTATCGGTCAGTGTGTCAGTGACAAAACTAAGGAACTTTGACGGGCAATAGTTCTTAAACTAGAAGTTTAAATTGAATATTATTGAGAATATATCTAAGTCATATTATGGCCTATATGTTACTGAAAATTCAGGGTTCTAGCTTTAGTCAGCACAAAATTACAGGATGTTGAAAATGGCCTGAATCGCTTTGAGAAAAGGATGGTACGGCCGTGCCTCATTGTTTTGCTGGACTTGTCAAGGGCACTGCTGTGCCCCCAGGTATAATCCTAAAGGATTAGTTGCTGATAGTACCTTCTCAGGGCGTTTTTAAAGAAGACTAAATTTGCTACAAAATATGAATAGAATTGTCTTTGTAGATTATACAGTTTCCGAGATAAAGCCTTTCAAAATTTATCATTTTTTCGAACTTCGCAAACTTTGAAAGGCTTTATCGCGGAAACTACAGTGACAATTCTAGTCTCATATTGTAGCAAATTTAGTCTACTTTAAAAACGTCCTGAGAAGGATCTATCAGAAACTAGTCCTTTAGAGTTAGGTATAATCGGCTTTTCGATGTTTGGCAAAGGTGCGTTCGGCGCTCGAGGTCACAAACTTGTATATTCATTGGGACAACATCATAAATAAGTCTGCAAAAAATCAGAACTACCGAATTTGACGCAAAGTACCCCATACTTTCAGGTGACAAGGTTATTGTATCAAAATAGATTACTTTAAAATTGTGAACGAAGTTCAGATTCTGATAACTAAATTGGTTCTTATAAATGGAAACGTTCTTTCACTCAAATACCCACTACCCAAGCCCTAGCGCACAGCAGTTATTAATAGAATCTGGGTTCTGTTAGGCATGCACGTGCTACCAATTACCGCCTACCTACGTATAAACCTTGGCTAATATGTTTTACTGCATCCTATTTCATAAAATTACTTTTTACTTGATCCTTTATGGCAAAAGGTCAAAGGTAGGCCAGATTGGGTTGCCATGAGTGAGAGAAATTTTCCACTCGCATTTTTCCCAATTCTAATTTTTTGCCAGTCGTTTCTTTTCACAGTAGTTTATTTATTTATTTATTAACTTTTTAAATTTGTACATCGATAACAACCGTGCACGACAATGTACTCTTGATTGTATTACACGATCATTAGTCGCTGTTTTCCCCAAAGTGTAATTGTCTTCGGTTTAATTACACTAAGTCCAAACCGTCCAGAAATAGGAGCCCTGCGTAGTGGGGCTCCGTCGTCTCAGAGTAGGAAGGAAATGTTTCGGAAATATTACTCTTTGGGGTCAAAAGCTACTATAATAAAATTAAACAAAAAACGTTTATATTACATGTTGTTTTGCATAGTATGAGATATATATTTAGGCACATATGTGTGTGCGTTTAACCGTGTTGAAAGGTTATAGTGTCCTGAAACTAAACTGCCAATTAGGGCCATAAGAGGTGTGAGACACATTTTGTATCATTCATAATTAATTTGGTTTACGGATAATATAGTTCGTCTTTTTATTATGTACAGTCAAGCAATTTGATTTCTGGGCCACTTGTCAGAATGAAAATCAATAAGAAAGCCGCAAGAGATCTCATATTCAGTCATGACACGGTACGAGGTGGCCAAGAAATCAAATTGGTTGACCGTACCTATAGTATCTGGTGCTGTTACTGATTTTTGCGTATCGGTAGGTATACCGTTGCGTTCCGGTAGCGTCGGTTGGCTCTATAGAAATTATAATTAATACGTTATCGATTCATCAACTCTACATCTCACTTACTAAAATAGAGTAACAAAGTAATCCTTCAACTAATTATTAAATTTTGTATTTCCTATTATATAACTAAATTAATTATCATTAACCGTATTCAAACACCAGAAACAACAGTTTGCGGTTTTGTTATCTGCTTTATTATTATTTCCATACAATGAATACGAATGCAATCCAACTAGTTTAGTTAAATATGATCCTTACATTAACGATTAGAATAGTAAAATAATAACGACACACGTATCAGTATTCATAGCTAGAAAATATCCTTATTCATTCCTAAATAAACTGACAAAGAGTCTTAACACCAATGGTTCTTTTAATCTCTGCAATTATGTACAACCGTTGAAAAACAGCTAATTTAGCGCATATCTATTCTTGTTTAATCGCTATGCTATGACTGCTATGCTATATTCTGGTTCATGAATCGCGAAAATAATAACAGTGGAAACAACCTCTGTTTATACTACTGAAACTACAAAATCTCGGCCTAGTAATCGCTAAAACTAATAATTAAATAGCACTTACGGCTCAAGTAAGAAATTATTAGGTAAGAATCTGTATAGATATTCTGATTATGGAAGTTGCTCGAGGAGAGTCGAAAGGAGGCTCAATTCATTACGTAGTCTTCCCACGAGTATTATAATACAATATAACAACTGAGATATTTCTTTATTGCAAAACTTACTTTGCTAAAGTTCGTGCGTTATTGGACAAAGGATCGACATCGACATTGCTGTTATTACACGTAGTTTAAATGTACTATCAGAATTATTTAAAATATAATCAAAAAGAAGTTATTATGTGCCACATGAGATTCAAATTATGTAAACGAGGATAATATAACCGAATTTGTCTGTATTTTTACCTGTTTTGTGTACAATAAATTATTTATATAGGTACGTACGTCTGTATGGATAGTCCAATAATATGATAGCAATCATATTGTAACCACAGATAAGAGAAGATCCCACAAACATGTAGTTAATCGTGAGAGACCAGTAAACAGAAGAATATCTAGAAATGATATCTAAGAACTGTAAATAAAAACGAGCATAAATAGTGAGTTGTAGAGCCATGAACATACATAGAGGAAAAGCCAATCAAAAACGAGAAATATGTCGAATAAATGAAAGAGCATTTTTCCATTAAAGGAATGTAAGTGGATTTCTGTGTTGCAACCGTTAACTCTAGCGGGGTGCCAGCATCAGCGTTGATGTAGCATATTACTCAGTTGGTACTCACTTAAGCCCCACTTGCGATTATATTTGAGCACATTACAAGTCAATAGTCTCAAGGCGCGTTTTGACCATGTAAACCAGTCACTTTTTTGGCATGTTTTAACGAGGAATCAACCGCAACCGCGCTCGATCCTCTATTTGCTCCAATTCTACTATCATAAAAAGAAGTTAAAGCAAAACCTCTAGGAATCCCACTAACATACGCAATATACGCATACGCGCTAAGAATTGTTAGGCTCAGGCAAAGTACACCCTCTTTTTATACAAGTTTTTTGTTCCCTTCTTATGTTTTCCCAGAGCTGAGAGTCCATTTTTAAGATATTTGCCCCAACCTAGTGTAAGCCACTTTAGCTTCTACAAACTATATGACGCTGACTGTACATACAACATTTTTTGTTACAATATTTCCCTGAAACTGCTACCTGATTTTATTAAATTATGCTTCCCTAAAACCATGAGGCGACCCTCAAGCTCAAAGGATAGGCTTCTTGAGTAATCAAATAATATTTTGACTTGGTTTCAAATATTACCTTTTCGATTCTTCCAATTACTTTGAACCTTTCTATCAGTACTCTGGCCTGATTAATGTAACATTATTAGTTACTTATTTCGACTTCGTTACAGTTTCGAGTTCATTTTAGGGTCCGGTTTTTTGAATTGAGGTACCTAACAATTAGGTATATAGATTGTAAAATGCGGAATGCAAAGAGCTCAATATATACATAATATAATCTTTATGCAATATTTACACGAAAACTCTTTATAACACTTAACCTCTTGGCTTAATCACTGTAAATTAGTTCATTAATGAATTGTGCATTAATAGTAATGTAGCTTTAGTATAGCAACCAGAAATTCATACCGTAATTAAATGCCAGATAAGGTACGGTAACTAAAATAAATTCCAAAGTCTGTGTTGATGACAATAACACGTTACCAAATACACTTCCATGTCCTGGTAAGTATGACAAACCGAACGTAAATGCTACGAGTTAAAAACTTGCATTTTAACCTTGAATGTTCTAATATCTTTAGAGTTGTATGCCGATATCATATTGGACATGGTTACCGATATTGAGAGATGAGACAGAAAAAGTTAGAAAAGTTGAGTTTGAAACCGTCAATAAATCTACGCTGAAATATTGACAAGATTCCTTTTCTCGAGGTCCGGAAAACCTCAGTCTTGTTAATATTCCCTTTTATTCATTCATCACTTACTCAACAATACCGATAAACCGATCACATTAAGTATCTAGCGAACTGACGTGTACGTTGTTGTTATATAGTTATTATATATTTCACGTCCTATATTTCATCACTGACTTGTCCAACACCTTTGTTAAACGAAATTCGCAAGCTGCCTTCTACTGTTTATACAGTCACCAACTCCAATAGTCACACAACTATTAGCGAACTATAAATGTAAATATTGTAATAAGAGATTAAACGTTTCACTGGCAAGGTACATAAACCGTCCAGAATCTATTCAGATGGTGCTGTCGAGGCACTTGTGTTCTGCCTCGAATATTTATAAGATAATAATTGAAAATTAAATGGCAAATGAAACTGATATTAAGCCAAAATCACCATCTCACAAAAAATATATTAAGCAGCAAAGAGACTTCTGAAAATGAAAAAGATTTTGTGGTCTCGCAGTTACTCTAAAGCAACAAAGGATTACCCAGCTTTGATGTCGAACACTCTTAATGCCTATACATTAGTTATTATTAAAGAAGTCCGACTGGTCGTGCTAAGGATTGTTAGCAATAAATTTTTGCTACAAGTTTAAGAGCCCACCAGTCGTCCCAATCGAATTGTTAATATTTTAGTACTTTGGTATAAAAATATAAATATCAGCGATTAAGAATAATTTGTAAACATAAAAAACAACTTCAAAGATTCTTGTGTTGAAGCAAACATCAGATCGCATTCCAACAAAGTCTCCAGTCGTCTGTTTCTAATTACGATGAAAAAAGAGGACTTGTTGTGAAACAAAAGGGACAGGACAATGCCGGAGTTACGGCGGTGCTTCCTTCCGTACCGCTGCTGACGAATGAAAATTTCTAAGCTTGTAGTGTCTAGAAGTCCAGACACATAAATAAAACAAGTCTTCTACAGGGTGGAAAAAATCTGTGGGCCCTGGAGGGGAACTACTTTAAATTCTTTAGTTAGCACATTTTACTGAAAGGAAATATTCCTTTATTTTTGAAAAGAAACAAAAGTGCTTTCTAAAATTCGCTCGTTGCACCAGGGGATCTTCTCGTTCTCTTATCCGGAAATGTTTGAATGCAGTTTTGTTTCTTTTCAAAATTAAAGAAATGTTTCCTTTCAGTTAAATGAACTACCTAAAGGACTTAAAGTATGTACAGTTGTACACTCGCGGAAAAAGAATAAGGGTCGGTAAAATACCGTCAAATTTCCTCAATTAGTCCAAACTTGTACAGTTTTTTAATCCTGTCATGATCTTTATTTAATTTGACATCTGACATGCAAAAATAACAGTTAAAAAAAATAACGGACTCGCAAAAACCTATGGAAAAAACGATGCTATAACAGAACGAGTATCGCAAAAATCGTCAGTTTTGGAGAATGATATTTTTATGATAGCATCCCGGGAATTGCTAATACTTTTAGGTATTACAAAGAATAATATACTGGTTTCCTCAAGATGTTTTCCTGTGAAAGAAGTAAGTATATAAATGCAATTGTATATTTTTTAATATAAAAGGCACCACAAGGTGATAAATAAGTAGGTATAACTATGGCCTACGAAACTTATACGCGCTTGTTACTTTAGAGGAGTCCTTGCGGCCGCTAGCGTTATAGATATTTTGGGGATTCGCTGTGTCGACAGCAGACCGCGAATTATCGCGATCACTAGCAAACACTATGATGTATGTGAGTAGTAGTTAGTAATTTAGTAAACAATAAATAAATACTTGCAAGATCTATTCCCGCCGCTGAATATCAATGCGATTAATTCACAGATAACCGAACATATAAGTGATAAGAGAAGTGAACAACGTGTTCGCACATATTATTTTCAATCTATAGATGTACTCACATAGCAATGTATAATATTTCGTAGGTAATAAATTGAAATAATTTTTAAACATATTTAAACAGGTATGTGCTAAAACATATTGATGAATTATGTAGGTACATTTTATTGTATTGTATCTTGGGATTAGGCAGCGGACCCCAGGCATCCTTCAGGGAGGATAATGATAATATAGGTACATATTGTACAGAAATAAGTTGCAAGTGGTCCTTTTTTGCACACACGGTAATACTACGGCCACACAGAGCTTCTCGCGCTGCCACGATGTTGCCCTCTCCGAACACATACTGCCCTATACTTGCGCGATTAATACTACCGGCCCTTTGACTAGCGCCAAAAAACCAACAATAGGGAGCGGTGGACATGACGAGTAACGTGGCCACGCTACGTTTCTGCCTACTTCCCATACGGGTATTACACCCGGGGTGACCGACCAGTGGTATGGGAGGGCGAGGGAAGTAGGCAGAGAAGTAGTGTGGCCTCTTTACTAGTGCCGCTGGTCATGCCCACCGCTCCTTATTGTCGGTTTTTTGGCGCGATTCAGAGGGCCGGTAATAGCGCAAGTAGCGGCAGTGTGTGGCCGGAGCGGGCAACATCGCGGCACCGCTAGGACTGCTAGGAGCAGAGAGCAGAGCGCGAAGCAGCGCGAGGGGCATAGTGTCAATAGTGTGTCCGTAGTGGCGTAGCACTGTCGCGTGTTTTATTATGCACAATATTCACAACGATAAACAGGCCAAAACGTAGTTATTATAGGTACCCCTGCACTACAAGCATTTCTTTTTAGCCCTTTGGTTGACTGGCAGAGAATAAGTTAAGGCATTAAGTCTGACATTTGTACTTATTATTGGATTGTGCAATAAAGTTTCAATAAATAACTAAATTATATTCTCTTTGCTGAGGTCCACCCTTTAGTTTCTGGGAAGGTACGTCGAGAAATGTGAACAAATGCAACTCACGCATCGCGTCTGGTGCGTTCATCCCAGAACTTCTCCCAGAACGTGGATCTGTTCTTGATACGCAGCACACTGGTGCTGAGGGTCCGCGGCAAGGTCCCGCCACTACTGCTGCCGCTGACCCCTGTCGCCATGCTGTGCTCCGAGGCTGAGCTCTTCGTAATGAAAGACGCGGCCCCGCCGCCCAGCCGCTCGGCTTGGGACTCCGAACGCTGCATGTCGCCCCACTACTCACACATAACCTCACTGTCCAACGTCGATTCAATTGGCCTATTACACGCCTCTCGTAATCATTATGAGATTAAGGTCGGCTCTTCGACTCCTACGCTGTGACGTGTTGTGTTACTACATTACGCGTCCGGCCACTTTCGCTGATAATCACGTAAAGTGCGGAGACGAGACGCTACGCTAACTTATTACGATGCGATACGAATGCGTTTATCTCTTATAAACAAATACTTAATTATCTTTTATCAACCGATTATGAACTCGTATTATTACTCTTTTTAACTAACAATATGACAACAACTTTTTTACTCATTAATGTCATGCACGTCTACACGATAATTGTATTAACAAAATTAGGCCTTATCCTTGGCACAACAGTGGTCGACTCTGATGGACCGCTCCGGCGGACCAGTGAACGCCCTCGACACTGACACTTCAGCAGCACGTTGTTCATTTGTATTTATACTTTAAAACCATGACATGGAAATCACTAGAGGAAAGACAACTGGGAAAAGCGCTGTAAGGGAAGATAAGAGTCACATTGTCAAATTGTCGAGTGGGGTTTA
Source organism: Epiblema foenella (assembly GCA_963556455.1). NCBI lineage: Eukaryota > Metazoa > Arthropoda > Insecta > Lepidoptera > Tortricidae > Epiblema > Epiblema foenella. Next base: position 8,521,063 of record OY747105.1, read on the forward strand.
GCGTAGCGGCCCAACCGAACGTCGCGTGTCGTACGGTTTAGAGATGGCGTGTCGCCGTCAGCCCGCGCGGACTATCAATGGAGTCGAGTTGGCTGTGCGAGTAGTGCGGCATGAGGCGCAGGGAGTGCGGGCTCTCGCTCGCTCTCCGCCCGGCGCTCGCCCGGCCGCGCCGAGCGCCAGCGACTCCGCCCGACGTTAAATTTGGCGCGGTTGGAAACCGGCGGTGGGTGCCGGTAATCAATGCCGTACCTCAATAACGATTGGTCGGATGTCAAACTCGTTTACCACAGACATCAGACTTCATGATTCCCACGTGTTAGTTAGACGTACAGATGAGGACCAAGAACATTATCATTGCCAAGTACTATTGAAATGCGATAAAGTGACGTGAATTGTGTCTTAACAATACTGACGAGTGCCGCCTTGTTGTCCGCGAAAAGACAAATCGTAAATCAATCAACACGTTTGTTTGTGATTTTAGATTTAATTAGAAGAATTTGTTATTTAATTTAATTACTTCTGTACCCAAATATTTATAAAATAAAGGGTTCTATTCTATTAAAGTTGATAGAATATCTTATTTCTACTTTCGTTCATACAAGCCCTATTTCTACTTCTTAGCCTATCTACAATAATTAATTTAGGTATATTAATATTCGATTTCATTATATATATATACATATCCGATATGAAATAAAATTGTTACTGAGGTTGTGTATTAAATTTAAACTTACACCCTATGGCTAAAATTGTACCTATAAAACAATTTCTGACTTAAATCAATAAATTAGAAATATATATAGTTTATTTAATTTGTATAGAAATCAATCCACACTCTATGTTCATGCGTTAACGAAAAACATATTTTAACTATGATGTCAACGTATACAAAATGAGCGCCAACATTATTTAAAGAAAGCAAATAATAATAATGAAAGAAGCCCGTGTAATGAGCACAAATTTCGCCTAAAAAGCACACGGTGGTCGTTGAAGAGAAATACGAACTTAATATTAAATAAGTAAAATAAGAATTTTCAGTGCTTTTCAAACGACGCAAACTGTACCCAAGTGGCTCAAATTAGAAAATAAGAGCTTCGAGGGTCGTTGTCCGTGATAATTTCATGCAAATAAACGTAGATCATTAATAAGAACAAATTAAAAGGCTCTCTTAGGTGTTTTCACTTGATAGTCTTAAATCTATTCTATCTCCTATATTTAAACGAGAAATTCTTGAATGTTTATATTTATTTCGCGGAGATTTTATATGAATAAAAAATAAGAATTCACAAGTTTTACTGACATAGGTACAATCGTTGTACGTTTGATTAGTCGTCGTTTAAAATTGCCTGATCACTTATTGCTTAAGCCACAAGTCATATGCTTGTTATAAGTAGGTATGTTCCCATTGAACAGAAAATTAATAATCTGCGTTTCTAGAAAAGTTGAAGTTACAAAAATAAGAAGCTGCGTAAAATGTAGAAAAATGGATTGTTTCTATTTTTAAGCACGCCCGCCGATATTTACAAAAAACCCACGTGTAACATGGTTCGCATTTTATCGGTTCTTCTGGCGTAAGTAAAATATGAACGTATTTAAATTTTTTAGTAATTAAAATGAGTTACTTTTTAAATTAGAGGTAGCTACTACGTAGACTACTAGATCTATGTGGTTTTTACTAAATTTCAGCCTAACTTACGAGTAAAAGTGTAGAGTGAATTGATATAATAAAACTAGTAAAAAATTGCTCTTCTAACATTAAATTCACACAAACATTTGTCAACACAACAAAGATAAAAATAATAGCATAACATAGTTCTACACAGAAAGTGAAATAAATGGAATAAAACATTTTTTTTTATACAACGCCGGTGGCAAACAAGTTTACGGTCCATCTGATGGTAAGCGGCCACCGCAGCCTATAGACGCCCGCTTGACTCCTAAGGAGTCACGTACGCGTTGCCAACTCTTTATAAAATTTGAGGATGCACTGTGTTGACAACAGAAGGGACAAATTTAGGTCCCTCGCTCTCAACACAGTGCATCCTCGGGAGCTCTGGCAACCTTGCTCACCTCCAGGAACACAACACTACATTACATTACATTGTTGTTTTTTTCTGTAGACTCGTTAATACTTGTACCCTAACATAACAAGAGGCCGGAACGTGCCTAGTCCTGAATTGAATATCTGGATTGGAAGTCCAAAGGGGTTTAAACGAATGAAAAGTACAAGATCGACCCCTATTTATTTTAAGGTCTATCCACGTTTATTCCACTCGAACGAACCAAATTAACTTAACGAAATTGCAGAAACTACCGACCGAGCGCTGTACAGTACAAAGTTCAGGTATATGGTTACAGGAGAGTTTTCTAATTGAAATGCAAAGAGTCTATGTTCGCTTGATCTTCCAAACATGCAAGAATCAACTGGTCAAGAAAAACGGGAAATCACGTACGTCAGCCAACTATGTCCAAATGGTCTTAATGTTGACCATACAAATTAAGCGGGTGATTAATATTTCAACATAGCATGAAACTACACACACGGTAAGTGAGACACTAAATAAATTACGTTCATACTACCCTGGAGCCAATCACTCAATATGGGATAATACGAAGATATAATTTGAATTTCTCAATTTTCCGGAGATTTACGTAGTGTGGTTTCGTGGGATTTGGTAATTTACAAACAAATATTTAAAAGTCCGTTAAATTATGTTCGTACCTATCTACCTATATCTCTTAGCCAAAAATTAAGCTGAAGTGTCCGTAACTTGTCTGGAACAGTGTTTTTGTTATTATGAATAGGTATGGTGGGTTATTATCCAAACATTATTTATATTAAGTAAGTCCTAGGGACCTGTCTGACATTATGACTGATATAATAAAAAAAAAGTAAAAAGTGTTTATTATCTCTACCACAAAGTATACAGTTTATACAGTGACTATAGTAAATGATTTTATTAGTAGGTACAAAATTCGTGCGGTGGAGACTGGTGCCCGAACTAGGGGAAACCTGTATGTCAGGTCACCAGGTCTCCAACCCTCAGACAACTGTAACAGCAAATTTAGATAGTGAAAACAGTATTATATAAACATTCATATACTATACTATCCAGTTAGGAGAATAAAATACATAATAATTTGTATGTAAGAATATGTACGATGGGCAGTCTACGAGTACTTAATAGTAAAGAATTTTTTTTCTTCCCTTTAATTAAATATAATATAGTTAGCGCTCGGTTGTTAGTTAAAAAAATATAAATTCCTTCGATTAAAAAGGTATTGTAGCCATAATACAAAGGTTGGGGTCTTAGTAAAGAGGTACAGCACTTTTACAGGTTGGTTATAGTTAATAAAAATAACTAAATCAAAGTTAAATAATTTATGTTGTTGGCAGAATGAATAACAGTAAAAACAACCTTTAATATTTTCTTAATTATTTTGAAATTTTGGTATTATACTATTAAGTGCCTATTATCATACGTAGGTACATGACGTCAAGTGGAATAAAACAATTAATCTGTTTTGTAACGAATAATTTTCTTAGTTCTGGGTAAAACAGCAAACATAACACTTCTAAATAAAGTAACAGTTTTTTTTTCTGAAAACGCCGTTAGAGAAAGCCATTCGAGCAACACGTTACCTAAGCCTTTTAAATAAAGAACGACCACCTATAATAACATGATATACCCGAACTCACTAAGAAGTTGTGGGCGACGTATATTGTGTGTGAATATAATAAAGAACATAAGCTTATCGGTTGTGTCAGTTGTCATGACTATCTTTCAAGGAAAGCCGTCACTATTCATAAGTCGATTACTTTTGTGGCAACGATTTTTATGTCAGTCGCACATTAATGTATTTGTATACAGCGAAAAAGGTGGTCTAATTTGATTATTTAGAATTATTACGCTTATTACTAATTTGGATTACCTAGGTCGGTAAACGTGGTGTTGGCGAAGAATGGAGAAAAATGACTGGACGGAGGAAATACAAACGAAGAAGTGCTGAGGAGGATAGGAGAGAAAAGGAAACTGTTAAATTATAGTAAATAGGAGAGGGAAAACGATTAGTCATCTGATACGACACGATGGTTTTATAAATAACACCATAGAAGGTATTTGAAGTAAAGCGAAGAAGTGAAAGACCGAGGATAAGCTACATTAAATAAATAAAATACAAATTAGAAGTCATCTATAGGGAAATCAAGGAACGAGATAGCTACACTGATAAGAGTGTAACAATTTCGTTCATTTGGACACCAAAAATTAAGCCAACTAGGTAGTTTGACAAATGACGGTGCTGTTAAAAATAGGAAAAAAATGACATAGGTAGGTATATATCTGGATACAATAATATCGATAAATGTTGTACAGCCTTATAAAATATAAATCAACTCTTTTGCACCTTATTCCATTGTGATAAGGTGGACTGTTAACTTATTTGTTCTGTTGACTATACTAGGCGTCAACAGATTATGCTTAAAATAGAAAAAAAATTCAACGGCTGCATGATAAAAAAAAATGTCATACGAATTACATTCAATACTATTACATTTTTTATGCGATTGCACTGTACAAATAATATAGGTAATTGTTTCATTTAAAACTCATCAATGTGGTTTCGAACATCTGAATCTTAAATTAAACATATTTTTTAAAGACTACTGGCTGTGTGAGCTGCAGAACTTGCGAGTGTTTTTTTTGTAAATTCTCAAAAACTGACTACAAAAAAACCTATAGGATTTTCGAACATGCTCAGAAAATTTCACGAGAATCGGTAGAGAAAAGTGCCCTGTAGAGGAGAACCAACCGAAATCCACCCGTGAAAACATATGGAATCATTGAACAATAATTGTTTTTGAAAATTCCCTAAAACGGCCTCGAAAAAATTTCTACATAATTATTGAACCTGCTCAGGAAATTTCACGAGAATCAGTAAAGTGACCTGCAGAGGAGAACCAACCGAAATACGCCCGTGTAAACATATGGAATCATTGAAAAATAATTGTTTTTGTAAATGTCTTGAAACAGACCTGAAGAAACCTGCTTACAAAATTTCACGAGAATCGGTTGAGAAACGATACCTGTAGAGGAGAACAAATAGAAATTCGCCCGTAGAAACTTACAAAATCATTAAAAAAAATTTTTTTTCAAAATTTATAAAAAATTACTTAATTAAAAAATTAAATACAATTACCAAACCTGCTCTCAAACTTTCACGAGAATCAGTTGAGAAATGCGACCTGTAGAGGAGAACAACCGGAAATATGGAAATCCGGATATACGAAAACATTTTTGTCGAAGCTGAAGCTGAGACTTTAGTTTCACTCGGTCAATAAGATACCTATGGACAAACGATCTGATACCGAGACCCATATTTTTATAACGCTACATAGATACGGACAGTACTAGTGAAACTTAGGTAACGTTTTCGATCAATTGTCAATTTAGTTCATCTAAATATGGTTTTCCCCCCGCTTGCCAAGCGTGGCGACTATGGCAAATCCCCCCCAAGGGAAAAATAAAAAACATGGGGAGGCCTATGTTCAGCAGTGGACGTCTTTCGGCTGAAATGATGATGATGATGATGATGAAATATGGTTTTCACTGTTCACACTAAGAGTAGGTGTAGACGATCGAAAAACAGTCCAAGAAGAAATTAAATTGAACAAAAGTTAGCATAATTAGTTTAATTTCCGTTTGTTTGTTTAATTAAAAATTGTGAGCTTCTGACATTAAAACTTAATTTTAATTCTTTGAATTTAATTAAGTGTCGAAAATGCTAAAGTCAGAAAATAATATGGCTGGTCATGCGAATGCAAATACTAACTCTATAATGTTACTGGCGCAGCGTCTACATCTACACAATTATAACAAAAGAAAATTTATGCATAAGTTCATATTTATAAATATGATTATTAAATTTGCCTTTCATTCTATATTAATTTGCCAAATTAATTAAAGGATGAACAAGGAGTGGGGCATGTCTGGGTGGGCATTTTATAATTAAACATTGTTTACATATTACAAAAGGCTGGATAAAAACGAATAGAAATGACGAATCCTCAATTAAATATGCGCCAGAATATATAGGTATCCGGATTGTCTGTTACAATTATTTTGTCATGCACTGATAACCGCGCCGGGTGTCGGATGCACAACTTGAGCCCTGTTTGAGTAGTTAGCGAGAGCACTGGATGCACCTATGCTACACGACACTAGGCTACTAAAAATAAATTATGTTTCCCGTGCCACGGGTCGCGTCGTGAATACCTACCTCCTACACGCGTGAGCTTCATTTGAGGGGATACAAATGTTACAATTTTACACTCACTGAAAATTGTGGAGATTAGATTTCGAAACTTAGATTTTATCGAGCTTACTTTCATTGAATAGGCGTTAGTGTAAGAATAATGTCGAACATTTTAATATTTTACAAATTGATTCAAATCAATATACAGAGGTTAAATTACAAAGAAAAAACTGAGGCGCACAACAGATGAGCATCCTGGGAATCGAACCCAGTGTGTCAGGATTACCGATCCTTAGTGTAAAGCTTATCATTCTTATCAAGTATAAGGGTAAAATCCAGCAGCTGTTATAGCGCAGCGATGGCAGAGGTACGCTAAGGACCGGTAATCTTTTCGATTCCCGGTCTGCTTCGCTGGTGTACGCGTTCGGTGTTTTTTTTATTGTGCTTCAATAGTATAGTTTATGCAACTGCTGCATAATGCTTAATTATGTACAGTTGCATACACTACTTTATCTACATCCATATATTAAATCCTGTTTCATGTGTGAACCATGTTTACTGAGATATTCCGAGGCCGAGCACGCGCGCGCGCCTGTGCTACAAAGTCCGAGCACGGGCGCGCGCCTGTGCTGTAAGTCGTCACGCCGCCCGCCGGCGCCGCCGCTGCTGCGGCACTGCTGCGGCGCTGCTGCGGCAGCGGCCACGGTATATTGAAAGTTAGAAATTTGAATGTAATCATATTAGGTATCGATTATCGATACTTTAAGGTAGGTTACATCTTAATAACCACAGATACAGGTTTCTTAATTAGACCTTTTGTATGGGAAGGTATGATATGGATGTAGATAAAAATAATTTTAATATTTTATTAATGGTATATAAAGTGTGATTTTTTAGAATGAATAAACTCTTTTCTTTTTAATTCATATTACTACACTCAGTAAAAACTGGAAAACGAGGTAAAAAACTATACTACATATAAGAACTGTGACTGTGAAACCAAAAGCACTGTTAGTAAAAATATATTGTACTTATTATAAGTATAATATACCGTTTAATCTGACAACTTTTACATAATACAATACAACCAGAAGTACCAAAAGAATAGGACCATACAAATGGAAGCATACCGACAGCAAACAAATCGCTAATGAAAAAGCAAGTCAAAACAACCGAAACAGTGATTAAGCAAGCAGGCGTGCTAATGTGCGTAAGTAAGTATACATACGCTCTGTCCAGCTGCGCTGCCTCGGACTCCTTGAATCTGTAAGCAATTAAAATATAAGAAAAAGAAAGAATGAACTAACGTCATTATACGCCTATGCGTACACTTGGCGGCACCAGGGAGCTATACTGTGGGGTAGCGTTACACAGAAATCTGTGCCGGTGCTAGAATAGTGTAACGCCGAGATCTAGGTCCTGTGGGAGCAATTGTGACAATAGCATTGTGCGCGGTGCGACATCGATGGAACAATCAAATATTATCATATACCTACAAAATTATGCTGTTAGATTCAGTCAGTGCATGTTATGGCCAAAGGATGCGCTTCATTTGTTCGCTATTGTGAGTAAGCTGGCAAGTGAAATGTTAGTAGATATATAGTGGTTAGATACACGTATACGTCATATTATTTGTATATTGCTTACTTTGCTTCTTCGCCGTAAGCAGTCCTTGACATTCGAAGTGCCTTCGCATTCATTCAGCCTTTGAAGTGTCTTTGTTGAGACAAGAGGTAGGTGAGTGTAATTTAGTAATGTGCTAGTTGTTTCGTTGCCTCAAAGTGTTCCCAAACCGCGTAAATTAATAACTTGTTATGGATTATGTCACTTGCAACTCGAGAGCTGTTTGTATTATTATATTTGTAGCGTTATAGCATAATTCAAATTAGTACTTAAGTACTACTAAATATTATGTCTACACCAAATTTATTTAGGCTATGACGTAATGAATTCTTTTAAGAAAAAAGTTACTTATTGTGTAAAGTCTGTGTTAGTGAATAAATCTAGAATAAGTAATTATTTTTCAAAAGTGCAGCAGCATCGTGAACAGTAGGTACCTACTAAAAAACGGTATCTATTTTGAAGTATGATGTAAAATGAATGAAGGACGAACTCTTAAGGGGGTGCCTCGATTTGGTCAACCACGCCCCTCGTGAAGCAGACACGCTTATGTCTTTCGCGCACGACAAAACGGGATGCAACACTCTTCTGGAATGACTTTTTTAGACAAATCTCGATAAATATCTGACTGTGTGTAGTTTTATTACATTTCCTCTTGACAGAGTTTAGGTGAGATAAGATACCATGATTTTAACGTAATTGTGCCATTTAATAATGCGTTGTTCTAGCAGGCTGAGTAAAAACCGAACTCTGGATCTTTTTTCGTGCTTCGGCTATTGTCAGAAACACAGTCAAGAATCTTATATCTGAAAATCAATCCATATTGTTTCCTCGTCTGGGCAGGACAGCGTTTCAAAGAACGCGATATTTCTCGTTGCACGGCCTTAAGTTGATATTGGATGAGCCATTGTAAAGCTTGTTTAGTAATTTTTAAATGAATATTATTTGAAAACTAACGATACTACGAAACGATAAAATGACAACACTGAATAGATATTTAATGTCCGAATGCAATCATTAATTAATTACATCTTTTGCTGTGTGTTTAAGCAAGGATTTTCATCACTATATACAATTAGGAAATATACTTGTAAAAGTCTGACTTGTAAAAGACTCCTGGAAGTCTACTTTAATTAAAATTAATAAATACCTATATTTGAATTTTAAAAATGTATATAGGTATATTGGGCTTTCAATTTTATAATCTTTAGATTTAGTTTTGATATTAATTCTGTTATTACAAACATGCAAGATGTATTTTCATATAAAAAGAGATATAAAGAACACATTAACTACACAAAAATAAAACCCCTCTTAAGTCCATAAAGCCTTCTTACCAAATGTTCCTCATTTATTTTGTACGCTCTTTGTATCTCTTTTAAATCGTTGTATTAAACAAAATGAGAAAACAGAAATATGAAACAAGTGTCACAATAAGATAGAAAGTTTTGGAATTTGAATTTTTGTAAAATTAAAATAAAATAAACTACGTAATTTTACTTGCATAAGTTTGTATACGGATGATTTATAAAATCAAGATAATAATAGAAAACCGTAGAAAACTTTGACAGTTGTGGATAGACTGAAAAAAGTTACAAAAACTTAAAACTTAAAGTTTACAAGAGATAAATTTGTACGTATTACAGTCAAACGGTTTTGATTCAAGGAAAACCACTCAAAACATTGATGATATTTCAAATAATTTATATTGATGTTAAGAATGCTGAAACGGCATTCGCAACCCCAAAGTCTTAGATCTATCGGCTAGGAAAGCAAAGGTCAGAGTTACAGTATGAAACTTTATAATTGGTTTTCATAAACTTGATTCTACTTAAGAGACTCACGAATACAAAACAATTTTGCTAAAGGTGGTGTAAAAATATATGACAAACAAAGGGTTGGCGGCAAAAATATATGACAAGTCCTAATGGCCCTACAAATAGAGTGGTGTCAGATATTTATACGCGCCTTATTGTGGCAGATATTGGTGATGGTGACTGTACCTAAATGGAAGAAATACACAGTACATTGTAAAAATTATTTGCTCAATATCATCAATTGGAAAGTAAACCTCTAGCTAGGTGATAGAACAACAACTAATATAACATCAAATGAGTACAGATATTATGACTATATTAATTTCATTTTACAAACTCGAAAAGCAGGCTTCTCAAGCGGGACTAAGTTTTTTTACTCCATTTAGTCCATAAATGAATCGAAATATGATTCAAAAATATAACGCCGTATTTTGATGAAGAAACTGAATCCAAAAGCGCAACAATTCATGTAAGGAGAAATACTAATATCAACATTGGTGACGCTACTGGCGCTTCCGAACTTAAACACGTCACTGCACTGTCAACTTGTCTACCTACTTAAACTATCGCTTCAATACTGGCCTCTAATACCTTGTGGTTTGTCGAAATTTGAAAAAGCCGATCATGTACACTGATGATTTTCTTTCGCTAAGTGGAGCATTTGATTTACAAAAAAAAAAAATAAAAAAAAAAAAATATTTGTGGACAATCTTACACAAATCGACCTAGTCCCAAACTAAGCAAAGCTTGTACTATGGGTACTAGGCGACGATATACATACTTATATAGATAAATATATACTTAAATACATAGAAAACATCCAAGGCTCAGGAACAAATATTCGTGACCATCACACAAATAAATGCCCTGACCGGGATTCGAACCCAGGACCTCCACTCCTCCTTCTATATGAATGTATTAAAGGTCTAATGTTTTAATTTTATGAGATTTTTAGGGGTAACCCTTATAATTTCGTCATGTCTGTGCGTCCGTCGTCCCTATGTTCTCAGAAACACAGCCGATTTTCTCAGAAACTATAAGCGCTACAATTATGAAATTTGGAAAGAACGTGTATTCTATGAACCGCTACATAAAACTGATGTGAAATTACAAAACAATATTAAATCAGGGGGCGCACTCCATATATACAGGCGATGAAAAAAAAGTCAACCCACATAGTCGTGTGGGATATCCATGGAGAGGCCTTTAACAATGGAGGTTTCTAGAAAACTTTTCCATTTAAGTCAACTGTTGGTGAGATATTAGCTGTCAAAGTCATGAAAAAAGTGTCTCTAATTACCAAACTGAAGTAATTATAAAAAAAATTGAGTTGATGTAAACTGTAAACTAATTTCAACGATTTTTAGTTTGAACAAGATAGGTTTTAGGGTTTTTGAGTTTTCGCTGAAAAACTGTCTTGCCCAAACAAAAGGTCATAAGTGCCGTGAGTTCCCTATGAAGACACGACCTTTTTTGATTCAATGTATTGGATAGTGGGTTTAAATTCAATGTATTAGTAGGTTTTGGTATGGAACCCTTAATTGTGCGTGATCCGACACGCACATGGCCGGTTTTTAGTATATACTATATTCCCTCACTCACAGAATTTTTTTGGAGCTCCGTAAGGCTCCACACAGCAGCCATAATATCACCACTACTTGCCCTTGGGGTACGTGGTGTTGTGTTCCTGGTCGTGAGTAAGGTCGCCAGAGCTCCGGGGGTGCACTGTGTTGAGAGTGAGTGACCTGCATTTGTCTATAGTTGTGTTGACAACTATTCCTCAAGTCAATTAAGGGTCTGCCAATAAATCGCGCTTCTGATTCTTCTGATGTCACAAGCGTTTAAATCGCGCTTTTGAAGTCGCAAGCGTTCCTAGGCTACGGTGTCTGCGTGTCTGTTTATCATCAGGCAAGTCATAATTGCCACCGTAGTTGTATAAAACGCTAATGTCTTGGACACATTTTAATTCCGAGTAGAAATGTAGGAGTGTAATATCTTCAGAAATTGAAAATGGCCTTTCGCTTCGAGCTCCCTATCTACATATACCTCTCTCTATCGAGAATCTCTCTTGTAAGTTATATCATTACGGCTTAGTTATGTTATTTCATTGAATTAGCGGTATGATGATTCTTGATTGCCAATTATTACAGACTTTAAGTAATAATGTTTTACGGTATTTTATTTACTTGTGTTATAAATAGCGTGCTCAATGAATTGAAATTGTTTTTGTCATGCATCTATATGTGCATAGCGAGGACCGCAATAGTTTAGTTAGTTGCTTACCAATCTTTTTCGTTAGAGGAAAGTACACAGTGTGTCAATTAGATACGAGCAAATATCTAAATGGTGGTTAGCGTAGTTCCTATAAGATATATATCGAGGGGTGAGTGGTCAAACCAGATAAGTCATCTAAAAGGTTTATTGAAAATAGAACTCTGCGTAATGGATGTTGAGTTCTTATTTCAAAAAACAATTATCTCGATTATCGGGTTTGACCACTCACCCCTCGATATATAGATAATGTTTGCTGATATTTATAATGCAAAAGTTACTATACAAAATAATTCAGATCGCAATGTAAAGCATTCAAGTTAACACTTGTTGACCGCTTAAATGCTGTTAAATGAAATAAATGAACTTTATACTGCAAGTAGGCCGCAATGGCCGCGTTGGCCGCAAGTCAAAAACTACTAGCTACTATTGTTACTTGGAATAAGCTCGTGTTTCGTTATCTCGTCTTTCATTATCTCAAGTATATACGTTGCTGCTTTAGTGGTAAGTAGCAACATCACCGGAGATGACCCCGGTAAAACCGCGAGGTGATTACGGATCCTACGGTAACGGTCGGTTGGTATCAGTTTAACATAAACCATATATTACCTGTACATATTACACAACATACATGTAGTTCAGACATCATCCAAATCAATTGACGACCGGACTAGGTATTAATGACAATGGTGTCAATGAATAGTATTCATACTGAATTTTCATGATGCAAATGGATAAATTTTTATTTTTGTAAGTATTTAAAGCAGCTAATCTGCCATACTCCGCTAAATATGGTCGATATTGTTGATTCTCTATAATTAATTAAATTGATTCAATGTTAATTTTGAATATGGAATTATGAGATAAATACAATACGCATATACCTATTGTGATTGTGTTTATCACATGTGAAACAGATAAAAGGCAAAATTGTATCGTGTCTCTATGCACCGCGCGATAACGATGTTCTAGACTAATACTATACTTATTTTACACCACGTACATACCTATTGAAAATAGTTTGAACTGGATGCGCGTGCTTACTTCCATTTATTTTTTACTAGCTTTTGCCCGGGGCTTCATCCGTGTAAACTTCCCCTCCCTATTTCATCCATTCGAGGGATGACTTTCGGGATAAAAAACATCCATTATGTTAATGCTATAAACTCGTTGTATACCAAGTTTTATCATAATCTGTTCAGAGTAACAAACATCCAAACATCTAAACTTTCGCATTTATAATATTTTGTAGGAAGTGGGATTATTATTTATTTTATTTATAAATACTGACAAATTCTCAATACATATCAGTATATTTTGTAAAGAAATTGACAAATATGCTCAACAAACTGGTATAAACGATTTTTTTTTTCAAATAAATTATCTACTCTGCACAGTCGTATTTACAGAACAAATTTTAAAAATCTTGTGTGACTTAGTGTTTAAGGGTCGATTGTTCAATCGCCAGATAATATTATCAGTCAGTTAAAATTATGGCTTTCACTTTTAAAGTCATATAAAAGAAAAGAACTGAGCTAACATTCATCTGACAGATCTGGGGGCACAGCAGTGCGCCCGTCAAGTCGAGCAAAGGCACGGCCGTACCATTTTTTCTCAAAGCCATTCAAGCCATACTTTTATCTGGGGATTGAAAAATCGGCCCTTATAGTGCTTTAATATTGTAATCATGACTTGTAAATGTATTTATTTTACCAATAAAAAACCTGAATCAGAATCTTATGATAACGAATGTATGGTGTTTAGTGTACAAGTTGGCGATAACACGTCACAATATGTTCAATGAGTTCGCGTGTTAAAGAAATGCCTTCGTAGTCTCTATGTTCCAGAAACGTGTTACGAGTAGGTAAAGCCGACCAGAAATATATGACCGTGCTCCATTGCGGAATTTCAGTGGATCTAATTGCTTAAACCGGCAATATTTTTTATGTCACACCTGGCCATAAAGTGGCAATTATCGCACGCTCCGCGCGCGGAAAATCCCACTTCCTGGCCAGGGAGTGACATAAAATTTTGTACTTACCTCAGGCGGTAATTAAGAAAGCCTTAGATCGCATAATTATCGCCCTTGTCTTCGGCTCGGGCGTCAAATACCTGCGATCTGAGACATTCTTTGTTTTACCGCCCTTGGTAAGTAATGTACTATTATTTAGGTTGACAGACTTGTCAACAGTGTCACAATTGCGGTTTATTTCAATAATACTAGTGTTGAAAATAACTAGATGATAAATAACAAAAAAATATCCAAAATTATTCTTAGTCAAGAGCGAAACATTATTAACAATGTAATTGTTAGCTACTGAAAAAAAAAACACGTTTGGGAAAAGAAACTATATCGCTGCAAAACATTTTATATTTAACATCAGGGCTGACAAGTAAACAAGTCAAAATGTAATTTAGTGTGTCGCCATATAAATCAGAATAATAGTCCTCTTGACAATGGTCATATATTTCTGGTCTGGTTTTACTTACAAATACGAACAATTATATTTACAACATAATGCATTTGTCGTCTCAGATTTAACAACTAAAAAAAGACATGTAAACCACGTATGTTTTGCAATACATCTCTGGAGTAGACCCCTTGAACACGTTAGAATTGGTTACTAACCTTTCGCTGGCTATCGAACTGTTTCTCGACATAGACTTGGGTGACATCTCGAAATCCGAGTCTGAGCGGTATAGGAAGGACTCGCGGCGTTGCGGCATGGCTTGAAGCACAAGGGCGGTGGAGGGGGAGCCCCCCTCGAGCGGGGAGCGCGCGCCCCCCGCAGCACCGCCGGCGGCGCCATTTTCCACATCAAAGCTGAAACAATGGAATAAGCGAAATAAATCACGGGCACATATTCAATTATCTATGCTATGCGAAATATTGTCAATATTAGGGATTTTCCGTCATTTTGCAGATCTAACCATAAGCCGATTCGTCCTTGATGGCTGATACAATTTAAAGCGCTGTATGAATCACTTTACTTCGTACTGCTACTCTATAATATGTTAATGACTCGTCAGTTTCTTGTAAAAGGTAGCATAGGGATTTGTAAATAATATGTGTACTTAAATCCTAACGATTCGGAATAGATACCTTATAACTGTCATACTAATACAAAACTTTTAAACGACATTTATTGTCCACTTCAACACATCAGTGTTAAAACTGCTAAGCAAATCTTATTATAGATATAGGTCTATAACTACTGATGATATGAAATATATTGGTTCGCACATCCGGTTCCAATCACGATATAACTAAGAATGGCTGGTATCACCTTAAACTAGTAGCTTATCGCAGCATGTGCTGTGTCTTGTATGACGTATTGAGATTAGATTGGAATCGTATTGGTTGATGCGCTCTTGCTTGCGAACATTTCAAATATTTCATATATTTACATATGTTGACACTTTTGCACCCTAGTCGAGTTTGTAAAATACGGCGAAAAGTGTTGAAGTATACTGTCTTTTAGGTCCACGGTACAGTTATCTGGTGGATTAGCACAAACTTGCAGCCAAGTCGCATCGCGGGCGACCGAGCGATTTTTGTGTCACACGCACTGTGCGAATTTCATAGTAAGAGGAGGGTAGGTTGTTCTCGTCCATGATATAGTAATATACTGGACTAGTCATGGCAATCCAGTGCATCGGTTAGTAGTCTGAGTTTACGACCTACGACATCAGCCTATTTATGCGGACGTAAGTGTGAGTGTGTCGTCGACAGTGACGTCACCGGTGTCACGATCCGGATTGTCAGACCTTGTTTTCTTAGACCATGTTCTCGTCTGGCGTCGCGTTGCAGCGGCAGTTGTGCTGCTCCGCTGAAGAAAAAAGTTACCACTTTCCATGGGAACTTCTACCTCTGTAGTTTTGTAGACTGTCTAATGGAGTACTTAAAGTCTGACCAGCGAGTTGTGGCACAACAAAAATGCGGCAAATTAAAAAGAAGTCGCATGCTGGAATCAATGTCATATATTATAAGAGTGGACTCGGTGTAATGTTCTTATACATGCAATCAGTTATACAAATGCTGGGTATTTCGATGCAAAAAGAGTAAAAATAACGTTGTCACTTTCTAACCAATATCTTATTCCTTATGTTAAAAAAAGATAATAGTACTTCAGTATCAGTCTGTCCTGCTATGGCAACATTTTTCATTTAACATACCTACCAAAGACCTACTGTGGTCGGTCAGCCATGTTTAGTCTTCATCAGAAATGTCAAACCGTTGTTAAATGTCAAAGGTGATTTAATAAATTTAGAAACAAATTTGGAAAAAACAGGGATTTTCCGAAACATTGCGGCTTAATAATGTTTACAATGGTTAAGGTAAATTGCAAAGTAGAACAAAATAAGGATTTATTTTGATATTTTACAACTATATCAATAGGTTACTTTGGTGGCTAGTGATGTGATTATTATATCGATTCTTAGAAATGTTAGGGCAAGAAATCCGAATATTCGACAGTGTCCATCATAATTTCACCACAGAGGTCACTCTTTGTATGCAAAATATTGTTTTTTTTACGGGTGTCAAAATATTTGAAATCGGTTTAGTAGATTACCCCCAATGAACATACAAAGTCCTTTCCTCTTTACTGTGTTATTATAGATAGTATAGACAAACACCCTGTATATAGATAACACCTATCATGAATTCTGTTGTAGTGAGTGAAATTTTTTTTTTTTTTCAGGTTACCAGGCTACCAATCCTATCTTGACGTGAGGTTCCGGTACGATAGAAAGAAGCAAACTGAGAAAACCGTACTAAAAATGTGATTTTGTACGATTGTTGTTTTATTATAATATAAAGAATAATCTTTCTATAAGTACTTATCTATACATATAAAAGAAAAAGTCCTCACTGACTGACTGACTCATAAACGAGTTGATTTTTGTATGTATGTCACTTTCATTTAACCCGTCGTCTACTGGTCCCTGGGATCCCCGGGATCATAACAAAAAAATGTTATTGTTTATTTTTTTCGCCGGGAGACGACGGCTTTCTTATTCATCGACTGGAACACGAAATACATAGCAACGTGATATGTACTTATAACTGACAGCTTAATTGTTAGGTAACATTTTTTTTATGCAACGCCGGTGGCAAACAAGCTTACGGCCCATCTGATGGTAAGCCGCCACCGCAGCCTATAGACGCCCGCAACTCCAAAGGAGTCACGTAGGCGTTGTCGACCCTTTATACAATTTGAGGATGCACTGTGTTGACAACAGAAGGGACAAATTTAGGTCCCTTACTCTCAACGGAGGTACTTCCCCAGTTGGGCTGCTCCAAATTCGAGCAAGATGACATTTTGCTGTGCCCCACCTCTCTTCTCTCTCTTATTGTTGCCACATATTTCGTGTCGATATTATAACAAAGCCTGCAAATAAATCTTCAATACACCGCACCGATAAAATAAAAAATCTATTTTGTGTACCTAGTCAATATCTATTATCTGTGATAAAATCACTGACGTCAAAATAGTTTCTTTTAATCTATAAATTGTAAAAAAGAAGAAAGCTAGAGAGATTCTTTATTAGAGAGAGTGGTCTATGTGATCCAGGGATAAGCAATACATAACATTAATGATCTGTGCTAAGCACCTTGCCTCGGATTGAAGAAGATGAGGTTCGAGTCAAGCGTTAGGCAAGATTCATTCACGGTTATTTTTCTTTGATTTTGATCTCAATTTGGTGTTTTTTTATTTAGCTAATTAGACTGCGTGGAAAAATGACTTTACGCAGGACTAATTTATTGATGCACTAAAGTTCAAAAGTTTCATGGGTTCTATTTAAAAAAGTCATAGAACTACATTGGAATCGGTTTGGTATTCACTGCACGAACTCGCTGTGATAAGCAATGCTGACTAATTCAAAAGCGATTTAAATGAAATAATTATTTACAAAGTAGAACTCTGTTATTTGTAATTCTTAGATTATTAACGTTGTTTTTCATGTTAGAGAAAGAGAGGTAAGGACTACTTTTTTTTCTAACAACATTTATTCCTTGCGTTCGGAAGGCAAATACGCTTTACACACAGTAACGACATCTAGTTAGGACGGAGTAAACTACTAACGAGCTAACCGCAAACCCTGGCTGCGAACTTTCAGTGAAACTCATTCAGCAACTTGTTTCGGCAGACGCCGCTAGAGGTCTCTGATAAACCATACATAAATTAGAAATATACAATATTCAACTTAGGTACCTAGTTATACTCGTAGTTGTATAGTAAATAGGAATAAGCGTCTACCGCGATTGGAAACGCATGCTAAAATATGTGTTTATGAGCTGATTTCATTGCATTTATTGCAAGGAATAACCAACAATTACCTCTAGATAAACAAAAAAGTTGATATATAAGTAAATTAAAATAAAATTGAAGTATCTATCTGCCTAGTTATGGTGATAATATAAATAAATTAACACTAATTACCCTTACCCGAAAAAAACAAACAATGACATTGTTTTGTTATGTAAGTACACAAACATACCTATTTTCTATCTTTTGTCACAAGGCACGAGGACGTTTTAATATGACCACAATGTTGTTCAATCTTCTTGGCAATAACTTTATGTCAGTAATGTGTACAATATAGCCCAAAGCTACAAAACTAGCTGACGTCAACATACCGTACGGAGTGTACGTAGTTGTGTAAGGGTACGTTGCAAACTCGTCACGCATGCACTCATGACTCATCCTAAAGAAGAACTCCCGTAGAACATGTCGCCACTTAATATGTGAGTTTTAACCATTTAGTAGTAGAGAGGTTCGTAAACGATACAATTATGCTGCCCATGATTGTATTATAATATTAACGAGTATGATATACCAGAAGCGATCAGAACTGGAATCAGTTCTGAAATATTCTTGAACTCCCGCTGACACCTTAATCCGTCTGAGGAATGGCCGGGCGATGGGCGACGACGCGTTAGCGATTTCTGACCAATTTGCGCGACTTGACGTACGGAGATCGCTGTCGCATCTCTAAATCGCTCTACCAGTGCGTTCGCGGCATTGGTGCGTGAAAATAGGCGAGACTCTTGAATAAATGCTCCGAAGTAAGTATGTACATATAAGGTACTAGCTGTCTAGCTACCTACTTCTCGTCTGAAACGCCTATTGTTCTACGTAACGTTTGCGCGATACTCTAAACAGTCTATGTACATTACACCTAATGACCATATTAATCTAAAGTAAATGCTATTCTGACAGTGTAGTGGAGTTGTGAAAACAATACTATCATTATTTACCTTCTGCCGGAAACTCATATAAAGTATGCTCATAGGTATAGTGCCAATAATAAATAACTGACTTCGTCATACAACCATAGATGTAAAAACATTATATTTAGATAGGCATGTATATAGGCTATAGGCGTCATAATAAATATCATAATTTTAAAGCAAACGGATTCCTGAATAAAAAATGGTTTTAAAAAACCCACTATTTTTTTAACAACCTTCCCACGCCGATATCCCACACAATGGGGTTTGCAAGAAACATTTTACGTGTAGAGAACGTATATATCTTGAACAAAATTTATTTTCATGATTTTATTCTAGAATAGAATAGAATAAAATAGAATAGAATTGTTTTATTTGCTAGAATACTTAAGATTATGTGGTACCGGATGATAGTATACAGCGCTACAGCATTCAGCCGTTGATCGATGCAAAATTTATTAAGAGAGAGATTTACATTATCATAAATTGTAGTTATGTCATTATGTTAATTATGATTATTGAATATAAAGAAGTCGGGTGATTGAAAAAAAAAGATAAATTAACCATGCAATTTAACATCTAAGAATTCCTTAACACTATAGAAACATTTATCAGATACTAGATGTCTACCGGTTTGTTGGCGTGATTGATATGTATTTGTATACTCATGCCAAATTACAGCTTTTTAGTACTAACGGTTACTGAGCTAAGCGGATTGACGGACGGAGGAAAATGGCACACTTATAAGGGTATCTTGTTTACTAGGGATTATGGAACCCTAAAAAACAGGAATATCAACAAAAATGAAAAAAAAGTATATTTAAGTAGGTATGTATTCCTTCGTTAGGTACTTCTTCCACATAATGCTTTTGAATTCCAATACAATTTTCTTTTATGATGTCCAATAGGACATTAATAAGTAACCAATATACCTACTTATGTGTCTATTTGCGATAGGAAGAGTAATAAAAGTCTTTATTATCTCACGCAAAAAGCAACAAAGAGAATGATAAATATATACCTACTCTTCTCCAATCCAGTTTTATAGAGTCAATAGCTCCAAGTTTGAAATTCAATATGCAATAAAACAAGTACGGCTGAATACGGTGGAATTGTATTCGAGACTGTTGAATAGTCACATTTTGGTATTTATCGTATTGGATAAGTTATTTTGGCATACAAAGAAAAAAACATATTTTATTACAGGATGTGCGGTTCGTTCTCTTTGTTGTTTAATTAATTCCAGTTAATATCTATTTATGTAGTTTGTAAAATTCTAAATGTCTATAATTATGTTAAAACTCATTGGTTTCAATCATGACAATAGGCTAAAAGCTAAGCGTTCAAGTTCCATTTCAATACTAAGTAAGTAGTTTAATGTAATTCAAATTATTCGCGAAAACTTGTGCCAAAGCAACGTACTTACGTACTTACATACAACCTTTATAATCTAGGTAACTACAATCGCATAAAATACATGATTTTTAGCAAGATGTGTTGCAAGTATTAGAACTTAAAAAAACATTTTACATAAATGTATGCTTAATCAACATTATAATTTTATTACTAATTATATCTGGTGGTTGTTATCCAAATGATTTCACTGATAATCATGTTATTCATCAATTATAATTAGAGATAGTGTTGATGACAGTAACGACTTGATAGCCCTAGACGATATGGAGTCGGAAAACAAACGTTATCATTTCTTAAGCCGGCGGCATATTCCCACGGGATCCGCTTAACCAGTTCAGTAAATAAGTCAACATGTCGACGTGTATATTTCAAACCAAGACATAGACTCAGTAAGTATAACTATGTTTTCACTTCTCATGCTCGAAAAGTGTTGTCATATTAGGCTTATCAAGCGGGGCTAAAGTAGTACATTTAGCCCATAGGGAAAATATGAATACATATTTATGATATACAAAACATTTTAATTTGACCAATCAAAATACTTCACCATATTAAATCCACCAATCAGAAAACACGTCAGTAGCCAATCGGAACGTTGGGTTCGTTTTCGTACTTACTTTGTTCAACTAATTTAACTATTAAAAACATTAGGTATTTTTTGTGCCTATTTTTCAACTACTATGTATCTGAGGCAAAACAGTTTTTAAAAAAAAATTCCGCCATATTCTCATTGCATTTTATTATTAATTGTGGGTGGATAATCTTTGTTTATTTATTTTCTCGCAATCGAAGTGAAAAGTAGAGTGTATAACTCTGGTCTAAAAGCCATATTACCACTTGAACTATTTTCCCACAGAGTGTGCTACTGATATGCAGTTTCAGCATACGTCGTAAAAATATGCACGCAGGAAAATCGTTAAATATAATTATCATGTCATCCTTACAATACTTTATGTTAATGATCGTACAGTCATGAATTAAGGAGAAGCGATATTAAACCTTGAAGTCTAAGAAGAGACTTCGCCTCCAATCCAATTCACGTTCTTTCGCTTGTACAACTTGTTGTAGTCTGAAAAACCGTTTCATATTTTATTATGCCCAATTGCCCACGGCTACTTTCCACCGCCGCACCGTGCGGTTTCAGAGGAACTAGGAGGTATCGAGTTTATTCCGAGACACTGTGCTTTTTTAAACAATAGCTACAATGACTGCATACCGTCGGCCGTATTCCTGCTTGCCACCGACGTAGTATAAAAAAGTATCAGATTGAATATTTTTGTTTTAAAACTTTATAAGTATATAATTTAACTTCAAAACACACTAACTTCAGAAAATAACCACGTAGACATAACATAACATGTCATAGGGCCTGTCAGCGCAGTTTTATTGTGCCACGGGTCCTTTAAACGTGAGTAGTTTCAAGGTTCAGTTAGCTAAGTTTTATGTATAAATTTTAAACCATAATGCGTATTCAGTGAAAATTCTACTCTTCGAGCTGAAAAACATACAACCTTTAAAGTCATTTCGAATTGATATAATTTTTCCTAAATTACGCCTGCCGTTGAGCGGTTTAACTTAGAAATTCGATATGCAATAAAACACAAATTCGTTTCGGTCAGCAAGTGTCACATTACCAATGGTGGGGTTCTCATCAACTGCGTTCAAGTGGAAAATGTAATGTTCAAACTCGCGGAATGCGACCCGGGCAGGGCTTTGGGAGTCCTTTGACATGTCACGACAGCGGCCGTATCCGCTGGACATGACTTTTGGCCCTTTGTAACTATTTTACGATGATAAAAGCGGGTCAAATATTTCAAGCGTCGAATTTAAATGATGATGAGCTAGTGATACTCGTACCTAAGACAAGAAATGAATGGTGTGAATTAGATTGGTAACATCTAGACGATGACGACGATATATGGTGTCTAACATTTTGTTCTAACTACGACGTGTTTGAATTAAAGTTAAGATTTAATAATATGTGCATTAAAATAATAAATTCAAGGTCAATGCTTACACGCGCCACGACACGACGTTCTGCCAAAAGTAGTTTTACTCGCTCTCACGCCTATGTGTCAATATAATGGACTCTAACACGCCCGAAAATATTAATGCTTTTATCATTTGCAAATACTCGTTTTAGTCGTGGTTATCATTGAAATAATATAAGCTATTTATCTATTTACTGCAAAAAGACACTGGTAGGGAGCCAAGTCTATTTAAATGTGGCAATCTAGAAACATCGTAAATAATGTGAAATCAGTTGCGTAGTTAACACTACGCAACTAAAGATGAAGATGAGTCTGAGCATGAAGATGCAGATAGATCGAGGCAGTGTTATATAAAAAGCGGAACCCGCTTTTTTAAAACGCTGATTTTTTTATGAAAATGCGGAATACATTCATTGTTAATAGTTTTCTTTATATTTATGTACAAATTTATGTGCTTTACGCCGTCACATGCACTGTCAGGGAAGTTATAAATAAATGTTACTTGCATAGATTTTAACTAGTTCTATTTCGATGTTTTGATCTACCGCCTTTTTCACCAAGCAAATGATAATATTTAAAATCGCGGATTCGCTTTAGCCTAACGCGGATAGCGGGGCCAATAGTAAAGAGGCTTCGTCTGCCGTTGTGTTATTAAAAGACAACGCCCCAGAATGTAGTAGAGATTTTCATTTTGTACATGTTAATGCCGCAGACGTAGTAAAGGCATTTAAAACAATTAATGTCAAAAAAACTAGTGACCTCTGGGGAGTCTCTGTCCATTCTGTCAAATTTCTAATAGAAGTCATAGCGCCTGATTTAGTGGTTGTATTTAATAACAGTGTTGATTGTGGTGAGTTTCCTGATCTAATGAAACACAGTAAAATAACTCCTTTATTCAAGTCTGGTAGCACTTTTGACCCCACTAATTTTAGACCAATATCTGTGCTACCTACATTTAGCAAAATTTTTGAAAAACTAGTTTTGTCCCAATTAATAAAACATTTTAATGCTAACAATTTAATGCATCATAAGCAGTTTGGTTTTACGCGGGGTCGCTCGACAACTGACGCTGCTGTCGAGCTAACAAAACATACATTCGATGCCTGGGAGGAGTCACATGATGCCTTAGGTATCTTCTGTGATTTGTCCAAGGCCTTCGACTGCGTATGTCATGAAACTTTGATCAGGAAACTACACTACTATGGAGTTCGAGGATCGGCACTGAATTTGCTAAACTCTTACTTACATGATAGAATACAAAGGGTCGACGTGAATGGACAGCGATCGCCGGGTTCATTGGTCTCTATGGGTGTACCGCAGGGATCAATATTGGGACCTTTCCTATTCCTTATCTACATAAATGACTTGCCATACCGCGTAAAGACCCACCATGATATAGTATTGTTTGCTGACGATACCTCACTCATATTCAAAGTCACACGGCAACAACAAGCTTGTAATTATGTATCTAATGCCATTTCTAAAATAGTTAATTGGTTTAATGTCAACAATTTATTGTTAAATGAGAAAAAGACTAAATGTATTAAGTTCGTCACGAGTAACGTAAATCACACGCAAACTAGTGTCACTGTGAAAGATGAGGAATTGGAACTAGTTGATAGTGCTGTTTTTCTTGGTTTGACATTAGATTCAAAACTCCAATGGGGTCCCCATATTGCTAATCTCTCAAATAGACTGAGTTCTGCAGCATTTGCAGTGAGCAAGATCCGTCAATTAACAGACGTGAAGACAGCTCGATTAGTATATTTTAGTTACTTTCATAGTATTATGTCGTATGGTATTTTACTCTGGGGCAGTGCTGCAGAGATAAATACTGTCTTTATTCTGCAGAAGAGGGCTATTCGAGCAATATATAAGATGAAACATAGAGACTCACTTAGAGATAAGTTCAAGGACATTAATATAATGACAATGCATTGTCAATACATCTATGACAATATTGTGTATGTACACAAAAATATTGTAAATTTTAGACAGAACTGTGACATACATAATATTAATACTAGAAACAAATATAAGCTTGCGGTACCCTCCACTCGGCTCCAAAAAATAAGAAAATCATTCATGTGTAATTGTGTAAAGTTTTATAATAAACTACCTACAAACGTGACTAATTTATCTATTAATAAATTCAAGACTTATGTAAAGCATAAACTCATATCGAAAGCATATTATAGCACAAAAGACTACATGAATGATAAAACACCGTGGGTATAATTGTGGTTGAAATACTAATTATATTTTAATAATTATGACATTACATCTTAATGACTATTTTCATAACTATGACATTAGATGTTGACGTTAAATTTTCCTCTTGACATTCAGATTTTATTCTAGAAACTGTCTAGATTATACAATTTTTTATGTTTTTATTTTACATATTGACGATCTTTTTGTGAATTTATTATACTCTCTTTTGACATACATTATAGTAATTCATGTCTTTTTTAAAATTTCATATGCATCAATAAATTGCTCTGAATAATTAGATTCAATTTATGTAATATATAACTGACGATTCAAAAGTGCTTGTTGCTAGGCCTATTTGAATAAAGAATATTTTGAGTTTGAGTTTGAGTTTGAGGCGGCGAAAAAAGCGGGAAAGCGGGGTTGCTAATGCAAACCTCGATCCAGCGTTTCCAGATCCAGCCTACTTTCTTTGTAATACACGGGCGTAGTGACTACGTCGTAGTCGCACGTACGGGCAGCTCTACGAGTATTTATTAGTTGTCAATACAACAGTTGGTCCTTCTCTCAAGCTCCAATGCATTGGAACAATTCTATGAATCGAACTGTTTTTTTTTAGAATGAAAATTCATAACTTCTAGTCTATATGTTAAAATAAATGCAATTTCTAGTCTCTCACTTATTACTCAATTTCGGTGCAAACATTCAACCCCTCTTTTACCCTCTTAAGCGACGAATTTTCAATAACGATGAGATTGTTTTTGTTATATTTTAACTGAGCGTGTACATGCCAAGTATGAAGGAAGGAAAAATATTGTACAAATTTTGAACCCCTCTTTAACGCCTCTTACGGGATGAATTTCAAAAAACTGTGCAAAAATCAATTCTCTACCATTATCCGTTTCAGCTGTGCGTTGATGAGTCAGTCAGTCAATCAGAACTTCTTCTTTTATAAACGTATGTATAGATAATAGATTATGGGTTTTATCTTAACAGTCTCATCTTATAAATTAAACCGTTTCATTGGCAGTTACGTACTATTACTACGTATGTATTAAATTTGCCTCGTGTGGTGCCGGGTTAGAATAGCACTTCCCCCTTTCTTCTCGTGGGTGTCGTAAGAGTCGAATATGGGAACCGGGTTGTGGTGTGTTGTAGGCGATGGGCTAGCAACCTATTATTATTATTGTTAGTTGTGGGCCTTCTTTGCCGCCTCGACCAGTATTGATCTATTGTGGCAGCCCTTAAAGTTCTTTGCTTATACCCGTTGCCTCCAGGAATTTCCAGATTCTTTGGGTCGCAATCTGTTGTATCTCCTCTGTGGGCATAATGTGCCTCCCTAGATAGATACTTCTTTTTCGCATAAGTGGTCCACAGGAGCAGAGGATATGAATGGCAGTTTCCTCCGACTCTTGGCAGAACCTGCATGCTGCACTTTGTTTTATACCCATTTGGGATAGATGTTTGTTAAGTTTGCAATGACCAGTGAGTATTCTTGTCACTGCGCTGGTTTTGTGTCTTTTGAGTTGTAATAGCTCTTTAGACAACTTGGCATTGTAGCCTTTTATTAAAGCCTTTGATTGTTTTAGTCCTTTAGTGAACTTCCACAATTCTATAGCTTCCGATTTATTGCTTAGCAGAGAGGTTACTTTCTGTTTGGTGATCCCACAGAAAGGTTCTGGGCCGATGAAAGGTGTATCTGCACCCTTCCTAGCGAGTTTGTCTGCTACCTCGTTTCCGTCAATATCGGAGTGACCCGGTACCCATCTAAGTATTACTTTATTGGATTTTGCCAGGTCGTTAAGGTTATCTTTACAGTTCTGGACTATTTTAGAGTTAGACTCTAGAGATGCTAGTGCCAGCAGGCCAGCCTGGCTGTCCGAGTTGATGTAGATGTGTTGGTTTCTTAGGTTTCTATCAAGATTTATCTCCGCACATTTGTTAAAGGCGAAGATTTCAGCTTGAAAGATTGAGGCCTCTCTGCCCATACTGACGCTGGTTTTGAGCTTTGGTCTCTCACCGTAGATCCCGCAACCTACATCCTCACCTTTCTTTGAGCCGTCCGTATACCATATGTGGCTCCCCTCCTTGAAGTACATTTGGTCGTTTGTCCATTTGTCTCTTGGCGGTATTTCCACGGTATACAGTTTGTTGAAGTTTTGTATAGTATGCATGTTATCAGTTGGCATGTTTAAGGCTTTATGTTCAAAGACGGAGGCTTCTAGTTTGGCTAGTGCTTGTGAGCGCCATTTTGGCCTTGTCAACATGCATATCCTATAGATGCATTGCTTGGCCTCCTTTTGCACTTGCAGATGGAGTGGTGTTAAGTCAAGCAATGCATCAAGGGCTGCCCCAGGTGTTGTACTTAGAGCTCCTGTTGTAGTTAAGCAGGCCGTACGTTGTAGGCTGCTTAACTTTTGGATGGCTGTCTTTTGGTTGGTTTTGTCACACCAGACTGCGGAGGCGTAAGTAATTATAGCAACCTATCACTGCAATATGACATTTTCTCCATCTTTAAACCTACAGTGCTAAATGCACTACATTGCTAAATGTGGCACTGGATTAAGTTTCATATGCTCTGCCTACACCTTTTGAGAATACAGGGTGAGTTTATGTAAGTATATATGTAAATTAAATGTATAGGTAAACTACATTATAAGCACAACTGAAGGTCAAATGTGACCGTAATTCCACACACGGTTTAATATAATTACATAAATGTTGTTACTTACTAGTAACAGAGGAGGTAAAGAGGAAGTAAGCTTTGATATTCAAGTAAATGATACTTCATTTACTGTAATATCCAAGCTTACTTCTTCTTTCTGGCATTGTACCTAATCGGCGGCACAGGTAGGTCATGACGTCAAACCAGGATTCACAAATGACGTACAAAATATTAATGGAAATATGTAAGTAGGTTGTAAAATAATAGAATAACTCCCTATACAAGTTTTGTTATCTATTGTCACCACAATTTTGTAATGTATTTACATGATGTTAGTTACTTTGTTTGGTATCTTACCAAAGTTGATTAGACTGAACTTAACTGTAAAATGGTCAACAGTTTACAATAAATACGAATCTTTATTGTAATTACTGTGTTCTTTAATAAAAGTAGGTACGTAAATGTTACAGAATCCAACGAATTTAAGCGTGTCAAACAATATATGGTCTATGGTTTCACATTTTGTTTAGTGAATGATAGTCGGCTACATACACACCTAGTAAATAACCACTTATATTATATCTCTTTATTCTACACTTGTACCATTTCACCTTTCTTTTTATATGGCTTGCTCGCTCGATGTTAATGCAACCGGTCTCCAGAGGTATAAGTAAGATAAATAGTTTTAAAAAATCGAGACCAGTGAATTTAATAGACAATACTACTCAGACATAGTGCTGAAAGTTTGAACGGTAAAATTGTCACTCGTGAAACGGGCCCCGTCTGTTTTAAAATCGTTTGATTGATACACTGAACTCAATAACATAGTGTATTGTTATGCAAAATTTTCAACATTATGCGATACTAAGTGTACCTATAGGAGCTAAATAGTATGTAAACAATCACATAAACGTCTGAAGTAAGTAGTTTAAAAAAGAATACCTTGCAATGAAAGGGAAGAAATAAGTATCACTTTTAATGAGTTGAGCCGTCGTCTCCCGGCGAAAAAATAAACAATAGCATTCTTTTTTTGATCCCTGGGATCCCAGGGACTGTTAAACGATGGGTTAAACAGAAGGCAAAACGTCTGGTAAACTACCTGCCAGTAGTCCGTCTCCTGGCGGACACCGGCGTTCTCCGTAGAGGCCGCCTGGAAGCGCCCCTGGCACTCCACCGACGCGGCGCTTCGCTCCACCTGAATAATCCCCCAGTCAGCACACCGCTCAAGTCGAACCAGCCTCATGTTTACAATTATCAACATAACCCTAAGATAAACAAGGAAATTTTCTCGAATGCGGTAAGGAAGGTCTTGCCACGTCTCAGCAATAAGAAAATGCCACTTGCTTTTAAGAAACTTTGGCTTAACGCGATGTTCGTTTATAATTAAAGGCGTCCAAGCGAATTTTAAAATGGTGTATAAATAATTGTTGCACCTTTTTATTAGTGTTTGAAGTGATTCAAAGATCATACAGGTTATTTTGATGGTTAATGAGTTCTAAGGGCGTTGTCGATGGATATACGAAATATTAAGGGGACATTTGAATTATTTATAGAGAATAAAAAAAGTTTGTTTGGTAGAGATTGTTTTAGATTCTTTTACACATGGTTGAGAATTGACCTTAGGCACTCAAGGGAGTAAATTAGGCAAGCTGATTCCCGGAGGGAGTACCTAGCTTAATACGGTAAGACGAGGAAAGTCGTACACACGTAACTTTATTGCTTGAATGTCCAAACTATCACAAATCAAATCAAAGCTAGTAAATTCAATACCTAGGTAACCTTGGTCTAATATTATATTTAAAAATAGTCACGAGTCTGTTGGAACGCCAGGCATGATCAATAATTTTGCAAGATGGTCCGACGCGTTAAAAGATGTATCACCCTAAACAATTTTCGCAGCCAAGATATAGTAGGCGAAGCGTTAAAACAGACTCCAGTTACTAAAGTTTACTAAAATATGTACTCGAACTAAATAACGTGAAAAAATAATTTTATGTGCCTATAAGTGGGTATTCCTCATCAGATTTCAGTCAGACGATAATTTCTTCCAACATGGATCATGCATGAAAAAAGGAGATTCTACCCTTTGACTTTGAAATCCGGTAGTTCTGATATTTTGCAGACTTGTTTATGATGTTGGCCCAATGAATAATCCAAGTTTGTAACCTGGACCGCCGAAAGCAATTTGTCAAAAATCGAAAAAACTGATTATAACCCTTAAAGGACAAGTTGCTGATAGTACTTTCTCAGGACGTTTTTAAAGTAGATTAAGTTTGCTACAATACGAGACTAGAATTATCTCTGTAGACCCAATAGTTCCCCCGACAAAGCCTTTCAAAATTTTGCGTAGTTCGAAAAAAATTATAAACTGAAAGGTTTTTAACGGTTATGTCAACTCCCTTGACATAACGGTCGAAATTGCACCACGTCCGTAGGGAGTACCCGCCGTTACCCTACACGTGACCCCTGGGTGGTGCTAAACGTTCCAACAAAAAATGGCAACAAATTGCCATACGATAAATAAATAGTCTATTTTTAAAAACTCCTGAGGAGATACTATCAGCAACTAGTCCTTTAGGGTTATAATCGGTTTTTTCGATTTTTGACAAAGTTGCGTTCGGCGCTGGAGATCCCAAACTTGAATATTCATTGGGCCAATATGAAAAAAAATAAACAAGTCTACAAAAAATCAAAGCTACCGGATTTGACGCAAGGTCTGATGTATAAAATTACTGGACTACCTAGGATGCAATTCAGATTCATACAAATAAAATAATGTACAAGAAGATCAAGAAAAAAACATTCCATGCTCGATTCAAGAGGGCAAACCGCAAATATAATAGAACTTTTTCCGTTTCATATCGTAATTTGATCCCGGTATCGCGTAGTGCGCATGTTTGTTATGTTATATACTCTTCTAGACTGAATTTGAACACTGGCGCGCTAGAGTTGTCGGTATTCGAGTGAAAAGAACCCGTCGTCTCTACACCGCCTCTGCTCAACGTTATTAAATCACTCAATTAATTTCTTTGTGTCCCATCCTTTGTCAATTGATATAAACTAGAGTGAATGAATTCCTTTGTCGGGATTTTTTAGGGTCCACTAGGAATGGTATTTGTAAATTGCTTGTATATTAAATGCAAATTGAAGAGTTCAAATAACTTTACAATATTTGTTGTTGTTACCATAACAGGTATAGTCTTATATCTAGGACAACAAAGTCTTACGAGTATACGATGCTGTTACGTTGTAAAGAATTATGGCGTGTAATATTTTGAAAAGTTCGCCTGATTTGAGTAACATTGTTTCGTTACATTACCAATTTTGCGATGATATTGCGCTTCATCTAAATAAATACCGGGCATTGTCCCCTCAGTACTATAAAACAAAATTGTAAGCATTTTACCTGCCATTAAAAGCAGGAAGCTCTAAACTTAATCTTACTTTGATGTTGCGTCCAAAACACAATTTCCTCCTGTCCGTAGTAAATAGGAAGCCCGATTCTTAATTTTACCTCCAGCCTTTAAACTTGAAAATATAACACTATACTAAGTTCCTTTGACATGTTATAAATTTATGGAATCTTGTTAGCAGTTACATTTATGGTATGTTAAGCATATGCATTACTCAAAACACTCCTTATTAGTAATGTCCATATCTTTCTTTTTATTCCATGTATGACTGTAAAGTTTTCTGAATAAAATGTTTTGCATGTTGCTTGGTAAATTTTTTGGTTGAGTTGAAATTCCTTTATAGGCCTATAAAGTTACAAATTGCTTTTTTTTGTTAAATATGGTTACAAAACAAATATAGATATTTTCACTGAAATGATTCTACTCAGTCCTACCAACAAATCTTATCTATAACTAGTGTATTATAACCAAATGTTATTTTTAGTGACTTGGAAAAGATTTTGGAAACAAAATTGGAAATTTTCACTGACAGGATTCTACTCCGTCCTGCCGACAAATCTTATCTATGTCTACTTATTATTTTTGTATTTGATAACTCAACGTTATCTTCCTATCATTATTTAAGTTTATACAATTCGTTTTCTATCTTGTAAACGACTTACTTTATGCACGGTAGTTCATAAATATATGCATTGACTTTGGCGATACTCCAGAAATACTGTGCGCAGTTGTACTTGATTTGAGTTTCAGTTTATAACTTGAACATTGACACACTCAGGGATAGTAATTACAAATAAACAAAGAAATTAAAATAAAACTAAAACTAACCTAAAATGAACCTAAATATACTTATCGAAAATCCTAATCTAACAAACCGCTGCCAGTAGGTAATGTTCCCAAAATGCTGGCCGCATTGCCACGTTGGATGGCAATACTCAATCTTTGTGCCAGATAAAGGCCAGCATTTTGGTCATGTGTTGCGTCGACCAGATGTCCAGATGTCTTTGAAGATCTTATGGGCTCCCGGTCCCCACGGCCCAAGTGTGTTCTAAGTTTATAACTTAGAACAGCAAGGAACCCAAGAAATTAATACTTAGTTAAGGACTTAATTCATATACAATTTATTAAGACCATACTTAACCATATTACATTGTATGACTAGTTTTAATTACAGTGGAATCAATAATATTAAAGACGTATTAGGTCATATAGTATAACAACCACTTTAGTTTATTTATAGGTATTTATAAGTTGTTTAGGTTTCGATTATTAGTATATATATAATTGTAATTTTCAAAAATTAGGTCATTTACTATGTATTTTAATCAATATATCCGACTGCATACTATGTTTACCTTGAAATAAAATTAATTAAACGAAAGAATCTTCATCTGGAAGTTAATTAAAACATAAGTATTTCGTTATTATGTGTCTCGTCTAGTCAAACATAATTTAATGCATTCTACACGTTTACGTTTGACTGTAAAGGTGTAAAACCAAAATAAGACTGAAATGGTATTGGACATGACGCATGCCGTTAAGGCCACTGTTATGTTATAACAAACAATTACCATTTAGCTCTCAACAGATTAATTAGATGAGTCGAAGTCCAAGATACTTCACGTGTATGCTATAAAGGTTAATTCTCAACCATGGGAATTGATTACGACAGACAATGTGATACCTAGGTAGTCGTTAAATCGTAAGATGAAACAAGTCAACGGTGCACAACTTACAAGTCAAGGAAAATATAATTACTCAGAGCAGGAAATATGTAGTTTCTATTTTAGATTCAACGGAGTAGTACCTATTAAACTGATATTACTTGAATAACAGGGACCGCGACCTACCGGGGGACCGGAACAAACTGTTGATGCGTTTGAGATTCGTATTATTTTTCAAACACTATATTAATATTCGATTATTGTTGTTTATTATTAGTGTCAATAATTTTATAGGGAAAATGATATAATGAACTTTTGGAATAATTGTGCTTCGGTACATCTAGTTTCAAGATACGTTCCTGTTATATGATAATAGTAATCATAACGAGACGTGGACCTTTTATTAGAATAATCACTACTGCCGGTTTGGCTTGAGCTAGTGGTGGTGGTACTGAGCGTGGAGAGGTCACTGGAGGCCCGCGCGGAGCGCAGCCGCGGCAGCACGGGGGCCTCGTCGGCCTCCGGCGTCGTCGCCGGCACTTCGCACGCCCAGCCCAGCGCGCGAGCTGCTGACCACACCGCGAATACGAATGTCAGCATGGCGCTATCGCGCCACGCGCCCTGCTCGCCCGCCCCCTGACCAAACCATCGGTCCCGGCTCACACAGACATCAATGTCAATCACTAACGTCACTCGCGTGAGTATCACGTGCGGCCGCCGGCCGGAGCGGCGTGCACGACCCGCGCGAACGCTCGACCACTACTGTATCGAAATCGTGCCCTTGCGTTGCCGAGCCATTTCAAAGCACTAGCCGCCAGTATCTATCGTCATATCGAAAAATATTTACGTGCCGGCGCCTTAATCGTGTTTATCTACACACTATTTCATTCACCATCGTTCTAACGTTGACCCGTCTTTATGTTATTATTACAGTAAACGTCATCACGACAGGTCACTTTTGCACTTGGGAGAGGCTAGCCGTATAGGTTATTACGCGTTGTTGATATCGGGTGTTTATGCGAGACGAGAGCGGAGTGCGTGACGCTTGTTGACGTTGCGCGGCGCGGGGAACGTGAGCGGCGACGTCACCCGCGCCGCCACCGACCGAAAGGGCACGTTCTATATTTGTAATAACCCACAGTCACATCACTAGGTACCGATACTATTGTATCATTTATCGCACGTAAAACGCTATCACTTGTTGCACGCGCGTCTCGTAGTGGGTCAGCCGCGGTCGCGATAAATCGATCACGCCGGTCGCACAGAGAA
The DNA here is from genome assembly GCA_963556455.1 of Epiblema foenella. Lineage (NCBI taxonomy): Eukaryota > Metazoa > Arthropoda > Insecta > Lepidoptera > Tortricidae > Epiblema > Epiblema foenella. The sequence goes on from OY747105.1 coordinate 8,554,892, forward strand.
GCGAGCAAAGGTGTGCTTCGCGCGGAGAAATCGTGTCAACGTCATGTCGTACGGGAGCAGCACCAAGGAACACCCTGCGGCTGCCCGGCGGCCATGTTGGCACCGCCATTTTGCCGGGGGTCGAAAGGGGCGAGCCGCATGCGTACGGCGGCACGCAACCCTGTGTAGGAAACGACGCAAGTCGCGTAGCCTGCGAACGGAAGCGCCTCTTATCCTCAACACCCAAAGACTACTTTGACGCCGGACCGAAGCACATCCGTTTGTAGGTCAGGAAACTTTCAGGGTATCCTCTGAAGCTTGCCGCGGATCGTGGAACTGATTTCAGTTCCATAGATTTAGGTTAGAAGAATACTTAATGAAGCGCCTAGAATTTAAAAAAAATGTTTATGAAATAAATAACTTTTAGGTAATACAAAAAAAACGGACAAGTGCGAGTCGGACTCGCCTGCCGAGAGGGTTCCGTTCAAATTTTTAGGTATGATTACGTACTTTAAACAAAGACTATATATTTTATGATTTAATTACAAATGCAGTGTTTTCCGATTTTTTCCTTCTACTTGTTACTAGTTCTATAAGCTACTATTTTTTATTACTTGACAATTTTCATAGCTCTAGGTCAACGGAAAGTATCCTATGAATTTAGATTCCCTTGAGAGTGTTGAATTATACGTTTTTTTACTCGTCGACTTCAATGTTTGAATTAAGATATCGTAGACGAAACTAAAATCACATACATTTCTCTATTGGTTCCCTTCAAGTGAACTCTTATGAAATAGACCAATCAAGTGTCGCCTTTTACTGAACTCTTATGAAATTGGCCAATCACGTGTCGCCATTACAGTACTCTTATGAAATTGACCAATCACGTGACGCCGGGGACATAGAACAAAAGACATCAACGAGCGTCCGACGCATATGCCTAATCTTCATTTTCGCAGGACTAGTCTGTTTAACTGTTTCGGTTTGTTTAATTAATTTCCGTTGACTCCTAGAAAATAATTTTAATTCTGTACTATTATGATACTGTTATATTTTATATACATTGTAATTTTTTTGGAAAAATTGACACCTCGTCGAGTTTCTTACGCCGGTTCTTCTCGAGGCAGAATATTTTATGAACCGGTGGTAGTTTTTTGACATTCATAAGTGCATGTAATATGCCTAAATTGAAGAATAAATGATTTCATTTAATTTTATCACAGCTTCAAGGAACTAGGTGGTTTTAATATCAAAACGATACCTCCACACGTTCACGAGACGAGATAAAGGGTCTTGACAGACAAAGGGAGAGACGGGCAACAAAGTGATCCTATAAGGGTTCGGTTTTTTCCTCTTACAACCGGAACTTACGGAACCTTAAAAACATACAAATTCTATTTTCCGGTTATTGTTACCGTACCAAGTATGCAAGTATAATGGAAAGTAACCAATACATTTTTGGAATACTTTCATGTACAAACTTGTCTGGAATTGCTCATCTCTTTGTAACCACAATTATTATTGTGTGTATAAATTATTTTTAAAAATGTAGGTACCTAACTACTTTAACGATTTATGAGTAATGGTGGTATAACCACAAACATTATTCAACGTAACCTGCGTTCCATAACCATGAAAATGCTTTTAGCATACAATTTGTACTTATTCAATTTGCAATTAAAATTTACATCTAAAAGTTTCACAGGTTCTTGATTCTTATTCCCACCCAATTTGTTCGTTTTAATTGGGATTTTTCCCGTGTGGTTGCCGGGTAAGAATTGCGCCACCCCATCTCTTCCCGTGGGTTTCGTAGGAGGCGAATAAGGGAAAATCGGAGGGTGGGCAGCAGCATCCTTCGATCATTACCACCATCAAACTGCGGTCGCCAACCCGCTTGTCAAGCGTGGCGACTATAGCAAATCCCCCCCAAATTGGGGGAGGCCTATGTTCAGCAGTGGACGTCTTTCGGCTGAAATGATGATGATGATGATGATGAATTGGGATTTAGAATTTTAAACAGATGCTCCAAATATTATAGGGTAAGCGTATCTGCTAACAATCAAGCAAGAAATTTCAATGAAAAAACAATTCCGATCAATATACCTATCTTATTTTTTGTGGGGAGTAAACTAAGACCAAGCATTCAGCCAGAGATGGTGTCGAATTGTTTTTGTATGATAATCAGACACGTTGGCGTACAAACTTGATAGGTAAATCCCCTCACAGGAACCCTTTTATTCACAGTTGTCTCTATATTTACTTAATAATTTATGAAGGTCCGTCCACATGTCGGCCAACGGTTGTTGACTAGTAGAATGTCGGATTGAGAATTACTGTATTCGTTTTTTGCGAGGTCGAGCGGAGTTTTTGCTTTCTCTTTTTAAAGGTTAATTATTTTTATCAGTGTATTTTGAGATTGGCGTGCTTTTGAATGTGGTCATATTCATATATGAACGATTCATGAGGGGCAGAAGAAGCACATATTGGGTGTCTTCTATAGGACAAAGTATTTTTCTCGTCGCGTCTATAAGGTATATCCATAGGTTTGTTGTTGCTACATATACAAAAATACGAACGCTTGTCAACCACCCATTACATAACATGTATATTGCATGTAAAATCGTAAATTTCAACGATGACAACCAGTGAAGACACTTTCTACCTCGTTACTAACGGTAATAAATATAGATCAAGAGATTTTATAGTTTTTCTTCTTATCGTAAATTTAACCAAACTTACCTGGTATGAGGCTCGTTTGCAAGCAAATCACGTGTGGCTTTGAGGCTTAGCGATCTACTAATAGCCGTGAGGTGTTCTTGTTACGGCTTTATGAACTTTACCTACCAGCCAGCCTACGTATTCGTTTTTGATATACAATTTTGTAAAGAGAACGTAAAACTAATAAAACCAATGGGGGCTATCGTTTTTGTGCTCATCAGTTGGCGCCACTGTCGAGTAAGGTCCAGCTGTCAAAAATTGTTATTGATTATTATGGACACGAGAATGAAGTTTACATTTAAATCATATTCAATACCTTAAAACCGTACCGTAAAAATATCGAACATACCGCATTGTAGCGCGGTCCCGTTTTGTTCGGAAAAAAGGAGGAAATAAATTTCCGAAAAACAAAACTGTCTCAAAGCCCTAACAGTCATTGACCCTTAACTCATATTTGCCATAATCAAGCTACGGTACTGCAAAATAGTCACTATATTGTTCCAATTAGATATTAACCCGCGTAGCGCAACCACAAAGAGTGACATTTGATATTTCGGAGACCCCAAGCTACACTAGCGGCTCTAGCGGCGAATTCATACGCGATAGCCCCCATTGTCAAACAGTGATGTTTAGAACAAAATAAATAATTTGCATAAAATTTGTATTCGGAATTTGAAACGACGGAAAATATTTGGCGCGTTGTTACCATCCTAAATTGTTTGTAGGTGAATGAGGTCCCAGAGAGGAGAGTTATTAGCGATTTTCCCAGTCCTTGTTGTTTTTTGTCAGTGGTTTTATTACTGGCTTTAATATCGGCTCAGGGAGCCTGTGCCAATTGATCCAGCGGATCGAGGATTATTTTACAGGCTTCTATTGTGCTCCGGTTGAACAATGAACGGGCAGCGTTCAATGCTGAATACTGTACAAGTCGGATTTAGATATCGTACTTAGCAAACGATTTCAGTGTAAAACACATCGGTCTACTGCAAAATATACACGTCTAGGCACAAATGAAAATGTGGTTTGTTGTCATTCCTACTAACCGCAATCTCACTTAAGGTAGACGCTGGAACGCGATACATAACTATTGTTCAATCTACCTTTTCACACTAACATTGCCTTATTAACTAGTTGATAAGGTTCAAAATCAGATCGGTATAATTAAACGTGCCTTTAACGTTAGCTTCGGCATCGGCAACATAATGCTCGTTACCTTGGCAGCTAATGGCCATCTCCGCCCACAATGTTATTATGGGCGATATACATGGTCGGCGAGCCCTTGCAACGGATGCCTGTTGCCTGCGGCAGGTCATGATAGGATCCTGGCCAGATAACCCATTGGCCCGATGCGCGGCCCGACTACTAAACTTTGCCCTGCGCAGACAAGTCTTTACGACTCACCTCTCCACTCGCGCAAACAAGTTCAGGAATTTGGTCACAGAATAATTAATTGTACGTACATTCAAAAGGTTCTCTGTCTAACGAACCGATCAACGGCAAGAAAATCCAAAACATTACACATCGCTCGCTCGCGCTCTTTCTTTGCTAGCAGGATTGTCTATATCGACACCCTGGGGTGTGTGAGCCGACTTTAGCCGAAGTGACACGAGGAACATGCCTGATTAGGTGGTCATTTTGAGATACTATACACTGGCTCCGATGTACGAGTAACTAACGGACCTCAATCGTGTAGTGCTGTCTTTCGCCTGACTCCTCATAATCTGACGGGCTGTCGGCCTGACCCGTGTGTGGTCACGGTTGTGACCAAACATAATTAGTGTGGGGATTGCACGTAGATGCAATTACGCCTCCCTTTACGGTCAAATTGCACTGTAATGAATAATGCCATGATGCGCCTTTGTGGACTAAAATTCACATAAATTGATTGTTATAATGCGATATGCGATGTGTTGAAAATAGGTCAATTAATTATCAAGCCGTGATTACATATCGTCATAGTCGCGATTGAACAGTTATTAAAATATATAATCCTCTAAGTCGATGGTTACTGAGAGTATGTCATTGCGGCCCTAACAATTAATACTGCTATGGAAAACCTTTTTAGTTAGTATAAAATGATAAATAACGTTTTCCGGCCATACGCATTTTACATAAATCTGTTGTGCCAATGGCGCGTTGGTCAGTTACTAACAATCGGACACGATGGAAAAGGTTTACGCTACTGGACGTGTTTGTTTATCTTAAATACGATGGTTTGCAGCTCATGAGATAAGAGTCAAAAGCTGTGCGTTCCGCTTGAGGACAAAACGTGATGATCCACGTTTTAAAAAAATCTCCTAAAATCATAAAAGTAGCTACGGAATCCTAAAAAGAGTATCCTAATAAAAACGCATGATTTATGAACTTACCTTTTCTTACTTACGAATTAAAATTTCAAGAGTTAAAGAGAATTTCCGTTCACGAGGTAAATTTGATTTGTGGCGTTATTCACAATGACACTGACATACATACATATATGTGAAGTAACACGTAAGTATTTAATTTATATCGGTCCACTGTTTTCAAGGCACATCTGGGGAGCTAGAACATTTTTTGCCCTCATCGATGTATTTTTGGCGTGACAGCCTTAGCGCTACACGTGCCGTGTGTGAATGAATACAAATTATACGATAGACAGAAATGCACAGAGTAGGCACGTTTTTTATGTCTAAACGCCGTTTTTGTTAGGAAGTGAAGCTTCTGTACTTGTACTATTACGTATTCTGTGCCACTAGACTAAACTGGTGATCAACACATGCATAGGCGGTAAATACATGCATAGTAAATTTTGTATACCTGATTTATTTTTACAATCTCAGTTATCAGTTTGCTCACCCTAATGATATTTACTGTCATTAAATTCTATGAACTTTGTTCTTTTACGGTCGTTGCTCTGCCTATATATCAATACATAATATTTTAAGGTGGGCTCAATCTCAAAGACACTTGCTATAACCTAACAGCCTTTAGTACAAATCGTACGACACTATCAAAAAGAACAGAATGTCACGGCCGTTGTGACAACACGCAACGCTTATGGTGTTTTTATGTCCGACCGATATGTTCAGCGAGTTTGTACAAGCAATATTAAAGTGATAAAGAGTCTGCCTAATCACCAACAGGGTACTGCGTACCGAATGAGCTGAAAAAATCTATTCGTCTTTTTTACTCTTCACTTTGTTATGTAAAAATCGTAACAAACGTAAAATCGGGTCCGTATTCTCAAAGACGGTAGAAATTGCACATGACTTAATTAACAATGCCACTTCGAGCAATTTTTAAGGTAGGGATAATGTGATATTGCAATAATATTCTTGCTCGTCCCTAACATACTTCAATTCTATTCCTAAAGTTGTCATAGTAAACTTTTATGACGTCCACGGGAAAAAAGGGGTTGATGCTATTCTACTACTCACTCATCTAACGGGGTTAATTAAACTGTATTAAGAAATACTATAACATACATTTCTCAATACCATCTAAATCATTCATCGTGACTCTGTGCAGCCTTCGTTGATTACCGCAAAAGTGAAGAACACATGCTTATTATGCGTAAGTCGCCGCGTTAGCAAGGCTTTTACATTTAAAATATGTAGATAAGTGCTATTATTAGACCACGAACGGCTGCCAAGGGACGCAAGGTTTAGAGCTAACTTACGTTAAATTCTAGAGCGGCATCTCCGTTTGAGGAATCTTGACTAAGCTGGGAATTGTACTGTATAAGAGAGTATTATTCAGGTATTACCCAAGTGTAAAGATGGATGCGTCAGCTATGTATCTCAAAATATGAAGTGGCAGCAAATAGCGAAAAGGGGGAAAAACAGTGATATTTTACGCAGGCGTCGGCTTAGTTTACTTTTATAAAATACGTATCAAAGCCAGTTTTAATAAAATAAAAAAAGAACTAAGAATCATTTCCAGTCAAAGCTTTGAAAAAGTTGAGGAGCTGCGTTTCAAGGAATAATTCTGCCAAAATCAGTCTAAAAGTGACATGAACCAGAGAATACCTTTGGCACATACCATCTTTTAGAAATGGATAGAAAAGTGGAGAAACAAAGACAGATTAAATCACTGAATGGACAAGGACTCGGTTGAGAAAATATTTGCTCGTCAAACAAGGGGTGTCATTTATACTCCAGTTATTATTATATCTACTTATCTACCTATAGGAAACCTTCTTCTTGTGTATTATTTATGATCACAATCTAAGAATACAAGTCAAGGGTTGTTTCAATTTATTAAACCGCTCTGCCAATTCATAAGTCAGAAGTGCTGCGGGATACTCTCAATAAATTTAGGCAGGGTTAACAGAAATTATTCCTCGTAGAATTAATTTTCATCGCTCAATGCTCGTCTCTCAGATTTACTAGTACTATTATGATGTGCAATTAAAATGCATGTTCATTTTCTCATTCTGATTTAATGACACATACACATGCAGTCAGCTGAAAATCTCCTGTATACTCGAAATGCTAGTCAACCATTTAGCCCAAACAAATAACTAACCGCGCAGAATCCGTTAGTGAAATCTCAGTAACCCAGATAACTCAACAGAAAATCACGAAGTGAGGTAGTCGCGTGCAAAGTGGTATAACGTGGTAATGGAAAGTACCCTTATTCTCGAGTGGTTAGCGTGACTCGGCAAGTGCTAAGTAGATAATCGTATCCTAATGGCGAACCAGCCTTGACCTGCAACAATCTTGTTATCCCCGGTGCCAGAGACATCTTCGATGTGTAATCACTTTCCGTTCAAACTGAACTGAGAATGCTTCATCGCTTTATTTTACTCATAAATCAATTTTATTATTTCATATTTTACAACAATTATGACGAGTAAACTTTTGGTATTATAGCGAATAAAAATAAATTTCATTAGGCCATATACTCAACCAGAACTATTATACCTACAGAAAGAAACACTTGAGTTGAAGCATATTACACATTTATAACAACATCAAGTAATTGAACTGTTTTTGTCTGTATTAATACTACAGTGAAACGCAATTATCTTTGAAGCATATAGGTTAATTGAATAGAAGAATGAAGTTGAAGGAATAAGTGCAAATCGGTGTTTCCTGTCGCGCTTCAAGAAAATGACTTCCCAGTAAGGTATAATCATCGTTGGCGCAACGATCAGCGGCTAAATTAATTTTGAAGCTTACACTAAAATGTTTTCCCTGTAAACTTCGTCTGAACAACTTTTGTTTGTCGAGAAAAAAGTCGGTCAGGCTCGTTTGCATGCAATCGGTTTTCTGATCTAGTACCGCGGCTGATCGACTCATTCCAGAGGGAGTTCCAAATTAAGGCTCCATACCCTCATCTAGTCAAATAAGAGCGTTGACATAATTGAATAAAATAAAAACATAATAATATATTTTGTGATATTGGCATTTCGTTGACATCTAGCTATCTCTGCAAAAGAAATTTTATTTTTGTAATAATACAAATCAGACTTATTTAATTTAATCAGCAGATCCAGAGCATCTCTTCTGCGATTTTGGCGGTCTCTCCAGTTTTACGCCCATACAACTGGACGGCGTTACGCTTTCGGTCTGCTCCGACTTTAAATACCTCGGGTCGGTAGTACATTCTGATGGCGATATTGACCGTGACGTGAAAAACCGAATTAGCGCTGGGTGGATGAAATGGCGACAGGTCTCGGGGACAATTTGTGATGCCCGAATGCCCCTTTAATTGAAGAGTAGATCTATGTAAGATCATAATCTGACCTGTCGTCATGTATGAGTCGGAATGTTGGACCGCAAAGATGACGGATGAAACGAGAATGCATGTTACAGAAATGAGGATGTTGAGATGGATGCGTGGTGTGATATATAAGGGGAAGAATGAAAGTAGCGCCCATTTCCGAAAAACTAAGAGCCAATTGCCTGGCGTGGTACGGGTAAGAAACCGGGTAATAAGCCATGTAACAAGAAGAGTATTAGATATTAATATGGATGGAGGCAAGAAACGAGGTAGGCCAAAGAAAAGGTGGATGGATTGTGTGAGAGACGATATGAATAAGAAGGATGCGAATGAAGAGATAACGAGTGCCAGAGATATATGGAAGAAAAGGACATACTGCGCCGACCCCAAATAAATAGGAAAAGGGCAAGCGAATAATGATGTTACTCAGATCAAACAAATATAGAATTCATACTATGTCAGTCGATATAATTTAACATTTCACCTCTCGACCGAATCAGACCTTATGGTGAAATCAATTTGAATTCACTTAATTTTTAATATACGTGAAGATTTAATGAGCTTGTTAATGAAATAACTAAATTCTTCATTTTATAAACTTAACTCAAACTTGGCAGTTATAGACCACTGCTTGGTATTTGCAAAATATATTTCAACAGTGAATTCTTGAAGCAACTATAGAAATCTCTCGCAAAATCTGAAAACTTGGCTCTCTGGCGGCCGCTGAGTAGATTGTCTAAACAAGATCTACCTAAATTATTCTTGAGTATACCACCTTTGACTCCCGCTGTAGGTACTTTTATGGAAAATCCATAATATTCAAATTTATGAAACGAATTCATGTGAGTCTTGTGTCGACATTACACGACATGGCATCTCATTTAGGTTAAGCGTCTGCTAAAGACTTATAAAATACATTAGTGTTAAAATTCCTACCATTATTTTTTTAAACTTACTTCCAAGTACATTGTTACCGATTGGAACATCACTATATCTACAGAACAACACTATGCCGAGCATCGCGCATGTCAACGGATAGAACACTTTTTAAAATCGGACAAGAAGAAAACACGTCTGTCAATAATGGCGATTCTATTTTATTGTATTTAAAATAATAAATGTACTTATTCCAATATTTGCTGAATTCATTAATCTAAACTACATCGGAGTTCAGCTAACATTTTGGTGACCCTCTTCGACAAAATTGAACACGAAAAGTCAACATCGTGGAAAAAATTGAAAATCGGCGACGTGCGGACCCTTGGAAACAAGCGGAATCCCGAAGTCCAGCCTAAACTAAACATTCAACCAGCGAGAGCACAGAGATTACAAGGAAACCCTACGTGTAGTGTTCAATAATATCTAAAAATATTCGTGTTTTGTGAAGATTTCATGGTTTCCTCGATCCTGCTCTGCCTGAAGGTTGTATTTTTTCAAGCTACATTATAACTAAACAATATTGCATTACTTTACTACAATTGCTATAATTCTATAACTAAAATTGCATGATTTTCATATCAAAGTACAGTTTGTACGAATATTTCGTGACAAATTGTCAAATTTCAATTCGAATTCTCTAAAACAAAATAACTGTCATATATTTATATTTCAACGAAGGATTAGGGATAATTTGCATGCACTAGCATTTACTAGAAAAAAAAATTTCCAGGGAATTGTAAGAATACTGCTTCCGGGATTTCTTCGAAGTTCGAGTTTGATTGTGAGCTGGTTTCCCGTGTGTGTCTCCACCGCCACGTCGCGAGGACGGACGGCATCATCACTTCATGCGGACAGCTCGCTATTTGCAATTGGTTTCATACAACAATAGCTTGCATGGTTTGAATTTCATTTCAATTCGTAAGTACAGTCTGTTCAATTTATTTGACTTGTTTTCTAAACATGTGCTAACTTTATTAATTGAAAATGTCTGAATTAAAACAATTAGTGCGTAAACGTGGTGCCATTAAGGCCAAAGTAACTTTGTTCGAGAAACACATTGACACAATAAAAACAATTTCAACTGAACATTTCACTAAATGTATGTATGGAGAACTGCAGTTGAAATTGAACCGTTTTCAGGAATTATTGTCTCAATTTGATGAAATTCAGACAGAAATAGAAAATTTAGTTGAGGACAACAATTTCGACGAACAGCTGTTAGAACGAGAAACAATTGAAGACTCTATTATAAGGTTGATTTCATTGTCACAATTGATACTCGAAGCAAACCAACAAACTACTGACATTAAATACGCTACTGCAGCTTCTCTGGCGGAAGGTTCTATTGCGTCGCATATCAACAATCCACAGTCTCTCAACTGTCATATCCGTCTTCCTGCAATAAATTTGCCCTCATTTGATGGCAGCTATACTAAATGGATGGAATTTCGTGACACCTTTGATTCCTTAATTAATAATAATGAGTCCATCCCAGCAATAAACAAATTCCATTATTTACGTGCATCGTTGGAGGGTGGAGCGTCTATAGTTATAAAATCAATTGAGTTTACTAGCGCAAATTACAAGGTTGCATGGGACTTACTGTGTGAGCGTTACAATAATGAAAGAATTCTGATAAATAACCACATTAAGTCTTTATTCAACTTTGAACCTATTACAAGAGAATCACACAAGGCTATAAGGTACATGATAGATTTTTATACAAAAAATTTGCGTGCTTTAAACACTCTTAAGGAACCCACAGATAGTTGGGATACATTAGTGATTTATATGATGGTGTCGAAACTAGATGGCGCCACTAGTAGGAAGTGGGAAGAACACAAGAACACACTTAAAGTTTCACCTAAGCTTGCTGATTTCTTAGGATTTCTCCGTAATCGGGCCGATGTCCTGGAAACGATACAGTGCAGTGCTTCCACACACAAACTTGATAAACCTACTTGTCAAAATAAAGATTTCAAACATGTGAGAACAATGTTAGGAAATACTAATGACAACAAATATACAACAAACGATAATAAATACTCAACAAATGACATTAAATACATGTCCAACGACAATAAATACCATACCAAGACTGTAACTTGTACGTTTTGTAAACAAAATCATTTCAATCACGAGTGTGCCAAATTCAAGGAATTGTCAGTGGATTGTAGGCAAAGTGAGGTGTCTAAACACAATTTGTGTAAAAACTGCCTACGCCCTGGCCATCACACTGGGCGTTGCCGCCTAGGGCCGTGCAGAATTTGCAATAGGAAACACAACACCTTATTACACAATGAAGCGCAAGGTAGTACTAATACGAACCCTGATGATAATACGAACATTACTGCTATGAGTACTACATTGTCAACTTTCATGCCGAGTCAAGTACTCTTGTGCACCGCTGAAATAAAAATAGTTAATCCTGTAACAAAGCAGCCTTATATAACCAAAGCTCTTCTTGATGTAGGTAGTCAATCTTCTTTTATATCAGAAACAATGCAAAATAGATTGAACCTTACCTGCGTTAAAACGAATCCCGTTTCTATTAGCGGCATTAACAAATGTTTAACGAGTACTACAAAGTGCTGTCATGTTAATGTGAAATCGCGAACTGGTACATTTGAAATGAATGCTTCTTGTCTAGTAGTGCCAGAAATAACTGCACCTTTACCTAGTGTACAAATTGACACATCTTGTCTCAGCCTTCCGGCTTCTATAGAGCTAGCAGACCCCAGCTTTTATCGTCCGTCAGAAGTTCATCTCTTGCTAGGGGCTGACGTTTTTTGGGATCTTGTAGGATCTAGGCAAATTAAATTGGGGAAAAACAAACCAACCCTCCAAGAGTCTAAATTTGGTTGGCTTGTTTCTGGTCCCACAGGTCAGAGCCCAAGCTCTACTACTCAATGCAATTTTTCTCGGGAGATCAGAGAATCTCTCGCTAAATTTTGGGAACTTGAAGATATACCCAATCCTACTTGTGAATCGAAACTGTCGAAAGATGAAGAGTACTGCGAGACTCATTTTAAAGAAAATACGGTTCGCCTTGAAGATGGTCGCTTCTGTGTCAAGCTTCCCCTCCGTGAGGCCCCGGAGGATGCTCTAGGTGACTCTTATTATATTGCTAAGAAGCGTTTCTATAATCTTGAAAAGAAATTGGGTAAATCAAATATGAAAGCAGATTATGCTGCATTTCTCAAAGAGTATGAGAGCTTAGGGCACTTAACTGAAACTGACCGTCCAGTATTTGGATACTACATCCCACACCATGCCGTAATTCGCGAACAGAGCGAGACAACGCGCTTAAGGGTTGTCTTTGATGCTAGTTGTAAAACGTCAACAAATAAGTCACTAAATGACATTCAGATGGTGGGGCCTGTAGTCCAAGATGATTTAATATCAATTCTATTGCGGTTTAGGCAAAATACTTACGTTGTGACTGGGGATATAGAAAAAATGTACCGTCAAATTATGGTCCACGAGTCTCAGCGTAACCTTCAATTAATACTATGGAGGGAGGAAGAGAGTCTACCCCTCAAAACTCTTAAATTAAATACCATAACTTACGGCACTTCCTCCGCACCATACCTTAGCACCAGGTGTTTAGTGCAGGTTGCTAATGAGTGCACTGATGAGACAGTGGCAAATACTATAAAACATGATTTTTATGTAGATGACTTAAATACCGGTTCTGATTCAAAGACCACTTTAGCTACAACAATTAAGGGTGTTATAAAAGAATTGTCTGCTGCGGGCTTTCCGCTGAGAAAGTTTCGCACAAATGCTACTGATATATTTGACAATATAGACACAGTACAAAACAATACACAAGATTTCTGCAAGCAGTCAACAGTCTTAGGATTGAAATGGTCACCTTCAAATGATACCCTACTGTTTTCGTCAGAGTTTGAACAAATTGAAAAGGTGACAAAGCGGAGTATTTTGTCTAGCTCATGCAAAATATTCGACCCACTTGGGCTTCTGTCTGCTTGTACAATATACCATAAAATACTGCTACAACGATTGTGGTTAATGAAATTAGATTGGGATAATTTAGTGCCCAAAGAGCTAGCGAGTTCGTGGCGAGAATTCATTGATGAATCGAAGCATTTGGCTGACTTAAATGTACCTCGTCACGCACTCTGTCATGCACCTGATAGTATTGAAATTCATACATTCACAGATGCATCAAAGGATGCTTACGGAGCGTGTTTGTATTTGAAATCCATCGACAGTGAAGGCAAAATATTTGTTCACCTCTTGTGTGCGAAGGCAAGAGTAGCACCATTAAAACCAGAAATGACAATCCCGCGCTTAGAGCTATTAGGATCATTATTGGGTACTCGGTTACATGCAAAGGTGACAAAGGCTTTACGAGTGACGGTTACCCGATCTATATTTTGGACTGACTCGACCATTGTCTTAGGTTGGCTTCATACTCAGCCAAAAACATTAAAGACATTTGTATGTAATCGAATTGACCAAATACGTGAATTGTCAAATCCAAATGCATGGCGTCATGTACCAACAGATTTGAATCCAGCAGATTTGGCTTCAAGGGGGGTCAAACCACAACAATTACTGACCAGTGTTTTGTGGTGGGAAGGACCAAGCTTCCTTAAGAAGCCTGAGACTGAGTGGCCTTCGGTAAAACGAGCTGACGCCCAATTACCAGAAATCAAGATTTTTACAAGTGTACGATGTGAAACAAATGAAGTGGTTCCATTCAATAAATATTCTAAGCTGAAAACGCTACAAAGAGTATTCGCGTTTGTATTGCGGTTCATAAACAACTGCAAGAAAAGTAATGACAAGCTGTCGGGTGATTTAAGTGTTACAGAATTACAAAATAGTTTAACGTTCTTAGCAAGTGTTTCACAACGACAATCATTTGACAAAGACATACACTCACTCAAAACATTCAAAGTTTTAAACCATAAGTCTAAATTATTAGATTTAAATCCCTTCTTTGATGACAATGATATTTTACGTGTTGGTGGTCGCATTGTTAATGCTTTACATTGTCCGTATGAACAGCGACACCCGATTCTCATTGACAGTAAGCATACATTCACTAGACTACTATTCGAAAGGGAGCACATTCGGTTACTACACGGTGGTGCTCAACTGCTGTTAAGCTCTGTACGCGAGAGATTCTGGCCAATTGGTGGTCGTACTTTGGCAGCTAGCATTGTAAACAAATGTTCGAGATGTCAAAGGTTCAAAATTAACTCAATACAGCCTATAATGGGCAACTTACCAGCTCCTCGCGTGACTCCAGCTCCACCCTTCTTGAACTGTGGGACGGATTTCGCTGGCCCGTTCTTAATTTCTAGCAAAAAGGGTCGTGGGGCCAAGACGTCAAAATGCTACCTTTGTGTGTTTGTTTGCCTTTCAACTAAGGCTGTCCATCTAGAGGTAGTTAGTGATTTAAGTACAAACGCTTTCATCATGTGCTTACGTAGATTTATTGCTAGGCGTGGTAGGCCAGATAATATCTATTGTGACAATGGAAAAAACTTTGTAGGGGCTAAAAATGAATTGAACAGATTGTTTTCAACATGTAAACGGCAGATTGGAGAATTCGCATGCAGTGAAGAGTTTGTCTTTCACTTTTCTCCAGTTTATGCTCCTAACTTTGGGGGAATTTGGGAAGCAGCTGTAAAATCAGCTAAATACCATTTAAAACGAATTGCGGGTAATACAAGTTTAACATTTGAGGAGTTAGCTACACTTTTTGCGCAGATTGAGGCAATCATGAACTCCCGTCCGTTGACACCTTTAACGGAAAATCCGTCTGATTTAGTACCACTCACGCCTGGGCATTTCCTTGTCGGTCGACCTTTGATGTCCCTGCCATCGCCTGAAGTGAAAACTTTATCGTTAAATAGATACCAGCTCGTTCAAAGACTGAGACGTCATTTCTGGACTCGTTGGACAAAGGACTACTTAACTACGCTCCAACAACGCGTGAAGTGGAAAACCAATAAAGGATCAATCAAGATTGACGACCTCGTTTTAGTCAAAGATGACAACTTACCGCCAATGAAATGGCTATTAGGACGCATAATCAAGCTGTATCCTGGCGAAGATGGAGTCTGCAGGGTCGTAGATATCCGCACTAAAAACGGTATAATTAAGAGAGCCGTTTCGAAGCTGTCCGCTCTAGAAGGACTAGGCTCGCATGAGCCTCTTGAAAGCTAGCCTTTCAAGGAGGGGGAGGATGTTACCGATTGGAACATCACTATATCTACAGAACAACACTATGCCGAGCATCGCGCATGTCAACGGATAGAACACTTTTTAAAATCGGACAAGAAGAAAACACGTCTGTCAATAATGGCGATTCTATTTTATTGTATTTAAAATAATAAATGTACTTATTCCAATATTTGCTGAATTCATTAATCTAAACTACATCGGAGTTCAGCTAACATACATATTTCCAAAAAAACTGATAAAAGATTTTCCCTATGAAAAGTTTTTATGATGCTGACATGAGATTTAATTTCCCCTGGCATGTGGAAAAAGTGTGCATTATAATCACTTGGTCACTTCACCTGAAAGAATAGCAAGCATGTCATTACTTCAAGTCTATCCTAAGAATCTTCTATGTGCTTCTACATAATGTGTCGATTTTCCGCTACCTATTTAAAAAAAGAATGCTCTTAAAGTAGTTAACCTAGTTGCTCATTGTTTTGTATTTGTAAGGGATACCTGTGAAACATAAAACTAATATACATTATTTAATTGTAATATTTATTATTCCTGTGGTTTAGGCTTTGTGACCTCATCAAGAGGTGTTATAAGTGAGTAAAAAGGGGAAATAAGAAACAATTTTTTTAATGAATTGACACTTCTGTCTTCATTCCCTTAACATTTTTTTAATACAAACTAACGTTTTTTACCATGCTCAAAAAATATTCATATTTTTTAAAGAAACGTTAATGAATAGGTAGGATCCAGTCTGTGATATAGGAGTAATGTATTCGAAGTGTGGTCCAAAGTTTAATAAGGGTAACACAATTTGTTTATAATAACTAGTTCATCTTCGTCGCTTTTACCTAAAAAAGAATATTATGTTTCAGTAGTTTTTTTTAGCATTCCATATTTTCAATTATTAGTAAATGCCGTAGACGTACACTGGGAAGAACTTTTCTCACCTTGTCTGAAGCCGAATATGTAACAATGAAACTGAAAAAAAATCTTGTGTCAATATTCTTACTTGCTTATATGTATTAGTCCTCCGTTCAATATTGCGTTGGTGGCAGTTAAAAGATCACAATTACAGCAAAAACTTATGAATTTAGACGTGTCCTTAAAAGTGTATCAGAGTTCTGTTAGACTTAAAATACAGTTATATTACCGGGTGTGATGCGGGTGGTCCTCCTGACCGCTGCTGCGCTTTCTCTTGCGCTTGAAGCACCAGTCCTGGCCCATCGCATCACAGCCGGCACACCGCGAGCCACCCGCGCCCAG
The DNA here is from genome assembly GCA_963556455.1 of Epiblema foenella. Lineage (NCBI taxonomy): Eukaryota > Metazoa > Arthropoda > Insecta > Lepidoptera > Tortricidae > Epiblema > Epiblema foenella. Next base: position 8,571,716 of record OY747105.1, read on the forward strand.
CGCGCGCCGACCTCACTCGCACCTCACAACCATCACGTGTGACCTTGTCTTTATCAACAACTGGCAACGTCCTTTGAATCAAGTCTTTAACACCACGTCTCTGGTTGTCACAGAATCGGCTGGATCTTCGTTACTTCGACGGCAAGAAAAATAAACTTGAACACACGGACTGGCAGTTGTATCAGTTAAACTTGTACTAATCTTGTGTAAAAAGTCTTTATTGAAAACTATCCGTAAAATTTGAACACACTGTTTAATACTCGTTTAAAATCGTTGATTAAATACCTGTTTATATTGCAGTGTTACAAATAATGCAAATAGTTGATGGTCATACCATACTGTGAAATTTTACCACCTAGTCGTGTCAAAAGAAAAGTATTCTCAAGATTAACTAATTTCTCACGCTAGCACTATAATACCACAAATGTAGTCAGTGTTTCGTTTTCAGTTATTTTGCTACTGATACGCATTTTCTGGACAGAGTAGAATTTTAAATATAAACGCAGCAAGCATTCGCCTACCAAATTCAAAAATTTTAACTAAATTTAGAAAGGCTTCACTTTATTTTTAAGAATCCATTTCATTCTACAAAGTGTCAACAACACTTTATTCTCAACCTGTGTTTTTCAACTTTATTATTTATGTCAAAGTTTGAGTGGAGTTTTTCTTTTATTATTAAAAACTTTGTCCAGCTCCGTTGTCTTCTAAGTTTAAATTCGGTGTTCCAGTACAAGTGTAAATTCTATAGTTGATTGTTACACTGTAATTTAAATACAAATTAATTTGAAGTAAAACTTCATAACCCAGTCGACAAAGCAAAACCTCCAAATGTTGGTAACTTTGATGATTGTTGGTACGAATGTTCATTAGTTTGAGTATCTACTGTACCTAGTTAAGGTCATCGAAATCCACCCGATAATTTAAGTGCCAGAAGCAAAGGTATGATTTCAGATTTGACGCACTCTCACTTCCACCATGTCGAATTTTGTTAAACTCAATATGTGTCAACACGTAGTTAGAAGTAGGAGAAATCTAACACCCCTTCAATTATTGGAATCCATCAAGAATCTTGACTTAGAGGTGGAAGCAAACTATCGGTACTTAACGATCTATTAAAACTCTTCTTTTTTGTTTAGCCGTAGTTGGGTAAAATGTTATTATTAACATTGCTCATATCTTATTGTGTACATCTAAGTAGATTTGAAATTCTTCCAACCCTCAAGTTCAGAGAACTGGGGAGGTTCAGGAAGGATATTAAGGGAAAATCTTACATGTGAATGCATTTTACTCCACGAAGACATGTTTTATCGTCATAGTTATGTACTACGGGTTAGTGCAGAATTTATTAAGCTTCAGGTAGGTACGTAGATTTCGCACATAGTGCAAATATCTTCCCGATGGAGTACATTTTCCAATATTTAGCGGCGGTTCTACCAGGTCCTCGCCTTGGAACTTTTGAGAGACGAAAACAGGGCCATCAGTGAACATTTGTACCAAATTTCACCAAAGTTACCAACATTTCGAGGTTTTGCTTCGTCGACTGGGTTATCATGCTTTTATAGTTTCTGAATAAAATGTGGAAGTAGGTACAAACATTATTTTTAATAATATATTCTTTGATACGCCTTAGAACTTCTAAGATATTAATGTTCTCATTACAACATTGTTTCTGCTGAAGCGTATGTAAATTAAATTCGGGTTTACAATTAAGGTGGAGGGAGGCAAAGCCACTTTTCTTCCCGCGACGCGATTCCTGCCGCTTATTAATGCTTCTTTAAGTACCAAAGCCTTTTAATTAGACTTTTGGGCTGTATTTATTTTGCATTTATTAAGTAATCAGATTTCAAGCCTAAGGTCGCTAAGGTTAAAGCCATTGTTTTGTGATAAATTATTTATTCAATTATCATAATAGTTACAGCTACATGGTAAATAAATCTCAATATGATATACATATCAAGAGGATATCTCTTAAAGTGTATTCAGATACAGCTCAAGTGTATGTCTTTTTACAAAGAGTAACATATCGGTAGTCTACAAAACCGAAATAACTCACGATACGCTCTAACGACGGATAAATTTTCTAAAACAGGAGTATAATATTAAAGGCTACCTAATTTTCGTTTCGATACATCTAATGAAGTCAGTGATTTGAAACGGAAACATAAAATATTCTAAAATGTAATTAAATGCCTCGAAAGTTTTTTTGGATTTCAAATAGCAATTCATCACAAACGATATTCCACCACCGCTATTACCTTCAAAATAGCCAATGAAAATACTGTAATATTATCATATTTAGAGGGATATTCAGAGGTACCTCAGAAACTAAAGCGGTTTAATTAAACGAGGTACAAGACGGTAATATACTAAACTGCGTATATCAATGTAAGTAAGTATTCACAGACTAAGAGGGAACAGACGTTTTAAATGTTAATTGTATTGAAAGGATAAGGGAGTCAAACTTATTCATAAAACTTATTTAAATATGACATTGTATTAATCCATTTCTAATAGACAGGTAAAGATAACAAACTGAATGATTAAGTTTGTCGGACGTTTATGCAGAACAGTGTGAGAAGTTTACAAATGTTTGTATTTTATTTATACAACGCTGGTGGCAAACAAGCGTACGGTCCACCTGATGGTAATCGGACACCGCAGCCTATAGACGCCCGCAACTCCAAATGAGTCGCGTGCGCATTACCGACGCTTTATAAAATTTGAGGATGCACTGTGATTTATATGGTTTTTGACCGAGTGAAACGAAGGTCTCTGCTTCAGCTTCGACAAAAATACTTTCGTATGTCCGGATTTCCGTTTGTTCTCGTCTACAGGTCGCAATTCCATTTCTCGTGAAATTTCGTGAGCGGGTTCGATAGTTAAATAGATTTTTTTGTCGAGACGGTTTTTGGAAATTTCCAAAAACAATTTTTTTTGTCTATGATTTTGTATGTCTTTACGGGCGAATTTCGGTTTGTTAGCAGGTTCGATATTCATAATTGATCTTTTTTTATAATGTCAGATTTTGGAAAAGATAAAAAAACTCACTCACTAGGTCTACAGCTCACAGAGCCACTAGTTTAACTGATTTTGTAATAATCAGCCATTAAAAAGATTGCAAAATTGCATAGGTAGTTGCAGAAATTTTAGTAAGCAATGAGCAAGATGAGCACACAAAGTTTTCATGGTTAGTGAAGTATTGCCTAAATTAGTGATAAGTGCATTAAAAAGCTAGTGTCAAATGTTTTAAGTTGCTCAAATAAAGGAGATAGTAGAATGTAAAACAACATTTGCATCGTCTCTTTATTGTCTATCTTTACGTTTATACCCCAGCATAGGTACGCAATATCGTGCGGAGAATGTGGGCAATGTATAAAGAGGCAACTACATAATTATAGTCGCCTAAAATGTTCAAATAAAAGCTCAATCCTTAATAAAATTACGGTCATATTTTTGAATTTAAGGTCGCGTAATTTCAATCACGCGTCTGTTTCTTATGTAAGTAAGTATGCAAAGTTAAAAGTTTTGAAAAGTAATTCGTAGCCAGATTTGAATACCCTACCCACTTTTATACTAAGTAACTTATATGCGATATAAAGATTATAGTACATTAATTACTACGGGCAGTAAAACAAAGAATGTCTCAGATCGCAGGTATTTGACGCCCGAGCCGAAGGCAAGGGACATAAATATGCGGTTTGAGGCTATCTTTGTTTTACCGTCCGTGGAAAGTACAAAATTGTATGTCACCCCTGGCCAGGAAGTGGAAATTCGCGCGCGCGAAGTGTGCGGTAATTGCCACTTTATAGCCAGATGTGACATGAAATATATTATTAGGAAAATTACAATACAAATATAAAATTACAACGCAAAAAAAATACAACAATTTTGGACATTGAGAGAAAATAGTATATTTTGTATAATACAAAAATAACAATGTATAGGTATACGTAGCGATAGCATTCAAAACGGCTTGGGAAAGGACCTTGAAAATTGTAATGATTATAATGTCTACGTCGAATATCCATCCGGTGTTAATAAATCCAACAGATAAAGGATCCCATGGCCCCGGTTCGTTAGCCAAGCAACAGAGCGTAAAATACTTTACCCATTTCATTTTTAACCAAAATGTATTTTTCATTAATAAATTTAAGGTCTTTATATAGACATAAAGCTTAGGCCGCGCTCGGATATCGATTTCAGGTATGTCAAAATGTGACAGTCGGGTGGAAAAGGGTTACGCCCTATTCACAGAATGGAAGAATGTTACCGCAAATCTTAGGTCAATCGAAAGATTTTCTTTTCACTCAAACGGGCACAAAATAGTTGAGAGACACGAGGTAGTTTCACTTCCAGTCCGTTGGCGATGTAAAGAGTCTAAGTGAATTACTTGTCGAAGTTGTGACAGATAAAATTTTGGGACAGTAATCGATTTTGTAGCCAAGGGCTTTCTACCGTGCAATACATGTAAGTAAATATGTATAGGCCTTAAAGAGTAACAAAATTTAACTACCATTTTTGGAAGTCTATTACAATTAAAAGAAAAACTTTTTGTTCTTAGTTAGTAAAGAAAAGTAGTTATTTTGAGTCAGTCTTGTTAGGTACTACAAGAACCGTCAGTGAATGATTTAAAATGCATTAATTTGGATAAAACATTATTAAAAATAAATAAGTAAATAAATAATACTGGGCTGGCTCAGGTGCTTGCCTAATCTAACCTAACCATCAAAGTTATCCATCTTTTACTGACTTGTGATATGGCCGTAATTTCTATAACTCGATACTTGTACCATAACATTGTAGTTAACTTGTGATATCACTATTTTCACATAAGTGGTTAAGTTGCCGAATGGTCGCCATAATTCAGATTCCGATTTATTACATGTCAATTTACAAGAATGTCTATTGTGATCGATACAAACAAAATCAATCACAAATAATAGAATAAAATAGCAATCTATCTATCTATACATATAATATAGCTGAAGAGGGTCGAAAGTCTGTACATGGAAGATATTCGAAAAATAGTTGTCTGGGTATACTTAGCATCAATAACAAAACTATTGGTTTAGGGTGGATTTATACCAGGATTGATAAAATATATGTAAATATATTCAGACAGTAAAATAAAACATTGTTTCAATTCTTCAATGACATGAGTGACAAAACGTATTAGAAAAACAAACCTAGTATCGCGCCTCCTGCCGGCGGCCAGCTTAACTGGCTTCAATAATGAAAACTGTTTGGTTTATTTTCCAACACCTGCCCTTAAACTAACCAGTTTTTAAACCAAGATTAGAAAAACAGTTAAAATGTTTATCTGCCCAAAGATTTGGTCAAGACATCTTCAGGCATACGCTCAGTCGGCAAATATTCTAATTCGACAATTTTGTCTTTGACTACCTGCCATACATAATGGTGTCTAACGTCTATGTGTTTTTTTTTTGCGCTGACTTGTTATCGTTGTACAAAGTTACAGATAGGTATTTTCTTTTTATTTTTTCATGCAAAAGATTTCTTATAAATGCAGCTTCCTTTGCTCCTTCGCATAACACCACTCCGATTCTGTGGAAGAAAGCGCTATTGTTCTTTGCTTACGGCTCTCCCATGACACGGCTGCGTTGCCTTCTTTGAACACGTAACCCGTGTACGAACGTCGGTCAATCTGGTTAGACGCCCAAACTGCATCAACATAGCCTGTAACAGATAAGGTGGTCTTTTCTTACACTATACTGTCTATAGTTCCTGTATATAGTCTATAGTTCCTTTCAAATATCGACGAACACGCTTCGCTGCTTTCCAGTGCGTATCAGAATGACAGTTGTTAAATTGACTTAATAGGCTGGCTGCATGGGCAATGTCAGGCCTAGTGCACACAGCTATAGACATAATGCAACCAATGAGGCTTCTGTATTTGGAGTCAAGATTCATCTGTTCTCCTTTTTCAAATTTCATGCCACTCTCTAATGGTGTATTTACTGGTTTACAGTCCGCCATATTAAACTGTTTTAATACTTTCTTCTTGATTCAGTCACTTTCCCAAAACATGATTAGCTCGGCCAAGATCTTTCATTTCAAATTTTCTCATCAACTCCTCCTTTAGCCTCTTCTTCTCTGCTGTGTCTTTACTGATAATCAGAATGTCATCGACATATAAGGCTATTATGATAAAGTTACCAGTCGCATCTCATTTAATGTAAACACAGGGTTCATTGAGTGACTTTCTAAACTTAAGAACTGTCAGAGCAATATCAATTATGTCATACCAGGCTTTTGACGCCTGTTTCAGCCCATATACTGCTTTATTTAATATGAATACATGGTTTTCTTTACCATTCACTATATACCCATCTGGCTGTTCCATATAGACTGTCTCCTTTAAGTCGCCATTTAAAAAAGCTGTCTTCACATCCATATGGTCAACATTCATGTCTAAGTTGACTGCCAAGTCGAGTAATATGCGTTTTGTCGAGTATCTGACCACAGGCGAGTAGGTCTAATTATAGTCGACGCCATATTCTTGGGTAAAACCCTTAGCTACAAGTCAAGTTTTGTAATAGAAATTTATTATTCGTTATATAAGATGTGGCACCCGAATCGATATAAAGGGAGTTGGAGTTGATGTCCACAGCTAGTGCCATTAGCAATGTTCCGTTCCATGCTTTCTCACTCTTCTCACTCCGTTTATCAACTTTGCTAGTTTTAATTGGACAGTTTTTTGCATATTGATTGGGTTTTTTGCATATGAAACATGACCTTCATGGAATGCTTGTTGACAGTACTTCGGTTTGTAAACATTGCACTATCTTCACTCTTGTCAACATCTCTGCGTAAATGTTCTTGAAGTAGTTTAATCTTTACTGCCTATTTAATGTTAGAATTTTCTAATGCTCTGATGAGTGGATTGTAGTCTGGCGGTAGACCACTCAACATTAACACTGACAGAAAATTAACATTCAATGGAGTATTTATATGTCGTAGTTGATGATCTAGGTCTGTGATCTTCAGGAGATATGCTTCCATATCACTAAATTGTTCCAATTTCAACCCAAACAAAGTACGCAGAAGTCCCAGTCTTCTACACAATCCCCTGTCTTCGTACACTATTTTCAAATTGTTCCAAGCATCATATCCCGTCTCTGCGTTCCTTACATGAGAAAATGACGAAGGTTGTACCATCAAACAAATTGTAGCAAGTGTCCTTTGTTGCTTACGCTCATCCCACGACATCTCGGACTTTGTGTACCGACTATTTACCCACGTACTTTAATTACGCCCTGGGCCCATAACCTATTGGTTTAGGGTGGATTTATACCAGGATTGATAAAATATATCTAAATGTATTCAGACAGTAAAATAAAACATTGTTTCAATTCTTCAATAACATGAGTGACAAAACGTATTAGAAAAACAAACCTAGTATCGCGCCTCCTGCCGGCGGCCAGCTTAGCTGGCTTCAATAATGAAAATTATTTGATTTATTTTCCAACAAAAACACTTTCCAACAGTTTTTAGATTTTTTGTCTGTTTATTTTAACGCGCATCACATGAAAACCGCTGAACGGATTTTGATGCAAACGTTATTAATCTATCGGGAGTTTTGTTACACCCTGTATAAAGGCTTGAAAATTGGTAAGTAAATACTTAGATGTGGATTAAAAAGAACCCCATTCAAACATGGTGCCATTAACAAATAAATGTGAAATGGGGGGATTAAAAATGCTTAAGGGCTAGAGATAAAAAAGCAAAAGTCCCTCAAACCATAGTAACTGTTTGGAATGAGAGATCAAATTATGTTCGACAGTAAGTCACTATCAATAGTCACAAACCAGTCACTTGAAATCCGCCTACCTACATTTGATATGTCTTCAGGGGGCATCTAGAAGGTTGTTAGAGTGGTCGAGTTCGATAACGTTAATGAAGTCACAATACTATTGAATTCAAACATGGAATACATGTTATCCCAAAATTCAGAAATCATCTCGCAACGATATGAAAAGCGGTAGAAGTTGATATGGATGTTCATGCGAACGAAGTCACGGGCAAAAGTTCATTATAAATGCGAAAGTAACTCTATTTGTGTGTTACCTCTTTACACGTAAACCGCTTAAACGTATTTAGATGAAATTTGGCATGGAGATTGTTTGTATCCCGAGGAAGGACATAGGATAGTGTTTATTCCGCAAATCATCCCCTAACGATATAAACGATTTCCACGCGGACGAAGTCGCGGGCAAAAGCTAGTTAAATAATATAGTGATGACATGGTACAACCTGTCATTGAAAATAATGGAATGGTGTCCCTATTATACTATGTATGTATGTAAATACTTTATTGTACACAAGACAAGTAAAATAAATTATACTATATTCAAATTCTGATTGTAGGTGTGCGTTGGCTTTTTCCGCTTGTAAATAACGAACGAATACGTTGCTTTTTGTTTTTATGTTCAGAGGAGAAAAGTCGTGATATAAATAATTTATGCTCAAGGTTTCAATCCTTGGTTTATGTGACCGCAGTAAGGAGCCTAACAAGATACGATTAGTTGAAAGCATATGTGGGTTCACAAAATAAAAACTAACATTTTTCGTTTGAAGATCTTGGTAAAAAAAAAGTGAATGAACTGAATATGCGCATAATGAAAATGGATATGCGCAATAATAATTCGTAAATTATAAATCCCAGACGAATCAACTTTTAATTCAAATACTCAAGTTACAAATTAATACCCGTGTATCCTAGCAAAGTTAATTTCTTGGAATCTGTTTCGGTATGTTATAATATAACTTTTATAATTTTCATCTCATCAAACTTTTGCGGCGTTAAGCAACGGCAGGCAATTAAAGTCTCTCGCTTTTCGGTCGTGAATCAAAATTCATATTCCGATTTTTAGGGTAAGTACCTACTGACCGAGTACTTACTGTAGTAAGTTGGCTGTGGAGCTTAGGGCAACCTGATACTGCCACCACGCCAACTTAGTAAATAACGCCGCCATAACCTAGGTAAGTAACAAAAACCGAAGAAACCGATTCCCTTTTTTCTTGATAAAAATATGCAATTTTCATTTTAGAATTTTAACGGCAGAATAAATTGACAATTAGCTAATCTAACTTTCTTACGGCGCCCCTAAGCGGCTTTAAGCTAAGATCGGGTGTCTATTATTTTATCGAAATATCTTACATCGATTTTCATTTCACCGAAAACTGTTCAACGAATTTCATTAGGTTTTTTTTTTCTAATCACATAATCATCAATTCATTGCATTTTATATAATCGAACCACTTTTCATAGTTAATCGTTTCGAATCCGTCTCTAATCGTAGCGTAACGGTACATCGAATTTACCTTTCATCGAAATATTCGTTATTCATAGTATTAATTTAACGAAACTTGATTCACAGATAGTACGTTCCATATAGTATTCTTTCCAAGAACAATGTTTCATCGAACAACCAAGCAAGCATGGTTTTTCAAGGCGTATAATCTTTCTGGTCTTATATAAAAAAAATAACCTCGAAGATTAAGACGGGAGCAAAGCTCCCGTCTTAATCTTCTGACCTATCCGCATTACAGTCGGTTTTGCCCTAACTGGTCTTTTGTACATTTTAGGTTTTGGGTATTTTTGTTTTTGAGTATTTTTGTTTATGAGTACTTTTACAGAGTACACCAAGAATCTGAGAAAAAAAATAATTTTAGACTTACTTATATCAAGAATAGTAAACAGTGGTGAAATGATGTTCTAGGTAATAAGAATTTTGGGAACTGAAACCTTCGTTAAACCAAAATTATACTAAAGGCCATTCGATGAACGACTACGTCGATTAACAAATAAAATACTGAATTAAAATTCGATGAGTTGATTCTTGTGTAAAAGGTAATTCGAGCAAATGTTTGAGCGATCTAACGAAGTTCGATGAATGATTCCTAAGTGATAATAAAATTCTGCGAATAGTGTTATGGGAAATGATAATCGATGTAACGATTTTCGGTAAAATGATGGATCCCCGCTAAGATCATAATTCTCTCACATCGTCGACCATAAAGAGTACTTTTGAACATTTTTAAACCTGACTTTGCTTTCTGTCCCATATATGGTACAAAATGGTGTGGTGGTATGGTAATGAGTATGACTAGCGACATCTGTTATATGTACGTTGAAGGATACTATGAAACGGAAGGCCATTACTTACTTTCGCGCGTTGCCGCTAAGCCGCGGTATAGGTACATTGACTTTCATATTGTATATGCCAGATACTGTACTCCAAGTATTGACGTTCATTATAATCATAAAAGGTGAGAAAACCTCGCATTCATCAGAGTCCTTATAAGAGGGTATTACGACAAGTACTTTTAACACGGTTTATTTTTATGACGTTTTTTATGGTGTGAAAATGCATGGTGTTCCACAAGTGGAATACGATAATGTTTCGTTTAATTGGGATTGTAATTTTTTTTATTATGTTTCCCTGGAATATATATTCAATCCTAAATGTCACATATAATTTTGTTTTCTATAGTAATAAAAAAGTCATGTGGTGTGTGTGTGTGTTAAGTAATGTTTAATTTATTGAACTCAAATAGAATTTTTGACATGACAGTAGTTACTAAGTACAACACCACTAGCGGGGCGGAGCGTCGTTGTAGATATGGGCAAAAAAATTGCAAATTTGAAGGAGAATAATAAAAAAAAAAAAAAAAATATTAGAGGACAATCTTACACAAATCGAACTAGAACCACAGTAAGCTCAAGAAGGCTTGTGTTATGGGTACTAGACGACGATATATTTAATAGATACAAATACTTATATACATAGAAAACATCCAAGACTCAGAAACAAATATTCATGCTCATCACACAAATATTTGCCCTGACCGGGATTCGAACCCAGGACCGTCAGCTTCACAGGCAGGTGCACTACCCACTAGGCTAAACCGGTCGTCAGAGAGAAATAGTAATAAAAAAATGCAGTTTAACGTATAGATTATGGAGATAATATCAAATTTGAAAATAAATACTATAGTTTTAGCTCTCTATCAGGTGCTAAAAATTTGAAATGAAATGAAATGATTTATTTATTTATTCTTCAATTTAGGCATATTACACCTATGAATTGGAAGTAAGGGTAGTGGTTACGCCTCCGTATACTTAATCGAAATTCCCTTTTGCATCATGTACATTACAACCACTTTGGAGGCTGCTTCCTCTATTATATAGCCGCGTAATAAAAATAACATGACTAACTTTTGGCCGAAGGTTCCAATCAAATGGAACCCTAAGGATTTATAAGGCTCTACGCTAAGGATGGATTTCGCGCGTTTTAGCCAAAGGCAGACAATTCATTCTGCTTACGCACGCTCAAATGTATTCTCGTCTCGACTCGTAATAAGCCCAAGGGCAATGTAGAGGGAACAAAATTGGATGGAGTGATGAAACAAAACGTACGCCACCTACTACACAACAGTAAAATGTTCATATTTTATTGACGTTACAAAAGAAGAGTAGTTCAGGATAAGGAAATCCATAAAGATACCTATCAAGTTAAGCAGTATATAACATTAAGTAGTACTTTGTGAGAAACCTCGCCCGTAAAAGGCTAAAGGTGCTCTCTATATCTACCTATGAAGGCCGCAAAACGAGAAATATCGCGTTCTTTGAAACGCTGTTCTGGCCAGACTAGGAAATAATAAGAATTGATTTTCAGATATATGATTCTTGACTATATGATTGTGTTTGTGACAATAGTCGAAACATGATTGCTTAAAATTTTCTCAATAGAAAAAATCTAAACGTGATAACGTATAATGCTGGAACGGTTGTGCACAACTCGCGTCACTTATTGCGCTTCTTTCTATACATATCTAAAGAAATTCTTTATACGATTCACACAAATATTTAAACCAACGATTTTAGAGCCTAATTAGACTATAAAAAGTTATATGACATATAGTCGAAAAACCCATAATTTGATTGATATCAATTATTTAAAACAAATCACAAGTTAAAAAGAATCACAATTCTAACACACCATAGAGGCGTGATGTAGCCACCTACTTACTACTTTTACACACAGATTCAGTAACTGCATGGTTGTCAGCCAGTTTCACTTAATTAAGTTTGGTATCTATCCTATAAAAAGGTTTCACTACCGAAAGTTTTGTTCTGTTCTCAATCGCGAGAGTGCAAACTATTTACCTTTACTGATAACTGGCTGATAGTTTGAAATCGATGTCACTAAAATGACAATGCTCGCTCTCTGTTTCTCTTCTTGAGATTAATTAAAATCGCTCACTCTGAAGTAAAGGTTTGTTCACAAAGAAGCTGTCAATTAATATGATAATAGTAATTTAATTAAGACATAATTGTACCCATGTTTATACAGCATTATTTACTGGTACTGTCGTCAAAAATACGTGGTTTAAATCAATAGATATCTGTATGATGGAGGCATTTGTTAGTAACTCCCTCCTGAATTTAAATTATGGACAAATATTTTATAAGTGTCGAACATCAATGTGATATGTCTGAAAATTAACTACAATAATATACTTATGCAATATTATAATATATTATTAAGAATTTCTGCACTAGTTTACTCTCCATGCTTAAAAGTAAGTGAACTTTCCTGTCTTCTTAGTTTCTGCATTCGATTAATTTTAATAACATTTTATTTAACCACTTAACGCATTCACTGCCACCGCCGCATATATGCGTCACCGTGACTTTCACGCAGTGCCTTCGACGCACAGACGCGTTCATAGTATTAAGTGACTTTCACCCAGTGCCTCCGACGCATATGTGAGTTGTAAATTTCGAAATGTTCCTCTTACGTCTAAAATGTTGTTTGTTGGGCCAGAAGATATTTTTGTAAGAGTATGTATGTAAATAAATTATATAAATGGTAGTAGAAAATAATAAGTAAGTAAAATATAATGCTGATGAAAAGACTATAGGTACCAGTAGCGTGGCGTGAAAGATTTCGTCGGTAAAGCCGGAGGGGCTATTGGGCTCAATTTTGTTTGGAGTTCTTGTACCACAAAAGGCAATTTTAGGCAAGCCGGAGGGAATGGAGTAGTATGAACACCACGCCACTGCTGATAGGTACACACTTGAACAAAGAGGTTTGTTATCAATACAAACTTTAGTGTTAATAGGAAGTTGGATAAGTGGATGACATATAATTAAAACGAGTATATGATCGGTTTCCATAATTGAAAATAAACAATTGAACAAGATGCGTGATAGATGTGACAGATCTCATTCTCTTTAAATTCGTCTGTCTCTACATACATCACAGCGATCACATTGAAATAAAAAGTATTAAGTACCTACTAAATTAATAATCATGGCTCGAAGCTATGAACAGGTGCTCCGTGATATGCGGGAGATATTTGGAGAAGACGATGAAATTACAGATGTTACTTCTACGGACCCTCAATCAGATCACGACTTGAATGGCTTGAACCTGAGCTCTGGAACCAATAAAGAAGGCTTTACAGGGAGTTCTGAATCTGAATTCAGGTAAGTAGACTTCTCAATCCGCCTTTTATGTTTACTTAGTCTAATGTGCAAGTCAAATCCCTTATGGTTGTTATGGTGTAACTTTATTGTACAGTCGAGTACATTCGGCGTATACTCGGTGCTGTCACATTATTTGGGCATGTATTAAAGTAACCAAACATGGCTACTAACTTAAATGGATACATAATTTTGTAACTTCCAGGCGTATACATAACTTTGTACTCGACTGTACAGTCTGCATCAAATACTTAGCAGCAGTCGAAATAGCCAAATATTACAAGTCTTTATTGCTATAAAAACAAGGAAGTGTATCGATATATTTGGCCACTTTGACTGATACTACCTATATAAAACACAGCACAGAATAATCCTTCTATCTACGTAGGTGCATATTTTCACGCCTGTATTCAGTAAAAGAGCATGCAAAGCACGCGAAATTACAGTGCCACTTTTTACCCGACTACGGCGAAGCAATGGAAGGGCAATAATTGAAAACCTATGTATGTTCGACTTTAACGTCGCTACTTGTGAACCGATTTCTAGAAAATCCGATGTCTATCGGTTTATCTTTTTTTCTAGCAATTATAGGGTAATATTATCGGGTAAAAGATGAATAAAAAGTGACATTCATACGCAGCAGCAGTGAGACGTGTACGGGTAAGGGTAATTGACTGTATTTTTTCCAGTTCGGAGACTGAAACTACTTTAGAAGAGGATAGCGTAAGGATCGAAAGTACCTCACAAGAAGAAGAGTGGACAAATCATCGAGTACATACACAGCAGATGCCGACGCCACCTACTCCTGTTTTACGTATTAGCGATGCAACTAACAAAACACCATTGGATTATTTTTTGGTACTTTTTAATGACATTTTTTTAAAATATTTAGTATCATGTATCAATTGCCATGGTAATATTGTTAAAGGTAAGGCGAATTCAGATCAAAGCAGAGTGAAAAAATGGAGTGATACTAACAAAACGGAGCTATTAACATTTTTAGGTATCTTGTTCTTTATGGGTTCAGTTCCGTTGAAGAAAATAAATGACTATTGGAGAAAAACTCACCTAGTTCAATTTTTCTTAGGACAGTACATGAGCAGAAATAGATTTCTACTAATTCTAAGAATGCTGTATTTTACTACTCTAGATGTAGCTGGTAATATTTACTCTGCTGTTGATCCACTTATACATACTTTCAATAATGCTATGAAAGATATCGTTTATCCAACGAAACAACTTGTAATTGATGAATCAATGGTGTTATTTAGAGGGCGATTAGGAATACGGCAATACATTAAAAATAAGAGGCACAAGCATGGTATTAAACTATACGTTCTTGCTGACCCTGAAGGCCTGGTTCATAGAGTACACATGTACAGGGGGAAATCTGATAAAGAAGTTGGTGGCAAAGGCCATGTAAATAAAGTTGTTTTAAGATTATTAAATGATTACCTAAATGCCGGACATTCCGTCTACATGGACAATTTTTACAATAGCATTGATTTAACTGAAGAGCTATTATTAAAAAAAACATACTGCACTGGTACTCTTCAATCAAACAGAAAAAATAATCCGGTCGTCGTAACTGGTAAAAAACTATCACGAGGTGGTAAAATCTACCGTTATAATAAAAAAGGGATTTGTATATTAAAGTGGAAAGACAAAAGGGACGTTTTAACCATAAGCTCTGAACATTCACATGAAGCTCAAGTAACAGTAAACCGGCGTGGTGTCGAAGTAGAGAAACCCAACATCGTTTTACAGTATAATAAATTCATGAAAGGAGTTGACAGGCATGATCAAATGCTATCGTATTATACATGTGAGCATAAAAGTATTAGATGGTTCAAGAAAATCGGTATTCATATTTTGCAAATGATGTTTACAAATGCGTACTTTCTTTATAGACGAGGGACCGGTAAAACAATTACTCTGCAGGTTTTTCGTGAAAAAGTTCTGTTTGGAATTCTTCCGCCGCCAGTATCTGATTACCAAGAACCGACCTTTGCAACTCATATGCCCATTGAGTTAATTCGCACTGATGGAGGCGTCATAAAACGGCGTAGGTGCGTAAGATGCCAGAATTTATATAAAAAAAGAAAAGATACGACTATATTGTGTCCTGATTGCGATGTTGGACTGTGCCTTTCCTGCTACAAAAGCTATCACATTGAAAAAGGCTTACTCGTGAAAAATATCGCATAATTTGTATTAAAACTTTTTGGTATGAATATTTTTTTTAATTCACATCAAGTGTCCGACATGTCAAAGAAATAAAAGAAAATGTCGTTTTGAATGTCTAGGTTTGTTTATACGATCGGTTATTTTTGAAAACGCAACAAAATGAATAAAAAAAACATCATTAATAAAATCTTTTCTAAGAATCCTAATAGTCTCTATAAAATTGCAATGCAACGTATGATTGAAATCATTGCTGTACAGTATGATTTTTTCGATAATACATTGCCATTTTTCGAGCAAGTAAGTTGGTCATGTTTATTTTTGTAGAAGTTTCCTGCGAAATTAGTTGTCCTTGCTTAAGGCACTTAATGATCCATAAATGTTTCTATTCTATTTTTTGATTGAGGTAATGGCTTGGAAAGATATTAATCTTGTTACCCTGTTCACATTCGGGTGTACAAATGTATACAGGGCGTCCCACGGCCATGCCACATGGAGGGAAAGTACCTTCAATATTGTAGATAGAACATTTTACTGAAAGAAGACACTATCTAATTTTTAAAAGTTAGTAATTCTGCATTCAAAAATTTTCTAAAAATTTCTTGCTTCGTCCGGGAATCGAACCGACTCACATGTGAAAAAGAAACATCTTGTATTTTTAGGATCCGTATCGCAAGAATGTACAAAACTAAATCATTTTTCTAAAGTAACATGGTATCCCAAAAGAAAGGCAAATAGTAAAATGTATGATTAAAGTTTCAAGATTCAGTTCGATTCCTGACAAAGTATGAAAAATTCGATTTTTTCAAAAAATCTATGAATGCCAAATTACTCATTTCTAAAAATTAGATAATATCTTCTTTCAGTAAACTTTCTTATCTGCAGTATTTAAGGTACCTACTTCCCCTTCATGTGGCATGGCCGTGGGACGCCCTGTATATGTGTAAAAAAACTAGATTTTATTGTTAACATGAAGGTCAGCTAAGTTCTTCGTAATTCATTATCATTATGATAACTTCTTATACTTCCGCGATTTAGTAAGTATCCATCGGAATAAAACAATTTAAACGGTTTAAATCGCGTACATTGAAACTGTGTCCAATTCCTGATGTTTCGAGCCCTTTCCAGGTCCCATAATCAAGGGCAACTAAATAAAAATAATCGGGAAAGATGTCAGGAATAGAGAGTTTTAGTGTTTTAGTTTCAATATACGCGATTTAAACCGTTTTATTCCAATCACTATATAATTGTACATTTTATTATGAATTTCAAACTGCATTGTACGAGTAAATTCACAAAATGGTTGTTTGGATTTAAGGTTGAAAATATGAGCTGGACGTTGTATTGTTTAAGACTTCCACAAGTAATACATACCGATTTATTCTTTGAACTATTGCCAAATAATACGGTATCTCTTACGGATGAGGGAATGATGGCGACAGGTTTTTGCGAAGACTGTCGTCGTCTCTATTGGAATCCTGAGGGCGTCGATGAAATAGACGCAGTTACGTTATATTGTCGGTTATGCACTAATGAATTATTTTGTAGAAATAATAATAAATAAGGTATTTTTAAATTTAGTTACCCAAGAATATAATATTGTTTTTTTTGGTGTCAGTATGCCAATTTCTATAGTGTTCTGTTAGTCGATTGAGATGTATTCGATTTAGTTCAATTTTAGTTATAAGTATATGCAGCATAATTACAATCAATTGGTTCAATGTGATTAAAGAATATAAAACATTAATTACCGTGTTTCATTCAAAACAATGTTTCTTAGAGTTAAAATAATTATCCAGTACCAATGCGAACAAACCACTGTCAAATTAGTATGAACTCATATGTGCGGCGGAGGCACTAGGTAATAATCCGTTGAACTCACATGTGCGTTTGAGGCACCCAGCAAAGTGCGGCACCTGGCGAATGGCAAGGAAAAGAGGGTGGCAGTGAATGCGTTAAATAAGCTGTAAGTAGGTAATACTAAGAACTTCCAGGATGATGTTAATCAAGAAAATAGAACTCAGGGGAGGAGGTATTTCACGGTTTTTATACTGAAATCCCCCTTCCAGCCTAAAGGATAATAAGTACGAATCGTTTCATAATAAACGAGGCACTTGCTTAAGAGCTTAAATTGTAAAATAAATATTAGTTTTCCTCCATTGACTTTGTCGAAATATTTACGAAAAAGAAATTTTAAAGTCACTATAAAGTAACATGAGTATGAATACAGTAGATCATAAACGCCTCGGTGACTTTTTCCCTTTAATTACAGTTTATTTACTTGCGAAATTGAAGTAAAGAGAGCAAATTTTATGCCTGTAAAATCAGTGGAAGGAGTAAACAGTCAATTGAAATTAATCACTTAATATTCCTGCCATAATTAGATGGTGGACATCCTAAGGAGCGCAAATAATAATGTTTCTATATTTTTTTGAGGACAATGCCATCTATTTAACTTTTGCATACCGGAGGGATACATCCTAGCTATAAAACGTGGTCGTTTACAAAATGTTTAGGTTCATTGACCCTAACTCCTGACCACGTTGTGATGTTTTTTAACTGATGATAAATTAGCTATTTTGTTGCAAACATTGTACAGATCTCTATACGTAAAAAATATAATAAGAAAATACAATACTCTACGTGTGACCTGTATATTATACAAAAGTGTAATTTAATAACGCCCTTGGCGATGATCCTTACGATACGCAGTAATTATATACCTACTGAAGAGTTTTATTCAATAAATGCAGCCCAATTGAAATCAACAATATTATTGTAATGCAACAGCGTTTCTTGCATGACATTATCCTACTGACGACGTAATTCAAATTAATGATAAACAGCAGAAACAATGTTTCAAAACATACATGCTTTCATCTTCAAGTTCATGACTAAATTCATTATATTGGTAGACATACGCTTAGAACATCCCACATTCATTAAGACAGGCAAACTATAGTAACAATACTGTTTCGCGAAGCTACAGAACTGTCAAGTATGAGCAGCGGACATGTCACAGCTTTATAGAACAGGTTTGCCTCGGCTGATCTTGTTGATAATTTGGAGCGAAAGTCGCGCGAGGCACAGCGCGGTCGCGGGAAGCACTGATGGCGCCCGGGTCTGGCCGGTGACGTCAGAGAGCCCTGCCCGCGCATGCGTTGTCTCCATACTCACAAAACTCTCCTCGAGGGCCCTCCATCTCGAGACCTCAACTTCGCTTTGGGACTTAATCGATTTTTGAGGTGCAGTTTGCCGTTCAGTAGTACCTCTAGTATAAGTTTTTTCGAAACAAAACACAAACGAACGCGTTTGCGTTTAGTCTCAATTTGTATGGCAAACTAGTGGCTCTGTGAGCTGTAGACATCTCGAGAGATTTTTTTTGATTCATTAAAAAAATGTTTATGAAAATTTCCAAAAATTGATGACAAAAAATTTTTCACGAAAATTAAAAATTTAATTTGAAAAATTCCAACAACTGACTATAAAAAAACCATAATTTTCGAACCTGCTCACAAAAAAAATCACGACAATCGTTTGAGATATATGTGACCTGTAAAGGAGAACAAACGGAAGTACATACGAAAGCATTTTTGTCGAACCTGAAGCAGAGACCTTCGTTTCACTAGGTCAAAAATAGTTACCACCTAAGGCCACCAGAGGCACTGCTTGCGTTGCCATACATATTGAGACTAGACGCAAACGTGTTCGTTTGTGTTTTGTTTCGAAAAAACTTATACTAGAGGTACAGGTGTGCTCGATGCAGATCTGAGATAGACAATGGAGGGCTATAGCGCTGTAATGTACTTGTAAGTAGGTATAGCTACCGGCGATGCAAGCGGGGCGTGAATGGAGTTCACGCGTTCAGGGGCCTTGACGCCCTTACTTGATATCTACTCCGTGTACATACTGACTTAAACGCGAGATTAATTTTAGTTATATCGACTATTTAGTTTTATGCTCATTCTTAGCTACGCGTGCTACAGTATAGGGTGTAGCGTTTTCCGGTATGCTGCTAAAATTAGTCGTAGAGTCTTAACGCATAATTGTGTTGTGATTAAATTAATGAGTGGGTTAACAGGTTATAAATATTTATAAGATTCATTCAAACGGGTCTAACGCTATAATTATTGACCGAGTAAAACGAAGGTCTCTGCTTCAACTTCGACAAAAATGCTTTCGTATGGTCCGGACGGCGGATTTCCGTTTGTTATCCTCTACAGGTCGCATTTCTCAACCAATTCTCGTGAGCATCAATCTCAATTGTGACCATTTCCGGTAATTATATAGAATTTTTATGTCGAATCACTTTTTTGAAATTTTTTTAAAACAAATGTCTTTTCAATGATTTCGTAAGTTTCTGCGGGCGGATTTCGGTTTGTTCTCCTCTACAGGTCACATTTCTCAATCGATTTTCGTGAAATTTTGTGAGCAGGTTCGATAATTATATTTTTTTTTATTCCAGTCACTTTTTCGAAATTATCAGTAACATTTTTTTTTAAACAAAATTAAAAAAAAGAACATTTGCGAGGTCTACAGGTCAGAGCCACTAGTTTATTTGAATCTTTTTATCTGACTTTTCGACACGGGTTGCAACGGCCGTGGTCTTAGATGACTGACGTCCCAGAAAATTGTAAGCGGGGATTTGGGTATAACATTTAACTACCCCACAAATCTTAAAAAATGGAGGGTACACCCGGAAAAGGTTCAATATCCGTTCATTATTTTTCTAATATTATCTTAAGTTCGACGCACAGCATTCACATCAGTATCCGACTGTCCGCGCACAAATCAGAAGGTAGATCCCATGATTTCAGTTTCCGAATCACTGGTCCTCAAGATGCCGATAAATTGAAACCGCCCTTCCTATTGAATTTTTCGGGTGATTCTTGATTTCGATCACTTCTCGTATCATCCACGGCTAATAGTAGCGTTTGGTAAAGGATTTTGGGGTTATGTAACACAATCCAGTAATAATTTGATCCAGGCGTTGATAGGTTGGTTGTAGATTTGTTTATTTTGGCAATTTTTGATAGAACAAAGGTAAATAAACAAATGTCGCATTTTGTACGAAATAATCTCATAGGTATAACATGATTACATTTGTCTTAATTATTGGATTAGGATATTGTTTTTGTTCTCTGTTGTGCATTGCATGACTAATTCAATGACCAATTGATGAGCCACCTATTGGTCACCTGTCACTTGGACATAATTGATGTGCCATGTATTGGCTCAATGTCGAGCACTGGTACTACATATATCTTTCTACTGTACGTTCCGCACTCATATTCCCTATTGCGTCATTATGGAAATGGCGTTTCATTAAATGCCTTTAAATGGTACTTTTTTCTTGGTAATAACATAATTATTTGAATAGAATAGAAAAAGCTTTATTTTGCATTTTAGTACATTTACATTTAAACGCTAAGTACAGTATTTGTATTTAAATACGGAGGTCTCGCATTCATATTTCGGCAACATTACACTTTGTCATTCAGAATTGGGCGCCAGTAATGCTGTCATCATTTCAACAGGGAATTTTATTTTAAGAGATACACGTTCAAAACAATGGTTCCATTAGGGTCTCACGATAAAGCATCCAGTAAAGCTATGACGTCATTCGGTACACCTCATTAGTTACCTACTGAATATGTGTCATACATGTAGCCGGGAGGTATTGTCTACACGAGCATGAAAGTGATAGACATTTTATACTGGTATCACTAAAATTGGATTGAATTTGAATTAGAGATGGATAGGATCTCATTCATATATATGGGTGGATCAACTATTCTTTGTTGCCCGTTACCATGGTTACGTCTCCTGAGTCACTCTTTAAAACTGTGATTTTACAGGGTTTAAATTTACCAAACATGAGTTTTAGGGATGAGCATAAATCAATTTGAACATGGGCGATCTCTTGGGCATGCTTGAAGTCCTTATTATACATATTTTTCTAAGAAACTCGGTTACTGTTGTCTCCTCGCTGACGAGACAGAATAACAACAAGAAAAAGTTGATTGACCCATATAACACCTATGATTTTATTCATTATATGTATACCTTTCCTATATGTACAGTATGTTGTATTGCGTTCCGTGGATCACGTACGGTGCTGTCTGAAAACCAGCGCTGCAGGTGTCTAACACCTCGGCATAATGCTGAGACAGCAACCGATTCAGTGCCGCGAAGACGCACTTTTTAACTGTATGTTCATGTTCTGAGTATATTATATTTGTAACGGTGTGTCTTTTGGTGCAGTGAATAAATGCTTTCTTTCTTTCTTTTCTTTCAGATGGGCCGATGGATTTTGTCGACTAATCGGTGCTGAGGTGGCCGACTAATCGCCGACTATAAATCTGGCCCGCAGTCGGCTTATCCGACTAGTCGGTACATCTCTAGTTAAATTTTCTTAAGGGGCTCCTAGCTCCCAATGACCTTCGAACTGTAACTCTCCGTTTCCTGGTGTTTTTTTATGGTTTATTGTATTAAGAACATCGAAGTTTACCGAAATAGTATACCATATTAACTTCAACACTTTTTTTTGAACCTGACTGTGGCTTTATAGGCCGGGCCCAATAAAGCGGTAGAAGTGCGCGGTTGGAGAGTAGTCTGGGGAAAATCCAGGGGAAAACCTCCGGCACGACCACGCGTGTGGTTTGGAACACTGGAATACTCTAAGAGTTTGCGCTCCAGTGAGATTGGTTGAGCGGTTTCAACCGAATCCGAGGTGTGAGTGGAATCGAGCTACTGGGAGTTTTGTCGCTGGTTCACTAAACCTAGCCTAGCTGAGAAGAGTCCAGCAAGAAACTCAGCTAGGCCCGACCTGGGTCGGACTGATTCTGCCCGGTGTGCGGCGGTACCGGGATTCAAAACTCACTGTCTTCGTCTCTTGCGTTGTTAGAGAGACGTCAATAAGAAATAGTTACGTGTTAAATTATTATATATAAAGGTGCATGAACAACATACTTAATATCGATAACAGCGCTTATTTGGATCATGTTTCAATAATTTATAAAAAAATAAGTAGACAGTTTTTTCAAAATTTGATTCGTGCAAAAATCTACATTTTTGATTGAAACCTTGTAGATAAAGGATTAAAGAACCGATAACCGTTTGTGCCCTAAATATATTTATTATTTTGACGGAGCAGTATCAACTCAAAACTCTTCAAAAATCGATGAATAGCGCGTGGAGCCCCTTAATTAGTCTAGGATCAAAATGAAAATTTCCCCATTCCTAAGATAATTATTTGTTGTACTTAAGAAATTAACTTAAAAATATGATGCTTGAAGTAAATATTGGTAGTTTTTTAAATTATTTTACAGTAAAACATTAAGTGGCGAAATAGTCGGTCTCTTTTGCCTACTAGTTGTCGACTAATCGCCGTCTATATATGTGGCCGGATATTCGGTACATTTCTAATTTTAATTCATGTCAAGATGGTGAAAAATCATCCCGCCTAGTTTTAATATCTTGGCAATCTTGCATAAATCTAACTAGCCCCATATCTTAATTATGGGTACAGGACGACTCAGAATCTGTACTTTCGCAGATGAATCTTCATGCTCATCACACAAATATTTGCCCTGCCCGGGATTCAAACCCAGGACCATCATCTTAGTAGACAAGTTAACTACTAGGCTGAACTAAGTGGTACAAAAGTCAGAGTCAGTTTCTCCAAACCATTTGTAAATGTCAGCGGTGTTCGTTAAAATCAGATTGTTTGGAGAATTTTAACAAGTTGACCAAGATGTCGGGATGACCGCTGTAGGCGTCGTAAGTTGACCTAACTCATCGTTGGTAATAAAATAAATATAATAAATAAATTCTATATGCAGAAGCACGGAGGAGATTAGCTTCAAAATTAAATTTTATAATCAACTTGAAAACTCTGAATTCAGACGTAATTGCAGCTTTGTTTCTTGTAAAATGCGAAAAGTAAAACAAGTAATTAATGTTTTGTTCGAATAAAACTCAAAAGCCAGAATTAATTAATATTTATTAACGGTCAATAAATCTCGAGCTTTAAAGGTATTATCATAAGGTCTACGAAATTCTCGTAGCAGTGAGTCACCGCTACGAGTGGTCTACGTGCCTCTACGCGCGTAGCCCAGAGTGGATTTCTGTGAAAATTACCAGCATTGCATTGCGTAGCACAGTGTTGGCAATTTTCATAACTTAGCGGCAGGGAGATTTGCCTTTGCCGGTCTGACGTAAATTTATGATGTACATTTGCAGTATACATTAGTTACAGCTGAGCGTAGTATACTCGACTACGCGTGAAAAAACCCGACAAGTGTGAATCGGACTCACCCACCGAGGGTTCCGTACAAATTTGTAGGTATTGATTACGTACTTTAAAAAAAATGACAATCATTTTATGGATTTAATTATAAATGTATATTTTTTAGATTTTTCCCTGTACTTGTAGTAAAAGATGATATTACTTGCAAAGTCTCATAGTTCTAGGCAACGGAAAGTACCCTATAAATTTTGATTCCCTAGAGAGTGTGACCTTTTTTTTACGTTGACTTAAAGGTGGTTCGGTTTTTCCTTTTGAGTTACGGTACCCTACAAGTAACTATCATTGAAAATGCTAACGGCGTATACCGCTGAATGCACGCTTCTTTATTATTATATTATAGCTTAGATCACAGCATGTTTTAAAGTATGAACATAACAACATTATTATTGTTTATAACATTATCTACTATACAAGTACGTAGTGTTGTGTTCCTGGGGGTGAGCAAGGTTGCCAGAGCTCCCGAGGATGCATTGTGTTGAGAGCGAGGGACCTAAATTTGTCCCTTCTGTTGTCAACACAGTGCATCCTCAAATTTTATAAAGGGTCGGCAACGCGTACGTGACTCCTTTGGAGTTGCGGGCGTCTATAGGCTGCGGTGGCCGCTTACCATCAAGTGGACTGTAAGCTTGTTTGCCACCGGCGTTGTATAAAAATAAGAAAAAAAAGTCAATGTCTATGAAACGCATTACAATTGCCGAAATTCTTTTAAAAATGTTCTAAATATAATTTTAAGTACCTAACAATATAAAACTTAGAGGAATTTTCTACTACCTAAGCTTAAAATTATACTTTATCTTCATAATTTCCACGGTCAAACATGGGCGGGTAGTATTGAATACGCGTGGCGAGAGCGGGGTGTGTTCGGGGGGGCGGTGCAGGGTGCAGGTAAGCTCTGACGTCACACGAGTGACGCCAACGCCGGGGGCGGGGCACCGCGGCCGTCGACCGAATACTCAAAACAATCAACTGAAAATAACACCACAATTTCACACGAAAAACAACCTTAGACGCTACATAATAAGCAAACTGAATTTCGCTGAAATGTAGGTAGGGAAAGCGCCCGTATGGCAAAAGAAAAGTCAAGTAACTCTCAGTGTTATAGTAAGCTGGGAAATGTGGACCATCTTTCGTAATGATCGAAACTAAGAACATCTAGTTGGGTTGTACTTAGTTAGGAATTTGCTGAAAGTTTTGATAACCCAGTGAACGAGATTGATATAAGTTCACTGTTTGTTTAAATGCAAAAATATACAAGTAAGCAAAGTTCTCATTATCTTTCTGAACTCCCCATAAAGGAGGGGAATTGGAGCATTTCGTCCCAACATATTACTGAGTCCCCTCTTTAAAGGTGCTAAACTCGGGAAGGTGTAATAACATCTTGATCATCCCCTTTGAGATAACTTTAAGGTAATTACTAATAATTAGAGCGCATAAGATAAAATCATGTGGTACATTAGATAACTACCATCAACATTATATTTAATGAAGCTGCCATTCTTACGGTACGATTTTCTGTAGGTAATCAACTCTGCTGGGACTGATTCACAATATGTTTTATGTAAAATAACTACAGTATTGTTTTTATTATAAATGAAACCAAACTTTATTTTTTACCCTCGACGCAAACGTTAAAGTTTCACATGTGTATGTGTGTGTGTCAGCCTGTGGCTTCGTTGTTCCTAAACGAATGGATCGATTAGAGTGCAATTTTTTGAAATAAAAACTCCTGTGAGAGGTTACCGTGTCGGTTTTTTTATTTTACTTATAGTTAGTTATAATTGTAATAGGTCTACGTAATGTACATAATTAGAAATAAAATATTAAAACCGTCTTCAATATAAAAGCGGAAAGAAAATTCATTTTCTCTTTTGATAAATAACATCAGTACAAATAAAAAGTGTTTTAGGTTCAGCGCCATCTCTGCGAATGAACGGGAATTTTGAAGCAATGCCAACAACATTGTGGGCTGACCGTGCCTGAAACGCGGTATCTTTGAGTTCTCGCGTAGTTTGTAGATGGCGTTCATCACGAAGTATAAATTTACTTGTTTGCCAACAGATGACACGACCTAAGTTTACATCTCTTACCTGACCTACGAATACAAATTATTAATAAATATGACAGGACTAGCATTATGTTATGAGCTGCATTTTATTTCAGTTAAGTATCAATTATTTTTAGCTGTTTTCGTTTGTAGGTACTGTTTCTTTAGCATTTTTTTATTGCCATTGCATACTTACCGTAATTTTCAGGCTAAAAATAGCTTTACTAGAACGCGCTCTCTGTTATTCGTATCTCTGTTATTTGCAAAATCATTGTTTTCTATAAGTAGACAGTTTATTAGGTAACTTTCATTTGGAGTGTTAACAAATGAAATGCTTAGGTAATTATATTTTTAGACAGCAATAAAATTGAATACACAGGACAGCAATAAATACGGAATGATTTGAAAATTTACAATTCCTCTTACTGAAAGGGCAAAATTTAGGCCCCAATTTGCAATTCCATTTTCCTTTGAGTACCTATGACACAAAACCCTTCTGGTAGCGGTAAAAATTCAATATAATTAAATTGTTCAAGAGTGCTACGGGTTGGAATTGGTCCGATTTAACCTTGTAACCCGATGATAGTTCCGAATTTAGGAATTCAAGGGACGCTTTTTACGTTTTAGAGATTTCAGGAGGGTGAAGTGATGAAAGGCAGTAAATATCCCTAGCGAGACATAATTATATACAACCCGTTTCTGATTGCTTATCGTTAAGGGTTTAAGCCAACTGAGCAGCTCTAGAAGAATAATTAAAAGAAGTTCGTTCTGAAAGGCCTGCGGATATGTTTGACGTGTTAACACGTTCACTGTCCACATACAAAACGATCTGACAATGTAACTAGTCCAACTGACTGTTGGACTGTGCATCCAGTATGGGAACGTGACTCCATAGTAGCATGGACTCCTAAAAAAAAGTGGGGGCACTGGGCCACTGGGGGCACCCGGACAGGGAAAGTGTTAAGTGAATGATAAAAAAGTGCGAATTTTTTTATAATGTGTACCGACTACATACATATATGATTTCAGAGTTTAGTGGAATTGCAGAAGCACTAAATCTTCCAAATTCAATATTATGCCAACGAAAGGTTATTCATTAAAAATAAATTACAACTTTTTAAGCTTCCCTTTTATCTTTCATCCTATAAATTATTTGAGGAGGCGAGTTAAAAAGTTTGGTAAATCTCCTTTGTGCTCTGAATGCAAGTCGCTAGATGTATACCTGTAGTTTAGGTGGCGATTTTGGTAGGAAAGCAGTATATGAATACAACATTGTTATTTTGCTTAACGAGGACGCAAACAAACATTTTGTATGTACACAATAACAGGTTAAAGCATTATACATATTTCACAAGATCAAATTACAAAGGCGAACTATTATCTCCACAAGGAACCTATTCCAGCTAATCTCTGGGTATTTAAGTGGAAGGTAGGTAGAACTAGATAGGCAAAACATATATATTTATCAGTTGGGGACATCTGTAGCCTAGTTGTTTACTGCCTACGAAGCTGGAGGTCCCTGGTTCGAATCGCGGTCAGGTCAATTTATTTGTGATGAGCACGAATATCGTTTTTGGGCCTTGGATGTTTTCTGTGTATTTAAGTAAATATGTATTTATCTGTATACGTATGCCTTTGCTTAGTTTGGGACTAGGTGGAATTGTGTAAGATTATTCAAAAAAAATTTTAATCAGTAGCTTGTCGCTGAAGGAGATATCGCGGTCTAATCCCAACAAGGTCAAGATTACCCGCTGAGTTGAATCGAGAGACGTCTGTGATATGTCACTTTCGTTAGAGGCGCCAAATCTTGGTATGGTGCCAAAGCGGACCCCAGGTTCCTTAGTTACGATATAACCGGAAAAACGATAGCAGGTAGACATACCGTAGTTATTGCGTATTTGATAGGTACTCAATAGTTGATTGTGTCTCAGGGGAGCTATATTTACGGCAAGGGCGGTATATTGAATCCTGAAGAAAGCGAAAGATTCTACAATAGAATCCTGAGCGTAGCGACGGATTTAAAGTAGAATCTTGAGCGTAATGAGGGATTCAAGTGTTTACTCTCAAGACGTAAATAATTTTGCTACCGTGTGACATTCTGCTTTTCACAACGTCTATGAGGCCCGCTGCTAAAAACATGAAATATCTTACCAATAACTTTGCTACCGAGTGGCATATACTGGTACTCACACCTTGCATGAGGAAAAGTAAAGGAAATGAGGGGGGAAAAGTACGACTTTGATCCCTCATTCGAGGACAACAATGAATCTTTTCGAAATGGTGTGAAAGAAAGAAAGTTAATCGCAATTTTAAATCGTTATTTTTCTAGAGTGTTGTTTGAAGATTGAACATACACAAATATTTAAAGGATACACGGTAAGAATTAGTACCTTAAATTTATATACTCGTAAGTAGGTATGAAGAAACAATTACCCTGACGAAAATATTCCTGTCTGTTGGAAGCCTTCAAAAGGATTAATCTTAGCTACAGTATGATACAAGATTGAATACCTCTTTCCAACAAAATAGGTACTTTAGATATGATACACGTACATCGGTTGAAAAAGCCCTTAATTAAGAGAAAAAAAATTACGAATGCAAATATTCTGGAGGAAAAACGTGAGATGCCATGAGGTGTCAGATTAGGTTCTGAATTATTTACTATTCTAATCATTAGAATAGACAATAGGAATCGGGTTGTAGTAACAACATCCCTGTAATACCACATTCTCTACATCAGATCTCTAAACCTACCATTACTATAAGTGACACTAAATAATAAGTGCCAAGTGAGATATAAAACGCGAGAAACATGGATACGTACCTGATACGATTGAGATCTCGTATTTTGTAAAAAAGGGGTTATAATAAATTAAGGGACTATAAAGTCTTATTTCTGATTAGATTAATATTATACTGCGTCATATCTTAAAAATGAAATTGAAGGTAATAAAAATAAATATAGGAAATGTATATCTTCGTATACATATTCCTAATTATTGTAGGTATCATAATTAAGTATCCGGCTTAGGTAAATTACTATTTCTATAATATTAAATAAAGTAACAAATTATAATCAATTTTTTTCACCCCGTACAAGTATATCACGTATCAAGACGAGATAGGAAGCAATGGCGCGTTGCGTATTCCCCGAGGGCAGGATACAAGATTGTATTCATTTCAATAATCTGATCAGTTTCGCTTCTGTGAGAATCGTTCAACGCGATAATTGTTTGTCGATACTAATCTGAGGATAATAGACTACACGATACAAAACAATTGGAAAAGAAATGTCAATGGATTTATTATATATCTTAAATTACAATGCATTGATAAAAAGAAATAAACCTAAACGCCAATTCTTTTAACTCGGAATAAAGCTAAGTCCCAGATTAATCTATATAATTTTGACAATTAACCTAAGATCAGTTCCTTGATCCAGTTCTATTAAATCTGGCTCAAGGCGGACTACACCTCATGAGTTAGCGTTGAGGATCCCTCCAGCTCTGGTAAGTAAGTAATTACACGATTCATTTCCTTCAGCAAATGTTTCTCATTTCCGAAATACTCACCATTACTGTTAATGTAACCTCATTTTCAGTCTGAACTGCGGTGATAGTTAGGTACTTTGATCCAAAGAAACAAATGTTTCAGGAACAAAATCCATTCCCAGTATAGTGCGTCCGAAACTGTAACCTCAAATTCTGTCAAATGAACGCAAACAAGGATCTACCTTATAGTCTGAGCTCATAGCCGATTTTGCTTGCCTTTGTTTGAGTTTCGTACAAAATATATATATATATATATATTAGTCCCCTGGACCTACGTGCTCTGTCCGTAGCCTGTAGCCCAAATGGAAAACCATTAATGTCTAGTATGGTCAAGTTTAGTAAGACATGTCATTTTAAGCTATAAAACTGTCTAATAACTTCGATGTATAAAATGTAATCAAGACATCTATCTATATATATATTACGCGAGGCCGATTTTGGTACACCCCATCAGCAGGCGAATCACGTTACTTTATGTACTAACGGTAGATAGATTTTACTGTCAATTTTGAAGTATAAATGTATGAGGTGACAATTAAAATTTGACATTAAAATCTACCTAACGGTAGTAAAAAAGTTACGTGATTACCCCGCAGATCTACAGTTTTGGTCCGATTATAATAAATGATATGTCATCAGATACGTCTCATGCTGGAGAGTTGCATAAAACTCTTATTTTTTCATATTTTTTAGGAAAAAATACAAAAAAATTGATTTTAAAAATATTTTGCGCTGACCACGTGACTTTGGCCGCGTGACGTGGCTCCTGTTTTGAATTGACATAACACAGTAAAAAAATAAACAATAACTGAACTCAAACCTGTAGTAAGTTCTTCAGTATGAGAAAACATACGGTCTGAGTTGGCGACATATATCCACAAGCCCAAGAAAATTAACAAAATACAAAATAAACGATCTTTTTACAATGTTTACATGAATGACAGACGTATTGTTTCGTCATTGAATTCAACGTCAACATTTAATTTTTTTTCTTCTATGTCAGTATTAAATTGTCATGACCTTTTTACTTCAATAAAAATTATAATTATACAAACTCTTGGCATATTCAAAATTTTGAGAGAAAACCTCTTTAATTTAAGCCATTCATTGTCGTGGACGTCCATCTCTGTTATAGTCTTGGCATCTTTTTTGACCTTAATAGTGCCTTGCGCGCCGATAGGAATACCTTAAGAGTAATTCCTATTGGCGATTTAGCCTTTAGAAGACTTTTCTATCCTCGGGATGGCAAATCGACCAGCGGACTCCCCTTCCGGGAGGAGGCCCATTCTATTGCTGGACGAGACCGGGAATATGTTGGAAAGGATCCTCGCTTCCCGGATCAGGAAGCAATTAGAAAATGTGGGCCCCAATGTCACTCCAATATCATGGAATCCCTCCTTACCTGAGGCGCATCGTGGAGCGGGTACTATGAAGAAAGGGGAGTTCTCACGATGTTCTTCGGATAGCCAGTAGCATAATATTATGACGGGAAAAGTTGAGGGCCACAGAGTTGATGGGGCAGACTACCCGCTAGATAGAGCACCTAAATCACTGGTGCCCTGCAACTATATATGCACGAGGCCATCCATAAGGTGATATGTGGTAGGAGCCTATGGAGGAGTCTGGTCAGTAATAATTGGACATTATGTCCTCAGCATCGAAGGAACGACTGATGATGATGATGTGCCGCATCCACGTTGTCCGGATAACTTAGCTAGCAGTCTACTTTAGGTTTGGCTTTGATCCGGCATAATGTGACACTGAAAAGGAACCGTCGATTTTTAAGACCCCTTTTTGCTTCTTCTGTTTTTATTTATTTTCTTGTTCTTGTGTTTTTTTTTTTTTTTTCTTTGCACGAATAAATATTTCTGATTTCTGATTTCTTTTTCAAATATTTTTGGTGTTCCTAAAAGAGGCACAAATTACAGAAATCTATCTATGCCTATAGTTGTTCCTTTTTTGAATAACTATAGGAATTTCCGTATTTTAGCGGCGTCGAAACGCCGCTACGGGACTCTCGTATTATATAATGAGTGTAATATTTCATTTTCAGCGCCAGATGGCGGTACCAAAAGGCTTAGCAGCTTATCCAGATTGGAATCAATTAATTATTCCGATTATTGTAAGGAAAACCTTGATTAAAGTTGGCTTAAACATCTTCGGCTTTTTACTGATTAATACAAATCTTTCACCTTGTAAGCTACCTGTAAACTCGTACGAATTCAAATCGACTTTTGTACTCTAAAGTAATTAACGACGGTTTCAAATTAAAAAGAAAAGGTATAGCTATATAATCTGACAATCCTGAATTTACGATACAATGACATAAAATCGGTGCCTGTTTAATTATCTTCGTATATTAATGCTTCAGATATTAGACGATTCACGCAGTTATGATAAGATCGTCTTTTGTACTTTGACTTGTTTTGTAATTTATTGTAATTTGACTAAACATGATGCAAGTAAATACATGCCGGATATTAATTTTAAAGCCAGGCTTAACCACACTTGACTAAACCAAAAGCCCATTCACCCTTTACCGAGTTAACATCAAAGATGTTCACATAGCATTATGCTATTACGTTGCTAATAAGTACAAAATACAGCTAATTTTAGTACAACATGGAATCCAGTTTGATTTGTACTTCCTTTTGCAAAGCGAATGCAACCAGATAAAAGAAACTGATTTGCAAAAGTGCATTCGTGTAATTGGAGTACATGGTAATGCAAGGAGCAATTTGTTTGAACGCCAATTATACGAAAGCGTTGAGTTCTCGCAAGCTTTTAAAGAGCAATGTCAATAAACTGCAATATTTTTCGTAATTAAGCAGTAAGTTGAACACTGAAAATTGCAAAGCTCTTATCATAATACTTTATATGAAATACTATAAATGTGAAACTAACTCTGTCTATCTGTTACTTCTTCACGCTCAAACTGCTGAAACTATTGAGATTAAATTTGGCATGGAGATAGTTTGAGAAAGGATAGTCTGTTTCCCCGGAAATCATCTAATAAGGGGGTTAAATAGGGAATGGAAGTTTGAATGGAAATAAGAGATAAACCAACTGGTCCCCTCGTCTAACTAGACGAAAACAAAGTCGCAGTTAGTAGTGCAAGTTGCGGCAACCCGATTATAAACCGAACACAGAAACTTGTCAAATTTTCATAAACATTCCACAAACAGATTTTAACGAACATTGTATACGATTTAGTGCACACAGACGGTTGGGTGCTACTCAAGTTAATAGGTAAGTATCTAAGCCTAATAGGTGCATATGCATTCAGAAGGCGCTGAAAACAGAATCAGCAGGCAAATCACGTAACTTTATGTACTAACGGTAGATAGATTTTACTGTCAATTTTGAAGGATAAATCTATGAGCTCACAATTAAAGATATTAAAATCTACATAACGGTAGTAAAAAATTACGTGATTACCCTGCCAGTCAGTTATAAACAGTGAACTTATATATAAGCGCCAGAGTTATGACATTACCAATATTATTCGCATCGATCAGGTTTGCGAAATACCATCAGAACACGGCATTGGCTTCTTTTTTCCTTGCAGTTAGATATTGTACTTTAAGTTTAATACACAGAATAACAAGGCAGAATTCAGTCTAGTATACAATAGGAGTAGACTTAACCGTCGCAACATTACGTTGCCTTCACTGGTAATATTGCTTAGCCTTATCGCTTTACTGAAAAGTAGGCACTTATTAAGTTAATAACATACCCACGAAGTAGTCTATAAGCAAAATCCCTTTTTCTTAGAAAGCACTAACGCTTACCGTGACTTAACAAAAAATCAATAAAGAACTGCAGTCTTAGGGTGATCTTAAGGACATGTTCAACTCGCCAACTAAGGCTTAGTGGGCACACTCACTCAACCTAACCCGAGTGGCAGGCCAATGTGTGACGATAAGAGTATCACGAGGAAAGGCTTTCCAGATCGGCCTGAGAGTCCTTTTGAACTTTTCAAAAGCTTTTGTCAGAGCGAACTTTCAGGGAGATATGATAATAGAGTCCATCATTTTCATAACTGTGTTGTCGACATTCACTGTTATAAAATTTGAAGGTGTTTTGTTCCATATACTGAGATGTATAATTATAGTTGAATGAGCGAAGATTTGCTATAGGTAGTCTTACTTGGTAACAATAATGGCAACGATACACTAAATGTAAATTAATTAAATGTCGGTAATAATATTATTTAATTCCAGCATAATAGTAATGCTCTTCCTTAGTTGGCTGAGAACATTTTCAGCGAGTTTGTGTTTCACTTCTCCATATCCTGAAGTTTGAATATGTAGGTACATCAAAGTTTCGTATAACGAGCTAATTTAACTTAAGTATACATTTTGATCTACTACACTCCCCTCCCCTATTGAAGAGATTATAGGTGTGCTGTTACAGGGAAAATTCCCAATTTTTACGAGGAATATTTCTATAACATCTAAATAATTCCCAAGAAGGTAAATAACATACGTATAACGTTAAAATGTAAGTGAGAGAACGCTAGATGCGTATAATATAGTAAACAGTTTGGTGAAATAAATGTATAAACTTTAAATAAAATTACTACTTAAGTGCATATTTTATGTTAAAATATATAAATGATACGCGTTTCAGGTAGGCACAATCGCATCAATTGCACACACAGGTAAAGGAATAGAGGTCTGTTGATCGGAGCCTTAACCACTTTAATTTAAGTGGCAAACAGAGCCGTTGGATAACGGTTGTAACCTATGATATCAGTTTTTAAATCATGTCAGACGCCAGAACTTCTGACAGTAAAATTGCCTTGGGAACCTATCGATGTTTCGAAAATTTATTTACCGAATTTCACTTGTCCGAAAACTGTTCACCGAATTTTTACAATCCAAATACTTTGTTTTGCAACTGTTTGAAATACCACAGATTCATTTTATCACAATATCATTTGTCCGCAATTCAAATGCCCGCTTTACAGTTCTTAATTTTTACATTTGACAACTTATACGTTAGCCATATTTTCGTAATTTCAATGATACCTAAAGTCGACGTGACATTTTCCATAATTTCGTGATACCGCAAAATATACTAATATCTATTCGCTGGGGCCCATTTCATCAAACAAACTCTCCATCTGAAATAGGATCTTTACTCTCTCTGCATCTTTTTTTTTTTTAATTTATTGGCCAAAAACATTATTTTACAAAAAATGGTAAATATTGCTTCACCAACGGAAACCTCGAGGGTTTCTAGAAAATAGTAGAAAATAAGTATTTCGCTCCCGTCTTAATCTTCGAGGTAATTTTTTTATAAAAGCCCGGAACAACTTGTTGGAACAAAATCGACTAAAAATGAGAAAAAAAATTTGCGAAACGAAATTTTTAAAATTTTTTGTCTACAACCATTTACTTAACAAGAAATAAAACACATGTGAGTTGATTTAACATTTTATTAAACAAATATATTAAGGGTCTTTACAGTTAATTCGTCTACCCGAATCTGATTTTTAGTCCTACCCGAAATATAATTATGAGTTTCCAATAACACAGTATTAATGATTTGTTATAATATTACGCAAATCAACGGAAATCAACATTGTTATCTTTAGATATATCTGGATAATGACGTTACGGTATTTTAACCCTACGGACAAAAAAAAAGTTGGAAAATGAATGTACGGAATT
Source organism: Epiblema foenella (assembly GCA_963556455.1). Lineage (NCBI taxonomy): Eukaryota > Metazoa > Arthropoda > Insecta > Lepidoptera > Tortricidae > Epiblema > Epiblema foenella. The sequence continues at coordinate 8,607,000 of OY747105.1, forward strand.
ATAATCATTGGGATTTTAAACCAGCTGGATAATAAAATTGTGATCATACAAAAACTGTCAATAGAAAATATAGAAAATGAAATTTCGGAGCAATGAAAACAATGTAAAACAAAAAAATTCGTTTCGTTTTCGGACTTTCAATACTCGACATAAAAAATTTCGAATTTGCGATAGGTAACCCAGATCGATCAACGTTAAATATGGCGCCGGCAGCTGTCATCCCATATAAAGTTGTCTAACTTTCCCTACAATCGGATTTTAACGAACACCGCTTACGATTACATGCCGACATTTCGTTATTTTAATTTATCTTTTAACATGTTTATGACAGAACTTAGGACTTTGACTGAGCATACATGATATAAAAATTAATTTTAATGAAACCCTGAAACAATAGTAGTTTATGCAATCGTTATATATAATGTATGCTTTTTTAGTCGAGAACCGCATTTAGACCACGAGGCTTGCGGAGTAAGCAAGGATCGAGACTAAAAAAGCTAATTATATATACGAGTCAAAGAATAACCGAAACAATTAAACAAACTAGTTCTGCGGAAATGAAGATTAGGTACATGTATCGGGCGCTCGTTAATGTCTTTTGTTCTATGTCCGCGGCGTCACGTTATTGGTCAATTTCATAAGAGTACAGTAACGGCGAAACGTGATTGGTCTATTTCATAAGAGTTCACTTGGAGGGAAACAATAGAGAAATGTATGTGATTTTAGTTTCGTCTATGGTATCTTAATTCATACTTTGAAGTCGACGAGTAGAAAAAAGTCCATAATGTACGAGTAATATCAACCATTTCTTTGTTCCTAATATACTAATAGTCAATAACTTATTGTTGTAGCTTGGAATATCTTCCTGTACTCCTGTGGGTGTCGTTACTGTAACTTAAGGGATTCGGGTGGATACGTTGTTACGGTAACGTGTATTATATCCGAGAAAGCCCATGGAAATAACCTTTTGGTTAAATGTCACAATTGCTCTGTTTAACCTTGGGGTCATTTATTTTCTGGTAAGCACGTAAGGCGCCTGTATTTTCACAGCAAGGAGTTCAATGATGACTAGAGGGACACATCATACAATTATTTTCCGGACTATTGTATACCGAACTGTCACGAAGGGAAATGTTGTATGAGTATCATACATCACATGAGTGTCTTTATGAGTGTCATAGATCACAGGCTATGTAAGGCAAAGTCTTCCTACCTTTATAATAAAATTAACAGAGAACTAGACATTCACTCTACACTATACTTTGAAGTGTCTAAAAACTAAACCCTATCACGGAGCAGCTGGTTACATACTTACACAGACAGCACACGCACGCACACATCCACACACACACACACACACATAGACAGAAAAACACACACACACAAACACATTCACACACACATAATCTGTAATCAAACAAGTAAAGACAAAAAAAGTGGCGTAAGTGTAAAGTATGCTTTAGAATTTAGAATTAAGTTAACAATTCAATATTATTATTTTAAGAGCGGTGCGACTCAATATGGGCATATTTTGCTTACCGGGCGGTTCTATACCTAAACTATGTGTTTCTTGTGAAATAAAGAACTTATTTATTTATTTATCAGAGAAAGTCAATGTAACCCAGCGGTAAGGCACCCGTATTTTGAACCCTGATTCGTACCTCTGGGTTTTAAAAACAACTTACGTACGAAATATCATTTGATATGTAACATTAGTTTCCAATCGTTCATTTGTCTTGCTTTCTAAGAATAATGTGTCTTAGATATTTTTTTTTCAAACTTTTCGGTGGGTACAACATGGAATACATAAATACTATGCAACGTATAAGTTTAAATTTAATTTGAATTGCAAATTTCAGTGACATTGTTCACTAAACCATTCTACCAATTTAGTAAACGTTAAAGGTGGTAGATGTTTGTACGAGTATTCATAATCTCGTCAGCCAAAAATTAATAAGAGAAAAACTAGTATTCATATAAAATTTAAATCGAATTTATGTAAAATGTTTTAAATTTGATTCCAGGAAATACCGGTCCCCGTATTTTTATGGTCAAAAAATATGGAAAGTGAAAAATTAAACGATATTTCCCTCGTTTACCAGTGCTCAGTGGAGTGCTCGTGGTCCAGCGGCGCCCGTGTACCGCGTGCGGTATGCGAGGTTAAGCAACATCGGCCTAGGTCAGTTCTTGAATGCGTGGCCGCTTTGAGTGGTTTTTAACTGAGCGCTCCCGTGCTTTTGAAGGCATGTTAAGCAGTTGATCCCGGCTGGTGTCTATAACAGTCTTTAAGCTAAGTTAGAGGCCTTCGGGTGGCTTGAAAACTGTAATTAGTCAAGTTACCCACTCACTTGACAAGGGGGGTCGAAGTTGTGCCAATGCCGTTGGGAATACCCACCTTACAAGTGACCCACCTACCTTGCACGTGACCTGGGTGCTGCTAAAAGTGCAACAAAAAACTGGCAACCATAATGTCTTCTTGAAGATCTCACGGTTCGAAATAATTGCCACACGATAAATTAACTAGTACTTTAACAGATTTTTGTTCACGGATGTGTTTAATATAAACATTCCATGTTTTATCAATTCGAGGCGTAATATCAAAGCAAATGTCAATATTGAAACTGGAACTCGGGCGGAATTCCATGTTTACTTTGTCTCGAGTATAAATAAAGAACTTAAAGCACGACAAAAAGTTGCCGAAAATCCCTGTGTAATTGCGAAATAATTGCGAAACCATTACCTACGCGTAAAATAAAAAATCTTCGCTGTTAAAGTACTGTTTCAAGTAAATACTTAAGCCTTTTTCAGTATATCTTCCATAATTTCTCCACATTATTTCACTTTATGGTTCTTATCGAATGAATTCATAAAAGTTGGCCGGCCTTGGCTTAGACCTTCAAGATAAATCGAAGTACGGCGAAGCAGACCATAATCGACTCGCAAATGAGAGGCATTGAGATAAATGACGTCCGTGTGGCCAAACCCGTAACGATGCCTATTGTAGACGGGAAAAATACTACACCACATTATACGAAACTCTACAGGGTTTGGCACGATGTATTGTAATGTTTAATAGTTTTTGTTCTTCCCGTATTTGTTACATTATATGGCAATTTATACTTGTAACAACTATAGGTGAATAAATAAACTGATTAAGAAAAAAAGACTTGTAGGAAAACATCAGGCGAAAATTAGTTACCTAAAAATTAAAAAAAAGGAAACTTTATTATGTTATACAAAGGACAAAATGCAAGACTTTTCCTAATAATTATCCCAAACTTTACTTAGTGAACTACCTACCTATTCTCAATAATGTCACCTACGATCTGTTTGTACTCGCAATCACTTGAAGACTAGAAAATATGTGCCTATAAAATTACTGGGTTATAATAAGTCTTCTCCCGTCTAGTCAAGTGGGATTTAGTATAGCCGTAGTGGGTGGTAACTGCCTGCGGTGTCGTGTAAGATATTAATGCAATAAACTAAAAGCAGGTTGCACCAATTTACGATTACAGGCCGATCGACGTACATTTACAATTACAGACGGTTTGGTAAAACCTACCCTAAGCTAGTAATAGTTAAATTGCATTCCGCAGGTATTTTTAGGTCGGTTTCGGTCGATACGGAAGTCAATAAACTGGTACTGTCTCGAGTTAATGCATAAGTTACTTTGAACATGTTAACATGTAGTAAATTTGTTTATACTGCCCTTATGTCTTGATGAAATTGATATCAAATATATTTTTTCCGAATATGTACACAAATGTAACTTTGTATTTTGACTAAGGTCCATTTTCATAACGGAGTAATTTGATAATCTTAATGTTATTGGACGAAAATGTACAATTTCGCAGTTTTTCTACTACTTTTGTTATTTGTTAGCACGTACTCCTGTTACTAATTATTCTATTCGGTCATATTATTTAAATATAACACTATAATGTTGAATTAAAGTTGCTCTTGTACCCGAATAGTTTAATTCTTAGAACGTCACTAACACATTCAGCTTTTTGTATCGAATGTTGTAACAAAATACCTACATGACATATAATATGACCATATAATATACCTACACATATACATCAAAACATGAGACCCTGGTCAGTCGACGTCAAGAGTTTTATGAAGGCACAGAGCTGGCGCGTATCTCTCTGAACGAATCCCTCTGCCGATCATAGAGGAAAGGCCACGAGCATTTTGGGGTCCACGCCGGTGGCAGAACTTTTATCGGAGTGATTTTTTTGTAATTCGTTTTTACTTACTGGGGTTAAAATGGGACAGTCAAGGGTTGATTGAGACACCTGTTTACCAGAAACTAGTATGTGTTAGTCTGTAGGAATGACCTCTACCTCTAGTTCAACGCAACACACAAGCTGAATGTCGGGATTATTCCTACAGACAAACACATACTAGTTTCTGTTAAAAACAGTTGTCTCAAATAACCCTTGAATGTCCCATTTTACCCCATTTAACAGCACCTAAAAAAGAATTTGTGACACTAATATAAATAGGTATTACCTATTTCGAAAAGGGTTTTCCCACAACTATTTAAAGCGATTACAAGCGAACGCACAACTTTTATTCCGTGGCATGTGCAAAGTTACTTTTGCCCCATGGGCGCTGGGAAATATTTCTTCATTTGTCTCACAGGATATTATATTTACGAGTACACGTTTAATTTATTATTTTACCTGAATATTCATGTGAGTATATTTGTATTTATATTTTTAGTATAGTAGTAAGTAGTATAGTAGTAATTTTGTATTTGTAATTACGTTTAATATAATGGTAGATCCATAAATAACTCGTGAAACGCACTTAATTCCGATTTTTCATGAAGACACACACATTTATAAAAAATCTGCTCGTTGTAATACAGCGCACGAATTATCAGCACTTATAAGTTCGACGTAAAACTTCGACTTATTGAAGTTGATTATTTAAAGCATTCACCAGTTCCTAAAAGTTTACGGTACCTTTCAGAGACCAAGACTGGATGAAGTTATGACTCGAACTCACCTGTGAACAATAGAGAGGAGAACATTAGAATTTTGAACAAAACAGTCGATTCAAACGTGTTTTACCCAGCGAATATCGAGAGTTATGGAACAAAAAAGCATTTAAAAAGTTTTAGTATCATTAAGTACCTAACTATCCCGGAGATTCGATACTAGGTTAGGGTAAGCTACATACATAGTTCTAGCTGGAACCGTTTTCAGTCAATAAATACCGCCAAGTACCTAATAGTAGGTATAAGCATGCGGCGCCAAGAATAACACTAACAAGTGCGTTATACTACAAATAAAATAAATAAATAAATAAATATTAGAGGACAATCTTACACAAATCGAACTAGCCCCACAGTAAGCTCAAGAAGGCTTGTGTTATGGGTACTAGACGACGATATATTTAATAGATATAAATACTTAAATAGATAGAAAACATCCAAGACTCAGAAACAAATATTCATGCTCATCACACAAATATTTGCCCTGACCGGGATTCGAACCCAGGACCGTCAGCTTCACAGGCAGGTGCACTACCCACTAGGCTAAACCGGTCGTCAAAACATGCAATAACTAATAACAATGCCTAGGAAATAATTTAGTTACGTATTCTTGTTAGTAAATATAGCTATCCATGAACTTATAGACCTATATTATTATATTATACCATCAACCAAGCAGTTCTTGTATGTTATTTATTCATTTCGGGGAACTCGGAAACGGCTCTAACGATTATGATTAAATTTACTATGTGGGGGTTTTCGAGGACAAACAATCGATCTAGCTAGGTCTCATTCCCGGGAAAACGCTGAACAAAGCCGGGCTCCCAGGTACTGAACAAATAAAATAAACAAAATTTGTACCTATTTTAAATAACACCTTTTCATCACTGTAGGCACGACTTAGTTTAGTCTGGCTTCATAGGGTACACCGCACCTTTATACTGAACTCACTTAATTACTGGACCCTGATTCCATTTGTTTTATTTGATAGAAAAAGATATTCCTACGATATTGCTTTTGTTAATTTTTTTGTCATTCTGACATTCCTAGTACCTACATCCGTGCCTGTTTTCCAGAATGAAAACAAAAGAGACATGAAACACAAGCGATATATAACGTGTGGAATCGCAATCCCCATATTATAAGACAGATATATGACAGAGTAGGGGGTATTCCTGTAAATGGATTGGTCCCCTGCTCGTACGTCACAGGACATAGCTGCGTAGTTCTTTGGGAATAGCGCATTCAAATGTGTCCGAACATAAATCGTGCCACCTCCGCCCAGACAATATGAATGTGCGCCAAAGCAGGCCTGGAAGCCGGAACAATCACGCAATCTCTCATCGCGTAAGTACAAGCAGGTTTGTCGTGTTTCAACACCTAGTAAAGTCCCAAATAAGTAGGCAAGACTTGACTAATGTCCGATTTTTACACGGTGCAACAACTTGCATGCAGTCTTACCTCAGTAGCCTGCAGCCCGCAATGTAATCAAAATCGCATGCCAGTTCTTGCACCGTGTAAATCGTAACCTTTTTGCCACCATTGACTTGATATAAAGTCAGTACATTTAGTGCTCCACAAGCCATGACTTCATTTTATTTCGATGTAAAGCAACCTTAAGGTCATAAAAAATTACAGTATTTAGAGCCGATATTAGTACATTTCGCTCCAGTTCATGCGCCTAATTGTTTTCTGTTTCATACGATTAAAACACTAGAAATGTTCGTTGCACAAAGGAAAAAATATTAAGGTACTATTTTAAATGTTATGTGTCTAAGATTATTCTCTACATTTTTTAAAAATGACATTGATTGGAACAAACTTAACGCGTATCATTTCTAATAACTAAATACCTACATTACCTCCCTATATAAGTAAAGTATCGGTAGGATGTAGGATGTTATTTATTACGCAAGCATTCAGTGCTAGAGCCTATGATGTAAATTATACAAGGTCCCTTTGGAAGTAAGGATCAAATCAAAAAGGGATTTAGCGGAGGTCGTTTAAAAGTTATTTCACGTTTTGATCATAATACGCCTGACATTAATTTGGCTTCATCTTGTAGCAGCTGTTGAGTTATTTTCGTACTTTCTTAGTAAATTAACTAGAATCAGGAAAGTTGCCGAAAATAACAACAATGAAAATAATCGACAATGTAGTTAGTCTGGTTAATGAGAGTTGAGACCAGAAAATAGACCACAAATTAAATAAATCTACGCGCTGCAACACTGTGTATAATGTGCAATAATGATACTTGTTCAAAGAATGTCTTAGATTGTAGTTATGTGACGCCTAAGCAGAAGGTAAGGGCGATAAATATGCGATCCGAAGCTTTTTTTAATACCGCCAGTGGAAAGTGCAAAATTTTACGTCTCCCCCTGGCTAGGAAGTGGGATTTCCTGCACGTGTAGCTGGCGATTATCGCCCGATACTTTAGGGCTAGTGAGCATAATCGCCAGCTACATAAAATACATTTTTCGCACTGGATAGGACCTACATAATATATTCTGAGTTTGAAATTGAATATGTAAGTAGGTATTTGAAGCTTTTTCAGATCCGAGCCGATCAAGCTAATATCATGGTAATAACTATATTCTATAGTGTTAATAATCCATTAGTTTTAAGCGTTCCGTCTCTCTGTAAAACCTAAAATTGATATATGAATTATATCTGCATAATCCAATGCAGTCTTTCCATTTTAATTTCAGAGTTCTTGACATTAGCTTCAAAGAGAATTGTAATCTGTTTACCACACGCGACGTCAAAGAATGTTTTAATTTAGGTCTCACAATGGTTCATTTGTTATTTGAAGTGGTAACAATTTGACAGATCTATATTTACATCGGTAGCCGATTTTCTCGCTGCCAACCGGGAGTCACTAAATAAAACTGCTAAGAATGATAATGGGACAATTGGGTATTTGACACATGTTAAAATTTATAACATAGTGTTGTTATATAAATGAAAACCATCAAATTATCACAATAAATAAAAATAAATAAATTATGATTAATCAATTAATATAAATAAATTAGATAAATTGTTCAACATCATAAATAGATATCGGACTATAAAGATTAGCATAAATGTTGTTTTTTTATAGTCCAAATTTAAATTGAAAGTTGCCAATAAAAATCACATATTTCAATACAAAAAAAATTGTACGGCAACTCTGTCTATTAACACTACATTTCACGACTAACATGGCAAATTACTGGTTTTTCCATACAACGGTATTACGAGGCCATAGAACGTCACATTTCACTGGCTATCAATGTATAGCGTTTTCAGTGCTCGTCAGCTATGCAGAATCAGAATCAGAATCAAAATATTCATTGTGAATCATAGGTATACAGGATGTTGGGATTGACAATGCTCAGCTATGTTCTACCTTACGGCATACAAAGGGTTTCTTAGTCTAACTTCTCTCGTCTAGATATATCATTGCGATACATTATATTATATTACGCTATACAGTCATTAGTTATGTCATTTAAATATTCATTTACAGAATAATAAGCCTTTTGTATTATAAAATGTTTAAAGAGTTTTTAAATGGAGCACTCCACAGGATTATATGAGCTACTCGTTTGAGGACTTGTGTACATACATTGTCGTATCCTGTACCAGCAGTGTTTTTCAATGAATGTATTATTGTATATATTTCATTTGCCGTTGTATAATCTCAACATTGTTGGAGCCATAAAGACAAAATTAAGAGTGTTACATGTCAAATTATGAATGTCATTGGAATTATTAGTCTTATTACTACATGTTTTTTTTCTATCAGAAACAGACACTTTAGGCAAGGCAATCTCATCATTTTCCACAAGATCTGCAAGGCTTTACCTCTCGTTTTCGTCTGTTGTGTTGTTCTAATTGTAGTTAATCCCATACAAACATTTGACCGTCTCTAAATATTGGTTCGAATGGCACCATAAAAAAATTTAGTCAAACAGCCAATTGTTTTGGATTCGGTTTCTCAAGTAGGTTATTCAAAAAGCAGGTGAATGTAACAGTTCATTCGAGGAATATTCCGATTCGTTTAATTTTTGACAATAAAGTGTGATCTTGATCTATCAAAATAGTAGTATTAAGTAATCAAATCAAGTTAAATCAAAGTACATTATGGCCTGAAAAGTAAATAAGTCATTGGATTCTTTTAAAAATTCGCTTCTATAATTTAATAGAATTTGTAGGTAGGTTATGCTTAGGTTTTTAACGAGATGACAAAAATCCATGCTGTCGAGTGAATGTTTGAGAAAAATCGGAAATTTGACGCAAACAAAACGCAAAATTACTTCAAAACCTAAATGGAATTCACATGCATATACGTACATGTTAATTTAAGAACATACCATTACCAAAGTATTTGTGCACATAAAAAGAGTTGTTAGAATACTTTTTACAGTAACGAGAATATCTTTCTCTTATTGCCGGTTTTTAGGATTCCAGATATGAAGCCTTTTTTCAATTGAGGCGGGTCGTTTGATGTTATTCTTTCAAAAATATTGTATTTGAAATATGAATAATCCGCTTTTTGTAGTCATAAATGTATAATGTCATAGGTAATTTCATAAATAATACCTTATGGCGGGCGTATTGATCTGAATATGTGCCCGAGTAGCATATCCATAGCACCTCTTATAATCCACAACAATCACCTGCATTTGTAATTAATATAGTCACGAGCACAAATAACGGGTTTTATGGAAACTCAATACAAAGTGTACCCGTTATTTTTGCTCGTGAGTATATTTATTACTATTCTTGTTCGTATCTAATAAGAAGGAGAACATGTACTACATGTATTATTCCAAGACCTTTCTTGTATTTGAATAACTACACATTTTCTTAGTAATGTTTGAAGTCATTTCGCTTTTATCCGCCCGACAGATAGGGTGCTTCGCCCTGGTTGTATAATTTGATTACGACACAGAGTCTGTAAACTTCACCGCTGCAATCATGTAACGGCGATGCGCTTATAGTTCACTCTTCTGTATTTAAAAGTACAATTTAAATATATTGGAAGAGTGAAACTCCATTCATTCACTTCTAATTATACCAACTTTCTCAATACCTTCTTGTTTAGAGAAGATTGCATGTTGACTTTGCGTTAATATTGTTCTGATATCTAGGCTTTTTATAAGAATAGTGTTGTTCTCTAATGCATTAAACCGTGATATTAATTATAAATAGAATTAAATCGATCGCTCAATAACATATTAAGTGCGTTTAATGAAATTGTTTAGGTAGTCGTATTGCGTGAATATTATGGCGATACAAGTAATGTTACGGCTGAAATGCGAGGTCCGAAGACAACTATTTTATGTCATTACGGAAAGGTTTTCAACTAAGTATAAGATTATTATAAGTATACTTTACAACCTTAATGCATACACGCACGACACGACATAAGCGCTAAGATAGGAGATTAGATTCGTACTACCCTATTAAAATTATTAGGCATAAAAAGATTAATAAAGTAAGAGGTATTAGGACTCTAAAATTGCTAAACCTCTTTAACGACTTAGTTGGCGTGACTTATAACGTCGAGTGAAAGTATTTAAAAGACATTGTATAACTAATATTCGATGACTGGTAAAAATAAATATTCTCAAGCAACAATCACAAGCCAGCCATGCTAAATTAACTCATGTTCTAAAAAAATGTACGAAGGCGCATTAAAAAATAACCTATTCAAATGTAAACTCCAAACTTTTGATCTGGTTAAAATTCCTTGGCATTGTAAAGCGTGTTATTCACATTGCACATTCCTGATAGTCTAATTTTATAAATTTGTATAACATAATCATTAGTAAGTAACAGCTCAACGGCCAGCGGAAAAAAACGTGGTTAATTCGAGTACACCTTGTTGTAAAACTTACGAAATGAACACGGGTGTAAATTGCGCGAGTAAACAAAAGACATATGATTATTGCTTTTTTTCTTAATCTGTTTGGAATAGACACATTCACGTTCATCCACATTACAAAAAAACTGTAAGACGTCTATAAGATAACTGCAAAGTGTTGTTTGGACTCAATACAATAATGAACAATCAATGTACATCATTATTATCTCAAGCAATAACCTGCCCAATAATTTTGGTAAGTTGCACTTCTAATACCAGTGGCCCACATTTAACGTAACCTATTGTCCAAAAGGTAGGAGCAATGCTATTCTTAGTACTATCGCGCGGTCTCCTGAAATAATAGACGAGTAAGACAATGACTGACCCAAGTAGGTATTAATGGATTTGTAGTTATGACTTATGAGCGACTTTGCGAATTATTGGTGCTTGAGAAGCTCTATTTTTAACTCCATTTTATAGGGTTAGTTAGATAAATATTTACGGTTCATTAATTTTCTCAATTTAGATTTAAAGCCGGACTTAAATATAGTTCACAAAAGTTTATTTCCAGAAACAAGTAAAATATATAAATCGGTTCCCATTATGCTGACGGCATTACCTTTCTGTATTGCAAGGGCAACGCATTGAGAGAGGTATGTACCAGACCCTAGATCCCCCGAATTGCGAATCTGCAGTGACGATAGCCCCATGTCATCTAACCAGAGATCCAAGGTAGATACCGCAAGCGCTGCAAATTCGGTCTTTCACTAGCGACGAGTATTTGCGGCGCTTGAAGATTTGGGCCTGATCTGATGTAGCGCGGGCTTGCGAACGGGTCGCCTGGTTGTGGGACTGGACGAATGTATCGACCCAAAATAAAATGAAAAAACACCGCATATCCGGACCGATTCCCTTTTTAACCAACAACAAATTGATGTTTCCGTTTTTTTTTAGTATTTGGGCTATAGATATTTAATGTGTTAGGGACCCAATACGAAAATAAGCGGATCAAAATTGGAACTTTTTAAAGGTAGTATAAATAATGGGTATACAGAGCGCGTATTATGATTACGATTGTATAAATAATTATTCGTAAAAATCTATCAAGTGACAGGAAAATCACAATAACTTTATCTTGTCACGCTTTAAAAGCAACCATCAACAGCCCGCTGACGTTATGAAAACAGTGTATGTAATGGAATGTATTAATAGTGGGATTTTAAAATGAGTGTCTCGACATGTGATGCAATGTTAACCGCTGTCTATATCACGTTGACATCTATTAATACCTAGCTATCCGTGGTTGTGTGTCTAATCGAATCAACTAAATAATAATGCGAGGCAAGCGGAAATATGGCGACCAACTCCTGGGCTATAAAAATGTGTTGAAGCGCCATATGCGGAGATGTGATGTTGAACAATCGTGCTGGGAGTTTTTGGCTCAAGAGAGTTCATGTGCAAGCCTTCGAAGAACGAAGGCGAAGCGAACTCGCCGCTAAGCGTGGGGATTTGAAGGCCCGACCAACTGCCGCCATCCACTATATTACGAGTATGTCGGAGGGGTGCTGACCTGTGGCGAGTGTGTTCGGATATTCATTGCGAAGATAGGCTATGTCAGTCACCTGAGAGTTCACGAGCAACGCTCCCAGTAGTGAATCTCTCTCCAGTGGCCGTGGTCGAAATTGGCCAGGATGATGATGAGAATGCCGTATGCCTCATTATACTGCACCCTAATTTTATTCAGCGCGCGTTTAGTGAATCTGCTCCAGGGTTTACGTGTGTTAGTGCTCGCTGCGATATTGTTAAAACCTCTTAGAGACACGTTGTCACTGGCCGCTTACAAATTCAAATTATTATGTCCCGTCATCTACCATTACCACTTAATAATAACAAAATAAAGCTATTGTTTATTTTTTTCGCTGGGAGACGACGATTTAAAGATGTTCTATTTTTCTCATGTCATTATAAAATAATTTGAATATACTTCTGTTTGTTTGCGGTTAACATTGTGTTTTAATAGATATCTACCATTCATTCTGTAATGTCCAAGTTGTTTCTCACGCAAAATATCTGGTTACTAACAAGCGAATTTTAATTAATTATGAAATTAATCTGTTTCAGGCCCAGTTTATATGGGGTTTCGCACCTATGTGCAGAACCCCATTATATATTACAAAAAAGCTGGATTTATACTTATCTGACATAACGCTTTTTGGTGCTCTCTGAAGCCTGTACAGTTAAGTATGACCCGTCACGTCAGAGCGCATCAGATGAAAGTGCTAGTGTTAATTTAACGTAAGTAGTAGAAGCAGCAGTCTCAAAATGATGCACAGTGCAAAAACTAAACGATGCACGGTGCAAAGACAAGGTCATTTTCGAATAAAACCAACTCCTCGCAAAACGTACGTGTGTATCTTTTATCAATCTCAGAAAATACTGCAACTACTTTGTACTGCTGTTCTTATAAATACGTGTTCTACCACACTCATGTATATTCATGTCAGACAACAGAGAACCACTGTGATTATCGTGAGTACATGCCATTATGTCCCCTTTCGCGATTTGCTTCACATTTCAATGCGGTATGGTGAACTGAACTTACGTAGTAGAATTTACCTAACCTACCTCGTATACCTATTTGTTAGCATAGTCGTTTGTGTGCCGGGCTCCGAGTACATTCCACCTAAACCTGCAGTTTGTATGCAGAGTTAAAATCCTCTTATCTATATTGATTCATATGTATTTTCAAACTACTGCAGTGCCTGGCTTAACTATGTGATACGTTTAAGTTAATCTTATTGTGTGCGCGAAACGACATCGTAAGGCCAGCTTGATAAAGTTCCGTTGACCGAATTTCAGATCAAATGTTGGTAACATTTTTGAAATATTATGATAATTAAATGGATTTGTGATTATAGGTATTTTAAGAAATACTTAAGAGAATTATGCAATAACTAATTGTTAGGCATACTATAATACATTGTTTACTTTCAATGTTTATGGACAGTATCGTTATCATTTATACTAAAACTGATTCTATACTAATACAAGTCGTTCTTTATCCGTAATTAAATAAAAAAAGGCAGAAATGTACTTAATGTTTCATGAAATATACTACGGCTTCCCATAAAATTTTCTCTTATTGAATTGCAGGGAAATCACGAAGAAACCAGTCTTTATTAAAGTGCTATTGCTGACAGCTTTTGGCCAGTACCTACTTGTTATACGGGAAAATTCTAACACGGAAGAATCCTTTGTTACAGATACTAGTAATATAAATATTGTGCAGTCAAGGGCAATTCGTGCAAACAAGTAATTAAAAAATTATTGCAGCATTTTTTCTCATTTATAAATTGATTGTCATTTTGTTTTACACTAATCTATTATTTTTCACTTTGTTTTTTATTGATGGTATTAAAACGAATAAGGCAAGTATAATTATATCAAAGTTCTACTAACTTAGGAGTTGGAATAATGTTAACGGTGAGCTACTGTAGGTATAGTTGCATACCCACTAAGTTTAGGTATTCCTAATAAAGCCTACTAAAATAACGAGGCTCATTCGGTTCACACTAAGATTACGTTCGCATATCACTGGACGTAGCCAAAATTAAGAACAAAGCCCCTAACGCGGCCTTTATGTATGAGCAGGTTCGATAATTACGAGTATACAGGGTGTAACAAAACTAGTGAGGATCCGTTTAAAGGCATATTCGGTATCATGTTCTGATTAGGAAAAAGTAGGAGAAATTTTTTTTGACGCGAAAAATTTTTTTTTTCTTTGGGGCAGGTCGTCCAAGTCAGCCAACTGTGCATACAAAGGCCAAAAATTTATTACGTCAAAAAAAATTTCTTCTACTTTTTACTAATCAGAACACAATACCGAATATGCCCTTAAACGGATGCTCACTAGTTTTGTTACACCTTGTATAGACTTTTGGTCCAGTCAGTTTTTGGAAATAAAAAAAAAACACTCGCGAGGTCTACATCACACAGAGCCACTAATATACTATTAGGGCGTGCAATACCGGACGATTCTCAATCCTGTGATTGAAATCCGGTATTGGACCTCAATCCCGGGATTTTTCAACTGAAAATACGAGTACCTACGTGACAATTTACCGTCACATTGTTAGTTACAATGTCTATGTTATATACAAGTAGAAAAATAATGTAGGACAGAGAACAATAACAAATACTAACGAGATAATTATAAATACTCAACGCTCTTATAAATTTTACGAATACATATAAGACTTTCATATTTTTCTACTAAAATTTTATCAAATATCATAAAATCTTCAATAACGGTATTTCGGTATTTCGGTATTGGTCTGTTAGAATACCGGTATTGAAATATCGTAAAAATGTGCAGGCCCTATATACGATACTATGGTATCAGATAGGTGTGATAAACAAGCTTACTTAAGCGAGCCCCGAGCATAAAATAACGAGTGCGCGCAACACAACAATATCATTATTAATTGGACGACCACGTCAGCCTAGTCGCTAGTGACCCTGCCTACGAAGCTGGCGGTTCCGGGTTCGAATCCCGGTCCGGGCATTTATTTGTGTGATGAACACGAATAATTAATCCTGGGTCTTGGATGTTTTCTACGTATTTAAGTATTTATCTGTCTGCTACCCATTGTCCAAGCTTTGCTTAGTTTGGGACTAGATCGATGTGTGTAAGATTGTCCACAAACAAATAAATATTTATGAGATGTGTCAAGCCAGGTTCAGTTCGTTATTCGCTCGAATACGTACATTATCTAAGGCCGTACAACGAGAAATATCGCGTTCTTTGAAACGCTGTTCTGCCCAGACGAGGACACAATAAGGATTAATTTTCACATACATATGTGATTCGACTGTGTTTCTGACAATAGCCAAAAATGACCACATCGAGGCATCCCTTAATTAGTGTTCTCAATTTACAAATATCGGCCTATACTATAAACAAATGCGGTTCCTGAAAAACCGAAGATGGAAAGTTCGCTTATCTCCATGTCTAATGAACTTGTCAATACGGGCGATTAATATGATTAGGTATAACCGAATTTATTATGGTAGAACTATCTTTTTTGACTTAAAACGCTCAGCGAATAACAATCTATTTCACCATGAAAGGTCTTATCACTACCACAATACAACGAATTCAAAGCATATCTGAAGGTTTATTTATGTGCCATTCCATCATTTCTAGTGGCTCATTTAGGATTTGACACTATAAGATATGGAAACAACCTCTCCTACGGCACATCTGTGATGTGGATTAGTACAAACAATTTAATGAAGACAGACAGGCCGAAAACCGCTAGGCATTTGGTATTCCGAGATTGCCTTTTATATTATGTAAACTATCAACAGGTATAAAGATTCATAATATTTGGAAGCTAGTTAATTAATTGAGCACAGTATTCATGTTATCAATGTTCAGTGTGACCAACACCCGTCGCATCTGTCTTATAATATATAATAAAATATTTATTTTGGACTTTGGTTATCCATATCATGTTAGTACAGCTTATACTTACGTATTAGTATTAGTTATGATTTATGAACCGTAATAGGTAGTCACAAGGTGTTCTTATGAAGCGAGTAGGTACCTAAATATTATAGCTGTTCTTGAAATATATCTTGAAAATGAAATAAACTTAATTTATGGGAAAGTTTTTTTTTTTAATTCATCGTATTTAATCCCGTACGATGACATGGTTGGCACCCTACATGTGCGAGTCCGATTTGCCCTTGGGCGGTTTTTTCGTTGCACGTATTGTATTGTCTACAGTTTATTTTTACAGAAATAATTTAAAGTTCGTATACCCCTTGAAGCTGTCACTGAATCAGAACATTTAAACTCAGTCAATTAGGTTCCGTCGCCCAAAATAGATGAGTCATGATGCCTCTCTTTTAACCCAGCTTGAATAATTTCTGGAAGTCACTATGCTTTTAGCAAAATATCCGAAGCGTGCTAGAATGTGGTATAATATATAAAGGAGTTTCTAAAGTAATTAAAAATATTAATATACTTTCGATACAGGCAACGCTAGCTGAATGCCTAAGCACCAGAAACAAGTTTTGTAAATAATGGAAGTTATGACTATGGTAGAGCTAACTTTTCTTTTGCGATAATACCGCATGTTATTAGTTTTGTTTCAATATCACAGCTATATGGTATAAACAGATATAAAACCTTCCTTTTCCTTTTCTGACGATGAGACATCATCCGAGTACATTAATGAATTGGCTATTACAGCACTAGCAGCTTCTTCATTGCTATTGGCTTCTTATTATAGTATTACACTCGTTCTTGCAACTGTTTTACTGATCGTCGGAAACAATGATTGAGAGATATTAAGAAGAAGGAAGGATCATAAAAAGATTTATCCTTGTTTATTGTCATTTTTATGATCTACATTTTAAAGGGGATAATAATTCATATAATAAATAAGGAAAAATATAATTATGATTTAAATAGTTACAGATTTATTTTCCGGCCGTTATTTAAAATTCTCATTTTTTAATACTACCTACATTGAGGCTTATAACGGAAAGGTATACATGAGGGCCCTTCAAATGTAAACAGTTATAAGCAAAGAGCTGCCGGCTACGCCAAGCTGTCAGACCCGCGCCTTTGAAGTGTTAAAGTATTCAGGAAGTTTTTAAAGCGCGTGAGGCCCGTGACGTGGGAACTCTGATATCCCGTTTTCTATCATAGCGTTATAGCTTGTCAGTTTCAGAGATAACATCAGTCACACATTTGACATCACATTATCGGTTCACACGAACGTTAATGTTTTTAATAATGTGTGTAGGCAGTAGGTGTATTATCGATTTAAGTAATCTGTATATCGGAGGCACGTAACTAACCAGAGGGAACATTACTTAAAGTTATAAACATACATACGGTCATACGTGTCATTTTTGAATGGTAAAATGGCAGATGAACCTAACATATGTTTTAAACCTTACGTAATTGACTAGCAGATGACTGGTATAGGCTTAGATTTATGATGTTAAGCAAAGGGCGCAAGAAATATATGTTTTATGCACTTTCAAAAGGCCCGAAATACAGTTCTTTATTCAAATAGTAAAGTAATGAGTAGGTAATTTAGAATTTGTCTAATACACAACAGAATAAACAATTATTTTGCATACGTCACGGCCATATCCCAAATCACGGCATAAAAGTAACAGAACACTAATAAACTTGTTAAATAACAGTCTGAAATAAGTAAGCCAAAATTGTCTATAATAGGTACAATGTATATATTTAAATCTTGCAGTGTAATTATAACGTTTGCGCAATTTTTTTAGTAATTCTTACAAATGCCCTGGCACTTATACCGTAGCAAATGAGCGAAACTTCAGTATTCATGAATAATTTTGTAGTAAATAATGAATGTAGATGCTCATTATATATTTATGGAGTGAGGTCTCCTAACTATTTACCCCCAAGTTATGTATACTGTTAGTATACCTACAGTTGAAACTTTGTTACATGTTTGCATTGTAAAAGAAAATTGAGAAAATAACGACAGGTATGGAGATAAGAATATTCGTGTTGTTATGACATCGTGGGTTTTACTTTTCTGTGAAGTTTTCATTAAATCTTGCTTAAGGTCTTTCATATTTAATAGGTATATGCTATTAAATATGAAAAACCTTAAATACATGTTTGGAACCGTTTATTAATTTCATTGACTGCTAAGGGTTGACAATGAATGTTCATCTCTACCTGCAATTAGTAGGTAAGTCTATTATGCGGCAATAAATAAATTAGGTAAAGGATTCAGTTGGACACAGTCTCTTAAATATATAAAAACCAACACTTTCATGCGCAAAGTCATTTTGCATCTGCTTTTTGTTAATTCACAATGGTCAACACGACAGCGTGTCAAATCGAAAGAGAAGCATTCAGAATGGAAATGTAACTTTTTTTATTAAATAAGGAATATTAATGCAATGATAAAATTTGTTGGAAGGTAATAAATAAAGTAAAGTATATTCAGAGGATTTGAATTTCAATTGCCGATCAGAATTTCTGTTTCAGTTATACTAAACCGTTTAAAGAGAAGTCTTCAGAATGTATTGCTAGTTGATTCGTCTGGAAACTTGAAAATAAAGTGAAATTTTACAGAACAAAGATTGCCAGATATAATTTTGCACTTCTTTAACCGTTTTGTTCCACTGTTATTTACTTACATAGTCTTAAGGCTAGGCGCTGGGGGCCAGGTTGAAATAAAACAAATGCATACACAATAAGGTAGGAATTGAGAGACATTTGGCACGTGTGTTTCTCTTGCGGCCCTTGACGACAAAGCGTCGTTCGTGAAGAAATGAAATCACGAAGAAGACAAAAAAGACTCAATTTTGGTCGTGAAACTATCACATCCATTGAGATTTAAATTGAAATCGGTTTGGTTAGTTGTACTCGCTACTACCTCTTCTCACACTGCAAGGGAGAGCTCATTTGAGAAAACAGATATAATGTAATCACAGTAATACAACGGAGTATTCTGCATTAAGGTCCCTGGTTATATAAAGTGTTAGTGATATATACCTGCACCTATCTATCTACTTATTTATCTGCTTGTGCTTGCCGGTAGCCATATAAAAACAATACAACAACATATATAAAATATCAATGTGACAACTAATATTTAACAATATTATCAACGAAGAGTATGAACATGAGTAAAAGTGTGAGATAAAAATGATGTTGTATGTCAAATGGTGGTAATTATTGATCACTGCAATTTGAATATAAACGAACGCTGTCAAGAGATGGAATATTCTTGATAACGTAATAGTTCCTACTTAGTTTCTTTTAGCTTCCATCTCTTCGAGACATCATCAACAATCAACATAGTTCGTTGTAGAAACAATTGAATGCCAGCATCGTTAGACATTGTTAGATATTGCCATCCAAGGCGATATATGTTGGATGGAATTCCGATATTAAAGAACATTTTTCATTGACGATGTCGCTGGAATTTCTAGTGATGTTTCTGTATTTGCTCCTGTTTACGGCGACGATAACGACCTCTCGTTATCGATAGCTGTTTCGGCTTTATTACTTCCATTTTAGGGGTCCTTATTAGTTAAAAAACGCTCATCTATTTACGCCATTTTTAGTTTGAGTTGAATCGTATCTTGACATTTTGTCAATGTTACTATAGAACAGGACAATTGCGACCTTATGTCATAAACTTTATTGTATTCTTTTGGTTTTTTCATTAAGAAATATCGTTTCAAACATAACTCCAAATTGAGCATTTTCAAGCTAGAAACTTGTTTTTCCGCTTAAATTCTACTACATAAAATAAAATCAAAAAATGGCTATATTACTATCTAAAACTTTAATAAAATCATCAAAGCCTTTAATAACTTTATTGGTAATATCAATACTTTTGTCATAATTTGAAATCAAAACATTTTAAAATTTCTAAGGCCTTTTAACGCATTGCCCAAAAATCTTCAATTTGCATGTTTGTTTCTTCGTTTTTTTTTCAGAATATGCTTAGGTCATCCATATATAATAAATTACAGAAATGGTATTTCCATTTGAAATAAAAAAAGTAAATTTCAATACTCATAACAGAGGGAACTGTAGTAAACATTGCCACTTTGATTTTTAACTATTGGTTATGACGTAGTTTTGATTCGAACACAGACCACTTAACCTAAAAACGTCGCATTGTCAGGCGACCCCCGCTGTCACACATAGAGTGAATTCATGTCTGAGAGACGCCCCATTTGCTAACTTCAGTCTGCTCACGGCGTTCGCGCGAGTAACATCGGGGTTTTAGTTAGGTATGCAAGATGCATTATTGTAGCGTGAATTTGTGTGGCAAGAACACAAAAACATCTAGTGTGCAAGAATATGGTACTTCATAACCCAGCTAAGCAGATTTTTGAGGATTTCAACAAAATTACAAATTAAATTCAGCATGTAACACGCTCATCGCTCGTTGATGAATTTTAAGAAAATCTCTTTCCATCACTCGCTCCTTCCTTGTCTATCATTTCGTGCGACTAGTGATGTCTATAGTATGAGCTCGTTTACTATCGATAAAATAAAGGTAAACCATTAGTATAACCATGCGTCATGTTGCGGAATTTCATGGGAACATTGGCAATAATTTTAATGATAGGTTGTCAGTGTCACTGTGGCGGTGTATTTGAATAATAGTAGAAATATTAAATATGCTGCGGAAGATAGTTGGCGAAACAGCTGTGTTGACTGCATACCATGCATACGTTTCCTCAACACGAAGGTATGGGGTAATATTCTGGGGCAACTACTGATTAGGAATTGGTGTTTAGGGCGCAAAAAAAATGTATACGAGCAGTTCGTGGCCTGCGGCCCTTGGATTCATGTAAAACTCATTTCATAGACCTAAATATTCTCACCTTCCCTAGTTTGTATATATTTGAAATAGCTTTGTTTGTGAAATCGAATCCTAAGGAGTTTCAATATAACAAGACTTATGTCAAAAAATATTATGGGAATGGCCCCGAGAATCTTCAATCATCTACCTGTTGAAATAATGGAAAAAGAAACTGTTCTAGAATTTAAGCGGGCTCTAAATAAATTACTTGTTGGAAAAGCTTACTATTCAGTTAAAGAATACTTTAATGATAGTTTTAACCAACAGCAATGAGCATGTTAGTCATAAGATCTTTGTACGCCTTGAGGCAGGACATAGCTGGACTATTTCGTATGTACCTGCCATTTCGTATGTGTATACCTATTGCTCACAAATAAATGATTTGACTTTGACTTTAAATGATAAATGTCAAAAATACCCAAAACGATTCATAGTCAAGAGCGGAACATTGCTAATAATGTATATGATAACTGCTGAGAAAGAAACCCTCCGCAAATGAAACTAATTTCGTTACAAAATATTTCAAAATTAACATCAAAGCTAACGAGGAAACAAGTCAAGATGTCATTAAATATATAGTCTGTTTATAACGAATTGGTTATTGTAGTGTTATTTTATACAAGCGAGGAAATATTTGTAGTAAAAAAATTTAGTTTGAATTTGAAAAATACTTAATAAAAATATTTTAATATGAGCTTCGGAGATGATTAATCTTGATCATTATTGTCTACTATCATTGAAGAGGTGTTAATATTATTTCAATCGCTATCCTTCCTTCCTAATCCTTTTTTAATAGGGTCTAGGCTCTGGGGATTACGGAATCCTTTTACCATCAAACGGGCCGTATGTTTTTTTGCCATCAATGAAATATTAGGACATCAGATCATATAATTGATCGACGTGGAGAAGTTTGTGATTGAAGGTGGCTCTAACCTCTGAAAGTGATTCCAATAAGTCACTTTTTGGGTCTCACATTGAGGCCTTATCTATTTGGATTCTGATTTTGATTACGGTGAATGAAAGTAAGGCAAAATGACGAGTTGCTAATTCGCATTGTTCCGAATATACTGAACTGTTGCCATATAAATCAGAATAATAGCACCCTCTTGACAATTGTCGTATTTTAATGATTTACTTACATCACAAGTCATTTATAAGCGACGCGCTTAGCGCTTACCAACCTCTGCGGTGCACGCGCGCTGGTCGGCCCGGCACGCGTGGCCAACTAGATCAGCGCGCGTGACCGTCTAAATCAGCGCCTGTGTTTTTATTTCATTAGTATTGATTTTTTTCTTCGCTCCATGTACATTTTGTAATTCTTGTCAATACTGGTTTAGTTTACTATTTACGAACATTTGTAATACCTCAGTGTAAATAGTCAGTTTTATAGTCATTGGTATATAATCTTATTCGCATCAATAATAAAAAATACAGTAATATAGTATTATTGTTGTAATTATTAGTAGGTTTCATATGTATTAACTCTGCACCACCTACTATGAATGGTTATGATTAGATTTAATTTCCGCTACTCTAAGGTTGTCTGGAAGAAATCACTTTTTAGCTATAAGACCGCCTGTTGTTAGCCTCTACTCATTGTGATTTTGTACTGTACTGTGTCCTTTAATTGAGGTGTGCAATAAAGAGTATTTGTATTGTATTGTATACATATCAAGAAAAGAATAGAATCACCATAGTACTTTACAGTCACCTACTTGACACTATTGACAATCTACTTATTTAACGTGTTACATCCCTCGCGGTCGTCAGTCATATTGACAAGTGTCACTGAATCGGCAAATCAGGAAAAAATGCGCAAAGCTACATCTTTAGGTTAAGTGGTCTGTGCATTCAAAATAGTTTTCATGGTTGGCAATGGTTTTCTAGTGTTTATTCATTGTAAAACGTTAATGTAGGTAACTATACATTGCTTACACTTGACAGCATGTCAAGTAAAATCCCACCTAATTCTGAAAGGATACTTTCAAAGCTCCAAACGAAAGCTAAAAAATCGGCTTCTCGGCCACACATTCTGCAGCTAATACGACGAGATTTTAAACCTGTATAATAATATTCTATTCTACAGGTTTAAAATAATTCAAATGGAATTAGTTTAATAACCTATCATGGAATTTATTCTATACTTGCATGAAATGAAATTATACGTTGATATGTAATTTCGATATTATGAATAAATGAATATGATTATAATTGTATTATTTTGTTCCTTACATTCATTAAACTGGAGTATGTTTTCTTCACATGCTTAGTGATGTATGTAGTTCAATATTCATTAGACACGTGCTTGCACTTGGGCTCAAACAAGCTTCTAATGTATTAAGATTGAATTTGAATCACATTTGGAGGTGCATTCGCGTGCCTATTGTGTCCAAATGTGTTAGAACTTGATACTCTGATATTTAGTTTCAATATGAATAAATTAGCTTTGCTCACCAAAATAATAACGTCAGGTTTATAGAAACAGATACTCTCGTTACAAATCCACAATCTTATTGAAAATAATTTGAATCTTACTATTTATAATATTCCATCTTTGAATACAAAACTTATTACTAATCATATTTGTAAAAATAACTTTTTGAAATTGTACTTTTGGAAATTGTATAAAATTCTACAATAAAATCCCAAGACACATTACTGAACTTACGGATTATAAATTCGAATCTGTCGTGAAACAACCACTTATTTCCAAAGCATATTACAAGATAAACGATTATATCGTGGATATGGATATTTGGCAGTGATAGCGTCCCGCACAAGTAATCTAACACAAACATATTTTGTTCAATATAAAAAAAAGGTTTCTATTGTAGCATTGTAATTCTGTAGTATTATGATACTGTTTATACATATTGCATATTGTTTTGAAAAAATGACATCTCGCCGAGTTTCTTACGCCGCCTCTTCTCGAGGCAGAGGTTTATTTTATACACAGGTGGTAGTTTTTTAACATTCATAAGTGCATGTAATATGCCTAAATTGAAGAATAAATAATATCATTTCAATTCAAATATAAATAACAAAATACGACAATTTTATGAACCGGTGGTAGTTTTTTAACATTCATAAGTGCATGTAATATGCCTAAATTGAAGAATAAATAATATCATTTCATTTCAAATATAAATAAAAAAATACGACAAAATTAAAACTAAGTAAAAACTTTAAAACAAAACTAAATTGATGTCGAATTCACTGTAATTTTCTTTTTACACTTGAATGAATCAACTAACGTACATTATTTGCTACAAATACTCGAGGCTCGCTAAAACAATAGTACATAGTTGCGGGGTTACGACATCATGTACTGTTTTGTAGTACATTACAGTGTTTACCGCGGATCACCTGAGCACACAGAGCTGGCACCTACTCACCCAACCGCGGGGATTAAGTTTATTGTGGATTACACAAGGACTGTTAAACAGGTTAGCGGTAACAATTGACAAGATTTCATATTTTCATTACTTAATTTTATGAACTAGTTAGAAAATAGGTGAAATTTTAAGGAACCCGTGTTTGTTTTTCACGAAAACTGCCTTTTTCATACAAAAAAATCATTTTGAAAAATAGGTCATTCCAAAGGGGCGTAAGTAAAAAATGACGTCATACTCCCAACAAGCATCCCACCAAGAATCCAGACCCACAATTAAAAAAAAACGATATATGACAATTATTGACACTGACCGTAGTGACAGTTTGAGACTTGTTATAGTTGTTTTTTTCGTTAGCGGTTTGAAAAATTTATATATTCGTGATGAAAACGTTTAAAATTATGGTATTAAGTAGTAAAAACTAGTCCGATTCTAAAAACAAACCGAAAACACGTTCTGAAATGCAATTTTTACAGAAGATGAAGATCATTGAATGTAAGTACTCTCTATTTTTATTTGCTTTAAAAAACGATCTCGGCACACAACCACCACACAACAAATAACTTTACCTCAATAACACAAAGTACTGTAGATATGTAACTGATTATTATGTATTGTTCCAGTTGAAAGAGCATTTTGGAAGGCGATGAAAGCGACAACTAACCAATGCAAAACTCAAGCTACGCTTTCTAATATTCAGGACATCTTTATGTGAAACATCGATCTTCTCAATGAAGAATTGATACTTGACACTTCCTAGGAAGCAAAAACTGACCTATATGTATGTCAAGGTGTGCAGTACTCATCTGACGTGACACTTACACATACTTTAGATGATGCTGCACTTGTGGCCTGTAGTTTGATAAATTTACAATCACCGATAATATAGTAAGATTGCTTATTGTTTCACTTGACTAACTGGCTAAATGCATGACCTTTTATAACTTGGGGCAAATGATAATATATACTTGCCAATGTCTCCCTGTGGCTTTAATAGATCTGTTCTCGAATCTGTTACACTCCATATTATGTATTATTACATTAATTGTATACAATGCTATTTTCGTGAGGAGTTTTACAAATTGGGGTGAAGAGGAGGGAGGAGTACATATTGTAACAAAACCAGTCTTTCAAAATGTTACTATTTCTTCTCTTTATTTCTTTGTGCACATACAAAAAACAATCCTAAATATTTAGATTACATACTCGTACAAGCGAGACATATGTGATATGAGTGATAGCATTCACTCGGATGGTCACATCATCTTCGTGAATATGCACAATAGTTTTTGTGTGAATGCTCTGTTCTGGAGTAATTTGGCATTGCACTATGCATTTTCCTGCGTCTCGTATGACTTCCACATACCCTACAGCGTTGCCGGTATAGGATGTTCTTATTTGGGTCGGAATATGCTTATGACTTGCCGATGTGTACTCGACCATCATCTAGCTATCCACACGGGGCAGATTCGTGCTGTTAGCCTAAGAAAAACCTTTTGAAGTCTTCATTGGCCCAGTAAAGAAAAATCGGTGTCCGGTTCTAATATGCCAAGTGCGTAATTGTTGGAAGATATATCGGAGTCCAGTAGGACAGTGTTTTGTGACCCTTAAAAATATGCGAATTAAGCAGTGACAAAATTATAAGCGCCGTGAAAAGAACCGTAAATCCAATAAATAAGTTGTGACAGTTGACGAAACAAATCAACGTCAAAAAATGAATTCTCAACGTCAGAAATTGATAACCGGATACAACTAACTTTTTTATCGTATCACAACTAAGTCTCTCTCTATAGTGCAGAGAAAGTGATGTCACCATCCGGTATATACTTTTTCGCGATTTTTTCCAAAATTAATGGCGAAAAAAATCCGAAAATATTTTTTTGTGTACTTAACTTAATATCTTTCTACCGAAATGGTTTTCGAATTAAGACTTTTGAAAATTATGAAATATTGTCAATTCGATGTATCAACAGGGCCGGCTAGATACTCGTAAGAATGGACCAAAATAAACGACCAGTTACATTCACAACACATCTACCAATCTTATATCTTATAGCACATCCCATTTTAAAATATAAAACACGGATGCTTATACGATTTAGTATGGTCATCACCAAAACGGCTACATTCTAACATCAGGTACATTATAGCGATCTAGATATTGCTAAAGTTCTATTACGATCAAGTTGGCTATACTACAGACGAAATTGAAATATTAAATTAAGTGGTATATATTGCCACTGTTTGCAATATATACCACTTAATTTAATATTTCAATTTCGTTTAGATACATGATCACATGTAAAGTCTATTACTACCTGCGTAAGTGCTCGCTGTCATGGAAATAATGATACTACCATATGCAGAGACATAAGACATCAAAGGGACTGTTTAAGTTGTTAACGCAGCGCCGCAGTTTAGCGTTTCACGTGGAACGAGTCAATAAACTTATGGAAAATATGAAGTCAAGGTGACGCTTCTTTCATACCTATTGTTTTGCAGACCGCACAACATTCACTACTACGTTGCATATGAGTAGGTACATTGTTAATTAGTTTTAAACTATAAAAAATAACCTTTACTAAAGCAAGAGGTTCAAGTTTCTATAACTTTCAGCAAGACCTTTCTAGATTGCCTTTGATTCTTATATATTTTTTACCACGTCGGTGGCAAACAAGCTGACAGCCCACCTGATGGTAAGTGGTTACCGTCGCCTGTAGACGCTGAATGTTTTACTTTTTTGCCACTATTAACATATTATACTCTTTGTGCTGAAGAAATCCTCGCTGCCCGTTGCAAGCTCGTGTAATTTTAGCCTTTCGTGTCTGTCGTCACTTTCAAACATGTTTTTAACGAGTTCAATGTAATACGTATCAAAAATATGCGATCGCAGACTTTGCGTCGGTGTGCGGGAGCGAAAACCTCTGTATGTCCCAGCTTGCGGGTGCCATCAAAGACACCTTTTTCAAACCAAAAAGACAAAAGTATATAGTTGGTCGTGATTTTTCAAATAATACTTGACAGCGCTATTTTAAGTATAAGTATTATTTTTAATACTAACGCACTGTACCAGAACAATTTTACTTCAGTAGGTAGTAAAAAAAGGGGAGTGCGGTGCGATAATTATTTAAGGTAAGTCGTGTGAAGTGTACTTCGACAAAATGAAACGTTGACGTAGGATGCTAGAGCTAGAACGAATTTTTGAGAAAGTCGAAATGCAGATTCTACTTCGGTCCCATGTGCCTGTTCGGCCCCATGTGCCAGTCGTGAAGAGAAGAATATTAAAACTTTAGAATATCAAATTATAAACCTCTCACCAATGTATCTAAAGTGCGTCAAGAAATTACACCAAAACTAAATAATTGTACTTATTATTTTTTGCCGAAAAGTATTGCACATTTTTTCCTTAACTCGTCGTCTACTGGCAGACGACGGGTTTACGTAACTAATAGAGTTGTCTTTACCACAGGATAAGTTTATGAAATAACATACTAAAAACATACTATTTTGTGTTTATTTGTATAAGTAGAATTATTAGGTATCAGTTTTAAGTTATTAGGTACCAATGTTTTGTATTAGATTTAATTCGTATATCATGTGCAGCATCAACACTTACACATGTTAAAATAAATACGCACGGCACCTCTGTAAACTTTATCGATAAATGAATAGTGAAGTGGAAATAAAAAATAACGACAGCTATCCATCGATAAATGTTTTTATTAAAGGAAAGTACGCTTCTTAGAATATAAAATAGGGATTTTCCTTTGTTATATTTTAAACCAATTATATTTAAAAATCTCATTTTGGAATATACAATACAAAGTAACCAACCAACCTTGGGGTAATAAAGATAAATCCTTACTAATATCCAATCCGCTTAGTAAGCTATAAATTAAAAATGGGCCATAATATTATAATTTTAAGCTATTTATGCTATCAATCCTCCCTTACCAGTAACTGCTAGCTAGCGTTCGTTTATCCTCTTTTTTACGTAAAAGGATTTCCATATAAAATCTTAGTAGCCTGTGAGGGTAGCAAAATGCTGAAAATATTGCACCGCGTGGATTTAAAACTAACGACATATTTCTTGGGGAAATTCAAAGTCCTGCATTTCAGTCATAACATTTCAGACGGCGAGCTTGGATTTTCTTCGTCATGATGCAATTGCATGCAACTCATTTTGTTATATAGCTAAAAATTTTAAGGGTATAATAAAAGTTAATCAAAAGTTACAATTTAAGATTTGTTATTATTTTATCCTATTGCAAAGTTTATTTTTTAGAAGTGAAAATGGAGCATACACTGAATCGTGTAGCTTCAAGTCGCGTAAGGATATATCAAGCATAATTTTATGCCCTAAGGCTTGGATTTCGACAAGTTACTTTTGTCGTGCCGGATATGACTTCGAATGCCTTCCTTACGTATAAATTTCTTTTGAGTTACAAAAGTGTAACTCCATCAGTTTTGAAGGCACATTAAGAAGCAAAAGTCCACAGTGAAAGCTTCTCTCAAAAGAAATAACTTGACATGTAAATATAGGTACTATAGAGGTTGTTATGGTATGAGTCTGGCCACGTGGGTAATCATAACGTATACAAACATGTAATTTAAATCTAATCTAGAATGCCTGTCTAAGCGGCATTCCCGGGAAAACAGTTGGTTTTCCAGGAGACTTCACCTGGACTCGGTCGGAGTAACAGCGTGTATTTTAATTAAGCAACGAATGTGATTGTATTTTGGTGATTGTATGAAATACAATAGATTTATCTGTGCGACAAGTATTTCTTTTCAGTTACCTTCCCTCTCAGATCCCCTAAAACCGTACCTCTCCAGCAGTATCCCTACAGTGCATAAAATGCTGACATCATTCGCCCGAAAGTCAGCGATACTTTTTTGTTATTCGGTTCCTTTTTAATTTATTGAAGCACTTATATCATAAAATTACTGTTATTATGTACAATGAAGTGGTTACATACATACATACAAATTACTTAAATATTAGTTAAATAACATAAATCTATTTCATTTCAAGAAATATATCAATAAGTACTAAATACGAATTACCTGCTACTTGAAGGTAGTAAAAGTGACCCATTTCGAAAACCATCCGCGAGGTCGTGTCGGAGGTCACAGAGTCAGGTTAAATAAAGATGAATGGCTAGTGTACTCAAGGTAGGATACTTAGGACACCTACCACATATTTTTATCACTTTACTTTTTTTGACTATCCATGTGGTCTCAATCCCCAGCAGCGAACGAGGAAGAAGAAGGAAGACGAAGACGCACATACACAGACCCCCCTAACCTACCCTACACCCCTACCTCTCCCCTACCATACCATACACTACCCTACCCCATCCCCTATATTTGTTTATACCAAAACATTGTTTGTTATTTTAACGCAATACTCGTATGAGTACAATACCTAGTAAAATCTTTATTTCTTTCCGCAGCATTTTTCTAAGTGCAGTCCTATAATATCAGTTCGCGTAATCGGTTTACATCGCAATATGATTTCTGTGTTGTTGTGCTCTCGTTTCGACTCGTTAGCTCTCTGTAAGGCGTCTACGCAACACATTCATATTACATTGAAATTCGAAGATTTGAACCAAATTGACCTCTTAGTCTCCGCTATTATTCCCGCTATTACGTTTATATATGATTTCCCACCTACAAAATCGTCTTTCACCTTTTCTTTTCTGTTTCCGTGATGTCAAAATAAAATAAGTATCTTTTATGTAATTCCCTAGATGTTTTTCCATTTCTGAGTACTACTTATAAAGAACTACTAAAAGTAATCTTTGTAACGAAATATTTTTTTATTGCAAGAACATAGTATGTAGGTATACATTTTAAGGTTTAATATATGGTTGTCCTTATGTTCTACGATTTAGGCGTCCAAAAATATTAATAAAAGATTAAGATTTTGTAACTTAATCACAATAACAATTACAAAATTACAGAGTGCCAAATAGGAAATTTTGGGATTAAAAATCTCTTAATTAATCTCTTCTCTCTTAAGGTCTTAATTAATTACAATTATTTCATTCAATAGTATTGGGGTATGGATTATTCAATTACGAGTAAGGAAATTACTAATAACAATTACAGTATGTCAACTTAAGGTAATTATTTATGGATTCGGGCCGGACATTAAATCTTTAACT
Organism: Epiblema foenella; assembly: GCA_963556455.1. NCBI lineage: Eukaryota > Metazoa > Arthropoda > Insecta > Lepidoptera > Tortricidae > Epiblema > Epiblema foenella. The sequence continues at coordinate 8,637,821 of OY747105.1, forward strand.
GAATAAAAACATTAGGTACAACAAAATAGGCTCTATCAGTATCAAAATAGGTATTCCGGGTGCTATGATCTCTTTATTTGAAAGTGGATTAATATCTAGTTGGACTATAATATCAGTTGATCAACTGTATTGTATCTATCCCGGTAATACCCGGTTTATTTGACTATGTAATTGCCACCCCAGTTTATGTACAAGATCTGTATATAGTGTCGGTAAAACGTGACTATCGCATACACTAGTATTCAAGCGAATTTGAGTAAATCCGTGACTGACTGTGGATATTGCTGGCGGCCAAAAGCCGCAAGCTGTACGCGGCCGAGCGACAAACTAACCTAACAAATTTCAGGGATCTATTGTAGATATCGTTAATTACGGCACGTTAAAAAATCCTTTTCCTTGTCCCGTGTGGTTGCCGGGTAAGAATTGCGCCACCCCATCTCTTCCCGTGGGTTTCGTAGGAGGCGAATAAGGGAAAATCGGAGGGTGGGCAGCAGCATCCTTCGATCATTACCACCATCAAACTGCGGTCGCCAACCCGCTTGCCAAGCGTGGCGACTATGGCAAATCCCCCCCAAATTGGGGGAGGCCTATGTTCAGCAGTGGACGTCTTTCGGCTGAAATGATGATGATGATGATGAAAAAATCCTTTTCAACTTAAATTAAACAAAACACCTGTTCCTGAACAAAATTCTTTGGCATAGTTGGGCATTCTAACCATTTGTAATGTATGTTCATGTTGTTGTTAAAAAAAAATCGTCTATTTTTCGAAATTCGAACATGCTATATATTTTTTTATAAAAAGAGCAAACAACACAATCAAGCGATAACTGATAACGTTTCAATTTCAGTTAACCGGTATCAAACTAGTATACAGATTAGCGCATAACATATCTCCCAAACTCATAAAACTGTTGTAATCATCATCGCCATGGATGCTACACGAATGTGTATCTTATCAACGTGTGGCTTTCTACACACGTACCTACAAATTTCTCAAGTACTTACATGTATGTATCTTTTTACTCCTTTTTAAAACCGGTTATTGTCTTTGGTTTGACTTGCTTATCATTTCAAAATATTATTGACGTGAATCTTGTGACGGAACAAAATACATAGTTTACATAGTAAATACATGATGAATAATCATAATATATAAAAAAAGTTCCAAAAAATTACTTGCTGACACCTGCTTCTTAAATAATTGTGGTATAAACTTACAACACACGGATAAGCCCGAACGGTTTGAAAAAAATTTGATCGTGGCAATGTGCAATATCGTATTGAAGCATCATGTTGTCATTTTTTTTTGCTATATTTATCATATTAGGCTGCAAGTTCGAGAATAGATAATGTTATTTTTATATTTGCGACAATAAATGAGATATAAAACAAGTACCTCACGAAAACCATTTATTTGCTAGAACTTTTGTTGATTATGCAGCACAATGCTGCTCGAAGGATAATTTGTTTTGCGTAATCGAGTTACCTCTTGGTGTACTTGTAAAGAGTGAAAAGTATTGTACTTTGTGAAAAAAAAAACAGGTGAACATAACGTTCGGATCATAAAGTGCTTAGCGTAAATGGAAGATAATTTTTTTATGGGCTAAATCTTTTTGTGTAACCGACTTTTTAATTAAAAGCTTTGAGTGCGCGGAAAATGGTTCAATGCGAGATCTTTTGGGATAAAATGTGGCCGTCGGGTAGGATAATTATTTAAGCCTGTACCTATCTCGATAAAGTTGTAAATTAGATTTTACGTACTGTAGCAATTAGTACCTTCTTTCAGCAAGTTCTCTCGTTCCGATTATCAACTGCCTTCTTTTGAAGGAGAAAATAGGTATTGATAAGTGTTACCGCTCGTTATATACGTCATGCAATGATCCTGCGGGTTAACCCATCGTCTACCGGTCCCTGGGATCCCAGGGATCATAACAATATAATGCTATTAGATTTAGATAATTTATTTTATGATAAGGAATTACATTATAAATTTGCACACAATATCTCAAAATTACAAGAATTGTAATGAAATAATGAATGAATACGGGCGTTCCGATACTGTCCCGCATGAAATAGAACGGCGATTATTTAATGATGAATCTATCTATTTATTTTATTGTGATATTTATAATTATGATTTTAATTTTATTTATGAAAATACCATTGACATTAATGCTATATTTAATAAATTATTTAATATCTTGACATACTATATTGACATACATTTTCCAATTAAGAAAATAAAATTAAATAACAAAAAGAAAACATTACCATGGGTCACTAATGAATTAATGCAGTACATAAGAAAACACAGGGACCTTCATGAGATACAGCGTCAATACCCTGGTAACCCAATTATAGCCGAATGCATTGAACATTACGTGAATTTAATTAAATCAGCAACGCTGCGCGCTAAACAAGACCATGTTGAACGTAGGCTAGGTCAGACCACAAATCCCTCTAAGGAGATCTGGAAAATGGTAAATGAGGAGATAGGCGCCAAAACAACGTTTCAAGATATCTACCTAAATGATTCCAACCAAACTACGATACCACCCAGAGAAATTCCCAATATGTTCAATTCGCATTTTTTAAATATAGGTCTCAAACATGCCATTCAAACGGATTCCACTTTAAGCAGGTGTTATCTTTATAATTATCTACATGACCTTGACGTACCGACTATGACCTTGCCGACAGTCACAAACGACTTGCTGAATAAGGTAATCCGGAAAATGCTAAAGACACGCGCAACTGTTGACATTTATGACATTTCTCCAAATATTTTACTATCTATATGGCCAATTATTTCTGACATTTTAATTATACTTATTAATATTATTTTTAAAACAGGTGTGTATCCAGAAGTGCTTAAGAGTACTAGAGTGAGCCCAGTATATAAGGGGAAAGGTGACAAGAGTGATGTTAACAACTATAGGCCAATAACAATAGTCCCCACAATTCCCAAAATTGTAGAGTCCATTCTCTCGTCACATAATAATAATGGCCCACCTAGAAATCAATGACTTACTGACTGACCGACAATTCGCTTATCGGCAAAATATGTCCACAACCACAGCAGCGCTGAAAATATTTGACTGCATTGTTTCCGGGCTGGATGATAAATGCAAGATGGCAGGTGTATTTTGTGACTTGTCCAAGGCATTTGATGTGATTAATCACGAACTGCTTTTGGATAAGTTACATCATTACGGGATACGAGACATGGGCCACAAATTGATTACATCATTTTTGTCCAGCCGGAAACAAGTCGTCAAATTATCCAAGAGCGGTAAACGACTTAAGTCTTGTTGTAACATCCCTCAAGGTTCAGCGTTAGGAAATACCCTTTTCCTAACGTTTATGAACGATCTTCCTGCTGCCATCACGGCTGGTCTCTCAATCTTATTTGCGGATGATACCACGGTATTAGTTAGTGCGAGTACATTTGAACAGCTTGGAGAGAAGGTCCATGACGGGTGTGATCAACTGCCGAGGTGGTTCTCTACCAATGGTTTAGTATTGAATGTAGATAAATCCAACGTTATGGTATTCTCGGGCCAAAAAATTACAATTCTTCCGTGTGTAGCAAACAGCCCGATGCCGATAAGTGATACATGTAGATTTCTTGGCTTCACTCTGAACTCTAATCTAAACTGGAAGTGCCATGTAGACAAATTATGCGACAGATTGGGCAGTGCAGTCTTTGCTTTACGTAAGCTAAAGCCAATTATATCAGACGATGCCTTGAAGCAGGTTTACTTTGCCCATTTTCATTTACTGATGTCGTATGGCACACTCATTTGGGGAAACTCAACGGATGCCGACAGAGTGCTGCTCATGCAGAAACGTGCTGTGCGTGCGATGATTGGGGCAAAGCCGAGAACTTTGTGCGGAGACCACTTTTTGAGACAAGGCATTTTAACGCACTACTCACTCTACGTTTTAGAAATTATTATGTTCGTAAGGAACAACCTTTCTGACTTTAACACAGTAAATGCAATTGGCAAGACACTCCGCCATACTGAGCGTTTGAGAACAGTTCCCCGTCGCATGGCACTTGCAGGTAAGAACCCACGTGTCATTGGGCCCACCTATTACGAGCGACTGCCCGCTGATCTTAGACTTGAACCATCTGACGAAGCATTTCGACGCCGCCTGAAACGCCTCTTATTGAAAAACCCATTATAATCGGTTAAAGAGTATATGGATCTTAGCTTACTGACATGTAAATAATTATAACTCAATTTGAATTCAACTGATTTGTATTTTTGTGTTTTGAAATTTATAATTTGTAATAGACATTATTATTATTTATCTGACTGACGATTCCGAATGGAAGATGCATTTATTTTTATGTTTACTTTATATCGTGTTTTGTATTACTCTAGTTGACATTATGTTATTTTTATTTTTCCTGTTATGATGATCATCATTGTTATTGTTTATTATTTTCGCCGGGAGACGACGGCCTAAGCTTACGTACCTATGGCATATATTAATTTGATATTGGATATGACATTACTTTCTTAAGTACTACCTAAAGGAACGTTAGATCGTAAATGTTCCAATTTAAAAAATTTACTGGGAAGCATAAACACGGCTGATGTAAAGAGTTTTTATGTTCATCACGATTCCGTGCTGACGCACACTGAAGCGCTAATGTATTGCTCTTGGCAAGAGGAAAGTCGGAAAATCTATCTTCGAAATAATAGTGTTATACGGTTCTTGAACATTCTTTAATATTGACAGATATAAATGTTTATACATTAAAGAGTTGGCAGTCTCAGTGTTTCTATATTTTAACTTAACAATGATCTTCCAATATAACAGTACAATAATTCAAGAGATTAAACGAGTTTATAACTTTAGTGTTTTTAATTATCAGGCAAGTATAACCAGGCGTGTAATTTATTTATTAAACTACTAAAAGTAATAAATGTAACCTATGAAAACGATTAATTGAACTGAAAATAGTTTACCTTTATGACAACGTTGCAAAACATGTGTAGCTAATGTTGTGCCAGAAAATGAAGAATGCAACTAGATCATATATGTACTATAATGTAAAAATTTAAAAAATAACCTTTCAAAGAACACTTCGGAGCCGTCGGAGTCACTGCGTGGCAGGATCAGTTTGGGCAAAACCATGCCCTTCTTCCGCCTGCCTCGGATGCCAGACGGAGAGGGCCATTGTAACTCCGTAGTAGCCAGAGGACTGTGCGGGCTAAGGATAGTTAGTCTCCGCTCCGGGGGCGGCAGGCTTAGCTGTTGTAAGGCTCTTCTTTCGGTGCTTGCAAAGAGTCCACGTCGCTTTTCGGCTGTTGCTCCCATGTCTTCCCCAGACAAGGCTCTCCTAGCGGGTGCCCCTCTGGCCTCCCTGATATCCCTCTCGCTCGCTGTTAGAAATGAGCTACGATGCGAGCGTACCACCGTGCATGAGCTAGCTGGGCGAGCGGGCGATGAATCTTTGCATGGACGGAGACTCTCCATTGAGCGGGCAGACTCTACGCGTGCCGCTGCCAAGTACTGCCCGCTCGTCACGGTCGTGTGTGCCACTTCACATTCTTCTTGGCTCGAGCTAGACGTTCCGCTACGAGAAAATGTACTCGCTTTTGAAACAAAACTTCGGTCGCTAAAATGGGCCGTAGCGGAGACACTAGATGTGTTAGCGTCATTGGACTCTGACGAGGCTTGCGTCCGCACGCAACCCTCCTCAAGAGATTGATGCACCACGCGAGCATTAAGCGAACTGCGCTTAGCCAGATTTGCCCTGCGAATTATTCTTTCGTCGTCTTCCTCTTCCATTTTTAAGCTAACTCAGACTGGCCATCTACACATAAACGCGCACACCACAATTTAATACACCATTACTTTAATTTTAAGATATATATTGGCATTGCATTATTTTGCTTGATTATAAATAATTATCATAAAATAATATAAGGAACACTGGACACAGTCTTTAACACTCTTTGAAACCACCATCACAGGCACGTTTGTAAGGACACCTGAAACAAATCATTTAATTAGAATCGTTCAATTTGATCTTATGTGAAAGGGAATCAGGTAGGTAAAGGACAAATATTTCGGTTTCAGGCTTCCAAGCATGTTGAGTATATATCTAGCCAATTATTTAAAAAAATAATATAACTTTACTTTTAACAAATACTTAAATAAAGTATGAGCTACGCGTGCCTATCAACCTATACCGTCCGAAGTACGTCGACAAACACGCCTCCATTTAATTTGGCTCAGCTCCGGTAAGTAAGCACACTGTTTGTTTTAAAGCCATGCTGACCCCGACGAGATTTAATTTAGAATTTCCACTAAATATGCTATTTAAATGTTCAGGTAAATGCTGACTATTTTCCGAAATCCTATTAGCTAATTTAGAACATTTACCCAGAGTCGAAAATCTATTTAACCGCATTCCATTGGGCTCGTTAAATTCCGAATGTTAGTAAAAATTTACAGAATATCTGAGATTGGGAATTACATTCTTTCAGTTGGCGGGTTTGGAGTCCAGTGCTAGCTGTCCCGCTTGGTTTGCGCAATCTGTGAGTGCCTTCACTTGCTCAGAGTTGAGTCCCGTAGCCTTCACTTGGACGTCAGCACTCTTTGAATGCTCAGAGCTTTCACTGCTGGATTCTATTCTCTTTGACGTCTTGTTGCCATGCGCATCAATGTGAATCTCCTCTTCAAATTCTTCTTCGTAACTCGCTTGGAAGCTCTCACGAAACTCTTGTCTAGCTTGGATGGAAACCTTTTCAGAGGTTTGTTTCTGTTGGATCATCTCATCCATGGTTTTCTTTACCAGCTGCTGACCAGCCTCCAGAGTAGTGGTATTTTGAGACATTGTGGATTATGTAGTCAGATCTAAAATGAGCGAGAAATATCTTTGAAATTGGAAACTTGTATTAGATATAAATATTGATGGACAATCTGCCACAAATCGAGCTAGTCCCAAACTAAGCAAAGCTTGTACTGATAGATAAATACATAGAAAACATCCAAGACTCAGGAACAAATGTTTGTGCTCATCACACAAATAAATGCCCTATCCGGGATTCGAACCCGGGATGTCCTGCTTCGTGGGCAGGGTCACTGCCAACTAAGCCAAAGTGGTCGTTTCTTTATAAGTTCTACAATTCCTGCAATTCTTTAGCGTAATTTGAGAGCGAAGGTTTTTTTTATTGGAAACCGTAACCGTAAATTTAACGCTCAAATGAATCAAGAATATTTCCTCGTAAAGAATAATTCCTTTGGGCTAAATAAAATATTCAAAGCCCGACCTCCTTACTACATTCATGTAAATTTAAAATCCCAGTTTGATAGAAATTGATAGTAGCAGTTGGAGTTAAGCCAAGAGAGATGTTGGGAGCGCATTTAAAACGACGGTGTTGAGGAATTTCTAGGTGGCATGGACTATTCTTCTACTGAACTACGCATTCCAGAGCACCAGGACAAATTACTCAAGATTATAAAAAATACATTTATAAAGATGTATTTATTGGTATTTTATTCTGAACTGTGCTTTACTGATTAGTAATGCTGTCAGAATCAAATACTTGTGATCATTATTTTTCAATTTAGTTCTTAGAATAATTCTATCAATAAATGTGTACTAATATAGTCTACAAATAAGTAACAATACAGATAAGTGTTTGAAGAAATTGTGGGGATAATGAGATGAACCATTCCTAACTATAACTGACTAAATTGTCGGTACGGTATATTTTGTTCATTTCGAATTAATACTCCAAAGTAAAATATTAGAAACCGAATGAAAGAAACAAAAGCTATAAAATGTACGAACCTCAAATACGCGACAGAAATAATCCGATTGGGCAAGTCCAGTGCACTTTGGAATAAAGATGGAAGATTTTTTGGGAGTTGTTTTCACTGTGCAGCTTGCGCGTGGACTGAGTGGCGGGGAGTCGGCGTCGGGCTTTGTTTCGACGGGAGCTTATGCGTGGGCGCCGCTCCAGGGTTGGCAATCACGATCCTCACCGACCACTCGTCTAAGGCGGACCAGTGTAAGACCGCGTTCCGATTACGCGTACTTGTTACGGATCCCGGGCTCAAAACTTACTGGTGGCGTCTAATCGGATGAACTGATATAGATTGTTAATCTATTACCCGAACAGCAAACCGGCCACTTGCACCGGCGAGACATGGCGAAAATAACGCGACATTCGCGACATCTGCCTTGGCAAATTAACCAACTGGGTAATTAATTTCGACATATCCTGACGTGTTCGTTCTAAATTGCATTCTTATAAGGATAGATATATGTAATTACTTGCTATAAATATAAATTACGGCTGAAGTGCTAGCTGAAATTACGTAACTAAGCTTTAACACTTCAGTTTTGAAACTACTTAGCTATAGCGGAATATACTTTTTATATAGAGGAATATGCTTTATGAAGGCTACCAGGTGTGGCAGTTCACGAGTGGCATAAGAATACACTCCCCAAAATAGTGTTATGCGTCAGCAGATGATAAGTCATGAAACGATGAGTCTTTGAGACGGGGGCGATAAACGTGATAAACATGATTGCAATGGGATGAATTGGCAAAGCTCCCCGTGACTCAGAGACAAAGGGATAGCCACGGTATGCATGGATTCTAGAAATTTAAGATACTCAGAACGTCCTTCTAGGTTATTTATCCCGTTGTTTACTTTGATTGTTCCGTGGAGCTGTAAATACATTCTCATCTATTAGTCATGGTGGTTAAAATAAACGTATGAATGCTCAGAACATCTTTAATCCATGAATAAACATTGCACAAATAATTTGGCCCTTCTTGTTATACATTTTGATTAGAAGATATACTCGAAAGTACAATAAAATTGGAAAGGTCAAAGGAAATAATAAAAATATGTCGAGGGATGAGACAGGGCGATCCGCTATCTCCTAAGCTTTTTATATCAGTATTATAATACATCATAAAAAATCAAGATTGGTCTAATAAAGATCTCCACATCAACAAAAATACTTGAGCCACCTTCGGTTCGCAGACGATATAGTTCTATTCGCCGAAAACCCAGTTGAGTTACAGAGTAAGAAGGAAGAATTAAACGCAGCCAGCAACGAGATCGAGTTAGTTCAATGTATCAAAAACAAAAATTATGACTAACCATAACAAAGTACCAATCACCGTAAGCGGCTCATGTATTGGTTTATTATACATAGGAAAGAAAGTGTCATTTTCCAACGACAAATATATAAAGGAAATAAATAGGCGTATCGCACTTATGTGAAACAAATACTAAAAATCTCTCACTTATGTGAAACAAATGCTACAAAAACATAATGAACACTGGTAACACATGAATCTGAAAAAAAAAATAGTGGATGCCTGCCTACTACCCTGTCTCACATACAGTTGCCAGACGTGGATACGCTAACGCCAGAAGAGAAATAAGAACTACTGACAGAGCTTTAGAAAGAAAAATATTAAAAATGAAAATATCTGATAAGATAAACCACGCGATGATAAGACAGAACTAAAATTATCGACACTATCATTCGTTCAAAGCTTGAAGTGGACTTCCACTTTATGCAAGTTTGCATGTATGTCAAAATCACTCCCACTAATGGATAAAACTGATGAAGAACTCCACTCCTTAAAACAAATCGTCATGACAACGTTAACACCATCTATTTTAGACAGAGAAATAACTTCAGTTGAGCATGAACTGCTCTTTTTACCTGTGAAACTCGGCGGCCTCGGCATCAATGATCCAACTAAAAACATGGAATGCTATAAAACATCCTTAGAATCAAACAAGATGCTAAAATTCATTCTATCAAAAATTTGTTTTGTGGCAGATAAACAAGACCAGTGATAATTTCCTATTTTACTCACGTCACGATGTCATAACTTTGGGATACAATAGTGAATTACGTCAATGCATGTGACTATTAAAAAAGTTTGCTTTCAGTAAATAATTCATATTCAAATAAGATAGTACCTAAACATATATGTAGCAATCAAAACGGGGTTTTTATGCTTTAAAATGCACTCATTTTAAAATAACTGCAGGACAGAGCATTTATATCTTCAGTAAACTCGGCATTTGATGAAATTGTTCCTTTTAGTTTTGGCTTTCTGATTCCAAACTTTAAAATTAATAATATCCTGATAAATCGCGGCGAGATGTCAAATACAGAACTCGCTTAAATGCGAATTACCTACTCTGCCTTGGGCCTCTTCATTATAGGGATTGTGATGGATTTCAGCTGAGATGGGAACAAATTAATGGGATTTACGTATTAATACGATGGAAACTTTAGCTGTACATACGCGTAGTTTAATATTTTATTTATTTTATTATTGGATAAAACAATTTGTACCTCAAAAGCTAAGGCCAAAGCGGTAAAAAATAATCGTTGTTTCGTTAACCTGAGGACTGTATCGTAAAGTATGACTAAAAACGTCATACGATAAATAAATAAATTGGTAAACAGCGGGGTAATCACGTAACTTATTTACTACCGTTAGGCAGATTTTAATGTCAAATTTTAATTGTCAACTCATACATTTATACTTCAAAATTGACATTAAAATCTATCTAACGGTAGTACATAAAGTTACGTGATTAGCCTGCGGGACGACAAGACTTTTTGCGCGTTCGCTTGACTCACATATTCGTAACGCATTAAAATAAAATTAGATTTCGTATTTATGCCGCAGATTGATGCTGCATAATTTACTTAATACTCATATTAGCTGAAAATGAAACTTGTCAGTCTGTAAACCGCTTATGATAATTGAACGTTCAACCTTGAATTTGGCCTTAACTAAAGAAAATCACGCAAACATCCATATCCATACTAACATTATAAATGCGAAAGTGTGTCTGTCTGTCTGTCCAACTGTTACCTGTCACGCTTAAACCGCTGAACCGATTTAGATGAAATTTGGTATGGAGACAGTTTTAGTCCCGGGGAAGAAAATAGGCTACTTTTTATACCGGAAATCATCCCTTAAAGGAGCGAAAGTGGATTTGTATGGAAGAGCGACAACTAGGTAAGCAATTGTCATAATAGGATAGCAATAAAAATCTATCGCGACGAACGAGTTCTACGCGGACGAAGTCGCGGGCAAAAGCTGGTATACCTATAAATCCTTTAAAATTGAACTTCAATTAGAGATACAACGAACATTAGGTATTTCGTAAACGATTGTCCAACTAAGACCTTAACTAACCTCGAAAATGTAAATAAATTTGATTGTACCCGATTAAGTCCCGTTTACAACGATGACCTTATTGTCCTTCTTAATTTAGTTGTATTTAGTTAAAAAACCATACTTCGTTACCACAAGGTGATTAATAATCGTGTAATAATTAATGATGCTCAAGTTCAAGTTTCGGTGCCTTACTTTGATTTGCGTAAATAATAAATTAAACTAAGTGAAATTACACTCAAGATTCCTTTAGCCTAAGTGGATAACCGTCAGTGAAACAAAAGGTACCATTAAACATGGTGTAATTATTAATTTTTTGCGTATTGTATCGTGAACATGGCAGTGTCAAGTTTTCGCCTCAACGTGGCGGGTTTTAATAACGGTGATCAGATTGGATGATTTCCAAAAAAGATGCAAAACATATTCACCTTCTTTGTATAGCACGGATTGTAATATGACCGAAATACGTATATAAATATGTGTGTATTACGTCCCACGTCAGTCCGTCGATCCAAAATAACATTTTAGGTAAGAAACTTGTGTGATCAGTTCAGTGAACAGACCGATCATTCTTACGGTGTCAGTATCACTTCACAGCAGGGCCGGACACTGCCTACCTATCGATTTACCGATGGAATCCCTTATAAAGTTCAATGAATACACGGTTCTGAAACTTGTGTAAGCAATTTAGGCAAATAATTAATTAAATGACAAAGAAATGAGACAATATTGTGTTACCTACCTACCCATAAAATTAAGTATGTGTAGATTCTATGTATTGTTTTTTGGGTTTATGATATTTTCACGGATGCTGTATTTCATAATATTCATCTGTGAGTTCACAACTCACAGATGAATTGTAAACTATATTATGTCTTCGAAGTATAAATAAACGATCCCAATGATTAAAATTTTAAGATACTGATATAAGACTCAGTAGAATATTTTAGTACCCTTTCATTACCTATTTGCCTACGTGACAGTAAGAGAGATGAATTTTTCATAAGTGGCAACGATATGCTACTGAACCGGTACATCTTTGTCAAACCGCACACATTGCGTAGGTATGAGTATGCCCCTATAGATTCACAGGTGCAAATGATGTGTCCCGCAACATGTCCCGCAAATAGCGGCGTCGGTAGCAGAGCAAATTGCTGCCATTCTTTGTGCTTTACATATTTGTGTTCTACTCTCAGTACAGGCTTGGCATAATTTATCATATTTTTGTGAGTACCTATTAAAAAGTTACTTATATAACGTTTATCATTTCATTTAGCAATGTAATTATACACATACTTTGAGGATGTCGAATACTTATATTGATTTACAAAGCGATATTCCGCGACCATCAATACGTTTATTTAGAGCGAGCGCATTTATAAATAGATTCAAATACGTATTGATTACATGGAGACGTAATGTATGTTGCAAATGTAGATTCTGCCGATACCTAAAAAATACATGGCTAGCCATGTATTCTACCTTAAGTAGGACATTTATTTATTTATTTATTTATTTATTTACAAGTAAGTATACAATTTACCGCCATGGCGTTGATAAACTTAAAGTAATCTTAATCTATTTACATAGGAGACAAGTAAGAAGAAGTAGACTTTTATCATTCATTAAATAAATTGTGATCAAAAAGAAAAATAATTTGGTAGAGCTAATTACATGAGAACTGATATTAATAAAAATACGCTACACAGGCGATAAATATACGCATCGCAAATAAGAGACGGTTGCAGCGCAAATAAGAGTTCTAAAAGTCTTTATTTACCTTTTCGGTCTCCCAGCACAAGGCTTTGTTTAAATGGCAGAACAAACATTGAATGCATACAAAAATAAACTCATTTTACGTACGCATTTATTTTGAGAAATGTGTGAACAAATTTCTTTTATAATGCAACACCCTACATACATAATGGAAATAACAATTTCAGATCATTTTTCCTTAAAAATACAGAGTTATATTCTTTTCTAATTTACATTTTTTGACTAATTTATATTCCAATAAAATACCTCCAAAAAATTCCAAATTTCTTACATTGTATTCATAAGTTTAGTATGGAAAGGTAAAGTGAGTAAAACTAAACGAAACGGAATATCAAATTGCCAAACATACTCGTATGATGAGAAAAAGATATCTAAGCCTAAGTAAATTCGAATCATCTGTACTGAAGATTCCTCATTTCCTTTGCTAATAACGTACCTAACAAATGTACTAATCACTTGTTAATATACAGACAGGAACGCGAAAACGATATATTTAGGTCATTATAGGCTTCTTTTCTTATAGTGCTCTTGGTTATATGTGAGCGGGAGTGAACAGAGCTTCTTTACCAACACATTTCATGCAAGTTTCTTCCTCAAATCATACTACTAGTATCTATCTAATACTACTACCAGATGATTATATTCAAGGTAGCCAATCCTTGACTAGCTACTAACGTTACACTGCCTTATAACAAACGAGACTTTGTGATTCTAAATCTAAACTGGTGATGTAGGAAACTTTGTTGGACAGTAAGTAAATGTGCCCTGAATTTGGTTACATGCGCGACTGAATGACTTAGCATGTTTGGTGGTTTTTCAAGGATAATTCATTAATTATCACGTGAACTGATTTCATTTTTTTTTCTTTCTTTGACAGAAGGTACTTTCAGCATAATCGCGTAGGAATTTATAAAGCAAAAATACATGCAAAGGTGATTATTTATGTCAGAATTTTATGTAACGAATAATTATGTAAATTTAATCTAAAATCAATTATTCAATTTCTTTTGACATTGTATTCTAATTCATTAAAATTTTAATATTAATTTATTCTGACTTCTTAGTTGATAATTATTATTCCACTTTATTTATAATCATCTTAAAATGTATTTAATGAAATCTTTGACATACCTATTCAATTTAAAATGTTTGACATGTAAAATTTTATATTTTATCAATAAAATGAGTATGAGTATGATTAAATAACAAACTTAGTAACGAAATGTTTTTTGATGATAAAAAAAGAAAAACTAGATAAAGCTAAAGTTAAATATTTTTCCTGCAAAATATACATTGATGTTAATGTTATGTAATAATTCCATATTTTTTACGTGGTAAACTTTGGAGATAGGGGGGGAGCATACATTTGGCCTCATAAATCGAAAATGACTAGCTTAAAAAAAAGTGTTTCTAAATGTGTAACTCAACCGCTTTCATATGACACCCCACTTGACATATTCACTACTTTCACAGAAAAAAAATATATTTAGAAACTCATGTTTTATGCACTTGGGTTACCCTTTTTTAAAATTATTCCAAATTTCGATAGCATAAGTAGTTCTTGAGATAATTAGCGATGTGACAGACAGACAAAGTGAAACCATAAGGCTTCCGTTTTTACGATTTTGGTACGGACCCTAAAAATGAACAAAAACCAAAGTTAAAATTACTGTGTTATTGCAACGATATTAGTATATTTTCGATAGAAATGCAGATTTTCGAAAATCACTTTTATATTTCTCGGGTCTGGCTTAAATATTTAGCGTGGATGCCTAAATATTAAACATCCAACTATGCAAATTATTTCGCGTTATACGAGCAAGATATTGCTCGCGCTGAAAATTATCAGCTACATTTACATAAGCTGACCTATTATTATGTCAAGACCTTTGGTTGGAAATAGTCGGTGCATGGTGGTGCAGGCACGCGAAGGTAACGGCTTCCGTCCCGGCGATACCTATCTACCCGCCTTATCCACCCTGCCCCGTAGTCTGAGAGGCAGATAAAAACTGATATTGTCATCAGATATACTGAAAAAAATACTCATCACCTGTGAAACAATATGTGAGTGATCATAGTGAAGAATCCGTTATAAAGGATCCTATAAAAACGGACGTACTTTGAGTACACGCCCTTACACCTTGCCCTAAGTCACGGATGACCTCGCAGGGCGCGTGCCTATTCATTTGCTATCTCTGACATGCCAAGGGACTTAATGCTAGGGCTATCTTGTCCTCGTTAAAACGTGAAGCCTATTATTGAAAAACAGAAGTTTACGTGAATGATTGAAGTGTGATTGCGAACAGTTAAATACGTAAATTCTCATATGAACAGTTAGCCAAGAATTTGATCTACCACTTTTCGAGTATATTATTTGTTAATTAAAAACCAAAATTGGTAGAAAAGTATCTTAGCTGACTGTATATTTAAGGACAAGGTAGCTAAAAGTAACGCAAAAAGGTTCTCGAAGAAACAAGCAGTGGACATGGGTATAAAATCTTTTCAATTTTACACTAAGCTTAAAATAATGGAGTATTTATCTACTGAAATCGAAAAGACAAGATATAAGACCTGGATAAATGAGAAAAGTTTATAAAAATACCCATTTGTTGCGATGACACAAACATTTTGGAATAAATGGAACTACCGCTACGAAATTGAGCATCACAATCGTATTGTACCTACCTATTACTAAACACTAGAATAGGATGCGACAATATCTAATTCTTTGGCCATGATTGAAAGTGTGAATGTGTGGTTTCTACCCGTGAACAATGAAAATTACCTTTTTATGTGTGACAATCGACTATGGGACCTAATATATCAATGGGGAAATATTACTTAGAAATCTCATATTCTCAAAAATACCACACCTATTTCTACAAAATAAACCGTGAGCAGTTCCAGCAGGAACCAGTATAATTATCGAATCACTTTCAGGGCCAGGTCTAGCGTGCTACATACGATTTCAATAAAAAAATGTTCGAACTTGAATTTGCTCTAGTGTTATATTGGGGCCTACCGCAATCGACCTTTGTGCACGCACGGGTATTTCGTTCAAATTAAGGCGCTGTTTAGGCGCATTATTAGTTTTATCGAAGTTATCGTGACCATGACATTTAGGAGTTATGAATACGTCAATGCTTTCTTAATTCGTAACTACCCAGTTTCCAGGTATAAACGTGATATAATCGTATTTGGAGGAAATATCGCGTCAGGTCTGTGCTAGTATAATATTGAGTCTTTAGATTCTTCAGGAACGGCCTAGCTATTATTCTGAAAAAATTTTTTTTGAGGAATATCTATTTCTGATACATTCCTAATTCAATGAACGTTTTAGAAAATATACAATATGGGACTTAATTAAAACACTTGTTTTAATAATGGTATCAGCTATTTAATTAAAACACTTGTTTTAATCATGGTATTCCTGTGATAGGAAGAACGACAAAAAAATACCGTTCCAAACCCTTCATATTGCCAAATATTTACATACATTATATGTATTATACGACCGGCATCATATTTCATCTATCGAAGGGGTTCGACGAAAAATTGATGATAATAAAACAAACGATGTTCATTGGACGCATGAAAGTAAGAGATAATTGTATTCCGAAAAAATCCAGTTTTAGCGGTTTGGTAGTAGCTGTCGAGTCAAGAATAATATTTAAATGTAGTAATATGTTTGTTTGATATTATTATTGTTTCGTTTGGTCAATCACACTGCTTATTTATCGCAACCGCGAGTAGAAAAAAAAAAGTTATTCCCACATTTTAAACTTTTCGCAAAAAACGAGTAAAATTATAGTCCGCAATTTAACCAAAAAAGTATTTGCGGTAAGAAAGAAAGTCACACATAAAAATATTTTATAGTTACATAATTTTTCCTGAAAATCATTTAGAAATTCTGTTCTGTGACATCATACACTAGTAAAGTTTGTATGAACTGACTAAATAAGTGACTATAAAATCTCAGTTCCTTTATCTCCGCTTTGATATATTCAGATTGAAATGTCAAGTAAAATGCGGGTAGACTTTCGTTGTCTTTTCTCATTTTCGCATCAATGCATGAATCTCGAGGAATGTTATAAATGGACCCTCATTCTAAGAACGATCCACTAATCATTCACTGTTTGAGATTGCTTATTACGTTAGACCGCAAGCTCAGATAAAATTTCGTCCCTACCGTTTTTCACGATATGACTAGGATAACTCGAGTTTAAATTCAAGTAGCTATGCTAATATTTCAGTAACATGAATTTGCGTGCAGCAATAATAATATATTTTTTTACAACCTTCTTCAGCATTATCTATTCGTCATGCTGTGTTACGCCAGCATTTCCGTTACTACCAACGATAGAACAGAACGCTAAAGGCTGTGCTATCTATCTATGTTCTACGTCGTAGCATAACATTATCGTGGCTAGGTTTGCTTGCAAAAGTTTTACCTAAGTGTTAAATATAAAGTAATAGTAGCAATATGGCTTTCTGTGTGTGACATAAATACCTAGGTATGTGAATGTCAGGGTTAGCTTAAACCAACAAGTCTTGCATTATCAAAACATTATACAGGTTTCACGCCAAACATTGGCGGGTTTGCCGAAGCATGATGCATTGTTGGTAATCAACACTAAGGGTATATGAATTGGTACTTGCTGGTCTGTCAATAGAATCCGTAATCTGATTCAGCGGTTGATAGCGTCAGCTCTTGCCGCCTTATGACAATTGAAATGTTACGAAATAATCCTATAACCCATTTTATAAGATTTTAAGGAAACCATCTTGAAACGGGAAAATATACGGCATGTTTTCTCTTTCTTCTTTTAAACGCTATAAGCTACTGAAATAAGTGAAGTTAGTACAATATTATCCACTGATATCCTAGGAAAACGAAGAAACGTGGGCGAAAATGATTTTTAATAAAAAAAACCGGCCAAGTGCGTGTCGGACCACGCACAATGAAGGGTTCCGTACCAACACCTACTAGTCCACATTTAAAATCACTATCCAATACATTGAATCAAATAACTTAACCAAAATTACAGTTAAATCAACCTATCTCAAAAACTATAAGAGATACTTTGATCAAACCAAAAATCGTTGAAAGAGTTAATTATCATGCATCACCTCTATTTTTTTTAGAATTTTATACCCCGTAGTTATAAAAATAGAGGGGGGGGGACATACTTTTTACGACTTTGAGAGCTGATATCTCAAAAACCGTTCACTTTAAGAAAAATGTTTTTTAGAAAACTTTATATCATTTTAAAAGACCTTTCCATTGATACCCCACACGGGTATGTACATCGAAAAAAAAATTTTCATCCCTCAGTTACATGTATGGGGGGCCCCACCCCCAATTCTTTTTTTTACTATTTAGTGTCATAATTTTGTAGCGGTTCATACAACACATATTCCCATCAAATTTCATCACTGTAGTACTTATAGTTTCCGAGTAAATCGGCTGTGACAGACGGACAGACGGACAGACGGACAGACGGACAGACGGACATGACGAAACTATAAGGGTTCCGTTTTTGCCATTTTGGCTACGGAACCCTAAAAAGGGGTATAGCCATAATTTAAATGTTTCTTAGCTTTCAGAGGCAGAGGACTTTCTGTGATAGTGCGTTACTTTTTTTAAAGATGATATTTACCGTTGAACAATATATTTTTATAGACATCAAATTGAATAGGTATATGTACTATAGACCAATGACAAATTGGTATTATATTGTTTATATCGAATTTATGTACATATCGGCTCGCTGTTGTTCTTGAGTTAATAAGAAATGTTAACCTGAACAACAGAAAAGTGATAGTTTTTTTCCTTAGTAAGTAGTAGTTTAGTAGTTGCAAGAAATAATGTCAAGCGGCAGAAGAAAAAACAGTTAACTGCCATAGTGAATTTCGCCCTTTTTCTCTTTGAGAGCGCTTGGCTCGGTTTTCAAATGATTAAAAAACTTTTCTGCGTTCTTCGTTTGCTGCTGTTGCGTTTTCTGATTTTGTGGCAAATTTATTCCGTTAGTTTCTGTTACAAAAATATCAACGACGAGATATGAAAAAAAAATTAATCTTTTACTATTTAAAGAAGAATAGTTAGTTGTTATTTCAATGCTGAGCGGAACAAAATATTATATCGAGCAATATTGTTTATTAACGGCCGCTCATTTAACAACTGTATAAATATTAAATACATGAGGTATAAGTATAACCTATATTGCAAAGATGTGTGGCGATTCAGTTAGGAAGGTCGAACTCAGTAAGAACGACATTTTGATCGATTTCAAGTAGAACTACAGTGACAAATTGATTAACATCAATTTTGCCTTTAGCCATTGATGGGATATTACACACTTGTAACACACCTGCTAGCTGTGACGTGTGACTTCTTTGAACAATCTAAATGAATTTGTTCAGTATATTTCTTTACCTTCTAGTGTAAGCTGGGTGCCTATTACGAATCGTTATTAGGCTTCCGTACCAAAAATGTAACAAAGGAAGTCCATCTGTCTCAACGTTTGTATCTCAGGAAGAACTTATGCTATCGATTTGAAATTTGGAATGAAAAATGTTAAAAATGGACGATATGGGTAAATGGGTATCGCCGTAAAAATATGCAAGTACTTTTAGGGTTTTATTTTGTGTAACCTACAGTCTTAAAACTTTTGCACGAAATCTGATGATCGAATGCATTAACACCTTAAATTATGGTGAAGTTCAATAGCAAATGAATCGAAATACAAGAAATTATTGCAATACGCAGTGAGGTACGATTTTTTTACGATGAAACAACATATTATTAAATTGTCTAAATAAAATGACATATCGCCACTACCTTTTTATCCATTCTTAGACAAGATACGATCAAAATAACCTAATATTTGATTACAATGTCCCTGTTAGTAAAACTAAAATTGTGTATCGTTTAATTAATTTATTAGTCAAAATATTTATTTCAAATGTTGTGTCGCCTATTTCGGTTCCCGAATGTTATTTTTGGTGTGTTACCAATTTAATCCACATCAAAAAAAAAAAGAAAGGCAAAAAAAGAAAAACACAAGTATTTTTCACATATCCGAGTACCAACTCCCTGATGCAGCATCTAGACAAACTTGAACTAATCCGCCAACTTACTTTTGACCTGAGTGGTTCTACAATGTCTCCTTCGTGAACTTGTTTGTTTGTCGTGTTGAATGGAATTTAGCTTAAAAATATCAAGGTAAGTTACGAACATCTGTCTGTTGTATATTTTATACCTAGATGTACTCGTACCGATTATGTATTTTTATCGACGCTAACATCATTCATTTCCAACTGAAATCTTTTTAAGGTTATGTCGCACATGTTATTATTCACGAAAGTTGCCGTGTTACCGAAGTGTTACATAACATTCGTGAAATTAGGTTGTATTCATATTACTTTCAGGTAAATGAATACATTTTTAACCGACTTCAAAAAATGAGGTTCCTTCTCAACAGTCGGGATGTTTATTTTATTTTATTTTTTACTTATTAAATTTATATTACTCAAAGACGGCGGGACCGATTTAAAAATTCTTTATTTTGATTGAAAGAATATATTTTTCCGTTGGTCCCATAGTCATCGAGTCAGGATCCGAGACACCCAGGAGAAATTGAGGGAACTCCTCAGATATTAAAGGCACACATACCGCGATTTTGTATTATCCGTCGAATTTGCATTCTAAAAGTACCTCTTAGTGAAGAGGTTATGTTGAAGACCAGAGATGACCACCGGAACTTCTTAGTCGTTAGTAATTCACGGTCAGCAATGAACATGTCATCCGAAATAAACGAATTATTAATGAGATTTCATTAATAAGAATATGAAGCTACTTTTACTCATCACAATGCATTCTGTTAAGTGCAATTGATGGTGAAGTCCCGGGAGAACTCCTCAATGATTAACGGCGCTGCTACCAGGATAGCGATATTTTACTGACGAAAAATTGGTATAAGGCTATTATTTTTTAATTCACCTCAATATTAGGTACATCACTAAAAAGCAAAAAAATAATTAACAAAGAATATAACCCAACAATCCTATTCGCAATCGTCGTGGGTAACCAGAATTTCAGGAAGATTATAATAAATATAAGGGATATTAAAACAATAATTGGAAATAGAACCTTTTAATAAAAAGTTGATGACGCTATTAATTGAAAAATGTTACTATACAAGATTTTATTAATGACACGGATCTGTAATTTTTTTTAATTTAATTGGTTTTTTAAGTACACTATATAATTATGATTCAAGATTATTTTGTTTATAATTTCGTTTGACATTGCACTCGTGTTTTAATAATTATTTTGTTACCTTTCAACTTTTGATATGGTGAATATTTGTATATAACCAACCGGCAAAACATAGATATTCATGTATTTATGTAAGACCAAACCCTGTACAACCTATGTTTCATAAATAAAGATTCTGATTTTGATTTTGATTAAAAGTTTTGATATAATTCTAATATTGGATAAAACTAATATTGGTTAGATAATGTAACGAAAACCTTGAATATACTTGGTAAATACCTTCCTTTTATTTAATTGATTTACAGAGCTTCATGAAACTACGTTAACTTGAATGTTACCGATTGCCATAGTGTGTTACTGATTCACGCATGTTATGGTACATATTTTTACGGTGATATCCATATGATAGGGGGCGTAAAAGTATTTTTTTTGTTATTGGGTCAAGTGTGGTATGAATATTTTTTAGGGTTCCGTACCACAAAATGAAAAAAACGGAACCCCTATAGGATCACTTTGTTGTCTGTATGTCTGTCAAGACCCTTATCTCGTAAATGCATGAAGGTATCGAGTTGAAATTATAATCATATACTCAGGTCTACAGTCCCTTTAGGCTGTAAAAAATCAAACTTCTAAGTCAACGTTAAAAAAATAAGCGAACGTTTATGTCGCAAAAAACGTCTATTTCTACGCTCAAGGGAATAAAAAATTACAGGGTACTTTCCGTTGACTTAAAACAATGGTAATATCGTTTTATAAGTACTGCAAGTACAGAGAAAAATAAAAAATAAACTATATATAATTGTAATGAAATTATGAAAAATATAGTTTTTAATTAAAGTACTTAATTAATACCTAAAAATTTGTACGGAACTCTCGGTGGGTGAGTCCGACTCTGCTGGCTAGTTTTCGATTTATAATAGACAATGTAAAAAAATACCATTTCACCCACACTCCTCTTACTTACGGAAGTTTACCAAGTGGCACATATTTGAAACTATTACGTAATATATGATTAATATTCGTGTACAGTCAGCTACAGACAAAAGGGAACCCCCTGCATAGAAATATATATGCACAGAGGGGCAGGTTTCTCTGCAGCTGACCGTACATTCCACATGAAACAAAAGAATAAATCAAAGCAGAAACAAAAAAAATTACGGTTACGAAATAAATGAAATAAAAAATAAAATGAAATAAATGAACTTTATTCTGCAAGTAGGCCGCAAAGGCACTACAACAGTGGTACAACAGTAATACAGTGGTATACTAGTAACACTATACATAAATGTAATAATTCGTTACTAAGGGTGGGTTGTACCAAACCGTATGTAATCGTAATAATAATTTGTTAATTAAAATCTGATAGTACAGAGAGTTTGACAATATTTCTATGGGATGACAGCTGCCGCCGCCATAATAAACGTTGACCGGCCTGTAATCGTAAGTTGGTGCAACTGGCACTAAGTGCTTACACAGTGACTGCTGCACAGTTAGTGGTCAGCGTTTTGTTCTATTTTATATTTACTAATATCGTCATCAACTTATCAATTAACAAGATTAAATAGTAAAATTGGTTCATAAATAGTTTGTGTAAATGATTTTCACTTGTTATATCACGTTATAAATATTTTTATCAAATAAGCAGTTATTACATAATATGTTAAATTTAATATATCTAAATAATACGTACCTAAAATGTATTGTATTGTAATGCAATAAAAGTTGCTTTAAGGAGATACAGGCTCGTCCCTAAAGCAAACGTATAAGCAATATGATAATTTGAATCAGCTACCAACTCTTGCCCGCCATAACTAATAGGTACCCTGCTCCTGACGTCCAAAAGTTTTCAATTTTCATTCTCGGGAAACATGCTGTGCAAAACTTTACCATATATTTAGTGGATATCTAGATATCTACTATATATATAGTAGTAAATATGTGTTGGTTGAGCAAAATCATCTATCTTCTTGCGTTCACGGTGAAGAATTTATCTAGCTGGAACTTCATCTTCAAAATAATAAAAGCTTAGCAACGGGTATACATGTGAGCCATGTAACTGATGTATACCTTCCGATTTCCAAATGTCTATAAGAAATGGTGACCGCTTACTACCAGTCAGGCCGTATGCTTGTTTAATTAACGTGGGAGAAAAAAAGTATTTTGTCAGCATGCAAAATTTTGTGATAGATTACTTAATAGTGATACATTACTATACAACACTGCTGTTCAAAATATATATAAGTAATTTAACTACGAGTCCCTACCCGTGAAAGGATGAAAATTAATCCGAATTATTTCCTGTTCCAACGTGACGAGAGGGCTAATGTATTTATTATCGATTGCCGGACCGCTCACCCACTTGCCTACGCTCAATTAATACCTTACTTTCAATTTTAGCCTATAACCAGATCAATCGGAACTCAAATCGAGTTTAATTGAAATTAATTCAATTAAACGCGATTTGAGCTCTGATTTCGTTTACATCCCGATCACATCTTGTAATTAGCATACATAATGAAGTTGCCAAATTAACTACGCGCGCGTGTTCAGCATGTTATGAATTTTTCCCGCTGATGAAAACAAGTAGTTACGTTGCCCGCGGCTTATTGGTAATTTTCGTGTGTATCAAAAAACGGGTTGTCAATATTCTTGTGGGTTTTTGTGTCGTAATATTGAAGTAAACACGACGGTGAATACTCATCGTTTATCCGTTTTTTCACCTCATGCGTCAATGTAACAGTTGACACCATCGTATTAGAAGCCAGAGTGTTCGAACATCAATATCAATATATTTTATGTCAAGTTATTTCCATTAGATCATTGCAGAATCTTCAAGACATTTAAGCACGGTAACCCGGCCCTGTTGCAAATTGTAATCCCGAATGTCTTTGCGAATATTTTCCAGAAGAATAAATTAAAGAGTCATAATTTTCCGTATCAGTGACGTCTGCTGGATGGTACTTGATCCTGCCTCCGTATTTCCTACTTGACTCCGTTTTCCTGTCTTGTGCAGTACGAGACAATGGTACATCATGATGTCTCCTCAAAGGTATATTTAGATGTACTTAATTTCTATTTTTCCTTGATTTGAAAATGCGTTTTCTACTAGTTTTTATATTTTATTTACACAATCATCTAAACTCAAATATATTAGACTGAGCAAGTTCATACTAGTATAATATAGTACCAACAATGTGACATGTACAAGACAACGTGTTTGTTTTCGCCTCCTTGATTTTTGGCCTGTCGACATTAGGCAGGCACGCATGTAAATCGGCTGTCGCTGTCGTGTTGTAATTACTACACCTTGACTAAACACATCTATTGTCTTTTTCACCCTCCTCTCAGAAGGTCGTAACTGACGAAATTTTCTTATCTATACATAATAGTGTCGTCCATAAAATCTTAAAGGTATTTTATAATTGGTGCATAACCCTCTTCACGAATTACGACTAGAATATAGGTAATTCGAAAGGTTTTCATTACTTGTCAGTTCATTAAAAGTTTATCGCCAGCATGCTTATCTTTCAGTAATTAAGAGGAGTACACCTTTTATATCATTACATAACTTAAATTACTGTAAGTAGTTACCTAAACAGAAATAGCACGAAATTTAATTTCAAAAATATAGCGGTTTATAGATATAGCTCTGGTTTCCGACAGACTGCCTAGAAGTCTTAGGGGTTCAAATGAAGAGTAGTATTTAATTTATATATTAACACGTAACTTTAAAAACATTTATTCAGGTAAGGCGAATACTCGGGATAGTACATGAAACAGTCTTTTTTTTTTGAACCTGACTGGCTTTATAGGCCGGGCCCAATAAAGCGATAGGAGTGCGTGGTTGGAGAGTAGCCTGGGGAAAATGCAGGGGAAAACCTTCGGCACGACCACGCGTGTGGTTTGGAACACTGGAATAATCTAAGAGTTTGCGCTCCAGTGAGATTTGTTGAGCGGTTTCAACCGAATCTGAGGTGTGAGTGGAATCGAGCTACTGGGAGTTTGTCGCTGGTTCACTAAACCTAGCCTAGCTGAGAAGAGTCCAGCAAGAAACTCAGATAGGCCCGACCTGGGTCGGACTGACTCTACCCTGTGTGCGGCGGTACCGGCACGAGTAGGGACTATATGTGTCAGTGTTGTCGCGACCGCGCGGTAAATAGTCTTATCTTACGTATTTCGTACTGTACATATACATTTTCCAAATATAAATATTTAGCAAATCTAGTTTAATAAGTTTTAAATACGAGCTTATTAATGTTACAGTAAACATGAAACAATCTAAAATAAATCCCGTGTAAAGCAAACTCCTCTAGAGCCTCTAGGGCTAAGTGGCGAGCGACCTAAATATGTTTATCTTTAAATGAGATGGTTTAAGGAAACATGATTAATGTGCGAATATTTCAGATTTATTAAGCCTAGTGCTGAAATGCTCATTCAATTTTCGGGTTAAACTAAGAATAACTCGAGATTATCTTATAGGTACTTGTATTTTGATCACACGTGTATATAACTAAGTGCAAAACAAAGTTATTTAAGAAGTTTTAGAAAATAAAATCTGAAAGATGATGCAGAAGCATAACACACAGATACACCTATAGCCTGCCCAACGAAGGAAAAATACGAAAAATAATTCGTGTAAAAACAAATTTTGGCATAGTTGTAGGTAGGAGAGAAGTGGTATGAAAGAGCCAGTTTATTAAAACGATCAAAAACATAGTTTCACTTAAATATTTACTGAAATTTGTTTTCTAAATTATACTTCAATTATTAAA
This sequence comes from Epiblema foenella, assembly GCA_963556455.1. Classification (NCBI taxonomy): domain Eukaryota; kingdom Metazoa; phylum Arthropoda; class Insecta; order Lepidoptera; family Tortricidae; genus Epiblema; species Epiblema foenella. The sequence continues at coordinate 8,663,851 of OY747105.1, forward strand.
GTACATTTTTTAATTCAAAAAATATAGAAATAATCAAAAATAAAGTGAAATATTCATTTTAGAAAAATGTGTATTTCTGCTCTTTCATAACATATGGGTGTTGAAAGAGCCACCGAAAGTTATGAAGGAGCTGGTGTTTAGTATTTTAAATTAAAATGTAAATTATTTAAAAATATAATTGCTGCACTACATTAAAAATAAATTAATAACTTTGTAATAAATATGGAGTAACATTTTTAATATATTTTATCTCTAACGGTAATTGTAGGATATTCCTAAAAATATCTTGAAACTTAACATTTTTTGTCATATCTACTTATTATTTGATTTGCATTTGTTATCACTGACAATCTCAAAAATTTCACCATAACGAAATTTCTTACCTTTAATTTAATTACTAATAAAATGGCATATATATTTGTTACAATGTTATTATATTTTTACTGGTTTACTACTTTACTATATTTTTGCTGGTAAAGAAAGAACTGGTTATGAAAAGGCTGGCTTTTTCATGGCCTCTTCACTCGGCTCTTTCATGATTGTTCCATAAAATAAATATATTTCAAAACAGCAAGGAAATCAACACTTTTCGGGCTTAGTTTTTACTTACATTCAAGGCCAAGTATATGAAAAAAACCATATCACGATCTATGAACCTATATATTGTATTGTAATGAAATGGCAAAAAAACAAAATAAATGTAGCAAAATTTCTTCTCTTTTTCTCTTTGAGGCCCAAAACTTTGACTCCATGTACCTTCCGAAATAATGCAAATGGCTCTTTAAAAACCTGGCTCCTTTATGCTGAGCCGGTCACAAGCATGTTAAATTAAAGGAAAAAGTAGTACTGTAGCAAAAAGTGAAAATAAAAATCTCGTCATTTCTTTTGGTATCTAATCTGCATACTTCTTATAAGCAGAACATTTAACAGCCACAGGGGAAATTTGCAATACAAAGAGCTAAAAGGGAGTGACCTTCGAACACAATTACCTATTCTAAAGCGGCAAATGAATTGCTATTCGGAAAGGTTCGCAATTAATTGCACCATAAATATTTTATAGCAAGAAGAAATGTGTACTGTGTTAATACATTTATGTACAATTCATTCATTGGCACCCTCTGTTACAAAAATTACAATGGCTGCCCCCGCCATGTCGAGCAAATATAATATTCTGGTTAACATATAATAATCTGGTTAACATTTATATCAATTTCATTTCTGTAGTGCTTATGCTTTTTACAAAGTCTATAATAACAGTCGCTTAAAACATTCATTGCATTACATCAACATTATAATAAATTATAAAAAGTAAAACAGTTTACCAACTAAAACAATTCCGCCACAAGCTAATTAACTCAGTAACGTATTCTTTATTATAATCAGAATCTACTTAGTGCGCAATCACCAACAGGCGGTCTGTTGGTGAAAGCAGCTTATAATTCAGTAGAAACTTTAGACCAAAGCTATTGACTAATCGGTGGACAAGAATGGAACACATATAGAGGAATAAGCCCGTATGAAAATATCGACATAAACTATTGCGATTTTTTTATTGGGTATGGGTTTGGTCTTGGCCAGCATCTAGCCCAAGTGTAAATAATATTATTAGGATTGCTAATATTATGCAAAAACTAGAGAAGATATTGGTATACAGCTTCCTTCTAATACATAAAAATTTAATTTATAAATAATTTTGTCAAAAGTACTATGTACCTTAACTAATTTCAAGCGTATTTCGCGGACAGAAGTTTGACACTTATGTATTTATGTCAATATACAGTCACTTGGTACGTTCATGTTATGTATTTTTAAATTTAATTCCGAGAACTGACCTTGTGTCCGACACAATTATTTAAATACGTCGGCGTTTTTAGTAAATAAGTTTTTCAGTGGTATATAAGAAAAAAATAAAGGGTAAGTAATCAACACAAGTAGGTATGTGCATTGTCAAACCCGTTGAACCTGAGGGCTTCTTTTGTTTAGATGCAAATATTAAAAGTGCCGCGATCGGTATGCGTAAAAATCACCTTGAACGTACGTTTATTTTTAAATGTACAATTCGTGATTGCCAGTCGATCTATCGTGTGATAATCTTATATCAATCACTTCTATGATATATATTCGATTGATTAACAGTTGTAACAAGATAACTACCTATTTCAGATAGTAAATGAAGCCCTACTTTGTCCGATATAGTGGGATTTTTAACGAGTCACATCTAATTTAACAATAAATATTTAATAGTCCTCTCACAAGTAACCATGTTGCGTAATTTACAGCTAATAATTTTAAAAAAAATTAACGAGTCTATTTTAAACTGTATTTTTTGTAATAATTATGCTTAAAATATCTAGTACAAAAATTAGAATAGCAGTGAGGACCAGTAACGTGTAACATAATACACATTAAAAATAAATAAAAACACATAATTACCTACGCATCTATTTGTATTATCGTGATTTAAAAAAAGTTTTAGAATAATTGTAAATCATACATTCTTTAAAGATAAATAAATATTTATTACATGAACAGAAACAGCACTGTCTAAAAAAATTAAGCATTCCCAACCTGATAAACTGAAACGGGAGAAGATGATAAAATGAAATGAAAAAGGCATGTTCCTTGAAAGTAAAATGCGCAAAACCTAATAATGCAAGTATATGCTAGTGTATGTTTCATCTATGTATTCATATGATTATGATTTAGTTATAGCGTTAAACTATATCTAAATATATAAAAGAAGAAATTGACTGACTAACTGACATATAAACGCACAGCCCAAACCGCTGGTTCTAGAGATTTCAAATTTGGCACGTAGGTTCCTTATAAGGTCTAGGGGTGCATTAAGAAAAGATTTTTCAAAATTCACCCCCTAAGTGGGTGAAACGGGGGTCCAAAATTTGTATGGGGAAACAAGATTAATTATACTATTTTATTCAAAACTTCACAGGAGTACTTTTAACAAAATTCATATAGTGAAGATAAACTTACAAAGTTTTCTATTACATATATTACAACATCAGTAAAGTTAGAGATATATAAGGTCTCAAGATTAAACAAGGAGTATAATGAAATTAATATAATACCCCAGAGATGTACATGGTCTCTCAGCGTCCAAATTAAGATTAATTTAATATTGTTAGAGATGTATATGGTCTCTAAGTCACTGATAATATAAATACGAATCCACAACAGGATGATGTCTCTCGTCAATCCTCTATAAAAAGACACTAGTATTAACGTAGTCACTATGTCCTTGCAAGCATGAACAGACCGGACTCCACAAACAGCACCCGATCACGAGTATGACGCGTCTCAGCTATCGCCTCCCTCGACCATCTGTTAGGGAAGGTGGCGACCCGATCAACGACACCACCGTAGGTAAAGCCCTTAAAGCGAGCATGACATATTCAAGCTGGCGGACATTGATAAGAACAAAATTAAGGTGGGCGGGCAAACTGTTGGGCGAGAAATAGCATCGTGTTACATAAAACGTAACGGAACTACTATACAAGTATATATCTTAAGATAAACAGGTATATTAAAACTAACAGGATTAAACTACCACTGGCTTAAAAACATTTTTGTCATTTAAGAAACCAAGTTATGTCATATAGTATTATATAATATCATATCGCATCCTACCTATTTAAAGTTTTTCCCCAAAGTTGCACCACCCACAATTTCTCTGCTTTGCATTAAGTTTGATAGGTAGATAATGATTCATGGTATTAATTCCGCCTATTGTACTATAAGGCTATTATTGTGCAATTGACAAAATAAAAATAATGTTTCGTAGCTTAATGATTACACAACATAGCTCTTTAAACAGCTTTGATTTATTACATTTTCCTTGGCAAAATTTGAAGAAGAATTAAGAGAGCAGGCGGAACAAAGGTTTTGTTACAAGTTATAACCAACAAGCTATGTATACAATCATATATAGAACAAAAGGGCGAGGCAGCTAAGCCATGGCTTACCTCGACAAACCAAAGATATTGAATTTCGATAAGATTGGACCAATTATTCAAAGGAGTATAGCTCAAAAAGGTGGCGGCATCACATTATGGGAACAAAACACTAAATACCTAATCAAGAATTGTACTCTAGTTCTACAGGCGCAAAACTATTTGTGACTTCGTTAATTTTATGTCATTTTATAAGGGAATTATTTCCGACTTGGAAAACGAAATATGCAGTTAGATGCAGGGACCGATACCGGTATTTAAAAAAAAACCCTGAATTAGCCCAATAGTTTGGATTACTTTTTGCTCTTTACGTAGGGGTGAATCACGTATTTAGATAACAACGTCGTATTATTAGATTGTCCCATTAAAAACGAAATAATGAACCGGTGACCGTAATAATACCGGTATTTTTCTATGGAGAAAATACCGGTATCCGATCCCTGGTTAGATGGATTTTAGAAATTATGTATTTTCGCTAACGATATGTACTTGTACAGTTTACTAAGATTAAAATAATGTTCATTTAAATCACAACGCAAAAGTGTAAATTTATTTTAACGTAAGAATACTGATATATTTTGTAATACCTACTTTAAATCTGAGACAGCATTTCGAACCTGAGACATTGGTGACAGAATAGTCTCAATAAAGCCAAACGGACATGAATTCATGGACGCTACGTACCTCATAGTGATTAAACGATATTCAAGACTAACAACCATCCCTAGAACATACCTAAACAACTAAGAGATAAAAGCATTAACTACGTTCTTTCAAGGTATAGCGACCATCCTCAGTCTGACATTAATATTTAAGTAGCCATACACCTACTTGACTTTTTGAACAAAGAAGGTCGAGTACCTAATCTACGAACCGAGGCGAATGAAAACGAAATAAGGAATAATAAACAGAATCTTTAAAAAAATGCTTTATTGGTTTTTATTTCCGAGGCTACAAATGATCTTAATTTTATAGTGATATACTAACGACCGCCCGCGACTTCGTGCGCGTACATTTTAGATGGTAACAAAGATATATAAAGATAGACTTATATGTCAATAATATACAAAAAATAAATAAACAAGATATATATGAGGTTTATTTGTTTCTGTCAATTGTCTGATGCTGTTAAACTTTTGTGAAGTCCATTTTCTGGACCAGCTTCAGGTGCTCTATCGGTGGTTAGAAGCTTGTCCATTATTTACTGGACACCCTGTATATACGATACGAGTAAGGCATCTGTAATTGCAATAATCTTGGGAGTTTCTACGCTTCCCATCAAGACGCAAACCTAACCATTAGAACATTATGATCCTGAGATACAAGTCTCTAACAATATTCCCGCAGGTAAGATATCACAGGAATATTGTTATAAAAAGCTTTTAATAACTAGTCTAGCTAAATTCCAATACATGGTGTAAGAAGGTAACAAATTGGATAGACTAAATGAAAGTGACATATAAATTTAGAGAAGCAGGTTGGAATAAATTTAATTATACTACAAATTCTGAAACTAAAATGTTAACGGCTATGTTTGTATTTGTTTCCATCTCTGTTTAGTCTTAAAACAATTTACCATAAATAAACTGTATTTGGAAGTTTATTTCGCTAATTACTTTTCAAGGGTGTTTATTTATTACATTCCGTACGAAACAAATTATTCTACTTGAGATCTGTATGTGTGTGATGACCATTTTGTATGATGACGCGAATCAAGTTACTATTGCTATTATAACTTGAGTTATCCGATGTCGATTCCATAACAAGATCGATGTACTAGTTTCCTCAGATAACTTTTTGATATCCACCGAATAACAGATGTCAGCTATAAATTCAAGGGCAATCTATCCGACAGATATTCAAATATGAAAGTCCCAGAATTTACTCGAGTGTAATACACGATGGTATCTTCGCTATAGATGTCTCCAACTTTATCTCCATTTTTCATATTTTTATGTATTTTACTGGACATCATTGTAATTAATATTATTGCATGTCCCTGAGCAGGGAAAATACCACACTAAACTTGCAATCGCTCCCCGGTTTGAAATTGTAGTAGCCACGTTACACTAATATTACGCCCAAATTATTATAACAGCTCCAGAGCATACCACATCTTATTCATCGATGGCTGTTCGTGCCCAATTCTGAGTAGAAAACGTATGTAGAAAAGATTCAAAACAAACGTTAATGGCATTGTGTGTTCTTCCTTGGATTTCTTTGGATACTGCATGGCCATTGCTATATTTCACCTTTGTGCATCACAACTGCTGATAAAATTCAGCACAGGATGTAATTGATGTTTATAATCAACGTAACACCTCGATAATCTTGATAAGGAGTTACGCAAGCTCATCTCGAGGACACAGCTAGATAATCTTAATTCCTCATTTTCGGCGGCTTCGTACTCATCATTAGGCTAGTCTGGAGATTAGGTTGTCGTACAAATTAAAGATGAACGCTCGCTGCTGTAGTTGTAATGGTTTAATCCGTCATTGCATATTTGATGTTCTTGCAGGCTTAACTTCATCTTATTTTTATAATCATCTGGTTAATTAGTATCCGTAATTTGTATCAAGGTCAAAACCACTCATTATTTGTCGCTTAACACTTCAGATCCCGTCTGTCACCACGACGTATCCTTACCCAATCTAAATAACACCACGATGATTAGTTTGTTTTGTTTGCACTAAAAATAAATTGGCTAGCTGTCATTTAAAATTAGATAACGTTTCAACACTCAAAACGCTTGGTGGCTGTTCCGGGATACAAGGGAAAGCTATTGAAGCACTTTCTACCAGCTATACACTTAACTACTTACTTTGTTATAATCTAGCATGTGCGATCTTGGTGGATTACATGGTGTTAATGTTTTTTGTTTAATACTGTACGGTATAGCTGAGCGAAAGGGCACTGTAAAATCCAAAGGTTTACCTGAGGGTTGATGGGGTTTAGGTGGGGGTACGCGCGGTAGCGGGCGCGGGCGCGGACGCAGGCGCGACTGCCGGAGCGCGTGTGGCCGCGCGTGCCAGCCGGTTGCGACTGCCGCGGCGGCACCGCCGGGTCCGCGCCCGGGCGATAACGCTGGCGCTACCACTGCACCCGCCTCGATAACCGCTCACTAACACATGTTATATCAATAATTATCGATAATTGGGAAGATAGACTACCTAAAATCACACACACAACATGTTATCTGTTCTTAATTTTTACTGTTTTTTAAATAAGATGTAGGGTACTCTATCTTAAAGTGTATCTCAGGGGCTATGTAAATATTTATTATATCGTAATTGGATAAGGCAACTTATATATGTCAGTATTATATTGCTATCGGTAATTACGTTTGACTTGACCTTTGTAAGCCAGTAAAATCACGACAGTTACAAACTGTTCCTTTGCTGTAAGGTGAGCGGTGACCTTCCAATTTGAGTCACGTCATCTGAGATAAGCTTAAACAGTTTTTTTTAAATCTTGGAATTAAATTGTAACAGTGTTGTGACCGACTTTTTTGTCTCTACCTATCATTTGTTTTTAATTACATAACTAATGCGATACTCTAGTTACTCCGTTAGCGGTTAATTTACTTTATTCCAAATAAGGTTAGATGCACTCTTTTGTATTACTAGGAACACTCTTTTGTAACATTATAAAAATAGTAGTGTTGTGTTTGAAAAGTAAGCTATAGTGGTTATCTCGCTCATATTTGGAGCAGCCGTACTGGGGAAGTAAATCCACCTTACAATAAACCGCAGCCATACCACCACTACTTGCTCTTTATGTGTGTGGTGTGGTGTCGTGTTTTCGGTAGGAAGTATGAGCTTCACAGGGTGCGCTGTGTTGAAAGTGAGGCATCTGTATATGTCTCTTGCTGTCGACACAACCGATCCTTAAGTCGATAAAGGGTCGGCTACGCGCTTGTTTCTTTCTTCTGGAGTCCCAAGCGTTCATAGGCTATGGTATTTGCTTACCATCAGCCGGGCTGTAAGCTTATTTTCTAGTTGGCTGAACCTAAAACATCAGGTCGACAATTGGCAAGAAGCGGTGAAGAATCGGAAAAGGTAGCGGTGCTCTTGTTTCGGTGCTCTCGTCTCGGACTCCAGAAGAATCAGGAACTCGTTGCCAACCCTCTAATTGCAAGTTGATAGATCCCAACCCCCAAGGTCTTCCGAAAAGCCTTCCACTCTGTTATCAGGAGCTGCTTTTCTCCATTTTTGGTGTCCAGGCTTCACAGTTACATATGAGGGTATATATATAGGCTCTATGACCGTTTTATATATCATTATCTTCGTTCTCCTGATAGAAATCTGGACACCACAATTTAGTGGACGGCTGTGCTGCATTGCGGTATATTTTGGATAAGCATATTCATTTCCTGTTCTCTAGTATATGAGTCGGTAATAGTATTAGTGTAACCATGGTACCGAAACTTATCCACCCCTGATGGACATTATTGCTAATATCAAAATAATTATCACGATAAAGAACATTTATTTTGTGATATGTATATTGTATGAATAGGTAGAAACAGTTTTATCAATGAATACATTTTGTACTATGCTTGATACCATCTATCAGACCACGTAAGTCTCTTTAAAAATTGGAAGAGTTTTTACTCAATAATTTCAGATATTTGTCACCTTACCTAAATATTTTACGCTGACTGTACATTTAATTAAGAGTAATAAGTGTAATTGGTTGATTAGATTACATATCCTTTGTTAGATACCTTTATTATTCGAATAAAGAATACTTGAGTTCAGTTTGTTAACCGATGCTCATGTAACAGTTAATTAGTAACTAGTTATATACGCATTGCAATATAACACGTGTTACACAATAAAAATTGTGTTACACGAAACTTCTTACTAATTAATCATAAATTCTGTTTTCAATACGTTCATTTATAAGTTACACGAAACCTTATATAATGAACGTAAACAAGGTTGTCATTTATTATGTATGTGCATTGGGCCCAAGTACCTAGAAGACATCTTGTAAGATTAGGAGACACGAGTTAAATGTAAATAAACATTTATTTCTTTTATTTAGCTGACAGTTAATTGAAACAAAAAAGATGCGGCCTAAGCATAATATTTTTTAAAAATTATATTAGTCAGCAACTAACCATTTTTTATTCTAAAAAAACCGGCCAAGTGCTTGTCGGGCCAAGCACAGTGTAGGGTTCTGTAGTTGCCCGTCCATCACGTCACCGGTCAAATGCGGAATTACGGCCCCGTAGAAGGGTTTTCTACCGGATTCCCGCGACCTTCACCAGGTCATCACTCCACCTTGTCGGAGGCCTACCGACAAACGGCACAGGACCGGTCTAAATGGCGAGCCTTGGGGGAGGCCTATGTTCAGCAGTGGACGTCTTTCGGCTGAAATGATGATGATGATGAGAAGGGTTTTTACTGATCTTAGTACTGATGATGTACTTTTTTGATATGTTGTGTTGTATACATATTTTTACCCTTTACGGTAATGTCTACTTAGCTGTGATAGTTTTCCTTTTAAATTCATCGTATATACTACTACCATGATTTTTTTCACATGCCTAGTAGCCACCGTTTAGCTGGCAGGGGGGGGGGACACTTGACCATAGCAAAAATTATCACTTCAAAGCTTGATATCACGCCAACCGATTCTTGAATCAAAAAATGCTTTTAGAAACTTGAAAGAGCTATCCAACGATACCCCACACGATGGGGTTTGGAAGAAAAAAAAATTGCACCACCACTTTACATGTAGGGGCGATACCCTAAAAAAATATTTTTAATGATTTTATTCTACCGTTTTGTCGGCGTCATTGATATGTATACTCATGCCAAATTACAGCTTTCTAGTACTAACGATTACTGAGAAAAGCGGGGGACGGACGGACGGACATGGCGAAACTATTTACTACGGAACCCTAAAAACAGTATTAAAAATTATAACAGAAAAATAAGTATTATTTTTTGGTATGGCATCATCCAACTTTCCGCTTTCCAAATGATTCACCACAAGTAAACATACACACTACCAGCTGCATATGGTATCAACTAAGAAACAACGATTGTTAAATTTGAAAAAAACGGCCCGCATGTATTTTATCATTATGCAAAATAAAATACTTTTTTCCGACGCTTTATTTCGTAACTACTTTGACCCGCTATTTGAGCGGTTCTTCGTTTATAAAATTCTATGTGAAATAAAACAAACAATGAATATATTATGTGACGATGCAATAAGCCAAGAGAAGCTAGCATTTATTTATATTTTTATTGATGAAAGTACTTTGCCATGATTATATATATGCTGTCAATACAACTCATCCTCAAGTCTTCAAAGGTTCGGCAACGTGCTTGTGATTTCTTCGGAGGGTTACTTTCGCTCACGCCGAGCTAACGTGTCAGAACAAGCAATTGGAAAAGTAATCGTAATCAACACCCCGACGTCTTCGCTGTGTTAAGCTCTTAAGAACTTTTAGAATCCTCGGACGCAGCTTTCCTAACGATTATGGATATCGGAATGTTCAGTGAACTGTGCTACGTCTTAGGAGATGAACAATCCTGCATATAAATTCTTTTAATTTTGCTGTTTGGTATGGAATTATGTTATGTAAACATATGAGTACATTCTGAAATTGTTACCGACTTGATGATAAGTATTTTTACATGTTAAAGGTTTTGTGAATATTGTTATATAAGTACCTATATATTATTCACAAAACCGTTTCTGTAATATGACTATTTTGTCTAACCTGTGATAAGTTTGTAATTACTATGTATTCCGATATACATCATAATTTTGCAATATGACATAATTTTGCAATGAGTGCATTGCAAAATTATGTCATAAACCACATTTACACCAATCATGTATTCATAACACGTAGAACTTTGTCAATCCAGCGTTCGCAACGGACGGATGTCGGAATGTTCAGTGAGCCGAGCTCCCAGATTTGCCGGAGCGCTTGACATGCTATCTGTTTCCAGTTGCCAGGAATTAAACTGCTGTACTGAACTAAACGAGGAGTTCACTGGCAGTTTGAAAGGAATTATATACATATTTTTATAGCGAGGTATTAAGGCTCGAAATGCCACGTGTTCCTTTGTCGTTAAAGCCGGTTAAAGGTGGTGGTTGTAGGCAGATGAGTGACACATATGTCTAGTTCATCGTGCCTTTGTAATGTTGAGATCATTCACAGTCACTCTCGATATCATGATTTTCGTAATACTGTAATTAAATAACAAATTTAAAATAGTAACATCGTTATTGCAAACCTCACAAGGAGGAATAATAGTTCTGTCTAGTATACGGATGTGGAGCCTTGTTTTTTTTTAACCTGACTGTGGCTTTATAGGCCGGGCCCAATAAAGCGATAGAAGTGCGTGGTTGGAGAGTGGCCTGGGAAAAATCCAGGGGAAACCTCCGACACGGCCACGCGGGCGTTTTAAACACTGGAATACTCTAAGAGTTTGCTGAGAGGCTTAAACCAAATTAGAGGTGTAACTGGAATCGAGCTACTGGGAGTTTTATCACTGGCTCACTAAACCTAGCCTAGCTGAGAAGAGTCCAGCAAGAAACTCAGCTAGCCCCAACCTGGGTCCGACTGAGGAAGATTAGCATCTACAATGGTACAGTTACGTTGTAAGTCGTAGCGTAGCTTGCTACTAAATTCTATGACTAATATAAACTTAATTCGCTCAACAGAGTTCTCGAAAACAAGGCACTTGTTATTCACTTGAAGCTGGAAAGTTCCAATTTATACTTTTAGACGCAAAGGTTAACCTTTGTCCAGTCTTGAGTGAAGTTCTCAGGAAACAGGTGAGACTATCTGGGAATATAGTTATATCATTGCATGAATTGTAAGCTCATTAAGTATTTGGATGAAAGTTTATGAAAAAGTTCTAATAATTTACATCATTTGCATGTTTAGTTAAAGTCATAAATATAAATGTAGGTACGGTCCCGAAATGAATTCTGTATGGTCTTACACCTTTTTGATCCATCACGATTTGTTAGAACGTACAGCGAATATGGTTATTGACAAACTTTTAAAAATGTTTCATAATGAAAGTATACACGTATATGTAAGTACATATGAAAAATATTTCCCGTAAGTTACAGTAGTTAAAACAAAAAAAAAACCTTTTTATTTTCTTTCTGAGTTCGGCGCCAAAACTTGCATTCACCGTGGCCACCATATTACGACGTCAGTAAGTTGTATTCAAATATATAACTGATATAAATACTCTTTGGTACTTATTGCTAGATGACGTCATACGCCGCATGTTTTGGTTTGAAGTCACGGACACACAGATTTAAAAAAGTTTTTTAAATATTACGAATATAAAATGTTTATATTATATGTGACATTCACAAAAAATGGGAATTTAAAAAGAATTAATTTATATTACCCTATTGCGTTTTATACTGGACCAAGTACTCCGGGATCGGCAGATAAGTCAATGCCATGTTCGCATATTTTGTCACTAAGTGCCTGAGTTATTGTCGATGTTGACTGTACTCATAAAAGCAGTAGTAAAACTAATAAGTAGGTACACTTTAAATAATCTTTTATAAACGTAAAGCCACGATGAAAGTCGCCCAGTTGTACTTAATTTTAATAATAAAGCAAGACAGCTTTTCATAAAACTTGAACACAACTCGCAGAATTTGAAATTTTTTAACTAAACGAAACATACAAATATTGGCATAATTTGACGAAAGTGGTGATTTTAAGACAATATTTTAATAATTAAATGACATATAAGTTTTTCTATATACATACAGTTTTAAAGGTCACGTATATGTAGAACTTTTGGTCATTCGTTCTAACCGCAAACCTTTTTCTCAATTTATTTTTAATGTTTTATGTTGATAGCAAAATTAGGTACATCGGTAGAAAGAAAGTTGTTTGCAAAATATCAGCCCTTCAGGTAGGTAGGAGTTGTTTCTACATCAAATGATTATGTGTCTTTCATGTTTGTCATGCTATTACAAAATTCGACCTTCAACTTTTATACTTAATTATGCAAATAAATTAAGAGTATTTATGAAAGTTGAACGGACAAAAACAAGTTTAGCTTAACGGCGGAAAAAATATGTATGTGTTCCTAATCAAAATCGAAAATGTTATAAAAGCCCTGGGATAATACGAGCTATAAAATACCATATCTACTGGCTAAAACGATGAGTAAATGAATCTGAAAATTAAAAAGTGCGAACGACATAAGTAGACTACTTTCGTTCCGATATTAGCGTTAAGGGAATCATAAATATTAATACCATGAAGCAATGAGCAAAGCAAGGTTGGTCACGGTATTTTTTCAGTGATTATACAAGTATTTGGTAACAAAACAAAGTCTTGGACACAACTTCAACCTTATAACTTTACTATAGCAAATAAAGTGGTACCAAACAACCAGGACAACCCGTCTCAATCCTTTTACCGCCCCGAAGTGCCAGCGACGTCACCAGCTTCAATAAAATGTTTCACGTCGTGTCGTTGTAATAAAACACTAGGGAACAATGCTAACCGTCCGAGTAATCTTGCGGGTAAAAATAGCAAAACTGGGGTCATCTTGGCTGCGTTATGTATGAAGTATTGACCTTTCGTTATTACTGTAATGGCAAAACGGTTGCATTTGTGACGTTCTCTGAACAATATAAATGGGGCCATATTTATTTTAGTTCACGTCGATTAGCCTTTGCGTGGGACTTTGATCGCGTGAACCCCGTATCATCCATTTGTGGGAAAATTTGTATTTTGTGCACCAAAGATATCCATAACTATATGCGTTATGAATAACATATATTGAATAATATCCAACTCTCACAATTGTTATGTAGTAGGAAAAAAAACCATTTTATTCATACAAGTTTCTTGACAAGAGAAGGCCTTGTGTGTTATAGTGGACACACACCATCGCAGAAAATTATACCATATGTTCATGTACATACCGTTATACGATAAAGTTCCGCTCGAAATACTTCCAATTAGCACAATGGAAAACTGACAGCGATTGACGTGGAGTGAGTGTGGAATATGTGCAGGCAACGGCCTTTCTCTTGTTATTTATAATTCATACAAAATGTAATCTTTAGGGTTAACTACCGTTAAAGGGGTTAAATAAAGGTTTAATGTTTTTAACTAATACCGACATGGAACTGATAGATTATTTATTAGAAATGTTTCAATTTTATCAAAATAGATTTGCTAAAAATCCTTTGCAGATTAAATAAATCAATAAAAGGATCAGTGATAAAAATATTATTCTGCTATTTTACATAACAATTTAGGTAGATAACGTTTTTTATAAAGTGGATTTGATATTAAACAGTAAAAGATTACCTCCATTACTTGTGAAGACTCCTAATATGAGACGACGGAGTCTAATTATGTAATTTAGTAGGGAGGTATTATAGAAATCTCAACAAAAACCTTTTTTATATAAAATATTGCGACGACGACACACGAACTGTCAAAAAGTTCAAAAGTTATCAGATCTCATGTAGAGCCAAGCTTCTAACCCTACCGCCCTAACTCTAAATTTTAATTTTAATTTATTAGCCCCAACTGCACAAACTACACCGTAGTCCAAAATATGTGGCTTGGCCGTTTGTCTACAAGAGGCTATTGCATAACAGAAAAGTAATGAACAGTGAAACTTTTTTTTTTACCTTCACGCCCATGTGACGGCACCGAAACGGCCAAGCCACATATAAAATCAGTTTTAAAAAGCGACTCAGGAGACGTAACCATGGTAACGAGCAACAAAGAATAGTTGATCCACCCAAATATACTATTCAAAATAATCTTACACTAGGTTTGAGATCAGATACAGATATTATAGATATTGACCATATTGCAATAGGTATAACGGATCAAATGGAGTATTAGGTACTAACATATAAATAGGTATGAATTCGGCTGGAATGCCTTAATATTAAAATGAAGTTATTATTAAAGTGGATATCTTTGTGAAATGGGTACATCAACGATTTTTTTGCAAGTTCATAATATACTTTTTGTATTTAACTTTAAAAGAAGCAACTGATAAAGAGTTTCCTAAAGGCGGCGGTATATTATTCCAGCACTTCGTGGCAGTATCTAAAACTGCCACGAAATGCAGCAGTGCTATACCGTGGACAAATAATAATATAAGGCTAAACTCTATTAATTTAAATATAGAGATATACTGTACTAAAATTATTCTTTACCGTCGTATTAAAAAAAAACATTTATTTGCTTTTCAAAGCAAATTGTGAGGTCATTCATATGACATAAAATCACGATATTAGAAAATAAACGCTAACGGTACCTTTAAATTGTTTGAAAAAGAATACCACCAATGTTTCCTTTATTAAATTTTGATCCGAATAACAAAATTAAAGTTTAATATATTCATAAATGTATCCATATAACCTGGTGTTATTATATAGTGTTGTTTCCTTTTTCCTTTTATTTTTTAACTATGTTGTCATTTATTGTAAACAGTTAGTCAATGTATGAAAAGAGGGGCGAACTGAAAACCAGCGCTGAGCAGCCGTACTGGCTGACATAGCACATACTAAGTCCGCTCCTTTTGTCACATTAAAAATATATAATAAGGTACATGCACCTATTTATTTTGTAAGTATCTGTGTTGTGTGGCAATAAATATTTTTTCTGTCTTTCTTTCTTCATTAACAGGAGATTGTTGCACTAACTAAATATAAAATAAAAGAGTACAATTTTACTTACCTTCAAATATCTAAACCGGAAATAATTGAAGTTGGCTGCCATTTGTAAATATACCGCACTTACCTGAAACAAAATATTTAGGATAAGCCAAAGTACAAAGCAGGGAATTGATACCGTTGAACTTTGAACAATTGTGTCTGTATTAATTTCTTTTTCAACCCGAAACAATTAAAAGATGGAGATTTTCGAGTTAGAAATTTAGTCAAATATTTGCTAACTTAATGTTTTGAATCGTAAATGCAACATTTATAAAAAAAGTTGAACGTCAATAGTAGTTTTCGGCAAGTATTTAAGAATTATGTGAGTAGGTGGATGAAAATGTAATTTCCGTCCGTAGGAAAAGTTTGCTTCTCGCCTCTCTTAGCTAGAAAAAAAGCATCATACCAAATGTTGAAGTTATAAATATACTAGTTGGTTAAATAATTAAAAAAGTAATACAATACAGTACAATACAATACAAATACTCTTTATTGCACACCTCACATAATAAAACAGCACATAAAAAACAAAAAACAAAGATACAGGGAGACAGAGGAGGGAATAATAATTCAAGTGAACATTAACATGGAACCGATATAAATAAAAATATAATTGAAATATGATTTATTTAATATAATTTAATTATTATACTGCCGGCGAGTAATGGAACGCAGCATAGTTGGAGTCCGTAGAATTGACCGGATCAGGAACACGGAGCTGCGTTCCAAAACTGGTATCGTAGATGTGGGTGTTAAGGCCGCAAAGCTGAAGTGGCACTGGGCTTGGCATGTCTGTCGAATGCACCCGGAGCGATGGGCCAAAGTACCCACTGGATGGATCCCACAGGATGGCTCCCGATGCAGAAGTAGACCGAAAAAGGAGATGGCGGGACGAGCTTGATACATTTTTACGGATTGGCGGGTGCTGGCACACGACCGAGACGAATGGCGAAAATGAGGGGAGGCCTTTGCCCAGCAATGGGACGCAATATAGGCTATGAAAAAAAAAACTGTTATAAATTAAAGTCAGCACTGTCATTATGACATAATGTTGAAAGTGCCATATATTGGGATAGTGTTGAGCACTGAGATCTTGCATAAACTCACGCCTGTTGTATTCCACACATTTAATATGAAATATAGAAAATACAGGCCGATTATGACGGTATATTACTTAGCGTATGTATATGACGTATGTAAATACATAAATCTTTGGTAATGATTTTATTGCTAACAGTGAGTTGAAATATCTTTAAGTGAATGAAATGCCTTAGCGCAAATATTTCCTACCAAATTAAAAGAAATTGTGTTTTTATATTTTGTATGTTTTTGCCGCTCACGGAACTATGGTGTCATAAACCTTTCAGAGGCGTGCGTGGAGCATGGTGGAGCCGAAGTACCTAGTTCCGAGGTAGCAAACGAGTGCCTACCACATTGCTAACACAACAATAACAATTTTTGACAATTTAATGCTATGCAGGGAGTAAATCGAGCAGATGGTGTGTTGTCCCTACCTAAATCATGGGACACACACAGAGACAGAAATTGTATGTTTATCACCATATTTTACTATTGTAAAAATCCTCCCTCTTATATTTTATTTGAGGGTAAAGGCTATTTCCGGGCTGCTTAGCCCTCGTATCACTGCGATCATTGCTGATCTATTGTGATCGCCACGTAGGTACAACAATCCTTGGTCAAGTCCTGCAAATTTAAATAACACACTTAAAGAAAGAAAACACTTAATCTCTTCAGGGCATATTACGTGTGTGCCCAAGATAGAGCTACGGCTGCGCATTAGGCTAGGTCAATGAGTTACGATGTGTGCAGGCATCCCAAGTGTACGCTTTAACGATACTGAGTTCTGCGAATTCGGAGTTCTGCCAGCGCACAGGGGTGGTGTCCACTATCTTCAACTGGAGTGGGCGTATAGTCCAAAACACCCGCTATATCTAGGAAGGCTGACAAGGCTATCTCCTCTTCTAACGCCCTTTCCTTTCCTTTTCTTGACAACTAGGTCGAGTAGGGCGATCTCAATAGATCTGTCATTATGATATGCATGCTGACTATCGTGGATGGGCTTGCCCCTGGGGCAGCTTTCCCAAATAATATTTGTCTATGACCTTCTCCTAGGTTTTTTAAAGGATCGACGAAAGGCTGATGGGCCTGGAGGACTTGGGTACCATGGGAATGGAAGACTTCGATATTTTAGTTTCAATAATTATTTTGATGACTACAAAAGTTACGCGCTCTTATTTTAAGTCGCCTTCTTTTTTGTTTTATTTTTTGCTAAAACAGTCATTTTTAGCAAATGATAAAAGCAACAATACCTACGATTTATCGGATGGCATGTAAAGGCAATTGGTTTTTCTATTCCAAATCCTCTGAGCATGATATATCTCGCATCGAACGCCTTTATTTAAGAGATTGCCCTGGAAATGGACACCCGGGGCTCAATTTCCGTTCGGTTCCCAAAGGTGAAACATAAAATGAGCTTAGTCCTCTATTGTGCCTTTAACAATCATTTCCGTTTCATATGCTCCCCTGTGATGCGATGTGTAAATGGATTATGTTAAGTTTTCCCTCTCAATGGGGTGTTAAACCATGCAGCTGGAGTGGTGCTCAACCACGCAAAAGCAACTACACGGATTGGGATCAAATTTGGTAAACATATGTCTTATAACGTCGATTAAGATTTATGATATTTTTATAGCAGATATCATTCCCTTAGGAGGTGAAATTGGATTGTATTTACTAAGTAGAAATAGAACATTAAAATATAAATTTCTTCAGAGCTAGAAATAAACATACCTATCATCACATGTGCACGTTTTTCCTCAGTTACATGTACATTTATATTTGCATACAATACTTTAGATTATTCCCGACTAATGAGATGTACTGGAATATAGCAAGTGGTGTATTTTATGTTTGTATCTATAGTGACATACATTGTCTCATGAGGTTTAGATCAACATAACTCTGTAATCGCTCCATAACTCTATAGATCAATATAATATTATCAAAATTCAAAATTAAACAAATCTATTCATAACCTAATAATCTAAGCGATATAAAATTGGGTTGTGATACAGGTTATTCACATCCATAACATTCAAATATTTTTTCAAGAATGCGGAACAGCTGTGTGTGGCCTTTGTTCAGTTCAGTACAGATCAGAATGTGAGTTTTCAAATTATAAGACAAAGCGAAATGAGATTTTTAAGATTCAAAACACCATCAGTCAATCATCTCATAAAACACAGAAGGCTTGTGCCCTCGTTCTGTGTGGATTCATAACATATTTCTTTATTATTACTCGTAGACTTCATGCATATTTAAGTTTTAAATGTGTCGTAAATTGTTTTTTTATGTTTATGTCGTGAGATTCTAAGTTTAATCGTATAAGAATTCTCTATAGATACCATCTTATTACTATTTATTTTCAATGTCCTTCTTTACTCGCGAATATACCAAAAAAGCTTTTTTCATAACTTCACTTACCTGAACTGGAGAATAATATTTTCAAAACAACTTTTTTTTTAAACAACTTTTACCTCCCCTGTAAATGATGTTTATTTCGTATGAAAGGTAAGCAAAACTCCATTGAGTCACGCGGCAGAGTATATACCTCTATCTCTCTCGATACTAACATTAATTAAGAAAGTAAACCTAATTACAAATTTAGATTGTTAGTTCCAAATTTAAAACATTGTAATAATTATCCCTTAGCTTAAAATTTGATTAAAACGACCCATTAACAGTTGGTGAAAAGGCTAACATTAATTTGAAGCAAACTTAGTCCAACTCAGCCTTTCCAATTAAGTAAGTGGGTTTAGCCTCGATACTTACAAAGTCCCCTGGGTGCAGCGCGTCAATTTGGCTCAGATCCAAATTATATCTCAAAGTGCAATTGAATTAACAGGTAGGTGTAAAGAATATGTAGGTACCTGCCTCGTGAGTAAAATATATAAAATATAGCCACTTGGATGGAATATAAATGTTTAGTAGAGAGATCTACTATGATAAAAGTTTTCACCTGTTACGATACCTGCCATATATCAAGTTACTTTGTTAATTTTTCTATTGTCTACTATTATTCTACATAACATGACTATGTAACTATATATTTTTTACTAAATTGTTTGTAATTACAAGCTGTGATTGTGAGCTCATTGGCCTTGTCGTAGTTCTCCATCAGACGAAACTTGCCTTTATGGTGTAATTGAATATTAAAAATGTACGATTTTCTTCTCTTGTCTTGTACCATGCGACAACCCGAACATGCGACACGTCTCGCCAGGGCTATATCCGTAAGGGCATAATGCCAGCACCCGGGAGATCGCAAGACACCTGAAAAACATTTAAAAAGTTTCACTCGATGACTCAGAGACGCGAAGAGATTCCACGCCACGTCTTTAGATATAGTGATACTCCATGAACAGAGGGTACGTTGCAAAGTATGATTCATATACTCGACTGTACCTGTGCCAAAACGTAAAATGTACAATATTCATCGAGACTAGATTAATTGAATTGTTAAACTCGATAAAGTAAGGAAGGATACCATAGTATTTTCGAGTACAGAATCTACTCTTTGGTTATAATGTCGGTCTGTTTACAAAATGAACTGTCGCTATGAATCTGTAATTAGTAGTTAGATCATTTTTTTCCATTTCAGTGGCTTGTTCCAATCTCTCATAGATTTGAAACAAACCGCAACAAGAATATAGGAAATAAGCTTTGCATTTTAATCCAGCACTGTTTTGGAACCATACTATTTTAACTGTCACATACTGATACGTTTTGTGATGCAATTTCATACTTTGGTACGAACATAAACCGCGGTATTTTGTCTAAGTTTATACGCGGTGCCGATATATCAATACTATGATATATTTTTTTTATCTTTATTTATTTAGAAGCTTTCGTCAAGAATTTTTAAATTACAAATTTGACGAAGTATGTGACATAGTTAATTGACTGTTATAATTATTTAATTGACTTATAATTTTATCAATGTTATTTATATAAATTAATTTAACTAAGCATGCAATGTTCAATATCTACTCTTAGATACTTATATGCTATAATTATGTAACTTATTTAATGACTTTATTTAACCCTTAATAAGGCCCCAGTTATACAGATATGCTACGTAAAAATTTAATATATTCTCATGTTTGTAGAGCGCTTGGAAATACATTTAGAGCAAAATGAAACTAAATAATTAAAAAAAAACATGTGGTCATTATATGCACTCTGCCTGTTAGAGGCACGTAAATTTCAGGAAAAATTACAGATAATAGTACTAAAAACTTGATTCGCTTGACGGGCATAGTGCATATATTGGCAACACACTTTGATTCATTAATTACACTACAATTGAATAATAACCGAAAAAGTAAGAATGAGGAAAGAATGCGTGATATGTCTGCTGTATAATACTGTTACCATTAAATAAAAAGGGTGACGGTCTTTACCGTAAATGTTTAATACCAAGTGGTTTCTAAATTGCATCTGCCTTATTAAGGGTTAAATGTAATTTTATCCTATTTGTAGACTGAGTGATTAAATTACTGACCTAAGTTTTCATATGCCTGACCTGGCTGAATATATTATGGGAAGAAATATGTAGTAAGATCTGATGTCAAAGCATATATTCAATATGAATAAACCATTTATTTATTCATTCATTCAAAATGACGATTACGGCTCCAGCAAGCCTCTAACTACTACATCGTCCATTTTTTAGTATTTCTTGTTACAGCGGCAACTGAAATACAAAACCTGTGAAATTTTCAACTGTCTAACTATCACTGTCCATGGGATACAGCCTGGTGACAGATGGACAGACAAACGGACGGACGGACGGACGGACAGCGGAGTCTAAGTAATAGGTTCCCGTTTTACCCTTTGGGTACGACACCCTAACAATGCATACCCGAAAAATAAAAGAATAAATAGCTACAATTTTTTTAAATCTATTTTTAAAAAACACCTTATACAAACTTTGCCACAAAAACCACTAGAATAGACTGGAAAACCCCAACATGTAAAGAAAGAAGCCCCAAATTCTGTTCAACTTCTCCCTTTGCTCTCAAGTACTATAATAGGTATTTTTTTTATTTACGTAACATAATTATTGTACATGCTCTGTGGAATAATACGTTGCTACAATATACCTACATTGTTATGGTATCGGACACCCACGAGAGCCTTCTTGCGCAGTTATCAATTCTATTAGTATTTTTCTGTTTGTGTAGCCTTCGTTTCTATTTTAGCAACTTAATTGAATTTTTCTATTTCATAAAAAATGTATATATACAAATGCACTAACCTAGAGACCTACCCTAAACTAATGTAACAGATTAGTTTTTGCTAATTATACACTGAAGTGCGTCACATGTAGGAATCAAAATTGAATATATTCAAATACAAACAGTTTCAAGTATGAAATCGCATACTTAAAAGATTTGTTTATTTTTATTTGTTTATTTGGTTTCTAAAAAACTTTTCTATTTAAGTCAACCGTTGGTGAGACATTAGCTTGGTGTGCATTAATAAATACATTCAACGATCTTTGGTTTGAACAAGGTTGGTTTTACGGTTTTTGAGTTCTCGCTGATAAACTGTCTTGCCAAAACAAAAGGTCGTAAGTGTCGTGAGTTACCTATACGACCTTTTTAGATTCAATGTATTGGATAGTGGTTTTAAATGGACTAGTAGGTGTTGGTACGGAACTCTCCATTATGAGTGATCCGACACGCACTTGGCAGGTTTTTTACCGACGTTTCGACACGGGTTGCACCGGTCAAGTCAAAAAACGTGACAGTTTAAAATGTAATGTAGGTAATACTCGTATAATTACTGTTCGCAATAAACCCAATAATGTAAAACTTAATACAGTTCCCGAATCTCCGCGAAACTTATTAGAGATGCCCCTGACAAAAAATGGGAACTTTCCCGGTATAAATAAATCAGTGGCTACTTACCCATCCATTAATTTGGGCCGCCTGCTTGGTGGTTTGATTAGGTACGAACAAACAAGGGTCCTTAGTAAGTACTAACAAACAAGGGTCGATAGTACTAAATAACTGTCAAAACCTACGAACAAAAATATTGTTTTATTACGCAATACATTTCGTCCTCTTTTCATAGATTTCATTTTCAACGTTATTAAAGAAAACCTAATCTAATCCTAAAATATGTATTCTCAACTATTTTGTACCTTAACAAACACTAATGAAGAAATATGTTTAATATGATTAATGGATACGAGATGTAAGAGTATATATAATATGTATAAAACTGAAAATATCCTGAACTAGCAAAAAGCAACAGTAATTAACTGTATATCCTCATTCTGTAACCATTAGTCTGTGTCAGACCGATCCTTGATTAAAGGTTTTTTTAGATTTGGAAAAATAATTGCTATCAAGATATTTTTATAAGCTTGATGTACCGTAGATTGAAGTGAAGTAGATTATTTTAGATCCACTCAGGTGCTACCAAAAAATCGACGAAATGACATCATCAATAAGGGTTGATAATAATGCGTGAAAAGGGGTGTCTATTATACGAAATATCATCGATTTTAATTTCGTCGAAAACTATTCCACAAATATCATTAGCTTTTTTTCTAATCACATAAACATAATTGCTTTTTATATAATCGAATTACTTTTCATCGTAAATCGTTTCGAATTTGTCTCAAATCATAGCATAACGATTCATGGAATTACCATTCATAAAAATATTCGTTAATCATTATTCATTTATCGAAACATGATTCACAGATGGTACGTTCCATATATTATTGTTACCACGAAAAATGTTTCATCTAACGATGCATTTATTATTACTAAAATTTACTGTCCGAAAAAACAAGCAAGCAAGCACGCCTGCATGCATAAACAAGCAAGCAAGTATGATTTTTTTAAGGCGCATAAAAAACCTAACAACATTAGAGTCGGTTTTACCCCGGAAGGTTATTCGCTCGTTTGCCAGGTAGCCAAGTTTGTATATAGATAATTTAATATTTGTATTAAACTTTTAACTTGTTTCCGACAAATATACAACTTTCAAAAAAGTATACAAATGATATTCTAGGTGCCAACATATAGCTAAAAATGGCTAATCTGTAAAGCTTAAGATAAAGCTACAAAATGTTTCGTATACTAGAATTGTAATTAATAAAATTCAACCAAAACTATATCATACTACTTATTTAAAATTCGGAAATTCTAATGTTAGTGATTTTGCTAAGATACAAAATAAAGCGTCGCGATGATATGTACTGTCGTTGAAACTTACTTATGTATAGACGTATGTTCTAGGTAATACGAATGTTGGGAACTGAAACCTTCGTTAAACCAAAATTATACTAAAGACCATTCGATGAACGACTATATCGATATACAAATAAAATAATGAAGTCAAATTCGTGTGTAAAGGGTAAGTCGAGCAAATGTATGATTGACCTAATGAAGTTGGATGAAAAAAAATCCCAAGTTATAAAAAAACTGCTTAAAGTGTTATGGGAAACGATTTTCGGTAAAATTATGGATTACCGTGTGGAAAGCAACGGAAAAAAAAAGCTTGTGGATTATTTGCATTTGGTAAATTTTGTTATTTCAGACACAGAATAGGTTACACTTTATAGAATCTATAGAGGAGTGACGGTATACATAGAGATTGTAGTTATTCTACAATATATACATATTATACAAGTAGACGTTATTTTATTTAACATTCGGAACCGTTAATTAAAATCGTATAAAATGCTGGAGGATCAGTAGACTGAACGGATTTCTTGAACGTACCTTATTCTTAATTTTCTTCGGTTCACTAAGAACATTGTCATTGTTAGGGTCGAGAAATTGTGTTATAAGCTGACAAGGAGTCATACGACGACCTAACACCTACAATTTAAATTCAGTTCAGAGATTCAATGAAAATCAATTTTCTTTTTTAACTGACAGTAGCGCCGCGCCACCTAGCGGTGAAATACAAACTTGCCTTGTTTCAGACCCGACTACAGTCCACCCGCGCCTCCTCCGAACGGCGCGCATTTCAGCTGTAACTACTCGGTCCCGCGTTTTCCGGAGGCGGGTAGCGCTGCTCGTCGTCTCCACAGCGCCCTCTTCGGTTTCAGCGATCGGAAACATGGCAGCGACGCGAGGTTGAAGAAAGTTGTTGCCACAATATTGTAGATGTCACTGTTTAATCACATTTTTATGCAATGTCTATACGTGACATAATCATAAAGTAGTAAGAAGTGAAGTGACGTTCAAAAAAAAATAATAAAACAATTTAAGAGGCCTTTAACGTGCCCACTAGCACCGCTAGTAAATAATTATGGTTATTTAAATGAAACTATAGATATCACAGATTTTTAAAATAGGGGGCACTATGTGCTGTATTTTATATTTAAGTACCTTTTGAATACATGAAACTAGTTTTTACGTTGCTAGAATTGTCGATCTATGAGCTCAAAAAGAAAACGACCGTTTTAACTTTGGACGGTCAAAAAAAATTTTTAAACGTGTTACAGAAATTACAAAAAAAAATGTTTTTTGGTAGGTGTGATCAATAATTTAGTGGGTCAAGAGTACAGTCTCAATTATTGATTTTTATATGTACTCTTTTAACAACTTAGAGGAAAAAATAATTGGCAATGAGATGAAATATCTATATTTCATTCCTAAATTCGCTCAACCGATTTAAAAGCAGTTCATGAGTGACCAGTTATGAATGTCCATGATTGGGACATATTAATTGGAGAATGACAATTCCCTAAGCCAATTTATTACCACGCTAACAATATTGTTTACCATCGAGCCTTGGGAATACTTGACAACGTGTTTAATGGAGTATACAAATAATTATAATACGTAGAAGTTTGAATTAGATTATGCTTTTCTTGCCTCTAGGAAGTATTAAACCAACTCTATGTATGTGATTGAAAAAAAAGAAACATCTAACACTAGATTTAAATGTTAAAAAATATTCCAATATCAATACGCTACCGTAAAATATTGTCCACTAATATAAGAGACCGGTTGCCAATGTTATGACGTATTGCAAATTTAGAATAAAATATCTAGTCCCATTGTCTTTGTTAACATTCTGTTTTCCAACTATGTGCAAGTGGAATTCATTTAAATTTTGGAATTTATAAATAAATAAGCTGAATGTTTCTAAAGAGTATTAGATATGCATGAAAATAGCACTTCCACGGACGGACGCATTCAACCTCTACGAACTGAATTCGTTTCACAAGAAGTATTATTGAAGCTGTGTTCAGGTAGTCGCTTGGTTTGAATATGAAATATCTACAGCCATAAACGTAGCCGAATGTATTCACTACATCTTATTGACTTGAAAACATTGTGATACCTCGACGACATTGCGATAGGACGCACGTGGTGCATAGAGCATGATAGACCCGTCTATGATTTGCGATTCACTTTTGACATTACCGTTATGTGAATAAATCGGCCTCATAGCGAACATATCACGACTTGTCATTTACCGAAATAAGTCGTCATCTATAGCGATAAACTTTAATGAATAGATATGTCGTCGGAAATCTCCGGGTTCGGGCGATGACAGATTTATAAGGTCCCTGTAGTCAGACAACAATTAACATGTAGGTATGTACTCCCACATATAATGTCATGTATGTAGTTCCCATAGTTATCACATTTCCTTTGATGAATCGAAAAGTTTTAATTTTCCCCTCCTGTATTTTAGAACCCGGTTTTCTTTTTATTAGTACCTACAGTCCTAACGTGATCCATAACAGAGGTTTTAATAGATGCTGTCATTTAAATATTACGGAAACTATTGACTATTAATGATTTAAACCCTACCAGCTACTAAATAAAATGTCACAATATTCGTACCTAAATAGAAGAGAACACTCTTTGAAACATTTGAAAAAATACAACGAATACCCCTCACGACGAGTATGTCAGAGGACTTGTTTAGATTTACATGTTTTGGGAGGTCCCACAAAAAAGTACGTAATTTATGGCTGTGGTCGAACTTTTGTTTATATATTTTATAAAATTAAATATACAATACAACCCACCTTTATAAAGGTTTTTCAATAGACATGTGGGATTAATAAAATACAACCGTGACATGCAGTATACAAACAGCACTTAAACTCAGCTGCGATGGCATGCTGAGCGCCATTACTCGTGGCATTTACTATGTTATAAAATGCATGTCTTCCACCTTAACATGATGTATAAAATGATGAAAAGATTATTTTTAAAAACCAGAGTATTTAAAAATATCAAGCTACATTCATCTTCAGAATAAGACAAATAAAATAAGACAAAAATATCTCTTTGTTTGCTATTTCTACGGATCCATTTTATAATTCGGTTTATATTTATCGTTTTATTAGTTTTCTTAATGAGTTGTCTCAAGGTTGGAAAACTTTCAAGATTTCGACGACAGAAGTGTTATTATTAAGAATTGGGATGATGGTATTAATGAAAGATTGAATGATTAAGTACAAACTGATACCGAGTGGGAGCCAATGATTAATGACTTTAACCTAAAAACCAGACCATCAAGCACTAGTTGTCAACGAGACAAATGAGTCGGAAAGTATGTTTTCATATACATAGTTTGTAAGTTCCTTGACCGGGATTTTTTTGCTCATAGAAAGATGTGGAAACTTTCATGAACTTTCCCGTCAACGTCGCAAAAGTGAAATGATTTTTTTTCTCAGTTCTTTAACTCTGAAATTAACAGCTTGAAAAATTATTTTGTAACATTTTTAATGTTGACATTCTGTCTTCAGCAATGGAGGTAAAACCACGTACAAGTTATTCTAATCATTCTAATCAAACCATTGAGCATGGTTATTGCTTAGTTGTCGTGTTTAATAATTGAATCAATTAGATTAAGTTATAAAACAAAAAATCAACCTATAATAACTACTGGCTATGTGAGCTGTCGACCTCGCGAGTGATTTTTTTATTCGCTAAAAACTGACGACAACAATTCTATATAATTATCGAACCTGCTCACAAAATTTCACGAGAATCGTTGGGTGGTTGAGAATTGCAACCTCTAGAGGAGAAAAAACCATTGACAAAAAAATAATTTCCAAAAACTGATCGACGAAAAAATCTATGTAATTATCGAACTTGCTCACAAAATTTCATGCGAATTGGTTGGGAAATGGTACCTGTAGAGGAGAACAATCGGACATACAAAAGCATTTTTGTCGAAGCTAAAGCAGAGACCTTCGTTTCATTCGGTCAACTAAATGTGTTTCGTCTCTTTCTCACAAACAAATACAAACGTCGAAATATAACTATGTACTTAAAGATATTAACAGTTTTGACTAAAATAGTTTTGATTAACATTCAGGAATAACGCCATTATTATTTAATTGTGAACATAGGTATAATGTTAACATCTTAAGAACTTTCCACTAGAAACATTCCTAGAAAAGGGATAAGGTTTTTTTATCACTGTCCCGTAACATCCGTGCGTGAGTACGCGATAGCTATTTTATAGACCCAGATCTGCTACTCGTACTCACATGCCAGACAACACATGCCAACACCACAAAATTCGTAAAAGTGTATGTTTGTATATTGAGGGAATTTTATCATAGTGCACGTTTTGGTACATTTTATAATGTATACTATCTGCATGGTTGTCAATGTAGATATTAAAGACACAAGATTATTTTAATTCAAAACTTCTACACGGAACACATGAGAAAATAAAATGATTTATGATTTACTACGGCGCAACACAGTATTTCATAGTCTAATGTTTAGAACTACCTATAGGTCTGTAGTAAAAAAGCTATCCATGCGGCTGCTAAAATTCAATTTTATGTGAATGTTAAAAGACTTTTATAGAGAAAACTTTTCTCACTTCATCTGAATTGTGAGATACGGTCACAATATTATCACACAATGATTTTGTGTTAACTAATCATATATAAATGGTATCAATGAAAAACCCTTTATGGGTTAATTTCTTGCTATGTATTATCACATTTCTTGCTACTTTATTAATCAAAAACTACATAAAGCACTCTTGTTTCACTTAGGTTTTCATTTCTGGCTTTTAGTTCACATTATCCGTGTATACTATTTATGGTTCACATTCGCTATTAAAACTGACAAACACTCATTAATTTGAACACATGACACATGATCACTGGTTATAACGGCTCGAGAACACTTTCTAGATATTTAATTTGAATCGACGTTTATATCGGTCGAATCGTCGCGCGGACTGCGCCCGAGTGTTGGCGCGTAAACCATCTAGCGCCGGCACAATATTCCAAATCGTCGTGGACACGATGACAACCAGCTATGTGCGTTTTTATGAATATATCTTGTAGTGAAAAAATATTGACAAAGATAACTCACTGTCTGCCAGTGACTGGAGTGACTCAATAACGGAAAGACGAAAATACATAATTATTTTTAAATCGGTTAGTTCAAATAGTAAATAACTAAACGGAACAATGCGAATAGAACTCCAATTATTTTGTGATCTGCTGGAACTTGATATGCTAACTTCACGGACATACGGAACAGTACCTTTGCTGAACTATGAGGGGTTAATAGTTAAAAGAGCGTTTTTCAAAAAGTGTACATGGCAAAATTTGAGTGTCCCACACTTTCAATGTGTTTTTTTTTCCTTTAGTATTTGAGTATGATATGAGTGACATAGTTTGATTTTATAGATTTTATCAATTTATGTTAGATTGATAAAACTATTAATTAGTACCTTACTGCAGAGACTGTGAAAAAAGGGATTGCTGGACGTGTTTGGGGTAGACCGGATAAAATGATCCCTGCAATCCTTGTTCCGTCCGCGGATTATATTGCTTTTCTCAATCAATGTGAGGAAATATTAAATTTAAAATTTGCTTTTTGCCGGTAGCATTTTTCCAATTGCTAAGTTTGCCTCCTCTCTCAAAGGAGGCGGCGTACAGTCTATAACTTCCCCATCACTCTCGTCACTAGAAGTTATTTTTATTTTTGTTGAAATTACAATCGGAACGAACAATTAGAAAATGTTGTTTAATTTGCCGCTTTTTTTTTAAACATGCCATTTGAATAAACCTATTGGAGCCCCATATTTAACCGCACATAAATATAGTACCATAGATTTAAGTTTTTTTAATATCACAAGTATGGTTACAGAGTCTAGTGGTAGTTGGCAGAACGTAAATATTCCTTTGTCAGTTTAGTAACCAAATTTAGAGCAGCGGATAATAATGGTTTTTCTTAAGTTGTTCATATAATAATGTCGTAAAAAAGAAACTTCATGTCTTCATTTCGTGATTTTAACACATATGTTTCCGAGTATGTTTGAGAAAATTATATTTATTACTAGACTTATCACAAAATATAGATACGAAAAGTGCTAAAATGTGTATGTCCCACGTCGACTCAGTCATGTTCAGAGGCTTACAGAAACTCGAAATAAATTTTAATGAATATTCAATGTGGTCACACAGATAAAGTAATGAGTAGAATTCTAGATATTAGATGTGTGATTCATTTCTGGAAAAATATGGTCTATAATGCCAAACAACTACTTTCAGCACTGTCTAAAGAAATCGACAGTACCGGAACCTGTGCAATCGATATTCCCCTAAAAGCATTAACTTTTCAATCCTGGCAACATTAGAATGCTAATTGCATTGGCTGCCATTGCTTATAAATTTAACGTCAGTTCCTTCTTAACGGTGACGAAAGGTGGTCGCTCTGTGGGTCTCAAAAAAGGATTCCGAGTTAGTCACAGTTTTTTTCGATAAGTAGATTATAATTAACTTTTTTAAACACAATTAGACATTTAACAGATTATCATAGTATCCAAAATTCAAGACAAGTTGAAATCTTGATTTCAAATTGTTGAGGCAGAATTCGTCACATCCGAATAGTAACGTGATGTACTACCACAACGATTTTGTGACTATTTGGAGTCTTAAAACTTAGTACACAATCTAAATGTGACCGGTGTATTCAATCGACTTCAAAAAAGGAGGTTCTTAGTTTGACCCGTATGTTTGTCTGCAATTATCTTGCATTTGGCTAAACCGATTTTGATGCGGTTTTCAGAAAAGTATATATTTGTTATATTCTGGAGAAGGTTTTGGTGAACAACAATTATACGATTTTAGTCACTGAAAAGCAAAAAAACCGCCTTCAATAATAAACTGAAAATTCAAATGCAATCCGTACTCATAGGCGGTTCTTTTTTTATGTCTTTATTATTATACTTACGCCACTTTAACATTAATGTTCATTCTGTACAAAACGGTTATGGTACTAAGATAGTGTAATTATAATACAATATTATACCTATTATGATTCAATAAATAAGTACGATGACGTCGATAACATAACACATTCCTTTTGTTATTTTCAATTTATTCAATCTGTATACACTATTCCTTACATTTTCCAGTTAGTTATGAGATTCCGCTTATCACTGTCCCAAGATTTGAACTGTTGAACATAATTATTTCTGGCTGCTAAAGTGCAACAATTCGCATTTACATACTAAATGTATATTCCTTAATGTATAAAAAAATGTATTGATTTGTTTAATACAAAAAAACACATGTCAGTAGTCACGTCAAAGCGATTGTGACGAACTGGACATTTTTTTTATACTCAATGTTTATTTTTTCCCTTAATTCTATAAATTAAGCCCGTTTTATAGGGTTCATTGTCTTTATTTTAAACGTAAATACTAAAAATGAGCAATGAAATACTACAATCAATTTATAATTAATTTTATATTTGTTACTATCCGGAACTAGTTTCACCACAATCTGAAGTTATAATGTTGTTATTTTCTATATTTTTAAATATTTTCATGCCATTTTCTCCTACAACTTATGAGGATTTGGATAAGCAAACAAATTTGAAAATTAATGTTAAAAAAATCATTCCCCGCGGGAAAAAACGCTCAAAAGTTTGAAACTTTATCGCTGAATTAAAATACTTTGCCGCTGCAAAAGTTGAACTAATAAATTAAGAGTAAACAATTACATTTTTTAAATTACATAGCTTGGAGTATTTTATCACTGCGCTAACTAGTGGGAAGTTGAATGCTTTCGACGCACAATGCAATTGTGTTATTATCACGGAACTTCGCCCCAAAATATTGGAGATGACAAAAGAAGATTATAAGCTTTCGTTAATGCAACTAACATGCATAAGTTAAACAAAATCGGATTGTTAATTTCACTATCATTACAATTAAATGCTTAGAAGTGACACTTTATGTAAAATAGTTTTTAGGTGCCATTAGTGGGGCCTAACCCCGATTTTCCTACCTGCAAAGGGTAAGTAGCTAGCTTTATGGAATGGTAGGCAATAAAAATGTATGATTGGTGAACAAACATTTTTGTGGGTAATCCGTAACAAATTAGGTTTAGTATTCCTCAGACAGATTCAATAATGTGCTAATTAATTCTGTAAATGGTTGTTATCAGGTAAAAAAAAAAATGTAGACAGACTTGCATTTATATTCAGCGGCACATTAAGGCGTTTGATGTCTCTATCGTTTCGAGATTGAGAAACATGAAAGTGGGGTGGTCCTCTTTTGTAAAATATCGCAGATACAACGGCTGTTCAAAATTTAAAACAAGTAAGTATGTATTAGTAAACTTTACAGGAGCAAAAAACATATTTTAACATTAAAGTCCAATTTCTTAAAAAGTATTCAACGTATCTGAGTGTATTTTTTCGAAATTTTTGTATAACATACCGTTCTATTAATGTGATCTCAATTTAAATACCTGTAACTGAAGCCATCACGACCATGTGGCTTAATACTTTTTAGCTTATTACCTAATTAAAAAATATACATTTACTATACTTAAAAATCCACGCCACGAAACAAGTAAGTCGACATAAATGTTATGTCCAAAGGGTTTTGTGACTATTTTAATAAACAATGGACCTAGTGACCAAGAAAAAATCAAGTATAGATACTTGTTTTTATCTTCGATAGATCTATCGGGTTACTTAATTTTACCTTCTGAAGTACCAAGGTAAAATTACGAGTTGGAGATAGTACCTTTTCCCAACGTAACTATAAGCGTGCAATTTGGGGTTGAATACTTGGATTACTTAGTTATTTTGACTTACTTGAAATCGTTTTGACAAATAACTAAAATACTATAGACAATTCGAAAAAAACAAAAATTTAGGCTTGTGCGTCTTCTAGCACGTGCGCGTTCCTTCTAGCGTGCACTAGGATTCGAAGGAGCCAAAAATAATATATATTATTTGATGGATCGTATTTGTTTTTAATTTTGAGTAGCCGAGCGTTACTCATAAAAGTTCTCAGTCGTAGACGTAACATTAAAAAACTAAGTCGGTGCATGTAGGTTAACGCTATCCTTAGATTTAATTCATTTAAATACGATACGAAACATTCTTATTTGTAACTTCAAAGAGGTAAAAGGCATAACAAACAGTATTAACATAAAACTGAGTTTAATGTAATAAGGTCTCTAAGGCTCGGTTTTATAAAGATCCGTTAGACCTTATGTCGGTTTGTTGCGTCAGAAAATGTACCGATTTACTGAAATTTGATCTGGCATTTGGTCTAACGGATTTTTATAAAACCCGGCCTAAAGTTGTTTTGTTTTATTTACGATGTTTGGCGGATATGAGTCCAAAATTATGTGTGATCGAAATAGTAAACTAAATTAGGAAGCCACTGATATTGTGTCGACCCTTGTCATGCTCGTCAGTATGTCATTTCATCGCCTGCTAAAAACCACATGAATATCTGCTTGGTTGTGGGTCGTAGTTGTCATCGGGTGGTTTACTCTTGGAATTCTTGGAAATGAATTCCAGAGGATGATGTCGACGCATTGCTAAAAACGAATTAAAACTGTACGGAAAGCACATTTTAACGACGTTTGAAATCGTTCAAAGAGACGAACTTGTAAGCGTATTGAATAAGATAATATGGTGTATGTAAGTTTCATTTTGTACCATTTATTGGTACAAAATGAAACTTATATTCTACATAGATTATATTCTACACGACATACAGTTCTCTCATAGCATGTGTAAAATGGTAAATATATATCACATTCTGAATTTATTTAATAATTATCATGGATGGAATACCGGCCAAGAGCGAAACGGAAACTAAAAAATCCAGCAGGCCTTTCGTATTTCAACTACAATGTTATACTAAGTGTAGTGATACTCCGCATTGGTGTAATAATGATGCGATATAATATTTAATATCGCAGTGTTTACGTACGGGACGGGAATAGATTGTGGCAGGGTTTCAAATATGTCGCGCTGTCCGAAAGCGAGCTAGCGACGTTGGCGTCAAATTATTCGCACCTGCATTTAGTAAAGTTTCACATAAAATTAATGGAGAAAAAACAAAAGCCTAGAATTATTATGTAACATTGACGGTGACAAAAGATATAAGAGACACTACTCATGTACCGATGATACGCAATATGTTCAACTAAAGTTACAACGTGTAACGATGTCTCAAGATGGAAGTAATATTTATGTATATGTACATACAGGTGTACCGCTTCTGCTCAATCGGTTTCTGCGTCTGTGTTGAAGGAGTATAGTAAATAAATCATACCTGTAAGTGAAAGACAAACTGGAAACGGATTTGGTTCGGAGACTAAACAAACCTGCTGATATAGCCGGTTTGGGATGATAGAAACTTGTATTTGGAGATTTTCATAGTAAACAACACTGAAAGAGCATTTACTTCGTGGTCTCATTCCAATATATGAGCGATTACAAATATGAGTTACATTTTTAATACGATTAGAAAATAGGAAAAATCGTGTACAACACTTTAATGACTTTAAGTGACATATATACGGTTCCACGTTTTTATTCTACAAATGCAAACTATTAAAGCTACCTACTAACAAAAATCTGCATGAACAATCTGGTCACGATTCTCCGCGTCGTTCAGAAATAGATCTCATTTTAGTCAGCTGCTCACGAGAGCTACAACGCATGGGTGCGTTGGTGGTTTTAATATCTTGAGAAAGTAAACAAAGCAACTTAAGAGATGGTTGTGAGACAAAAATATTCGTACAAACATGTAGCTACGTGTTTAGAATAAAGAGGCTCGTTACCTTTCAACATTCATGGCAATAAAGTCGATAAGTGGGTACCAAATCGCGTAGTTTATGCATACCTAATAACTAAACGAATGTATTAGGACATAATAGCTAAATTTTGCCTTAGGTTAATATGTAGTTAAATATCATTTTTACAGAATTTTTGATTATCAATAATGTTTAACGACACCTACCTTGTTTCGTCCTTAAATACTTAAGGATTCGTCGTGACGGTTTTTAAAACTTAAACCCATTAAAATCCAACCCAAAAATTGATTGTGTTTAGTTTTTTTGGTCCTTTGACTACATTTCATATAATATTGCCTACATATCGAATCTTTTGCGGTCTTCAGAAAATTCTGGCAGATTTGTCCATATGCTATACAATACTCTGTTCCCTGATTAATGAGTTTTTACTCAAATCCAGTCCTCGTAAAACTGCGTGAGTATCGGATAAAAGGCGTATTTAATAAAAATCGATCTATTGCCAATGAATAGGGCTTGATTTGAGATTCACTTATGAACCGTTTGAGTTCGCAGCTCGAGGACGTCTCAAATAACAATGAAGGTTTGGACGGTGGAGAGAATATAATCAATAAGCGATATTTGTTAGACATGATAACTATGGCCACTATAGGTCCCTTTTAAATTTTAACTGAATAATGCCATCAATTTCTATAAAGGACCTGTAGGTTTTTATTAAAGTTGGAAGTATCTTTTATCGACGTAACTATGTAGTTCGATAATTAGTAGGCACAAGAGAGATAATATTTATGTCTCTAAAGAATACGGTAAAAGTAATGTTTACATTAAGGACTAACAGATTTTTTTTGTGTGTTGTTATTAATAACTTTACTACTTCACGGAATATTTTCCCGGCAGATTAAGGTTCATGTCTTTCCTGAGGACATAACTTAAGGGCTAAAAACCTAATCTGGTTGGAATCTTTATAAATCGCAGGAAGACTGTGTCCGTTTATAAGAAAAATTGGAAGGCGTTAGAGCATATAGATATTTTCGTCAAGACGGTTGCGTGTCGCACCTAATGGTATATACTTTTATTGAATTTACCAAATTGAGGTTTAGTAATAAGAATTGTCTTGTTTTCGACCACATGAAGTTATGTACAGGAAATGCTTTAAAGCTATTTGAGAGAATATTGGCCAGCTACGAGAGCACTATAGTCAAAAGTAACTTATGACGTTGGTAACGAACCCAGTACTCAGTAGTTATGAGGGATGAGAACAACGGACCGGTCAGAAAATATATCTTACATTTAAAGACTTAGAACAATGACATTATAGAACAATTTGAGACAAATCTGTCCTGGATGTGGTTGAACAAGTATAACATAAATAAAATTCATACATTCAAATGTCGAATGACGTTATGTAACTTGCATTCAGATGTGACGTACGGCAAAATCACAAAACTTGTTAATAATACTGCGCAGTAAAGTTTCTAGTGGAAATCTGTAGTTTTGTCTAGCTATACTTAGGCAGCTTAAGTAAAGCCACACCCGCCAATTAGTCATGTTTCATTGCAAAATTCGGGTCTGGTTAACAATCTCATCTTAGTATTTTTCTTTAGGAATTATTTAAGTACATTCAGCTAATTAACGACAAATGGAGTAAAATTAGAGCCTAATTAACCATCTAAATTCATCCTTAAATTCTTAAATTAAATAGGTAGGTATTGAGTTATATTCCTTAAAGAGAAACTGCCTCAACCTACCCTAACCTAACATTATTTTCATATCTCCGACTTTCATAATCATAATGACAGATACATGAAAAAATAAAACCGGCCAAGTGGGAGTCGGACTCGCACGCGAAAGGTTCCTTACCATTATTTATAAAAACGACAAGAAAATCACGTTTGATGTATGGGGCCCCCTTAAATATTTATTTTTTCTGTTTTTTAGTATTAGTTGTTCTGTTATAGCGGCAATAGAAATAAATCGTCTGTTAAAATTTCAACTGTCTAACTATCACGGTTCATGTGATACAGCCTGGTGACAGACGGACAGACAGACGGAGAGCGAAGTCTTAGTAGTACGGAATCCTAAAAACGATATCTTAGGGATGTCGTCTTCAGTCAGTTAAGACCAGAGGCCTGCTGTTCAATTCTTTTTGCTTATCTCTTCGTTTTAATTAAGGACATTTTATTTATGAAAGTCTCGCGCTATGTTTAAACGATGAACCGGTTAGAGCTGGAGTGTTAAACACTTTGCTGACTAACTAGGCAGGAGTAACGCCGTAATACAGAGCCGGACTCTGCCTGCATATAATTGATTGAATTAAAGCGGGGAGTGTAGTTGAACAACGGAGTTCATGCACGCGCCAGTTATGTTGTTCACTTTGTTGGGAACATGGTAGGGAAATAAGCTGTAGCTAACTTTTTATAATTATTAATATCATGTGAATGTATAAGCTACGGTAGCTTACTTGCAGTGGTTCGAGCATGAGATTGGATAGAAATTAGCCTATTTGTTAAACCAGAATATAAACTCGTTGTACTCCAAGTTTCATCATTATCCGTTCAGCCGTTTTTGCGTGATTGAGAAACAAATATCCAAACATCTAAACTTTCGCAATTATAAACTTAAGGGACTTCTCGGTCGCCTGTATTGACTGATTAAAAAAAAAACTCATCATAATTATTGACTAAGTCTAAAATACTAAGCGCTACCTACCCAAATTTGAGACCGCTACACAAAAATTAGGAATGGACTTATGCAAAAGTTTTCTGTTTCGTAGAAATTCAATATCAAAATTCCGTTTCAGACGCGTTTTCCTTACCTAAAGTTAAAAAAGGGACCTTACGTCCCGGAGGACGTGATCTCAGCGTCCATCGCAAGATGGAACGCTGCGCTTACGGCGTCCAACTCAGACACGACGCTAGAGTATGGGAGTTTATGTTACCTTATACATTAAACAAATGGACTAATGATGTCTGCGATAACCAGTAATCCGCATTAAGTGCAACTGTAAAGTAATTATAAAAAAAATATACTTGCCAAATAGCGATGCGCGCCCGAAGCGGGACGCAACAAGCCTTATTAATATGTAGGTAATTAAAGAAAATAAGATATTATTGTAAAACGAGCGACAACAGCGACGGTTATCAATCGCTGTTAGAGTAATTAGTTATTTTTAAGTATTTTGGATAAATAAATTAAAAAAAGCCAGTGTCAATACATCCTATTTTTAGGGTTCCTTACCTCAAAGATAAAAAACGGAACTCTTATAGGATCACTTTGTTGGCCATCGGTTTGTCTGTCTTTTTTTATCATTAATGACTGAACAGCGTTTGGCCTTAGTTACGTCTGTCTGTCTAGGCAACGCGTGAAGTATCATGTTGAAATTAAAACCATAAACTTAAGTCCACAGTCCCCTGAAGTTGTGAAAAAATCAAGCTTCTAAGTTAACGTAAAAAAAACGACATTCTCAACGGAATCTAAATTTATAGGATACTTTCCGTTGACCTACATCTATAACATTTAGCAAGTAATATCGTACAGGGAAAAATCTGAAAATTGTAAATTTGTAATTAAATCATTAAATATATAGTCTTTGTTTAAAGTACGTAATCAATACCTACATATTTGTACAGAACCCTAGGTGAGCGAGTCGGACTGGTACTTGTCCGGTTTTTATATAGAATAAATTAATAATAATTAGGTAACTAAACGAACTCATAATCACTCAGTGAAGTTCTATCTTAATTATTTATTTAGTTTAAACATTACCAGCAGCCATTAAATTACGATAAAAACTTTGGTAATAATACGAAGCCAGTTAAAGGAACTCAAAGATAGAAGAATTATACAATAATTTTTACTTTAAATAAGTTTCTTTGGATATTTAGGTATATAGATTGTCACGTTGCAACGAAAATCGCGAATAATGCTCAGGGTGACACTGGAAGTTGATACGCCAGACTTTTGATTACCTATTTTATTTACGGAGATTTTTATTCATTTGGAATTTTACTAAAACTTTTATTTCGAAAGGGATTGTCAGACAAAGCATGGCGTATAATGTCAAATCCATCAAGCCTGTACTACCTACTATGATGCTACTCTTCTAAAATACTCATGATATAAACTTAATTAGAAGCCACCTTTAGCTTACTTTTCATCAGCGCTAATCCACCTAACGGGATCGGTCCTTGGACCTTTAAAACCGTTTTACAGTATGCAGTAAATCACGATAATACCTCAATTTAAACTCATTCCTGAATCCGGGATGCCTTGCCTGTAATATTTTATTCGCACAGTTAAATCGAATTGCGGGGACCAGGAATAATTACAAGTATTTATAAGTAGGTTGTGGCGTTCCGGAGACAGTTAACGCCCTTCTGCCGTTTCCATAAATTCTGTGGCATTTTTATGGTTTTGGACGAACAGACACTTTAAATCTACACTCGAGGTCAAAAATTTCGGGTCACCGCAATAGGTTTTTCTAAATATTTTACATGATATATAATTCTTTGTAATAACATTGTTTTTTTTTCATGGGTTTTAGGAGTCCGATTTGAACCTGGAAACGTTAATATTTTTAATTGTTACTTTTGCAGGTTAACTGTAAAATTAAATAAAGATGACAGGCTTAAAATACTATACAAGTTTGCAGTATTTTAGGAAATATGACTGTATTTTATCGACCCGCTTTTTTTGTCTGCGAGTGTAGGCAGATAAGCAGTCAAGATGTCATTATCAATACTCAAACGTTCCACAATGATAAAGGAAAGTAGTATATTTTTATTTATGGTTCCTTTTCGAAGTACTTAATACAATTTGTCAGCCTCCTTTGAGAAACTTCCGACTGAGCTCATAGCGCCAAAGGTAATGTCTATAACATCAAAAGACAACGGAGGTTTCAATCTTTATTGTAAAAAAATACCTTCAATAGATTACAAACGCTCCAAAAAATTGAAATTATCGGGATACGAATGTAATTTATTTTCCGTATTTAGTCCAATTTCACTTCAAAGTTAAGACAGTCATTAAAAACGGTAACGAAATTAGCTTGTTTGCTTGCCTCAGCCGTTAACATATTTACAACAAAAATGGTATACTTTGTTTATTTGAATCTTACATAAATGATATTACATTTCGAAGCAAAACTGTTATTCATGAAATAAAAAAGCGATTAGTCTAAGCCGAGACATACAAATATGTATTCCTAGACTTATTTGTTTTTTGAACCTGACCGTGGCTTTATAGGCCGGGCCCAATAAAGCGATAAGAGTGCGCGGTTGGAGAGCCTGGGAAAAATCCAGGGGAAAACCTCCAACACGACCACGCGTGTGGTTTGGAATACTGGAATACTCTAAGAGTTTGCACTCCAGTGAGATTGGTTGAGCGGTTTCAACCGACTCTGAGGTGTGAGTGGAATCGAGCTACTGGGAGTTTTGTAGCTGGTTACGGAGAAAACGATTCTGAATGACCAGAAGCGACTTGAGCGATGTCATAGGCACGTGAGCAAAAGCTATGCTTGCATAAGACATGATTGGTCGAACACAAGTTTTTTAGAGTGTCAGCTTGTTTCTAAGTGACATTTTACTGAACTTGTTAATGATCGGCCCAAGCCTTCCTAGCACAAATAACGCACGGTTGCGTATCCTACTGATGTGGCTACGAAAAGTCAGTTTTCTGTCTAGGGTCACTCCAAGATATTTAACTTCTTTGGTCCAGAGGATGGGCCAGTCAAATATCTGGATCAGATCCTCCCGCCTTTCTGTGCTAACGGTCGGACGGGTGGAAGACTATCGCAGTGCTTTTTCCGGATTGACTTCGATACGCCAAAAATTAAACCAAACACCTAAATCATTGATTGCCCGCTGGAGGTATCGCCGGACAAAAGTGTACTTACAATGAGTCGTAAAGAGCACGGCATCGTCCGCGAACAACCCCAGGAACTCAACATAGACAAGAGGATACCCTTGATCGGACCGTCCCTTATAGTTGCCTGGCATAAATGTCGATTCCGGAATGGCTTAGGTTTATGAATCATAAGTTTAAAGCTAAATCGTGGAACCCGTCATCAGGACCATCCTAATTTATTTATCTCAACAATTGCATCGATCGAAAATACTGGGACAACAGGAAAACAATGATAGTAAGTGAGTTACATAATTATCAAAAGACTGTCCGATTTTTTTCAAGCCACACGCATGTTATACGTAAAATTTGATGTTATATCCACGGCGATATTATAACGAATGCTTGTGAACGGGGAACGTCAAAACTGTAATTGGCACCAAAGGGTGATTTCCTATTCCAGAGATTGTTCAATTTCCTCCTGATCATGTTTGCATGTCGTCTCTATATTTCACACTGTGAGTTGAATAGAAATTTTACGGTTTTATGGTAAAAGTCAGGTGTCTTACAATTCTATCATTACATTACATTTATTAGTAAA
The DNA here is from genome assembly GCA_963556455.1 of Epiblema foenella. Classification (NCBI taxonomy): domain Eukaryota; kingdom Metazoa; phylum Arthropoda; class Insecta; order Lepidoptera; family Tortricidae; genus Epiblema; species Epiblema foenella. The sequence continues at coordinate 8,705,099 of OY747105.1, forward strand.
TGGAAAAAAAAGGTTGTTTATCTGAATAAATGTATTTATTAATATAAATATAAATATAAATATATATATATATATATATATATATATATATATATATACATATATAGGAAGATAAATAGATAGCATACCCCTTTGTATCTGTATCACAACACGTGTACGTATTTATCTGGCAGTTCAAATAAAACGTAAACCAATGTTATTATTACGTTATACAATGTACTTATTTACACAACACGTAGGTACGATGCAGTACGTGCGACACTTGACCCATCTTTGTCTGAGAAAGTGAAACGCGCCTATATTGCTCCCCAAGGAGAAAAGGCATATGCGTCTGATAGCCTCCCATGTAGATGCGACGTTCGTGTACTACAACAGCCACGTGTAAAATGGTAATTCGCTCTCGGCATCCCTTCTGAGATGCTATTTAAATAATGATTTGGCATTGCTTGTGGGAGTTGTGGGCCACACATTTTTACGTATGTTGCGCAAGTATGATGTGAATACGCTCGTATACGGGAAACAATCTTTTTATGATACAACACAAAGAAAAATAAACAATCGTGGTAATTTCCCCCAAATTATACTATTTTAAAGAGCTCCATTTCTATGTTTAATGGTTCTAAACGACACTAAGAATTTTGATGATATTTGCAATATATACATTCACGGGGGCAGCGAATATGTCAGCAAGGGAATTAATATAGAGTCAGTGACCCTGCTTACGAAGCTGATGGTTATGGGTTCAAATCCCAGTCAGGGAAAGTATTTATGTGTGATGAACATGAATTTTAATATTTTGTTTCTGAGTCTATAAGGACGTTTTTATTAAAGCGCCGTCTAGTACCCATAACACAAGCCTCATTGAGCTTAATATGGGACTAATTCGATTTGTGTAAGATGGTCTACCTAATGGATACTTATTTATTTTGGTATTGTTCATCTAATAAGTGGCCGTATAGGTGAATATGCCTAGTAAATATAAATATGTGTCCAACATATTGTTGAATTACTTACTAACTCTACATCATACGGGGCGATTGTATCTATTTATAGTAGGTTTTTTCTCCACCTTCAACCAGCTTTAACCTCGAATTACTCCCGTATTTAACTTAACTACCGCACATAACACATTTTCGGCGACATATGGAGAGTGTTTGAGCCTCCGTAATGAAGGCATAATGAGGTCACATGTGAACTAAATTGAATGTACTATAATTACATTTCTAGTACCTACACATTATATATAAAATAAGGTTAATATCGGACAATTTAACTTAAAGTAAATTGTAAATAAGAAACTGAATGATTTTCTCTCATCATAATATATCAATAAAACTCACTTAATATTCAGCATCATTCAGTTAAATGCCCTGATCGGCTGCCTAATAGCTTTTTCATCAATCTATTTGGGAAAGCAACGTAGGCAGAAAATCACAGACAGGAAAAACTTTGCAAACAAATTGGGTCATTTTCGATGACCGGGTCAGGGCACACGTTATCTGTGATACCGTTAGTTAGTGCCATACTGGCAATCGGAGACATTCCGGTGAAAGCATTTACCGAAGCGGGAGGTAAAAACGGCAGAAGACAGAGATCGCGGCACAATAGGCGAGGCCATTCGGAATGAGCATTCATGTGGCTGCCATTGTTGTGCTAATGTTCAAGACAGGCCACTGTTTAAACGATGAGAGCCCCTCATGAATATTAACCGATATTGTCTCGGCGGCTAAATAGTATGCGTTGAAAACAACCCAGGTTGAATACAATTGTCAGCAACCAAAAATAAGTCGCTCTGTTCCCAAGTAGGTATTAGGTTTTATCCGAACAACTTAAGAGTTACATCACGAATTTTCAATAAAATATGTACTGCCGCCTGGTGAAAACTCACTTCGAGTTGCGGGGTGCCTTTTAATGCCGAATTCAAATAAAATCAAAAGGGGAACATGCAGTCCCGGATAATAATATTATTTGCGTTACCTAACCTTCTTAGGCTGTATCGATTTTATCTTAGACATACTGTGTCAATAGGTTCGTTAAAAAAACACTAATCTTGGTAACAGTAGCCAAAAAAAATAAGGATGCTAGGTCAGAATCTAAAACTGTTGCAGAGACGGTTTGGAAACCACAGATACAAACAAATAATTAAACGGACACACATATGTTGCTGCACAGTTATTGTGATTTTCTGAGCAATTATCTCTGAACTGTAAAATATTACATTTATTTCTAAAGACCTATGGAGTGATGTGCCTCTTGTTGATTACGGTAAAAAAAATGTTTTGGAGCGTCCGAAAATATGAAGAGACACCCGGAGTAAAATTTTGTAAGGTAATTAGACTACATAACTATCTTGCGGCCTACATAATACACCAACATTTCAAATTTTATGCTTAATACAGCCTATAGTTTTTAAGTAAAATGCAAGTAACAGTATACGGACAGACAGACAGACATGACGAAACTATTACACGGATTTCGTTTTTGCCATGCTAGTGGTCACGGCGGTCGCGAAAGTCCACTTAGTCGGATTTAATTTGCTGAGCTGCTGTGATACTTTATGTTTGGTTGTGATTTCAAACGCAAGGGTGTTGGGAGTTTAGTTGCTTGTGTCTTCAACTAAAGTTGGTTACCAGTATTAAGGTACCTCATTACAACCACAAACATGTTTGTTTCAACGAAGAATTTAGATAAACATAACAGATTACATTAAAACGTTCGTCTACCAGTCCCTGGGATCACAGGGTTAATTACAAAAATATGCTATTGTTTCTTTTTTTCGCTAAGAGACGACGGCTTTATCTGTAATAATGTATTTTTGAACTGATAACTAGAACTAGAATAGATATTTCTATCCATTCAATAGATACGCCATTGGAAAAGGAACACGTTCTACAGACACCTCGCTGCCATGCTGAAAGTTACACCATAAAAACCCTAGAAAAAAATGTGTATGAAGCACGTACAGCCATAGGTTTTTATTTTTGTCAACCAAATTATCTACTAGTTTAGTTAGTTAGATTGGACGCCTATGCAGCTGGTGGATTCGAATCCCGGTCAGGGTATATATATGTATGATAACCACGAATATTTGTTTCTAAGCCTTGGATGTTGTATGTTGTATGTATTTAAGCATCTATTAATCTATATAAGTAGGTGTATCGTCGCCTAATACACATAGTACAAGTTTTGCTTAGGTTGGGACTACGTCGGTTTGTGTACGATTGTGTACAATTAACAATCGATTTTTAATAATCATATGTTGCTGAGTTGTATTGCAGCAAATATCTGCGAGCAGGTGCAAAATGAAAGTTATTCCATCAACGCACTACTAATCCTGTCTGAGCTTGATGTACCTACCCTTAGGTGGTTTGGAAGTCTGTTTGGCTCGAAATATTCAAATGATATTGACATGTCATTTTCTGCGCGCATTCGCTTAGCTCTGACACATTTAGCATTCGCACGCATGAGAGCGAGCCCGGACGCCAATTGTCACATTAGTAGTCATACGTCGAGTGAGATAGACTTGTTTGATTTAGCTCATTACAGTTACAACAATTAAGGGTCCATTAGTTGATTGATGAACTTCATTTCCATTATCGTTTGCCTAAATTGGAAACTGAAATAATAATGTGATGATACATTATAGTTATGACATGATAGTTAAATGACCTCAAGTAAAAACAACCTTATGATAATTATCCATGGTTACATTATCGGTTGAGTAAAAAAGCGCAAAATTAAGTTGGTTTTAATCGGAAAATAAGGTATTTTTTAAAGAAAAAAACTGATTTATAAGTTGGTAAAATATACGTAATAATAAATATTATCACCAAATTTCAAGTACATATGTCAATGGGATGTTAAATGATTCCCCGGAAAAAAAATTGTACAAAAAAACTGATTTTTTATAAATATTGGAATACAAAGGAATGAGAAAATGGAGGATGAAAAGTGAGAAAATGGAGGCAATTAATCATCTCCGATGAACGGATATTTAATAATAGAGTCACGCGGATAAATAAAAGTTTCTTACCCGCATATCCACGAATGCCGCCTCCTCGGTATGTTCGCAAGTGTAAGCGCAAACGGCGGCAGCGCGCTGGGCTCGTCAGGCTGCTCCTCCGGCGCTCCACTCACGCGCAGCTCTGGCACGCGCAAGTGCCGTCCGCTCATCACGATATCTTATCCTCCCGTTTCACTATCATACCGCGTCTATCCTCGATGCCTGCTCTTTTGCGGTTTCGTAATTCTTCACCGTATAACGGATTTTTCGCAGTACCTAACCTGATAAAAAATATCATCTCATAGTAAAACAAACTCATAAGTAAATATGTCGTTGTTTTACACGGGGTGCGATATTTTGGTATAGATACCTAATTCTCGACTGTCTGAGCATATTGGCTAATGGAATAAGGAAATTCAAAGTCTATTTTTGTGACTTGTAACATAATCACGTACACAGCAAATCGAAGAAATGCTGCGAAATGAACGAACCGAGAGCATTCTTGAATGCACCACATGCAAATATGCATTTACCATATTAAATTTACATTCAAATTTCCTTGATTACATTGCTAGTTTGCGCTTCTATCTACGAAGCTACGCTCTAACTGCTGTTTTAAAAATTATTTAATTATTCATGCAAATACATATGTGGTTGTGGTGCTATAAGCAAGTGTGTATGTTGTGCTTATGTAATGGATTTAAAATGTTTTTTCTACTGTAAAATTCCGGTACCACCTTTCTGTTATGTCTAAAAGGCGAAACATAATTGAAGCACTGGTTTAAAGGTCGTTTCATTTCAAAACTGCGGAATACAGGAAATATAGATTAACCCCAGATACAACCCCTGGACGGAGTTTACGCGCGTATTCACGGTCGGTCGACGTCGTCGGGAAGCCACATCGTATCATCCGCCTTACGACTGGCGAGAATGCGGTTAAAGAAATTATATCCTTAAAAGTGTTCTGTTAAGCCCCATAATCCATAATCCTACTACATGGATGTATTAGCTGATCGTATGTAACCAAAGGTCAATAGTATAACGTAATCCGTATATTAATTTAACAGCTAATTCGCGTGTATTTTCTAGCGTATAGATGGAAGACCATCAATATAGGTAAGAATCAGTACTATTTCGGGTACGCTTCATTGTACTTTAGGTACTGGTTAATCAAGAAAACTGAAAAAGCGAATCAGAATAACGCAAAGGACGGTGGCAAGATATAATCAGCAGAAACAACCGCAGTAAATCCACTCATTACTTTTTGACACAAAAACAATAAATTTAAGAACTTAGCCAAAATAACCATTAAGTTATTTGGGTCGCAAATAAAGAATCACACAGTGAAAGCGAAAAGGAAAATCGTCACAGGCAATAACGCTTTTTGATTTGACCGTAACAACTGTCCCATCTGTTGGCTGTCTGCCTAAATCTGGGCGACCCCGCCCTCAAGGCTGGTATATTTTACCTCTTAACAGTGCAGCACTGCTTATATTTTCTAAATAACATTTTTATACTATAGAATTATCTGCCTTTCATATGTTCTTAAATAAATCGGAATTTCCTAGGTTTTCTATAAATTTAAAGACAATAAACAGCTCGTACTTACTACTCGTAATACAGCGGATCTTTGATCTTTATTACAACAAAAGTGCCCGATGTTTAAGTAGGTACTGTACTTAACGTTGTTTCATTGCGTTGCTTAGATAAGAGCGTATCTCAGGCGAAACATTCATAAAGTTATGTCCTTACGCATACCCATTGGCTTTTTCAGGACGGAATCCTTGTGCTTTGTGACGAGGGACATTCCGGTTTTTCGAATATTTCAGCGGAAATTGAATCATAGATGTGAATCCACGAGCACTTTGTAGCACCTAGTCTATCATATTTTTGAGTCTATCAACTATAAGGCTTATGAGAGAGATGTTGTATAACAAGAACTAAGTACCGCTACAATTTCACGGTATCAAGCAATCAAGATGAGATCGAAGTTTAATCATTCAATTACCGCATCAGTACATTTTCTAACCCTATTTCGATGTACCATAGACTAGTCCAACCAGTCATGTTATTTTTATACATGTTAATACCACATGCTTTTTCAGTAAATTATTTTTTGTTCTTGTATTTACATATTTCACCAGATAATCCCTTTAAATTGTTGAACTTTCGTTAGCCTAATCCTACTTCTTATGCTGGCTAACATTAGACTTAAGTGGAAGAGGAAATAGATAATATATAATCATAATCCTTTCTTATATGAAAGATAGAAAAAAAATGTTACGGGTTTCGTTAAAGAGTGGACGACAACTTCAGGAACAATCTTTTAGTATTATAGATATAGCAAACAGAGGCTGTATTATGGTGCAATACAATACGCTGAAAATAATAAAACCTTGAAGGGCCGTGCCCACACGTCGCTATGTTTTTATTGCCTTAGTTCAGTATTGTCGCAGGCAGGGTGGCGAGGCCTGTCACAATATCGTTTTGATCTATTAAAGTGTAATGAACCCGCTGTTTCGAGATAACAGGGGCAAGAAACGACAGGATTACGCCAAAATTTACTGCTATAGAGCTTTCTACTAGAATAGCGTGCGAGGAATACATAAAATACAAAGTTAAGTATGGAGTTCAATTTATTTGACATATATATTTGGTTTACTATGGTGTTAGTAGATGAAGATCGCGTGGATAAATTAAATTAAGGAATAAATAATTTCGTACTTTAAGGATAAAATAAAACAAACAATTTAGGCATTATCTGTTCAAGTAACAATATTCATACGAGTAAAAGCATGTCAAACAAGCGCACATCAATCACGGAGCAGTAATCCAACATCGGTTAAACGACATAATTCTATCGATAAACGTCAATCTTGACGTGCCCTCCCAGGGCAAACTTGAGGTAAGGTCATGACCGTGAAGCGTTGCTACGTAGTTTTTGACGGCCATAGTAAAGCCATTGTATCGAGTCACCGGGGAAAGGTGGAGAGGCAATAAAGCTCGGAGGGTAAGCATGTATTGCGATTAATCGGCGATCTCGACCTTTGCGTGCGCGAAGCGCCTGACTGGCCCGCGGCACGCACACCGACGAACTTATTTGCCATTCGGAATTAGCAGGCGCTTAAATTTGTACCGTACAAACAAGCTTTAAGGTAAGTTTTAGCGTATAACGTCTAGGAAATATTAGTGTCAATAAACTGTTACGTGTATGTGTACAATTGTTCATGATGCCCGATAAGAGTACATAACAGTACCTACCTAAAGGTGTAAAGAAGTTGACACTCAATTCCATTTCCTTCGAGGTTGCGATAAGAATGTTATGAAAATTATTGCCTATTTGTTCAGAGGTAGCCATTTCAATTCATATACATAGGTAATTGCAAAATATGAAATGAATATATTTAATCTTTCACAATTATCAATTAATGGCATAATATAATGCAAGTAAGCGTTAACCGCATATTTAACGTTTTTGTAATGATTATATCTATCAGTGATATATTAATAACAATAATATTTTTTAAAGTTTAGTTGTATTTTTAATTAGGTATATTTTAACCCTTTATATTATTATTAATATGTTACCATAAGTTAGATATACAAACTTAATCCAATAAAATGATTATATTTTTATTTTACCTATACAATTTTTGATTTCTCTAACGTAACTACGTAACGTAATTTGTAATAACCACGTCACTTGTTAGTATAGGAAAACCTAACCCTGCATCTTTTGGTAAATAGTCTTTAGGTAGTTTTCAATTCCTTCAGAACAAATTTATAACAAACCTAGAATGGATTAGTATCAACGTCATTTGAATGCGTACCGTCATCATTTTATAGGCGCCACAGAAATTAACGGGTCTAATGAAAATACATATAAACAAAGGCCGTTCACAAATGGCTCGCCTAAACAAGGCATGGAATTGAATGAACTCTGTAACAATGAACAATAATACTCGTATCAAATGCGTCTATTCATAATAATGAATTTCTGAAGCCATAAAACAGCACGCCTGTGGAGTTACAGATATCAGTAGCAAAAGGATGCTTATAAACCAAAACATTAAAATAATTTATGGTTGTGTAATATATACTTCCCGTATCGTGAAACTGGCAATGAATTACTAAAAGTAATAGAAACCAATAGGAACATTATTGCATAAGGAGAATAGTTAGTAGTGTCAAAATGGTCACACTCTTGTGACCTAGAACTGTTATCAAATTTCCTAAACAAAGTATAGATAAATCAACCAATTATATCGTCTGACTACTTAGCATCCTGTCAATTAGATAAGGACTGGTATTCACAAAGCTTCATCTCATCTTAGGCGAACCAGTGTAAAGTCTGACCTCTGGGAGGCCCCGGTGTCAGGATACATAGCACAGAAGGACTAGTATAATCATTAGCAGTAGTTACATTTCTAAATGTGCAGATTTCTAACGAATCCTGGGGTCAAAAGTTTACTAGCGATGGACGGTGAAAGAAGAGGTAAGTTGAGGCAGGTTGTGAATCATAGATACCTACAGGACTCCTAAATAGGGCGCCAAGCTTCAAAGTGTGTGACGTGCTGGGATTAAATTAATCCAAATGACGCGTAATGATAAATCACTTGCGATAGTGCGTATTGATGATTCACTTGAAGTGGTAATCATATGTTTCATTTTGTTACATCATGATGAGATCACGAAATTTTCTATTATTTTATTTATCATATGGCAATTATTTCGAACCGTGAGAACTTCGAGAAGACAGTACAGCTATAGCTATACAATTTAAGAAATTAAATTTTTTCACAAGTTACCTCCTGTATGCACACTTAACCCGTCGTCTACCGGTCCCTGGGATCCCAGGGCTCATTACAAAAGAATGATATTGTTTATTTTTTTCGGAGTGTATCACTTTTACCTAAACTGTCCGGAAAAAATGGTAGTTACTAAAATGAAAACATGCATAATATGTTTCAATAACAGGTCAACATTTTCATAATAAGTTTACATGTCATAAATTACTCAAATAGACCGCCCCGTGTGCACCATTCCAGGTGCAATGGTGCCCATCGCGATGGCCGCATTACCGCTTTGAACCACAGCCTTTGTATCAGGAATGGCCCGGAACGGGAGTCATGCCCTCTCTCTCGCAAACGGCGCCCAATATCTGCCAAACACGTTCTGGCCTCTGAGCACCAACAAGCCATGGTCTCCACATGGTCTTTCATTAATTGATAATTAAAATACTCTCGCACATACCTTTTTACAGCATTAATGCAATTCAATATGATTAATTTCTGCTCTCATAACCAGTTGGATGCGGAATCCTGGTCCGATAAAAGAACTCATTATAATTTGCGCAATATATAAAACTCAAAAACCACGATAGGTACTCGGATTTTAATAATATTAAATATTCAGATAATGCGTTTTACATCAGTATTATAGTAGGATATGATATTCGATGCTAAAATATTGCTAAATTCGATTGTACTCAAGGTACGATTTTCTTATGTTGGGCGTTTTTTTAACTCTACTATAGTTGATAATATTCCCAAGGGTAGGTTGGGAATGCAATAAAATGCCTAATCACTTCCAGTTGGCGTACAAGCTGGCAATAATACTAACGCACGTAACTTGCAAAAGTTCGCCGCAATATTTTACCGATGCTCAACATGTAACTTTAGATGCATGAATTAAGGTCGCTTTTGAAACTGCACAAGCAATGGCATACGAGTTAGTGGAAGTTATCTATCTTACAAGTGGCAAGCCCACATAATTTGCTGACGTCGTTGCTCGCACGCTAGCTTCGGCCCTCGTTTTATTTTATCACTATGAACCTCTTCACCAATTGCATACATCAATTGTTTTTTATGTATTGTCTCGCTATTAGGTTTTACTTTATTTATGAACCAAAAAAAAAACTAAATTGCAATGTACTTTAGAAATGCAACTGTCAAAATATTGTTTCGTTTATATGAAGTATTTACCGACATGCTTCATTTAAATCATCTGCCAATCGCGGAGATTTCCGATCAAATAATCGTAAAAATACAATGTTATTACCTACCTACGAATATAGACTAAATATTCTCCTAGAATCCGGTCTCTAGCGCTGAGGTTTTGAGCTTGAGGAGGAAACTCGTTCTATTTAGAGTCGAAGTCCCTCACAATACTCCGAGTCGTTTGTGAAACTTCGCAGTTTGATAAAGTGACGAGGATAGATTTTAGTTATTACAAAAGCTATGTCCTTTAAAGTACCCATCTGGAGCTAACGTTTGGATTCAATTATATCCTAATTTATTAGTGTAATTTACTTAAGCCTTGCCGATAAATGGGTCAAAAGCATAAATAAACAGCCAAAAGCTGAAAATAAAACAGAAAGAACTAATCTTAGTCTAGGGTTTCCTCGAAAACAGTCGGTAAATGATAAAAATTATCATATGTATCTACAAAAAGGATCAAGTCCTAAGGAAGGATATTTAAATAGTTACCACTGACTGAGTTTTAGGGTAGGTATGTACGATGGGAATCCGGAAGGGAAACCGACATTTGATTTAATACCTACTTAACATAATCTTCCTACTAATCACCACACAGTTTGTTCCCGAGTCTTGGATGATTATTACTTATTTAAGTATTTATTTATTTAAATGATTGTGTGCGTCTCTAATACCTATAGTATAAGCTTTGCATAGTTTGGGACTAGGTCAATTTGTGTGAGATTGACCATAAATATTTATATTGTTACTTCCATAGTGTTATGTCCTACGGAATCCTGTTGTGGAGTAAAGCGGCTGACATCCAGACCATCTTCGTGCTACAGAAACGAGTTGTACGCTCCATCTACGAACTAAAAGCCAGAGAATCTCTCAGAGATAAATTGAAAGAGGCAAACATTCTTACTGTAGCATGCCAATACATTCTTGAAAATATAATGCATGTGCGGAAAAATTTACAGGAATTCAAGTTTAACAGTGATATCCATGACTACAACACTAGAAGTAAACACAAGATTGTAGTGAAGGCCAATCGTCGCCGAAAGGTTAGCGCGTCGTTTGTGGGGAACTGTATACGATTTTATAATAAAATACCTATCGAAATAGTTAATTTGCCATTCAGTAAATTTAAGTCCCATATTAAAAGGTATTTGCTAAGCTAGGCGTATTATACTGTCAACGATTTCTTAAATGACAAAAATGCTTTCAAGCCAGTGGTAGTTTAATCCTGTTAGTTTTAATATATCTATGTTTATCTCAGGATATATCCTTGTATAGTAGTTCCGTTAGGTTTTATGTAACACGATGCTATTTCTCGCCTCACAGTCGCCTTAATTTTTGTTATTATCAATGTCCGCCAGCTTGAATATGTCATGCTCGCTTTAAGGGCTTTACCTACGGTGGCGTCGTTGATCGGGTCGCCACCTTCCCTAACAGATGGTCGAGGGAGGCGATGGCTGAGATACGCGTCATACTCGTGATCGGGTGCTGTTTGTGGAGTCCGGTCTGTTCATGCTTGTTAGGACATAGTGACTACGTTAATACTAGTGTCTTTTTATAGGGAATTGACGAGAGACATCATTCTGTTGTGAATTCGTTTTTATTATCAGTAACTTAGATACCATATATGTATAGAGACGTCTCTAACAATATTAAATTAATCTTAATTTTAACGCTCAGACACCATGTACATCTCTGGGATATTATATTAATTTCATTGTACTCCTTGTTTAATCTTGATTTTGTTTGACCTTATACATCTCTAACTTTACTGATGTTGTAATATTTGTAATAGATAACTTTGCAAGTTTATCTTCACTGTATGACATTAATTTTGTTATAATTGTAAACTCGAAATTATTATTCTTTCTTGAACTGTAAATTAATACTTTGACATGAAAAATGTATTATTATAGTCAGACTTTCTTAAATTGTAAATTAATATTTTGACATGTAAAAGTGCCCTTGTGGCCATTTGCAGAATAAATGTTTGATTTTGATTTTGATTTTTGATTTATATATTATAGGTTTTTGGAAATATTAATTTATTTCAGAATTTTAATTCATAGAACTAATCTTGAAACTGTGTATTTTGAGTTAAGTATATACTACTTGAAACATCTGTATTATGAAGTAATCTTGATTTAACCTACATCAACACTACATAAAGACCAACTATCAAGGACAATTGTCGTTTAAACTGTCTCCAAAATATTTAATTTATCCATACGTGGCCGTGCGTGTTAAACAACCAACGAGATAAAGGGACAATGGGCCGCGCCCCGAACCTTGACGTCATTTTAAAGCCGAGATTATTTTCATGTCAAATAATAATTGGTTCTCACAGAGCCACCTGTGGGTGAAAAAATGATGTTAAAACGATTAATACTCGTCGATGGGAAGAAGAGCCTACAAACTTACCTACCTATTTGCATCTAAAAAATATTTTCAAAATATATAAAAAAATATAAATAAGGCACACTAGTGAATACAAAAAGGTGATGGCCGACCATTTATTGGACGCCACTCGGAGGTTTTCCAAAACAGACTTATGACGTCCTAATGATCTCAAATAAATCAAATGGAATCGCGGCCCTGAAACCGCTTCAGGTTAATGTCGTTATTTTTTCAAAGAAATCGGTGTTCCGAATAATTGATGTTGATGCGTAGATCATGTTATGTAAATTAGCACCTGCAGTGTTATCCGTGGATAAAAGTTAACCTAAATGTTATTTCAGGGTATAAGCTACCTTCTAATCCTAATAATGTTATAAACGTGAAAGTGTGTGCGGATGTTTGGATGTATGGATGTTAATATTCGAAAAAGGAAGTTTTGCTCTATGGACACATTTTCTTAAATAAGTAATACTGCATGGATACTTTTATTCCTTGTCTCACCTTGGAATCGAATCAACGTAACTTGAATTAAGGATTGGCCGGTGTTCCTTTATTTGAAGATACCGTGATACCTACAAGGAATGAATTCTTATTATTTACCCTTTCCGTTATTATTTTTTGCTTTGTTTCATAATTGGTGGGTTAGGTTAGGGTTTTAGGGTTTTAGATAAGCAATTAAATCTAAAAATAGACTATTATTATATCACTTAAAATAGGTAAAAGATTATATGTAAAATGAATTTAAAATCATAAATAACGTAATTATATAAAAAACACCCCCGTGCCAAAGACGCTGGCAGCATTCCCTCGCGGTATGGCTATACCTGAACGAAATCGCGGAAACTGCCAGCTCTTTGGTCACCAGTTGCGTCGACAAGCCTTTTACTGAGTTCGTTATGCAGTTGCCGAGCGCTCGGGCCCCGCGGCCCAAGGGTCTCAACACCGAAAGCCATGAAATGGTATTAGACTGTACTTAATTTAAAAAATCCACAATATCATATATTCTTATATCTATATCTATAAAAGAAAAAGTCCTCACTGACCGACTCATCAAGGCACAGCCGAAACTGCTAACGTAGGCTAGGGATAAGAAAGGATTTTTACGAAAAAACCATACCTTATGAAAGTTTGTATGGGAAACGTATTTTTTTGTACTTAGAAACTTGAAATTTCGTATATAGACTCTCTTTTAAAAATAACAAAACTAAATTCAGCGATTTTGCCCTAAAGGGGTGAAAAGGCAGTTCCAAATTTGTATGGGGAGCAAATTTTTTGAAATGAGAAATTTCAAACTTTGTAAATAGACTCTCTGTTTAAATACAATAAAACGTATTTAAGGGGGTTCCAGGTTTGTACGGGGAGCAAACCTTTTTGAAGTGAGAGATTTAAAACTGCGTATATAGACTTTGTTTTAATACAACAAAAAGTATTTCAGCGTTTTTCGAAATTGCTTCCATAAAGGGCTGAAAAGGGAGTTTCAAATTTGTACGGGGAGCAAATTTTTTTTGAAGTGAGAGATTTCAAACTTCGTTAATAAACTCTCGGTTTAAATACAACAAAAAATATTTCAGTGCTTTTCGAAATTGCTTCCCTAAAGGGGTGAAAAGGGGGTTCCAAGTTTGTACGGGGAGCAAAATCTTTTTTGAAGTGAGAGATTTAAAACTACGTTCATAAACTCTCTGTTTAAATACAACAAAACACGTTTCAGTGTCTTACAAAATTGCTCCCCTAAAGGGGTGAAAAGGGTATTCCAAGTTTGTGCGGGGAGCAAATCTTTACTATTCTTAATAATCGATATGGATATAGTCTTCGAGGTTCCTCGGGATGCCGACCACGAAAATGATATCTATTTTGAAATCCAAGATGGCGGACATTAATTTTTCTTAAAAATCGATATGGGTGTCATCGTCGAGGTTCCTCGTGGTGCCGATTATGAAAATGACATGCATTTTCAAATCCAAGATGGCGGACATATGTTTTTCTTAAAAATCGATGTATGGGTGTCATCGTCGAGGTTCCTCCAGGTGCCGATTATGAAAATGACACGCATTTTCAAATCCCAGATGGCGGACATTTATTTTTCTTAAAAATCGACCTGGGTGTCATCTTCGAGGTTCCCCGGGGAGCCAATTACGAAAATGACATCCATACATACGTACATACGTACGTAGGTACACACAATAATACGGGTCAAACCGAGAACCTCCTTTTTTGTAGACGGTTAAAAATTATGCTTACTACGCGGGCGAAGCCGCGGGAAAATGCTAGTTTAATATAAACGAGACCTGTCGTCTTCGTTTGGACATCGGTATCGCTGATAAAATAGTGGACCAATATATAAGCAGTTGCTTTTGTTTCGCACTATTAATAAATCAATTTGTTTATGTTTGTTCTGATCAACCTGTCCCGTTAATGTTATCTTCACCTAATTTATACTTTGACAGGACCCATCATTGTTATCGATGGAATTATCAACAAAAGCCAGGGCACCGTTCGACATTGGAACATCAATCGACCAGAGAGTTTGTTTTTGCGATCAGTAAAAATACTAGTAAGTTGGTATATTCTATTTTACAAAACATAGCAGTTTCGTCTGCTTTACCTGTCATATTCAGTGTCCTGCTTTTAATTTTTTCAAAGTTTACCAAATTAAAACTATATGAGGGCCCATTGACTTTAATAATAAATATATATCAAGAAAATATTACCAGTTAAGAAAATATTACAAGAATGTTTGAATCACTTTCAAATAAAGATGGTTCTCAATAAAAATCACATGATACACAGTTAAAACACATTCGAAGCGAAAAATTTGTGGAAGTTTACAACTATCGTACCTTCTGAAAACGTAGAGAAATCTAATGTTATACGCATATCATTGGCGTATTATTTATTGCAGTACAAGTATAATGTAGGGCGACACGCAATGGCGCAATAATTAGAGGAAGACTACGACGTCACAATGGCAAGGAAAAACAGACATCCATTTAAAAAGGCACTTGGTTGGTTTACAATTTTACTACAAACTTGCAGGTATAAAGTTAACAAATCATCTTTTTATAAAAACTACAACAATCATGAACCACGCTTATTTTTTTGCACATAGAAAGGTTACACACAACATGTAAGGGCTTATCATGCGAGATTTTTGGGCTCCTTTGGGGAGATTCTAGGCGAGGCTCTAGCCCCCCCCCCCACGAAACGTGTATTTTTTTGATTTTCTTGCACTATTTAAATTCTAAAATAAATGATTTCGTACTGTAACAGTTGATATTGTGTTATTTTCGTATATGCGTTATGCAAAAATAGACTCGCTGTTTTTGACGTGCGAAATGAACATTGATAATTTCCTACATGAGCAAATATTATATCTCGGTTTTGTAAGTACAGTACAAAATACACGTGAGGTCACCTTGTACCCCCCTCCCCCAACGTGATCAGTCGTGAGGTTTTCGTAAGCCCATCCCCTTCCCTCTTCGGACCCTCGCGTGATTTCTGGATAAACCCTAAGTCAGTACAGTGAATTTACATTATGTTCGTATTTTCATCACCTGTAAACCTCCAATTGCCAGAAGTATAACTGAAAATTCAATGTCCTGTGTTCTGCTAACCCCTTTTAGAAATACAGTAGGTACCTCTCGTTTATGTGAGTGGTAACGAAAATGTTAAACAACTGCAATTTATCTTTTGCTTGTAGCGTAGCTGCTCATAATCGACGACGGCTTTGTAGTTTAAGCACTGGAGCTGCGGTGTAATTACGGAATATTTTCGACACTGCGTAAGGTAGAGACAAATGTTATATCCCACACTAAAAATTGCATTAAAATATGCCTGTCGTATGTCCGAAAAGTTAGTTACGTGATTACTCTGCCTCAAAGTCGGAAGTATAAATCAGTAGGTATGTATGTACCAATCGCGTTCCTTAGCGCGCTTATGTAGTTCTGCAGGCTAATCACGTAACTTTATGTACTAACGGTAGATAGATTTTACTGTCAATTTTGAAGTATAAATGTATGAGCTGACAGTTAAAATTTGACATTAAAATCTATCTAACGGTAGTACAAAAGTTACGTGATTACCCCGCTGTTGAAATTGTGGAAATGAAATAGTTGTCAATGAACTTCGGAGTTAAGGCTATAAATCTACATATCTGTTTCTGCGTTGTCCGTATTCAAAAGAGGCAGTAGTAGTGGCATAAGTTTGACCTCTGATCATGTATAGTTCTTACGAAAACATAGTCCCGGGGTATGAGATACGTGAATTGCGTATTTGCCGGGTAGGTATCTCTAGACGTAGTTACTTATTCATTGGGACGTGAAGACAAAAGCCACATTACCTCAAATTACAATCGAAAGATGTTGGGTAAAAGCAGAAAATAGGATTATTTTTGTCTTCTTTGCTGTCATAAAAAGGCAATATAAATGTTTGTCCAGTCGCAAAAAAAGCTTCGACCATTTCACTTAAGTGACAACTGGAGTGCGTTTCAATAAGCGAATGGCTGGGACTCTTCGCTGAGTGTATTGGAATTCTGCTTGAAGATTCAATACTTTCGTCGCCGTATTGTGACAACATAAGGTAACATCAATATACAGGTGTTATTCTTTTATTGTATCGATGGGATATTGCTGTGCAATCTTTTTATTCGTGAATATTCAGTGTCAGAATTTAAGTCAAGTAATCACTTGTTAGATCGGAAAGCTTTATCAAGACAAGTCAGCATTAAGCTGGGAATATCAGATAATCAAACTTTTATAGAACTTTTGATAGCAGTCGTAAAATTTTCATTGGAATGTATACTACATTGCAATATGTAGACATAAAAGGTTTTAATCGACTTCTGAAATGAATTATAACTTAACGTTTGTTTTTACTGATTCTGTTATTGCAATGAAGCTTGGAGGCAACTGCTGTTATTTCCACCAAATATAGCTAAGGACCATCTCGACATGACAAGTTTAAAAACGCACATAAATCAGTACAATTCATTCGGGAGCTACAATATCACAGCCAAATAAACAGTTCGTCAGGGGTTGAAAAACACTGTAGGTACATTAATTTTATCTCACCATCGCGGCTACTAATATCGATAAAAGAATCAATGTCAAATATTAGGAAATACTTCATAGGTGCATGGTTTGTCCTTTAATAAATGACTGGTGTTTTTACCAGAATATAAGTAACGAACACTTTTGTTACTTATTTGTGAACGCTCTTGAAAATTTGAAGTTTTTTGGTGAAATTGTAGATATTAGGTTGATGATTTATTTCATACATACATAGAAAGTGTGTGCCTAACGCGTAATATTGATGGCAAATGTAAAGAACCATAGTCTTATACTGAAACAGATTAAAGCAGATCGGCATATTACAATCCGGAGAGAAAATTAAAGCTTTTTACATCGCGTAACCTAACGCGTTACATAGGCCACGTTGCCCTCGTTCGATTTTAGTAGCACGTTGACTTCAAAGCTGTCTGGAAACGATATTCGGAGACGTTTGATTAAGCAATTACCAATTGCTGTAAAATATCGTATTTATGTACTTACCTAATTCAAAAAATTATCTATTCCTTCCTTTGTTTTACTCACCTACATACAATAATGATTCCATTCATTGTTAATTTTCATAATAAAATCCACATTTTAACACGGTTAAGTTTTTTGGAACATTGCATGATAAGTTTCTCAAATAGACGTTGAAAAAAGTTATTATAAATGACTTGACTCGCAAGTCGCAAGGAAAGTTAACCACTGGTGGCCTAAAGTCAGATTGTTTTCCTTTCTTTGAAGGAAGCTAAATTATTTCTTCCTCACAACTCGCATAATTGTCTCGACTTTCAAACGCGCAATTATAAGAGACTCTTTATCAAAGTCGCTAAAGTTTTCAATTTGCTGTTTTCTCGACGTTTATTTGCTTGAAAGTTCTCTGTTACTGCGATAAAACCCGGACTTCAATCTAAGTTATTTTGAAAGCGCATGTATTTTTAACTTATAATATATAAACCTTGAGTAGATACAGGCGAGGTGAGTTCGCGATTATTACTTTATTTTTAACAGAATATTACCTAATATTTAAAAGCAAAACTAAAAATAATAATAGTAATAATACACTTACTAAATACGCCACACCAAGGTTTCAGAGCGCGAGTATAGGTACCTATACTGTACGATAGATAATGGTATGGTTCCGTACCATTATCTATAAAAACGGCAAAATCACGTTTGTTCCACTCCAGTCCAGTTAGTCCACTTAAATATTTATTTTATTCTGCTTTTTAGTACTTTTTGTTATTATACTGACGATAGAAATACATCTTCTGTGAAAATTTCAACTAACTATCACGGGTCATGAGATACAGCCTAGTGATAGACGGACGGGCAGCGAAGTCTTAGTAATAGGGTCTCGTTTTACCCTTTGGCCCGGAACCCTAAAAAGTGAGCAGTGGTTTTAAGGAATCAGACCGCCCTAGATTACAATAGAGCACAAAACACTTTCACTATCAGGAGTCTGCTAGGTGGACGCTCGTCTTATAGGCGCTTTTCTTTTCATACGGTTTTTCGCATTTTATTTCAGCTACGAGTGTACACGGAAGGAAAAACGTATTCGAATTAATAACTTGATTTCTAAAAGACGGGAATATCAGTCCTCTAATAAAAAAAATCCAGGCTATAGGAAATAATATAATTTCTAGGAATTTTAATTATTTTCATAGTATAGGATATACAAAACGGTTTTACTTAATCCTGAAATTAATATTCTTTACTCGGAATAACAGAGGTGTATAAATTCTATAAAACTACCAATACGTCAGATTATCAATTATTACAAATAAGTTATAGAAAAAAGGACGATTTTTTGGTATTAATAAAACTAGTTTGTAACCGTTAGTATAATCTCCTTGTCCTGGGATTCCGCTGTGAATGTCTAGTCAGTTGATAACCGATCGACCGTATGTTGGTAAAACAGTCCAGTAAGCAGATTATACTCTACAAATTACATTTAAAACAAGAAGGTCTACGAAAGAACATGTGTCAGCACAGCACACAGAGACAAAAGGCCTTACATCAGCTTGATCGAAATTTGCCTGTGTTACCATTTGTAAATAACTTTAATGGCGATTTTACACTTATCTGTGTGGGAGCATTGTTGGGCCTTCTGCTCGCTGTGCTCCACTGATTCAGTGTAATCCTAAACAAATATTTGGTTTGTTACACGAAAAGGTAGCGGACATGGAATTTGGTTGCTATTTTAACGCCATGCTATGGAGAAAATCAGTAGTATTATGCTTGGCATATAATATCTCATAAACTTGTTTTTAAATGAATTTCTAAATGATATTCTTTCAAGGCGGAAAAGCACGAAAGACTCAAAGTTTTCGTGTAGGTATACAGAAATGCGAAAATCTCAGTAATTTTACACTCGCTTAGTCTATATGTAACCAATCTTAGATATTTTTAAACAGGTTACTTAAAGATATAACCGTAGTTTGTTTGGAAAAAGTGGCCTTTCTACTATTCAATATATTACACGCTGGTAATTCCTTCGGATCATAATGGTTTTGTGTTGTTGTATGTTACATGCAAACAAAGACTTACTGTAATTATTTTACACATTAATAATATTGCTACAATTGTGTAAATACGTGCAAAAACGCACTTTAATAGCTTAATTCTATATACATTTAAATATATCGGTATACGTTCTCATTATTTATTTAAGCAAAGAGTGTTTTAATTTTATGTTATGGGGTTATTTATAGGTTAGGTATTAGTTTATCGGACTGCCCTTACAGGGTCCATGCACAGTATGTTGTACACTCCTTGTAACATCTTGTAAGACCATGATTAGCAATAAATAACTGAACTGAAATCAAATTAACTACTTCTGAGGTATCACTTCATATTGGGGAACTATTTTTTTGCATAATTTCTCCTGTATTTTCTCATTCATTGTTAACTTAAAAAATAAATCATATTAGGTTAGATTATAACAGTTGTGAAATATACACGATTTGAAATAAAAATGAGATACGGAGAATAAAACTTAGATGAAATGAATCATTTGCGGAAAACAAATATGCCAAACATTAGTAAACCACTGGCGGAAACCATTACAATGGCTTGGATATAGGTCGCGGAGGTTAGCTCGGGTTAGACAATTACTCAGCGTACTAGGCCCGAAACTTTACAATGCTTGAAGAGCCATAAAAAAAACTGCACGATGGATAATATATTTAAAAATAAAATGAAATAGGTTTTAGTTGATTTGGCTTGTTACAGTATTGATAAATTTATAAACAATACATAACTGGGCCAATTTTTGTGTACTTGTTGTCTTTCTTTATATATTTTTAGATTAAGGTAAATTGTGGTGGGTAGATTGAGTTCCTTATTATGATCAATATTTGCACTATTTTCTACAGTGTACTATAATTTTTTTTCCATTGAGTGACAAAACTTATAGTTAGGGAGGCGAATAGGGGGATTTTCGGTAATACTCGAGCGTGGCAGTTTAAGATATGAGAGATACCTTAGACCTAATAGAACAACCTTGTAAAGTATTTGGCTCTATATGTAGTGACGCGCGCCTAGGATAGACGATCAGATTAGTAAAAAAAAATCGATAGTCTGAAATACTCGAGCGCGTCAGATTAAGATATTGGGGGTTGATTTTAGTGTTTTAAGACTAAATTTAACTAATCTGACGATAAGTCCTTGACGCCGCCGAGTAATAGGGTCGCGAACTTGTAAAAAAAAAAACGTTAATCCGGCATTCTCGAGCGCGATTTTTATTTTATTTATTTTGAAGAATATAATGTAAAACTTACTAAAAATACAAAATCTGCCGGTTTCCGCATGACCGGAAGTGTGGAGGAGCCATTTCGTCTTCCGAAAAACGCGTCGCGGTATATAAGTCGCGAACGATACATTTTACAAAAAAAAAGTTTAAATAAACAAAAAAGGTAATTTTATTTTACACAAAAAAGGTCTCTTTACATTTTTGTCCAAAGTTAAAACTTTTTGACTTGAAGCATCATAAAAACTCAAACTCCCGGTTTTTTGAGTATATCTCGAAGACTGAGGGTGTTAAAAAAATTTGATATGAAATAACGATGATTAAATTATGTGACTTTTATTATATCTCAAAATTTTATTTTTCTAAAGCTTCTCGACAATTTTCGTGGACTTGGAAAAAGTTACGCGTATCTGTATACAAAAGTATTATTAACATGTACAGTTTTATGTATGTATATTATTCAATAGCCTGTTGATGCTCAAATTGTTTTTTGGACGTACCGTAAGCAAAACGAAGTGAAGAATTGAAGTAAATGTAAAGGTCATACATAACAATACAATTATAATACAATTTTTATATCATTTCATTTTAAACACATACTCTATATACAAAGTTTCATGTCTCTCGCTTTAATAAATACGGGTTTTCATACAAACTTTGCACCCCCGTTTCACCCCTTTAGGGGGTGAATTTTGTAAAATCCTTGTCAGTCAGTCAGTCAGTCAGTTTCTTCTTTTATATATTTAGATAATACAAATCGCACTACATTTCATCTACATTTCATCATCATCATCATCATCATTTCAGCCGAAAGACGTCCACTGCTGAACATAGGCCTCCCCCAAGGCTCGCCATTTAGACCGGTCCTGTGCCGTTCGTTTCCACCGGATTCCCGCGACCTTCACCAGGTCATCACTCCACCTTGTCGGAGGCCTACCGACAGCTCGTCTTCCGGTGCGTGGACGCCACTCAAGCAGTTTCTGGCCCCACATTTACGTTGGTTGTATCTATCGCTTTATTGTCATTCTTAAATTCCCCGTTTTATCAAGGAGAAAAAAAGGAAAAAAAGAACCAAAAAACCTTTTTCGGTCAGATTAAGAGAACCCACCAACATTTTTGTCAGATTAAGAAAATATGCTTTCAGGATACCGAGATAAACCTCCCCTATGATGTATTTCAAAAAAACTTTATTTTTTTGCATTTTCAAAAATTCATCGTAACTTATCGTCACGCCGAAATCGTCAGTTTTTTTAAAGGGAGCTTCCTTGGGGCCTACTTAACACCCCTTCTGAAAATCTGACGCGCTCGAGTAAATTTTTTTTTTTGCATTCTTGACTACTTTATATTCCTACCCCCACCACGCAAACCGGCAGATTAGTATACAGTTGTTATCAGAGGCACTTGGGGCATACGTAGTATGAATATCTGACGCGCTCGAGAATGCCCAAGTAACTGTTTTTTTTAACGTTTTTGAAACACCGTACACGCCAAACCCACCGCTAAAATGGTTTTTACCATACGAGCTTTTCTTTTCGAAATTATTTTATCTTTCGATTTTGATAGGTCTCGACGGCGCCGTTGAATTACGCCATTTAGCTACCTCGCCTCCCTAACTATTATGGGGTTATCGTAACTCGATGCATGACAAAAAAATAGGGTATGTACCCTATTTTTTATTACGATTTTGTACAGAATCAAGAGCTCATCTAACCTACCTATTTTCATCCAATTTAAACGAAAATTAAAAATCGACAATAACATAAAAATTGGCCCAACTGATGAATAAATGTTTCCATTCCAAATCTATGGAAAGTATACTTACGATATACTATACAATTAAAATTTAAATACATTGTAACATATTTTAAATAATTAAATTCGATTATATTGTGTTAATCTTGACCTGTAAAATATGTCATTTATAAATAACGATTCTGATCCTGAATATCTACTACAAAATACAACATTGGTTTCAATGGACGCATCAAATAAATTGTATAGGTACATTTACAGTCTGACGATTTTCACTGAAATATTGGTATAATTTTTTCTGACATGATCAATTATAACTCCTTGTCGATGCTAACCTTTTTCATGAATCAAATTATTTTAAATTAACTGTTTCTTGATTCGTGTTAATTTAACGCGGAAGTTAACACGATCCGGCAAAGCAAAAGAGGCGCGGGTTCGATTCCTTAGGTTGCGTGCGAGATCACGGTCCATTTTTCTTTCTTTGTAATTTGTTCTCTGTATCAAATGATTCATTGTCGACGGTTTATAAAAACATCGTCACTTTGCTAAACTACCAGTAAGTTAATCTATCAAAGCTGTAAAAAGTCTCATGCTAGAAAATAATGTACTTAGAAAGTACATTATTATTAGCAATAAACAGACATAAATAGATTTGTAGTATAAATATATGTATGTACAAATTTTGTACACGTGTGAGCTATGTTCTTTTAATTAATGTTGACTTTGACTATAATTTATTTTACGACATTTTATTGCATGCTCATCTAATCCAAGCGAGTTTTAGCATTGGCCCTTAATATGGACCTACTAAAAACAAAATTCCAATTTTTAACAAAATTTAGGTACTAAGCAGGACTCGAACCTGCGACAATTCCTGCGTTCAATTGGTCTAGCCAACTGATCTATCGAAACAATCATAACTCTGTCCCTAAATCTTTCGAAAGTAAAATAAACCATGTTTCGTTAAAACTTTAGGTAGAAACATTTTTCCACTCGTCCGATCCTAAATAAATGTTTGAAAGAATCTAATACGAGTGAATAACAATTTCCGTTCCTGTTTCGAAATGAATGATGTAATGGCAGTTTTGATAAGGCGCGTACGTCATTGATCCAGTCTGTTCTGCTTCAGACAAAAGGGCGTATTGTCGTGGGATATTCACGTAATATACGCCTTCACAAGCATAAAGAACAGTGACATTGGCTTATAATTCATCCGATATTGGCTCCATTTTTTCAGGGGCTGACAAGAGTTAAACGTAAAATGAATGGCATCAAACGCAGAACCCAATGTTTTCTAACTGACATGGAAAAAGAAGATTCTAAATTAAACGTCAAGTTGTAAACGTTTAGCGATAATTGTTATAGTTAATAAACATGGTGACATGTCTCTGTAGTTTAAGTAACTCAATGGTGCTCAAAAAGTTTGTAAAGAAATACAACTCTCGATTTATTATCTTAAAATGGTTTTTGTATTTGTGGGGTCACTGCGTCGTGAGTTATCTTCAAGCAAGCGGAAAAAGGAAGACAGATACACCACACAATATTGGATTAGTTATGAATAAATGACGATCTTGGAACGGAACTGGTGTCTGCTCCACTGAGTGGATATTAGGGATTATTTTCAATACATGGCAGCAGCTATAAGTGATTTAATTTCTTATCATATATAAATCCCCTACCGCCACCACCTTGCGTTTCAATTACTTAATAATCTTGTGAGTATTTTGATAAGATAACATTCATAGTACATAAGTTTAAATAAAGAAATCTACATATATATTCAATTTCCGAGTATGCTGCCAGTAGGTTTTCTGTTCGCACGATATCATATTACGGTTATCTCTAAAGCATCGATATCTACGTCATTATATAAATTTATGCATGTACGTACAGGCTTATCGGATATCAGTCAAGTATGCACTTGAATTATGCTGTTTGATCTATGTTAATGTAATAAATCCACGCCGTACAGAAAGTTTGTGGAATTAAATCATTATAATGACCCGAGACATACTGACTCAAAATAGTAAGAATAATGATTGTTATTTGCATTGTTGCCAGGGAAATGGATGATTTTATATTAAAATGTTAACCTGTATAGAACCGACGTACGTGTTACGAGGTCGGTGTCCGCGGGTAAGTTTGATGTGATGTGCAGGATTAAAAAAAATACTGAGACTGGACACTAAAAACGCCTGCCTCGAGGACGTCCGCCGCGAGAAAAATAAAAGTTTATTTAAGAGTAAGCTAAATAAGCATTTATTGTATACACTGCCATAGATTTAATTTTAAATTAGAAGTTATTATTGATTTTGGATTTGCTAAAAGTTAATGTCTTTCTTCAGACAAAACTGTGAGTACAGTTTTGCAAGGTTTTTGTTTATTTTGTATTTTTTATGTCAGCTTAATAAATTACTAAATAATAAAAGAAATACGTAGATAAACCATATATACATGATTATTAATTTATCAGACGTAAGTTTTAACTTGAACACGGCCAACTTATTGACTTATATTTAAAATACCAAAAGTAACTTCAAGGTTAATGATTTCCCAGTATTTGTTTAGTTTTGTTTGTTGGTAATGGAAAAGTAATTTATTTCAACTCTTGCCAAATACCGTATTGTCGCCATAATAAGAGCCTAGGAATATAGATTGTTTGCGGCTATTTGGTGCTAAACTATTTGTTTTGTCTGATGTAGTGGTTTTAATCTACTTATTTAGATTTAGATTACAACATTACGTTTCCAAATATATGAATTTATAAACTACTATTACACGTGTTTATACACATATTCAACGCAAAAACCACAAACAAAACCAGTTAAAAACGTAACGTGCTGAATAAGATTAAAATTCAAACTATTTTTGTGATCGGCGGCAAATCGTTGAATAATGCATCGATGCCGATAAGTGGTATTCATACGACACGTCACATTTTCATCACACGATAATGTATTCGTGTATCGGGAAATCGGTTTAAATCGGCCAAACGGGTTTTGGTCACTGATCGGAATGTGTGGATGATACTCAAACATTAAACAATTTAAACATACCTATAATTTGGATGTCCATTTTTTAAAATAAAACGACATTACTTAAATATTTTTAAATTATTATATTTTAGTACGTACGTTAAGTTCGATTTTGACCGATTTTACATTGATTATACATCGTTCGATAAATGTAGTAGCATCATAAGACAGAATACCTAGAAATTCATTACTTTCCTAACCAGACATATTCAAATCGATTACGCAGAGCACATGAACTTTAATTCCAGTAGCACTTTTAGCAATAGAAATTTAGATTCGCCCACAACAATAGGAACTGGTTTGAAATGAAGCAGTGCCTAGGCATTGTTACGAAGAAATAAAGGTTGTATTTCATTGCAGATGCACTTTATTGAAACTTAAAAGCTTTAAAGACTCGTTAGAATAGAAATCGTCGCATATGGTACGGTTTTCCTCCCACAAACGCTCCGGTTGTGAAATGAGCTCCCCGCTGAAGTTTTCATGAGGGACTATAGAATGGGGTTCTTCAAGAAAGGAGTGTTAAATTTTTTAAAGGGCCAGCAACGCGCATGTGACGCCCCTGGAGTTGCAAGCGTCCATAGGCTGTGGTGACGGCTTACCATCAGGCGGGCCGCACGCTTGTTAGCCACCGACGTGCTATTAAAAAAAAAAGAAACGTGATCATCAGCTGCAAGATGCGATATTAGGTATACTTAGTGCTGACTAGGCATTCCGTACCAGATCACAGGCTACGCCTACTACGTGACATCGCCAGTTTATTACATCTAGATTCCTTGCTGATAATTCAAACCCACGCTCTTTCACCGCCGCCAGATTCATATACCCCTGTCATACATACATGAATGAATTTTCTACGACATTTTAAATTAGGTTTGAAATAATTGCAGCTCGTAAAATGAATTATGACAGAGTAAAGTGTATCTAAAAATTTCATCTAAGCTGCGACGAATATTATATTATGTATATTCATGAAATTATAGAGCAAATATCACATTGATGCAGAATAATTCATTGGCTTCTTATCAGTTTGGATATGACAAGCCAATCCTTCTCGTATCTATAAATTCTAAACTAAATTATCAGGATTATTTCCCCATCGAATATTAAATATTACCATAGGTACTTCAGCTTTGATATAAAACCGAAAAAATTGTAAAATATTGTAAACTTTTTTTCTTCAAATATCAGTTATCGAGATTTAAATGCTGGCGAGTATTGTTGAAGACATTTACAAAGTTTTAAATTATGTGTAGAACTTTTCACAGTCCTGAAGATTGCCACTCAATTAAATTCGTTTGTCTCAATTCGGTGCTCCGTGTTTATTATTGCTTTGCAAAGGATTTTAAACGAATTTTGACGAGTATTAGTTACATTGATAATGCCATATCGTGTGTTTAGCTATGTTTGAACGAAGATAATATGATGGTATATACATTTTCTTCAATCAATGAGAACATAGCCTTGAATAAAGACTACGACTTTCAGTCAATAGATATTATAATTTAAAATTGTTTTTTTTACAAAATACCCGTATAGGTACTTTACTTTGCGTTGCGTAATTATAGTAAAGAAACGATAACTATGCCTCGATTCGGTCAGCCGCGCCCCCCGTGAAAGAGACACGCTTATGTCTTCTGAGTACGACACAATGGGATGCAACGCTTTTCGGGAATGGCTTTTTTAGACAAGTCCAGATAAAAATCTAAGTCTTATTAAATTTTCTCTTAGTAGAGTTTACATGAAATAAAATACCATAATTTTAACTAAATTGTGTCGTTTAATAATGCGTTATTTTAGTAGGCTGAGTAAAAACGGAAGATATAGATTCAACTTTGCAAAATTTTAAGCAATCATGTTTCGGCTATTGTCAGAAACACATTGATATAGTGAGGAATCCTATACCTATTTTAAAATCAGTCGTCTAGACGGTACAGCGTTTCAAAGCACGCAATAATTTCACGTTGTACGGCCTTAATGAGTGCTTCACGTTTGAGCTTATAATAAATGTAAACCAATGGACCCTGATGGCAGAAACTCATTGTCTATGAATGCCAAGGGGTCCCTTGCATCCCTTATCACACCCTTGTCGTTAGGACCACTTTTATCCCTTAAAAACCTTTTTCAATACAACTTTTTCAATATTCTACAATGATTCCGTTAGACTGAGCGGCTTCTTTATAACCCAATTAAGTAAATTACTTTTTTTGTCACATGGATATAAAAGAAATATACATTGATTATGTATATCAATGATAATCTATATAAAGTATTCATTCCTTCAAATATCATTTTTAGACAAGTTCAAAGATGTGTAATTACAATACAGTAGCCACAAAGTGAAGTGAAACAGGATAACCTAACCCGCTACATAGCGTCATAATGCATAGTTTCTAAGTCGGCGATTAAAGCATTCATGCGAAGTAATCAATTCTAACACAATTATCGGCTTTATTATATTATGTATATTCATGAAATTATAGAGCAAATATCACATTGATGCAGAATAATTCATTGGCTTCTTATCAGTTTGGATATGACAAGCCAATCCTTCTCGTATTATACATATATCTATAAATTCTAAACTAAATTATCAGGATTATTTCCCCATCGAATATTAAATATTACCATAGGTACTTGAGCTTTGATATGAAAACGAAAAAATTGTAAAAATTGTTTTTCTTCAAATATCAGTTATCGAGATTTAAATGCTGGCGAGTATTGTTGACGACTTTTTCTACTCCTGTACTTTTTTACAACTCAATCACGAACTCGAATACATGATTTTGCCTGTAAAAAGTTTACCTATCTAGTGTACTGCCCAAAAATACACTCCTTGATCCTAATTTAATGAAAAATTAAAGCAGAGTTTGGCGCCACACACAAAAACTAGGCCACAGCAAATATTTAGTAGTCATTCTTTGATGCGTTCTAGTGAAACTTTTAATACACAATTCATTGCTGGCAATTTAACAACTTCGCCATATGTTTTATGGAATAATTCGTATATTTTATATTATTTACTGATATAAATAAATACATTTATTATATTTTTTGTGTTATTCAACAACTTATATCTATTTTCGGATGTATTTTTGAAAACAAACATTTCGGTTTCGACCCACACTAGACTAGGATTCAGTTTAAGTCGGATGCCAAGTCCAGCATGTAATAAATCATAAAAATATGTATTTTTGATTTTCCACCAAATTTCCGATTGAAATCGAAAACATTCGAGCTGACAAATATATTACTTACATAAAACGATCTTACTTGTGTTCGTGAAGAAAATGTATATTAAGTACATTGATTATTATAAAAATGGAAGAAGAAAATTACGATATTCGTAAAAATACCTAAACAATTACCAAGGGAAAATATGGCGAATGAAAATATCAAAAAAAATCTTACTATATATAGTAACGAGTCGTAGAAAAAATATTTTATGTCTTTATTTGCGATGTTCTCGCTCGTGGCTCATATCGCAACCCACACCACACGCCTTTATAGACCCTTCTTATACAACAATACGCAATGTCGTAATGTATATAGTGTAAATTGGACAGATTAATATCAACACTAATGAAGTGCACCTTCGGTACTTTAGTAAGTAGTACATTTATTATGTGATATGAAGACAAAAAGTGAAGATTGCATGACTCGGCTATTATGCAATTATTCATTAAGTTAATTATTATACATATAAACAAAACATGGGTCGCATCAGACAATAGAGAATCGAAGTGTTATTTTTATTACTACCATATTACATATCTGGGTGGTATCGAGCGCTTCAAGGGACAATGTACGAGATGCAAATGCAATAACAGTATTGTGATGCACTACCTACACCTAGTTACGGTCGGTAACTACCTATATAGCTGATACGTACCTCACATACAAATTTTTGACCACCTACTCTGCAAATCTAACAAATTTTTAGTTAGGCCCTTACGTAATTTATATTAATGACATGGAAATCACATCTGGTTGCATATTATTTTAGTCATCTTTATCATGTTATTATTTGTATTATATTTCTGATGACTGTTAAAAACGCGAGTAAAAATAAAATGGTCCAACGTGCAGTCTTAAAAACTATTAAAACTTGACTTTATTTATAAACTATCAAATAAAATAAAAAAAACTCCGGTACCTATATATTGGTCCATAAGGCAATAGATAAAACCCAGGTCGCGCCTAGGTAAGTTTCTTGGCGGAGTCTTCTCACCTAGGCTAGGTTTAGTGAACCACCGACAAAACTCCCAGTAGCTCGATTGTACTCAGGTTCGGTTGAAGCCGCTCAACTAATCTAACTCTTAGGCTCGGTTTTATAAAGATCCGTTAGACCTTATGTCGGTTTGTTATGTCAAAAAATGTACTGAGTTACTGAAATTTGATCTGACATTTGGTCTAACGGATCTTTATAAAGCCCGGCCTTAGAGTAATCCAGTGTTTAAACTGCCCGGTGCTCATGTCAGAGGTTTCCTCTGGATTTTCCCCAGGCTATTCTGCAACCGCACCCTCATATCGCTTTATTGGGCCCGGCTTATAAAGCCAAGTCAGGTTAAATAAAACCATAGATAAAAAAAATATATCAGATCACATTTGCCTGGACAGATGTTATGAAAAGTTTAGACCTTCCTTTGCAATCATATTCTTACTTTAAAAATCGATTTCCATTTATACTCTAAGTTACAACTCAGCATCCAAGTCACGGTTTCAGTTTTGAGTCCATTCGTAATCCCCTTGACTTTAAATTGCTGTTGAGACAGTTGGTAGGTGCTCAGCGCTCCGCTTCGAACCTTGAGGAGATTATCGTGGCCGTATATCTCCCTCAGTCTCTTAAAGAATACTTAGCGAAGGGCGGAATTTTAAAATTCTCGAACGCACTTTGAGTCTTGCAGATCGGTCTGCCACATTGAATGGCTCTAAATAATATTTTTTTAAAGACAATAAAGTTCTAAAACCTCAAAATACTAATAGCTCTAGTTCACAAATAATAAAATTATTCTGCAAGTATAGGAATCTACACATCAATGAACGTGTACATCGGCCCGGACAAGGATTTTTTACATCGAAATACAATAAGTATGGAAGCATAACTATCGCTCAAAACTGGTGCCACAAAATCTAGTGCCAAAGGCGGAGCTTATGTTTTCAGTGACGTTTCAGTGCCAGATCGCAATTCAGTCGGCTATCCCGAGATAAGAGTGTGTATGACTGGTGTTGAGTTGAAAATTAGTCGATTAGTTAGGTATGTGTTTTGGAAAAAGGAGAGTGGAATATAAAAATATCTGTGCACGCTGTCAACATAAGATAATAACTTTTTAAGAAAAGCAAAACGAAGAATTGGTGTTCAAAAAACGAAGTGGAGGTTGATTTTTTACAGGCCAGAACGTTGACTATTAAAATAGTCATAAATTTGTTCAGTCACCTCGCAGTATCCTCGCATTACCTCGCCTCTCCTCGCTGATGAGAAAGTAAATTATATCGGTAAAATCATTTTGGAGAAATTTACATTTGTCCGAAATTATTTTCCTTTTTTGTATACATTCTACACGTTCCGTTATGGGTATAGAATAAGAATTAAAATAAATTCACATTTATTCTGGTATTATGTATTTTGATTCAATTTTGGCCAATCAATATTTCATTAGTATATTATAATGCAAGAACTGGTAGACCTAAGTGATCGTATACCGCGAGACCTGATATAGTTAGAAAGGCTAGGACTAGAATGATTCGCCATCTACATGGTAGTGAGGAACAAATGATTCACGTTCGACATGAACACGATCATGACTGGTCGTGTTTCCCTGCATTCGGGGCAATAGAGGTTCCATCTTTATGATGTAGTTTTAGGAAAGAGTGTCTAGCAGTCGATCTACTGATTTCTTTGTTATTCGTTATTTAACTATTAATATTAACATCAAATCTTAGAACACGTTTATAAATACATATTCAATAAATTGGTACATCCACGTCAAAAGTAGGCGTTTTTAAATCACGTTCTGGTAGACTGAATTCCACAAATTACTGACAAATAAAAATCACGTGTCAAATGTATTCTAATCAGTCACAGCAAGTGAAACTTTTTTTATTGGTGAAGTGGCATAAAACCTTTGTGAAATTAAGGTCTGCTTAAACTGATCTGAATATTTGATTGGCCAATGAAACATAGGACATTTTAGTTTTAACAAGGTGGAAAATGGTTCACATTTCTATGTCAGTTTTGTATGACGTTACCCTTCTATACTTGTTTTATTTCGATGATTTTTAAAGATATCGTAGAACTTGTTGTACTTTTCATCTACATTGCCTTGGCATGGACGCGGAGCGGGAAGACACATGACTTAAAACAATATTATATTTACACTGAATAATAGAGAAATTGTGTGATAAGCGAAATTATGACCTAGGTAACTTATGATCTTCTCGACAACATTTAGTTTATTTAAAGACAGTATTAAGAAATTATGTGATAAGCCAAAATATGACTAGGTACTTAACTTCTCGACCATGTTGTTTACTTAAATAAGTATTTTTAATAGTTATAATTACAATAGGCATGATGACAAAAATATGTTTTAATGCCATCGAACTGAAAAGATCAAATGTATAATAGTTGTATGGGACCGGTTATAATCAGAGCAACACAAAAGAAGAAAATGAGAGGCAAAGTACAGCATACCTAACGAGCACTGAAAACGCTCCATATTGATTGACACCTGCGTGGCTTCGTACTACCGTTGTACGGAAAAAAGGAAAATTTGCCGTCTTTGTCTTGATATATTGCGTTTATGTACATAATTGCCCTACAATTTCTTTTTTATTGAAACATAAGAATTCTATTGGTAACTTTCAATTTACATATTTGGTCAATAAACAAAAAACAAAATTCGAAATCTTCATAGTCCCATATCACTTTATGATTTTTTATTAATTTGTCTAATTTCCAATTTATTGTGATAACTTGATGGGTTTCTATGCATATAGCCCCACTATGTTATAAAGTTGTAAAATAAGTCATCATCTTTAATACAACTGCTTAAGGTTAAGACTCACTTAGGATTATAGAGAGACATACGGCTTACACAACTAAAAAAGTCATTTAATTTGGCCCGACTTTGATGAGGGTCGCACCAGAAAATGTACGAACATTCTTTTTCAAAATGCGTTTGTTTGATTCTGATTTATGGCCTTCCAATCCCTCACAATCAGATGAATTCCTGACCTGTACACCCGTCCTAATTAATCCAAGCATATAAATCTAACTTAATACCAAACCCCCCTCCCCCCTCGTAAATACAGAACATGCTCGCGTAAAAAAAAGTATTGAATTAATAATGCAAGTTTGTTTGTCGAAAAGGTAAACTTTTATGGCATAACAGCTTTTACTTTTAAGTCAAGCCGAAACAGGAGTGGAGTTAATTTACCAAAGTGAAGTTTCTTTTGGGAGTTAATTTAAAGGTAGACGTTTGAAGGTTGTTGTCTGGGTTACTTCAATGAGAAGAATTCAGACGATGCCTGGCACATTTCAAGATGGAAATACGGAGGAAACTGACATGGGTTTCTAGTGAGACATGACGAAAATACTGACCGATTTACGAGCTGGCGCGTAGCCGCCACCCGTTACAAATACCCGCTTTTGCTTATCAATCAATTATTGTTAGTAATTTTATTGCCAAGAAAACATCTTGCCTTTTATGGTTTCCATAAACTAGATAAAGCCACAAATATGTCGCTATTGGTTTTACTTTGAACTGAATCTAATAAAAGCAAGATTAGTCTTAATTTTGCTCCAAGGCCCCAAAAGATTGAACTCCAATACGAAGGTCTCTCCGTGGGCATACCTACTGCGCTTCTCAGCAATTTTCCGAGTAATCATGTCCAGCATATCAATAAAATTTCACTTGACAATATTTTAAATAATCTATTTGCCATGCAAATTATAATTTTACTCAGTCTGTAATACTTTTGTAGACAATCAGTTTCATATTAAACAATATTTTGTACCTATATAGATATATTATTTTACTACATGAATTTGCCATAACAACCGTCATTCTTTTAACGATTTTAGAGATTTTACCACACAGAAAAAAAAACTGGCCTGGTTTCATGGTTTTTTTCTTGTAAAAGTATAAAACGCAAAGAATAGCCTATAGGTACAATTTAGAAAATCATAAGGGTTCTTTTTTACCATTTTGGTACGGAACCCTAAAAACAAATTATTTCGTGCAACATGTTTCAAATTAGGTATACTACTAAAAATAGTTCAACGTCACGTACTAATGGTAACTACAGGTGACATGTCTCGAACCCTTCGGAAGTTCTTCAGCAGAGTGATGCTGCTGTCAGAACACTAATCCTGAAGAACAATTCGAGGAGGGTTTTAAACATGTCGCCCCTAGGTTTTTTTTAATTTTAATGAAATACTTACATTTACCTAAATGCAAATTCAACTCCGCATAAGTATTTTACCAAATACTTCTTTTTACTATATTGGTACAACGGGGGCTATGATGTTGTTTCTATCGCTACTTGATAAAAAATGACGGATGCTTTATCTTGTCGCTTATCACGTGATATCTACGAGCATAATACATGGTTGCCAGAAGTATTGGTCGGCTAAACAGTTTCGTCCAAAGCGAGTCTACACAATATTTCCAATTTGAAGAAACATCTACCGAGCGGCAGTGAGATAATAAAAAAAATTGTTAAAGTTCGGATTGGAACATTCGACAACTTGCGAGAAGTGCACCTCTGATAGCAAACGAAAAAGACAGTACAACTGTTTGAAGTTAGTGCGATTTTCCTTTGAAAGTTAGTGTAAGTCGGTGTATGCACATTGTTTCGTAATACGCTTCCGCGCGCCAGGTGTTTGAAAAACGAGAATTTCAGCAAAAACTATTATTTGAAGTTACTTAGTTACTATTATTAGAAGTGCTTTGAATAACTTGGAAAGCATACACTTATACTCAAACAATAACAATAAAAACCATTCGCGTTCCTGAAAACAAATATTATTTTGTGATGTGTATTCTGTTTTTGTTATCCCATATTTTGGTATGTTAAATAAACCGCATTGAGATTTCTATGTCAGCCGATACTGTCTCTGTTTCAATAAAAAAAACACGAATCATTTTGTTCCAATCGGTACACACGTACACTCTGCATTTGGATACTAAAATTAAGTATTCACTATTTATTTATTCCATCTGCACTCTCATCTCTGAAATGCACAATAAAACCTTTATCGTAAAAAAGACGGAATTAATGCCATATCATATTCTTCACTGTGTCTCTGCAGTTCGCAAATATTTTAGTTACAAACCAAGTACTACCGCCCGCACCGACCGCGTGTAAAATAAATGCGACGTTATCAGAGAGGTAAAGAGGTGCGTACAATAGCTTCGTAATGCACATTGTACCTACCTACACCTAGCATGAAATATTCCACGATATCGTTTATTTTACTTATATGTTTTATGATTATCACTGAAAAGAACTTACTTTCGGGTTTGCTGCTCTAATTTCAAACCTAGTTTTTCTTAACACATCGAAACCAATAGGTTGTTATAGTCATCAACCGATATACCTAGTTACCGACTTATAAATGGAAATGTTTATGACCATAGTGATCCCACGCTAATTTTTACCTAATATAAAAGCATAGAAACTTAGAAATGTTCTTCTAATGAAATCATTGAAGTGCGAATCAGGTCAGTAATGACAAGCAAATTGTCCAATATTAGTTAATGTTAAAATTATACACATTCAATTTCATTACCATTTACATCATCATCATATATATATTGTCTCGGATCAATCAACAAATGTCAAAGACAAAACAAAAAGATCTGATTCTCAATGATCGTTTGTTGTTTCGGGTAGTTTTATAATCTGTTAGGCCGGGTTTTATAAAGATCCGTTAGACCAAATGTCAGATCAAATTTTAGTATCTCCGTACATTTTCTGACATAACAAACCGACATAAGGTCTAACGGATCTTTATAAAACCGAGCCTTAATGTATTTATTTGCAATATAGGTCTACGTTCGATTTGCAACATGAGCGGTAACCTTTTTTATCCGCGGCGATTCTAGTATTTCATAGGCTGGTGTCAATGCTTTTCTACATTTTATCGATTATTTCCATCAAGTAACCTTTGAAGTCGTTATTATGACAGTGTATTACTATTATATTTTAACTTAATACGGAAATCTGAAGACCTGACGAACCGCTGGTTTAGGTTTTGCCTGCTTGACCGAATAAGAAAATCATAAAATGAACCTCGTATTTCTTGTGTTTATCAATCTCGGTATACAAGCGAAAAACTTTACGAACCTATTGCTTATGCAGTTTAACTCACGACATTAAATAGGTAAGAAGGTGATAGTGTTATGAGGTTTGATTGAAGCATTTTCCACCCACATAATGTAAAGATAACGAATTACTATGGTACGTTTTAGTATGGACATTTACACTATCTAGTTATCGCAGGTAAGCAGTTTCATATATATATTTTTTGATGTATTAAACAACATGCCAATTGAATGTTCTTTACCAATACAAAGTTGCGCATAATTGAACATATATTAAACTGCAATTGGCATATGACAGGCTGATTGACCCCAGTTAATAGACAGCTCGGTGGTTCGTTTGGATGTAAGTTTTGCATACAAATAGCATGTAATTAATTTATTAATATAGTTCCTAATGTGCGACTTACCGCCAAGGTCAACCCGATCCGTAAACAAAAAACCGGATTCAAGACCTCACATTCAAATTTAATTACGTATGAATACTTATAGGTACACGCGGTGGCATCGATGCACAGCAATTTCCTGTTTTACTTAAGAAGTAAACGAAGCGTGACAGAAACACAACATACACACTTCTAATTACCAACACCGGCAAAGGAAACTAAATAATAACATTGTCAAGGTTGGCTATATTAAACAACACACGTTACCTATAAACACTTAAACGTCACTTTTAAACCACCGCGCACTAATGGTGCGTTTCGGCGGTACCGATCCGTCGGGTGTTATTGCCGATTTAGGAAGGTAGGTGACATTTCGTGAGCATGTGCTGAGCGGAGCCGCCCCGCTTGGCTGCGCGCTCACTCGCGGCTAGGAGAGGACTGCTCGGCTGTTGCGTGCGATCCGCTCGCGGACTCGCCATCGGCGACAAAGCATGAGCGGAAGCGGACAAAAGAAATCCACGGAACGATCCAGCGCTGAGTTATAAGCCGACCAGTATCACTCTGACCTCGAATCATACACAATCGTTACGAATATTGGCATTCTTGAAGCATATACATTGCGCACTGCACTTACAGGCAAATGTTGCTTTGTGAATAGCTAGGTAATATAGCTTACGTGGTTCTTATGGGCGCGACTGTTAAAAAGTGATAACCCTGAAGCTTGAGAAACTGACCTCTCATGAAGTTAATTCAGTAAAAAAATTGAACACACGGTAAATCAGGCCGCCGTTAGAAGATGTTTTGTTGTACATTTTGCAAATATTGCCGTTTATTGTTATGATGACTAAGAATTCTCTAAATCCACAACTCAGGAAAAAAGGCATGAATCAGATGCCACTCCCGCTTTAACGTTATCATACCTACTACATAAAGTTATTTATGTGCTTTGTATTTTTTATTGAGGTGTATTTTTGTGATATTGAGGAGTAAAGAGTATTATTATTTTACTGTGTGTAGAAAATTGTATTTCTTGTTTTACATATTATCTGTACGACCATATTTGATGGAGCAACGAAGTAACTAATCGAATTGATTGACGCGTATACACTTAGTTCATTGGCTAGATGCTTGTTTGCTTTTTTTCGTATTCATAGGTACATTTATTTTGCAAATTCATACGTGATAATTCTAAGATGGAGCAAGTGACCCCGCTAGAGCCTAATTAGAAATTATCGTTAAAATAAAGATACATATTCGTTACACAGTCGTTCCAAAGACAAAACTATAAACCTGGACAACTGAAATAAAACGTAGTTTTTATTGCAGAGCGTGTAACTCGCCAGCCGCCTGATGTGAAACAGTGTGTGAAATCCACAAGCTCGTATTACCAGCTCGGTAATATCAAAGAATGTAAATAATATTCCCTGTATACATGCAGAAAACCCACTCAATAGGTTTAATAAGGTTTACTTACATATGACATAGTATGGTTTACTTAGACAGTATTTGATACATTCAGCATAATCCTTTAGTCTTAATTTCACTTTGATGAATTAGTGCCGTGAGTTTATTATTTACCACTGACCAGTGTTTAAACTGTGTTTGTTAACTGCATCCGAAATGTTAATGTGAACTTATTACTCATCAGAGTATATATTGGCCCTTCATCGTTAATTTTATTCCCAACGATACGGTCACTTAAATAAAATAATAATTGAAAATTAAAAACACCACAGCACTAGATAAAAGTGAACTAAGAAGGAAAATAAATTTTCAAAATAAAGAACATTGGTGCGGAAATCTATTTTATTCGCAGTCGGCGGGGATCTAATATTTTGGTATGTTAGTAGGTCTCCCGACTACAAACAAAATAGATTTCCGTACCTACCTAAGTTCATTATTTCATTTTTTTTTAGTTCACTTTTATCCAGTGCAGTAGTGGTTTTAATATTTAAGTATTATTTTATTTCACAATATATGATTTTCATTTTAAAGTAGGTATCTTATGTAGTAAAATTATATATTTTTTTGAAACGTCTTTTCAAATGCTTCATTTTGATAACCTACTCACTACATAGTCGACACTCACTCAGAATGTGCACATTTGATCAAAGAATACGGCAAAGTTAATTAATATTATTATTAGAGGCTTATAGTGTCCCACTTCTGGGCAAAGGCCTCCCCTCTTGATTTCCACTCGTTGCGGTTCTCTCTCTAGCCAATCTTCGCTACGTGTCACAGCAGGCGAATCACGTAACTTTGTGTACTAACAGTAGATAGATTTTACTGTCAATTTTGGAGCATAAGTGTATGAGCTGACAATTAAAATTTGACACTAAAATGTACCTAACGGTAGTACAAAAGTTACGTGATTGGCCTGCTGGTCGCCCCGCCAGCTCCAGCTTGACCTGCCACGCCGTCGTCATCCATCGTTCGGCACCCATTCCGTAGCTAGTTTAGCCCACCTTTCCGGAAGCAAGCAATAATAAAGTATGATCTGTAATCAAATGCTTCATTAATAAAGTATGATCTGTAATCGGACTACAATATTTTGTCGTTTGTTGGATTACATCCTGCAGGCGAATCACGTAACTTTATGTACTAACGGTAGATAGATTTTACTGTCAATTTTGAAGTATAAATGTATGAGCTGACAATTAAAATTTGACATTAAAATCTATCTAACGGTAGTACAAAAGTTACGTGATTACCCTGCTGTATTAACAATGCCTAACTAATAAATATCTGCGCGAAATGCTATCAGTTGGAATCGTATACTCTACTTGTATATCCGATCTGGATGATCCACTAACACCGCACATAAATATTATGCTGCCACTGACAGTTATTCGGTTTGTCACGAGTGCTGACGTCACATTCCAACGCAACCTTTCACTCCCTGCTCCGTCCTTGACTCTGTGAACAAAATGAATCCCCACCCTATTGGTAATTAGGTCGCCTGAAACAGATAAATAAAACTTTAAATAATGACTTAACCCCCTTTATTTACAGATCCGTAAATAATGGGCAGGATTCAGGCGGACAGATGGTAATTACTCAATTAGTGTTCAAGTTTAGAAACGCTGTTTATCTGAACTTTGTACAGCGAAATTAGTGTTTGTAGCAAAATAGAACGCTTTTCATGGAAGTTTTAGATAAATTAAAAATAAATTTAGGTACGGGATGTTTTCCTAATACCCACTATTTTCTCGGCATTGTGTGATCCGGGACGCGAGCTGAG
Organism: Epiblema foenella; assembly: GCA_963556455.1. Taxonomy (NCBI): domain Eukaryota; kingdom Metazoa; phylum Arthropoda; class Insecta; order Lepidoptera; family Tortricidae; genus Epiblema; species Epiblema foenella. The sequence continues at coordinate 8,745,027 of OY747105.1, forward strand.
ACTTGCATATTACATAATGCTACGTACGGTCTTGTGACCGTATAGGTTAGTATTTTTTGTAGTATTATACTATTTTATAATAAATACAATCAATAAAAATAACATTATTATCTATCCGCGATTAGAATGGGATTAGAGGTGTCAGTTTTTCCATATACCTGCCAGGCCTGTCCATCTGTCATTTTGAAGTGAAACGAAGCTTGTCTATGAGTGGGTCATTGCCACACCGAATACTGCACTCAATTTTTTCTAATATGGCAAAAGAAATAAAAAAATGTGCAATATTTACTTTTTTACTTCCATTACTACTTTTCGGGATTCAGATTCAGAACGTAAGAACGAAGATAATGTGATTGAATGTTAATTTGATTTGCCCATAACCCTTACTTATGTCATAGAACCCTAGCATGGTTTATGGTTAAAATTTGAAAGCTAACTTTATCACTATGGCCAGGTGGACTTCTGTACCTTTAGGTAGTTAATTATTATGTGCTTACTTTTTACGTCAAAGTGTAGGTATTATACATATGAACTGACAGCTATTCCATTCTTAAACTGGTCAAATAGTTGACACTTTGAAACATCATAAAAAAGGGGTTGGTGCTGTTTTAACCCAGCACTGTAAGGGGGAAAAACAAAACACCTAAAAGTAATAACTTATTATCAGTAAATAGATCATATGAAGGGGAAATGTGATTGCCCCTTGAGTAGCCTAAAAAAAGAAACGAATTTAACGAAGTGTAAAAGTTAACGTTGATTGTGACTGAATTGTTACAAAAGTTAGCTAGCTTTTGCTTTTGTAACACTGCTACTGTAATACTGCACTGTAGTTAGGTACCTATCCTTGGTTGAGCTAGGCAAAAATACTTTGTCTGACTAAAGTTGTACAGATCGATAACTGTACTAAGTCGGTGGCAAGTAAGTCGCAAGCATCAAGATACAGAATTATTATAACCTCATTACTATTCTGAAACATGTTTTGTCGACGCACAATATTTATAAAATTCACAAGCCTACTACTACATTTTATTACTTCTAGGGTTTGAAGTGGTTTCATTTCTTTCACAACCCAATCCCATTTCATGTTCGCATAAAATCGAACATTACACACGCGAGTGGAAGCGGAAGGTAATGTTGTGTGATTTAATACAATACCTACCCTTAAATTATAAATTATCCCCTCATATTTTATGGCGTAGTTGTGTTTTATCAATTGCGTCGATAGGAGCTGTGAGGCATGTCTCCGTGGATTAAACGTTATTTGCCTTAAACTACATTAGTTACTGGTACTTAGTTACGGGTTATGTAATAATTGTTAATTTGTCAGTACTTTACATGTCAGGACATTGCAACTGCTTGTAAACTAACTTATAGTTTTCAAGCAGTTGCAATGTCCTTGCAGGGCTCATGTTCGATACCTTTATTAACAATTGTCATCTATGTAACAATAACAACATGAAAGCAATACATTACTTATAGTTTTTATGTATGCTATACTGCTGTCCTGCCCTAGCCGCGGTTATGTGTAATCATTTAATACATTTCATGTTCCTCATATTTATATAATACAAAAATAAAAAAAATCAGTTTGATTCGAGCAATTAATTTTACCAATAGGATTTGCCTTAAGTACACCAGCCATCACAATCGAGCCGGTCATGGAAGTATGCATCGTAATTAGTGGATGTAGGTAAATATTGACGTCACAATAAACGATAACGACCATTTCCTCTTAGCATGCGACGACTCCACGGAATAATAACAAATAAACAGGATATAATTGTATTGTACAAAACATAGCGCTATACCGTGACGTATAGGCACTGTAAACATGTGTACTTATAATTTCACTGAAGTAGAATCTCTCTTTATATGACTAAATCTATAATTTGCGATAATGCAATTTCACTCACCTGTTTGATTAATAAGACTGGGTCACTCCTGAATAAGACTGCAGGTGAGAATCATTAGGTACTTGGAAATTAGATACCTATTCCACTAAAAAAAGCAATTTCAAATGGTTGATGAAAATAGTTACTTCCTAAAAAAAAACGGTCAAGTGCGAGTCCGACTCGCGCACCGAGGGTCCGTCAGACAGATGTGTACCGGTCCAGACCCAATTAATTTAGGAAAATCTCAACAACATGGTATAGTAATTGAACGTCATGGGTACAGCGCTATCTGTCGCCGAATTTTGTTACAAATTATAGCGACTGAATATCCTAATATGTATGGCGGTTTCATAGCCCTTTCATATGAAACCACACTTGATATCTGCGTTTTATCACAGAAAAAAAATTAAAAAATCGTTCTCAGATCTATGCATCTGGGTTACCCTTCGTTGTAACTATTCCAAATTTCAAATCGATGTCATGGACAGACAGACAAAGTGAAACCGGACATGGACAGACAGACAAAGTGAATGGTAAAAAGGAACCCTTATGTTCCTTTTTACCATTTTGGTACGTGTAACACTAAAAATCGAGAGATAGAACATTAGTAAGCAATTACGTATATTTATATGAGTATAATAAACATAAATTTCATGTCCTCTGCCGACCCATTTCGGGAATACAGGCGTGAGTTTATGTATCTATGTGTAATAAATATAATAATCGACTTTCATTTATCTGATTCGATCAGATTCAATTCAGAGATCACTATTTTGTAGTGAATTATTAAAAAGTTATGTGTGGCTATAATATTTGATGTATTTCTCCGATTTCTCGTAGATCTCGTCAATAATATACTCTGGGGTTTTAAGTGATATCACATAGGGAACATTTGTAATTTTATGTCATATCCGTTTTTACTTGTATGTATTATGCCATTATCCCTTATTTGCCCGATTTCCCAGGCACATGACCTATTTATTAAACGAGATTGTGGTTTGAAACTTCATTGTTGATTTTAGCAAAATCCTCCCTGAATAATCTAACATTACCGCAAGACTTTATCAATATTATTTTTGTATCTGATACTGAAACAAAGTATTCCTTGTAAAAGTTGGAAGTTGAATTTAATTTCAATGGTACTCCATTAATCAGCGAGAAATCGTGTTTAGTGACTTTAACTTAGCTAAGTGTATTACTATCCTGTTTTATTGTCGAGCACAATCTCCGACGTAATCGGCTGTGGCAAGGCAGAGCTAAAGTACAATTTCCCATGGACCCTTTGCTGTTTGCTACAATTACTAGCGTAATTACCTCGTGGTTTACTTAGACAATGACACTTCAGTAGGACTGCTTTGTTTATACTGAACATTGTGCAACGGATTGATATTTGATACTAACTATAGCTATCGGCAAAGTTAATTTCATAATTGTTTGTGGCATTGCTGCTATAATATACGTTATAATGTCTTCTGCGTGTGCTGTTTACTATAACATAAGATACTAGGTTTTGTATTTGGTGATTAAATTATTATTCGGAATCGGAATATCAGTCAACGTCAGAGCCCAGTGCATCGGAATCCCAGTCTCAATTAAAACAAATACTGTTGGGGGAGAGGGGACTCCATACATTAATTGGGGGATGAAGAAAAAATCACTGCATATAGGCGTATGGAGAATCTATACATAGGCCTTTTAAAATGATATAGAGGTTTCTAAAACACTTTTCCATGTAGTCAATCGTTGGTGAGATATTAGCTTTAAAAGTCGTAAAATGTGTGTGTCCCCCTCTAATATCCAAACTGTGAAGTTTAATATTCTGCAACCAAATTGTAGTGTACATTAATAAATACCTTTAACGACTTTTGGTTTAATTAAGGTTGGTCTAAGTTTTTGTGAGTTTCCCTATGAAGATACGACCTTTTTTGGGTCACTGTATTGGATAGTGATTTTAAATGTGGGACTAGTGCATTATTAAACACGCACTTGGTCGGTTTAATGACATTTATTCCCATATATGATTTGATTAATTTAATCTCTGATGACTTTAAAGTTTTCAATGAGATTTAGCTGCACAGGCCCACATCGACTCGATGAGGTATTATAATTGAGATGTAACTAACGACCTGAGACTGCAGTACAGACAGATACGCAGGAACATTTACCGTCGCTATATTGAGCCCGACCTTGCTTCAGTTACAAAACCATTGGCAGGTTCAAAAAAAATACCGCAGTACCCGACAGAGGACGTCATGTTATCGTGACGTCGGAGGGGCAGCATCAAAGCTGGTGGAAGCATATCGAAGATCTCTTGAGTCCCAACCCACCTCGTTACTACGACAACTGCTGTCAGCTTGCTTGCACTAAGTCTCGACATTGACGTGTCTCCTCGCACTGGAGAAGAAGTAGTGAAAGCCGACTTGTCACTTTACAGGAGTCGACGTCATCACGGCGCAAATGCCGAAAGCTGACGTGCTTACCGCCGTAAACGCGCTGACACCCCTCTTGCGGAACATCTGGTCAGCCAAAGAGTTAGTTACCCGACGACTGAAGAGGCATTACTTTGCTCTCGATCCCGTCTAAGTTGCCCTGCAATCTTGCACGATAATCTTATCCTAGACAGATTATCGAGGGCCGTTGAACCTCTTCTTCGCAAAGAGCAGGCAGACCTAACCGATCGTCCACGGGTCAAATCAACATCTTGTGCATAATCCTCGAACAGGCATCAGAATGGGAGTGGGAAATGTATTTGACCTTCGTGGACTTCGGAAAAGCCTTCGATATGATGAGGTGGACCTGCATCTGGTACAGATTGCGAGAAACTCATCAGCATGATAAAGACCATCTACGGGAAGTATTCCTGTAGAGTGATACACGATGGTCTCGTCTCGGAGGACATACCGGTGTACGCGGGTGTACGACAGGGGTGCATTCTCTCATCCCTCCTATTTCTTTTTGTTCTCGGTGGCATTGTGAGCAACGAAATAAGCAACAAGGGCCGCGGCATAGAGTGGGGACTATCCTGCGTCTTGCAAGCCGATGACCTATGCCTGCTTAGTCACACACGCGCCGATATGCAAGCGCCAAGCTAGACGACTTACAACGTGATCCAAAAGAGACGGGACTGAAAATCAACACCCGGAGGACCCAGGAAATGAGTTGCTCTTTGCTTGCCGTTACTCATTGACACAGAAGCTACGGAAGGCGTCCACAAATTCACTTAACTTGGTAGCGTAGTGTCGGAGACTGGAGGGACCGAACTGGACATTGCTTCGAGAATCGCCAAGGCAAGACCAACCTTCACGCAGCTCCGTTCTGTATGGCAATCGCGGAAACTGGCTAGGAGAGTAAAGCTCAAGATATTCTAGTCCAACGTAAAGACCTTGTTACTATATGGATGAGACATGGAAGGTTACGAAGGACATTTCGCGCCAGCTTCAGGTCGCCATCAACCGATGTCTTCGCCATATTCTCGGTGTTTACTGGCCCGAGAAAATCTCCAACACCGAATTGTGGAAACGCTGTGATAAGACTCGACCAGCAGATCAAACGCCGCAAGTGGAACTGGATATGCCACACACTCCGAAGGGACCTTGATCACATACCGAGGCAAGCCCTAGACGTAATCCCCAAGGAAAGCTTAAGCGTGGCTGCCCTAAGCAAACCTGATGGCGGACAATCATCGCAGAGGCGAAGAACATATCGAAGACGTGGAGCGAATTGAAGCGCGATGCTCAAGACCGATCGGGATGGCGGCGCACTGTGGAAGCTCTCTGCCCCATTTCAGGGACATAAGAACATAAGTCAAAGTATGTCAAGACCTCTCATAAAAATAGATACATCATAACCATGAGCTAAATTGAAACACAAAGTGCAAATTTTGCGTATTCCACTCAACTTAAATTATTTCGAATAAAGGTAACAGTGAACACAAAATATTTACCTACGCTACGTTACCATTATTGCAATAGTAAGAAATCAATGTGTTGAAATTAAATTATATTACTTAAATGAATCTTTAAGTAATACAAATTCATTTCATTTTATAGCACCACAAAAATTGCTTACTGATAAACTTGTTAAAAAAACTGTGTAATATTCTTATTATGAGTGTTATGACAGAATTTTTTAACACGCGAAGTGTAAACCTTTCGTTGGACTACAAAATATACATACTATTAATATGTGCTGCTAGTCCATAACGATAAATAACAAATGGATTGATTATTTACGGTTTCCATTAGAAATATCTACATATATTCAAACTTTCACTATATCGGGATTTAGTTATTACACAATAATAAACATTTGTAAATCAAATGCAGCAGCAATGAAGTCCGCAGCAAGTCATGACAATTAGTTCATCTCAGTATTATTAGTCATGGGTTTGTAAATAAAACAAAACTTTGAGGAAGTACGCCATATAGTATAAAAATAAATAAATATGTGAATTCAAAACTGAAATGGACACTTACAAAAGTCGTATCGTATTGGAATCATACTTGTACGCAGTTATGATGCCGTATGAACGTGCTTAACATAAATAAAATAAATAATAAGCCCTTTATTTCCCATCATGCTTAACATACTTATTGTAAACTTGGTCACGGTATTTTTTAAACGACATTGATATTCAAACGGTAACATCACGTCATACAATTTTCTTCTTGGAGCAGTAACACGCAGGAATCTGCAATCGTAGCATGGACCATCTTGCACGTACACGTACAAATGGGAAATATTTGTCACGTGATATTAAGCACTTCCTTACGTTGGATCAAAAGTTTGTGCCATATCGCGCTTTGGATGGAATGGACTCAACGTTCGAGCCAACTGCCGACGCCAAGTCACTGAGATTTCAACCAATAAAACATACACAGATATTTTCACTTTTATGATCTTTCTTGCAAATAAAAATCATTTAGCCACCATCAAACCAGCAAACATCTTGTACACATTTATTTTACTTACCATAATATTCGCTATTTTATGTGCAGCCCGCTTCCTAGAACTTACCTGAAAAAAGAGATGGGAATTAGTACTGGCCGACATGAGTAAATCATTTGCTATTTAGCTCACACATTTACTTTCATCACCAAGGTTAAAAAAAATTATTCTACTTATAACTAAACGATAGATTTATTCTATCTACCTATATATAAATCCCATCAAAACCATTAGCTGCATGTAAAAAGGTGCAAGTCTCGCAACGCCGTTCTTCTACCACGAAAAAAAATTGAGATGTAATGTTAAACCAAGTTGGTTATTTTAGTAGGAGTGTCTACAGAACTCGATTTCCACAAACTGGCATAGGCATTACTTTATATTATTAATACATATAAACTCATGCTTAAAATTTGGAGCTTGTGGGTTTGCTAGAAGTACCTTAGAATTATGTTAATCACTCAGTCAGCCAGTGAGTGTGTCAGTGACAAACTGGACGCGCAATAGGTTTTAAACAACAAGTTCAAATTATATTACAGAAAATTCAGGGTTCTAGCTTTAGTCAGCACATAATTACAAGATGTTGAAAATGGCCTGAATGGCTTCGAGGAAAGGATGGTAGGTACGGCCGTTGTAGGTACAAAAACTGAATCTTAAACGCTATTGTTGTAGTTTGATGATACACTCACGATAGTTAAAGTTGTTGGGTTATATTGTATTTGATTAAATTTAGTTTCAAATTCAATTAAATTTTATGATTAAAGACGTTTCAAGTTTCAAAGCTCTAAATAAATAAAAATTCTGCAACCCTTAAAATCGGACGCTAGTCAATTGTTAACTTTCAACATCTATGAACAACAAATCTGCACTTCGAACTCACGAAATCGAGTAAACTGCTGACTAAGGCTGGTATTACAGAAACCAGAGGGTAGTTATCAAGCAAAACGTTCAATACTATAACTCCTGTCAAAAACGTCGTATAAGCGTGAGTTCCAACAGCTTATACAACCTTGTTCATTGGACCGGCGGGATAGGTAAATGGCTCAACTCTCAAGGGTAAACACAGTTCCACGCGCGATTTAACAGCAACAGGCTCAGTTCAGATGGACGGATGGCAACGTAACTAAATTACTCTGCGGGGAGTCATCTTACGGAGCAAATAAGTAACCCTAGGTGGCCTAGGTCGATATCGTTTAGGTATTGACGACTAATTATTTTCTAAGAGCCAAGATAACGCGTGGCTAGATTAGGCGTCGCATCCCAACGGTGGAATGGCTAAATGTTTAACATAGAACGGTAGCTTATATCACTGTTTAAAATATTTAGTATCTTTTTAGATAATTACTTTTCATTTTAAAATGCACAAATAATTCAAATAAAAATAATACAATTCGATGATTTGTTAGTGTCTGTTACGTTTACATTTTACAAATAAATGGGCTTTTTAACATTGTATTTGAGTTAAAACTTGCTTTATCTGACTGATGACTTTATGAGTAATAGATGCACGAAATAAAGCGCGTATTATGTTCTAAACCATTGAAACCTCAACTTACTCAGGAACTATGTACGTACAATATAATAAAAGGATTTTTATGCCTAATAAATGTAACATGCCTAAATTGAAGAATAAATGATTTCATTTCATTTCATTTCATAATCTAGACCACAGTTCTACATTTTGTACAGTTTCGAAACCTCGTTTATGATAGAAATACGTTAAGCTATATATTTCTTAAATATTATTGACATTGGCGTTCTACATTTAATAACTATAAGTGTTCTACATTTAATAAATGTGTTTAAGCGTAAAGTAAAGGAGTATTTATTAAACAGCTTACTAGGAAAAACATAGATCGAAGTAGTATAAGAATAATACCTAATAAAAGTGGATAGTTAATATCATCCTACAAAGGACATATTTAAAATGGTCATTAGTGACATAATAATAAGAGCCATATTTATCGCCTTCGTCAGACGAACTAATTACTAACTTAACTTTAGGTTAGTTATTGTAGCTATATATATCTTTCATGTTTATGTGTCAGCGCTCGCGCAGGCCGAGATTATTAATTAGCGTAGATCAACCCTCAACTGTTATGTTGTGATTCATTACTAAGAATACCCGCATGATAAAAAAATAAAAAATATGTATGTATTTTTAAGTAAGGCTTAAAATTAAGTAGGTAAAATAATGTTACTAACATATTTAGATGGCTGAGTAAAAAAATAAAGAGTGTTTCTTTCGCCAACAAACTGTGATGCAGTTTGGCGAAGTTATAGTGTAAACGAATGTAAACTTTGTTGTAAGAAATAAATTAAAAAAAAAACTGTTAGTACATCTCTGCTACATTAGAAAGTATACGGCTGAACTAAGAAAGACACGGAGACGTGGACGGCCTGCAAAAGTCGGAAAGTATTAACGCAGCAAAGGTTTTTTCGGCCGTTCAATGTTCCACCCCACCCAAGTACTGTGCGCATAAAAACACTATATTATGTTCTTTAAAATATCATAAAGTCAACTTTCTTCATAACAAAATATAATACTTACGCAAAATTAATTATTAGTTACCGAAGTCGTCATCTACGAATCCCACATAATAATATAATGGTATTGTTTGTTCTTTTTCGCGGTAGACAACAGAAAATAATAGTGATTTATTAAAATCAATTAAGCACAGAAAAAATATAAAAACCGGCCAAGGGCGAGTTGGACTCGCGCACGAAGGGTTCCGTACTAGTATCTATAAAACAGCAAAAATAACTTAACCAAAATTACAGTTAAATCAACCTATCTCAAAAACTATAAGAGATACTTTGATCAAACCAAAAATCGTTGAAAGAGTTAATTAGCATGCATCACCTCTATTTTTTTTAGAATTTTATACCCCGTAGTTATAAAAATAGAGGGGGGGGGGACATACTTTTTACGACTTTGAGAGCTGATATCTCAAAAACCGTTCACTTTAAGAAAAATGTTTTTTAGAAAACTTTATATCATTTTAAAAGACCTTTCCATTGATACCCCACACGGGTATGTACATCGAAAAAAAAATTTTCATCCCTCAGTTACATGTATGGGGGGCCCCACCCCCAATTCTTTTTTTTACTATTTAGTGTCATAATTTTGTAGCGGTTCATACAACACATATTCCCATCAAATTTCATCACTGTAGTACTTATAGTTTCCGAGTAAATCGGCTGTGACAGACGGACAGACGGACAGACGGACAGACGGACAGACGGACATGACGAAACTATAAGGGTTCCGTTTTTGCCATTTTGGCTACGGAACCCTAAAAAAGAAACCAGTACCTCTAATATAAGTTTTTTCGAAACAAAACAAATGAACGTGTATAATTTGTAAGCAAAAAATAGTAAAAATTTGTACCTATGGCAAAAAATTGTTACCACCAAAGGCCACCAGAGGCGTTGCTCGCAATGCCATACAATTTGAAACTAAACGTAAAAGCGTCTGTTTGTGTTTTGTTTCGTACAAACTTATACTCGAGGTACAGAATATAAGAATCGTTTCACAACCTGTCTTGTTTTACGTTACCTAACTCCTCATATTTCAAATAAAAAATTAAATTGAATAATAAGAATGTGTTAAAATTAAAATTTATTAATCTCAGCGTGAATTTATATAGCACATGGTTATTATTTTTGACATGTATATTATGTACGACGATGTGTGATCAATGCAAATAAATGATATGATATGATAATATCCCTGGAGCTGGTCGACGTCTTTAAAACGGGAATTCATAATTTTACCGAAAATCTTTACATCGATTATCGTTTCCTATAACACTATTCGCAGAATTTTATTATCACTTAGGAATCATTCATCGAACTTCGTTAGATCGCTCAAACATTTGATCGAATTACCTTTTTACACAAGAATCAACTCATCGAATTTGTATTTTATTTGTTCATCGACGTAGTCGTTCATCGAATGGCCTTTAGTATAATTTTGGTTTAACGAAGGTTTTAGTTCCCAAAATTCTTATTACCTAGAACATCATTTCACCACTGTTTACTATTCTTGATATACGTCTACAATTAAAACTTCCCCAGATTCTTGGTGTACTCTCTAAAAGTACTCAAAAACAAAAATACTCAAAATCAAAAATACCCAAAACCTAAAATGTACAAAATACCTGTTAGGGCAAAACCGACTGTAATGCGGATAGCTTAGAAGATTAAGACGGGAGCTTTGCTCCCGTTTTATCTTCGGGGTTATTTTTTTATATAAGCCCAGAAAGACCAGTTAGGGCAAAACCGACTGTAATGCGGATAGGTTAGAAGATTAAGACGGTGGCAAATCTCCCGTCTTAATCTTCGAGGTTATTTTTTTTATATAAGCCCAGAAAGATTATGTGCCTTGAAAAATCATGCTTGCTTGGTTGTTCGATGAAACATTGTTCTTGGAAAGAATACTATATGGAACGTACTATCTGTGAATCATGTTTCGTTAAATTAATACTATGAATAACGAATACTTCTATGACAGGTAAATTCGATGTACCGTTACGCTACGACTAGAGACGGATTCGAAACGATTAACTATGAAAAGCGGTTCGATTATATAAAATGCAATGAATTGATGATTATGTGATTAGAAAAAAAAAAACCTAATGAAATTCGTCGAACAGTTTTCGGTGAAATGAAAATCGATGTAAGATATTTCGATAAAATAATAGACACCCCTTTAAAACTTACCAAAAAGTATTTAGGCCACAGGCTAAATATCGCTTAACTTATCGGATACTCGAAGTATTCAGACAATTCTCGACAAAATTAGGGTCCGTTTTAAACGTACTAAACCGCACCGCAGCCTCGCGCTTACGTCACGCGGGTCGATACAACCAGCCTCCGGCTGCAAACCTAGCAGCGACGACAAATTCAACGGATTTTTATTACATTTCTCTAACAAGCTTCTTGTTCAACTTTTCCCACACGCCTAATGCGGGCTTATAATATTAAGTCATCTTATATTTAATACGAGCGAAGCTAACCCGTGCCCCTGGGTATCTGTCGGTAGTTATTCTTCGGGAAATTACGGTTGCTCGTTCGTTATACAATTTTAATCATCACATTAGGCCCTTCCGACAAGTTCTGTCCTTCAATAATATCAGAAACATAATCCTCTTATAAAAAATTCAACAGGCTTCTAGCGCGCGCAAGTTGATTCCTGCCTAGCTAGAGTGATCGCGTTTATATCGGACATATTATGTAAGATATATGATATGTTATATCATTCGTCCCTTACTAGCAACTATGTAAGTGCGAGAAAGACGAATGCTATATGTAATAAAGGCGATCATCCTAGCTAGGCCGGGGTCTTCCTATGGCCGTTTTTTTGCAATTTTCATTCCTGAGTTTTAGACTCAGACAGGCTATCCACTAGGGTGTGTCACTCTAGTATGGACAAAAAAAAATCGTCTTTTATCGACTTCCAATAGTTGTCAAAAGTTGCATTCAGGTCTAAAATAAACATATATGACAAAAAATATACGATTGCAATATACTTTTGGCCCGCTCAAACGACCTAAAGTTCAAGAAAAAGTGGCAATTTAGTCATTAGTTTAGGACCCGCTTAAGCCATTAATGATAGTTTTATATATTGACAAATCATGTTATAATACACAAAACATTGCAGATTATGAAATAAAACACAAAAAAGAATGATATTACAAACTTATTTATTTATACATCTATACCAAAAATAGGTTATATCTTAATCTTTCTTATTTAATGGACCTACTTAAAAACTTTTTTTGAATTAAATTTCGGCATGAGTTTTCTGGAATTTATTTTAGATAAAATAAAGCCTTCTCTAGCTTTCCTTCCGGCCACACTCCCAGCAGCCTCAGTAGTCAATTTGACACACCTCTCCACGGATTGTGTGTGACATGGAAACTTAGGGAAATCAATTAATTTCGAATTTCCCATGTTAACTATTTCTTCGAGTTGGCTAGTTTCTACCTGATGCAATTGATAACGGCGGTTGAGTTACTACTAGTTTTTTGTCCTGCCAGTCAATCATGTCATAATAAGTAAAATTACGATTTGAATTAACAAAATCTATCTAGGATATCATTTTTGGCTTGCTCATTGGCGTTGAAGTTGTGAAAAAATCATTGTTTTTGTAATTTTTTAAGTCCGTATTTAATTTAATCTGACATCTTTAAAGACCTCTAAACTATCATAAAATAATAAAATAGATCAACAAAGCTCAAAAAACTATAAAATTACTATAGTTTGACTCCACATTTAATTTTATACCTAATGTACCTACTGCTCTAAGACGCCTTCGCACGGCATTTTCACGCTCTTACATGTAATACCTGCATGTCGTACTGTACTGTAGTACAGCTACTATATTAATACTAGCTGCTGGTTATCTTCGTGTATTCTTATATTACATTTGGATTGCGATAAAAACCTTCTAATAAACGGAAACTACAGTTAAATATTCAGTGAGTTCTCAAAATGGCGGCAAAAAGTAGTGTAGGAACTAGGGTTCAGACTAAAATGCTTATTTTAGGCAATCATCCTGATAAAATAATAAAAAATATGCTCCCGACATTTGAAGATGTATTGCGATGTATTACATTATGAATGGTTGCGTCGCGAAAAAAAACAGTCAAGTCAACAGGAGCCTCCAGCAAAAATTATCATCCGCGAAGTAGCTCAAGCCGTTATGGAAGTGTGGAAAATTGCCTCGATACCAACTGTTACAGAGGAAAGAGTTGGATAATTACTGACGGCTTATCGAGATCTGTATAGACAGTTGTCAAAAAATTTCAATAGGAATCCAAAAGGGAAATCGTACTTAGATAAAATACTAATAATAATCTGTCGATTTTGTTTTATTTTTCTTTCGAGCCTTTTATTTTTTTGCGTAAGTTTCTTTGTTGTTTTAATGTCGACTGGTCCAATGACCATGCTTCTTAGCGTCCTTTGATCTTCAAGAAAAATGCGTTCTTTAATCGGAACCGCTTTCAACTTGCCACATTTGCAGGTAGAATAGTCGGTATATTTGCAGGCGGCTATATCAAAAACTTGGGATGACTTTATTGTGAAATTGTGTATTTTATCTAAGTACGATTTCCCTTTTGGATTCCTATTGAAATTTTTTGACAACTGTCTATACAGATCTCGATAAGCCGTCAGTAATTATCCAACTCTTTCCTCTGTAACAGTTGGTATCGAGGCAATTTTCCACACTTCCATAACGGCTTGAGCTACTTCGCGGATGATAATTTTTGCTGGAGGTTCCTGTTGACTTGACTGTTTTTTTTCGCGACGCAACCATTCATAATGTAATACATCGCAATACATCTTCAAATGTCGGGAGCATATTTTTTATTATTTTATCAGGATGATTGCCTAAAATAAGCATTTTAGTCTGAACCCTAGTTCCTACACTACTTTTTGCCGCCATTTTGAGAACTCACTGAATATTTAACTGTAGTTTCCGTTTATTAGAAGGTTTTTATCGCAATCCAAATGTAATATAAGAATACACGAAGATAACCAGCAGCTAGTATTAATATAGTAGCTGTACTACAGTACAGTACGACATGCAGGTATTACATGTAAGAGCGTGAAAATGCCGTGCGAAGGCGTCTTAGAGCAGTAGGTACATTAGGTATAAAATTAAATGTGGAGTCAAACTATAGTAATTTTATAGTTTTTTGAGTTTTGTTGATCTATTTTATTATTTTATGAGAGTTTAGAGGTCTTTAAAGATGTCAGATTAAATTAAATACGGACTTAAAAAATTACAAAAAAAATGATTTTTTCACAACTTCAACGCCAATGAGCAAGCCAAAAATGATATCCCAGATAGATGTTGTCAATTCAAATCGTAATTTTACTTAATAAGGCAACTTTTGAGAGGTATTGCGTTTGGAATTTCAAAATTTTAAAAAAATGACACACCCTACTATCCACAAACAGTAAATATTTCCGGTAACTTAAAGAATATTAAATTGTAAAGATGAAGATTGCCAATATCAACAACGAAAACAGAGTAAGTAAAAACGAAATTCGCTCACAGTTCCATATTCACTGACGCTGATACCTCGATTATGCAACGATATTTCAATGCAAAGGCGTTATATTCACGATGTACTACATATGTAGGGTTATATATATATTTTTTTATACCACATGGGTGGCAAACAAGCTGACAGCCCACCTGATGGTAAGTGGTTACCGTCGCCTATAGACGCTTGCAACACCAGAGGCGTTACTCGCGCGTTGCCGACCCGTAAGAAACCTTTTCACGCCTTTTTTGAAGAGTCCCATTCTGTAGCCCATTGGGAATACCTCGGGCCTCGGCAGGAAGCTCATTCCACAACCTAAGTGTTCTTGGTATAAAGTGCCTGTTGAATCGTACTGTACGAGAACGCAATGGCTCCAAAGTGTGAGGATGAGCTCGCTGCCGATGGCGAGCGGTGCGATGATGAAAGGTGGCCGTGGGCATCATATCAAACAGTTCTTCTTAATTTAAATCACTAATATTGACATTTGATTGCCATTTTCAACTGTCGGTCCCTCTGGGTTCTATAAATCTACCGATTACTTAAGTGAACGTTATAATTTGAAAACTTTTAGCCCTAACTATACTAAGTAGCTCTTTGTACATATACTCTTTGTTTAAATACAACAAAACATGTTTCAGCGTTTTGATTGAAATTGCTCCCCTAAAGGGGTGAAAAGTTGGTTCCAAGTTTTTGCGGGGAGCAAATCTTTAGTTTTCTTAAAAATCGATATGGGTGTCGTTTTCGAGGTTCCTTGAGATTGTGGACTTTTGTTTTTCTTAAAAATTGATATGGGTGTAATTTTTGCAGTTTCTCGGGGTGCCGATTACGAAAATGACATCCGTACATACCTACATACGTAGGTGCAACTGAGAATGTCCATTTTTGTAGACGGTTAAAAATTACGCTTACTACGCGGGCGAAGCCGAGGGAAAAGCTAGTATAACCCTAAATGACTAGTTGCTGATAGTACTTTCTCATGACGATTTTAGAATACTAAATTTACTACAATATGAGACTAGAGTTGACTCTGTAGGCCAAATAGTTTCCGAGATAAAGTCTATCACAGTTTATACTTTTTTCGAACTTCGCAAACTTTGAAAGGCTTTATCGCGGAAACTATTGGGTCGACAAAGACTGTAGCCTCTTATTGTATCAAATTAAGCCTACTCGTACTTTAAAAACGTCCTGATAAGGTACTATCAGCAATTAGTCCTTTAGGATCGGTTTTTCGATTTTCGACAAAGTTGCGTTCCGCGCTTGAGGTCACAAACTTGGATTATTTATTATCCCACCATCATAAACAAGTCTGCAAAAAATCAGAACTACCGGATTTGACGCCACCTCTGTATATATAAAGTAACTGAATTATATAACTTTTATTAGCTGTCAAACTCTATAACAGTCCTGAGTAAAATACAATAACTCATTTCGAAGTGCTCACAGATATTTTTTAACGTTGTCCTGAATTGGGTTATAAAGACTTATGAGAAAGGGTCTTTTTAAATGAAAATGTCAATTTATACAACTCAATTCTAAAAGCCCTGGGCTGTCTAAATGCACGATAAATACTGAGAATAAAAATTAAAATCATGGAAAATATTATCTTACCAAAGATTAACTTTGGGTTGAAAATTTTGATAAAATTATGCAGACAGTTCAAGTTGCACTGAATACATATTTTGCCCTCCATATTTAGTGCTTGGATGAGCCAGAACATAATTGTTTAGTGAACATCTATTGCAATTTCCAGCAAGGAACTAGAAGTAGGCTTATTTTTAGATAATGATGATATTCAAGTTTTTTGTATTACTGAACATTGGCTCAAACAAGAACAGATGATATTTGACTTTGTGAATTTTAAATTAGTGAGTTTCTTTGCTAGAAAATCTGCCATTCATGGTGGCTCTCTCATAATTGTTAAAAGCTCTTTTAAATGCAAAGAACGGAAGGACATAGTAAAGTTATCAATTGAGAGGATTGTAGAAATTGCTTGTACAGAACTAGATAGCTATATAATTCTATGTGTATACAGGCCGCCAGCATCTGACTTCTGCACATTCGAATCCACTATGGAAAATGTGTTGAGGTTAGTAACTAAAAGCCAAAAAAATGTTATAGTTTGTGGTGATTTCAATGTCAACTTACTTCAACCATCTAACAATACCGTCAAGTTGTTAAGTTTGTTTAAATCTTTTAATTTGGTAAATTTGTTTTTTGAGCCTACCCGGGTAGGTGTTACCAGTGCAACCTGCTTAGATAATATTTTTTGTAACTGTGAATGTTTGGATAAGAAAATTATAAATTGTTTTAATTCCGACCACAGTGGTCAAAAGGCATCTTTCTCAAAGATAATTGAAGAACAACCCCAAACTATAACATACCGACCCATAACTAGTTCTCGTTTGGAGTTATTTAAAAATGAAATTAACTATAATATTTGTATGTTACCTTTTTCACAAAATAATTCGAATAGCATGTATAAAGATTTATTCGGCTTAATTATTGATCGCTTCAACGAAAATTTTGCATTGAAAACTATTTCCGGGTCAAAAAATAATAATAATAAGATAAAGTTTAGTGATTGGGCTACTGTAGGCATACATAAAAGTAGAAATAGGCTTTATGAACTTTATGGTGAAAGGGAGGTGAACAAGAACAGTCATTTCCTGGACTTTGTCAAGACTTACTCAAGAATCTTCAAGAGAGTGTGTTTTACTGCTAAAGCAAACTATATTAGTTCGAAACTTAAAATATCTGACAATAAAGTGAAAACTGTTTGGAATATTATAAATAGAGAATCTGGTAAACTTAAAACCCGCAGTTGTCAAGTCAACATCCTCAAAGAAGACCAACAGGTCATGTCAAATAATGATGTTGCCTTGGCATTCGAGAATTATTTTTCGAATATAGCAAGTATTACTACGAAATGTCTTCCGTCATCTGAAACCCAAGCTAACGCTTTACTTTGTGCTAACATTAGTAAATGTAATGTAACGTTTAATTTTAGTCAAGTAGATTCAATCAAAGTAATTAAAACTTTTAAATCGCTCAATTTAAAGAAAACGGAGGATTTATGGGGAACATCAGTAAAAGTTATTAATCATATCATAGATGTCATTGCGCCCCACTTAGCTTTGGTTTACAATAACTGCATATCAGAGGGTATTTTTCCGGATCTTATGAAATTTAGTAAAGTCGTACCTTTATTTAAATCGGGTGATTTGAACGACCTAACCAACTTTCGTCCTATATCGATACTGCCTGTGTTAAGTAAGGTTTTTGAGAAATTAATGTTAAACGATATGCTAATGCACTTCAATAGAAATAAACTTCTTACAAGTAATCAGTTCGGTTTCACAAAAGGGCGCTCCACGACTGACGCTGCATCTGTGCTTATTAAGTATATTTACAATATTTGGGAGAATTCTTGTGATGCGATTGGTATTTTTTGTGACCTTTCTAAAGCATTCGATTGCGTGGATCATGGAACGCTCATTTTGAAACTTAAACATTATGGTCTGTCTGATAATGCGTTAAGCCTTATGTCCTCATATCTTAGCAATAGAACTCAAACAGTTGTTGTAAATGGAACCCAGTCTAGTGGAGCTGTAGTAACGTTAGAAGTACCTCAGGGCTCTATCCTAGGTCCATTTTTAGGGTTCCGTAGCCAAAATGGCAAAAACGGAACCCTTATAGTTTCGTCATGTCCGTCTGTCCGTCTGTCCGTCTGTCCGTCTGTCCGTCTGTCACAGCCGATTTACTCGGAAACTATAAGTACTACAGTGATGAAATTTGATGGGAATATGTGTTGTATGAACCGCTACAAAATTATGACACTAAATAGTAAAAAAAAGAATTGGGGGTGGGGCCCCCCATACATGTAACTGAGGGATGAAAATTTTTTTTTCGATGTACATACCCGTGTGGGGTATCAATGGAAAGGTCTTTTAAAATGATATAAAGTTTTCTAAAAAACATTTTTCTTAAAGTGAACGGTTTTTGAGATATCAGCTCTCAAAGTCGTAAAAAGTATGTCCCCCCCCCTCTATTTTTATAACTACGGGGTATAAAATTCTAAAAAAAATAGAGGTGATGCATGCTAATTAACTCTTTCAACGATTTTTGGTTTGATCAAAGTATCTCTTATAGTTTTTGAGATAGGTTGATTTAACTGTAATTTTTATTTTTAGTTTATATAAATGATTTGCCGTCTATAGTAAGTGATCTTTGTGACATAGTATTATTCGCGGATGATACATCATTAATCTTTAAGGTTGACCGAAAAACAATAGAATGTTCTAACGTTAATGGCACACTGGTCAAAGTACTTGATTGGTTTACCGTTAACAACCTGCTACTTAATGCTAAGAAAACTAAATGTGTCAGATTTTCTTTGCCTAATGTTAGACCGGTTGAAACTAATATTCTTTTAAATAACGAGTGTTTAGAAATTGTAGATAAAGCAATATTCTTAGGTATAACATTAGACAAAAATCTACAATGGAGTCCCCATATAGCCATTATGGCACGTAAATTAAGTTCAGCCGCTTATGCTATTAGAAAAATCAGACAACTGACCAATGTAGAAACAGCTCGCTTAGTTTATCACAGCTATTTTCATAATGTTATGTCGTATGGTATTCTGGTTTGGGGTAAAGCAGCTGACATACAGACAATTTTTGTGTTACAAAAAAGAGCCATTCGCTCCATATATAACCTGGGCTCACGTGAAACTCTAAGAGATCTCTTTAAAGAAATTAATATTTTAACGGTAGCATCCCAATACATCTATGAGAATATTATTTATGTCATAAAGAATCGAGAATCATTCTGTAAAAATTCTGATATCCATAATTTTAATACCAGGAATAAAAATAAAATTGCCACTAACAAGTTTCGTGTCCGTAAAGTTTACAAGTCTTTTGTAGGTCAATGTGTTCGTTTTTATAATAAGTTACCCGATGAAATTTTGAATTTACCCTTTCCAGCTCTTAAAAATTACCTAAAAAAAACTTTGATGTCAAAGGCTTATTATAGGGTTGAGGAATATCTAACAGACAGAAATGCATGGCCCAAACCAAATACCTAAATAGCGTAGAGTCTAATATTTTCATTGTATCTAGTTGACACATTTCTTGCAGGAAAGCATATCAAACGATTCGACATGTTTTGTTTTCTTGTGTAACTACACATTGTAAATACCTATTGTTATTTTTTCCTCGTTTTTCTTTCAATTCTCTTTTGTTGTGTACCATTTACATTTACTTAAGTAGGTTAAGTAGTATCATTGTAATAAGCATATTTTGGAGAAAATGACTGACTGTCGAGTTTCTTTCGGCGTTTCTTCTCGGCAGTGGTCTCTTGAGAAACGCTAGTAGTTTTTGACTTGTAAAAGTGCCTTTGCGGCCTACTTGCAGAATAAAGTTCATTTATTTCATTTATTTCATTTATTTAATAACATCTATTATTTCCCAGATCGATATCATAACAAAATGCAATCATCAAAGACATCGTAAAGGCGTGCCCATAACGCTCGTCTTTGTCGCTACAACAATGAAAGTAGACATTGAAATCGAGACCATAAATATTGTGTTATTTATTTGGAGTTTAAGGAAACCTGAAAAATTATCCTATTAATATTATAAATGCGACATTCCTCGAAGGGATGAAATAGGGAGTGGTAGTTTACGCGGACATACAGTACAATACAATACAAATACTCTTTATTGCACACCTCACATATTAAAACAGCACATAAAAAAACACAGATACAGGGAGACAGAGGCAGAACAATAGGCGGTCTTATCGCTAAAGAGCGATCTCTCACACATAGACAGGGACATAGTTAGGGTGAATTGCACTACCTTATAATTACAGACTGATCAACGTTAAATATATAAGATTTCAAGCTTACATGGTCATTTACATACATGGTAAACATCCCGTTTCAAATCGTAATTCTAACGTTAAATATAGTCTGTCGTCTCATAGAAACTTGTCAAACTTCCATTCAAGTTAATTTTAGGTGAGATATCAATATTTCTAACAATTCTTAGTTTATGTCAAAGCCTGTAAATATAAAATAAAAATATATAAGGTAACTTTAACATCTTTAACAACTCAATACCCAATAGTTGACACCTATTATTCACCTCTATTAATATGACTTAAGGTTGAAAGTGTCCGGTACCTATATATGTCAGTATCAAGGACTGCGACATTAACCATATTTATTATTGATTAAAAGTGGCCATTTTACCACAGTTGACGTAATGACTTACTTACTCTGTTTAAAACTTTCTAGTGCCTCATCAAGTCATTACATCATTTCGTAGTTTTTGCTAGAGTAAGACCAAGGAAAATGTACCATTCGAATTCTATATTTTTTATTAAAAGGAGTGTTAATGAAGCAGAAAAGATGCAAAGATAAACCCTGGGTTACTATACTAAATGAAGAAATTTTAATTCAGTCTCGTTGACTTGTGTCGCTTCGAAGTTTTTTAGCCCACAAATTCTAAATTTGACCTAGCTTACAAAAAAATATATATTAGTTTTGGTTTGAATTAAATTGAAAATAGCGTAGCGAGTGTTGCGACACAGGAGTAATAGTAGTAAGTAAAATAGGGCTTTGCGAGTGAGGTGAAAAAAAATATATTTCTATACTGTCTTCTCGATGACCTCAAGGTTCGAAATAATTGCCATACGATAAATAAATTGTATGATTGTATAACTATGGAAGGGCATTTATTTCAACAGAACGACGTTACTGATATATTTTACTAATGTATGTATAATATTGTCTTGCCCGCTACATCGTTCACGTGAACTACCATCCCGGCTTTCTCCCATCCTTAAACCAGCTTACCCCAATTTCATTCCTTTAGAGAGTGACGACTTGTCAATAAATATAAAGTAGGTATCAGCTGTTAAATAATTTATCACTAGTAGTTTTCCGATATAAATACCACGCACGTTCCACGACTCTGCAGCTATCCTTAAAAGTAAGAGGCAATTTATTTATGTAAAAGATTTTTTCGCATTACTCCGCCTCAAAGGATAATAATATCGTTTCAGAAATACCGCACTAAAAATGAAGTATCTTGACTCTCCTTTCTTGATATCTCGATTCAGCTTACGAATATAGTATATTAAAAAAGCGAAAATTGATTGAATTCAGCTGCTTATCTTATCAATAGTCTAATAGTATATACTCCTAAGTAGAGTGGTATGACTCACGCCTGTATTCTTAAAAGAGGCCTGTGAAAATACATGAAATTAATTTTTCCGCGTCATTTATAGCAAATGTAGATTGACAGATGGAGGAAAAGTCATATTCTACTGATCACTCACACATCATACTTCAACTCCAATACCTGCAATCTTAAGACACTCGCAGGTAGAAAAGTGGTGGCGCTTGTTATATAATGTTAGAACACATAACCCACAATTTTATTTCGTACTTAAGTATAAGAAATCAATCTTCGTGCACTAGCGCCGTACCGGAGCCTGGCCAGACGCTACGTTGCGAATTCCATGAGATAACTCGCCCGGCGACGGCACCTCTGCACGATTCTTAAAGCTAAGTTTTATTCAGATATTATAACTCATTAAGTCGGTTCGGACACATAACAAATAATGTATTAAATTGACGGTTAAACTTTATTTTTTAAGAGCTTTATTACATTGACCGTGAACTTTGTTCTCAAAAGATTTGTGAAAATTTACTGTAACTTTGTGGAGTGAACTTTTTATGAACAATTACACAATTTAATAAAACCAAGTGATTTTAATTCATTAAAACATCCGAACCGCATAATTCGCTACTCTAACCTGAAACCATGGTCTAAGATAACAAGGTCTGACAATCCGGATCGTGACACGACCATACATCACTGTCGACGACACACTCATACTTACGTCCGCATACGATTGATAGGTTGATGCTGGCTGATGACGTACGGTGTCACCCACACTACTAACCGATGTACCGAATTGCCATACCTGGCGCATTATATTATTGTATCGTGCCCAAAACCGTATAGGAGAAAACGATTATCAACGTTTAGATAAGTTTCTGTCAATAATAATATTTTTTTGTATACTGAGAGCGTTTACTGAATCGAGTTTTTTTGTGTAGTTTACGAGTTGTTATGAACACCTCCTGTCTCCTGCCTGTCTGCCTTCATCAGATCAGCTCGGTGGTGTCATAATATTGCATTGTCACCAAACTTTTTGTCACACACATACGTGTCATATGTCGGTAATAAGTATGGAGCTAATAGGGCAAGTTAAATAAAATCTTGTAAAAAGTGAAAGTACTGTATTCTGTACAGTAGTTTTAACCCTGTAAATAGCGTGCCATCCTATCGGAATAAATAGGCCATTCTGATGATCCATTCGCATCAATGTAGGCGCAAAATAAAACAACGAGGTCATAGCAGTAAAAATAATATATATAAACATATTTTTCTCCATATCTACAGGTCATGTAGGCAATAAAATCATTCTTCTATTGTGATGTGTACAAGGGAAGAAATGTTGGGCGTTCCGGCCGCATAGCTAATTTAAATTAATTTGATTTGCCTTATTCTCTGCCTTGGATGTTCTGTGATAGTAATAAAATGTCGTAGTTTCCGAATTACGTAATACGCTATTTTTGATTTAGGTGGTCAGAATGGAATATCGATTGGTCTTCCATATTCAAACGTTCGAAATTGAAATAACCGAAAGCTTGGTATAGGCAATATAAACTTTAGTGCGGCGTCCGTGCAAGCATGGGAAAATAACGACTTCTTGTCAATAGAAGAAATTGAGTAACCAAGGCATATCAATGTATGAACTAGGTACCCAAAGAATTTATGACGATGATCCAAAAAATGTAAAAATCATATAATACCCACAAATATTGCAAATATACTTAAGAAAGAAATATTAAAAGTTTTATAATTCAGATATAATTAAACTACAAATGTATAAGCCTGTCTAAGGCTATATTAGAGTAGTAGGATCGTGCATCGAGACAAACTTTAACGATGCAGTATAAATTATGCTACAAGAACACATTGTTACTTAACCACAACAAAACAAAGTACAGGTACATGGTCCATAAATTCTAATCAGCAACATAGGCTTCGTCAGGTGCGTACAGAAATAAATCATAAATAAATCAGAGACACCAGAGATGAAAATCCGCAACAGGCTTCGTCAAATGAACTTAACATAAAGGAACGCTCCGGATCGTAGATGGCTTAAAAGTCCCCATAATACTGGCGACGTTGCCGCGCTGAATGGCCAACGAAATCTGTTGAGCCAAGGACGATCTGAACCGAGGATCGCAGCCCCTCTCCCTCAGCCGTCGATATAAAACCCTTACAAAGTCCCTGGCCTCCGCGCCCCATGGTCCCGCAGTCTCCACCGCCACTGGCACTAAGTCGTATATCGGTTCCAAGGCAGAATACTTCACACTTTTTGCCCGGGCTGGCCCGACTCTGCAGCCGACCCCGCAGATCTGACGGTTTGACTCAAATGGGACAGTGCAAATGTGCTCACACGTAGCGTCCAATAAGAGACACCCGCCTTTCTGCCATGGAACCAATGTCAGACCGTCTGGACTTTTCCCAAGAGTGCGCACAACTCAGGAGGCTCCAGGACACACGGTACATTGGCCAAAACTATTTTCACACGACACACGGTACCCGGTTTTCCTACAGTAACTATATTGTCTCGTCATTCGCAGGGGTTAACGACGAGTCTGACAGAAGAAGACGGACCGCACCTCTCAAATCCCCGTCATGCACCTTAACTTTTTTGCTCCTATACAACGACCTTGAACCCGTATGGGACGTAGTATCCGGGAAGGAAAATGCTGTGCCTTAATAAATAAATAAATAATGAAAAATCTGCATAAGTAAGTAAAGTCTGGCTAATGAAAATTAGAAAATTAGAAGACTACAAAATAGCGGAAAATGAAAAAATATACTTGTTCCAACACTGTGTATACTGTCACAAAAATACTTGGCAATCCAAATACTTGCCGTATGGTACCGCACAGATTCGTGTACATACGATATTTAAATATGAAACTAGCTACGTGGTTAACTAACTATTTAAATGAATATATTAATATGAAATATATAATCGATTATCAAAAAATACTGACTGCGCATCAAGAAAATACTAATTATCAAAGACAAAAAGTTTCCGATATGCCTTTAAAGAAGCAATTTAAGCAGAATAATGAACTACGATGTAACTTCTTTCACCTTTTGGACATATATAGGGTCAAGAAATATTTGTTTCCACTAATAGATTTATAAGACTATAAATAAGAGATATTTGATACATTTGACATAGATATCCCATTTGCCATTTAAAAAAAATATATTAAATATCGATTTCAACTTTCATTAGCCAGACTATCGTATTTTTACCGGGAGACATCTATAATGCTATTGTTTAAAAACCTCATCTCGAGACGTTGATTCATACGTATACCTTGCTTGTTTTCTTTTTTAGTCGTCACTGACTTTGACGCCGGGTTTAAAGCAAACAAGACGCGAACAGGCCAGTAACAACGTAGTGACATGGAGATGTGAAGGCCTTTAACTACACTGAGAAAAGTTTATATTCGCTTGTCGTAAATTTTTGTTAAGGTGGCGGCTTTGTAAAAAGCCGTTTCAAGTGATTGCTTGTCAAGCCTGAAACACACGTTTTATAATTGTCAGCCATTACGTTTTGTGAATTAAAATGTATTCTATAGCACGTCGTTTGCATGTTCAAATGTTAACTAGAACAAGTCGTTTTAGTGTCAACATAAATATGTACAATTTAAGCCCGTAACGGTCTAGTTCTCTGTCTACCATTTGTCGATTGTTGACAAGATGCTTCGGGAAAAAGATAACAGCTGTGATATTGTCTCAACAATAGTACTAATTACGTTGTATATATAGCTACCGCTAGTCTATTTATAACTACGTTTTATAATCTGCAAAAACCTTTCAGTTCAGGTTTCTTCAATACCAGATTTTTCTATGAAACTAAAATAGATCCCGAAATTACCTAAATATACAATCATTATGTACACATATTACGAGAAAATATCGTATTAAGTATATTATAATAAACAATTAGACAGGCCTTTGGGACTACGTAACGGCCCGTATTTCAAGTAAATGCATTTAGTTCCATACATCGTCTGTTTCAGCATTACGGTTTACACTTTTTTATATAACTGCCTGATGGTAAGCAGACACAACCAAGACGACGTTCGTTGTGCCCCACCTCTCTTAAAAATAAAATATGTACGTACTGTCAGCATAAAAAATTACGCAAAAGAAAAGGTCAAAAACTAATTCAATTACAATGAAGACATTTGAACTCTTCATGGGTCAATCAACTTTTTCTTGTTGTTATTCTGTCCCATCAGCGAGGAGACAACAGTAACCATGTTTCTTAGAAAAATGTTTATAACATGGACTTCAAGCATGCTCAGTAGATGACCCATGTCCAAATGGATTTATACTTATCGCTAAAACCCATGTTTGATTTTAAACCCTATAAAATCACACTTTTAAAAAGTGACTCAGGAGACGTAACCATGGTAACAAGCAACAAAGAATAGTTGATCCACCCTCATATGCGTAGTTGTCAAACGATGCTGACTGTTTATATTGTTTATACTTTTTTAGAAAACAGAGCTCCTGGGCCGTTAATAGTCAGCGATTTAAAGCAATTTTGAGCACTTGAGCGTGCTCAGTTTCTGGATGGGCGACCGCTTTGAGAGGATACCATCAAACTCTATGTTAGAAGGTACGTTAGGCCGTTGAAATTGGTTGTTTTCTGCAACAACAGCTATTACGCTGAGGCAGAGGTCTTCGAATGGCCTAAATGCTTAACAGTTTTAACATTTACCCTTACTTGACAACACCTATAGGTACTCATTGAGACCTAGTTTCCCTGACTGCTAAAACCAGATCAGTGTAGCTTCCAAAAAACTGGTATCTAATTACGCCATGTCTTAAGATTAGGAAGCATGTGTAGTATTGTACTCTGCTTCCATAAAGCACCTGCAGCAATATTAAGATATGTAGGCGGATCAAGCAAAAAAAGGGATTCGTATAACAGCGCCGTATGCCCAGCAGTAGGACGTATATAGGCTGATGATAATTATGATGATCTTGATATTTCAGGGTGATGGGAAATATAGCCAAAAACAGGCGTTTTAATATATTAGACTTCAAAGTACTTGTGTAGGGACATGACAAGAAATTAATGTCAACAATAAATCTTCCGAGCTACTGTGACAGTGTAGTACTGCTAAGCGGCAACAAATCAAATGGTTGACTGTTATTGGTGCACACATACGTAATTGAGACACAAATACAGGTATATAAATATTAATCAAACTGTTTTAGGCTTAACGTTTGAATGAATGAATATCTAAAACTCATATTATTGATTAATAGAAAATCGTCTCTTAAAACCCGTCGTCCACCGGTCCCTGGGATCCCCGGGCTCATTACAAAAGAATGCTATTGTTTATTTTTTTCCCCGGGAGACGACAGCTTAAACCATCGTCTACCGGACCCTGGGATCAGAGGCAGAGGCAATTTTTTTTGTGTTAGGTTTCAACGTTTTCTTATTAACTGTTTGTCTTAATAAACCTTGGCTAAAGTAATATTTTGCAAAATAAGATTTGACACATTAAGAAAAACTGACAAATATTTATTATGTGCTAAAAATTCGTCTGTAAAATAAAAGTACTGCAATAAGTTAGTTTGGAAGTGATATTTAACGAAAAATATTTCGTCGAAATTGCAGTACACTCTCTTAATAATATACCTACCTACCTATGATAGCGTCGTGATTATTTTGTACAAACTTTTCTAGGTATATTTTAGGTTTTTTATATTATCTGATTTCCCCACGACCAGTTTGAGTAGTGCACTCTGGATAGCGTAAAGCTTAACTACGGCTCCTACCACGAGGGTTACATAACTGAAACTGTACTTTTTAGATCTCTTCTTAACTAGAAACTTTCCTCAACTATTTCAGGTACTTATCACCTTACTTTTTCTGTGACATTTTTTGTATTTAGAAATTTGCATTTTTTTTTTGTACTTTTACGATAATACGTGATGGAAATATAATAGGTAATGAACTAGCAAGGAGTCTGAACTCGGTTAACTTGGCGAATATACCTACAGAAGAAAAAAAAAACCGATACTTGACCATAACAAAAATTATCATTTTATATAGGTAATACAAAAAACAAATTCCGGAATCAAAAATTTCTAAAGAGAGGTTTTCAAGTCTTTGTGTGTCTGTATGTGTGTATTTTGTACTGTACTGTGTCCTTAAATTGAGGTATGCAATAATGAGTATTTGTATGGTATTGTACAGTAACACCGCACACAACGGGGTTGGCAAGAAAATAAAAGGTTTTTCAATATTTTATTTTACCATTTTGTTGGCGTGATTGATATTTTCGACCCATACAAAATTACATCTTTCTGGTACTAACGGTTACTGGGCTAAACCGCGGACGGACGGACGGATATGGCGAAACGTAAGGGTTCCTTGTTTATAACGGAAATCTTTAAAAAAGCGCCTTAAAAGTGTTGTATTGAACGACACAAAGGTAAATAGTTGGGTCATTGTCAGTTGCAAAAACAAAAGTTGTCCCTTCGGTGGTTAATAGTTAACGGCTTATGTGCATGTAAGCTATGTTTTTAGTACACGGATACACTGTTTATGTGGATTACTAGACCATTACAAAATTAAGCTTTGTAGCCCTTAACTTCTGATATGTCCACCGAAAAGACGCGAACATAAATCTGATAATAACACAGTTCTGAAAGAATTCAACTAGTTTCATGTACTTAGCGTTTTATTTATTAAGTCAAGTAGGTATGTTGTCAAATAGGTCATGTTTAACATATTTTTTCTCATCAAAATACGTAAAAATAACAGCGAAATAAATAACCAACATTTGTTGGCCTTAGCAAAGATTTGTGATGTAATTTATTTTATAATTTTGCAATAAGCTAACGCAATAAGAAGAAATGTTTGATGTGAAACATTTGTATGTCGACGACGAATATTTTAGTGTGTATTTTTAATCAGCCAAACGGAAAGAAACTGCCAATGAAAGCCAAGGTTATAAGAATGGGTTTTGCAGATTTAAATAAAAAAATGACAATCATGTTCAGTAACACACACACACATATATAAATACATATATAGGTGACAGGCGCATAAACGAGCACCTGGTTCGTTCCGGTATTTCTGATGGCGACTGACTTAAGAGAATATAACCTAGCTAAGTAACAGCGAATTTAACCTGTTATTTTCTATCGGAATTGGTTACTTCATCCCCAGTTACTGACACAGACACA
The DNA here is from genome assembly GCA_963556455.1 of Epiblema foenella. NCBI lineage: Eukaryota > Metazoa > Arthropoda > Insecta > Lepidoptera > Tortricidae > Epiblema > Epiblema foenella. Next base: position 8,774,319 of record OY747105.1, read on the forward strand.
ACGTATAGGGAGGCAAATACTAAGTGTAAATACGAAGGAAGACGATATTCCATTGAAGTTTTGTAGTTCGTAATTTGACGCAACCAACATTGTTAGTGTAAGTAGATTAGGTACTGCGAGCATTGCCCTTTTGTTTACTTTTTTCTTTTAGCCACTCCTATTTAAATCTAATCTTATCTAACTAAAACAAATCGGGTACCAACTCAGTGACAAACACATAAAACAAAATATACTAAATGCTCTGGTTTAACTTCCAAATGTTCCTAGAATAACCAATGACTAACTCAAGCAGTGTAAGCGGACTCAGATCTTTGTAAAGCATCGATTAAGAAATAATTACTCCCCACATGTTGGGTACAATTCTTGTCAAAAAAGTGCAAGTAAGGGGAGCAATTTGTTGAGAACGTGGGCCTTCAGAGCGCGACACAGTAGAAATAAGGACAGTATGCAAACAACTTATTTTAATTATGATTGCGTTTTAGTTTTTTTTTAAATCCATGACTAACGTTATATGTGAATAGTAAAAAGGAATTCCGCACTACTATTTTAATCAAATAAAAGATCGGCACTATACTATACTTGGGTCAAACCAAATGTTAAACGTCAATATAAGCAATATATGTCGCATAGAATATAAGAGTATAAAATAACTAAGTAATAAACAAGTGTTTATTACAACATTAGAATTACTTAATTATGTTATAAAAATTGTTTCCAAAAACATTAAGGCACATAACGCCTCGCTGAGCATAGCTGAGCTAATTGTGTGTACGATGTGGAGAGAAAGAATTTTACCCGACCATTAAAAAATAGCAGGATTATCTGTTACACAAGTAAAATACACCAGAAGTAAGGACACTGTTGCTCTGCTGATGCTGGGGCTTGCAGCGGGCGCGCGTCGCTTCACGGTTTAATTGCTTTGGCGCTCTTCCATCCCGCCACGGCGCGCTGTTTAACTACAGACCTATATCGCTATTTATTCGCGCTGCCTTGCGTTTCACCTTCTCGATCGAGATATCACATGATATTAAAGCGAATATATTCAGATGTGAATTAGACGTGATTTTAGCTTAGGAGCTAAGTGTGTTGACACCATGGCCAGCAATAAATACTCGTATAATAGGCACATCGTGTCGCCACGGTGAGAAAATATCTATGTCAGTAACATTATAAGAAATAGGATATATAAAACCGGCCAAGTACGAGTCAGAGTCGCGCGTGAAGGGTTCCGTACTATAATGTATAAAAACGGCAAAAAAATCACGTTTGTTGTACGGGAGCCCCCTTAATCATTTGTTTTATTCTGTTTTTTAGTGTTTGTTGTTATAACAGCAACAGAAATACATCATTTGTGAAAATCAACTGTCTAACTATCACGATTCATGAGATGCAGCTTGGTGACAGACGGACCGGCAGCGAAGTTTTAGTATCGGTTTACCCTTAAAATACTTTTTGTATTTAAATAGACAACACACACGTCAGGTTTATTGATACGGCTGGGCGTTTTAGTGTGCTATTGTCATATATGAATGCTTAATCAATGTCCTTATTCATAAACCCCCATCAAACCTACTTCAGCTAAAATACCGTTAAAATTCGTTTGTCTTAATCTGTCACTTTAACATTTCTTTGTACAAAAGGGACAAAACATACATGAGTTAACAGAGGTATATTAAACTTTATAGATAAAGACACCACTTGATAGCTCTTGAATATAAAAAATATGCGCTAAACACATCATAATCCCAAAGCCAAATACATGATTGGGAACCTGACGTGAACTACTCGCCTTACGTAGTATAAAATATACAAAAAATATAAAATAAGACATGTTATTCAACATCGTTTTATCACATTTATCTTACATAAAATATACTGATGTTATTTTAAAATTTATGAATTAAAAGTGCCCTCCAGTAGATGTTATGTTCTCGTCTAAACATGTGGAATTCTTGGCTTTACTATCTAATTTAAATATAAATCTAAACACTGAGTAGGTGCACTGAGAGTCGTAACCACCTAGATAATGGAGATCCGACGAATTTACATACAGACTCGTTAGCAGTGATGATGAAATATAAATGTTATACATATTAACACGAAGCTTGTGTCAAAATGTACGTGTTCGTATGTTAACCATTTCACATCCGATGCTGTTTCTGAATTACCCCTTATGACTATTCATAGGTTGCATAGATGGTTAATGTAGTAGTAATGTACCTAATCACAATAAAAATATCTATAATACATTTTATTAAGAACCGTAAAAAATAAACAAACATGCGTTGTAGTGTATGTCGAGGAGCAAGATTAATAACGCCCCGAAGGCAATAGACGACGTGACAATAGAAGGCTGCACAATAAGGGTGGAAATATATATTAATGTAACTTATAACAGATTCACAGCCTTTATATATCGGTGGCGGGAAGGCCATAAAATTGCGACAAGACCTATATCTTTATTTCGAATGGAAAGGACTATCAGAATATTTTTCTGTACATAATGAATAAGTAGTGTAGACATACCATCGTGTGTCTCTTCCAAGTTACGTAAACAATACTGGTATGCTTAAATTGCGTGTAGATGACTGATGTTCGGTGTTCCTGATAGAGGGCCCTTTACTCCATGAAGTATATTTTTAATATTTACGATGAAGCATTTATAACTAATGATTTTTTTTTATTCAGTACAAATAAATCAACTTCACCGTAAAAATAACATGAGAATATATGATTAAAAATTAACGTGTAGCTTTAATTTAATTTTTTAACGTGACTAAAAAATTAAATTAAAACTAAGCTAAACTAAAACATATTTAAGTGTCCCCTAGGCATAGTCCCTAAGATGCTGGCAGCATTTCCTCGCTGAATCGCTATGCTGATGCGTTCAGCGAGGAAGCTGCCAGCTCTATAATCCACCCTAGAATCCACCATTTATTGATATTGATAAAATTTATAACAGAGTCAGAGGTATTACGCTGTCATAATATTTTCAGTCACGGTACTGCGAAGCCTACGCGGCGAGGCGCACAGCACAGATATTTTAACCCAGTTGCACTTAATTATTTATTTTATTGTACTCGTATTGGGAAGCTAAGTGTATCTCCTCGTTAACCTTACTTTCAGAACTTAGTCTTGTTTTTGTGGCCCATTTAACATACAAATGCAAATTTATGGCTAATCTTGGCTACAAAAAAAGCGAAACACAAAATATCTAGGTACTATGAATATCAATTAATTAAAATATTAATAAATCTTTTCAGATAAATAACGCGTTAGTCTTTTTCCAAAACACAGTTAAACATTTACAACATAATTATATATTTTGTTGAGTTAGGTTGACACTAGAAGAAATACTCGCAGCTGAAAATATACATTCATTAGCTTTTTTCCATTTTATCATAACTAAGGCAATGGCATTCCGAAATTTATTGAAATTTATACAATTTTCCATCTGTTCGAGTGGAGAAAAAAAAGAATCTAATCACAGTGGTTCTATTATTCTTACGACCGAACAAGTAATATACATACCTACAATGCATGTATAAAAAAACTTACTTAAGTATCAATTGTAGGGGCATTTTGATGTCTGAATATGTATTATGTGGATCAAGACTTGTCCAATTAACCTACTTATTTCCGTTTGCGTAGAGTCACATGCGTGTCAAGTTGTCAATGATTGGTATCAAATGAAATGACATTATTTGAAAGGCCCTTTTGGGTAAAATCCTCACCACATACCTCTACCTATAACAGATTTTATTCCGGGAAAAACTCCATAGCGGATTGAAATGTTGGGGGGAATTCGGGCAGAAAGAAAAATATGTGTACTTCTCCGTCCAGGTACCTACATACAACATCATAAACATGTATAATTACATTCTAACATTATATTTTTTGCAAATTAAATCGAAAAAAATTTTTCTAAGTGTTTTTGTGATAACTATTTCCATGCGGATTGCGGAGTTGTGGGGTGGGGACAGCTGAAAATAAAAAGTGGTTAGAATAATGAAGTGAACAGGAAAAGCTATTTTTTTATACTTCCCTCCTCACACCCTCGGTCCACCAAAACTTGAAAACTATAAATCAAACTAAAAAGCAGATCCAAACCGTATCGTTTAAAAAACCGATAGTAATGCAAATCGTCGGATCTGACGCTTTCGTGCGCTTGCAATGCAAATGCAACCTGGAGAGTAAATCCCCATATAACCTAAATAACGTATATATATCGTTGTCTCGACCACTCTTAAGCTCTTTTCGTTCAAGCAGTTGAGAGATGGTGATATAGGAATGTATATGTATATTTGAGCCTCAACTGTTTTGGCCTTTTCAGCTGGGATGGTCTGACTGTGCATTACGTAACCGCGCGCGGTCGATAGTCTGCTCTCGGTCCAATCATCTCACTATATTCAAAGTCACACGGAACTATTAAAATTATACATATGTATGATCATATGCGAGGGATTATTTATTAATTTTAGAATATATGACAACTAACTTCAAACCGGTTCGGAGAAGATGCATTTCGTGTGGATAGGTTGTTAGACATTATCGTATACCTTTCTTAAGAAAATAAAAATTCTGATGATATTAAGAGAATAGACGGGATATTTTACTGCGAAGTACTGTGTCCTTTAATAGAGGTGTGCAATAAAGAGTATTAAGAGTATATTTACAGAATGATGATTACTGTGGATTATTGATGTAGACGATGACTTGGCTTGGATTCGACAAAGGCGATGCACATCGACTGGAAAAACTACCTTACTTACATAATATATGTACGTATACCTAATTTTATTATAATGCTGTACCAACCTTCTTTTTAACAAATGTTATTTTCTGACAACAAAATGATATATTCATTTGACTAAGAACAGAATTATAACCTACCATAATCTCTTTCACTTGAAAAAAAACCGACTTCAATTTAATACTTCGCCAAGTCACTCCAAGAGCAGAAAACACCGAAAGCCATTTTTAGGAGTCGATTTTTTTTATAAGTTTTTATTTTATTTCAGTCACACTTTTTTGATGAGTCATTGCCAGAGTGCATCTTATGACAATTCCAATAAGCTAAAAGTCGATTAAGATATATACACCGTTTCATTACAGAGTTCCGTTGTCTACCTTCCAGCTTCAACAAATAAGTTCTCTTAGTAACATTACCTCAGGCCCATTTTAATTGACTTCGTCATAGTCGCTTCAGTAACCATTTATTTTATTTATTTATTGACACAAGAAATTTACACAGCATTACAGTTTGCACCGAGGCGCTGGGAAATTCAATTTGGTTCAATAAACAACACAATATATTATTACAATTATTCTATGCGTCACTTTCAACAATCCATTTTCTCACAGTACTTCAAACATTCTCGACATACTTTTATTCATTTGAACCATGAAAAACTAGACGTTTTGGATGACCATCCGTGGTCTTCTTCATCAATTTCTGTACACCAAATGCTACTTTCTGAATGCAAATGCTCGATTTGTTACCGAAAATACTAAAATCGCTATCTGTTTCCCTTGAATTTTAGAAGATTTCCCTCAATTCCTCATGGTTCCCATCATTAGAATTGAACTTTGATAACAACAGGACCAATCTGAAAGCATATGCTTTTAAACAAAGAAATATTTTTCCAAATCTGTTCACAAATGGCGGTATAATGGCGGTATAAAAAAACATACAGGCGAATTGAGAACCTCCTCCTTTTTTTGTAACAACAATTTACCGTTATTCATACTTTGCCATAATCACATGCTTATATAACGAAGTGTAGAAATACATGCAAATACAGCAACTTATAAACTATGTTTCTCCTACTTTGTCCACGTGTTCACTTCCATTTTTCTTCTTCATACAACTCTCAACGAGACATCTTCCGGACAAACTACAGGATACCACGAGAAAATGCACACATTATTTAAGAATACTCTGAAACATTTACGTACAATGCTGAAAGCAGGGCTAAGTGTGCCACGCTGTACAATGATGGATTGCGATCCATGAAAACTGGCTGGCAGGGTAATTTCGTGTTAGCAGATTGATTTTTTATCGCAAAATAGCCTTATTCTTTAAGGCAGCTAAGTTAAAGTTTCTTGAAATTTTTAATTAGCTATTGTCAAAATTGGCGCAGAAAATGATTAATACTTACATCATCACCATCATCATTTCAGCCGAAAGACGTCCACTGCTGAACATAGGCCTCCCCCAATTTGGGGGGGGATTTGCCATAGTCGCCACGCTTGGCAAGCGGGTTGGCGACCGCAGTTTGATGGTGGTAATGATCGAAGGATGCTGCTGCCCACCCTCCGATTTTCCCTTATTCGCCTCCTACGAAACCCACGGGAAGAGATGGGGTGGCGCAATTCTTACCCGGCAACCACACGGGGCATTAATACTTACGACATTAATACTTAATACTTACGAATAAATCAAATGTTTTTGTACAAGATTTTAAACAATGCAATAGACTCCCCTTATATTATAAATGCAATAAGATTCAAGTTTCCACGCAATAACGCGAGACGTATTAACTGCCTTTTCAGTGTCCCCCTAACACATATTAAATATATAAGGAAAACTCTTTCAAGTAAGTATTATTTGTACTACATTATAAAATACTAGTACCTAAGACGTGTCGAAAAACCTCACATCTTTAGTATTTTCATACATTTGTGAATGAGACAGGCTTTTTATTAATAATGATCAACGACACGAGCCATTTATTTCATACCCTAGCTATTCTGTGAAACAGGTGCCACTTATTGCTAAGCTAATATTATTCTTACTAAAACGGTATCAAGATAAAAATAAATATCCATCCGGACAATGCTCGGTCTAATGTTACGCAAGGGTAATGACTACACAAAGGTTGGAATTTCATTTCCACCAAACGTCGACATAATGTCTCATCCCTAAACATCCGCTAACAGATGAGGGGCAGCCATTTCAGCCAGGTAAACATCCAAACACCTATAATTCAAAGTTATGCATAATAATCGTTACGACCCATGAACAGGAACACACAAATATTTAAGTAAGTAATGTTGCATTTACGCGATCTGGTATATGAGCCCATTTTTGAAAGAAAAACGTGATGTCAGTTTCATTGTCAAGGGTGTAAAACATATGACCTTCTATTACGCCAACTATTTTTTATTCTTATTTATAACGATTATATATTTAGTACAGGAATCAGGAAAGACAAAATTAAAAATATAAACAAAATCATTTATATTTATCGTGTTCTAAAATTACTTCACTAAATGTTATAATTTGTTTTGGGCTTTGTCCGGAAATAAATTGGTTATATGTATTTGTACAATTTGCAAAGTACGTTGCGTTCGCGTAATCTACTAGCTATTCTGGCAGAATCAATGACCCACGCGAGTATACGAGTATAAACTTTTATGACGAGGATGATGGAATCATTATATGCCAGCTGCCATTCACAACTAGTTTCAGCTCACCTCATCGTTAACCCCCTGTTTTGACGGTGAGATTTCGTAGTCACAATATTCTGTGATCAGAGGTATGACTTAAACTGTTTAGGCTGTGGCGAGGTAGGGCAGCGTTGTGAATAATAGCTATGTCATATACACGCAGTTAATGTAAACACCGTGGCAATTTCTTTTGCCTTGGGCTATTTCTACATTGTTCATGGCTATTATGGTTCATGGTTATATCTCTGGTTCATGTGTGTGTATGTCGCATGTTTCCAACTTTCCATATGAGTATCCTGTAGGCAAGCTAACAAAACTGTAGTAATAGCACTTTTCCCTTTCTTCCCGTGGGTTTCGTAAGAGTTGACTATGGGAACCGGGTTGTAACAGTGTATTGTGGGCGATGGGCTAGCAACCTATCAATGCAATATCACATTTTCTCCTACAGTTGCTAAATGTGGCACTGTATTAAATCTCATGTGCTCTGTCTACCCCTTTTGGGAATACAGGTGTGAGTTTATGTATGTATTTGTGTATGAAAGAGGTCTAATCCTAAATCCCTCTGGGTTGGAAGGTCAAATGGTAGTTGCTTTCGTAAAACTAAGTGCCTACGGCAAATCTTGGGATTAAGTACCAAAGCGTACCCGGGCTCCTGTAGAATACAACCGGGAAACTGCTAGGAGGGGGAAAAACGAAAAAGGTTTTTTTATAATGTTCATTTTATTTATTAATCAATATTTTAGGTCTACGACAATAGAATATACATTATAACCTATATCCTAAAACAACAGAGTAAATAAAAACCCCAGTCTATTATTCTTTTGTACAGTTTCGTATAGGTGTTTATTTATCGACAGCAACAAAATATAAAAACATGAACCGAACTACAGATTAAATAAATGAATTCCAAGCTAATAACCTACTTACAAATAATAAACCGGTCAAGTGCTAGTTCAACTTGCGCACCGAGGGTTCCGTACACAGATGTGTACCGGTTCCAACCCTATTAATTTAAGTAAATCTCAACAACATGATGCAGATATTGAACGCTATGGGTACAGCGCCATCTATCGGCGACTTTTATTACAAATTTTAGCCACTGAATAACTCAGTATGTATGGTGGTTTTTCAAGTATAATTCTTTATCACGTGAACCGATTTTAATTTTTTTTTCTTTAATTGTCAGCATAATCTCGTAGGAATTTATAAAACACAAATATATGCAAAGGTGATTAAATTACAAACTTAGTATAGAAATGTTTTTGATGATAAAAAAAGAATAACTAGATAGAGTTAAAGTTATATTTTTCCTGTAAAATATACGTTGATTTCAATGTTATGCAATAATTTCATATTTTTTCCTGGGTAAACTTCGGAGATAATTTCCCTCATAAAACAAAAATCAAAATGTCATCATAGAAAATAAAAAAAACTTGTTCTATGCATGTAGGTTACCCTTCTTTATAACTGTTCCTTTCAAATCGATAGCATGAGTAGTTCTTGAGATATTTAGCGATGTGACAAACAGACAAAGTGAAATTATTAGGGATTATTTTTTACCATTTGGTACGGAACCCTAAAAATGGGCTCTAATTCAGAGCACTAGCTTGTCGACGCGGCAGGTGACCAGAGGGCTGCCGCGTACCCCGCTCAGCACACCGGTCTTGCTATGCAGCGCGGCAATGCCACCAGCCTTCTGCGCACCCTACCGCTAAGCTTCATATATATATATATATATATACAATGAAACTGTTAACCAAAATTATGCCTTTTTACATGTAGCTATTTACAGATGACGGGCGCATCTACCTACCTCTCCAAAGATGAGGCCTGCATGAAAAGATTTTGATTATGTACTTATATAGTCGTCTTGTCTCAACAAAACGCACGTTTTTATTCACGTATGCAGTCCCTGCAATCATTAAATTCCATTCCATGGTTGAAATTTGCATACTTTACATGGGCATGTAAATAATCTCTAATATAACATAATTGCTGTTAGTAAACAAAGGGCATCAATCTGTATTCACCGCAGACGCCAGCAGTTATTCTTTACTTCTAAAAGAACAGAAGCGTAGTTGGATTGATTATTAAACATAGGCTCTTTCATTAATACAATGGAACGGTTGTGTCGCGGGCGGGCGGTCGTTAAAATTCTCTACCAGCGTTTAATGTTGTATGATACGACACCTAGTAATTTGTAAATAAATGTAACAAAATATGTTCACAATTTTGCGGCTGTAATATTGCTTTTGGACACCACGAGCATTAAAATAAATCTTAAAATATTAGGAATAGGGTCATGAAAGCATGTAGGTACTAATTAAGACGTCTTATTTTCAGAATTTATTATTACGCCGTGATGAGACAATTGATACCTATTGAGAACCTATCGAAAGTTGGGAGGTAAAAGACGTTGATATGCGTCATTTTAAATGAGTTACTTTACATATATGTAGTTTATTTCCTGATCTTCATTCGATTTTTTGAAATTTAGGGAAGATATTCCTTACTAAGGTAAGTTTGCCTCTGTACCTGTATATATAACCTGTGCGGTCTGTATATACCTTTATAATGTGTACAATAAAGTATTAACATACGTACTTATTATAAGTAGGGATTTATATGCCTCTATCCGTCCAATCTTAAGCAAGCATTCGAATCTCTAAAATTGAATTTCAAAGTCCTCGCGTTCTTCGAAAATTTCAGTCTCAAAGCCTAGATTTAAGCGACTATAGCCCTACCCTATTCATTCCGCGAAATTGCAGACTAGTGAAATGAAAATAATTTCATTTCACTAGTCTGCAATTTCGCGGGAGACTTCCAAATAAAGGCGACAAAAGATCGACCCAAACCAATTTCTTTGGCTAGACGTAGTTAAAAATTCTGGCGGAAAACATTGGGTGTACGATAAAGTCGCAAAGGTCGACATCTCGATACCCAGATCACGTGTGGCAACTGGAATAATGTATTTAAATGTATCGTTCTTTGTGCTAGTTCCAAGTTAATTGCGCAGACTCTTTGTCTGGTTGAACGAGAAGTCGGATGTGTCAATTTTTACCTACTTTAGGAAGAGAGGCGCTTAATTCGGAGATTAATCCAGGTGCACGATTTTTAAACCTAATAACAACTTTCTGCAGTGCCTTATATACTTAATTTAATTGTAAGAATATACGTAATACAACACGTAATATCTCTCACCGAGAGGAGGCTTATGCCCAGCAGTGGGACGTATATAGGCTGATGATGATGAAGATATGGATTAGACCAGAACTTAACCAATAACCACAGCTGAAACATCAAAATTGTACGGAGAATCTTTATAAAACCTTATTCTTGCTTGGTTGAAGTGACAATAAACGAATCAACTAAAGTCCATTTTGACTTCAGGTTTTTTCTTACCTTATTCTTGCTTGGTTGAAGTGACAATCAGTGAATCAACGTAAAAGTCCATTTTGACTTCAACATAATCCCATTCAACCCATTCAAGGCCACAAATTCTACGTGTGGTGTGCCGTAGCAACAATTTTCCGCCTTGTAGCGGAAATCGCACGTTGAGCTATGACGCATGTCGTCACGGACACTGAGCTGTCGTTGCCGTTAGACCGTGCCAACTGTAGGTATCAAAAACCACGCCTAACATTTATAAAGTACAGAATTAATTATCCTAGATAATCCCAGAACTAATTAACATTTTTCGCCATGTTAAATGAAAATGTAGGGACTTATGAACGATATCGGTTTTACTTTGTTGCCAACAGCTTTAGTTTGGCATTCGTTTACATAAATTATTCAAATTCGTGAAAAATTACTAGACAATCTAACTGTCAATCAAAATACAATAACTAAGAAGTTACTCATCCTACCTTCTTTCCATATTACTTATTTTGCAAGTTGTCAAACTAAACATAACATGGTCGTTGGAATCCGCGCGCAGGCAGAGCACAAAACCAATCTCATTATTAAACTTTTTATAATTGATAGAACCTGAGGTCATAACTACGATGTAAGTACCTAGCCATGGTCAAAGAGCAATAAAATAGATGTATACATAATGACCAAATAAACTAGCAGATGTTGGAAGGAGAATGCATAAATAAACCCAGTATATAAGTATTATGACTACTTCTGACACTTAATAGGCTGACCCTGATATATGCCAGGGACTCGGATACGACATAAGACATTTAGGTACTATGACAGAAATATACACTAGGAACCAGTACCAGTGTGTCTGACAATATCTATTATATGTATTAGAGTGTGTTCGAGTGCTCGAGTGTTTGAAACTGTTTCAGAGGCTGACACAGTACCTGCCAATCCAATCCTTTGTCTGCGTGTCTGACACTGTTTTTGCGCGCGTGCCTCCGCCGCACAAAATCTCCCAGACTATTTATGATGAGTACATTGAATTCCAACTACGATGAAAAGGCGATGAACCTAAATGAGGCCCATGTTTATCATTACGCCGTAAAAAAGACCATGCACAGGTCGCGCAGCGATATCTGTCTGGCCGAACGTGTAGCAAATAGCAAATCAATGTGAAGGGAAAGAGAAAATTGTGCTGCGCGCGTAATCCTGGGATTACCTAGCACGTTATGAGTACAGAAAGGATTAAGCTGCACTAGTTCTAGAAAAAAAAAATTAAAAAAAGAAAACCAGTCAAATACCAACAGAGCATAATAACAGCCATGACAATAATATTATAAAATAATATACCGACCGACACCAGTTGACACAAAAAAAAATGTACCAGTACTGGAACAATATATCGACAGTGACAAACCCCGACGAAACAAAAAAGGTGTATCTGCTGCTGATACTGATACATATTTGCGACATTTTGTATGAAACTTGAGAGTCAGCCAGACAGGATACGGTGGTCTCGTTATTTACTGTTTTCAATTTATTCATGTTTATATTCAGCATATGATGATATCCAGTAATAAATAGGGCAATTAGAAAAAGCCTTTGTTGTTTATTACAGGGGAGCCTCGAAAAGTTTAGAATTTGAGTATTTACATATATTGGATTTGTGTGTATAGTTATATTCACGCACGATTGTGTTAGTTAACGTTAAAAATATACATTGCGAGTTTGAGAAATTTGCATTATTTTAACGTAAGTATAGCTTAATGGTACCTATTATAACGTTAAGAGAACGTTACGTACTATTTTTCAAACTTCCTAGACGGCACTCCGTGCACTGACGTTCACAATTTGGTACAGGAGAACACAATTAATATGGCGCGCGTCAAAGCTCTTAAGTAGTTGACTGAGAGACTATTATTGCTTAATCCACACGCCTTATTACTTGGGTCGTGCTATAGTGCATGAACGTTCATATCGATATCGTATTAGTGCACACTACTAATACAAATTCGTTGTAATTGGTTCGACTGTGTACAAATCCTAAAGTTTTAATTACACTACATTTTTACCCGTAATTACTGTAACTAGTGCGAGTGTGCACTATGGCATCGATATTTCAAAATGTGAATTTCAGCTGTATGAATCGTCCAGTTTTTTTATTAGGTACTTGATCCCTGGCGGGGACATCATGTCACCCCCAAGGTTATAAAAATGTATGACTCAAAAGTGGTGATAAGCTAATTTCAATATGATCAACATTCATTCAGAGACTTCAATTTCATTCTGTAATCTAATCATCGCCTTATGTATAGGTACTGATTTTGTGATCTCAAAACTACTTATAACATAACTAACCCAAAACCAATATTCATTAATAATAATTTAGAGACTGCGGTATGCGAGGTTAAGCAACGTCAGCCCAGGTCAGTTCTTGGATGGGTGACCGCTTTGAGTGGTTATTAACTGAGCGCTCCTGTGCTTTGGAAGGCACTTTAAGTCGTTGATCCCGGCTGTTGTCTATGATAGCAGTCGTTAAGTCAAGTTAGAGGCCTTCGGGCGGCTTGAAAACTTCTAACAGTCAAGTTGCCCACTCACTTGACAAGCCCAATTCCAATAAGATCTGGTTTCCCCTCGGGTTGGAAGGTCAGATGGTAGTCGCTTCCGTAAAAACTAGTGCCCGCGCCTTGGGATTAGGTAGCGGACCCCGGGCATCCTTCAGGTAAAACTTCGTCCCCGTAAACTTCTACTCCCTATATCATTAATTCGAGGGATGACTTTGGGGTTAAAAAGGAGGTACTCTATATTATGTTAATACAGGCTATAAAAACGTTGTACACGAAGTTTCATCATAATCCGTTCCGCCGTTATTTCGTGATTAAGTAACAAACATCCAAACATCTAAGCTATCGCATTTATAATATTAGTAGAATTAGTATTGAACATTTAAAAAAATTACAGACAACGTTCCTAAAAAAGTAAGTTATCTTCTCTATTTTGACGGAAACATTATGACGATGACGTGCGAGAGTCAATTTATTCAGTTCTAAACGGTGTCATGATATTATTGCATTAATAAAATTACCAGCCCAGACAAAAATGGCGTATATAAAAACACATTCATCTGCACCTTCTCAGAATTGCTGCAAGAGAAACAGTATTATGAGATAAAGATGTTCCTTTTAGATAAGTTTTAATTATTTGCATGCTAGTATTATTTTTGTAATACCTATAGCAGAATATGTTCCTTAATTGTATTTTATCATCCATGTAATTAATTATTCTATGCAAATAAAGAAGTTTAAAGTTTGAAGTTTGAATATATAACATCTATCTACCTAAAGGATGTTTACGTGTAATAAACTGACTACCTATCGGTAATGAGAAAATAATTGAACCGGTCTACCAATCTAAGTCGGTTCTCGACGAATTATTTGGGACTAATTATATTTTTTATAGAACTGCGCAGGCAATTACGAGGGCAGATTGATAAGTTCGCGACCTAAGTATGAAAACAAATGCAGTGATTTTTTTAATTATTTCCAGACCTTCAAAATAGGTGTCCACCTCAGCTTAGACCTCGGCATTGCTTGAAAATTTCATACCACCCATATGTTTTTTTTAATTGGGGAATAAGTGAAAGTCGGATGGAGTTAAATCGGGTGAATAGGATGGGTGAGGCAATAATTCATACCCACAGTTGTGAATTTCCGCCATTGATTGCAGTGACGTGTGAACTCGTGTATTATCCTGATGAAAGAGAACTTTCTTTGTCACCAGTCCAGGTCTTTTTTTCTTCAATTCCTCGCGTAAACGGCGTAAGAACTCACAGTAATAGTCAGAGTTTATAGTGGCACCTTTTTGGAGATAAGCGACCATTATTACTCCCTTCGCATCCCAGAAAACTGATGCAATGACTTTATTGGAAAGTCGCTTTGGCGTTTTTGGGAGGTGGAGATCCAGCACGAAGCCACTGTTTCGATTGTTGGCGTGTAGTGGTGAACCCATGTCTCATCCATAGTTACAAATCTGTCCAAAAAGTCTTGAGAGTCGGCTTCATACAGGTCTAGATTGTCACGTGAATTGGTAAGGCGAGTGACTTTTTGTTCAACTGAAAGAAGCTTCGGGACCCATCTTGCCGACACCTTACAAAAACCTAATTCGTTGACAATAATATTTTGGGTTCTTTCATAGGAGATGCCCATGATGTCAGCTATTTCTCTCACTTTTAACCGCCGGTCTCGCATATAACTGCCACATTATGTGGGCTCGTCGCCTTGTTGGTCTCCCGGGACGAGGGTCATCTGCAATATTGCCTCGTCCATGCTGGAATTCAGCTACCCATCTTTTTACCGTCGTATAAGATGGATAGGATTGTCCTAATGTACTTTGCATATCCTCATAAATTTGCTTCGGAGTCAATCCTTTTTTATGAAGGTATAAATAATTACAGCACGTTGCTCCAATTTCTCCATTATTAAAAATCTCTCTACACATAAATTTAAATCGGCCGTAAAATTACTTCCTAATGTAGCTACCAATTGAAAATTCGCGGAATGACAGTTGAATGAAGGAAAAATTCGCGGAATGAAAGTCAAACAGAGTCCTGTCGGCCTTTATTCCATCAATTACAAATGATGACATTACCCTCATTGTATATTTACGAAATAGGTTTATTTGTAAAGAACAACATAGGATTATTTAGGAATAAGGCGCCAACCACAAATTATCAGTCTAGAGAAACGGTACTGATCTATGCTATCCTTTACTCTCTAAGACAGCTTTCTTCGGAAAAAACATATTATGTATGACGATAAAAATATTTAACAATTTACCGGTAGAAATAAAGAACTCTGACATGCCCGAATTTAAATACAAATTACATAAATTTTGCTTAGATAAGTGTTATTATAGAATTAATGATTATTTGAAACCAATAAAAGATAAATAAAGAATAATGACTAATATTGTACTATTATAGTAGCTTATGATGGTATTCATGCTTTGATAATGAATGACATGTATAATATTTAATTAGCAATGTAATAATAATGCCTAATGTATTAATTAATAACTCATAGCTTGTAAGTAAATATTTGCATCTTTAAGCAAAATGTAAGTTCTTAAAATGACAATTCGAACTGTACTCACTACATTTTGCAAATAAATTATCTTATCTTATCTTATCTATATTGACAGTTCAAAATGGCGGCAAAAAAAGAAAAAGAAAATAAATTATTAGTGGCCAGGCCGCGAACTCTTCAATCAGCTCTCGTATTTACTGAATATAAGTACGAGTATATACTCCCAGATAAATAACTAAGTGTCAAAATGCTAATATTTTTCCTCGCTTCTTTTGCCTAAGTATTGACTATGATCAAAACAATCCGATGCATTTCAATGCACATAGTCATGTGGGGTATCGATGGATAGGCCTTTAAAAATGATATGGAGGTTTCTAAAAACTTGTCCATTTAAGTGTGTGTCCCCCCCTCCCCCCTCTAATTTCCAAACTATAAAGTTTAAAATTCTGAAAAAAATTGAGGTTGTTCATTAGTAAATACTTTCAACTATTTTTGGTTTGAACGATATAGGTTTTACGGTTTTTGAGTTTTCGCTTAAAAACTGTCTTGCCCAAACAAAAGGTCGCAAGTGCCGTGAGTTCCCTATGAAGATACGACTTTTTTAGATTCAATGTATTGGATAGTGATTTTAAATAGGTGTTGGTATGGATCCCTTCATTGTGTGTGGTCCGACACGCACTTGACCGAGTATTTGCTGTTATAGCGGCAACAGAATTACATAGGTAATCTTTGAAAATGTCAACTGTCTAAACTATTACGGTGCATGAGACATGAGATTTCAAACATTAAGTCGTCCTGAAATCTATGATCATTTAAATTTAATGAATTGAGCAAAATAAAATTCGTCTGTGCAACTGGCCGCGGTTTCGCAAGATTTTTTTTCGTATTCCTTCTTTATATGACAACAATTTTACCTAACAAATAAGCTGCCGGTACATTACGCTGCTATGTATTTCTTGTTACCAGCACAACATTTTTCTATCGGTGGTCAGATCCGTCTCTAAGTTGTAATGAAACCGAAGCTCATTTTGTTTGGTTGATGCTTGACGTATAAGTAGGTGTAAAATAGATGTTGTGTGGTAGTTTTATGACATTATTTCAAGTTGAACGGCATTTTGTGAGCTATTTTGGCAACATGACTTTTCCGAAGTAAAAAAGCCTGCTGAATCCGATTCTGAATGTTGCCACAGATTTCCGTTGACATCGAAAAGGAGAACGATTATTAGAAATAACTACCGGTCTTTTGTAATGCTCGCAATGAAAGCAAAAAACCGTCAACTTAATCAATATTCATCAATTTACGACTCTGCCTAACGTTTTACATCGTAATAAAACATTTGAATTTTAATGGTAGCGCACTCTAGTAAAAATAAATCGTACCAGTGAACTTGGCATTTTCACGTTAATTCATACGTAGCTGAGACATCTAGCGATGAGTTGTAGAACTGCTACTATTCCAATGAAACATGGCGCGCAACGAGGTGGCTAGAGGATTGGCTTTGCGTTTTTGTTGTAGTACGGAAAATTCCCAATAGATGGCGCTACTATCAAGATGTACGTAGGACTTATGTTGAAAATAATATTTAACTGTAAATATGGTTGATACCTACTCTAACAAAACTGCTAAACGGTTTCGCTAATAAAAGTAGTGAGATCTAGCTGAAAACAAAGTTAACCCATAATAGTGCAACTTGGCAAGTTTTCCTTTTTTCAACATTTGGAACACGAATCATTAGATACTGATACTTTCATATTTCTATGGCTACTTATTTTGTGATCTCAAAATTAATTATAACTAACCTAAACCTATTTAATTCATTAGAAAGAGCTCAAATGTTTTTTTAATATCGATTATTATCGAAAGCCATAAAAAAATGATCACTGAAACATACAAATGTCTTATTAAATATATATATTATTGTACACACAAATTAACATTCAAACTTTGAGTTCAGTAGTTCTTCCCAAATAAATAACCTTGCCGCGCTGTCCGTTCCAGAAACACATAACGGAACTATATAGTTACTTACATACTATAGTTTTAAATGAGGCAAAAATCCAAGTGTATTGAAGAGTTTCAATTACTGAAAATGGAAAAACATTCTTATTTTCTATGCCACTGCATTTTCTACGCAATATATAAATTATTATCGTGGATTGCGTTTTCTTCGCTAGGTAACTATGCACAAAGAATGTATAACGGGAGCAACTAAGGAAACTTTGTAATGTAAGCAAAATAATGAGGTGCACTCTAAATGAACTTTATTTACGAAGTTTGTATTTTCAGTAAATTATTGTGCACTTGCACCTACGCAGATTTTAAAATGGTTCAGTAACGTAATTTTTGTTCATAGCTTCACATCATAGATTCAACAGGACTGGCAAAAATCCGAGTCGTATGGGATTTGGATATTGGTGGTAAGGGCTGAGCGAACAAGATATTTAAAAATATCTGATACTTAACCATTTTATTTATTTAAACTTTATTGAACAAACAGTACGAGTATAAAGGGCGGACTTAATGACATGAAGCATTCTCTAACAGTCAACTATCCATCACCACCACCATTCACCATTTTTAGGCCTTGGATCGACCAAATTAAGGACAAGACCCAGCTCTACGATCGTACGAACGTGCAAGTGCGACAGAGAGGGAAAACTTCGTTCGTGGTTCGCGGTAGGGCTTTCGGTCTTCTCCGCACCACATCGTGATGGCCACTAATAGAATCCGGTGTAAGCAAGACGTGAAGTCCAAAAAATAATCACGAGTCGTGTCATGAAAGAACGACAAAAGAGAGAATACGTTATTACGATGTGTAAGATGTGTTTAATCATTTAATGGCATTGTATCAGAAATATATAAAGCTGTCTTAGACCAACCTTACACTAGATAATTTTATGGGGTTTTAGTGACGTTCAGGGCAGTTTAAATTAACAAGTGACTCAATATCTGCCTATTCATAGGAACGCGAACATTTCAATAATGTTTTACTTACCTAAATTTCAGTTAGTTAGGTGTTTATGATAATCTCCGGTATTTTATACAGGGCTTCTTGCCAAGTATTTATTTATAATTTCGTATAATGTTTATGACAGTGAGTATTTTGGAAGAAAAAATGCTATTAACCTTAGGTTGTCCCCACTTTGGGAGTGCGTCAGAGTACTTAATTATAATATTACTTGTTAGACAAATCTGAATTTTCTCGGAAAACTTGATTATTTTTTATACAATGACATACAAACTTGTAAGCTAGTTTAGAATGAAATAGAGCTGAAGGAGAAATCCAGAGGTGTAAAATCCACACTACGCACTGGGCTGCGTAGGGAGTAATTGCCTCTCATCCATAAGAGGAGGCTTGAGCCTAGCAGTCGGACGTATCTGACAAGTTGAGCAAAACAAAGAGGCATGGCCGTACCATCCTTTTCTCGAAGCGATTCAGGCCATTTTCAACATCCTGTAATTTTGTGCTTGCTAAAACTAGAACCCTGAATTTTCAGTAACATATAGTGCATAATATGACTTATATATATTCTCAATAATATTCGATTTAAACTTGTACTTTAAGAACTATTGCCCGTCAAAGTTCCTTAATTTTGTCACTGACACACTGACAGATCATCATAATTCTAAGGTACTTCTAGCAGTCCCACAAACTTCTAATTTTAAACATAATTCATTTTTGGCCTATTAAGTCATAAAAAATAATACAATATCAGTCACGTTTCAAATATAAGCAAACTGCATCAGTAAGTTTGTAATTAATCCTATACAAATACATGCAATACAAGGTTATACTTTTGTAGTTCCTGCATCTATGAAAAGTTTTTAGTTCTAGATGCCTTCATAAACTTCTATTGACACAATTACCTACAAAAAGAAGTGAGATACCATAAAAAACATTTCATGTAAAAATAGGCTAAGTCTCTAAACTCTAAGTAATAGCTTACAACTTTTTACTGTGAAAGCACCGTAAAAGGTTGTAAGATAGCACGTAGAGCCAAGTCAGGCATTTTTATTAATCTTTACTTGTGTAAAATGCCTGACTAAATAAAATTTTGTGACTTGGCAATCACACAATAGGACATAGTTTTAGGTATACCAAAAATAATATATAAGGTAAAGTTGTGATTCTCAAATCTCAAAATTTTATTTAAGTAAGCAAATAAAGATTAATAACAATGCCTGACTTGGCTCTACGTAATATCTTATAACTTTTTACGATGAAAGAATTTCAAGACTTGGCCTATTTTTACAATGAATGTTTTTTAAGGGATACGCTGATGACGATTATCCTATACGTAGTGCACGACTTTAGCATATAATAAGGAATACTTTTTGAATATCTTTTCAGTAATAAGAATAAGAGCAAGGGCTACCAGCACGGAGATCTCCGGGATCGGGAGAAATTATCATTTACTGTAATATCATTAGAGGATATACATTCAAACTTGTATCTTTCTCTCCTGTACTAAGTAAGGCCCGTTTATAACATGGCCAAGACGAGTCGATATAAATAACTAGAACTTTATAGTTCTCCCGCCACGTGCGCCCTAGGGACAAAACGCCCTACCGACTTCAAACACACAGCTAAATGTGCAAAGTTTTGGCTAACTTTGTACTCTATTCGAAATTTAGTGAAGTCTTACGATTGATACACGTTGCAAAGCGATTACATACATTACATACAAGTATCTTGTAAGTACCCTGGTACTTGGATGATTATTTGTATTGTACCTGTGTCTATTTCAAAGAAAATAAGTAAATTGAACAGTATTTAATTAAGGATGAACCATGTTTCGTTTTCTATAACAATAAAATGTGAAAATGATGAGAACTGTCCTCATCTAATCACGCCTTTAAATTGAAATAATTTGTTACCAGCAAGCAGTTGACGGAAAACACGCAGTTCTTACCTGAAAAAGGAAAAATATGGATGAAAATTTGTATCAGTAAGTAGGTATTGTGTGTTAGATGTCATTGTGAATATTTTGTTACTTAGACATTATCTTGTAAGAGTACCATAAAAATTTGAGATGTACCGACTCTATATATCGAGGGGTGAGTGGTCAAACGAGGGGTGAGATTATGGTAACTATTTAATATGCATATGCAGTTTCAATGTAATATTTTATAGCTATGGTTTGTATGTATTATATTATCGCCTAAGGTATTTTGTTGTTTGTCAAAGTAGTCAAAAGATTTGTTTTTGTAATTACTATGCCATAACTGTACTGACTGTACTTTGGTCATGTAAAACAATTAAAAACAAACCCGATAAATCGAGATAGTTGATTTTTGAAATAAGAACTCAACATCCATTACGCAGAGTCCTGTTTTCAAAAAACCATTTAGATGACTTATCGGGTTTGACCACTCACCCCTCGATATGATACCGACCAGCCGGGAAAGCCGACTATCCGGCTACAATTATAGTTGGCGACTAATCGGCAAAAGGTACCGACTATTTGGCACTTATTGACGTACTGCAGGATAAAAAAAACTCCTAATATTTAATATTATTCGAAAACGGGACTTAATCGCGTTCATTTACAATCGGTGCTAATTCCCAATGTCTACTTCAAGTTTTATAAATAATTTACTAATCGGCTAGTCGGCAAAACCCATAGTCCACCCATATATACTAATAAAAACACATGTAACCGGTTATATAAGGGTAACTTTAATTCATAAAAAACCGGATAAGTGCGTGTCGCTCTCCGCAAATTTAGGGTTCCGAACTAACCGCAAAATTAAGTTGGTTTCAGTAGGAAAAATAAGGAAATTTCAAAGAAAAATCTGATTTATCAACATATTAGTCTTTGTTGGTAAAATATAAGTAATAATAAACATTATTAGCAATTATTATTAGCATTATAGCTTTGGGTTAACAAGATGCTTATATTGTGAAAATTTGAAGACTGTAGCTCCAACCGTCTGGCTGTAAAACCTGTGTGACAGACGACGGACGGACGGACGGACGGACGCGTGAGTGACAACAATAGGGTTCCGTTTGGACCCTTCGGGTACGGAGCCCTAAAAAGGTACCTACCTACTTTGACAATTATGAAATAATCACGTCCCACGTGCAACCTTAAACGTCAGTTTACTAATTAAAAATTCTACTTTAGATAATATGTTAAGGCCGAGTTGGACCATACTGGAATAAGAACAAGTCAAGTCAAATGACAGAACTGTACTTATGGGCTAATCTCGGAACAGGGTAAACGTTTTTATTATTTTTTACGGAGAACTGACACTATATAAATAAAAGAGACAACTATTGTTTTAGTACACGTGAATTATAAAACCCTGATTTATTATCTACTAACCATACTTACGTATAGGCACAGAATAGTACCTATAATAGTATTACAGTACAGAGTAAACATAATTTTGGGTAAGTTACATAACTCTTCAGCGAGAACGTAGAAGATGCACCAGCAAAAGTAGAATAACCAGTACATTGTCGTCACATGCGTCATATGACACACCGTTATTTTTATACTTCGGGCAATATCATTATTTTTGGCCAATCTTAGTTATATGTACTTGAATTTTTGATCACCCTTTGAGACAGATTTTATACGATAACCTTAAACTTTCAGAGAGTTAAACCTAACCTATGGGAAAAGCTTTTCACTCTACGTCTAATAGTGAGGTATTTTCACGTGATAATGTGGACACGCTGGACAAAAAAAATCTGGGTTTTTTTTTAAGTTTCTAGCTAGATTTTATTTATTTAACAAAACTATAATTTAATGAACAATTAATATTTTTTTAAGTAGATATAGGTATACAAGATACATACTTACAACTACAACAAAGAAACAAATAAAACCAATTACAAAAAAAAAAACACTCCATCTAAAAGTTCTGCCTGCGGCATGAACTTCAAAACGCTGGCGGCGTTACCCCTCTAAACTGCAAGAGCAATCCGTTGGGAGAGGTACACGCCAGCTCTGGGGTCCCCTGAGGCGTGGACCAGCCGTGACGACAAGGCCTTATAACAAAGATGCTGCCCGTACAAACGTTCAACTCCCTTTTCACCCCTTTAAAGGGCAAATCTTAATTGACGCGAAAAACAGTTTCCACCTGCTTTAAGTCTATTAGAGAATTTTCAAGTTTCTATCTCTAAAATATCTTTATTCCCCATACAAACTTTCCACCCCTGAGAAATTTAAGATGACCGACGGAGCAGTTGGTTCCTATCAAAGACATAAAGCTATGTACCTAACTAGACCCTGGAAAAAAATTGGTGCTTTTGTCCAGCGTGTCCGCATTTACGACGATTTATTGTAGCAATCTGCCCCACTATAATGTTTAAGTTGAAGTACTTATTCAATTACATAAACAAGTGCTCAAGTTAATAAAATAAAATATAATAAAAGTTCAGGTGTGATTTTGATTTGGACATTTTAATGCTTATAAGTCAAGGTACTGAAGATATTTATTTAGTTTTAAAGTGTGTAAATTTCAAGACGGCGACGTCAGTTGAGTAATGGATCTAAATTGGAGGTAATTTACCTATTGAAGAGCATATAGTCGCCTATTTTGTCAATAATTGGCTGAAAGTTTATTAAGTACTATGATTGAGAACGATATACTAATAATTTACATATCATTGATGAATTCACTGTTAACATTTGAAATAATGGTACCTAGTTATTTACTAGTATCTATTACTTATCATGTTTGGAAGTAAATGAAAATAAATGAACTTTATTCTGAAAGTTTACAAGTCAAACTCTACCTGCGTTTCTCAAAACAAAACCACCGCTGGGAAGAAACGCCGAAACAAATTAACAATCAGTAATTTTATCCCCAATGATGATACTTATTAATTAACCTACCTATACTTACGTAATAGTAACTAATATTAAATAGTAGTCAGTGGTGTGAGGTAGGCGAGATAAAGACGATCTAAGAGGTAATTTCATTACATATAATTCACAATCCAATTTGACTCAATGTGTTTCACACGCTCGTTGGTTACTTTAGCTTTGCTAGCACGGTGCGTGTTGAAGCGAACACGTTCAAACAGATTGAATTCAAATTGTTGTCAATTGATCAAAGCCGATATTAATTTTTATTATGATTTAAGAGCCCTAGTCCTCCATCCTTCATCACCAACACACACCTTTCATGAAATAAATAATGTACATATATCGTCAGTATCATTCATAGCGGAATTACTTAGTTTAACTAACCGCCATAATGGTACCTTTCAGATGTGTTCGTACTTTTATGATTAATGTTCTGTTTCTGTTCCAGTCACAAACGATAATAGATAAACATTGCGAAGAAAGAAATAGAGCAAAACTACACTGTAGCTCCAACAAAAAATAGTTTGCTTAAGTCACTCAACGTAGGTACAGACGTGAGTTGCATGACATTATTTAATATTATTTTTAGTGTCTTTTTCGTAAACCACAAACCTAAGCCCAATTCCCAAAAATGTGAGAAAGACCGACGCACTTATTCGAATTAAATTCGTATTAGTGTTTTTGTTCCAAACAAGGGTGGCCCTTTTTAACTTATGTAAAATTTTACCATGAACCGCAAAAAGCAATAACGAGGTGCAGACTACTACCGCAATCTCCCCATTGGAGTCATAGATGGGCGATAGATGGGCGTGCGAAAAACATCCACAGTCATTTATGGCATATAGTTTCTTCTAATTCCAGTTAACCCTCTATACGCGGCTTGTAGTCAGAAATTGCTATTAATTCGTGAAGTCTTTACTTACACGGAATGTTATGTACGTATTAAGGATTATAATAGCGCGTATATTACCTGAGCTCGAAATCCCTTTTACCACAAAGTAAATAGCGGCGGCGCGCGCCGGAGCAGAGTTCGCTCAGTATAAAGTGCCATTTTCGCCGCACGCACACAGACGTTACATTTACAGGCATTCTCGGACAGTCTCGGGCAGAGCTTAGTCGCGACTGTCGCGAGTGCTAGTTGTGCGCGCGTTGATCACTTGACGTCCCCGCCGCTACGTAGGTACTTTGTGTCACGTACCTCAAAATGAATAACCGATATTATTACTTTTTTTAAATAAAGGATAAAGGTTTTTCAATTTTTGAAGATGACAAGATAAAAAATCATCATTTAAGAAAATATTAATTACGTAATTCTGTGGGACGTGTAACCCTTCTAGATTTCAACTATTTTTCGCTCAATTTTTTTATTTTTTATTTATTTATTAAGAAATAATAATACAACACAAACAAGTACATAGACCCACAAAACCGTTTGCACAGTTTGACTGTGGGGAATTTGGCGCCCTTTTTACATTTATGTTTTTTCACGTTGGTGTTTTTAGTGGGATCACTATCATAGTTATATCTTGTTAGCTAGTTACTTAGTTGTAACAAGTTGTTACGCTCCAGTCTTCGTCATGTGTGGTGTTTAATGGATATTTGATACTCTTTAACATCTAAGCAATCTCTAAGGAATGTAAATATGATAAGATGTCCGTATAAACGAATCGATGTATGTATGTCTGTAAACTTATATTACCTACTCCTTTTTAAAATTCAGAATCAATACAGAAGCAACCCTAGTGAGTCGGGCAAGTTTAGGTATGTATCTTCCAGAACGGTGGGATCGGCCCTTCTGTATATTTTTTATTTTGTGCTGTTACATAAATATGAAGTTTCGCACATAACACGTCGATGTGGGTTCGAACTTCTGAATGTCTTCACCAAAATGTTGACCATTCTCTTTTTAGCCTAGTATTCGTAGAGGTTCAAAATTTAGCTGCTAAAAGTTCGGAATAAGTGTTTTCGGGTATTGAAATCCAACTAGGGTGAAATACGCAACGCACCGATGAGCACTAATCTATAATTAGGAAATCGGATACAATTGTGTCAGTAAAATGTTTATAGACTATATTGATTATAATAAAGCTAAAACCAACATGCCGATCCACCTCTCGCTTAAGCCATTCCGCTAATGTGAGCTGCACAGCGGGTCTGGTGTAATGATTTTATGGATCCGTTGGTACATAGATTCTAACCCTAAAGTAGTATAAAGAATAAAAAGTAAGTACTTATTTCGCTAGTGATTAATACTTTTTAATAGGCATAGGTGCAATCATATAGGTATTAAAAAAAAACTAGTATCGGTAATACCTAGTATTAAATGATTATTCTGATAATAATTAGTCAGGAATATTAATTGATCTACCTGCAGCCTTGACCCAAGGCCAGAATGCCTTAAAACTCTTGACAATTGTGCAATTATTTAACATTATACATAATTATTTAACCGCAGAATCTTTTAGTCTGAAGCGTTTAATTTAGTAGTATCAGTTAGAATGCCGGAGAACTACTAGCATTATATATTTCACATTGCACTTTGCATTGCAATGAACTTAATACCGATCATATCTAATAAGTCACTAATAAAAACTTAATGCCAACTTCTCGTAAAATATGTGATTTTTAACATGGTTTTATTCTGAAATACTACATATTAAAAATGAAATAAATATATATAGAGTTATATTTTAGACCTTTAACTAGTGCAATCGGGCAACCGTTACGTAACTGGATAAACAATGTTCTATAGAAAAACATGCCTCTATTATTGATCTTAAAACTCATTTTATTTCAATTATACGTAACTTTATACACATCGGAGGTCGGACGTACGCAAATTTTTGCAGCGCTCCGAGTTTTAAAATAGCTAATAAAAATAAATGAGGAAAAGTTATCGTCGCTAGGGTTCCGGAGACTGAATAAACAGAAAAGCTTAGTGCCTTCACAAATCAAAATCCTCTATTTAATACATTAATAAAACACACGCACAGCTACATAGCATACTTCTATAGTTCACCGTATAGACGTACCCCCTTATTCATAAACGTCTATCAAACCTATATTAGTTAACTAGCCGTTAAAGTTCGTTTGTCCTTATCTGTCGCTTTGACATTGACATTTGTGAGAGTGAGACAAAGAACTTTTTAGTTAACAGAGGTTTGTTAAGTTTTATGAATACGGGGGGTACAGTACAAGCACTTCATAATTATTTTATAGCATAATAATATTTATTTGATTAATTTGGATCAAACATTTTGTCACGCAGAAAATAGTACAAAAAATAATGATATCGTTAAACATCATAACACTTTTTCATGAAGTTTTTTGTAGTTATACTGGCTATTCCCGCGGTCGCGGATCTGACTTCAGATTCGTTCTAACTGGCCTCTAGGACGCTCAGATATGGATATTGAACGTAATCGAATCTTAAATTAAAAAAAGAACACGATGGTTTTTCTAAAATATGACATCAGATTCTTACCAAGTGACTTTTTGGACCCTCAGTATCAATTTTGAATGTAATTGGACCGTAAATAAACAAAAATAAGATGGCCGCCTCTGTTTAAAAATCTGACGTCAGATTCGTTCTAAGTGACTTCTTGGACACCCAGCTCAGATATCTATAATGAACGGTTTTTTATTGTTTCCCAAGAGGTGAGAAAAATAGAATATACTCCTCGGGAATAAAACTTTTTTTGTCTTGGGCGCGCTTAAATCCCTCAGGATTCAGTCTTAATTCCCTAGCTTCGCTCGGAATTAAAATCTGGAGTCCTCCGATCCGTTCAAGATTCAATATCGCGCCCGTGACATAAAACAGCTGCTTTATCCCCTTGGTGTACAATCTACTATAATATCGCTACTCTAAAAAGGTGGCGATTAAAGCTATGATTTCTTTGATCTAATTCAAGGGATTATATTTTTAACGTCCTAAGTTTTGTGTTCGAGACGGTCGCAGAAACACCTGAGACAATATTTACCTTGTCACGCTTCCTTGAATACCAGTGATAAATTGTGTTAATTTGTGAGGGCACCCGAACTTGGACATAAGCCTTGTAACACATATTTTTCAAACCCCCTACTCCCCCCCCCTTTAAAATAAATAACCTTTTAATAAATTTATTATAATCGATAAATCGATTAACTAATTTTGAATTCATCGACTACCGGGCTGATGGGCAAACTGCCCTGGCCATATGCAATCTGTCCGAGGTTTAAGAAAAAGTAAGTTACAGGGTTGCTATTATTCAAAAGTGTCCTTACCCTAATTCAGTTTTACGTTTTGTCGTTATTTAAAATTTCAATTTCTTTATCCATCGTTTCAGGAAGGCGTTTAAAATCTTTATTTACATTCCGTAACGGTTTTCTTGTAGTGGGTTTGTGTTGCTTAATTTATACGTTTCGTAGATTTGCATCTGGCAAGGTTTCACTCCTGTCAAAAGCTGACAAGAGAACTGTCACTGTTCAGAAACTATTTTTATCGGACGGAGGTCCAAATTTTTACCTCGGTTCCATTACAGGAATCCGTAAGTATTTTGTTCAGAGTTGTAGGTGGAATAACTCAGTCTCGTTCCCTATATCTGGAGCTTGTGGTATTTTGCAGGAAGATGATGTCGCCGTGCCTGGCCAGCACCGGCTGATGTTGGCTTCCAAGAGCGCCAGGATCGATTTTCCACGCACGTGTCCGTGCAAGGATTACCGTCTCCTGGGGTAAGTACTCGCCTGTTCTTGACGCAGTCGTGACGCGGGATTTCTTATGATAACTACGAATCCTAACCTCCAATGTTTGTTGCAGGCTCTTTTTATTTAGGGGTTTTACCCTCTTTTCAAGATGACCACTTCGAGTCAGATCGAGGTCTTCTTTGGTTACCCCACTACACGTGACGTGACGTACTGTGCAACTGTGGGTGGTTCGCGGCCCTGCTGGTCTGCCAGTGCGGGACGGCGGAGCTGATTCCCGCGAGGCACAGGAGACAGCGTCCAGGATACCCCCATTATTGACGGGTAGCTCACCGGTGTCGAGGTCGGTAGAGTTTTCTTGTTTCTAAACCTACGGCGCCCAAGTGTTAACTTTCCCCATAGCAGAAAGCGACAGTAATTGGCCGATTCACCAGCACCCCACTAGCCCATAATGCTCTGCCGCCTAGCCGAGGCCTAAATTTTGTAAAGATAGGGTAGCGGGTTACTGTAGGATAAGGTGTGGACAGATGCTGCTTTTTTAATAAACCAATATTAACAACCATCAGCTGTTTAAAATTTACCATCCCACGTGTTGGGAAACCCGTGCCAGAAGTGTAACAGCCTAAATCTAATTTTTACGATATATTTCGCCGACGTGTGACTTAAACGGAAAAGTTTTTTTTAACATCTATATCGTTATTAAAGACCTAATTTGCAATTTCGCAAGTCTTCAAAAATTCCTCTTTCCATTCACGAGATTTTAACATCCGAAAATCAATATTTGTAGCAATGACACTTGAAACAAAATATTTTTATTATTTACTAAGGTATCTATGATTCATTATTTTCTAACTTACAATGTAGTACGTACACATAATTTAATATATTAAAAAAAGCTTTCAAGTTTCACTCAGTTGATCAGAAAGTTGGAATTTGGCATCCAGCTAGGAAATTATTCATTTACGAAGAAAAAAATATAGACAGTATTTTTTTAAATTTTATTTTTATTTTTTTACATGGAGTGGGTAATTTGCGCGCCTGCTACTAAGCCCATTTATGAAAAAAAAAAAACAAATAAATACCTACTAATTTGACGAAAAACGAATAATGATCATTTCTGTGTCTGAGAGAATGTGATAAGAATATTAAGAAGAGATTACTTGCTAAACCTAATTACTCTGTCGCGACATGCACTAGTTGCGCTACTCTAAATATTATGCTGCGGTCGTCACACCGTCACGTGACGTCCGTCGTTGTACGTCGCGGTCCGCTCGGGGTACTGGGCTGTCTTTGTCACGCAGCGGCGGGGTGCGGGGTAGAAAATTAGCATTGCGTGCTGGAAGAACCCCGCCTTAATTTCTTAAAAGCGATGAGATTTTTTTCTCAGTTTCATTTATTACAATTTCTGTAGAAATCTCGTTTGGTTCATATACAGGGTGTCCCACGGCTATGCCACATGGAGGGAAAGTAGGTACCTTGAATATTGTAGATGGAACATTTTACTGAAAAAAGACATTATTTTAATTTTAAAAACAATTTAAACTGCATTGACAGATATTTAAATAATAATTAAACCGTGAATCGGGAATCGAACCCGTTACACAAGAAATATAATTACCCTGTAGCTTTATCATACCAATCGAAAGGCTTCATAATATGGATTATTTTTTGCTACATAACATAGTATCAGAAATGAAAGGAAGACCATGAATTTTAACATTTTTAATACAAAATTAATCAATTGATCACGTGTAAAGGGTTCGATTCCCGGTTGAACCACAAAATTATTTAAATATCTGTGAATTCAGTTTAAATTGTTTTTTAAATTCAAACAATGTCTTCTTTCAGTAAAATGTTCCATCTACAATATTTAAGGTACTTTCCCTCCATGTGGCATAGCCGTGGGACGCCCTGTATAGTACTGCAGGAATATTTTCATCAGGGTAGTCTTTATTTTACGATTTTTATGTTTCTCCCGGGGCATTCGGGGGATCCTGTCGTCAAGTGGCTTTAGAAAACACTACTGTATTTATTTTAGAATTTTTTTCAAGTTTTAGGGGTCGCTAAAACCGGCCACCCTAATTTTCATGTTTTAAAATGAGGTCATGTGAAATACAATATTAATATATATTCCATGTATACTCGTACACTGTCAAGCACTACATATCTAGCGGATTATTGAATACATTCCTTTTAAGTGAGTGTAGTTCAACTCATTGGAAGCAAAAAGTTCATACGCTCAATACTCTGTCCGAAAATTATTAGTTTCCAATATATGGACGACATAAGATTTTTTCAAAATATAATAATCACTAAAAAATCTTAAAATAATAAATTGTAAATATTCCAATATTTTTTAATTACTTTTTGATTAGGCTAAAAGTAGACACAAGAAAGAAGTTTAATAAAATATATATATGTGATATGTTTATGAAAACTAATAAGTACCTCTAGGAACAGTTAATAAATACACTCGAAATCAGTCGTGTGAAAATTCAAATTGTCTATTAATTAATAGTGTAAATGTTTGATCTAACTAGATAATTGAAATTGAACCATTTTTATAATTCCGCATTTGAGGTAAACTGTTTTTTTATTTTAAGTTCATTAAACTGCCTTTTTTACCATTAGTCAAGTGTTGTTTTATTTTATTTTATTTTGGAGTAGGCGCTGTGACGAGACAGGCAAAGCCAGTCGTCGCACATGTATAAAGAATAGAAGAGAACGTAAAACCAAACGAGTATAATTGGGAGAATAAAATTTAACAAACATTAAAATAATCTTGTTTCACTATTATTAATAGAAAACTAGCATATGGTTATTATTATGGTTGTGGACTCCTTTTTCCGCACTTAGTCCGTGTAGGTCGGACCATTGTGCGTGGGTGAATACCAGCTAGGGATCTAGCCAGCCTAACTCCGACCAGAAGCGCAGGATTCTCCTGGTGTCACCACAGGCTTCTCGGAGTGACCTCGGTGCGTTGAGGATTTGAGTCCGTTGTGCAGCTACACCTTCGCATTCCAGGATGACGTGGGGGGCTGTTTCATCGGCCGACAGGCATCCCCTGCACAGGGGGCTGTCGGTCGTACCTAGAACATATAAATGTTTGTTGAGTGGGCAATGTTCAGTGATAATGCCAACGATTATACGTAGTGACGCTCTGTTGAGAGAGAGCAGACGCCTAGTAAGGCGTGCATCCGGGTGTGGTATTGTTTCCCGGGATTGTCTGCATGTACTGGTATTTGTCCATTGATCGGCGTGTTGTTTTGATGTTCTGAGACGTAGCCATGACCTCAGCTGGTAGGTAGTGGGAGTATTGGGTTAGGGCCAACCGTAGGTCGACTAGATCCTCTTCTAGCCAGCTCGTCTGCTACGTCGTTTCCTAGAGAGCCGCTGTGCCCTTTTATCCATTGTAGGGTGACAATGTTTGTCCTCCCTATCACCTCCAGGGCTAGGTGGCACTCTAGTATGAGCCCAGACTGGATGAGGTTGCTGTCTAGGGCTTGTAGTACTGCAGCGCTGTCGGACACTATGCGTATCTTTTGGTTATTGATACTCCTAGCTAGTGCCTTGGCGGCCTGTGTAATGGCAATACATTCGCATTGGTATATGGAACTGTATTCGCCTAAGGCTATTGATATATTAATGTTTATCTCGGGTGAATACACGCCTGCGCCCGATCCTGTCTTTGTTTTAGAGCCATCGGTATAAATACGCAGTTCCTGTATTCCGGACCGATCGTGTAGTTCTTCAACCAGTTTAATTGTATAGCTTTTGTTGAAGACGTGTTGCTTGGGTACCTTGTCGTTAGGAGCGGCTATCAGTGGTTGGTAGGTGATAGCTTCCTTGAGGATTTCGGCATGGGCCCCGTTAGATACACCCCAGAGGTTGAGTGATTTCAGTCTGATGGCCGCTGAGGCCGCCTCCTGCTGGATAAACAGATCGAGAGGGGGCAGCCCCAGCAGTACCTCCAGTGCCGCTGTTGGTGTAGTTTTCATGCAGCCCGTTATCGCTGTGCAAGCTAGCCTTTGGAATTGCTGCAGTTTATTCTTGGCTGTCGTTAGTCTGGTTCTTTGCCACCAGACTACAGCACCATAGGTGATTATAGGCCGTATCACAGCAGTATAGAGCCACATGGTGATTCTGGGGTGTAGGCCCCAGGTTTTCCCAAGTAGTCTTTTACACTGCCAGAATATGACACAGGCTTTCTCTAGTTTGTTGTGTAGGTGTTTATTCCACAGCAGTTTGTCATCCAAGATTACACCTAGGTATTTT
Source organism: Epiblema foenella (assembly GCA_963556455.1). NCBI lineage: Eukaryota > Metazoa > Arthropoda > Insecta > Lepidoptera > Tortricidae > Epiblema > Epiblema foenella. The sequence goes on from OY747105.1 coordinate 8,807,003, forward strand.
ACCTCTTTTGTCAGTGTCATTGTAGTACCTTGGAGCTTTGGTAAGCGGAGGTGGCTTACAGTCCGCTTCTTTGTGAATAAAACAAGTTCGGTTTTTGATGGGTTTACTGACAATCCATTTTCAGAACACCACCGTTCGACGATCTTGAGTGCCCCTTGCATGAGATCGCATAGGACTTCTAAACTAGCATTAAAATAGACTATTACAAGAATCTGAATTGATGATAATATCAAAACAAAGGCGCTTGGGGTCAAACACCTCAGAAACCGTGAAAACAGCGGAATTCGTAGAATTGTCGAAGACCCCGAATTATGCGCAAACATTAAAATTGCAAGCTTCGCACAAGTTTGGGGGAACGCGAGGTTTTTGTGGGAGACAGCGCAAAAAATGCATCAGACCCACACTTAGGCATTCCCGCCGGCGGGGACGTCCACCGCGCGATGGCGACAATAGTGACACATATAGTCCCTATTCGTCCCGGTACCGCCGCACACCGGGTAGAGTCAGTCCGACCCAGGTCGGGCCTAGCTGAGTTTCTTGCTGGACTCTTCTCAGCTAGGCTAGGTTTAGTGAACCAGCGACAAAACTCCCAGTAGCTCGATTCCACTCACACCTCAGATTCGGTTGAAACCGCTCAACCAATCTCACTGGAGCGCAAACTCTTAGAGTATTCCAGTGTTCCAAACCACACGCGTGGTCATGCCGGAGGTTTTCCCCTGGATTTTCCCCAGGCTACTCCCCAACCGCGCACTCCTATCGCTTTATTGGGCCCGGCCTATAAAGCCACAGTCAGGTACAAAAAAAAGCATCAGACTTGGAAGACTATAAAAGGAAGATAGGGTCGGCATCGGGAGTCATTGAACAACAATTGAATTGACAACAAACTGGGAGGATGAAGTGCTAACAATTTAATCTCAGAGTGTTAGTGTGTTTTTTTACTGAAGTTCCATTTTAAATAGTGAGAATAATTGAAGAGATTCGGGACGCTGCTGAGTGCAGAGTGGCTGCTGTTCGAGTCGGGGTAACCGTAAGTCTTTCATCGTATACATATAATATTCTATTGGAGATAACGAAAAGTTATGTTCTACTATAATGAATGTGGAATTAACTTGTAAGTTGAGTCGAACCAGACCTTAGCCTAGGGGTGGTTCTGTAGCTAAGTTACTTTCATTATTTAGACTCTTCAATAAATTCACTGACCCGAGAGAAGAGGTAACCAGACTATAAATAACAATGAACATATTTATATCTAAAGTTATTATAAATATATAACATTGACGTCTATAATTAAAAGAAACCCTAACTACCTATCTATATATAAAACACCCCAACCAGTTCACCCGCTTGAGGTAGAAGATACATCACTTGGAATAAGAACCATACTATAGTGCTTTTCCTCATCAAGTAAATTTTTATGCCTAGCAGATGCAGATCGTGCCTGGAGAGCAGAGAATCCCAAAGAGCGAATGCCGGACCAAAAATCTGGTCAAGCCGCATGGGATATCATAAAACTCAAAAATGTCCAATAAATATATCCTCAGTTTCAGAGTTATGAGTACATGTAGAAAAATGGATCTATCTCATTAGATCCATTCAGTAGATCCACTGTGTATCTAATGAGATATTTTTTTACCGCTAGATACATTGCAATTCATAATGGATCTATTGGGATGTTTTCTTTCATTAGATACATTTTAGCCGGGGGCTGTGAGGAATGGATCTAGTGAGAGTTTATTTCTCATTAGATTATATAAAATAGATCAGATGAGAAATTTATCCTCTCTAGATACATTTACTGACCAAGCGTGGATTTTATGAGAATTTATTACCATTAGATCAAAGACAATGGTTCTTACGAGATTTTTATTTCCAATAGATCTATTTTCCCAGATCCATTAAATATTTAATGACAATTTTACTGCTAAATATCAGATGATATTTCGTACATAAGTTTAGTTTTATATTCAATATTTGAAATCCAAGGATTTCTAATATTGAATATAAAAGTCGTTGATTAATTAGGTACTCTAAATCCGGCCATTATACTAGCTAGGATTAAAAAGAAGTGTATTATTCTTTATTGTATATTATTTAAACAGAAGTAATCAAAAGGCAAGGACATCTATTTGTGTCCGTCGCTCGGGCTCGTTTCCTTGTGAGCCGATCAAATAAATACCGAAAAAACTAATTATAATTAATTGAAATTATGAAGCATTCGACCAAATTCATATAAAGCTTGTAATTCCTATGATGTCCCTATGTGCTAGGGATTTTCTATAAATCTTATTATAGAATTGTAGATCTAGGATCTAGTTTCTCATTACAGGATCTAGTAAGAGTTTATTCTCACTAGATCTTTTTTGTGACATACATGATGGATCTAGTGACAGTGTTTTTCTCATTGGATCTATTGGATTACAATTTATCAGGGATCTAGTGAGAGTTATTTGTCATTAGATCTATTATTTCTGAAGACTGTGGATCTAGTAAGCATTTATTCCCACTAGATCTATTTCCCGAGATACATTATAGATCTAGTGAGAGTTATTTCTCATTAGATCTATTATTTTTGAAGACTGTGGATCTAGCAAGCATTTATTCCCACTAGATCTGTTTCCCGAGATACATTATAGATCTAGTGACAATTTATTTCTCATTAGATCCATTCCTATTATTAATAAAGGATCTGTGAAGAAGTATTTCTCATAAGATCTATTCTACTCGATTGTTCAATTTATTCTTCCTAAATTTCAAATAAATGGAAACGCCTTAATTTCAGTAGGTGAAATCTGTGATTTTATAATTTTCTCGATCGAGTACCTACGGGAGGTCCTTTTTTTACAGTGTACATTTATACTGTAGGTAAGAATCATAAATGAAACAGCAAAGTAGAGAGTACGAAGTGATCAAACTTCATTACATTTTATCTTTTATGCAATATAAAATTGAGTTTAAATAATTTTAGAGAAAAAATATTAATAAAAAAAGTGTAGGTATTTGGGTAGGTTTGCATATATTTTAATATAAACTGTAGGTACATCGATTGTTTAGTGTGATTGAGGAATTAATGTCTACATATACAATCTTTCTCATTAATTTATTATTTTATTTATTAATTTAGTAGAATTAAATTAGGAATAAAATAAAAAATAAAAACAAAAAAATATTAATACAATGATAAATAATAACATTTTTTTGTTAACTTCTCACTAGATCCATTCTAGATTTCAATCTAATGAGAAATAAACTCTCACTAGATCCATTCCTCACAGACCCCGGCTAAAATGTATTTAATGAAAGAAAACATCCCAATAGATCCATTATGAATTGCAATGTATCTAGCGGTAAAAAAAAAATCTCATTAGATACACAGTGGATCTACTGAATGGATCTAATGAGATAGATCCAGAAAAATATATATCTAGTTATACACTTGTGATAATCAATGAAGGAATTATAATAAACTAAAATCAGTCAAAGAGCATAGGCAAGTAATGACTTGTAGGAGAGCACCAAGGCAAAGGATTTTTAAGAGGTAATCAAATAATTTAGATTTTAATTAATAGCTGGTACTTATCATCCTAGTCTTGGCAGATGGCTCATGTAAGTTCTTCATGTTTTTAGTTTTTCGTAGTGGTTGGGGATTTGAACTTAGTGATCGAGTGTGTTGGAAGATTTATGTATCAGTTAAGCGGAACGCAAGACTGTGAAGGATTATCTATATACTGGGAATTGGACTCCCTTCACATATTTGTGCTAAAGACTGACTTGGACACTTCAGTTTGGATTCTAGTTAATCACTGTATAGGGCATTGAGTATGGGGAAATGAGTATAAGCCATATATTGGGATTCACTTGATGAGGAAAAGCTCTATAGTATGGTTGTTATTCCAAGTGATTATCTATCTTAAATATTGATCATTATTAGGCGTAACTGTCCGCACCGCAGGAAAGTTGGTGTGCTGAATAGAAGGATAAATCCTCCATAATACAAAATAAGGAAATCCTTCCTGCTTGTAAGGTAGACTAAATACTTGATTTAAAATAGAAAAGGGTTCCTCAAATAGGTACCATAGTATAATGCAATACTTTGTTCCTGAAATACTTCTGTTGGATATAAATAATGTTTATCATTTATTTAGCCATTCACCATAATGAAAAACTAGATTAAAACACACACATTGATGCGCTGTACGATCCAGTCGTCCCACAATAGTGAAATCATTTTTGTGATACCGTGTGTAGAGGCTAAATATTATTATTCCAATCAATAATAATATTTATTTAATTGACTGTATCACTCCAAAGAATTAGAAATGCACATAATTTTATATCTTTACTTCACTCTTATTACCATTAGCTCAACATAAACTTATAAGAATTTTCTTTACAAATAATTACTCTTTTAGTCATGTTGTAATTATATTATCCTAGGTTACTATTCATAACGTAGGGTTCCTACCAAATACTAGACGATCACATGTTACATTACAAGGCCAAATTATGACAAAATACAGTAGCTTTTAATTTCACAAGGGTGTCTTAGCATCTCAGCATGAAGAGTGGGGAATCGGTCAGTTAGATAGTCAGATATCAATCAGTCAGATATGAGGGGATAGAGAGGTATTTAGGGAGGATCGTCTAAGCACTTTTATTTTAAGGAGAGAGCTAAAGGCCAATTTTCGGAAAACGGCTCGTATCGCATCGGATCGGAATGGATTTTACAATTTTTAATCGATATTAGATCATGTATACGGTTTAAAAGTCTATATACCAAGCCGCGCAAAGCAGCTTCACCGCAGGCGTATTCTGCGACAAGCGATCGTAGCTGATCGGCTCCGTTCGGCTGTCGTTATATCCGATCGAATTTTTTCAGCTGTCGTCAACGTTAAGCCGTTTTTGCAATGCAATATCAACAACCGTCAACATTAACTATTTTCAAAATTTAGAACACTTCATTTCACACGCGGTAACAATGAAACTAGGCTAGGTACAGAAACGGATAGGTACGTTCGCAAGCGACCGTACGGAGCCGACGGTATGTATCGACATCCCGTCGGACGCGATCGGCTGTCGCACTATTCTTTCCGATCCGATGAGATACGAGCCGTTCGGCGGTAATTATTCGGCTGTCGCTGCATCCGTTCGTATCCTTTCCGATCCTATCCGATGCGAGCCGTTTGGTGGAAATTTCTTTACACTTTTCAATTCGTGTAAATAATAAATCCTTCAGCAAAACCAACTTATAACTAACTATCTCATTTTAATTAATTACAAAGCAATAATATATTTCACATTGTGTCGCAAACATACGTAGGCGCAAGGCACTTCGTGTATTACTTGAAAGGATTTGGCACACAGCTTAATGGCACCCGTGGGAAATTTAAAGATGACAACCCCCTTTTGAGTCCAGAGGTAAACAGTGACTCGAGCAATTAGGTCGTCCAATTTGAATATATTTTTTTTTACATAAAGGGACCTCAGTGTGTAAAGAAAAAATATCCAAATTGAATTGAAAATATTATTGTGTACAAAAACTTTAGATGTAAAATTATCTTAGTGAAACTGGGAAATTATTTTAGTGAGTACATTAAATTACCTGTCCTCGCTGGTACGGTCATAATATGCGATTTCCGGCTTTGTGGTTGACGGTGACTTGTATGATCTTTTTTACGTATAACTGACGTTTGCTCTTCTGCCTTTGACACATGAGGAGACAATAAATAATTCATCGAAATATATGTTATAATTCTATTACATCTTTCGATTTATTCGATGAATTATAGATATGAGTCACTTCATCGTATAAGATAAAATAAAATAAACAAATTTTTTTTGGACAATCTTACACAAAACAACCTAGTCCCACACTAAGCAAGGTTTGTACTATGGGTACTAGACTACGATATACATACATACTTATATAGATAAATAAATCCTTAAATACATAAAAGACATCCAAGACTCAGGAACCGTGCTAATCACACAAATAAATGCCTTGACCGGGATTCGAACCCGGGACCTCCAGCTTCGTAGGCAGATAACTAAGGGTACATCATCCATGAAAAATGGAAAAAGTGACCAAATCACTCTTAGTTTGACTTATCTTCACATGATGGAAGCAATGACAGCCCCCCAAATATTCGTCCCGTGCTACGTGACGTGATGCAATCCCAACGTAATTACTCGAGCCGAGCCGCCATCTAAGCACGTGAGCACATGCCTCCGTCTGTTGAGAGCCCTCAAATGCCCAGATGCGAAATTGAATGCCTGCCTCACTAACTGTGTTGAACCGGGGATGAGTTTTGAATTTTGATTTGGTTAAAACTTGCTCTTGGTGAGCAGAATATTTAAAAAAAAAACACCTACCGCTGTCTTTCAAAATCAGAATGAAAGAAATATCCCAGTGATATCACCTGCTGTTAATTAAGGTTGGATTCGTCAATACAAAAAAAATACACTAGTAAGGCCAAACAAGTTTAGTGGAAAATTTCATTTCTAGTACAAGCTTTTATTGCCGACTGTACTTTATTGCATAATCATCAACCACTGTCGCTGACAGGATAGTGCTCGAAATGAGCGTTTTCCAAGCAGCCAAAAATGACATTTTTACGCACTAGTTTATCTTTTTTTTTACAACTGCCGACTAAGGCAATCCGATGCGCGATGCAAAGAGTTTTTATAAAGGTTGGAATATAAATATGGATGCACTTTTCATTAAATGTAGCATTAATCATTGTATTTTTTTAACGTATAAATAGAGAATCTGTTTGAATTGCCTGTGCCTTATATAGAAAGTGACGAACTAGTTAATTAACCCCAGAAAATATGCCAACATCTTGCCGGCTTAATGAAGATAAAAACATGACTTACGATGGCACATACGGTGAACATACGGTGAAATCTTAAAAGATACTGGAAATTATTTGCGTTTCACGGTTTTATGTTTAAAGTCTTGATTGAAGGCATAAGTGCTATCAAAGCAAAGTAAATTATAACCTGCCCATCTTAAATTAACTTTTCAATCGTAGTTTTTAGGGTTCCGTACCAAAATGGTAGAAAAGGAACCCTTATGGTTTCACTTTGTCAGTCTGTCTGTTTGTCTATTACATCCCTAAATATCTCAAGAACTACTTATGCTATCGATTTGAAATTTGGAAAAGTTATAAAGAAGAATATGTTTTTTTTTATTCTGTGAAAAATGACAGACACAGTGAATATGTCAAGTGGGATGTCATATGAACCCTTTCATATGACATCCCACTTGACATATTCACTTGAGTTGCACATTCTGAAACAATTCTTTTTTTTACGTTAGTCATTTTCGATGTCTGAGGGAAAATGTAAAAATACCGTTCCCCCCTTATCTCTGAATTGTACCAAGGAAAAACTGAAATTATTACATAACATTGATATCAATTTATACTTTACAGGTAAAACGTAAGTATAGCTCTATCAAGTTTTAATTTTTTAACATCAAAAAACATTTCTATACTTACCAATTTTGTAACGTATTTTTATTTTATAAATTCCTACGCGATTAATGAATAGGGTTGGAACCGGTACACATCTGTGTACGGAGCCCTCGGTGCGCGAGTTGGACTCGCACTTAACCGGTTTTTTATTAAATGTGACACTCGTCGAAATTCATCCACTTCTTCTTCTGAACTTGTTGCATACTCGTATATAACGATATTCTAGTTCGGTGCGGTACACTAATGTCAATAAATAAAGGAACATTGAAACTTCGTTGAAACCGCTAGAAAGACACGCCCTAAAGATAAATTTGATGGTGATTGTATGTCCACATTACTTGAATAACATGTAAGTAGTTACAATTTCGAACCTTGAACTCTACACTACAGGTATGTGTTCACTATAATCAATATCGGTTTACGTTTGCTTGGTTAAAAAAGTTAAATACTCACGTACTTATTCATAAAACTTAACAAACCTCTGCTAACTAAAATGTCTGTTGTCACTGTCTCACAGGCACATATGTCAAAGTGACAGATAAGGAAAAACGAACTTTAGCGACTAGTTAACTAATATAGGTTTGATAGACGTTTATGAATAAGGGGGTCAGTTTCGTAATTTTATCAGGCTGGCTCATTATTCATGACGGTGATTCTTCATTGGCTATTATTTTTTGGCATTTGATCAAATATATAATTAAGTATGATATATGACTTGTATATTGTTTTGCAGGGAAATGCTTGAATTGGAACCATTTTTAGTCAAAGTGTTAGAAAATTAAATAGGATTACGGCGTAGAAGCATTGTATTAATGAACAAGTGGGCAGGCCTTTACAAAGATTCCATCAGAGGTTTAATTACCTCGGTCCTTTATAAAGTACACCTCACTCCAGTACAATTTTATTAAACAACGACCTCCATCAAGGGTAATGAAGGATAACTTCATTTTGTGACCGGCGACGACATTTTATGGAGTTACTGTGGTATGCATCTTAATCTACCGGCTTTTGTTTTATGGTATAAGTAAATAAATAATACAACACGCAGCTGTTTTCACCGTCATTAGGAAGATGACAGATGAAATTATGAAAACATTGCGAAAATGAAAGGAATGTGTTACAATGTACCGAGTAGGTTTGAGCTGGCATATTATATGAATACAAGGCCCATTCAGAGATCTGACGAAAATACTAAAGTTTGAGCTTCCAGTGTGAAGAAATAATGTAGAATTATACTACACAAAAATTACTGTGGACTGAAAACGAAACAAAGAAACAAAATAACCGAACAAAATATTGAAAAATGCCTTGGTAACTCAGTCCGTCAAAAAACCCTAATTATCATCCTAAAAATAAACTTTCATGCTGCCTTTTTCGTAATTATCAACGACAGTAATATGTTTTTTTTTACTAAAAGGTAGCTTCTTTATTGTTCTAGTACAATAACTGGACAGATTTTTCATTTGTGATCCAGTGTTCCAAAAATCAATTAAAATGTACTAAATATTTACGAAATTACGCGCAAAGCTCCCGTAGAAAGCGGGTTGGTTAATTGTAAAGTCACGCGTGTTAGAGGAGGTCATTTACACTGGAATGGCCTTGTCTAGTACGGTAGATGATATACATGCAATCTTAATCCATGCCCAAGCCAAGGATATTTTTTAAATGTTTGTTTACACGTCTTTTATAGGTACCTCGTACACTCAAGAGCAAAAATAATTGGTTCACTTTGTATTGAATTTCCATAGAAAGTGTACGGAATTATTTTCGCTCTTGAGTGTAGTTCATTTAAACTAAGTTTCATATTTTACCTACTTGTCTATCTGAAGACGATTAAACAGAAAGCAAGGGCTAGTATCATCACAAAAATAAAACGTTAAGTAAGATAAAGCAATGTATTTGTATTGTACCTACTACAATATTTAAATTCTATGTACTAAAAGAAGCATTTGTCTCTGCCAATACAGCAATTGTCAAATAACTTCAATAAAGGGTCGGAAACGCGCTCATATTTTTTCTTGAGTTATAAGGCGACCATAAAAATCCTCCCATTGCTGTCCACACAATAGTCGAATTTTCAAGATGGCCGTGGAAGTAATGACAACTGATTCTATTTAATGCTAAGTACATCACAGGTATGATGGCAATTCACAGACGATTACAACTTCTAGACAGTGGGCCATCATGGGCCATTGTGTGGATCGGGTATTAGGTTGCCACCGCTGTGAAGCCGCGAATGTGAAAGGCACAGAACACCCCCGCTAGAAAGCTAATATTTATCATTTTGTTCCCGATGCGAGTCACCAAAGTATGAGGAAGCGGTGAGGGGAAGGGCAGGTGCTACCAGCGTTGCAATTGGTCGATGAGCTGGCACGCGGATTGCGTAGTGATGGGACATGTTCACTACAAACTGGTACGTAATTTATTATTGGTAAATTACGGTAGGTATTTACTGTATACTAAATTAGTAACAAAACGATCTATCATTACTTGGTTCTAAAAATTAAACAACAAATATTTTATAGCTCTTATATATCTCTTTAATCTGTATTATTGTGGAAAGGAAAAAGACGATTCTAAAAAGCCCACAAAACATATATCTATTTCAAACTTCAAACCAACTCCGAGCTCCCTCGCACTTCCTCGAAGTTCATCATCAGGCCCGTCATGTGATATTAGACCCAACTGCTCATCAAGAGGATTCTAAAAAGCCCACAAAATATATCTATCTCAAACCAACTCCAAGCCCCCTCGCTCTTCCTCGAAGTTCTTTTGGACCCAACTGCTCATACAACATATCGTACTATTTAATTTACTTTAAAAAACTAACAACTAAACAAAAATAAGGTTCTACAGAATAACTAGTAACTAATCAAACTAAAATAAAACAAATGTGAAAACTTTATTAGGGCTCCGTACCAAAATGGTAAAAAAGGAACCCTTATGGTTTCACTTTGTCTGTCTGTCTGTCATATCGCTAAATATCTCAAGAACTACTTATGCTATCAATTTGAAATTTGGAATAGTTATAAAGAAAGCTTACCTACATACATAGGACATGACTTTATAAAATATTTTTTTTTAATTTTCTGTGAAAAATGACAAAATGGTGGTTCAAAATTTGAAAGTCTAGTTAATGTGTCGAGTGGGGTGTCATATGAAAGGGCTTCGGTTGCACATTCTGAAATATTTTTTTTTAAGTTGAGTTATTTTTGTTTTATGAGGGAATATGTAAAAAAAATACCGTTCCCCCCCTTATCCCCGAAGTTTACCAAGGAAAAAATACAAAATTATTACATAACATTGATATCAATGTGTATTTTACAGGAAAAATATAACTGTAGCTATATCTAGGTTTTCTTTTTTTTATCGTCTAATAACATTTCTATACTAAATTTGTAATTTAATCACCTTTGCATGTATTTTTGTTTTATAAATTCCAACGAGATTATGCTGAAAGTACCTAATTTCTAATAAAGAAAAAATATTTAAAACGGTTTACGTGAGTTATGCTAAGTTATTCAGTCGCTCATATTTGTAACAAAAGTTTCCTATTGATGGCGCTGTACCCATGGCGTCCAATTTCCACACCATCTTGTTGAGATTTTCCTGATTTAATAGGGTTGGAACCGGTACACATCAGTATACGGAACCCTCGGTGCACGAGTCCGACTCGTACTTGACCGGTTTTTTTATATCTTTTAAAATCGGTACGAACGAAAGCACGTGGAATCGGTACTTGACCATGACATCATCGGCACATCACTAGTCGTGACGTGTTTTCGTAAGAAAGGAATAGTATACTGCATTTTCAACTTGATGAAAAGGGATAGATATAGTGTGATTGTACCGAAGTATTCGCAGCGACCAGTATTAAATGACCTCCGTTGGCTACAAATATTTTCAAAACAATAATAAATTTGACTTACCTGTGGAATATAATTCCATCTTTTTTGTAATTAGAAGTATTTGAAGGCGTCCCACATCACCTCACACTACAAAATCCCATGTCTAGCATTTTTTTAAAATAGACACGCACACTTTGCACAGGTCGTTGACTTGGATGCAACTGAAAGGCAGGCAGGTGACCGCGGATAATATAAGCCCTATAAATCCTACGAGTGGTGACTCGCATCGGGAACAAAGTGACCAACATTAGGCTTCTAGGGGAGGTGTTCTGTGATGGAAGGTTAATGAAGCGTAACCAACGAGCAAAAGGAAACAGATCTTGCAATTAGCGATCAAATACGAGATAAGAGTACCAACTCAGGCTTTTCCATGTCAAGTGTTTACCCGTAAACGGGCAACGCGTTCATTGATATTTACATAGCTTAGCACGAAATAAATCTGTTGAATATATACGTGATAATATTACACAGTTGCAAAATACCTGAAAAGCCTTGAATTTTTCTAGTAAGACTGTGACAAACAAGCATACGGCTTGAATATTCCAAGGCCAAGTGAAAGTCGGCAATACACGCTAGACAGCAGTCATTAAGCAAAGTTAAAGACCTTCGTGCGGCTTGAGAACTTCTAACAGTCAAGTTACCCACTCACTTCACAAACCAATAAGGTTTAGTTTCCCCCTTGGGTTGGAAGGTCCGATGGTCAAATTTTGAGGTTAGGTAGCGGATCCCGGGCATCCTTTAGGGTGCAACTGTACTGGGATAACGCTAAGATGATGATGATGAAAGTGAAATGTATAGGAATTTTCGGCCTATGATGATCTCGTTTATTGCGTGATAAACGACAAGATACCACATAACTCAGTCACGACTTGATAATAAGTTACGGATGCTTGTCGTCGTGATGGATGATAATTTAATTAACTTTTTCAATGATAATCCTAACCTTGTTTTCGACGCTTAGAGTATAAGTAGTCAGCGAAAAAAATATTTTGCCCACCTGTGAGTTAACGTCTAGTATATTAATAATTTACAGTTAGTTATAAAGGGTCCAACGACTTTGAAACCAAACCTAAGCTAATAATGCAAACAGGCATGAAATCATATGCGCATAAGACAAACTATTTACTTCGTCATTAAACCGCCCCTTTAGCCGCCCAAAGACCTTATTAAGATATCCTTCACTTTAATGTAATTTATATATTTGTAAATTGGAACAGAGCTGCATTTATTTTGTTTCACTCGATTTCAAAACAAAAACTCTTCTTTATTTCTTATTACAGTAGATGAAAATTTCGTTGCTATTTTTTCTTGTATGGTGGGCGGCTAGAGAAGTCACTGTTGAAACTTGAGATAGCATGGAGACTTAAGCGGACTCGAGCGTGAATTATTAACAAGCAACCGTAATTCACAAGCGAAATGAAATAGACCCAGCAATTAGTGACTACACGGGCATTAGTATCAAAGGAGCTTAGATTCTTCCGCATTAATGGATACTGTTTCGAGAGGCTTACGGAAAACCTTCTGCATGGTAATATGTAACTTTATGTACTAACGTTAGGTATATTTAAACGTCAATTTTCGACATTAGGACATACAATAATTCTTCAAAAATCAAAATTGAAAATACACTAATATTTTCTAAGTAGTATGTACGTCAAAGATAGGTTGGGTAGTTATTATAAATTATTATAAAGAACCTCAACTCTCCCACTGCTGAGCAAAGGCCTCCCTCTTTTTATTCCACGCATCCCTGTCCTGGGAAGTCCTAGGTAACTTTTTAAAAATCCTAAAAATGTATCGTGTAATATATTTGTACATACTAAATAAATGAGTATGAGTATATTCGTGCGGGTTTATAGCTGCAGGGGGTGCTCTCAACAGAGTACAACGGGAACAACAAAAACAACGAAAAACCTTATATTTATCTCTGCCAGTATCTAACTTACTCATAGCTGATTCATTTAATCAACGAAATAAATCATTAAAGTAAGTTCTATTGCACAAGTTGTTTGCTGATGTCATCTTCAAAATAGTCTAAATAGAAATAACCAATTAAATTAAAATTACTCCAGGCGTTCGTTTTCGCGTTTTCTACGCCTAACATGACTGTGATAACAAGTGCATGCAATTAGCATCGCGACACATACGTATACATACACCTATGGGATTGTTTGCAACCCCTCACTCCCCCTGTAACCCTTACCAGTCTTTTTTCGCATTAGTCCATTGCCGATTAAGATAACGATTAACGTTTCCATGCCATAAACCAAACAAACGCAGCTAAATTAAATCAAATTGTTTAGACTTGCTCCTGTTTTTCATTCGGGGTTAATTGATGGAAAGAAACAAAGAGCGTTTTACGGCTGCCAATGTAATTGCTTTGAACGATTACGATTGATCACATCTACGCCAGTTACATGTTTTGTTTACGTCTTTGTTACTGTTATACGAGTACGAGAGCTTAACGAGCTAGCAACAAACCGCAACTTTGTTGTTGCTGAATTTATAATTAGATCTCAATAGGTACCTACGTCGTACCGTAACTGCATTGTGCTCAAATATTCCATTCTTATTCTGCAACTACTAAATATGTCGGCGCACCAGATTTGGGGTTGTAGTGTTGTGGGAATATGGCTACAACTTTGTTTGTCACGTCGTCATTCTTATTTTATTTATAAGGCCCTGGCAATTTTTTGTCTTGCTTGTTCGCTAGTGGGAGTTCGAAATTCCGTGCTCTTCACCAGGACACGGACAAACTTGCGAAATTGGATTAGACATTCGTTCAGATTTTAGATAAATGAATCACCAATCTTTTTTTTTATATACCGTGAACCACCCGTGAACATATAAGAGTTACGGTATAGAATTAGTAGCATATTAGTTGAAAATGGCCTTATATCAAGCTTTTTTTGTTTGACATGGGCTTTAATGTTTCACAAGATATTCAAACGTTCAGATTATTTATTTATTTAAACTTTATTGCACAAAAAGAATATAAGTACAAAGGGCGGACTTAATGCCATGAGGCATGATTATTACTAAACGTTAAACTTTAACATTTAGTATTAATCTGAATTTAACTCTTAACAGGCAGACATAAAAGTAGAAATATCCCAATGACGTGAACATTAATTTTGGACGCATTGAATTGGGTGTTAAAAGTGGTTCTAAAAATACTTTAATAACTTGGAAGAACTGACCTGAGATCTAAGAAGTTATTGATAAAATCACATCAGTATAGTACTGTCCCCGAGTGTCTCTCATTTGCTTAGCAGTCCCGCCAGTATTTGCAACAAGCCTTTAAGCCTACGGCAGATTAGATACCCACGAACCCACCCACTTGAACTTGAAAGAACGGTATTCAGGACCGGTATTCCATCTGTAATATAGGACTGACTCTACTTTGATGTCTGAAATGATTTGACGTCATTCTATCTAGTTTTAGAAAACAGGGACATATGAAAGTAAGGATATCTTATTGTTTCAACTATTATATAGCGGATTGTAAACTCCTGCAAGGTAGTTGCGTAACTTTTTGAACGAGCATTTTGGCCATATCAACTGTCGTACTTATATTCGTCACAGACTATCCTTACGCACTTTGGAAAAATATATGCGATTACCAGGTAGTAGCAGCCGCTTCTCAAGAAAAAAAAACACAAAGCTGGACTCGTTTTTCTTCAGTCGAACATACATTTTTTAACGAATGCGACAGCTTCTCATGTACAATTTTTGTTAACGTCGTTCTTACAGTGGTTTCTCAATATTAAAACAGAGCGCTTTGTTCCTCATTTTGAATTCGTAATTAGTTCCAAAAAGTAAGTTAGAGCATTTCTGCTGCATAATTATTTAATGTGAATAATTAATGTGAATCATTAAATAAGTTTAATATGCACATCTCATTAGATAATCATTCATCTAAATATATAAAAGAAGAAACTGACTGACTGACTGACTGACTGACTGACTGACTGACTGACTGACTGACTGACATATCAACGCACAGCCCAAACCGCTGGGTCTAGAGATTCCAAATTTGGCACGTAGGTTCCTTATAAGGTCTAGGGGTGCACTAAGAAAGGATTTTTCAAAATTCACCCCCTAAAGGGGTGAAACAGGGGTCCAAAGTTTGTATGAAAAACCGTATTTATTAAAGTGAGAGACATGAAATTTTGTACATAGAGTCTGTGTTTAAATATATTAACGGCGTATTTCAGCGTTTTTCTAAATTACTCCACTAAAGGGGTGAAAAGGGGGTTCAAAGTTTGTAGGGGGAGAAAATCTTTTTTAAAGTGAGATATTTGAGACTTCGTATATAGACTCTCTGTTTAAATACAACAAAAATTATATAAGCGTCTTTCGAAATTGCTCCCCTAAAAGGGTGAAAAGGGGGTTTCAATTATGTACGGGGAGCAAATCTTTTTTGAAGTGAGAGATTTAAAACTTCGTACATAGACTCTATGTTTAAATACAAAAACACATATTTAAGCCTTTTTCGAAATTGCTCCCCTAAAGGGTTCAAATGGGGGTTCCAAGTTTGTACGGAGAGCAAATCTTTTTTGAAGTGAGAGATTTAAAACTTCGTACATAGACTCTATGTTTAAATATACCAAAACATATTCAAGCGTTTTTTGAAATTGCTCCCCTAAAGGGTTCAAAAGGGGGTTCCAAGTTTGTACGGAGAGCAAATCTTTTTTGAACTGAGATTTAAAACTTCGTATATAGACTCTTTGTTTAAATACAACAAAACATGTTTCAGCCTTTTTCGGAATTGCTCCCTTTAAGGGGTGAAAAGAGGGTTCCAAGTTTGAGCGGGGAGCAAATTTTTCCTTTTCCTAAAAATCGGTATGGGTGTCATTTTCGAGATTCCTCAGGGTGCCGATTACGAAAATGACAACCATTTTCAAATCCAAGATGGCGGACATTTATTTTTCTTAAAAATCAATATGGGTGTCATTTTCGAGGTTCCTCTGGGTGCCGATTACGAAAATGACACTCATTTTCAGATCAAAGATGGCGGATATTTACATTTATAAAAATCAATATGGGTGTCGTCTTCGAGGTTCCTCGTCGTGCCGATTACGAAAATGGCATGCATTTTCAAATCAAAGATGGCGGAGATTTATTTTTCTTAAAAATCAATATGGGTGTCATCTTCGAGGTTCCTCGGGGTGCAGATTACAAAAAAACATCCATTTTCAAATCCAAGATGGCGGACATTTATTTTTCTTAAAAATCGATATGGGTGTCGTCTTCGAGGTTCCTCATGGTGCCGATTACGAAACTGGCATGCATTTCAAATCAAAGTTGGCGGAGATTTATTTTTCTTAATTATCAATTTGGGTGTCATCTTCGAGGTTGCTCTGGGTGCCGATTACGAAAATGACATCCAGTTTCAAATCAAATATGGCAGACATTTATTTGTCTTAAAAATCGATATGGGTTTCATCTTTGTGGTTCCTCGGGGTGCCGATTACGAAAATGACATCCAATACATATCTGCATGCAGGTCAAACTGAGAACCTCCTTTTTTGTAGACGGTTAAAAATTACTCTTAGTACGCGGGCGAAGCCGCGGGAAAAAGCGTTGAAACTTTGTATAAAGACCCTCTTTTTAAATACCTTAATGGCGTATTTCAGCGTTTTTCTAAATTGCTCCCCTAAAGGGATGAAAAGGGGGTTCAAAGTTTGTACAGGGAGCGAATCTTTTTTGAAGTGAGAGATTTGAAACTTCGTAAATAAAATCTTTGTTTAAATACAACAGAACATATTTCACCATGTTTCTAAATTGCTCCCCTAAAGGGGTGAAAAGGGGGTTCCAAGTTTGTACGGGGAGCAAATATTTTTTGAAGTGAGAGATTCAAAACTTCGTATATAGACTTTCTGTTTAAATACAACAAAAAATTACTCGGCATTTTTCGAAATTACTCCCCTAAAGGTATGAAAAGGTGGTTCCATGTGGTGTTTGTACGGGGATCACATCTTTTTTGATGTGAGAGATTTAAAACTTCGTATATATTATAGACTCTGTTAAAATACAACAAACCGTATTTCAGCGTTTTTTCAAATTTCTTCCCTAAAGGGGTGAAAAGGGGGTCCAAATTTGTACGGGAAGCAAATCTTTTTGAAATGAGAGATTTAAAACTTCGTATATCGACTCTATTTAAATACAACAAAACGCTAATCAGCGTTTTTCGGAATTGCTCCCCTAAAGGGGTGAAAAAGGGCTTTCATATTCGAGGTTCTTCGGGGTGCCGATTACGAAAATGGCACGCATTTTCAAATCCAAGATGGCGGGCATTTCTTTTTCTTAAAAATCGATATGGGTGTCATTTTTGTTGTTCTTCGAGGTGCCGATTACGAAAATGACAACCATTTTCAAATTTGATGACGTTATATGATGGATATACGGTCATTTTTTTTTCCTAAAAATCGATATGGGTGTTATCTCCGAGGTTCCTCGGGGTGCTAACTATGAAAATGACATCCATTTTCAAATCCAAGATCGCGGAAATTTATTTATCTTAAAAATTTATATAGGTGTCGTCTATATGGTTCCACGGGGTGCCGATTACGGAAATGACATCCATACGTATCTACATACATACAAACTTACGGATCAAACTGAGAACCTCCTTTTTTGTAGACGGTTAAAAATTACTTTTATTACGCGGGCGAAGCCGCGGGTAAAAGCTAGTAGATATATAAAGTCAAGAGCAGAAACGAGTTAACAGCCGAGTTTGATAATATACACAGAGGTAGAGTTGAGGTTCGAATTTTTTTTTAATTTATTATTTACGAGGCTTTTCAACTAACAAACCTCTAATTTGAATGACCGAGGCAGAAAAAGGCTGATAAAACGTTTAAAAACATTGATATACATAAGTATCAAGACAACGTATAAACGGTATGTTAACTGCGTCAGAGTAACGACGCATACTCGGGCTATCCAGCGATGTAAACGTTTATCAAATGTTTGAAAACAAACCCGAACGTTGCGGGAGCACGTAAGGGTTGTGCTAAACGGTTTTCTCATTAAAGCGCTGTTTTGATTCAACTGTCCTCAACTGTCAAATATGCCACGTCAACGGCTGTCGTTTGCGGTTGTTCAATGTATTCATTATCTAGTCACGCTTGGTACGGTTTTCATTTCAATTTACAAAATGTTACCCTTTTGGTTCATAATATTGTATACGACTCATTGAGCCAACCTTGCACTTACATTTCAGTCCAATTTTATTTCACTGTGTTTCGCGGGCATTCTCGCGTGACAAAATGAGAACGCGAGATAACTGGGAATATATATTACCATTCGAACCAGTTTTTAAGAGACGTCACGTACAACGTATGGAAAAACGGGTAGGTAGGTTTAGGTACATAGTTGTCATAAATGTTTTGTTTATTAAATCATAAGTATCCGTATACTCATATTTTTTCAAAACAAAGATCTTTTTTAAGATTTTGATCATATCTATCTGTTAATTTGATATTTTGGTGATAAATTTATGGTTTTTGTCCATATAGTGACTTTTTATTATTATTCGTACCATATGCACATTCCCCTTTATACAAATTAGAACGTAAAACGTATCTCATGTTCTAGTACAGTCGCACCATCAGCGTCATTATCTGCCCCAACAACGCGCAAGATATCTGACACGAGACGTCTTTATTCTTAGGGCCGTTAAGAGTTCGGATATGTACTTGCGCTAATGTTGTGACAGATATTAACGCTTGTGACTGTACTGAACGCTTGAAATGTAAGTAATACATCTGAATAATAAGGTTAAAAAATATATAGAAATATGATTTCTGAGTCTAGTGCAATGTAGTAGGGGTACACCAGCAATAGCAACTATGTTTTGAAGAATTCTATATTATTTCAACATTAATAAATAGGTACGTAGGTTTGTTACTCGTACCGACCGTATTTATTTCATTGCTTATAAAATACTGCAAAATGGTATACACATAGACAACATAATCACGATTTTAAATATAAAACTCCCGTGAGTTTCAGATATATTGAAATATAATAAACGGGTCACTCACGTCTTCAAGATCGAGACGCACAGTGCGCACAGTGCGAGACGCGCGGCCGTCGCGGCTAGTTCTCATGATTAAGGGCCAGGTATTGGTCCGAAACATGTCGAGCTATACTCAGCCTTGAAAACGTGAGTGACTCGTTTATTATATTTTAATATAATCACGATTGTCTAAAATGTGCCAAGATTTAGAAGAGAATAATTTAAGTACAACTAGATTTACAACATTGTTTCTAAATGTATTTACAATGAAGCAACGATTATTAGTGCTTCTTATATTTTACTACATTAGCGTGAGTAACCACGTACTATAATTTCGTTTATAATTCACTCACGTCTGCTTGTCCGAGAAACACAGATTCCAATTATTAACTTTGTTAAAATATGTTTCATTATTTCCTTTATTAAATATATCTCTGAGTTTTCCTACGCAAACGGCTGAAAATACAAACAATTTCAATTTATTCATACCATTACAAATTCACTGCAAATTAGCAACTATGTTGAGATCCAATAAACCATTTAAATTTTAAAGTCTATATATGCGCGTAGAAAATTGTCAGAGAAGTAATAATTTAGGACGTAAAACTGATAAATACCCGTGGCAAAACAGCAGCGTTGGAATACATTAAACATCAGCTTATTAATTAGGTTTCTGCAGATTTGCTTAGTGCTTTAGAAAATGACTCGTAGTCAAGTATTAATGTCGACCATTCGGACGCAGCTCGGAACATTATTTACATCGTAAAATTAATTTATAATTCATTATTTTGATACAGCTGCGAGGCTCTTAACGGTTGGTAGGCAATAAAGGTTTATTGCGCGTCCGAACTGAACTGGAAGATGAGACAGAGGTAAGACTTAGGTATAAATGGAAACTTCCATTATACTATTTTAAACACACATTCTTATTTTTTATTAAAAATGCGAATTCTCTTGGCCAGTATCTAGCCAGGGGGCAAAGATGAGACCGATGATGAAGCGAACTCACCCAGAAGAAGCCCATTCAGTCAGTCTAGGTTATATGAACTCGGAACACGCCAACAACCACGCGCGATCTCGCCAACAAACTGTTATGGTAGTTTAGCGAGCAATTAAAAGGTTGTAACTGTTATGTACTTTTTTGATAAATAAATTAAAAAAAAACAGACGCCGGCAGGGAATTTCAAACCTTAGTAGTGCGCATTATAAAAGACTAACTTTTCCCGCGGCTTCGCCCGCGTACTAAGTGTAATTTTTACCGTCTACATAAAAGGAGGTTCACAGTTTTATCCGTATGTTTGTATGTACGTATATAGGTATGTCTGAATGTCATTTTCGTAATTGGCACGCCGAGGAACCTCGAAGATGACACCCATATAAATTTTTAAGAAAAATAAATGTCAGCCATTTTGGATTTGAAAATGGATATCATTTTCGTAATCGGCACCCCAAAAAAGCAAGCAGGCAACCACCTTCGTGCAACACCTTGAATTGTACTTTTTACGGATGCAGGAAGATGCCCGATGACTATTTCCTCCCGTCCCGCGGCGCCGACCGCCCTCGCCTAGGTACTGATTAACGACGATCGAGATGACACCAAATACACATTTAAAAATCTATTAGGATAACGCAGTTCTCGTCCCATACCTCAAAAGCAAAAATAAAACCCTTATAGGATCACGTATGGCTGTCTGTCAATCCGTCTGAGACAACCGATTTCCTCCAAAACTATTGGACCGATTGAATTGCAACTTGGCAAACATACTTTCAAGAATTTTCATGTCAACAATATTAAATTTTCCTAATTAACGTTGCATAAAACCATAAAAACTACAACCATATCGATATTCAGTAATTTCAACCCCATCTCCCCCAAACAGAGGAGATGATATTTTTCGTCCGCCACGTTGTATTTTAGAAAAGTTGTTGTTCTCGTAATCAGCGACCCGATAAACCACAGAAATAATACCCATGTTGATTTTCAGACTTTGTCACCACTTTTCCCCCTTTTAGCGGTTGAATTCTCAAAAAACTTGAAACACCTGTTTACTCATTTATCGTTAGGAGTACTCCTGTGAAATGTCGAATAAAATTGTCTAACTAATCTTGCTTCCCCATACAAACTTGGGCCCCTGTTTTACCCCCTTAGGGGATGAATTGTGAAAAATCCTTTCTTATTGCACCCCTAGACATTATAAGGAACCTACTTGCTAAATTTGGAAACTCTAGAACCAGCAGTTTGGACTGTACGTTGATATGTCAATCAATCAGTCAGTCAGTTTCTTCATTTATATATTTAGATGATGAAAAGAGCTTTTACTAGGTAAGAATAGTAGCCAGCTTTAAGGATTTCCAATGGAAGAAGGGGGGAAAGGCGGTTTGAGCTCATGGAGCTCATGACCACACTTACCGAATTAGGAACAACTTTGCGTCTATGTGCTAGGCTCTGCAGCTTCGTTCCTACTACCGTGCTGACTGACGCTAGTTAGCCTCCTAGCTCTGCAATCTACCGAGTCGAGTGCGGCAAGTTGGTACTTAGCCGAGCCAAATGTGACTACAATACTTCATGTAAGGCTTTATATAAATTAAAACGCTGCGCAGACGTGAAATATCGCTTGAACTTATTTAGGATGCTCAGCTTTTTGGCCGCTGTTCGGGCTTTACACTCGATGGAAGTGTCGAAGTTAAGGTTGGAGCATAACTTCGTGCCAAGCAGCAGATCATTGGCTATAGACAAGGATGTATTTAAATAAAAAATGATAATTTCTGGGCCGGAGGTATTATCATATACAATGAGACTTGTTTTTAATTATAACATACTTTTATTGTATAGGAGAAAACTACTGTATATTTGTATGCTGGTGCCAATAACTTATGTACCAACCTAATTAAAAAATGGCATATTACGAACGTATATGGTTCTCATTTTGCTATACTTAATAAATACCTATTACCTATAATACTTCGTTATAAACAAAGTAATCACTAAATAAGGCAAAATTAAATCAAAAACTGTGTTTCATATGAAAATCATTACGTAATGTGTTTTATACCTATTTATAACCTTTTGAGCTAAATACGATTTATAAAAAAGAATAAATCAGGTATTCAGATTTCTTGAGCGCGTATAGAGATTTATTAGGATAATACAATTATCTGTTTCATTAAAGTCTGCCAAGACACGCCAAAAATTAATATATCTCTAATAGCAATAAGCGAGGCGATGCGTGATATCACGGACGTCACGTTGCCCAACTAATAAATAAATATTTTTTATTATTGTTAGGAGCCGTTATAAATTATTTAGCACGTTATAAGGGTCTTATATTTTTGAACTGGCATTACTGGCAACCTCGTGAGAAAGTTACCGAGCAAAATGTATGTAAGAACAAATTAATTTTAATACTTGGAAATTTACGAACAATAATTATAATATGAATATGATATACATTCGGTAGACAATAAGGGATAATTCCATCTTACATAGATGAAATACAAACTGAACGTTAAAACCGCCACAAAAAACTGTTTAGTCAACACATTGTGAATGACATTCTATGTATGTATCAATTAATTTATATTGTAAATGTATTCCAAGTCATTTTATATTGGAATATTTCTTGACAATTGTATGATCAATATAATAAATCCATGCGTTAACATTGTTTAAAACACAGTAAGTAACATTTCAAATGATTGGAGTTGTCCTGAAACGTCGAGGCAATATATTGGTTAACGAGACTGGGTTGCGAGTGTGTAATTGCATTACACGGGTGTATCTAGGTGCCACGGGGATTAAACCCGCATACTCGCATCAAACTACCAAGGACTACTTACTATTACTACCAAAACCGAATCAAGCAGGACAAGCTCCACCATCAACGTATGTATTACGACCGGATTATATACCAATATATAGTATTACACTATGAGGGTGGCATTTGTAAAACCCTCTTTAATAAATAAAGAATAAAAAAAAAAAATATTATTCTTGTAATTATTAGTAGGTTTCATATGTATTAACTCTGCTCCACCTGCTATGAAGCGGAAATGAAATCTAATCATAAGATTAGATTTCATTTCCGCTACCCCAAGGTTGTCTGGAAGAAATCGCTCTTTAGCGATAAGACCGCCTGTTGTTTGCCTCTACTCATTGTGTTTTTGTACGGTACTATGTCCTTTAGTTAAGGTGTGCAATAAACAGTATTTGTATTGTATTGTATTGTATTGTTAACTAGCGATGACACAGTTTAACAATTTAATCAACAAAAAAAAACCATGTGTGGAGTGAAACTGTAACACGTCAATTAATTACTGTATTTACTGTCGTAGGGGTCAATCTTTGTCATACATTTCGCATCGGACTTTGATTGTTATGAGTATGCGTTTTGTCCGCTCGTGTTACATTTTTCGTCATTATATACAATAATTTCATACGGTTCTATCCATCGGAAAATTATTGATTCGTGTGGGTGTCATGTGCGTGTCTTGTACTTGATGTTAAATAGTACTGCACACAGTTTTAAATTATTTACCCAAAGCAATAAAAATACAACTGTGGTGACACATTTATACATAGCTAACAGATTATGTAGCATCGAGATATGTTAGCTATGCAGGCAGACTCAAAGGTTGGATTATGAATCAAGCGGCAGCGCAGCCGTGCGCCGCCGCGCGCGGGCTCGCTACACAGCAACCAGTGCACCCGCCGGGTACGTGTAATTAACCCGTTACAGTGCAGTGCTTACCCGTAATGTGTTTTTAGTGTTAAGGGGATGCCTGGATTCGGTCAGCCACGCTCCCCGTGAAAGAGACACGCTTATGTCTTTCGCGGAAGACGAAACGGGATGCAACACTCTTCGGAAACGGCATTTTTAGACAAATCTCGATAAATATCTGACTGTGTGCAGTTTTATTAAATTTCCTCTTGACAGAGTTTAGATGAGATAAAATACCATGGTTTTAATTTAATTGTGTCGTTTAATAATGCGTTGTTTTAGTAGGCTGAGTAAAAAAAGTGAAATAAAGACTCAACTTCGGATTTTTTTCTATCGAGAAAATTTTAAGCGATCATGTTTCGGCTATAGTCAGAAACACAGCCATATAGTCAAGAATCATATATCTGAAAATCAATCCTTATTGTTTCCTCGTCTAGGCAGAACAGAGTTTCAAAAAACGCGATATTTCTCGTTGCACGGCCTTAAGACTTTTATTTTTGGTATATTTCAAAAATAGTTTTTGTAAGGGGGGGGGGGGGGGGGGCTACTATGGTGACACATTTATGCATAGCTAACATATGTAGCATCGAGATATGTTAGCTATGCAGGCGGACTCACCAGTAGTCCCTTACCCATAGGCCAGTGTACACGTAGCCCAAATAAATAATATAGTGAGAACTTTCGGTGTTTACCTTGACCTCCAAATAGAGAGCTCCTACACAACTAGAAATATTAAATACTTACCTAAACTGACAACATTTTATGAGTTTAGGTAAATAAATAATTTATTGCTGTATCGTAAAAAGTTAGTAAAGAAAAACGACTCCATTTGCGTCTAAAATTTGCCACTACTTGTCCGAACGCTAGAAATCAAATTGTGACGGGAAATCGCAATCCAAATTGAGTAGACAGTTGAGCAAAAAATTACTCGCTTCGAGGAAGACCCGTGTTAAAAGAGGATTTTGTGTTCGTTGTGTCATATTTAGGACGTCGGTCCCGTATTGATATGTTAGGTGCTCCTCAATTTGTTACCTTTTATGACGTATAATTCGTTTACAAATGTTTGAAAACCTTAATTACGTTTTGCTTACGCGTTACGTTCAGCAAACTATATGATTACAAGCGAAACTTCATTGTTCCCCGCTTCTCCTCGCTATCTAAAAGAGCGTTCCAGTTTAAGTCCCTTATTAGATCTTCTCAAAACTTGCGCCTAACAGTACCATCATCCTCGTCATAACTGTATAATTTTCATTTACATTCCGGGCTGTTCCACTCTGGAACTCCCTTTCTGTTGAATTAAGACGTGCTATCTCTATTTTTAAATCCAATCTTAAATAATATTATTTACCTATCTCTTAAGACTTTTATTTCTAGTTGAAATCTGATTGTTTTGTCCGTTTCATTATTTTTGCTGACATTATTGTTTTTCTTACTATACTAAGGCAGTGATATATATAATTATATATGTATATATTATGTACGTCTATTTATTTATATATTATTTAAGTATGATTATTTATATTGAAGAGTTATTCTGTTATCTTTACCTTCCTTCTGCTATAGTTTAAGCACCATTCAGTTTTATATTTAATTTCTCCACTATCGAAAGATTGTCTGGAAGATATCGGTCTTTAGCGATAAGACCGCCTTTTGTTCTGCCTCTGTCTCACTTTATCTTTGTATGTGCTGCTTTATTATGCGAGGTGTGCAGTAAAGAGTATTTGTGTAGTATTGTATTCTTCAGTAGCGGGCGATGAGACTATTATAGGTATAATTTGGAAAATGGGCCCGTAAGTTAGATTCACACCTAATAAGTACTTACAGTGAGCCAATAGATTGGCTCACTGTAAGTACTTCTTCAACTTCTATTCAGGAGGTTCGCCTACAGTGTGTTTCCCGTGTCTCCGCTCT
The DNA here is from genome assembly GCA_963556455.1 of Epiblema foenella. NCBI lineage: Eukaryota > Metazoa > Arthropoda > Insecta > Lepidoptera > Tortricidae > Epiblema > Epiblema foenella. Next base: position 8,833,041 of record OY747105.1, read on the forward strand.
CATCTGACGTAAGCATAAGCGCAATATACAGGAACTCACACATTGAAACAATGTCTACTATGGGAGGACCGTTCATTATGAATTTGGTTTAACTCTAACGGAAAATGCCTATACGCCTATTATTTAAACATTCTTAACAACGATTTTTATGATAAATTCGATCTATCCAACCCCGTCTGCACTCAGCCCAAGATACCAATGACCTAAAACTTTCTTTACGTCCGATGCCGTAACATGCTCCTGTTTTCGAAACATTATTAAACTATCCGAGTAATAAATTAGTTTTCCGTCGGGATCCCTGAAAATTGCGAATAACGTAAATATCTGTCAAATAACTTTATTATTTCGATATCATCTTGAAACAACGCTTTCATCTACCACTTACAAGTAGCATTTCAATGTGACATGTATGTTTTTGCGGTTTAGTTCTGACAAGCAAGACCGGCGCGCGAGTAAGTAAAGGCGCGAAACACTTGATCCAATATCAAATTGTGATATGAAATGCAAGTATTTGACTGACCTCCAGTAGGCAAAGCTTTGTTGTCTGGGATCAGAAAGGGTTTGTTACCCTTTTTGTAATTTGTATGCTTTAGGTGATTTCTACGGTCTTCGTTAACTTGTGAAATATATTTATTGCCTACAATGTACGTAAATGTAACACAGAATATCACATAATATTGATATAATGTAAGATTATTTATTATAAATCAACCAACCTATTGTACGAAACTTTCGTTTGTCCAAATACTTGCTTGGTCTAAATGTAACTTATTCCAAAAAAACTTAACACAGATATTATAATCAATGATCATTACCTGATATGGATACAAATATGACCCTAAAGCTTGGTTTTATAAAGATCCATAGGACCTTATGTCGGTGAGTTAAATGTCAAAACTATTAATCTACTGAGTTATAAAAATGTGATATGATATTTGATGTAACGGATCTTTATACAACCCGGCATAAATGTTATAGTATCTAAAATAATCACACGGGCTAAGTCACTAGTAAACTAAACAAACAGATCATCCAATAACTATTAATAAATTGAGCATAATAAAAAAATATAATACATATAATCTTTATTGCTCACCAAGATAAACAAAACCTAATACGTGAAACTTAATCCATGAAAATATGGATCGTATGGCGGTTTTCTGTGATACGACATCCCTTCTTGCTTGTTTGTGACAAAAATATCATATGCCTCCATTTATAGGGCTGTGAAACGTTATGAACGGCCAAGGATTAAGCTTGTCGGCTATACAGACCTTTCATCGTGCGACCCACTTCTCATTGTTCTTCTAAGCAAATTTATAAAAGCAATAAACACGAGGGAAACGACGGTTTTAGGTAAGGACGTAAAAAAATATATGATAATTTGTATACGTAGAAAATATAATTGCTTTTTATGATAATATGAAAGAATTAAAACTTTTGTGTGTATGATGGCACAAGTTTAAAATTAAACATGTTTAAAGCTTTAAAGCCTACCCCATTATTAATAAACGTCTATCAAACCTATATTAGTAAACTAGCCGTTAAAGTTCGTTTGTCCTTATTTGTCACTTTGACAGTTACGTTTGTGAGAATGGAACTAAGAACATTTTAGTTAGCAGAGGTTTGTTAAGTTTTATGAATGAGGGGGCTATAAATTATCGGAAACTCGCAATCGAATCTATTTCACCTGGGAATAAATAACACATAAGTATGAAATTTAGATAAGGTACCTATACCTACCAATTTTAAAACCGGTATCTAAATTCACTTTGACCACTGCTGAAGCAAAACTAATTAACAGTCGGAATCAATTATTCATTTATTATGACTTATAATGCTCCTGGTATTTTCAGCAACGCCTAATGCGGGTAAAAACCCAATATTTTTTTTTAACTTGAAATAACTTATTTAATTGACAATTATCTAATCTAATCTAGGATTTACTTTCATGAAAGCGATATTTATAAAATAAAAATTAAAGCACTTTATGATTCACTTAAGTTTCAAGGACTTTAATTAAAAAATCGCATAACGAAATGATACTTATTTTCACACTCTACTATACATGTATTTCACTATTCCTCTCTGTTAAGCATTTAATAGCGAATGTGAACCTATAATTGGAAACACTCTGCAAGCTTCCGGAACACTGATACATGTATGTATATATAGTGATATTTTCAGGGACTGCCTTTGACCCTTCATCACTTATTTTATCCGGTTTGCGCATTTTCGATAGTGTTGTTGTGTCTTCAAATTACACATGTGTCATGGCTTCGTCTCCCTTTGAGAAAAGAAAATATCGTGAGTGTTTGCGGAAAAAGGAGAGGGACTATTTTATATTACAATATAAATTACGAAGTAGAAGTGTATGAAATGATGACGAATATATATGTGTATTTGTAGCAGATAACTAAATTACGATCGCAAGCTATATTAACTAAGTATTGCTATTTTTTCTGTAGTTATCGATGACTTTGTTTGATTTCCTCGATCACGATTCAAATCTATGTCATTCCGCCACTCCGTGCTGAGCGTTCTTAGCAGACTGAGTTATAAAGTAAACTTCCCAATGTTTGTCGACTTATGTAATGTCCAATAGTTTAGTTATTGTTGGCATCTGCAAGTGTCAAGCACTGCAGGGAAGTTTACGTTACTTAGATACCCTTGGCTTACTTAAGTACGTGTACACTAACAAAAGACTGTATGTACGCTTCACTGGAACTTACCTGAAACAGAATTATTAAAAAATTAGTACTAACATAAATGACCATAAATTAAGTATTTGCATAAATTATTAGGTTTTATTAATATCATTTGTAAATTCATGCTGAAATGAATAGTAATTTATGGATCCATCTATAAATAAACAATGCGATACAATCGTATTACCATGCGTATATGCCAATGAGCAAATAAGTCGTCTAATCTTCTTCATCCAAATAAAATCGCCTGAACCCTCCATGAATAATATACATAGGTCAACAAATAATGCTGAGACATTTTGTATTCTTACTACGAGTTACGGTACAAAGAACAAGCAAGCAGAATTTACGATTGATGGATAGGAGACCCATATTTGTAGAAAACAGTTGCTCGATATGGATACACATAATCTAAATAATTCTGTTTGTTCAATAACTAGACGCTTTCGTACTATGTCGTTTTCACCCATTGGAAAATTAGTATGACTATTTAAACATGATGTTAAAGCGACAAGGTGCACATGATTAGCATAAGCATCATAGTGTGCTGGAAATCGATTCTCGGTTGGGAATATGTATTAAAGAATTACCATTATTACGCATTTGGAAATTTAGAATTTCGGTTGAAAATTGTCTTAACTAATTTTGAATCCAACACCATTAGAAACAATTCTGGCTAAGTAGTGGCGTTTATATACTAAATAGAAATCTCGCGTTCGTCAACTCGGGCGACTATGATATAACTTTTATTTTTAAGGGCGTATTATTGTCTTTTTTTTGGAATACCCGTGGTAAAACACACTAGCATATTTTCAATAGAATTCCTAAATGTATAAATTCAACCATACAAGAACAGACTATACTAAAACAAGTCTATACAATTTGAACGTTAAAATTTCGATTAAATTATTCATGTTTGGTGAAATTGAACCTAGCTGAGAATAATGCTGTTTTTTTAAGTCTGTCAAGGTAACCCAACTTCTTTCTGACTATAGAACCATACCAAAGTGTCTACCCTGTGTATGATATTTGATGTACCGTTAAGAAAATTTAAACATGAAACTTTTCCTCTCTTTTAACAATGGCAATACGGGATAAAAAGATAGAGTACGCATCTAAAACTAATCTCAAGTCCAAATAACCCACTAGTATGTTTTCACTCTCAACTGACGTAAATACTCGTACTTATACAGGCGAAATGCACAGAAAGTCACATCTTCAAAACAATGTGTCAGATACTGGGATGAGAGGGGCGGTAATTTTTAAATTGGTTTTAATTTATGTGTTCCATTTTTTTTAACGTACATATTTTTTGGTAGAGTAGTTCTCACTTACTTATATATGAGCATATAGGATTACAAGGAAGTTCCTTCAAGGAACCCGGATCGGTCTAGATCTGACCCAGTTTGAACTAGTAAGCTTGATTGGAGTTGTGTTCATCTAATTACACTAGAACTATGTTTTATTACTCAACTACCGTTTATGGTTCTCTTATTTATAAGTATTACGGGATTACGTTAATGGGCTCGCACATTACCAGTGATGGAGGCTGCAAGAAAGAGGTCATCATCAGAAGATCGTAGATTGAAAAAACAGCATGGAAGTGCTTGGTGAAGATATGGAGGAACAGGAACATTTATCAGAAATATTTATTCATGCAAAACAAAAAAGAACAAGAAAATAAATGAAAACAGAAGAACAAGGTAGGTATTGCACGAAATGGTTCTGTCTCAGCGTAGTGCTGGCGCGATTACCAGCGCTGATCTTCCGACAGAACCATTAAGTGATTTCCCAGAAGGTAACACATTTAAATAAAAAATAAACTAAAAATGACAAGAAACTATAACTACAATTAAAAGAACAGAGAAAAACAAGCGTAAAAAATAACAGTAAACAAGAATATAAATAAATTAAAAGAACTAGACTCCGTAATGCCTGATCCAGCAACCCGTCCAGCCGATGGGCACGGAGTGTCGGGCCGGGCACTACCGTAGCCGTACATTAACAGCACAGATTGTGTGATGAAGAAGATAAAACATGTCAAATACTTGCGCATGCCCATATGCGTGCCTTAATTTGTTATTTTATTGCAAAGTTATTAACAAAGACTACAATTATACAAACTGGTTATTAATCAGTCATCCACGGTCAGCGAGTTTTAATACACAACAAGTACAAACAATAGTAGGAAGAGGTGAGGATAAGTGAAATGAAATGAAAAACATTATACACCGCCAAGTCAACGAGGCATACAATTTCGGTAAGAATAAATTATTAATAAATAAATTAATAGATTAGAGGCAGCTTGTGTCCAACCTTAACATTTCCTGTCCCTTTTGATGGGCGAATAAGAATTGTTTGAGCTTAATTTTGAAAGTGTGGATATTTTTTAGGCTTTTCACGGGCGGCGGTATATTGTTATAACACTTGGTAGCCGCATAACGAAAACTACCTCTGAAAGCGGCTGATGTATGCCGAGGGACCACGAGGAGCAACCCACACCGGCGCACCCTACGCTCCGACTGACTATGCGACCAGGTTAACTTTTCCGATAGATACTTGGGTGCTTTATGTTGCAATACATTGAAAAGAAAAGATTTATCGAGCTTCAATAATTTACACATGTTACGTTTTTAGCTACAACTGCTACAAGGTATTGTATGCTTTTCTATGAAAGAACTAATTGTCCTTTTAATTAATAGGTGCCTATTTAGAATGCCACATGCCTTGAAATGAAGTGCATAAGTGACGTCGACTCTTTCTTAATCAACTGAATAACGATTCACAACCAAGGTATTTAGTAAAATATTTTAGTTCTTCGTCTTCTTCGTTGATCGGAGTAAATATAAAAATTTTCTTTGCTATCATGGTGCTTATTTATAAGTACTGTAATTATAATTAATACTTCTGGGACTGGTTCTGTATGGGGAAGCAACAGGAACTGTTCGTTTATTTTATTTGCGTCATTGAGATGTCGTTATTCTTTACTTTTGTAGCCATGCATTTATTAATAACCTTCCACATCTGAGAGGGGTTGGACCAAAGATGAACTTTGCGTAATGCAATTACTATTTTACACCGTTACATGTCATTTATTTTGTATTGTGAAATTACTGTTCTTTATTATCTGCCCTTTTCTCCCTTTTGCCCATACCGTCCTCGTTATATTGCCTATTTATCTATAAAAATATGTTATTAACAGTCATAAAGTATGGAATAAGCGTTTACTTGCCTAATAGCCCGGCCCGGTCTGATCTTGTTAAGACGTAGTACAATTTGAGTTTATTACGTTATTTCATTACGCCGCCGTTAATATAATACACACGTAGTAAACCCCAATACGGGTGAACAGTATTTTAACATGAAAAAATTACAAAATAAAAGTCCAGTTTGGCTAACAATCGCTGTTTCAATGAAAGAGCGAGAGGATACGAAAATTTAAGGGTGCAAATCGGTGTGGTGAGTTTGCCTCACTGTGAGACTACTAGAGAACCGTCCGACCCGGCATTGTCAGTGGATTCAGTTTTTTTTTAGCAAAAATCGGTGCATTGTTTGGTTGAATTTCAAACAATGTATCTATAGAATCACATGAAAAAAATGCATATTTATTGTAAATCATAGTGGTTTCTAAAATATCGTATTAGATTAGATAAATGTTGTCATTTTCAATACAAGATACTTTAAACAATTTAATGTTATTAAACCCCGGGACTCCTTTTTATCAAGTCTAAAATGATCGAAACTTAAAAAAGCGAGCGTAGGTTTTGCAATTTTCGTTTTGACCTCATGATTATTTATATTATTGTTATGTTGTGAAGTCAAGCTACTGGTTCCTAAATTATGTATCCAGCTATGTACATAAAACGAAACGAGAAGCCCGTAATGGCATGAGACAGAAATAACAACACGTCGATAGGTACTATATAAAAACATTGTCATAAAAGAAAACGAACGTGGCGAAAGCAGACACTTACGTCATCAGATTAACCTTTCTTGTACTCGTATATTTCGAATAGGTACACTAAGTAACTTGGATAGTTTTGACCAAAATCATTTTTGACCAACTGGCAAACCGTTGAATTTGCCTTTTATCCATGGAGAAAACTTTCTAGTCGGGTAGTCAGCGGTCGGTAGAAGACTGAGTTATAGTCGCGTTATTTCTACCAACTAAAAACTCCTCGACGCCCGTCATCAGACTCATGTCATTTGGTGGATCCTATTGGTGGATTCTAAGAGATCCTGGAGCCTTGACTTAGTATCGTGAAACCGTAAGGTTTTATTATTATATAGTACGTAAAGCGACTATAGTAAGCGAAAGGAGTAGGTATGTAGCACCATATTATTTTGCATTCTCTGACCACTGCCTACCCCAAAGGACTGTATGAGCACATGTTAGTCCTAAGTAAAACTATACACTCGTATAAGCGTCGGCCGAGCGGGCAGCGCGCGCGCAGTTCGTCGTCCCAGCGCGCGCGTGGCCGACCCACTCCACGTCGCCCGTCTCGTGGTTTCCACTCAGTCATCCTCAGAGTCCATCTGTTGTCATTTAGTCGCATGATGTGTCCGGCCGGCAAAACAAATGGAAAAAAGCATGTTTAACATGAAATTAAAAGATAAAAACAAATTTACACATATACGAGTGTTATGGACATACTGGAAATCATTTACCAAAATAAGTGGCAATGGGCCGGACATATACATTGGGTAGGCCATAAGATGAAACCACGAAATTTAAAATTCGGAAAAAAATAGATATTACGTATTTGCGTACAAATACTTTCAAAGAAAATATTAACGGTATAATATAAACCGTTTTTGAATTATCGCTGAAAAACTGCCTTGCCGAAACAAACGGACGTAAGTGCCGTGAGTTTCCTACGAAGATACGACCTCTTTTATTTAAGAGCATAAGATAGAGGATTTAAATATGGTCTAGTAGAAGTAGGCACGAAAACCTTCATGGTGCATCGTCCGACACGCACTTGGCCGGTTTATTTTTTTAATATGCTAACATTAGTTTATTAGATTTAGATAATTTATTTCATGATAAGGAATTACATTATAAATTTGCACACATGTCAAAATTACAAGAATTGTTAATCATGATCGCCATAACAGGAAAAATAAAAAGAATATAATGTCAATTAGAGTAATACAAAACACGATAAAAAGTAAACAGAAAAATAAATGCATCTTCCATTCGGAATCGTCAGTCAGATAAATAATAATAATGTCCATTACAAAATACAAAACACAAAAAAAAATACAAATCAGTTGAATTCAAATTGACTTATAATTATTTACATGTCAGTAAGCTAAGATCAATATACTCTTTAACCGAGTATAATGGGTTTTCCAATAAGACCTACTGCACCCCCACTTTGTATTCGCCAATATGCTTATGCTTACACATTGATTGTTATTTGTTTTTAAGGCAAGGTCCATTCACAAATCTGACGAAAATACTGAAGTTTGAGCTTCCAGTGTGAAGAAATAATTTAGAATTACACTACACAAAAATTACAGTAGACTGAAAAAAAACAAAGAAAAAAATAACCGAACAAAATATAGAAAAATGTCTTGGTAACTCTGTCAAAAAATCCTAAATATCATAGTAGAAATGAACTTTAATGCTGCAGATCTCATAATTATCAATGACAGTGATACGTTTTTTTTACAAAAACGATAGCTTTTTTATTGTTATAAGGAAATAATCGGATAGATTTTTCATAAGTGATTCAGTGTTCCAACAATCCATAAAAATGTACTAAATATTTACGATATTACGCGCAGGGCTTCCGTAGAGAGCGGGATGGTTAATGCAAACTCACGCGTGTTAGAGGGGGTCATTTGCACTGGAATGGCCTTGCCATAAGTTCAAGTTACTTCGTGAAGTGACCTGCATACCTCTATCAGCTGTACCTCTTGCCCCTTCGGTTAAACTCGGCTCTGGCACATGTCAGTGGTGTGCAGATTCTCTATCGCGCTAGGAACGAAAGAGCACGTGCTATGCGGCTAGCGCGTGCAAGCAGGTTGCCACGATTAGCTGTCAAATATTAGTTTTGCTAGACAGAAAACCTTCTGTATGTAATTGTTCTGTGCCTCTATCCAGTCTGCGTTGTACAATATCCGCGGCAAGTTGGACCAGCGAAAAGCCTGTTGGGATATTTTTCTTTTTACAGCGAGTAAACCTGCCTCACCCAAAAGCGCTGGTATGTAAGTGCGTTTCTCTAATACTTAGAGTCCTTTTGCGCTCGGCACAATAGTAAGTATATCCAAGGCAACTAAAGTTCAAACGTTGAAAAAAAAACTTTCGGTTTTGCCCTATAACCATCCGGCCTTTGACGGCTTGCTCCGAAATAAAAGCAAATAAATGTAGTTGAAGGTAATACGATTCGCAAATATTAGTCACGCGTCTAATACCGTATACAACCATTAAACCAGAAAATAGAGAAGTTTGATTTAAATACGATTCAATAGAGCATTGTCTTAAGTCCCTTCCTTAGTCAGACAGACAAACTTCACATTTCGTTTTCGCTCCTCAACTAAAATAATAAATGACACTCGCAGTTAACCTTAATTTTGTTGTTAGGTTTTGCGTGTTAATGGAAGTGACGATAACGTATTGTTATGAACATTAGAGCAATTTCTAGATTCCTAGTTAATGATAATGATAGGAGTTTTACAGCAAATATAAACATATATTACTTAAGATAGATAATTGCATGCCAAATTTCAAATAAAACTGACCGGAAGCATTTTTAAAATACATGTAATGTTAGTTCCATAGAAAGCCGTATATTTCCCAAAGTTATAGATCCAGAGTTCGGGTTTAGTGCTTTTTCGAACGATTTGCGTCGGTCTTCGCTTCGCTCAGAAAACAGGGCCATATTTAGAAGTTTTGATATTATGACAGACTATATCATGTATATTATTGTATCATGGGTTGTGGTGTTAAATATGGCACCGACATCCTTCATCCCTTAGAAAGTAAAAAGTCGAACTACCAATGCTATCAGATTTTAAAGGACGACGTATACGATCACCAACGGTTAAAAATAACTGGTCTCGCTAATGTTACTTTATTCAATGGGAACTTATCATCGATGTGCGTCGAGGCGACAAGTAAAAGCTACAGCGTACATTGTTAAATACATCCCTGTAACAGAGAATTGTCGGAATGTCGGCTATAAACGTTTTACGATGCCAGGTGAATTAGTACTTCTAGAGTAAAAGGAACGATGAATTGAAATGGTGTTGGTGAATCAATAATAATGCTATGAAAGATGTTCTTTAACAATTTATGTAAGTGCTTACGTTTTACAAGTTACTTAGGTATGATTGTCAATACGGAGTGACTTGATAGGTACTTTCCGAACACATCACATGTATGAAAGAAGAAGCAAAAGAAAAGTAAATCTTTTCCGTAAACTATTTCCTGCAAGTTCGACTGCATCCGGATATCTGGACCCAAGCACCAAACCGTTTGCAGCTATCGACGCTTTGATCTTCCATAGAGCTCACGCGATCTATTTGACTACACTTCTTAAATCTGAATTCGTTTGATATTTGTCACTCGTGCTTGTTCTGCCACGTTAGGCTCAGCTGTCATGTGGCAAGTAGGTTAAAATTATAAGGTATAGTTATGGAGGATCGTAAAAGAACAGGTAGTCTAGGGAAGGTAGAGTACGTGTAGTGTACGAGCTATATTTTTATGTTTCGAATTATCATAGGTTGACAACTTGACAAATTGCGTAATACTCTTAATAACGCGCGGAGCCACGCGAAATGATAGTCATGTCAGGTGTCATTTTCGAGGTTCCTCAGGGTACCGATTACAAAAATGACATCCATTTTCAAATCAAAGATGGCGGACATTTACCATTGTTACCATCTAAAATCGACGCGGACGAAGTCGCGGCCGTTGCTAGTATATCTATAAAATAGTTATAATACTGGTGTAGAAAGAAAGGGAGGAAGAAAAGCGTACCATAGCTAAAACTTCGATAGCAGTTAATAGAACAAGAATGGTAAAAAAGACCGGTGAAGTGCGAGTCTGACTAGCGCACCGAGGATTCCGAACACAGGTCGTGTACCCGTCCCGAACCCATTTAATTCAGGAAAGATCTTAATAGCGCGATGTACAAAGTACAAATTGAACGCCGTGGATTCAGCGTCACAAGTCATTGTTGTGACTTTAAACCAAGCACTAACAACTCCATAAATTTCAGTTGACCCATAGGTACTACGGCAGGAAGATATCAAAGCGCAATCTATTTAATCTCCTATATTAAACATTAAAATTATTAGAATTACGATTTGAAACGGGATATTTACCATGTATATGTCAAAAATACAAATATACATGGTTAATATCCCGTTTCAAATCGTAATTCTAATGTAAATGACCATGTAAGCTTGAAATCTTATATTAAATTTATTACGGTTCGATGGGTCAGCATATTTTGGCTTATATTTATATCGCAAGCGCTATGGGTCAGTGTATTAAGTATCTCTAATGTATTGTTTTTCATGCGATTATGCATGTAATTGCTAGAACTTTAGGGGCTGAAATACGTTGATTTTAATTGACATAAGTCGTTTTGGTTTGGAGATCATTTAGTTCTTGTAATATCAGAGTCCCATATATACGAACTAAATCTGTCAAAATAATAGCTCATCATAATCAAGTAGAAGTGTTTGTAATATTATATTTGTAACCAAGATAGTAAAAATAAAAACTAAATAATGCGAAAACCTGCTTTATCTTAGCCACGATAAGACTCAAAGTGTAATTAATTATGTTCAATTCAATTGTGTAAAATTATGTTCATTAGCTTCAATTTCACCTAATGTCATCGGTACAAAATGACACGTCTATGCCAATGACGTTGTCAAATGTCGTGATATTGACAACTGTCTATAAATCCGCCTTATTATACGTCCTTATCATATCTTGACCGTAAGATTCGTGACAAATATATGCATATTCGGAAGTCAGCCTTGTGCATATTCGGAAGTCAGCCTTATACTGTGGTCCTTCTGAATCGAATTTTCCGTACGTCAACAGGCATTGTAAATATCTACATGACTCTGGTCTGGTTCAGAAGTTTAACTTCCACCCCCAAATTCATCAATTTGAGGAATGATTTAAGGGACAAAAAGTATCACTCGTGTTAATCCAGGCTAAAAACTCTATATACACAAAGTTTCATCATAATCCGTTCAGCCGTTTTTGCGTGATTGAGCAACAAACATCCCAATATTCAAACATCCTATTATAATATTATGTAGGATATTTTATATGATTTAATTACAAATATATAGTTTTTAGATTTTACCCTGTAGTTGTAGTATATAACCATATTACTTGCCAAATTTTATAGTTCTAGGTCAACGGGAAGTACCCTATAAATTTTGATTCCCTTGAGTTTCGAAATATACGTTTTTTGCGACATAAACGCCCATATCTTTCTTTTACGTTAACTTAGAAGTATGATTTATTTACAGTTTCAAGGAACTGTAGACCTTAAGATTTAATTTCAACTATATACCTCCACGCCTTCCCGAGATAAAGGGTCGTGACATACAGACAGACGGACAACAAAGTGATCCTATAAGGGTTCTGTTTTTTTCCTTTTGAGGCACGGAACCCTAAAAAACGAACATCCGCAATCCATACTTTAATATTTTAAATACGAAAGTAGGTCTATATATCTGTTACCTCTTCACGCTTCAACCGCTGAACCGATTTAAATGAAATTTGATATGGAGATAGTATGAGTCCCGGGGAAAGACATAGGATAGGGATTTCTATCCCTGAGATCAACCCTTAAGGGGGTGGAAGTTGGTGTGGAAGAGCGATAACTAGGTAAGCGCCTGAAATAAAAGAATAGCAATTAAATTCTAACGCTTTGCTATGAACGAGTTCAACGCGGACTAAGTTGCGACCAAAGGTACTAAATAATATGTATGTCATATGATTGTATCTTGTGCGTAATTGTGAGTTTACTCGTTTTTGTTTATTTATTTAACTAATAAATCGAACAGACTTGATCATAAACAAACAATAGAGGTAGACAGACAATTATCTTGAACATTCATAAAACATAGTAAAAAAGCAAATACAAGTAATATTTTGTAAAACAACAAACAACTGATAATAATCATAAAATATAAGATCCTCGACTACTCAGCGGAACCGAAAAAACACTTGTCTCTAATTTGACAAAAAGCTTCCTACCTATTCTTACTTGGAAATAAAGAACAAAAACATTCCTTTGAAGAAACATTCCTTTCAACACTTTTCAAGACTGGATTTGTATAACGCGACCATTATTAAATTAAAATTTCTGATATTGGCCAGAGAAGCCCGGACACAGTGCAAGTATTTATATACATTAAAGTATTAGATAGAAGACATGGAAATGCAAAATTAATTTATGATTATCAAGTAATGACAGAATATTTTTTTATTATGTGTTCTTATCAGGATGATGGAATCTTATCAGGCATTTAACGCGACAATATCCTATGCCAGGCTTACCCTACATAATGTATCTTTACTAGTCCGCATTATAGTAATATTTGTAACAGCGGACCCTTCTGTTGAGGGAGCCCTCAACCCTCTGATCTGTCAACCATGTGAAGTTGATAGATGTTGGTTTAAGTTTCATTTTCGGTCACTGGAGTAAACCTATTTGAATCTGAGTTTATTTTTAAATTTTATTTTATTTTGTTTATGACCTGAAGAATTTAAGAATATAAAAGTTAAAAGAAATGATCAAAGCTGTTCAATAGTTACAGGCGTGCTGGAGCTGACATCGTCATCTTGACGAAAGCTTCTAAATAAGTAAAGATTAAAAACTATTCAAAGTACGGTTGAAGCTTGCTTAAATTTAAGGACATTAAAATATGACAAATTAAAATAACTATCATTGATACACAAGGAAATAATTTAAGATGGATTGTCCATACAATTCCTTAAAATACTAATCATATCCCTGATGATATAAAGACTCTTTACATTAAATTATTTTCTTACCCGGTTAAGATAAGGTAAAGGTAAAGGTAAGGTAATAAAGCAAGGTTTGAACGAAGCATTTACACCCATTCAATAAAACTGTCAGTAACCTAATTTATAACAATAAGTTATAAATGATATAATATATTTTGTGATGCTTAACATGCTATATAATATAACTAACGTTTCCCGCGGCTTCGCCCGCGTACTAAGAGTAATTTTTTACAGTCTACAAAAAAGGAGGTTCTCAGTTTGACCCGTATATTTGTATATACGTACCCTTTTCCCCCTTTTAGCGAAGCAATTTAGAAAAACGCTGAAATACGCCATTAATATATTTAAACAGAGAGTCTACATACAAAGTTACAAATCTCTCACTTCAATAAGTACGTGTTTTTATACAAACTTTGGAACCCCGTTTCACCCCCTTGGTGGTTGGGGTGAGTTTTGAAAAATCCTTTCTTAGTGCATCTCTAGACCTTATAAGGAATCTACGTGCCAAATTTGGAATCTCTAAAATCAGCGGTTTGGGCTGTGCGTTGATATGTTAGTCAGTCAGTCAGTTTCTTCTTTTATATATTTAGATATAATTTATGTCACTCTTGGCCATAAAGTGGCAATTACCGCACGGTTCGCACGGAAAATCCTACTTCCTGGCCAGGGGGTAACATGAAATTTTGTAATTGCCACGGGCGGTAATAAAGAAAGCCTCAGCTAGCACATTTATCGCCCTTGCCTTCGGCTCGGGCGTCAAATTCCTGCGATCTGAGGCATTCTTTGTTATACCGCCCCTGTTAAGTAATGTACTAAAATTAACTATTATTTTGATCATTGAGGACTCTGGCTGTATCTGTTATAGACAAAGGCAAACCTAATTTATAATTTGAAAAACCCCGGACCCAACAAACGTAATACGTAAGGAACATCTAGTCAGACAAGAGTTTAGTTAAAAAATTGCACTCAAATTGGTTCACCCGTTCGGGAGCTACGACGCATCAGACAGACAGACAAAGGAGCACACGTTAAAGTTAATAACCCTTTTTTTGCGGTAGTAAAATAAATTAAATATAAAGAAAATAAATGTGTCGTACTTCTATACATATGCTGCCTCATAAGCGCTTAATCATATCAACGGATAGGAGGACTAAACGAGGCAATGATAGATTCATATTAATCCGAGGAACGTCAGAGATATACGTAATGGCATTATAAAATCAATAGGCAAGGCGGGCGAGACAGAGGCTATAATTGGACGACTGTTCGTTTAGTCGAATAGTATCACTATATTTTTTACAATAGCTTCTGCTAGTTTGTTTGTCGGCGTAGAATTAGCAATTTCCTTAAAATACTAACAAAATGCCTACTTATACGATATTGCATGACAAATATCCTATTAGAGCCAATACATTTAGATTTACTACAGGTAGTATCAATTGTCGCACTAAAAAGTATAAGAAGGGAGCACAATTTTTAACCCGTCATCTACCGAGCCCGGTCCACATGCTGTTGTTACGTATTGTTTTTTTTCCCTATAGACGACGACGAAGTAACAGACAGACACTGTTAATTTCGCTTTTTATTATACATATTATTAGCTTTTGACGACGACTTCGTCTGCGTGGTAGCCCATAGAAACTTTCGTTGTTTTCTCAGTTTCCTTAGGGGATGATTTCCGGAATAAAATACTATATCTCAAAGCCAGTACTTTAAAGCCTGTTTACTGTTTGAGTATGTAAGGTAACGTTGCCCAGTGATCAAACCGACATAAAAACTACTTTTTCACAGCACCGCTGGCCATAGTGAAATTGATAGCTACGGGCTGCGCTGACATTGCACACCGTAGTCTGGTGGCTAATTCAAAAAAAGTTGGTTGCCTTCTTTGGCCTCCGTAAAGTTTGTAATGAATAGGCTTGGAAACTCGCAAGGAAACAGAAAGTGTGCCGCAGGTGGCTTCTGTTGATTGATTTGTTTACTGCTATTGACAGCTTCAATATTTACGGCGAAACTTTTGAGAGGAATCATTTTATTACTAATGAGGGACGAAAAATTTTGACGCTAGTCCTTGGCTGAGTGATGATAATTAATCGGTTATCATTGATCAACAAATTTATTATCTACCTTTTGTGTAAAATTTGTTCATATATTTTTAGCAATGTCTCCGTTTTGAATTTTCAGTTATGTTTTTGATTAGAGAATTCCTTTGAGAAGGAGAAATAGAAGGAAAGTTTAAGGAAACAACTAGTTCTGTTCGTTTTCTTCAATAATCCGATCGGAAATCATTTACGAAACTAAATCAGACAATGGAAACGCTTTGCATTCAATCCGATAATCATACAATAGATAATTATGCTCCAGTTGACAGTAAAATGTAAGAGACGTACCAAAGCCAAAGGCTTGTCTATATATTTGGTTCTTTGTGCTGTGCATAGACGTGAAATACCCTTTTTAGGGTTCCGTACCAAAATGGTAAAAAGGAACCCTTATGGTTTCACTTTGTCTGTCTGTCTGTCTGTTACATCGCTAAATATCTCAAGAACTACTTATGCTATAGATTTGAAATTTGGAATAGTTATAAAGAAGGCTTACATAGAACATTTTAAATACTTTTTTTTATTTTCTGTGAAAAATGACAGATAACAGGTGGTTCAAAATTTGAAAGTCTAGTTAATATGACTGTCGAGTGGGGTGTCATATGAAAGTGCTTGGGTTGCACATTCTGTTTTTTTTTTTACGTTGAGTCATTTTGTTTTATGAGGGAAAATGTAAAAAAAATATCGTTCCCCCCCTTATCTCCGAAGTTTACCAAGGAAAAAATATAAAATTATTACATAGCATTGATATCAATGTATATTTTACAGGAAAAATAAAACTGTAGCTCTATCTAGTTTTTCTTTTTTTTATCGTCAAGAAACATTTTTATACTAAGTTTGTAATTAAATCACCTTTGCATGTGTTTTTATTTTATAAATTATTACGAGATTATGCTGAAAGTACCTTCATTCAAATAAAGAAAAAAAATGAAATCGGTTTACACGTGATAAAGAATTATGATAAGTTATTCAGTCGCTCAAATTTGTAACAAAAGTCGCCGATAGATGGCGCTGTACCCATGGCGTCCAATTTCCACGCCATGTTGTTGAGATTTTCCTGATTTAATAGGGTTGAACCGGGACACATCTGTATACGGAACCCTCAGTGCGCGAGTCCGACTCGAACTTGACCGGTATTTTTTATACATGAACATGTTTTCGGATATATAATCGGAAATTTTTACCAGTTCTTTTTTGACACATCACACATATAACGTAAATCCGCATTACACATCGAAACAATGAATAAAATCAAGTATTGATATAAGAGTACGTACTATAGTGACTAAATCATTCGTTTCGATTCAGGTGATATTTCCGTAAGTTGATGGAAATCGATCAAATTAATGTAATCGATCAAATAAATTCATCATTCACCATTCATTAATAATCGCTAATTAAGGCAATCGATTCATCTTACCCTCATCACTAAAAAAGCCAATTTATAACTGTCAAAAAGGAACTGGTAAAAATTTTCGGCAATAATAGCAATAAAAAAATGATATTGTTAACATACGGCATTAGGATTACTTGACATAAATAATTAACAACGTTGCCAAGGTAATAATTATATTAAGGGATTATAACTTTGTGATTAAATTCAAAATAATTACTTAGTTTAAACAAAGGAGGTTCTCCGCAAGCTGAGTTAATTAAAACTAAACACTAGAAACGATGAGTCAGTGATTAATAGGCGCTTCCTTTCATATTTGCTAATAAAATAAATATAATATTTCATTTTATGCTGCTTGTAAATGATGTTTGCAATAAAGAGTATTTGTGTTGTATTGAATAGGCAACAACTAATTTGAAGATACTTCCAAAGGCCAGCAAGTTCTTTTTTCGATCAAGATCTCTTTCTTTCTTTGTAGACGTTCCTTCATGACTGAAGATCGTGATCATCTGTAGTCTTCCTGGACAGCACGACTTGCTTCCAGCGACTTCTGTTGGTAGCCATCTGCACCACATCGTAGAACTTGCTGGTCTTATCCTTGATTTGGTCGGTCCATCGCGTCGGAGATCTACCACGGGCGCGTTTCCCTTCCACGTTTCCAACAATCAAGATAAACATGTACAAAAAAGCAGCCAACAATTTAAATGACTAACTAAGGTAACTACATATTAGAGGTATATTAAAAAAAACCACTCAATAACTTTAAAAACTTAATTTATTTAAGTCATTTGCATTTTCATCAAAAAATATTTACCGTTTCATAACAGTTACGAAAGAGCGTCAAAATAGGAAAATATGGATTAATTGAATCAGGCATGAAATTAATTTGCACCCCCCGAATGAAACTGACTTAATGCAAAATTTCAACTTTTTGGGAAACCACCAATTTATGTTTATTTTAATAAATGGTAGTTTAAAAACAATTAACGATTTTCAGAAACAAGCAACTATAAGGTCACTTTTCGACGGAATGGGTTTATTATTGTTTGGCTTAATATGAATTAGGTCACTTTCATTTTAATACCCTGAACTTGATATATGTCTTTTTAGATATTATGCCAGCTTCATTTTGTAGGGCAAGTAAATACGTTAACATTGTAGTAGTAAAAATAATTAAGTGTATGCTTAAGTAATTTATTTTATACAGAGAATACCTTAATGGATCATAAAAGATCACAAAAAAAATATGGAGAAGACGCTTATTTATTGTTAAGCCACATCTACAAAACATTTTTAAATAATAAAGTGGCCAAAGTACAGATCCGTATATATTAGAAAGGTTCGGAAGAGTTTAGAGTTAAAACCAAATGAGTCACTTTAATTCTAAAATGAAAACGTAATTCTTACCTTTACTTTCGGAATGAAAACGACTCAAGCACTAATTGGTCACTTTATTTGCGACGGGCCAACGTGTTGGTGTCGAACGCTCGACTTTTACCTCGACATCTGTCAAAAAACTATGATTGATTTCACACTCAAAATTTCGACACTCAAAAATCGGCTAACCCAGGGTAGCGCTAAAAGGGGCGTTGACGTTCCGACGCGAGGCATATACTCGTCGAGTAAGAAAGAGACTCATATGGTGAGTTCGATTCTTGCACATTTAGGCCAGTTTCTGACAAACGACGCTGTAGAATACTTTGTATGGAGTAGTTCTGTAATATTAACTAAATTTCTCTATTTTTTGGATTAGCTCGGCCGGTTTCATTCTAAAGGTGCGAATTGTACCTAACCTAATTTTGAACCTGTTAGTTGATTATATAACGTGTCAAACTTAGGTTAGGTAAATCTCGTTGTCATTTTTAGTATCTAAATAACATATGACATAAATGCATGCTCGAAAACGTTACTTAATCACCCCTTTGATGCCGCGTTTCATAGCAGTCACTATTTAAAAATCGCAGTTAGCGTAGCTAACATGAGGTAATATGTGGGAAAGTAACTTCTCTAGCTTTGGAAAGCTTAGCGTGGACGCCAAGAAAAATACAAGAAACTGCATATTTTCTCGTTAAGACAGTTTCCACAGTCCCTAAGCCAATTAATAAAGAGTTGAGAGACAGCGTGGTGATTAATAAAAAAGTGTTATCCGGCTAATAGCCGCTTCGTATCCCCTGGGCGATTTTACAACGCACTAAAGCGGAAGCGCCCCATTTCACAAGCCCTCGTCATACTGACGGCGACGATTAAAATATTGAAACCAGTATGAAGATTTCATAATAATAATGAATTATTTATTTAGCCAAATAGTTCTTACATGGTATAGTTAGACAATTATCCATCAGATTCCAAACTAAGCTGAGCCTGTGTCTTGCTAGTCCTCGAGTGCGATTGACAAGATTCACGTGTTTAAAAAGCAAAATTAACTTATATGTACATATTGAAATACTACATGTATTACATACTTGCATATTGTATTAAATTTACCTTAATATTTCGTGGCAAATCGGCATGACCTTGATGTTACTATTGGCGACCACTTTAAAATTTAGTCGGTAGTGACCCTGTTTAGGAAGCTGGTGATCCCGGGTGCGAATCTCAGGCAATGCATTTATTTGTGATGAGCACGAATGATATTTCCTGAGTGTTGGGTGTTTTCTATATATTTAACTATGTATAATTTTATCTACACAAGTATGTATATTATTTCGTCGCCTACTTAGTAAGATTATCCACAAGTACATATACTCTAAAAATGTACTAAATACTAAGTATACATATATTTTACATAAATGCGGCTTTATCTTCTACAAACTCATTTATAGTGTAATAAGACTTTTGAAAGAGATGGCGTTTAAAGCAAAATTTAAATTTACTCATTGACAATTTCAGCATATTAGAAGGTATTATTGTAAAACCGTACACAGTTACCCATAAATGAAATATTTACCGACGACCGGTTTAGCCTAGTGGGTAGTGCACCTGCCTGTGAAGCTGACGGTCCTGGGTTCGAATCCCGGTCAGGGCAAATATTTGTGTGATGAGCATGAATATTTGTTTCTGAGTCTTGGATGTTTTCTATGTATTTAAGTATTTATATCTATTAAATATATCGTCGTCTAGTACCCATAACACAAGCCTTCTTGAGCTTACTGTGGGGCTAGTTCGATTTGTGTAAGATTGTCCTCTAATATTTATTTATTTATTATTCATTTACTTTACGGAGACGATATCCGGGAATGGTTAATTTATTTTTGATAATGTCACTATTTAATTTATACATGTCAAAATTCTTACGAATGTACATTTACGTACGAATGTACATTGTATACTATTCAATCATTAATCAATATTTTGTACGAGTGGAATCAAACTTCTACAAACTCAACCTTAGGTTTCAAAGTTACTCAGTGTCACTCATACTGTACAAATATATACGAGCAAGCAAGAAGAGTCTGTATGAAATTCCACGACAGGACTTCTTCCGTTTAGCAAAATCGGGCCATATTCGTAAAATATTAGAACTTGTTGTACAACTACAAGACTGGGCGTAAACGAATACGTTCTGCGTAAACAAATGAACGAGAACGCTTTGTTTTGTTAGTGGAGTCCGTAGTCTGTGCCACGAAGAAGTACGAACGCGTGATGGATATAAGAATAGAATGTTGTGAATATGTGGATTTATGAACAGTCGGTGGTCAGCAAACGGCCGAGGCGCGAGAGCAACGGTAAACACACGCTAATGGTTTAGGATAGTCCCGTAAAATGAGTAATTTCATGAAGGAACATGTCAAGTGGCTTTCTACGTAATGAACGGCACCATAACTGAAGACATTTAACTAGATTTAAAGAAATTAACACTGATTTTGATAACTAGATATTTCAAAGCATTATATTTTTCATTTTGTAGTATATTATGTTTGTCATATATATATATCATGTCTCTTTCCAATTTTGTCACTAGCCGTAACACTAGCCGTAGCGTTTTCCGTAACATAAATAGTAGGATAAATGGGGCAATTAATTACTAATTTGTTTAATGAATAAGAAAACAGTTATTATAACAAAAAGAAAGTTTAGTAGCTATATGGCTATCATAAATTCAGTAATTTAAAGATGTGTTACTCCCCGTCGTCTCTCAAACTCCACTTCACTTCAATAAAATTCATTATTACAATTCTACTATAGACAACTTTCCAAAGTTATTCATTACAAACTGTTTTCCGACTCCTATCGAATAGAATTCCCTAGGTATTTTAGATTTATTTACCATTTCATCTGTAAAGTTTCATTGACCGAGTGAAACGAAGGTCTTCGTTGCAGTTTCGACAAAAAATGCTTTCGTATGTCAGGATGTTTGGATTTCCGGCTCTTCTCCTCTACAGGTCGCCTTTCTCAACCGTTTCTCGTGAAATTTTGTGGGTTTGATAGTTATATACATTTTTTGTCGAGTCAGTTTTTGAAAATATTAAAAAAAAGAGACTCGCGAGGTCTACAGCTCACAGAGCCACTAGTTTATGTATGCTTTAAATGCCGGTGGAAGTACTTATTATCTAATGATAATAAGTACTTCTACGAAAGTAAAGTCGGCAATACACAATATTGACACAGTAAAGAGGTTACATAGTGTCACGTGATCTACTACACGTATAATGCAATGATTGAAAACCACAAGGTTCCAGACTCTTTTATTCTATGATGAACACTTACACCAGTAACAAGTTCGAAGAAACTTATTTTTTATATGTTTATTTTTTGGATATTTGGGAGCATATAAGCTACTAATAAAAAAATTTGATTAAAACATCTAATGTAGTAATATAGGGCACAATTGACGTAGGTGACGTAGGTACATTAATACCTATTTAAATACTATAATCTATTTAATTCGGGTTTTATCGGGTAGAATTTGTCATAAATCATGTCTTGTTTATGACATATCAAAAAAAGATTCAATTTTTTTAAATAGGCAACACAATCAAATTGTTGCTGTTTTATTTTGTTTAAATTTTAAACAAATTAAAACAGCTATGCGCGTTTTAATTAGCCTATATAGCATAATGCATTCTAGGTTCGTTTACCAGCTAACATTTTCCATCAGAATACTAAAGAGCATAAGCGACGAGAAATTTTCTGTAACATATTCCATTCTCTAAGCCGAACAGTCTACACAACTGCACATAACCTATTTATTCTGTAACGTGATGCGCTCTTAGTACTCGATATTAAAATTGATTTTGCTACTCTGCCTTGTCTATGAGAGAATGCAGCGGAACGAGGTATTTATCCCTTTCATTATACAGGGAAGCTTCTGTAAATATTTCCGATATCCATGGATAAAATAATTTCCTGGTGAGTTAGCTTAGCTTGCTGTCTCACTCGCATTGTTGAGGATAGATTTTTATCCTCTCGCGTCACATTACAGTGACAGTCTTATTGCTAGCTCTGGTGAATTTTCCCCTGGAAAATTATTTGAGTCGCACATTACAAACTCACACTATACACGACATTGACACACAAAACATTATTGAATTTTAATTTGGAATATTAAATTACAAATGAGCTATACAAATAAAAAAATCCGTACGAACCTATAGTAAGATTGATTAGGAAAATCAGGAATCAACCACGCAGATATCTTTCTTCTTCTTTCTCATAAGTTATACGTTATTTTTAACATTAATATTTTTCTTATATCCGTTCGTTCTCAGGTTGCTTAACTGACTTTTTTTTATCCAAATCATATTTTACCTTATCTGTCTTATTATGGAATAATAGCAGAATTAACTGTACTTCATAAAAGCAAGATATATTTAACTACGTTCAATTTTGAAATATCTTGAGGCTTAGCGGAACTTTTCGCAAGTCCCAAAAATCTCAACATACTGTGATTTTGACTTGTGAGTGCGGTTAAACAGCTAACTGAAGTGAGCCACCATCATATTGTTTTTTTTACGTGTCTACCTTTTCTTAGGGGCTAATTTCACCCTCGAATGGCTTCTGAAATTCATATTTACTAGTATAACATATACTTAACTAAAATTCACTATCATATGCAGGAATAAAATAAATACATTCTTTATTGCTTCTTTTCGAGATTCGCTGCAAGAAAATCGTAGTAGTTTAGAACGTTACGCCCACATACTCGTAGTAAATATAACTAGTTCCGCATTTTTTTTAATATCATCGATTTCGTCGTCATCATCCTAGCGTTTCCCCTGGTTGTATCGTAAAAGAGTCCGGGTCCGTTTTGGAACCCAATCCCAAAATTAATAGATTCTTGTTTTCATTTCAGTTTTACTTTTTTCAATTTGATTCATTCAAATTTAGACATAACACGGAATACAATAATTCTGTACGCACTTCATATAACGAGGCGAAACATTTTTTGAAATAACTTATATTATGTGAAATAAATCCGTTTAGATCAACGGTTGATTGATAGAGAATGCATAACTCGTTAAGACCGCCATTGGCACTTACTTGTATAATGCGATAAAGTTTCAATTTTAAATACATTCACCAATCGGCTTTGATCCATAAATCTATTAATGTGTAACATATGTATTAACTACTTCGTTAATTATGCAATTAAGCGAACGTTTGCTTCACAGTTTACTCGACGAAGGCTTACCAGATCTACGTGCTGTAGATGTATGTGATGGTACGTGTATACGCGGTAAGTACTCCGAATACATTTATGCATAAATCGGTTGGCGCACATGAAATGGCGCGGGCGATCTATATAACAGCAATATCATATTTTTTTGTTTAGACAATATATCATACCATGCCATACCATAGACAGAAGGAGCATCATAGATTTAAATTCTCGACTTTTCTGTGGACATTTAAAGTTTTAACTGACAAGATGCCTTACTTTTAAAATGTTTGGAACTTAAATTATGGCAATAGTATTGGTAATTCCAATAAACTAATTTTAGGTACGATACTGTTATTAACGTTTTAAATAGCGACAGAGTCATTTGTTGCTTTTATTGTGTGTAGTAGCATATATTCGGAAAAAAATTTAACAAAAAGACACATTTTTTTGAACTTCATCGATTTGGAGTGGTGTGTGGAACAATATTTCTTAAATTAAAAATCCAAAAAATGCATGTGAAATATATATCTATTTGATACTAGATGACTTCTGTTTTTTTCTACTACCTATGTATTATTTTGATTACATGATACATGTACAATAGGAGTAAGGGCCTCCTCTAACTCGCGCGGGTGCACGGAGCAGGTGCACGTGCGAGTTAGCGGAGACCCTAAAACATACATGCTACTATCATTATAATAATTATGTATCTACTACCGCTAGGCTGAATAGACAGAAGTTTGAATTTTTCACAGTTCGAAGGGATTTCAACCTGAGCATTTGATAGCTCCACGCGCTCTTAAGGAAAATGGTCTTGACAGGCAGGCAGACAAACGAACAACGCTGACGTAATTACTGAATCTAAAACAACACATTTCGTAATGCCTTTCTCCTGCCTTCGCTTTTACTCGTTTTTGTTTTTCTAAAGACAATTAGGACTATTACTTATTCTGTGATATAGAGGATAAAAAATATTGCTATTTCTAATGTTTTATTTATTCAGTACACAGTACCGTACACTGACGTAACAGGTCTCGGCCTCTATCCAATAAAGGGATACATTAGTAAGAAATTCTTCGCTGGCTCTACGATTCGTAGATATTGGACATTTATTGGATTACTTCTCGGATCACTGTGTAACGTAGGTTTCCTCTTTCTGACAAACATTCGAATGGACATATACTTAAATTCATACACCTAGTTACCAATACGTTATCATGATATTAATAAGAAAGTATAGCTTTGAAAACATTTCTTTAATTAAATTGATCATTGTACCAAGAAAAAGAGGGAAAATACATCATCCAAATTCTACTGTAAAATTTTACTGCAGATGATTAAATTTATTATTATAGGTCAGCTGTATAATTTGATATGGTAATATTAGCTATCATCAACTTTAACGTTTTTGAATAAAACCTTCATAATCAACAAAGGGGAATTTATAATAGCCCGCTCTACCGATAAAAATCTATCGATAAATTCATTGGTCAACGAAGCTCAATGGGCCCTAAGCTTCAGAAAAGCCCCGGGCGTAGCAACCGGGCTAGCTCAAGTAGATATTTTAGAGTCTGAGGGAAAGGAGTCTCTGACGTCGAATAAAGATCGATCGCTAAATGGGAACGGAACGAAACATAAGCTGTGGGTTCCGGCGAACTAGAGGCGTGAATACGGGGTATTGTTTCGCAATAATGGCGTCGAGACTCGGTGGCGTTGGCCACTTTAAACTATATTTAATTTTGTGATTTTTTCAAACCGTATTCGTAAATTATTTCATGTAATTAATTATTTGTCATAAGTCTGTTTATTAAAATAAAATAACTTTTTGTATTTCTAGAACATATAATGAAATGAAACAGTAACCATTTAGAAGGGTAGGTAAAGATTAGGGTGCACTTTTCAGACAAAAGTGACGCTTAATAACAAAAAACTTAAAAAAACATTAATATTTTTATTTATATTTAGAGTCAATGTGTGATGTGCAATTGTGCAAGTAGTATAATTGAAGCTAAAGTTACCTACCCAAATATCTAGTTACTGTCAATAGTAAAAAAAAACTTTAAACTACCTTTGACATTATTATAAGCTTCAATATTGTCTAATTCAATTGACGACTATTGTATTTTTACAAGGACTGAATATCAGTGTATACAGAAGACAGAATGATGGCATTTTGCCACAAAACCTACAGTAATAATAATAGTAATCATTTATTATGAGTATCAGGGGTATCGTGCATGACTCGTTTAAGTCTTACCTACAAAACCGTACCCAACATGTTCAGATCACCTACCACAACCCGACCACAAATGAGATGGTGCAAAAATGCTCAGAAAGAAGAGATTTAAAAGGCTCGATGCCTCAAGGCAGTGTTCTAGGGTGCGTGTTGTTTTTGATTTATATCAACGACCTTCCAAAAACGGTCGACACATACAACATCTTATTTGCAGACGATATCTCATTATTATTTGAAATTAGTAAAGGTGAAAACCAAAATGAAATCATAAAAAGTACTCTCTGTAAAATTAATAACTGGCTAAACATGCAAAATCTACAAATTAATCTTACAAAAACTAAATTAATACAATTTTACCATAAACAGAATAACCCATTAAATTTAGACATCATAATGAATAATACCGTAATAGAAGAGGTAGATAATTTTAACCTGCTAGGAATAACTGTTGACAACAATATAAATTGGAAGAAACACATAGAAATTACTAAAACAAAAAAATCTAGTTTTCTATACGCACTTTACAACCTGCGCAAAACAACAGACCTAAAAACTACACTATCAGCTTATCACGCATTTGCACACTCACGGCTCAGCTACGGCATCATGCTTTGGGGAAACAGCACAAATGCCCACGACCTGTTTGTGATGCAAAAAAAGTGTATAAGGATCATGGTTCGTATCCAATGCCCCGAAAGTTGCAAACCTCACTTCAAAAACCTAATAGAAAAGAAAAGGAATAGGAATAGGAATTTTACCACTACCGTGCCAGTATATCTTGATGTTGGCCCTATACGCATGGAAAAACAAGCACTTATTTAAAGAACCCCAAAGTGTCAGAAACAAATATCAGCTTATTCTCCCACCCGCTAAAATAAAAATGTTATCCAATAGCCCACAATATACTGCAGTCAAGATATATAATAAACTACCTAACAGTTTTAAAGCAATTGACAAATATAATGTATATTATAAGAAACTAAAGCTATTTTTACAGCATAAATGCTATTATTGCTTGAATGAGTTTTGGACTGACAATCTTAAAGAAATTAAATAATTTTAATCCAGATATTTATTATTATTATTATTTTAATTTATCCATACGTAAAAAATATAAAATACAGATCAATATGCGCTGAAGAATAGTAATGAAATAATGTATAAGTAATATAAGAAAATAAACAAAATAATGTAATTTCTATCTTTGAATATTTAGTATGGCATTTACATGCTCACAACATTACTATAATGTAATTATAGTTAGTTGTAGACATTTTCTTAGTTGTAGTGAATTGCTATGCCCGAAACGGTACATGTTGAAACAAATTGTATTTTAACACCAATATAAACACATGTATATGCAATAAATAATATGAATATGAATATGAACTCACGATCCATTAAACGAACAAGGTATATTTGTAAGGTAAAATCCACATAATTACTAGTTTGTAAATGGGTTCTCAGATATGGGTTTACTTTAGCAAATAATCTTATGTTGGCCTCATTTCGGGAAAAGATTATATATTTGTAAAATATAGATTATATACTTTTCGGTTTCACGCGAGTCATTGGATCCGAGTAGTACAGAAAGCACCAGCCAACCAGGCCCTATCGCGAGTCAAAAGCAAGAAGGCAAGGCATCCAATTATATTTTATGTACAATTTCACTGGATTTACGTCGGGCTTGCACGTGAGTTATGCAGAACCGGGGCAACTCATTATAATACCATAAAATTCGCGAACGTTTACTTGTCAACGGTAAGAATATTAGAATTTCATCTGCAAAATATTCGCTTCCCCGACATTGCATCATTTGCGTTGATTTGTGAGATTCAACTGAAATATAGGTCATATATGTAGGCACGGGAAAATAAAAGTTGACTCATTTGTTTACGAAATGTAAAGACGTTCCAGTGCTCGACACTGTCCCATTACTATCTTCTATCTTATTATTATTTAGTATTGACGCTCATGATAGAATGTTTTGTAATTTTGACATACACTCAAATTTATATTGTACTAGCAGTCGCCCGCGACTTCGTCCGCGTAGATTTTTAATGGTAACAAAGATATAAATGAGGTTTATTTTTTTCTGTCAGTTCTCTAATGCTATTAATCTTTTGTGTAAAATGACTCAAATGAAAAAATAAATGTCCGCCATCTTGGATTTGAAAATGGATCTCATTTTCGTAATCGGCACCCCGAGTAACCACAAAGCCGACACCTATATCGATTATTAAGAACAATAAATGTCCGCCTTTTTACGAAAAGTAAATATTTGTTCCCCATACAAACTTTGAACCCCTTTTCCACGTCTTTAGGGGATGAATTTGAAAATCGGTGAATTTAGTTTTGTTATATTTAAACAGAGAGTCTATATACGAAATATCAAGTTTCTAAGTCCAAAAAAATACGTTTCCCATACAAACTTACATCCCTTGTTTTACCCCCTTAGGGGATGAATTTCGAAAAATCCTTTCTTATCCCTAGCCTACGTTATAAATGCAATCGACTGTGTAATAATCAACTCTCTAATGTTAGTAGTATCGCCTGTGCGTTGATGAGTCAGTCAGTGAGGATTTCTTCGTTTATAAATATAGATTTTTTATCGTGCCATAAATGAATCTGAATCTTAATTCGTAGTAATAGGCTTCATTTTAATTAAACATTTACCTTATATAGAGATAAATTGCTTTCGATATATCTATATGACCCATGTATGAAATAAAAATATAATTCTAAATCCATGTAGGTATGTAGAAGTTGATTATTTTTATAGACCTTTGCATATACATATATAATAATTCCAACAGCTTTCTTACCTGGGGACAGGACAGTGATTTCGATGAAAATATCAGTGGCCTTAGCCATATTTGGGTTATTGTCAGTTGCAAAAACAAAAGTTTTCCCTTCGGTAGTCAATAGTTAACGGTTTATGTGCATGTACGCTATGTTTTAGTACATGGATCTATAGCAACGGAGACACTGTTTATGTGGGTTACTTAGAACAATGCAAAATTAAGCTTTGTAGCACTTAACTTTTGATATGTCCACCGAAAAGGCGCGAACCTAAATCTGACAATGACCCATTTATGTTCCTTAGGCATATTTACGTTCTTATGTTACAAATGTGGAAGATCGTGCCGTTAATAGTAAACAAAAACAATCGCTATTGTTTTATAAATTATTTCCTCTGGTGTTGGAATGTGTTACATAAACATTATGAACATGTATTTTTATGAGTAAAATCAAAAAATATATAAGAGAGCGTCGTCACTGCAGCCGATAGGTCGACGGAAATGAGCCTAACACGAACACATTTGAAATACATTCGTTTCGTACAGTCGACTACAAAGAGACGTATACACTTTTTCACCTTATTGCATTGTCACCCAAAAGTGTATATATCTCTTTCTAGTCAACTGTAGATACTTTCATGAATTTTACATTTGGTGTAAGGTCGACCTCACCTCACAAGGGGCTTAACACCTTTGTACTATGTCGCTTTAACGTTTAAACATACTAAATGTCCAAGTGATGAAAGCGACAAAGTATGAAACTGTTCAGCTACTTATGAGGCCGACTGTTGTACTGCTTATCAATACGCTAATTGACTTTTTTATGGTGCCATTTGAACCGTTTTAGATGCGATCAAATGTCTACACCTATGCTGGGACCCACCACATTTGGAGCACGATAAAGGCCAACAATTAGCGACAAACCTAGCTCTACGCTAGCGGGTCTCGAAAAGGCTCGCTACATCTATTTATGATTTTGGTAAAATTTTGTAATTTATAAATAACAAAATTTTACCTGTAATTTATTTACTATAATTTACCTATTGTGATGGTTTTATGGTTTACTATCAATAGTGACACGATGTTATAAATTTTAGTACCCAATTGTTTATAAAATAGAATGGTACATAAGTTACATATACAGATATTTATGTATGCAATTTAGCACACCGCGCGCTATTCACAAAAGACGTTTACTCATAAAACATATAACTTATACAATATGAATTTATTGTCTTAGAATCAGTTACTTGTTAATCTTTATTTGCTTACTAAATAAAATTTTGGGACTTTGCAATCACACAATAGTACATAGTTTTAGTATTCAAAAATTAATGAAAGAGGAAAAGTTGTGTGATTCACAAGTCTCATTTATTTAGTAAGCAAATAATGATTAATAACAATGCCTGACTTAGCTCTACGTCATATCTCACTACTTTTTACGGTGAAAGAGTTTCGAGAATTGGCCTACTTTTACATGGAATGTTTTTTAATGAGTAATATTATACGAGTACATGGGCTCTTTTAACACTGCAGTATAGTAGCAAAGCATGAGAACCTGTACACATAGATATAATGCAGGCGATGCATATTACACACCGCAGTCTCTTTGAAATTCTCGCTAGTATGTCCTGTTCCCTTACCCGTGACTGATGTCACAGTACTCACAGTGCAACTATTTAGATGCAGTAGTTCAATCTCTTACTGCATCTATAAACCAAATATGGTTGTAAGAAAAAAGAGATACCTTCTTAATTGAACTATAATTGGTCACAATAATTGTTATATACCCGTAAGTAAAGGTCACAATGAGAGTTATTAAGCCGTTAGGGCTTGGCCACCACTTCCTTTCCTTAACGATGTGTCAAAAATTTGGTCCTCACTCATAAATAATAAACAGTCGAAATCTGAAGAATCTTAGCCTATTAAAATTACTAACCAATAGAAAGTACCAAACCCAGACGATTGAAAAGAATAAGTAACTTTTAAAAACTTAATAATGTACCTGAATCGATATATATGTATACTTAGGTATAACAGAACTTTGCAATATGTTTATAAATTGTAAGTCAAAGTACTGCTAATGTTTTCACTACCAGGGTTTCATTAAAAAGAGTATCAGCGGGTGAAGACAGAAACGACGAGTTAGATAAAGCGCCACTGGCTCCATGAAAACTTAATGAGTGCATTTGTTTTGTTCTGGATATTTTTTATTTATTAAAGGCCCTTATCAGTTGAAAAACACATCTATTTAGGCCATTTTCTGTATGAATTGACACATATCTTGACATTTTCTCAATGTTACTATCTAGAACAGGACTTACAACCTCATGTCATACATTTTAAATGTATTTGATGGATTTTTCATTAAGAAATATCATTTCAAACACCATTCCAAATGGACCATTTTTAAAACTGTTCATTTTCCGCTTAACTTCTTCTACACACAATAAAAATTGGCTGTGTTACTATTTAATACATTAATAAAATCATTATATCCTTTAATGCTTTTATTGGTATTATCTATATCTTGTCACAATTTGAAATCAAAACAGTTTAAAACTTGTAAAGCCTCATAAATAAAGAGTTAATGAAATATATTTATAAATTATTAGAACCCAACATAAATTATTCAACTTTTTATTGTAACGGGAAAACGGTGATGAAAGAAGTGAGCCTAGGATAAGATGATCTATTTAGGTTGCAAACCATGATTTGTTAAAACGGTATAGCGTCGCTTCAAAAAAGTGGTGACCTTTCATTAGCGAACTATACGTATCACATTTTACTAATGAAAATAATTTGTCGTTCCTGCCTTGGCCGAATTGTATCTACCTACAGCATCCCTATATAATTCCCTGTAAAACATGCGTACGTAAATACCTGATGAAATGTGAAACAACGCTTATATAATAAACTTTAAGAGAATCCGGAATCCCTAGAGTTGGAATACTTTTGAAACTCTCGAAGTGAGACTAAGAATTATTAAGTACGGTGAATATTAGCGGGCATTGTATCGTTGAATATATTATTATAATTTGATAAATTAGTTTACAGAGAGTGGAGTGTGTCTGTATGAATGAGCAATTGACCATATCTCTGCTCTAAGTAATTCTACCCATGACATATTGAGAACACAATGTAGGAGGTTAATTTAATTTTAACTGGAGTCACAAATGTTACGTGAATTTGAAGTCTAAACAAGCATGTTAATTGGTTTGTTAAATAAATGTGATTTAATAAAATCTTGAACAGAGGACAACAGTTTTACCACACAGACGATGGAATATAGCTTATTTAGGCTCCAATTATATTTTCTCGTTTGTGATACTTATGGACATAAGGAAACATTATAATTAACCCAATAGTTGTCACCTATTGTT
Organism: Epiblema foenella; assembly: GCA_963556455.1. Taxonomy (NCBI): domain Eukaryota; kingdom Metazoa; phylum Arthropoda; class Insecta; order Lepidoptera; family Tortricidae; genus Epiblema; species Epiblema foenella. Next base: position 8,865,276 of record OY747105.1, read on the forward strand.
CACCTCTATTAACATGAGATACTGTAAGTGTCAGATTTGAGGTAAGTGAGCACTGGCATATTTAGGTACCTTGCTAATATACTTCAACTCAATAACTAATATTCAGTGTTCTTAACTTACTGAAATCGGGAAAGACATTATTTGATTTCATTTAAGAACAAACAATAGGTACTATGTGATGTTTGTTTTATTTTTATAAATCCTATATAGTGTGAAACTGCTGGGCAAAGGCCTCCCCTCTTTTTCGCCACTCGTCTGCCAGCTCCCGCCAATCAGTACAATAGTAGATTGTGTCTCAAGGGAGCAAAATGTTATATTTACGGCGAGGGCGGTATATTAAATCCTGAGTGAAGCGAAAGATTCTACAATAGAATCCTGAGCGTAGCGAGGGATTCTAAAGTAGAATCTTGAGCGTAGCGAGGGATTCAAGTGTTTACGCCCAAGACGGAAATAATTTTGCTACCGTGTGACACATACTGCTTTTCACACCGCCTATGAGGCCCGCTGCTAAAAACATGAAATGTCTTACAAATCATTTTACTACAGAGTTCCCCATACTGCTTTTCACACCTTCTATGAGGAAAAGAGTCATTGTTGCCCTCAAATGAGGGAAGAAAAGTACAATTTTGATCCCTCATTCGAAGGCAACAATAACTCTTTTCTAAATAGCAGGTGTGAAAAATATATTGTTACGACGGGGGCATAACAGTTCCGGTGCCGTGGAAATAGCACCTTAGCAAGGCATTTCAAAATTCGCGGTATGATGTCAAGTCATTCGCGGCCCGGTGTTATATCGTATGGCTTACACAGTCGACGCGCCCGTGTTCAAATAAGGCGACCGACATGCACTTTTTAAGATGTATTAAATCTCAGTGATACATTTTCATAACGCGGAGTAGCTTATTCCAGAACTTATGGACTTAGTGACTGAATAGAAATTCCACGCTAAAGAAAATTATTAGACAAATGTATGAACTTGGAACATTCGATAATCGTGGTTAAGGCACAAGTTTCTCGAATACTGTTCGCAACTCGGAATCCCGAAATGAATATCGTAATTACCGTCTAGAATATTCGAATAGGGGTATATAAGGGGACCGAGTTCCCGGTACGGGGCAGTATCGGAGTGGATTTGAACAGTATTTGAGTGACGTTAAAAAGTGATCAAAGTGAGAAGTGAAATAGTGAGAACAAGTGGTGAAAAAGTAGTGTTTCTTACAAGTACCAGTGGACTCAGTGAACCTTACTCGGTGTTTACCTAAGTCGCTAAATGAACCCAAAGTTGTTAATCAGGTGTTTAACTCTATCCCGCACCCCGCGCTCGTAACAGTATCAAGGTCGTCCCGCCATCTCCTTTTCGGTCTGTCTTTGCCTCGGTAGCCATCCTGTGGGGTCCATTCAGTGGCTACTTTGGCCCATCGCTCCGGGTGCATTCGACAGACGTGCCCAGCCCAGTCCCACTTCAGCTTTGCAGCCTTAACACCCACATCTACGATATCAGTTTTAGATCGCAGCTCTGTGTTCTTGATCCGGTCAATTCTAAGGACTTTAACTATGCTGCGTTTAATTGCTCGCTGGCAAACCTTCAGTCGAGTCTTTTGGCAATCGGTTAGTGACCATGTTTGGGCGCCATAGGTTAGGATAGGCAGAACGCACATGTCGACGAGCTTGCGCTTCAGTGTCAAAAGAAGGTTGCCCTTCATTAGCGCCGTCATGGACCAGAAGCTCTTCCAGGGGTTTTCGATGCGTCGATTTCTGTAGACTGCCTGTTATCGAAGCATGCTATCTGGTCCAAGTAGATATAGTCGTCAACATATTAAATATTATCCTGCCCATTTACTTTTACCCTATGTTTTACGTCGTAGCTCATTAACTGGGTCTTTGCCCAAAATTCGATTAAAATATTTCAACTATTTTTATTTGTTTATTTGAATCAGACTCAGATGCATATAAGTTAACACAATGGGCTTACTTTAAGGGTTAGTACATTTTTTTTAGCAATAAAATCTCATTATATCCGTACTTTAAAATCCAAAAAATAAAAGGATAAGAAGAATATCAAAAGAAACGTAATAAGTACATATTGGCTATTACCACATACATTTTATAACGACAATTATATATCCTATCAGTTATGTTGTCTCTGTAAACACGTCTTCAATAAATTCACATGATTCAAGTAAGCATATTTATATTACATATTATACATGGATATCGGAATATATTGTTTACCAAATTTCGTATATTTAAATTTGTACTTGATGGCTTTGTTTACTGTCTACCGGGTTTAATTAATCGAATATTCAAGCCGCGCGTTCGCAATGTAAACATTTCCGTACCCAAACGGGTAATATTTTAAATCGTTGTACCGATATTATGGTGGAAGGGAAAACATGCTAATGTAAGCTTTTAGCTTCTATCAGGAGTATATTCCAATTGGCGTGAAATGGCGAGGCCACGTAAATCCCTCAAAGAATTGAATATCACGCGATCTTCATTCCGTGTCGGCCTTCGTAGGGATGCGCCGATGCGCGTCGAGTCGATCGAGTTTTTAAGCTAAATGCCGTTGGTGTACGAGAGTAGAGTTTAATAAACGGGCCATTCTACTTTTTCATGTACATAATTTTAAGACACTTTTTTTAAAATGCAGATTTTGGAATACTTGGCCCTCACTTCATATTTTTGTATTGTTATTTAGAAAGCGGTTTAATTACGGTATCACTTCCGATAGTTTTGGTAATTAACGAACCACAGTTAATATTCATAAACTGAGTAACTCAGTGGTCTTTGGATGTCTCATCATTTGTATGAGAAAATGGTTTTTACCACCCACCTTTTACAGAAATAAGTTAAGTATTTTTACCTATAAATTACTTTTATTAGGTTCAAGTACTATTTCCAAATCCTATTTTTGTACACTAAATCAATACATATCATAGATTATTTTTGTAATAGAAAACTGGTCATGAAAAAGTAGAATGACCCAAACGTAGACGACACGGTAATATAATCATCATAGTATATGATACATCTTTATATTTCTTTAATTATCTTTATTCACGATAGCGCCCCTTTATCGTTGTCATTTCGTATAGTAAGATTTTTTTAAATTAATATAGGTATATGCATTAGTGCTCACAATTGCATGGCACCCGAGCTATTTAGGGGCTTCACACACACGTTGTTTATGTGTGCGTAAGTTAAGGAACACTTTCAAATACCCAGGAAAGGGTTTCTCACCTATCTTTATGAGATTCATCATTTGTCGAAAATCATAAAACGGTGGATACCCGAAAATAGTTCTAGTCTCCTTTAACAATTTGTAATGCATTTTATTATTAAATACATTACAATATGTATTGTAATATACGTATATGGAATAATAATTAATATGTTTTCTTAATATTTACCCATAGAGCCATAAAGCAATGATAATCAAAACTGAGGTATACCAAATTTCGAGTTAATCAGAACACCCAATTCTAGGGGCTTCATATCGTAATATCGACTTGCAAGATTCATACATTACGTAGTAAGTTTATTACAGAAGTAAAAAATATGATCGTCCCGTCACTAGTTATGGGTAGAGGTACTGACTCGGGCAGTAACGCGCTTAGGTACCTACCTGTTCTTATATAATACCTACGCGATAAATTGAATTTCCGTGAAGATATCGCCTATAAGGTTAATTAATGTTCCTTTTGTCTATGGTATATTATGTTAAGCACACATCGAGGGGTGAATGGTCAATCCCGATAAGTCATCTAAATGGTTTTTTGAAAAAAGAACTCTGCGTAATGGATGTTGAGTTCTTATTTCAAAAATCAATTATCTCGATTTATCGGGTTTGACCGCTCACCCCTCGACATTCGAAATAAATACTTATTGTTTACCGAGTGAAACGAATATTTGCTTTAGCTTCGACAAAAATGCTTTCGTATGTACGGATTTCCGTTTGTTCTCCTCTACAGGTTCATTCAGAAAATTTACAATTACTCGTCTGAACTTAGTGAAATAAATTTATTTTTAAATTTTTAATGAGTTCGTATGTTTCTGCGGACGGATTTTTGTCCTCCTATATAGGTTACATTTCTCAACCGATTCTCGTCAAATTTTGTGAACAGGATTGATAATTTTATAGATTTTTTTGTCGAGTCAGTTATTGATTTTTTTTTTAAACACATACATATTTTTAATGGTTTGCCCCCTCTACAGGTCGCTATTCTCAACCGATTCTCGTGAAATTTTGTAAGGAAGTTCGGTAATTATATAGATTTTTTTAGTGGTTTGCATTACTCCACAGGTCGTATTTCTGTGAGCAGCAGGCTAATCACGTAACTTTATGTACTAACGGTAGATAGATTTTACTGTCAATTTTCGACCGTTCGAACGCCTGTCAAAAATTCGCACCAGGTAACTTTATGTACTAACGTTAGAAACACCATTTCGTACCGTACCGTTCACATGGTGAATGAGATTCGACGTTCTGTTATTGCAAAGGTGATCCAATGAACGAATGGTTGTTCCTTCCAATGTTTTGCACAAATTCGTATTCGTATTCGTATTCGTAATTTTTTGGTTCGGTAACTACAAAAAGATCTTTTTGTCTTAGCACGGAAAATTGCAAAACTGTACGAGACTGCCCAAACCCGAGGATTGAAAACCAGTAAACAGAGTGCTGTCTGCAATCGCTATTGCCGACGGATATTGATGCAACTGTTTACACTATGCATCCTGCAGCATTCAACAGAATTTTATACACGCATTATTTTGAGACATCCTGTGTATACACTGACCTATCCCGAATCGGCGCTAAATTATAATTGGATTACTTTAAAATTCAACCGTTCGGACCTTAACTGACTTCATTTTTCAAAAACTTTCAATACCTGACACTACAGATTAGTCTATATTCTATTCACTTACAAACCTTCATGAAACAAACATAGCATTTGAACACAATCTATATAATCAAGGAATAGGCGAGACAGTGGCGAGACATCTACGTTTTTACTTAAGTTATTGTTTTCTTCGATTTCATCCTAGTATTCCTTATCCACATATATATAGGTAACTAATATTAATCAAATTCTAATTAAGATTTGACATACTGAGCACACGAAAACCAAACATAATATCTAGCGTGCCTGCATCATTATCGTAAACAATGTGCTCTCGTTGCAAGCGAAACACAGTATCGTTAGTAGGGCCCTTAAGGATTATGGGCGAGCCTTTTCAAGAGCTATTTCATATACTTGCTACCCATATTTCAACTAAAACTCTTTTTCTGAGAGTGGTTAAATAGGGCTCGGTTGGGTAAGCTTCTTTATTTATTTTTAATAAAAACCACGTAAAATACATATCTGGAGCCATTGTTAGCACATTCAAGTTCGTTTTCCACTATAATCTGTACAGTAGCTAAAACAAAGAATCATACAAATGAACACAAATGGTGCCGTGATCAAACACCCGAGATAACAGAAGTAGTATGTATTCGCCGCTACTGGCCCCGGTTCCAGGTAGTAACCCTCCCCCAGCCCCCTTCCCCTGTCCTACCCCCGCCCCGCCCCCAAGGACCGCCCCGCTCTACCTGCCCAGGGGGGTGGTCAATCGGCAACATGGCGGTCATCCAATCCTAAAAAAAAAAAAAAAAAAAGTTTGGACTTTTTTTCCATAAACAGCCCCCCATTTGAGACGATTGCGCCGGGTCCCATAGCTCTACGACCACGCCTTCCCACTTTTACCTAATGTGCTAATAAAACAATACACACCACTCGATCCCTTTTCTCGGCTTATTCTATTGTTCGAGCATGCGACCCTCAGCGGCTACCTGCGCCGCGCGGACCATCGCCGGTCACCTGGGTACCTGTATTTTTTTCCTTATTTGCAATACAGCCATTCCTTATTCTCCTACAATTATCAATTTATATTTATAATATATCTACCTCTAATACCTACTCTTTTATCCGTAAGAGTCAATGTTCTAAGTAACCTAACCTAACCAAACCCTTTGTATGTACATAAACAAACTTAGGTGCCACATAGTGTGTGTAAAATGATATTTTTCAAGTAACTGTAAGTGATCTTCCTTATCAGTTTTAGGTATTCATTTTGATATCAAAATTTAATTATTTTCATACCTACACTTTTTTAATTACTTCAGGTTTAGTATAAGTTTATTTTTAAAGCGATGTCATATAGTGTGTGTAAAATTATATTTTTCAAGTAACTGTAAGTGATCTTATGTATTCTGTACATATGCAGCACGTTTATTGCGCGGCCGCGCGGACCGCTGCCAGTACGGTACCTGGGTACCTGTATTTTTTTCCGTACTTGCAATAGACCCATTCCACAACATTACCTAATAATTATCCATGTATATTTTTAATATATCTGCCTCTTATACCTACTCTTTTATCCGTAGAGTCAATGTTCTAACCTAACCTAACCTAATTTTGCGTTTCACAATCTTTACCTAACCAAACCGTTTGTATGTACATAAACAAATTTAGGTACCTACCTATTTATGCTATATATGTTTAAGGGTAATTTAGTTATTTATTACCTAACCAAGCCGTTTCTTATTCGTTACTTGTACTTACGTACATAACCAAACTTAGGAACCTATTTAAGTTTTATATGTTTGCCGGTAACTGAGATATTTATTAATTCATTTCTTACTCGAGTTAACTGCAAAAAGAAGTAAGCGCCATGAAATTTACGGCGGTTAAGACCTTTTAATTTTTAATATGCTGCACATTGTTTAGACCTTTTTCTTGAACGCTCCACGTCTTGGGTGTCCATTTAGGTACTTAATAATTTCAATTAATGTTTTCAGAAAGAAACCTGTTTAAACCTGCAATCTGCCCAATTATATACATGATGTTGATGGATTTACATTAACATTAAACCCATTGTTAACTGGCTATTGTAATTTTTGTACAAAGCATTTGTGACAGCCCTCTCTTAAATGTGTATACGAGAAACATGTTTGAACAGGAGATTGTGGCCGTTGTACGATGCTTAGAAACGTGTTACAACCAGTATTTCATCAAAGAAGCAATAGTATATATTTTTTTGTTATTGTAATCTTTGTACAAAGCATTTTTCACTACCTTATTTTGAATGTGTATTCAAGGAACATGTCTGAACCAGTATAACCAACCAAGGAAGTAGTAGGGTATTTTTTTGTGCTGTAAAATACTTATAAAAGGAACCTCTCCATGTTTATACCTTAATAGTTACCTCGTGTCGTTCACCAAGTCAAGTGCACAGTTCCGAAAGTATAACGTGTGAAGTTGTTTTAAGTGAAAGTCATCTGTCAAGTGTAGTGTCTCTATTCGCTCCAAAATGGATGTAAGTATGTTTTTTTTGTTCTCATTCTATAAATTTAATGATTAGTTATGTATGTGTTTAATTAATTGACAAATGTTGTTTCAGTTCTCTGACAATACGTTCAAGAATTACTACTACCCAGAAACCAACCAAGAGGACCCTAGCAGTGACGAGGAGGGCACTGTTGGCCTCAAAATAAGGCAAGCAATAGCTAAGAAGAGACCAGCGAACAACATCGACAGCTTTTTCGAGCGCCCCAAGAAGAAGACAAAAGTGATTAAAAAATCATCAAACGTATCACAAAGTTCAGCGGATGGAGTATCATATTTAACGTCTGGTCAAGACGATGCCGGCTACGCGTCCCACCTCATTAAAATTGAAGTCTATGACATGGAAAAAATAAGAAATTTACCACCCACAGACCACTGGAAACACTGTGATATACGACTAAAATATTATTCCATCGGCGAGGATGATGTACATGTGCAAAGTGCTCGTGACGTTATTTTTAATATTACAAAACAATTAGCTTCAAAAGAAAACAGTGTTAAATATTTTATAGAGACTGATAAGAAAAAGTGATAATTTGTTCATTTAGTTTTTATTTATCTTTAAGTTATTAATTTTTATACCACTCTTTAGTTGTGAATTCTATTATTTTGGGAGTTATGGTAATTTTTTTTTTTAATGATAAGAAATTTTTGATTTGTAAAATGCCTTTACCTGGAAGCAATCCCTAATTATCTTTAACAAACCGAACCCGAAATGCATTGTTTCAATTGTTAAAAACAGAGATAACGTTTAGAAATGTTACACTTTTGTTGTAATTCCCAATCAATAGTCTTAACATTGTTAAGTTATTGTACTCGGTCGAGTTTAGCGGCCACACACACAAATTCAGTTTCAATTGTATACCTTCAGATTTCTAAGAGTTGACTGATAATGGTTTATCTTGGAAAATAAAATTGTTTCATTCCAATTAAAAGTAGGAAGTACTTATCTGTAGTTATTTAAAGGCACATGCATTTGGTGAGGGCACTCATTCATACGATCCAATCACTATGGACAACTTGAACTGTAATAGTTATAACCCACAACTGGTAAAAGCCTGTGAAGACGTCGAAGAAGATGAAGAATTATATAACGCCGGAGAACTTGCAAGCCAACAGATGAAAGAACCGTGAGTATAACTTTAATCCTTGTTTATACTAAATCTTGTTTCAACCTGTTCATAAAGTTCTTGTCACCACAAGTTCCGGGCTATCCAGTTGAGACATGCCATTGTTGTTGGTTTGGTGGGGCGGACCCTTTCACAATATAAAGGCATTCACTGGGATTGAAATAGTTCAGTAACGTTTGTGACTTCAGTGTTTGAGTGAATTTTATTTGTTACAACAATGGCATTTACGTTTTTTCTTGGGCATAGGCTAGCTAGGAGTGAAATAGCCAGTTTAAGTAAAGGTTTTATCCTTCGTAGATTTCATAAGTATATTCGATTGTGGTATATTGAAGGAGTTCTACCGGATTATCTTATGGAGGACCAAGAAATTATACCATATTATACGCCATGCAGCGGTCATGTACAAGGAAAACCGGAAGCAGTATCACATAATTCCGATGTAATTGATGGGGTTCTCCCAATGCAAGCCTATTGTTTGCATTGTAAAAACGATTTAAGTTAGTATTTATAATCTAATGAATAGTTCATACATTAATTACTATGTAATTCGTGTATAATTATATGGTGTTTAATTTTTATAGGTATTCACAAGTTGGACGAGGGATAAAACGTCCAGCAGCGGATCCTGTTGCAGAACCATCGGCTAAGAAGAACCTTCCTTCAACCAGCCGTAAAAACATCGCAACAAATCAACCGTCAACCAGCCGGGACACTTCAACAACAACATCAACAGTCCAAGAACCTACAAGTAAAGTAAGTGCAACAAATAATGATAAAATTGAATGTTCCGTGTGCCATGTATTTGTCTCCAAAAAATATTTCACTAATCATCTTAACAGCAACACTCATAAAAATAATGTCTTTTGTTCTGATAGTGAGTTAATTAACGTTCAGTTAATTGAAAACGCGTTCCGAAACCGAGTTGCAACCTACAGAATATCAAATGAAAGTGATCCCAATTGTCTAGAAACACCGGAAGCGTTTTTAGAAAAAAATAAAGATACGATATTTGCTTTATTAGACCGCTCAATTGCTAATCATCGTTCTTTAAAAGTAAATTTTATACTAAACGCGAATTTTACTCAGGAAACAAAAAGCCTCAACAATGTGTTTGATTTTCAGTTGAGTAATAACCTAGTTAATGTTAGTAGTGATAAAAATGAGATATTTTTATCCCTTGTCAATGAAATTTCAGTGAGATTATCGAACTTTGAGAGAAAAGATAGTGGGTGGTCTTTAACAAAGGTAAATTATCTAGATGTCAATGTTAATAAGTATAACCCATTACGAGGGTCTTCATATATCAAGTTACCGCGTGATATACAGTTGAAAAAAGCTGTAATTAATGTTCAGAACAATGATCACGAATGTTTCCGGTGGGCTATACTATCTGGATTATTTCCACCAGAAAAGAATAATCGTGCTCATAATGTTAACACATACAAAAATCATAGGAATAAATTAAACTTTGAAAACATTCCATTTCCTATGAAGTTAACGGATATTCACAAATTTGAAAAAATCAATAATTTAAGTATTAACGTTTTTGGGATAGAATACGATTCACAGAGTAAACGGCATTCTGTTATAGGTCCACTTCATTTCACAAAATGTAAAAAAGAAAATCATTTCAACTTGTTATACATCACCGAAGGTAATAAAGGACATTATTGTCTTATTAATAATTTATCTAGATTAGTATCTGCTCAACTGACAAACACTCAACATGCTGCTCATATATGTGATGGTTGCTTAACAAATTTCACATCAAGAGAGAATTTAGTAAACCACCAACAAAACGATTGTTTTCATGTATGTACTAACTTGCCTTCTGAACAGAACAAACGAAACAATTGGTTCAATGAAAAAGTTGCTTCCAATGAAGTGACTTTCGATAATTATGATCGTAAATTACGGCATCCATTCGTTATCTATGCCGACTTCGAAGCGTTTTTAAATCCAATCCAGTCATGTTCCAATAATCCACTTACATCTTCAACTACTAATGTACAGAAACATGAAGTATATAGTTTCGGATACTATATTAAATGTTCGTATGATGATAACTTGTCAGTCTATCGAACATACAAAGGAGAAAATTGTGCAAGAACGTTTATGGAATTTCTTAAAAAAGATTTGCAGAATATTTGTAAAAAGAATACATTTGTAAAGACCCCTCTGCCTTTGACATCTGAAAACGAAGAAAACATTGCGCAGAGTAGTATGTGTTATATCTGTGATACAGACTTAAACGGAGATGCCACCATTTCATATAATTGCTACACTGGTGTTTACGAAGGTGTAGCACATGAAATTTGTTGTAACAAATTAAGGGTTCCCAATTTTGTGCCAGTGTTCCTTCACAACTTAAGTAATTACGACAGTCATTTCATAGTACATGGACTAAATTTTGAGGATGGTGAAATAGAAGTTATCCCGGAAACCAAAGAAAAATACATATCTTTCACAAAAAAATTGCAAATTAATAATCGAGTCATGAAATTAAGGTTTGTTGATTCCCTTAAATTCATGTCCAGTAGTCTTGACAAACTAGCCAAGAACTTAATACCAGAACAGTTCCATGAAATGAAATTGAATTTTCCATGTGAAGATGACTTTCAGCGTTTAATACGTAAGGGTATATATCCATATGAACACATGACATCGTTTGATTCATTAAAATTGACATCCCTCCCCTCTCCAGATAAATTCTACAGCTCCTTGACCGATAGTCACATATCGGAAAATGATTACAATCATGCCGAAGATGTATGGAACCATTTTAACTGTCAAAACATGGGGGACTATTCAGATCTGTATTTAAAAACAGATGTCTTATTACTGGCCGACGTATTCGAAAATTTTAGAAACGTTTGTCTTGAAACATACGGTTTAGATCCGGCACACTATTATACTGCACCGGGGTTAAGTTGGGATGCTATGTTAAGAGTCACAAAAATCAAACTTGAACTGTTAACTGACATTGATAAGATTACTTTTATTGCAAAAAATATTCGGGGAGGTATATCCCAATGCAGCAACCGACACGCCAAAGCAAATAATAAATTCATGGCGGAATACGATTCGGCTATTCCTTCATCCTTTCTCATGTATTTAGATGCAAATAACCTATACGGGTGGGCTATGTCCCAATGTCTACCAACAGGTGGATTTCAATGGGTGGATGTAAATACGGATTTTAATGTGTCTAACGATGCGGAGCATGGTTTCATTTTAGAAGTTGATCTTGATTATCCCAACGATTTACATGATTCACATTCAGATTTTCCCTTCTGTCCAGAGAACGTCTGTTTTGGTGATTCAAAGGAAAATAAATTGATACCTAACTTGAAAAACAAAAAAAACTACGTAATCCATTATAGAAATCTTAAGCAATGTTTGAAAAATGGTTTACAATTAGTTAAAATACATAAAATTTTGAAATTTAAACAATCTCCATGGTTGAAAAGCTACATAGATTTAAACACCCGCATGCGATCACAAGCATCTTCGGATTTCGACAAAGATTTTTTTAAATTAATGAATAATTCAGTCTTCGGAAAAACGATGGAAAATGTTTTGAAGCGAGTAAACGTAAAACTATTGAATCATTGGGAAAATAAAGGTAAATCTCAAGGAGTTCAATCATTGATAACAAAACCTGAATTTCATAGTTTATCAATATTTTCAGAAAACTTGGCAGCTGTACAATTGAAAAAGACTAAAGTTTTGTACAACAAACCAATATATCTTGGTTTTTGTATTTTAGATATGTCTAAAACGTTAATGTACAATTTTCATTACGACTATATGAATCCTAAATTCGGTAATAAACTGAAACTCTTGTACACAGATACCGATAGCTTAATATATCAAATTTTCACTGAAAACTTCTATGATGATATAAAATCAGATCTGAATTTATATTTTGATACATCAGATTATCCCAATAATAATGAGTTCGGTTTACCTTTAATAAATAAAAAGAAATTGGGTTTTTTCAAAGATGAGAACAATGGCAAAATTTTCAAAGAATTTGTTGGACTTCGTTCAAAGATGTACGCAATTGATGTCGAAGGTAGTAGTGTGATGGCTAAAGCTAAAGGAGTTAATAAATGTGTAACTAAAAAACTTACCTTAGATAACTACAAAACGTGTTTATTTGATAAGCGCATACAACATAACACAATGTTACGTTTTAAATCAATTAAACATTTAATATTTACACAAAAAATTAACAAAATATCTCTTTCTTATAATGACACAAAGCGATTCTTGTTGGATGATTCCACAGATACCCTTGCATGGGGTCATTACAAAACATCAAATTTTTTTTAATAATTTCATATTACAACATGGCAGGACATTCATTTATTTGATATTATTTTTGCACTTTCTTTCTATAAAAAAATATAGTACTAAAATTGAATGTATAATATACATACTATTTAGTACTATATTATTTTGATGCGCATGTAACTTGTATATAAAAAATAAAAATGTACTTTGAATATGTAAATAAGATAAAAATGTAAATAATTTTGTTAGTTTTAATCTTGTAAATTTATGAAACTTGTATAAAAGATGTGTTGTTAACTTTTAAATAAAATAAATTACAATGTAACACGACTTTATAACAATGTATATAAATGTCTTTTATTTTAAGTAACAAAAATTTCAATTTAGTATGTGTTATTCTTATGTGTAATTTTGTGATATTTATGAATGTAAATAAATTACCCTTGATTGTTTTACATTAAGTATTTGCATGGGTACTAACTAAAATAAAATGAGAAATGTAATAACTATTACGTTAAAATTATTTCAATATTGTATCTTGGTTAATTATTTTATCTAAATAAATTACATAATTATTAACATACTTATGATTTTTATTATTATATATCCAATTCTTACCTACCCTATTCGTTTTATTTAAATGGTAATAACCACCACAACATTGATCATTTGAATTTCAAACGTTTTCATATCAACACGCACATTACGTTGTTACAATGATTCATTTTTACCATCCATTTACTACCATTGTGGCGGGTCCTAGTGGGTGCGGTAAAACCAATTTTGTTACAAATTTTTTAAATCATTCCAATGAACTATGTAATGTTGAATTTGATGAAATTATTTGGTGTTATGATGAAATGCAACCTTTGTACAATTTAGAAAATGTGAATTATAACCAAGGAATACCTGACATCGCCATGTTTGATGGGAAAAAACCTAAACTTATTATTATAGATGATTTGATGAGGGAGTCAGATGGACGAATAGTTGACATTTTTACGAAAGGTAGTCATCACAGAAACCTAAGCCTGTTTTATATTACTCAAAATATATTTCATCAAGGCAAAGGTCAACGTGATATTTCTTTGAATACGAGCTATATTGTTTATTTTAAGAATCCCCGTGATAAAACTCAAATACGCTACTTATCTCGACAAGTTTATCCAGAAAATTCAAAATTCGTTGATGAAGCCTACAAGGATGCTACTGCAAATGCACATGGTTACCTCATGATTGATTTGCGACAAAATACTGACGATATGTGTCGTTTTAAGACCAAAATATTTCCATTCGATGGTCATTGTACAGTATATATCCCTAAAAAAGGGTTTAAATATAACAAGAATCACCATATTCTAGTCAGTTCTAAATGATGCAAGCTAGAGTTAACACATATAAACATTTACTTGAAGCGCTACATTTACTCAAACCAAAATATCGCACGGCTTTACTTAAATCGTGTGATGACGAAGAAATTAATATAATTTGTGAGTGTATTTACAACGTATTAAAGGGTAAAATTCCTTTAGAGAAAAAAGAAAAATCCAAATTAAGAAAATATAAGGATACGTTACGAAAATTAGTGACTAAGGGAAAACATAAGCTAAGAAAAACCGTAATTATCCAGAAAGGTGGTGGTTTTCTGCCTATTGTATTAGGTGCAGTTTTAAGTGCTTTAGTGAACTCTTTAACATAAAGAAAATGGAAAACATGAAAAAAATGTTGTTAGTAGAACCAGATTTCATCGAAAGACTCAAACATAGTGATAACCTATCAGAAAATTCATCATCCCGTCTAGATGGTGAAATGCAAAAAATTCTCAAGAGTAAAATAGATGATCGTGTAAAGTGGGCATTATATTCCCAAGCATTACAACGATTTTTACATTTTACTGAAACGGATCGAAAACCGTTTAAAATACCATTAGTGACTGAAGTTGATCAACTCACCAACGAAAACAATGAATTTCATCCGAAGATCACCAAAAAGGAGGAAATTGTTAATAATAACTCAATCGTAAACGCAGTATTGCCAGAACCAGAAGGGGATGTATACGCAACACCACCTGGAGGAACGAAATCTGATTTACCTAAACAATATTCTCCATCTTATATTATAGACGTAATACCGAAATCGTATCGATCAAAAAGCCAAACTTTGTTGGAATGTATGGTACAAAGTAAACCAAAAATTTGGTGGAAGGAGAACGGGGAAGTAGTAATAAACAATCGTACCATTCCAAACAGTAATATTCTCGATCTAGTAGGCGACGTGCTTAGACCTCTAAAACGTTCAAAACCAAAAGGTTGGGAAGATTTTGCTAGTGTTTTACATGATATAAAAGTTCCTAAATCGTGTATAGGTAATCCTACGAACTTAGAATTTATGAATAAACTACAATCTAATGATTCTAGAACTTCGATTGCTTCTTTAAATCTGGAAACCCCGTCAGTTAAAGAAAAAAACACCTCTACTCCTCTATCTACTAAACCACCCAGGCTATCGAGAAAGAAATTAGATTGGGAGAGATGGACCCCCTATTAGAGATAAATAGGATCTACTACGATGTATCAAATCCAGCCAGTTATAGTAGCGTAAACAAATTGGTGAATGAAATGAAAGGTAAAATGAACAGAGGGGAAGTGAAAGATTGGTTATCATCACAGGAAGCGTACACGCTGCATAGACCCGTTCATAAACGTTTTAGTAGAAACAGATACATCCTCTCTAACTTTAATGAACTCTGGCAAGCCGATCTTAGTGATATGCGAACGTATAGTCAGTATAACGATGGATATAAATATATTCTATGTGTTATTGATGTTTTTAGTAAATATGCTTTTGCTAGGGCTATGAAAAAGAAGGACTCTGAAAC
This sequence comes from Epiblema foenella, assembly GCA_963556455.1. NCBI lineage: Eukaryota > Metazoa > Arthropoda > Insecta > Lepidoptera > Tortricidae > Epiblema > Epiblema foenella. Next base: position 8,880,968 of record OY747105.1, read on the forward strand.
AGTTAAAAAATGTTTTGAAAGCATTTTTTCAGAAGCCAATTCTACCCCTCGTCACATCCAATCTGACAAAGGGACCGAATTTGTTTCAAAGGTGGTTAGAGATTACTTTAAAAACAAAAACATTAATTATTATACCACAAATAATCCTGATATTAAAGCAAGTATTGTTGAAAGGTTTCAAAGAACTCTTAAATCTAAAATGTGGCGTTACTTCACTCATCAAAATACTTACAATTACGTCGACGTTTTGCAAGACCTGCTTCATTCGTATAACCATAGCTACCATTCTAGCATTAAAATGCGACCAATTGATGTTAACTCTGATAATATTATGACTGTTTGGTGCAATTTATATGATCGCAATAAGGATAAACGAAATATATTGGAATCTCCAATACTTAATGTAGGTGATCATGTTAGAATAACTAAATATAAACATATATTTCAAAAGGGGTATGAGACTAACTGGAGTGATGAAATATTCATAATAGCCTCAGTTATTAAAAGAATCCCACGTATTGTCTATACTTTAAAAGATTTAGAAGGTGAACCAATTATTGGTACATTCTATTCTAAAGAATTACAAAAAGTCACTTACCGCCCCTCCATGAGGTATAAAATTGATAAAATAATACGCTCGCGACGCATTGGTGGCAGAAAGGAAGTGTTCGTTAAGTGGCAAGGTTATCCCAATAAATTCAACTCTTGGATACCTACATCAAACTTAGAAGAAATATGAGTGAAGATAGTTTTTATCTAACTTTGTTGAGTAACAGCTCATCGACCTACTTTACCGATAATACTACAGCTCATTTTTTAACTAAATTACCTAGAACCATTAAATTGGAGGGAGAATGGGTTGTTGGATTAGTGGAGTTCCAATACCCATGTTCCATGTATAATGTTCAAGAACATGAAAACATAGTCTACATTAAAAAAAAGGTAGCTGTACCGACTCAGGAAAAATACAAAATCGTTGATGTAAAAACTCACATTCCAGCAACTTCGTATGATAGTATTGATCATTTTCTCAAAGCATTTAACGAAAACCCGCAGCTAAAGACAAAAGTTAAATTTAGATGTGATGCAGTTACTAAAATGGTGGCTGTAACAGCGAACGAAGAGATAACATCAATCATAACTTCCCCTATATTAAGTCTTCAGCTTGGTTATAAACCTAGAACTAATTTAAAAGAAAGTACTATTGGAATACATCCTGCAAATTTATACTTAGGTTTACCATCACAAATATTTGTTTATACTGACATTATTCAACCACAAGTGGTGGGGGATGTAATTACATCATTACTAAGAATAATACCATTAGACCCCACAAAATTTATCTATGGAGCATATAAAATGCATGTTTTTTCACCTGCTCACTATGTTCCTGTTTTACGTAGAGAGTTTGACACTCTTGAAATAGATATAAGGACAACCACGGGATCAAGAATACCATTTCAATTTGGATCCTCTTGTGTGAAGCTACACTTTCGACGAGTAAAATGAATCATAAACGAGTGTCTCACTCCTGTCCTTATGAACATTACTATTCTCATCAAGCTGGCTCTGGTGTAGGAATTGTCTATAAAGGTGTTCCATATCAACGAGGACATGGAATCGGTAGCTTTTTGGGTGGACTATTTAGGTCTGTACTTCCTTTATTATCTAGCGGTTTTAAAACTGTAGGAAGAGAAACTTTAGATGCGGGGATGGGACTGTTGTCTGATATGGTGAATTCACGTCCTATGGAGAGTTCTATTAGATCTCGGCTTAAAGAAGCAAGTGCGAACTTAAAAAGGAAAGCTGACGAAAAAATAGATTCTCTTATGTCGGGATCAGGGTATAAAATGTCAACTAAGAGACGGGAACCTCTCATTACTTTGAAAGCCTCACGACGAAGAGGAGGTAAAAGAAATAAAAAATATAATATTGAGGATATATTTTCAAACTAATTATGTCTTTCTTACATAGTAATTCATGTGAATGTGCTAAATCAGAACTAGATTTGTTTGCACTGCCATCAACTCAAACCAGCATTGAAAGCGGACAGTGGGTTCATTACAAACCAATTTCATCTTTAAGTGACGACGGACCCATTGAGTTTCAAGTTCCCGGATCTGGTGATGACTATATTGACCTATCACATACTTTGTTACATATCAATGCCAAAGTATTAAACCAAGATGGCACAAAACTAAAAGCAGATGCCCCAGTTGCACCCGTCAATAATTGGTTACATTCCCTGTTTAGCCAACTAGATGTATATTTAAATCAGAAACTCATATCACCACCAAATAATACCTACGCCTATCGTGCTTATATGGAAAATCTACTTAATTATGGTCCAGCAGCTAAAGAATCTCATCTTACTTGTGGATTATGGTATGAAGATACACCACACTATATGGATACCGCTGATGTGAATAATAAAGGCTTTCACAAAAGACAGAAATTTATTAAAGAAAGTAAGGAAGTAGAGCTGATTGGTCACTTGCATGGTGATATGTTTAACCAAGAGAAATTCTTAATAAACGGAGTCGAAATGCGTGTTAAATTGGCACGTTCTAAAGAATCGTTTAATTTAATTTGTCACCAAGATCTCAAACTTAAAGTTCAGATAATGGATGCCAGTCTCATAGTAAGAAGAGCAAGAATCAATCCAAGTGTTTTGTTAGCACATCAAAAAGTATTAGCATCAACCACAGCAAAGTATCCAATCACAAGAGCGGAAGTAAAGGTTCTTACATTACCAGCTGGAATACAGGGAAAAACGTTAGATAATATATTTCTCGGGCAAGTCCCTAAAAGATGTATTATTGGATTCGTTTCAAACTCGGCATTTAATGGTAATCTAGCTTTGAATCCTTTTAATTTTCAACATTTCAATATGAACTCTTTTAGTTTGTATGTGGACGGTCATGAAATACCTTCGAAAACATTGCAACCTTCATTTAATTCTGGTTTAATAGCATCAACATATCATACGTTATTTTCTGGATCAGGAATTCATTTCCATAATGAAGGTAATGCAATAGACAGATCAAATTATGGAGGGGGTAATTGTTTGTTATGTTTTGATTTGACACCTGATTTGTCTGCCAGTTCAACTTCACACTGGAATCTTGTGAGACATGGTTCTGTTCGGATAGAAGTTCGTTTTGAATCATCTTTAAGTACTACTATAAACTGTATCGTATATGCAGAATTTGATAACATAATAGAAATAAACAAAAACCGTGACGTTACGGTAGATTACAACAGTTAATAAACAAATAAATAGATTATTTTTATAATTTTTTTTCATTAGCTCATAGTCATTACAAGCAAGATCATCGATAAATGTGAATGTTTATTATTATAATAATGGATACAAATGAATTACAATTATGTATGAACAAAATAAGTTCTAGTTTTAAAACAAATGTTTTTGCTGCAAATCAAATACCTATTTGGGTTAATTTACCTGCTTTCATTATATGCAATTTAGATCCTGACTCCAAGCCCGGCTCTCACTGGGTTGCCATGCATATTGATGTTAATGGGATAGGTGAATACTTTGATTCCTTTGGTAGAAAACCTACTGGTTACCATAAGTTATTTTTAAAAAGAAATACAAAGAGGTGGTTTTATAATAATAAATTACTTCAAAACCATCTTACCTCCGTCTGTGGAGAATATTGTTTAGTTTATCTATATTTTAAGTTTCAAGGAAAAACAATGTCAGACTTTCTAAGTCTATTTTATAATAATACTTTATGTAACGATCTAGTATTAAGAGCTTTGTTTAAATCAGTATTTGTGAAATAAAACAATGTCAATAAGGTTTTTCTGTGTTTTACTTACTTATATTTTAATACAATGTACACGAACAATATAAATTATTACATTCCATAAAAAAGACAGTTTTATAACTTAAGTACAGTAAAAGATAAATAAAAACTAAATGAACAAATTATCACTTTTTCTTATCAGTCTCTATAAAATATTTAACACTGTTTTCTTTTGAAGCTAATTGTTTTGTAATATTAAAAATAACGTCACGAGCACTTTGCACATGTACATCATCCTCGCCGATGGAATAATATTTTAGTCGTATATCACAGTGTTTCCAGTGGTCTGTGGGTGGTAAATTTCTTATTTTTTCCATGTCATAGACTTCAATTTTAATGAGGTGGGACGCGTAGCCGGCATCGTCTTGACCAGACGTTAAATATGATACTCCATCCGCTGAACTTTGTGATACGTTTGATGATTTTTTAATCACTTTTGTCTTCTTCTTGGGGCGCTCGAAAAAGCTGTCGATGTTGTTCGCTGGTCTCTTCTTAGCTATTGCTTGCCTTATTTTGAGGCCAACAGTGCCCTCCTCGTCACTGCTAGGGTCCTCTTGGTTGGTTTCTGGGTAGTAGTAATTCTTGAACGTATTGTCAGAGAACTGAAACAACATTTGTCAATTAATTAAACACATACATAACTAATCATTAAATTTATAGAATGAGAACAAAAAAAACATACTTACATCCATTTTGGAGCGAATAGAGACACTACACTTGACAGATGACTTTCACTTAAAACAACTTCACACGTTATACTTTCGGAACTGTGCACTTGACTTGGTGAACGACACGAGGTAACTATTAAGGTATAAACATGGAGAGGTTCCTTTTATAAGTATTTTACAGCACAAAAAAATACCCTACTACTTCCTTGGTTGGTTATACTGGTTCAGACATGTTCCTTGAATACACATTCAAAATAAGGTAGTGAAAAATGCTTTGTACAAAGATTACAATAACAAAAAAATATATACTATTGCTTCTTTGATGAAATACTGGTTGTAACACGTTTCTAAGCATCGTACAACGGCCACAATCTCCTGTTCAAACATGTTTCTCGTATACACATTTAAGAGAGGGCTGTCACAAATGCTTTGTACAAAAATTACAATAGCCAGTTAACAATGGGTTTAATGTTAATGTAAATCCATCAACATCATGTATATAATTGGGCAGATTGCAGGTTTAAACAGGTTTCTTTCTGAAAACATTAATTGAAATTATTAAGTACCTAAATGGACACCCAAGACGTGGAGCGTTCAAGAAAAAGGTCTAAACAATGTGCAGCATATTAAAAATTAAAAGGTCTTAACCGCCGTAAATTTCATGGCGCTTACTTCTTTTTGCAGTTAACTCGAGTAAGAAATGAATTAATAAATATCTCAGTTACCGGCAAACATATAAAACTTAAATAGGTTCCTAAGTTTGGTTATGTACGTAAGTACAAGTAACGAATAAGAAACGGCTTGGTTAGGTAATAAATAACTAAATTACCCTTAAACATATATAGCATAAATAGGTAGGTACCTAAATTTGTTTATGTACATACAAACGGTTTGGTTAGGTAAAGATTGTGAAACGCAAAATTAGGTTAGGTTAGGTTAGAACATTGACTCTACGGATAAAAGAGTAGGTATAAGAGGCAGATATATTAAAAATATACATGGATAATTATTAGGTAATGTTGTGGAATGGGTCTATTGCAAGTACGGAAAAAAATACAGGTACCCAGGTACCGTACTGGCAGCGGTCCGCGCGGCCGCGCAATAAACGTGCTGCATATGTACAGAATACATAAGATCACTTACAGTTACTTGAAAAATATAATTTTACACACACTATATGACATCGCTTTAAAAATAAACTTATACTAAACCTGAAGTAATTAAAAAAGTGTAGGTATGAAAATAATTAAATTTTGATATCAAAATGAATACCTAAAACTGATAAGGAAGATCACTTACAGTTACTTGAAAAATATCATTTTACACACACTATGTGGCACCTAAGTTTGTTTATGTACATACAAAGGGTTTGGTTAGGTTAGGTTACTTAGAACATTGACTCTTACGGATAAAAGAGTAGGTATTAGAGGTAGATATATTATAAATATAAATTGATAATTGTAGGAGAATAAGGAATGGCTGTATTGCAAATAAGGAAAAAAATACAGGTACCCAGGTGACCGGCGATGGTCCGCGCGGCGCAGGTAGCCGCTGAGGGTCGCATGCTCGAACAATAGAATAAGCCGAGAAAAGGGATCGAGTGGTGTGTATTGTTTTATTAGCACATTAGGTAAAAGTGGGAAGGCGTGGTCGTAGAGCTATGGGACCCGGCGCAATCGTCTCAAATGGGGGGCTGTTTATGGAAAAAAAGTCCAAACTTTTTTTTTTTTTTTTTTTAGGATTGGATGACCGCCATGTTGCCGATTGACCACCCCCCTGGGCAGGTAGAGCGGGGCGGTCCTTGGGGGCGGGGCGGGGGTAGGACAGGGGAAGGGGGCTGGGGGAGGGTTACTACCTGGAACCGGGGCCAGTAGCGGCGAATACATACTACTAACAGAATTTAAACTATTTCTAATCTTGTCCTCTTCTGACTAACTTACCAAGCAAGAAGAAAGTTTGGACTGTTGTTTTGCTAACTAGTCATTGTGATTAGATTATAGTTAACTGGTCTTATTCAATAGCACTTTATAGTTTCAACTAGCAATTCTCCCATCCCTCCCCCCTCTGTCGTAACTCGGCGATCACTGATTAGGGGCCGCACGGTCCGTTGTCCTAGGCACACACTTACGGACCCGGACGACGTAATCACAGCGTCCATCGAAAGATGGAACGCTGCGCTTACGGCGTCCAACTCTGACACGACGCGTACACTTAGGCATTCCCGCCGGCGGGGACGTCCACCGCGCAATCGCGACAACATTGACACATATAGTCCCTATTCGCCCCGGTACCGCCGCACACCGGGTACAGTCAGTCCGACCCAGGTCGGCCCTAGCTGAGTTTCTTGCTGGACTCTTCTCAGCTAGGATAGGTTTAGTGAACCAGCGACAAAACTCCCAGTAGCTCGATTCCGCTTACACCTCAGATTCGGTTAAAACCGCCTAACCAGTCTCACTAGAACGCAAACTCTTAGAGTATTCCAGTGTTCCAAACCGCACGCGTGGTCGTGCCGGAGGTTTTCCCCTGGATTTTCCCCAAGCTACTGTCCATCCGCGCACTCCTATCGCTTTATTGGGCCCGGCCTATAAAGCCACAGTCGGGTTCAAAAAAATAGTTTCAACTAAATATGAATCTTAACTTTGAAAAAAAGGGGTCGAAGTAAAACCTAGTAGCCATAAATTGTTGCTGAATTGAGTTTATTTTTATATACAAAGATACCAAAAACTAAGTTTGGAATAAAGTAAGTTAGGTAGGCTCCAAAAGTTCCGAGTAAGACGAAATAGAAATCTGAGTAACAAGTAACAAGTCAACTGGGTAAGTAAAGTAACCAGCAATAAAATATCTTCAGTTAATTTCATGTCCATAATTTATTTGATCCAAATACTCTTGGAGATGACTCAAGTAAGTATCTAATAGAATATGATTGTTGAATTACCAATTGCCCTCCTAAAGCTAAATTTCCAACATCAGTGAGATTTATTAATTAACAAACAACTTCTTAAGCTAAAAGTTAGAATTTAGCTAGAACTCCATCATTAAAATCTATAGTAAGACCGCGTTTCACTGAAAAGGATTCAAGTCAAACGTCGTCAAACATCATTTTGCTGGGATTTCCTCCGGGAACATGAAAGTGACACGAAACGACTTCCTTGGATACTTCAATGCGCGTACGTCGCCCGGGGGCTTTCCGCCGGGTATGGCGGTGCACAAAGAACTATACTGCGGTCATGTGTACTGGGGCTCTATTCAACAGGCGTCTAAAGCCTCATTTACATTTACATTTATTTTCAGTACATTGCAGCGTTTGATCACTCTCGTCCTACCTCAGTAGCCCGCAACCCCGCAATGTAATTAAAATTGCAGGCAAGTTCTTGCACTGTGTAAATGGGGCTTAAGACATGTGCTTACCACATTGTTAACGTAGTCTCTTCGTCAGGTCAAGCAATGCCAGAGGCTTTCCTTTTTCATCCTAAAGGTAATTCAATAAAATAAGTAAATATTTGTGACAAAACAACTTAGTCCCAGACTAAGCAAAGCTTGTCCTATGGGTACTAAGTAGCGATATACATACTTATATAGATAAATAGATACTTAAATACATAGAAAACATCCAAGATTCAGGAACAAATATTCGTGTTCATCACACAAATAAATGCCCTGACCGGGATTCGAACCCGGGACGTCCAGCTTCGAAGGCAGGGTGACCACCAACTAGGCTAAAGTGGTCGTCAATTCGTATAAAGTTTTGGCAACCTGGCTTTTTACTTTAATTTTATAACGATATCTATTTTCCAAAAAAGTACCAATCACTCACAATCTACGAACCTTTGAGAATGATCCACACAATTGATATCGATGCTAGTACATAGCATTACAAAAGTGATGTTCAATCAAAAAATAGCAGCTTATTGGGGTTCCGAACCCAAAGGGTATAACGGGACCTTATTACTAAGACTTCGCTGTCCGTCCGTCCGTCCGTATGTTGCCAGACTGTATCTCATGAATCGTGATAGTTAGACAATTGAAATTTTCACAGATGATATATTTATGTTGCTGTTATGACAACAAATATTAAAAATCAGAATAAAATAAATATTTAAGGGGGCTCCTATACAACAAACGTGATTTTTGCCGTTTTTATATGTAGATAATGGTACGGAACCCATCGTGCACGAGTCCGACTCGCACTTGGCCGGTTATTAATTTTATTAGGAGTATTCAGTGTGACTTCAGCGTATAATATAACTGATAAATTGTAGATGTATAGCAACACTGAAATTTAGAATTCCTTTATTTTAGATTTCGATTGCCTCTATTCGAGCCGTATTAAGGTACAATATTGCTTACAGTGCACTTTTAGTATGAACAATTCCGAAGATTGTGAACGCTCCTCTCCGGGCAGACATTGATTCAATGCATGTTTCTGTGGAGCTGGAGCGTATCTATTCTTATATATTCTATTGCGCCTGCGTCACGTCAGCGTGCGTTGCGTTTAGTCAGATGTGGGTTACACACTCTCAGCAAACTTTTTAAACAAGTAGTCAAATTTAGTAAAATAGTTTTTTTTGGGAACCGTTGAGCGCCAAAGGTTTCACTATATTTTTGAGGAGACCTCGAAAAGTCGCAACTGGCCCTTCAAGCCAGAGCCGCGCTTTGACGACCTCTACCCTAGCGGGACGTTCAATTTAATATTGACTTTACCATACGCACAGAACATTGAAATCAAATTCCAATGCAAAATTGTATTTGTATATAATTATGTCTTACTATGCTACAAATCAAGTAGCACGATATACTTAAAGTAGTTGGAACTACACATTAAATAATAGTAAAAACTATTTCCCGTATAGAATATAACTAGCTAGAAATAAAAATGGAATTGCGGGGCAGCAAGTAAAATATACTTTTTATTTTCTACTACAAACTCGATCACAAGTTTGTATCTTTTCAATTTGTAAGTGAATTTACTGAGTGCTGTGGCTTCAGAATAAATCACTGCTTCTACAACTTAGGACTCGATTTAAGTAACGTTTCACAGATTTTTGGTACAGTAGAAATAACTCTGTCGGTTTGCCTGTATACCTAAAGCAACTAACGGTCCATCTTTGGACTTATGCCAACGTAAAGCAAAATGAAGGTCACTGATCCTCGACCTGAAAGAGCTTTGCATAGTTTAAATACTGATTGGTTGAAAAAGCGCATACTGAAAGCTAAGCCAAATACGGTAACTTTTTATAGACAACAAAATCTATTCCGTTGCCCTGCTGTATTAAAATTCAGCATATAAATGTACACTATAGTGATAAATATTTATACTTCATTAGAAAACAACCAAAAGTGAGTCCAATTCAATTATTTAACCGCTGTTCTCTTATTAAGCATAAAATGTACCAAGTTATTATTCCGTTCAGTACCTATCTTATAATCTACACATATAGGTACTTATATTAGTTAAATCTAAACCTTAGTCGTCATCTTTTGAATGGAATAAAATAAGTAATAAACAAACAAGTTGACAAAGTAGGTATTTAATATAAGAAGTCTATTAAAAGTGATGGTTTGTCACGTCTACTCTCTTCATATCTAATGATATTTTTGGACAGCAATTATAAACTAAAATGCAAATTGTATCATAATTCTTTATCTACAGTGCTAGTGGTTCTTTCGCTTTTACGCCATTACGCACTAAGTGTAGAACATAAGATTTTTTTAACAGACAATATATTCAACAAACAGCGTATGCTCGGAATTTCCCGAGTCCTTGTTTAATTTCGATGAAAATCCCCGGGGCATTATTGTAGATTTCCTATCTAATATCAATCTTGCCAAATCTCATAAAGATTCTTCTACTGAGAAAATGCTTCTATCGAAATGGTGTCCGTCTGTCCGATACATGTAAACTTAGGATTCCGTACATGTAGGGCATTTACACAATTGCCATTCATACCAACTTCATTAGACAAACATGTTGAGTTTAATAATTACTCTGCTCATCAGCAAACTATCTAATACGTAATTTAAATTATTTTGTTATCGAAGTGTACAATGATGTGTTCATCAACAATTGGGGTACATAAGTGCCCGAATAGATTGTATATATTATGTACTCTGTTGGTGGTCCGTACCTACAATACAAATAAATAAAAATAAAATACATAAATATATTATGATCATTCCTAGGCCTAAATTGAATGAGTATACTAAATTAATTAATTAATGAATAACTATTAACGATTTAAACGGATTTAATATCATTATTATGTATTAAATATAATATACCGACATTTCGAGTCCTTCATAGCATAAATAGCATTAACACGTGGTAAAATCCGTTTAAATTGATTTATTTAATTTATAGCAATAATTAAAAGTTCGTGGAACCAGATATTTTTTCCTATAGTTATGTAGCCACATTTTGTTATGAATAATTAAAATCTTGTAAATCACATCATAGTAATTGACATTAAAATTATTTTTTAGCCAGCTAATGGTGAATCCAATCCAACAGAAATATTCGTATTCGACGCGATCTTCCCCCATTGCAAGCAACGGCCGGAGAAAATGTAATATCGGTAGAATGACGACTTTTTATCAGAAGTGCACGGTCTTTAAGGCTTGAACTGGCGGGAAATATCGAAGGGAGTTAATATTTTTAAATGGAAATAATTCAGCATGTGACTTTAGCAACATAAGCACGACATAGCGCGTACCATACTCATACTAAACTTATCTTGCGTCCTATAGCTGTTTATTTATTTAGAATATTTTTCTTAACCGTTCAGTATGTTACAGGAACGGGACCTCAAAATCGTAATATATGACGAGCGACATAGTAATGGTACATAATGCGGCGCGCATCCATCAGGTGGCGTTCGGGAATCAATCACCCGCACCCGCTATCAATCATCACCTACAACTGAGCGTTCAGGACGGGACCTTTGTTCAAGCCCGATTGATTTACTATGCAAATATCACAGGCATGGTTTGAATGTGAGAATGAAGTAACGTGAAATTGAAATATTATTAAGAGAATGTTAAAAAGTTGGCTGACTCTACACCATGGATAGCAGTAAACCACGCGTGGACTGTCTCGTGTCCGAGATAGATACAAATACAAAATACAAATACAAATAGGTTTATTTCTCAAAATTTTACAATATTCGATCTATAGTAAGTATGGGTATTAAAATTAAGACGTTGAAAAATCGGTGTGAGCACAGCGCTAAGCTGGTTTTAAGCCCACCCGTAGTCAGTGAGTTGGTATCACACTAAATAAGGGTTATAAAATTAAATTAATTACAATAACAATATAATTAATTTAAAGTAGGTTGTATGCTATAATATAAGTAAGTTGAAATTTATGAAATCACGCAACAGTTTTCAGTTTAAAATTAGATAGATCGTTATATTCTTTCTAATTGACATTCTGAAAGTATAATAACCTAAAAGGTAACAATTAGTATTTTCAATAAAACCCGCAAAAAGATTAAAAACCGAGTTATTTAATACATAATCTTTTTTTAAACCTATTCTTTTATAAATAATGACAAATTACTAAGTATTTGAAAACGCATACCAATGGAGCATGCTAAAACATGGCTCAAATATTACCTTTAAATTGAAGGAACGGGAACCCATTATATCGTGCTGCCGCATTAGATCAAGGCGTGGGCACAGATATTATCTAGATAGACCACGCAAATACAACTTAAAATGACAAGAATCATGTTTATAGAAATAACTTAAAATCTAATAATTAGAACTTGAATTGTTGTCTCATAATGCAGTAATGAATATTTTTGTCTACTTATTTTTTTTAAGACAAATATGAAGTTTGAAAAAACTCGATATGAGATTGAACAAACTTTAAGGTTACAATGGAATGTAACGAGCATGCTCTTTGTATGTATGTTAGCTATTTATAAGGTATAAGATTTCAAGCTTACATGGTCATTTACATTAGAATTACGATTTGAAACGGGATATTTATAAGGTATTTATCTGTGGGCCCTTGTTATCTAAAATAAATGTTTTTCTTTTTTTGCATTACTAAATAACAAAACGCCAGTCACGTCCTGTGTCCTGTCCTCTTTTTCAATCGGTAATGTGCACTCTCGATATTTGTTTATACACATTGCCGTCCGAGAGATGTCTACTAAAATAAATGTCTGAGAGTGCGGACAAAACGCTGGATGTCTATTTGAATTCGATATTGGAATACCAACGAACTCTTTTGCATAAAGCTATTCTTTACCAAAACGATTACGTTTCATTTTGTGGAAAACAAAATAATATGAGCACCTGGAAAAGTTCTCTTTTCCTATGTCTCGGTCTAGTACGAGTCCAAGAACGTTCAATGTAAGCTGAAGAAGTTGTTTCAACAACAGTGAGGGAAATGATACATTTGAGCCGACTGTGGTGCAGAGCGGTCCTATTTAGATTGACGAAGCCTGTTGTCTTTGTTTTGTTGCTCTGTGTGCCTATATGAGTAATGATTAGTTATTTTTAATGTATTAGATGTTGGAATTGGTAGGATAGGTTTTTCAACAGAGGTACTAAATGTTAATGTAATTTTTTGCCGTCTATTAAATATAAATTATTAAGTTCCCCGCTACCGTCACCGCTAAACCACGCTACGTATGCTACGATGTAACTCGTAGCAGGTATTTCCCGGGTCAGAATCGTAGCGAGAATTTTTCGTAGACATTGTAAGGTTGGCCGCCCGCTTACACTCGCGTAGGCGCACGCTTCCAGTATCAACTGAACGGCATCAACACGACGCTTGCGCCCGCGGCCGCGGCGGGCAAGTTCAATATGGGAAGCCGGCCGCGTGATGTTTTTGTTGAATTACTGGACGTATTTTGAATTTATTTAAACTAGTGGCTCTGTGAGCTGTAGACCTCGTGAGTGAGTATTTTATCATTTCCAAAATCTGACATTATAAAAAAGATAAATTATGAATATCGAACCTGCTAACAAAATTTCACGAGAAGCAGTTGAGAAATGCGACCTGTAGAGGGCAACAAATCGAAATCGGACGCAGAAACTTACAAAATCTTTGAAATAAAAATTGTTTTCGAAAATTTCCAAAACCTGACTCACATAAAAATTCTATACAATAATTACCGGACCTGCCACAAAATTTCACGAGAATCGTTTGTGAAATGCGACCTGTAGAGGAGAACAAACCGTTGAACAAATATATATTTTTTAATTTCCAAAAACTTATTCGACAAAAGAAATCTGTATATTTATCCAACCGGCAGGCGAATCACGTAACTTTATGTACTAACGGTAGATAGATTTTACTGTCAATTTGGAAGTATAAATGTATGAGCTGACAATTAGAATTTGACATTAAAATCTATCTAACGGTAGTACAAAAGTTACGTGATTACCCCGCTGCTCACAAATTATCACGAGAATCGGTTGAGAAATGCGACCTGTAGAGGAGAACAAACCGAAATTCTCCAGCAGAAACTTACAAAATCATTGATAAAAAAATTTTTTTTGGAAATTTCCAAAAACCGTCTCCACAAAAAAATTCTATATGACTATCGAACCTGCTCACGAAATTTCACGAGAATCGGTTGAGAATTGCGACCTGTAGACGAGAACAAACGGAAATCGGGAAATCCGGAATCTGGACATACTCAATTCAATTCGGTTATTTATTTCAGACATAGGTCCATACATTTTGTTAGTAAATACAATAATAATAATCTTATAACCTAAAGGGTACCGCTTAAACGAGACATAAGGGAGGCGCATCTCTTCCTCATTATGGCCGCGAAGCCATCCGTCCGTGCTTCGGCAAACATACCGGACGCGCTACACCATCGCGGCAGCCCCATCAACACCCGGAACGCGTTATTATATTGGACGCGAAGTTCGTTGAACGCTTTCTGCGTGTAATTGACCCACAGGCTGCATGAATAAAAAGATACACAAAAGGGTTTAAACTGGGTAGTTTTCACTTCTTTTGTGCATCTCGCAAACCTGCGGGCCAACATATTACACCGAACGGCCAACGATCTTCGCTCCCGTTCAATGTCCATGTTGTCGCTCAAGTTGTCAGTGACCCAATGACCCAAATATTTAAAATTGCTAACCTATAACATACGAAAGCATTTTTGTCGAAGCCGAATCAGAGACCTTCGTTTCACTCGGTCAATAACTACCATTTGCCCGCGACTTCGTCCGCGTAAACTTCCACTCCCTATTTCATGCCTTCGCGGGACGATTATCGGGATTAAATTAATCCAGGCTATAAACTCATTGTATACCAAGTTTCATCATAATCCGTTCATCTGTTTTTGCGTGATCGAGCAACAATATCCAAACAAACAAACATCTAAACATCTAAACTTTCACATTTATAATATTTAGTAGGATAGTAGGATGTTAGTCTTGATTCATGCTTTCGCTCTCATATTTCTCCCGGAGATATTTTATAGGTCCTTTTTGACACTTAGTTTATGAATTGGCATTTGCAATGATGTGGTTAAGACGAATTGTTTGTCATATTAAGCGATTATCAATGATTATTCCAATCGATTTTCTTGCATTTTTTTTAAATATTTCCATATATATTTCATCATTGGAGCTAGTGTTACAACTAGGGCCTGTTACACACATTATTATCACAAAACTGGGATGTCAATTGATTTTATTACGATTATAAATTCATTCATTGGATCGATTTCGATCAACTTAACAAATATCATTTAGTCACTACACTAATATATATATATATGTGTTCTGTTTTCATGACATACCAACAAGATAAATAACAGGGCATTAACAATACCAAAATAGCAATTAATACTCGAAATGCAATGTTGGTAGACTGACAGGTTATTTTCGTTAAAAAGAACGATAACCCAAACACCTTCTATAATATCAGTGATTTCCTATTTCCAGAAACAATTATACCTCGTATCATCTCGTCAATATCGTCCATATCTGTCAGTACCTAGGTTATTTCCCCCAGTTCCTTACAGATGTAATCCTTCAAGATTGCTTTGTTTCTTTCAGCTTCTACTCGCGGTCTCTGCAGCGAAAATGTTTTCATTTAATTTATAAGAGAACGCCCAAGTGTTTATACTTCAAATTGAAAGAAGGCGGCATAATGTACAAGAATGCAATACAATTCTTTCTGGCGAGCAGCAAATATTTTTGAAACGAAGAATATCTAAATAAAATAAGAAAACTACGACCATTATCATAATTGGCTTGGATGGGCCTTGACGACGTTGATAAACATTCTTTGGACAATTTTATATCGAGGTAAGGCACACCCTTCCTTCTCCACTGATGCGAAGTGGGGCGGGGGCGAAGGAGATCGACCAATTAAGTTAGTGCTCATATGGATTTGATACATTCCAATATCAAACTGATCTCCATATTTGTTTATTTCGATTATGGATTTGACAGATAATTGAGGCAATTTGAATACAAGTAACTCGATTTTGCCTAATAGATGTTGACTTTCAACTCATACTCATAATCTGCAAACATATAGTTAATGTTTGCAAATTATACCTATTATAGTTATTTTTCATGTGGGGTCAGTTCCGAAGCAGAAAAACTACGTATAATAATTAAATTTCGTAGGTATGTACATAAATGCTTAATTTTTTTTATGTTATAGGGGGCAAACGAGCAGACGGATCGCCTGATGGTAAGCAATTACCGTCGCCCATAAACACCTGCAACACCACAGGCGTCGCAAGTGCGTTGCCAGCCTTTCAGAAGGGAACACGCTCTTTTCTTGAAGGTTTGAAGGTCATATCGGTCCGGAAATACCGCAGGCGACAGTTCATTCCATAGTTTGGTTGTGCGAGGCCGGGAATTTCTTGAGAAACGCAGTTTTGGACTGCCAACCATCAAAGTGGTGAGGATGGAAATACTGACGCGTAGGACGATGACGAAAAGATTCCGAATAATTCTTCCGAGCACTCCCCGTGATACAAGCGATAGAAAATGCAGAGTGAGATTACATCTCTACGCAATGCCAAGGAGTCGAGCCGATCAGAAATACATATATATATATTAAATAGGGTAAATTGCCTATTTATTGTTGGCCACCCCCCTATAACTGACCACTTCGCAATATGCACAGAGCAAACCAATCGTTGGTATTTCTGCAATTAAATAAACAAAATTAAAATAACCCAGTTATATTCAGAGCTGACTTCATATTATTATTTTTAACCGACTTCAAGATTTCAAAAGAGGAGGTTCTCAATTCGGTTGTATGTTTTTTTTGTTTTTTTTTTTTTTGTTTTTTTTTTTATGTTTGTTACTCCATAACTCCGTCATGTCTGAACCGATTTTGGAAATTCTTTTTTTGATTGTAAGTATATATATCCAAGTTGGTCCCGTTTTGGTCAAAACGCAGTTCTGATGATGGAATCCATGAGGAATCGAGGGAACTCCTCAAATCTTAAAGGCAAACATATAGTGATTTTTATGTTTTTATCAACAAATCAAGCATTTTCATACAAAAATGTGATATTTGATGAAGTGGAACTGCTGATGATGATCAGAACAGAACTCTTCAACGATGAAAAGTTCACGTTTGGCGATTTTTCCTTCTAACTGTATTAGTTAAGCAAGTTCTATTTTCACAACGAATTTTTGTCATGGTCGAGTTCCGATGATGGGATCCATGAGAAATCGAGGGAACTCCTCAAATGTGAAAGGCACACATATAGTGATTTTAGTATTTTCATCAACTAATCAAGCATTTACATTTAAATAAGTGACATTTGATGAAGTGGAACTGCTGATGATGATCAGAACGGAACTCTTCAACGACGCATAGTTCACGTTTGGCGAATTGTCCTGTTTGCTGTGTTTGATAAGCAAGTTAGATTTTCAAAATAATCATTTGTCAAGCTCCAGTTCTGATGATGGCATCCATGAGGTATCCAGGGAACTCCTCAAATGTTAAAGGCATACATATAGTGATTGTAGTATTTTCATAAACAAATCAAGCACTTACATTGAAATACGTGACATTTGATGAAGTGGAACTGCTGATGATGATCAGGATGATTTATTTGGAACTTTAAGTAAAAAAAAAAAATGTTTTGCGGATATCGTCATTATACTCAATTTCAACTAATTCGGGGCCAAGGATTTCAAATTTTACATTTATTTTGAATTTGATGTAAATTTTTTTTTTTTTCAAATTTAAAACTGTTATACTCTATTTTAAATAATTCAGGGATAAGGTTTTCTGATTATAAAGCATCTATAAAAATATGTAATCGGTAGCACTGCTAGCAATGCAGGTCGGCTTCTGAACCCCATCTAAGAGTACTTATAATATGTGTGTAGATAAAGTAATGTATGCAACTTTACGTAATAAGGCAATTCCGCTCATTGTATACCAGTTGCATAAACTACTATTCTATCATTGTATGGAAGAGTTCACCATCTAAGTGTAATAATCTTTCACCGGCCTCCCCAATTGAAGTCGGTTTTTTTTTCTTAAAAATTATGTTAAAGGCGGTCTTCACTGCACAGATGGCTAGTAACTGGATGGCATTTTCTTAAGTAGCCAGTTACTGGCGATTTACCCTTAATTATTTCCAGTCAAATCGATCTTCGAAAGGTTTGATTTCATATTTATAAAGAAGTGATACCTACACAGAATAAAGTTACCCGTTCCCGTTATTCAAGTTAAATAATTTTCCGTTCGTAAATTAAACAATGAAATTGACAGTTTTTAGGGTTCCATGCCAAAATGGTAAAAAGGTACCCTTACAGTTTCACTTTGTCTGTCTGTCTATCACATCGCTAAATATCTCAAGAACAACATAGTTTTTTTTATTATTTCCTGTGAAAAATGACAGGTAAAGGTGGTTCAAAATTTAGTGAATATGTCAAGTGGGGTGTCATATGAAAACGCTTATGTCCGTAGTTTACCAAGGAAACAATTGGAATTATTACATAAAATTAATATAATTTACAAAAAAAATTATAACCATAGTTCCATCTAGTTTATCTTTTATTTATCATCAAAAAACATCTATACTTGTTTGTAATTTACTCACCTTTGCATGTATTTTTTTTTCTATAAATTCCTCCGTGATTATGTTGAAAGTACATTCTTTCAAAGAAAGAAAAAAAATTCAACTCGGTTCACGTGATAGAGAATTATCCTTGAAAAACCATCATAAAAATCTCCGATAGATGGCGCTGTGCCCATGGCGTTCGATTCCTACTCCATGTTTTTAAGAATTTCCTGAATTAATTGGGTACGGGTACACATCTATGTACGGAAACCTCGGTGCTCGAGTCGGACTCGCACCTAACCAGTTTTTTTTATCACACCTCATCACAATGGGTAAACAGGCGCACGCGATATTCGCTTTGTTATTAACCATTCTTAGTTTCCCGCATTAAATCATTAATTGCTGCTAACTTTCATTAAGTACGAAAATTATAACGTAGTGAGAAATGGTCATTGTTCAGGTAATGATGGTACACAATGTTGAAGTTAGTGACTGGTTACGAGATAAGTAGTTGATTACTAATTATTGCTGAACAGAAACGAGATTCGGTGGATTTATTACGCTAAATAGTAAACGATGGCTCGGCGTGGAATAATTCATGTACAATATTAGGTGGATTATTATTGAAGCTTATTAATAAACATATCACATTAGTTAATGCTTTGTATGTCTACCTGTTTATATCTCTAGTACCAATAAATATTATGGTATTCGTCAATGACTGTTGTATTAAACTATGTATATGTTGGGGCTTAGAGCCGGGATGTGTGGAAGTCAAGGGGGGAGGTCTTTGCCCAGCAGTGGGACACTTTACAAGCTTAGAAAAAAATAATGTTGGTGTGATATTATTAATTTGCGTACGTATTGTATTCAATTATACTAACACGAAAATATTTATTGGGAGCCCACATATACTAAAACAGATAGGTATATAGGTTGAGGTCGGGTTTTATAAAGATCCGTTAGACCAAATGTCAGATCAAATTTCAGTAACTGAGTACATTTTTTGACATAACCAACCGACATAAGGTCTAACGGATCTTTATAAAACCGAGCCTAAGACAACATACTAAACTGACAGTCTCAACTACAGTAACAGCACTAATTGGGTCATTGTCAGATTTAGGTTCGCATCTTTACGCTGGACAGTGGACATATCTAAAGTTAAGGGCTACAAAGCTTAATTTTGGATTGGTCTAGTAACCCGCATAAATAGTGTCTCCGTTGCTATAAATCCATGTACTAAAAACATAGCTTACATGCATATAAACCGTTAACTATTGATCACCGAACGGACGATTTTTGTTTTGTGCAACTGACAATGACCCAATTAAAAAAGATACTTGTACCTAGTTTTAAAACATACGTAATTTAAGCCTAATTTTTGTACCTTTCATAAGACCTATATTTATACAGATTTTAATTCAGCAATCTACATAAACATGGATGTACTCAAAACCCAATATCGAACGAATCTGTTTCACATATATTACTTTGTACACAAATCGAGACACACTCCGAAAAATTGCTGTCTGACCCTTTCACTCGATTTCTGAGCAGCTGTTATCTAAGAGAGATAGGTTGAATATACGTATTTTGGAACGTCACTGTAAAGATTCCGAATGAAATTTTGAGGAAACCTTTCAACCCAAGTATTGAGGGTGGGATGGGTGCTTTCTGAGGGACAATCACCAATTATATCGGGATGCTCCCAGTTTACTCCATGGGGATGAGATTGAAAATAACCTTTCTAAATGGTTAGGTCTTGCCACGCGCGTTATTGTTAGTAATACAAAATCAGCGTTTTTAAAATAACGAATCACTCCGGTTTTTCATAAGCCGTATTACGAATAGGTAGGTACCTAATTGTTTGTGTGAAATAGCAAAAAGTGTGCATTATGTTAAGGCTTACTGTGTTTTGTATAAAGTTAATGGTAATATACAGGGTGTACAATCCAAATGGGTCAGTATGGAGAAGTCGGAAACTATGAGAGATAGCGAGATCTGTTCTTAGGAACCATGACGTCGATTTTAGATTTAATAATAATTACATTCAAACTTTTTTATTAACTCTCATACATAACCGGGAGTCGAACCTGGTCAAAATCAATGTGTATAATTTTTTTACCATAACAGACTCTTGATGTTTAAAATTTATGACGGGCGATTAGATAGATTTAAATACATCGAAATTTTAGAAGACGTTGTTGAAATCATACGAGGAATGTCACAGGATTTCATAGAAAATATGTATTTTCAACAAGATGGAGCCCCCGCACACAATAGTCGAATTGCCAGAGACTTTCTCAATGATCATTTTCAGCATAACTGGATTGGTACAAACGGCCCTATTAAATGGCCCGCAAGATCGCCGGACATCACGCCACTTGACTATTTCTTATGGGGTTATGTCAAAGATGAAATCTACAAATCAAATTACGACACTGTAGAAGATTTAACTACAGCCTTAGAAAACATTTTAACACATATGCACCCCATAAAAATACGAAATGCAATCTTGCGATCGTTACCCAAAAGAATTAATCTTTGCATTCAACAGAATGGCTAACATTTTGAACATTTACTGAAATAAAATAATGATCTTATTGGTGGGTTTTTCTTTCAATTATTTAAACAAGATTGCATTAGTGTTGTGCTTCTTGCGACTTGCAGAATTTATACACATTGATTTTGACCAGGTTCGATTCCCGGTTATGTATGAGAGTTAATAAAAAAGTTTGAATGTAATTATTATTAAATCTAAAATCGACGTCATGGTTCCTAAGAACAGATCTCGCTATCTCTCATAGTTTCCGACTTCTCCATACTGACCCATTTGGATTGTACACCCTGTATACATAATTATAGTAAAATGCTTTCCGTTCATTAGGGAATTTCCGACGTAAATTACGATACAATTTTAGTCTTATATTTATTGAAAAAAATATAAATTACTAATAACTGTGGGTAGTTCGTTTGTGTGTACCGTATATGTATATATCGCGTCCCGAAAAGTTTTCATAACATAAATAACATTAGTTGGTTTGAAGAAAAATTAGACTTCTTTTTAAGATCTGCAAGACGATATGGTCATTGATGATTTCAGAGGATTTTCATGATCATACGGACCTGAAGGTGATTGGCCGGTACTGTACTAATCTTAAATACAACTTCCTGGATATTTTTGAATCTTTATTAAAGAGCTTTATCGTTTAGCGATTATGACGCTCCATAGGATCAACAACAATTCTGCTTAGCTACGGGTATTAAGACCTTTTTTTTAGTGACTGGTCTTGTAAATCATGTATGATTTGTAGTCATTACTCACCGAACGTTAGCAAGCGTGTGCCGGCGGCTCTTGAGGTATCTGCCATGGTACTTCTGCAGCTCGCCAATGCTGCCCTGCTCTGCCTGCATCTTGGCCTGCGGCACCAGTGCGTCCTCGCCCTGCTGAGCCGGTGGCCCGGACGGCGACACGTTGCCCACACCAGAGCCACGCTTACGCGCTATCCCCGACTTCCTAGCTGCAGCCGATATACATATCTTCACTGACGAGGGACTTCCGAAACGCTTCTTCCCGGAACTTCTTGATGACGTATAAACTGTGTCTGTACTGCTTCTAGTACTTTTGTATGAAGGTGTCAGAGTTGCGTCGGTTGCGTCTTCGAGCGGCCAATCTGAGTCGTCTTCCTCTTCGATGCCTGGAAGAGGCGACTGTTGGCCGAGAGGTCTGGGTGAGCTTATTACTGGCTCTGGGGCAACTGTAAACAAAGCAATCAGAGTTTTGAGCAAACACGAGAAAGAAATGCATCTACAGTCGTAGAGGATAGTAATAGTAATGGACCGTGTCTTGCTACGTAACACATTTCACGCTCATTCAGAGCGTCACTTATTATGATACGCGAGCTATTAAACGAACGCAGGCATTGAAATTACGTATTCCTAGCTCGTTACCACGTCGCGACAAGGACACAATTTAAACGAGTAGGTAATTACCGTCTGCCTGGTGAAGAAATTGCGGATGGAATTTGATATTAGCCCTAAATTATAAAACAATTGGGTACTACGGGATTTAATAAAAAATGCTTACTATTCAAATTTAATAAGAACAAGCGGTTCAAGAAATTGGGATCCGCGAAATTTATTATGCAAATCACACCTGGGTTTGAGAGAAACAGGCCAAGCGCAATATTAACAAGTGAAATATAACCAATAATCTCTAGGTATACCAAAGCAAAGGAAATGTACTAACGAAATAAAAACGTGTGCGTCTTTCAAAAGTTGTTTTTCGACAAAGTTTAGTTTACAGAAATGATAGCCCGATCTCATTTCATTATGTGAATTTGGAATAAAACTTTTGGGTTCTAATTAATGTTTAATATAATGAGAGTACCTACTCTTACCAGGAACGATTTCTGTTTGGCACTCAACTCAGTCCATTTCAACGAAAATTTTGTTTATACAACTCCTAAAAACAGATGTTATATTTAGTGTGAGACTAATCCGTTTAAGTACTGGAGCAATAAACAGTTTACCTATTTCTAATGCTATACTTTGTGATATTTTGACACGTTCTACAATACGGTTGTAAGTAGTATAGTGTTCTAAAATATGTAGTGAGAACATAACGGTACTGAAAATGAAAATATATTATTTGGGTATCAGTACATCATCTTATGGTTTACATATATATACAAAGCTCGCTCGCTAGAGATCTGTCTGTTGGTCAGAGCGAGATGACTAAGCTGAAGACCGACGATGGCAGGATCATTTCTTCCAAACCTGAGCTTCTGCGTGAAGTTGAAAGGTTCTATGGGCAGCTATACACAACCACCCGAAGACCCGTCGTTGATCTAGCCAAAGACCCTAGAGCTAGATTAACCCGACACTATACCGAAGATATCCCGGACGTCAGCCTGTATGAGATTAGTATGGCTCTCAAACAGTTGAAGAACGGCAAAGCCCCGGGTGACGACGGAATTACAGCCGAAATCCTGAAGGCGGGCGGTAAACCTGTCCTCAGAGCCCTTCAGACGCTGTTTAATTCTGTAATTCACGAGGGGAAAACGCCGCAAGCATGGAACAGAAGTGTGGTGGTGCTTTTCTTCAAAAAAGGCGATAACACTTT
This sequence comes from Epiblema foenella, assembly GCA_963556455.1. Lineage (NCBI taxonomy): Eukaryota > Metazoa > Arthropoda > Insecta > Lepidoptera > Tortricidae > Epiblema > Epiblema foenella. The sequence continues at coordinate 8,904,624 of OY747105.1, forward strand.
GCTGAAGAATTATAGACCCATCTCACTTCTGAGCCATGTTTACAAGCTGTTTTCGAGAGTCATCACGAACCGTCTCGCGCGCAGGTTTGACGACTTCCAGCCTCCCGAACAAGCCGGATTCCGAAAAGGCTACAGTACCGTAGACCACATACATGCCTTGCGGCAGGTTATACAGAAGACCGAAGAGTATAACTTGCCACTTTGTTTAGCATTTGTGGACTACGAGAAAGCCTTCGATTCGATCGAGACTTGGGCTGTACTGCAGTCTCTCCAGAGGTGCCAAGTTGACTACCGGTATATCGAAGTCCTGAAGTGCCTGTACGAAAACGCCACCATGTCCGTCCGACTACAGGACCAGGAAACAAAGCCTGTTCCACTGCAGCGGGGAGTCAGACAAGGAGATGTGATCTCTCCGAAGCTCTTCACCGCTGCACTGGAGGATGCTTTCAAATTTCTGGACTGGGAAGGACGAGGCATCAACGTAAATGGCGAGTACATCACTCACCTTCGATTTGCTGACGACATTGTAGTCATGGCTGAGACCATGGAGGACCTCAGTACAATGCTCGTTGATCTCAGCAGAGTTTCCGATCGAGTTGGTCTGAAAATGAACATGGACAAGACGAAGGTCATGTCTAATGCCCATGTCGTACCAACTCCCGTAATAATCGGCGGCTCGGCGCTCGAAGTTGTTGACGAGTACGTATACCTGGGACAAACAGTCCAGTTAGGTAGGTCCAACTTCGAGAAAGAGATCACTCGTCGAATCCGACTCGGCTGGGCAGCGTTCGGGAAGCTTCGCAGTGTATTCTCGTCCAGTTTACCGCAGTGCCTCAAGTCAAAAGTCTTCGACCAGTGTGTGTTGCCAGTGATGACATATGGATCCGAGACATGGGCGCTAACGATGGGCCTCATAAGAAAGCTCAAGGTCACCCAAAGAGCAATGGAAAGAGCTATGCTCGGGGTTTCTCTGCGTGATAGAATTAGGAATGAAGCTATCCGTAGTAGAACTGGGGTCACCGACATAGCCTTCAAAATTGCGAGACTTAAGTGGCAGTGGGCAGGGCACATTGCTCGCAGAACTGACGGTCGATTGGGCCAGAAACTGCTTGAGTGGCGTCCACGCACCGGAAGACGAGCTGTCGGTAGGCCTCCGACAAGGTGGAGTGATGACCTGGTGAAGGTCGCGGGAATCCGGTGGAAACGAACGGCACAGGACCGGTCTAAATGGCGAGCCTTGGGGGAGGCCTATGTTCAGCAGTGGACGTCTTTCGGCTGAAATGATGATGATGATGATGATATATACAAAGAGTGCAATTATTACTACCAGATAAGCCTAGCAAACAGTCCTGTGCCCTAAACTAGGTAAACCTGTCTTATAGGAAAAAGGGGTATTCCGATGCTCATTTAGAGATTGCTACATTAATATTTAAACAATGCAATAGATAGCAGAAACAACCCGTCTAAATGTATTGAGTTAAAATAAACTATCACATGGCCATAGATATCAAAGTAAGCTTAAATCTCTCTAGAGTATTTTGGTATTTCAAACACAATACCCCTACTATGTAAATATCAAAATACACTTAAATTCATATAAAATCATTTTACACAAAATATGCCTAACTTCTGCATTACTTATCTACTACTTAAGCTTACGTTGATGTCTATGGCCATGTGATAGTTTATTTTAACTGAATACATCTAGCCGGGTTGTTTCTGCTATCTATTGCATTGTTTAAATATTACTGTAGCAATCTCTAAATGAGCATCGGAATACCCCTTTTCCCTATAAGAATGGTTTACCTAGTTTAGGGCACAGGACAGGTTGCTAGGCTTATCTGGTAGTCCATCTAGTTATGAAGAGCAAGATTGTGTTTCACAGCTTTTCTGTCCCACTTCGTGTCGTTTCGTTATCCTTTAGCTACATGTACCATTAAAGTACTTCCAAATATTATTATGTGGCTCACGTACGGCTTGTCCATATTTCATAGGGTGTCTTGTTGTTCAGTCAGGCCGTAATAGTACGATTCTGTAGGTAAACAGCTATGTGGGTACTCTCAGCCCAGAACTCTTTTCCTAGTTTAGTCACGAACAGCATGCATCTTGCCTTCTCTACAATTGATCGATTACTTCTTTCACAAAATCCATTCAATTCAGGAGAATATGTATTTGTTTTTTGACGAAGGATACCATTATTATTTAGATACGAGTCAAATTCTCTGTTGCAATATTCCTCGCCTTGATCACTTCGAATACACTTGATCTCCTTGTTTGTTTAGTTCTCCGCCATAGCTTTGAATTCTTTGAACTTATCCAATACCTCTTACACTTGAGAAAATATATGAAAGTCATTTTACTGCAATCATCTTCTAATAGTAGAAAATAACGCAAACCTCCAATAGATAGGGCTTCCATAGGACCATAAATTTGCATGTGTACAAACTGCAAGACTTCTTCACTGCATGTACTAGTATGGTTAAAGTGTAGCCTGCTCTGCTTGCCTTCACACCAAACTGTACGTGGAGCTTTATACATATTTATCTGCTTTCTCATCAAGTCGCAAGCCATCCACTGCACTAGGCATCTTGTTAAGATAGTTGCTGTTCAAGTGTCCCAGCCTGCGATATGTCCTTAGACACCGTTACTAGAGCCGCCAACACGCTTTTTGGCATTTCCGTAGTCTTCAATTTGTAAACTCCGGTATCTAACGTAGCCTCTACTACAATCTCGTCGCATTTGTTGACGATATTACACCCACTCGATGTGAACATATAACCTTATTGCCATTTTTTATAAGTTCGCTGGCTCACAAGAAATTAGTGGTTAACTCGAGAACACAACAAACATCTTTGATCTTCACTTAAAACTCTGACACGGTAGTTTTTATAACTATATTACAATCTCCAAAACACAAAACTTTCATTTTCAAATTGTTTGCTACAATACTCTGAATGATATGACGAAATTTTCAATCCATTTGTCGTTACAAATCAAATGAGCTGACGCACCACTGTCAATATAATAATAATAATAATAAAATGCTTTATTGTGCACTACATGGCACATGGCACTATATAAAACTTGTTTCGGTTAAATTTTCCACTTACGAAAACAGCACTAAACGCATGTGTTTATTTTCGCGTAGTTTTAGCATTATTTTCACTATAATTGCACTGATTTTTATAATGACCGGTCTGTTTGAATTTTTAGCACTTGAGATGAGACTTCGTTCCGCATTTTTTTTCACCGCGCCGCTTCCGCTGGCCATAGACTGAGTATTTTTATTTTTATGTTGCCACTTCTGCGTACTAGCGAATGCGCCCGAAACTTCAAGACATCCATCTCCAAGTCTAATAATTTTGATTAAATTCAGTCTGTCGTTATAGGGAATCCCTAAATTGTAGGCTAAGAGTATAAAGGAAAATAAACAATTCTTATTTCATTTCATTCGACTATTTTGATGATTAGCGTCATTCCTACAACAAAATAACAAAAAACCGAAAACAAAAAAGTCTGTCTGTTATTCTCTAAGGCACTCGTATATATTTGAAAGATCAAAACTCCGAATAAGAACACAGCAGAGAATCCTAAATAGCTCCCCGAATAAGAAACTTATTTCCCACGCTCAACTTTCGCATATATTTCGTTTAGCCAACGTAACAGTATTACGCACATAAAGATAATCACAACTTTATTGTTAGTTATGAGGACACATTGACTAAATGTACTGTTTCACGGTGCCGTTTGGAATATTATGGGCTCGACGCCAAGGCCAAGTAATTTGTTAAGCCATCGTGACCTTGCAAGTGAAGAAAATAACCATTACATTTCTATTACGTCGGTTTAATTTCCTGACATTTTAATGGACTGAAATGTATATAGCTCCTAAACACGGAATATTTTTAAGGTTTGTTAAACTGGATTGTATGAAAGTTGTTAATCTAACCGAGTGTAAGTTGCGTGTTACTTTTGATTAAAACTGTAATATTAAATAGATGATAAAGTACACAACATTTTCCCTATCCTTTACCTAATTTGAGTACGCCGTAAAACTTTTATTTTTATTTATGAAAACATGAACCTAGTTACGGCATTCATTCGTCAATTCATTTTATTGTATAGCGAAAGGTATTAATTAAACATTGAATGACAAGCTTTCGTTACACAATGGAATCAATTAAATGATAGACGAATAAAGTCCACACAAGTATATTTTTAATTTTTCCAACAACGGTTAAGCGTCAAAAATAACCAACATGTTAAGTCAAGAAAACTTCGGGTGGCAACAAAAACTCACTAGCAAAAATGTCATTAAACTGAAACCTCGTATCTTTGTACTGAAACAACGCCGAGGTACGAGCTCTGTTTTAGGTAGTAATTGTTACTTTGCTGTCAACCGACGAAATGTTCTATTCATTTTGATGTTGTGCGTCCAATTTACTGTGTGACATGGTCAGCACGTTAGTCCATTACTATTACATAAACTACATCGCGGTTGATGGGCTCCACCCTTAATTGATATTCTATTAGAAGTAACTGTTTTTAATAGAATTCACAACAGATATTACAAGAATAGATAAATCGCAGGCGCATCTGACATTTCAAACTACTTTTTATATTTAACTAAATTATCACTTTAGTTTCTACGGTAGAACTCACTTTATTTATTATAAAAAAAATGGTTTTCATTTATTTTGTTTACTTTTATAAAAATTCATACAGTGATGTCAAGTTACATTTTATAGGTTTGTATTAGTCTTTTCAGTCACTGCTGCATCATTGATAATTTTTGTTTGCACTTAGCAGGAAAATTAGATACACTTAAGACACTTTATATGTAATTTTTTTCACATATTAAGTGGTAATAATTCGTACAAATGTTTTTTTTTATCCGCTATTTTGATTTACATTTAAAAAATCATTTGATTGTTACACGAGAATTAAAGAAGATTGCCCTGGATATTTCCGTATTTAACTTTCTCCAGCCGGTAATTACGTCCCAGTGATGTACGAAATTCAATATAGGACTGCAAAGCACTATGTATACATTACCTAGGAAATTATCAATTAATTATTCGCTTTAATATTGACTGACTTGTCAATCAAGCCATTACTCTGGGTCTACAGTTTACAGTGTTGAATTAACGTAAACTGAGCTGGAACGCTCGCCGATCGACTTCGTTCAATATTTGTGTAAAATACGGCCACTCCCTTGATATTGCGTTGCATAGGCACGCCGCACATTCAAATATGACATGCCTACAGTTTTCATTTGCATAAAAATATTTCAGAAATTCGGTTCCGTATTGTACGTCGTAGGGTTAAAGCTTTGTTGTTTGTGTATGCTTTGGGGACATCAGCAAATAATAACTTTAAATCTAAGCTCGAAATCTATTTAAACAGCCTGTAACACTGTTTGTTTGAATATCAATACTATAAACTACCTTAGGAATAAGATTAAGGTATTTTTGAATTCCTAAATCTTAATGGCAAGTATATTTTTAGGGCTCCGTAGCCAAATGGCCTGTAAGTCACAGAAATTTTTATTTTACCATTTCAGTAACACCTCAAATACCTTTTTCTCGCTATTAATATTATAAGTTTAAGTAGTTAGATAAATTGGAATTACTGTAGGTATGTAGTGTTTTTAACCGTCTGCCGAAAGACATAATAGATACAGCTTCTACCCCGATGTTCGATGGAAAACTAAAAAAATGACTCCACGAACAAACGTTTTACGAGTATAGTGAATTTTATAACCGACCACACACATTGTAACTGTTATAATTATTTCCTTAAATTGACATTTGTTATCTCTACATTTAATCATTATAATTGTTGATGTTATGCGAATATTTAATGAATTGCTATAAGTATATTTTATAGCTTTAAATAATTAATATATGTAACAATTGTTATAAATAAATCATTTCATTTCATTTTTTATGCGTATTTCATTGCGTTTTATGTGTTAGTTAGCAAAACTTTCCTTTAAGAAGTTGGAATAATAGAAATTAAGTAATTATTTCTATAAAACTTGTAAAGTAATTAGTTACGAACTAATTTTGAACATCCATTATCCAATATCCATTTTACCTACTATTATAAATGCGAAAGACTTTCACACAATTTTCCATCTACTTTTTAAAAGAAAACAGGTGAGATAAAAAGTAGGTCATTGTTAGTGAGTTAAACAAGCTTCGTACAAATCTGTATCGGTTCAGAGGTTGAAGCGTCAAAAGGTAACAAAAGCTGACAGAAAGTATTACCGTCGCATTTATCATAATGGTACATGGTAACCGAACATAACCTTAAAAAAATATATTAGTAAATGTATGAAATATATTTTAGCATGGTTACGTTCAGAAACAATCTTTCAAATACAAAAATATGAGGCTTACCGTATTCTTCCTGAGGAGTAGGCGGACTTTCTCCGCGCAGTGCATAGTCGGCGTCATCGACGGGCGCCGCCGCGCGCGCCCCGCACCAGGGCACGCAGCAACGGAACACCCCGCCTCCGACCACCGTGCTGCCGTCGACGCCCACAACCAAGCCACCGACACAGCCACCGACCGATCAACCAACCGAGCCACCAACCGATTCAAGGCACCCGGACTTGCGCGCGAGCACTCGCGCGACTCACTCGCGGCAATCACCATCAATCTATACACTCAACACTTACTTCAACGTTTGGCACTTTAGATAACAGTGAAATATATATAACAAGTCAGTCTTCGAAGTTAGCTTAGAAGTGATATGTCAGTCGAATTTACAAGAGATTTTAGTGTCTTTGGGAAGGGAAGGAAATTTATTTTGAGGAGCTTTATATAGATTGTAAAAGGGATAAAAGGGGAGAAGATTGTCGTTTTATAACTATTTTGTTTTTACACTATCACAATTTTAACACTTTTATCTGAACAGGAAATAATTAGGAATATCATTGTTAATTTATTAACTGTTTACATACTTCAGTTTAACCCATACTTCCTTCTAGATCTGGAATTGAAACGGTCACTTTATCGAATCACTTTGTACTGGTCCTAATATTATCTTTTCTTTGTCTCAATCAATTTTTTTTACATTTGTCTCATAAAATGTGTATTATTTGTAACCGCATTAAATCGTCATATGGGCGTGAATCAGACACATATATGATTTGTAACTTTTAGTTGGCAAGATACCAAGTAGTTAATCGTTCTTCACAAATCAACAGCTAAGTGAAACTTCATCGGATTGTGCAAGTTATTTTTAAATAATGAGTAACGTTACTTAGATATTGTAATAGTAGATTGCATTGAACCATGTTTGTAAACATTGTTGGTGTTGGATCGTAACTAATTGACACTAGACGGTAGCTCTCCCGCTGTCGCATGTAATAGATTGACTTCAATAAACTATCAGATTGTGTGCATGCATCCACCAACGAAGCAGCTTCTGCTCAAACCAGACTTAACTAGTTTTCATCAAACACATAGGTAGTGGTTTATAAATTCAGGACTGTTCAGCAAAAGTCGTGGAGATATGAAAATTATAAGTACCTATAAGGGAGATATTGCTGTATCGACTACAATAAAACGTCTGGAAGCATTAACGACCTTCATACATCTGAAGCCGACCTATTGACTAATATTACAAACTCCATTACATTTATACCAATAGGTATTTTAGAATTTTATTTCGTAACATAATTGTGGTAAATCAACAAAAAAATAACACTGAAGTAGACGTCCATTCCCGTTGCCAAGATAAAACAAAAAGCTAACGCTTTACGACGCCGTCCAAATGCAAAAAAATAGGGCACAAAAGAACATCAAGCTCTTCAAACTTTACGGGAATTATTTTGCGCCATAATGTCGTTAAATGTTAAAATCGTTAATTGAGAGTTGTGACTACAACCACGGCACATATTTTCTATCGACTTCAAAAGAAGGAAGGAGGTTCAAAATTGGTCTCCATGTTTGTTTATCTAATGTATCAAATTTTGATATTTAACAGTAACTGTTCGGTGAACGAAAACTTCGTGAGGAAATCGGTCTAAACATGGTCTTTTTTCCTTTGGATTGGAAGGTCAGATCAGATGCCAGTTGTTTTCCTAAAACTAGTGCCTACGCTAAATCTTGGGATTAGCAAAACCGCCCTCAGTGAGGTCCTATAATATTATGGTGAAGATTTTATAATGGGATCCAGGAGAAATAGGCGGAACTCCAAAAATATCATTCGCTTATATTATATTAGTAGTTCGGTTATTATAATAATTAAATAAGAAGCCTTTTATTTAAATGCAGAATTACAATAGAAAAAAAAAGTTAAATTTTATGTTAGTATTATATATTTTTTTAAAGTTATTTAAGTTTAGTGCTTATATGTACTTGTTACTTATACATTATGTTCTAGTTAATCGTGATTAACATTATTGTTTTTGTTATCTGCAAGAACCCCTTTGAAGGTAAAGGCCTCCTCAAAAATAGCAAGTCCTCCCTAGACTGGGCTATTTGAATCCAGTAGGGGCCGGCTGTTTTTCAGAGTTTGGTTATTAACAGACTTAAAAAAAGAAGGAGGTTCTCAATTCGCCTGCATGTTTCTTATTTTTGTTTTGTATGGAAATTTATTTCTTTGTTTGAAAGCAAGCATTTCTTCTTTCACTTCTAATGATGGGAACCATGAGGAATTGAGGGAACTCCTCAAAAATTCATGGGAAACGTATAACTATTTCAGTATTTTCGGTAACAAATTGAGTATTTGCATTCAGAAAGCAGCATTTGGTGAACGGCAACTGATGAAGAAGACCACAGATGGTCATCCAAAACTTTCGATAATGATACTGAAGCGACTATGACGAAGCCAATTTAAATGGTCCTGATGTAGTGTTACCATCAGCCTGATCTGATAATCGAAGTCGCAAGGCAGGCAATGGAACTCCGTAATAAAACCGTGTAAATTGGCCGTGTTGGAGCTTATTGGAATTGTCATGAGTGTACTCTGGTAATGACTCACTAAAGTGTGACTGATATAAGACAAAAACCGACTCCAAAAAAATGGCTTTTCGGTGTTTTCTGCTCTCGCAGTGGCTTGGCGAAGTATTAAATTGAAGTTTGTTTTTTGTCTAGTGAGAGAGATTATTTTGAGTAATACAGATGTGATATCTAAAAACATGGTATGAGTACAAATTTGGAGTCGGTTTTTGTGGGTACAAATTATTGATAGGTAAGGTGGGTAGTAATCATATTTGTATTGACACAGTTTTAACAAAGTACGAGTAGGTAACTCGTAGCTTTTTTCTTGAGTCTTCACAATAGAAACATCATTTAAATTCTCAGTAAGAATAATTATTAAGAGTTTCCTTAATGTAGTTTTAATGAAGTCACGCAAAAGTAACCCAATTCAATAAACCTGATTACGCCAACATTCATAAAATCGTTCCTTCAGATACGACGTAGGACGCCCCGTCTGACATTGTTATCGTGCTGACTTTGGTTCAATTTTCTAAACACATGCAAGAGCATGTACCTACAGACTGAATTTTACATATAAACTCTCGAGAGCGGCGTGTTAGTTTAGTAGGTGTACATAATATATACGCCGGTAAATGCCAAGTAAGGCGTTTCGAATAATGACCTCTACTGTGATTCAGTTACACATCTTATTTGGCTCATTAGATGATAGATAAGGCTCGAATATTGTCTTGTTCGCTCGCTAGTGTCAGCTTGATAAGCTGAGCTCGTCGCCCGCGCGCGGAAACTTACGAAACTCAGCATAAAAGAAGATTTTTGGCAAAACGGCTCAGTATTTCGAAAATGTAATAAAACCAATAAAAATACAGCAATAAATGGTTAAAAATGTGATAAAATAATGTAATTTTTTTTATTTTAATTTTGATTAATATGGATTTTGAGGAAAACCACGTTACTTAGTCTTAATGTGCTCCAGGTTGTGATATATCGTCTTCAAGAATTAAAATCGTAATAGTTAATGTATATAATAGATACATAAATATTCATTTTTAGCATAATTCACGAGGGACAAGTCTTGATACTAATAAATATTAGGTACAAATCTATTTAATACCAAATGGCTTCACTTTTGTTTTCAAGTACCTAACCGTCAGACAAGACCCGTCTCACCTTTCATATTAAGATGTTAAAAGCTTGTGACTCGTCGTAAAAATATATACCGTACTAGCTATTCCCCACGACTTCGTATGCGCGTAAATGGTTGATTACATGTTATTATTATCTATAAGCTATATTATCTAATAGCAAATTAGTACATTTTCGGTAGTGTATGCGTGACATATTTCACTGGAAACATATCATCATCCAAACACCGTTACAAACTTACGTGTTAATAGGTAACAAACTTTTAAACCCTAAGAGAAGGAATTTAAAAAAACGCTGAAATTTGTCTTTTGTCTTTGAACAGAGAGTCCATATACGAAATTTCAAGTTTGTCCAGTCCAAAAATTTTACGTTTCCCAGACAAACTTTCATTCCTTGTTTTACTGTTGTTTAGGGGATGAATGTCTAAAAACATTTCTTATACCTTGCCTACGTTATAAATGTAACCGAATGTGCAGAAATATATTCTCTAGCGTTAGTAGTTTTGGATGTGCCTTGTTGAGCCAGTCAAGACTTCTTCTTTTATATATATAGATAGAATTTGACTAACTGTTGAACTACAATATGATAAGTAAGTTTAAGATAAATTAAAAACTTATTTCACTCACCTCCACTACCCAAAATTTATTTAACGATGTAGTTTAATTTGATTTTGATTTCTTTGTGTACTTTTTTTATGTTATCTAGGAATAAACATATATTTGATGTCGTTGTTGTAAATTCGTAACCTAAGTGAAACTAAGTCATTTAGAGTAAGTAACTTTTATAAAATGAAGCAATTCTAATTATTTTCATCAATCGAATACGGGACGATTCTAATTGGCGCAAAAGTTTGCTTCTTAAATTGTATCCAGTTGACCGCGAAAGTAAAATGAAATCCTTATATCCATACTAAATCGTTTTTTTTTAAATCCTCATATTCCTAGTTAATCGAGTTACAACAAAAAGGCACAGCCTGACGTCTAACACATGCCATTATTCACCGTGTGCACGTCACATAATTCAAGAAAAAGCCTACGCAATACGACTTATGCCTGCTGATTTATATGCCTTCGCGTTTTTATTTGATTAAAACCATGTGTTCGCAAAAGCTGTGCGACGACTTTCACAATTTTCAACGACCATTCCAACAGGTGAGAATAAAAAGTCTACTCTATTTTCGTCCAATATTGATACGAGTACCGACCTAAGTTTAGTACCAATTTTGTCATAAAAGGATATTTTATCCCCAGATTTCTCCGCAAAAAATCACATTTGATCAAGTCCAGCCTTTTGAGGCTTTTAACTTTAGTTCTAGTTGTAAATATGTACTTACATATGACACTTTGACATACGCATCAAACTTCAGTGGTCCGTTTATAACAGTCTTACGAACGAATATCGAATCAGACAAATTAATGATCCTTTATAACCGATAATGGTCACATATTCGCTATTTATCGCATACACGGCCAATTATAACTCTGATCAAACCGGCGGCTCAACTAATCTTGTTTCCGAACCCGAGCACGTGACGGAGCAATGTGTACATAAATCTTTTGATTCGCAGCTTCGGACGGATAAACCAATTTTCAGGAATCTGGAAAATCTCTTTTAGCGAATTTCTATAGTTATTTAGGTAAGTAGGTTACAGGGGGCATCGACCGCTCTCGTCCCTTCCAAGAGGTGAAACGCAGTAAGAGTGTAGGTATGTGCTTAATCCGTCATCAACCGAGCTCCATAATTACCTTCCACATGTTATTGTTATGTATTGTTCGTTTTTTTGTGTTCTTGAGTGACTATGGTGTATTGTAGCTCTTCCCTCGTATAAGTATGCATGTTGGAGATCCATATTGCAATTTTTTAATATCCTGTAGAGCTGGGAAATTTGTTTCTATTTGTTTTGTTTTTTCACGCTGTTTTGTCGGCAAAACAATGTTTTAGTTTTTAAGTAGGTATATGATTGTAAGATTATTGTGTAAGATTGTCCTCTAATATTTATTTATTTATTTATTTATAATTGTATGTATGTTAGCTATAGGTATACAAAATGCTTAGCATAAAAACGATAAACATGTTCTGATGAAGTTTTATCATTTTAAGACAGCTACCTCAAAGAAACCATCATCGTAGTATGCAAATGCGAGAGTTACGAATTTTATTATCCTCAGAGGTGTTCAACCTAAGTGCGACCATCATCTACAGGTCTTCCGAATAATGAAAATATGGTGTTGCGAAAAATACTAGGTCCATGCCGATGCTGCGCTCAGTATGTTTTCAGTAAATGAGTTACAGAGCAAGAAAATACATAATCATTTTATTACTTTATCACACCGCTCACAGAGATAAAATTTTAACTTAAATTTCTTAGCGAGACCAAGTGATTTATAATAGATCCCTTTGTAATTAAGTTTTATTTCTCAGTAGGAAATGAGCAGTATGTGCTAGTGGGACGGGGACGATTTACCCTCTTCAGGAATTTTGCTGGAGTTGGAGACGCAGAGAAAGGATCAAGATTATACAGATAAGCGCCTCAAAAGAAGGGACTGCTTTGAGGCTAGCCTGATTGACGTAGGTACGTGCGACAATCCCTAAAAACTGCCCAAGGATGAGAATACGCCGAACTCGTTGTGTTTACCGAATGGTAAATGGTGAAATGGCAGTGCTTATTTTTGTTTATCGAAAAATACATTTAAATGCGGGAATGCTTGAAAGTATAACGATTAACGACTGTGTTTTATAAGAGGCTGTATTAAATCTACAATCTTGGCACGGATCAAAACTGTTGAGGTGCTATACGTGGATATTTTCATAGCTAACAATTAGGGGAGTATAATTACAGGTGCTGTAGGGAAATCTATTTTGTAGACTGATTATGATCTATATTGCATTTTATGATACGTCGAATCAAACGTGTCGTTTATTCGTCATTGAAACATGTGACAATTTTCCGAGATAAATAACACGTCCAACATTGAAAAGCCACTGCGTCTAGCTTGGTGAAATATGAACAAAAATTTTATCCACATAGATCCGCTCAGTTTATAACACCCTGCATCGATGAAATGCTAACGAGACTAAACGCGTTTACGACACTTCATCTAGTAAATGTATGTGTGTAAATATTGCAACTGAAGCTTACATACATACAAATATATATGCTAATTAGGTACACCGGTACTCGGAAAGAGACTCGGTTTTATAACTGTAATCATTTGTGTTTTAATTGTCCTGGGCCAAAGCTTAGCTAGATCAATGGTATGTACCTACGCATCTGTTCAAAAAAGTTTGCATTAGGACGAAATTTTCCCAATAATGAAAAATGAAATAAAAAGTAAACATTTAAAAAAACGCCCACAAGACTAGAACAAACGTAGCTGGAACAATAGAACAATGCCGCAAATTCAGAATGCGACCGAAGTTATAAGAATCGCAATCGCAGTGAATGCTTCTTCAATTGTTTTCTCTAGACACAAGCAATATACAGTGACCTGTAAGATTACGAACAAATTACCATTTGTAGTTGCCATAGGAAAAAATTGTAACGACGATGAGAGATGAATAAAAATTGATATTATAAGAAATAATTCCTGCATCAAAAATAAACTTATACTGCTAGGAATCTAATAATTTTATTATTGCCACAGTCATTTTTTTGCAGAACTAGATATTATTAAAATACGAATTTGGTCTAAAAGTGTTTTACACTTTTATTTTACAAAAGAAAATCGTTTAGGGCCATTTTGTGGTATACATTATTTATTAATAATAAATTATTGTGTAAAATTGCGAACCATTCAGCTGTAGCAATATTTTATAGTGTTTTAGGAAAAAATGTTACATGTTAAGTTTTACTTAAGTTATTAAAATGTTTGCGACATAATTAATTTTTTGATCAAATGCGAAGTAAAAATGTATAAATTCAGAAAATTACAATTTACAAAAAAGTATCAGTAAAAACAACTATCATATGGTTGTACTACATCATCCATCTATACGTCAGCAATAACCAAATAAAATACATAATACCCTTAAAAATATCCTATTTTGACCAAAAGTTCATTGATTTCCATTCTCGCGTATTGTAAACAATATATTTATAGTGAATAAATATAAATGGGAACAATGCAAACGTCATCTACTAAATTCAACGTGCCGTCCGTTAGCATCAATAATTTGTGTCCCAGAACAATTATTGAGACGACTAGCTTAGCTTTAATTGAGACGTTTAAAACTTCATTACTTGAAGCACTAGTATTGTACAACATTGTAGTAATAATTTTGATTGTAATGCCCTGAACAACAAACTTAGAGTACCCACCCGTTGTAGTCAGCGCGAGGCGCGCCCCCATCAGCTGTTCGTTACCGGCCCTTGCCGTACGCACGCTGGTGAGCGCGCTCCTCTGCGCAGACTTGTCACTACTTATAATAATAATTTTAATCACGTAGACATTTTTATTAGTACCTTAAGCGTTTATAAAAAACGCTGCACTGATGTACTCACCGCACCACGAACTAACCATTTGTAGTTTTTTTGTTTTAAAATATTATCACAGCTTATTTTATAGAATATATTTCAGTGCTGTTGTTGCCACCGTGAGTCCTAACGACTTACGGTGAATACTTACCTTCCAGACTTGCTTTGAATGAACCATTAATCATATTAATCAGTGGTAAGTGTTGTGGGCCACACATATTGTAAACAATATAGCTATAAGGAATATAAGTACTATTTGTAGTGGGTGTTTGCTTACCCAAATAAATGAAAAAAAAAACAAAGGATAAAAATTTCCTACTTCAATCCACCGTTCCGATCTGATCACAATAATGAAAAATTATGCGATTGACGAGTTATATAAGAGGATTATCAAGGATTGATCAATTATCTGTTGTGCATACAACTCGTCTTTTCATCACATAAAGGTATCTTAGATTCGTTAGGTAGGCTCTCACTGTCTTAAACTGGGTTCCTACGGCAATATTAATTAAGAACATGACTCCAGCTATGCCGGTTCTGTCAGGAGTTGGAGGAAACTGCCATCCACATCCTTTGCTCCTGTGGACCACTTATGCGCAAAAGAAATTTTTACCTAGGGAGGCACATCATGCATCCAGAGGAGATACAACAGATTGTGACCCACGGAATCTAGAATTTCCTGGGGGTAACGGGTATAAGCAAAGAACTTAAAGGGCCACAATAGATCAATAACTGGTCGAGGCGGCATACAGCTGCAGCAATAATAATAATAATACTTCAGCTATACTCCTTCCTATTGCATCAAAGAGCAGCGTAATGTAATCATGTTTAAATCTTAACAAACCCAAAACAACAGCCAATATGCTTTTATTTTTCATTTTCAATTTGTAGATTGTGATTTTAAATAAATATGACATTTAAATTGCTGCGACAAGCACAGCAACAGTTCGGTCAAGGCCTAGTGATAGAAATACCAATCAACGACATGTGACGCTATCAAATTGGAACGATTTTCTCAACGATTCCAACAAAATAATAACTGACTGGGTATGAAGCTGACTATGAAATATTTTTTTTTGAGTTTGTGATATCAATGATCACGCGACATGGCATATCGGAAATTGTTACGTGTGTACTAATGTATGTTTTTATGACTGCATTAACGTTTAAATGATTGTTATTGTCATATTATGACATTATTAATTAATGCATATAATTTATTTTGAATGCGGTCGTCATATCGGAAACTGCCATTGAAACAGAAATTACCTAGGTAGGTATATAGTGCAGACATTTTGTATAGGATGTTTTTTTATTTAGATAAGAACTACAGAAACACTACTTCATTTTCACTAGGACAGCTAAATTGAACTTTTGTGAGGAATTGTGATGTGATCGTTCCAATCAATTTGCTCGTTGAGCGGTTGCTGGTCCAATTGAGGAGTTGTTTTTGTACCACGCACTGTCAACTAGGTAATTGTATATTCGTGTCAGCCCCACTTTTAAATGGGGCCTCTTCTGCATTTTATACAGGACTCTAGGACAGGAAATTAACTCATTTTTAAATGGATTGATCGGTCTAACAGGTATGAAATTTATTAATTCTGAATAAAATTAATGTAACAGTGAACGAACTCAAGATCGACTACTTATTAATTAGACGCCCGTTTAGAATAAGAAGATTACAGAGACAAAAACAATGCCCGCTGTTTCCAATGCACAAGTCGAATTCCTCAAGCAATATTTCAGTCAGATTTAAACAAAGTTTATACGTAGAGTTTTTCTCTGAAAACATGACTGTGTTCACAATAATAGATTAACCAAATACACAGCTTTGACACCGCATCCCAAAATCTGGCGTAGACACTAGTTTTACGAGAGCGACTGCCATCTGACCTTACTACCCAGAGGGATAACTAGACCTTGTTGGTATTAAACCGGTGACCGAGTGAAACAATAACTATTATATATGATATTAAATTGTTGTATTATGAACATAGTTTAAGTTGTCAAGATATTATATAACAAATTAAAAAAATGTTATTGTGTCTGGGACAAAAGCAGAACAATTGTGACCACGCCACAGCAAATACCTTTGCCTTATAAATAGTTTCCTGAAATGGCCACGCGACCCATTGTTCCTTATTTCAAGTAGATGCAATTAGATTATTAGTGTTATTGTCATCCAAACAGCGTCCCATTCACTACGACTAAATTACAAACAGTGCCAGCCATCTATCTATTTATCTTTGTCTCGTCGGCCTACTGCGAACGTCACGTATGAAAACGAATAGTAGGTTAAGATAAAAATAACTGTACCTAATTATAATCAAAAAGATGCAACCGCAACTACGCGGTGTTTTTGTTTCTTCCTAAACATTAACTATTTCGGGACACGTAAGATATTTTTGCTTAATAAATCTAATATTTTATCTTGATTTGTTTGAGTTCATGCCTCATTTTTAAAATATTTCCTTCAAACCAACATAAACACACCTACATTATAACCGACATAAACATGCCACAGGTTGCTCATGTAATCAACAGGGATGTAATCAAAGCATAGGTTTTATTGCATTATTTTACACCTATAATGGTTACAAATCCTTTCGGTGTCATTTTACAATTTGGACAAGTCATATTAATAAGTTCAACTGGACGTGTATCCAGGTGAGGAGTCCTTGACTCTGAAAATGTTCATTGAACATTCATTAGTTACCATGTATGTTGTATGTACGAATTACTCCACACTACCGCGCTGTACGCGCTAATGCATGTTTATAACCGCGTGATATTCAGATTAAACGCTTATCTCTTGTGTAACCGTGTCGGCGTTGCGTACAAAGAATTGTTTGTATAGA
This sequence comes from Epiblema foenella, assembly GCA_963556455.1. NCBI lineage: Eukaryota > Metazoa > Arthropoda > Insecta > Lepidoptera > Tortricidae > Epiblema > Epiblema foenella. Next base: position 8,922,059 of record OY747105.1, read on the forward strand.
TTTTTTTGAATAAAAATTGATAAGCAGCACCAAACCAAATCATAAAAACCAGTACAGTGATTCGATAATAACCTGAAATCCGTGTTGGCTACAGATCTAATTGAGGATAATTAATGATGAATCAGCAATCCTGAATCACACAACAGATTTACAGAATCGTATCTTATATACCACGGACACAAACACAAAACAAAGCCCGATGGCACACTGCACTGCGATGGCACTAAAGTGTGGGCCAGCGGCCGCAACGGCTTCGGCCCCGTGCTACGATCTGCCCTCCGGCTCGAGCTGTGCCGAGCACACGGCACGACGCAGTATTAGTGCATTTCATACAGGGCACATGATTCGACGGGCGCAGGCGGCGCGGCAGGCCCCGAGCGTCGCGACGACCGACAGACCGCGACTGGATGGAACGGAGCGCCACTGCGCGTCGCAGCCTAGGGCGCCGCGAGAGAGGGACGACCATACTCGATCCAGCTCCGCCGCTGTACCATTCTAGCCCTTGAACCTTCCCTTTTAATTCTCATTTACTTTGTTCTGGAGCAGTCACGTATGTTTTTGCGACCGCAAAAGGGTTTTCACCTCGCGAAAAGTCCGGCGTAGCGGTATTACGAGTACGTAGACGCTAGAGATAGAGATGCTGCGTGCCGGTTCCTATGGGTCGTTCTGATGTTATGACACTATTGAACGTCCGGGGCCTTGTTGTTTGGCCGTGAACATGTTTTACCCTGCACTTGTTATATCCATTACACGAAATGCATACCCATCAGGATCCGCGTGATGTCTCAATTGATGAACGTCGAGTGACGATTTGGAAATAAGTATACATATATTTATTAAGTCAAGAGATTCTGTATGTACATATCTGGCGTATTTAGATCTATGATAGAACGCGGGGCGTTCTAAAATAAACGAAGTAAGCTGAAAACACACGTAAAGTCGTCATTATAACGCATGATATCTTTAACAAGTTGTAAAAGTTTTAAAGGTGTTTTTAGCTGCACCGTCACTAAAACGAGTGAAATGCCATCTCGTCGTAATGAGTCTCCACGAGCTACTTAGACTATTTCAGAGCCCTGCTATTAACCAGGATGACTAAGGCCTCTCAGATCGTCATCTCTGAAATGTAAAATGTGACATAGTTATCTAGAAAATACTTAAAAGGTACAAACTAATTCGAAAAATACACTAGGTTTTGGTAAACACTTACTAAAAAAATAGTTTGCCTCAAAAAACAAAATATTACAGATGGACGGACACCGAGTGAGTCACGTAAGTGTTTCATTGGACCAATTTTAGCACAGAAAATTGATTAAAAATATTGTTTATAATAACTATGTATCAATTTTATATTAAGTCATATACGAGATCAACACATATCAATTCATCTTGTATATTTTTCGACCTTTCGAGTCTCGTTGCAACTTTTTAAAGCCAACTAGATTAGTCGTATACATTACATATATCAGTGTGTAAATAATTCTGACGATACTATTAGGGCAAGGGCATTGTGAAACTACTCAATTTAAACAATCAGTAACCAAGTGAATATTGATTTTGTCTTATTGTTGGCGTAAGGAAATCCAAGCTAGTAATTTGTAAAATTTGGCTGGAATTACTGTATAATATGAAGAAAGAGGAAGTAACCGACTAATACGGGACGTTTGTATTTGAACATATTAACGTTGTGAATAGCGGCTTGAAATTAATGAAGTACTCAAAATGTAAGTTACAATTTAATCCTTGTGATTTAATTTCCATTTCACCTATTTGGAATACAATGCGCTGCAGTGATCATAACTGAATAAACTTTTCGAAAGCACTTATCTAACTTATTTCTCTTCGAAATTGCTATGAATGCAATTACGGTACATAAATTAATTATTACTTTCATCCAATTTTAATCGCTGCTTAACCAAATTTTTGGCGGCACGTTAAAAGACACTAAAATTAATTAAAATATTTAATAACTGTCTTGTAAATCCGGATTCCCCTTAATCCCGGTTTAAAAAAGTAAACGCTACGTTTATTAAAATGCAGGTTAAGCTTATCTTGAAAATAATTTGTACTGTAGATATTTTATCCACTAAGATCGCAAGTTAATACTTGACACATAGAACCGTTACCTTACCGGTAAGCTCGCGATTCGCTCTACCTAAGTACCTGGTGTGGTGGTGATATCCTGGTATTTTTAAAGACTTGCACTTATTTCAAGGGCAACTTAAGCTATAGACTTTATAAGAATAATCCGCAACTAACTAGTCTGACTAACCATGGAGTAATGTCATACTAGACGAGAATTTTAATATCAAAACAATGTTGTTTAAATCCTGAAAGATTAAATCGATACTGTTAAATACACCGTTAATATTTAAGTATTTATATTAAAACAGTATCACGAAAAATAACACAATATTATCCATTATGTCATGTAAATTGTTTAAAAGCTACTTTGTTTACTCGGTGCTAAAAAACAGATTAACCTCAAGCGGAACAGCACACATTCTTATCCTGTTTTTGTTTGGAATTTTCAAATCTGTGTACCAACAATGAATTATAATTGGGATGCTTACATGTACGTACTTACTTATGTACTTACCAGTCCATAGTATTAGAAGTCATTTGGTGCTAACTAACCTTTTAGATTATGCCCACCTAAACTCTTTTTCTTTCTGAGTGATAATATATAATAATGGTTTAGTTTTAATTTGTTTGTTAGAGTTTCGAACAGAATTGCAGGAAATTTACTTAGTTAAAATCTGTTTTGTTTTTTGTGATCATTCTTTCTTTTTCCTGTTTATAACAGAAATACAATATCATAAAAATTACACAAACAATTTAAGCTTAAGTCATTTAATATACCGTCATATTGAACTAAAGCTATTTGATACTATATTTTCATGATTAGTTCAACATCGAATAACAGAACAAACCATGTTAGTGTAGGTATCTTATTGTAAGTTTGGTAACATTACTTCAAGCAATCAGAAGATCCTAAACATTTACAGAAACCCACACATTCGTATTGCAATCATATCCCACAAAAGCGAATACAGTTCAAATGCATTGGTAAAACAACTCAAACCTAGGATGGTGTTTCTCGTCACTTGAAAACCCTATAGGTTACACCCACGCCATCAAAAAGTCGCGTTTCTTTCCAGTTCCGAAGGCACATATGTCCTTTTTAAATTACAACGACAGCAATGGACTGAGCCACTCATCGACGATATCAATTTGCACGCCAAATCGATCACTATAAATAGCCGAGATCTCGCGTGTTCGCTACAGAATGATGACTGCTTTCACTATACGCTGCATGTAACGTATGCGCCGTGATTTTTCATGGTGTGATATTTTCGGATTCGCTTTTTGTTTGGCTCTGGCAGTATAGTGTCAGTTACAACGGTTGAGTTTGTGGCATGTGCTACGCTACTCCCAACCCACAGATTCTAAGTTATAATGTCACCTATCGAAAATTTATTCGAGTGACTACAAGAAATATATAGAAAAATTTCAAAGTGGTAAAAGTTTAAACACAATATAAATTAATTATAATCTACGCAATAAAGGTAAACATCCTCTATATATTATTTGTGAAAGATAGGTCATGAGTAGGTATAGGATATTATGACAAATACAAACATATAACTTTATCATAATATGATTTCATATAATAGATGAGATATCGTATTGTTCCAGTTAATGTCTTTTTGTTAATTACTCTGAAGCGCTGATGGTATCCGCCTGCCAATTATATTAGTGATCGTTTTTATAAACATACTTACATACAAATGCATTTTCATGGTGAAGATATCCTTCAAACAGAAATAATATTCGTGTTCAATCAAAATGGATAATGTAGAATTATTTCTTCAACGAGAGTACTCCAACTAGGTATAATTATTAATGTATTTTCCCGTGGTTCCATTTTTTTCTTGCTCGCTCGCTAGTGGTAAATCGTTATGCCACAGGCTCTTTGCTCGCGTACGGACTAACTTGCCAAATTTAAATAAAAGTTCATATTTTCAAAACGAATTATTGTATATGAATTTAATGTTTCACAAAATCTCTACCGATGACGCAAAAAAACAGTTTACTAAACCTGTTACTAACTGTTGTTGCTACTTCTCAAACTATTTTACTCTCAAGATAATTTACATTTCAGAATACATAGCCTTGTAAATATAATTTCACGAATATTCCAAATGAAATACTAGCTCTACCCTAAAATAACTTGCTGGCTTTTCCCTTAGGAATCTTCATTTACACGGACCAAATTTCAAAGCCATTCGTAAAATAACTGAGCTAGGCGTGAAAACCCAATCAAACATATCTAATTTTCCGTTCAAGGCTAATAACATAATAGAAGCGTTAGTTGGTAATTATTCGCAAGATCAAGTAACCTTTTTGCATTCCAAGGTTTTTTTTTAATTCAGTTGAGCGAAGTTCTCCGAGTCTACTGGAGCAATCGGGCGGTGCTATGTTTGTGTGTATAAATATTAATTCGACGATAACATAAGTATTATTGTTAATCTAATTTGGTAGACAAAGTGTTCTGATAAATAGTTTATACATAAGATCAGACATGAGCCAAATCATCATATGATTATTAATGGTTCGCATTACCTACATTAACTGTTGATCTTCATATTTATCAACAGTCAAAACAACACATATATTCGTAATATTAGCGTAAAAGCTAATTATATATTCTTCTTTTCAAAGTATATAATTGCATTTCAATTTCATAATTTTAATTGGAATTCCACAATCGTTGCAGGAAACTAAAATGTAGGTTTTTTTCAACTCCGAGCATTATCAGTTATCTGCATAAAGCAGGCGTTAGGAGCGGCCGCAAACTTTGCAACGTGATCATATCGACAACTAATTTCAAATACCTAATATCTTACTGAATCATGACATTCCGCAGTGAATATTATTATCTGTACAATACAGTTCAAACTTAGTATAGACAATAAAGAGATTCGAGGTTACGAAGATGTGGAAAGCGGTAGCGTTAGTCTGCGGCTGTGATCATATCAAACCAGTAACACGCGCTTGCAAATATGAGCCCTTTGAAGCTAATCATTCAATGATGCGTACATTTAGATAGTGGTGAACATGTTTGTTAATTTAATCAAGTAATCTGCATGATAATACACTTAATTTAATTACCCCACCCGCTTACTTTGAATTTTATAATTAACTCTGTTCGTGCTCTATGCCTTACACAATGGGTGACACGTGGCAACCAGAACTGCTAAAATCAAGTGAGCGGCTAATGACATCTTGTGAGACATTCCTGTATAATTGCAAAAATAAGACCCTTAGATGATTTGCCTCATGACACACAAAATAAGCCTTACATATATATTATGCAACAATCCACACTACTTGAAATTGGTGAAGGGATATTCTTTTGGCTTGTTCATGATTAACCAAGTAATGTATTTTACTAATAAACGAACTTACGATCTTCCTCAGAATCCTGTTTTCTGCTTTAGTAGTAATTCGTGGGCGGCCGGATTTCTTTAAACAAGAAATTTTGTCGTGTTTTCGATGATGCTCGATGATAGTTTGGATTGTAGACCTTGGCATAGAAAGGTCCTTGGCAATTTGGTACGTAGATTTGCCTTTATTGTTACTGGAGATTATAATTTTCCGCACTTCTTCAGTCACTGGCTTACCTCGTGCCATCTCGATAGAAAAACGATTTGGAGTAATAAAAAATTAGGCTGAATTTGCCCTTTTATATAGTGGTTTGTCATTTTACATGACAGAGAATATTCCGTATTCAATTTGAAAATAATATTTTATATTACGAACCCTGGTAAACAGGTTTTATTTTAAATAGACGACCTATTTTGCCTTAAATATGAAGCAGACGTAATTATTTGCGTGTGAGATGTAATATTTATAATTAAATTATTTTAAAATAAATAACGAGATGTACACTTTGTACAACTCAAAACTAAGCTAGCTTTAGTGACATTGCGTCTAGTGTATTCCATTAATCATCAAAGTCGATTCGGGTAGAAATACTAGTTTTTGAAAAAAAATACGCATGCAGAATTGCGACTAGACGAGCTATTTTGCATTGGGGCTCGTAATATCAAAACCAATAATATTGGTAAAATCGTGCAAGTTTTAATGACTAGCAGAATATTATAACAACGGTTGTGACTAAATTTGTATTCGATCCCGATTCAATATAAATAGGTACAAATATTTACTCTCACAAATCGGCTATTTTTAATGCAAATTATAAATAAGAAGATGGAGGGCTGCGACCGATTTGAATGTGTTCAAGGAGGGCCGATAACAATCGGGGCAATAAATCAGATAATTCAGACACTTTTCTATTGTATGCTGCTTGTCACGCAGTTCTAGCAAAATTTATCAGTATGAATACATAACAAGTTATTAAAAAAACATGACAATTATGTTACGCTCCCCTTGCATGTAGTTGTAGACTGTGAGGATAGGCATTTGTTTAGTTTGTGTTACTAATTTTATATACAATATGTAATGTCACACAACTACATACAAGACAGATCTTTTTTAATTAGGGTTCCGTAACAAAATGGTAAAAAATGATGCCTTATGGTTTCACTTTGTCTGTCTGTCTATCACATCGCTAAAAATCTCAAGAACTACTTATGCTATCGATTTGAAATTTGGAGCAGTTACAAAGAAGGATAACCTAGATGCATATAACATGTTTTTTTTTCTGTGTAAAATGACAGGTAATAAAAATTCAAATGGTGGTTCAAAATTTTAAAGTCTAATGAATATGTCAACTGGGGTGTTATATGAAAGGGCTCGAGTTCCACATTCTGAAACATTTTTTTTTATGTTGAGTTTTTTTCGATTTATGACAGATATTTAAAAAAAATACCCCTTCCCGTTTATCTCCGAAGTTTACCAAGGAAAAAAAATTAAGTTATTACATAACATTGATATGAATGTATATTTTACAGGAAAATGTAACTATAGCTCTATCTATATTCCGAATGGGCTACAGAGTGGGACTCTTCGAAAAAGGCGTGAAAAGGTTTCTTAAGGGTCGGCAACGCGCGAGTAACGTCTCTGGTGTTTCAAGCAGCTATGGGCGACGGTAACCACTTACCATCACGTGGGCTGTCAGCTTGTTTGCCACCGACGTTATCTTTTTTTATCATCAAAAATTATTTCTATAAAAAGTTTGTAATTTATTCACCTTTGCATGTATTTTTGTTTCATACATTCCTCCGAGATCATGCTGAACGTACCTTCTTTCAAATAAAGAAAAAAAAATTGAAATCGGTTCACGTCATAAAGAATTGTCTTTGAAACAACATCAATTATAATTAAGTTATCAAGTCGCTCAAATTTGTAACAAAATTTGCTGATAGATGGCGCTGTACCCATGGCGTTCAATTTCTACACGATGTTGTTGAGATTTTCCTGTATTAATAGGGTTGGAACCGGTACACATCTGTGTACGGAACCATCGGTGCGCGAGTCAGACTCGCACTTGACCGGTTTTTTATCTACCTACTTATACTGCAAGAAACATCACTAGACAGAATACATTTCTGATACTTGTATTCAGTACGTATGCAAAATAATGCTGGGTGTCTATTCCACTAAATGTATTTTTGAATAGATTCTGTAGCAGCGGCGTGAGCGATAAAATACCAAACTAATCTTAATGGCATCAATAAGTTTGAAAGTATAAAATCAATTTCAAACTTTGTAACAATGTTTAATACAAAGCATTATTTTACCAGTGACGTGGCACTTGTTGAGTGGGGTTCCTTTCAGCTTATCAGACCAAGGCAGGTGTGCCCTTTAGTTTGATTCCTAAGAGACGGGCGCAGGCGGAAATGGTAATATAATATTATGACGTTATAATTAATAGTGACGGATTATTTCATTTTAAGTATCGTGAGGCACTTCTCTACATATCACTTATAACATTTGACACGTTTATTAAGTGATATTTATTTGGACATGTTTATGTCAGAATGAAGATTATTTATTAGCTAATGTTTAACTATAATTATGTTATTTTTTTATTACTTGTGAAGCATGAACTTGTATCTTTAATTATGTAATTGACATGTGGTTATTAAAGAGATTTGGGAAATTATCAGCTAGCTCAGGACGTATATAAAGTTACATACCTTTACAATACACATTTAGGCACGGTTTTAGATCTGTTAGATTAGACCTTATGTCGGTAAGTTATGTCAAAAAAAGTAATATCTTATTAAAATTTGATCGACATTTGGTCTTTCGGATCTTTAAAAAACCCGGTCTTAGGCCGGGTTTTATAAAGATCATCATCATCATCATCATCATTTCAGCCGAAAGACGTCCACTGCTGAACATAGGCCTCCCCCAAGGCTCGCCATTTAGACCGGTCCTGTGCCGTTTGTTTCCACCGGATTCCCGCGGCCTTCACCAGGTCATCACTCCACCTTGTCGGAGGCCTACCGACAGCTCGTCTTCCGGTGCGTGGACGCCACTCAAGCAGTTTCTGGCCCCATCGACCGTCAGTCCTGCGAGCAATGTGCCCTGCCCACTGCCACTTTAGTCTCGCAATTTTGAAGGCTATGTCGGTGACCCCAGTTCTGCTACGGATAGCTTCATTCCTAATTCTATCACGCAGAGAAACCCCGAGCATAGCTCTTTCCATTGCTCTTTGGGTGACCTTGAGCTTTCTTATGAGGCCCATCGTTAGCGTCCATGTCTCGGATCCATATGTCATCACTGGCAACACACACTGGTCAAAGACTTTTGACTTGAGGCACTGCGGTAAACTGGACGAGAATACACTGCGAAGCTTCCCGAACGCTGCCCAGCCGAGTCGGATTCGACGAGATTTTATAAAGATCCGTTAGATCAAATATTAGACCAATTTCAGTAACTCAGTAAATTTTTTGACATAACAAACCGACATAAGGTCCAACGGAGCTTTATAAAACCAAGCCTTAATCTGTTCATCACATTATCATTCGCGATCCAGTTACATCGAAATAAAACAATCGTGGTGCGCTTCTGATGCTCATTGGTAAGGCACTAATATAATGTGCCAGCATCAGCAACAACAACAACAACACAACTTGTGAGATTTAAACTCGGTTTAATAAAGATCCGTTAGACCTTATGTCGGTTTGTTTTGTCAAAAAATGTACTGAGTTACTGAAATTTGATCTGACATTTGGTCTATTTATTTGATGTTTTTATAAAACCCGGCCTAAGTGTTAACATAATTTCGTGTTTTGTACCAACGCCTTTGTACGCTCGCAGACGTCGCGGCCCCATTGGGCATTCGTTGGAAACAAAATTAAGAAATTGAATAGATTCCCTCGTTTAAAGTGAATGTTACTACAGTATCCGTTGTTTCTAGCCGCTGAAGGTGATGACATCTGCGCTTTTATTTTCTTTTAGAATCATTTTTTATGAATATAAGAATAGTTATTTCTATTACATTACGCAAAAAATAATACATACTAAATTTAATAGTTATCTGATATTTTTGACGTTCACCTAAAATCTTTACACCGGAGACATTTATACAATTTCTTTTATTTATTAGAGATAAAAATGTGTCCAATGAATACCGCCTAGACTACCGAATAGACTGATACATTTTATCGTGGCGACTTGTAACGTAGCTACAGACTTTACACAGAAAAACCTCAGAGCAATTCGCTACATCTTCTCAAACAATAAACTCAGGTAATGTATTTGTCCATTTGTCATAAAATAGAAAAACGCTAAATGATCTTTTGAGTCTGCGAACGTTGGATTGGTTCAATTGCTAACTTGGCGAATAATTTGTCTTAAGATATGGAAAGTAGGTGATGATGATGTAGAATGTTCGGCATGAATCGGCCATAAATCTGTGAAGAATTTCTCCTCTTAGTCCGTTCAGCTCGATGTTCGCCTCAAGAATGCCCGTTCCACGTTAAATGGCGGGAAAATATCCATCGCTGATTGGTCGTACCGAGCTGTCAAAACTCAGCACCAATCAGAATCGTGTAACACTCCCGCTAGTTAATTATCACCAATCACGTACAATTAATTGTTCGAGGAAAGTCTGGTGTTGCTAGGACAATTATCAATTATCAGCATCTTAGTGTTGCACTCGTAATTAACATGATATATGTGACATGACCAATAAGTACGACATATGTCATTTATATGTTTATGTTAGCTGCTTCATACTGCACTCATAAAATATTCATAATAATAAATAATAAAATAAATAAAATGCTTTTATTTCAGACCTTATGATCCATAATAGACATAGACAGGTCGGCTATTATTTTTAATTCAAAATATTATAAATCATGACAAATCTAATAGGTAGTAAGTTTAGGAATCATTATTTACTCGTTCCGCACAGGTGCAACAGTTATGTACCACTACCAGCTGCCAATGTAAACTTTGTTCACACACACGAGCGGCTACCACAAATAAGTGCTGTCACGAAAATTATGTTGCTCGCCTAATTTCATATTATATTTGACTCTTGTTATTTTAAGGATGATTGAAATCAGTCCAGAACGGATATACGTAAAAATATGAGAATGTTTGTTACAGAAATAATATCTTCTCTAAAAATAAGCAATATTTTTGGCTGAGGATTGCGTTTAAATGACGACGTCTATTTTTCATAGACATCGCTTGCTGTAAAGAATATCAAAGTAGAGTTTAATTGATTGTAATGAGTTAACTAAACTTTGAAACCCATACGAATTCTATACATATAATCTTAATTTTTTACACCCGATGACTATACTTAACCAGAAGTTAACTTTTATGGCCATTATAAACTAGCATTTTTCATTAGTTGTCACAATAACACTTTATCGTCTGGATTGGCTTTTATTTTTCTCAAGAGAATTCACTGTAAGTGCACTTCAACACAAATAGCCAAGATAGCACCTGAAGACAAATAAAGTACGCTTGGGGACTTGATCTATAATCGACCTCAATACGAAAAAGAATCGTAAAACTAAACCTGCGAATCCTGAGATAGGTTCTAAAACTTTATTACTGTGAGCAGTAGTTTGCCCTTGTGTCTACTAAAAGTACCTACATACGAAATCAAATTGAAAACAGAAATACATTCATAGATGTACACACATAAAACAAACATTATTTAATTAAAAATATTTCACTTACAGCTTTAATAGTTACAGCTAAGATATTTTACAAAAATATGTTTTTTAAAAACTTCGAAAGGCTTTTTTTATTGTTGTAGAACGTGGGACGGTATTGCCTGTTTAAAATCGATTAGCCGTTAAACTTGAAACTTAACCATAAACTTCTATGGGAGCGCATAATGGTGGTTTATACGTACTTATCTCGGGCTTTAAATACGTACGTAAATGAAAATAACTAGGTTTCGGAGGCGGGCAAATAAATAGTTTCTCCTGTGGAATATAGATCCACAGGAATCTCCTGTAGATAAATAATGTATGTTCATTATTAATCTCCTATTCCTATTCCAGAATCTTTAGAGCGCCACTGCTGGGCAAAGGTCTCCCTGTTTTTCTTCCACGCATCCCTATCTCCGGCAGTCTCCCACAAGATTTGCTTGAAGACGTCGAATTGGTCTCGACATCTCCGACGAGGTCTGCCGCGACGCCGATGTTTTGTTTTGCGGGACCACACATTTTTTCCGTAATTGTATGTAACGTGCAAAAATTAAACGTCTAAATTTAGCTTTACTTAGGTTGATATTGAATTAATACATCTAACTACTACGTAGGTATAAAGCATTTTAGTATCTGTATTCAGGGATAGACGTTTACATCAATATCCAAGTAAGAACATTTCACCGACATTGCAATATCATCCCAAATTATGAGAATGCAGACAAAATATTCCAAGCATTATATAACCAAACGTCTGCAGAATGTTGGTAAATTCACACGTAGAGGTCTCAAAGATCTGGGCACGATGCGAGTTTTTAGGGAGAATATTTAGCAGTAGAAAAATACTTTCGAACATTGTAAACTTCTACTTAATGGTATAGAACTTTGTAAAACACCATTTCAGCAATAGATACCTAGGTACTACTTACGAAAGTTAAGTAAAGCGAGTATTTCGTGCATTAGAATTTTACGATGGGAAATTAAGTCCGGGTGCCGTTCAGTCACAGCAAAAACAACATGCATATTTTCAATTAGCGTATGTCCGACTATAATAATAAACGATTATCATAATTACAACATTTAAATACACTCACTTATCACAACCACATATCAATAATTTTGTTGGTGTTTAATTGAATAAGCGAGCGAGCGAAACCTTCTAGAGCAAAACTGACTCAAATGTTATTAGGTTCAGAAGACTAAAGTGGAAGCGAAGTTTATTTATTCGTCTCGAAAAATCATGCTTGCTTGCATGCATGCGTACTTGCTTTAGTACAGTACATTTTAGGCTAATCATAGTTATCTGAACCTGAACACATTATTATCCGGTTAGAATTTGCCCCGACAACGCGCGAACCGAGCGAGGCGAGCGTGCTGTGGTAGCATCATTATGCATTATGCAATAGGCCCCAGGTAAATAAGAACAATAGCGTAAATTAGAAGGACAATAAATGTACACTAAAAGATGTATACAAATGTATATTGTGACTACGGAACGTTAAACAGAGTGATCAATATAGTATTTGTTCATTATACAATTGACGATTATGAACATTGATTATTATTAGTCGATGATAATATGCAAATAGTTTTTATGCATTTTATTTTTATGAAAACTAATCACTTATATAAGTCGAAATTATGCAGTTTATTTGTATGCAACATGAATATATGGAATTTGTTTGTATATGAAACATTACACACCCATTAAGTCGACCAAGTTTAATAGAACGTAAAATATAACTACAGGAATTTAGAGAACAAAGTCGCGTGGCTGTAACACGTTTGAAACTAAAAACTTCTAATTTACATTTCATAAGTACAAGTTAAATAAAGTACCTACGTGAAAAACTTTTCCCATATATTTCAACTCGGAACATTTAATTCAGGTTTGCACAGTTTTAAATACGAGTATAAATGTATAGTTAAGTTAGCACTCTAATCCCACCGCTACTACACGTGATACCTGGGTAGCGCTAAAAGTGCAACGAACTGGCATTGTACTGTCTTCTCGAAGATATCACTATTCGAAATAAATGCCATACGATCAATAAATAATAAACACTCTAATTGATAAGTATCTAATAATGTATACTTCAGATTGTTTGAACGGGCCGAGTTGTGACCATGTAATCCATAGAACGAGATTGACACATGCTATAAGAGTCAAGATCCAGTCTATAAAATTTCGGCAAACGCAAAGGAACTCAACCATATCCTAATAATAACTTCATGAGCGAATTACAGCGGCAATTAAACCTACACGGCTTTAGCCACTGTTACATTGTCATTTCCTTAATTTTACATACAAGTACATAGTGGAAACACATAAATAAAAAAAATTATTACGTTAATGAACAAAATGTCTCATAATTACAATTTATTATCACAGCAATTGCTTTCTGGATACTTGCACCTGACTACGCCATTGCCATCAACTGCGTTAATTCCGGCCCAACATTAGGAACGAGTTAGAAAACAAATATAGGTATACTATGTTTCAGAAAAAATAATTTAAATTAATGCCATGTTAATAATATCGGTAAAATATCATGCCTCATACTTGTTTTCCTTGATGCAACTAATAAACTACTATTAAAGATGCAATCTTAAATTTATATCCGTTAACAGCATTAATCTTTGTTTTTATTTATTTGTTATTTGAAAGCAGAGACTTACCTAACTATATTTAGTTAAGAACATTATTTATTTTTATAACAGATTCTGAAATTACGAGTTTCAATAATAATATTCAAACCTTTTTCAGCAACCTTTTTTAGCTTTTTTTTGGCAACTGGGCAGATCACTCAACTCATACGACATGCCGCCGATTCAGAACGCGGCTAACAGCGCACTCTCTACGATTGACCTCAGCGCCAGCGACTTGACGAGCATCGATCACTCGACGTCTGCGTGTACGCAGACCCGTGATCGGTGCAGTGCAACAACGCCTCTATTACCGTTGTGCAAAACTTTGACGTACAAGCAGTAAGTGTTCTGGGAACGATTAAAAATAGAATATAGTAACAAGTACGTGAAATAAATGCAAATCGGATTCGCACCCGCGGGGTACATACCGAAAAATACACGTTTCATATTTGGCGACCTACTCTTATTTTAATGCGGGCTCTGTGGACATATTACTCAAAATGTTAAATTACCTTATGATCTGATAGTATGATGTTTTTTGAACCTTAGTGGTATTGTTTCAAAAATGAAACTTAATCGGTAGGAGTTTAACACGGAAATGGATTCATTTCAAATTACAACTATGTAGTTTACAATCTGAATATGTTTCTCCTACTGGATCCGCGCCAGAAAAAAGTTGTTATCAAAAGTATCATCTATTCCGCATAGGATAATTTTAGTCACAAATCCTATTCAAATCTATAATAGTAAATAATCTATAGTAGTATATAATTAGGTAAATATACCGTACTGGCCAATGATAATGAAATGATAAACATAGTTCTCTAATACACAAATAACAACATCAAAAATAATTCGAACAATACGTGACTGGAAACTATTTTGAGTTCACAAGCACATCGCACGAGATTTCAAGTTATTACTCCGCGAACGCTGTGAGAACCTGTGCAAGGGCAACCTACGATCTTCTGGGGACCACTGTGAATGTAGTGAACCATTGATTGTTTTGATTGCATATACTGTGCTTTCAAAGCTAAATCATTAAAAAAAAACTCATAATCAGCTCCGTAAGCATCCCGGATAGAGCAAAACGTCAAATTTGGTTTAAATATGCATATACGTACCAACCTAATACTCGTAGTTGCCTAATCGCCAGGCAGTAGTTTCTTGTAAATACCGAGAAAGCCTTTGTGTCCCTAATTCTTCACGCCTATTTGCTTAGTCAACTAATATTCATTGTGTGGCGGTAAATGCTACACGACGCGGGCCGCACGGTAGTGAGAGGCCATGTCTCTAGCAAGATGTGTCATAAAGTTAAACCATTTGGGGTTTACCGTAGATAGCACGTTTTTACATCCGGTTACGAACAGGGATAATATCCGCTTGGTATACCCCTGGCATTATTAAATTTTCGAAAAGTCTTCTACGTGTTGGCTATGTGGTACTCGTTTGATACTTCGTTAACTCGGTACTTCGGTTCCAAGCACGTCTCATAAATAATTCCAATAACGTTACTTTGATCACATTTCATCCTATTCAAATCAGGTATAACATAGTTTAAACAAAACTGCAATATTATAAATTGTTAAAAAAAAAAAACAAAAAATACAAAAATAATAATAACGATATTCGTACTTGACTTGGATCTTTTTCTCATGCATCCATTTTTCGTTTCGCTTATTCTATCTCATACATGGCGGCTGCTCGGCACTTAATTGCAAACGTTGATAACACGTCTTAGTCAAAGTTTCGTCTAACCTCTCTCAGAAACGGCGGTGTGCAGCAAAAGCCGTACCTGTAACAAATAATTGTGTTAAAATATAGTTAAGACGTAGCTCGTTTGATTCTCTTACAGTATATTATTAAGCCTGTCAGTTTGTTAACTCATACCATCGCGTATGAAATACGATTATGCCTCTAAATCACGAAAGAAAAGCTGTATAGGGAATGCCACGACGAAAGTTGAGGTCAATGATTACACTACATGAAGTACTCATTGCAAAACAGTGGATGAATGAGTGAATATAAATAATATACACTGAAATGTATGTATATTTTTATAGGGATAAAAAACAGTAAAAAATAATCATATCTGACCTTTTTAAGGTTCCGTACCTCAAAAGGAAAAAAACGGAACCCTTATAGTATCACTTAGTTGTCCGTCTGTCTGTCTGTCCGTCACGACCCTTTATCTCGGGAACGCGTAGATGTATCGAGTTGAAATTAAAACTTCAAACTCAGATCTACAGTCCATTGAAGCTGTGAAAAAACCAAACTTCTAAGTTAACGTGAAAAAAGTATAAGACCGTTTATTCCGCAAAAAAAACCTATACTTTGACACTCTCAAGGGAATCAAAATTTATAGGGTACTTCCCGTTGACCTAGAACTATGAAATTTGGCAAGTAATATCGTCATATACTACAAGTATAGGCAAAAATCTGAAAACTATACATTTGTAATGAAATCATACAAAATATCCTACTTAATATTATACATACGAAAGTTAGGATGTTTGGATCTTTGGATGTTTGTTATTTAATTACGCAAAACTGGCTGAACGGATTATGATGAAACTTTGTATACATAGAGTTTTTAGCCTGGATTAACTTGTAGAATACTTTTTGTCCCTTAAATTATCCCTCAAATTGATGATTTCGGGGGTGGGAGTTGAACCTATGAACCAGACCAGAGTCGTAGATATTTACAATGCCTGCTGACGTACGGCAAATTCGTCTCAGAAGAACCAGTATAAGGCTGACCTCCGAATATGCACATATTTGTCACGAATCTCAGGGTCAAGATATAATAAGGACTTATGATGAGGCGACTCTATCTATAGACAGTTGTCAATAACACGTTATTTGACAACGGCATGCATTGGCATTGACGTGTCATTTTATACCGATGATATTAGGTGAAATTTTATTTTACACAATTTACTACTTTGAGCCTTATTGTCGGTAAGGTAAAGCATGTTTTCGCAAAGGAGAAAAACTGCCTTTATATCACGCCAGATGTCGCATAATCGACTATACTTAACCTAATTTTGTCATCTGTAAAATCCTATACATTTATTGTAAATAGTGAATAACGAACACTTCTTAAATAATTATACTAAGAAATGACACAGTGCAGTGCCCTAAACTGCAAAAATAAAGGTGTACATGCTTTTCCAAAAGATAGAAAGCGTAGAAGGGCTCGGGAGAATGCATTAAGAGGGCTTTAATAAAATGTAGTGGGTCCACTAGCGCCACTCGTAAATAATTGTAATTATTTAAATTTAACGATATATAACTAAAAAAGGGGGCCGCTACGTACTGCAGTTTGTATTTAAGTACTTTTTGAATCCATCAAACTAGTTTTTACGTTGCTGGATTCGTCAATCTATGAGCTCAAAATTAAAACGGCCGTTTTAACTTTGGACGCATAGATTGACGATTTTTGTATGTAATTTCAAAATCCCGCTGTCATTACATGACATATTGTTGTGTGCGTGACCTCAACTCTGGTGGCACTTATAGCTCTATTTAAGAGGACAGTAAATGGGTCTTTTTGTCCATGCAATTTCGAGGTACCGATCTTTATGAAATTTTTGTACACTTCACTTGTGCAGATGGGAGAAAAATTGCTTTGGTAATTGGTAAGCTATTAATATAGCTTTTATCTCATTGTAGACATAGATAGACAGACTTCTCCTTTTCTGGATATGAAATATGATTTTCATAATATTATGTTAAATTTTGAAGGAGGAAAAGACTCTATGTCAAAAGATAAGTACGTTGTTGATTTTTTAAAATCTGTTATCTAGGAAACTTCATGACATTAATGTGTATACATAGCTTTATACTCTACGTATTCTATTTAGCTAATAGCTACTAGATTAACGGCCGGGAAAATTTCAATTCCGCTCTAATAAATTATCCGATTCATTATCAATTATCATCAACTTCAATACTCACTTTAATAGAGGACAAACTCTATTGAAAAATATGTTTCACATATTTTAACATATAATCAATACATTGTCACTAAGGACGAAAACAATCGGGCAGGCGGCTTTTAATCAAAGTGGCTTTCAATGAAATGATGATCATCAAATAAATTAATATCGCAGATGATTGACAACTTTAAGTAATTTTATGTTTAGCCACCCAAATTTTATGTGGAACCGAATGAGGGACTTTTTGGCCAAAAAACTATCAGAAGAGATATGGTATGATGAATCCGTTCCGTAGTCCCTATTCGTCCCGGTACCGCCGCACGTCGGGTAGAGTCAGGCCGACCCAGAGCGGGCCTAGCTAAGTTTGTTGGTGGACTCTTCGCAGCTAGGCTATGTTTAGTGAACCAGCCACAAAACTCCCTGCAGCTCGATTCTAACCACACCTCAGATTCGGTCGAAACCGCTCAACCACAGTAAGGTTCAAAAAAAGAATTCGTTCCATTTACACATGTGTTGAGCCCCCGACACAATGATTTCGGCGCGTCAACACCGATCAAGATCGGTTTATGCGGATCCGTCACTCCCTAAGTAGATTACAGAGACTGACTTCACAGTCCCACGTTCCGCTGATATAAGATTTCTAATTGTTGTTCTTTGAATAGATTTACTATTACGATATGCTAAAATTTACGAATAACCGGGACAAACAGCGTTTAGTCACATGATTTGTCTGGAAGTCAAGGTTGTCTGGAAGAGATCGCTCTTGTGATAAGATCGCCTGTTGTTTACCTCTACTTTGAGCTGTGCCATAAAGTGTATTTGTAATGTATGATTTGCGACGTCAATGTGTATGACGCATAAAGTTTTTTGAAATTGAATAGGTGAAAAGGTTTAAATTTAAACATACGAATGCTTGTAATTTACCTGAATGAATAAAGTACCTACCCCGCCCATTATAGACATAATCCCAAGTTTGTAATATTACTGTAAGTTGTGTTATACGTCTTAAGGTTTCACAAATATTCGGCAGGTAATATCCGTGCATAGCGTGAATAAGTTGATAAGTCGAAGTGAAAAATGGAAGAAATTTGAACCTTATTGCAATGTAATCTAAGTTCAAAGTTCGACAAAAAGACATCTCGAGTTGTCAACTTATTCCCGCCATGCACGGATATTAATTAGGTCGGCTAACCCAAAGAGTATAATAAGTATGTTGAGTTAACCTATGTCTAGAAGGGAACATGAGATTCAGTTCTAAAGACCGTGAGTTTGGCTATGGCCAGAGCGGCAGGTGTCATCAAGAATTTATAGTTTATACACGCCAGATGAGATCACCATAAATACGAGAGTGGTAATAAAAGACAACAATATTACTTCGACAAAAGTGTTTATTAGTCACTTTGTTACTAGTGCTCTGAATTCTTATAGTAATAAGCTAACAAATTTGTATTTATCCTCGAGATGAGAGTACACTGAAGTTTTAAACATTAACCGGAATTGACCCTCTCAGCAGACCAATACAGTAAAATGTAGGCTAAGGATTATAGAAAGTACATTTAGTAGAACATAATTGAGGTTCAGATCAGATGTTTGGAGATCGCTTGAGCGAGTTACTTTGGTTACATAGAGACAAGTGATATAAAACAATAAATAGGTGAGGTGACTCAAACCTCCATCTCAGTACACCTCCAGTGCAGCTGCTACTCGCCCCACAGTAAGTACAAAAAGTTGGGCGGGTAGTTTCAGCTAGTAGCTGGACCCGGAGTGCAGATCAGGTAGGGTGGTACAACTCATTGTAGACATAGATAGACAGACTTCTCCTTTTCTGGATATGAAATATGATTTTCATAATATTATGTTAAATTTTGAAGGAGGAAAAGACTCTATGTCAAAAGATAAGTACGTTGTTGATTTTTTAAAATCTGTTATCTAGGAAACTTCATGACATTAATGTGTATACATAGCTTTATACTCTACGTATTCTATTTAGCTAATAGCTACTAGATTAACGGCCGGGAAAATTTCAATTCCGCTCTAATAAATTATCCGATTCATTATCAATTATCATCAACTTCAATACTCACTTTAATAGAGGACAAACTCTATTGAAAAATATGTTTCACATATTTTAACATATAATCAATACATTGTCACTAAGGACGAAAACAATCGGGCAGGCGGCTTTTAATCAAAGTGGCTTTCAATGAAATGATGATCATCAAATAAATTAATATCGCAGATGATTGACAACTTTAAGTAATTTTATGTTTAGCCACCCAAATTTTATGTGGAACCGAATGAGGGACTTTTTGGCCAAAAAACTATCAGAAGAGATATGGTATGATGAATCCGTTCCGTAGTCCCTATTCGTCCCGGTACCGCCGCACGTCGGGTAGAGTCAGGCCGACCCAGAGCGGGCCTAGCTAAGTTTGTTGGTGGACTCTTCGCAGCTAGGCTATGTTTAGTGAACCAGCCACAAAACTCCCTGCAGCTCGATTCTAACCACACCTCAGATTCGGTCGAAACCGCTCAACCACAGTAAGGTTCAAAAAAAGAATTCGTTCCATTTACACATGTGTTGAGCCCCCGACACAATGATTTCGGCGCGTCAACACCGATCAATATCGGTTTATGCGGATCCGTCACTCCCTAAGTAGATTACAGAGACTGACTTCACAGTCCCACGTTCCGCTGATATAAGATTTCTAATTGTTGTTCTTTGAATAGATTTACTATTACGATATGCTAAAATTTACGAATAACCGGGACAAACAGCGTTTAGTCACATGATTTGTCTGGAAGTCAAGGTTGTCTGGAAGAGATCGCTCTTGTGATAAGATCGCCTGTTGTTTACCTCTACTTTGAGCTGTGCCATAAAGTGTATTTGTAATGTATGATTTGCGACGTCAATGTGTATGACGCATAAAGTTTTTTGAAATTGAATAGGTGAAAAGGTTTAAATTTAAACATACGAATGCTTGTAATTTACCTGAATGAATAAAGTACCTACCCCGCCCATTATAGACATAATCCCAAGTTTGTAATATTACTGTAAGTTGTGTTATACGTCTTAAGGTTTCACAAATATTCGGCAGGTAATATCCGTGCATAGCGTGAATAAGTTGATAAGTCGAAGTGAAAAATGGAAGAAATTTGAACCTTATTGCAATGTAATCTAAGTTCAAAGTTCGACAAAAAGACATCTCGAGTTGTCAACTTATTCCCGCCATGCACGGATATTAATTAGGTCGGCTAACCCAAAGAGTATAATAAGTATGTTGAGTTAACCTATGTCTAGAAGGGAACATGAGATTCAGTTCTAAAGACCGTGAGTTTGGCTATGGCCAGAGCGGCAGGTGTCATCAAGAATTTATAGTTTATACACGCCAGATGAGATCACCATAAATACGAGAGTGGTAATAAAAGACAACAATATTACTTCGACAAAAGTGTTTATTAGTCACTTTGTTACTAGTGCTCTGAATTCTTATAGTAATAAGCTAACAAATTTGTATTTATCCTCGAGATGAGAGTACACTGAAGTTTTAAACATTAACCGGAATTGACCCTCTCAGCAGACCAATACAGTAAAATGTAGGCTAAGGATTATAGAAAGTACATTTAGTAGAACATAATTGAGGTTCAGATCAGATGTTTGGAGATCGCTTGAGCGAGTTACTTTGGTTACATAGAGACAAGTGATATAAAACAATAAATAGGTGAGGTGACTCAAACCTCCATCTCAGTACACCTCCAGTGCAGCTGCTACTCGCCCCACAGTAAGTACAAAAAGTTGGGCGGGTAGTTTCAGCTAGTAGCTGGACCCGGAGTGCAGATCAGGTAGGGTGGTACAACTCAACAGCATCCAAGAAAAAGTTTGTTGTATAAACGAATTACCAGGTACAACTAAGCGGCGAAAAACAACCCTAACTAAAACATTGTTATCATTAGTACAGAGTTGGTATTTGAGAACTTCAGATGTTACATTAGAATTAGGAATAAAAGTAAGCTTGCCACATAAGGTGGGTTGTTAAGTATTTAAAGAGCGTGTATGGCTGCGGGAACGCAAAGTCCCGTTAGCCCAAGTGTGCCAGGGTGTCACATCAAGACGGAATGTATGAAAATTCACACTTTGAGTAACAGAATTTACCATAAAATAACGAGCGTAATAGCGCTACGTGATAAAGAAGACACTCACCTGAGTAGTGAATATGAGGATACTAGACAATTCGGGACATCTTAGCCCAACCTGAAGCTAAATTAATAAAAGCTGGGCCGTAGGCTGAAACGAAATACAACACTAATTAGCACCAAAAATGATAATAGGCACGCAGACCTAACTAAATTAAACACTTAACCCCGAAGCGACTAAATTGACCAGGGGAAATGGAATTATTCGTTTCACATCTTGAACAAGAGAATGCAAAAGAACTCAAAAATGTTACTTCATTAAGAGGAGTGTTCAAAACCTTCGATCTTGAAGAACGGCAGCGACCGAATCTTTGAGGAAAAATAATATTTTCATAGTTTTTAACGAAAACGAGATACACGCAATCTACGACGCCTTATAATAAAAACGACGATGACTCCGGCTTTAAACAGCTAGCAGGAATGAGAAAATAAATAAACAGAGTGTATGTTTACCAATACGGGTTATCTATATCTATATATGACTACATCGGAACGCTCCTGGAACGAACATAGACAAACTGGTACGACGTTTTATTCACTGCAGTCCCGAATGTCAGTCAATCTTGGTTTATGTAAACAAAACGTGTTATTTTATAATATAAAACATTATAATATAAAACGACGTGAAAGTATTATGAGTGCATTTCCAATGGATCACGCTGCTAATATGGCACGCTGATAATACATTGATGACAAAAAGGATTATGACCATATTTAAGGTAAATAACACAACTACAACGAGTTGACCAAAATCGTAAACAAACGGAATGTATTTTAGTTATTAATTCAGCCAATCTTGCACCTTGAAGTATTACAAGTTATAGTCATTCATTGCGACCATAGTTTTGTACAGATTTTTATTATTATAACTAGGTACATTGAGTCTCATATAGGCCCCGGTAGAGCAAAGCAACGTCATATCAGATAATTAGATTAAATTATAAAAAACCGGACAAGTGCGAGTCGGACTCGCGGACGAAGGGTTCCGTGCGAGTCGGGGCGCGCACGAAGGGTTCCGTACCAATATCTATAAAAACGGCAAAAGAATCACGTTTGTTGTATGGGAGCCCCCTTAAAAATTTATTTTATTCTGTTTTTTAGTATTTGTTGTTATAGCGGCAACAGAAATACATCACCTGTGAAAGTTTCAACTGTCTAACTATCACGGTTCATGAGAAAGAGTCTGGCGACAGACGGACAGACGGACGGACGGACAGCGGAGTCTTAGTAATAGGGTCCCGTATTACCCTTTGGGTACGCAACCCTAAAAATGTATACCTATGTCATAAAATAATTAATCGGAGAAGACGGAGTTACATTACATCACATTATTAAGCAACATACAACACATTATTAGGGGTTTATCTCAGGGATAAACTACGGAGCGGTCAGAGAGCTAAAGTAAATTAGCAAACTGAAGTGGCAGTGGGCTGGCCATATCTGTCCCAGAACTGACAGCCGCTGGTACAAGCGCGTTCTGGAGTGGAGACCGCGTCTCGGCAAGCGTAGTATGAGTCGCCCGTCGCCCGCCGGCCAGTGCCTTTACCATGAGTTTACATGACCGTACTCGCTAGCGACTGCGTAAAAAATTGTATGGGCAAAAGTACAGCGCCTCTGGCGGTTACTTAATAGAACTAAGAATCGGCATACTAAATCGTTTAAGCAGTCGCTACCGAGTACGGTCATGCAAACTCATGGTGAAGGCACTGGCCGGCGAGCGACTCATATTAGTCATATAGCACAGTGCCAAAGATGCTGGCAGCATTTCCTCAATGTGGGGTCCCAGGGCCCAAGAGTTCTTCAAGGAACTCGCTAAAAGGTTAGTGGACACCACTGGTGACCAAAGGGCTGCAGCTTCCTCGCACAACGCATAAGCACTTCTATACAGCGAGGAAATACATTAAAATTGATAATTAAAAATACTTCATGTCAAATTAAAAAATATATATGAAATCAAAGAATTCACCATAATTTAAAATTATTTAACATCAACGGACAAAGTTACGCTACAACACAATATCAGCGAAAATGTGTGTTTTGTGTGTTGTGAACATGCATGTATGTGTGTGTTGTATACAACACATTAAAATTGATAACTAAAAAGAATTCATGTCAAGTTTTTGTCATTTAAAAATTCGTGAACTGTAATAATACGCTTGTCCGATAAGTAGCTTTTTTAACTGAAGAGAGTCTGTTTTTTTGAATGTATTGTTATTTGAATAGGTATGATACTTAATATGTAAGGTATAACACTCAAGCGAAATATCGCTAAAATCATTTTGTCAAATATTGTTTTTTTTTATACAACGCCGGTGGCAAACAAGCTTACGGTCCACCTGATGGGAAGCGGCCACCGCAGCCTATAGACGCGAAAAATGCGCGTGAAATGTACACGAAACAGTAGTATAATCAGCGCACAAACCGCGCTTCCAATGGGTGTGAACAATTACAATCAAGATCGGCCTGGCTCGTCGCCGTCCGCTAAGTGGATTACCGTGCCCGTATTCAACATTATCGAATAACTCGTTTCAGACGAACCAGTGTTACTTCAACCCCGCTATTACATATAACCAGGCCTGTTTCTCTTGCCGCTATGCTTGAGCACGTGCTATGCGGCGGCGCGTGTGAGGGGGATGCTATGATTAACTGACAAGCATCTGTTTTGTGAGACAGAAAATTTTCTTTACGCAAGTTAGTAGGTACAATTAATACATATTCTGAGGTATAACTCTTCATTATGATGCTTGAGCTACTCCCTTCTTTTCTGACATCATGAGGGACTGCTGTTTCTCGCCTAACGATGTCTCATCGTCCCGTCCCAATTGTAGCATAATATCTAAAGTGAATAAACTTTTAGACTGACTCCTCCTCCGGTAAACTATTTAAAAACAAATATTGATATATACCTATGATTGCTAAATGGTACTTTTTAACAAAGGGCATTATGACGCCAGGGCTTTCTGACACGGGGACATTTATACCCCTGGACGCTAAGGCACAGAATAGTCTAGTAGTAGTGTAGTATTACATAGCGGAGGCAGGCTTTGAATAACATAACAGTGCACACCACACACTTGCCGATAATCGCTTCATAAGGACCAGCATGTCAAGCATCTGATAAAGGATGGGATGTGGTACACCGCTACTCAAAATACGCTAACACACCGCAAACGCAGTGACAGAGAGAAGACACGCATGAGTCAGGTCACTACGTTTACGGTGCGTCAGCGTATTTTGAGCGGCGGCCCATCTTTTATCAGATGTTAAACATGCATATAGTTCTTGCGCATCTTGGATTCAAGATATTAGTGACGAGTGAGTGGTGAGGTGAGTGGAGATGTTTGTGAATCGCATCACGTTAGACTGACGACACACGTAACGCCGGGCAAACGCATTGATTCTGTAAATTGCTCAATAACGTAGGTTGTACTGGATACTGATTGCATGAATTGGAATGAAACATACACCAATTGATTTTTTTATAGCTTATTTGATAGTCTAAGGCCGGGTTTTATAAAGATCCGTTAGACCGAATATCAGATCAAATTTCTGTAACTCAGTACATTTTTTGACATAACAAACCGACATAAGGTCTAACGGATCTTTATAAAACCGGGCCTTAAAGAGTTCATAAGTGATTACTTAGTGTTCGGCACTAAAATTGTTCCAACGGAACACTTATCAGTGATCACTGGGTGTATTTTAACCAATTACAGTGGCAAACAAACTCACAGCCTGCATAATGGTAAGAAGACGCTGTAGCCTATCGATGCTTCCGACTAAACAAGAATCTTGATATGTTATGAAATGGTCTTACGTAACGTTTACTGTCTGAGCCTGTGTTTTTTAAATTTTTAATTAAGAGGCTTTACAAGTTTTAAAATGTTTTGAGTTCAAATTATGATAAAATAGTACTAATAATACTTAATAAGGGAAAAATTTACAATTAGGGCGCAGGAGTTAAGGGTGCCCAAGGGTTGAATTATGTAGGGTTTGTAGTTATCTTTCTAAAAATACAACTCCCAGCCCGCGGAGACGCGTAGTTATTTTTTTAACGACATTTAAGTGTACATGAAACTAAACGCAAATTTATGAAAAAAAAAAATATTTGGTACTCAGTATGGTGAAACGGAATGTATTCCGCCATTTTGATAGTTTGACATTTACAATTTACTGCGTTATTAATTTGTATATAATAAACGTTTGACATTTCTTCAATATGGTTTAATTCTCAAGTTAGATATGTGTACGTAAAAAAAATAAAGTTCGGTTCTGGCGCTTCGCTCGCTCTAAAAATTTTTTTACTATGGCCACTAGGTTTTTTGCATTGCAGCATAGCCGTTTCGTGTTCCCCCAGGAATGACGTATCTTATAATATACATATCATCTGGGAGTCTTATCGAACTAGGTTCAGTGTAGTGAGCTCCTTCAATCGCTGCAGCAACCACCTTCTCCACTATTAGGAAAAGGCAGCAGTGGTTTTTCTTACACAGAAATTGATGATCTTTCAGGTGAGCCTTGATTTTTTTTAGGAGACCGATCATACTAGATACCTCAGTATTGGCGTCACTTATCATGCTGCTGCCACTGATAAGGTCAGTCAGGGGGGCTTGCAGCACTCCATTATCGTATAGTCCTACCCCTCCCCTGTATCGAGGAACAAACGAAACTTGGGAGACTTATCATACTAGAAACCGTAAATTTATTTTTTTTTGAAAAATTTTTTTTACTATGGCCACCAGGTTTTTTGCATTGCAGCATAGCCATTTCGTATTCCCCCAGGAATGACGTATCTTATAATATATATATCATCTGGGAGTCTTATCGAACTAGGTTCAGTGTCGTCGGCTCTTAAACTAAATAGTCCTATTCTAGATACGCTGAGAAATTGTCAAGATACGTGACACGTATTATTCAAACAGAAAATGGCCTAAATAAATGATCGTTTTTGAACTAAGGTACCTTTTAAGAATACATCAAACTAGTTATTACGTTGCTAGATTTGTCGATCTATTAGCTCAAAATAAAACGACTATTTTAACTTTGGACGTATAGATTGACGAATCTGGCAACGTAATAACTAGTTTGATGTATCCAAAAGGTGTTTAAATACAAAATACAGTACATACCGGCCCCCTTTTTTTAATTATCTATCGTTAAATTTACATAATCACAATGATTTACGAGTGGCGCTAGTGGACACGTTAAAGACCTCTTAACTGTATCTATAATATGTTTATTATGCTTAATTTTTTTGCATTGATTATGTCCACCGAACAGAAATCGGTTAACAAATTCTCCACCTATTTTTTCTAGTATAACAACAGTTAACAGCTCTCAACTCAGTTCTTTAATTTATAAAATGTAAAACCATAATCATTCGCACCCTAACGTTCTGTACTGTGAGTTTTTGAGGTGGGCAATAATAGTATATTATGCAACTGGTGTATAAGAAGGGTATAAAAAGGCGAGTGGTGTGGGTTCGCCAAGGCTCACATCGCAAGTAAAGACACCACGAGCCTTTTTATACCAGTTATACACCGTTGCATACAATACTTTTTCTACGACTTATTTCAAATAAACAGTAAGTATTTTCAAACTTTTCATGCGCCATATTTCCCTTAGTAATTGTACAACTTACCTACGCAATTTCTTCACTAATGCTATATAACTTCTTCATGGATTTTTAAAAGAATCAACGTATCTACACATTTTCTTCATGAACATAAAAAAATCGTTTTATTTAAGTAATATAATCATTTATCAGTTTGAATGTTTATGTTTTCAATTAGGAATTTGGTGGGAAATCAAAAATATGACACTTTGTTTATGGTTTGTTTTTTTTTTAATTTGCTAGACTTGGCATCTGACCTAAACTGAATTCAAATCCGGATCGGAACTTAACTGTTTCTTTTTCATAAATATATGCGAAAATAGATAAAACTTGTTAAATAACACAAAAAAGATGATAAACATATGTATTTATATTTGTAAATAATATATTATGCATTAATTAATATATAAAAATTATAGCAATGTTGCGTTAAGTTGGCAGCACTGATTTTAATCATAAAAGTTTCACTTGAACGCACCACAGAATGACTACTAAACATAGTATTTGTAGCAGTCTGTGGCACCCAACTCTGCTTTTATTTTTCGTTAAAGTAGGGTAAGGAGTGTGTTTTTGGGCAATAGACTAGATAGACTTTTTACAGAATAAATAAAGTATATATTTATATTAGAGTTCACGATTGCGTAAGTCGCGAAAAAAAGTACAGGAGTAGAAAAAGTGTATTTGTATTGTATTCGCAACAATTTTCAATGAAAAATGTGTAAGTGCTGTTTTTTCATATATTTGACACCTCGCACGCTTGATGTCACTATAAGTACCTTGTTTTTTTAGTATTAGAAATAATGACAAGGAACGACTTAGGTACGAGGTTTTTATCATACACGTTCTGCGGTACATCTCCAATAATTTCAATAAATATTTAAACCGTTATTTCATGCTTATATTATACATTGTTATTCAAATATGTCTAAATTTATATTTACTTAAAACGTATATTTTAAAATGATAAGGCATTGTTTTTAGGGTTCCGTAGCCAAAATGGCAAAAACGGAACCCTTATAGTTTCGTCATGTCCGTCTGTCCGTCTGTCCGTCTGTCCGTCTGTCCGTCTGTCACAGCCGATTTACTCGGAAACTATAAGTACTACAGTGATGAAATTTGATGGGAATATGTGTTGTATGAACCGCTACAAAATTATGACACTAAATAGTAAAAAAAAGAATTGGGGGTGGGGCCCCCCATACATGTAACTGAGGGATGAAAATTTTTTTTTCGATGTACATACCCGTGTGGGGTATCAATGGAAAGGTCTTTTAAAATGATATAAAGTTTTCTAAAAAACATTTTTCTTAAAGTGAACGGTTTTTGAGATATCAGCTCTCAAAGTCGTAAAAAGTATGTCCCCCCCCCTCTATTTTTATAACTACGGGGTATAAAATTCTAAAAAAAATAGAGGTGATGCATGCTAATTAACTCTTTCAACGATTTTTGGTTTGATCAAAGTATCTCTTATAGTTTTTGAGATAGGTTGATTTAACTGTAATTTTGGTTAAGTTATTTTTGCTGTTTTATAGATACTAGTACGGAACCCTTCGTGCGCGAGTCCAACTCGCCCTTGGCCGGTTTTTTTTAATTACGTTTCAGTTCATTAATCTAAAAGTTGTCCAATAAAAAACCTTAAGAGATTGTAAGAAGTCGGTGCGGGTAACTGTCATTTATTCTAATCTTTCGTGAGAATAATGCGAATGCAATGTGTGTTTACGACCACTGCTTCTTTGCTTACCAAATTTGTAATCTTAAAACAAAACAAGGTAAAGTATCTATGGAAACACAGTTTAGCACATGCCTGATGAATATGACCCTCCTCTAATCTACCTAATTAACTATCTACTCTAATACAGCTTTAGAATTTAGTTTTGTATTGATACTCGTTGCTTTTCCTGTGTTATTTGTACATTATCAACAAATCTATTTATTTTATAAGGCGTCATTCACTGTACATAAGATATTAGATGACTGTTTATTTTCTTGATTGAAGCCGGCTCAATCTAGAGTCATGGCGCGGCATGGAATATACATGAGCAATTGCGCACGTTCTTGCGAATACAGCTTCAATTTAATTAATTAAATGATACCAATTTCTACAGTCAGCATCAAAATCAACTACGCATATGAAGAGGTCAAAAGCTCTTATTACCTTGCAATAAAGACTTTTCACGTCTTCATATGCACTTTTGATGCTGAATGTACCATGGACAATGATTACACGTACTATCTGTATATTTACTTAGAGTTTATTGTTTGTCGTGAATATTTTCACGTATATTTTCTACTTTTTTGGTT
The DNA here is from genome assembly GCA_963556455.1 of Epiblema foenella. Classification (NCBI taxonomy): domain Eukaryota; kingdom Metazoa; phylum Arthropoda; class Insecta; order Lepidoptera; family Tortricidae; genus Epiblema; species Epiblema foenella. The sequence goes on from OY747105.1 coordinate 8,951,911, forward strand.
AGTAAATCTAAAATATTGTTATTTTGTTAGCATAATAAGAAAGACACACTTTATTCATTTAAAAATGAACTCCTTTTCGGGTATAGGCCTCCTCAAATTTGTTCCAGTTTTCGCTTTACTCATCCGGAGCTTTCCAGCTGTAGCCATGATATCATCTCTCCATCTTTTTCTTGGCCGTCCTGGCCTTGGCCGTACAAGCAAAATTACCTTAGCTTAATAATTTTGAAGGAGTCATTTCGGCATTAAATAAGAACAAAGGTATTATTAATAAATATTACTTTATGAATTTAAATATTTGGTGTGGATCATAGAATTATGGGCAAGGTAGTTAAATATATGAATCAAGACGTTTACGTTCTAGATTGACAGTGGCTTTGTTACGTACCGACCGACATAAAATAAATTTGATGAAAATGCTTGGCATTGTTTATTCAAACACCGTGAGATTAAACGTAATATTTTATTCAGCGCCCCCGAAATGGCATTTTCATAATTAGTATATTCCTTCTGTTTAAATCAAATGATGTGATACTACTCTTTGTTTAAGACATTAAAATATCTAGTCTGAAGTTTTTTTTATAATATTAAACCAAAAATTAAGTTCGCAATTCTTGTCATCGTTTACATTTCATTTTCTTGGAAAACGGAGATAAGCTGTTGAAAATTTCAAATATTTTACTTACAGACAAAGCAACTACACTGGGTACACTTTGTATTAAATTTCCATACAAAGGTATCTGTAGTACTTATAACGGTGTTTAGCACTTTCAATTCTCGTAATGAATATCTAACATAACATTACTATAGGTACATTGAAGCAGGCACATGAAAGAAGAATGAAACAGACGATCAGTTATACAACAATAATGTGTTCCTTCTGCTGTCAACACAGTGCATCCTCAAATCTTATAAAGGGTCGGCAATGCGCACGTGACTCCTTTGGAGTTGCGGGCGTCTATAGGCTGCGGTAGCCGCTTACTATCAGGTGGACCGTACGCTTGTTTGTCACTGGCGTTGTATAAAAAAAACAACAACATTAAAGCCACCGTGTCTCCTATAGTTTTTAAAAATCAGTTAATTTAAGGGTGGCTAAGGCCATAGATAAATACCTAACTAACATACCTACATACAAAAATAATAACTTAGAAACAAATAAATCTTTATTGATTTACAAGCGGTAATAATAGTTAAGTACCTTAAATCAAAAACAGGCCCTTGGGGCATTGTACCGAGGATGCTGGCGGCATTTGCTAAGCTGTATCGCAATGCTGATACGTTGTGCGAGGAAGTCGCCAACTCTTCGATCACCAGTTACTTAAGAGCTATATTGAAACTATTTATATTATTCGACTGAGCAATTTCACCGATAAGGCCTAACCGTACATTAACAGTATCACTACAATGGCACATGGGTAAATAAAAGATACTTGTAGAGATTCGCACAATACGTGTTGACTATGGGTAACCCATAAATGGTTTGGCACTAGGGATATACGGAGTTAATAATCTCTAATTATATGCTAAGTACGTATTGTATTTGGGAGGGTCTTACAATGGACTAATGGGATCTTCGCATTCGCACACGATTTGTAATATGATACTCGTATTATAACGTGTACGGCATGGGATATTCATCTGTTGGCACCAATGTTGTTGGCATTTGTTACCCACTGGTATTTTTTATAGGCAATTCCTAACTGTAACCCACGTATACACTACACTATACAGGGCCGGTATTTCATCCGCGATATAAAGAGAAAATATCCTCATTTTCTAACCTCTGTCTTTCAATAATATATATCACTAGAGTCCTGTAGCGGCGTGACGCCGTTATAATACTGAAATTCCGAATGACAGTCATTGTCATTGTCATATTATGCCAGACCAAACCCAAGCCTAATAATTGACCGAGTGAAACGAAGGTCTCTGCTTCAGCTTCGACAAAAATGCTTTCGTATGTCCAGATTCCGGATATCCGTTTGTTCTCGTCTACAGGTCGCAATTCCGATTCTCGTGAAATTTCGTGAGCAGGTTCAATAGTTATACAGAATTTTATTATCGAGACGGTTTTTGGAAATTTCCAAAAATATTTTTTTTATCAAAGATTTTGTAAGTTTCTGATGGCGAATTTCGGTTTGTTCTCCTCTACAGGTCGCATTTCGCAAACGATTCTCGTGAAATTTTGTGAGCAGGTCCGGTAATTATATAGATTTTTTTTGTCGAGTCAGTTTTTTGGAAATTTTCAAAAACAATTTTTATTTCAAAAATTTTGTAAGTTGTCTGCGTCCGAATTTCGATTTGTTCTCCTCTACAGGTCGCATTTTTCAACGGCTACTCGTGAAATTTTGTTAGCAGGTTCGATATTCATAATTGATCTTTTTTATAATGTGAGATTTTGGAAATGATAAAAAAACTCACTCACGAGGTCTACAGCTCACAGAGCCACTAGTAGTAGACTGCTAGCTAAGCTATCTGGACAACGTGGATGAGGCACATCATCACCATCAGACCGTGACATCATGTCCTATTCTTGCTGACCAGAGTCCTCCAAAGGCTCCTGTCACCCACCTTATGGATGACCTCGGGCAAATGTAGTTGCAGGGCAGTAGTGATTTGAATGCTTCGTCTAGCGGGTGGTCTGCCCGAGGACCTCTGGCCCTAAACTTTTCTCGTCATAATATTTCTCTACAGGCTATCCGAAAAAGGTCGTGAGAGGTGTTCGTAATATGTGAGGATGCGGTCCTGACATACTGTCGATAGTCAACTTATAGATAGGATGGACTGATAATATATCATATTGAATGACAGACATCACAGTGAGGGATACCTCCCTTCTATAAAATAATACGAATAGCATGCTAGGCAAGCACACTGATAATAACATTATTAAAAGGAATGAAATGTTTGTTCAGTAGACAAAGTCATTGGAACCTTAACTACTACAATCAGTATCACGTTAATCATGCTAAAGAGCGACATGTTATCAATTGTATGTACAGAAAAGAAGGTCAATTACCAAAATCTTCAGAAGATAGATTCCATCCGTTATTTTTATAATGCATTTCTGGGTTTAATGATCAGATGGATAATTAACGTAATATTACTTGTCTTGGAATTCTCAAAAACACACTACAGTGATCAGGGTCATTACTTCTTTCATATTGTATTCAGTACCTATGTCAGGTAATTAAAATATTATATAGTTTCCGAAAACAAAGAATCGTTCTATGTAATAGGTCTTTTTCCCGGAAAAATTTTTTTTTCTCTATTCTAATTAATTACTTTTAAATTAAATACAGTGTTCGTGATATTCATAGAAGGATACATATTTTTACATATATATCTGATAAAAAAGACTATAGCTAATTTACTATTATACTTTCTACAGTTACCTTTTTCTCTCGGTCAATCTCCGTACATGTTGCTGTAAGCAGCTTTGTCTCGACAAAGATTTATCGCAGGTCTTTAATTCTCTCATAGGTCTACGAACTACGAATGAGTAAGTACGGATAGCTACAGTGCTATTCTAGTAGTCTGTACAACGTCACCTCACCCTAGGGGAACCAACGCGTCAGACCTCTGATTACGTGTTGTTATAACGAGTCTCGGTGTCAAGATATAGAAGGTGTGAGCGGTGAGGTGAACATTTTAAATAGCATAGCGGATTGTATGATATAAAGTCTCATGTGAACAGTGAACCTTAAGCCGCCATTATATCCATTTGTCCATTTGGGCCATTTAATCGGATTTACCTACTACATCACGACTGTGGGTTTAATAATCCCTTTACTTTAACCGATCTGTGTATGATTATATTACACTCATGGATATAGTAAAGTTATTTAAGTAGGAACAAAATGTTTTTCCGTAATTTCGTTTTACAATAGGTACAGTGCCGATAAAAAATATAAGAGTATCGACTCTTTATAAAAGAACTCATCATCAATACAATTAGAGGCAATCAATAGGCAGTCTTATCGCTAAACAGCTGGTTTTATAGATGCACAGACACGAAATATTCGTCAGAAAAAAAATAGTTTTTTTTTAATAGTTCACTGTTTAACTTCAGAGGCTACAGACAATGGGACTTACTTCTTATTCAATGTACCTAATCGAGTCATATGTACTTAAAACTTACGTGTATCAAACATGATATATTACATGTAGGCCTAGGTATATTTTGTTACAAAGTTAATTATGTTGTACATACAATAATGGTATAGGTGTTTTATTAGGACTGAGACAAATAGATAGAGACTAAACTCACTTTCGAATATCATCAAAAAATATAGTCTAACAATGTTTAAAATATTTAGAAGCTACTAAAAATGTAAAAGGATTCATGAATTTCATATCAAAAAGCAATTTACCGACAAGTTCAACAGTAGTCCCAAGTCATCTAACTCAACGCAAACAAATAAAACTCGTTTTCTATTCATCATATTCAATAAAACTTTGTTCCAAGAAAAGCTTAAAATCGAAGATCAATGTCTAATACTGTAAGTGAACAAAAAGTATTTTCATAATTTGGAACATTGACAAGTAATAAGCATTATTTTTATTCCTCTATTATTTAGTAGTTTTCGAAAATTTTGTACAAAACCATACATGCAATCGAATGTTATCTACGGTTAAAAACTGGCATAGCTATGTATAATCTCGAGCTCGACTCAAAAAGGTCAACGGTCATTTAGTTCATTTAATATTGAAGAGTTCAATCTATCCGTTGCACATTACGACTAACTATGGCTACAAAATATAGTTACGAACTTAGAAAGTTTTTATTTATAGATATAAACTTACAACCAGCTGCCTCCCTACCAGCTGGGTAATAACGCTTAAAATTACGACAGTACCTAATCAGAAAGTTGGAAACGAGGAAAATGTGACCCCATAGATTGAGTAAATTCTTTCAGTGGAAGTCGCTAGTGAACTAGACGAACTTTGCGAAATCGCGAGCTGGGAGGGGGAGGCAGCCACCAGATGGCGAAGGATCGATACCTCGCAATGAATAATTGAAATAAATGTGCCGGTTTTTTGAACTTAACCTCCACATAAACTGTTTAGTATTCGTTCATTATGGCCGTCACCGGTGTAAGTAAACGAGCCTTGTTTGTTGTATAATAACGCAAGGCTGTGGTGGTATTCTATTTTAAAAAATAAAGGTTACCAATTTGGGACTTGTCTGGAGGTTGTGAACAGTCTAACATTATTTTTACAATATTCGCATATATAACTATAATGCAGGATAAGACTGCAAAATACATTAGTTACTGCTTGTTTGAACTGCTACCGTAGTAATAAAATTAATAAGCGTATTGACTTTTCTCCATGTAAGTACATACTCGTAAATATGATCATACCTAAAGATCTACAAAGGTACAAATTTTGTTTCTAACCAATCACCATTACACCGCAGTTATTGATTGCTTACTCCCAGAGACCTAAAAGGAAACATCTGCTCGTGACGGATATAGTACGTATCCGCGCTTCGCAAGTTTACGTCGGAAGCAGTCGGCGTCAGCTGTGACGTGTTACTGTGACCGAGCAAGGTAAAATCACTTGACGCCTACTATCTTCGTATCTTATGCTAATGTTTGTACAGAAGACTGTATGATGGCAAGAGTGCGAGTAGTATAGATAAATAGCTAACCAAACTAACCAGATTTATAAAAACATTGTTAGACTATAGCAATAACACCACGTCGTATTAAGTGAAAACATCCCATAAATCAACTAAAACTGTCGAATACTTATTCTCATATTTCTCATGAATTTAGAATAAACCTTTGCAAGGTCGCGGTTGGTCGCCTGTTGCTACGCTCAGACGTTTACATGGCTACTTGTGGAGGAGCATAATTTATGATTATAATATACCCTTCGGCTACTGTAATATAGGAAATTCGACGACTGGTATCGACTGGTATTCGGTCGACTGGTAGAGAATGCCTCATGGCATTAAGTCGGCCCTTTGTACTTATATTCTTTTTGTGCAATAAAGTTTAAAATAAATAATAATAAATAAATTGGGCAACATATAAAAAATACAAATCTATATTACTAGAAAATATATAATGGAAAATGCGAAAGTATCGCTACTTTGCGTTTTATTCATTTAAATCCTCCCTCTCTCTCTCGGCAAATTCGAAAGCTTTCAACATTTACTGAACATGTGTTGTGTTGTATTTTCAATTACGTCATAGAACGTGTACGAGATTATAAACTAACTTCGAGGTGTTGGAATCATTTGCATCTCGGCATAACGTTACACGATTGAGCTCCCTTCAAGCGGAATAATCGTAGACATATTAATATCGAACTATATATATTCTGTGCGATATCTTCTCATCTTGCTACTAACTATACCGCTCCCTCAGAATACAAGATAAGCCCATCACCTGTCTACGTAGTATTGCTTAACCGAATATGTTGTTCCATAAAATTCGTTATTTGACACATGTTAAAATTTATAACGTACTGTGACTATATGGATAAAAAAATCATCAAATTATCACAATAAAATAGTAGGAAATTAGACCAGTTAATCAAAATCATAAAAAGATATGGGACTAAAGATTCGCAAAATGTTTTTTTTCTATAACTCAAATGTAAATTGTTACCAATAGATTTTTATTTTTCATTAAACATGAAATTGTATGGCAACTATGTCCATAGAAGCAACATTTTGAAAGGATTATTCTACAGCCTTGTTAGATGGAGAGTTGGAGAGAGTAGATAGTTATGCTGTCGTATTAAAATACGAAGTGTAATGATAATTGCGATTGCTTTGAAACACGGATATGCGGAGTAGTTACATGAATATAATAATAATTGTATATATATTGTCGGGTACATTTTGTACGGAAGTGATATGCTGCAATTAATTCAATGTATAATTTCAAGACACTTTGGATCACGGCGCCAAAATGTAGTAGCAGTAGTGGCAGTAGTAAAACTCTTTATTGTATACAATAACAACTATTGGCCCGGTGAGCTGTAGACCACGTGAGTGTTTTTCTTTTTAATTTTTAAAAAATGTGTTTGTTATAATATTTCAAGGTCACATGGTCATTTACATTAGAATTACGATTTAAAACGGAATATTTACCATGTAGGTATATTTGTATTTGTGAGTTCCCGATATTTCGGCACTGTTGCAAGCGTCATTATCAAGGATTAACTGACGTGCTGCGAGTTTTAGTTGTGGTCTACCCACACACCATAGCGATTTACCCTCTTTCTGGTTCGCTTTTTTCCCATAGTGTCACCGTCACTACCATCGTCCGCCTTATCACTTGAAACTCGATTACGGTCACGACACACCACACTCACAGTATCAAAACGCGAGTTCTTTCCGGAAACAGTCTCTTTTCGATTTGTGAACTTTCGGATCACTGGCCGCCAGAGACTTGACAGTTGAAACCCATCTTCCCGGTGGAAATTCTTATGCCTTTGGATTTCAATGGCCATTACATACCTAGGTTGGTTAAAGAAGAAGCCATTGAAATACGGACATACGAAAGCATTTTTGTCAAAACTAAAGCAGAGACCTTCGTTTCACTCGGTCAAAAATGAAAAATACTAAATGAAATGGTATGTACAAAGGCGAACTTATTCCTTACGTTTAATTGATATTTGAAATTTCTGCTAGATAGTAAACAACATACCAATAAATTTAAACAATGTCTTGTATAAACAGAAACAAAATAGCATTATTACATGGCACATGATTCGGAATATGGAAAGAGATACAATTTGCGAAATAAATGTCTTCGTCCCAAGTTATATCTTTAGGTACATTTGTCTTAAGTTCGAGTACTTCGAGTGTTGTGCGAAAAGTTAAACAAGTTTTTTATCTTTTTTGTACAGCTGAGTACAAATGTGCGATACGAGCTCGAGGAGAATAAGCGTAATTTACGGTTTAAATGTAGTATAGGACAGTAGGGAATAGGGGTGGCTTCAATTTTAGACAATGGAAATTGCTAAGACTGGATTCACTAGTGCCACAGCTAAGATGGTTCTCCTTCGTGACTAATGCCAACTAAGCCCAGTCAAGGAGCTAAATGATGCCTCACAAGTTCTTTGGCGCCTCTGTTCAATAGTAACTGAGTATGTTCCCGTTTTATCTTGGTTCAGTCACCTAAAACTGCCTTTGTAAGCCAACAGTGTGTCCGGAAAAAAAATTAAAGGCAGAAGCTGTATTCTATGGATTTGATACCCATTTAATTATTAATAGAATTACGTAAAATAAATTATAAATCAAGTGCATATTCATAACTCAAATTTCAGTATAAAGAAACCAGCTATCTTAAAATTAACATACTGAGAGCTTCACCGAGCAAAACTATTCCGCAACATTTTAATATCTCGTTACAACGCAAAAACGAACTAAGTTATTAAGCAATTAGTTCGTTCCCATGAAACCGCGGTCTTAAACTAAGTTGCTCATAGGGCAGCGTGCCTGCTTCGCATCGCATGTAGGTATTGTAGGCTAGGGTATGGTAGGTAGCTACCCCAGTGCGCGGCGCCGGCCGTATCGACCGTCGCCTGTTGAATGCCGCCCCTCCCCGTCCGCCACCACCCACCCTAAGAAAAGATAGGCGTGCACTGCCCACTTTGTTGACTCTCGCTGAAATCTTGCAATATCGGATCATTCCGCCTGAAGATGAATGATCAAGCGGAGAGATTGTGCGCTTATGCTGTTAATAAGTCAGTAGAGCAAGTTTTACAACGCTTACTTAGCGCATTATGTAGATGCAGGAAAATCTATAATAAAACTGTCCTCCTAGTGCTACGTAAGGTAGCCAATCACTTGCTAAACAATATTTTCATAAATATTAATTTTACAAACAATGTTTAGCAAAATAACTATCCCCAAATTAGGTAGACGTTCTTGAAATGAATATTTTTAATATACCAATTTGTCTTTCAATAAATTTATAAACCGACAAATTTTTTTAATGTATTTTGTCGAGTAATTATTTATAAAATGAGCATTTTTGCAAAATGACAGGTTTGTAAAATGAATAGTTTGTGAATCGTTGTTCGTGAAGTGATTATTGGAGAAATGTTGGTTAGCAAATGATGAAAAACTGCCACGGTGTAAGTATAGTTGCGGGGATGAACAAAAAATGTTATCTGAATAGATAGCCTAACTAGACTCCTACCAGCGTCTGCCTTATTTTTATTTCAACGCATTATTAAAATGTACGCAAACCATGACGATTTTTGAAAAAAGATTAGGCTATTTAAATCTTTTAAATATATTAATAAAAGTGGTATCATCCTTATGAATGACACCCTGGCAGATCAAAATCACCCTGGCTTACTACCACTAATTGATCAATAATAATCAATATTGGTATAAATACCTAATAGTATTCAACACATAAAATATTAAAATATTTTGCAAAAAAATTACCTAATTGTCGACGCTACGTTAATTTTCATAGGCGGCACGCACCTAAATACATCATGAGAAACGAATTAACACTTTTTCAAGGTTCCGATGTTATAGAAGCACAGTTATCGAGCATGACCAGACTGAGATGTGGCCTACATTTCAAATAGAATAGAATAGGCATTTATTTGTGACAATAAAGGAACATCTACCGATATCAGAATGTACAAAAATAAGTGGCAGTGCCGCTAAACAGCTCCATCTCAACACGGTGCTCGCTTATTGGCCAGCCAGCACTGATAATCCGAAATTTAACCCTTTACCAGGCCGCGAAGAACAAGCGTGTCTTAATAAGTTCTTTATACAGATTTGCAACCCTATTGAACGTCTTGTACAAAATGTATTTACAAAAGCCTGACATTTTCCTGTAAACCAGAAAAAATGTGGAATACGGTATTCCCATTACCTGTCTGAATAATGAACTAGCATATTCAATTTAAGTATAACTATGGTCTTGATCAGGCAAAGGATAAATATCTCCCACATAGTATATTGTATACCATAATCCGGTTTCAACTGCAAATCTCCAACAAAACATACTCGTATCAATCCCAGAAATATATCAATCGCTAGTTATAAGTTGAACACAATAACAATTTCATTACTTACCTGACACGACAAGACATTAACCGAGCTATGGGCATAATATTTCCCACATCCTAATTCTGGTCATACACTCGAGGTCAAAAATTTCGGGTCCCCTAATTTAAATAAGCTCAATAGGTTTTTCTAAATATTTTACACTATTTTTATTTACATGATATATTATTCTTCGTAATACCCAACAAGTAATAGCAATCCCGGGATCCTATCATAAAAATATCAATCTCCAAAACTGACGATTATTGCGACATCTCGCTCCGTTAACATTGTTCCATGAGTTTTTAGAAGTCCGATTTAAACCTAGTAACGTTATTTTTTTAACAGTTATTTTTGCAGGTTAGATGTAAAATTGAATAAAGATCATGACACGATTAAAAAACTGTCCAAATTTGCACTATTTTAGGAAATATGACGGTATTTTACCGACCCGTATTCTGTGTCCGCGAGTGTTTACAAAGATGCATGAATGTTTAGCAAAGTACAGGATTAAATAACCTTACAACGCCCCAAATCTACAAAATAACAAAAAATTGTTCGACCTATCTGCTTTTATTTCGCTGAAATTAAATAGTGTTCGTATTTTGTCACAAAACACTGAAATTACTGGTCAAGTTACCTCAAATGCCTGCCGAAGATAGATTATTGGATTTAGCTGTGTGCTGTGAATGAAGATCGTGAAATCATAATTTTTCACTTATTTGCGGAATTTGAATAAAAATACATAGGTTAGTAACATACATACGTAGGTGGTGGTTAGGTGTTAAAACAGCCTAGAAGGTTTTTTCTAAATTACACTGGCGCGTTTAAGAGCCTTGGCGCGTTAAACAACCAACTGGGGTTCTTTACTCTGTCTGAAGTTAGACTTCTCTTAAGCTGATTCTCAACGGCTACCACCGCGTACGCAGTGTAAAACCGCCGCTACCCTACACCGACCACTTTTCACGTGCTTAAAATAGGAACGCGCAATGTCGATATTTCGAACATTAGCCCGCACAGGACACTAAGCATTACGGCCGCGTGACAACCCCGAATTCCCTTTGTTCATTCGCTGGGAATTTTATTTATGCCCTACAAGTGCTCTTTCATTCAAATTCAAGGTAACAATTCGGCTGTTCCATTTTACTTTTTGGCAGACTGTTTCGTTTGATGGGTAACCAAACTTAAAAATGCTATAAATAATATATTACAAATTGTTTCTAATAGTGGCCTAACATCCGTGTCACTGGAGAGTAGCTTCGAGGCTTGATTGTTTTCATTATGCTAGCACTATTATCCCAATTAGTGGATGAGTATATGATTTCAGCTTCTCTGTTATTGTTACAAAAAATTTTGTTATCTCTATTTCCACAATTTTTATTTCAAGATTCTGATTCTGGTGTAACTAATCTATCAATGCAATGAATCATCGTATCAAAAGGGGTTGGCATCGCGCTTGCGATTGTTCTGCAGTCACAAGGCTAGGTATCTGCTTACCATGCGAACCGTCTGTTGTTTTGACAGTGAGTTGATCGCATTCCATAAATGTCCTTGCGCATACACTTTTCACTGCCCGAGACTTTATACGCTTATATATTACAGCTTATCTCCTATTTATTCTGAACCATACTGGAAAGTTTCATCAAAATCCGTTTAGTTATTTTTGAGATTAAGAGGTACAAACATCGGAACGAATTTTTACGTTCAAATTTACCTATGCTTACATGTCACTAGCTTTTATTAAAGCATATGGAATGGAGCTTTTTGAAACGCTTTCTCCATTCTGAGTAAGCTACCGCATTCTGTTATGTTTTGCACGATTCTGTTATTCCGATTATTCTACAAAAACCAAACGTTTTTATCAAAAAAAGATCTTAGAAGAAAGGCAAGTCTACAGAAAAGGTTATAAAAAGAAATGATACAGATGTAATCATAGCTCAGAGACTCACATACCTTTGAATCAAACTTAATTAAATTTTATTCAACTTTATTAATTTATTCTTTAGTTCTTCATTCTAATCAAAACCAAGCTACTCGAGTACTTGCCATAGCTTGCATTAACTATTTAAACAAGTTCCGGTAAACGAAATTATTTTCTTTACAGCCTTAGTTTTATAAGACGATCAATTCGTCTTTAAATTTTATAGCATTAAAATAAATCAGGATTATGCACACCAATTATCCTCAACAAAAGCGTTAAACTTAATGTCCCTTGATTAACTCCCGAGACGTTCAAACCAGTGATTTCTAGGTAAAGTTAATGTAAAAAAAGTCTAAGACCAGAAAAAAAGATAGATTCATAACGAACAAAGTAACGAAGCCGGGTTTTAAACCATGCCCAATAAGTCGTCACACGCTCAAGCTCAAATACAAACTAAACAATGCGCAGAACTCTTGTACTTGTCGCAATGATGTCAATATCACACGTTTAGAATTATGTGTACGTAAACGTGGCCCTACGAGTACGTATTGGGCATGGTTGGTTGGTGGTAATGATCCAGCTATCTTTTTCTTTTGGTCTGAGGTAGCCGAAAAGCCTATAAAAGCAACAGGCGAATAGTTCAAAAATCAAAAAATCAAAATCAAACATTTATTCTGCCAATAGGCAACAAGGGCACTTTAACATGTCAAAATATTAATTTACAATTTAAGAAATTGTTTTGTTTTCCCACACTGCACCCCATCTACAACAAATGCTCCAAGACCTGAGCATGGCCGGTCTTGAAGTCGGACTCAGAATGAACAGGGTAAAGACCCAGTTAATGACCAACGGCGTAAAGCATAGGATAAAGGTAGATGGGCAGGATATTTAATATATCTACTTGGGCCAGATAGCATCTTTCGATAACAGGCAGTCTAAAGAAATCGATCGACGCGTCGAAAACGCCTGGAAGAGCTTCTGGTCCATGAAGGCGCTAATGAAGGGCAACCTCCCTTTGACGCTGAAGCGCAAGCTCGTCGACATGTGCATTCTGCCTATCCTAACCTATGGCGCCTAAACTTGGTCATTAACCGAAGCCCAAAAGTCTCGACTCAAGGTATGCCAACGAGCAATGGAACGCAGCATAGTTGGAGTCCGTAGAATTGACCGGATCAGGAACACGGAGCTGCGTTCCAAAACTGGTATCGTAGATGTGGGTGTTAAGGCAAAGCTGAAGTGGGACTGGGCTGGACATGTCTGTCGAATGCACCCGGAGCGATGGGCTAAAATAGCCACTGAATGGAACCCACAAGATGGCTCCCGAGGCAGAGGCAGACCGAAAAGGAGATGGCGGGACGACCTTGATACATTTTGTACGGATTGGCGGGAGCTGGCACACGATCGAGACGAGTGGCGAAAAAGAGGGGAGGCCTTTGCCCAGCAGTGGGACACTATATAGGCTAAATAAAATAAAAAAGAAAGTCTGACTATAAGAATGTATTTTTCTAGTCAGAATATTAATTTACAGTTTCAAGAAAGAATAACAATTTCGAGATTACAAATATAACAAAATTAATGTCATACTGACAGTGAAAAAAAAACTTGCAAAGTTATCTATTACGAATATTACAACATCAGTAAAGTTAGAGATGTATAAGGTCTCAGTCTGATTAAACAAACAGTATAATGAGTATAATGACGTTAACGTTAAACTTTTCTTTTTTATCACTAGATCTTGGTTCTCGGGTCACTCTTGTCATCATCAATGTCATCATGATAGTATAGTATGCAGGTTGTCAATTTGAGCGCGCTCACTTCAACGCGCGCTCGATAGCGATGTCATCTAATTGGGTAGGTATACAAGTATGTCCCGTTTTTGTCAACTAATCGTGGTTTTTTGCTATCGCGGCTCAAAGCTGTTAGAACGAGCTCGCTAAACACATTTAAATCAAATTGTAATGCCGAAGATACCTTTTGACCGCCACAACTATGTTTTATATAGCTTGCAATATTTGGCAATGCATGAAGGTCCATTTTAAACATTATTTGCATTCATATCCGTTTACACACACCGAAATCCGCAAATGCATTGTCCACAATCATTAATAAAAGCGAACTGAAATAAACCCTTCCAATATTCAATACGATGCATTTGTATACTTTTGTAAAGCATCCGAGCTGCATCTACGAGGGAGTATTACACAGGAATTATTTTCAATCCGTTTCGCTGTCGGTCTCTGAGAGTGAGTTGCGAGACTGCAATGTACGACGGTATCGTGCATTCAATATAATATATGGTTGTCAATATTAGTTTAACATGGTTTAATTTTCAATTCTAAGCGATACAAAACTGTGTCGTTGTTGTTTGTAGGTTGTAGTGGTTTTGGAGAAATACCTTCGTAGGGTATTCACGCTCCCGTTGTGGAATGAGCTCCCAGCCGAGGTTTTCCCGAAGGACTACAGTTGGGGATTTTCAAGAAAGGAGTGTATTAATATTTAAATGATTAGGAACGAGCATTAACTCCCCTGGAGTTTTAGGCGTTCATCATACCGAGACGTCCGCTTGTTAGCCACCGACGTGATATACAAAAATATCACCACGCGCCAATTTTCAATTCAGCTTACGAGTATCATATGTTTGACTCCGTTAGAACTTAAATTACTGACCTACGATATTTCTCAAAGACTAACCACGGTTGTATGAAACTTTATACAAATAAGCCTTGCAAATAAAGGCCATTTAAATTAGTTTACTTCAGTCTGTTGATCATATTTTTATCGGGCTAAAGAAAGTTGTCTGGCTCATATCTTATTAACTAGTGCTTGTGGCTGGATGTGGCCATTATTTTTGATCTATAATCTAATTAGTAAATTATCGCGCCTAAAATACTTACTAACAAAATGTGTACAATAAAAACTTATCGACCGTCCCTAAAAATAAATAATGCAACTATATCCAAAACATTATGGTGACAAGGAACTTGACACTTGTAACCACTCGGTGGAAAAGCCGCCGAATATAAAAGTAGTGATCGGAAAGATTAATGGTTCCGCTACACATCGTCAATAATATCTTGCAGCCTTCCAACATAATAAGTCACCGTCAACCCTCATTGTTTAACTCTAATCACTGTTCCGTAAACGTTAATGCCTTTTCTAAACATGCTTGACTTCAGTTGGTAACTGAGATAAGACGATTACTTAGGTGATTTATTTGTTTATAACGACGACCGCTTTAGCCTAGTTGGTAGTGATCCTGCCTTCGAAGCTGGAGGTCCCGGGTTCGAATCCCGGTCAGGGCATGCATTTGTGTGATGAACACGAATATTTGTTCTTGAGTCTTGGATGTTTTCTATGTATTTAAGTATCTATTTATCTATATAAGTATGTATATCGTCACTTGGTACCCATAGTACAAGCTTTGCATAGTTTGGGACTAGGTTGATTTGTGTAAGATTGTCCAAAAATATTTATTTATTTTATTTATTTATTTATAAAAGTAGAAATGGAGTTTGCTGAACTTGAAGCATATGCATCATCATCAAACGCCCCACAGCTGGTGCACATACTTTCTCTCATACATGAAAGAAAAAAATCTATATACCCCACGCTGGCCCAGTGCCGGTTGAATGAAAAGATAGTCCAGAAAAACTGCATACACACGCGAAAAAATTCAAAGGTGTAATTGAACAACCCATAGTTATCATATATTACATGTAATGGAAACACACTCATGTTAAAAAAATAAGTAATAACACAAGAACGCGTTAAGTAAAATACTGTGGAAGAGCTTTTCTACAACTACGGGACAATCACCAACATCAATATCTACCACATGAGTCGTAATTATACCTCATATGCCTCTAATGTTCAGAGCCTCGGTCGAGGTCGTGTCAGATATTGATGACCGCTTTGTTGTGACTGTACCACAATAGAGACCAGCAAGTAGGTAATGCACGTTCGAAAATTCGGCGTTGTCAATTTTACGTAGCATTTAAAAAGCTGTTCACAGAATTTGTAAAAAAGACAATACTTACTGTAGTAGGTACCTTGAAAAAAACCTCAGCAACTACATCCCAACCCTTCACGAGAGGAAACACATAGATACTACTACCTATCTAAGAGACGTTCTTTCACAGATTTTTTGTTAGGGTAAAGTTTAACGAATAAAAGGGTTAGGTTAAAATAGTTACAGAAATATATTTAGTTTACCTACATAGATCTATTCTTTTTATTTCCTAAAGGCTGAAGTTTGTCTATTTATAAAGAGAGCTTGTGATATTGTACATTTAGTAAAGTAGTCCTAACTCTACTCTCTCCTAGCCGTTTACCGACTACGACGACTGTTTCAGCACCGATGTTGGTTGCGTTCATGTGCTCTCGTGTGGCTTACGTAGCCGACCTAATTAACGAAGACTAGATCTCCAAACTGGGCTGGCAACCACCAGCCTATTTTTCCCACTGGAATGGGTCAATGTTGCAGTTCTTCATGTGAAGCTTAAGCACATCGTTATATCTAAGGAGTTGTCCGCCATGCTTTCGCTTTCCCTCCTCCAATTCCGAGTACAAGATGCGCTGAGCCACTCAACCCTCTGTCATCCTTGAAACGTGGCCGCTCCAGCGAAGTTATCGTCGCATAAAATAGATTTCAATCCCACCTACTTTGGCTCTCCGTAAAACTTCGGTATTCCTTACGCGGTCGGACCAACTGATCTTTAAGATTTTACGGAGGCATTTCAGATGGAATCGATCTAAAGTACGGATGTGACGACGATATGCGGCTCACGTTTCTGAGGAGTATATAATATTAAGCAGCACAACAGCTATAGATATGGAGATCTTTGTGTCCAACTTCAAGTCATGCGAGCAGAAAACCTTGGTATCCAGTTTACCAAATGCTGCAGCAGCGGCACCGATTCTGCTGTTGATCTCAGCGTCAAGGTCATACTCGGACGTGCTCCCCAGATACCGGAACTTGTGGACCTGCTTCAGTACATCTTCGCCAAGTTTGACTGTCAGTGTCTCTCGACCATGAGTGTCCAAAGACATTATTCCGTCTTCTTGATACTGATTTTTAGGCCAAACCTAGAGCAGGACTCGTGAAAGTCAGGCACAAGCCTTTGAAGGTCATAATATGAGTATTCCGCAAGTCATCTGCGTACATAATGTCGGTTATGAGAGCGTACGAGACTTTTGTGCGTACTTTGAACCTGGCCAGCAGGTTGAAGGTATTGACGTCAGTGCGGAAGCGAATGCGGATTCCTTTTGAATCGTTTTGCATCAGACGGACAGCGACAGCGAAGTAGAAGGCAAAGAGTGTGGATGCCAGGACGCACCCCTGCTTCACACCACAGGTAACGGGATATAAGCTTGACTCATCGCCAGCCACAGCGACGCAGTCTCCATATCGTCATGCAGAATTCTCAGGAGTAGAATGAACTTCTCCGTGCATCCCAGTTTCCGTAACACTATCCACAGGGCTTCGCAAGGAATACTATCAGAGGCCTTCTCAAGGTCAGTGAAGCAGATGTACAGGGTCTGATTCTGTTCTCTACTTTTCTCCTGTAGTTGACGCAATGAGAAGATGGCCTCAAAAGTCCCCCGATCAGGCCGGAAGCCAAACTGTGTTTCAGGCAATAACTCTTCAGGGATCTTTATATGCGGTTCAAAAGAATTCTAGCCAAGATTTTTCCAGGCACTGTTAGAAGCGAAATACCCCTGTAAGAGTTGCAGTTTCAGTTGCAGTTTACTTTGAAAGTAGCCGGGACTCGTTCTTCCTCCCACATGCGAACAAAAAGTGACCATACATTAGAGTACAACTCCTCGCCGCCGTACTTCACCAATTCTACCGGTATAAAGTCAACCCCAACCGCGCGTTTATTCGGCTATTGTTTGATGGCAAGCACTACTTTATCACGAGACAGAGGCTAGTCCAGCTCTGTAACTTTCGGGAGCTGCGGCATTGAGCTTATGTGTGGTACATCTGCTGTCCGATCTACGTTGAGCAGAGAGTTAAAACGCTTTGCCCTGTACTTTAAGACATCCTCCCTGCTTTTCAGAAGGCACTCACCATTTACTGATTTGAGTGGTACCTTTGCATGGCAGGTTGTCCCAATTAGCTTCCTTACCTCATCATAAAACTCCCCTAGCTGGTTTGTGTCTGCCAGCCACTGCATATGATGAGCTTTCTCATGCCACCACCTATTTTCCTAACAGAACAATATTACCAACATTTAATTTTATAACTAAATTAATGGTAGAACTCCCTTGCGAACTTAAGGTAGCCAATGGTACGATCTGTCTCTAGTTTCCAGTTTGAACAAGTCAAATTGTGCTCTTGGTACTCGTAGTAGTTAGGGGTTGTATTTGTTATTATATTGTATTCACATCTTTCCATTTCTCGATAACTTTTGCAATCTAGTGATGTTGTAGGTAATGTCTAATAATTAAAAAGGTGACATAATAGTAACGAGCAGGGAAGGACCAAAAAAAGCCGGGTCAGTCGTCTCCTAACCCCAGATTAAGAACCCTCTCTTCGTGCACGTCAGCCACGTGTCGTAACCATTAACGAAATATTAATTGTAAACAGTTATTTCCACGCATTCATAATGTGGCCGCTGTGTGGGTCGCTTAGAAGTGTCCATATTGCATTTAAATTTAATACCAATGCGGCAACTGCATAGTGTAAAAATAAATACTCGTTAGGAACATACCTTTTCCTGACCAGATTTGGACTATTCATCAGTGTCACGGAGGCTTTAATAATAGACTTTTCCTTTTTTGCAAATTAAGGTTAAACTTTGCGAGTGAAGCCGCAAAAATCCAATATGAAAATCTATTATAAAAGGTACATTCTATAAATTGGCATAGTAGAATTATTTTTGAAATTGGGCCAGTAGTTTATGAGCGTCAGTGACCCTCCAAATGCGTTGAAGCCGTGTGGTGGAACGTAGGCAACTGCCACACAAATCAGGCCAACTTTATGTGTTTAATTTGCATACGCGAACGGTTAGTTACAGGGCTGTTTCTGAATAATATATATAATAATTAACAAGAAAACATAATATATACATTCTATTAACAGACAATCTAAACGTATAATAAAGCTGTAGAGGTTCGAAAATCTGTACATTGAAGATATTATAAAATTAAAAATTAACCTACACAAAAACAGTAAAAATTAAAGATAAAAAAATGTCCCAATTCGCAGTGGGCCTGCCCAGAAGGCTGGCTGCAATAAACCTAACTATATAATTATAAACTTCAAACGTGGGGGGGTCAATACCACATAAATCTTTAGAAACGTCGAAGCATGAGTGATGATTTTGCGTCATTTATGGTTGCGTGAATGCTACGAAAATTGACAGAGCAACTGCCACTTTACCTATTTATCCTGAAGCATAATCCCCATTTAGAATGTTCAAACATGAGGAAAGGTATCCGTCATCCTTGATTTAGAAGTTTCGTATGTTTGGAATTGTAACCAATTTTAGTATTATGCTCAGTAGTTACGTACAGTCAGGAGCACCAATACATATGCAAAATAAGGTCCAAAAATATATACATAGTACAATTATTTTCAGTCTTGTGTGATAAACAGGTAAATAAAATTTAGATTCTCTTACTTTAATATCGTAAAAAAAAAGGGACGCGAATACGCAACGCGAATAGCGAAGTGTATTTCCACCGTTATAGTGTTTACTACAACGTTCGCACACTACGCGACCTCTCTGTGTGGGGCTACAACTTACTTGGTTACCTATTTCGCTCAACAGTGAAACGACTAGTCGCTCGGCGCCTAACGCCATCTATCGCCATTTTACTGTACTTCATTAAGACGCGTACCTACTTATCTTGTCTGGAAAACGTTTTTCCTATTTCATAACTTGGCGCTAGGTGGCATTACACATGAAATGATTATGTTTCATAAATGTTGTGAATGTTCTCCCATATACTGTGTCTGTGCCACGAATAAATGTTTTTTTCTTTCTGTCTTTCATATTATATTACATGTATAGGTACATAAAATGTACCGTCCCATTAGAAACATCAACATTCTCTAATTGTCCGCTTCAACGATATACTACCGCCACTCCTGAGTGCGAGCGACGTGATGCGACACAAAAATATTCTACTATTCTGAACCCTTTAACCGCCATCATCTGACAAAGTGACAACGTAAATTACATCTTCTTGATTTATTTATAACAGAATCAAAAATTGCAAGTAACTTTTTTGATAGATTCCGAGAGAGAACAACAAGGTCACTTATACGACTCGCAAGTCTTGCTGATCTTGATTTACTATTAACATTAATACATATTAACCAAAATTAGATTTTGCTAGACGGCGTTGTGAGGTCCTCCTCTAGATTTCTCCTTCTGTCTGATTATGCGATTAATTATATATTTTCCCCGATAAAAGCTATATCCTATCCGAGGTCTTAAAACTATTGTCATGTCGAATTACGTCTAAATCGGTTAAGTAGTTTAAGGCCGGGGTTTATAAAGATCCGTTAGACCAAATATCAGATCAAATTTCAGTAACTCAGTACATTTTTTAACATAACAAATCGACATAAGGTCTAACGGATCTTTATAAAACCGAGCCTAAGCGTGCAAAGGATAGGCATGCAGTTACTTTCGCATTAATAATATTAGTATGTACTGATAGACGTTTCCGTATAATTTTAGTATAGTTTCCTATATATCAGAATGTGACACTAAATGTAATTATATTTATTGACATTTAAAATGTAAATAAATGATGCCCTACTCACTAATTAATAACGAGAAAAACTAAGCTACAGGAAACTTTGGGCAACTTGCCACGACAACCCGCGCATTGCTTATTTCAACCACATTTAGGCTCGGTTTTATAAAGATCCGTTAGAAATTTCGTCGGTTTGTTATGTCAAAAAATGTACTGAGTTACTATGATCTGATATTTGGCCTAACGGATCTTTATAAAACCCGGCCTGAGTCGAGCCTCGCCAACGTTTCAGGATGATTATCTTTAATTTATTTACGTTCTATAACTAGTGTTAACAATAAAGCGTTCTTACACAAGTCCCAATTTGATACTAACATTAACAACCTAAAAACGCAGCTAAAAGATAGAATGAGATAGCAATCATTTAATTTCAAGGCGGTTGTCTTGACAAATTGATATGTCTGTAGAACGTTTAAAAGAGTTAAGAGGCATAACCATATTTAAAGCCGTAGTCTAAGTAATAATAAATATTTGTGGACAACCTATTTACACAAATCGACCTAAATCCAAAATAAGTAAAGCTTATTCTACTTAAATACTATAGAACACATACAAGACAAGAGGATATTCGTATTTAAATGCTCTGACCGGGATTCGAACTCGGGACCTTCAGTTTCGTCACTACCAACTGTACTGGACCAATAACTCTACTTCCGGTTTTGACGGCCAGCCAAGAATATTACTTAACATAAGTTCTCCGAATGGCATTAAGCCGAAGCGACGTCAAAGATTTGCAAGTTAAGATATATGGCAAACAATAATAAGAAATATCCTATAAGTACGCGATATGAAGACGTAATTTAATAAATTGCAGTAAGAGACTGGCAGCAATATCCACTTGTCTGTAAAAAGTATTTGTCACAAGGATTATTTCTTTTGCCATTTTCTTTATCTTTATTATCTAGGTCATACCTACCCGAATACTTGCCCGAGTCCGAAACGGACAAATGCGTATATTAAATTAATTGCAATATTTCCATGAAGCTACTCAAGACGCGTTACGATAAATAAAAAAGTTTCTGGCCACGTTTGGTTTACACTTTACATCGGTTTTATATATCCATTCACGTCTAATACGTTAGGTACCTAAAAATATTATGATACTTTCGAGCTGTCAAACATTGCATATATTTTTTTAGCTCACTACCTTACTCATACAAATATATGGTCCCATAGCGAATTAGGCCGGGTTCTAAATTATACTAAAAGCATACTCATAGGGGTGACATGACGTAAATTTATAATATCAAAATTGACAAGGAGAGTACAATGTAAATTTGAATAACAACCACAACGTATTGGATAAAGTGTGATACACAATGCATGTCAATAAAGAAAAAACCGGACAAGTGCGTGTCGGACCACGCACAATGAAGGGTTCCGTACCAACACCTACTAGTCCACATTTAAAATCACTATCCAATACATTGAATCAACAAAAGTCGTATCTTCATAGGGAACTCACGGCACTTACGACCTTTTGTTCGCGTAAGACAGTTTTTAAGCGAAAACTCAAAAATCGTAAAACCTATATTGTTCAAACCAAAAATCGTTGAAAGTATTTACTAATGCACACCACCTCAATTTTTTCAGAATTTTAAACTTTATAGTTTGGAAATTAGAGGGGGAGGACACATTCTCTATGGTTTTGACAGTTAATATCTCACCAACGGTTGACTTCAATGGACAAGTTTTTTAGAAACCTCCATATCATTTTTGAAGGCCTATCCATGTGGGGTACACGGCTATGTGCGTTTTATTTTTTTTTTCATCCACCGGTTATATGTATGGAGTGCCCCCCCCCCTAATTTAATATTTTTTTGTAATTTCACATTACTTTTGTGTAGCGGTTCATAGAATACACCTTCCCACCAAATTTTATAACTGTAGTGCTAATAGTCTCCGAGTAAATCGGCTGTGACATACGGACGTACGGACGGACGGACGGACAGACATGACGAATCTATAAGGTACCGTTTTTGTCATTTTGGCTACGAAACCCTAAAAAGATGGAGTAGAATTTACGGCTGAAATAATGTCGAGGTTGGCTGTGCAAATCACTCTACATAACTGGAAATGTTATTTGACTTGCGAAAATCGATTCAATGTAAGAAGTAAAACTTGGAAATGAGATGTTACGTTTCAATGAATGCCCGAGGATGAAGGAGACAGATCGTGCGATACAGAAAAAATATTATCTCTGACATATTCTATCCATTTCTAGGGTTCCGTTCCGTACCTCAAAATAAAAAAAATAACAGAACCCTTATCCTTATAGAATAACTTTGTTGTCCGTCTGTCTGTCCGTCAAGACCCTTTATCTCGGGAACGCTTGGATGTGTCGAGTTGAATGTTAAAAGCACATACTCAGATCTACAGACCCTTGAAGCTGTAAAAAAAATCATACTTCTATGTTAACTTTAAAAAAGATACAGCCGATTTTGCCGCAAAAAACACATGCCGTTAGCATTACGCCCGCCATTTGTACAATTTGTGTATTTTGTACAATAAAGTTTAAATAAATAATAATAAATATTTATTTAGTTTTGGTTTTAGCTATAAGTTTCCTTATTGAAACGTTTTAGTACACTGTGTAAGTTTGTCTATCTCATTCTCCAACTCTCCACTCAATCCCTCAAAGGTTAGCTGGAAGAGATCCCTCATAGGGATAAGTTCGCCTCTGTACTCTAATCTTATGTGACATGTATATTGTTTTAACCTGTTATTGTGTACGATAAAGTGCTTACATACATACATAGGTACATAAAAAACGTATTTTCGACACTCCCAAGGGAATCAAATTTTTAGGGTACTTTCCGTTGACCTAGAACTATGAAATTTGGCAAGTAATGTCGTCTTATACTACAAGTACAGGGAAAAATCTGAAACTATACATTTGTAATTATATTATAAAAAATATAGGCTTTATTTTAAGTACGTAATTCTCCTTCTTATTTATCCCGTTACCCTCTCCTGGGGTGTAGGGCTCAAATCAACTCTCTCCATTTGCTTCGGTCGTGTGAAATTTGGGTTATTTCTTCCCATATAAAGTACGTAATTATTAGTACCTATAAATTTGTACTTAACCCTCGATATGCGAGCCCGACTCGCACTTGTCCGGTTTTTTTATTATCATTATTTGGCCGATTTTATGACATTTCGAGTTCACAATATTTCAGTATTCCTAATTAGGTTTCAATATAAAAAAATGTACTAACGTTAATGTGGCGACTCCCAAGCGTCGATGAAACTATAAAATGAATCTTTGCTCTACATTCGTATAGTTTTAGAAGTAATATTTTCGAAACAATAAAATTTTTCAGTATAATTTCAGCATTCATAGAAATTGGTATTATTTTTTTCTTATAATAGGTCTTTGTGTGTTAGAAATGTTAATTTATATTGGCATTGATTTTTGGAGCAACGGTTTACAGTGTGGAGACCGGCTTGTTGCGAAAGTCCCCGAGATCCCTCAAAATACTTTATGTCACGCCTGGCCATGAAGTGGCAATTACCGCATGCCCCGCGCGCCGAAAATCCCACTTCCTGGTCAGGGGTGACATAAAATTTTGTACTTACCGCTGACGGTAATAAAGAAAGCCTCAGATCGTATAATTATCGCCCTTGCCTTCGGCTCGGGCGTCAAAAACCTGCGATCTGAGACATTCTTTGTTTTACCGCCCATAGTAAGTAATGTAAATCTTCCTCTTTGTCGCACTAATATCGGCAGGCATGCGCCTCTTTATAGAATGATTGCATCATATAGCGGCATCAAGTCCGACATAGACATTTTCCACTGTTCCTTAGCCTCAGTAAAAACCAAACTTAAAGCGCTTCTCTAATGAATTAATTGTAGCTATTTTATTTCTTATTATTTTTATGTCTTTCCCTATGAATGGAACCTCATTTTTCATAGTTTTGTTTAGCTGAACTTACTAGATTCAATTATCAATTAGTATAATTTTGTAAACTTTGTAAACTATTACATATTTTGTTTTTATAAAACCTGCACGCATATTCTATGCATGGTGTGTCTATTTTTTTAGGATGTACAAGAGTGTAACTAGCCACTGTAATGTAGTAGACCATGAGTGTTCAAAACTTGTAACATCTAGTTTGTAGACCATAATAAAAAAAAATGTGCTATTACATACCTACATACTTCAAACCGCTCAACCAATCCCACTGGAGAGCAAACTCTTAGAGTATTCCAGTGTTCCAAACCACACGCGTGGTCGCGTCGGAGGTTTTCCCCTGGATTTTCTCCAGGCTACTCTCCAACCGCGCACTCCTATCGCTTTATTGGGCCCGGCCCATAAAGCCACATTCAGGTTAAAAAAAAACCTACATACTAATAGTAGCCCTTTGGACATACATAATACGGTATTACTATATCTGCTGATCAAAAATCTCGAGTAGGTATGTTCCTTTTAACCACTTCGTAAATTTCAAGAAAATTGCATAATGAACGAAGTCCTAACCTAACCTATTTTTGCGCATTGAATAACGTAATCCTGTTAAGCCCTTGCATTAAAATTAAATGAATTATTATCAAAAATATGTTAGGTAATAAATAGTCGAGCTACAAACCCAGATTAAACGCTAATCTAAAGGCACGTTTGTCATAATTAATAACATTTAAATGGCTTATTTACGTCCAGCGATTGTAAGCAGTCACGCGGGATGGAGGTTTATCATGAAAGGCCAATCGAAGTACTTCAATAACTATCAGTAGTTACAAAATTACCGAATTTCCAAAATGGCGGTATGTAGTTTTTTCTTTACAGAGATTTATATTTGGTTACAAAGTGTAAGAACAGTTCCGTAACATTACGACACCTTTTATAAATTCTAATAATAAAGTGGTCTACACGGTTACTAAACATTATGCCTAAATTGTACGCCAGTCACAATTTAAACGCAGATGTGTATAAAATATTACGCAAATGTTTCAGTAACGTGTGGACACAAAGACGACACATGATTACTAAAATAATTTCGGCTGATTACTGTTAAAAACCTCGTATTTTGGCACTGAAAAGATGCTGAGGTAGGTACTAGATTTATTTTAGGTACCCAGGTATTTGTTACTTTTGGTTGTCAACCGACGATGGGTGTTTTCTAAATTTCAAGGCCATCATCACGACAATGAGCTAAAATAAAAGTTTATTGACCCTTTTACTATTATAGGTAGATGTAGGTACATTAATTTTCATTAAACCTCGCCATCACCGCGACGAAACCTATTCTGTAATATTAAAGGCTTGCGAGGAAAGTATTCTATCACGCTAAAAATTCTATTACTCCTTATCTGTTGGTTTATTGCCTTAATCAATATAGATTGATTGGTTCCCCTTAGTATGTAATAATTATATTTACTTTAGTAATGGTTTTTTTGTTGAATCTTTGTGAGATTCAAACGATAATGTCATCGCCTGAATAGGGGAAACTCGCCATATTCGTACCCCTTAACGGAAAGTGCTAATTTCTGGAAATGTAAACATGAAAATAACAAGTTGTTGATGATTCATAATCTTCATTTATCGCTTAATCTTGCCATGGTTGTAATTTATAAATAATTAAATCTACCTAAATAATAAATAAAATCTCAACTCCTATGAGAAAAAAACGGTTTCGAAAAAAGTGGCAAAAGTAAGATTTTGGATTACTTGTTTTAAATCGTACCCGTATATCCTATCTATCATCAACATCATCACTCCCAAAAGTCCATACCCTTGAGATTCCAGAAGAATCATAAGCTCATTAGCCACCCTTTATGATTTAAGGATCCGTGGTGTTGCCAGCCAGATGAGAGGTTAACATATATGCAATACAAGTTATTCGTTTGGTTATTACGTATACAAACTTCATTAAGTCGAGGGTGAAATTGCTACAAGCAGCCTCCCGTCTGCCCCGCAAGAGTATAAAAACAACCGCTATAAACCCTATTTAGTTTGCAATTCGTGGCTTCCTCGAGGTATTTGCATTTTGTAATGAGTCCACATTGTCTAGATTATATTTACAATCATAGTTTATATTAATATGTTGACATGTACAAAGTATACAAACCACGAATACTTATAAAAGTCACGTTAAGCAACAATGTATTAAAATCCTTGGTCTTTACCGTTTACCCTCGTGCAGATCATAATATGTGCAACAATGTATTACCATTTTGTGAAATTCAATCCTTTCATACGTAATAGTATATTATGCAACTGGTGTATAAGAAGGGTATAAAAAGGCGAGTGGTGTGGTTGCGATGTGAGCCTTGGCGAACATCGCAAGTAAAGACACCACGAGCCTTTTTATACCAGTTATACACCGTTGCATACAATACTTTTTCTACGACTCATTTCAAATACAAAGTAAGTATTTTTCAGACTTTTCATGCGCCATATTTCCCCTTAGTAATTCTGCAACTTAGCTACGCAATTTCTTCACTAATCCTATATAACTTCTTCATGGATTTTTAAAAGAATCAACGTACCTACACATTTTGTTCATGAACACGAAAAAATCGTTTTATTTAAGTAATATAATCATTTATCAGCTTGAATGTTATCAGTTTCAATTAAGCATTTGGTGGGAAATCAAAAATATGACACTTTGTTTATGCATTTTTTTTTTATTTGCTAGACTTGGCATCCGACCTAAACTGAATTCAAATCCGGATCGAATCTTAACTGTTTCGTTTTCATAAATATATCCGAAAATAGAAAAAACTTGTTAAACAACACAAAAAGATGATAAATATATGTATTCATATTAGTAAATAATATATTATGCATTAATTAATTCATAAAAATTATAGCAAAGTTGCGTTAAGTTGGCAGCACTGATTTTAATCATAAAAGTTTCAGTTGAACGCACCGAAGAATGACTACTAAACATAGTATTTGTAGTAGTCTGTGGCACCCAACTCTGCTTTTATTTTTCATTAAAGCAGGGTAAGGAGTGTGTTTTTGGGCAATAGACTAGATAGACTTGTTACAGAATAAATAAAGTATGTATTTATGTTACAGTTCATGATTGCGTAAGTCGCGAAAAAAAGTACAGGAGTAGAAAAAACATAATAAGTCCTAGTTTATTTGTTTCATCCCTGTAGGTTTCTCAATATTCTACATTGTTCGACCCTAAGGACGGCATGCATCGCCAGAAGGTAGAAGTCTTAAATAACATATGGTCTACTTTCGGAGAATAAGAAATTAAAATAAAATCCTAGCGACAATTTGATAAACCAAATTACAGTTTTTTTATTGAGACGTAATTACCGTCAGGTCTAAAATTCGTTTCTTGGAGAAACATTTTCATCAAGATTACTAGTATTTAATGAAACAGCGTAAAAAATAAAGTGTCTACTCGTAGTAGTTCATCTCTAATACTCAGAAATTGTATCAATTATAAGTTAAATGAAAAAATCGCTTATAACATTATCGCTTGTCACTCCTTTTTTTCTAGGTGACATGCTATCCCTCGATATTCCAATGTACAGCTGGTTGAAACGTTTGAATAACTATTCTGGGAATACCCTCCGGGACAACACCGACAGTTATATCAACCTATTTATTCGTTCGCTATTCCGCCAAACGTGACTTGTTGAGATCAGGCTATTTGATTAGCACGATGGCCACGACTATAGCATATTTTTATAGCCGTAGGGGATTGTCCGACCCTCCGCTGTTTGAGTATGAGTAAAATATGGAATATTACGCAGCCATTTTGCATTACGTCTAATACGTAGGTACGCCAAGGGACAATGTTTAGTCGTAAATACGAAATGAACATGGAAGTTACCGCGAGCGACGAATAAAATAATATTATTCGACTCCTTGCTGGTGGCAATCTAAAATAAATGTGTAAATAGTCGTAAATACGAAATGAACATGGAAGTTACCGCGAGCGACGAATAAAATAATATTATTCGACTCCTTGCTGGTGGCAATCTAAAATAAATGTGTAAATAGTCGTAAATACGAAATGAACATGGAAGTTACCGCGAGCGACGAATAAAATAATATTATTCGACTCCTTGCTGGTGGCAATCTAAAATAAATGTGTAAATAGTCGTAAATACGAAATGAACATGGAAGTTACCGCGAGCGACGAATAAAATAATATTATTCGACTCCTTGCTGGTGGCAATCTAAAATAAATGTGTAAATAGTCGTAAATACGAAATGAACATGGAAGTTACCGCGAGCGACGAATAAAATAATATTATTCGACTCCTTGCTGGTGGCAATCTAAAATAAATGTGTAAATATTTGTGGAAAATCCTACACAAATCAACCTAGTCACAAATTAAGCAAAGCTTGTAATACGGGTACTTAACTAGGCAATGATATATGTATATATATACTTATATAAAAACATCCAGACAGCTTAAATTAAATTAAACAATAGATTGTTTTTCAGGAAAATCCCGTGACGCATGAATGATGAAGGTAGTCTTATATTAGTTTATTGTCTTCTTATACTCCTTCAGTTGTCTAGAATAAAACCCATTCTCTCGGTAGGTAGCTAACGTGAGAACATCTCACCTCCCCTTTCACTGTAAATTAAGTATTATCTCGTCCTTAACAAAGACCAAAATAGAATAATGTTTATTGCAAACCATAGTCACCACCAGCATAATCATAAAAAAAATCACAATATGACAAACGGGCGTTAACTGGTTATAGTATTTATTTTTAGGCATTAAAAATAGAATATAAACAAACGAGACCACGTAATTCGGTCAATCACGCAATCAAAAATAGCCTTCCGTATCCAATGGTATAATATATAATAGTAATATATTAGAGTTCCGTACCCGAAGGGTCGAAACAGAACCCTATTGCTGTCACTCACGCGTCCGTCTGTCATCTGTCACACAGGTTTTACAGCCAAACGGTTTGAGCTACAATCTAAAAGAGTATAATAAGCATTTTGTTGACCCAAAGGCATACAAACTGTCAAACAATATTTTTTAATGTTTTTCCCATACAGCTAAAGGGGGGCGCGTAAATTTTTTTTTACCTTTCCCTTCGTGTATCTATCGTTGCTAAGTATCGTAAATACTGTATTTTTTATATATTGTACCTACCGAATTATTCGACTTAACTTTTCTACATGATGCGTTAGAAACACAGAAGTCTTCAAAGAACTTTCAAAATCTCAAGTAAATATTTTTAGCAAAACTAGTGGACGTTGAGTAGTTTTAGATTGTTTTACGATGTCGGCTTTCCTCGAGGGTTGGACTCAATCTTGCGCTGAGCTACACACGGCACGCGTGGATCAGACCCTTTGTCAAGAAAAATAATTAATGATGCTGTGCTGGTCGGATCACAAACGACATTGCATATATTTATATATAGTAGTAGCAGTAGTAGTAGTAGTAACTCTTTATTGTACACAATAACAAAAGTTACAAATACAAAAAGAAATGGTATGTACAAAGGCGAACTTATCCCTTTAAGGGATCTCTTCCAGTTAATCTTTGAGCAAATGAGAGAAGAAATGAACTGAGGTAGACAAATTCAGCAACCTGTACAACAATATCATCATCCTCATAGCGTTATCGCAGTACAGTTGCACCCTGAAGGATACCTTATTCCCAAGATTTTTTTTTATACCACGTCGGTGGCAAACAAGCTGACATCCCACCTGATGGTAAGTAGTTACCGTCGGCTAAAGATGCTTGCAACACCAGAGGCGTTACTCATTTGGCGTAGGCACTAGTTTTTAAGAAGGCGACTACCATCTGACCTTCCAACCCGAGGGGAAACCAGACCTTATTGGAATTAGGTTTGTCAAGTGAGTGGTCAACTTAGCTGTTAGAAGTTCTCAAGCCGCCCGGAGGCCTCTAATTTGGCCTAATGACTACTATCATAGACAGCAGCCGGGATCAACGGCTTAACGAGCCTTCCAAAGCACGGGAGTGCTCAGTTAATAACCACGCAAAGCGGTCAGTCATCCAAGAACTGACCTCGCCCCACGTTGCTTAACCTCGCATACCGCACGCGCTACGCGGGCGCCGCTGGCAGGGGGCTAGCAATGGGCGGCGCGCGAAGCTTTCGTTACCTAACGCTCGCGTGCCCTGGGGTCGCCCGGCAGTCGAGGGCCGTCGCCGCGCGAGTGAGGACATGCACGTTGTCTCAAGTTCCGCCGCCGCCGTTTTCCGGCGATAACGTAACTTTTAAGCTATTCATTTTATTAATTTAAACTTTATTGCACAAAAATACAGTGTACAAATGGCGAATTTAATGCTAAAGGCTTAAATCTAATATGCTGTTCCTAACAATTTTCTATAAAAGTAACTACGGATTCCTAAAAAGTGTATCCTAATAAAAATGCATACTTTATGAACTATTCTTACTTACGAATAAAAATTTCAAGAGAATTGTGGCGGTGTTGTTTAATTTGTGGCGTTATTCATAATGACACTGACATACATCGGTACATTCATATAAAGTAGTAATACGTAGGTGGATACTTAAACTTAATTAATATGGGTTCGACGTACTCGAGTGACCTCTGGTGAGCTAGAAAATGTTATGCCTTCATCGATGTATTTTTGGCGTGACAGCCCTAACGCTACACGTGCCGCGTGCGAATGAATTCAAATTATACTAGTTCTATAATTCAAGATAGAGATGCACAGAGTAGGCACGTTTTTTATGTCTAAACGCCGTTTTTGTTAGGAAGTGAAGCTTCTTTACTTTTACTATTACTTATTCTGTGTCGCTGGGCCACGAGCGCTCCATATTTAGATTTATATATATATTGCATAGTATTCATTTGATCTCTGCTTGAATAACAATTGTAATGTGTAGCATTGTAGTTAATAATTTGTGGAAACAAAGACAGATTCATCACTCCCACTATTCTTAGGTACAAAACACTCTTCACAATAATTTAGAACTGGCTGCAAATTAGTTTATATAACAGGTTTGCATAAACACGCTCATCCTGGGTTTCTCTTATAATAACATATCTCTTGATAAATAAGACTAAACTACGTTTCCATTGGTAGATACTTTTTACACACTAGCCAAAAGTATTCTGAATATTAGGGTTCCGTACCAAAATGGTAAAAAAGGAACCCTTATGGTTTCACTTTGTCTTTCTCTCTGTCACATCGCTAAATATCTCAAGAACTACTTATGCTATCGATTTGAAATTTGGAACAGTTATAAAAAAGGCTAACCTAGGTACATTGAACATGATTTTTTTATTTATTTATTTTTAAATTTTGTAAAAAATTAGAGATACTAGGTGGTTCAAAATTTTAAAGTCTAGTGACTATGTTAAGTGGAGTGTCATATGAATGGACTTGAGTTGCACACTCTGAAACAATTTTTTTTTTTTTTTACGCCGTGTCATTTTCGGTTTATTAGGGAAAATGTAAAAAAATACCGCCCCCCCCCCCCCCCCCTAATCTCCGAAGTTTACCAAGGAAAAAATTGTTACTTATCATTGAAATCAATGTACATTTTACAGGAAAAATATAACTGTGACTTTATCTAGTTTTTCTTTTTTTATCATAAAAAAACATTTTTATAAATTCTATACTAAGTTTGTAATTTATTCACTTTCACATGTATTTTTGTTTTATAAATTCCTACGAGATTATGCTGAAAGTACCTTCTTTCAAATATTTTTTTTTTAATCGGTTCACTTGATAAAGAATTATCCTTGAAAATCCACCATACATACTAAGTTATTCAGTAGCTCAAATTTTAACAAAAGTCGCCGATAGATGGCGCTGTACCCATGGCGTTCAATTTCTACACCTTGTTGTTGAGATTTTCCTGAATTAATAGGGTTGGAACCGGTACACATCTGTGTACGGAAACCTCGGTGCTTGAGTCCGACTCGCACTTGACCGGTTTTTTTATAATTTATGTGGTGTTTAGTTTTAATTTTGCTATACTGAGGCCGTGAACATTAAAATTCGAATCGATCGAACGCGAACAATTTTTTTTTACAGCTAAATACTCATGTAATATCTTATGAATACTCGTAATACATATACCCAGAGTCGCCTTTATCTCACGATACGTGACATGACGGCCATGCATTATAAGCAGAGCTCGGAATAGGTAGTGCCTATTTACCTAAACTTTGCGGGAGGACGTAACTAAGAGTGATTACAACCACCAAAAATAATTACTTCTTTTTATTGAATGTGGGGTTTCCCGGGATTTACTGTATTATTCTAGAGGCTTAATACATTTCTCTTTACTTATAAATCTTGTTATATTGCATATTATTTGTTTAATTACCTTTAAATAACAATCAGTCATTAAAAATATAATATGGATCAAATTGAATCAAAAGGATTCCGAAATTTTATACTTTTTAGTTGACAGAATTATACTCCTTTCTTCCAGGAGAGGGGACCTGTGTCCAGCATTAGGGCGTATATAGATTGGTGATGAGACAGAACTATGATATCGTATAGAAAATTCCGATATTCATTCCAACGTTTCGAGTCCTTTACAGCACTCGTGTTCACGGAATGAATTTTAAATTCATTATACGCGATATAATCGGTTGAAAAATAGTTTTATTTAATATATAAGTACATGTATACCATCATATTAGAAATAAATTAGAATACATCTGTACAATATCTTCTATGCCATATCATAGTTCTGTCTCATCACTAATCTATATACGCTCTAATGCTGGACACAGGTCCCCTCTCATGGAAGAAAGGAGTATAATTCTGTCTAAGTCAACTAAAAACTATCAAATTTCGGAATCCTTTTGGTTTAATTTGATCCATATTATATTTTTAATGACTGATTGTTATTTCAAGCTAATTAAACAAATAATATGCAATATAACAAAATTTATAAGTAAAGCCAAATGTATTAAGCCTCTAGAATAATACAGTAAATCCCGGGAAATCTCGCATTCATTAAAAAGAAATAATTATTTTTGTTGCTTGTAACCACTCTTAGTTACGTCCTCCCGCGAAGTTTAGGTAAATAGGCACTACCTATTCCGAGCTCTGATTATAAGTTTTCGCACAGCTTCAATATTTTGTGGTACAACGACCGATTTCGGGCGACCTTCCTTATGTTCTTCCGTGAGCATACTACGTCCACGGTTGAACTCACTAAACCAGTGATACACAGTTGTTTTCGATGGAGCTTCATCACCAAAAGTTTAAGTTAATTGATCTATGCACTGTTGTTCCACACCTTCCGTTAAACAACGCCGAAAATCGTAATAAATCATAGGACGAATATTTTCACGAGTGAGTTCCATTCTTGCAGCAAGATGACATTTTAAACCCACCAAAAACAAATGACTAGCTAGCGTACATAAGAAAAAAAATATATAGCGGCCAGTATTTAAAATAGTTCAATTTCATGGAGGTCAGATACATAGAGTTCAAAATGTTGGAACCCGGATTCCGGTTACCGTAAACCGGGGTTACTTTTAAATTCAGGGGCTACTTTTAAAATGAAGTTTTTAAGCCGTATTTATAGTTTTTATTAGGTTAACCTGTGTCGGTGTTATACCTTGGTATATTTCCTAACTATTTACTGAACTGAATCAAATTAGAAATACTTAGTGACGATTATATTAGTGTTCTTAATCTATCAAAGTGACCCCGTTTTGTCCTAAAGTCACCCCAGTTTACGGTACATAAGTAGCAGCCCTCATATTGCTGTTATACATTTTGACTTAGAAAATAACACGATAGAAGAAACAAGTGCAGATTCTGTCCTGGGCTGTTATTCACAAGCCGACTCGTCCTCGCCTGTCACATAACCCTGTGGCGTCACTACTGGCAACTGTCAAATCTGACATGTCTTGGATCGCGCTATCGAAGTTTCTAAAATCAGTTGCATAAATATAACTTCCAACCAACTCTCATTGGACTTCGGTCCCTGAGAGATCTCTCTATTGTCGTCTCTTCCTGTGTTTCCTATCTATTGTATATATGTATATAATTTGTAGATACTCCCTTTCCTGTACATATCCAACCTTGTATATTATTCTATATAGGAACACATTACTTATCCACAACCCCTTTAATGTGGAAACTGTCAATAAGTGTCTGATGACATTTGACATGTTCCATATAAAAACAGGTGAGCTGTGAGATGACTGATGAGAACGGTGCTTAGTGCATCGCATAGCTGGTAGCGATGGGAGAGCAGAAATTCCGAATATTGGAAATTATATGATTCTAAATTCATTTCTATAATTAGATATGTTCATGACAATGTATGATGATCAATACAATAAATTATATTCTATTATGTTCTACTTTACATGTAATCTGTGATGAATACCACGCTCGTTAATTTTGACTTGTAATCAAGCAAGACACGACCCAAAGGCCTGAAAGCTTTGCTAACAGTTAACAAGGTAAGGCTATCAGACCCATGTCTCATCGATGCGTCTATGCGATACACAACCTGTCTCAACTCGCCGCGCTGCCGGCCCTAATATATCTTGACCGTGAGATTCGTGAGTAATAGGTGTGTGGAAGTCTCTAATGGCAGAGATAAATAAAAACTATAAACTTTCACTTCCAATGAAACATATTTAATAGAACCCAGAAAAAACTTGACAAAACTCCTGTCATTCACGTACTGACCAGCAAGTGCGATCAGCGGCTAACAACCAAAGAGGTTTCATACCGCTATCGCCACAAGTGTGTAATCGATAATCCTATGTCAGATTTACACTGGTCCGCTAGTGAGTTGTTTGTATGCGATGTGAATAACAGGCCTTTTACGGTTCAATTTTGCTTAATGCGATCTGATGGCGACCACTTCCGATTGATTAACATGATAATTCTGATAAAACTGTTCACCTCATATTTATAAATGTACATAAACATACAGTAAAATGGAAATTAAGTCCAAATAACTGGCATTAAGTCCGCCTTTTGTACTTATATTGTTTGTGCAATCTAGAATCTTACGTAAAACTTATTAGTAAATATTATTTTTTAGGTAAACTTTATTTACTAGCACTTAAATAAACCCTCAACGAAATAGTAAACCTGAAATTTGTCTGATTGGTTAATTGACCGATCGGGCAAATCGTCTCCGTTTTAGCTTGGGCAATAATGCTTTCGTATGTCCGTCTGTTCTCCTCTACAGGTCGAATATCTCAATTGATTACCGTGCAACTTTGTGACCAGGATACAGGTATAAGTACAATAATTCTACTTTATTCTACTTATATATACTATACTTTGAAATAAAAAAAAACTAGAATATCACTCGCGAGGTCTAGGTATAGATCACATAGCCACTAGTTTGTATATTTTCTATTTTGTTTTCGCATGCTGTATAGTTCATGCCTGCAATTATTATAATTACTGACTGTCTATGGGCGACGGTAATCGCTTACCATCAGGCGATCCGTCTGCTCGTTTGCCCCCTATAACATAAAAAAAACTTATATTCGGTGTAATCCTTATTATTAAATACGTAGTTTTGTCACTGCAATAAAATAAGAGGAAATACAAGTCATACTCATGAATTTCTACCAACGGGTGCGCAGCAGCGCGGAAAATGTCATACTGTGGCAGAAAAGTAGCTTTACAATTATGCATTGCACCTGCTCCTAATAAGAAACGGTGATATCGTCTTGGGTAAGGGTATTCCGCGGAATAGGTATGTATTTTTCATAATTATAATGCGACATGTAACTTGCAATATAATCAAACTTAACATTCGATCCAAATATATAAAAATAGCTCACCCGCTTCAATCCGGGTGTCCTTCCACATAAAAGGAATTTCTTGTTCAGACAGATAATCTCTTTCAATATACAAGATTCAAGGAAGTTTTTGCATTTATCTTCAAAGTCTTTAGAAAGATTATACTTCCTCTTTAATTTTTCCTGTTTTTTATAATTATTTCTAATAATCTTCATTGTGAAAGAATAAAAAAAACTGTCAGAATGCGTGAAAACCTCGAATGCGCAAGGACTGACTATAATATTATGTACATTATCGTCAATCCGTGTGAATTCGAGATTTTCCATGAGGGTTTAATTTCCGTAATCAACCTTCGCCAGAGTTTGTAAGAAACGACATAATTATTGTATGATGAACTCCTGACACGCTTCAGGGAATGTTATAGGTTCATCGTTATCGCAAAAAATGCATTCCCATTATGTTGATTGGATTAGTGCCCTAAAAATTATAGTTTTAAAAGGTTATCCGAGGGACTTAAATAAGGGTGCGAATCATTATAATAAAAATGTCAGTTACAGTTATTATAAGATTGGCATGTTACATAATCAACTAGCACTTTTTTTGCGTCATAATATAAGAAATAGGTATAATTACAGATTTTTACGTGCATTTTCGTCTACGTAATTGTGGTCTTACTCAAACATACAGCATACTCATATAAAATAAACAGGCAAACATCATATCTTATGCCAATTATGAAAATAGAAGGCAACATATGCGACATTAGGATTGTACCATGAATTATGTATATTCCAACAACCGTATTTTACTTGTATGTGATAACGAAGACAAGCCGGAGTGTCTACTATTAAACCTTATTTAGTTGCCTTGTCGATAACAGGTCTAGACAGTATAATTATAAGAGGATATATTTAACTGCCCATCAAAAAACTTATCCACCGGCAATTTATCGGTATCTATATCAAATAAATTCTGTTACTGCCTAAAAACCAAATGCTTAGCAAAACTAGTAGTAAGTAGTAATAATTTGAAAATATACATCAATACTTTCAAATCAAATACGCTGATTGCACATATGCGTCTGAAATGGTCGGTTAAAAACTTATAGTTAGGTACGACGACGAGCGAAGCGAGGAAGAGTGTTCGGAAGAACTTCGACCCTACAGCGCGCGAGCCCAGAGAGCGAAGCGAGCGTGCCGCGGCACCGGCCGGCGAAGCGCCAGAACCAATTTTTTTTTGCTAAGACCCTGTCATTTCTGATCCAATCTTTTCTTTTATGAAATTAGATAGTTCCGACGAAACCCCGGGCTCCTATTCCTAAAAAATCATGATATTAGATTTTTGTGCGCTAATGGGTAATTAATAGATAGCGTTGCGTCACGAAGTTAAATTACTGCTAAAATAATAATATTTTGATTAAATTGTTTTGCTGTGTAATCAGTATTTCTCAATACAATTGTTTTTATTTTTTTATACAAAAGGAAGATTTTTTGATATGCTTAAAATGGGTGGCGTCATAAATACCATTGGGCCATAAAAATATAATGTTTAAATGCATAACTCATAACGTCGATAAGTATATAAAAGCCGTAGCTAACATAAGGGACATACGTCGGAAATACGTCTCCGACTTGTGTGAATAATTAAGTTGAAGAGTTGACGGAAACGAGCGAATTTTCCTGATTATCAGCTTTAGGTGAAGCTTGAATATATGATATTCATTTACATAGTGATATTTTTACGTAAAACTAAGCCGACTTTATCTTCACATAGAGACCATTTTATTATGTAAGAAAATAGTTGGATCCTATTATGGACGAGAGATATCAAGCTATCGCGATCCAAAGGCACTGAAAACCGCTTTCATAGCTAGTTAGCAGCCCGGCATGTCTGTCTTTATATAACAATAATAAACATTTAATAAAATTTCCCAGTCACAATATACGCGATAACGACATAAAGCCGATTATAAAGCCCCGCAGCCATTATTTCCTTTCTTTATAGCCGTTGACGCGAATGAGAATGCCAGTCAGACGTAAATCTAAAATGTGGTAATTCTGTACGTGCTTTGATAGCGCTCATGTGGCCTGGCAAATTGTCTTTCGAGATGATTTGGTTATGGGTAAGGAACATATTTCATTATATTTTTTTAGGTAAGGAAGCGCACAGTTAAGGTACTACATTTTTTTAATCTAAAGAGCTTTTTGTGTTGTCATCGCTTGTAAAAATGCCT
This sequence comes from Epiblema foenella, assembly GCA_963556455.1. Taxonomy (NCBI): domain Eukaryota; kingdom Metazoa; phylum Arthropoda; class Insecta; order Lepidoptera; family Tortricidae; genus Epiblema; species Epiblema foenella. The sequence goes on from OY747105.1 coordinate 8,990,561, forward strand.
GAAACCTTTCCGGTCAATCTCCACTGAGCCAGTCCTCTCGGCCAAACGTCTGGTTTGAACTAAAAAATCTAAAACTGTTCTAAATCACCACTGAACAGTTAATAGCAAAAATATAACCTATATTTATTTTTTCTATTAAATCTTTATTTAACATACTTTTTTATTGCTTAACATATAATCTCTTTTTTTATAGTGAATATGTAAAAGCATGGTGATCAAATTATAATTATCACAGAATGGTAGAACCGAAGCTGATGAGTAAACCTTTAAAACATGAATTCAATAATATCGAGTCCAAGTCCATTAATTTTAGTCGCAATGAATAAGTAATTGATAAAAGTTCAACGACAGGTACAAGTACAAAAGGCGATCAAAGCATGCTCCAAAACCGGCCTGGTGCGTGTCGGACTTCGCAAATTTAGTAACCTAACCTATCTGTGTATGTGTATGTTTGAGCATCTGTATGTTCGTATGTTTAGACATAAGTCTGGACGATACTTAACAATAAGTTTTTTTTATTTCAATGTAGTTTTTTGATGTACGTAAATCCAAATAATTATTTGAGTTTTATATTCTTTATATATATTGTATAATATAACTTGGCTGACTGGGAAGCGCACAAATGCTTGAGTTAGTTACCGATGTGGGGATTATATATGGTTTTCTTCTTTTTACTGCAGTCCCAGGCTTGTATTTAGATGTTTCGTGGGCCATTCTACTTTGCATGTACATAATTTTCAGACACTTTTTTTATTGCAGAATTTGGAATGCTTGGCCCTCACTTCATATTTCTATATTGTCATTTAGAAAGAGGTTTGATTGTAGTATCACTTCCGATAGTTTTGGTAATTATCGAACCACAGCTAATATCTATAAATCGAGTAACTCAGTGGTTCCCACGTAAAATTATTTAGGCTACAATTGTGAAACGCGGTCAAAATTTACTTTAGCTCATCTTAATCAACTAAAAGTGGTATACGAAAAGGGATTAATATTACATTAACTATTTCTATGAAATCGAATTGGATAAAATTGATTGTGAAAAACGATGAAAGTAAAATTAAATCCCTATACACAAAATATACACTAAACTAGTTTAAGAATAATGGATCAAAGACAATTTAACCGTTATTCACGAATTAGACCCCATGCTGTAAGTGGATCTAAGTATACTTTAATCTTTTTACACTAGTTTTCATAACACAGTTGTAAATTACCACTTAAGAAGATAAAATATATAAAAAAATTGACGAACTTTAACCCTTTTACACAATCATTATCTCAGCAACTAAAGCACGTAGGACTATGAGAGTCAAAACAAACGATGGAGAATTACGAAAAATTCATAATGGTCGCTAAATCCAAAATTTGGATAAACTCGAGTTTAACCCTTTTGCAGTAGAGGCTCGGAATTGTTCACCCCCGAAGCAAAGAGTAAGCCGTTTCCGAGATCCCCGAAATAAATAAATAAATATACAAAAATTGGTCGTTTAAAGATAGGTTGTCTGGAAGGGATCGCTCTTCAGAGATAAGACCGCCTGTTGTCTACCTCTACTTTCACCTTTATGTTCTGTATTGAGTTCTTTTTGACTTGTGCTATAAACTGTATTTGTATTGTATTAGGGCTTGCATTTCGGGATTTCGGAATTCCGTAATCTAGGCCAACTTTTTCGATATCACAATTCTGGAATTAGTACACTCGGAATATCGGAAATTCCGGAATTGGATTTGATCAATTTCCAGAATGTTTTCTGTGTTTATTCATAAAGTTCACAATATAAAACTGAGAAATTGTTCGCCTATCATCAGACTCATAAACATTTTGTTAATAGATTTCAAAATGTACTGGTTTACCATCACATATACTCCTCCTATCCGGATTTTGATACGACTATCGCATCAACTCCGCCGTTAGCTGCGTTCGTGTACTCTCGTATGGCTTACGTAGCCGTTTTTATCTACGAAGACCCATGCACGTGCACGCAGTGGGTACTTGAGCACACCATTGACATAATTGTAGCTGATCTGCTTCAACGCTGGTGTTCGCGCTTTAAGCTAATCCCTTTCACCTTCCCGCTATGTACGTCAACATGGGTCATAGATAACGAACGAGACTTCCTTTTGAGAAGGTTCATCTCCAATCGGCAGCATTATCCATACAACCAAGCAATACATTGATTACAATTTTCAGAATTTAATTTTGGTGAAAATCATCATATCAGCCGAAAGACGTACACTGCTGGACATAGGCCTCCCCAAAGAGCTCCACAACACAATGACCAGTCCTACGTTACCCGCATCCATCGGACTACCGCGAGCTTTCCCCACTCTCGACGTTACTTTCTGAGCCTTCTTATGAGGCCCATGGTGAGCGACCACGTTTAATTGCCATATTATGTCATCACTAGCAACACACACTGGTCAAAGACCCTCGTCTTGAGACGCGAAATATTGCATGAAAAGATGTGCCGTAGCTTCCCGAACGCTGCCCAGCCTTAGGAGAAATAACATCTCCTTGCCCGACTCCCCGCTAGAGTTTGTAGTAATTATCGCCCAGGTTTTGATCGAATCAAAGGTGTTCTCATAGTCCACAAACACTCAATAGAGGTGCAAGAGGTACTCTTCAGTCTTCTGTATAACCTAACGGGGCCTATGGATGTGGTTTGTGGTCTATGGTACTAAAGCCTCTTCGGGAACCGGCTTTTTCAGGAGGCTGGAATTCATCTAGCCTATGTGCGAGACGGCTAATGACTTTAAAGCTTGTAGACGTGGCTCAAAAGCATGATGGCTCGGTAATTGATCAGTTGGGTGTTGTTACCATACTTGAAGAACAGCACCATCTCGCCTGTGTTTGTATACTTTTGATGTAATGTGGTAAAGTGACAAAAACAGGCTACCCTCTCTAAATATATCTTCTAAATATATAAAAGAAGAAACTGACTGACTGATTGACTGACTGACTGATCTATCAACGCACAGCCCAAACCGCTGATTCTAGAGATTCCAAATTTGGCACGTAGGTTCCTTATAAGGTCTAGGGGTGCACTAAGAAAGGATTTTTCAAAATTCATCCCCTAAAGGGGTGAAATGGGGGTCCAAAGTTTGTATGAAAAACCGTAGTTATTAAAGTGAGAGACATGAAATTTTATATATAGATTCTGTGTTAAAATATATTAATGGCGTATTTCAGCGTTTTTCTAAATTGCTCCACTAAGGGGGTGAAAAGGGGGTTCAAAGTTTGTACGGGGAGAAAATCTTTTTTAAAGTGAGATATTTGAAACTTCGTATGTAGACTCTCTGTTTAAATACAACAAAACATATATAAGCGTCTTTCGAAATTGCTCCCCTAAAAGGGTGAAAAGGGGGTTTCAAGTATGTACGGGGAGCAAATCTTTTTTGAAGTGAGAGATTTAAAACTTCGTACATAGACTCTAGGTTTAAATACAACAAAATATATTTAAGCGTTTTTCGAAATTGCTCACCTAAAGGGTTCAAAAGGGGGTTCCAAGTTTGTACGGGGAGCAAATCTTTTTTGAAGTGAGACATTTAAAACTTCGTACATAGACTCAATGTTTAAATACAACAACACATATTTAAGCGTTTTTCGAAATTGCTCCCCTAAAGGGTTCAAAAGGGGGTTCCAAGTTTGTACGGGGGGCAAATCTTTTTTGAAGCGAGACATTTAAAACTTCGTACATAGACTCTATGTTCAAATAAAACAAAACATGTTTAAGCGTTTTTTGAAATTGCTCCCCTAAAGGGTTCAAAAGGGGGTTCCAAGTTTGTACGGAGAGCAAATCTTTTTTGAAGTGAGAGATTTAAAACTTCGTATGTAGACTCTTTGTTTAAATACAACAAAACATGTTTCAGCGTTTTTCGAAATTGCTCCCTTTAAGGGGTGAAAAGAGGGTTCCAAGTTTGAGCGGGGAGCAAATTTTTCCTTTTCTTAAAAATCGATATAGGTGTCATTTTCGAGATTCCTCGGGGTGCCGATTACGAAAATGACATTCATTTTCAAATTAAAATTGGCGGACATTTATTTGTCTTAAAAATCAATATGGGTGCCATCGTCGAGGTTCTTCGGGGTGCAAATTACAAAAATGACATCCATTTTCAAATCCAAGATGGCGGACATTTATTTTTCTTAAAAATCAATATGGGTGTCATTTTCGGGGTTCTTCTGGGTGCCGATTACGAAAATGACATTCATTTTCAAATTAAAGATGGCGGACATTTATTTTTCTTAAAAATCTATATGGGTGTCATATTCGAGATTCCTCGGGGTGCAAATTACAAAAATGACATCCATTTTCAAATCCAAGATGGCGGGCATTTATTTTTCTTAAAAATCAATATGGGTGTCATTTTCGAGGTTCCTCTGGGTGCCGATTACGAAAATGACACTCATTTTCAAATCAAAGATGGCGGATATTTATTTTTATAAAAATCAATATGGGTGTCGTCTTCGAGGTTCCTCGTGGTGCCGATTACGAAAATGGCATGCATTTTCAAATCAAAGATGGCGGAGATTTATTTTTCTTAAAAATCAATATGGGTGTCATCTTCGAGGTTCCTCGGGGTGCAGATTACAAAAATGACATCCATTTTCAAATCCAAGATGGCGGACATTTATTTTTCTTAATAATCGATATGGGTGTCGTCTTCGAGGTTCCTCGTGGTGCCGATTACGAAAATGGCATGCATTTTCAAATCAAAGATGGCGGAGATTTATTTTTCTTAAAAATCAATATGGGTGTCATCTTCGAGGTTCCTCGGGGTGCAGATTACAAAAATGACATCCATTTTCAAATCCAAGATGGCGGACATTTATTTTTCTTAATAATCGATATGGGTGTCGTCTTCGAGGTTCCTCGTGGTGCCGATTACGAAAATGGCATGCATTTTCAAATCAAAGAAGGCGGAGATTTATTTTTCTTTTTTATCAATTTGAGTGTCATCTTCGAGGTTGCTCTGGGTGCCGATTACGAAAATGACATCCAGTTTCAAATCAAAGATGGCAGACATTTATTTTTCTTAAAAATCAATATGGGTGTCATATTCGAGGTTCCTCGGGGTGCAAATTACAAAAATGACATCCATTTTCAAATCCAAGATGGTGGGCATTTATTTCTCTTAAAAATCAATATGGGTGTCATTTTCGAGGTTCCTCTGGGTGCCGATTACGAAAATGACACTCATTTTCAAATCAAAGATGGCGGATATTTATTTTTATAAAATCGATATGGGTGTCGTCTTCGAGGTTCCTCGTGGTGCCGATTACGAAAATGGCATGCATTTTCAAATCAAAGATGGTGGAGATTTATTTTTCTTAAAAATCAATACGGGTGTCATCTTCGAAGTTTCTCGGGGTGCAGATTACAAAAATGACATTCAGTTTCAAATCCTAGATGGCGGACATTTATTTTTCTTAAAAATCGATATGGGTGTCGTCTTCGAGGTTCCTCGTGGTGCCGATTACGAAAATGGCATGCATTTTCAAATCAAAGATGGCTGAGATTTATTTTTCTTAAAAATCAATATGGGTGTCATCTTCGAGGTTCCTCGGGGTGCAAATTACAAAAATGACATCCATTTTCAAATCCAAGAAGGCCGACATTTATTTTCTTAAAAATCAATATGGGTGTCATTTTCGAGGTTCCTCTGGGTGCCGATTACGAAAATGACATCCAATACATATCTGCATGAAGGTCAAACTGAGAACCTTCTTTTCTGTAGACGGTTAAAAATTACTTTTAGTACGCGGGCGAAGCCGCGGGCAAAAGCTAGTTGCCTATAAAACGATAATCATTCACATTTTTGTTCCTTTTGTGACATCCATTTTGTTGAAAAATGTAAATCCCAATTCCTGAACCAGTTCCGGAATTCCGGAATTCCGGAATTGGCGGCCAATACCGAAAACAATTCTGAAATTTAAAAACTGTCCGATATTGCATGCCCTATATTGTATATAGACAGATATTAGATGTTTTAAATTTGGTTTTTTTTTAATTTCGTTGTTTCAAAATAAGTTATTCGTAACTTACAGATACTTCAATAAAATCACTTACCCGATTATGATAATGAAACTTTTCTTACATGATGCAAATAAATTTATATACCGAAATATGATTACTGAAAATTGGTTCAGACAAAGGGCAAAATCAAAAATTGCAATAACCGTTGAACCGTGCCGCCTTCCGCACAAACACCTGCCTAATGTGATATCATTGAATAGCCAAAAGGAATACCTACCGAAATACAAAATTCGGTTCATCTCATTCATATCCCAATCACAATTCAATGTAACTTCCGCGCTGGAAGTGAGTGTGTGAAAGTCGCTATTTCAAATTTGTTAGTTCCTAAATAATCTCCCACCAAGTCGAGCAAAGCAAAGAGGCACGGCCTTACCATCCTTGTCTGGAAGCCATTCAAGCCTTTTAAACATCCTGTAAATTTGTGCTTATAATATACATTAAAGACGATATAAACTTAACTAATATATACGTTACCCAAGCTGGCTACGCTGCTCCTGGAGATGGTGCCCATAAAGCTAGCCCCATTTCCACGTTTTATTTAAATACTACGTATAGTAAAAATTAGTATGTCAAACTTTTATTATTTTTCAACAGAAAGATAAAATATGTACATACCAAAATCTATTATTTCATCATTGACAGGGGTAGGACACACAATACTCTATAATGAAGACATGGCGCCAGAAGTATTTCACGCCTCAATGAGTCGGAAATTCCAACAATATTCAATATGTAAAAGATGGAAATGGGTCCAGAAATGTTCGGATATTTTCTAAGCGTCAAGCTCAGGCTCAATACGAGTCTACCTACGCACTTCGTATCCAATGCATTAAGCCATCGTCTGCCGCTGATATTACGCCTCATCTACCGGGCTCGGTAGATGAGGCGTTTATAAATAAATAAATGAATAGTACGGGGACAATAGATAGAAATTATTAATCAAATTAAAGTAATAAATATTGAAGTGAAAAAAAAGTGTTTGGTCGCATTAAAGGTTAGTAGATAAAAAAGGTTAATAAGGTGCTTTTTATTTCTATTAAATTAGAACTAAATTGAACATGTGGTTCCTAGAACAAAAACATACGTAATCATAATCATTCTAGGGAAGCAAATAAAAGTTTTACTCAAAATGTAAACTTCATTGTTTTCAATATTGCAGCCCTGACCTAGAATTTCTACCTCCATCTAGGCTGTTACGGGAAATTTCAATCAATAAGAGAGGCGATACAATGCTACTTACACCAGATAACTAAGTTTCTTTTCATCCGTACTACACGGACCATAATAATACTAGTGGCTCTGTGAGCTGTAGACGTCGTGAGTGAGTTTTTTTATCATTTCCAAAATCTGACATTATAAAAAAGATCAGTTATGAATATCGAACCTGCTAACAAAATTTCACGAGAAGCGGTTGAAAAATGCGATCTGTAGAGGAGAACAAATCGAAATTCGCCCGCAGAAACTTACAAAATCATTGATAAAAAAATTGTTTTTGGAAATTTCGAAAAACAATTTTTGATGCTGCAGCGCTAAACGTACCCCCTCATACACGTTAACACAACATTTTGCGAAATTAATTGAAGCTAAAATAGAGAATTGTTTAAATGATTCGATTACGTTAGGATACTTCAATCTGAACATAATAGATCCTGTCATAAGATAATAGTTTATAAACCCCTTTATGGTAAATGTGACAATTAAAGCATCAGAGAGCCTGACACGTGTTAAAGTTCGCAAATTGCTGTCATGTCATGTTGATTCTGCACTGTCACGACTAGTTAACAGTGACACTGATAGGTGACGAATACATTACAAGGTTAGATATTAATGGCATCACTTAAGAGAAATGTATTATAACACACTAATTAGACACTATTCAATAAATTCCCATGTTAATTATATCTATTAGATTAATTTGTATAGTGCTGTAATTTTATGTTAATTGTAATGTATATTGTTTACAAAAAATCATACTTAGTTCAGAGAGTTTATTAGGACGATGCTTCCCGTGACATGTTATTTTTTCTGAACCGCAGGGTAATCATGTAACTTTATACCTACTAACGAGACTTAGGCTCGGTTTTATAAAGATGCGTTAGACCTTATGTAGATTTGTTATGTCAAAAAATGTACTGAGTTACTGAAATTTGATCTGACATTTGGTCTAACGGATCTTTATAAAACCCGGCTTTATACTTCAAATTGTTATAGTAAAATATACCTACCGTTAGGACATAGGTAAAATTACGTGATTAGCCCGCCGGTGGTAGATTTTTTGATATTCATAGGTGCTACCTGCACACTTAATGAATGTAAATATACGTAAACTGAAGTATAAAGAACTTGGACTTTGGACTAATATTCTAAATTGAAATTTCGGGGCGCTGTATGTAATTACAGCAAATTAGCCCACAGTAGTGAATCAGTATTCGCAGTGTCGTGTTTTCAATAAACTTAAGGTAAGTACTTATTTTATAATGGTAATATAACTACCTAGTACTATATAACTATCTATTATGAATGCAACCTCGCTTAAACCGCTGAGCCGATTTAAATGAAATTTGGTAGAGCTGCAGATAGTTTGAGATCCGGGAATGGACATAATATACTATTTATTTTGAAGATCATCTCGTAAGAACTTGAAAGGTTGAACGCCTGAAATAATTTAAAAGCAGTTATATTTACCGCGATAAACGAGTTCTACGTGGACGAAGTCGCCAAGGAAGCTAGTGGTGAAATAAAGGTTCGATCGCATCGAATACGTTGACGATGCATTAACGCAGTGAGGAGAGGGATAGACTTAGGAGTTAAAAACGTCACCCATGCGGCACGCCACTGCGATTCCGTACTGTCACCATATTATGAGCAGCGGTGTTATCGAAACTTAAATCTTATAACAAACAAACATCAGAATTTGGACCGCATATAAGATGTCTAGACGTTAAGTTAAAAGAGAACTTAGAGAAACGTAAAACATGAAATAGTAAGGACATTGTTCATTTTTACCTGATTCAAGGAGAAAGCACTTTATTTGAATACCAATACCAAACCAAAAGCCGTGTATTTACTTTAGGAAGTACAACAGAAATGTAAAAGTACGATCCATCAAACCGGAGGGAATGGGACTCAAACCACATTCGTCTCCCTGTCACTTTGCTAAAACTTCCAAATGCTTCGTGAGTTAGGGGAGCTGCTTCAAACTTCGACAGGTATTGTACTCGTTTTTCACAAAAAGACGTAAGTGACACGTAATGTAACATAATACTCTTTTATTATGGAATCCACTATGAACGGCGATTTCCAATCGTTGATATGCAAAAATGCTGGGACTAATGACTAGGCCATCCGACTTTCTTTTCGTTTGGACACTTTGCTGACATTATCCATTAAAATGTTTCAAGTCTTAAGTTGGTTTAACTAACTTAACATCTTAAACTTTTTTTTTTTGTTATGCATAGGATACCCGTCTTAACGTAACGTCTTTTTCTTAACTAAAATGGGTTCCCTCGGGTTTTTCTTTAGCAATATCAAAGGTGCCCTTGATTTTGAACTATTCAGAATCAAGGGCACCTTTGATATATCATATAGACCATAATTGTTATAAAAACACATATTCTTTAATGGGGAACCGCGTTAAAATTACATCAAGAAATTATGTTAGTAATCCAATAATGATAGCCATTACAGATGTATTACTGGATAATTATTCGGATATTTCTTTAATTCAAAGTTAAGTAAATTGATACGTTAGTAATTTAAAATGTGCAATGACGTCACTCCATCAATCACTTCATTAACTTCAGTTAAAAACATTGAAAAATATCTACAAATTGGAAAATGATTTATTATGAATAATTTATTAAATGAAACTAAAACTATATTATTTCTGTGATGCAAATAATATTCGTAGGCCATCAAGAGTTTGAAGTCTTATGCAATGACGTCACATCAGGCCAGTCAGTTTCTGATTTAAATTAAATAAATTATTTGTGCATATTTTAACTTTTTCGTGTTTGATATCTTTGCATAATGCTTTCTTTAAGATTAATTGAAATTGAAAGAGATTAGATCGATGAAATCATGCAAGTTCCCTTTTCTGTGAAAAACAAAAAGTGAAAAGCGACATTTTAAAATATTAATTTAGTTACTTTAGTGCTACCTTTATAAAAATTCAAATTCCAATAAGGAATATACATGTGGAATGAATAATAATAAGATGATGGATGGTATTTTTTTTTTGGTTTTATTTTATATACGACGATATTTTTGTGAATTTATTATACTCTCTTTTGACATACATTACAGTAATTCATTTCTTTTTTTTAATTTCATATGCATCAATAAATTGCTCTGAATAATTAGATTCAATTTATGTAATATATAACTGACGATTCAAAAGTACTTGTTGCTAGGTCTATTTGAATAAAGAATATTTTGAGTTTGAGTTTGAGTTTGAAACCATCTTATTATCACAAAAAAGTAAATTAATAAACATGATCAAATATGCCCCGTCTCATCTCCACGGTACAATGCCCAGGGCCGGCGCAGCGGCCGAGGCGAACGAACCCACCAAGTTACGTAAATACAGGTGTCTTGACGCCGGATACAACTTCATTGCCTTCGGCGTCGAGACCCTCGGTCCGTGGGGCCCTGGGATAATAGAGCTTTTCCATCAACTGGCGAAGAGACTGGTCGACGTCACCGGGGACAAAAGAGCTGACAGTTTCGCACACCAGCATCGCCATACAGCGAGGAAATGCTGCCAGCATTCTTGGTACCATGCCGCAGGGACCTTTTTTACATGTTTACTACTTTTAATAATTTAATTTAGGTATTGTTACTATTTTTTATTTTATTTTATATATTAATTTATTCATTACGTTATTCATGAAATAAATTGTCCAATTCCAAATTATATGCATATATATATATATATATATATAAATTATCAATAGCTTTAAAATATTTTTATGGACTAAACGTTTTAATAAACAAATACCTAAACGCATTGTTTCACGACCAACATAGCAAATTTTCCATACAATGGTAGTACGGGACACGTGACGTCCCATAACACGCTCAATTTGTATGGGACTTTTCAGGGCTCGGCATTTATGTTGTATTTTGGACACCTATTTTTAGGGTTCCGTACCCGAAACGAGCGCTGTCACTCTACAGCTTTCACTATAGCTGTCACTCACGCGTCCGGCCGCCCGTCGTCTGTCACACACCCTACCCCCTCGAGTGGAGTTTCGTTGTTTAGAGCTTATTAAGTCACCAAAGACAGCTATTTAACAAAATTTTGTTCTGAAGAATTTTAACTTCCCATGACTTATAACCTTAAATTTGGTGATAATGTTCATTATTACGTACATTTTACCAAAAAATACTAATATATTTATCAATTTTCCTACGAAAACCAACTTAACTTTGCGGTTGGTTCGGAACCCTAAATGTGCGGAGTCCTATATGCACTTGGCCGGTTTTGTCTTTTGTGTCGTTCTAATTGTAGTTGACTTCATATAAATATTAATTCCTCTCTAAAACTGGTTCGAATAGCACAATAAAAAAATTATGCAATTCCTAATTTAAAATTGCTCCTGTAAATCTCACGTGGCCCGTTAATTTCATACAAAACTATGAGTTTGGATATACTTGAGGACTAGTGTTATAGGTGTACAGGCATAAAAAGGTACGAGTATAGGTACTCAAATTGTAATACAGTTTTAGTGTTTATTGGCCTTCGTGCAGATCGGCCTTCGGCCTCGATCATGATGACTATGGGGAGTTTAGACTGCGACACAAAAGTCATTGTTAAAAACGTGTAATTACCTTCGTGACCATTAATTACCACCTCACACACACTTTAATATAATATACAGTGGTATTTTTGCGTTTAAATCGAAAATAAAACCACGTTGTTTACAACCCCTCACTTAGCAGTGTTATTTACAACGCATATAACTCGGTTTTAAATAACCAGTAGAAGTATGAACATAGATTACACTTAGCTGATTTGTTTTTGGGGTCAATTTATACTGGAATCTAGGGTTGGGTGAGTCGAGGCGAATTATGCATCTACAATTGGGAGAATAATGGGAAAATAATAATCCGATCAGCCATATTGATGAACGCTGAATCGATCAGCTCAAAGACAATCTGTTGGTTTCGGACGCCATAGCCTCGATTTTCGTTATTTTGTTAAACTGTTTTTCAAGAGAGCTAATTGGTTTTTTTATTTATGTAATCTTTCATATACGAACTATTGTTAGGATACCGTTGGATCTGGAAACGGATTTTCCAATTGTAGTCCAGTTCCAGTAAAAGATTTACTTTGAACTTGAACAATCCTAAGCCATTTTTTTATATCAGAATGCGAGAAGTGTACTTAACTTATAGACCACTACATAATTCACATAAACAACTTAAGGATACCTTACAATTGTGCCGAGTTTTATCAAAGTTTTATTGTCGAAAAGATTTATTTTTATTACAACCTACTCTTGAGGGGATACTCATCTTGAGCCTCAGAATCCAATCTTAAAGGACTTAGTCGATTTGTCTTAGAGTTCTAGATTCAGACGTTTAATTAGGTTTCTGCTGAAAGTTATGAGGTTCATTAAAGGTCTGTTATCTCTTGAGTATTTCAGTCTGCAGGTCAGACTTATTAGTTGACCTGATCTGGCAACCATATAAGTAACAAAATTATTATAGGAATATGGAATATGAAATGACAAAAAGATATTAAGTATGTAACCCAAATGAAGACATATAGATCATATATGCCTAGGTGAAATGGAAGATTTGAGGAATGTCAATGCCGCATTTGTTTTGTCACAATCAAACTATATTTTTTGGGACTAACTATATACGAGAATGCCAAAATAACCAAGATTTTTTAATAGGTAGAAATTAATATTCTGTTCTAAATTTAATTTTTTTCACACAGTGCAAAATCAACAATTTTCGACCTAGGTTAAGTAAAAATAAACGAGGACGACCGTCATACCTGCGATAAGACTGCGGTGCGACGGGCCAGCTCCGACGCGAGCGCAGCACCAGCGCCACGCGCGGCATCGATCCGTGTGGGTTGCTCATTTGTGGTGCCGACGTGCGCTTGCGACTCCAACCGCGGCGTCCACCTCCGCCCTGGCCCCACAAGTGTGCTGTGGCTGTACTGTGCTCTGTCAAATAAAATAGTAAAGCTGCAGTCGTTAAGCCAAGTTAGGGGCCTTTGAGCGGCTTGAGAACTTCTAACAGTCATTGCCCACTCGCTTGTCAAGGGGGGTCAAAGTTGCACCACGACCCACCGTTACCCTACACGTGACCCCTGGGTGGTGCTAATAGTGCAAAAAAATGGCACCTTACTATCTCACGGTTCGAAATAATTGCCATACTATAAATAAATAACGAAACGGCGAATAATCCCATATGCTTCTGCCTTACTGAAGGATTCAGGGTTAGGTTGTCAGCACCGGACTTTTTCATTGCTCTATATGGATAACCTTAAGCGTTTGCACCAAATCGACAGGACCTGATGGAGTTATTGAAAACGACAGAAGCTTTTAGTAGCGATATCAAAATGAAATTTGGTGTGCGGTCATGCATGTACAGCAGAGGAAAGTTGTAAATTCGTGAAATTTCGAAGCAGAAACCTATAAATATCTTGGTATGTCCCAGATTTGGGTATTAAGGGTGAGGGCGTAAACCGGGCGGTGAAGGAACGCTTCTTTTGTCGCCTGACAAAAGTGCTTCATAGTCTTTTGTCGGGCGGCAACAAGGTGCGCGCCTTCAACACCTGGGTAATGAACTTTCTCACATACTCCGTTGTCCTACTAAGATGAACTCAGATTGAACTGGATGCACTGGACCGAAGGGTACGTTTATTGCTCACTACGCACCGCATGATACACCCACGCTCGTCTGTTATAAGATTGTACATTCCGCGGAAGTGTGGAGATCGCGGCTTCCTAAATGCCAAAGACCTCCACAACCGTGAGGTGTGCAGTCTCAGAGATTATTTAGCGAGTGTGAGATGCATCGGGACGTAGTGGCAGAAGACGCATCTTTCACCCCGCTTTCCATGGCAAAGGAGAACTGGCGCAAACTTAAACTATGGAGCACCGAGGACCGCAAGGCGGAATGGAAGAGTAAGTAGCTACACGGGCGGTTCTACAGGACCCTCAAAGGGCCCGACGTGGACCTACCTGCTTCGGTGAACTGGCTAGGTTTCGGGGATCTCTTCGGGGAAACCGAAGGCTTTGTCTGTGCAATTGCGGACGAAGTTATCATGACGAGTAACTACCGGAAATATATCCTGAAGGACGGTACGGTCGACATTTGTCGTATGCCATTTCCGGTTGTTGTCATCTTGATAACCGCGAGTACTTGCACAGACATAACTTAGTAGCCAGGATCATTCACAAGCAACTTGCTCTTTTATACCTACGCCTTATAAACTTCGAAGTGCCGTACTATAAGTATACACCTGCGCCAGTTCTCGAAAATGGTCGTGACACGCTCTATTGGGATCGATCTGTCACGGACAGGGCTATTAAACCTTATATCGTGCTGACAGATCGATCGAAACGCCAGGCAGTGCTCGTTGACATCACCATCCTCCATGACGAAACGTAGACGGCATAGAATGTGAAATTTGCAAACGCTACAAAATTCACTGTTATATATGGATGTCGGTACCAAATAAAGATCCTAAAAATTAAAGTAACAGGCAGGCAGGAATATACAGAGAGGAAATAAAAACATTGTGAATCAAAAGTTGTGCATAGAAGTACAATATTGCGTTTCATAAATTTGCTCATGCATCACTATCTATACACTAGCATTTTTTTAATTTCATAAGAAGAAACATTATTTTAACGAAATATTTTGATAACATTAAACCTTATCTCGTGAGTTTATATAAGTTATATAAGTTAATAATTCATCTCATTGTAAATTAAGAGTGGAGAGAATATCATAATAGTTTTCATCAGTGGAGAGCATTTATTTGTAGTGCAAATATTTATTTTATAAAATAGTACATTTTGATTGATGCAAGTGCGGAAGGTTTGTCATTTCGCACGAGTCCCGAGTTGTCTTGGCCCGAGCCGTCAGGCGAAGGACAAAACTTGGGACGAGTGAAAACGACACTTCCGCACGTATATCAAACTACGTTTTTTAATAAAGTTGCGAAAAAATAACAAAGAATCAAAACTAAATAAAACAGTAATTAAAAGAGAGACCAAACAAAATTTATTTACTTGCCATTCTGGGCTTTGCACGTACCTGGTCTACTTCTGGCGTAGTTTACACACATTTTATTTAACAATCGTATAAATCGCACATATCACAAAAATAATATTAAAACAATACGTCGTTACAAAATTAATTTGTGAAATTATGAATTAAAGAAGCGGGAATTAAAAAGTCGGTTTAACTTTTAATTGATAGACTTTTTTCAACAAGCCGTCGTTGTCAGCATTCAGCCAAAACCAAAACAATTACTAACTATTTTGCGAGACATTTGACATCACGTGGTAGTTTATTTTCATTTACACATGAAAAACATTTATTTTTAATTTTATAATTAATTTATATTTGATTTTTTGGTAAATAAATGTATGTTTTGGCGAAAAAAAACAGGCTTTCATTCATCCGGCGCGGCGCTGTCCTGAATAATAAATACTCTATTAATCTTAGGTCTCGCATAATACTCGTTTCCTGTCATTGGTCTACTCCATCAGGTAACTTTTTGAAAACAGTTTTAGATTTTTAGTATATGATAACCCTTTAACCTGTTTAGTAGGCAAATTTAATATTTTAAATAGAATAGAAGTTTAGTTTTAATGCCAAATGCTTTATTAAATAAATGAGTAAACTGATAGAAACTACAACTCGCTGTTGGATGTTTGGATTGGACCAACAGTAAATTTAAAAAAAAATGGAAAAGTAAAAAGCACTAGAGCGCGAAATCCAACTTTGCGCACGATATACAGCTACATAAAATACTACTTTTTGAGTAACTGTATTAAAAAGTAATATTTGTTTTTGAGCCTTGGATGTTTTTCTATTGTAAGTATTTATTTATACATCTATTATATAAATGGAGTAGAGATAAGTCTATTTGTGTAAGATTGTCCCCTTGTATTATTATTTATTTATACATTTATTTATAAACCCTTCATCTATCAAGCCCGGAGATTCACGATGACAATCTAGTCTTAAAAAAATACTGCGGTAGACGATGGCATAATAAGATAAGTTTTATAAGTAAAAAAAATAATAGCAAACGGAAAGAGTATTTGAAATTCGAAAACAATACAATATTTAGGTACAAGCTAAGTGCGACACGAAGCCCTGCGAAATCTAGACATTTAATGTTTCATTTCATTATGCTGACAAGAACCAAATAGACACGCATTTACATTTAATTAAAAACGAATTTCAATCCCCAAAGATAGTGGAAGGAAATGTGACTGTAATAATGTGTTTTTAGCCAAAAAACGAAGATACCGCATCGCTTGTTTATAGCATATTGATCTTTTTGGCAACATTATAATTGGCTTTCTACATGCAAATTAGTGAACGTTAAGAATAAATTGACCCGGCATGAAGCTAAGGCTTGTCTTGTTAATTTTCCTTTTGCGGCGCACCGCATTGTTGTTTGTTGGTTTAATTTATGAAGAATAAAGAGAAAACCGAGTCACCGAAGGAAATATTGTTTCAGTTTAATATTTGATTAACGCCATATTTCGTCTCTGGAATGCTCTTCCGCTAACTATCAGACAAGCTCAAAGTAAACTGATCTTTAAGCGCTTGTTCCTCAAGCATTTCTCTGATAAGCTCGCTGAATAATTGTCATCATACTGGTTTTTATTAGGTATATGAAGTAGGTAATATGTATAAAGGTATTAATGTTGCTTATTTACTAATTCATATAATTGTCAAGATGTAATTCTTACAAAGACTAAGCTTCGTTTTCATACAAATATGCCAGGCTATATAAGCTGCTTAGACACTACACATTTGTCATTTATATAATAAATATTATGGGACAATCTCAGACAACGAACTCGCCCCAATGATAAGCTCAGTAAGGCTTGGGTTAATGGTACTAGATGTCGATAATCTATAGATATAGCTACCTATGTATTATTTATTACAATACATAGATCATTATCATTGTCCTTTAACATTTATAAAAGGTGATTTAAGCAGCATCCATTGAATTGCGACACTTGCGTTCGTGGCTTGTAAGCGTAAGCCCAATACGAGAACGACAGAATAAATAGAAAACATCCAAAAATACTTGAATAAATAAACTTGTTAGCAAATATACATAGAATGATATCGCGACAGACGTCGTAATTGAATGAAATTGCATTGTTAGTATCGTGGTAGCATAAATTATATCATAAACTTTTTTACTATCACAAACTACCATAAAACAGCTAGGCTGATTTAATTACACACGAGCAAATCCAGTTCGAGAACTACGAAAATGGGATTTTTTTTTTTTTATCTTCGCATAAAATTTTGTTCTAAATATCAAATAATTTTACAGTGTAATTACCCAGTGACCATGTGACTTTCGTTTCGAGCTGAACAAACCTGTGTTTCAAAATTAAATATCGTAAGATAAACTAAAAATAAAATTGTTTATTTAAATTAATTTAATACTCTACCTCGTGTAACATCATACCCATGGCGATAAATATATTATAACAAACTCAAAGGGCTCTCAGAAATTATTTAATTAAGACAGTTTACGCTTTGATTAAGATCGTCAGGCTAAGTAAATCTTTTAGATCCACAATTGATGCCAATATATCAATGGCGATGGATATTGGAGTAAGAATAAATATTTGGGTTATATTAACTACTCGCGAAATAAAAAAATAAAAACAAAACAACGCCGATGATTAATATTCTTTTCGCCTATATTATTTTCTACAGCTTATCATAATACTCCGGTGCACCGCGATAGAGTTAAATTAAATTCGACGTTACCACACGTTAGAAATATTGCGCAAATGATGCGTAAACATTACATATCGGACACAAACATATCGTCTCATGCCAAAGATACATATTTGCGTATTTAGATTTTGCATAGTGAACACTTTTTGTTATTTATCAAAAAAGTACATAACAGTTACAACATTTTAATTACTCGCCGTAGTGCCATAACAGTTTGTTGGCGAGATCGCGCTCAGTTAATTGACTGTATTGGTTTTATTTGTCTGAAAAAATCGGATCATAGATAAAACACAACACCATATGGTTGTGTTGGTGAGTGTTATAAGCATCGTAAATTGCATGTATTCTAGCATTTTCTTGTTAAGAGATAAGGACGAAAATGGATACATATTTAAGATTCCGACTATCCATAAACACGAAGATATAATGAAACGTATGTATTTTATCACGCAATCCCTTTCTAAATGAGTCGCACAATGAACAAGTCTTGACTGACATAATAGGGAGTCTCAAGTATTTGTCTCACAAACTTTAGACACACCGATCCAAAGTAATGATAAACGTTCATTTATGAGAAGGCATCTATTAATTTGGTCGTAATTAATATCAAATGTTCATTCTTGTGTGTCGTTTCTCATCATTCAATATGATTCGAACGCTCGTTTCTCTGATACGATTTCAGAGCGAAAGAGATGAACCGAATCGAGGCCCCGCTTTAATAAGTGAGGTGTGTAACAGACAGTTACAAAATTTAAATACCTGGGTCATTGGGTCACAGACACCCTCAAAGATGATGTTGACATGGAAGGGGAACACATTGCGCGGTTAGGGGTAATATGCTGTTACGCAGGTTTTTTTTATGTTATAGGGGGCAAACGAGCAGACGGATCGCCTGATGGTAAGCAATTACCGTCGCCCATAAACACCTGCAACGCCAGAGGAGTCACAAGTGCGTTCAGAGTTTGTTCGCTATTCACACGAGGTGAAGATAACTTTCTTCAAAACTTATTGCCTAAGTTTATATACGTGCAACCTGGAGCAACTACACCAAAAAGACCCTCAGTTATCTGCGTGTTAACTCCTTCCGGGGGTTATTGGGGCTGCCTTGGCGCTGTAGTGCCTCAGGTATGTTTACCGCGTGGAGCACTGACGGCTTCCATGCTGTGCTGCGCAAGCGCTTGGCATCAATGTGGGCCGCATGCGGGGCAACGCCAACACTCAAAGGTCAAACAGCCCTATTATTACTCATGGGATGCCTGGGCATGTGCAATCCAATGAACATTTCGTGTTTTACTAACTTATTATTCATTAATTAATCTATTATTATTACTAATAATTTCTTGTGATGTGTATAATGTATGGATGCCCGTAGTCCGAAATAAATAATTTCATTTAATTTCATTAACATTTACTTAGAGAACTGACGTCAGTAGGGGTGTTATGGACAGAAAACCATCAAATTATCACGATAAATAGTAAATTAGAAAATAGGTACATAAAAAGATAATAGGAGACTAGGTATAAAGATTTGCAAAAACGTTGTTATTTCGTTTATTGGCCAAATGTTAATTGAAATGTACCACTATAATTATCATTTTTTCATAAAAAAAAATTGTATGGCAACTATATACATTAACGCAATATTTCACTATAAAAACGGCAAGTTTCCACTTTTTCCATAAAACAGTAGTACGAGGCCACGCAGGACGTGACGTCACGCCCTCATGTGAGTGTGGAGTGTTTTCAGTGCTGCACGTTGCCGCTCATTTTCTTAATGGTAGTTGGTCCCATACAAACATTTGATCGTCTTTTAAACTAGTTCGAGGAGCATGATTTTTTTTTTGTCATCATGCCTATCAATGCCTTTAGTATTTAATCCACTTGTACTCGCAATTAATTGATCTTTAGAAGATAATGTTTTTAACATTTTTGTTATTATTCCATTGCAGAACATTTTTGGGTGTGCAAAGATAAATCCTGTTATTTAGGTGGCATTGACTGTTTCATCGAAAAAATGACAACTCGATCTACCTCGTAAAAGCACTATCTACTCGTATTCCTAATGCGTTTGCTAAGAAACCTTCATATCTATTATTAAAATTATCGTGTTCATATTTTGCCGCAGTAATTATATATATATTATACTTTTGTTTTATGCGAGAATAGAGAAGTCGCGTGTATTCCCAATGCGTATGAATCAGAAAATGTAATATTCTGAAGAATTAGTTCAAAAAAAGAGAGTAGGTACTCGAATCTCATTTCCTTTCTACTGTCAATTTAAGTTTTGATTAACGACCATTTCATCACTAATCACTATTCATATAAACCTACAATTGACTTTGAATGGGACATATTTACGTATAGTAGAAGAGCCGACGACACTGAACCTAGTTCGATAAGACTCCCAGATGAGATATATATTATAAGATGCGTCATTCCTGGGGGAACACAAAACGGCTATGCTGCCATGCAAAAAACCTGGTGGCCATAGTAAAAAAAATTTTTCAAAAAAAAATAAAATTTCCGGTTTCTAGTACGATAAGTCTCCCAGGTTTCGTTTGTTCCTCGATACAGGGGAGGGGTAGGACTATACGATAATGCAGTGCTGCAAGCCCCCCTGACTGGCCTTGTCAGTGGCAGCAGCATGATAAGTGACGCCAATATTGAGGTATCTAGTATGATCGGTCTCCTAAACAAAACAAGGCTCATCTGAAAGATCATCAATTTCTGTGTAAGAAAAACCACTGCTGCCTTTTCCTAATAGTGGAGAAGGTGGTGCTGCAGCGATTGAAGGAGCTCAGTACACTGAACCTAATTCGATAAGACTCCCAGGTGATATGTATATTATAAGATGCGTCATTCCTGGGGGAACACGAAACGGCTATGCTGCCATGCAAAAAACCTGGTGGCCATAATAAAAAAAAAAATTCAAAAAAAATAAAATTTCCGGTTTCTAGTACGATAAGTCTCCCAGGTTTCGTTTGTTCCTCGATACAGGGGAGGGGTAGGACTATACGATAATGCAGTGCTGCAAGCCCCCCTGACTGGCCTTGTCAGTGGCAGCAGCATGATAAGTGACGCCAATATTGAGGTATCTAGTATGATCGGTCTCCTAAAAAAACCAAGGCTCATCTGAAAGATCATCAATTTCTGTGTAAGAAAAACCACTGCTGCCTTTTCCGAATAATGGAGAAGGTGGTTGCTGCTGTGATTGAAGATCACCTTCAGCGCAGCTGGATTCGGTTTTTCAATTCAGTTTTGTCAGCAATCACCCGGTTCCTTTCGATTTGTACTGATTTAATACGCGTGCCACGTACACTTAAGAATAATTTTGCTTGTCGTTGATTGCATAAACAAATGATTTTGAAAAGTTATTCTCCATTATACCGAAATAAGAGCTCCATAGAGAACCCACAAAACACTTTTTATACACTAGCTGAATAATTGCTAAAATGTACATCAACCTTGTGTGATTTGAAGATGAGATAAAAGCGGTAACTCAAAATGAAGCTTTTTAAATAAAAATCAAGTACACCTATTCAGTTTCCATTTGTGTTAGTTAGCTGTAAAATATAACTGTATTTCCATTATATCGAAATAAGCTCTTTAACCTCCTACGACCCATTTTCGAAGACGGTACTTCCGAGGAAGACCCAATGTCCTAATATTAGAACTAATTAATAAAGTACTGAACGCCCGGACCAAAAATTGTTCATATCTGGTTAACCGTATATTTTGTTCTAGTACTATCACAGTGGGTCATTGCTCCAACTCTCTGTTAAAATACTTGGGCTTTCACTGCAAACTGATTTTGTCCTAGTATTATCACTTTGAACCCCAGGAGGATAAAGAACCCAGGAAAAACTTCTATACAGTAGTTGAATAACTGATTCATTTTGATTAACCGCTTTTATCTCGCCTTCAAATCACATAAGGTTGTACATTTTATCAATTACTCAGCTATTCAGCTTTCGATATAATGGAAATACAGTTATATTTTACAGCTAACTAACAGAGATGGAAACTGAATAGGTGTACTTGATTTTTATTTAAAAAGCTTCATTTTGAGTTACCGCTTTTATCTCATCTTCAAATCACACAAGGTTGATGTACATTTTAGCAATTATTCAGCTAGTGTATAAAAAGTGTTTTGTGGATTCTCTATGGAGCTCTTGTTTCGGTATAATGGAGAATAACTTTTCAAAATCATTTGTTTATGCAATCAACGACAAGCAAAATTATTCTTAAGTGTACGTGGCACGCGTATTAAATCAGTACAAATCGAAAGGAACCGGGTGATTGCTGACAAAACTGAATTGAAAAACCGAATCCAGCTGCGCTGAAGGTGATCTTCAATCACAGCAGCAACCACCTTCTCCACTATTCGGAAAAGGCAGCAGTGGTTTTTCTTACACAGAAATTGATGATCTTTCAGATGAGCCTTGTTTTGTTTAGGAGACCGATCATACTAGATACCTCAATATTGGCGTCACTTATCATGCTGCTGCCACTGACAAGGCCAGTCAGGGGGGCTTGCAGCACTGCATTATCGTATAGTCCTACCCCTCCCCTGTATCGAGGAACAAACGAAACCTGGGAGACTTATCGTACTAGAAACCGGAAAATTTATTTTTTTTGAAAAATTTTTTTTACTATGGCCACCAGGTTTTTTGCATGGCAGCATAGCCGTTTCGTGTTCCCCCAGGAATGACGCATCTTATAATATACATATCACCTGGGAGTCTTATCGAATTAGGTTCAGTGTACTGAGCTCCTTCAATCGCTGCAGCACCACCTTCTCCACTATTAGGAAAAGGCAGCAGTGGTTTTTCATACACAGAAATTGATGATCTTTCAGATGAGCCTTGTTTTGTTTAGGAGACCGATCATACTAGATACCTCAATATTGGCGTCACTTATCATGCTGCTGCCACTGACAAGGCCAGTCAGGGGGGCTTGCAGCACTGCATTATCGTATAGTCCTACCCCTCCCCTGTATCGAGGAACAAACGAAACCTGGGAGACTTATCGTACTAGAAACCGGAAATTTTATTTTTTTTGAAAAATTTTTTTTACTATGGCCACCAGGTTTTTTGCATGGCAGCATAGCCGTTTCGTGTTCCCCCAGGAATGACGCATCTTATAATATATATCTCATCTGGGAGTCTTATCGAACTAGGTTCAGTGTCGTCGGCTCTTAAACTAGTAGAACAAGGTTAAAATCAACTTGAATTGGTTCTCGACAGGAAAAAACAGCAGAATAGGCGAAGTTTCCAATAACAGAATAAAAGCGCTTGCTTGCAAATACTCCAGTGTGCAAATAAAACGATCATACTGTGACGCCATAAAATTGATACGACCAGAATACACTAGGTACCTGCGCCATCCGGTCCGCGAGTACTGTGCTGAGCACCATTTGCTTTCAACTGTCTCTTTATAAGAGTTCTAGTTTCCCGGGGTAATATTCGACATAAATCATCATCCTCCTAGCGTTATCCCGGTACAGTTGCATCCTGAAGGATTCCCGGGGTCCGCTTCCTAATCCCAGAATTTAGCGTAGGCACTAGTTTTTACGGAAGCGACTACCATCTGACCTTCCAACCCGAGGGGAAACCAGACCTTATTGGAATTAGGCTTGTCAAGTGCGTGGGCAACTTGACTGTTAGAAGTTCTCAAGTCGCCCAAAGGCCTCTAACTTGGCTTAACGACTGTTATCATAGACAGCAGCCGGGATCAACGGCTTAACGTGCCTTCCAAAGCACGGGAGCACTCAGTTAATAACCACCCAAAGCGGTCACCCATCCAATAACTGACCTGGGCCGACGTTGCTTAACCTCGCATACCACACGCGGTACGCGGGCGCCGCTGGGCCACGAGCGCTCCAACAATATTCCACATAATATTCGACATAAATAGTGAAATAAAATCAATTTGTTATTTTTATACATACAACGACGATGACAAACATGCTTATGGAGTGCCTGATGATAAGCAGACACCGTAGCTAATAGGCGCTTGCAATTCCAGAAAAATCACAAGCGCATTGCCGACCCTTTATTGACTTGAGCATTCCTTTCGTGATAGCTAGAGACAGCAGACAGCAGGTCTCTCACTCTCAATTTCTAACCCCCCCTATCTTTGGCGCACATCATCATCATCATCATATGAAAGACGTCCACTGCTGGACGTAGGCCTCCCCAAAGAGTGCCATAATGACCGGTCCTGCGCCACCCGCATCCAGTGGACTCCCGCGACCTTTACAAGGTCATCAGTCCACCTTGTGAGGGGTGAACCCACGCTGACACGCTGTTTGTATGACGCCGACAACCCACGCTGCGCCTTCCGTTCCGTGGTCGCTACTCGAGAACCTTCCGCCCCCAACGGCCATGAGTTCTACGTGCAATGTGCCCCGCCCACTGCCATTTAAGTTTAGTGATTCGAAAGACTATATCAGTTACTTTGGTTCGCACTTTGGTGCACAGTAAGACCTAATACCAGGGACGGCATTTCATTAACGACATTGACAGAAAGAGGCAGACAAATGTACATTACATTATGTAGAAATTAGAATTCAGGCTTCAGGCAAGGCTTTTAATGTTTGCATAAAACAGCGTCAAAAAAAATAACAGCTAATGAGATTGTAACCAATGCTTATTCTTTGTTTTTCTACGACAGGTGTAGAACAATACTACCGAGGATTCCGTACAAATTTATTGTTAGGTATTGCCAAAAGGCAAACTGAGACAAGGGATATTTTATAAGTTAAGAGACAATTTTAAAGTGAAAGTGAATTGTTCTAGTTATTAGTTTAAAGACCATGCTTAGTTTATAACATCAAAGATTTGCATGATATTAGTTATTGTTTTATATTTTACTTTTGGTCTCAGTAATAAAGGCTATTTTAAATTTATTATTGATTACGTACTTTAAATGAATACTATATTTTTCATGATTTAATTATAAATGCATAGTTTTCATATTTTTCCCTGTACTTGTAGTATAAGACAATTAATCATAATTCTAGGTCAATACCCTATACGGAAAGTACCCTATAAACTTTGACGTCCTTGAAAGTGCCAAAATGTAGGTTTTTTGCAGCATTGCGGCGGCCGTATCTTTTTTTATGTTAACTTAGAAGTTTGATTTTCACAGCTTCAAAGGACTGTAGACCAGAGTACATGTTTTTAATTTCAACTTTATACATCCCACGCGTTCCCGAATAAAAGTTCTTGGCATACAGACGAACAACAAAGTGATCCTATAAGGTAACCTATCGTAACCACTGAACTTTTTTACCGAATTTTATTTGTCTGAAAACTTTTAGGTTTTTCTTTCACTTCTCCGAAAATACAATTCGTTAGTTTTTTCATTTACCGTTTAATGTTAACCAAACAAATCATTTGTTCGAACAACTTTTACCACTACAATCATTTGACTTTTCACTGCTTTCGTCTTTTGTTTCACAACCCATTTTTCACTTACCCAGCATGACATTCCGCATTCTACACGCTTTGTCAATTTTCATTAAACCTAAACATATATTCCCAAATAATGTTTCATCAAATTTTTATTACACCAATGAAGTACACTTAAACTAACTATTAGGCTACGGTAAGTAATTCACGATAATAAATATTGTACACAACAGGTAGGGTTTACGTATTTAACAAATACAGAGCGGGTAGATTCGCACACAATGTGTTTGCCATACATAAAAATTAGAATGTCGATTAAAAACAACAAAATCAGTGATATACTTTAGTATATGACAAAATAATAATATGTCAAATACAAATAAGTCTATTTAAAAAATACGGATAATTTACCAATCGAATCGTTACATCGGAATAATGACATTGAGGGCCAATCAATAATTGGGAATGATGGATTTGTCAAATAAAAAAACCCTAAAGAGGTGTTTTTCACAATGTCAACACCGTGTACCATTGTATAGTTAACTAATACGCTGCGACAGAACCCCTCGCTTTCCCACAAGTCGTAGTTACACAATTTTCCGATAAAGCCAGATGAGACCCGAAGTACGAGTCATTGAATACCGACGATTGTTTGCTTAGTCAAAGTAATAAAATAAGAACTTTTGACCCTTTCTCCTATGTTGTTCGTTCGAATAACTCGAGTTGAAGAGCAAAAATGATATCAGAAGTTGCTCCTTTTGTTAACGAACTGATTCAGAAATCAAAATAGTGATGCTAGTACACCTATGCGACTGAACATTTTTACCGAAACTTTAAAACGTAATCGTCTGAAATTGGCTGAGTATAAACTTCTGGATGTTTGTAGTAAAGTTTTCCTGTAGTGCGCATGAGCATTTTTATATATACGATCATACTGTTATTCTAAGCGTAAATGTAGTTCCAGGGAGCAGGTCATTACATTAAATATTTATTTAAAGAAATCGTAAACAGTTTACGCAACCTGCGAAATGCCAATGTACGATGAGCTTAAACTGATTTAAACAATATTCGCAGGATATTTAGCTGTAAAGCAATAGCCACTCATAGGAATCCATTATATTTATGAGTATTACATGAAATTGAACCTTTATGATTAGATTTTTATACTGCTAATAAATAATGTTTTACTCATGCAATAACTATTATACGCTTTAGATTGCCAGCCAAACTCATATAATAAAGTCATAATAAATGTTCACATCACAATATTATACACATAAACTAGCAAACACGAGACTGCACTCACCAGCTTCAAACAAAATTGCAATTCTCGAATAAATCTACTACATTTACACGTTACTGTTAGGCACGAGAACATCAAACAAATCAGCTACATATGCAAAATTTAACGTATAGATGCATTAGTGAAATATCAAAACAAAAACAAAATAGAACTTTAAAAAACAATACAAAACACAATTCCCACATACACATGTAAGTATATTCCCAGTTAAACGTAACGTTTGACACATCAGCACACTGGCACACCGGCACTTACGAGGATGCAAGGAAGGATGCGGACCCTGCTCCGAGCATGCGCGGCGCCCGCGACCACTCAGCAGCACATCCCGGCGCGGGCGCTCAAGCGGCGCGTCCTCCTCTGCGCGCGCGCCGCCCCCGTCCTCCCGACCCTCCTCCATCACACACGCGGACATTACTATTTTTAATCCAACACTTTACGACTTGTACAACACGCCCGTTACTAGCAAATACAAAGCGAGAGATGCGAAACGCGTTTTCATTCACTCACCCTGGGTCCTTGTATACCTTTCTGAATCACTTGATAACAATCTGCAACAAAACATACTGTGTAACTTATGTATCACTGAAAAAAGGGGGATAACAACATGTGATCTAGGTTACTTTTTCAAAATATCTATACTATTGTTACTATTGTGGGATATATGGATGAAATTATCTATCCGTAATGTTGTCAAAACATGTTGCGCCGTCCCCATGTTTTAAATAATGGCAAGAGAAGAATGACTGAAATGATCAAAGTGTTGACCATTTTATACCTATAATGTACTTCATTATTAGGGTTCCGCACCAAAATGGTAAAAAAGGGACCCTTATGGTTTCACTTTGTCTGTCTATCTGTCGGTCACATTGCTAAATATCTCAAGAACCACTTATGCTATCGATTTGAAATTTGGAACAGTTATAAAGAACCTACATGCCATAGAACATGTTTTTTTAAATATTTCTTTTATATTTTCTGTGAAAAATTACAGATAATAGGTGATTCTCAATTTGAAAGTCTAGTGAATGTATGTGTCATTTGAAAGGGCTTGGGTTTCACATTCTGAAACAATTTTTTTTTTTTACGATGATCATTTTCGATTTTTCATAAATGAAAAAAAAATACCGTTTCCACCCCCTTATCTCCGAAGTTTACAAAGGAAAAAAAAAAATTATTATATATGGTTGATATCAAAGTACATGATACATGTTACATGAAAAATAGAACTAAATCTCTAGCTTTTTTTTTAATCGTCTTAAATCATTTCTATACTAAGTTTGTAATTTAATCACCATTGCATGCATTTTTGTTTTGTAAACTGTTATGAAATTATACTGAAAGTACCTTCTTTCAAATAAAAAAATTATTGAAATCGGTTCACGTGATAAAGAATTATCCTTGAAAAACCACCATACATACTACGTTATTCAGTCGCTCAAATAATAACACAAGGCGCCGATAGATGGCGCTGTACCCATCGCTTCTTCGCGCTGTTAAGATTTTTTCTGAATTAATGGGGTCGAGACGCGTACTTTATCCGTCATGATTTCGTGGTCTTGGTTAAATTTGGCCTTTGTCTTGTTCTGTTCTAAAGTCGAGTTTAGTCTGTTGTGTGGGAAAAATACCCTTTGGGTCTAATCTAATTGTCGTGGTATTACTTGAAAGAAAAGGAGGAAAAAAATGATCGAATAGTCGTGGTGTATATTAGTTTTGACCTTTGTTTTTATTTAGCTGTTAAAGAAAAGTTGTATTGTGGATGTGGGTAATTTAGAGGGAAAAACTAAAAAAAAAGGTTTCTCAAGTCTAATAATAGTTTTACTCATTGATACCTATTGTGATATTAAATTCTGATCTTTTCTCTCACGTTTTCATTGGCGTTTTAGGAAAATTCTCTTTTAAGAGTTCATACGCAGGAAAAATTTAAAATGGATGCCGCTAGTTTTTCGTACGTAATTGGAAATAATTACATTGAAGATGATTGACACTAACTACTGTCTGCCGAATACTATATACGAGTTACTGGCACCTGACTTGCGAAGGCAAGTCAAACCGATTCAGCTGGATCAAGAACATTTACAATTGTTATTTGGTGATAACAGCTTATCTTTATGATGGTTTAACCTTAGAACACCGAACAGACATCAGTATTGGATGGCATGCGATAATTTGAAAGTTTGCACGAAACCCTCGGTGCGCGAGTCAGGCTCGCACTTGACCGGTTTTTTTCACAATCATTTTGCTAATTCCTCAATCAAATTATGCTTATATAAAAATATAAAAATCAAAGTCTGGTAGCAAGCACTAAATAAGGAGGAGGAAGGGAATCTACGTTTATCTTCGTTGCTTCGAGGCGGCATTCTATGCATACTTAACGTAACCAGAGCATGAGAGTGTCATTGTGTCGGCATTCTATTAGTTGTATGCTGTAATGTAAACCCACGTCAACTAATTAAAGCTTCAGCCGAGTTCACAGTTCAGGAACCTGCGTCAAATCTAGTCCTATAAACTGTCCCTTACACATTGTTTATGGAATAATAATCCTTGTTTAAAAAATATAGACTATACGTTTGCAGCGCTGTTATGTTTTGTTATTTAATTCATTGTACTAGTGTTACAAAGATCGAATCGCAACGATAATCACGTGCAGTGTGAGGGGCATTTTTGGAAACTAGGTATTTAGAACGTCTTTAGTTCACTGTCTATAAACGGGCTAATAACCTTGCGGTTGCTTCTCTTGCGAATGTAAACATTGTTTTTATAAATTAACTAATAATAATAATTAAGGATGTTATAATTCGATAATTTGGCATGGTTTACAAATCTTACATCTAAGTACTACTATCTGTTTCACACAGCCTAGAACTTCACCTAAGTAAGTTAAAATGGGAATTGTACGTAGGCTTGCTATTTTAAATAAAATGTAGTAATTTTTTATACAACGCCGGTGGCAAACTAGCTTACGGTCCACCTGATCGTAAGCGGCCACCGCAGCCTAAAGACGCCCGCAACTCCAAAGGAGTCACGTACGCGTTGCCAACCCTTTATAAAATTTGAGGATGCACTGTGTTGTCAACAACACTGTGTTGGCAACAGAAGGCACAAATTTAGGTCCCTCGCTCTCAACACAGTGCATCCTCGGGAGCTCTGGCAACCTTGCTCACCTCCAGCAGTAACAAAAAACTATACATACTTGTATAGTAGATAATGTTATTATGGCTGTGGTCTTCTTCAAGGCGGAGGTATTTCCCCAGTTGGGCTGCTCCAAATTCGAGCAAGATGATATTTTGCTGTGCCCTACCTCTCTTACCTAAACCCTCTACCTTTCTTAAGTACCTACATTTGTTAAGTTCGATGTCTATTTTATGACTACTTATCTGTGATAGTTTCCTTTTTACACTCATTATAAGTAAATACTAGCTTCTACACTTGCCTCTGATGAGTGGGAAAAACAGCTTTGACTGTTACAGCAGGTGGTGTTCGTGATGAAATGTGAAGTGTCACCGTTACCTAATGCTGCCTGACAGGCATACCCTGGTGGTCTTAGACGGTACTCCGGGCGGTTTCCGGGAGCCCGTCATACCTCGTTACCCGGCTAGGCGGGATGCTAAAGGCATTTCCCCAGGTAAAAAGAGTCCTCACTTCATAAAGGACTTGTTTTCGATACAAAATTTTGGCCCGTTTTTAACGGCGTCTAGGAATGATTTTTTTAAAAACACTTTAGACCCAATTTATATTCTCATAAAAACCGGCCAAGGGCGAGTTGGACTCGCGCACGAAGGGTTCCGTACTAGTATCTATAAAACAGCAAAAATAACTTAACCAAAATTACAGTTAAATCAACCTATCTCAAAAACTATAAGAGATACTTTGATCAAACCAAAAATCGTTGAAAGAGTTAATTAGCATGCATCACCTCTATTTTTTTTAGAATTTTATACCCCGTAGTTATAAAAATAGAGGGGGGGGGACATACTTTTTACGACTTTGAGAGCTGATATCTCAAAAACCGTTCACTTTAAGAAAAATGTTTTTTAGAAAACTTTATATCATTTTAAAAGACCTTTCCATTGATACCCCACACGGGTATGTACATCGAAAAAAAAATTTTCATCCCTCAGTTACATGTATGGGGGGCCCCACCCCCAATTCTTTTTTTTACTATTTAGTGTCATAATTTTGTAGCGGTTCATACAACACATATTCCCATCAAATTTCATCACTGTAGTACTTATAGTTTCCGAGTA
Source organism: Epiblema foenella (assembly GCA_963556455.1). Classification (NCBI taxonomy): domain Eukaryota; kingdom Metazoa; phylum Arthropoda; class Insecta; order Lepidoptera; family Tortricidae; genus Epiblema; species Epiblema foenella. Next base: position 9,021,540 of record OY747105.1, read on the forward strand.
AATCGGCTGTGACAGACGGACAGACGGACAGACGGACAGACGGACAGACGGACATGACGAAACTATAAGGGTTCCGTTTTTGCCATTTTGGCTACGGAACCCTAAAAACGACCTTTTTAAAACCACTAATAACTTACAAGGCTCACTAAAAGCAAACCTTCAAACATTTACAATATTTCAAGCCTCAAAACGCCACGTGTTCTTTTTCACAATTTTAATTTATGGCGTTTACCACATTGTCGGCTTACTTAATTGATTTGTGCCTATCCCAAGATACATTCTTCTGCCCGTAAGAGGCAACCTAAGCCACGGATGGATGAACAGACGGAGAAATATGGCGAAACAATAAGGTTTGAATTACCGGTCTAGTACACCTAATTGGACGCGCTATTTTGGTATCTTCATTAAGATTCCGTTGCATGGAATTTTCCTTTAGCTATTTTCGTTAATAACAATAACCAAGTCAATTATAAATAGCACAAATGAAATAGGTATACAATTAAAGTCTATTGAAGCACTAAATATCAAAATACGTAAGTGATAATCTTGAACCAGCTCCGTTTCACTGCTCGTCTTCTACTTCCGCTTTGCTCTTGGTAATTACCTATTGCATATATTTGTTTATCAATATATTATTATACCTATGTTTGATTTTTATATAGCTAATACCTATTTCGGTTAATTTTACGGGCACATTCCATTTACGTTGCATGCAAAACATACTTTAAACCGTGAGCAAAGATCGCACGGCCCGTAGCACATTTACGTGCGCACAGAACTTGTTTCGTCCGATAATTGTGGGGCAACATTTGACCTACCCATTCCATAAAACGAATTAAATATGTATAACCATCGAAACAGTGCTGGAAAAAGCGCAAAAACAAAATCCGTGCCGCTTTTTCGATTACCTGTTTACCGAATAAAGTTCTTATCGGCGCGTTCAAATATTGTCACAGAACCAACAACCCTGTAACGAGCAATCGATCCCGTAACAACGGCAGGTCAAACCAAACTTCATTACCGTAATTGAATAATCTCCGGGACAGAGCCTGGCACATTATATTTATACTCATGGGAACGCTAATAATTCTGAGTTATCAGTATAAACCGACCCTCCATTTTGATGTCACCAGCGTTTTTAGTGTTAATCGTAAAAAAATATTTCAAATAAAGAAAACTCTTTTATTTTTATTTATTTATGAGTTTATAGCTCCCGGTAAAATAAATTGTGACTTTTGATATGACGTCGTTATTATGACAGGGAATTTAACTGGCAACTGAGAGAGGAAGTTACTGCTGAAAGTTTCTTCGCCACTCTTCTCTGTTTATTGCCGGTTTCTTGACCTCCCCGTTATATGGGGAGGTTAAGAAACTGGTAATAAACAGAGAAGAGTGGCAGTTACTCCACCGACAAAAGCGAAGCTCTTAAGTTTTGAAGATTATGATTTAGCGGGCACTAGATTACAGTTGTCGACCGACAATAAATTGTTAAAGAAAATTCGCCGTAGAGTCTGATCATTCAACATGTCCATTGAAAGGGTTCATCAAACTGAAAGAATGTAAACAAAACACTCAGTGGATACCTAAAAAAAAACTTCACAACTACAACAACAGGCTCATCTTAGTCACTATTCAATTTATGGCAAATTAGAATAATTTTGGTATTTGTGACGTCGATTTAACACGTTGGCTTGGCTTGCGACGCACTTGGCGCGGTGACTAGCAAACCGTTTTCAATTCAAGACATAAAGTAGAACAGCATTTCCCAAACATTGGACCGGGCCGATGCGTCTGGACATGTTTGCGCTATGCCCTAGTTTTCTTTATAAACAAAGAAGAAAAAACTGATTTTTCGAAATGTATTTGAGATGGACCGCGGTCTAGCTAACTTTAGGGACCATAGAAGCAGAATATAACTTGATGTCCTTTTGCCTGCGAACTGTGCCATAATCCATTTCGAAGACGTTCGTTATTTTTCCTCTACTTCAGTAGCAAAGAAAACCTTTCAAAACATGTTTTATGGTATTACGAGGGGTTATTGTATGGGAGGTGTAAAAAAAACTGCAATTCGGGCAGGTTAACAGAGGTCGTGACCGGAACGCAAATTACATCTTAAACAGCGAATTCGTTTTACGTATATAACACATAATTCTGAAATTAATGGAATGTCCCAAAAAGTAGAGACACATTTATTTTCAAAATTTTTATTATAAAATAACCATTAAAAGTACTAATTTTGGTTGAAAGTTGTAACAAATCTAAATAAATTATTAGGTTTATAATAAATTTGCGGGCGCAACAGCACCTGTAAAAGCAATTTTTAGGGTTCCGTAGCCAAAATGGCAAAAACGGAACCCTTATAGATTCGTCATGTCTGTCCGTCCGTCTGCCCGTCCGTCCGTCTGTCCGTCCGTCCGTCCGTATGTCACAGCCGACAGTCCGTATGTTACTCGGAGACTGTAAGCACTACCATTATGAAATTTGGTAGGTAGGTGTATTCTATGAACCGCTACATAAAAGTGATGTGACATTACAAAAAAATATTAACTTAGGGGGGGGGTGGGCACTCCATACATGTAATCGGTGGATGAAAAAAAAATTCAACGCATATAGTCGTGTGGGGTATCAATGGATAGGCCTTTAAAAAGGATATGGAGGTTTCTAAAAACTTGTCCATTTAAGTCAACCGTTGGTGAGATATTAGCTGTCCAATTCATAGAAAGTGTGTGTGCCCACGACCTCCCCCCCCCCCCCCTCTAGTTTCCAAACTATAAAGGTTAAAATTCTGAAAAAATTGAGGCGGTGTGCATTAGTAAATACTTTCAACGATTTTTGGTTTGAACATTATAGGTTTTACGGTTTTAGAGTTTTCGCTTAAAAACTGTCTTGCCCAAACAAAAGGTCGTAAGTGCCGTGAGTTCCCTATGAAGATACGACTTTTTTAGATTCAATGTATTGTATAGTGATTTTAAATGTGGACTAGTAGATGTTGGTACGGAACTCTTCATTGTGCGTGGTCCGACACGCACTTGGCCGGTTTTCTTACATTGTTAGTGGCCCACCGCATTACGGATGTTCCAGATTTTGCAGCCACTTCTTTAGTCAATCTGGTCCATCGTTGCTTAAAAGCTTTGAAGGATTTTGGTTTTTCTGATCGTTTCTTATATTGTCTTTTACATAGGGACCAAAACATTTCGATACCGCAAGCTTGGGGTACATTTCGAGCATTCTTTTCTTTACATACAAAGTCGATCCCTTCACACTCTAAGCATAACCTTATCTCTGGAATGATGCTTGTATATGAAAAGTATCAACCGTTTAATAATGCATTAATTCAAATACATTTTTGCGTTCATGGATGCTGACAAAATGTATGGCTGGGAGACATTACCAAATTCGTCTATAGCGTGCCATTCTAAATATTTCGTGAAAAAAATGGTTTTATCTCTTCGGCACCCTCTTTCGGCACGTTCCTTTTGGTCCTTTACATATTTAGGGGCAGCTAGTAAGTCTGAAAATTGTCTCTTAACTTCTGGGAGAGCCTTTATTAAACTTTTTATTCAACATATCGAGATTAACTTCAAATATAATATATACATGTTTAATGACAATATTCCAAATAATTACCAGCAGCAAAGGTAAAAAAGAACGAGAGCATAAAACGCTTTGTATTCGATTTCGAATAGGACGCAAATGTCTCACTATTTTTGCCGATAAACCACCTTGGTAAGTAAGTAAAAAGTTACTTTCATAAAAGTAATAAAGAATAAGATGAGAATAAGTGACAAATAGGGTAAAGTGCACCTGTCAAAGCAATTACCGCTGTTATTTACCGATTTCAAATCAATTATCGACCGCTGTCATCCACATTTGTGCCTCAACACCGAATTGGTTTTCAATTTTTAATGTACAAAGGGCGCCCCCTTTACACGAGTGATGAGTCGTTCAACATAAGGTTAGAGAAAGAGTTATGCTACCCCGGGTAATCGGTAATCCGGGTCCAAAATATTATTGCCTATAAGTAAAAAGTACCTAAGTTTAATGGGACGTCAAAATTACACCTACATGCTTCTATCGTCAGAATGCCAAAACTAAAGTTGTATTAAGCGATATTGCAAACAAGCACACGGCCCACTTATTAATTATTTAAAAATATTAGGTGTACTTTCTGTATAATTAATTGTCTGGGATCGATCCCCTCGAGACGGGCTCTTGCCACGAAAATCCGCGCTCGATAGGTTAAGGTAATAGAAGAAAATAACACTGCGATTCACGTCAACTTACGGCTTTTTTCTTTCCAACTGTGCTTAGATAAATGAATATTTTTCCGAACCCACTTTCGACTAAAGATTTTAGTAAAGAATGTGATTCGCGCTTAAGGGAGCACTACGTTCTAGTTGCACCTATGTATTATATGACATAACTTGCTCTTAATGTGAAAATAGCATGCGTGAACAAAAAGTATACTAGAGTAATGGATAGAGAATAATATTTTTCTCGAGATTGAAGACGACTAGGGTTTAACTTCTTAAATATATAAATACTTGACATATTTTTCCATTTTTGTCACAAATATATATCTTACTTCACATATATTTATCAATAAGTAACGAAACACAACCAAGGTGTAGCAGTCCAAGTATTAACATGTAAACAAATAAATGTTTTCCTGACCGCGTTCCTACTTGTGTAAATAAACAATACCACTTTCTGGCATAGCTACCTATGTACATACATTGATGAGTTGACTGACATGATGACCAACATTGTAAACCAATAATATTCAATTATCTATCTACACGAATGTAGTTCTATAGATGATTCCTTTCTTATTAATAACCCATTCAGTAACTTAAGGCAAGCTAGTCCAGTACACCTAGCTGTTTTCGATGCTGATGCGGTATGCAGTACTCTTACAATGTAAGTATCGAATATATATAATATAATACAAATCTGATTGTCGGATTTGACACACTCATCACAGACGAGCGCGCCTACAATAAAGTTGAGCAAACTTCACAGGACGCGGCGGTACATCAGTCACGACCATAGATAAATTAGTTATCATAGACTGTTCTCTCTTTGTAAGGCTCCCAAAACTTGTAAAAATGTTGCCAGATGCAGTTACGAGGCTTACTTTTTACCTGGAAAGTGTTCGCAACTTAAAGGAACTTTACGGATTTATTTGGGGGTACGCCAGGAAGATAATCCTAAGTTTCCCATCTCGAGGACCATTGCTGACTTGGGGGGAGCAAAATGTCTGAATGCTCTTTAACTTTGTCGTACAATGTGATGCACTAAGAAATAATTTTTCAAGGTGCATCCGCTAAGGGGGTGAAACGGGGTCCAAAGTTTGTACGAAAAAACGTATTTATTAAAGTGAGAGATTAAAAACTTTGTATATAGACCCTCTGTTTAAATATATTAATGACGTATTTCAGTGTTTTTCGGAATTGCTCCCCTAGAGGGATGAAAAGGGGGTTCCATGTTTGTACTGGAAGCAAATCTTTTTTGAAGTGAGAGATTTAAAACTTCTTATATAGACTCTCTGTTTATTAAATACGACAAAACGTATTTCAGCGGTTTTCGAAATTGCTCCCCTAAAAGGGTGGAAAGGAGGTTCCAATTTTGTACGAGGAGCAAATCTTTACTTTTCTTAAAAATCGATATGGGTATCATCTTCGTGGTTTCTCGGGGTGCCGATTACGAAAATGGCATGCATTTGCGAATCCAAGATGGCGGACTATTATTTTTTTTACAAATAAATATGGGTGTCATCTTCGAGGTTCTTCGGGGTGCCGATTACGAAAATGACATGCATTTTCAAATCCAACGTGGTTGACATTTATTTTTCTTAAAAAAAGATATGGGTGTCATCGTCGAGGTTCCTCGTGGTGCCGATTACGAAAATGACGTGCATTATCAAATCAAAATTTATTCATTTATTAATCCATTTTCTAATCCAAGGTGTCATACATTAACTTTTCTTAAGAATCGATATGGGTGTCATTTTCGAGATTACTCGGGGTGCGAAAAAAAAAAATTACGAAATTGACATCCATACATACCTGCATACGTAGCTACATACAAACATACGGGTCAAACTGAGATCCTCCTTAGTATAGTAGACGGTTAAAAATTACTCGTAGTACGCGGGCGAAGCCGCGGGAAAAAGCTAGTATTAGTATATTTGTATAGTATGGATTGGCATGGATTCTCTGTGACGTGGGCCTTAATTTCTACATTCATCTTTTTTAAATTGCAATCTTTTAATGCTCAACCGTTGCCAAAAATGTGTTTGCTCGATGCGCTCTTCTCATCGCTCGCGCGCGATAAACTTGTAAAAATCAGCATAACGGATCATTATTACAAAAAAGTAAGGAAACCAAATTATTGATGATTATTTTAAAATGACGATTGCAAAATGACATATTTTTTCCGGTAAAAAATACAGTAGTAACACGGTATTAAATAACTTTAATAGTTATGTACATGTGGGAAAAGTCCTGATAAATTAGTTCGTCCCATTTTTTTTTAATAATGTTTTAACGTAAACCATGTTACTCTTTAGGTATGTTCTGCGGATTATCGTATATTATAATCTGGTATTATGATATACTGTACTAAAATTGTAATATTTAATGCATAAAATGGTTACAAAGCTTTTTATTATTACAAAGGACAAGCCTTAATTGTATTTCTCGCGCTCTTTCTGACACGCTAGCTCATCCCGCGAGGAAGCGAGTACACGAAGCAGATTTTACATGATTTAGCTCCACGAAAACATATGAAATAAAAATAGAGCTTAAGGATTATTATTTTAATAAAAGGGTTATTATATCTTCATTAATAACAAAAACCACGCTGGTCCTTTAATAGGTTCACTTATTGTATTACGAAGACGTAGTAAAAACGGTTGGAGGTCCTAAACAAATAATACGCACAGAAAGTTTGGGAGCCGTTGGGCTTATCCTCAGGTAGGAATGTAGGATGTATCTGGCTAGAGCCACTTCAGGGGGCAATTAGATTAGAATAATTAGTTCATGATGAGTAATAACATTGAAAAGGTCGCGCCAGGATAAGCTAAGTGATTCTGCCCCTGTCGAGTTTGGGCTTAATTACTGGTGAAAAAATTAGAGCGGCCTATAACGTGGGAGTAATTTAAAAAAATCTGAAAAGTTTAGTCAGCATTTTTGGAGCTTTTCTTCTACGACATAATGAAAATATAATTTTTGTCCTATAATCATCTTTACTAAATGTACAATATATGTGAAGTGATAAATATATAGAAGAAAAATGATATTTCGTTTTTTTAACAAAAACTATAAAGTTTAGGGTAGTCAAATTTGGCTCATTAATTACTTATGTAGAGCCACACCAACCATAAAAATTACAAGCCCAAACTCGACGGGGGCAGAATCACTTAGCTTATCCTGGCACACACATGTCAAAATTACAAGAATTGTTATCATGATTAATACTTATCGACATTTCGCATTCAAGGTTAATTTCAATGTTTTATACGACCTTGCTTCCAGGCAAACCAAAAGGCGTGTCAGAACGAGCATGTGTGTGAAACACGTTTGCATCAAATTAGTAAATGTGTCTGCTTGAGACACAGACAAATAAAGTTGGTCTCAATACCTACCATAATCATAAATGTATAATTCCGATGTTTGCTGTGTATTAAAATGATAGGATATGGAATACTTCTAAATATGGTACTAAATCTTAATTTACATATCGCACATTCCGTCAACAATAATGTACTGTCAATTTGGATACCTCTATGTGACTGTTTGTGTTCTAAATAAATTAAAAAAAAAATTCTAAAAAGTATTATATTGTAGTTCCCGGAAACACATCCGTCATATAAAATAGATATAAAATAGATTACCCTCTTCTCCAAACTTTGTAAAAACAACAAGAATAAGTTACCTATACAAATTTTCATGATCTTGCTTATAAGAGATTACTTGGATTTTGTGTTGAATTTATTACGAAAATTGAAAAACAATTTTTTTAAATTGCTATTATATTAATACACTACAATAGTAAATCATCTTAGTTCATAATTAGAGAATATGCATCTTTTTTTTCATAATGCCATTCCAACCAGTTTTTAGACGGGAACAAATGTGTATATGGAACAAGTACAATTAGAACAACACAAAAGACAAAAATGGATTTCGAAGTACAGCATAAAATCCGAGTGTTCAAAACGCCCTCAAAACTCCCATACTAATTGATTCATACTGCCGTTGTAGGGAAGAACAAGTAATTTAGATATAGTGTCACACCTTTTTAAAATTTTGAGCATTTTTATTAATTCACAGGTTTTTATCATAATTTGTATTCATACAGTGACATCTTATTATTATTCACTCCGCATGCGTATTCTCTATTCTCTGTTCATTAATTGTCTTGGTTCACTTTTGCATAGACTAAAGTATGTATAAAGACGGCGCACATTCGTAAAATGTCATTATTTAACAAAAACCGGCCAAGTGCGTGTCGGACCATGCACAATGAAGGGTTCCGTATCAACACCTACTAGGCCACATTTAAAATTACTGTCCAATACATTGAATCTAAAAAAGTCATATGTTCATAGGGAAATCAAGGCACTTACGACCTCATGTTTGGGCAAGACAGTTTTTAAGCGAAAACTCAAAAACCGTAAAACCTATTTTGTTCAAACCAAAAATCGTTGAAAGTATTTATTAATGCACACCACCTCAATTTTGGCTACGGAAGCCTAAAAAGCTATTTAGTTACTTTCAGCTCTATAAAAAAATATGTACACTGTTCGTTTTCGTAGGTAGTACCTAAACGTTCTACCAACCCTAACGCTCACAGCGCAGCGGTCTTTTTATCAAACTGTTCCCGGTAATAGAGTTCAATTACGTCGCTCTAGGGTGTAAATTGGAATTAGGATTGGGGAACGCCAGTTGTGAAGGTTTTCTTATTTATTTAGATTAGATAAAACGAATACTTTACGCACATTTCCTAAAGAATATTGACTGCTTTAGAGCTTTATGATCCGCATCTTTCCTAAAAGTCTTTTGTATTTTAATAATTTAAATTGTACGAAATTTTACACATATTGATGCATAGAAAATATTTATTGCATAACAGTATGTAGATACAAAGGTGAGATGAGAAAGATGTTATACTTAGGCCGGGTTTTATAAAGATCTGTTAGACCAAATGTCAGATCAAATTTCAGTAACTCAGTACATTTTTTGACGTAACAAACCGGCATAAGGTCTAACGGATCTTTATAAAACCGAGCGTTACACTATCTTCTGTTTTGTTACGTTACAATTACCTTTAATGTTTATTTTTAATCATTCTAAATTATATACAAATTGTGTACAAAAACACACACACTAAAATTGTAAAATTAATGGATGATCTTTAGCGATTTTGCGTCGGTTTTCTTCTTCATTTTAGTTTCATTAAATATCGTTAAAGGAGACAATGATGAGGATCAACTTTTGTAAAAAGCGTAAACCAATATCGGATCTCAGCTGAGTTTTGTTTGATCAATGTTATCGCCGGCTGTCCTAATTTTGTGTAGATAATCGTGAGTCGTGAGTCAACAATAAGTTTAGAAACGAGCGTTTCAAACGCCCGCAAAGTAGTAGTAGTAAGAACCATCTGTGGTGCTATATTGAGATTACGAAAATTACTGTGATGCACATGCTTTAAAAAATTGCAAACCTTTTTTTAAGGATTCCATATATTGATTCGTGCCCATAAATGAAACTTCACAGGACGAAGATAATTTTATCTAAAAATGAGACCATTGAAGTATATTCAGTGTGCTCTGGCCATTGAGGTGTTAACTCTATCTGTCAACAGTTAAAAAATAAACAACGAACGTTTTGAACACGTGCCAGAAGGCTTATAGGTAGTAAAGATATAAAACTAATACGAGTATTAAATATTTTTACCTAAAAGATATACATAAAAGAAGAAGTCTTCACTGACTAATTGACCGACCGACCGACCAACCAATCGACCGACCGACCGATCGACCGACCGACCGACCTACCGACCGACCGACCGACAGACTGACTCATCAACGCACAGGCGAAACTGCTAACGCTAGATAGTTTATTTTTGCACAGTCGATTACTTTTATAACGTAGGCTAGGGATAAATAAGCATTTTTCGAAATTCATCCCTTTCAACACGTATCTATTGAAGTGAGAGATTTGAAACTTTGTATATACACTCTCTGTTTAATGCATTTCAGCGTTTTTCTAAATTGCTCCCCTAAAGGGGTGAAAAGGGGTTCAAAATTTTTACGGGGAGCAAATCTTTTTTTAAGTGAAAGATTTGAAACTTCGTATATACTCTCTGTTTAAATACAACAAAACTTATTTCAGCGTTTTTTGAATTTGGGGAACAAATAAAGGGGTGAAAATGGGGTTCCAAGTTTGTACGCGGAGCAAATCTTTTTTGAAGTGAGAGATTTTAAACTTCGTAAATAGATTCTCTGCTTAAATACAACTAAATGAATTTCAGCGTTTTTAGGAAATTGTTCCCCTAAAGGGGTGAAAATGGGATTCCAAGTTTGTACGGGAAGCAAATCTTTACTTATCTTAACAATCGATATGGGTGTCATCTTCGAGGTTCCTCGGGGTGCCGATTACGAAAATGACATGCATTTTCAAACCCAAGATGGCGGACATTTATTTTTCTTAAAACTCGATATTGGTGTCATCTTAGAGGTTCCTCGGGGTGCCGATTACGAAAATGACATCCGTTTTCAAATCCAAGATGGAGGACATTTGTTTTCTTACAAATTGATATGTGTGTCATCGTCGAGGTTCCTCGAGGTGCCGATTACGAAAATTACATTCATTTTCAAATCCAAGATGGCGGACATTTTTTTTAAATCGATATAGGTGTCATCTTCGTGGTTCCTCGGGGTGCCAATTACGAAAATGACATCCATTTGCAAATCCAAGATGGCGAACATATTTTTTTTAAATAATTTTTGAAAAAATATTAGCAGCGTCAGACAACCGTCAGATAAAAATAGACCTCATTTATATCTTTGTTACCATCTAAAATCTACGCGGACGAAGTCGCGGGCGGCCGCTAGTACAGTATATAAGTCTAAGCACTTACATACTTGACATTAAGGGACGAATATTATATGTCCGACATAAACGCGATCATCCTAGCTAGGTTGGAATCTAATTTTCATGACACAGAATAAATCCTTGGATGTAACACTGAGTTACAATACAAAGAGTTGATGAAACAGAAACCACAAAACTACTCTTATCTCATGTTCTACGTTTACTTTTAAAGACTCATTTTTAACATCAAATGAATCAATTTTTAAATGAATCTTACGAATTTTGACACATGCTTAAATACCACAGCATATCGATGTCGTGATTGATTCTGCAAATTTATATGCAATTGGTTGTAACAATTTATTGTAAATATTTACTTAACTGTATTTGAATTTCATGGAAAAAAATGATATTCGAAAATTATTGATTTATCCGGATATCCGTATATCCGGTATAATTTTTAAAATTCGAAGTATCCGGATACCAAAAACGACCGAATATTGCAAGCCCTATATCTAATAGTAATAAATATACCTATTTCTATTACAAAATTAAGAAAAAATACGTAGTGTACCTAACTGTAAGTTATTATATAAAGCACTATTTATTGGCTGTTATTACAAAAATTATATTCTTAGGCTATAAAATACATGTATTAAATCGCAGTGTTACACTGCGAACAATACACTGCGTCAATCCAATAAAATGATTACATGTGTGTGCACGTGGTCATATAATATATTGAGTTCTCGAAATTGGCGAAAATCAGCTTGCTGGGTTACGATATTAATGTATAACGCGTATGTAGAAGCGAAGACGCGTAACACATTGAAATCATACATCAATATCTTAAGGATGATTCACAGTGCAGTGCAGTTTTTCTGTTTCCTACGCGATTTTGACGGATGTCACGGTCAGCGCACGGCAGCGCACAGTAAGGAAAATTCGGTGATCGAGTGCCGACCGGGCTAGAGCTGGGCACGGGATGGTGGACTGTGGATCATCCCTTATAGGTAAATACCACTTTACTGATTTTATTCCGTATGGATGTTGGAATTACATTGCCATGCGAACTATCGAACTAACCTAACTATCGACGGTGGGCGACTTCTTGACTTGGTGGGGAGGGATCGATATGTGACATTTTCTTCTTTGACGTGAGCTTACTAATGTCGAGATTTCCTCACTTGACGGCATACTGTCAGTATTCAATTAGCGCAAAAGTGGGGCAGCAGTGAAACGTATCGCCCCGCTTCCGCGTATCCCACACCAATCAGGTAGCATCATTTGTATGTAGACAACAGTTGACAGCTGACAGCCTTCTGATATTGTACCGCCTCCGCACCGACAAGTCAGTAAGTCGCATAAAGCGTGTATGATGCACTCGGTAACGCGTCGAGTGCTACGTCGATTTTCCTAATACCCACTAGCTTACTTTAAAAAAAGTCAAATCATTGACAATTCATATCAAATTGCCCAATTGTCGCATTTTTTAAATGAAAAATTCATAATTCATGTATAGATAAGACAAAAACAAAGAAAATGTTGAAAAGTGCACATTTGATTGCAAACCGATGTTAGTGATCGAACTAGCCATTCCATCTTCTAAGCTTAACCTTGTTAGATTTATTATTCAGTGAGGTACACTTCGAAACTTCTATATTTCTTGCCTCGTGGCAGGTGAAAAAATATAGGTTAGCTATCCATTAAGCCAAGTGAAATTAACAGTTTAGCGCTTCCATCTACTCGTATGTCAACACGCATATTACAAATGTACCTGACACTTTTACTTTTATGCACAGTGTATCCATTTTATTCGTTCTATAGTTCTCAGTTAGATGTACCCATGTGTCTTACAAAGACCACAGTACATTCAATACGTAGAAGGCAAAGACATATAATTTAATAGAATGCAAAGCAAAAATATTCCTTCACAAAGCAATGCAATGCTGTCTGCATTGTGATGCCGTCGGTAGTGGTTTTACTACAAAAATCTATTTTTGTTGCTATCGACCCGTCTTCGTGTTGGTTTGTTGTTTCTCGTAATCTTAAACATGTCGTGCTTATACCACACCGTTAGTTTATCTAGCACATTAGCGTAATTAGTAGGTATTATTAGTTCTACCAATAACAGCACGATGTTTTCATGTAATGTACGACACAGGGTTCTTAGTACATGTACAGTTTTTATAATTCATTCTCTAATAACATTAAATAATCACGTGTGCCATTACGTAGGTAGTTGTGCGTCTGATGGTTCTGAGGTCAAATCGCGGTGAGGATATTTGTTTTTGAGTCCTAGATAATTAAAGAAAGAAAGAAAGAAAGAAAGAAAGAAACATTTATTCACAGACACAGAAGACACACATATTACAAAAAAAAAAGAACAACAACAGAAGAAAACAAACCACAACATGTGTGTCCCCGCGGCAGTGAAACGGACACTGGCTCAGCATTATGTAAATATTTATATTACTTATGTTATTAGATAAATCGTCGTCCACAACCTTATTGAGCTCACCATGGGGATAATTCAATTTGATATTTATTTATCAAATAAATAACATAAAATAGTAAAAGCGCACGACATATAAGACTCACTGAATTGAAAGTATTTTGCTTGTTAACTGCAAATAATAAGACATCAAGGCCATTGAAGTGCAAATAGATAGAGAGCTGAAATACTCGGTGAATACTGTTTTTCTGGCATTTATTGTTTAGTAACTTTTTCCGTCTGTGTAATAGAACTCGTTAACTGCGTTAGAATTTAATTGCATTTTTTTATATCTGGCGCTTACCTAATCATCGCTCCTTTCCTACAAACTTTCACCCCTTTAATGGATGGTTTCCGTGATAAAAAAATCCTATGTCCTTTCCCGGAACTCACTAAATTTCATCTAAATCGGTGCAACGGTTTAAACGTGAAGAGGTAACAGACAGACACACTTTCGAATTTACAACATTACTAGCTTTTACCGCCGACTGCGGCTGACCTCGTTCATCGCGATACAATTTATTTGCTATTTTTTAATATCACGCGCTTACCTAAACGCTCGCTCGCTTTTCCACACAAACTTCTACCACCTTAAGGGATGATTTCCGGGATCAAAAGTATCCTATAACCTTCCTAAATCAGTTCAGCGGTTTAAGCGTGAAGAGGTAACATACAGACAGACACACTTTCGTATTTGTAATATTAGAATGGATAGTAAGTATGGATTAGTATAAATGTTACTTGGATACTTTGAAAGTAAAGGACGCCTACTGCGTCAAGATACGTATAATTGTGCATTCGCTAAATCATTTTTGACGTGGTAACGTCTTATAATCTATCTTATATAGTATAAGCAAAAAATGGGACCTTCAAACCCCCCCGTCCCCCCGGCTCAAGGGCTATGGGCCGGGGCTTTAGACATGTTTACCTCTTAACTAGTCCAAACAAAGTTACGTAGTCTAAAACTGTGTTCCATGCATTTCCCTCTTAACCTTTTTTGAGCATTCGTTGCCCGACTTAGAGTTGCCTGAACCAGTCAAGGTAAGCTGCATTTTTTAAAAGTAAGGTTTATATTTGGTGTGTTCGAAAATGTTACCGTGTCACTGTCATTTTTGGACGTAACCAATGGCGGTGAAGAGTTTAATAGACAGATGTACGTAGAGACAGCCTGAATAGTGACAGCGTTCTTTTACCCTTTTTACGGTAGAAAAGTCTGAAACTTGAGTAATTCACGATAATACAAACAGATAAAAGATAAAATGAGAAAAGTTTTTCCCAGTCAAAGTCACTACGACGTTGACATAAGATTACCTGATCTGCGTAAAAGGGGTTTTCTATATACCCATATTTTGCTCTGTGATTATTTTTGAAAGAAAAACACACTATGAAGTTTTTAGTTTACTCTGTAGTTTTTAGTTTACTCGGTATAGCCGTCTAAAGCTCGGTTGAATAAAGAATTGATAGGCTTAATATTGGTAAGTTATGTAAATAAATGTACGAAGACTACAGGGTCACCAAAATTGGGCCTGAAATTTGATCTAACGGATCTATAAAACTCGGCCCGAGAAAATGTCTACGGGACGATAACTTTAGGGGTCAAAGACAGACTGAAAAACACAATGTGTTGGTCCCTGTTCCTGAAATTTAAGGATACTAATAATATAGAATTCTGAGAGTAGTAATTTTCTACTTTGCAGTTTTAGGCGCCTAATAATATTGCATTAAGGCGCAGGGTAGGGCAAGGCCTTCTTCGTACAAACTCTGCACACGTTTTTTTCGTCGGTTTTGGCACTCCCGAATATAATTATTTTTTGCTTGTAAATATTGGATATACAAACAACCTCAAGAAAAAAAATCTAAAAAATGAAAAACAAAAAGGTACAAAATAAATTAAGAAATGTTTTTTTCTCCAGGTTATGGCTAACAGAAAAATAAGCATACTGACCACAAATCATAACTGTATTGCAAATACAAACAAAGAAAAACTTGCACAAAGTTTGTATGGAGAGCGCTTGCCCACCCCCTCGCGATAACATAAATCTGGCCCGTTTACTGTCTAGATTTCGTGACGGCCATTAAGTATTACGATTACAGGGCCCAAACGTAGTAATGAGAGTCCGGAATTGAAGGGCCTCCCTCGTCTTTCCTTTCCAATTATGTACTATTCTTTTTCGTTTGCATACACAGCTGGCACCCCACTTACTCAAAGTGACTATACTTGATTATACGTCACGGAAATTTCTGGCTCTAATTGTTCGGATGATAAAATAATTTGTTATTTTATATTAGACTATAAAATTATTTAAAGTGTCCGATCGAAGTTTCGGTTTCGGTAAAATCATGTTTCGGCCGTAGGTTCGGTTTCGGCCAAAAAACTGCTGAATGTTTCGGCCACGCCAAAAAATAAATGTTTAAAAAAAACCTAAAAATTCACATTCCTTACTTTTTTCCTTTGTATACAAAAAATTACCTCGCTGGATACCAAATTTCAACATTCTAGGTCACCTGAAAGTAGTCAAACATTTTTATGAGTAAGTCTGTCAGTCAGTAAAAAATAGTGCCTTTAAGAAGTATGTAAGAGGTTTTATACAAATTTCAAATATAAGACTAAAATTGTGTTACGGGCCATTCCTCAATGTAATTTGAGAAGGTGGTGCCTTTAAGGAAGCCGGAGTCTTCTAGGTAGATGTCATTGTAAGCCTCCCTAAGTCGTTGTAAGAGGAAAATGGTTCAGGAATTTGGGAGCCGAGCATGGTTGCTCCGGTAGCTTAGTGGCTAGAGCCGTTGGACGCGAATGCCAGAATGTTGCAGGTTCGAATCCTGCTCGGAGCCAAAAAAAATCAGTCAGGCAGCGTTACTACTTAATACAAAATTAATTTAAGAAGTTAATTGTTGAAATTTAGGATTCGGTAATTAGATGATGGTTTTATAAGAACCGCGAAATTGCAAGTGTGTAAGTCAAAAAGATTTTAAGAGTCCTTATTAGTTAAAAACGGTCATCTATTTAGGCCCTTTTCTTTTGAATTGACACATATCTTAACATTTTCTTGTGTTACTATCTAGAACAGGACTATTGCGACATTTTGACACGAAATTTTAATGTATTTTATGGATTTCTCATTAAGAAATATCTTTCAAACATCACTCCAAATCGACCATTTTCAAGCTAAAAACTTGTTATTTCCGCTTGAATCCTACTACACACAATAAAACCAGGCTAAGTTACTATCTAACACTTTAATAAAATCATAGTAGCCTTTAATCAATTTATTTGTATTATCAATAATTTTGTCATAATTTGAAATCAAAACATTTAAAAACTTATAAGGTCTCTTAAGTTATTGGGGGGCAAAAGTGGCCCGAAATGCTTCTTGTAATATAACCCACGGCCGGTGTATTGCCTTTTTTGGTTTTCGAACTTGGCTTACATGATTTTAATACATCTATAAAAGTTTAAACTGGAGCCAACGTCGAACCTTCGGTTTCAGTTTCGGCAAAAAAACATGTTTCGGTCGGACATTAATTATTTAACTGATACTATTGATAACAAGAAAAGTATAGGTTCTTGCCTTATTAGAAATATAAATAATCCTTATCCTATATATCATACACGATGCTACTTCTCTGACCCCAAAATTGGTACAGACGACAAAATAGACAATTGATTGTTATTCATTTCTCAATAATAAGGGTTATTGACTTAAATTTAATTTATTATTACTTCAAAAGAAACACGATTTCAAACAAAATATGTCGAATGATGGAAAGTAATGACTGTTTTAATGTTGCGAGTTCGAGAGAGAGAAAACGTTGCAGTTGTGACGTCACAACCCTTTAGCGTATAAATGCCGATTTTTCCACACGAAGGTACGTTTTGCGTAAAAGGGACCAGCAAGGAAGATTTGCGCAAGGAGATGCACCCTGCTATAACATCGTGGTTATTTATTCTCTTTTCATCATTTGATTCTATATTTCATAGGGTAAATCGCCAGTAACTGGCCACTTAAGATAATATCATTCAGTAACTAACCACCAAATTTGTGTAGTGAAGACCGCCTTTAACAAAATACATGAAGTCAGCTCTGAACCCAGTTATTTTAATTTTATTTATGTAATTGCAGAAATACCAACAATTGATTTGCTCTGTGCTTATTATTGGGCGGTGGAGTTCACTGGGGGTGGCCAACAATAAGAAATTTACCCTACTTCGAGAACATGAGAAATTATTGTTTTTAGGGTTCCGTACCAAAATGGTAAAAAGAAACCATTTTGTCTACTGTTTTGTGTGTCTGACACATCGCTAATTATCTCAAGAACTACTATATGCTATCGATTTAAAATTGAGAATAGTTATAAAGAAGGGTAGCTCAGATGCACAGAACATGTTTTTATTTATTTTGTGAAAAATTACAGAATATAATAAAAGGTCCAAAATTTTGGAAATCTTCGAATATGTCAAGTGAGCTCCCATATGAAAGGGCTTGAGTTACACATCGAATCATTTTCGACTTATGAGAATATAAAAAAATACCGTCCCTCGAGGGTATAAGAACGATCATCAAGGTTAAGTCAGGCGATACAAGCGCCATAAAAAGCAATTTGCTAGCTTTTTCAAGTCAATTAACTGAATTGATTAATAACAGCATTGGAACTTTATTTTATAACGCATTTATTTAAACGAAGTATGTTATTTTACGGCCTCTAGTACCTAGTGTTAATTGCTTCGATTTACAGTCGTCGTCAAAATGTCGCATAAGTCACTTTATAATTCGGCTTTTTAGTTTTGTATAGTTCCCCCAAAAGTGTTTACATAAATAGTTTAGGTAGCTTAATACATTTACGCTTCGGTGACGACTATATTTTATTCCTTAAAACTGCACCAGAACTCCTAGAAATTAACACAAAACTTAACTTTGTCTAGAAAAATCGAGAAAACAAAAATTATGTTAAATATGCAGTAGAGACCCATCTATGTAGATAACCGATAATAACCGGAATACGTCAATGATTACATGTATCTAGCAAAGATCGATATCCCTCACGACTACGCGCATTGAAATTTTTTTTTCATCCACCGGTTACATGTATGGAGTGCCCCCCCCAAAATGTAATGTTTTTTGTAATTTCGCATTACTTTTGTATTAGCGGTTCATGGAATACACCTTTCTACCAAATTTCATAATTGACCGAGTGAAACGAAGGTCTCTGCTTCAGCTTCGACAAAAATGCTTTCGTATGTCCGGATTTTCGTTTGTTCTCGTCTACAGGTCGGAATTCTCAACCGATTCTCGTAAAATTTCGTTAGCAGGTTCGATAGTTATATAGATTTTTTTTGTCGAGACGGTTTTTGGAAATTTCCAAAACTAATTTTTTTATCACTGATTTTGTAAGTTTCTGCGGGCGAATTTCGGTTTGTTCTCCTCTACAGGTCGCATTTCTCAACCGATTCTCGTGAAATTTTGTGGGCAGGTCCGGTAATTATATAGAATTTTTTGTCAAGTCAGTTTTTGGAAATTTTCAAAAACAATTTTTATTTCAAATAAGTTTCTGCGTCCGAATTTCGGTTTGTTGTTGTAAACCGCTTCTTGTGAAATTTTGTTAGCAGGTTCGATATTCATAATTGATCTTTTTTATAATGTCAGATTTTGGAAATGATAAAAAAACTCACTCACGAGATCTACAGCTCACAGAGCCACTAGTTGTAGTGCTTATAGTCTCCGAGTAAATCGGCTGTGACATAGGAACGGATGGACGGACGGACGGACAGACATTACGATACTATAAGGGTTCCGTTTTTGCCATTTTAGCTATGGAACCCTAAAAAGCCCATTTATTGCTAAGCTAAAAAATGTTTACAAATATAAAAATATGTATTAAATATTACCCAATAACTAATTCGGTTTGGACCCCACGTTTAAAGGCGTCCAGCTCTAGCCATGCATCTTAGCTTCACTACATAGTATAAAACAAAGTCGCTTTCTCTGTCCCTATGTCCCTATGTATGCTTAAGTCTTTAAAACTACGCAACGGATTTTGATGTGGTTTTTTTTAATAGATAGAGTGACTCAAGGGGAAGGTTTATATGCATAATACATGCATCAGCATTGCACCCGTGCGAAGTCGGGGCGGGTCGCTAGTTACTTTATAAAGGTCATCTAACCATCTTGCGTGGGGTCTGCCAGCTCGTCTTATACCGCTTGGACTTGTCCACATCGTGGCTATTTTTGTCCACCTCCATGCGTGCATACTTGATATAATATTATGTCCCGTCAGGGTGATAAGGTGATAATTCTCTTCAATTCGTCACAATGTCTGGATTACGAGAAAGATATTTTTTAATACAGTTGCTCAAAAGTGTTACTTTATGTAGCTGTATATCGTGCGCAAAGTCGGATTTCGCGCACTAGTGCTTTTTACTTTTTAAATTTTTTAAAACTGTGGGCCCAAGCCGTACATCCAACCGAAGAGTTTTAGTTATTTATTAAATAAAGCATTTGGCATTAAAACTATACTTCTATTATTGCATTTCATCAGAGTTTTAGGTTCAATCAATTTATTTATTTATTTAATAAAGCATTTGGCATTAAAACTATACTTCTATCATAACATTTCATCAGATCCGAACGTAATAATAATTTTTACCTCTTCTTGCTTCCCCTGGCCAGCGAAAATGCACCTTTACACCAATTTTAATTTTGTATTAAGCAGTATCCTGCTCGGTGCCTAAATTTTTCAATTTTTCCTTTATTTCTAAATTTGCACCTTTACACGTTGGCATGTAGATCGCAATGCTCGGTATCGATTCAATTCACGCTTTAAGTAATTTACTCGCGTGTATTATGGGGTTCGATCTATTATGTACGTAAATACCTATAGTTGGGACCGGCAGCGATTTCAAAGCGATGGGACACATTGCTTTTAAATCGTAATAATGAAAGGTAATAAAAATCCTGTCACGTGGAACATAAACAATACGAGCTTGTTGCCAACTTGTTTCAAGAGTATAAAGAGATTTACCATAAACTCCCAAAATACAAGGTGTTTAAGCACTGGCATTGGCAGACACGTCTTGATACATGAAAGAGCAATTCTCCACCTGGACCGAACAAAAGCGATCGATTCTTTCACCAACTATCTCAACACTTCGAAGTGATGCCTCAAGGGAGGTGTCGCCGGAGAGTACCCAAAACCAACGATGTAAGTTTAGTATTTGCTCACGGTCATAGGTACGACATCGCTCGAGCCGCTTCAGGATATTCAGAATCGTTTTCTCCGTAGGGCGACTGGTGTCCCATGATACCAGTTAAACCTCAGTCTGCACCACGACATGATGATAAGTAACTAGTTAGGAATGCTATTAACTACGTTCCCATCCCTCCCCCCTCTGTCATAACTTGAAGATCACTGATTAGGGGCCGTACGTTGCGCCATCCTAGGCACACACTCACGGACCCGGAAGACGTAATCACAGCGTCCATCGAAAGATGGAACGTTGCGCTTCATAATTTTATTAAGATTTCCTTTAAAGTATTCTTTATATTATTTCGTTAAGGTTGCATTACTGCATTTCAAATCCTTAATATTCTAGTGAAGTTTCAGAGCTGCTGTATGAATATAAGCAAACTCACGCTCTTATTCACTCGATAAACGCAGTATTAGCATGACAAGAAAGTCCATTATGTCGCCAATATAAGATTGGCGACATAATGGAGTTTCTTGCGTGACACAAATAAAATATTATTATCTTAGTTTCCTCGTGAACTTAAGGGCAAAAGATAAACTTGACTGTTATATATAACTCATTGTTGCGGTTTTAAAAGTGGAAACAAAACTAGAAAACTGTTTCACGCTCGTTTATTTCGCGATACCATTTTAAAAACCCTTCAACCCTCTGTCAGAGTCTGAAAGGAGTTAGATAGTATTGAATGTATGAGTTTGATGCAATACGAGTAATACTGCATTCTTCTTTTAGACAGCTGCGGAAACGTTGACCTTTTCACAAGTATGTCAAGCTAAGCTCCATATACAATCTCGAATCCTAAAAATACCGTGCGTTTAGAGGGGTTTGTTATCTAAAAAGGAAAACGCATTTTTATTGAGATTGATGGCATGATTTGTGCGTGAGGCCTGGGAAAATTGTTTGGATAGTGCTTTTTATACCCTGTTCAAGGACGTCCCTTTAAAATAGAGGTAGGAAGGTAATACAACAGTAGGGCTCCGTTTGGACTCTTTAGGCGCAGAACCCTGAAAAAAACAACTATGAAGATTACGAAGTCTCTAACCAGAAAACGAAGCAATATTATGAACAATGAAATGCATTGCAGTTTCTGCACTCTCAATAAGGCCGGCACCACACTTGGCACTCGTGCAAATATTTGTGTTGCATCTCTTTCTTTAACATCGCTAAAGAAAGAGAGGCGTATACGCAACGCGAACACGCATAGCCAAGAGTGGTACCGGCCTAAGATATGATTACTTAGGTTAGTTTACTTCTTATTTGACAATGGTCATGGTCGCCACATTGATATAAGTATAATACAATACCTATACAAGTAATCTTCGAGCCAATAAACAATTGTGGTTTCCGAAAAGGAAATAAAATTGATAAAAATTAGTGTTTATCCCGGTTGCGTCCTCAGCTATATACCACTTCGGAGCCCAAGGTCCGCTTTGCCGCTTTTTCTCCTGCCGTATTAATATTATAATACGATATATTTCGACATAAAACGTAGCCTATAACTCAACACACACAATAGCTTAACCATATAAATTTATTCCTTCTCTAAAATAATCTCTAAGAAGCGGGCAACGAACGCGCCTTTTATAATTGAAACCCACCTCGAAATCTTGACATACTCGTTCTGTTTCAGTAACTCACTCCTGTGACCTCTAGAAACAGGTCACCTCTGAAAAATCTAATGGAATCTGCCAGCTATATTCTTCTCTTCACTAAGGGGGTTTATTCGAGATGTACGTGAGGCATACCAATTCGATTTTTATTTGATTTGTTATTGTGACTCGTTAAGCTTGGTATTCGTGGAATCGGAGTAATTGCCTGCGATCCCACTTGCACCTATCCATAAATGATTTTAATTCCTTTGCAGTGAGATTTCCTTAAAGCATTAATCGATTATACGTCAGTCTCGAAATCGTTCCCGGCGTGTGAAGCGTAAATTGAAATCACTTTGGCAGGCGTACTGTCTCGAATCGACCCAAAGCTGTAACTGAATACTGAGTCAGAAAACTATCCGTCTTGAGTGATAAACGATTCTAGTCACCTAAGAAATGCAAGCGCAAGGAATAAAGCTTTTATTGAAATTGCTTAAGGTCATATGTTTTGTAATGATAAATAGTACATTTATATTTTATTGCCGAGGCACTGAAAGTAAGCGGTTGTCTGACGCGGTGGTCGCGGTGGTGGGAAGAGCTAAGTCAGGGAACCCCGGTAAATATAGTGCTTTTCTCAAACAAAATGAGGTAATAACAAATAGAAATATTGCATAAAACATTTGGTGGAGTACTAACAAGGTATCCTTCAGTTTTCACACTATCTAGTACACTCAAACTCGGTTTTTGAAGTACTTAGTAATATTTTAACATATTTAGTTAATTTAGTGCTAAAATAATTAAATTTTAAATTATTTTAACTTTTTAATTTAGTTATCTTCTAATTATAGATATAAGCAAAAAAGAAAATGTAATAAACTTGCGCACTCACTACAAACGCGAGGTTTTCTTTGTGTGTAATTTTTAGTATCAATTTAAAGTCGTGAAAGTTTAAAGCAGCGGCAAATTATGGCTTTTGGTAGGATCATTATACTGATTTACAACATGAAATGAAACATTTCACTCAAAATGCGAGCTCTGCCGTGTCAGGCCTATCTTTTCTATCTCCAAAAATACCATTTTGAGTAAATCAACTTTAACGTTTTTGGTAAATGTAAAAAACATATAATCGCATATATTGCGTGAGTTTAGTGTAATAAAAATGCTGTTTTGTATTTTAATAGACGTGAAGAACAATATAATTTTACTTTTTTCTTGTAAACACACATAGTTATAGAAATAAATGCATGAACATAGTCTCGCGTGACCACTGTTTCGTACTGTTAGTGGTTGTGCGTACTATATTATTTTCAAGTTAGAAGAGTTCGTTGTACGAGCGCTCATAGTAAACCGCGTGACCAAGACTAGCGGGCTTGGGGGGAGTTTGCGGTGTTTCGCGTTTATCTAAAGTTAGAAGAATATTGTATTAGTGAGTTAAAAGAGTTTGTTGTATGAGCGTTCTTATTCGCATTACCAGGCCAACGTACGTTATTCAGGTGTACGTAATGAATTAACTTCATCAATTTGCTCAACTGACTGTCGAAAAGATGCTTATGTTTTTCGAACTTATATATGCATTATATATGTTTGCGCCTTTTTAAATTAAATTTTTACCATGACGAAGGCAAACAAGTGTTCGACCCGCCCAATGGCAAGCTCAGACACCACAGCCTGTTCGCACTTGCAACTCCAGCGATGTCACAAGCGCTTTGTCAACACTTAATATATTACTACTACTGTTATACAGTTTGGCGGGTTCTAGGTTAAGCTGCCATGTAACTTTTTTTGGAAATAAACGATTTTATTATTTTTTTTTTTTTTTTTTTATTAAGTATATATAAGATTCACAGTTGTACCTACATATATACCTACACCTTAACACCTCTTGATCGATTTCTGGACATCATAGAGGAGCACAGAAAGGTCACTGATTGAAGTTCACCGTATGTAGACGAAGAATACATTATCTTTTTCGGCGAATAGTCTCTCGGATTCATTGTTCAAATGACACACACAATTATCCACACGTGATCTTCTTTGAAATACATTGATTGTTCGCAAGAAATCGCGAGTAATTAGTCGCCCAACATTTGATTTCTAGCACATTTTTGTCACTACACATTCGTAACAAACCCTTTCTTGGTACGGAACTCATTTTAAAAACTGAATTATCATATTTTGAATAATAAACACAAAAACACCCGCACGATAGCTTATTCGTCTCAATATTACGTAGGTAATGAAATGTAGGTATAAATAAACAAAATGCACATGGCCGGGAGCGACCAGCGGTAACCCCGCGCCCGCCATCTTCACCTCGAGTCGGGCCTATTGCGTCCTTAGAACATTAAGATTACGTGTGGTCACAGGTGGTCACGCGGAACTATAATAACTTGAGATATCTACATCTAGACGCAGTACAAAAATTGCGTAGAGTCACGCTAAATTATTTTAACTGGGGATGGAAGAGATGCACATAACTCAATCACAAAAAAATCAAAATCGTTTATCTTGTAATATGGAATATCTCGGTGACTAAAGATATTATTGAAATTTTGTTTGAATATTATGTTAAGCATAGTATCTAAATTACTTTTGTACTTTGTACTAAATTACTTTGTCTATAGATCACAGAGATAGACCTGACACGGCAGAGCAGCTATGCAAACGAAGTCGCAACAGTTAATTTTGTCGTAACGGTAGTCATAGGGAACTTTTCAAATTGTTTGCTGCGCGTGTCAGTGATAATTAAATAATCATTATAATTTCCATCCCTCGGATAGATAAACTACCTAACAACAAACTTTTAACCCCATGCCCAAAGCATTTCATTACACACGCAAAAGCGTGTTTTATAATATCCTGCAAGTACTTGAAAGCAAAGTAATCCGTTGTTTACCGAGCCACTCGGAAAGAAGTTTAAGTACACACTCGTGAGACGTTCGCGAAATTTGGCGGGATTACGGGTACTTTCCCCGCCTTAATTAGCCATAGAAAAATTATTTTCCGTTTATATCTGAAAATTTTCAGGGAGTGGTATTATTTTTGAAATGTTTTCTGTTTGTGTTTTATATGCATATTTTTTTGTAATTGGGAGAATTGAATTTAATATTTTGATGACAATCAGACAACATAAAATCTAAATGTACATGCGTAATATAACAAACTAGGAAGACAATGTAATTTGAACCCCATATAAAATTCCCTTATTTTCCCCCTTTTTACAAGCTTTCATTTAACTTGCCCTGTTACTTGTACCTATGTTTGTATGTGTTATGTATGGGACAAGTCGCAACTGAATTTGTGGCCAGTTATCCTCAACTGATTGAACTGAAATTGGCATACATATGGCAGTTCGGTGATAATGCTTTATAATGATACCAATGAGCTAATTTGATGATGGATACAGAAGGTGGCCATATAGATTCCTAAACTACATAACATAAACACGTCATATTTGGGCTCATTGGAACCGTCTCGACGAGTAGGTAGTTGCTGACTGTGGAAATAAGCTGCAACCGGCAATAGAAGCTGGTACCATAATTTTTTTTCTGAGCGAAGAGCTACCTTTAAACTAACCAAGTTGTCTAAAGAGTTATTACAACTCAAAAGACACAAAACCTGAGCAGTAACGAGAATACTCACTGGTCACTGCAAACTAATAAACTAAACAAACACCTTACACAAATGGGTATAACACAAAGAGCAACATGCAGGTTCTGTCAGGAGTCGGAGGAAACTGCCATGCACATCCTCTGCTTCTGTGGACCACTTATGCGCAAAAGAAGTATCCACCTAGAGAGGCACATCATGCATCCAGAGGAGATATAACAGATTGCGACCCAAAGAATCTGGAATTTCCTGGGGGTAACGGGTATAAGCGAAGAACTTTAAGGGTTGCCACAATAGATCAATAACAGGTCGGCGGCATAGAAGGCCCACAGCGTACCTAATATAATAATACTTTTATAATACAGTTGCTCAAAAAGTGGTACTTTATGAAGCTGTATATCGTGCTCGCACTAGTGTTTTTTACTTTTCCATTTTTTTTTTTAATGGAAATGTATAAAACACCAAGCCATACATGCAACCGTAGAGTTTTAGATTCAATCAGTTTACTTATTTATTTAATAAAGCATTTGGCATTCAACCCATACTTTTATTATATTTAAAATATTAAAATTCAATATTAAACCAGTTACAGGGTTCTGAAATACTAAACAATCTAAAACTGTTTTCAAAAAATAAATTAATTATAAAATCAAAAAATTATTTACATATTTAAATGTAATGAAACTACCATGTGATATAAAACCTCTCTTAAAATAGTCTTTGATTTGGCTGAATGCTGATAACCATGGCGTATTGAAAAGTACATCAATTAAAAGTTAAACTGACTTTTTAATTCCCGCCTCTTTCATTAATATTTTCAGGAATTAATTTTGTAACGACGTATTGGCTTAATAATATTTTTGTGGTATGTACGATTTATACGATTGTTAAATAAAATGTATGTAAACTAAGCCAGATGTAGACCAGGTACGTGCAAAACTCACAATTACACATTTTGTTTTGTCTCTTTTAATCACTGTTTTATTTAGTTTTGTTTCTTTGATATTTTTTGCAACTGTATTAAAAAACATCGTTTGTTATACGTGCAGAAGTGTCATTTTAACGCGTCCCGAGTCATGTCCCTCGCCCGACGGCTCGGGCAAGACAACTCGGGACTCGTTCGAAATGACAAACATTCCGCACTTGCATCAAAATGTACTATTTCTCAAACATGCAATGAAATATTGACGTTATGTTCGTTATAACTTCAAAGTATCACGTTACGGGTGAAACAACTCGAGAGAACTGTAAAGGAATTCCATACAAAATTAAAGACCCGGAACTAATTTGTTTTTAAATTTTAATCTAAACATGGAGTCTGTATTCATGAACAGCGACCAGCGAGAACTTCGACCGCTAAAGCCCAATCCTATTTTTTTCTCTGTCGCTCCAATGACATTTCTCATTGGAGCGATAGAGAGAATAATACGCTGGTGCTTTCGCGGTAGCGCCCCAGGCTTAACAGATGTTTTTTTTCTTGTGGCTGAATGGTTATCGGAGAAAATTATCCGCGTTAATGCCTATTACACACCTTAAGAATACAAATCTGTATGGTTCAATGTGTTGATGAATAAATTTAAAATATTGTCTATGTACGTAAGTCACCGGAGACCATAGACAATATTGACAAACCTCTGCATTTTTTTTTAATTATAGAAATTAAGATTCTTATTATAAAGGTTATTTATAATGGCCCTGATAGCGTCTATTCGAACACTACACACGCGAAATACGGACGACTTCTGTAAAAAAAAACATTATGGAGGGATTGGAGGGAAAATTAAAATTTGTTTTTTGAGAGGTATATTTTTTATTTCATTGCATATATTTGAGAAAAGCACTACATACATGCCTTGCCGTAAAAAGGGCTTGCCGGCTTCGTATCACTATCCGGCCTTCCCGCGGTCGGCCGTCTATACCTACTCACCCGGCAAGCCCTTCTTTCCCGGCGTCTGCAGTAATGGACTATTAAGCTAAGTAGGTCCAAATTAATTTTGTATTAAGCAGTACCGCTGCTGACGTAAACTACAAATTTAGAAATAAAGGAAAAGTTGAAAAATCCTGCTCGGTGCCTAAATTTTTCAATTTTTCCTTTATTTCTAAATTTGTAGATCGAAATTACTTTACATGAACCGGTAATCAGTAAGTGCAAGCGTGAAAATAAGTCGTCCATCAAATCAAAATGTGTCGGGCGAGTGACAACTCCTAGTGTAAAATTGTTTAATAAAGACCAAGTGCGGGTAGTTCGAAAAACCCGTACGGCTAGAAGATGTTGATACCCGCTCACGCCAGTCAGCTCGCAACCACGGATGTTGTGATACATTAGAAACGTCGGGCAAACCTTGACAAAGGTAATTATATTATTATTGTACGCGATTAAGTCCCATTTTCCAGTAATAATACTTTACATGAGTTAGAAAAAAAAAGGCATAAATAAATCGCAAGTAATATTCATTAATTTCATTGTAGGTAATAGTGCCGTAATGCTCAAATGATTTTATGTTTATTTAATTTGTTCTATTACCTAAATTAAACGTATTCTAAAAGTGATTTTCCACAGTATATATTATAACGAGTGCCACCGGTAGTTTAAGTAGCAATAAGTAACACAGTATTACGCACCAGTATCACAACTGAGTCGTAACTTTAAACTAATAGATGCTGCGACAACGGCATGGCATTAACTTACTTAGTGCCTCTATAGTATATAGTCATGATACGGTAAGCCTTGCCTTGATTATGCGATTAATTACCGGTATCTATTCTAATTGAGTTTTTAATGAGAAATCTCTCGCAATTTGATACTTCTGTGCTGTATTTACATGCACCTAGTTGTTATTTATTTTAAATTAAAGCATCAGCAGTAATTATATTACAACTGTTTATTGTGTTCAGAAAAAAAAAATAGTTACTTCAAATACTACTGTCTAACGACACTTCACAATGGTCTATCACCATTTCATTATACTGTAAATATTAATTACCCTTCGTTCTCAATTACTGGTAAGCCTCCATTTATTACCCGTTCAACATACTTTATTCAATAACAGAATCCGAATAAAGATGTACAGTCATTATCAAAATTAACTATGCATATGAAGAGATCAAAAGCTTTCAATAATAAAGACTTTAAACGCTTGTCTATCCCTAAAAGTTGGATATATACATCTAAAAGTAAAAAGGTAATGGCCGAAGTCTTTATTGATCGTATTATGTATTCAAATATTCATGCCATAGAAGAGTTTTTATGAAAATTTTCAAATGCGAGGTTAAAATTGTGTACTCTTCTTATGATTGTATTTATTTTAAAAGCAAAAGAAATTTTATCTCAAAGCAGCTAGTTGATTGGAATATTTGAGATTTATTCTGTGTTTTGCATCTTAACCCTTATCAGGCTCAGGCGTTATGTCGACCACTTGCCTGAGTTTGCGTTGGGTGAGATTGGCATTCAATTGTTATTTCTCAACTGCCGACCTGAAAAATGCTTAACTTAGTATTTATGTTCTGTTCTTCTTTCTTAAGTTAAACAGAATAGGGAAAACTCTTAACTTAAATTTGGTCGACATTCATCCCCTAAAAGGGTTAAAAAAGGTTTGAAGTTTTATACCAATATCACTGGTAAACTTGAAATTTCGTAAGTTTAATACAAGAAAACTCATTTTAGCTTTTAAGTTTGTATGAGGAATAAATCACTGAATCTTTTTGAAAGTGAGTCTTGAAACTTCGAATGTACACTGTTAATATTTAAATAAAGGAAAATTAATTTCCGCATTTTAAAAACAATGTTTTTTGAAATTAGAGGCTAATTCACAATTTATCACAGAACTTACCATACACAAAAATATCTCGTAATAGGGAATTAGCATATTTTTTTTCATGATACCAATCGACACAGTTTTTACAAAGGAAATGTTTGTATGGAACGACTACAACCATAAAAATACACAAGTGGGTGTCAAAGTATACAGCATAACGGCCGAGCCCTGAAAACGTCCCATTACTAATTGAGCAGATTGAGCTTGTTATGTGTCGTTACATACTATGTACCCCGTACTACCATTGTATGGAAAAACGAGTAATTTGCTGTTTTAGTCATGATATTATAACATTTAACGAAACACAAGTATCATAATATTAGCTTTTTAAGATTTTGACCATATTAATTAATTCTATTTTTTGTGATATTTTGATGGTAAACTATTTAAGAATATAGTAACATCTTGTTAGGTCCTATTCATTTCGGATGCATACACTTTATTAGTTCTGTAAAGTTCTTTCATGTGTCGGCGGCGGTAATGCTCACGAACCTCACTATGCATGACGTTAAGTGTAGGTATGATCTGCACGTTTCCTCGTTAATAATACTAGCCACTGAGTCCAACGGTAGTAGAGGCATTCGGCCAACTTGAACCGATTTCAATTTTTTTTTTCTTTATTTGAAAGAAGAGTTTTTCAGCATAACCGCGTAGTAATTTATAAAACAAAAATACATGCAAAAGTGATTTAATTACAAACTTGGTATAGAAATGTTTTTTGGTGATAAAAAAAAACTAAATAAAGCTATGGTTACATTTTCCTCTAAAATATACATTGATATCAATGTTATGTAATAATCTCATATTTTTTCCTTGGTAAAATTCGGAGATAAGGGGGGGGACGGTATTTTTTTTGAATGACTCAACGTAAAAAAAAATGTTTCAGAATATGCCACTCAAGCCCTTTAATATGACACTCCATTTGACATATTCACTACACTTTCAAATTTTGAACCACCTATTATTAGTATCACCTATGTGTCATTTTACACAGAAAATTAAATTTCAAATCGATAGCATAAGTAGTTCTTGAGATATTTAGCGATGTGGAAGACAGACAAAGTGAACCCATAAGGGTTCCTTTTTTTCCGTTTTGGTACGGAACCCTAAAAGCACGGCAATGTGTAAAAGATAATCAATTCAGCAATTTTCAAACAAGAAGATTTTCGTAAGTAAAATATCAATTGAGGAAAGTTACTTGTTGTTTATGTTTTTGTTGTATTGTGGTTGTCAGAACAGAACAATGTTATTATGGACTCGTACCCGTAAATAGTAATCCGGGGCCGGTACACATAGTGTAGCTAAAATAATATTCAGTAACTAATTTAAAACGAGTACAAAAGAAACATGTCTTTGTTACCTATTTTCAAGTATTTGTCGGATCCAGTTCTAAACAAATTTTCTAAGTTATAGGTCAATGGCTTATCGATCGGGGGTTGCGTGGTCTACCCTATAGGGTAATAATAGCCACGAACATCCGATGCAACGGTTCGAAGGTGTTGAAGCTATATTTTGCGGTGCCTGTGTACTAGGTACACTAGAACGTGGGTCACTTAATAAGTTAAGTTTTAGTGCTCATATGACAGTGTTTTATTTAGTTACATATAATTAGGTTAAAATGCATTTAGTATGAAGATTTAGCGCAGCGTTCGGGAAGCTTCGCAGTGTATTCTCGTCCAGTTTACCGCAGTGCCTCAAGTCAAAAGTCTTTGACCAGTGTGTGTTGCCAGTGATGACATATGGATCCGAGACATGGGCGCTAACGATGGGCCTCATAAGAAAGCTCAAGGTCACCCAAAGAGCAATGGAAAGAGCTATGCTCGGGGTTTCTCTGCGTGATAGAATTAGGAATGAAGCTATCCGTAGCAGAATTGGGGTCACCGACATAGCCTTCAAAATTGCGAGACTAAAGTGGCAGTGGGCAGGGCACATTGCTCGCAGGACTGACGGTCGATGGGGCCAGAAACTGCTTGAGTGGCGTCCACGCACCGGAAGACGAGCTGTCGGTAGGCCTCCGACAAGGTGGAGTGATGACCTGGTGAAGGTCGCGGGAATCCGGTGGAAACAAACGGCACAGGACCGGTCTAAATGGCGAGCCTTGGGGGAGGCCTATGTTCAGCAGTGGACGTCTTTCGGCTGAAATGATGATGATGATGATGATGATGATGAAGATTTAGACATTAAAATTATACAAAATATACATAGTCTAAACGGAAATTATGTCAACAAAAAAATATCGGTCTTCAAAGGCTGATACGAGTAAAGTGACGTACTCGCCTTTTCAGATATAAAATGTGTTTTCATTCGTTTCAAATTTCCTTCCAGGATATCGTCCCGGATGGTGGCAGGGCAAATGAAGATTAGAGAAAGACCGTCCCTATATCACATTATAATCAAAGAGCGATAGAAGCAGAGACGAATATACTTATTTCATTTTTGAACTTTCGGGTTTCGAATAAGAATCCTATTGGTTGCCTTTCAGCAAAACGTTTAACTTGAACTCCAATCATCTTTTTGGAAAGGGTGCAATTTATTTTGCTGTTATAAGTGTTTTATCCAAAGGGATTTAAATCTTTAAAATGCATCGTGCGTTTTTTTATGTTTTCGTATGTATAGAGAACATATATATTTTTTTAGTCTACGCTGTGCTGTATCCACGACTGTTGTAAAACATTTTCAATACGACAAGATGTATGTACTGATACATTGTATGCTATAAAGACCTTTAAAATATACAAACAAACAAACTAAACATTGTACCACAACTACTACTACTCACCACCACTCACTATACCACCTACTCGCCATCACCACGACCATACTTTTGACCATCGTGCGCAATGAGTTGGTGTGTATCCTATAACCTAAAGAAAGTAAAACAATAAGTACATACCCAAATCATAAGTAGTTACAAACCTGTTCCATGTCTAGAGCTTATTGAAAAATCCCAAATAACAATCCTTATAATGCTTAGCATTCAAAATATGCCTTCACGCTAAGTAGTTTTTTTATACACCCGACCCGCACGAAAAGTAAATCATGAAGAAAATGCTGAATAGGGTAATCAAATCAATTCTAATAAACACAAAATAGAGATAAAGTTTTTACAGCTTTTGCGTGTGCCTACATGTGTTATTACGAAGTAAAATAGGAAAATATGTCGGAATTTTCTACATGGCAAGCAATAAATTATCTTATGTTTCCAAAGAATAAACAAAAGTCTAAGAAACATTAAATCCCGGAATGATTGGTTTGAATAGTGATAGATAGTTACTTAGT
The DNA here is from genome assembly GCA_963556455.1 of Epiblema foenella. NCBI lineage: Eukaryota > Metazoa > Arthropoda > Insecta > Lepidoptera > Tortricidae > Epiblema > Epiblema foenella. Next base: position 9,054,665 of record OY747105.1, read on the forward strand.
GTGTACAAAGTATAGTTGTTTTGCTACGCCCGAACAACCGCTTGTATCTCGCCTGTCACAAAGAAACTAGGCCATCTCGATTCTTTTCGCGTATGTGTATTTGCTGGAAGATCAATCGAAAGTTTCCGGGGTTTTTCCTATCCAATGACAAATCTGATATTGACCCTTTAAGTTTTTCATAAATAAATAAACAAGCCGTTTTCCCAAAAAAGGGCAGACAGGGCATTTTAGTTTTCGGTGCTAGGTATTTCCAGAAATTGCTGATTTGGATCTTATTCCCATTGTTGACTCTTACGACACCTACCAGAAAGAAGGGGGTAGTGTTATTCTAACCCGACACGCTGACACTACTCTTGTAACATATAAGTAAATTCTGTAGTAAAGGATATTTTCGTAACAATTAAAATAGTATCCAACCGGGACCAAGCGAGACAATTTATAGGCCTCCATATAGAAAAGGTGGCAAAAGAACCCACATGTAACGACTCGGTCGGTACGTATTCAGCTATTCATTTCTTAAAATCGAACCTTTCTATAAGTTATTATGAAAAATATAATAAATGTAACTTTTGCATCAAAAATTTAACTTTTCAAGAAACGAAACGTAGTTTACGTCCCAAGGGCCCTGGCAACACTGGACAATACCCGGGTACCTTATAATATATCTCTGCTGTAAATCATTACTTCTCACAAATCAATTTCACATGCTTGATGCTTATAATTTGATTTATAATTACACTCCGTAAGTGAAGTGAACGCTAATCCAGCATTAATATGGAAAACTGTCAGTTCCAGAGCACGAACGTGCCTCTTAAGGTGACGTGTCATTTAAAACTCACCGCCGAATGCGACGGCATCACGTTTTTTCTAAATACCGTTTCACGGAACAGCACAACAAGTCCACTCGAAAGGACATATTCATTTATTTATTTACAAATATGAGTTATCAACATAACAGCTTACGCCTCTCTTTCACTTGGAAAAAAACCGACTTCAATTGAATACTTCATTCACCAAGCCACCCTCAGAGCATAAAACACCGAAAAGCCGTTTTTTGGATTTTTAATTGTTCATTTTTTTATTTCAGTCACACTTGTTAGTTAGTCATTACCAGAGTGCATCTCATGACACTTACCATAAGCTCAAACACGGCTGCTAAGCTACACCGTTTATTACGGAGTTCCGTGTCTACCTTCCGGCTTCAATAATCAGATAACATTACATCATGACCATTCAAATATCTTAGCGCTAACCATGAAACACTAGGAGTTTTGGATGACCATCCGTGGTCTTCTCAATCAATTCCTGTACACCAAATGCTAATACTTTCTGAATGTAAATGCTCGATTTGTTTCCGAAAATACTAAAATCGCTATGTTTCCATTGAATTATGAGGAGTTCCCTCAATTCCTCATGGTTCCCATCATCAGAAGTGAACTTTGAGAACAATGGGACAACGGCTTTCATTAAAGATTGAAATATTAAGTATCATGTACTTGTGACAGCAACATGAGGCATTTGCGTTTAAAAGGGCTTTTTGCTTAACTTTACTTGTTAATTTATTTATTCAAAAAATTAAGGCATACATATTTTTTACTATGACACGAGCGTCCAAAGACTGAGCTATGGCTTACTGCGTTTTACGTAGACAACATTTTTGGTTCATATTTTGGTATCTAGTCGGCATGAGACAGAAGTAAAACTATAGTAGGTATAAACGAAACAATATATGGAGTATATAGCGCCTGTACCTATACTAATATATTATTTCGATATGTCGCGCGCCATTTTAATAAACAGTATTTAATAAAACGATTAAGATTCACGTAGTTTTTACATGACTCAAGAAAGTTTAAATTCAAATGTTGCGTATGTGCTTAAGTAAATAAAAATATGTGTAAACAAATATATTTTACATATGTAGACAAGAATTTAGGGCAATATTTCTAAGTAGAATTTGTTGAAATCAGAATGTAAAAACCCAATGGTTTATATAGTTTTTCTACTAAATCTCTTTAATTTTGAATGATGTAATTTGGATTACTCTGACTAGGTATTCAGTTCTATTAATTCTTGCAGTTCATTTATCGTATAATACGACTTGTTTATGTCCTGAGTTTCTGGATGATGCAATAGGATTCAAAGTCGCAAGTGGGTTTTCTGCTGTTACTTCCGGTTTGACTCAAGGGCATAAATATGTATACATTTTTGGACCTTATTTCAATGAAATAAGGTGAAAAAAATGTATACATATTGGTGCCCTTGACTGTACCCCCAGCCCGAACTTAATAATTCTACTTAAGTCCAACGAAATTCGTATCACAAAGAAATTAAAAATTAATTATCGTAGGATTACGCCTAATTAATTAATAATTATGCAAAAATGACATGGACACAATTTGGACTACCTATATATTAAAAAAAACTAAGCTAGCTAATACTGACCAGGTAAAAAACTTACAGTACAAGAAATAAAAGGTTTTTTTATCTATTACGCCGCTGCTAATTGGGTAACCCCATGGTTTATTACAAGGCTGCCTCTCTCTTACCTCTAACTTAACCTACCAGCATCAAACCGGGAGTGGGTTAAAAAATTGTCTCTTTCCTCAATCTTTCTAAACGACCGGTTTAGCCTAATGGTTAATAACCCTACGAAGCTGACGATCCTGCGTTCCCGGTCAGGGCAAATATTTGTGTGATGAGCAATATTTGTTTGTGAAGGACAGTTCTGCCATCGTGGTACAACGTTATGGGCAGCAAACCTCAACAGGATCCTCAAATCGGACCTTGTCCCGCCTGCGCCATCTGCCGCCCCAGCAGTCAGTAAAATACTTCAAAAAGTAGATTATTTCATTAACCGAATTAACCCAAATAATGCCAAGTGATTATGCTAACAAGCATTAGTTTTCTCTGTTTATATTACCTACATCACAGCTTGTACATAAATATAATAAATACTAAACCACACTGTACATGCACACACACACATTTTTGTTAGATAATATTAATTTAATTTCTGATTAGTAATATTTCACTATAGCCTAAATAATTTCGCTTTCTGAAGGGATGAAGGGGTTTAAAAGTTTGTATGGGGAGCAATTTTATATACAAGAAACTTGTAACTTAGCTTATAGTTCCAGCATTCAATTGTAAGAAAACGATTTTTGTTTTTCAAAATTCGCCGTCTGAAGGAGCGAAAAGGGGGTTCAAAGTTTGTACAGGCAACCTGATTTTTTAAGTGAGTATATCTTCATTGTCAATAAATTTACTTTTATTCCTATATTTTATTTACTATACTTTTATTCTACAACTGGTTAAACGTGGTACCAAGAGAGCTTAGTCACAATATAAAAAGTGGTTATTCAGTAGGTATTCAATTGCGATTCGGAAGCGAACCATGTACTTCTTACATACTTCATTGTTCGTTCGTACCTAATTAAGTATGTTACCCTCTTTAAACAAGGTTGAATTCAGAGCATCCTTGTTCCATTTAAAAGTCTGTTTCAGTTTATTAAATATACAGGGTGTACAATCCAAATGGGTCAGTATGGTGAAGTCGGAAACTATGAGAGATAGCGAGATCTGTTCTTAGGAACCATGACGTCGATTTTAGATTTAATAATAATTACATTCAAACTTTTTTATAACCGGGAATCGAACCTGGTCAATATTTTTGTAACCGCGTTAAGTAAAAAAGACAAATTTAGCTATGAAATCTTGTGTAAACACAACTGACAGTAAATTAGACTAAAATGCCCACAGTTTTATTAATTTGCAAAAAGTCGTGAATAATATGAATCGATCATCAATTATCTGAAGAGACCACTTATGCATATCTTATCTGCATCGGTATTATGCATTACAAATAGCGTTTATTTAAAATTAAAACGCATTTGTTCAGCGGGCGTACCAATTCATTTAAAATTTGAAAATGGAATACTGTTTTTGGAATTAACTTCAAATGAAACACGGTTTTTCATAACCTCCTCGTGTTGATTTTTGATAACTTTCACATTATTATTGTGTTATGTGTTGTGTACTGTTTATAAAATGCGTTTAACGAATGAAGAACAGTTAGATCTATTGGAAGCCTATTTTAAAAGTGATAAAAGTTGCACACGAGCTTTAGATTGGTACCGAAACAGGCATCCGTTACGTGATGTACCCACGCGAAAAATATTAGTGTTGTGCTTCTTGCGACTTGCAGAATTTATACACATTGATTTTGACCAGGTTTGATTCCCGGTTATGTATGACAGTTAATAAAAAAGTTAGAATGTAATTATTATTAAATCTAAAATCGACGTCATGGTTCCTAAGAACAGATCTCGCTATTTCTCATAGTTTCCGACTTTTCCATACTGACCCATTTGGATTGTACACCCGGTATTTTGCGTATGTTAAATCGATTTTAAAAGTTTATAATAGTAATAAGGACGTTTTGCGGCCATTGGCTTGGATTAACTTTTTTTTTCAAGTCGGGAGCTTAATTCCTTAATTAATCGGCCAGTTCTCACACTAAGGCCAATATTCACAACGTTAACCTTCATTGCAACTGAGAAAAGCCAGTACAAGTCTGACCTACTATAATAAATACTTGTTACAAATCTCCCGAGTTAAGCTATACTAGAGATAACAGTATAAACAGTTGTCCAGGAATAAGTTTTAGATTATATTTTGTAGATGGATTAATAATAAATAAACCATCAATTTCAAAGGCGTAACAATTTTTTTAAATATTATATCAATGAAGAATTTGCATATTGTACTATGTTAATTCTATTTAATAAATAAAAAATATAATAAAATTTAAATTTCTAATTAATGAATTGCCGACATATTTTTTTGACCTGTAATGTGTTATCACTACATAGTATAAAACAAAGTCGCTTTCTCTGTCCCTATATCCCTATGAATGCTTAAATCTTTAAAACTAGGCAACGGATTTTGATGCGGTTTTTTCTTAATAAATAGAGTGATTGAAGAGGAAGGTTATATAATATATAATAACATCCATTAAATAGTGCACCCGTGCGAAGCCGGGGCGGGTCGCTAGTTACTAATAAATCATGTCCATGTCTATTGATTTCCTTAATACTTTACCTGACCAATTATTTTCTAAGGTTTCATCTATTTATTAAGAAATATGTATTTCTTCCTATACTCTAGTCGGGGGATCACTACATACAATAAAATATTAGGTCCTCTCCGACTGCAAACAAAATAGATAAATATCCTTAAGTTCTTCATTTCGAAACTTATTTTTTAATTATAATTTAATTTCACAATTTTTGATTTTAAATAGATAGGCGAAAATAAGTACGCAGTGGACCCCACAAGGTGGCTACCGGAACAGAAGCAGACCAAAAAGGTGATGGCGGGATGACCTGGACGCATTTTCCTTAACTTGGCTGGAACAAACTGACAATAGGGACGAATGGAGAAAAAGAGGGGAGGCCTTTGCCCAGCAGTGGGATACTCAAATAGGCTAGAAAATAAAAGTGTCTTGTGCCGTATAATCATGTTTTGAATATATATATTACATATATTTTTGAAATCGTCTTTTCAAATGCTTCATTTTGATACCTACCCCACTTGATAACTTCAAAACACACAAAATCGAGTATATAGTCCGCTATATTATTTTTATTGGAACGTACTCGGGATGACGTAAGGATTCCAACGATACCTCACACATTTAAATCGGTTAATGCGTTGAGAAGTTATGGGGGAACAAAGAATCTCACATACATACACCCTGAAACACTCCTTTTTTTGGGCAGTCGTGTAAAAAGAGTGTTTTCAAACAGTGTAGATTTTCAGTTTTCTTACATGTATTAACATCATACAATAGTGATGTTATAAGTGGAATAGAGAATATCCAAGAAATTACGTTAAAAAACCTATTTAACATTGTACCTATTTTAAAAGCCACCTCAACAAGAAAAATCAAATCATAATGTCATTTATACAAACCCGGTTTCTTAAAAGGGTTAATATAAATGCTAATGGCGTGTCTCCCCGCCCTTCGTAGGAGGGGTGAATGGTTGTAATTTTAAATCTACCTATGTGTTGAAATACAATGGAAAATATAATAATGAAACTCGAAACTGTGTATTTTGTTCTGTATGTAACTTCATTAATTATTATGCAGGTCTTTTGTTACGCTGTAAGAAACATGATGCTTCAATATTGAACTGTACCTAATCATCGACCAGTTACAACTTTTGTAGTCACGTCTAGAAACTTAATGGATGGATACTTAGTAAGACTCCAAGTTGTACATACAGAGATAAACTGTTAATAGTTTTCCTTGTCAAAGTCTTTATCACATTAAGATAACCTTGAATTTAATCTCATCAGCTTCAAGGAAAAGTTTTTGGAGTTTACTCCTTAAGAATCGATTTTGCTGTGGTAATGTAAAAAGTAGTATCTCAGTATACGATCGGGGTAAAGATACGACTTTTTACAATTTACGATATGCGTTATGTTCGTGCGCAACTTATCTTGCGCAGCTCTCAGTTGTTGAATTGTCAAGTATGTCTGTCAAGATCTAAAATAATAAAACAACGTGTAAATATTTTATAATGTGCTATTTAATTGGTATAAACTGGTATAAACGGAAATATTCACTCAGAGTCTAAAAGGGTGCAAACCTTGGACACATTGGTTAGGTATGGAGAATTTGACAAAACTGCGGATTGCTTTGCTAGAGTGAAAATCTAATTGGTATACATGGAAATACTAAGCCGTAAGTCGGCTAAGAATACTAAAGGTCCGACACGCGCTAGAAATAGTAGAAAGCTCGTCCCTGAAATTGCACCTTTGCTCCAACAACACAATAATAGTAAGTGTATCAATGAACCAAGTCTATGCGAAAGTTTATCCATTCTCCTCTTTAGATTTACAGGAATACGTACTATAATCGCGTGACAAAACATAGGCCACTGAAAAGTTTTTTGTAGGTATATGTAGTAGTGTGAATGTGCATTAGGCATGGCAAAGTTCAAGAAACATACATAAGATCACACAAGGTGACTTTGTTTTCATCTTGCATTGATTCGATTGAGGTCAATATAGGAACCATCAGCATATCCCAAGATGGGGAGGAGTAGTGTTTGAGTAAGCGCAATTTTAGTATCAATGGGCAGGAAATTACGTAGCCTTCTCAAAGAAGCTACTGCCTAAAACATCTCCCTGCTGACCTCGTTCACTTGAGGTACCCAAGATAAAGTCCTATCCATAATAATGCCTAAATCTTTTAATTGTGAAGAAAAAGGGATTAAAACGTTATCGAAGTAAATCGGTTAAACACTATTAAAATCGATTGTTGGAACAAATTCAGGGGAAACCTCCGACACGACCACGCGGGCGGTTTAAACACTGGAATACTCAAGTGAGATTGGTTCAGCGGCTTCAGCCAAATTTGAGGGGCTACTCACGAAATTCGGAATCCGAACTTCGTATCGTGCCGTCCCTTTCACTCATATAGTGTATAACACGAGACGGTACGATACGAAGTCGGATTTCGAACTTCGGAGTACTGGCCCTGAGATGTGAGTATAATCGAGCTACTGGGAGTTCTATCGCTGGTTCACTAAACCTAGCCTAGCTGAGAAGAGTCCATCAAGAAACTCGGCTAGACCCGACCTGGGTCGGAGTGACTCTACCCGATATGCGGCGGTACCGGGACGAATAGAGGCTACAAGTGTCTGTAAAAAATTGTATGGGCAAAAGTACAGTGCCTCTGGTGGTTACGCAATAGAACTAAGAATCGACATACTAAATCGTTTATGCAGTCGCTAGTGAGTACGGTCATGTAAAGGCACTGGTCAACATTTATCGATATCGATAACGTCTACGCGCTAAATCTTTATTCATATAAATAAATGTAACATGCATGATTTCAGTACTGTAAAGTGGGTCCCCTTGGGTCTCAAATAGCCCCACTTTGCGGTAATATAAAAAACGAGTTCATTTATCCTCATTCACTAATCTATATAATTATTTACTAATCTTTACTAATATATTTTATATTCGTTCGTAAAGAGTAAACTCCAGTCGTGCGTCGGAGCTGACACAAACTTTTTTTTCTCACTATACCTTTATTATGTTTAGTATTAAATAACAAATTATAACTATCGAAGATCTCACGGTTCGAAATAATTGCCATACGATAAATTAATTAATTATAAATATGCCTGTAATAGAGCATTTCACTCCAAGCAATCCAAAGTATTTCCAAATCTCAACAATTCCCACACCTTCAGTCACAGAATATTACACTTACTTTGGTTCTTCAAAATTTGTTGGTATTTTAAAATGTGAAGGTATTGATGCTAGCATAACTACACTTTAAATCTTGCCTGCAATTTCCGCCATTATATATGTACTTTATGCATTACCTTGTTTTCGTCAGCGTAGTTCATTAAATGTAGAGAAAACCAATCGACTGGACGATTTAAAGTTCCCTCGATTACCAATAAGGCAAATACGCAGTGGAAACGAAAACGTTTCAAGACCAATTATGTACCTGAAGGGGAGTGGAGGGGAGGGAAGGGGAGGCCTGCGGAGTAAGGGGAGAACGGAATATATCTTTCCGACCCTAATGTCAACCTCACCTGCACGCGAAGAATGGCGGCGGAGACCAATTGGTTTCCGCGGTACTCCCTGCTGAATAACAAACGAGGCTCTGGAGACCGAGTAAATGGCGGGATAACCATTCGCCTAGTCGGGCAACTGGCTGGAAGAGGCTCCAACCACCTTGGGACTTAAATAATCCCATAAAAGATTGGTGCGGAAAGGAATGGGACTCTACCGCAATTATTGTTATCCAAAGTAAACTATGATGAAGTCCACAGATAGGAATAGTTTGTCATGCCACCCGGCTGACCCCCGGCGCCAGGTAGAGTCCGGATCTCCTGGTTTTAAATTGGCTACCTGTTGCAAGGCAGCGGGTCACCAGGCTTCTTCTGGACTACTGCTGACAGTTCCAGAGCGAAAGTGAACACCAAGCACCGAGCTCTTATGATAGGCACATGGAACGTGCGCGGTCTGAACAAAGCGGGGAAGCCAGAAGTTGTGGAGGTAGAGATGGAGCGATATAAGCTGAATGTATTGGGTATCAGCGAAAAGCATTTCAAGAAAAGTGGGCATTCGAAAACAAAGAATGGAATGACCATGATAAATGCGGGTAGTGAGGGCAACAGCTTTAGAGGAGTCGGGTTCCTGATTTCCAAGCAGCTTACCAAAATAATTATAGGGTATGATACAATCAACGACAGAATAGTACGTCTGAAACTAGGTGCCTGGCATCACCTTACAAATATCATCCAACTGTATGCATCTACGTCCGCTTCAACCGAGGAAGAGAATACTGACTTCTATAATACATTGGATCAAGTATACCAGAACATACCATCCAAAGAACTTACAATTTTGCTCGGTGATTTCAATGCAAAAGTTGGAGACCCTTCATCGGAGGATCATCATCGGGTGCGGAACGACCGTCGGCAGATATTGCTTGACTTCTGCGCAGAAAACAACTTGCCGGTAATGAATACTTGATTTCAACAACATCCGCGTATACTTTACACGTGGACGTCCCCAAACGGCATGCACCGTAACCAAACCGACTACATTCTGATTTCCAAGAAGTGGAGGTCATTAATAATTTTCACTAAGACTCGACCAGGTGCTGACTGTGGCAGTGGTCACCAGCTTCTGGCTGTCGCCGTCAAAATACGTTCAAAGGCTCCGAAAACGAAACGTCTTAAGAAGTCAATTTTGCCAATACAGGCTGAAGAAGAGTTTCGGAGAATAGCTAGGCTACGCTTTAATTAGTTGGAACTGGACCCTTTTGAACCGGCACATGCGTCGTGGGAGACGCTTAAAATGGTAAATCTGGAAACGGCCAAACAAAGAGATGGCGGGCAATGTTAAAGAGTCGTATCCTAAGGCAGATTGGATTCAAAAGGATACATGATCGTTTATCGAGAAGAGAATAACTCTTAAAGAATGTGGACTAAGCTCAGAGCCAGAGAGGTAACGATATCGTTTTCTGCATAGTACGGTTCAAAGCCTGTGCAGAAGAGACAAGAGCGCCATCATCGATGAAGTATGTTCAGAGTTAGAGAAATCTGCTAACCATGCTCCCACCAAAGATATGGTTGCAAAGGTGAAAATCCTGGCTAGGGATTTCAAATTTTCGGTGTACTATATCGGCGAAATCCTTTTCGTCAAGTTTCACTTCCTAACTAACTTATTGCAGTACTTTTACTTGGCAAACCAATCATTGTCACATTTATAATTGGCAGTTTTTCATTAAACCTAAAAATTTAATAAGTATCCTCGAGTAATTCCGAAAGTTGGGTAATTCCGAAAATAACAAAGTCCAGTCTAACTAAGCGCTTTTATTGAATCTCATAATCATTATCAACAAAATGAAATGTTAAAATTTTTTGTTGATGCTTGGTAGTGCAACAAAATCGCTTAGTTACACTAGGATTTGTTATTTTCGGGAATTAACCGACATTCGGAATTAACCGAGGACACCCAAATAATGTTTCATCAAATTCTTTTGGCAAAAAAAGAAGAAAAGCCCAGAGAGACCCATTAGGGCAAAATCGTCTCTAATGCGGATATGTTGGAAAATTAAGATGGGAGCTGAAGCGAAGCAAGGGAAAAAACCAATATCATAAATAACCAACCGTTAACATTGGAAGTGACCTCCGGACAAATGAAAAACGTGAAGTGAAAAAAGTGGGATTGATATTTATGCCAAGCGTTGTTAAGAGTATACTAACAATTGTTATACGAAGTGAATATTAGACCACATGTATATTACGAGTAGTATTATTAGGATAGGTTTGTTGGACTACGGGAGTTTCTATCGAAATTAAGCATATTTTTTCGAGTTCATTCAAACTTAATCAAGTGATTAGGCTTATCCATTAATAAGGCATTCACAGTCAAACTTGTACACGCCTGACTCTTGTGCCTTTACCATGAGTTTGCATGACCGTACTCGCTAGCGACTGCGATAATGATTTAGTATGCCGGTTCTTAGTTCTATTGCGTAACCGCCAGAGGCGCTGTACTTTTGGCCATACAATTTTTTACGCAGTCGCTAGCGAGTACGATTCAATCAAGACTAGTTCAACAGCTTGAACTAGTCATGATTGAATCTTGAAGCGTGCTTCCATGTAGATTTATTATACATATAGCCAAGTTCTATAAAGCTGGTAATGTGTATCTAATACGGTAGAAGCACTTCTATGGACTCTGTGTCACATACAAAATTACTCAAGCTTACGCAGTTATGTGGAGAAAATTGCCGCTATAGCTATTGAAGTGAAATCGTACAATGGCATAGGGTCGTACAATCAACAGAACGAGCCTATTGTGACAATCTCGGATGAACTTCCATTGAAACCATTGATGACATGTAGTTAATGTACTGCCGTAAAAATATACATTTGGTTGATTACCTATCCCTTTTGCGAAACCCAGTCATTGTTGATAATGGACTCCTATGTAGCCCTTAAGGAAATGGTGTGTAAATAGAATGCGTTATTTTTGTTTATCGTGCGTAAATAGTAGATTGCATAACAAGGGTCTAAAATAAGCCATATTGCAAGAAAATAAATAAACAAAGATTATCCACTCACAATTAATAATAAAATACAATGAGATGTGACGGCATCTTTATAAAACTGTTTTGGCTCAAGTACATAGTAGTTGAAATAGGGGCGAAAAAAGACCTAATGTTTTTAATAAGTTAAATTAGTTGAACAAAGTATGTACCAAAAAGAACCCAACATTACGATTGGCTGTCGATGTGTTTTCTAATCGATGGATTTAATCGATTTATTTTTCCTAAATTCTTTTTGCTCAGGGGTAAATAAGTTGTGGTTTTCAAAATATTCGTAAAGGCTATTATATTATAAATTACTTTTTCTATTATTTTGAAGAAAATTGGTAGCAATGCTATTGGTCTGTAATTAGACCAAATTTCCTTTTCTCCCTTTTTGAAAATTGGCCGAACCACTGCCAGCTTCAACTTTTCCGGGAATGTCCCTTGCTCGTTACGTAAGTTTACAATATAACTTAGAGACGTAGAGACGGAAAGAGCAGCCTTTTTAACAACCTTCGTGACTATTCCGTTGTAACGCGTACTATTGGAGTTATTTAGTGAATTAATAATTATATGTATGTCATAAGGATTCGTAGGTTTCGTAAATAAAGAATTAATAGAGTCTGTATGTCATTGTTTAATTATAATTTTAATTATTGGATCGAAATGATTTTCAATTAACTTGATATATAAAATTATTATTAAATTCTTGTGCAATGTGTTGTGGATCTTTTGTAATTTTATTTCCACTTTTTATTTGTTCTATGCCACTCTTGGGATGTCTTATTTTATTTTTATTAACGATCTTCCAAGTGGCTTTAAACTTATTAGACGATTTTTCAATGTAATAATTATTTTGGGACTCCTGATTCAATAAGATTATTTTCTTAAGCCCTTTAGAATATGCTTTAAAATAATTATGATCAGAAGGATTTGGATTCAATCTACATTTCCATAATAATTTTTGTTTTCTCCTACAGAAATCCAATTCAATTCCAATTCAAGACATATATTTTAATCGCTTAAAGGGGAAACAGAGATTGCAGTATAAATCAAACTCATCGATAAATCGGTTAAAAGCTTCATTGGCCATATATACACTGTTAAAATTACGACAAACTTATATATATATTGAGCACTAACGTCCCTTCTTGTGACGTACCAATGTGACAATATTGATGTTTTTTTATTGGACATTTAAATATTTGTCCTGTATGATCCAATAGAGCCATTTCTACTACTTTTGCCTTGCCATTTCGCACATTATGAATGACGTTATCGATACAAGTGTTGCTCTGCAGCCTTTTACTTAAAATATTTCGCAAATGAAAAAAACAGTTTCGTAATAAATATTCCAGTAGCTGTAATGGCTATCATTATTAGATTACTAATCAAAGTCAAAGATATTTATTCTTCAATTTAGGTATATGGCACATGCACCTATGAACGTCAAAATTTACCACCAGTTCGTAAAAACCTCTGCCTCAAGTAGAACCGACGTAAGAAACTTGTCGAGGCGTCATTTATTCTCAGTCAGATTACTTGCGCGCTGTAACTGCCAAACATCCCTATATCCATGATGTAATCGTTTACCTTATAATATGCTTTTGAAATAAGTGTTTGTTTCACGACAGATTTAAGTTTACAACCCGTAAGTTCAGTAATGTATCTTGGAATGTTATTGTAGAATTTTATACAATCTACCAAGGACGACTTCGCCTTTACTATTCTGTAAAAAGTTATTTTGAGTGTTCAAGTGTTTATAGTAGTTATTAACTTATCAGTGTTCGTTGGGGAACTGTATAAATTCTTTCTAACATACACAATAAATGTCATAGGTTATGTGATGTAGACGAATGTTTTAATGTTACTTTTTAATTTGTTATGTCTGTACTACACAGCCTAGTCCTATCTAAATTCACCCTAGTAGCCACTGTCGGTATTGGCCAGGGACAGGCAAATAATTCAGCATGGCGGATTGTTAGAAAAATAAACTTAAGAGTTATTCTAATTCGCATTTATATCATACATTTCGAGTCTTTCTTATTAATTTATGGTCGAAATTGTTAAAAAGGGATAAAAAGTACGGCGAATGACAGGATCTTAGCGACAGTCATTTGCAATAGAAACTTCCTGCTCGACCCATGTCGTACATTTTTCGCTTAAATAAGTATTAACAAAGAGATTAAGTGTTTAAACATTGTTAGTTGTTCGAATAGGTAACCTAAATATTAGCTGTGTAAAATACAATACTATTTTAAAGGTAGTTATGCGCTGCCGAAAGATGGCGCGCGAACACTAACAAGTTGGTTGTTTTAGCTTCATGTTTTGAGAAATAATTGTCATATAAATAAATTGTTCTCATGTGTTTGAAGGGTTTTACAATACACTTAACCGATCTTTAGTAGACCTTTGTCCACATAGTAATAAGGTTCACGACTAGTCAGCTTCTTTATGCAATAATAGAAAGGTCTATATTAAGTGTACTAATCCAAGCAGAAGATGATTACACATCAAACTCACTTAAAGCATTTGGTATAAAACAGCAGATTACACATCTAACTAAAATAATTTTTAGTCAGTTTAATCAGTCACGGAGCTAATTGTACAGTAATCTATACAATTAGCTCCACGACTGATTAAATGAATACGGCCTCACGGGTAGGTATATACTGGGCTGCTGAAAACTTTTCTGTTATGACTACAAAAACCTTTTTTAAGAAGTTTTTACAGTTTGCATGCTTTCCCAGGCCTCTTTTATAGCTTTTTTATTCTGAAAAATTAGGAGAAACCTTAGTTATTACTGGTTAATTAGTAATAATAATAAACCATTAACGATAAATTAACAATTATTGAGATAATTGTTGAGACTTGAACAAAACATAAAAAAATACTTATCTAACTGGGTCATTCTCATTTTTATGCCCTATCCTAAAGTAGTTCTAAGACTCCCAATTTTTCGTAAATATTTTCAGTTTAATGTTTTTAGACCTACGAAAACTTTTAATGACAGCAGCACAGACATTAACTCGAAATATCTTTGTTAAACGTATTATAAAAGAAAATATCTAACGAGGCTAGTTTTAACTTACATGCCTCGAAGAAATTTTAGTGACTTTTTTTCAATCAAACGACCTTAGGCTTGGGTAGACTGATGAACAATTATAAATGGACTGAAGGTCGTCCTCTCTGTAATCCCCGTCAATCAGCAGGTTGAGTTATTTTAAAAGTATAAAATGTTTCTAAACCGGCCATTTTGGCGTACTTGTATACATATTCTATGGCACGTTTCACCAGATCTCTGAAAGGATTGAGATGAAACCCGTTTAAATGAAAAGTAAATGTATACTTTGTGAGTGATGTGAAGTGGAGGTACACTTCACAGATTTTAATACTTGTAAAACCCGTTATAGATTTTGTCGATTAATTGCTTAGAAACATCACGTAGATGGTTGGAGGATATCACCAAATATGTACCTACTTCTGTATGTTGTTTTTATATTTCAGTGTTTATCTACAGATATATATGTAACATTTATTTTACTACCGTTGCTCGTATTGTTTTTATAAATCCAAGGCCAATTCACTAAATAAATAAGTATGACGTGATTTTTTTTATCATCTTTTAACGAGTAGAATTAATTTCTAAGTTCGTATAAAGAGTTTCACTAAAACTTTACTCGTTTATAATATCATAGGTGAGTGTTATGTATGGATCGTCATGTCATGTAGGGATTGTCGAACCAAATTGATTTCAATGCGCCAGTGCGCTCGCGCTGCGAAAACAGAAACAAAAAGAAGATATCATGTTTAGAGAGGGTTGGCCTTACAACAAAGTTATCTAATCTGTGTATAGACACATAGAACAATTATTTTGGTTTAAACTCAAGTATGCTGGCATTAAATTTAACGGTTTTTACTGAAAATCGCCATAAAAGTGAACGTTACTCGCTACATATTGGAAGACAAAATGTATAGTTTAAAGTCAGATAAAAAATAGAAGATTGCAGGCTCATCCCACGCCCCCAAAATGTTACATATAAATTCCATTAAATGTCGATTCCTAAACTAAATAAGGTCATATAATAAGAAGGCACAAGTCGTTTAACCCAATTCAAATGTCAAAATCTATTGGAACCGTGACTATTTTGTTAGTGGCTGAAACAAATTGCGGTTTCATGTAAGTAAATAATACACTTCGCACAAAAAACATAAGTTTATCCCATAAGTATGTTTCAATATTATGTATTGTTTCTGTTCAAAACACTGTATACTTATGTATGCTCCGCTTTTCAAATTAAAATGTTATTGAAAACAATAACAATATTAAAACAACCATAATAAATATCTACTACGCAATATTATTTCCAGAAACTCTAGTCTAATAAATGTATCCCTAATCTAGTATAAGCAGAAGAAAGTTATATGGAAAATCCATTGTTCTGAATAAGTTATGATAGGTACTGTGACAATAGTGAATGAATAAGAAAAACTAGAATAACGTCAGATGAATCAGTTTTCATTCATTATCTTATCTATTTTTTTTATACATTTACTCTCTGGATCTATGCCAGTTTCATTCACAAGAAAGGTTAGTTGCAAAGAGTAGAGAATTAAGTAAGAATGGAAAGCAGTTATTTCTTAATATTTATATTCATTTATTTTATATTAATTCGTATAACATATCAACAGTTGCGTTAAATTAACAATTAAAATAATAACAAAACTGCAAGCCACAAGCAAAAGTTGCATGACCACATGAAAATTCAGAATATGAATTTAAAAATAACTATAATAATGCAAAATCACAATTTTAAAAATGACTAAATTAATACTTTACGTACTTGAGAAAGTGTGCCCGATAAGCCATTCTTTAGCAAAGATTTTAAACCGACTAGTGAATGTGCACCTGCAACATTATGCTGGCAGTCGGTTTTACACGGTCGGGCCCATCACGTACGAGTTTGACAGATTTTGCCAGTTTGTGTTTCACACCCACGAGTCTGTGGCGATACCGCAAGTTCCGACCATGGCCGTCCCCCGAAATGTTAATTACCTACCACGGAAGATAGTGTGAGCATCCGCAGCTCCTTGAAATAAGGTCTAACGGACGTACTCTGGCCAACTTGCACAATCGCTTGGACAGTACAATTTTTTGCATCAGCTTTTTCTGTCTTCTAGTTTTACAACTTGCTGGTTAATTTATTTAGCCACAACGCTGCAAGCTGGCATAAACATTTAAAAAAAGTTAATGATCTGTAGTATACACCCATGTGGAAATCCCTATGGTATATGCCAGGAGCATAACATTTTGAATCCTGAATCGGGCCCCACACTAACCTACTGTGTCGCAATTTGATTCCACGGTCCTTACTTAGTAGTAGTACCCACAAACCAGTTGTCGGAATGAAAAAATAATTAAAACCTGTTATATTCGACTAACCAAATGGATTATCTTTTTTCCTCTTCTTTCTGACATGTGCCAACGTTCAAAAGAGGATCACACCAAGCTTTCCTCATATTAACGTTAAGTATTTCGCAGTTTGATGTCAACCAACCAATGTTTTTTTAACGCAAACTTGTTTTACGATTTTTTGTTAAATATAGCGCATGTAAGAGAGCAAGCGACCCGAAGATTTTTAAGTGCTCCCGAGCTGTTTTATTTTATCTTGTCTTATTTTGTGACTGGCTCCATTATTATTACAATCACTTTTATTCACATCTGCTAAGCTGTCGGGTGTGGAACGCCGAATTAAGCCAGAGACGGCGAAAAAACAACTGTGCTTTCTGTTTTTAGGGTTCCGTACCAAAATGGTAAAAAAGGAACCCTTATGGTTTCACTTTGTCTGTCTGTCTGTCACATCGCAAAATACCTCAAGAACTACTTATGCTATCGATTTGAAAAGTTAGAATAGTTATAAAGAATGGCACCCCAGATGCATAAAACATGTTCGTTTTTATTACATATTTCATTTTATTTTCTGTGAAAAATGACAGTCTATATATGTGTGTGTCAATAAGATTCTGGTTCAAAATTTGAAAGTCTAGTGAATATGACAACTTTTTTTTACGTCATTTTCGATTTATGAGTGAAAATGTAAACCAAATACCGACTGATTGTATAAATACCGACCTCTGATTCTTAAATCGTATCCGGCATTATTTACGTATTATTGCATATTTATTCCTAAGTGTACAAAACTGAAGAGTTGACAATCGAAATAAAACAGTTGAGATCAATTTAAACAGACCCAACTTGAACAAGAAAAAATTAAAACGAATCTTTTAAATTATCTGACCTGAATAACTCCATTTCAAACTTCTATGAACCTCTCACTTTATAATTACCTAATTCCACGCCAGTTTCCAAACTATTTGAGGTTTTCACATGAATACCTGAATACCTCCCCTGTAATACCTTTAATAGTTCCAGCAAACTATTAAATCGGCCGCTCGAAATTTCAGGTCAGGAATATCAATATTTGACTGTGTTTGGATTGGAAAACATCTCATTATTGGAATAATGACATGCAATAATACAAATAATAACTTATAGCATACATACAACAAGCTTTTGGACGCGACTTCATCCGCGTAAACTTCCACTTCCTATTTCATCCTTTCGATGGGTGACTTTCGGTTTGTTTGTTTTCTTTTTTTTAACTACACTGTGGCTTTATAGTCCAGTAAAGCGATAGTAGTGCGCGGTTGGAGAGAATCCAGAGGAAAACCTCTCCGTAACGACCACGCGTGTGGTTTGGAACACTGGAATACTCTAAGAGTTTGCGCTCCAGTAAGACTGATTGAGCGGTTTCAACCGAATCTGAAGTGTCGCTGGTTCACTAAACCTAGCCTAGCTGAGAAGAGTCCAGCAAGAAACTCAGCTAGGCCCGACTTGTGTCGGACTGACTCTACCGGGTGTGCGGCGGTACCGGGACGAATACAGACAGTTGCGACTCTTTTGGCGCAAGGGTATCCCCCATAGTTGGCAGTATGCCCATCGGGGAGCTTACTTTGCAAACAGTTGCAGCACTTGACGCCGGCCGGGTCCTTACATCCCTTTGGACGATCGCAATCGCGAGACGCGTGATCGCCAGCGCACTTGACGCATCGGGGGAGGGTGATTTTCGAGATAAAAAGTATCCTATATATTAATCCAGGCTATAAACTCGTTGTATATCAAGTTTCATCATAATCTGTTTAGCCGTTATTGCGTGATTGAGTAACAAACATCTAAAAATCTAAACATCAAACATCTTAACTTTCGCATATATACTCATAATATTAGTAGGATAATTTATCTAACATTCATAACTTTCATCAAATAATTTAAGCAATATTAAAACAGCTAAGTCTGCTTTACTACTTGGATTAAAATTATCTTTAAAGTCAGCCAGAGAAAATAAGATAAGCGTCTTATTTCTTTGTCGAAGGAACTTTCATTTTAATCTTGTGCTCGTGTTTATTTATTTCAGCTGTTGCTGATAATTCGCGTACACTTAACTTTCCATCCAAATATATTTCGGACCAATCTGCATAACTAAAGCTACAATCTTGCGCTATTATTTGTTTATATTGCCTACTTGCCAAGTCACCGTACTGTTAAGCAAATTCAGAAAATAGCCATTAATTAATATTTCGTTTTAGTTTCAATTTATGATATATACGTGTGTGCACATTTTAACACGCATACATCTTTTAATTTGACGTTTTTAATCGTGTGGACCAACGTCATTAACAAAATACTTAGAGCATTTAAGACAGACGCCATTGACATACTTACCCCTCGGCCAAAGGCATAGGAGAATGCCACGTTATTAAAAACGACTTCATTAATCGATATATGTCAATCTCGAAATCGTTCCCGGCGTGTGAAGAGCTCCATCAATAGTATATTACTGCAGAGACCAGTGAGTAAGTGCCATCCTGGCCTCGTATAATAGCCGGACCTCGCCTTCGGCTCGGCCGGCTAACTCATACTCGTCCAGGATGGCACTTATGGTCGAAGCATGTATAGTGCTTTTCGCTAAAATAAAACAAATTATATGAATAAAAATTAATAGTAAGGTACATTCTGACCAACTTGTAGTTTAATGTTCCGCTTTTCACTTGAAAAACTTAATAATAATCTTAATAATTGATCAAATATCTCTGGATTCGGGTGGAAGTAATCTTCAATAGTGCGATCTTTGTCGCAATCTGATTCATCAGAACTAATTTTTAGCAATTTTAGTCTTACTTAAATATTATTATTTATTCCCGCTAAAATACCAGTGCGGATTATTTTTATTGCTTGATATTGTTTAAGATACTGATATTATGCCAAAACCCCAATAGAATAAATACATAAAAACCGTATTAATCTTTATGAATATTTTATTTTATTCAATTTAATCATGTTAATTCCTAATTAGTATCGAAATAGTTATTAAAAACATGATTAACTATATTTTCCGGCATTTTACATCGCGCAATACAAGTGCAATACGGACACGTCAACCTCTATGGTAGGTACCTACTTTTTTTAAATGTCAATCACTGCCAACTTTAGCTTCTTTGATTAAAACAGTGCTAAATTTAAATATTTTCTAAATGAATGACATAATAATAATATACCTGATTTCGACATGTAACTACTATTTAATAATAATAATTTGACATTTATACAAACTGAGACATTTTAGTTAAATGGGTTATAATTATTGTATAGAATGAACAAACCATCCATTATATTGCATGCCTATTTTAGGTCGAACATGGAACTTCTTGTTATTACCACCTATTGTATACTGTTCTTGCAATAAAAATATCATTCTTTCGTTATTTCTTTCACGCTTGGCCGCTATTTTGACATTTCACTACTCCGTATTTCCGACGGTAAGGACTACTATCTATGAGAATTTATATGAAATGTGATCCTTAGTGAAATTGGCAAATTTAGCCATGCGGTAATTGACCTAGTCGAAACCTGTCTAAACGCTTGTAAGGTCGAATTTTATTGCTCAAATTTAGTGTTTAGAGTGTGCGTGCGTGACTGTTTTAATGTAGGTGCGCTTGTGCGTGGTAATGGGAGAATGTTTTGCAAGTTTACGTAGTTTCTTTATATGTGTTACCTCGTCCCCCCCCCCCCAAATTTAGCTAAATATTTTCGGAAAGACGCGTCTCCTGTTTTAAATGCTCTAAGATATAAGGAATCATAATAAATAAATTTGTATTGAAGTTGCGTAAATATAAAAAAAATATATGAAAACTGACACAAGTATCTTCAATACCTTTCCCATTAAAATCAACCAAGACTTATTTACATGAAATTAGGGTAATAAACGAACCACATAATTACCTTGAGCTCTGAACTGCCATGAATATTAATTTTCCCCTGAAGCGATTTCGCATAAGAGGTTACACAAACATTCACTCTTTTATGACGCGATATGTAATAACATAAAAATATATTATACACTTATCCACATTTCCTTGACCCTGTCCACATAGGAAATAAAACCGGCCAAGTGCGTGTCGGACCACGCACAATGAAGGGTTCCGTACCAACACCTTCTAGTCCACATTTAAAATCACTATCCAATACATTGAATCCAAAAATGCCGTATCTTCATAGGGATCTCACGGCACTTACGACGTTTTGTTTGGGCAAGACAAATTTTAAGCGAAAACTCAAAAATCGTAAAACCTATACTGTTCAAACCAAAAATCGTTGAAAGTATTTACTAATGCACACCACCTCAATTTTTTTCAGAATTTTAAACTTTATAGTTTGGAAATTAGAGGGGGGGGACACACTTTCTATGACTTTGACAGCTAATATCTCACCAACAAGTTTTTTATAAACCTCCATATCATTTTATAGGCCTATCCATCGATACCCAATACGACTATGTGCGTTGAAATTTTTTTTTTCATCCACAGGAGTGCCCCCTAATTTAATTTCACATCACTTTTATATAGCGGTTCATAGAATATACCTTCCTATCAAATTTCATAATTGTAGTGCTTACAGTCTCCGAGTAAATCGGCTGTGACATACGGACGGACAGACATGACGAATCTATAAGGGTTCCGTTTTTGCCATTTTGGCTACGGAACCCTAATAAATGGGTATACAGTAGAATCCGCTACGTAAAGAGCAAAAAATAATCCAAAATATTGGGCTAATTCAGGGTTTTTTAAAAATACCGGTATCGGTCCCTGCTTCGAAATCACCACACATTAGATTTCATACCAAACATTTTCAAAGTAAATAAGTCCGTTTTGTGCGACGTCCTGATAGTGCGACTGTCGCTTTATCTAGATTCCACTGTAATTGGATCTATCAACGTTTAGATCGACACTAATTTCTCTCACTTAAGTTATCACGGATCAAATGTTAACGGGCATTAAATATTAACTGGTCAGTATTCCTCTAACTCAGTGTTGCCAGATCTACTGGTTTTCCAGTAGATCTACTGGTTTTGGGGTATGTCTATTGGTCTACTGGTTTTGCAAGAGAATCTACTGGATTTTACGAGTTGCATTCTGGTTTTAAAACTTTTTCTTACGTACTTGCATTTGCACATGGATAATGACGTATATTTATGAAGCAAGTGTTAAGGCGGGCTTAAATGACATCGACAAACGTCATTTATTAAAAAAATAGGCTATGATCCCATTATCCGATATTTATCGGTGTCAGAACCGACGACAAATGTATGGGAATGTGACCGATATCGTATCGGATAGTGTGAAGTGTAAACACTAAGTGGTTTTCTTTACAATTTTGTCGGATCCGTCGTCGATATTGTATCGGATAGATAGCTGGCCCTTACGAAGTTTTTTAGTTCCAATTCTATTCCAGTATCTGTAGGCTCTTTGTTTGTTTGTTTACTTACTTACACGTGCCTGAAGTTAGAAAACTTTGAAAAGAGTGGTGAAAATTTTTGAGGTAAGGCGTAAATTCCTGTGATTCCAAACATCGAACCAAGTTATATTATAAAAAGAAAAAAAAAGGAAAACTTGTGATTTGACAATATCAGGAGTGCTACCGCGAACGGCATTCGAAATTTTCCCTCTCTGTCGCACTTGCAAGTTTGCACATAAGTGAGACAGAGAGGGAAAACTTCGTTTGTGGTTCGCGGTAGCCCCTCAGGACCCAACCAGCAAAATAGTCCCAGAATGCGCACTTTATAAGAGTGGTAGGCTTATAGCACTCTAATATTTGTTTGGGAAAACGGCATCGCTCTTATATTAGTCTTAGACAAGTTAGTACGGTCTTAAGAAAGCTCAGTCTTATTATCTAATCTCATATATGTATATAAGAGCATTTTATAATGCTATTATAAGCCTCTTGCTCTTATATTAGTCTTAAATAAGCTAGTACGGACTCAAGAACGCTCAGTCTTATTACCTAGTCTCATATATGTATATAAGGCATTGTATAATGCTATTATTAGCCTCTTGCTCTTATATTAGACTTAGACAAGCTAGTACGGACTCAAGAACGTTCAATCTTATTACCAAGTCTCATATATGTATACAAGAGCATTGTATAATGCTATTATTAGCCTCTTACTCTTATATTAGTCTTAGATAAGATAGTACGGACTCAAGAAGTCAAGAACGCTCAGTCTTATTACCTAGTCTCATATATGTATATAAGAGCATTGTATAATGCTATTATAAGACTCTTCCTCTTATATTAGTCTTAGACAAGATAGTACGTATTCAAGAACGCTTAGTCTTATTACCTAGTCTTATATATCTATTTAAGAGCATTTCATAATGCTATTATAAGTAAGCCTCTTGTTCTTATATATAATATATATAATAACATTTACGAAGACTCGCGCACTTGAGAAAACTTGTTCTTATAGCCCGATTCTCTAAGCTCATTTGATTTTATAATATATTTACTAGACCCTGTTTTAAGGATGTCAGGCTAATATCAGCATAGCACAAGACTGCACTGTTAGTACGTACTTTTCTGATCTTAAGTAAAGCTATAGTGAGATCAATAGCACTTTGTCTAGTAAAATATTAGAGTGACATTGGATCAACACACTTACAATACAAAATACAAGATCAATATAAAATGCTTTGATCTTAAATATATTTTGGGAACACAATTGTAAGAGCAAGATTTAGTTGGCTAAAGTGAGACTGGGATTTTAATATTAGTGAGGGTTCTGCAGGTTCTACTGATATACAAGAGATCGATATTGAGAGAAATCATCATTTATCAGATTAGGATAAGCACAATAGCGATTTATACTAAATAAGTAATAATATTATTAAGATATGTTGATACTTAATACTGATTGTACGAGACAGGACAACCGATTATTTTATGGAATTGTTGTGTAAAATATTAATGCTTGCTCTAATAGAACACTCCCACCTTCTCATTCTGATAGCTACTAGTCCTTTTAGTCGCTTAATAAACCCGTACAAGATCACACGTTTGTTTATTTATTTAAATTCATTAATTACCAAATTTTCAAAAGTGAACCTAATAACATCCTTCAGGAGTCTTTACAAATTTTCATTGCAAAGACTATAAAATAGTCGATTGTTTGTATTGATTATCCGAAGGGAATTATATCATACTAGTTAAATCGTTATGCCATTTATTTGTGGTTTCTCTTAATAAATGAAAAATATAATTGAATCCTTGCTTTTATTGAAAAAGGATACAATTAATTACATATTTAAGAATGTTCTTCCAAAATCGGTAATATATTATACTTGACGTATCGTTTTTTAAATGGTACAACGTTTGAAAGTTCATGTGTAACGAATTTGCCAATTTCGTTTCGGTCTCATTTATCTTAAGGGTTTGTGGTGTTTGTGTGGCAGATTTTGTCATATTGTTCTTCGGTTCAAATTTGTTTTTTTTTTCATGTTCTTTATTTGATGTGTCTTTATAGTCAAATCATTTTCTTCACACCATCTTTGACCGTGCTCCTCATTATCTTGACTCCGTAGTTGACCGTGTTCATCATTATCTGCACTCCATCTTTGACCGTGTTCCTCATTATCTTCACTTCGTCTTTGACCGTGTTCTAAAAGGTCCTCGGTATCCATCCATCATGCCACGAGCGGTAATGAAGAAAGTTTCAGATCGCATATTTATCACCCTTCCCTTCGGCTCGGGCAACAAATGCCTGAGATTCAAGTAGTTTACTATTAATAAATAGACTCAACGCCTTTCTTGGTGTACGAAATTGAAGACTTGATACCAAATGAAATTAAACCATTTTAATTTAATTCAAATATGTAGGAACATAACATTTTATTATTCCCGACATTCGTGATAAGTACACGATTTCATTATCAGCATAAAGTAACAAACACTGCACTTACCAAACTTTAGAATTTAAATAAGGCCTAGGTCTTTAAAAAGGCTATAGCCTTAAAAAGTCTGTAGCCTTTTTTATGACTTAAACCTTATTAAAATCACTAGCTCTTCTAAACTAATTACATCAATCTAGCCCTAAAAATAACCTCGGAACTTAAAAGTTTGGAGTAAACGGCTCGATTCTTTTGGAACACTACTTCTGAAGAAGGTTTTATGTAGGTAATCACGGAACCCAAATTAAATCAACATGGCCGTATAATTCGTACTCAGAATGCTAATATTAGTGTAAACGCTCTTACAATAGTCTAATAGTGCGCTGGGAAAATGCAGCTGTAGAAATGGCGATACTCCCAATACAAATAAAGAACTAAAATAACTAAAATAGAACACGAAATACCAGGAATGATAAGGCGCATCAAGTTTGAAGCGAGAAACAGGGTCTACTTTACAGTAAATAATTTATTCCCAGGCGATTACTTACCGTAAAACAAACACACCCGATGATAACAAACACTACGTCAATATATTTCAATATCAATAATTACTTCAAGTTTGTTACTTTTTTTTCACATGATGCACTAGCTGTCACACTAACGACTCCAGAATATTGAAATACCGTGTGAATTTAAACAATATCAAAATAAGCTAGTTTAGACTTACAGGATTCTAACTTTGGACCTATATAATCCTATGTAGGCTTATAGGGTACTTACGTAAAAGCGATATTAGCCTAAGTCAGCTTAAATTAGTTTTGGGCAAGATTATTTTAAATACGAACAGCATTCAATAAGACTGATATTGGAACGATATTAGCATATTTACTCTTATAATTGGTGCCCAAATCCGGGCTTAGACGATGATATAGAATCAATATAAGAGCAAAAAAATTTAGTCTTGAGACTTTTATAAGCCTGATTTTTGCTGGTTGGGGAAGTAACTAAAACGAAAGAAAATTTGTGATTTGACAATATCAGGAAGTAAAAAGAAAGAAAACTTATGATTTGGTAAGTTCTGAGGCATACATTTTTTCTACTGGGTTCTTCCCCCAATCTACTGGTGTTTAGCTTCATGTCTCCTGCTTTTTTCAGATTCGGTCCGGCAATACTGCTCTAACTACTGTTATTGTCTCGTGTTTTAGCAAAACTATGTAATGTCATAGTTTTGCAAGGGTCATTACCTGAATGTATACATAAATATCAAGTAAACGCGGCGTGGCGTGGCATGGTCAGTTATTTAAATACCGGTAAGGATCCTTGATCCAGAATTTATTTTTGGCGTCTCCCGTATGCCTAAAAACAGAGTAGAAACGCATGTTTTATTCTGAACTGCAAGATGGCAAGCGGAAACAGAGCGGCCAACTCCCGCGCTATAAAGATGTGCTGAACCGCCACATGCAGAAATCTGATGATGAACCATCGTGCTGGGAGTTTGGGCTCAAACTGTGGGCATGTAGTGAGGATTTAAGCGTGCAAGCCTTCGAAGAACGAAGACGAAGTGAACTCGACGCTAAGCATGAGGATTTGAAGGCCCGACCATTATAATTGTGTCGGAGACCTGAGAGCTCACGGGTGATGCTCTTCTTCTTTCCAGTCGCCGTGCTCGAAATCGGCCAGAATGATGATGATGAATACTAAATGTATTTTATATCTATATATGTTCTAGGTATTTTATATCCCACTTGATAAAGGTATTCATAATTTATTTGAAGGCCTCATTCCACGAATTATGAAAATTCGATATACTTTGTCCCACTAAATAATAGCATAGTAGCAATGAAGTCCAACAATAAGATCCGATACGTGTATACGTGCCTATATAGTACACATATTCGTTTTTTTTATGTAGCTATTGTATAGTGTATTTTTGCCTTACGCTTAAAGTAAATAAATACAGCGTTTTTGAAACATATTTTAACATAAAATCTAAGGATGTACCTAGATTGATAGGAGTAATATAGGTAGCTTCAGATGTCCAGATCAGAAGGATAATGCTTCAGAAATAAGAACCCCATGTTCGTCGGGAACGGATCTCCGCCGACTTGGTGTTATTTATTAAATTATTTAAAAAAGATGGTAAATTAATATTTAGAACCCTATATGAATAATCGCCTCATGAAAACCGGCTAAACAATTTTGTTTGTGGAAATTTGTCACTTATTGAAAAAAAATATTACAACAAATCTACTATCATTCGCTTGGCCTTTTTCCACTTCAGTACCTACTTGAGGTCGTCGCAGGATGATTTTGTTTTCTTCCATACACGGTTTTATTGTAACTTTAGTAGTTACGCTAGTTTAATCCAGTAACCCTGTCGTCTAAAAGTACGAAGTAGTGTGCGTCGAATCCGATAGTTCTGGATTTTTTGCAGACTTGTTTATGATGTTAGCCCAATGAATAATCCAAGTTTGTGACCTAGAGCGCCGACCGTAACTTCGTCAAAAATTGAAATTATAACCCTAAATGACCAGTTGCTGATAGTACCATTTCAAGACGTTTTTAGAGAAGACTAAATTTGCTACAATATGAGACTAGAAATATTTTATTTAATGATTAATAAAAAACACAAGATACATACTTACAACTACAACAAATAAAACAAAGAAACAAATAAAACCAATTACAAAAAAAACACTCCATCTAAAAGTTCTGTCTGCGGCATGGACCCCAAAACGCTGGCGGCGTTACCCCTCTGAACCGCAAGAGCAATCCGTTGGGAGAGGTATGCGCCAGCTCTGGGGTTCCCTGAGGCGTGGACCAAACTCGTAGCTCTCTACTAGAGAGGAGTATTTGCGGCGCTTGAGTATTTGGGCCTGATCAGCCACCGCGCCGGCCTGGGAACGGGTTGCCTGAATGTGGGACAGAGCAAACGTATCGATGCACGTTGCATCCCACACTAGGGTTCTACCCAGTTTCCACGGCACCAAAGTTACCCCGTCAGGGCGCTTGCCATCGTCCCTTGTCATACCCGCCTGTTCTAATGACGCGGGTATGGAGGAGGAGGAGGGGTACCTCCTGGCCTCCAACAAGCTCGCAATCTCTACGTCAGGTATCTGTAGGTTATTTAAAATAATACCGACAAGAGAAAGCGAACTGTACGCAGAGGACAAGAAAGCCGGTAGGGCCACACTGCACGAGGAGCGAACACCTAGACCACCGTATCTTACTGGACTAGAAAAAATTATGAACTTTGAAATGCTTTATCTCGGAAACTATTTGGTCTCCAAAAACAATTCTAATCTCATATTATAGCAAATTAAGTCTACTTTAAAACGTCCTGAGAAAGTATTATCAGCAACTAGTCATTTAGGGTTATAATCGGTTTTTCGATTTTTGACTAAGTTCCGTTCGGCGCTTGAGGTCACAAAGTTGTATTATACATCATAAACAAGTCTGCAAAAAATCAGAACTACCGGATTTGACGCAAGCTCTGAATGTATAAAGTTACTGGATTAGTTCGGAAAGTCAACGGGCAAAGCTATTACTTAAGGGATTACGTAAAGTTCGAATGGCTTGATGGAAAGTCGAAGCGCAAATACATTGTACAATAAATTGGCCTAGGCTTACCTCGCTGTTGCGACTTATGACTAAAATAAATCACTTAATTGACACCACCCATTCGAGAGAGACACAATTAAATTATTAAGTAATATTGAAATTTAGTCACAGTAACATGGTACTGAAATGGTTCCCAACTCAACAAACGAACAAGTTTCCCGCCAGATCTAACTTCGAAATTAAATATTATTTGGCTACCATAAATTACCTTTTGATGTTGCTTTCATGCAAGAAGAGAGGAAAAAATATCTTCGTGTTGTGCGTGGCGGTTGCCAAGTAACTAGCGAGGTACTTAAGATGGCGACCAATTGTGCCATTGCGAAATATACCTACCCAGTGAAAAAGGATGGATGCATATCAGGATAAGCGTGCATTAGTACTTTTCTGTAACATCTCTCAAATTAAGTAAGTGAAATCTTTTACCCTAGCCATGAAAATACAGGAACAGTTTTTACAATAATAATTTTTTAAATGTTTACTAAATCAATTGAAACGGATTTAAACTATTATGTTTTAAATACTTACATAGCGACGTTTCGATGTGGTTTCGAGTTTCTTTCAGCACTTGTGGTTAAGCGGGAGACCAAGGATTCGATTTGGTCAAATGCCACATCATTATTGATTTAGGCTCTAGACCAATACGGCGCCATGGGCCATTTGCCATTTCCGACTAGCAAAATAGTAACATGTAATAACTTCGTGAGATAGGTCCAAGGCCTCTCGCGCGTTCGTCTCGGGTTTGTATGTAGCTTAGAGCATTTAAGACAAGAGAGGCCTTCGGCGCTTCTTTCCGAACAAGATATTTCGCCAAATTTTGGAGGAGGGGACGTAACACTCATATAAAGCAACTGTGCACATTTGCGAAACATTCCCCTATTACTACACACCTCTACTAAAAAAAATCAGGCACCCACACACAATACACTAAATATAAGCAATAAAATTCGACCTTACTAACGTTTACACTAAGTCCATTATCGGATGGCTAAATTCACCAATGTCGCTAAGGATCATATTTCTTATAAATTCTCTTAGATAGTAGTCCATACGTTCCGAAATACGGTGACGTGAAATGTCAAAATAATGGCCAAGCGTAAAGCGTCGACTACGAATATTTTTAAATCGACTTTGTAATCGAGGCTCGATTTATAATTTTAATTAAAACTTTATTTGTGCAGAAAGGTATAATTAAAGCCAAAATATACGTGCATGTAAAATGATACTTGATCTTTTGTAAATTTAATAAATCAAAACATTTTTTGCATCCGATAACAGCACATACAGGCATTTTGAAAGAGCTCTTCACACGCCGGGAACGATTTCGAGATTGACGTATAATCGATTTATGTAGTAGTTTTTAATGACGTGGCAGATTTTTATCCTGTACCTTTGGCAGAGGGGTAAGTATATCAATGGCGTCTCTAGTCTTTGCTTAAATATTTCAACAGCTTTATTTAGAGAGCAGAAAATTAATTTAAAAAATCACTAGGTATGCCCCTCCTGCTCATCCATCAGGCGACGGCGCCGCAACGACGATGATACACCCGTATCCCCTACAGGTTTGAGCAAAAGTATGTCACAGATATTGGATGTGACCAATATGTCGTGTGACGAGGGTATAAATAATAGCCACATTCTCGGGGACACACTTCTTCCTTCCAACACGTCAGCAAGACCATAGACATTACTCGCAGGAAAACCGGAGTCACTAATTCATGGCGAAAGCATATTATAACACTTCAACAGATAAGTGAGTTATTAGACAGAAAAGTAGAATCGCAAAAAAAACCATTATCTCAGAATTACACGCCAAGCTAAAAACAGATATGATAAACCTAATACAGCCCGAAATCCAGAGCTCCCTTAACAACTTCAAAGCTGAAGCAGACCGCAATATAAATAGCCTAGCTACTGATCAAAATGTGTTAAAGTCAAAAATCGATGCTTTAACATAGTAAATCACCACTCTCAAAGCAGAATATTCCTCACTAAGAACTGAAATTCAAATAAAGAAACCTGACGCCAATGTTAACGCATCTAGAATAAACCACGCTTTAACAACAACCTACGCGCCGGAGAGCAACAGCAGGAAAATAGTAATTTATGGCTTTACTGAACACTATAAAGAACGATATTTGATAGTCTTAAATGCTCCAAGGTCTAAGGTATGTAGTTACAAACCGAAACAATCCTCTTACCGAATTTATGTGGTAAGTAAATTTAATTCTAAGTTTGCCGGTCACAAAATGACCGTGTTCAATAATAAATTGATTTTTGCCCTTCTGCCGGCCCTTAAGGCCGCATAGGGCGGTAATCCCACTAACTACATACATATTTCTAAATGATCGTGAAGCAGACCAAACAGGGAAATAACAAAATGTTGATTTAATAAAATGGAATGATTAACGATTTCATTTTTTTACCTGGCTTTGACTTTATAGGCCCGGTCCAATAAAGTGATAGGAGTGCGCAGTTGGAGAGTGGCCTGGAGAAATTCCAGGGGAAAGCTCCGATACGACCGCACGGGCGGTTTAAACACTGGAATACTCTAAGAGATTGCGCTCCAGTGAGGTTGGTTCAGCGGGTTCAACCAAATCTGAGGTATGAGTGGAATCGAGCTACTGGGCGTTTTGTCGCTGGTTTACTAAACCTGGCCTAGCTTAGAGAAGTCCAGCAAGAAACTCAGCTAGGGCCGGCCTGAGACGGACTGACTCTACCCGGTATGCGGCGGTACCGGGAAAAATTTCGATTCCCCCGATCCATTTGGTGGCAGTGGCACAGCTTTATCCTTGTTAACAATTCACCAAAATAAGCACATTTACCAACTTATTACATTATATTAAATTAAATGTCGGAAAACATGTCTCGTTAATAACAACTATCCAATAATACTTAAAATACATTGACTATTAACTAGTAAAAATAATGAATAAATATTTGCATACCTATATATATAACACACAATAAGTAGCCCACCTAGATTATACATATTTTAATATATATACTGTCTAAACTCTATCATTGATTGGTAACCATGGTGGCTGTTGAGTACAGAATAAACTTGTCGTAAATAGCAAGATTTTTTCTACTCCTGTACTTTTTTCGCGACTTACGCAATCATGAACTCTGTACTTTATTTATTCTGTAAAAAGTCTATCTAGTTTAATGTCCAAAAACACACTCCTTACCCTACTTTAATGAAAAATAAAAGCATAGGGGCTACCGCGAACCGAAAACGAACCAAGTTCGAATTTCTCCCTCTCTGTCGGACTTGCTAATCTGTGGGACAGAGTTTTCGTTTCGCGGTAGCCCCTCTGGGTTGGGTGCCACAGACTTACTACTAATACTATGTTTAGTAGTCATTCTTCGGTGCGTTCAAGTGAAACTTTTATAATTGAAATCAGTGCTGCCAACTTAACGCAACTTTGCTAGCTATAATTTTTATGAATTAAGTAATTAATGCATAATATATTATTTACTAATATGAATACATACATTTATCACCTTTTTTGTGTTGTTTAACAAGTTTTAATCTATTTTCGGATACATTTATGAAAACGAAACAGTTAAGATTCGATCCGGATTTGAATTCAGATTAGGTCGGATGCCGCGTCTAGCAAATAAAAAAAAACATAAACAAAGTGTCATATTTTTGATTTCCCACCAAATTCTTAATTGAAAACGAAAACGTTCAAGCTGATAAATGATTATATTACTTAAATAAAACGATTTTTTGTGTTCATGAAGAAAATGTGTAGGTAGGTACGTTGATTCTTTTAAAAATCTATGAAGAAGTTATATAGCATTAGTGAAGAAATTGCGTAGGTAATTTGCACAATTACTAAGGGGAAATATGGCGCGTGAAAAGTCTGAAAAATACTTACTTTTTAAATGAGCCGTTTTGAAATGAGTCGAAAATATTGTATGCAACGGTGTATAACTGGTATAAAAAGGCTTCTGGTGTCTTTACTTGCGATGTTCGCCAAGGCTCACATCGCAACCCACACCACTCGACTTTTTATACCCTTCTTATACACCAGTTGCATAATAAACTATTAATGTATTTATTTTTTTGTTTAATGCTTAATCAACGGCCCTTCATTAACGCTTCCTAAAGTATTCTAAAGTGGAGAATCCTTATCAAAGTCAATTAAGTTAAACGGGGCTTTAAGGGTCGATCAGAAGTTGCCGAAATTTGCTTCCGTCAATTTTAGGGAATAGTTAAGAAAATAAACAAGGTTGCCAGAGCTCCCGAGGATGCACTGTGTTGAGAGCGAGGGCCTAAATTTGTACCTTCTGTTGTCAACACAATGCATCCTCAAATTTTATAAAGGGTCGGCAACGCGCACGTGACTCGGAGTTGCCAGCGTCTATAGGCTGCGGTGGCCGCTTACCATCAGGTGGACCGTAAGCTTGTTTGCCACCGGCGTTGTATAAAAAAAAACATTCTGTGGGCTGTTAAATGCCGTGAATTTTCGCGTAGCTCCATTCGGTGTCAGAGTAATAAATAGATAGTTATATGTTTATACAGTTTTTATCCAAAGTACTATCGACGACGCAGTTGACTAACCACCCATGAACCTTATTGCAACGAGATAAGGTCTACTAATGGCCGGTTAACTGTATTGTCGATAGTACGTGGTATTATAAATTTTAAGTTCAATGGTTCAAAAAGTGAAAAATTCACTACCTACGAGCTGGATTCGAACAAGCGACCTTTTGCCATACCGGGCCTGGCGTTCTCAACTCAACGAACTGAGTTATCGAAACCATGCTCGATTCATTACATTTTCAACTTTAACACATGACTAGTTCCAGTTAGTAGTTAGGGATATTCCTATAACACCCCCTGTGTCACACTCATAATCATAACAGTGACGCGCTCATGCAGCGATATTACCGTTTAAAAAATTCTCCAACCGTTACTTAGCGTTAATTAATTAAGTAATAAAGTTGTACATAAACAAATGTTGTAAGTGTAAAACACAATATTTCAATTAGCCTGATAAAACCTTTATACCTACAATAAAATTAGGTATTATTTTAATGCTTTGAAAAGGTAGGTCACCTTGAACTACGGTTCCAAACTATGGAACAATTGTAGTATGAGCTCCTTTTGGTGTAAAATAGCATTATCTCGTAAATTGCTGCGTAAATTAGGCAGTTCTGTACCATTTTTAAAACTACAATAAATTTATTGTTTTTTAACATTATGTGCCATGTTAGTTTATTAATACTTTATTAAAATTAAACTCGATCAAACAGTAGGTTAAATTTAAAATTTATTTAATTCGGTTGGTTTTTTTTACCGTAGATTACATTATACTTACAAATGTTTTGGTAACATAATGCAAAAAACAGATTTACAAAATACTTAAATTTGCAGAGGTGGCAATCGATACACTGACGCAGGGCATCAAAAATCATGAGTTTTTTAAAGTGTCAAAATCTCGAAAACCATGACGTTTTCATTAGGGTCAAATTTACTTAATCGGATAGCTTATCATGAGCTGTTCTATCAACCCTCTTCGTTTTGGCATTGGTTTTA
Source organism: Epiblema foenella (assembly GCA_963556455.1). Taxonomy (NCBI): domain Eukaryota; kingdom Metazoa; phylum Arthropoda; class Insecta; order Lepidoptera; family Tortricidae; genus Epiblema; species Epiblema foenella. The sequence goes on from OY747105.1 coordinate 9,088,750, forward strand.
GGGACACCCTGTATAGATTTACAATTGAGCGCGTCGAGGTAAACGATACAAATATCACGAGGGCGTCAATTATCACGGAAATATTTAACGAATGTTACCTTAATAAAAATGGGAATAGTTCTGCACGTGATATGCCGAAACTAATTACGAAAAATCTATAACAGTATTTTTTTAATACCTGTTGACATAAATGAAGTTTAAATCATTATTAAATCTTTAAAGAATAATACGAGTTTTGGTCATGACGGAGTGCCAATTCAAATTATTAAGGCAAGCACACATATAATAGCTCAGCCCCTCAAGCACATCATTAATCTAGTACTGGAGGCCGGAATATTCCCAGCCTTGATCAAACCTCTATTCAAGAAAGGGGCAAAGGATGACATCACTAACTATTGGCCCATAGCTCTACTTTCTAACTTTGCTAAGACAAACACCTATTGAGTTTTTTTTTAATCAATAATCAATCGGAATGCGAATGGGAAAATCAACTTCTTTAGCAGATTTTAATATTTTCCTACACATCTGGGAAGAAATAAATGTCAAAAGGCCTTGTGTTGCACTGTTCTTGGATCTGTTCCAGGCCTTCGACTGTATAGTACACAATGCAATCCTTTGTCAATTTGAAAATTTGGGTATTAGGGGTGTCGCTCTTAGGCTAGTGGAAAACTTCTTGTGCAATCGGACACAAGGAAAACTGATTAATACTTATAATATTACAGAAAAATCCTAGGCAAAAGAGCATTCAGATTTTAAAACTGTACAAATAGGAGTGCCTCAAGGGAGTATCCTCGGTCCACTTATTTTCTTAATCTATATTAATGAGGTACCCAGAATTGTTTCCGATACGTGCATGTTATTCGCAGATGGTGCCACAATATTATTTTATGGTGAAAATGCAAACGAATGGTCATATTAACCACACTTTGAGCCACATTGTGCAATGGCTGAAGAAATTAAATCTAAAAGTGAATTAAAAAAAAAACGAAACTATTCTATTTATGAGGTACAAGGACAAGTATTTTTCCAAAAAAAGCAGAACGCAGAAACAACTTACGTAGTCAGTTCACCAGAACTGACTATACCTTATTTATGATATTCCGAGAGCCTGCAATAAACTCATTTATATTTTTAATAAACTCCCGAAGGAAATAAAAACGCTAGAGGGTACCAAATTCAAAATTGCTCTCAAAAACCGGTTAATTGACAAAGTATTTTATGGTAGTAGAGAGTATCTTGCCAATGGATTGAATTATATTTTCCGCCTAGTACCTACATGGAAATTATAAGTTATCTTATTACTATATTATATAAATTATATTGTTTTCAACCGCTTGGTAATCGCATAATAACTTGACGGATGCGCGTTATGAAATATCAATTGCCATTTTGATAGTTGATTTGCCAGTTGGGTTGTTTCAAAGATGAGTGAGATGACATTGCGCTTGTGGCCGGCCTCTGTAATCTCTCTCTACGCCCATAGGTGTAATATAGGCTATTGTAGCTCATGTACGCTTGAAAGTGGTGAAAACCTATAGAAACAAATATAATGATAAAGATAACAGTGACAGTATCATATTAACAGTTGACTATCGTGTTTATGCATGTTCTATTTTTGAAACGGCCGGAAAGTGTTTACCTGCACAGCAATTAAGTGTTAGCAAATACCTCGTCTTTGATGTTCCAAATTATAACTGCGATATTTTATGACTTTATCGCTAGATTCAAAAAGCTGTTTACATTACCTTTCTAACGAGAATCAGGCGATATAAGGCGCAAAGTAGGTATAAATGGGCAAAATTAAAAAAAAAACAATAACAAACATTTATTCTACTTAGAAGCCACAAGGGCACTTTTACATGTCAAAATATTAATTTAGAATTTAAGAAAGTATAATAATTTTTTCATCTTACTACCTCGGAAAGTCCTTTTTTATTCTTTGAAAACAGATAGCAAAACTGCATTTTATTCACAAGAGTGCAAAGAATATTTGAAATCCGAACATGCTAAAGGCCAGTCCAAACAGTCCAGCAACAATAATTTTATATTGTGCTGTTGTGTTAAAAAACTAGTACCTACGCCAAATCTCGGGACTAGGTAGTGGACCCCGGGTATCCAACTATATTTAGGATGCAACTGATTAGTGAGGTGAAAAGATTTGCGTTATAAACGGCTGCAAAGTTATTTTACGTGTCGTGTGTTGCAACACTCGCTACGCTCAGTATTCTATTTTTGAACCACTCGCTTCGCTCAGCTTTCGATTTTCGAACTACTCGCTTCGCTCGCGGTTCAACCATAGAATCCATTCGCTAGTTCGTAGTTCAACCCCAGAATCCATTCGCTAGCTCGTGTTTCAATTCCACACTCACGGTTAAAATACAACTTTGCACCCTTGTATAACAAATAACTATGAAATTACAAATATAAGAAATTGAAAATAAACTTGAAAAGTTATCTATTATAAATATTACAATTTGTAAACGTAAGAGATGTATTCGCTGGGTGCGAAGTAGGTGGGGGAACCAAGAATCGATCGCAGAACGCACCGTGGCCAAAAAAGGTACTTTCGGCAGAGCAACTGTCAGATTTTCTAAGCGAAATATTCGTATCCGCGCATTTTAAGTAAAAATATATAAACATGCATCACGAAACCTGCTGCGTAGTTAACTACAAGACATTGGAAAAAACAGTGATCACAAATTCTATAAATTTCCACAAGCAAGTTGAAATCGAGAACAACGAATGAAATGGAAATTCGCTGTATGGATAACAACAAAACGTATTTCAGCGTTATTCGAAATTGTTCCAAATTTTAACGGGGAGCAAATCTTTTTTGAAGTGAGAGATTTAAAACTTCGTATATATTATACTCTGTTTAAATAGAACAAAAAATATTTCAGCGTTTTTCGAAATTGCTCCCCTAAAGGGGTGAAAAAGGGGTTCCAAGTTTGTGCGGGGAGCATCTTTGTGGTTCCTCGGGGTTTCGGTTACGAAAATGACATCCATTTTCAAACCCATGATGGCGGACATTTATTTTTCTTAAAGATCGACATGGGTGTCATCTTCCTGGTTCCTCGGGAAGCTGATTACGAAAACGACATCCATACATACCTACATACGTGGGTACATACAAACATACGGGTCAAACTGAGAACCTCCTTTTTTGTAGACGGTTAAAAATTACGCTTATAACGCGGGCGAAGCCGCGGGAAAAAGCTTCATATTCCAACGTCCTTAGATATGTACATGGTCTCAAAGCGTCAAAATTAAAATAATAATATTTAAAAAAACACTAATTTAATATTGTTAGAGATGCATATGATCTCTAAGAATCACTGACAATAAAAACTAATCCAGAACAGGATGATGTCGCTCTTCAATCCCCAGTCGTTTATTAACATAGTTACTTGCAAGCATAAACACACCAGACTCCACAACCAGCACCCGATCACGAGTATGACGCGCGTCTCCGCGGTATTCACTAAGATCACCTGACTTGATCACCCAGGTGATCGTATTGGACGAATATGTCTTCTGTGATCACCCTGGTGATCTTATTGGACACTATATCCTGCACGATCCCCTGGGTGATTTTAGTGGGCAGAATTATATCCACTAGGATACCCCTGACAGTAATATTAATCTGCAAGTGATTCTAGTGGACGAACTTATCCAGTAAGATCACCCAGGTGATCGTGCAGGATATAGCATCCAATAAGATCACCTGGGTGATTATACTAAACAAAATTATATCCAGAAGGATACTCTAGAAAGTAATATTACTCTGCAAGTGATTCTAGTGGACGAACTTATCCAGCAAATTCACCCAGGTGATTCTTTTGGATTATGTTGTATATTAGGATCACCCAGGGGATTTAAATGGACTGTTATGTCCGAAACAATCACCCTCATCTCTGATGATCTCAGAAGACATAACTATTCGTCCAATACGATCACCTGGGTGATCAGATCAGGTGATCTTAGTGGATGTCGCGCGCGTCTCAGCCGTCGCCGCCCTCAACAATATCTCACGTTATTGAAAATTTTCGATAAAAAACTTGCAGACTTAAAAAGATGAAAGGACGAAACATCTTCTTTTCATATCTCATAATTTAAACAACATGACTGTGTACTTTGAACTGAATCAGTGTATGGATTATTGAAGTTTTTTCTTGACTTTAGCTTAGTCGCTTCAGTAGACCTATGACTTGCTAACGTAATGTCCCGGATCCCGGGTTCAATTGAGACTAAAAACCTTTATTTTGTTATTGTTACACAAAAGCCATTTAGTGTGCTATATCTTCGGAATCAGCTCATGGAGCCCTTTCATTTGATTTGTTAATAGCTCTCACCTTTCTCGAAAAACTCCATACGTGAACTTCCCTACAGGACATTAGGTTCATTAAATTATGTTAAACCTATGTGTCTAACATAATTTAATGACTAAAAGGCTTAATTCCCCTTAATTTCAATCCCACTAGAGACATTATTTCTCTTGTGCCTTAATCGGTCTAATTGTTAGTGGGTCATGCCCACGCACTTGATTGCTGCCGTGATCGTAAGAGGAAGGGTATGAACCAAGACCGATCCTATACTGTTTTAATACGTATAAATCATGCTAATTATTAAACGTCTTTGAATCTATTTCTATTTCTAAAAGAGATGTACTGAATCATTTGTCTTTTGATTGAAATAGAGTGAATGATTTAGAATGCTGTTAGAGCTCAAACTGGTTTTCTAAATGAGAATTACGAATCATTTCACTTCAGTGGGCTAGCAAAAATAACAAGATCCGTCAATTAACAGACGTGAAGACAGCTCGATTAGTATATTTTAGTTACTTTCATAGTATTATGTCGTATGGTATTTTACTCTGGGACAGTGCTGCAGAGATAAATACTGTCTTTATTCTGCAGAAGAGGGCTATTCGAGCAATATATAAGATGAAACATAGAGACTCACTTAGAGATAAGTTCAAGGACATTAATATAATGACAATGCATTGTCAATACATCTATGACAATATTGTGTATGTACACAAAAATATTGTAAATAGACAGAACTGTATAATATAATATAATAATATTAATACTAGAAACAAATATAAGCTTGCGGTACCCTCCACTCGGCTCCAAAAAATAAGAAAATCATTCATGTGTAATTGTGTAAAGTTTTATAATAAACTACCTACAAACGTGACTAATTTATCTATTAATAAATTCAAGACTTATGTAAAGCATAAACTCATATCGAAAGCATATTATAGCACAAAAGACTACATGAATGATAAAACACCGTGGGTATAATTGTGGTTGAAATACTAATTATATTTTAATAATTATGACATTACATCTTAATGACTATTTTCATAACTATGACATTAGATGTTGACGTTAAATTTTCCTCTTGACATTCAGATTTTATTCTAGAAACTGTCTAGATTATACAATTTTTTATGTTTTTATTTTACATATTGACGATCTTTTTGTGAATTTATTATACTCTCTTTTGACATACATTATAGTAATTCATGTCTTTTTTTAAATTTCATATGCATCAATAAATTGCTCTGAATAATTAGATTCAATTTATGTAATATATAACTGACGATTCAAAAGTGCTTGTTCCTAGGCCTATTTGAATAAAGAATATTTTGAGTTTGAGTTTGAGTTTGAGTTTAACAATATATTTGACTATCTTCTATTCTACATTATTGTCATTGGGCAGAATTAATACACACATTCACTATTTTGTACAGTACGTGTTCAAAACCTTGGCTAGCGGTACCTAAAATAAGGTCCCGAATCTCAGTGACAATAAAGTCACGTCCATCCAGACTTAGGTATATTAGGCGAATTTATGTGCCCTTATATATTCGATCAAAAAGTAAGTACAGCTACACTTCTACGATAACTAGCAATCTTTCAATTCTAATTTTGCAGTAGGTACTTATTCACATTGTTACTCGTACGTGAATGAAGTCTTTGGAACAACAAAAGCGTAATCAGCAAATTAAAATCAGATCACTTTAGGCCAATTAATAGCATTTGAGACATTAAGAAGAAATACCTTGTAAAACAAATAACTTTTGTAAACGAATGAAGCAAAGTCTAGCCCAGGCGCTACCCTTTCTGTCTTCCGATATGAGTCCTAAGGACATGTGGGTGAGAACCAAATTCCCCCATACCCATATAAATTGTATAGGTAACTTTCGTGTCACAACGAAATCAATAAAATTTAAGCGTATTAAATGCCTTAACTATGTGACAAGAATTTGGTCCTCACCCATGTACCTACAATTCTTATTTTGCACTTTTATGCAAAATTATAACGTGTCCTTTACGTCCAAATCGGTCGTGTTCGTTGGTGCATCAGTTTTTTTAGTGAGTGGATTTACATAAACGTAGGTAAGCGCTGCATGCTTTATATGAGGAACGGCGGTTTAATACGAGTGATGAATTAAAAGGACATATCAAACAATAATTGCAATAATTTAAAAAAGCTTGTCACAACTAAGCGTACTTATTTAGGGTTGGCTTTCCAATTGGGGCGCAGGATTTAAAGGTGCCCAAGGGTTGAATTATGTAGGGGTTGATGTTCTCTTTCTAAAAATACAACTCCCAGCCCGCGGAGAAGCGTAGTTTTTTTTTAACGACATTTAAGTGTAGGTACGTGAAACGGAACGCAAGTATAGGTATATGTTTTTTTTATTCCTCAGAATCGTGAAACGAGACGTAATCTGGAACCTTTTTTTAATTTTAAAAGCTATAAAGTATGTATATAAGCCTAAATAAATGTTCTAGACTTTTAGTACTCTGTTCCTTAATTTACATGCCATGGTAACCGAACCGAATCTCCCAACCCCGATTCCATGTTTGTCCTAGGTCACTCTAAGGCAGGTCGGTGTAGGTACGACGACGAGTGAAGCGAGGAGGAGTGCTAGTAGAAAAGAGACCCTACATACACGTCATTACAAAATATCTCTCTGTCCTCTATTTCAAAAACGGTTGAATGAAAAAATAGTTGGTTCCAAACTAGACATAAATGATGATATTGAATCACTGAAAATGACCTATAATTGAACGTAATATAAGATAAAATATCGGCATGTTTTTTTTTCATTTAATTACAACACTAGCCTAACCTAACCAAAGTTTATTTTTAACAATAACTCTCTAAAATCAACCTGGAACGAGACAAAAGATATTTGTTTTATAATAATAAGCATCTGCAGTTTATCTGAGACTATTATATTGCATAATGAACTTGACATTTATTATGAAATAATAGCACTAGTTTCTAACCGATGAAAAGTGGTGCTTTCTTCGGACAGATTCGGATAAAAGTGCTCCAGCACGACATTCTGTCTACATAGAAATATTAATAACACTTGCACAAAACTTATATCGTTTTGAAATATTAATAATATATGCAAAAAACCGCCTTTGGTGTAGTTTTGTTTTGACATAAGAGGTGTATTTGTACTTATTTGTCAAGTTTAGTGTGTTCTCAAAAACGGGGACAGTTCGGTGAAGGCTGAAAAAGTTCGTACTATCTATCCCACTCTAACTCGTCTTGGTGTGCCATAAGGATTACAAGAGACAGCTATATGCAAAATCGTTTGACTTAATACTGCCGGTCAGCAAACAAACTATGTTGGAATGCTGTAAGTGTGAAGACAGGAACAAAATGCTCTCCTAATAAACTCCGTCTGTAAATTTTAGCTTATTAAAGTTCCTAACTACTAAACTACTACGATCAGCAAGAAACGTGAACTTTCTGAAGAGGTTTTCCTAATAGAAATTACCTACGATTCATGCGATTATTAGTTGGTTTATGCACTTAAGGGGCGAATAATATAATATGTGTGTATTTGTTTTAAATACGTTATTTCCTTTTAGCTTAAATATTTCCGCGCTAAATAGAGGAGTTTTATACCTATATATGTGACAAGAGTTCTGACAGACCATCTATCGAGCTTCACGAATGAAGAATTTTGACTGAACGAAGTCAAATTCCGAAAAACTCAAACGATTACCTGAAAACGGACTACTTTGACACCACGAAGTTGCGTAACAGATCGCGTGTGTACATTACGTATAATGTACCTATGAATATCTGTAAGATATACCTATATGCAAAATTTGGGTTATATTTCTTAAATATAATATGTCAGAAACTGTCTAGATTATACAATTTTTTATGTTTTTATTTTACATATTGACGATCTTTTTGTGAATTTATTATTCTCTCTTTTGACATACATTACAGTAATTCATGTCTTTTTTTTAATTTCATATGCATCAATAAATTGCTCTGAATAATTAGATTCAATTTATGTAATATATAACTGACGATTCAAAAGTGCTTGTTGCTAGGCATATTTGAATAAAGAATATTTTGGGTTGAGTTTTTTGAGAATAAAAAAGTATGGTTGCACCTCCACTTTTTTTACATTTTGTCAATTAAACGCTCAAACCTGCAACAAACTAATAATAACGCAATCTAAAGCAGGCACAGGAACATTTTGCTTCAAGCAAGCAACACCTCACAGCGTTTCCACGTAAAGATATAAATACACGCCGATCAATTTTATAATAACTTAATAGCACTAACCGTGACCGTGACCTGGGTTCAATTTCGAAAAGCATTTAATGATTAAAATTAGATTGGTTATTTGGAAACGTATAGATCTAGCGTTAACCAAACGTGTGAACGAATATCATAAACCGGTAGCTATTTCTAAAAATCGCTCTCCTTTTCGATGACATCGACATTTTGTGAGACATTTTGCCAACATGACTTTTCCGAAGTAAAAAGCCTGCTGAATCCGATTCCGAATGTTGCCAAGCCGAATTTTAGCTCCTTTGCTCAAAATTCAAGATGGCGGAATTCAACAAAAAAATCCGTAAATATAAATTTGGCTGGTCGAGTAAGGTGTCCTTGAATGGGTTATGGGGGTCGCTGCACTAATTCTTTTTTACGAAAACTGAAAAGTCGTTACGGATATCGGAAGTAGTGCATTTATAGATGGCAGGCAAAATCGGGCCTAAACTTTAAAAAACTCCATTGTTTCTCAAATCTAGTCGAGTGGGGTATCCTGGATTCCTGGAATGGATTTTGGGGGTCGGTGAACTCAATTTGGATAACCAGAAGCTCTCAAACAGCTAAAGGGGGGCGTGACAAAAATGTTTTTGACCTATCTCATCGAGTATCATTGTTTAGAGTTCTATTTAATTGAGTAGCCTCCAGATTCGAGTTACATTGCAGTTTTTTAAGTTTAGGCCCGATTGGCCGCCATCTTGTTTGCATCCACTTCAGATATCCGGTCCGCCTTCTGGTTATCAAATGAGTTCACTAGGAGAGAAACAATACCCGAAAAAAGCAATTTTAAGGCTATTCGACAATACTGGGTACTATTAAAAACATATAAATACTGTACTTTTTGAAAAAACAAATCTTTCCCGTAAGGATTAGATTAGCTCTTTCATACAAGCTTGTATTTTAAAAAAATAGTAGAGCGAATTTATAGAAATATATAGCATTTTGCTTTTTTGATTTTATTAAGCTATCAAACGTCATAATGCTATAATGTCGACTAAATAGAAAATAACAAAGAGTCTGAGTATAATTTTGCTTTGATTTACTTTATTAAATGATAAATTATTAACATAATTGATTTTTAAGTACTAAAATCTAGGCCTGAATATCGATATTTGGCGGCTGCGCGGGGACTATAAAAGTCTGTATCAAGATTTTTTTTAATTAGTTTTCCTGTAATTTACAGAATAATCAGCAACTTTGAGCCTTATTACATTACGGTACTCCGAAATTCGTGAATTTCGTCCCACCCTAGTGGACAATCTTACACGAATCGACCTACACCCAAACTAAACAAAGCTTGATGGGTATATACATACTTATATAGATAAATATATACTTATATACATAGAAAACACTCCAACACTCAGAAACGTTTGCGTGCACATCACACAAATAAATAAATGCCTTGACCGGGATTAGAACCCGGGACCTCCAGCTCCGCCACTCTATCAGCACTCTCACATACAGAGCATAGCCAAACACGAGTGTAAGCGCATCAACCAATCCAAGACTAATCTAATTTCAATACGACTGTAGTTTATCACGGAATCGAGTCTCCTGCTATAAACATATTACCATAAGCCATACGTTACGTAAAGCATACAAATGAGTGTTAAATTGTCGCAGTTTAGAACTTATACGCAAACGGAACATGAATCAGGTTAGTACAAAAAATCTACGATCACGTATACCTATAAAGTACACAAAGCTCCTTACATTTCTTGCTGGATGTCGCATTATTTTACGAGCTTCTTAAACGTTAATACTCGTATTACCTGCTACGCTAGCACAACTTGCTGACAAATCGTATCTCGCGCGACTCAGCGATTCCTGTCTCGCTCGAACTGTGCGGGTTAGAAAGAGGAGGGTAGATTTCTCTCTACTCGCGTCGCGTCGCAGCGGTATTTGAGCTAGCCCCCCTGTAGTTAATACGAATTTATACACTCTGGTTAGGTAGTTATATATATGAGGACCACTGATCAATCAACATCATCAACTATATAACAACGATAAGTGTTAATTTTCCAAATAGACAAGTATCAACAAGTATAATATTAATATGTTATGATTAAAACCCGTCTAGGATAAAAAGTAATGCGTGTTTTTTCTAGAAACTAAATTATTTTGCGGCTTTGAAAAAAGCAAGAGCGTTTAAAAGTATCATCAACTATACAAACGATAAGTGTTAATTTTCCTAACAGACAGTATCTTACATCACGTTTGTTTCTTATCTAACACGCTGCATTCTGAGTGATCATGTATGGTAATCCGTATATACTTAACCACGACCTCAACTATAACATAGGATAAGATTATCATTTACACGCTAACGCCAGATACAATATCAATTGGATTTACGATAGTTAGATACGATTAGGTAGTTCATTGTATTTGCCGCAATGCTATTCATATGGGTGTACATCTTATCTCGATGTCTGTATACCCATTCTAATTTTAACAGATCGCAAATGGTACGAGATAAGAGGTAGTACCTACCATTTGATCGCTTATCTGAGTTGGTACGTATAATTATGATAATTGTTCTTTAAGTAAACGTGACGGGATTAAGTCAGACAAGAACTGTTAGCATTGTTAAATTACGTATTATTGTATTCATTTTTATTTATTTATATCAACATTAACACTAACAGTTAACCTTTACGTGCTAATTGGTGCTAAATTCATTAATGTTATTCATTTAATGTTATTCATTGCTATTATAACATATATATTTTTTAAATAAAATAAGGTATATTGAATTGAAATTTAAATTAATAAAAGTAAAAATAAGAAATAAAAATGAAAGAAATAGTATTACACCTACTGCTAGTAGTATAACTGAAAAACTAATATGTTATTATTGATTATATCTTTAACCTGATATACACGAACACATATAAAATCTGACAAATAACCTTTCTACACTCTTGCCCCCTTTACATTAAAGTCGTTTTCGCTTATTTTTTTTATTTCTATGCGATATATATGTGTTTGACGCTTGAAATACCTATTCTTGGCCTGCAATAATATACGACCTGACAAAATGTCCTAAAATATCCGATAGATACTTTAAAGTATTGGCGTCAACAGCTGGCTAGTTGAAACTACGGCGTAAAACACCTAAAAAAAAATTATACAATAACAATAAAGCCAATACATTTTAATTTGGAAAACACAGAGCTAGAAGTATTAGAGATTTTGTACAGAACTAAAGTGATGGTACTTATAACACTTGGAACCTATAAAAATAAATAGGTACATAAATTAACCTAACCTACTGATGAATATATACAAAGAAAACTATGGTTTTTTGACAATTCTTTCTATGCCACGAGCTCTAATAATTATCTATTTATTTATTTCTGATTCTGGCACCTGAATTGCCTTTTAAATAAAAGTATTTATGCTTAAGAGACATAGGTTACACTAAAGTATAGGTAAGGTAAATGTCACAGAGCTCGACACTGACCCAATACGTGGCATTTTCAATCTTATATCATAGTGATAGAGGTGATCAATAGGTGTCATCTATTAGACATTAAGGTGTCGAACAATGAGACGTTTACCTTACATACTTACTTAGTTTTGTGCAAGATGGAATACAATATATATTTCATCATATTAATTCTGTACTTGTATACCTACACCTAGATTTTAACAATGTCACGCATAAACTACCCAATAAAATACTAATTTCCTAGTAACATACCTTATGTATCTTAAAAAATAACATAAAAGCTACAATTATACATGCCGTGAGTCGCAGGCAGAAGAAGCTGTTATTTATTTATCATATTATACCTTATATACCTAGCTACTTACTAAACCCTTCCAAATAATTAGTCATATTCATTACTTAAGCGTAGCATTAAAATGGGTAAACTTAGCATAATTTCTGCGAAATTAATACCCAAAGTATGTATGTATATTTAGGTAGATTGTGCCGTCTGGGGCAGCCTTATGACGCGTCATAATATAATAAACGACCACAATATCGTAGCGGGTGAAGCAGATATTGTGTCTATAATTTCTGATATTTCATAACCTCAAGCTAAGCGGTAAAAATATCCGTCGATTAGAAAACTCTACTTTTAGTTAATTAAGTGACATTTTTTATATAAACGCTAGATTTTAAATTATAAAACGCTGCCATGTTAAAAAACGTTGCTACCATACCTACTTTAGTATTCTCAACTACTTAATGTTTTAAAATCCCATTAAAAAATGTAACTTAATTACCTACTTGCTAAAATTAAGTAAGTACATAAACAACTCACCTAAGTTATAGCACAGAAATGAAATCCCAAGTTAAAATCCTATTAAACAAACACATTTTCAACGAAACACATCACCTTCCGAAGTGCCTAATCTTGCCGTTTACTTAGGTTATTAACACAAACACCACTGTAGTTAACAACTCTGTAATTTGGTTAACACTTAGTACTAACCTCACAAATCTTAGCACTACGAAGTCACTGTTTAAAAGTTTTAAAACCACTAGTTTTTAGTTCAGTGTTATTAAACTAGAATGCGAGACGAGTATCTACGAATCGTAGGCTCGTAGCGTCCGTCAAGCGGCTAACGAAGCCATGAGCCGTGGCGGCGGGCGGGAAGGCAAAGCGCGACTGGCAACGTCGCGACGCCGACCGAGGCCTGAAAACACCTATTAGAGGTATCACTGCTAGCTACGCTAGCGTAAACCCCCGTCCAACACAGCTATATCCACGAGTTGGTTTGTAAACACAGACGTATAGCTTGCCTTTTTATCACGCGATCGTTAATTGAACTCACAACACCACATCAATTTTCTCAAAAATGGCCGGAAAAGTGGATTTTACATATATAGGAACGTAACTTGTTATAGTTGAGTCATATAAAAATTAAACAAAACATGATTTTTATTCAATTTTGATTCAAGTGCGGAAGGTTTGTTATTTTGCACGAGTCCCGAGTTGTGGACGGGACGAGTGAGAATAACACTTCCGCACGTATATCAAACGATGTTCTTTAATACATGCAGTTGCGAAAAAATATCAAAGAAACAAAACTAAATAAAACAGTAATCAAAAGAGACATAACAAAATGTGTTTACTTGCCATTGTGGGCTTTGCACGTACAGTCGCCATCAGATATATCGGAGCGAACAAGGTGCTCACAAATATCTGAACACGACTCTATTGTCAAGGCGTTAAAGTACATGTTCAGATATTTTTGAGCACCCTGAAGAGTACAGATATATTTGATGGCGACTGTACCTGGTCTACATCTGGCGTAGACTACATACCTTTTTTATTTAACATTCGCATAAATCGCACATTATCACAAAAATATTTTTAAACAATACATCATTACAAAAATTCTTGAAATTATGAGGCGGAAATTAAAAAGTCGGTTTATCATTTAATTGATAGACTAGAGAGATAGACTTTTTCAACATGCCATGGTTGTCAGCATTCAGCCAAAAAAAACTATTCTGGGAGAGGTTTTATATCACAAGGTAGTTTCATTGCACTTAAACATGACAAAACAAATGTTTTTAATTTTATAATTAATTTATATTTCACTTCTTTGTAAATAAATGTATGTTTTGAAAAAAAAAAAGAAAAATGTATGTTTTTTCTTGGCGAAAAAGAATAAGCGTTCATTCATTCGGCGCGGCGGTCTTGCATAATACTCGTTTCCGGTCATTGATATACTCAATCAGGCAACTTTTTGAAGACGGTTTAATATATAATTTCAATTCTTAAATATAATAGAAGTATAGTTTGAATGACAAATGCTTTATTAAATAAATTAGTAAACTGATTGAACCTAACACTCTTCTGTTGGAGGTTATGGCTTGGAACACCAGCAAATTTAAAAAAAATTAAAACGTAAAAAGCACTAGTGCGAGAAATCCAGCTTTCTGCACGATATACAGCTACATAAAGTACCACTTTTTGAGCCACTGTATTAAAAAAAAAAACATTGCAAGCTCGCTCAATGCGTCTGAAATATGACATCGACTCCCAAGCCTTTTAACATTTTCAGTGCTGCTGGTAGACGCATAGCCGATAACACGCGTCTCCCCGTATGTAGAAGAAATTCCGTAGCACTACGAAAATGTTGGCAGCGAAAGTGTTAAAAAGGCAAGTACACTTTAGAATTTGTTAAAAAAAGATACAGCAGGAAAGCAAAACGTATCACACCCTGGAGCGGCGTGCGGTGGCGGGCAGTTGTACTAAGACAGTCAAACTGTGTAAACAGTTTTGCGGGACGTTGTATTTAATTTTAAGTCATGTCATTTGCTTTACTGAAGAAATAAATAAATAAAAAATCCTGACAATAATTCAGACACGCGGCCTTATTGAGGCGGTTGTAGCGGCCGCTAGCCTCGCCCCTTCCGCTACCGCGTAACATACTGTTTGAAACGGGCGCGCGGCCTATCGCGCAGTCTCGGCGATGGTGCAAATTTTCGCAACTGCACGCCGTTACCGCGAGAACTTGCATAGTTTAGTTACTGTTTTTTTTATATCACTGCATAACTGCTTGCCACAGTTTGAGTGTTAAAAAGTGAGCAAAAATGATTTTCTTGGGTCTTTTGTGAAACTGAATTATTTTTTATTTTGATTTCAAGCTCACATGGTCATTTACATTAGAATTACGTTTTGAAACGGGATATTTACCATGTATATTTGTATTTGTGAGTTCCCGATATTTCGGCACTGTTGCAAGCGAAAGCGAAATATCGGGAACTCACAAATACAAATATACATGGTAAATATCGCGTTTCTAATCATAATTCTATTTTTTTTATTTTGGCCTTCAGAAAGCGGTAATTAAAGGAATAACTCTTTTTTCATATCGATTGACATTCAGTTTGGCACGAAAATGGTGACTTAGGCCGCCAGGCCAGGCGTGGGGATGGTGTCGTAGAGATTGCGGCCTGTCAAGCGGCCCGCGGTCAGCTGCCACCGCAGGCCGCTCCAGCTGTCTGAGTATTAACTCAGCCTCCAAATTGCGACCATCCAATTCATCCATGCCTCGACAATGATGTACTATTAAACCTACTAACACAAAGTGGGGCTATTTGAGGCCCAAGGCGCTATGAGCTAGGGTGGACAACTACGATTTTTATTAACTATTGTGCGTAACTTTGCACAGTTTCATGATTACTATTAAGGCGAAATATACTGTTGTGTCAAGCAAAATAGGCACGCTGGATGTCGACTCGCGGAAAGTGCCCAGTAAAACTAACTACTGTACAGTAATTCCAGAGCAATATAATTTTGGGCTAGTTTACAGCAATATATCACTGGTCACCGACAGAAAGTAAGTAAACAAAAAGCCTGTTAGGTATATTGGTAGGATATCAAGTAAATCTAATTCTGTATTTTTTTAAGATTTTGGTTAAAAAATAAAAGGGTAAAAACTAGTTTTCTTAAAGTTATATCGGTTAAGTATAATTCCGAACAGGATCGCTATCTTTAATGCTTTAGCCATAATAAAAAAATACTGCATTTCAAATCACCGAATCAACGTTAGTATCACATTGGATGGTTAGAATGGATTTATCTGAGTTTGAAATTAAGCGACAGTAGCGACATATACAGGGTGTCCTGTAAATAATGGACAAGCTTCTAACCACCGATAGAGCACCGGAAGCTGGTCCAGAAAATGGTCTTTCAGGTTTAGTAAAAGTCCCTTGCTTTTCGATACAATCGAAGTCTTAATTTTTTTTAATAATTGGTACCTTGTTTCATTTTAATGACCGCCAAGGCCATAAATGCAGAGATATTATCGTTCTGTTTATTGCCAAACATTGTCTAATAGTGATGCTAACAGACAAATATTAGACCTACACTAACTAATCCAATTAAGTACCAAGTTAATTATCAATGGTATGGTTCTGTGGTTAAACCTCTTAATGAATATTAATAGCAATATCTTCATATTCAAAGATGTAATTAGCATGTGTTATACTATTTTAGAATTAGTATTAGATGAACTATGTTTTAGAAAGTTGGTCGCCTTAGTTTCCGTAGAATACTTGTTCACCACGAGCGATCAAACTTGTTGAAAATTGTAGAGCCAAATGTAAAGATATTCATGAAACTGAATATTTAGCAATAAACAGAACGAGAGTATCTCTTCATTTATGGCCTCGACGGTCATTAAAATGAAACAAGGTACCAATTATTAAGAAAATGGAAAAGTTCGATTATCTCGAAAACCAAGGGACTTTTACTACACCTAAAAATCCATTTTCTGGACCAGCCTCAGGTGCTCTATCGATGGTTAGAAGCTTGTCCATTATTTGCTGAACACCCTGTATATTAGGACTGAAATTAATATGAAAGCAGAAAGTTTCTAAGCTCGGATTGCTGTCGTGTACTTTCAGTGGGGGAAAGTTCTGAAACGTTATCATTAATTGAATCTGTTTCTAGACCATTATGGAATATATATTACTACTTACCTATTAATATTCTCGGTTTTATTGTTACTTACTGTACGGTTACTGAAACTTTGACACTGACAAGTGACATTTAGTCCATTTGAGATTTTGTCTTAACAGCAATATTATAAAGTTTATATTACAAGCATATGATTTTTAGAGTGTGGATGTAAGAGAAGCTCTATTACACTAGTGTTAAAGAGAATATCTAAAGATATAAGAGCGTAAGATACGTTACAGCTACAGCTTAATTACTATAAATAAGCTCTCATTTATGCATTATTTATAATAAGCGCTATATTTATGCGTTTTCGTCCGTCTCTTATATACAAACTTCTACCATATAATCGAATTCTGTTAAGCAGTTTCGTATTCATGATATTACTAGCTTTTTCCCGCGGCTTCGCACGCGTACTAAGCGTAATTTTTAATCATCTACAAAAAAGGAGGTTCCCAGATTGACCCGTATGTTTGTATGCACCTGCGTATGTAGGTATGTATGGATGTCATTTTCGTAATGGGCTGCCGAGGAATCTCGCAGATGACATCCATGTCGATTTTTAAGAAACATTAATGTCGGCGGACAGTCTCTTCTTAGGGCTCCGTAGTAAATAAGGAAGCCTAAAAGTTTCGCCATGTTCGTACGTCCGTCTGTCCGCAGCTTCATTTTCTTATCTTCTCTTATCAAACGAAGCTGTGTGAATTACAACCTATTCCGATGCACTTCAGGTCTAAGATCTGGTATGTATGAAAAACTATGCTCATCTGTTATAAAAACATTACAAAGATTACGTGATACCTAGATAACATCTAGATTGATAAGTCTCACAGGGGTTGCCTAGACAAAACCTAGACCGAACCTGTTAAAACAAATTGGTACCTAGGTACAAACTTTATTTGGTCATTCATAAAAATTAATTAGAACCTATGTGAAAAAATATACGCTGACCAAAAAATTAGAAAAATAGGTAGGGGTTGCCTTCTGTTTCTCAAATAACAGATGAGGGTATGTGACTTCATTCGCTCTTTTCGCCCTTTTTAGACGTGGCAACCTCGTGTAGTCCAAGCTGACAGTAGAAAACCTCAGCAGAAAACCCCCATTTTTCCAATTTTGTAATTTATTTATTTTTTAATTTTTTTTTTTCTAGGACTTGATTTTTAGGGTTCCGTACCAAAATGGTAAAAAGGAACCCTTATGGTTTCACTGTGTCTGTCTGTCTATCACATCGAAAAATATCTCAAGAACTATTTATGCTATCAATTTGATATTTGGTACAGTGATAAAAAAGTATAACCTAGAGGCACAGAACACGTTTTTATTTTAATTTTTTTTGTAATTTTCTGTGAAAAATGACAGATCTGTCTATAATAGGTGGTTCAAAATTTGAAAGTCTAGTGAATATATCAAGTGGGGTATCATTTGAAAGGGCTTGAGTTGCACATACTGAAAGATTTTTTATATTTTTTTACGTTGTCATTTTCGATTTATGAAGGAAATTTTTAAAAAAATACTGTCACTCTTTGTGGTTGCGCTACGCGGGTTAATATCTAATTGGAACAATATGGTGACTATTTTTCAATACCTGAGCTTGATTATGGCAAATATGAGTTACGGGTCAATGACTGTCAGTGCTTTGAGACAGTTTTGTCTTTCGAAAACTTATGTAGGTACTCCTTGTTTTCCGAACAAAGCGGGATGCGGGATGTTCGATATTTTTACGGTAGGATTTAAATGTAAACTTCGTTCTCATGCCCATAATAACCAATAAAAAAAATTGACAGCTGGACCTTACTCGACAGTGAAGTCAACTGGTGAACACAAAAACGACAGCCCTCATTGCTACAAGTACCTAACTTTTTTTTAACCGTTGACACCAGGTTAGTGCTCGGCGTAGAAAGAGGATTAAGTAGATAGAAGGAGGATTAGCGAATCACCAAGGGGGGTGGACGTATGATAGGCTGACTAAATTAAAATGTATCAGAACACTGATAAGGATGTAGCACAATTCTGACATCTTATCATTAGTCGTGCTGTATATACATTGGCGCCAAATTTAAATTAAGCCAATAGGCTAACATTCTCATACATTGATGATGTTTCGGTGATACAGGCCGGTTACAAATAATACGCGATGAGGGACAGGAGATAACACTTGTATCTCGTTCCCACGTGTTGGTGTCTATGCTTGCATCTCTTTCGCACATCTTTGTATATTCGTATTGCCGGCTCCAGTCTTATTCTTACTTCATGGTGCTGGGCAATCCCTGTGCGATTTAACAATCTATCTATTATCTATCTTGTAGTATTGGTCATTATCGAATAACAGATGAGAGTAGAAATTAGAAATGTCATGCCGGATCTTGCTCTATTCACAGTTCCTGTCTAGTCATAACCTGACACGGTAATTCCGAAAATTACAAGTGACACATACATACATACCTACCTAAATACCTAAATGTCACCTAAGATGGTTTATATTATATTCTGAATGTAGGTAGGTACAACAACAATAACAAGCGTCTTAACTTGTTCCCTCACACATAATTGGGACGTTAGGAGATACAAAGGACGCTAAATAATCACCATCAAATAATAGTGCAACTTATCTCAGCCAGGGGCATTCTTACCTCTTACTCCATATGAGAAAATAGACGAAGTGCGCGCCTGGCAGCTATAAATAACTACAGAGTCCGCCTATTCAGCCTCCAGTAGCCAAACAGTCGTATAACTACTAACCTGTTGTATATTCTTAAGTCTTTTTTGGTTAGCATAACTGTATTCTTTCAACGCAATTTTTTCGGCGGAAATAATAACACCGAGGGAGACTTTGTTATTTCGTTTTTAAAAACTTCGGTGACAGTAATACCTTTGAAAGTTCCAAAGTGGCCTTTCATGGAATTTTATCACTGAGTATACGTGACGTGTATCAAGAGTTAGGTGAGCATTCGATGCCAACATTCTGGATTACCTATCTCACTTGCTAGTGTAAATTTCTAAATCTAAATTTACTTGCCTTTATATCTGCATGTAAAACATGTTAAGGTGGAATCCCATTAATTTGTCAGCATCGTCGCATTTCATATAGGGAAAATCGTTGTATGAAGGTGCGTAATACGCACGCATGCGAGTTGGTCTGATGGTAATCAGACACCGTAGCCTAAGCAAGCTTACGACTCCAGAACAATCACAAGCGTGCTGCCGATGCTTTTTTGATTTGAGGTTTCATTTATTTATTACTTTACTAGCTTTTGCGGCGTGACTTCGTCTGCATAGAACTCGTTCATAGCGACAGAATTTATCATTTTTTTTTATATCAGGCACCACAGAACATTGAATAGGTTAGAAAGGCTACCAAGCCCGAGTTTATCGGAACCAGGGGCGCTACCGCGAACAACAAACGAAGTTTTCCCTCTCTGTCGCACTTACGTCCGAACGTGCAAGTGCGACAGAGAGGGAAAACTTCGTTTGCTGTTCGCGGTAAGTAGTGCCCCAGAGGGCCTACTCCGAAATTCGAAATCCGAACTTCGTATCGTGCCGTCCCTTTCACTCATATAGAAGTCAATTCGGAAAAAAGCACTGCCATAGTCTTCCACCCGTCTGACCGCGTTAGCACGGAAAGGCCAGGCCCCTGGGCCAACGAAGTGAAATGGGTGAATCAACTTTTTAGTGCCACTCGTTGCCGTGGTTACGTCTAGTTGTCCAGGGGACGAAATTCGAATACAATCGTGATTTTATGCTATTTAAGTTTATCCAACATACGTATTTGTGGTACTTATAAGCTATTTCCATAATGGTCCATCTACTGAGCATGTTGAACTTAATACAACATTTTTTTGAACAAACTGCGCCACTAGTGTCCCTATATTTATATAGGTTTAGTGTATTTATATTTTGGAGTGACATTCGACAGAAGACTGACTTTCCATAGGCACATCAGTAGGGTACGCAACCGTGCGTTGTTCGTGCTAGATAGGTTTGGGCCGATGATTAACAAGTTTAAACTCCAAAATGTAATTCAAGACCAACGAAATTACGACAGATGTCACTGTCATAGGTGTCCATGTCACTTATATCATTGTCAACCGAACATTTCAGACTTCGCCAACCTTTTAGCATTGATAATCAAATCATTGTACAATTGTCTGTGCGTGCGTGCGTGCGTGCGTGCGTGCGTGAGTGCGTGCGTGCGTGCGTGCGTGCGTGCTTGCGTGCGTGCGTGCTTGCGTGCGTGCGTGTGTGGGTGCGTGCGTGCGTGCGTGCATGCTTGCGTGCGTGCGTGCGTGTGTGCGTGCGTGTGTGTATTTGTATACGCAAGTTGAATTGATTTGCTTATTTAAAAAACAGATTTAAAACTACCAATAAATAAATGTTCTTATTGCGGTCTTTAAAAAAATAGAAATATACCACTGTAAACATATTTTATTTTAGTGGCAACCCCTGTTGGTCTTGAATTACATTTTGGAGTATAGTAAAATGTCACTTAGAAATAAGCTGACCCTACAAAACTTGTGTTCGTCCGATTATGTCATATACAAGTGTAATGTGTAATGATCCACTCACACCTAAGATTTGGCTGAAACAATACAGGGAACTACATTAAGTGGCCGTAACGCTTCGCTTTTCTAAATAATAAACCCGCCTTACCGACTCTAGCCGTAGCCTTCTCGCTTGATTCTAAATCGGGATTTACGCTTTAATTTCACCGGTTTTTACTGCTCAATAAACCGGTCGTAAAGCCAACTAAACCTATATTTTAATTCTAGGAAGATTTTTTAATGGGGATAGTAGGTACCTATGCTTGAGTAAGACTGTAGTTCGATGCGGTAATTTTTTTGATAATTCGTCTTTTTAGTGCAAAGAAAGCCTTGCAAGCAATAAAGTTACTTATATTTTCAAATCTTTGAACTAGGTATATGTTATTCGCGGTTCCTACCTACACCGTAATCTATACTAGTGGCTCTGTCAACTGTAGACCTCGTGAAATCATAACTCACATTTCCAAAATCTGACATTATAAAAAAGATCAATTATGAATATCGAACCTGCTAACAAAATTTCACGAGAAGCGGTTGAAAAATGCGACCTGTAGAGGAGAACAAACCGAAATTCGGACGCAAAAACTTACAAAATCTTTGAAATAAAAATTGTTTTTGAAAATTTCCAAAAACTGACTCGACAAAAAAATTCTATATAATTACCGGACCTGCTCACAAAATCGTTTGCGAAATGCGACCTGTAGAGGAGAACAAACCGTAGAACAAATTTTTTTTTTAATTTCCAAAAACTTATTCGACAAAAACGAACTGTATATTTATCCAACCTGTTCACAAAATTTCACGAGAATGGGTTGAGAAATGCGACCTGTAGAGGAGAACAAACCGAAATTCGCCCGCAGAAAATTACAAAATCATTGATAAACCAAAAGTGCGTGACGTCGGATACGTCATTATCAAACTCAAATGGAGTTGGGCAGGACACCTTGCCAGGCAGAGTGATGGCAGGTGGACCAAAATAGTGTCAGACTGGTGGCCACTTAATGGTAAAAGGAGCGTCGGGCGTCCACCGGCTCGATGGGTCGACGATATTAGGAAGATCGCGGGTCACTCTTGGATGAGACTGGCTCAGAACCGGCACGAGTGGCGTACTCGAAGAGAGGCCTATGCTCAGCAGTGAGCGATTACAGGCTGAAAATGACGATGATGATGATGATTGATAAACCGTCTCGACAAAAAAACTCTATATAACTATCGAACCTGCTCACGAAATTTCACGAGAATCGGTTGAGAATTGCGACCTGTAGACGAGAACAAACGGAAATCCGGAAATCAGGACATACGAAAGCAGTTTTGTCGAAGCTTTCACTGGGTCAATTATATTACAAACCTTTAGACGTTGTTCACAGGCGACCAACGTAAGTGGTCCTCTAAATACCATTTCACAATGAAGAAATATATTATTACGATACAAACAAACATTTACCTATTTACTACAGTCGCTCATAATTTACGCTTAGGTATAGGTACATATACATGATCACTTACCTAAGAAACCAGGCTAAAAAGTGGTCACCACAACCGTAGACAACGAGTCCCTTATTGTGTACTTATGACCAGCCGTTTCGATGTCATCGGAAACTGTTCCATTTCCCTGCCTGGAGCTTACTGCTCCAAGCTGTGGTTGGATTGGAGCCTTGGAGCTAACGTCATAACTTCACCTACGAAAGGACACCATGGATCTTCAAGACACTACAAAGATGACCTCATACAGAATCATCATCAACCTATCGAGCTAACTTCATAGATGTTAACATTACGTACGAAAGGATATTGTCTTTTATACAAGATACGAGCAGATAGCGTGTTTGCGTTAGGTGTATGTAGAGTTGTAGACGACGATGCTTACTCGTAGTTACGTATACATTTTATCGAATATACGTAGTTACAAGATCGGACAAATCTAAAAATACAAATATGTGCCCATAGAACATGATCTTCACGCCGGATCCACGCAATGGGCCATGATAGCTCAACGTATAGACAGTCATGCGTTAAAAGGACAAAGACATAGGCACGACACAGGTAAGGTACCACCACAGAATTTTAAGAAGGTACCTACATTACATACCACTTGCATTGCAATGTTATGGAAGATCCTATTTCTCTCACGACATTTCCAGTCTGTGATCTTCCAGTGGCAAGTATATCTACATAAATTCAGTTTGATTTAGCCAATCGTGCGGGTAACAAGCTATTCTTATACCAATTTAATATTTTTTCTACCTATGAAATAAATAATTACTAGATGAAAACCCGGCTACGCTCGGGTAAAATAAATAATATTCATTTTGAATAAAGTAATTATTTTCTTTTAGACAACCCTTATTAAAATTCGGTTTAGTTGTGTATTTTTTGGTGTAAAGTCAGTATTATTTTTAGTAAGCGATTAATATTTTCCCCTTTTTATAATAAGGTATCTCCCAGCCAAAGTATTCGGTGGGGTCCTGTTGATAATTTTCTTCTCCAATTAATGGACCCTGCCCTGAACAAAAATATGCTTAAACATTAAATCTAAGCGTATTTTTGTTACTTATCCTAAGAAACTTAGTGAAAATATATGTTAAATATTTAATTATATTTATTAAAATAAAACGCTAAACTTTTCATATATATTTTTATTCGAATCAACAGATGAGCCAAAAAAATAATATTAATCAACAATTAACCCTTTGAATAAACTTCAATTTTGATTTGTTTGGAAAGATGTTTATCACATTCACTGCCGGGAACCAGGCTAGTGGGCGCTCTGCTCATAAATGCGTAGCCGATACCATGCGTTGCCCCGCATAAAATTGCGTAGCGCTACGAAGAGCTTGGCAGCGAAAGTGTTATCTTGGAGAAAAACACTTACCGAGAATATTATCGCATTCTATCATCTGCTTCATATTCATGTGCTTAGTGTTTTTGGCAAATATTTTGCCGAGACAAAACTTGCATACCACTGAAAATAAATTAAATATGTATTATGCCGAGGACCAAATTAAATTATAATAACGTGTAGGACATAACTAAAATACTGATAAGTGCATTTAGGTAGGTACTCAACTCACCATCTTTACGAACCGCCCTTAGTTACATCCATTTGCCGCAATTGTGGCAATGCTTCCCAAATGCGAGAAGGTTGGCTATGTAACAAATTTATGTATCAACAACAAAACAATAATGGGGGCACCCTGGTTTACGAGAAACCTGGACATACATAGAGACCTAAATATACCATCTATCGCCAAACGCTTTAAAGACATTAGTAAAAAGTTTTTCGATTCCTCAGTTTTTAATCCAAACCCTTTGATTAGACATGCCGCGGACTACGCACCTGAACTTCCATTTAGGAGGGGGGTGCGTCGTCCTAGGCATGTCCTATCAGACCCAGATGATCCCATTACAATAGCCCAAATAGAACAATATAAACTCATACAATTAATTCGCCTTAGGCGTCAGATGGAAAACCGGCAAAACCATCTGGATCGTAACCCGTCGAACAGATACAGACCGGGGATCCGCCGCCCCGCCAACTTTTACAGAAACCAACTGCACTGGGATGCCAGACGTGCGCCCGACCGTGACATCAGATTCGGAGCTGGAACGTACGTCCGACTTCCAGATCCTCCGGCTCCCCCCATACCTCCAGCCCCTCCGGACCCCCCGGAGCCCCCGGACCCTGTACACCAGCTTTAATAAAAATTATCAAAAACTTAATTCAATTTCAATTAGTCCTCTTTCCTACTGTTGTTCGACTGTATACTATGACACTCCTAACAATCATTATGGCCGCACCCACTGACTTTAAGTGAATAATTTTAGTCGTTTTTAGTAGTTTAAAAAAAACAACTTCTCTTCTCTCCTCTTTCCTCTCTATCATCTTTTCTCTTCTACTTTATTCTTCACTTTTCCTTTTCTATTTTACTTTCTTGACCTCGACTTGGCCCAAGAGGCCGAGTCGAGCGGGTCTTCCCGAAAAAGAAACTAGCCCCACTGGAGGCCAATCTTAAAGAATCTATTAAAAAAAAAAACAAAATAATGTAAGATTGAAATACTTATTTTCGGCATAGTGACTTGTAATCATAAGCCCGGGTCCTCTGCGCTGTTTCAGTTATTACAATAAGACTTAACTTATCTAGGCTGCGCTGCGGCAATGCTTTGTTAGTTACAATAACGAAATGGCAGCAAATAATATTATGCTCACTATATGAGAATGGCAGCCTCAGGCCGTCGGGGCGCTACCGCGACAGCAAACGAAGTTTTTGCTCTCTGTCGCACTTGCACGTTTGGACGTAAGTGCGACAGAGAGGGAAAACTTCGTTTGCTGATCGCGGTAGCGCCCCCGTAGTGGAAGTCAATCAACTGCTAATCACGCTATTTTTTTTCAGTCAGCACAATTAGTGTTCATGGTAAATACATTCATAAGCATGTTTAGAGAAAAATCAATATTGAAATCAAAATAATCAAACATACGTTTTACATTTACAAACTTTAATTAAGTGAAACTAACTTCTAGCTGACTGAACTGAACGTGTCTGGAGTGCCACCGCGACCACAAACGAAGTTTTCCCTCTCTGTCACACTTATGTGCATACTTGCAAGTGCGACAGGGAGGGAAAATTTCGAATGAAGTCGCGGTAGCAGCCCTAATATCGCTCTGTCGGTCGCTTAATGAGATTGACTCTTGAGGGAGGTCGCATGGAATTTATCAACTGCTATTGTTAAATTATTATCCGTTATGGCTTCAATTCAGAAAGAGGAAGATTTGAAAAAAGGCGTAGTAGAGAATGGACAAGAGGACGAATTGGATGACGTAGTTGAAGATACCAAGGATCCCGCCAAGAAGAAAAAGAAAAAAAAGAAGAAAAAGACAGGTTAGGTTATAAATATTATCGTATTTGGCTAATAATAAGTACTAAAAGTGCATTGACTGCGCTGTTATACCCGTGCCGCATTGCCCATGATAAATGGAAGTTCGTATTGATATAACCTATAACATTCCTATTTATACATAAACACAGAGACAAAGAACATACAGGGGGAGTCTAGTTGGAATATAAACATATAATATTAGGTGTTTGTGATATTTTAGCAGATTCTGGTGATAATGGTGAAATCACAAATGCAACAGAAAAAGTTCAGTCATTGTCTCTGGAGGACTCCACACCACAGGGTGAGGAAAAGAAGAAAAAAAAGAAAAACAAGAGCAAGGGGGGTAAAGGTGCAGCCAAGGAACAGACTGATCCACCTACTATACCCATCGCAGAGTTGTACCCACAAGGTAGGTCAAATTGACCTTGAGTATTTGTCTTAAAACAAAACAGGTTTCCTTGTATTCAAAGTAAGGGATTTGTCTTTTACTATCATCACAGCAAATCCTCAATTCATTAGCTAATGAGATTGACAGGTTGTTTGTTTTAGCATAGTATAAAAACATGTCACTCTAATCTTATGGTATCATCCTCAAGCTATGCTAATGTATTTGGGTATTACTTTCAGTGGCCGGAACCCGCTGGGTGGGTGCTTGTCTCGTATGCACTTTTATCTACATGGTGAAAGTGTCATACATTGGTTGATAGTTGTAAATTGGTTCATAATACAATAGATTTTTAGCTCTACAACAAGAAGTAAAATTAATTTTATACTTAACTAGCGACCCGCCCCGGCTTCGCACGGGTGCACTATTTGATGGATGTTATTATACATGTAAACCTTCCTCTTCAATCACTCTATCTATTAAAAAAACTGCATCAAAATCTGTTGCATAGTTTTAAAGATTTAAGCATACATAGGGATATAGGGACAGAGAAAGCGACTTTGTTTTATACTATGTAGTGAAGATTGTTTGAGGATATCCTGACTGTATATTCATAAAAATGTTTTAGTTATGTTCAGGAAAAATAGAAGTAATGTTCGAAAACCATTAAATGACAGAGAATATTAGCTTCAGAAGAAGGAAATTAATTTTAATCTGAGTATATAATTGTGTTTGAGGATATTATTCATAGAAACAGTTGAGTTATCATGTTTATGGGCTTAATTATTTTCACATTTACACTTAATCCAGTATGCTGATAAGAGCCCAATGTCTGTATGAAAAACAAGGGAAACATGACAGAAAGATGTTTGACAGAAAAATACCTAATTATTGAAATTTTTTGTTATACCTTAAGCTTCTTTGCATAAGCTAACTAGTTTTTTTTTAATTAAAAATGGGATGGCTCTTGTCCAGCATCTAGCCAGGGGGCAAAAATGAGGCTGTTGTTGAAGCAAGCTTACCCAGAGATTACTATTCACTTTTACCTTAAAAAATAGATTGGACATATTAATTAGATACATAGATTTAGATGGAGATTAGCTCTGCCCAACAACCAATAAAATGATTCATTATTTCCCAGTACAGTGATAGGCCATAAATAGCTGGTGTCTCTGGCCTAGCTTGACCATGTCACGTAAAACATTCTCCTCAGGCAAATTCTTTTAAAATGAGAATGCATAATCCACAGGTAACTTCCCGGAGGGTCAAATAATGGAGCATGGCCATGCTGAAGGCATTGATGACAGGACTGCAAAGGAGCGTTTCTCCAGTGAAGAGAAAAGGGCTCTGGACAGGATGCACCAAGACATATACCAGGAGATCAGGCATGCTGCTGAGGCACACAGACAGGTGATCTATAATATTTTGCACTGATACCTTATATGTTACCTACCTGTTATATGTTATAGGCTAGGTGTGTATAGGTTTAGTAGTTTTGGCAAATAAAGATGTGTGGTAAAACCAATGCAATATTTGTTTGTTGAATTTTCTGAATCAGTGATCAGCACATAAATTTGTTTTGACTGATTCAACTTTGCTGGTTACAGATAGCAGCACAACATGATGCATCATCACGTTCAGTGTAACATAAAATTCCATTTCAGCGAAGTGTTCTGTTGTGAGAGTCAGGATGGCGGGTGTACCTAAACAAATATTTAAAAGAAGTGTACGAAATTTTTGTACTAAATTTGTACTATTTTGTACCACATTTAAAAAAAATTGTACCCTTCCGTAATTAAAGTTATTACAAAGTGAAGGTACACCCGCCATCCTGACAGTCAGGATGGCGGGTGTACCTGGAAAAACTATGATCCTACCAATTATGAACCAATGTTAATATCTCAATTTTTTGTACTAAATTTGTACTCAAATAAACAGTAAAAACTTCAGCCATCTAATTCGTAGTTTGCGAGTTTTACACATTTGATGATTTTCTACTGCTGGGCAATACGGTTATTCTAAGTAATACATGTATGGGGATGTCAAACAAATTAATAAACTGGGAGGGGACGGGAGAATTGTGAGTTTTGAAGACTACACCCAAAGGTATCATGTCACACAAGTTTCAAAACTTTATTAATTGTTAGATTTTCCCATACATTCATTACTTAGAATAACCGTATTGCCCAGCAGTAGAAAATCATCAAATGTGTAAAACTCGCAAACTACGAATTAGATGGCTGAAGTTTTTACTGTATATTTGAGTATAAATTTAGTACAAAAAATTGAGATATTAACATTGGTTAATAATTGGTAGGATCATAGTTTTTCCAGGTACACCCGCCATCCTGACTGTCAGGATGGCGGGTGTACCTTCACTTTGTAATAACTTTAATTACGGAAGGGTACAATTTTTTTTAAATGTGGTACAAAATAGTACAAATTTAGTACAAAAATTTCGTACACTTCTTTTAAATATTTGTTTAGGTACACCCGCCATCCTGACTCTCACGTTCTGTTGGACTAATTTTGGTAAAAAAACACTAAAATGCCATGAGACTACAACTCTCAATCTCATTGCTTTAAATCTTTTGAATTGTCATAACTTGTCAATTTCTGTGTACCTTTTTAATAGTACCTACATGAATAACATTAGCATCTATTAAGTGATTGTGAATACCCAGTATGATGGCAAGGATATTTATTTAGTTTTATTACATATGAAGAAAGTTAAAAACAAGTATATAGGATAGATGACAAAACAAAATTTTAGACAACCAAATGTTTGTATGGGACCAACTACAATTAGAGCAACACAAAAGACGAAAATGAGAGGCAAAATACAGCATAGCTAACAAGTACTGAAAACGCTCCATACTCATTGACACGCAGGCGTGACGTCACGCCTACTACCGTTGTATGGAAAAGGGGAAATTTGCCGTTTTTGTCGTGAACTATTGCGTTTAATGTACATAGTTGTCATAAAATTTCTTTTTTTATTGGAACATGATAATTCTACTGTTAACTTTATTCTGTTAATTTGATCTATCCATATAGCCACACTATGTTATAAATGTAACATTCATGCGCCATAATACCATCCCTATTCCAGACGCGAAAATACATTCGCGACTGGATAAAGCCGGGCATGACAATGATCCAAATATGCGAGGAGCTTGAGTCGACCGCCAGGCGCCTCATCGGCGAAGACGGGCTCAAGGCGGGGCTGGCCTTCCCCACTGGTTGCAGCCGCAATCATTGCGCGGCGCACTACACTCCTAACACTGGTAATCATACAACTTATCACTTAAGGTGCGTTGCACCAAACCGTCTGTAACCGTCAGTGGTGTTCGTTGAAATCCGATTGTATGGAAAGTGTGTCAAATTTCTACGGGATGACAACTGCCGGTGCCATATTTAACGATGATCGGTAATCGGAAGTTGTCTTAACATTGGTGGTTCTGGAATAATACTACTGTAGAGTACGTTACACCTAACATTGCCATATTTAACGATGATCAGCCTGTAATCGGAAGTTGTCTTAACATTGGTGGTTCTGGAATAATACTACTGTAGAGTACATTAAACCTAACACTCATGACTATTTTACTAATGCTTATATGGGTATTAATAGGACACCATTTTATACAAATCGTACTTGCCATATAGTAAGCTCAGTGAGGCTTTGGTTATGGCGACAAGTCGACGGCATATTTCATTCTCAGGGAAAAGCGGTCTTAGTGCGTCCAATGCTTACGTCTTGAATCGTCGCATTGGTATTGGCGCATTGGTAATAATGGTTTAACAGTCAAACGTTAATGCGTTGGGCGTCCGTTTTTCTTAACCTGCACTTAAAATACTCCTAACACTAAATGTTCGGCATAAAAATTGTAACCGTTATGTTAGTAATGCTTATTTGCACGCTTTAAAAATTAATGGATTCCTCCAGGTGACACCACAGTGCTTGAATATGACGACGTGGTGAAGATCGACTTCGGCACCCACATCAACGGGCGTATCATCGATTGCGCGTTCACTCTGCACTTCAACCCGCGCTATGATCCGCTAGTGAAGGGAGTGCAGGAAGCCACCGAGGCCGGCATCAAAGCCTCGGGTGTAGATGTCAGACTTTGTGACGTGGGAGCCGCTGTACAAGAGGTAATATTTTAAAGTATAACATTTTTCATCACACTTGCTTGTGGGTCCTATTATACGCAGACATACTGAAGGTCAATGGCATAAATTAATCCCACAAGAGTAATGGCTTTCTAGTATTCTCACGGAAGTAACGCGTTTAGGTTTAAAACGACTTGGCGTCCCCAGGGAAGCGTTCTTGGGCCAACACTTCTTAATGTACATCAACCAATAGTGAATATGCTTAATTTATATGTTATATATTCAATGATGACTTTCGAACCAGTTTTTAGAGAGGAACAAATGTGTATGGAATTTCAAAATACAGCATAAAAACAGAGCCCTTAAAATGTCCCATACTAATTGAGACCAGTGATCAGCAAGTAGCCCTTGGGTCTATCAATTATAACTACTTTTGCATCAATAATAATAACGTTTCAATAAGCATTCGCCGTCGGCAAAGTAGTTAACTCTTACCTAGTGCAGTAAATTGGTAACTTGTAAGCAAGAGAATAGATAGCTATGTTGATAACAGTATTATGAATCTGATTTCTATAAAAACGTTCTACAGGTTATGGAGTCGCATGAAGTTGAATTGGATGGCACAGTGTATCAAGTAAAGCCCATCCGTAATCTTAACGGGCATTCTATCGGACCATACAGTGAGTATGCATATGTTCATCATGTCTTTATGGTCCTATTCTATAGGTACATACCCTGGCTTTCTAATTTTGACTTCATGGTATAAATCAAAATCGGAAAGCTCTATTAAGGCAAGGCTAAAAATAAATAAATTGTAATAAGTCCCCCATCCCAGTTATTCAGATACATGCCATGAAATTATTTATTATTTTAAGAGGCCTTAAAAGTTCAAAAAAAAAAATTATTTCAAATTATGACAAAAGTATTGATAATACCAATAAATTGATTAAAAATTACGTTGATTTTATTACAGTTTTAGATAGTAACATAGCCATTTTTTATTTGTGTGTACAATTTAAGCGGAAAAATACAGTTTTTAGCTTAAAAATGGTCGATTTGGAGTGATGTTTGAAACTATATTTCTTAATGAAAAATCCAAAAAATACATTTTAAATTTGTGACATTCAGTCGCAATAGCCCTGTTCTCGATAGTAACGTCGAGAAAACGTAAAGATACGTGTCAATTCATAAAGAAAATGGCCTAAATAGTTGAGCGTTTTTTAACTGGTAAGGACTCTTAAAATGCTGTAGTTGAGTGGTAGCTTCGATTGTAAGATTTCTTAAGAGTTTTAAAATTTTAACGCGTGAAGCGATGTGGATTCTGCTCTTGTCTTCTTTAATTTTAATTTTAATTGAAATGAGACTAAGTTAAGTTAAAATGTTACTAATGGATATTATATGGACCTGGATCTGAAATAAATGCTTTCATTCATCCTTGCTTGAGTGCTGGATCGGAGTGCTATTTATTTACGAGTTTTTGTTAACTTATCATATTTTTGTAGGAATCCATGCCGGTAAAACCGTGCCGATCGTGAAAGGTGGTGAGACGACTCGCATGGAGGAGAACGAGTTCTACGCGATCGAGACTTTCGGCTCCACGGGCCGGGGCCAGGTGCATGACGACATGGACTGCTCCCACTATATGAAGAACTTCGAGCAGCAGTTTGTGCCACTAAGGTACAGTAACACAGAAATTACAGTTTTCTGAAATGACATTAAGTAGCAACACTGATACATTGGATCTAGAAGCAGTACCACGAAAATCGAAGTTCGGATAACTATCTCTATTAGCTCTTGCCTATCCAAGCGATGAACATGGACATATAACTTCGATCTTCGTGATTTCTTGATTAAAATTAGAATATCTAAGTTTCCATTTCCATACCTATTGAAAGTATAATAAACGGATCACTCACGTTTGAATTTAAACTTTCGTGAGTCATGTTAAAACTGCGTTTTCTGCGGTGTTTCTCCGATGCTGAAAAAAGTCCAGGTCCAGAAGTTCCCGTAACCGACGAGCATGTATGAAGAGATGTATGGATGTGATCGAAGCAAAAGAAGTATGTAAGGACTGTTGTATTTGGCGTTCTTTGGTCTCTGGGCCAATGGGATACGGACGTGATTATGTGTATGTGTATGTTAAAACTATATTTTATTAAACGGTTAAAACTCACGTATAGAGAATATGCCTGCGGAATGAATAATAAGATGTCACTGTATGAATAGTAAACCATCAAATTATGTCAAAAAACAGTAATTTATTAAATATGATTAAAATCTTAAAAATATATGACACTTGAAAGTTTAGGAAATTTTCTAATTTTTTTTTTACTAAAATTAAAAACCACCATCAGGAGTCTTATGTTTTAATAAACAAAGAATTGTATGACAACAATGTACCTAAACGCGATCCGCGAAAAATATTTCACTACCAAAACAGCAAAGGCCTCGTTTTTCAATACAATACATCACATACTATGCTCAATTCCTGTGGGACGTTTTCAGGGCTCGGGTTTTATGCTGTACTTTGAAACCCATTTTTGTCTTTTGTGTTGTTCAAATTGTAGTTGTTCCATATACACATTTGTTCCTCTCTGAAAAATGATGCATATTCTCTATTGTCATTCCATCAACATATCGCCCGGAGTGACAATTAATACGTGAGTTTTAACTGTTTAATGAAATATGGGCCACTCACGTCTTTAAGGTCGAATATTGTTCGACATTTTTCGAGTCCATACGTGGTCCTTAGTCATGAGAACCATCTATAATTAGTTAATCTAAAATTATTATACCATCCATACCGTTACTCGAGTACCTATTACGGAGATATTGATTTTTTCTGCTTAGCCGCGATTAGAAGTGACAGTTTTCCTATATATTACGTCAAAGTGTATATGAAATGACAGCAATTCCGTTTGTAAAGTCCAGCTTTCTAACATCAAGTAGCCGATACCTGGAATCTATGTCGACCCCAAACTCAAATGTACTACTTAGCTTAATATAAGTAATGATATTAAGTTATTATAATGAGAAATTGTTACTAAAAAATCTTTTTAGTCCTGTCAGTTAGATTAACAAAAAATATAGGCTTGTTGACTCAAAATTAAAAATTTGAGCTGCTCCAAAAGAAAAGAGGCAAAAAATATGCCAAATGGTGAAAATCCTATTCAAATATCTCAAAAAATAACGAAGCTACAACCGTTTTAATGAAGCGGGTTAGAGAGAGAAACCGCGACAGATCAGTGACGTCACTGATCTCGAGCACGATAAATGACGATCGTTCCAATACAAAGGTGCGTTTTGCGGAAGATGGACAGCGTATTCCCCCTCTTAAAACTATCAAGACAATTATGTAATTATTTATTCTTTTGAGTTACTTTTTTCGCCATTTGATTAAGAATTTGATAATTTTTCGAGAAATATCGAACTTATTGAATTTCTTATGGGGTGTCAACAACCCTATTGGACACGTATTTTTTTGTTTGTCAATCAAACAAAAAAATGATGAAGATACAGCCCGTTAAAGTTTCGCGTGATGTCACTTTATTCTAAAAAATGTACAATAATCAATAAATAAATTCCAGGTTACAATCATCAAAACAGCTACTCAACCTGATCAACAAGAACTTCAGCACCCTCGCGTTCTGCAAGCGCTGGTTGGAGCGTGCCGGCGCCTCCCGCTACGCCATGGCGCTCAAAGACCTCTGCGATAAGGGCGTGGTCGATGCCTACCCCCCACTTTGCGATATCAAGGGCAGCTACACCGCCCAATTTGAACACACTATACTGCTGAGACCCACTTGCAAGGAGGTCATCTCGCGTGGTGACGATTATTAAACAAACTGATAAGTTACAAGCATTCGTCGGCGCAGAAGACAGATAGGTAGTGGTGAAAATGACGCATGTCAGGCAAAATTAAACTTTAATGTAATGTCCCTAACGTGGCTTTGCCAGTGGCCGGTTCCGTCTGGCTGGTACCTATAAGGTCAATTTCTGTCTCGTGCGTCGATAGCGGTTTAAAAACTTAATATCTCGAACTACGAACATGGCGTGTGTGATAAACTAATACATGCGAAACGTATTTGTAACTTTAAAAATTGCTAGAACACCTTAGTCTTTATCATAAGATCGTAACATGATCAGTTAGTCTTGTTGTAATAATGAAATTTGTCAACAGGGAAATGGATGTACATAGCATCCAGGTACAGTCTACGTGAAATATATGATTACACTTTATCGATTGCAAAATGTGTTCATATAGATCGATTGTTGTTGCGATGGATTGTGTACTAGGTGCCACCGCGCAAGGCGCAAGGCTCTCTTAGTGGATTTTTTATGCCCAAGAGCAAATAATTCATAATAATGTTAGGTAGGGTACATATTATCGACACCCCTTGATTGACCGGCTCGATCTAATTTGAAGTCCGTAGAGGTGACAATTCTGAAGAAGGAGCGCCAATTACCCGTATTTTGGGTGCCTATCAAAGGTAATGCCCTAAACCGACCTTACCATCTAAAAATATAGACTTAAGTTCTAGTTATACCAACATGAGGTATTGTCCTGTTCACATTCACTTTTGACTGATGAAATGAACAGATATCAAAAGTGCAATCAATTTGTAAAAATACTCCTGAAATTTCCCCAAGGAAGAACAGTACTGCAGGAAATAAATTGTGTTACTTAGGTAATAAATACTAACTCTTAACGTGTATACATTATAAACTGTTTTGAAAGTGTTGATGTACTTTGTTCTTTAATACATATAGCAATGGTGCAGGCAATTCACGATCTAATCGTGGATTTTTATTGTTCCATGCAATTTTTTTTATGTGTTATGGTTTTAACTGCTGCAGCAAGCTTATTTTGACCGGTCTTGTTGAAATATCATACGAAAGTGTTGTCACAGACTTGTCAATAAATCAACTTAATTCAGATGTGCATTTTTATTATATTTCTCTTTACCATCCCCTTATATCATGGTTTCATAAACTTTTTTAGTCATGGACCCCTTTTGAAATTTTAAAGAGCCCGTGGACCCGTTCGAAGTTCCGTATACAAATTTTTAGGTTATAATATTAAATCACTTGAATAATCTTCCCAAAACACTTGATGGACCTCTGGCGTTAATTATACGGATTCCCTAGGGTTCCATGGACCACAGCAGTTTAAGAAACCCTTGCCGTATATTGGTACAATGTGTAAATAAGTATCTTCACCTTTTTTCAATTTCTGTGATATAGTTCACTGCTCGACCATCTTTATTTTTAATTTATAAACTTTAGGGTTAACCCTTTTCAGGCCTGCATTTGAAACCCACCATCGATTATCAGTCCTACTCCTACTGCTACTTATACAAAGGTACTTGTTATACAGGCAGTATGTGGTCGATTTATGGCCTCTTCCTGAGAAAGTTTCATTGCAAAGTTTTGACACGAGGCATAGAGTTCTCACTATAAACTTGAACTGTGAGCGTGTTAATAGTTTGTTACAGTATACTGACATATGCTGTAGACATTAGATACACTGTCTAAAATTAAATAAACTCACACCTGTATTCCCAAAAGGGGTAGGCAGAGCACATGAAATTTAATCCAGTGCCACATTTAGCAACTGTAGGTTGAAGTATGGAGAAAATGTGATATCGCATGGATAGGTTGCTAGCCCATCGCCCACAACAAACTTACAA
The DNA here is from genome assembly GCA_963556455.1 of Epiblema foenella. Taxonomy (NCBI): domain Eukaryota; kingdom Metazoa; phylum Arthropoda; class Insecta; order Lepidoptera; family Tortricidae; genus Epiblema; species Epiblema foenella. Next base: position 9,125,390 of record OY747105.1, read on the forward strand.
CGCGGTATTTTTTTTTAAATATTTTGTTTAAAAAATAAAAGTCAAATATTTTGTTTGTAATAGAAAATCTATTACATGCGTTAGGGGGTTCTCACACTGATGCGGTTTCCGCAGTGCGAGCGGGCCACCGCTATAGATTTGCATAGCGCTGTCTCGCTTGCGCACCGCACCGCCGTGCGGAAACCGCATCAAAGGGCCTACTCCTAACTTCGAAATACGAATTTCGTATCGTGCCGTCCCTTTCACTCTCGTGTTATACATTACATGAAGAAAGGGACAGCACGATACGAAGTTCGAATTTGGGAGTAGCCCCTCAGAGGGGCTCCTCCAACTCATATAGTGTATGACACGAGAGTGAGTGTGGCAACCGCCTTAAAGTAAACTATACAGTAAACACCTTAAAGTATATCAGTCAAACTCAAAATAATCGTACTGTATAGACATTATAGTGATAACAGATAAAAGACATTGCATACCTAGTCATTAGTGCGGGGATATAGGTTACACCCTACAATGAAAAATCATTAAAATAAAAACCACTACATTTACAATTTTAATTTCTTATTTCAAATGAAATAAATCACTATAATAATCACTCAATTTCGCGAATGTAAATGGTTTTACATCATAATTTACGTATACATTCTATGTTACATAGTACAAAAAATCTCCAACTAACGTGAGGTAAAAAATGTATAAAATTGCAATTTATAATATGAATATTACATGATTGCTACATGACAATTAACTACCTACCAATATCTATGGGCGACAATAAAAAAAATCTGCCAAAATACTGAGTAACCACCAAATGTGTTCGATGATTCAATAGAAATACGTAGGTAGGTACGTTATCATATCACAAACTTCAATCTAGGCCCAGGTATAATGCTAAACTCATTTCTTTTTTTTTTAACCTGACTGTGGCTTTATGACCCGGGCCCAATAAAGCGATAGGAGTGCGCGGTTGGAGAGTAGCCAGGGGAAAACCTCCGACACGACCACGCGTGTGGTTTGTACCACTGGAACTTGGCTAAACGGTTTCAACCGAATCAGAGGGGCTACCGCGAACCGAAAACGAACGAAGTTCGAATATCTCCCTGTCGCACTTGCTAATTCGGGCGACAGAGAGGGAGATGTTCGAACTTCGTTTTCAGTTCGCGGTAGCCCCTCCGATGTGGGAGTGGAATCGAGCTACTGGGAGTTTTGTCGCTGATTCACTAAACCTAGCGCTAGCGTAGCAGAGAAAAGTTCAGCAAGAAACTCAGCTAGGCCCGACCTGGGTCGGACTGACTCTACCCGGTGTGCGGCGGTACCGTGACGAATAGGGACTATATGTGTCAGTGTCGTCGCGATCGCGCGGTGAACGTCCCCGCTCCTATTTCATTGACGTTAATCCATTGTGGCGCAAGGCCATTGTGGCACAAGTTACGTAGGAAGCTAAAAGCCCCAGAACACGAAATCACGTAGATTTTAATACAATGTGACAGACAGCCAAGAAGTTCTATTCCAATTAGGCCTCTGATGCCATATTATAATTATGTAAATATCCTGATATAAGTTATTTGACAACCATGGAAAAACAATATCATTTAAAAATCTATATTCGATGTAACCAGTAAATGGCAATCCTACAAACGTATTACGATTATTGTGGTGTAAAAAACATCTACGATATTTAATTTTGGTTCGGGCGCTTCAAACAAAAGTAGGTAAAACTAGTTATAAGCAACTGAACAGGAAATGTAAATGAACTATCGTAATTATACAAAATTATACTTACAACCTTTATAGGTTGGTGTCCTCAAGAAGGTATACAACTTAAATCATTCATAGCACTGAAATGAAAAACATGAACTACCTAATACCGCGTCGAATTTCAAGGTGGAGATAAATGAACGTCTCAATCGCTTTACTTATTTGCACATAGGAAATCTTATTTCACCTGATTTATTTTTGTAGACACATGACTAGATTTTAAAATGTATACATGCCAACTATAATTACAATACCCATACTTTAAAAAAATGTCATTGTCTTTATAAGAAGCATTTTTTTCTAGGTACATATGATTTACAATTAAGTGCTAGTTATAGTAAGTGCGGAATATTTCAACCCGCTTTATAACTAAAACTATGTATTTTAATGTAATACCTATAAACAGTTAATTAATATTACAATTTTACCCTAAAGTAGCTTCATTTGTAAGTAGAATTGGTTAAATCCGTTGTAATTCATATACTTTACGAATATTTCATTAATTTCAACGTACGTACAATTAAATTACTTACACTTCGATAGGTTATCGCTAAAGCGTAGGTATGGTATTACGTTACGGTCGCTCCTATTCATATGCACACGAATTGAAATCTTACACTCTTGACATACGTTTTAAAACATATTGCACCCTACACAGAAATGATTCACACCGGGCACGGGTTGCAAACTAAAACATCGTTGTTTATAATATTATCCTGTTGGCATGACATAAATTGATAGTCAAATAACAAACTATTAGCAAAATCATTCGTTGACGAATAATCTGCCGCATTATATCAAAACAAGTCGTTCAACTCAATGATAACTGAAATGTACTAAAATTGTCTACCGTTATAGAGTTTAAGTTCCTTGTATTATTGTTTTACTGTTAACAATAAAGAATATTTGTATTGTGTAAGTACTCTAAGCAACTTTCCACAAAGTTTGACTCGGTTTAGACTTAGAGTCCCTCTTTGACACCTTGACAAGACTTCCTCAATGTCACACCTTGACAACGTCAATGAGTATGCAGACCACATGTAATCAAACAGCATAGTCTACTGTTACTGTATCATATAGTAGGGAAAATATTACATAGCACCTATTCTCTAAAATATCATATTAGCTTTTTCACAATACAACCAATGGCTACACTAATAATATTTTAGTTATATTCTATCTAAAGCAATCCAGCCAAACTGAAAGAATAAGTAAAATAAATACTTATAAAAGATATTTTAAAAAATCTACACTAATAATATTTTCAACTAAGTAATCGTACACAACAAATTACAATCCCTTATACCAAACCGGTAAAGTATCACAGAAATTAACCGTACCTATATAGCTAAACTATCGTTTTAACATTCAAACTGCTCCAGGAGTTGGTCTTTTTATGTAATTGAAAGATTAGTGTAGGCAGAAATAAATTGTTGAAATTAGACAGACATCGTACGTTCATCGAATAATCCGTGTTTTAGGCAATATTAATACATAATAATAGCAGAATTTAAACATTCTAACTGCATTTCCTTTTAACACACATCCGCACAATTATAATTTAATTAAGAAATCTAACTACCCTATTACAACGAAAACCTAATGAAAATTGAATTTGTCACATCCAAAATTACATACGGTTATTTGCTTTTTTAGGAAATTAGTTTGAATTAATGTTTAACAAATTTAATAGGAAGCGCATTATTACGTCGTGGGTACGCGTTACAAATCTACAAATACTAATGTGTTGTGAACAAGAAAAAAGTACTAGTTTATCGGTGTCTAACGCGATACAATTAAACCTTGCTCTTATTGACAATCAATAAAGCAATACCTTTTCCTGAGAACGACAGACTCACAAGCTAGGCCTGAATTGAAATAAATAATGGAATCACAAAAATTGTGTAATAAATACGACATACAAACTATATTTAGAAATCAAACGTTTAGAAAATTACATGGGGCAAATTTGTAATGTATAGATCTAGTTTGGGATTTGTAGTTGTGGGCCGTCTCCATTGACGACACTGGTGGCAGTGTAAGGCCAGTTGTAGATCGACTGCAGAGGAACATGCAGTAGCTCAACTAAGTACCGATAATTTGGTTCTGTAACAAGTTTAAAAAAGATAAGTACATAAGTAATAGTCCTAAATTCCAGAAGATATTCAGACATTAATTTTTGGGCAATTTTTTCTGCTACGCAAAGGTTGTCTGGATCAAATCGCGTTAAAGTAAACATTTCTCTTTTATGGTGCAATAAAGCATATTTATTTCTCAAGCTAAAAGTCCCCCTTTGTTGATGTAAAAAGAATAATAAAGGCGTCTAGGTACCCACTACCTACACCGTATCATTAGTATGACTGTATTAGGAACATGTCAGGAAAAAAAATATTATTTGTATTGAAAACAATGAGTCTATGTCCACTAGCACGTTACTTCACCGACCGTCACCGTCGTGTGCCATGCACGGACCGTAAACAATTGTCGACAAGAATATTTTGCCGGTGCCGAAACGCTCCGTGCACGGCACGCCACGTTGCCAAGCCGGTGCGTGCTGGCGGCGAAACTGCGAACATACGACTTGTAACCGCGTATAATGACCGTTCATCCAATTCTCTCGTCGAAAATTTACTGATAGCCATGATATGATACGTGGATAACACACGGATGCTACGGGGATGCAATAAAGTCCTGTTCAGTTAATTGTGAGCACATCGTTCGCTGTGATATATTTGATCGCGACTATACCTATGCTATGTATCAATATTTTTGCATGTGACTGTGCCGTAATCACAGTTATTATCTTACCATTTTCTGGTGTGATGAATCCCTTCCTAATCAGGAAGTCCAACAGAACAGGTGCGCTAGTGGTCTTAAACTGCGGCGAGAGAGCTCTTTGTATACATTCCTGTGCAGTCAGTAACTCGAAACCCTCCACTTCGCCATCAGCGTTTTGTGGCATGAAATCTAAGGGTAACTCCAGATCGTAAACGTACTCCGTGTTTGGGAAGAGTCCTCTCTCACTCTCGAAGTAGAAGCTGCAATTACATTATGAATAAGATTCTAGGTTCTAAAATACCGTAAAGTAGAGAGAGAGAAAGTGGTCAGTTATCGGCTATCGATTAATTTTAATCAAAGCGGAACAAGTTTTGAGAGGATGATTACGAAATTCATACCTGTTCATTAATATAAATGAACTTTTCTAGAAAATCTCTTCTTTTATTTACCTATGCCTACAATATGTTACCCCGTTCAGGTCGTCTTTATATACTTTATCCGTCAACTCGTTCGTCATTCCAAAACATTATAAAAACTACCATCCATCAGTAAAATCGTCTAATATAAAATAAAAAAATTAAACAATAAATATATAATGAATATATTATACTAGTATTTTACTAGTATTTCAATTTGACTTCCTATAGGTATTTATTTAAAATATTTTTATTTTTATTCTTTTGACATTTTAATGGACTGTAACTTTTGACATTTTATGTATTTGCACGCTTGCATGCAGGCTAGATGCATGAAACAAAATGTATTGTAACATCCCTATACTTACTGGGTCTATGCAAATAAATAATTTCTGATTTCTGATTTATATATATGTTCTAAAATATTCTAAAGAATTGTAAATTTATTATGTATCTAAAACAGGGGCATGTGGTCAATAATCAACCAACCAACAAATGGCCGACTGACAAAATATTTTTAGTACCAACACAAAAAGGATGTGGTTTCAGACAATAGTTACCACAAAATAGCGGAATCGTGACATTAGTAGATGGGAGTTTTTTCTCCCCATTAGTGTGGGTTCAATAGATCTATGAATAAGTTTCTTTCAAACATTTCATTTTTGGTACAAGCTTTTCCGACTGTGCATTTTACTGTGGTAAAAAAGGTACAACTACTCGTTGAGACAGTTTCAATGCGCCCTAACATAACAGTATAATTATGTAGTTTCGGAGTTGGCCACCTTTTGTCGCCATCATCAGATCAGCTCGGTGGTAACATAATATTGTATTGTTTCGGAACTTACATAAGTATGCCAAACTTCGGCTCAATTGGTTGAGGATAACTGTTCCATCGTTCAGTTGCAAGATTTGCCCCAAACACACATACATTGCAAGTAAAAGCTTGTAAAAAAAAAGATCAAACCTAACACATCCAGCTGGCACCAACTTCTTTGCCAGCTCGCCCTCCACTGATGCTTCCTCTGCAGCTTCCTTGATGCAGGTCTCCAGGACCCCATAGCCTACTGCCAAACCACCGCTGATTAAACAGTCCCATTTCCCTGTTCAATATAAATATTCATGGGTATGGATTTTCTTAGTTAAGTGCTGGTTTATGGTTTTACCGACGCTAATTAGGCTAACGGGGTGGATCGTAAATCATAAATGGGATATATGTATAAGCTAGATATTCCTATCTAGATAGGAATGTCATTTCCTGGGGTTGTTATAAGCAATCTTGCATCGAACTTTTATCTACCGAGGCGGAGTATATTGCTTTGCCTGAAGCGGCCAAAGAGGCGGTATACGTCCGTGCGATTCTTGCTGAGTTGACAGGTCAGAGTCAGTCTGCGGCGAAGCTTGCCACTAATCCGGTATTTCATAAACATTCCAAGCACGTAGACATTAGGTATCACTATATTCGTGAGGCTGTTGGCAATAAAGTCATTGAGTTGTCACATTTGCCTACCGAGCAGACTACCGAGAGATGACTGCTGATGTGCTCACGAAGGCACTGCCGCCTTATAAGCACCAGTCATTTGTTCAAGATATGCTGGACGTCGTCCAAGATTAAGAGGGCGTTGGAGGTTTCATTTATTTATAAGGTGACATAAACCTTACTGTAATCCTCGCCGACTCCATCGTGTCACGTTATGATTGACACTAATGTCAATGTCGTACTCTTGTTTTATATCTTATGCTGATTAAACTCTATTATATATTTTCTATAAAATATCTGCTTTAATTGACCAAAATATTAAGAGTAAGTCCTGATTGCACGATTTTTCCTAGTCACTAACTCTCTCAATTCCCTAGGTAGAGGTCGGTTTTGGATATTCTCCGCCGACACCTCCCTTGAGGCCTCACTTCGAACAGTGTTGAGATAGTTGATGAAAGAATCGATCGCTTGGTCGGTCAGTAGTAGTTATGCAGTCAGGGATGTCTCTAAGCAGGGGAGGATCTGTCTGTAAGAGATCTGACTGTACCTTATTACAATCCATAAGTGTTCTGGTACGAGGTGTATTATTATTAGGGTGACGTCCTAGTCTCAAAAGAACTGGCCTATGGTCCGAGTCAAGTTCGTGTATCACTTCTACAGAACGCAGAGTTAACGCTACGTTCTTTAGGAGTGCTATGTCGAGTATGTCAGGTCGGTGCTCTACGTTATGAGGGAAATGAGTCGGTTCTAAGGGAGCGAGGAGATCAAAAGGGAGGCTGTCGATCAAAAGGTGATGAAGCCGATTGCCGTTGGGATTGGTTGCTATGCAACCCCAGTTAATATGCTTACTATTTAGGTCCCCGCCACGATGACCGAAGGACCTAGGGAGGCTAGTGAGTCGAGGTCAGTCTTAAGTAAGTCACGTTGAGGTGAAAGGTAGGTTGACGCAATCGATATCGGGGGGTGGCCCTCCATCGATATACGACAAAACGACACTTCCATGTTTGTCAGGGGAGGGGCTTATGCAATGTAAGTTACGTTTATAGAAATTACGCGTGCTCCCGAATGGCCTACCATCTTGCCTATCATCTCTAATCTGATTGAATCCAGGGCCGCGATAGGCTCTGGTGCCGGGTCTGTAAAAGGTCTCTTGGACCAAGAAGATATCTACTGAGTGATCACGGAAGAAGTTAGTCACCTCATCCTTCATACCTCTCAGGCCATTGGCATTATAAATACCAATGGTAAGCAAAGTAAGTTTAAGCTTTAGGGCCGGACGATCCATACTAATAAACACCGAGATTCTGACTGCCAAACTGAGCGGCGATGTAATTTTGCACTTAGGTAGGCAGTCAGACAGCTCGCCGCCTCCGGGGTGAGCATCTGAATTACCTGCATAAGCGCAGAGAGGGGAGATGGAGCAGGCTGGCCCGCTTGAGGGGAGTTTTCTTTCCAGGTCGAAAAAGAGGGGCACAATTATTGTGACTTTCGAAGCAATCATCTCGAAATACATTCCTTATTTATTTATTTCAGAGAAATTTTGCATCGTTTTCTAAAGACCTATCTATTCATGGATCATATCACATCGCTGGCTCAATATTACAGGGTCCTTGTTTCACTTTCAACCAATTGAAGTATGAACATTCTCTTAGTGACACTAGTATTGAGCTAGTGACATGATGATTTACGCAAAAAATTGATTTCATTTATTAAGGTAAAATAAAAAGATGTAGTAGTAGCTACATATGTAAGTTTTATCCTAATCTGAAACTGATTAGAATTTAATCTTCAAAAAAATTATTTATAAATAATTGACCTGGCCATGTCTGTTTGGTGAAGCTCCGCTGCTGCAGCCAAATGCACAGCCCTTTTGTGGGATGGTGGACATAGCCCGAGACACTGACACCATAGTTCCTAATGCCAAACAAACAGATTGCGCTGCGTTCCATCTCCATCAGGCTTTCATAATAACAGGGAGTGCTCACTGCAAAGCACTGAAACCAAACATGTAGAACATGGCAAGTTTTCTCTTTTTCGAATTCCTGCGACCTATGTTGGACTCGGACACAAAGAGTAAAAACTTGCCCCATCACACTATCAAGTTGCAAATAACATAACAAATCAGCAATTAAAGAACTTATGCATGACAGGAGCTGTGATGCATTCGAAGGATTTTTGAAAGAACTTGGTCTATATTTAGATCTCACTTCTTTTATTGGCTAACTGTTTACGAACCTGACAAAATGCCAATTCCACCCCCTTAAGGTATGATTTCCAGGATAAAAACTATCCTATGGTCTTCCCCGGGACTCAAACTACCTTCATACCAAATGTTATCTAAATCAATTCAGCGGTTTAAGCATGAAGGGGTAACAGACAGACAGACGAAGGGATAGCAGACATAGAGAGACAGACAGACGGACATACTTTCGCTTTATAATATTAGTATGGATAGGTAACAGAATATTAAGACAGTAAAATATTTATGTATAGTTTGTAACTTGCATTGGGCCAATGTAGGACTACATTGCAGTCCATTCCCTCTTATCCATGATGAGAAGATGCAGTGGAATACCATAAACTGATGGTGATACAGCTACTACTATACTAACCTCATCTCGCCAGCCTTTAAGAGCACACAATTCTCCTTCCTTCCTCAAATTCTGTAACACATCTGCTACTTTTGCAGTTCTCTCTTGGTAGTCACGGAATGCAGGGTTGAGCTCCACATATTTCCCAGTAATTCTAAAAACCTGCAATATAATAACCAAGCAACCATACTTTCTGCTGGCACACGACTTAGGTATATATTTTTATTTCTGTTTTTTTTTATACAAGCGGTGGCAAACAAGCGTACGGTCCACTTGATGGTAAGCGGCCACCGCAGCCTATAGACGCCCGCAACTCCAAAGGAGTCACGTGCGCGTTGCCGACCCTTTATAAAATTTGAGGATGCACTGTGTTGACAGCAGAAGGAACGCATTTAGGTCCCACACTCTCTCTCGGTCTCTTTGCTTTTAATTCTGTATTGTGGGCCTAGGCAGATAAATATTTTTCTTTCTTTCTATTAGCTGTGCGAGGCAGCTTCGGTGACAAGCTCACTCAGTGTTAATATAGCTTGGCTGATGCATATATATCAAAGCACATCATCAGGGGCAAACAGCACACAACAAGGCTGCCTGAGGAAGCGCCTGCTTTCCCAGTGTAGTAAGTAGCATGTAGTGTAGTCACCAGCATTAATTTTTTTTCCAAAAACAAAGGCGGCAAAAATATCAGACCGTAACGACCCTACAATTTTTAAAATTGTGATGTATAGTCAAAATCATTACCTCAGGAAATTTTTGAAGATATTTCATAACGTCAGGGCGAATAAGCCCAACTTGGTGGCCAGCCACTATGAATGGTTTACATAAACCTTGATGTAAACCTTAAAAAGAAAAATAGCTGTTACAGAAATCAACCTAACTGTGTCTAAAAAACAGTGTTTATTATCCAATAGTGTATTCACCTGAAAAATAGAAGCAGTTAAACTTTTTGGCTAATTTCATCAGCTCAGAAATGTTGTTCTGAAGGGAATTCATATTTTTCATAGCTTTATGCAGGAGCGAATGTCATATACTTAGGATAATGGGTTTGTGTATTCGTGTATTATACAAAACAATCCCGACGAATTAATATTAAAGCCACTTTAAAAACTTATTTTCAAAATTTTGCCATAATTTTGATTATCGCAAGGCATCCGTGTAAAAATTAACACTACTACTTCATAAGTACGTAATATAAAAAACCCAATTCCAGGTAATCACACTACTGTTTCATATGCCTACAAACGGCATATTTTACGTGCAATTTATTTAACTATGCGAGACTATATTGTCAGGGATCTAGTCACTTAATTTCTCCACTTCACAAGCACAACTTTGCGTGACTGCGCTGCGATGGCTTTGGCTTTGCGTTTACGAATGTCAGTGTCAGACAGAAGTGAAAAACCTTAGAACACAGTAGAATAAAAAAAGGTTAAATCAAAGAAGGGCTACCGCGACGGAAAACGAACGAAGTTCGAATATCTCCCTCTCTGTCGCATGGATTATATGATATTTACTATTATATTTCAATACTCTCCTAATTCCAATAATAATTTTATGTAATATTTGTTCCTGAGTTCAAATGGAAATCGCTGAAAATTTGTATAATCCTAATAAAATATAATAATTATTCACTCACTTCTGCATATTGAACATTTACTTCACAATTACAATGTAGGCACGTTCATCCGGTAGTGGTTATATTCTCTTTGATTGTATCATGATTGCAAACGTAAGTTTGGAAATTGAATCCTATTCAAAGACGGCATTAAAAGGCTAATAAACGTATCCCTCTCTGTCGCACTTACATATTCGAGCGAGAGAGACGAAGATACTTTGTTTCCGATTCGTGGATAATCACTTTGCCTAGATTATCGGACACGAGCATTCACACTTACCGTCCCATTCGCACTTACATTCATGTCCAACATAAACGCGATCATGCTATGTAAGCTGATGATCGAGGAGGCTTGACTGAATATAAAATAAGTTTCTGACAAAAAAATCATTTTTGTTGGTCTGGCTAATAAAAGTTGAGTCTGAGATTGATTTAAAACTTTTTAAATGGCAACTATAATATTTACGTCAAATGTGTCGAACGTCACTTAATTTCCGTGTCAATGGATACAAACAATGCTTGATCCTTTACGGGTCAAAGGGGCCACCGCGAACCGAAAATGAACGAAGTTCGAATGTCTCCCTCTCTGTCCCTCGAATAAGCAAGTACGACACTTGCTGAGAGGGAGATAGCCCACCAGAAAGAGGATACAGCAAATCGTAACATAGAAATTATTGTTCATGGATTGCTACTTCCATAACAGACGGAATATTTAAATATAATAAATCTATAAATAAATCATAAATCTTCGTTTTGGTAATAATGTTATAGGACAGCATGTACTGAACTATGTACTGGGAACATTTTATTTTGTTGCCCAAGTATCATAATTACTTTGTCACATTATACACAGTGTTGCACCACGTGGATTTTTTATAAATTCCGCTCTTTTCTAGTCTCAGCTATCATCAGCCAGACTATACAAGCTTATACTGCAGACTGTTCTCAATCATCAATTACTCGTTGAGACTGTTCTAATCTAATGAGCCCAAACACGACGAGTGTATCTTGTGTAGTGTAAGAGTTGCTATGGCCACTTTCTGTCTCCAGCATCAGATCAGCTAGGTAGTACCATAATATTGTATCACTAGCGGCGTAGGGTAGATTGACACTCGGGGCGGTTCTGGTCCAAATTTTATACACAGATCAATCGGTAAGCGGCTGAAAGAAGGATTTAAAAATTTAAGGACCACTTACGTAGGTGCATACCAACCAAGTAAAATTATATACATATATATGGATTTTGCCCATGGTACAATAATTGGATTTTGCCGACTAGCCGACTAATCGGTGTCGGTGCTGAGGTGGCCGACTGATCGCTGATAAGTAAATGTGGACGGCTTTGCCCACTAGTCGGTACATCTGTACTTACTTGTAATGAAAAGCTTAGTTATAATAAAAATTAAACTTAATTTTCCAAAAATGGTATCATCCTCGTCGCGTTAATGCAGAGGGGGGGCTACCGCGAACCGAAAACGAACGAAGTTCGAACAATAGTTCGAATATCTCCCTTTCTGTCCCTCGAATTGGCAAGTGCGACAAAGATATTCGAACTTCGTTCGTTTTCGGTTCGCGGTAGCGCTTCAGTACAGTTGCATCTCGGGGTCCGTTACCTAATCCCGAGAATTGGCGTCGGCACTAGTTTTACGGAAGCAACTGCCATCTAACCTTCCAATCCGAGAGGAAACTAGAGCTGTCCAAAAAAATATATATATATATATATATATATATTAGCTGCATTTCCAAAACCCAAGCATTGCTTATAAATTATTGCAACTTATGATATTCGAACATATCCTATCTGATCATTGACATTGACAGATTGTCACTATCATTATTGAAGGAATGTCACTTCCATCTTGTAAAATCGATTATTAAAAAATCGATTATTTTGCTCCTAATTAAAATCGATTAAAAAACAACCGATTTCTGAAGAACAATAATCGATATTTCATTTATTTTCCCTATTGGGTCGGTCCCACGGTGATTATTATCATGCGATACACTCATATCATGATCAGTATCACAGGAATGTTAACGTGTATTGCAGGTATCGTGATAATATCTGAGCAAATCCGGATATTTTGAATTTCGCGACACCTAAGGGCTTCATGGCTAGAAATGTCCTCATAATGCCAGGGTGGGTGGTAGCTTACAATATTCTTTGACAAATTATGTTACGATTAATCGGCTGTGAAAATCATAATCGATTTTTTATTAATCGATTTATTGCAAAATCTAAATCGATTTAGGAATCGATTGTTTTTTTAAATAATAATCGATTATTTTTTGACATCCCTGTATTATTGTATCATGGTCACTATCAGTCACTATTTATTGCTATTTTGTTCACGTTTAGTTGTTGCAGTTGTACTTAAAAGTACTCCATTCCCTAGATGTGAATATTATTACCCGGACCCGGTCATTGCCATTTGCCATTGTAATGAAATAAAACTAAACTGAACTAAAGCACCAAGAACGAATTTAGGAAGCTTTTCGGAAACGTTAACCCATTAGTAGATAAAGTGAAGCGGCATTAATCAGAAAAATTACAAATGATGGCTACAGAAAGCTTTGGAGTTATTAGCGATATAGCCCAAGTTTTTCGTCCTTATGTTCAAAATATTTATCAGGACCTTAAATTAGGTATGTAGGTTTCAAATAAGTTTCAATATTTTTGTCATATAAGAACTTCCAAGTTGGTCTTTATTATTTTTGTTAAATATTAACAGGACTGTGCAAAACAAAGGTTGATGTCGAAAGAATATCAGGATCTTCAGAAGGGGCAGAATGTCAATTTCGATTAGTTCTTCCATACTGTTCAAAGAAATTGAAATGGGAAGTAATCTTTGATGCATCCACCCCATGGTTTGCTCCAGACTTTCGATTTGATGATGAGTCATTTCTGAACAATCTTGATGAAGACTTTTTGGAGGAAAAAGTGCCAAGTCTGGCTAAATGGAATGAGAATGATCCTAAGGCACTGAGTGGAGTTATATCGGAACTGCTGAATTTGTACAAAATTCACCAGGTACATTTTTTACATATTTAGTAATCGGTTTTTTTTTTAATGCGATGACTAGTTTATTAAGCATAATAGTGTGTGTTTTTATGGAGCTAAATTATATTCTGAATGTTGTATATAATATATGTATTTTCATAGAACTGCCTAACATTATCAAACATAATTTATTTTTAAGAAACAGAAAAAAAGAGCAGAACCACATTGAAAAATTAACATGTGTGATGCAGGCTTTGTCAAACAGACATGTTTGACATAAAAAATAATAATATGAAAGCACCTTTACAGATTAGAAAGTTAAATGAAGATGAAAGTTCCCGAGCTTACTTTGAGTACAGTGCCTTACTTGGAGATGCACTCACATTGGAAAGAGACATTGAAGTGTGGGTTGGAAGCCATGTTGTTGAGTTTCTGATAAGATTAAATGTGGACACTTCTAGATTGCCAGAGTTATTCAATGAAAGGTGAGTTTGTTGTAGCTATATTTCTATGAATTGCAGTCTATTCTGGATAAATAAATATTTTTTTACATTTTCTAGTCAGGAAACTATTTGTATAGGCTTAAAAGCAGGGTTTTATGTTTATTTATTTATTGTAATGACATGCATACACAATAAGATGTTACATTTCTAATTTAAGTCATTTCATGACACCCTATAAGGGCACACATTAGTCATAATATTAAATCTAGATTTAAAAACTCTCAATTATTACATTTACAATTATGGTATATATGTCAAATAAGTTAGGTGAATCAATTATTTACTTCACAATTAATTATATAATATGTATTACTGTTATTTTATGTATAATGTTAGTCTAAGACTAAGTGCCTACATTTTATTTCAATTTACTTATAATAATTTGCTAAATTTTTGTCATCAAGGAATGCTTCCACTGAGTAGTAACAATTTTCTATTAATAGGTTTTTTAACTTGGTCTTAAATACCTCATCATCAGGTTGTGATTTGATCTCATCCAGTACATTGTTAAAAATTAGAATGCATTTATACTGGGTCCTTTTTTAAACATGGCTAGATTAGATTTTGGCAGTGCTAATTTATTTCTATACTGCTTTCTAGTTTTAATAGTATCAGTTTTTACTGGAAATAGTCCTGGGTTTTTTCCAACAAAGAGGGCAGCTTCCAGTATATATATAGATGGTAGTGTCAAAAGTTTATTTTTTATGAAGTGAGGACGGCAGCTGTTCGGGATGCGTATATTCGCTAGAGTTGTTGGGCGTCTGCGCTGGCTCCCCATAGGACAACGCCATATCGGAGACTTGAATATATATAACCGAAATATGTTGACAAGGCAGACTCAAAGTTTGTGTTGACTTTATGTTTAGTGCCTATATAAATTTAGCTATTTTTGTTTTTTTATTTTGAACGTGTTCCTTCCAATTCAGTCCCGAGTATATTGTTATGCCCAGTAGTTTAAAGTTATTCCAAATTATGTTTGTTTTACCAAAGCCATAATTATTTTAGGCAAATGCTTATGAATCACTTACCTTAGTGCACTGATCAGAATAAACCATGGTAATATGATTGTTTTCTTCATATCCATTACTTATTCCTGTAGCCCTCCCAAAGATTGATTTTAACCCGTGGTCTACGTCCCTGGGATCCCAGGGATCATAACAAAAGAATGCTATTGTTTATTTTTACGCTGGGAGACGAAGGCTTAAAAGATATCTCCCTCCTCAATGGAATTTATATTTTTCAAAATTGGAACAGAGATTGCATTTGTTTTGTTTTGTCTGATTTAAAAAAAAATCTATTTCCTATTACAGTAGATTAAAATCAATAACATTTTTTTTTCATGTATGGGGGTGGCCAAATATGTATTGTGTCAATAGGTATATAAATTTCTAAAATTGATGATTACAGTATTGATCAAAACCCTGGCATCGACACAGCTCTTCTGCTTGTGAGGTATCCTAATTCTACTAATGCAGAGTTGATTTTATCACCTTTGCTCACAAAATCGCTGGGCAACATAACATTACCACCGTAAGTACATTTACCTACCTGCCAAAGAAACATATTTCAAAAATGTGTTAATTGCCTTGTACTTTTCAGCCTGTAGCAAAAAATATAGTTAGATAGGTGACCATGTTATTGCAATAAAATAAGTTTTAATAACAGTCTGTACACACTTAATATTACATTTATCAATTACGTAATTTACAGGATGCACCAGTCAGGAGTCTTAATGGACTATGTCCCTATGGTCACAGAATTGCTAAATAACAAAGTAAGTATCTATGACAAGCAAATATATTATATCATGGAAATGTAGAGAAAATGATATGTAATTTTCTAATGTAATGGTGTGTTTAGGGAAAAGGATCTTGGTGTGGTTGGCACTACACCATATTTAATAACAAGGCCGACTTTAACCAATTGGAAGCCCTGGGCACACTAGGGTAATGGGGCCCCTATGCCCTTGACAGATCACTAAATATTGGTTATCGTTTGGTGATCTGGCAGTAAGTAGTGGGCCCCTATCGATCGCGGGGCCCTGGGCAAGTGCCCTTAGTGCCCAGTGGTAAAGACGGCCCTGTTTGATAATGCTTTTGTATAAAGTTCAAGTAATTCAAGGCACAACAGTATATGAATTAATTTGTTTTCAGATTCAAGCCCTTCTGAACAATGAAAAGTTGAAGAGGGAGTTATTGGCTCAACTTATTGTAAAATACGAAGGAGCGGTACTGGAACACGATGCTAATAATGCGGCATTCCTGTTTGAGATGAACGATTTTCATTGGATTCTGCAGATTGATATAGGTAGGTAGATGAGAAGCAGGTTCTTACAACTTTATAGTGCTCTTATACTCTATTTGCATATATATTTAACCTTTTCGGCGCCAACGACGGATATATCCCTCATGGCGTGCAGTGAAATATTAACGTGCGTTTCTTTAGGGTTCAACTCTATTTGCTTGGTATTAAGGTTGCAACTTATTTTTTCCAGGTACAAAGTTCCCTGATAAACCTCCTGTTCTCACACTCAGATCAGTGTATCACAGCAGCAAAGGTAAACCCAAACATAAAGTGCTTTCAGCCTGCCCGTATAATAATTTTGAAGGCTATATTGAACAGCAAGTTGAAATTTTCAAGAATGAATGTAAAGGATTATGTTCTCAAATTGTTAATGTGGATAATTAAAGTTAAGTTTAAATTCAAATACAATATACTTTTTATTTCCTACACCAAAACAGCAGAAGGAACCAATATGCACCTATTGTTTCGATTCTAAGTGAGCTAAATTATCTTGCCTGAGGATGTGTCTAACGCCAAGCACTTGGCTTTATGGTGACCAGTTTATATACTCCAAGTATTTCCTTAGCCTTTTCGTCGCCAACGACAGAATCGACAGATATATCCGTCATAGCGTGCAGTGCGATATCAACCTCCATGCTTTTCTATAGGATTCAATTTCGCGTTTGAAATTCCCATGTCATGGCGTGTGAGTGACAGCGTTGAAAGGAAGACTCTTAACCACTTTTATTAGCTGCAGCTGAATGCCGATTCTGTTCTTTAGTGTTTTTCAACCCTTTTTATGACGCGACCTTTCAGTACCTATTTTAGCATAGAGAAAAATACAAACGAGAAATGTGCTTCCAAGATTTTAATAGAAAACTTGTACACTTGGATTTCATTTCAATATTTTATTTGTAGTATTATAAGTACATAACGAATAAATAAATGACTGCTATTGCTATCAGCTAAAGCAGCTTGTAACTCTAAATGTCTATAGTTTTAACAGTTGTATATTAGTTTGTATGCAATTTGCGGGCGGGGTCATTAATTACTAAACCCCTTATTCATAAACATCAGTTCAACCTATTTTAGTTAAATTGCTGCTAAATTCGTTTGTCCTTATCTTTGACATTTATGTTGAAAGGGACAAAACACATTTTAGTTAGCAGAGGTTTGTTAACATTTATGAATAACAAGTCATTATTTAAATGTAAATATGGGAAATGGTACCTATATCATCAACATCCGATGCGGAGCTATTATGTACTAGCCCTGTTAGATAAAATGAGCTAGAATTGAAACTTCCAAAACTCTTCGGTGCTTTACACTGGGCGCCCTGCTCCAAGATAAGGCGGAGCGTGGTCGTGCGTATCAGTGTTCTTTAACACTAGTTTACACGCCACCGAAGTATGATCGGCGCCATCGTGTGAAAATCGGGTTATTCCCACCTGTTACGTACCAATTCCAAAGAAGCCAGTTATTACCACTAAACTTTTGACCTTGTGATAGCCGGGATTTTCTCTTTTCCCCTGGTAATAGAATAGGAAAAGAAATCCCCGCCGTTAACAGGTCAGGACTCAAAACGTGTGATAGTACTGTTGAACTGATAAAATTTAACAATAAAATAAATAATGCAAACAATGAATCACAAAGAGCTTTAGCAGTGACAACACTTGTCGACAGAAAGACTCCACAACTTTAATCAACTCTAATTCTAATCTAATTATTTGATGTATTCATTACTTTAATAATGATTACATTTTGGCATACCACCAATTTTGGTAACAAAGATACAAAGTCAACATTATTGAAACCGTGTCCAAGCATTTAACTTTACCATATTGTTCATTTGCAATTTATTTACAGTGCAAAACAATGAGTAATCAACAAAATTTGTACCATTGTCCTAATTTAGTTGATCAAAACGAAGAACCTTATTTTAAATAATGTAATTTGTAATACTATTGCATTACATAATATGCTATCAATTAGTTAGTTTTGTTGAGGATTCTTTGTCACCAATCAGTTCGTAGCGATATCTCATATACATGACTTTCATTCTATCCCAAGCATTGTCGAATGAGTCTAGAGCTGGCCTGACGTCAAGGAGGGCGAATTGGTATTTGTTGTCGAGTTCTCCCCCGTCGTAGTAGTCTATGACGTAGCGGACTTCCTTGCCGCAACGGTCTACAATCCAGTCGTGACGGTCAAATGGCAGCTCATACCTGGAAATTGAGAAATAGTTAGTGAAAGATTGGTTTTTGTTATAGTAATTTCTGTATACAGCACTTTCAAACTTCGTATCGTACCGTCACTTTCACTCTCTTGTTATACACTAATCGTGCCGTCCCTTTCACTCTCTTGTTATACACTAATATGAGTGAAAGGGATGGCACGATACGAAGATCGGATTTCGAAGTTCGGAGTAGCCACTCTGATTACGACATAAAGCTCAACCAGCAATATAAAGTTTGGATTTCGAAGTTCGAAGTACAGGCTCAGTAGCAAGAGTAAGATATACATATATGATATGAATAATGGATTCAGAATTTATATAATTGCAATTTTGCAAGAAAAGTTCTGTCAACCCACACTTAACCTATGAAATAACAATAACCCTTTTATGATGTATGGCATTACTACTTTATTTTATGGCTTTGGCTTCGGGCACAAATTTCCGCTGACGTCTACAGCCGTCCCTGACCCTGTACTCCGAATTTCGAAATCCGTATCGTGCCGTCCCTTTCATTCGGATTTCGATGATCGGAGTAGCCCCTCTGCCTCTCAAAGGGTTAAGCTATAATGTAGCGGTGAAGCTTTTCGTTTTGTAAAAACACAATAGTAGATGGATCTCTTCAAAGAATCATTATGAGACTGGTCATACTTTCACATTACTTCCGTTTTTAAATGTGGTGAACATTTCTAGTGCTAATACATAGCCTGAATTCTGCATAGTGCTTTGTCTCGTTAATTATTCATAAGTACTTAGTGTATCGAAGGGTTCATAAACCATTTTTTATTATAATAGAGAAATTGCATTATTTTATTGATCTAGTCTATCTTAAAGATTGCATAAAGAGACCAACCACGAAAAAATAAAAAATAAAGAAGAAATAATTTATTTAATTCAAATAAAAAAACCGACATTTGAAATTAAGCGCGTACACGCTCACTTGCTTGACGTGACGTCACTGCTGCAGACGTCAAACTTTTCATGGCGCATGAATATTATTTGGGTCACAGAAATAGTATATTTTCAGTTTAATTTAATATAACAAATAATTTTCCCGTTTATAGATATTTTTCAATGTTTTCAACTGAATTCACTGAAGTGAGTGACTGGACTGACATCACGGCGCTTTTTAAATTACGTTTCAATTTACGTAACATTTAATTAATTCGCACAAAAAGAATAATTTCAGAATAAATCTTCCAGTAATACCTACACTTGTAATGGCTATTGGATTACTAATATAATGTCTCCATGTAATCTCAACGCATGTTCCCCATTTAATAACAGTACTCACCCAAGCCAGGAGCGAAGTTGAGCCCTAGGACTGTATTGCGTGGCCTTCCCTCCAAAACTCTTCAGACGAGGATGGCCACACTCCTTAGCATGGAGCGCTTCCCATTTCAGCACTTCCAGCCAAGCCTAAAATAATTTTTGCATTTCATTTAATTTAATGGCGTATGGCTAATGGCGAGGAAGTCTAAATAATCATTGGATAACAAACTTCTCCTATGTATATTCAAACCCATTTAGCCTTACGGAATGGAGCTGTGGGGCAATGCAGCGAATTCAAATATAGAGATCCTCCAGAGACTTCAATTTTTTTAATACAACATCGGTAGTTAACAAGCGTACGGTCCACCTGATGGTAAGCAGCCACCTCAGCCTATAGACGCCCGCAACTCCTAAGGAGTCACGTGCGCGTTGCCGACCTTTTATAAGATTTGAGGATGCACTATGTTAACAGTAGAAGGAACACATTCAATCCGAAATGCTGCATTAGTGATTTTTATTAACCCTCATAAGCAAAGTAACATATTAGCTGAGCTAAAATGGCATTTAAATCAAAGTTATAAGGTGCTTGTCATTTTTAAATAAGACTTGGTGTTATAATTTTAATAGTCTGCTGTCTAAGAGTAAGTAGCATTAAAGATAATAAGTTCACAGGTGGGTCAATGTCGCAATTCTGATTTAGTAACTTGAGGTTCAAGTAGAGCAAATATAAAATAGGTACATTATTTGGAAAATCACATTGCAGTTCTTTGATTTGCGCATAAGTATAATCTAATTTGTAATTAATAAATTACCAGGAGAAGTAGTACTAAATTAAAAATAAGTAATAGCCTTTATAATATTCTTACCCAGTTAACCATACCCACACCCAATTAGCAACAGATGCAACATGGTATATCATTAACTACCAACTTCACCAGGACCTGAACATATCAGTTGTTAAATAAGAAGTATACATAAGAAGAAGAAGTATATTTACCTCTATAGTAACTGAAGTTTTATGCAAAAATAATCGAAAACCAACCAAACCAGCTGGCCTGTAATTTAATGGACAAAACTGCCTGCCCCTTTAAGACACTATGAAGGAGAGTCCCTCAAGACCACCGCACATAATAAATACAACATAGTCAACACACAATAAATAACCACATCGATTTGTCAATGGGCAAGTACCATTCATGACAATTTAACTAAGCATATAACTTTAGCTAAATGCCTGCTTGATGACACAGACAGATTGCAAGATTGAAAGGATATAAAAAAAAAAGTATTCAAACACTAAACCACAAATCACCATGAGAAATGCAGTTTGAAATGGAAAATATAATAATGACATAATTTTATCATTCATTGTCATACACTGACTTAACAATACTGCCACTACTAACAATATGCCAATTTTCATAGTTTGTACAAATAAATTTTTAGATATTAATAATTATGTATATAATAGTTATTGTGTTGAACAAGTTCAATGTAACTAAGAGTGGAAGAGCTAAAGAGCCATCCATAAAGTATGTTGCATGTTAAGGGGAGAAGTTCGACGAAGCGTGACATTATGAGACAAGTGGAGGCGGGTCCTACGTTTTGTGATGTCAAATTTTGAAATACCGAATTTAAACTATTAACAAAAATATTAAACATATTTTCAATTCTATTTGTAAAAGCATAAAGCTTAAATTGTTTGCTGGCAATAATTTATATTATTTTGTTAATTTTTTCAAATGTTTGATTTAATATTAAAAATAATTTAAATTGGAATTTAACTAATTTCAGAACTGCTGTAAAATTGCAAAATATGTGACTTGAGGACACGGGAGGGGATAAAAAATTACAGAATTTCTGTGACATACTTTATGGATGACCCCTAACCTAACCAGTGATGATGATGGTAATAGGAATTAATATAGTTACAAAAATAACATTCAAAACTGACCTGCTCATTATTAGCATTATGAATTTTAATAATGTCTTCCATGTCTTTTGGCTTTATGTCCTCATCCTTCCAACGCCAGCCTTTACGGAGCATGGCATTCCAGAACATCTGTTGGCTAGGATACACCCAAAACTCTGTGGAGCCATCAGGCATGGCGCGCGGGATTGATGACACTTGACGTTGGACGGGCAAAGGGAAAGGCTGATCAGGAGCTGGCTGTTGGTTTGCTGGAGGCATCTGAATTAAAAAAATAAATAAAGTTTTCGCTCGAAAGACTAGAAGAACGGAAAAATATTAAAATACAAGTAATTTACCATGTTATACGGATTTATGTCGTTTGCTGTATTTCCATGTTGCACTGGGCACTCTGATACTTTAGCCTTGGGAGCGTTTTCTTCTTTTTTGTGCATGGGACATTCCGGTGGCGGGTTTGCGTTACTACCAGGAGCTTTCACGTTCACACCGGCGTTGGCAGATACTTGGTTACCCATTTTATAGTTATTAAAACCAATCTTACGTAAGTTGACCTTAGGTTAGGCGTGAACGGAGTACATTATTTTCCTAAAAATAGAGACAAAGAGTTTCATTAGCACTATAATTAATTACTCGCATAATAGCTTGTTGTTAACTTAAATAATTTTAAACCTTAATAAAATACAGGATACATGAAAATCGCTCTTTTTAATTTTGGGGTTTTGCGGAATTTGATTGACGGACTAATGTGTGTTGCCAGATGTAAAACGTGTTTATGGTATTAGAGCGTGCCAGACTATCGATCCGATTCACGGATATCCGAATAAAGCGTGCCACACACTGCAGCAGCCTGCGGTGGCCGCGTGTTGTACATTATGACAATCCTAATTTTCAAGGCCGCGTATGTCTGACTGAATGTTAGGATTGTCATACTGTGGACTACATGTACTTATTTTGACTGTATTGACTTACTACTAGCGTGTAGTTTAAGTAGCGTGGTCGGACTCGAACTCTGCATTGAAATATTTTGGCAATACTACTTCAAACGTCACATTTTCATACAAATATGACGAATAATGCACAGTGTTGCCAAATTATTTTTTGCAGAGTTAGCGTGGTCGGACTCTACGACTGAAACTGGTAACAAAATGGCGATATCGGTCCGATATTATTGGACAATGTGAATGGCAATATCGGTGTCGGATCCTGCACCGATATCGGATCGGATAATCTTAACACGCTCTGATGTGAGGAGGACGCAATACAGAGGGGCTACCGCGAACTGAAAACGAACGAAGTTCGAATATCTCCCTCTCTATCGCACTTGCTTATTCGTGCGGCAGAGAGGGAGATATTCGAACTTCGTTCTTTTCGGTCGCGGTAGCCCCTCAGGCTTTCAAAGAACCAACTATTATGTGTGCCCACCCTTATCAATGTGATAATCACGTGACATCGATCTGTCAGATTTCAGTTAAACTTCTTCAAAACTAACGGATTTTCTGTTCTGATCTTTTTCTTTGTTCTATTTATTATAATATATATAATACTGAAATAAAATGTCACAACAGCAGACGAAGAATAGCATAACTCTTCGGGGTTCTGCCCAAATTATCTGCGAGTATTTGAGTAAGTAATAGATAAACAAATTATTGTTACCGTGGTATGTATTTATCAACAAAACAATGAAGTATCATTATTTACAGCCTTGTCGTGACCATTCTCATTTCACCTATGTAATAAATAATGATTACATCGTTTCAGAATATGCCATCAACTCGGTTTTATTTCAAAGAGGTCTGTACCCTCCAGAGACATTTAAAGCGGAACAGCAGTATGGAATTACTCTTCTCATGTCAGAGGACGCACAAATTAAGAATTTCCTTACCAATCTCCTCACACAGAGTGAAGGTAATTGTGTTGTATTTGTAAATGGTATGTGAATGCGTATTTCCATAAAAAAGAATGTCTGAAATTAAATCATTGTATCAATAATTTCTTAACCATACATTTCCAGAGTGGATAGTGAAGAAGAAAGTCAGCAAACTCTCACTAGTAATTCTTAATGTAGCTAATAAAGAGGTCCTTGAATGCTGGGACTTCAATGTCCAGTATGAAGATGGTGATGCAGCATTATCAAAAGAAAAGAATGAACCTGTAAGCAGCAAAGAGCTTAAAAAGATTCAGCAAGAAATTAGAGACGTTATGTTACAGGTAGCAGCCACTATTTCATACTTACCATTCTTAGACTGTAGATGTTCATTTGATGTACTAGTGCATGCTAAAACAGACTGTGATGTCCCTGAGAAATGGGCGGAAGCAGAGCCAGTGGCTATACAGAATGCGCAGAATGTCCAGTTCAAAGCATTCTCCACAGGTCTTAACAAAGTAGAAACTGTAGTTAGTTATAAGTTAGTTGATTAGTTTAGTTTAGTTGGCAGCTGTCTCATTGTGTTGTTGGTTAACCCGTTGTCTACCAGTTTCTGGGACCCCAGTGCTCATTACAAAAGAATGCTTCTGTTTATTCTTTTCGTCGGGAGATGAAGGCTTAAAGTTTTGTAAACAAGATGACCAATTATCTTACCTTTTAACTACTATAAGACCACAGTCAGTGGACATGCGAAGTTAAGGAATGTGGACCGAGGTCAGTTCTTGGATGGCTGACTGCCTTGAGTGGTTATTAACTGAGCACTCCTGTGCATTGGAAGGCATGTTAAGCTGTTGATCTTGGGTGCTTTCTATGATAGCAGTCATTAAGCCAAGCAAAACCATCCAAGCAAAGCCAAGTTAGAGGCCTTCGGGCGGCTTGAGTACTTCTAACAGTCATGTTGCCCACTCACTTAACAAGCCTAATTCTAATAAGGTCTGGTTTCCCTTATGGTTAGAAAGTAGTGCCTACGCCAAATCTTGGGATTAGGTAGTGGACCCGGGGCATCCTTCTGGATGCAACTGTACTGGGATAATGCTAGGAGGATGAAAACCACAGTGGATTTACTAAACCTATATATATATGTATTATATTATGTCATTAAAATTGTGTGAAAGTATATTAATTATCATAATCCAATCCATAATCAACCTAAATACTGCATAGTAAATGCTTATCTAGAGTCATAATACTACATAGAAATACTTTCTAGGTATGAAACTATACTACTAATAAAATTTTACTATTAGGGTCATACACAGATGTAAGTTTGCATCTCTTCTGTAGACATCAAAACTTAAAAGCTAGAAAGCCTAATTTTTGGTTGGACTCAATGCCATGGAGACTCAATCATAATCATTCCACATAAATGGTGTCTTCAATTGTATAAATCTATGTAATAGAAACTTAACTTACATGCACACAAGCTGTTAACTATTTACCACAGGAGAGACGACTTTTGTTTCTTCAACTGTGTGAGTGACCCTATTCCTATTGGTTGTGTTGTGCTACTGTTTTCATCTAGCTGATAGGTATCAACTGGATGAAAAGAGGAATTATGCTGCAGGTAGGCAGGTACCTGCAGCATAATTCCGTGATATCATAAATAGTACACTTTTCTTGTACTATCATAAGATACTACCAACATTCTGTGATATAATGAGTTCAGCTGCCAGTGTAAGTCCAAGTGCTTTGGTGCATGACAGCATTTTTTTATACGATTATTTTTATCAAAAGATGTGATCCTCTGTCCTTACCTTACCAAGGGGCAAACATTTCTCTTACTGCTACTTCGTAGCGTGTCTCACACAAATTTCAAGCAACATTAAGTAAAGAATTGATAAAAGGAGTTTTTTAACTTAAGTAAATCTTAATACATTAAATAGTAGTAAAGTTAAGATTCTTGACAAGTGTAATTAAAGTGAGAATAGTAATACATTCTATAAACTTGTAAATATCGCAGCAATAAAATAATTGTAAGATTAATCTTAATAACGTTGGTATTGTTTTTGATGGAATAATGTACAACAATCTTCAAATAAAATGCAGTTTCTAACTATAAGTTTGTTCATTTAAACAGATTATCAGAAGGTTAAATACATGAAAACGACAAAAATCGTCGTCAGTTGTGTACAATATTGCTTGGTAAACCACTACAATTTATACTTAACTTAGGTAAAAAATCATCACTCACTATATTCCATATTTGTGTGGTGGAATTTTTACTATCCCTAGCCTTTTCTCAACATAAGCTTGTCGAGCTATGACAGTCGTAGTGTTAATTAAATTTTTGGTAATGCGTTATGTAGTCCAATATCGGGATATTGACATCTTATGGGTCGATAGTCGTTGTGTAGCCGAATGTATTCCGATAGTTCGCCAGTTAACCACGGGGCAGAACTTCGTTTTTTATTCAGCCTGGTTTGTTTCTTTGGAAAGTGTCAGTCAATATTCTAAACTATTTATTAATTAAATTTCATGTTAGTTTCAATAGTTATGTAATTATACCTATAGTAATAATTTCCCCAAAGTATGATCCCGTGTGAAAGTTACGCGTAGTACGTCGCTTTTAAGCAACTTTCTGATACAAGTGGTCTTAATTTTATTAGAGCATAAATGTCTTTTGATAACTTATTACTTAGTGACTATAGTGAGTCTCCATGGCATCATCGGATCAATCTGAAAAGGGTATGCTTAAAATAGACATGTTCAAAAGAAGAAATAAATCACCACCAGACTTTAATAATCATTTATTATGTAACAAACTAAGCTCTTACAAAATAGCAATTAAAAGTTATAATAAATAACATCTATTCAGCAAATAATACTGTACAAAATTGTTAATACAACTTAACATTTTATCAGGCAGTACAGAGAATTACCAAAAGTTGGCGTCGAACAAGCAAGTAATGGAATCTTTAACAATATTGAATTTTTGATTTTTGTTATATTTTTTATTCAATTTTCTTTTCTCTCGATCGAGCTAGGACATTATCCCTTCAAAGTCTCTTATTCAAAGTTTACTCAAAGTATTTTATTCACCATTAAGTAATTTATTAGGTATTTGTAGGTAATTAAAACTTTTATCTACAATACACAGTAATCGTGATTTTACTAAATAGGCGGAATAAACTAAACGGGTATTCAAAACATTACCTACTAAATAGCTTGTCATAAATCTGGTTTCGGATCTATTTGAGCAAGATTATATTCGAGCGTTCGGTATTAGGTATTCTCGTGAAATGAGATTCGTAAATTAGTCCATAGTCGCAATATCAATCATCAATGGCAATATCTGGCTAAGCTAAGCAAGCATTAGTTGTACTAGTGCCACTAGTGGGTAGGCCCTCTTCATGTCTTGTATCCTCTTAAAGGACGTTACTTCTACGATGCATAGTTGCATATTGTATGTTTTATTAATTTAATCTACTTCGGGCATTTTGGGTATTTTATTCGACACGAACCTGTCATCCTTTGTTTTTAAAACAAAATACCTATACCGCGGGTATAACGGATTCGAAGCTTGCCTACTAATTTCGCCGTAAATAGAAGGAATGCATTACAATCTTCTCAATTTATAATCGGTTTCGTATCATTCACTGATGATATACTATGCTGGAAAACATCCTGGATATGTTTGATCTTGTTCTGCGGTTTTTAAAATCGTAACAAAATGTGCAAATGTCGGTTACCTACTTAAGTTGGGAAACCGCAGTGACATAAGGGGTCCTTCGTGGGAATTTTTGAGGTAACAACGATGTCTCAATGAGGGTGTGGTATGACGTATGAACCAGCAACTATCGTTTCCAGTATAGTATTATCAGTCGTAGTTTCAGTCGTTTCGTCGCCTTTGCTGCTCACCTCCACACAGGTTCGTTCATATCTGTAAGGACAATAAAAAATATTATGTTTTGGCGACTATGAACCCTGGTCAATTTAGTAGCAGTAAATGTATTGGTTCTGTAGGAACGAATTGTCATAGCTTGAAGGTTTTTGCCCACTACTCGTGACGGATATTGTCTAAAGTTGGTCGTCTAGAATTATATGATTTTAATTAAATCATGGTCTGTATGTTTTCGAGGCAATCATCTGGTTAGTTCATCCTTGAGACTTTATTATTTATTTTGTAATTCTACCGGAAAAGGACAAATAATGTCAAATATCTTTTATCCCAATAAAATTATATTTTTTTCGTAGATAGCAGATTGATGTATAGGTTTGTCCCTAATGCGTTAATTATTCGTAGGTAATTGGTCTTACCAAGACTTTTGCCCGTTACGGCAAGTAATGACGTAAATATCATGTTAATAATTATTAAATTAATAATTATTACCTATATATGATACTTCTAACAATCTGCGCCTGTTGAGTGTAAAGGCTATATAGACAGGTCACGAGAGCATGAGCAAGAGCCTTAACAGTTTGTACCTCTCTGTTATCTCACAACAAATATAAAAGATCGTTACTGAGAAGAGTTTTAGATGCAGCCCCTATAGTGCATGCTTTATTAGTACTACATAAAGCATTTGATTAGTAATTCTACTTTCTACGCCTAATACTAGGTAGATTAATCGAATTGCAATTCGATATAAAATGTAACTTGATCTTTATTATGTTATTCTTTTACTGAGCTTTTATTATCATTAATTATGGATGCCAAATTCCGAATGGGCTGGATAGTTTGGCGGCGTTCCAGTCATTATTTATTACTTCATAAGTATACAATTTCCTTATTAAAGACATCAAGTTACATTTTCGTACCTTTATAAAAATGAGTGCGGAGTGTTATAATTAGTGCAAAATAAAATAAAACTTAATTTAGAATACATACCGTTTGTTTTCGAATTGTGTTCTCAGTCAATCCAAGGAAATAAAGTAACAATTTTTTTTATCTTCTGAGCATTTGCATCGTAATATTTGTAACAACAGAAAACGATTTATTTACTCACAGATAAAAATTATGCAGGTAAAGGAAAACTAAAAAAGAAAAACAAAATATCTCTTCTCTGTTAATTCCAACACTCATTCTTTTATTGTGATTTTGGTTTGCCCATTACATAGACTTAACGGTATAAAAACGCGTCTTAATATATTTGTTGTGAGACAATACTTGGGTTAAAGGTGATGTGATGTCACACTTATATAAGAATGTCTATAGTTCGAAAGACTTCCAAATACCACGCAATAAGTTTTTTGATGTGACCTCACTTTACCTTCGGCCTAATGCCCAAAAATCCTCAATCGCATAAAAATAAATATTCCCTTTTTTCTACTTTAATTACACATAAATAATAATCTTAAAAATTAATAGCAGTACTTTATACAAAATGAAATATCAAACAATAACAAAACTATGTAAGTTCGGTCCCATATTATAGCGTTGAAAAAAAAAACATTGAGTAGAAAAAATCGCTATAATCTCAACCATTCGTCATATTATTAGCCACACTCATAAAATCGTACATAATAATAAAATTAAGTTATGTCTACCTAGCTAGTATTAAAACTGCGCTTTGACTAGGTGGATTATATAGGACCAATAAAATGTTACAGGAATACTTTCAGACCTTATTATTTTTAGCATTTGTTGTCTTATTTGCTATGCGAAGAAAGAGAGAAAATAAAATATAAAGCATCTGATTCAGTTGAATATGAGACTTCTATTGATGTCGTCTATATTTGTTTTTTTTTTTATTTTATTACTTAAATAAGTTTTAAGATTAGTGAGAGTTCAATTGCCAAGGTTAAAATAATCGCATAGCAAATAAGTATTACTACCTGTTTATGTGTTGTATTTATTATTTATTAAGTAAAAACCCTTAACCTAATAGATATGTATTTACACATTTTGAAAGTTATGGACTATCAAACCTTAATCTTAAATAATAAATTCCAAAAAATACAAATAGGAATAATAATGTATATATATAATTAATACTTTTAAAATATTTACAACTCCTAAGATACATTTTTAAGAAGATCGGTTCCTTGGATAAAAGACTACTAAAACCGAATATAAATAGGTAAGTAGTAAATTCAACTAGGTGTGTGTACCCTCAAATCTCTAATATCTTACTGTTTTGAGTATGTAAAACTTAAATTAACAATCTCACTGGGCCAGCCATGTACATTACTTAAAGTTATTTATAGCTAACCGACAAAAATAGCTAAATGCAAAATGGGAAAAAATCTTCCTATTCCGGGAACATCATGTTTTCTCCTTAATCATGTGAGATACAAGAGTTTCCCGACTAATTTCAGCAGGTAGACGCTAAATATAGATGTTTACGATTAAAATAGCCATGCAAACAGCTGGCCCCTTACACTTACAACATTAAAATGTACCTACGTATTATTTTATATTGTAGCTATGTATTAATTTCGTATTCGGTTCTTTCAAATTCACATACAGTCACTCAATCATAATAATTCGTTCTCAAATTCAAACAGTTTTTTTTTTCGAAAATAGAAAATGTACCTATCTACGAAAAATGTATCTTCAAACACAAAATAACTGCGCCTAATGCTTTAAAAACTAACTAGACTGTCAAGAAAACTAATTTAAAGTTCAACATTCGAATGCGTCGAACGAAACTTCGCGAGCAAATATATTAATAATTGGAACGAGGTGGGTTATGCCACAAAATAGTAGGTAAATACAAAAGTTCCGCTCATGCCATTAGTCTACACAGTAAAACCAATTAATTTGATAAAAATGTTTACCTACAATACGAGTACTTCAGTGTTTCTTCCCTTGGAAAATTTGTTGGTATCCATTATCGTGTCTTAAACATCTCTAGCATTTTAAGCCATTTATATAATTATTGTCTTGAATATGACCTCCAAAACAATCTAGTGTAAGAGCATGAACTGAACTTTTTGCACTAATGGATACCTTAAACCCACGGAGTTTATTAGCTTTCCTATGTAAGCTAGCTAAATCCCGCACGTTCAGGCCATTGGAGAGACGCGTAGTAACGCCAGCTAACAGTAGTAGGACGTGGAGAGGCCCAGTTTGCACGTATAGGAATGATACATACTGCTGCTATTTGTTATATCCTTGTTTTCGCAGCGCTGGCCATTGAAACCTTCGGGACATCTGAAATGAGAATAAGAACATTTACACCACGGTAGCATACGTAGAAGGGACAACTATCAAAGACTTAAATATTGCTGGTTCTATATATTCCACTTACGTCAGCGTCCACTTACGTTCAAAAATTTACCATACATTTAAATTTAAGGTTTGTTAGGTAGATTCAGATGCCGAAGATCAAACTTCCCAGTAACAGGAGCCCCGCGCAGCGGAGTTCGGTTGAAATTGACGAAATATGAAAAAACAGATTAGGTTTACAATTCTTCTCTAGTGGAGTCCGTTAGGTTAGAGATAACCTAACTGGAATAAATCTCAGGTAAAAAAAAAACAATCATGTTGTGACGTACCTAAAGTAGAACCTGACGTAAGTGGTAAAATTTGCTAATTCAACGTATTCATTAAAATGAAAGTATTTGTACACTCACTTGCAAGCTTGTTCTTGTACAAGCCTGAAGTATAGGCAAGTGCCTCCATTGAGGCAGTACGAAGACGGATCGGGCATTGGGCATGGGGCTCCAAATGTCGCTGTTGGCAAACAAATTGCATTAAATATAATTTGCCAAACTGTCTGTTTTATAATAGGTCTGTGAGCCTGTGTTTTATGTTAATGTCTTGCAAAACTGTAGCGTGGTGTACGTGCAGACTGTTCTTGTACCATAACGATAACAAAATCTGGTTTAATATCTCACAATTTTTTCCTATCATAAAAATAAACCAGTGTCCGTAAATAAGGTGTAGCGGGGCGGTCTAGACTGCGGGAAATTAAAACTAATCGAAATATGTTCCGTGTTTTACATCATTTACTATAGTGTCATCTTGGTAAAATTGTGAAAGCTTTTCCGCTATCCGGGCATAGATACTACTCTAGTCTAATAAATGACACGGAAGATATTTTTGATTAGTTTTAATTTCCCGCAGTCTAGATTGCCCCGCTGCAGTTTATATACGTTTACAATATTTAAAACGGAAAACCTCTGAAAGTACGTACAAATTGGTTTCGAACATGTTGTTCGCTTGCCTAAGGCTGTATTCTACTCTGTATTAGCCGAGGGTAAGCGGACGTACAGTGGTCAGCATCTGCGCTACAAGGACGTGCTCAAACGACACCTGAGCGCTTGCGCTATTAATCCTGAGCACTGGGAGCAGTTAGCCGCCAAAAGGCCATCTACTATCTTTCACGGTATCAAGTACTTTGAAGAGAATTGCCTAATAACGTTAGATCGAAAACGTCAATTAAGAAAAGAGGCCTAAACCCTCCTACGTGTACACGTATAACACGTCTGGCTATCTCTACTGTCAATCATGCAATAGAGTTTTTAAGAGCAAGTTTGGTCTAGTCAGCCATATCAGAGCTCACAATAGGGCAAATCCATAATTTGTCAGGGTCGCCGTCAGCACTACAAAATGAGGACAATTTCTATAGCGCCCTAATTGCTCGCCCTAAAAACCTATATAGTACGTATTTGGCGCAAGGATTATGGAAACTAGGTGAATCTAACACATCGACCATCTGTTTGATGAAGTGTGGTATGTGGTTGTGGAAAGGTACCTACTGTAGTTAGTGATATCGTGTTGCTCTACCTAAAGCAGTCATGAATGGCAAAGAATTTTACGATATTCTCATTTCCATCGAACCTCATTATTCAGTAACTGATCATTCCATTGGCCTTCATAAGAGCATTGTATGCATGTAGCGATTCGCGGAATAGCAAGCTTCGCGGTAGCACGGGGTAAACAATAACAATGTGGGGACCTAGATAGCTTCCCTTTAAAAGGCATAAACGGTATAATGACGCTTCCATAAGTGAACATTTAATGATGGTGGCCTACACCATCATTAAATACTACATGTAATCGATAAGCGGTAATCTGCCAAAGGGCTTATGCACGTTCGTGGGTACGAACGCCCTCATGCCTTATTGGTTTAGAAGTAAGTAGGTAATACTAGTTAGTTATTTGAATTTATAAGATAACTTACTTAATACTGCATTCAATTTATGAAGGCGTGAGGATGAGATTTAGATTATAGGTATGCCATATAATAGTACCATATAGGTATGCCTGCGATAGAAAAGAAACCTCAGCGTTTTATTTAGTATCCGACCGAAACATGTTTTTATGCTGAAACCGAAACCGAAGGTTCGGCGTCGTCGGCTCTAGTTTCGGCCAAAACAGAAACCGAAACTTTTATATATGTATTAAGGTCGTGTCAGCCAAGTTCGAAAATCAAAAAAAGTGATACACCGTCCGTGGGTTATACATTTCGGATCACTTTTGCCTCCCAATAACTTAAAGTCTTTTTTGACTTACACACTTGGAATTTCGCGATTCTTGTAAAACTATCTTTTAATTACCGAATCCTAGATTTCAATAATTAGCTTCTTAAACTAATTTTGTATTAAGTAGTAACGCTGCTAACGCAAATTACAAAAAAAGGGAAAAATTGAATATTTTTGGCTCTGAGCAGGATTCGAACCTACAATATTCGGGCATTTGCATCGCGGCCAATTGCTCTAGCCATTGAGCTACCGGAGCAACCATGCTCGGCTCCCAAATTCCTTAACCAGTTTTTTAGAAGACTAGCTTCTTTAAAGGCACTAACGTTTCAAATTGCATTGAGAAATCGCCAGTAACACAATTTTAGTATTTTATTAGAAATTTGTAAAAAACCTCAGCACTATTTTTTACTGACTGACAGACTTACTCATCACAATGTTTGACTACTTTCAGGGGACCTAGAATGTTGAAATTGGTATCCAGGGAGGTTGATGAATTTTGTGTATAGAAAGGAAAAATATAAGAAATGTGAAATTTTAGATTTTTTATTCAAAACGTATTTATTTTCCCGTATTTGGAAGTATATAATTTGGGCGCCTATTAAATGTAACCTTGGTTATAGGTTTCTTAGGCTGACTCACCGAAAGGAAATCGTTAATTTTGATTATTTACCTACTGATTTGATACAGAATAATGATATCCCATTAAATAATGCTAAGTTTGAGTGTGTCGAAGTTAAGGTATCAAATAGGCCAAAACCGGTCGAAACCGAAATCGAAACTTAGGGCGGACACTAAGTTTTAATAATATATATTTCTTCTATTCTTGACACTCCGAATCATTAATACTAATGGTCCTCATACAAAAGAGTTGGCTATTAAATTCTGGTTAATACTACTAGACTACTACTACTGGTTTCTAGAGCTGATGTTGTTTGTGAGCTGTTGTGTTGAGTTTTGATGATGTGTTAAATGCTTAGGTATAACGGAAACAATAGATTTAACTAACCTACTGGTTAAATTTAATGAATATATTGTAAAAAATAAATAAAATTGTTGTATGAATCGTATGATGAATAAAATTAATATGAATATATTTCTAAGCCAGTTACCATAATTAAACTTATTTAATTGTTTTGTAATTAGGTTACTGGCTAAACTTCTGAATATAGACAGCTCATTACTTGTCATTTGACTAGTCAAAGTAATTATGACGGAAAAAAATCAGAAAATTTAATGAAATTTAACATGTAACGTTTACGAGTACAAATGTTTCTTCAGCAGAAATGCTTCACAGTTAAGGAAAATTATGGAAAGTTTCATGAATTGCCCATCACTATGTCTAATCGTAGCTAAGTAATTTATGTCGTAGCTAGTTAATAATAATAAACATTCTGTAATTTTAGATGTGTAGATAGTTGCACTATCTACTAAGGCAAGTAGGCATGAAATTATGATCTCGTATCACTATTTGAAGGATGGGGCACAACATCGTGGTAGTTTAACTAGTCAGTCCTAGTCAGTCATGTCTCATGTCATGTATTGATAGAGTGAGATTACACACTTATCAGATTGTCTTCACATGTTACTTGTAAATGATTACGGTGAAATTTAGTAGGAAAGTCAGCTACTTACTCGTGTCCGGCGTCGCCGTAACTGGCAGCATCACACTAACGTTGGCCGCGGCCACCGCCGGCGGTCCCACGGCACCCTGGGCCCTGCACTCGTATGTAGCCGTATCCTCGCGCCGCGCATGCCTTATTACTAGCACTGAGCGCCTCCTGAAATATACAATGAAAGAACTGAGAGTATTATTCACAAGCCATAATTATTAATTATCAGACGAAATTATATATGTATATATTTTAAATTGTTTATTTTTGAACTGGATTTATAATTCGGGATAGTATATAATATAAGTGATGATGAAGTGTGTGGATGGATTTTGGAAAGATCTATCAATCCTTTTAGCAGTATTTCAGCAGCAGCATTATCAGGACACTAGCTAGTAATCTGTCACAGATGACATTCAATGATGGGTAGATTGAGTAGCCTAAACGAACTGCGTAGGTTAGAACGTAAGCAAACACTCCGTGTTATTGCTTCGAGTCCGTGCACTGAAACAGATTCACAGGCAGTAACATAGCACTGAATGTCGGACTAAACAGTGTTAACTACAGCTAAACGGGTCAGGCACTAATTTCGTAAACTTTATGGCATATCAGTCTGATGAATTCAAAATTCAAAAGTAAACAGTAAGTTGGGATATTAACGTGACCAACAGCAAAAATACTAACGTTATTAAACGACCCGTGAAATGACTTCTCGTGTCACTAATAATTGCTCGTTACGACCATGTCTTACCAACTTAACGATTCACCTTTTATGATTCTATGTAGAATCATTAAGGCCCATTTTCGCGTAATTGGTCGATGTATGCACGTTAGTTCGGTCGTTGACAGCCTGCAGTTGTGATTAGCGAGATCTTTGCAGTCGCAATAAGCATGCCTGATGGGTGATCCATATGATTACAAGAGTCATTCGACATCAACGTGTCTTTGTTTGTGATTGTTCAGGCGCTGTCATAGATCAAGATCAACATTCTATTGAAGTTTCTAGATTCTTAGATGAATCAGGTCTGAAATTCCTTAAAGTGCCCGCAATTAGAGTACCTAATTGAAATGAGTGATTTAAGAATGACGACGTTTGCCTATATTCTTACGCCCTGATAAGCGTATCTACTGTGTACATTTTTAATATTTAGAAGAAAACATTTGGTTAATTTTGTGCGCGAGATATTAAGGGGCATGATTTTATCAATTACCTAATAAATGCATTTTCAGTGACCTAATAGATTATATTTGTTCCTATAATAGTCGATCTATCACCTAAATTAAATCACTAAATAATATTAAAAGGTTTATTTAAAGGTTTATTTATTTCAAAATAATGAAATTGTCACTAAAACAGAATCACCAAACAATGCTTTGCTTTTGATAGCTATTTTTACCTTTAATTAAGCTATAGAAAAAGGTGATCAAACTGCAGATACATATTTACATAAATCCGATGAATAAGTTTATAGAAACAATTTTGATTAAAATTATGATTAATATATTTCTTGGGGATGGATATTATAATTAGGGTATTGTAGATTAGTGACACATCTAAACTTAGGTGACAGAAAACATTGTTTCCGATATTAAGTGCCGACCAATTATTACCACAATTTATAAACTTGTAGTATATGTAGACACAATTCAATACGAAATGTTTTTCCTCGAGTTGAAATTAAAATCATTGATAAAATTGGCTCTACTATCAACCCTTGAACACTATATCACTATATATACTGACCTAATAAAAATTACCGGGATGGTAATTATATAATCTCAATGTAGGTAATCACGATGGTTAGCACAATTGGCAACGGGCCTAATGATTCGGGTGAGTTGGTAATAACTTACAATTAGTTTGTCGACGTACACCAACAGACGTTTGCGGACTTTGCGGTCAATTGAGTGAAAACAATTTAATAGTAGCGTTCGTCTGGCGCGACAGATTAACACCAGACCAAATTGATCGACACGAAATTTACAGTAGTCTTACTTAAATCTAACATATGAAATATCTGTTCTTGCAGCAGAAGAAAATGGTGCGACTGATAAAGATTTCACTAAGCTACTTAAGTAACATCATGCATTAAACTTGGGTGTATTACTTAAGAGTAATAAAACATAGTGTGAAGACCTTTAGATCACTATAAAAGAGAAGATAAAAAATAAAAGAGTCAAGAGAAACATTAGAGAAATAACAATGAAGGTTGGGAAATACATTGAATGGTAGCGTAAAACCATACTCCGCCGACTAGTACCGAATTAGCGGATTATCTCAAATGACTCTAGACCGGCAACCTTCTTAATATAAACGCGAATCATGTTGATAAATAATTGAAACCGCAAAAGAGTTAACAGTTAATGTTGAAGTCACATTCTACGAAGCTTCCATAATACTCTTGATAAGTTGTGCTCCCGTAAGTTCTGCACCCTTACTGACTAGAGTTTTGCATCAGAACTTCTCAGTTCTTACTATGATATGCTACCTGAAGTTCTGCACCCGGAATCTCCTGAGCGCGATGTCGGCGACGGGCCGGCCGTCCTTGTACCACGCGATGCGCGGCGGAGGGCGCGCGCTCGCTCTGCATTCGAGCCGTACTCTGCTCCCGCGAGTCGTACGCACCGACTGCATTGGGTCCACTCTCGCTGGACTACCTGGCGAAAAAAAAATTGATATACCTATTGTTTTACATGTATACACTGGCTGAACTTATCAAAACTGATAAGTTGTAAAGGCTGAAAAGAACTGCGCGAGTTCATGGTGTCAGTATCTCCTAGTCATACATTTACAGCTTGGTTGGTTTCGTTTTAGTCTTCTTATGAGAAGTGTTGTGTGTGCAGTTTGTTTTGTGCATTTTAATACTTCAGTCAAGCATTATAATATTTCAGTGTTAGTTGGTTGACTGTGACCGTCATTAAGTACTTAAATATAAGTGTTCATTATTATTTCTTATTAGGTACCACTATACCAATTTTAACCAGTACCTATGCATATTAATTCCAGACTTTGTAGATGCTTACGCATTCATTCCCATTTGCCGCAACAGAATTTTCACCAGAATCACGTGTTTCACCTCAAGCACTCAATTCTCTCAAAAACGCGTCGCCTCCAAAATGTCCGCCCTAAATATAGACCGCTGTCATTAGGCCGATGGCCTTATTATTTCGTCTGACGAGTTACATATGTAACATCTGAAATAACCTGTATTATCTAAGGGAGCCGTAGCATGATGTGTTACTGCGGGTTTCTGAACATTCGTCCTTATCAGAATAAGTCAGAATGAAAAGGAAGGATGGGTTAGAAGTGGTTAAATATCATCATACTACGTCGTCGAATGTCGCTTGGACAAAAAAAAATTGGCTTGCTTTCAGGAAAAATGAATGTAGATCATTTAATTCTCTTTAGGATATGTCATGCTAATGTCTGGGAAATGGATTGGGTGTGGCTTCTCTTGAAATATATGTATTAGTGATTTTCGCCAAGCTGGATAACGTGTTTATGAGGAACATTGACGGTAAGCATATTGGCAATTATTAGTTTAGTAGGTGATGATGCTGTACATATAAAAACTTATTGGATCTTCCTCTACAATTAAAATCATTAAGACACAAGATCTTTAACTTAAGTATTCCTTTTGTATGTTCACCCACGCACAACACCTTAAAAACACGCTGAAGCACGGAGTACCGTTGATTTTCAGCCATCACAAAGAAAATTGGTCAAGAAACATCTTAAATTAATGGAGAAACCAAATAAACAAGTTAACGTCTATAAAAATCCATATAACACAAAATAAACATTGATGTTATCTAAATAATACAAACTGGAAATTATTGTGTAATGTATATAGGTACTTACCTACAAAATTATCGTTATTATACTCAAAACTCCTTGAAGTTATATGATGAAGTGACATACGGAGTGAGTAGATAGGAGATAGGCTAAAACTACATTTTTAGGGCCTGGAAGAAAATTTGAGGAAAATCCAATGAATGCCCAAACATTTTTGTTACAATCGAAGTTGCTGAACTATTGTTTTGATTTTTGAAAATCGGGGAATTTTACGCAGACCTACTATTAAGTCGGCCAAGGCAAATAGTAAAACATATCCAGAACAAGAGTGTCGTCACAACAAGTGCTATTATGATTTAAGTGTGATTTAAGTCTAGGTTCATATTTACTTCCTCTAGTTAATTCGGAAGCCTCATGGTGTATTATGTTAAAGCTTCATTGCAGAGGGAAAATCAAGACGTCTTCTTTGACCAAAAAGGCTTAATACTCCTATAATGAATTTCTGTCGGAAAATTTGGAATAATAATTATTACATTTTTTATTATAATTCACATACCTTTACCCCTTATTTTATTCAAACTATAATGTATTAAAATTCTATGAACTAGTAACTTGACATTTTTACCTAAAAAAAAAAAAAAAATTGTAATGTGACATGTAATATTTAACAATATTATGAATAAAGAGTATGAGTATGAGTAACTATATTTATTGTAACTATATTTTAAGACCGACATAAACATATTTTAATTAAGTGCATGTAGTGATTGACTGCATGTAAATCTTCGTATGCCTACGGGTACGATATAGTGAAACAATATCGATTTTACCACCTTATGCAATATTAAGTTGTGTACACCTATGATCGACGAATAAAGCATTTGTTTTTGTATTTCTTAATAACAGGCCTCGTGTATTTTGCAACTGGGTATTACCATAATTATCGTTTAAAATTTGTATTACATATTTAGATACCAATCTGGATATGATTTGTTACCCTTAGTATTTCGTTTGATCGATCGAGTTATTCTTTCTTTTTATGTCGAAGGAAATTCAATAAGTAGGAAACATTTGTATTTTAAGTAGTTATCTTTCAAAATATTAACTAGGTACTGTCGGAGTCTTCATCAACCGTAATAGTTGTAGTGTGTACGCCTATATCTATAAGGGTCGGTTATCCTATTAGGTTGTTGACGTGCACTTGGCATTTAAGCTACTACAAAGCACCCTATCCAAGATTTTTCCCATTCATAGCGCCCACTGCTTATGAATGACGAACGAAATTCATGTCAAGCTTGGCCAGCAACAATTCCGTGATGAAAATCCCACTTTCGTCAATCGCTTCCATCGGCAGTGTATTATGTATACTCGTACTATTTGCTAAAGCTTCACGTCAATGTCGTCTATTCTTTGCAGACACAGTCATCCATCATACGGACGTAAAATAATATCTCCAATAAGGTCATTATACTGTGACTGTGACTTAATTGTACGTGGGCCCAGGAATTGGCGAAATCATCTACTAGACGTTCATTCATGGGTATGAATGGACAGTTGTGACGCAAGGATATAGATTAGTTTTTTCTTGTTTTTAAACCTTCATCAGTTGTACTTTAAGCAAAATCTTTGAGAGCTTTATAACATTTCGAGTGTGTCCTCCATTGAGTGTATCTACTCCTCCATTAAATCCAGTTCATGAAAATGTCTTTTCTTTTGAGCCTCTTTCCGTAGTCTTTGGTTGTCAGCATTACAGCAAGCTCATTCGGATGATGTTTCGGTCTCTCTTTGTATGCTTGGGCTTGGCCTCAAAAAGTATTTCTTAGGTGCTACATAGATTAGTGGTTAAGAAAAACGCACAATAAGAAAATGATGTATACGAAATGGTCTTTATCATGAGCATGATCTTGTAAAAAGTTCTAGATATTTGTGGGCTGATACTAGAAAAGACAATTTTTGACGATCGGGTCCTGCCTACAAAGCTAGAGGTCCCGGGTTCGAACCCCGGTCAGGGAATTTATTTGTGCGATGAGAAATAATCATTTGTTTCTAAGTTTTGATGTTTTATATGTATTTAAGCATCTATTTATCTGTAAAGTAATGTATATCGTCGCTTAGTACCCATAGTACAAGCTTTGTTTAGTTTGGGATTAGGTCGATTTGCGGAGATTGTCCACAAATATTTATTTGTTTGTGATATTTGTATTTTGGAACTTGGGAGTTCCTTATGTCAATAGGTAAGAGTATAACAATAGGTGATACGTATCAAAATATTGCTAACTATAAATATAAACATAGGGCTTCAGTATCTATGGGACTCTTCAGTAAAGAAGTGTATACATATTTATGGATCGGCAATGCGCATGTGACATCTATGGAATTGCAAGCGTCTATCAGGTACTATACGGTGAACGCATATAATCAGGTGAGCCGTATGCTTGTCTGCCAGAGATGTGGTAAAAAAATGGTTTTATTTTACACATCTGAAAGCGCGAGAGTCATCCCACCATGATTTCACGTGAAAATTATCTGTCCTCACCATACTTCGCCATGCTAATCAATGTATTCGTCAGGCTATTATAAATAGTCGTCAGGTCGCATCCTCGACGGAAGCCGAATGGGAGCACCGCAGGTGAACCGCTGGCAAAGCGCCAACTGACTCAGAATGACGACACGGGAACGACACGATTGGTTGAACGACATGTTTGGTATTTTTTTCTTTTTAATTCTATGTCTGATGAGGTGATGAGGCATTCTAAATAACGAAATAATTCATTTCCGAATAGTGTCGCCTCTAGATTTCTCGTGCGCGGATGAAGTGTCTCATACATGCCGGCGTAGTTTACAAGTCGAGAATCGAGGCATCCCCTTAAATCGTCCAGGGTAATGTTATTATATTTTATTTTGATCCGCCTTGGCGGTCGTCTTTTGTCACCCGATCGCACCACGGGTACCTAGGTTATAATTTTTACCTGGTCTGAACGACAAAGACATGAAAGACGAGCATGTGATACTTCTTATTCTTTTCCTCCTTCTCGTCCTCCTTCCTGGTAATTTTGAAATCCATTTTCCACTCCTAGATTGTTAAAGGAAGATCATAAAACAAAAGCATAGCACTTTATAATTCTAGACCTTGGATAAGTAATTTAATTTTGTTTCTCTATGGATACTAAACCATCGAAATATCATAACAAATCCTAAATTACAATGTTTTTTCATTTATTATCCAAGAGCAAATCTTTTCTCAATTTTTTTGTATGGAGTGTGTCTGAAAGTATACATATTTATAAACCTTACTAAACGGTCGTTCAAATACAGTTTTTAAATACTTTTATATACGTTAATTGAGAAAAATATAAAGATTATACCTCAACTTCCCTTC
Source organism: Epiblema foenella (assembly GCA_963556455.1). NCBI lineage: Eukaryota > Metazoa > Arthropoda > Insecta > Lepidoptera > Tortricidae > Epiblema > Epiblema foenella. The sequence goes on from OY747105.1 coordinate 9,167,325, forward strand.
GAAAATGTTATGTTTTTTCATTTATCATCCAAGAGCAAATCTTTTCTCAATTTTTTTGTATAGAGTGTGTCTGAAAGTATACATATTTATAAACCTTACTAAACGGCTGTTCAAATACAGTTTTTAAATACTTTTATATACATTAATTGAGAAAAATATAAAGATTATACCTCAACTTCCCTTCGACTTGTAATATTTTTGTAAATTTTTAGTTGTTTTTTTATTGGATGGAACTACACCTTTGGCGCAAAAAATTGGTACGGGAGATTTTTGACAAATACCACTTTTTCCGCCACTCAAAACTTTTTTCTGTAAGACTTACAGTGGGATAATGTATGACAGAAACGTAAGAAATATCATCTTTAAACTTGCCATAAACATTTTTGAGATAGAAACAACTGTCAAAGTTCTATTTAAAAAAACTCTGGAAAATGGTCCCTTTAAATGAAGGTGGTAGCAAACGCTCGCACGGCCCAAGGTCGGAAAACTTGCATTATTTTCATGACCTTTATACCCCACCAATTTAAATCAAAACTTCTCTCCATCTCCACCTTTTGCAAGGCAATGTATGAAGACGAATCCCTACGGATTGGATTAATATAAATGAACAGTAATAATATCGTCCTAACGCACACTGTACAAAGTCAGAAAGGCTTTCACACTCGGTTCTGCTACTCGGTAATAGAGGGCGCTAAGAGTCTATGAAAAAAGTATTAACCTTGAGTTCCTCCTATCTTATTTCTGTGGAGTGTGGACTAATCTGTTTGAATTTTATGTTACAGTAAAATATAGCACAAAAGTCTTACTTAATATGAAACATTTTCAATCACCAAATAGTTATAAATATAAATGTACAGTTACATGATTTCATGAGTATGCTTACACAAGTACGGTCACGGACTTTAATTGATGCATTTAGAGTTCACTTTATAGTAGAATAACAAAATTAGTTTGACACATAGTATAAACATATTTTATGTTTGATTTTTCGTGTACCTAAGTACTTTGAAAAAACTGGTAATTAGTCACTTAATAGTATAATATTAATAGTACAGTCTCAAGAGAAAAGTAACCGGAGTGCTTGGAAACTTTTAACAGGGACAGAGTAAACTTGTCCCTGTAGGCGGTTGATAGTTTTCAGAAAGTTTAGATATAGACCTCTTAGATAGGTTTCACATAAACTACATTTAGTATAGATCTCTTAGATAGGTTTCACGTGAACAGGTATAAGGACTGCGGTTAAACGCCAATATTTAACTACCATCGCCAACACATTTAACTGACCATTCGTGCACTTTATATGCATTGTAATAAGGGTCACGAACGGTCAGTTAACTGTGTTGGCATATTAACATGCAGAATGGTCACATTTTTTTGCACGGACTATCTTTTGTTTTTTTTTTTGTTAATGCCATACTTATACCTCCTATGCAAAAGTCTATTCGTGTTTATGCTTACGCGTCTGATGGCCTACTCTGAACTTCGTATCGTGCCGTCTCTTTCACTCATATGGTATATAACATGACAGTGAAAGGGACGGCACGATACGAAGTTCGAATATCGAAGTTCAGAAGTAGGCCCTCTGATTTCATTGACTTTATTAGTTTACCAGATGTATGTAACTTTTAAATTCGATGGGTAACGGGATAAAAAGTATCCAGGCAAAATGTTAAACATCATAAGTATGCAGGTACCGTTTATATGTCCTAACAACTTGACAAGCATTCGCTGAACAATACACACTTTGAGAACAAACAACCCATCTTTCTCTCTCAAAACAACTGTGAGAACCATGTTTCAAATACTATTCCACCATACTGGAAAATAAAGTATACGTAAACAACCCTTACTTATTATAATTAAAACGTTGTTATACCTATTGAAATGAGTACTGGCGGGTACTTAAATTTTTATGACTTACCTGCATGCGACCACCAAGGTTTTAAATGAAAACCTGAGTCAGGGTTACCACATATTAGTATAGATGGAACATTCATGACTATAGCTTAACTGTACTGTTTAAGAAATTGGTGAATTTAAAGTGTCTTTTGTGGTATTTGTTTAGTGGGCGGATCTACTATTCTTTGTTGCTCGTTGCCATGGTTACGTCTCCTGAGTCACTCTTTAAAACTATGATTATATAGGGTTTAAGTCCACCAAACTTGATGTTTTAGCGATAAGTATAAATCCATTTGGACATGGGTGTCCATCCTGAGCATGCTTGAATTCCACATTATAAACATTTATCTAAGAAACATGGTTACTGTTGTCTCCTCGCTGACGGGACAGAATAACAACAAGAAAAAGTTGATTGACCCTAGTATTTAGAAACATGATTGATTAATTTAGAGATGTCATGACATTTCAGCGTCTTTCGTGTAGAAACCAGCGAGTCAGTTACCAAATTTTCAGGGGAAATCACCGTTTGACATTTGACATATTTTTATTATGTTGTATGATTAAACTTAAACTCCACGTCGCCTGTGGTATTCGGTCTAGGGTCGAATGTTGAATCACTAGAATTTATTTATCGCATGGAAATTTTGTTGCCTGTTTTTGTTGCACCGTTTAGCACCACTCAGGAGTCACGTGTAGGGTAACGGCTGGTGCTCCCTAATGACATGGTGCACCTTCGACCCCCCTTGTCAAGTGAGTTGGCAACTTGACTGTTAGAAGTTCTCAAACCGCCTGAAGGCCTCTAACTTGACTTAACGACTGCTATCATAGACAGCAGGCAGGATCAACGGCTTAGCGTGCCTTACAAAGCACGGGAGCGCTCAGTTAATAACCAATCAAAACTGTCACCCATCCAAGAAATGACACCAAAGCATTTTTTTTAATTGTTGCAGATTTGCTAATAAATTAAATCTTATCAAATTAGTATATACTCAGTACACCATATTCCCAGAGAATGGTAACCCTACTGTACATGTCTGTTTTTACTATAAACAACCAGGGATCGATAAGTTTTATAGTTTATTAATGAAAGCATAGAGCTTAATTATGACATAAACCATGGGTAGCACTGAGCTTCCTGAATTCAGTCTGGTAAATTTATAACTAGTGGCTCTGTGAGCGTGATTTAATTTCAAATTAACATTGTAAATAATAAATAATGCCATTTTATCCTGTATTTGGTGGAGCGACTTTTAAACCAAGTGGCAAAAAGCTATTAGCCTTCAGATTACCAAAAAGGCAAATGTCTCTGACCCTTTCAATGCAAAGGAAAATCTCTTTTCCACAACGACATTTGCACCTGGCGCATTAAACCGAAATAAACAGAGGATTTAAAAATATATTTTAAATCCCGAATCCAAATAACGAGTGTGATAAATAAGGCACTTCATCCGGGAAAATCGGAGGGTACTTGGCACCGGCCGCTTCGGGAAATTTATCACCTTCGGTGAGCTTCTCGGTATTGTGAGTTGTGAGTCATACAACAGTTCGTCAGTGCACGGGACCATTTGGTCTAGCAACCACAGGGCTGTTATTCTTATCACAATACAGACAGACAAGACAACTCGCCACACGTTAACCAACCTTGAACCTTTGATTATGAAGAAATAATTGTAAAAAATATCCGAGTCAAATTAAATAAGTTGTGAACGCCAAGGGAAGGGGTTATTATCACACTTGATGGTAATGTGACTTAACATGTTTGAAAATAATTATGAGGGTATACAATCTAAATTATGAGTTTGGTTATTGTTCTACGTAAAAATGTTTAAAGTGAGTTAAGATGTTTTTTTGCCATGAATATAGTTATGGAGGTAATAATCATGGTTTTATCCTATAAATATAAAAAAAATATTGGACAACTTGCCATTTGTTACTGTGTCGCAATAAACAACGACAAACCAATCCATACACTATTTATAATTGCAGTAGACCCTATATAGGTTTTCCTTATCTAAACAATAAGCGTATAAAAAGGACGCCAAATAGAGCCTGCGCGAGCGCCGGTGGCGTGTAAAAACAGCGTAGTACGCAAGCGGGGCGCGGGAGCGGGCTACTACGCTACAACGCTGCGGGTGGTGTCGCACTCTACCCAGCGTCTGTCGATTATTGGATATCTTTATCATCTTATTCTGAATAATCGAAAAAAACAGCAGCACGCGTGTACATGCCTACAATAAGCCACTGTCAATTTAACTCAATCAAATTAACAACTCCAATCCTATTAATAGGGAGCGTCGTGCCGTGCCGTTTGAAATTTGCCTAAATGCTAGCGCAAGCGAGAACGTACCAAGTAATCTTAACTATTTTCGTCATGGAGGAAGCATTTTTGATTTTAAGAGAATAACCAGAAATTCGCTATGTTAGTTCTGAACTGGTATGTATTTTTATTGAGGGGTGCAATAACGACTATTTGTATTATATTATGAATTATGAAGAATTGAGTTAATATTGTTTAACGTTCGTTGTTGTATGGATTATTTATTGTGCAATTTATCGAGTCTATTGTGCCCATTGGTACAATCTTCACGTTACTCTAGAGTCTTTAATTATCTATTTTAGACTCGTTATGTTATAGTTCGCGATCAAAACAAACTTCAGTCGAAACCAGCACACACTGAACCTTTTTTGCCGCATTCGGGTTTCCTTCGGCTCGGCTCGGGTTTTTTCGCGCGCCCGGTTTGGCGTGACTCCATAAACAGTTACCGAGGCAACCCCGGTGGAATTGTTTAAATGAACGCAGACGTATGCGCATGCGACGAAGGCTGGTGCGGGTTTCCTTTTATTTATTAACGCGCTCACCGCCTATAATGGCTATAGCCATAGTTGTTATTTCTGTTATTTGGCAGGATGGCTATAGATTAGACTGCGAAAGTGTTAAGCTAGTTTCATACTTATCTGACTCTCTGATGCGCTCGGACGCCTGACACCGTACGTATCTAACCGTACTAAATGTGTGGCACCGATAGCGTTCTGTTGTGTCACGACATATCACATCAGATACCTGCTTTATTGGCTGTTCCCGCGGTTCCACGTTCGTAGTTCTTGTTAATTTCATAAAAAACATCACAAACTTCCACATACCGCTACTCCCCCTATTAGCACATTACAGGGGTGATTTCCGGGACAAAAAGGATCCCATTTTCTTCCAAGACTCAATCCTTCTCCATACCAATAGATAGATATATTTACCATCTCATGCAAACAGGCAGGCAGCTAAATATTTTCGCATTTGCAATATACATACAGTATTAAGTTAATGTATGCCAGATCAAAAATCATTAATTATAATTGTAGTATTACAGTCAAGTCGGTTTATTTTAGTCAAATAGGTCTATAAAAGACACAAAATAATCTCCTATTCAACGAAAATATCATAAAATCACCCACAGTATTTTCCAGCTACAGAGCAGCTTCCGTGTCTTAATAGGAAAAAAATATATAAAAAGTGTTTGTCTGGAGTCTTTTTTTATTTAATTTAATTTGCATTTTTAGTGAATATTTACAAGAGTGCATTTCATGACAATTCCAATAAGCCCAAACACTGCTAAACTGTACCTTTTTATTACGGAGTTCCGTTGCCTACCTTCCGGCTTCGATTACCGCATCAGGTTGATGGTGACAATACATCGGGACTATTTTAAATTGGCTTGTTCATAGTCGCTTCAGTATCTTGATCGAAATATCTTAGAGCGAACCATGAAACACTAGGAGTTTTGGATGACCATCCGCGGTCTTCTTCGTCAGTTCCTCTTCACTAAATGCTACTTTCTGAATGCAAATGCTCGATTTGTTAACGAAAACATTAAAATATGTTTCCCTATATGTTTCCCTTGAATTTATGAGGAGTTCCCTCAATTTCTCATGGTTCCCATCATCATTAGTGAACTTTGGTAACAACGAAACCAATCTGGAAGCATATGCTTTCAAACAATGAAAAATATTTAAAAAAAGGGTCGGCAACGAGTACGTGACTCCTTTGGATTGGCGTCTATAGGCTGCGGTGGCGGCTTACCATCAGGTGGACCGTACGCTTGTTTGCCACCGGCGTTGTATTAAAAAAATACAAATCTGTTCATAAATGGCGGAATATAGTTGTACTATTATGCTTTATGAATAAATGAATATGAATATAATCGCGTAACAAACATTTAAAAAAAAACAAAATCGAATTGAGAACCTTCTCCTTTTTTTGCAGTCGATTAAAAAGTGTTTTGCTTTAGACAAACGTATCACTTATTTTTGCATGTTTTTAGGAACGTTTTTGCAAACCTCTCTCTGTCATCATATCCTGTTTGATTTATTTTCCGGACCATCAACGTAAGGAAACTTGCACCATCATCGCCCGAATGACGTATAGTCGGCAAAATCAATACCATCTTTTGTCCATCCTCAGATGGAGCGAGATGAGATAAGCGGCTGCATCCCAACGGGGAGACACTTTGTTTCTTACCCCCTTTTATCTTTCTTTACCACTATTGTGTTTATTTTGTAACTTTGTTACAATTACTATAAAAACACTCCAGTTATCAAAATTTAAATCTCAGTATCAATCTGAACCAAAATGATTTCGAATACTTAGACTTTTTTTACGTTAATGGAACTTACCTACCTATTACACTTTCATGTAATAAGTATAATCGCTATTACCTTCTTTTTAAGTGCGTATTTTAGTATGAACGCTTAGTATTCAATTTTTTTGGTATTGTACAACACCGAAGCGAAATACTAATTTTATTGAATTAAACAATTATTCCCTCGCAGGCTCGCAATGTGAATCACCAAAAATTCCAAATACTTAATCCAATTTGAAATAATTTATTACGAAAATTGTAAATACCGTCACGCAACAATTCAATATGTTAATAATGTAAATGATTATAATGAATTCATTGAGACATTACCGTTATATACCTAATGGTAACGTTGCCAAAAATGCCCGATCACTGAAATTATTATAGAAAAGATGTTTTTTGTAAACACTTAGGTATTTAAATGCATTCGTACTCCATGAAAAAAATAACCTGCTTTTATTGTTGTCATTGGCTTGGCTTAGTGTACGTAGGTACCATACCAGTACCAGGTATATACCAAAAAAGTTACCTATCATTTACATATTTGAATTACTATTTTTCGGCTGATACGCAGTAAGTGGTTAAAATTAAAGCGGAATTTAGTATTGCATATAGTCCATGGCATGAACCTTTTGCAGCTTCGGGCAGTATTGAAATAAATTTAAATATTTATAGGGTATGCGTGGTAGCTAAATTTTGATATAATTTTATAACGATTTTTGCAAATGTCTAGAACACAGTACACGCTGACAAACAGTCGTCTAACTTTGAGCAAGTCTGTTGAATCCGATTCCGAATGTTATCACACCAAAAGGCTCTCTTTGCTGAAAATTAAAGATGGCGGAAATTGTAATTCGAGTCTGGTCGAGTGAGGTGTCTTGGAATGAGCTTTTGTAGCTGAATTTGATATTAATACCCAGAAGTGGGTCCTGATAGGTACTGGAAGTGGATTAAAACAAAATGGCGGCCAAAATGGGGTCAAAACTGTATTATAAACTCAAATCTGGAAGTATGGGGTATCCGGGAGTAGGTTTTCGGGATCGCTTAACTCAATTTTGATAACCAGAGGTCGGTCCGGGGTACTGGAAACATTTAGGGTTTCGAACCAACCGCATAATTAACTTGGTTTTAAAAGGAAAAATAAGGAAATAAAGGAAACTGAGTTATCAATGTATTAGTAATTGTTGAATATACGTAATAATAAACATTATCACCAAATTTGAAGTTTATAGGACAATCAAACGTTAAAAAAAGTTGACTTTCGTGGCTTCTCATTCATTTGTTTTTCAATATTTTTTAAACTAAAAATTACAGTATTTTACTACTCAACGAGCTTTAAACAACGATACACTGAATGGGCCAAAAAAATTTTTTTCACTCCCCCTTTAGCTACATGGGAGCCCCTCTTAAAAAAATTTGGACCGACTTCAGCGTGGCTGGCACAAGATGGCGCGCGAGCTATCTCGACGCGAGATAGACTACCCGTCTGTTTCTGCGTGTACTAATTTCAAAAGGACGGATAGTCCATCTCGTGACGAGATAGCTCACGCACCGTCATATGCTAGCCATATTGGGTATAAAAATTGAGTTCTGCAACACCTCACTCGACCAGAATCGATACAGGTTATAATACAGTTTTTAAAGTTTAGGCGCTAATTTGGTCGTTATCTTGTTTTCATCCACATCCAGTACCCGGACCAACTTCTCATTATTAAAATTGAGTTCAGCGACCTCCAAAACCCATTTCAGTACACCCCACTCGACCAGATTAGAGTTACAAAATGGTTTTGTTTCGTCATTTTGGCCAATATCTTGAATTTTGAGCAAAGGAGCCTAAATTCGGCTTGGCAACATTCAGAATCGGCTTATGCAGGCTTTTTTACTTCGGAAAAGTCATGTTGCCAAAATGGCTCACAAAATGCCGTTCAACTTGAAATAATGTCGTATAACTACCATTCTATATATAGATGGATGGATTTGGATTTCTGACGTCTGATTTGACACACTCAGTATAGACAAGCGTCGCTTAGCTTATCTAGGAGACTTCGTGGGAAATGTTTAATAATTATTTAAAAAAAAAAGGAATAATAAATGCTCTATGTAGTAGGTCTTAAAAAGTTTTGTGGCGGCGGATCAGTTGGTATGTGGATTATGGGTAAAAGCACGAAATTATAATTATGATGTAATGAGTAGAGAAACGTCATAAATATGGATCACGAGTATGCCGCATATCATGTAAATATGCAGAGCCAGCGGTAAGTTTGTTGAAAAAGGTTGCGTGGACGATGATAAAAATATTTGCGTGTGTCGTTGAGCTTACTGTTAAACTATGTGCTGTGTCTAGACGGTCGCGTGACGCTCACGGGCGATACCCGATTTAGGAATGATTTTAAGTTCGATGACTCTACGTTAGAGGTCGTTAGTTGCTATGCAGTTTAGCAGGATGGGATCAATTTCACCGCTTTCTCTGAAGCACCTAATGCACTAATGCATTTCACCAGCTGGACGTGCGAATATGGGTTTCGGTAGTGTCCCTAGGGAATTCAGCATTCCATGGTCCACAGTCTGGTAGGTATTTAGTGTAGGTGGTAGCATATTTTATTAAGTGTTTTGGCTCCTTTTAAAATTTTAAATACTTAAATTATTGTGTTTATTGGGTTAAATATTAGGAGATACGTAGGTATTTATAACAGTATTGAAATATAATTGCTATTCAAAACTTCAAATGCAATTTTGATTACGGGCCGCGGGCGATTTCTTTTTCCTTCTTTACTTTTCTTTAGCTTAACCTGCTGGTTGCGAATGAAATAAACATCCCTTATTATGCATATTTTTCAGAAAATACAAACGTTATTCGACGTGATATAACTTATTAGCACACAGAAAGCGCTATAATATTAAAAATAAAATTATTTTTAAAGCGTGTTCCAATTCACGAGTTAGTCATATTGAGACGGATACATAAAATTATTCTTCGAAAAGCTTTCGCCTCTGTAAATAGGTGAACTATATGAGATAACGATATATATTTTATAATGATGTTAACGAAGATATAGTGACATTAATACGGACTTTTAAATTTGTAGATTTTTAAATGGGAGAAACGTTTGTTTCATTTTTAATGATAAATGTAGGAGACGCGTACAATTTCATTACTAAGTCGGCTGGTGGTTGGTTATTATAATAATTTGTTATCGCGGGTAATGTGTAGGTTCATTTTCACACAGTAAAATAGCATTATACTTAAACCGTCATGTTTAAAGTTTGAAAGATGAACACTTGAGCATATTGGTTGTCAAATATGTATTCCGGGCATATACTAATTGGGAAGAAGCGGAGAGAGATTTGCGTGGCGGGAGTTGCACTCGGTCTTTCTTCTGGTCCCTCGCGTTCGCGCGGAGAGCACGCTCTGACACTAAGGCACATGTTTTTCATACATATACAATTATGTCCCTCAAGCTGCCAATAAATCTACAAACTTCTACTCCCTTTGGGGTGATTTCCATGATAAAGAGCAAGTATTCTATGTCTATTCTCGAATCTCAAACGACCTGCATACTTACCAAATTTCATTGCAATCGGTTCAACAGACAGACAATACTTTTCTCATTTATGATACTAGTACGGATAGTAGGTACACATTTCAATCGCGAAAGAAGTTAGTTTGTTAGAACATCGGTGCGTGTCAGTCAGATCAAAATCTATTTATTTTCTTTATACTGTATAATAAAAGGAGGTTGAATACTTGACGAAATGATATTACCGGTATATTACTAGGTAAAAATGATTTGGCCATACGAAGGTGTTATGCTAATTGTAATAGTCATTTGGTAAATTTAATACTGCCCAAATACGAGCTACTACACTTTAAGGAGAGTTGATATCGTAGAAACATTTGAGTGGCATTAATCGGCAAATTTCTCCCGAAAATAAAACACGTGAAACAGATGTCATCATTAAAAGTACACCCAAGAATGCCGATCTAGCAATTGAACCAATAAAATGAATACAGAAATTCAAATAATGTCGTCGGCAAACAAGAAATAAGTAGGCGGTTTAAAAATCAAAGGAACCGAAACATCCCAACAACAAACATGCTCTTTGTCACCAACGTTACTGACGATACTGTATCATCTATGTTTGAACTTCACTAAGCTAAAACTACCGTTTATTTATTTATCGATACTGGTACGGATTGGGCATATTATTTTGAAAGAGATGACCATACTTCTAAAACTGAAGTCGAAAAGGGACGAACGAAAGGAACACTTGCGACCACAGCGGTGTCTGATGAAGAAACGAGTGGAATACTAAATGAGGTGCAGTGACAATACTTGGGATTCCATAGCCGAGCAACTGGGTTAAAAGGTGAGCGTGACTTTAGTGTCATTACCCGTGCAAATTCTGAGTCTATTAGAGTTCAAGACGTTGCAATTTTAAGTCACGTGACATTTGACACTTAAAAGTTTTAACGGTATTTTCATATAGCTTTGTTTGACTTGTGCAGTCTTTTCTTATAAGGTCCGACCTTAGTGCAGGCAGCAGGTGTATTTAGACTATTTCCCTATTTTTTAAGGCTTAATTTTATTTATGTCGTAAAACATATATTTTACTTGACACGAGTCCTGTCTTGTCCTTGACAAGTACAGTACAGTCCTGAATATTTTTTTTTGAAATATGTAAATATGGCAATAAACAATGAATATTTTAATCTGTCGGAGCGTGGTCGTGTTTACTTTTCACCAAGACTTTAAAAATCAAAAAGAAATTAAAAATTAGGCGAAACTTCACTTTACGGGTAGATATCTACTGCTGTTTATATTAATTAAATCAATGCAATCATCGCTTGAAAAAACAATATTAAAAAATATCGTAAATTATATTTAGGTATTTCGTTTTTGTTCCACAACAACGATATGATTGTATGTTTAAGCGTCTACTCATTTCTGTACTTTTTTCTATATTACAAAATCTTGATCCAAGATTATTCTGTCTAGGAACTTTTGTTATATTGCCAAGAGAAATGACTCGCTGACTGGTATGTAAAAAATCTTAAGTCGTAGGCGTTACGTTAGTCGTCTGGCTTACGAATACAATAGTGGGAATAGTACATGCAGTTCTAAATAAATGTTAAAAATATTTGTTTACAATGGAGATTGCAAGCCCAAATGGCATTGTTTATGCAGTCTCATGTCAATCGTTTTTTTACTTAGTTTATCGACTTGGAGAACCATGATAGCTTAGCTACTAAAAACAATTCATCGACGAAGGTGAATTAAGATTAGCAACTAAAAAACAATTTACCGACGAAGGTGTAGGAATTTTATTTCTGGTCCATTTCGTACCTAGTCACAGTGACATTAATATGAGATCTCTTGCGCATTTTACATTGATTTTCACAGTTTTTTTCCTAGCTACATCGATTATTCCAGTGTTCCAAACCAAACGAGTGGTCGTATCGGAGGTTTTCCCCTGGATTTTCCCCAGGCTACTCTACAACCGCGCACTCCTATCGCTTCATTGGGCCCGGCCTATAAAGTCACAGTCAGGTTAAAAAAATGTTATATATAATTTATTATATTACCTTAATAAAAAGACGTTATTTATACCTTAATGCTCATGTTTCTTGAATAAAAGCCAGTTCTCACCCTGATTTCAATAGGTACTTAAGTCCATTGCCCTCATGATCATTAAGAAATAAGAAATATTTATTCGAGACAAAGACAACAATTAACACAGCAAAATAGGAATAAAATATACAAAAAAACTAGAAAGTTGTGTTATCTCGAAACGGTACCATCTCAGCATTATTGACTCCAAGCTTTCTAACGCACTAATAATTTCACATATAATCGCGTGAGAAATGCAATAAAGACACAGGTGGTGGCGATTAGGCTGCACAGGATTGCCGTCTGACTGCAATTTGTCTGGTCTGAAGCATCCTGAAAATGGATTGATAATATAATTTTCATATTCATATTATGAATTATAATATCAAAATGACAGGACTAAGATAATTTATAATACGCCAACCGTTTTTGGTGTTTTTCGATAATCCCCTGTGATTATATGGGCGTGAGGTAGGTTACAACCTGGTCCCATTTAACCATTCAGGGGTTAACGCCGTTAACTGCTACACATTTGCCGGTATACTTAAAGCTATTGGTATCTTTAATGTATCCTTACAAGTGATTACGGATTGATTAAAATTATTAGTTTTTTTTTAATTATGTTTTGTAACCTAACCACTTCCGAAAATTGAAAATTGCGCTTTACAACTATATTGTATCTAGCTTTGATTAGATATATTTCCGTCAGTAAAGCAAAATAACAAGTTTAGATATATGACAATATGTATGTATTTAACACGATACATGCAGTACATGACTTGAACTAGGTATTACTTAGTGCTTTTTGGCAAGTTTGTTAATATTCTTGGATCATGATAATGTTATGTTGAATTGCTAAAATCTTTATTTAATAAGTGTCAGCTGCCAGACCAGGATTTAAGTACTTAAAACGATAATTATCTATTTGCTTTAAATTTATTAACACTAACATTTGGGTCAGATTACAATCGAAGCTTTTCTTAATGTTGCCGACAAAAACTTTGTCAAATGTACCGGCAACAAGTAATATGTTGCTTTTTTGGGACCCTGCTGCACGCATAACGTGTCCTATACGAACGACATTGCATTTTAATTGGCCCAGTTAATAGTGAGTTGCGGTGTACATGTATGTATTCGCGTGTACTTTACACGATATACCGCGCGGTTCACAAAGGATACTTATTTGGACACCTATACAGGGTACGTAACACCGATTTTAATTACTGTATAGGTAATTTAATGTCGTATAAACTCTACATGAATTTGTAGATTGTATAGAATACTTCTGCTAGGTTTCAATCAACTCTTCTTTTGACCAGGGCCTCCATTTTGCAACAAAACATTGATTAGATGCCAATATCCCATCTCAATATCAGTGCCACGCGCATACATTTTCCAATTCGTTTACGCAAGAGGCACAACAAGGACCACGAGCATTCGCAGGTATGATTTCAATACCTACTCAGATAACGCGTTTTTAGGGTTCCGTACCCGAAGAGTCCAAACAAAACCCTATTTTAGTCGCTCACGCGTCCGTCCGTCCGTCTGTCGTCTGTCACATGGGTTGTGGTGGGTTTACAGCCAAACGGTTGGAGCTACAGTCTTCAAATTTGGTGAAAATATATGTAATACATTATATTTATTAAGTTATTGTTATATCCTTATTTTTCCTATTGACACCAATTTAATTTTGCGGTTGTTTCGCAACCCTAAATGTGCGAAGTCCGACACGCACTTGTCTGGTATTGAATTTAATAAAATTGTGTCATTCATGTATTCATGTTATGTATTAAGTTGCAGCTTTTAATTCTTCTGTAGTTGGATTTCCTACAGACTTTAGGGTTCCATGTATATTTTTTAACATTACTGTATAAGGATCCCTTATTTCGGCCTCACAGTGCGCACACATCTCCCACGGCCCTAAATTGATAACAATCGTTAATTACACCCGATTAAGAGCGATTATGGGACCCACAAGAAGCGACAGTCACTAAACTGTTTAATTAGATCTCGATCTTCAAATTGGAATTCTTAATCGACTTACAAAGTAACAATCCTTGGCTTAATGTGTTTACAATTTACAATTAAGTAAAAAAGTGGGAAGTATTAACTAAAACTCCGTCAATCGTAGTATTAAAAATCCTTATGTGAAAGTGAGATAAAAAATGTAAACATCAATAACAATTTTTTCATGAATGCTAAGGCATCCGTAAATAGGTATAAATGTGTGAATTTTTTTGAAAATCGAAAACGATGACCATCGATTCTGTCTACAATAGAAACGTTGCGTTAATGAACTATGCTCACGAGCAAAAATAACCGGGACACTTTATATGGAACTTCCATACAAAGTGTACCGGTTATTTTAGCTCGCAAGTGTAGTTACTAAGTGTACACATGATATTATAAGTACCTGACGTTATCTTAACACTAATCATAAGTAGGTACCTAATATAAACTTTCTTCTTAACATGTGTGGCTTCCTAAGAGGCAAATAAACCCACAAAAGCAGAAGGAAAGCAAGAGAACATAATAGCGTTTTATGTGTAACGTAAATAAACAGTTGTGTAACAGACGGATAGAGAAACCGCATATTTTATATATATATCTCATTCAACGTGTAACCTAGTTCGAGGTATGGACAGGCGGCAAGTGGGTGGTGGCCTTGCCACTACTTTTTGCATTATTTCATGCACCTTTATAATTATGTTTTGTTTTATAAATTTACTATTTTTTTGTACGTAGAGGCAGAAAACAAAAATTGGTTTGGAAAGAGGCGAAGAATCAGTTTTAACGATTATTAGATAGATCTCACAGAGATGGGTAGAGCTGGGTAAATACTGCGAATGTGGCTACCAGATATTTTATTTTCCCACCATTACCCAGCTTTAACTGTTCAAAATAAAATCATATTTCCATATGGTAATTTAATTTAAATTTGGGAAACTTCCCTCAGACTGGCTAGAAACAAGACTGATATTCGTCGATGCACATTCTATTTTCAATGTTGGCAGTTGGCAACACCATTAACCTATAAATTGGCGTGTAAATGTAAACAACAACGGCCGAATGACTAAGTTCACTGTCTCCGTAGGTGTGTTTGTTTTTGCAGATACATACGTTAATTAATAGCGATTGTCGGGCGGAATCGAAAATAGAATTGAAGCTCACATGCAAATTAAATCACGAAAAAAAGCTTAAGCGTGTAATAAATAAGCAAAGTACGTTTTAGTGAATTCGTTTATAAAAATCCGATAGGTACAAAAATGTAACCAAATGATAAAAAACTCTACTTATTGAACAGTCGAAGTTCGCTACATAAATCTCACAAATTAGTAGTCGCCAAAAGTCAAACGCGCTCAAGAGCAAAAAAAAACAAAATTCCCAACTAATTTTATTCGGAATACTTTTACTAAATTTGGTAGCAAAAATCCAATACTGCAGACCAAACAAAACACCGCTTACAATAAAATTGTGATACTGTTATTTAGATAAAAACTTAGCCGTTAGTCCTTACGGGCGCTTCAAACGCTAAAAGTTAAAAGTCAAAACAAAACTTAGAAGACCAAAAGTAAAAAGCATGAGCGCTAAGTCGAAAACTGTTAAGGGCTGAAGAATTGGCGTGGAATTTGCAGTCCGGGCTTAGCATTATGTGATCGGAATATAATTTCAGGTAGGTACCTAAATGGTAAATTTATAGTTTAACATTACCTATTACTGATGCAGCAGTTTCTTTGTTTGGACGTTCATCTTTAGTCGAATGGAGTTTACTATCGACAAAATGCGTATTTACTCGTATATGTAAGTAGGTATGCTTAATAAATCTTAGTGTGATACTTACATCGTTTAAATAAAAAATGTATTTAAATCCCACGACATCAATAAGGCCAAGTGCGAAAGTGCTCCACGTCCAAAAAGTAAAATTTTTCGCTCATTGTTTTTGTGGGCATTTTTGGAATCCGGGCATTTACATAAATACCCTGGTCTTTGTGCCGCTAAGGCGCCGCGCTCCGCTTATGGTCATGCGAGTGTACGGGAAAGTACTGAAGACCCCATACGAAAGGTGTAAAGCTTATTTCTTTATTTAGGTAGGAATATTATGCGTGGGAATGCTCTGTAAACAATATTCATGTTGTTTCAACTTCTTGGTACCTATATAAACTATTGTAACTACTACCAGTAACTTATTTGCTTTAATTCTACTCTATATTTAAATAACTAATGTTGTGTTATGCTACCTTTATTGCAAAAATAAAACATTGTCCAGGTAAACGAAGTGCAAGTCGGACTCTCTTACGAAGGGTCTAGTTAGTACCATCGTGAAAGATCCGTACTTTCTTGTATGCCCTCTTACAATGAATTACTATTGTAGTAGTAATTCATAATCTCTAAAAATAACTGTAACAGTTAGATAGTTGTGATGAGTGTTCTGTAAAAGTTGTTTTTTCATATGTAGTACATATGAAAAAACAACTTTTACATATGTAGTAAAATTTAATAATGATGGAGATGAAACATTCACTATTGGTTCTTGGAGTAGACACGGCACCTACCAAATTGGCTCACCGTACATAGGTTTGTAAAAGGTTCGAGTGCAGTGTAAATGTTTTTTTGCTAATCAAAGACTGTGAAATATTTATTTTGTTTATATAGAAGAAGTTGAATTGCAATCACATATCAGCATATGGCTTAATTGAGACAAATTACTTGAAAAAATATATTGTAATGTGATGTAAATTCATACCCTCAATTGCTTGGATCTATCGTGATAGATGTTTCTAGGAGCATCGTTTTAGATTTTCTGAAATAAAATTGTGTTAATACATTATCCTTGTGGAATTATGGCAAAAATATTTTCATATTAATAGAAATTATTTATCTGCAAGCACTTGCGAAAATCCGAAATCACGTGTAGAGTTATAATATTCAGTTTCTTTTTAAAGATAAAACTAAGATCAAAAAGACTTTTTTTTAAATCTGGACGTGAATTTTGACAACACTGTTACTAACGGGTAGTCATTTTTCACAAACACCTGATCAAACCACAATTCCCGCAAACGATAATTTCTCATTGGAAATTATCTCAATTTTAACACTAAACCATAACAAAAGAGGCCATCAATCTAGCTGTGGCGCCAACTGACCCTAACACCCTTAAAAAACGGCTACTAAAGAATGGCCAACAAAAACTAAACCATATTCAAGATACGGATCGTCAAAGCATGCAATAATCGACTTTAATGTTATATAATAAGGCGATTGTGGCTAAGCTATATTTGGTAATTGGATTTGGACTCTGGAATCGCCAAAGAGGCCGACTGTCAAAAACCCGGCGCCAAAAACAAGAGGACGAACAAAAGTCGTGAACGTAGCAAACTTAATTATGCGAGTTTTACAGTTATTGCGCTTTGCCCGCGGGCGGGGCGGTGTATGATTTAATAAGCTTTTGCATTAAATATGTCTTAATAGAGGAATGTGTGTTATTAAGTAGGTTCTTAAATGTTTTCTTTTACAAGTTTTATCGTTGCATATGATTATACAAAAAAAAATTTAATGGGACAAATGGATAATTTTTTTGCAAATTTGAAAGACAAAGCCTTTAAAACCTACAGTAAAATGTAATTGTCATTAGGTATACAAAAAAAGCACACACCTCCTCTACGAGTTCTACGTACATCGCACAGCATTATAATTTCATAGTTGGCAACAGCCCGGGTACGAATTATTTTGAAGTTATGCCTCTTGCTTCCGCGCGGTTACGTAAAAAGTCATCTAAAGTGACATTATATACTCCCACGGATGCAAAAACGGCTAGTGCATTGATACTACTGATAGTGATTTTAGCTTATTTTTATAGATTAACAATTTTAGTTCTATATACTGAATTACTGAGCTACTAGTTAACTTAATAATTAAAGAATTCTCGCTGAATTTCAGTAAACATCCCATAATTAACCTTATTTTGCCTAATATCTATTCTTAAATACGGCTTCTTATTGATATTTTTCTCAAGGAAGTAATATGTTTAATTTATATGTATATAAGTTTTCTCTTACTATATGGTAATGATTTCTACATGATAATGTTTGACGCCTAATCGAAAGATTGGCGTAGGCTCTAGTTTTACAAAAGCGAGTGCCACCTGGCCTTCCAATCCAACCCAGAGGGGAAAGGGGAAACTAGACCTCTTTGGGATTACGTAGATCGGTTGACTCACGACAGTTTTTCTTTACCGAAAAGCCACTGTTAAATATGAGATGATATTTCGTGCATATTTTTTTTTATACAACGCCGGTGGTAAACAAGCTTACGGTCCACCTGATGGTAAGCGGCCACCGCAGCCTATAGACGCCCGCAACTCCAAAGGAGTCACGTACGCGACGCTTTATAAAATTTGAGGATGCACTGTGTTGACAACAGAAGGGACAATTTTCTTTTTGGAAAAATCAATGGTTCGAGCCGGAGTTGGAACCCGCGACCTACAGATTGAAAGTAACGTGCCTTGACACTCGGCCACGGTGACTTCCTCTATCATACACATTACATTTACCTCCCACAAGAACAGCAGGACTCTGGAGCGCTCGTGGTATCGCGTATCGCGTGCGGTATGTGAGGTTTAGCAACGTCAGCCCTGGTCAGTTCTTGGATGGGTGACCGTTTTGAGTGGTTATTAACTAATCGTTGGTCCCGGCTGCTGTCTATGATAGCAGTCGTTAAGCCAAGTTAGAGGCCTTCGGGCGGCTTGAGAACTTGTAACAGTCAAGTTGCCCCGTAGAAAGAGGATTCTATAGAAGGAGGATTAGCGAATGCCCAAAAGGGACGAACTTATGATAAGCTGACAAAATTGAGATGTATCAGAAGATTGATACATCCATTAACACGATTCTGTCATCTCATAATTAGTCGTGCTGTATATAATATACATTGGCGCGAAATTTAAATTAAGCCTACCTATTCATATTGATGACGTTTCTGTGACACAGGCTGGTGACAAATAATCATTGATTGACACATTGTATCTCGTTCACACGTATGTTATTGTCTATGCTTACATCTCTCTCGCACATCTTTGTATTTGCGTATTGCTGGTTCCAGTCTTATCCTTACTTTATGAGTTGCCCACTCGCTTGAGAAGGGGGGTCGAATTTGCACCACGTCCGCAAGGAGTACCCATCGCTGCCCTACGCGTGACCCCTAGGTGGTGCTAAACGGAGCATCAAAGCTGGCAACCGTACTGTCTTCTCGAAGATATCACGGTTCTAAATAATTGACATACGATAAATAAATAGCAGAACTTTTTCTCAATGCGTTAGCTGCTATAATTTAGACTGTGTGGTGCATAAATCACAATGCGTATCAGAGATGAGACTGGGATATTTTAGGAGTAGACATACGATGGGTAGCGGCGGGTGGGAAGGAAGGGGGGGGGGGGGGCTGCGACCGGCCGTACGATTGATATATGATACGATACACACACTTAGTCACTTTTCTATTATTTAGACGAGGATGGATAGGAGTTAACTGTTTTTATCTTAGTTAATCAAGTGATAAATGTAAGGCAAAGTAACTGGCTCTTTGCCTGACGTAGGTATTTGATGTTGTGGTTATCGTTTATTGCTACAAACAGAAATTAAGTGCCAATTTCCTATTACTTTCAGTTTGTATCTTTTCGCATGTCACATATTGGGCCGTTTCAAAATCATCTCAATGGTTCCTTAACCATGTTAGAACAGACTCCATATTATAACGTGAACTCACCAAAAACCGCAAATATCAAGAGCATTACGTCCACATTGGTGGACCGTCTATATTGGTGGCGCGCTAATGAATAGAATAAAGGCACCTGCCTCTGCGCACGCCGCGAAGCGCCACGTGCGCTAACCGCTAACCTTAGGTATACCCTTGTTGTGCGAGTGCGAGTACGAACATCTTGCAAATTACAACCCGTCCGCTGTCAAATTGGCTACTGACGTAGAAACGGCTTTTGAAATCTTGTTCACATTGGAGTCACAGTTTAAACTTTGATCGTGAGGTTGAAGTAAAGGAATATTTACAAACGCCAAGACTAACTCACCCTTTTTTTCTTAGCTGCAATTTCTCGTGTTCTCGGAACATTGCCTTCAGCAGAGTTTTTTCTATTAATTTTCAATCATTGTGTGCGTCGATAATGATACTAATTGACAACAAGTCACTTATAGCGATTACCAACAAGTGTGGATGGATAGTTGCCATAGGATGGTGCTGGCGATCTTTTGATCAGATTCTACACAGTAACCTTTTTCTTCTCGCACTGCTCCCTGAAATTCATCCTTCAACGTACGTATTTGTATCAGTCGTAATCGTAATGTCCCTTATTAAATTAGAAGACTACCTACAAATCTTCTGGGCTGTTCCAAATTGGTCAAGTACGGCACATCAAGGTCGGTACGGTAAGGTTGAATTAGTCCTGTCAAACTATATAGAAATTCAAAGGGACACAAATTAAAGAGGGTGACCGTATGTGGTTAGTACACATTATATTTTGATATCTAACTGTCATAACATCTATGTCCATTCATCATAATAAGTACAAACAGTGAAAAAGTCCTTATGCAATGTCAATAAATTTCATTCATAAACGTCGCATGCACAGAACGAGCCGCGACGCCACGTTATATTTAGAAATACCTTCTTTTTTCTGTCGCGTGGTATTTCGGTTGCAAAATACCGTCTCACCATCACGAAAATAAAGGTGGGAATCAATTATATTTTAAGTATTTATGTTTATTAATTCTGGTATTTTTTGACTTCGTTATTAGTGTAGTATTTCTGCGGTGAGTATTCAACCACACACATTAAGTACATGTAAGTAGATACTTACAAGCACGACAGAAGTGTCCTGTAAATAACAAAACGCGGCCACAATTATACCAAAACATCCGCAATGGCTTGTGGCGTGTCGTTTAGCGTTGACAGTTTGGAAATTATTTACTTCCCGCGATTATTACATTTTATGACATGATGCAAAAATTCGGTCACACCAGACCAATTCCGTGCTTGGTATTACGTTGAGCATTTAAAATTGCATTTATTCAAGACGGGCTATGTGTTTATTAATCTTTTACCAACGACGAAACGAAAAAGAAATTAGATGTGTTTAGAGTGAGAGGTTGTTTGTGTGTTTGTGTACAACTGAGCGTCAAAGTATTGGTAATACATATGCATCGTTAAAGTTGTAAAAATATAAAGTGATTTCCTCAAATTGCGAAGCGATATGTGTCACGACACCCATTTAGCTACTAAAGTGTAATAAGTGATAATTATCAGCGGTTTGTAATGGGACACCCACTCGCTTCATATTTGTATGAAAGCATGTAATGTCTCAATTCAGAGCTTAGGGAAAAGAAAGAAGTTTTGTACGGTCAGCAGAAAAGGCAGTACAATATTCTTTTCACGAAATACGTTACGACCAAATCATAACTCATCGCTGAAAACTGAAGTCTACCTAAGCGCATCCTTGCCTAGAATGCACCGGTTTTTTGTTTTACTAGCTTTTACCCACGACTTTATCGCCGTAGAACTCGTTTAGATCGTATCTACATACAGAATTAAATCTCCCCTGGACAAAAATATCCTATATTAGTTGTTTGAGCGTGATAAGGCAACAGGCAGACAGAGTTAAGAAATAATAAATATTTTGACAGTTTTACACAAATCGACCTACGCCCAAACTAAACATAGCTTGTACTATGGGTATACTAGGCGACTATATAGATAAATAGATACTTAAATACATAGAAAACATCCAAGACTCGGGAACAAATATTCGTGCTCATCAGTCATCACACAAATATATGCCCTGACCGGGATTCGAACCTGGGACGATATTTCTTATTATCAGTATATTCAGCAATCTATAAATTGATGTGCCTTGTGTTAATAGTGTCAGCTACCCGCAATTTAATTTAAATTAGTCCTGAAGCGCTTGAGCTGCTATCGGTACCCGCCGCGCCGTCTCGCCCGCCGGCTATTTCGGGCGCCGCCCAGCCCAGTTTATTGACTCTCTACACACCCGGATTTTACTACTTTTCCTACCAATACTCCTGCACTTCCTATAGCTGATTTCAAATTACAAGCACAGGCGAAGTTAGCGAAGCCCTAGAGGCACAGAACGCGCGCTGTAAGTCTGTAACTGATTTCTGAACTAGCTAAAGCATTTATACGCTAGCGTGCAGCACTCTTGCGTTTTCTACAGGGGAAGGTTTATTTCTAGGATTTTATATCAAAACCGTGGAAAATACTCGGCGTATACACCTAAATGCACAAGCTAATGTTATTTATCTATTTTATTTAATTGGCATTTTTTTTTAATCAATTAATAATGAGTTAAATTTACATTGAAAACAGTATGTTCAGGTAACCCTGACAGCCGTATTAATAAATAGAAAGTCGACCAGCCAGACACTTTTTTATAGAAGGAGTACACCTTGCGCACAAGGACGTCAATTGTTATGAAAAAACAATAATTAAATTTGAATTTGGAATTGTTCGGAGGCCGGCGCGTGCGGCAGATGCGCGCGCAGCTGCGCCGCGAATAAAATGCAATGGGCAAAGAAATACAAGAATCGGTTTTAAAACTAGTGATACTTAAATTGATAGTTTTTCGTATTTATTCCATAATATCCACCATTGATTGCCTGAGCGTAGGGCGTAATAGCTTGAAGTGAAGTATGTTTAATGAAAATTGGATCATGCCGTGGCTCAAATAGCTAAACAGTTCTAGAACATCTGTCAGGTAGAAGATTCAAGAAACTTTGAATTGGAATAGATTTACACTCGATCTGACACATGTCGCATACCGCACAAGACAAATACAAATTCAGTTCCAATCAAATACGTATGTCGAATAGATTCTTTCAAATATACAGATGGCTTAGTAGATTGAGTCTTTTACCTATCATGTCTCCGTTCCTGAGATCGGTGCGCTTTCGGTCCGCAATGCAATCCAATATAATGGGGTATTTGACACATGTTAAAATTGATCACCCAATGTGGCTAAATGGAACCTTCACTTAATCAAAATTATAAAAAAGATGGCATTATAAAAATGTTATTTCTTTGTAACCAAATGTACAAATGGAAGTTACCAATTTTAGAATTTTCATGTTTCAACCAAAAAAAGAAATTGTAAGTATGACTATAAACGCAATATTTCACGACCAAAACGGCAAATTGCTCATTTTTCCATACAACGGTAGTACGACGTCACATTTCCCTGTCAGTATGGATCGTTTTCAGTGCTGAAAAACTATGCCTTTCATTCTCGTCTTTTATGTTGCTCTAATTGTAGTTAGTCCCATATAAACATCGTTTCTAAGAACTTGTTCTAATACCTACCACCATAAAAGCGAATCAAAAGTGAATTAGTCAAATAGCGATTTCGAAATGGAGCCCTTCAAACCTCATCAAATGAACATGGTTTGTTTTTAATTTTTATCTGCGCGTGGGCGTGGCTCAGGTGTGCAGGCGCCACCTGCGCGCCAACAACCTCATCCTTATCAGCCAATATGGCGAACTTTAGTTTTATCTTCTTGCATATCGGCGCAGATGCAACTTATTGTACTTATCTACAAATTTAATGAATGCATTTCTGAAGCCGATAAAAGTGTTTTCGGATTACAATCGTAGTGACTCGCTTTTAGTCGCGTCCGTCCACTCCTTCCAGCACGTTTTGTTTTTAGGGTTCCGTACCAAAATGGTAAAAAAGGAACCCTTATGGTTTCATTTTGTCTGTCTGTCTGTCTGTCACATCGTTAAATATCTCAAGAACCACTTATGCTATCGATTTGAAATTTGGAACAGTTATAAAGAAGGGTAACCTACGTGCATAGAACATGTTTTTTTTTTAATTTTAAATTTCTGTGAAAAATAACAAATAATAGGCGGTTCAAAATTTGAAAATCTAGTGAATATTAGTGGGGTGTCATATGAAAGGGTTTGAGTTGTACATACTGAGACAATTTTTTTTACCTTGAGTCATTTTCGAGTTATGAGGGAAAATGTAAAAAATACCGTTTCCCCCCGTTGCCTCCGAAGTTTATCAAGGAAAAAAATATGAAATTATTACATAACATTGATATCAATGTATATTTTACTGGAAAAATATAACTATACTCTATCTAGTTTTTCTTTTTTTTTGTCATCAAAAAACATTTCTATATTAATTTATTTGCTGAAAATACAGTCTAGCTTCTAAGGTATTACAATTTTTTCTCTTGTATTCAGCCAAATAAAACGTGCAAATATTTTCCGAATTATATAATCCCGAATTGAAGAATAAAATACAAAAGTTACATAAGAATGACAAAATTAAACATTAAAATTAATATGAAACTATTATTTAAATCAATATTGATCGAGAAAATAACTGACCCGATAAAAACACTTTTCCATAATCCAGGTATTTAATTTGGACTTAAAAATATTCCCCTGGAGCTTTGTCAAGTCTTCAGGTAAACGGTTATATATACCTCCAGGCACATGTTGAACACATTTCGTCGTAATATTACGGTGGTTTTTAAGTAGGTACCCAATTTTATTTTTTCTATTGTTAATTTCTGTTTCTACAACCCTCGCATTGTCACTGTCTTTTCTATTGAACATGTGTATCATTTTTTTATAGTATTATATTCTGTTTGAGTTGTTGGATGTCACCCACAAGGATTAGGCTGAAAATCAGCGCTGCAGCCGCCAGGCTGTAGCATCATGCTGACCTTGATACTTTTTGCTAGCACACGACTTAGGTAGGCATATATTTTTGTTTGTTTTTAATTCGGAATTGTGTGCCTATGCAAATAAATATTTTTCTCTCTTTCTTTCTTTACAGATTTTAGTTTATGAAACGTACCTATTGAAATGACAGGTGACGGACCAGCCAGCATATTAATGTTTGTAAACCCCAAGTATGTATGGATATACATACTTATATCACAAGCGTCAAATAAATGCCCATCGGCTCTAAGTGCACTAATTAGTGCTAAGAACTGGTGAGAACTGGCTCAAACCGGCTTGCCGCTATTGTGTTTTGACTTTCCCACGCGTGGGTGAGATTGAATTTGCGAATCGAGATTATAAATTAAAACTAAGTTTAAAGAAATAATCGTTTTTGGTTGCAGACAATCATATTTTTACGCTAAAATCTTACACTTTAACACCTAACATTTGTGTTCACGCGTGGCAGAATAATGTATATAGAAGTGAACAGAACTAGGAATCATTATTAACTAAAGATAAAGCGCTAAAAGATTTCCCTGTTAAGATTGTTACCTGGTCTGTAGAAACTTTTTTCACTATGACTGTGTAAGTGCACACCGCCGTCGCTTCAGCAGGTTGTTTATGGCAAATTTTCTGAAGGCCTTGTTAGATTACGGCCCACACTGCGGGAATGAGAATTGACAGTAAACCATTATGAATCTATTTGCTGATGGATTGTTACGTAGCTCCGTGTTTTTAACAAAATCTTCATTCAAACCAAATTTCAGTATTTTAGCGCGATGCCAATAGTAATTAGCCAAGGTAGGTCAAGGTCGCGTGTAGCTGCCAACTGAAACGTTTATTTTTTTACTCTGTAACATTTCACAACCTATTGAACTAAAAACGTCAAATCTCAAATAAAATTCATTGCAATTTCAATCTTAACACAAGTTAGTGAAATCTAATTCTGTAACTTATAATATTGTTTAAATGTTCTTTGTTATTTTGCAACGAGTTGTTTTTGCTAAAACAGTCGTTTTAATGGGGCATGGGGGAGATGTAACTGAATGTTTCACAATATTTTGGGAGTGGTATTGGGGTTATCAGTGGTTTGAAATATTGAATGAGGTAAGATATTGCTACTAAGCTTCTGTATTTTCCATTGCAATGTGCTGATCGTACTCTTGGTATGTAGGTTACCTGGCTTAGTCTTGCATAATTTCCAAAATAATTACTTCTTCATATAACAATATGTAACACTAGCCTTTTCCCGCGGCTACGCCCGCGTGCTAAGCGTAATGTTACGTCTTATGTCTACAAAAAAAGAGGTTCTCAGTTTGACCCGTAGGTTTGTATGTACCTACGTATCTGGGTATGTTTATTGGATGTCATTTTCGTAATCGGCTCCCCGGGAACCTCGAAGATGACACCCATATCGATTGTTAAGAAAAATAATTGTCCGCTATCTTGGATTTGAAAATGCATGTCATTTTCGTAATCGGCACCCCGAGGAACCTCGAAGATGACACGCATATCGATTTTTAAGAAAAGTTAAGATTTGCTCCCCGAAAAAACTTGGAACCCCTTTTCACCCCTTTAGGAGAGCAATTTCGAAAAACGCTGAAACATGTTTTGTTGTATTTAAACAGAGTCTATATACGAAGTATTAAAACTCTCACTTCAAAAACAGATTTGCTCCCCGTAGGTACAACCTTAGAACCCCCTTTTCACCCCTTTACGGAAGCAATTTAGAAAAACGCTGAAATACGTCATTAATATATTTAAACAGAGAGTCTAACTTTCATCCCTTGCTTTACCCCCTTAGAGAACGAATTTCGAAAAATCCTTTCTTATCCCTAGCCTACGTTATAAATGTACTCGATTGTGCAAAAATCAACTTACTAACATTAGCAGTTTCAGCTGTGCGTTGATGAGTCAGTCAGTCAGGACTTCTTCTTTTATATGTATAGATAGATAAATAGATTGAGTTAAAGCCCATCCATATTTTGGCTGCCCTGAGATGACGAACTGGTCTTTTTTCGGCTGCATGAAAGTCGTCAGAAAAAACAATATGATGCACAAATTTTGCATGATTTAGTGCGGCTTTTAGTTGCTAATTATGACACCGATCAGTATTTAGGATAAATGCTAGAAATGTTTGTCCTTGGGTGGTATGTCCTCCCATGATCTGTTAGTAATTACCAGCTGTTGCTATCTTAAAGTATAGACTGAATTCGTTTACGATCTCGGTGAACTCTTAGTTTTACTATGATCTGACTGATTGAGAATTATGTTCCCACGTGTGAAGACTAGTCGGTCAAATAACTCTAGGCGCCACATATGGGGCATGCTTAACTTTAGGAAGCCGGACCTATAACATATGTGACGTAAACCTGCCTCTGGTTTAAGCGTAACAAGTGGTATGAACGTAACGTAATCATAATTATTTATCTTATCAGCCATTCAGGATTTGATACCTGTTAGTGAAAACTCCAGGTTCACTACTAAGTCTACTAAGCCAACTGACTCCAAACCTGAAACATGAAGGATTCACCTACGCCAATTTCTCCAAACATTCATTTCTACATGAAAATTGGATCATACATTTACTTTTTAAGGGGCTCCTAGCTCCCAATGACCTTCGATCTGTAACTCTCCGTTTTCTCGTGTTTTTTATGACTTATCGTATTAAGAACAACGAGGTTTACCGAAACAGTATACCATACTTACTTCAAAACTCACTGTTTTCGAGATATATGGCATCAAACTTTGCTAATTTTAGACCAAAAAATCAGTTTTTTGGACGTGACTTTTGTGAAGATCAGTTAAAAATAAAAAATTCTCTTGCGTCAGTCATCAATAAGGAACAGTTAAAATATGTACATTTATTATAGGTACAGGGTGACTGGTAATTCGACCTATTCCTTGAAAGGGGTTATACTAGAGTTAATTTGCAACAATTTAGGCCCAGTCAACCAGGGGTCGAAACTTGCTGGTTTCCGAGTTATTCGAGTTATTAGTTTTCTTTTTCAAAATCCGCCTTGTAGCCTTAAACTGGTGATTGTGACTAAAGTACTGCCATTTGGATGACAATAAAACATTTTTCTGATAGCCTATGATTAATTGAAATCAAAATTTGTGTCCAACATTTCCAAAAATTTTGAAATAAAAGGTGATGAAGTCAGAATAAGTTTTGACTTTTTTTCTCCAAGTCGTCTCGATCAAAGAGAATTACCCAAAAAAAAATTATGACACTTGGCGTAAAAACTGCTCAAATAAGTTGTCCAATTCATAAGCTTTCCAAAACGATACAATTGTTAACATTTTTTATAAAACACAGCATTTTCAGATCATCATCATCAATCTACCTATATACGCCCCTATATCGTATGTACGTTTAAGTAATCCATTTTTATACCTGCCCCCGTATGTAGCTATTTGATACATTACATCAACAAATCAAAATGCAAGAGAGATCAAAAAGAATTACAGACACTGTAAATCAGGAGTTGGACTTTTACTTTTTACCAAATAAACATAGATAATGGCTGCAAAATAAATCACCTTAAACATCCAGTAGCCAGTTTAATCGTGAATAAATCAGAGATTATAGATGTAAACAGATCTGATAGTCATTAACTTTATCTTTTAATGCCTATAAACACCTACCAAAAATGATTGATTAATGATTTATACCTACCTATTTTTATGTGGTTTGTACTCAGTGGGATGTTTAAAAACTGTATTTGTTCATTTGTTTCTTTTTGTTGACATTTTGAGTATGTACGTATGTAATTTCATAGTTTTTACCCAAAAGCCAACCTTTAACCTTTTCGACGCCAACGACGTATATAGGTTCATCAGTTAAACGCCAACGATGAACCGTAGTAGCTTACAGTGCAATATCAACCTACTCGCGTTTCTATAGGGTTCAACTTCGCGTTTGACATTCCCATATCATGGCGTATGAGTGACAACTTTTGTACTTGACATGGCGCTGAGAAGTCGAATGAATTCAAACCACTTGACTCGGGTAATCGTCCAATCGTAAATTATTGTGGTGTTATGTGATTGGCTACGTGAAACCAAAGGCAAG
The DNA here is from genome assembly GCA_963556455.1 of Epiblema foenella. Classification (NCBI taxonomy): domain Eukaryota; kingdom Metazoa; phylum Arthropoda; class Insecta; order Lepidoptera; family Tortricidae; genus Epiblema; species Epiblema foenella. Next base: position 9,196,292 of record OY747105.1, read on the forward strand.
TTGCATGTGAGTAACAGCGTTTAGCGTGTAAATTAAAATATATATATGGATTCTTTAAGATTGGCCTACAGTGGGGACAGTTTCTTTTTCAGGAAGACCCGCTCGACTCGGCCTTTTGGGCCAAGTCAAGGTCAAGAAAGAAAAATAGAAATGCAAAAGTGAAAAGAAAAAGTGATGAATAGAATAGAAGAGAGAAGATGATAGAGAGGAAAGAGGAGAGAAAAGAAGGTTGCGGTATGTAGTCTCTTGTAATTGTACTACGTATACACAACGCACTACGTATAGTTCTTCCTATAACCAATGTCAGGGTTTTCTTTCTTCTATTAGGTAAATTGGCTTCTAGTAACAACTTTTCCTTTGAAATTAAATCTGTTTCTAACTCCTTTGTTTCTTTATTAATGACTTGTAACTTTTAGTCACTACTTGGCAAGGCGATGTCGTCATGGTCAAAATTATACTCTTCATGTCACTGACAAAATGTGAAGTTCACATAAGACTATAAAACCTATATTTTATATTCCACATTACGCTATCGTATTTACGTCAAGACAGGCTTTACCAGACAGTCATAAAACACCATAGACAAAACAAACACATGATGAAATTATCCGATGAGTCGTTAAGAGCGTAATTTTACGCAATTGGGGTGAAACAAAACAAATATCGTCCTCGGGCTGTTAAAGCTTTAATCAGCCTCGGCGAGGCCAGTTTATGTTAGGCATAAAACTCACCGCGAGGTCGCTGAACTTTGATGGGAAAATTGAAACAGGGAAATCGCGGCTGACAGCTATTTCAGCGCAGGTCATCAACAGGAACACTATATGTATACAAAACTAGGCGAGCTGAGTATGTAATAGTTATTTTGACTATAAATGCTTCCAATACAGTGTAGCATTCGTGAAACATGTTTTACGAATATCTGTAATTAAACTATATTTATACTATAGTATGTAATCTGATGAGGTAATGATATCATTATCTGAAATATTGTTATTTGCCTCCTGAAGCAGTTCTTAATAAGTATAAAAGACTATTAGGAGTAAGAGTTGATATAACGGAACCAATAAAATACTAGAAATTAAAACTTTATCACTGCCCAACGGCAAAGGCAATTTATTTCTATGCCTATCCACCTACCATACTACATAAATTCATTAACAAAGAATAGGTACTTACTTTGTGCGTACTTGTAAGAACGATTGTCAGTCTTATTGGAAAATAAATTAGGTTGCCGCACAGCTGTGACATTTTTCACAACCGGGCCTTTCTATTACTTCTAAACTTTTTTATTCGTCGAAAACGCGAAGCTGAACTTACAACAAAAATGTTGTTTCCAAAATTCACACTACACATTATTTTTAGGGTTCCATAGTAAACAAGGAACCCTTGTAATTTCGGCATGTCCGTCCGACCGCGGCTTAGCTCTGTAACCGTTAGTACTAGAAAGCTGTAATTTAGCATGAGTATATATATACATTACGTCTGCAAAATGGTAGAATAAAATCTAGAAAAACATTTTTTAGTTACGTGTAGGGGAGGTAACTCCCCTACACGTAACGTAGGGGTGCAATTTTATTTTCATTCAAAATCCATCGTGTGGGGTATCGTTAGATAGGTCGTTCGTTAATATTATGAGACTTCTAAAACCATTTTTCGATTCAGGTATCCATTTGCTTGATATTAAGGTTTAAAGTGATAATTTTTGTTATGGTCAAGTGCCCTTCCCCCCACTGCTAGCTAAACGGTGGGAACTGGACATGTGAAAAAATCATGGTACTTAGTCATATATGTAATGAATTTAAAATGAAAATTAAAGAGACATAGCCGAACTTAAGAAATGTACTTAGAAAAGCATATATACTTTCGTTAAATTTCCATTGATTACTTAGATAATGTTATTAGTTGCGTCAAAAACAGTAAATATAAGATTGTGAACTTTTAAGTCCGCATAATGTAACGGTTGGAAAGCTCGGAACCCTACATTGCGCGTGGCTCGACACGAACTTGGCCGATTTCATTTGTGTAACAAAAGTTATTTTAGCAATTATTTAGAAATGGAGCCGTCAATATATCAAAATCCTTCAATCACCTTCAATGTCCCAAATTCCAGCAATAGAACAAAGTTCGCCCTATTATACCTACCCTCTTGGAAATTCCGTCGGACGTCACCAGTCTCGGGAACTGATAAGACGTGTAAACAAGACTGAAGAATGCGCGTCGAATGTCATCGGTTTGAATGGCAAGCGTCTGACACAAACAGATAGAGGTATGGATGTGCATCGATACATCCTACTTATATATATATATATAATTTTATGAATGCGAAAGTTTAGATGTTTTGATGTATAGATTTCAAGAAAAATGTAGGGAGTTCTAGTTATTTCCCAGCCAATTGCATTATCTAGACCATGTCTGATAATAAGCGGACATCTTACTTAGCCTATGGATGTTTGCAACTCCAGACAATGTAACTTCATAAATTACCTCGGGTTATTCAAATACCTAGGCTAGGGACTGGGATCTAATGATAAGCAAACTTAGTATTGTTTGACAATTGACAGTTGAAATCGAAAAACGAAAGAGAAATCAAGTAACCATAACTAATTATATTTTGTAGATTCAAGTAACCAATTTTGAATATAATCAGTAGCTATGGTAACAACACATCTTTAGGTACGCGATAATGAATCATTCTTTAAAAAATTAAGTCAAGAATCATTAATTTTCACGCCGACAATTTTAGTTCAGAGTGCTACATATATTAAGAGTACTACGTAAGAAACTAAACAAACATCAATCATTAACCTATATTTAGGTAACAAATTTCTTACAGCAATAGAGTTGCAATCTAGTTTACATTATCGGAATCTATCGACAAATTTCAAAACTGCCAATTCAATTCAAAAACACCATCAACATGAAGGTGAGCTACAACAACATAGTTTATCTTCTCATTCACGTCTTCAACATTTTAAGTGTCAGTTTTTTATACCTGTCTTTACTCCTCAACGAAATGAAGTCATTAATAATATGTGAAACGAATGGGTGTATGTGTAATAAAAAAATCCTCCGACTGTGCGACTGTTTAAGTTAATACTTAGAGTATAATTAGGTTTCATTAAACTGTTTACTAAGCTTGTAGCTTGCTAGTATTACTCCATAATACTTAAGCGGAAACGTTTCTGAAAATTTTTAGATGATAAAAATCCTTTTGCCGTATCATCATCCTCCTAGCGTTATTCTTATTGGCCGTATACTTGAAAGAATAATTGAGTAGAAAATACGGAACGTTTAGTGGGACTAAACATCTGAAAAGCCCAATAAATATGTGATTTTATTTTATTTTCTCAACTGGATTACAAACTCCACAGTACACTCCACCATAATTACGATATGTGAATTACTTATCCGACTAACCTTACGAATAAAATATCGACTTGCCCCCTCCCTACTAGTGTCGCGTTACGGCACTTTTGTCTGCGCGCCTCGGTTTGTTGTGACTACTTTTTTCAACCGGAAGTTCTGGCTAGACACTGTTTACCCGCCCGCTTTAATGATGCTTCTCGTAAGGACTCTGCTCTTTTCTTTAAATATTTGTGTAGCAGAAAGTGAGAAGGTTTATTATCCCTGTAGGAAAACGACATTAGGAAAAAATGTGGACAATGAATAATACATTTATTAGCGGTTGTGTAAAATTTGTCACACATTATTTAGACTGTTTAATTTTTTTGCGGTTTTAATTCACACTCAATAAGATTTAAATTGAAAAATACTATATCACAACTTGCTATACCTACTATTAAATATTATACTACTATTTGCTACACTATTAAACGACCGACATTTGTATATTTATTTTACATATTTTTATTTGTGGGTTCCGGAAAATGCCTTCAATTATATCTAAGTAAAATACAACGCAGGTTTTTACGGACGTGAAAAATCTAACCTAGATCTCATTTCAAGGAGAATTTCTTCTCTTCGTGTTTGCAAAAAGTACAGTTCAGTCTCCTAAGCACTGTAAAATAAACTTTGCAAAACAAAAGAATCATTAAAATTGTCGAGGTGCAAATCACTAATCACACAGGAAAGATTTTCTTATCTAAACTATGTTCATAGTCTATTTTGAACTACGGAAACACATTTTAACTGGGTACAATCGTAAACTTTAAGTGTTTTTTGAAACCTAGTATTTTCTCACAGCTTATTTTATGCTATTTTTTACCGATAAGTCTAATTAGTTCTTTGTTCACAGAGGTCCGATCCCAGGTAATTGCGGTTGAAATCGATAGTCAACGCAACGAACCGTCACGCTTTTTTGCGGTACTTGGCTCTATATAACTTCAGTTAGAATAGTTAGAGATATGTTATTAAGCGCAGATTATGTTTTTTTGCAACGTATGTTTCGTAAACATCTAATACAACGGTAATTTGACTGATGGCTGACAAACATACCTACGGCCTACATCCGTAGCCTATGAACGCTTGCGATACGACTCCAGAGAACGCCACAAGCGTTTACCTACGCGTTAATGTGTAAATATCTCTACGAAATGTGATGCCCGCGCCTATACACTGTATGCAGAGCTCCCTTATGACGTCATGCGGCGAAGTGCACAATTATTGTGACCGGGTAGTAAGCGTCCACTCTCTCAGAGCAGCTATTCTTTGACAGCGATCAACAATAGTTCGGTTACTCACTGCTCCGCCAATGACTTGTTACGCTTATAAATAGCGTACGGCCGTCGACGCATGTATCTGCACTTCGGTGCTACGGTATTTATAGATGACGCTTGCTACTTGTGCCACCGACTGTTTCTATGGGGTGAAAAACTGTTCATAATGCAAACAATACAGTATTTTCCTGATAGTCAAACAAATCAGCACCACTTTATGAAACTTCAAAAACGCTCGGACATGAAGTTTGGGAAATATATTACCAATGATGTCACAATTTTCTATGGTCCAACTGCGTTTGTGTATAAAAAGCATATGCATATGTTTAAATCTTTAAAAAAGCATAAATATTTATGTTGAAGTTTCATGTTTGTAATCATAATATTATATATATACGAGTATATAAAGGCACTATTGCATTGGGTTGTCATGTAATAATAGTGGCTTATAAGAAATAAATAAAAAAATAATCTTAGTACAATACTATATATGATCTACAAGGCGTGAATGTACTAAAAAGCTGGTTTCTCAAACTCATTGTGACGACCGACTCGAGAGAGAACCGATTAAAAAAAAGAATAAGAAGTAGGTTTTTGGAATTACCGTTTCTAAATCCGTGGTTCTCTTGAGAGACAAAATACGCTGAGGACCGTTCGTAGGTAGATATAATATCTAATTATTGATAAAAACGTTTATAATATATATACATTGTTATATATGGGTATTCACCTAAGGTACATGTTTAAGTGCGAGGTCCGGACTAAGCAAAACCTTCACCCAGTTCCTTCGAGCCTGGTAATGTGGCCATACATCAAACATCAAAATTACCCCACATTATCTCTTTACCATTATATGTCGACGCCCAGTGAATGTTACGATATTTTATGACAGTGCTTTTATGTAGTAATGCATAGATATTTTCTGCCTTTGGTAGGTTATAGTACATTACTCGAGTATACATACTAACCAGGCGACGATATGCAATAAATACTTATATACATAAATAGATACCTAAATGCATGGAAAACATCCAACACTCGGAAACAAAATATTCGTATTTATCACACAAATAAATGCCCTGACCGGGATTCGAACCTGAGACCGCCAGCTTCAGTAGGCAGAGTAGACCAACTAGGCTAAAGTAGTCCTCGTTAATATGATATTTTCATCCATCAGAATTAAATTGACAAAGTATTTTAATATAGTTATTACCATAATATTTATTTATCGTGTGGCAATTATTTCGAACCGTGAGATCTTCGAGAAGACAGTACGGTTGCCAGTTTAGCACCACCCAGGGGTCACGTGTAGGGTAACGGTGGGTACTACGGACGTGGTGCAACTGCGACCCCCTTGACAAGTGAGTGGGCAACTTGACTGTTAGAAGCTCTGAAGCCGCCCGAAAGCGTCTAACTTGGCTTAACGGCTGCTATCATAGACAGCAGCCGGGATCAAGGGCTTAACATGCCTTCCAAAGCACGGGAGCGTTCAGTTAATAACCACTCAAAGCAGTCACCCATCCAAGAACTGACCTGGGCCGACGTTGCTTAACCTCGCATACCGCTCGCGGCACGCGGGCGCTGCGGGGCCACGCGCTCCTAGTAATATACCGTAAGAAATACGAATATAACACTATTTTGTTACACAAACATAAGATTGATTTTTAATTTGAAAACTATTAAAATCGTAGTTTTATTATCTGTATTCCACGAACCGAAAACGCCTACCGCAATTTTTTGCTCATGAGTGACGTCAGGATTGCAAAAACGCACCAACGATACGGACTATTGGAAGCTCATTTTTCTTGACGTTTATGTTTCTGCCCTCGTGACGTCACGACGGCGAATATTAATATTGTTCTAATTTTAACAATTTTTTTTGTAGTAAGCGATATTATTGTGAGGAAATTAAAATAGTAGTTATCACATTTCGAACTTATCTTTCGAACTAACATAACTATGATTCAGATTCATCTATTTCACGATAAAAATTACGATGTAAAATTATAATATGATTATATATCGTCGGGTTATAAGCAAAAGTCATTACGTAACAAATAGCTACTTAAAATAAAGCTCGTATATCAGCATCGTTTCAGTACTGAGATACGAGGTTTCGAAGAGTAGTGACAAATTTGATAGTGAGTTTCTCATCCGACGATATGGACTCTCTTAAATCCAATTGACACCGTGTCCTATTTTCTTATCATTTGAATATATTTTACGTTTGGCTGGATGGGCATATACTGTGCGAAAGTCGTTGTCATCGTAGCGGGCACAACGCGGGGCAGGCGCGGGACGCGCGGGTGATTTCTGGTTTTTTCCTGGCGTTATGCCCCTCTTAAATTGCCAAAATCGGACTTGACAAAAATTCTATATAATTATCGAACCTGGTCACAAAATTTCACGAGAATCGGTTGAGGAATGCGACCTGTGTAGAAGAGAACAACCGGAAATCCGGACATACGAAAGCAGGGACCTTTGTTGCACTCGGTCAATTACACTTACATTCAATTATTTATATCAATGGTATAAAACACACAATTGCAGATATGGTATGTACGGTCGTGACTGTCCCGACACATTTTATATATAGATGTCTGGCCTTTTGCTTATATATATAAGTCAGAAATGTATGTAGATTTTTTGAACCCTGTTTTGTTCACATGCTTATTGTATGACATACGTGTGTCTAGATATTTTGCCCTCTGCTTTGTTCACATGTATATGAAATACATGTGCATAGATGCTTTTGTCTGCGTGTTTGTCTACATATACATATATTTGACTGTCATTGTACGCATATTTATGAACGTATTAGCGTACAGAATTTAATGACTCAATGTTCACATATTTCTGAACGAAATTGTTGTATGGATATTTTTGGCTAACAGATACAGATAATTTTGTCGCTTTGGGAACGTATATATATTTATGCCCTTGACTGTACAAATACTTTGGCTCGTGAGACACGAATTACGTAACTTACTGCGGCGGTCAAGAGGTTAAAACTGTAAGGTACTTTGGTAGTGTGTGTAATAATGATTTAACTAAATATAATCATTAACCGGGAACGGTATCTCCTTCCTTAGACAAGTGATGTAATTAATATAATCCGTCCGACCCAGGTCGGGCTTAACTGAGTTTCTTGCTGGACGCTTCTCAGCTAGGCTAGATTTAGTAATTCCACTCACACCTCAGATTCGGTTAAAACCGCTCAACCAATCTCACTGGAGCGCAAATTCTTAGAGTATTCCTGTGTTCCAAACCACACACGTGGTCGTGTCGGAGGTTATCCCCTGGATTTTCCCGAGGCTACTCTCCAACCACGCACTCCTATCGCTTTATTGGGCCCGGCCTATAAAGCCACAGTCAGGTTCTAAAAAATAATAATAATATAATTCTCATTTTTTTGTTTTAATTTATGAAGTATTACATCGTTACAATAATTAGTAATTTAGTACGTAGTAGTAGATTGATTTTTCTTTCTGTCACTGTCACATCACTTTCTTTACGTGACTTTTAATGCATGCATTTTTCCGATAAAATCTGATACCAATGTCAGGAATGTCATTGCACGATTATCCTGTAAGGCTCTGTTGCGTGTCTTTCTTTGAAGTAGGATAAGTACGAGATTTGGCAACCTTTACACTTGAAACGAATCTCCCCATCCGTCGTTCGCGATTGAAATATGGTTCTATTCGCGAAGTTATTTCTCGCAATTAAATTATAAATAAACTTTCATTTGAACTTCCTGTCATAAAAGCTCGTCTAGACGCGCTAGACTAAATATTTAACCCTATGTCAGATTTACCAAATAAACACACATACCTATTAGGTACTAATATTTTTATGTTTACGTCCGGATTGCTAATATTATCCTGTTTTGCCACACATTTTTATCTTTTGTTGTGAGTTCCTTCTAGAGATTAGATAATAATTTAGTTAAAGAAACTCTTTAAATTTACTTTGACCGAGTAATAAGCGGTGTTACCGTAATTTTGTTCAAATTTAAATGTAAGTCATATTCCTTGATTTAAATATTCCAAACCAAAAATAAAGAATTTATAAGGTACAGGGTTGTTAACATATTACGTCTAAGCGCTTACGGCAAAATCAAAGATACTTTCGTTATAACTCGGACTAAGATGAACAAACAATTATTGTTTCTTTATTTTAAACCTTCGACGCAAACGTATATTACAAGTTTAATACGTGTATTTGGGTGTCAGTCTGTGGCATCTTAGCTTCCAAAGGCATCAGTTGTACGGTGATTATTAATGACAATACTGTGATATCAATATTATCGTGGTATTTAAAATGTATGGATTTTGCTTCAATATTCGTTAATATAACTACATGATAGGTACGTGTCTAATTTGAGTGTAATACTCACCGTACAACTGATGGATAAGCCGAATTGAGTGCCGGTTTTTTAGATCGAATGTCCAGTCGAGATGGTACTTAGCTGTTTGTTCTTTCGGGAGTATTTTTTTCATTTTTGCATTAATATCAGTTTCTTAAAGCTATTCATGTAAATGTCTTGAAAAATTGCTAGTACAATTACCACTTTCAATTCGTTCTAAATTATCGGCTTGTCCTCGAAATACCAATGATTATTTCATAATATCTAAGAAAATACAAAATAGTAAGTAAGTAGTAGTAAAACTCATTTTTGTACATTATAACAAACATAAATTACAGAAGAAAAATTATAAATTATATACAGAATAATAATAATATATGAACTTGTTTTGGTTATAGATACTTTGCATATGATTAACAACGGTGTAAATTAGGAACGTCGACATTACACGCTCTGCCAATGTGTAGGTACAATATGAGCATTCTACTTCTTTAAATAAAAGCTTTTCATGAATATCATGCAGCCATATACGGATGAGAGATAAAGTAACAAGCATATGCCAGCAACCAGTCGAAATAGGGCGTAGGTAGAAGTACATAATTTGTTATTTATTAACTATATTTTTATGCTATATAAGCACCTCTCGAAACATCCCCAGATAACACATAATCATCTAGGTATTAAGTTTTTATTAACCCTCCGTCATAAATATATTACATGTATATTACCTATATAAAACAAATATACACAAACGCGTCCGTTTAAATACCAACCGCGTAAGATTTTGTTTAATCCGTTGGGTGTGATGACCTTGTTAACAATTGACAATTGTCAATTAAACCTAACTGAGAGAGTGGCGCGACTGGCGGTAATTGCTGCCTGTTTTAACGCTCCAAAGACTGGCACAGTTAAAAGTTACTCTTTTGTTCAGTGTCAACAATGATAACTATTAGCTACGTTTGAAACTTAAACATCTGGTACCAATATAAATCAGGGGACTGCCTGCTTAAAGACCGAAATCTCATACTCATCACCATCTTCATTCATAAGTTAGTAACGTAAACGTCATTCCGTTCATTTCTATAAGTACTATGTTTTTGAGCTCCTGAATACAACATTCCCTTGTCACTATTAATAATTTCGTGAGTTAAGATACTACCATCCACCATCAGGTACAGTGAAGGAATTTAATTCCCTACCCATTTTGTTGAAATGTCGTTAGACATTTGCAATGCATAAGGTCGAAAATTCTATTTCAGTAACAGCCTTGAAATATCAGCACATTATTTGTCACTTCACATTACAGACAACCTCTTTGCGAAAAGTGTCATTTGATTTTCTAATTACGAACATGTCTCAGTGTCAATCGAGAAAATCGTAAAATAATTTCCAACGTTATTAATTTGAAAAACATTTTTTTTCATTTATGGTGACAGTTTGCTATACAATATTGAACCCTAGTTGGATTGGAAATTAAATTCACAACTGTGTAATTAAATTAGAAAGAAAAACTGTAGAATTAAATTAGATACAGGTACCTGTATCTAATTTAATTCTCTTTAAAACTTGATTAATTTCGAATACATTTTGTTCAAAAACCAACAAGTGCCCGAAAAGTCAGGAGCCTAGATCGATCTCCCCCTGCCTTTTTCCTTTCACATACGTTTAGCCAATGTTTCTCAAGGTATTTACTGGCAATATTTTCTTACCTTTCATGAAACAGTTTCCTTGATTTTTCCGACCTCGCCCCTGATCAGTCTAATAATCAACTCACTAACCGCACATTTGGCTTATTATCAAATCTCTGAACATGTTTATTGATAATCTATTAACAGATTGACACTGTACAAGTCAAAACATTGAGACTTAGGATATATGTAAATGAATTTTGAGATTTACATATATTTGATGAAAAAGCTGGATGAATAAAGAACCGATGAAGTAAAGAACGTCTGCAAAAGAAAGACATCATATATATGGGCAATTATCTGGGAGTTCAAAAACAAAGTAAGTAGCTTGATAAACTTTGATGCCAGAAAATCGAGGTGTTGCGCTTAATCACAATAAAATGAAGAAAAAGATTGACATGTACACTCAGCTGCTATCTACAATGTTTACCTTCCATCCCGTTACAGGTAGACCAGCATCTCAACAACAAACACAAGCTCAAATTAGAGTACAAATGTTTTGCGAATACAATAAGTTTATGACAATGAACCGCAGATATTTTCCTGGAAAGCAGGCCGCGGCGCCTCCCGGCTGCGTAAACAATCGAGATAAAAGTAGACGGGTTAGGTATGTGTAGATCTAGCTAAATATCCGTTATTGATATTGAAAAATTATAGCAGATGGCGCCTGAATGTTTCAGTGAGTACTCAAAACTACATAACCACTTGAAAAACATCTTTATCTTGTAGTTGACTCTTAGTGATAGTAATGATAATCGATCGAATATACGAATTCGTAATACCAGAAAATTGAATTGGAATAATCTTTAGTAATCCTCTCAATCCAATAACTAATTCACAGAGAAGACCTTTAACTACCTAGTTATAGGTAAATTGTTCGTAAACGCGATTACAAATAACAATTATTCCTTGTTTAACATTACATATATGATTCATCCTTGATTTCTCAATGATTCTTCATCTCAATTCTAGACAATGGGTAGCAACAAATATAATATTTATCTAACCTAATAGGTACTATGTCCATAGATTAAACTCGCATAAACATCAGTAAAATACTCGTACGTCGACATAAGTTGCAAGCATTCATCACTCTATTAAGGCGAGCCACATCTATATAAGTCATGATAAATATGTAACTGGATTACTTACTTTGTAGTTACACGGTCCTTTTAAATCGCCGCTTTGATAATCAAGGCTTTTTACAAATTATTACAAATAATTATCACTCTCAAATACTGTTTACATAAAAGCTAGTCGCATAAAAACTATTGTCATAAAATTGATAGTCATAACACTTTCCGCATAAAGTTGTTGCTCATAATAAATGTCTTTTGGCATTAATTGCACTATGTCATAATTGTTTCCTGTCATAATTAGACTATGTCAATTGTTTTAAGCTTAATGTTTGTTCTAGTCTAGGGTCAATATGTATATAAGGCGTTTAAAATAAAAATAAATTGTCTTTAGCTCGCTGGCATGGCTGGTTTGATTCACGCTCCTGTTCCCTAAATTAATATAAAATTATATATCCTACCTGCACGCCCAAAGTCAAACTCTCCACAACACAATGTTAATTATCATATCATTGTATTCATTATATTGAAAATCATTATACGACGGTGAGTGATCATTTTTGACCAGTATGTTCATACTATCTAAGGTAGGTCGGTGTAGACACGACGAGCGAAGCGTGGAGGAGTGTTAGGTAACTCCGACCCTACAGCGACCCGAACATTTTTTCGTAAAACTATTAAGGCGATTGATATTTATTCATAAAGCTATTATGAACAATAAATTTATGGCGATTGTTATTTTAAGCTCTCAAACATTATGCTTAAAAAATATATGCCAAATAATTTATGACTTTTGTTGGTTACCTTTGTGTAATGATGATTGTGACTGTGTGACACAAGTAATTATGCCTATCAAAAATATGGCTTCAAATTTCATGCAAACCGATATGGACATGCCGTAATTACTATAAAAGACAATATATTCGGGGCTTCTATGTATAACACAGACACAATTTTCAGTGAATCCTGAGTCAGAGGCTAGGAAAGTATTAAGCTGTATTATATGAAACCTGCAGTGACAAGCCTTTAAACGTGAATAATTTCGGAGGAAAAGATAGCGTTCACACACCGGCTTTTTTGATTAACATGATCATCAAAAGAAACTACCTACTCTGTAACTTGACTAAAGTCACCTAGTCACAAATCATCCTTTTAAAATTGGATAGGTACTTAGTTCTGCAAACGGTGATATTAAATGTCGTTCTTCGTTTTTGTGTTAAGAAGTATTCGTTAGGGATTATGCTAGGAGCCTACTTCAGTGCGAACCACCGAATTTAGTTGGTGTTGTTATTTCTAACAAAATAAACAATAGGTACGCGCTGTCTATTTAACAGATCTCTATTACTAGCTATTACTGCGCATTATTACCCCAGTTCCAGTGGTTACTCTTAAATGGTTATCTTGCATCTTATTGGCTATATCTGAACGACGGAAAATATATTATATCCTTTAACGAATCTAAATTTACTTCCTTGTGGAACAAAAGGGCATAATTATATTATTTTATATGATGGTAAACTTAGATTGTATTGAAATAGTTTACAGGCCTGAAGAAAAATTAAGAACCATTCTTAGGCTGAAAAATAAACGCTATGCGTCTCTTAAATGTGATGTCTACAGTAAACCCTTTAATTCCTTTTGTGTACTTTATTTGACAGCGTATACTCTGATGAGATCAGTCTACCCTTTGAATCATAGTGTAGCTCATAGGCAACAGACACTTCGACCCTCCTTCAAATTTCAAGAAAATTTATTAGCACGTTATTACATATTGTATCTTATAGTCTCCACTCTAGTGTTTGTAAAAGCGAATACAAGGAAAAAGTGTAGATGGCGCCACTAGTTTAAAATCAAACTAGTTCAAAAGTTTCGGTAAAAAAACAGAAAGCACCTACTTGCCAACAAAAAAATTGGTAAAGAATAATATTTTGATGTTTTTGGACTATAATTGGAATAAACGATTAAGTAAAGGGTCTCGCCGGGTTTCCATATGAAATCTGCACTGGCGTCTTTTTTGACATTGGTGCCTTTAATATGTTGCTAGTAGTTTAAAATAATTTTTGGCCAATTATCAAACCCCTAACTCCATTCGTTTTTGGAAAATGAGGGTTGCAACCCCTAACTTCAAAATTATTTTTCTACGAAACTATGATATATATTTGCATGAAACCAACGCGACATGAAAGCTCTTAATTAGCTTTACATTACATATTTTTTTTATAATTTTTTAAATAACTATAGGGCTGCAAAAAAAATATTGAAAAAAATAGGGGTGGTTTTTAGTAGCTATTTCTTGAGGTACACCGACCAAAAAAAAACCGTATAATCAGTACGTATCCAACTATAATATGTAATAAATACATAGATGTGAGATAGGTGGAACATATTTAAAAAAATAAAAATCTCATTTTGTTACTTAAACTTGATCTAACCTGACGTCTGTTTAGATTTTTTCAATGTCGTATAATGATTAATGAACGCCTTTACAATCTTTTATAATAATTCTGATGTGGTTATTCAAATATGTTACAATATGTTACCGTGTGACTGAACTTGTGAGCGCGCAAAAGAAAGAGGTAAAGAAAACTAGGATCATCTTTATTATCATCACTGCTCGATTCATATGCTTGTCTCTGTTTATACACTAATAATCTGCACTTGTTACAAAATAAAGAGCCTATTTGAACGGTATTTTTGCAAACAGCTTGGTATTTTAGAATTTCTTCGTCTGTTCGAATTTGTTTATATTTTCCACAGATTTTTTTTTTACTTCGATTACAATTAATGCATCTTGGTCTGTTATCGTTGTCTTCCATTTTGCAGGTTTCAACTATAATAACAAATATTCTTATATACAAACGAATAAACACTATTTTCTGCTAAACACAACACGTTATTTATTTGAAAGTATTTTTCTAAAGAAAACGAAATGATCACTCGATGAGTGGAATAATAAAATTCGAGAGTAGTATAATACGATACTTTAACTGATAAAAATAACGCAGTTTCGTGAACTTGTCATAACTTGTCGATAGCGCGGTATATTACGAGTGTCAACTAGTATCAGTTAAACGGGCGGCGGCGGCAGCGGCAAGCGTTTTGCGCGCTCACAAGTTCAGTCACACGGTAACATATTGTAACATATTTGAATAACCACATCAGAATTATTATAAAAGATTGTAAAGGCGTTCATTAATCATTATACGACATTGAAAAAATCTAAACAGACGTCAGGTTAGATCAAGTTTAAGTAACAAAATGAGATTTTTATTTTTTTAAATATGTTCCACCTATCTCACATCTATGTAATTATTACATATTATAGTTGGATACGTACTGATTATACCGTTTTTTTTTGGTCGGTGTACCTCAAGTAATAGCTACTAAAAACCACCCCTATTTTTTTCAATATTTTTTTTGCAGCCCTATAGTTATTTAAAAAATTATAAAAAAAATATGTAATGTAAAGCTAATTAAGAGCTTTCATGTCGCGTTGGTTTCATGCGAATATCTATCATAGTTTCGTAGAAAAATAATTTTGAAGTTAGGGGTTGCAACCCTCATTTTCCAAAAACGAATGGAGTTAGGGGTTTGATAATTGGCCAAAAATTATTTTAAACTACTAGCAATATAGTAAAGGCACCAATGTCAAAAAGGACGCCAGTGCAGATTTCATATGGAAACCCGGCGAGACCCTTTATATATATCAGCACGTTTATTCCTTATATGCAGCTTATTCTTTATTTTACACTTAGGTAGGAATAAGTGTCTGTGTCCTCTAGGCTACAAGGGGTAAAAATGTATGAAATTAACACACAATTTTCAACATTGAGTATTTTCAGAAAATCAAGAAATAAAAGATTTAACTCAAAAATGTGTTAGGTAGGTACCTACTCATAGTAGGTACTACGAGTACAATCTTGGGACTAGGTTGATATGTTTAAGAGTGCCACTGGTGTGTACCCTCCTCTCTCAGTAAACAAAGGTTGCAAAAAAATAATACAAGTACATGGTAAGAAGTATTAGAATAAATTATTACCTTATTTTATTTTATTTTTATCTGCGTTCTGCCATTAGATCACTTCTTTAAGAATGTTTACAAGTAATTTTTATATAGAAATACTTAACGCATACGAGTGAAACCAAGCTACAACTACACGCCTAGTCCTAAATTTCATCAAAATACACGAAAAAACGTTATTTTAAAGAATTTTATTAAAACGCAAAATCAAACAAAATAATATATATGAATTTAGAATGTGCGATAAGGACCTTTCTGTTATGGAACGCCACAATTATTTGCATTTGTCGCCTTTTTCTAATGACACGCGAAACACATTGTTTTCCAGTTTAGCCTGCCTTTGCTGCAGCAATACTGAAAAAAAATGTAGGTAGTGTAATAACTTGACTTGCGGTAAGGAATCGTACGTGAGAGAAAGTCATCGTCTATTTTTGCATATACTACAAACATTAGTTCTACCGAGGTCGGCCGCCGCGCAATGATAACGTTGTAATTTGAACTTTAAAATTTATGGAATAAGGTTGATATTAGATCTTTGTTAAGAAAGTTCTCGTCGAACATTTACTTGCAACGCGAGTAGGTTTCCTTAACCATAGTGTAAACTTTACGTTTAATTAGCGACACACCTTTTTTGATACGATTATATTCGATTCGCATTCATGAGCGCATCGAACATAGTCCTCTCGTCTCAACGGAGCAGTCGCGACTGGCCGCGCCCGCCAACGGCAAAAGCAGATATACTTACCGCGGCGCGCGAAACGTGCGACGGAAGATAGGAATAAAAAGGGTCTATACGCCAAATTCGTTTTGCCTCAATAAATCAGAAAAATGACCTTGTTTTGATAAATCGCTAGTCACAATAATAGGTTATAACAAAAGCTAAAATACACCATTTGCTTACTTACATGGTATGCAAGGTAACGCCACACAATTGAAAATAGATGAAAATAAGACATGTTTTGGCGATTTTTTACTTTCTATCGAGCCAATTTTATTCCAGTATGGTTTTGTTCAGGCTCAAGAACAGCAAATATGATCTAGTTTTCGTATGAATTTTTTCGTGGCATTTGCACTTGATTGTGATAGGTAAATATTTAATCTAAGAACTGCAATTTTGCGTGGTGACCCCTCTTAAAAAAGGTCTGCAGCTCATAAAACCGCTAGTTTATAATGGCTAGTATTTAACTGCAATCGGATTTCTTAAATGACAAAAATGCTTTCAAGCCAGTGGTAGTTTAATCCTGTTACTTTTAATATATCTATGTTTATTTTAGGATATATTCTTGTATAATAGTTCCGTTACGTTTTATGTAACACGATGCTATTTCTCGCCTCACAGTCGCCTTAACTTTGTTATTATCAATGTCCGCCAGCTTGAATATGTCATGCTCGCTTTAAGGGCTTTGCCTACGGTGGCGTCGTTGATCGGGTCGCCACCTTCCCTAACAGATGGTAGAGGGAGGCGATGGCTGAGATACGCGTCATACTCGTGATCGGGTGCTGTTTGTGGAGTCCGGTCTGTTCATGCTTGCTAGGACATAGTGACTACGTTAATACTAGTGTCTTTTATAAGGGATTGACGAGAGACATCATCCTGTTGTGGATTCGTTTTTATTATCAGTGACTTAGAGACCATATACATCTCTAACAATATTAAATTAATTTTAATTTTGACGCTCAGAGACCATGTACATCTCTGGGATAATATATTAATTTCACTCCTTGTTTAATCTTGAGACCTTATACATCTCTAACTTAATATTTGTAATAGATAACTTTGCAAGTTTATCTTCACTGTATGACATTAATTTTGTTATAATTGTTAAACTCGAAATTATTATTCCTTCTTGAACTGTAAATTAATATTTTGACATGAAAAATGTATTACTTATTATAGTCAGACTTTCTTAAATTATAAATTAATATTTTGACATGTAAAAGTGCCCTTGTGGCCTATTTGCAGAATAAATGTTTGTATTTTGTATTTGTATAAAATCTTCTTTTTATATAAAAAATACCAATTTAGGTAAATACTACCTACATAATATTCAAATAATAGCTAAATGTCAAAAATACAGTCGAATCACAGCTTAAGACAGAGTAGTCAAATTAATAAAACATAATTTTCTGAGACAAACTAATTTTCATTGCATATTCGTATACACCTATTTATATAGTTATACTGTTTGTAACAATTAGTAAAACACCTAGCTTAGTTTTAAAATGAATAAAGATATAATAATAATAATGTGCTAAACTAAGCAAAGTTTCTATTTTCTCTCTCCTCAGGTACCCGAGGGCGATTCTACGCACTTTCGAAGATATTTATTCATTTATCCTTGTATACAGTAGTACATTTAGATTACTTAGTTGCAGGAGTAATTAACAAAACAAATGTTGAATTTATGACATGAAATGCACAAGTAGGCAAGGATTCCTCCGTACTAGTTGGAACTGTATGACGGCAGGAAGCTCCACCACTCGGAATACACACAAGTCAAAGGAAAGACACTAATATTATATGATATACCTACCATAATAACAATATGAATTGTCCCTATTGATAGACTTTGATAAGTCTTAAAGTACAGTGCCTAATTGAAAACTTATACAATGAGGTAATTACATGAATAAAGCTTTGAAGGATGTATATACTTAATATATGTAGCATTGTGTTATATGAATGAGTGAGTGAGTGTATGAAGTGTAGTGAGGCAAAGGTAAGATTTGTGTTATTGGAGAGGATGTGTAAGATAGTGAGTTGAGACTAGAATGTGAGAATAATATTGCTTGTAGATAAAGAGACCATCTAACCTATGCCATACCAGTATGAATCCGTGCAGTCCTGGGCAATTATGAAACAAACTTCAAGGAACACATGTTAATATCTCGGTTAAATATTGTACTAGCAAAGATAAAATTATTTAGACGTTAACTCATAAGATACTCATTAATTACATTATATCGCTATTTCACGATCTTGAACAGGTTCTCTGTATCTTCATAGTTATAAGATTTTAAAAATGACGTAATGGCAGTTTTGCATCGCATAATAGTGAGTTTACTAAAGTTGACATGTTTGGAGATTCTATTATACAGGAATGGGCCAAGAAATAGAGCAAAACTACGAGCAAAAGCAGTATTACATGTTGGTTTAACAAAGACTCTGTTTCGTCTTCTTTCAGGCAACGTTGAAGACGGTGCTATCTTGTGTTGCTTGAGAATAATACTTTTAACAAAAAGTTGCCTAACTGTCAAAACATCAAATTCTTTATATAGAGTATTCGTTGGGTATCTAAAGTTTTTAAAGTTGGACACCTTAATCACCGCTCTTTGGGCCCTTTCAATTGAAATCATATGAGACTTTTTGGCACCACCCCAGGCTTCTATCCCATATAATAATATGGATTGACATAAAGCGAAGTAAACACTTTTAACAGTAGCTGTATCGTCTATATGCCGGATGTTTTTAAAAATGTATATTAATTTCCTGATTCGTGAAGATATAAAGTTGATTTGATGGTTCCAATTTAGGTTGTGATCAATATAGACGCCTAGGTATTTAACAACATCCGTTGCTTCAAGCGTAAAGCAGGAACATGGAGCTGAGTATGTATTTCGACAGGTATGAGCATTTATGCTAAATTTAGATGGTTGCATCGACTTTTTTATACTAAACGTCATATATTTAGTTTTACTCAGGTTAAGGGTTAAAGAGTTACTGTTCAGCCAATTCATAACTTGAGTAAGCCCTTTTTCTGCAGTGTATTTCACATCATTCCAGGAGGGTCCATCAAATACAAGCACAGTGTCATCAGCAAACGTTACAATATCACCATTTAGAAGTGGGAGGTTACAAAGACCATTTATATAAATTAAAAATAGAGTAGGGCCGAGGACACTGCCTTGAGGAACTCCAAAAGTTAAGACTGTCTCCTCACTTTTGTGATCACCCACTTTTACAACCTGTGTCCTATTAGTGAGGTAATTTTTGAAAAGTTGGTGAGGGATTCCTCTTATGCCTAATCTTTCTAGCTTATCAAGGAGGATCGGGACAGAGACAGTATCGAATGCCTTAGCTAAGTCTAAAAATACACCTAGGCATTTAGACTTAGAATCAAGTTTATTAACTATATGCCCCACAACGTGATTAATAGCATCTGACGTAGACATTTTATTGCGAAATCCATATTGGTTATCAGATAGTAATTTATAGGTTTCTAGAAAGTGAATTAAACGTTTATTTAAAACTTTTTCAATTATTTTAGCCACTATAGGAAGTAAGGATATGGGCCTGTAATTGGTGATACTGTCTCTGTCCCCGGTCTTGTGGATAGGTACAACAACAGACCTCTTAAGAGCTTTGGGGAAGACTCCTGTAGATAGGGCCAAGTTACAAATGTGGGTAATAGGTTTAGAGACTGAGTACACTGATTTTTTGAGAAATGCGGAAGAAATGCCATCCCATCCTGTAGAAGGACTGTTTTTTAGTGAATTAATAAGATTTATTATTTCGGTTTCATCAGTGGGTAGTAAGACCAGAGAGTTGACAGGATTATTCTGATAAGGGATTCGGTTTGGTGGGTTTGATAGGTTATTTTGAACACTCAGACTAATACTAGATGCCAGGTCTTGTCCTATATTACTGAAATAGTGATTAATGAAGTTAACAGACTCTTGGGGAGTAGGTTTTATGTTAATGAGATCAATATTTTCACTATTCTGTTTCTTAATGTGACATATGTCTTTAATTATGTTCCATGTCTTTTTTAGGTCATTCTTGTGTTTATTAATCATATCACGCTCATACTTACGCTTTAGTTTGTTTAGTATGTTATTACAAGTATTTCTATACCTCTTATAAGAAACTTGGAGTACTTGATTATTGGGTTGTTTACGTAGTTTTAAGTGAAGCCTGTCTCTGAATTTCATGCAACGAAGTAATCCGACGGTTATCCATGGCTTATTAACTTTTTTCCTGTTCGCGACCCTGATAGACACTGTATTTTTCTCAATAATATTAGTAACAATTGATAAGAATATGTTTGTCGAGAGGTTAGCATCATTACAATCAAGAACCGGCCCCCAGTCGATGTTTAAAATGTCTTGAAATGCAGCATTGTAATTTATTTGCCTTTTAGTTGTCATTGTCGAAGGTACGGGAATAGTGGTTGTTATGGCAGTAATAACACAAAAGTGGTCCGTTACACTGGTCTGACAAACCAAGCTAGTAACTGGGAGACGAGTTTTAATAAGTGAATGGTCCAGGCAATTGTTTAGCCGGGTTGGAAGATGGTGGCTAGGCAAAAGGCCATGCATGAATACCATGTCTAGCAGTTCAGAGCGTCTCTGGTCCAAAGAGTCAGGTTTAATGTCAATATTGATGTCACCCATCAGAACAATATTCTTAAAAGACCGAACGCTAGATATGACTAAGTCTATAGATGTTAAAAATTTGTCAATATTCCTGTAGCATGGAGGTCTATACAGTCCAAGAATCGCAAAATCATGTCCCCATTTTAAAAGTAGGCAATTTGCTTCTTCCATATCCGGTTCGCAAACTTGAACGTTTAAGTCTGATTTAACGTACATAACAACACCACAGTTTTGATTTAACCGCTTTCTAGTAAAATAACAATTGAAGTTTGGTAAAGAGGGTAGTATTAACCCATCGGACAACCAGCACTCGGTTAGAATAATTATATCATACTCTAATTTAATTCTTGCTAGTAAGACTTGAAAGTTATCAAAATTACACGATATACTCCGTATGTTTTGAGTAATTAAAGTTAGACTACGTTGATTCCGACTGGATTGCAGTAGATTTCCACATTTGGTGGGATCTTCTACAAGAAACGATTTGCCGACGGTGACACTCTCATCGATGTCATTGCCAATATTATCTAATAACATAATAAATATGTACACCTATACTGAGTGGAAAAATAGGTATTATAAATAAATATTTTGGGTAGAACAAATAAACATCGATCGAGAATATCATCGCCGCGCGCTTGGGGTGCACCCCCCTTGCCACCGTAGTATGCCATAAAAAAGACGTCTTGTATGTTTTCATTTTTATGTAGCACATTTGTCTCAAATTCTCACTGAAATGACATTTGTGTATTTGTATGTGTGGTTGTGTATTGTGTATAGTAAGACGTGTGAAAAAAATGTATGTAATGTAATTAGTTATATAACCTCTTAAAATAGCACTATTAAGTATACTTGTATAACTATGTTCGAGAGAAGAACGAATTAAGAAATAAAAAACATAACTGGCGAATAGTAGGTAACAGACATTCTGAAACGAACTTCGTAGTCATGCTATGAGGGTTTCTAGTTGCTTGGCGTCAGTAATTTCAACTCCCGGCTGTCCTTCTTCTTTTCTTACGTATAGTCTTCCACCCGAGGTCCAGGAGGAGAAGTAAAGGCCCTTTTTTACGCCAGATCTCGCGAGGAATCGCAGGTGACTGCACTTTGGGGTGAGCCGTTCATTTATATACACAGGATTTTTAGCAGGATAGCCGATGTGGCCCGTGTTGAATTTGTCTGTTTTGTTTGTGCTGTTAAATTTTTTTATTGCTTGGAGTAGCAAGTTCTTTTGCGTTACGGTACAGAACTCGATCACAATTGGTCTCGGCTCATTCTGTTTACTAACACGCGCACGGAACACAGTTCTAATAAAACAGCTGTTAAAATCCAAGTCCAGCGCCGCATGTATTTTCCCTACTACGGCGATCGCCTGTTCGTTGTTCTCTGTTGGAATATTGCGTATTTCCACACTGGTTGCAATTAATTTTCTCTGTAATGATTCAAGTTGGCTACCCATGGCGTATAGATAAATATATACTTAAATTTAAATACAAAACGGGGTTGCCACTCTTTTAACTAGGTACCGATCTGCCCGCAGATGTTTAAATATATATCCACAGGCCACAGACACCGATATCCCGCGACACCTATTAATTTTATGAAAGAAAAAAAACTTGGGTGCCACATTGAACTATCTGTAACTTACTCTATAATTGGTAAGAAGCAAAATATGAATATAATAAACGTGTGAATCAAAGGCGATTCCCATAAACAAATGAAGGCCCAAAATGAAAGGGACGAATGTATCTCATGACATTTCCGATCTGTTCGATGTTCGATGAACGTCAAATTACGATATTGGTTTATTTACAATGCGGATATTTATTACAGATGTAGTGCAAAATGATTTTCCTTCGCACTTTATCGGAAAAGTTCGTATTTATCGTGCTCTCTCAATTAGCTTCAGTACCCATCTTACAGCCGTAGGGGTAAGTCGCATCAGCAGACCAATATATATATATTTAGAGGGGCTAACACGCAATTCAAATATTCGCTATAGTTTTGATTACATTTACAGTTTACTTATAAATATACCATGTCGAAACCTCAAAAACGGTTAAAAAATCCAGTCCAAGGAATTATATTTAATATATACCCGTACTTCATATCAGAAAATAGCAATAACTCAGAGTATTTTGGCAAAGTTCAACAGAGAATTTCAGACGCAACGGGCATATCTAAACCTACAATAAGAAAATTTTTGAACCAGGAAGAAGAATATAGAAAAAATAAAAACACAAACAATATTAAGCTGGTTTATAAATAACTTCGTGGCGGTGAAGAGGTTAACAATACGCAACTTAAATAGATTACCTGTAACAAAATCCTAACTGTAACTTTTTAATTTACCAATTATGGTCAAAATCTATGAATATTTTCAAATTCCTATTTAAAAATCATTATTTGGCTTTCCCTTAATATGGACTACCAATCCTAATATCCTAAATCCTAATAATATTATAAACGTGAAACTTTGTGCGGATATATAGATGTACGTTCCACTTAATCTCAAAAACTACTGAACTGATTTCTATGAAACTTTCCATTATTGTAGCTTAAACATCAAAATAATACATATATAATTAATTTCAATATTCATCTCCTTAGGGCATTAAAAGGGGGTCATTATTTTGTATAGAGAAAAAATTAAATTTAAGAAACTTGAAACTTCCTTAATAGATTAAATATTACATTATAAGAAAACTAATTTCAGCGTTTTTGGAAATTCACTCTCTGAAGGGGTGAAAAGGGGGTTGAAAGTTTATATGGACACCTGATTTTTTTTAAGTTACTGAATTTATTCTTAGCTGGTAGACTCTTAGTTAAAATATAGGAAATTAAGAAGTATTATCAGTGTTTTTGAATGTTTGTATGTAAGACGTGTAATATTCGGAGTGAGGAACTAGAAATTTCGTTTACTCATATTTACAACATTTAAAAAAATGACTACGCGTGCGAAGCCGGGGTGTATCGCTAGTGTATATAACTATATATATATGTAGTTTACTTTTTAGGATGACGTATATTTTTATTATACCATTTGTTATAGTATTGCGATAAGGTTTTGCATATATTATGTATGACGAGAGTCCCGTAGCGGCGTCCCGACGCCGATAAAATACGGAAATTCCGATAGGTATTCAGAAAAGGAACAACTATAGGTATAAATAGTTTTCTGTAATTTGTGCCTCTTTTAGGAACATCAAAAATATTTGAAAAAGGGGTTTTAAAAATCGACAGTTCCTTTTCAGTGTCACATTATACCGGATCAAAGCCAAGCCTAAAGTAGATTGCCAGCTAAGTTATCCTGACAGCGTGGATGCGGAACATCATCATCATCAGTCGTTCCCTCGACGCTTAGGACATAATGTCCAATTATTACTGACCAGACTCCTCCATAGGCTCCTATCACCTTATGGATGGCCTCGTACAGATATAGTTGCAGGGCACTAGTGATTTGGGTGCTCTATCTAGCGGGTAGTCTGCCCCGGAACCTGTGGCCCTCAACTTTTCTCGTCATAGTATTTTCCTACTGGCTATCCGAAGAACATCGTGAGAACTCCCCTTTCTTCACAGTACCCGCTCCACGATGCGCCACAGATAAGGAGGGACTCCATGATATTGGAGTGACGGGGCCCGCATTTTCTTATTTCCGGGAAGCGAGGATCCTTTCCAACTTATTCCTGGACTTGGCCATCAATACCATGGGCCCGGAAGGGGAGTCCGCTGGGCGATTTGCCATCCCGAGGATAGAAAAGTCTTCTAAAGGCTAAATCGCCAATAGGATTTGTACTCCTATCGGCGCGCAAGGCACTGTTTAGGCCAACAAAGATGTCAAGAGACTATAACAGAGATGGAAGTCCACGTCAATGAATGGCTTAAACCTAAAGAAGTTTTCTCTCAATATTTTGAATATGCGTAGAGTTTGTATTATTGTAATTTTTATTGAAGTTAAAAGGTCATGACAATTTAATACTGGCATAAAAGAAAAAAAAAATTAAATGACGATACAATACGTCTGTCATTCATGTAAATTGTAAACATTGCAAAAAGATCGTTTATTTTGTATTTTGTTAATTTTCTTGGGGTTGTGGATATATGTCGCCGACTCAAAACGTATATTTTCTCATGCTAAAGAGTTTTCTACAGGTTTGAGTTCAGTTATTGTTTATTTTTTTACTGCGTTATGTCTATTCAAAACAGGAGCCACGTCGCGTGACGTCCCGCGGCCATAGTCACGTGGTCAGCGCACAGTGGTTTTTTAAAATCAATTTTTTAATCCTTATTCTCAAAAAATATGAAAAAATAAGTATAATAAAAATAAGTAATCGTAAAGTTTTATGCAACTCTCCCGCATGAGACGACATATCATTTATTAAAATCGGACCATAACTGTAGATCTGATGGGGTGTACAAAAATCGGCCTCGCGTATTATATATATAGATTGACTGTGTATGTATGCTTATATAATATATAAGTATTTAAGCTAGTATATCTTATTAATAGTTTTGTATCTGTTTCATAATCATTTCTGCACCACCCACTGCGTAATTTATTTTATTTATTTCCGCTACCTAAAGGTTTTCTAGAAGAGATCACTCTTTAGCGATAAGACCGCCCATTGTGTACCTTTGCCTACATGTTGCTGTTTTGATTCTGATTCTGATTCATTTGTGTGAGGTGTGCAATAAAATAAAGAGTGTTTGTATTGTATTGTATTCCCTAAATGGCTCATACCAATAAAATCAGCGTCTTTTCCAGACTTGTCTACTACCGCGTGCCTTAATACAAAGGGTTTAAATATTAAACTGTATTGTAATTGGGACAATAAATATCTTTTTCATTGATTTATTCAGTTGTGACAGGTTCTTACACGTTTTAGATTAATGTGTTAATGTCCAAGTCCGGCCCTATAAGCTGAATCGATTGCTACTTTATGTTTGTACCAAGTCCTGTGCGACAGCGATAAAATATTAGGTATAACTACAAATGTATGAGTCGGAAGTTTAAAAGAGTTATTAAAATACATTATTCTTGAAGTACAATTGCAACTTGAGAAGCATAGGTACACTGCGAATCATTGATCGTAAACCAGCGGATCACCCCGCTAGAGACCTGTTCAAACTTCACAGAATATTGACGCTGCCTAGTATTTACATTCTAACTGCTTGCCAGTACGTAAGAGCTAACAAGCATAATTACTCTGCGAACGGCCTTAGAAGTGAGAGGCTTCGTGCGCAAAATCTCTTCGTGCCCCCGCGACAACGGTTGGCCAAGTCTCATGCATCTCTCATCGTCCTCGCTCCCAGAATATACAATCGTATCCCAATTGAGATTAGAATTTCAGCCAGTGACACTATTTTCACAAATAAATTAAAAACGTTGCTCATAAGACTAACTTGTTACAGTGTTGACGAGTTTATGCAAAGGAAATATTAATTTTAAAATATGCTTTTTTAATTTAATTTTTTTAAATATACATTTTAAATTTGACATTACAACCTGTCAGTATTCTATTGACTAAGGAAATGATATATGATATTTCTCTTGCAATTTAATTTATGAAATGTAATTTTTAAATCTGACATGTAATAAATAATTAATAACTAATAACATGATTTTATGTACCTACTATAAGTTCGACAACATGGACCGTATTAAGACCGTATAGTGCTTAAGTATATCATGAAGACGTGTAAAATGTTTAATTTTATTAATAAAGAATCTGAATCATGTTTTAAATTTTCATATGGTAACACCACTTTCTTTTTAAGTTTTAAACACTGACATAAGCAGCAAGTGATAAATAAGCAGTTAAGTTAATACTTTAACACGTTCAGTGTCCCCATACAAAACGATCTGACAATGTCACAAGTCCAACTGGACTGTGTATCCAGTATTGGAACGTGGCTCCATAGTGGGAGCATGGACTCTTGAAAGAAAGGTGCATGACCCCACATTGCGGGCACCCGGACAGGGAACGTGTTAAATGTTTCCTTATGCTTTGATTTTTGTGTTACATGAAATTAAGTCTGTATTTTGACTTCTCGGATATTCTGGCTAGCCACGTTTTATATAACGTATTTACCTGTGCTGTGTCCGGTTCAGTCCCACTCTTTTGAATTGATCCACGGTCGAGATGCACGGCCGAGGCCGGTCTTACGTATTAGGAGTGCGTATGCGCGCAGCGTGCGCAATGAGCCCTACTCTACTAGATACTATCAGTACTACGAGTGTGCGAAGGATTCTGGGATTTTCATTAGGCAGTCATTATCATTATGAATGTGTGTGCATGGTACTAGTATAACTGACGCCGCGCGAAAATCGAATTCCAAAGCAGTTTGGGAAGCAGATTGTGCTAGTCCTGATGTTTTTAGTCGATATGTTTTTCACGACATTCGGCACCTTTAATCCTTATAATTTTTTTCCTTGTCAGGGTCGAGAGTGCTCATGTAAAAGGTACAATTTGGAGAGACAACGCCCATATGACTAATACCATGGCTAGGGTATTATTGTAACGTGAATAAGTGAATAAACTTGCAAAATGTTTTTGGTGAATATACGTTAAGTCTAAGTACCTATTTCTGGAATTCCATCAACGTGATAAGACTGTATCGTTAAGTATAAATACAACTTTACCTAGCTTTTTAACCTAAAGATTTTTTTAAATTAAAATTGTACATGCGTTTAATTAGTGCCTTGATAAGGTACACATTTCATCCTGGGAGCTCTACGTGAAGCATCTGGTTTAGTCAAAATCTACCTAATCTTTTTGAGTAACGATTACGAAAGCGGAGAAATAGTAAGATAAAAAGTACTGTTTGAGAACAAGACAACGTTACCCATAAAAATATCGTACTACGTAAACCGCAATTACGCATGATTCGTAAAGTAAAACATCTGCGCATGGTTATTCCTTTTTGTTTTAAAAAAAATGGCATGGATCCGTGCACGGTGGCCATTTTGAGAAAATGGCATACTCATTACAACTCCGACTTTGACATCTAATCATCATGGAGCGTTTCTATCGACGCTCTACCGATGATTTGACGCCATGAATGTTCTTTGTGCTTTGGTTTCCGCCTGATATCGTTGGCTAGTTTCCGTTTTACCACTTGCACCAAAAATTGATGGGAAACCACAACATTAAGTAAAAAGTAACTTTGACGTAAAAGTCTAAATCCACGATATTTATTCTGAGGATGCTCATTGGCAGTCATTAAGAGGACACGACACTTAGATATCATTTTTGGCAGCATATTAACCAATTATATTATTAAATTATACATACTCTTATTAGGATTCGCTGAAGAAGTCTCGAATTCAGCTCATTGGCTTGTCTAAATATATTTTCTGGACGATTTTGAAAGCATCATAAATTCTCTACGATACAAAAGATAACCACATTACTTATATCAGATGAAATGGTTAAAAAATACCCTCCGATTATATTCTCAGAACATTGTAATTCAAAATAATAAGCATGTCAACAGTCAGACTAGATTGACTGTATTTGTACTTAACGATACAATCTTCCTAATTATTATATTATCATATAGTCTGCTATAATAATTATTGTAGTACGTCCAACTTCTGGGCACGGCCAGGACATCACAGGCACAGGTAATAAATACCTAAATAACAACAACAAGGCACAAAGCAAATTCAGTTTGTTTATGACTCAATGTTGGTAGGTATATCTTGTCCTGTTTTTTGTGAACTGTCGCAGGGTGGACTAGGGCCGAGATAGTTGTGTTCTCCAACAAAACATTGGTATTGTTAATTAATTTTAATGGTTAAACACATGTTTTTTTGCTTTATCGCATGCATAACTGTAATTCCTTTTTCAACGTTGCCTTATCGGTTCCGTGGGAAATGACTACATTGTGCACGTAAACGGTTTATCAAGACAACGACAGTGTCGCGTTAATTTATACAATATTATATACCGTGGCGATATGGCAACTCACATATGAGCAGAAAAATATACATGGTGTAGGTATAAATATTGTGGTTATGTGTTTTTCATGATTATTCATAACATTATGTAGATCAACGGATTTAACGGTTGATTTGTTGTTTTTAATACAGACGAATGATTTATTTTACTTAAACACAAATCAGCACAATAATATGTGGCAGTCCATAGCAAAACGGGTCCTTATGGCTGGTATTGAGTTACGCACGGATCTATAATCTACAATACAAAAAACAAAATAAACCATGTCCCTAGTGCCATACTTTTTTTTGAAAAATCGTGTTCTGCTGATAAAAAAAAAGTTTTTCTTGTTTTGTGATCTTTATCATAGTATATGCTAGAAAACGGTTTTTTTTACACCATAAATAGAAAATACCTATAAACAAAAAAAACACACAATGAATATATTTATTTAATAATGGAAATGAGATTTTTTTCTCCCTCTTCAGGAATAATTTAAATATTATCATTTGATTGGAAATTTAAAAAGAAGCAAAAGTTGTGGTATACATGTTTATGAAATTATGCATATATGAAGCAACAAAAATTAAAACAGTTTTTTTATTGACCTACGGTATAATTATTAATTTATTTTATATCATCACATAAGGAACCTTCTTTACTAAATTTTAGAACTAATTTTAATATAGAAATACTTAATACATACGAGTGAAACCAAGCTAGAAATACACATCTATTCCTATACTTTATCAATATACAAATACCGGTCAAGTGCGAGTCCAACTCGCACACCGAGGGTTTCGTACCGGTCCCGACCCAATCAATTCAGGAAAATCTCAACAACATGGGGTAGATTTTTGTTAAATTTGAGCGACTGAATAACTTAGTATGTATGGTGGTTTTTCAAGGATAATTCTTTATCACGAGAACCGATTTAATTTTTTTCTCTTTATTTCAAAGAAGGTACTTTCAGCATCATCGCTAAAAAAGAAAAACTAGATAGTGAGATAGTGCTATAGTTATTTTTCCTGTAAAATATACATTGATATTAATGTTAGAAATAATCCCATATTTTTCCTTGGTAGACTTCGGAGATAAGGGGGGGGGGGCGGTATTATTTATTATATTTTCATATGATACCCACTTGACATATTTACTAGACTTAGACTAGAGATAATTAGTTCTTGAGATAATTAGCGATGTGACAGACAGACAAAGTGAAACCATAAGGATTTGTTTTTTACTATTGGTATGGAACCCTAAAAACAAATAAAATATGTAATTTTATAGTATTTTACTAAAACGCTGATATTCTACGAAACTAGAATGTGCCATAAGGACCCTTCTGTTATGGACTGCCACATATAATAAAAAAATGCGACATCTAGTAAATTGATTTATTCGTTCCCTAATATGTTAAGTAATGACAAGTTCATACTAAAGTCAGCTTTGATCAAGAAAATCAAATGCTTTATTCCATTACGATAAGGACTAAATTAACTTAACTTATCTGCAAAGTCAACTCTGGTCGCAATCACACTTTTTTTGCATTTTATGAAGTTTTATGCAGTTAATATTAAGGTTGTAAATAGCTTGATGGAGAGTAATACAGGGTGGCAGCGTTGTAACGGCGTCCCGACCGAGAGAGGTATTTGTGACGCAGGGTAAAAAGTGGCAGTGGCCATATTAGTGGTCTAACGATTATTACTTGGACCAATGCGGAGATGCGTCCGTAAACTCGATACGATTTGCTCACTCTAAGGATAAATATCGGCTTATTAGTGCTGGGGTTTGTGACTGAAAGGTAAATCAAATGCATAAGACGTTAATTAATTTAATGGACGGAAAGTTGTACGATCGGTCAGAGAATGCAGCGACCGGATCCTTGCCTATCTGGCAATGGTAAGTCCATCAGTAAGTAAGGCCGATTGTTTTTTAAATTTATAACAAACAAATTTCAGATTATGCTGAGTCTTTCTTAAATCCATTAAATTTTCACTGAGATTAAACTTCTCGACAGTTGGTATTGAAACCGGTTACATTATTGTAATAAATAAAAAAAATAAACCGACTCCAAAAAAGAACACTAAAAATTAATTACCTTACTTCTAATATGAGACTTTACCCTTTTTATTGAACAATGTAGACGTACCTATTTTAATTTTTGTAGTCGGTGCCATCCAAAGAAATTATTTGACGTTGACGAAATAACACCGACTACAAAAATTAAAATAGGTACGTACGTACCGTCTTCATTGTTCAATAAGAAACGTAAATTCTCATATTAGAAGTATGGCAATTATTTTTTAATTTTTAGTGTTTTTTTGGAGTCGGTTTTATTTATTTATTTATTTAACACTCTTTAGTTAATCATCACCAGACAACGTCTTATAACGATTTCAATAAGCTCAAATACGGCTAAGCTACACTGTTTTATTACGGAGTTCCGTTGCCTACCTTCCGGCTTCAATTACCAGATCAGGTTGATGGTGACATTACATCAAGACCATTTAATTTGACTCCGTCATAGTCGCGTCAGTATCTTGATTGAAATATCTTAATGCCACCCATGAAACACTAGGAATTTTTCTTCTTCATCAGTTCCCGTTCACCAAATGCTACTTTCTGAATGCTTGATTTTTTATCGAAAATACTAAAATCGCTATTCGTTTCTTTGAGTTTTTGAGGAGTTCCTTCAATTCCTCATTAATTCCATCATCAAAACTAGATTCTGGTAACAATGGGACCAACCTTGAAGCATATGCTTTCAAACAAAAAAAAATCCAAATCGGTTCATAAACGACGGATTTCTGAGGTAACATATTAAAAAATAAATAAAAAATATACAACCTTATTGAGAACCTCCTCCTTTTATTGAAGTCGGTTAAAAAATAAAACTGTAATTGTAATCACAACAAATATTTGTTTGGGCTTCCCCTGTATCAAAACTTACTTATACAACATTGAACATCTAGACATGGAAATACTTTCCACAAGTTTTCTTTTAACTTTAATAATTTAATTAGTTGAGTTATATATGTTATGTAATATATATAACCACATACATATTGTTAGTTAAGATACATTCTCTGATCTTTGCCTTGTTTACCTTTCCCAATAGTTAGGATATTGATTTCCTTATTTACATTTCTCATTGTTAATTGTAAACATCTAATGATCTTCTCGTTACCGTATCTAATTTGTATTACTATTTGTTTATCTCAAGGATCACAGGATCCTAATGTGTTTGTTGTTCACATCATTAGATAATAAGTTAGTTAATAAGCTTACCCTATATAAGCAGACCTCTTTTCAATATTAAATCAGTTCACTCCGAAACGTCAAACCGTGTTTTACTCCACGCCACATAACAATTTTGGCGCAGTCGGTAGGATAATTACCGCGTCACAACCGCTGTAAGAAGACGAGCTCAACGCCTAGGCCAAGGACCAACATCGCCGCCAGCCTAGACGGTGCCTGAAGGGCTTCAACCCAGCTCGCCGAACGCAACGCTCCGTGATGCAACTTTTGATCCCGTTACTGTGGTAAGTGGCCGAACACGTTTGCTCCGTTTCCCTGATATTTCCATATCCTATATCTCTTAACTATCCTATATATCAAAATCTAGTGGTACTAAATCTATAAAACACAATGTCTCCTCCCATCACAGAAAACGCACAAACAGCCAAGGACACAAATGCGGTAAAATTAGAAAACACACCTTCTACCGTAGAAGTTATTCCCCTAAACACACTCTTGCAACTAATACCCGAATTTGATACAGCACATCCCGCACAAGTTTATAGATTCGTACGCTCATGCGACTCCGCGTTCGAACTGGCAACCGCCTCACAACAGGCCATATTAATCACATATGCTTTAAATAAAATCACAGGACACAATTCCTCGGACGTGTTTGCAAAAAGGTACCTGAGTTGGTCAGAACTTAAAGCCTTTCTAATACAAAAATTTTCACAGACAAAGACGTTGACACACCTAAATCTGGAATTACAATCGTTATTTCAAAAACCAAGCGAATCAGTCACGGACTACTTTCACAGAGTTGATTTGTGTCGGAATAAGATCCTTGATAAACTAACCGCCGAGATCTCTGATATATCGTTAATCGGTCGAAAGACCAGCGCTGAAGAAACCGCTCTTAGCGTATTTGTAAACGGCGTTAGCTCTAACCTTGGTTCAATGCTAAGAACTAAGGGATTCACTACCTTGTCTGAGGCCGGGACTTTCGCGATTCAGGAAGAAAAAATTCAAAATATGAACCAAGCGCGACAGACCTTATTCAAAAACAATAGAGCACCAATTTATAGCAATATCACTCGTAGACCGCCACCGCCAACCAATCAAGCGTCAGCTTCACCTAATGTTATGCAACCCAACACATTTAGGCAGACGAAGACCTGTAATTATTGTAAAAAACCAGGTCACCTAATTTCAGAGTGCAGGAAAAGGGCCTACAACAATAACTTTAAAAATCAGCACATAGAGCGTCCTACTACTACTACCACTCCAGCCCGCGTCAATCATTTAAACTGGACAGCGGCCGAGGAAATGGGCTCGGACTCGGGAACCGCTTCGCCATTTTGCCCAAATGCCCCGACACTTATGTCGAGGCAGGATATGGCCCCAGAACTTCACGCGGCCATGCAAAACTTACAACTCCAGTAGATATCAACACGACTCAACTCATGCAACCTAAATCAACTCCTAATGCTTTACCTTGTGAAGCTACGCGACCACGAGCAAATTCAGTCTATCGGAGACACTCGCGCGACGCACTCACACAAACCCTAGATAAACCAAATCTCATACAAAATCAAATATCAGAACCTCTCGAAATCTCTTATCGCGACGCATCTACACAAACTCTAGATAAATCTAACCTCGTGCAAAATCAATTATCAGAACCTCTCGAACTCTCTTATCGCGACGCATCTACACAAACTCTAGATAAATCTAACCTCGTGCAAAATCAATTGTCAGAACCTCTCGAACTCTTGCTAACTCGGCTCACAAAACTAACGGAATCTCTTTCAGTTTCAACATCCCCTGAATCTACTACAAACGCAAACCGAACGACATCTATTTCAGAAACTCGAAGTACCTCTTGTAATATCAATTCCTCAGTCCATTCGCCAGAAACACCCCAAGTCAACTCTAACTCTGATTCAACTACTAGTTCAACTAAAACCAAAGAAATCACAAAAACGAAGAAAACCAAGGCTAACAAATCAAAGCATCATACAAAATCACAAAGAAAATCTAATTCTAAGACGGAAGTTAGAACTCTTGATGAATACAATATCTCTTCCTTAAATGTACCTCCTGAAAACCTTTTGCATTGCAAATTCCATGTTGATGGTGAACCAGTCACATTGTTGGTGGACACCGGAGCAGCCATCTCAGTCATCAATAGAGAGAAAATCGGCAACAATCAAATTGATTCCTCTAAAATCGCTTCAATCATAGGCGTCTCTAATACGAACTCCTCCGTCCAAACGTACGGCACCTGTAATATATCACTGGACCAATTCCCCAAATTCAAATTCCACGTAGCTAATCTTAACATCCATGCCGATGGCATACTAGGCAATGACTTTATGTCAAAATTCAATGTCAATATCTATATCCAATCCAAAACAATGCGAATACGAGACAGAACTTACAGACTTTTCCTATTAAAAGACTCTGCAAGCGAATCTATCGATAACAACAAACAAACCCTGCCACAAAGATCAGAAACCGTTATCACTTGTCTCACGAATGATGTCTCAGACGGAACCGCAATCGTAGATAAACAATTCATAGACGAGGACTTAACCATTCCAAACGCACTTGTTGTTATCAAAAATAATCAATTCCTAATAACTTGTGTAAACTCTAGTGATATAGACAAATATATATCAACCCCTACTATCCATGTCAATAAAATCGAAGAACCAGAACTCACCCAACACCCACTCAATACATTCAACTGCGGATATCAGACTAATAATCAACCTCAGAAGGACATAAATGGACTTATTAGACGCGATCACCTTAATGAAGAGGAACGCGAATCTCTAGATAAAATCATAATGGAATTTTCTGATATCTTTTATACCGAAGGCGAACCTTTGACATTCACAAACCATACAAAACATTCTATTCCTACTACCTCTGAAATGCCTATACACACGAAGACTTATAGATTCCCACAAATTCATCAACAAGAAGTTAAAACCCAAGTGGACAAAATGCTGAAACAAAACATCATACAACCTAGCACGTCCCCTTGGAGTAGTCCTATCTGGGTTGTACCTAAAAAACTAGACGCTTCCGGCAAACAGAAATGGCGCGTTGTCATAGACTATAGGAAATTAAATGATGTCACCATAGGAGATAGTTACCCGTTACCTAACATCACCGATATCTTAGACAAATTGGGTCATTCAATTTACTTCACGACCTTAGATCTCGCTTCCGGATTTCATCAAATAGAATTAGACCCAAAAGATATACCTAAGACTGCATTTAACACACCATATGGTCATTACGAATTCCTCAGAATGCCCTTTGGTCTCAAAAATGCACCGGCCACCTTCCAACGAGCTATGGACAGTGTCCTCTACGGCTTACAAGGTGAAAGATGTTTCGTCTACCTCGACGATATTGTTGTTTTTGCATCAAGTCTCCAGGAACACGAAGAAAAACTCACCGAAGTCTTTCATCGTTTGAGGAAACATGGGCTCAAAATTCAACCCGACAAATGTGAATTTTTGAGGAAAGAAGTAGCTTATTTAGGTCACATAATCTCAAACGAAGGGGTAAAACCGAATCCTGATAAAATAAGATCCGTTCAGAACTTTCCAGTCCCTAAATCATGCAAAGATATCAAGTCATTCTTAGGTTTAGCAGGCTATTACCGTAGGTTTATAGCAAATTTCAGCAAACTCACGAAACCACTGACCAGTCTGCTTAAAAAGGATGTGCCTTTTATTTGGGGACCCCAGCAACAAGAAGCATTCGATTCTTGCAAAAATATATTAACAACCACCCCTTTATTGCAATATCCTGATTTTAGCAAACAGTTCATACTAACAACCGATGCTTCCCTTCATGCCATTGGAGCTGTCTTGTCTCAAGGTGAAGTAGGTAAGGACCTGCCTATAGCATACGCTTCCCGTACCCTAAACAAAGCCGAAACTAATTATTCAACTATAGAACGGGAATTGCTAGCGATAGTCTGGGCAGTAAAACATTTCCGACCATATCTCTTTGGTAGAGAATTTACAATTGTCACCGATCACAAGCCTCTCACCTGGCTAATGTCCATCAAAGATCCAGGATCGCGCCTCATCCGCTGGAGATTAAAACTTTCGGAATACACTTACAAAATAATATACAAAGCGGGTAAAATGAACACTAACGCAGACGCACTTTCACGTCCTCCAATTAATAACATGGGAATCAATGATCCCAAAACTGTTTCAGATGATTACCTACAAACATGTTACGAACAATACATATCTCAGGGCTGTACTTCAGATTCTCACTTGCTAAAGATATCTCCTGAAAGACTTCTGGATACCAGACATAAACACGTATTCATTCCCATTCCATGCGCTAATCCTGACCTTGACAACCTATTCAGTGAAGCCCTAGATTTATGTCCACAGAACAGCACATACCCCAACAGAAATAGAACCATCTATGACATTGATCACTTAATCTCTGAAAATAAACAAAACCTTTTTCTTTGCTGTACCAGACCTTCATATTATGATCCCTGGGATACCGAAAACTACTTCAAATCATTATTAGCATGCCTAGAAAAAAATCAACCTGAAACCTTATTCGTTCCGGATTTAAAGCATGATCGAACCTGCAAACTCGAAGGAAACCAACAATTACGTATTACCGCTTATCTAGCAGAACTATACAACTGTACTATAATAATCTGTGAAAACAAAATTAATCACCCAACGCCTCAAGAAATACCCAATATTCTTAAGATATACCATGACGAACCACTTTCCGGACATCGAGGCATCATCGAAACTAGTAGAAAAATCCGCGAAAATTACTTTTGGCAAAACATGGCAGAAGACATTAAAAATTACATAAACTCCTGTGAGACCTGCCAACGAAACAAAATTCAGAGACGAACTTTCAAAGCTCCTTTGGTCATAACCTCACAATCTTCAGAACCTTTCGAACGTGTTTCTATGGATTTAGTCTCCTACTCCGATATTAGTGATAATAACAACAAGTACATTCTGACGTTACAAGACGAACTGACTAGATACGTTCAAGCCTACCCCATTCCCGATAAAGAAGCTTTAACAGTAGCCAAACAACTCCTCCACTTTTGTCAACATTTTGGGGTACCTAAGCGATTTCACTCTGACCAGGGTACCGAGTTCATGAACGGACTGATGAAACAGTTAGTTAAATTTCTAGGTTCAAGTCAAACTTTCAACACAGCCTATCATCCTCAAACTAATGGAGCCCTTGAGAGATTCCATGGTACATTAAGGGATCATATTCGCATGTACCAATCAAGGAAACAAAAAAATTGGGATCAAATAATCCCTCTAGCAATAATCTGCCATAACACATCTGTAAATAATTCCACGGGATATACACCCTACGAACTCCTATTCGGTTTTAAGCCACGCTCCTTCTATTCACTCAAAACAGTCCCAGATTACACAGCAGCTGACTACATTAAGGACCTTAACGAACGATTAAGAGTAGCTCGCGACGTAGCAACACAAAATGTTCAGAAGATGAAAGAAAAAGCCAAGGAACGATACGACAATCAAATAAGAAATGTAGCTAGGTTTGCTCTCGGGGATAAGGTCATGGTAAAAGCACCTAATCCCAATAACCTAGATCCTAAATGGGAAGGACCATTCGAAGTCATCCGAGTCGGGTTCAACGAAAATTATTTAGTTAGGAAGTCCGGGAGAAACCAACTCGTCCATGCCAATCGTCTTAGGCCTTTTATAAATAACCCCAACACTTAAAAACCCTTAGCCGTGTAGCGATCGGCTTGACCAAAGAATAATCCTACTGCCTGTAAAGTATGGCATGTCGTAAAAGGCGACTAAAACCCTTAGCCGTGTAGTAACCGGCTGTTCAAAGAATAGTACTAACGCTTGTCTTGCAGGCGTGTCGTAGGAGGCGACTAATCTAGTTACATTTAGGTAAGATAGGTTAGGTTAATCTCATCAGTATAGTAAGCACTACGTCTTAATAATAAGATCAATTAGAAATACAAGTTTAGTTAATACTAATGACACGCATTGTCATTTCAGGGTCATCTGCCCAGCATTTACTCAACCTACTCCAAAA
This sequence comes from Epiblema foenella, assembly GCA_963556455.1. Classification (NCBI taxonomy): domain Eukaryota; kingdom Metazoa; phylum Arthropoda; class Insecta; order Lepidoptera; family Tortricidae; genus Epiblema; species Epiblema foenella. The sequence goes on from OY747105.1 coordinate 9,234,792, forward strand.
AATACTACATCTTTCTCCCACATCATGAATAACCCCTACGTTAGTTTTATCATTTGCTCCTTAATCAAATTAATCGTGTTCATAGCCCTTTATAAACTTTATAAGAAAATCAAAAGTATATTAAAAGCGCGTTCCAAACCTAATGAGACCAATATGTCTCTTACAGGGCCTTCGCCTCAGCGAGCGGAGCCATCACTGACCAATTGACTGACCCACTCCCGTCTTACTCGGGATTATTCTTTAAAAGGGAAGGAACATTGTTTCTAACCGACGAATCATGGAAACTCATAATTTACCGCGATCTCAAACCCCTCTTCATAGCTAAAGAGTCACTGATTCGATTAGCAAATAAATTTCATTTTGTCGCAACAAAATACAACAACTTCACCCACGTAGTATCTACAAAAGCATTTCTTAAAGTAAATTTAGATAAAATAGAAAACCGGCTATCAGAATTGAACATGTACTTAGGAAAAAATTCAAGACAAAAACGCGAACTGCTGGATGGACTTAGCCCAATCCTCAAATGGCTTATTGGCACGCCCGACGCCAGAGACGCCAAGCGATATGATGATTGCATCAATCAACTGGAAAAGGGAGAAACTGACCTTTCTTCCCTCATGCTTGAGCAAACACAGATTGTCTCATCAACAGTCAAAACCTTTAACGAGACCCTATTTAAAATCACTTATGACGAAGTAGTTATTAATGAAAATATTGATCGGTTAAATAATTATCTCAACGCGTCTCAATCACTCATGTTCAGTTTAAAAGCCAGTGAAGATGTGTCAACGATATCACTTCAAATCTTAGAATCTGTTATAAACCTAGAAAACGAGATCAATGACTGCCTCAGCAGTATCCTCTTTGCAAAATCGAGCACCATTCACCCTTCAATTATTAGTCTAAAAAAACTCTACGAAGAACTTCTTTTATCTAACCACATTCGTACAAACAAGCACTTAGTCGTTACGGTCACCCCTCAGAACATACACACAATTCTAGAATCTTCCTCATTATCCGCATACGTATATTCAGATAAGCTTGTTTATGTATTAACCTTTCCTTTAATTCAAAATGATCCTCTTGACTTATACCATGTATATTCAATTCCCATACAACACCCAAATTCCTCTCTTCATACAACCATCCTTCCCGAGCACGTGTATCTGGCTACGAACCCCAACGGTCAAACCTATGTATCGACGAGCACCCTGGAGACATGCAGAACATACGCCGCCGAGAAAAGAATCTGCACCGGTCTAGTCGCTTATGACGCCACAGCGCGACCAATCTGCGAACTCCAAATTCTGCACAGCATCTCAAAATCTCTTCCAAAAATCTGCATTACTTCAACATTTGATGCCGAAATCAACACGTTCCAGTACATCGACAACAACAAGTGGTTGTACATACTTTCAGAAGAAGTAAACTGCGTCCTTCAATGCACAAAGGAAGTAACTCACCATAAGATACAAGGCGCAGGTATCCTGTCATTACCTCAGAACTGTAAACTGCACACTGGTTACAGCACACTAGCAGCATATCAAGAGTCTACAGAAAACGTATCCTACCCTATAATAATTCCTGACATCAGAACCGACGAATGTTTCGAAGATTACAAAAACATCGAGAAACCAGACCTCATGCCAATTAAAATAAACGAATTGCCGTTAGACTCCTTAAAACAGATCAAGTACCATGTCGATAAATATGGAGACGAAATTAAAAAAATCAAATCCAGAACCTTTACTGAAAAAAATACATCTACCTTCTCATGGATGTATTTTTCACTTAGTCTCTTAATGCTAGCATACTTCGTGTACAAAATATGCAAACGCTGGCCCAATGGGCTCCTTTTCCGCCGCCATACACAAACTACGCCAAGTCAAGATTCATCCGGATGTATCCAGATCTTCAATAACTGCTTCGCAACTTCATCGCGACGTCAGAGAACTCACGTCGCAATCCCTATGTCCACGATCTCGACCAGCTGCGTCACAGAAGACGAAGACGAAGACGCCGAACCGCAACAGATGTCACTTGTTTCTGGTAGTTCCACGTCTACTGTAAAATCGAAAAGATCAGGCGCTAGCGCCCAATCTTTATTCTAAGGGGGGAGGTGTTATGTAATATATATAACCACATACCTATTGTTAGTTAAGATACATTCTCTGATCTTTGCCTTGTTTACCTTTCCCAATAGTTAGGATATTGATTTCCTTATTTACATTTCTCATTGTTAATTGTAAACATCTAATGATCTTCTCGTTACCGTATCTAATTTGTATTACTATTTGTTTATCTCAAGGATCACAGGATCCTAATGTGTTTGTTGTTCACATCATTAGATAATAAGTTAGTTAATAAGCTTACCCTATATAAGCAGACCTCTTTTCAATATTAAATCAGTTCACTCCGAAACGTCAAACCGTGTTTTACTCCACGCCACATAACATATATATTTCTGTAAACTTTGAAATAACGGCAACTCCCTAAATATAAATATACTTAACCAAAAACCCAATCTAAAATAGGGTTTCATTTTTTTTTCTTTATTATTAAGTATCCAAAAGGAAGCGACTTGGTGAGTGATATGCGACACGTGATGGTAACTCACTCACACTGTGACATAAACATAGCCCTCTCGTTACATTGCAAAATGAACTTTGAGATGCGCCGCGTAAGCTTTCTTTCCAATTTGTCGTTTACATGCAGCCGTACAGTCTGTGAAATCCTAAAATAATATTTCAGTTCGAACCACTTCTGAGGTTGCGTAAGAGAATTATAAAAGATACGGCGCAAGGCAAGTTGGCGAAATACTATGTAAAACAGACTTCAGTTACTTAGGTGATAGTCTGATGAATGAGCTTGGAAATGTTGAGAGTTAATCCTCGAGTGGGCATACAACAAATGACTATTTTATGACCGATAAAATGAATGAACAATGTGAAAAGTACATTAATTTGACATTTGCTCATCTCCTGAAACATCGTTGTCAATTTCTAATGTCATATGAAAGAAAAAGACAGAGCTAACATTTATTTGACAGATGCCTTTATCAGGGGATCGAAAAATCGGCCCTTAGTTTACTTGCAGATGTGGTATTAAACGGGTGCGCAGCTTTTAATGTTCCACGACCACACGCATAAAAAGTAGGTTTCACCTATCTACATGTCACGCAGCTTATGGCACGAACTAAATAAAGTCAAACAAAAGTCGTTTGGATGCACCATTATACCTGCTTGATTAACTTAATGTAGAATTTAATAATTATCAAAATATTTACCGCATCCAGTATCTTTTTTTAATTTCATTGAATTTCCCATCTCTTGCACTATGCCAGGGGTCGCTAACCTTTTAGCAGCCAAGGGCCACATAGAAGCTAACAAAATAGTCGCGGGCCTCACGTGTTAATAAGTTGTGACTCTTATCAGACAAGGTACCACATTTCGGTTGTCAATAAGGAGGCTCGCGGGCAGAAAGTGAGGGCCTCGCGGGCCACCTGTTGCCGACCGCTGCACTACGCTAAAGTAAAGAAATGATATACTCTTGCGTTTTGAGGTGGCATACGACTAGTAGGAATGCCATGTGGACTTTCCTTGATTTAGATTTATTTATTTAATAACACAAAAATACAATATAAATTATCCTTAGTCAATTTATACGACTTTATATTATGATCGTCAAAAAATTATGAAATGTCAAAAATGATAATAATAATAATTATTAAATTAAATTATACAACAATTATCAAAAATATTGAAATAATGATCATACTACTAAAATCAAATCGTTTAAAAAAATAAAAATACGAGTCATATTATAATGTCGAAAACTTAAATCATCATCAGTCACAATACATTAAAATAAAAATCAAACAAAACTATAATTTAAAAATACAATGTCAAACAAGTTTCATTCCATGAAGTCATTTAATATGAATTTTCCAATAAAATGTTTCTTAGTTGGCGTTTAATGCTCCGTCAGATGTTTCATTTTTTAATTTGGGTGGGTAGATGCTCGTAATACGTCAGTCCTATAACGCGTGTGTTTTTTTCCGAAAGTGTCATGCGACGCGGGACTGTTACTTACACTTATATTGTGCAATTTATAGTATATTATGCAATGGTGTATAAGAAGGGTATAAAAAGCCGAGTGGTGTGGGATGCGATGTGAGCCATGGCGAACATCGCAAGTAAAGACACCACAAGCTTTTTTATACCAGTTATACACCGTTGCATACAATACTTTTTCTACGACTCATTTCAAATAAAAAGTAAGTACCTGTTTTTCAGACTTTTCATGCACCATATTTTCCTTTAGTAATTGTGCGACTTACCTACGCAATTTCTTCAGTAATTCTATATAACTTCTTCGTGGTTTGTTAAACGAATCAACGTACCTTCACATTTTCTATCTGAACACAAATAAAAATGGTAAGTAATATAATCATTTATCAGCTTGAATGTTTTCGTTTTCAAACTAGGAATTTGGTGGGAAATCAAAACTATGACACTTTGTTTATGGTTTGTTTTTTTTTTTAATTTGCTAGACTTGGCATCCGACCTAAACTAAATTCAAATTCGGATCGAATCTTACCTGTTTCGTTTTCATAAATATATTCGAAAATAGATAAAACATGTTAAACAACACAAAAAAGATGATAAATGTATGTATTTATTGGGTAAATAATATATTATGCATTAATTAATACATAAAAATTATAGTAAAGTTGCGTTAAGTTGGCAGCACTGATTTTAATCATAAAAGTTTCACTTGAACGCACCAAAGAATGACTACTGAACATTGTATTTTTAGTAGTCTGTGGCACCCAACTCTGCTTTAATTTTTCATTAAAGTAGGGTAAGGAGTGTGTTTTTGGGCAATAGACTAGATAGACTTTTTACAGAATAAATAAAGTATGTATTTATATTATAGAGTTCATGATTGCGTAAGTCGCGAAAAAAGTACAGGAGTAGAAAAAATAATTAATATATAACCTAAAATAATCGCGTCGGTATACCTACATACATATATGGTATGTGATGTGATCAACATAAATAAGGCTAAATGACTTCGAACAGATTTCCTCTGGTGATTGATGATTTCTACATTTGTATGGATAATCAGCAATAGCCTAGTATAGCCTTAATTTCCAATCGGTACCCAATCATCCTATTAAGGTGCGGCGCCGGCGATCCATCCGTCTATCTGTCGCTACGTGAGCGGTATAAACTTATATTATTTGATCAATTATTCCATTAGGTATGTTAACTTGAGTTGTAAACCTCAATTTTTGCAGTGAGCATCAGAAAAATGGTTTAATTTAGTTTGACTCTTAAATTCCATTGGCGCACCATTGGGTAGGAGCTCGTCCATACAAATTAGTGAGTTAGCGATTTTTTTAAATTTAGATAGAGCATTGACTCGTACCTATCTAGTTTGGGAGATATTTATGGAATTATCTCAAAAAGCAGATTTAAAGTAAGACAATATCCTGTAAAATGTTTACTGTCCGATTAAAATTAAAATAAAACCGGCCAAGTTCGTATCGAATTTTGCACATTTAAGGTTCCGTACTAGTTACACTAAAGGACTCTTTAAGTCATAGTCATGACGTCAGTGGTAATGAAAAACAGACTAATGTTCAGATGAGCACGTAACGGGAGATGTATTGTGCCTCCGAATCCAATAATATAGAGATGTATAGAGCCTCTAATTACTTGGACATTGCTACCCATGGCCACCCTGACCGCAGCCTCGTTAATCAACCAGTGACATTCAGTATTGGGGTCATCACCAGAGCTTTCTTTAACATAATTTCCGACCGACATTTCACCGACCGCTCCCCGTAATTAATTCTAAATGTCATACGTATCGGAGTTTTTGGTCAAAAGCATGCAGGTAATTAAGGGATAAGACTTCAGCGGTTTTCCTAAATTTGCGCTTTTTAAGCATATTAACTGTTTCTTTGGCTACAATTTCATGCTAGCCTAAGGATTCTATCTTCGATCAATTTATATCATCTCTTCATTGTTAAGTACCTATCCAAAAAAGTGTGTTTAGAATAGGGTTCTTTAGGCAAACCAAATTCCAGTATGAGTCCAGTAACGAAATGAGGACTTAATATGAGGATGAGGGTTTAGAGTGTTCAATGTAAAGACGGAACACTAATGTACACAAAAAAAGTTTTTGCTTTGCCTTTGTACAAAAGTAAAGCAAAGTTTATTTGATATTAAATAAAACGATTCAACCGGATTATATGGTTTATATTATGCTTTAAATACGTTACGAGCCCTCTCCGGTGCTCGTAGTCAAGCGATTAGACTGACAAAATTATCCTCTGTCAAATTACATTGTGCAAGCTACATACCTAAAAAATGTACCCGCGATTCTTTTATCGCCGAGCTCCTGCCCTCGACATTTTGCGGTAAATTCCACCTGGACGCGTTACGCAATGTGCCCGCGCTGTATCATTAACGTATTCATTAATATCGGGAGTTCTCAATCAACGTGAACTGCGTTCACTTCACCTGTGCGGATGATTTTAAAATTGGGTTCACACCTGAAATCGTGGACGAATAAAGGTGTGGCATGCGAGCAAAAATATTCGGAAGAGTTAGAAATGTATGTGTCAGTTCAGTTTGATGACACACATGTCATGAGTACAATAAAAACTTCAAATCAAATAACAATTTAAAATGATGACGATTAGATGAGCTAAAAAACCGTAAAATATGAAATATTCCAGCTGCAGGTATGCGCCGCATTTTATAATTTTCAGAATGATCCAATTAATAAATAAGCATGGAAAGCACTGATATAAAAGTCAAGCACCTTTCGCACGTCCCGAAAACCCGTTGGTCACAATATAAATAAAGGCAGTACGAAGGAGATTAATTCACCGACTGCGGTAGGCCGTAATCACCAGGCATTAGCGCCCACCCGTACTGAACTGCGGGCCTTATAACATAACATACTTGGTCAAAGGAAAAATGTAGTAACTCTGTTGGAAGCTCGTAGAAAGTTAGACTGTTTTCGCTTGTAGCGGTAGAAGTACCTTGCAGATGAGGAAGCCAGTGTGATGATGGCGCGAGCGTTTTGATCTGTCGCTGTTAAACAACAAACAGTTCATTTTTGCCGGAAGTAGAATTCTAATTTTGCGATAAATAAGATTTAATCCCAATATTTATTAAAAATGCATAGCTGCTCCTACTATTATGTAAGAAATACATGAAATGAAAAATCGTTTCTTTCTAAGGTTTTTCTAAAGCTTCAAAACACGATAGAAGTAAAATCGGTTGCAAACATATTTGAAATGCAATAAAAGTTAGCAATCCTAAAATAACTCTTTAGGGTAGAGTCAAAGAATTTGGTTGGTAGCGAGAAATTCCTTCGGTCGGCTGGTTAGATCCTCAAAAGACTAACTTGACACTAAATCTGCATAGTTTGGGAATGATTCACCAACCCGAAATGTTATAAGTGATCAATAAACTAGAACAAAATTGTATTTAGGTCTACCAATAAATATTAAATTTGTCATGTGTTTAGTAATAATGCAGTAATAAATGTAAGAATTATGAGATCTTGGAAGCGGGAGTTGACGAGCAATTACAAGTGATGTTAAATGTGACTGCAACCCAGTGGCAAAACTAAGCGACAACCTAATGGTTTTTTAACTACGGTATCGGTTGCTCCGAACTATGTGTAGGTATGTAAAATTCTAGAATTTCTAACAAACGCAAAATGTACAAATTATTCATATGAGTCAGATTAAAGGTGTCCTCAAACGTAAATTAAACAACATCTAAACAGACGGATGCCGTAGACAACAAAGTCTATTTGGGAATGACGGGAATACCAAGACGACATTATGCGACAGATTAAAATTTTATATAAAATATTTGCTCGCCTGAGACGTTTTTATGTGGAAAACCCGAATTAGAAACGTATTTTCGGACGTTGTGGTTCGACGGAATTATCGTAATGAACACATTTACTAAACTACCTCTACAGTAGTATTGGTCCGTAAATTTCCACATTCCTGACTCTATATTATATATCCATTGTTGGACATAGCACGCCGAACAAAATGAAATTTATATAAATCTGTTTAGACATTTCGATTGGCATTGGAATAGATAAAATGATAATTGATCATCAAATAACGCGACACAATCGACTCTCGCGCAGGGTAACGCTCGGGTCGGATGTACGCGTTAGCCGCAAGGCCACGGTTCGGATCCCGTCATTGTCATCGATCAATACCCGATATGGTGGCCATTACGGTATGGGGGCAACGGCGGGAATCATCAGCGTATGTTAGCGAAACTTTGTTATAATCATGATAAATATCGTATTCATTGATTTATTGATACACGAGTCACATTGCGACGAATTCACGAAGCTATTCATGATGATTAAGTATTATAATACTACAGATAATGCTACTTGTGGTGTCTCTCTAACTGCTTCTTGTTTTGAGTAAGATTCCTGACATGTCGCTGTGGTACACTCTATTTTGCATTGATCTTTCCTTTGCCTATGTGTTGATAACCATAGCTGGATACCTCTACCTAATAGTGTCTGATGTGATATGTGGATGTGGCAAAGGAAATACGAAATCCGTTCAACATTGCCATTCGCAATACGTATATTTGTTAACTGTTTGGCGTGCAATTAAGTTACGATGGACTAAAATTAAGTACCTACCTAAGCTTGATTCAAGTAAAGTTTGTTTTTAAGTATTTTGGGGGTTCCCCGAACTTGACGCATTTTAAAATGGTAGTTTATTTTTGTCTTATTTGATATGCATGAAAATCGACATTATGTAACATGTTGTCTTATTTGGGGAAAATCTGCGAATATTTTTGGTTTGTATCTGTATTTCTGCATTATTATTTTATTTTCTATAATGCCACTTAATATCTACTCAACTATGTATAAGTACTCTTAATTTTTCTTTTCAAAATCAAGTCCAATCTTATTGTCTGCTCGTACGTTATCTCGCTTCCTCTCATTTAAAGCTAACGGACGGACTTAACTCCTCTCACATAAGTGCATTTACACGACTGTATCTTTTTTTTTATAAATAACTTAAATAAAACTCTACCCATAATACTTATGTTAATATTTAATAGGACAGTAAAGTCAGCGGAGCGTTGAAAGTATAATGGACGCCTGCCGGGGCGTAACGGCAGTTCAAAAATTAAAAGATCTTACTGTAATTGGACGAGTATTTAAAGAATGAAGAATACTCTGGTTGTAAAAAAAGCAATAATTTGTCGAATAGTTAGGCATTAAGTCCTCCTTTTATACGATAAGTTTTACTTATGTGCAATAAAGATTAAATAAATAAATAGTCACAAATTATATAAATACTAAATTATCGGAGAGGACCTTAATGAATGTGTTTTCTACATAGATATTATTTAATGTTTTTCCGGAAATGAGACCTAGCTATATCGATTGAAAATTTCATTGTAATCGTTAAATCCGTTTCAGAGTTCCCCGACATAAATAAATATACAAGAATTGCTCGATATTAGAAATAGGTACTTATTGGTCTGATGTAACTGCTCAGATGTAGGGAACTTATGAACTTGGCACTCAGTTTAAGTATTATAACCGATTGTCAATCTTATGGTCTGTGTTGCATGAATTTAAGGTTGTCGTAAGACTGTTTCAGTTATATTACTTCTTCTCTAAACAGTCACACTCCAACGCATAAAAATTTGTTGTCGTCATACGATAAGGTGTTTTTAAAGATTCGCGAGGAATGGCAGACTCGGAAACAACAAACATCATACACCGTACACTACATCATACAACTTAATAATTCATATTAGGTAGTTCGCCGATAATTTACAATTAGATTATTAAGTAATAAAGCAAATCAAATCATTCATTGATAAAACGTAATTGCACCTTGAAACAAGCATGGTGTCGGTCATTAACCTGCGTTTTGCACGTAATGTAAAACAATTTCTCGGTAGGATAGGTAATTAAACTTAAATTAAATATGAAACCGAATTGAATTTTCTGTCAAAAAGTAGCAGACATATACAGGTACGAGGTGTATAAAATTCCACCGTACGTAGTCTAGGTAGAAAAAGGGCCCAACCCAATTCATGGTTACATTTACTTGCCATGCTGGTGTGCTTTTTCTTTTTTTACAATTTTTTTTAGTATTACTCTAAGAAGTATAGGTCTCTACTTATCCACACGACTTTGATCACTTTTCTTCTCGTTTCTTGAATCGTATCGCCAACAACAGAAACCATTAGTAACCAAAATAGGCATCTATATGAGTATAATGATGTAACTATCAATTGTTTGAAGGAGGTACCATCCACGTGTTGTTAAAAATATTTTATACTAGCTTTTGCCCGCTACTTCGTCTGCGAAAACTTTTCCACTCCCTATTTCATCCCTTTGAAGGATGATTTTCGGGATAAAAAGTATTCTATTATCCAGGCTATAAACTCTTTGTATACTAAGTTTCATCATAATCCAATCAGCAGTTTTTGCGTGATTAAGTAACAAACATCTAAACTTTCGCATTTATAATATCACTACATAGTATAGAACAAAGTCGCTTTCTCTGTCCCTATATCCCTACGTATGCTTAAATCTTTAATACTACGCAACGGATTTTGATGCCTTTTTTTTAATAGATAGAGTGACTCAAGGGGAAGGTTTATATGTATAATACATGAATCAGCATTGCACCCGTGCGAAGCCGGGGCGGGTGGCTAGTTATATAATATTTTTTACATTATATTACAGTAGGATTATCCTAGATAAAATAAAGCGAATAAAGATTAGTAAATGACGCTTGCAACGACAGTGGGGGCATTCTATGACGCGTTCTCAGAACTACGAGTATCGAGTGAACCGTATTATATTAAAAATACGTGATGAATTCGTGGAGCAAATATCAATGGTCAGGACAGTCATAAAAATATAGATATTAGGTATAACCAGGGACCGGAACCGGTTACCCTAATCAGGGTTTTCGATAGGCTTATTTTAGAAGTGGTTTTAAAAACCCTATCCATATTGGTAACCCTATGATAAGGTAACCCTATTGATAGGGTTACCATATCGATCGAGTTAACTCAACTTACCACTAACCAAAATCAAAACCCTATCAATACGGTTACACTATCAATAGGGTTTTTAACCAGTTCAAAACAAAAGTGATCTTTACGCACACTTCAATTAGACTCATTTTTAGATAACCGTGGCTGGCAGGCAGCCTGGCCCAGACGATAAGCTCGCTGTGAACCCACTCCCGGTAGAAACCAGTTTGATTTACCGAACACGCTCCTTATTTTTAATGCAAATAACTTTGTACTTTGAGTCCTTATGCTAGAATCGTATTTACTGTGCATGCAAGTATAGATTTCTAGCGGTGGATCGGGGCGAGTCCGCCGCGGCGTTTGTTTGTTTATTTTAAATTTTAAACTTCTATTTTTAACTTTCGGTGCAATGTCAGAAACAAATTTGTTTTGTCGAACATTACATACTAGAATGGCTGTGAGCCATTGTATTGTGTTTGTGTTAGTCCTCGCGTGTTTCTTTTTGTTTGTTTTGTTTTGTTATAAAATAAATTATTTTCTGAATAAAATTTTATCTTATAGACGAAAAAGAAGAAAAAAATGTTTTTGAAAATTTCCAAAATCAGACTCGATAAAAATTCTATATAAAAAATATTGAACCTGCTCATAATGTTTCACAAAAATTGGTGATAAATGCTATCTGTTGAGGAGAACGACCCGAAATCTGGAAATTCGGACATACGAAGCATTTTTGTCGAAGCTGAAGTGGAGGGAAACTCGGTCAATTCTATCAAAAAAAAATGACTGGTCATATGACGGTTATTTATTTAGTTAAATATTAAAAACAATCATTAGTTTTGACAGTACTAATCGGAATCTTTACTATATATTCCTACAGTTAAAACGATTACTTATCCTGCTATCTTGACCTGAAGTAACAGCAAATGTGCACGAACATAGAGTTGTTAAACCGCCCAATTCCGGGATTATAAAAAAGTTTTTTAGAAATCCGGGATTTTAGTAGTAGATATCCGTATACATATATTAATACTTGTATTTTAGTTAGCATTATATTAGGCTTATATATGTATAGAGATTCATTACATTATTAGGCTGTGTGGGTACTTTACAGAAGTTGTTAAAGCGTTGTTTATTTATACCAGCACGGCGATGTGCAAGCGAGCCGAAAACTGATAAGACTTGCTATTTTCTATTGTTTTAGGATTAGCAAGATTACGGTGACAGTCTAAATGGCAAAATAAAGTTGTTTATATTATGCCGACGTTGTTATCTTCTAAGAACTTAAACAAAAGAGTGTGCCCGTGCCTAAAGGTCATGGTATTTGTCATTGTTTTCAGAGTAAATCTACACACAGTAATTGAAAAACAAAAAAAAACAATAGAATTAATTTTCGTTCGTTACTTTCCTTAAATGTGCAGGTCTTGCTTCAAGTATGTCTTTAGTGCATTCTCGTAACCATCTAGTTGAAGACGTTTGAGTGTGACAGTGGATTTTATTGTTAGTATTATTTCTTTCATTTTTGCTACTTTTGCCTTTATATCGGATTTTGTGATGAATATGGCTACTATTTATGGTCACTGATTAGTGCATTTTGATTGGATTGTAAAGTTTAATGGGTGTCATAAGAAAGGTGAGTGTGTAACGTATTATTTTTTACTTCAATTAGGTACAGTTAAAGTTTTTGGACAATAGTGAAGGTTGGTTTATATGAGTAACTATCGTGTAACACATTAGTCAATTAAATTGTAAACGAATTAAAAGCCTTTACTATGTTTGTTCCAAAAATTTGAACTTTACCCAAATATTAACACCAAATCTTTAAGGTACCGATTCAATGGTCATAGGGCCCGTACATTTCATGTCGTTGACGCAAAAATTAAGTAACAGCGCATACAGGGAGTTATTTGATAACACTACAAATGAGTTAACTAATCTATTGACGAGTTGAAAAATAAATACTTGATACATAAAACGTAAATGAAACAATTTGTTTTGTATTTTATTTCGATACATTTTTCATTTTATTCAATAGTGGATACAACCAATCTATCATTCAATGAAATTGATTATTTTCTAGTACACAGTAAATAGATGTTAAGAGGCCTTACATGTTTTAAAATGTTTCGATTTCAAATTATGACAAAAGTATTGTTAATCGCGATAAAGTGATTAAAGGATACGATGATTTTATTAGTTTTAGATAGTAGCGTAGGGATTATTTGATTTTATTGTGTATAGTAGAATTTAGGCAAAAAAGCAGTTTTTATATTGAAAATGGTCGATCTGGAGTGATTTTTGAAACAATATTTCGTAATGACAAATCCAAGAAATACATTTAAAATGTATGAAATTAGTAGTGATCGACGTTTTGGTTGCCACACCGCGGGATATCAAGTAGAGATGGTAATATGGATACGCTACTAAGACCGCAGTACCGATTAAACTGTTGTTATTTAAATGTTGTTAATATATATGTAAGAGGGATTACGGATTACTCATATGTAGATGTTTCTGGTTTCGATATATTATAGCTACTAGTTTGTTCAAGCATCAGAGTTGCCCACCCTTGCGCTGCAAAGGAAAATATTACAGCTTTTCGTAGTAGACTAAGCATAAGTATCTTTTTATGTATTAGATCACCTTTTAGGTTTACTTTCATAATATAAAAACTACTATGAAGTCAAGATATTTTTCTGGTATATCTCATTTAGAGTAAAGCAAAACAGATTCGCTGTGTCCTTACAATTGGATACATTATGTGTGGTTGGGCATCAATGATACTGCGGTGCCAATGTAACGCGTTTTGGCTTCCATGGCTTGTCATGTGCAAGAAGCGCCGGCCGCTCATCGCGGCATGCAAGCCTAAATGACATCCTGCGCCGGACCCTCGTCACTGCCGGAGTTCAAGCTGTGTTAGAGCCATCAGGCCTAGCCAGGGATGACGGCAAAAGGCCTGATAGCATGACCCTCGTTCCGTGGAAGTTGGGGCGGCCCCTAGTATGGGATGCCACTTGTGTGGATACCCTCGCGCCATCCCATCCTCCAGGGACTTCGATCAGGGCTGCGGCTGCCGCTTATAAAGCCGAAAATCTCAAACGGCGCAAATATGCAGCCATTGATACTGGCTGGGGCCTATCTCGCCCAACGGATTGCGATTGCAATCCAGCGAGGCAATCCGCCAGCGCCAACCTTGCCTTGACATTACCAATCAATCAGTTAAAACTGCAAAGTAACCGTATCTTCCTAATATCTCACATTTTTCAATTGTATTTATTCATAGCACGAATCTCCGCTACACTTAAATGAAGACCCGAACCCGCGGGAAATAAGATCCGTTATATCGTGTACCCGTGTACCCTTGTAAAAGTTTCTGAATCCGGGCGGGTTCCTGTAGTTCGGGTTCTTAGTACCACCGGGCTATCCATGTCGGCATGTAAGACGTGTATCGGGAGCTCTAAATTAGACCCGCTCACATCCTCCCGCGCAGGTAAACGCTCCGATAACAACAAAGGTAAAGAAAACTATTACCTACCTAAGTAAATAACAAAGCGCTAATTACAAGTATTAAAATATATGATACCTATTCGAAACTTACTTTTAATTTGTAACCTTCATAATCCCGGAATTGGGCGGTTTAGCAACTCTATTTTAGATGAGCACGCAATCAGCCTCAAAGATAACCGTGCCGAACCGTGCTTTTGTTCTAATATTCATTGATTTTTTACCGACTACTCGTACTCTGCAAGTATTCGTTTCTCTTTTTTTCCAACGAAATAAATAGAAGTATGTATTAATTATAAGTCTCTGTAATGTGTGAATCGTATCGTGTGACTTCTAAGTAAATATTGTTAACTTCAACACACCGGTGCAAATATTTAAAAACCGGCCAAGTGCGTCCAACACCTACTAGTCCACATTTAAAATCACTATCGAATACATTGAATCTAAAAAAGTCGTATCTTCATAGGGAACTCACGGTACTTACGACCTTTTGTTTGGGCAAGACAGTTTTTAAGCGAAAACTCAAAAACTGTAAAATCCATATTGTTCAAACTAAAAATCGTTGAAAGTATTTACTACACTATATAATAATATACTAATATACTAATGCACACCACATCAATTTTTTTCAGATTCAAACTTTATAGTTTGGAAGTTAGAAACCCTTACACACACTTTCTATGACTTTGACAGTTAATATCTCACCAACAGTTGACTTAAATGGACAAGTTTTTTAGAGCCCACCATATCATTTTTAAAGGCCTATCCATCGATACCCCACACGATAATGTGCGTTGAATTATTTTTTTCATCCACCGGTTACATGTATGGAGTGCCACACATCACTTTCATGTAGCCACAGAACACACCTTCCTACCAAATTTCATAATTGTAGTGCTTATAGTCTCCGAGTAAATCGGCTGTGACATACGGACGGACGGACAGACATCACGAATCTATTTTTGCATTTTGGCTACGGAACCCTAAAAATTAAAAATAATAATAAGGGTTCCGTTTTCGCAATTTTGTCTACGGAAACTACGGAACCCTAATAAAAAGCAGTGTAAAGGAGGAATTTAGTCGTAAAATTAGAAGGCTTGCAGCGTTTTTCTTTTGGATTGAAGACTGAAATAAGAAAAAACATTTTAATTAAAAGTATACAAAATATTATTAACTTTATTCATTTTTTATTAAGCAGTAACGCTGCGAACGTAAACTACGAATTGAAAGTAGAAAAATAATAATTCATAATTGCTCGGAGCCTGATTTTTTCAAATTTTCCTTTAATTAAAATAATTACCAATAATATTATTTGATTTGTGAAACCTTTTTGTGATTAGATAATGTAATATTTATTAAAATATATTATTTAGTGAACTCAATGTACTACATCTTTACATATGATACATATGTATATTTAAATAACAGAAACATATTATTGAATATTAATAATTCTTTCATTAACTATTAGGGGACCAGCCGAAAATTCACTTTAACCCAATGCATCACTAGCTGACGTTAAGGTTACCATAACCCAATGAAAACCCTAAACAAAAACCCTATCGCGATAGGGTTTTAAGCTTAACCCTATTGCGAGTTAGGGTTAACACTTCAATAAGCTTACCTTTACAATACGGTAACCTCATGATAGGGTTAACCCTATCATAGGGTAAGCAAATTGATTGGGTTACCGAATCGATAGGCTTAAGCCTAAAGAAGGGTTTTCCGGTCCCTGGGTATAACTTTCGCATTAAAACCATTGATAAATATATCGATTAGTGAAATATTCTCTTTGAAACCCAGATATCATCAAAATTATAAAGAAAGCAAAACAAAGATTAGACAGATGATATCCAGAGATATAAACAAGCAGTGTAAACAAGCTTGCGCTCGCCAACGTCTCGATTCGAGTACCGACATCTTGAATATTGAGTATGGAGCACTTGGGATATCTTGAAAGCTATGATGATATGTTTAATTGAAGTTATTTTATTATTGGTACTTGAAACGAATAATTTGAACGCAATACTTTGTTGCTACCTTGTAGGGACTAGTCTTAAAAAATAACAACAGTATTAGATAAAAACATAATAAATATAACCATAATTATGGTTTTCTTCATTAAATTATATCAGAGGAAATAAAAGACGGTGTATAATAAAAAATAACCTCCATCAATTCTGGAAAGAATTGTTAATACCATGGCCTTTATACTCGTACATGTATGAATATATTAATTTAATATTAAAAACATATAGAGGTTAGGTACTCACTAGTTAAGAAACAAGAGTGGAAAGCTTCCAATTTGTAACTCGAGAGCAAATTTTTCGCGTACGTCCATCAAATTGTCTCAGTGCTATAACAACAATTCGTAAAACTGATTTTACTTTCAGAGCGGTTTGGGGCTAATAGTTATCAATGTTCAGGAAAAATCCAACATAGTCAAATTTTCCTGACCGTATTATATTAAAAATACGCTTAGCGGGATTATATTTCAAACACATGCATATCTGATCAATCAAAGTAAGCGTTAGTGTTTTAGATGTTTTTGTAAATAATTGAAATCGGTAGATGTACAAATACCTATTTTGGCATTCGATGGCAAAAAAATAATGTTATCTAAGACAATTTGCGTGGGTAAGTAGTGCTCTTTAATTCTGTAATACCTCCTCCTATTGGGTCTCGGGTACGTCACCCTTGTATTACAAAATTCAATACCTAATAGAAATTCCAAATTAGCGTGGATTAAAATGATAATTTACCCGTGTGGTGTCGGGTTAGAATTGCACCACCCCATATCATCCGGTGGGTGTCGTAAGAGGCGACTAACGGAGAATATACAGGGAACGGGCAGCAGCGTTCCCTGAAGGTCACACCTATTATTACTGCGATCCCCAACCCGCCTGCCAAGCGTGGGGATTATGGCAAAACCTCCCAACTTGGGGGAGGCCTATATCCAGCAGTGGATGTCTTCCGGCTGAATGATGAAAATGATAATTTGTATCCCAATTTTACTTAATTATTACTGCGGAACAATTTTGAAATTTTAGCTTCATGGTTTATGGCTGAAAATTGGCGAGGTAGGAGTAGGGCGCGTCTTCGTCGACTGAATTGTATTCTGTGAATGTCCATCTAAAGCAAGAAGTAAAATATTCGATACCTAGCTTAGTTTTGATAGCCCAATGACACTCGTGCCCCACACCTCAATAAGATGACGCCACGCCACGCTCTAGTTGCGACCTGTTTGATCACGTCTTGTGGATTGTCTCTGGTACCTGATTGATAGTTCAGGGTCTTTATTTATACCTAAATAAAGTTTCTGCACTGAATCTGACACTAATTACTAGTCAAGAATGAAATGGGCTTTTGATCAGCATTTCGTCTCTTCTTTTCAGATTTTTCAGATCTTTCACGAAACTTGGCATCGGCATACAAATCTAAATTCACATTCAAAATGTTTTTGAAGGAAATTCATGCGCAGGTAAAATTTCTGAAAAATTGCCTTGTATAAAAAAAAATCTTACTCTCTATAACTAAACCAATGATTCTATTGAAAATAGGAAAAAAGTAGGATATATGTGTGAGTAACTCTTGCTAAAAATCCTTCTTCTATCAACATAGTTTCACAGTATAGAACGCGTCTAAAATGAGTGTTATCTATGAATATAGCGTGCTTTGTTTTCTTATCCAAGCGTGGTTAAAAGGGTGCATAAATAAGGGCACAGCCTCGTGGACTAAAATGGACTCGTAATGGCCACTTGTTCCACGTTACACCTGCCATAGGACAGGGTAAAGGAACCTGTGTGCAGACCTTGTTGTCTATCGTCAGGTACTTGAACTTTATAATCTATAAACTCTTACATAATTATAATCTTTCGTTACGAACCATTGACAGACAACGCACAGCCCAAACCGCTGAAGAAATAAGCATGAAATTTGGAACATACATTCTTCATATAGTCTTTTTGAAGACGTATACTAAGAAACCCTTAAGAGGGTAAAATAGGGGTTGAGCCGTTGTATGGAAATCGTTAATTTTGAAAGTTGCAGATTTTCAAGTCAATTGGATTCATCTTTCCATAAAGGCTAAGTAAAAAACAAAGGAAACGATATAGCGTTGTTATAAAAATACGACCCCAAAGGAGGTCAAAAAGACTTGAAAGTTTGTATGGGAAACATGTCATTTTTAATGTAAGAAGTTTGAAATTTCGGTCACGAGCTCCTAATGTACAGTTAAAACTATTATTATTATTGTTTTTTCCTCTAAATAGGTAAAAACGGGGTTGAAAGTTTGGGGAGCATTTTATGAAAATGATGACAAAATTGAAACTTCGTTTATAGACCTAGCATTAAATTACAAGAAAGCTAATTTCAGCGTTTTTTGAAAATTCACCATCTGAAGGGTTGAAAACGGGATTAAAATTTATTTGGGGAGCAAGGTTTTTTTAAGTCAGAAAGTTGAAAGTTCGTTCGAAGACCTAGTATCTTAAAGTAAAAGAAAGCTATGTTCAGCGTTTTTAATATTCACCCGCTGAACAGGTGAAAAGGAGGTTGAAAGTTTATTTGGGGAGCAAGTATAATATTTTATAAAGCAATCAATGTATTAATCAAAGCAATAAAAACTTAACGATCTAAAACGACATATTAAATCTTTATTTTTAGTCGACTTTAAAAAGGAGGCGGGTCTATGTTCCAAAGTGTATACATACGTTATGAGTGTTCACCGATTTCTGTGTCAATTGTGGACCGATTTTCAAAATGCTTTTTTTTAAGACTATAGTCCTGAGGTGCCCCCATTGTCACCAAGTCAGAATCTGATAAGGTGATCCCAGAGAAATCGAGGTAACCCTCAAATTTTGTAGTATTAGTGCTTATAGTATTTTCAAGTATTTGCATCTCATGTTGATGAGCTGATGATGAAAAGTACGACTCCTTAATGGTTAGGAGTTGGGGGATAATTATTTAAATATTATAGGTATGATATATAATATTATAGGTATATATGTGACCTTTAGATGTATTCTTTTAAACAATTCTGGTGAGCTGATGATGGCGGGTAAACCTCCTTAACGATTAGAAGTTAGCTAGAGGTGATTCTTTAAATATTACATGCTAGACCTTTAGTTGTATTCTTGCAAGTTATTCAGAAGAGCTTAGGATGAAAAAAGCTCCTTAACGGTTAAGAGTTAAGTTGAGGATAAATAACATATGTACTTTAGTTATATTCTTTTAAGTGTTTCAGGTGAGCTGATGATGAAAGGTGAAACTCATTAAAGGTTAGGATATGGGGGTGGATTCTTAATATATCATATGCACCTTTAGTTGTATTATTTATTTTTTTCAGGTGAGAAAGGAAAGAAAAGAAAAGACATGCAAAGGGTTTGATTCCTTAATTGATATTTCTTAAGGTTGAAGTAGTTCAACTTATTACGTACCTACAATTATTTATAAATAACGATTAATAACGGAAAATAAACGAACTTAAAAAAATAATCAGCAATACCATAAAAAAATTAAACCAACGTCAATAAGAAAACATCAAACAAAAACTCTCTACCTAAAAATATTAAAAAGCTAAAAATAAACTGAATTATTTATTTAAAGCAAAGGACAAAAATGCGCGATATTCCTATTCCCTTTTTATTTCGTTTCAGTTTTTATGTCTGGAGTTTTTTTTCGATGTTTTCCTTTGCGTTGGTTTAATTTTTTTAAAAGTTTATGCCTATTTAATGTCATTTTTCTTTTATTTCTCACTCCGAAACGCAATACATACAGCTTTACGCGGACGAAGTCGTGGGCAAAAGCTAGTATGATAAAAAAAAAAGCTACTAAATAGTTTACAAGCACATCCGTAGTATTGCTTATCACATCATAAAGTATGCGAAAATTGTTTTACCAACTTATGTAAATACAGTGATTGTTTCCAAGTTAATTAACATCGTCTTGAGGGAAATGTGTTGCTGTTTTCCGTAATATCAGAGGAACACCTACTATTGTTACGAAATCTTGATAAGGAACGATTTATACTTTCAGCCAGACTAACATTGCGTTTACTACAAAATGTTGTATTTGGCCAGCAATTGCGTGTTTCACCCTATGTCCTAGGCATTTAACGTAAGTTTATATATATACCACGTTCGTCTTTGATATCATTGGAATAATACAAAACGGATTACTTTAGAGCATGTTAAGAATCTTTAGTGACGTAAGCGATTTCAATTGCACTGTTCATGCGTCACATGGGGATCGAAGACGCGAAGAAATTTAATGCAAATTGACATACAGGGTGTCCAGTGATATGTACGTGCTATCAGGGGAACACCTGAACACTAGTGTTGAAAATTAGAAGAAAAACGTGTTCCTAAGCACTTACCACCGTTGAAAATAAGACACCCTGTACGCACGTTTCCATCACCATGTGGGCGGCTCGCCACCTCCATGCACTATCTACACTAGCACTCACTGTATCCCGGCTTGTAGACTGCTCTGATCCTGCGGAGTAGCTTCCCGGTCCTTTTCAGCGGCGGGCCTAGGGCCACAGCCTGATGTCCGTGTCTTTCGGCAAATACTATGTAGTTTCGTCTATTCTTCAAGGGGACTTCGAATCGCCCCGTGCACTCGCGAGGGTCCTGCGGTGGGAGTTTCAGTCGGATGATGGAGTCTTCCCTGGGCCAGTGTCCTTGCTGCCTCAACACGCGCTTGATCTGGACGGTCGCTGCGTCTTTGGAGAGGGACTGAATGCGAGCCTCAAAAGCCGCGGGCGCGCGGTAGGCCCGCCAGGCGACGTCGGCGCGCTCGCAGTAGAGGCGTCTTGGCGCGGCTAGGGCGCTAGCGGCGAGGCAGAGGAGGGCCCAGTACGCCGCGCGAGCGCAATTCATCGCGCCATCGCCGCAACTCGTCCACTGGACGTGTGTGCCTCTCGGCGGGCGGCTCGCGACTGCGGCTGAATCACTCGCTCCGCCTACACCGAAATAGTCTGAGATACGGTTCGCACGCGACGCGCACTTATCTGAGATATGCCTTGTAATTAGTAGGTAAAGTGTCGATAGCGATTGACGCCTCTGGGGAGGTGCTTATTAGGAATTACGATATCTTAAGTTTGCAGAATATTGAAAATATTAATGTTACTCTTTTTTGCCGAAAAAACACGACTACCCGAAACATGTAGACCCTAAGGTCTACATGTCTAAAATGATTAATTTAAACAAAATTAAATGAATTACAGAATCTTTACCTCGATTATCTCCGTGTCACCTAGGTATAAACTTCAGATTTAATCGATTAAACTAAAAAACTTGCCAGACAGTTTTGTGAAATTGGTAATGATTAGTAGTTAAAGCTTTTTTAAGCGAAACTATACTCGAGTTAGCATCACATTGGCTTTATGTAACTCAGAGCTAGTTGAAAGGAACATAGCCTCAAAGTATCCGTAGCAAAGGTTTTCTTCTAATGGCTCGTAGCGCCTCTACGACGGCTGTAGCGCGTAGCTTTGACCTTGGCTACTCGTGACCTTACAAGTACGATACCTACGGTGTACCTTAACTCGGCATTTAAGTGATGTCTTAGAAAAATTCTAGGACACCACTAGTTCTAGAGTGCTAATGTATTAAGATTATCAAATAAATGAGTGGTTGAAATAAACAACCTTTTTTGATATTAATGTAGATTAAATTTCAAATAAGTAGAAAACTTCTAAGGACATTCTTAATCCGACCAAAAATTCTCACAGGACCTAACGGTGACCGATTTGTCTCACATCCGGCGTAGTAAACCTCCAGGTAGCCGTTTCATTCACGAACGAACGAACTGAATGACCGGTGTTTTTTACACACACAAAAACACCGGAATAAGGGTTCGAGAACGCACGTGCGTTTCTTTGTCGGTGTCGCGTAATGGGAAGGTTTGGGCAGGTCTTAGAACACTTTGTTGAGATTTGGTTCGGAAACTATCATAGCTAGGACCTACCTGGTGCTATGTATCTCAGGAATAACATGAAGAAGAAAGAAAAAAAAAGTAGTGTGAAATGTACACGATTTATCGTGTACAATTTAATATAGTCTTACATATATATCTTACACAATCTTACACAATTCAACCTAGTCCCAAACTAAGCAAAGCTTGTACTATGGGTACCAAGTGACGATATACATACTTATATAGATAAATAGATACTTAAATACATAGAAAACATCCATGACTCAGGAACAAATATTCGTGTTCATCACACAAATACATGCCCTGACCGGGATTCGAACCCGGGACCTCCAGCTTCGAAGGCAGGGTCACTACCAACTAGGCTAAAGCGGTCTTAGGAATTTTAAGTTGATATAGAATAATTGTTATTATTTTTCTTGTCATTTTTATCGCTATCAATAAAGAATTATAGTGCTAACTATTGGGGCAGCGGCTTCCACTTGGGTCATAAGTTGAAAAGACAAAAGGTCTCTCTCCTGTGGTCAATAGTTAACTGGTTATGTGCAAGTAAGTTATGTCTTCATCACATGAATTTATTGAAATGGAGACACCGGTTTTTATGAGTCCAACCACTTTTTTTTTACCGATTCCCAAAAGCGAAATAATAAATCTCACACAATATGAGATAATTTGTTCTTACAGCAGCCACATTACGAGCAAAGTGAGTTACGATATATTTTTAGTTATTTGATCATACGTTTAATTTGTATTCGTTTCGTGTCACTCTTTATACCATAAATAATTGCAAATGACGTTGCCTTTTGCCAAAACTTTATAAAGGTTTTTGATAGTAAGTAGGTATGATCATTAATCTTGTGCATTTCTAATGTGAAATCGTAGCAAAGGTATCTTCATCTGGTAAACACAAATTGAACCCACTAGAATCAGTTACGCGGCAACACTTAGTCATACGAATACATTTTGACTCTACCGCTGGTGCATATATACTCAAGAGCAAAAAACGGGTACACTTTCTATAGAAATTCAATACAAACTGTACCCGTTATTTTTGCTCGCGAGTGCATCTTCTAATAAATAAAACACGAGCAAGCGCCATATGAAAAAGTGTACGACTGCTAGCGCAGACTTCATTATCCTCTATGTGTGACAATAGGTACTGTAAGGATATAAAAATATATATATTTCTAAATGATAAGGCATTAATTATTTTTTAAATTACGTTTCGTTTCATTCATCTGAAAGTTGTAAGTACAATAAAAAAACCCAAAGACGCAGAGATTGTATGAAGTCGGTTCGGGTTTTAAAAAAGTAATTTGTCATAGTCACTATTAACTGTCACTTATTCTGATCTTTCGTGCGAATAATGCAAATTCAGTCTATGTGTGTTTAAGACCACTGCTTGTTTATTCACCTAATTTCTAATATAAAAAAAACATTGTATAGGTACATCCACTAAATTCCTGTCAAACATTGCTCAATTTTCAGTAAAACCTTCCAGTGTAACGACTTCACGTTAATATACGTTATTTGTTGCCCTACTAAAAAACCGCCTCTTTCTGACAACTGTCTCCTATCTCTTTCCTATAGCAATAAAAAGTTCCCTATTGTCGGTGACACGTGGTGCCAATTAGCAGAGCTTTAAGCCAGGTATTTGTTGTATAAACATCTGTTGCGATAGCAGACAAAGGCGTTATCTGGGTAACTGCCGGTAAATTGCCACCCCGGATTATAACAGTGAATATCACATCTTACTCATTGGCTTTTAGAAAATATGTGTCTACAGCAAGATACAGGTAAAAGTATTTATTTTAAATTAGTTCTTACGTTACATGTCGAAAGAGATTTGCTTACTCAGTGAGTTTAGCATTGTAACATTTACATTCTTATATCACTAAAAGGTTCTTATATCACCATCTCATTTATTTGGCTGTGAGGAACAATATGTCGTTGTACGAGAATGTCAAAATAACCTTTTTTAAGGCTTTTTGCCAGACTTTTTACACGTGTGGTTTGTGGACCATATTCTTGGAGAAATACAATTCTCAATTGAATTATGAGTCACTTAACTCTAGAAAATAATAAAAAAAATCTTGGTACAATAGCACTTGGTACAAGTATTGCACTTAGAAATTTAAGTTTCAATTAAAAACAAAACAATACATAAAGCAAAACGCTCACGGTTTTGGTCTGAATCTGAATTAAGCTTAAAAAAACTTTTAGAGCTTGGATTAAATATTTAGTTTTTTAGCTTAAATAATAAACCCTGAGATATTTTATATCGTAACGCAATAATTTTATCGTTTCCTTATAGAGGAAACACAAAATATCTTGAATCAAGAGTATTTACTTGGCTGGTAATTTATTTTCTATCTGTGCACGCAGAGATCTCTCAATGCGTTACGCGTCCAGTACAATAATGGTTTCAGGATGTAGGTGGGGCTATCTCGCTTTTGCAGTGTATCAGGTATGTTTGCAGAATCGAGAGTAGCTTTCAGGCAAACGAGTTGCCCCCCTCATATGCCGCGTGCGAGACAGTACCAGCGGCCGGTCACCTGAACACCATTATTGATAGATAGGAGTGCCCAAACGTGAAACACTGGAACTCCGTACACGTTGACGTTCAAAAGTGTATTGTATTAATATGAAGTATTAGGTTTCAAATTCAAATTTAATTTAATTTTAATGTATTCAGTTTTAATAATTTAATTATAATACTGTATTTTAATTTAATTGATTAATTAATTTATAATTGTACTAATTTGCTCGATATGGATTGTATGGGTCAAAATAAACGATTATTATTTTTATTACCAAGAGAAGACCGAAAGTAGATGAAAAACGATGATTTTATTCTTCTCTTACTTTAGGGTCCTTCGGTATGTCTTTGTTGGTAAATACGAGTCTTTCACAATAAATAGTAATGTTTATAATCGTAGTTAATGGCTTTATTGCAAATGGCCCGCTTGCGGGACAAAATTGACCGTAACCCGTCATTTGGGTGTCGGACGGCATGACAGCAGGTGAACTCTACTTCAAAATTGGGCTTGTAAAATAGGTGGTATGTGTATTGAACTGCTGGTAATTTGTATTTTTGAAAATTGAAAAGTTGTATTTATTATTGGATTATAACATAAAATGCAGTGTTAGTTATAAGTTTACGGTATTTCAACTAAGGTATTGCACACATGTTCTTCAATACAAGTCGCGGGCAAAAACTACTACAAAAAGAATTTAATTCAAAATGAAAAAAACAATAAGTAGTCCAGTGTGTTGACTGTTGTGGAGTAGCACGAATTAAAAAAATGCATTTATATAAGTCTGCCGTTTATTACATGATGTGTGTAAATGAGGTACTTTCAAGTGAATACAACAAAACGAACAAAAAATAATGCAATATAGAGGTAAAGGTTTTCGTAATGTACTTATAATTTTTAAGGTTTTGTTAAAGGTTAAAGACAAATTTAGTGAGTATTTATGAGAAGCATTTCCTACCTACTCACTGAAGTAAAATAATAAAGAAATTTTAAGATTTGTTGTTTTTGCCTAGGTTATGATTTTATTTTATTGTTTGTTCCTATATTAATTATGATTTACAAATAAATAGAAATATGTATGTTTTAAAAATATTGTATTGCAGCATAAATTTGATTCGTAAGCTCAAATAAATAAAAAGTAGAGTTACTTCCCGGCCAAAGCAGCGTCCCCGTTACCGAATCGGCCACCGCGGTAGTTTTCTCGTTAACAGTGTAATTGTTTAAATTGTCATAATTTTACCCGCATAATGTAGCCACATAAATATTTATTCATCGGGCCGGTTATTATCGAAGCGGGTGGATTCGGCCGATTTTCATTTCAGCAAAGTTGGTGCGTAGGAGCTACTGTAGTAGAGTGGTTCAAGTATGCGGCTGTCAAGCAACAGTCTCGGGTTCGACTAGGCTTGAACTAATGAGTTTTTTGAAATTATGTAAGAGCAAGACGGAATCATTTTTTTAAATAAAAGACCGTAACTATAGAGTTACTCTTATTGAGACAATCGATTAGAATCTCACTAGGCTACACCACAAGCCGTGGTCTCCCGGCGAAAAAAATAAACAATAGCATTCTTTTGTAATGAGCCCGGGGATGCCCGGCACCGGTAGACGACGGGTTAAGGTTTAAGACTGTAAACACAGGTGTATTGTAACTACATATATAAAGCAACTATGTATATTGTAATTCTAAAATCCCTGAAGACTTACAAATCCGTACAACACACCAAAACTACTCTGCTGTGTTTTTAAGAAAGAAGAAGCACTAGTCGCAAACACACACACATTAAATTCGCATTAATCGTACAAAAGATCAGACGATAGTGACTATGCCATACGTCGAACCGATTTCTTACAATCTCAGCCTCTTCGGGTTTTTTATTGTACAACTTTTAGATGAATGAAACAAAACGAAATTTATAAAAATATTGATGACTTATCATTTAAAAACATGTAAGTAAATATAAATGAAGACACATTTTTCTTATTTTGAATAACAATATGTGATATAAGCATGAAATAACCGTTTTAATATTCATTGAGATTATTTGACACTTTTACCCCAGAACGTCACTGATAAAAAGCCTCGTAAATCGTTCTCTGTCATTCTTTCTAATGCTAAAAAAAGCAAGGTACAATACTGAAACATCCTCATTTCTCGATGACAGTTTATTCTGTTAAACACATTCGTAGAAAAGCATTGGACAGTGAGGCGCTAACCTATAGTAAATATAAAAACTGAGGTCATCCAGAAGACGCCTGAAAAAACTTCAAATACCGTAATCCAGAATGTGGCGTTAGCACGTACACCTACAGTGTGGTGTCGGCCGCCAAACCAAGTCGCGTGGTTTATTTCGTTCGCGCCCCGGAGTAAATATAACCGACGAGTTATAGCGCTGGGGGTACCATGGGAGAAAGTCGACGGGAACTTGCGGTTGCACGGCTGCCTGGCGCAAGTTGAATATAGTTTACATAGTCGAAAACTAAGTTTACGAAAACTAGTTCTACAGAATTCGCTTTACAACGTTTTCGTGAAGAATATTTGCATATAATTGCGACAGAGACTGCCTATTATTGCATAAATAGCAGCAAATTTTATGTTTAACATGTAAAGGTACCGGGAGAATCGGATTGGTGAGTCAGGGTAAAACCTGATGATGTGATGCAATTGAGATCTTTTACGCTAATTAACTTAAACTAGTTTAATAACAGTCATTTTAACAGAGACGTTTGTACATTTTAGTAGAGACATAAAAGGGTCCTACTAAAATTTTGATGGCAACAATATAAAGTTATTTATATCTACATCAAGATGGACATGGAATGCCCCATGA
The DNA here is from genome assembly GCA_963556455.1 of Epiblema foenella. Classification (NCBI taxonomy): domain Eukaryota; kingdom Metazoa; phylum Arthropoda; class Insecta; order Lepidoptera; family Tortricidae; genus Epiblema; species Epiblema foenella. Next base: position 9,262,677 of record OY747105.1, read on the forward strand.
GCATACCATTACGTAAGGCATGTGCTTTGAATGGTAGCTACCTTAGGTAGTCAAATGAACAAAAGTCGAGGATATATTTTCATTCTTTAGGTCAAGCCTTGAAATATGGTCAGATCGTGAATGCCTGTTATGCACCATACTTACTCTCTTCATATTTTTTAACCACTCCAGGTGTTCGTAGTTTCGTACTAGCCAAGTGACAATAGTCATGAATGATTCTATTTTAAAACATATTTCATTTTTATACGACGACGGTGGTAAACAGGCAAACGGCCTGTCTAATGGTAACCAGACGCCGTAAGTACCTGGTCGCTTCCGAATTCAGAACAATCCCAAGCACGCTGCCTTTTAACTAGTCTTTTTGCATTCTAATCCGTATAATATTTAGTCCCAATTATACGGTAGTCATAATGCCATTGTAGGCAAAAATCACACTAGTCATTTTGCGTTCTAGACTGTATGAATAGAACCCTTTTTTTGACTAACACAGCGCTCGCGTCCTCGGGAGCTCTAACGACCTTACTCATCACGAAATAATACAACACCACATGGCAACAGAGCAAGTAGTGGTATTATTATGACTGTAGTCTTCTGTATGATGGATCCTTAGTTGCTGCTCCAAATATGAGCGAGATGTCACTCCGCTGTGTCATGATCTTTCTCTTATGTATGTTTGTGTTTGGTGACCAGGGCTCAGCGCTAGAAATCAAGTACGCTTGTCTCCTACCCATGTGACCTGAGGGACTGCTTTCGTGTTCCGATAGTTATGCACGTAACAAGGTGATTTGAGTGCTCTCACCTTTGGGCCACGAGACGCGCCGTGACGTAGCTCACTCACTGCCTCTATTTACCCTTATTCGGTCAAATAAAGAAAATTCTGAGACGCTTTATACTTAATTTTTTGCTTAGCTTCGACAAGTTCCGTGACGTTGCATAATTTTCGCTGCTTTTCCTAAAGTGACGCAATACATATACTGAGAAATATGATATAATATGATGCCTTCATAAATTATTACGTTGTCTGATATGGGTTTACTGATTGGCATAACATTTTTCGTTTCTTTTATTTCACTCATCACTTTCTTTTATTCTCTTAAATCGCATCTTTCAAGATTGTTAATAAAAAAAACCTAACTTAATCTAATAGGCTCTATTAGATTTTTTTAAGTCCTGAAAAGTTATCGGTTTCATCGTATGGGAAATGAATGATGTGGAAGATAGTTCACCCGTGAAGTGACATTATTTACTTATTACTGTGATATTACTTACTCAAGAATGATCACAATTCTTTCTCATTTAAATCATTTATATAAGAAGTTTAGAGTAGGTTGTACAAATCTACTTGATATGTGATAATAGACTTAACCCGGGGTTCTATTCAGCAGGTTTTAATGTCAACTTATGTGTGGCATGGCTATTATATGGACGCTTAAAATGTGAAAACCAGTAATGTCACGTCACCAGTAGCTCTAGTATAAGTTTTTTCGAAACGAAATACAAACGAACGTATTTACGTTTTGTCTCAATTTGTATGGTAAAAAATAATTACCTACCACCAAAAGCCACCAGAGACGCTCTCGCATTGCCATACAAATTGAGACAAAACGCAAACGTGTTCGTTTGTATTTTGTTTCGAATAAAACTTATCTTAGAAGTACAGCAATCTGCCCAATTTCGTTTCACTACGTCATAGTATTTAATTTAGCTTTAGTGAAACTTAAATTTAATGTCATCGTGATTTCAATTTCATGAGTTGTCATTAATTATTTCAAAATCTGACGTAAAACAGCTATATCGTCGGGTTACAAGCAAAAGTCACTAAGTAACAAATATCTACATAAAATAAAGCTCGTATATCAGAATCGTTTTAGTATTGAGATACGAGGTTTCGAAGAGTAGTGACAGATTTGATAGTGAGTTTTGATTCTCACCCGACGATATCTTAGGGATATTTTCTTGGCAAATGGAATCGTGGCTCGCGTCAAAAACTGGATGTTTGCTAGTTTAAAGAATTACGACGAAAGATTAACCCAAATACGTATGACGTTAATTGTAAGTGAGTTTCCCGAAGTTACAATGTAAAGGTGATTACTTATGTTGACCTACCACGCAGTTCTAAATGAAACTTTCATACATGTATATTATTAAAATATTCCATTACGGCCGCCATTTTTGAGTAATTTATGAAGTTAGCCGCTATCGCGGGCGAGGCAATCAGAGGTATATCAGGCTGCATCGCGGAATGATCGATAAAGATCTACCTAAAATATTGGCCGCCCCTAAGATTAAGATTGGGTGTTTTGGTAGCTAGGCGAGATTATAAGGGGAATGCCACTAAACTACGTTTACTTCATTTCACTCGTACACTCTTCACTGATCCTAGTTACGATTATGTTGTAGATGTAACTTGAAAGAACTTAAATTTCAAATTAAATTTCTAATTTTCGTTAGCAGACGTTACTGCTTAATAGAAAATTAGTTGATATATCTTTTTATATACCTGCCACATTTCACGTAAAGGTCGGGGAGTGAGGCGAACCTCAAGTTTTAGGCGTTTACTATTCATAAAAGTTATATATTCACAATATCACAATAGGAGCATCATTATGCAGCAAATGAAAAATCCTGAAAAGCTGACGGTACATAAAAACATGTTTAGAAATGCATCATTGTACTGCCTGGGTTACGCTGACTAGATCGGGGAATACGTGCACTTGATTTTATATAATAAATTATGTTTTTTTTACAATATGACCAAAATATAGATACGAACATATTGGTGCAAAAATAGGTACTTGACATATGAGTTAGCCTACTTCTTTTTGGAAATCGACTGTAATAAAAGAAAATGTATGTATGTAAAATTCTTTATTGTACATGAGGAAAAATACACATAAATTGCAAGAAAAGGTCTAGTTGTATCGATAAAACCTGAAATATTTAAACTAGAAACTAGAATAGTATATCATATAATGTGCACATGCCTGTTTTACGTCGCCCGAGGCGTACGCGCAAGCACTCGTCGTATTTATGAAAATTACGTCTTTACAGTTCGTCATTCAACACGGGTGTTGCGAGGTACGGGACCAGCATCGACTCGAAATGTGAAGCAATAGCAAGCCTTATACATCTTGAATCACATATAAAATAATTCTATAATGCACGTTTACACATTTCAAAATTCATCACTTGATTGTCACGGGAAAACAAACAAACAAGTTACAAACATTTCGAGGTTTTGCTTCCTCAACTTGGTTATAAATTGCCAATACGGCAATCCAATAAAATTACTGTATTTCGTCAATCCCGAATGAACATACATGACTCGTTTTAGGAATAAACCTAAATATGGATATACAATATACACATAAGCAGACTGCAGTGACTATTATGTAGATAATAAATTGTTTTTTCTGCTTCCAATAATTAAGGATACGTTATTGATAGTTTATGCTGATATGATTCACAACCAGAAAAATGTGCACAAAAACTTTTGGGAAGAGAATATGCACAATAGGATATGAGCTACGTTAATATTAACATAGCTCATATCCTATTGTGCAGGTCTAAGTAGATTTGAAATTCTTGCAAGCTTCAAATTCAGATTTTCTCCCCTGGAAAGACATTAACGGAAAATCTCACATTTGGATGCATTTTACTCCACGAAGACATGTTTTCTCGTCACAGTTATGTACTACAGGTTAGTGCAGAGTTTACTAAGCTTCAATGTTACTCTTGACCATATTTTAATAGGGTACGTAGATTTCGCACAAAATGCGAATATCTTTCTGATGGAGTACATTTTATAAGATAGCGGCGGCTCTAGAAGGTCCTGGCCTGGGGACTTTTGGGAAACAAAAACAAGGCCATCAATGAGCATTCGTACCAAATTTCATCAAAGGTACCAACATTTCGAGGTTTTGCTTCCTCGACTCGGTTATTATTTGTATTGGCATTTTTTTATTTTTTTTTTATAACACATTGTACTCAAAACACAACCTTTCATCAGGTAGCTCTTTGAATAATTAAATATTCAAATTAATTAGGTTTTAATAAATAAATTGTTCTAACGGTCGGATTCCGTTCTTGGAACGCTTTAATTGCCACTCCTAAACTAGGTCCCGATGTTATAAATCTTTGCAGGTTTACTTTTTGCATACACGGGTTAAGGGCAAGGTTGGAATAAATTAACTAAACGCGGCGCCCATTCGGGAGCGATACAAGTCAGGCATTGGGTCATTGGTATTCGTGATACTACTTGTGAGTATCTAGATAAATACCTAATGTTCCATTTTATGACTGTTTTAAAAATATGATTTACTAGCGGCTGCCCGCGACTTCGTCCGCGTAGATTGTAGATGGTAACAAAAATATAAATGAGGTCTATTTTTTCAGTCAGTTGTCTGATCCTGTTTCTGTGAAAAATTACTCAAAAGAAAAAAATAAATATCCGAAAAATTACTCAAAAGAAAAAATAAATGTCCGTCATCTTGGATTGAAAACGGATGTCATTTTCGTAATAGGCAGCCCGAGGAACCACAAAGGTGACACCCATATCGATTTTTAAGAAAGATAAATGTCCGCCATCTTGGATTTGAAAATGCTTGTCATTTTGTAATCTGCACTCCGAAGAACCTCGACGATGACACCCATATTGATTTTTAAGAAAAATGAATGTCCGCCATCTTGGCTTTGAAGAAGCTTGCCATTTTTGTAATCGGCACCCGGAGGAACGACAATGATGACACCTTATCGATTTTTTTGAGTAAAATAAATATACACTATCTTGGATTTGAAAATGCGTGTCATTTTCGTAATCGGCACTGCGAGGAATCTCGAAGATGACACCCATATCGATTTTTAAGAAAAATAAAGATTTGGTCCCCGCACAAATTTAGAACCCTTTTTCACCTCTTTACGGGAGCAATTTCGAAAAACGCTGAAACACGTTTTGTTGTATTTAAACAGAGAGTCTATATACGAAGTTTTAAATATCTCACTTCAAAAAAGATTTGCTCCCCGTACAAACTTGGAACCCCCTATTTACCCCTTTAGGGGAGCAATTTAGAAAAACGCTGAAGTGTGTTTTGTTGTATTTTTAAACACAGACTATTTACGAAGTTCCAAATCTCTCGTTACAAGTAAGATTTGCCCCCCGTACAAACTTTGAACCCCCTTTTCAATTAGGTTATGTCTCTGATGAGTGATGAGTGAGTGATAATCTCAAAAATTATGCTAATGTAAAAAAACGTTTTCGCCCAGCGGATAGGCATAGCCATCCAAAGGGGAAACGCAGCCTGTCTTATGGGAACCCTTCCCCCGGATCCGACCTGGGTGACCTTGTGTGATTATCTATTGTATTTATTTTAATTAGGTTAGTTATTCCTATTTAATATATGTTATTTTAGTTTCTTACGACTCAATAAAGTATAAAACAATGTAAAAAAAAGCATTAAAACACGACATCAACTTAAACTTACTTTGTTTCGTATATAAACCAAACCTAATATTTCAATATCTGCAGTTACCGTCGAGGTCGAATATATTTATTTGCTTTATAAAGACTAGATAATTATATATTCCATAGCGTCTGCTCTTTCATACCATGTTTTATGTAAACTGGCAACTTTATAGCACCAATGCTATAAAAAACTACCTCTCCCTTAAAAAAAAATTTGTTCGGAAACTCATTTTCGAGCTGCAGCGTTAACGGCAAAAGGCTTCAAAAATAAGCAATGAAGTTAAAAAGTGATAAAATAGATAATTTAGCGGATAAAATCGGATGAGACCGATCAGTCACAGGAATACTTCACCAGATTATCCAGTGTTTACACAAACAGTCTTCACACATTTGCCCGATACTCCGATTAAAGGATATGCCAGCGTAAGGCAAATGTTTTAAAGCTTATAGTTGCCCCAATAGTAACGATTAGTTGGTACTGGCGCCTAAAATTGTACTTCATTGCCTTAAAAGTGACATTAAGCTGGCCAAGCTGCCAATTAGCCCTCGTCTCCCGGCGAAAAAAATAAACAATAGCATTCTTTTGTAATGAGCTTTGGGATCCCAGGGACCGGTAGACGACGGGCTTTCAAGCACAACAGTAAAGAAATCATGTGTACGTTTAAGTGCAGAATAATGTATCGAGTGAATAATTTCATAAATATGTACAGAAATCTTAATTCCATAACCAGGCGAAAGCTTAGGTATGAAATGAAACTCAACAATTTGACATATGAGGTGGGAATGGGTGTACAGTACATCCTAAAACTAAGACAACAACATGGCATAATAGTCCTATACAAAAGAAGTAGTGAATGAGCCTCAGCCCAGGCAGCCGCCACGCATGGTTCCCCCAGACACACTAATTACTCCGATAACGACGCACGCGTCGACCGGAACGGCGCACTGAGAAAGTAAGGCCTACAGCTTACCTGATCAAGTCTCAATTTAGTGATATTGTGTTAAAACAATCCAATCCAAGGAAAAAGTCCGCCTCAAGCCTTTATTCCCACTGCTATCACACTGGGTATTAGAGTAAGACTTACAGCTTACCTGTTCTAGTGTCAATTTAATGATGTTATTATATTAAAGCAAAACTATCAGTAAACCCAATATTTTGTCTAAACATGCCATCAGACTATCTAAATCGGGCCTAGAGGAACAACTGCCACTTCCACTGCTATCAGCCCTCTGGAAAAGAAAGTAAAACTGTTCTAGCGGGTAAATTCCACTATCATCACTAAATTAATAAAACTTACAGTTTCTACCTGATCAAGTCAAGTAAGTAATATAGTATCGTAATATAAGGTCTGTCGAAAGACCCAATTTTGACACAGGGAAAAGTCCTACTTATATCATATAAAGTGAAAGTAAGTATATTTTGTTTTAACTTATGGATAAACAACGTAGTTGCAGACGTAATTCAGTGATCCCAGAAGAAGAACAGATAATACAAAATAGAATAGGACACTCCATATCTTGTCAAATACATCCAGGCGCGCTTGTCTTGGTGGATAAAGGTGGCACTTCGAAGCACAACCCAACTGTTTACATGATACCTACCTACAGCCACATTCTACCATCGCATGCTAACATCGGCAGGGAATCCATCCTCACATCTTGAAACAATTTGTGCACGGTACGACGTACGATTCCAGAGGGATTCCCTTGTACAAACGCTCCAGCTAGGGAAAGAATTCTCCGCTGCGGTTTTCTCGGGTGATTACAGGAGGTACAGGGTTTTCAAGAAATGAGTCCTGGTTTTTAAAGGGTCGGCAACGCGCACGCGAATCCCCTGGAGTAGCAAGTGTACATAGGGCTACGGTAATCGCTTACCATCAGGTGACCCGTCCGCTTATTTGCCACCAACGTAGTATAAAAAAGATCGTTACTATATACTTGTATTGAGATGATAATGATCTGAGAAGCGGTTGAGTTTTGCAAATTATTATCATTTAGTTACTGCAATTGTTATATTCTTACTGTCTACTGCAGACGAACGCACTCACCGCTATCTTTATTGCTGATCACCCTCAGCCGCTTTGGAGCGTGATGGCGAAATTGTGCTCATATCTCATGGCAAGTCTGGCCAACGTCTTAATTATTGGTTTTAGTTGAGGGTTATTTTTGTGATGAGTATGATAAAATATAGGTAGCTACATCAGTTGCAGTTTTTAGATTATTTATCCATATTTATATAACTTTTTCGTTTTTTTGCATTCCTTTCTTCGGCTTTCTTTCCCTTTTTTCGGCTTGCATTTTTTGCAGTCTTGAACCCTTTTTTTCAGTATTTCTCAAAAAAGGGTTAAGGTCACTTTTGTCTGTTTCGTGCATAGTAAGTTCTTGTGAAGTTAAAGTTAAGACAATATGCAGAAAAATGCAGTAGTAAAATTCGCTCACATTTGGAGCAGCCTAACTTGGGAAGTACCTTCCACCTTATGGAAGACCGCAGCCATAACAACACCTGCACTATAAGTTTGTTCTTTAAGTACGTGGTGTTGTCTGGTGGTAAGTAAGGTCGCCAGAGCTCGCGAGGAAGTGCTGCGTTGAGAGTGGACCAGCATATGTCGAATCTTTAGCTGTCAACACAACAAATGCTCAAGTCAATAAAGGGTCGGCAACGCGCTAGTGATACTTCTGGAATCACATAGGTTACTGAGTTTGCTTACCATCAGACAGGCTGTAAGCTTGTTTGCCATCGTGGTTGTATAAAAAGAGTTAGTTTTTAGGGTGCCGTACCCAAAGGGTAAAACGGGACCCTGTTACTAAGACTCCGCTGTCTGTCTGTCTGACTGTCTATCCGTCTGTCACCAGGCTGTATCTCGTGAACCGTGATAGTTAGACGGCTTAAATTTTCACAGATGATATATTTATGTTGCTGCTGTAACAACAAATACTAAACAACATAATAAAATAAATATTTAAGGGGACTCCCATACAACAAACGTGATTTTTTTGCCGTTTTTATAGCCAATGGTATGGAATCCTTGGTGCGCGCGTCCGACTCGCACTTGATATAAGATTGTTATTGTAAATCCATTCCATTTGCAAATTACAGCCTGAAGTTTATTTAAAACGTCCCTGAAGTTTGTAGTAATGGAACGTCACATTGGTAGTGATCAGTTATGCAATGTACTAAGCACCCTTTTTCACCAGTCACTTTACAGCTCACCCTTTTGTATATGGAAGCTATCAAATGTCACTATGTCACTTTGTGACAATTTTCATATTAAAACGGGTGAGGGGTGAGGTGATAGGTGAGGACGAATCGGTTTGTGAATAACAACCCAGGTCCGAAGTCTTTTATTGACGATATAAACAATATTATATAGCGACAAAGTAATATTTTCATAAAAAAGGAAAAAGAATTAAAAGCTTTTCCATTCATGAAATAAAATGTTTTTGGTAGCTGGAATTCCATTACGTCTCGGAACTTTTTTTTAGAAAATGCTCACAAGTGGAAAAATAAAGGTGACTTGTTGACTTAATGTCTCTCTTTAAATATTATGGATTTTGAGGAAAACCACGTTATGTCCTGCAAATTATGATACTGTTTAGTGGTATTAAAATTGTAATTATTATTGCATATTATTACTGGTTACAAAACAACTCATTTTTAATATAGTTTACCAAGGATAAGCCTTAAATCTTATCACGTTGTTATACAAACCGAGGAAGTATGGCTCAGCCACCCCGGCGCCATCGATGGCGCCTCTCGGGCGAGCTTTAATGACTGCCTTTACAGTACCAGTGAGGTACCAGTTCTATTCGGTTCATCGCTTCTGTATCTATTTCACATTGCTATGATCTGTTTCGCGCGCTCGTCTCTGGCACATTAATTCGACCGCAGGAAACATATTGAAATCAAGAGAATCAAGTAACGAAAGGTGACCTACGGCGTCCTGATCATTTCTAATACTTATGCTCAGAATGTGTCTTTTTGCTTCCGGAATTTTGATCCTTTTTTTATCGTTTTTATTCTAAAAAGTCAAACTTGTAAGTAAATACTTCCTTCTTCTTTCTACCTTTTTTGACATCGGCGCTCGCTGATTGCAAAAAATATATTTATACTTTTCACACTTTTTTAATTTAATTGCATGGTCATTTCTTTATACCGTTTTAAGGAGGCAAGTCCGTCTGATTGGGAAATATTAATTTTCCAAGAATGTAGAAGTAGCTACCTACTTCTAACTAAAAAAATTTATGTAAAGCCTCTTAAGATCTCATTTTAAAGAGAAAACGAGAGAGCAAACGCAACAAACTAGGACTCTCGCACTGTTTCACATTGTAAAGTCTCAATTTGGGCAAAGTCTGAACTCTCCAGGGCCGCGACCACCCAGAGCCATTGTCCAGTGCCGCTCGACCACGCTCGCAGCGCTGCTGTGTGATTGTGCGTGTGCTCGCTCCGGGGGTTAACGGGAGGCTTCGACATTTTCGATAATGAGCCAACGAATCGGATAGTAATGCTATTGGAATTATTGTAGTTGTTTCATAAGAATGAATATTTTCTTACACGGCATTTTATCAGCTCTTTAATTTCATTTATTTATTTCGGAGCAGCACAATTAACGAAGCACCTCCATACTGTGCCTCCACCTTATAGGAGAACGTAGCCATAATAAGAAAACACCACTTGCTCTGTAGAATATGTAGTATATTGAGTAATTGATATCATCAGAACAATATCGTAGAATTCTGATTCATGTTATGAATTCCATGATATTGTTCTAGAGACTGTTATGTAGTCTTTAGTTGCTGGTGGTCAGTAAGGTCGCCAGGGCTCCTGAGGATGCGCTGTGTTGAGAGTGAGGGACCATTTGTCTCTAGCTATTAACACATATACAATGAATACTCCAATAAAAAGGGCAGTGCGCTTGTGATCGTTTAGTGCTTACCATCAGGCAGACCGTAAGAAAATACTCGTGTGACATTAACAGAGGCTTGGTTTCCACCACCATCCCTATCATGCGTCTATTTATGCATGTGCATATTGTGCATGGATTATAAATATGTGTGTAAGTAAGTGATATTCATGTATAAATAAGTAGTGCCTTTTATTGGACATTTAAATATTATAATTTCATAATATTTACTTTTCTTTCTGTCTTACTTTAGCAATTTCATTGTCGATACAGTATAGTTTTTTTTTTTTTCGAAAATCACGTAACTTGAGTATGAATTCAGCACATTCGCACGTCGGGAACCCCGCCAGCCCACGCGCACCGTGAGAACTATTTCGTGATTAATTCATCGTTTCCACCCCGCTTTATTTATGTCCCCAACTTTTTGCGTAAACTTTTTTGTGCCGACTTTTAGTGCCCAGTTTTTGTTTATTGTCTTATTTAACAAGTGTGAAGATTGCAATGATAGCGTCTAATGAGTCTAAGTAATGATATAACTGCTGGTTTTAGTTATACAAAAATGTGTAGGTAACCAGGTTTGTTTAAATAATGAATGTATTTAGTTTCGAAGCAGAACCTCTTCTTAGAGGCTTTTTTATCTTTAACGAAGAGAAATAATGAAATAATATGAATCATATAGGTACCTACGTAATGTAATATGAGGCGCTGATTTTGACCATGTATTAGTTACGTTACGTTGCATCATACAATAAAAATCGAAGTAACTAAGCATGAAACTTTTAGTTCCTTGAAAACGTATTCTGACAATAATGAAGCAAGTTATGCAGAAGACATTTTAGTCTAAATGTTATTATCATGTTAACTATAAACAAACAGACAGTAAATACATAACAATAACAATGACATGTAATATTGATAATATTATTAATAAATGACTATGACTATGACTAAGTACCTACTCCGTTCAAAAACTATTACTGAGTACATTATCTTATTAAACTAATTGATTCGAGCAGCGGTGATCAGTAACATACTAAATAAGCGTTTATTATAACAACTATCCAGTTTGTAGCCTTTCTATTACCAAAGACATATTTTCTATTGCATTACCCTGGGTAATGTTATTACTTAAGAACATATGATCATGTCCTCAGCTCGCAGCTTGCGACGATAATCCTTCATTGGCTCACATAGCTATTTAAAGACTTACACCGTAGAAGCGAACGTTGCATTCCTTGGATTCTTTGTGGTGTGCTGCAAGGGACAGGCGGTGTCGATCTTTAAAGGTCTTTGAAATTGGAAATAGAAGATGTATGTGGTTAAAGAGAACTTAAAGTACATGTCAGTGAGTCCCCAATTAAACTAAGACGTGGTAGTATCTCCACCAACACAAAAAACGCGCACTAGGTACTTCTCCTACTTTTTTCTTGAACCGTTATGTCGCCACTGCCCTCTAATTACCACACAGGACTTCAATATAGATATGGTAAGTGTAAAATAGGTAAGTAAATTTTTCTTGGTAGAACTTTAACATAATTTGAACCATATGCATTCTGTAGAAATGTAGAGGTATAGCTATTACAAAAACAAAATGAAGCATTTTGGCTCAGGGACCTGGGTACTGCGAGTCTAAACTACTTTAAAAAACTTTGACTGATAATTAATGTTTAATATGTAGACATTTTGTCGCCATGTCAGTAACTATTTTATGAATTAGGACAAGCCACAAGACGGTCGATGTGAGAATTTGCATCGAATGGACTTAGGACGAACGCCGCAGCCTCCACCGGTACACTTTGCGTCTTATATTCGTTTTTGTGTTCCTGATAATATATGGACGTATCGCCACATATATAGCCAGTGTTATTTCTTTTCGTATAACTGTATATTTATTTTCGAAAGATAATAAGTAGACATTTTAACCTACTTGCACATGTCACTGCAAACATTGGTTCAAATAAAAACTTCAGAGCTGCCGATAGTGTTATTTGTCGACTGGTTTAGCCTAAGCGGTAAGTTTCCCTGCATACGAAGTTAATGGCCCTGGGTTCGAATCCCGGCCAGGGCAAATGATGATTTGTGCGTCGAGTATGAACTCATCACACAATTACCAATTTGCCAGTCTGGGATGTTTTCTTTGTATTTAAGGATTTATTGAGTTGAGCTTACTATAAGGCTAGTTCGATTTGTGTAAGATTGTTCCCCTTACATTAATTTATATTTATAATTTTGTTTTGTGTTTTATTTAGCTATGCCATACATTTACCTGGCTTTAGATAGTGCGGTCAAGTGTTTTGTTATTTACGCGTAACTATTTATAACTACTTTCCCACCTTGTTCAGCTATCCAAAATAAACCGTCTGACTCATTAAATGCGTCAGTAAACGCCGACTGCATTATAATCGATATAATTCACGTAAACAGAAACGTGATTTACCCCCAAGAAGGCGGATTATACAATAAAACTGTGTGCACTACCGGGAACGCGCTTTGTGTGAAATGTAACGTTTACGTTCAATAGACACGTTCGGCTAGACGGGGTGTCTTTGATTTTTCGTCAATGACGCTCGTCGACGTTTTTTTGGACAGTGCGCTGTTTGTCGGGAGTCACGAAGTTACCGCAGCAGAAGGTGAAATTGATGTTGTTTGTCATTTTGTTTTCATTTTCGTATTTAGAAGAATTACGCATGTATGAAATGAAGGTATTATCTGCTTTTATAGTAGAAAATATGGTGCGTACGGTATTATCTACTTATTTTTATTAATTTATAAGACGTCATCATCAATTGTTGTAGTAAGTAGGTAAGTAATAAATTAACCTTTCATATTAGATATTACTATCAAGAAACCCAAATAACTAAGGTAGGTACATAAGTTTGTAACTCCCAAATACTATGTACAACGTTTTTTGTTGGTTTTTTTAACCCGTCGTCTACCGGTCCCGGGTATCCTCGGGCTCATTACAAAAGAATGCTGTTGTTTATTTTTTTCGCCGGGCGACCACGGCTTTTTAGAAAAAAATAATTAAAAGTCTCCTTTTCCCTTATACGCGATAGATGGTCTTATCACAGTTCTTTGATTTTACACAGAACACCTGGAAGAACTACTTATCATAATGTAGGTATTTATCTAATAACATAGAGGTTAAAAATCAAAAATCATCCTTCTAACATACTGCTTCAAGTTATTTTTCTCGGGTGTTCTCTGTATCGTATTGAATGAGTTAAGGGGTTAAGAATTCGATTAGCAAATTTACAGCTACTCTATTATCTGTGGTTGCAACGAGAGCAAAACACGCGCTGAGACGCGAGCTCGCAAATTAATCGGACCTCCGTAATACGGGCTCGTTAGGCGGGTCCCTTCTAGTACGGGACTTGAAATCATCGGGACCTAGAGGATTAAGCGTACCTATATATATTGTAAGTATATAAGTATTAAGTATCCCAATATATAAGCATCGTTCCGCTTCTGCTTACGTTATGAGTTATGAACAACAATGAAACTACGCAATGCAAGGCAAATAGATTTTTGTAGTACGTCGACGTCGGTGGCAAAGTATCGTATGGCCCTTATTTTGGGTCAGTTTGGTCATTATTTATTTATTTATTTAGACTTTATTGCACAAAATACACAAATAGTACAAATGGCAGGCTTAATGCCAAATGGCATTCTCTACCATACCAGCCAACCATTGGGTTAAACAGATATATTAGATGATAAACAATCACGTACCTGCAACTCCAGACGAACATGTGCGCGTTGTCAACCCTTTAAAAATCGCTCGTTTCTCGAAGAACCTATCTATCTTATTCCAGATAACTCTAGAATTTTGTGGCCGTGGCCGACCACTTAGGTTCCAAGGTGTGAGGATAAACCCTGCCGAAGGCGGTATGTGCGATGGTAGAACGTGGGCATCATGTATTATTTACTGCATTAAACCCGAGATCCTAGACTCCTGCGATTGATAGCATAGACGGCCGCCGACGTGGATGTTTTAGTGGGTAGAGTTACCCAGGATTTTTCGCAACAGCTTGTTAGTTTTTTTCCACAAAAAAGCAGGAGTGGAGTATTTCTACTTGGACTAAACGATCTATAGTGGTAGAAGTGGGGGTTCCTTAGTGGAAAGTCGGCAGGTGCGAGGGGGGAGACCACCGCGCGCGCCGGCGCGAGCTCTGTAATCCGACGCAGCCGCAGCCCGGACCTTTTATTGCTGTACAGAAAAAATACTCCCCAAAAACACATACTTATATGATATGTCAGAAAATAAAAAGTACATTACTCTACAGGCCGGGAAAAGGTATTTCCAAGATGGGTTGAGTTTGACAGACGAAGCGAAGAAGTCCACACTAGTAAGTTTAAGGAGGAAATTGACAGACTGTTTTTGAATCATTAAAGTATTGTTGAAAACCATTTATCTGCACACCTAGCTTATATGCGCTCCTCAACGAAGTCGCAGTAGTAGTTTAATTGGGTTGCCATTTGTCCAATATAACAACCTCCTTGCCTTGTTGCCTAAGGCCTGAAAGCACTATTTGACAGCACGATTTATAGTCAGGCTTGGGAAAAAAGCTGTGAGCGTAGATACACCAAATGTCAATTATGTAAGTTCTTATTACAGTACTTGTTTCTTATTAATTATAACTTACATATTATTTTTTTAAAAGCCATCGAAAGTACTTCAGTTTCTTCTTCAAGGCCCAAACAACGCTTCAACGTATAGGTACATTAAATAACCACTCGCCCGGATCGCACGCTAATAAAATCTCCTTGCGATTTTTTTCCACCTTATTTCTCAGCCTCCAAAATTGAGTTGTACGGGGCTGCACTTTTTCCTTTTTTACCAGCCGGGCGGTCCTCTGCAATCACGTGTGTTTATTTATAAGCCAGCACAGAAATAGAGGCATGCAAATTAAGTGAAAAGTGTTTTATTAACGATTTTTGACATTTTGATTAGAGAGCCTATTTTTCTAGTATATATACATAGGTACGTTATTTTACTTAACGAACATTCTGACGACACTCGCACGTATGCTAGTTTTTACACGAATAATTATTTTATTATTAGGTATAGGATTCTGGTGGCAGTTTAGCACAAGTAATGCAGTGGAGTAGCCATTGTATATTTTTTTATTTGTATAAATGAGTAACTTAACAATAATAGTTATTTAAGATACAGATACAAGTGCAGAAAACGTAACGAGTAGTGATAATTTAAAACACGACCGAATACAAGTCTTATTTTATTAATTATGGCCGCGTATAATTTTGACAATAACCTCTAAATAATTAAATTATAATAAATCCTAGTACTTATAAATTCCATTATTTTTACATGCGTATTAAGCGTCATAATAAGCGTTTAGATCCGTACAGCTACATCGTGTAAACAACCCACAAATGTTGGTCTTCGAAGTAGTGCTGCCTAAATTCTACAAACGTTACTCGATATCAGTACAACAGGGCCCTAACAATTCAGTTGTACCTACTCGTTATGAACAAAAATACCTAATACGAAAACTAGGAAATTAAAACTATTTTTCACACTATTTCAAAACCGGCCTTAGGATTCGAAATCTAGAACACGAATACTAAATTTAGATTCGATCAAAGAGAAATTCGGATACGGAAGCGATATTCCATTAGATATTTTATCGAGCGCTCGCCCTAACGGTCCATTAGGTTTTTTAACCTACAAGAATTGGTGTAAATATTATTTTTTGCTTGATTAATACTGTTAGAAACTGCGTTTTTGATAATTGATCATGTTTTAATCCCTCCATAAAAGTAACTAAATGGTGTTGTTGAGCTAGTTAAAAACCGTTCGGCATATAACATTGTATTACCACCAAACTTGTCCCTGTAAGTCTTGTGAGTAAATATTATTTTTTATTTTAAATGTTTTATGGGAACTTTTATAATCATCGTAATTCGTAAATGAATAGCAAAAAAGTTAATTGTTGTTCCCACCAAATCATTAATGAATAAAGAGACATCTTTCGGTTGTAACTAAAATAAAGATCATGAAAAGTGCGAAAGTTTAGGCCCTCCAAGCTTTGGCTACCGTCCTCTATTGGTAGCTAGTGAATGCTTAACATTTCAAATACTATTTTACATGTATAAAATGTCTTGAACGATGTAATTTATGAAATGTGTAATGTCGAAATCTAAACACAGTAATAAGCGCAGCGTTATAATTGCTTAGTTCTGGATTTGAAACAAATTGCTATTTCGCGCCATCTAGCGTTACATAGCTGAACTTGCTGCGAAAACAACTGACCTACATTAGCGTTTTGATGTTAGGATGTTACTGTAGCTGTATAGGAGTTATAATTTGGTTTGTAATTCATAGATGGCGATATTATAGTGGTACTTGTTGCGTTAATTTATACTGAAGTTTTTATACAAT
The DNA here is from genome assembly GCA_963556455.1 of Epiblema foenella. NCBI lineage: Eukaryota > Metazoa > Arthropoda > Insecta > Lepidoptera > Tortricidae > Epiblema > Epiblema foenella. The sequence goes on from OY747105.1 coordinate 9,279,445, forward strand.
ATGAAATGTACCATATATAGGTATAGCCGCCATCACATATTATAATTATAATGTCGGAGCGAACAAAGTGCTCACACATCTGATCTAAACAACTCTACTTTCAAAGAGCTAGTTTAGCTATTTTTTGCATCCTGAAGTGTACTCACCTACTCTTAATATAAATACTTAAATTACTTACTTAACTGATTACTGAAAGTCGGGGCATGATTTCATTTTTGAGGGTTCCATAACAAAAAGTGTAAAAAGGAGCCCGTAAATAGTTTCACTCCACTATCTGTCACATAGCAAAATCTCAAGTACTTATGCTATCGATTTGTAGTTTGGAATCGTTTTTAAGCAAGGGTAGGTACTAACCGAGATGCATTGAACGATTTGCAATAATATTATTTAATAGAATATTTAAACGCCATACTAAACATGCATTCGGATTCATCTTTGAAAAATGATGCATTACGATATTATTAGTTTTTCCGCTCTTTTATAAAAAAATAACCTCGAAGACGAAAGCGGGAGCAAAGCTCCCGTTTCCGTCTTCTAACCTATCCGCGATCCGAGTCGGTTTTGCCACTAAGCCCCTGTTCCCTACTGCCTCCGATACACCACTATCTTGGCATTGATTAATCTCAGAGAAAAGTTTATTTGATGCCCATCCTTTGAACAGGGACTTAGTGGCAAAACCGACACGGATCGCGGATAGGTTCGAGGTATTTTTTTTAAATTTTAGACACTTCAATACGTATCCACTCTATTACATACTAGCTTTTTTCCCCCGGCTTCGCCCGCGTAGTAAGCGTAATTTTTAACCATCTACAAAAATGGAGATTGTCAGTTGCACCTTCGTAGGTAGATATGTACGCATGTCATTTTCGTAATCGGCACCCCGAGAAACTACAAAAATGACACCCATATAAATTTTTAAGAAAAGTAAAAATTTGCTCCACCTTCTTGGTTTTGAAAATGCCTGTCATTTTCGTAATCAGCGCCTCAAGGAACCACGAAAACGACACCCATATCGATTTTTAAGAAAATTAAAAATTTGCTTCCCGCAAAAACTTGGAACCCCCTTTTCACCCCTATAGGGGAGCAATTTTGAAACATGTTTTGTTGTATTTAAACAGAGAGTATATGTACAAAGTTTTAAATCTCTCACTTCAAGAAAGATTTGCTCCCCGTATGAACTTGGAATACCCTTTTCACGCCTTTAGGGGAGTAATTTCGAAAAACGTTGAAATACGTTTTGTTGTATTCAAACAAAGAGTCTACATACAATGTTTTAAATCTCTCGCTTCATCGAAGAAATTCTCCTTTACAAACTTGGAACACCCTTTTCACCCCGTTAGGGTAGCAACTTCGAAAAATGCTGGAATAAGTTTTGTTTTATTTAAACAGAGAGTCCATATACGAAGTTTTAAATCTCTAACTCTAAAACAGAAGTTTCTCCCATACAAACTTTGCGCCCCTATTTTACCCTCTTAGGGTTAGAATTTTGCAAAACGCTGAAAACACTTTTGAAGTTAAAAATTACCGATACAATACAGGTGGGGAGGGGTGAAATTTCTCGTCATAGTCTAGTGACTATGTCAAGTCGGGTGTCATATGAAAGGGCTTACTATATATTAATTTTAAAAAATCTATTCCCCTTTTATCCGAAGTTTACAAAGAAAATAAAAATACATTATTACCTTAATATCAATGTATAATAGATTACAGAAAAAATATAACTATAGGTGCATCTAGTCTCTCTTTTTTTGTTCATCAATAAACATCACCTTCGCATGTTTTTCTGTTTTGTAAAAAAGGACCTTATTACATTTAAGTACGTACATAAATATTGCGTTTATGTATGTAGAAAGTTTCATTTGCGCTATAAAAAAAATTGAACCGAAATTGTTGCCAATCTTTATTGTCCCATATTTTTTATGAGTTTAATTAATTTGTCTAATTTACTATTTATTGTGATAATTAGATGGTTTTTTTATCCATATAGCAACACTATGTTATAAATTGTAACCATATTTACATTTAATACAAAAAACACGTTTAGACGAAGACAGTTTAGCTACCTTTTGGACATCAAAATCAGGCTTATATACCAACTTTAGATAAGATATTTACTAGAGAAAAAACTGAGAAAAATATACAAATTAATTATATAGGTGCGAAAATAGTAAAAGGAAATATTTCACATCTGAAACAAAACGAGGCAGGCACAAATAACGACACCAATAAACATAGTACACAAATAAGCTGTTGAACAAACTGCCATAGGTTTACGAGAATATTTACAGTTTGGGAACCAGTGCTTTTTCGTTTGTAACGACGGCGTTACGACAGATTTTATAAATATAAAACGTAACTTAATTATTTGTCTCCATCTTAATAAAAAGTTAAATATGATTGAAGCATAAATAGAAATAAGATTGCCACAAGAACTAATATTCAATAAGAAACACTAGAGTACTTACTTAATTATTCTAAAGAAAGAAATTATTACATCTATTATTTGCGACACGGAAATTAGGATACAAAAAAAAACACAGACATAAACGCAGCTAGACGACACAACCCAAGTAGCGTGCAAACACGAACCATTTTTAAGTAGAATTTTATTATTTTGACATGGGAAATTTGATTCAATGGATTGTTATTGATCGGTAGTAACAAATACCCAATGACAATGTAGAATAAGCAAGGCGCGGACAAATTGCGCTTATTGAATTTTGTAAAATAAAATCTGAACGGATGAGAACGTGATACTGTAGCTGCTGGAAAATGATACTGCACCAAAAACTAAGCAGATAAATAAATACAATTAATTTAGGTTCAAAAACAAATGCAACAGGGCCTTATGCAAGTAGGGTATATGGGAGGGATACATTTTCGGTATTGCGTCGCCTTGAGACGTTAATTTGCAGACAAACCATTCGTCCGTCATTCCGTCCGTCACGTACGTCACATGCTACCCTAAAGGGGTAAAAATGGGGTTCAAAGTTTGTACGGGGAGCAAATCTTTTTGAAATGAGAGCCCGTGCGCGAACCAACCAGAACGCAAGTTTGAGCCAAGCGTGCTAAATGGCATCAAAAGAGTTAGCTAATAACATTGGATTAATTACAACAAACCGAAATAGGAAAACTGATCATAAAACGCAGCGATTAAACTGCAGAATGCAATATTTTATGATGTCTTCTCTACTGCCTAATCTGTACATGCATCAATAAATTAGTCTGTTAATATTTTGTGGAAGCTTTATTTATTTAATACCTACATAATGCATGAATATACGCAGTTTCAACAACTTTTTAGTATGCTAGGTATGCTACTTTAGGTGCCAGACGTAAAATGAAAATAGTGATATGACACCTACTTTGCGTTATTGTATCGAATATCGATAGTAAAATAACATGTACCTTTAAAGTTCTGACCCAACCCAATAGATTATAGTGTCATGTTTCATGTCGCGCTTTAGTGCATTTAGGACATTTTGACCCAAAAAGTGACGGTGTAACCTATCATGCTAGTTAGGCTCAGTGGTGGACGCACGGTTTTGGTTTGGGATTGACGTCACTGGAAATACTTTTGGCAATACGTATATAAGTAATATCCTGTTGCCATCAACAACTGAAGAAAATTATCTACAACATTCATAACAGTTTTATCTTGTGATTTGGATGTTTTCCTCGGAAATGTGGCACTCCCCTGATGGCTCGCGGCAGGCCAAGCTGACTAGCTGCAGACTACGAGGCGGCAGGCCTGGTCAGGGAGGCTCGTGGACATCAGGTTCGTGTTCAAATTCAAATTCAAACGGTTTATTGCTTTTCATGTGTACATTGTGATCGTAATAAAAACATATATAGTATCAACATGAACCCTGTGAGGGTATAGCAACGCAACTAAGACTAGGTTGGTACATGCTAAAAACTTAGGCATAAATAGGTGTTTGTAGTGTGACAGATGCGCTTGCCGGCGCGGCTCTTGAGGCTGTTCTCGGCCGCTGTGTCAGCGAATGAGAATGGTAAGCTCCGGGTTCCTAAGCCGTCCTAAGTTGCCATGGAATTCACAACCTTCTTGCGAGACACTGTCCAGATCCGTTAGCTGTGCCAATGCCATTCATCTGGTGATAAAATAGCTCTTAGGGAGTCGAACCCATCTTAAAATGTTACAGTGCTGGTTGGCACATGCTAATATCTCAAAGAGATTTACAAAATCAAACTAAATTACTTTAAATGGCTGAAGATTTCTAAAATTACTAGGACAAAGGATTCAAAATTCATAGAATTGCGTTAGTAACGGTCGGGAGACTCGGGAAAAAAACACGATTTGAGGGTAGTATTTAGATATTGTGGAACTCACCAATTTTCGGGCATTAAAGAAATTCCGTCAATACCACTTCACGCTTAGTGTATGGGTAGATAGAATATTAAGTAGTAAATAAACCAAAGCCCTCTATTCCTGCAATTATACTAAATTTCAAAATAACAAACGACTCTCACCACTGATGATGAAATGATCCATAGTATAAACACTGAAATTTAAAATAAATTCGATAAAAATATCATAAGATAATACTAATATTTATCTAATAAATAATCCAAACATCCAATAAATAAACATCCAATGAATAATCTTAAATAGAAATATTTAAATCCGTTGACAACAGTAACGCGATGGAACGGCCTCTGCGAGAAGTAATTGTATTAATCTGAGTATGACTCAAATAAAACAAGATATCGACAACAAATATAGTACTTGTCGATATATGCCCGCCACTAATGCTCTGTACTAGATTGGTTTACGACAAGCCCAATCAAGCGGCGACGCCGCGACTAACTGCCGCTCCCCGGGGATCCCTAAAAAGAACAGTGGAATTGCGAATAGTTAACCATCGCTTTCTTAACCGTGGTTTTATCTGAAGACCAAATTTATTTCGTTGACTCGCAACAGTATTAATTTTCAACCGGCATTTACTTCTGATAGAGTTCATTAGATCAGGTTTATTTGATAAAATAAGTTAAACTTCTACTAATACTCTACGTATTTATAAGTCCATCCTTGTAACGTTCAGACAAGACTACTTAATGTTTTCTGAATATTTTTGTATTGTCTACCAAACCGCATGAGCAGCATAAAATAATTGCTAAAAGTAATTTAAACTAGACGTTACTTTGCACCACCAGACCTGAAATCCCGCTTCAATATTGGTTAATAAAGCAATGATCATCAAAACTTGGCAGCGACACGCCACCATAATGTTCCTCTCAACCACCAACACTGCTCACAACTTTCTTCACGTTAAAAGTACTTAAAGCTACCAAAACCAACCAGAAATAACCTCGGTGTAGCGAGAATATATGCACCAACTTACATTTACAGTTTCTGAAATCTGCAAAGTGTACTCAAATTTGACTTGGGTGGCAGCAAAATTTATTTGGTTTTTGTTTTGATTATTTCGGACGAAGATGTAAAGAAATTGTATTGGAGTTTTTATTTTGTTTGTTGGTCTGTTTATTGTTGTACATTTAGAGTTGACTTATTGTATAGTTCTGTTTATGATTTAATAGTCTTGTTTTGAAATATCCTGGGGATGGAGTGATCTTGTTTGCAATTATTACAATTTATAATATCTATTACGTACTACAAGGATGCTTAGGGAAAATGATTGACATAATCTTATTTTTATGACATTTATTTGTTAGAATTTTATTTTTCCGACTGAAACTGAACAATTATGTTGAATTACATTAAAAAATGGTACATAATTTTCCAGAAAACATTCAATTTGCAGCAATTTTTTTCAAATAAGATGAGAAGAGAAAAGTAGGTATATAGGTAGGCAACTACTATTAACTTCCCTTAATAATCCACACGATGTTGTAGACGATTATGTATACCTAGTACAGACTGTCCAGTTAGGTAGGTCCAACTATGATAAAAAGGTCAATCGTCGAATCCGATTCGGCTGGGCAGCGTTCGGGAAGCTACGGCATATATTTTCATCCAATATTCCTCAGTGTCTCAAGACGAAAGTCTTTGATCAGTGTGTGTTGCCAGTGATGACATATGGTACGGAAACGTGGTCGCTCACCATGGGCCTCATAAGAAGGTTCAAAGTCACTCACAGGGCAACGGAGAGAGCTATATGCTGGGAGTTTCTCTGCGTGATCGCATCAGAAATGAGGCCATCCGGCATCCGTAGCAGAACCAAAGTAACCGATATAGCCTTTCGAATCGCTAAACTTAAGTGGCAGTGGGAGGGGCACATTGCACGTAGAACCGATGGCCGTTGGGGCCAGAAGGTTCGGCAACCACGGACCGGAAGGCGCAGCGTGGGTAGGCCCCCCCACAAGGTGGACTGATGACATGGTAAAGGTCGCGGGAGTCCGCCGGATGCGGGTGGCGCGGGACCGGTCGTTATGGCACTCTTTGGGGGAGGCCTATGTTTAGCTGTGGACGTCGTTCGGCTGATATTATGATAATGATGATGAGTATAAGTCATAATTGACATTAGCTTATGTTTAAATGATAAAAAAACGTAACGAAATGTTACTTTTAGCAACTAATATTACTAGAATAAAACCATTTTTAAAATTAACGCCCTTCTCCTTGTACCAATGTGTGAGTTTCTGTGTATTGGGCCTTAATGCTTAAGTCACATTTGAGGGAAAACACACTGGCGTTCCTTTTATATAATATTCAACCCTGTTTGAAATCGAATGAAAAGCCTGTATCTAGTAAAGGATTACTTTAGGTAGCGGACCCCGGGCATCTTTAAGGATGCGACTGTATTGGGATAATGCGAGAATGATGTTGTAATGATATGAAATAATTTCACAAGTATATTAAAAGTACGCAGTAAGCTTTTAGAGTCTAACCTCATGGCACTATAATATTGCTTACAACGTATTTTTTTCACACGGTCGCAGATTCGCAGACTGTCAAAGCTATGATGAAGAGGCCTTTCCCTTGCGATAACTCACTATGTTTGCGTGGCATAGCAAATGAGCCTGAACGTAAGCTTGCTCGGCAGAATATATTGATGTACTTACAGTGTTTGGCTTGTATGTTAATTCTATGATAAAAAAATATGCACTAAATTTGCGTAAAACGCTATATCTACTAAATTAAACATTAATGGCAATTGATTGGACCTTGATTGGACCGAGTTAATTGGTATGTTCCGTAGTTGACGGATTTTCATGCTGTTTCACAGGACAGGAAGGAATGGACAGAGTGGATCATGAGCAAAGTAAAATGTCAGATAACTCTTAATTAGTTGATATTTGATTTTATTGCTATTGGAACGAAAAAAACACTAGCATTTAAATAGCGCTAATTCATCACAGAGCGTGACTTACTTACAGGGACGCTGTGTGTGCAGGTATCACAATTTTTCTCTTATTGTTCCGTAATTGTTGTTTTGTTCGTAATTTTAAATTAAGAACTTCTAGCGAAGGTTTATAACCCTCTAATAAACATTTCACCACCATAACACCATCAATCATCACGGAATCACACTCCCCCACTGACTCCTATAGATCTCCCGATAGCTGTATTACTGATTGACCATATAAAAAACGGTGATTTATCATTTTTATTGGTGGAAAAACATGTTTATGAGCATCTTAAGAGGACAGAGCGAGTGTTCTGGACTTCCTTTTTTATGAAGTAAATGTTTTTTTATTTGGCTGTTTTGCTATACTGGTGGTACGCGTCTTGATTTGATTGCTGAGTATTACCTAGTACAAACACATATTAAACTAGTGTATATCCTCACTCTGTTTATAACATTGCGATTGCACTTCAAATAGTTGCAAACAGTAGTGCAACTATTGCATAAAGCTAATGCATAAGCAAGTAGCCTAGGTATGAAATATATTACGAACAATATTTTTCATACTTAAAGCTTCTTGCTTAAAAGTCATGGACACCATTTCATCGGATGCCATACTTACACCGCATTATTATTTAGGGGTGACTGAAAGAAGACGAAAAGTTCTTCGAAAAAAGGCTGCTATTTGACTGTCGGTGAATCTAGAATCTTAAAAACCATAAGAACATGAATTACAAACATTCACCAAAAGTATCATTATTTTCACGCCATCACGGTATTTCAGTTAAAGACATCTATCTCACTCGACCCTCAGAATCCACCCTTATGAGGAACAAAATAATCATTGGGCAGTTATAACCTCCCCGAGGGACTGTTCTAACTATAAACGAGATATTGCCACTGATATACCCCCGAGAAAGTTTTTTAGTTATTATTAGGGGGTGGAATGCGATGGTAGTAATACATTTGGAAGTTTGGAAAAAATCTGATTTATTTGAGCGAGTTCGTATGGGAAATTAAATTGGTGTTTTTTTATTGTAGGTATGCATGCAGTTACCTATTATATGTATGGCAGCGTGATCATAGGAATCCCGTTTATGACCTTCGTACTGCCATCACGGCAGGCCTGTGTCCTATTAATACGCGGATGATACCACGGTGGTACTTAGCGCACGTACGTTTGAACAACTCGGACAGAAGATCCATGACGAATGTGATCAACTGCAGAGGTGGTTCTCTACCAATAGTTTACTCCTAAACATTGCTAAATCCAACATCGTCTTCCCGGATGGCAGAATTTGAATCCACCCGTGTGTAGCAAACAGCTCGACGCCCATAGGTGAAGAATGTAAGTTCTTTGGATTCACTCTGGACTCTAAGCCTAACTGGAAGTGCCATGTAAACATACTATGCGACAGATTGAGTAGTGTTGTAGTCTTTGCTTTACGCAAATTAAAGCCAATTATATCTGATGATGCCTTAAAGCAGGTCTGCTTTGCCCATTTTTATTTGCTGATTTTGTACGGCAAAGAAGGACGAGAATTTCGTGCAGAGACCATTTTTCGAGACATGTTATTATGACACACTACTCACTCTACGTCTTCGAAATTATAATGTTCGTATTTTCACACAGTAAATACTATTGGCAAAACACTCCGCCTCACCAGGCGTTTGAGAACAGTTCCCCGTCGCATGGCACTTGCAGGTAAGAACCCACGTATCATTGGAACTACCTATTATGAGCGACTGCCCACTGATCTTAAACTAGAACCGTCTGACGAAGCATTTCGACTCCGCCTGAAACGCCTTTTATTGGAAAATCCACTATACTCGGTTAAAGACTATATGGATCTTAACTTGCACAGACATGTAAATAATTATTACTAAATCGTATTCAATTGATTTGTTACAAAAATTTATGTATTGTGTATGATTTTAATTATTTGTTTAACTGATTGACTATTTCAAATGGGAGACACGTTTGTTTTGCATTTTAACGTTTATGTTTTTGTTGACATTATGTTATTATTTTCATTATTGTTCTTGTTATGACGATCATGATAACAATTCTTGTAATTTTGACATGCATGCAAATTTATAATGTAATTCGTTATTATGAAATACATAATCTAATCTAATTTATAGTCATCTATAACCATACATATATCTATAGCCATAATATTATTAGTATTACCGATCTCATAATATTAATTTATTTACTTGTAACTAGAAGTAACAAAATGGAATCAAATACCAAAAGCTTTATGTGCCCGTGAGTAAACAAGTACAGACTTCACACAATACACCATAAATGCGATAAGTATAATAAACATGGAAAATATAACCAGGTATCTGAAAAAAAAAACATAAAAATACTTAATCAATAAACATAAACCTTAACGTGATTTTGAATCGCCGTGAATAAAGCCCCAGTCACTTCGTCGTCGAGAAAGAACTATATTTTGTCATAAAATTTTTAGAATTACTTTTGTTCGTAACATGATAGGTACCCACCACTATTTACATATCGGTTGATAGCCCAGCCATCAGTCAGTGGCTTGAAACATGCTATAACTTGTTTCGAATTATTTTGTTCGAAACATGATACCAGTACACACTACTAATACATATGGGTCGATAGCCCAGCCATCAGTGGCTTGAAATATGCTATTACCTTGTTCGACCCCGGCGCCGCCCCCCATCACCTTGCTGCCCGCGGCTATGTAAAAATATCGAAACTGAAACAAGGAGCTAAAATTATAGAAGTCTTCCACAATAACTGGCCTATACATATGTGAATGAATGAATAAACATATGAAGTAGGTAGTATTGTAATTATGTACCTACTGTACTGTGTTTTTGTTGAGGTTGTGCAATAAAGAGTATTTGTATTGTATATGAAGTAGAATAAAACAAAATTTTAAATGCTCCGCTTTATAGAGATTGCGTCTGGCTAGGCGTTCAGATTAAAATTGGCTTTAAAGAAATCTATATTAAATAAAAAAGGGGTTTTCTCACACAGTGACTACGTCCCACCATTAAGATCGTTGTACATTTGTTAAGATTGGCGTTAAATACTCTAATAGGTAAACAAAGTTTTAGTACTGCCAGCAATCATCATAATTTATATCAGCCAATACGAAAATAAGACAACTAAGGATCGTCACAATAAATAGTCTCTGGCTGCTCTTTTACAACGGATTCTTGCCACCAGATCTTACTGGATCGTCAGTTCACCTAAGAAGGTGGAAGAACGGACTAGAGTCCAGACTCCAGACGGCTAAATTGCGTAGCTTTTTGGACGAGCGTTAGTACAAAGCAACTGTTATCTTATTGTGATTTTGTTGAGTTGTGCAATAAAGTATTTGTATTGGATTGTCATTTTCCCTTAAAAATACATTGAGATATACCATACGTTCATAAAAAGTGCCTCCTCCAGGTCTCATCCAGTAAATGGAAAAAATAGATCTGCGTACATATATGGTGCGAGGGATAAAGAATATGAAAAGGTCCGGGGTAAAATACGAAATATCCATATTGGCAGGTGCCCGCCATATTGGCTGTTCCATTTTCGATATTGCCTATTAAGATTGTTGCTAAGTATAGTCCGAAATTGCTCATATTAAAAAAAAGGTATGAGGCGGGTCGTACCTACTAGTAAACAAAATAAAAAATAAAACATTGATAAGTATTCTTTTTTGTACCTATTTATTTATAAGAATAAGGAAGTGGTTTAGATTTAGTTAGGCAAACTCTATTTGTCCCAAGTAGGTACAATTCCAAACTCGGCTGCCTTCAAAACAGTCGTAACCATAGAGATAACATTACATACAAATTTCAAGTATTCATATGCATATTCCGTACATAAGCTTCCTGCGACAGACAAACAAACAGTTGTTCTAGCGCAGGAAGAGGGTTCCGTGCGAACTCTCTTATGTTCGGCCGAGTGGGTTCTGAGAAGCGCTAAAGAACCTTAAGTGGAGGTGGCAAGTGATATATTATTGTCCTAACTTTTACTTTTGATAAATTACTGGGGTTGGCTCTCCTTGCCCCTTAATAATGTTTCTGTACGTTCAGTTCACATCAACCACCCTGAATTTAGATTCATTCTGAATTTCACATACACATAAGACATAAAGTCACGTCTGTATTGAATATTCCCTTAAGCAGAGAATGTATTATTGATTATAATTCAGATTTCATGATCAACATCTAGTCCAATGTAAAATGTCCATTGCTAAATATACAAATGGCCTAAATGAAAAAAAAAAAAACATGCCATGCGGAACAGTTTTAGAGACTTTTTTTTAACCTTACTGTGCGATAGGAGTGCGCGGTTGGAGAGTAGCCTTGGTAAAATCCAGGGGAAAACCTCCGACACGACCACGCGTGTGGTTTGGAACACTGAAATACTCTAAGAGTTTGCGCTCCAGTGAGATTGGTTGAGCGGTTTCAACCGAATCTCAGGTGTGAATGGAATCGAGCTACTGGGAGTTTTGTGTGGCTGGTTCACTAAACCTAGCCTAGCTGAGAAAAGTCAGTTTTCTGTCGAGGGTCACTCCAAGATATTTGACTTCGTTGGCCCAGGGGATGGGCCGGACAAACATCTGGATCGGAGCCACCCGCCTTTCCGTGCTAACGCGGTCAGACGGGTGGAAGTTTTTTGAGACGATCAAATGTTTGTATGGGACCAACTACAATTAGAGAAACACAAAAGGCTAAAATGAGAGGCAGAGTACAGTATATCTAGCGAGCACTGAAAACGATCCATACTGATTCACACACAGGCGTATGGGAAAAAGGGAAATTTGCCGTTTTTGTCGTGAAATATTGCGTTTATGTACATAGTTGTTACACAATGTCTTTTTTAATGTAACATGAGTAACTTTCAATATAAGTTTGGCCAATAAACAATAACAACGTTTATGCGAATCTTTATAGTCCCATATATTTGTATGATTTTAATTAATTTGTCTCATTTACTATTTATTGTGATAATTTGATGGTTTCCTATCCATATAGCCACACTATATTATAAATTGTAACATGAGTCACCATCCCTGTTATACTATCGTAGACCTTATTCATTTTCATATCACTTTAATTAAGCTTAATTCTACGCTATCACTCTTACCTCTTTGTTGAGGGTTACGTTAAATGTAAAAACATGCGTTGCTCTCTCCTTCGGGCACCGAACTTCGAACTTCCATAATGAGCAAGCTATCAGTGCGTTCAGCTGATAGAAAAACTTATTTCAATATGAAACAAGCGCGAATACACATAATAGCGAATAGCGTAAAAGGCTAGTTAATGGAGAGTGCTCCAGAACTAGAAAGTACTAAAAAAAAACACATAAATGTGATAAGTATTTATAAAACTAGACCTCAAGACTCTACTAAAATAGGTAATGCCGCATCCACATTTCGGCCCGCAACTTCCGCTCCTCTATAACTCGCATACACGCGGGAGTTATGCAGATTCCCCGTATTTATTGGCAAACTTCACCAGATAGGAGGCGACACCGCTCATCTGATTCCGTTTGCGATAACATAGAGTTATGGCGGATATAAATCGGGGATAGACTTGGATTTTTATCTACGTCATTGGTAAAGACGTTACCATTAGACATCATCGTGATGGTTTTTTCTTGGCGTAGAAGAGTTTTTATTTCAGTAACATAGTATGCATGAGTACATAGTGTTTTTTAGTATTGTACGCGATTAAGTCCTGTTTTCCGATTGTAATGTTTTACGAGCTTATTATAACATAATTCGTTTATTAGAATAAGTACATAATATTATTACAATATATGATATTATTAGAATAGGTATACGTTTTACTAGACAACGTTGCATTTTTAAAGTTTCTTACGCTGATAATTATTTATGAACGTAAGTCTGTTTTTATAATTCGTAGCAACTGAATGGTGATCAGATTCATAATACAATAAATCTACCTACTCTATAGTTCTAAAGCTAATTTGTCGACTAGACACAAAGCAAACTTCATCCGATTTCAATTTAAGTATACTACTACATAAAGATGCTACAGATACATCCTTAGTAGAAATTGCTATTCTGATAGGAAAATAATTTTCATCGCGATGAGCATAAAAAATATCATACCACTGAACGTAGGCCTCCTTCTTGTTGCGCCATAATATTTGACTCAGATATGTTCCTATCTTGCGACAGTCAGAAATCCTCTTGAAATCATCAGTTCACCAAGTTGCTCGATGTTCTACCCAAACACTCCTACAGTTGTCGCGGTTCTACGGCAGTCTTAATAGTGAATATGAATCATTTTTTTCATGATGCCATTCGAACCAGTTTTTAGAGAGGAACAAATGTGTATTATGGAACAAGTACAATTAGAACAACACAAAAGACAAAAATGGATTTCAAAGTTCAGCATAAAATCCGAGCGCTCAAAACCCCACCAAAACTCCCATAATAATTGAGCATAGAATGTGACGTGTACTATGTGACGTCATATACCTACTACCATTGTATGGAAAAACGAGTAATTTATTGTTTTGAGATCGTGAAACATTGCATTTAGGTACATTATTTTAACACATGAAAATCGTGAGGGCGGTTTTAAATTTACTTTTAGTCAATAAAAAAATACATCATTTTTCGAAACTTTCAAGTGTCATATCTTTTTAAGATTTTGAGCAAATTTATTAATTTACTGTTTCTTGTCAGAATTTGATGGTTTACTATCCATATAGTGACATATTATTATTCTAATTTCGCATTTTTATTTCGTCACGATGCTAATAAGTTGATAACTTTCGTCTCCTGAATGCTCTGTGCCTATGTAAATATATCTACTGTCTATCTAATGGCGTACATACAGCAATTATCGTTACTTATCATTGAATAAACCCCAAAAACAATCACGTATTCGCCTGGCAGTTTTCCATTAACATGCGCGGGTACGCGACCAAAATCTCTGCTTGGTGTAATTAATTAGACGAATGATAAGCCCGCGGAATATGCAAGGCGCGAGCTCGCGACGTGATTGAGATAACAGTACTTAGAAGCTAGGGTTTGGAGACGTTCTTAATCCAACTATGAAAAATAAAACAGGAACACATTTCGTGTATGCATTAATAGTATATACACGAAATGTAGGTTTACCATCATGTCCATGTTACTTGTCGGTGTTAAAGTAATATTGCAGACCATAGATAAAATTCCTAAAGCAAGTCAGTAGTTTAAGCATCTCGTAAGAAGCCAGTTATCCAGATGTACTCCTTGAGTGACGAATTCAAAATAGAACTGTGTTATAGTTATTTATTGGATATAGAGAACAAAAACAAAAGAGAAAAATTGCCGTGATCTCGCACACAGCGTAAGACGAGAATCGAATAGCACTGTCACCACGTTAGTACCTACGAAGTTTAAAAATTGTTTTACTAATTGTGCCTAGCGAATAAAATTGATAAAGATTTAAAGCCGTTAAAGTGATTGACTGAAATACCTACTCTATTTTTCGCTTCGAAACTAAATGTAGCCCGAACAACCATGAGACTCCTTTCCTTACGTCTGCAGCATTCCGAAGAGCATACCAATAAGTTAAAAAAGAGCTCTGTACTGACAGAGGATGTATTAAAATAATAACCTAACCTCTGATGGCTCTGGCTGTATAGCAAGCACATAGCATTGTTCCTATTTCGGATCAAGCTTTCTGGATGATTGTAAATAGAAGAAAATCCAAAGACGTCAAGCAGTCGCCCTCGAGGCTTTGGCATCTGGGCCACGAAATACTATGCGTCCCCTGTAATAAATCAAGTTTGAGTACCATAGAATGTGTTATTCCTCCACCTGACCCTATCATAGTACCTAAACTATATACCTCACTATCGCGACAGATATTAACAGGTTCCATATTTGTCAAGTCTTTACAGTTACGCAATTACGTCGTTAGTCAGTAGAAAATACGTTTAATTATCAAGCAGAACTTTACCCATCATCCGGAGAGCATACTCGTAGTATATAACCTTGCTATATATTTAGACATTTTTCGTTACAGGTACATTTTAACTCCTAAGAGAATCCGACAGGCAACCCTAGAACACAGTACGCCGCGAAGCTTGCTCCAATAAAATATGAAGCGGTCTTAAACATCTATATCGCAAAACGGCTTGAAACACCTTCGGAATACAAACCGAGATAAAGCAGACATAAAGCGCGCTGTAATTGTTATCAGCACGGTTTTTATGTGTTTTCTGACTGCTGGAACTTATGTAAGAGGACTCTTACTTAATAATAAAAGTAATGCTTAGCGATGATGGTTATATTTAACCCTTGTAAGCTTGCAACCGATTATAACTACTTTTGTGTAAAGTGAAGTATGAGGTAGAACATCTAGTGTGGTCATAAACTATACTTAGGCGACTTCCTGAGTACTCGATGCGGAGGCAGTATGATATGACAAAACTGATAGATGTCATTGTCAACTGTAAGTCTAGTCAGTACCGCTTTTTACTGCGTATGAGTTCTTCTTGACTGATGACTCGATACGAATACAGTAGGTACTGCCCGGTTTCCGCGCATGATATTACTACTGACAGCATCCGCAAACGTAATACTGACAGAATTCCGTCAACTGAGGAAATTGCTGTCCCATCAGTAAGCTGACGTTAAAGAACAAAATATCATAGTATATAAATTTCGCCTCGATAAGTCAAGAAGTCGCCTAATAAATATGTACTTAACAAATAAGTAAGTGTGACGTAAATTAAAGTCCGTATCGAAATGCAAATACTACCAGACTTTGTCTTGAAAATGAAAAACACCTAGGTACCTAACACATGACATGATTCGCATGGAGTTAATTTACGATACTGTTGTTTCGGTGGACTCAACTGAAACATGGGAGCGTGCTTGTTTACGCTATCATGTCTGTTTGAAAACATTGTAGTAAGGTTATTTCTTTGATTAATTTACCTAAAATTGATTGGAGCCTAGATCCCGGGCTCCGATGTTAATACTTCAGCATGCAACCGTGGCTAGCGCAGGAAGATGGAATCTGCCCCTTAAATTGGTGCAGCTCTTTAATTTCCAATGACATTTCGATAAAAATAATAATCTCGTTCTGAAACGTTAGCTTGCTGAGTGTAGAATCGTATGAACGTAGCACATTAACATCAAAATATTTATTAATTTATGTATAACATGCCTATACAATAACAATACATTATAATTAATAGCATACTATTGACCCTTATAAGTTATTGACAGCTAAAACCATATTCTAACGAGTCTTTAACAGTGTTCACACTAGTAAAGAATTAGAACTAGTATCTCTATTAACAATCAATCACGGCCTAAAAACCGGGCGGCAGCCCCGCGGGCCCGGGCCCGTTCCGGCGCCGCCCTCGCTTCCGGCTCCCACCCTGAGGGGCTACTCCGAACTTCGAAATCCGAACTACGTGTCGTGCCGTTCCTCTCACTCATATAGTGAATAACACGAGAGTGAAAGGGACGGCACGATACGAGTTCGGATTTCGAAGTTCGGAGTACAGGCTCTATGCATGTAAATATGACGTTAATGCACTCGGTGAACGTTAGTTCTGAGGTAGGAATGATTCCGGGTTACTTCCTAATTCTCTAGTTTTTGCAGGTAGATATTTCTCATTTACTCAAAGATTAGAAATCGTCCTTATTAAAATTCGACAAAGAGGGATCTTTTGTTTGAGACCAACAAATGTTTTTTAGCATAATATGCTGCAGTCTCCTGCATTTTAATGCTATGTATTACTAATTTCCATTGTCGCCTCATCATTATTTTAATAAGAAAATACAGTAGCATAACCGAACGGAGCTTGTCAACAGTGTTAGTTTTTTGTTTGATTGGTACTATATTATAACAAATAGGACTGTTAATTGCACAATTAAAATCGTAGTCCATACCATTCAGTACAGACAGTCTCAAAACATTTTGGCTCACATGCACGTGGCTATTAAATTTGCCTAATCACATTTGCGATCCTATCCAATTACTTACAACTCAGGGCAATGTACTCGATGACAGTTATTTTTATGCGCATATACGAGCATACGGAGAGGCTTTTACGCGAAATTGGCCCGCATATTGTCGCTTACTGCAAGATATATGAATAAATTTAGTTTATTTGCTAGTTTTCGAGCGAATTGCTTTTTAAGGACACATGGTCCATATTGCTATTGAGTGGATTTTGTTTTTGGTACAAGCTTTTATTGACAAGTGTACCTACTTTTTTTTCCAGAGTCATCTACTACTGTTGAGGTTTCAATGTGCTCAAACACGAAGGGTTTATTTATCTTGTGTAGTTTAGGAGTTGCCATAGCCACCTTCTGTCCCCATCATCAGATCAGCTCGGTGGTATAATAATATTGCATTGTCACCGAACTTACATAAGTACATATGCCAAATTTCAGCTCAATCTGATACCGGAAAGTGGCTAAAATAAACAAGTGCGAGTCGGTCGACTCGCGCATGAAGGGTTCCGTACCATCTATAAAAACGGCAAAAAAATCACGTTTGTTTTATGGGTCCTCCTTACATATTTATTACATTCTCTTTTTTAGTATTTGTTGTTTAGCGGCAACAGTAATACATTATCTGTGAAAATTTCAACTGTCTAACTATCACAGTTCATGAGATACAGTCTGGTGACAGACGGACAAACAGACAGACAGACGGACGGACAGCGGAGTCTTAGTATAATAGGGTCCCGTTTTACCCTACGTACGGAACCCTAAAAAGGATTGCGAATTTTGAGGACAACATACTGACATATTAGTCGTATATGCGAATAAATGCTTGTAAAAACCGCATGACGTGAACTATGATTAGTTAGCGCAGTGCTTTGCCACACATTAAAAAATGATAATCCCAAAGAAAATTGACAAACTTGCCATACAATCATATTTTAACGAACACAGCTTACGATTAAGGTGGTTCGGTGCAACTGAACCTAAGTTAGACAAATAAACCACATCTACGAACAATACGCTCCTTAAAAATCCATTTGCCACCTAACAGTTGTAGCAAAACTACGAGTATAAAGTTATCGACTTGGCGACGACAACCTCTTGACAAATGTGTTTCGCCTTTTTGTTTAGAATATTGTTAAAGTTCCGGACCATAAGACGTTATATTTATGATGCTTAAGTTTTGCTTTATCACGACATGTAACATAAAAGAGTTAGATATTTTAGAGTCAACAGTAGAAATAGAATAAAGAACTATATACTAGTAACTGTCCTGAACATAATTCACTGAACGTATTAACTGTTTTATTTTAGCTTCATTTGGGGTGATAAGTGAAATAAAAAGTAGTGTTTCCCAATAACATGGATCTTTAATTGATTCTTTTTCTTTGGATCTTAAGTTACACTTCGTCTTGCCTTATTTTGATGTGGGAGTAGATAAGCTATTGGTTCCTGCTAGCTAAGCTATTTTTATTCCATCGGAGACATAGGCAGGCTGCCTAGAACAATACATTGCCACCAAATCCGGTCGATAGAGCATATTTCACTCTATACGCAACTGTCCAAACATATTTCACGATAATGTGTATTATGTATCGCTGTGTCGGGGTTAATATTTTAAAGTGTCGTGTCGTGTAGTTTCTGGTAGGCACCGGTCGCATATTTCATCGCCCGTCCTCACTACACGAGGGTGTATTCTGAAAACTATATAACTATGATATAATATTATAACTCGAGACTTACATAATATTATAGGGACTTATTATGTATTTTGTCATATTGCTACGTTTACATGAATGATTTTGTGTTAATAAGTCACAAAGCTGAGATTTCTCAATTAATGAGAAATTTCCTGCTCCTACGGAAAAAACCGTATTATAGACCATAGGTTTGGCCCGCGACTTCATCCGCGTGGAACTCGTTTATAAATATCGTATCTCCGTACAAAATCAAACCTCCCCCGGGTTAAAAATTATCCTATGTCCTTCCCAGGCTTAAACTATCTCCATACCAAATTTCGTCACCATCGGTTTAGCGGTGTAAGCGTGAAGAAGTAAAAGACAGACAGAGTTACTTGCGTATTTATAATATTATAATTATAATATGGTATGGATATAAATAGGAATACAGTATCAGCGATGATGAGTTGCTCGACACGGGAGTAGGAATATCTAATAATATTCAAGGGTAATAAATAACAATAACGCTTACGATACACACTGATCTCTTTGTAAGCAGTCCTTCTATTTCAATATGTTTCGCGCCTGTGAACAAAACGTTTAAATCGGCAGCAACCAACAAAAATAGACCTCCAGTAAGTTAGCGAACTAGCCCTGGTGTCGCATACTACTCTCACAATACGCCCTCGCCCGGTCGTTAGTATGATTTTGATTGAAATTTACTGCTGTATCGTAGAGGGCAGCACTGCAATAAGGCACTTTCGTGATTAAATGCCATACAACATATTCAACATGATAAGTAATAATGGAATAATATAAATTTATTTGGTCATTTGTGTTTGCGTTTTATAATATTTAGGAGCGCTTTGAGTGGTTACTAACTGAGCGCTCTCGTGGTTTGGAAGGCACTTTAATCCGTTGAACCCGGCTGCTTGTCTAGGGCATCAGTCGTTAAGCCAGGAGGCCTTCAAGCGGCTTGAGAACTTCTAACAGTCAAGTTGCCAACTCACTTGACAATGGAGCGTCGAAGTTGCACCACGTCCGTAGGGTGTAGGTACCCACCGTTACCCTTCAAGTGACCTCTGTGTGCTAAAATTGCAACAAAACTAGCAACCGCACCATCTTCTTGAAGATCTCACGGTTCGATATAATTTCCATACGATAAATGAATAAATATTGCTACATTAGATAGAGAGTCGATTTAAATAAAAAAATTATATCAGTAATAAACAATTTGTATGTGTATACAATAAAAAAAAAATGCATTTATTTCGGACAACATCAGGTAAATGATCCATAGAATTGTAAGTAACAAAAAAGACTTAAATAATTATGTTAGTACTTAAACTTACAATATGTACTGTGTTGTATGTATCGATTTACCAATAACAGGAATCGGCCTGGTGCCACTGATTGTCCAATATTTAATAAAATGCACGAATTGTTGCAAAACGTATAATAGTTTATACCTACTTTTAAAAATTTTCGATAAATATAGGTACCATAATATATTGAATAATGGGTCCAGTTAACAATTCGTTATGATGTTTAACTGGATAAAAATAGACTGAGGCTCGGTTTTATAAAGATCCGTTAGACCTTATGTCGGTTTGTTATGTCAAAAAATGTACTGAGTTACTGAAATTTGATCTATTATTTGGTCTAACGGATCTTTATAAAACCCGGCCTTAATAGCAATACACTTTAGTCAAATTATTTTAAAAAGTTAGATCTTAAATCGTGAAAAGAATGTGAAACCAATTTATTAAGGCAGCTTGAACAAAAATATCATATTTCATAGGTCTGTTAAAACGTTGGGAAACATTAAAAATCCGGGCTAATATAATTAAATTGGACAACGAAACCCAGTGGACATGTCACGAAGCGATGTGCCGTGAAGCTGCAAAGAAGTGAACACGCTTAAAAAATCTAGTTTTTGGTTTTTATACTTAGGTAGCTTTTCGGTGTAGGAAAACATCGAGAGGAAACCGGTTTAATCCCAAGTAGGTCTAGGTTTCCCTCTGGGTTGATGTAACTGGTGCCTACGCCAAATCTTGGGATTAAGTGCCAAAGCGGAGTTCGGGCTTCATTAGGATACAACCAGGAAATCGCTAGGAGATGAAATAAAAAAGCCATTTTATGATTGTATACCAGATGCTTAGCCATAGTACCAGTAAGATTAAGGCTCGGTTTTATAAAGATCCATTAGATCTTATGTCAGTTTGTTATGTCAAAAATTGTACTGAGTTACTGTGATTTTACATTTGGTCTAACGGATCTTTATAAAGCCTAAATTTCTGACAAAAATGCAAGTAAAAAATACCTTATTCTCACACCACAGTAGTTTTTCTCTTGCATTCATTTGAAGAAATCCAAAATGTGTCGGTATTTCGGTCCTAATATATTTATGTAAAAATATATGTATAATAGAAAGGGAGAAATAAATAACACGTCCCAGATTACAAATTTCAGTAGGTCAAATTTTAAATAACAGTAGTAATAATACAAGCTTTGTACCAACTAGGTCTGTGCGCATGTATGCGCGCGCGACTGTTAAAAATTTATTCGAGCGTGCATGATAGTACCAACTAATACCGTAAGATGGCGCCAGTAACACCAGTATCCACTAAATCACCGACTGATTCACCGACTAAAACAGGACACTGTAAGACTAGAGATGTTTATTGTTATAAATGTAAACTAACTGCTGACCCGAAAAAAAGTGCTTTATGCTCGGGTTGTAATAAGACGTTGCATTTGGAATGCGACGGTTACCCAGAGAAAGTCTACAAATTAATGGAACCTCAAAAAAAAGAGAAGTGGCAGTGCAAATTTTGTCTAAGGAAACTTAAAAAAATCAGGTTGTCGAACCTTCACATTACGCCGCCGTCTAATGTAACACTTAGGAAAACTAACATAAAGAATTTCACAGCAAAGGAACCGGCACCTGGAGCGCAAAATAGTACAGTAAATCTTCTTGCAACATGTCCTGAAACCTACCCTCAGCCTGTAATGCGCAGTTGCTCAAACCTGAATACAATAGAGGGAACCGAGCTTCTTAACCTCAACTCGCCCACAGTTGACATGAGTACAGCGCCGAACGACATAAATGCGCCCACGGTTACGATCTCAACTTTGGAAAAATTGGAAGAACAAAACTTGGATTATGATGACACCGCGATATCTTCGGAATCTCAAATAACCACTGAATTTGAATTATCTGTGAACTCCACAAGATCACAGGAAAAACAGTCAAAAAGCCTCGACTACTCGGTAAATGACGTGCTAACAGGACTGGAAATGAAAGATGAAATATATAGACTCTCCGTAGAACTTGCCTCTACTCAGAGCCAACTCGAGGAGGTGAGTATTGAAAATAATGGGTTAAAAAGGACTATTGACAAATTACAAAGAGAAATTGGAACACTAAAAAAATTATGCAAAACATCTAACTTTAGGGGGGTGACTGGATTACATAATAAGAAGAGACATTCGATAAACAGTGACAAACATTTAATTTCTACTCCATTAAATGTATCAACAACAGCGTCCCCTCGATGTGGAAACAAATTACATGACTGTAAAGATTTCGACTGTGAGGTAGAGATTCTACGCCTTAATGATCATATAGAGACATTAAAAGGAGAATTAAAAATGTACAAGGAGCAAATCTCAGACCTACGCTCACAAGTTGAAACGTTTTCGCGGAAACTGCTTCGCCCTAAAAATATTGAAGATATTGAAGATTACAGAATTGACGATAAGCTCCTGAATATACTCTCACCGACGAAAGAAATTCCATCTCTACTAAAGGCGAAATTTTGTGTGATTAGTAACTACACTAATTACATGCTACAACTGATAAAAGACTCATTTCCTAGTGAAAATACTTGTCTCTACCTATCACCTGGAGGAGGCACACGTGAGCTTTTTTGTGGCCTTGTAAACAAGCTGCGTGATTTTACTTTGGATGACTACTGTATCATATATATAGGTGACAAAGACTTTAAAGATAATACTAATTATAATAGTTTGGTTGAATATATACAGAAACAATTAAGCGAAGTTCAACATACCAACATTATCATATGTTTGCCCACATATAAAATGTATAATTATTCGCATTTATTTGTAAAACGTGTTGAAATATTTAATAATTTGTTATATAAGAACAACCTGAAACACGAATATAGCTACATTTTAGATTCTAATTTAAATCTGACATTTGACAGCGACATGTTTTCTAGTCTTGGAAATGTAAATCGACGAGGTTTTAAAACTATCTTCAACGATTTAATAAACCTTTTGACATTAATACCTACTGACTATATTATAAACGATTCTTACCAAACACAGGAAAATGAAGATAGCTCTAAATTAGTAAGTGAACATATGAACAATTTGACTCTAACCAATTTTTTTCGATCATAATGTAAATAATGTGACGGCTATACGTTGTTCCAGTAATATCACCTCGAACAAAACTGATAATGTAATTATAGTTATGCACCAAAACATAGCAGGACTTTGCAATAAGCTTGATTCGATCGAAATCGCTCTTAGCGATTTATCTGCCAACGGGAAAGAGGTTGATATAATATGTTTTAGTGAATCATTTGTAAAGCAAGGGGTAGAGCGTAACATTAAATTAAACAATTACAAACTTGTGGCTTCGTTCAGTCGCGATAAAAGTAGAGGAGGTACATGCATTCTTGTCAATAAGCTACTAGATGCTAAATCTGTGATGATATCTACAGATATAGTTAAGAAGTTTCATTTCGAATGTTGTGGAATGGAAGTAACTGGTTTAAACATGCTTGTTTTCTGCATTTATAGAACACCAGAACAAAATAAATCACAGATAGAACTTTTCATGCGTAGTTTGGAAAAATTGCTCCACTATACCACAGAAAAATATAAATGGAAAAGAATTATAATTTGTGGTGATTGGAATCTGGACATAATGAAAGACAATCTAGCCACAAAAGACTTATTGAATACATTGAATAATTACAATTTTAATATTCATATTAACTCTCCGACTAGATTGAAGTCCTGTATCGATCAAATCGCTAGTAATATTAAAGGCGTAGAGTCCGAGTTAGTCTACTTGGGCCTTTCAGACCATGAGTCAGCACAAATTATAAAAATAAAGGCAAACAAACTCAAGACTATTACAACATGGTTTGAATTTAAAAGGGATTATAGTAAAGATAATATTTTAAAGTTTTATAATTATATCTCCCAGCTATCTTTCAGTGATGTTTATCAATCAGAAACTTGTTTAGAAGCATTTAATAATTTTTACGAAATGTTCAGTCTACTCTACAGGCTATGTTTTCCCATGATAAAAGTTAAAGTAGCCAGACGCTCAAGGAAACTTAAATGGTTAACAAAGGGATTGAAAAAGTCCAGCAAAACAAAGCGCGATCTTTATTTGAATTATAAGAGAACGAAATCAAAATGTCAAACAATCAAGAATAAATTTGTACAGTATAATAAACTATTTAAGTCTTGTCTGCATAAAGCGCAACAGATTCTTAACAATAAATACATACAATGCAAAAAGAACAAGTGTCAAGCCACTTGGAGTACGATTAACACAACTCTTGGAAATAACCATTGCAAAAACGAAATTCACCAACTAAACTTCGAAAATAAATCCTACTCCGACCCCAATGACATTTGTAACCGCTTGAATAACTATTATATAAATTTGACAAATAATTCACAATTGAACGCAACTGACATGAAATTAAATAGATCATTATATAATCCTAAATCAATATTTCTAAGACCTACAAATGAATTTGAACTGTACAAAATACTAATGTCCTTAAACAACAGTAATGCCTGTGGATATGACGAGATTATCACATTGGTTGTAAAATCATGTGCTAAGTTTCTTTGCCATCCTCTCTCACACATAATTAACTTGTCATTCATTGACGGTATCTTTCCCTCTCAACTAAAACTGTCTATAGTAAAACCTCTTTTTAAAAAAGGAGACAAATCAGACCCAAATAATTATAGACCAATTACTATTATTCCAATTTTATCTAAAGTTTTTGAGAAAGCTATACTCCATAGAATCAATGAATTTCTGAACAAGCATGACATAATAACACCAAAGCAATTTGGATTTCGTAAGGGAAAATCAACAACCCTAGCTTGTTTTAACCTAGTTAAGACGGTTTTGGAGAGTTTAAATCGTAAGACGCCGATCATAGCGCTGTTCCTAGACATGAGTAAAGCTTTTGACTTCATTGACCACAGAATACTTCTGAAAAAAATGGAATACTATGGGATTAGAGGTAAAGCTTACGAATGGGTGGAGAGCTACTTAAGGGAAAGAACACAATGCATACAAATTGAAAAAATTGACCGAAAATCTAATAATGCTTATATTAGAGAAGCTTATAGATCAGATTTTCGTTTAAATAATACCGGCGTCCCCCAAGGAAGTATTCTTGGCCCGTTGCTATTTCTAATTGCAATAAATGACTTACCAAACTGTACTAAACACGATTGCATCTTATTCGCCGATGATACTACCCTTATTGTAAAAGGTGATGACATAGGCCTATTTGAATTAAATATCAATGAAACATTGTCAGACGCTATATGTTGGTTAAATAGCAATAACTTAAAAATTAATATAGCAAAGACAAAAGCTATGATATTTGGTCCCTATAACTGTAGCTTATTACCCATTCAAATCAAACATGACAACGCAAACGTAGAAATAGTTGACACAGTCTCATTCCTGGGCTTCAAAATTGACAAAAATTTAAATTGGAAATACCATGTAGATGACATTTGTAATAAATTGGCACGCTTCGTATTCGCTTTGAAAAGACTTAGACAAACGGTATCAGTGGAAGCTGCTCTCACTGCATACCATGGCTATGTTTCCTCAGTACTAAGTTATGGATTATTGTTATGGGGAAATTCGACTGACATCGAAAGAATTTTTATACTACAAAAAAGGTGTATTCGTGCGATAGACAATGCATGGTTTCTTGCAAGCTGTAAACCCTTATTCAAGAAGTTCAATATACTTCCACTTCCATGCATGTACATAAAAGAAGCTTGTCTCCTGGTGAAAATGAACCCACACCACTTTACTCAACGTAATGACACCAGTGCAAGACACACCCGAGCACAATACAGGGACCTTTTATATCAGCCTCCTTGCCACACCTCTATTTATAAGAAAAATTGTTATAACATGTGCATAGTCTTGTATAATAAACTACCTATTAATATTAAACTAGAAAATGAGATGTTATTTAAAAGTAAATTGACTAAATGGCTACAGGAAAATTGTTTCTACAATATTAATGAATATTTGACGCGCTAAAAGCTAAATTATAATATGATACAATAAATATTTGACATTGTAATACATTTGACTTCTACTAAATTAGAAATATGACTGAAAAAATTTGCACACCTGCATGCAGGTTGAATACGCATGAACTTTCTAAATATAAGATCTTTGTAACCGTGTTCAAGCAAATAAAGAATTTGTATTTGTATTTGTATTTGTATTTGTACATTCACTTATTTTCTCGTAACTTGAGGCAAGGCCATTCCAGTGCAAATAACCCCCTCTTAACCACCCTGCTCTCTACGGAAGCTCTACGCGTAATTTCGTTAAGGTTTAGTACATTTTAATTGATTTTTAGAACACTGGATAACTTATGAAAAAGCTATCCTTTTTGTAAAATAACAGCATATACCACTATTGTTGATAATTACAAAACGCTTATTTTTACGATGATATTTAGGATTTTTTGACAGAGTTACCAAGGCATTTTTCAATATTTTATTCGGTTATTTTGTTTCTTTGTTTCTTCTTCAGTCAACAATAATTTTTGTGTAGTGTATTTCTAAATTATTTCTTCACACTGGAAGTTCAAGCTTCAGTATTTTCTTCTGATCTCTGAATGGGCCTTGCCTTAAGCAATTTGAAGACTTGTTAATTTCAGACTGTCCACAGGCTGGGTGAAATTCAATATTATGTCAATGCAAGTCATAAAAACTTTGACTGGGAAAACTTCTGTCACTTTATCTAGCCATTTTATTTATCCAAAGCGTTTAGTAGTTCCTTGTGACCATTTACCAAATTGCGAGTTGTCTTCCAAAGAGCTGTCACATATGCCGACAAGAATGCGTCGGCAATATGAAGACATCCCATATTTGTGGTTACACCAACAAAAGTAGGTGAGATATAGTCTTAGAATAACAGTGAAAGAGGTTCCGGATTTCGATGTTACGCCAACGCATATAATCTTTTAGTTAAACTGGTAAACTTATCGTCGTGATGAATACGATTACGAATTTTTGTGTATAGGTATTCAGGAAAATACATTATGAGACGAGGACTAAATTGCATTATATGTCCATTACCAACTTTGTATTTTTGTACGAATTAGTACTTTCATAGGAGCATGCATATATACCTGGATTAAGTGTAATGCCAAAAAAGAAAGACCACTAACTTCTAAATTATAAATAAAAAAATACCTACAAGCTCTGTACAATTTTGAGTTAAAACACCCATCTAATTGAATTCTGATATCCTTTGAGTCAGCTTTTTGCGTAAATAAACCTTCAGATTAATCATTTGTATATAAAACAAATAAAACTGAAACTTCTGGTATCTCGGCATTTCGCTTCTGAAAATGAAACCCCAAATACTTTCATTATGTAAAGTTTTTATGCCTAATTTGTTAACGGAATTTCCTTACTAAACGGGGTTTATGTATGTACACGAATATTCTGAATAATATTGCAACAAAATGATCGCCACGTCCAGCTATAAACATAAACTATAATAATTAAAATATGTCCGTGGGTGCAATCTGCGCCGAGTGGCGGTAATGAATTGGCTGGCCCGTGATTGATGCGGTCCCTGCGTCATCCGCTAATGGCGCACACGCACTGTGTTGGGAAAAGCGGCCGCATCATCATCCCCCCACCGTTGCCCCGACTGTATCCTAAAGAAAAAAAGAAATCTCTAAAACGATTGGAGGATGAACTTAAACTTACAGCAGGACTTAACTGGAGGAGAGTGGCCCAAGACAGACCGCAATTGTAGCTAGAGAAGGCCTTTGCTAAGCGTCATACTGTATAAGTTGAGTCGTCACTCATACTGAATTAAGAGGCATTGTCTTATTCATAATAAAAGGGCTTAATAGCTAGAATAGATATTAATAAATCCTAAACACATCCTGAAAGACCCGGTGTCCGCTTTGGCTCCTAAGCCTCTGGATGATACAAATAAAATATAGCGCTCTATACGCTATTTCTATCATCGCTCAAATGAAAAAAGCTTAGGTGATGTACACCGCGCCCATTGTACACTATTTGAGGCCTACTTAACTTTATCTCGAGATAATATCTCTATCCATTTCGCTAGGGCATTTTAATTTAATGGTTTTAGAAGCTTTTTGAGGGCAAATATACAACCCCCTTATAAAAATACCAAATCGTCCGTATTATGTGAGTATGTATTACGAGACTGGCTTGGTGTAACTTTACTGTGTAACTGACTGAACTATGCGCGAGTTAACCGCGGCGTTTCGCTATAGCAGTGCGTAAGAATATTAAGGGTGATTCAAACGAATTTCATTACACAACGAATATGATTCAGTGGCCGGTGAGCTGGAAAAGACGTTTAGCGTAAATATGCCGAGGGTCTGTGTCAGCTTAGCTGGCGTAATGTAAATAAACAATTTAGGCGGCACGGATCTTGGATGATTTAATGTTGAAAAGAAGGATAGATTGACGCTTATTGCTAATTGACGTAACGAGAGTATTTTAAGGTGTTGCGAGTCTTGTTCTCTGATGTCATTATTTTTAAATACCTGGAAAAAACAAATAAAATTACATATAGTGTCAGTGAAGGACCTTGAGATTATCGTACGCTATTTTCAGCTAAAACCTTTTTTGTAGGTACTAGATAGGTACTTTAGGTTTTATAACAATTTAACTAGTCTGTTAGTAATGTTAACAATGTAATTATCTACTATTTGATCATTAAATTATCTGTTATGATTTGATGCGTATATAAAGTGACAATAAGACCAATAAATACTATTATTTATTCCATGATTAAACCATAGAGTTCTAACGTTAGACCTTAGAACTCATGTTCCAGTTTGGCCAAATCCGGCTTCAGTACTCTTGTAGGTATTTCAGGGTTCCGTAAGGGTGATCCGTTTAATTGGCTGCAAATGAAGCGAAGTGAGGGCGTGGGGCGGGTCCCGGCTGAACGAGTAATGGCCGATTAGTGCACCTCAGGGTTAAAGGTGCTATATGGTTTGTGGGCGATGACAATGCTGAGATATGATCATCGCGTTCATTGTTGTACCCATAAATGTTACTATTTAATTATCCTAAAACTTATTATCATATAATACGTTTTATAATAGCATCAAATAGTAAATCGGTTCGATTGGTGTCCTTAACATAATACATATTTCGCTGCATGTAGTGTAACAAGAAATTTTAAACGCGACATCATTTTAGGGCCTGAGGTACATAACTACATCGCTCGTCTTCATATTTATTGTAAAAGAAGTATTTCCAAAAATGTATTCGAAATGTTTTCACAAACTCATTTTTTCCGTAAACTTATTGTTAGATCGTTTTGAAAATTGTGTACCTAGTCAATTTATCCCGTGTTGTCCGCGGCCCGAGGCGCGCGCGCGGCGAGATTGGAATATGCAAATACCCTCAACTCCGACAACTGTTGGGCTCCCATTATAAATAAATAACAGGAGTTAGTTTTACATTTCTCAGTAAAACTTGGTTAAACGTTTTCTCACAAAAAAAATAACATGTAGGTACATTAGTCAAAGAGTGTCGCCTCTTTCGACTTTTTAACAATAATTTGGCATTTGAATTGTTTTTATACAGAATCCATTTTCCAACTTGCCGCTTTTCTAATGAGTTTGCCACTTTTCTATGGATTTATGGTATCACATGAGCATGCCATTATGTAGTACTTTACAGACATGAACCCTGGAAACATTACCCTGCTTTTCTTGGGTAGTGGAGTAAAATCTAGATAATTCTTTGTGAATCGATCTTTACCTCGGTAAGCTTTATCTGACTAGAACTCTTCTTGCAACCAAAGATCAAGTCATTTCTTGGTAGTTATCACTATTGTCGATACTGAAAAATACTCGCAGAGGCCTATACCTACTTAGCAGTGATCGACCACAGGCAAAATAATGCTTATGATTTATGATGAAGACTTAACATGCTGCGACGTTTTCGCTTGATTATATAAGTACCTACCTCTATTAACTTCCATCAAATGATACGACAGACGAAAACAAAAGCCGTAACGAAATATTAAAGTTATTTTTCGCCCTCCAAACGTTTAATATTTATGAGTGTAAACGCATCGGCGTGCGGTGGCTAATGTCGTTGTTTTAACCGGCCAATTTGACGCGAACCCTTTAGGCTACGTGCGGAGTTAGGATAGGGTTGGTACCTTACGCTTTAAGACACGACGCAAAGTTTAAAATCAAAGTGATGAATGTCCAATTGTGATCACCATGATCATGAATTTTCATCCTTTCTGCGTCTTGGATGTCGTCTATGTATTAATGTACCTATTTTAAAACTATTATGAGTATAATGTAGGGTCGATAGGTCGGTTAGCAACCAAATAATTTAATGTTCCGGTTTGTGTCCACTTCGATGGAAAGGATATTTTCTTAATGTATTCGGTTTTATTAACTAGGTGCCAAATGAAATGTTAACATGTTTTTTTCTTTGGGGGTCATGAATTAATATATTTATGTATTTAATTTAAAAAAATACTTGCTTCAAGTGATCCAAAACTGACGTAGGTGGTGGCGTCCCCGGCCTAACCCTATATCGTCATTGAGTTTACTATGGACCTAGTTAAATATGTACGTTGTCATTAATTCTTTATTAATCTAAACTACTTACTGATTTAAATCTTTAAGTAACATTATTTTCGTCTTTAGCCAAATAATGAACTGAAATCAAGTGTGAAGATGATTTCTCCCACTTTTACAACCTCTGTGTGTTATATCATCTGACAATGTATTTCGAGCAAGATTTTTGATTAATATAATTAAGTATTAGCACCACAAGCGTGCATTCCAGTTTAAACTCCGTTGACGTAATATTTTGTTTTAAATTTTCTAAGAACCCTGTATTAGCAACCCTAGTCCCGCTAAACAGTAGCGTACCCGGCGGAATCGCGTTACGGCGTCATCTTCTGAAGCAATCTTCGCTAACTGATTTACGCTGCGAGCCCGCAAGTGAGCCTAGGGCGCCGGCGCGGCGTTTAGACGCGTTTTGTGTGGCACAATGTCGACTGTGGGCGCAGAGGCGTTGCCAGAATGTGCCTGAAACATTCTCGACGATTCTAGGTTGGGGTCCCAGACCCAAAAAAACCGGACAAGTACGAGTCAGACTCACTCGCCGAGGGTTCTGTACAAATTTGTAGGAATTGATTACGTACTTCAAATAAAGAATATATTTTTTTATGATTTAAATATAAATGTATAGTTTCAGTACTTATAGTATAAGAAGATATTACTTGCCAAATTTCATAGTTCTAGGTCAAAGGAACGTTACCTATAAATTTTGATTCCCTTGGGTGTTTCCGGTATGAACGACCGTATCTTTATTTTACGCTAACTTAGAAGTTTGATTTTTATAGCTTTGAATCAAGTCCCTTGAGGGACTGTAGATTATTATCTGTCTGTCAAGACCCTTTATCTCGGGAACGTTCCACGCGGACAAACAGACAGACAGAAGGAAAACAAAGTTATCCTATAAGGGTTCCGTTTTTTCCTTTTGAGGTACTAACCTAAAAAGATTGACGGAGCATTAAAAACAACCTAGTGGATCCGGTTTTTAACAGGCACATTAAGTAAACAAACGCACATGCGCAAATATACAAACTAAACCATGCACGTTACTTGAAACGTGTGATCTTGACATCATTGCGAATTAAAAACCGACTTTACCAGATTGTTCGTAATTCGTAATGTGACGCCTTATCTTTTTTTTTGATCGACTCTGTAAGATCTGAATATTATTGTTGACTAGATTTTTTCTATCGTAGTCCTCAACTGCGGCCGTCTTTGACCCCGAAAGCCCTTTTAGGCTCGGTTTTATAAAGATCCGTTAGAACTTATCTCGGTTTGTTATGTCAAAAAATGTACCGAGTTACTGAAATTTGATCTGACATTTGGTCTAACGCATCTTTATAAAACCCGGCCTTAGTCGCTTTTTTGTTACGACAGGTAGGGGATGCCATAGCCATATTCTAATGCCTGGGTTACAGGGTGCATGTTTATATTATTCCTGAATACATCAAACTCACAGGTTAGTAAAACGGTTATCATGGCAATAAACAAAACACACTCGTTCCAAACCATTTGACGTGTAAAAACGTTGAATGTTTTTAAGCGTTCGACGTTAGCCGGTATCGCATCACGCGCGACCACACACTAACGTTGGAAAACGATAAATATTACCTAAGGCGGGCCTTCCATAAGCCATTACCAGGTGAATTGTGTTAAGGCGAAGTTTGGTACCGTTCCGTTCCGTTCCGTTCCAGTGACTCATCCAGCCAGCAGTTCTGCTGCAAGGACGCGGAGGCGTTGGCGACACCCGGGAGGGAGGGTCGAAGAGGCTAGACGAACTTGCTCAAATGAACGCACTGGCATCGCACAGACAGTCGGCCGGAGGTGCATAGGAACTTTAGCAGCCTCTATCCGGAACTGCAAGTGCTGCGACAGGGCGGGCGTTTGGGCCTTCTCGATAGGACCTCCACGTCTTCTGCCGCCTTGACGTCTCCAACTGACCCTCCTGTCCGAGACACCGGAGAGCCAATAAGTACAGGAGGGGAGTGTAGGGCTTTTGCAGTCAGGAAGTGGATTGAAGGGTTAGATACAACCAGACCGAATACTAGCATCGTGCCCAGTACAAGGAAGGATAAATAAATACGTGTGTCAATATGTATGAAGGGAGAATATGACTGCTGTTACTCAGATTCGTGAGTTGTAGGGCCATCATGGCTTTCCTCTTGTTGATGTTCGACTTCGTCTGGTTCGGATTCAGTATCCGTTTCCGGTGCTTTGTATATTCTTTCAGCTTTTTTCTTTATAAGACCCCGGTTCAAAGCGATGGATTTCCAGTAGGCTAGGTTTCTGTTTGGTTATGTCGTGATGGAGGGAATCGTTCCAGGTGAAAATTGGTCGACCAACCTTTCGCTTGCTCTCTCTATATCTCAAGCCTCTATGGTAATGTTACGCATTGGAAGTTCGTGGTCAATATTAATTTTATTCTGCAGTGGAGCGCAGCCTCTTACGTTCCAAGTTGCTACCGTTATAGTTTCACACGCTTGAGGAGGCATTATTTTTGCGTTGGGGACTGCTCTTATTAAACGAAGGCCGGTCGAATCGACGTCTTGGGCGCTATCGACTGAGCTGTTCAGTGAAGGTATGTGGTCTAGGGTAATTGTTGCGGGGCTAGTGGGTAGAAGGTATTTGGTATGTCGACAAGGTTGTTCCTGTGTCCCCGATTGTTTAAATGATGTATCGTTTTCGGCCTGGCGCATGGCATTCGATTGTGCTGGCAGATGCACAGCTTCGCTATTGAAACGTACCGAGTCATAATGGTGGTTACCATAGAATAAGTGTAGGTTTCCCATCTTATGATATTCGTATATCGGCGCTTTGTAAAGGAGCGGTTGTCTTTGGTCCATATGTACATATATGTTTACCATAAAACAGCTCATGGCAGCTAGGGTGATTTCTTCTCCGCCCCAGAAGCCATCTTTGAATTGGTTTCGCATGTATTCATCTACGAGTTGCGCGGGCGATAGATTAGAGTGGGTAGTAGTTTTATAGTCCAAGACACTGCCATTGAGGGCTAGTTTTATTTTATGGTCGTTCCTCTCGGAGGATAAGTGACTGGCAAGCAACTCTCTGTTTGATGGTCAAAATCTCGGTCTAGTACAGTATTGAGTTGGTCCGCTATAGCTCGGTAGAGGCAGTTTCCATCTTTAGGTATTGGACAAATTACCATAGCGGCCATTTTTTTTTTTTTATTCAATAGCCTTGGGCTCAGTCCTCCTACAATGGGAAAGTCGGTTCAATGGCTAGGTGCGGCAACTGTCGATATGGGGGTATTGTTCTTACTTGGGCAAATTGGGTAATTACTTGGGATTGTTAAATGACGCCCTTTTGCGTTGCAGATGTTGAATGAGTCGATTGAACTCTCTTCGGGTATTATGAAATAGTTTTGTTTCGTCCGTTAGTCAGGTTTTGTGACAGAAAGTTTTATGATGGGTTAGAATATAGTGTTCATGTTGTTTGTAAGAAAGTTACCCGGGCGGTGCTTTTGATTACCTACCAGATGTCGGGCCACGATAGAACTTGGGCTTTAGGGATATTGCTTTGTTAAATGTTTAAGTTTTGTTAAATGTGGGAATCGTGGGATGTGAAACCTTGCCGGGCTTCTTGATGTACCTACCTATGTCCTTTACGGGACCTTTCCTGGTAACCTGTGGTAGTTTTATAAAGGCTAGTATTTGTGTGTCATTTACACATGTATGTGCAGGGTGAGAGATTTATAATACTTATAGAATCCTTAGGGAGATTGGATGCGGTGACCAGAGGCACAGTCCCCAGATCCCAACGAACCAGACGTTACCTATTAGTTTGCTGGAACCTGAACTATAGTATGTGCAAATATGAATAGTATTATTAATATATTCGGTTCAACTCGCATAATTTAACTAAGACCAGTTTGATAAAATTTGCTACTCCATGATATGTATAAGTTTTTGATATACCTATCGATGAGATAATTATAACAAAGAGTAGTGGTGCAATTAATACGACTGTGTTTTACGTTACCTTTTCATAAATTTTCCTTATGCTAATGAGCAGACTTGGCGAAACTGTGATAAAGTACACTAAGATTGTTGTATTAGACCTTCTCTTTATAGCTAAGTAGTTATATTAGTTTATGCCGACCCGTCTTCGTGCTGGGGGATAGATTGTTCTCAACCTGCGCAAACCTAGACCTAGTATATCTAAGTAATGTGTTAAAAAGAAATAAAAATAACGTGCATAGTATTTTATGGACTAGTTAATCGTACCTACGGTGGGTAACGTTGGACAGTAACCACAAGTTTGACTGTTAGCGAACCTACTTATTGTAGGTATTTATTTATTTCAGCTATAGATTTAATTTTGTATCTCTATACTGGATACCGCCAAGGATACGTTTGTATTTGTTAGTCTGTCCCTATGGTACCTTCCTGTGTATCGGGAGAAATTTATTACTTACCGAGTTAAATTTTAACATAGGTTTAGAAGGAGTTAAATAGAGGGGGCACTCGCTACCCGCTGATTGTAAGTAGTTATTTAGCTCAGCGTAATCAAGTGGATGGCGCGTAATTCTACCTAACCTTACACACACGCACACGCACCCCCCCCCCAACACACACACACGCACCCACACACACACACGCACACTCAAACCCACGCCTGCACTCACAAAAAGTAAATAAATAAATGAAATAGTAAATTAATAACAGCCGCGCAAAACAGATGAAGACGATCGACGGACGTTATAGTTTCTAATCTGTAAACTCCTAAGAGACATAACAAACTTCGTGCATCTGTTTGTGCGTTTGTAGTGCGTCCAATAACATATGTAAAGTAACTTACTGTCTGTGTCTTTGGGAATTACAAGTTTCGGGACCTTTCGGTACCTTGTTGGTCAGTTCGCGGTACCAAGGTCTGTTATTGTATTGACCCTGTCAGGGGGTCTCCAGGTGCGCTGACTTATGCGTAACTAGGGCCCGGTCAGGTCCGGGCCAGGAAGTATATAACACAGAGGTCAGTAAATGGCAGGCAGCAATGGAAGGATCTCACCGGGTTTGTAGTGGAGTTTCGTCTTGCGCGGCCGCGCTCGTTGCTCGTAAGTACGGGTCTGCGATGGCAGGGTTCGCTCCAACTCGGATCACACAGACTTTGATTGCACTCACAGTAGGTAAATTATTTGGACGCACTGCAAGTTGGCACGAATGAACGTTTTTTTTCGAAACTAAGTAAGTAAACAAATCGCGGATCAGCCCGTGGGCTGTGTTGTCCCATTTAGCTTAGGACTTAGAGGCGGTCGCTAGCGCGCAACATCTGTTGGTGACCGTCGATCGTCTTTTGTTTCGCGGAACTATTGTCTTATTTGTAAGACAGTACTAGAGGTCGGAAATAGCTCCAGGGAGCGTCCGCTCTCTACCGTGGTCCAAACGAGACTCCGTGTTAAGGCGAAGTTTGGTACTTATATTTAGTCAATTATTAATAATGTCGACATTATTATGGCATTATTGCCCAGAAGGCGAAGGTCCAAGGCAGTTCCAACTTTTAACACAGGGCCAACGTAGGCTAACTAACATTGAAATCAACGGTCATTCACGACCACCTCATTGAAGCCTCATCGGTTGCAGAAAGGGCACGTATGCTGGCAATATCAGAAAGGGAGTCAGGTCACTGGCTCCATGCCTACCCGTCTGCTAATTATGGAAACATTTTAGACCCGAACAGTTTCCGTCTGGCTGTTGGTTTATGACTCGGGGCCAATATTGTGGAACCTCATCGTTGCCACTGTGGCTCAACAGTAGACAGGACAGGCCACCACGGCCTCGCCTGCCCAAAAAGCGCTCCTGCCTCAACGTCATCATCCGTCGGGCAATGGTCAGTGTCGGTGTACCGGCCACTTCCTTAGCCAAACGGCCTTTAGCGTGACGACGGCAAGAGACCCGACGAGTTGACTCTCGTGTGCCCTGGCAACAGGGACAACCGTTAGTCTGGGATGTCACATGCGTGGACACCCTAGCGCCGTCCCATTTGGGCACGACATCGTAGAGGCCCGGTGGAGCTGCCGTCATGGCTGAATCAGCAAAGCGCAAATATGCAACTGTCGGCGATAGTTACATATTTACGTCGTTTGCTGTGGAGACCCTGGGTCCGAACGAAGTCGCGGCCAAAAGTTCAGTATAAATGCGAAAGTAACTCTGTCTGCTATCTTTTCGCGCATTAACCGCTTAAACGGATATAGATGATTTGGCATGGAGATCGTTTGTATCCCGAGGAAGGACATAGGATAATTTTTATCCCGGAAATCGTCCCGACTACTACGTGGACGAAGTCGCGGGCAAAAGGTAGTATAATACAAGTCTAATATTTTTGTTTATGGTTTTCGTCATTATTACGAGTATATCATTAATTTAGATGTATTACATAGTGGCAGCTTCGCCGATGTATTTATTACTCTTATTATATATTTTTTAAGTAATATTTGTACCGTTGTTTGCCCAAATAAACATTAAAATATCACGAACACACATTCACCGTGCAAGTTAGATAAGAGTGCTAGTGCAAGTTTGCTACTAGCTTTATAACTGTGACGCGTAGCAGACATTTCTCGCTTTGTAGCGAACATCAGATATGCTTCCCATTTCGGGGTAATATTTTTTAATTCCAATTGAATACTAATTTAAGTAAGTATTAGTTGCACTCACACATACTGAGCTATACGCGTACGAAAAAGAAAGCCTTAGTACTGCCTCATGATAAAAAACACAATCCTGACAATCATTGAATCGATTTGTAATAAAGTAACTTAAGTAGGTACCTATGAAGTTCATAATGACTTTGTTAACAAATCATTGGGGTGTTTTGACAACTTTGTCACAAAATAATAAACAGTACTTACTTACTCGTACGAATAGAAGGTCTTCTAATGAATAAACCCGTTGTTTGACGGCTAGAAAACACCGAATCATACTATCCCGCTTTACTGCATAGCGCGTGCTCTGTTGTCTAGTTAGGGTAGTCTCGTTTGCACGTCAAAGCGATCACCTAACTAGTAATTTTACAACCTAGTTTAACTGTACTGTCACTGTCCGTCGGTGTCAGCTACGTTCGGATAAATTAACACCGCCTGTGTGTCCCACCCCACTAAAAGTGTTGAAAAAATATTGAACTGGTTCTTATTCCGTCTAAATGGAACATGACCACATTAATCAAATTACAATGATAGTAATCCAGTGACTTTATACATTCAGAGCTTACGTCAAATCCGGTAGTTCTGATTTTTTTTTCGCAAAATTTGAACAGCCTGTGAAGGTACTATTCAGTAGGTACTTAGTCGTTTAGGGTTATAATCGGTTTTTCGATTTGTGACAAAGTTGCGTTCGGCGCTTGAGGTTACAAACTTGGATTATTCATTAGGCCAACATCATATACAAGTCGGCAAAAAATCAGAACTACCAACCGGATTTGACGCAAACCACCCGGTATTTCAGGCGACATGGTACTGGAAGAATCAAAGTGGCGATACGACCCTTCTGTCAATAATTGCGGATGAAAATACCAATCCTGGATATTGCAAACCAGTTGCAAACTAACAATTGAACAGGGAACTTTCCCTTAATGATCAGTTTTTAGAATTCGAATTCAAATTCGAAGTTCGGCTGCGTCCCGAATGCTCCCGAAGCGGCCCGTAACTCGCGCGCTCACTGATTCGTTAAGATAAGATAGACGAACGAGTTGACTAGGTAGTTCCGTTTTAAATTTGCGGGCCCATTGCTAAATGATTCGCGAATGTTTCCGTTCCGTTACAATAAAAACAAAATATTAAATGGAATGAACGAAAAGCTAAACAGGTGTTAATACGACCTATATTCGAGATGCAAAAAGTTTCCATCACTTTTTTGTTTCAAGCTTCTATTATTTACTACATTTTGGCCATCAATTACCTGTCTATTGAAAGGATCCTAATGATCCCGAAACACCCTGGGTTTATTTACTTGACAGAGATACGCTTCGATGGTTCTCGACTTTCTAAAGCTCGGTTTTATAAACATCCGTTAGACCTTATGTCGGTTTGTTATGTCAAAAAATGTACTGAGTTAATGAAATTTGATCTGACATTTGGTCTAACGGATCTTTATAAAACCCGGCCTAAGGCTACCTTCTGCCTTTAGTATCATCTGTAGTAGCTTAATACCTATTGCATTGTCAATACTAATCGAACGTATTTTGTTACTACTCACCTAATCGCATGTCGGACAATATGTATAGAGTTGCGCGTTCGTTAATGTTAATGTATACAATTGCAACTCATACGAATACAAATATTAAAGAAAAAACACACTTAATTTGTGTATCAATTGACCCATACGACTACATAAGTAAATTAAATCAATATTAAATAAAAATTAAATTAAGTAAAAATTTACAAACACTGGTCATAAATATTTCCAAATTTAAAATTTTATCCAATAGAAGTACTTACCATAAAATGATAGCGATTGGCCTGTGTGCATATTAACTACAATGCCGTAAATATACCCAATCCATCCCCTGATAACATCTGCAGGATCTTGTGGGGGAATATAGCAGACAAAGATAATTTTAATAATTTAATCAATATAACATTTTAAATATTAAAATAAGCTTTAAATACACCTTTCACGCGCAATTAAGCGCTCATCGGAACCCGAAGCGTCAAAACTTGACCAGACTCGACACAAATCATCCCAATAGACCGCGAGATAAAACATCAGCGCGAGTTTGTTAGGCCGTCACAGGGCCGGCAGCCATACAATACCTATCTATACCTACATAAAACCAGGGAGGAGCGCTCGTGGCCCAGCGGCGGCAGCGTATCGCGTGCAGTATGCGAGGTCAGTTCTTGGATGGAACTGAGCACTCCCGTCCTTTGGAAGACACGTTAAGCCGTTGTTCTCGGCTGCTGTCTATGATAGCAGTCGTTAAGCCAAGTTAGAGGCCTTGTGGTGGCTTGAGAACTTCTAGCAGTCAAGTTGCCCACTCCCTTGTCAAGCCTAATTACAATTGCAATTTAAGGTCTGGTTTCCCCTCGGGTTGGAAGGTCAGATGGCAGGCGTTTCCGTACAAACTACCTACTGCGTTGTCAATAATATCGAATGTATTTTGTTACTACTCACCTAATCGCATGTCGGACAATATGTATAGAGTTGCACAACTTAAATCTATGACTACTACTCTTTAGATTTTTCTAAAACAAATCTTGTGGAAATTATTAACTTGTCAACGACAGGTGCAAACATACATTATTATAACACATACATAGTTTGTTTTTATTATTATTTTGTTATTCCATACTATGGCAGCCTGACTCAGTGCTCCCTCACTAACTGAAGAAGTTCCATATAATCGGTGCGAGCAACTTTTGCTCGACTAATTAACGCGCAAGTTAATGACTTATGCCGACTCTGATAGTCAGGTTGATCAGCGCTACACTTTCATAAAGCCAGATTAATACTTTCATTGCACAAGATAAATGCTCCGTATTCAAAAAAATTAATTGACTTACATATGTATGCGTATTGGATTAATATGTTTTAATAAATGCTCTAGCCACATCTGTATCGCTAATAGATCCAGTATTGTAGAAATACTATTTGAAACAATATATATGTTTAATGGTGTTAGTAATTTTAAAGTCATTAAGTCATTTATTCAAGAACAATATATATTGTATTTGAAATAAAAGTGATACATATTTTACGATTACTGCCATAGAAATATTTCGATTAAGTGAACTTAAAAACTACCATAAAGTGTCATATTTAAAAATATTGATACATAATTATTAAATAAAGTAATATATCTAAAATGGAATCAAAATAAATAAATTACACAACAAATAAACTAAAATTGAACAATAATAAAACAAAGGAGTTAAATTTCGCTATGACTTCAAAAATCCTCTATTGAGTAATAGCACTTCTCCAACTCTAGCACTTAATTTCTTAAAAAAAAACTGCGAGTTACTTTAAATGAATCGGATGGCCTGGTAACTCGCGAGTGCGTAACTACCTTGAGTTTGATAATGGCAGGTTTTGGCAAGTCCTTGCGTCGTGTTCTAAGAGTGTTTTTCTTGTGTCTCTATTTCATTTATATGTTTACTAAGTCCGTCAGCACTACTAAGGCCGGGTTTTATAAAGATCCGTTAGACCAAATATCAGATCAAATTTCAGTAACTCTGTATATTTTTTGGCATGACAAACCGACATAAGGTCTAACGTATCTTTATAAAACCGAGCCTAAGATGTACAAGCTTGGAACAGTAAGTATTTTGTAGGTACTAAAATAGGTTCGGCAAGATGTCTGCTGGGGAACTTTAGCCATCGTTCTAATTGCTCTCTTCTGGGTAACAAAAACAGACCGGACATTATATTTATAGCTATTGCCCCAGAATTTTATGCTGTAGCGTATTTTGGATTCTACCAACGGGTAGTAGACCATTTTTAGTTGATTTAGCTGCAGCTCATTTCCAAGACTTCTAAGCGCATAACATGCGCTACAAATTGAGCCTACCAACGCCGTTACTTCTTGTTTCCAGTTGAGCGTAGGTACTGTCAACGTGGACTCCAAGAAATTTGGCCGTTCCCACTTACTTTATTTCATCTCCTTGAAGGGTAAGCAGCAGCGAGTCACTGTAGATATAACAAATATAACACCTGTTTTATTGCAGTTTAATTTAAGACTTAAGGTTAAAGTAAGTATGTACATATTCAATCAAGGTAGGGTTCTTGCGCCGGTTATTATACTAAGTTTTTCAATAAAAGAAAATAATTTAAAATTCTTATAGAACCTAGTTAAGAAATGGTGACTTACTATAAAACGAGAAGACTACCAAGTGGTCCCAAAACCGCTTATTGTATAATGAATATTAAATATTTTGTTTCTTGATAACGCCCCAATATCTACTAAATTGTAGATACACACAGTCATCACGAAAATCACGAAATATATTAAAGGTCGTTGAATAAATGGTCCATAAATTACCCTGCATTATGAATCTTGCTTTATTCCCTAACCTGAATGGGTCCTAATTGGTAAATACGCACCTATAAATTTGGAAAAACGGATACAGGCGGCCGGGCCGGCCCGGGCGCGTAATGATCGGAACGGACGCCCCTAATGCTTCCGTGTCTATTGCTGTAGCTTCACTCTGTATGATATTTGAGTTCCTATGGAGTACTCAATTACTCATATTTCCGCGTTATCTGGTAATTTTACTAGTTTTGGAGCTTAAACATTGGATATATTCTACAGTTGCTATTTTTATGAAGTTTCAGAACGCATTATCACAAGCTTAAACTAAATACATAGTTTCATCAGCCGGTGTCTGTAATCAAATCTTATACGTTTAATAGACTCACTTTCCAGTGTCCGATTGAGCTAACATTTACAATACTAATGTAAGTTCGGTGACAATATATACCTACATTATATGGCACCATCGAGTTGATCTGATAAAGGAGACGGAAGGTGTTGAATTACTTAACTAAAGAGATAAACTTTTCGTTTTTGGACTCAATCAGAAAGCTCTCAGTGAGTAGATGATAACTACGCAGATAAATACAATCGCCAATAAAAGCTTGTACCAAAAATGTTTTTTCTCTAACATGCAATGAAATGTTGATGTTATGCTCATTATAATATCGCGTTTCGGGTGCGGCTAATAGACGAGAGGTCTTACATGAAATTTCATAAAAATTTGGAGGCTTAAAAAATCATCTTGCAGGCCAGATGTTTTTTTTCAATTTCCATTCCGCATTTATTTGTGACACGGCATCACGACTTTCAGCCATTAAAAACATATAAGCAATATTTGCTTTTTGCTTCGTTAAGACATTCTGCCATTACGATTATTAAAAAACTATAAACGGTGTTTGCTATATTTTGATTTTTTTTTATTTAATCGACTGACATCGACATGATCACATTATTATCAAATTCCAATATTTTTAAATTGCAAATTTAACTACACCAATACACATTTAAAATATTTCATCTAAATATTAGCGGTAAATATATCTAATCAAACCGCGAAGGTATTTTTGAATAATTTTGGAGCAAAAATTGAAAAAAAAAAACATTTTTTATATTCTATTTTAGCCTTTTCGTATATTTATGTAGCAGCATTTTAGTATTTTCTATTCAATCAGAGTTGGAAATTGAACGAAATAATATATACGGTGTTAGTTATAGATATATATATATAAATAAAATAAATAAATATTTGTGTACAATCTTACATAAATCAACCTAGTCCCAAACTAAGCAAAGCTATATATATATATATAGTAGTTTTTATTTCATTGTATGTCGAAAGCTCTATCCTTCCACGTCTTTATCATCACTTACTTCCCGGCCTCTGTAGTCAAGTTACTTATTATAAACTTCTTTTTTCGAAAAATATTAAAAACATAAAAAATCGGGGTATGTTTAGAATTTGTGGATTTTTGTGATCTTTGAG
Organism: Epiblema foenella; assembly: GCA_963556455.1. Taxonomy (NCBI): domain Eukaryota; kingdom Metazoa; phylum Arthropoda; class Insecta; order Lepidoptera; family Tortricidae; genus Epiblema; species Epiblema foenella. Next base: position 9,322,834 of record OY747105.1, read on the forward strand.
GTTGAAAACTAAAATGACTATTTTGCAGATTCGACTCTTTTAATTCGGACCGTCGAAACAGGCACAGGAATGCTGAACAAATAACGTGGTACGAATAATTAAAGGTCTGTTCACTCTGTAATTTCCTCATCATCAGTCTGTGTCAGTCCACTGCTGGACATAGGCCTCTCCCATGGCACGCCACTGAGCTCGGTCTTCAGCTCTTCTCCAATCCCTGCCCACTGCCTTTCGAATATCATCGCCCCATCTAGTTACAGGGCGTCTTACACTACGTTTGCCGACACGCGGTCTCCACTCAAGAACCAGTCTGCCCCAACGGCCATCGGTTCTGCGACATATGTGACTTGCCCACTGCCACTTCAGCTTACTAATTCGCTGAGCTATGTCGGTAACCTTTGTTCTCTGACGAATAACTTCGTTCCGGATACGATCCCTAAGAGAGACTCCAAGCATAGCTCGCTCCATAGCTCGCTGAGCGACCTTAAATTGGTGGACAAGACGTACAGTGAGTGGCCACGTTTCGGCTCCGTATGTCATTACCTATATGTTTATTATTAACAAAAATAAACTGATATGCTGCATTCTACACCTGTAATCGAACCGCGCTTCAGTGGTTGGCAACTGTGGCAGGGGTCGCCAACTAATATCCGCAGGTGATCCGAACGAAACGACCTCCCATTGTTATCCTGAAATATTGGTAGGCAGGGGTTGTCAACGTGTTACTTTATTATCTTCATTTCAACCTGTTTACGTAGATATGATTATTTTATTAGTCCCACGTAATTTATTGAACTTGTTTAGTTGTTAGGTTAAATTTATGTAACTTATTATTTTCAATATGGGTCTTGGTATTACATATAGGTCCAAGACTTAAAACCACTTAAGAACAGCAGTGAAAACAAACACATAGTATGTAAATATGGAATTGTTAATAACATTTATTTTCAGTTGATTTTATTGATTCCTATTATTCTACATTTTCCAGTTTATAACATGGGAACACACTCAGCCAATACGGCAAATTTAATTAAAGATGTTTAAATAAAATTCGCCACGGCGTGAGCACCCCTGACAGTGAACCGTGTAGCTATTAATTCAGAGGATCGAGTATTGTTTCCTGTGCTCTACTACGGTGTTCAATGTCATTTGGATTTTTTAAATGTTATTTTGAAGAATTTATTTATGATTAGTCTTGCGCCCTGAGATTATAATGTAATATAAAACATTCCGTCAGACTAATTTGCATAAAAACACGGATTGGATCGTCCCTTACGTGTGTGCTCAATAAATAAGTTCTTCTAACTTCTTCTTCCACGAACGTAATTCTTTTTTGCGTGATAAACATCCAAATATCTAAACTTACGCATCTATAATATTAGTAGGATTTTTCTCAATCATAGTAATAACTTTAGTACTCTGGGCATACATTAACTGTTTAAGGTACGAGTACAACATGACACCATGTAAGGGTGTTGCAAATGCTACTTATATCTTAAAGGTACGCTATAAAATCACAGGTTATACATACTTGAGATCTAAGTTAATGCCAGAATGTATCATGTCCCTTTTCTTTACCATGCCAGCATGTATCTATTGTATCTCGTTTCTTCTCTCTATCATGACAGGATGTATCTCGTTCCTCTTCTCAATCACGCCAGAATTTATCTCGTTCCTTTTCTCTATCATGCCAGAACGTATCTCGTTTCTTTTTTCTATCATACTAGAATGAATCTCGTTTCTTTTCTCATGCCATAGTGTATCTCGTTTCTTTTATCTATCACAACAGAATGTATCTTGTCTTATTCCTTTTCTCAATCATGCCAAAATGTATCTCGTTACGTTGGCCGTAGGTACTTTGTGTAATGTGTTTCTTGATTTTTTAAAGTAAATTTAGTTATGATATCTATTTTAAACACATGAGGCAGTGCGCTTGTGATTGTTCTCGAGTTGCAAGAATCCATACGCTGCGGTGTCTGCTTACAAACGTCACCATCGTAGTTTAACCTCCTGAGGCCTGACCTTCAAAAATTAACAAAATAATCTCGACCTTAATCAATTCAGGTATAGTTCAAAATCAATTGTATTTATGTAGTACCTATATGACACAGGGCCTCACGAGGATAAAAATCCAGTAAGGCGATTTAAGTTGGTACCGATTTTTTCGAGTTAAGTTGGTACCGACCCGCTTCCGGCGGCCCGCGTCCGGCGCGCGCTGAAAAAAGATTCCATGACACTGTATTGTCCTGAAATCACGCTCGTTCCGTTGACAGTATTGGCCATTGTACTACTGAATTAATTTGCACACTTGGAAAAGTAAAGTAAGCCTGATGGGAGTATCGCGGCCAAATGTGCGCCGGTTTTACCTGTGTCAGGCATAATATGTAAAGCGGGCATTTTAGATGATCCGCAAACTAAGGGTAGTTGGTATAGGCTAATAAACATACTTTCATATGGTTTATTAAAAAATATTCTCTCTTATAATATACTTCAGTGCGCAATATATCATGACATGACTACTTACCTACACAATATTAAATCCTGTTACAAATTAATGTACGGAATACATTGCTGCTCTAAATAATTTCATAAAATATTTACGCTCTACTTATTAATTAACACTAAACTAACAGTGTCGTATATAGTACGTGTATAAATCTGGTAATTTTGAACTGTCCGCTAGTTAGAAGTATGGTAGAGTACCCGGCGATTAAATATTGGACATCGGTCTGTGGAAAGAGACTGCTCATTTCGGCTTTGTAGAGTTTGTCAGTCGTAGTCAAAATACACAGGGTAAAACCTAATACGAGCAAACATTTCAATGGTAGTTGGTATAGTACCTACGGAGTATAATGAGAGCTAAGTTATGTTGAAAATTGCAACTATAAAATTCATCATACAAAGTACTTTGGCCCGCAATGTATAGCAAAACATTAAACTAAGCCTTGTTGACTTGATAAGTACTTGTCAGCGAATCCCAAGTTATGTCCGTTTTTAGGGTTCGGTATCAAAATGGTAAAAAAGGAGTTATGGTTTCACTTTGTCTGTCTGTCTGTCTGTCACATCGTAAATATCTCAATAACTACTTATGCTATCGATTTGAAATTTGGAATAGTTATAAAGAAGGCTTACCTACATACATAGAACTTGACTTTAAAAAATATAATATATATTTTCTGTGAAAAATGACAGATAATAGGTGGTCCAAAATTTGAAAGTCTAGATAATATGTCGAGTGTGGTGTCATATGAAAGGGTTTGGGTTGCACATTCTGAAACAATTTTGTTTTTATGTTGAGTCATTTTTGTTTTATGAGGGAAAATGTAAAAAGAAACCATCCCCTCCCCCCCTTTATCTCCGAAGTTTACCAAGGAAAAAATATAAAATTATTACATAACATTGATATCAGTCTATATTTTACAGGTAAAATATAATTGTAGCTCTATCTAGTTTTTCTTTTTTTTTATCGTCAAAAGACATTTCTATACTAAGTTTGTAATTTAATCACTTTTGCATGTATTTTTGTTTTATAAATTCCTACGAGATTATGCCGAAAGTACTTCTTTCAAATAAAAAAAAATTGAAATCGGAATACACCGTGATTATCCTTGAAGAACTGCCATACATACAAAGTTATTCATTCGCTCAAATTTGTAACAAAAGTCGCCAATAGATGGCGCTGTACCCATGGCGTCCAATGTCCACACCGTGTTGTTGAGATTTTCCTGATTTAATAGGGTTGGAAGCGGTACACATCTGTCTACGGTAACCTCGGTGCGCGAGTCCGACTCGCACTTGACCGGTTTTTTAAATATGTTCTAAATATTAGAAAAATGAAGTTAAAGAAATGAGAGACATTTTAAGTAACAATTTATTTACAGTATACCAGTAAAATACACAGTCAAAACTTTCAATATTAGATTTTATTGTTTATTTATTATCCCAAAAAAAGTATGGTACAGTTTACATTTAGTTACGTTTATGAATTGGCGAATATTACACTCACTTCCATTTTTTATACCAAGTTATCGTATCTAATGACCTAACTAATTAATTCTTATCCTAAAATTTAACAACTGACTCAAGATGGGTACTAACTACTAACTTATCTATTTAATGTTTAGCATTTTCTTGAACGTGTCTTCAACACACGTTCAAGAAAATGTTTAATAGCAACCCTTTGAGTTTGGTTTTAAACTTGGTTTTGGTTTTGAACTACATAACGCGTTCATAATCACTGGAACATTTCGTACGACAACTACAAGTTGCGAGTCGCTCACGCTACGCAAATTCACTATGAAGTACTTATTCGGCAATATTTATGTTAAAATCATTTCAATTAATTCCGGAACACTTAAATTAGTTGCCTATGGTACTTTAATTTTCAAATGTTGTCAATTAAAAGTTTGGTACGTTCTAAACCAATTGTAAGTAATATCCGTGACTTCCAGTTATTACATACAATCACTCTGATTGTACAGACAAATTATCGAATGTCCATTGTTGTGACGAAAATGACAATACATTATGCCAATTTCTTTTTGATAACTAAATAATAATATTCAATAATTGAAAATATCTAAGAAGTAGTTTAATTCACTGAGATAACCCTGTGAGCAATGTTCGTATGAGAACATTGTGAACATCATACTTTACAGTTGGTAAATATATCATTAACCAGGGATCCTTCTTGCACAGCTAAAGTATCGTACTTGGAATGGATGTTTGCTTTACATTGCTGCTTGGTAAATTTTCAAAAATTAATTAACTCCTCTTAATTAATGATTACACTGCCATGCCCTTTCTGGTTTAATTATTCGCCGTTGTGTGATTTCCTCCCTGTATATCCAAAGTTTACATTTCATCGATTTGACGTAAACTAAAAAATCCATAAAGTGCAGTATTTTATTTGATATCAAACGTCAATTAATAAATAAGTTGCTTGATGGACGTTCGCCAGTGTTCGGAACTCGTCGTAAACAGCCAATTGTCTCTTACCGAAGACCAACGTGCAATATTTATCACCGGGTACTGTACCTAGTGTAGACTTACACACAAATTTGCTTTGCAAATCTTTGAGCATTCTCAGTCTTACGCGTTAAAAGCCCTGCCCCAATTGTCAACATTATCGTCAATATTTTAACCAAATATTGTCAATATTTTAGCGCTATCGCTATGGCCGTGCCATCTATAAGTACGCGGAAGACGTTCTTGAATAAATTCGCTAGAAACAATATTTCCCCTGTGGAATGCCGGAATTTATTGCGATCGGAAATACGTTATGGTTTTTATTTGTTGCCCTTTATGTTTCTGGAAGTTTATGTTAATATTTGTATATTCACAAAATATTAACATAAATTAAAACAAACCACGAAACTGTATAAAGAGGAAGGTAACTTGGCAACAATGTAATCTTTATTTTATGGCGTAACTAAGGTAACCCCATCCACAATTAGTTTTACTTATTAATTTCTTCTAGACTAAAACTATATTATGTAGTATACATGCTGTGAAGTAAGCAGCCTCAGATGCACGTCACTGTTGGATATTCGTTCAAAATCACAATTTTTGTTCAAGTAAAACAAACTATTTTTAAAATGAAGGAAACGGCAAGAATATAGGAAAAGCGCTCTTTTGCCATCTAGCAGCAGAGCTGATGGGTTCAGACTAGGCATTAGCGGAAACGAGGTCAAACTAGCCTAACCTGAATATTTTAAATTACTGCCTACATACATACATGATATAAGTAGTGGGTATCTTCCATAGGAACTCACAATTTAAGAGCTGAAAGTATACGCTCCTACAAGCATAATATGGTATTTTGGTAATATTAATAAATAAAAAAAAAAACAATTTATTTCAGCGCACTATGCATAGGCAGGTAATAAATAAGGGAAAAACTCATAATTATTACTACATTTTGATTGCGGCGAATAAGTTAGTCCAGTAACCTGGTAGCCTGAAAGTACGGGGTACTTTGCGTCAAATCCGATAGTTCTGATTTTTTGCAGACTTGTTTATGTTGTTGGCCCAATGAATAATCCAAGTTTGTGACCTCGAGCGAACTCAAGCTTTGATGTATAAAGTTACTGGACTAAGTGTCGCAATAGTATATGATGAAACACGAGAAAGAGGATTTAATGTAATAAATATGAATGTAGATAAAGTCGTAATTAGGCATTATAACACTCGCGCGATCTGATTATGAAACTCGCCATCGACTCAAACTCGTGTTGTAATGCCTCTCATTATGTAGCAGTTGCATAAACTAGTAGGTACATTTCTGCTAGATATGACGTGCTATTATTATAATGGCGGTAAGTAATTGTTGTTTTTAGGGTTCCGTACCTCAAAATAAAAAAAAACGGAACCCTTATAGGATCACTTTGTTGTCTATCTGTCTGTCTGTCTGTCACGACCCTTTATCTCGGGAAGGCGTGGAGATACCGAGTTGAAATTGAAACCTTATACGAAGGTCTACAGTCCCTTGAAGTTGTGAAAAAATCATACTTCTAAGTTAGTCTAGTCATACGTAGAAGAAGAGACGTGTGTTTATGTCTCAAAAAAAAAACGTATATTTCGACACTCTCAAGGGAATCAAAATTTATAGAGTACTTCCCGTTGACCTAGAACTATGAAATTAGGCAAGTAATATCGTTACAAGTACAGGGTAAAATCTAAAAACTATATATTTGTAATGAAATCATATAAAATGTCCTACTCAATATTATATAAGTAGATTAGAGTTACTTAATACACTGACCCATAGCCTCTAAAGCGCTTGCGATATAAATATAAGCCAAAACATGCTGACTCATCGAGCCGTAATAATTTTAATGTTTAATATAGGAAATTAAATAGATTGCGCTTTGATATCTGCTTACCATAGTTGTTAAGAACCTATGGGTCAACTAATATGGAATTGTTAGTGCTTGGTTTAAAGTCACAACAATGACTTGTGTGTCTGTACCCACGGCGTTCAATTTGTATTTTGTACATCGCGCTATTAACATATTTCCTGAATTAAATGGAGTCGGGACGGGTACACGACCTGTGTTCGGAACGCTCGGTGCGCGAGTCAGACTCGCACTTGTCCGGTTTTTTGATAAAGCTTCTCAGAACATTATACTATCGTTAATACCTAGTAAAATATATAAGTTGGTATGGAAGACACAACTATATTTTAATATTCACTATTACGAATTATTTCCTGGACCCACGTGAAACTGAAAGGAAGGCCCAGGAAGGGTTCCCTAAATATTGGGTTAATTTGTCTAAGAACATTGTGGCTGCACGGCAATGGAACGGATGTGCTTTAGTTCCTGTTACGTAGTTGTGGGGACCTTTTGTTTATAATGTAAATATATAATTTATGTAAACTACGATTTCGACAAAATAACTCATGTAATAAGTAAATGGATCAAACTACCAATCGCAGAGTCTAGTTATTTCGACAAAGTAACTGTAGAAATAACGTAATAGATGGACGGATGTCGGATACGAGCCCAACCTACGCCAGTTCCTAATCCATAAGTTCAAAATGAAATGCTTCTATCGGTGGGATGCGTGATGAAAATATCTCTTCTTGTTTCTGAGGGTTGAATGTTTTAAATCTATTAAATACTTAAATACATAGAAAATATTAATGTCTTTTAATAAATATCGAAGTCTAGTGTCAATAACATAAGCCTAGCTTAGGTACTATGGGACACGATTTGGGTACCTTATAGTTTATGTTTTTTTTTAAAGTCCAAACCAAAAATACAGTCCAGCTGTAAACCATTCAGAACATTTACATGAGAATAAAATCAACCTACAATTAAAATTGATACACCAGCGGCCCCTATACCACAACATTTTACAAGTCTGCAATTGTAGAAATAGTTGATAATTTGTCAAATTGTACGCTTGTAAAGTTTTGTGGTATAGGCCCAGAATAAAAAAAATACCGTTTATTTAAGGTACAAGTATTTTTTTCAAACCGATTGGAACAAAAACATGAGCTTCTTACTTCCGGTATTTAACTAAAAGGCCATAACTCAAAACGCCACCTACGACTAACATTCAATAAAAGATTGCAATTCCATCACCAATCTTCAGACGCTGAATTTATCTACTAATAATAAAAGTGGATCGTCGGTGCGGCCATAAATCGAACATTATTGGCTGATGCATGGATCGGACTATAGCTAGACTATATTTTACCCGAGGTTTCGCCTGCCTACTAATGTGAAAAAATTAAGTAACGTCATGTCTGGCGAACAATATACCAATCTCATGTAAGTCCTAATACTGCCTCGTTTTTTCTTGGAAATTATGTGACCTTTTGTTATTGCAAAAAGTGATTTTTAAACGTTCACTTTATAGAAATTATTGTTAATGTTAAAATTAATTTATCATAAAATATAAGCAATTGTTGCATTCCGTTGTTCTTATTATTTAATATCCACTTTTTATAAAAAGATATAATACGAAATTTCATCCAATGAAATGACACACAAACTGCCTAAAAGTGTTACATTTTCGTGATTTTCTATCGAAACTATTCTTTAGCTGAAAGATTACTCCACGGGCGACAGTAATGTCTGAACCCTGATTTATATTACAGAGAATGTGCTTTACTTGATTATTTATTTGACGTACGACGCGACATCTTAAAACTTACAATTTAACATCATGTTCATGCATATTCAAAATGGTTATTCATATATGTAGGTATCATTATTATCACAATCTGACATCGAATCCAAAGTGTTTTTTTTTAATATTCTGAAATAAATAGGCATGAACATCCATATTGCCGAAAATCGTAATTCACGAAAAACACAGACACACCTCGCACACACACGCCTTCGTACGAAGCAGGTAGGGTAAGTAAGATGCTGCCACTACACGCGTCAATGTATGTGTTGAATGCGTAGGGTTATATGTCCGAAACTATGTAATGCTATTTATTATACTATTCTGTGGTATGGTTGAGAATTATACTTCTCATGCTACTTTAAACATATTAAATGAAACAATGATAATTTTTAAATTGTTACAATATGTAAATAGCACAACGAATACTGCAAGCGAACAAAACGTATTTAACCACGAGTACGTTTAATTTGAAAACATTTCGGAATTAGCAGACGGTTGTTCAGGAAGAGATTTATTCTACCTTATTTACATTTTGCTAAGTAAAATATTTGGCGGCAAGCGGATTTTAAGGAGTTGTGTCCACTGCCGAGGAGGTAAAAATATGATATTTTATGTTTTTTTTGACGATTATTTCTTAACACTGCTATAAAATGAACATAAAATACGCAAATGCGTATTTTGATCCTAGTGCACAATTAAATGAACAAATTATTGGGTTTGGGAGTATAAGGAGTCCGGATCCATGCATATTTAGGTCATTTTTTACATTTTAGACGTATTAGATTATCGTATTAACGTTACAGATTCAAAAGTTTGTGAGTTTAGATGTTTGTTACTCTTCTATAGAAGATAGCGTATACGCATATTAATTAACATGATTTGATGGAGCTTTCCAGTATTTATAACTAAAATAGGCAGAATTTTAATCATTGCACAATACTAACTCAACCTTAGTATCTAATTATTACTCTCACAAAACGTAAGTGATACATTTAATGCATTCAGTATCAATAAATAAACCATCCCTTTAAATTGAAATCAAAACTAGCAAACAGTTCCGGGCAAACCGGAGCCAGTCATTAGCATATGAATTAAATACAATGAAATATGGTTAAAATTAATATGGATGTATGCCGTGACGGCATTCATGATGGCGCCACTTGTGACCTATTCAGTAATTTTAAAAAAATATCTCATATTTCAAAAAATGGATAAATCTCCATGTTACATTAATAGAATGCACTTTTTATCAACATTCTATCACAACATTGCAATAAATCCACCAATTTAAGTTCGTAATTAATTCATATTTCCGGGTTTTTTTTTTTTTTTTTATTAAAAATGGGATCGCTCTTGGCCAGCATCTAGCCAGGGGGCAAAGATGAGGCCGACGATGAAGCGAGCTCACCCAGAAGGTGCCTATTCACTCGTGCCTTAAAAACGTCTAGGTTATATGAGCTCGGAAACACAAACGCCGGCAGAGAATTCCAAACCTTAGAAGTGCGCATTATAAAAGATGATGCAAAGCGCTTGGTTCGAATAAGAGGAATTTCGACCAAGTAAGGATGGTATCCAGCCGTACGTCTGGATGTCCGATAGAAGAAGGGGGAAGGCGGTTTTAAATATGCAGAAGCGTTCATTACCCCACAAAAGGTATTTTGAAAAATATTTTGCTCAAAAATACTAAAATCTGAATATTCGTCTTATAATAATTAAGATGTCGAATGTATTACCTACCTATGATCATATTTAGCGTGCAAATAGTTTTGCGATTTACATCATAAGTAATCGATATCGATCGCAGTTACCTAAATGCCGAAACGACAATAAAAGACGACGCAATATTTGTTACTTGCTGCCATGCTTATATCTCTAAGAGGACTCCTTGAAAATTATGATTTTAATTAGCATATCTTTATGGGTTTAAATCCTACAAATATATTTATTTGTTACAATCGCAGATCAGCTAGAGAATATTAAAATTGGAATAAAAACCATTTTTTTGACAATCTGCCACTGTTATCTTTTGGCTTACTTTGGTAAATTACCAACCCACAAGTACCTATAACTAAACGACAGATTATATGTGTGATTGTAAACACAACAATAATTTAGAGCCAAGTGGAACAAATTGTAAAGTAGAAAATAATAAGCGGACTGTCGCGGCAATATTCGCGGAATACATTACGTTTTGTCGAGCGGAGTTTGTACCTATTAGCGAATTTTAAGACGCTGCCTTTGCATATTTTGTCTAGTTATAAGTATGTGGGATTTGAATTTGAATAAGAACACTCAAAGCCTAAGGGTAGGTTGCACCAAACCATCTGTAATCGTAAGCAGTGTTCGTTAAATTTTGACTATATAGGATTTTTGACAAGGGCTCCTAGCTCCCAATGACCTTCGATCTGATAACTCTCTGTTTTGTCGTGTTTTTTAGGGTTCCGTACCAAAATGGTAAAAAAGGAACCCTTATGGTTTCACTTTGTCTGTCTGTCTGTCTGTTTGTCACAACGCTAAATATCTCAAGAACTACTTATGCTATCGATTTGAAATTTGGAATAGTTATAAAGAAGGCTCAACTACATATATAGAACATAACTTCGAGTGGGGTGTCATATGAAAGGGCTTCGGTTGCACATTCTAAAACATTTTTTTTTTACGTTGAGTTTTGTTTTATGAGGGAAAATGTAAAAAAAAATACTGTTCCCTCCCTTATCTACGAAGTTTACCAAGGAAAAAATATAAAATTATTACATAACATTGATATCGATATTGTATATTTTACAGGAAAAATATAACTGTAGCTCTATCTAGTTTTTCTTTTTTTATCGTCAAATAACATTTCTATACTAAGTTTGTAATTTAATCACCTTTGCATGTACTTTTGTTTTATAAATTCCTACGAGATTATGCTAAAAGTACCTTATTTCAAATAAAGAAAAAAAAATTGAAAACGGTTTACGTGATAAAGAATTATCCTTGAAAAACCACCATACGTACTAAGTTATTCAGTCGCTCGAATTTGTAACAATAGTCGCCTATAGATGGCGCTGTACCCATGGCGTCCAATTTCCACAGCATGTTGTTCAGATTTTCCTGATAATAGGGTTGGAATCGGTACACATCTGTATACGGAACCCTCGGTGCGTGAGTCCGACTCGCACTTGACCGGTTTTTATTTATATAGTTTATCGTATTAAGAACAACGAGGTTTACCGAAATATAGTATACCATTTGGCAATTTTAGACCAGTTGTTTGGACGAAACTTTTGTGAAGATGAGTTATAAATAAAAATCTCTGTTGCGTTGTTAGACACGTCAATAAGGAATAGTCACATGAATATTTCGTATATATAAGTGCATAAACAACATACTAATATTGAAAATAAGGCTTCTTTGGCCATGTTTCAATAAATCATAAAAAATAAGTAGTCAGTTTTTTCAAAATTTGGCTCTTGCAAATGTAGATAAAGGATTAAAGAACCGATACCCGTTCTACCGTAAATATATGTGTAGTTTTGCCGGAGCAATATCAACTCAAAACTCGTCAAAAAACGATGAATAGCGCGTGGAGCCTCTTAACGTTGATCGGCCTGTGGTCGTAAGTTGTGCAACCAGCCTGCATTGCGGATTCCGAAGTTTTGTAACAATAACTAACGTGAGCGATGGTAGTAAGGTTTGGTTATGGTAGTGAAGTTTGGACCCTTCGGGTACGGAACCCTAAAAATAACATCCTACTTTTTTTTTATTAAAAATGAGATCGCTCTTGGCCAAGATCTAGCCAGGGGGCAAAGATGAGGCCGACGATGAAGCGAGCTCACCCAGAAGGTGCCTATACACTCGTACCTTAAAAAGGTCTAGGTTATATGTTACTTCAGCAATGCGAACTGAAAAAGTTAAAATGTACGCTATTATCGTGACAGTTTAAATGACTAAAGTACTATATTCATTTTCATCATTACACACAATTTGTAAAATGTTCATTTCATATTTGACTAAAAGAACATTGTTTTGTCTACCACACTAACGTGACGTCACTATCTGACAGTCGCATAATCTAAACGAATAATAAATCACAAATTATTTTTTAATCGCATCCTAAACGTTACACTTAATTCAATGAAAACGATCCCTATCATGTTATCTTCTCACCCCAGCTTCCCCATTTACATCTAAATTCATACAAATCTGCACGGAACCCTATACGGAACCATCGGTTCCGGGTCACGTGTCTACCGGGGAAAATCGGTTAAAGAGGACCATTCCTTCACGGTTAATAAAGTCACAATCTTCACAATAGAAAAACAGGCTGGCTGGATACAGCGCCCTTGTATTTAGAAAAAAAGTATATGAAGGGGGAAAGAAGGTTCCGTACCTAGATGTATTTTTGAAATAACAGAATTTGAGTAGAATAGGTATCCTTATTATATAGGTAATGTCATTTTTAATCTTAAATTTGAACTGACATTAATTAACTTTAAAGCAAAGTACTCACTTTTGACTGACAGTCTTGGCCTCCGACACAAGAGCATGCCAATATATAGCGTATAGTATCAGAAAAACGAAATACCCTTATTAATAAAATAAATGGTAATACGTAATTAAATCACATCTGATTATAATAAAACATATCTACGCTGTTGCTATCTAGTCATCGTCATTATATTTGTATCATGTGATGACTAAACTAAACGCAGAACCGTTTAGCAGAACCCCAATACGAGGGAACAGATTCCAAATTTGAATTTGATTATCGAAGTGTGCCATCCATTTGTCATTTGTAATGACGCGTCGCGCTAATATTGTAATCTTGTAAATGCGCTGGGATATATTTATTATTTTGAGCATGTTTTAGTTGGACTTTTAGGTAATTATTAATAAATAAATTAACAGTAAAAGCGATGACTATTTTACAATTTCATGATTAAAAGTACGTTATTTGGTATACAGTCACCATCAAGTACAATTCAGGGTGATCAAAAATATGTGGTACAGTCAGCGTCATATAGTTTGTAGCACCCAAAATAGCCAAATAGTTCGGTACACTATATAGTTTTTAAGGTGTACCGAACTATTTGGCCACTTTGGCTGTTACATATTATATGACTTTTAACTCATAACGTACATGAACTCTTAACGCCTTGGCAAAAAAGTCATGTTCGGATGTTTGTGACTGACGAATGCTTTAATGTCGGACGTAAACGTAATCATGCTGCCAGTGCTGGAACCTACTTATTTACAATATTCACCTCCCCGCTCACCCCTATTGTATTTTAACGCTGGTACTCTATGTCTCGTCTCTACTCTACGTCTGTACAACGTATCGAGTAGTCTTACAGGGGTTTTGAACGTGAAGAGAAGTGGCATGCATACCGCACACAATAAAAATACGTGTACGGGCAAAACTAATTAATACACACAGTATCTCTCAAAGAAACTCATTTAATTTCCATACACATTTTCTTGGCAGATAATACAAAGACCAGACCGGCGGTCACTTCCCGCTCGACATAGGGTCCGCACAATGGACAAATGAACAGACGGAAGGCGTTAGTTACACTCGGCGCGTACGCAACTAATTCTTGGAGCCAGTTTTGTTTTATATTAATGCTTTCGTTGCCATATATGTCCCACTATAGTCTGTAGCAAGTAAATATCGGCATGGCCATGTCATTTTATATTTAAGTGGCGAAGGTTCGTAATCTATGTTAATTTAAGGCAATGTCTCATTCCTACATTGCAACGTTTTTATTTCAATCCTGCACAATAAACCTGCACCTTGAAACTGTACATTTAGATATTATTGAACACACGAGAACACTGCATCTTGTAACTTGGCGTCTTTATAATTTGGGCCCTTTGCATCCCGAAATACAATTACGACTATTCCGAACATAACTTCCGAATATTTCGATGTTACGTTCTCATGAAAATGGAATACTCGACTTCATTGCTATTATGGAAACAAATATTAATATAATAATAAAAATACAAAAGTACGTAGTGAGTAATCCTAAGGAATGATTCCTTAGTATTTGTCTCACTTTACAACTCGTATATAGTGTTATAACATACCAAATTTTATCAAAATCTTCATTCTGCATAAACTGTCCCTAATATGAATCTCTGTATTAAATTACTCACGGTCGGGCGAGCAGACAAAAATATTGTTTTCGAGAAGCTTCGCGCGTCTTGTCGAGACAAGGTTGCATGTTCCCTGATCTTTGCGCTGAATATGGGTTTATTGTGTTATTTTGAATTGAAATAAAATGGTAGTTTATCGTACTTACTTCATGCCACGCTCCATGTTACACCGGGTAGGTACATCGACATTGTAATCAGGTATAAGTGGTTGCAACTACAACTAACTAGTTTTGTAACTACTAACAGTGGTGAATATTTTTGTAATGCTCTATACATTTTCGGAAATACAGCATGTACGGAAAGAGAGGCAAATACTTTAGAAACAACTTAAAGAATTAAAAACAATGCATCTTGTCAATATACAGCAGTCTACGTTTGTTGCGTCACCTCTTTTTGAGAGCACTCCCCTAACCGCCACAGCTAGCATCGGAATCCTTGGTGTCGACATCTCAAGTGAAGTCCAGTTCCGTGGCCATTTAAAGGGTAAGGCTAAATTAGCCTCGAAGAAGCTCGGCGTGCTCAACAGATCGAGGTATTTCACTCCGGCCCACCGCCAACAGCTGTACAAGGCACAGGTTCGCCCACATATGGAATACTGCTCTCATCTGTGGGCAGGGGCACCCCAGTACCTGCTTCTCCCTCTGGATCGCATTCAATGGAGAGCAGCTCGAATCGTCGGCTGCCAGCGTATTTCTGATCGGCTCGACTCCTTGGCATTGCGTAGAGTGTAGCCTCACTCTGCATTTTCTATCGCTTGTATCACGGGGAGTGATCGGAGGAATTGTTCGGAATAATCCCTGCCGCATCTTTTCGTCATCGTCCTACGCGTCAGCATATCCATCCTCACCATTTAGATGGTTGGCAGTCCAAAACTGCGTTTCTCAAGAAATTTCCTGCCTCGCACAACCAAACTATGGAATGAACTGTCGCCTGCGGTATTTCCGGACCGATATGACCGTCAAACCATTAAAATATGTTTAAAATACCTAGTTAGTAAAATATGTAAAGTACATCTAGTTACTTATATATGTTATATATATATATAAAATATATAAAATTATATACAAAAAGTCACTAAGGTAACCGACAATTAAGTACTGGTTAAAAGTTTCGTTCAACTAGCCCTGTAAACAAGTTGAGTAGTTATGACTGGCATAAGAAAAGATACCCTCATTTATTCTTGTTACTTAACACTTAAATTTTAGCTTTACGTTAGAACTAATAGGGTCTATTCTTAGTTTTAATTTTACTCTTCTTGGCCTCGTAAGTTTAAAAATACAAATGTTTGTTGAATAATTGTCACTTTGAAATGCTTGCTTATTGCGTAACTTGTAAGATTGTTTTAGATACCTAAGTTAACTATTTAAAAGTTGTCTTGTAAGTGAAATTTCTGTAATTTGTTTAGACAATAAAGTTTCTTTAAACCGAACCTTCAAGAAAAGAGCGTATATTCCCTTCTGAAAGGCCGGCAACGCACTTGCGACTCCTCTGGTATTGCAGGTGTTTATGGACGACGGTAATTGCTTACCATCAGGCGATCCGTCTGCTGGTTTGCCCCCTATAACATTGAAAAAAGGTGATTTAGTACTTTTACAAGTGTAGTGTACATCAAAAGTTTGTCGCAAGGTCATAATTTTGATTGCGTCCAATTAAAACAAACACAAAACGATAACAAACAATATACAACTTTTTTTGTTCAATTGTTCATTAATAGTGACCATATACAAAATTATTTTATTAATACTCTAAAAACCTCCAAAACAAACCCCCACCCAAATCCTAACAAGACTACAACCCCATGTGAAAACAGCGACAATCTGCACCAGTTTCCCAGACCTATCCTCCACGGCTGTCGACCCAATGGTCCAGTCCACCCATCCTCACCCACGTACTGATGTGCGATGTAAATACGAGTACAGTAAAGAAAACTTTAACACGTTACTTTTTATCCCTTATTGTCATGATACCAAGAGCGAAACCTGAACGCATGTCGATTTCATTAACTGTACATCGTACATGGCCCGTGGCTCTGGGAACTAAGTCGTTCGCAGACGATTGGGCACGGTGTTGGTCACGGACTGCGATGATGTATGGGATGAATTCGATTTGGGACGTTTTGATTTTGACGATCATGTGTTTTTAAATGAGTCGATGTCCATATTATTTATAGAAATTAAGTTTGCATTTACTTGAAGCCGATATATATTTCGTTACTTGAATCTAATATATTATGTACATACTTTGTGCATGCAGTGTTAGAAAGTATACTTCGTACTTGCATTTATTATTGAATATTAAGTTAGGCTTAGAAGTAATTTTTTCCCTTAAGTTAAAAATGTTGAAGTTAATCTAATTGTATTATACACCCAAAGTGATCATATGGTATTGAATAAATTTAATAATATTTGTATTGTAGTGAAATAATAGACAATAACAGTCACAAACAAAGCGTCAGATATATGCAGGACGGGTGTAGACTATAAAAAAACCGGCCACCCCTTAAATATTTCTTTTTTTAGTATTTATAGCGGCAACAGAAAAACATCATCTGTGAAGGTTTCAATTGTCCGATTATCACGGTTCATGAGATACAGCCTGGTTACAGACGGTCAGACAGACAGACGGACGGACAGCGGAGTCTTAGTAATAGGGTCCCGTTTTACCCTTTGGGTACGGAAACCTAAGAGTTCTCGAGGCCTACTAGCCGAATTAATACGGATTTTTAATAAATAGCTATTTCACTATTAGGTACCTCTTCATTTATATAGGTATCACTATCAACCACCGACTGTAAAGATGTTAACGCAAAATTTAGTAGTATCCAAATTATTACCCAAAAGAAAGAAGACATAAAACTATGCCAAATGGTGAAAATCCCATTAAAATATCTCGAAAAATTACGAAGCTACAACCGTTACAATGTTTTTAATTAGAGTGAGAAAGCGGTACAAATCAGTGACGTCACTGAGCTAAAGCGCCGTTTTGCGAAAACGGACAGAACATGCCCCCACTTAAAACTTTGAAGATTTGTAATTATATAATAATTTATTATTTTGAGTTACGTTTTTTTTTGCTATTTGGTTGAGAATTTGATCCTTTTTCAAGAAAATTTGAAGTTATTGATTTTCTTATTTGGTGTCAACATCACTATTGTTCAGATGTTATTATATTTTTTCCTTTTGTTAGTAATATAATGATGATGATAATGTGACCCATATTCGTGTAAGCATTTTTAACCAATAATTTCAGATATATTTTATATTTACGACGCGTTAGCAAAATCTTTACGGCTGGTTATGTTAATATAGTTTCACAATGGGGGAGCATGATGGCTCTATCACTCACCCTCACATTACTACATTCACCACGCCATGCCTCGTTACCAACTGACATGTTCATATCTAATTATGTAAGTAGTTCTTATTGTAACGATTTTCAATACTTTATTTAAAAAAAAACATAGATTAATGGGCCGTTGCTTAAACGATATGCTGCTTGTTTTTAACATTAGTAATGAGCACTAATGCTAGGATCAGCAATACTACTGCAGATCTGCAAAGTACTAAAACTAAAGTGCTGTTACCTTATACCTATTTATTAACATCGGTTGTGTGTGCTTTATTGAATAATTGCTTCTTTCTTTCTTTTTTAAAAGTACCCTTTAAATTCTGCCAATTGAAAATGTTATCATCGCACATTTATATTTCAATTTTCTTTTGAGTAATTTGGGGTACACCTAATAGGCTATTCTATTAGTTATAGAAAACAAAAATACATTTTCTTAAGTATTTTAATGATTTGCTACTACATCTAAAATCATATTTACAAAATAAATAATTAGAACACTTAAAAGCTAATATTGCACATAGAGGATATATCTTAATCAAAAATAACAACAACAATTTAAAACGATTCGAGAATCCACAAAGACCGCAATACTGACATAGTTTCAAACATTGACTATTGTTAATTAGTTAGAACTCTGTTGAATTGAAACAGTTCCGAGACAGGCGTTAAATTTGCATAAGCGGCTCATTTATGAATGAGCGAACCATTATGGGGATAGAACTGTTTGCTTTTCTTGTTGAAATTTTGTGGGACATCATCCATGTCTCCTTCTTTATCTTGGTGTGCTGTCATATGTCTCGTTAGATGATGTCTCTCTCTAAAACTCTCATTACAGACGGGACACTTCAATTTGTCTTCTCTCTTCCTTCTATTAGGGTCAGACACAGATTCGCTTTTATGGTGTGTACGCATGTGGTAAACAAGATCCGATGTCATTCGGAAACGAATGCTGCATTTTGCACACACGTTTTGAGCAGGCAAAGAAAAAGCAGCCAAAGTCGGTGGCAATAAGGTACTAAGTATAGCAGCCGCTGGATTAGAAATTAGTGGCTCTCTCGCGGGAACCGGGAATTTCATGAAATCTGGGTTTGGAGATTGAAAATTTTGGACACTGAACGGATATGAAGATCCTGCTTGTAGATAAGGTATGTCAGGTCTAAATGGTAGAAAATTTAGCTTGTTCGGTGATATATGTGGTTTCGGTGAGCTCTGTTTCTCTTGATATTCTACGCCTTTGAATGCTCCACTGGTTCTAGTTTGATTCGAACTCGGTTCGGGATAGTTAGGAGACGACGGAGGAATACTCTGTGCTTTGAAGAAATTATTCCCGTTCAGAATTTGCGCAGGTGTTAGCAAATTATTGAAACCTGGTGCTTTAGTGAAAGAATTCGATGACTGGCTTGTTGAAGATAAAGGTGGACTAACCGAATTTTGGTACAGCAAATTGTCAGGGCTAACAGATGGATTTGGTGATCGCATATTATAGTTAGACACTTTCGTGAATGCGCTTCTCGGAGACACCTCTGGCGGTTTCTCAATGTATCGGTTTTCATATCTTGCTCTGGATTGCATGCTAATGAGTGTCGGATCATCGAAGATCTTATTTTTATACTCGGGTAGAAATTTCGGTTGCCTAGCAGCACTTTCATTGGAGTTTGGTCGGCTCCTTGACCGATCAGAATTCTCGGAATCACTGCAATACATGGCTTTATTTGGATATTCATCCGTGCCGACGTCGATGTTAATATCTGAACCAAAGTTAGGAGATATATTATTATTAACACGCATTCTGTCGTCGTCCTGATCTCTTCCATGCATCGTGTTTTCATTGGAGTACTCACTGTGCTTGTAAATTTCTGGAATTCTTTTAAGTGGATGCTCCCACTCTTCGTTAGTGAAAAGTTGTTTCGAGACACGTAGCTGTCTTTCCGGTTGCTTCTGGCGAAGTTTTTCATCTGGCATCATTAGAAAAGCGACATCAAAAGATCTTTTGGAGGTCTTCCCAGCATTCAGGACCGTCGACTGCATCTCTGGTTTCGTGATCTGCGATGTCCTTGCACTTTCGATATTCAAATTATTCTCCTTCGAATCAGGAGACGCCTCTTTATAACTTTGATAATTATTTTGAATGTCCATTGTCATTGTTTTTTCATTTAATTAAAGTTACACTTTGTAAAACTTTTTACACTTATATCGCGAGCCCGCTTACAAGACGCGTGCGTGCCACCCAACAGTACCTTTACGAATGCGAGCGCGACATAAGGGTGGAAAATATATAAGTGGGGATTTAGTCTACCCTAAGCGTCGCTCTGAAGTTGGGAGGGCGTGGCGGAGTCGGCCATTGAGCGTCGAGCGAGAGGCGTGAAAGAAATCCGCGGACCAATGAGCGACGTTCCCAACGATAGAGAGCAGGAGAGCTCAATCACCGGGTCAAGATAATAATAACTGCCTCGAATTGAGAGCGCATTGAGTTGCGGTAGGGTCAGCCAGACAATTACAGTATGATTTTGAAAACCGCGAGCGCTTTATGCTGCTTTCAATACGGATGTTGGTATGGTCGGCAACGACACTAAATATTGTATCAGCTATTCTGTAACTCAGTACCCTAGTACCAGTATTATAATTTGTAAACTGATAAATAAAATAGCCTTTTAGCAAATACGTCACTATGGACATTACAAAGGAAAAAATAACTCGCATGCGTATTTTTTAAATTTAATTACGTATCTAGTTAATAGTTGAGGATATCCTTAGAGTACTTTCATACAGTAGGTATCTAAATACAAAGGGCATTTTTTTATTGTAAATAATTATCTCGCACTTAATTCATTTTGATCCTATAGATAATTAGCTTTAACGGTTCCTACGACTATAAGTGATCACAGATTCGAAGAAGGAATGCTAACGTTACAGGTAACTGTAGGTATGCATATTTCATAACTTTCAAAACAACCTTTTTTGCTTAGTTCGCTTCAATTTGCGTCCAGTAAACTCTAAGAAAAACTCTACCGATTATGATTGCAATAAATATGTTTTATATGTCGCATAAAAAATGATACCTCGCTATAGTCAGCCTAACCCTCGAGTGTATGGATGAGATTGCGAATAATGCTATTAACACAGACGCTTCTTCTCAAATTGATATCCCTCTTATAACTTTTGTAGGGAAAAATAAACTTAAAGTTAAGCAAGATAAGGTGGAAAATAAAAGACTAGATGTGCCTAGAAAATCACTAGCTGCGTTTAAAGCAAACTGAAACTTACCTATGTTGGAAGAAGGTTAATTTCTTTTCGTGAAAATGGTGATAGAAATGAGAAGAAGCCTCAAATGAGAGTTCTGTTCGGTAGTAACGATAATAAGATAGGCGCAGACGCTAAAGGAAAGCCATTTGTCAGATTTTAGCCATTTTTTGGCCATTCGTTCTCTCTCAATGAAATCTGTTCAAAGTATATATTTGCGGGTGTCCTTAATGACAGTTTGGGTTTTGATGGATATTCTTTTGGGGCCACGTACTGACTATACAATGCTTATGGAAAAGTTAATGATCTTTATTCTTAGAGTTCAATGTTCATGTGGTGTTTGGGGGTCACATTTTGAACTGGTTTTATTATTAATTATTACTGTAAGTACCATTCTATCATGTATATTATAAGGTAAACGTCAGAGTTCCTGACATCACCGACCAATACTTGGCACTTTCAATCTTATATCATAGTAACAGAGCTGAACCATAGGTGTCAACTATTGGGCAATAAATGTGTTGAGCATTGGGCAACCGTTTACCTTACCTACATTCATTCGCAGTATTGGGATATTGAGTGAAAGGTATTTTAAAAGAGTAATTTTGTTTCGTTCAATTTTTGACAGGCACTGTTATCTCGTGACAAAAATATTTTTTTTTTGTTTGATTCATATCTTTATAAATAATAAACCACAAGGGGACATTAGTGTTCCTATAAGATAAACACAAAATTGTTTATAATTGTACAAACTATCTCAAGCAAGGACCAAGGCCATCCATCAATCTCGACCGGCAGGCGATGGACGTGACACCTTATTAACGGGGCGACAAATGTTCTCAGCATCAGCCAATCGATTCGCATGGTCTGCCCGCGGTGTGATATATTGTGTAGCTTTTCGAAGGACGTTACCGGGCCCACTGCATCTGGTACACTACAATAAATATCATGGTTAATTTTATTTTTAAGGTAAATTTGGTAACATGAAGCCCTTGATAAAACATTGTTACATTAAAAAAAATTAACAGAAGCATAGTATAATACACACACACATGTTACAATATATTTCCGACTTTTGTATAAAATTGTGAATAATAGAAAATTAAGTTCATATAGTAGCCGGACATTTTTTGACAAAGTATTTTTTATATAAAAAGGGATTCATCTCTCTTCAATTTGAGTAACTCAATACGTAGGAAGATATATTTTTAATTCAGAAAACAATAAGGTAAATATTTAAAACTAATTACGTTCTAAATTAACATTAATTACAAAGAAAAAACAAATGAAATATAAAAACCCTACACATCGTCCCCAAGGTCGCTCATTGCCGGAAATGAACCTAAGATGCTGGCGGCGTTTCCCCGCTGCACAGCAATGCTGAGCCTTTGCCCGAGAAACGCGCCAGCTCTGGGATCACAGCAAGTTTTTATTAGTTTTTTCAATTTTGATTATTACTGTGTATTTTATTTGCCTTTCTCTTAATGTGGTAAATAAATGATCTCCAAGCAGAAAATCTTCAAAAGCACAAAAAAGCCAAATTACATACTTAGGATTATCAGTATATAATAAATTGACTTGTGCTCAGTGATAATGATAATAGCTTATTGATAAGTAATTGGTAACGCGTGCCTCGGATTAAGTACAGCGCGTGTGGTTGGAATTTGGATGGGAGGACCCCAATGCAAACCTTTGGATTTTTTAAAGATTGAGGTGTAGGTATATGTGTAGGTATGTGTGTATATGGACAATGGATAGTTGGTATTTTTAAGAGCTGGTCATTGATGATTAGACGTTAGTATTTTTCAAACATTGCTGGAAATGTGGCTTAAAACAGAGATACATTGAAAAAGAAAATAGAGGTGGTTTCCTAAATAAATCTATCCCTTGTGGCGAAACTACAATTGGTTTAGACAGCTCATAATATTTTTTATATTGTGTTATGATATTTTTTATATCATATTGTGTGGCATATACCTACTAAATTTGCTATCAGACGATATCAAATAAATGTTGGGCCTTTTTAGGGTTCCGTACCCGAAGGTTCCAAATCCAAACGGAACCCTATTGCTGTCACTCACGCGTCCGTCCATGAGTAGTCTTTCACAAAATTGTTTCCGAAGAATTTTTTAACTTCCCATTGACCTATGAACTTGAAATTTGGTGATAATGTTTATTATTACGTATGTCTGACCAGCAAATATTTTTACTAATATATTGATAACTCAGATTTTTTATTTGAAAAATCCTTATTTTTCCTATTCCCACTAACTTATTCTTGCGGTTGGTTCGGAACCCTAAGTGTGCGAAGTCCGACACGCATCGCCAGTTTTTTCATATTTACGTAAAGGTGCGAATTATTGTCAAGAGAAAAAAGTCGCAACGATCTACTATCTCTCCCACATACTTACCTCACTGGATCCACAGAAAACCAGCGCCGCTGGCACTGACTGCTGTGTGAACTGGATTTGCGAGTAGAGATCGTTTCGGTAGCAATCTCTATTTAGTAGTTTATCAGGTGTATTGCGTGTACACATATAGTTCCTATTCGTCCCGGTAACGCCGCATACCGGGTAGAGTCAGTCCGACCCAGGTCGGGCCTAGCTGAGTTTCTTGCTGGACTCTTCTCAGTTAGGCTAGGTTTAGTGAACCAGCGACAAAACTCCCAGTAGCTCGATTCCACTCACACCTCAGATTCGGTTGAAACCGCTCAACCAATCTCACTGGAGCGCAAACTCTTAGAGTATTCCAGTGTTCCAAACCACATGCGTGGTCGTGCCGGAGGCTTTCCCCTGGATTTTCCTTAGGCTACTCTCCAACCGCGCACTCCTATCGCTTTATTGGGCCCGGCCTATAAAGCCACAGTTAGGTTCAAAAAAAAAGTATTGCGTGTAATAATGTGTGAACCGTAAAAGTATTTCTATTTTATACTATTCTGATAAAAACCCAAATGCAAATTCAAGCATTCCCAATCCTTAGATGGCATGTTAAATCCCCAAGCAGACGTACTCAAACCAATGATGATCAAAGCACTTTCGTATGACCCACACTGCACATATGTCTAAGTGGGACTGTATAATTAAACGAACTCGACTTGGGGTAACTTAATGCAATTATGGCTGAATTTTTCGCGACATATGGCGTTAAAACGGCGGTTTAGAAGCTTGGGGCGCGGTTTTTTCGTGTTGTGATAATGCGCCGCAGAATCAATACTGGTCTTTGAACTATTTGTTAAGTCCGTAAATCAACGAGTTGAAAAAACTGAGCTTGGAAATTCATTGAACGAGCGAGCTAAATGATGTAATAGTCAGTCATTATTTATTAACAAAGGTAACTCTAAACATTAGATGGTTAAATTTGAAGGCATTGCAATTTCATAATAAAGCGAAATGTTTGAGATTCGATCTCAATCTTCCACCTCCTATTTCAAACTAATCTTCAAGGCAAGACTTCTCTGGGATTTAAACTAAATATTGTTCCCATGCAAAGTAGGCCTGTCTGTTTAACAGGCAGATATATTTTTTAGAATTAGTAAATATCGAATCCCAGTTTTAAGTTACCTACATTTAAGATAGCATGCTAGTTTATACTTCGGAAACCTGCTGTGTAGTGAACTTTGTACTTTGTACCCCATTCTCGCATATATTATGTGTAAATGTGACTTTACAGTATACATGTAATATTGATAAACTTAACCAGACCAATAGTTTTCATTAGCGATGCAAAATTAGGGTGCGCATCCCAGGAGCCCTGCGCCTGCATATGGCGTATAAATGCCGATCGTATTGCATCCACCCTAACCTTTTACAAGTGCTATTGTTGAGAACTATCGATGCGGTTTGCTGGGTGGTGGATTATTGATATTCAAAACTTTGTTGTAAATCTCGAATTCAAGTATAAAAATGAGTTTTAGTCGGAACTTATTTTACTTTGTTATTGAAGGTACGAAAGTAAGTACCAACACAAAGAAGACAAGCTAGAGTAGTGTCTTAAGTTGCTGCTAGTTTAAGGTTTTTTTGTGTATTGTAATAAAGACTTGTCATATTATCCCTTTACTAACTTTCTTTTGACATTTTGTTGCTTAAATGTTTTTCTCTTTGTACGACCATCATATATCATATGACATACTTCAAAGTGGACTACAATTTATCTGATTCATCGCACAACTACAGGTTGGGGACGGTCACCATTATGGTTATTGTGATCAGATGGCAGCGCTCGCGCATATGTTGTGATTGCTAACTGCGGACTAAATAGTCTTGATAGTAGAAAAGAACAAAATATTATAAGAGTACGTGGAAACAGCATGTAGGGAGTCATTTTGTTGTGACTAAACAATGCGTGTAATTTCCTTAGACCCTTCATTCATACGTATAGTATATAGGTACTTAATTTAAACCGAATTGAAAGTTAAACTTGAGGATACTAAACTTAACATAACATTTCTGTACCTAATTACTAAACTTCACATACCATTTCTGTACCTAATTATTAAACTTCTTTCGTTATTACGTGAGGTTAGGTTAGGTTATATATCAGGAATAACAGAATTACCTAATTAAATTACTTGATAAAACAAACTAATAATACGGGAAAATTTTAAGTTATTTTTTTATGTTTGTTACTCACGTAAAAATGTCTAATTATGGATTTGAATACAATTTGGCACATATAGATAATTTTTAACCTGGACTTAACCATCAAATATTTCATTTGAATTTATTCTTACCTTAATTACTATCAGATTTACGCAAATGCTAATATAACTAAAAACTACTCTGTTGTTGGTCTTTGGTGACATAATAACACTAAGAAATACCAATCAGAATATTTCAAGCTGGTCTTCAAAATTTGTCACCCCTGCATGTAGCAAGGGTCAAAATGCATAATTCCCTATACGATTCCATTGTCATTCAATACAATACGCATTATTGCACGGTTTGCGCAACATGCTGTGTTCGCGCATGCGTACTACATAAACATTACTGGGTTAGTTAATTGGGTTCCCATTATCGATGTGTTATCATTGACAGTTGGTACTCACTTAATACTGATTATGGGGTTTGGAATACGTGGGCATGAGGACTTGAGGAGGACAGGTTTGTCTGATGACTGATATTTAATAAGGCTGGAAAATGACAATAAACAAGAAGAGAAGATTCAGTTTAAATATACCGTTAAAATGGGTACAAAAAAAATCTAGAAATCTGTGCTATGGATACTAGGAAGAAAGAAATAATTATTCAAAATATTCGTTTCATTACATAAGTAAAATACCAAAAAGAGTCTACTCAGCAAAACGTGTAAATTATAACTTGACGCTGGTATTATGTTGTTTATTGTCCTGCTAGACTATATAAATATAGCATACGATATGACATGTAAAGATTTTGATAACCAAAAACTCATTAAATAAAAATATTCATGCTCATCACACAAACATGTTCCTATGCCGAGAATGGAATCCAACACCGTCAATGTCACAGTAGGAACGGTCACTACCGACCGACCGAACCGCCTAGGCTTACGTGGTTATTTAAAAAAGTAAAACATTCTTAAGTTGTCTTATGAACACACACGTTAACAATTTTATGTGTTCAACGTACTGTGCGTTTATTCCTTTTGTATCTGTGGGTCTTTTGGCAAGTGAATAAATGTTTTCTTACTTTCTTTATGATAGTATGTACTTGTTTCAGTAACAGTATTCTTCCTTATTTTAAATTTGCACGTGGTTTTGATAGTTATTTATCAAAGGCAGCTTTAAAGTCTTAGCACAATATGATTCTCTTCAAAATACATTTAACGCGTTGCATATGGTAATGGGGTAGGTAGTATGAGGGCGTATTATTCACGGCGGCTTTTATACCATATGGTCCAAAATTTACAAACAAGTGTGCGCTAAATCCCACTCACACTACTTGCGATTATACCTTTGAATTAGCTTCTATGCAAAAAAAAACAACTCTATATAAATAGCATAAAGATCGAAAACGGTGAAGCAGCGTTTGACAATTTGATAAGTGCATTATGAGGATTTGAAAATCAACCGAAGTGTTAATGATGTACAGTTCAAATTTGATAATACAAAAGTAGTTGCCGGTATAAAAGTAGAAACGAATAGCACAATTTTAAACGCAGCAAAACTACTATGCACGGGATAGTGTTGTTAATCAAAATACTGTAACGCATGATTTGAAACCTTAATGCTAATGATTATGGTTGAATTTACTCCGAATGTTACTGTAAAAGAGATTTAGACAATTAATAGGGTGAATGGTCCAAATATAGGAGCATTGGAAGTAGAAAGGGGATGATTATAGTGGAATTGTATGATGGTCCATTGTTAGAGATCGGACACCATATGTTGGATTTGTATTAGTACTATTTAGGGATATTGCAGAGTGTACTTATGGACAGGTGTTTGTTTGCTATTGTGATTATTGACAATATTGACTTTGTGGCACAACATTATTATGAAGCTATACATGATATTGTATCAAAACCGACATAGTCTAGCTAGACGAATGAAATTGATCGGATTTAATTTATCGATTGAAGCGGTATCATAGAAGTAATAATAAATTGGTATTATTTATACCATTGTTCGACACTCATTATATTCTCATCAATAGCAACTTAATTCTCCTTCTCTTTTTCAACAATGACATAATCACAAATATTTTTTTATCGTATCGCAGCATTTGTAAGAATTAGATAGGTATATTATCATTTTTCACTTCAATATCGCTTGACATCCTTTCCATAAGCATTTTATAAAGGTAGGTATTTGGTATAATTAAATTACTGTTGTTCATCTACTTTCTCTTAAACATTTTCACGTGTTCAGTAAAATTTTGTAATGGATATATATTGGTCCATTCAGAGCGAGTTAAATTGATGCATCACATCACGGATAATTTATTGTTTGTCTTAAAATTGTAACTAATTATAGTATACATGTAATAATTTTTAGATTTAAAAAATCAAGTATCCGGAAATTGTTTAATAATTGTCTTTGCCACGCCAGTACCTACATCTTTAATAACTAGTTTCCAAACAACCGATTCGACCTCTCAATCAAGACGTTGTCCTCAGGGAGTCGTTGGCAATCGCCTCAAAAAGAATATTAGTCGGCGACCAACTAATCTGTCGCAGCCTGACACTACGACAAGGCCCGGGAGAGAGAAGCAATCAAAGTTGCAGATGCGATCGCGGCGGGATCATTCGTCAATCAGACAAAGGGTTTTTGGATACCTACGAAGGATGAGTAGTATCTGGCCAGTTTACTGGCTTTTTGATCGAGTATCGGTTGAGAAATGTAGAGGAGAACAGCTAGATGGACCTACGAAAGCATATATTCGACTAAAACGCTTTCGTAGCGTCGTTTCGCTCGCTCGGTCAATAAACAAGCACCTATAGACAAAAGTTTCAAGTCGATCCACACAAACAGACAGGTAATTTCTCCGTTGGTGCAGTATATACATATATCAATACACTCAACCCAAAGAAATCAGAACTTCAACAACGTCATGAAGCTTTAATGTTATTATAGGAAAAAAATATTTTAGTTAGAAAAAAATGTTGTATTCATTTTTAGAGTTCTGTACCAAAATGGTAAAAAAGGAACCCTTATGGTTTCACTTTATCTGCCTGTCTGTCTGTCACATCGCTAAATATCTCAAGAACTACTTATGCTATCGATTTGAAATTTGGAATAGTTATAAAGAAGGCTTACCTACATACATAGAACATGACTTTTTTCAATTTTTTTTTATTTTCTGTTAAAAATTACAGATAATAAGGTGGTTCAAAATTTGAAAGTCTAGTTAATATGTCGAGTGGGGTGTCATATGAAAGTGCTTGGGTTGGACATTCTGAAACAATTTTTTTTTTATGTTGAGTTATTTTTGTTTTATGAGGGAAAATGTAAAAAAAATACCGTTCCCTACCCCTTATCTCCGAAGTTTACCAAGGAAAAAATATAAAATTATTATATAACATTGATATCAATGTATATTTTATAGGAAAAATATAATTGTAGCTCTATCTAGTTTTTATTTTTTTTAATCGTCAAAAAAAAACATTTCTATACTAAGTTTGTAATTTAATCACCTTTGCATGTGTTTTTGTTATATAAATTCCTATGAGATTATGCTGAAAGTACTACCTTCTTTCAATTAAAGAAAAACAAAATTAAATCGGTTTACGTGATAAAGAATTATCCTTGAAAAACTACCCTACATACAAAGTTATTCAGTCGCTCAAATTTGTAACAAAAGTCGCCGATAGATGGCGGTGTACCCATGGCGTCCAATTTCCATACCATGTTGTTGAGATTTTCCTGATTGAATAGGGTCGGAACCGGTACACATCTGTATACGGAACCCTCGGTGCGCGAGTCCGACTCGCACTTGACCGGTTTTTTTCAAATAGGTACTAGAAGTCATCGAGGATATTATAGGCACATCTGTAATAATGCTATCCTCAATAATCAACAAAGCCGCAAAGGGACTTTTTACTTTTTACAAAGTAATACATACTCGAGTGCCTACCTATAGATTGCCAATAGGCAAATAGTGTGTCCATCTGAGCGATGATATAGAAGTTATTTTTAAAAACAGCACATATCAAAATCCATGTGCGGTACAAATCCCTTTTGAAATAAATCATTCAAAAAAAATTTATCACACCATTCAAAACGGCATTCTGCTAAGCGCGATCAAATCTAACAAAACATAAATTTAAATTTAGAATCCAACACCCTTTGCTAACGTTCACCCCAGTATTTCAAAAATCATCAAGCTATCGACTCGAAATAACTCGCAATTTTAGTTCTTAATTCCAAACAGGAAAGTCTGGTTTTGTTCTGTTCGAGTTAGGAAGGAATTATGGATTTAAGCGCTGTTTTTACCAAAAAGAGTTTAATAGAATTTGGCATATCGGTTCCATGCTGCCTGAACCTCAAATGATACTTAAAAATTCCATTGAATTATGAACTTTACTTTCAACAAAGTATGCTCGATTTTGCCATCACAGAATGGTGCCCAGATACGAGGTTGAGGAAGTGAAAAGTGGGTATCTTACTAATGGAACGTCGATTTAATGAAATGAGGTGTTTTTTTTCCCGTTCTGCGATTTATTGTAAAATGCTCGTTTTTCAATATGGGACTGAAATCGAATCTGCTACTTTATTGGCACTCTACTCCAATGAGTTTTTACTCGTATACGTTTCATAGATTTGATTGTGCCTACTTTGTAAATATTAACTACATATTTAAGTGTATAGGTATCATTTAA
Source organism: Epiblema foenella (assembly GCA_963556455.1). Classification (NCBI taxonomy): domain Eukaryota; kingdom Metazoa; phylum Arthropoda; class Insecta; order Lepidoptera; family Tortricidae; genus Epiblema; species Epiblema foenella. The sequence continues at coordinate 9,353,503 of OY747105.1, forward strand.
TAGTACTTTCCTCATAGTGAGGCTGTTATATTACTTACAATGCTGAATATATTACTTACTATACATATCTTACATCTGCAAAATTGTAATCAAAACCACTTCATTTTCGCTAACCGCAACACAGCAGACTTTCTCAAACAATTAAGCGTCTCGAAAAAACTCAGGCGGATTATCTTAATCAGGTTCCATATACCAACTGTCAAGACTTTCCCTAAAAAAACCTTATCGGCCATCTCCCTCCCAAACAAAGGGAGGTTATTTTGCATAATGAGTGACGTTTCTCCAGCGTTTAGGGGGAAAGGGATAGCTTTACGGGATTCTACTGTCGTTGGACGGAGATGGGCGGTTAGAGAGAACAATATCACAATCTTGTTTCTGGACCATTTATTTAATTAGTGGTGGCGGACAGCAGGCCATCCATCTGAGCGTTATGGTGGAGATACGAATTTGGCTAAAGGGTTGGGATTGGCTTATGACGTCTTTCAGAGGTGCTTGTACTGAAATTAACTTTGTGAAGCTGAAGTCTCAATATTACGCAAGTTTTATATACACCCGCGCAAATTAACACGCAAAGGTTAGTAACATTTATTATGCGGTTTAAACTGTGATTTAATTATTTTAAACACTTTCCAGCAATATAAAATAATTTCTAAGTTAATTTAGGAAAATGAATTCAATTTTTCCTCGTGACGGATGTTTCTTTGTTTTCATTTAGTTTAATTTCTTTATTAAAATTATCATTGTTGGATGTAGTTCTTTATTTTGCTGGTTCAAGATCTTATACAGAGCGTTCGGCTCATGGACCGTCAAAATTTTTAGGAGTGTTGGTAGGGTCCTTTGGACCCTGGGTCCTAAGAGTCACGGCCATGGACGTACGACTTTGTGTTTTCTAGAGAAATATGAGAGCACCATTACTAGCATAGGTATTGTGAGTGTTTTGATAAAGGTTTTTGAAATAAGACATAAAAAATAAAACTCAGTAATGTTAGTAAAATAATATTATTTACTATTTTCACAGCATTGTTTCCACTGCACAGCCCAACGCTAACCCGAATACAAATAAAGAAACTGCCACGTAGGGTTAAACACAGCTAACTGATCTTTCCATCGAATTAACCGTTCAAAAGCCGACGGGGGTAATAACAGCCGGGGGGACACGGTTGTAACATTAAATTGAGACATTAACATCGGGGGCTTTTGTCTCTAAATGGTTCGCAGTTCAGTGTAACACCGTGGCTAATATTTTAAAATCTTGTTATGTTTGGAAGGGTTAAGGTTTGGTTCGAATTTGCCACGAAATAGAACGCTTACGAATTACTTACTTCTGTGTTTTTTAAGTGTTCCTAATTTGTTATTGTAAAAGTGTTTTTCCATGCCTTACAAAAAATTTAAATATACTACAAGCAGGCCTTCGCAAGCAAGGCAAGTGTTTTCGAGTCTTGTTTATAGTCACAATTCAATACATTCATCCAAGTCAAAAGGAAGTAAAGAGAATTTTAAATCTACACAAATCCGTCAATTCATTTGCTGATTTCGACATCCGCTTATATGAGAGTTTAAATCGACTCATGTAATTTTAATTAAATATAATATTCCAAGTAAAAAAACTACATAATTTTAATCTACCTATATTTAACGTTAGAATCATACTCTTCTCGCAAAATATAATATTCGTCTATCATTAACAATATCTCAATAGATACTGCCGGTTCATCCACTCACAATAACTCTTTCTCACGCCACTGCCCAACAAAAAAACGGAATTAATTCACTTCTATCAATATGCTTGAACAACGCACTTGGCAGCGATTTTTAAGAATCTTGGCTGTGGCAAAATCCGAGGGAAAATCAACAAAAACGGATCATAAATCATGGAACCGTTGGACTCAGTGGCTGAATGCGGAATGAGCATTTGAGGATTTATTTTTATTTTTTTCTCATTTATTTTTATGCAAAAAAGTGTTATATCATCTGTTTTGGAAATATGTTGCAGTAGTTAGGGTAATGTTTGGCCTGGGGTTGATTTTTTTTAACACATTTCTGAAAACCGTCATTGTCATCATCATGAAAAAGTAAAAGACTCATGAATTTAAATTAAAAACTCATTACTATACGAGCATATGTTTCTGTTTACATAGCAACGAGTAGAAAAAATGCTGCTATTAAAAATGTACCCGAGTACCTAATATCCCCATTTTTAACGTAGGTTATACAGATCTCTTGCTCCACAAATTCCAGACAAGGTAGCACTTATTAATAACATTATAACAAAGACAAATAAAAATATAGAGCCCCTTTCCTCGGTACAATGGAGGCACTTATTCACGCCGCGCTTCCTGCCCTGTGTTCACTCGACATTGTTTTTTTTTTCACCACGAACTTTTTCTGTTCATTTGTTTTTCGCTTTTTGTACTACGGACAGGATTTCTTGAACCCATATTTCACGCTCATATTGTCCACAATTTGCATCTAGCGAAAGCGGCGTTTGTTTTTTTCTTTTCGTAAGATCTTCGTTGAAATATTTTTAGATGAATTGTAATTTTTTGGCTCTTATAATTATGTTATAGCTGATATCATCACAATTTTTTGTCTCATAGTATATGTAATAACTCGTAATACGTGGGGTAAAAAATCTGAAAATAATACGGATCGTTTGATAGGTAGGTAATTGCAGGATTGTTGCTTATGCAAAGTTTTAATGTGGCAGCCACTTACTAAATTTACAATCTAATAATGAACCGAAATACCGAAATTATTATATAAACGTGTGTGTGTCCGTTATGTGTCAGTATTATATCTGTAAAAGTAAAAACTAAATAAAAACAACATATAGGTTATATGGAGATAGAATACATTGAAATAAAAACGGAATATACATATATATTACCAGCGGTTTTGAGCTGTGTTATTTTCATCAGTCAAAAGTCTTCGACCAGTGTGTGTTGCCAGTGATGACATATGGATCCGAGACATGGGCGCTAACGATGGGCCTCATAAGAAAGCTCAAGGTCACCCAAAGAGCAATGGAAAGAGCTATGCTCGGGGTTTCTCTGCGTGATAGAATTAGGAATGAAGCTATCCGTAGCAGAACTGGGGTCACCGACATAGCCTTCAAAATTGCGAGACTAAAGTGGCAGTGGGCAGGGCACATTGCTCGCAGGACTGACGGTCGATGGGGCCAGAAACTGCTTGAGTGGCGTCCACGCACCGGAAGACGAGCTGTCGGTAGGCCTCCGACAAGGTGGAGTGATGACCTGGTGAAGGCCGCGGGAATCCGGTGGAAACAAACGGCACAGGACCGGTCTAAATGGCGAGCCTTGGGGGAGGCCTATGTTCAGCAGTGGACGTCTTTCGGCTGAAATGATGATGATGATGATGATGATTTTCATCATTTTATATGCAGGTAAAGACAAAAGTTCCCAAACTATTTTATAGCTTATTTAGTTGTATCAGAGGTCAGTCATCTACATCTAATCTGCATCCATGGGCGGATCCACCGTCAGGTGTTGCGGGACATGTGGCTCCCAGCGTCTTAGCGTTTACATAAGCCCTCCGAACACCGGACTGTCTCTCAGGCTTTTCACTAGTGTGAAATACCGATCATCTATAGTATGAGTTTATGTCTGATGCAATTACATACCCAGTTATAAAATAATGAGAGGTCAATAATCTACGTCTAATCTGCATCCATGGGAGGGTCCACCGTCAGGTTTGGCGGGATATGATGATCATATAAATGATAAAAAATAACAAATCTCTGCTTGATAAAATGTGTTTTGTCGCATTCTCACAAACACAAATGTCAAAGTAACAAATAAAGACAAACGAATTTCAATGGCACTTTAGCTAAAATAGGTTTGATGAATGAGGCCTAACCTAAGCGTTTACATAAGCCCTTCGATCACCTATCATCTATAATATGAGTTCCTATCAGAACCGTGAGAGGTTCTAAAGAAATGTGACGCTATTTGGTAAGTACTAATGTTGCCTAATTATTAATGTGGACGAACTTCCAAATCTGATGAACATATTTACGTGATTATTTATCATTATTTTTTTATTCTTGCGTCAAAGGGTAGCGGACAGGGATTGAGCGGTAGGGACCTTTTCTATGATCGCTAACGCAACTCTTTGAAATTGTTAAATAATATAACATTATGACATACGTATGCAACTAACAACTTTCGTAGTCAAAGAACCCTGAAGCTTACTACTATATACTCAATCTATGATGGTTATTTGAGTTATTAAGATCATCTTCAACTATGATCATCCTGTACGTGTCCCCATGCATATGCGAGAGAGTTATGCCACCTCAAATCCTGCACACGACCTCCATCTCGGATTACGAGCCGCTCAAATTATGTTCAGTTTCAGGGCGTGTATGAGCTAAGACGATATTATTCTAGAGATTTGAATAATCTTCTAAACCCGTATTATGCATCCAATGACAGTTTATACAAGCTTTTGTTTAGTTTTACCTGTCCGGTGTAACGGCAAGTCCTTTATGAAATTCTACTAGTTAATTTGACGCTTTTTATTACGATGTTTGATTGTGCTAATATTTTAAACATTAGACACCATTAGCCTAGCGGCGAGATACAAGAGGTTTCGCAAAAAAAACTTGTAGGTATATATATCTGGGTCTGATAATAAAGCCCGAACGATGCATCCCATCGATTTTCGGCTCGAATAATCATCAAGGGTACATAATCTGTTTTGAAAATTAGTAATTTATTTATTTATTTGGCTTATCAATAATTATTTATACTAATATATCAAAATTACTGATCCATTACATTTCGATAGAGCTAAGCATAGAAACTGAACTTATAAACTAACTACTTACCTAAATTTTCCTTTTTTGTTATCCAATAAGAAACTCATTTAAAGTTGCGCAATGTAGTTGCTATATATAAGTTATTGTTATTCGGGCAAGCAATTATAAATGATTTTCTTAAAACTAAAAACTGAGTTGTATATTTATCACGTGAGTGCAGCTGTTGAGTATATCACACAATCTTCTACTTCTAGGTGATCTACTTCCCAGAACAGTACGTCTGATCTGAGCGGTGGGCAGAGAGGTGTGATAAGCTTGCGGTGTGGTCGGGATGGAGCCCTAAATGTTAGGAGAACTATTAGTTGCGGACAGTCTAAGCTGCTCCTTATAAGCCTGTATGCGAACATTGGATCCGCTATTTTCCTTCTCAGTTCGAGGGACTTCCTAATTTTAAAGTTACGACGGCTGATCGCAGAACAAATATCTTTAGGTACCTATGTTATAATCTCTTTTATTGACTTTTGAATTTAATTTGGTCTGGGACGTTCTTTTTAACAGGCATAATTAGAGTTTATGTTTGACGAGACATGTTTCTTATATACTCAATTATCATGGGTACGTATGTGACGAAGCGTGTTGCTTGCTGATTTTAATGTGTGCCCCTCTGATGAAAGCTGCGGTGCGGATTATGATTAATTAATTTGTGGTTAATACGCTCTTTTGTTAAGATATAAATAATTAGTTTATTTCATACAATAGTGCACGTAACTTTCTAAGTAGTAAGTATCGTCTTTAGAAATATATTTAATTTTTTTATCATTTTCATTTATTAGCCATATTGTAACATGATCATTACATGGTATGTCAATAAATACAATAATAATTTAGTCACTGTGTATATAAAACAAGATCTTAATTTTGATCTTAATTCTAAAATGTGACATACTAAAAAGTATATAGTCCCAATTTATATTTTTATGTTTTTAAGGGTCAAATATTCATTAATGGAATAAGACGCATGTTTATGTATATTAAACATTGGAATGGCAAGTTTGTAATATGGATAGGTAACTTATTATAAAATTTAATCTTTATAAAAATACTCTGCTTTTGACATTTTCTTAATCTAAGTGTTGGAAGCACCAGTTTGCCCTTGTTTCTGGTATTGTAGCTGTGGCAATTAGAACGTTTAAGAAGAGTACTCGCCTTTTCATGAACCTCTAGGACAGATTTGTATATAAATAGTGAGATAACGGTCATAACTTCCAACTTCTCAAAGTAGAGTCTGGCAGATGTGCGTCGGTTGATACCGTAAATGATTCTAATCGAGCGTTTTTGAAGAATCAGTATTCGTGATATTTCAGCGGCATTTCCCCAGATGGTAATTGCGTAAGTTAGTAGACTCTGGACATAGGCATAGTGGACAGTTTTTAAGGTTTTGAAATTTACCAAGGGCTTTAATTTCACCAAGGCGTAATTTTTGTTGCTAATTTTGCACATAGCTTCTGTAAAATGAAAATATAATAGTCCCATACATATTTTGATTTTAGATTTATTCCACGCATCCGAATGTTTATTTCACTTGTAATACATATAGCAACGAAAAGTTAGCAAATTTATTGAACTAGTTACATTATTCTTCAAACTCAGCATACATAAACTAGAACTCCAAACAGTTGCTAGCCTCGTTCGTATAATCTAGCCATTAGCTTCACTCGATTGGACACCAAACCAAATCCAATAACTGCACACATTTAATTCAATTTCTGTCAATAGTCGTTTGCTCTTTGAAGAGAATATTCAATGGAAGTTAGTTTTTATAGTTGCTTTTGAAACGGTTGTTGAAAGTATTATTTTAACGATTATTGGAGGAAAGGATTATATGGGTTTTTAATGTGGTTCGGTTTGGTTTCAATGTGCATCAATTGGATTAAATGCTTTACATTTTTCAATTGAGTTGTCATCATAAGCTGAGTTAAGGGTTTCTTTTAAATAGGTTTAAATTTATGAAATTCGTTTGAAATAACATTACTCTGTCATCTACCCGCAGACTTACCTAATAATCACTTTCAATGCCTAACGAACCCTGCCGGCATATCATCACATTCAAATTTTCAAGTATCTTTCTTTTAAAGATAGAATGATATAGACATAAAAGCAAAGTGATACGATATCATGATAAACGGAATTGCGGCCTAGAAGTGTTCTTAAACAATATTAAAATGTATTTTACCTAGGCATTGTTTATTTAACATCTCTATTTTAATTATCACGGCATGTTTTTGTACACAAAAGGTTAATACGATATATTACCGGAAACATAGATAAACCAAAAATATTTGGCACATAACTCAAATGAACAAAAAAGGTAGAACAGGTGTCGGTTGCGTCGCAAAAAGCGAGCATCAGGGTTGGCACGGCAACAATGACAGTTTGGGCCATAAAGGCTGTGAATAGATTCAGGGACCCTGAATTTGTGTACTCGGATTAAGGGCTGCTTATTAGATAGTGTTATAGTATTGTTCTTCTTTTTCGGCGCATCCTCGTGACACAGAGTCGCCACTTTACACACTGCTCTTTAGGGGGCCGGTTCAGTACTGAGGCGCTTGACCAATAACGACTGGCCATTTGACCAGTGTAAAATTTTAACTTTTAGCTTTGAGAAACTGCCCACCAAGAGAGCCCCTTGGTTTTCAGCAATCCGGATAGACGTCTACAATTTTCTTTTGGGAATTCTCAAAATGTTGCGAATATGTTATTCACAACTTTTAAAATCGACTATAAGTCATACTCTACACAGCCGTAATGTTTATGAAAGTGATTCTTTGAGGAATTTTCGTACTAAAGGGCTTGTTGTTAATTTGTTGACTATAGAAAATTTCAAGTTATAAAATAAGTAATAAATAATGACTTACCTATTGTAACCAACTTAAAGAACGCAATTTCATCATTAGTCAATATTTTCCATACTTTCAAGCCAAGGTGCACTTTTGGTGTCGCTAAATCTTTAATTATTAGGATGGAATTTAAAAACCGCAACGAGGATACCGAAGGGCGTAAAACAATCGTCGCCATTGTCGAGGAGGGTAAATTAGGGTTGCCTATAGCCTCATTTACGGAACACATTTATTTATTCACAAGCTCTGCGGCTAAGCTCTTAATATTAAGCTTGGAACAAGCAACTTTATACAGATTTCATATTTTATGCCGAACAAATGTATTTATAAAGCATGATAAAACTAACAGCGAACCTTTTCAAGGTGAGGTATCTAGTTTATTTGCTTGAGCTGGCCAAATCATTCTATAGTCTTGATTTTGGTCTTCCGAGATAAAACTTCCGAAACAGACATGTTTAGATCAAGGATTTTGAATTTTGATTCCACCGCTCTGGTTTTCATCCTTGTCAGCTAATAAGAATTTTGAGCTAATAACTGGTCTTTCCGCTTGTGCTTATGCCTCCTCGCGGCCCATTAAAATGCCTTTGCTTAAATGTAAATAAAAATAGACGATAGACGCCATTAACGAACATGAATACTTCAATACCTATATCATCTTAAAACAATGTTACTGCAGTTATATTGTAAAAGGGCACAACTATCATTTGGGTAAACTCGCTAAAATTGAGATCGAATGTTTTTTTGTTTCTTGCTAAATATAAATATATAAACGTTTAATTAAAATACTTTTTTGGATGAGGAAATATTCGTAAACAATAGATCTGTGCTACTGTGTACATACTTTTTATTTTGCCTTCAAATTTTCTGGATAATCAAATTTATTCTTTTTACTTAGTAAATTAAATTAGCGAAAATACGTATAAAAGGCGTAACTAACCAAATGAGCCTTTTCATTCCAATATATTCATCTCATATGACATAACATTAGGGAAATAAGGCATATTTCATTACTTATGCCTTTTAGTTTATAATTAATTTTTAAGTGCATTAAATAATAACGGCACGTCTGGGTAGGTGTGCCTTTCATTCTAAAAGCCCCAAACGGCTAAAAATCGTTGAATACTAAACTAAAACGGCACATTTCGCCTCAATATATTCTCTTTTATTTTAAATCACTCAAAATTGCCTTTTTAAATAAGTGCTACTTAAATAATTAAGTCATAAGTTTAATTTTAAACGTAAAACAACATGCCTTTTATATTTTAGTAAATATGAATATTTCAAGTAGTTGTGCCTAATATGCTTATGGTAACTCCTAAGAACTCCATAGGCGCCGGCGGCCGTGCCTGCTGGGGCGGCCGGTCACGAGGACACACTACGCGAGGCACGCGCCCACTCTGATTTGTTTGCTGATAGTTTGACTAACTTATGTAATATAGCTAGACTCTTTCTCAATAGTATCTATTAAATAATAATGTCTCTTTTATTGTATTTATATTTTAAAATTGAAAGTTATTGTATTTTAAACTTGACATTTCTAACTTCATTCGACGTGTTTGACGTAAAGGGTATAGCGAGGTAAGGAGGACGAAATGGCCCCACGGCCCATGACGGAATTATCATTTGTACTGGTATTGGCACTCTAAAAGAATACGAAATGTAAGGTCGTTGACCCCTGACCTTGACCTGTCTTTGAGATATTCGAGAAAGTTCGTATGCGCGCCGATTTTTTTCAAAATTTTTTTTCCGAAAAACTATAAAAGGTAGAAGGATGGGACCAATTGCGTATAATGAGGGATACTTTGAAAAATATTCTGTATTTTTTTCAGAGTTCTGGTGAAATGACAACTGTGCAAAATAATTAAACAAAATATAAATATTTTTTTTAGTACTGTTCTATTATGTCTACCGCGCCAAAAAAAATATATAATACTCTTTGATTTATATACTTATACCACACAAAAGCTCATCAAAATCAAAGAGGCGCTTCTTGAGTAATTATGAATTTACTTAGTGTGCGTACGGCTGGTAGGAACTAATTAAAGAGGTCGTTTTTGGATTAATTATTATAATTACATGTTAAACATAATTTTAATCATCATCATCACTATTTTCATTTATTACAACATTGACTGCATCATTTGAAAATATTTTCGACAGAATTTCAGCAGGACGTAAAATGCGAGATAGATATCTCGCATGAGCTAAATAATATACACTTGCGACATGAGCGCAGCAAAAGCAAATTCTGTCGAAAATATTTTCAAATGATGCAGTCAATGTTGTAATAAATGAAAATAGTGATGATGATGATTAAAATTATGTTTAACATGTAATTATAATAATTAATCCAAAAACGACCTCTTTAATTAGTTCCTACCAGCCGTACGCACACTAAGTAAATTCATAATTACTCAAGAAGCGCCTCTTTGATTTTGATCAGCTTTTGTGTGGTATAAGTATATAAATCAAAGAGTATTATATATATTTTTTGGTGCGGTAGACATAATAGAACAGTACTAAAAAAAATTATTTATAATTTGTTTAATTATTTTGCACAGTTGTCATTTCACGAGAACTCTGAAAAAAATACAGAATATTTTTCAAAGTATCCCTCAATATACGCAATTGGTCCCATCCTTCTAGCTTTTATAGTTTTTCGGAAAAAAATTTTTGAAAAAAATCGGCGCGCCTACGAACTTTCGCGAATATCTCAAAGACAGGTCAAGGTCAGGGGTCAACGACCTTACATTTCGTATTATTTTAGAGTGCCAATACCAGTACAAATGATAATTCCGTCATGGGACGTGGGGGCCATTTCGTCCTCCTTACCTCGCCATACCCTTTTAATTTATGCTGACATTATTGTATTTATACTTGTCATTTGCTGTATCATTCACTGTATGTGTTTGACATAGATTTTAATTATTTTTTGTATTAATTTATATTCAATTAGTTGGCGTTATGAATAAGTGATGATCGTTTCTTGATATTATTGACTGTCGCCTAATATGTAAATGCTTTGGTGTCATGTACTGTAAACTTATATTGTATTGACTGAATAAATAAATAACAAGGAAAACTAAAAAAAAAGATGCGCCTTTTTTTCCTCTTTCCGAAAATATATCTAACTCAATTTCTCAAAAAACGTGAGATGTGCCCTTTTTCGTTATGACGGCAGATTACTGATATTAAACCTATTCAACCAAAAACTGTCGGTACGTGTAACCTTATATTGGTCGAAAGATTTATAACTTCATTTTATAATGTAGATACAAGGGTTGGCAGCCCTGAGGGCCGGTGACAATGCCCGACTCAACTCAACTAGTTATCTATTTAAACCTGGATTAGCACTCGATAAACTGTGATTAATAGACGCGAGGACGGACAATGGGTAACGTCAGCAGTCGCGCCACAGTTTTTTTTCCTAAGTTAGCCGATATATTTATTTATTTATTATTTATTTATTTATTTTATTTGACACACCAACAGGATACCAAGCTAATACAAATAATAATAATAATAATAATATAGCATAAAAGTACTAGCTAATTGAATATGAAAAATAACCCAAGCTTATTGTATACAATTTTGAGTTATTTTTGGCTTGATACAACTGTGACATGACATAGAAATAAAAATCGATATCTCTATACAAAATTAAACCTTCCCGGGATAAAAAAATATTTTGTCCCTCCCGGGGTCTCAAACTATTTCCATACCACATCACAATCGGTTTAAGCGTAAAGATGTAACAGACAGAGTTACTTTCGCATTTATAATATTAGCATGGATGGATTTAGGAGTTAAGGGTGTGCCTGAATTTTTGTTTAGTTTCTGTGGCATCACACTAAGTTACTTATTGTAACGAGAAACACCAATACGAATGCATGGTGCATCCTTTTTTTATTCAAAGAGTTTTAAATACGTTAATCAACTCGGCCACAAACCTCTCCTGCTGTCGGTACTACGGGGCGGGCGCGTGTTCGCGCGAAGGCGTGCGGCGAACAGATAGTGCCGCGCAAAAGTGCGGATTACCGTGCGCGCTAATTTATGGCGCCGACCGTGTGCGGCCGGCTTCAAGCGTGTGGGCCCGTGATTGTGCTCGAAAGCACAGCCTAGTTTAAAAATCTTTTTAACGAAGTTCGTATCGAGGAATTTTCAGAGGGTTCCTCTGCGGCGTTCCATAAAACAGTAGGAATCTGTATATATATGTCACCGTAAAATATTTATGTATTTTACGTAAAACATTTACAAATAGAATAACATTCTGCAGTATTCCGCGCTAAGCCCCTTACCGTCGGCCATTTGCACGAGTTGTGACGACGACAAAATGGCGGCCGTCGGTTCGAGGAGCCGTCCAATTTGAATATAGAACAGCATACGTCTCCCGCGCTCCAGGACACTAACTCATCGGATTGTGTGAGATGGCGCGAGAATCGTAAAAATATATTCTTTTATTAGAATATGGGAGGCGTGGAACGGTTTCAGTCAAGTTTTATTCTGATTTTTGAATAGGTAGGAAAGTGAGTGAAATGTGAAAATGAAGTTTATAAACTTTATTCAAATCTTTGCTTGCTTTGTTTAAAACTTTAAGATAGAGCGATTCTACATATTTAAGTTTTCCTTGTTCCTTCTTCATAAGTATTTAATCACAAACCTAAGAACGGATGTTACGGCAAATAAATAAATAAATTTTCGTATCCTCCTAAGCGTACTAGTAAGGCAGCTAAGAATATGTCACACATTCAGGCACGCCAGCGAAAGATTCTAGTTCTAAGAGCCTAATACTGATTTTTAAAAAATGCACAGAGAGGTAGGTATCTAAACCCATAAATTGTTGAGCACCTAGGGTACCCGCCTATCTTAAGACTGAACGTGACTTCACACGGTTTTCATATTCTCTAGATAGAATCTCAAACATTTCAGTAAAATAATGGGCGACTTCAAAGTTTTTCCTAGTCACCGAAGCGGTCTCGTAAGGCAGCTAAGAATATGCCGGCCAAAGCACGGCAGCGGGAGATAGCGTACCAATCCGCCGGGAAGATGGCCGCCAGAAAAATAAAGACGTGCCATTTGTCTTTATTAATATTACTGTTGAGTTTTTCGTAGGTGATGTTTGCGGTTGATTAGAGGGTTAGGTACCTAACGATATGTTACGGGTTAATGTTGGAGACATGACGCTAGTTGGATGGAATTACGTTGATGTTATATGTAGGTACCGCGTAAGGATTAACTAGAGCTAAATGACACATTGTAACATTCTCTGCTGATATGTTGGGACTTAACGTATGTAGAAAATGACTTACGTATCTAATAGGCGAGGTAGACGAATTTTAAAATAAATATTAAGTATTCTTGTTTGGTCAAAGTAACACTTATGGCCTAATAAAGAACAATGGATCCAATGCCTGATAAGATTTGAGTAAGTAAGTCAGCTACATTACCTACTAACCGATTTTTACAAACCCCGGCCTTGTTCTGCGAGTAGGTAGTATGTATTCATTTTATGAATTGTTTTATTTTGTTAAGACAGTAAAAACGTTCTCCATTTTAGCTCGGTAATTCTAAAAATTATTGGTAAACTAGTAAAATGTAAGATCTAAATTTTTGGAGTTTTTTTTTAATCGGGTCCTAATTGAATAACAAGTTTTCGAACCTCCATCGGAACACCTATCGATAACGGAAATTGCTGCCAACTTGAAAATTATTCAAATAGCTTCATTCAATCGGATTCACGATAACAACTAGGAACAGCAATCACAGTTCCCACAATCCACAATCCGATTGGTATTAATTTCAAAATGCCTCGCCGCCGCTCTCGAACTCAATTTCAAGTGTGCTTGCTGCCGCGTTGCTGCCATTAATGTTTTTGATAACCACTTGTGCCCCCTGGCAAACTTACAAATTCTTATTCGAAATAGGAAATTCGCCTTTATTTATTACATGATAGAATGCAAGTCTTTTGTTTAAAGCATAGTTTAAAATTGTCAACGCTCTTGACGTTGGCGATCAAAATATAATAAAGAAATAAATTAATTGTTGTAATAGATACCGCTTCAGTGGGTTTTCGAGCATTTTCCATTGTTTTTGGGCGGTTTTTCGCCATGTGTCTGGTGGTAGGGTGTAAGAGCAGTTCTTTCCTATGAGAATATTGGGCTGAAGTGGGTTTTGATTCTTCAGTATGTGGTTTTTATTATTGGACGAGTAGTTAGCTATATTTATTATTATTATGAGTTTCGTATTCCTTAATAAATCTAAACTTCAACAAGGTATCTAACGATTACTGTTTAATAATGAGTAAGCAACTAAAGCTTTGCCCACATTTGTATCATTATAACGTATCGAAATTAGACGTGTATCGTATCAAGCACTGCTATTCTATGTATAGACAACCAACTTTGACATAACGTACTCTCGCTCGCCCACTAAACCGTGCCCTAAACGGCCTATAAGATACGATATGGTATTGACAAATTTGTGTAGCGTTCAAACTAATCGAAACGATGTTGCGATACAGTATCAAAACACGTCCATACTTACCGATCGTGATACGCGTATCGTATCCTACACGCGAGTATGCGGGGTCAATTCAGCGCCCGAACGATTATACAATAGTCCTCGCGAATCATCATAAATCTGATCGGCATAGATTGAGAGATTTCGTGTGCTTATGAACTTCTTTAATCTAGTAGATGACAGCCGCGAGGAGCACCATAAATCGAACCGAGTGCCACTAGTTGTGGTAGGGTCCTCTCTATTGTGGTTCGACTCATTGTTCTCATGGCAACTCTTCTTTCATCCCACTCTGAGGGACCCGCAGGCCCCAGGACGGTCCTCCACCTTCCTCATAGACCTCCCGCTTCCACCATATTACTCGTATTCTTAGTTAACCTCTCAATGTATCCTTCTCAGCACTATAATAAAAATATTTCTTGCAAAAAAATGTCATACTTGGCGTGCTTGAGTTTAGCGGCGGTTTCAGCGGCGCTGCCAGCTGCACGCCTCTAGCTAGGTGAGAGGGAACAAAGGTGCTGACGCATATTGCGTCCCAGAGTAGGCTACGACCTTTCACCCATGGAACCAGTGTGAGTCAGTCCGGTTTCTTGCTGTCAGTACGATTTAGGCCCTGGGGCTCCAATACATCTTCTGTCAAAATTTCAACTGTCTAACTATCACGGTTCATGACATACGCCTGGTGACAGACGGACAGACAGACAAACAGACAGACAGATGGACGGACGGACAGCGGAGTCTTAGTAACAGGGTCCCGTTTTACCCTTTGGGTACGGAACCCTATAAAAGTAAGTACCTAATAATAAGGAAGTTGAAGTTCGCGTCGTTCTATTTTATCCCCGTGCAAGTAACACTTTTTATAGATATAAAGCGTAAGACAATTTAAGGCTATATTCGGCTCACTTAGAGCCCTGCCCCAGTGGACACACTATTTCAATCAGAAATCAATCAGCACTGGTGCTGCCGGCGTGGACCCAATATTTCCCGGCGTCCGACAGCTAAAAACCCGATACGGTATTGCTATCACAGCGAAGTGGCTTGGTTAGAACTTGTGTGGATACGCCTATTATATACCCTGTTTTTTTTTAAATTAGAATTTTACAATCATTTTCTTTAAGTTGCTTTGTTTCCCTAACACATCAGAGGATAATATTTTACTAATTTCACTTATTTCAGTAGCATCAAGATTCAAAGATATCACGCCGCTTATATTCCGTTTCAATATTGTTTTCTTTGAAATCGCATGACGGATAACGCATGTTCTAACCTGAAAAAAAACGAAGGTTAGTTAGCATGATCGCGGTTATATCGGATAGGTATTGCTATCTCAAGTATCACAGAATCGTCCTTCTAGCAGTTTCTTATTTGCTAGGAAGTTAGAATGCTATATGTCCGACATAACGTGACCTATGCCTAGCGAGGATATTATCTGTTAAATAAAACTTTAATTTATTCTATACGATTATTTCAAGGATTCTTTATTATACGCTTAGGTTACTAGCTACTAAATATGGGACTATTTTTTAAATAGAATACCGAATCGCTCATTTGGAATTAACTAAGATCAGTTCGAAGATCGGATAACCCAGATAAATATATTGTAATAAAGGTTAAAACCTCGTGGACGGCATATATGACAGCCGCGTCATGACTGATGACACAGTTATGACACCCTGTTTACATTTCCCACTGGGTCTGGGTGGGTTGCAAAATATAACCTAAGTACATAACCTATCATAAATTGTGCAAGATACATACTTATGTATTGAACACATTGGGGTTATTGTTGATGAATTTACTTAAGCCGTCATCTCAGGTGACGGATATCTCCGGGCAAATAACAAAACAGTGCTATTCGTTTTTTTTTTCGCCGGGAGAGGACGGGGAACCCAGAAGAAGAAAAATACCAAACATTTTAAGATTGGAAAAAAAAGTAAGTCCATTATCAAAATCGTCTACATTTCACCGTCCCATCCCGCCTATTCCCTTTGCTGCTAGGTCAGCGCCGCGTAACGAGTTTAACAGAATATGATTTGCCGAATGAGAGACGTTTTAGCGACGCTTTTTATTCCCGCGAGGATGCGCAGACGGCGGTGAATATGGAAGGGTTGAGTTACGACGTTCGGTCTCTGAATTTGTCGGTTTCGATGTTATAAGAAGCAGAAAGATATGTAGGTATATTACAAGCCTTCTAGTAGTATTACCTTGCAACCTATAAATCTAGAAGGATGTAAGAGACAAGGCAAGCCTAAATTGATTTTGAAATTAGGAAAATTAGCTATTATAATAACTGACATTTAAAATTGTTCTGTCTTTTTAGTGTATTCTGCTTATTTTTAATATGTTTTTATGTACAACTATTTCAAATACAATGTATATTGTTTATTGAATAAATGAACTATGAACTATGAACAAGAAGGAAGTGGAAGGAAGTATGGAAGAAAATAAACATGCGCCGACCTCAAGTAAATGGGATAAGGGCAAGCTAATGCAATGATGAAGAAGCAGCAGTCTGGCCAGCGAGCGATAATGTAGGCTTTCTTGTATTTTTTTATTTTATGATTTATTGGTGTTTAGGACAACTACAGCCGTAGATATAACTATGACGTATTGAGAATTAATAAATAAGGCCAATAATTTATTTGTTATTTTGCCTTTGCCCAGCAGTGGGACACTATATAGGCTTATATCGTACCTCTCCTTTTATCTACCCCTCATCTCGATCCTGTAGGTACTCACAAATTTGTTATATGGCAATAATTATACTCAATAAATAAGCTGCCAAGAAGTGCAGTCAGCCACATTAGTGTATCTAAAGAAAATAAATGCCAAAGATATTTTAAATGCGAAAGTGGGTCTGTCTGTTACCCCTTCACGCTTAAACCGCTGAATCGTTTTGGTGAAATTTGACATTTTATTTATTTTATTTTATTTATCCAGGACAACAATAACCGTAGATATGCATTTTACGGGAGTTTGATTACATAGCAGAAGGCCAAAAACAGTTATCCATTGATTACAAATTATACATGTAAGATTATATATAATAAGGTGATAATTAAGTGAAGTGAGTTATTGTGACAGATAACATTGATAACTTAAAGAATCTGAAGAAAAAGAAAGAGAAAAGAAAAGCAACGTTCCATAACTTTTAATGTTGTTGAATGAGTTGAGATAAGCTACTAAAGCAAATACAGACGAATGAGGACAGCTACTAAACCAAAATGGGACAGCATATTCTTGAAATCACTAAGTGGACAACATATTCTTGAAATCACATGGAGATAGTTTGAGTCTAAGGGAAGGACATAGGATACATTTTATCCCGGAAATTATTCCCTAAGGGAGAAGGGAGTGGAAAATTGTATGAAAGAGCGGTAACTAGGTATATAAGCGCCGGAAATAAAAGAAAAATAATTAAATTCTAACGCGATGAACGACTTCTACGCGGACGAAGTCACGGGTAAAGGCTAGTTAAGTACTAATAAATAATGGAGTCTTGACTGCAATATATTTATGATTTTTGTTACGTACCCGTAGCTATAAAAATGATGACGTACAACTTTCTTATAGTTATCATAAACAAGGCTATAAACAATTGTAGGTACTAAATACATTAGCTAAACTTTCAAGAGGCAAGAGTGAAAATAGAGCAAACTAGGTACTGGCAGGGTGTCGGCACTATCGATTCGTACCCGCAGGATAAGTCAATTATGGACGAGGGGAGTCTGATGAACTGTTGAAAAACTTCACTCTTTTAAAACTAAATAGGGCGCAAATTTTAGATTGGGGGCAAATGTAAAAAGTTGGTCTAATTCGCATCCATGATTCAGTATAACATACATATCTATAATGAATTGACATTCTTATCTGTGACAAGTTGGCAGGCTGTGCTACTGTGTATATCTCTTTACCTGGGTTCTTATAGATGGATTCACTATTTTTGAGAGGCTCCGCATAGCGTACTTTAAAAACCATATTAAAACCGTCTTCATCCGAAACTGTTCATTTAAAATTTCCACTAAACCCCAGAACACACTTAAAGCGATTATCGCAGCGCAATATCATAACACGGAGGACGTCCTAAGCCGTGTTAATTCGTCGGGCAGCGTCAAATACAATTTTACGGCACGGTGGGCACTGAGCCGATTGTGGGCGACGCGAGACAAGCCTGCCGGGGGCGCGAAGATGTGACTATCCGTTATCCATGGATGTGGTACAGCCAAGCTACTCAAAAATATGTCCCATGGATCTTATGTCTACCCATTAAGGTTTCGGTATATATTTATGAGAGGATTCATTCAATATAAATTTTTACACTTGATTGTACTATTGCTGATCTCGTTATTACTATTTGAAACAAGTACTGAATCAATTCTATACAATGCACTGAAATAACGAAATATGCGTCGGTGACGTAACCCTTTTCCATTTAATCCATTTTAGGTGCATGCGACCAAGTCATCGAACGACTTTTGTTACATACGGGAAACATGCAACTTCGAGTTACGGCACAGTAGATGAAGGTATGCTTAGGTCGAATGAGTTTGATACAAACAATTGAAATTGAATTATTACTGATACATGATGTTTGATATGCATCTTAGGTACCAGCTACAAAACGTATTACTTATGTTACTTCCGAAAAATAAATCAATACAAATAATACAGATACTTCAGGTAGACGAATAATGCTTGCTATAAATACATGTTGGTAATATGACTAAAATACAAAATAGCTTGATATCTATATACCGTTAACTACGAATATTATGCCGTATCCAGGATCTCGTTCATCTAATGGCAGCGGTCACGTATTGGTTAAAGTGTAGGCGAATGTTCGCGGATTAAACCGTAGCGATGCTATCAGTACATCGCGGTCTTTACGCTGTTATGAATTCAAATTTAACGCTTATGTCTTAGCTCAAATTAAATTAGTAACCTCTGCTATGGGGATACAAATAATATTTATTTGTTTTTAGGTGTACACCTACATACCTATTTAAAGGGCCACTTTATCACACTACAAATACTTTCATTTTTAGGTACATTTATAAAACTATTTAAAATAATTATTTCTTATTATAGCTCAGGGCATACAAAATATATTTTTTAGCATTCACAAATTATTGGTACGTTGTAACTTACACTATGTTCCTGGTTTCTGATTTCTGGTTTCTGGTTTTATATTGAAATCCAGTGGCATATTTTTCACAAACTCAAGATAAAGTTTGCGCAACATGGGTATTGTCTTATAAATTTGACATTCATAAGTGCATGTAACATGCCTAAATTGAAGAATAAATGATTTCATTTCATTTCATTTCAAATAAGTATAGGTATACATATTTTATAGGTCGATTCACGAAAGCTGGCGTTGAAAATGTATGAAGCTGTCATTAGTTTCATAGACATTCCGCGCCAGCTTATGTGAATCGATTTAGTTCTATTTAGTTTGGGTTTTGATCGCTTTCAATAAAATTATGTAAGTTAAAGTGGTGAAGTAATTTAATCAATTAAATATATAAAAATATCAATCGGCGTAAAAAACTTCATACAAACCCACCTACCGTGAAACCGCATCAGCTTACATAGCAAATAAATTACTTTATTCATTTTATCGGTTCGATAAAAGATAATCAGATTGTTTTAATTCCTCGATAAAAAATAAATGCTGGGAAACATTGCACTTGTGCAATGTAGGAAAGAGAGGGTGGAACATTTATTGGTAAAAAAGAGAGTTGATAATTAAAAACGATGAGCGTCGCTAGCCATAACTTTCCAATTATAAGTACTTACTTTCTCTAGTCTAGAGCAAATGGATACAGTTTGTATGCAGCCCCAGCACGTTTGTTTAAACCTAAGTTAGCCTGCTCTCTGTTAAAGCAATTTTCACAACTGTTAAATCTGAATAACAAATACTAAAATCGAGGTTTTATCATAATATACAGGTGTGGTGTGTAGTAATAATAAGGCTCTGTCCATAATCGGCTTATTATTGAAGTGGGATACAGAAATGCTTCATTTATACATCTCACAATAATAAACAAAATGTTTCCTTACTAATCTCCCAAACTGTCCACTTAGCCGTCAGCTTAGCCCTAATCAGCAAAAGGCGTAAGCGGGTTACTGGCAGCCCTGGCCGAGTTAGCCCCCAAGATTCGAACAATTGAGGGGCAGTGAGACTCGCTGTAGTTCGTGCTACGTGATAGGGTTGGCGATGTGATACATGAGAAGGACTTTTAGTTTCTACGATCTTTTCGAAGGCTGCATTTCAGGCTTTTACTAAGGTAACCTCATTTTGATATGAAACATCGAATAGTTGAATGGATAAATATTACCCTCTATCTGCTGCACATGACCATAAGTCTGAAGTAATATCACTTTAAGTGTAATTTTGGTAGTCTTTGCCTAGAGTAAAATTGAATAGAATAGCTTTGCTAAGCCTATTTCGTAATCGTGACACATACAAGATACAATGATAATTCTCAGTACCTACATTTCACCACGGCCAGCCAGCAGCCACATGTCTGATGCCAGGCCAGCGTTGCCAAACTGCAAATTTGCACACATACTCGTACCTGGAAAGTCATTTTACATATGTATACGAGGTACATATTTAGGAGTACGATCGCAGATTGTAAATATCCTTAAATCACTCGAAGCCCAGCCCAGTCCTACCTTACTGAAGTGCTCACAATTTGTCCACCGCCCACGAAATAAGGATTAACTTAAGTTTTACTCGTCCCCTTTAGCGGATTTTATTTATCCTAGGCAACCGTTTCGGAGCTGTTTTGTGGATAGTTGTGTAGGACATTTGGACTGTTTTGGTTGGCTGCTAATTGTTCAACGAATGAAAAGATCCCAGCTTGATTTTATGTTTATCAAATCATAGTTTGGTCAAAAGAGATATTACTTTCTCGAAATTATTTTACCTGTAGTGTTTGTGTAGTGAGTGTGTAGTTTGGGTACGTAACACTACTTATTCTACTATATGGCGTATTACAGAAAGAGCATCCGAATGCCACCGAAGATTAATATTGTATGGAAATAGGTATTTGGATTTTGGGTTCTTATACCTACCTCTACTGCTCAAAGATAATAACAGTAGGTAAGTAGGTAATCTACAAACTTTTATATAATTTGTATTTTTACCAATATTGTACTATACGTAGAATCGAAGATTCGTCCTTAAAATGTATTTCTGGATGTCGAACAGGTACATACCTATTCGATTTACAGTTTGAGGCCTTTAGGAGGAGGTTATTAGGCAAATCGCAACAAATTGCAAAGTCAAAGCAAACTTCGAAAAATACTGGCTTCTGAAAACATCCACCTTTGATATTCCTATTGATTGCTCAACCTTTTAAAGGCTCATTATACTTGAAAATCCAGCGGAAAGGCTCGCCAACCCGCTAAATTTGAATTTCCGCTCCTTGGCGAGAAAGAGATGACTACATCTGAAATTATAATAGCCAAAGAAAGACACAAAATGTTATTCTGAATACGAAAATGTGACTGGAGTAGCTACGTACATGTTTTACACCTTCAAAAGGATACCGGTGGAATAAATTCGAATAGAGAATACGCTTTGCCGTCCAACGCCTTTTGTACAATCAATAGTCAATGTTGGCAACTGAACACGAGGTACGTTTGAATTTGGAATCAATCATTTGGAATTTCAAATTTGGAGGACGGTAAGTAAATGCGGAAAATAATTTTCGGATGAAAAATATGTTTATGTGGCTGAGTAAGTATGTATATTGAATATATTTATTGGAGTGAAAAAAAAAGATATTTTGATTAAGTACCTATTCACGTAGTTCTAATTAATTACTTACTTAATTACGTAGGTACTTAGCTGAATACTCTAGAAATATTTGAATCAAATCAGTAATAAAAGTATGACTTATTACTTAGAAATTTCAATCCTAAATTGACGAATCGGTTTTTGCTACATAAACAGTCTAGTTTCTCCTAACAATATCCAAAACGTATAATAAAATATATTAGACTAAATTAATTATAAGATTTATTATAAGCGAAACTAGTGCACTGCACTAGTGAGTGTTTTGTATTTTACATGTTAGCGCCATCTCTTAGAGGGTTAAAGCGACTAGCGACTACAGCTTTGGTAGCTTAGTGCACTACTTATCAACGTCGTGTAAATACTTTAAAACCATGTGGCAGATGTGACGCCATCTAGTAGTTTTATAAACAACTCGTTGCTGAACCGAACAATCCCAAAATGGATGTAAGTAGTGACATCTCCACAAAAACGTTGAAACTAAATACTATTGTACTTGTTGCTAGAGGGGTAATAGAACAGAGTGAGCTTTCTCGGTTTTTTAAATATAGCCACAGATGGCGCTGGTAGCAACAAAATTCAAATGAGTTTACTTAAATGCAAAACCTTACTACGTAAGTAAAAAAGTATTTTGGTAATTTATACGAATTATTTGAATAAATAAACCGATCTGTTTCATGAGGTGTTACATTTGATCTTATTGTATTACTTAATTACGTTCTCACGGTTTAATTACATAAACGAAGCAAATAAAACTTTACACCGCCGATGAATTTCCTATAATTTATCATTAAATCTAGAGATAACCATCAGCAAACCTGTACATGGTAATTAGAGGCGGTTAAAAGTTTAATAACATACTTGCAAGATTGGTTGTAAGCCGTTCGATGTATATTTAGTAAGCCAGAAGCTCCCGCTGAGGGAACACGCGTCTCATTCTCGCATTGTAACCGAGCACGTGCTCGAAAAAAAAAACAACGCGTAAATTTCGAAATTATAAGAAGTTCGAATATTCGAAGTGGATTTAAATTGCATAAGATTTTTAGGTGAAATGCGTGGTTGTTTTGGAAGTTTTCATTTTAAAAATAAAATCAAATCTGTGACCGTAATCAAATATACGTGATTGTTTCAGTGAAGTGTTCATCATGTGTTTGGATAGATGTGTTTTATGTTTCTTACTATTATTTATTGTGACGTCTGTGGGCAAGGAAAGAAATGGAGGTAATATTTTGCTCCACTGTCTATAGGTACCTAATACCTAAGTATAGCAAAATACCTACCTATTGTAAAAAACAAAAGTTATTAAAAAACATATTAAGCACGTGCCTACTTAATTATTACACTTGCTGTTTTTAGATTCTCATACAAACAATTCCTTTTATATATGTATGTTTTATATGTATATATATTGGAAAATATCGATGTTAAAATATTACGTTGAGCAGTAAATCCCATTTGTTTGAGTTCCTTCTTTCAGTTGCAAATCCCCCACTTTTATCCCCCAAATGAGGGAATTTATAGCAACGGGAACCCGGTGCCATCACTCCCTAAATCATACTTTATATTTCCTGTAGGAAACAAGAAAATGTCTCGATGAATTTATTATGCATTGCGTTATTATTTCCAACTTTTCTTTCGAAAACAAGAAAAGTAGGTAATGAAAAAGGTATCTTGGCACGAAGTGGAGAAGTTGACAAACTGTGTATACTGTCTGATGGAATGTTTCGGGAGAGCAGTGGCATAACTAACATTCTTATCAGAAATATGGAATATTTATCCTATTTTTTTTTACGGTAGGCAGGTTCTTGTAAAATTCAAGCATTTCTGTAGTTACAAGTCGGGTATGTCACACCCGGCTACAGTCCCGGCGGGTTAAAATGGCAGGTGTCAGAAGTTGTATAAGCAATTAAATCTATTACATACCAAGTTATGATTTCAAGAGTGTAATTGGTACCATCCTTTACACAAACAGTGAAATTTTCAATGTTGTTTCAGACATACAACTCACAACAGAAAAAGAAACCAGACCAGAATATATACACCCAGACGGCCTTTTAAACTTTGATCCTTACCTATCAGATATAAAACCAGAAACCGAAGAAGATGACTATATACCTCTGCCAGAAAATGATGAAACAATAGACGGTCTACCTATATTTTTAATTGAACCCAAAAATGCATACGTTATGAGAACAAAACCAGCCAGTCTTTTATGCAGAGCTGCCAATGCTTTAGAAGTATTCTTTAAATGCAATGATGCTAAAAATGACAAGGCTGTTCAGTTTGAACATGTCGATCCCCAGAATGGCGTCAGGGTAGTGGAAGCTGAACTGAATGTGACTAGAAAAGAGGTAGAAGAGTATTACGGTGGAAAATTTGGCTGTGAGTGCCTCGCGTGGAATAGCAAAGGAAAAATTAGAAGTCAGGCGGTGTTCATCGAATATGCATGTAAGTCTCCTTTTTACTATAATGATGAACAAGATGACTACATTTTCGTTATCATTAAAACATGCATGTAACTGTTAACTTTATCATATAGACTCTTTTCTCAAAGAGATATTATAAAGTTACGGGATATGTATCACCATTATCATTACTTAAGTCTACAAAAATGCCACTTTAAACCATTTACTTGAGTGACACTGATTAGTAAACGGCTTAGTATTAATTTCAGTCAGAATGTTACTAATAGCCGGAGTACTTACTGTTACATAAATATCAAAGATAAGATAGTGATATTATTTCTTCTGAATTGTTTCCCCAACTGTGTTTCCTTTTTAAACTTCATTTCACTTCACTTGGCTCAAGCCCTCGTCTCCCGGCTAAAAAAATAAACAATAGCATTCTATTGTAATTAGCCCTGGGATCCCAGGGATCGGTAGATGACGGGTAGGCAATAGAAGTCATTAAGAGGGGTGTTCAATGAGTAATGAGAATAATAATGACGCCGCTGTTTTTTTAATAAAATCTATTTTATTTATCTTTTAGGAGTATATACTTACAATATCGTTTATCTAAATATAAAATTTGATGATAGAAATCGCTAATAGGGAGGTCTGGTGAACATGGAGGATGCTTCATCAATTTCATCATTGATTTGAGCGAGCATCTTTAATGGCAGACATCGCAACCTTAGACTTATCTTCTGAAGCGTTACTTTGGTGAAACTGAACAACCTTTGAACATTTGCCTCGACGTTCGTCGCGTATAGCGTCACGCATTTTTATATTGGTCTGTGTATAAAATCCCTGTAGCAGTGGCTGCATGATCAAGGTATAAGACCTCTTGGTTATCCCAGAAAAGAGAGCCCTACTTTACCGGAGGATGGAATTCCCTTACATTTCTCAGGACTGTCAGATGATGGCCACTTACAAGTAATGAACTGTTGTTTAGTTTATGGATCGTAATGGAAAAGTCATATTCCATCCATATTAGTTATGAGTCGAGGCAAAATTCTGTCAAAATCTTAATGTAATAATTCCAAACAGTTGAGTGAAAGCCGGAAAGGAGTTTATAGTATTCGTGTGCATCCGTAAGCATTCTGGGCACCTAGCGCGCTGATACTTTTTTCGTACCCAAAGGGTCATGTATAATACTATCAAAATCTTAACTTCTTCAGTTATAAAATGAACGGGAACAATGTGAAAAATTCAAAATTCTGTGGTAAAATTTTTCAAGCGCAGCAATTTAATTACCGCTTGAACGTGAATTTTCTCCAGTTTTGTAATAGGAATCCGTTAATTAGGAAGGCTGCTGACTACGTTCGCATCCCTCCCCCCCCTGTCGTAACACGGGGATGACTGATTAGGGGCCGCACGGTCCGGCGTCCTAGGTAGACACTCACGGACCCGGACGATGTAATCATGCTGCAGCGTCCAACTCTGACACGACGCGTACACTTAGGCATTCCCGCCGGCGGAGACGTCCACCGCGCGATCGCGACAATACTGACACATAGTCCCTATTCGTCCCGGTAACGCCGCACACCGGGTAGAGTCAGTCCGACCCAGACCGGGCCTAGCTGTGTTTCTTGCTGGACTCTTCTCAGCTAGGCTAGGTTTAGTGAACCAGCGACAAAACTCCCAGTAGCTCGATTCCACTCACACCTCAGATTCGCTTGAAACCGCTCAACCATTCTCACTGGAGCGCAAACTCTTAGAGTATTCCAGTGTTCCAAACCTCCCGCGTGGTCGTGTCGGAAGTTTTCCCCTGGATTTATCCGAGGCTACTCTCCAACCGCGCACTCCTATCGCTTTATTGGGCCCGGCCTATAAAGTCACAGTCAGGTTAAAAAAAAAAAAACACCGTTTTTAACAATTCGCTCCACAGAACAAAATAAATGAATTCGTTTAAAAAAAAACCCGTCAAGTGCGAGTCGGACTCGCGCACCGAGGGTTCCGTATACAGATGTGTACCGGTTCCAACCCTATTAAATCAGGAAAATCTCAACAACATGGTGTGGGAATTGGACGCCATGGGTACAGCGCCACCTATCAGCGACTTTTGTTACAAATTTGAGCGACTGAATAACTTTGTATGTAAGGTAGTTTTTCAAGGATAATTCTTTATCACGTAAACTGATTTCATTTTTTTTTTCTTTATTTGAAAGACGGTACTTTCAGCATAATCTAATAGGAATTTATAAAACAAAAATACATGCAAAGTTGATTAAATTACAAACTTAGTATAGAAATGTTTTTTGACGATGAAAAAAAAAAAAAACAGATAGAGCTACAGTTATGCTTTTCCTGTAAAATATACATTGATATCAATGTGATGTAATAATTTTAACTAGACTTTCAAATTTTGAACCACCTATTATCTGTAATTTTTTACAGAAAAAAGTCATGTTCTATGTATGTAGGTAAGCCTTCTTTATAACTATTCCAAATTTCAAATCGATAGCATAAGTAGTTCTTGAGGTATTTAGCGATGTGACAGACAGACAGACAAAGTGAAACCATAAGGGTTCCTTTTTACCATTTTGGTACGGAATCCTAAAAACAAAGGACTATTACACATTTTTTTACTTATTTACTGTGTCAATACAATAATATTGGCAACACTGGCCGATACTTTTTTAATTTTCTCACTAAAGAGTTTACGTTCTCATTACTTACTGAACACCCCTCGGACATAATTTATTCAGGTGCCCATTAGCTATCTTAAGATTAAGAAGTAACACCAATAGTGAATAGAGAATTCCGAATTCAAGTCAATGAAAACTAATAATACGAGGAGACGTCGCAGATAAAATTCTAACATCACTTCGAATATATTTATGCTCTTCCATTTTTTAACTCCGTGGAAATACCATTTAACTAATAAACTTTATTAATCCACTAATTCTCTAACCGAGCAGTTAAATTTATAGCCCCTACGCTACCTTTCGCTACATTCAAATTTCGGCCGTTCGGAATTTCCTTGCAGATGAATAATTATGGAAATTTTGTCATTAGGGCAGGGATTTAATATCCATGTTTATATGCATCAACCAATCAAAATATTGCCGAGTGAATTTTAATGGACATCGTACTCGATTTAGGACCAGGCGAAACCGAGCTCCAAGCTGTGGAAGGAATTAATGCACAGTTACAAATGTGTTTTGAAATTAAATAAGCTCAGAAACATCAAAATGAGGAAGACAAACATCTATATTCCTAAATCAAATTCCTAAGACTTGTATTTGCACTTAAACTAAATTTATTTTATTTACCCACCATATCAGAAACCGATAACTAAGATTTTCTGTCGTAAAATTTCATGACACCACAACGAACAAAAACGCCAACGTTTGAATGACAATACCTGGAAAATAAAGGGAATTGTAAACAATGAGTATTGTCTAGGCAACGGTTATGTGCGAAAGGAAATTATTCCGCGAATATTCTACTATGGAGGTGTCAGTAAAGTTGAAGGCTAACATTACTTGACACTTGTCTTGATCAGTCATTAAACTTACTGCTGATATATTCAGTATTATTTTCCATGTAATAGTTTTCTAAATATTTTCAAACTCGGGCACTACCTATGGATTTTGCTACGAAGGGAAAGTTATGCGGATTATTTTATTGTAGTCCTATCGTCTGTAGCCTAATAAGTTCGTTAATGCGAAGCAAGAGTTTTGATTATATACCTAACAGTCACAAAGTATACAAACATGAAGAATATCTCCACACATTCTACGCTTACACAGTTAAATATATACACTAAAACGTCAACACCCTCACTATAACTTGCCGCACAAGCCAAGCGCAACACCTTTCATCCAGTAGGAGTGTCACCCGACTCCGTCATCAGTGTCATCACTGTCACACTATGACGCACTGACAGCGACGAAACAGTTTATTAACCAACAGACTGAAGTGACGCGTTTGAATTATTGTCGACGACGTTTCGGCGAGAATTGGAAGGAAAATTGGAATTCTGATTCCTACTTGGTTTGCATTTGGAATTTATATGTCAATATGCTTTTTAGCTTAACTTGCGAACAGATCTGAGACTAAACGGGATAATTTTTTTAATACAATTTCATAGCCTCGAACATGTCTACTACGGTCATTTTTAGGGTTCCGTAGCCAAAATGGCAAAAACGGAACCCTTATAGTTTCGTCATGTCCGTCTGTCCGTCTGTCCGTCTGTCCGTCTGTCCGTCTGTCACAGCCGATTTACTCGGAAACTATAAGTACTACAGTGATGAAATTTGATGGGAATATGTGTTGTATGAACCGCTACAAAATTATGACACTAAATAGTAAAAAAAAGAATTGGGGGTGGGGCCCCCCATACATGTAACTGAGGGATGAAAATTTTTTTTTCGATGTACATACCCGTGTGGGGTATCAATGGAAAGGTCTTTTAAAATGATATAAAGTTTTCTAAAAAACATTTTTCTTAAAGTGAACGGTTTTTGAGATATCAGCTCTCAAAGTCGTAAAAAGTATGTCCCCCCCCCTCTATTTTTATAACTACGGGGTATAAAATTCTAAAAAAAATAGAGGTGATGCATGCTAATTAACTCTTTCAACGATTTTTGGTTTGATCAAAGTATCTCTTATAGTTTTTGAGATAGGTTGATTTAACTGTAATTTTGGTTAAGTTATT
Source organism: Epiblema foenella (assembly GCA_963556455.1). NCBI lineage: Eukaryota > Metazoa > Arthropoda > Insecta > Lepidoptera > Tortricidae > Epiblema > Epiblema foenella. Next base: position 9,382,607 of record OY747105.1, read on the forward strand.
GTGCTTACACTGAAAACGATGGCTGAACCTTATAAGTTTATTATATTTGCTGCTACGGAACCCTTTGTGCGCGAGCCCGACTCGCACTTGGCCGGTTTTTATGTATAGATATGTCGTCGGAATCTCCGAACTTGGTAGATCCTCATCTACCAAGCAATAAGAGAACATTTTATTTACTCAAAATGTTCTCTTCTTGCTCACCTAAATCTGGATACCATAAGATTTTTACGGCCCATCCATTTTCAAGCAAACTGGGTACAAAAAATTTCGAGCCCACTCAACTTAAAATAAGTGACACTCTCAATTCTGGAATAGTTTCATTTATAACATCCCTCAAGCACGAGGGGTGAGCACCATTACTGGGAGGAAGTATTTCCGCTCGTTAACTTGAGCACTTTGCTGTTTGATACAATGCTCACTAGCCCTTATTCTGGGGTGCAAATCGTTAATGGGTTATAGTCGAAAATAATCGTAAATATTAAGAAGTGCAAGAGAGAAAAATAAAAATAAAAATAAATTCGGTTTTTTGGGGATTTCTCCTAGCAAAACTATTCTGTTTATTCTACTACAGCCCGCAATACCGCCCACGTTCGCTTATACATAGACAAAAGCTACATTCCAAGAAGGTGTGTAGTAATAGCCAAGCAACTTGTGTCACATAACATCTATTTTGCGTTACATTAAAGCACATGACGAACAAGAATACCACCTTCTGCGATTTTAGGGGCATAATTGATGTCAAGTTAGTTACCGGATGTAAACTGTTAACTTACCGCAGTCTGTACCGCGAGCAGTGCAATAATAGACTGTTTAGTAAGTAAACAGTCTATTATTGCGGAGAACTCCTGGCACAATAGAATTATCAATTCAACCAAACAAGAACACATTTTTTCAAAGAATAATTCCTCATAATTTTAGTCTAGTTTTTACCTCAGATTGGTTACATCATGCAGGGCATGTCTTTAAAATACGATGTTTTCCTCCATGATTCTCTAGTTATCAAGAAGCAGTTCGTCCAACATCCCCAATCAGCGACCATAGAGGCTGGACACAGCGTCACACTTCGTTGCGTGCCACCGCAAGCCGCGCCCCCCGCGGAACTGAAGTGGACGAGGAACGGTGTGCCACTGGACGTCAAGGAGAATGCGCTGCATTTGACCAATATTGGACTGCAGGTGTGTATTTGGTAATCTCTATGTGGCTACATTATTTAAGAAGAAATCATGCCATGAAGATGTTACGACCGAGAGCCTACTACGAGCTGCTAAAGCTTAGATGACTGGATTCCATAATATCCTTGCGCAACCCTCGATACTTACCTAACAATTCAAAACTGTAGTTTGTTACAATAGGTACTATTTATTTACGAAACACCGTGTCAAATTAGAGTTTTATGTCGGAGTATTAAAGAATCTACAGTAGCCTACTGATAGGTATATAGAACAAATAATATTAGGTATATTATACTTAAATAACTATGTCAATCTAATAGGTACAATTTTATTCACCATGATCTGCACGAAAACTAAATTTTACGTGCCATTTGGTATAGCATGTTTAACATGCGATCTTAATTATTAAAAAATGAATCATAAACGAGTTATTCGCTTATTATCTCAAGTTTCATGTCGATACTAAAATTACTAAATGTCAGAATACAATTTTACTCACCACTCGACACCAAAATAATTTTAACGACATTTATGCCAAATAGGGCACTCAGCTACATCTGTCGGCAACCGTCGGGGTCACCTGTTACATTTTTAGTCCAAACCCCACCCAATGCCAAGCCCCTTTTTGTCCCGAAATGCCTTTCTTCAAATAGTAACCTGATGTACCCGTTTCGTTAATTTATGTACCCTTGTTCAGTCCGTGGGCAATCAGTGAGGCCTGTCGATTCACCTGAGCGACTGGCGTATGATTGTGTGGATTAATCTGTATTATTACAATTAAAGCTTAGCTAGAAGATTACGAATAATGAGCTCCCTTCCGATACAGGATGATTCGACGATATTGGAGTACGGTTTCATTTGTGCAGGACATGGCAAATTACACATGCGTAGCTGAGAACATCGCAGGACGTCGGGAATCAGATGTTGCTGTCATATCAGTATACGGTAAGTTATCTCAACTAAACTGGCATGAAGTGTAATAGTTACGTAGCTGATTACCCCTATCTATATCTACAACGATTGGCGTAAGTGTTCCTCTTTTATATTTCCTGTCTATCACGATGTGTAAGTAGCAAAAAAATCCAAGCAATTAAATACGTACTATGTATTTAATTGCTTGGATTTTTTTGCTATTGGTGCACGGGGCACTGCACTACTAAACCATTACCTAACATTAAAGTGGAAAGCACACGTAGTTTCAAGTAATAAAATGAGACTTGAAACCTGGTAAGTAAGTACTTTGCGGTTATTTCTTGCGGAATGATAATTTAAGAGCCTAGACAATGGGGCAGTGTGATAAGGATATTGCGCCTGCTGTACAAAGTATCTCGTTAAAGGTGTCTTCCTTATTACACTGCATCCTGTCACGCGAAATGTCTCTGTTTATGAAATATAAGCATGTACGCCAATTGCATGATTGTTCTTGTCCCATCGTCTATCAGTCCCTTGGATCCCAGGTCTCATTACAAAAAATGATACTTATTGTTAATTTTTTTGGCCGTGAGACGACGGCTTATGGTCACTGTGTCCCCCATCTAGAGAGCTTCCATATAAATACCTTTGATTATGTGTGATATATGTTTTGTATCTATTATTTTGTATATATTTAGGTACATTACATTATATATGCAGTCGAGAATCATTTTAGACATGTAATTAGTTTTTTTTGCATACCTGTTGGTTATGACATCTGAAGTTAGAAGTAATTACCTACTTGTATTAGCTGAATAATCCGCGAGCCACTGAGTGACACTTTATACCCATTTTCGACTCACTGAGTGACACTTTATACCTATTTTTTCTAATCGTCCCCCTACTACCAAGACCAATACCTGAATAGAGGTCTAAGCATCGTTTCCATTCTGTTTTAATAGTTTGTAGTATCTTTTTGTAGATACGTTTAAAATTTCCATGTTTTTATATAACCTTTAATAACGAAGTTCTCGTCCATGTTCACGTGATCTCGATACTGGGGCACCTCTGTCCTTTCTGACAGTAAATGGTGGCTGGTCCGATTGGTCTCCCTGGCTGCCCTGCCGCTGCGGCACCGCCACCAGCGGCCGCCGCCGTACCAGGACTTGCACCGAGCCTGCCCCTGCTAACGGTGGGGCACCCTGTAGGGGACAGTCGGCGCAGAACGATGAAGACTGCCTGAGCTGTCAAAATGGTAAGAAAATGCTGAATCTAGTTGGTGAAAGTTCTTAAGAAGCCTTAATTAAATTTATGTGTAAATTCTTGTATACCTACAGATAACTTCAGTCATTACATTACCCGTTCACAGATAGGTATGGTGAATTTTTTATAGAATAAACAAATTGGTATGTTTCAATGAAATATCTTATTAGGTATAGTGGTTTTGTTCACTTCTCGATACAAGACGATACGAGAAAAATATCCCTGAGTTGGTACTTTCCATAACACCAAAGTGGCTATTACCATGCATGCACTTTAGTGCAGGAAGTAGCAGCTTTCATTAAGGAATCAGGTCCCTATTAAAGCAGCAAGCTTACTCTTTTATAATAATTAGATTACTTAGTTGAGTTTTAAACGGACGCTTTTAATGATTGTGTGAAGCTTCGAGTTCGCTCGTTAATTGTGCTCAGTTTAAATGTTCTGTAATCTTGATACGTTACTTAAATTGAGGTTATATCTTTTAAGCTGGGTCACATTGCTAACGTGCCGTATGTTGTCGTGGTGGAAACGTTACACAACAGGGGCTCTGTTCTAGCTCCGCAAAAAACAAAATGTGATAAAATGAGAAACTCGCTTTCGCTCCCACTAACTATTGCGGCTCTCTGTTTACAGATTTCTTTTTTTAGTTGATTTTCAAAACACCTCTCAAAAAGCACGAATAAAATCTTTAAAACGTGATGTTGCAAGGTTGATTTCATCTGACTGAATTTCATAGGAGCCTGGTCAGCATGGGGCGGCTGGTCGTCATGCAGCGAGGACTGCATGAGGGTGCGACGCCGGCAGTGCACCAGCGCGTTACTGTCGGCATGTTCAGGCACGAGCTTGCAGCACGCCGCGTGCGTGGATGGATTGTGTTCTAGTGGAATGAGTAAGTTACCACTGAGGACATGAACTGCATTTCTTTCTTATTGAAAGTTTATTTTTAATATAAATCGGTCCATTTATTTTTATTCAATTAGAAACTCATAAAGTTATAATCTGTAGGTAACTATAAATGAATTAAATAAATAAGTTGTAGTAGTATAGTCGACTACCTACAAAAAATTCTGTCTCTTTCTATTACAAAATGTAAAGTTTATTAAACTAAAATCGTATAATATGTAATAACAAAAAATTAATGCAAACAATAATACAGATATGAGTTATAAACTTAAATTAAATTAAAACAACTATATCTAACAAAAAAATTAAGTATCAAAATTAGGTCCCCTCGGGATGGTGCCCCTTACGCAGGCAGCATTTCCGCGCTGGATTGCGATGGCAATTCCTCAGCACGGAGCCGGAGACCGGCGACTATTCGGAGCGTGGATGGGTCTATGAAAGTGCCAATGTTAGGTGAGGGATATGCATGAAGCCAATGTCCTGCCTCAGGTTTAGACACGGCCAGGAGCCTGGCCCGGTCCCTGCCAACGGCGTTGTCAATTAAGGACTTCAAAGTTGAACCGGAAGCTATCGAGTCCTAGGCCCTTTGACTTTTGGGTCGTGATGGAAAATTTGGATTCGGTCCAGTCAGCCATGTATTCGAGGCATCAACCAAGCACGTAATCTCGCAGATTGTAGCCGAAGGGGTTTTAAGGATCCTACCTACGAGATCGGAGGTGTTATGAGTTGAAGTTAGGAATGCCGGTATATTTTAATAGTATCTCTTGTGCAATTAATTGAAAGTCATACGAAATAATTGGGACCACTAAAATAATTATTTTGATTTAAATGAAATTGTATTTTTCCTGACAGGGTTAAGTAAGAACAACCTCTCCCTATATATCGGCATTGGCTTGACGGTTGCCATTTTAGCGGCCGCAGCGGCCATTTTCTATGTATGGTGTAGATACAAGAACTCAAGACCAGGCTATATTGCTGCTCGGTCAGGTAAGAAGAAAACCCTTCAATAATGCTACAATTTTAATAGTGAATAAACAACCACAGTTGGCTTGCTCCTTCTGATGAAACGGATACTACTAAGACAGCGCATGGTAATACTTAGGTGTGTTAAGCCGGCATGACGACCGGTAGCCTATAGTGAGCCTGCCTACGAAGCTGGACGTCCCGGGTTTGAATCCCTGTCAGGGCATTTATTTATGTGATGAGCACGAATATTTGTTCTTGAGCCTTGGATGTTTTTTATGTATTTAAGTATCTAATTTATCTGTATAAGTATGTAACATATCGTCGCCTATAGTACCCATAATACAAGCTTTGCTTAGTTTGGGCCTAGGTATAAAAGTATGCTTAAGATGCATGTTTGGAGCATGACCACCTTGGCTCTCGTTGCGAGGTGCCCATTGTTGCAAACTCAGTTTCCCGAACACGGAAATACATAGTGTGGAATTGAAAACCCGCATATTTAAATGGAGACGGTTGAAAAAGCAAATCTGTTCATGCAGTTCGTATTACCCTGCCAGGTATTCCAAAGACGTATCCCAGCAGGGACAAAACGGTCTCCGGACCTGACGTGACGAGGTCCTGCAATGAGTATTGGATGCAGGGCCCGGACAACCATTACGATATGCCGCATGTGCGAGACAGGTCTGTATTTTTCCATTTCAGATATATATCTCGGCTGATAATTGTTACTACATATGAATAAAAACTAAAACAACAATTAGAAATACCAACCAATTGAATAGTTTTTGTGAACAGATTTCTATTTATATTTCTCTCTGTCATTATATATATAATCTCAATCAGTGCACATTGTTTTATGTATTTTGAGTGGGAATGTGACTCAATCTTTCCTTACAATCTTGCTCAACAAATTGCCGGTTATTGATCTACGTTTATCAATATTGTTCCCTCTAGCTACTCGTCTCCCTTCGGCAACCGAGCCAGGCAGCCCTCGTCGGCCGGAAGCAACCACTACGAGATGAAACCCTACAGCCCTTCCGGGGACTCCGCCTCTAGTTGCTACACTAACTGTGAGTAAACTGAATAAAATCTTAGTGAACGAAAAATGGTCTTTTCTATTCACAAATATTGAGATTTTTCAAAGAATTTGAAATAAATGTAAACGTATCTAATACTGCACAGGCAATCCCATTGATTCCTACTTATACATTACACTGCCAGCACTGATACTTAAGTTCGGTGTGGTTCGGTCTCATAAAGGTTGGTTATACCTGACAAACCATTAAATGCACAGAGTTACCAAAATTTGATCTAACATTTCGTCTAACTTATCTTTATAAATCTCGGCCTTTATATACTTATTAGGGGGTTGTCAAGTTACCTTCCAATAGATGAATAATTTTATAAATAACGGTTGCCTCATATATGTTCCTAAAATTCTAGTTTTGTTATCAATGTATTTTATATTTTTTGCAGCTGTGTTTTTTGTTAAGACAATATTCATATCCCATTCCAATTGGTAGTTGTTTCCGAAAGAAACCATTTTTATAAAATGTCAAATTATTTAACTTCTGTACGTGTTACGAATGCAATGGTATTCCAAAATACTCCTTCATTCACATAATTACATTCCGTATATCCGCTCATTCTGAGACAGGCAAACTTTCGCATTTATAATATTAGTGTGGATTTGTACGGATTTTTGCGTCGAGTCAGTTTTTGGAAATTTTCAATATTTTTTTAAATTAATGATATCGTATGTTTCTGGGGCGGATTTCAGTTTGTTCTCCTCTACAGGTCGCATTTTTCAATCGATTCTCGTGAAATTTTGGGAGCAGCGGGGTAATCACGTAACTTTTGTACTACCGTTAGATAGATTTTACTGTCAAATTTAATTGTCAGCAGGCGAATCACGTAACTTTATGAACTAACGGTAGATAGATTTTACTGTCAATTTTGAAGTATAAATGTATGAGGTGACAATTAAAATTTGACATTAAAATCTACCTAACGGTAGTACAAAAGTTACGTGATTACCCCGCTGCGTGATTAGCCTGCAGGTTCTATAATCATAAAGAATTTTTTGTCTAGTTAGTTTTTGGAAAATTTCAAAAACATTTTTGTTTTCAATGATTTTATTCTCGTCTACAGGTCGCATTTCTCAACCGATTCTCGTGAAATTTTATGATGTTTCGATAATTATATAGCCTTTTTTGTCGAGTCTGTTCTTGGAGACTTTGAAAACCAAATCCTTTTCCAATGATTTCGTATGTTTCTGCAGTCGGATATCGGTTTGTTCTCCTCTAGGTCGCATTTGTCAACCGATGCTCGTGAGTTTTGTGTGCAGGTTCGATAACTATATAGAATTTTTCCGTCGTCAGTTTTTGAAAATTTTCAATCAAAAACATTCGCTAAATCTATCTAGCTCACAGAGCCACTAGTCATTAGGTACCTACTAGAAAACTATTGCCAAAAGAATGTCATGTCTCAGTGTCAATTTGTAATGGATCATGCCGTTGAATATTGTAATAAATATCGATTCACGGCCATTTTGCACCTCAAAATAGCTACTCCAAAAATAAACCCAAATGAGTTCAGTGCTCACCCCTTTGGGTAACTTGACACTGATAGATCTAATGTGACGTGCCGGGGTGAGGTGTCATATACCCCATTACCCCGGGGTAATAAAAATGTTACACGCCGTGATGCGTGTTGTTTAGTTAGTCTGGTTTTGTTTTGCATCGACATGGGATTGACATTAGCTGCGAAATTAATAATGGATGCACTTGTGTTTAAGTTTAAGTATTTCGTTAATTCATTTTAAAATAACTTGGTAAATTATTTTAATATATTTTACTGTTACCTAATGAATAATAGTATAGTATTTATAATTGTAATTTCGAAAATATTATTCTTTCTTATACTGTAAATTAATATATTGACGTGAGAAATGTATGTATTCATATAGTCAGACTTTCTTAAATTTGTAAATTAATATTTTGACATGTAAAAGTGCCATTTTGATATATTCGTTCAAATTAACTTCTTCGTCTTCGTCGCTACATACTTGTAATAATGTCCACTTAAACAAATAAAATTGGTTGGTTCGAACGCGAGAGCGGTAATTATCGGTCGGTAATTACCGCTCTCGGCTTCGGCTCAGTCAACAACGAAACTTTTTTTTATGCATCATTACTTATTACATTGTTTTATGACCAGTTAATTACTCTATTCAATTGGTGCAGCCAGAACAATGACGTCACGCTCCAGCGAATGCTCCTCCCAGCTGGCGGAACTGGTGACGTCATCACCTTCATCGGCGAAAGTCGACGTTGCAGTCACATTGCCAGCAGTGCCTCTGGACTCGAGCTACAGGGAGAAGATATGCCTCACCGTTGTCAAGTAGACTGTTTATCAGGGTGCAATATTGCGTATACCTTGGAATCGCAATAGGTATATACAATGGCACTTTATTTGGATATGTATGTGTCTTTTCAAACAACTTTCGACTGATACGCCGTAATTTTTATACATGGAAAAAATATGCCTTATGTGAATATACTACAAAGGTCAAACGTAAACAGAACAGTAATGGCGTTTTTTGTTTTTCGTTTTGTGTAACTATGATCCATAGAGTATTTGCCAGGTTTTGAGTTTCGGGACAGTAATTTAACGTTCAAAGGAGAAATTCATTTTATATACGCACAAAGGAAATACGAATTGTCGAGTAAATGTAACTACGTGAAGCGACAGCAAAATGTTATAGGCCGAATGTGTAGCTAACTGAAATAATATATTAGGTTAGACATGTGCCGATGAAAACAACTAAATACTAACTAATATTCTTATTGACTGACTTAATGACTAATCCATATACTCTAAGCAACTCCTATTCTAACCAAACACATGTGAAAACCATATGCTACGCTACGCTAATAACTCAACAAAATGATGGTAAGTACGTCCAGCAATTTGCTGTTTGCTGTGGGGTCAAGAGAGTTAACAGCCCTTTTGTAATAATTGGAAAAGGCCGGATGCTTGCGGCAGATAACTTCCGCGATAAACTAAGTCCTACGTTTGTGCTCGACATGCGCCAACGTCATAATAATCGGCGAATATATTGCTATACTCTGGTTAATTTATGGTGGCCCGTGGGTGGGAGATACTTAGAAAGATTAACAGTGATATAATCTTGTTTGACTTGGCTGCCATATAGTTTGGTTGAACCACTTACGTGGCCTCTTATTATGGTCGCGGTTATCGCGTGATAAACGACAAGATAAAGCATCTGTCACTTTCTATCGAGTGGTATCAAAAAGTGACAGGTGCTTTGTCTTGTCGTTTATCACACGATAAAAGAGACCATCATAGGGGGTACCTTGATCTCGTTTATAGTGTTATAAATGACAAGATAAAGCACCTGTGATTTTCTGATACCACTCGATAGAAAGTAACAGACGCTTTATCTTATGGTTTATCATGCGAGAACTACGACCGTAATACGGGGCCTATCACTGTTAAATGTCTAAATTGTCCCATACCACTGGCCAAGATAATTTGATCAAGGCAGATAAAGCGACGTTTTAGCATCACTTCATAGAAAGCAATAAATTTGGATAACCATTAATATCGTTTTAGGGTCGGTTGCACCAACATTCGATCACAGGCCGATCATCGTCAAATATGGCGCCGCCAGCTGTCATCCCATAGAAACTTGTCAAACTTTCCATACAATCAGGTTTTAACGAACACCGCTTACGATTACAGGCGGTTTGGTGCAACCCACCCTTGGTGCGTATCGAATTTAAACCTGAACAAATCTGATCTGTTGCTTTTGATTGCCATGCATTAGATTGCCCACATATTTTGACGATGGGTTTAAAGTTTAAAACCCCTATTTATCTCGTTATAAATCGTTTAACGGATTTATAAAGAGCCGTATCTGTATATCTAAGCATAAATGTCTGCTAAGTATTTGTAATCACTTGATCTTAAAGTGTTCATAAATTTGTAGCCAAATATTAGTGAAATGCAATTATTATGATTTTTACCAGCAGAACACTCAGTCATCGTTTCCCGGCGAAAAATATAAACAATAGCATTCTTTTGTAAATTTTGTAATGAGCGCTGGCATCCCAGGGACTGGTGGACGACGGGTTAAGACTCAAATTTGGATGGATAATTATTTTAACCCTTTTTAAGACAGGCATTACTTACAATCAAGACTGTCGAATGTCATTCTTCAATTGATTGCTTGACAAGTCTTAAAATGTATGTTGTTGTAATGCAGTAAAGACAAGTGTTCTTTTTATAGCTAGGTACTGATAAGAATGAGGTTTTTTTTAATAAGACACGTAAAACCAAATTAGTTGTTTTCAATAAGTTATTAGGTACTCGTCTGTTCAACACCGTACTAGATGCTATGCCCACTAGATTAAGTGTTTATTTATTTTGCACCTTTTTATTCTGTAAGTATGCATTTTGTATATTTGTTGATGATCTTGTTTAACTATTATTAGCATCTTAAAGATACTAAGTAAATGATTCTCGTTGAGTAAATGAAAAACTAAATTAATACGCAATGTTTGTGTACCGACTAACAGTTTTACCAAGTGTTCCATTTTAAAAAGTAGGAAATTATAGGACAATTATTTTACGTTGTTAAATACTAGTTCCGTTGCTGATTATAATATTAATTACTGAGTTTAACGTCATGTGCTTTTAACAAAAACGTATTTCTGACTACATTTCTTTTCAAGTGACGATTTCCTTTTATTTACGGTTTTCAACGAAACACGTTTTATTCCAATAAGACAATCTTGTTTTATGTCCGAATCATCAGTTAAGTAATTGTTTAGTTTGTGTATTATAGTAAAACTAACTGTCTTTTTACCCGACTGGGCGATGAAAAGGAGGTCTGTTAAGTATTTTATCAGTTTTGATGCATTTATTGTAACCGAAATTGTAAATAGTATTCGAGTAAACTGTGATATTTAATAAACATTTTTATGAAACTGTACTGTTGGTTGTTACTTGAATTTTATCTACCCGAGTGATATAAAACAGAAGGATATTTAATTTAGAGCGCCATTAAAGCTATATCCGACCACCCACTAAAAGTGATATATCAAAACCTTTTAAGATCGTATAAGAGCCAGACTTCGGGTATTTATAGTGTTCGACTTATGAAGTTATGTCTGACTGGCGTTGTGAGTATGTTTAACCAATCAAGATATAAACTTCGATTGGAGAGTGTATTGAACTCTACTCTTAAAATACTATTTTGACGCCTTTGTTCCGTTTTATGTCAGATTAATACTTTTCTCCAGAGTCAAATCGATCTAAGAGAACTACGCCAAAATGTAGGTCAGATTTCGTATTTTGCTGATTTTTTAACGACTTTAGTGAGTTTAGTTAGTTTAATTCTATAAAGTATACCTACTTACATCAAGAAGCAAAATGTTTAATTCGATTGTTCTAAAATAGTAATATTATACTTCAAATGACAAGAAATAAAATAATGTAAATTCTTTATATTAAAACGCTTGACAGAATTCGCAATAATCGTATCGGTGTCGTATCGTGGACACTAAACCTGCTATATTTGAAGTAACAAATTAGAGTTATTTCTGCATCAGGCCATTAGTCAAACTCGAGAGTAAATCACGAGTTCAAAGATGGCGGCACGCGTTTGTCACTCGAGATCCGTTAATTGGGACTTGTTTGGATGTAACGAGGAACGGGTTGTGCGTTTGAGCTTGAATGGCATAAACGGCGATCAGAATTAGTTTCGATCGCCGGCATTCATGGTATTGGGATATCTAAAAATACTTTTCAATTGTGAGACATCGGTTGTGTATGAGCACATGGGCCCTGTTCTACGAGTGCCAAGACGAATGCGAAATCAGGGTTTAACTACAACTACTACAATCAACATCGAAAATATCTAGGTAAGTATACACAGCCAGTGACTACTGACAAAATATATTATGCGAACATGATGACATTAATGAAAAGGGCGTAAGACCGTACACGCATTGTTGACAGTGTGGGAACGTTTTACATATTAGGTATATTGATGACTGTGTATATCTGAATGCTTCTAAGAAAGTAGAAACCCACCCATAGATGGTACCCATGGATATTAGCTAAGTATAGATTGAGGAAAAGCTAGTATTGTAAATAGTCAAAGGCCATGACAGGGTAAGGAAGCATATTCTGCCTTAATAGCTTTTCTGTCAGATTTTTTTTGTTGATCGGCCACGACGTTAGTAAGTGCTATACCAAAATTCAGCATTCACTTCTTCTTATTTTCGAACAAAAAAGATATATTAAAAAAAGTTTTAAAAAATATATATTGAAAAATGTTAACACATGTAATTTTATTTTTTAATATGGAATGTTATTCAGTTTATCACTATATGCCACTGCATATTATGGGTCTTAGGTAAGTGCATCATATGTGTAAAGCACGAAGTAATTCGTTCCATTGGAGCGGAAATATAAATGAAAAATCATTTTACTTATTATTTTTTTATTTGTACGAAATTAAGAAGAGGTTATGCTGAAATTTGGTATAGCACTTACTAACGGTGTGGCCCATCAACAAAAAAAAACAGACGGACCCATGGCCTTTAATCCTGCAATGGGATCTTACTGGCTATTCGTACCGTAACGACCGAACCGGACGGAAGCCAGTAATCAATTAAACTTGTTATTGTTATTAGGTCCAATTTATGAGTGCGTCGAGAATTCTCCATAGGTACTAAACAAATTTACAATGCCGTCATGAACCTCCTTGACAGCTAGCGATACTGTTAAATATCGTTTAACTAAAATACTTAAAATAGAAGAGCTTCTATTACTCATTCTGCTACAGGGGTACAATTCTATAATGTGTTGTCAGATCTTAACATCACCAGTCTTGTGACATGGCCTCGATCTCATATTCATCTTTGTATACTGGGTTAATTCCTATTTTTTGTACTACTTAATTATGTCTACTATGTTATAATTGAGTCAAGTGTATAACGAAAATTAGTCATAAACTTTATATAGGTAACTTCGTAGACTCAATTGCAGACATAATTCATTCCTTAAATATGTACAAAAAATTACGAACTAACCCGTACTACTCAAAAGAAAAAACATGGCCGCTAAGCACTAAGTAAGTATGTTGACGTGAAAATTATATTAAACAGTATTATAGACTTAAACACCAGCATGAAAGAGGTTACATACTGAAGGACGCGGGGCATAATTAATAAGCCATTTATCAATTGGTTTATGTTCAATAATAAATTTAATAATGCAACAGAAATCTGTAAGTTACTGGTCCTTATTTTGTTTTGAGCATTTATATAAAACTGGCCACAGCTGATTCGGAAAACGGATATAGCAGTGTTGTCAAAATCTGCCAATTTAGGGCCCGGCATTACGCCATAAGATCTGCAATTTGTGCTTTGCCGACATAGTTATCTCCCAAGATGTGTCATACAACTGTTCGCTTCTATAATTCGCAGAATCTGGATGGAAGTGAGTAACCCGAAAACAATCTTGTTTACAATGACTCAGGATTTGAAATATTTTGGTCTATTTTAGTATCCATGCCTCTTTGTATGCATTTATCTATGTTTATTTATTGGTTCCAATATTGCTTTCACAAAATGTACCTACTTCTACTTAGTTATTTCTTAGCTTAACACAGGCCGAATCTAAATGGTAAACCTTACGGCTTTGTAATAGAGGCTTGCCGTGACCCATTTCAGGGTCAAGGACTGTGAACGTGCAAATGTAGGTCTACTAAAGCTATTGGTTTTACGCTATTTGTTTTTATATACCTACCACAAAGATGGAAAACAACTGTAAGGCCCGCCTGATGGGAAGCAGATAGCGTATCAACATATAAGTCCCCAGTGCGTTGCCGAACCTTTACTGACTAGAGAATTGATTGTGTTAACTGCTATAATATGTACATAAATGCGCAACATAGAGCACTCATTAACAATTCATACTACTATTAAAAATTCGAAAGTAACTCTAACTCTGTATGTTACCACTGAAGAGATTTAAATGACATTTGGAATAGAGATAGTTTGTATCCCGTGGAAGGATATAGGATAGCTTTTATCCCGAAAATCATGAGAGATACGATATAAACGACTTCCACGCGGACGAAGTCGCGGGCAAAAGCTAGTATTGTATATATCCTTTTCCACCATATTATTAAGACCGACTTATGACTGTTTATATATTAATAGTTCTTGCCCGGGACTTTTCCGCGTAAAACTCGTTGATCGCGATAGAATTTAATTGCTATTTTTGTATAAATATCAGGCGCTTACCTAGTAATCGCTCTTTCACATAAACTTTCACCCCTTAAGGGATGATTTAAGGGATAAAAAGTATCCTATGTCCTTACCCGGGACTCAAAGAGTCTCCATATCAAATTTCATCTAAATCGGTTCAGCGGTTTAAGCTTGAAGAGGTAATAGACAGACAGACACACTTTTGCATTTATAATATTAGCATGGATATGCACTGCGCGCATATTTTGTTAGTACTCGTAACAAACAATTACTTACACCACCCTGGGATCTCCTACATTATGCAGCCGCAGGATTTTTACAGCCAGTCCTTTCAGCCACATTCTCTAGATCAATAGAAATAATTATCTTGCGATTGTCTGTCCAAGTGGACTCGGCTAGATTGAAGTACATGGATACCTATACGAGCAAACATATTAATGGTCCTCACAGACAGTGGTCGCAAACATTTTCACGTAATTGTTCTTGGTATGGACAGACAGTGTTTGCCGAGCACACCGAGTGCCCGCATATTCATCACGTTAATTACGGCTGCGTTTGAAATTCATCAACTTAATTTGAGAGACCAAATGTTGACGATGTCTGGAAGTATTGAATTTGCTTGAGTTTAATTAGTGGTGAAAAAATGTAAAATAGCAGCGTTGTATGTATGTACTTAAACAATGTCAACGAATTGGTAATTTTCTGTGTCCCAAACCCAAGACCCGTCATAAACAAATTGACCAAGACAGCGTTTATTTATCCACTACTAAGATTAAGGTTTACCCACCTGTACTAATAATAATATTGAATCCCATTTCAGGATTAGTATTAAAGTTCCTTCATATTATGTTCATGAATCATAATAATGGATGTTAAATTTCAAGCTGCAGCAATACCTATGTATTTATAAAATATGTACCCTCTTGTGTGCCAATGTTAGCTTCAAAAGTTACATTTACTCGTTACATGCATTTGAGGACACGGTGGAACATACCCTGGATACTGGTCGTAGTTGAAAACTCGCATTCATTGTACACTGTAACGTCGTTCCGATGTCTCTGCTGCTCGGAGCCGAGGTACGCGGGCCGGGAAGTCTGCGGGTTCAACCAAACGTTAGGCAATGGCAAAATGCTGCTTGTGTTCCATAACCAAATTATGTATTCGTTTAAAAAGTATGCTCGTAATTTGATTCTTCACCTTGAGACTAGAAAACGGATCCCGGGCATCCATCAGAATACAGTTGTCCGGGGATAACGCTAGGATTATGATGATACTCGTAATTTAACTTGACATAATTGCAGTTAAACATTGCTTGCCTTCTGTATTTTTGTAATTTGTTTGCTGGTAGATTTCGAAATTTGATATCGCTCAAACAGAGCTTTAACCTCCTGACGACCGGCATCCTATACATAGTACATAGGCCCTAATTAAGTTTTGACTCTATGTCAATTTGACAGAGTAACATTTATTCTGCCAAGTTTTGATACCTAGTCGTCAGGAGGTTTGATACCTAGTCGTCAGGAGGTTAAGCGATGTAATTGTAACCTATAAATATTAATAGCAATTGACTTAGGATAATTTATATTGTATTGTTATATTATGAAATAAATAAATCTAAATCTAAATCTAAATCTAAATCATGTAATTGTAGTGAAGGAGAAATGGACGATTTCGCGGAGTTGTGTCAATTTTAGCATTTTCGTAAAATGTCTTTTCGCGTTTGCACAAGAGCATGCGAAAGATTGGTTTATTGGTTTGTGATTTTAGACAGCATTGTGTAAAATGTCGTTACACATTCAGGTCGTACGATTCACAATGGGTCAGTTATTATTGTGTACGATTTTAACTAAAAATTATACTTATTAACATACAAATTATGTTAAACGACTGTGCGTAAGGGCACAATTTAAATATAATGTTCAAATAGATGAAACGTAAGTAATATACATATACGCAGGATACATTAAGGCTCGGTTTTATAGCTATAGCTAAAGTAGCTAGCATCATCGCATTCATGTCGAACATATAGCATTCGTCTCTCTCTCACTTACTTTTTGGCTAATAATAGAAGCGGCATTTTAAGTACTCTCTCGAGGAAGCATCATCCCCAAGGGAACGCTGAGACGTCGCGTTGCGCGCCATCGATTTGCTGTACTTATATCACGTAATTTTTTTTGAATAACGTCTTTTTTATTAGGGTTCCGTACCCAAAGGATAAAACGGAACCCTATTACTAAGATTTCACTGTCCGCCGGTCCGTCACCAGGCTGTATCTCATGAACCGTGATAGTTAGAGAGTTGAAATTTTCACAAATAATGTATTTCTGTTGCCGCTATAACAACAAATACTAAAATACAGAATAAAATAAATATTTAAGGGGGCGCCCATACAAAAAACGTGATTTTTTTTGCCGTTTTTATAGACAATTGTACGAAACCCTTCATGCGCGAGTCCGACTCACACTTGGCCGGTTTTTTTGATATGGGTAACTTACCGAAATAAGGTCTAATGCCATTAGACGCCTTTATTAATAGCGTTTTACAGAATATATAAATACAACTTTAGTTCCAATTGTACCTACAAACGGAACATCTCTACCCAACAATGCAGATTGTCTCAGACGGTGGCATTGATTGAATCTAAACGCTCGTATGCAATATTCGGACTCGGCAGGATATTCGAAAGGGAATTTCAAATGCAGTGAAGAGGATAGAATTGGAATTATCTGAGATACAGATAGATTGTAGAGGTATTGGTATAGGTAACTTGGGTACAGTCCAGTGCAAAATATGTATAGAATTAATGCTTTCATAAATATATACCAAAACCTTAATTCACCGACATAAGTGCTGTGGGACCTATTTTTGAGCAAGTAGCATGCACCTAAGAATATTACACTTGACTGTACGTACCTAATGGTGAGAAATTTTAATTTAGGGTAAGTAAAAGTAATTGTATTGTGCTCATGCCACTGATGGCTTTCTTAAATGTTTACCTGTTACAACCTTGAAGTATGATTTTCGAATGAGTCATTTGCAAACTTTCGTCATTATACAACTAAAAATTTAAACCCTTTTTAAATTCTCATCTATTTTTTAAAATAGTGTCAGTTATAAAGGAGCTGGCTTGGATCACTCAAAAATGTGAAGCCAAATGAAACTTGGAAAGCTTTTCATACGCCATGTACCGTAATTTTGATGTAAAATGTAACACCAATGTGTTCTCGTGATTGATTTTAATTACCCATTGGCTTTCTCAATGCTTTTCAAACGTGTAATGAATACTCTAAAACAATGGAGGGATCAATAAACAGACTAATTACCGATGATGTTGAATGCAATCCAGTCATAAAACCCATGATACAGAAGGGCAGCTAAGAAATACGTGACTGTATAGCACGGAAAGGCGAGGCGTGTGGCTCCGATCCAGATGTTTGACCGGCCCATCCCCTGGGCCAACGAAGTCAAATATCTAAGAGTGACCCTCGACAGAAAACTGACTTTCCGTACCTACATAAGTAGGGTACGCAACTGTGCGTTGTTCGTGCTAGGAACATGTCACTTAGAAATAAGCTGACACTCTACAAAACTTGTGGTCGTCCAATCATGTCTTATGCAAGTGTAGCTTTTGCTCACGTGCCTATGACATCACTCAAGCCGCTTCAGGTCATTCAGAATCGTTTTCTCCGTAGGGCGACTGGTGCTCCATGGTACCGGTCGAACCTCAGTCTGCACCACGACATGGGGATTAGCACCATGTATGGTTTCTTTAAGCAGACTGCCAGACGTTATTTTGACAACGCTTCCCATCATAGGAATCCGTTAGTTAGGAAGGCTGTCGACTTTTTTTTTTTCATTCTATGTTATAAGAAAAACAGTCCCCGCGAAGAATACGGTCGGCTGAATTCACTATTCCTATAGTAATGAATATTCCATGTTTTCTTTGATAGGTCGCTCTAGTTTGTTTAAAATCAATAATGAAAATTTCGGTGAAGCACACATCGCGAGGAAACCTGCATATAACTGCGAAGAAATTCAAAGGTTGATCTGAAGTCCCCACCCTCGAGGTCAGCGAGTCAGTGTGTGGTCCTGCCATTTTCCATTTATTCATGGGAAGAGATCTCTGTGATTGAGGTGAGAGTATGATATGAGGATATGATGACTGATAATTATGTTAATGATTAATATGCGAAATTGCGACTATCGGTTCCCAAACAGGTATGTAACTGTTAAAGCGGTCCTTCTGTACGCATTCATACTATGGCTCACTGGACAGCTCAAACACTTCATCACGTTTTGAAACGTCGGATACACAAAATACGTCATTCGTTCATTGCAGTGCCACCTAATAACCCGTAGCCCGATAATTAGAAGTCATTTCATGCATCAAATGCAACGAATATTGGTGATAGTACCTATTAGCAGGATAGTGTATTAATTTGGTATAATTTACTGTGTGTGTCCAATAATCTCAATAGTTATGGATTATTTTTGTATGTGGGATTGGTAATTTATGATCGGATGCTGTTTGACTAATTTGGAACAGCGAATGATTTGATGTTTGTAAGACTACTCGAAGAAAGAAAGGTATCTTTTTAAATTTTTAAAAATAAAAAAAAAGTTAAGTGAGTTCGTTGCTTTCTTGCGCCGCCTCTACATTAATGCAAGAAAAAGGGTAGTTCATGTCACTGTTTCGCCCCCGTAAGATCCTAAATTGTAAGTATCTTCTCAGCCATCTTCTAGAATTCTTAAAAAAATATAAAATAATTAAAATGTTGCAAGTCTATAAAGGTAGGTTCCACCAAACCATCTATATAATCGTAAGCGGTGTTCGATAAAATCTGATTGTATGGAAAGTTTGACAAGTTTCTATGGGATGACATTTGCCGGCGCCATGTTTGTTAGTGTCGTAACTTGGTGCAACCCGCCCTTAGATACGATTAATATAATACATCAAAATGCGTTGTGGAATTATATCCCTGTTTTCACGGGCATTGTAGTTATTAGCCGCGTTTATTGTGACTGTTACCGCATACTGTACAAGCCCCAGCGAATATCACAAGGACTCAATAAATAATGCTCTCCAATGCGACACTAACTCATATTTGAGATGTAAACGCATTCGATATTCGAACATTGGACATTCCACGTACGGAATTGGTTCGCAACTGTTTTTAATAATATTTGTCAGAAGCTCGTATCTACCTCTAATATTTAGTTGCAAACGATACCCTGTTGAATTGAAATAAACTATAAATAGAACGAAGAGTAGATGCGTTGATTGGAGCTCCAGAGTCACTATTCTGTTTGTTCCAATTGGGATCAATAGATGAACGTTGACACATTGTGTTTGCCAGCGGTTTCCTATTTACGCTGAAATACCAATGTTTTGCGGGGGATGATAGTAATTATTATTATTGAATTAGAAATGTTTGTTTATCGTTGTTTATATTACTGGAACCTGGAAATTATTCAAAATTAACGAGTGCGGGTATTAATAGGAATAAATATATTGTTCGAGTGCCACACTAGTAAAAAAGACAGGTAAGTATATCCATAACTGTTATGATAACAGCGTTGCGTTTTTGCCATCTTGACTCCAGAACATTAAAACAGTTTGTTTGAAACCTATGATAGATTCTTAGCGATATACATTTAATCATAATTTATCACTAACCTAACTCTCGTGGACCATTGCTTATTATGCCGTCAACTTCGCTGAATAACTTCATAAAATCGCCATAAAACGTAAACGACGACGTACGTCGTTTTCAAATGTGCCGCGGGATGTTACTGTGGTCGTAAACGGTTAATAGTTGGCGACTGACAATACAAGCAGCTGATTTATGATGTCCGGAGTAAGCACATTAAAAAACCTGGGCGGAATTCGATTTGTTTCGGTGACAGTTTTTAATATTGTCCGGCTCGTGATTTCAGTTGTACACGTCCAATGCTGCTCCGATAACCATTATCACTGTGGGTTTACAAATCTAACAATTAATATTATTAAATTTATACCATACGGAACTATAACAAATTACAAGACAACCTCTAATTACTACACCAAATTATCCCATTACCAGCTTACTCATTTTCTCCAATAACGTATTTAACCTGGTACCTTGCTAAGCTGCAGCATTCCAAAATCAACTGTAATCTACATGAAACAAAGTTTAAATTTAAATAATATTGAACGGGGTGATACGAGGTAGTAAAATTAGATCGATCCACTCATCCCTCTCCCCATACTAATTACTGCCTGTTCAAGCCGCAAGATTAAACCTATATTTTCTTCCCCTTTAATCAGTCCATAATCCCTAGACGTCAATGGTGCCTGATTGCAAAACTCCTCTTCAAAGGGGGGACAGACTTTTAAAATTATCGAGTATTGAAGCAATTTTCCATGTTTGCTGGAAAACTTGGGGTTAGGGAAGTATGGGTATGATTTTTGACACGTGATTGCCTATTCATATCCAAGTTTGTGATTATATTGTGGTTACGGTTTGTTGAGTACACGGTTAGATATGTTATCGTTTACAATTATTTTGTAGGTATTTTGTTGCGCCAGTGTGGGGATTCTAACCTATTATTCCCTCTAGTAGGTTCCATGACAGGAGGAACCTATGCCAAGCAGTGTCGTGTTTATGGTTTATTGGTAATTATTTTGATTAATTAGACATTTTTTTTAAACGTCATTTCGTTAGGACATTTACCAGATATGCTCATAAACAGGTGGAATAAGTGTTAGTGGTGATCAAGTGGCGATGGTGACAATTCTAAAACGAGATGGCGTGCCGATGGTGCCAATGGTGCGGTAAGAATTAACCTGTTGCGTGATCGATGTTTATAAATATCATATGAAACAATACATAATTATCAAATAACTGTTACGTTTATTGACCTGTCATCTATGATGTCGGAAAATGATGGGTGCTAGTTTAATTATAACGTAATAATTGATGGTTTGCGACATTATACTTCCCAGCGCTTTAATAATAATCTTCTTTCACACATCTGTTATTTGGTGGATTAAGGCATTGCAACACAAATGCAGTGCTAAACAATTTGCATTAGTGTATGCATGTGAAAAGCCAACTGAATTGAGACGCGTTATACGTCACCCGGAATTACCACCAAGCATCGCAAACGCCAAGCTTGCCAACTAGATTAAACGTGATGAAAATCAAGAACGATTTATATAAAGACGTGGTGACATGGGTGACAAACAGTAGTAGGGGAATATACTGTTTATATTTTACCCGTTAATTGCCAACTTGATTAATACGAAAATGGCGAAAATCAAGATCAATTTCATGTAAAGACGTGATGACAATTAATGGTGACATACCTACATAAAATCAAGGCAACCGACCGCGCAACACAGTGTTGCGTGTTTGCGCGGTCGGTTGCCTTGATAACACTCAACTTGATGAAGGACTCCAATTGTAGTCCGAAACATGTCGCAAATAGTGACTTTCCAAGTGAGTTCCAACCGTTGTTCTCTTATTAATGGTGACATAGGTGACAAATCCTAGGACAATTTACTGTATATATTTTACTGATTGCTTTTCAACTATAGATTATAACCCCAAGATCGGAGCTTGGAGAGCGATAGTCAAGAGAAGTTTTTATATGAAAAATTAATAACCGTATAGTTTCAAATACACCAGAATAAACAGGTGATTGAAAATCTGACGTTAGGTATTACATAAAAGAACTAATTCACGTATCTAAAGTACAATACAAGCCCGACACCCCGCTGAGCAAATAATTCTAAGACGGGCAACGGAACTATGGTGGCTAATAAAACACTAATTATTCCTTTTAAGGAATCTTGCCAGTGGTCAGCCAAGCGATAGGTATAAATATAAGAACTCAACAATCATACGTTTTTGCTGAAGCACCAGTTTTTTCATCAATAGTAAATTCAGCGTGTCTAAACTTGGTCCTGGCGAAGGCCTACCTACCATATTATATTATATGTGTCGATTTGATTACACAAGAAAAGGTGGATTAAAATTAGACGTTTATCCACAAATTAACATCTTATTCCTGTTTGTAAACTTAGTTTTTTTCAGTGCCATTGGATATATAGCCTACGTCACTGATATACTAGTAGAACTGATTCTAGGAACCAATGGAACAGATGACTTAGAATTTAACTTACATGCGATGCCATGTGTGTATAGCAGCCCTAACGTACCTAATGTCCGTCTGTGTCACCCCTCTGCAATATAGTTTTCCTTGGAATTGTCGATATATTGGGTTAAGGAGCGGCCTAGGCATACCTATAACAAGGCAAGGCTTAGTGTTATGTATATCCTGTTTGCACTGTCTATAACTTGTTTCAATAGCTATTTACCTCTCAAAATACCTTAGCCACTACTGGTAAGCAAGCTTTACAAATAGCCCCAGACGAAACAGGAAATTAACTTTCGTCGGTTTGCGTGACATCTTTATTAAGAACATTTTTGTTCTTTTGCGCCTTTACTAAACCTTTTAGCTTGGGTTTTAATCGACAGAGGTTACACGCTAGGGTAGAAATTGAAGCGCTGTAAATCGCATAAAAATATATATTATTTAATTAAACTCATGGTTTAATTGTCACTCATGTTTCGAACTCTTCGAAGGTCCTTCTTCAGGATGAGTGCGTTCATGACGAGAAGGTGACGAGTTTGTACATTATACCAAATACTCAAACAGTAAAATATAGTTTTAACAGGACTCACGAAAGTTTGTTTCTATGACGTATGTTATAAAAAATGCTGAGTTCGTTAGACTCCAAGGTGGGATTGTCAACAGATATCAGTAGGTAGAAATTTAAACTACTTCTGGAAAGTTTTCTCGTTAGATCACAATGGCAGCAAGCCAGCGTACGGCCTGCCTGGTGATTA
The DNA here is from genome assembly GCA_963556455.1 of Epiblema foenella. Classification (NCBI taxonomy): domain Eukaryota; kingdom Metazoa; phylum Arthropoda; class Insecta; order Lepidoptera; family Tortricidae; genus Epiblema; species Epiblema foenella. The sequence continues at coordinate 9,406,019 of OY747105.1, forward strand.
GCGGTCACCGAACCAATTAGATGCTTGTCAATTCAAAAATACAAAAACGTGCGTTGCCGATCATTAAGAACTCTGTTCACTACCATCTTGAGGAATATGTGGCCCCTTAAAATCCGGTGTAACCAAGACCCAACGCCTCAATCGATGTAGGTTTGGTAGCAACAATGGTTCAATGATTTAATAGTACTAGTATTTACTATGTAATGTGATTTTACTATTTGATAACCAAATTCATATGATTCATCGCGATGCAAGTGTTAAAGAGATAGTTTGATTATACCTTACTCATCAGTTTAGTCTACAGGATACTGCGTTTAACAGAGGAAGGCTATACATTCTTGGAAACATAAAATCCGCATATTTCATTTAGTTTATGTTTGCAACAATTCCATATTCAGATTACCATAACATAGCTCTTTGATTTGATCTTCTACATAAAAGTTAAATACTAATTATGTAACCAATTCCCGTTCTAGGAAAACTGACAAGCCTGCAAACGCGTAAACTGGATAATGCTGATATTTGCCTTTGCATTTCTTAGTATTGTAAAAGAGACATAAAGTCTTTATGACTAGGAAGCAGACGGTTCAAGTAACTACTTAAAACGCAGTAATTAATATTAAGTTCTAAGAAACGCTTTTAAGGTACTTTAAGAAACTCTTTGAATATGCATTTAGTGGCCGCATTTTAAAGGACTGTATTGTTAAAAAACTTGTTTTCGATATGCTGCTATTGGCGAATCCAACATACTTTAGTACTTGAAATATATTTAATTTCAATATATGTAATTACGAAGCCAAATACCGCAATATTATGACCACAAAGCCGATCTAATTATAAAAGGTATAAGTAATAGTAACTAGCACTTCTGAATTATTACAAATACATTTGTTACAGTTCTGTCTCGAAGAATAGAGATTGACTACTGCATACAATACTAAGTAAGTTAGCAATAACAGTATGGCTTAATTTTTAAAAAGTTGTCTTCCGCTTACGGCGTGTTAGGAGCAATATTAATATTAATGCCTTGTTAAAAATATCAGATATAAAAATCAATAAAATCAAAGTAAGTAATTTCAATTTGCAGAAAAGCTTATAAGCGAGGATGGACTCCAAGAGTGCAGTGCTAGGCAAGCACGCTACGGTCGCTTAGTATGTGTCGACCATAAAATAAATCCAGGGCAGACATTTCTTATAATCGCCATTACCGTAACAACAAATCACGCATCTTCGCCCATTCGCAGTGCTCCTCCCAGCGTGTCGTAAAGGTAGAAGCGCTTTTTGAACCACAGAAGGCGTAATCAGCGGTACTACTAATTTCATAAAATTTAATTAAGAATCTTATTAGGTATTATTCTTACTAAAATATTTAGGCCATATCACCAGGAAACTTTATTTTAAGAAACGTTTGGTAATCCAAGAAGGAGTCAAAGGCAAATCTCGGAAATGCGACCCCCACAAAGATGGCAGTAGGTACGACATAAAATCAGTTACACTGTTCTGAAATACATCAGTCAGGACGATATAAGAAAACTGTCAGCTGTTAATGTCAACTGTCAGTCGAGTCAGTACTTACACTTTTTACTGGGCCCCCCTCCTGACTGTTGCGGGATGCGCGGAAGCGGGTCGATATGAATGCAGTACCGCCCGGCTTCCGCGCATTATATTACTACTACGAAAACGTAATTAATATCACATCAAGTGAGGAAATCTTTGCGACAATAGTAAGTTCACGTCATAGAACAAAACCAAATATCGATCCCGCCCCGCCAAGTTCCGAAGTCGCCTTACACAATTACAAAACTTTACCTCTTCAATCTTTTTGCACTAGCTGCACAAGTAATCTATGGTGAAGTCAACGACTTTGACAATGTATAAGTCGTAAAAATACGCAGGCAATGCGTTTTACGATCCACAAAATGCCTGTGCCAAAGACAATGATCATTCAATACTGCAATGTTGTGTGAAGGTGCAGATGCAATATTGTAATTTGTAAACGACGGCTGCATTTTCACCCTGTTTGGGGGTGAAATTACTGCAACTTTTATAGGTACAGAGTTTAACTCCATTCAGTTACCTGCAAAAAAACTCTGTTTGTTTTTTTCCAGACCGGAATAACAATAAAACTGAAAATGAAATCATACTTAAATCATAAACAAAACTTATGTCATTGCTTGCATAAAGAAGTAATGACCTAAGAATAACGTATACCAGCGATGATGATAACTAGTGAAGCTAGTTTTATATATTTTTTCCGATGTCCTAGTATATAATTATGAAGGAGATAAGAGCGTAATAAAATTAAAATCCTGTCAAGTGCGAGTCGGAATCGCGCACGAAGGATTCCGTACCATTATCTATAAAAAAGCCAAAAAAACTCACGTTTCTTAAATATTTGTCTTCCTCTGCTTTTTAGTATGTTGCTATAGCGGCAACAAAAATACATCATCTGTGAAAATTTCAACTGTCTAACTATCACGGTTCATGAGATACAGCCTGGTGACAGACGGACAGACAGAAGGTCAGAGGAGTCTTAGTAATAGGGTCCCGTTTTACCCTTTGGGCACGGAATCTTAAGAACCTAGTTATAACAGTTATGACTCGTATTCAACTAATGCGTAATGAAATAAAGGGGATCTCATGCAGTAAACGCGCTTTGGCGACCAATTCTGTTTTAGGCCCTACTTAGGATTAAAAATGTATAAAAAATAATAAAATTACACTAAAATGGCCCTGAAGATGCTGGCAGCTGCATTTTATATTATTAGATTGTAATCATTCACTCTTGTGTTCCTGAACACTCCATCATTGATGTCTAATCTATATCTCTAGGTCCCACATAAGTGTTTATACTATATTTCTTCTTTTAACATAGCCCTAATTATTTCCGTTTCCAGAAAACCCTCCCATTTTTCGCAGTCCCCTGACTGAGACAAAACTGCGCCATCTTTTTTTATTACCGCTCTTTGTGACACAAATCGCGGCGGCTACGCGGGCATCATTTAATTAGATTAACAAAAGTCAATGTTTTGCTTCTTAAGAAAAAGAAATAAACTATGATCACAAAAAGTACTAAACTGTGATGGAAATATGACGATTTATCCGTCGCTATACGAGTTTTCAGTTCTTACCTTTACCACTTTACCAGTATGGCGACACACACAGTTCACAACGATGTACATATATATTATGATGGGCTTTTGCCCTTTCTATAGGTATATATATATATGTGTATGTATCGCCTTGGGCTTGCTACGGCCATAGTTATTGTGGCATTATTTATAGACGCTATAGTTGTCTAACTGGTCAAATCGGTTATTATTTATAAAACATTTTTTAATAAAAACACACTTTATGACGTCACCGTTTGTAATCATCTATAGCTGTTTCATTGAGATTACAAGAATTTGTACTTATTTAAAAATCGTTGACAATGCTCGATCTTAAATAATTGACGTGTTTTGATATTCCACTCCCGTATAAGGCATCCGAAGACGATGTCGAATATAGATGGAAGTGGCGAAGATTTGTTCAGAAAACTGATCCCACCACCATGTGGGATTCATAGCTAGGAAGAGAGAGAGAGATATATATTATAATTATTTATGTGTATAGAATTTGATTTCACCTTATTCCGGTTTACCCTTACCTTACAAGGGTAAGGTTACAGAGTGTTTCAATAGCCCCATCCCGTGCGTTACCAAATATTCATAGATACGACGACAATGGATGAAAATTTCATGAAATTAACTAAGTATTACGGCGTGTTTTAGGTACGGGTTAACTGAATTCACAAAAGTTCATACATTTGTCATCGTATCTATGGATAATTTTCAAAGTAAAAAATCTCAGGATTCCGGAGGTCGTGGGTTCAAACCCCACCTGTGGCGATTAATTATTCAATTTTTCACTTTGTTTGAAAATTACAATTTCGTTAGCAGACGCATCCGCTTCACAAAATTTAAAACTCAGTATATATGAATGATTTGTAACGCACGGGAAGGAGCGGTTGAAACTCGGTTGAAATGCTCCGTGGCCTTACCCAGAACTGCTGCAGTACGCACCAAAATACCAGGGACCGTTTTCGGTACGGTATAAGCGATATGGTAGCGGTATTGGATATCAATACCGCTTCGTTATAAAGGTAGAACTATACCGGTTGAAATATAAAGGTGCGCTACCAGCATAAAATAACGATATCGCTATTTTTGATAGGTGTACTCAAATCTTTATTATAACGGTAGCCAACCGGTACTATTTCGGTACCAAAAAATTTCGAAAGTAACTTTTACGCTGGGTAGGTACGTAAGCGCGACCAACAGCGAACAGCGACTACGTCAGTAATCTATTGCGCCGAACAAAATTAAACAAAAATGGGTATTTTAGGCATTCACCAAATAACTAGCGCGATTGGTTGGCGCCCTTTTGGCGGCACCCTCTTAAAGCCCAAACGATACCTTAATGAAAACGGTTCAGGTATCGAAAAAAATGGTGGTACCGTTATATTCCGCTACCGAAAAATTTCTTTAGCGGTATTGAAATCTAACCGAAACGAAGCGGTATGAAGTCATACCGTTTTAAAACGCTACCTTTATTTTCCGGTTATTATGCATTCCCTGGGAAATACATTTCTTGTAATTAGGTATTTCACAAACCTCAAGCAATACACAAAGAAAAAGCATTACAACGTGACCAATCAATTAACGAATAAACTTTCAGTACCAATTGGACCAATTAGTGTTGCTTTAATTTACCACACACGTCTGCAATTGGGTCAAAATAACTCTTAGTTAAATAAAGCTAACCAGCGTAATTATGCTTACTTAGAATTATTTGGGAACAAAATTACCATATGGCCATAGAATGTTGAAAAAAGCCTCAAAGTTAGTGTAATGTATTCAATTATGTTAGGCGCAAAATACGTACTTTGAGATTGACTGCACAAGCTAAAATTACATGCATATGTAGGACATAACTAAATAGTCATTTTATTTCAATAACTAAATGTCCTTTACATTGCATAAAAACTAAAAGCTACCTATAAATAAAAAATGTCTTCCAAATCGGTGCCGATGGGCAGTGTGCCTAGAAGGCTGGCCGCATTGCCAAGTATAGCAACGCTAACGCGTTGTGCAAATTTTTGACCAGCCCTCTGATCACCTGTGGCTTCGATTAGGCGATCTAAGTCGGCAATTTTAGTTTGCAGATATGTGTATACTGTTATAGAAAAATGGATGATATCAAAAAAAAAAGAATATTAAGAGGCCGGTACAATCTTAAATGCTACCGGCAGCTACGCACCACTCAGCGGTGAGTCGACGGACGGACATCGACGGCCGATTGTGTGTCTTTTTGTAAAGATACAAGGCATACGTTTGCCTCACGTTCCGTGCGTGTTGTGACATTACGAAACGATACTGAGCGCTACGGAACCACTCTTCGGAAGCGCCCAGCGCAGGCTGATACGAGCGCGCCCACGCCGCTTATTTTATTGGAAATAATAATAATAATAAAATAATAAATAATTTTTGGACAATCTTACACAAATCAACCTAGTCCCAAACTAAGCAAAGCTTGTACTATGGGTACTAACTAAGTGACGATATACATACTTATATAGATAAATAGATACTTAAATACATAGAAAACATCCAAGACTCAGGAACAAATATTCGTGTTCATCACACAAATAAATGCCCTGACCGGGATTCGAACCCGGGACCTCCAGTTTCGAAGGCAGGGTCAAGTGACCAACTAGGCTAAAGCGGTCGTCGGTCGAAATATTTAGTCAACTTTATGTAATATTCTGGAAATATTATATAGTATGTATATACATTTTAGATTGCATCAATGGAGCAAGAACTGAAGTTTATTTTGGTATTTTAATTTTTCTATAGAAGTGACTTTTGCAGCAGCGGCTATGTAAGAACGTTTTATGCGTAAAATTGCTCGACTTAGTCATTTTTTTTCTTAAAGACTGTATGAAATTAGTAAAAACTGAGACACTTAAAGCCTTTTTTGTCACCTTTTTACTCAATTTTACAATAGTTTTCTATTCTATTCTATTCTAAGCCTTTTTTATAGCGGTTTGATAGGAATAATGTAGTGATAATTTTCTTAAGCCTTTTCTAGCGAAATTTGACAAAACAGGTGATGGAAAAGTATGAATTATTTAAAACAAAACAATAATATCAATAAAATATTACACTTATACGTCGCAAAATGAAATGATCTTTCAAGGGGTTAAAAAAAGGCATAATAGCTACTTTTCGTAATGTGATATATAGAAGTTACGCAAAATGTTAAAAAATTCTATCTCGGCCTCTTAAGATATTAAAACGGTGGCTCGTAGCTAGTGTAGTAAATATGGCCACGGAGAGGTAGCGAGTAGCGATAGCGCGAGGTGTGAGTGGCAGCCATTTTAGAATCTAGTCTTTATTGGCAGGGCTCAAATTCAAGTCGGAATAAAAACTTACTAAAATGAGTAATTTGTTAATTTCGCAATAAAAATCCTTTCATCACTCGATTTCGCTAAATTCGTAAATTCTCCCCAATAAGTACGTTTTCACGGAAAGTGCAGGCGTTGGCAACAAAGAGGCTAGGGGAGCGCTGGCAAATAGTGCACAGTGCGGGTAATTTACTCATTTATCCGCCGAGCCCTGGGATGCGAGCGTGGAAACTTTGAACATGATGAACACGCCACGTTATTTTCCTTTCCAGAATACGTCTTAGTTAGATTATCAGTCGTAAAAAATAAAAAAGGTATACAAAGAGTATAAATTTTAGTAACCAGTGACATTTTTAGAGCGTATCTTTAAACAATAAAGTACTAACCAAATTACATAATTTGAATTGAAATTCCGTTAAAAATGTAAGGTACCTAAGGTGACCTTTTAGCTCATAGTATTTCTGTACATACTAAAATAATAAACTTATATTTTTACTTTCAAAGTTGCGACGGCATTAAGTACGAAAAAAATACGTTTAAAGTAGTTTTCATGCAAGTCAGTCAGCAAGCCCTACGTTTGAGTAAGTCCGCAGTTTAAGTGCTCACACTGAACAGATGGATTGGCAAACAGAATAACGCTGTCGACGCATCTCAAAACCACTCATCCGGTGAATCCGTGAAAATTAAAAACTGAAATAAATGGTAGAATATTGTTAGCTAGCATTTAATCCTCAGTGTGTATATTTTAAAAACTACCTTATCTGATATTGAAATCAGTAAGTACATTTATTTTAATTATGGCGAAAGGTAAGCGTGGAACAAACACTGTTAACACTTTTAGATATTTTATTAGAGTATGTACAGGATTTACATAGGTATAGTTAAGTTTTTAACCCAAAGTATATTGATGTCTTTTAGGAACAGCGGTTCAATCGAGAATGCCCGCTACCCCCCGACACGTTTATTTATACCCTTCAATTATCAGTAACCAATTTGAATACTTATTAATATCACTTCTATACAAACTTCTTCATCTAAATTTTAAAGTAAGCCAGAGAATCTTAGTTAAAATCTATAATAACAACTGTAAACTTTTGTCAAATCATTAAACAACATTAAATACCCAACAAATGAAAAGGACATCCGGCTAAACCTTACATAATAGGCAGTGAAACATTTCAAAAAGTTTCATGTCAGAGCATGTACTTGTATATTTTTGTATTACCTTACAATATAGGGACATTAATAACGTTTTTACCTCATTTTAATATGAAAAATATGTATAATAAAATTATTAGGAAGCTTCTCTAAATCTGAGTAACGGACAGAGCCGTAGACATCAACTAGTGTTTTATAATCACCGAAATTAGAGACAATTGTTTACAGCCGCTCTCTCAGAAATAAACAGAGCGTTATTCAATCTACCCTCGTTCTGTTAGCGATCGCTCGCTGCTTCGGCGGCTGGCGATATGGCGGGCCAGGAAATACAATCTTATATGCCTACAATAATCGACTCGAATCAATTGAAATTTTAGTAATAACTTGACTGGCAGAGTGGATATCTCTCAGTGAGATAGTTAAAGCCTTAATATAATAATGACACCGAAATATTTCACATGTGTTCCGTTAAGTCAATTGTGTTAGGGAACTATATAAAATGCATCGATATCTCGAATTGTAACGTGATTCTAACATCAAGTGAAACCGATATAGTTTTTAGTATCCTTAAGTCTTGCTTACGTGGATATTTCAGTATTGTGAATAAGAATCATCCTTAATGTAAGTATCAAACTAATTTACTTTCAGCTGAAGCGTTCAGAAACAGTTACTTGAGCTGCTGATGAGTGAAATATCGGTGCTACGAGCTACGAATGAGATTAGTGGTTAGATTTTACTCGCTGCTCGCTATTTTCCTGGACTGATTCTCCCCTGTCTCTTCACCACGCGACGTGACAGTTCACGACTGACATACCCGAAATCACTGCGACATTCTTCCTAAACGTCTTTCCAAACAATGCATCGAGGGTACCTTCATCTACCACATTATCTGAACATTTTTAACGAACCGTAAGGCTTTATTTATAAGGTATGTTATTGTTTGGTTTGATATAAAATTTACCTGGTAATTTGATAAGTGGAAATGAATTCAGTTATCGTTCTTATCTCGTTAGTGATTTGGTCGACAATAGCTTGAGATGTTAGGCGGGGACAGAGAATCCTGAAAGTTTTAGATTTGCAGTAAAGTGACGGATTTCATTTTAAATTGTTTATTGTTAGTCACCCTTGTTTGGGGGATGTTTCGGTTTGTTGATTTTCGGTATAGATGTGCGTAGCTATGTTCCTATGGGATCAAATTACTTTTATTGTGTTTGGTTGCAGCACACAGAGCGAGAAATATTTATCAGCAATGAAAATTTAACAACAGTATAGCATGGCGTCGTTTTATTAATAAGTCAATATTTAGATTTAGAGGGAGGAATGGGAACAAAGACAAGGGAAAGGAAATCTTCATATTTTGCTGTATTGCTAATACAGACATTTAGACCGGGTTTATATAGATCCGTTAGACCAAACGTCAGATCATAACTCAGTTTTTTTACATTTTAACTTACCGACATTATTCAAATGTAATGCCATGAAAATAGGAAAGTCGCCAATTGCCATAGATGGTTCTACGACCAAAACAATTATCCTTTCCATTCCAAATTTTAATTGCGAAACCGCCATAAATAACTGCCCGCCACAAAAAACAAACGCCCGAAGGGTTAAAAGGAAAATGGTACATGGAAGCCTTAATGACGTCCATTCATGAACTTAGGCAAATCTACATTTCTATCTAGTGAAGTGTAGCTGAATTTTAAACCCCTCCGTGGGGTGACAGCCCTGGATTTGACAAGTAAAGTGTACATGCTGTCTGAAGAGATACTTAAAATTGCCGTAGGGTTGGCGCTACAGTCAATTGATTTACATATGAGATTCTTGAGGACATGTGTACTGGTATCGTTTTCGGTTTGATTATCTTAATCTTAAAGTATAATATATACTCGTATTTTTGATGTTTAAGTTTTGGTGTTTAGCTTTATTTGAAGTATTTATGTGATAGATGATGCTAACAGTGGAATTAATTTAACTGTATGTACTTAAATACACTGGAGCTATTTAATGGTAACTATACTCTTTCAACATTTCAACAAAGAAACATCAAATACTAAAGTATAAGGTATTAAGGTACTGTGTCCACACATAAAGGAATATAATAAATTGAAAATTATATGACAATACCACCATAATAAATTAATTATTAGTAATTATTGTAATAGTATTGGTCCGAATCATGTCGTGCGATATTCGACCTTAGAGACGTGAATGACCCCTTTACTATTTTCAGTATGTTCTGTAAGAATCATTATATTACAACATCATCAACAGTTTCAGTAGATAGATGATGGCGTTGCATAAGCGAGGTCTCAATATCTACATACCTAATTGTCACCGTCTAGAAAACTGTGGACCTATTTTTCAATCCCCAGATAAAATTATCTGTCAGATAAATGTTAGCTCTGTCCTCTTCTTTCATATGACATTAGAAAGTGACACAGATAATTTTCAGTGACGGATAATTTTATCTGGTGATAGAAAAATCGGCCCTTAGTCTTTATAACTTACGACCTACTAACGGTAATTTATTCAGAGTATTTACTGTGTGAACAGAATTAACACGTGTCTTGACTCTTGACATTTTCTCAACTTAACAAACGGACTACTTCGACCGAACTGACACTTGTTACTATCTTGTACCGGACTATTGTGGCCTAATAGTATAGATTTTATAAGTGTTTTTAAATTTTTCATTACGAAATATCGTTGCAAACATCAGTCCAAATGGACACACAAAAGCAAAAAAACCGGCCAAGTGCGACTCGGACTCGCGCACGAAGGGTTCCGTACCATTCATTATCTATAAAAACGGCAAAAATAATCACGTTTGTTGTATGGGAGACCCTTCAATATTTATTTTATTCTGTTTTTTTTTGTATTTGATGTTATAGCGGCAACAGAAATACATAAATAAAATTTCAAATGTCTGACTATCACGGTTCATGAGATACATCCTGGTGACAGACGGACAGACAAAACGGGCGGACGGACGGTCAGCGAAGTCTTAGTACTTTATAGTCCCGTTTTACCCTTTGGGTACGGAACCCTAAAAATCGCTCCGTTGTTATCTTAAAATTTAGTGAAAGAATCCGATCCTTTTAATTAAACCAAACAATACTGTTATCAAAATTTGAGTACCAAACATTTGAAATTTTGTAAAGCCTCATAAACTGTTGCTGCAAGAGGGAGGGCTCAGACTTCAGTTTCGTAGTGCAGTTACCAAACGTCAGTAAGAGGGTCTTATTTATAAGTGTTCTCGTTGGGGTAAAAATACTAAGCGTATACTAAATGCCAGTGAGTCTTTTACACTAGGTCAACTTTTGTCAAGGAACATTCCTTGGTTAATGTATTACTTAAGAAGTCGTGGCAACAGCATAATTGTGTGTGTCGAAAATATAAGATTCAGTGTAGTACTAGAAATAAAATGTTATTGACATAGTTGTATAAGTCACAACGCTTTGTGAGAATTCGAAGATGTTTTCTTCTATGCGCTGAATGTTTAACCGCTCGCTAGTCCGTGTCCTTGATATGCCAATTGTCAAAAATGACTGCCAATCATACATAAATGAAAATTAACAAACGTTAGCAGTGTAGTTTAGTTTGCAATATTGCATTTTTATGAAGAACAAAGTGAATGATTTAAAAAATGCTCTAAATTTAGGGATAAACTAATTTAACAAAACGCACGTTTTCACTCCGAATGTTTTGTAACCCCACTACAAAACAAAGTGCACATTTTAAACTGTTGCACTCGAGTGCATGCGAATGGCTGCATTCAATCGAACGAATGCAAACCTACGTGTTTACAGTCGCCTTAATGGACCGTTCGGCTTCTGGAGTTACCGGACACAGAAGTCATAAATATGTGGACAGGGATATACTTATCTCAAGGCCATAAAGTTCACAATTGTGATTTGGACTAGACGTAAGTGACGAGCACTTTCTGGGTTAGTCCTCTCTTTTTGTGGAAGCATACTTCACTTTGTGTGTGATTGGCGAATGTCATAACATAAAAGACGGCCAGTTCTTCAAGATATATCTATATCAATCGGTCCTTTACCTACAAGTACCTATTCAGCTTTACTAAAGGCACAGAAAGCGACTCTAGAAAACTCTTATAACTTCTTATGGTGACTGATGTGATGTATTTTGTTTTAAAGAGACAGAATTGCTAATTTTATATCTAGGTATTCTTTTTTTTCTACTCATAGAAAAAATAAATAAAATGTTAAAAATGCATACTAAAAATGTGCGGTTGCGGGTGGGTTTCTTTGGTTGCATGTTACTATATGCCCTAGTCACGTATATCATTTCGTATGTATTTTCGCTATCAGAATCTTTCGAAGTTTTGGTGAATTATTGTTCTCCTAGGCTAGGCGTCAGCAAACCTTTACAAAAGAGCCAAATTCAGTTAAAATATCCCAAACTTTTTAACCAGAGCCAAACCAAATTCAGTAAAGATATCGATTTTTGAGAAACTCAAAGAGCCAAACGTACGTTTGTTAGTTTTATCACTATATTCCTATTCAGAGTTATATGTATAGTTGAAGACCCCTGCACTTTAACTTTTTAAAACATGGAGGATGAAAATTAGGCACTTCGCGAGTTTGATTTTGAAACAAAATACGACCATTTCCGAGCATTTTAGCGAAAAATAAAGCAGCTCAGTAAGTACGCTATAACAAGACTGGTTAATAGTGGATAGGGATGCTTTTATTTTATCAAACTATAAAAAGCTAGTCTAACATTCAATGTCCGAGATAGCCGACGAGCGATTACCGTCAATTGGCAAATTGTCCGCCTGAGCTAATTAACATTTCACTAGATCAGACGGACGCGTGGCCACTAAAACCAAAGTTTAAAATGTTGCTCAGTCTTACATCGCGATATACGACAATGTATGTGTTTCATTTTCAACAGTATTGGAACAGCCATGGGAATATTTTAAAAATAAACTTCGTTTTCTTTTTAATGCACAAAAAACTGTAATGCTTTTATGTGTTAAATTTTTTGAGTAAGAGGTAAGTAAGTATTTTTAAAAATATTTTTTCTACTCCTGTACTTTTTTCGCGACTTACGCAATCATGAACTGTAACATAAATACATACTTTATTTATTCTGTAAAAAGTCTAACTAGTCTATTGCCTAAAAACACACTCTTTACCCTACTTTAATGAAAAATAAAAGCAGAGTTGGGTGCCACAGACTACTACAAATACTATGTTTAGCCGTCATTCTTCGATGCGTTCAAGTGAAACTTTTATGATTAAAATCAGTGCTGCCAACTTAACGCAACTTAGCTATAATTTTTATGAATTAATTAATTCATAATACATTATTTACTAATATGAATACATACATTTATCATCTTTTTGTGTTGTTTAACAAGTTTTATCTATTTTCGGATATATTTATGAAAATGAAACAGTTAAGATTCGATCCGGATTTGAATTCAGTTTAGGTCGGATGCCAACTTTAGCAAATTAAAAAAAAAACAAAGCATAAACAAAGTGTCATATTTTTGATTTCCCACCAAATTCTTAATTGAAAACGAAAACATTCAAGCTGATAAATTATTATATGACTTAAGTAAAACGATTTTTTGTGTTCATGAAGAAAATGTGTAGGGTACGTTGATTCTTTTAAAAATCCATGAAGAAGTTATATAGCATTAGTGATGAAATTGCGTAGATAAGTTGCACAATTATTTAGAGGAAATATGGCGCATGAAAAGTCTGAAAAATACTTACTTTTTATTTGAAATGAGTCGTAGAAAAAGTATTGTATGCAACGGTGTATAACTGGTATAAAAAGGCTCGTGGTGTCTTTACTTGCGATGTTCGCCAAGGCTCACATCGCAACCCACACCACTCGCCTTTTTATACCCTTCTTATACACCAGTTGCATAATATACTATTAAAAGGCCCTAACGATTTACTCCATCTATTATTTTTTAGAAAATATATCTTTGTTAACAACTAGATTTTTAACAACAATTTTAAATCTTTGTTAACAACAATTTTAAACTAGTCTACAAGTTCCACACTTTTTGCGTATTTAAATACTCTATACCTCTGATTTTACGGCCACACATAAACTAGATCCAGTAGTAATTGATAGTTCCCGGAGACTGGACCAGCATTCTTGGCCCGTCGCGCCACGTTGACAGTCGACAGCATGTGTGACAGGTAATTATTAAGTTCTAAAATAACATAGTATGTCAGCGTGGTTAACACAAATGTCTTGTATGTTGTTTGCAAGATGTTTTTTGTTCTGTTGATGGAAAAGTAATTATGATAACGGGATCAAAAAACATGCAACTGCATAGTTCTAGGGTAATAATCGGTATTTGCTCCCGGTTAAGTACATGTGTAGAATCGCAATGTGCGTAAGGAACAATTAGTATTTTCGTTGGGAATCTTTATATGTACCTACCTTACCTACATTTTCTGGAATTTACCGGTATAATCAAAAAGTACGAGAAAATATAGATAAATATATGACTGGAAAATTCAATTTATTTTTAAGCAAATAAAATTTTCCTCCTACACCTTTAGAGAGATAAATACCTGCCCAATGAAGGGTTCTGTGCCTACTACTACTAGTATACATTTAAATTCTCTATCCTATGCTGTGAATTAAAAAAGGTCGCAACTTCATAGCAAACGCATACTCTTAGTAATATTAAATCGGCTGTGACATACGGACGGACAGACAGCGAAACTATAAGGGTTCCGTTTTCGCCATTTTGGCTACGGAAGCCTAAAGAAACTTTCTTCTACATCGTTACAGCGATACATGTAGTAATAAGCACTACTTAATGCAAAAATACAATACGAGAGTTTTAAATGACAATCAATTATAATTACTTAACTAGTTCTGATGAATGGAATCTTAATAAGTGATGCAGGGCTGCAGAGCATTCTGCGAAACCTAATACCCCAAAATCAGAACAGACTACTAGCTACAAATCGCCTAAATTCCGTCGCCCAACTCCAATTTGTGCGAAATCACAGCGAAACGGAATTTGGAAACAGAACAAACGTCCCCCTAATCCCGACAGAGGGCGGTAAGCCGTTAATTGACGCTCAGCGCTCTGTGCGACTGACGTTTGATTACATGACGTTAAAAACACATTAGTGTTAAAGTCTTTTTAAACTTGCGTCTGATATGTGCTAAATACGTTTGCAAAACGTATTTAAATTTAACTTTAACTAAGGGACCTTACCTCGCTTATATGTATGAATCATTACAAACATATCCTTACCTGAGCCCAAACAAATTTAGGTAATTTACTTGAAGACCTCCTTCCTGATCTTCAAGAAAAGACCACCCAATAAATTTGATTGTTACAGTATCTCGTACATAGAACAAAACTTTAATGATAATGACGACCGCTTTAGCTTAGTTGTTAGTGACCCTGCCTTCGAAGCTGGAGGTCCCGGGTTCGAATCCCGGTCAGGGCATGTATTTGTGTGATGAACACGAATATTTGTTCCTGAGTCTTGGATGTTTTCTATGTATTTAAGTATCTATTTATCTATATAAGTATGTATATCGTCACTTGGTACCCTTAGTACAAGCTTTGCTTAGTTTGGGACTAGGTTGATTTGTGTAAGATTGTCCAAAAAATATTTATTTATTATTTATATTTATAATTTAATTAGTTCTTATATGTGAATTTTACTGCTCTAATTATTTTTTATTATTATTATTTATTTATAACTTTCGATCATGATACTGAAGCGACTATGACGAAGCCAATTTGAATGGTCCTGATGTAATGTTACCGTCATACCTGACGTCTGACGTAGTAATAGAAGCCGGAAGGTAGGCAGCGGAATGCCGTAGTAAAACAGTGTTAGTTCACCCGTGTTTGTATTTATTAGAATTGTCATGAGATGCACTGTGGTAATGAATCACTAAAAAGATTAAAAAAAAAAAATTAAAACCAAGTCGGTTTTAATTTTTAATATTTTTTTTATTTAATTATGAATTTAATTTCCGAGTGTTTTCTTGAGAATCAGCACACAGTTAGTATTTTTACATCGTATAGTTTTAGCAAATGTACAGACGAGCAAACAATCCCTACTTCACAGATTGAGGGATTTATGGCTCGCTCCGAGATAACACGAACTGGAGAGAAATAAGTGCAGATATTTCAACTTAGAGGACCTTGTACAACGTCCGTCTTTCTTTCGTAATAAATGGAAGTTGATCACAATGATATTTAGAATTTGAATAAGAAGTAAATGAAGAAATATTAATGATTTTTTACGTACCGACCAAGACCACAATTATGCAAAACTGTATAAGTGCTATGAATACTAACCACATGGCGATATAAATCCTTTTAATAAATTAAAGTCAAACGTTTTAATAGATAAACTAAAGTACTTTGAAAATATCGATTCGGGAACTATTTTTTTAATAGCCTATGTATGCTGGGCAAAGGCATCCCCTCTTTTTCGCTACTCGTCTCGGACGTGTGCCAGCTCCCGCTAATCCGTGCAAAATGTATCAAGGTTGTCCCGCCATCTCCTTTTCTGTCTGCCTATGCCTCGGGAGCCATCTTGTGGGTCCATTCGGTGGCTACTTTGGCTTTCGACAGACATGCCCAGCCCAGTCCCACTTCAGCTAACAAAATATTACACTAATAATTATCTTTTGGCTACCGGGATTCAAACCCGGGCCGCCGACTTCGTTGGCAGGCTTCTTTATTCAACTAGATCAAAGTACAAAATGAGTGATGATGATGAGTGATTTATTTTCAAGATTTTTTTATCAGGTCAACAATATTGTGTAGGTATAATAGTACATTATACTACAGAGGCCGGGAAGTACGGGGTTGCCGGCCGAGTACATATAGACGGCCGAGGACATACCGGAGAGTTACGAGGTTGGCAACTCCTTTTCACGCCGAGGTATGTATAGTGCTTTTCTCAAACATGCAATGAAATAAATTAAAAAGAAACTTCATGAAATCAAACTATAATTTCTAAAGAAACTAACAGTAAATAAGACAAAAAATATAACTACAACATATTTATTTATTTCGTTCAATTTCCAACTCGAATTGAATATAAAACACTACTACTACAAAAATATGCTAAAATGTACGAAAGCACTTTTACGTTTGGATCGACCTATCCTATGGAACGACACTGACAGCTTGTCATTCCTGTTAATTGTCATAAACTATAACCCCTTTTCTTCATCGCCGAGTGGCTACGAACGAAGTTCGAATATCCTCCCTCTCTGTCGCAAAAATCTGTAAGTGCGACAGAGAGGGAGACATTCGAACTTCGTTCATTTTCGGTTCGCGGTAGCCTCTCTGTTGTCATCGGCGTCGGAACTCATATTTAAATACGTACCAAATTCAACAACGCATAAATCCAATTACAGAATGAACAAAAATCAATTTTGCCTCCAAAATGATAACATAAAATACCTTCAAGGTTTGAGTAGACATTTTTACCGCTAATATTTAGATTAAATATGTTAAATGTTTATTTTTATAGTTAAATTTGCAATTAAAATTATTCGACTGTGTTAATAATGTGTTATTTATTATGTTCATGTCGATTTTATATAAATAAAACAGCAAAATATAGCAAACTTCGTTTATTTTATTTTTTTAATAATCGTATTGGCAGAATGTCATGAGGAACCAAAAAGCAAATAATTGCTTATGGCTGAACGCCGTGGTGCTGTGTCACAAATAAATGTGGAATAGAAATTAAAGAAGAACATCTTGCAGGCCTAGGCCTCCAACTTTGTATGATATTCCTTTAAGGGTCTCTCGTCTAGCCGCACCCGAAACGTGACACTTCGCAGCTTATTATAAGGAACATAACCTCAATATTTCATTGCATGTTTGAGAAAAAGTAAATTAAACATTACGTCGCAAGGGTATCATCACTGTTCGTATACGAGAAATCTCTTTGGCTTTCACATGCATAAGTATCCAATTAATTATATTATAACCTCAATGCAACCCGCTGAGCATTACGCGCACATAAATCACGCAAAAGTTAGTTGCGTATTTTGCTGGTTTTAATTATAAATACCTAAAATAAACATTTATATTTATTACGAGTAGGCGCCTTTCCCTTAACTGAATCCCATAGACTTCGTTGATACGTATTTTGGTATTCATTGTGGTAGCAATAGCAATGTCGCAAAATATATAGCTCGTCTTTGACTCAATGAATAAAGAATGCCTTGAATATGTTATACCGTAGATAGGTACCTAATTTCATTTAAAATTCGAATCATATCAATATCATACCCAGTATAGTCACCCCGTATAGCTCACACAAAGCTCTGTTCGTTTTATGAATTTATATTTTACTTAAGTAATTTTATTTGATTAGCCTAACACCTTTATTGCTCAATTGATCATCCTTATACTATTATTATAAAGAACACCCAGTGTGTAACCCCTCCAACGCTCTAGTGGGACGCGCGCAATTCAGTGTGTTTGTTCTCCCGCGATTTATTCTCATAACACTCAGATGAAATATAAAATAGTTTGCAGTAATGGCGACGCTTTGCTGCTAAACCCTTTGGGGCTTGTGTTGCTTTTAAATCAGTTATAAGTTTTGTGACATTTGTTATAAGATTGTAGTTCTACACAATGGCCCTACACAACAGACTGCTAGGGATCTGGATAAATATTTTGATAGGTATAACGCCCAATAAAATATGCGTGTTATGACCTGTGTAGTTATATGATTTTGGCGAAGCGTTAATACTTGAGAACTTACCCATAACTCCTTATCAAGAGCAATATCATACCAAGTGATAAAAACCGTAAATGTGTTAAGCTTAGATAATTTAATATTTACAAAGACATCATAGATAGATATTTCGCATCTCTAAGAGCTATCTGTAATTACAGTACTCTACTCGGGTAGAAAATGTCATATGTCGAACATAAAGCATTCACAAGTATGTAACAGCGATAGGAAGGAATGTTTTATGACCGACATACATAAATGCGATCGTGGCTAGTTCAGGCGGAGAAAGTCGTAAGTTTTAAGCACTCCTCGTGTATTATGGTAATAAGTTAAACCCCAGATTACACTACAGTGTCTTTTTTTCACATTTACAACATTAAATATCTGCGAACAGAGATCGTAAAGATCCTTAATTCGCCAACTATCACTTGTCTGAACATACTCCAAAGAGTAGGAGTTTGATTATCAATTATTAGAATTACGATTTGAAACGGGATATTTACCATGTACTTATATTTGTATTTTTGAGTACCCGATATTAAAAAAAAAAAAAAATATTAATATCCCGTTTCAAATCGTAATTCTAATGTAAATGACTATGTAAGCTTGAAATCTTATATTATCAATTATCATTGATATTCATTCTTCACCTGAATCGATTCATCGTTGAGGCTTGAATTGGGCCCTCATTATTTCTTGTCGAATTAAGGGTTTTATGGGTGATATAATTGACTTAATTCACAAAGTTACATAGCTAAGTGCTTTACCACCATAATTACAGATTTACCCAGTGTTGCTTGCCGTAATGGCTCAGGTGGATACTAAAATCATTACAAGAAAACGGCCGTATTAAACGCGCGATTAAGTAAAACATGTTGCCTACCTCCGATATGGATTATTTAAAAAGAATAGGTAATAATACAACAGTTAGCATCATAAAATGTATACCTATCTACACTCTCTAAACTATTTACAACTTTAACTCTAAATAATGAAGGGCTAGAATGTATACATGTTTATGATTGTAGCTGTATCCACTTTTGGATTTTATTACAATGGTATAAATAAAGTGGATACAACTTTTGTAGTTGACTGTACAGGACCCCACACGTATTTAGTAAGTAAATATTTCGGCCGTTTACTAATCACACTAATTAAATATTAATACTTCCTCTAGTTTTAATTACGCTTTTCAAAATTTATCTGAAATTTGGTTTGTGGGTTTTATTTAATTTTTACCGCCAACGTTTATTAAACAGTGAATTAAGCATACTTATGTAGGTGCGATTACATATAAATATACTTTTGTGTTATTCGTTTTATATTTATACAAATAAACGTACCGATACAACTAGATCCGCTTCACAACTACTACGAATAACTACTTACTATCTAGATAGACCTATATTTTAATCAAGCTTCGCTAACTGGTATGATTGCAACGGCTGTTTTCAATAAAACAAATGAAATCACTACCGGAAAAGAATCCTGCAAAAACATAAAATTCAATTGCAGAATAACATAAAACATTCGCTTTAAAACTGTTTTGCATTTCACAATACTTCCTATTCCGGTTGCATAACAATCATAATCGTTTAAATCCTTAGCAAATAAAAAATATCATCTAAAATTCGTTACCATGGAAACGTCACGAACAAGAAACAGAAATTAATTTGCAATCGTACATATCTTACGCAGTTGCAATTGGGTATAAAATCGTGTTTTCATAACGTAAAGTTATAAATTGGTCTCGTGCAACAATGTGAATCTAAGTGGACAACGGAGTAAAACTGTTTGCTTCAATTTCGAGGGGGACTTAAGGGCTATTAGGAACGTCTACGAGCTACGAGTAGCTACTGCATGGTCTGTTCTTTACTCTAGCTCTGAGCAGCTGTTTGCAGAGATTTTACAAGGAATTGCTTTTCAAGCAAATAATACTTCCGACTCTTGTGTTTTTTGAAGTCTATTTGTCAATTCTAAACTGCATTATTTTAAGGCATTCACTGCCGGCAAAGCATTATGTGCGTTCATGTTCATACAATGTTGGCACCCTGGCATTTATTTTATCTCAGACTACTGCAAAATAATACTACTACGTAATCTATGTACTCGTACCTACTTATCAGTTATTTACACTGCTACTAAGAAGTAATTGATTTTATGCTCAGAATTGGAAAAGATTTCATGCAGATACCATTTATTTTACGAGTATTAAGAAATTACATTTATGTTATGTGACATATTTCTGTGTAATTTAGTAAGACGTAACAATAAGACCTTTAAATCTATCCAGAAAAATATATCAATACTAACATCTACTTTACGGAAAACTCTTTATTAATTGCCGAAAGAAAGATGGCTAAAACTCGTCGCATGAACGATACTAATTTAATTAATTTAATTAAGGACTCCAGACTTTTCTAGGGATGGCCCATAATCGAGACTGATACTCTAGTAAGTACCTAATCAAAAAGAATGATGAAGGTATCTTGCCAAAATCAAAGCACCTTAATACTATTTGTCTGCCTAAAATGAATGTTTAGATTTGGTAACGAGACGACAAAGAGTTGTAAAAAGTGACACTGTTAAATAGGTATTGCTATTCGAAATGCATAAACACTCCTTACAAGTTTTGCTTTCAAATTAATAAGCTCAAGTAATGTTATTACATTTGCAGTGTCACAAATCGACAAAAGACTGTAATAGTTAAATAAAATTTATTATTTTATTTATTCGTATGGCATATTTAAAAGTAGATACACAAGATCATAAATCGAACTCCAGAGAATTAATCCACTTGAGAGCTTCGTCGTTTAAATTGATCAGGTCTTCCGGAAGCCCTCCGGCGTATCGAGTAGATGGGCAAACTTGAAATATATGATGGATACTCTGCTCCTGGGCACCACAGTGACAGGCAGGGGAGTCCAGCCAGCCGCAACGATATTTGTAAAGGGCACAGCGACCGTGGCCAGTACGCAGTCTGTTTAGGTTGCACCAGGTACGCCTGGGCAGTTCAAACCCCCCTATAGTAGCACCCGGGACGATCTCCGATCCAAAATTGCCATTGACTGCAGACTCCCATGTTTGCTTCCACTCCCTGTATATGTTGAAGCCCTCCTGGGAAAGCTCCAAGGCAATGCAGTATGGTGGGTTTCTGGACTTCAGGCGGGTTTTTACAGGGTTTATGAACTCGTTTCGCATTGGTAGGCACTTATTTTCCCTGACTTTGCGAAATTCGTTCATTAGAGCCTCCTTTCTTCTCAAATCAGGTGGAGGGATACGGCATAGAACAGGGAGCCAATGACAAGGGGTGGATTGCAATGTGCCAGAGATGAGTCGCATAGTTTTGTTAAGTTCAGTGTCGACTTTCGTGGTGTGAGCACTGCCCAACCAGACCGGTGCGCAGTATTCTGCAGAGGAGTATATCAACGATAAGGCGGAAGTGCGCAACACATTGGCATTTGCTCCCCAGGATGTTCCTGTCAGTTTTTAAATAAATACATATGTAATAAATAATTATAAATATTTTATTAAGAACCGACATACGTAAGATAGACTTGTAATACATGGTTCAAGATTTTGTTTTTTCATTTTGTAGATGTGATTGATATGTATATTGATACCAAATTACAGCTTTCTAGTAGTGACGGTTAATGAGGTAAACCGCGGACGGACAGACGGACAGATGAACATGGCAAAACTATAAGGGTTCCTTGTTTATTACGGAACCCTATAAAAGATCATAAATATCGGACTTCGACCACTATAAGATTTGTTTGCTGTTATTTTAATGTTGCATTAGATCTTGTGCATTCCGATCAGTTTGTACAAAATCTATTTTCTTATTGGTACCTATTAGAAAGAACGGATCGGGTGTCGGGTACCCATTGGGAAATTTCGTCATCCCATCACTAGACTAACACTGATTGGGTGGGATGTTTTGTCCAACTTTATTCTCCATATTTAAGGAACCAAAGTAGGTATTTTAAAACGATGTTGCTATCTTGCTACCTATCGCAAATAAGTGTTTGGTTTATTTTTAAACTCATTTCGCAACAACTTGTGTACATGCATGGATTTTATCGGATTCCGAAAAGGCTACAGTACCGTAGACCACATACATGCCTTGCGGCAGGTTATACAGAAGACCGAAGAGTATAACTTGCCACTTTGTTTAGCATTTGTGGACTACGAGAAAGCCTTCGATTCGATCGAGACTTGGGCTGTACTGCAGTCTCTCCAGAGGTGCCAAGTTGACTACCGGTATATCGAAGTCCTGAAGTGCCTGTACGAAAACGCCACCATGTCCGTCCGACTACAGGACCAGGAAACAAAGCCTGTTCCACTGCAGCGGGGAGTCAGACAAGGAGATGTGATCTCTCCGAAGCTCTTCACCGCTGCACTGGAGGATGCTTTCAAATTTCTGGACTGGGAAGGACGAGGCATCAACGTAAATGGCGAGTACATCACTCACCTTCGATTTGCTGACGACATTGTAGTCATGGCTGAGACCATGGAGGACCTCAGTACAATGCTCGTTGATCTCAGCAGAGTTTCCGATCGAGTTGGTCTGAAAATGAACATGGACAAGACGAAGGTCATGTCTAATGCCCATGTCGTACCAACTCCCGTAATAATCGGCGGCTCGGCGCTCGAAGTTGTTGACGAGTACGTATACCTGGGACAAACAGTCCAGTTAGGTAGGTCCAACTTCGAGAAAGAGATCACTCGTCGAATCCGACTCGGCTGGGCAGCGTTCGGGAAGCTTCGCAGTGTATTCTCGTCTAGTTTACCGTAGTGCCTCAAGTCAAAAGTCTTCGACCAGTGTGTGTTGCCAGTGATGACATATGGATCCGAGACATGGGCGCTAACGATGGGCCTCATAAGAAAGCTCAAGGTCACCCAAAGAGCAATGGAAAGAGCTATGCTCGGGGTTTCTCTGCGTGATAGAATTAGGAATGAAGTTATCCGTAGTAGAACTGGGGTCACCGACATAGCCTTCAAAATTGCGAGACTTAAGTGGCAGTGGGCAGGGCACATTGCTCGCAGAACTGACGGTCGATGGGGTCAGAAACTGCTTGAGTGGCGTCCACGCACCGGAAGACGAGCTGTCGGTAGGCCTCCGACAAGGTGGAGTGATGACCTGGTGAAGGTCGCGGGAATCCGGTGGAAACGAACGGCACAGGACCGGTCTAAATGGCGAGCCTTGGGGGAGGCCTATGTTCAGCAGTGGACGTCTTTCGGCTGAAATGATGATGATGATGATGATGGATTTTATACGATTCTTAAAATAACGAGATTGTCAACACTTCTTTACTTAGGGACTAAGAAGTAGCGAACGCCTCATAGGTCTGTTTTAGGTTTAAGTTAGTCATAATATTATTTAAGTATGTTTTTAAGTTAATTCTTGTGTATACTCATACTCATTTATTGGCAAAGCAAGGTAAATAAATTTAAGAAGTAGATTATTTTTCTGTCACACAAAGAAAACACCAGCAACCAGAGAAATAAATAGGTACTTACCTACACATCCTAATCCTAATCCTAATAATATTATAAACGTGAAAGTTTGTGCGGATGGATGTACGTTCCGCTTAATCTCAAAAACTACTGAACGGATCTCTATGAAACTTTCCAGTATTGTAGCTTAGACATCAGAATAGGACATAGGCTACCTTTTATCCGCAGGTAACACCGCAGGGCGCTGCTAGTATTACATACGTGCTAAATAGGACAGTCAACTGTTGTCACGGAAACCGCGACGCTTTTGTTCAACCTACCCAACTCAATTATCTATTCCGTGCTACTTTTTCTAAAGATAGAGTAAGGCCGGGTTTTATAAAGATCCGTTAGACCAAATGTCAGATCAAATTTCAGTAACTCAGTACATTTTTTGACATAACAAACCGACATAAGGTCTAACAGATCTTTATAAAACCGAGCCTTAGTGTAATTGCAAGGAAGATTCTGTATAAAATCACGATCGCCGTTCGACAGTAGAATGCTTTAACTATTATTATTAGGCTACCATAGTTTCCTTTCCCGTAGTTTTAATAGACAATTATATGCTTATTTCGAGTAAGCTATTGATAGCTTATGACGACCAACAATTGACATTTGGAAATATTTCGGTTTCCTCTTCAAGTGCGCAGGAGTGCCAATTAGGAGGAGCGAGTGACAAATGCGAGTGACACACGACGCGAAGTACAGTCCAGGCAATTTAAAATGAAAAACGTATATTTTAATGTAGTGTTTTAGACAGTCATTATTACCTACTAAATGTATACGATAATGTACTCAAAAAAGTATGTTGTTAATGATTATTTTATAAAGACAATCGATTTCAAGATACTTTTGAGAGCATTAGTAGCATACCTGATAGATATTTTCTGACGACCTGAGAGATTAAAATGCATTATTTTTGTAATTTCAATAAGTTAGACTTTTCATTTGGAATAAGTACATGATTTCATGAGATTATTGGGGTTTTGACATTGACCACCAGGGACGTAAAAAATAATGCCAAAGTCGGGCTGTAATCTTGTGGTTGAAATCCAATAATTAAACATCGTATAAAAATATCCATACGGCATGATGACACACCGTAAACACGGCTACTATAACAGCTTTGTACAAATACAACGCCTTTGAATTACAAACTGAGTATATACAACTTTACATTAATTTGAACTTCTATTATCCAACGGCCGAATTCAATTTTGTACTCATGACTCGTATTGAAAGAAAAAATAATGAGATTCAGTTTTCAGAATATCCTTTTATTAGTTTTATCTCGTGGATCTGAATTTATTTGTGATAATGTAATATGGCATGAACCAGGATAGTTTGTGGAGATTTTCTTAAGCCGACTGTATTAGACCCAAGTGCACCTCGCAACGTTTAGTTTGACTAATGGCGGAATACAGTCGCCGTTCGTTGTACTCAACCTTTTGTAAACGCAAATAACTGCACTGAACGGGACATTTACTTTTAATTTAACATCCTTTACTGGTAAAACGTCTTAATCAATCATTCAATGTGTTTGTATGCGGCGACGGTTAAGATTAGTGAGACATTGAAAGGGTGTCCAGTTTCATTAATGTTTTGCATTTTCGTTATTTTTCTCTATTTTGTTGTTTATCGAGCCCGTTTCTGAAACACGGTTTTGACGTACTGAAAAATAAATGTAAATCATACAATAGGTACATCATCTTTGTTCATTACTATAAACAATATTGCTGGTCCCTCACTTCGAATATTACACGTTTTCCATACACTTTGAACTCGCTATTCATTTATTTATTTATCGAACCGTGTGATCTTTGAAAAGACAGACTCCTTGAATATAAGTAAAAAGCTCGAAGGAACGTTACGACAATCTACTGTAAATTTTGTCTTCCCAAACTGATTTGATATCGAGATGATTCTGAAATGGCATTGCCATCATGCTGAGTACATGAAACAAGTAACTTCAGACAAGGAAAATTCTAAAGGGTAAATGTAGCGGATATATAGTATTAGTTAAATTTTATTTCTGTTACTTGTCAAATGGTGCCCAAATAGGGCTTGTTACTCAACGAATTCTTCAACCATTCATCTTCAATCATCATCTTTAGGGGTAATAAATTAAAAAGAAAAAGCATAGTAACAAAACATCAATCGACGGCTTCACATAGCGCCCTCATACAAAAAAAAACGTAAAGTAGAAACGTGATATCTCTGAAATCCGAAACTGTAGTGACAGGCGCGGAACAAACGGATATATAAGCCCGCATATTAACCCGAGCACACGGGCGTGGACTGTGTACTATTTAGTGTTCAATCGATCAATCATACCACATTGATGCTTAACTTTAGGTAGTAGGTATCTAAGGTAAACCGACATTTGACTCCTTAATTAATTAGTTGACTGATTGATACCTATTGGGTCAGTTTCGGGCACTGGGACGTTTAGCTTACTAACTATATTTAACAGTCATGTATGCAAATTATGGTTCACAATCTCAATTCCAGTGTTACTAAGTAATTTACTTATTAGTATTCAATCACTCCGTTTACGATATTGTATTTACCAATAATTTAGTTAATCGCAATTCACTAATAACACTTGAATAAAAATATTGAAAATATATATAGGTATATAGGATAGCCATACTTGTTATTAGCCTTTCCCACGTTGGTTTATTTATGTCTCAAATATTTTGCTACGCGTATTATGGTAATAGAAAAAGAAATTGTTAGCTGCTTTGCATAATCCACAAATTGACATCTTGACATTAAGTTGTCTCTTTTTATTTTCACAACATTATACCTACAAGCTGATTAAATAATAGAATTGAGTCTTATTGAGACGTATTATGGTTTATGATGTCAGTAAATGTATTTTTGTGGCTGTGTAACTGTCGGACTCTTATATGACAGTGCGAAGCGAATGATTTGTTTGCGTTTATTTTTTTATTGAATTGTGAGTTGTTGTGTCTTGCCCGCTGGTCTTTTATGTTTATAGCTGCAAATTAAATAATTTGTTTGAATGCTACTGTAGGTTGTCTTGTGTCACGTTTTTATTTAGCTTCGAGATTTTGTTTAATTTAAAACTTTCTTCTGCAATCTGTTTTTATTATCACCTAGGTACGAGTTCAAGCATTATTATTTATTGAAATATAAAAAGAAAGAAGAATAAATTGAGGTTAATAAAAATATACACATACAACTAGGTGAAGTAGGTAAACAAAAATCTACGTACTTACATATTTTATATAACTTGTTTTATTCATTCATACTGCTGAAATATGTAAAAGATAAAACAAAAATTAATGAAGTTTCAGTCTGAGCTGAAAGCAAATGTAAACAAAGCAATAATGTTGTGGTTTACTTTTGTGGATACAAAAAGTTTAGATACCTACAAACTTTTAAGTAACTGTTTCTTTTCGAAAAACGCATGATTGAATATAAAAAAGACATTATTTCGTATAGTGCCAGAGATACCTCCGAAATAGACGCGGCATCCCCCGAGAGTAACGTCTATTCTGCCAGAAAACCTTCTTTGAGCTTTATTTCAATAAAGAAACAGTCAAGTGTGAGTCGGGGTGAAGGGCAGAGCGTGCCGTGCTCGTAGATCGAGTAGACTGCAAATATTTCAATACGAATGTTATTGTAGATTTAAATGAAAGTTTGTTATCGGATTTATATTTCGTTTCTGGAGTGACGTACCGTGACCCGACGTACTGTGTCAGGCTTTTTTTAATTAAGCGATAGAAGTGCGCGGTGGCAGAGTAGTAGTCTGGGGAAAATTCAGGAGAAACCTACGACATGATCACGCGGGCGGTTTAAACACTGGAATACTCTAAGAGTTTGCGCTCCAGTGCATCCACAATATCATCACTTGGGTCAGACTGATTGCCTCAGGTGTCAGAGAGCATCACGTCAGATTGAGCATGGATGCAGTTTTACTCATCTATTAGGTAACGATCGAAAGTGTGCTATGGCCTAGAATAGAAAAGCACGTCACTGACCCCAGTCTTCCGAGGTACTTCGATCTTCACCTTTCAACTCATTCAGATCAGCAGAGAAATACACCATATTAGTTAATTACCGAAACAAAACAAAATGTATAGGTACAGGACACAGCGAAATAGGTATTTCTTAGTGAGAATTCCGATATGTTTTACCAGTTTTGTGGGGCGATGTTTTACATATCGGTATGTAATTTGTGATTATTAGAATAAAATAAATAATAGAAATAACCAATACTAATTAACATATTGATGATTTAGTTTTTTTTAATTTCCTTATTTTTCGTAATAAAACCAACTTAATTTTGAGGTTGGTTCGGAACCCTAAATGTTTGCATCCACTTCCGGTACCCGGACCGTCCTCTGTTTATCAAAATTGAGTTCAGCGACCTCCAAAAGTCATTCCAGGATACCTGACTCGATCAGATTCGAGTTATACTTAATACAGTTTTTATTTAAGTTTAGGCCCGCTCTTGGGCGCCATCTTGTTTGCATTCACTTCCGGTATCCGGACCGACTTCTGTGGTTTTCAAAATCGAGTTCACCGACCGCCAAAACCCATTCTAGGACACCCCAGACGGCACGATACGAAGTTCGGATTTCGAATTTCGGAGAAGCCCCTATGAAACTTTGACACTGACAGGCGATTTTAATCCAATTGATATCTAAAGTACTTTTATTAAAAACATACGATTTTAAACAGTATGCATGTAACAGTAACTCTATTACCTAAAACATTAGCGTTATAATTTTTAAGAAAAAAAAACCGACTTCAATTGGGGAGGCCGGTGAAAGATTATTACACTTAGATGGTGAACTCTTCCATACAATGATAGAATAGTAGTTTATGCAACTGGTATACAATGAGCGGAATTGCCTTATTACGTAAAGTTGCATACATTACTTTATCTACACACATATTATAAGTACTCTTAGATGGGGTTCAGAAGCCGACCTGCATTGCTAGCAGTGCTACCGATTACATATTTTTATAGATGCTTTATAATCAGAAAACCTTATCCCTGAATTATTTAAAATAGAGTATAACAGTTTTAAATTTGAAAAAAAAAAAAAATTTACATCAAATTCAAAATAAATGTAAAATTTGAAATCCTTGGCCCCGAATTAGTTGAAATTGAGTATAATGACGATATCCGCAAAACATTTTTTTTTTTACTTAAAGTTCCAAATAAATCATCCTGATCATCATCAGCAGTTCCACTTCATCAAATGTCACGTATTTCAATGTAAGTGCTTGATTTGTTTATGAAAATACTACAATCACTATATGTATGCCTTTAACATTTGAGGGGTTCCCTGGATACCTCATGGATGCCATCATCAGAACTGGAGCTTGACAAATGATTATTTTGAAAATCTAACTTGCTTAACAAACACAGCAAAGAGGACAATTCGCCAAACGTGAACTATGCGTCGTTGAAGAGTTCCGTTCTGATCATCATCAGCAGTTCCACTTCATCAAATGTCAGTTATTTAAATGTAAATGCTTGATTAGTTGATGAAAATACTAAAATCACTATATGTGTGCCTTTCACATTTGAGGAGTTCCCTCGATTTCTCATGGATCCCATCATCGGAACTCGACCATGACAAAAATTCGTTGTGAAAATAGAACTTGCTTAACTAATACAGTTAGAAGGAAAAATCGCCAAACGTGAACTTTTCATCGTTGAAGAGTTCTGTTCTGATCATCATTAGCAGTTCCACTTCATCAAATATCACATTTTTGTATGAAAATGCTTGATTTGTTGATAAAAACATAAAAATCACTATATGTTTGCCTTTAAGATTTGAGGAGTTCCCTCGATTCCTCATGGATTCCATCATCAGAACTGCGTTTTGACCAAAACGGGACCAACTTGGATATATATACTTACAATCAAAAAAAGAATTTCCAAAATCGGTTCAGACATGACGGAGTTATGGAATAACAAACATAAAAAAAAAAACAAAAAAAAAAACATACAACCGAATTGAGAACCTCCTCTTTTGAAATCTGGAAGTCGGTTAAAAATAGAATATATAATGGAATATTAAGAGCATATGTCAGTGGTAAGCTTAAAGTAATTTACCTGTACAGGCTGTACTTTCATTGAACGCGCGGGACCCTAAATCCCAAACTTAGTTTTGTCATACAATATCTTTATACCGGAACATCAAACGCCGTGAATTTAATAATGCATCAGTTTATTACCGAAAAGCTATTTATTATCTAAAGAAGTTTGCCTAATGCCTTCAACTGCCTGGGCGGGGGACGAGAGGCAATTTTCTTACAAAAACAAGGGGTTGGGAGGAAATAACATAAATGTTTAATGTCACAGTCGTGACTTTTTATTCGGTTATCGATTCGGGGGCGGAAATTTGGACCAAAGGTTTTTTGTTTTTACATTTGTGGAAAGTTCAACAAGAAACAGCGTAAAAGAAAGCTTATTACTTGAAAATAACACACTATTTTGCTAGCTTGTATTTTTAACACTACCTTAAGTAACTACATTGTTTTACTGAAAAAAAATGCAAATAGGGACAATGACATATTTATACATAATTAAATATACTTAAATGAAGTAAGTAAACAAACATGAATTAGCTACTTAGAAATTATTAGCTTAGTGTCAAAAAAAGTTTCACTTCTTCAAAAACAAACTATGCCTATTTTTATATACTCATTTCATAAAATATGTACATAACTATAAGTACTTTTGTATACCATCTTACAAGTGTGTATATAGGAACCAAAAACCTATCCCACTATATTTTTATTAAGTAGTTTAGCAACGCAAGTCAGAGTTTAAGTCTTAATCAAGTCATTGTTATGCAATGCTTTTGTCCCAAATCAGACCCATAACAACTTACAAAGAGAGACAAACTAATAGTGTAAAGTATAAAAATGGACGCCCCTCTCAATTGTGTGAGTTTCTATGTAGGTTTTGCTATTACGTCAGATGTGAGGGGCGTTCATTTTATGGTTTCACTGTACACGCTTTTGCTACGTTGCCCCTTTAGAGCTCAAGTAGGCATAAATCAATTACTTAAATATTTCGCGAAACTTTCAACGATAGCATCAGAAAGGTAGGAACACACTAGTACGTGCATTATGTTCGTCGAGAATAATTGATGGCATATTTTTATGAGGCAAATATACATGGAAAGGGCGTGTCGGCTGGATGTTGGCCAGAATTTATCAAAGCGTAGACACTTTGAACTTATCCGAACCTGCTTACCCAGGAAATATCAATTGGAAATGTTATTACTGTTATTAACTCTGCAGAAATGATTGGTATTTGAGCGAGCGTCTTTGGAAATTGTTATTATCCAAGATTTGGTTGACAATTTGTGTTTATATTGAAACCAGATTACAGGGGACAACACGTGTTGTTGGAGACGTTGGGCGAAAAGTCGTAACGTTGCAAAACTTAGCATGGAACAAGATTGGTTAAATATGTCGCGCGACACGAGATATGTCATAGTATGTCTGTATGTTATATCAAAGCACTTTATTGTACAAAATTACAGGTTAAAACATATACATGCCACAATAGGTTAAACTAAAAAGGCGAGCTTATACCGTTACGTCAGGGGCCGGCAACCTTTAAGGCAACCAAGGGCCATATAGTAGTTAGCAAAATTGTCGCGGGCCGCACGTATTAAAATATATGACTCTATCAGACAAAAGTTCCATATTGTCGGCTGTCAATATGGAGGCTCGCGGGCAACAAGTATAGGCCTCGCGGGACGCCACGCCAGCGGCCCATGGGCCGCCTGTTGCCGACCGCTGCTTTAAGGAATAGTTCCATGTGTTGCGCGACATTTCGCTATTAGGTAACTCTTTACGAGTATGTAACTATTTATACCCTTAGTCATAAAACTTAACAAACCTCTCCAACACTATGTTTAGTCCTTTTCTTACAAAATTAAATATCAAATATATGAAATGTTTGATATATTTTCCAATTTATCATTTACTAGCGACCCGCCCCCGCTTCGCACGGGTGCACTATTTAATGGATGTTATTGTATATATAAACCTTCCTCTTCAATCACTCTATCTATTAAAAAAACCGCATCAAAATCCGTTGCGTAGTTTCAAAGATTTAAGCCCCCTAATCCCTATGTATATAGGGATATAGGGACAGAGAACGCGACTTTGTTTTATACTATGTAGTGATAATGATGAATTGGAAAAAAAAAAACTCAACATTTTACTTAGGTATTACTTAATTCCTAATTGCACTATTTATGACAAGCGAATATCAACAAACAAACGAATAATACAAGTTCTTGAATCATAGGTTATAGATAAATGTATGACTAGTATGTTAGCATATATCTGCGTCCCGAAGTTTGCAAAACCTCAACCACCTACATCCAATGTAATTAAATCACATCCCGTGCAAATAAGTGTCATGTTGTTCATAACTCATGAAATATGGCCGCTTCGTGGAAACTCAAACGATTTCCTTTCTAAGTATAAGAGGTAAATCAGTTTTATGACAAGTTTAAAAGTTTGTTATGCGATGCGTAATATGAATCTGAGTACAGCCAGTAGTAGAAGTAGCTGTAGCTACGGGTTCCAAGAAGTCTAAATGAACTACATACATCTTTATTATAAACCAACTTAATTAGTTAATCAAGATGGTAAGCTCTTGCTTGTGCAAATCAGTTTGAGCACTTTATCCGTGTAATTACCTATTTATTTACGTTGCAGATTGTACATGCCCCTATGCGGTATTCTTGTACGATCGACAAAATTGAATCATGACCCACCATAAGCTCATTTTGCTAAGTCATCTATACTAGTAGTTTGAAATTCGCCTACATACATTTGTATGGTAACGAACTTGTTATCATTTTATTAGACACAGGTATTTACTAACTACTGTCTTAAACAGTTTGAATAACCATGACCGAGTCTTGGCCTCGGCTATATTCGTTGGTTACAAAATAAAAATGCTATTACTATTTCTTTTCTTCTCAGTAATACCATATTCACTGAGCACTATAATTTTTTTATTCAGGCAAATGCCAAATGTGACTGACCACTTGACATCTGACATGCAAGTGATTTTTGAAATTGATTTTTTTTTATGCTTATTCGAGAGTCAAAACATAACTGTTTTATTTGAAATATATCTAATGCAGTGACAACAAAGGTTAAAATTGCATAGATCTCCGACCCGTATTGGCGCTAACAAATTGCGTCAGTATATATTTAAAACGACCTAAGTGCTACATACTCGTAGTGCGAGACATGAAAAATCCTATTGTTTGACGGTTCCAAGCCATTTGTAAGCCAAGTGGGTCATGAATCAGTTGGTTCGACTGTACCTATGCTGTAATTTCTACTTTCCCGACAGCATACAGACGTCGCTTAGATTACCTTCTATTGGTATATGCCGTCAGTATTACAATAGGTACATTTGCGCAGTAGGATCCATGCATCCCGCGCGGATGGTAGTGGCAACAACCTTGCGGATAGGTGATATTTCTCCCACCAACCCGCACCGCCGAATGTGAAAGTAAACTTAGTTTGAGGTTAGACGTCGGAATTGTATCCTGTACTAACTTATATCTTAGCTGTTTTCTTATTTGATTGACATTTTATGAATCAACCATTACCTACTTGCAAATGCGCAAACATCTCTGGGGACTGGCACCGATTAGATAATAAGATTATTTATACGTGGTATCGATTCAACTGCGTCGTACATTTTATTAGATTAGTCGATGTCAGTACTGAATTCTTAAATCGCAGGTTAAGTTCTTGTCCTAGTATGTTCAGTCAGCCCTTAGTACATCGACTAGGTACGTACATAACTCTCAACATTTAGACATGGCGGCGCGTTAAATATTTCTAACTGCTAACATTTCTCACACACCTTTTCGTATCAGATGTGTCCAGGAAATTACCAGCCCTTGTCCGTGACATGCTACACGAGTCTCAGTTCCGGGACTAAATGGAATAGTTGATTTGTTACATTTCAGAGGGTACCTACGTGGTATTGAATCTGTTTATTATAATGTAACTATGGACAGGTAAAGCTAGGTATAGATGTGCGACCGAAGACGCAGCGATTTAGTTAGTTACTTAAATTATAAGTTGGGGTATAATGGATGGTCTGGGATACTTGGCAAGTATGATATCGTCGCCTATGAAGTGGCTGTCGTGTCAATCAAGCGATTAAATTTATGCAATACTAGCGACCCGCCCCGGCTTCGCACGGGTCCACTATTTAATGGATGTTATCTATATATATAAAAGAAGAAGGGGTGATCTACCATCAACGCACAACCGAAACTACTGGAACTAGAAACTTCAGATTTGGTCCAGAGCTTACTTTTATTACGTAAGCAAGGGATAAGACGGGATTTTTGGAAATTCCAACCCTAAGGGGATCAAATAAGGGTGCAAAGTTTGTATGGGAGAAAATTTTTTTTTGAGCTGAAGACTTAAAAATTAGTGAAAAGGTTACGAACTTAAATACAAAGAAAGCGTTATCAGTGTTTTGCAAAATTCTAACCCTACGAGGGTAAAATAGGGGTGCAAAGTTTGTATGGGAGAAACTTCTGTTTTAGAGTTAGAGACTTAAAACTTCGTATATAGACTCTCTGTTTAAATATAACAAAACTAAATTCAGCGATTTTCTAAATTCATCCCCTAAAGCGGTGAAAAGAAGGTTCAAAATCTGTACGGGGAGCAAATCTTTTTTGAACTTAGAGATTTGAAACTTCGTAAATAGACTCTATGTTTAAATACAACAAAACGTATTTCAGCTTTTTTCAAAACTGCTCCCATAAAGGGGTGAAAAGAGGGTTCCAAGTTTGTAAAGGAGCAAATCTTTTTTGAAGTGAGAGATTTAAAACTTCATATATAGACTTTCTATTTAGATACAACAAAACATATTTCAGCGTTTTTTGAAATTGCTCCTCTAAAGGGGTGAAAATGGGGTTCCAAGTTTGTACGGGGAGCAATTATTTTTTGAAGTTAGAGATTTGAAACTTCGTAAATAGACTCTATGTTTAAATACAACAAAACATATTTCAGCGTTTTTTGAAATTGCTCCTCTAAAGGGGTGAAAAGTTGGTTTCAACTTTGTACGGGGAGCCATTCTGTTTTGAAGTTAGAGATTTAAAACTTCGTAAATAGACTATGTTTAAATACAACAAAAAGTGTTTCATTGTTTTTCAAAATTTCTCCCCTAAAGGGGTGAAAAGAGTGTTCCAAGTTTGTAAAGGAGCAAATCTTTTTTTAAGTGAGAGATTTAAAACTTCGTATATAGACTCTCTATTTAAATACAACAAAACGTATTTCAGCGTTATTCAAAATTGCTCCTCTAAAGGGATAAAAAGGGGGTTCCAAGTTTGTACGGGGAGCAAATCTTTTTTGAAGTGAGAGATTTCAAACTTCGTAAATTGACTCTCTGTTTAAATACAACAAAAAGTACATCAGCGTTTTTTGAAATAGCTCCCCTAAAGGGGTGAAAAGGGGTTTACAAGTTCGTACGCGGAGCAAATCTTTTTTGAAGTGCGGGATTTACAACTTCGTATATAGACTCTCAACAAAACGTGTTCCAGCGTTTTTCTAAATTGTTCCCCTAATGGGGTAAAAAGGGGTTCCAAGTTTGTGCGGGGAGCAAATCTTTACTTTTCGTAAAAATCGATATAGGTATAATCTTCGAGGTTCCTCGGGGTGCCGAATACGAAAATAACATGCATTTGCAAATCCAAGATGGCGGACAATTATTTTTCTTAAAAATCGACGTGGGTGTCATCTTCGAGGTTCCTCGGGGTGATGATTACGAAAATGACATCCATTTTCAAATCCCTGAGGAGGACATTTATTTTTCGTAAAAATCGATATAGGTGTAATCTTCGAGGTTCCTCAGGGTGCCGATTACGAAAATGACATGCATTTGCATATCCAAGATGGCGGACAATTATTTTTCTTAAAAATCGACATGGGTGTCATCATCGAGGGTCCTCGGGGTGATGATTACGATAATGACATCCATTTTCAAATCCCAGAGGGGGACATTTATTTTTCTTAAAAATCGATATGGGTGTCATCGTCGAGGTTCCCCGGGGTGCCGATTACGAAAATGATATGCATTTTCAAATCCAAGATGGCGGATATTTATTTTTCTTAAAAATCGATATGGGTATCATCGTCGAGGTTCCTCGGGGTGCCGATTACGAAGATGATATGCATTTTCAAATCCATGATGGCGGACATTTATGTTTCTTAAAAATCGATATGGGGTCATCTTTGTGGTTCCTCGGGGTGCCGATTCCGAAAATTACATCCATTTTCAAATCCAAGATGGCGGACATTAAGTTTTTCATTCGAGTAATTTTCACAAAAGATTAATAGCATCAAACAACTGACAGAAACAAATAAACCTCATCTTTGTTACCATCTAAAATCTACGCGGACGAAGTCGCGAGCGCCTGCTAGTTATACATATAAACCTTCCTCTTCAATCACTATCTATTAAAAAAAACCGCATCAATTGCGTTGAGTAGTTTTAAAGATTTAAGCATACATAGGGATATAGAGACAGAAAAAGCGACTTTGTTTTATACTATGTAGTGATTTTTGCAGTTGATATGGTAACCGTTAGAACAAGGTTCTATTAATGTTCAATTTGTATAAATGCAGATACACGGCTTTTCGTAAATTGACCTTTTGAAATTGAATTGAAGTAAATGAAGGTATAACTGAGAAAAACAAGCATTTTTATTGTTACGGATGATTATATTTGGAAAAAATTACGTGTTTATTTTCCAGTTGCATTGTTCGTTTGGTTTGTAAGTTTTATAACCGCGTCTAATCTTGAATCATATGCACACTAATTTTGTATCAAGCAGTAATGCCTGCTAGCGAAAATTATAAAATTCAAATTAATGGGAAATAGGCTCCGAGCTTTCAATTTTTCCCTGTAATTCGAATTCATATATGCAAACATTTATTAAGCTGTACTTCATTGCGTATTAAACGAGTTGCGTATATCTGGCGTACGCGCTCATCTGAACTGAGCTTAATAGGACTCAAAGTAGCGATTGAAAATCCGATTAGGCAGTGTCAAACTGTCGCTCTGAATCCGGAATGCATGTGTACGTACGTACGTACATCGAAAGGTAGCGGTATGCTTAGATTAATTTAGGTATAAATTATAATTCATAAATCTTTGCTGTTGGTACTTTTGAACCTTATCCGGATAACCCGACATTTTCATTGTTAAAATCGCAGTAAATGGTCAGGATAGTTAGATTTGCACAATACTTATAAATTGTGCATTTCTCTACGACGTTTCAGTTAGTGTTTGGTCAAATTCTAACCTGTACCGATTTCAAATTGGTTTTGTTGATGTTAAAAATTTGCACGTGCTTCTAGGATAACGTATAATAAAGAAAAAGCTAGTACACATCATCAAAGAGCCTTTCATGCACCTTTGACTTTCCAGTTACTTGACAGACTCAGAGTTTCCGAGTTTTCCAAAAATAATGTTTAATATACTGTCAGTGTAAACATTTTATATTCACGCTCAATAAAGTACGTAAATTATGTTAAAGTGGGGTGGAGGCTCGGTTACACACCGATATTTGACTTTTTAAATTAATTCCAAAACTGTCGGCAGGTGCGTTCAAGAGTGCCGACGTTCTAACTTTAGGTTTTGACACACTTTGTGATTTATGAAACAAACTAGGGGATAAGTTGACTGTGGTCGGTCTAAAAGGGTATAGGTGTGTAAGAAATTGTAAGCATAGAACATTGTTTCGCGATCAGAAGATTGCTAAAAATATACATATTATGTAGTAAATACATATCAGATCGGTAGCTGCCTCCCTTAACAATACAATGTCACTCACTTTTGATTTGATCATCTAATTCAAAATCCAACTAAGCCCTAACAACTAGCAATATATTATACAGAATAGACATGAACGAATGAAAAAAAACACGAAAAATAATTAGGTACTAACAAAACCTAACACAAACTATTTGAACCTAAACATGTAGGTAGAGCAGAAGTCTCCTATTCGTTTTACTTATATCATACATCGAATAACTATCCCACCATTGCATTGGCAATTGGTTAAAACTTGTTAGGACCAAATCGCGTATCTATTTATTTATTTAATCTTTATTGCACAAAAGAAACCTTATAGTACAAAAGGCGAACTTAATGCCGTATGGCATTCTCTACCAGTCAACCTTAAGGCGAAGCAGAAAAATTTGTTGGTCGTATATGTAAATATACAAAATAATATGTACAGGGTTGGGCAGATTCAGTGTCCTAATATTGTATTGCCATTTTACTTAAATATAATAGATTTTTTTCACTATATTATGTTTTATTCATTGAGAATGTATTCGTCTTTATGATTTCTAGACATCAGCTTGATACACTTTTTTATTTATATTGTTTTCAACAATGGACGCGAAACGCCAGCTAGTTGTAAATTAATACAAGAAAAAGGTTGTGTTGCAGGTTCATATAAATAAATATTTGTGTACAATCTTACACAAATCGAACTAGTCCCAAACTAAGCAAAGCTTGTACGTAGTTATAGGTACTAAGTGACGATATCATATTTAGATATATAAATAAACTAGCATTTTCAGTTCTCAGTTTGACCCGTTTGTATGTACCTACGCATGTATGGATTGATGTCATTTTCGTAATCGGTTCCCCGTGAAGCCTCGATGGTGACACTCACATCGATTTTTTAGAAAAATAAATGTCTGCTATTTTGGATTTGAAAATGGATGTCTTTTTCGTATTCGGCACCCCGAGCAACCTCGACGATGACACCCACATAGATTTTTAAGAAAAATAAATGCCCGCCATCTTGAATTTGAAAATGCATGTCAATTTCGTAATGGGCACCTCGAGGAACTTTGACGATGACACCCATATCGATTTATAAGAAAAATAATTTTCCGCCATTTTGGGTTTGAAAATGCATGTCATTTTCGTAATCGGCACCCCGAGGAACCTCAAAGATGACACCCATATCGATTTTTTAGAAGAGTAGAGATTTGCTCTCTGCACAAACTTGGAACCCACTTTTCACCCCTTTAGGGGAGCAATTTCGAAAAACGCTGAAATGTGTTTTGTTATATTTAAACAGAGAGTCTATTTACAAAGTTTTAAATCTCCCACATAAAAAAAGTTTTGCTCTCCATACAAATTTGGAAACTCCTTTTCATCCCTTTAAGGGTCAATTTCGAAAAATACCGAAATCGGTTGAGTTGTATTTAAGCACAGAGTCTATATGTATGAAATTTAAAATTTCTCACTTCATAAAAAATTTGCTCCTCGAACAAGAAGTATATTTAAAGTTTCAAATCTCTCACTTCAACAATCAAACAATTTCATACAAACTTTCAACCCATGTTTTACCCCCATGGTGTATGAATTTCGAAAACCCTTTCTTATCCCTAGCCTACGTTACAAATGTAATCGACTGTGCAAAAACCAACTCTCTATAGCATTAAGAATTTCGGCTGTGCGTTGTTGAGTTACAGTCAGTCATTCAGTCAGGACTTCTTATTATATATTCATAAATATTCATAAATTTGTATATATATATTCATAAATTTATAGAAAACATGCAACACTCGGGAGCAATTATATATTACATATATTTTGTAAAACATTCATTTGCCACTAGGGGCGCTAGTGTAATGTGAGGTTTCCGAAATGGCAAATGTTACTGTTTTTGGGTGCGCTACGCGGATTAATATCTAAATAGAATAATATGGTGACTATTTTGCAATACCTGAGATTACGGTACGGTTTTAATGTATTAAATAGGATTTCAACGTAAACTTTGTTTTCACTCCCATAATAACCAATAACAAACTTTGACAGCTGGACCTTACCTACTCGACTAGTGGTGCTAACTGGTGAGCACAAAAACGGTAGCCCTCATTGTCCACCTACGGTTTATGAGTCAGCATGCTAACAGACGGACAGCGGAAGGGTTAGTAAAAAGGTTAAAAACCTAAATCCGAATATATAAAGTTTCCGTAAAATACGATTGATAGGTAGGTAAATAAATATGCAACAATAAAGACAAAATACCGGCCGGCGAAATACGAGGTGATTACTTAATGATTCTTAATTCGGATAATTTGATTACCTAGTACTTTTGACGCGTCGTAATGGCGCCTATATTTTTTTTGTATTCACTATATAATACTAAGGAGTGTAATCAACAGCAAATAAGCATGGCATGTTATTATGTAAAGGAATATAGTATTTGCGTATACCTATTTGTAAAGGTAACGTACATATGGCTTTACAAAAATGGCTATAATACTTTATACCTACGATATTTCGTGGAGTCCACACAACGAAAGCCATAGGAACAATTCAATTCAATGTTCTTATTCATCTTTTGAAAATGGAGATAATCAAAAAAACGAAGAAGAATTCAGATAGTAGGTAAGTAGACAAGTATCGAAGTCACGTCAGTAGCTGAAAGATTAGGTACTTTCTTTAAAATCAAATTACTGTCAAATCATTGACATTAGCGCGTTTTGTGGTGAAGTAAATTGATTGTGCCAAAACTTTCCAAGGCGAAGCAAACACCGATAATAACCGTTAAAATATTACCACAACTGACAGACACAATTATATTTCATTCGGAAACTCTAGATCCATCTCCCAAACCAGTCCCCACATTACTACTATTGTTCCGTTTAGGTACTTTATGTTCACAGCCATAGAGTTCAAAATTGTAAGGCAGAACGTTTGCTAACTGCAGATGGCGGTAGGTTGTCAATTAAGAGGGTTCGCAGACTATTCAGCCGCAAACACGCATTTAGCAAACTCAGAGGAATTAAGGGCATTCAAATGGGACGCTGCGTTAGCAAAACTGTAAGGCTGAGTCGAACTCGAAGTTGTCTATGAACCAGCTGTATAATAAATTGCTATTGATTGGTAAAAGTTGGTAGGTAAAGGGGGTGTTGTGTTCTGAAATTGCAATGATCAGTTTTGCTGTTAAATAAAGTGATAGAAGGAAGCTTTGTTGCTACTCAACACATTTAGTACTAGAGTACAGCAGAAATTACTACCCAAAATAACACATTCATCTACACTGTACTAGTGGGAGTAGGTACCACCGCGAACAAGGATTCTTGAGCCACTTGACAATGTTCGCAACTTGGTCGTGTAATGCAAATCGGGACTGACAAGACGTCGAGTAACATTTGTCATTCATTACACGGCTAAATTACGGACAATGGTAAGTGGCTCAACAATCCCGGTTCGCGACTGTACATGCCAGTACTTACATTTTTTATTTTGAGTATCTAATTTAGGTCATTTTACCTAACACCTGATCCACGTAACTTCTGCTAATGACTGTAAAACGATAATTACTCATTTTCTATGAAAATTAATAAGTAAGTATTATGCACTAATCAGTCAAATTCTATTGATATTGCAAACATGACTCTTACATTTCTATTTTCTTCGTCCTTACCTAGGTGATATTATAATAATGTTATGTTACCTAGGTACTGTAAAATTGTGAACATAGCGAAATCCGTGAGTTTGAAATCATAATTTTATTAAGCTAACTAAACCTAACCTAATTACAGACAGTACAATTTTTCGGTGACTTGATGGATTACATCTAATTGCGCCAATATAATCTGAAGTTACGGATGTCTTTATCAAGAAAATGGTATTGTGCACGCTGTCCTGTTTGTTCTTTATAAAAGACAACATCAGTATGCCATTAAACGTTGAGTACAAATAAAATTATCATTATGTATCGTTAGCTAACGACTCTCAAATACCTAAGTAGCCTAAGCCGGCCGGCCGGCGTTTCTGTTTTGTAATTAGGTAGGTACGAGTATTTTTTAGTATGAAAATTGTCATTTAGATAAACTTGCGGATACTCGCAAACGTGTCCGTTTATAATTTTATGTATTTTTAGAAGCAAAGCTATTAAAACTAACAGGTTTCTAGATAAAGGAACACAGAGATAATATTTGTCGATTTAGTGACTGTAGCATAAAAGAAAAATAAGTACAATGAGTGTAATTCAGCACATAAAAACATCAAAGTAAAATGTCTTTCAAGGTCTCACAATTACTTCAACACTTGTGCCGGCTTAGTTTTACAAGAATCACAAGTGAGAGAT
Organism: Epiblema foenella; assembly: GCA_963556455.1. Classification (NCBI taxonomy): domain Eukaryota; kingdom Metazoa; phylum Arthropoda; class Insecta; order Lepidoptera; family Tortricidae; genus Epiblema; species Epiblema foenella. Next base: position 9,448,060 of record OY747105.1, read on the forward strand.
TTGTATTCATAATAAAGCAGTAAAAAAATAGCTCCGCTTTTACTATTTGGATTACAAATATTACAATGCTGTTCCTAAAAGTCATAAAAGACATGCAGATTCAACAAAAGACGGAAAATAGCAGCACTTCCTAAATCTTATGAAATAAGTATTAAATGTATTATACACCTAATTCCGTTAAACTTAAAGCCCAAAATCGGAAATAGTCTAGTCTAAAATATACAACGAGTACCTATATCTTTTTAGTTAAATTTTTACCAAAAAAACAAAAGACGTTTGGGAAGCGCCGGCGTTTTGTCTATAAGTAGTAAAGTTTGGTAATAGTAATTATTTATACCTGGGTTTCTTTTTTGCAGCAGTGGTCCTGCACGTTTATTTTTAGGGTTCCTCCTTATCAAAAGGGTAAAACGGGACCCTATTACTAAGACTTCGCTGTCCGCCCGTCCATCTGTCACCACACCAGGCTGTATCTCATAAACCGTGATAGTTAAACGGTTGAAATTTTCACAGATGATCCTGTTGCTGCTATAACAACAAATACTAAAAAACTGAATAAAATAAATATTTAAGGGGGGCGCCCATACAACAAACGCGATCTTTTTGCCGTTTTATATATAGTTGCACGGAACAATTCGTGAGAGTCCGACTCGCACTTGGCTGGGTTTTTTAATCTGTCCTGGTTAAGATAGGAAATACGTATTTTTATACTTTTGGTTCGCTGAGTTATTATATTAATTAAACATGCCTAAAGTAACTTAGTTACGTAATGGCTTTAGAGATAGCCCGTTTGTATCATTGAAGGAACCTGCCCTAGGACCTAGCCCACGGGACATATTTAATCTGTTTTATGGTATAGCCGACGAGTTCACCATCCTTCGCGGTGCTGCCTGGCACAAGTTTCGCCAAATACCTGCCTGTCTGATGCAGTTTGGCGAAGATTAAAGGCGTAGACCCACTACACCCTATCATACCATGAACGTACTTACTGTAGACGCCCTCAAATATCTTAATTTATGTAATTTTTATTTTAGATCAATAAAAGAAGTGGCGAAGCGCAGCCGGACCGCTAAATCAGCAAGCTTGTTTTGTTTGTTATAATAATTATCCTCTCTTTTTTGGTGCCTTTTTAAACCGACTTCAAGAAAGGAGAAGTCTCAATTCGGTTGTATGTTCTTTTTTATGTGTGTTATCTCAGAACTCCGTCGTTTATGAAGCGACTTCATTTTATTTTGTTTGAAAGCATATGCTTCAAAGTTGGCCCCGTTGTTACGAAAATCTAGTTCTGATGATGGGATTCATGAGGAATTGAGGGAACTCTTCAAAAATTCAATGGCGACATATGGGTCATTCTACTTTTTTATGACCCTGCAGGCGAATCACGTCACTTTATGTACTAACGGTAGATAGATTTTATTATCAGTTTTGAAGCATAAATGTATCAACTGACATTTAAAATTTGACATTAAAATCTACCTAACGGTAGTACAAAAATTACGTGATCACCCCGCAGTTTCCTATTACAAAAAAAATGTATTGAAGTAGTGCATAAAAATAGGATGTCGAAATAGTACCTGAACCTAATAAAAGGAATTTATAGGTAAAAATACTTAAATATTAACTTATTAACATATTGCTGTATAAAAGGTGGGTTGTACCACTATGTTGGTAAAAACCATTTTTTCATACAAATGGTGAGACATCCGAAGGACCACTGAGTTACTCGATTTATGGATATTAGCAGTGGTTCGTTAACTACCAAAACTGTCGAAAGTGATACTGCAATTAAACCTCTTTCTAAATAACAATACAAAAATAGGAAGTGATTAGCGATTTTAGTATATTCGGTAATAAAAGAAAAATTTGCATTCAGAAAGTAGAATTTGGTGAACGAGAACTAATGAAGAATACCACGGACGGTCATCTAAAACTCTTAGGTAGGTTAGGTTAGGTAGGATCATGATACTGAAGCGACTATGACGAAGTCAATTTAAATGGTCCTGATGATCTGATCTGGTAATTGAAGCGGGAAGGTAGGCAACGCAACTTCGTAATAAAACAGTATAGCTTACAGGGTAACACGGGTTTGAGCTCATCGGAATGGTTATGAGATGCACTCTGGTAATGATTCACATAAAAAAAATTACTTTCACACTTTATGTTGTGAAAGTATTTTTTTTTTTAATAAAACCGACTAAAGATAAACACTAATAAAAAGAAAAAAAGAATTGCCTTACTTCTAATATGAGACTTTATGTTTCTTATTGAACAATGTAACATTTCGTTAACTTAGACAATTTCTTTGAATGGTGTTTATTTCTTTGGAGTCGGTTCTAGTTTTTCACTAATGTCTTATCAACAACCGTCCTGCACTGAAACGATGTCAACTGGGATCGGGGCGTTCATTCTAAAAATGGTTGTACTCTACCTCCAGAGTTCCAAAAGCCAGCCAGTGTGTGATGTCCGTAGCTAAATCCACCATCCTCCTGGCGCTTAGATAAAGCAAGGCGCAGGCGCCTACACTTCTCTTCCCGCAGGTAAAGACCTAATTGGGACATCAATGAAACAATCACGGAACAGAAAAAATGAGCTATGGAAACAATGCATATTTTTAAGGAGCTCCAAGCGCTATTCCTCGATTTTTGACGAGTTTTGAGTTGATATTGCTCAGTCAAAACTATGGATATATTTATGGCACAGACGGTTATCGGTTCTTCAATTCTTTATCCACATTTGCAAGAGCCAAAATTTGAAAATACTATTTTTAGTCAAACAAAGCTCTACTTTCGATAATAGTATGTTGTTTATGCACTTATATGTATGAAATGTACATGTAACTGTTCCTTATTGACGTCCCTAACAACGCAAAAGAGATTTTTATTTTTAACCCATTTTCACAATAGTTACGTAAAAAAAAACTGATTTTTGGCCAAAGTTTGATGCCGTGTAAATATGGTAACTATTTCGGTAAACCTCGTTTTTCTTAATACAAAACCACAAAAAACACAAGAAAACGGAGTTACAGATCGAAGGTCATTGGGAGCTAGGAGCCCTTGCCACCTTTAATTTTGCAAGAAGGGTTTGTATTGTCATCAATCGCATCCTGTAAATTACTAGCAATAAATAGAGTGACTGATATTGATTGCACAGTAAAATATGGTATTTTTTTATTATTTTTATACCAAGACAGTTGCTTTTATTCTTAAGAGAGGTAGGGCACAGCAAAATGTCATCTTGCTCGAATTTGGATTTATAAAGGGTCGACAACGCGTACGTGAATCCTTTGGAGTTGCGGGCGTCTATAAGCTGCGGTGGCTGCTTACCATCAGGTGGACCGTAAGCTTGTTTGCCACCGGCGTTGTATAAAAAAAATCATGCACCGCTCTAAGGCTTGAGAAGTTGCATATCGGCTATAACAAGTGACGGTATACCTATATGCCTATACGCCATAAGCTATCGTGCTAGCTAGGCAAAATTGTAAGGTCTAATCTTGGTATAAACTCTAAACCTAATTGGTTGAATTGAAATTTAGCGTCTGTATACATAACATTACCTACCTGCTTTATGCAAAAAACGCTTGACTCCTCCTATATCCTACAATGACAATATAGGTAATCAGAGCCCCAGAGGGTACCTCGTAGGGTCAGAGAGAGGATCCTTACCTACTGTTACAATAATGTAAAGCCCATGACGATCACGTGGTGTAGCGTATTTTAAATAAACCGTTAGAAAAAGACCGCTTGTCTTGTAATAATTGTGATGGAGTTGCAACCCTGAATAGTTTCAACAAGTATAAACCTTAATTGTGAATTAATAAGACAGATTTTTCGAAAACTTCTGATGGGCAAGATACGATGTACCGTAAGTTACAGTATCCAAATGCATAAATGAGGGGACCAAGCATCCCCACCCGATTGTATGGCGTTGGTATCTACTATTTTATACCTGGTCAGGATTGCCCAATGGGGATGCCGACGGCATGGTACTTTTGGGTCGTTTGTATGAATATGTATCTTGTGGTTTTTTTTCGTATTACCTACCTAAAGTTTTGGTTCCGCGATCCCCAGGGTTTTCAACGAAACTTGGTATAGATAGATCAGAACCAAAAGTTTATGCCTGCCTGCTAGATTAAGATTAATCCAACATATTTTGGATTAAGAAAATTACCAGAGCAATGTAGTTACTTAAGCAAGTTTTTATAGATTTCTACCTAGTATGGTATTTTTGATAGACTCGCTCGGTCTGTTTTCTAGATTTTCTTTGCAATAGGTACCTATCTATTTTAACTGTCAAAAATATAAGTATGTAGATGGATAAAAATGGTTATGGCCTGTAAAAAGTACTCACTGCTTTTTGCTCCGTTTCAAACTTCGAGCTGGCAACCATGCAAAAGTCAAAGCCACCCGAAGCTATGTAACAAAATGCAATACCCCAATTCCATAACAAAGAAACAACAATAAGCCCTTCTCCCCACCACATCTAGAAGTTTCTACCTGCTATCCTACTCAGCAATTCACTAACTGTTTCGACTCACATCACTACTTCTCCCTAGTATAACTTGACCCCCAGATTCTTATCAATTTTAAGTAATCGGAGGGCAGACGTATACTGGCTGGCTTAGGGTGTTGTTGGTAAGCATTGTGAAGTATCAGTCCTACACTGTAACTGTAATACATGTCATCTTATTTTTCACTCCTGCGCCGGCAACGGAGATGGATACTTGAAATGTAATCGTTATTATTTGTGAAATAGTTTGAAGTTTGTGGCTGCAAGGTAAGTCTGATTGTTATCCTACTCGAGTCAAATCGTTTAATAATCTATTACGTATTAATGCAGGGCAGGTATCTGATCTAAAAATAGACAAAATATCTGTACTTATAGGTATATCGAATACGTGACACTCGTATAATATTCACTAGCAATTTTACATAAAATGTTAGCTCTTTATTCCTTATTTTTTAACAACGGCACACTATTTTTTTATCATTAACAGATAGTTAAGGGTCGTTAGTAACTACATAGCTATTGTCATTTGTCTTTATATTGCAACATGGCTCTTTAAAAGGACGCACAACCCTCTGTGTGGCCTTGTTCTGTGCTGGCGGGAAGCGACTCGAGGCCGGTCGTTGGCCTTTACTTTGGAAAATCGAATTTCAAAACCCTTAAAAATGTAAGTAACAAGTGTTTTAATTTGTTTCAAAACTAAAACAATACCGCTGTTATTATTACACACTAATATAAATAGAATATAATCTATAAAGTTAACTTTTGAGGCGAAAAATGAGCGTAAATATTACCTTCTCCCTCTCGCATCGCTGTCTCGCTCGCGCCTCGCGCGTATTCAGTTCTGATTGTATACCGGAATGTCGATATTGATAGCGACGTTGCAGTCACTCCGCGCGCGTTCGAGCAGTACAGAAGACGTTAGATTTATAGTCTCGATTGTCTCTGAATTGGGTAGGGGTTGCTGCTATGTAATAATATGTGTAACGTCATTTCAAGAGCCAAGCTAGACGTATTTAGTCGTGGTGCAAGATATTTTCGCAAATAATTTATTCAAAATACTAATAAAAAATAAGTATGTATTCAAACAGTGCACCTGTGTTCACAAAATATCAGTGCTTTGGACAAAAATAAGTTTGGAGTCAACAAATTAACTGACTTCATATCTACGATGCAGATTCGAGGTAATTATTGTTCAATTTATACTCGCCAACAATGCAAATAAATTCTTGTTTCTATTTTTCGAATAGCACCTAATTTGATTTCCAATTAAACAAAACATAACCTTATCTACGTAGTGTTTTTATAGTGAGAAAGTGCTTAAAATAACCATTATAGGTTTGTCTTAATATTTAGTCATTACAATCAGCATGTTTCTAATTTTATATCAAGAAACTCGTACAAAAAAGCATCATAATACGTATTATTACCAACGCCATCTTGTTTTTTGCTCATGTAAACTTCGATCGGTACAGGCGTCGCTGACCGCGTTTCACAACTTGTATTCGAAGCGTTCGAGCCAATATAGCTCCTATCACACTGTAATAGAGCATACAATAACAAAGTGCAAAGTTAACAGTAATAATACGGGCATGGCAGTAACGTTGTAAGAATGCGCTTCGTGTTTGTTAAATGAGAGCTACTTACCGATTTCTGGCTCACCAGTTGGCGCCACAGTCGAGTGCGATTCGAAGCGTCCGAGCCAACATAGCTCCTATCAGTCCTATCACACTGTAATAGAGTATACAATAACACAGTGCAAAGTTAATAGTAATAATATAATTATACTGGCATTACACGCGTTTTTGATCCTTATGTTGGTAAAGTAAGTTTTCGTAGAATCAGGCGTCTTCTTGAATTGTAGTATTTATAGCGCCAGGTTCAACCAAATGCTAATTAATGCACATTGAATTTATGAAAACCGCCGTTAAAAATATCGGTATTTAAATAAGTAAGTCGTTTTTTTTAATATTACACTTACCTACCTTAGTCCTAGTGTACCTAAGGTACATATTAACGATATGATTTTTTTATTTTCACTAAAATTAGATTGTCATTTGATTATATTACTGGTGTTATTCTGGTTGCTAGGGATATGATATTGTATTAGGTAGGTACTACAGTATTATATTACTTAATATCTTACCACAGGTATACTCTTATTATAATATTTAATACTTTTAGTATGGCGGAAATCCTCCAATTTTAGGAAAAGTTCCGTTATATTTAAGTAAATATTAAAAACTAGGACACTTAAAAACTGCCCATCAACCCTGTAGAAGAGATGTCGAGGAAAATCGCGAAGGAGACGACTTGTTGTAAATTTTACAACGGTCTATTTTATTACATTACATGTATTGTAATCCAATAACTTCACCAAGCCAAATTCTTATTTTTAAATACAATACTCTTATTTATGGAGAAATTGTTAGCCAAGCATTTTGATCCATAGAAGTTATCAAGAGGTTCCCTAGATGGCGCGTTACAAAAGCGGTCACGGATAAACACATTTTAGCTTTACCTATTTACTGTACTAAATTCTAATAGTAACTACCAACCATATTCATTTTTTGGAAACCATATCATCTACAAACGCATTACGATTTTTCAAAAACGGTTGGCTGAGCCAACTGCGCCTTAATCACCATATCAATTATTTCACAGCTTAACCACATCGAAAAAGAAGATTTCGCGGATGAAGGGGACGCAGAAAGATTTTTGGAGCAAGTTGCAAGCTGAAGTGAAGGCTCGGCGATGCAGATGCAGAGGCAGACACGAAGGGGCGATGGTCGACCAGATGGCCAGTTGCAAACGTTGAAGTCAGATCCCATGCTGGCGACGGCAGATGTTCAAGACTGGGAGAGACTGGAGGACTGAGGGCGACTGAAGACATGGCCGGAGACTCAAGATTGAGAAACTAGTGTAAGTCAGATTCTAAATGCTATGCGAATTGATTGCGACGCGAATTTTCTTTACATTAATTTGTCCATGATCTTTGCGTTTTGTATTTCATATGAATTTTTATTACGTTGTTTGTTTATTTCGTGTCCTACCTGTATTATTTCTGTGTTGTGTAACATTGCGTGATGTGTCTTCAAATATTGCAATATTTGTCTCTGTGACCTGCCGTCATGCTGATATTATGTATGATACCGATCAACTTACAGTATTATTTTGATTAAAAACATTATTTATTTACTAGCGATATGTGATTCAATTCACTTTCTGATAGGTGGTTTATTGTTGAAACTAAGTAGGTATATAAAAATATAAGTAATATACTATTTGTTACTCTTAGACGTTTTTGTTCATAGATACGTGTAATAAATATTTCTGAAAAAGCTTTAGTTACTGATTCTATATTTATTCACAATCATCAACTACTCGCTTATTGAAAATTTTTGACTGAATTTACGAATTGTAATTGAGGAGTTCCTATGGTCGCTTTCCGTTTTCGTACCACCTTGATAGTACTGTAATATTGCACTGTTACCGAGTTTGTATAGCTACACTGAACAGCAAAAATAATATGTACACTTTGTATTGAATTTCGATACAAAGTGTACCTATTATCTTTGTCGTTGAGTGTATGTCATAGGTATGAATATACGAGCATAGTCAGATACTGTATGGTTAACGCGGTCCAAAATACAGCGTGCGTTACCTACAGCCTCGTTTGTATCACTAATCGAGTAATCGCTATTAAATAAATATTGACAAACATATTACCAAAAGTTGATCTACTCGTACAATATATCTCATGCGCTCTGCGAATGTATTTTCTCTGCAAAGCGAATGTATTTTCTGTGCAAAGCGAATGTATTATTTTGTTTCTGCACTGCGAATGTATTTTTCTTCTGCATCGCGAATGTATTTCTGTGTACTCGCGAACTTCGAGAACAAGAAAGAAGATTTGTCAAGAGGCCCAACAGATGAACATCTAGAAGAATTGAAGTATTCTAGTCGGTTGTCAAGAGGTCCACGAGATAAACATCAAGAAGAAATGAAGTATTCTAGACGGTTTTTGGTGAATATGGTAAGTTTATAGATATTGTATTGCAAATCAATTTTCACGACTTTTTATGAAATAGTTTTTTTTTTGCAAGAGGAAAATAGATTCACTCGTCTTTATGCAGTAAGACTTAAACGAAGTAACCACCATTTACTATCATATTTTTTTCAGAATTCTACCTGTATGGCTGCTTCCTGCTAATCAACTATAACAAATTGGATTTCAACAACTAGATACTGGCCTGATTTACTTTGAAGACAAAACTGATATTTGTAAAAAGTATGTGTTCATACCTATTATATATATGAAAATAAAAATATATTTTGTTTCATTGCTGGACTGTAATATTTCAAAATCTTATTTCTTTTACAGATATAGACTAGACTGACAGACATTACGCACTTGGAGCAGCCAAATAGGAGCTTGGCACAAGGATATAACCGTAATGTTTTTTTTTTAATTATTTAGGTATCATCAGTCCACTACAATCCACAACATTCCACCGTCCTCCACATAGCCTTCGATTCTCTTCGTAGCTTCTTCGTATGTCATGGGTATTAGGTAACGGATTCGGGGCTATGCGATTAAAATCTAAAAACTATAATATGCATTTTTTGTCTAGCCAAGCTTATTTTTTGTTTGTAATAGGTACTAATAATTTATTTATCTTGCGAAATTTTATAATTTTACATTAACAGACCGACTTAACCAATTTATCACAATAAATGTTAATGTCAAGAACACAGCTACTTTCAATACTAGGCAGTTATTTTATCTCTGAATCACAACTTTATATTTTCATTTTCAATTACCTACTGATCTTCATTCCTACAACCTTTTATTCTATAATTTTAACTTTTAAAAAATATAGGTGGGGTAAAAATAATATAGGTTAAAACATAATATGTTTTTTTTTTAATTTTTCTTATTATTTTTCTACTTATCAAATTATTTTTACCCGACTTAAGTACCTAATTTGAAAATGAAATTTGCAAGGCCAAAATTGTCCTCCCTCTTTGAGATTTCTAGTTCTATTTGGCTAGTCAAATGTAATTGCAAATGAGTTACCAAGCCATGCGAAGAAACAGCAGCAAGATACTTGAAAACATAATAAAATTTTATCTCTTTACAGGTACTAATTATGGAAACAAGAGCACAGCGGCGCTGGCTTGAAATTTAGAGAGACTTGATTGAAGGAGAATTGAAAGTCCGAAAAAGATGACAGCCAGCTAACTGGATGACCCGGTGTAAAAATTATATGAAGGAACTCACGAAGAAAATTGACAAAGAAACGTAGAGAAAGAGAAAAGCATATTCGGAGATGATAAAAGTAACCTGAAATAGCTCAACTCACCAATGAAGGTAAAAGCAAAACACAGCCAAAAAAAAGGACTACTGAATGCTACTAACAAATAAAATAAAAAAATGAAGACTTCACCGTAGAACTACGCAGCACTAAAAAGGTTCTCCAGCCTGAAAGGCTTCAGACTGACTGATTAAACGGAAGAAGACGCCAACATCCTGAGAAGGACATCATCGAATGTCGTTATAGAGCATGATTAATAATAACCTGAAAGAACTCAAATCGCTCAGATAGATTATACTTAGTACACCACCCAAAGAAGAGAGAAGAACTAAAGAGAGCAATGAAAAAAAAGAGACATTAAACAGTGCTAAATTGTTAATTAAGGTTCTACAATAAAGACATATATCCTTTAGGAATGTCCGCGTGAAGAGTCCAGTGAAACTTAGAGACATTAAATCAATACGTATTGAAATGATTAGTATTGATATTTTTATCCCTGTATTGATGTCAAAAAATTCAAATTAAATTATTTTCATTGGTTTAACTTGTAACGAAGTCTGTACTACATACAGTTTAAATGAGTATATAATTAATGTATTTTTGTTTTAATAGCTAAACCAAGGGACCGCCTAAGCTTCATTGCTTGGTTGCATCCAAGGAGACCCATCTATTGAGTACTTAATGATGGAAACAAGACTTGTCCCTAATATGTCATGTAACCATTTCAATTTTTATTGTCAATTCAGTAAAAATAAGGTTAAGTACTTAGTTGTTTTGAAGTTAGATTGTTTAACAGATTTTTTTTGTTTAATTAAATTGCTAATTTGCTTTTCTATGAACCAAGTTACTTAACTTTTCAAGTACTTGAATCAAATATTTGTATTGTAATAAAAGAGACTGCCTAGGCTTCATTGCCTAGTTGCATTTTTGGGGAGCCATTTAGTAAGGGCGGGCCTGTCTCTAAATAATGTATAAAGTAATCATATAAGTCGTATTAAAATTTTATTAATTGTTAACAGATTTTTTTTGTTAATTAAATTACTCATTTGTTTTTTTATGAACGATCTAACTTAACTTTGTCAAGTACATACTTAAATCAAATAATTGTATTGCAATAAAAGAGACTGCCTAAGCTTCATTGCTTAGTTGCATTTTTGGGGAGCCATTTAGTGATGGCGGGAGTGAGGGCGGGCCTGTCTCTAAATAATGTATTAATTAATTCGTATTAAAATTCTTATAAATATTATTTTTATTAATTAAATTAGGTACTCATTTGTTTTTTATGAACCAAGTTACTTCACTTTGTCAAGTACATACTTGAATCAAATAGGTATGTATTGCAATAAAATAGACTTCCTAAGCTTCATTGCTTAGTTGCATTTTTGGGGAGTCATTTAGTAATGGCGGGAATGAGGGCGGGCGTGTCTCTGAATAATGTGTATCATTCATATTTAAATTCTATAAATGTGTTAAAATCAATTAGCTATTGGTTCTGTACATTTGGATTTGTTAATAAATATTCTACTCTTCTAGTTTCTTATTCCGGAACTAGAGGCAGAGGTTTACTTTCTCCAAATGTTACTAACATGAATTATTGTATTTACCTGACTATGTAGGACATTGAAAAATAATAAAAACTTTTGTCTTAATTTATTTTATTTTCTTTGTCTTTTAAGGCAGGATATAATGGAATATAATTAGTTACCTCCGAAACTCAGAACTCCGTCGTTTATGAACCGATTTGGAAAATTATTTTATTTCTTTGAAAGTATATGCTCCGAGGTTGATCCCGTTGTTACCAGAATCCAGTTCTGATGATGGGAACCATGATGAATTGAGGGAACTCTTCAAGAATTCAAGGGAAACAGCGATTTAGTATTTTCGGATACAAATCGAGCATTTGCATTCAGAAAGTCGTAATTGGTGAACGGGAACTGATGAAGGCGACGGATGGTCATCCAAAGGTCCTAGTGGTTCATGGTTAGCGCTAAGACATTGCGATCAAGATACTGAATCGACTATAACGAAGTCAATTTAAATGGTCCTGATGTAATGGTACCATCAACCTGATCTGGTAATCGAAGACGGAAAGTAGGCAAGGGAATTCCGTAATAAAACTGTAGCTTACCCGTGTTTAAGCTTATTGGAATTGTCATGAGATGCACACTGGTTCACTAAAAATTGTGAAATATTTTTTTTAATGAAAAAAAAACACCCTAATGAAATACGCTAAAAAGTAAAAAAATACTGCTTAACTTCATAACTTCTAATGGGTCAATATGAGACTACGGGTCATTATTGAGCAATGTACCGAAGCTAACATCCACAATTAGGCGAAGTAAACTGACAGATAAGATGGTGCCAGGAGTAGAAAAAAAGTGACGGTATAATATCGATAAAAAGCATAACGTTGTACTAGCAAACTTATTCCAATGTTGTAATGCATGAGATATGTATAAACGCTCTATCATATAGACTAACTCCGTCACCTTTTTACCGCTCTTGACATGTTTTGCCTGTCACTTGAAAATATACTGATATGACCAGTTAAGCGGGACAAAAGTGGTAATTAAATATGTCCTTTAAATCGGAATAAATCCTAATATTTATAAATCACTTTAATTTGACAAATTCAGAGCATATTAGATTGAGAGAAATACTGCTCATTTCGATTTTCTATGCTCTCAGCAAGCATCCAATAAATTGCATCGAAAGATCGGTACGTCTAGTAAGGCCTTAAATAATATCGATACGAACAGCACTGGCCATACTGTGACAACATTTGTGCATTTTGACTTGTCAAACAACTTCGCCTAATTAATTAATGGTGGACTCTACTGTAGGTATTGAGTATTGTAATTTTTGTAGTCGGTGCCATTTCGACAACTTTAGGCAATTTATTTAGATGGCACCAACTTCAAAAATTACAATAGGCACCTACATTGTTCAATAAGAAGCGTAAAGTCTCATATTGGCCTATTAGAAGTTAGGCAGGTTACAGGTGGGGATGACGGAACTCGGCTCTGCGACTGTAGCGAAGAGGACCAAAGTATAGAGCACATTATTCAACGCTGCCCCCTGCACTCATACTCGGGCCCTCCCGAAGATCTGTATAAGTTAACACCTGACGCTATCTCGTAGCTCGGGACCCTGAATGTGGACTTATAGTTCGTTTTGCGTGAAACGTTTATGTATATACGCCATACGATTAAATAAATAAAGAAGTTAGGCAATTATTTTTCACTTTTTTAGTGTATTTTTAGTCGTTTTTAATTTTTTATTACAATCTTTATGTTTGGTTGAATTCTCATTATAAAAAATACAATTTAGAAAATGCATGACAAACTAACATGGCAGTTACAGTACATTTTAGAAAGGTAAGGTAGAGTAAATTAATCCTAAAATAAACATCCTGTCAATGTCTACCTTACAAGATTTTATGATCTGAAGATTACTAAAGATTAATTTAGTTATATGGTATTTAGTAACGTCAAATTTAGTTAAAACACATTAGAGGGGCGTTCAGTTTGACTAGTATTATGTATAGTCGCCATCAAACCGCGTACGGACAGCGCGTACTCTCAACCAATTTGATTACTGGGCCACTTCCTGCCGTGTCACAGTGAAAAATCAATATGAAAGCCGCTACATCATCTTATACTAATGTCACTGTGACAAAGTGTACGAAGTGGCCCAGAAATCAAATTGATTGACCGTACCTACATTGGTAACCTACGCGTAGTCGATTACTTGGTTTCAGATGCATATGAGTGAACAAGGTGCTCACAAAATATGAAAATGGCTCTTGAGGCGTTAGAGCGCATGTTTAGTTAGGAACAGATAAATTTGTCTTTATGGCCACCTCCGCAGCTGACTAAAGTAAAGAACATTCTTAGGAATCGTAATGTAGGTAACATTACGATTCCTAAGAATGTTCTTTACTTCCGTTATTCTAAACCGATAATCGAGATAATATGAATGCAATATAATAAAATGTGTGCAAAATAACAATTCTGCAAGTGACTATTTTTCTCTCATAGGTACTAATGCTTTTCCACAACCTCGTAAATGTATCCGATTCCACATTAAATCTTCAGCGTACAGCTGTGAAGAAAATCCCAGGAAAATTCCTTACATTAGCAGTTAACATAAAATAAAGTATTCTACTGCCATCCTACATCAGAAGCCTCCGTGCCGTTGCCATGGTTATATCATCCCCCGACCTACACCACTATGGAAAATCTAATAAAATAACTAAGAAACCAACATAACTTTGCCACGAAATCAATCCTTATGTGGGATATGAATAAGATTCACTTTTGACGATCGGAACTGCATACATTTAGTATACGTTTTGAGACTAAACGTATGCTCGTATAAACAGTTTTCTCCCCTGCTTATTTTAGTAATACAATACTTATCTTATTCAAAGAGGGAACTGTATCGTTTTCTCAGAACTATTGCGTCGTGGAAGGATTTTGCATTGAAAATAAATTGACGGCAAGATTTTCTTCCGAAGCACTTTAACATAGAATAAACGATGATATGGTGAAAACGAGAATATTTTATCACTAACAATAGCATGCAATAATACAAGGACAAACTAAATTGAAAAAAGCAGTGTTAAAATGAACGCGCTTCAACTAATTTTAAACATATTTTTGATGTTAGAATGATTACTACCAGATTTATTATAAATAAATTTAACAATATCATACTAATGAACCTTAGTTATGATAACATCAAATTTTGTTAAATTATCTAAAGAATTGGAGGCGGCTGCGCGCGGGAAAATTCTAACACTGGAAATTCAGCGTTTTGCGAACATTTAAAAAAATGCAAATGCGGTTTGTTCCGCACGCACATCAAACGACGTTTTTAATGCGTGATGGGAACCCTACCAAGGGCAGTAAATTTTGATAGGTATTTTTAGTTTTAAGATATAATAGATTTTAATTGTAGATAGTTTTAGTATTTCTTACTTCTGCTAAAGATTAGTGATGAAATTTTCTTGTAAAATGTTATATTTTTATTTTTACTTGTCCTTCTTATTTATACATTGCCAACTAATTTACTAACTCGGCCACGGAATTTGCCACTCATCACCATTTTACGTTTTACAGCTTCAATACAAGCTCCTCCATAATTATATATTCAAGCTTCGATAGACAACATCATACATTATAACTTAACATGTAAAATAACACTTCATATTCTTTTATCGTGAAAATACCCACTGTACGATTTGGCGCAAGTGCGCGACATGACAGCAACCGGCCATTTGCACCAATCAGAGAGCGCCATTCGATTCCTGTACCGACCCGCCCGTGTTTCTTTATTGTCGTTCGTGCGTTCGTATTGCAATAGTTTCATCTGTAATTATTCAACCTATACTATAGGTTAGGTTAATTTAGGTTAGGT
Source organism: Epiblema foenella (assembly GCA_963556455.1). NCBI lineage: Eukaryota > Metazoa > Arthropoda > Insecta > Lepidoptera > Tortricidae > Epiblema > Epiblema foenella. Next base: position 9,463,299 of record OY747105.1, read on the forward strand.
GAGACCTAGGGGGAAAAGACGAATTAAAGTAAACACACATTTCCCGTCATGTTCACCTGGATAGGTTCCTTAGTTACCTTTTGTTCCTAAGAGCGGAAAAAGGAGCCCCACGAAGCGGAATACGGAATTTCCTCTACATACGGGAAAACGCATATCATCGGTTACGTTTCTACGAGCAGAGAACTCGCCAGCGGAGATCTTGACTGAAAGTGTTAACCTTTTCAACGCCATACCTATCAAATACAAAAGCTGTCACTCACCTCACACGCCATGACATCGGAATATCAAACGGGAAGTTGAACCCTGTAGTCACAAACTAAGCAAAGCTTGTACTATGGGTACCAAGTGACGATATATGTACATACTCATGTACCTACGTAAATAGATACTTAAATATATAGAAAACATCCAAGACTCAGGAACATTCGTGTTCATTACATAAATAAATGGTCTGACCGAGATTCGAATCCGGGACCTCCAGCTTCGAAGGCAGGGTACCTACCAACCAACCAACCAACCAACCAACCAACTACCTACCAACTAGGCTACAGCGGTCGTCAAACAAACAAATCATATTTGAAGCAAACAAGAGAATTGAGTGGAACGAGAGGGGTGAGGCAAACTAAGTCCAGAGCTAAACGTTTTCAATTATTGTGAATTTTAGTGCGTTGTAATAGTTTTCATGAAAACTCATAATATAGGTTTAGTGTCGTTAGGTTAGAGTATTTATCAAAGTAACAACGACACGACATGGACATAATCACTTGATGGATGAGTTGCGTGACATATTGACATGCAGTAAATTAGTGGCGCAGTGATTTCCCGCTTCTCCGAACATAGTGTTGCAGTGTCTAATTGTCAGTAAGTTCCGTTGGCTTCTAGCGTTTTGCTTAGTGTCATAATATTTATCACTCATATTACTTTACAAAAGAAGCAATAAAAACTTACCAAATAAGTAGGATGTTTGATTGATTCCTTTTATTTTAGGAGTGTTTGGTTGGAGAGTTGCTTGGGGAAAATCCAGGGGAAACCTCCAACACAACCACGCGGGCGGGTTAAACACTGGAATACTCCAAGAGTTTGCGCTCCAATAAGATTGTTTGAGCGGTTTTAACCGAATTTGAGGTGTGAGTGGAATCACTAAACCTAGCCTAGTTGAGAAGGGTCCAGCAAGTAACTCAGCTAGGCCGGACCTGGGTCGGACAAATTATATTAATTACATCACTTGTCTAAGGAAGGAATGGTATAGGTTAAGGAATTAGTTGAGCGGCTTCAACTAAATCTGACGTGTGAGTGGAATCGAGCTACTGGGAGTTTTGTTCGTTATTCACTAAACCTAGCCTAGCTGAGACGAGTCTAGCAAGAATCTCAGCAAGGGACCATGCATGGAATTGATTCCATTAACATACATAAGTACTTCATAGTCAAACAAGATCATAAGTCTAAAATTACTTGTGACTCTTATGAGGTACTACCAACATAAGCAGTAGCGAAATAAACAATTTACTTTATATTACGGAAACTCGTAGCACAACAACATATTGTAATATTACATCCAGACTGAACAAACCTTACTAAAGGAACAGTTGTCAGTAACTTTACGATACAAGCTCGCTTGTTCCGAGATTGCATGGAATCACACAAAGGAATAATATTCCCATATTGCGCTTGACGACACAATATCATGCAAATGGAAACGCTATGATCCTTTTGAAGAATTGTGTAAGGCCTGCGTGTGAGAAGAGAAGCGTAGAAACAGAAACAATATATAAGCATGAGGAAGTTGGGTTTCGGGGTTGATTGAAAAACACTGATTGTTTTTGGAGATCACTTAACTGTACCTATACTTATTGTAAAATTGTTTGTCTATTGTTATTGCCAACTCTTTCACTTCACATGAGGTAAGGTAAACGTTCCAGTGCTCGACACCTTAGATCCCAATAGATAACACCTATTAATCAACTTTGTCATCATGACATAAGATTGAAAGTGCCATGTATTGGGTCAGTGCACAGGAACGTTTATGTTATGTTGAGTAAAGTAAGCGTGGTTATAAGCCTGAATTCCGACGTCTATTATCGCAAGGAAATTATCAAAACCGAGATCTGATAATGAAGGTTTATAGACGTCGGACTTCATTTTAATCCAAGTAGTTTGCACTTGTGCAAAATATGGTTTTTGGTTGAAACGTGATTTTAAATAGAAAAATTAACCATTGTTCATAATTGGAGTCGCATTAAAATTATTTACAATGTTCAATGTCAAATAGCTCAACTTCTATATTGGCCTCGTATTTTTCAAAGTAACTGTCGACCAGAGCTCCCGAGGATTCATGTGTTGAGTTGGCAACCTGCAGGTCTCTAGTTGTGAACAAAACCTCAAGTAAAGGGTCGGCAACACGCTTGTGATTCTTCTGGAGTAGCAAAGCGTCCATAGGCTAAGGTTTCTGCTTACCACTCGGCTGACCATCAGTTTATAATAACCACCATCGTTTTATACAAAAATAAGTGTTCCAGCGGGGCAATCTAGGCTGCGAGAAATTAAAACTAATCGAAAATATCTTCCGTGTTTTCCCTAATTTACTTGAGTGCTATCTATGCCCGGATAGCGGAAAAGCGTTTTCACAATTTCACCAAGATGGCACTCTAGTAAATGATGTAAAACACGGAAAATAAATATTTCAGCTAGTTTTAATTTCCCGCAGTCTAAATAGATTGCCCCGCTACACCTTATTTACTTTATTCGATTAGGCTAAGATAACACAGTTTTTACGTCGGTATTACCTAGTCGCTCGGCAATAACGCAATAACTCATGTTGACTTGTTAGCTATGATGATAACGACGATTTTTGCATGGCACTTTTGAACTGTAACTTTTATAGAAAAAAAACGTTTAATGCTAGGACGGTTTATTGTGCATTATATTTCAGGCTCAGTGTACATGACAACCGCAGTAGCAAATTTCCATACGGCGACCATGCAAGTGACGTAGCAGTTAATTACGCCACCTACGACACGTGTAGCTCGTTAAATTCAGACCCTTCGCTTTGACCGTGAAAATGTGACTTAAAGCACGAGATATAGAGGTTAAGGTATTATATATATACCCTGTTATTCATAAAAAAACAAACCTAACGATAAAAACTTTGTTAGAATGTATTTCCCTAATGTAGAAACTTAAAAACAAATACATAATATCACTGTACTCATATTGTTATGAGGCCGGAGATCTCCGGGATTGGTAAATGACGAACGACTTAATTTTGTACCCTATACAATCCACCCCGTTTTAACCCCCTGAAGTGATGAGTTTTAAAATAAATTGTATCTTTTGAATGTGTTCTTCCGATGTCTATTAACCCATCGTCTACAGGTCCCGGGGATCCCCGGGCTGATTACAAAGAATGCTATTGTTTATTTTTTTCGCCAGGAGACCACGGCTACAATACTGACCCTATGGCAGGTCGAGGATGAACTAAGGCAATAAGTCCGCAGTTAGAACTCATTTGTTTTACGCAATAAAGTTTTAATAAATAAATACTGGAAAGTTTCATAGAAATCAGTATAGTAAGTAGTTTTTTGGATTAAGTAATACGTTGCTTAATCCAAAAAACTACTAAACTAGATCGATGTACGCATCGAACTATCGGCATAAACTTTCATGTTTGTTATATTATTATTGGGACTACTATTAGATATCTCATCGCTTATAACTTAAAACAAAATAATGGCATCCAATCGATGGCAACGCCTGTCTTAATTGGCCAAAACTTTCCGGTACATGCATAATGTACTGAAGGGCGGCTGCCGCCGACAGTTGCAGTGTTTAATGACTGGCTGACCTGTGTACGGGCGAGTTGATTGATTAGTGGTTTCGTGGTGATTTTGGATTCCCTGTACAAAGAAGGATATCGTATAGTATTACAAGACACTCGGAATAGCTGTCATTACATATACACTTTGACGTAAGTATATGAAAAAACCTGTAATACAATTCTAATCGCGGCTAGGTAATATCGTATTGTATTATCCTTCCTGTCTTTGCCTTCATTCATACGTTCATCAAATCTATTTTAGCTAATACAGTACATATGCCTTTAAAATCTGTTTGTCTGTATCTGTCACTGTGACATTGGTATTTGTGAACAATAGGGACTAAAACACTTTAGTTAGGTAACAGAGGTTTGTTCAGTTTTATTAATAACAGGGTTAAGAGTCCATATAACATTTTTCGCTATTTTGTTAAACTTTTTCACAACAAATATGCATATTATACCAGTTTTAATGTAATGCATTAAAATGATAGATCGTTTCAAGTTTTATGGAATAAATGTGAGAAAAATTGTTATGGTAAAATTTATGTCGTTCTCAAGCAATTTTTTTCTATGTCAATAAAGGCGTTACAGATATATTGACTTATTGACACCTGCAAAGGGTACAGTTTTGCTTGAGCAGGACATTTTAATGAATGCCTAATCTGTGTACGGACGTGTTGAGGGATTAGTGGCTGATTTCGGACTATTCCCTATGCAAATAAGTATAAAAGTGAAACAGTTTATTTGTGTTAAATAAAACGCCAGTCGCCATCAAATACACTTCAGGACGTTCAAAAATATCAGTGCATGCACTCTGATGCCTAGACAATAAAGTCATGCTCAAAATGTTTGTGAGTACCCTGGTCGCTCTCATGTATCCGCTGAAAGTGACGACGGCTGTGCGATATACATATGATTCTTTCATACATAGGATATCTGAAGAGACGGAATACATATCGCATCGCAACCTATTGATCTGCTGGGTGACCGCGACGCTTCTTCTACATTTATGCCAAACACCTACTTATAAGTCACCACCCAATCCCCTAAAGTAGTTTACCTGCGATTTATTTTTACTAAGCCGATTAAAATGTTTGTGTAGAAATGTAAAACAATCGAAGCGTTTCAGAAATGCACGCCGCGGTGCGTATGACAGGCATCTTTTGCAGACATTGCTTTGTATCCCCCGCTGAGATTTTTATACCGATTTGCCCCTTTTTATTACAAGCTTATATTTCGCCTTATTCCATAAACATTTATTTCTTAGTTCTGAGTGTTCATCTTATGTGATGCTTTGAACCTTGAACCAGTTCCTGGCTTTCACTTGTCCAAATGGCTTACACTCTCATCTTAGCTTTAAATACGGAAGAATCCCGATGAATCGCAGAATCCACTCAGCTATCCCCAAGGAAATAGTAGGTAGGATGAGATGAACTTCTCGTTATGGTAGGTATGGTATAATCATAGAGGGGGTCTGGTCTAGAGTTCGAAAAAGGACATATAGGAACTCTGTAATTTAAAGCCCTTCAATTGAATTTCTGACCTTCTGGCCCAGTTGATTAGTGCGTATGAAACTACACTTTAATAGTAATTAATCGCAACTTGTAGGTGAATACCTTCGTTACGTGGTTTATCTGTTTTTTTTTATTTAGCATAGGAGCCCAAATTTGATGAGCTGACGTGACATGTCGACGCGACTAGGTACTAAAAGGATTAAGTTTCTCGAGTAAATATTGAAGTGATTTATTAAACCGTACACATAATTTCCGTTTTTACACATACCCGCGCTGAAAACTTTTTTGCCTCGTCACACGGCACGTGTCGTCATTACGCGCAGATGCCGCCAGGGGGCGCCCCTACTCCATATTTTAATAACGATCACACCATAATTGACGGATGACAGATTTGACAGTTCTGGATGGTTACATTTTTATCTGGCGTGTGCTTTGTCATTATCACTGTAGTACCTATTTAAAATAAAACAAGAAAAGTGCGAGTCGGACTCGATCACCGAGGGTTCCGTACAGTAGATATTCATTACGTACTTTAAATAAAGACTATATTATTATGATTTAATTACAAATGTACAGTTTTCAGATTTTTCCTGTACTTGTAGTATAAGACGATATTACTTGCCAATTTTCATAGTTCTAGGTCAACGGAAAGTACCCTATAAATTTTGATTCCCTTGAGAGTATCGAAGTATACGTTTTTTGCGGTATAAACTCGAAAATTTCAACTCGATACCTTCACCCGTTCCAGATAAATGATCTTGACAGACAAACAGACAGACGGACAACAAAGTGATCCTATAAAGATTCCGTCTTTTTCCTTTTGAGGTACAGAACCCTAAAAACATGAAACCCAGCTGAGAACCTCTTTCTTTGTAACTTTTCATTGAAGTCGGTTAAAAATCATCCAATTAGGTAAAGATCATTTCATTACTTTTACATTTCAATATAACTCGCTGACTACTCAGACCTCTTTTATGAGATTTTTCATCATCATAATGACTTGTAGAGTATAATTCCCGTGAACCAAAAGTCTGTACCGTTATCTTGTAACTACCATTGACCTGCGGTCTTTTCTCTACGTCCCTAATCTCTGCGAGTCGTAGCGGTCCACAGAATAGAACAGAAATAGAATTCCATATTCGATAGAATTTGGGATAAATAGAGCGAATATACACCCGCGCAACTAGGTACTGGTTCACTATAGATAAATTTACGCACAGATATGATCCTAGCTATGCATTCTGAATTAGACCTGTTAAAAACTTCAACGGCGAAGGAGTGTGGTGTGGGGATGGAGGATATGTGGTAAGACGGAAGCAGAACTCTAAGTTGAGACGGAATTTAAGACCAAGGTTTAGCACCTAGTTTAGTACCTACGGTATGGTAGCCAGCCATATCAGAACTCATAATAGGCCAAAACCATATATTTAAGAGCGCGGCCATCATCAAATTCGATAAGGAGCACTATACATATATTTAAAAATGTTGTAAATAATAGGAATACAAAAAACCTTCTGAAGCTACATGGGTCACATGTTTCAGGCTAATGATTTAATGTGACATTGTTAGGTAAGCTAAAAGTTTTTAAATGTTTACTTTTAACTTTTGTTTTTAATGCCACATCTTCATTTAATAAACTCCATTAAAATTATTCCGACAAACTAGGTATATATGTGTTGATATGTTAAACAGTTTACTTGGGTGCTGTAAAAAACCGGTAAAAAACGGTAATTATCTCCAAAATGTGATATCAATCCTTTACATCTGTTTCAATAAATTTGTGCAAAAGACCAACAAATCAAACCAACTCACCGCCAACTAAGTCCTGCTGTAAGCTCGGTGCAGTGCAGTGCAAAATAAATGACACCCAAGTTTATGATTTGACTGGTTAATTATAAGCTAAAAAGTACGATAAACATTCTAGTATATTATGCTGGTGTGCATTCTAGTATATTATGCTAACTGGTGTGTAAGAAAGGTATAAAAAGGCGAGAGGTGTGGGTTGCGATGTGAGCCTTGGCGAACACCGCAAGTAAAGATCGACACCATGAGCCTTTTTATACCAGTTATACACCGTTGCATACAATACTTTTTCTATGACTCATTTCAAATAAAAAGTACCTAAGTATTTTTCAGACGGAAAATAGTTCGAGGGGTAATATGGCTTTTAGACCAGAGTTAATAGGCCTTGATTAAGAGTTTAAAAATATAACCAACTTTTTGTCGTTCGAAGTTTAAAGGTTTAAATAAGGTTAAGGAAAATTGGAATATTTCACTTGAATGTGTCTACGTTTACCGTTCAAAATGCATTGCACTGTACACAGTAGTATAAGCCTGGCTGTGTTGACATTGACTTAATCCCCGGTTATCGCGCAATATATTTCTTTGGGCGAGTTTAATATTTGGACTTACCCGGTGCTCAGCTTGCCAGTTAATAACGCCCGCATTTCGGAGGATTTGCTGTTATTCGAAATGTGAATGCGAACTTTCTTTTGGACATGCATTTTTGTGCAAATAATATTTCTTAGCTCAGTTTAAATAGAGATTTCTGACAGTTTTTCCCATACTGCATGTTCTCAATATTAAAAACCAGGTATATTGATGTAGGTTTGTATCGTAAGAATAAACGTCTTGCCCATATCTACTTAGGCAAAGCAAAAACTGTTACACAGTGAAGAGTGGCGGGTGCTTTCTCGCGGGCTGATTATTTTGATTAGAAATTTAAATCTATTGTACTCCATGGGGTTTAGTAAAAATGTAGGTAAATTTGTTCGGCTAAGGTTCTAAACCTAAGCGACAATTTTTTTATCTACACCCAGTTAGTAAATCCTCTTTCACATGTTCAAAAATCGTAGCAACCAGCTTTTCAATATACCCTGCCCGCTCTCCCGCAGACCCGCGGCTACGGAAGTGGGTGGTGCTGGTCATAACCGCATCATAAATCGAACGGTTATGAGAATTAACTGCACAGCCCGTGAACTTAACAGCACAGCTGCGCGAGTTCTTTGACCCGAGCTATTTCGTCAACCACGCCAGCTCGAGATTAATGTTCGAGACTTAAAAAGCTAATTATATTGCATACACTACTTTTTCCACGAGTCAACGGAAATTAAATAAACAAAGTGTAATAATTAAACAAATTAGTCCTGCGGAAATGAAGATTAGGCACATGGGTCGGGCGCTCGTTGATGTCTTTTGTTCTGTGTGTGCGTCACTGGTCAATTTCATAAGAGTGCAGTAACGGCGACACGTGATTGGCCAATTTCATAAGAAAACAGTAACGGCGACACGTGATTGATTTTAGTTTCGTCTACGGTATCTTAATTCAAACAGGTTGGTCTCTTGCCAGCGTGAACGTACCGGCGGTGCTTATGCCGGTCGGGATCGTCAGGGACGACGGTAAGAGACCGGAAGGAATGACGCTGATTTCGTGGAGGATGGGACAGGTGCTAGTGTGGGACGCGACCTTCGTAGACACACAACAGGCTCCCTCCCATCTCAGCAGCACCACGGTTAAAGCCGGTGCGGCGGCTGAGGCGGCCGAAGCATTAAAGAGGCGAAAATATAGGGGTCTCGACGCTAATTACAACTTTGTTCCTTTTGGTGTCGAGACCCTCAGTCCGTGGGGCCCATCAGCACGTAAATTATACCGCTTTTTGACAAAACGGTTGGTCAATGTCACCGGGGACAGGAGAACTGGCAGCTTCCTCGCTCAACGCTTAAGCATTGCGATTCAGCTAGGAAACCCTGCTAGCATCCTTGGTACCATGCCACAGGGGCCTATTTTAGAATTCGACTTTTAGTTTTGTTATGTATAGTTATAATATTAAGTTAGTTATTTATTTTATTCTCTCATTATTATTATTTTGATAACTTAATGTACCCTACATAATTTTTTTGTTAAATAAACTTTCCTAGTGACTCAACATTACAATATAAACATTACAGGAAATATATAACTAATACTATATAATTAAACATTGAAGTCGACCAGTAGAAAAACTACTATTAATTTATCCTGAAACTTTGATAACAAATAAAAAATCTTAAGTACATATGTAATTAATCCATATAGGTTTGTCTTTTTTAGGGATCCGTAGCCAAAATGGCAAAAAACGGAACCCTTTGCCAGATTCGTCATGTATGTCCGTCCGTCCGTCCGTCCGTCCATCCGTCTGTCCGTATGTCACAACCGATTTACTCGGAGATTATAAGCACTACAATTATGAAATTTGCTAGGAAGGTGTATTCTATGAACCGCTACATAAAAGTGATGTGAAATTACAAAAAAAATATTAAATTAGGGGGGGTACTCCGTACATGTAACCGGTGGATGAAAAAAAAAATTCAACGCACATAGTCGTGTGGATAGATAGGCCTTTAAAAATTGTTGCCGTTGGTGAGATATTAGCTGTCAAAGTCATATAAAGTGTCCCCCCCCCTCTAACTATAAAGTTTAATATTTGAAAAAATTGAGGTGGTGTGCATTAATAAATACTTTCAACGATTTTTGGTTTGATTGAACAATATAGGTTTTACGGTTTTTGAGTTTTCGCTTAAAAACTGTCTTGCCCAAATAAAAGATCGTAAGTGCCGTGAGTTCCCTATGAAGGTACTACTTTTTTAGATTCAATGTATTGGATAGTGATTTTAAATGTGGACTAGTAGGTGTTGGTACGGAACCCTTCATTGTACGTGGTCCGACACGCACTTGGCCGGTTTTGTTTTTTTCCATTATCGTCAAACGCAATGTAAATACCTACTTATTTCGTAATTATTGAACGATTACAAATCTGACTTAGAGGCCGTTGCTTGTAGACTTATAGGAAACATTTCTGCTTTCCCTGAATTTAGTATTCATAGCACATAACGTAGTAACCAATACAAATTTAAAGGACGGTCGAATGCGAGGGCGGAGCGACCACGTATCGATATAAATGCTGTTTCAATGGAATGGCAATATCGTGGCCTTATTCGGGTAAATTCGACTAGGTAATTAAGTAAATAGCTTGTAATTGGCAAGCTAATGAGCAATACGTCTTAAATTACAGTAGCACGATCCTATAATGCCACATTTTCAATACAAATTTTTGGAACTATATATTAAACTATCATACCCATGTTCCCTATTGGGCATTAAAGGTCTTACTTATTTATAAGAATTTTGATTCACTTCATACCTACATGAATAAATCAAAATGAATCAAATTCAAGAGTAAATCAGGATTTAAATTATTCTCGACAATATTTTATTTCGAAAGTGTAACGATTTGGTGGTAGTGTATTGACGCGCTGGTGAAATATTTATTTGTTTCCATACTTTTGACCTTCACTTTATGCAACTAAAAGTTATATACCATCACTCGCCTTACTGATTTATTAAGGCAGAATTTATGCGCTATAGACATGCCATGGTTGTCACTTTTTGTCTAAAGGTCACTTAAACAATAAATAGTCTATCTGACTCGACGTTGGTATGTATGGTATTGGTATAATACTTCTCATCCAGGTTTTTTTCCACTCGCATTAAGACGAAAACATTGTAACTTGTACGTATAAGTTTGTACACTTGTATGGAAATTTAATACAAAGCCTTCAATTTTACTAGTGCTTTCCTGGCCGTGCTCTAAGAAGTTTTTATGAAATCGAGTGCCATCGGGCTATTCAACCCAAAGAGAAAACTGGACTTTGTTTCCTCAAGATGTTTTCTTTCACAATTCTCGGGGGAGTAACGACTGGGTAATTAGTTTTCTGTCGACCGTCTATCTCGGGGTCAACCAGAAGATAAGGTAAACATCATAGTGCTCGACACTGTCCCCGAATTTGACACTTAATCTTATGCCATAATAAAAGGTGAAGTATAGCCACTATAGGTGTTAACTATGGGGTATAAAGGTTACAAACATTTGGGATGTTTACATTAACATGCCTAACAATATACCTACTAAAAGATAGAATTGGTTTCCGAAAGTGAAGTATCCTGGAAGGAAACAGACTATAACGTGCCCATACCAATATATTATTTATATACGTCGAGATACACAGACGTCCAGAATAATGCAGTCTATATGAATCTTTTAAGGCTCCCTACGGCGTGACAGCAGGGCGCATATAGTCCTGCTGCTATGTCGGCCTGTCTGCGTGTCACATTAATGCGATCAATATGTCTTGCTATATCGGTTTTATTTCAATTGTTACCATATAGATGCAGAGTTGAAGGGTAGGAGTGATATTCTGATAAACCCTGGAGTTTCAAGCATCCATAGGCTGGGACCGCTTATCATCAGGCGGGCCGCAAGCTTGTTTGCCACTGACGTGGTATAAAAAAACATATGTTCGTTATGCTACTTACTGTCCCTAGTGTCCCATCTACACACATTTTAAGCACTGGGAACCATCACACATTTATGCTTTCAATATTAAACACAATTTTGTTCACATTGAAAACTGCGTTTCTCATGTCATTATATCAACATTGTCTGTCAAATAAAGATTAAAAAAACAATATCTATCAATATCTGTTATTGTAATCTTGATGAATGTAAATTATTTAAAGCAGGAGTCGACAAGCTTTTATCAGCCAAGGCCACATAATAGCTAACAAAATATGTCGCGGGTCGCACGTATTCATAATTTATGACCCTATCAGACAAAAGGTACCACATTGTCGGTTGTCAATAAGGAGGCCGACCGCTGTTGCCGACCGCTGACTTAAGACAAGGCCTATTCAGAGATCTGAACGAATATACTCAAGTTTGAACAGAGCTGAAGTGTGAAGAAATAATGTAGAATTACAATACACAAAAATTACTGAGAACTGAAAAAGAAAGAAAGAAATACAATAACCAAACAAAATATTAAAAATGCCTTGGTAACTTTAAAAAAGAAACCTAAATATCATCGTTAAAATAAACTTTCATGCTGCCTATTTCGTAATTATCGACGACACGAATACGATCTTTTTACAAAATGGATAGCTTTCTTTATTTAAATACCCGGCAGATTCCAAAAAAACAATTAAAATGTAGCGTCCTGGGGCCCATGCCACAGGAGGGAGAGCTGGACGCTGTTTACTTTTTATAATTATAATTTTTGTTCTTTAGTTTTATTATTATAATGTAATCATAATAATTGTATAAATATGTAACATATGTATTTCTACATATATTTAATCGAATGTTATTTTAAAGTGATCAACATTCAAACAAGCTTGTTTGTCATTAACATTTAATTTAAATTTATTTTATAATATATTATAAGTACTGTGATTAAATCGGAAAAAAAATAACAACATACATTTTAATTTAATTTTTACCTACGTAGGTTTTTTTTAAATTATTGGGCCAAGGGTACTGCGTGCTTCTTCTTCTCAATTGATAAGAAATGCATCTTCGTCCAGGACTGCTCTGGCGATTGCCACTCTGCGGCTTCCGCACGACGGTGCGGTGTGCGAGCGAGACTGCGGTGTGCGAGCGAGACAGCGCTATGCAAGTCTATAGCGGTGTCGCGGTCGCACTGCAGAAACCGTACGGAAACCGCCTCAGTGTGACAACCGCCTAAGTTATCATTTTAACAGTTTGATTTAAGGTGCTCAGTCTGGCAAGCCTACAAATTCAAAATTCATTAATCAGGCAGTGTCAGTGGCGTGATAAAATATCGTTAGAGACAAACAAAGGCAGGCGACGTCCGCATCCCGTTTAGAAATATGCAAATCGTCTGCAAATCCCAAGCTCGTAGATTAATAAAACAGATGCGACGCTTATAACACGGTTTATACCGAACAAATTTTTTATTTAAAAATATGCAATGTATTTCTCCTAGACCCTATTAATCCGATCTTAGTTTACATTAAAACGGAATTCACATTATGTCGGAACCATACAATGGGCCACGATGGCGCAGGACCCGCGGGGTAGGTAATCACGTTAAATTTTAATTGTCAGCTCATACATTTATACTTCAAAATTGACAGTAAAATCAATCTACCGTTAGTACATAAAATTACGTGATTCGCCTGCAGGACGTAGCTAAGCGGTGGAATAAGATGAAAACATGACGTCATTCTCCCTTTAACGCATAACTGCGTCCTTTATGTTGGACTACCATGGATATTGTGTGGTTACGGCATTAAAAAATGTTCATTTAGGTCCCTTTTTTTAGGGTTCCGTAGCCAAAATGGCAAAAACGGAACCCTTATAGTTTCGTCATGTCCGTCTGTCCGTCTGTCCGTCTGTCCGTCTGTCCGTCTGTCACAGCCGATTTACTCGGAAACTATAAGTACTACAGTGATGAAATTTGATGGGAATATGTGTTGTATGAACCGCTACAAAATTATGACACTAAATAGTAAAAAAAAGAATTGGGGGTGGGGCCCCCCATACATGTAACTGAGGGATGAAAATTTTTTTTTCGATGTACATACCCGTGTGGGGTATCAATGGAAAGGTCTTTTAAAATGATATAAAGTTTTCTAAAAAACATTTTTCTTAAAGTGAACGGTTTTTGAGATATCAGCTCTCAAAGTCGTAAAAAGTATGTCCCCCCCCCTCTATTTTTATAACTACGGGGTATAAAATTCTAAAAAAAATAGAGGTGATGCATGCTAATTAACTCTTTCAACGATTTTTGGTTTGATCAAAGTATCTCTTATAGTTTTTGAGATAGGTTGATTTAACTATAATTTTGGTTAAGTTATTTTTGCTGTTTTATAGATACTAGTACGGAACCCTTCGTGCGCGAGTCCAACTCGCCCTTGGCCGGTTTTTTGTTCGTTAATAATCGCTTTAATCGACCGATCAAATCGCTACCTACTTTTAATACAAACTTACCGATCATCAAGGTATTTAGCAAACAAAATTTTTCGAGGAAAAACAATGCGTAATGCAAGAGTGACATGAATTTGCAAATCATATATCACTACATAGTATAAAACAAAGTCGCTTTCTCTGTCTCTAAATCCCTATAATCTATGTATGCTTAAATCTTTAAAACTACGCAACGGATTTTGATGCAGTTTTTTTTATTAGATAGAGTGATTGAAGAGGAAGGTTTATATGTATAATAACGTCAATTAAATAGTGCACCCGTGCGAAGCCGGGGCGGGTCGCTAGTAATTCTCTAATAATGGCTAACAATTATTATCTCTACGTCTACCAGTATGTGCAGTAATAACTCTTAGCTACTCTTTGCCCCTCTTATTCGGTTTTAATTAATATTTCTTCTGTAAGCGTATCGTATTCGCCGAATTAATTTGAAATACACTGGAATATGCTAATATACGAGGCACGCCCTATAAATAAAGCTTTGAAAATTATACCTACAGGGCAGTTCATATCGTTGGTAGTAATACTTCATATATGGAGGAGTAGAGGTAATTTATAATATTTTACATACCTAGCTAGACTATATGTATTTACAGAATTTGATTTATTTGAACAGCTACTAACGTGTCGTAACGTTTAGTGTCTTTTTTTGGGGATTGACGAAAGACATCGTCCTGTTGTGGATTCGTTTTTATTATCAGTGACTTAGAGACCATATACATCTCTAACAATATTAAAATAGTCTTAATTTTGACCCTCAGAGACCATGTACATCTCTGGGATATTATATTAATTTCATTATACTTTTGTTTAATCAGACTTGAGACCTTATACATCTCTAACTTTACTGATGTTGTAATATTAATATTTTGACGTGAAAAATGTATTATTATAGTCAGATTTTCTTAAATTGTAAATTAATATTTTGACATGTAAAAGTGCCTTTGTAGAATAAATGTTTGATTTTGATATTGGCAGTATCTACCGTGGTTCCCAGACTTCATATACTTAGAAAAGTGTTTTGTTTTGTCTCTTCGATTTCCTGTTTTATTTTTGATATTTTTCGCAACTGTATTAAAATTGTCGTTTGATATACATGAGGAAGTATCATATTCAATCGTCCCGCGTCTGCGGGGCTGGCACAACTACCGCTGCGACGCGACGCGAGTTGACAAAAATGTACCCTCCGAACTTGTATCAAAATGTATTACATATTTCACACCTGCTATTCAGAAAAGAATCATTATTGCCCTCGAATGAGGGATTAAAGTCGTACATTTCTTCCTTAATTTGAGGGGAAGAATAATTCTTTTCCTCATCGAAGGTGTGAAAAACAGTATGTGCCAATCGATAGCAAAATTATTTGTAAAACATTTCATGTTTCTAACAGCGGATCTCATAGGAAGTGTGAAAAGCAGTATGAGTCACATTGTAGCAAAATTATTTCCGTCTTGGGCGTAAACACTTGAATCCCTCGCTACGCTCAAGGTTCAACTTTAGAATCTCCTCGCTACGCTCAAGATTCAACTTTAGAATCCCTCGCTACACGCAAGATTCTATTGTAGAATCTTTTGCTATACTCAGGATTCAATATAGCGCCCTCCCAGCAAATATATCATTTACCTCCCTTGAATATTTTACGCAATATTAGGCAAGATGCCACCTTAATGTTATTAAAAATGTGCCGGCCATTATATTACTTTTAATAATTTTTAACACAGACGGTCAATAGCCAATAAACTGATTGATTGTGAATCAACAATCATGTTTGCAGTACATATCCTAATTATTAATGTGATTGGTTATTAGTACTGCTCATATCGTGATGACTGTGAGCAAATAAAGGCATTTCATGTCGATTAACTTTCGAAATGCACTTCATTATTATATTAAAGCGCACGCAGTTCAACACTTGTTTTAATTTAAAATAGTAATTATTCTTCATCCAATCCACGACGATACATTCAACCCTCCGTACATATAATACAATAAAAATTTCTCAAAAATGGCCGGAAAAGTGGACATTACTCGCTTCACATTGAAAGGTAAAATGTTGGTAGGTAAGATAAAGTGTACAGTTTTGGGTCAGATATAAATAAAAGAACATCTCAGGCTAAATTTCCTTATTTATCGAGTACCAAACTTTTAAAATGGCCATATAAAAAGTGATTCATATACCCACAGCTAGTACAACTGCAACTTTTTTGTTCGTATCTGAAACAGCTTATGGGTTTCAGTGAAGCTAAAACGGCGGGAAGCATTAAAATTTTGACGTTTAGGGTTATTTATTATCAAATCTTTATTCAAATTCGTATTCTCCCCCTATTTTACTGTAGTAACCTCGGCGGGAATGCCAATTGGAGGCTTCGTATTAATTAAACGGACTCCCAAGGTCGTCCGTTTAAAACTACTCAGCCTGCAATTAGCTCCTCCCGTGCTTCGACAATAATGTAGGTATTATTGCACACCTCACACAAATGACCGGTGGCATCTCATTCCTTTGTTGTCCTGTATGGGAGCCCCCCTTAAAACATTTTAAAATAAGTATTGAGAATTTGTATGGCTTTGGGTAAACGGGTTACTGTGAAGATTTGAAGACTGTAGTTCGAACGGTTTGGCTGTAAAGCCTATGTGTATAGTGTAATAGGGTTCCGTTTGGACCCTCCGGGCACGGAATCCAAAAAAATTATAGGTACAGCTTACTCGTATTTATTTGCGGTCTCGATACACTTATCATTATAACTCTATGACTCAGTAACTACTTAGATAGTAGATACAGATTGGCCTTCGATTGTTTCAGTAACAGACATAGAAACATATATATATATAGCACTGAGCTGAGCCCTTCGGTGAGTGCGCTAAAAAATCTCACTAGCATATGTGAGTCCTATGCGATTCGACACGGATTGTGCTATAATGTGAATAAAAGTGAGTATTTGATCTTTAAGGCCGCTGGTAAACGCCCTGGAAAGATACCTGAAGACGTGCCAGCTGTAACTCTAAATGGCGCTCCGCTGCGAAGGGTGTTCAGTTTTAAGGGCCTAGAGCATTATCTTACCGACGACCTTAGGGATCAAATGGACATCGAAAGAGAACGCAGAGCATTGGCGGTGAGGAGTAACATGTTGGCCCGCAGGTTTGCTCCTTGTTCTAATCAAGTAAAGATTACGCTTTTCAAAGCGTACTGTTAGAGCTTTTACACGAGCAGCCTGTGGCTTAACTGTACTCGTCAATCCCTCAGTGCTCTGAAAGTCCAATATAATAATGGATTTAGGGCACTATTGCGACTGCTTCGCTTCTGTAGCGCATCATTGATGCTTGCCGAGGCTCACACGGATGGATTTGACGCCATCATGCGGAAGAGAGCCGCCTCACTGGTGCGTAAGATGCAGAACAGCTCCAATAAAAATTTGGAAATGTTTGCCAGCAAACCTGACGCCCCCATATACATTCATGTCAATAATTTAATGATTAGCAATTGAAACTGATTGCTGGTCGTTGAATTATTGACAAGAGGTATTTTATAGTAGTTTTAAAGTTAATTTACTATCACTAACACTAGTTTTATTCAATGTAATTACTAACCAATGGATCTGAGTTATCTGAATAAAGAATATTTATTATTATATATAGATACGGTCCTTTCTTTGGAATAACAGTGCCAGCATAAGAAAAAGATCGAATGGTCTCTAATGAACACTCCTGTGACACGAATTACATGAAGTCAATCTGTCAATAAGCGTCTATAGCACTTTTAGAGCAGTGATGTAGGTGGTCCAATGCGGCATGACCTACATTGCTGAACGATTTAACTCAGGCTCCGGGGCTTACTGCGTCTGACACCGTGAATCTGTTGGAGTGCCTAGAGTAATATATGTAATTACCAAAAATAATTTCAATGGTTTTAAGTGAACCTTCGCATCGAGTAAATATTGATCTTGAAAGTAGGTATACTCTGTCACTGTCACTGTAACTCTAACTACTCATAATGTCTCAAAATTTCAAGAGAGTTGGTTGAGAAACCCGTAGAGAAGAACTGCTGTATGGACATCAGTAAATTCGCCCACCAGACGTAGTTATTTTGAACAAGCTGAAATGGTTATTAATTCTCTTTTCAAAAAACGGACTCGCCGAAAATATTACATATAATAGAGAATAAGCATGCGGAATAAATAATAACATATGTCACATATGTGAATAGTAAACCATCAAATTGTGACAATAAATAGTAAATTAATAAATATGCCAAAAATCTTAAAAATATATGACAATTGAAAGTTTCGAAAAATTATGATTTTTTTTATTGACAAAAAGTAAATTTCATATTCATATTCATATTCATATTATTTATTGCATATACATGTGTTTACATTGGTGTTAAAATACAATTTGTTTCAACATTTAAAATCACCTTCCGGATTCTTAAGTTGTAATAAACAAAAAAAAATTATGATCACAATGTACCTAAACGCAATATTATTTCACGACCAAAACAGCAAATTACTCGTTTTCCATATAATGGTAGTACGGGCGCATAGTATATGACGTCACATACTATGCTCAATTAGTATGGGCCTTTTGAGCGCTTTTGAGGGCGTTATTCTAATTGTATTTGTTCCATATAGGTACACATTCCCCTCTAAAAACTGGTTCGAATGGCATCATGAAAAAAAGTGATGCAAATTCTCTATTATAGAACCTGCTGACAAAATTGATTGAGAAATTCAACATGTAGAGCAGAACAGCCGTAAGTACGGATATGTGGAAATCCAAGCTGAAATGAAGACCTTCGATCGTTTCGCTCACTCGGTCAAATATGTAATACTAACAGTACTTTAAAAGTCAACTGTTGAAACGTACTACTTGAACGAAATGAACCTGAAAGTGTTACTCCGGGAGGCTTAACTCTAACTCACGACCCATAAAACACTGTGTTACTGTTGGAAAACAGAAGTAACCAAGTAGGTCCAATGCGGAGTTGTTTGCCAAAAGTATTAACCGTTGGGCTAACTCAATTTTATGGGTGGAACGAGTTGTACGAAGAAAAATAGGGGAGCCGTGCTCGACGACAGTTCGGCGAGATTGGCTTTTCACTTTACCGTGGAAATAAAAGGAAATTCGTAATCATTGGTGAATTTTCGTATGATGTTGCGAACAAATATAATGTTGCGGGCATTGCGAATTATTTTATCGCAAAGGGTTAGTTACTGACTTTGACATTAGTTTTATATTTTTCACTTCTCATGCTCGAAAAGTGTGTCATATTAGGCTTATCAAGCGGGGCTAAATTAATACATTTAGCCCCTAGGGAAAATAAGAGTACATATTCTAATTTGACTAATCAAAATACTTCAATACAATCCACCAATCAGAAAACACATTGACAGCCAATCGGAAAGTTTGGGTCTTTTTGGTACATACTTTGCTCAACTAATTTAACTACAAAAAAATTACGTATTTTTTTGTCCCTAATTTCAACTACTATTGGTATCTGAGTCAAAAAAGTAAAAAAAAAGATGCCGCCATATTCTTATAGTATTTTATTATTAATTAGCGACCCGCCCCGGCTTCGCACGGGTGCACTATTTAATGGATGTTATTATACATATAAACCTTCCTCTTCAATCACTCTATCTTTAAAAAAAAACGCATCAAAATCCGTTGCGTAGTTTTAAAGATTTAAGCATACATAGGGATATAGGGACAGAGAAAGCGACTTTGTGTTATACTATGTAGTGATTAGGGTTGGATAATCTTTGTTTATTTATTTTCTCGCAGTCCAAATTGTTCGAATCTTATACCTACTTAATAGGTAGACTAGGGGCGAGTTTTTTAAAAACCCGTAATACAAAAATGTCGTATAAAATTTTGGTAACTCAGTACCTATATTTTGACATAACTTAACCATATAAGGTCTAACAGATCTTTATAAAACCTACATACTTAATAAACTGGTGACCTCTTTAAATTTTAATTTTTAAACAAGAACAAGGACTGGACATAATTATGAGGAACGTAGATTAACGACAAGTACTTCTTGGTTCTGTTTTTGGTTAATAATGTGTAAATTGAACAAAATAGTCTTTCACAACTAGCTTATTCAAATGATGTATGCTCTTGAAAATTGTTGAAAATCTTAGATTTCCCCATTTTCATCCACATAGCAAAAACAAATTAATGCTAACTTCACTGGAGTGGCTTGATAATCCTCAAGAAGTTAGCGGAAACATTTGGCGATAGGTAGGTATATAATATATGGAGCCAGTATGTAACTTTTCCTTCATTCGGGCAAACATTTGGCTTTCGGCGATGTTTGGTTTGCAATATCATAAATCCTATATATCAAACTATATAACAAAAAAGGTCACAGTTATGTACTTGTCTTTGTGGATTGGTTATTATTTTTGGATAATCTCTTAGAAATTGAGTACGATTCTTATGCGAAGATATACAAGTCATGTTATATACCTTATTAGGTATATAACATGACTTCTAGAACGCCGTCACCTAAACTGCCTTTTTTCACATCCGAAAATGTTCAGAATTATATGCACCGACGCATAATTAACCGATTGAGAGCAAGGTCTCTGCTTCAACTTCGACAAGAAAGCTTTCGTATGTCCGGATTTCCGATTGTTTTCCTCTTCAGATCGCCTTTCTTAACCTATATTCGTGAAATTTTGCGACTACATTCGATAACTATAAAGGTAGATTTTTATGTCAGTTTTTGTAAACTTTTACATACATTTTTTTTATGATTTCGTGTTTCTGCGGGCGGATTCTGGTTTGTTCTCCTCTATACGTCGCATTTCTCAATCGATTTTCGTGAATTTTTGTGAGCAGGTTCGATAATTATGTATAGATAGATTTTTTTGAAAATATAAAAAAATTCTCGCAAGGTACAGTTCGCGCAGCCACTAGTATTTAGAGTCCTAACAGAAGAACAGTCTCTAGAAGTTTGATAGTCATCCTAACACAAAATTAGTTGTTTTCTTTTGCGCAATGGATGATTGGCAGAACATAACTTGCTATTTGATCTAATAAATTACCTTGAAATAAAATGTATTACATTAGCTTAAAGGGCACTAACGAATTTTCCACATGACTTCAACCCGCAATAACACCCGAGCTTAGCATATCTTACCGAAACGGGGAAGTAACAACCTTCTTACAACTTCAAAGGGGTACTTGAAAGCATGCGGGTCTTTCAAGTTGGCTGATAAAACTGAGATGACCCACATAGCTGGAGGACCAATCATAAAAATAACAATGTCGCGGAAATGTTATTCGGTTTCCTTTGTGGAATTGTCTCTTGCAATGTGTAGTGGATATCCCCTCGAATTTTTGCTGGACCCTGAAATTTTGAAGTTATGTATGTGAAAGATGCGTAGGTACGCTAATTAGACTGATCCCTTCATAATAAATACCTACTTATATATTGCATAATACACGTATGTATAGATAATGTTTCGTCTTTAAAACTACTTACCTAAATAAAAGTCAGTTCTGATCTACGAGTAGGTAGATAGATTATTTTTATCCGTTTCGGTATTATGGCATATTTATCACAAAGAGACACATTTAAAATCAGTCTTGTAGAAAAACAAAGAATTTTAAACGAAAATATCTCAATAAACATCCGTTTCAGGGAATTTGTGGTCCGTTTGTACAATTTCGCAGTTCGTTAAGGAAGCCAGTTGCGCGTGCGCTGCAATGCGCCGTGAACTGACGTTAGTGCTATTTTAAGACGTTCGTGCTTATTGTAAGAAAATTGTATTCACATGATATACTTAAATAAATAAATATATTAAGGGGAAAATCAACTACCCTTGCTATTTATGAACTTATTATAAAAAAAAATAAAAATAAAAATAGCCTTTATTACTGAGACCTAAAGTAAAATATAAAACAATAACTAATATCATGCAAATCTTTAATGTTATAAACTAAGCATTGTCTTTAAACTAATAACTAGAACACTTCACTTTCACTTTAAAACTGTCTCTTATCTTATAAAATGTCCCTTGTCTCAGTTTGCCTTTTGGCAAAGGCCTCCTCCAACTCTCGCCTTTGAGCTCTGTCCCTTGTGACTCTTCCCCAAAAAGGTCCCGCAGTTCTTTTTATTTCATCTTCCCATCTACAGTACTGTCTACCTTTGCTTCTTGTTGAACTTATTAACACTGTGGCAAACTGCAGAGACCAAAAGGTTCCGGTATCTGCGATCTTTTTAGATATGTCTAAAGCATTTGACAGAGTCTGTCACACTATACTGCTTAAAGAACTATATCACTGTGGTATCCGGGGTAATTGTCACCAATGGCTCAAGTCATACCTTGAAAATAGATCACAATATACTGAAGTATTGTCATATTCTGAAAGTACTAAATCGCTTAACACGTATCGGCCAAACAGTAAGGAGTACAAAAGTAGGGGTACTGCAAGGCGGCATCCTGGGACCCCTTTTATTTTTATTTTATGTAAACGATTTGCCTGAAGTCACCGATCACAAAATGCTTCTATTTGCTGACGACTGTTCAATTATTATTCAAGGAGATAAAGAAAAATATCAAAACGATGTTGCTAATAAAGCCTTTCATGATATTATGCGATGGTTAGAAGGAAATAACTTAAAGGCAAACCTGTCCATATGAAGGAGTCGAAATAGAAAACGTGAAAACAATAAAATTCTTAGAAATTAAACTTGATTGTCACACAAATTGGCACCCACATTCTGAACATGTACTTAATAAGCTTAGCAAATTTGTTTATCCTTTGCGAAGACTCAAAGAAGTGTCTTCAGACAAGACTGCCCTTCTGGCTTATCACTCGTACGTTATGTCTAACCTCCGATATGGCATTGTGATCTGGGGAAACTGTTCAGAAAAAGATAAAATATTCAGGACACAAAAGAAATGCATTAGATCAATATATGGACTGAAACAAACGGATTCATGTCAACCACTATTTCAAAATTTGAAATTGTTAATATCCGCGTGCATACGGATAAATGAAGTCTGCCTATGAGTTAAAGCTAATAGCCAATTGTTTAAAGAAAAGCAGCCCAGATCAAGGCTTCAAGCTAAATATGGGCAAGACAAATTGTGTCCCAAACATAAATCTACCCTATATAAAAAATAATCTTGCGGCCATGGGAGTCAAAATTTATAATCACCGATTAAAACGAAACTGTTCTCTTGGTTAACAAATAAGTACTTTTATAGTTTAAGTGAATATTTTTTGAAATCTGACAGTTAAATTGCTGCAATAGGTAATAATCAATTAATATTCTATACGAGTACCTCATGCAGGTAGAAAATGGAGACTAAAAATTACCTACCACCTATGTAACCCATTTTCACGCAATATAATATGTATTTTCTTATTATATAATATTATGTTGGAAACTTAGTATCTTTTTAATAAATAACAAGTAGATGATACGCTTAAAATATCATTCATGACCATTACGGTCAGTTTCATTTCAACATAGGATTTGATTAAAATAAAAAAAATCATCAATCTTTACAATATAAAATATCTGAATCTTGGTATATGTTAAGCATTGTAACGTTACGTTACAAAACTATTAATCAATCGACACCAGCCAATAAATCCCCAACTTTTGCTAGGTCATTCCAACTCCGGTCCCTTTGGAAGATTTTTCCGCCCAAATAAGCAATATTTTAGTTTGTCCAAACACTTGTGAGGCAATAACTTGCACGTGTCCTCTCGTATCTCAATTCTATCGAATTATTTGCCCATTGAACACTTAAATTGCTGTTTTATTATCAACGTTATTTGGTTCGGTGTTGAGTTTAATATTGATCGTCGGATTTAGTAGCATCAACGCTCAAGTATCTGATTTTGGTAGAATTAATAAAGCTGGTCACTAGAAACTGAGATGTCACGTCTGTTTGAGTAGTGTCTTGTTAAAATGAAATCATCGTTTGTTTATTTGCGTAGGTTGTGCTAAATTTACCTTATCTTTTTTCTTAAATGCTCGTTGTCAGGAAGGAGGTGGCTCAAGAGCGGGCTAAGTGGCGAACTGGCGTCAAATCGTGTCGGATGCCAACACTCACTTTGGATCGATGAGCAGTAGTAGTTTAGTTAGTTTTTCCTTAAATATCAGGTACTTACCTTAACCGTGTTGCGACTGTACAGAAATAATCTATACAATACAATACAAAACTCTTTATTGCACACCTCAATTAAAGGACACAGAAAAGGAATCTATATGTATTGTCGATTTAAAAACATACATCGGACATTTCTCTATCAATTCACATCCTGCAACCCTCAAACATCAGTTCTCTTTAATAAATGTGCAGTGTTTATTCTAATAACAATAAGTAAAGAAATATATTAGACGATTTGTTCTTAAATATCGAATTAGTTTACTTTCTATTCTTAGTAGGCATATTTATAAGCACTACCTGCAGGCTAGTTTTAAATTTTAACTCTTTTCCAGGCCGCACCAATCTAGAAGGCTTTATAAAAAACTAAAGTCGAGTATGTATATATTAAAAATAGTTACGTTTTGGTGATTAATTTCAAGGCGAGCCACTTTTTGAGAAAATGCAATCTAATTTTAACCTCAAACCCCAGCACTAACATCGAAATTCTATTGACACATATGTGGTCCACGAATAGTACTATGCCTAGAAAAGAGTTAATTATATATTGTAAAAATTATGTTCTTTTTGCCTCACCATAAAAAATTTGCACACAAATGCTCTTAGTGACTTCTCGGGCAAATAAGTCGATACAAAATATAACGTGAATTATTTTTTATTCTGGGTCATTAGGGGTGATATTTGTCCAAAATCAAAGTGTTTGTAGTATTCAGGTTACACATTCAGGTACTTTGGCACACAAAAAAAACTGAATCTTATCGATAATCATCGCCTCTTTGGAAAACCAAAAAAGCATGCTTCAAAATGAATTCCGCGTAAAACTATTGATGTTAAAAGACGTCCTGAAAACGTCCGTATAAAATAAACATTGGCTTCCCTGGATTGAGACGTTTCTCGCTTCATTTGTGGGCAATGGCGTGTGTGCTAAATGTGCTGGCCTGTCGACGTCCGGCCTTATTCACTCGTGTGGAATAAATGTACCTACTAATATAATATTGCGTACTGTATTTATGGTAAGCCTTAGTCGCTTTGTAATATGGATAAGGATTTTAGCAACGTGAAGAATATATTCAGTTGAAGAAATCTTTACTAAAACATCGTATGTAACTCACAATTTGTTATCCTGTATAGATAACCCGTCATCTACCAGTCCCTGGGATCCCAGGGTTCATAACAAAAAAATGCTATTGTTTATTTTTTTCGCTTTTAGTGAACATGTAAGGTAAACGTCCTAGCGCCCGACACAATACAGGGCATTTACAATGTCATGATATAGTAATAGAGGTGAACAATAGGTGCCAACTTTTGGGTGTTACGGTGTCAAACATTGGGAAGTTTACCTTATTTTAATATATACTCGGAATAAGTAATACTGATCTGCCTAAAAAGTGCATTTACTGTTGCAATAGAAATAATTTTAAACCCCGATTTACATGCTCTGCTGCAGTGAGATGGATCTCTTCTTTGTTAACTGCTTCCTAGGCAATCAATATATTTTTCTAGTAAATAAACGTCCGTTAGAGCATAAACTTAGGTACGTATTTATTGCAGTACCACAAAATTGGCATTAATCTGCATAACTCGCCCATACAACTGTCATTAACCAGTGTAAAGCGGCAAGCGCCTCAGGACAAGATATTGCCTATTCATAAGCCTCAAACCATTATATCTGACCCTTACGGTTCCGCTAATTTCAATAACGATCAGTTCTGCGTGAAATTCTTATAAGGTTCAAGTTAGTTTGGCTATTGTTTTTCAAAGCGCATTCATAACTTGGTTCGTAGGCGGTAAGTGCAACACCTATTTGCGTTTGGCAAAACTTTTGTTATACGATTTTAACCCTTACTTGTTTGTGGTTAGATCGAAATACTAATGAGTCGTTGCTATTTTAAGGATTTAATACAGGCAGTGAGAAGTCGGCTTTTGAGCTTGTCATTAAGAACTATTTGCGATGAGTGTTCATTTGAAAATTTATAAGTTTTCATGAATAATATTAATAAACAGTGCTTTCTAAGACCGTTAATTATTTTTATGTGTACGCTTTCGTATTACCTATTAGCATTGATGCAAGTACGAGCATCGAAACCTCCGACAGCATCTTCGATATATTATCTACCTTGATACCTGATATGTATATTCTATGCTGCATTCCTAATAGATTAAATTAAGTCATTTACTCTAATTCGCAACTCACTCAAGCCGTCGTCTCCCGGCGAAAAAAATAAACAATAGCATACTTAACCGGTAGATGACGGGTTAATTCGCTAAGAAATGCTCAAAGACTATAATTTCAAAAAAATCATGCGAGATTAGTAGAGATTAGAACGTACGTAACCTTGGGATTGCAGAGAGATGTATAGCCTCGGTCTGCATTTTCTATCGCTTGTATGATCGGGAGTGCTCGGAGGAATTGTTCGGACTGATCCCTGCCGCAGCATAGTTCATTTCATCATCATTCTATTCGTCAGTATTTCCATCCTCATCATTTGGAAGATGGCTGGCAGTCCAGAACTATGCGTTTCTCAAGAAATTTCCTGACTCTCACAACCAAACTATGGAATAAATTTTCGCCTGCGGTATTTCTGGACCGATGAGTCTTCAAACCCTCAAGAAAAGAGTGTATTCCCTTCTGAAAGGCCGACAACGAACTTGCGACTTCTCTGGTGTTGCAGGAGTCTATGGGCGACGGTAATCGCTTACCATCAGGCGATCCGTCTGTTCATTTGCCCCCTATAAGATAAAAAAAGATCTATCTCGGACGAAAAGAAGCAAAGTTTAACCTAGTCGTAGGTTAAACTTTGCTTCTTTTCCTTTATGGTCCCTTTCTCCAAACACGTCTCTCAATGATTTTTATTCATTATTATTTTTAAGTAAGGAAAGTAATTAGACTCATAAATACTGATACATAACTGCGCTACAACTTTCAAAATGTATGATCAATTGTGGATCTGGGATACCTTGCGTCTCACGAGTCATAAGAGGTGGTCATGATTTCGCTATCATATCGATATTAAATATAATTTTACCATAAATTAACCACTGCGACAGGCACATTATGACATTATTCAAGTTTATGATAACATTCAAAAATATTTTTAGGTACGCCCTGTAACAATATTTATTCCCTCCTATAATAATATTTCGTGTCGCCAAGTAATAAAAATAATTATTAAGGTGAATTTTTCCAATATTACTTCACCCATTAATGACTACGCTTTCAATTTTACACTTCACTAGTTAAGGGGATTCTTATATTGATCGAGGAGCCCCTATTGGGAAGTGCTCGAAATCATATCGAAGGGTTTTAGAGGTAGTTAGCTGGATTAAAAAAAACTAATTATCTTTGTTTTTAAGACTCAAGCAGGAGTATCAACAGAGATAGTGCAACCCACTTGATGCGTTAAAGGGACTGGTCCACAAAGTGTGTCGGGGTGCGGGGCATCATAAGCTGAACAATCTGTTGTAAGGGTTAGAAAGTTGCTTTTATTGGACTGAATCGAGATAAGAAAGAATATTATGTAAAGACATTGTACTTTAAAGAGTAAGTAATTTATTTTATAAAGCCAATTTACATGTCAAAAAATATAAAAATACAATTAATATTTCCATTGTACGGAAGTCACGTCTCAAATTATATGTCACATAGGTACTTTATTTTTTGTAAAAAGCACCCTATTGGTGGGAAAATATTTGTGTATAAAATGCACAAAACATTATCGACTGGTAAAACGTTGTTAAAATAAATTAAAATGTATTAAGCAAATTTCGAAAGCTTACAGAATAAGGGTTCTCCAGAATAAATTAATTCTTCCTCCTGTCGTTCTTTAACCCTCTTTAGGCCCATCTCATTACGCCGAGTTTAAAGGAAATTCCAATACCGGACGATTTTCCAGCGTCCGGCTTGCTTTGTTCCCGAAGTTAAGTAGGTACTTAATGTAGGAGTTTGTTTTCTAATGAAAATTATATTTTTTCTTAAATTTAATTTGGAACCCTTTGTTGTGAATCCGTTTGCAACGGCTTTAATATATGTGCAACACAATAGGTAGCCAAGAATAACTGTATATGTTAGTGACATTAAGACTCGTGTACAGATATTTCTGACCATTGTTTTATACAGATATTATGTTGCCGATTGTATTGGTATATCATGTTTTACAAAAAAAATGCCACCTAATTTTATGGCATTTTGTTAAATTAATTGGATTAAGGTAAACGTATTCGCCAGAAACGCGAGCCAATTTCGAATATTTCGTCATATTCCATATCAAAACGTCCGGAAATCAAATCCCACTTCATATTGGTTTTGCGCATGTAGTACCGAGCTTGCCATATTTATTTCACTCTATCGGAGATGACGTAGTACTGATATTAATGCTTCTAAAGACGGTCTGTGTACAGCAGGCGAATCACGTAACTTTATGTACTAACGGTAGATAGATTTTACTGTCAATTTTGAAGTATAAACGTATGAGCTGACAATTAGAATTTGACATTAAAATCTACCTAACGGTAGAAAAAAAGTTACGTGATTACCCCGCAGGTTTACATTATTTAAATTAAGCAACTACTCTATTCTAATAACTAATAAGATAATTATTTATTGAAAAGGTTTTCCTTCTTGTGGTAATTTGATGGTTAAAGAGGTTTAGCAAAATTTAGCTTTTATATAAAATTGTAAGGATAATTCTGTGTCAAACAAGTCAAAACGATTATTAGCTACCATGTAAATGCTTTTGTTTACTGTGGCAATTTCTCGTAAGAGCTTTCAGCGCAGATTAATTATTATGTCTAAATATTACTATTTATTTAATTTAATCACTTGACATAACCTTATACGATTAAGCAGAAGACCGCAATTATAGGAGTTAAATGGAAAAGGATGAAAAAAAAGGATCAGATCAGACCGGCAACGCTCATTGGGGGGCAAAGAACAAAATGTAACTATGGCAACACCTACCTTTTTTTGACGGTGTGAAAATGCTTTACGCATACCCCCGGCCCGGGAAGGCCATTTGGGGGTTATGGGACTCTCTTCTCCCGCAACCCACTAGTTGAGGGAGGGAAGGAGCATACCTACTAAAAACACACTGGCGTCGACCGCTCTGCTTAAGCCGTCGTCTCCCGGCGAAAAAAATAAACAATAGCATTCTTTTGTTATGATCCCTGGGATCCCAGGCACCGGTAGGTGACTACGACGACGACAATGGGGACGCCAGGGGGTTGCAAACATTTTATCCGCGACGCGATCCGGCGGTCCCGGCTAACTCATGCTGGGACACCCGCGCCGAGGGGAGGGTCGGGGCGCTTGACCTTCCCCCCAGACGTGTAAGGTCATGCTGTGTGGGTCCCCAACCCACTGGCCCTATTGGAGGAGGACAGGGCCAGCTACTGCAAACCGCGTGCGTCCTCTACCCCTTCGTCTGTGCCGGAGCGGGAGCGCGTCCGCTCTATCCTCGCGCTCCCTCTCCGCGGCCCTCATCTGCGAAATGACTATTTCGCAAAAGGAGGCTATCGCCTTCCAGGATCTCTCGCTGCGCAACATGGCTGCAACAACGTTATGCAGCGAAAGATCCACTGCCTGTAGCACAATTGCGAATGTACGACGCCAGTGAATACAGTGCTCCAGTGTTAATGCGTGGCAGACGGCGCTCCCCTCTCTACCTAACTTATGCTGGTTATGGCCGAAACAGCCATGTTCGGTAATCACCTGCGACATCCTGAACCCCGCCTTTCCGTGGCGCCTATCCAACCATTTGTAGAGCGACCCAAGGAGCGCCCCTATGGTGCGAAAAGGCCGGGCGGCTCAAGGTCGCTCTTTCAGCCTTCGCTCTGCCACCTGGCTGCCTTCTCCTCTTCGGGAAACTCCCCCGAAGCCCTCCACCGAACCCGCTCCCTGTGCGCCTCCGCGAGCATCCTCCGCATCCAACTCCCACGGGGGAGTACTTGCACGCTGGTGCCCACGCCACCGTCACGTAGGGCCCTGTGCATATGCAGTTGGCCACCACCCTTTGTGCCTGAGCAGAGCCTTGTTCACCGGGCTTAACCGGTCTGCCCCGTAGTGGGCCATACTACGGGCAACCCCGGCATACAGGCGACGGCACGCCACGGAAGCCCCCCCTACACTGGGCAGTAGCCTACTTAACTTAGGGCCGAAGCAGCAGCAAGTCGCCGAAAATGCTCCCTGAAACTCCACTTCCGGTCCACGGTGAGCACCAGGTATTTTATGTGGGGCCCACCTGAACTCAAACTCAAACTTAATTTTTTTATTTGCTCTAAGTATAAACAGGTATACATGCAAATATATTATTAAATGATACTAATTACCCTAATTAGAACACTATGAATTGCATTATTGTTATCAATTTATTTCCTCGCTTAATTAAAGAAAATATGAAATGTCAGTGTTAAAATATCAATTAAATATTGAACAGGCGTATGAAATAAAATAGAATATAAACTAAGCTTAAAATAAACTAAACTAAAAACTAAATATTTACAAGTAGAAACGAGGCTCCAGTTCGGAGCTCGGCGGTAAGGTGCAATGCTGATCCGCTGAGCGAGGTACCACGGCCCTAGAGTTTCCACCCCAAATGGCTCAAACATGCAGCCACCGTCAATGGCTGCATATTTGCGCCGCTTGAGGTGTTCAGCCGCGTTAGCGGCAGCCCCAGCCTTAACAGATGTCCCTGGATGATGGGAGGGCGCCAGGGTATCCACACATATGGCATCCCCGGCTAGTGGCCGTCCCAGCTTACAATAACAACAAATTATATATTACACAATTTCAAAATGAAATTATAAGATACAAATTAAATGAAATACGTACAAAAAAATGATCAATAAAATAATCAATCTAGATACTGTAGCAATATTAATCTATAAAATTCTAATCAATCAATAAATAGGCCTAGTCTAAGGCATTTGCGAACTTTTCTTCAGTGGCGTAATACGGTCTATTTAAAAAGTATTTTTTCACTTTCCGGTCAAAAGTATTTATGTCCTTACTTCCTTACTTGTTTTGGTTTACTTGTTTACGTGGTTATATACTTTAATAGCGTTATTTGTTATGCATTGATTATAATAGCTGTATGGCGCCTTACGCTAATTTATTCGTTTTCCTTACCTTGCGATTAAACAGATCTTTTGTAAAAATATATGCAAGTGCGATATAAATACATTGACACAACTGTTAATATCTTATTGTCAATATACATCTGTTTATGAGTAACTGGTGCATGTTTACAGCCTTCAATTATTGTGATAAGTTTTTATAAGTACATTAGTAGTACAGAATTGATTGCTGGCATCACCCGAAGCCTCTGCACAGTATCAAATTATGCTTTCGAAATAGTAGAAGTTGATTATCAATAACGTTTTCTTATCACTGGTTTTCGAGAGAGCTTTCATGGTGTAGCCGGCATTCGCTAATCGTTCATTTATTTTATTAATTTGGTTATTCCATCTAAGATATGGATCAAGATCAATGCCTAAAAATCGAACACAGTTTCATTTCTCAATAGGTAAATCGCATTGAGAATCAACACTATTTACATTCCTTCGAAAAGTCATGCCGAATCTTTTCTCATAATTAATTTTAAGTCTGTTATGTAAAAAACAGTTTGTAAGATCGGCCCAGCACATTTTCCGTCCGCCATCAGTACTATGCTAGTATCATCAGCATAAAGGTACGGGATATCACAAGTAATACAGTGCTACTACCTCCCTGTTAACTCTTATTGAGGCACCCGCAACCGGCC
The DNA here is from genome assembly GCA_963556455.1 of Epiblema foenella. Lineage (NCBI taxonomy): Eukaryota > Metazoa > Arthropoda > Insecta > Lepidoptera > Tortricidae > Epiblema > Epiblema foenella. The sequence goes on from OY747105.1 coordinate 9,495,339, forward strand.
GCCATCCCCTCCCCTCGAAGATGATTACCTCCGCTTTGGGGAGGGACACCTTCAGCCCTAGCAGCCAAATGCGAATGATCATCAATTTCGCCGCCATCTCAGCTCTCCTCAACGTCTCCCACAACCCCAGGACAGTAACCATTGTGTCATTGGCGTAGCAGATGACTGCCATCCGGGGAAAGAGGACTCTTCTGATGGCCCAATCGTACCGCAGGTTCCGTAGAGGGGGGCCAAGCACGAACCCCTGGGGTACTCCACAGGCCATAAGCCTCGTCCTCCTGTGCTCTTCTCTATCTCCCCATCCGCTGCGAGAGGTAGCGCTCAATGATGCACCTCAAGTATTATAGAGGCACGCGGTGATATCTGAGAGATGGCAACACCTGTCTAATTAATCGGTAATCATATAATATGTATCAGTATGTATAATCATTGGCATCACTTCAAATATTTTAGAGGATATTGACTCTTATGTAAATGACCTTCGGTAGGAAATATGCCAGACAAAGGATTCAGGATAGGTATAGTGTTGATCAGATAAGCCAATGCCTTGTGTCAAAGTGCTAATCATAGCAGATTAGCGTTGAAAACGCAGCTTTTCGAAAAAGGAATTCAGATCATTCCGTCATCTTCGTCTTAAAACTGCCCCTTCTGCACCACCTGTTATGCGGCACCCAGTTGGTAGCTATATTAACCCACATGTAAGATGCTGATCCCCGTTAGATGGTCATCGGCTTAGTCCCTACCACTTGAGCCTTACATCTATGTCTGTTAGTCATGAAATTTCAAGGGGTCCTACTATAAACATTTTGCGACACAGCAACAGTATTAGTAGCAACTTTTTGAAATGCAAAGATTGCATATCAAAATACAAAAAAACGCTGTGAATTAACAGCCTGTCTGATCTTGCGAAGAAAACGGCTAATGCATTCAGAGTAGATAAAGTCAACGCGTGCCCCACGGAATGCTGAGTGGCGATCTTTATTGATATTTGGAATAAAAAGCGCTCGTTCACAATGGACTGTTAACTGTTAAGATTACTTGGAAATTTTACTTAAATAACAATGAAATGCCTGGCGTATTTTTCTGTTGGACTGAATTTAAATTTGTCGTCCAATTTTACTGGTTTGGTTTTACTCGTGGGCTAGTAGGCTATTTTGCATATCTACTCGTACAGTTCATCTTAAGTATTTCAATGTTTCGCGTACTTGTCTCAGCACACATCTGACGTCTATCTTCTGACACATTTAGATAGGTGCCCGTGGAAATAAGAGTTATTTGAGACTATGAGAAAGAGATCAACAAAAATATCTAATACCTCTGGGTATAATGCTGTATAAAATATACTTAGCTATCTGTTTCACCCCTCTCTTCCAATTTGCGGGACTCTAATTGGCGACCACAAATTAGTTGTCAGCGCCGGTGGCGGCGGTGGCGGTGGTGCAAATTTATACTAATAATGCTAGTCGAGCTTTGAAAGCAAAATGCACCTTTTGTGTGTGATGAAAGCGGGTAGGACTCGACTGCGATATGCGCTTCTGACGCGTTGAGACTAGGATCGCAGTGGTTGGTGTGCTTTAACTTTGTGGGATAAAGAAGATTTTTTTAACGAAATTCGAATGAGTATATATGACACACGAGGTCAAAAATTTCGGGCCACCCTAAATTAAATAACCGCAATGTTTTTCTAAATATTTTACACTAGTTTTATTTACATGATATATTATTCTTCGTACAATTCCCGGGATCCTATCATAAAAATGACAATCTCCAAAACTGATTTTTGCGATATCTCGCTCCTTTAACATTTTTTCATGGGGTTTTAGGAGTCCAATTTAAACCTGGAAATGTAATTCTTTTTAACTGTTATTTTTGCAGGTTAGGTGTAAAATTAAATAAAGATCATGACAGGATTAAACAGCTGTACAAGTTTGCACTATTTTAGGAAATATGACGATATTTTACGCGAGTGTATACTCGTATCGTGGAAAGAAGTTTCTTATTGATTATTACACGTATTTTAATCACAGATAGAAAACAATTTAATCATCCTATGAGAAAGTACTTTAATTATTTTGTAAACTGAGGTTAAAGTAAGGTTAACAGTAAAAAATATTTCAGCTTTATAAAATATTTTTCGTAATTTAAATGGTGATTCATACTTGCTTAGTTTCAACCGGCTTTAAAAAACTATGATACCTATCCTTGAAAAATCTAATAAAAATATAAAACTATATAGGTATAGAGTAAAGTAGGTATATACAAAAAACTGTTCCTAAATATAGGACAACACAAGTTTATGTGGCTAAAACTGTCACAAATTTATAACCTACCATTACCCCCATCTCTTGAAGACAGCGTTCAAACACCTTTTCTTTTAAATAATTACTTATTTCATAAGGTTAAATGACATGATTTGGTTCTTTTGAAAGATATTTATCTACATAGGTTTATTATTAAATGCCGGACAAACAAATCAAAACATAGATGTTAACATCGAATATTTTCCTTGCACATCGAATATTAATTTAATAAAAAGAAATAAGATACAGAACGAGTTTACTCAACCAGCAGGTAGCAAAGGCTACACAAGAAAAAATATGTTTATTTACATCTAGCATGAACCACAACTGTAGTCTTTCCATTGTGTCAAATCTATTTTCTCGATTGCGTTACAGCTGACTATTTTGTTTCTGAAAAAGATGAAAGACAACGTTTTATAGGTAGAAATTTAAAACAAAACTATAGCTAATTGAAAACTGACGACAGCATATTATATAATATTCTAGCATTGTACTACAACAACGAACCTATAAGTTAAATATTGTTTTATACTTTACTAAGTTAATGAAAAATGCTGTGTAAATCGTATATTTCGAAATTGAAGTAACATATTTAAGTAATCCTATTGTCCTACGAATATTTTAAATGCGAAAGTTTAGTTGTATGGATGTTTGTTACTTAACCACGCAAAAACGGCTGAATGATTCTGATGAAAGTTGCTGTACATCGAGTTTATAGCCCGGATTAACATATAAAATACTTTTTATCTTGAAAATCATCACTCGAAGGGATGAAATAGGGAGTGGAAGTTTACACGGACGAAGTCGCGGGTATAAGTTACTTGTTTTAATAAATGAAATATATTTGAAAATGTCTTACTTAGGTCCTAAACGCTCGAATCCCCGTGGCTGTATTCTAGTTACTTTGTCTCCTACATCGCAAAGAAGCCGGGAAATCGATGCTTTTCGTATTTCCAGTAGTTGTCCTGGAAAAATATTAAAGATAATATAATAAGCCAATCCATAGCACTATTATTCGATAGTAACTTAACTGTTACTTATATTCATTTAAACTTACACCATTTTCACATATTATTATTAGGAAACGGGACTTAATCGCGTACAATTGTAATTTATTTACATTTATTAAGGATTGTACCTACGTTCTGAATGTATCACATCATTCGCGGTCGCGAGCTGAGTCAGCTTTTCTAATAATAATTAAGTGATACTTTCCTAAAAGCCGTGACGTGGACTAATTGTACTATAATTTCAATAAAATATTATCATGGAAGCATAAAAATTCTTGAATAATCCTACTGATAGTGTAAATGCGAAAAATTATATGTTTGGTACTCAATCACTCAAAAACTGCTAAACGGATTATGATGAAACTTGGTATACTTATAACGGGTTTATAGCTTGGATTAACATATAATTATACCTAATACGTCTTATCCCGGAGATTATTCCGGAAGGGATGTTATTAGAGAGTGGAAGTTTACGAAAACAAGGTCGCGCGCAAAGTAAGTTGCAATAAATTTGAAACTACTAACCCAAAGTGAAAGCATTTGGTCTGTTTGCTCGCTCATACCAATGTCTGTCCGATTCTAAATTCCTTATAAGCTGGTCGACCACAATGCAGTAGAATGTTGGAGGAACAAACCCGCCTTTTACTAGCCTCTCCACCCAGGTGCCGGCCATCAGGTCAATGTCTCTCACGTTTCGGTAAAGATCTCGTAGAAGGTCAAGTTTCTAAACAACAAGCACAAAAAATGCAGAAGCATGTCACAAAAATATTTGTAATGCCCCAAGGCACCACATAATATGATACAGATCCAAAATGTAAACCACCAAAAAACCAAAATCTTTGAAAAAATAAGCAAAAATATACACTATACGTTCTCAGAAAGTGAATTACCGACTTACACGCAGAAAAAATTTAAATACATTTGTATGAGCGTATTTCAACAATGATGGGTTTCTCGAAGTCGCTTGAGTAAAACAAATATAAAATATATTTAGTAAACTAACCGTGTTATAGCTGAAAAAAAAGGAAAAAAGCGGATCCATATTCAATAGTGGACTAATATGTGGGAAGTTGTCTTTTTTGTGGTATCTTTAGCTACTCACATCACCGTCAATTAAGTCCGCGAGATCATCAAAATTCTTTATCGTATTTCCGGTGCAGTATTTTACATATTCTATGTAGGGAGGAAATCCGTTATATCTGCCCTTCTGCAAGTCGCTGGATGCCACATCTGATGCATGCTGAAGACCGCCGAGTACTAGTTCACTCATCTAGAAACAAATATATACCAGTATGTATGGCATGAGTATAAAACGACCCTCTGCATGTGTTTTTCTACTCACATCAGGGTCAATAGCGTAGTCAATTTTTCCGCACGGCTGTCGAAAACTTCCCTGCGTTATATAGTCTAGGTTGTTGTCGACAGCCAGGTACCCCGACCGTAACGTTAGGTTCACTATAGGCATTTGTTTCATGTAGTTTCCAGCTTCATCATACATCCTGAAATACGATATTGAAGTATGAACAGTTTTGTAAAGTTATTTATTGATCACAAAAACCTAATCTATATACCCTATATTCTTCCAGAAAAGAAATGAATTCAACATTATATTTTAGCCATAAAATATTGTAGTGCTAATGTTATATCTCTAATAAGTAGGTATGATAAATTTCAACTCAATCGGTTATAGGCAAGAGGCTAATAAATAATTTCCAGATTTTGAAGGACTAACGTACTTACAAACAGTGCAATTTAATACAAAACCACAGAATAAGTAATAGGACTAATAAAACTTATACAAATAAATTTCTGTCTTGTAATTAAACACCACTCATAAATAGCAACAGGCGTCATCAAGTTCTTTGAAAGTGAATATCAATAATTAGTTACAGTAATGATTTTCTAATGTGTTGCAGAAACTTTTTTGGCAGAAATACACATTTTCCTGAATTTTCAATTTATAGACAACATTTGTTTTTCAAAAAGGGTCGCTGTTCTGACCTAACCTACTTTTCTGGTGGGTAGACTTAATGGGTTCTACTCAACGACCTTTTGGCTGCACCTCAAAAGTTATCGCTTTCTGAATACAAAATCTGCGAAATGAAATTTCTGCGGAAAGTGTATTTCTTACAAATAATATTAAGGGTAAACCTACAGTAATATAGTATACTTACTTCACTCTTCCTTCTTGCATAAGATGAACCCATCGGAGTATGTATGGAAATTCCAAGGATAATTGCGGCAACACGTTTGGGTTATACCTATCTCTAAATCCAGAGCTCTCTGATACAACTAAATCTCTCTTCAAGTTACTCCAACCTACAGGGACATCACATTTGTTCTAGATTACTAATAATATGTTTATTAAAAAAAAATGGTACATAATGAATGCTAAAACGAATGCTCACCAAATAGACGTGGTAACAATTCATTGTAAAGTATTTGCACATATGTAGCTATATTGATGTCTCTTGCGGTGTAAAAAAGTTTATCGTCATTCCAGCACGGGTTCACATCAGCTAGCGCCAAAGCTATTCTATTGTGGTTACGCCAGAACCAGATTGAAATAAGATTAACGCCTAGAAGTGAGTTCATTCCATCTTCAGCTGGAAATGTCAAGACAATACAATACAAATACTCACTTAACGCACACCTCCCATAATTACAACGGCCTAACCTAACAAAAGGATAAACAAAGATACAAGGAGACAAGTTAAACAACAGGTCTTATCGCTAAACGGCGATCTCTTCCAGATAACCTAACTTTCAAGATAAGGGGTTAAGATGGAAAATAACAGTACCACTTCTAAAAAAATAATATAAAAAGCTATATTTGTAATTTAAAGCAAGCAAGAATGCGAGTTTCGCGATCTCAGTGACTTCAAATACACAAAAAACTGTTACAGTCAGTATTCAATCATGTGCAGATCTAATATAATACCCACGTGTGCTATAACATTTGGTTTCATGTGGTGGTTGATTAAGCAAGCACACGTTTGGTAAGGTACGAGTGCTGGGAGGGTATACTTTTCCATCTTGTAGTTCATATTTAAGAAGCCCTCGGTTATACAGTCTTCCTTTCTCTAAAGCATTCTTTAAAATATTCCCATAAATAACTGACAGATCAAAAAGAGGTGTGGCTGTGCTGATCTGTAAAGTAAAATAAGAATTGGATTAAAGATCACAATTAAAATTCTCTACTGAAAGAAAAAAACTTTTCCTTTCGGTTTTTCATCTCCTACTGTATTGTTCTGTTACCAATAAGAAGAACTCACTCGTTCAGGAGTTGTTCCATTTTTTATGCACCCAGAAAATTGATAGGTTATAGGCCGGGTAAGATTTAGGCAGCGTATGTCAGAAAACCTGTGGACGGGGTCGTCATTTGGAACTTGAATAGGTGTACAAATCGGGTCGGTCTTGCCTTTTGGGAGGCAACAGTATGGTTTCCATAACACATAGTTTACTGAAAAGTAAAGATTTATATTGTAAAATGTGTTAACTGAGGAATTAGTAATGAGACACGGTGACGATACAAGTATAGGATAGCTACAGGCAAAAACAGAACTCAATAAATGTGAAAATCATGATTCACCTTCAACGAATCCTCAAGTCAACAAATGGTCGGCAACGCATTACTGACTCCTCTGGAGTCGCAAGTGTCCATATGCTATGTATCTGCTTAACATCAGGCAGGCCGTATGCTTGCTTGAAACTGTCGTTGTAAAAAATATATTACTAATGTTCATTAAATTGCGAATAATATTAGCCCACTAACCTGTATCTTGGATACTGACTGTGTCCGCTGCCACAAATACAAAATAGTGCGTTGCGAGCTGAGTGAAAATAGGATCTGGTCGAATACCGTTGGCCAGCAAGGTGGTACGAATGTGTCGGCAAGGCGGTTCTGGTTCACCTGACTGTGCTGGCTTTGGTTCAAATCCTAAAAAGGAAAAGGAACGGAACGGAATATCTTATTCATATTGCTCACTGGATATGGAGTAGCCCTAAAAAGCGAAGAACAACCTCAACCATAATAACACTACTGGTTTACCAATGTTTTGCAGGCACAATTTTCTTTCATAAATAATTTTTTTTTCCACAAAGGGCCCAGTCCTAACCTAACTTGCTTTTCTTTTAACTGTACCTACCTAAAAAGTAATCGATTTCTGAAACGAAATTCTGCGAAGCAATACATTTTGTTTTATTTTATTTTTTTAAATTCTTCAATTTAGGTATGTTACATGCACTTATGAATGTCAAAAAACTACCACCGGTTCATAAAATAAACCTCTGCCTCGAGAAGAACCGGCGTAAGAAACTCGGCAAGGTGTAATTTTTTCAAAACAATATACAATGTACACATAACAAATAACAGTATCATAATACTACAGACTTCAAATGCTACATATAAACATACATACATATTTTTTAATATTAAGGACAAAATTTTTCTGTGTTAGATTACTTGTGCGGGACGCTATCACTGCCAAACATCCCTATCCATGATATAATCGTTTATCTTATAATATGCTTTTGAAATAAGTATCTGTTTCACGACAGACTTAAAAGAATCTGTAAGTACAGTAATGTGTCTTGGAATTTTATTGTAAAATTTTATACAATTTCCCAAAAACGACTTTTTCGCCTTCACTAGTCTATAAAAAGTTATTTTGAGTTTCCCAGTGTTTCTTGTAATCATCAACTTATCAGTATTCGTTGGGAAATTGTATAAATTCTTCCTAACATACCTGATTATTTTAAATATGTACAGCGACGGCAGGGTTAGGATATTTATTTCCTTAAAGATTTCTCTCAATGACTCACGAGACCCTAAGTTATAAATTGCTCGTATAGCCCTTTTTGCAATATAAATACAGTTTGGATATCAGCAGCTGATCCCCATAAGATAAGACCGTAACTAATTATACTATTAAAATAAGCGAAGTAACCTAACCAAGCCGTTGCCACATTGGTAAGCTGCCTTATTCTCCTGACTGCAAAAGCAACAGAGCTCGACCTACTTCCTATAGCGGTTATGTGGGAACCCCACTGCAATTTTGAGTCCAGTGTAATACCTAAGAATACAGTTGTCTGAACAAATTCTAAAGTTTCACCATTGAGTTTTATATTTGAATCTATATTGATATTTGACGATGAGTTTGCTAGTGAGAATTTTATACATTTCGTTTTTTTCGGATTCAACACTAAGTTATTGGCAGCAAACCAGTCAGATATCATGGAGAGGGTATTATTTGGTTCAACGAGTTCAGTATCTTTCCTATTAACCTTGAACAGTAATGATGTGTCATCTGCAAACATTACAATGCCTTGCAATGCAATGCAATGTCTTCGATTTATCATATATGGTAAATCATTTATATAAACAAGGAATAGGAACGGGCCTAGAATAGTTCCCTGAGGTACTCCCATCTCTACCACTGTATCTGATGAAATAGCTCCATTTATCGCTACCCTTTGATTTCTTTATCTTAGGTATGACTTAATGAGATTTAATGCATGTCCTCTAATGCCATAAAATTTCAGCTTACAATTTAAAGTACCATGGTCTACACAATCAAAAGCCTTGGAAAGGTCACAGAAGACTCCAATGGCATCCTGTAACTCTTCTCAAGACTGCAAAATGAATTTTATCTAACTTGCACCAGCATCAGTTGTCGATCTACCTTTCGTGAAGCCGAACTGCTGTGCGTGCAAAATATTGTTTAAATTAAAGTGAGAAATCAATTGCGTCAGCATTATTATTATTATTATTTTTTGTGAAAAGTTTGTCGATGAAATAAGGGGATACCTATACCATTACTTGCACTGTAAGTGTGTAAGTATGTAGTGTTGTGTTCATTAGGGGTTAAGATGATTGCTTACATTTCGGACGTATAGCATTCGTCCCTTACTGTCGAGTATATAAGTGCGAGAGGGACGAATGCTATATGCCCGTCATATAAGCGATCATCTTAGCCCCTCTCGTGGTGTGCAAGGTCGCCAGAACTTCTGGGGTTGCGCTGTATATTTTAAAACGAGTGACGCGCTTGTCTCGAGCCACATAGGCTTCCCTGTCTACTTACCATACGTGACTTAATTGTCACCACATGGATATTAAAAAACAATTCACTTATCGGATGATGACGTCAATTTGCTTGCAATCCAATAAAGAGCGATTAAAGTACCAAAACAGCTGCGCTAACGGGGCACTTGACCGTATGTCTCATAATGAAATAATTGCAGAGGGACAAATATCATTGATTAAAATACCAACGAAAAGAGATCTAAATATAGTGAAACGGGTCACTTACTTCTTTAAGGTCGAATATCACTGGACATGTTTCGAACTGATACGTGGTTCTACAGATAAATTAAGTAATATTTTTTTTTGATTTCATGTATTGAAATAAACTTAAAAATATAGTTAATGTTGGAAATACCTAGATAGGCGTATTTATTGGTGTGATTTGTTTACTTGGAAATTCAGTGGATTATATTTGCCTCACAAAATTAATTGGATTTCCTTATTATGTAGGTTTAAGGTACAAATTTCAGGTATTATGTAGGTATTTTCGATCCCTAATAATAGATCTCTCCTCGTTGGCTTTTCAGTCTAAAAATATTATTGTAAAACGTTGAAATTCATACCATAACCAAACTCTGGGGTAAGTATCCTCACAAAAGGAGTGTGCGATGCTCCAATTGTGGGATGTTGGAGATTGTTACAGGAGCCATCCAAGCGTCTGCCTTCATTTGGATCACATGGCTGTTCGATTCCGACAGAACACCAACTAAAATCGATCTTTTAATTAATTACTATTACTATTTATTATTATTATTATTATTTTTACTAGCAGCGCCCTGTGGTGTTACCCGCGGATAAACGCTGACAGCGAACTTGATTAAGTTACAAATTTAGTTTAGAAGACTTTTATGGTAGTATATTTTTTTTACATTTACGAAATTTATCCACCTTAAAAAAAAGAAAAACTGTTTTAGAATCTGCAACTCGAGCCCTTTCGTATGATACCCCACGTTATGAGGATGTCATAAAACGCCACTTGTCTGCCACTAGCATATATCACGTGGGTCGGGAAGATCTTGTTACTCGAAGATCGGACTGGCGAACTGCTGTCAGTAAGGGACCCGTAGATATAGACGCAAATGCCACTTCCGTTCCGGCCTAAACCCTCCTACCGCTACAACTAGACCAGTAACGGACAACTTTACTGTATTTCTTGTGTCCGTATACATTCAAAACCAAATTCGGTTTTGCGAGTCACATTCGTGCCCATGCACGTAAATTCTCCGCATCTTAAATGCAAATTTTGCTAGGATGTCGCCGTCGACGGACACGTTTGGGAGGATATCATCATCATCATTATAATACGTGACATTTATTAATTAACGCCACTTTATCAAACTGAGGCAGTAATACATTTTTTAACACTTTGTATTCATTATAAAGTGTATTGAACACAGTTTTGATCTCATGAGTTAAAATAATACGTAAACAATATTGATAAATGTGTCTTGATATTTCTACCGCATGTTTCAAGTTAAGATGATTGTTATGCTATGATGAGAACCAAAAAGTAACGTTGAGGAAACTTATTGTGTAATATTTTACTATATTGTGATACTCAGTATTGTAAATATTATTCGTTTTTAGGAGATTAGTATATTATATATTCCATTTAAAACCAACAGATTTCCAATAAAACACCTTTAACTATACTTGAAACGTACCTAAAATTTTAAGAGTAACAAAACGACACATTGATAGTGCATAGATTCAAAGTGATTTATTAACAATATAACCGATTTATGTTGAAACGTAGTATATATAAAGAATATGGACAGAAAAAAAACTTTAAAAACCGTTTTCATAAAAAAAGCGTTAGTGGAATTATATTATTTGCATTACGTGACGGAACCTTTTTTGGAAAATGCTATTTTATATTAGAACAATCAAAATAACTTACAACGTAGTATTAGCCTTAGCTTGCTGGATGATTTCTTCTTTCGTTAGGACTCTCTCGTAAAACGTGTGGAAGTATACCTTTTTCGTTTCTAAGCTGTCCAGCGTCAAAAAAATCCAAAGGAATTGCCACATTTCGTGAAACTTATAAAATCTTAACAATCTACAACCTGTAAAATTGTTTTTTCACACTACTTTATTCTATGTAGTATTTAGTACAGACATTAAAATATGGGGTAGATGACTCATGTTACAATTTATAACAGTGTGGCTATATGGCTAGAAAACCATCAAATCACAACAAATAGCAATTTAAACAAATTGATCAAAATCATAAAAGGATATGGGACTAATTACATGCATTCGCAAAAATGATATTTTTGTTTATAGTTCAAAGTCAATTGAAAGATACCAATATAAGTCTCATGTTTAAATAAAAATCTCATGTCTCTCATTTACGTTTTTTTATTACTCTAAATGTAAAATAGGCGATTGTAGTTGGTCCCATATACACATTTGATTGTCCTAAAAACTGGTTCAAATTGCATGAGTAAAAAAATAGTCATCTCTAGCCTAGCTTACATCTAGCTTACAAACTTGGAAAACTTATTATTAAATTCATTAAAATAATTGTTAAACTGAATCCTGGAAAGACAGATATCAGCCCAAATGTGCAATATATTTATTAATTAAATACCTACTAAATTATTAAAAGGTAGGTATTATAAGATAGTAGCAGAAACGTTGTAGGTAATTGAATGCTTAATCGTAGAAGATTATTATGTCTGTTTTCTCTCAAGTTAGTATAATTCCACAATATATATATATATATATATATATATATATGTAATTAGATGTCTGCAAAAGCTACCAAACTATAATAATAATTAAATGTGTATTACATTAAGAAGTTAAGTTACCCGATTATTCTTCTTTTGCGTGTACTTTAAATGCGATACAAAACTATTATGACTAAGAAAATTATACTTTCAAAAGAATAACATGGTAAATAATAAACAATATGTTAACGCACGCACATATGCACGTCATGCCTATAAATCAGTATGTGCATTTGTGTAGCAATATAGCAAATAACATTGATATTTATTTTATTTATCATAATAAGGTTCGCAATATGCATTATTAAATCCATCACGCCCACGTTTCATGGATCGTATAACTTTATGTAATATAAACTAATAGCTCACTAGTCACGAAACACCCTATCCAATGCACCTAGTGTAGTAAAATTAAATCGGGTTGGTATTTTATGCTGGCCTTGTTATGTTTTGAAGCCGGCAACTCTCTTGCCGTTTTGCTTCTCTCAGCTCTTCCTTTTACCTTCCTTGAACCTATAAAAAACTAAAAGAGTAGAAGCACATTTGGGTCAACACCGCCAGGTAATTTGCGACATGACATGTCAAGTTTAGGTCACGTGAAAGTTAGCGCTAATATCAAACAGTTCCAAATGAATCCAGGAAAAGGGAAATAATTTATAATAGCCGAGTTTTCCTGCGTAACGGATATATCATAATGCTAGTAATGATGCCGATATATAATCGGGCAAAATGTAAGTCATTTAGACATATAAATTAATAATTAAAAATGAAAAATATCTGAAAAATTGGCAATAATTAATTTTTTTTTTTCATTACTAATATTTAATACATTATTATGTGCTTTGTATCATTGATAGTAAATCAGGCGAATAAAAGTAACGAATGTTACCTATATTTTTATTTACATAGTTAGCTCCCGACATTTTATTAATTTACCATATTTACGCACCTATTAAAAATAGTAACTGGCTTTAAGTTTCTTCTGTACTTGTTAATTATAGTGGACATAAACATTGTTAACAAATATTGGTACCTATGTTTACAAAAATAATCATCACTATTATTTTTTATGAAATAAATTGGCGCTTATTTTTTGACAATGTTTTTTTAACCTACTTCCGGGTGGAAAGTTTGCCGGATTCATAAATATAGTATCTTAGAATATGTATTATGAAGGTAAAAAATAAAGATATTACAAATTAATGTTTTGCTGAACCGTAATTTTCCTGGACTAAATTCAATAAATCCCATGTGTGGCAATGCAATATCAATTTATTAGGTACCTAATGCCTAAGCTGTATATAGCTTTTCGTTTGTTAATTTACGATCCAATTAATTGCTTTAATTTAATCATCGTAGAGCCTTTCCTGAAATACATTATTAATTGTTATGTACGTGGTTAGTGACAATTAAATCATTATTGAGAAACAACACGACGAGGCAATATCATACCCAAGTGAAAAAGACATTAGGTAAAGAATTTTTAAGGGTTCACACTAACATATATTATTTGAAATGCATTACATGCATTATAAGCATGTGTCATCTTTCCAGGGTGCAAACTCCATTTTCACAATTTCCTTGCAGCTCACTAATTGGTTCCTGGAAAAAGACAATAAATAACCTATATAAGAGGGCATTTTCACCATTTTAACACTGAATATAGACATGAGACAGGAATTCTTGTCTAGTTGTTATATTGCGTAAAAGTACCTAAACAGCATTTTATCTCAGTCTTCGAAAACTGTAAATTGTAGGATCGGTCACAGATAATTTTTGTCTTACTCGAATTTAGGGCAGCCTTACTGGAAAGTACGGGTAACCGTACCACCGTACGTACGGGTTACCAATTTTAGTAATAAAATTGGTACCAATATTTGGTCTGTATCTATTCGTACTTACGTTAAAGTAGCACGTAAAAATCCACGGGGTTGAATGTGCGTTACTTTGTCACCCACGTCGCACAGGAGCTGCGAAACTGTTGCTTTTCTTATTTCTTTAAGTTGGTCTGTAGGAACAATTTGAATAATTTACGTTACATTGACAAAATAAAAAAAAGTTTCGTAATGAAACTAAACACGTTATATATATATATACATACATACAAACATATTTTATGCAAATTATAGTAGTTACGATTTTTTATTTTCGTTTTGAATAGGGCGCCAAAACGAACATTCACCGTGGTCGCCATATTATGATGTCAGTAAGTTGTATTAAAAATATAACCGTCATAAATTATATTAGTCTCAATGGGACTCCACTAGAGAGGGCGCGTAGTTTTAACTATCTAGGCCATATTGTCACAGCTGACCTCAAGGACAATATGGATATTGAACGGGGACGGAGGGCTCTGTCAGTGAGGGCCAATATGATTGCACGTAAGTTTTCGCGGTGTACGAGGGAGGTCAAAACAACATTGTTCAGAGCATACTGCACCTCCCTGTATACATGCAGCTTATGGAGGCACTATACACAAAGGGTCTACGGAGCCCTCCGCGTCCAGTTCAATAACGCTTTCCGGGTGCTGGTGGGGCTGCCCCGCTTCTGTAGCGCATCAGGGATGTTCGCAGAAGCACGCATAGACTGCTTCCATGCGACCATGCGCAAGCGGTGTGCATCCCTGGTGCGCCGGGTGCGGGCCAGCCCCAACCCCATCCTGAAATCGATAGCGGACAGGCTGGACTGTCCATAAATGAGGCACTGTTGTGCAATGCATGTGTCCAAGAGTACATACTTTGTATAAAAGTTAAAATTATTAAATATACTGTCATTTTAATTGTTATACAAAGTATGTTACATAATGTATTAGAATTAGGAACTAACAATAAGAATAATAATTAATTAATTTTACTAACAATTATTATGTATGAGTCCCATATTCCTCGAAATAAATGCTTTCAATTCAATAAATACCCTACTCTGTACTTATATCAGCGAGAGTCCAATGATTGACATTTAGCAACACAACTAGGTGACGTCACATCACAGATAACCTCGTCACACGCTAGGTACTAGTTTAAACAAAGATATGTACATATCTTTGTTTAAAAAAGTGTTTTGTTATTGCGAAAACAAAATGTTTATGCACGTATTCACAAAAAAAAATGAGAATTCTTAAAGAGTTAATAAATAATAAACTTTGATTTATTCTTTGTTTTATATTTTGTTTCGATCACTGGAAAATACCCTATTATTACCTATTAGTAAACGGGATTTAACAGCATACAATTAAACGTATTTACCTTTTTAAAGTAACACGATGTTTCGGATGTGTTATGTACAACATCCTTATTCGCGAGTTGACTGGCGTTTGGTTTCAAAACCTTCTATTAGCCACACGGGTTTTGGGGGTATTTGTACGCGATTAAATCCCGTTGTTTCGTAAAAATAATTTCTATTACTTATTTAAATAATAAGTAGAAAGAAGTTCCTTACCTCTTTGAAAATATTGTACACCGAAGATAAAAAGCATTACCTACAAGATAAATATTTAAAGTACCTACCTATACACAAAAAACAATCATGTATAATTTTTAGAATTACGAGTATTTATTACGAAGTTATTCTTTCTTTTGTTCTGTTCTAATTGGAGCTGGATTTATGTTTGAATTATTGCAAGAGACTGGTGAGATCAATCTTTATTAGATTCTGGTGATTATCATGTTGATCAATGTCCATATACCAAAAGATAGATAGATTTGGCAGAAAACTTACTTAAAGTGAATGCATTTGGCCGATTCGGACGCTCGTACCAATGTCTGTCAGACACTATACTCCTTATAAGCTGATCAACCACTAAACAGTAGAACGTTGGTGGAGCGAAACCGCCCTGAACTGGTTTCTCGACCCACACACCGGCCATGAGTTCTATATCGTTCACGTTACTGTATACGTCTTTGAGGAGTTCCAATTTCTAAAGAAAAATAAAAAAGTAAATTACTTCTCCGTAAAATCTAAAAAAAACTAAAAAAAGGTAAGGTTGTCTGGAAGAAATCGCTCTTTAGCGATAATACGGCTTGTTGTTTGCCTCTACTCATTGTGATTTTGTACTGTATTGTGTCCTTTAATTGAGGTGTGCAATATATAGTATCGTATTGTATCAAGTTAAAAATTGTTTGATCTTAGTTATCTGCCAGGTGATATGTAAATGGTGGTGTAAAAGAGGCAAAACACATTTTAAACATGAGCATTGTTAAGATTTAAACGTTAAGTTGTAATTAATAAAACTTTAGCTTAAGTATCTTTAAATCGTAAAAATGGGTTTATTCGCAAAAAATTACAAATAAGCTAATATTGTTAATGAACTTACGTCGGCATCTATAAAATCAGCTAAATCCTCAAAACTAGTTAAAGGTTTAATAAAACCAGAACAATATTCTCTGTATTTCAAATAAGAAGGCAAACCGAAATATCTTCCTTTAGTTAAGTCACTGGATGCAACATCCGAAGCCCGCTGATGTCCACCAAGGACACGTTCGGCCATCTAAAAAATGTTTTTATTGATGATACAACATTATATATATTGACATACTGGTTACTTTTTGCATGGTAGAACATACATAATAAACTTGTAATGCTATGAGTACTAGAATTTAGTCAGGTCAGGGTATTTATTTGTGTGATGAGCACGAATATTTGTTCTTGGGTCTTGGGTGTTTTCTACGTATTTAAGTATCTATTTATCTATACAATAAATATGTTTATCGTCGCTTAGTATCCACAGTACAAGCTTTGCTTAGTTTGAGACTAGGTCGATTTGTGTAAGGTTGTCCACAAGTATTATTACACTATATTCTTATATTAAACCAGAAAATCATATTAAAAAATAGCCTGCGAATCGAAGTTTGTCAAACTTTACTGGTTGTACATGTTTCTCAATTTACTACAATGGATTACTAAATGTTAAACGTTCACGTTTAGTAAAATGTGTAGAGTATGCTTATGCTTATGCTTATAAATTTTATATTACGTCAATGAATTAATCCAGGTGACATGACGTCAGTAAAAAATACTAAACGTTCACGTTTAGTAAAATGTCTAGCTAGTGTATTATTATGAAATATAATATTTATTTTCTTTAGCATGAGGAGGCTTTTTTGTTTTGCTCATATAGTTTCAGGATATACTTTATTGTGATGATAAGTGTCAGTAGGTATTTTTGTATAGAGCCTCTTAAAAACGAAATAGTGTCAAGAGCATAATAAATTACCGATTGTACAGAATTCCTATTCCTATATAAAGTGATCTGTTGTTATTGCACTTGAGTGTACCCTTCTTATCTGTTTGGTAATATACATTATTTTTTTGGTTTTGAAGTTAATAGAAACATCTATTAATGTAATTTTGATTAAGGTGGTGAAAAAATACTTATTATAACCACAAAAAACTCATAGCATGCACATAATGAAAAATTGATACTCACATCAGGGTCTATCACATAGTCAACCTTACCGCTCGCTTGTCGAAAGCTGCCTTGTGTTATATAATCTATGTTATCTTCTACTCCAAGATACCCCGTTCGTAATGTCAGGTTGACTATTGGTATTTGCTTCAAGTAATTTCCTTCTGCATCGTACATTCTGAAGTAAATCAATATGAATATTACTATAATGTCTTTTCAAAGTAGCAGCAGTATTATTAAAATACATTTAAACGAAAATAATAATGTAAATATTATACATTGTTATCTGTGATTGTGTGTAATTAGCATATAATGTTATGTTTTTAGAAGGCCATTCATTACTCTAAACTAGTTTTATATAATTATACATATTAAAATTGAGAATATATAACTTATTCATATATACATACATTATATTCTACAATGTAACATACTTACTTGAGTCGGCCTTCCTGCATTAGATGAGCCCACCGAAGTATGTATGGGAACTCCAAAGTTATCTGCGGCAATACGTCGCTATTGTAAACATCTCTAAATCCAGGTTTAATCGATAGCACGGAATCTCTAACCAGATTATCGTAGCCTGCAAGTAAGAAATAAAATAATTGCGAGCCTTTCATCATTTGGATGTTAGAGGCAATATGAAAACCTGCATGTGGAGATTGTGGAGGTAATAGGCTGGGTAGTCGGAGTATAACGAAATAGTATTACACAAATTACAAACTTTGTAATTTTTAGGGTTCCGTAATGGTCAAAGCATACGGACATATGGACGGACATAATTTTGCTGTCTGTTAGTCCGTATGTCACAGCCGATTTACTCGGAGACTATAAACACTACAATCATCAAATTTGGCAGCAAAAGAAACCGCTACATAAAAGTGATGTGAAATTACAAAAAAATGGGGGGTTTACTCCGTACAATTAACCGGGGGATGAAAATCGATGCACTTAGACGTGTGGGGTATCTATGGATAGGCCTTTAAAATTATATAGAGGTTTCTCCATTTAAGTCAACCTTTCGTGAGACATTAGCTGTCAAAATTGTAAAAAGTGTGTCTTCCCCTTCCTTTAAACCATGAGGTTTAAAATTCTGAAAAAAAACTTAGGTTGTGTATATTAACAAATACTTTCAACGACAATGTTTTGAACCAGGTAGGGGCTAACAGTTTTTGAATTATCGCTTAAAAACTGCCTTGCCCGAGCAAATGGACGTAAGTGCCGTGAGTTTCCTACGAAGATACGACCTTTTTTTCATTAACAGCATAGGATAGAAGATTTAAATGTGCACTAGTAGTAGTAGATACGGAACACTTCATAGTGCGTGATCCGACACGCATTTGTCCGGTTTTGTGTAATATGATTTACCACCGACGTAGTACAAAAAAGCTACCAGAATAATAAAATGAAAAAGAGAATTATATAAAATACTTACCAAGCAAAACAGGCAGAAATTCGTAGTAATATATCTGCAGAGATGTGGCAATGTTGATATCTCGAGCAGTATGAAAAAGTTTCTCATCAGTCCAGCATGGATTTAAATTTGATAACTGAGAGGTCACTCTGTTATGGTTGCGCCAAAACCAAATTGAAAAAAGGTTGATACCAAGAATCGTGTTTGTCCCGTCATCAGCTGTAATCATTTTATTAGAATTACTTTTTAATAATATTTCACTGCTAAGGACGGATTCGTCCAGTTTTTTTTTGAACCTGACTGTGGCTTTATAGGCCGGGCCCAATAAAGCGATAGGAGTGCGCGGTTGGAGAGTAGCCTAGGGAAAATCCAGGGGAAAACCTCCGACACGTTGGTTTGGAACACTGGAATACTCTAAGAGTTTGCGCTCCAGTGAGATTGGTTGAGCGGTTTCAACCGAATCTAAGGTAAGAGTGGAATCGAGCTACTGGAAGTTTTGTCGCTGGTTCACTAAACCTAGCCTAGCTGAGAAGAGTCCAGCAAGAAACTCAGCTAGGCCCGACTTGGGGCGGACTGACTCTACCCGGTGTGCGGCGGTACCGGGACGAATAGGGACTATATGTGTCAGTGTTGTCGCGATTGCGCGGTGGACGTCCCCGCCGGCGGGAATGCCTAAGTGTACGCGTCGTGTCAGAGTTGGACGCCGTAAGCGCAGCGTTCCATCTTTCGATAGACGCTGTGATTACGTCGTCCGGGTCTGTAAGTGTGTGCCTAGGACGCCGGACCGTGCGGCCCCTAATCAGTGATCGCCGAGTAAAAACAGAGGGGGGAGGGATGGGAACGTAGTCGACAGCCTTCCTAACTAACGGATTCCTATGATGGGGAGCGTTGTCAAAATAACGTCTGGCAGTCTGCTTAAAGAAACCATACATGGTGCTAATCGCCATGTCGTGGTGCAGACTGAGGTACTGGTACCACGGAGAACCAGTCGCCCTACAGAGAAAACGAGTCTGAATGACCTCAAGCGGCTTGAGCGATGTCATAGGCACGTGAGCAAAAGCTACACTTGCATAAGGCATGATTGGACGAACACAAGTTTTGTAGAGCGTCAGCTTATTTCTAAGTGACATTTTACTAAACTTGTTAATCATCGGCCCAAGCCTTCCTAGTCCGAACTCATTGGCCCAAGCCTTCCTAGTACGAACGTCCAAACTGTATTAAGTCCTGAGTCTGAGAATAAACTCTATTATTGTTTGTCATAAGTGAGTAAGTGATAACCAATATAAACTTACGAGTATTATGACACCTAGGTTCATACGGCAACTCATTAAGCAAACAAAGATTTGGCAAAGTGCGTGTTCTTGGAGGCCAGACTCGACCATTCTCCATTTCGTACTTCAATAGGCCGTGTGAAAACATTCTACCCTTTTCCAGCGCATTCTTTTTTATGCTGCCATATACCATGGATAGGTCGAAGGCAGGTGTAGCCGCATTAATCTGAAAGTAATGGCCCCGTTAATAGTTTTAAGTCACAAGCAGACGACGAGGGCTAAAACGGCGAAACTAATATTTGGCATCCCAATCAGCTTTTGTGAAGCGGAGGAAGAGTAAAACCAATGAAATATCCCATCTTTTATATTGGTCCGATGTATGAGATCCTGTGTATTTCGCATATATTCTTACGTCTAGGCTAGGAGATAAATAGCCAAGCGTGCTTGGAACGCACGTTAGCTGGTTGTTGTTTTTATCAGTAGTCGTTAAGCCGAGTTTCAGGGCTTCGAGTAGCTTGAGAACTTCTTTCAGACAAGTAGCCCATTCACTTGACAAAGCCTAATCACAGCAAGGTCTAATTTATCACATGACCGTTGCTTCTGCAAAAGTGGACTCCGGGCTCACTTAAGATAAACCGGGTTAACGCTAGGGTGAAGATTTAAAAAAACATTTCTTTTGAAAGATGCTGGTAAATACTTACTCTTTCTGGAGTAGTGTCATTCTTCAAACAACCATTGAACTGATACGTTATAGGTCTAGTTAGGTTCAAACAGCGTAAATCAGAGAATCTGTGAACTGGGTCATCGTTTGGGACTTTAATTGGCGTGCACATGGGATCAGTTTTGCCTTTTGGGAGACAGCAGTACGGCTTCCATACAATATAGTTAACTGTAAAGTAAGAATGGTTGTTTATTCTCGTATAGTCGACACAAAATTAAGTGTGTTTGCTCTAGCAGCTTCCTTAAAATGTCGAGGAATTCTAATTGGGAATATGGTTAGGTACTCAAGAAATTATTTCATAGAGATATCATCACATATCAAGGTTTTGAATAGGCACTTTAATTTTATGTACTCATATAAAACCAAATTAACGCGCACATTCATAATAAAAAATTGTATAGGTATGGAAGAAACTTTTCCTTGCTCTTCAAGATATTTTGAAAAGTTCATTAAATCCAGAAATCCAAATAAAATACCAGTACTTTTCGTGTTTAGAAAACAAACATGTTTGTAAATAGATTGTGGAGATTGCACTGCTGTCCTAACCTCATTTCTACCTACATGATGATAATGAGGATGATACCAATCAAGGGTTTCCACTAAAAGTTAGTGAAATAGCCCATAAAATTTGCCTTCAAGTGGTAGTGACTCGGCCATGTTTAAAGTGGTATCGACAACTGCTAGAACCAAGAGATAGTTATGTAAGGTTTTGGGGCGTGTGCCGCGTGTATTTACTTAAATGTCATTTTACATAGGTACTAAAAGTCACAGATCTACGAAACGTAAGTTTTACACTTTACACAATCAACTCGCGTCGAGACATGTATAGTATATGTATAGTTTAGTGTCCTGTGATTCCCGGGGTGACGGATCAAACGGTTGGCGGGATGGACGGGGGAAGTCTTGGGTCAAGTAGGTATTATAAAAAGGTCGCGGTCAGCAGTGGACGGACTATGTATGGCTGACGATGATGATCAAGAAGTTATAGTACTTATAATAGTTACTGCTAAGTCTTACCAGTATCCTGGACAGTGACAAGGTCTGAAGACATAAACACGAAGAAGTGAGTGGCAAGTTGTGTGAAAGTGAGGTCTGGACGAATGCCGGCAGCCAGCAGTGTGGTGCGCACACGACGGCTCGGAGGCAACGGGGCGCCCGACTGTGCAGGTCTCGGTTCAATTCCTGAAAATTCTGTACGTCTATACTACTGTAAAGGGGGCCGAGTGCTGGAACAAATCTTTCTCCCCCTGAAGGGGTGAAAGGGTCCTGGAAGTTTATTTGGGGAATGTTTGTTTCCAAACACTTTTCTTGATTTTTAGGGTTCCGTAGTAAACCAGGAACCCTTATAGTTTCGCCATGTCCGTCCGTCCGTCCCCCGCTTTTCTCAGTAACCGTTAGTACTAGAAAGCTGTAATTTCGCATGAGTATACATATCAATGACGCCAACAAAACGGTAGAATAAAATCATAACAAAAATTTTTTTTAGGACACCTCCCCTACTAGCTGGTTATTTAGTGTCATCAACCTTGCAGATTTTCAACAAAGGATGCCACTTGGCACAGTTGTACCTAATGGTCATCTGAGCAGATTTAGCCCTGTACCCACGAAATTCGTCCATGGTGGTGGGGGCTGGAGGGGGGTGAAAACCCCATCTACCGCGCTGCACTCTGAGCTCGATTTCTTCATAAGTTTAGTGAATAGGTCATGTTTGGTATCGTTTTCGTATAATTCAAGGATGAGGAATTCATTTCTGAAACAAAATTTTCACTCGTCCGTAGAAAAAAACAGAGTTCTGCACAAAACCTGAAAATATTTTTTAAAAATTTTTTACAAAATGTTGCACTATAATTAAACCGCGAGGTAATGCACTATAAAAAAAATATGAGTCAATAGCCCATTTTATGTGAAATTTATAAACATAAACAGTATTGACAGATTTAACCTGCACATGTGTAAAAAAAAATAATTCATGTAGCGGCGGAGCTGCGTACTGGCGAGAAGCTATTTTATTTCTACATGAGTTTAGAAAATGGGTCATGTTTGGTATCGTTTATGTATAACTCAAGGACGAGGAATTAATTTTTGGACCATAATTTTCACTCGTTCGCAGAAAAAAAAACAAATCTGCACAAAACTTGAAAAAAATTATATGAAATACTACAAATTACAAAATCAATTAAACCGCGAGGTAATAAATACACTATAAAAAAATGAATTAATATAGAATGTAGACATAAACTATATACTCTTAATTGCATAAGTACCTCACACAATTGAATCAGGAGGTAGCGGTAGACAACAATATGGAAATGAATAATTAATAAAGAATTATTTAACAGTTGTGCACAAACCCTGAAAAAAAATCAAAAAAAATCTACAAAATCTTGCCTTACAACTAAACCATGAAGTAATGCACTATACAAATATGAGTTAATAGCCCATTTTATGTAGAATGTATAAACATGAACTATATTTATTGACAGATTGAACCTTGAAATGTGTTAAAAAATAATTTATATTTAGCGGTGGAGCCCCGTACTGGTAAGATTCTATAGAAGTCTTAATTTTATTGTTAGATAATGAAACTGATTAGGTGCTTCTTAATGAAGAAGTAATATTTTATGATATTCTTAATATTAAAACAGATTGAGATAACCATAATTCCGATTTTTTGTATATTTGGTTATATTGGTATCCCCATAATTTTACCTAGAAACCGTACCTATGTTGATATCAGTGCAAAAAGTTGATCTAAAATAAAGACAATAGTTAGACATTTAATAAATAATTAAATAACTTTAAATGCCGAAGATCATCTCAACTTCACATGTAATATAATAAGTATTTCACATAAACACTTGTAATATAAAGCAATAATAACAAATCTGTCAAAAATCGGCAAATCCTCCTTTAAATTTCCTGTTCTGGCCTTTATCGGAAGCATGAAACGCGCTTTTCTTCCCTTTGCCGACAAAAATAGAAACTGTATTAAATACACCCAGAAAAGGCGTGCCTGTCCACAGCTCAATCAATCTAATAGGCAAAATCCTACGGGGTCTCCCCTCAAACTATGAGATTACTGGCTTGGAGACCAAAAACACTTGATAGTCTGCTTGCACGGGTAATGATTTAGGTACCATCCATTCTGCCAGAGGAGCTACGACGACGATGTGTTAAAGATTTCTTTTAATTTTCTTCTTAGCCACAGCATAGGAGCAAAACGAGCCAGGCTATTGGCCTCAGGCACCAAGGAGTCATCGCCAAACACTGGCACCTTATTGGAATCTGAATCCCTCCGAATCGCGAATTGTTAACGACTCGGGCTCCCTATCTGTATTCCACACCGGTGTATCCTAGCGGCAGTTTGGTTGACAGGTCTCACGGGTCTCGCGGGTGATAGCCATGGCAAGATATTGACAGAAACCGTTGGCCGCTTTTCCAAATAGGCCGCTCTGAATGACATCATCCGCCGCTCTCTAGTCAACGTGCCATCTCTTCTTGAACCAATTGGCATCGCTAGAATCGATGGCATGTGGCCGGACGGCATATCTCTCATCTCCTAGAAGGTGGGAATGGCGCTAGTACCTGTGAAACGCAAGCTGTACAGTCACTCTGGCTCCTTCTCACCTCCACGGGACTAGCAATGACCCTGCCGTGGAGGCCGAAACGGCGGAAAAGCTTAAAAAGCACAAATATAGGGACCTCGGCACTGGTTACACTTTTATACCGTTCGGTGTCGAGACCCTTGGCCCATCCCAGTGCCTGTCAACTATTCAAGGACCTATTCAAAATGCTGGTGGATTACAAGCTCGTTCAACGCATCAGCATAGCGTTTCAGCGAGGAAACGCTGCCAGCTTGTTAATGACCCAATTGTTTAAACATATTTTACTTTAAGTAGAGTTGAAGAGTTGGCTTTAATTTTCAGTAATGTATCCCTTATTTTCAGTAATTATCCCCAGTAGATCAATTAAAAAGTGAACACAACTTTTTTGTTTATTTTTATATTCTATTTTTGCTGTATTAATTGTTGTCTTTGTCTCGAATAAATATTTCTTATTTCTTAACCTAAAGTATGGTTTCCAAGTAAAATTGTGCAAACCAATTGGACCAAGTCTCAATCTGTTTTAAAGTTGAGAAGTTGAGAATATCATAAAATATTACTTCTAGATTTAGGAACACCTAATCAAAGTCATTAGCAAACAGTAAAACGAAGAACCCTATAGATTCTCACCAGTACGCAGCTCCGCCGCTAAATAGAAATAATTCTTCGTTCATTATTCATTTCTATATTGTTGTCTACCTCTACCTACTGATTCATTTGTGTGAGGTATGCAATAAAGAGCATTTGTATTGTATTGTATTTTTAACACATTTAAAAGTTAAATCTGTCAATATAGTTTATGTCTGTACATTCTATATTAATTAATTTTTTTATAGTGTATTACCTCGCGGTTTAATTGTAAGGCAAGATTTTGTAATTTGTAGTATTTCATATAATTTTTTTCAAGTTTTGTGCAGATTTGTTTTTTTTTCTGCGAACGAGTGAAAATTATGTTCCAAAAATTAATTCCTCGTCCTTGAGTTATACAAAAACGATACCAAACATGACCCATTTTCTAAACTCATGTAGAAATAGAATAGCTTCTCGCCAGTACGCAGCTCCGCCGCCACATGATTTTTTTTTTTTACACATGTGCAGGTTAAATCTGTCAATACAGTTTATGTTTATAAATTTAACATAAAATGGGCTATTAACTCATATTTTTTTTATAGTGCATTACCTCGCGGTTTAATTATAGTGCAACATTTTGTAAAAAAAATTAAAAAAATATTTTCAGGTTTTGTGCAGAACTCCGTTTTTTTCTACGGACGAGTGAAAATTTTGTTTCAGAAATGAATTCCTCATCCTTGAATTATACGAAAACGATACCAAACATGACCTATTCACTAAAATTATGAAGAAATCGAGCTCAGAGTGCAGCGCGGTAGATTGGGTTTTCACCCCCCTCCAGCCCCCACCACCATGGACGAATTTCGTGGGTACAGGGCTAAATCTGCTCAGATGACCATTAGGTACAACTGTGCCAAGTGGCGTCCTTTGTTGAAAATCTGCAAGGTGCTCCATACAAATACGACACTAAATAACCCACTATACATATAAAGTGGTGGTGCAATTTTTTTCTCCCAAACCCCGCCATGTGGGGTATCGTTAGATAGCTCTCAAAAATATTATAAGGTTTCTAAAAGCATTTTTTGATTCAAGAATCGGTTGGCGTGGTATTAAGCTTTGAAGTGATAATTCTCGCTATGGTCAAGTTTCTATTTTTAAAATATTTTTGTTCAAAAAACCCCCATACATACTTTCCACCCCCATTAAGTTTAAGATGGCCGACGGAGGAGTTAGTTTCTATCAAAAACATAACATATTGTACTGACATAGTTAAGTGTAGTGACAGTGTATTTGTAGTGACATAGTTAAAAAGAATCATAAATTAGACCGACTAAAGTATATTATGATTACATCACGATCCATGAAGTTGCTTTTTTTACTTCTCAATATTTTGATACATAACAATAACCATCCTTAGACTTACCTTTGCCAAAATGAGGAGGCAATAGCCTGAGGAAAGGTGTTCGGCTAGCGCCAATCGAGGGGTATTGCAAGTTGTTGCATGATCCGTCCAACCGCCTCCCTTCGTTGGGATCACAAGGTTCAATATCAATCGTACACCAACTAAAATAAATTATCCATAATGATATGCAGACCAGAACTTAGGTGTATTATTTTAACCAAACGTGAGTTAATCGCGTATAATATAATTAAATACCTATATGACGAACTGAATATACCTCGATGGTTCTGATATGTTGCAACATCATAGGTCCCGACCTATGATGCTCCCGAGCAGTCCCGTTTAGTCCCGTCCCGCAGTTCCTTAAGTCTCGTTTAATAAAGATGATTTTTGAAAATAATTTAAACTTTCGTCAATATAGAAGTAAAGGTACGTTATGTTTTTGATCTCGATTGTTGTACAAGGCGATAGTCGTTGAGAATTCATTGTTTTAGCTGTCGCACTTGGATGGAATCACAGCTAAGAACATTTTTGGTGCGGACGCCCAACACCCAGTTACATAGGTAGGTTGATAAAGCATAGTTCGGCTGTTTGAACCTCAAAGCAACCGAGAGTTAAAAAGAAAAGATTGTAAAATAGCATTAAGACAAAATAGTATTAAAAGAGAAGAATGTAAGATACTAAAAGGAAACTACTGATTTATTCATTATTCCTCGACTAGTTCTTAAATAGTCCAATTTCTCAGTAGTTTCAATTTTAATTTTAGTTAAATTTACAGTAGTAAGTACCTAAATAGACCTTTAACCTTAGGTTTATAAGTAGGTAAGTGGAGTAAATGATACCGATTTCACAGTAAATATCGTACGAGGTTCTAAAAGGACTTATAAATAAAAATAGAAGAAAGTAGAAAAATAAATGATTTGGCACTTACAATGTTGTATTCGCTTTGACATGTTGTTTTATAGCTTCCTTGTTAAGAATTGTTCCATGGTAAGTATCATAAAATATAGTTTCTTTAGCATGTAGACTGATAAATTTTGTAATCAAGAGTAAGAGTACTTCCCACATTTTACTAGAATGTAAATATTGGAAAGCTCTGTATTCGTAACAACTTCTGGAAGAGCGAATGTGCAGTGACTGGAAAAGATATGCTAACGTCGTGGGTTATAATGGTTATTCTAGGGTCCCGTAGGTGAACAAAGAAACCTTTTTTGGATTCTTACGTATTTTTCGTGGTCAATTCACTTCTGCATTATACCATTTTTATATTTTTAACGGTTTTTAATAAGGCAACATTGAATAGCCTTCTTTTTATAATGTAAAATGTTGATGAACGATTACGAAGAAAGGCATAATTACACCTTTACATAGTATGATTTAAGAAATAACACAATTACTTTAGAAACAAACAGAACACATTAGCGTTACTATGGCCAATATTTATATGTAATATACGATTTGTTGAATTGCTATCATGACCAAAGTTATCAGGAAGAGATCTGTCTGTAGCATTAAGATCGCAAGACGATTCATCGGGATAATGTTCTTCTTGATGAGCACTGTGAAATTCACATCTATATAAATACCTATCTACGGAACTTTGACACATATTTCGGATTTAACTTCGCCGATTAAACTCGGATTTAACATAATTTATTTGTTTAATTAACATTTTAGCCTTCGAGTTTTTTTACCTGCTGTTAACTCACTCGACAAGTTTTACTTAAAAATAAAACAAAAGATCTAAACATTTTTAAGACATTAGTAGGAACCAATGTATTTTTGTACAATGCACTGTATTTAGTTTTATTTTGTCAGTGACAGTCAGACTGGCATCGACTAAAGAGGAATTAATAATGAATGTTGGTTAGCGATGCTATAATATTATTGCATTGTTAATTTGTTACTGAACAATAAGGTATACCAAATTTAATCGGATACCTGGAATCGCTATAAAAAAGTTCGCATGTAGGTAGTTCGCATATAGTCAGAACAAAGTAAAAAAAAAATGAACAAATTGCCAAGTTATTAGAGTAATATACTTTTGCTATCAATTGAATAAATAGCAAATTAATCGCAAAGTAATATTTTTTTCACAATTATGTTCCACAAGCTGAAGCGCAAGTATATCGTAACAGACAATTGATCCTGTCATGGCTCTGCAGGCTTAGTGCCAATTAAAACAGTAAAAATAAGTAATATTTACTTATAATCCCCCAGTTTTTCCGTAAACTTTTCTATCTTCAAGTATAATTTACGGAATAAATTGTTGTTAAGTATCGCAGGTAGCACCCAAATGCCGAATTCAAAATCTGGAGCACATCCAAAGGCACTTTGGGCGGTAATTGAAAAGTTTCACCATTTAACGACTGCGAGGTTTAGGATCATCTTGTATAATTTACGCCGGAAACTTATGCCGCTGATATAAAGCATGTTAGCTAGTGCACTTATGTAAAATATGCATTTATGAGGATATGGATTCAATAATGTAATATTTTTGAAGTTTGATTTTGTCGGTTTATTTTATTTTGTTTATTAATTAACATTATTGCATAATTTATGGAGTTACAAGTGATTCTATATTACGGGTGTAACTTTTACACGTTACGTGAGACGAATAGGTACTATAAAATCCCCACTTACATTATAAATGCGAGAGTAAAACTAGGGATTCATGGACATAATATACTTTTTATTCCCATTAAAACAAACCCAATATAGCGTAATGACATCGCTGTTTCTTATGCTGTGTTCCTTAAAGATTTATTATGCATGCCTCTGAAGTGGGGTTTAAAGCTCGAAAGAAATTGTTGGCAAAGATTTTAGCAGATGATGAAGTTATGATAGTTATTCTTTGGGAATATTTTATGTAGAGTGCCGGAAAACCCGTTTCAAGCTGTCCTGCAGCTTTTCCCCGCTTTTAATTCCCTCATTTTATTACACGAGCACAAAGTTTCTTAAAGAATTTTAAAAGTGCTATGCTTGCTTCTTCAGAGTGAAAACCAAACCTATTAAATTTAACATGTTACGCATAATTATTGGTGTTCTTGTTATGATTTCTAAGTAGGTGCAATTGTTTAAGCACACTCAAATAAATGCATGATTTTATGCGTTCTAGTTCACAATTACTGCATATTACCTAATTAGATTGATCTTACAAAAAACTAACAACAATTTGCCAATTTTCTATATGAATGTCAAAAAAATAATGACGAACAAATAAAAACAACATTGTTTACCTGAGAAATACCATGGGATTTTTTATGCCGCTATAATTGCCTCAACTCGTTAACATTTAAAGCGTTAGTAAAACTTCTTTATTAGCTTCTGTTTATGAGGTATTAATTATTCTCTTGTTGCGTTTTCAATAAAATAAAATTTGTTTTTTTTATGATCGATACGTATTATGTTAAAATTGCTTGATAACTTTTGGAATATGACGGTTATGTGAATTAAAAAAAAAAACAATTTTCCCTTCATTTCTAAAATAGGTTGCATTAGCAGCGGTACTGCTTAATACAAAATTAACATATTTTATTATTTACTTGACTATATAATAACAGTAAGTATGAAAAAATGCTTTTTAGGTAAGCGATTTGCAGTACGAACGGGTACAATGTATTACAATATTTACAAGACCGGGATTAGTTTACGATCGGAATAGCTGTCATTTCATAATATTATATTATACACTTTGGCGTAAGTGTATGGAGAAACAGTCACCTCTAATCCTATTCTAATCGCGGCTAGGTATTACATTGAACTGTTACTTGATACGATTTCGACAGATCTTTCTTTTGTTTTTGAACCTGACAGTGGGTTTATAGGCCGTGCCCAATAAAGCGATAGGAGTGCGCAGTTGGAGAGTAGCCTGGAGAAAATCCAGAGGAAAACCTCCGACACGACCACGCGTGTGGTTTGGAACACTGGAATACTCTAAGAGTTTGCGCTCCAGTGAGGTTGGTTGAGTGGTTTCAACAGAATCTGAGGTGTGAGTGGAATCGAGCTACTGGCAGTTTTGTCGCTGGTTCACTAAACCTAGCCTAGCTGAGAAGAGTTCAGCAAAAAACTCAGCTAGGCCCGACCTGGACCGGACTGGCTCTACCCGGTGTGCGGCGGAGATCTTTCTTGCCTTTCTATATACCCTTTGGTTTAGGGTTACTATGAACTACAGTGAGCTTGATAAATATCATGTACTTATATAATAATATGTATATAATATGTAATATACATTTTCAGTGACTTGTTCAAAACGAAACAAACTGCTATCACTGAGGACGTTTTGTACATTTCTACGCAACCGAAAAGGGCTCCATAAAAAGTGGCAAGTAATTACACATTGTGTGCGAGCGACAAACATGAGGGTGGTTAAACAAAAGGCTTGCTTTACTTTAATATTTCACTGTCTGGAAGACCCTGATTACTTAAACATTTCTTTGTTGTGAATGTTGTTGCACAAATGTTATAGGTAGGTAAATAATTTTAGGTGCTGTACATATGCAAATACACGCACTGCAATTTCTTTTCTAAATCTGTGGGGTATTTAGAACATCCACGCTAAAATGCATATACAATAAGTAAATACGACGGTTATACGATACTATATAGTTAGTAACAAACTATCGTCATTGAAAGGAGTAGAACCGTATTAAGTATAATATGGCGGTTATATAATTTTGCTTTGATGAATTTGTCATCCTGTTTAATCCGTCATTCACCAAGCCCAGTAATTCCCGTCCACATGTTATGTATACTACCCACATAACAATATAGCTTTGGTTTCGTTCGTTTTTTTTGTCGGTAGACGAGTGGGACATACTTTCAATTCAAACATCCTCCTATGCAGACGATGTTCGTTACACATATTTTTCTATTAACCCAGCGGGGGTGTGGGACCAAACGTTACAAGGAGTATGTGACAGGCCACATACAAAATTAACTTTTTTATACAAGTCTAATTCATAACACTTTAATTTGTGAATAAGCTTTTACTCAGAAATATAATAATCCAGGTTACATGAAACACCAGTGTCATTCTAATATTTTATATACTTTATAGGACGAAAAACAAAAAGATTACTTTTTCGCAACAAAAAAAAAACATTTTGTTACGTAAACCCACAAAAAGGTAAAAAATATCAAAGTTACCTACATTAAATTTTTAATTATACAATCATAAACGATGTAAACGTATTTTTTTTATATTTTAGATTTTAGGAACCTCATAGGAATTACGATCTTATTCAGTGCAGTTTTTCCAAAAATGGTGTACCATTCGAACCAGGTTTTAGAGAGGAAAAATGTGTATATGAAACAAGTACAATTAGAACAACACAAAAGACAAAAATAGATTTCAAATTACAGTATGAAATCCGAGCCCCGAAAACGTCTCGTTCTAATTGAGATTAGTATTTGACGTCATTGTATGGAACGAGTAATTGGAGTATTGGTCGTGAAATATTGCGTTTAGGTACATTGTTGGCACACAATTTTTTGTTTATTATATAACAGGAATCCAGATGGTAGTTTTTAATTTACTTTAAGTCAATAAAAATATATACACCAGGTATGTGGCAGGGTATTACATACCCGAGCGCTATCCGTAGCTGGAGGTGAGAAGCTGATGAGGGTAGTCGCGTATCTCTAGAACAGGTTGCAGCAAAACTAAAATTATGCGACTACCCTCATCAGCTTCTCACCTCCAGCTACACGAAACAACAACATGTTTGGCAGTCATAACAAAAAAATACACACATTAAAGTAACAGGCCGGGTATGCGAACCCTGCCACACTCCGGCCGGGTTAACTATGAATTCAATTACCTAATCTACCATGCAAATTTTCAGCAATTCGGTACTTTCTCAGCCACCCGCTATTTATCATTGTTAAACTAAACCTTCCACAGTGTATAAAAACTTGCTCAGTTTCATTATTCGTTAATGACGACGGCATGTGATTAATCCCGTTTTTGCCGACCTGCAAAATGTAATGACGTGGAAGATGAATAATTATTTCACGCACGAATACGTGCGGTAAGCGATACTTTGTATGACTTTATTATAATTATGCGGTAGATTATCATATCCAATCCGCCTCCCAGCGAAAAAAAATAGCATTATTTTGTAATGAGCCCTGAGATCCCAGGGACTGGTAGACGACGGGTTAGCGATGCAAAATTATTAAGTTATAAAATTATAACATTATAATCATGTAGTAACTTAACTATTCAAAAATAAATTACTGTTGTTTTTGAAAAGTAGTACCTAAATATTAGATTTAGAAAATAAACTTATAAACCCGTTGCCGCCCGGCGAAAAAAAAAACAAACAATGACATTGTTTGTTATGTGCCCGGAGATCTCCGGGACCGGGAGATGACGGCTTAGGTAAATATTCTTTCCTTTTTCCTTTAGACTTTATCCCGCTTCCAAAATTTGAAAATAGGAAGGCACGCCATAATACATATTTTTGCTGCCCATATCCAGACCAAGGTGACAGTCGTCTCTGATTAAAACAAATAACCAGTTGCGTCCCCTGCCACTCAGTGAAATTGTCGTCATAGTTATTACTCACTACCCAGAGTTTTGCGAAGGAAGGCAGTCCGATGTATGGAGTCCTTCTAGTGCCAAAACGTTTTATGTTTGCAGAAAAAGCTATCATTGGCCCGTCAGTTTTGCAAGTACCTACAGTCTGTGCCTTCACTTTGTCACTTGTCTCACAGGAGTCTAATGACACTTCTGTGACGTTTCGGCGACTTGGAGATTGACAAAAATGGAGTTTATTCCCAGATTAACTCATACAATTTGACGTATAATCTTAGCCACTCTTAGGTACACTCTATAGTTTAGTTATGTCGCACTGGCGTACAAGGTTGAGAGGAAAAATCAGAACACAAATTTTGAAAACGTGTTTCATGTTTAAAAGGCTTACCGTTGCTAATGTCTTGAAACGCGGATTATTATTTTGAGAAGTTATAAAATCTGATTATATATATTATAATATATTATTTTTAAATAAATACACATTTTCAAATTATTTCGATTACAGTTGTAAAATGATTTCAAAATAAGGGTGACTTGGTAAACTATTTTTTACATATTAACATGAATATTAAAGAAAACCATTGTATTTGTATTCTGTTTTCAGGTATTAAAATTGTAATATAAAATGATCACTTTGCTACTAATTTTTACTATAATTTACGTAGGACAATCTATCATTATTCATTTGAGATGAAAATCTTGTCTTAAACACCTGTACTATTACTTATTGTGTGCTTAAAATATACCACCCGTTTGTGGACCCGCTATACTTGCTTTTTCTACCAAAGCATCGATTAAGTACCTACACGAGATGGACAATAAGTAGGTAGA
Source organism: Epiblema foenella (assembly GCA_963556455.1). NCBI lineage: Eukaryota > Metazoa > Arthropoda > Insecta > Lepidoptera > Tortricidae > Epiblema > Epiblema foenella. The sequence goes on from OY747105.1 coordinate 9,529,225, forward strand.
ATTTTAAAATAATATTTGTTTTTTCGCTTAATTTAACTGAATTGCCTAGGTGCCCTAGTGGCTCCTGACTTTTAAGTGATTTGATTTCATATACGTACTCCATGTTATTGTTACAGACACATAATAATTACACATACTATTTGAAACTGAACTAACTAGAGAGGTATTTGCGTAAGGTAATTGCCTGTTCCATCATACTGAACAATTTTGTGTTAAGTCAATATCAGAAGTGTAATAATTTAGTTCGGAATATCAAGTATGTAGTGGTTAACTATCACTTAGGAATATATTTAAAGCTATATTATGAGGTAAGAAGTAATTATGACAAATCGCGCAGTGTGTTTAATTCGGAATCATATTGTTACTTAACAAAATAAAAAAAAGTTTAAGTGAAACTGAAATAACGTACAAAAATATTCTTGACCACAACCACTTCTCAAGTCTGTCTGTATATTTACTGCATACCAACCTTAGTAAACAATAACAAATAGAATATAATTACAAAGGACGGACTTAATGCCATGAGGCATTCTCTACCAGTCGACCATAGGGCCAAACAGAAACTAGCAAATGTGGGTACAATGAGAAAATATTTCCTAAAAGTTAAATTATTTCAAAAGAATAAAGCATTTGACTTATCACTATCAGATATCTTCAAATAAGATAAGTCTTGAAAGTTTTTAGGTTGTACTTACTTATCGAGCTACCCGGACAAGAAAGGATTGGTCCAGTTCGCAAGTACGAGTAGTCCCACCTGGCACAATGTTTGTGTAGGAGAACTGCTAGAGGAACTTAATGGTTCAGTATAGTAGGTAAGTGTTTAGTTTAATCTTGCTATAGCTAAGCACTTGTGACGTACGGAAATCCTGCGCAAAATCGACTAAGCAATTAGTATGTATGTGTAACATGAAAATTTGAAAGCTATGTAGGTAGTACTATAGTACTGAACATTTTTACTAAGACTGGGTTTTATAAAGATCCGTTAGGCCAAATATCAGATCAAATTTCAGTAACTCAGTACATTTTTTGACATAACAAACCGACATAAGGTCTAACGGATCTTTATAAAACCGAGCCTAAGTCTATTTGTTTGAACGCTTTTGTTGTCATGTTAAGTCGCGTTTATGAACAAGTGGGCTATTTCATGCATAGGAGTGTTTCTTGGTGTGAAAATGTTCACACCAATAATCTTACTCCCCGCGACAACCCGTGTTCCGAATCGCTGAACGCGGAGGCTGTCCATGAACAAGACTTTAGACTTGATGTACGTCAAAATGAGCATTCTCAAGAAATGCTGCGCTTTATGCACATGTAACACGCTGAGCGCCACGCAGCGCGCGCTTATCAATACTATGGTTTTTCATAAATTCTGACAAGCGCCCGCTAAATCACGTAAACTTGAACACGGCGTAATACGTCGTCTCAAATAAAACTCTGGCCCTAAGAAAGTAAATTCTCCAAAAAGTGCAAAATATAATTCGATAAACGGAAAAACACGCCCGGAAAAATCAGTTTTAGTTACAACTATCGTAAACCGAACTAATTCAATCGTCGTCTTCTGGGGAAAAAGTTTCCGTGTTTTATTTCATTTCGTTGTTTCGGCATTTGATACAATTTCTTGTTTAGTCGGTTTAGCGATATTTAGACGAAAATGATGCGTTAAATACGTTTCTACTGACTTTAAAAGTGAGATAGAAGTGAGTGACAGGAATTAACAGGAGTACACTGGCAAAATACGATAATATGTTTAATTATATATAAACATATCATCGTATTTTGCCAATGTACTCCTGTTAATTCCTGTTAATACAATGATATGTTTAATTATATATAAACATATAATCGTATTTTGCCAATGTACTCCTGTTAATTCCTGTCACTCACTTCTGGCAACGGAAATCTCACTTCACTACATCTAATTCTCTTTTTATTTTTGCAGGGTGACTTATAAGTCACGATACAAAAAAAGGATTCCCAACCACTTACTATGAGCCAACTGTGCCCGTGCCAAAAAAAATCTACTTCATACATTTCGATTAGTCGATGTCATTGAAGATCTTTTCATACGTTTCATGCAGCTTTACTTTTTAATCGTAAAAGATTGATCCCATAGTAAAACAGGTTCAGAATTATTGATATTAGAATCAGATTTTTTAAATTTTGTATCTTATTAAGTCGCCCAGTGTACTATTATTAAAATAAATGAATATAATTTGTTTGTGCACGGAAACCTCTATTCTATGCAGTTTCCCGTATTATCGGTGACCTACGAAAACGTTGGGTACCTACTTACTGTTTTACTGTAAACCGCGCATGTTTATGAAATATGCCCCACGAACATCAGTTTTGAGTATTGTCTCCTAAAGTCACCTCATGTCGTGATTTTAAATAACAAGTTTTGTCATCCCGTGACAGTAACTTGTTTAATACATACCCTATGGGTTATAGATCAAATTACTTTATTATAGGTCATACAATCGTGTAACCTAAAGTTTATGGATATTATAACAACTACATATGTAGCTTCATTTCCGAAAAAAAAACCAATGCTAAGATCTTCCCCGTGATTCAAAATACTTCCATACCAAAATTTAATTTAATCGGTTCTAGTGTTAGGTAAAGGTGAAAAGGTAACAGACACACAGGCAGACGTTACTTTCCTACAATAAAACATTAGTGTGGACCCTGGACTATAGACCTGCGTAGAAAATAAAGAATATTATTTATAAAATCTTCTTATTTATTCACATAATATAATTAATATCGTCTTCACTCTACCAAATTCTGCATTCACACTGCGTCTTCTAAACCAGATTCGACAGTTACCATTCATAGTTTAATATCCAGCACTTTGCACCATAACGAGAAAGTACCAATCTTACGTTAGTATGGATTGTAACAATACCTATTTTAAATAATCTCGTTTAACGACTTTTTTACTAATTATTTTCACTGTACCCGGACAACCTGAAGTACCTACTCGTAGTGCCCGCCGGGTCACCCGCTGTGGGACCGGCGAGTAAATAAATTCCCCACTATCGGATATCCGGGTCTTACCCGGTTCCTTTTGACTAATGATATGGAAGAGGTCGTTACATACTCGTATTATTCTTTACAGATTTTAAGGAAATTGTTATTGTCACATAAAGGCTTAAAGTATTGTTACTTTGTAATTCGTTCTTATGTTACATTCAAATTGAATTACTTTTAATTTTACCTAAATTAAAAGTAATCCTCTTGGACTATAAAACAAATTTCCTTATGTGAATCTTTAAAGTCTTATTACTTTTTATGATTCAGAATTTTTAATACAATTAATTGTTATAATTTGGTGGTTTAGTAATCCATAGAGTGACACCTTGTTATATACATTTTAAAATGAGGCAAGTACCCTATCGCACGTAGCTTCTTTCCCTTCTCTAAAAACGAAAAGTTTTCCTTTCACAAATGCCGCAAGCAACTAAGTTACATTAAGAGACTGCAACTCATTTCCCCTGTTACCCAGGTGATGTCTACAAAAGGAAACAGGGGGTAAAACTATTTCCCATGAGATGCGATGGGATTCGATCAAGCATTCATTCAATTAGTTTGGTGATTGACATTCGGGGGTGACTGGTGATTGTTACGCAGGGGAAATAAGGCTTCGTTATGTTTTTTAGAGACAAGCAAATAATGTAGAATGGCAATCTCAATACAAAGCTGAGTTCGACCAACGGAGGGCTTTTGACTAGATATCGTTGTATAAAACTTGTTTCCGTAAGTATATTTTGTGTGACCGTATGATCTCTCTTTATCATCTCTCTCTGTTCCATTAACTTGCGGATTACGGAGGTATAACCCGTTTAATCGCTTTTAGTCTGGAGATTGTTTCGAGGATTAATTACTTGTTTTTGCATCAACTATTGTTTAAATACAATAAACCTTGTTTGGCAGTCTTATTTGCGTTGTTTTTGATTGCTTGTAATTTAAGTTATAAGTTTCGCTACCTTAAGTCGAAGTATCAGTACTATACCGAGACGCTCATACTTAGAATGCGAATCACAATGGCGTGTGTCGGTACCTATTTCAAGATAGTCTTACACATATATGTAAGACCATAATGTACGGGTCAAGGAACACATCAAAGCTGTCAAAAATCATCAGGTGAATAAGTCGGCCATAGCCGAGCATTTACTGAATTATTTCCTGTCTACAGAACGTCATTTCAACAGTAGAAAAGTACGTGAAGCCGTTGAAATCAATAAACATCGTAATTTCAACCGGGATGATGGTTTTAAGATTTCATATTCGTGGAATCCAGAGTAAGCGTGAAAATAATTCAATTCAATTCTTTATTGATAACATTAGTTACAAGTCGTAAGTAAATCGTCCATTACATCAACGAACATTGTTACTGTTGTGAGTCGGGCGAGTGACAACCCTACTGTAAAAGTGTATAATAAACACCAAGTGCGGGTATAGTTTGAAAAACCCGTACGGCTAGAAAATGTTGGGTATCAACATCTAACCGTACGGGCTCACGCCAGTCAGCTCGCGACCATCGATGTGATACATTCGCGATTAAGTCCCGTTTTCCAATAATAACATATTCGTAATGTACGTTGACGAAATTTAACACAACGACTTAGCATCTTATTATCGTTGTTATAACATACATAGCCCTAATGTAACATGTTTCTTAACTAACACTCCTGTTATAATTCTGTCTCGCAGACAAATCTGACAGTAAATGAGTTGTTTTTCCTACCGTACCTATTGTAATCACTTATGTCGTTCCCTTCCAGGTTAATACAAGTTTAACCTACAGCGGCGAATCCCTATTCACCCCGCGTGCACTCCGTGGCGTGAATAACTAAACAACGAACTTCATCCGTTTTCAGAGCTTGGCTTGTTTTTTTCAGGTGGATACTATAATCAGATTGTTTGACAGTTGGGTGTTGAGCACGATTTCTTCATACCTAGTTAAGTTTTAAGTTTTTAATGAAAATATTGAATACAAGAAAATGCTCTTTTAAGATTCTAATCGAAAACCGATCGCTGTTGTAAAAAAGGAACCCTTACGGTATCACTTTGTCTGTCAGTCTGTTACATCGCTATTTATTTCAAGAACTACTTATGCTATCAATTTGAAATTTGGAATAAAGTTATAAAGAACGGTAACCTAGATGCATAGAACATGTTTTTTTTAATATATATTTTCTGTACTAATGAGAGGTGGTTTAAAATTTGAAATTCTAGTGAATACGAAAGAGCTAGTTACAATTTTTAGAATTCCGTAGCCAAAATGGCAAAAAAGGAAACCTTATAGTTTCGCCATGTCTGTCCGTCCGTCCGTCTGTCCGTATGTCACAGGCGAAGCACTACAAGTATGAAATTTGCTCGAAAGGTGTAATCTATGTAGGAATTAAATAAATTACTCATGAAAATAATGCTTTTTATTTACGGCTTACAATATATACATGTTATGTCGTTCGGGTTATCTTTCATACTCAATCATACGTCAACTCATTCGCCATTCCAAAACAATTCAAACTCCATTCGAACGTTCCTTATTCATCATCTAGCAGCCAGCACCTTGCACAGCCATCAAAAAGTACCAATCCCACACTCGGCCAATCCTGGTTTCATGCACTGGTCCCACAGTCATGCATCTTCAAACACCTCACTTACGCATCAGCAGTCATCTTACTTACGTCATCTTCACAGCACGCCCTATATACATCGTAATATAAAATACAACACCAGAAGCACTAACTACCGAACAGCACACCGAATAAATAAAATCTCAATTTCAAAAAACATAAAAACACATAATAAAACACGCTGATCGAGGTTCTCGCTACTCCGCCGCCGCAACGTCGCTGCATTGCTGCCTCGTGGCAGCTTGTTGTCATGTTTGCAATGTGCTTCTGCTGACGAGTACTCCTCGGTTCACTCCCTTTGGACCTCATATATTCGTAGTGTATGGCACTCGTTGGTAATAACTCAATCCGCTGCACTGTAAGTTCCTGTACTTTTTCGTTACGTCTTTGTATCTGGTTTCGCTGCTGTTCGTCACGTAGCTCGACATCGCTGCCGGCCTCATCAGATTTTTTCACATTAATTTCGCAATGTTCTTCGTTACTTTGACGTACTTGTTCATTTTGGCATGTCACGTCAACGGTCCCTAATACTTTTTCTTTATTATCTACTAGGACCTCTTCGAGCAATTCATTCGAGCTTGACAGTTGCGCAGATGGATGCGCAATGCTTTCGGGAATATCATCACAGTCACCGTCAATAATTTCATGTATTTCAGGCACATCAACGTATTCGCCATCGGAAAACTCGATGAGTAGCGCTCGCTTTAGATCTTGCCAGTTGTCAAACGGTTCCTCCTCGGCGAGCTCCGCTCGCAGCCACAGCGCCGCCGTGCCCCTGAGCCTCTTCTTGGCTATTAAGAATTCTTGCCTTGGAGTCCACTTATACATTTTTGTTTTAAGCTCCACTTCATTAATAAACAATTTTAAATCCACGTCGTCCTCCGCTGTGAAAATGGGTAACGTCTGGATTTCTTGCAGTATTTTCATCATATTTAAGTACAAGTCTGTTCAGTCTTCGTTTTTCGTCTTTTCCGTCGTCGTCTTTCGTCTTTTCCGTCTTCGTCTTTCCGTTTTCGTATTTCGTCTTTTCCGTCTTCGTCTTTCGTCTTTTCCGTCTTCGTCTTTCGCCTTAAATTTTCATGTCTTCATAAATTTGTCGTCTTCTTTCTTCTTCGTCGTAGTCTAGGGATTTTTCTTCGTGGTAGTCTAGAGATTTTTTAAGCCTTGGTTCATCCCGGTGGTGCCCCCAATTGTAGGAATTAAATAAATTACTCATGAAAATAATGCTTTTTATTTACGGCTTACAATATATACATGTTATGTCGTTCGGGTTATCTTTCATACTCAATCATACGTCAACTCATTCGCCATTCCAAAACAATTCAAACTCCATTCGAACGTTCCTTATTCATCATCTAGCAGCCAGCACCTTGCACAGCCATCAAAAAGTACCAATCCCACATCTATGAACTGCTACATAAGAGTGATGTGAAATTACAAAAAAATATAGGGGGGCATTCCATACATGTAACCGGTGGATGGAAACAAAATTTCAACGCACATAGTCGTGAGGGGTATCCATGCATAGGCCTTTAAAAAGGATAAGGAGATTTCTAAAACTCTTTTCCATGTTAGTCAACCGTTGGTGACATATTAGCTGTCAAAGTCATAAAAAGTGTGTCTCCCCGTTCTACTTCAAACGTATGGTACTTACTATATTTTAAAGTTTTTTTTTCAAGATCAACCATTTTAACCAAACCGAAAGTTCCAAAGGTTGTTTTGGGATAATAATGTCATATATATAATAATGGTGAAATAAAATATTACAGCTACCTTGTTTATGTATTTTGTATGTCCATCCCCTAAGCCTGCCATCAACAATACCGTATACCGTATCTTATAAGTTTATGGGCTTAACAGAGACCCGGATTACTGCGTCGTTAAATATGCATTTGCTTTAATAAAGTCCCCTCTGTTCGACGCGTTATGTTGGACAACATTTTCCCGTTCTATAGGAAATGTTATTGTAATACGTACAACGCGAACTTGGCTGTACTGAATTAGAATAATCTCTTTCAATTGAAAAAAAAAACCGATTTCAATTTAATTCTTCACCAAGCCACTCCGAGAGCATAAAACACCGAATAACCATTTTTTTGTACTCGTTTTTTTTTATTTCAGCACACTTTACTGAGTCATTTACCAGAGTGCATCCCACTACAATTCCAATAAGTTCAAACACGGCTAGGCTACACCGTTTTATTACGGAGTTACGTTGTCTTCCTTCCGGCTTCAATTACCAGATTAGGTTGACAGTAACATTACATCAGGACCATTTAAATTGGCGTCGTCATACTCGTTTCAGTATCTTAATAGAAATATCTTAGCGCTAACCATGAAACACTAAGAGTTTTGGATGACCATCCGTAGTCTTCTTCATCAATGCCTGTACACCAAATGCTACTTTCTGAATGCATTTGATTTGTTACCGAAAATACTAATATCTCTATATGTTTCCCTTGAATTTTTGAGTTCCCTCAATTCCTCATGGTTCACATCATCAGAAGTGAATTTTGAGAACAACGGGACCAATCTGAAAGCATATGCTTTCAAACAAAAAAAAACAGGTTTCCACATTTGTTCATAAATGGCGAAGTAATCGAAGAAACATACAAAAAAAGACCATGCAGGCGAATTAAGAACAGCCTCTTGAAGTCAGTTAAAAATTGTTTACATACCTAAATGCAATTTTAATAAACTTGTTCAAGGAAATCGAAACAGTATCTTTTTCGCTTTTGTCACAGTGACAATAAGGGATAAAAAGGTACTCTTACGTGTTTACGTTTCCTTTGCGGTTTGAAGACCACATCCATAGTAATATTATCTACTATACAAGTATGTAGTGTTGTGTTCCTGGATGTGAGCAAGGTTGCCAGAGCTTGACTTCCTAACAAAAACGGCGTTTATGTTTGCAACGTATAACTTGTATTCATTCACACACGAAACACAGAAACTTACAAAATATATGAAATAAAAATTGTTTTTGAAAATTTCCAAAAACTGACTCGACAAAAAAAATCTATATCCGGTAATTACCGGACCTGCTCACAAAACCTCACGAGAATCGTTTGCGAAATGCGACCTATAGATGAGAACAAACCGTTGAACAAATATATATATTTTTTAATTTCTACAAACTTATTCGACAAAAAAAATCTCTATATTTGTCCAACCTGCTCACAAAATTTCACGAGAATCGGTTGAGAAATGCGACCTGTAGAGGAGAACAAACCGAAATTCGCCCGCAGAAACTTACAAAATTATTGATAAAAATATTGTTTTTGGAAATTTCCAAAAACCATCTCGACAAAAAAAATCTATATAACTATCGAACCTGCTCACGAAATTTCACGAGAATCGGTTGAGAATTGCGACCTGTAGACGAGAACAAACGGACATCCCGACATACGAAAGCATTTTTGTCGAAGCTGAAGCAGAGACCTTGAGATGAATAAGGGCGTTAGTTTTTTCTTCACAAGTACAAACAGCATATCCATACTTTGACATACAGTTGTTTTGAAAACTTTTCCGTTTAAGGGTTGTTTAATTTTCCAAGCGGTTATTTTGGTTATAATTTATAATTTCCATGGGAGTGAAAAGGCAGACAGCGTCGGGCTGAAACCACTGTTGGCTTTAAACTTTTCAAAGTAAAGCGATAGCTCATACCGACAGTCTAAGCCACAGGAGATGTATCGTTAAGATGGTCTTGTCACAAAATGCGCGTAATAACTCGCGCAGTGATGACAACATTCATAAAGTGACGTCAAAATAATATTATTTTGATGTTCGCTTTTGGCAGATGACTCAACTATGAAATTATAAATTCGATCCTAATACTATAAATTCAAAAGTTTAGATTAGATGTTTGTTACTCAATCACGCAAAAACAGCTTTGTTTATGGATTATGATGAAACTTGGTTATACAACGAGTTTTTAGCCTGGATCAACATATAGAATATTTTTTATCCCGAAGGTCATCCCTTGAAGGGATTAAATAGGGAGCGGAAGTTTACGCGGACGAAGTCGCGGGCAAAAGCTAGTTATGTATAAAAGAGTGAATGCGGTAAAAATGAGACGTGCGATTAATGCTCGTATGTGTAGAATAAATTTAGTAAAGTGCACGGGTAGATATACTACACTATGCCGCTTATTAATTGTATTTAAAATACCTGATGCGTTCAGTCGTGACATTTTATAGAACTTGTTTGGTTTGTTTTAGGTAAATGCCTCGCTTTCGCTTTTAAATTAAGCCGTCACACTAAAGACAATACAAAATTTAATTAAACTTTCGTCTGGATAGTTTATTGGTTTTGTGAGAAGGCTTTATATTAAGTTCCCATGTAGCGGTTGTTTGGATTTTTCGTAACTAATCAGAAAAAAATGTATAAATTATTTAATTTGAATCCCACCGCGGTTCAAAGGCAGAATTTAATTTTTCTTGTGTACACACGTTACCTTCTTACATACTCCTGCAATTCTTTCCTACTACTGTAATAAATAAATTCAATTATGTATACGAGATTATGTCCGGTATAATACATGAAACTTTATGTTAAGCTAAGTTTGGATCTCGCCGTGGTTTCAGTAGATTGAAATGACAACAGTGCCTTTAACATGAGTTTGCATGACCGTATTCGTTAGCGGCTACATAAACGATTTAGTATGCCGATTCTTAGTTCTATTGCATAACCTCCAGAGGCGCTGTACTTTTGCCCATACAAATTTTTATGCAGTCGCTAGCGAGTACGGTCATATAAACTCATGTTAAAGGCACTGTATTCAATTCATCTTTTACGTTACAGGTAACGATGCAATATCTCAGAACTGTCGCAGGCATCCAATCAATAAGATACCGTTGGATACAGTTAACAGACTCCCCAGTTATCCCTTTACCGTCGCTTACAGAACGAGATAAAGTTTCACAAAGTACTCGCAGTACACATATTTTAACAGTAAAGTTTAATTGAAAGACGTCAGTCATGCTGATTAAACTCCACAATTTTTTTTGAGGCACGTACATATTAGTTGCTTAGTGAAATTCAAACAAGCACCTCAAGTAACAAAGGCAAAGTCCAAGATACTTTAAACGACAGGTTGGACGACCGAGGACTCGATGACGAGACGAGATAGAAGAATACGCCGGAACTACATGGACTAGACTTGCAGCTGATAAACGGGCTTGGAATAAGATGGAGGACGCCTCTGTCATACTGCAAAAAAATAGGTAATAATTATTAAGAAAATACTAACAATTGTTTGTTTATTCTATTAAAAGGCTAATAAATAATAATAATAAAAGGCTAGCAAATGCGAATGGAAATGGATAGTGGATTTGAAAAAAGAAATGTTATGTACAAAATTGCCTGATGTGCAGTTGATGGTGCTAATTTTTTGTTTATTGTTCATGTTGTCTTGCTAAATCACAAAGTTACGTCAGTTTGTTTCTTGAAATTGCAATCGGCGAAGACCATACGAATGAACACAACATAGCGATAAAAATGCATTTAATATGAGGTTAGTAATTTTCATAAAACAAGCTTAAATAACAAACTATTTGGTATGGTTCTATCTGCTTAAATAAATCAATAATTCATTATACATCAATGATTCAAGAGTACCCAAACTTACGATTCCCGTACTGTTCCTATACTGTTCAGTGTAACAGGGGCTCGATAGAACGAGTAGAGTCGTACAAAGACGCCATTGTGTCTTGAGACGGTGAAGAAAATGAAAATGTGTCACTTAGCTAGATATAATGGTGGGACTTCTGAAGTCTGCCAAGTGACTTCAGAACAAATTAATTAGTCATTTAAAGAATACTTACAAGAGTATCGCGGTAATGTCATCATCCTTCAATATGTTGCTTTCACGACGTCCCTGATGAATGTTTGAACATTGTGCATTGATCCAATCAGCCCCAAACTTTACACGAGCTTATTTACTTTAATATAAAAGGCGTTTAACCTTAAATAACTTGCAACCATTATGCTCATATTTATTTCTTTATATTTTATTTATTTATTTTTGCATTTGTATGACGTTCCGTGACTCACCGATATCACTGGGCTGTTATTCACAAACCGACTCGTCCTCAACTGTCACCCCATCCTTCACCCGTTTTTATATAGAAGCTATCACAAATTGACAAATGACATTTGACAGTTCCCATATAAAACGGGTGAGCTGTGAGGTGAGGACGGTGCTTAGTGAATCGCATAGATGGCTGAAAATCAGCGCTGTAGGTGTCTGACACCTCAGCATAATGCTGAGCCAGTGTCCGTTTCACTGCCGCGGGGACACACGTTATGTGGTCTCTATGTATATGTTTTTATTCTATTATAATTTGTGTCAAATATGTATGTATTCCATGTCTGTGAACAATTTTTTTTTCTTTCTTTTTCATCATCACAGTGTAAGAAATAGTATTTTAGTAATAAACCTCATCGTTGATACACTTAGAGCATTTAAGGCTGGAGACGCCATTGATATACTTACACCTCTGTCAAAGATATAGGAAAAAAAATCTGCCACGTTATTAAAAACTACTTCATTAATCGCTTATCTTATACGTCAGTCTCGAAATGCCTTTATATGCTGTTGTCGGGTGCAGAAAACATTTTAATTTATCAAGTTTACGAAAAGATGAATTATTATTTCACATGCACCTATGTTTTCGCTTTAATTATAATTTTCTTTACAATCAAAGTTTTAATTAAATCGATCGAGCATCGATTACGAAGTCGTTCTAAAAACATTCGTACTCAACGCTTCACGCTTGGCCGCTATTAGGTATGGCATTTCAGGTCTCCATATTTCCGACCGTAAGGACTATTATAGGAAATGTGATAGTTACATTGGTTAATTTACCCATGCGATAATTGACTAGTCTAGGAGCGCTCATGGCCCAGCGGGGCCCGCGTACCGCGTGCGGTATGCGAGGTTAAGCAACGTCGGCCCAGGTCAGTTATTGGATGGGTGACCGCTTTGAGTGGTTATTAACTGAGTGCTCCCGTGCTTTGGAAGGCACGTTAAGCCGTTGATCCCGGCTGCTGTCTATGATAGCAGTCATTAAGCCAAGTTAGAGGCCTTCGGGCGGCTTGAGAACTTCTAACAGTCAAGTTGCCCACTCACTTGACACCGTCCGGCGTCCTAGGCACACACTTACGGACCCGTGGGGTAATCATGTAACTTTTGTTCTACTTTAGGTAGATTTTAATGTCAAATTTTAATTGCCAGCTCATACATTTATACTTCAAAATTGACAGTAAAAACTATATACCGTTAGTACATAAAGTTACGTGATTTGCCTGCTGGACGACGTAATCACAGCGTCCATCGAAAGATGGAACGCTGCGCTTACGGCGTCCAACTCTGACACGACGCGTACACTTAGGCATTCCCGCCGGCGGGGACGTCCACCGCGCGATCTCGACACAACTGACACATATTATAGTCCCTATTCGTCCCGGTACCGCCGCACACCGGGTAGGGTCAGTCCGACCCAGGTCGGGCCTAGCTAAGTTTCTTGCTGGACTCTTCTCAGTTAGGCTAGGTTTAGGGAACCAGCGATAAAACTCCCAGTAGCTCGATTCCACTCACACCTCAGATTCAATTGAAACCGCTCAACCAATCTCACTGGAGCGCAAACTCTTAGAGTATTCCAGTGTTCCAAACAATACGCGTGGTCGGGCCGGAGGTTTTCCCCTAGATTTTCCCCAGGCTACTCTCCAACCGCGCACTCCTATCGCTTTATTGGGCCCGGCCTATAAAGCCACAGTCAGGTTCAAAAAAAAATTCTTTTGACAAGTCCAATGCCAATAAGGTCTGGTTTCCTCTTGGGTTGGAAGGTCAGATGGCAGTCGCTTTCGTAAAAACTAGTGCCTACGCCAAATCTTGGGATTTGGAAGCGGACCCCAGGCATCCTTCAGGATGCAACTGTACGGGATAACGCTAGGATGATGATGATGATAATTGACCTAGTGTAAACGCTGCTAAGGTCTAATTTTTTTGCTCAAATTTAGTGTAAGTGCGTAGTAAAGTGGGAGAATATTTTGCAAGTGTGCGTAGTTTCTTTATATGTGTGTTACCTCGTCCCCCCAAAATTTGGCGCAATATTTTGTTCGAAAAAAGGCACTGAAGGCGTCTCCTGTCTTACATGCTCTAAGTTGCTACATGTATAGCTCGATGAATGTTATTTGACCCATTTGACAAACCGTTCCCGTCTTGTAAAGTGCGCAATAATCGTGATATCGTCAACCAAATCAAGTACGTATGTAAGTATGCCTACCTACCAACTAATTGTATGTTAATGCCGTTAAGTTGGTCATGTAAAAAGCAGATGTCATCATTTGAAGAGTTCATTATAATATACAAATATATGTCATCCTTTTTTTATCCATTACGTTCGAAACGGCGAAATTCTTGGACGTTATAACTGTTTGACAGCGTTTTCAGAAACTAACTCCTAATACGACAATACTGATGCTTGTGTAAAGGTAAACTTATACGGCCCGCGATACGTTAAAATTGCGAACATCTGTGGCCGACGGTCGAATTTTTGTGGGAAATTTATTCCGTCCTCGAAAGAGTAAATTACAAGAAATATTGTCAACGCCAACTGCTAAGGGAAAGTTAGGGGAGGGTAAGATTTTGTGTATAAGTTTAATAAAATCTGGAAAGATTTCGACATTAGGTTAACAAAACAAACTCAAGATAACATTAATGATTTTCTGTTAAACGTGATAAATGGCGGATATTTTGTGTTATGTCATATTTTGACTACCTACGCCATTGTCTTTAAAATATATCTATTTTGAAGACATCGGCGTACATACCGTAAGTTTGCACCCTTTTTCGTTTTTCTTTTGAACTCGTAAAACCTAGTGTTCATTGTTGAGCATATATAAAGAATAATACAAGGGAATACTTTTTTGAAAGAATCTTATTGACTACTAGCGACCCGCCCCGGCTTCGCACGGGTGCACTATTTAATGGATGTTATTATACATATAAACCTTCCTCTTCAATCACTCTATCTATTAAAAAAACCGCATCAAAATCCGTTGCGTAGTTTTAAAGATTTAAGCATACATAGTGAATTAGGGATATAGAGACAGAGAAAGCGACTTTGTTTTATACTATGTAGTGATAAGTTATAGTCTATAACCGAACTTTTACATCGCAAACGCGACTCGCTCTTGACCTTTAAATCCCCATTTTAAATTTATTTTCATTCTCATATTCCAACCCCGTATTAAAGGAGTCCACAAGGAAACAGACGCTATCATTTGAAAGGGAATAGGCTATAATTACGGGAAATACCGCAGAGACAGTGTGGCGCCTCACGATATTCGCTGTAGACTTTGATTTATTTATTTACAGACAGGTAACGCCCCATAAAAGGATTTACCTATACATGCATAAAAAAAGAGGTGTTGTTAAATATAAAAATAACTATAAAAACTAAAAAAAACCGGCCAAGTGCGTGTTGGACTTCGCACATAGGGTTCCGAACCAACGGCAAAACTAAGTTGGTTTTAATAGGAAAAATAATAAAATTTGAAATAAAACAAAATGTAATTTATAATATATTCGTATTTTTTGATAAAATATACGTAATAATAAACATTATCACAAAATTCAAGTTCATAGATCAATGTGAAGTTAATAAATTCTTCGGAACAAAATCTTGTGGCAGACAACGGACGGACGGACGCGTGAGTGACAGCAATAGGGTTCTGTTTGTACCCTTAGAGTACGGAACCTTGAAAAGGGTTCCTCGCTATTCTAAGAAAAGTATTAGGTACCTGGAAGACGGAGTTTCGTTGACGTTTTTCATGTTTATCCGAGATCACCTTTAGGTCGATTTATCGCTCCGCGTAGGAGCCTTATGTATATGTATATTGTTAAAAGAGATCATTAGAGCCATTAACAAGACCTCAATTATAAATTAAAAGGTATTTGTTACTCGTTTACTAATACTTTTAGGATACTTACCCTAAAATCATGCCTTTTTGTAGTAAACGTGATACATAATTATTCCAGATCTTACGTTCTTTATGTTAGATCTGACGACAATGGGTAGGGTAGGGTAGCATGATCAAAATATCAGTAAAGTTTTTGATTTAAATGGGGGCGATAATGGACTTTGTTTTCAACTGTTCGTGACATACGTTGCCTCGTGATATGATTATGATATCATATCAGTCAATCTAATTAAAGTAACTCCAATTTTATTGTGTCCCTAAATAATTAATATGCGTCCTAATTTATTTGTTCAAAGAATCCTCTTAAACCCGATAAACAATTAACAAGCCAGCAAAACCTCTAATAAAATAAAAGTTGGCTAAACTGCGAGTGCCTGATCCGCCTAACTCCTTTCCAGCCAGCAACTAATCAAACGATTACGCTGACTGTACCCGGATTAGCGGCTTACTGGGAACAAAGTTTTTCCGTCTGACTGTACGAGCGGGGAATTAATTGTTCAACAATAAATATTATTTGTTGTATGTAGCAACTTTTAAGACGCCTCATTTCCAAGGTTGGTTCGATCGATCCAAATAATAGATTTTCTGAGTAAAAATCCTTGACTACAAAAAATGATTGTTAAATGATGTGATGGGTTTACCTATAGAAAAATTGCCTTAACTAATCCTAATAAACATTTTATATTATATGACTTTATTTTATCTAATCAAATAGAGCGCTCCTCGCCGTTTCCGGTGCAAAGGTTTCCTCGCTGAATAGCCATGGACAACCTTTGCATCAAAAACGACTCGGCGCGGGGGTCCTCCCCCTTTTGTAGAATAGAAAAATAAATAACTTAGTAATAAACCTCCTAAAGTCCTTATTTTGTTTTAATAAAATAAAATTTTATGTAAGTAGTTAGTTATGCCGAATATAATTTGACAGCGTCACCCAGCCTACCTTGACCATCAGTGCTGAAAAGGATTAAAAACGTTGTTGGGATGTTTTAATATCCAATATATAGACTATTATATCAAACAAAATAAATTTATTTAATGAATACAACCTCGGAATCCGAAGAAAATACTAACTAATTATGAAACTAAACAAGTTTTCAGCATGTTAATAATGTGTAATAGTCATGGTGTTTTAAGTTTTCCTAATTCAGTGCGTTGGTAAGTATAGCACGCCGTAGCTTGTTTACGTCATGAATAAGTGGGGATGAAATTAGACGGGCATGTTATTCATGCGCATTAAAATGGTTAAACCGTGCCATTTTTTTTTTTCAAATATGTAAAAATACTTAATAAAACAGGAAGACTACAAAAATTCAGAACGTGCTTTGAAATATACATTTCCGAAGGATTACATTCGTTCGTAATGTAAAAAATATGTATTGGAAATATAATATTGCAATAGGGTTCGAGTGACGCAGCAATATTACCTTTATCGAATCTTCTTTGGTCTTTGCGAATGAATGAACAACACGACTGAAAAGGTAATGAAGTACTGTATTTGCTACAGACGCATTTAGTAATTTATAAACATCACTCTACTATTGGACAGTTAAGAGTAAGATAGAAATGCTAATGATCATCATCCTACTAGCGTTTTCCCGGTTGTATCCTAAAGGAAAAAGGAATTTGGCGTAGGGACTAGTTTTACGAAACAGTCTGACTACCCAATACATAGGGAAAACTAGACCTTGTTGGGACTAGACTGAAATGGATACCACATTATAAACCCGAAAAAAAAAGAAGTGATGTCACTGATGTGAACTGTAATAATTCTGCTTCGGTATTATAACAGTTAATGATTGCTAATGTTGTATCTTTGTCTATGAGTAGCATTAGCAATTCCTGTCTACGAATTATGTAGATTTTCGGTCTTGGACAGCGAGGCATAGCATAAATCACAATGACTATTCCTCATTGAGATCATAATTGGTGCACTAAGCAGCTATCATATAATTATGCCTAAGTAAAAGGGGATTGCTAGATTGGAACGTGTCAATGTCAGACGTCATACATATTTATTGTTGACGAAAATTATTATTTTTACTATAAATATAGCAAGAAACATAGTAAAAACTGTATCATTGTGACCGCTTAAGCATTCGAATAGTGTTATAGTGTTATTCAAGTATATCTCGCTGGACAATTGTGCTAAATACGTGTTCCAAAATCCTGTTCGCTTGTCAAACTAACCATTTGCTAGTTTTAAATAACAATTTAACATGTTCCACTCTCCCCTGCACTCACGTGTAAAAACTCGCCCACTAGCAGATCAAACCTCGCATGAGAGCCCTGAAGAGAGAAACATAAATGAGCAATCATCATCTTTGATTGACATCAACCTTTCCGACCAAACATTTATAGTAGAATCAACCAATACAAGGAAAAACGAGACGGAACCGGTAAGCAGAAACACTCAAAAGCTCAGCAACTCGAACGAAATAATCCGTCTTAATCAAAACCAGGCGCAACCATCTGTCCAGCCCGGAACGTCAAAATTGGCCGCTATGCTCGAATCTACCTCCACCACCGATCTCACTGGGAAAATGGCAGATATTCAGGATAAAGCCAGATCTAAAACTATAAACCAATCTAAGGCCCCAATTGCGTTTGAAATAGCCCGAGATCACTCTCAAAAGCAAGGCACTCGAAAGCAGAAGATCAACCAAGAAGATAAAGAAAAAGAAGATCCAAGAGTCACGGAATTAAAATGTGTCCCCGTAAATAATCTAGAATCATATGTTTATTTTACTGAAAAGGTAGCGGACCTTACCAACATACTTCTAAGTGATGGAAAATACTTAACAGCGCCTAACAAACGAGCAATTATTACTTTAATGAAAAAGCAGTCTGAAATCGCCAAAAACCTACCTGAGCTCTTGCCTAGAGTATGCGACGTCATTCATGGTACTTTTGAAAACCAAAATATCCAAACTGCTCTTAATACCGAAGTGAGTGCCTCAATCACCGTAATGCAAAGAGACTTAGACAAAATACGAAGCAGTGACCTAAAACTACTGCGAAAAGATCTTGAAAAGATGGGTGAGATTCAAGAGCAAATGGCAAACTTATACCGATCTCATGATGCATGCGCTAAGACGATGGTAGAGGAACTCAAGAAGGAGATAAGAGAACTAAAAACAGTCCAATTCACCTCTCCAATGTCACTTCCTGTTGAACAAATGAACAAGCTTAACGCCCAAATGGGTGAGTTTCGCCGAGAATTTGCATCGTATGCGGATGCTGTACGTGCCACTACCGCACGGCCACAGCCGCCCAAGTATGCTATTGCTAACACAACATCAATCAAACCGACTTCTTCTGCTATCGCCTCTTCAGCGGAATATAAAAATCCCCCTGTAACCGTCCCTAAAACTGAATTTACAGTTCTAGTAGAGTCCGTCCACCCTATGGACACGGAAGAAGACATTATAAAAGAAATTAAGACTTCTGTCGATGTTATAGATATGGGGATAGGAATCTCCAGCATGCGAACGACAAAAAACAAAAAAATAGCCATTACATGTGACACGGACGACGACCGGGAAAGACTTAGCGAAGCTCTAAAACAATCCAGCAAAATAATAGTATCACTCCCAATAATGAGAAACCCCATGGTTCGATTCATAGGAGTCACCCCGGATATGACAGACGAAAAGGTTGTGGAAGCTGTCTCGAAACAAAATAAATGCTTAACTGATAAGATTTCAAAAGAAGACTTTGTACTCAAACCCGTACGCAGCACAAAAGGGCGCACTAGTGCAACAAGAAACATAATTATGGAGGCTAGTCCTCTTCTGTGGAGAGCACTGACAAACAAAAAAGTTAAGATCGGATACCTACAAATTTTGGTAGTAGACCAGTCACCGATTGTACAATGTTTTAAATGCTCCGGGTACGGTCATAAGGCGAACAATTGCCCAAACACAACCAACTGTGGTTTTTGTTCAGGAAGTCATGATACCCGATGCTGTCCAAATAGAAAAAATACTCCCAGATGTATCAATTGCTGCCAAAAGAATGGACAAGAAATTTTCCATCCAGCATATACACAGGAATGCCCTGAATGGAGGAAGGCAGACCGACTGGCAAGGATATCAGTACGATACTGCTAAGGGCTCCCCGTCGCAGACTACAGCCAGCAACAATACGTCCAACTCCCATTACACGACCTCCAGGAATAATCGGATCAAGCTTTTACAGGGTAACCTAGGCCGTGGATTTGCTGCAACACACGAATTCAAACAATATCTTACATCAAACGACTATGACTTAGCTCTTATCACAGAACCATACATCGGCAAAAATAATTATTTGAATAATATAAATGGATACAGCATATACCAAACTCCCACAAACGGTAATAGAGTTAAAGCCTGTATTGCGATCAAAAGTAACCTCGGAGCCTATCTTGGTGTTACGCAGCATTCCAGCTGCAATCTATGCACCATTCAACTTAAGCTCCAAAACTCTACAATCTTAATCACAAGTATATACATTGAACCCGAAGATGATATCTCAAACACACTCGACCTGCTTGAATTATTTCTACAGTCTAATATTAATGCGAAACATATTATCTGCGGTGACTTCAATGGCTGGCACTCGACATGGGGCTCGACTAAAAATAACAAAAGAGGCACGGATCTACTAGACCTCATTACAGCCTACGACCTCAGCATATGCAACATTGGAACAGAACCCACATTCGAAAATATAGCCCTTGGTCGGATTAGGTCATCGATTATCGATCTCACGTTGGCTTCTAATAACATACATATATGCATTCAAGACTGGAAAATCAATTATGATGCTTCGCCTTCGTCTGACCACCATGCTATCGAGTTTTCACTCAATCTGAGAGGTGATAAACCTAAACGAAATGCCACCAAAACAACCTACCGGTACAACACTGATAATGCAAACTGGCAAAATGTCACGACAAAAATACAAGAAGAAATGCATTCAGCTAGACTCGAAAACCCTGATCTTGACAACTTTGACGCTCATCAAATTGACCAATACATAAGAGACTTCAGCAACGTTGTTTTGAGAGCATGCGATGCAACCCTCAGAAAAAAGTCACAATACACACGAATAATATGGTGGAATGAAGAGCTGACCAAATTGAAAAGAAGAGTTATTCACCTACGAGCCCCAATGCAAATGAGTACGTCTGGTAGGAAAAAAATGTACTAAACTAACGTTAACCTAAAAATTCTGGGGGACGAAGGTGTTTGGAAGAATTAGCAATATAAAAACAGTATAAGTTATAAATCGTATTTTATTTATTCAATGAAAAAAAAAACGAACTTTCCTTGGTAATAAAAAAAACATTGTTTCACCAATTGTACTAAAATGCAAAAAAGTTCGTCTTTAGTGTTACCGACGCAGATTAGAACGTCTACCACTTGGTGGCGTCTCCTTTTGCATCTAAAACGGCTTTAATTCTGAGCGGCATTGTATCTACCAGCTGTCGACACTCTTCCGGGGTTGTTTCATTCCAAACACAGGTAAGTTTCTCTTTAAGATCAGCTTTTAATCTGGACGGGTCCTTTCGCAACTTCTTCTTCATTTTCCACCACAACGTTTCTATGGGAGACAAGTCCGGGCTGCTGGATGGCCACGACATGGTAGGTATTTTTTTCTTTTTCAGCCACGCCATCGTTGCTTTAGCGGTATGGCATGAGGCACCATCTTGTTGAAAAGTATACGCATTTTTATACTTTAACTTACGTATAGACGGCAGCAAACTCTCTTGTAAGATGCTTTTGTATTTTTCGGCATTGACGGTTCCATCTATAAATTGCAGACAGCCGACACCCTGTGCCGACATGCAGCCCCAAATCATTAAGGAAGCTGGAAACTTTACCTTACGCTTAAGACAATCTTTTTGAAATGCCTCTCCTTTTTCGCGAATGACTTTACTTCGTTCATCGCCTACTGTGACTTCAAATTTAGATTCGTCACTCCATATAATTTTACGCCACTGATCGACGGTCCAATTTCTGTACTTTTTGGCGAATTTCAACCTGTTAGTTTTCTGCCGTTGTGTAAGTAACGGTTTCTCTTTAGCAGTGTAAAAACCGTAGCCCATCCTCTTCATCACTCTCTTGCAAGTATCCACTGAAATGTTTTTTTTAATTGCGTCACGCCATAGTACCGTAAGTTCTCCAGCTCTTGCACGACGATTTTTCTTGATGATCTTCCTCAGAATCCTGTTTTCTGCTTTAGTAGTAATTCGTGGGCGGCCGGATTTCTTTAAACAAGAAATTTTGTCGTGTTTTCGATGATGCTCGATGATAGTTTGGATTGTAGACCTTGGCATAGAAAGGTCCTTGGCAATTTGGTACGTAGATTTGCCTTTATTGTTACTGGAGATTATAATTTTCCGCACTTCTTCAGTCACTGGCTTACCTCGTGCCATCTCGATAGAAAAACGATTTGGAGTAATAAAAAATTAGGCTGAATTTGCCCTTTTATATAGTGGTTTGTCATTTTACATGACAGAGAATATTCCGTATTCAATTTGAAAATAATATTTTATATTACGAACCCTGGTAAACAGGTTTTATTTTAAATAGACGACCTATTTTGCCTTAAATATGAAGCAGACGTAATTATTTGCGTGTGAGATGTAATATTTATAATTAAATTATTTTAAAATAAATAACGAGATGTACACTTTGTACAACTCAAAACTAAGCTAGCTTTAGTGACATTGCGTCTAGTGTATTCCATTAATCATCAAAGTCGATTCGGGTAGAAATACTAGTTTTTGAAAAAAAATACGCATGCAGAATTGCGACTAGACGAGCTATTTTGCATTGGGGCTCGTACATCACCGTACTCAAGATTTAAAACGTGGCAATAAAAACCTGGAGAACATTATAAAAGAACAACAAGAAGCAAGATTAGAATATGCCAACGCCATTCGTAAAACATCCTCAGATCACTTTAGAAATTTCTGCTCAAACCAAAGTTGTGAACACGTATGGACCATTACTAATAAAATTCTCAAAGATCTTCCTCAACCACAGCCCCCAGCAACGTTGAAAATTTCTCCAACGCAATACACAAATACCAGCAAAGAATCAGCCGAGGCACTCATGAATAAGTTCTTCCCTGACGACAACCCTCAAAATGATAATATTCAGCAAACGAACCTCAGACGAAGTACTTGTATCCCTCTTAACCTCGACAATGAATGTGACTTTACCTCAGCGGAAGTTATCGAAGTGAGCAAATCGATGAACACTAAAAAGGCCCCGGGGATTGATCATCTCACCCCAGACATATGCTACCATTTTATCATTACTTACCCATTACTTTTCACGCAACTTTTGAATCGATGCCTCAGAATATGTTACTTCCCCAATTACTGGAAAACTGCTTTTATTAAAACCATCCCAAAACCCAATAAATCTGACTACGCTGACATATCCTCATACAGACCCATAGGCCTACTCAACGTTTTTGGAAAAATATTTGAAAAACTTATAGCCAAAAGACTAACGCACCACATGCATATTAACAAGACAGCAAATCCCAAGCAGTATGGATTTAAAGAGCAAACAACTACTTCTGACGCAATTATAAATGCAATCGAAATTATGAAACATGCCAAAAGTCAAAAGAAGATGGTTATTGCGATATCACTGGACATTCAAGGTGCTTTCGATCATGCATGGTGGCCAGCATTATTTAGCAGATTACAACATATTCAATGCCCGGCAAACATATACAAGGTTCTGCAAAGCTATGTGCAAGACAGGAAAATACTACTAAATTATGCCGATGCTACAGCCAATAAAACACAAAATCGAGGCTGTGTACAGGGCTCAGTACTAGGACCAATCATGTGGAATCTGATCATGGATAACCTCCTAGACATGGAACCTCCAGATGGCAATTTTATGCAAGCTTATGCTGACGACGTTCTCCTCATCTGTACCGCTAAAAGCAATAACGAGCTACAGTCTAACGCTAACACCATTCTACAGAACATTTACAACTGGGGCATTACCAACTACCTTAAATTCGGACCACAGAAGACTCAAATGATTACTTGTACTCCAAAAGCCAAAACCAGCGTGATAGTAATGGACAACATCCCGCTTATATTTTCTACCACCCTAAAACTTCTCGGAGTAGTAATCGATCAAAAATTTAAGTTTATCGATCACTGCGATTACATCATTAAAAAAGCTCAAAAAACCTTCGGAAAACTCTGTCAAATCATTCGGCCTACTTGGGGTATTCATTCTGAGAATGTCGCTATCATATATAAGCAGGTAATTGAGCCCACTGTAACGTACGCCGCTGAAGTCTGGAGTAGTGCCCTGAGGTACAAAAAAGTGATTAGCTCTCTTCTAAGACTTCAAAGAAGATTTGCAATAAAAATTGTACGAGGCTTCCGCACATTACCCACTGATTCGTCCATCGCATTAGCAGACCTCACTCCACTCCACCTTAAAATAAATGAAGTTGCTGAAATAGAAAAAACAAAGCGCACTGGACTTAATAAACATGCACCCACAGACTTTTATTTGGATAAAAAGATATCCCCAGCCAAACTACTGCACCCGTCTGACAGAATTTCTATAAACATAATTAAAATACAAAACACCACTGACCACGACTCCTATGATGCACTAGACAAGCACCGGATCTACACCGATGGTAGTAAGCATGACGGAGCAGTTGGAGCAGCCTTTGTGATACACCATCCGGGAGGCCGACGCACAATAGAACGCAGAAAACTACATAAGTGCTGCTCCGTCTTTCAGGCCGAATGCGTAGCAATAGAAGCTGCCTGCGAATCGTGCATTCAACTTGCAATTAGCGACGTAACCATCTTCTCCGACTCCATGTCCGCACTGCAAGAAATAGCCAACAGAAGCAGCACGAATTATACAGTTAATAAGATTCACCACAAAATCCATAAAATTAAACAGAGAGGTACTATAGAATTCTGCTGGATTAAAGCACATGTCGGCATACCTGGAAACGAAGAGGCAGACAGAGAAGCCAAAATTGCCGCTACCCTTCCCAAAGCACCCGATTTTGACCTATACCCCATCTCCTATATCAAACGCCTTTGCAAATCCGAAACTGAAGAACTACGTAGCAATCACTATCTATCCTCTACCACCGGTGTTCATCTGAAAAATTGGTTACCCACACTACAGCATATCCAAGATTTCCGAAACAAGACGAATGTATCATTCCATCTAACTCAAATCCTTACCGGACACGGCTACCATAAATCCTACTTATGCCGTTTCAAAATTACCGCCGACGACCACTGCCCATGTGATGACACCACCTCACAAACAATCGACCACCTCCTGAAAAACTGCCCAAAATTCACCAACCCTAGACTCAACCACGAACTCGCCTGTCATAATCTCAACATAGAACCATATAATTTACAGGACCTCATTAGAAGAGAAACCACAATAGCCTCATTTTGTAAATTCTCCACCACCATCATAAATAGCCTAAAAAAGTTCAACAATACATAGTCCGACCCATAGTTCACTGATTTTCATCATCGAATTCAACTTCCATTCCTACATATACATATAGAAGTATCACATACATTAGAAATCATTCATTACTATAGGAATAGTGAATTCAGCCGCCCGTATCCTTCGCGGGGACTGTTTTTCTTATAACATAGAATGAAAAAAAAAAAAAAAAAAAAACCGGTCAAGTGCGAGTCCGACTCGCGTACCGAGGGTTTCGTATACAGATGTGTACCGGTTCCAACCCTATTAAATCAGGAAAATCTCAACAAAATGTTGTGGAAAATCGACGCCATGGGTACAGCGCCATCTGTCGGCGACTTTTGTTACAAATTTGAGCGACTGAATAACTTTGTATGTATGGTAGTTTTTCAAGGATAAATCTTTATCACGTAAACCGATTTTTTTTTCTTTGTTTGAAAGAAGGTACTTTCTGCATAATCTCGTAGGAATTTATAAAACAAAAATACATGCAAAGGTGATTAAATTGCAAACTTAGTATAGAAATGTTTTTTGACGATAAAAAAAAGAAAAACTCGATAGAGCTACAGTTATATTTTTCCTGTAAAACATACATTGATAACAATGTTATGTAATAATTTTATATTTTTTCCTTGATAAACTTCGGAGATAAGGGGGGAACCCTCGTAAAACAAAAATGACCCAACGTAAAAAAAAAATTGTTTCAGAATGTGCAACCCAAGCCCTTTCATATGACATCCCACTCGACATATTAACTAGACTTTCAAACTTTGAACCACCTATTTATTATATATAATTTTTCACAGAAAATAAAAAAAAATATTTAAAAATGTCTGTGTATGCAGGTAAGCCTTCTTTATAACTATTCCAAATTTCAAATCGATAGCATAAGTAGTTCTTGAGATATTTAGCGATATGACAGACAGACAAAGTGAAACCATAAAGGTTCCTTTTTTACCATTTTTTGGTACAGAATCCTAATTATCATTGATTTGCCCTTATCCCATTTACTTAAGATCGGCGCAGCAGCTCTCAACTTATCAACTATGGGTTCTACTTCCAGGCTTCCTCTTGTAATAGATACCTGGGTCATTCTACTTTTTCATGGCCAGATTTCTATTACATCCTATTTTTTCCTCGAAATCCTATTTTTGTACACTAATTTCATAAAAACTCTATGATATGTATGAAATTAGTGTACAAAAATAGGATTTCGAAATACTACCTGAACCTAATAAAAGGAATTTATAGGCACAAATATTTAAATTTTAACATATTTCTGTAAAAGGTGGGAAATACAGTGGTAAAAACCATTTTTTCATACAAATGGTGAGACATCCAAGAACCATTGAGTTACTCGATTTATGGATATTAGCTGTGGTTCGTTAATTACTAAAATTACTGGAAGTGATGCTGCAATTAAACCTCTTTCTAAATAACAATACAAAAATATGAAGTGAGGTGAAAATTATGTACATGAAAAAGTAGAATGGCCCACCAACTCATTTCTTATTCGATCCATGCGTAGGTACAAGTACAAAAATAGTTTATTCGCTTGACGTCGTTTTCTTTTCATTTCTTCAGGTATGAATGTTTTTTTTAAATATAAAACTCCCATGAGTTTCAGGCATATTGAAATATAATGAACCGTCACCCACGTCTTTAAGGTCGAATACTGATCTACATGTTTCGGACCAATACGTGGCCCTTGATCATGAGAACTAGCCGAGACGGTCGCGTGTCTAGCCCTGCGCGCGGCTCGCTCGGCTGCTCGATGTTGGCGGCGGCGGTGGTGGACTTTCTGAGTGGGGTTTTAGGTATAATAAACATGCCCGTTTAAAAAAAGTATTTCTTTTATGCCCAGTCCATTGGAAAATTCAGTGTTGATGAGTGTATTGTGTAATTTATATTCGTAAGCAAGTACTTGAATAGGTAGATAAAATCCGCTATGGATATTAAAAATACGGTACCCTACTAAATGTCAAAAACGGCATTCGCGGAGCAGAAACATGAAAATACAGATTTACTGACAACAGAACATCAAAAGCCTTTTCGAGCGCAAACAAAAATTTCAATACGTACAAAAACACGTTGTTTTGTAACGTTCGATATTCGCTGACAACTTTGAACATCTTCTTTTTCATTGCTCTTTAATATTAAAAATCTACTTTATTTGCCTCATATACGGTTGATTGTGGTTTGTATTCCCTAAGTGAGTTGGGAGTTTCGGTAAGTTATACATAGATATGAGTTTCTAATATCGGTGTTCAGCCGAGTGGGATCCTCGCTCAAAAGCTATCGGATATTATTTTTATCTCAAACCAGAGCAACAAGGGTAGATTAAATTTGGTATTAAGATTCAATATATCTTTACCGTTTGATAAAGGAGGAGGGCGTAATATTTCTACATTTTCTCTTATCTTTACACCATTATTATTTACCAGTAAAATATAGGTCAATATGTCAAGGAATTAAAAAATGAAAATTGCCGTATAGTCAGATAACTAATAAGCCAAGTTAATCTATGTAATTTCTATTTAGGTACTCGTATCTGCTCTCAAATAATAAAGTACCGCTGTAATACAGTAGTATATATAGCGCTGTAGTATATTGTATAGTAGCGCTGAAATAATTAAGGACCTTGGTTTATTTGTAGACGAAAACTTTACTTTAATCATCATATTAATAATCTTCCCGCAGGAATTAGAAAATCCTTATTAATTTTCAAAAAACCTCGTTTTTTTGCAGATAATTCATTGTTAATATTGGTCTACACGTCGTTGTGCCCGTCTTTTTTTTTGAACCTGACTGTGGCTTTATAGGCCGGGCTCAATAAAGCGATAGGAGCGCGCGGTTGGAGAGTAGCCTGGGGAAAATCCAGGGGAAAACTTTCGACACGACCACGCGTGTGGTTTGAAACATTGGAATACTCGAAGAGTTTGCGCTCCAGTGAGATTGGTTGAGCGGTTTCAACCGAATCTGAGGTGTGAGTGGAATCGAGCTACTGGGAGTTTTGTCGCTGGTTCACTAAGCCTAGAGTAGCTGAGAAGAGTCTAGCAAGAAACTCAGCTAGGCCCGTTGTGCCAGTCATTAATTAGTTACTGCATTACTGTGTGGGGCAGCGCGGCAAACACTTTTATTCTTGAGATAGAAAGAGCTCTCCATGACCAAGCATATGTTTTAACAGTCCGTCAACTGTATTTATATAGAATTTCATTACTTAGTCACAAATCTTCTTAATCCCTGCCATACTACGACACACTACTATCTAAACGTATATATGCCTAGAGCCCTCACCAGCTTCGGTAAACGTTTTGGAGATTACGTCAGGGTATCTACCTACAATGCGATACTGAAACATAGTAAGTTTAAGAACTTGCTCTATTGAGGAAGCAAAAAAACACATATTTTTAAACAGCTCCATTCGTTAAATTATGCCGATACAGAAGCTATAATGGAGAATGTACTTTAAATCTAAATATGTTCAAATATGCAGCTTGGAACAACTAGTTTTAAATTTTCTTTTCTTATTATGATACTTTTTACCTTTACATTGTAACTAAATTCTAATAAATAATTTGTATATGGTTCCTCGCGATACAGGCGAAGCCTAGTGCGAGGACCCCTGGAAACTATTTTAGAATAATGTTTTCGAAATAAACGATGATTATTATTATTATTTTGTATGTCTCCTTTGGGATATCACGGCGAATAATATTTTCGAAATAAACGATTATTATTATTATTATTTTGTATCTCGCCTTTGGGATATCACGGCACAATATCCGGTCCTTTTGGAAGGCGTTCATGGGGATGCAGATACAACACGAAGAGGCCCCTTTAAGATACGATAATGTATTGGGGATGTGTACACCTAGCGGATACTATCTCTGCCTGCACTATTGAGAAGATACAGCCAGAGACGGCACCCGCTACGTGCAAGGGCTATTGCCAAAAAAGGAAACTACACCGGTTTTATGGGAAGGAACTTGAGGGACTGGTTGCTGGGATATTGATGAGACAACGGAACGCCTGCCATATGAAATGTCTCATCTCGCAGTAATCATGGCAGACGGTGACTCGCTGCTTATTACTAGGTGGGCCGCCCTATTAGAAGCTACCGGATGGCAGCGAGGGTAGTAACACTGGTGTAAGCAGCTCAGGGTGTAGAGAGGCGCGGCGCCGATTTCGCCATCGCAGGGTTTACCCCCGTGAGCGGGTTTCCTCGTTATTACGCCATTACGTCCAATACACTTCCACCCTGCGAGCATATAGCTCTGGCCCCCCACTCTGACCGGCTGGTTAAGGCAAGCCAGAGGTAAGAGTCCTGCGGCCCTTGCTGGGGTCCACTCCGCCGGCCAATAAACGCAAGCGGAGAGAGCGGCCTAACCGACTCTCAGAGGCAAGGGACCCAAGGGACGCCAATTCCCATTCTTCTCGCCACAAGCTGCCCTAGGGGTTTATTATTATTATTATTATTAATTTAGTATTTCCTGTTTACTTATTTTAATACTTTATATTTCTATTTACTTAGCGTAATAGTAGAAGAGCCGACGACACTGAACCTAGTTCGATAAGACTCCCAGATGAGATATATATTATAAGATGCGTCATTCCTGGGGGAACACGAAACGGCTATGCTGCCATGCAAAAAACCTGGTGGCCATAGTAAAAAAAAATTTTCAAAAAAAATAAAATTTCCGGTTTCTAGTACGATAAGTCTCCCAGGTTTCGTTTGTTCCTCGATACAGGGGAGGGGTAGGACTATACGATAATGCAGTGCTGCAAGCCCCCCTGACTGGCCTTGTCGGTGGCAGCAGCATGATAAGTGACGCCAATATTGAGGTATCTAGTATGATCGGTCTCCTGAAAAAAACAAGCCTCATCTGAAAGATCATCAATTTCTGTGTAAGAAAAACCACTGCTGCCTTTTCCTAATAGTGGAGAAGGTGGTGCTGCAGCGATTGAAGGAGCTCAGTACACTAAACCTAATTCGATAAGACTCCCAGGTGATATGTATATTATAAGATGCGTCATTCCTGGGGGAACACGAAACGGCTATGCTGCCATGCAAAAAACCTGGTGGCCATAGTAAAAAAAAATTTTCAACAAAAATAAAATTCCCGGTTTCTAGTACAATAAGTCTCCCAGGTTTCGTTTGTTCCTCGATACAGGGGAGGGGTAGGACTATACGATAATGCAGTGCTGCAAGCCCCCCAGACTGGCCTTGTCAGTGGCAGCAGCACGATAAGTGACGCCAAATCTGAGGTATCTAGTATGATCGGTCTCCTGAAAAAACCAAGGCTCACCTGAAAGATCATCAATTTCTGTATAAGAAAAACCACTGCTGCCTTTTCCCAATAGTGGAGAAGGTGGTTGCTGCTGTGATTGAAGATCGCCTTCAGCGCAGCTGGATTCGGTTTTTCAATTCAGTTTTGTCAGCAATCACCCGGTTCCTTTCGATTTGTACTGATTTAATACGCATGCCACGTACACTTAAGAATAATTTTGCTTGTCGTTGATTGCATAAACAAATGATTTTGAAAAGTTATTCTCCATTATACCGAAATAAGAGCTCCATAGAGAATCCACAAAACACTATTTATACACTAGCTGAATAATTGATAAAATGTACATCAACCTTGTGTGATTTGAAGACGAGATAAAGGCGGTTAATCAAAATGAATCAGTTATTCAGCTACTGTATAAAAGTTTTTCCTGGGTTCTTTATAGAGCTTATTTCGATATAATGGAAATAGTTATATTTTACAGTTAATTAACACAGATGGAAACTGAATAGGTGTACTTGATTTTTATTTAAAAAGCTTCATTTTGAGTTACCGCTTTCATCTCGTCTTCAAATCACATAAGGTTGTACATTTTATCAATTACTCAGCTAGTGTATAAAAAGTGTTTTGTGGATTCTCTGTGGAGCTCTTATTTCGGTATAATGGAGAATAACTTTTCAAAATCATTTGTTTATGCAATCAACGACAAGCAAAATTATTCTTAAGTGTACGTGGCACGCGTATTAAATCAGTACAAATCGAAAGGAACCGGGTGATTGCTGACAAAACTGAATTGAAAAACCGAATCCAGCTGCGCTGAAGGCGATCTTCAATCACAGCAGCAACCACCTTCTCCACTATTGGGAAAAGGCAGCAGTGGTTTTTCTTATACATAAATTGATGATCTTTCAGATGAGCCTTGGTTTTTTCAGGAGACCGATCATACTAGATACCTCAGATTTGGCGTCACTTATCATGCTGCTGCCACTGACAAGGCCAGTCAGGGGGGCTTGCAGCACTGCATTATCGTATAGTCCTACCCCTCCCCTGTATCGAGGAACAAACGAAACCTGGGAGACTTATCGTACTAGAAACCGGGAATTTTATTTTTTTTGAAAATTTTTTTTTACTATGGCCACCAGGTTTTTTGCATGGCAGCATAGCCGTTTCGTGTTCCCCCAGGAATGACGCATCTTATAATATACATATCACCTGGGAGTCTTATCGAATTAGGTTCAGTGTACTGAGCTCCTTCAATCGCTGCAGCACCACCTTCTCCACTATTAGGAAAAGGCAGCAGTGGTTTTTCTTACACAGAAATTGATGATCTTTCAGATGAGCCTTGTTTTCTTCAGGAGACCGATCATACTAGATACCTCAATATTGGCGTCACTTATCATGCTGCTGCCACCGACAAGGCCAGTCAGGGGGGCTTGCAGCACTGCATTATCGTATAGTCCTACCCCTCCCCTGTATCGAGGAACAAACGAAACCTGGGAGACTTATCGTACTAGAAACCGGGAATTTTATTTTTTTTGAAAATTTTTTTTTACTATGGCCACCAGGTTTTTTGCATGGCAGCATAGCCGTTTCGTGTTCCCCCAGGAATGACGCATCTTATAATATACATATCACCTGGGAGTCTTATCGAATTAGGTTCAGTGTACTGAGCTCCTTCAATCGCTGCAGCACCACCTTCTCCACTATTAGGAAAAGGCAGCAGTGGTTTTTCTTACACAGAAATTGATGATCTTTCAGATGAGCCTTGTTTTCTTCAGGAGACCGATCATACTAGATACCTCAATATTGGCGTCACTTAT
Organism: Epiblema foenella; assembly: GCA_963556455.1. NCBI lineage: Eukaryota > Metazoa > Arthropoda > Insecta > Lepidoptera > Tortricidae > Epiblema > Epiblema foenella. The sequence continues at coordinate 9,561,468 of OY747105.1, forward strand.
CATGCTGCTGCCACCGACAAGGCCAGTCAGGGGGGCTTGCAGCACTGCATTATCGTATAGTCCTACCCCTCCCCTGTATCGAGGAACAAACGAAACCTGGGAGACTTATCGTACTAGAAACCGGGAATTTTATTTTTTTTGAAATTTTTTTTTTACTATGGCCACCAGGTTTTTTGCATGGCAGCATAGCCGTTTCGTGTTCCCCCAGGAATGACGCATCTTATAATATACATATCACCTGGGAGTCTTATCGAATTAGGTTCAGTGTACTGAGCTCCTTCAATCGCTGCAGCACCACCTTCTCCACTATTAGGAAAAGGCAGCAGTGGTTTTTCTTACACAGAAATTGATGATCTTTCAGATGAGCCTTGTTTTCTTCAGGAGACCGATCATACTAGATACCTCAATATTGGCGTCACTTATCATGCTGCTGCCACCGACAAGGCCAGTCAGGGGGGCTTGCAGCACTGCATTATCGTATAGTCCTACCCCTCCCCTGTATCGGGGAACAAACGAAACCTGGGAGACTTATCGTACTAGAAACCGGGAATTTTATTTTTTTTGAAAATTTTTTTTTACTATGGCCACCAGGTTTTTTGCATGGCAGCATAGCCGTTTCGTGTTCCCCCAGGAATGACGCATCTTATAATATATATCTCATCTGGGAGTCTTATCGAACTAGGTTCAGTGTCGTCGGCTCTTAAACTATAAGTTGATATTAACGAGTTTGTCTTTGCGGATTCATAGTTTTACGTGAATTCAGATTCAAAATTAACAAGGGACATTCACACGCTTGCGCAGCAATTAAATTCACGACTGTCGTTTGGATAGGTTGTCACTTGTCAGCCGCGAAGCGCAATAACTGGCCATTCGGACAGCTGACGTGGCAGGAGCAACCTCGGGCTGATTGACCATTGTTTTTGTAAAACAGCCAGTGACATTTTGTAACACTGCTTTTTAACATTTAATATGCATGATAGGAAGCAGTAAGAATGGGTAGGTAACCGTTTCCAGTGCTCAGCTAAGCAATGCAGTTAAGTTACGTAGCTGAGGAGAACGTGTTACCCAGCTATAAAGGTACAGTCAACCGGGGTTACTTTCAAATTGAGGGGCGACTTTGAAAATCCAGTTTTTATATCGTATGTCAGTTTTAATCTGGTTAGCATGAGATCAGTGAAATAGCTTGGTAAAATTCCTAACCGTTTACTAAACTGAATCACACTAGAAATACTTGTTGATGATTATATAAATGTTCTAAATCTATCAAAGTCGCCCCGTTTTTTCCTAAAGTCACCCCAATTTACGGTAGTTTATTTTGATACGCTAGCTTAGTCAAATTTTAAGTAAAAAAGTTTAAAAATCAATAATCTCACTTGGCATTAACTTACCTTCAATAAATTGTCCAACTCAAATACAAGTTACAGGACATTTTAATAAGATTACGGTATGTTACTCGTACACTTCAGCTATAATGTCAATAAAAACTAGAAGTAAGCGATTTACGTTTATGTTTTTCCTGTGGGCATAGCTAAAGCTGTTTGGACTCATAACTTGCATAAACGGCGTCTTAATTTTTATAAGAACCTTACTGTACATAAGCCATGAACTACTGGACAGAGTAAATATGATTTTTATTTTACCCTGATGACCCAAACATGTACGTAGTCCTAATCGTATTGCATTCTATATGATCCAATACGACGCCGATACTAACCTAATTCTCGGATGTCGATGTTAAGGAAAACTCCATACTTATTTATTGGGTTCGCAGCGGTAGTACTCGAAACAATGGGCGACGCAGTTGCGTTTGAAGTCCGGCCTTTGACCGGGACCGAGATAACGAAGCATCTCGAGTGTAATCTTCAGGGCTTAATTGAGCTACGAGTAAATGAGGCCCTTAATATAATAAAGATGAAGAATCTATGAAGGTTGAAGTAGGTTGGAGTGTTTTGAATTCCGAGACAACCAAATAGATGACAAAGAAAAATGTTCCAAGTGCATTAAAATTTTTCTTTGTGTTATATTCTATTTAAATCACATAATATACCTAGTAAATACATAAATAAAATACTAAATAAATATTTGTGGAAAATCTTACACAAATCATCCTAGGCCCAAACTAAGCAAAGCTTGTACTTAACTATGGGTACGATACGTGACGATATATAATCCTTAAATAGATACTTAAATAGAAAACATGTACTCATCACTCAAATAAATGCCCTGACCGGGATTCGAACCTGGGACCTCCAGCTTCGGAGGCAGGATCACATATAACTTTGATAAGATTTGTGCAATTAAGTAATCGATTAGCTATTTATATCTAGTAACAAAACAAGCAGTGCTTTAGAAGAACAGTTAATTAACCAAAATAGGTACTTATAAGTACAGTTTGACCACGGAGTCGTGTCCCACAATGCGGCTAATTTGAAAAATCTCATGATGGTAACCCGAAATACAAAGCTAAGCTACTTATAACTAGAGGAGGAGAGGAGATAGTGTTTTTACAGAATGGTTGAAGTGTTTGAATGTTTAGGCGATACCTTTATGATATACTTAATTGTTGAAAAATTGGGATTCATAAAGTTCTTTGTAATTTTTATTATTACCTGTGCAGTCTACCCATGTTGAATAAATGAATATTATGACTATGACTGACAGCATATTTTTTAGGTAAACTTGTTGCCATATAATTATTATAAAGAATCTGCTAAAAATGCTTATTGACACGACTCGCTGGTCAGACTCTACGTACTGTTCAGTAATAAACGTCATTCGCTTGTCCTTTCCCATTTAGTTGAGGTCGGCGGAGCATATTTTTTTCTTCCATACCTTTCTATTGCTCGTCCTTTCCTCATGACTCACACCTTCTTCTCAATATATTATCGTCTCTCACGCAGTCGATCCACCTTCCTACATCCCTAACCTTCGTACATCCCTCTACATTCATACCTAATACCCTACTTATTACATGACTATCTACAGTAATAAACGTAGATAATATTGATTAATTCCATGCCTTTTATTCTCGAATCCGGCCATTAGCTAGCTATGCTTTGATGCGAAATCTAATATACGTAATTTATATCATACTATACAAGCGTTGTATAATTACTTACTGTATGTAGTTACCAGTTGATTGCCGCGTTAGATGTGGCGTATTTAATGAATTATTAATGTATACCTATCAAAGTTATAAGTATACATCATGTTTCTATTTCATGATAATCGAATAGTTTTAGGCTCGGTTTTATAAAGCTCTGTAAGTTATATCAATAAATATACTGAGTTAACAAAGTTTAATCTAACGTATCTTTATAAACCTAGCCTTATAATAGTTAAGTGTAAGTAAATTGTGTGTCAATTGTAAAACATATGGTACACATAAACTCACGACCTCATACCCAGTAGGTGCATGTAAATCGTATTAAATTTTCAGTGCCACTTGGAACAATAAATGAGTACTTAGTTGTAATATTTTTCCTAACACAATGTTAAAGACTGACAATTCAACAACTCGAATAGCTCTACAATTAGGGTTGTGTCTGATATATTAGTGTACATAGTCCTTTTTCGCTTTTCTGCGTGAGGAAATTATGAGTTTTGATGGCATGTGTGTTTCGAAAAGAATGACTTGTAAAGCAAATATGACATATTATTTTGTTCCAATAATTGTTAACACATAAGCCATAAACAACACAGGAGAGTACTTCTTAAATTACCCATGTTCACCGCAACAACCATCCCTATCTTACAGACGGCATTTAATGTCTCCCGCAATCTCGAATTCCTAGTCCAGACTACTGACTGTTTGCTGGGTCGTCAACTAGTGAAATTACCTGTAATTGCCAGCAGCAGAACTAACCGCCGGCGTACCAACTCGGGCTCGAATTCATTAGATGCGTCGACGCGAGAAATTCATAGGAAGAACCGTATTCGAGAACTGTGATAAAGTAACGTTTCAAATGTACGTAAGGTAGATAAAATTTTATTGTTTGGAAAAATAACAGTTAGACCTAACTAAAGTACATTAGAAACCTTACGTAATCGACTAACTGGAACCAATTGTTTATACTCGTATTGAGCGAGATTGCATTTCTCGAGAAATTAAACTACTTACTGATTTTAAATTGAATTCTGCTTTCTTGTGAAACGGGCACCCATTTTGTACCTCTGTAATTGCCTTTCGGAAGGAGATATTATAACTTTTCTAAGATCAGGTCAGAATCACAGTGCTTCAGCCATGAGAACGGGAAGGACAACGCCTCTCGAGACAATGCAAAAATAAGCCAATCCGTGATCGATATTATTTCCACATTTGTAGATGTAGTCGGTTCGGAACTAGCAATTTCATTTCTAGTATTGCCTAGTGGTAATTATTCCATTATATGGATCATTATGAATTCTACGCGAAAAAATATTGGGCTAAAAATATAAACGGCTACAGCTGAAGAAGCCAAACAATAGCAAGCCTAAATCAACAAGCATTCTTTGTTCATGTTGCTTTTCGAGACTTTTAAGAACATCGTTATAAGCGATCTCAGATCTCTAAACAACGATATATGATGATGACTGTCGATAAATAGAAATGCGGCCTTCTAAGAAAACCTTGCTATTATGTACCAAAAAGCTAAGCGATGTCGCTGGAACCACGTTCTCGCCGCCCAGAATCCGCGCCCGTGTAGTGTGAAATGCGGCAATTACCTTCAGAGCACCACACGTCCCGCTGACACTCGGCGTGCTAGTGATTGACTAATTAACATATCGATGTCACGACCCATATTCGATGTGATAATTTGATGGGCATTTTGGGAATATCGTGTCATATGCAATGTGCATAATAATTGGTTTCACTAGCTTTAATCTGTATAGATCGTGCAAAATATTTAAGGTTTAATTTAATTATGACGGTCGCAGTACAGACATCATCATTAGTACTCTAAAAATTTTGGATTGCTTTAGCCGGGGTGTAATCAGAAAATTATAATTAACCCCTATTTAGGAACTATTTGCCTATTAGCTAATGTTTCGTTTACGGAAATAGAAAATAAGTTCTTATATTGTACAGTCGGAATACACAACAATTGCCTATATAACAAAGAATAGAAAGGATACAAATAAAATAATTAAAACAAAACAGACAACTGAATTAAGGACCTCTTTCTTTCTATGAAGTTGGTTTGCAAATTTACAAATTTTTTGGGGACTAACAAACACACAATATTATTACATAAGTAAATAAACTCTCCCGGCGAAAAAAAATAAACAATATCATTGTCTTGTTATACTGTGGTCAGAGATCTCCGACACTGGGAGATGACGGCTTTTAGGACCAAATGTCAGATGAATTTTTACCAGTTCAATATGTATTTTGACACTACTTTGCAGGATACGCTTTGGATCCACAGTGTGCACAAGAACTGTACGACTTAAATTCCATACTCCTTCCCCGTTCACGAAACATCCAGGCGAGGGCAGTGAATGTATCCTTAGTTGTCAACCACCATTCATTCGAACTATTAACGCGAACTGCTTAAACTGAACTCATGCGTACAAATGAATAAATAATTAATACAGGCAGCTCTTAGTAGAAGTATATTCAGTAGGAGTTTTTTTTTGACAAGGAACTGTTGACGTTAATTGTCATTTAAATATTACGTGAGTTAGAAGACGGGTTGTCCACAGATCAAATGCTGCGGTTTTCCACTCAAGTACTTCCATAGCTGTCCCCAACAGTTACGTATTACTGTTCATCGACGCAACATCAAATGCATACATTTCATAAAATGAGTTAATTCAGTGTTGTCATTTATCGTTTTAACCAAAACTATCGATACAATCCCATCTCTATAGTTCCTCGAGTGGCCGTCTCTGCGTAAGTCCTGCTTAGTTCTCAAACACCGCAGTTCTAATGATCCACCCCCACTTACACCTAACTACTGCATAATACAACGAGCAGAGTACAACTTACTTCAAATGTTTTCTAGACTACAACTGTGCTGCCTAAAACGCGCAAGTGTATAATTTAGGCGACTTCCTGGCTTGTCAGTGCGGAGGCGGTACGATACCAGAATGCTATTGTTTTGAACCTGACTGTGGCTTTATAAAGCCCAATAAAGCGATAAAGGAGTGTGTGGTTGGAGAGTGGCCTGGGGAAAATCCAGGGGAACCCTCCGACACGACCACGCGGACGGTTTAAACACTGGAATACTCAGAGTTTGCGCTCCAGTAAGATGGTTGAGCAGCTTCAATCAAATCTGAGGTGTGAGTGGAATCGAGCTACTGGAAGTTTTGTCGCTGGTTCACTAAACCTAGCCGAGCTGAAAAGAGTCCGGCAAGAAACTCAGCTAGGCCCGACCTGGGTCGGACTGATTCTACCCGGTATGCGGCGGTAACGGGACGAATAGGAACTATATGTGTTTGTATGTGTTGCCGCGATCGCGCGGTGGACGAGCCCGCCGACGGGAAACAGAATGCTGTTCGTTGTCAGTGTCAACTGTGAATCGAGTAAATACCGCTCCTTTACTGCGCGCTTACATTTGAATGAGTGCTTCCTGACTGGCGCGGGATGCTCACATGCGGGTCGATACGAATACAGTAGATACTGCTCGGTATCGCGCATGATATTATTGCGCATATTTATTACTGACAATATTTCGTCAAAGAAATCCGTGCGATATAAGTCAGCTCACAGTCAAAGAACAAAATACCACATACCGATCTCGCCACAAAAGAGGGGATAGGTTTAACATGTGTAACCGTGTATATGTGAATTTATCAGTGGCATCGTAGCTTCCTAACAGTTGAAATGATTTGAGTTTTTTTATCGGTGTTTTAATCGAGTCTTAACGGCAGAGATGGTTCTTAGCGATGTTTTTGTGTTGCGGGTTGCACTTAATTTTTTATTTAATAAATTCTAATAGAAATTACAAAAACAAAACAAAACATGTAAAATTGGTCACTCATAGCACAAGACGTTTTATCATCCCCTAAGGGTACAATATAATGTTAAAACTGGTAACCAAACATGATTTCAGTAAAGAGTTAATATTTATGAACAAAAGAGTTCGAAAATTAAACTTGCCTTATATGACAGATGTGACAAATAATGCACTGGAAGGCTTTCTAATTACGACTCCGATTTGATCCTCTATAACGTTATATTATAAACATCTGCTTAAGTAATCATTGTCATATATCTGGGTGAACCTGATAAAGCTTTTAATGGATATTAAATTCCTTTGTAAGTTCCTCCCACGGCTTTAGATTATGAGGTACACATCAGATAAGGTTAATTAGGCTACTTTGTAATAGATAAGCATGTGCAGGTTACTCCATGCACAAAGTAATTAGAAGATAATTTAATTTTAAAATTTAGATAGAGATTTTTTAGATTTTGATTGACAAAAAAAACATGCACTGGTAATTAGGGTTTAAGCGATTAACTTGAATGTAGAGTTAAAATATATATACTATATTGTTATGCTCTTTAGCAATAATACCACCTGTTGTTTACCTTTACTTTTAAGTCTGTATACTCTGGATTACTCAGTTCTATTTACTGGGATTATAATTAGAAAAGTTAATTTTCACTTAATAAATGATCAGCTAGTTTTGTCTCTAATATATATAATGGCCGGTCCTGGACAGGACCGACAGGACCGGTCTAAATGGCGAGCCTTGGGGGAGGCCTATGTTCAGCAGTGGACGTCTTTCGGCTGAAATGATGATGATGATATATAATGGCAAGTTATGTCAAGTAAAATTATCAAATTAGCTGAACAACTAGCTTTTTAGGGTTTCGCAGTAAATAAAGAACCCTTATAGTCGCCATGTCCATCCGCGGCTTAACTCAGTAACCGTTAGTACTAGAAAGCTGTAATTTTGCATGAGTATACATATTAATTACGCCAAAAAAAAGGTAGAATAAAATCTTTAAAAACATTTTCTTAGGGTTTCTACTCGTAACGTAGGGATGGGATTTTTCGATGGCACCATTTTTGGATTCAGATAACCGTTTGCATGATATTAAGGTTATTTTCAGTGTTCCCCCCACTGCCAGCTGAACAGTGGGTACTGGGCGTGTGAAAAAAATCATGATAGTAGTATATATATAACGAATTTAAAAGGAAAACTACTAAGTAGACATTGCTAGTTCATCAGTAATAGCCGAAATTAAGAAACGTACTTAGAAAAGCACACTTTCGTACAATTTATATTAATTACATACTTAGATAATATTATTAGTCGTGTCAACATAAGCTTGCAAACTTTTACGTCCGCATAATGTAACGGGTGGACAACTACGGAACCCTACATTGCGCGTGGCCCGACACGCACTTGTTTAAAAATAAACATAAGCAATCTTAAAAATGGCCTTTTTTGCACAGACGTTTGCATTAACACAAGCAGCCAGTGGCATCTCGATTACAATATACAATCAACTAAAATCAGTCAATGTGAACCTTAAGGTTACTTCTATAATGATGAATATGGTTAAATCAGGAGTGTATTATGTTGGTAGCCTTTTAGCATAAATTAGCATGTGTCGAGTTTGCCGACGTCTGTCGACACGGCATATCAATCACGATAAAGAAGCATTCTGTACTGTGACACTGGCCTCGGGCCCAGGTACTTTTAATGCTGTTGCTTGACATGTTCACTACGCAAAAACATTTTATACCAACAATCTTTACTTTGTCCATCTTGTATTTAACATAATATTTTCATTAATACTCATCACTAAGCAATTATTTCAATTTGAACTAGGTACTTATTTAGGTTTTATTAGAATATTATGCCTACATATAAACGTACATATATATATATATAGGGTCGCTAGGCCAGTTACGCGGTCTGCGCCAGTTTGCGGCCTTCTGAAAAACGAAGGTTTTTCAATTAAAGATATTTACATTTTTACATACCCTAAAGACATAGTAAAAAAAATAAAAATAATAATAAATAAAGCATTTATTCACGAAAACAGTACTCTTTTACAACTTGTTATAACTTCCGCCAAACTGTATAACAGTTTGTTGGCAGAAATAAGCTCCCTTTCTTTACATTACTGTTTTATGTTAGCTATTTAGTTAAGTACATCAACTGCTGAAGTAGTATATCATATGCGTTTTAATTAGCAGCTATTGAATGGGAATATATTAAAAAAGCAAGAAAATATCCTTTCAGTTCATCATCTCATCCAAGTGGCCACGAACTGGCGCATCAAATTAATAGGCCGTAAACCCACATACCGACCCTATTATAGGTGTGTCACAGTGTGTTTACCTTTTTTACAAATATTTTTAATACTTATACAATATATAATTCAGATATAACGGTTATACGTAAAAATTATATTAATAAATAATACATAAAATATGATATACCTACGTAAAGTAATGTGTTAACTGAATGACGTAAGTATTAGCTTTTTTCTCTTATAGTCAAAGTGACAAGAACGTAAAAGTTACGTGTTTCAATATTCCTCGTTCTACGCAGCACCTACCTAGACATGTCTATGGTCACCTTATTATAAAATAACAGTACACGAACTACGGTAATTTTACCTTCGGTTTTAATTTTAGGGTTCGGTTTCACATGGTTTTTAATTTATGGTCACGTCTGGGTGCCTCCAGGAAATCATAATTGGTATAGATTTTAACTAGTTGGCTTAACTATGGTAGTTGTGTTTAACAAAGCGTTTTATGTCATATTTGTTCCAGAGCTTGGTTTTTGATTAAGTTTTTAATGATATCCTCTGAATTTAATAGATACCAGTAGTCTAATAGGAAAAAAATGTATTTTCTGTTCCAGAAAGTTGTTATAGAAAATGCACCGACATTTTTGCATTTAAAGAAAATGCACAAATATTACTGTTGAGTAAATACTGGCCCATGTTATACGTTTTTTTACGTTCAATAATAAAAAGTGTCAAAAAACTTTCTACGTAAGTTATTTGTTAGCAGAACCGAATATTCCTAATTTTTCTGTTTCATAGTCGCGTCTGTAGATAATATATTTAAATATTTGTTACATTTTATTTACGCATATATTGTTATTAATATGTAATAATACTATTGACACTTAGTAAGTACGTACGTTTTTATATTTGAAGGTAGAGAATGCTTATGGCATTAAGTCCTCCTTTTTTATTATAAGTTTTACTTTTGTGCCATAAAGATTAAATAAAAAATGATAGGTCTGGAAAGACAAATTCACAGTATTCAAAAATAAAGTAATTGATAGTCCGATATGAGGAAAAATGATGAAATTTATAATGACTACTAATTAATGTAAGTCAAGACACATAATGATGAAGCAAGTGGAGCGAATCAACTGATTCGATCCTACAACAACGGCAGAGGGAAATAGACTGACTATAAAGAAGAAGATACATAATTTTTCGCTTGCCCTTATCTCATTTACTCGGAGTCAGCATCTCTCTTTGGCCTGTTACCTCTTCACACATCTTCTTTCTAATGATAATTTTTTTTTGGAAGCTGCGGATTGTTTGTCATTAATGTCAAATTAGTAGCAGTCGACAAATGCTTGAAATATTTTGCTGATATTTTTACTGTTGCTCTTGTTACACTGAAATATAAATGACTAGATTTCGACATGTCTAAGTATATCGTTGTTTTATAGAGGTGTTTGCGCATAGTAAGTTGCACGAAAAGGATTAATTACTTAGCAGACAGATCGTTCTCAATACTTTTGGTTTAATACATAAGCGATGTAGAATAAACCAAGACGATTCCAATAAAATGGAGTTAATAAGCAGAATGTAATGGTGTCATCATCATCATTATACTCCTAGTGTTGTCCCCGTACAGTCGCATCTTGGAGGGATGCCCGGAGTCCGCTACCTAATCCCAAGAATTGGAGTAGGCACTAGTTTTTACGGAGCGACTGCCATATATAGGTACATAAAGATATTAATTGTGCATAAAAAACTACTTGTGTTATTTACTTAACATCCATACTTTGGTTTGCCACCTATTCAATTAGATATATAATATTGCATTATCTCCACTACCCAAAGGTTGTTTGGAAGAGATCATTCTTTAGCGATAACATCGCCTGTTGTTTACCTCTATAGTTGAAGCCTAATATACTGTGTCCTTTTTTTCACCTCTGAGGTGCGCAATAAAGAATATTTGTATTGTATTGTACATAAGGATATTCTTATTAGTTTTTTCCCATTAGATTTGTCAGGTATTACCTAGCCGCGATTAGAATAGTATCAAAGGTGACAGTTTTTTCATATACTTACGTGTATATGAAATGACAGCTATTCCGAGTGTAAACTAATTCCGGTCTTGTAATACTTAAGTCACAAAGAAGTATAATTTCTTTACAGTGGAATAATATTTAAAAAATACATAGAAACCAGCTTTGTCGAAGAAGATTGCTGGTAGATAGTTCATGCCAATAGAATTCAGTATTTAATATTTATGACTTAATTTTGGAAGAAATTACTTCATGTTTTCATGTCCGATTGTTGCCATAACGTAATTATATTTAAAGTTTAAACTGAGAAGTACTATGGAAAGTGGACGTGGACATGGACTAATTTTAATAACACGTCACAATATGTTCTTAAATTTGTACGTAACCTATTGATATTAGATCAAAGTACAAAGAAAAAAAAAACAAGTGTGTCCTGATTTCCGGTCCATATTCGTAAATAGAAATCATTTATTGTAAAGCTGTGTACAAAAAAGGTGGACATAATGGGGTTAGTTACAGCAGCTACCCGGTTACGGGCATACATCGAAATATACCTACTTAAAAACTAGCTATACAGTTTCATATGCAAAAAACTTATTAATATTATAAAACACTCTGGATAAGCCATTTTTTAACTCACATTTGAATTCGTTTCCTTCTAGGACCTTGATTTCGACTGGCAGTTTATTAAATACATTTATAGCACTAATATATGCACTTTTTTAAAACATTTTGTCGTTTACACAACGGAAGACTAAATCAAATTTATACTGATTACGCAATTAATTTTTTATTGCAGATTATTTCTATGTTTTTTACTTAACTCTCGTACGTAGGTAACTATCAAACTATAGCATAAGAATTATTAAGAAGAGGCTTTGTTTAAATTATCCACTACATTTTCATTTTCAAACGGGGATATACGAAACTACCTATGCTATTACGTAATTGAAAAGTCGATCACTTTCTTACGATTGTGAGCACGAGTCAAGAGAAAATGCATTATACAACTAAGCTGATTTATAAGTAGACTTTACCACTACTGCAAATTATAGGTTGCAAAGTGCTTTATTTCTTGCCTTGGGCCAGCCCATATCCAGAGCATGACCACAAAATGGATGGAGTCCATTTAATCTCCTGGGTTTTAATTGCAGCACCTCCCGATTCCGCCCGTTTATTGGTGCCAAGATTTATCGATGGCTCGGACAATTTCTACGGACACATGTTTTATTGAGATCTTTAATGAAACTTTTAATTGCATCGGATACAAATTGTGATTGTGCAACGGTTGAAAGTTGTTCATCATTTGTTATGTCTTATGACAAACACGCAGTACCGCTATACGATAATCGTATTATAATGCAGATTCCGTAACAAATGAACGTTACAGCTACATACAAGTATATAGTCATATTTATATTGTATACTCATATAATAATCTCGTGTAGCCTGTAACTTTCAATGGTGAATTGTTTTTTTTAGGTATTGATTATCACCCAATTATGGAAAAACTTACTTGCTATTATTGAACTATAGCTACTTGTTAGGACAAAAATATTACATTTCAGGTAAAATTGCTTTAATTTAAAAACAACGTATTACATGTTTTAAGAAATGTTTACTACTCATATTAAATATGTTGAATATATAACGTAGCAGCGGTATGGTGTTCCTAGAATTTCATTCTAACTGGCTTACTTAACTTCAAGAATAAAAGGCCTTATGCTACAATTTTCAATTATATTTTTAAATCAGCATCGTCTAGTCTACAAATAATTTGTATATGCCATACAATGAAACTGATAGGAATTCAGTGTCAGTTCCCGACATGCCGACGTAATCTGAGTGCATATCTAGTAAATAGAACAGGCAATTCCAAAAATGTATCCAATCATTTTCCAAGTGCGGCAGCTGATGAAATGTCGACGTTGAGCTTCGAAATGCCGATATTTCCATTTCTCTATCGAATGGACGTCATATGTACGTTTTAATCTATTTGCAATTTGTAAGTCAAAGAAAACCGGCCATGTACGAGTCGGACTCGCCCACGAAGGGTTCCGTACCATTATCTATAAAAACGGCAAAAAATCACGTATGTTGTATGGGAGCCCCCTTAAATATTAATTTTATTCTGTTTTTTATTATTTATTGTTATAGCAGCAACAGAAATACAGCATCTGTGAAAATGTCAACTGTTTAACTACCACGGTTCATGAGATACAGCCTGGTGACATTCGGATAGGCAGACGGACGGACAGCGAAGTCTTAGTAATAGGTTCCCGTTTTACTCTTTTGAACCCTAAATATGGATACGTATGTGCAAATATGCTTGCGAATCATCTAATATCAGAAGCACCACAAGAAGTGAACTGGATCATCATTAATAGAAGAGAAAATTCCTCGTGCTTGAAGATGTTTGTAGATACTAAATGTTCACTGATAAAGTTAGTACCTACGTAAGATGAACCAAAAATAGTAGATACGCAGTTGGAACTGGCATTATATTTTTTTAAGGCAGCGGGTAAACAAGTACCTTAATTATTTCACCTAAATCAACGTTAATTCCCATTTTGCAAGGACAATAAAACCAAAATATTACTCACCCTCCTTACCCTATTTTATTCAACCCTAGCTATTAAAAACTCAACATGTCCCAATTATTAACAAATAAGCACGCGCATACGACACATTTACCCTATTCAGATCCAAGCAATTACGTACAGAGGTGAAACGAATTCCAAATTTTTTTTTATTTGCTGTCACCCGGCTAGTGAAATATCAATACTGAATTTAAAACTGGCACGCATTCGCATGTAGGCTGTAGGTACAGTGATACAAATGAAGATGGGCAGGTTTTTTTGCCCGAACTTGCACAGTAAAAATGCTATTGATGGGATATGTCGAAATGAAAAGGCAAATTTAAATTAGCTTAGTGTGAAATAAATGGCAGGAGTTATTGGAACTCACGTTTTGTTAAAGTATTTTTCTATACTAGGTACTTTTTTACAATAAATAACTTTAACATGGATAATTAACCACTTTCACATTTGTACCAAGGAATTTTCCACTATACGAACATTTTTTTATATTAAAACTAGCGATCCGCCCCGGCTTCGCACGGGTGCACTATTTAATGGATGTTATTATACATATAAACCTTCCTCTTCAATCACTCTGTCTATTAAAAAAAACCGCATCAAAATCCGTTGTGTAGTTTTAAAGATTTAAGCATACATAGGGATATAGGGATATAGGGACAGAGAAAGCGACTTTGTTTTATACTATGTAGTGATATAAACGGGTAACTTCATTTTATAAGAAGAGGGAGAAGCTATTAAGGTTGTAGTTGTTTGTAGTTTGCGCTGTGCCCTCTAGCTGAAAACGGTTAAGGACACTAAGACGGTGGTCAGTGTGGACGAGGCTTTGAACAATGGTAAAAATAGTATATATAGATGCAGGATGATGACATGTCGTGAAAATAAATATTTTTCAAGTATATAAACATTATAATAAAAATATAATAAAAAAAATACATTAAACTTAATGAGTCTCATGGTTACCCTTTTTTTACGTTGAACTACCAGACTCGGCATAAAGGTTTTTCAATTCAATCTTCTTGTAATTTGCTGGCTGAAAACATTACAACAAACAACAAACTCTAAGTGCCTTAATTTATAGAAATAGTCATGTAGAGGGTGACCATAAGGTTGTTTCTTTTTAAAGTATTTTCACTTATACTTCAACAAAGTCAATTGTTGGCTTTTAGAGGTAATGCAAAATTTGCCTTGAAATGTAGCGTAAATCATCATTTCTATTCACGACATGTAATTAATCTTTGGTATTTTTTTATTATTTTACTTACCTAAAAATATTTGTCATGTTTTTGCATCAGCTGCAGAATACCTATACGATACCTGTTTTGAGATCCCTTTAAAAATTATACTTATAATTATTGATTACCTATGAAATATTTGAAATCTATTTTGTAAATATAATTTAAAAATATACACTTTGAGTAGGTATCATATTATTCCTGCACGTCCTAAGTACAATATGTGTATAGTAGTTATTGGTTCTTATAAAAAAAATAACTGCCGGTACGGAAATGCATCGTATATAAATGATATCCATATCAATATTTAATAGAAAACAAATGTAAGTCTTCAAAGCACCTCTTCTCACGATCATTAGGAGTGAAGAGTAATTCGGTATTTACTTACAAAACCAATCATCTTTCCTTTAACCGCATTAAAGAATAGATTTTATTCCCATAACTTTTAGGTTGATATTGATATTGTATGTGCAAGTACGTATGATCGGTAATATTTAAAATTAAAGACACATGGTTTGAACACCAGGGTGCCTAATTACGGAAGAAATATGTTCACTTCTACTAATTAATAACTACACGTCCGTATATAATTTAGGAGGAGAAAGTTTTTAATTTTTAATTTTTAATTTATTGTTCACGCTCAATAGAACGGTTGGTGGGTAATCTTTTACAAGTACAGTCGCGAACCGGGATTGTTGAGCCACTTGCCATTGTCTATAATTTAGCCGTGTAATTAATGACAGACGTTACCCGACGTCGTGTCAGTCCCGATTTGCAACCAAGTTGCGAACATTGTCAAGTAACTCAAGAATCTTGTGATCCTGGCTTGCTAGAGACGTCTCTGTCACGGTTCATACTACTTATTTTTTTTTCTTTTACCTATTTTATTCAAAATAAACTTAGGTGGTAGGTATACAAAAAGTTTCGCCAAACTTAGGTCAGTTTGTTGGCGAATAGTGCGCTCACTTTAACAACATTTTCTGTTATACCTACTATATAAACTAAATACTAAGTTATTAATCTACTCTGATCTAAACTTGGTTACAAGACTAAAGTGTGAGTAGTATGTATTTATTATGTTAAGTACAGCAAGACGTATGCATATGCTATGTCTGGTGTCTTAGCGTATCAGAGAGCATTAACTCAGATAAGTATGAATTCGACTGAACAAATCTCTGTTAAGTGTATGACAAAATACTTTAAATGGATATAAAGGCAGTAAGGTTAGTAAGCACTAAAATAGGTTTTATGAACGTTTATGATTCAGGCTATGAGTGTGTAAAAAGGGAAAACCTGGAAAATTCACTATAATTTCTTTTTTCAAATTTATGAGAAATGTGACATTTTTTTGTTCCTCAATCCACAAAATTCTTGATATAATAAGAGATTACCGTAATCTCGATCAGAGTTGGCATACCAGAATTACATTCATATCCAGAAAATAAACACCAAAATATATAAAGTAGCACTGAATCAAAATACGGGTCGAAATAACCCTTATCAACGACTCCTAATTACTGACCCCTCGGAAGTGGGTCCGTAGATATTATTTCATTTAATATACGCTACGATTTGACCTATTTATCAGATGAGAAATAAATTGACAATAGGTATGTTTTTTATGAATCAATTTTTTTATGAAAGGATTGTCATATTCATTTACATATGTAATTGTAAACTTTGTTTATGAAATTAAGTTTATGAAACCTGCAATTGAATGCTGTTTCATTCACACGTTATGTCGCACATACTATGTATAAAAAAACAATTCCATGTCACAACACAATGCGTGTCCGCCTTAAATGTTAAGTTGGCTTTGGGCACGCAGACTAAAAACCGTGGAACTAGACATGAGGGTTCTCCTCTCCAGCATAAAACAATTCGAATAGTTCCTGGTGCTCTCAATGCATTTAAATAACAAGAAACATTCAAAGATTTGTAGATAATAGACCAGGTGCGCCCGAGTCGATAAGAGGCGGTTTAGCTGTAACGACATTGTATCTACAATCCACGCCTGGCCAATCGCCATCTGATTGCTTAGCTTCATAGCATTTTAGGGTTGTTACTGATTACAAAAGGTATGCATTATTTTGTTTTTGTTTTCTATAGTTAAAAATTGCATTACTCCAAAGTACGAGACACAGGGAGATTCATGAAGTTACTTTTTTTTGGTCCTATAGCTTATAAGGACCACCATCCAATGCAACGAGGTGTGCATGCGGTTTATGTGATGTACAATATACGATTGAGAAGACAAAAACATTTCAATTTGAGTGGATAGATAATATCAAGTTTTTTCCTTATTCTTTTCGGTATAAACACTTCAAATATTTCAATTTCGTTCGCTTATCAACTGACGATGTAAATAATATTATATTTTTCGTCCATCTCTGTTAGTAAAGTCAAGTACCGATCTGAAAATCATGAATAATCAAAATAGGAGTATTATACAGTGGCACGTGAATCTGCGACTAGTTATCTGATATTCCTTGAATAACATGTTTTTTTTTTGTGATTGATAACCCTATATGTCGTCTTATATCGTATCTCAATAACTATCAGCCTGAGATGCAATCAACTCAACACCTCAGGCTCGGCCTTATCTGCAAGATAACTCCAGATATTAGTAGTCACTTTAATTTTACTATTATTTGATCAAACTACTATTAAAAGTTTTTTAAATCACGGAAGCTTTTTAAAGTACATTTTGGTTTCAAAGAAATAAGGTTGACAATTGAATGCAACTGAAGTGTGCACTGTATATAGGAATGTAATATTTTATTAATTACACTAGCAGTTAAAGGAATAATTATGTTGCTATAACCTTTTATTTGTTGAAAATGTTAATTGAACTCAATTTCACCGTACTTTTTACTTTACAACTTGATTTACAATACCTATCTATAAACACATTGATCTTAAGAAAACATTTATGAAATTAATGATCAATATTAGTGTCATTCATAAATTACTTATCACAAAGAAGAACAATTACTAATGTGGTAAAATTAATAACTAAAGTACCGATTTAGACCAAAACAATAAAATCAATCATTACAAACTTCCAACATCCTCTTTAAACAAATAAAGTCCTATTGATAACTTTTTAAAATAGTAATCCGACCCTTGCCTTAGAATTCCAACTTCCAACTCAATACGAAAGGCTCGAAAAAATTCAAAGGATGAAACCTAAAACTCGATAGACGCATAAAAAAACTGATGGGAACAGGAATAGTCAATAGTCACTTCATATTGTGTTGGCTGAGTAAACCACATGAGGATCCGTGGTATCAAGTTACCATTGAACTGAAAATGTGTTAGACATAAATGACGACATAACTGTTACCAAATCCATTGACGTGTGTAATAGATATTTGATCTAATAGGCTCATACAAAACGCGCAGTGGATACCGATTCTGGCAAAATGGTAGATGTTGGAAATGACGAGGTAGGTTTAATAGTATAAGTGCGGGCTCGCTTCCCGCAGGAGCGCGGTTGTAAGTTGAGTGAACTTAACTAACCTAAATTGTCTACAATAACACTATTGTCTTCCGTTGAGGTATTTCATTGACTAATTTTTAATCCAGTAAGGACTGATCAATGTTTTTCTCGCATAATTACTCATGCGTGAAAAACATTGATCAATTTGTGTTTACGTACAGCGTCAGGGTGACATCTTTATTCACCGCTCAATTTTAGATTGTGTTGACTTAAGTACTTGAAAAGACACAGGACACAATAGCAACATATACTTTTAACAAATTGAATATGCGAATACTTTTAGACTCCTCCTTATTAAAATTGTTATTAAGGTACAAAAAGAGCCCTAAAAGTGAGTGAAATAGGCTCCAATAATCATTATGTTTGGCGAAATTGATGTAATAAATACCATACCATACTATTTTTGAAATAAGTAAATTAAAATTAATTATTTCATATGAAGGATTAGTTTCCCTTACAAATAAATATTATGTTTAAAATCGATAGTTCCGGATAATTGTAAATTACCATTTGATGTTCTGATTCATTTATTGCAACCATGGTACAGTGTATGTGTAGGTACCTCATGAACCCTGATAGGGTATAGCAAAATACTTAGTATTATATGCAGTAGCTAATACTTAATATACTTAAAAATTAATTTAAATTATTTTTTTACATTACACATACATTAAGTTGTTGTATTATTTCTAATATATTATACTATAACTTAAAATATTTTGAAACATTATTATTTCTATACATTATTATTTTTACCTACATTATTAAGCTTTAATTAATTTAGATCTTAAATATAAATGTCACAAATATAATTAGCATGTCGACCGGATTATTCTTTTTTTTGGTGATCACTAGGTGGATTTATCGTTATTATCATCTGTATATATACGTCCCACTGCTGGACAGGCAGAGAATGGAATTAGTTTAGTGAAGAAAATATTTTCAGTGCTGCTAAAATTAATGCGAAGTGAGGAGAAATTAAGTACCTACTTAGAAACACTTGTATATTCAATGACACGTACATACAAGTACACTAACATTTGTTTTCATGAACATTATCATGAGCTGACGACTAATGCTTCGAGACCTTCATAGAGAGAGCTTTATATATATATGTGTGTATTTCTTTACAAACCGAACGATAATAGCAGCCGTTTCTTATAAATGAAACAGTGTGACCAAAAATTATGCCAGCTGTCAGTTCATTAATCAATATGGTATACCTACTGACCGCTGCAGCTAATTATGTTATTAAATTCTTTTTTGTTATCAATTTTTGTTACAATATAAATGTAACAGCTATGGCGACACAAGATTATGCCACATTACCGAATTATTCCTCCAATCCCCACCGTACATTCACATAAACGCTAAATGTACTCGCGTTCTCACATGAATCCAGGGAAAGTTGTGGGCAAAAGCTAGCAAGTAGGTACAGTGGACAGGAAAAGAACGTTGTGACAGATGTCATGTAGCACGCCGGCGCCGCGTTGGCAGACGGCCAAGAAACGCAACAATTGCGCGCTTCTATTTTTAGAAAGTGCAGGCAGAAATGAAAATGTCCTGTGCAATTTCTTAATTTTCATTGAGACGATTTCGTTCGAAATGAGCAAAATAATGCCAATACTATACTCAGTGTTTACAGCTCCACTAGACTATTTTCATAAGTTTTGTCAAAAAAAGTACAGCGTTACCAAACTTAGATCTGAAATTTTGTCTGACGGATTTTCATAAAACCCGGCCTAAAAACTTAAAAGGCCGCATGGCATTCGGAATGTTGAAACGAATAAAACGGAATGTTTGTATATCATAACGAATAATTTTATACAATTGTACAATCCATAAAATAATCCATGTATGAATTATAAAGATTTTTTGATGGACGGATAACTATCATTATTATGTAGCAGGGGAAATAGTTAACCCAAAAAGGATCATTACAAGGAACATAAATTTTCCTTTTCTCAATGCGTAGAAAGTAGTCTTTATACCTAACATCAATCAAAGAAAGGATTTTGACAAGTCATTTAAAACGCTGATGCTGTTTGTTAATAAAAGCTGTAAAAGAAATTATAAAAGAAGCATAAAAATAAATAAACTCTAAATCGTGCTGAAAGAAATATGTAGCGACTCATACCGGTATGCCTGAATTTTAAATCAGTTTGACCCATTTAAGTCACTCAAGATGCGTCCACAACTTAATCTAACCGAGATTAGTGTCTTTGTTAACAACGCTAGAGAATTGAAACCGACATTTGGATACAATACAATAACAAAACAAATAACCTTCTCAAAACCACTTACTATGTAAATGTGGAACTGTAAATTGAACTTTATGCAATGCAGCTGAAATTTTAATTCCAAGCAGCACCTGCTTGCAGTATGAGGTTTATAAATGAAGTGATGCAAATGCAATACTTGTCTTACATTATTGTCACAACTTACTCTGACATCTCAAAATATCGCCGCCTTTTAACTCGCTCGCAAACAATTGTGCCGGTTGCTGTCACAAACAAGGTGAGGACAGAAGGTATAAAGAATACTGAATTCTGACTTTTTGGAGTGAAAAATATTCAAAATCAGATTTTTATAGACACTTAATAAAGTATATTTTATTATGAATTGAAGTAAAAAAGCGAAATCGTCAGACACATATTATTTTCGTCATTTTGTTCGAGAAGAGTTCAAGGGAATCTAACTCATCATCTTGTTTAATACATTTGGACGTTTTCATTATGTACATTACACCTTCATTACTTAATGGCACATATTGCCGTTTAATATAGTTGTACTTGTTTGTTGACGTTTTGTTAAAATGTTATTGGATTATGAATCTTCTAGCATGCAAAATTCGCTTTTTGTACGGATTACTTTGACACAACTCGGCCAACTCAAATAATCTTAAGACTAGTAGTGATTTAATTGCTGCATATTAGCCTTAATATATTCTTTTTAATACAAATTTAGAGTTCATCATGATTTTGAACTATTAATTACATTAACACGTTTTCCTTTTCCACTTCTGTTTTTATCTACTTTGCTCAACAATTTTCACTGACCGCATTATGCAAAATACGTCAGCAGTGCTCGCTGTCAACTTTATTTATCCGAGCTTGGTTAACTTTGGCATTGTTATGATTTATTTTGGGGAGTACTGTATTGAAGAAAGCCTTTAGGGAACACGTATACTTTCGCAATGACATTATGCAATAAAATAGTTATTATATTTTCAAGCATCAACAAATATTGCAACTGCTAAATTTTATTCGTGTTATTTGTGTAAAAATTGCGTGGAAGTTGACCAAATTCGAGACAAACCGAAAGAGTATTTTTCTTATGGGATACTTGGATGATGATGATGATTTTCTCTTATGACAATAATAAAATAACTGAGGAAACAAATATTGAACGCATTGTGATAAAACTAGCCAGAATCGGTAATGAATAAACATATTAATTATTTTATTCAATTAAGTAGTTCATTTCTGTTCCATGTCAGGAAAGGAGACATCTACAGATACTGTTTACATTTACACTGACAAGATGTTTACGTTTTTCATTTTGTCTATAGAAGAAATCCACGAAGGAGATTAAGGGAAGTAACATAGAAAAGTCAATGTCTGTTGTTACAGACATCTTAAGATCTTTGCAGAAGATTTATAGAATTAGCGTATTTATCATCGACCAGAGCTAATCTTATCTACTATAATAACATTTTTATGGTATGTACAAATTATATTTCCATGCTGTTTGTAACAGCTGAAAAGATAGAACTACTGTATACTTACTCTAACACATGTAAAAATAACTCTTTTTTTGCAAATCAATTATACTATTATTATTTATATTACCTCTTGAAAACACGTCTCAAAGCTATTTATTTTATTTAGAAAGAAAGAAAGAAACATTTATTGATTGACACATAATACACACATATATGACAAAAATTATAACAGAAGAAAAACACACACAAATCAGAAAATATTTGTGTATTTATTTATATAATATTTATTGCACAATAGAAAATATTCCATTACAAAAGGCGAACTTAATGCCATGCAAAGCAGAAAACTTGTGAGCGGTGCAACTTAAACAAAAAAGCTTTTGTTGTTTTCGGAGATTATACGTATCAATCCCTATCCGTGCACGTCTTGAGTCTCATTTAGTTACTTATATTTTTATTATTATTTAACGCCCCTTCCGAAATGTCTCACAAATTGCCAAAGACGTTTTCCTCCCCGGACGTAATTATAGCTTGTATAATTAATGCCATGTGTGACTTCGGTTATTATACGGTTATGCCGATCTAAGTGGTAACATATGGCATGATTTGTAAGGTAAGGTTGGTTTGGAATATTTTATTGGAGTTCGTATATGCGAGGAATCAATGTGGAGTGACACATAGGAATCAATAACAAATTAAATAATACTTCCAAGAATCTATGCTAACGACCATTAAAAGATTTGCTCGTGTTTGTTTAACACACGACCTACTGCCCTGCCCTAATATAAATAATATAATACTCTTATTATCTATTTACTCTTCTAGGTGCTTATGTATTAAGTTTTTAAGCTGTATCTTTATTAGGTACTTTAGGACAGATCTAAATGTAGGTTCTCTCTCACTTGTTGTTTAAAACATATTCAGATTCATTTATTCACAATATAAGATTACAATATAAATTACATGTCAATTTACAAGGAGCTCTATTGTGATCGTCAATAACATTAAATAAAATAAAATAAATTAAAATCAATGAATAAAATAGCAGTTAAATAATACAATGAGTATAATAAAATTCACCTGAGAGGATCGTCATGAATATATTAAAAGGTACTCTAAACACGGATAGCAAGGAATTAAATATCAATATCTCGTAATGATCGTCAAAGTAAATATTAAAACAAGAATTATATTAAATCAATAACATTAAATTAAATTAAACAATGTCAACTATATTTTATTTCCATGTATTCGCTAATGGAATATAACGGGTTTTCTAATAAAAAGTTTCTCAGTTGACGTTTGAATGTTTCGTCAGATGGTTCAGTTCTTAATTGGGCGGGTAGGCGCTCGTAATAAGTTGGTCCAATTACCCGTGGATTTTTAGCTGAGAGTGCCATGCGACGCGGTACTGTCCTAAGTCTCCCGGTGGATCGGATCTGCTTCCCCGTGACTTCGTGACTTCATATTACTATTATTTTACTACTACTTATCTAGGAAATAACATATCGAATTCTCAAAATTAAATCAATATGCCATTTCCATTTATTCGCACATTAAATCAATAGGCAATAGGCATTTATTATGTTTCCGATGCGAAGTAAAGTCATCATAGTAAAATACCAGAAATAGTAAGAACGGTTTTAAATATCCGCTTATATCACTACATAGTATAAAACAAAGTCGCTTTCTCTGTCCCTATGTCCCTTCGCTAGTTTCATTATAAATTGCTGTGTTTGACATTGCCCATGTTCAGATTAAATTACAGATGTTTGTGTAATGTAGTAGAATGTAATAATTATCACCTCAATCATGCCAGGGTATGTATGGATAAGTAGGTAGTGTAAAATTATTTATTAAAACTTCATCTGACTGTCCACCAACATGGATTTGTGAACTCTAGGTCAACAAGTACGAACCTGGTCCCTTTTACTGAATATTTAATTCAAGCTATGGATTCTGGTAAACAAACCGATGTGATATACACTGACTTCAGTAAAGAGTTTGACAAGGTCTGCCATAGTATCTTATTATCAAAACTATCCGCATATGGAATATCTGGCTCCTTGCTTGAATGGCTAAGGTCGTACTTGGAGAAAAGACAGTCGACCTCTCGCTTCATAACATCCGGAGTCCTGCAGGGATCCCACTTAGGTCCCATTTTATTTAACTTATTTATAAATGACATACCCGATTGTTTCAAACACTCTCGGATTTTCATGTACGCTGATGACCTAAAGTTTACACGGCATATAGTGTCATCTAATGATGTCTCACTGCTTCAAGAAGATATCGATAGGCTTAGTAATTGGTGCCGGCTTAACCACATGCACTTAAACTCTAAAAAATGTGTTCACATTAAATTCACACGAAAACACTCGGTCATAGCCTCTAACTATTACATTGAGACTCACAAATTGGATGAATTTGAGAGTATACGTGATTTGGGTGTTATATTTGATAAAAAACTTACTTTCATACCCCATATCGAAAATGCTACCACGCGAGGGTCTAAAATGTTGGGATTTATTATTCGAAATGGCAGATCTTTTAAGCGAAGCAGCACGAAAAAACTCCTTTATTATAGTTTGGTCAGGAGCATTTTGGAGTATTGTAGCGTTGTTTGGAGACCGCACTATGCCACACACTCATTACATCTGGAACGGGTGCAAAAACGCTTCCTACGACACCTGGCATTTTTTCACGGTCGTGCTGTAGCAAAAAGGAGAACGTCCTACAAACGTAAGCTGCACTTCTTTAGCATGTACTCACTAGAAAAACGTAGACTGATCTTAGATGCTTTATTCCTTAACAAACTCCTTCAGAACAAAATAGACTGCCCCCAATTATTAAGTCTTCTTCGTTTTCGTGCTCCATCTAGAATCCCTCGTAACCCTATTACGCCTTTTAGCCCTCCGGTTTGTAGAACGGTTTCTGGCAGAAACTCCCCATTATGCAGGTTGTGCAAAGTTGGCAACAGCTACAGCGATGTTACTGATATGCACTTCGACCCCCCACGTAAAATTATGTCAGCTCTCCACAGCGTTATTTTGTAGTAATTTTCTATACTGTTTTCTGATCAATTATTTAAATTAATATGTCCTCGCTAATGTAAACAGGCAAGTCATGGCCTAAGGTATAGCACTGTATTTCTATAAGTTTAACTTTAACGTCACTATAATTATTGCATGTGGAGTTTACCTTTAAGTAGTTGTTACATCACTCCAAGATTGTTCGCTTGTATGTTCTACCAAATGTAAGGATGTAAGCAACTGTTGGTGAACCTTAATTAAAAAAATAAAATAAAATAAATTATTATTGCTGAGTGTAGTGCAATAAAATTATTATTGCAAGTTGCGAGCTGGAATGTACAGGAATTGAAATACTTATCCGTAAAAAACGTCCTTAAAACTAATTGAGTAAGATAGAATAAGCAATTAATTTTTTTTTTCTCTATCTCATGTTCGATGGGGGATTATATTTGGGTGAGAACCATATTTTTGGCACATAAATGAGGTATTTAATATGCCTACATTTTAATTGATTTCGCTATGACACGAAAGTTACCCATATAAATTGTATGACATTTCTTCGTGTCACGACGGAAGCAAATAAAATGTAGGCGTATTAAGCCTTAACTATGTGC